>CM071603.1:25023032-30348032 GCA_036365135.1 Miichthys miiuy
ATTTTTATCTACTTTATTACTACTTTAAATGTGAGGCCACATCCTTCATATAAAGGATAGCACTGTGCTTAACAATAGGCTTGTATACAGAGATAGCATATACATATCTAATTAACATAACGTACATTGCACTTAAGCATTTATCGATTTTAGCTGACCGATATATATGCTAAAGAGGGGAAATTGCACAATATACAGAATATAAATACCGTCATACATTTTTAAGTTAATCCTGCTTTTAATTCCAGCGCTCGCACACATATATGAAATCGCACTCAGGTGATGTTTACATCAGCAGCTGTGGATTTGCTGACCTATTCAAAATTGTACTTTCAGTGCAACTGTGCAATTTCCTGCTGCACGCTGAACACAGTGACGATAGTTCAGCATATGTACCGACAGGACAAAAAGGCAGAGTGCAGATGAATACTCTGTGGGTCCTTTAACCCCGCCTGATAGGCCATGCAGAAAGAACATAGGCTGTTTGTCAACACCAGCAAAACAGATATGGACTACTAATAGAGCTGTCAGCCTCCACGTCGGCTTGAAAACTTCTCTTGTCATTCAAATATCCAAACAGCATTTAATGTCAGAACCATAGCTCATGAAATTGCAAAACTTGTGTCCAAATTAGGGACTTGTTGGGTGTTTCTTATTTCTCCAGTCTTACTCTTTGCATCTTTAGGTTAATTTAAACTATTCTTCTCCTGAATGTAACCTTTTTCAACAGTGCTGTGTTGTCGCCTGCTTGGTTTTCTTGTTAATTTTTTTTTATTGTATTCTCAACCTTGAAAATTCAGGCGTGTCCTCAATAATATTTGAGATTTATAATATAGTAAAGGTTGGACGAATGAAAACGTACATCATATTAATGGAAAGGACGATAGTTACATGCAAGTTTTTTTTTATGTCTCTATGTTGATGAGCTGTACAGCAGGTGCTGACTTTGTGTTTTGATTATACAGTAAATATTTATGCATTAATATATGCAGTCTATCTCTGCCAGGGCTTTTGTTGTGTTGTGTTGTTGCTGGTTCCAGGTTATATAAGACTCCATCCTGATGGTCTGGAAGCTCCATCTCTCCTGGCACCAGCTTATATTACCATGGAGTTTGGGATTTTTTTTTGCAGTTTATTTTGTATCTTAGTTAACCTGGCAGAGTGTTTTGTTTTTAGCAGTTACTTTTAGTTGAACAATCTGTTGCTAGTAGCAACCAGTATTGTCCAAGTGCAGCTGCAGTTTAACTCACACTACTGCATCCACCATTTGTGTGTATCGACAAGCATCTTTTATCTGCTCCCAAGTACACTTTATAAGGCATTATGTGAAGGTATTCTTTTATTTGACAGCAAGGACACTGAGGCCGGTGGAAAAACTATTTCAAACCAGGAAGGGAATACAGTTATTTACAACGTCCATGGACCCACAATATCTGCAGAACTTTTCCGAAGTTAGCAGAATAATAATTATATGTCCCCAGTCGTACAGGACTAGCATTGCTGGTTTATTCATAGAGCTGAGGGACCAGGAGCAAAAAGACCCAAGACTGTCTGAAGACAAGAGGGAGGTAGCTTTAAACAGCAGCCAGCAGCAGCATCTGTCACTGTCACTGCAGCAGAGGTGTCCAAACTTCTTTTAAAGAGAGCCAATGTGAAGATGCACTAACATTTTAAAAATGAAATGTTTTTCATTGTCACAATTATCTTCTTTCTTTAAAAAAAAAATAATAAAAAAATCACAATGTAACCAAATCTAAGCCAATCAAGGCGTGAACAAATCAGAAAACATCTGGAGTCAGATAACAAAGAATAAATTGCATGGAACACGTTAAACATGACTTATTATGAGTAATGCAAAGTCTGTTAACATTTAACATTAACATTATCCTCTTGCTCGTCTTTAACAAAATCATTCAGAGAGTGATATTTTGTGTCACATCTACAGATATATAACACAAGCAGTGATGTCTTTAAAGGTTCATCAAATGCTTCGTTATGTCATCTCTGAGTTATAAGACTGGACAACGAATATATTCACATTGAGACAGTGTGAATTTAATAAGTTTATATATATGAATTCACGCCACCAACGGCGTCTCTGTTCGCTTTCATTTTCGTGTCCAACCGTTAACTTTTATACGCGGTTACACCGCGAACACGGCAGGCAGGGCTACAAACGTTAAGTGTACAAACCTATGTTGTGCTGTCGTGTGTGTATCGTTGCCTCGACGTTTTCGTACACTCTGCATTTTCAATATCGTTGGTCTAGCTAACAGTGACAGCAACGTTTCTCCCTCACCGCCCTGTGGTCCAAACAATTTAGAGTTAACGACAGTAAACTACAGTAAACATCATTCACTCATCGCCATGGGCAGGCAGAACTTCTTCTCTTCCTGGTTGCCGCCTTCTTCCCGCCCGTCCGGCTAATCCACCAATCAGATTGCAGAGGAGGAGTTCGAATCTGACAAGGGCTAACCGTTAACCCTGAGCTGGGATTTGTAGGCGAATTCACCAACCGTCTACGGAAGCGCATTGTATTCACCGGATAAATAAAAGATTAGACACCTTATCTCGTAATTATGAGAAAATATCTCGTAATTAATATAATAATTCTTAAGTGAAACGTTGTTAAAACACAAAACACGCATATTTTCAACCGTAGTAAGACAGACAACGAGCTACAACCTAATTTTCATCAAAACGAGCCATCCTCGGAAAAAAAAGATATTACAAAAATATTCGATAACTTCATTATAATACAGTGTAGTGTCACCAAAATCACTACACACTTCATTGATCTCCTACAGATTACACTACAACACTTACTATGAAAAATGTCTTCCTTTTTAATTGTCTTAATTGTAAGATAAAATGTAGTGGTCCCAAATTCTCCTCAAACACCAGGAGATCCCTGGTGGTCAGTCAAAACCTATTATTATTGAATATAATTCCTAATAAAAATTCCCCCAAACTATGAAAAAATACTTCTTCTTCTTTTTTGCTGTTAACACTAGTTACAAATAACTTTATAAATAAGTAGCAGAGGTCACAATATGCCAGCAGATTGAAAATAGTTGGTGTTACATCTTGCATTTTTTATTTTTTTGCCTGCCTCCATTCTAACCTAGCAAAGGTTGTGAAAATGGCAAGGGCAAACCTAATAAAACTACCAACTCTTTTTCTTTTCTTCCTTTATTTCAATGATTGACGTGTTGTGGTAAGGATGCTCCTTTTCTCACGCAGTCTTTTTGCAATCTAGTGGTAGTGACATGAAATGGCAGATGTCACAGCCAACAACAAGTGACCCCCAGACAATAGTAGACAAGGTATTAAATATCATTATGATCAATTGCATTTGTAGTTTGATAATGGTCTACAAATTTGACAGATTTTAGCAAGAGAAATAAGCCATGATGCTGCTAATCAGGTACTACTACTTGTATAATTTTCTTGACCTTGAGCTTGATAGCTTCAACACAAGTACATCCAGCAGCTCCATTCGGCCTGCCAGTACTTCATCTGAATCCTGTGATACAGTGATGCTGTCATCACCTGAATAGAGTAATCGGCGTTCTCAGTGCTGGCCTTCTGAATTTCCAATTCCACGCTTCCGCAATGACGCAGAGCTTGTGCTAGCAGCAAGTAATGAAGCTTTCAACAAAGTCCACTGAGCTCTACTGCCATCCTTTCAGACGTCCTTGAGACATTAGCTGAAAGCATCTTGGAGTATGTTGCCTATCCTACAGCTGCACAGTTTGCCTATGTAGCAAAAGCACTGATTCGAAAACATCCTTGCCTGAAAGAAACAGGGTCCTACAATGGATGTTACAGATGGCAACAAAGACTCATTTATAATGGGCAATTATAGAACCAAACTTAGACGGCTTGGGTGCCCTGAGCTTGATGTGAAGGCTCTAAAAAAGAAGCAAGCAAATGAAAAAACGCCTGCCAAGAATATGAAGAAGGCACGGAAAGGTGAGGCGAACTACTTGCCACCTCATCCACAGGGAGAAACACGAGAAAGTTTGGAACGTGAAAGACTGGAGCTCCTAAGCGAAGTGAAGGGGAATAATTCCCAGATCATCAATGAGAACTTTAGCACTATATTATAATAGCCTAGTCACTTTTATAGTGGTGATGATGCATACGAGAATGTTCGTTGATATGCAACACTTGTTGATGTATCAGATTCATGCATGTTTTTATGTACTTAAGCCACAGTTATAGACTGAAACAGAGAGTGACACTGACTGAAATGTGTATTCAATATTTTTATTGTGAACGTGAACTGAATGCTCCATGTTGAACTTTGAAGTTTTGTGATGATTTTGTGGGCTGGTTTACAGCTCTGCATGTCGTTCTGCAGAAAAGTCTTACTATTACACTTTGGTGACACCTAGTGGTGGTGTGGACTTCTCAGGTTGGGAAGCAGTACAATATTTTGTCTAAACTGTTGATGCAACATCTGCTAAAATTTGGCCACAACATTTTTGTTTATCTACCTAATTATTATAACATTAGCAAAGCTTTCTGCATCATTTAGAAACAGTAACAAACAAGTAAACATAATATATATAACCAAAATAATGATTTTTGATTTATAGTTTTGTAATTAGAGGATGCAATTAGTCCGGCGATACTGTGCCAGTCTTCTGTTGTATGTATATCTCAGCTGAAACCAGCCGTATGAAAGGATCTGTGGTCTCTGAAGAGGTACCAAAAGACTAAAAGCTGTTTTTGTTTTAAACTCTCCAGCCCGCATATACATAAACAACTTTTAACTATATTCTCAACACGTATACTGTCTACACTGATTCATTATCCAACATCAAGGGTGAACATTAAACACCTGTTTTAATCTCGAAGATAACTACTCAACATTCCTAATTGCCTGTGTGAGGATTATTCACATGGTTTCCAAAGATATCGCGCATGTGCAGGAAACAACGTGACTCCAAGAGAGGCAGCTCTGAAACGAAAAACGTGCAGCAGCATGTTAAATGCTGAACCCAAATTTCAGCATTTATGTAATATTTTCTAATTTCTTTAGTCCTCTACAGGCAGTAAACTGAATATCTTTGAGTTGTGGACAAAACAAGACATTTAAAGACATCACCTTAAACAGAAACATGTCAAAGTACTGAAGTCCTTTATCTTATATTCTTTCAGGTGTTGCACCTGATATATATATACAGTGTGCCTTTGTACGTACAATGTGTAATTAACTGAGTACTGTAATAATAATTAAAATAAAGCAAAATATTGTGGTATTTGGTGTAGAAGGTCTAGATCTAGATCATGTACCTGAAAATATTTAATACATTTCAATATTTCAATATTCGGCAGTCTACAGACATCTCATAGATTAAGAAGAGTCTTCACATATACAAGAAATAGTGAGAGATGTGAATAAACATTCAGTCAGACTCAATACACTGTTAACCATCTGTGTTGTATTTGTTTGTATAGTGTTTGATATATATGTGTATATGTGCAGATAGATTGCAAAGCAAATCAGTTCAATTCAATTATTTCTAAGACATATATGTCAGAATGTAGGCCAGTACACTGACCTGTATGAGCTGAAGGCCTCCTCCATTTCAGTGTGACCCTCTTATGTCTCCAAGGACATGTTAACTCTCGAGAGGAGACCTCAGTGGAATTATACAACGTTGCTGCACTTCACTGAGGACTCTGACTGAAACGACAGCCCACCTCAACGACAGAGGGAGACTGACGATAACAAAAAACACCTCTTTAATTTTCTACTATATAAAACAATAGATAGCACTAAGTTGTTTAGATGAAAATCAGAGAGTAACTTCAGGTAAATTTTCTAACAAATATGTGATCCACAACATTGTTGTGTTCGAGTCAACATTCAGAATATGACAAGAAAACAAATCCTTCACTGGATAACCCTAGGTTTTCAAAATAAAACCCACACAACAACAATGTGGTAGTATGTAGTGTTTTGGCAACTAATGAAGATAAAAAAAAAAAAACTTTGTCTAACAGAGCACAAGTGGAAAAGTCTCTGTGACCTCGTCAGTCGTCTCTACTGACTCTTCAGCACATCTCACAAAAACATTGTCCCTCTCTAGCAGTAAGAATCAAGTAGCTCCCTCTGGTTACTGAAGGTGATTATGCAACGTGATTTCAAGGAAAGAAATTTGAACTCACAATGTCTTTAAAGTTTTCCACTGTGGTGTTATAAGTAGTGTCTTTGGCAACTTAAAAGTCCTGCCTGGTCCTGTTATTTAGCTTTGCCAAATATTCACTCATGTAGCATTTAGTCAGGTCAACAACAGCTAGTAGAATTACTGGCTGTGTCACGTACCAGAAGCCATTATTGGAAAAAAAAATCCATAAAATTGCATTAACATCGGAAAATGGATGAATCAGTCAAACTACACTGACAGTAAATTTTGTCTCCATTATTAACTTATTCATATTAATGTCACAGGTATGGGTGAGGGGAGGCATACAGGTCACAGTGGAATGATTAACAAAGTCTAAAGTCAAAGTCTATAAGCATTTTAACCTGTATTCACATTGAATGAAACCTGAAGACTGATGATGAAACGTGATCATCAGTGTAATTATCCTGTGATTACATCTTTGTCACAGGCTGATGAATATTACTTGACATTCAACTCTGCCACAGCTTTTAATCAGCTCTTCAATTTGTCTTGGAACAGAATGTATAGCTGCATTAACTCAAAGTACCGTCAGCTGCAGCCACTTTCCAAAGCGAACACATTAGAGAGCAAATAACATTCATGTTGCTGTTTACTCTCAGGTGCTTGTTTATATATCATCTTATGCGTGTGTAATGGTGCGTGAGGCTAATCTAAACATAGTTAAACACCTGTTCAGGTCACCTTTATGAGAAACTCTAAAGCAATAGTCTGCACACAGCACAATGTGTGCAATGCTTGCTAAATAAAACTGATAGAAAGTAGAAGAAGAAGACTCCATGCACTGATTTTCAAAATAAAGTTGTAATTCTGTTCAGTGACCAGCAGATGTCACCTTGTTGTGCAAAGGTGAATTGATTGTAGCTCAGCATGATGCCATGTCAGGGCCGGCCCCTGGCTTTTGGTGGCCCTAAACAAAATTTGGTTTGTGGCTCCAAAACACTCCCAGTGCAATCAACAAATCACACACCGTGCTAATAACATGCTAATAATAGAGATGGAGAAATGAATGAATAGACCTATTTTGTTTGGATTTGTCATATTTTTTCACATTGATGCGCTTAGTCACACATTAACTGAATATTTGCTGAGGACAACAAAGGCAGTTCATCGTCTAACACAGCTAAATTAAGCCGTTAACTAATGGTCCTGTCTGGTAGAAAAAGAGCTAGAATAGGTACCAATGCATGATGGTGATTTGCCCACAGGATAATTTAAAATAATGTGCATAATTCTTTATTTTTTTGAGGGAGTGGCTTTGAGGCTTCCCTTTTATTTGGCATGAAAGTAATATCTCAGCATTGAGAAATAATCAGGCTACATTCATGATTTTGTATCGTCTTACTCACTAAAAACCTCTCATTGAGAGTCATGAAAGTTTCACAGCGTTCCTGTAGCCATAGTAACTCACTGTTACACCTGAGCGGTAACCATAGTAACTCTCTGTGTCAGAGGAGATGGAGAGATGCTGGGCTGCAGCCAGAAGAGCCGTTGAATGAAGCCGCTTTCACAAATAGACTAGAGACAAAGTCCAGACAAGAGTTGTTATTTCAGACACGTAGCATACAACAGTATGGAAAGCAAGCCAGTTCAAATATACATGACAGCCATTCTGTTAATTATGCAAAACTTTAAGCCTTAAGAAAATTTGAATGGGTGAGTTAAATAAAAATTCACCCTCAGTACAGTTGTCATGAACAGTGAAATTAGCTATAAAGACCAAAACTGTTTTTTGTACCAGGCTGTAAACATGTTTATTTCTGCTGTGAAGTTGGATGTTTTAACATGGGGGCTTATGGAGATTCTGTAGCCAGCCTCAAGTGGACGTTTGAGGAACTGCAGTTTTTGGTGCTTCCGCATTGGCTTTACTTCACAGCCAGTTTTGCTACTTGGTTTGAACTGGACAAGCGGCTCAGAATTATGGATGTCTGAGATCACAGGTGGTTAACGTAACATCATGTATATTTGAACGGGCTGGCTTTCCTGAACTTAACGCTGGACAAAGTGAGGAGAGAGCAACACAGAAAGTCACAGTCTATATCTGCAGTTGTGACCGTAAACAACACAGTGTTTGTGCCAGCGACCAGCCCTGGATGCTGTACAACTTTTCAGCATCTCTGTGCATCTCCTTTATCCAACAAAACAAAACAAACAAAAAAAAAGCTGCAAGTTGACATTCAAATTTGAAGTAAAGAAAAAAATGGGGTGAACAAGATGCAAGGTAAAGGAGAGTACTGTCCTGAATGAATGACTTTTGGGGATCCTTGAGGAACATTTAGTCAAAAAACTGGAATACACTCAATATATATGCAACAACACTTCGTGATTTTATTCATGTTATGCTTCACAGGGAATATAAATATGCAGACATTTTTGTCCAGCTTGTTTTTTTTTTGTATTTGTTTATTTCTTAACTGAAACACAGGCTCCTCTGTTCAGAGTGTTGCCCCGCATCAGTGAGTTCATGGTCAGTCAGTGAGGCAAAGTACTGTCTTCTTTGATGCCGCAACAAATCTCACTGCTGTCCTGCCAAACAGCAGCTATTCATTAAGAGGAGGAGTTATTTAATACACCAACCCCCCCCTCATACAACCACACACACTCACGCACGCACACACACTTATCTTCACTCCGGAGAACAACTGAGGAATCTCGCAGCTCTCACCTCTCGCTCGGTTCAACATGGGGTTGCTGAATTTTCTGCTTTTTCTCGCGGTCGCCGCCTTTACAGTGAAAGGTAGGCTGTCAGCATGCTCTTTAATTGCCAATTAAGTTTTGATTAGGAGTTTTTTTTATTTTTATCGCGGTTTGTTTGCTTGTGCGTGTGAAATCCGGATCGATTTGCAAACCTCTTAACTGAAATGACATACCTGTTGTGCCAAACGTCGAGTTTTTTGGGGAACAACTTTAAAGCTGAATGTGCTTTACACGTGCAGTATGTAATAATGCAATAACCCGTTTGCAACCTGCAATGAATGCATTGCACATTGCATTTCATGTTTCATATGCACTGAGTTCTGCATGTGACTGATTCATCTGAACTTCTTGCAGCTCTTAATTGATGATACGTGAGGTTTGTCAGGCATTAATGTGCATTTGTGTTGTTTTCCTGCACAGACGAGTAGCCCATAAGTGACTCTGAGGTCTGTGTATGTGTGTGTTGATACAAATAGACTAAGAGACTGCTTGAAAGCCCTAGAGATGTTCCTAAGTTCTTCATTCAAAGACTCAACAAAGGTTTCTATGTTTAAATCAGAGTGACACCTTTCACCACACGTTTTGTGCCTTTCAACACATGAATACATTTCATTTAATAATTTCAGGATCACTGGAGTGTTGATCAAGCTTCCTAGGACAAAGAGTTGTTTATAATAATGTTTTGTAAGGATTTCATCCTAAAAGTTAAGACTAGTTGCTGAAAGCATCAAGCAAGCTTCCACAGTGAAAAACTGTTTGGATCAGAGAGGACTTTTTAGAGTTTTGTTAAGAAGCGGAGAAAATGGCAGAAAGCCAAAGATGTAGAAGAAATATTACTCCAAATGTTGGATTACAGTGAGTTAATAAAACACAGATTAGATTATGCAGAGATAATCTTAATGCTTAATATTTTCTTATATACTCACATCTCCCACCCAGGACAATAACGCTATAAGATATTTGGCAACTGCAAGATTGCAACAGTGCAGCAGTGATGACTTGGGTCTGTCGCAGCCTTCCATCATCAGGGATGACACAAACAATCACAGCACTTTCACAGCCTCATATTGTGACGCAGTTCGTTTGATTTCCACTGGATGAAATACTAGAATTTACTGTGCAAGCAGGACTGTGTTTTCAAGTTATATGGCTTACAATTTATTCAAGAGATATATTCATGAAATAGATTAGTATTCACGACCGCACTATGTTTTAATAGAGACTAAATTATGTGATTAGACTCATTTATTTTTACTCTCTGCTGTGTTCCTCTGTTTTATAAGCTAATCATACCTTTAAAAAGAATCAGTCATCCTAAGCAACGGGGTCATCCTCACCTCCTCACTAAGGTTAAAGGTTTTCTTGGATGAGTTGCTCTGAGAAGTTTCCCAAATTCCAACCTCAGACTCCCCACTAGAGGTTTTTTAGCCTAATTTAGGAGTCCTCTGAGAGTAGTCTCTAGAGTCTTACTGCGAGGGGATTTTTGAGACCAGTTGAGACCTGGAATGTAAACACATTTTTTCTATGCAGATTGTGCACCGATACGACTATGCAAAGGACGCTTTTCTAAAAAATAAACTTTATTAAAGAATATTGAAGTTTAATGTTGCAGTTTAACATGTTGTTTCTGCTCTCTTATTCTCTGCTGCTTGCCACAGTAGCTCCCTTTTCTGGGTGTGCAGATTGTTGGTGAATACGGCACCTGATTTTTAAATGGAATTTAGCTTGTGAAACCCTCTAGACATGCTGTGTCTGATCAGTTTTGCTCAAATCTGTTTTAAATTTTGCATATTTTGATTGACGTAGTTCATTCAACAGTAATCACTGACTGAAGCTCTTTGCTCTGCACTTCACAGGCACTACTTAATGGGCTTTCCCAAGGGTTAAGTAAAGTGAGATGTGTGCACATACGTGCACATTTAAATATGTGAGCACATGTCTGGGCTACTTAAAGCTCTTGTCCATCTCTCTGACATTATTAACCCTGTTTAATTTGATTAAGAGGTAGAAAGCCATTACTTACCTCTTTTATTGCTCCCAGCACACATGTTGCCAACATATTGGCAACATATCGGAAATGTTCCTCATGTGGTCTGATGGCCATTAACGTACGGGGAGAAACATTTTAGGACAATAAGACACACTGAGATAATCTTGTTTATCGTCATAGTGGAATCTGAGTATGGTTGGACTGGGAGGGGGTCCACAGGGGTTTCAGTCGTAGACAAAGACAAGCTTTCAGCTAATCTTTCAGTCATTTTATGAAAGAACCGGATGCAGCAGAGAGCAGAGCATTAGGGAGATGCCTACAGTCAACAAGCTCTCTGCCAAATCATTGGGATAATGCGCTTCTCATAGGTGGTTTAGGATAATTGGGCCATGGCCATTAGTAAAGTGAATAAATGCTGCCAAAGACGCTCCATAACTCATGAGGGGGAGACGAGTGTGTTAAAATGAGAGGCAGGTCTAATTTGAATTTGCACAGTGAGATTAATGAATTCCAGGTATTGTCCTAGGCCGAGACTTATACCTAGACTCAGACTATTTTAATTTAACGTCAAACTTGGAATGAAAAGCAAATATTGAGTAGTGATGGTGTAAGGTGGAGCTGGAGTGATGGTGGGTGAGTATCTGCAAGATGAGCAGTGAAGAGAATGAGGAAAAAGAAAGATTATGAATGGAAATAGGTGTGATAATGAGCCAGAGACGCAGATAGTGGATGATAGACGTTAATTAAGAGAAAGTAGCTTTGGCTCAGTCTCATCTTTGAGCTTAAGTAAACTTTCACTTCCAAACGAAGTGATAAGTTGCACAATGATTTTAAAACAGGCTAGCATCGGTCAGATTATCACTTTGGTTCAGACTGGACAGATTGTCTGATTCCATGTTTTTTCCACCATTGTAGTTCAGAATGAAATATATTTTGATATATATTATCAAGTTATATAAATATATTTGAAATTCAATATTCTAATGATTTGAGTCTTTTCATATAGTTATATAATTTGGTCAATATTTCAACTTGTGTAATACTTTGGTTTCTGACCAAATACTTGCAAAACTAATGACATTTCCATCAGCTACAGCTGTATGTTTAGTACAAATTTGCAGATGTTAGCATGTCAAAGCGCAGCTGTGTCTACAGCCTCATGGAGCCGCTAGAATAGGCTGTATGCTGTTTACTAGTTTTGATATTTTCGCAACATTTTTGGGCATAACTGGTCATACTGGGGCGTTTCTGCCAGTGCCGTAGAGACCTCAAGTCTCAAGACTCTTGGTCTCATCTTGGAGGGATCCAGATTTTTACTTCAGTCTCTGTGTCAGACAACGAGGACTCAGAATGTTATTTCAAGACCAGTCAAGACCACAACTGCAGAGATATCACTAACTTTCTTAAGCCAAGTGACTAATGCAAACGAGAGGAAAAGTTGTGGCAGTCTGGGAGGAGATGCCAAAGTAGCCAAATCTTCTGTAATAAAATGTGGCTACCTAAACCACAAACAGAAATCACACAGCGGTATGTAAATTCTTCAATGCAACACTTACTGAGACAGCATCACCCAAAGAGATTTGGAAAGTACTGGCTATATTTGAGCTACCTATGTTGGCTATATACTGTCTGGCCGTGGATTTGATTTGGCCTTAACCCCTTAGGTCTTGGTCTTGTCTCAGTCTCTGTACACTCTGGTCTTGGTCATGGTGGTCTTGAATACAACGATGGTTTCAGCACCACATTGTACTTTTCCAGATCTAAATGCTGTGATATAAATACAATCTAGGGCACTGAGTAGTCAATAAACACTTGATCACAAAAAGTTTGCAGACCGTGGTGTCCTTCTCTGAAGTTATAGCGTCGTCCTTGTCATTGTCTGGCTGGCCGTGATCATCACAGCTCATGCATTGACTCAGCTCTTGCTGTATTTTCTCCAAACAAACTTGTTCTGCTCTTTCTTTAAAGAAACGTTATCAGTTATATAAGACAGACGATAAGCTGAATGCAGTCTGCTACATGAGGGCTGTATAAATGAGAGTTTGGCAATGAAATTAAAAATAATCTGGCAATCGACGTGACTGTCTCGCTCATTTTTGAAGTGATTATGGAAATATATTTGCTATCCAATTGTTTTTTCTGTAGTTTCTCTTCAAGGGCCAAACCAGCGCAGACTGTACAACGACCTGTTGAATAGCTACAACCCACTGGTAAGACCAGTCGCCAATGACTCTCAGGCCCTCACCGTTCAGCTCGGCATGAGCCTCATGCAGATCATGGATGTGGTACGTAAATAATGGCTCTTCACACATACTTAACATGCATATGTACTGCACAAGGCGGTGTTATGATAACTCACTCTTGTTTAGGTGATAATCAATAATCATCAGTTAAGATACACACAGCTAAAATTTCTCATGTGTCTGTACATTCTCTTTTCCAATATGGCTAAAGTCAATCTTTCCAATTGATCAAGTCTTCTAGTTATCTTTCATGCACATAAATACATTTTGGACATCTGGGTTTGGATGTCTTTAAGTCACTGCTTGTACACTGATGCAGAAATCCTAAAAGCTTCTCCTTATGGAAGCTTACAAAGCTGATCATTAAAAGTAATTACAAATCATCTATTCTGGGTTTTTTTTTAAGATATTTTTTTGGCCTTTTCAAGCTTTATTTGACAGAGACAGCTTGAAGAGTGACAGGAATGTGGGGAGAGAGAGAGAGAGATGGGGAATGACATGCAGGAAAGAGCCACAGGTCGGATTCGAACCCTGTGCCGCGGCAAGGACTGAGCCTTCGCACATGGGGCGGCTGCTCTACCGACTGAGCTAAACGACACCCCCGTCTATTCTGTTTTTACACTTGCTTGTCTGGGCACTGAACAGTTATCACTACTCACCAGTCAATTATTTTTCCATTAGCACAGCCCTGAGAGGTGAAGCTACTGTGGGCATTTTTTGAGTAGCATGATTCCTCCTTTATGAAACTTAAACTGAGAAAACATTACATACACAAAAATACCTGAATAATAATATTAATATAAATATCATGTCTTTTTTTTTAACAGGATGAGAAGAACCAGGTTTTAACAACCAACCTTTGGATGAAACTGGTAAGACTTTTCCCTGCACGATGTATGTGAAGTCACAGAGGAGCTGAGATGAACAACCTTATGGTTAAACACATGCTACATTTAACTGCTTTCTACGTTTTTAATAGTAAATCCAGCGATTTTTCTAAATTCTGTTTGTGGTCACAAAAAGCTGGACTTGATCTGAGCACCGGGTGAGAAACAGGTTACACCTTTGTGGGTTTGTTATTCTTTTAATAAACTAATACTGTACAGATATGAACTGTACAGCAAGAAAGTGCAGCAATTAGCATTTACCTCTAAATGTTAAACTCTAGCTTTAACTCTAGCCTTTAACCTGGTATTAGGTTTGTGCATCTAACAATACAATCTCAAAGTCTGCAGTCCTTCCCCTGGTTATATAAGTCAGCCTTTCCAACACAATACAAGATGCCATCTCCTTTATCCACACATGTATCGAGGGCACATCCATTTTTCTCCACGACAGAGTGATCATCATTCTGGCCTGCAGGAGTCCAAAGTCAAATAAAGTTGAGTCTTTAGGATTGACAATAAAAATCTTTGGATATATACCAAGTATACATATTTCTGACTGGTGAGGTACCTTCACTCCAACAATCTCAGATAAAGTCAGAACAACTTCTTTCCAATATTTTTATTTTTATTTTTGGGCAATCCCATACGCAGTGGTACAGAGTACCCTTTCCTTCCAAGCACTTAATGCACGTGTCTGGCACATCAGGGGACCAGTGGTTTAACTTAATGTATGTTCTCATCAACCATTTGTATTGTAATAGTTTCATTCTAGTATTGATAGATTGTTTTGGGGCTTTAAACATGCCTTTTACCAATCAGTCTTTTTGTACGTCTTCCTGAATATCCAGTCTCCATGCCTCTAGCCTGTCGATGGTGGACTCTTTATCGTATGACATCAAAGCTGTATAGAATAAAGAGATCTGTTTCCTCCCTTCTAGGTGCCGAAGTGTAAGGTCCTCAAGATGTGATAGTGGTGGTTCAGTTACTACATTTCAATTGCAGATACTTAAAAAAATGTTTTTTAGGAATATAGTATGCTTTGTTCATCATATCTAATGGTACCTAGTTTTTTTCAATTTCATCTTCTGCGGGAGCAATATGCTGTTTTCTCCTCCATGCAGTGAGATAATGTGTATGAACACAGATGTTTTATCACAGCCTGTCCATTGTGTGACACCAGTTCCCTGCTGCTGCACCGTCAGCAAGCTATATCAAGGCTGCTTGGTCTGTTTTAAATCACCCTGTTGGAATCACAGCGGCAGTCTCACTCAATCTCTCGCTCACTCCGCACCCTGCAAAAATCGACTTCAGCTCGCAAACAGAAGATAGCACAGACAGCATTCACAGTATCTACCGTCTGTTAGCATTGATCTAGCACATGTTGGCTTAGGCTACTTGTGTGGTCTCCAGGGAAGAAAGTTTAAATGTCCTAAAGATGCGTTCATCTCCGAAAGTCACTTTAAGGCGTTGAAGATGCTTCTGTGAGATTACACATTCAATCATTGTTGCCTTAGAGCAGTAATTATAAGATTTTTAACTGCCTCGGGATAGTTTTGGAATGAACAAATTATAAATGCACAATTGGATGACATACTGCAAAATGACATGAATAATTGAGTGGCATAAGTTCTGGTTTTAGGCGCCATATTCACGCTCTGTTAAGGACAGCCGAGTGGGTTGTGGTTTGGATTGAAGTATTGGACTTTGTGAATGGGAGCAGTATTTCTGTTAAAAGAGCAGCAAGTTGGCAAGGATGACACGACTCTGTGGAAATATATTTTATTCTGAATGTGAGGTCTACAGGTGACACCCTCCCTCAGTGTGTTTTCCTCAGATTTTATTAGTGGCTGACCTTTAAACATCTTTCATGCTGGCCACAGCCATTATTTAAATCATGATGGTTTGAATTAATTAAAAATGAATTATAGAGGTGATTAGAAAAAAATCCTCATAAAAAGCCCAATAAAAAAAAAATCAGGCCAATATGTGTTGGCCTGGATGGATTAGGAGAGATATGGTGAAAAATTCAAATTTATTCTCATGTTTTGATTCACACGTATTCTGCAGTTTCACTTAAAATAATCACTATAATCAGCACACTAGAAAACATGTCTGTCACAGACAAAATATTCATGCTTTTCTGTGTGTCATTTTTGTCGTTTTGAATTCTCAGCCTTGCGATAGTAACGCCTGGCTTTAGGCATCAGGACTTAAGAGCTACACTAGCAGTGTGGCTCTGTGTAAAACAATGTCAGTCTGTCAATCCACAACTTTTATTTTGAAATATCTAATCGTCAGCATAGATGAAATTTTTGCCAAACATTGACGGTCTCTTCAGGTGAGAGGAATTCCAATAACTTTGGTGATCCTCTGACTTTTGTCTTGCATTACCAGCAAGTTAACATTTTGACATATTTGGTGAAATAGCTTGATATTGATATGTTTCATGGATTGGCTCAAAATTTTGTACAGACACTGAAGCGACTGACTTTGATTTTTCCTTTAGTGACAAAAGCAGTTTGGTAAAGTGAAATAACTACTGGATGGATTGTGTCGTGGGAACAGTAAATCTTAAGGCGCATTTTTCTCATATCTTTTGTACGTCACATCATCTAATGTGATCTTACTCCCTCAAACATCACCACACGTATATTCCTTTGTAATACAGATGTACTTACACAAAAAGAGTTTCTGTCCGGGCTAAACCCCCAACAAATAACTTAAACATGGTTATATAGGATGGATGCATAAGACGCTTTATTCACTGAGCATAAAGTATATATATATCATATTAGCAAAGAGGAAAGAAGTATTTCCCTCAGTATTGTCTTGACATTTCCTTCAAACATTCATGTACCCTCAGGCTGAGTTGTATTAGCTTTGCTGGTCCCTTGACTTTTCCGCTAGTGCCATGATGAGGTCAAAATTATACTTGTCTGATTGTGATATATCAGGCACTTATATATGAACGGATACCTGGAAAAACTATAATGGCATTCCTATCAGCCTCGGCTATACTTTGTGGCAAACATACCTGCTACATGCCATCATGAATAAATGAATAACTCTTCACTGCACTGAAATCTGACGAAGACATGACAGGTTATTATCTTCCAACCAAGAACAGGAGTGTTGTGATATTTTTATTTTGACAATAATCACGATACTTTAAAATAAAACATTGATTTTATGTTAATAAACATGATAATGTGTAAATAATCCAGCATCTCTTAAATCTTTAAAGCTTTGTGGTTTACTCCAACATAGTATGTGGCGGTAATGCGCCTTAATGCCTGTTGCCATTGTTGCAGTTGAAGAAGAGTGAAAACTTACAATCAAAGTTCAAGATGAATTTGAGAGTTGATATTATTATTAGTACTATTATTTTTGTTCAAATTTTCTGTAGATATCGCGATAATATTGTGAATTCTTCTGGCCACGATAATCGTGTAGTGAAAATCTGATATTGTCCTCACCTAGAATGACGGTAATGTGTTTGAGTGACTGATCAAGTTTTGATTTACACTTCATACTGTTTGAATTGCAAAACATTTTAAATCTAAAAATCTTCTTCCTCCCTAGATGCCACTGAAACTTTGTCAATTCTTGTAACACTGCATAATTTTACTTCCAGCTAGACTAGATTTGAGCCTTCAAACAAGGTTTACCGAAGTCAAGATGCAGAGCCCCACACAGGTTTAAAGGATATGTTAAAGATGAGGATGAGAAATAGGAAAAAAAACATTATGTTTTGTTGTTTCCTACAGCATTGGAATGATTGTTACCTGCGGTGGGATATATCAGACTATCCAGATGTACACAATGCGAGATTTCCTGAACATCTCATTTGGAAGCCAGACATTCTGCTGTATAACAGGTAGGTGTAGTAAGGAGAGATCTGCTGGGTGCTGCAGTGTAATTGGGTATGCATGGTGTCATGCATTGTCCTCTGCACCAAATAATCAGAGTTGGGTAGGGCGGTCTCGGCAGGGATGATGATGAATTTTGGGATTTTTGAGTTCCAGAGTTAAAAACATGATTGTTACAGTGACACTGACTGTGATGTGTTAGATCTGATCCGACCTTTTCTGAAACATAAAGCAATTTGTTTTGGCTCTGATCTGAAAACCCAAGAGCCACACCACACCGCTACAGACAAATTCACTCTGAAGTGATTTATAAATTTCATGGTATTAGCAAAATTCACAAGTGGTCCATGCCTATATGACTTGATCATTAAACCCCCTTTGAATTGATTTAGATATTAAAAATGTCGCAGAATTCAAGTAAAATAAAAACTGGAATTCCCCTTGAGTGCTTCAAATTGATGTTGTGGTAAGCTCAAACCTCGAGAGGCTCAGGATAAGAAAATGTAAATGCTCCTTCATTTATTATTTTTGTGCTTTAACACACAAGTTGCAACAAACATCTAGTTATTCTTTGAAATGATACTTACTGCTTGAAAATGGGGCCACATTTGACAGAACAGTATTTATGCGTACTACTTTTAACAAAAAAAAAAAAAAAGAGGGCACACGACAACCTAAAATAATGAGTAGAAAGCAACATGCGCACCACTTTCTGTCTCTTTTGTGGTGCAGGGAACCAAATCCCAGAAGAAAGGCAATTCCCATACACACTTGTTACCTCTGCACTGATTTATTAAAAGTCAAGGTTTGGTCACAAGAACATTTCTTAAGTCATATCAAACTGAAAGTGACATAGTGCTTAAGTACAGTGTATAATTGCAGGATAGTTCATACATGAGTTGGAGGTGGTCACATACAGCAGGTTGTTCATACAAGACTCCCCTCAAAGCATACAATGCACATAATAGCCACACTACTAATGCTACTGTACCAAAAAGGAAAAGCAAGTTCATAAAACACAAGTACTCCATGAGTTCCCACCTCAAATTCATCTACGTACAGAAAAAATATACATTTTTGGAACAGAACCATCGACTAGAAACAGGGGCGTATTATATCCCAGACAAATACTTTAATATGAAACACACAGATGATAATGATAATAAAACCATTTAGAAACTTGGTACAAATACTTGTACATTAGTTCAAGTAGATTAAGTTTCAATAATATGGGGGCACAATGGCAAACAAATGGCAACTATTTCCTTCAAAATAAATCACAAATAAAATAAAGGCCAACTTTATTTTACACCAGAGTGAAATGAATTTATTCAGGTGGCCCCATGTCAGAATATGCTGAAATATTCAGGTGTTTGCAAAGCATCAGACCTCATGTTGTCACAAGATTAATTCAAAATATCCCGCAGAGAGACTCACAAACAAAACAAACTTAATCTTATTTCCTTTTGGAACAAAAACTTCGGATATTTCTCATTTTCTAAACAAAGCATTTACGTTTAGAATCTTTGATATTGATATTTCTTTGTTAACAAGAAAGGTCAATCAGGGATGTTACCATAAATCTAACAAAGTCGTACTGATGCAGCTCGTCCTGTTGGGTAATCTGGTCTTCAGACGGGAACATTACATTTCAAGGTTAGTGGTGCTCTGCAGTTTAAATATATGCAGCACAGTCTAGAAGAGCGCTTTGGAGCAATAAATCATTGAGACAAATGAATAAACTTGCATAAAAAAAGATGGGAAAAGGGGCATTTTATTATATGTCCCTAATGGAAAAAGCTTTAGAGATCACCATTAATCAATCCTTAAAAGCAAGATATGAACACATCACATTAGAGGCTCTGTACTACAACTAATGAGGGGGAAAGCCTTGTTCTTCATTTGTCATTGTCCCTCTGAGTAAAGCCTTGAATTAGTTAAATATTTTCTTTTTCAAGCAACTCAGCTTCAGCTCAGCCATGATTCTACCTCTGGGGAGTTCATTTAGAGGCAGTGAGGGTAACCACTGAAAATCTCCAAGGAAATGCTGCATCACTTGTGTCTCCTCATGTGCCGTCTACCTGCTGCAATAATGAGTTTGAGAAATATTTTATTTTTCCACCACATCTGTTCCTCTCGCTGTTTGCATCCTTGTACTTAACAGCGGATCTTGCAAAGGTCATATCACCGTATGAATTTATTCAGATGTTCTTCATTGAAGCTGTGCTTTGATTACAGATAACTCAGCAGTAAAAAACAAACAAACAAAATGTTGTCCACAGTGCTGATGAAAGATTTGATGCTACGTTCCGCACCAACATTTTGGTCAACTCTGCAGGCAGCTGTTCCTACATACCTCCAGGTAAGAGTCATTATCTCAGTCAGCCTTCACACTTCCGCATCAGAATAAAACATGTAGGATGTCGGATCATTGCACCTTTCCTTCACTATTTTTTACCCGTTAAAATATTTAAAAATGATGCTTCTTGTTTTAGGAAACACTTGATATAGAAAGCTAAACTTAGATATTGCAGCAACGTAAAGACTGTCCTCTAAATTACCTAAATTAAAGGAAAACCTACAGGTCAATAAAGTCATTTTTTTATGTAATTACTTATATTAAGACAGTTGTATTACACGTTTTCTTAAATGTGATGTTTAAATATGCAAATGAGGCTTTATCTAATGAAAAATACAATATTCTCAGACCAGAAATCAGAACATTCGATAAGGTTAAAACTTCTGTTTTCATTTTGTTAACATATTAAAGTCAAAGTTTTTTTTTTTTTTTTTACAAAGGGATTTCTCTTGTTATCAGTCCATAAATCAGAAAATACTGTCAACAGTCGTGAAAAGAAAAAGAAAATCAATTTCCACCTTGGTTTTAGGAATACAATGACATAAATCAGGCTGTGAGTGATATATGAACAAACCTCTCCTAGAGAGGAATAAAACTTGAAGGTTTGGTGTATGTAGGTGACACTGAACTGGAGCCTTTGAGAAAAAAACCTAAAAAATATATATGTGGTAAAATTCCATATAGACAAGACATTATAGATGAATAGGGTAAAACTTTTAACTAACAGATATCACTATAAGTAAGTAAGCTTTCGGAAATTTTTAAATATGCAGTTGAGGCATTAGCTAATGCTACCTTATAGTGAAACATACAGACGTAAATAGACAACGTGTAGTAAAAGAAACACCTAAACATGGTTTTTGGGGCATTTTCTTGAGAGGCTGGTAGGTGAATTATGTTACCTTTAGATAGAGGCAGTTTTTAGCCTTTATTCAAAGCTAAGCTAACCAGCTGCTGGCTTATATATAGTTACATATAGTGGTTTTCATTTTCCCATTTAAAATCATTAGGTTTACTTCAAATGTTGAACTCTTGCTGTAATCTCTATGTATTTTAACATAGTTTTATCCCACTAACAGGATTTTAATGTAATTGCATGGATCCATGATGTTTAGAACAGGGATGCACTTTCCCTGATCAAGCCTGTACTGACCTACTGCTGTCACACTGTGCGGTCTCAAAGATCTATGACGCTACATTTGTATTGGATCACAGATACACACACATTGAAACAGAAGGCCCTGCTGTCACTGCTGATGATTACTGCTCTGGCACTGGCCTGCCTCGCCTCAGCATCTTAATCAATACCGACATAAATAGCTCCATCATTGAATTTCTTCTGGATTGATTGCCTCTGTCACAAGCAAATTGCCTCTCAACTTTGTTCCAAATGAACCCCCATTGAATGCCATATTGGCGCAAAATAGTCATTAACCGAGCTCAACAGAGCTGCATTAAATGAATAAACCTGCATGCAGATTTGACCTAGATGGCCGTTCCAAATCATTTGAGTTTCCTGATAACTTGTCTCTATCACTGACATTCATTGCAGTAAATAGTAAGTTAGTCTATTCATCTGCTCCCCATCTCTATTCATTTCCTGCTGAGGTTTATCATCTGCATGGCACTGAGAGAGAGAGAGGAGAGTCCTTGTTTACTGCCGACGTCTCAAATCTTTCTTGAATATGGATGGAAATTCGTTTGGTGCCTGCCTCTCCTGAAGGATCACTGGCCACTTTCATCTCACTGTCATATTGGATTTTTTCCTCTCAGTAGGATGGATGGCGCTTGGAATCCATACAG
This sequence comes from Miichthys miiuy, assembly GCA_036365135.1. Taxonomy (NCBI): domain Eukaryota; kingdom Metazoa; phylum Chordata; class Actinopteri; family Sciaenidae; genus Miichthys; species Miichthys miiuy. The sequence goes on from CM071603.1 coordinate 25,045,081, forward strand.
TATCTTGTCGGAGTAAAACCTCTGTTGCTGCCTCTCTAACTGTTTTCACTCACCGTCTGCTTCCTTTATGTCAGAGTAATTGAATACGCTCTCTGTCAGAGCTCCATGCAATTCTGTCTGTCTCTGAGTACCCTTCTACAGGTGAAGTACAAAACATATCAAAGCAAGTCTCGGTCTTTTCATGTTTCTCACCTCAACAGGGATCTTCAAGAGCACCTGCTACATCGATGTGCGCTGGTTCCCCTTTGATATCCAGAGATGCGACCTGAAGTTTGGCTCGTGGACATACGGAGGCTGGAGTATAGACTTAGAGTTGTTAGAGGCTGATATCTCCGACTACACCGCCAACGGAGAGTGGGATCTTGTCGGTAAGAGGTAGACTGGTGTCCTGTGAAGTGCAGAGGATGGATATTCATTACTCTATTTTATTTCTGCCAGTATGGATTGTGTTTTTTTTTTTTTTTGTCTCACAGAGGTTACCGGACAGAAGAACCAGCGTACATACGAGTGCTGTTTGGAGCCATACCCTGACATCACCTACACCATAGTGATGCGGAGACGGACTCTCTTCTACGGCCTCAACCTGCTCATCCCGTGTGTCCTCATCTCCACTTTGGCCCTGCTCGTCTTCCTTCTGCCCGCTGACTCCGGAGAGAAGATCTCACTGGGTTAGGAACACACACTCTTCTGCAAACTTAAACTGCTAGAGGCGACTGGAAGCACTAACCAACTGTTCAGCGCCATCATTGTGCCTTTTAGTATTTTTCCACATCTGGCTTTCTTTCTTTTTTCTGAGGGGCCTTGTTTGGGGTGCAGAAGTAAAAAGTAGTGCCTCCTCTATTGTTGGGAGCTTATATATTGCTAAATTGCGCACTGAGTTAACAAGTAGTGAATTGCTCTTTTTGAATTTTCAGATGAATTATTCCATGATACTTTTAAAGTCAATTCTTCATTAATTAATTGTTGTTTTATATACATCTAGTAATGAGAAAAACAGCAACATGGAGACACTGTAATACAATCCAATGCAACTGTCATATGATACAATATGTGAAACAGGTTGATTCAAATTGGTTGTGAATTTAACTGTCATTTCTGATGCTGTCGCTTTGGACTGCATTATATTTAAAGTTTTTTTCTTTTATTTGTGTTCGTCTATATACTGTGCGTACAGTATATATAAGGGGAGAAATAGCTCCATCAGTGATTGGAAAAGGACCTACATACCTACATACTTCCTCCAATCCTCCTCTAAATCTTTGATCTGCAGGTTGATCTGAATCTGCATCAAAACACTCAGAGTGAAAGACATGACTGAACACGTGCCAGATAAATTTGAATTACATTTTTTCATTCATGCGCATGCACCAGTTCATGAAGGAAAAGGTTTCAAAACCGATTTATCTCTCAGTCATCCGAGCAGAAAATGTTATCGCTTAAATTTAATTTAAAATGTGTCAGCAGGTTTCTGAGATATGGAGCTTACAGTAACACACTGTGACCTGAAAACATAACATACATGGAGGAGATAATAATGAAGTCCAATTCTAAACCAACACAGAGTACAGCCTTCATCTTTGTTCCATAGAGATGAGTCAACATACAAGCAACTAAAATACTCACATCAAAAACTGAACATTTCAAGGTTGTATCATTTATCGCAGGACGTTTACGTTGTTTTATGTTGTATGTTTTTAACTTTTCAATATTAATAATTCAAGAAAGAATTATTTCAGTTTTGTTACTTGTCCCTGTAGTGAAGGCCTGATCAGAGTGGCTGAAATTGAAGGCAGACACAAGGAGCTTTGTTCAAATAAAGCAGAAGGGTGCTTGCATATGGCTTATATGCCTGATCTCATCTCGTCTCAGAGGCTACGCAGAGCCAGGCCTGGTTAGTTCTTGGATGGGAGACTGCCAGGGAATACCAAGTGCTGTTGGCTGGGTGGCGCAGTGGTTAGCACTGTCGCCTCACAGCAAGTTTGAACATGTTCTCTCCCTGTCTATGTGGGTTCGCTCCGGTAACAGTCCTGCTTGCACTTAGTGCAGACATGCACTTAATAGGTTAATTGGTGACTCTAAATTGGCCGTGTTGTTAATGGCACATTTGTTCCCTCACAACAACTGTGGTTAGCAGGTAAAGAGAGGTAAAAAAAAAAAAAAGGAGACTGGGAACTGAATAAATCGGAAACATTTCTCTATACATTCTCTACTAACTGTAAAAGACGAGACCGATTGTTAATTGAATTTGGCCGACTGCCGTTTTCTGCGCCTCAGTGACCCGCACCTCTCACACAAACTACTATACTCCCTGATGCTGGCATTTTCTTGGCAGGTGACATTGTGTTTTAGGTAATATAATGTCTCTGTGTTCATCTTATTTGATATCTCTGTCCAGCTCTGCTGTGAACACAGACATGTACAAGACTTCATATGTAGCCCCGTATCAAGTTTTTTTTTTTTGCCCTTCTGACACATTAAATAGTTTCAAGTGTTGACACTTGATGAGTGTCTTAGTGAATGACTAAAAAAATTACACCTTGAGTGCTGCTATATTTTATCATTTCATCTCAGAGTGTTTACAGGCTTCCTCTGATGGCCTCCTGCTATGTTAACTTGACTGTGATCTATTGATAACAACTGTGTGCAATTTTAAAAAAAACCTCAGCTCATTCTGTTCAAAAACACAGCTGAAAACTAATGAGATCATAATCTAATTAAATCTTTTACATCCTGTGTGATTCCAGCAGAGAACCAATGTTTTCTATTATAATATTCTTCTGTATCCTCGCCCATTTTTCCTCCTGGGTAATCAGTCTGAAATACAATCTTTCTCATTAATCCACTTCCCCTGTGGCACTGCGGAGTAATCTGACAATCAGCACCGAGTGACTGACTTAACTGTCAGTGAGCCGAGAAAGCTTATCTCAGTTGTCACAGTTGACTTGAATGTTTGAACCTTATATCGTGTAGACGGTATCTGCAGGTGGGTGGAGGCGTGGGTCCAAACTCTCCGGAGCGGCGGTGCAGAATTTGTTTGATCACCTGGTCGGTTGTAAAGGAAAAGACGTTACAAGCTTTTTCTATTTTTCACCAACTGATCGGAGCTTAAAGAAAGTTTTAAAATTTTAAATATTAAGCTAACAGCTTTATTTATTCATGTATTTATTCATATTTTTGAGTTGTCTGATAATCTTTTACTACATTATGTCACTTTTTGGACATTATGTTACTTGTTTTGCCCAACCGCCAGTCAAAAGCTGCTAAAACACTGAATTTAAGATTATATAAAACAGATATAGGAAGCAAATTCTTACATATTGTGAAGCAGCAAACAGATGTGGGAAGACTTTAACTGTTTGTCTCTACCAGTCCCACTGGGGCTGTAGGATTGCAACACCCACCGGATCTCAGGATTCCTCCCACTTGCCAAATCACTTTAACCTCTGTGTGGAGGTATGCGTGTGTGTGTGTGTGTGTGTTTGTTTGTGTGTGTGTGTGTTTGTAGGGGTGTGTTGGAGGACACAGTGTAGGTGTTGAGTTGTGCGGTTTGTGCCTCAAATCATTAGAGTCCTGTGTTGCACCTGGATTCCTTCATTAACCAAACTCTGTGCTTTCGAGCCAGATGTGTTGGCTCATGTAAGCGTGCTTGTGCTTCCCTGCTGATGTTGTAATATGTAAAAACTCGTGGACAGAAAAAGGAAATAAGACATGAGAATTGCTAATGCAGATTATCATAAAAGGGATTTATACACTGCAGTCCACAGAACACATCAGGCATTTGTCATAGACTTTATATACTCTACTTAAACTGTAAGTGTGTCTGGCATGTGATCACAGATCTATGAAGTCAATATATAATTTAAGATTGTATAAAATACATAAAAGCAGCAAATTCTCACATTTTACGAGGCAGGAAACAGATGTGGGACGGCTTTAACTGTCCCCACAGCTGCAGTTAGAGTTACACTGGATTTTAGGCTTCCCCCACCCACCAAATCCCACTCTGACCCCTGGGTGGAGGTATGTGTGTGGGGGAGTAGGTGTGGGAAGAGGGGGTGGGTTGATTTATACAGTTTGTGCCTTGCTCAAATCATTAGAGTGATGTGTTGCAGCTGGAGTCTTCAGAGCCAGATGTGTGGACTTATGTGAGTGTGCTTGACCATTCCTTCTGATGTTTTGATAGCTCGAAGATAGAAAGAGGAAATATGAAATGAGAATTGCTCATGTGGAGTGTAATATGCTGCTCGGCAGATCTTAATGCTCCTCATCAGTTCATACACTGCAGTTCACAGCACATATCAGGCATACGTCATATTCCCTCCCTACTACGCTGTGTGAGTGTGTGTCTGGCACATGTGTTCACAGATCCACTACATATGAAGTCAGTATATAAACTCATAATAAAGTCATGCACTGACATTATTATGTGAGAAATGTGTGTTCATAGCGACATTTATTCCCAGATTTGAAGTGAAATTCGGCTGTCATGAGAATTCTGATTTGTAATCAACTAAAAGGAATATTATAGCGAATATTACAGTGTTGTAAAAGGTTGTTTATATTAGTAGATTCATCCGCAATACTGTGTTCATGTTTCTTAGAGTTTTATGTGTTTGTTTAAAGGGTCGATTCATCAAAATCACAATGCAAAAACATTTTTTCCTATGAGGTATCCAGTTATGCGTATAGTTTTATTTGCCTGCATCGCTGTACAATAGTGTTGCTCAAAGCATTTAAAAAACTGACCAGCAACACTTTCTCATTTAAAACACTTCCTAATAACTGGTGTTGGGAGTGAGATATTTAGAGTAACCACAGCACCTTTCCTGTAAAGATAATTTGCTTTTGAGTTATTTTGATGTAATTCCTAAATGCTTTGCACAGCAGTGGCAAAAGTCTCCAGTGAAATGAAACCATGTGCGCGGCAACCAAAAAGCAACCGAGGACAAGGAGAAACATACTGTTGGTTTAACTCACGATTTAATATGATTTAACATACATTATTCATATGATATTTGAGGTCATGCATGCACCACACGGTCATTTTAAAGGATTCACCTGCTCGTTACACAGATATATTAAACAACAACGACACGTAAAGGCAGCTAACTAAGTTAAATGTACATCAGCATGCCTGCAATTACCATAAATATGAATTTCTGTTCTTTACTGTAGTAAGACAGAGAGTCTTAGCAATGTCAGCTCATTGGTGAGCCCTTCAGTGATTTTACTTAACATTCGGCTAAAGTGCACGTTGTGGGAGAGGAGCATCAAACTGGAAACATGGCAGAATTAGCATAAGAATGTGAGCTATCACAAATGGAACAATCTGTGAACAAAAGAAAGAACTGAGTACAACTGGAAACACTTGAAAAACACTTAATCTTTTGCATATTATTACATAATAATTTTTAAGGTTGGAAAAGTGTTTCAGCACATCTTATATATAAACTTATGTAAACGTGTGGTGGATTACAACATTAAAGAATCATGGTGGCCTGTCATAACTGTGCAGTAACTTTAGTTTTTTTGTGTGTGTGAAGCACTAACTGAGATTTGGTTTCCTTCCCAGGCATTACAGTCCTGCTCTCCCTGACTGTCTTTATGCTGCTGGTTGCAGAGATTATGCCCGCCACATCAGACTCTGTGCCTTTAATTGGTAAGCCAAAGCTACAGTTCAAAGCAGGCGCTATGGGTGTCAACTACTATCAGCGGGGAAGACACGGGTGAAAATTTGTGCAGTCGTTTTTCATAAGGGACTCTCTTATATGTCACAGTTTAACTAAGTTTAAGCAGCCACCCGATATTTTGGATTTATTTTTTATTTAGAGTTAAAGAGAGCTGAGATTTTAGTCACTATATTTGAAACAATGAAATGAAGCAGTAGCTTTTTGCATTTCTCTGAGACACATAAAGTGAGACTGTGACTTTATTTCATCCGCTTGTCTTCTCCTTATAATGTTTCCTGCATTTGTCTTACAGCCTGACACGACTTTCGGTATCTAGACTTAATGTCTCATCTATTTCCTCTTTACCCAGCTCAGTACTTTGCCACCACCATGGTCATTGTAGGTCTCTCAGTAATTGCTACAGTTCTGGTCTTACAATATCACCACCATGACCCTGATGGAAGCAAGATGCCGAAGTGGGTGAGTGTTGTCTCATATTACACCATTATCTGTAACTGTAATTGTAACACCACTTCAGTCATTTGCCTCTAGACTCACCCTTAAACTTTGCTGCTATGCTGCTTTTATTTTTTGTTTTTATTATGTTATAATCAATTTAGCTTCACTTACAATAGTTTATTAGGATTGATATGCGTTAGTATGCAACCATCTTGAGAAAGTGGAGCACCAGCTGATTTTCTTTGGAGTAACCCAAACAAATTGAGCTCCAACAATGAGGTGGTTTGGTTGATGTATGCTAAATTTAATTTAATCTTTTCAAAGTTTGATTCAAATCTAATAAAAGCTTTGCTCATTTATTTCTGATTCAATATTGTTTCATCCCAAAGACCCGTGTGTTCCTTCTGAACTGGTGCGCCTGGTTCCTGCGCATGAAGCGCCCAGGCGAGGAGCGAGTGCGTCCGGCCTGTCACAACAAGGCTGCACGCAGCAGCCTGAACAGCCTGGACGTCAATGCTAGCACCCCAGCCTCCCAAACCACCAACGGCAACCTGCTTAATGTTGGCGTCCGTGGACTGGAGGGTCTTCACTACTCCACAGCTGCCACCTCGTCTGACTCCGGGGTCCTCTGTGGACGGCTGGTCGGACGAGCAGGTGAGGACGAGTTGCTCCTCCCCACAGGTCACAGCTCATTCGGGGGCAGCGTGGAATCAGACCTGGCCAAGCTTCTGGAAGACGTGCAGTATATTGCCAAACGCTTCCGGGACCAAGACAAGGATGTGTCCGTGTGCAACGAGTGGAAATTTGCTGCGTCTGTTATCGACAGGCTTTGTCTCATGGCTTTCTCAATCTTCACTATCCTCTGCACCATTGGGATCCTCATGTCAGCACCCAACTTTGTAGAGGCCATTTCTAAAGACTTTTTCAATTAAATACTTAAAAACATCAATCACTATTACAAAGTAAGTATTTGTTAACTCATGGGGCGGTAATTTGGATACAGTTAGCTCTGCTAGTTTGGGAGTTGTATAAAACCAAATATTATTAACCATAATTAAAGTCAAATTGAGGCAAAATGTAATGCATAAATAATATTATTTATGCATTACATGATGTGGGTGAAAATGAACAGCTTCAATGTAATGGCATACTAAAGAAAAACATTGTAGTGTTTTAAAATGACTAATGACTAATACTCAAAGCATTGTAACTGTGATGTCATCTGTGTATTATTGTTCATTACATTGTATCTATCTGAAGATTCTCACTAAACTCTACAGCTACAGTATCTTATATCGTAACTGTAGTTGTTGTATCACATGAAAAATCATATATCCAAAACAGTTATGTGATGTTGTAAAATGCCCTTTTATTAACACAAATTATTGTTGATTATTGTCATATCCAAACACCTCAATTTCTTATTTGATCTTAATTATTATTTCTTGCTTATTTCTATTATAACATTTTGTTAGAATTAAACTATTACTAAAACAAATAATCATGTTTAATGATGCTCATTTAAATGTATGATATTTTGTTCATCCAGTCAATAGCTGTACTGTAACATCTCACAAATAAATGTATTTTTTCTATGTGAAAATGGGACAGCATATGAAAAATGTTTTCTAAGTTTTGTTTACCACTATAATTATACTGCTGCTACATTAAAGTTTTCCTGCTCAGACTACAAATGATAACTTTGACCCTTTTCTGCAGTCAGAAAAGACAAGACAGATAAAAGGTAGATAAAAATAGAGTTTTCAATAGTTAAGAAGTACACTTTTATCTGTGTTTTGTTGTCTCCTATTATATTCATAATCATGATACTGAAATGCAAAAGTAATTCGCCTTTACTATCCCTTTGTTCTGCCAGTCGCCTGGTGAAGCTCAAGAATAATGTGTTATTGTGTTATTCCTTGTAGAAAATACAACCTCATTATGGAGGCAGTCATTCAGAAAACCTAATATGAAGTCTATATACAAGTCAAGTGTTTCTGTAATTGTAAACAATACATGAAAGACATGACAGAACCTAAGGCTTAAAATAGGTCATTGTACCGTATATAAAAGCAGCAATGACTAATACAAATACATGAATATCGCAAATATATATATATATGTAGGTTGTTGTTCTATCTATTAAATATAACCATAATAGAACAGCAACTAAACCAGGTGTTAACTGGACAAACTGACCCGACTAAATGACACACACGTGGTAGACAAGTAAGACTGATTCAACAACAATATTTACATTAAACTGAGGACAAAAAGTGTTAAATGGATCGCAAATTGAAACCATATATGTACGATTCGACATTTAAAGAATGAATGAAAAAAAAAGAATGACCTTGTATTGTTACTGATAATTGAGAACTAAGAAGTTCAATGCAGATTTGCACAGAAGAATCAAGTTTAGACGTGTTTAGATATATTCACATGAGAGAATATTAGATTAAAAAAAGTAAAAGGAAACCCCAGGAGAAAAGATCCAGTGGTAGAAGTGTCGGTTAATGCATATCATCAAAAACATAGAGGATTATTTCCAAACTTCATCATAGTTTAATGGAACATCAGGCTGAAGCTACAGTCTTTAAAACTTCATCAGTTTCAGGAGATAAATGTATTATGTGTGGAGCACTACAGACATCCACAACCTCACATGAACGGAGAGAAAATATATGGAAAAATCCAAAAGTTTCTTTTTTTTACTGCGAACATAAAAATCAAACAACTTCTAAGGCAGACAGTTTACTTGTATGGCAACATTGCTGGAGGCAATGAACATGAACATGTAAAATGGTGTTCTTGTCTGAAACTTACCTCATTCTGCCTCACCTCTCTGGCCTCCTGCTGCTCCATATGAACCTGAAAAATACGGGCCAGGACCAGCAGGGTTTGCCCATTACCTTCACCCTCAGTGTGGTAGACAGCACTGAGGAAGACTTGGCTCTCTGAGGCAATCATTAGGCTTACAGCCTGTCCTTTTTTGCACTTTTCTCTCCGTGATGCATTTATTCTTTTCCTTTTTTTCCACCAAGCAGCGAGGCAATGAGAAGACAGGAGTTGTATTTAAAATATGTGCTTTTATTACATTTATTACATTACACTGACTGTATATATGTATATCACATCCACCTTGTAACACCTTACAAGCGCCTTACATGCAGACGGGGAGAACTCCACACAGGAAGCAGTGAGGTGTTCGAACCAGGAACTTTCTTGCTGTGAGGCAATATATATATATATATATATATATATATATATATATATATATATATATATATATATAAAAGAAGAAAAGAAGAAGAGACACTTTTATTAATCCCTCAAGGGGAAATTATTTTCTCACTCAGTTATTTACATGCATTTTAACCCCGAAATACAACCACACACATACAAAGGGACATCCAAATGTGGAGAGAGATGGTGGAGTGATGGGCAGCCACCCAGAGCAGCAGTTCGGTGCTTTGCTCAAGGGCACCTCGGCAGTGCCCAGGACTGGCCACCCTTCCAGTTCCCAAGCCAAGTCTCTATGGACTGAGCTACTGCCGCCCGCTAGCTAGAATTATTATTATTATTATTTGATTATGTATCTCCAAAAACACAAATTAAAAAAACACATTTTTAAAATGGATGTATAATTGAATAAACGCCAACATCCCTTTGATTGGCTGAATGTGGTCACATGATTCATGACTAGGCGGAACCCTTTATCCTCAGCAGGTTGTTTCAGGACGGAATCCTCTGCTACCACCGCCGGTGCTGTGCTCCTTTGTTATTTCTCCGACTGGAAACAGTCAGTCAGTCAGTTGACACAGCAGTGGCTAATCTTCGCACACACACACACACACACACCTTCTCTCATCTTTGAGTTGAAAGTCTTTTATCCGGTGACATGTCGGACGCTTTGCTGCAGTGGTGTGTGGACCAGTTGCACCAGAAGTTTGGGCTGGAGGCGTGTGAAGAAATCGTCCAGTAAGAAACACTGACGACAGTTAGAAGAGCTGACACAGACTAGCACGGTGAAGCTAAGTTACTGCGTATACACGGAGCGGTTATGACGGTTATAACGGTTTTGACGGTTATAAAAGCGTCTTTAGCTTAAGTTTTCCACATTTTATGTATCAAAATATCAACAGTTAATGTTACTGTGTGTTTGTTAAAACTGACGTGGCTCTGTTACCACATGAACCGACTGTAGGATGTCAAAAATAACGACTGTATGTTGTTATATTTAGTTTATCTTATTTATATATTGTTTAATATTCTGACTGTTTGAAATGAAAACAACCAAATAACTAAACTATCCATTCACTGCTGACCATTTTAGTACTGGTTTCCAACACTGTTTAACCAACGACAGTATAAAGATGTTTAACACTGAATTGTTTCTATAATAATAGAAGATAATAGTTGGTTATAGGTTGCTTTTAACTGTTTCAGTTTTCAGGTTTATTTGTCACATACAGGTAAACACAGGGTCAACAGGACGAGCTCAGTGTGATGAGGACACTAGTTGTATGAACAGCATTAGACATAAAGGATAAAAAATAAAATAAAAAATAAGCTAAAGAAGTCAAATAAAACAACATTTTAAGCAAACGTAAATAAAATATGTATAAATGAACTCCACACTGAAAAGGTGTGATGAGGTTTTGTCAGGTATATACCAGTAATTGGGGAAGTATCACTGTATAAACCGATACAAACATACTATATAAATATTAAAATGTTGTGACAGCTGTACAATATTGTAATATTGTGTAAGAGTAAAGTCTATCTATCTATCTATCTATCTATCTATCTATCTATCTATCTATCTATCTATCTATCTATCTATCAATCATAGACACTTTGAACACCTTTACTTTGCACTCATAACTTATTGTTTTGCATCTTTTTCACACATTCTACACAGTGAAGGTTAATATAGTTACAAACTGTCTGAGAAGCCTTTAGTCATGTAATCATTTAATCCATTAGTAGTTGTCAAACCAGTTTGACCATGACTCATTCATAAAGTGAGGTATTCTATGACAGAGCTGTAGTGAACTGATGGCCGACTGAAAAGTCGACTGCCTTTCATTTATTATTCTCCCAATGCTACGAGTTCGAATCCCGTGAAAATCTTTTTCTTTCAAATTAAAAGGCAAATCTGACACGTTTACTCAAGCTGGCTCCAAAGACGTATTTAAAAAAATGTATTCAAGGTTTTTTTAGAGATTTATTAGAGACTTTCACAGGAAGCACATGCTTGCTGTTATTTCGTATTCTATGCCGACATTATTGACATTATTTCAATCACAGGTGGTTTTCAGAGAGAGATTCAACTGATACATTTAGAACAAAGACAACAAAGACGCCACAGACACAACAACAAAACTCGACAAGAGAGAACACAAGCCGTGCAGAGCAACAGGAGACAAGAAAGCATCAGTACAATAACACAGCAGGAACAAATCACACACACACACACACACACACACACATATATATATATATATATATATATATATATAGCAGCAACACAAAGCAACAAAATACAGCAATGCAGAGCAGCAATAAACAGCAGTCATGGATAAAAATACAATAGTCATTATAATGATCGTAATAAAATGTCAAAAGATACAGTTAAGGGTTAGTAAAACAATAACACACAAGCCGTGCAACACAAAATTATATGACACGACTGTCGATTAAATTCCTGAATATTAATGAAGACAAGCCGAGCCTTAGATATTAATATTTTAGCTTGAAGGTTTTCAGCATCTGCTTGTATAAGAAGTGATATAAAATGAAATAATAATTGTGTCGTCCTGCTGTCTAGATACATTCTGTTAATTGAGACACCTGAAGAGATTGAGGAGTATGTGGGAGACCTCCTGCAGGGAACAGATGGGAGAAAAGGCCAGTTCATCGATGAGCTCGTCGTCAGGTGGAAGACGACTCGAAGACAGGCGACAGATAACACAAGTCCTTTACTTCTCAAGGAACCCGTCCCATCAGCAGGTAAATGTCTGCCACTGAATATATTTTGATCTAATTACCTGCTGTGAAACCACCATGCGAGATACTCGGGCATGACTAAACACTGTAAATAAATATTAACTCTAATGATTAATGTTTGTGCCTCTGAATACAAATGTAGCGAACTGAGATATCAGGATGTCCACAGTATCTCTTGAAGGGAATTTGCTGTCCTTTCCTAGATTCACAAGACATGACCACCCAGAAGAAGTCTAAACGCAAGGGCCGTAACAAACAAGAAGTGGTGACTGTGAGCCAAACAGAACCTGAGCCGGAGGCAGTCAAAACTCCCATTGATCTGAAGAGAGTGAGTGTACATTGGCCGAAAGATTTGCTCTCTTATTACCTACTTTATGACGGTAATTCTCATGGTTTGAGTACAACTGTAACTCTTACCATCCATTTCTTTCCTCTCGTCTTGTTCCCTCTCTTCATTCACTCGATTCTCAGGCCCAAGAAAACAGTTGTTCTTCTTCAACAAAGAAGAAAAATAAGTTTGTCAATCTTTATAATAAAGATGGGCAGGACAGGCTGTCTGTCATACTCCCGGGTCGACATGGCTGTGAGTGCCTTGCCCAAAAGCACAAACTTATCAACAACTGTATCAGCTGTGGTCGCATTGTGTGTGAGCAAGAGGGCTCAGGACCTTGCATCTTCTGTGGAAGCCTGGTATTTAAACCTTTCGATTCCCTTTTTTTGTAATCTTCTTGTGGTGCTGACAATCTTTTATTTTCTACTTTAATATTCTTTACTCGCTGTTTTTGATCTGATTCAGGTCTGCACAAAAGAGGAGCAGGAGATCCTGCAACGAGACTCCAACAAAAGCCAGAAACTAAGAAAGAAGCTCATGGGAGGTGAGAGTCAAAACATGTCCGAATTATAAAAGAATAAAATCTATGAAATAATAATGAGTGTTGATGCTGAATTAGTTTTTTATTTTGGCGACAGACTGCGGAGAAAGAGACTATCTTCCACACCAAGAGGCCGTAATGAAGGTTGGCTTGGAGAAGGCTGTCCAGCACAAAGAGAAACTGCTGGAATATGACAGGAATAGGTATCATAAAAACACACAGTCTCACAAGAAGTGTTTACTGCCTGGTGGGAAATGTCAACACTTTAACTGGACATTTTTATGACTGTAGAAAGTAATCATCAAACTTGGTGATAACACTTCTCTGTCCCCTTCACCTCCAGTGTCCGAAGAACGCAGGTCCTGGATGATGAGTCCGATTACTTTGCCACTGAATCCAATCAGTGGTTGTCACCCGGCGAGCGAGAAAAGCTGAGGAAAAAGGAAGAGGAGCTCAGAGAACTTCGCCATGCCTCTCGCAAGGACAGGAAGATCACATTGGACTTTGCTGGTAGACAAGTGATTGATGACGGAAACAACCTCAACGAGTACTACAACAAGTAAGATAATGTGACACGACTCGAATCAAGGCTGCAATGGCAGATTTATGTTGTGCAGTCATGCTAAACACATTCTCTTTTTGAAATGTTTGCAGGTTGGATGAGACCCTCAAGGCCATGAACAGCGACTCAAAATCACCAAAGTATTCTGCAAGACAAGGTGGAAAGCAGAACAGCAGAGAGCTGGTCAACCCCAACATAATGCAGTCTGCACCAGAGGTAGATATATATTGACTGGGCATAACTATGGTGTCACCTTGTGGTGTACTTTCAGCACTACATGTGAAAATACTTCTACTTCAGACTTCTATTATTATAAAACTTGATTAGAACTTCAGTGAAATAGGTTGAAATTGACAGCTGAGTTTGCACAGTACTTCTTGCAATCATGAAAACTGTGCATACTGATAATAATGAGAGTGAATTTACCTCCTAGTGGATGGATGTTGGAGGCAGTGAAAACTACAGGAGAAACATGGAGCAGGGAAAGAGATCAAGAGAGGACAAAGGAGGAGACGAACGTTCCAGGCTACGACTCCAAGACAAAGAGCTGCAGGAGATGTCTGACGGGGGCTGGTGCCTCAGCATGCACCAACCATGGGCCTCACTGCTGGTCAAAGGCATCAAGAGGTAAGGAGTAAACAAAACCCCAGATGAATTGTAGGAGATTAAAAAGCTCTTACAGAGACTTGTTTGCTGTCAGGCCAGTGAAAGCAGCATTTTTTGTGTATATGCATGTGTAGGGTAGAGGGGCGAACTTGGTACACATCCCACCGGGGTCGTCTTTGGATCGCTGCTGCAGCCAAGAATCCCACCCCTCAGGAGATTGCTGAGGTGGAAACCATGTACCGCCACATATACAAGAAAGGTAAACATACTGTACACAAAGAATCAGTAAATAAGTGGAAGTGATTGCTGTTTTACATACAAACCACTGCCACAACGTCTGATATGATGTCTGTTGGTGGATCTTTTCTGTGCAGAGCCCAGGTTTCCTAAAGACTACCCCACCGGCTGCCTGTTGGGCTGTGTCAACGTGACCGACTGCCTGTCTCAGGAGCAGTTTAGTCAACAGGTCAGAGAAATATTACACCATACCAGAATTATGACTTTAATACCAGAACTAAATTTAATTTAAGAAATTCATACTTCTATAACTATTGAATCACAGAACAAATCAGAGACATGGGTGGTAATTCAGGTCAGGAACCAGGCCATGGTACCTTTGCAAATGACAAAAAAGATCATGGAAAGTCAAGAGTATTGCATTTTAATCCAAGTGTATCATTATAACCTTAAATATGCTCAAAAGGAAGTGATAAACAGATGTGTGAATGATGTCACACAAAATCACAGTGATGCTTTGCTAAGATACTTTCCTTACCACACATGACTTGGAGGATTTTCTTTTCTTGAGTTGAGCGTCAGTTGTTTGGTTGCTTTGTATTCCAAGGTCCAAGCTGCGACAAAGCAGGGGAAATGTGTGCTTTGCTTTTGGTTGAGCTGGTGGACTATTGCTGCTATTGTTGTTTTGTATTGACTGCTGGAACTCTTACAGCTCCCATCCTCTTTCTTCTTTTGGTTTTTCCACTCCTCCTGCCCTTGGTGGCTGTGCTGAAGTGTAATTTCAACTTGCAGTGTGCAACAAAGCACCTCACTTAGATAGAACTCAGCACTTAGTCTTGTCATGTAATGGTACTAGTATTTTACAATTGCACTTTAGTTTCAGGTACTGCAATAACACTGCAGGCCCCTTGGGTATTGATTTTATAGACATCCAGAGGCTTATGTCATCCAAGACTAAACAATGTCACTCTCGTGAGTTTAAATAATTGATTAATGGTCGCTTGGAGAAGGTTAAAATCTGGACAGTAGTATGTGTTAGGAGGATGAGCATAATTTTTCCTGCACCTTTTCTCTTGTATTTCTTGGCACTTTTACTAAGAAATACAGTATTTGACTGATCTATGCATATTGTGCAGTATCCTCTCTTACCAGCAGAGGTCAGACTGTACCTTTTCACCAGTGACTCCCTGTCGGCTTTACAGTATTTCCCACTAGAGACAGTATGCACCACAGGACTAACCACTGAAACACAAATCCAAGCCCTCATTATACCAGTTACCTCCTACCCCCCACCAAAATGCTGATTTATACACATTACATGGGCACCAGTCTATTGTGTCTGTGCAGCATAGTTTCATAGCAATTATTTCGTCTTACAGCAACAAGACGTGAATAGCAAAGAGCGCCCTCTGATTACTGATATAACAATAGAGCGTGCTGCTGTTTTCTGTGCTTGTCCGTTTATGTCGTCCCTGAGCACTTAAAGTGGAATCCACCAGTGAGTGTTACGAGGGCTCTGAATATGTGATGTGGCAAAGAACGGAGGTGCTTCATTGGCAGTATGGGCAGCTCTGCCGATTTGGACTCATAAATTGTTTACTTGAGCTTTTACACCCGAATTACTTTAAGTATTTGCAGTTTCACCAAGTATAAAGTGGAAAATACACCCCACTCCCCATTAAGTCATCATGTGTATATAGAGTCGCTCTCCCATTCGCTGTCAATGGAACACATTTAAACTTAATTACATTGCAGTCCTGGTGTTGGCTGTTTTGCCTCTGGCTTTGGGAGAGACTGCTCTGTCTGAGGTCTGCTGGTCTTGTCCTTTTACAGTATATTAGAGCTGAGGCGATTAGTCAATCAGCAGGAAATGAATTGCTAACTATTACGAGTATCAATAAATTGTATTATAAGTCACTTTTTTAAGCAAAATAGCATCTCAAATGTTGCTTCTCTGATAATAATTTGTGTTTTGGGTTGAAACTACACTACTTCTACACTAAAATAATAATATGTGGATGCCTCTACAATAAGAATAATCATTACTTGCAGCTCTAATTATTATATGAGTAATGCCTAGCTTTAAGAATAATGACTCATCTGTGAAAGTGTTTGCTTGTTTGTAGGCATTACATTTTTTAATGAGAGGGTTGAGATGCGCTACAAATCCCTTATTAAGGGAATATACTCTGCTTTTTCCCACATCAGTCAGAGTAAAATCTCAAAACAAATACACACCCACAAGGTGTCAGTTACTTCTTATTATTTTATGTTGTGAATAAACATCTACATGCCTAACTCTTTAGCTGTCCCGTCACACAAAAACACACACACACACATGGGATAGTCACAACAGTGAAACTGTATTAACACTGCACAAACATGCCCCAACCCTGCAAAGCTACAAGCCCTCATATACATGTACACACATGCTTATAAGCAATCTTTGAGATACTGAAACAGATCACATCACAAAATTGTTGCCTCCTGTTCCAATTAAAAGGAAAACAGAGCCACGAAAAAAGCAATGATCCCCTTTGCGGATGATGTTTTTGTGTTTCTGTGTGTCCTTACACACACTTTTTAACAGATTTCTGAGGAGCTTTACATTTGTGTAAAAAAAAAAAAATCCATTTTAAAAACGTGTGCTGCTAACATGGTTTGCAATCTGACTGCTGGAACCTGTAAATCTAAGGGCTTTCCCCTTTTGTACTCTGTCCTCATTCTCTCCTCCACCACTCATTCCACCCAGGGCTGTAAAATCATGTTTGCAGGCAGTGTGACTGCCCTTTCATCCTGTGAAAGGGTGTGTGTGTGTGTGTGTGTCACTTGCACAGAGCAGCCATAAATAACACCCCCACCCCACACAAGGCCCCTCAGAAAAAAGAAAGAAAGACAGATGTAGAAAATAGTGAAGCAACCAGAGAAGAACAGTACCAAAGGGGGTAATGATGGTGCTGAACAGTTGGTTAGTGCTTATTCTAGTCACCATTTTGGAAAAAAAAGCAGAGACTAATAGCTGTGTAGCCTTTAGCAGTTTAAGCTTACTACTTTTCATGTAAGCAGAAGAGTGTTAGTGCATAGTAGCACACGGCTGAGCTGCTGGGCTGGGCGAGTGGGTGAGATAGGAGGTAGGATTTACTGTCCTGTGCTGGCAGTTGTGGGTGGTTAAGAGGGGGGTGGTGAAGGACAGACAGCCATTATTCTTCAGGCTGTTCTAAATCTGCCCCTAGTGATGTATGAAATATTTAGAGAAAGTGGAATGTGGGTAGTTCAGGAAAGCATGAGAGAAACACTATGAACACAAAAAATGCAGTAAATGTAAATATTTGAGTATCACCGTTCCAGTGTGATAGCAGTCATTGCCCTGTTGGGGTGCTGTTGTACAAAGCAGTACCAAAAACCTGACACCCTGCTGACAGTCGGTGAAGAAAGACCACCCCAGGCAGAGCAGGATTTCCATCTGCTTGACTTGGACCAATTCTTTCCCTCATTAGAAATTGACTGGTGTATTGATCCATCGCCCCCCCCCCCACACTATAATCTCTCACTCCTCTCAACTGCCCAACCCCCTTTACTACTGATAATTGGCCGGCCATTATGATCTGTGCTCTTGTCTCTCCACCCCTACCCCCCAGTGCTCACTCAGCAACGGGTTAAGATGTACGCCTGACCTTCCTTCTGCTGAGAAACAGAGGGGGGAAAGATAGGTATGTTACAGATTGAAAATGGGAATGTTTTTGTTGGAAGAGACACAGTGAGATAATTAAAAAGGATGAGCAGAGAGCTCCAGCCAAACTAAGCAGGTTTATGGGTGGTGTATATGCTGCAGATGGTATACTTCACACATACAAATGACACTCAACTGTGCAGTATTTTTAAAAAGTGCGCATAAAATGTAGTCAAACAGCATTACTATATTTTGAGTACAACATTTGCCTACATATGCACAGATCCATTCTCAGTCTGGTTCACAGCACAGGCAAAGGCACATCACACCCCATACAGAGCTCACATCGCACCATCAACTTACTCCTGTGGTGAAAAAAATTGATTGGATCAATCCACACTCTTAATAAGGGTCTAATTTATTACTTTGTTCTAGAGACCATATCATGAGCTACAGAGCTTAGTGTCTGAGTGAATAAAAGTCAGACAGGTCTAGTCTTTTTTAACAGGCATGCCGAGAGCAAAACCAGTGACTGTTCAGTGCTGTATTGATTCGTACGAAATGACTATGAAGGCAAGAACTCAAAGTTGGCTGTGTGTGTGATCTATACATATATTATCTAATCAAAGAATACTATAAATTTCCTAACGATGAAATGTTGACAGTAATGTAATCTGGATGTTTGAACATCAATAGACGTTTTCAAACAGTAACGTTTGACAGATAAGCATATTTTATTAATCTCTTGTATATTGAAGGCTGAGTCCCCTGGCAGTTATGTATCATCAGATAGACACATATTTGAGACATTGCTTGTATTCGATGGTTTATAGCAGTGGTCCCCAAGAGGTTTAGACATAGGTTTCATTTTTTTTGTTAATCATTAAGTAAATCATCCATTTATAGACTATATTAATACAAATTCAGTTTTATTTTACAAAATGATAACAAAAGTAAGTAAGTGTTCGTAGACCCACATTTAGACATGTCATAAATGTCACACATGCAAACAATGATGGATAATTCAGTTTAGCTGTAGCAGTTCAAAGATTCTGGTATTCACTGTCATCATTATGGCTTAATGGGATACTTGAGTGAAATTGTTAGTTATTAGTAACCTCTGTGCTATTCCTACTTTAACAGTGCAAATTATCTGCTTTTGCACAACATAACAAGTTGATATAACTCATATCAACAGTACAATAAAACAGTTGCTTTGCTGAAAATACACAGAGGAAAATTGCTAAATCAAAATATAAAAATAAGATAACATTTGTCATGTATCATCTGCATACTGTGTTTGTATGTAACAGTATCATCCACGTACAGTATATGTATATGACACTGTCATCTGCATAGAGTATACATATGTAACAGTATCATCTGCATACAGTGTATGTATAACAGTATAACCTTCATAAAGTATGTGTATATAACAGTATCATCTGCATATAGTATTTGTATGTTAGGTTGACCGCCCTCTTGAAGGCTTTGTCTTCATGTATGTAACAGTATCATCTGCATACAGTGTATGTATATAGCAGTATCATCTGCATACAGTGTATGTATACAACAGTATCATCTGCATACAGTATACCTATATGACAGTATCATCTGCATAGACTCTATGCAGATGATACTGTTACGTAACAGTATCATCTGTGTTAACAGTGTTAATTTTCATATATTATAATGTGTGTTAGGACTGGTCCTAGAATAGAGTACAGTGGAACACTTCATTCTGTCATGTGTGTTTCAGGTACTAATAACAAAAACGCATACAGAATAAATGAGGGTGAGTGTTTTAAAAAAAAAAAAAAATCACACAGTCATCTCAAAAGCGTCACATAGATCTTAGACACTGATCTGTCTCGTCTGGACAGGATATGCTGTTTAAAATAAGAGGAAGCTGAGTCAGTGCTTCTTTCACAATCCAGATTGCACTTATTGGAGAGTCATTTTTCATTTAAATTATCAGTCAGCATTCCTCCGTATCTGCCATTTCTATTATCCCAGTGTCATTGCATCAGTGCAGTTTTAATGTCCAGTTAATAAAACAATCCTTTTATTCTGTTCTTCATTGTAGCTTTCAACTTCTTTATGAGTGTATATCCAACCCCATTATAGCAGAATATACTGTACTGTATGTGGACTGTGGCTCTGTAGATGAGTATGCACAGCAGCACATGTCAAATAACTGCAACCATTGGCTTATACCATATCACATAGCTGCAAGCCTAGCCACTTATCTGTTAAAAGAAGTGCTGGTTTCTGTGGAATTCCATTTGTGCAAGCTCTGCCTCTGACCTCCAGAGTGGAGCTCCCGTGCTTGTTAGGCCGGCTGGAAGCTCGGACTGATGCCTGCGTTTCCTTGTGTGGTAATGTGATATTTATATGCTGAAAGCCTTCCTGCCAGCATGCCACACACACACACACACACACACTCTCTCTCTCTGTCACACACACACACTCACAGGATATATTGGATGCATTCCAAAGGAAGGTAACTCAGGCAATGCTATTTTTTCTTCCCCCTCTCTCTTTCTCTGTAACATTGCAAGAATCCTTAGCAGTGGCTGCTCCTCTCTCTTCCTGCTCCCATCCCCCCTCGATCATTCTGTCTTCATATTTTTCCCAGCGTCCTCTCTCACAGTATGTTTTACAGGCCAGGGCTGTAAAGTTGCATGTTTTCGCAGAGAATTCAGATTATGCTCACTGAACAGACGTACACACACTCGCATGCAACTATGCATCGCTCAGTCAATCTCTTTTGCACAGGCTCAGTCACACACTTAACACGCTCACATTCCTCCCCTTCCTCCCCTTCCTCCCTTTTCCTTGCTGGGCAGTTTGCCATGCCAGAGAGGTCAGACATTATGTGATTCTGCAGTGGTGTGTAGAATACATTCAGCCCAGGGTCCCCAGGCACTGGATGACAACCAACCAAACCTCAGTCACAGGTTTTCAACAGCATGAAAAATACATAGAACCATCTGCCAGACTTGAAATGGCCTGCTACGCTGTTTAGAATTTCACTGCTGTCCTCAGACCTCTTCATTGGATGTCACACAGTTTCTGCTGTTGCACGAGCTGACAGTTAAGCCCCCTTTTATTATCTGTTCTTCTCCTCCATTTTGTTCTGCTCATTTAATAGGACGTGTTCCTCTCGCTGTATGCTGATCACAGGAACTTGGAACAATGATAAAGGCAACACAGACAGCTTCCTTTGATGGTCTGAAAGACAGCCGTGTTGATGAAAATAAGTTAGAATCAAAGAGAGGTAACTGAATACCAAGCCGTGTGAAGTGTCGACTGAATACTAAACAGATTGGATTCTTCTTTTCTCCTTAAAAAATGATGTGATGCTCTTTAAAATCAGACCTCTTCATGATTTATTTCTAAGCTATAAGACGTGTTTTTGTGTCTTTTCTGAACTGGGGAAAATGTGTTGCCATCATCCCAGCACAGTCCTTTAGAATGTAAATAGGAAAGCCTGGAAGCTACTCATAATAGTAAAGTGTTGACTATATTATTGACTGTAACAGAATAGGAACAACATGGTATGAAACCTTCTGAGTTAAGCAGTTCTTGTTTTGTAATTGAAAATAGGACAATCTATAAAAACAAGTAAGGTTTTGTCTTCTTACAAAGATAACTCATTGGTTTCTAATTATGAGACAGTTTTTATATCCTTTATTTTTTTTTAGCAGGTTAAACTATATATTCGAGATTTAGGGTAACAATCTCCAAATGTTGCCTGGTAAATGGCTAAAAAAATGCTGTAAAAATGTTTCTGGTTCTAAAATATTTTTGCAATATTAGTCTTTAGAAATCTGAACTTCCAAAGACCTGACAACATTATGATTTCCTTTTTATTCTACCATAGTATAAATCACATATGAAAGAGCTAGAAGTGATATACCAGAAAAATAAATGTTCTTCCACCACAATTGTTCCTTTGACGTTTATTACCATTTTTTAGATTCAAGATTTTTGCTAAAGAATTTTTTTTCCTCCAAATGTTTATTTTTACGTTTAGACCTCGTTCACACATTCCTAGCTAGCAGTACATTGAGCTTCCTTGCTAACCCATAGCACGCAAGCCATACAGTAATAGTTTCTTGCTAGCTAATTTGAATGGCAGATATAGCATGTATGGACGACTGAAATGATACCTTCCAAATACTAGTAAATATACTGAGTGTAGTAAAGAGAATCAAAGGAATTCAAATTCAAGGAAATCAAGGCAATGAACTGGAATCTTTACAGCCCAAACTTTAAAAGCCTATGATTTTGTGGTTAAAGTATGTTTAGCTGTTGCTGTTTTGGAATAGTTATGTTTGAATTTCTGTCAGTATGGCTCTGCAGACAATGTTTTGTTCCCAGTACATGTAACTGGAACAGTGTTTGGTTTTTAGTTTGTGGAACAGTCTGTTGGTTCTCAGTTTGTCCTGTCTTTGAGATAATGTCCCAGACTGTGTAAAACAGTGTTTGCATGAAACAGGAAAAACAAGACCTCTGAAGATGTTAATGTTGTGATCTATTTAGTGCCTTGCCGCGGCCCCCCACAAGAAGCTTTAATGAAGCATAGAATCAATATGTTTGACATTTATCTCCCATCTCAACATCTGGTGTTTGTTTTTAATGCCCCAAAATGGCTCCTCATGAGGCCAGTGTTTGTGCCAGTTTTCTGTTTTGGAATGAGGAAATGAATGAAGGTTGTGTGGTGTAGTCAGTAAATACTTCACACAAAGTCAGCAGGCAACTGTGTTTCCCCACTATGGCGTTATCAGGAATTGGAAGAGCTCTCAGTTTAATCATTATTCTTTATGCCTGTTCCCATCCAAATATGAGCGCAGGCATTACTTCACTCATTACATCTAGCTGAATTTGACTGTTTTTGCCAACATTCCTCAGGCATGCCGATGCAATTGCTTTATGCCACACATGCCTGTGTGCGTTCATTTGAGAAGAGATCTTTATCCAGCCAAGGCCCGACCCAGCAGCAGTATAACCACAAGTATCTCCTAGAGAGAGAGAACCGGAGAGACAGAAACTCTCTGCCACTGCAGGGTCAGAGATTACAAACTCAATTGTACTCTGCTGGGTGACATGTCTGCTCAGCAACTTCCTGCTAGCGACATCAGAGGGGAGGAAAGTATGGAGAAAGAGAGGGAGGCGAGGGAGGCGTCCGTGCTTCCAGTGCCATTAATCTTTCTCTGTTTGTGTGCAGCAAACAGAAAGGAGAATTTAGCTTCCACTTGCCCATAAAGCCAGTGAGTCTGACTTATTCCTGGGATAAAAGAAATGAAAATTTAAAATGAGTAGCTTGAGTGCATATTTCCTTCCTTTTTATATAGATTATTTTAGATAAATCAAATCAAATTTTATTTGTATAGCCCAAAGTCACAAAGTACATTTGCCTCGGAGGGCTTTACAGTCTGTACAGGGAGTGACACCCTCTGTCCTTAGACCCTCGGGTTCGAGTGAGGAAAAACTTGCCCACAAAAAAACCCTTTTAAAAGATAAAAGATGTGTTTTCTGGCTTTTTATACCTTTTGATTAGATAGCGACAGTGAAGAGGCTGACAGGAAATGGAGAGGAAGGGGATATGACATGCAACAAAGATTGCCAGCTGGCGATAGTGTTGACCATGTGGCACGCACTGTGACCAATTTGGCTCCAAAGGCGCTCCAAGTGAATATTCCCTTCTGATATTTATTATATTTGATAGATGATTGTCCAATCAGGCTTATAGGATTTGATATAGATCTGTTATTCCAGTTGACTTCACATAACAGATTCTGTAATATCTTTGCTACATGGTTATTATACAAGGATGGATTGACACATGTTGAAAGAAGTCGATTACAACCTGTTATGCACTATTTAACTCAGCAAACATATCTGCCTAATGCTCAAAATGCTGGATATTTTTAAAGAGCCAATTGATAAAAATACATTTCCCCAATGTGTACACAGATGCGTTTTTCTGTAACCAGCAGTGTTTATATATATATATATATATATATATATATATATATATATATATATATATATATATATATATATATATATATATATATATATATATATATATAAAAGTAGTAATTCATGACATTGGCAAGAGGTTTCTCTCTCATCTGTTTTGTGAATGCATTGAGTGGATCTTTTAAGAGGTTGTCTCCACAAGCTGCTTTGCCAAGATACAAGCTAGGCACTGCCAGCTGTTGTCATGGGCATCAAGTGTGTGTTTTTTGATGATTGCCAGTGTCTTTAAAATGTCTGATCAAAGACAAACGCAGTCAGATAGTACCAGGTTTAATCAAATTTTCTTATGTTTCATTTTTTAATTCCGTGTGCCAGTTATTATGTGTATTATATAAACTATTTAACCTCCTGTATTCATCAAAATCACATTACTTTTAGCTCAGTGTCCGTGACAGATGTGTTCATATACCCTATCTTGCGTTCAGGATCTTTTGTTCATTGAAACCATGACATTGAGTTAGGGCTTGTCAATCAGTCATACACAACGTTCATGCTGCATGTTGCTTGTCTTTCTTGCATGAGCTCTATTAGTCTCACTCAGTAAAAATGTCTCAATTTCACAACACAGAATTGTGTTTTGGTAGAAGCCGCTGTCTGTTTAAATGGCAAGGAGGAGTGTGATCATTATTTTCAATGAGGCTCTCTTGATATGTGCTGAGGGAAGCAGGGAATTCGCAGTCTGCCCCGTATTCACCAGATACCTTATGATCAAGCAGAATTAACATCAAATATGTGCTTTTCCCTTTGTGTAGCAGTGCTGAAATGCCTTTCAACATTAAAGCTGAGGGCTGGCAAAGTGAAAGTAAAGAAAGTGTTTGACCGTTTAGTTAGTTTATCCACAGAGACACTATCTTACCTTAGAATGGGTTAATAAAAAAGCAGTTTTAATAAGAGCATAATCCAAATAAAGTTCCCTTGAATGCCACAATTCATCTCTCAATCTCAATCAAGGATTGTTTTTGCTGCACTTAAAATCACACCATCAGTCACAGATGATGTGGCATCGTTCCACATGGCTCCATTCGATATGTAGAAATGATTACGGCTGACATTCATGTGTGATTTCCTTTTTAAAAGAAACAAAAACAGTTAGTTCAGCGTGTGAGAGAACTGTTTGTGTCCATCTGGTATACATAAGCGCTTTGAAAAGTGACATGTTTTCTACTGTTTACGGATGAGTTAACACCTACACGTGTGTTTATTAGAAAAGCGTTTCCTTAATTGAGCAGCAACAAGTATCATAGTTCACCTTTATCCACCTCATGAAGCTTATAATGCTTTTTTTCTTGGCTGGTAAGACCGAACTACTCCATAGATGAGTCTTATGTATATGTAGACACACTGCTTATCATAGCTGCCGATAAAAAACTCAGAAACTAGCTCACCAAATAAACCTAAAACACAGTAATGAGACACATTGAGCACCAGAAATGAAAAGACGGTACACGGTCATCAGTGAATATTTAACTGAATATTTTAAATAAATTTACATAGATTGTGAGCAAAAGTGATTATGTGAGTTGGTTTTATAAATGGTTCTAACGACATATGGGTGTTTCTAAGTCTCCACTCTCCTGTTTATGTCGACCTCAGTATCAATATCAAGGCTTTCCTGCATGTTTCCACAGAGCACGTTGGCCTAATCGAAGCTGTTTTACCATCTTAGATTGAAATCAGCTAAATCCAGGTTAATGGCCATCTGACACCGACTTGTGTGCAGTCACTCTGACTCGGTTCAGAGAGATCACAGAGCTTGTCGTCTATCCTTGGCTCAGAAGTCAAAACACTATCCTAAGCTCTCCTCCTTCTGTCTATACCACATACATGATGAACATCTTTTCATTGGTCAATAAGATAAGAGAAAATGCACATTACATATAGAAAAAAGTCGATGGTTAGTCGATTAGTGGTTTTCATCGGACCGCGACAATATATGTACAGTATATAGCCTGAATTATAAACATGTATCTAAAGGCAGAAGCATATATGTAAATGTAACATAATGTGCTGTTCGGTCATTAAAAATATTGCACCATTAATCAAAATGAGTATTCAGAATCAATACAGAAGTTGAAGTCATACGCCGTTCACTGCCAGCTACAACTACTTCTCTCTTGTGCCTTGGCCATATTTAGAGAAATCTCTTGAAGCATACAGTGCCCAAGCTCTTTTTTTTGCCACGGTCCACTGGCCAAATATGCCATTAAATGCTTTTGCAGGCTCAGTGTGTGAAGTAGAGTATTGATTTACATGCAACATCATTTTCTTTCCTCCTCAAATATCTGGTGGTCAGTGTAGCAAGAATACGATTCAGCATAATTACTGGAATAATACTGGCACTCCACTCCATAGCTTTAAACTCTACATTTCCTTGGCTGCTGTTTAAAAAACATAGGCATGTTATCGCCAATGAACTGTATCCATGGTCATGTCATGGGCGAACACATCTTTTTTCCCCTTTTAAATTAAAAGTTATATTTTTCTGTGAGCTGTTTCTTCAGTCAATTTGAATCCAGATGTCACTGTAAGAATATTGGAATTGGAGTCATTTTCTTCTCTGACCTCAAGTTCAAGTAGACGGCGTGGGAAGTTACTTAGCTTTTAACCGTTGGATAATACAGAAGAAGAATATGTGAGCATGTATTCATTCATCTGTCGACTCGCTGGATTTTTACTCCAATAAAAAATATAATGTAAAGCAAGATGTTTGCATATCAGCAGAATATTTTATGAAACCAGCATTGGTACTCGTGTCGATTGTCCATAAGCGATCATTCAGTCATATGTTAGCAATCGTAACTCGGCACAGCAGGCCTGTCAAGCCTCTGACTTTTCCACATGCTCAAGCGTTAGAGCTGTGGTTAGAGAGATTTTTGCCTTTTCAAAGACCAAAAAAAGTGTGAGCGTTGGATTAAATAGTGTGTTTATCCACCCTTACATAAGCTGGTGGCTAACTAGCTTACCTCCAGTAGCAACAGACACATTACTTCCAAGTCCAAAGAGAACATTGTTAACTTTACATTACTTTGTGGGCTTATTATTGGTTACATAAGAAAAGAAAACTGTTCCCATCCAGTATTTCATCACTGTTTGGAAGCTAGCTTCGGATGCTAAAGTTACAGCTTTGTTGTTGTGCTCTTTATTTGATTTGAGGACGTTTACACAGCTATTATCCAAGAGTTTTCTAAACACATTGCTTAGTCCTCATCCAAAAAGCCTTTCTCTTGTAAGAGTGAAAACATGCTGTTTAAAAAAGTCTGCTCTTACAGTATTCCTCTATTATTCTTAGTTTTCATGGCTTCTACATGGATCATCAGCTAGTAAAGACGACTTTGTTTGACACATTTCGCCTCAGTCGTTAAATATTTCATCATGTCCAGCATGTAGCCACCAAGTTGAACATTTTAAAAGCTTCTTGAGCCAGCTGGAAACATCGAAAAGTCTATATGATATGATATTTCAGCCGGCAATATTAAGGTTCCCTGGCTAGAAATTTAAAAATTTGCTTTTTTTTCTGCCTTTTTCTGAAATCAAAGACCAGTCGTTTAAAAAATTACAAAAAATTTCAAGTGGTAAATCTGCCAGCGTATCATTGTAACATGCTGCGCGAGAGCAGAAAGCTTGACGAGTATAGCGGCAGTTACTAAGGAGCAATTAGGCAACGCTTAATTTACACTTGCATTAGTGCAAAGAATATTCAGTACTATAAGTATCCATGTAAGCTCCAATTTTCTCTAAGCGAGAAAATATTTTAGCTGTCTTACAAAAACTGTGAAAGAATGAACTGCAAAGGACGGAGCTGTAAAGAGCACTTATTCAACACCTTCTGTTTAGCAGTTCACTGTGTTCTCCCTTGGAGCACACCAGCAGGATCACCTTATCTATTGTAAGCTGTAGTACTAACCCATGGGCTTAGAGAAACCTAAAACTCGCCTTTGATAAGAATCAAGGGACTGTCTTCCTTCTGTGCTCTTTTCTCAAGCCGCTCATTGCCATCCTCGAGAGAAGGAGGGAAGACACAGTTATTTCCCACAGAGGCTGAGTGAACACAGATGGGAGGGCTGTACCCGGTGTCGGAATATCAAAGCAAATATTCACCTTAAGAGACAGACATGTTCATAAACTCCCCGGTCCTTCTCAATTTCCACATTATGAAATCAAATGCCCACTGTGAAGTGGTTTGTTACCTTACTTAAAATACGAGCCTTTTTGCTGACAGCACCTGTGTTAAGGAGAGCTGGATTTGTGGCACCGATAAAAGGAGATTGTGGTGGAAAATAAGAAGTTTTAATGCCTTAGATTCCCTGGAATTTTTCTTTGAAGTCGAGGTTTGAAAGCAGACATGGTAATTGTCTCCAGGGGTTCTCGCTGTGTGTGTGAGTGAGTGAGTGAGTGAGTGAGTGTGTGTTGTAGAGGAAACTACTAAGTAACAGGGTTTGCCTGTGTGATGCAGTGCATTTGTCTGACACTACAGCTGAAATATAATAATGTAATTATTTTTTCACGTTTGGGATTTGTAACCTCTAAACCACTTTTTATTAGTTGCATTATATTTTCCTCACTGTCTCAGTGAAATTGTCGTTTTTATTTTATTTTTCCGTTGCACTTTAGGAATCTCTTATTCAATTTTTTTTTAGGAGTTCCCGCACTCGTCAAACAGAAGCGTAACTGTGAATACAAGAGAGAGGACCCCTTTTCCTTGGAAAGTTCCAGCAGTTAGCTTGTTGAGTCTAAAACACTTCGACTCTTGTGAGGCAGTCTTGTTTGCTTCTTGCCTGAGGGCCACTGCAGGAGGTGAAGTCATAAACATGGCTGGGAAAGTGGAACTGGGCTAAGTGAGGAAGTCTGTGTGAATCTCCCTGCGAAAACACATGACTTCACTACACCTGTCCGCACCAGTGCTAGTTATATATATATGAAAAGGGCTAACATATGGCTTGTTCTTAAACCAGCAATGTGATGGTTTGTTTTGCTTTTGAGGCAGGAGAGTAGAAAATGATTATAATACCTCTTGCTCCACAGTCCTCCTGGGAATTTTAATAGTGGGATGGTGGGCTGTTGACAGCTTGAAGTCATTTACATAAAGACAATAATGAAGCTTCAACTGCTGACACGCAGAGTTGGTTCTTGAACTAAACACCACAGTACAAATACACCAAGGCATCACAGTTAATATCAGTGAATCCTGCCAAGATTCCTCGCAGGCAGTAATTGTTTGATTTAGATATTTAGAAAGATTTCTACTGTAATTTTATTTCAAAGTACAAACTTACTTTTTATACCAGTGCAAAATGTGCGACCTTTTTCATTGTACTGAAACACGGAGCATTTTTACATTTTTAAGGTGAAGGAAAGTTGCACTTGAGGAGACTGACACGGTGGCAGTAATTGGAAAATCGTGGCTCCGGCGCTGAGCCTCTAATAATGAGACATGTCTCTCGTTGTGTTGAGGATATTAATAATGTAAAGATTCAGAAGCCAGTGTTGGACACTCCTAGATAATTAATGTTCACTCTCCAACTTGACACCAGTTGATTCTGTAGGTGAAGGAGTATGTTAAATTTTTAATCATCACCGCGCAACTCGGTGTGCCTGAGCTCCAATAAAAGGGACAAAGTGAGCTCCAATAGCTGCCTGTTTAGATGGAAAAGGTTAGTATTGCTTTGGGTCTCATGGCACCAGTATGATCCAAAGCCTGTGTCGATACTAGCTGAGGGCACATGTGTTTGCACCTTTTGCTTCCAGTTCTTGTAAAAAAAAAAGGTGTCTGAGAATTTGCTGGGAACGTTATTGTCCCTGCAGCTTAATATAAAAAACTTCCATATACGCAGACATTAATTGCAGTTAGGTCATTTTAGATTGCAGTTGATAAAAGGGTACTTCAGTCAGGGAGATAATTAGTATGAAAGGGAAGGATGTGTCCAACTCCTCTTACATTTTCATCATAGAATATTCTGCCAGTTATTTTTTTCGAGTAATTAACTGTTTGGTGTACGTTATGCCAGGAAATAGTGCCAAATAGCCCAAAGTGACTCCATGTATTGTCCAGCCAACAGCCCAAAATCCACATTTATTTAATTCACCATCACATAAGACAAAGAAAAGCAGCAAATCCTCAAAACTGAGAAGCTGAATGAAACATTTGGCAATACTAAATGGCATTTTTTGCTCTAAAAATTTTAAATTTCTGACAATCCACTAATTGATTATTTGATTCATTGATCTGTCAATGTTCAACTGAGTGCTTCTGAAGAGGCTACATTTACATGCATGGTGTAGTTGGGCTGTTTGCCATTCTCCAGTAGAGATCCAGTTTGCGTTAAGCTGTTTACATGAACTGTTGATACCTGGCAGTTTAAGTCTCTTTGTTACCATGAATAAACCAGTTAACAAAATATTCCTACACACCTGAGCTGATCTTTAAATATCACATTGTACTAATTAATCTGCGTAAATGAGGTTGGAAACATCTCAAACCAAAAGAGGCTTTTTAGTCTGAGTAAGATGTGTTGTTTTAATGATGTTACATTGAATTCTTGAATAAAAGCTGGTACTGTAATTATAAAAACAAGACCATGAATAAAGACCGGCATGGTAATTTTAAATTTTTACACCATGACTGCTGTCATTGAAAACACATTCAAGCAATATGTACTTAATGTTGTCGCTCTTTTTTTAAACATAAACGCTGTTCTCACTCAATGTTTCACTCATTGTGATCAACTCTACTTTGCCGCCTTTCATGATGCTAAGCTGCGCTTAATGAAACTCAACACTTCCTGCAGATGTTTCACAGTAAATGTGACGTGAAAAGATTATTTCTCCTGAACCGCTGGAAGGCTTTTAATGTGAAACAGATGGAGGAATGAGTTTGCATTAACAGCAAACAGCAGCTGAGAATAAATCAGAAAACTTGGATCTTTACTAAAATAGAATCAAACGCATAAAACAGAGAATTAGAAATAAAGGCCTGTCTGTCATGACGCGTCTGTCTGTCTGTCCTAAATAAATGCCTGGGTCTCTCTTCATTGGCGCTGAATAAGGACTCATTCGTTATGTTTAACACTTATACTTTCTGACCCAATATACCCAATATGATG
This sequence comes from Miichthys miiuy, assembly GCA_036365135.1. Taxonomy (NCBI): domain Eukaryota; kingdom Metazoa; phylum Chordata; class Actinopteri; family Sciaenidae; genus Miichthys; species Miichthys miiuy. Next base: position 25,076,319 of record CM071603.1, read on the forward strand.
TGCACGAATTGGTTCTTTTCAGTCAGAAAATAACTTTTAAGATAGCAGGCTATGTTAGCTGTCACTCCATGTAATGTCATAGACACAATTGTCAAAGAATCTGACCATTCAATGGCAATTTATGTTGCTGGAAGGTTCTGGATACGCTCTACAGTGAATATAATTGGGTCAGTATGTACAAAGACATTTGACTGAACCCTATTTATATACTCAGGCATTCATTGACATCATTTCTAGTTGTATCGTCTGCTGTTAATTTTGTCGACAGTGTTTGGAGTTGTGATATGTGATACATACATGCATGTGTGTTTGCATGTCTGTGTGTGTGTGTGTGTGTGTGCGCGCTCTGGTGCTGTGTTGTGCAGCAATGGAAAAACAAATAATACACTAAGTGCGTGCAAAAAGCTGAAAGGCGGTTACAGTACTGTTTCCTGAGGGCAGCTGCATTTGTTGGAGGGTTAATGAATGCCAGAAAGCAGGCTTGTGTTGTTTGGTGAACACGATAGATTAAAGAACGATTGGCGAACGATTGCTGTTGCATACAGTTCCCAACAACACCCTTTCACCTCCCACATGTAGCCCATAGCTCCGAGACAACCCATCTGTTTCTCCATTCCCAGGGTGAAACCAGCCTTGACAGAACTGGCTAAGCAGTATTTCAAATGTGTCCTTTTTCTGGGAAGACACGGTCGGCTTTGTGTAGTTCCCTATCTATCAAAATCTCAGCCTCTGTGTTTCTCCCTCGCCTTATACTCTTATTATCTGTCCTTCTCACTGAATCATATTCCTCATTTTTACTCTCTAGTCCCCCCCCCCTCCACCTCTTTCCCTTCACTCTCTGCCTCCCTCCCCCCTTCTTATTCCACCCTCCTCATTTTTTAAAAGCCACATGCTCCCAGCCCGTCTGGCTCAGTTGCACCCTGCCAATGAAGGGCTTTTTATTGGGCTGAGATTGAGTGCAGCCAAGCAGGGCCTGGCTAAGGGCTGAGGCTGGGGCCAGCCTAGCAAACCCTCCCCAACCCCCCTCTCTCTTTCTCTTCCCCCACCCCTTTCCCTACTGCACAGACCACTCCACATGCCCGTTCTGGTCTGGCCCTGTCGCCCAGAAGGAGATTACTTGTCTCTGCTGCCCTTAATTGCCGACAGCAGCTGAAAAGAGCCAGAGAGAGAGAGACATTGTGGAGAGAGGAGAGGGAACAGTGTTGGCTTGTTGAGCTGTTACTTGACAAGCTTGGACTCAAAGGTTTGTGTTCCTGCTGTCAAATCCTGGCTCTGTATTAGTTGGTTTTATTAAGATGGATGTTGTTTTCATCAAATGTTGGTTGGAACTCGCTGTATTCTGGACTGTACTAAGAATGAATAGTACAGTATATCGAACGCAGATGAGTTGTGTTGAGGAAGAGGAGCTGACGAAAGGCTCATGAAGGATAAACCTCAGCACACGTTACTTAGAGATGTGCGGTAAGAGCAATAGGGCCACCGTGCCCTCTCCTTGCCCTCGAAGCCACTGTTATTTTCATAGCCAAAGGCTCCTTTCCAGCAAACCGTGCCCCCGCCGTCCCTTTTTACTTTTTCCAATGAACTTGTGAATTTCATATTATTACAGTTGGTTATTGTTGAGTCCCCTCTGGCTTGATCCCAGCAAATTAAATAGTGGGCAGTTTATTGAATTGGCAGTCTCTGAAGAAAGCTGTGAAGCTGCATGAATTTTTCACCTCACTTCTTTTCCTGTTTAGTATTTTGCATGTAGTTTTTTTTATTATTATTATTATTCAGCTCTGCCCTTGTGGAAATGTGTTGGATTCATATTTACAGCATGTTGTCTCCTTAGCTCCTTAACTCATCCAGCTTCATCACGTATTAAAACGTTGCAGTATGTCTAACCTGCAAATAAAAAAATATGCTTCAGTTCAAATTGTTTGGGCATAAACTGAGTTTCCATTTTTTTGGCCAGAAGAACTGATTAAACACAAAATGTTCTTACTGTCTATGAGAATAAAAAATGTTATGTAGCTATGACATTTTAAAGTAATAGCTCCACAGTTTTGGGAACTACGCTTATTCACTTTCTTGCCAATAGTTAGATGAGAAAATTTAAACTACTCTGATGTCTCTAGAGTAAATTTGAAGCACTAGCAGCCAGTTAATCTAACTATGTCCAAATGAAAGGACAATGAGACTCCAGGAAGTAAGAAATAGCCAAGTACATAACTTTCCATAAAACCATGTGCTGTTTTTTCACAGTTTTTTTCCAAAGATTAAACCACCAAGAAACAACAAGCTTTAGAGCAGTGTTGTAGTACACAAGATCGGTCGTAAAGGCCTTGGTCTCGTCTCAGAATTCACGTTTTTACTCGGCCTCGTCTCGGCCTCAGACAAAGAAGACTCTAAATTTTAGTTCAAGACAGGTCGAGACCACAACTGGGATGACACTTAATTGCCTCATTTATTTTTTTAACTGTCTGGGAGGAGACATCAGCTGAATCCTGTGGAATAAAATCTAGTTTCCTAAACCACAAAGAGTTTATCTGCAAAACGGCGACCGAGAGAACACACAGCAGTTTGTAAATACTTTAAGGCGACACTTAACAAGGTGACTCACTGTAGCAGCTGTAGGCCAAATACTGTCTGGTCTTGGTTTGGTCTTGGTCTTGACTTGGTCTCAACCCCTCAAAGTCTTGGTCTTGTCTCAGTCTCGATACACTCTGGTCTTGGTCATGACTTGGTCTTGACTACAACACTGCTTTAGAGATGCTAGAGCTAGCTTGTCCCCTGTTTTTATAGTCTTCATGCTGGTGGTGCTTCAAATGTACTGTACAAACATGAGGGGTGTATTTTATATTTCCCCAAACTATGTAGATCTAAGTGAACTAAGTGAATTATGCACACACAAACTGATAAACTAATGCAAAAATGTACTTTTTGTTAAAACGCATGACTGATGACTACATTTATCATGAGCTGGCACGCTGGCAAGGTTGAGATGTATTTTTATTTTTTAACCGTTTGGCAGTCAGCCATGCAGTAGATGCATTTCTGTGTTGAACGCTAGCCAATTGTCAGAGATGTTTATGAGCAAGTAGAAGCCGCGGAGTCCTTGTCTCACTATTGTCTGACTTCTCAGTCTGAAGTAAACTGGCCTGAGGCATCCAACTAGCGATACTCGGTTCACACTGAGGCATGTTAATGCACCTGTCACAAGAAATGTACATACACCCTCAGATCTTCCCCGTGTCAAACACATTGATCCCTCTACCCAGAAGGCCCTAGGGCTGTAACTCAGACCTTTCATGCTCGGAAAACAGCTCGTTTCACTCTTCAGTGTGGTGGCCATTGTCACCCATAATGTTTTCACGTAATTCCACTTAATATTTCCTTAATTCAATACCTGTGTTTCTCAACAAGCTCAAATTTAATTGCATTTGTAAGCAGGTCCACTCTGCCTACATTAGATCCTACCTGATGAATATGGAGAGCTTTAGCAAACCTCCTTGTCACACAACCACAATGTTTTGAGCCCTTTTGATTAACATGGAATGGAAACAATTAGGTGGGGGAGGTAGTGAGGCAAAGCAGCAGCACATTCAACAGCTTTAAATGCTAATTAGCTAATGGAGGATGAAAGAGCAGGCAACTGGCGGGGTTTCACATGAACACACTCTAACTGTGGCTGCAGCCACGCTCGTTTCATCTGAATTTAGCAAGACCACCACCATTTTGTTTCCTTGGGTAACTCAGACAATACAGCCATCTTGTGCAATGTGAGATTTTTTTTTGTAATGATACTCAAGTTAGGTCTAACTTAAGGCTTAGTTTAAAGGTCCGGTGTGTGGGATTTAGGGGAATTTGTGTCAAAATATGGCAGAAATAATACTTTGATACCTTTTTGATACAATGTGTTTAAAGTACAATCAGAACGACTATTACACAAACAAGCACGGACCAGATAAAACATAAGTGAACATACCTGGTTGGTGCCGATGTCACGTTTGCTTCACTCACCTATGTCATTAACAACAAGCCTCCTCCACACGGCTCACCTGCTGCTGTGAAAACAGAATCGCGGGTGAAAAAAAATCCAAACTTTTGGATGATTTTATAAAAATACTCTTGTCTCTGTATGACACATCAAGAGAGAAGCCAAGAGAGAGAAGGCAGTCCAGTGTGTGTGCAGTAAGAGCCAGAGGTGTAGGTGTTTGTTTGTGGGAAAGGAGAAGGAAAAGTGATATGAGATGATCTCCTGAACAACTTAAAGGTCCAGTGTGTAAGAGTTAGGATGATCTATTCCCAAAAATGGAATATAATATTCGTAAGTATTTTGTTCATTTGTGTATAATCACCTGAAAATAAGAATCGTACAGTAGACCGGAAGGGCCAAATAAAACACTGACCTTTTGCAGTCACCCGTTTGTCCTCCACACTTTGGAAGGGAAGGGTGAGGTGAGTGGTCTTCAGTCGGCAGTAGTCTGAAAACTCACCGCCAGATGCCACTAATTTGGACCAAACTGGACCTTTTTAAAATAATCTCTTTCAGTTTATTAAACTGATTTTGTACACACGAGATGATGATTTAGATACTAAATTTATTACAATGACACACACCCTAAACAAATACGACAAATATTTGACCCAGACTGCTGTTGATTTAGTCTGTCGTCATTGCCATTCCTACAAAACCAATAGTAACCACTGTGCCCAATGCTAAAACACTCATTTAAATGAAGACTCAGTTATGCTGCTCACATTAGTAAGCTATTCGAGAAACAGCGTATCGTCTTAACAGTTAACAGGATCGATCTTTACATTGTAGGTGGAAATGAATGTCCCCTCTGGCTAGTTTGAAGTTTGACGAACGAAGATATTCCTTCTATGTAATCTGATCGGTCTTAATTGCTACAGTGGGACACTAGTGCTTCAATTGTTTGAATTGGGGTAGTGATTGTCTGAGGTGATTCCATATTTTTCTTACTGTCAACAAAACCCAAGAAAAGACTACTACTACTTCTACTTCCCTGCCTGAGGCAGTCAGACCAAATCCCACTGGTTCTTACGCAAAGGTCCAGTTGTGTGTCAGATTTACGGGACTCTTTTTACAGAATACGGCAGAAATGAAATATAATATGCATAACCATATTTTTATCAGTGTATAATCACCTGAAAATAAGAATTGTTCAAGTCAGTCCTCCATGTTTATCTGCCATGTTTATGTTGAAGCCTAGTTTCTCGCATGCTTCACAGCCACCGCAGTTTCTCCTTTACGTTAGGACGGCGAGTGTGAGGCAAGAGTTGCAATCAGCAACTTCACCGCTAGATGTCACTAAATCCGACAAAAATCTCTGAAAACGGGTCACACATATGTCATAGATTCTTTATTGAAAAAGAAAGCTAAATCATTTCCTGTAACAGGGTCTACTTCAGGAGTACATAATGCATTTGTTGGCTACTGTTTTCAGCCCCTGGATTAATAGACCAGGACCAGAAGACGTGTGTGTGTGTGGGACTGACGCAAAATAAACTACAGTACGAATGTTGATTATATTGAACAAATATGTCACCCAGTGCAACAACAACATGGCCTCATTATGTGTTGGTAATAGTCTTTGGACACATTGGATGTTCATTTGCCAGAAAAATAATCAGTGTAGGCCTACAACTGATTGTTATTAGTAATCTGTTGATTATTTTTCCAACAAAATGAAAACACGGCAGAAATATTCTAAAATTTAAAAAAAGTTGTTTGACCAGCAGCACACACACATAACACAAACATGAAAATTTACAATATATGAAACAGAGGAAAACAGGAAATTATAAATGCTTAGCAGTTTTTAAACGGTGCAAACAATTTATTATCAATTAATGAAAATAGTTAATGACTCATTTTCTGTTCAACTTATCGATTAGCCAGCTAATTGTTTCAGCCGTGCGGCTACATCAGGCTTTAGCTACACCATCAATAGTTGAAGAGAGAGATAAATAAATTGTTTTGAAGGTAGTTTGTGGAGTTTTTGATGCTATGGAGCGATATTTTCCCCTTTTCTTGCATGTTTACGTGCACGTGGCGGATAGAAAGCATGTTCCTGTAAATGGCTTCACGCTTCAGCTTTAAGTGTTGTGTGTATAATTACTCTTATTTAATGCTGAATGTAAACAGAAACTCTGTTTACAAGAAAACTCCACATGGCACCTTTTTAATCTTTTCATGATGACAATATAGAAAAATATAGAACACTGCCAGCCTTATCCCACAACACTGCACACACCTTCATCTTGTTTCTTTTAAATGACAGGTAGTTTTGTTTAAGGGCTTTTAGGGGAATTTTCAGTCTTGGAGACAGCATACTTGACAGGGAGATCTAATTTAATTGGACTCACTCTGTTATTTTGAAGGAGCAATCAAGGGCCTATTTAAGAGTCCCCACCAATGTCTAACGACTTTGAGTGTTTACATATTTTATCACTCACCGGTGTATTACACTCAAGTTGACATGGACTATAATCTAAAATAAACATCTCTATCATCTCTCCCCAGTTTGTCAGGGACCATACAGATGGGTTGCCGACTTTGTTGATTTCCCCTAAAAGCCCCAAATTTGTCACAACCTTCAGTGCTCCTTTGAGGGAGATAGAGAGGCTGTGAATAAGAGAGGGGGGGGGATGGTGGGGAGGGAGAGCATGCTGTCATGAAAAGAGCCGCTTCCTGGCTGGCTAGATGCAATCATGGGCACTATCTGATAGCGCCGGAGGAAATTGGATGAGCTGAGAGCCGTTGGCTGCCAGTGATGGGAAAGATGACTCCTTTGTCACTGTGTCAGTCAATTCCCTACTCTCACCTGAGAGACCAATCAATAACACAGGGGGAGAGAGAGAGGGTTTTTTCTTGTTTGTAGGTCTCTCTATGCTGTGCACTGCTGTCAATTATGAGCTGTAAAACACCCTCTCCTTCATAGGAATGTAGTATGTTATACGGTATACATAAATATGCCATGGATGTGGTTGAACGTGAACTATTTCTCTAGATACTTTTGATGAATTATGTTGTATGTTGTATGTGTAATTACTAAGATGAACACATAAATATTGCACACGGGGTCTTAATAATTTTATTTGTGTGATTCACTGTTCGACAATGTGTGTTTACCCAGAGAGATTGCATCCTGAAAAAGTCTTTGGATGTGTCGGATTCTGGTGCTGCTTGTAATAAATTTTCTCTCATCTTGACAGCTTGCAAGTGGTGCAACTGCTCTCATTAGCAACTGCATCATTAGTTGTGCAATTTTAGTGCATAAAACCCAGAGAGACTCATATCAGTTGCTGTCAGGCATGTAGTATTACATCAGGCATGGAGGACACCTCACATGATGTATAAACAGAGACACTCACTGAATGATTCATGACCGTGATACCAGAAATCATGAGCTTTAACATATTCTGTGCACAATATGGCCAATGCAAGTTGTGCGTAAGATGATGCTAAACTGCTCTTCTTTTCTTCCTTCGCCCTCTGCAGTTCCCCGATACCTGCGAGGAGTCTGCCTCCCCATTCGTCTTCATCTGCACCAACCCCCAGGAGCTGCTGGTGAAATTCCCCATGAAAGGGAAACACAAGATCTGTAAGTCCTCCTTCTTTCATGTAAGGGGAAGTGGAGTGGATGAAATTAGCCTGAGATGCCTAAGATTTTTTTTCTATATCAGTATTCTCCTCTGCACGTGTGCGCTCACACGCATATATAAATGGACATGTGAAATAGTGATAATAATAGTCGAAGGTTCTGATTGCTATAGATTCATTAATGAAACAAAATCACACACAAACGTTCTCCCACACACACACACACACACACACACACACACATGTACAGATCCTTTCCAAGAGCCATCTGTAAAGACAGGATTTTGCTGTCAGGTTGCCTGGGGGACAAGCCAGGCCTGGATGTGCAATGTTGTTGCTGTATTGTGTGATTTATAATAGGACTCTCAAACACATTTTCCCTCTGCTGCCATAGCTGCTGCTGCAAAATGATGTACCTGCAAGCTCTTTTGTTAATATTTCAAAACCCTCTAAAGACTTGAGAGGATTGTTTATGCAGCTGTGCCTCTTTCAGATCTTTCCAGATCGATGGACGAGGCTTTTTTTTTTTTTTTTTTTTTTTTTGAGAGGTTCAGGGTAAAATGTTACTGGAGGTGTGCCCTTTTAAGAAGAAAAATAATTAGCAAAATTTGATTTAATGACCTTGTATCAATTTTTGTGAAAATGGGGAACGGTTAAAAAGGATTTAGAGGTTTGGCACAGACCCGAACAGTGACAAATGAAATGACGTGCTTGTAAAATAGGATGTCAGCAGGTCTTGAAAAATGTGTTTGATTACTGATGTAGAAGCTTTCAGGAGTCTGTAACTACTGTTAAAGTCTTCAGACTTGGTTTGGAGTGAAAGCTTTTCTCCTCTTGTGCTCCTGCACTTTTATTTTCATTTCCAGAAATCGTTTCTACATTTCAGTCGAACCGGCATTAACATGGACTTGGAATAAAAGGCTGAACCTGATGACACATGCTGACACATTGTTACCGGCTTGCTGTCGTAGGCACAGATTGCTGCAGGGAAATCTGTGGTTTTATGAATCAGCAGCTTACTTTCTGTCGGTGGATGAATATATATAGCATTGTTGAACTCTCCGGTAATAAATTCTTAACCACTAATAGACTTTATTATACATCGCATGCCTGCTTCTTTTCCATCCAGGTTGTGTTCACTGAAAAATCTGGTCAAAAAACATCAAATGATGTCTCAGATGAAATAGAAACACACAACCTTAAATTTATATCATCCATAAAGACATCATACCAGCAGTATTTCCAAGTAGGTTACCTTTATTGCCCGTTGAGAGATGTACTGGTACAATACACTTCTCTTCTCTTCCTTATTGCCTTTCAGCTTTGTTCCAGCTCACGTGTAATCTGATATTCTTATTCTCGGCCAAACATAAACACACTCACTGTGGGCCGCCGCTAATTTTCTGACGACTGTTTAGTGATGCCGTCTGGTGACTGCTTGTCTTAATTTAGTGAAACAGACGTGAAATATCCACATCGTCCCGACATAATAACAAATTTGTATGTTGATGTGCCCCAAAAATGGACACCCATTGATAATCCTGTACATGTACTCCACTAGATATAGGAAAATATGTAATTCAAGAAGCTGTGAAATATGTTTTGATATCATGTTCCCGTCACATAAAACAATTAAAATATATCACAGATTCAGTATAGATTATTCTGTATGTACCAACTATTTGTCCATCTTTTTATAAAATAGGCTGTTTATTTTTGTTTAGTTTTTTGGATTATTTTAGGCATGTAATCAAGTCAAATAAAAAAAAAACAGTCAATCTGTTATACAAAACAAGGACCCGAACAAATATCTGAACTAATACATAAACAAATAACATAACATGCTGGTATACACAGTAACTACACCCACCTACGTATGTCCTTACACACAAACACACACTAATGCAGTAGTAGAAATCAGGATGTGAAATATGTTTGATATCAGACTCCCATCACATATTATTTCAAAATATTCAAAATATAGTATAGGTTATTCAGTATGCATCAAAGTTATTTGCCCATCTTTTAATGGAGTAGGCTATTTGTCTATAATACAGTGATGCAGTGTGCATTGATCACAGTATGCTCCCTGTCGTACATGTTAGCTTGGTATTTGGATTGGTTATCCTGACCCGCTGGACCTACACAGTCCAGCGTGTCTGATTCTTCTGTCACCAGCTAGCTTTTCACTATCTCAGTCTCTTGCTCTCTCGCCCCCTCTTCCACCTCAATTCCCACTGCATCTCACGGGTCAAGGCGTTGCCGCTCATCTTACTCAGGGGGGCTTAGCACGAGTATTTTTTGCTCTGCCAGCAGCTTACGTTGACAAGATCCGCTTGTCACTGACATTGCCAGCCATCTCATGCCTCATCAGAATGAGAGAGGAGAGGGTACTGTTCCCTGCTTTTCCATGCATTTCAGCAGACTCAGTGCTTTATTACATAACACAGACAGTTGTTTTTCTCATTAGTGTGTTTAACATTAATGTGGTAGATATTTCCTTTGGTAATATGTAAAATTGCATTGTGTGGCTGCTGAGATTGATTCTTTCATTAAGCAAATTCTGCAATCATGTTGTGAAAAATGAGAATGGGAGCCATGATTAATATTAGCTGGTACCTAACTAGCACTGATGAGCTGGTAAAGCAAAAACAAAAACCCTCAAGTCCTTTTTAGGGTGCATTCAGACAGGATCCGGCGCTGGGGTGTACACACAGGCTTTTCCATTCATTTGAATGAGGGTCAAGTATTTTGGCCGCGGTAGTGTCTGCCAAAAAAATGAAGCGACACAGAAGTTGAGTCAGATCCAACTTTTGGAAGAACACAGCCCGACGTCAAGCTGTGGCCACCAATCAGATGCTCAGACCGGTCAAACCTCTAGAGTCGGTCTGAAATGTCTCTGAAACTGAGACTATCCAGGTAGATTCATGGGCTAAACTGTGATACTCTACCTGTTGTGTTCTGACTTTGTTTATTTCATGTACCCAGCTTCTGAATCTGTGTCTGGGATTTTACTCTGGCAATTTATTCTGCAAAATAGTGACTCAAAGAAGTTTAGTTTGGTTAGTGTCCGATGGTTTGAGACAGAGAAAGAGCAGTGGTCGAGAGACATAGACAGTGAATGATGGTGAGGGAGCGCCGGCATCGATAAAGCCGGTTAATCAGCGAAATAAAAAGTTATTTCCTGATTGTTTTACAACAGTTACGTTCAGCACAAATAGACACACACCCAGCAGCCCGCTTCACCCCCACACACTGCCAGACAAGGCTGCTGCAATTCACTGTAGTGCCTGATTCTGTCTGTCTTAGTCACCTGTGAAATGTTAGCCAGAATATTTCAGTCCTGGTTTTTATTGGTAATCATTTATATACATATGCATAAGCTCCTTGCCAACAGCGGGTCCATTTTAAGATATACATTTAAAATGCTCAATAGCTCATAGGTCATAACTGCTGTACTTCCCATCCAATAACTCAGTATTGCACTTACACCGAACACAATAAAATGACATCGAAACCAAACACATAATATGTAACACCCACAATACTAAGTTAAACATTACTCTGCTGGTTTGAAAAATATCATGGTCTAACTGCTTTGCTAAAGGTTTGTTTTTCTTCTCCCACGACATCTGCACTTTCTCCCTGAAAATTTGCAGCTGTTTATATTTTATATGAACGGGAACTGTTTTGATTCATCTGACTGTAGCAAGGCAAACAAATGAGCTGAAAGCTGCATGGTGTTGCAGTCTAGCGTGTTGTTTCTTGTAGGATCTGCAGCACTAACAAACGCTTCGCTTTACTGGCAGTATAGTAATATTGCATATTACAGCTGGAAGCTTGAAAGGTCAGAAAAGCTAGCACGTTCACATGTGGATGAACATCATTGGACTGCGTTTGGCAATTATCAAATAACGTGATGCTGCCTGTCTCTTCAGGCAGTTTTACAGTTGGCTTTGTAGATAATATACTCGGCTACACTAGATGCAAACTCAGGTTGATCAGTCATTACCCTATGGAGGAGTCTGTGACATTTAAAATGGCATACAGCCAAGGCTCACTCCCTGTAATAAGGGATGTCCATTATGGTTTATAGTCACATCCTGTGAACATTTATATCAGTGTGTGTGTGTGTGTGTGTGTGCGCTTCTGTGTAAGCTGAAGGTCAGTCTGGGTGTTGAAAGCTATTTGGCTCTGTGACATGAACCCGCATTTCCTTTTTCTCTTCCTCATAGCTATCCTTCACTTGCCCCTATGTTTCTCATAGCCTGACATCCTCTACATAGTGTGGCTATGTATACACAGCTAGAAAAACAGAAAAACAAATCATATTCCTCTATTAAGATTTTTTTCTTAAACTAGTATATGTTGGCTCTAATCCAAAATGCAGAAACAAACCTGTTTTTCGCCCAATAATAACATTTTCTTTATTTTTATGAATAGTTTTATCTTTTATGTTCTATTTGTAGAGCCAAAATGGTTAAAAAACACAACATCAACTAATCCTAAAGGTTCAACAAACAAATTAAATGATGCATTGGTCATCTTGAGGACAGGGCACAGTGGGCAGTATCCGGTATCATGCAGGGATCCATGACTAAACCCACTTGGCTGCTTACTGAACCTCAAACCAGTTGGTGGCATCACAGTTAGTCACAAAATATGTTTCATTTTATGACTATGATCTTGAAAAATATGAAGATCCTGTAGTCTGGCGGACATCTGAGCTTAGACGATTATAATTTATTCGATGCGTGGTGGCGACTCTTTTCAAAATCATGTGGGTATTTTGTTCCTGGCATAAACAGCTCCTGCTCCATCCCCATTTGTCATCTTAAACTGAATTTGTTTAGGCTTCACTTTAGATTCATCCAAGCATTTGAAGACCCTTTGAATCACCGTCCATATCAAATACATTTGAATCTTAAACTGATAGACATCATGCCGGGACTGTTGTTACTGAATGAGCCTGAAGCTGCTACTTTCTGCTCTGCAGAACAAAGCATGAGGTAACCTGAAAAATTATGTTTGACCTTCCTGTTACGATGCCTCAGAAGAATTAAAATCCTATTACTTCCAAGCATGAAAAGTGCATACCCAGAGTAATGTTCCATGAGTGAATCAAATGGCTTTAAGCCCTGTTTAAAGAGTGATCAACCAGCGAGAACCGAACGTGCAAATCTCTTGTTCAAGCACTCCTATATTCAACTGACAAAAGCACTGAATTACTCAAAGGAGAGCAACAGTTCAAGATCAGTCTATAGTATTCAAAAAGTGCATTTAATGCCTTTTGTTTATCTATCTTCATTCATTCACATTTACAGGCTTCAGATTAATGCTAGGTATGGCTGAAAATGTTATGTTGTAAGTTCAGTAAGTGTAGTGTGAATTTGTTCTGTTGTGTGAATATTTATAAAGGTTTATCCAATGTAATGTCAAGCAATACATTCACACATGAACATACGCCAAAAAAAAACCTTGAACTAAATGAACCTTTTTTAATCACATACAGTGGTTCTGAAAGAAAGTGCTGAAGGAAAAGAAGCAGAAACAGAACAGAAAACCCTTTTAACAGCTTTTAAACGACCAGTGTGTAGCGGCATTTAGCAGCGTATGTAATGATTGCAACCTCCTCACATCACCCCATCATTCCTAGCCAGGAAGAGAAACTATGATGGCTGCAAAATGCACAAGAAATGCAAAGCTACTATTTAATTTGTCTGTTCTGGTCTACTGTAGAAACATGGACTCCATGGAAGAGGATCTGTAGATATAAAAGCCTTATATCAACAAAAACATAACAATTCTTATTATCAAGTGATTATACACTAATGAGAACACAGTTATGCATATACTACTCTATTTCTGTCATAATCTGTAAAGAGCCCTACATCTTACACACTGGAAAGAAGAAAATGTAATTCCCGCTCTTCACTCGGTTTGGTGCTGAACATATACCCCCCTCTGATTATTACATATGAATTCAGTGAGTGTTCTGTGAATATTGCGTTATCTTTTCTCATAAAGATTAGTCCCTCTGATGGCTCTCCCACAGATACAAAGGAGCTCTCTAAGGTTTGATCCAGCTACAGGGAAGGAAGTCATGGATATAATTGCGATGATGAGAAATTGAGCTCCAGCAGCAGGTCATGATGAAATCTTTTTCATCTCTAGTAGCGCAAGTCATTGACATATATAATCTCAACATCATTCGAGACTGGAGTGATTTCAAAGGACCTCAAGGTCAACAAAGTAGTTCTCCTGTCTTAAGCCCGAGGCGCCAACATCATTTTGTTCCATTTCTTCAGATTATCTCTTCTGAAGTACAGCAAGAATTCAGTTTTAATCACCATTCAACCAGTTATCAAAAGCAAACCGTTGGAGATTGTTGAGCATGAATAGAAAAATGTACTCTTGATGTGATTTTCCTCAGTGTTAATGATGCTATCCAACTGCCATCTCTTATAATAATCTTATTTGTGTTGTCACATCTCAAAAGATGTTTTTAAACAATATGTCGAGGCGCTGCCTGATGAAGTCTTTAGAGGTTCTCCAAATATAGTTGGACGTGGCTGTCACCAGCAAAAATGAATTGCTTATACATACACGCTGTCAGTAGTATATTGTAAACCTCAGAGAAAACAATGGGCTGGGTAATTATAGGCCAATTGCACCAATTTACCACCGTCAAACCAGAGGACATTGTTTATTTCCTTTCTCTCCAATGTTATCTCAGTGTTTTATTTTGGAAGAACATCCCCACACCAAAATAAAGCTTTCGTTTCTCAGGTCTTGTGAGCTCAGTCAGTGAACTACTTGGTCGGTCTTCATTATTTGTAATTGGATGTTTGTTCATGTGAAACTTTTCTCTTAACTGGATCCTTACACACTCATTGAGCAGCTAGCTTGTCAGAAGTACAACAGAAGAGTTATCGGTGTATCTGTTTACAGTGCAGTCAAACAAACTTATGTACTTTTAATAAACCCACTGTCAAAAAAATAACAATAAATATAAATATATAAAACAAAATTAGGGTGAAATAGCCATAGTTCAGTTCCTGATAAATGTATTTTTCAAAATAAAACTGCACATTTTAGAGCGGCCATTTATTGTAACCAATTCAAAGCACACCTGTGTCATAATAATGCTGTGCAGCATTTTGATATGCCACAACTGTCAGGTGGATGGATTATCTTGTCAAAAGGAGCTGCCCACTAACACAGATTTTATTTTATTTGTCAAAATTCGAGAGAATGAACCTTACGTGTGCATAGAAAATCTTAAAACTTTGAACTTAACTCATGAAAAATGGGAGCTGAAACCAATTTTTGTTGTTCACTACATGAATGACGTCTTTCACCAGGTTTTAATGTGAAGCTGCAGCAGGAAATGTTTGGTTTGCATTTGCAGTAATTTAATACGGCTCTGATACAGTAAGCAGTGAAGCTGATATCAGAGAGATAGAATTAATACAATAATGCTGGATGAAGACAGTTTGAACTTGGTGTGGGAATGGCTAGACTCTGCCACTAACAGTGAAAAATGCTATATACTGTAGAGTGGTGATTACAAATCTAAATACATTAAAGAGCTACCATAGACAGTATCTTGTTAAAGATTATACCTTTAACTGTTCTACATCTTAAAGTCAGTTTGTTTCATTGAATCATCACGCTGTTCTTTGACGTCAATGGGAATCTTACTATATATAATGCACCAGCGGCACATACAGTAACTTATCCACTAGTAGCTACTGTATGCCTGCATTAAGATGTGTCACCATGTACTCTGTTAAAAAATACAGCTCCCTGAAATCCAGTACGTTACATATTAAGCACCCTTATGGGAACCGCTTGAAGCGAAATAATCTATATTTACTTGCTCCTGTGTACAGCCACATGCCCGGGGACTAGTGAGTACACATCACAAATAAATGATTCCCTTTATTTCTTTGTTATGCATTCTACATCATACCCCTTGTACACATTGCACTTACAGCACTCTTTCAATGTCATTTGCATTTTCCACGCATACATTATCGCGCTGTTGCAAAATGTATCCCTTTTATCCCTCAGGTTGCCCCACATATGGAAATAACACATTATATTCCCAGTGAAAATACTGCAGTTGAATTTTGCTCTACTAACCATCGGCTGCACTGTTACCTTGTGATTACCTCTTTGTTTTATGTGTGAAATCACAGCACCATGGGATTGCAAATAGAGAAAGCCAATTACCTAACAAATGTCCATCCTCTCTCCTGAGGTGGTCATGATTTTTTTCTCTCCTCTATTTCTCCCCTGTGCTCTTCCTCTGTCATCCACTGCTGGGAGACAGAAAGAGGTTAGAGCGACGGAAGTCCTCTTTTGGTTATTTATTCATGGATTTTCCATTTAATATTCATGCCTTTTTCAGGACTATCTGGGTGCAGAGGAGAATTTGCTGCCTCGAAGGCGGCCGGGGCCAAAAATCAGGTTTCAGCTCCAATGAGCCCAGCGGATGAAGGGAAGAGGGAGAGAGAGAGGGAGATAGAGAGGGAACAAGAGAGCGGGGTTTCATGTGTTCTCTAGTAAATGAGAGGCAGGCCTTGAAGGTGACAGGCTGTGTTTATTACTGATCTGTCAGCCGGTTAATGGGGAGAGGAGAAGAGAAGAGAGAGGAGAGAGCTGAGCTGCTGCGCAGAGACCAGAGCACACAGACATGGGAGCAAGAGGGAGCCCCAAGCAATAAACTTTGCCATTCTAGATCAGCTTGTTCTTACAGATTCAGTGGCAACACTCCTGCATGCTGAATTACATCCACTGGCAATGAAATTAGGATCTGTAACAGAAAGAGTATTTTGCTTTAGTGCTTTTAAATGAACATAAATGGAAATAATGTACTGTGTCCTGTTGTCTACATACATTATGCTTGCATAAATTTCATTATCTGTCCATGTCCACAAGGTCTGCGTGGCCAGTCCGAATGCAGCCTAAAATGTACGACTGCGAACTGTACTCAGAAAGATGTGTTAGCATATCTGTGCTTCTACAGGCTGCAAGTAGGAGAATATACATAGCGTTCATTGATTTAACGACTCAGCTAGCTTGATGCACTTGTCTTTACGATGCGTTCTGGAGATTTGGGAGGTGTGCATGTTGGTTTCTCTATGAACAAGCAGCACAGAGCAGATCGAGTTGGCCAGAAGTAAAAAATGCCATAGAGAAATACGGTCGATTTTCAAAATAAAACACCCTGGACAAACTTCTGATTGTTGACAGCAAAAAACTATTTTACTACCTAGCATATTTACTCATGGTTCAAGCACATAAACCAAAAAAAAATGACCCAATCAGAGCTGCGAAGCTGCGTGGAGAATGGACCAAAACAGTGGCACAGCCATGACGTAACGGAGCCGAGCCTGACGGGGTCCAGGCGTTAGAAAATTCTAGTTTAAACAGAACCATGCCCATTTTAGACTAAATCTGCTTCTTTACATACCTACGCTGAGGCCAATAGTCCAGTCTTCTACAATCTGCAGAGCAGCAACTATATATATCCGTATTATGTTGACGTTTCTCGTAAGGATAATGAAAGTTAAGAATAATTTGTGTAATCAGCTTTTTCCTTGGCCCATGCTACACCCTTTCACCAAGTTTAGAGAACAGCCAGTTTTTCTGTTATCCTGCTGACAAAGACACTGCTCTGAAAACAGAACTACTTCCTTGGAGGTAACAAAGAAAATGTTATCAGTTGAGGACAGTCCCCTGCTTTCACCTCAAGTACAGTTTAGGTCGAACTTGCATTTGGTTACTTTGCCATTATATACTGAAGGTGGACAAAAGAAGACTATTATGACTGGATTTCTTGTTACTGTTGCCATGGTTTTATCAGGATATCTCAAAAGTGAAACATATTACAATAAAGTTTGGTGAAGATAAGGATATATAGGATTTTGTTCAAGGATGTCTTAACATCACAAGATATACTAGACTGAACATGTTTGCCTGACTGTAGCTGACAGTTGACTTACCTAAAATCTGGCATAAGGACTGCATGCCATGATTATTATTGTGTGTTCTGATGTAGATCTGGATCTGCAAAGGCAGATTTTAAAAATGTCTATCCATGTTACATTACTGAAAGAACATTTTTAGGATTGTGTAGCCTTGACAGAGACATGCTTTGCCTGAGAGCTTTGTAGTATTTGATTGCACTTGAGACCAGACGCTTTATCAGCTGCCCTTGGTAATGAAACCTCCTGGTTTTCTCCGTCTCAGTAAAGGGTGAAAAGCCTGTGTTAAGAAATTGCTCTTTGTTGTAGTAATAGAGTTGTCTTTCCTTATCTTAGCTAAGCATTGTTGCCTTTATCAGTCGTCATTACAAAACCCATAGCAATCAGCATTTGACGTGCCAGTGCTTGCTTTAGCGGCACGTTTAAATGCATGAATGGTATTGTCGTATAATGTGAATGAATTATGTAATCGTTTGGTATCTACTGTCACAGAGCTTTTATATGTGCATGTCATGCATACATGTGGCCTTTGCTCAAACAGCTAGTATCTGTCTGATACGTGGAGTGTGTTTGAAGCCGTACTCTATCTGTGCGAGAAGGTTACCGAGTCTTTTGTTGAGATATAGATGTTACTGTATTTTTGCACAACCCAGTTTTTCTGATGAAGCCTGAGGGTTTTACACTCCTGAGGATAAAATTGATTCAGTCTTCGGGAATATAACATGGATGAAAGTGTAGCAGGGAGAGTAATGCTTGTTTCATGCACTCTGCCCAGTGGATTTAAAAACACTGGCTATGGAACCAAATAATTTCTGCAGCACAAGTCATCTTCGCTCTTTTTATTGGGGAGAAAAAGAAACTAAAAACCTTTTTTCACATGCACGTTTGGGTAGCTGTTTTCATTCTTACCTGAGGCTTATGCAGTGCACAGCTAATCTTTCATTCTCAGTCCACTCTGATCCAGGGTTTGAACGTTCATCTCTTCCCAAAGCACCACACAGACACACACACACACACACACAGTTTCACATTCTTTTATTTATATGGGTCATTGTACTTCAGTGGAGGCACACGAGGCATATAAACTGCTCTTACTGGCTTCAGTTCATTTCAGTGCTTTTGCAACAAGAATGTCAGCGTTCATGTTTACGTCTATTGCTTTTTGTTTGGGTGCATCATAAGTATGTAGCTCTATAACAAAGATTTCATATGTGCAAATAGAAATGTGTGACACAAAAACAGATTTGAACACATCTGTCTCTATTTTTGACTGCACCCTTATGTTGTGTGTTCTTAGTTGTCTGTTTTCATTCCCGCATTGTCTTTTGTTTTCTCTACTTTGTCCGTCTTTTCTCTCCCTTCGTCTTTGTCTCTGTGCTAAGCCTGTCAGAGTAATCAATCTGGGTCAGCGCAGAGGAGGGGGGGGATGCAGACAGATGTGCTTTGCAATGTGATCGATGTCCTTGATTAGTGAGAGATTACTCCTCTGTGTGTGTGTGTGCGTGTGTGTTTGACTGATTTGAAAAGGTCTGCTAGTTAGCATGAATGCAGTTAGCCTGCTGCCTTGATTTTGTTAATTTGTCAGGTTAGGAATTGAGGATCAATAGGTGGATTATTTGCACAGTTCAAGTAGCTGGCGGAGGTGAGGATGTTAAACTAGACATGGCCAATGAGTCACTTAATGTGGTTTAAATGTGTTAATTCCCAAAGTGAATTTTACACCAAAGTGTAGTTTAAATAAATGCATGAACCCTGTACAGTCTTTCCCAATGAAAGAATTGTAAACACATAACTGTAAAATCCTGCAAGGGATGCTTAACATTTAAAAACAATCCTTGTTAGTGTTACATGCTGTGTAATGACGTCAGCGTTTCTAACTCAAACCTCAAACATATCTTGACATTTTTGTACTGCAATCTTTGGTTGCTTATCAGCTGATGTTTACACGGATAGCGATTAGAGCTGCTATTAATAACTATACTTATAATCAGTTCATTGCTTTAGTCATTTTTTCAAGCAAAAATGCTTTAATAGAGAACTTTAAATCTTTGAGTTTTGAACTGTTGGTCAGACAAAATAAGATATTTAAAGACGCCATTTTTAAATGAAGAACATGTCACTATTATCTGGCATTTTAAAGAGGAAATGGCTAACCAGTTAATAAAATAATAGAAAATAATAGTGTTTGGCCATATTTCAGAATGAAAATAGTAATTATAATACCTTTATTTAAGAGCGCTTTTCTTAACAACAACATCAAAACAATAAAAACACATAAGACTTAAGTTAAATATTAAAATCAGTTTTAAAAAGATATGTGTTTTTGTCAGGTATTTGAAGGTGGACAGTCACGGGTGTGTTTGTGGAGAGAGAAAACAACAAAATACACATGACTGTGAAAGTTATCATAGTATTACTTCACCAATATTTCAGTTATGCAGTATGTTCGTAAAGATTTCACATAGTGGTTCATATCCAGTGTGCTCTGCAACACGTTGTAGCTGCGAACAGTAACTTTGTAATTATGTTCACAGGTATGATATTACCTAATTATGTAAAGAGTGACCTGTGAAAAACACAGTTGTATTAGTGTAAGCACTGACACACTGCTACCACGAGGCTCAATCAGCATTTCCTTCAAAACCAATGCAATCACCTTTCTGCACTTGTGAGAAAGATCAACAGTGGTAATTCCCCTCAGAGGAGCCTGTCAGCTTTCCATCAGCTGTCAGTGTTTTCACTCTGCCCGTTTTTCAAAAGAGCATTTGAATCTTGTAGCTTTCCTCTCCCTCCGAAAAAGAAGCAGACAGATGTAATAGCCATTAGCCTCGGGGAGAGACAGCACAGATGTGTCAACAAGGCTTGACTTTTACAATCCAAGTGAAGTCTGAGCAAACAGTGGCTGTGTAGAGGCCTGTGTGGTTGAGCAGTGATCCTGGGACACGGTTGCACGGTGTTGCCCCGGGACTCCAAACAGACCGTGACTCTAGTTCTCATTACAAGAGTGGGTCAGACCACCCCAATACGGAAAATAAATAATGCAGGGGAAAACCTGAGTGCTGCCACCTCGCTTACAACATTCACACAACCTTGTCCTTCATGAATAAGTGGTTCAACCTTTTATATACTCAGACTGTAAGCTATTATTTTGGTGGGTTTGAGCAGTACGACGTGCCAGTCGGGGCTGCAGCTAACCTTAAAAAATCTTTTAAATCCTGATTTAACTTGCTAAATTTTTCTCAATGAATCAAAGGTCTGTAAAATGTCACAAAATGTTGAAACGTACTGCTCAACATACACGATAAATATGCAGTTTTCTATCACATAAAACCTGTGGTACTTTTTAATTTTTGCTAGAGAAAAAAGGATTTAAACAATTAATCAGTCAAAGTTTTTACCAATTATTTTAAGCTCTATGTACATAATCTAAATCTACTCATTTCTTACTTTCTCATGGCCTCCAAAAAACCCTCGAAAATTCTTTATCTTAATTTGATCACAGTTTCCTGTAGCAGCTTTGGAAAGTCCAAGATGAAAGAGTTGAAATTTTTAATTAAGCTGTAATGGCAGCAGCAAGTTGATATTTTTCCTCTCTGTACATTTTCTCCCTAGTCAGCCCTCTCCCTCCCTCCCTCTATGTTTAGCTTGATCTCTTCAAATTTATTTCCTACTTTGTAACCAGAGGCAAGAGCCCTTGACTTGCTGCCCCCACAGCCGCAGCCAAGGCAGCCATTTAAGTTGTGATTAAAAATTAATGGTTGAGTGAGAGGCAGCGGAGAGGGAACAGGGGAGGGCAGGGGAAAGAAAGAGACAATGCTCGAGCAAGAGGATAGGCTTTGGAGAGGGGAGCAAGACCAAGCAGCAGCTGCTCCCTGATAGAGGGTTGGAAGGTCTTCTCACAACTCTGCTGTTTTTAACTGCTCTGCTCACGCCCCACCATGAATATTGCATTACGGCACTATAGGGCTCCTTGTGTTACCCCCACTGAGAGCTGAGCAGAGTCACAGCCACAGTGGCGAAGCATCCAAGTAGAGCTTGCCCCCACTGTGACGGGGCTATTCACATTTAGACAGACGCACCACACAAACCAGACCAGCTTTCACACTGCTTAATTGCCAGACTGATTCAGAGAGGACCCCTGTTTGTATTGCATGTCACAAGCAATTATAGTAAGTTCAGCCACAAAGAAAGGAACAATATTTGCTGGCATTTAAGACCATTGTTACTATATTTTTTGGGGGGGTTGTGATCTCTGATGAAGCTGTTTAAAAGACTCCATTTTCCAGCTTTGTTATGAAATAAGCACAAAAGGAGAGATGTGGTTTTCATTAATACACACATGCTGTAAACTGTTGTCTTCTAATGCATTTTATCTCTCTGTTAAGTCAAAGCTTTCTGTGGGAGGTCAGCAGAATAAAGGGCAATCAGTTTGAGTCTTGTCTAGCCAACTCGGCGCATCAATCTGACCGCTCTCTGGCCATTTCTTTAAAAGCTAAACAAAAATACCCTGGGACCACACCAGGTCCTGACCTTGACTTTACCAGATGATGAGTAGTGGCACTTACATCACGGCCTGACCTTTTTTTCTTTCTGGCCTCTTTCTCTATATCGTTCCAGTACAGCATTTCTTCTTCCAGTACCCATTAACACATGCACTCCAGTACTGCCAGCACTGTTCCCCTGTTGTACAGCTCATTCACAGTTGTAGCTCATAGTGAATTGATTGGAATATATTTAAAAAACATGAAAGCAGGCTGAATATAAATTTGTTTTTTGTTCAAACAGGGTCTGATTTTTGTAGTTTGGTCCATTGTTCTTAACAGTAGTAATATTTTCATTGCCAGTTTTATCATTTCAAGATTATATGATGATAACCTGTTTTATGTTAACAAATCACCAGTTTAACCCAATTAAAATGATACCATTTATTAGGGTTGTGAACGATAAACCGATGCGACCGGATATTCGGTTTAACAAGTGAGAGATACGGCTGCGTCGTTGGCAGCCTCCTCAATCGATACGAATTAGCCATGAATTCCTAGATGAATCGGTTGTAGAGTCACGGATCGGGTATCGCGAGACTTTGGCAGCTTGACACACTTTTGGGAAAATCCGTTTTGCGTGAGCGTGGCATATTTGGTCCGTCCTGCATGCGACTTCATACCCCACCAGGAGCATTTCAGAAGCGAGCGTTTAGCCTGCCAGACTTTGTTTACTTGCTCAGATTTGGCCATTTTCCTGGTGTATGTTCTTCTAAACATGCTTCTAGGTGTGTAAATATGCTACATAGTTAATTAGTGATTTTGTTGTTCTTTTTTTTTTTGTTGTTCTTTGTGTATCTAGATGCGTATCGAATCGTTTATCACAGAGAGATGTGCAACCCTACCATTTATGCATATAAGCTTACTATGGAGCTAGCGTTGGAGTCGATTTGTATAGCTTTGTTGGATTGGAAGACTGGAAGCATGGTGAAACAGCTGAACAACCAGGCTAGCTGTTTTCCTCTGCTTCCAGTCTCTATGCTAAGCTAAGCTAATTAACACCCGGCTCTGCGTCTATAGTTAATGTGCCGACATAAGAGTGATATGAATCTAATCTTTGCAAAACTCTCTGCAAAAAAAAAGTGGCGTAAAAGTGTATTTACCAAAATATTGTACTATTCCTTTTGTAACTTTTTGTTGTTGAAACTGAAAGTGAACACACTCACATATCCATTGTATTTTATGGTTAATGTACTTGAATGGTCTTTAACCACAGAAATCTTAAAGAAAGTAGCTGGGAATATGCAAGTTTGGAGAGAGAAGTTTACAGATGTTCAGCATCTTTAGCTATTAAGCAAAGTTCTGCTTAAAGTAATGAAGCTGAACATCATGCCGGAGAGCTTTAAGATCATGACATTAGATTAGAACCGTTAAGTGAGGCACAAATACCATCTTAATGACAATTTTTCAAGTGAGAAGCTTGAAAACACATTAAACTTGTCAAAGATTCAAGACGATATGAGTGCTGGTAATTAGTTAAATGATTTTTAGATTGGTCTGATTGTTGCTCACCAAACAAGTATGATTGCTTTTATTTCCTGTGTGATGTATCTTATAGAAATATATCATATATTCTTGGAAAACATGTTGTTTAATGTTTAATATTTTCTCTTCCATGTGCATTTTTTTCCCCTTGAACTACATGAACATATTATCCCAAGGAGAAGCTACTGTTCAATTATTTATTGTACTGTCGGTAAAGAAGAATGTACCTAGACAATCAGACAGAAAACTAAAATATTGTCTGGGTGGTCTGTGTGCTTAACTATAAACACAAGAGCTTTGCTTGTCAGTCAGAGGGCAGTAAGTAATCTGACAAGTGAGATGTGGCACCAATAGAAATGGATGTCATGTAAGAATGTCAAGTTTAAGGTATAATCAGATTTGTAATACACTCTTGCCACCTCCTCCTCATCACCCACCTCCTTGTTGCTGCACTCTGTTCCTTCCGTTCTTTCCACGCTTCTTACATAATTTGTTAATTCTGTCCTATTTCCTCTGCTGCTGCTGCCATCACTGTTCTTGCTTTAGGTCTTATTTGCAATGCTAATGAGGCGAGGCTGCAAGTAATGGTTTGTGGGGGAAAAGAAGCTGCCTGGAAAGATGGTGATATGGTAATATGGCTCACATTGGCATTCGGACAATTCTCTTGGAGAGTGACTACATCATTGCACACACTGTGTCGTGTAAATTTTACTAGACCTCATGTGCACTGTTAAATGAGCAAAAAAGGAAATCATCAGAACTAGAAGCTTGTGGAAACTTTGATGTGTTCATTCATACAAAACCTCATTGCTACTTTTACCCAAGAAATCATTGTTGAGACAGAACAGAATCTCTACTTTTGACCTATAAAGTAAAAACAAAGAAGAAATGCCATTGTCATAGGCACCATTCATCAGAAATCTAAATTTATAAACATTGTTCTCACTCAAAATTTGCAAAATGATTGCAGAGAAAAGCTACAGTAGTGCAGTACAAGGTTTGATCTTTCCTTAATCGCGTTTTACATTTTTCCTATAAATTTCACAATGCAAATAGCGTGAGCTATACCTTCGAGCTTGCCCTCACCTCTCGCTTTCCCATCACTGTAGCGTACCAGATGATTCTTGATTAAAGCAACAAGCAAGAAACCATTATTCGATTTCAACCCATGTCACCATCAGGCAGCTTTCAGTAGGCAGCCCTCTCCACTTATCTCCCTACTGTCCATGTGATTGAAATTACAGTCACGCCAATAGCAAAGGCAAGTAAATGGATTATTGAGCAACTGTAAGTGGCTCGCTCTACAGAGCTGGCTCTGTGTGCTCGCCAGCCAGACACAAAAATTCTAACAATAGCAATATACTGCATGTTCCAGCTCTCAGATGAGTACAAAAGGTATTTCTTTTTTTGTTTTACACATGTATTTTTGTAGCGAGAGGGATTTAAACCATTCGGTTTAGAGCTGGTTTTATGCCAGCCTCGTCTGTTTAAAAAGGTAAATACATGTATACACATAGGCTTAGCAATACTTTGAACCATTATTCCTGCTTATAATTATGATTTGCCAATAAAATGTTGCCATCTTGGAATGTTTCATCAAGCTGCTGTAGTCAAGTTAATAAATGCCATAGTTGTACTCATGACATACTGATGTCTGTTTGAAAAAGCACCCATCTTGATGTGCAGACCAGTGTGACCTCTACTTCAAGTCCATCCAAATTTAACAAGTCACACAACTTTATCAATCCATTAAATCAAGTCATAAGTGACTGTAGAGTCTCCCACAGTTCTGACCTGTCAATACTAAGATGAATGGACTGACTTTAAAACTTTAAGATTGATATTATAGCTATTTAGTCACAAACGTACAATATAACATCGTCAGCATACGGTGCAAACGTTTGATATGTGATATCCCCTGTTTTTTGTCTTATTTTGCCAAAGAGCAAAAAGGGTTGGTGACAAAGAGCTTCTCAGACTGTTGGATATTTCCAAAATTGTAATTTATTTTAATTCTAACAATAGGGGCTGAATATATTCCTTTTATTCCTTTAGGAAATCATTTTATCACCAAAATTGTGTATTCATAAAACATTCGTAAGTAATACATCTTAGTGCTAAGACCGGTAAATAGAGCATTTAATGTATTATTCTTGAGTATAAGAACATTTGAATCCTCTTACAAAATTATTTTGAATTAGGTCTCAATTAAAGGAAGTCTTAAGACATAATAGATGCACATGATTCATCGAGGTTTAGAACATAATTTCTTCTATATTAGATGCATAACGTCATTTTTTGCCCTGTATTAGTGAAGCAGTAATTATCATTTCTCTCCATGAGACATTTTCTCTAGTGTCCAATTAAAAAAAAATTCAAGAGTATCGTATTCATATCATCTCTGAAGACCTTATTGCACCCAGCTGGTCGAACATCCCTGGTGTTTTATTATTTTTTAAATGTATTCAGAACAATGTTTCACTTGTCTTTTGTACTTTTTGATGTCTATTTTGATTTTTCAGCAATTGATATTCATCGGTTTAGTGGAGAAACAGTCCAATACCCTGTAGGAGCTCCCTCTTGGCAGACTGAAAAATCTTCTTCTTTCTGTTGATCTGACTGTTTGTCTCCTCTTTCTTTCTTTATTTGTAGTCCAGGACTTAACGGGAAAGATGGAATCGAGTGAATGGGTTGTTTGAGTTGGATGAACTCGAAAATCTAGGGGGAGGGGAAGGGTGAGATGGGGAAAAAAAGGTAAAGAGGGTACGAGTGTATATGTTTGTTTTAGCGAGAGCCAGTCGGTTGTGGGTGGATTGTGTGTGATGAAAGGGATTAAGTTTACCCTTGTGTTCAAGAATAATAAAATAAAAAACCTATTGGTTCAACCGGCATATGGTTATACTTGAATTTAAGCCTCTTTTGGTCTCGCTGAGCTACATCAGTTTTGCTCTAATGTGTGCCACAGAAAACTCCAGGTTGTTTTTGTCTCCTGCGGTGTGTCCACAGGGTATCCTTCAGTTCTCGTCTACGGATTAAAGCAGGGGTCTTTTAAAGTTTATCTTATTCAAACATGCTGAAATAATGGTATGAGATTATATG
Source organism: Miichthys miiuy (assembly GCA_036365135.1). Taxonomy (NCBI): domain Eukaryota; kingdom Metazoa; phylum Chordata; class Actinopteri; family Sciaenidae; genus Miichthys; species Miichthys miiuy. The sequence goes on from CM071603.1 coordinate 25,103,051, forward strand.
TCTCTGTGATTTGCTTGTGCACAAATGCATTAAAAGCTCAAATATAGATATTATGTATAGTTTAGTTAAAAGATGGCAACTATGTCACCGCGGTGCACCAGGGTGCGTTAAGCAAGCTGGAAGTGCTGAGGTTACCCTTGTGTGCCGTATACTGTCATACACTGTCTGAGTAAACAACACACAAACCTGTCAGATATGAAATATAGATATGAGACTGTGCTTTACTATTTGTGGTCGCTAGATAAACGACAAAGAATGCACACACACTATGTGTGGAGAATATTTCTTTTTAACGGCCCAAAGATATAATTCTTCTTGGATGATGCTCAAGAATACTATGAGGGGTGAAAAACCTCTAAGAATTATAGAAAGCATCAAATTGTGAAGGGGCTAGAGGAGCCTCAAAAGAAAACCACTCCAGTATTTTGACTTTCTGTCCTATGTTGGATATTTCACATCCATAAATTTGAAATATTTGAAATATTTAATGCATCAAATCAGTGCTGAGAGTTCATTATTTACTATGTATATGATTTAGCATGTGGCTATTCATTTTATATTTGTTGCTTTGGCATTGATGTATCCTTTTTTCTTTTTTTTTTTTTAACTTTTAAGATAACACAAGATGAGATAAGATAGAGAGAGACTATATTGATCCCACACCGGGGATATTCACTTGTTACAGCAGCTTGTATACATAAGGTGGATAAGAAATTGGTTTTTGCTCTCCTGTCCGCTTGCACAAGTTGAAAGCTGTCAACAGAGTTACCAGTGAGTTCATTCAGCCACGTCTCTGTGATGCCACACTCCCGATGCTCCCTCTGTAGCCTGGTTAGCGGCTCTAGCTCCTCCACCATGTTGGGTAGAGATCTTACATTCTTCATGATAACAGACAGTACGGTAAAGTTTGTACCGTCTTTTCTGCTCCCAGTGCTTAGATCCAGCATCCCCGTCTCCATGTCCTCACTTTGCCATGGCTCGCCAGTCTTTCCACGGAGAATATACTAGCACAGCCAAATGCCAACAGCTGTTCTCGAGTGTAAACAAGTGAGCCATGGCTTTTTTTAAATGGGTCACCTAATGTATCATGATGTAGTCTGTATAACAGAAAAAGGCAAATCACTAATCTCCATAGTTCCAAGTCCATGTTTGCACGCCAAATGGATGGAGACTGGTGTCAAAAAAACTCAAAAAAGTACTGAAAGTACTAAAAACACAGAGAAGTGTTCAGAGCTACTGTAACTGGCTGCCACCCATGTGGTGCCATGGCAACAGGCAAGAAAATTTGAAAATGGATGACATATTTCTTTCTCTTGAACTTCAAAGTAGACCTTTTAAACAATCGGAAGTCAAGCTGTAATGATTAGTTGATTATTTAATAAGTTGATCAAGGGAAATTTAATTGCCAATTTTGATTATTTAATTGTTTGAGTCATTTTTTTAATAGGTTTTGGACTTTTGTTCTATGATGTTTGCTTAAGGATATTGCAATGAGCATTTTTACTGTCCTATAACCAAAATAATAATAATTTTATTTATTAAACATATAAAATCATTGAATTAATAATTATTTATCCTTTCATTGTGGCTCTGAGTCTCATTTTAGGATGTCATTTAATTTCAACACTGGTTTAGAATATGAGCATGTGTGGTCTGCTGCCATTTATTTTGTATTCAGCTTTTTATTTAATTTTGCTCTGCCTGTTGGTGTTTGCCAGGAGCATGACAACACAGTTATACTCAAAACAGTGCCAAAAACACATTAGACAATTGGTGCAAAGGTCAAAAGCAGTTTGGCTCGGCATGATTTGAACCATAACCGGTCCAAAAAAACAGCTGATCAGACTCAGAAAATCTGTCTGACCCTCAGGTCACGTTCATTAAGGTGTAGAGAGTTTAACCAGCTGTCAAACATTTTCTCTATTTTTTAAAATGCCAAGCAATGAGAGAGAAATCAAAAACATAACAGACATTTTAACTGCATTTCGCCGAGCTCTTAAAAGCAGCCACTTAGTATTAAGTACACATTTGATTGTGAAATTGTTGCGTTTGAGTGGCACGCTACTTGAAAACACTTTTCACGTGCCTGCTCCCCGTGGAGTTGGGTACTGGAGCTTCAGCAAACAGACACAGAAATGAGAAAATTAAAAGATTTATTCCATTTATTCCAATCATTAGACCAATATGTCTAATATAATCCAAAGGTACAACAAATGGAGTATTACCAGCCATTATGTGGTTGAACGTTTATTAATTATTTGCTTTTAATTAATCTTACATACTACGATGGCAACTACTAATTATTTCTTTTATCGATTTAATCTGTAGATTACTTTCTTGACTAATTGTTTGGACACTGAAAAATGGCCATCACCATATCCTAGAGGACAAGGTGGCTTTATCAAATGTCCAAGTCAACAAACCAAAACCAAAATCTATTAAATGTACAGTCATCTAAGAGCAAGAATTGATTGATTAACCAATTACAATTCATCCAAATCCATCACATACACGTGCTCTGTGGTCGGTTGGGATTTATAGTGCAGTATCTGTAGAAAACCAATAATCTGTATGTTGCTTGAAGGGTAGTGGAGGCAAATACGGCTGTCAGGAAAAGGAAAAATGTGACACTTGAATTGACTGTCAGAAGAAACAGAGGCAGTGTGGTCTCTTAAGCTTATTCGAGTAAGGATGGAAGTAACAGTGCCTTCTTCCTCCCGGTTCAGCTCGCTCTGCAGCTATTCACCGTATGAGCTCTTAAGTCTTTATCTCAGTCGTTCCCTCTCTCTGCCTCACAGAACTCTCTTCACACTTCGCCTGAGAGCACCTGAGCTTTCAGGAAAAGGACACACACACACACACACACACACATATATATATATATATTGTATTTATATACACACAGACACAAAAGGCACACACACAAGTCCAGCTGAGCCCCCCTGCTTACATGGGGGGTGTTAGGACTACATCTCTCCCTCAGCTGTGGAAATAGCCTGATCACTGATGGCTGGGAATGGATATAACCCAACACCAAGAGATTTTCAGCTGGGAAAAAAAAATCAGGTCATGTAATGTTTGTAAACTAGATCTTTTTTTTATGTGTCATTTTTCTTTCTGTCAGTGACTTCGAATGAGTAAGAGAAAGCTTTGTACTGACACACATGTTTTCCTCTAGGGTTGAGCAGGTTATCACTAAAACTCCCATGACAGCGGTCGTAATATTAATGCCTTTTTTCTCTTTATTGTGGTTTGATTTTGCCGCTAGCTTCATTGCATAACCTGAAATCAACTCTAATTATCATCATTCATCTTAATGAAAGTCTTGGATCTTTGTTTTTAAACCAAAAGCATGTCTTCTACTGTTGGCATTCTTTGACCGTAAGCCAGAGATGTGGGGGGAAACAGCCAATTTAGATGAAGGGATAGACCTCAGTTTAGAGAATAAAAAGAAGAATTACCATAGCAGACATGAAATAGATTGCTCTCTCAAACCATTTCCTTCTCTGCTGCTGTGACTGCACTTAGATCAAACAGCAGTGCTGCCTGAAAAGGTCAAAATCAGCTAGGAAACACTTTGCTTTGCTGTGAAATCGTCCACCTTCATTTCATGGCCTAATTATTTCAAAACAAATGTGAAACAATACCACATTCACCACGCAGCGCAACTGCAACGGAAGGAAAAGAGTCCACGACCTCAATAGTTTAGATAGATGACACGGAGGCCAAAAACTCAAACCATCGCAGAAGGTGGACATGAATTTTTATTGATGCTTCAAGGTTTGTGCAATTAATTCAGTCTTAACAGGAGAGCGAATACAACAAATACAACCCAGAAAATAGCTATGAGACAGTGTAAGAAAAAGGAATACATTAACACAGTTGTAGAGAAAAATACATAAAGACCTCTGGCTGAATCTTGCTAGTCCAGCCTCACACCCACACATTCTTCCTGCCCCCCACTCCCTCAAACATGCTTTCCTCTTCTTGCTAATTATCAAGTGTGCTGCCTTATTCCTCTAGCAGCTTGTTAAGCTCTCCAGGAGCATAGCTGACCCACTTTACATGCAGATCTGTAGGCTAAAACCCCCGCTGATGGCTCCTTTCTCTCTCTTCACTGAGACCCACAACACTGTAGAGATTAGGGACATTTAACCTGCATCAGAGATACAGCCAGGAGTGGCAGAGGGAACCACAGTGATACTTCATGATGTGTTTTAATGAATGTAACACATCAATAAGCTAAATGTACCAAGGGGTTTAATGATTTGTAAATGATCCTTTTAAGGTGAAGATAGTTGATCTGGGTTGAGAATCAGTTAAAACATTACAACAAATTCTGTTTTAAATGTTACAAAATATTCCAACATAGACAACAGAGTAACAATTTAAAGATATAAATCAGTCAAAAATCAACCTTAAATGTGTGATACAGCCAGCAGATGTATTGCTTTTTCACTTGACTCTGTTGTATTTGAGTCCTAGAGAACTCCCAACTACAGCAAATATCAGCTGTTTAAACACACAAGGACACTATTGTTAACGCCGGTGCCGTTTTGTACAGTATTTATCTGGAAAAATAAAAATTGGAGTAAGAAATCCATGTGGTTTGGTTTGCAGTCGTGCACGTCATGATGTACAACTCAGTAGATAGTGTCTTTGAAGAAGTTCGGTTTTATTTGCTAGGCCTAGTGTAGCTTGGCTCTAGTGCTGCCTCTATTTGCAAAGAAACATTAAGCACAGTTTACTTTGTATAATGATGGAACATGTTGTTGGTGCCGCATAAGTGGAAACTTTGACCTGTTGGTGTTGCTAAATTAAGTCAGAGGAAAGCCAAAGTCAGTAGGATTTCCTCTTCTTAGTCTTCTTTGTCTTTTGCTGTGAAGTACTTTGTGAGGTCTGCTCTTGAAAGGTGCTATATATAAACCTACTTACTTAGGAGCATGAATGTCAAATGAGATGTCCATTAGTTGTTAAACATACTGTTAATATGGGTTAAAATCTTTCCTTCATTGTTTGCATTGTTAGATATTGTCAAATTTCTTTCAGTGCAGTCTTACAGAAAGGATTTTGTGGCCGACATGAACTTAAATTGTATTTACTGATATTGAAATTAAGCTAACTAAATCACGAACGCCCTACATTGATGTCCGTGGAGGCTTCTGTTGTTGAGCACTGAGGCAAAATGTTGAGAAAGAGTAATTTGTCTTTTTCCTGAAACTTTTTAAGTCTGACAATATTTCAGCTGTGCTCAAATATCAAATTTCATCACCATGTCTCTGCTTTTGGATAATATCATCAGTAGCTGTAGCTCTCTTCTTTCTTCTGGCTGCATTCACATGTCAAACCTCGTACACTGAATGAAAATAATATGACATTTCAAAAGGAAAACAAAATGCAGCCCTGCTGAATTCGGGCTAATCTCTTGTATTCTCTTCTCTTGTCACAAACTACATCAATATTTACACAAACAGAGACAGCAGTGCATCCTATTAGCACTGTGAAGTAAATATCAGTGCCCCTGTCACGCTCAGCTTAGACACAGACAAGATTGGAATATCCAGCACCAATTATAACCCTGCTTGTATATCCAACTCGTCACTATTGCTGCTGCTGGGCCTGCTTCTGCTGCTGCTGCTGCTGCTGCTGCTGCCTGAAACGCCGTCTGAATGCCTCTTCTTTTCTCTGAAGGTTACAGCGTGTCCGATTCATCAGACTGAAGCCACCATTAACACGGCTCTCCCCTGTAAAAGCATGGAGTCATTGTGAAAATTTCCATCATTAGCCGTGCCTCCTCTCTTTGCCTCCCCCACCCCCCCGACTCTTCAAAAAAAAAAAAAAATCAATAGCATCTGCTGCTGTACAGCTAAGCCTGCTTCACTGCTGAAGGAGGCAAACAGTGGGTGAGCTAGATTGATTAAGTATCAAGCTATTCTTAGAAAATGATGATTTCTAAGTTTGTCCGCATTGAGGAAACCGTAAAAAAACGGAACAGAAAACATCCAAACGATGTTGTGACGATTTCTACAAAGAAACTCTCATCGTCATCATCGTCTGATATAACTTTCCGATAAAATAAACATGAACATGTAACCAATGCCTGCCACAGCTTTTGAAATAATGATGAAAGGGCTTCAGCGCACTCGGTTTCTGTGCAGCGAGCATTTGTCACAAGCCCACAGTGGTTGTGGGTAATTAGCGTGTGACACAGAACACTGCTAAGCTAACAAACGATGCATATAAGAGAGCTAATTGCATGTTGTGGCATATTTGCTGTAATTATCAGCCCCACCCACATCCACAGCCCCCCCCACGCCATGCTCCATTGAAATGTTAGCCTCTTTGAGTATTATCATAATGCACGTGACAGCAAACTGTTAATCAGGAAAGGGCTTTACTTCCTTCACCCTGTGTCCCCTTCCCCAGCTGCCTCTGTTTATTTGCTCTGCATCTGTTTGAAGTGTTTCTTTGCCTGAACAACAGAGGGGTTGCTCTGGTGGAGGAAATGTTTGCACATGTACATTTATGTTCAAATAACGCCATAGGTTTCCCTGAATTGTTGGAATTCGTCGGAGCCAATCGTATATACAGTATATGTGGCACATGAGCTTTTTTTTTGTCAAGCTGCACACCGTATTTGTGCGGGTACATTTATTTTTGGATGGATTCCTCTGTGTGCTGTGTGTCTGCCTGTGCGCATGAGAATAACATGGCTCAATTTCCATTTTTATGAACAATCCAGTTACCTCTGTCAGAGAGACTGATGGAGAGAGGTCTGCTGGATCAATGTCATCGTGCCTCTGGCATGCCAAGGAGCGTGTCCACTGTGTCACTGCTTCCTTTGCTTCCACTCACCTCATCCACAACATACTCACACGCGTATATATATACACACCCACACTATGAGTACATACACTTAGTTTGTCATACATCAAGTATTTCTCACGAATTCACATTCTCCCCTCACTATTTCTCACCCGTCAGTAGACAGGATACATTCTGACATTTGACAGGCCCATCAGCATTTTTCTTCCTCTCAGTCTACAGCCAGCCAGCCTGTGGAGACCCAAACATAACCTTGAGCTAACTTAACCTTGAGCTTAATGAGCTACTTTAACCAGACCCATGAGATTCCTCTGATAGTTGCTGGTCATAACGTTAGCCATGAGTGCTCCAACAATCTTAACAGGAAGCTTAAAAAACGAGAACAAACCTACGTGCTAAAGCATTTGTAGAAAACTATGAAAAACAAGGTTGGTCAGTTTTAAAGCCCCAGCTGTTATTATTTTTGTCAGAGCTGCTACTCTCACCCACACAGAAACACACACACACACACACACACACACACACACCATTTGGCGCAGGCTTTCATCCAAAGTAGTAAGAATTATGTACAGTGGGAGTGGAGGCACTAACCCTGGCAGTGTTTGTGCTCTTCTGTCCCTATTGAGCTGTACAGCACCACATGGAGCACGCAGATAGATAAATCCTCCAGCAGTATAAGATTAATCAGAAATGATGGTGGCTATTAGACAATGTCGGGTGTTCGCCCCGATTCTTGTTGATTCCAGTGCAAGAACACAACTTGCCAAATTAAATCCCCCTCTGGGCTCTTATGATAAACAGCGTGAAGATAGACTGGCAAAGTGTAAAGTCTTTGGATTTAACCGTCAAGAAGAAGAATTCATCCTCATCACATGTCTTGTCTAAGACGAGAGGCAGAGGTTTTTGTTCTACTCACCAACTGAGGATCTTAACAATTTGAAAGACATGAAGCATACTGCAAAGAACTCGTGCTAGCTTTGTGTAGATGCCGTATAATCCTATGAAAGGACCCTGCAGAGAGAAATATTCATATTGAAATGCACAGCCTTTTGTGCATATCCAAAAAAAACTATTCCGGTATCAATGTTTACTATTAATTATTTAGCAAGATGCATTAACATATCTGTTATTTCTCCGAGAGTGCTGCACAATCAATAATGAGAATCTGTTATGTACGGTCGCCTCTGTTTGTTGCTGCGGCTGCTGGGCAGATAACTCACAATCAGTCGGAAAAGAAATTGGTGATCCATAAATGAAGCTATACTTTGCTGGATTCGCAGTGGTCCACCATCGTTGAGGGGGAGCTCTCTGAATGCCAAGTTTCACAGAGTGTGGAGCCCTTAAATGCAGCTTTTCGTGAAGGAATGTATTGACATGTTTGGAAATTTGCTTGTTTGCTTTTTTTGCAGAGAGTCAGGCGAGAAGATCAATAGACTGAGGCCAACTAGCTTAGCTTAGCATAAAGACTGGCAGGAGGAATCTATTCTGGCTCTCTCCACAGGCAACAAAATCAGCCTACTACTAACTCTAAAGCTGGACAAAAAAACCCACAAAAACCCACGAACATCTGGCTTTTGTCTTCAGTGGGAAAGGGTACAAGCGGCATTCATTCCCAGGTCAAGTGACTCTGGGGTAGTCACGGAGATTTATTGGCTCCAGCTCCAATCGGCAGAGAGGGAAACATGACATCTGGGTGGACAAGCTAATTTTCAGCCGTGTTGAAATTCTGGATGTTGCCATGTAAATAGCTGGGAACATTATTTATTGTCAGACTTCCAAATTAGTCTGAGACCGAAGTATGAAAGGAGTACCCAGCTAACATTGTCGCTGGCCTCCATGTGGCTTTCTTTCTTTATTTATTAACCCTGTTTCACATTTACAAACCTGCACAGGCTTTTTTTTTAAGTGTACTATTAGCTACATGCTGAGACTATTTCTCTTTGGACCCAGTGACTTTCTGGAGTTTTTTTTTTTTTTCAGGCAATCAGTGGGGACTCCATAAATTACTTTTAGTCACGAAAATGTCACGAAAATCACAAAATAGGATGTAACTAGATAGATAAATCGATTACTTTATTCATCCCCGAAGGGAAATTAGGTAAGTGAACCCTCCTTCGAGCCTCCTACCTGTAAAACCGTTACATAAACATTATATAAAGTGCTAGTTAGTGGCCTTCAGAGGTAACAGGAGTTTATTTTTGGTAAGGCTAACTGCCTCCGCTCGCAGTTCCAGTCTGTTTTTTTAAGCTAACCGAGGATGTTATCAACTTCCTCATCTAACTCTTGACAAGAGAGCGAATGCAAATGACTAAATATCAAACTATTTGACCTTTAACAGTGAAATTCTCTGAACCTTAGGACCGGTGAATGATTTATTGTTTACTGTTTCAACAGAGCGCTGAGCCCAAACAATATAGCTTTATTGAACGTTTGAATCATCATATTTTTGTTTGTTTGTTTTTAGTTGCGTATTGCTGCACGCGCGTCCCTAACTTAGATTTAAGATGTCATATTTACACATCATATTCAGAGTAGAAGCTTGTTGTTTTGACACTTGTTTCCACTTATTTCTCTGACAACAAGGCAAAATTTGTTGGCCTTGCACTATATTGCTTTTTATATTTATTAGTTTTACCTCCCACCGATAGAACCGAGACTGATGTTCAAATGGCTCATTGCCCAGTGTTTGAGGTGCAAATGTGCGTTTAGCTGTCGAGTCCGAAAGTAACAAGCTTCTACACGCAATATGGTACAAATTTGGACATAATGTGTGCATATTTGTGTAGTTTTCTTTCTTAATCTCTCTATATCTCTCTATATTTTCATTCATATGTGAACACATGTACGAATATGAATAGTTCTGTCTCTGAGTGGCAGCAGAGAATGGCCTGCCTCGCTGGGTCCTTTCCCCTGAGATGAGTCTTGTTCTTGAGCTGACTGCTAAACAACAAGCACTACTGTACATCACTGTGCAGGAACAAAGCAATGCACAAAGCTTCCCATCTCCTGACCTTAAGTCTAGTGTGTGTGTGTGTGTGTGTGTTTGTGTGATTTTGTGTGAGTGTGTTCCTTCCACCTTGTATCAGTGTGTGTGAGGAGAGAGAGAGTGCCTGCAGGGGTGTCAGCGGAGGTTTAAGATATTCAGCTTGCTGTCAGCACCGACACATTTCTCCCTCTGCACCGCTGCACAGATATGCAAATCCAGCCTCCTCAGAATGCAGAGCACCAGATCAGCTTCAATTTATTCCATTCTGCTCTCTCCCTCTTTCTGCACTCACCCTCCCTCTCTGTTCTTCTCTGCTCTCTACCCACCCTCCCTTCTCCCCTTCTCTCTCTCCGCTGTCTCCATTCTGTCTTTGGTTTTTCTGTTTGGTCTTAGCTGCTCTGTTCGTGGCATATGCCCCCACCGAGGAATTGTGTGGAGGTGAGAGGGTTTCTACTGAGCGGCTTCAAGTCGAGGCTTTCTGCAAAGAAGCGCTTCATTCTTTCAATCTAGTACAAGGTGCAAGAGGTGCAAGATTGTTTGAGAGTGTGTGCATTTGAACTTGATCTTGGCGTTGTAGAGGATTGTTTGTATTGTGCACACGCAACAATGTAGCTCTCCTTCCTCTTGTTAATTACCGGAGATAGAGCAGCAGCGGCCTACATTGCTAGTGGTGAAACACAATTAGTCAGTTGCCAAGCTGCTCTCAAAAAGGCTATCTCAACAACACACAGTGTCATCAGTAATCTAGTCTCAGCATAATCTAAATGCCAATGTCTATCCTCTGTGATCCATCCCTAACTCATTCTACATTTACATTCTAATTAGATGTGGCCGAGGCCACTTTATAAGGACCCTTTTTAATAACACGGCTGTATTCACCTTTTCAGAGTCCCATCGCGGCTGTAAAAAAGTGGGCTACACTTTATATTTTGTCCCTTTGACATTGTGGCTACTGAGGATTTAAGTAGCTTTTTAAAGCCCTTGGCACCCGAGTGTGTGTAGCCTGACAAGAGGTTTTCTTGTCTCTCGAGGATGAATTGTAAAAGGAAATGTAGAAAGAAATGGAGAAGCTGTGTCAAAGGAGGAATAAAACTCTAACACGACACATATCATACCCAATTTGTCCATAATTAAGCATAAAGGACATGTAATTGTAGTCCTAGTAGGATTGTTTTTAGCATTAATTTGAATAAAGGCTTATTTTTAGTAGGATTTTATGTTGTAACTGTGGTCCTAAACAGTGATAATACTAGAAATATTTGGTTTTAATAGCAACTAGAGCTGAAAATAAGATTTATTTTCATTATCTGCTGATTGTTTTGTGGATTCGATATGTAAATGTAAATATTTCAAAACCCAAGAGAGCATGTTCAGATGAAATGAAGTATAAAAGCAAAAGCATCGCTTGCTAACCAACAAAAGAACTGAATTTTAAGATGCTAGCCGTACCCATTTATGCTGTTCTACCACTGACAGTATAAGTAATGGACAGCGTATGCATTATGTTTACATTTCTGAAGAGCCGTTTTGAAACTTAAAATCTGTGGCGCTGGCCTCCGCCATGTTGGACTCAAACAAGCCATCTGTAACAGCATTCACTTGTCGATCAAAGCGTCCACTCAATTAGTTAATTATGCATAACTTTAAGCCTTAATATCATTTGAACAGGTGAGTTATATACAAATTCACCCTCAGTACAGTTGACATGAACGGGGAAATTAGCTATAGAGACCAAAACAGTTTTTTGTACCAGGCTGTAAACATGTTTATTTCTGCTGTGAAGTTGGACATTTTAACATGGAGGCCTATGGAGACTCGTTCTGTAGCCAGCCTCAAGTGGACGTTTGAGGAACTGCAGTTTTCTGAACTTTCGCATTGGTTTACTTCACAGCCACTGAGGTTGCCACCTGGTTTACAACAATCTTCTTCTGTTTCTTGCTGCCAATGACTACTAGCTGCTCTTTTAAATCCCCCGGTGGTGAGTTGCACACGTAACACATCATCAAAACTTCACACTCCTCTCCCATCCCGCGAGCTCCCCCGTTTTACACAGACATCGATTCAGCTCTGTTACTACCTCAGCTGCCGCCTTAATTGTGGAACAACAATCACGCTGTATAAAAGAGCTTGTGAACCCAGTTGTCTTTGACATAGTGTTTCTACACAGTTAGACCTGATTTCACATTGCTATCTTGCTGTAATTAGCAGTTTTTTGATAATTGTGTTTTATGGAAACCTTTTCTAATTGGTGAGATTTGACAACTGTTTTAACAAGATGCAGTTATGGAGCTTTTACACTGCTTGGAGTAGCTGCCTTGTATTGGGTTTTTGGTGACAACATGTTGTTCTAACAAGAAGATGTGATAGGAATAAAACATCCTCTGGATGACTGCCCTCATTTTCACTCTTGTGAATGCTCCCTCAAGGGTGGTGAGAAATCTGATTGGGATACGAGATTTTTCTCATCGCCAGCATTTTCTTTGCAAACTGGCAAAAGTTGATTTTATCAGCTGAGAAGATTACTGAGAAGAGAAGATTGGCAGTTTTGATTTTGTATCCATCGGCAAACATCTTAACTGGATATTGAACTTGTTTGTGCTCCCTTTTTTTTACAACTAGTCCTCCAAAACAAACACCAAAACACAACACCACTGTGGTTAAGATTTGTTTACGTTTAGGCACACGGTAAAACAACGAGGCTTTGTCTCTTGAACGGAAACATTTGTTGTATTTCGGCATTTGTTGAAAGGATTGATGAGGACAGCCTCATGAGTTGTGGCCAAAATTATACAGTATACAATTAAATTAAGAAGTGCAAGAAAGTGGATAATCTCACTAGCAATCCAAAACACATTCTTTTAATTAAACTTGAAATATGTGTTTGCCTTTTATGTGCTAGTTTTTAATCAATACCTGCCTTAGCTCTTTCTGACAGTTACAAAATGTTCTCTCTTAATACAGAAGAACATCTTACCACCAGCTTAAACTGTTTTGATTAATTAAGTCCCAGTTAAAGAAATCAACATCAACAACCTTCAGCTTTGGAACAACTTACCTGGGCAGTGTTTCTTAACGGTATAGTTCAGGTATTTTGAAGTGGGGTTATAGTCAGTGTATTGCCTATGGTCAGTGTGTCTGTCTTGGAGAAGAAGACCTTGGACTCTGCTGTGGACAGAGTCATCAGAACCTGCAAAAAAAGTCAATATCTGTTCATGTGTATGCTATATTAAGAATGCTTTCACTGCTTTACCTCGGACAGCAATCGGACAGAGCTTTTCTTTGGCACTGACTGTAGAATCTCCAATTGCGCTGTGCACTGTACATTGATTGACTGAAATCGAACTTTAAAAATTTCAAAGCTTGTGTTTTTCTGTCTGTGCTGCTGTAAATCTGATCCAAACAGCTGATCTGCAGTGTAATACAGTGCGTATTGGGCTTATGTGTAGGAATATGGACGTTCTGCAGTTAGTGCCAAAGAAAAAGGCTGATGGCAAGGTAAAGTGGTGAAAACATCTTAATATAGCATACACTTAAACTGATATTGATTCTTTTTTTTTTTTTTTAGTGGTTGTCCTTTTTTATGTAGCTAAAATACATTTTTCTGCTGACCCGATCCACTACAGTGCATAGCTTTGCTTCTGTGAATTATTCTGTGTGGAGCCTGCATGGATAATACATGATGGAGTGTAGTGATATAGGGAGAATGGAAATGCAAAATAGAGTTCTCACAGAAAGTCTCAGTTTCAGAGACATTTCAGGCTGACTGTGGAGGTTTGACCGGTCTGAGCGTCTGATTGGCGGCTGTAGTGCGATGTAGTGCTGCGTTCTTCAACTACCATCATTCAAATGAATGGGAAAACCTGTGTTTACACCATAGCGAGTCTGTTTAAATGCACCCTTAGCCAATGGTATTTTCCTGGTCAAAGGAAGTTAGTTCAGCCATTAAACGTTTAACTGTGTTTACATCCTCATATAAGCATGGAGAAATGTACATTCAAAAACAGAAATATAGCTATTTTAACACTCCACAAATGTTGCTTTCTGCAGTCTATTAGAAATCCAAAGTGCTGTAAGCTTTATCTGCATAACACAAGTCTTTGAAACATTAAAGGAAGTCAGAATCAGCACTGGTTTAAATATAATCCTAACTGTGTCTATGTCTAGCAGAGCGTAAAGCCAGAATAGTGGATTGTGAGAACAGTCTGAAGTTGGAGGCAGTAAGTGAATTAGAAATTCAATTTGTTTAAGCAACATCCCAAAGTCTTTATATTCTCTGGGATCTTTTGTCAGTGCAAAGAAAAACATTAATGCGTAGACACAGTTCTGTGGGGAAATGCTAAATAGATCCATAAAACACAGAGAGTTTCTGCCTATGATCTTACAATATATTTATACTTTCAACAAGATGTGGCACAGTGCACAGAACTGATTTTATTTTCATCTGTGGCGCTCATGTTGTCTCCAGCTGACTGCTCTCTTTTTCCCGTTTGTGAATGAAAATCAGAACCCGGTGGCCCTGACAATAAAATCTACTTGAAAGAAACGAACAATAAAAACATGTGCTTTCTTTCACACCACATACAGAGCAGCACCAAGTGATGAAAGCTCTGAATTAAATTGTCCTGAAAGCTATTTTACTCAAATCCAAATGTAGATAATTACAAGAAAGATGTTAACAAAATGTATCTCCCATGATGCTTCGACACTTTTCTGCATCCACCAGCGAATTGTAAGAGCGTCTAAGAGAGGTGATTGATAAGCTGTGAGGTGCTAGTCCCATTTTCGAGACTCGTAGCTGCAGGGGAAACTTTCTCTCTCTCTGTTAGGAAACATCAGTACAGGCAACTCCCCGTAACTGATAGACCATCTTGCTCAATCATTCCAGGTTTCCCAGTAATTGTGCTGAACAGCCAGAGCTAGTGGTTCTTTTAAACTGGTGATGTTTAACTAACGGCACTCTTCAAACGAAAGGGTCAGGCATCAATGGGTGCTATGACAGAGTGGGACATGTAACACATGGCTTCCAGAAGGAAGATCCATCTGCTCATTCATTTCTATTCAACAGGAACTGGTGTGCAAGAAAATGTAACATCTTAGAACATTATCTTCTGCTATATTACTTCATTTGTTCATAACAATTTGTCCTCCGATGTGTCCGTAACTTACCACCACAATTTGCTTTTGGATTTAGTGGCATCTAGCAGTGTAGTTGCAGGTTGCAACCCCCTCGTTTTACCCCATCACCTTCCTAACCATCCATCCATCCATTTTCTTCCGCTTATCTGGGGTCGGGTCAGGGCGTTTCAGACGTACCTCTCCCCAGCAACACATTCCAGCTCCTCCTAGGGGATCCAGAGGTGTTCCCAGGCCAGATGGGCTATGTAGCCCCTCAGGTGGGTTCTGGGTCTGCCCCGGAGTCTCCTACCAGTTGGACATGCATCCTGGGCACCTTCTTAACACGATGGAGAACCTATGGCGCCTGCGAAACGTACAAAAAAACATCCTATCTTGAGCCTTTATAGTTTGTTCTTTCTGGGCTACTGTAGAAACATGGTGGTTCAACATGGAAGTGGATATATAAGGCTCATTCTGAGGTAACAATTCTTATTTTCAGGTGATTATACACTAATAAAAACATAGTTATGCATACTATATTGAAGTTCTGGCATATTCTTTAAATAGAGCCCCCTAAATCTGACACACTGGACCTTTTTAAAGCCAAACTCAACTTTAACTTTACCCAAGGAGTGTCTGTACACTTTACAGGTTAAAATATAAACGCTCAATTATGTAACTTTTGACTGTGTAGATTTTGATGAACAGAGGCTACTGTGGCCACAAGTGGCAATTAGGGGATAATGGTAAATAGCAGTCTTGCCAATGACCAACATTCAGCCTGTGAGCTGAACTCTGTTTATTGTGACTGACGCAAGGAGCTTCATTTTGTCGATGTGCAGAGGTCTCAAGCAGCCACGTAGCTTGAAACATCTAGATAATTTATTTTTACTGCTTTAGTGTTGTGTTTCGAGTGTGCTGAAGGCAGAAACGGCAGTGAAATATTAAAAACCCATAAACGTGGAAGAAAATTATGATGAGCATTAATTTCTTAAACTGATGGAACTGAGCTGCAAGCAGTTTTTTAAATATTTATTCAGGCCTGAATAGATGCAGTGAAGTTTTAGCTTGCGCTTGCCAGGATATCTGATTGGCTGCTGACAGCCAATGACTCTAAAATGTTCAGTCATGTCCAACATTCTTTGGCTGACACACTATAAACTGTTCACACATCAGCTGAGCTTTTCTCGTTGTGCAGCTCTACAGGAAATGAAGCGACTTTTGGGAAGTTGTTTATCATGTGTATTTGCAGTGTGAATGTGTGGTAACAGAGAAGAAAAGACATTCAGCATTCAGCCAAGTGACTACTGATGGGAGCCGTGACATGTAGTCTGAGGGGAGAGTCCATTACATTCAGCTTTTGAGTTGTTTGTGTTGTGGCCTGTAAATATAGCGTGACCATAATTTGACAAAACTGTCAACAGTATCCTAAGTAATGATCATCGAGCAAGTCCTCAAAAACTTTGGAACCACAGTCCCATTTTATGTAGGCTGATGTATTTATTTTCGCACAAAGCATAGCCTGCAGCATGTAATCAATATGTATACTATGTGACACGATTGTCTAACTCTCAGTTTAAGCTAACTGGATTGATTACTGCCAACACGGTTCTTTCCCACAAAGTAATCAAAATCTGTGCAATGTTTAGCTCTGTTGTTTGGAAATTCACAATTATTAAACTGTTAGTGCCCATTATAGTATACAAGACATTTATACACTGAACATTTTGTCCAGGCTGCACTTCTCTCAGAGTCAGAATCACTTTTATTGCACAGGTATGTGTACACCAAGTGGCAACCTCCGTGAAGTGAAGTGCTAAAAACTGCAGTTCCTTAAATGACCACTTGAGGCTGGCTACAAAACGAGTCAATCTCCATAAGTCCCCATGTTAAAATGTCCAACTTCAAAGCAGAAATAAACATGTTTACAGCCTGGTACAAAAAACAGTTTTCTCTATAGCTAATTTCCCCGTTCATGACAACTGTACTGAATTTTTATAGAACTCACGTGTTATCACCAAAGTTATGCATAATTAACAGCGTGGCCACTTTGATTGACAGGTAGGTGCCATTACAGATGGCTTGTTTGAGCAACCAGGCGTCATTCAGCCCGCCTCAAGTCCGCCAATGATCCACATCTTTGCAGATTTTTAAATTAGCCAGGAGGCGGAAGAAGCAGGACTGCCAACATGGCGGTGGTTGGAGCCACCACACTCTTCAAAAACCAGTGGGTGACACCATGCATACGCTATCCATTCTTTACACTGTCCAGTTGTGTACATATACAAGGAACTTGACTTATACAACAGTTCTACAAGCGTAATTTATTAGTGTACAGTAATGAGTGGCAACAAATTATGATTTGTTTGAAATTTGTCCCTCACCTAGAGGCCTGAACACTGTTCAGGATCAACCCGCTCAGATTCTAGCTGCTTGTCAGGATGTTTGAACTGCTAAGCCTCCAAATATAAGCTTCACTCCATAACCTCTAAAGCTAATACATACGTCAAACAGAAAGTGCTGTTCCAACAGGCTGAAGGCAATTTGTCAACTGGACGTAGTCGTCATCACTCAAGTTTGTAACTCTCTGAAACTGACAATCTGACAGTCACGCTCACTTTCTGCAGCAGCTAGCCAGGTGCGTGTTGGAAAGAAAACGGGCAGAGCGCCAAACACTTAGCACATTCTTTTATTTTCTCTAAATTCCTAACATTGCTACTTTGTGCAACTGTTAATGCTCATGGATAATCAAATGCCAAACAACTGCCAGGAAAGATATGCAAGCAATACGCACGCTCCTTCTTTGAATCAGAACCGCACAGCTGTTACTAAACACACACCAGGGAATACAGCAACCTTTTTGCTACCTGAAAACGCAAGAAATGTAATTTTCTGTACCCTGATTAATGAAGCCTCGTACCAACAATAACAAGCAGCTTCTCACCCAACTATGAATTTCGCAGCTCTACAAAAATAACTGACACGAAGGATGTCTCAAAGTCCAACCTTGTTCTGATTGAGTGTACAGTATACACAGCTTGAAGCTGCTGCAGTTACCACAGTTTAATGACTGTTTGTTTTGCCTTAGAAAAATCCTGATGACTTCTAATTTAACATTTCAAAGCAGTATACAAACATTTCGTGACAGTTTATAACACTATAATGTAGCTGTATTTGTCAAAAGTTCTAACTTTCATGATTACATGTTTTTATGATTACATTTTATATTATTACAACTGTCCATCCATCCATCCATCCATTTTCTTCTGCTTATGATGAATGGACTGTACTTATATAGCACCTTTCTAGTCTTTCGACCACTCAAAGCGCTTGTACACTCCATATCTCATTCACCCATTCACACAAGGACACCTTGACATGCAGACTGGAGGAGCCGGAGATCGAACCGCCGATCATCTGATTAGTAGACAACTTGTGCTACCTCCACAGTCGCTTATCCGAGTCAGTTCGCTGTGGCAGCAGGTTTAGCAGGACGCTCCAGACGCCCTTACCCCCAGCAACCAGCTCCTCCTCGGGGATTCTATAGTGTTTCCAGGTTAGATGGGCTACGTAGTCCCTCCAGCGGGTTCTGGGTCTGCCCCTGGGTCTCCTACTAGTTGGATTTGCCCAGAACACCTCCAAAGGAAGGTGCACAGGCATCATCCAAATCAGATGCCCAAACCACCTCAGCTGACTTCTTTCGCCACTTGTATCTGCGATGTCTTTCTTTAGATCACTACCCAAAGCTCACGACCATAGGTGAGGACTGGGAAATCAAGAGCTTTGCCTTCCAGCTATTACATCTGTATGTAACTATATTCATTACCTGTTAATACACCAGCCTCCATTTTTCAAATACATTATTAAACACCGCTCATAACTATATCCATATCTCAATATCTGCTTTCAACTACATTATAATGTTTATATAGTGCTTATGAATGCTAAGTAGAGGCACTTTTACGGTCTTCATGTTTTAAGTGGAACAAAATCAGTTAAATCAGTTAATCCTCATGGTGAAGTGTGGGCGGATCATAATGCAGCACTTTAAAATACATGTCACAAATTGTAGCCAGCTCATTTTTCCTGAAGGAAATTTGTTATTAATAGTCAAAAATCTTATGAATAAAAAATCACATACTCAAATAAAACTGGCCAATTCTATGTTCTAGGTTGCATGGGATTTTGGGAGCACTGATATAAACTAGTTATCACCATGTCTTCACTGCTCCACATCCGCCCACCAACCAGCACTGTCCTCGACTTGTCAGACACCAGTTCTCTAGCGAGTTGTGATGAACTGTCATGTGCGTGACTAAACCGGTTCAACAGCGCGCTGTTGGTTGGAGAAATCACTCAGCCATTACAGTCCCTCAGTGTCTGTGAAAACAGCTTCAGGCAGGGAGGTTTGGACCAAGAGATGGAGAGAGAGAGAGAGAGAGAGAGAGAGAGAGAGAGAGAGAGAGACTGTTTTCTCTGCAGTGAGAAGCATGGTTCATGCTTCTCCCTAACCCCTTGCAAACAGCATGCCAACACAAGTCTCAAACAGCACCTTCTCTATCCACTTGTAAATTCACCAGCTCGGCAGCACAGGAAGGGAATGTAAATTAGGTGTGACTAACAGCAAGACGGGGAATCCAGGCAGTTTTTTCCCCTCCTCTTCTTGCTGTTCTCCCCTGGTTACCGTGGGTTTTGTACACATCCACTTTCCCGCAGTGCTCGAGGCTGTCGGCTTGGTTTCACATGCAGAATGGCTTCAGCTGGAGGTGTACTAAGCTGAGGCCAGATAACAAAAAGGAAGATAGAAGAGTCAGAATGAAGCTGATTCGATTTATCATGAACGGGGAGCCCTTTCACTTGATCTTCAATGCTATTGAACCAGTCGTGCTTACCAAGATATGGGAAATACAGCCGCCACATATGATTTCTCAGAAACATTTCAGCTGTATTGACTGCTGCAAGCTTTGTTAACATAGGTACACTAAATTATTTTTATGTGGTGGAGGAGAAGGCTGGAGATATCTTTGTTATTGCAAACAAACCCATTGAGGAGACTAAAATGAACAATAAATTGATCTTTCTAACGAGTGCAGCCTGTGGAGCCAAAGCCTGATACAGATTATTCCTCTGTGCCATAGAGCTCCATCGTTGTCCAAAACTATTAAAAACACATCAACAAGCCACATATTGCATTCATTACAGCGAACATGGGCACTTTAGTTTATTCTGAGTCAGTCCGACAGACACCAGCCTGGTGCCGTAGATACTCACCAATGCAGCCAATGTATATTAATCCACCGTTGAAATTAGTCCCCAAGAAATGCATTATTTTCTCCTGTTTGAGCAACTCTGCTAAAAACTAAAGTACCCAGCTGTTGTAGGAAATAACTTGACCTTTTTATCCACGCTAGCAATGTGGCTCTGGGGATGTCAATTTTGGTTGTTTTGACTGGATTATCTCTACAGCTATTGAATGGATTGCCATGAACTTTTGTCCAGACGTTCATGGTGCCCAGAGGATGAATCCTAATGTCTTTCCTGGTTTTCTGACTTTGTGCCTTCAGTGATGATAATTTAGTTATTTCAGTGAAGTCTGAGAGTACTTTCAAGACAGAGATCAAGTTCAAGCTGAATGAAGAATTCAATGACGGTTGCAGACAGTCAAAAGACCAAGACTGTCATCTCTCTGGATATTACTATTGCTGTACTTTACATTAGCACTCTCATTGTGAGCATTGTCATTTAGTCCAAAGCACTATATAGCTACCCTTGCCAAGCAGCTTGACTCGTGAGATCCCAAATCACAAGATCACACAAGAATCCATCTTGCCTAGCTTAAAGCTACGTCCAAACCACAGTTGTTTTGGACCAATCAGTAGCCTGTGAAGATCAGCAGGAGCTACATTTACCGCTAGGTGTCGTGGAAGCGGACGTGACAACAATGCCGACTGAGCTTATATTAAGGCTAACTTTAAGCCTTAATATAATTAGAACGGGTGAGTTTTGAGTTTTTGACATTGGAGACTGATGCATTCTGTAGCCAGCCTCAAGTGGACGTTTGAGGAACCGCATTTTTTGACACTTTTGCATTGGCTTCACTTCACAGCCAGGGGAGGTTGTCACTTGGTTTTGTTTGATCCATAAGATATGTTTAGAGTGATTGACACCAGCTTTGTGTATAAAGTGTGTGAACTGAAGAAGTAAAGTTTTCACAAAAATTTCCGACGTACAAACATCAGTGCCAGTGCACCGGTGAAATCTATACCTTCCCATCTATTCTCTGACACCATGTTTGAATGATTAAATCCGACCATTTATTTTCAGGTAGTTAAAGCTCTTTCACTCTGCACGTCTTTTTACTCTCCAGGCAGCATACTTGTGATAGACTCTGTATCGGTTATTGCGGGAGCCCTGTGAGACTCGATGTAACAGATACTGTTGAAGGTGCTACCTTCAATCACAGCTGGTGGTGCTCCACTTTTAACTTTCCTTTCCTGTGTCATCATTTGTAGGCATGAAATAATTTCCTCATGTCAGAGTGTGTCAACAGAAGGTGTATCAACATGTGGTTAAAGTGTGTATACATAACTGTTCTAGTTTTATTATCCAGGTGCATTGGGACCGGTGTGTAATAAAAAGATAGAATACCAAATTCAGCCTTTTTTTCATCAGTGCGTAGGCAGTTACTCTCTCAGAGAGAGAAACCGCAACCAGCCAATTATTCTTGTGATTATTATTGCAAGGAAGTGGATGGGCCTGCATGTTATTGATGTCAGAGAGGATGTCAATGGACCTCTATTCCAGTCTAATAAATACTCTTTGCACTGCTGCCCCTGGATTTTCAAGGGATTATGCGAGCGCAGCTTCCATCAGCGATGAGCTGTATTCTCCCATTATGTGTAATGGGAATAGTATGCATGCAGTAAAGGTAAGGAGAGTATCAAAGTGCGGCCTACGTTTGAGCATTTGTGTGTGTGTGTCTTCAGGAGTGTGTTTTACGGTGTTGATGATGGAGAGCCAGCCCCTCTGCGGACAACCTGTGCTTATTTTATGGCCTCCTCCCCAGCTGCAGCATGTGGGCAATAAACCTTTCTCCAGCAATCTCCAAACAGTGCAGCAATCAATGGGAAATTATCTCAGCCAATCGATGGGCCAGCCTTTCTATTTCTCCCTCTCTCTACCTCTCCTGCTGTCCTATCTGTATCCTTTCTCCCACCACCCCTCCCTCTCTGTCTCCCTCTCCCCATCCCTTCTGTCTCATTTTTTGCTGTCTCTCTGTTTTTTCCACCCACTCCTTCACTCAACCCACCCTACCCCACCATCCCCCCACTTTTTACTTGCATTCCCTCCAGCTTTCTCAGCTCCGCAGCACCTACTCTGAAATGCGACAGCTCAGCAGCTCCAGAGCCATTAACAAAAGTCGCCTTCACCCATGGAATATGTAACATTGCTGGATTGACTTTCCCCGGCAAATATAATGAATCTCACTTGTTCATACAACCAGAGCATTTCCTCTGACAGCTGTGACAACAAGGCCCACTTATTGTACACTGCTGTATGTCGTTGTTGCTGTTGTCCTTGGTTGTTTGTGGCCAATCATTACTGCTCCATGTTTCACTTAAGGATGTATTATAATGAGTGTAAGAAATTGCCTAAAGGGCACTTCTCCGACTGTTTTCCCTGCATAAGAAAAAAAAAACTAAGTGGTTCCCAACATTCAGTCCTTTAAGCAGTGTAAATACTCTAAAGTTGCTATGGTGACAGAGCTGGCATGACAGTTAATTCTAAGGAAGCAGACTAACAGTGTCTACAGGCTCTACTACAGTGGTTTCCATGATTACTCAAAACCAACAGAACAAGAATTGTTTTTTGTACCAACAATGCCTTGTTGTGTTAGTTGGTTTCCCCCAACTTGATTTGGTTCACTTTCGCCGCTCTCATGGCGCAGTTTCAGCCCCAGCAGTCAGCAGTTGTCAGGAAAAAAAGGCTCTAAAAACTGACTGTAAGCCACCTGCCGAGCACTTAATGGCTGACAGACACAATTTGGCGGCTTGCTGGTGAACATAGTGGAGCATTTAGCAGCTAAAGAGGCAAATATTTCCCTCGGGAGTTGGAGAGACAAAATAGAGTGAATATTGAACTTACATTTGCCAGGTGGCGATGACTTTGAATAAATGCTAATGTTTCCTTACGGCTTCAGGAAATGAAAATAGGCAAATATTTAACAACTTTATAAGGTGATAATATGTCAGTGTTGTGTTTATAGCTTGTTGCTCTGCTCCCAGGTGGGAAAAAAAAAAATGAATTCATGCATCCTTCCTGAGAAGAGCACTTGAGGAAAATGTCTCTACTGCAGATTGATGAGTTTCTCATCACGACTGATATTAATATGTGGTACTGCGACTCTTACAGCTAGCCGGTAGCTTAAGTGAGGTCGTCAAGTCAAATCAAGCTTTGAAAATACATAGAAGATTTAGCCATAGTTAGGAATGGTTACATTTTTTCATGTAGTGTCAGATCTGATCTGTCATGTCAGTGTTTCATACACCCGACAAAATGTATTTTTAGAGAACAGATATCTGCATATGAATGTAGAATCTGTTGGCAAAGGACCAAGATTTTGGCACCTGAAGCGCCCTGGTTTCCTTTTGTAGCCTGAGTAGTATTGACCAGTCATGTTTGAGCGGGATTTGGTTGCATCAGTCTGTGCGGAGAGCAAAAGAGGCGGAACGCATCGGCCAAAATGCAACCTCGGAACCGATCGGCTGTCGTCTGACAACGATTCAGCGTTTAATTTGCTGTTTTTTAAAAAGGTATCTGTGTTCATGTGCAAATATCTGTTTATAGAGATTAGCAGAAATGTGTCTTTCTCGTCATACTCATATCCCTTATCCGTTTTCCAGATATCCGCTGGCTACACCAGAAGGTTAAACTGTCGCCAGGTGATAGCTGTTCGGTTCAGAGAGTGCAACTGCTAAACGCTCAATCTGTGAGCGCTTGTTTTGACTTACATAATCAGTTTGTTTCCATATATGCAGATACACTGCATTTCACAGAAATGTCACTGTCTCATGACAAGGAAAACTGCCAGAGCCAATTTTCCACAATATTGACTCCAGCTCTCGCTCTCACACAACACCCAAAAGGAAGCAAGAATGATGCATTTCAGTTATGGTGGATTTGTCATTAAAGTAATCTTGGATAAACTTTTGGCAGCGTTCGCCTAAAAAAAAAAAAATTCCAGAGGTATTTCCACGCCTAAGCAGCACTTGCTCCTGGCAGAACAGACAGACACTGACAGCCATTCAGACAGACTTGGAAACGGTGAGCAAACAGCACTTCTCCTAAACACCTTGTTTATGCTGCTGCTACCCACAGAGTTCAGCCATAACGTGACAACTTGAAAAGAAAGCACAAGTGACAACCACCACCCCTGCCTGTCACACTTGTATCATTTTTTCCCCTGCCTCAGCCATGGGGAAAACAGCCAGTTAATGTGGTGGTTTGACAAGCAGGAGTCTTGTGTTAGGCAGAGAGAGAGACACACACACTGGGTTATTATTTGCCTTGCAGTAACGGATGGGGTCAATACAGGTTATAAAACCCAGCAGAGGTTGTTCTACACAGAAAAGGACAAAGCAGCGGAGCATAGTTTGCGAGAGTAAGCTCTAATGGAGTTAGAAATGGTGTTGATATTGGGAAGGCTTTATTGAGAGAGAAAAGTGTCGGTTGCAGTCGGATTCAGAGGTCATCTCCAGTCAGTGGCTGCAGGGGTTTTGTTTACACACCATAGCTACAAGCACTTATATAAATAGCAACTTGGTAAATCCCTCTTTGAGATTCTCAGCTGTTTTCATCCTTGTAAACATTTGCCTCTGAGGTTCACGTGAATTAGTGAGCAAAGAATCTGAACAATGGAGGCTACAGTTTTATGGCTTGGAAATGATAGTCTGCTAATCAGCAAGTTGGTGCAGGTGGCAGGTAGCTGGCAAAAGTATTAACGAAACAATCCTTGACTGTTACATTCTTGGCAGACTGAGAAACATGCACAGATACTAACATCACTGGGGAGTGCACTGAGAAACGATTGTATCCCGTAATGTTTATTAATTACTACTGATAGCGCTTTCACATTCCCTGCTTTCCATTGTTTCTGATGTTTCATCTCACACCTGGTACAGTCATATCTTTGTGCTGGAGTTCAGAGTGTTGTTGCAGATGGATTCAAATCAAGATAGTTGATAAAGGTGGCTCGCAAGGATCAATATTAACCCCTCTATTTTCCAACTAAACATTGCAGTGTCCGTTTTTATGCTGACGATACCATGTTGTATGTGCAAGTCAGGCTTTCTTCAGATGTCTTACTCCGATGTGTTCAGGTACAGTACAGCATTATAGGAATTTGGTTATATTTAGTTAGATTGCAGAATGTCCCACAAGACACCTTACACAAAAACTTAAAATTAAAATTGAATTTTTATACCGATAACAAAGCTTTTCTCTCCTTTCAAACCAAACAAACATACAGTCCAGTCTGTGAAGGTTCTCAGTCGTCCAGGTCGCCTTTCTTTGAGTTAAAGGTTCAGTGTGTAGGATTTAGTTGCATCTAGTAATGAGGCTGCAGATTGCAACTGACTGAATGACCCTCGCCTCACCATCTCATTCCAAACATGTAGGAGAACCTATGGTTGTGACAGAAAAATGGTCTTATCTAAAGCCAGAGCTTGGCTTGTCCACCATAGGCTACTGTGGAAATATGGAGGAGCAACCTGGAAGAGGACCTGCTCTCTCTGTAGATATGAAAGGTAAATAAAATACAAAGATTCTTATTTTTAGGCAGTTATACACCAATGAAAACATACTTTATATTACATTATATATCTGCTATATTCTGCTTATAGATCATCCTAAATCTTACATACTGAACCTTTAAATCTGGGGCAACTCGACTTGGTTGTAGACATTTCACCTCCACATCCAACAGGCTTCTTCTGTTCAGTCTAGTGTATTATCTACATGGATTATGGTGATATCCTGCATTCACTACCCTTTCACCAAAGGATGCAATTAAACCAGTGCCAATCAATTCCTTACTCAATGAATGTATTGATTAATGTGTATGACTGAATTGTCTTGCTGTATGTAGACTTATAAACATCACAAGGTGTGTTTACTTGTAACTAACTGACATAATCCAGTGTATATGTCGCCTTTGTTACCACTGGATTACACTGAATGTACATTTCCAACTGAATTAAAAGACACCTTACTTTGCTGCCAACAAAGGCTGTAGTCTAATCGCTCTTTGCTGTGGAATAAAAGGTCTCATTGGCCTTTTACCTCATCATCTCTCTCTCTCTCTCTCTGTGTCTCTCTCTCCGCTGTCTATCCGAAGCCGCCTCTAATCAGCGGGCCTTGAGCTCTCAGAAAGGTCACTCTGTCCCTTTGATGGTGTTTTGATTCATCCCTTCCTCTTCTCTCCCCCTCCCACCCTTCCCTTTCACCCGCTTTCTCTCTCTGACAGGGAAGCTGGAGAGTCACTACCACCAGGGTGCCAAGAAGGGGTTGGTCCCATCAGCTGCAGAGTGACGCGAGTGGAGAAGCTGAGGAGGAAAACAGTCGGATCTCACAGGAACATGGAAAATTATGTTTGCTATAAAAAAATAAAAAATAGCCACATTCTCCAATGGGTTGTTCCAATATTTTATCAGGAGTTTTCACGACTGACATAGTATCATTTTTTAATTACTGGCATTTGCATTTTACATAAGAAACATTGCTTTAAAAGCATGCAGCACAGAGATAAATCATCATTTTGGCAAATGCCTTCAGTTTCTGTATTTGGTTGTGTGCGGAAAATAAATCATTAGGTTTCATTTTGTGCTTCTTTTATTCCAATTAAAATTTAATTTGTCAAAATGAAAAAGCTTCTGATCTTAACAACAACAACAACAACAACTATCATCTACTGGTTTTTCAAAACACAAGAGTTAAATTACTTTTAATTCCGTTTAATTCACCTTCAGCTTTTATGAGACAACAAAGGAAAAATATTTTTTTTTATCAACAACCTACATTTAGACTAACAACAACAAAAAACAGTCTTCTCATTCATTTCAATGGGAACATAGCATTGGCACAGTAAGGGTGAGTTGATCCTGACTCATCAACGTAATCCAACAATCACCCCAGCAACTCACTGTTTAGATAATCAAACACATGCATGTGCACATTCCATACTGTAGCGTCTAAACTTTAGCATTGTGCTAATTCTGTTGTTTACCTCGCAAGCACCGAGTGGGAGGAGAGAATTATTGACGCCATAAAAAACTTTTCTGAGTTGTAAAATTCTGCCTCAAAGGAGAATAAACCACCCTCAGACTGGTGGACTTATTATTCGACCTGGACTTCTTGGGTGGCATTTAATCTCCTCTCCTGTACCTGAAGCATCATGTTCAGAAAACCCCCTGAGCTTTTTTTGGATGAAATTATCTGACCTGTGTCTGTGCTCACCACCAAAAGAGTTTTAAACTAGTCTGACGCTGTGTGGTTTTGATATTAAAGGTTCACGGTTCAAGTCCAACATAGAGCAAAAGTATGGAGGGTGGAGAAGTAGCTGGAGAAGTGCCAGATCAGGTACAGAGCAAGGTACCGAACCCCTAACTGCTCCCATGGCTGCCCATCACTCCACCATCTATCTATCATAGGGTCTATGAGCCCTTTGTGTGTGTGTGTGGTTGTATTATTAATGTAATGGCTATAGCAGAATTAATGCCAGGACGAGCATCAAAAATTAGTTTTGGTAAAATGAAAATCAAACCCAGAGATTATAACATGAAATGGTTTCTAACATATTAATCTCACGCGTGTGCCATGTTTGCGTTATTAGAGGCAACTTTTGCCCCCTCAGCTATTAATTCCACTCTTGTTAATCACAAAGATGCTTCAACATGATTGCACATCAGAAGTGTCGTATTAACTTAAGTTACCGTATTAAGATAAGATCCTGCAGGATTACTGCAGATTTTTCGCACAGTTGACCGTGTTGAATCACTTTTTGCTGCTTTTGAATCAGAACAATGAAGCTTTTGCAGAGCTACACTCACTCGTGTGAATTGCCGTGACCAGGTATTTACTCATGGAAAACTTACTCGTAAGAAATGGGTTTTAAACAAAGGTTGTGATTTTCATGGCGGGCTAGCTCATAAAGTCAGCATCTTCACTTCCTTACAGAGTACAGATGCCAAATCTTCAGCGGTTTCTTCAGGAGCCTGACATGCACAGACGTCTTCCTCTGAAATCATTTATTTATACTTCTTAAAGATCTTATTTTCACCTAAACACCAGTTGTTGTTTTTTTACACCTTTATTATGAAGTCTTTCCCCTGATTCAGTGCTGTGCCAGGCTTTAAATGATATTCTGCCAGTGCGATACAATTCTGTGTCTCAACGCTTTACCTGTTCTTGCATCTCTGTGTGTTTATTTCCTTCCAAATGTGTTGAGTGGTTCTTTGACTAAGCTGTTTCTTGCCCAAGGGCGTCTTTCACCATGGTTTTAAAAAGCATAGCATGAATCATCAGCACACACACACACCCATCTCGAGTTGTTATGTTTTTGCCTGTGCCTGGCATTGTAATTCGCTGTTGATTAGCTTAGATTTACTCTTGTTTGAGTTGCAGATTAGCTACAACTCTCTGCTCCACTCCATTCAGCATGAGAACGCATAATTGCACCAGCCCTCCCAGTAATCTCCCACCCAGAGAATGTAAGAGGACTCTTTTGTAAAGTTTCTCCATGGAAGGTGGAGGTTTTTTTTTTTTTTTTCTGTGAGAGGTTGCTTAAGAATTGACTAAATTCAACCCCCAGTGAATCAACAGCGACAGCTACTTGCCCTGTGGGTGGCCTTTTCTTCTATCATACAGATCAGGGGCATTTCTTAGTATCAGAACAGACATCCAAGTTCACATAAACAAAAGCTCTGTGCTGTAATGCTGAACAATTAAGCGCATGCATCTTTTTTTTTACTAAGCCTCTTCAGATAAAACCATAAGATCATGTGCTGTTGGTTTTTCATGCACAAAAGCTGTGATGTGCTTGTGTGTGGAAGAAATGCCCCAGGTGCTATCTGAACTACAGATAGTTTCGATAGTAGCTTCTAATATTCTCAGGGAACTGAACAGTTTGTCAGTAAACATGACAACTGCAAGTGAGGTCTAGTTTGAAGTGAAACCACTTCAAGTTGACCATTAAGACGGCCTTCCAACTCCTGTAGCTCATGTAGGAAGAACATATCCCCTTCAAGAACAACAACTCTCTGAGCTCCAGCATAGCAGTGTCCTAGTCATCAACAACGCATGACCTGGATTACATTAGAAGATAACGTCCAAGATGCTGTGATACCAGTTTAGTCTTAGAAGACAGATACCACCGTCATTAAATGTTAAAGCTATAAACAGTAGCCAGTTATCTTACCTTAGCATAGAGACTGGAAAAAGATGGAAACAGCCAGCCTGTCTTTGTCAAAAGGTAATAAAATCCACAACACCTGCACGTCTAAACCTCACAAATTAATGCATTATATTTAAGTTCTTTAATCTGTACAAAAATCCAAGAGTAAAAAAGACAATTTGCCATTTTATGGGGGATTATGTGCTGTGAGTATTCTTTGTTCAGGCACAGTAACTTCCTGAAGTCTCAAAGCCAACAAATGGGGCAGTACATAATGTCATAAAACTAACATATTAAACAAGATATGACAGTGAATTAGTGAGCTTTATATGTGCTAGTATTATATTTTGTTACCTTTGGACATCGATCTGCTACTTGCATACCTCTGTTTCCCATCTTTGTGCTAAGCTAAGCTAACTAAACTTCATATTTAACCAACAAGAGAGTGGTGTCAGTGTTCCCGAAGAAGCATCTTCCCCAAAATGTCGAACTTTTGCTTTTTAAAACATGGCAACTTATTATCATTGGTGTTTCTATGCTCGGTCATTGTGCCTGAGGCTTGTTCTGCAACAACGTAAATCAACCATCCTGCTGTTAATGACGCCAGCGGATTGGGGACAGACAGACAATTTCCAATTTTGTGCACCAGTAAGTACACCAGTTAAAATTCCTGCCACCATCCAACTTTCATCCAGTTAGCTGTGGTTTAAAATTAAATTAGACATAAAGAGGTAATATATTTATTCATCATTTGGGCTGGAAAAAGATACCCAGCTGAAATTTCCTGATTGAAATTAAATGCAATTGACTCCAGTCCAGCAGTATCCCTCCTCACCAATAAGCCAAGTTTCCAGTTGTAGAAGCAGCAGGACCTTTGTGTGCTTGCTGAGAGACTGATTGGACTGAGGGCGCAGGGTCCCATCCCCCCATCCCCACAGGCTTGGAAGAGGAATTAGGCTGTGGAGCACTTTGGAAGAGGTGGCGGCAGGCTGGGGAACAATACAACCTGGGAACGGCTTGTGGCTCATCCATCTCATAATGTGTCACAGAACGCTGCCTCTCGAGCCGAGGTGGATGTACAAAGGAAATATTTAGAAAAGGATAGTGTCAGATTGTGGCTCATTCAGGAGTATTCAGTGCTCCCTCATTATCACAACATATCAGCACCTTGTGGCTCTGTAGATCAATTAAAGCAATACTTAAAGGAACGCGGTTACCTGCTTTTCTTCGACTCTCGTGTTTGTGAGGTAAATCTGTAGCTGGAGACAACAGCCAGTTAGCTTAGCTCAGCACAAAGACTGGAGATGGGGCTTAACAGCTAACCCGGCTCAGTCGGGTTTTTTTTACACTTTGGCTTCTGTACGGATCAAACAAAGACGTGTTTCAATTAGTTTCAGGTGGATTTTGTTACAGTTGTTACAGCTAACTGACTGTTGTTGTCATATTCAGCATGCAGACATAATGTAAACATAATAATTGCTATATTTACGCTGTTAATGTATGTTTTTATATCTATTTACACCTGTATATATTTTATATCTCATTTTTTTATTGCTTGTTTTGCACCGGGGATATGAGGGAAGCTTCATTTCTCTGTATGTCCTGTACATATAGCAGTGTTGATAATAAATTTGACTTGACTTGAAGTGCGGTATCAGTCTTTTCATTTAACTCTTGGCAGCAAAGCGAATAAGCATTGAACTATTCCTTCAGTAGCTCTCAGTTCTTGGAGGTCTGCTGCTTAAAACACATCTCCTACCTACGATTTCCTTAACCCTTAATGGAGGATCTGGGCTTTATAGAGTAAAAGTAGAGCTGAATTCCCTCCCCGCCTGCTTTTGTACCGTCTCCAGAGTGTGTCATGGCTCTTCGGCTTTGGTTAGTCCAGAAGTACAAGGTGGGCCCCATCTGAGGAGGAGGAGGCACATGAACTTTTGAGAGCTTTTGTCCCTCGAGGCAGAGGGAGTAAAAAGCAGAGAGAGATCTAACACGCCTCTCTTTATGAAGAGCTACAACCTGTTTGCCCTTGAGAGGTGGGCAACAGTAAAGGTTAATATCTATTCTATACATATACACAAATGATCAAAGGAAATCTGTGCTGTGCAAATAGCAGTACGTCTGCACAGTAACAAGACCGAACTGACTTTACAAATGGCTTCTGGCCTGACAAGAAAACGATTCTTCAAAAAGGGAGAGCAGATGCGTAAATTCAATTAAAAATGGATTTCCTATCACAAATGGCTTTCACTCGCTGCCGTTTCTAAAGATCCACTGATAAGCGATCAATTTAGCCCGTGACCTTTTGACCTCGTTGAATGGGACGGTACCTGTAACAACACAAATGTAGTCGGCGTGATTTAAAATTATGGTCGCATCAGTTTCCCAGAGAGGATACCACAGAAACACCCATTGAAATAATAGAATACCGCCCTGAAAGAGACTCATGGTGGGGTATAATGACTGTCCACAGAAAGCCTCCCCCCACCAGGGCGTCTTCACTGCTTCACAGAGGTTTTGTAAGCACACATGACGCCACACAGAAGACATCTCAGATGATAGTCTGTCTTTAAGGCCTCTCCTGTCATGAGGGGTAAAGCTCTGAACATAGTGATTTGTCAAGCTTTAGTCTCTTGAATATGTAAAATAGCTCCTTCCAGGCTTCTGTTTTCTTAGTAGCAAGCACTGTAACTGATACATAACATGATTACTCTGGATTAACTATTAGCATATTGCTATATGGTAGACAATAAATGCAAACTCGTTTTTCGCCACTGGCTTACAAAATGTGTTCTTGTGACTTTAAAAATGCAATAACATGACAGACGGGTAGATATTTGTCCACATTTAGAGAGGCAAGCGTACTATCAAAATACTGACAATAAATCTTTATTTCTCTCTGTTACATTCAAAGAAATGTTTTGCCTCATGACTGTGGGATGATTTCTGTTTGACTAATTGGGTCACAACAGTTTGTCCCAAATAAGATGTTTCATACAAATTTAGAGCATGGAGTTAAAAAAAAAAAAAAAAAGTCATTACTTTCATTCTTGATCTCATTTTTGTCCGAGGTGGGACATGGATCATGTGCTAAAAAGACAACCGAATGCATTTTTAATAGCCCGTGAATCTCCAGCTTTTTCTGCTCTCTTTTCATTTAGCCTCATGCGATATTCAAGCCACATGCCTGAGAGAGTAGTCTAGGAACCAGATCTGCCTGTTTATTGACATCGCTGATTAATTCTTGGCTCTTGGCCGATCTTATGCTTAAGAAAAAATGATTTCTCTTAAGCTTAGTGCATGTTGCTGTTGTCTGCATGACTCCATTAAGCACTGAAACAGCGTTTGTATGGCTAAAACCAGACAATCAAACCACACAGTAAGTAAACTCCTCTTCTGGTCCATCTGAACATCCTATAGCAAGACTATGGCGTTGTCCCAAGTGGTAACCAATGAAGCCAATGCAAGTGCTGAAAACTGCAGTTCCTCAAACGTCCACTTGAGGCTGGATACAGAATGAGTCAATCTCCATAAGCCCCTATGTTGAAATGTCCAACTTCACAGCAGAAATAAACATGTTTACAGCCTGGTACAAAAAACAGTTTTGGTCTATATAGCTAATTTCGCCGTTCATGACAGCTGTACTGAGGGTGAATTTTTCTATAACTCGCCTGTTCAAATTATATTAAAGCTTAAAGTTAACCATAATTAACAGTGTGGCCACTTTGATTGACAGGTCCCATTATAGATGGTTTGTTTGAGCACCGAGGCTTCATTCAGCCCGCCTCAGTGGAGACACTTTGAGCTTCACAGCACGGAGACTACGTCCATGTCTTATACTGTCTATGCTTTGGCCCTCATTCACTGGAGCATTGTATTGTGGGATTGTTGTCATGTAGACTACTATTTTTGTTCCAACGTTGAATTCAAACACTCATATAGTAAATGCTAACATACTGACCATCTTAATTATGTGCTTTTCTTTGCTAACATTAACAATAATAATAATAATGCATTAAACAACTGGGCAGGAATAATTTGAACAAACATTCCTGTAAAAAATAAGATGTAATTAATACAGTTATGGTAAGTAAGATAGCTCAGGATGTGTGGGAGAAGGGAGCTCCACAGTTTGCATAGGATTAGCACTAAACACAAAGTATAACTAAGGTTGGTGGTGGGAATATCATTAGTTTTGCTCTAGATGTAAAGTTCACCAAAGATCACCAAGATTATTACAATTTATCCTGAGGGTGACTTTACACCAAATCACGCACCAATCCATCCGATAGTTGTCGAGACATTTTCAAGACAACAAATCAAACAAACAAGTCAGCCTCATGGAGGCACGAGAGGAAAAGTCAGTGGGTCGTCACATAATTTAAGATTCATCGTAGGGGAACCATGAACGTCTGTACGAAATTTCACAGCAATCCATCTGATAGTGAGACCCCTCGACTTTGGAACGACCTTCCCGCGGAGATAAGGCTGGCTGAATCAGTGAACTCATTTTTACAGACTTGGCTTTTTGTGATGTTGTCTTATTAACCTTTTACCTTTAATGAGCCCTACCTTTGAA
The DNA here is from genome assembly GCA_036365135.1 of Miichthys miiuy. Taxonomy (NCBI): domain Eukaryota; kingdom Metazoa; phylum Chordata; class Actinopteri; family Sciaenidae; genus Miichthys; species Miichthys miiuy. The sequence goes on from CM071603.1 coordinate 25,137,002, forward strand.
TGTCAGCTTTTCCCTTTTTATGCCCCCATGTTATATATATTTACACTTCTTATAACTGTTTCGAGGTTGTTGTTTTTTTTACCTTTTCTTTTTATCACTCTGCCGGTTTCTGTGGCGTTAATTTTGTTTTACATTTTTCTATTTCTTGATCTTAACTTGTGTGGCCTTCTTTTGTTGGGTCCGCTGTTCTATAAAGCGCTTTGTGAAGGTTGTTTTTTAAAGGTGCTATATAAGTAAAGTTATTATTATTAAGACACTGGACCAATTGACAGACTATCGTCCCTAGATACCTGGTGCTAGCGTCGCTAAAAATGGGAAAACAAATAGTTGTTCAGCAAGCTTTGTGTCAAGTTGAGTCACGGTAAAAGGACATGTTGAAATGTCAATCTATTAATAATGCTACAACACTGTATGCTATTTTGTTGTCTGTCCTTGTAAGTTATGAGCCTGCTCCGCCGCTGTCAGCCGATACAGATCGTATAAAGCGCAAGAATCTTTTAAATGGGTTTCAAGGCTTTACAGTTTCTTTTATGGAGTAATGGAGAGATGATCACACGAATCAAGCCAGTCCCTCTGTGATTCCACATGGCTGCCTGATTAGCCCTTTCTCACTGATGGAAAACACATGGCGTCCACACAGCTTGTTCATTTCAAGTTTTAATGGTCGGTGCTACGCTCAGCGGCGAGAGTACTTGGTTTGGAGCCTCAGCCTTGAAGGACAGTCATCATCAGAAATCTGTCCCCTCCAGTTCCCACTTGCCCCTGACTGTTATTTAGCTTTCCAATGGAGGCTGGCTGTTCCCTTGGGAGGGCATGAGTGTGCCTGCCAGCAGGAATGCATTGAAGGCAATAGAGGAAGATGGAGGATGGATGGAGGATGGTGAGTAGCTGCTGCTGCTTTTCCCTCTGTGTGAAAATGAGTCCATTAATTCATCCCCCTCCCCTGCCTCCCTCTCTCTCTCCTAGCCCTCCTCCCTGTGCCTGTTGTCTCTGTTTGTTAGCGAGATGATTCCTTCTGTCATGTCAAAGGCAACATTATCATATTCTTGTTGCCTGGGAAACCAGCGCCGAGAGAGACAACGACTTAAAGCCTTCATGGTGTTTGAAGCTGGTAAACATGAAAGGTTATCCGTGGTGCTGTGAGAGTTGGAATCCTAACATATCTGAAAGAGTCTCATTGTTGGGATCGTTTTTTTTTGTTGTTGTTGTTGTTCTGGCTCGCTGAGAAATTCCCCGCTGATTGTTTGTTAATAGATTCAGTTCAGTTAAACTGGAACAAGGCAGAGATAGTCGCAAAGATAATACGTCCAATTTGCACTGAAGCGTGAAGATCAAGTTTTGACCTCACGGCACGGTTTTGTTTTGTGTTTGTATTTAGAGTATTAAAAGATTTAAAGATTCACATCTGACAACATCAGTGAATACCTTGAAAACAGTGTTTCCCGGGCAAAGGTCTCTCTCTACTGTCACTATCCAAAAATAAACCCAAAGAAACTCCAACCAAAAACACTGTAAGATTATTATGCTTCATTGTTTTTAATGCACCATTTATATTGGGGGTTTAAGCAGTAAATAACTCATTAATGTGTAATAAATCATCTTCTAAGGCTTTTTTTTTACCAGTTGTAAGCCATTAATATGAACAATATCCGGGTTGCCAGGTTGTGACAAATCCCTTTTGGCAGGTGTTTATCCTCCTCCAGCATGACACTTAATTTACTGGACCAAAATCCACTTATTGTTAACTCATCAAAATCACTGACAGTCTAAAGAATGGACAGCGTATGTGTGACGTCAACCCGAAGAGTTGTTTTGAAGTTCAAAATATGTGGCTCTGCCCGCCGCCATGTTGGCAGTCATGCCTCTTCCTATTTGAACAGGTGAGTTACATAGAAATTCAGACAGTTGTCATGAACGGGGAGATACAGAGACCAAAACTGTTTTTTGTACCAGGCTGTAAACATGTTTATTTCTGCTGTGAACTTGGACATTTTAACATGGATTTTTTTATGGAGGCTGACTCGTCCTGCAGCCAGCCTCAAGTGGTCGTTGGAGGAACTGCAGTTTTTAGGCTTCACTTCACAGCCACGGAGGTTACCGCTTGATCAAAATGTTCAAAACTCCATTTATTAATGAGTTGTTCATGTTTATATCTACAGACCAGATGGCGTTTTACAAGGTGAGAAACCTATGAGCATTTTCTGGCTGGATTACCAACATTTCTAACTATTATTACCAAATAAACACCAAACAACAGAGTTTTTACACACAGCAACAAAAGTTATTTAATTATTGTTAACCAACATGTAAAAAAAATAGCATTTGAAGCTAAAATTAATAGCTTGTTAATCTGCATTGAATAAACTATAAATGAGGTGACAAAAATGTTGATTATTGAGTTACTTATTAGCTACAAAACAGTCTGTGAAATGTGATTATAAATCTCTTGACTGATATGATTTTATAAAATACACAATTTTCTGTATATTCTGTAGACAAAAACAATTAACTGATTAATGGAGAAACAGTCTGATTAATTAATAACTAAAATAATTGGCGGTTGCTATCCATAGCCACTGTTTACATGTGATAATATTTGTTTTATCGGCTACCTTGGGCTGATTTGCAATCAATAATTAAACACTTGTGATGTTTTATAAGTTGTTTTTTTAAACAAAATGCATTGGTAATGCTTGTAGAGACAATATAATTAAACAGGATGATTAAATATAATAAAGTAACATGGTCAAAGTCTGTTTAGGGGCCTGACCATCAGCTACCTGTCTCTGTAACCCAACACATGTTACACCAGTTGGGCTAGCTGGTGGCTATTCCCCTCGTTGGACAACAAACAAATTAAATCACAGTCCATTCAGTGTGGCTAATCCAGTTCCGTATATTTAGCCCAAGCCTGTGCGTGCACAGCAGTTCAATCCGACTGGAACGCCTCATCCTGGGTTTCCTAACGGCTCCCGCTGCCGCTGCTGCTGCTGCTGCTGGTTGGCTACATTGTATCAGTTCCCACACGAAGGAGAAGGAGAAGAAGCAGCACGGCGCTCATCCAGAAAACGGAGAATACGGAGGAATTAACCTGGATGGGAAGCTTATTCACTGTGGGGATTTATTTGCCAGTAAAGGTCGCGGTTGGTGGAGAGTGACTAGGGGAGGGGGGGACTTGTGTCGGGGGGTTTGAGACCGAACCGCACCGATAAAAATGCCCTCCGGACTCCGGTTGTTTTCGCTGTGGACGGTATCTCGAAGTGTGATGGCAGAAGTCCAGTGAATCTCTGGCCTCCCCTCCTCTCCTTGTGTTGGGTGTCTTGGGGGAGTGCGCTGCCTCTGCTTTCTAGTACTTTAAGAGTTTTTTAATTATAATTCAACACTCTGATTTCTTTTTTTTTAATGGACTGCACACCACCATGGACAGACCAGGGTTTGGAATAGGAGTGGCTAGCTAAGTCGGTAAGTTACTATATTTTCTCCTCCTCTCCTCTCCTCTCCTCTCTCCTCATTGTTGACTCGTTAGCCGTTTAACGTTAGCCTCGCGTGCAAAAAAAAAAAAAGAGCTTGCACTAGCTTTACACCATATAGCCAACACAGCATGCTAAACCAAGCCGAGCCGAGCCAAGCCTGACTGCACTCTTGAGCTCATTGTTTCAGCTAGCCTACTAGTCATATTAGCTCATTACATGAAGCTAAGTTAGCTCTGTTAGCTTCTTGAACTTCAAACTAACGTGTAAACACGTGAAGCTAAAGCACCTAAAAATGCTAACTAAGACTATTTAACCCGGGTTTAACGGTCAGGAGGTGGGTTATATTTATTAATTATACAGAAAAACAAACAAACACATGCCTGTTTGCACTCAAATATTAGTTTTTAGTGCTAAAGCTGCAAATTCCTCCACTGTAATGTTGCCAAAGCTGGGTACCGGGCCCCGGGGGTGTCCGTGAGCTGTAACCGAAAATAAAACCACTATCCGGGGTTGTGAGAAAGTCTGTGACAATGACTATTTGAACCCTGCGTTTCACTTCCGCTACTGTGGTGCCACTGTAACACTAACAATGTGTGTGTGTGTGTGTGTGTGTGTGTGTGTGTGTGTGTGTGTGTAACCATCTACAACAAAGTCTCCAAACAACAACAAAAAATTGGTGGCTTGTGGTCTAATAAACCTTTTTTTTTTAAATAGAAATTGGGACCCTTCCTGTCTTTGGCTCATGTTGGTCCCATTTTTCTAGTGAAATGAGTCATGCAATTAAAGCACAAAACATTTTTTACAAGACCACTATGGGCTAACCCTGTGTGCTCTACCCTGTGGTCAGTGCTGCTCCTGGGAGTATAACAGCACCACATTAAAGACTGGCCAAGAAAGTCTGCAGCCCCCCCCCACCCAAAAAAACGACATTTGATAAAATACATCCAACTCAATTTGACTACAAAACTGGAAGGATTGGAAGTTTATCGCCCCTGCAGCATTTGTTGTTGAATTTGTTACATTTGCATAGACAAAATCACTGGACGACAAGAAAACAGAGACGAGTTTTTAATCGCTATTTTGTAAGCGAGCTTGCAAGATGTTGTTCTCGCAGGTTTCGCACAGCTTTCTTCATTGTTCCCAACGCACCACTGCTTAACATTTCATCAAATATATAATTGGTTGTTCACACGTGTTTCTGTTTTTTTTTTTTTTAACTAGCGCAACCCTTGAGATCCACCATCTGGCGTGGCTAAACAAATGGACGTCTAGTGTCAGGGAGTGTTTAGCATTACCTCACACGGACATGTTTAAGAGTCAGCTGCGTGTGAGAATTAAATTTTTAGTCGTTCTGATACATCTGTGAGAAGCTTTTTGCAAGTCTTGTTTCATGACCGTGACTGTGAAGCGAACCAAGTGCCAAAAACTGCAGTTCCTCAAACAGCCACTTGAAGCTGGCTACAGAATGAGTCAGTCTTCATAAACATGTTTACAGCCTGGCACAAAAGGCATCATTTGGCCCGCCTCAGGTCCGACGATGATCCACTTCTTTGCCAATTTTTTTGGACTAGCCAGGAGGTGGATAAGTCAGGACAGCCAACATGGCGGCATAGATTTTGAGCTTCAAAACGGCTCTATGTCACGTATACGTTATCTATTCTTTATACTGTCAGTGGTTTTGGTTGTATATTTCTGCCAATTAGCAAGAAATTGCAGTTTCAGAAATACCAAACTGGGTTTTGTTTGGCCATCACAGACCCTAACAAGTATAAAATCACACCTTAAATCTTAGTCTTCAAAAACATCCTCCAAATCTACGGCATCCATACCCATTGTGTGTTTATGTAAATAAACAAAGTACTATTACAATATATCTTGTTGGAAAACCCCAAATATCTATTGAGTGTACTGCATTTGCTAATGTTGTCCCTAAATGGAGGTGAGAGCTACACTAAGATGTGTTTTTTTTTTTTTTTAAGTGTGATTTAGTTAGGAGTTTGGATGTCGAGTTGGATGCTGAAATCCTTAATCACCTACTGTCAGCGCTATTTGTGTAGATAAATGCACCAATCACCAAGAGAGCAAAGAAACTTTGAATACTTGGGAAGTGAAAAACATTTCACTTGTTCCTAAAGAGCCTTAAGCGTTCCTGGCTAATGCTGCAGTTAATTTAAAATATCAGTTTGGCAGCTTCATTGTCCGGGTGTAAGCAATAACTCTGAGCTGGTGACACAGATAAAGGAAAACCTTAACACAACCACGGTCGTAAGATATTACATGGCTTCCTCCCACACACACACACACACACACAATTGCAGCAGTACTTCGCTGTACTGTTAATCCACTTTGTTCCAGTATGTCATGCAATAAACATGGCTGATTTGCACCGTGCACTTATCCAGTATTTTTGTTGGGGGGTGGGTGGGGTGTTGCAAGTTCTTTGTGCAGCATCCAGTTAGGTAGCAACAGACTTGTGGTTTTGTAACACTTTGTCACAGAGGTCAGTAGGAAACAGCAGTTGGTTTGCTTGCCTCAGTGTGCTGCAGCAGCCATTCTTTGTGAGCTGGTAAAGATTTCAGGTGGAAGTAATGTACACAGCTCTCAAGAACGTTAAATTAATTGTGTGTTTTGTGCAAGTATTTGGGACATTTCACCATTTTACTCAGTTGGCCACAAAAGCCTATTTTCGTCCAACGGAGCGGCGGGGAGATCAACTTTACTAGAGCTACTGTAATTTGTCAGCGGTGCCTATAAATGATTCAAGCCTTTCACTTAGGCTGTAAAAGTGTTTGGTCAGTATTGATTCATTACTGACTTTTATGTATTGATTTTTATACATTTTAAGGGAGTTTTATGTTGAGACACTTCTTCTCATCGTACTGGAATAAACACAAGAGATAGTAACATAACACTGTCGAGACCGGAGGATTCGTGTTCCTGTTAATACATGTGCTACTTTTACTAACAAGCAAAATTCAGTATCAGCTCACAGTGAGGCTAAGAGAGCCGGCGCTGCCTCGTTTCCAGTTGACTACCTTGAATCTGATTACCTTGTTTTTTAGCAGCAATTTGTTCTAATCATTGTAAGGGTGTAAGGAGCCTTGTCGTAGTGCACCAGACACGTTTTATACAATCAGACAGAGCCATCAATTGTAAAAGAGGAAGTGAAATTTAAGACTCGTGAGCTGCGCGTAATAACATGACATTTTATAGTTGTCAGGGATGTGTAAATTTGCCCAACGCTTGGATGAGAGCCTGAGGTGAACATGAGAGCAGGCCACTTGAGGAAAGTCCCATTTCCTCCTCCACCAATTAGATTTTTGTGATAACTAATCGGCCGGGATGTGGCTGTTTTTTTAAACGGGGTGGAGCGTGGAAATGTATTCGATGAATGTTGACCAGCGTTTTGCCTTTTTCAAACCTGTACCGCACATCAGGCTGGGTATCAAAGGAACCGTGTAGAGGACGAGAATTTAACAGTGTTTGTTTAGAGGTCCAGGGCATCAGATTAGTCCAGGACAAGGGGGATTATGTTGGCTTTGTAAGGCTCCTGTCATCTCATGGCACAGCAGCTGATGGCAAAGTAAGAAAGGATTTAGCTTTTATCCTTAATGGTAACTGTTAATTTCAAGGTACCACGATGTCATTTACTTTCCGTTCAGTGTGTACCACCTCCGTATGCACTCATATCTCAAAGAAATGGAGCACACACGGCAAAATGAGAAGCATTCCTTAATTCCCTTTGTGCAATGGGGGGGGAGTCCATATTAAGCCCTGCGATGTACTTGATGCCATTATGTAGGTTGAGATGAGATGGAGCACCTTTTGTAGTTTAAAACATCATGCAGCGTTTTCCCCAAGGTTGACATTTATTTGAAGTGGTGCTGCCTAAGTGATGGGGGGATGGGTTTGTTTAAGAGCTGGTGGGGAGCTCAAGGTCCAACATCTTGGGAGTGCAGACAAACAGCTTTACATACACAACCAGACCTCCAGATAGTAGCCAGGAATTTGTAAATTCAAGTCTCTGCAGTGGCACATAGTAGAGTTTTTATTCAGTAATCAGCTGCATTTAACAGGACGAATTAATGTGCATGTTTTTTGTCCTCTTTTTTTTGAGACCTTAGCCCTTTTTAGATATCTTTCAACACGTGCTACAGCTGCAACAATAAGTCACTGAAAACCAAAAGAGAATTAATCTGCAGCTATTTTGATATTTAGTCATTGTCAAAGCCATTTATTTCTCTTGTTTCAGCTCCTCAGCTGTGAAGATTTGTAGCTTTTCCGTGTCTTAACATGACAGCAAATGAAATATCTTTGTGTTCTGGACGGTCTGTCCCCTTCTCAGGAAACCGTGATGGTTTACTGATGTTTTTTTAGGCAAAATAATTCACGGAGAACACTGGCAGATTGATCGATCCTGACAATAATCATTAGTTGCAGCCAGTGTCCAATCCAGTCTTTTTTTTATTGACCTACTTTCTGCAGCTGCAGCATATCGGACTAAAGTGTGCTCACGGTAAAATTTGTTAAGTCGTGTGGAGACAGTTGAGTCTGTCTGCATTAGAGGAAGAAGGAAAAAAAAAGGCCAATGCTTTCCTGCAGTGGATTAAGTGTTTTGTATTGTTCTGTAGTGTTTTTTTCTTTTCATAATATCCTTTGAGAGAGAGAAGTGTCATCTGGAGCTGTTGTGGGTGGGAGGTTTGGACTGTATTTGGATCGTCTCTTCATCTCCAACTGGAACAAAATGCTGGAGGTTCAAATGCAGCCTTCAGCCAACAGTAGTGCTTAAGAGAGAGACACGGTGCACCTGAGAAATATGTAAATGTTGCAGAAATAGTAGCACTGGAAAGAACAGCCTTGAACGTTACCCCAAACGGCTCGCTTCACTCGCAGCCTCTGTAAATATCGTTAATTAAATCGGCTCGTTGTTGTGTTATCTGCTTGTCGAAGCACAGTGAGGTGTTTTTCTGACAGTTTTACTTGAAATTCAATTTAGGGGTGGGGAAAAAATGACACTGAGCTGCGTTTCTATAGTCAATATTTATCCACCCTTTCATCCATTCTGTGCGAACCAGCTCGGGACACTTCGAGTGGCCACAAATGTATGAGTGTTGGCACCAGAATAAATGTAATATATGTGAACTGTTGTGTTATGTGACAACATTACCTCTCTTTTTATTTCCCGGAGCTGCAGTTGTATTGGAGAAAGAAGAAGGAAAAAAAAAAAGCTGACTAGATGTGACAGTCGTCATTTGAGCTGTAAAGTCGTATCATGGGTCAAAGAATATGCAACTCCGCTTTAGTTTTTATTGCACTGATTGGATTTCTCACTAGTGAATTGCCAATTACAGCAGAAAAGAGCGCACTTTGAATTCTTGATGCACAGTTGCTGCTTTGCCAGAGACTGGTGATCCATCTTTTCCTGGGATGCGAGCCCAGGTTACACTCAGCTCTGTCCTACACACACACACACACAAGCTATAAAGATATTGTCAGCTTTTGTGGTGCAGCAAAGTCTTGAGTGCTGCAAAAAAATGCTGTCTCATTTGCCTTTTTTTTTTTTTTTTTGAAGCACCGTCCTCTTGTGTTCTTAGAAAGAAAATCCGAAGACATTATGAGTCAATTCAAGCTGTTTTTGATAGGTGTGTGTCGTAATAATGAAACCCTGTCATATTGCATTAGTATGTTGGACACGCTATTGCTTTCAGTACTGTCTTTATTCATCCACTCATCGCAACATGACCTCATTTATCACTCTCGCTTCGCTTGTTCCTGACACTGGTGATCTTGTCACTGCACATGACAATTATCCGATTTAATTTAAAGAAAATGATGAAGCTGTTCTACGATTTGATAACCTTACTTGTTGACAGAAACTAGACTTTAAGCCAAACGTCCTCCCAGATGCTGTAAACTTGATTTTTTTTTTATAGCTGTAGATCTGTTATTAAGGGGTTGAGATTAGTGTCGAGCATGAAATGTCTTGTGAAGATGTGGCATGTGTGGGAATTCCTCAGAGCACATCAGTACTTTAGCTTGGTGGCAGCGAGTGGGTGGTTCTGTCCTCGTTGCCCCGATCAAACTGCAGGATCCGCCGTCATCTGCAGAATCAAAGAGAAACTGTTGTGCGCGCCTGCCGGATGATGCACGCCTCGCTTGTGATATTGACTAAATGAGAGAACACGAGCAGAGAAAAATGACACAATTGCGGCGACCCTAAAGTGGAAACACATGATCAAGTGAGACTTCAATACAAATGTTAATGCTGCTTTGAAAAACCAGTCCACAATTGTGTTAACGTTAACAGATCTACTATCCTGTTTCACATCGCTGCTGCCTGAGCACACATGGTGACAGATGTAAAGAAACTTTACGTCCGCTTTAGTTTGAAACCATGAAAGCAGCTTCAGTTTATAGACCACTGAAGTCTTATCATTTGAGGACGGATAAAGAATTAACTGGGCTTCAGTTGTTTGATTCTCCAGCGTGTAAAATATCACATTACTAAAGAAAGTAGTACTTTTTCCCCGTTTTACATTTTATATGGCCACTTCTTCAAAACTGGTTCACACATGCATTATCTGTTCCAAGAAATCCCCATTAAATCTGACAGTTTTGAACAAAATAGTAAGTTTTGGCATGTAGTTACAGCCAATGCTATTAGGGCCATCAAGGTTTGACAGTAACAGTTGGCGAGTTGCCCTCGGCAAACCACATTTGGACCGTTGACGGTTGCTTGATTTGGTAACCAACACACTAATGCCTCTGTCCTTGGCATAAAAATGCTGCTGCTGTTGTTTTGCGGTTGGAAATGGCAAAATATTTTTAGGTTTGTGTTTTTAAAAAAAAAAAGAATCACATCGTCGACGAAGCCTGGAGACGGTCGCTGGCACTGTTAAAATTGAAACCTAATAAAAGAGAATTAGAAACTAGTGCAGTAACAGTTTGTCAATTAATTGATTCGTCAATTGACGGGAATGAATCTGCAATTTTGGATTTTGAGCTAAATATCTTGGAATAAAACAAGCAATTTGAAAACATCACCCAGTCAGTGGAAAGTATAACAGGCTTTTTTTTTTAATTCACAGTTTTCTAACATTTTGTACATTTTGGTTTCCACTCACCCATTACAGGAAAAATAATCCCGGTAATGATGCTGTACAGATCACAATATGTAGCTGCAGGCAGTGTACACTGTTTTTCTTCAGGTTCGGTGCCATTGCCATGATGCTTACTGCGCACAATAAAGACGTATGCAGCGCGGACATTTGTCTAAACAGTCAAGAGAAGCAATCCTGTGGCTTTAGCGTAAGTGGATTGGACTGTCCTGACTGGTTTGGAAAAATATGGGTGGGTAACGTTTCACTCAACGGCTTAGGACAGATTTATGCCTCTGTGTTGAGATGTTGTGGTATTTACGTGCGGGGCAACGGACGCAATATGGGCTACATGGACACCACAAGAATTGTAATTGGACAGCTTTTGTCTGCTTTGTGTTTGCTGCTGCATTTTTCCATTGCTGGTGGTATTTGTTGATAGGAAAGACAACATGGAGCTGGTTGAGAAAATACTCACAGTCTTCCTTTTCTGTGTGTTTTGTCATCTTGCAAAGCCATTTCCGCTGAAGGCTATCAGCTGTGTATTACAAAGGGAACAAATGACTGTAAACTCAATTACTTTGGGTGTATAATAAATGCATAACACGCCCTGATAATGTACAACACATCCGTCAAGTGAGGTAGCGCTGCCATCAAAATCAACGGGTTAAATCCCACTCCGAACTATAAATCAGCTCCCTATGCTGTAGGCATCCACAGCAGGAGCAGTGAAACAACTCAACAGAGAATCATAAATTCAGCTTTAGTGTTATTAGTAGTAAAGTGAAATATTGAGATCCTCCAAGCTGTGAATATATCAGACTAAATATGAATATGTAGTGTGAAACTACTCAAAGACAGCACTTGTGACTTTTTGTCTAGATATAAGGTGAGTGGCTGTCTTTCAGCAGACTGTGATCCGACAAAGAAAACAGATTAAATGTTGACATAAAAGAGAGAATATGATGCCTGGCAGTCTACCTGTTTGCTTTGCATTTTAATTTGGCAGGCACTATAAAAGAAGACTGACGGCGGTGGAGAAAAGTAAAGCAGACAGGCGTGTAGAGTAGGAGAGATGTAGATGGATAACTGAAGGAAAGGAGTTTACATTATTTACAATCTGAGGATAAAGCAGAGCGACTCAGTCTCTTAGGTTTCAGGGTGGCCGAGCATTTTGAACGCCGCCCTAGCTGACTTGCATTTTTGCCAGTGAACGCACATGGAACCATGTCACTTTATTTAATGGATGACCAAACAGTCACAGTGGCAGCAAATATATAAACAAGGCTGTCAGATGTCTGAATAAGGCAAACATACTTAAACTGACATCAGATACCCTGCATTGCCATTTTGCAACATGGAAACTATGGTTGTTTACAACAGCAGCAGCGTCGTTCCAGGACTTTTTAAGACCACGTGAAACCAAATACAGAGCTCAATTTGCACTGTGTTTAAAAAATTGTGGATGAGGGATAATATTCAGTTGAAAAGTGGGAGCGAAACTTGGTGAAAAAGTTAAACAAACATCCAGCACCACCAAGCAATCATAGAGCTGGAGGGGGGGGAATCACCGTAATATACAAGTCTAGTTTTATCACTTCATACCGAGGATAAGTGAGTATTTTACTATCAGTGAAATGTAGCGTGCTTCTCCTCCCCTGCCCTGCCTTGCATACATTTTCTGGCATTTCAGATGCTGGCAGTGTGTATTAAAGTGTCAGCATTCCCTGTCAAATGTTACTGCCTACTCTTTGGCTTTTTAGGAGCTAGACTTCGGTTGCAAAATGACGCCGCGCGAGCTGCAAGGAAGAAGGCCTGTTTATATAGTAGAGATAATTGGTCATTAGTTGATACAGCGGTGTCGAAAACGTGCATTATTCTGATCAATCCCGAATCGGATTTAAACTGGCGCTTTACTCCTGACACCCATCAGTGTCTGAATGTGACACTTGTGCCTCTCAGGAACAGATCACTGTTGCATTGATTCTGGAAAGCTACCATGTGAGAGTGACAACGCTATTTGAAGCCCCGCTTGTTGACTCGGCCTCTGTTAAGCAGCAGCTGCTGGAAGAGAGGCAGGCAGTTATTTGAGGTTAATGGTTGTCCATGCCCTCTTCTCTAGTTAGACATTCACATGGCAACACCTCAACTGTCCGTGGAACAAACACAAGTGCAGTGTATTAGTCACCGAGCAGTTGCTTGTTGTCTTTGCATAGTTGTCGGACTCCTGACTCTCCACAGGAGCAGTCAGACCAGTGGTGCTTATGTTGCTGCATTACAAGATTTGTCTGCAATGTGGAAGATTCAAACATGGATTAAATTAGACCGTTTAAAATGTCCAAAGAAGTTATATATATATGTAGGCCAGACATTATTAGCTTGTGTACAGATGGGTATTTCAGATTTCAGTAAGGGTTTGTTGGAATCCTGCCTCGCAGGCTGTGTGTGTGCAGGAATGCACGAAATAAACAATACACAAAGGCCAAAGTGAAAAAATGTCTTTATCTTATTCTATTACGTGCACACACAGACTCATAAAGAAGCACACACACACACACACCCAGCAGTGTTAAACAAGGGACTGTCTGCTCTTTAGCCTCAGGCCTTGTCCTTTCACAACTCTTCGTTCTCCCTCATTTGTCAGTCAGTATTTAAGTAGAGAAACAAGCTTCCTTTACCCAACATATTTATTTAACTCCCTTTTCTGTTTACATTCTGGGTCGAGGACAAAAAAACCTTTATATAACACTGGTTTACGGGGAAAATATTTCACATGGCATTCAAGATTATAACAATTCACAGTTGGTACAGTTGTTGCAGTATCGGTTACCAGTGTGTGTGTGTGCCCTAGCTGTTTGAAATCTAGGCGTATCCCAATGAAATAACGACCGAATAAAGTTTAAAGAGATTGGCTTTCTCTTTCGTTCATGTGCACTATCTTCTCTCTAAGATCCTATCCGTTGTTTCAACCAGAAAGCAAAAGGGGGGGAAAAAAGCTTGATTTATGTCTTGGACAATGGGTAGAAATGGAGAAAAACTGTGCTCGCAAACAAACTATGTTTTATATAACGCTGTTCAGGCATCGAGGTGCAAATTGTGCTCAGCAAATGAGACATAGCTTTAGACAAAATCTTTATTTTTGGGGTTTTTGGCACATGGGTGTGAAGTACTGCACTGTAAATTGCTTGTTGTGGCAATGTGTTAGAAGTCTTAAAGCTGGCCCGTTCTCTTTGCTCCATGTTGATCTGGATTTAGCGTCTCGGGAAGAAGAAGAAGAAGAAGAAGAAAATGTGGCACATCTATCGTCCATCTGTCCATCTTGAATCTTTGTCCATCTTTGCCATGTTAAGTTTTTTTACAGCAAGTATTTCACTTTGTTCTGCTCCTTAGCTTACTTGTGTGATGTATTTTGTTAAGTTTAACCGCAAATTAAACTGCGTTTAAACTGCAAAGTGTTCGGTAGCTGTGGGAAAACCTGCCGTAGCGTAAAAAGGAAACATGCATCGTTGGTTTAGCTTAGCAGCATCTTCACATTAGTTAATAATCTCGACTTGAAGCCCGACTTCACTCGAGCTATCTGGAGGCATTCAGGCGCGACGGTCACACTGATTATCCTCTAATGAGAAAGAGCTTGAGTCTGCCAAGTTGACTGACCACCCCCAACATCGCGCTGATTGTCCTTAACATTGTGAGCTGAGACTGGGTTGTTTTCTTTGAACAGTTCAGTGACTAAAGTTTGAGACCATCCCTCGATGTGTGCTTTCCATCAAATATTATTTGGTTACATGGACTAGACCTCTTGATAAATATTATTACAATATTCGAATGGTGCTGGTGGTGATTTTTATCATTTGAGAAATCAATTTTAGAAAGATATTTACACAGCTGTGTAGTTTGCAGTTTAGTATTGAGTTCCTGGAGTGGTTATGTGTGAAGTTAATTCTCACTACTTATCACTGCTACACTTATCTGATGATACTAAATCTCTTTTATCACAGAAACTAAAAAAGACACATCAACACCCGCCCACACCGATCAGCTCACATCAACATCACCTCCAGAAAATATCATCTTTGAAAAGAGACTACAGCTGCAAATTAGCTTTTTTTTCCCATGTTAATATGTCGTGCTTAATTCGCTGTTTGTTTGCATATAACAACTGTTGTAACTAGATCAAACAAATAACAAATTTAGAAATTTATTATTGGACAGTATGTAGCTGACACAATAAAAAAAAAAAAACCTGGATCAGCTTCAGTCCTGTGAATTCGCTTTGGAATTTACCCATCTATAAAATTTCACCGAAGGTGTGTTCAATTAATGAATAGTGAAACAGATCAAAGTAACCGTAAGCTGACCCTTTTTATATATGGTATTTATGGTATGATCACAGCAGACAATAAACAGCAGCAATCACTCAGGAAGTTGCTGCCACTTCATGTTTGTTTACCTTTGCCTTTTGCTTTAGATTTGTCTACTTACACTTTTGAACCTTCATGTTTCCACAAGATCTTTTGAGGCCTTCGGTGACGGGATGTCAGAGCATTATTGTGTGTATGAAGTCTATTTTGATGGCAAAGTAAGATTGATCGTCAACACCTGTCATTAGGTTCAAAACACCTTAGCTGAAATGCCTCATGGGAAGACACCCTGAGGTTTTACTTCTACCAACTCAGAATATCTGGCTGTGGAGGGGGTTGGAGTTATCAATAGGAAAGTCAACACTAAGCACTTCAAGTGTTCCCTCATCTCTGCTGGGACTTTTTCTGCTTTTAATAATTCAGTTTCTTGGTTAATGGCTTTGTTTTCTAGCACTACAGTAGCTCTTCAAACCCTGAGAACCCTTTTTATGCAAGTTTCAGCATATCTGTGTATTGCACACGTCTTTGTCTTGTTGGTCTTGTGTTTTCTTAATAATGTTACAGATGTCTCTTAAGCATTTATAATATCTGACATCACAGAAGTCATTACTTGGTCACTTCAGTTGTCAGTATTAATATAATTCAAAAGTTAAATGTTTAACGCACCCCAAAAAATGGCAAAATTGGAGTTCTCCCTTTTATTATTATTTTTTTAGTTTAAAATGCACGACTAAATAATAAAGGTGTTTAGATGATGTGTTTAGATGAGTGTGACTGAAGTAAACCCAGACGAATCCCCTTCTTTTACAGTTAAATATTGTCAGTGCATTGTTATGCAGATGACACCAGCTTATACTTGAAGATCGTCATCAGTTTGGAATATCCCAAAATCTTCTACAGCTAAATACAACCAAATCAAATGTTTTTTTAAATTCAACAATGTCAACTTAAAATATCTGACTGAGTCTTCCTGTAATGTTAAAATCATCTGAGACCTCGCCAACAGCTGATGAACAAGGCCTGGTGTTGTTTCTTCATTTTGCTTCCTGCATTTTTCTTCATGCTATTGTTATCGCTAATACTAATACTTGTCTAATACTTTGAACAGCATATTTGCACATTTTTTGAGCTGATTGTCCATTAAAACCGAATTAAAAACATTAAAAACCTATGTTTCTTCTTGAACATTCGAACTACAGCTAAAATAGTGCCGTGTTTGTATCACGATAATAAAACACCGCAGTATTGAGAAGCCAACCACAGATTGTGGCAAGTAACCCCCACAACCATTCAATGTTCAGTCTGTTTTTTAAGACGGTAAAGCAGCCTAGAGTGGGCAACTTGACACAACGGAAATATTTCTCTCTCTGCTACATAATTCACATTATCTCATGATTTGATCTGAATTTTGCTGAGGATTACGATACGACGCAGGAAAAAAAAAATCACGTAGTCTTTTAGTGGGAAAACATCGGCTACGTTTGCCTCACCGTTGTTTCGGTTATATGAATGACCCTGTTAACTAGCTTCTTTCTGTCAAATGTGTTGCCACCACATTGTTATAAGACAGTTAACAGGGTCAATCGTTAAACCAAAACACAGAGGAGGGAGGAAGAGGAAGATTGTAGGTGATTAGCACAAGCACGTAAAGCGATAAAACATTTTACTAAGATGAAATATTATCCTCCTCGACCTCTTGCAAAGTAATTTGCAGAAACATAAAAAAAAATTGGCACTAATACCCAACCGAAAATCACTGTGAGCTTCACTGCGACAGCTCTAATGATACCCTGATACGCAGTTAACATGTCATTACTCTGACATGGATGCACATGCATGAACTGATGCGGTTAGATGGTGTCAAACTATGCACTATGCAACGGTAAATGTGCCACATGAGTGTTAAACCACCCTTCCCCTTACAGATGGATATAACAACGACATACTAATTAAAATTCATTAGATTTCAACCTAAAGTCTCTGCACCGAGAGATAAGTATGCACTCTTTACAACTGCTCACCAACAGGAACACAAGGCTGCCACAGTAGATGCTGCCGTTACTATATCGACTTGCATTGAGACAGAGTGTCTCAATTATAGAATGAAGAGAGCAGAGATAATGAGAAGTGTTTTGAGCATCTTTAGCGACTGGCTTTTGTAATTCAGAAATCACGGCAGAGTGGAATGGCTGAGCATGTTAATGGAGCCGCTCTTGTTTCTCCTCCTTTTTTTTTTTTTTTTTTTGAGCACAGGAAAAATCAATCTGGCACCTTGTCAAGGTTTTAAGATTGGGGTTTCCTTTACACGCTGACCAATGTGTGAGTGTTTCTTTTCATCTTCCGTGTCAGCTGTTGCCACAGACAAGCCGCAATTTGATTATTTATTTGTACTCATGGGTGGGTCCAATTCCCAGTTTAGACTGGTCGCCACTATTTAGGTTTGACGAAATTACGATGGTCTTTCTACAAATACTGGTGGATAATGTTGAGACTGCGCTGAAAAGGAGGTTGTACCTCACAGGAAACGAGCGCTTTGTGTCAGACATGAATGAGAAACAATAAATGCGCTTGATTAAGCTTTGATTCACGCGGACGTTTTATTTACTTCTAATAATTCCTCTGTGATATTCGGCTCGGTTTGATTAAAATTCACAAGGAACCGACTTCATCTGTCAGCTACTTAAACCTTGAGAGCGAGTCTTTGTTCTTTCATTGAATCTATTGATCACAATCAAAGTGAGTGTTAAGCTGTCTTGGTTGAAACACCGCTGAGTGATTCGAGGTTAATGTCTGTTTTAAAAGTAGTTTACATCATAAAAATAACAATGAAGTTAATGATTAGTCTGCCAACTGTTTGCTTTTCTAATGCGCTCAAAAAATCTTTGATTAAGTATACACAACATAATTACAGTGCCTTTTTACAAGTATTAGCAAGTAGCTCTTTATTTATGTGTATAGCCTTCAGTTGAATTTGTTGGCAGTTATCTCCGTTTCCTCACTGTTAGACATGTCACTTCAAGATGTCAGCTAGTTTCATCCCCCACATTTTCCTCATTAATGCGGTTATCTGTCTTCATTTATGAATAAATAGCTCTAATAAAATTTGTTTTTGCCTGACTAAATTCCTCCACAGCTGTAGTGAAGTTTCTATGACGATCTCACATTGAGACATTTTTATCTGAGTCTGAGCCGCGCTCCACTCAAGGTTAGAGACTATGTGGTTCGGTTCATTCGCCGTGCTTCTCACTCCAGCTGCGTCCTTCTGACATCCTGCCGGCTGTTTGAATGAGTACCATCTAACGTACATAATGCCAGTTATATAAAAAGTTTGCACTGAGGTGTGGAGTGTGAGTATCATGTATTGAAACCAGTGGACTGATTCACTTACGAGGTGATTTCTCACATGGGTGAAGACAAACGGGAATGTTTTATTAAATCAAATCGAACTGTGGCTGAACTACAATTGTTATTCTACCATGTTTTATTCTATTTTATCTTATTGTCATCTTTTATTTACACTTTAAGTCATATTTATGAGTTCATTTTGTTGCTTTTATGTCTTTTTTTTTGACTTATGTCTTGTTTAACACATTTTGTATTACCTTGTTATTGAAAGGTGCTATACAGATAAACTCGCCTTGCCTCACTGGCTAAATTAGATAAGCACATAAAACACTCAGTCGCCTAGCAGCAGAGGTCTTTGTTCATTATAAAGTCCTTTTTAGTCAAAACAGACGAATGTTAGCCAGGGTGGATGTACTTTGTCATGTGCTCTGCATGTGCACAGTGCACAGCTTGTTATATGGAAACATATTGGTATCATTGCATGTCGAGTAAACAGTATTAATGTATTTAACATCCAGCCAGCATCTCGGTGATGAAACATCTTTTTTTTTGTCATAGCTGCATTATTAATGGTTGGAAAATCAAACAAACATTATTTAAATGTAGTTTTACTAGAGGTCCCAGAGGGAGATGATATGAAGTTGTTTTGAGATCTTATGGTCAGCAGGGTTTTTAACCATGGCTACACACATAACTACTTGTTTGAGGTGCGCCGCGGACACTGGAGCTGATCGTGGCCATTCTGGTCGACGCTTGCAACCCTACCAGAAGCGCTGTGGCACATTTCCGAAGCAGGTTTCCGCTCCGCTCTGCCGAGAATACGCGGCTGTTATATTTTTGACGGATGCCGCGAGGAAGCCGCATCAATCACCGCAGAGGAGATCGAGTTAGCTTTCAAAATAAAACACACTGTGCAAACTTTTAATCGCGAAAAACAGCCAATGGGAAACAATTTAACTGCGTAGCCTACCTACTCAAGGTAGAAGCACACAAACCAATGGAAAAATGACCAAATCATTAAGCAAGCTAACGTCTGGCAGGAAAGTTGCATCGCTTCTGAAACGCTCCTGGTGACGTGGCGTGGAAAACGGACTGAAACAGTGTTGTATGAGAAATGTGACGTGCCTGGTGAAGTCCCGGCGTAACGCTGCTAATTTTGAGATGTTATCTAGTTTTATTTTCTCAGTTTTGCCCTTTTTAATCCACAGTCTGTTTTTCAAACGCACTGAAAATAATAGTAATATGCGTGCTCAGACACCGTTATGAGCTCTGTGCCAGTAAAGTCAAAAATCCAGTTTTCTGTCGCCTCTAACATTTATCTGTGATCGCTCATTTTGCACATTAGTAGCTGATCACAGCTGCAATGTATCATCAAAATGGTGATTCATTCGATTCAGTCTTTGAAGCCGTGCCTACTCTTTGTGTGGCTAACAGGTAGTATTTAAGAACACTACGGGGGAAACCCGGTTGCCTTAACATGCTTACTGATGTAGTTTTGATGCGAGAGTGGAAAAAGCACACAGGATAGAGGGCCGTGTTTCTGTTCTCACCTCCTAACAGTCTTTACTGTAGCGTGGTGCGAGAGCTTTGTTTCTTGCTGCATCACACCAGAGCTTGGACATTAGGGGAGGACAGCCTAATCAGCTGTAAAGCAATCTGCATATTTCACACTTCTTTGGTTACTGTCGATTTGAGTCGTACAGCTGCCAGTCTGAGACACGCAGAAAGCTGCTGCAGTCAGGGATTCAAAAATACCCGCTGGCTATAATGGGAACGTTACCAATGAAACCTTTTGTGTGTTTTTTTGAAGGAGTGACCTCATTTAGTTTCTAATTCAGGTTGAGTAAAGATAAAACCGATAAAATCATCTTTACATCCACGTGAGGTCGGAGATCTTTGCTTTACCTGTCGTTGACATATTTACTGATAAAGATGCCGGCTGACCTGCAGACTCCTGATTCCCATCACCGTGATTGGTTGGGCGCATTTCTGTTTTTGGTAATCAGCTCAAGCACACAATCCAATTACACGGAGGTTACTGTGGGGCTTCTCTGGATGGGAACCTTGCTTTTTAAAATGACCTGCAGAGACAAGGATGCACGTAGCTAGACTCGGCACATTTGCTTGTTTGTTTGTTTTTTCCTGCTTACAGCTGCTTTTTAATCTGCTAAGAACTCGTACTCTTTGAATTCAGCCTGATTGTGCTGCAGATGGATTTTGTAACCAATAACCTGTAAGTGTTTTATGTTGGCAAGAATGTACAGGTCTTGTTCTGACAACCAAATGATTCTAAGAGGAATAAACAGTCAAGTTGCAGAGCCCAACAATATGTCTTAAAAATGCTTATTTTGTCTGACCAAAGTCAACAAACCCACACATTCTCAGTTTAGGATATGAAATTGCCAGAAAATATACAAACCGCCTCTTTGCTTTCGCCATTGGGTTTATTGTTTTTTAGTTATGTATGTGTGGGGTGTTGTCCCAACCTCAGTGCTCCTGGATATCCCCCTCCTGTTCAACCAGTCAGCGCTTGTTTGATACACAGAACCACAGCTATGCAGAGCATGTAGCCCAGATTGTGGAGGTGTTAAAATATCCTCTTGTGAGCTATGACAAACCAAACTCCTCCCTGCGTCTCCGCGAGACAATTTAAAGTAACTTCAGTGGAGCATCTTTCAACCCCTTAATGAGCTTCGGGAGTATTGGGAGCAGAGATGAGACAATAATCATTAAGACTGCGATCGTACCTCAATAAACAAAAAAACTGAAAACATCATAGCATAGTGTACGTTTTTATGATTGTACTTATAGCAGGAACAACAAGGAACAAAAGGCCTGGGCCCAGTGGCATGATAGTGAACACACGTTTATTGAGGTGAAAGCAATGCTCGTGACATTCTAAATAAAGGTGTTTCCTTTAAATCCGTTAACTGAAAGAGTGATTCCTGTCATGTAAGTAGCTCCGTTTTAATATTGTTTTAGAAGATTTTCATCTCACTCCAGTAATTATTGTGATAATACGGTGTACTGAGATTGTTCTGGCCTAGATAATCACACTGTGAAATGTTCATGTCGACACATGCCTAATTTGAGTGCATATCTCTCTCATTTATGCCTGAGCTGAGAAGCTGTGCAATTCAAACTGTAATTACCTGTTCTGCTTTCTGACATGCAGGACTCGAAACATGTGTTATCCATCACGTGGTGGTGCTTTTTACTGTAAAAAAAGATGAGTTTTTTTTTTTTTTTTTGAGATTTGCTTCATTTGTGTTGTTGAAAAGAGCACGATAGGAGTTGCTTGCGTCTGCATAAATAAGTCCTACGTTGTGCCCCGAACATAGCCGGACCTCGTCCTCTAATCTCGATGATTTTCTTAGCAGTCACATGCAAAAAAAAACTACCTCATGTCGGGTCAGATGTTCCACTGCAAATCCCCCTTCCCCTATCTTTTTCTGCACTTTCATCGCAGCTTATGTGGCCTATGTGATAGATTGCTGAATGAAACTGGATCTGTGAAAAAGGACAAGCGCACTGGGAGTTGCACAGCCTGCATGCCTTTCGCTCAACGGGGCACTCGCTGGGACATTTCCTCACTGGGGCTTTTTCAAAGGGCTTGCGCTGCAGTTCCAGCTAAGGGCAGTACAGTAGGTCAACTGCCGATAGAGTTACAACCTCTCTTTTGTGGAGGTGTCGGACAAATTAGACCTCACAACTGTTTACCCAGTCAAACAGGGACAGCTGCATCTCTCCGCCCTTTCCGAAAAACCTGCCACCGACTGTTGTTCCTTTGGGGAGCCATCTGTGAGGAATGAGCAAGGCACAGTGATCAAAACGATTGTTCAACAGTTTTACCTCTGTCACTGCTGGGGGTGATATGAATGGCCCCTTAACTGAATCAACACAAGCTCTGTGCATTATGTGATCCAGCTGCCATTTTGGACTCTTGTACTAACGAGGACTGAGTAATGGTAGATGGTGCAAAATGACTGCTTTTCTGTCCGTCAGTGGGAACAACCCGGCTTTAAACAGCACCAGCATGTGTACTTTACATATCTACGAGTTTATTTCCTAAGATAAAACTGGGCTTTTGTCTAACTGGACAAATGTATAATATATTTCTTTCAGCTCTTCCATAATAGAGATATTAATTTAATTGTAGCACCAACATTAATGAGGCAGAAAATATGCTGATATCCCCATGCAAGCTCTTTAGATGCTGTCATAGTTATTGGAGAAGCTTCAGGATTTGACTTGATAAGCTCATCAGGATGAGCCGTATTTACACAGCTAATAGATGAGGGTTATGTGAGGCACATATGTAATAATTTGTGGCATCAAAGTGTGCAGTGTTGATAATTTTACAAGTAACAAATAAAGTAGAAGTTAAATATTTAACACTTTTTTTTTTTTTTAGCAGCTTGACATCTCAAATGTGAAAAATGTGCTTGTTACGAATGTTTTTATCACTTCAGTTCGTTAATTGTCTATAAAATGTGTGGGGATTTCTTCATTTTAAAACATTTAAGATAATTCTCAGTGTAATTCAGGTTATCAATTAATTAATGGTGAAAGCAGTAGTATTTTTTTCTTCAATCTGTTAATTAAGGACGTGTTTTGAATTAAACCATATTAACTCGAGATCTTAAAGGTCCATTGTGGTGAATTTAGTGCCACCTAGCAGTGAAGTTGTAGATAACAACCAAATGAATACTCCCCCACGCCTCACCCTCTCCTTACAAGCATGTATTCAAATTCAAATTAAAAAAAGCTAAATGTCATATCTAGAGTCAGTTTTTGATTTGTCTGCTCAGGGCTACCGTAAAGAAAATGGCGGTTCAACATGGCGGACTCCATGGAAGAGGACCCGCTCTCTCTGTAGATATAAAGGGTTCATTTTAAGGCAACGAAAATGCAGCGGTTCCTATTTTCAGGTGATTATACTACTAGTCCAACTTCTGCCAATAGATACTCCTAAATCTTACACACTGGACCTTTTTAAAGACAATGCATTGTTGAAATATCAAAACACAGTGGCCTGAATATCGATACATTTATCAGAAATACTAAATCACTAATCAGACATAAGACTCAATGCACATGATCGCCTTAGGAAGATCTTTCTATGACTTGACACTGTACTGTTCGGTTGCGTTTTGTCAGTCGGGGTCTCGGCAGCACAAAGAGAATCATCAGAATTCATGCCTGTTTTGAGGCTGTATTGATCTCACCCTCGCCAGCCCAGAGTATTTTGTGCTCAGGCTTCCTTATTTTTCATGTCCTTCATTGCAAGGGGAGATGAGAACTACAGATGTGTGAATTATTTACTGATATGTAGTGAGCTCGCAGGGGACTGTAAGTGCAGGATTTTCCCAGATTCATCCTTATGTTCTTATTTACAGCTTCTGGTGGGGTTAAATTGAGCCAGTGGTCTGAATTAGATTATCCATAAGGTGTAATGATACCATTTTACCCTAGAACAGATAGGAGTATCGAGTACTTAATGTAGAGCAGGGGTGTCAAACTCCTTTTAGTCCAAACAAACCAATATGAGCTCAAATGGGCCAAACCATTTTGCATAACACATCCAAACTTTGTCCTTTTTACAATTAATTAATTAATTGATAAAATTCAATTCAAATTAGTTGAATTTTATCAATTTAATTTCAGTTATCTCATAATACTTTACATTTAGAGCAGGTCTAGATCATACTCTATATTAAATTATTAACAGAAACCCAACAATTCATGACAGGTAGAAACCTGGAAGACCTAGAAGAAGAAGTGTAATTTGTCAACAATATGTCTCAGTTTTTTCACATTCAGTCAGTCTTCTTCATGCACATTACAACTTACAAAATGTTAAGTCACGTGTATTTTGGAACTTTAGTACTACTATTATTAAAAAAAATTGGACCCTTTGGTAGGCCTGTTCTGGCCCCCAAGCCATATGTTTGACACACCTAAACTAGAGGATTGGCTGTTAAAAGTCTTATACAATGGGGGAAAAAAGGGAAATATGTGTCTCAGTAATGTTTATTTGAATATTGTATCACCTTTAACCGATTGATTCTAATTATGTTCATAATTTTCATCATTCAACAATATCAAAAAAATCTCCAACATGTTTCCTCTCAGAAGAATTTTACTTCTCCAAACACCGTCGCTGCTTCTGCTGGTTATTTTAATTGGCAGATGCTGAAGGCGGGTACTAATAGTGGTACTGATGCTGCTGGCAAGGCAAACTGTGTTTATGTAGCGTGTGTTATTCACAAGAGAAAACTGTGCTATGTTTAAAATTTCTCAGCGTAATTTTAATGTAGCGTATAACTTAAAAAATAAAGTGGATATTCACTTGTTTGTGAAACGTCATATTTGTCATGTATTTCCCAAAAGGACCTTCAGTATTCTAAAAATGTTAATCTGAGAACATATTTGATGTGGTTGATAGCAATTTCTCGAGCTTCCAGTTAACAACATCTTTACATCCACATTGATCTTCAGCATGTCCTTGAATTTATCTGCTAAAAGATATAAAACACAGTGACCTTTTTTTTTTTTATATATATATATATTGTGTAAGCAAATACACCAAACCGATGTTCTCCTGAGGCAAACACTGGTTCATTCATGTTTTTTAAGCTTCCTCTGTTAATGCAAGATTACCATTGGGTTCTTTTGAGTTGAAAAGGCACGGCTTCATAAAACCTTGCGGGGGTGTGTGAGGCCAGCTACTCCTTATTTATCAGCAGTGACACTATCAGCAGTGCCCTGTGAAAAGAGAGCCAGTCATTCAGAACAGTGGGGCCACCTTGGCTGTCAAAGCAGGATTTAAGCTACATTTCCCATGGTTGCCATGACGACTGTGGGAAGTGATTATGAAGAGAGGGTTTCGGAGCAGTGCTGTCACACCAGTGGGTATTACCATAGTGGTTTGCGCAGTGATCACCAGAGAATTACTGGCTCGTGATCAAACGATTTTTTTTGTTTAGTACCCAATGAAATGCTGTGTTCTGAGATGGCAGTGCCGTAGTACTACTATTTATATGTCTGAATTATTAGACTAATATAACTCTTTTCTCTTTTCTTTCCAGGACAAAATGTGGATAAATGGGACAGGAACGAGTAGACCGTGAGGATTCTCTAACCCTTGCCCCTGAGTCCCAACCGTCTGAGAGGGTGTCGGACCTCACTGAGGCAAACCTGGGCCGTTGGCACTAAAATGTCCCTAAGTGGTGGCACTGCAGGCGGGAAAGGTGTGGACTCTAATGCGGTGGACACTTACGACAGCGGGGATGAGTGGGATATCGGTGTTGGAAATCTGATTATTGACCTTGACGCTGACTTAGAGAAGGACAAACTTGAGATGTCTGGCACCAAGGACGGCATGGCGGCACCACCCAGTGCAGTGGCAGCATTGCCTGACAACATCAGGTTTGTTAGTCCAGTGTCTGGCTCTCAAGGCAAAGAAAGCAAATCCAAATACAAGCGCAGTAAGAACTCTAAAGACAATAGTAGCAAAGCTTCAGCAGGAGATGGGGGCAAAAAAGAAACTACAGGACGGACTCAAGGCGAGCCAACAGCAGCGAGCGCAGGAGCTGCTGGCAACAATTCCACCTCTGGAAAGAACATGGAAAAAGGGGGCAAAGCCTCCAGAGGTGTACTGAGCGGTAAAAAGGAGAAGGAAGGGGCTAGCGGGAAAAGTAAGAAGGACAAAACAGATGGAGCCCCAGTCGTAGCAATAGCTGCTGCGGAGAAGGATGTTGTGTCTCAAGCCCAAGTTGCTTTGGGGAATAGCCGTAATGCGTCCTTTGAGAACACACAATCAACAGACTTGGCAGAAGCCAATCAAATGGGGAATATTGCACTTGAACCTGTTGGGATAGTACCAGCATTGACCACAAAAACTGAACCAGAGGAGGTGGAGAATGGTAATAGTGAATGCAAGACGTTAAAGAAGGTGAAAAATGAAAAGGTACGTTCTTCAGTTTACTCTCTTTTGATGCTGCATGGATTATTTCACTGACTAGTGTTTGATTTTATTTGTCAAAGGCAATTTTTATTTCCATTTGGGGACATGTGGACTTGTCAATTTCACAGGCTTAATCTTTAAAATTGATGAATGTAATATGCAGCTTTAAATACATTTGTACATTAATATCCAAAAAAGTGAATTATTTTGGATTAGTCTTTAAAACAAATATCTAAATGAAGCTATGCGAGCCAGCCTGCTCGTGTATTTTGGAGATTTTCTAGTGAGTGCTGCAAACACAGATGTTGAAAAGTCTTAACAGCAACTCAGAGGACACTTTGTTTTCCAGAAGCCAGCAACAATTGACAACTGTGGAGTTGCATTTGTCTGTGAAAAGTATCTCTGAGCCATTACAGGCTTTCATCATTTTAATTAACACAGTTTGACTTAATACAAAAGGACACAAAAAGGACAGAGCGCTGTCGTGTTCTTGAAGTTGTGTTTCGTGATAGTCTGTCATTTAGAGATGCACTCTCTATTCCCTCAAGCTGCCTGACATGTGATGCATAAAAAGACCTACTGCTGTTTCCTCTTTTATTACCATACGGTGAATAAGGGCACCCTTGACGAACATGATGCTGAGACCAGCTACAGGAAATAGCCCACACAGCGGTGGTTCTTTATTTTTTTTCCCCACTTTCTTTACAGTAACGGCTTGATTCATTTTGCCTTCATATTTGTAAAATTAATACCAGCCACCATGAGTTACAAATAACCATGAAAGCACATGAGCCAATAAATTCAAGTACTGATGTCAAACAGGAATATAATAGACATTGTCAGCCGTATACATCACATCACGCCTGTGAAGTTAAGTAAATGTCACGTCGCGTTCCACTTTTTTTTTTTTTTTTTTCCCAACACTGACATTATCTTACAAGAACAATATAAAGATTTGTGTATCTATTCACCCACACTTATCTTGTTCACTCACAGAGTTGATCTATCACTGTGTCTATTGTATGCCTCATAGCAGCCTTTTCATGCTCTGGCAGTATAAAAGACAGCAGAGCAGGGAGGTGCTGAGGACTGTTTTTGTCTGTCATCGTGTTCCATTCTTAATCCCACAAGCCCCAGCAATGCCTGGTGGAGCAGTGTGTGGGGAGGAGCTGGTGCAAAGCACGCCTTCGTCGTCGTTTTTCCTGCTGCTCTGAAAAGTGGCGTGGGGGATGGGCTGCGAGGAAGCCTGTTTGATTCCTTAAATCCAGGACACCCAGTCATGAACACAAGCAGTGGAGTCTTTGGGCTATGAAAGGACATTTCTGGAAGGTCTTTGTAATCGTAATGTATTTCAAATGGAAAAAAAGGCTTTTTGTGGGAGAACCACATGAATCGGTTGACGGCGCCGAATAAAGGAGAAGGGGTCAGAACTGCTTTCAAATTGCCAGTTGGTGAAAGCGTGATTATGTTGCAGCAAAAATCAACTTTGATTTGAAGAGCAGTTTATAGGTCAGCAACGACAGTTAACGGATGTTAGAAAAATGCATTAAAATGTTTGGTTTTTTTTCTACCTACCCAAACAAAATGTTCTGCGCTATTTGCATGTTGTTCAGTCAGTTTGCCATGCTTAACCTCGACATGGAGAAACTGGAACGTCTCATCACAAAAGAAAAGGGGCAGAACAAGGTCATGCATAACAATAGTAAGGCTGCATCCAAACCTGGTGTCGACACCAATGAGGGAACTACTCATATACATCTGAATGAGCACCGCCTTTATAATGATTGGAACTGGTAAAAGGTTGGGTTAAGGGGAAGTTGGCATAGCAAGAAAAAGAAATTGTGATAAATAAAGAACATGCTGGATGTAGTAAAATAACTTCACACCATGTTTTTACAAAGACATAATTAGAAACTGTTTTATTGCTAATTTAATAATAGTATTATATTTTTTAGTAATTTTCTTTGGTTTTATGGTGCGTAACGGTCAAAATATACAAAGTCAGAGTAAAAACAAGTACTGTAAAAGTCAAGCAATCACCAGGCACATCCTCCCTAAAAGGTTCTTGTCTCTTTGTGGCTTTTAAATGCGTATTTGGCTCCAATGGCTCCAATTATAATGACACAAAGAGTTTTTGTTACACCCATTGTTTTACAGCCATTTCTCTTGGACTCACTTCACATAATCTGCATTTCCAACTGTAGCCGCCATGCAGTAATCTCAGCCCAGCACTGTTTCTAGAGGTTTGGGAGGCCCCATTTGACAAGTTTGCTCAGTATAAGTGGAAAGTGTTGGCTACCGTGTCTTAAAATATACATTAGTTACAATTAGCTAGACTACATACTGTATTTTACGTCCTTTAAACTGAAACCATGCTGGCTCTGTAACAGATATTCCCACGAGCAACAGTAAAAGCTTTGCCACCATAAGGACTGACCACATACGGTCTTGTTTAAGCTGTGACATCCCATCTTGTACACCACCATACCATCAGCCAGAATGAGCATTTCACATGACTGTTTCATGTCACAAATGTGACAGTAAAACCCTCATCCTTCATCGTTCACTTGCCGCAGTAGCTGGCATTCAGCGTCCAAAGGGGTAGACTTATGTCGGCCTGCACAAACTGTGAAATTGATACCGAATCTGAAAATGAATGGCCGAAAAATAACGACTTACTTCATTGACAACTTCCATCTGTGGCCTGTGGCAGAGCCTGTGTCATGTCAGAAATGCGCCATATTTTGTCGTTGTGGCTTGGAAAATGTAAATTCAGAAAGGAACTGATGTAAATTATATTATGTGACATCTTTAAAGCTATATATTGTTTATATTATGAGTAGATACACTGGATAATACAACAAAACAGCATTATTTAAGACCACCATTATTGTTAAGCAGATTTGGAAATTCGTCTGCCTCATTACAACTTGACTGAAAAGATCTAGTTGTCCCATGACCAGTGTAATTTAAGCATTAATCAGTATGTGTCTCGCCAGCAGTCTTGTTCTCAATGGCTGAGGTGTAATAGCGTGGCTACATTGTCTGTGTCCTAAGTTAAAGCTCCCCAAAGCATTGGCTCTCAGATGCTGAATAAATCATCTCTACTTCCTCCGTACAAGTGCTAACCACCTCTGAGTGTGTCTCACTCTCCCACCTCTCATTATACAAATCTAGAGGAGTAAGGCATTCGTCAGCTGCCTCAATGTGCCACTGGCCTTGATAAATGGAGTAGCTCTCATGGAAAATTACATTGGCAATGTTACTTTGAAAAGGGAGGAGAGAAAGGAAAAGGCTGCACTTGAATGAAAGAGCACAGCCGCCGCTCTGCATTGCTGCTGATGTCCGGCTCGGGGAGTGGAGGGATTTCATCAGAGCTAGCTTGAGTTCTTTCTCTTTGCCTGTGCCTGACTGGCTGTTGCTATTCTGTTACAGCTCATTCCTTTTAAGAAGAGCCAGGGCGCTGGAATAGAAAAGAGACTGACTTATTTTAAGAAGGGAAGTAAATTACATCAAGAAACTCATACGAAGTGAGCCTGTTGGCTTACCTGTCCGTGTTCATGGTGAAACTAATTCTGTCGTTGCTTTATTAACGGAGATAATTGAACAGAGGGATTAAAAAAAACATCTAATTTCTCTCAAATCCTCTCATTTATGAAGTGCTTGGATGATTGTTCAAATATGTTAGATGTTCTTTATATCTTGCACAAACATTTATCTTAAGCATTTAGATTTAAATTTACACGCTTAGCAGACACTAGTAATTTATTAAGCTGCCAATATACTCTGTTATGCTGCTTGTAGGGCGGATGAATAGCTTCGGAAATCTTCCTCCTCCCTCTACATCTTCCCGATGTCGGATTAGATCTGTGTCCACCCATTTCTGCAAGTTTCAAAGTGATGGTTTGATATTTACACCCACTTTACACATAGACAGTATAAAGAATGGACATCGTATCTGTAACGTCACCCACAAGTTTCTGAAGAGACGTTTTAAAGCTCAAAATATGGCCTACCTGTCAATCAAAGCAGCCACGCTGTTAATTATTCATAACTCAATATAATTTGAACAGGTGAGTCCTATAGAAATTCACCCTCAGTACAGTTGTCATGAACGGGGAAATTAGCTACAGAAACCAAAACTGTTTTCTGTACCAGGCTGTAAACATGTTTATTTCTGCTGTGAAGTTGGACATTTTAACATGGGGGCTTATGGAGATTGACTCGTTCTGTAGCCAGCCTCAAGTGGACGTTTATGGAACTGCAGTTTTGGCACTCACTTCACAGCCACGGAGGTTGATGCTTGACTTCACGGCATGATAGGTTAGCTGTACAAAGCTGAGTAAGGAGCCAGGAGCAAGTGGTTGCATGATGCATCTTAGAAACTAGTTATGTTCGGGCATAACCTGTGTTACATTATAGAGCGTAGCAATATGGTTAAAGTTTTGTGATTCAGTTGTTGGGTCAATAATCGTACGGTATGGAGTAGCATGCGCACAAAATAATCAAATCTATGTTCAGTTTTTAATCACAGCCTTCTCAGAATCACATTCGGGGAACGGAGGTTTAAACAAATAACACGACACATTCATATGCCCAATGTTCGATTCAACAGAAAGTTGATAAATTATCCCCAGCCTTAGTTCATTACTGCTGTGATTCCTGTGTTGTTGCCTCTGCCTGTTCGAAGCGTTTGCCCTCAGGGAGTCCCTCACTACTACAGGAAGAAAACATTTGACACTAATTGTTTTCCACAGCTGCCATTAGCCGCTGCCTTTGTGATAATCTGAACGGGTTTTAGCTTGTAGGCAAAACAAAACACTAGACTACATAAAGTATCAAATCATATCAAAGACGTTAATAACTTATTACTGATTAACTAATACCGAACAGCTGTTTGAATTGATATAAAACGTAACTGTGGCGATATGAACATTGGTTTGCTTTTATATTTTCTTTTAATGTGAACATCCGTGTCCCAGGGTTATTCCTTTTTCCAGCAGACCAAGACACATACCATGCATACCACACATTTCCAAGGTTTACAGTGTCTTATGCCTCACTGATGTGCCGTTGCAAATCAAAACAGCCCGTTGAATCGGTTTAAATCAAAATGGCTTGTGTAATCAGAAGATGGAAAAGAAATAAACCACAGCGAGACGCCGATATTTTCAAATGTCACCGTTTTAATGGCACCCCGTGATGGAGTACATATGGATCGACGGAGGTTTGGTAGGTTACTTTGCATCCAATATTTTAACCCTCAAACCATAATTGCGTCAGTACATGCTCTCCATGTTATCTTACTGTTTTCTCAAACATGTCGGGTGGGGGCTTATCTGATAAACACAACCTCATTAAAAGAAGATTGATTCAGAGGTTGGAATAAATGTTACATTTTCACATGTCACTTACACACAGCTTCCAAGATTAATTGGCTCGCTCTTGTCATTTGGTACAAACCTTAAACGCTGCCAAATTAAAGCAATTTCAGTGTTTTTAGTGTCCAACTTGTTCGTGGTTGCTGCTTTTCAGTAACCCGTTATCACCAACTTTCCAGCGGTCATCCATTTTGTGCATCGCTTGGCCTTGAAACGTACCAAAGTGTTTAATTTAAGTTGGTTTATTTTATTACCAATTAATGTACGAACTTGAAGATCTCCTGTTGTCATTTTCATGCTTTAGCTAGTGTCTTCCTAGGCCATAGCTCGGTATTTCTGCTCTTATTCTTCACTCAGCTGCAGTCAAGAACTTATTGCAGTTGCAGACATCTTCAGGTTTACATTGCTGTGTAGACTAGTCAGCAACCGTAACTCTGCAAATCCATGTTAGAGAATCTTTACAGCATAAGCCACATTATACCAAATGCCTCAGCCCACACAGCAGACCACAGATTCAGATATTGAATTAAATCCTCATCGAGAGGTTTTTTTATTTGGAACACTTTAATACTGCTCTTTCCAGTCATAAACACCGCCTGTAGTCACCTTGACCTTAGTGAATGTTTAGCTTGATTTGTGTGCCTTCCCTCCACTTCCTGGAGGCTTTTGGGATTTGTTGTCACTTTTGATATTGAGTATAAAGTAAAGCTTACTTTTACCGCAAGTGCAGTAGAGGTTGGAGAGTTGTGGTTGGAATGAATGCAACTGGTCTTAGTAGTGAAAGGATCAAATTCTGCAGTGAGAGCCTTATTGGCTGTTTTTCATCAACTCTTTTTGATGTTTTTCCTCTCAAAGTTCCCCCGTCGGTTGTGTTTCATTTACGATTGCATTGTTGTATAGACCCGGGGGCACGTATTACACCCGTGTAAAACTGGTAATATCAGTCTTATCTTAGCATTTCCCGTAACAGACAGTCCTAATCAACAAAAGTGTGTTTTTTAAATCATCCCTGAGGCCAATCAAGGTTCACGTTAACCCAGAGAATCCATGCTGGGAGTATAAATGCCGTGTTGTTCCACCTTTACTAGAATAGATTGGTGATTCGATGAGTAATAGCACTCCCACTTTCAAGTATTTTTCTTTCATTAGGTTGTCATAATTTAAAAACTAGCTCTTTCCTAACATAAAAGATCTTTCTTTAATCGGCATAATTGCATTAATGTGTCGTGTTTTTATAGATTTTGATCTCTAAAAAGTCATTTTGATGGCTGTTTCGATGTTATTTTTGTAGTTTAGTTTGTAAGGTGTACTGTAACTCAAATCTTTTAATGCATTTCATTTACAATTCATCAAAAACAGCGAGCTATACGACGTAAGCGTGGGTCGTATCTGCAGGATGTAAAAGCATTCAGCCCCTTGAAACCTGGTTGTAGTTTATTTTAACATGCGTGTCATTGTTAAAAAATAATTTTACCTTCTGTTTGAAACAAAAACATTGTAATATAACACATTAAGAATTGACGTGATGGTTTTTCTACAGGGACACAAAACACAATCTTTCTTTTTTTTTTTTTTTGCAAAAAAGCAATCACAAATCTGTCAAACAAAGCCCCTGTCATGCTTTGTCTCTCCTCCTCTAAGCTTTCCACGAGGTGTGTTGCTGTGTCTGGATCGGCTCGCTATGAGGGGAGGCATGTGTGGGGGGAAGGGAGCTAAAAAGGCTTGTACAACTAATTCAGCTCATGAAAGACTTATGCAGCAAGAGCAGCTGTCTTCCATTGTCAGCCTGCAAATTTCCAGTGTGCCTCATTTCGCCTCTCAATGCGTGAGTAGCAAGAGGAGCCGTGGAACAGAGAGGAAACAACCCAAAAATAAGAAGAGAAATCTAAATATCAAGACTTTCCTCGCACTAACTAGATGTAGGCTTAGTTCTGTTTCTTCTATTTAAAACGGTGGTGGGTGTGCGGTTGGACCATGGTCTAATAATAAACCATGAGACTATTCAGACCCAGAGTGCAGTATGCAGATAGATAAAAAGGACTCTGCTGTGGTGAGAGGGGAGAGAGAGGGCATGTGAGGGGTAAGAGGAGGAGGAGGAGGAGATGGAGAAGGGGGGCAAAGAACTGCGTGAGATTAGGAGAGGAGAGGAGGGAGCATTGAACAGTGTTATGAATGGATAGAGTCTTTAACCCCCCAACACACTGAATAGTTTGTCACAGGCTGCTGCGGCTGTATGTGGAATGAGAGGAGCTGGCTGAGAGCTCTTGGATTCCTGAATCCTTGAGGCATGTGGTCTGATTAGCAGAACAAAACCCACACAGTGGGGAGGAGCAGACGTGGCTTTTTTTTTTTTTTTTTCCTCCTTCTTCTCCCCCCTCAACTGGAATTTTCTACCAGTGAGGGAAGAGGTGGCTCAAAGTTTGTACTGACTTGCTACGGTTGTAAAAGATTTCGCAGACTATGTTCGGGGATTTCTTCAGTTGTTGCTGAAGGCTTTGTTTCTGCACAATCTCTATTGTTACAGCCATGTGAAAAGAATTTCCTCCACTTAATTCTCTCTTGCTCGTAGCGGACCGCTGAAAATTTGTATGTTTTACAGCGCACATGTTAAAATAATTACCAATATCGAAACAGGTTTGACCGTGAAACGCTTGATGAGAAAACATTTGAGAGAGCTTAACCGCTTGTGAAAGGTTTTTAGTTTAACAAAGAGGAAGTTAACAGCAAGGCAGTGTTTGAGCAAGGAGTGATTATAGAGGATTACGTGCCTTGCCCTCCCCCTCTAATACTTTTTCTAAGGGGATTGTTTGCTGCCAGTTTAAGTGGACAAATTCAGAAAATAACTAAAATATCTGCTTTGAAATTCATCACTTTGTTGCACCATTGCTTCTTATCAAAGAGTGTTTCTTTCCTCTGAAGTGTAATGTTCCTAAAATTTGTTCATGTTAAAAGAGCGAGTGCTGTAATTTTTTTTTCAGATGGAATCAGATGAAATTACAAATGAGTAGTCTGAAACTCATCTTAAACCTCCAGAGTCTTCTCGCCACTTTGCCTCCAGAACACCAAAACGCTGCAGTACCCAGACTTCACACCCTCTGGAACAAATCCTGATATTTACTAGCTTCATATTTTAGCTACGACATCTTGTGACTAGTAAACGTCACAGTACATACCTGCTACAGTTCAGTATGTAAGAACAACGACAGGAAGCTTCCCTCGTTATGGTTCTTCCGGCTCTTTCTTTTTGGGTTATATAGCTTTAAATATAGGTCAAAGTTTAGCTGTAACCAACAATTATTTAATTATTTTTGTAAGTTATTGATGAATTATGATCATTAAATGTCTTATTTTTTCTGACCAACAGTCCAAACGGCCAAAATATTCAGTTTGTAAGACCACGAAAAGTGGCAACTCTTAGAAATATTCATATGCAATCAGATTAAATTACAAGCCTGTAGTCTCGCCAGTTCGCCTCCAGAACACCAAAATCCTGCAGTACTCAGACTTCACACCCTCTGGAACTGATATGTACTAGCTTGATGTTTTAGCTGCGACATCTTGAGACATTGAGACTTGTCAGTGAAATGTTGTAGTACATACCTGCTACAGTTTAAAATAGGTTATGTAAGAGCAATGACTTAAAGCTTCCCTCACTATGTTTCCTCAGGCTGTATAGCTTTAAATGAAATTCTAGCTGCAAACAACAATTATTAAAGTTATTGATTAATCTGCCTATTATTTTTAAAAGTTATTGATGAATTGTGACATCATTAAACAGTCCAAAACCCAAAAATATTCAGTTTACCTCAACGTAAGACCAAGAAGGTGCCAACTACAGTAGTTTCAGCTAAGTAGCGAGTGTGTTTGGGTGGGATGAGAAATAAAGAACAAGATCGCCTTCAGCTAACAGCTGGCTGCTGCAATACACGCAAGTTAGAAGGAGTAATTTTCTTTCTTTTTTTTTGGATACCAAAAGACATTTGGAGACAATAAGCGTGCTCGAGCTTGCTGCATGGACGAGTCAGGTTCTTAGCTCAGTTCTGCACACCAGGTCCCACGGTGTAATTATCTATAATTGGCCTAAAATACCGCTTGACTGGTTGTATGGCCTTTTGGGAAAACAACACATTTGTCTGTGGCATGTTTGGTTTCAGTTTTGGATACTCGCGATGACGTTCCATTGGAGTGTTTCCCCTGAGATAATGGACAAAATGTATATAATAAAGCAAGGAGAGAGCGATGTGTTTGTTTTTTCTGGGAAACCTGGAAGATTTGGACTTACAAAGCCATTCATTCATTAGTAAATGAATACAGCCCAAATAACTTTAGTTTTACAAACCCTAATATTGTTTGACATCATTAAAATCAGCAGAGTCTTCTCATTCTTTTGGCGTAATCAAACAGTAAGAGTGTTTATCTCCTAGGAGATCTTTGTGTTATTACAGTCATCTTAGTGTCAACTCCTTTCACACACAGCTAGACCTCTTGTTATTTTACTCTCAGTTAAACCCTCACAGAGGTAGACAACTGAGCAAACACACATAATGGCTAATCCATTTTCTTATCTGTCAGATGGTGTTGTTTGGGCGGGTGGTGGTGGTGGTGGTTGTGGGGAGGAGGAGGGTGTTAGTCGCTGGCTGAGGAGGTTTCTTCAGGCTTATCCCTCTCGTTACATTTTGCTGTATGTCAGAAAGGGCTGTCTGCCAAAAATAGAGCAGCAGTCCACTTTTCAGCATGAGAAATTGGAGAAGCAAGTTAGATCATGCGCTCCGTCTTGCCTAAGAGCCAAATTCAGAGGTCAGCCTCGAGAGAAAAGCTTTTTATACGAGCTTTTCTCTAATCCAGTGACTAGCGTGCCCTGTTTTGAGCATAATTGAATGTCATCTGTTTATATATGAATAACGTCTTCTTGTATGTTAAAATACATGAGACAAATTTGGCTTCATCTCGTGAGAAGTGTGCGTTTTGAGCTTTGCCGTGTTGTGTCTGTGCTCTGTGAGAGTGTGCGTGCATGCTTCCGAAGCTTGGAAGTACAGATCTGAGATGAAAGGATTTTCTTTCCCATTCTAATCCACACAGACAGCTAGGCCCTTGTGATTATTCCCGCCCCCTTCTCTCCACTCATCTCTTTGAATGCAGGGCCTTTCTAATTCACCCTAAAAAGGGTTTCAAAAGGGGATTATACCGCTGATAGAAATTAAAGGGAGAACACGTCCGTCCTTTGGGACCAATGTCAAACATTCATGAGTCGATGGATGCTTGCACAATATAGGACTGGTTTGCATTTCACAGGGCTCTTTTTGTCAATACTAAACTCCTTTTACACAAAGCTTATTAATAATATTTTTTGGAGAGGTTATCAGTGTAAATGTTTGCTCGTTTGTGTTGCAAAATATCCCAAAGATTTGTTGATTCATTCACATGCAGACAGCAACACCAGAGCATACAAGGTTCCCCTTTGCATAGAGCACTGGTTCCTCAAACTGTGGTACAACCACCACTGGTAGTACACAGAGAAATCTCTGAAATATATATGTGTTTTTCATTAAATAAATTAATTTAGAAACATTTACTTTGTTTTGAATGAAAACACTTAAACTGTGAGATGGCAGGATCATTTTCTGCAGATTACAGTCATGCAGTTAGTGCGCATATATCCATCCATGATTAGTTATGAGCGAAAATGTGACAGTAAGGAGGTAAACAGAAACACAGTCTAAAAAAAACACAGCAATCGTGGTTCCAAATGTGAAATATTATGAAGACGTGTGGATCTCTTCTATCCAAGAAGCTCTGGTTCTTGTTCAAAATTCAACAATGGTCAGCAAAACTATCTGTATCTTAGCAAGGCTAGCCTACGTTGTTACGATGGTGGACGAATATCTTCTGAAGTGGTACGAGGTGTAAAAAGTATGAGAAATAAATACTGTCCTACGTGGAAAACTGATTTCCAGCAAGTAGATGTTCTATTATTGAAATTATGCAATTATCAAAGAACTTTCATCATTGTTATGATACTAAAAGTGGTTTAGTTATTGACGTCCTTGAACAGTATCATTAAATTAAACTGTTATGGGGTTAATGGTCTAGTCAATGTAAATCCTCATAAATTAGGATTTAAAAAATAGTAAGAGTGCTTTGTTCAAGGCTTATTTACTGCCTTAGATTTACTCATAGTAGTACTAGCATTACATCGATGCCTTCATGTTAAACGTGCTGAGGGAAAGGCTGGGTTTGAGAATGAGGTAAAGCATCATGTGGCTCGCTGACCTGGGCCTCAGTCCAACAACTTAACGCTTCATCACCGCTGAATCCCTCAAATCCTCAACCCCAATCTAATGCCCCTCAAGAGAAATACATAGATAAATAAACTATATATGCATTAAGTGTACAAACACTGCTGGATTGTACCGTTCTGCTGCCTTAACTGAAGTTTTGCGCTGCTGCCAAGTCCTTTTCAAACTCGATGACATGGAACTATTTGACTTTGGCATCAAGGAGTCGGTCACTGTTTACACATTTTAAATTTATGCATCTGGCAGAGGCTCATTGACCAGGGCCAGACTTGGCCCATGAAGGGGCGGTGAGAACATTAAAATAACAATATATAAAGAGTTATGATGAAGTTATTATCTGCAGAATGACCATATAAACCAGCTGTACACTGCAGATGACTCGACCAAACATTAACTTCAAAGTGCGTGTTAAGTCCGGGAAATATTTAGTGCCAAACAAGAGGCACGATGGACGGAGTCTTGCTTGTCCCCCCATTTTCTGAGATATTTATGGACTAAATGTTAAAAAATATTGGAGTTGACAAGCTCTACCTGATACATTTTCTGCACCTTTAGCCTTTTATTCTTCTTTATCCAGCAAATCAAGTCATCTTAATACTGCAGACTCTTCCTTCAGACTTTTGATCCCTGTGCATTATAGATTATCTTTATTTGCATGATTTACTCTGACTTAAATGCCAGAAGTGATAAATGTAGGTTATCCTCTCCTTATACCTCTCCTCAAAAAAAAATTGGTTGTTCGCCAATGACTTTTATAGTCTCCAGTGTGTGAGGTTTTGATTTTCTCGTGCTGTTTCTTTTCCTTAAACAAGAGTACCACATGCATCAAAGTCACCCCCTGCCACAGCGGTCCTTTTATGAATGCTGATACGCTCAATGGAGACTGCATCAGTGACCTTGAATACAGAAGCGTTGCATTATCTGTTGTAGGCAGAGAAAGAGTCTTCTGTCAAAACAGTGTTCATCCTGCTTGCTGTTTTTTTTTTTTTTTCCTCCCATCTCTTTTCCAGACCCATTTTGGTCAGCAGTCTTGTCAGTTGTTTTTTATTTATTGCAGTCATGGGTACGGCTGTGATGTGGGTAGTACTGCTGGAAAGAATTAAGCAACCATAACCGTGCAAAGAAAAACATTTAAGAAACCAGGTGGATGTTAGTCTTTATCAGAAGCCCTGTTGGTCAACACCTTCTTCACACCAAAAGACATATTTCATTTCCCCCAGTACACCCTAAAATTAATGTCTTTTGGACTCGGAGGAGAACTCGAACCACCTGGAAACGACCCATGCAAACATGCAGAATCCACATTGTCTCAGTACTCTACAGTACAGTGGTGACAACTCATCGGACTCTGGCGAAATAACTGCAGGGTGGCTTGGCAAAAAAAGAACTTGAACCTGGCTCAGCTTTTGCTCCAACACAATGAAACTTCATTTGGCAATAAAGGATTAAAGGATTGTTGGGTGATAACTTTCCAGAGTTGTAAAATCCTGCTTCATAGTATTATTAACCTTTTGTGCAGCGTTAAATATAGGATAAGCTTCCTGTTGGATGTATCACTCGAGCTACTGCAGCGCTGTGTCGGTGTTTACAAAGCGATCACCGCATCTACGGCGCGCAATAAAAACTCCAAGCAAAAGATAAAGGTTGATAGGGACGGTATGTTGCTGGGTCAGATAAACTAAATTACCACGTAGCTGACCGGCCAACGTTGCCAGTTACACAATGGCAAATTTCTGATGTGCAAAGCGTAATGTACAAAACGTGTTTGAACACGTCCCTGTATGCAAACGCCCGATGTGCCGGCAGACGTCGAACTTATCTGCACCATTTGGATCTCCCTGTTGCGACTGTGAAATCATTTTGTAATGTAAATAAATCAAGTAGACAGGCTTGCATTTAGCTGGGTTACTGTTTTTGTCTCAAAGTACTTCACTGGTGCACAGATGGGCTGAGGGTTTGATAGCTTGGCATGTTAGGAATGGATATTATTTCCCTCCAGCTTGATATGCAGAGCAAGCTTCCTGAATTAGTGGTCCATGTAGATGTTTTTCTTTTTTGCTGAGATGACTTTTCACCCCACACCCAAAGAATGTCCAATTACCCAAGTATGCACTGTTTTTCCTGTGATCGCTAAATAGCCTTCCCCATCCCCGTCCGACACCGTACTATTTCTAAACACCCCCCGAAAGGACTTCAGGGTGTTTGTGTAGCAGCAAGAACAGCGGATGGGTGAGTGGATCAATAAAGGTGAAGTTAATATGGAAATGAGCTCCTCTCTGTAGGGGAGGCTGGGGAGTTGTTTAGTCCTTGGCGATGAGCTGAGCTCGCACATTCAATTATGTTTCGTAAGTGGGGCCTCCCTGTCCATCTGGAAAACTAAATTATACTTAATCATATCCATTAGGTTTATGTATCCCTTGAAGAGCGAGACATTTTGCTGTTAAATCCATTCACATAAGTCATATGTCACACTTATTATGGTATTTTTATTGTTAATAATATAGCCAAGGATATTACTCTAAAGGTTCCTGGTAATTAGTTTATTGCTGAATAATGTGACATTTTAATAAACCTTAAAAATATGATGCAAGACTTTCTGTGCTGCTTGACCTTCAGACTGTACTTCCCCTCCATTATGATCCGGGCTTTTGTCCTGATACAGTTAAGATGAATGTCAAGCCTGTTACCTTTAATGTATCCACTTGATTTTTGATATTCATATACTGCACATCGCGTTAGATGTGCCGTTGTTAGCCTTAGCCTCAGGGCTTGATGGTTTCTAGTGGAAGAGTAAGCATGGGAAAAACATTACTGACTTGTCAACTGAGGCTTGTTTACGAATTTCTAATAAATCTTGCAAGTTTATTTATTCCGATCTCATCTCAAATCTTATATTAGGTATGAATTATTAAGCTCCAAAGAGCCACAGTGGTGGGAATAAAAGCTTAAAATGTGAAACACTCTAAAATCTTATGTGTTTTTATAAAATAGTAACTTCCTTCTTAATAACATCTCAAATTCTAACTACAAAAAGACATTTAAAAATGCAAGCCAGGCTGTTTTTAACTAACGATATATAATTTGGACCACCATCGCTCTTAAAGGAATAGTGTGTAGGATTTAATGGCATCTAGTGGTGTAGTTACTAATTGCAACTCTCTCGCATTACCCTCTCCTTCTTAGCGTGAAGGATGGTGACAGCAATAAACATGAAAGCCCCAGTCTAGAGCCCTAAAGGGAGAAACATTGTTCAACATGGTGGACTAGTCTAAATACTGACTCTAGACGGGGCCTTTCAAGTGTTGTTTCTCCTTTACACGAGGTAGGCGAGGGTGATGTGAGGAGATTGCATTGCAGCGATTAAACACAGCTACACTGACTTTATTCAGAATATTTTCATCACTTTACATTGTCAGACAGCTTTGGCACTAACCACAGAACACTGATCGTATTCCTTTTATTACGCTGCAGATCAGCTGTTTTTATGTGGCTAAAATACATTTAGTTACTGCCTCGTCTGTCTGCTGTAGGTAAAACGCTGACTTTATAGATAAGTACCTCATACAACCCCACTTCAAAACACCCAACTATCCCTTTAAGATCCGCAGGATAAATAAAGATGGAGGTATCATCTGTGTTTATGGATAGCAGCTGCAGACAGCAGCGAGGAGGAGGAGGAGGAGGTGGGGGTGGGGGACTACAATGACTGCACTGACTGTTTTATTTTTATCAGGGCATTAGCAGATTAGGCACTCAAACTAACAAGGTCATCAAACTCTGATGGCTGAGAGCAGCAGACCTCTGCTAAGCGGCTGGCAGATAGAGGGGAGATTTGGTGTTATAGTGGGTTTCACTTTACCCTGGCTCCCTCGACATCACCGCAGCCCGGACTTATTAGTGCTTTTAATGATCTGAAGGGCATAGAGATATAATTTGTTTAGAGATTCCCGACCAGCAGCTGCAGTCTGATGGCTTACTGTATTGTGCTGACACGTCGCCACATGTCCTTTGATTAAGCAAATGTCTTAGGAACATTTGAGAGCTCGATCTCCTTTGTTTGTTATGCCAAAGTGCATCTACTGAATAGTTTCAAACTGCTTTCAGATTGATTTGATACGTGCTGAAGTAGATTTATTTCCAGGTTGGCCTGCTTTGGCATGTTTTCACTCCAGAAAAAGGCTTCTCACGTAATTCCCTGGATTATTCTCAAGTCAGCCCAAGACTATAATTATCAAAACAAGTCATAGACGTGCTGTGTGGGTCAGAAAATAAACTGCGGTGTAACTTAACCTGCTCCGCTTCTAACAACCTGCCTTTACAACTATTTTTCCTTCTCGCCGCTAAGTGTTGAAATTTCATGTGGTGCGAGCTACAGTATTCGTTGCCCCCGAGGTGCATTAAGGTGTAAAGGTCTATCAGGTTTTGAGGGAACTGCTCCACGCACAGTAATAGTGCACATCACCGTCCATTAAGATAGACATGGTTCAATGGGAGCTCTGTGAGACGGCCGGCAGTGGAGGTCAATCAGAGTAGCAAGCCCCAGTTAAAGTAGCAGCATGAGGGGGACATCGCAGTGAATGCAGCTCTGCAGAACGAGGAGCTCGGCGCTCTCCTCCACATGTACAAACGCAACCATGGCCTTAACCTCTGCACCTTTATCACCCACTTACCTTTACTGC
Organism: Miichthys miiuy; assembly: GCA_036365135.1. Classification (NCBI taxonomy): domain Eukaryota; kingdom Metazoa; phylum Chordata; class Actinopteri; family Sciaenidae; genus Miichthys; species Miichthys miiuy. Next base: position 25,179,603 of record CM071603.1, read on the forward strand.
ATGTAAAAATAGATTTTGGAAGCCGATCAAGGGATTCACGTTCATCTATTCGCTGTAATATATAGCATTTTTTTTTTACCGTTTAATTATTTATAGTTTGCCGTAGTGCCAAATTCAAGTTAATATATCATTCAATCCTGTCATTTTAATGTCCCCGCAATCTGGCACCCGCAGTGAAAGTGTCTATGCTCTACGCATGTAATCATTGGTTTCAGTTTGTTTGTGTCGGCCCCTGTAAGTCAAAACAATAGAAAGTAATTTGGCATAATCCTGATTTTTTTTTTTTTTTTTTTTTTTTTTGTGTGTGTGTGTCCATTGATGTGTAGTTTAGGATTGTCTTTCTAATGTTTGAAGAAGCCACCACCCACAGAAGAGAGTCAACACGAGGGAAGCAGCCTAACAGAACATCTATAAATAGTTTGAGGTTAGGGGCTCTGGGGAAATCTCACAAGCCTGAATAACAACTTGTTTTTCTTGTATAATATGTGGGACTAGTAAAATGTTCTTTGTTGCTTTACTGATAAGGTTTCTGGATAGTATGTCTAGGAGCGGCTATTTTTGCTCGACTGCCTCTGGCTTTTTTTTTTTTTCAATTCAGGAAGGTAGGTACCCGAAAAACTGGAGTTTTTGGTCACAACTGTCAACATTATGGCGAACTGTAAACATCGAGTACACTACACAGGGCGCTGGATCTCTTTCTCCAGCCTGATCTCAAAGCCTGGGTCAAAGCCTCAGACTTGTAAGACACGAAGAGTGAATCATTGGTATTTGGGTGGGAATCTAGGTGGCTGAGCTGTTGATGACAGCCTCTCAGTTTGTTGTCAGGTTTCCCTTTGCTGTGAGATAAGATTTATGACTATGGAGAGGGCTTGTGTGTGCGAGAGAGAGAGAGACAGAAATCCTTGTAGGCTCAGCTTAGTTTATCTGGATTTCTGCTTCTCTTGCGCAGCCTCTCTCCCTGTCAGACGTAAGTGGGTGACCTTGGCAAGAATGTGGCTTATTGTTGTAATAGATACTGTTGTTGTCAAGTGACCTATGGTCGGAGTGGGAGGATAAGAAATGGGAGAAACGGGAAAAGGAGAAAATCCCCAATGGAATTTGGCAGAATCGGCATCCAGATAAACTCCCAGCTGATGACAAAATAAGTGTTTGACATATTTACAATGTTAGACTGAGTTAACAGTATTTATTGGTGCGCTGAGGTTAACTTGATATCCACAGTGAAACCAAAGACTAGAGCTACAACAGTTAGTCTATTAATCAATTAATCGCCATCCAATTCGATGCTTTTATTTGTCATATATTTAGCTTTCGACGGTTTCTCAAAGACTTCATCTTCAGCTGTGGGAAATTACATTTATTATCTGACATTTTACAGACAAAACAATGAATCGATTAGTTGAAATAGTAACCGTCAGATCAGTCGATAATGAAATTTCCCCTCTTTCTGGTGTTTCATGTGTTGTTAAGAACTCCCAGCCGCTAACCACTAACTGTACAAACCACAGACAATCTTATAATGAGGCCAAAAGAATAGTTTTGTTTCTCTTAATGGAGCACAGACTCAGTATGTGCTGCTATTAAACATGTTTTATCAGCAGTAAACACAAAAAAGATGTTCAGGTTACTCTGCTCCAACATGGAGAGCTTTTAGTCATCCTGATACCCAACAGCCCACCCCAGTGCACTTCTACCCCAACCCCCACCCCCCGTCATCTAACAAACAATAGCAGGCGTAGGCTCAAGGGAGCCGGATGAGCCAGAGAGAGAGGAAAGGAAGGAATTAGGTTGACAGGGTCAAGCTGAACCAAGACAAGAGAAACGTGTACCAAACCACCTGCTGTGTGTAAGCCAGTCAAGCAACCAGGCATCCAGCTTGGCTGCCAGATCTCCGAGCTAAGCAGGTACAAATGATGTCAACGTTTCTTAGAAGGAATTGTATGTAATCTTTCCAGTTCCAGTCATTTGTTTTGAGCAGAAAATACTGGCACCCTCCAGGGATCATTTACCTTTGTCTTCCCATCTGTTGGTTAGCCTAGCTCTGTGTTCAGAGCATAGCTCGAGGCAATAATAAAGAGAGGAAAGGTTTAGTCGAGCCTACACAAAATGCTGAAAAGTTAACTTACTTGTATTTAGCTTATCACCTGCTTCATACACGCTAAATTAGTTTGTTTCAGAGCTTATGATTGCACAGAACAACAGTAATATTAATGAGTGACTAAAAGCTGAATATATTGTAGCCTTTTTCTGCAGTAAAAGCTTGTTTGGGGGGTTTAAAGACGACATTGGCTACACTAGCGATGTGCCTCAAGGCATGGTAATATCTCAGCAGCTATCAGAAGCTCATGCACTTTTATACAGTTCATGCTTCCCAGAGGATATACCTTAATGTCTTTGGTGATCTCCTGACTTATATTTTAACAGCACCTCATTCTCATTTGTAGTTTTGAGTAAAATGCCTCAACTGGTGAATAAATTGGCGTGAAATTTGGTGTCGCCTCTGAGGATGAACCACAATCTTTTTGGTGAAACGTGTAACAATGATTCAATTTCAGTCTGTCCAATACTTTTGGTTCATTTGCCAAATGCCTGCTAAAATAATGTCATTCCCATCAGTCTCGGCTGTACTCGTGTTTAGTGCCAATTAGCAGATGTTAGGATGTCAACACGCTAAACTAGGAGAGTGGTAAACATATTCCAAGCTAATTTTAGCACTGTAGCATGCAGACATTAGCATTCAGCTCAGTAAGTACAGCTTCACAGCGAGTGCTGGTGTGTCTTGTTTGAATATGTGAAGCCAAAACAGAATATCAAGTTTCTCTTAAATACTCGAGAATTTTTACAACTTGGGTTTTAATTTATTTTCAAGTTAAACTGCTGAAATCTGGTGACACAGCGACTTTGCCAACGGCAGCAGGAATACAAACCTTTAAATCATCAGAAAGGTTGTAAAATGTTTTACCAAACATTGATCTAGTTTGACTTTTGCAGCTTGGTAGTAGTCATAAAAGGAGAGGAGTTTTTCCTCCGTGTGACTTTGCTTTACCGGGCAAATTAGGCCACTGCTTCATAAGTGAGCAAATTGGTAAGCTCCACTTATCTTGGCTCGGTCCTCTACCCTGCGGTCCCTCGTGCCTTCTGTCTTTTTATATCACTTTTACTTTCCCATCATGCTGCTGGTAGCTGTAGTAGCAGTCTCAGACTAATGTACGTTGTCCTTTTTATCAGCTAGTGCATATGTCACCACAGGTAAGAGCTTTCTCCTGGCTCTCTGAAGAGAGACACAGCTCTGTGTGCTTTTTTTTTTACCTTCTCATAATCAAAGACCTCAATAAAACCAGCAGCGCTGAATGTGAATGAGCGTGTCACACTTTGATCGCGGCTGCAATTTACAGCAAACGTGGAGGAATTACTCGTCTTTCTAACAGTTAAGCTGTGATTCACAGCTGTTGTTAAAGGCTGCGAGATGAAAGTTTACTCGGCGTCGTGTGTGTGTGCGAAGCTGTTGATTTTTAACGGATGGTTTTCACGTTTACGGCTTCGTCTTCAATCTGCTTTCCAAACCTGGAAGGTTGCGTCGAATCATAAAAATTAGCCGTAACGTTGAGTGTAAAAAAAAAAAAGGTGATCATTATTGCTTAGAGACATTTAAGAAATTACACGTTCTGTAAAGGTTTATGCTTTTAAGATAAAATACAAATGTCATTTTAAAATACTACAGAAAAATATGTCATTTATATGCATGGCCTGTTATGTTGAGGAGTCATACGGCACACAGCTTCTTTGTTGAGATCCTGGCTAACTCATTATGGCTCCAAAGAGATTGCAGGTCTTGGGTGACCGACTTCATCACAGCTTAGTTTCCTCTCTGTATTATTTATGTGTGGTTATGCTTTTCCTGAAAGCACAATTAGCATCTAAAAACTGAAAAGAGTTGCTTAGAAACTGAGTGCCTTTTTGCCAGCTGGTGGTCTACAATAGATGTCAGGTGTTCCTGTTTGTGTTTTCTCCCTCTCTGTGTTCCTGCGATTTACTCTGAGCTTCAAAGAGAATGACAGTGTGGTTTTAGTGAAGGAATTAGGGCCAGTGTGCGGTGTTTGAAAACAATCGGGTAGGCTTTCACGACTTGAAAGGGAATCCAGTCAGTTTACGTCTTTTCTCTCAGTCTCCTGGCTGATTTGAGCCATTTTAGTAATCAAATTAGACGCGTTTGTTTCCAATTGAAGCTCAAGGCTAATAACCGTGTTACTCGGATGCCCTCAATAATACGGCTCACCTTTTTTAAAAGCCACCCAATGATGTGATTGCGCGCCGATAACACAGACTGGAGTTCTTAAATTCATTCACAGATCACAAGTCCCCACGTTGTTTGTAAGACAGCTCCAGTAAAAAGTGGCTTTTTGTCCAATGTCTTAACTGAGTGTCAGCGCTGCTGAAAGAGGCACCGACCAAAGCCGGCAAGAAGTGTAATCTCCGCTGGCCTTCGACCTCACTAACTCACCAAAGATGTTCCCAGGGTTTGCCCCCGGTGTCAAAAAGAATTACATAATTGAAGCAGGAACACTGAAGTCGGCCAACTAATAGCACTTCAGCAAGGATTCCTTTTTACTTTATAATGGCCCCTCGTGTCAGGAAGAATTACATTTTCTCTCTTCAAAGACAGATGTTTTCTTTCTTTTGATGTTGAAAATGAGGTTGAATTCCCCACACTTTACCGGGATCTATAGTGATCAATGGTTTAACAATTGACAGGGGCTGAGATATAGTGTTTTCAGACGATTATATATATATATTACTGATTCTGGTTTCTATAATTCGATTGCCATCTTGATGTGCCGCAACCTTTGATTTCCAGGCACCCAGTTTAACATTTATAATGTAAAAACATTTAATAAATGGTTTATGACACTTTACACTGTAATATAGTTGTAAATTATCAATAACTTCAACCACTCCTGTGAGCACCCAGAGGTGTTGGCTGGTGTTTTAACCACTGACAGTATAAACGATGGACAGCGTAGCCATCACATCACCCATACTGTAGGTTTCCGAAGAGACGCTTTGAAACTCAAAATCGGTGGCCTGAGGCAGGACGAATGACGCCTGGTTGCTCAAACAAGCAATCTGTAACGATACCCACCTGTCAATCAAAGCAGCCATGCTGTTAATTATTCATAAATTTAAGCGATAACATAATTTGAACAGGTGAGTTATGCAGAAATTCACCCTAAGTACAGTTGTCATGAATGGGGAAATTAGCTATAGACTGTTTTTTGTACCAGGCTGTAAACATGTTTATTTCTGCTGTGAAGTTGGACATTTTAACATGGGGACTTATGGAGCTGGCACGTTCTGTAGCCAGCCTCAAGTGGACGTTTGAGGAACTGCAGTCTTCAGAAATGTTGAATTGGGTTTAGGGGAGTAAAAGTAAAGCGATGAACCTTCTTCCATTATCACCTCTTGACACAACAGATGTGTGCTTAACAGGCAGTTTGCATGACACACATGCTCCATTACCCTCAAGGTAGCTTACATGTGTTAGTTTAAATTTACATGTGTACGTTATTTAAATTTCACAGTCTTGTCGATTTTAATCTCAATCGACTCCCTACAAAGATACTGTTTATTAAACACTGTAGCTTCTCACACCACCTCCATTTCCTACGAAAACTGAGACTGAGATGATGAACCCACATGTGCGGTCAATCCAGATGACCTAGTGTGTCGTTATCTGACCTGACTTCAGGACCCTACTTCCAACTGGGGTTAAACGCAGGTCTTGGATATGAAATGGTAAACACAGGATCCATTCAGGCATGGGTGTGTCTCCTAATGTTATTACAACAGCTCGATAACCGACTAGAAAAAGAGTACGAGCGGGCACAAAAAAAAATTAGCATTTGAGAAAAGAGAAACTGCTTATGGTGCTTATTGCTGCTACCTACTAATGCAGAAAATGCACCAGAGGAAAAGGCAATTTTCTGGTTTAGCAGTGATGTGTATTGAAGTACTGTTGCAGACATGATTCTCTGTAACTTGTGGCAGCATGAAACCATGACCAGAACACGCGTTCATTATCCTTTGTCAAACATTGTGTTTGAAAGCGATAGCATCGATATCTGGTTGAACATGACCAGTCTGATGGTTTACTGTGGGTTTATTACTGCCTAATGACCCATGATCATTGACAATCGGCGTTTGGCTCCCTCAGATTTCCTTTTGTTTTCATTGTTTTATCACAATCGTGATTTAACAAGCTTGTTTTCATATAAAACAAACTAGACTGGAGCAAATGAAATTACAAAACAAATCATTATTTATTGTGACATTAATGGTCATTTTTATAGTTTCCACATCTCCATTTTAGCAAGTTCAATACTGAGTAAGCTGTGGAAGCATTTCAGTGGTTGTAAGAGTGAAGTTACACTTGCCTCGCTGACTTAAACGTGGTGTACAATGAAAGATTGGATGTATAATTTGGTTATCTATATTCTAGCTCCGCACCGCCCACTTGAGTACCGGTTGAGACAGGTGTCTCAGTATGGCACTGCAGTGTAATCCTTTCGTAATCCTCGCCCAAGCTCAGTGCTCAGTTTCTTAATCCCAACTCTAATAAACAAGTTAAAGCTGAAGTTAATGTGTCCAGTACAAAAAGTGCAGCATGTGTCTGACTGTCTGCCACGGGCAAACTTGTGCACAGCGCCCCCCCCCCTATTCTCTTTCAGCACCGTGAGGTATGCTCAACATCAGTCCAAAAAATTCATAGGATTTTTGTCAGTCAGTCAAACATTATTCTTGCCAGTGTGGCTTTCTCAAGAAGTTGGCATGGGGTTTCAGTTAAGAGAAGGTTTGCGTGACAGTCAGGCATTGTGGTTATGTGGGGAGATTTTTCAAATCCGTTTGTAAAGTCTTGCAAGGAGGGAAGAAATCACGGAATTTGGCATCGGCTGAGCAGCGGGTAGAGCCTTGTGTAATCTGACAAGTTGTGCAGTTCAGTCGCATGTGGGTATTTTTTTTCCTGAAACCACGGACAAGAAGTCAGGCATTTCACTGTGTGGGTTTACATTCTGCACCCCCACAGTCAAAGTCCTTTTGTTCACTCATCCATTGATAGAACTTGGAAATAGAGCGCCACTGTTCGTACACGCTGTACACTGGTCCCATTTCTACTGTGATTCTATTCAAATTAGAGAATGGTTGGCGTTGGACTGGCCTGTGACAATTGAAACAGTATAATTCTCCTGTTTTTATAGCTTGCTTGGTAACAGGATTTAAAGTGAAATAGAGATCATCCAGGCGAGACAGAGCTGTGAAATTCATCAAGATGATTTGAATCATAGAGATTATTAACCTCGGGGATATAGGGGTGGAATTGTTCTGGGAATCGCCAGCTTTCAGTGGTTTTAAGACAAATAATTGGAAAGATTTAGAGCCGCTCAAGCTCAAAATCTGTGGAATTGGCTGCTGCCATGTTGGTAGTCCTGCCTCTTCCGCCTAAATCAGCAAAGACGTGGATTATTGGTGGACCTGAGGCGTGCTGAATGACGCCTGAGAGCTCAACCAAGTCATCTGAAATGGCACCTACCTGTCAATTAAAGGGGCCACGCTGTTAATTAAGCATAACTTTAAGCCTTAATATAATTTGAGCAGGTGAGTTAAAAAAGAAAATCACCCTCCCTGGGGAAATTGGCTATAGAAACCAAAACTGTTTTTTGTACCAGGCTGTAAACATGTTTATTTCTGCTGTGAAGTTGGACATTTTACCATGGGGACTTATGGAGATTGACTCGTTCTGTAGCCAGCCTCAAGTGGACGTTTGAGGAACTGCAGTTTTGGCGCTTCCACATTGGATTCACTTCACAGCAATGAAAATGAAATAATGAATACAACACTTCTGTTACTAAATCTATAAACAACAGGTTGTTAGCCTCCTGTAATCTTAATTTTTGGATTTATAATTCATCACCTGGTTGTTACAAGTGCATTTTGTTTGTGAATCTCTGCCAATTAGGGCTGTAGTAGTGTCAGGGCTGGAGCTGCAATAATTAGTTGGACAGAAAATTAATTGGGAACTAAGGGATTAATCATTTCAGTTATTTTTTTTAAGCAAAAATAGACAAAATTGTCTATTTGCCGCATCTCCAAAGTGGGTATATGCTGGTTTTGTCATTGTTAACCGAATATCTTTGGATATTGGACTGTTGGTTGGACCACTGGGACACTGGACACTTCTCTGTAGACCTACGCAACACTTCAAAGTTTAATAAGTATTAATAAGCCAAAAGAAATGAGAACATTAATAATGTGAATCTAATGATACGAGCCTACGACTCAACCGAACTGTTTCGTTAAGGGAAGAAGGATATTTCCAGGCCATTATTATGTCACCTAACCTCGGTCTCAAAATACCCGAAATGTCAGTTCCCAAAATGTCGACACAAACAGTTTGAGTTTGAGGAGCTGAGTCAATTTAGTAGAGGCTCTGCATGAACCTGTTTGCACCTTTCACCGTTTGCTGTCAGTCTGAAGGAGAGTTTGATGTGTGGTCTTGTCTGTGGTTCTCTGTGTCTCCATAAGGCCCAGGAACAGTGTGTGGTGACAGCTCGGGTGATTACCTGTCCTGTCTCATTCACTCAGCCGGCCTGCAGCTTGGCCCTATCATGCATCAGAAACTGACACACAGTGATTACGATGTCGTTAGGCCTGACTCTCTGCCGCTTCTCCGCACACATTAATTTGCTCTTCCTCTGAGCACCAGAAGAAACTGGCTATCCACGCTCATTTCTGTAAACCATGAAATATGAAGCTTCTGTGATGACAAGTCTTGAGCAAATATTAAATTTCACCAGGGACTAATGTTTGGTTTTCAAAGCACTCGGTTCATCACGGATTCAGATTTCTCGTTCTTTGATTCATCTGAAACGTCTCTCACAGCGTAATTTGTGGCGGTATCGCGCTCTGATAATTTGGTTTGGACATCATGATTTTATTAATCTTAAATAATGTAATCAATTAAAATTCCATCAAAAGTATTGTTCACCTTGGGCGAAATGTAACAAAATAACAGATCATATATTTTAGAAGTATGTCTTAAAAGTGAAGAAAATGCTAATATTTCCTATCCACCTTCCTGGTGTTTATGTACTAATTTGTAGGTCACCACAGCAAAGCTAGTCTTGCCTATGCAGAAGTGCCAAAACTGCAGTTCCTCAAACGGCCACTTGAGGCTGGCTACAGAATATTTCATTCTCCATAAGCCCCCATGTTAAAATGTCCAACTTCACAGCCGAAATAAACATGTTTACAGCCTGGTACAAAAAACAGTTTTGGTTTCATTCAGCCCGCCTCAGGTCCGCTGATGATCCACATCTTTGCCGATTTTTAGATTAGCCAGGAAGCGGAAGATTTCTGAGATTCTTTATATTTCTGAGATTTCTTTCAAAATACATTAAATATGTTTGAAAGTAGTTGCTGAAAACATGTAAAAACTGAATGATATATTACTGAAATGTGAAGTTGGAGGTTGAAACAGTTTTACACCAGTTTTCAGTCCAGGACTTTGTGGGCGGTCCTTAAAGGGTGGCTCGATGACACGCTGAGGCCACCCTGAACATATATTATACCCCTGCACCCTGCACTAGCAGAGAGATGGAGATTATTTTCATCTCACTCAGTGTTTCAGAGTTAGTCATGTCATTTTTTGAACTCATCTGATACATTTCAGTCACTTCAGAATTGCTGCTCGACTGACTGGAGCTGAGAATACTGCTCATTTTTACCCAATTTTGACACCTAATTTCATAAAGTTGTTTATTTTTAATCATTCAAATTTGGCTGGGTGGTTAATAACACTTTCCTCTTTGGTATGACAAACTCAAAATATATTTATTTTTTACTTACTACACAGACTTTTAGCTTCAAAACAGCGCTTCAGAAACCTTGTGACGTCACGCATACGGCATCCATTCTTTATACTGTCAGTGATCTTACACAGTATCTAATGCACTTAGTCTTGCGATTTGCAATCATAATGAAACCCCAAAATACTGAAAAAAAAGTAGGAAAGTACGGAGTAATGGTGCACCCCGTTGATTTTTTTTCATGTCACACGGGGGACGTACAAAGCTGTCCTTGAGCATGGTTGTGCTTTGAGCTGAATGTTAATGCTAGCACAGCATCACTCTGTGAAACACTGTGAAAAAGCTAACACTGATGTTAGGTAGGTATAATGTTTACCGTGTTCAACATGATTGCATGGTAGTGTTTGCTAATTGGTATGCAGGCTAATGGGAATGTTTACAGGTATTTGGCAGTAAAGATTTATCGTCTGGGAACCATGAATGTATCAAGTGTGTGCTGAGATATTTCTCAGGATAAATAAAAGAAAACGCTGGTGGCACTAGAGGGAAAGTATCAGCATAGCAGGACCATAAATTTAAGTAGTAGCAGTAGTTATAGTAGCTGTAAAACTAAGCTGTAACTTCGATATATGCAGTGATGAGTAGTTTTAGGTCTCCACATCATACTTAGTTTGGATCAGCGAGTAGATTAGAACAATTATTTAAAGGGTGTACAGGCTTATAATCAAATGTGTCACTTGCTATTTTGTCTTCGAAGTCTAATTGGATCCAGCATTGGCAGCATATTCCCGAGCACCGAGTGGTTTATGCCCAATTAATAAATGTGTGTTACTGGCTGCAGCATGGCATTCCTCCTGCAGTTCAGTGCTAATGATTCGGAGCACTTTAATGTCGACTGCTTTGAATGAAGCGCACTAAGCCTGGTGTCACTGTAGCCTTTAAATCACCATCAGTCTTCCTCTCTCTGTCTGTCTCTTTTCCGCCTACACACCTTTCTACCGCCAGTCCTCTCTCTCTCTCTCTCTTCCCCTCAGCGGCTCTCCATTGCCTCCCTCCCCTCCCGTTCTTTTCATTTTCGTTTTCCATGTAGGCCCACTGTCTCTTCATTGCTGTCACAGTGTGTCAGAACAGGTGGAATCAATTACTGACCCTCGGCAGCCCGCTCCCCTACCACAACTAGCTTTTTAATTGAGGGAATTAATGAGTGATCAGCCTGTGAGATGATTTGGTGTCACGGATCTCGCTTCGGCTGTGTGCGAGGGAGGAAAAGCTGGGGGAGGGATTGTTTGACCAATCCTGCATAACTAATTCTGTCCTTCCACAGAGGCAGTTGAAGTAGTTCACATGTCCCTCCATGCCTTCGCTTCCTGCTAATCACTTCTACGGTTGAGGAAAGACACAGTGCGACGTATATTACAACACTAAATGCTGCATCACTCTCTTACTGATTAAGACCGCTTTCAGGGGCCACTGCCATACCAGGATGACTTCTGTGCGCTCAGCACTTTAACTTCCCCTCAGTGTGGCATCCGTTGGCTGTATAACATCTGCTCTGTATGTGTTTATACAATGGTTCTGAAGTGTCTCATGTGTTTCTCTCTCTCTCTCTCAACCCCCACTTTTTTTCTTCACAGATGGAATCTCCTGTTTCCACGCCAGCCCCTCCTCCCCTCCACCTCCTGGCCACAGTAGGCAACAGTGAGATTGCCTCGCCATGTGAGCAGATAATGGTGCGCACACGCTCGGTGGCGGTGAACACATCCGACGTGGCGCTGGCGACCGAACCTGAGTGCTTGGGGCCCTGCGAGCCCGGTACCAGTGTCAATCTCGAAGGCATCGTTTGGCAGGAAACTGAAGACGGTAAGTGACGTGGTTTAACATGCTGTTTAATCAGGGATTCGAATCAGATCTTGTCTTGATTCAAAACCGAATGAATCCACTGAATCACAATATGAAACGTGAAGCTAACTCATGTTGATGGTCACTGACAGAACAAATAAAGGACAGAAAAGTGCGTGGATTGTGGAGCAAGGCAGCCTTTTATTTAAAAATACTATGACACTTCATACAAAAATAATACACTGTTAAAAAAAGAGTCTGATTTTACTGTGAAAAAATGTCATATTTCATGGCCAAAGCTTTAATTATATGCCATTTTAAGGGAATTTATACAAATAAATAGTTAGATTTTATATTCAAGACTGTTAATTGTACAGCAAAATACTGTAATATTTAATGGCAAAACCTGCATTCATTGATTCATGTCAATTATACGGCATCAATGTTTCTTTTGATGAAAAAGCTTTTATTTACACGGTAAAATATGGAATAAAATGCCAACATTAACCATAAAATCAACAGTAATAACATACTTTTACCGTAATATTAGAAAGAGTTATGCCGTATGACCACAGCTGCCATTTTTCAAGCGTTTTTTATTTTTATTTTTTTATACAGTGTATTAGAAGTGTATTTACATGTAGCTGTAAAAAAGCAGTGATTACCTTCTTGAACCTTTTTGGTGTGCAGATATTTTGAAATGGGTCGCTAAAATGGAGGTCAAAGAGTTCCCACAATGCATTAGGTTGTTTTCCTAATCTGAGTTTGGTAGCAAAGCGGTGCGGCGTGCAAAGAATCGCCGACTCCCCAGTGAGGAATTAATGTAAAACAACGCAGTCCTGGATTTAGGCGTGAAAGCAAATTAGCTGCAAACACATTGGATTGTTTGTTTTTGTGTTTTTTCTTTACATACTCAGCGTGGTTGCATTAATACATCAAAGAGTTATTGGTATGTCGAGGCTTTAGCGAAGCTTCTGTCGTTTAAAAAATGATCATCTTACTGTCGTTGCCATACATATTTTGCCTGCTAGAATGTAATTGGATATTCCCTGACTGCCTGAGGAGCTGGTGGTGGTGGTACTAATGTGTGCTTTAGCAGCACACACGCTGCATGATATTGCCAACAAGAATAGTAGTTCTTAGGTGGCCTTGATTTGTTTTTTGCTCGGGAGTATGCAGACGGGAGATATCTGCTCTCCACAACAACATGCCTCATAACACAAAGCTTTTTATTTATTTATTTATTTATTTTTTTGTGCAAGCGTGCCAGTCGGGAATAGAGCTGGCTCCTCTCCTGCGGTGCAGTCCGAGTGAAATCTTAGACTCACTCAATTTTCCTCCCTTTGATCGAAACCGCATTGAGCTTATTTAATTTTAAGATGTATCACTAGCGCTATCAGGTTCTGCTGGGTCTAGAAAAACTGCCCTCTTTGTGTGTGTGTGTGTGTGTGTGTGTGTGTGTGTGTCGTGCATGTGAAATAATGCAAACACCTAATCTTCAAAGCAGCTCGCGCTCAGTTGCTCTGCAGGCATGCTGAGTACAAATCGCCCACACATCCACACTGCTGCATGTTGGTTCACTTGGAGGAACTGAAACAGAAAAAAAAAAAGGTCCCTACCTCATCAACATTCCCAAAGCACAGTCCCAGCTATTGAGTGGCTCCCCCACCACCACCACCACCACCTCTCTCTCTCTCCTCCCCTTTTTTGATTTTTGCTCCAGCCCTGGGCTGTGTCTGATTCACCCCTGTTCTCCTCTCTATTGCAACTCTTTTCTGTTACCAAGCATCCAGCCAGCCACCCCTTGACTCTGTTTCCAAGCAAACTGGGGGAGAGTGAGTGCAAGGCAGGGGGTTGGGGTCGGGCGGATAGAGGGGTTGGGGGTAGACAAGGCTACTTCTGTTAGTGACACAAACATGGCTCAGTGCCAACACCAGTACTATGTTTGTGCTCCCTCATTCTCTGCCTCCCACAGAGTGATTGACCCTCCCCCCCTTCCCTTCCCTCATCCAAGTCTGTCCTTTGCCTGCACTCACTCTCTCAAAGCTGCTATTTTGGCTGAAAAGGTAGTGGTTTGGCCTGATGGGGCTGTGTTTTCTTCTGATTCTACTCTATCTGGCGCAGTGGGGAAGGGGACTGGTGGGAGCTTTTTTAGTGGATTTAAAAGTGGTATGATGGACAGAGGAAAGAAGGCACTTTGCAGGTGTAGCGCACAGGTTGTTATCACCATCAGAGCTGCGAGGCCAGTAGGTTTCCAGAAACGAGCACATTTCAGTCTCTTTGAAGCCTGTTTCTTATCCCGGACAAAACCTCTTATCGGAGTGGAAAATCAAGTGGTAACGGAGGAAGAGATATCTTGGATAACTGCACCTAAGAAGTGGCCCTCAGTTGTCTTAACACCACTGTATCAGCTATGGTGGTGTGTGCCGGTCGTGGATCCTTACCAGATGTCAGTTTTAGCTGTCATAAATATAAAGATTGAACCCGGGCTGGCTATCTAAGTAACCATTTCTCAATAGCCTCCATTGTATTACACTTTGCACACTACATTAAGCAACACAAAGATGTGTATTCCTGCTACGTCATTTTAATGGTACGAGCTCCTAACAACCCACTGGCTAGTTTTAAAATGAAAGAGACCCAGATGCTGCTTACTTCAAACTGCACTGCCATTCTGCTGTTTTTTCCCTGAGAGACCTATGAAAGCATTCTCTCATTGTGGGGCAACTGAGCAAATGGGAACCAAATGAGGAAATCAAGCAAATCCAGGCAGAGTACCAGGGAAGAGTAACAAACAAGAGGCCCCAAAGACATAGCAGAGGCATCCTGATTAGCAGTGAAGTTGAGCAGCCCCCCCTGCCCCCCTCTACACTTCTCTGCATGACAAGTCTCATACAGAGCTGTTTAGGCATGCACTGTGTGTGTGCGCGCGTTTCATTTAGCATGCCAACCAACAGCTGCTTCATCACCTCCGCCTTTCGGCCTTGTGGGAGTAAATGAACAACAGGCTCTCAGTAATTGTCTGTGCTTCACCCGACTCACCGAGTGCCAGAGAAAGAAACAGATGAGGGAAGGAGGTCGAGCGACACCTAACAAAATACGATCACAGAAAAGCTACACCTTTGGTTAGAGCTGACAAGAATCTTGTCTGATGAGGCCGAATAAATTCTTCAGCCCGTGTAATTTGAGCACAGATGGAGCGGCCCGTTAAGCCAGATCTGGATAGCGGCAGGCTGAATGTATAGCTGAGTAGACAAAACAACCCATAAAACTGAATTAACAACACATTTTAACGTATTTAATCCCGTGTAGGTTAAAAACTGGATAAAATGAGGTGAGGAGAAAGTGAGTCCGTGTCATTCAGTCTGGGGGCGAGTGAAGCGGAGACAGGAGGAAAGAGGAGGTGGATGGGGAGGGGGCAGAGCGGTGGTATTTTAAGGCCCCGGCACTGACACAAATCCCCTCAGCACAGACGAGGCAGTGGCAGCTCCCAGGGTCGTGTCGGCAGAGCGATGGGCCAACCCCTCCCAGGCTTAGCATGCTGATACCTCCAAATGTCATCTCTAAAATGCTGGAGAAGTTTATTGCTCTTGAAACACAGCCCAGAACGCCTTGGCTCCTTGCTCTGGGGTAGAGGGAACACAGAGGGGGGGGCCCCTTTGGCCAAACACTGCAGCTCCATGCCAGTATGCACCACCACCACCACCTCCACCTCCACCTCCACCCTCCCAGCCCCCTCTCTCACACATCAACCCTCCAGTACACAGCAGGCTATTCCCAAAGCAGGTCCCACAGCTTCCTAAGCTCCCTAATAGATAAATAATACAGGCTGTTTGTGATAAAATGTTTGTCTCATGGATTATTTATGCAACACACATTACATCATTGTAGCACTGGCCGTAGCGCTAGAGTTAAAAGCTGTTTGGCATCTGAATAGCAGAGAGGTCAGTGTAAAACGGATATTCCTGTATAAACATTTGAGAGATGTCGCTTTCTTTTTCTTTTCTTTTCTTTTTTATTTCTCCAGCCCTGTCAGTGAGTTGAAAAGAGGAATATTGTATGAAAGGAGCACTTGGGTTCTGTAGCTCACTTGCCAGCTATGCTTCCTTGCTCTTTTGAAGACCACCTGTCAGTGGCCTCATTGAAATGTTTTTTTTTTGTTTTTTGTTTTTTTTACAAAGGCGAGCAGTGGCTGCTCTCTGTGAACTCGCTATAGAAACTGTCCTTGAAATAAGAGTGAGCATTCTCGGGAGGCCTGTAGCCCTCTGCCAGGCCAATGAGCAAGAAGAAGACGGAGTGAGAAATCAATCATGAAAGACCAACTTCTGCTAACAGTAGAGGACGTATTGCAAGGAAAGAAAGAACAAAAGTGATTCTTCTTCTTTCTATAGGCTGATCTCAGCAGAGTTTCATTCGCCAATTCCTTTTAGACATGTTTACTTTCCACCCTACCAAGCCAATCTTTACCCTCATCACTGTTCACCATGCAAGAGTGGAAGTCACCAATTTCAGGCGGAGGGGGGGAAAAAAAAAACCCCGAACACTCCCATGTAAAGAATTCACCACTGTTTCTAAACATGTGGTTGAAATACGACTCTGCGAGGAAGAATTAAGATAGAGACGACTCGCCATTCTTTGAGGTCTTGTTAGTCACAAATTTAGTCCCCGGGTGGTGCTAACAAAATGGCGCCTGAGTGAACACAAATCTCTCTTAAGAGAAACTTTGTTCCTATTCACGTCGGCCAACAACTGCATTTTTTTTTCAAGCACTTAAATGGTCTTGAAACATAAATCGTATGCCTGGAGGAATCGTAGGCTTAGGCAGTGGTTGTCATAAGATATCATGTTCGCTATATACACGTCAGCGAGAGCTTGAGTAATGCGCCTTTGGCAGACCTGTCCCTTAATCTCACACTATCTCCTTTAAGGAAAAATACCAGGTTTTGTTTTAACAAGGGAGATTGTCAAATTCGCCCAGACGATGTTTAAGGAACCAGCTCCTTGCCTCACTACAAATTATTTACAGTAATAAATGCATTTAAAGTTGGTAGAGATGTCAAATATTTCTTTTTTTTTTTGGCTGTTACATTTGTTCCACTGTTCTACTCCTGCTGCAGGAGTAAACATGTACTGATTCTTTATTTATTTTTGTGGAGGGAGAAACTGCTGCATGCGGCTGATAATGCTGCGACGATGTGGAAGGCATACTAATGCTCCCTTCCTTTTGCCTCTCAGTGGTATGAGAGAATTGACCTTCTCACAGGCTGTTATTCTTGTCAGCGAGAGTGACTTTGCACTTTTACCTCTTATGAACCGGAATGCAGCCTGAACTTTTCAGATACGGCTCACTTGAATGCTTTAAAATTCCAAATAAAATCATAAACCTTACACTTGTATCATCTGCTTGTCATTGGTGAACCTACTTTATTCAGTGTGCAATGTGTTATGGTGCATTTGTCAGTGTTAGGGCTGTGCTATACGGTGCAGTAGAGCTGAAACTAACAAAATGTTTTTATTACTCAATAATCTGCCAGATATTTTGTAGATTGATTAATCATTTGTCAGAAAACAGTGGAAAAACAGCAACTGCAATTTTTCCACTGCCTTCACTGTGTGTTTAGGTGCAAAGCTATGCAGCAAACTAGACACACGTCCAAAGCTGAAGACAAGGAGTTGGCCTTTTGCAGTCTTTACTGGAAGCAATTATGAAACTGTGAAAACAACAATTTCATGATAGGGATTACGAACCAGAAAAATATGATACCGCAAACACAACAGACAAGAAATATGATGAAAATTAATTAGAACCGCAAAGAAACTAAGATTTGCACAAGTTTCGACTAACTGTCATATCAGTTATTCCTCACGCCAAGAACAAACAAGGTGTCACCACTAAAGATTAACCTTTTTAAAGCACCAGTATTTGGGATTTGGTGGCATTTAGTGGTGTACTTTCTAGTGTGAAGGAGAAACGTGTCCTATTCGCAGTGTTTAGTTTGTCTATTCTGGGCTACTGTAAAAACAAGGTGCATCAAAACTGGGCGGACTCCAAACAACTAGCAAAAATACAACGATTCTTATTTTCTGGTCATCTGACACCAATGAAAACACATTCTGTAAAAAGAATTACACCATCCTAAGATCTCGCCCCAATAAGATGGAGCTAGTCAACGTAGCTAACCAGGCTACAGAGGGAGTATCGAGAGTGTAGCATCGCAGAGACGTGGCTGAATGAACTCACTTCAACAGCTAACAGGAAACATGTTTATTACAGATTATATAATATTATATATACCTTGTATATCGTGAGGTGCTGTAGCAAGTAAATTTCCTCGGTGTGGGATCAGTGAAGTTCATCTGATGTTATCATTTCTTATTTTATTAAAGCTAAAATGAGTAAAATGTTGAATTTGCAACGTATAAGCCACAGCTACTGTCATGAAAAGGCTAAACCAACAGAGACACAGCAGCTATAATAGCGATAAACTACAGATAATTCTAATAATAATACCACTAGAGCATTTGTGGAGTCGATAAATGTTTTCCTGTTGAAAGGTGTTTGTTTGCTCAGAGATGTGACAAAATGGCGGACGTTAACGGACGTCAGTTAAACTGCTTTGGAACCGTGTCAGCCGCTCGGCGGTTGCTACGGCGACAGAGTGTTCAACTGGAAACTTGAACTGCCGGTGGCAAAATACCTGAAACTTGACTTCAAAATGTTTGTTTAATCCAACCAACTGTCACAAAAACTAAAACAAAAACTTTTTTGGGGGGGGGGGTGTTTTTACTTAAAATTACTCAATTAATTAAGATTCTGTCAATAAACCGATCAGTACAGTAGCTCACAATACACAAGGTGGACTAGAAAAATACTCATAAAAATAAGAAATAAAAAGGAAAAAAATCTAAGATATACTTGAAATAGAAAAAGTAAAAATAAAATGGCACATAAAAATAAATACATCTTTCAAGTACACAGATATCCATGTTGGATCATTTCATTAAAATAATGTGTGCTGTACACACACATGGTGTGTAGCATTACACTAAGATGCACACATATCAGTAAATATAATTAACACAGGAATAAACTAATTGCATGATGGAGTAATCATCTTAATGTACTCTTACTTCCAAATTAACTACAAGTACTACATTCAAGTATATAACCAGCATCTCCACTGCTGTAAGTGACTCATACAGTTTGTCCTAAATTCCTGTCTGCATAGGATTTAAGAAAAGCTCAGTCTCAGGACTTTGTATCCTGACACTGACATAACCGGACAAGCTCGGCTTCATTTTATGCACCACGAGCGCAGAAACACTCTTAAAATGGACTGTTGGAAACATGCTCAGACACTTGAATGCTCAAACGCTTCATTTATCAATGTTACAGTTATTGCTCACGGCAGCACCCGGCTATCTTTTATCTCCTCCACGTAATGAATACTGACACTATTTTTCTCATTGTTCTCACTTTCTTGTCTACATGCAACCTCGATGAGCGGTCCTTTTTTTTTTTTTTTTTTTAGTGCAGAGAAAATAGAGATGAGAAAAGCTTGTTTTCTAGCAGGAGCACAAAGAGAGTTGTAAAAATCTGTCAATAATTACTTTAGTATCTGACTGTGTACAAAAGGTTATAATTGCAAGGGCTGGTAATTGTTCTCACAAGTATTATTATTATTATTTAATCAAGACTTGTTTTAATCAGAATTATTTAATTTGATATTTGCGAGTATTATGTCACGCCTAATCACTACGCCGTATTCAGAGATAACAAAGCCATTTTGACAAGGTCACTCAGTGAAAATGCTATTAACCCCACTGAATTCCTGTTGAGTTGAAGCAGAGCAGAGGTCAGCCAGTGAACCCACGCCTCACCAGCAGCAGCAGAGGGCCTGATATTCTGGCCGCACTGCAACCTAATGAAACATGTTAAGGACGGAGGAGGGGGGGATGGGAGTTTCAGGGGGCTGAATGGGGCAGTCACCCATGCAGCAGACAACCTACTCCTGACTTAATTTGTCCCCTTACATTACCCTCTTGTTCAAGTAATCCCATACAAGTGCGCGGCGGAGTTTGGTGCACGATGAGGAGGGCTGCCATTTGTTGTTCGACAGCATTGAAAGGAAATGAGTGGTAAAATTGCGGGGCAATTCCTCTCAGTAATGTGGGCTTCACTCAGCTGTCACGAGTGACCCTAATAAGGCTGACAGAAGAGGGGAGGGTGGGAACTGGGTTTGCTCCAAATCATTCTGTTTTCTTCCTTAGAAACACAAATCTAAGTCAGTAAAGACGGAGATCATGGCTCATGCAAACACTGATATGTAAACAAATAATCATGAATTGAAAGTCGCCTGCCACGGGGAAATTTGTTTGGGTTGTTTTGTCAAGGCCTCTCCATGTTTAGACAGACTTGGCATTGACATCTTTGTCCCGACAGCTTGAAAATCATTCCTGGGATGAAAGCGAACAGTTCAAACGCCTTTCAGCTCTCAACATTGAAACTCAATCTTAATCTTTTTGCCTACCCTTGAGCATATTTTTATGATATTGCCAAGAAATCCTATGAATTCATCTCCCCCAGTCTCTGTCAGGAGACTCTATTAAGTAGTCCAGTCAAAACAACATGTTGTAAATTATAAAAGTAGATTCTATATAAATATTAAAAATATTTCCCTGGATCCTTCACTGAAAACATCCCATTATTGCAGCCCAATGGATGTGTAGTCAACATATCAACTCATTGTTTAATTAGTTGGTATCAACACAATAATCATTAATAAGTTGCTTAATGAATGGAAACTGTTTCAAACATTTTTAATTAAATAAAATACTTTGGAATGAGGTAGAAGTGATTGTTGTACTTCACTTCACTCAGAAATATTTTGATCTCAATAAAATAATCAGTACCATTTCCAGGGAAGGGAAAATATGTGTCATTATTTCTACTAGTTTAGAGTAATCCAGACTGCATTTAGCTCAGACCTTTCAGAGTTAAACTATGTGGCTTGGAAATTGAATATCAAACCTCTGATGCAACTTCTTAGGTGTCAGCAATGAAAACCCTTTTCACTTTCACTGAGATGAGGAATATGATCCGATACTCGGTCTGTCATTTTCAGTTTCTGTTCAGCGCATACACACTGAAAACCTTCAACAGCATACATTTTGCTTGGCTTTTTAAAAACAAATTAATTAAACATGAAGTGCTGCAACATTTTCAGTTAGTAACCATGTCTCTTTTTTTTTTTAAACACCATTCCCAATTGAGTTAAGATGCATCCAGGTTTCTTTGAATGTCCTTGAGATGTCCCACATACTGTTCAGGGAACTACTTTATTAGCATTCACAGAAAGTATTGCAGACACAGGGAGATCTGAGGCGACCCAGAAGCCAAGGACCACACTGACAGGATTAGAGTTCCTTGGATTCAACATGGGAGGGTGGCCAGAAGGACACCACCCTTAGGAATAAACACAAAACAGCTAGCATAGAGGTCTGTTGAGCTTGAAGCAAAGAAATGAATGTGGTGAAAATGAAGCTATCAACCTAAAATGTTTGTTAGTGTTGGTGTCTTTCCATCCCAATCCATGTGTTAGTATATTTCCAGTGTTTATATGGTGTTTACTCCCCTCCTGCCTCTGATTTCACATTAAGTATTTCTGGCCAGTCAATCAGTGATGTATTTAGAGTGTAAAAGCTCAATAAGATTGATTGATTCATCACCTGTCGTCCATTTTAACATTTGTGAAGCAATGCTACGCCGGTAGCCCTGCTTTTTCGACTGGCAGACACTCGAGAGTTGCATTTGAATGAAATGCATGGGAAATTCAGATTGTGGCAAAGATTTATGTTCTAACAGGACAATGATCTTTATCGCAGAGCTAAAATACACTGTGGAATTTCTCCAAAACAAGATTGAGAGTTCTTGATAACGGAGCCACAGACCTGAGTCATGTTTAAAGAAAACCTTCGCAGGAGCTTTGAAGGTGTTTTTTTTTTTTTGA
Source organism: Miichthys miiuy (assembly GCA_036365135.1). NCBI lineage: Eukaryota > Metazoa > Chordata > Actinopteri > Sciaenidae > Miichthys > Miichthys miiuy. The sequence goes on from CM071603.1 coordinate 25,201,312, forward strand.
GATACTCCTCATTCAGCCTGTCTGAGCTTGTGTAAATCTGTTGTGGGAAGAATTACAGGGAACCCAGAAATCGTGATTAAGGTAGCGGCTATATATTGAAGCTGTGTCCGTGTCGACTGGGGTTGAAATACCCACTTAGATGTCTGTATTTGCAGTATTTTAAAAATGACTGTGGCCGTTGTATTACATATACAAATACTTTATACTTTGAATGTACTAATCACTATAAAAAATGGGATCTTTTAAAGGAATTGTTGCACATTTTGGACAATATATTAATCACTTTTTTTCCCAAGAGTATTTCACCAAGCGTATTTTCCGAAATGTTGATTAGTACTGGCAACAGTAACACTAAAACTCCTTCCATTGTCACAGCTACTTAAGTATGGAGACAGTCCAACACAGAGACCGAACGCTAATTTAAAATGATTAAAGACCTCTTACAACTCGTGGTATAATTTCTAAACCCCTCACTGGAGAAAGCAGGGGAAGACTATATCCTGCACATCATGAAAGGCTACTCATTCATTTGCCCTGCCTTGATTTACATCCTGCCACAACCAGCTGCCAGAGCCATTTTGTGTTGGAGTGTTTGGAGAGCTTAGGGGGCGGGCTGTTGAAGGCGTTTTATAAAAGGTCTGTGTTCTTTTAATGTGACAGAAATCTGAACTCGAGAACCTCTCCACTACCCCTGCAACATACACACACGCATAAACGACATTTGCAGTTGGATCTAGCCTTGACCAAGCACTTATGTTTTCAGGCCATAAGGGTGAAGGAAGAGACTTGTGGCCAAGTGTCAGCAGGTTCCTGTAAACATATATAAATTCCTTATACACTCGCTGCTTTATGCCAGAGGCAGCAGGAGAAAAATGAGGTCCGAACTGTGACTTGTGTGTGGGAGGGAAAAAGATTGTAAGCCGGGGATGGTTATACCATTGAAAAGAGGAAATGAGGGTGAGGGTGAAGGAGAGAGGGAAAATGGGGTGAGCAAGAGAGGTTTCCTAAGCTAATAAAATGCTCGGAGGGACGGAAGCTGCCAGCCAGCATTCCTGTGCCATTAGATAAGTTAGCTCACTGCAGCCTCTAGTTTCTCTGCAGTGCTGAAGTGGCAAGCTGAGGTCACCACCGGGGAGCGAGGGGGGATGGTGGGGGCAATAAATCCAGAATGTTTTTGTGCACAGTGGTTGCTCCTAATCCTCTGAAGCTGTTTGGTTGATGATTTTACTTTTTTAAATGTACGGGCAAAAGCTGCAAATTATCATTAATCTGCCTCTACCATGGTGTCCATTTAAAATAGCCTTCAACAGCATGTTTTTTGCATTAACATGAATTATATTTACTGCAGTTAAACGTCCAAAGTGCAGGGTTTTAGTTTTGTCATTTTGTACAAATGCGCATGCTTGGTTGTGACATTTGCTGTTGCCAGATGAAGAGTATTTGGTTTCAGAAGGAGCAACGTACATCTCGGAGAGTTGTGCGATCGTCTGGAACTAATTTTAGATTTTAAATGCGAGGTCAGGTATCGCACTCGGCACAGGTCAGATTGTGTAGCTCACACCATGCTACCAGATTCACACTAGCCAAATGGTAACATAGAAGCTTCTAAGTGTGACAGATTGCAGCAATACCAGTGAAGTCAAGGAGCTTCTCTTGCACATTCGGTTACAATCTGAACAACTGAACCGTTCATGTTGAATTGGTTTAATCCAAGGGCTTGCTGCTTGTTTTTAAGAAACTGTAGTAGTAAATCCATATTCTCCCCAAAGGTAGTACGTTTCTGGGCTGCAAAGTGAGATGGAGAACTGCGAAAAAATATATTTGGCTCCTTCGGGAAAATCGCCTTTACTGTGAGATGGCTTATTTAAATGGAAAGGGTGTTGAGCGAGTATTCCCAAGTAACCTTGGTGCGATCATTCTTAGTGAGACCCTCTGTCAGTATCCTCAATCTTCAATGTTCTACAGTACTGACTGCAAGTTGAGTCTGCTCCAGGTCATTTAGAATGTATCAGTCAGTCTTGGCCCTAAAGCTTTGCTGTGTGCAGAAGATTAAAAGAAGAAAGGGTCTTTGACTTAAATAACTGTACTGCGTGTGATACCCTTTAGCAAAGATCAACGCATTGATGCAGCAACCACAGTGGAGTTATATATGAATCTCACTGTAAAACATTATCTGTTGTGTTTGTTTTAATTTGCGTTATTGTCGTACTTAACACACAATAAACGACCTCTGTGATTCCTTGTCTTACAGGCATGCTGGTGGTCAATGTTACCTGGAGGAACAAGACATATGTGGGCACCCTGTTGGACTGTACACGGCATGACTGGGCTCCCCCCAGGTAAGGACCCATGACCCTTTTAAACTGGAGAAAGCAAAGGGGGGGGGGTAATGATATTTAATTATGCATCATCTAAGCTGCTCTTGTTCTATTAATAGTATGTCTGTTGTTTGTTGTCATGTAAACGAAGGTTACGTGCGCTGATTTTGCATGTTATCTTCACTTTACTGTCACACAACGGTAGGTGTAAATGTCAAGGTAGCAAAGAATTTGTGACTGCCATGAATCATTGATGCATTCCCTCCTATCCAAGCTGCACTTGGTCTCTTAACCTTTTCATATTCTGTGTGATATGAATCTGCTGTAGTAGCATCAGCTCAAGGATATATGGCCCAAATACACCAACTCGCCTGTGTGTGCTGCTGGACCTTCCAAATTCATGTTAGTCTTTATCTCTAGTCTGGGGAAACAGGAATCCTTGGCAAACGGCTGATGTCCCAGGAGGTAGTTGTAGAAATAGAAAGCTATTCTAACAAGCCAGATTGCAGAATCCAATTATTGGACTAATAGCTTTTCCTCAACACTGTATAACATTCTCTATCACAAAGACTGCAGTTTCTTAGATCAGTGCTATGTGGGCGGTAGCTTAAGGTGTTTGTAATTTCTGGGTATTTGCCTTTTGTTATGCAAAATGCACAGGTTGTGTAAAATACATCTACAAGCACTTGCTTTGATTTAAAACACCTGCATTGCATCTAAATGTAAATATAAATCTATATTTGAAGTGCATGGCTAAGTGCAATAGAAACAAAAATCAAGATTAAAGCAGTGCTAATGGAAAACAAGGAGATGCTGTATTGCACTAATGTATCCATGTATATCACAATAATGTTCAGTAAGTGAGGTTTGCACCGTAAGTGAGGTTTGCTGGGCTGTATTTGCACGAAGATAGTCTTACAGTTTGCAGCACGAATAGATTAGGGACACACCGTGAATAATTCAGAAAGCTTTCAACGGACTGAATATAAACTTGAGCTTGCAATGAGTCTAAATTCCTCTACCACTGTCAGACTACGGATGTATTCACATCCCCTGCTGGGGCTGAAATTGTTTGGAGAGACTTGTAGAGGAAGCCGTGAGTCATACCAGCCCGGTGTCTCTCTTTGTCACAGATTGCTAACCTTCACTGCTGTGCAGAAAGATAATTACATTACTGTTATGGAGAGATAAGGCCAAACTGCTATTTTAAGTATTGGAATGACTGTGTGTTTTGATTACAAGGAAGCCAAAATATTCCCTGATGTCGTTTTCAAATCATGTTTACGTGTCCTTCATTTGGAATGTCATGTAGCTTTGTTTAAAGAGCCTACTCGCTTATAGTACATAAAATATCAGATTGGTATGTTATGAGAGGGCAGGGACAGAACAATGGACTACATATTTTGATATCACTGCCACTGTTTACTATGGGTATGGGACTCAAACAGACATAAACCCCTTAGTATTGTCATCATTGCGATTACTGGTATGCTTTATTTGTTCTCTGAATTTCCTTTGAGGCAGTATGTAATTGTGACATGTTATTAGGTGTACCATTACAGTGAATAACAGTGTGTATGAGATTCATTTGTGTAGAACAAACACTTGAGCACAGAAGTAAAATCATCTTCTTGTAAATCCATTTACCCATGTTGTAGTTATGTTTGTGGTCTGACCTTCCAGTTACAAGTGTATTTAACATAAAATTACTTGTTAAAAGGTGCAGTGTGTAAGATTTGGGGACTTTATTTGCAGAATAATGCAAACATGGAATATAATATTCATAACTATGTTTTCACGCATGTCTAATCACCTTATAATAATCTTTTGTTTGTTACTTAAAAAAATCATTCTTCTTTATCTACAGTGGGAGCGGGTCCTCTATCATGGAGGCCGCCATATTGAAACACTGCGTTTCTACGGACAAAACAAATTGTGACTCTAAACAGGGTCTTTAAAGTGTTGTTTCTACTTTACACTAGGAATGTGAGGGTGATGTGAGGAGATTGTAATGCAGTGATTACACCACTAGATGCAACTAAATTCTACACTGGACCTTTAAATAAAATTACGTGTGTGATAGTGAGGGGGTTATATACTTAGTAGTAGTAGTAGTTAGTATAATTTTTCATGTAAGAGTGTTGATAATTGTCTAAAAAAAGCATCCTCATTAATTCTTTTTGATTTTTGCCACTACTGCAGGTTTTGTGAATCCCCTACTAGTGATCTGGAGATGAGGAATGGCCGCGGTCGAGGTAAGCGAATGAGACCGAACAGCAACACCCCTATCAACGAGAACAGCAACTCATCAGACAACAAGGGCACCACCAACAACAAGACACGTGCCGCGTCTAACAGCAAGGGCCGGCGGGGCAGCCAGACGCCATCAGAGCGCCGCACTCCACCTAACAGCAACACAGAGGACATCAAGGCCAGTCCTTCCTCAGCTGGAAAACGCAAGACCAAACCAGCCTCAGACATGGAACCCAATTCCAGCTCAGAGGACACCAAAGGCAACAAACGTATGAGGACAAACTCCAACAGTGGCGGGGCGGGACCAACAGGTCTCCTTATCCCTTCAATTAAGACTGAGCCACTTCCACCTCCCCTCGATCGTAGCTGCCCCTCTCCGGTTCTTATTGACTGCCCACACCCTAATTGCAACAAGAAGTACAAGCACATCAACGGTCTCAAGTACCACCAAGCCCGTGCCCACAATGATGATGACATAAAGTTGGATTTAGATGGAGACAGTGAATATGGAGAGGACTCAACTCTCCACCCTGAACCAGGGAACTGTAACGGAGCCTCTATCTCTCAGAAAGGATGCTTGTCTCCAGCACGTTCAGTTACTCCAAAAGGCAGGAACTTTGATGCTCAAAGTCCTTCCCCATCTCCTGGCAAGTTTGGTTCAAAGCAGAGTAAAAAGAAAATTGCTGAGACAGATCCGGAAATGGGAGGTACGCCAACGGACGGGTGTGAGGATGGGCTTTGCCTCACTGATGAGGCCAGTAACGATGGTTTAGATGATAAGAGAGGATCAGACAAACCCAAAAAGGGTAGCACTGGCTCAAAGGCAGATAAATTGGCCCAGAAAAACATGAAGTCACCAAGGCCCATGGGCCCTGGCTCTACAGCTTCCCAGCAGATGTACTCTTTTCCTCCTGGAAACCCAAATTCTTCCCCGGGACTTACCCCGATGATACAAGGAATCCCCAAGAGTCCCCAAATGAAAGGCACACAGCCTAAACCACCTGCCATTGGAGATCCTGCCTCAGGTAGCTCCAAAGACAAGAAGAAGAAAGACAAGAAGAAAAAAGATGGCGGGAAGGACGCTGACAGCCCCAAGCCTCCGGGAAAAGGGGGTAAACTGGAGGAAGGGAAGCTTCCATACGCTGAACCTCCTGATCAAGGAAATAAAGGGGAAGGACTCCTAAATGGTTCCTCAGATCCTCATCAGAGTCGCTTGGCCAGTATCAAGGCTGAGGCCGATAAGATTTACAGCTTTTCTGACAATGCCCCTAGCCCATCGATTGGTGTAGCCAGTCGAATAGATGGCACTGGAATGCCACAGCCTCTCACGCCACTTCACGCGGTGAACCAGAATGGTGCTGACAACTCTTCAGTCAAAACCAATAGCCCAGCATATTCAGACATTTCAGATGCTGGTGAGGATGGTGAAGGGAAACTAGAAGGTGTCAAAGTCAGGACAGAGGACCAAGCCATCAGGGAAAGTGTCAAGAAAGCACTCTTTCCAAACCAGACACCCAGCAAAGATTCCCCGTACTATCCCGGCTATGAGGCATATTACTCACCAAATTATGTCAACCCCAGTCCTGGCGGGCCCAATCCAGGCACGCCAGTGGCTGAAGGTCAGGTTAAGATCAAAAAGGATGATGATCAGGACCAAGGTGAGGAAAAAATCAAGGTTGAAGTTCATGAAGACCGCAAACCTGACGTTAGTGCTCCTGGCCAGCAACAACAACAGCAGCAGCAGCAACAACAACAGCAACAACAACAACAACAACAACAACAGCAACCCTCAGTCATCCAACAGCGCTCCAACATGTACATGCAACCTCTTTACTACAACCAGTATGCTTATGTTCCCCCATATGCATACCATCACGATCAAGCATACCATAACCACTTGATGAACACCAACCCAGGCTACCGGCAACAGTACGAAGAGCGGCAGCGACAGATGGCTGAACAGCATCGTGCTGCTGAGAAGAAGTCAGATGTAGCCATAAAAGAGCGAGAGGCCTCCATGAAGGAGGAGTGGAAACAAAAGAGCCCGATGCCACCGAGCCTCTCCAAAGCTCCAAGTCAGTCAGATCTTGGAAAGACGCCGCAGCCCCCAAGCAAATCCAGGGACTCGCCCTCTGAGCCCTCCTCTAAATCCTTGGGAAGCATAAAGGGGGAGGACTCAAAGTCCCAGCAAGCTGAGGGGCTGAAGATGAAGCTGACTGAAGGGGGCCACCATGGGAAAGAAGACTCCAAGCAAGCACTGGAGTCTAGAGGTCAGGCAGGGATGGAGCAGGCCATGTGGTACAGACAGGTAAATACCAAATAACAAGTTTAGAGTATATGCTTTAGAGTCTGCTTTAATATTTAGATGCTGGTTTGTGCTGACTTTGACCTTCTTTCTTGCCTTCAGCAGTACCCTGAGAGCCAGAAGCCCCAAGTGGAAGATGAACACCAGCAACAACAACCTCGATGGAAAGATGAAAGGGACAGAGAACGGGAACGAGATCGTAAATTAAAGGAAGACAGGCCCAGGCCCAAGGACAGTCAAAGTGGGCCCAAGGAGGACAGCAAAGAGGGTGGTGACCCCAGAATCACTTCTGAGGACCACCGGGCCATGAGCAAAGACTCTCGTTCTAATCCCCACATGCAGTTCTCATCACCACTAGCACAGCACCAAGGCTACATGCCCTATATGCATGGTTACCCCTATGGACAAGGCTATGACCCCAACCACCCTGGATACAGGGGCATGCCTACAGTCATGATGCAGAATTACCCAGGTAAGCATGCGTGGCTTTTTGAAAACCGCTCCAAGGATTCGTTAGTGCTGCTTTACATTCAAAACTATACATACACGAGTCTCAGCAGGAAGTGTTTTATTGATAATTTCACTCAGAGCCGACTGAATTTCCTACATTTTTTTTGTATCAAGAGAAATTGCAGTCGTGTTTTGAAAATTGAAAAGCAGCGTGAAATGGTGATTTGTTGGAGCTTTATTTGGGGCAAAACACAGCATGGGAGTAATCTGCGAGTTAGATAGGCCAAGTCAATCAAGTATTGATTCTGCCTGGCCTATGTTCCTAACAGTGGTTCTGAATAGGATGATTATATGTCCGAAAATGGGTGTTTTGCTTGTCAACATTGAGTTGGGTTGGCAAAATTGCGAGCTCTACTGCTGGGAGTGGTTTAATTTGTGTTCGAATCCTGATACATGTAGCCAAGAAAAATCTAGTATACATGTATGTAAATGGGCCAACATGGCTGATGAATCCCCACCAGACAGAGAAGTGTACTATTGATAGCTTACATACAACATCTACATGGCAACAGTAGAGAAATAAGCTGATCTTAAGCGACTTTCTTTTGTAAATTAAATGAAATCTGCTGGCACTAGACTCTTAGTATCTGGATATAGATGTGACATTATGTCCTGAAGTCAAGATGGGCTGGTTGGTGATCAATAATCAATAGTTTTGACTATTAATCTTGATTGATGTGAGCACTAATGAGAATAATCAATCACCAGTTGTCACATTTGTATTTCCCATTAACCTAAATTTGAATTTTCTCCTTCACTTTCAGGTTCGTACCTATCTGGAGGCTATCCGTTTTCTCCATACGGCAGTAAAATAGCCGGAGGTGAGGAAGGCAGCGACAAATCCCGCGCTAGCCCCACTGTCACCAAAACAGCAACGGACTCCAAAGCCCTGGATATCCTGCATCAGCACGCCAGCCAATACAAGAGCAAATCCCCCACAGTAGCTGACAAGCCACCCCACGACCGGGAGCGGGAGCAGGACAGAGGAGCAGGTGGAGACAGAGATCGGGAAAGGGAGCGCGAGAGGGAAAGAGAAAGAGACGTGGACCGACCACGATCTTCACCCTCCCAGCGCATCATGCCCTCTCACCACCACCTGAGTTACCCCCTGCTCTCAGGGCAATACGACCTGTCCTACGCCACAGGTCAGTCAATCCTCAGTCGTCCCATCTCTGCTGGATTCACTGCACTAAATGTGATACTGTTCTTACATACTTAATAGGGTACTTTTCATGCAAAGTAGCCAGTTACTTAAATTTAAAAAAAGAAAAGGCTCACAGCCCAGGATGCTTACTGTAAGTAGATGCAGACTGTTTAAATTATGGCAGATCAGCAATCTAAGTTCAGAACCTAAATAGGAAATATCACTGATAGCCATACATTTTCCAACTCGCCATAGGTCTCTCCTCATCAGCTATTGTTGCCAGCCAACAAGCAGCAACCCCTCCTCTACCCACCACCACGGAGGTGAGAACGGTAAGACCCCCCCTTAGTTGGAGAGACGAAACACAAGATGATGAGACACACAGATAAACTGCAGGTGACAGACAAAAACAATACACATAACTCGAGTGAAAAACAAAATATTAAGGTTATTAGTACTGGCACAGACGTCCTGTAAAAACAAAACCAAATGTTTCTTTGTCTCCGCTTGATTTGATTTGAAGTGTAAAAGAACACTCTGCTCTTCTTTCCTTACAACATTTATGTTGCAGACTCAGTGGCAGCAACCCGTAAAGAAATCCTGGCCAAACAAAGCCTTTACTACTCTACTGCAATCTAGTACAATATGCAGTGCAGCATTTAGCCCCTGAGCTCATCCATCCTAAGTAGGTCCTCTGAGGACAAGTGGATCACAGTGTTGATAATAGAGATGTGGAATGAGTCCGCCAAGACGCTGAGCCACAGCAGCGTGCACTGACATCTAGTGGAAGCTCTTTTAAATTACAGCTTTGATAGATAAACACACACTCACTCTGAGTCACTTAAAAATGAGGCAGTCTGAAACATTAGCTAGGTGTGTCTGATAAACTGACAACTGAGTGTGAGCTGCAGGTCCAACAGACTACAATTAATAACATACCTCCAATGGTGGATGCAGTATTTACTTGAATGTACATTTGAATAGAGGGCTTCTACTTGTAATGCAGTATAAGTATACAGTATAAGTACACTATACTACTATTTAATATCAGTGGAATGTACTTAAAGCTTCAAAATAACTCCTTTACGGATGTCAGAAAAACATAAATAAACCAAATTCATCATAATCAAACTGTAGGCTACAACAAAATACACATGTACTACACATAATTAAATTATTGTAGAAAAAAAAACACAAAGTAAATGTTTATGTTTAATGTAATAGTTTTTAGAAACAAAGAAACGGAGCTCGCTCTCTGTTTGTTCTTCCATCTAACTAGTGTGATATCTATCAAATGCAGCTCATCATGTGCTCATCAAAATATGTCTATACCGTGTCCATTGTTAGGCAGCTAGGCGCGCTGCGATTGGTGGTTCTAGTGTTAACGTGTAATTTTAAAGCTGCGGTTGAGCAAAGTGGAGAATTTCACATTCAGACGTAGATCGTATTTTTAAGCCGATCATTTAGATTCTGTATGTAAAATCAACAAAGTAACTTAAAGTAAATTTCCAAAAGTAGAAGTATTCTCTCAGAAATCTAGTGTGGTATTACGTAGCCTAAAATGAAGTACAAATACCTCAAAAGTACACAGTAGCAGTTGAGTAAAAGTTCTTACATTTCACCAGAGAAGAGTCACAGAAATGTGTAAAGCATTCTTTAAATGGCGTTTTTCTTATGATCTGATAATAATCGAGTCTTTCCTTTTCTATCTCTCGCAGGGAAACCTGACCGTCACACCTCAACCCTGCAAAGATTCATGTGACTGGCTCACATGAGAAGAAAATCTCCCGGGTGTTACCTTTTTAGACATCAGTTGAATGGTGTTTCTATCTATATTTTTAGTTGTTGTTTTTTCTGCCCAAAGGCGAGGCAGATTGTTGATGTTTTTGTTGTTGTTTTTTTTTTTTTCCCCCCTCGTAAATGACCCCAAAATTTTTCCAGACCTTGGACTGTAACAGGACTGATAATAACCCAGGTTCAAAGCCATCACTCTGCCTCATCACGCAGAGGAAACACCAACCCGCTGATCATCTAGTCTTTGCACTGTCAACAAATACAATGCAAAAAGAGACTATTGGACTGCCAGAACAGCTTTTTTCTTGCTGTTTTTTCTTTTTTTTTTTTTTCTTCTTTGACTGCATTGTTTTTTGTCATATGCAGAAAGAAATTGGCAGGGGATGTTTGGGTGGCTGATGGGAAAAGGGGAGTCAAACTAAATTAAAGACTGAAAAAAAAAAAAGTGAATCATATTGAAATGATTTCAACTCTATGTCTTTGGCTTATTGTATGCCGTGAAACAACAGTATATCCTTAACTTGACAAATGTTTGGCTATATTTCGAGGGAAGAGGGAATATGGCAACAGCTGCTTTCTTCAGAGACTTAAAGAGCCTGAGACTGAAGTTTTTTGTTTTTTTTCTTCATTTTCCATCATCATTGTTGATTCCCATCCTCTTCGAACCCTCAGTTCTTGTTTCAGGGATGATGTCGTCATGTTCTTTTTTTTTTTTTGCGAAGGGACCGCACACACCTCAATGGAGAATAAACACTATTCATGTTTTTCTTTTTTTTTTTCTCAGTAATGCTCCATATCATTGTGTTCATCCTTGAATGTGTCTGACGCTGGTATTAGTCCTGTTTTTTTTTCCTCAAAGGGTCTGTCTTTTAACACTCACACTCAAAAAAAACGGTGAAGCCACATTAGCAAGCGACGAATTCACTCACCGGGCATTTTTTTTTTTCATCGCCGTGTTAGGCCACTGCATTTCTGGTTGGGTTTTTTGGTGTTTTTACTGTAAGACTGTGCTTCGTTTCAGCTCAAGTTTGATTGTTTTCTGTAAACAATGTGAAATCTCACTCAGCTCATGTATTTTTCTGCTGTAATATAGACTTTTAGCCTACTTCTATGTGCATAAATGTTTATATTTATCCCAGCACACGCAACTGTTAAATAGCTTCCGGCCCTCATAGCGTTTTAAACATTACGTGCGCAGATCATTAATGCTACCTAAACGTCTCACTGTGATTCTTCTTTGGCCCAGCTTTGGTTGTCTTTTGTTTGTAGTATATCGACTTAACACATCACAAGCTTGACTTATTCCAACATGCAGTGCACAGTTAGCCTGGTATCAGACCTCTGAGTCGCCGCCCACATCTCAGATCTCTTTCAGCGATTCAGTGAGATTAAAACAAAACGTCTGATTTTTTTTTTTTTTTTTAAGCTCTTGTGCACCGTCAAAAGTTGATCTATCAGTGCTTCGCTTGCTTGTGTGGTTTCACCCTAACACACACTCACCTCGTACAGTTGTTGGCATGTTGTTGTTTTTTTTTTCCTTCTAACCAGTGGCTAAAGCTTCGGATCAAACTGGGCCGACGAGTCGTCGATACGTCGGACACCGGTTTGCTTTGTTCAGTCGCTGCCTGTGCTCTATAAGCTCAACTACTGGCACATTAAAACATAAGTGCATGAAATGACCCGAAACATCTTTCAGCTGTTACGATTACAGAGCAAACATGAACCAGTCAGATGCAGACGATGAGCCTGAATGAGGAAAAAAAAAATGAAATGAAAGGTGAGCCAGTGAGGATCGTGGAGCAGAATGGATGGAATGATCACACACACCTGAATGAAATAATGAAGTTGGCCAGTCAGCTTGTAAAAGAAGCACGTTACTCAAGGCTTTTTTTTTTTTCTCTCTTTGGATCTCAAACTGGTGGTGCCACTCTAAAAAGCAACCGTCAACATGGCCTGTTGTATCAGAGGGGGGCCCTCTTTGGCTTTAAATTACACTTCTCTCATACCTCAGGGGTTGTAAGTGAAATCTATCCATATGCTGTTTGCATCGATTTCAGAGGGCTTCTGTTTATGGATGTGAAGGAGGACGAGGTAAAAAAAACAAAACAAAAAAAAAAGCACATTTTCTGCTGTGAGCTGGAAGTGCTGTATTCAGAAATGACGAATTGGGCTCAGGATAGAGAATTATTAAAGGTTTTAACGCCACGCCGTGCTGTTGTCGGGTTGCTGAACAGTCTTCACGTTCTTCTAAAGCATTATAATAAATAGAATATTGACCATGTTGTCATTAAATTTTATTGATTTTTGATTTTACAGTCACTTTTAATGTTCCCATTGTTGTAGTGTTTTTGTTCTCATTTAATAATATGTTCAAGTCCATAAACCACCAGGTAATCTCACCTCTGACACCCTCTGACGTTGGATGTTCGCTTCTTTGTTGACTTACGATCATGAAACTGCAGCTCGATTCTTTTTTTTTTTTTTTAAGGTTCTCGGACATTCCCAGTAAATAAGTTGCCAGTTTCTTGTCCCATGGAAAAAGTTTGCAGGATGGTCTATCTTCTTTTTTTTTTTTTGACCTTTTGAGCATTTTAAAGAAGAATGGCTGACGCGAATAAGCTGAATGTGGTGGTGTTTGACTTGTACTTAATCTGTAAGGGTAATCTAGGCAGCTGTGATGTTGTCATTAAAAAGTCCGTGGGTTTTAGTACCAGCAGACTGCATACAGTACATATAGTTTTATCAGACAATGGTTGTGACAAGTGCATTTGTTCTCTCTCTGAGAGTAGTAATGTTATCTCAGTAGTAAGCAAAGCCCAGTGAAAATCATATATACTAAAGTGTATGAAAAGCCAGAAAAGTAATGTTTGCTATCAACATATTGGAAAGTGCTTGGCTCTTGTATGTTGCAGGACTGTATTTGTTTCATGGTGAAGAGTATATTTATTGGCCAGCAGTTGTCTCAATTGGTGCCTAGTTGAACATTCTTCTGTGAAAACGCAGAGACACTTGCTCGTTTGTCTTTTCTTGACCCACCTACTGTCACGCGACCCCACCCACCACCCCGGAAACCCCCGTACCCAAACCCACCCCCAAAAAAGTACCAGTTCTGGTGCTTGCAAGGATGTTTACAATGTCTTCATTTTCTTTCTGTGTGAGAAAATTCAGATCTCTTCGCCCTCTCCTTTCTCCCGCCCTTCAGGAGTTTGTGTAAAGTGTACATTACCATGGTTCTTTTTTATACAATACTCTGTAACTTGCCTTTGTAAATTTGGGCTGGAAAAAAATAAATCTTTTTATGAGACAGTCTGTACTGGGAACTGCTTAATGCCTTCTGCTCTGTTGATGCTGTGGAGTGGAACGTATCGTCATTAAAGGGGTCGTTCAGGTATTTTAAAGTGAGGTTGTATGAGGTACGTACAGGAGTACAGTTTGTGCGTGGCACAGTGGGAATACAGAATTCTTACGCCAACTGAAAGCAATGAAAATATTATTAATATAACGTACACTTAAAAGGATATTGATCCTTCTGAGTTGTAGCTAAAATTTTCTGCATACCTCTACGTCTGTGCTAGGATCCCGGTCTGCTTCTCCAAACTGGGGTTAGTTAATAATGTAGGTCACTGGTTCTCAAACTACAGTACAGCCTCCCTGTAGTGGTATTTGGAGAAATCTCTGCAATAAAAACATATTATACCATCAAAATACTACAACGTTTGAATGGAAATAAACTATGAGATTGCATTGATGTCATTAAAATATGCATTTCCTGTAATGTTTTCTTCAATATCGGCCTGCCACGATCATGCACGGGAACTATTTGGAAGGAGGGGTGCACCCATGTCTCACAAGTCAACAATAAATAATCTTATTAGGAATGAATTGTCGTATATGTAGTCGTATTTGGACAGCTGAATATTTTCTGAGGTGGTACACGATGTAAAAAGTTTGAGAGACGCTGCTGTAGCTAATGCACTGACTTCTAACTACACAAACTAACCCTTTAAGCTTTTCGTATGTCTGTGCAGGTGTTCGCCAAACCTTTTAAAGTCATCGTGGAGCAATGATTTCACCGTACAGAAAACTTTATTTTAAACTGTAAAAGACTCATATCTAAGTTAGCAGGTTGATCTCTGAATGTGTCAAGGACGTTAAACTTGTAGTTTTTAGTGTAAAGTCACCACATTGCAGGCATTGCAGTTTCCAACATTGCTTTATAATTATTCCCTTTCTGAAAATAGATGAATGGATAATGCTTAAAATACATATTAGAAAATGAAAACTGCACTGTGACATTCGGCCACAGGAGAGCAGTGTCTCTAAAGGGGCCACAGTGAATATCGGCTGGATCAAAAGTCAGAGTTTTGCCTGTTGGAGGAAGTTTTACTGCTGACGAACAAACTGTACCTGAGAATGTTTAGTTTAACGCAGCATAAATGACATTTAGTAGTTGTTGAGGGAAGGTATCTTTGTGTTTTGAAGCTTTCAGTTTGAGTCACTACGCGGTGTTTAAATAATAAGTCGATTAAAAGAAAGTTTTGACACTTAACTCATCTCCATTCCCCGTCCTCACATAAATGTGTTCTGCTTATTGATACGTCACTGTGCAGAATGACGTATGTGCAGCGTCTGCTGAAGGAGGAAAGCGTCTGTGCTCACCTTAAAGGTCCAGTGTCTTTTAGAGTAGAGCTCTCTTTGTATCTGCAGAGAGAGCAGGTCCTCTTCCACAGAGTACACCACGTTGACCTGCCATGTTTCTACAGTAGCCCAGAATGGACAAACTAAACACTGACTCCAAATAGTGCCTTCTGTGTTTTGTTTTTTGTTTGTTTGTAGATTCTCCTTCTCACTTGTGTGTGAAGGGTGAGAAGATTCAGTATTCAGTTGGTTGCAATCTGCAGCATCACCACTAGATGCCACTAAATCCTACACACTGGACCTTTAAAGTTAGGGCAGGCAGGTGATTTGTTGAAGGTCTTTTTACATCCTGACAGCAGTTAATACATCCGATTATTTGTGGGGGGGAAATCTCTGCTATTTGTTCTGTAATGTTACAGGTCTGTAATGAGCTCTTCCAATTGTTTCACTGGACAGATAAAATGATTGGCTGCACGCTCTCTTGCTACTTTCTCCAATGATAACTACCCTAACTTTAAAGGTGCCCTGTGAACAGAGGTTATATTTGAATCTGGTTTATCTTTGAGGTCTAACAAACGTCTCAAATGGATTTCCCTCTTCATAAAAACATTTGTATTTTTAGTATTGTTTACCTGCTTTTCTTCTTCTTCACTGACTTTGCTGCTGCATTGCAGCATATTTGGTGTGTCACCACCATCAGAGCGACACCATTGTCATAGACAAACAGCTCCATAGCACTATAGAGGTGTTGCAGAGATTAACGCAGAGGTGTAACTGCTGTGAAACAATCAGAAAACAACAACATTTCTCAGAATCACCAGCTTTTCATGACCATTGCTCCCTTTCCCCACTTCACTCTCTAGCTCACTTAACCACCACAGTGTGACACCAGGCTCTCCAACATTCCCCCCTAGCCTAAATGGAAACACCTCCACTCATATGAATGACTGGCTTGGTTTGAAAACACCCTAACACATACCAGCAAGTTTCTGAGTCATCATAAATCGACTGTGGGTTTTAACTCTGGGAGAAGGAGTAGATGTAATTTTAGGAGTTTATTATTCAAAGCAGTGTGTTTTTAGTCTTGAAATGTGTCATGATGAGTCAATAATCATGCAAAAATACAGGATTTTTTGCGAGTGATGCAACATTTGCTGGCACAAACACAAACCTGAGGCTCTGCTGCTTTTTTTTCAGCTGTGCTGTATATAAATTAAATCTGAGTATCTCTGAGTTTTGGACTGTTGATCAGACAAATAAAGCAATTTCATCTTTCATCACAGGCTCGCTAAAATAAAATGATCATTAGTTGCGACCCTTGCAGCCTGTCCGACCTCCTATGAGCTGTTCACTCTCTTCAGTACATCACTTAACATGCACACTGTTAAAACTTTATCTGCACCTGCTGTGCCACTCACTCCTATCAGTCAGTTAGGGTATTTTTAACCGCCCTTAATGCTCCTGAACTGAGAGTCCGCTCTGTGCATTAGCATAATGCAACATCAGTGAGTGATTACGCCGGGGATGATTTTGTTGAGTGTAAATGTGAAATCTGATTATCCTCTATGGTCTGAGCTCGGCAGAGGGAGGAGGGCAGGAGACAGGGAGGAGGGCAGGAGACAGGGAGGGAGGGAGGAAGAGAGAGGGAGAGAGAGAGGGAGAACGAGGTTGGCTGGAGGAGAGATTCAGATGGGAAGGAGGGGTTAAGATAGCAATGTGCTGAGCCAATGGCTTTTCCACAGAGCAGCTGGCTGGCATCAGGACAGGACAGGCCGCTCTGAAGAAGGATACCTTGAGGACGGCTCTTCTCCGCTCGCTGTAGGACACTGAGGGTGACTTCCAGGAGGTGTTCATGGGATGCACTATCTACGCAGCCAGCCCTAAGGCCCTGCCCGCCGACGAGGCCCCAGGCCAGGACAGATACTACCAGCTCCCCCACTACCGCCACCCTCATGGTAACTGCAGTCAGAGGATAGCAGCCAGCAGAGCCAGGTCAGTCAACACCACACAGGAAGTGCACCGAATACTTGTCATGAGTTGAGGCTGACAGGTTGACTCCAGGCTCACTGAGGCACTGATTGCATCTGAACCAATCACAGAGGAGGAGATGTAGAGAGTAAGAGCGAGGTGTTGGAACTAGGACAAATGGGAGGTGGACGGAGAAGTAACTTGTAAAATACTTAAATATACAAAGATATTTTACTCTTTAGTCAGCAGTAAATAGACGTCTTCTCTACACCTGCAGCTTGGACACAGGTTTATCACTGAGATGTTGCTTACTGCTGTTGTAAACCGAATATAATCCACCTCTGTAGCAGCGTTTGGACTGTGATTAAGTCACACGAGCACCATGCACATACTGAATCTCATCCTGTGTATAACAGCCTCCTTGAAAAAGTGCTTCTGTCTCTTCAGCTGAGAGCCTGAACTCTCGTTAACATGACAGACGACTGATGCTGGAGGATTTGCTGAATGTTGTGAATAGCTCTGTATACAGAGAGAGGAGGGACTCTTAGCACTGCAGAGAGGACTGCAGCTTTATACATTATTGTTTGTTCAGTCTACAGTGACAACATTCGGTTACACACACACACACCCAGTGATGCAGTGTAGCAAAGTTATGCTTCGTTACACTTCTACTCCACTATCTCAGAGGAAAACTCTGCACTCTTCATTTCTCTGCATTTATCTACAGCTGTAGTTACATCTCAGATCAAGATTTTACATGTAAAACATGTGATAAGATCCAAATATATGATGCATTATAAATTAAACTATATAACAGTATATTAATTAGTTAAAATTAGCTCCACCTGACCACACAAATGCATCAATAATAACATTTTAAATAATATAAAAAGAGAATTTACAGAATATATGGAGACATTTTGCAAGTGAAGGACTTTTGATGAGTAATATCTTAATCCATAATAATATATATTATTATAATTTATCCGGTTACTTATATTATTATTATGAATCTGCAAAGTAACTAGTATCAGCAAAATGTAGTGCAGTAGCATAAAATGGAAATACTCAAGTAAAGCACAAAAAGTTTACTCAAGAAATGTACTGAACTACAGTTTTGCAGTATTTTCATTTAATGTTACTTCACTCCACGTCAGAAGGGAAACGTTTATTTGGCAATATTAGTTACTAGTTACTTTGCAGATTCAGATTATAATACAAAATATTATTTATTATATATATCAACAAATAAAGTATGCCGTATTATTATGAATTAAGACATTACGTCATATATAAATAGTATAGTATATGTTATATAGTTGAAATTAGCTCCGCCTTTACTACCTGCAACATTAAAGTGATATTAATGCATCAATAATTATAATCCAGTAATGTAATAAATAGTACTCTTACACAGGGCATTCTGTACTATCAGTACTTTTACTTTTGCTACTTTAAAGCCACACTGTGTAAGGTTTATTCATAAAACAGTTTCTGCACCGCTATTTTATGATCCGCATCAACTCTCTCTGATTTACAGAGTTTCCTGACGGACAGTGAAGTAAACTGCTGTGAACTATAGCTGCTGTTAGCTAATGTTAGATCAGTTCGTAAGCCAGGCTATGAGCTCAGAGCACCAGGGGAGTGTTAGTGTTTGGTCCACCTGGAGGAGAAAGTTTTCAGGCCCGGTACACAGGACAAATGCTGACGAGGGGTGGAGACAGTGTTGTGCCAGAACAGGAGCTGGGCAAGTGAGCAATGTAACTTGGCTCAGCAGCGTCTATGGACATAATGACAGAGGAGAAAAGACTGTAATTTAAAGCAATTTAAACAGAACAAATACACGTGTACAACTGTAAATATTTATGTCAGTGGTATTGCACTCTGAAACTGGGGGTGTTAAATTGCAAATTACTTACTTTGTGGTGTATTTTAATGCTAATACTTTTGTACTTTTACTTTTTAAATTTTTAAATGCAGGACTTTAACTAGTAAGTGTATTTCTACA
This sequence comes from Miichthys miiuy, assembly GCA_036365135.1. Taxonomy (NCBI): domain Eukaryota; kingdom Metazoa; phylum Chordata; class Actinopteri; family Sciaenidae; genus Miichthys; species Miichthys miiuy. The sequence goes on from CM071603.1 coordinate 25,220,250, forward strand.
GTATAATATTGCTACTTTTACTTAAGTAAAATATCTAAATACTTCTCCCACCGCTGAGTATAAGTACCTCAGATTTGTACTTGAGTAAATGTACTTGTACGTGTAAATAAGGGGCAGTCGTTAAATTATTCCGGGCGTCTGTGGGAAGAAAATAGCCGCCGTGTAATCCCCTGGCAGTGTGTGTACGCAGCCCACACTGGGCTATAGGTAAGCTCAACCCACCTCACACACACACACACACACACGCAGGACACACACTTGTGAGGCGGTTACAGCTCCGTCAACACGACCTCAGCACGACTTTAATGATCCGTGCTAAGTTTATTTATTTTAGGGGGGGGAGGGCAGTTGTTTTTCGTCGATAACTAAATTAAAATGATTTAACCGAGAAATGCAGAGCAGAGCTGAGGAGTTTACCGGAGCTACGAGGCGACAACACGGCGGAAAAAGTCGCGGCTGCCCGTGAAGCTACAGGTAGGAGCCGTTAACCGTTAAGATACCTGGAGGAACCGTTGGGCTTCCGCTAAGACTTTCAAAATAAAAGCACCAATGATGGTATCTGGGTGTTAACTGGCAAAACAGCAGGTTATGTTTAAAAGAAAAAGTTGAATTATCAGTGAGATAGTGAGGTGTAGTAATATATTAACACCAGATATTAGTATTATGAAGGTTCGTGCTGAAATTCATGAATGCAGAGAGTGGTGTCAGGATATTTGCCAGTGATGATTTTTCAATCAAAATTTAAAATAGAAATGGAAATTAATTATATTTATATGTGAAATTCAATGTCCTAATGTCCTTTTGCGCTAATCTAGACTATATTTGTTCTAAATGTGAATTAATTTCCGCTCTTATTTTGGAAAAAATTGCTTCATTTCCGGGCTTCTTTTGACAAGCTTAACGCCTTTTCTCAAAGTAAAAGCTGGCAACGTTTATTCAAAAAGACAAGTGTTATAGATACACATACATTTCAGGAATAAAATGTACATCTAGGCATGTTTAACGTTGAAAATATGAGTAAAGCGTGATGACTTGAAGCCATTTACACTCTTATACCTTGCACGAGTCTGTAACATTACTTAAATTAAACAGTACCTGCTACTTCCCAATAGAAGGTGTATGCATAAATGATTTACACTCTATGAAACTATGTATTTTCCTTGTTCTGAACTCTGTGAAATCCCCTCTGGATTTCACACTAAACAGTCATTATTGTGCTCCAAATAGTCTCTTCGGTGAGAGGAACATTTGGAGCCTTGTGCCACACTTCTGTCATCAAAGGCTGTTTTGAGGTGCTTGCACAATGGGGAGGTTATTTCAGAAAGTCTCAAGCAGTGCAGAGTGCAGAGTCCAAAGGCTGTGCTTCTGTTGCGGCTTCACAAGACCGTCTGTGTCTGTGAAAGACCAAATAAAGATAATACACAACAACAGCAACAAGGGCAGTGGTGTAATGGTCCCCGGAGAAGCGGGCATACACCCCAATTTTGAGGATAAACAACCTTTGTGACGTGTAAGGCTATTCTTGCATGTTTAGCTCACTCTGTAGCATTTGCACAGTCACTTAACTTCTGCTATTTCACTTCATGGAGTTTCATTTTGAAATCAACACGAGCCACAGAAGAGGTGCAGATTTTGCAACAAACGCTGGCCCAAAAACCTTGTGAGACAATTATATGATTATGCATAATTACACATATAATTTCACCATCCTAGAAAAATAAAATCAGCTCGCAGAACACTGCTGAACGATGTGGGATTTAGAGGTGGGTATACTCAATGCGTACTGGAAAATAAGCAGGTATACTCCGTGTATCCTGCATCACACCGATGAGTTAAGATGCACAAAACTCTAAAATGATGTCTAGTGTAGGTGTTAAATGTCTACGGCACTTATTTTGGATTTCTTTCTTGATTTTCTCATGTTTATCTTTCTCTTAGACAAACCCACCTTCAGCTTTTCAGGTAAATTAAAGCTCTACCTCTACAAACTCACCGTAAACAAAGCGGTCTGTCTGCCAAGACAATCCTATACAAAAAGAGTCCTACATTCATGTTTCTTTTAGCTCAGTTGCCGCAGCACATTTTGGTAAAGTCATTGGCTGTTAGTTACCTTCACGAGCTTGTACTTTATGCGTACAGGACATGGTATAACACTTATCCTCAGAAATATACTTAAGACTGTGAAAGTGAAAATGATCAAACAACAACAACTAAATGGCACAGGGCTACAGGGAGATGAGTAACTGGAGGCAGAGAGAGTGCGGTGACTCCTCAACAATCCCAGTGGATAAACCTTAACAAGATTACAGTTTATTGGATTGGAGGATGTCTTGTGACAGCACAAAGTGTTTGTCTCCTGAGACGAAGAAGAAAAAGGACACAGAGGAGGAGGAGAGGCATGTTTGACCAGAGCAGGACAGATCCAGCAGAAGAGCAGGGGGAAGGTTGGAAGGGGCATCAAGGAAGTTCATTTTGTACTTTACTATTTACTGACCTGGGTCGTACATGTGGGTAGTGTTGCTATAAGGCCAAACTTGTGTCTGCTGTGTGTTTGGACAGGTTAATCATCATTTTTGTTTGAGGAAATAGAAAAAGCTTTGACCATCAGACCATTGCAGCTACCCACCTCAAGTGTTTACACTTCTCTGCGGCTCCATCCAGTTCAAGACTCTGGTTTTAGTTTAGTAATGTATAAAGGGAACTGCTGCTGGTTTTCAGATGATCCAGAACACAGCGGCGCGCCTGATCTTCACTCAACCCAAAGGGGCACATTACCTCACTGCTCATCGAGCTGCACTGGCTACCTGTAGCAGCCCACATTAAATTCAAACCACTAATGATTGCCTAGAAAGAAGTCTCCGGTTCTGCTCTGACTTAAACTGGCTCTGCCACCCGTACGCTCAGGACAATCCAAACTTTTATCGTCTGTTGTTCCCGTTGGTGGAACGTCCTACCAGCTCCTATCAGATCAGGGCCGCCCCTCTCTACCTTCAAAAAGCTCCTGAAGACCTCCAGCTCTTCAAACAGTACCTCCTCTCTGAGCACTACCCACAACTGGACATGCTAAATTATCCCCTTCTACCTGTGAGTTTAAAGAAAATCAGACTAAACAGGACGTAAAATCAATGGCCCTAAATGTAATCCAGGGTTTCGCAGAATGATCCAATACTGTTGTCCTTGTTTGGCGATGACGTTGGATGTGATGGTCGGTACACCCAGAAAACAAGAGTTACATTTGCCTAGTTGGGACTGGTGTTTTGGGCTCATCAGGCTGCTTCTTGAATGTATTTTAAGCATCTCACTGCTTATTTACCTTAGACACACGTCAGTCTGGTCTGCTCTGTTTCTGATCAGCAGGAAGACTAAAATTTAAATGACGTACGTTTCAAGTTCAAACAACACAGAGGTTGTGTTAATATTTATTATTTATTTTTGAGCATTTGTTTAATTTAACTTCCTGCAAACCTGGAAAACTAAACATCTTCATGGCAAAACAGAGAATGTTTGTGTCACTGACTGGGACACCAGGGCCAGTATGTGTTTCATAAAGTTTTTAGCAAAGCTTGTGAAACCATAGAGCCGTCCAAAGTCTGTTCCCTGAGCCGTCAGACCTGGACACAGTGTGGTGTCAAAGAATTCACAGCTGTCAAGGTCAAAGGGTATAAAGAGTGTTTTGTTTTTCAGTACCTAAACTAAACCTAAACTAAAAATAACGTGTCAGACTGTCTCACAAAAGTTTCGCATCTCTGCAAACTGGTTTTCATATGAAAGTGAACCAGTAGCTGTCTGGAAGGCAGGAAATGAATCTCAAAAGTCGTAGTATGCTTTTAAAAAAGGGCCAGCAGTTATGTAAATATATCTATATGACTTGCAGTTTTTGTAATTTGCATAACGTGCAGTGCTACTGGTTTGGTCCTCGAAAGCTTCCCACATGTAAAAAGTTTGCATAAAACACTTCAGATTTCACTCGGAAATATACTTTATCCAAATTTATTGACTTATCACTACTGACAGCGTAGGCGTGACGTCACCCAAATGTCCAAAATCCTTGGCTCTGGCTGCCACCAGGGTGGGCTCAATGACACCCGGGTACTTAAACAAGCCATCTGTAACGGCACCTACCTGTCAGTCAAAGTGTCCACGCCGTTAATCCTACATAACTTTAAGCCTTAATATAATTTATGCTGTTAGTTATATAAAAATTCACCCTCAGTACAGTTGAATGGGGAAATTAACTATAGAGCCCAAAACTGTTTTTTGTACCAGCCTGTAAACATGTTTATTCCTCCTGTGAAGTTGGACATTTTAACATGGGGACTTATGGAGATTGACTCTTTCTGTAGCCAGCCTCAAGTGGACGTTTGAGGAACTGCAGTTTTTGGCACTTCCGCATTGGCTTCACTTCACAGCCACGGAGGTTGTTGCTTGCTTATTACTCAAGAAAAATGTTTTACAAAGTAAATCCAGCCCAATATTTTATAATTTTTATATTATATACAATTTTAGATAATTCTTTAAGTAACAATTCATTTTAATGATTTTGTTTTTATCAAAATACTCCAACCAAACCATTTCCTTACAAAGAATAGCCGAGCACGACTACGAGCACCCCCGCTGAACATTGTTTGAAGTGAACTGCAACAGCACCACAAGGCTCCATTGTGCCCTTAGACCCACATCTGGGATCAGATACCCCTCCTGGATCCTTTAACCTCAGGCTTTAGGTGAAAAGACCACACAAACCCTTTATTTATGTCTTACAATAGGCTCTTCACCTCCTATTCAACCCCGTGATCACAGATAACCAGTCAGATGTAAAGCCTCAAGGACCAGGAAGCCCCTGTTGTTTGAACAGGTCAGCGGCTGACATAAAGCTTCTGGCCAATTAGAGATAATACACTGGAAACTGCATGCGGGGGCCTATTTCCATCAGCACCTGTAATTATATCAGGGCAGGTGGTAACGACTTCCCAGAGGAAAATATGGCACAGGGCAGGTGGGTGTTTGTGTTTGTGTATGTGAGAAAGAAAGAGAGAGATTTAGAGAGGGAGAAACACAACAGATTGTTGAAAGCTTTCCTGTAGCTGTGCTGTTTAATGACAACACTGCAGGGCATTTATAGGATAACAGCAGCTTTATTATTCTTAGTTATTTAGATCCCAAACTAAGGAGGGGTATTTCTGCTGTTGCCAGGATGGTGAGGATACCCGGAAGATTGTGGAAAGGATATTAGCAGTTTATATATATGTTTATTTTGTTGTTTATTGGGTTACACTTTGTTTTTGTCGCTATTATAGGTTTTTGTTACTTATTGTATCATTTGAGAGTCATTTCACTTATTTATATTTGGTTATATTGCAGTTCCTCGTCTTTATTCACACTGTGAGACTTTAAATTGTTGTTTTATTGTTGTTGTTGTTGTTTTTGTGTGGACCCCAGGAACACTAGCAGCCACTTTTTTTTGGAAGCTAATAGGGATCTGAATAAAGAATAAATCCATATGCCAACATATTGTTGAGGAAGAAAACAGAAAATAGGATTAGAAATTGGTGTGATGGTGTATTCACAGGTAAGCTACCAGCTATGATACAGCTAGGGCTGACCTGACACAGCTTTAACACATGAACGTCATTGGTGGCAATTAAGAGTGTGTGGAAAATAGCTATCAAGGGAGCAGAGAAGGTGAGACAGTTAACTGAAGTTGTAAGTGTAGTGACTGAACTCCTAACTCAGTAGATGATGCGGTTTTCTTGGCACGTTTTCCATTAAAACAAGAATAACACTTTCAAGTAAGAATCGTCTGTTCCCATCGCCTACAAACGTAGACTAACAATGCATGATCTACTGTAAACACCAGGTGCCCATCAGTAATTAGCACAACACAAAAAAACAAAAGTCCTCCTAGTGGTTAAATCTGTGGCTCCTACAGTTAGCTAAAATGATGGTGGTAAATAAATAGTTCATTAGGGCACATTCAGACAGAATCCGTCACTCATTCGTTTGAGAGTGTGTTTTGTGCTGAAATATCTCTGAAACTGAGACCATCCAGGTGGATTCATGGACTAAACTCTGATACTCTACCTGTTGTGTTCTGGCTTTGTTTTTTTTTCATGTACCCAGCTTCTAAATCTGTGTCTGTGACTCACAATTTTCCGCTGCAAAATAGAGACACGAAGAACTTTAATTAAGCCCGTTAATCAGTGAAATAAAAAGTTATTTTCCGATTGTTTCACAGCAGTTACGTTCAACCCAAATGGATAAAATAACACTCCCAGCAGTCCAGCCACACGCCTTCGGTTAGCCGTACGGTAATTCACCACAGCGCCTGAATTGCTGCCCTTCCAAGCATGTAGGAGTAACTATACTAAAGATATTGTCCCTTTCTAGAGCCAGTGTGTGGTTTGCGCTCTCTGGGCTACGGTAGAAACATGGTGGAAGAGGTCCTGCAGCATCTGCAGATATAAAAGGATCACATCACTCCCATATTTTCTGCTTTACACTGGCTTCCCATCAAGTCTAGGATTCGTATTATAGTACTTGTTGGCACATACAGAGCCCTGCATGGTCAAGCAAGTAAGTCACTTAGATCTTCTGACCATGACTGAGAACTAAAGGTGATCGTGTCTTTGGCTCTTCCTCTTTTATGAGGCAGCTCAAAACCTATTTATTCAAACGGGCCTTTCTCTCGCCTGCTGTATGTTAAATAAACTGTTGACATAGTTAGCTAAAGGCTAAAGGTAATGGCTAAAAGCATAAAGGATAACAGATACAAATAATGTAACAGATACAAATAATGTAACAGCGGCTTAAACCTTGACAATTCAATTGTATAAAAAAGCATTGTAACAATATCCACTTTTATATAACAGTGTTTGAACATCCAGTTCAATAGAGCACATTTGAAACATGACCAGTGGTGCTTTGCGAAGGGTTGTGCAGTCTAGTCAAGTGATCAAGATGACTCATCTGGTTTTCCGTTGCTTTTGAGGTCTCGCTGTAGACGAGGAGGTTACTGGGCTTGTTTTTTTTCCCTCCAACAGGAAACCATTTAAAGCCATCCATTTCAAACTGTACTCAAAACAACTTCAGTAAGCCCTTAAAACGACCTGAGCCACATAATCCAACACGGTGCAATGCTATGATTTGGAGTGTTTTCATACAAGTGTGTTGCTCTACTTGTTGTCAGTCACCACCGACGGGAAGTAAACATCCCCTCATCTTGCACGTTTTATCCTCATACCCTCGGTTTCTTCTTGTATCTGTAATTTCAAGATATGTTTGGTGCTGAAAAGTTTCAGAGTGTATTTTAAAATATGTTTGAGTCAGCTCACAGCGGTAGATCAGGTCAGCCATCTGCGCAACCTCCGAGCTGCTCTATTTCTTTGTAGACATCTGGGTGCGAAACAGACACTGACCTCGTTTACACAAGCACAGGAACGCAGCTTTATATTGCTGAGTGCAGCTTTTTAATGTAGTGTAAACCAGCAGAATCAGACTTTAAACGTTGCATCACCCGCCGTGTTGATTTTTGAAGACAGAGTCCACTTATTTGCCCCATAAACTTTTTGAGAAGACCTCTCTCTCTCTCTCTGTCTCTCTCTCTTTGAAGCTAAAAACAAACATTACATGAACGTCCAGCGGAGCGATGCCTGCTGTTAACGTAGAGCTGTGTGTTTGTGTGTTTTAGGGCCAGGAGCATGACTGAGCAGCAGGAGCAGAGCGAAGAAACAGGCCTGCTCTCGACACAGGACCTGGACCCCTCCAAGCACGACGACGACGCACACGGCCACTTCAGGCAAATCTCACACACACACACACGCTCTTCTGTAACACTTGTTGTCTTTCTTTGCTCTTTTCCCCCCTCCACCTAACACACCATCTGTATCCTGTGCATGGTCATGGGTTACAGCCCTACGAGATTTATTTTCACAGTACTTATTTTGTGCTTTTATTTCAGCTGTATTTGATGTCAAACAATGGTCAGACACACGCACGCACGGACACAAAGAGACCACAAACAGAGATTTACAAAGGACGTTTTTGCTTTGCAGAGAGAAGATATGTGATTTGAATTTTTTAACAGTGTTTTCATCAATTTCAACATATTTTTCTGTGCTGGTTTTTGATCGTGGGTGTGTCTGCAGACCGAATGTGCGGTGTGTTTGAGTGTTATATAAGAAGGATTTGAGGCAGGAGCAGAAGTGTAATCCTGGAGAATCTGTTCTGGGATGGGATTTAGCACTGAAGCGTGATGTGTGTTAGTTCACTCAGTGAATGGGAGGGACTTAAACGCTTTATGCACATGTCAGTCTTGAACTTGCAGCACCCAGTAAGCGGTGCGTGCGTCTTTTATCCTCTCCCAGCGCCAAACTCACCTCAACAGTCCTCCTCTTGCTGCGTGCAATAGTTCACGTTGTTTACACGAGTATTGAGCGAGCTGCTTTAATGAATTTATGGCCACGGCAGGGCGGGAAAACATCAAAACAAGCCGACAAATATACATTCACCGAGTTGTTGTGGCTGATTAGTTGGCAAACAGTTGACTGTTTACACAGCCAAGACACACAAAGTAACATTAACATTGATTTTGAATTACATCTCTGCAATATTCACAAGGGCTGGACATTCAGATATTTGTTTATTGGGAAGGTATTCGGTTTTCAAATTTAGGGTTTCGATATTCGTTTAAAGGTGTGTCAGATTTAGGGAGCTCTATTTACTGAATATGTCATATGTGGAATATAATATACATAACTATGGCCGGCTTCTAAATCTGTGACACAAAGAAGTTTAATTTGGTTTGTGTCCGATGGTTTGAGAGAGAGGGAGAGAGAGAGAGAGCACTGGTTGAGAGACATAGACAGTGAATGAGAGTGCAGGAGTGCCCGGCCTCGATAAAACCGGTTAATCAGCGAAATAAAAAGTTAATTCCTGATTGTTTCTCAGTGGTTACGTTCAGCACAAACAGACACGCCCTCAGTAGCCTCCGAACAAACCTGTGGTGATCGCCACAGCATTCGATCCTGTCTGAATGAACCCTTAACCCTTGTGTGTTGATTAGCTGTACATGGAGGTGATCAAAGAATAGAAGCGTACTGTTTCTTTACAAAGTCTAAATTCGATACTTTAAACTCAAGAAACCGTTTGAAAGTTCCTTTTTGTGGATACTTTGTCTCATTATGACTCTATCCACCTCTGTCGGCACTCTCAGTCCCAATTTCTTCTCCTCTAGCTAAATTATTGACTGGGAGTCCACTTCTACACCGGCCACCGATGGGAGGTGTTCGCTTTCTAATTTAGGATTCAATTTAGGATTCTTTGAGCTTGTAATTAGTTTCACTATTCAGCCTCACAGCCAAGGGCACTGAGATACTCTGACAAAGGCACATACATATAACCACACACACACACACAGTCGCAGCAGGCAACATTTTTCTTCGCTCACGGGGGTATAAGCTGAAACACGGGTTTTGTTTGATTTCCAAACCACAGTTGTTGTTGCTTTGTGAGGATTTTTGGGTTATTACACCTTGTTATACTACATATACACGATGTGATCCACCTGGAAAACCAGCTTATTCTTGCTGCTGTCAATCTGCTTTAGTGATTTTTATGTTTTTACTTCACCTGGTGGTTCCTCCTGAGCCTGTGAATTCATTACTGAACCCTCTGAATAATATCCAAGATAAACCTCAAGTGACGTTTTATTGAAGCTTCACCAGCTGTCCATCATTTCCTCATGTCATCCCAGCACGACCTTGTGTACAGCACGACCTTGTGGGATTTGCCTGTAGCTGTTTTTTCTTCCTCACCTAGATGTACCTACCAGCAGTATTGATTGAGATCTGGATATATTGTGTAAGAGACAGATGGAGAGCGAGGAACGAGGACTAGAGAGCCCACAGTCCCCACAGAGCCGCCTGTGTTTTTAATAATCACTCTCCTCTCCCCACCTGGGAGTGCAGCGCCACTGTGGATCCTATTTATAGGCAGCAACCAGCAGGCAGAGAAGCACACATGCACTATTGTTCATAACATGGTCACAAGATAATGGGTTTTCTCTTCTAGGAGGGTGATTATAATGTGGAAAGGGATAGGACGATTTTCGACGTGCAATAATTAAATGTTGGAAAGGTTAAACGGAGGTGAGCTTTTGACTCCTCTGGTCTGAATCTGCTGTAATTGAGTTTGCTTATGGATCAATTATTCAATATCCTGCACTGAAATTGTGTATACCTTATAGTTTTCCTCATGTAACATCCATTTTGTGAATAAATACCCCAAAATATGATGTTCTAGTGGAAAAACTAAATGAGTAGGATGAAGAATATTCTCATTTTTAGCTGTAACAGCAAGGAACAGATTATTTTTGCTATTTTTGGAGGTGTTGGAGGGGTCCATGGTGGATTTTCTTGCTGGTGTTTTGAAGATAATGTGTGATGTAAAGTGAGGGGATGCAGCATCACTTTGTCGTGAAGCTGTCCAGTAAATCCAGCAGGAGAGCTGGCATCGCCGTCGCAGCTGCACTGCTGTAAACAGCCTCATCCTGCTCTTATACAACACACATGCATACACTCAGCAGGCAGCCATAGCATCTGACAACCTGCTCTGATCTCTGACACTTTAACCCTGCCTGGGTGTTTTTCCAGCCTGAGTTGCAGATCTCTTTCTCTCTCTCTCGCTCTCTGTTCATCTAAGTGAAGGAGGAGATGATAGTAGTGTAACAATAGAGGCATAAAAATGAACGACCTAATGCTTGAAGACGTGTAGAGTCATATTACAGCTGGGCACAATGAAGCCACACACACAGTGGCTGGATGGGCAGAATAACAACAATCCAATCCAATACGTCAGCCGTGGAAGAATTTCTCCCTCATGAAGCTGATAATGTTTACTGCCATTATGTCAGTCAGCCGTATGTTAAGCATGAACGTTCACTCTTGATCGTGGAAAAATAGTTTGCGAAAACAATCCCAACTTAAAGAAACGCTACACAGAAGTTTGTATTTTTGTGATTTAACTCCCCCAGAGTGCACTACTTTGTTCTGATTACATAATTTATGATCAAAAACTTTTGCACAGCTTTGCTAACAGCCAAACATCAAGTGCATCGAAGTGCAACAACATAATACAGCAGCCAGCTAATATTACTTACTAGTCCAACAGCAAGAAGCCCAGCTCAGCATCTGTCTTTCAGCCTCTTATTTCACAAAGCTCTTGCCAACGACTGAAAGTCAGTCACTGATTTACTTGTCTGGTGGCTTGGCCTCATTTTCTCTTCTTAGCTTCCTCCATCAACGTCCTCTTCAGTCTTTTCGCCTCTGTCATCATGTCCATAGAGGCTGCTCAGCACGGTTACATTGCCTGCTTGCCCAGCTCCTGTTCTGGCACGACACTGGCTCCACTCCCCGTCAGCATTACCCCACGCCCTGGGCCTGAAAACCTCGTCTTCTTCCCAGTGGTTCAAAACACCTGTGGTACAAACACTAACACTCCTGAACTCATAGCCAGGTGAGCTAACGTTAGCTACAGTTGGCAGCAGTTTACTTCACTGTCCATCAGGAAACTCCGTAAATCACAGAGAGTTGAGGCGGAGAACAGACGTACAAGTGACAGAGACACCATTCACCTGATTACAAGGCAGTGTAGCACCATAATGATTTTAAAAAAGCTGTTTTATTGGAGAAAAGTTACACTATGTTGCTTTTTGGTCCATATGTTAGCTTTTTCAGGAGCTTTCAACCATCAGCACACTGGAGTTTGCTCTGTTGTCACAGAGAAAGATTTGTTGTTTGTTGTACACTCAGTAGTTGTGATGTTTTCATTCAAAGCACTTCCAGGATCCTACAACTTTTTGCCAAGAAGTCACAAGTCAAATTAAATACAGAGATTAAATCACAACAACAACTGAACTAGCCGTGTCAACAGATCCAGCACCATGACGACTGAGCCTCTGATGAAGACATAAAGTCATAAAGTTAAAAGCTATTTTAAGTTAGACCTTGAGTGGAGATCGTTTTCTCAAAGCCTTGTATGCATATAGTTTAGCTGTGTCTAATGTTTGCAGTATTTACGTGTGGTAGAAACTCTCCTGTCCACATAGCGCTCATTGTATCTTTAGCAGCTTTCTCACAACTGGTGCAGATAGCGCAGAAATCAGCTTTTTCCCTGACACAATTATCCTGGTGTCATCATGTCAGACACCCCGGTGTTCAGACTTTCATCTACACTCCCATGAGAGGAAGAGTGACATGGAAGGAAGCAGCCGCAGAGCCAGGGAGAGTTGTTCGGGGACAGAGGTCACACTATCTTCTTACCCAGAGGAGAGTCTCTGACACTGACAGTCCTGCTGCTATAAAGTCAACAGTGACGGGTATTTTAACATAATGGCACCTTGCTCTATGTTAGGACACCGATCGAGGAGAATACAAATGTGGTGCTGTTACGTCATGATGTCCCGGCCGGATCTCAGTGCAGCCTGGCTGAGAATTACATTTTCATTTAATAATATTCTGGTGGAACTAGCAAAGATTAAATATTGGATTTTTTATCTTTTTATTTTTCACGTACTGCGTTTGCATGAGCTGAGTGGAAAGTTTTAAAGTTCCAGTGTGTACAATGTAGTCGCATAGCTAGCAGTGTAGTTGGTGATTGCAACTGCCTCGCTTCACCCTCCTGTTCCCAGTGTGTTGGAGAAACTTTGGTAGCTGTGAAGCACATGAAAAACACAAAATCTATAGTCAGTGTTTAGTTTGTCCATTCTGGGCTTCTGTAGAAACTTATAAAAACATAGTTATGTATAATATATTCCACTTTTTGTCACATTTGGCAAATAAAGCCTCCTAAAATCTCACACACTAGACCTTTAACAGACCTGTTTACAGCTTGTAAGGCTCTTCAAGATCATTAGCAAAGCTCTGTCGTGCTGTAGTTACTGTTGCTATTGAGCTTATTCTGGCCCCACATAGGTAAGATGACAATAACAGCAGATTTACCATTAAAATTCTTATTAATTTTAAAAAGAGCGTGTCCTTGATTGCAGACAGAAGTAAAGAAAAGCAGCTATTTGATTTCTAGAGTTATCTGAGTTGGTTGAAAAGGCTAATTTCGACTGACTTTTTAAAGGTCTAGTGTGTTATTAATCCTACATACCGCTGCTTTACTGTTTCCAGCTGACTCATTTTAAAAGGAGGTGGTAATATTCCTAACCTATAGCTGCATTTGCCATGCAAAACATCAGCTATCTCACCAGCTGACGATTCACAGCGTAGACATGGAACTGAAGACAGCATTGTTATTGTATTGCAGAGTAGAGCTAGTTAGCCCTATTGCATTAAAAGCAGTGGTGGAAGAAGTACTGAAATATTTTACATAGCGTAATACCACAATGACAAAGTCCTACATTCAAAATCTTATTTGAAGTAAAGGTATGAAATGTACGGTCATAGATACTGTATACAGACTGGAGTATTATTTCTGATTCACTTATGAGTACATGTAAGCAGGATTTTAATGTGGTCAAGGTAGAGCTAATTGTCTTAATCTGAGTATAAAGTATCATAAAATAGAAGTACAGTACTTCAAAATGATGCTTAAGTACAGTACTTAGGTAAAAGTACTCCTTTCTAAAATATTCATAAATGCTTGTTCTTATTAAGTAAAGTAAAACGCTGTGAGGACTTTAACTGATGTGTCAAATGTCTTCCTGTCTCCTTCACATTATTCTTGCTGGACTCTGCTGGATTGAAGATATCAAGGCTCACTTTCCTCCCTCCGCTTGATGCCTTTCTCTGTTGCACAGTTTGAACAATGGCTTCCACAGAGCGAGATAATCCATCACGGTAAACATGAAACGGCAATTTAGTTTTGCCAGAGCTTCTGTTTTATCGCTGAGCGTTTTGATAGCAGCGCCGCGTTACGTCGAGCTCTGCTCGCTGTCAATCACCTGCAGCAGCACTCACAGAGAGATACAGGAAGAAAGGGAAGTCTGTCAGGAAATAATCCCTCAAAAACATCTCGCCTTTCAGACTTCATTGTTGCACACATGTCTTCTCCTTTAAAGCATCCAAACTGGGACAGCAGTTTATTTCAATGACATTTTCCTTAAAGGGCTGATTATTCTGTATATTTATCTGCTGGGTGGTTCGGTCTGCATTAGCATTAGATGTGGGTATCATGCTGTGACATCTGCTGCACTGCTCTGACTATTCCTCCTGAGGCGAGCTTGATGCCAGTGTGTGTGTGTGTGTGTGTGTGTGTGTGTCATGTAGCCTGACTATAAAAAGGAAAACACGGATAATCTCCCGGTTCGGTCGTTATTTGTTTTTAAACAACTCAATATTTATCTTTGATTATGTTGTTCTGCGACAGCCTTCGTCTCCCTGCAGTTATGCACACACTGATGATTAACTCGTCATGTGGAAGCTTTGACCCAGCTGGGATTATTTATTATGTACACAGATACACAGATACACACATATTGTATACACGCACACAAGCTAACTTTTATTTGTCATGCTGACCAGACGAAGGCTTTCAAATGTGTTTGTGAGAATATATAAAGTTGCACTTTGTTGTTCATTGTAGCACATTGAGAAGACCTGTAGATGCACGGTATATTTTATTATTATTAAGACTGGACAGTGTATGCGTGACATCCTGTAGGTTTCCGACAAGCCATTTTGAAGCTCAAAGTCTGTGGCCGCCGGCATTTTGATAGCCCTGCCTCTTCCTCCTCATGGCTAATCTACAAATTGGCAAAGACGTGGATCATCGGCGGACCTGAGGCAACAAGCCAACAACCTGTCAATGAATGCAGCCATGCTGTTAATCCTGCATAACTTTAAGACTTAATATAATTTGAACGGATGAGTTATATAAAAATTCACCCTCAGTACAGTTGTCATGAACGGGGAAATTAGCTATAGAGACCAAAACTGTTTTTTGTACCAGGCTGTAAACATGTTTATTTCTGCTGTGAAGTTGGACATTTAAACATGGGGACTTATGGAGACTGACTCGTTCTGTAGCCAGCCTCAAGAGGTCGTTTGTGAAACTGCAGTTTTTGGTACTTCACTCATTGCTTCGCTTCACAGCGATGGAGGTTACCACTTGGTAAACACACATAGGAAGAAGAAGTGTTATTTTATTCCTGAGTGTGTTTTTCCTTCCATCGCAGGTTTCACCTGATTGAAGATCTGTCTTATGAAGATGTGAAGAAATGTTATCGGGGCTCGGTGAGTGTTAGTCCAACCAATTATTTTTCACCTAAATGTTTATTCTGTATTGCACCTCCTGTTAGAACAGTGCTTGTGAAGATAAGTTTAGATAGTTTATTTTATAATTGCTTGACTTGAAGACATACCTCTTACTTTTATTCTGCAGTTTTAAAACACACAGTACCAGTAAAAAGTTTGGACGCACCTTCTCACTCAATAGTTTTCCTTTCCTCTCTGAGGCGTCGTTAATTGATGATTTCTGAGGCTGGTATCTCTGCAGCAGCGTAAATTCTTGGTCTTCCTTTCCTGGGGCCAGAGTCAGTTTCATTATATAATTTGATGGTCTGTCATCAACAAACAAACACATTTTGTTTCGTTTACTTTTTATTATTATTACCACTTAATTCCATATGTGTTCTTTCATAGTTTTGAAGTCTTCACTGTTAATCTACAATGTAGATGAGAAGATGTGTCCAAACTTTTGACATTTCAAGGCTCTCATCAATATCTGCCTGCAACCTGATGCCCACTTTATTTATTATTACTACTTATCTGTTTATGTAAAGGATTCCCATTAGCTTATGCCATGGCAAGCGGCTAATCTTCCTGGGGACCACACCTAGAATACAATATACATGACACGTTATATAATAAACATTAATTAAGGATATCAGAGCTTGCATTCATATACAAATATATGTACAAAATCTATATAAATCAATATACTATCATCATGAGGTTACGCTCCTTTTTGCACACTGATAGCTGAGACATTTTCCTCGCTGCGCTACATTTGACTTTGAAATTGTCCCACATTTTAAAAACTCATTTTACACCTGAGCAAAAATATACTTACTGCAATCTTGGCCAGTGTCCTCCAGACATTTTACAATTTCAGCCTTGATATGAGCCAACACAGTCACAACTGAGACGTCACCTTTTGCCTATAAATTCAGCCAGCAAATGAATAAATGAAACAGCTAAAACATGAACGCCGGGCTTTCCCCCTGCGGTAATCGAGCCTTCTGCATTACTGTAACTTACTGTAAGCGCCATATTCCCGAGGACGGGAGCTGCTGTAGCGTGAGCTATTAATAGAAAGACCAAAACAGCAACAGCAGACAATAGCAAACTGAGCAGATACAAGGCGAAAGGAAAGACAGACAAGATACAGGACAGGACAGGATAAATAGGAAAGATCCTCTGGTGGCAGAGATATTTAGAGCCGGAGGTGAGCTTGAGCTGTGAAGGGGAGGAGAGCCGGGAATGAATGAAACCTCTTGTGTGTTCAGAGAAGAAGAAAAAAAAAATGTATGATTTGCTCTGAAAAGTGACTTTCAATCTGACACTACAGACACGAGGAGAAACTGACAGATAGAGGCAAAGGCAGAGAGAGACTTGAAGTGAAGAGTACCTGTGTGTGCAGGAGGAGGGTGTTTTTTTTCAGCTCAGGATGATGAAGGGCAGAGTGTGTGTATGTGTGTGAAGCAGGGAGAAGGAGAGAGGGAGGGTGTCAGCTGGGTGCTGCAAAGTGTAGAGTCACTGGAGGTGTATTTGAGACAGAGAAAGAGAGCCTTGTAGTTTCTGAGAAAGAGCTCAGTGGCTGTAAACTGAGGCGCTGCTGTTGTAACTCTGTAGTAGTGTGTACGTGTGTTTGTGTTTGTGTGTATGTGTGTGTGTTGGTGTGTGTGTACACATTAGAGCCAAGTGTGTGTTTGCATGTAGACTAGAGGTAGTCGTCCATCTCGGGCCCAGTATACTGACCGGCGACAGGGGGAACAGTGTGTGTCTTGCAGCAGCTTGCTCCAGGCCTTGGATGTGCGCGAGTGTGTGTGTGTGTACGGTGCCAACGTGCTGAGCCTGGTGCAGAGCTCGCGTCCTTTGAGGGAGAGGGTGGTGTCTGCGGCGACCGGAGCCGGTGGTGGTGGTGGTGGTGGTGGTGGCGGAGTGGCCGGTGCTGGTGCTGGTGCTGGTGCTGGTGCTGTGCAGGCAGGCCGGTCCGCTAAGGAGCTGCTCATGACTCTGCCCTGTCCCTCTGCACAGACTGTCAGCAAGTACAACTCGCAGTACCACAAACTGTTCCAGTGCGTGCCCAAGGATGAGATCCTCATGAAAGGTACTGTGTTTTTTAACCACGAGGAGCTTTAAGACTGTGTTTTATCTTTTATTAATCAACCTGTTAATATTCTTGGACATGTCATGCTTCAGCTTCACTATAATTTGCTTGTTATGCACTTATTCTTCTAATCCTCTCAGCCTATTTGTAATTGTACTCTGCCGAGTAAGCTGCTGAGTAAATACGAGATTGATATTAGCATTTTATTTAAATGTATGTAATGTGTATTTAATGTGGTCTGGAGCTGAAATGATCAGTCGAGTGAACAGTTAGTAAATCAGCAGAAATAAACCTCCACCAATCTTGATAACTGATCAGTGATGAAGTGATTTATCGAGCAAAATCAATCCAAAGTTCTCGTGTCTCAGCTTTTCTGTTGGGAGGATTTATCACTTTTCTGTTTTATATCATCATAAATTCAACATGTTTTGGAGTTTGGGACTGTTTGTCTGCAAATGAAGCAGTTTTAAGATGGAAAAATTGGAGCATTTTGACAATTTTCAGACACTATAAAAGCTAAATAACTTATTTGTCAGCAAAATAATCAATAATGAGTCCTTAAATGTGCCATAAATGTGATTCAATGTTAATGTGATGGAAGCAACATTAAAAAAAATGGCTTGATTTACACTTACACGTTTATATTTATTCATATTGTACAGCAGTATTTTATGAAAGATTGAGTTTTTCTTAACATTAAGGCTGATTAAGGAGATGATGTGTCACAGTACCTTCATAGTTTTAAAGTTTACAACCAGATGATAGTAAAAGTGTGGTAGAAACACTAAAATCTGTCCAAAATACTAGAGGCTATGAGCACCCATAATTTGCCAGTACTGCATCTTCAACATACCACTGCATACCAAAAGTCCCATATAACAAATGCTCTGAATGGTAGTTAGCATTTCTTTTCTGCTTTTTGTTCGTCTGAAGTGGACGTCTTGGCGCTGTGTTCAACTCTGATTCTTCATGCTTCAGTTCTGCCATCTGGTTAAGCTCAGAAACACGTAAACTGTCAGATTTCAGGATGACCAACTCTCTCCTGCACAGCATCAACTCCTCTGTTTCCCACAGTTCAACCTGGTTTACCGTAGACTTTGACGCTACGTGCAACTGATGACAATAAAACCAATGATGCGGGATCATGTTTTAATAAACCCTGTATGTTTTTTCTTTATTGTAAAGATGTGTAAAAGTGTTTTTGTCTCTTCTGTTCTCAGTGTACTCCTGTGCACTTCTCAGAGATATACTTCTTCAAGGCCGCCTCTACATTTCCAGAAACTGGCTGTGTTTCTATGCCAACCTCTTTGGCAAGGACATTAAGGTACACATGACTGACAGACAAACTTGAACCGAATGAACCGAGTGACAGCCTGACAAGCTGACTTGACAAATTATTTGACTGAAAGTCAGTCAGGATTACGGGGTCGACTTTCAGCGTCACGATCTTTAGAGAACGTCTCTGCGAAGTACAAACTATGTACCGAGAACAGGTAGACGTACTGAACCTTGAACATTCACGAGTTGTGACTTTCTCTTTGATGTTGTGCATTGTTCCCTTTCCTTCATTTCCTTGAAACCAAACCTCTCCTGACGTTTGAGTGACAATAAGCTTCTTATTCAGACCGCATTCCTCACATTCTGACTGAAACAAGACACGTTTCATGTCCACTGCTGAGTTTTTTCTCAAGGAGCTTTTCCTCACTTTATTTCTCTGCTTTCCCTGCCACCATTTACTGAAAATCACACCGTTTTTTTCCCCCTCCTCAAATGAGTGTCTCTCTTTATAAATGTTATTTCTGTCCTCAGGTGGCTATCCCTGTCGTTTCTGTAAGACTGGTGAAGAAGCACAAAACAGCGGGACTCGTGCCCAATGGCTTGGCTATCACCACAGACACCGGCCAGAAGGTAAACACTTCCATCACAGTCGCCGTGAATTAAAATACTTAGGCTGATTAGAGAAGCGTGGCTGTATGTTCCAGGAGAGGTGTGATGGAAAAAACAACACCACGCTATAGATAGAAGCAGAGTGGTGTCCCAGCCTGGTAGACTGAGAGAGAGAGAGAGAGAGAAGGCTTTCCACCATTACGGCAATGTTCAGATGGGCTTCTTAGCTTCCTGTCACATCACACTCAGCCTGTCATCGAGTGGTTGTTTTTCAAAGACATAATGTACTTTTCAGCTCCTGTACTGGCCACAGATACCCATGACGAATGATAACCATCAAGCACATGGTGGCATCTTTTAGATTTACATATTTATTTTGCAGTGCATCCTCCACAAGAGAGTGAAGAGAAACAGATTTAAGTAATTTGAATGAAGACTGATCATTTGAGGGTACAATTTACTTAAAAGAGGGAATTAAATGAGTATACTAAGTGCAGAGTCAGAGTTTGCAACCTTGCTGGCATCTCTGTGACGTTGTACCTAGGCACAGTGGTATTTTGAGCTGATGCTTACAAGGTTCAACAGTCTAGCATGTTAACATGCTAACCTTTGGTATTTTAATTCAAAATAATTAATATTTTGGGGGGTGGCCTGGTGGCTCAGCTAGTACACGGTTGCCCCATGTACAAAAGGCTGAGTCCTTGCTCCAACAAGGCAGTTTTGTCCCGTCCTGTGGTCCTTTGCTGCATGTCGTCCCCCCGCTATCTCTCTGCCTGCTTTCCTGTCTGTCTTCTGCTGTCTTATCAAATGAAGGCAAAAGTAATAACCTAATGATGGTGCGGGATGAATAGTCAGGGGATCAGCAACATTATTAAATTCATCCTTTGGGGGCCTTGAAAATCTGTAGCAAATTAAGAGCAATATATTGTATGTCGTCTCAGTTTAAACTAAACTATGTTTGTGCAAAATGTCATGGCAACAGATCCACTAGTTGTGGACAAACCAACCAACCAACCAACAGACCAACATTACCATACATATAGCTACAACATTAGCATGGCTAACCTACAGTGTCTGTCCACTACTGAGCAACTGAGCTGAAGACAATCAAACCCAGAATGTCTTCTTAGATGCCTGAATCTATCTGTATGCAAGCACAAACAATGACTGTATTTAATGTTGCACACAGAAATATTAGAAGTATTGACAGGAGAAATAAGATACTTCTGTCAACGTCTGAGCTAAATTAAAGTGCTAATTTTATTTTTATTTTATTTTTCAAGCCCATTTTGCTTCAATTTCTGACGGCCATGTTTTCATACTGTTCTCAGGAAATGTCTCGTCATTTTTTCTTTCCTCATCGATCTTTTTGCATAAAACAAGGAAACAGATTACTAGATTAGAACAGAGTGTTCTGCATGTTTCTAGTCTACACATACTGTATGTCAGCGTCATGCAGACTGTTGCCACAGCACACATACTACTCAGAGCTATGGCAGTCGTCACAAGGATCAGAAATATCACATGTTTTTAAGTGATCCTCAAACATCCATAGACTCTATAGACTGTATATACACCAGCAGCACATTGTACCTCATCAAGCAGCACAACGCAAAACATTAATTATTAATAAATAAAAAAAACAGAGTGACTGGGTTGATGTCTTTCTCTATTTAAGGTTACACAAAGCACAACACAACAGCAGCAGACCTTTGTCAAAGCATGTTAGAGATATGGACAAAGGGAAACATCCTTTACACGTGTCCTTCATACAGTGTGTCTTCTTCCGTGATAGTGCGATATGTGCACATACAAGGCTCTGCGCAGTGCGATGACACTGCTAAAAGTGTCTGTAACAACAAAGTTCAGCTTCTGTTTGTAATGTTTCAGCTCATTCACCAACATGTCCACTAAACACTGTCAGGAGAGAGTCAACAGGACTCTGCACACACACACACACACGCACACACACACATTTAAAACTACTTAAACTCAGTGATACGTATCCAGGTCAGAGAGATTTTTGGGTAAGCCGTCACCGACCTGTCATTTGTCGTAATTTTCATGAAAGAATAAAATGTGATTAGAAAAAACATCCTCTTCCTGACCCAGATTAAAGCTTTTAAATCACTTATGTGTTATTATATGTGTTGTATGGCTGCAAATACAAATATTCACCCACGTCTCTAAATGCACCGCTTGCACATTAGAAATGAGGAGAGTTACTCCAGACCTGAAATCTGATTTCTCGTTTATCTTTTTGTACCTTGTAAATATTCCTAAAGGCCTCAGTAGGAGTGATTCACGCATTTTGAAGATCTTTATAGCTGCAAGTAAATAAACAATTACAAAATGCCCCAGAGGAACACTCCTACCATCGCCTTTCTTATTAGCATAATCGACTCTATCCGCATAATGGAGAAAATAACTTTCACTCCTCGACTACAAACAGAGAAAGGAGGATAAATACTTGGAAAAATGGGATTGTTATAACTATCTAGACTTTTAATATTTGTATTTTTTCTATCTAGACCTCTTCTGGTCCATGACCTGTACCAGTGCCTCCTTTTTTTTTGCCTGTCATTCTTATTTTTCATCTTTGGGATGTAATGCCACAGATCTCATCTGTTCTGTCACCGCACAAAAACAAAAAACTAAAAAGTATTAAAGAAAATCATAAGGAGAGAGTTATAAGTCTGATTTTGCGTAGGCGCTGATGAGGTTCAGATGCATGTCTGTGATATTTGTAAAGGCAGGATGTAAAATAGAAAATCTTCTTGATCTGTTTCTTTATTCAGTTTCACCCACGGGGCTCATCAAAGTTTAACATCTCTCATCTTTTAACCTAATTTTCGTGATGAATGAAAATCTCAGTATATCGCTCGTCCTTGTTGTTCAATAGAAACTTCTTTAACAGCTGTGTCACCATGTTTAAATGTCTAAATGTGCATTGGTAATTTCAGAATAGTTTAAAGGAACTTCAGTGCACAATGAAAAGAGTTTTTTACGTCACTGTTTCTCTTTCTTGTTTCCTCAGTATGTATTTGTGTCTCTTCTATCAAGAGACAGTGTGTATGACGTCCTCCGCAGGATCTGCACACACCTACAGGTCAGAGGACACACACACACACACACATACTGTACATGCATACTGTTCATTCAGTCTACATACTGTGTGGTGTACATGTCAGTTAAAGCTTCCTTTCCATCTCCAGGTCAATGGGAAGAGTCTGAGCTTGAAGCAGTTCATGGAGGAGCCGACTTTATCGTTGGTCAGTGTCTTTCACAAACCGTCATAAAATCTTTCAGATCAAAGTGGGTGGTACTTCCACATCTGGTAATTTGCAGGCATTAAAATGTTTCCCAGTCATGTTTCATGTCGGCCTAAAGGCCCTCTGATAACTCACAGTTACAGCTCTGCCTGACCTGAAGGCTGACTTACCTTCGTACACAGACAGGATCAATAGATCATTCTGTCGCGGCTGCAGCCTTGCAGTGAGTTATCCCCTGAGTTGGCAAGATGCTATCAATGCTATGCTCAGGGAAGTCACCTTGTGTGTGTGTGTGTGAGTGCACAACAGCGACAGAACGGCTTTTGTATTAAGGGATAAATAAGTTGTATTAACAGGCTCGTCCTTGATCACTTTCTAATCTGGACTCAGAGTATTCGAAGAGAAAAGTGTGTTTGTTCCAGCGTGCTCCCTCATGAAGCTTCATAAAAATCGATTCATATTTATCAATTCATCAAGTGTTTACT
Source organism: Miichthys miiuy (assembly GCA_036365135.1). Classification (NCBI taxonomy): domain Eukaryota; kingdom Metazoa; phylum Chordata; class Actinopteri; family Sciaenidae; genus Miichthys; species Miichthys miiuy. The sequence continues at coordinate 25,243,228 of CM071603.1, forward strand.
CAGGTTTCTCTTCAGAGAGGGTTTATAAGTGGTAACTAATCGCTTTACTATTATTATTATTATTTTATGTCTTTATTAAGGACACTCAAATGCTAAAAAGTCCATGGTTCACTAGATAAAGAGACAAAATACACAATAAATGAAAAACAGAAAATACACAGCAACACATGCAACTTAAAAGACGGAAATCGACTCACTGTATCCACGTACAAACTCGAGTGTGGCTCCACAATCTGGATGAAAACCGGAGCTCCTGTAATAAAGCCAGTTTGTGAAGCAGACAGCCTGCACACATATCTGTACATGCGGGTTTGTATTAATGCAGAGCAGGTCGGCACAAACATTTAGCCGGCACTACACCATCGTGGAAGTCTAAGGAGCGTCCTCATACCATCGTTATCGGCCACATCGAGCCTCTGCATGTTATTTAAATGTAGGAACACCGCAAGTATAACAGGGTACAAAAAGCTCTAAACAAAGCCTCCACTGTGTAAACATGCTAAACTTACCTGCAAGCATATTAGTTTGTGCAGACAGCTTACAGCACTGCGTGCGATCATCTGATAGGTCATCCACTATGTAATGGCTGAGATATTTGATCTCACTGCACGCAGTACAGATGAAGAATTCAGGAAATACTCATTTTATGTCTTCTCATAATATTTCTCTTCTTTGCATCATATTTGAAGTCAAAATCAATTCAATGTGAGCGTAGCTCCAGTAACTGTTGTAGGCCAGCACGAGATGGACAGAAGATACAATTAAAAACTTAATTAACAAGAATAACTTTTAGGCTGTCAGGTTGTTTTTTGAATAATTTGACCACTTACCAAGCCCAAAATTAAGTTATTAACAACTGTTTTTATTCATTTGTTAACATTTATAAATAGAAAGGAGAAACACACCCAAAGGGGATTTTTCACAAGCTGGCAGTCTAAACGTTTATCTCATTCATCAGTTTATTTCTTCCTGCTGAATTCAGGATATTTTCACATTTCCTGGCCTCTAAATCACTCAAATAAAAACAATCTGAGAAGCATCACTGTCTGTTACAGTTGGATCACCGTCATCTTTTCCAACATTCTCCACTGTTTTTTTTCCACGTCCACAGGACGAGTTCCCGGCTACGGACGAGTTCCCCGTGGTCGACGAATTCCCATCAGTGTTAAAGTGGAGAAGGAAACCCTCGGTGGTGTCTGTGTCCTCCTCCCTTCCTGATCTCCTGGGGAACTCTACCAGCAGCCTGAGCCCCGCAGACACGCCTTTCAAATCAGAGCAGCTGCTGGAAGGTGATAAAAATCTCACATCTTACAATGACGAGGCAGTGTCATCGCGTGCCAGGGCTTCATTCAAGGCCGCATACAGTCAGCTTGTTTGAACAGATTATCACTGGTTACTACTGTTTATAGATATCTGCACCTCAAAATCGGTTCAAATTCAACACTTTACTGTACCCTGTGGTCTGTGACAGTAAAACTACAGGTGTTATGATACAACATGTACATAAAATAATAAGAAAACTGTGAAATATTGTGAGTTAAATCAGTTATTTGTTGATATCAGCGTCCTGCGGGACAAATCTGAAGAGAATCTGCTAAATCTGCTAATCTATTACACAATTCAGCAGCAGGAAAGAGAAAATAATAATTTTATATAATAGTAATGATCAGTTTAATAATCTCGATGTTGTTTTCTGCGGGGTAGAGTGGAGCACGGTGAGAAAACGCTCTGCCAGCGATAACGTGCTTATGAATCTTTAAAATGACGACCTGCATTATGTCGTCTGAGTGTATGCGGGAGAATAAAAGAGTGAAGGAGTTCTGCCAAGTAAGCACTTATTAATCCATGAAGAGTTTTATAGGTAATAAGTAACAGTGTGCAGTCTGACCTAAATGAAAGTGGGGGTTAATGAAGTGAGGACTGAATCGTTCAGGAAGTCGCTTATATTGTTGGATAACAGTGTGAATGTTTTGTCAGATCATGTTTAGTGTCTGTATACTGTATATACAGGATGTGTGTGTTTTTTATTCATTTGTGTGTGTGAGGAAGAGAGAAACAAACACAGCGAGTAATTGCTTTTGGATGGCAACATCTCTCTTACGCAATGACACATTAAGCTCCAAATGGAGATTAAATCATGCGAGGGTTTGTATTAAAAAGCTCTGAGCGGATGCAGATTAAACAGAGATTATCGCAAACAATGTCTGCTGTCAAAGTTGTCCGAGGACAGTTTAACGGCTACACGCTGACAGACTTCAGATCGCTTCGAAACACTGACATGTCGGATATTTGATCAGCGTGAGCTTCTGTGTGCGTTATCGTCACAGCTCACGCGTGGAGTGGTGACGTGATTACAAGATGTATGGGTGCTTATAGCTGCATTATAGCGGCTTTACGTCGCACACATAAAGGACCTGTGCAAAAACAAACAATGCATACATGTCAGCTAGCATACAATAATAACAGAGGTGTATGGATTTAAAAGTCAGCTCATGATTTCGTATAATTCAAACAATATAGTGTTCAAAGTTTGAAATATTAGAGTAAAACCAACATAAAGTTCACGATTCAGCTTTATTGTAATGTAGCTCCAGCCACACAACACACAGAAAATGTATTAAAAAAAATTAATTTAAGTTTATACTTCCTCTTTTTCAAACATGTAAGATTTAATTTGTGTTGTGTAACAGAACTTAATCATTGAGCTTGTCTTCTTTTCTTTGTTGATGTATCTTTGACTTTTATGAAGCTCATAATATTTCAGTTTTTATTGACACTGCCAGAGAGGTATTCGTTTAATTATTATGTTTATTACTGAGGTTGTAGTTTGCAGTAGTGTTAAACTGGACTGCATCATAATGGCAGGTGTTTCTAATACTTTGGCCGCCCCATCATGCACACACGAGAGGGCCATAATACAGTTTAACACATAATAGTTAAATTAATGCCTCTCCATTTATGGCAGAGTTGTTGTGATGGATCACATTTGGTCTCTGTAGATAACGTTATAAAGAGTACGGTCTAGACCTGCTCTATATGGAAAGAGTCATGAGATAACTTCTGTTCTGATTTGGCGCTCTATAAATAAAATTTAATTCCTCCAAATTAAATGTGCAAAAACAGTTTTCAGGTTTTAGTGTTTATTAGGTTTTAGGGAAAAATGCTCAAAAATAATCAAAGGTTAATTTTGTAACAGTTACAAGAGGCATGTGTAAATAACAGCTCACAGTGTTAATTAATATCATTTGATTGCACCCTCTGGTATTTCATAATATATAATAATATAAACAAAAACGAGGAGCCTTCAGGACGCCTAATTGATTTACTTAATATTGTGATTCATTTTCAAAGTGCAAATTATCACAGCATTCATTCTGTGAGAGTTCAGTACAGTAAAGCCAAGTAGTGTTAATGATTTTATGTGTGTGTGTGTGTGTGTGTGTGTGTGTGTGTGTGTGTGTGTGTGTGTTACAGAGCGAGCTCTGCAAACAGACAGAGGTCTTTTATCAGAGCCAGTGGCAGAGCTGAGCCAGATGGAATACCAGCTGCTCAAGTTCTTCACCCTTCTGTGAGTATACAGGGGGACACACAGACACCGCCACCGCCAGCACCGCCACCACCACCATCTTCACCTCCTCCAGCAGCTGACTCACAGCCACACACACACACACTGTGAGCATTAACATGGAGATATAAATAGTTTGCGATTCAAACAGTCCAACAGAGCACAGGTGGGGATCAGAGGTGGTAAAACACTTTGTATTTTTCCACCGAGAAGTCTCCTCCTGTGAGACGTATCTTAATCATTAAGACTCGCCGCAATGCATCAAATAATTTGTCTCAATGAGCTCTCCTTACTCCACCTGTCCTCTAGCATAAGACACACACACACACACATACACACACACACACACACACAGTGACCATGGAGACTGTCCTTCACCCAGAGGGCATGAAGCCGCTCTGCTTAAGTGTCCTTGAGAGAGCAATGAATCCTTATCTGCTACTGAAGGTTTGTTATTGTCATAATGCTGACGGCGCACTCTGACACACACACACAAGATTTCTTCCTTAAATATGACTTCACATCAATTATATCACTAACAATGGAAACTGTGCATGTATATTTAGTATGAACGTGGACGTTTACTGTGCAGAAATAACTGGAAACCAGCTTGAAAAGAACAAAAAAAATTCATCACTACTTTCAAAGATTTGCAGTTGTGGAGTTAAAGCTTGCAAAAACACTGTTATGGTCCTTTAAGACAGTTGTTCAAGGACAGTGTTGTGCCTCAGTATGTTGTCAGAAAGTCAAATGTTGCCTCCCAGTGTTCATTAAAAGGCATTACAACTCCTCCATGTCAGCAGAGGGTTCCAGTATCTAACATCATAATAATCCTAAAAGCATAAAACTAATCCGTGTGTCTCCTCTTCCTCTTTTGTCAGTATTATTCTCCTCATCCTGTCGTCATGCTACCTGGCTTTTCGTGTGTGCAGTCTGGAGCAGCAGCTGTCCTTCCTCAGTAACCCAAATCTGCCCCTGAGAGAGAGGTAACACTGCATCATCATCATCATCATTATATGTACTTTATAGTACGTGGAGCTGCTGTTTTTTTAATAATATATCAAAGATATCGAACATTTAAAGTCCAGGAAAGCTTTAATTTAACAAAGAAGAAAATAAATAAACAATAACAAGCGTTACACTTCTTCTCAAACGTTTGTGGTCTCCTGTTATATTAATGTTTTTCATCTTTCCTTCAATAATGGCTGTTTTAACAGAGATAAAAACAGTGTAATGCAGACACCAGATAGTTAGATGTTCTGTTGCACATGGACATTATCAGTGTATACTGTGTTCTGGCATCAGTGTATGGCTGGAAAATTAAAAAATGAGAGTCATGCTGTTGATTTATCCTCCATGTATACTCAACAGTCTGCTGACTCTGGCTGTTTTCTTCTCATCCAGGTAACCACTGCTCTCCCCGCTTTGACCCATCAGCTGCTGTTTACTCCCCTCATGCTTGTTGAGTTGATGTTGTGCCCTCCTGCACAGATCCAGGACCAGCTTTAGAGCCACAGAAAATATCTAGATCAACCCCGCACCAGCCTGCAAAACACGAAGGAGCAACATCAGCCCGAATCCAGGAGGAATTCATCTCCTCTCCGTGGAATGAGCTCCGACTTAGTGATCACTTCCAGACTATGCAAACAGACTGCCTATTTATTCAGCGGGTTTTACTGTAGATTATGATCGTCTACCGCGGCCTATCCCTCTCATGGACACTTCATCCATAACCACATGACTCTGCAATGTAAAGCTCGTTAGCCTCAAATATTTGAGAACACTGATGAAGTTTTGGAGCGGTGATGGAGACTAGAGGTAAGGTTGGAAATGTAAGAGATAATTAAACGCGTTAATTACTTGAAACTGGGCTGACGGTAAAGATATTTCAGGTGAGTCGCCGTGACTCATTCATTATTATTTGACCTATTCTGGACTAAACTTTAACGTTTGGTTTCTCTCTGGTGGGATCTTGCCATAGCCCTCAGTAGGAAGGCTAAAACTAGCCGCCACGATGCACTTTTTAAAAAAAAATATGTCTGCGTTATTTCACATGTATGTAACTGTTTTAAGAGTCTAGATATATTTTTGCTTGATGATAGGTACTCAGTTGTCATTTTTGAAGGTATTTATGGATGTTATGACCGCAGACACTTGACTGAATGAAGTTACCTGTCATTTAACTGTAATATACTGGAGTGATAGCACCGCTTGTGTGGGTGTTGGCTATAATGTGAATGAGATGTTTAGATGACATGCATAATTGTACTAATTCTGCTGTGTGAAAGGAATACCCAGGGTGTTTTCTTTTATACATTTCAAATGAAGTCATCAGAGACACGTTGACGTCCTGAGCGTTCATGTTATCTTTGTCTGAAGATATTTGACTGATTTGGCGCACATGAATTAAACTGGCGACGAAATGTAGAGAAGCAAAAAAATATATATATTTGTGGCTTTTAATTTATTTTTGAGTGCCAGAACTTTAGTATCCAACAGTCCGTGTCATTTTGGCTCCACGTACAGGACCACCGTGAAAAGCCTTGACTCCAACAGCAGAGCAAATTTTCGTAACCTCTACAACTCAACCTAAATTATAAAACTGGAGCACGATGCTGGCAGAAGGACTTAATGCCTAATACATTACATATGGAGAGTTGGCCGTACACCAGCAGGGATTGGTTTTTCTTCCACATGTTTCAGTTTAAATGTAATAACTTCTCACTGTTTTCATGGGTTGAAATGTGTATCGTCTAAGATGTCAAATATTGAGAAGCTAAAAAAAAACAACTTTGACATAAGTCAAAGAATACACGAATATCATGTTTGACATTATCTCATGGGGCTGGAAAACACTCCATAAACTCAAGATGCTGAAGAGTTTTCTAAACCACAGAGTAACCATGCGACCCCGATACTGATATGAAGGGAGTTACATCAGTGACAGTCAGTTATGTGTCATGCTGTAAGTGCAGGACACGTAGTACTTAAGAATAAGAAACAGGTTTCACATACAACAAATGTGTCTTGGTGTTTTGGTGCATAACTGACATAAAGTAAAGAATATGTGGAAGATAAAAAAAACAAGTCCTAGAAGATATAAATATATGTACAAGATGTTTTTAAATGAAAAGAGCTGCACAGTTTGTGCAGGAATGTGCAAAGTATTTGCCCGGCAGTGTGCAGAAGTAATCCAAAAGATGTTAAATAAAAGGTGTGCGTTAATGTAACACATAGAGTCAATAGACCCTACGTTATCGTGATGTGGAGAGTCTAATGTGCAGGATGAGAGTCCCCGGGCCTTGTTGATGAAGCCAGCAGCAGTTGGGGGAAAAAACTGTTCATATGCCGTGAAGTTTTAGTCCTGATGGACTTTCGCCTCCTGCCAGAGGGAAGTGTCCCAGAAAGTTTGTGTCCAGGGTGAGAGGGTTCAGGCACAATCTTTCCTGCACACATCAGTGTCCTGAAGAGGCAGCAGATTGCAGCCAATCACCTTCTCAGCGGATCGAATGACTCGCCGCAATCTGCCTATGTCCTTGGCGGTGGCAGCAGCGTAACGAAAGAGGTGAGGATGGACTTTATCATGGTTTTTGGCAGGTTGAACTTCATTACAAACTTACTCGTATATCAAGAGTACAATTGTGGTAATTGTTGACATTTGGCACTGATGTTGTCTCAGGACAGAATTCAGAGAAACAGAGAGAGAGACGTGCTGACAGTTATGAAACAAAGAGTATGGATCTAATTTTCAGGATCAGGCTGTTAAAGTGACAAATGCAAAATCCAAGACTACGTTTTTTATGCTTCATCCATGATGACATGCTGTAGAGCTCTACATATGGATCCTTTTATACAAATTTCCCACCAAATTAGCCTGACGTGGAAACATGCCAAACAATTTAAAGTAAAGTTTTAGTTCAGGAGATTAAAGGAACATGAGACTCTGTTGCACAGTCCTGTTTAAGCAGTATATGGTGTACAGGAGCGAGTGTGTAAAAGAATAAGAAAAAGAAATATATAAAAGAAAAAGAAAAAAAACTTTAAACGATATAAGAACCAACTAAAAAAGGGTGCTACACAAGGTCAAATTTATTCATTAAAAAAAGACTAAATACTCGAGAGCAATATGTTTTATCAGTTCAGTTTTAAATTAAATGTGTCCGCTCAGAATCATGAGATTTTAAACAGGGTAAAAGAAAAATGGCCTCATGGGTATTGAACTGTTGTGTGAAACTACACTGACATCTAGTGAACACAGAGCGCAGAGCACCTCCACCCATAACAATATCTGAAATGACCTACATCTGTCCAATATGTAACAACATGGATTCAACAGCACTGATTTCAAATAATTTATAAAAGTATCTGTTGATCCTGATACACTAAAATCTTCCAGTGAAACTCTGGATAATATGAATGTAAACAGGCCATACACAGTTTGTTCTTGTATACTTGTATTGTACAATTAATATTCATCATTGCACCTTTCAGACAAATGCCTGAAAAAAAACACTTCAAAGGCTGGACCACCTGGATACCATGGCAACCCCAATGATTGAAAGGGGGGTGGGGTCACAGAGAAAGACACCTGGTTCAGAGGGTCGAGTGTCCTGACTCTGTCCGAGGAATATGCCAGGAATCCGGCACAGCCGATGCTGAACAAGCCTGCCGACGATCAAACCTCAAACTGATGATTTTTAATGTGTGTTAAGTGTTAAGACCTAATTTTAATATTTGACCTGACATTAGACAGACGTCTCCCTCCTCCCCAGACGTCATTGTTCTTTTAAAAACAGAGAGAAGACCTGCTGCAAAGACCTAAAAATGATATTGGAGATCTTTCTCAGTGTGATTAAGTTCACATTCAGGAAGATGAATATTTCTGCATGCAAACATGAATCATATATGCATCTTAAACCTTTAGAAAATGTCTTATGGTGGACATCTGAATTGTTAAGTTTTTCATTTCAATTGAAGTTTAAAGATGTTTAATTAAAGTTAAAGTTTGCAAACATTACTTTGAGAAGTCTGTATGCACATCCATGTGCAAACCAAGAAAACCCCAGGCCAGTATTTGAAGAGGTATATTTGAATGTGAAGGTGCACTGCAGCCATAACCTGTCTCTAACAAAATATACAGTAACTCCACTTCAAGATCAAAATGGATTGAAGTAGCAACTTAACTGAAGGAATGAAAAGTGCGGCCTCGACGATTCGGTTCATTACATTTAAAGTATTCTTCCATCTTCCAAACCCTCCACCCAGTCACCATGATGAAAGTCTGTGATTATTTGCTCACTTTAACACCAAGGAAACTACATTTTAAAATGTCTCCCATAAGTGCATGTTTCCAACGCTAACGTCCATTATTCTAATGGAGCTTTTTATCTCTAGAGGATGTTTTAAAGGCTTGTTATGAGAAAGACAGACTTATAACCATTTAGTAAAAAAGAGTTGAAATGTAGACGATGTACAGAAGTATGCAAGTGCAAGTGTTACAGAAAGAAAATGAGCTATCAAATCTATTATGTATCTACTGAGGCCAAAGGCACGTCCGTTATGGAGCTCCTCTCAAAAAGTTTTCATGTTGGGACAATAACAGAATCCATAGATCTTGAAATGTGTCCATGGTTATATTTTTCTAAAGTAACTCCCTCTAATGGAAAAAAATTCTGATAATTGGTCCAGGAACAGCTTGAAAATTGGAGGAGATTTCCATCCATCCATTATCTGTAACAACTTATCATCATCATGATGGGGATGGAGCCTATCCCAGCTGACTTTGGTCGAGAGGCGGGGTACACGCTGGACAAGTCAATCAGTTCATCACAGGGCACGTAGAGACAAACAACCATGCTCACTATTGTTATTTTTAAAGGGTCTGAATACTTCCTCCACCACTGATGCATGCCATTTTTTAACTTAGCATCTAATAAAAGTGCCATAGAAACAGGTTTATTATAATTATAAGCTCTTGCAGCACCTTGTTTATAACCCTCAGTTGAACAGTGAGCCTTCTGGAGACCTTACGAAGCACAAAGGGCAGGGGCCAACTACTGTAACGCTGTATAAATATGAGTGTGTGTGGTTAAAGCAGATGGCCAGACAAGCTGCAGCCTCATCCATACCTCCAGGGAGCCATATTGTCTGTCCTGGAATGCTCTCCAGGTGACCTTTGACCTCTGTGGTGTGAAGGAGAACACTGGCCGTGACTTCATGCTACACGGTCTGTATTACACACAGTAAAATCATCACACACACACACACACACACACACACACACATGCCGCATTACTGGAGGTTTTCCAAGAACGCATTACCTCAGCGGTGCTTTAAAAGTGTCCACGTCTGCACAAGAGCACAATCCAAGTGCATTACAGTTAATCAATTTATGAAGTGAAAGGTGTCGAGTTTCACTGCAATGCACTGTGCAAATGTTTCTTACAATCCGAGGGAATTTTGGAAATATCCAGAGAGAATATAATTACAAATGCTGTACATCTTATGGAAACATTCCACAACTGAGGCAAGAAAATGATAGCTTTGTTGTTTATAAAATCACATTTAAACATAAGCTAGAACTGTGTAAGAAGACAATTTTCAGAAGATGAATTGCATTTATATTTCATCATTTAGCTGCAGACCTGGGCATTAGGCGGCCCGCGGGCCACATCCGGCCCGTTGGCTGTACTTATTCGGCCCGCATGAGGTTACCCAGAAACTAGAAATCAATACAGTACAATCAGTGCTTTTATTTTGAAGGCGATTTACGTACATACGTGCGTGCGCACCTGGCTGCACAGAAATGCGCTGCACAGAGACAGTTGACTTGTTGCTAAATGGCATCTCACGCTAAAAAAAAAAGTAAAGTTGACACAGAGTGTAGACTTTTTAACAAGAGCTCTCCAGACGAACTGTAACGTGAAGGACAGAGGACTCATCTTTGTCCGTGGAATAACAAAGGAATTTAAGGAAACGGAGGAGCTGGCAGCAATGCAATCAATGAAAGGGACGACAGCCGGGAGTGATCTGTTTACAGAGGTAAATGCTTTGACAAACTGGCAGGTGTTACCACGGATGGTTGTCCAAATCTGACGGGGAAAATGTCGGACTACTGAAGAAGATGCAGGATAAATTTACTGAAATAAACCCTCAACAGAAATTGGCATTTTTTCATTGTATTATACATCAGGAGGCGTGTGTGTAAGTCAGTGCTAAAAATGAACCATGTTATTGATGTTGTAACTAAAATAGTTAAACTATTATTTGACTTACTCCACATTAACATGTATGCATGTATTACCAGTAGCAGCTCAAAACCATATTTACTGCATTTTATAAAGCAATGAACTTAATATTTAGCAGAATTGAGTTCCGAGTATTGGTCTGGCCCTCCACAACCTTTGCAGTATCTCATGTGGCCCCTTGGGAAAATTAATTGCCCACCTCTGATTTAGCTGATGCTTTTATCCAGAGGAAGGTTAGTTCGTCATCGATCATGACTCAAAAGTTTCCCGCTACCCTGGGAGGAGCAAGAGATAGGCAGTCAATTTTGATGTTGCTGTCATGGTGTATAGTAGGTTTGGCTGAGAGGACTGGTAATTCAGTTTTTGAGAGGTACGGCTGGAGGTGGTGTGCCTTTATCCATGCAGATATGTAGACAGATAGAGCTGTGTGTCATCTGCATAGCTGTTTACGCTATATGAGCAGGTGTTAATTAACAGCTATTTCAAAGCTATTTCAAATTTTCAAACATTCAAATCAAAGCTGAGGCCCTTTAGGCTACAATTGAGTTTGATTGTACAAAAAATATAACCAGCTAAAAAACTTCATTTATCCCCTGCCAGTGGACCTCAAAGGACACATAATGTAATGCAACCACATGTTAAACTGTGTTTTGATTAATAGAGGTTGGCTGTGACCACAGACACGCCCCAGTGTTCACAAACAAGTTGGATAGCTTCACTATATTTATACGTCCATCTGCCCACCATTGACTGAGAGCAACAAGTTCACACCCATTCTCTGGAGAGCCGTTGGACCATGCCAAAACAATATTTTACAACATTTCAGCACAAAATAACTGCTGGAATGGGTTAAATCATACAAATGTGTCTGTTAGAGTATATAAGGGAGAGTTTAGTTAAAGTCTGCTTTAAGTTTTATTGTTTCATGGGCTGATTTGGAGCCCATGATGTGGAGAAAGAACAACCATTCAAGTCTGGATCTTCACGGTTGGATTATCTGTCGTCTGTATGAAGATTACCATGGAATTAAATTTACTGTACCTTTTCATTTTTCTCTTCACGCTCATCTTTTCTTCTGTCTTTCTGTCTGCCTCTCTCTCTTTCTTTCTTTCTTTCTTTCTTTCTTTCTTCCTCCGTGTTCATCAGCATCTGCACTTCATCAGCTCTTTACTTTTCCTTCCAGCAATAACTAATTCAACCCAACGAGCCCACCACTGAACGATCTGCGGTCCCTCATAACTCAGTGTGTGTACACTTTCCACAGAATCAGTGGCTTTGGTTACAAATGTCCACCAAGTGACACAGGCTAGAGTATGTTTATAGAAGACACGCGTGTGGTAAAACTAAGAAAAATTTGTTTGAGCCATCAAAGATAAAATGACTGGTTCTTCTCATGTGTTAGAAAGTTCAAAGATGTGAATTAAGAGTTTGACATTTTGTGGAAAATATGCTTATTCTCTTTCTTGCTGAGAGTTGAGATGAGAAAATTGATACCATTATTAAGTCTGTATGGTAAATATAAGACTACTGCCAGCAGCCAGTTATCTTCACTTAGCACAAACACTGTCAACGGGAGAACAGTTAGCTTACCCAGATACCATCCGGATGAAGGCCACTTCAGGCAATGATGTGGCACTGCTGCCTTTTTTCTTACCCATATAGCGAGTATAGCCCAAAAATCACAGACCAAATGTGGGCCTTTTCTTTTTTTTTTAGCAAAGATGCAGGGCTCCCGGCCATGTGTAATCTGGATGTGATCCTAAAGACGTCCCTGTGGTAAATGGCGAATAGAGCCCAAATATCACAAAACGAATGTGGCTTAAATTTGGCAAAGATGTGGCACAGTCGACAAAGGCAAATGTGGGTGCAAACCATATATAACCACATATGATGTAGCAAATAGACAGCTAGCCTCGCTTGATCCAAACCTGGCAAAAACCTAATTTATTACATTATATCTTGTTTGTGTAATCTGTACAAGAAATGTGATTTAGATTTGCTGGTAGGTGGATTTTGTTACATTTGGACAGAGCTAAATGAACTACTTGCAACTTTTTTCAATATGTATGCTAAGCTAAGATAACTCGCTGCTTAGCCGTGCAAACATAAGAGTGAAAGCATGTACATTAAACGTATTTCCTAAAATGTGATGCTATTGTTTTTATATGTCAAGGTTTAATAGGTTTAATATTCCCTGGTGATTTAACTATTTATTTCTCTGATACTAATATCAAAATTGGACATATGAGATTATTTATAAGTATTAGCCAAGCTACACAGTGCTTCAGAGGCTGTATTGCTCCAATTGCCTGGTTGGCAACAAAGGCTGATAAAAGTCAAGTATTACTTACACCTTGTAATTGCTCACAGATTTCCCAAAAATGTGTTTTTCATGGTCTTGTCCTGCTAACACTTTAGATATTGAAGCTGGAGCCTCCAGCTTCTCATTGCCTGCTTTGTTGGATTTAAGATTTGTAATTTCCCCACTGTTTTCTGCAGGGACAGAACATTAAACGAGAGCTCAATGACCGACCCACATAACAACTCCAATTTACAACCTGATCCCAGGAAGTGAGATGGACAAGCCTGGCTGGCACTTGTTAACACGGAGCACAACGGAGAGCCTTATCTTGCGGAGGGAATCATGCTGCACATGCAGCAGAGCATCTAATTCTTGCCTTTTATTTCTTTTGTGATGTTGTGATATCGACCTGACCTACTTACACCTCCTGAACAAGAAAGATGTGTCACTGTGTGGTGCACACCTGGAAACAGTGCTGTCCAGGATGTAACTGTGCCGGCTTGTGGGCCTCTTGACAGGATGTTGCATGTTTTAATTAAAGTGATTCTCACGCATGATGCTGTAAATGAAGCTAAAATGGTTCCAAGTTGTTGTAGTTGGTTGCAGATGTGTTGTGACTAATGTACAAGAGCCAGCACTCCCGAAACAAATTTTACTTTCAGAGGTCAGAGACAGTTCTGAGCTCTTGGATTTTGTGTTTAAGTGTATGTGTGCATTAGTGTTTGTATATGTATCTACTCCAGGCCCGAGGGGTTCAATATGATGAGTAAATATGAACCACCTGGAGATCCTGGAGGAGAAAACCTTGGCTGCTGCTCCTGAAATCAATTACACACAACGCTGATGAAGAACAGCGGTGACTGAGTTCACTAATGGAGCTCTGCGTTTGTTTATGTCTATAGATGAAGGTATACAGTATGTCTGCTCATAAATTAAAGCCAAATACTACTTAAAGTTATCGTGTTTTTAAGGTAAAGCTCAAAACATGTTTTAAGTCTTCTGGAGTGTATCCGAGTCAAGTCCTCACAGGCAGACTGAAAGTCAAGGTGCAAGTCCTTCATGGTCTGTGTGTTCAAAAGCTGCATTCACTAGCAAAGACCGTGCCACAACAATGTGAGCTTGAAGGTTTAATGGCATGAAGAAGTCTTGAGGATGGATGGATGTGAGGAAGTTGATGATGTGTAAGGAGGAAATCATCTGTTTAGGCTGGTCTGGGATCAAGTGGTGGCCAACGTCCATTCTTTATACTGTCAGTGGTCCTCACAGGCAAACTGCAAGTCAAGGTGCAAGTCCTTCATGGTCTGTGTGTTCAAAAGCTGCGTTCACTAGTAAAGAAAAAGAAGAAGAAGGTTTAATGAAATGAGGAAGTGTTGAGATGGATGGAAGATTATCGGATATCGTATGTTTAGGCTGGTCTGGGATGGATATATTGAAGGTTTAGGGAGGGGGAGACTCATTGTGGTGGGATCTGTCTCAGGTGCTGAGTCACCTGGGCCGAGTACCTCTCAGACAGTACCTGGAAAAAAAAGGATAGAGATGCACAGGATTAAATAAGAGGGAATTAATTCATGTGAATATGGTTGGACTGGATGATTAGAGGTATGTGTGAGGTGTGGCCATGCTCCAAAACCTAAGTTAACTAAAGTTGTTTTAATGCAAATACCTGATCAAAACTAGACTTTAAAGGGCCAAATGATGTCCTTTCAAAGCTGCGTTCACTAGCAAAGATCATTCCACAACAATGAGAGCTTGAGAAAGTCTTGAGGATGGATGGATGTGAGGAGGGTTATTGGATATCGTCTGTTTTAAGGGTTAAGGAGGGGGAGACTCATTGTGGCAGGACCTGTCTCAGGCGCTGAGTCACCTGGGCCGAGTACCTATCAATAGTGATATAGGGATGGACAGGATGGGTTGACCAGGTATGTCTTTGCTTGGCAGGTCATCAGAGGTGCCTTCCAGGTGTGGCCCTGCTCCGAAACCTAAGTTAACTAGAGAGACTAAGTTGTTTTATTACTGTACCTGGTCAAAACTAAAGACTTTAAAGGCTGAATGCCGTCTTCAACCTTTATTGAGTTATGTGTTTGGCTCACTGCATCGCTATGCACCTACCTGCAGGTGAGACATGAGTGTCCTGAAGGTGAAGAATGACCTTCTTTCTAATTACAGCAACGATTATCAGTAAACCTACTGTTGATTTACAGCAGAACAAAACAACCAAATACTAAGAAGCTATGTTTCATGCCCCAGAAAGCTGTGCATCATTTGCCAAAAGAGCAAAGGATTTCAGTTTATCCATCCCCGTTTAGGTTATCCAGCATATAAGAAGGTGATAGTCGCTGGTGCACTACATCCTGAGATGACACTCGAGTTCAGTTGTCAGGCACTCCTTGAGCAGACTTGGTAAATTGGCCATTTAGAATCAAATCTGCCTAAATGAATGCGCCTTTCCCTGGGCTCTTTGTCTTACTAATGCAGTGTGCTGCCTGGGTGGTGAATGCCCCAGCTTTGTGGCATTTTATTAGGACAATAGTAAACCCTGATGGCTGGTCTGACTGGTTACTCCGGGTGAAATACGCCTGTGGAATGTAGATGTGTACAGGATGCCAGAGGAAGGACAGCGGAGGGTGGAAACAGTCCAAGCAATGTGAATTTAAGAGCAGTGCAGGGCAGTCAGCCAGATCAGGAGGTTGTGCCCTTTTTGTCTGCCACACAATTACCGACGAGTGTGTCTGATTATACTGTATTTTCACGTAGTCACACCCCCCCTTTTTTTTTAAAGAAATTGATCATTCACGTTGTTTTCAGAAAGCCAATAAAGGAAAACTATGAAGTGAATGAAGTGTTGCTTAATCTTAACTTCCACCTTTTGCTTTCTAGGTAGTAGAAGTAGTAAGAGGTTGTTGCATAATACAAAACAGGAAAATGATTTTTTTATTCAGTCACACTGCCTCTAAAACCCCTAAATCCTCTTCCAACTGATGAAGTAATGCTTGCTCATAAATATGTCAAAGGCCACAGTCTCACTCTGAATGGTTGAGTTGTAAATAAAAAATAGTCTGGCCTTCCTGTGTGCTTTCTTAATTTAAAGTACAATGCTGGATGACAGTTTGTACTATTTCATTCTACTTTTGGACTCTTGTGGAATTTTTTTTTTGTTCTAAAAATGAAAGTCTTTTAAAAATAAACATAAAAAAGCTACAGATTTATTGAACTTACAGCACAATGAAGTTTGCACTTTGTGTTTCTTTCAGCATCGTGCCATTCCAGTCTTGTACAAGATGTGTGTTGCTTTCTTTTAAACCTCAACAAAAAGATACATTGGATGACAACTTAAAGAAAAAACATCATAAAGTGTCTCAGTAAGGTGTTGGGCAAGCGGCAACCTCCGTCTGAGAAGTGAAGCCAACGTGAGGTTGGCTACAGAATGAGTCAGTCTCCATAAGTCTCCATGTTAAAATGTCCAACTTCACAGCAGAAATAAACATGTTTACAGACTGGTACAAAAAACAGTTTTAGTCTCTATAGCTAATTTTCCCCGTTCATGACAGCTGTACTGAGCCTGAATTTTCTTTACCTCATCGTTCCAATTATATTATGGTTTAATTAAGGCTTGATTCTAGGTCAAACAGAGTCAAGGTGCTACTGTGGTACTTTGGTCATTATACCTGCGTTGACTCTACTATTTGATGTCACAATGGCTGCTGTGAAAAAGGTCTAATCTCCACTCACTGTACTAACATATATATATATATATATATATATATATATATATATATATATATATATATATATATATATATATATATATATATATATATATATATATATATATATATATATATTTTGAGTGTTGACTGAATTGTTCATAACACAAATAATCAGCTGTCAGTCAGTTACTGAAGGTTTGTTTTGAATGTTTTGCCAGATTATTAGTCCTGTTTAGTTATTTTTTAACATATTTAGTCTAAATGATATAATTATGCAATTTTTTTATTTAATTTTAGGCAGTTTAAACCCATAATTAACAGCCTTAAGATGTGTCATCATATGGCTGTGATTATCTTCCAGCCTAAATAAGAAGGTTTAATTTACTTTGGACAGATACAGATACTAACTGTGTAAGTACTAACACAGATGTTTAAGATATTATGTAACATTTAGGCTCCTTTAAATATTCATATACAAAACAGATGATACATTTCTTCAGTGAGGTAAATTGTATATTCATAATTACATATAAATTACTCTGCTAAAGGAAAAATATAGTAGAAATGTCAACATATTTATGTGAATATAAACTTAAATAAAGAACCACAAAGCAAATTTACCATTTTGTCAACAAAAATGTGACAAAAGTTAAAATTTATTGGGTCAACAGACAATGAGTTTGATACACACACTCCACCACTCAACATTTCACCCTTTGTCCCATAAACAGTCACAGCACATAGTGCATTTAAATGGCTCAAAACTAACAGCGCGTCGTTGTAGACGTACTGTTTCAAACTGAGACACAGAATGTGTGAGCAGACCGGCCGACGTGAAAGCAGGGAGCCAAAATTAAGATGCACATTCTTATTGTCAATTCTAGTTCATTTAAAATGACCCTGAGCAATAATCTGTGTAAACATTTCTACATTCGCTCCAGACTGTACAGTGGAGAAAGGTCTGTGCCACATGACATATTGTCCATTCTTACTGAATATGTACATGGGTAAATTCCTTTTACAGGCATGCTGGTGTTCTTGTTTACATACTGTATTTTGCTGTGCATATACAAGGGATAAACATGACACCAATGAATCATTAAAGACTCAGAACATTGCTTTATTTTTTTGAACTTGCTTCTATTTTGGAGTATGATAGAGACTGGAATAGAAATATACTTCATATATAGTTATATTCAAGGAGTGCATTCAGATGCTCCAGCAGTAGATATGTAGAGGCTGACAGCTGTTCTGCATAAAGTGAGGGGCAATCGACGTGCTAAGGAAAAGACAGAGAGCAGCAAAGGTCACTCTGAGCTAGACTCTGGATCAGTCTGCACCATTCAGCCCTCTTCTGGGTGATGTAGGCCGGGGTGATGGTTTGCACAGGAAGGCGTGGTGAGCCCTCCACCCTGGCCTTCTCGCATAAGGCCTCTGCGATACAGATAACGTACATGCCGCAGTCATAGCTGTTCTGCTGCGACGGGCAAGGCTCCTCCACAAACAGCGCTTTTCTCCCCGCGCCCAAGAAAGGCTCCAGCTTGCTGGCGATGCGCCGTGCGTGCAGCGAATTGCTGCCGTTTTGAGAGTCATAATGGGCAAAGTGGTTGGAGTTGTGATGGTAGACCAAGAGGCTCCAGTGGGATCCCCCTGCCGTTTGGTTGGAGTTGTCGTTAACAGCTAGGAAGACCCAGTGACGAGAGGCGAGATCCAGCGGCTCCAGGAACAGGGCTAACTCATCGGGGCAAGAGGCACACTTGATGAACTGGGTGACCTCCGGGCTGATGAAGATGATGGTGTCCCCCAGGACTCTGAAACGCTCAGCAGCAAAGTACTCGAAGGAAAAACCAATGACTTGGTCATTGAGCCAGTAAGGTCCTTCCAGTAAGGACACGTCAGATCGCCGTAACAGGCTGTCCTGATAGCTCAGCACTACAGGGTCCATCCTCCAACAGTCAGAGAGGATCAGTCTGAAAAACACAGAGGAAGACAACTGTTTTTAATCATCAGAAAGGAAATCAATAACTGTTTTGATAATCAACCTTTTTACTCATCTGTATAAACTTTTTTAATTATGAGAATTTGCTGCTTTTTTTTTTCTTGTGTGATGTTTGTAGATGACACCTTATGGATGGATGGATTTATGTTTTTACTCTTCTTAATTACGAGAATCGGCGTTATTGTTTGAAGATGTCATCGTGGGCTTAAGGAAACTGGGACTATGATGTTTATTTTGCACTTTGAAGACCCACAGGTTAATTAATTAATCTTAATCTAAGGATTATCAACATTAATTCATAGCTACAATACTGCTCCAATGAGCAGCAGATCATAGATAATCAGAATTGTAATCAAACTAACCTGCAGATCAGACAAAACAAGCAACATGAAGGTGCCATTCTGGGGTTCTTGGTCAACGCAGTAGGTATTTTTAACTTGTTTATGTCAGTTTATACACCAAACGATTGTCAGGAGGAGGTTATTTATCACTGGTTTGGGTCTGTGTTTGAACACAGTGCAGTTTTAAAACCTGAAACACAGTTATTAACCTTCATTAGGCTGCACAGAGATAAAGCTTCAACCTCAACTTGGAGTAACCGTTTAATTTCAGTTATGGTTCCATCTTGAGCCGTTGAGACACTTTACTCAGCTTATAACATTAAAATCAAGTGTTATTTTCAAATATTTAGTCCATGACTGACAAACTAAAGGACTGTCTGTGTCCTGTTAAAAACCACTGCAGAGTGTCACATTGCTGCAATGCGTTTAGTTCATCGTTTTTACCAGCAGGCAGCTCACTGCTCTCCAACGGTCTTTAGCTTTTTTTTAGCATTAGCCCCGGCTAACCGCCACACGAAGCTTAAAAACTAAAGCTAAAAACATTCATTTGACCCTGTGCGACATACACAGTGTGGCGTCAGGTTAAAAATACATGCGGGTGATCTGATATTCATACCTGTAAGAGACACATTCAAGTAAAAAGTATCACGAAAAATCACCAAGTCTTGTCCCTCATTGCAATGACTTAACGTAAAGTGCTCCAGGAAGATGTGACAGTGCGCAGCACATTTACTGAAAGGCTCCCACTTTGATGCGTTACCTGAAGGAATTTTAAGATTATCCTCATTTACATTTTTACATCTATTTAGGAGTAAATACAGCAACATGTGTAAAAATCAACACAACTCCCGCCATTATAAT
This sequence comes from Miichthys miiuy, assembly GCA_036365135.1. Lineage (NCBI taxonomy): Eukaryota > Metazoa > Chordata > Actinopteri > Sciaenidae > Miichthys > Miichthys miiuy. The sequence goes on from CM071603.1 coordinate 25,263,250, forward strand.
GTCATATAAACTCAAAACAGACGCTAGAATTGTTTTAAAACATAATTTAAAATTCATCTGGTGTGCATTGCGTACGTCGCTACCGTGCTATTTGGTGCCTACTTCCTGTTGTGGATGTAAGAAAAACTGGATGCAGCGACAAAGATGGCGTCGGAGCCAATCCATCCTCTGCGCACTTCCTTACAACGTTTTGGAATGGCGCATGCGCATTAGAGTTTTCGAACCAAGACGGTTATAGTTTTAAATGCGCATTCGTCGCGTGACAACCGCTCCTTTTTTTCAACGGTTGTGTACGGGAGAAATATATTTTGAACGCGGGAATTGCAGCACCATGTACGGCCACTATGCCTACATATCAACTCCGCAGTCCCAGCTCCGGACCTGGGGGCTTGGCTCCGTCCTCCGTTCCCCGCCCCATCCAGGAGCGGCGTGAACGCGCAACTGCTAGTGCGCGTGTAAGTGGTCGCACTGATTAGCAAGGCAAAGTAGAGTTTTACAGCGACCGTCAACAAGCGAGCTGCGAAGGACTGCTTTTATTTTTTTAAATTACAGACAGCGAACACGCACGGATAATAATAATAATAATAATAATAAAATGCGCAAGTATTCAGCGCGGACTTGAATTTCGAGGAGTTGTTCGGAGGCGAGCGGCGGCAGAGAAACAGACACACACAGAGAGAGAGAGAGAGAGAGAGAGGAAACAAATTAAATCAGTGGGAATGCAGGGAATTAAATAGAGACTTAGGCATTTTGTCTGGGCTACAAGTGTGTGTGTGCCTCTGCACCCCAATCCTGAGAAGAGACGGAAAAACTTGAGTCCCACAGTTTACTTCAGCGTCTGGAGGTAAGAGTGATGTTTAGTAGTTGTTAGACCCTGTGGTGCTGCTGGTGGTGTAGTAGTATTGGTGGTGGTGGTGGTGGGCTGCCCCACAGTTTGGAAGAGGGGGCTCCAGGCTGGAAGCAACCAATGAATCAAGAAACTTGTCCACAGTTTGCTGCAAGATGGGTTTCAGTTTAAGGTGTGTATGGGGCTCAGTCGGTCGGTTTATTGAATGAATAGTCACAATCAGAGGTGTGTATGTGTGTGTGTTTGTTTGTGTTTATGTGTGTGTGTGAAAACTTGTGAAAAGTTTGACATTGCAGCTACACACATCTAAAGGCACCGATATTATCCTTTTCAGCCACAGCCTAATGAAAATAATGAATCTTAATTGGATTTACTTAATTAAATGAATTTATTTGCCACGTTAAGTTGCTTTAACATGATGCAAATGTGTCAGATTTAATTTAATTTTCATATATAGTCCTTGGATAGGTTGATACACATTAAAATTAAAGCGCACGTAGCATAGGATGATGCAGCATAAATGAAATCAATGACAGAACTAGCATACATAAATCTGCTTTGCAAAGGAACTTGTGTTGCTGTTTTTTTTTTTGAGTCTTTAGCTACAGCAGGGTGGGGTAAAAAAATGTTGTGTACATGTATTATTTAGTGGAGGTCAGACAGCGCAGCTTATAATGCAGCAAAGGCAATAAAGAGTGCAAAGCAGGGGAGGTCTAATGGGGTGAAGAAGATGCTGAATCATGGGTGTACGACTCGGTCCGTCAGAGGACTTTATAGGCCACATCCCGGCTGCAAACTCACAACACCGGATATCATTCTGTGCAAGATGCCTTTGTATTTTGTCACTTTAGTACTCCTGTGTTTGTGCTGCCCAGTGGTGAGGTTATAGCTACAGTACCTTGCTGTACTCGCTGATTATCTGTCCGAGCTTTTATGCTTTTATTACAGAGTTGTCAGGAGAGTAATGGCAGGTACGTGAAGGTTAAAAGAGACGGGGACCAACATGCAACAAAGGTACCCCACAACAGGATTTCTTTGATTATTACGGCATATATTATGATGCTTTTCATTCATTTTTTACATCAGTATCCTTGTATCCTTTCACACCTGCAGAAAGTTAACTAAAATTACATTAATTCAAGTAGCAGTGAGCTTCCCCAGAGAGCCCGTCCAGCCTTTCAGATCAGCACAGGTGATGAGAGTAAAGTGGGCCTGTCCTGCAGGAATGTGAGGTCTGAGAAGACACAGCTGCTGGTAGCATGAGAGGCAACCCAGGCTGAGACTCCAGCAACTGGTCCCTGTCGACATCTGACACCCCGCAGGCCCCCGCTGTCTGCTATTTCTAAAAAGACGAGGGCCTCGGTTTGCATCACGTCGGAGCTGTGCCTGTGTTCAGCGATATCACCGACACCGGCATGAAAGACTCGAGCTGTGGTTTTGAAAGGTTGATGACTCAATTTGAGGGAGCATTTGCAGGAGCGTATCGCTGTCTTATCCTATTTTGAATACTTTGTAGAGATTGATGAAGATGCATGCAAAGCTCAGTTCATCTTCACAGATACACGACGAGGGATTCAGTCTGTGTTCTCTCAGTGAAACAATGAATGACTTGAGGTGATGTCACCTTGTATATCTTGTCCTGTCAGACGTCGGGTGTGGCCTCACGTTTGGCTAGTCTTGTTCGTTGCATCCAACATACAACTTCCAATGTTTGTAACATCGAAACTCCTTGGCTCAGATTTTGTAAGATCACCATAGGTTGTTTTAGTTTTTGTCCTTGAAGAAAGAAAGATTGATTTTAAAGATGGGGAGTTAAACTCAATACAATCCTTGGCTTCAAACTCTGTTTGTCACACATACTGCTGCATATTTTGGACCAGATGAGGCATCGTGATAGCAGAAAGAGCAACCGCTAGCCTGCAATTTTAAACCCCGCTGTCATAAAATATACATCAGCAGTAAAAAAAACTGTCTTTATATATAACCTAATGTTCTTTTTGATTGTGTTGTTGCTGCTGGGGCGCCTACATTGTTATTTTTTGATTCTACATAATCACAACACAAGATTTCAAAGCAGCTGCACTGTTAATTATGCATAACTTGAAGCCTTGATATAATTTGAACAGGTGAGTTCTATAGAAATTCACCCTCAGTACAGTTGTCATGAATGGTGAAATTAGCTATAGAGACCAAAACTGTTTTATGTACCAGGCTGTAAACATGTTTATTTCTGCTGTGAAGTTGGACATTTAAACATGGGGGCTTATGGAGGGTGACTCGTTCTGTAGCCAGCCTCAAGTGGACGTTTGAGGAACTGCAGTTTTTGTCATATATGCATCGGCTTCACCTCAGAGTCACAGAGAATTTTGCTTGGTTTTAACTAAAAAGAAACTATTGTAAACACATTGTTTTTTTGCCTCTTTCCATGCTTAAAGTTCACCTCCCTCATGCCGAGGCACTGTAACTGTGATGTTCAACCCTTTTGTTAAATTGCTGCCTTTGGAGGAAGTCGACAACAGTTAGCAGGTCACTGTGTCCCAGAAATCATTTCATTGTTCTTTAAAAACATAAATACAGTGTTTGAAAAGTGCAGTGGCTCTTCAAACATGCTGTTTTGTCCTCTACATAATTGAGGTAACGACTGTCTGTGCTGCTGTGACTAGTGCTTTGCTCCTGTGAGTGCATCATTCCTGCAGTCTCTAACATCTAAAAATGGGAATGACCTCCCATCACCATCATCATCATCAGCCCCCCTGTGGTGTTACCTGCTGAACAGGATGGCAGCTTGCGTTTAGGGGGGTAGAACAACGAGTCACGTGCAGCAGGCTCACATGATCGGGATGTCCTGAAAAGTGTTATGGCCGCATGATGGGATTGTATGGCGTAAGTGATTGGCATGCACATGAAGTCATTAAAGAGGAACCTGCTTGTGTTGCACTGAACAAAGCTCCCCTTTCTTTAGTAGGCCATTATATGAGCAAGGCTTTGGCCTCAAAAGGCTCAGCTTCCCCAGCGTTTTGCATTTCCCCTCATTAACTCACTGGTGCTAACAGTAGCAGGAGCGAGATGGAGAGAAGAAAGTGCATTGTGTCGTCCGTTGCAATTTTGTTTATGTGAAACGAGGTTAACTTGTTCTTTTTAATTAATCCCTTTTAAAATGGGGGAAATGGAGTCAACAAGCAAGACTGATCTGACTGAAAGCTCTGTTTGTATCCCCTTAAATTAAATTCTGTCCTCCAGGGTTTTGTTTTGGACAGAGGACCGAGTGTTCAGCATCTCTTTTTGTTGAGAAACCCCCGCGGTTATTTAGTGAAATCACAGAGAAGTTGAATGTTGTACAAAGAAAGCAGTTTAAGTTTCCCTTTCTGCTGTATAGTTTTTATAAATCAGCTCTGAATAATTATGTGATTCCATGATTTGAAAGGACAGTGTTAATTAAATGGATACGGATGCCCGCTGACATCCCAATTTGTCTTTTGGTTTAAGGAAATGGATGGTTAGTGGCTTGGATGGATCATGTGGAAACTGCTAATTAGTGGAGGAGGAATGTTTCAGATTTTTAACGTAATGTGGAAATACCACAGTGCACTCATAAAAAATCCTGTTTTCAAAGGTGCAGAGGAAAATCTATGCATGATAACATGCATGTTAAGTAACCTCATTACTGCATGCTTCTGACAGCAGAGCGCTGGAAACTAAAGTAGTGATTGGCTGAATTTTTAGTGTGTGTTGTGACAAAAGCTACTGGCCCCCTGCAGCCTTATAGTACAGACAGGACAGGGCCGATGGTTAATCCCCAGGTATGTGCTGTTGTGTAATGGTACACAATACTGTCCCTTTGCAGCGCAGTGCTGCCATGAAACCACTTTAACCGTCAGTGAAAGGTGCCTTCATACGGCTGCCCTGGTCTGTCACAGGCAGCATCAGGAAATATTTGTAAAATAAAATATTAATTTGGATATTTAACCAACAAGTCCACCCACTCAGTGCTCAATATAATCTCAAACCCTTCAGCAAATTATGTGACTTTTATTTGTTTGCTACAGGCTAGTATTAAGAGACGTATAAACTTTATTAACAATGGCTTTATGTGCAAACAATGAGGCAAACATGTCTTAAAATAGAGCACTGAAATGCTGAGCACATAACAGACACAAATTGAATTGAAATAAATAAAAGAAACTAAAGTTATTGGAGGTCTTTCAACAAGTTTGAGGTCCATTGCCAGTTGTAACGGCTAAGTTCCACCAGGCATGTATGCAACACGTTCCATGTGCGCAGTGGCCATTGGAGCTAATCGTGGCCGTTCAGGCTCGAGCTGATGAGATGTCAGACACAGAAAGTATAAAGTATCCGGTTGATTTTCAAAGTAATCATAAAAACAGCTCAAAGGGAAACAATTCAACTAAATTACAACATATTTATATATATGAGAAGCATATTTCCAAGCACATAAACCAGGAAAAATGATCAAATTTGAGTTAACAAAGTGTCGCTTCTGAAACGCTCCTCGTGGGGTTTGAAGTCGTGTGGAGAACATGTCAAAACAGCGTCTTGACCATGACGAGACGGAGACGTAAAGATCTTATTGTATTTTTTTTTTTCTTTTCATAAAGTTCAAAAAAGGTTAACGGATGATGGAGTTTGGAGTTGTTCTGAGGAATCTTGTTTTAAGAATGAAAGTGTTTCACAGAAGAAAAATACAGTTAATTAAACAGTTCGACATCTTTATCACCAAAAAAACAAAAGTACTTTAGTTTCTAACCAATCATGTAAAAGTTTTGGTGTGATGTGTAGGAGAAGAATAACTGTTGGTGTGGGACTGAAGGATGATCTAAATTGTGCGTAAGAGCTCAGATATTCTTCTTCATCCAGAGTGAAAGTAAGTTTGGAGTTGGGTCTTCCTCACAGTGTTATCTGTGAGGAATTCAGTCAGTTTACAGTAGTCTGTGCTCTGTCAGAATGAGGCGAGAGGGGAGGAAGAGCGGAGATAGTTGCGACTAACTGACAACAAGCAGGCTGTGATAAGGTGGATTTCACATACAGCACTGAGATGTGCTCACCAATAGCCGGAATGCTTCTCTTCTCTTGTCTTATCTATACTGTAGTTATCAGAGCAGTAAATGAGCAGATGATATAGGCTACTTTTGAGATTATTCTAGTCCAACCATTAACTGTGGAATTATGATAAGGAGCCTCTTTAAGTGTGGCAGAATAAAATGTTTTGGTTGTAAAATAAAAGTCAGTCGGAGATGTTGTTCTCTGGCAGTGACCTTCTGTCAATCGTCGGTGAATTACATTTATATCTGTTTGTTGTAGAGGCTAAATTGGTCAAATTAACGTCAGTAATTATTTTTTGAAGCTGTTAAATTACTCTTTGATTGAAATGATTTTGCTGTTGAGGTTTTCGATCTCTTTTTGTCCGTTTACTAGATTTGAAATTTGGTGGGTTAGTTTAACTTTTTGGCCGAGGAACAAGTGATATGTTTTTGTAAAGACTTTAAATGTTTCAAACTTTGTTTATTGAGTTTTCAAACATATTATTGGCAGTTAGAACAAAATTATTACAGAACCGAGAGCAAAGAAAGACAATCGACAAGACATGCGTGGAAATAAATAACTAAATAAAATAAATAAAAAGTAAACGCAATGAAATGGTCATCTATCTATCAAGAAACGATAAATGTTTACATGGCAATCACGTCACATCTGAGTGTGTATGCACACGAATTATGTAGAAATGAGTACATAACAGTAAAGAAAGAAAACATCATTTTGTTAAAGCAAATCAGACGTGGTCTAAGAGTTTGTCAAACTGGGAAATTAGGAAAAGTCATTGTTTTGTTTTTTTTGTTTTCCCAAAAGTAACAATTAATCCCATCAGTGTGCACCTGATTTTGTCCATATTGACAATTAAGTAGTCTTTTTATGATTTGACATTGCAGTACTGAATATAGCAGTGATTGTAGATGATGGAGACAGAGGTCATTTGTGAATATGTATTGAAGATTTCCAACCAAAAATCATGCAAAGAAGGGCACGCCCAAAGCATATGGAAATAGGCAGCTGGATACTGATGACATTTGTCACAGACAGGATCGACGTCCTCGTATATATTAGACAATCTGACCTGTAAAGAATTACTGAACATTACTCCAGCCACTCTTCAAAACAGGCGAACTATCCCTTTAAGAGATGAAGCGAGGCATTTTGAACATTTTCGCCAGGACTCCCTTGAAAAAGAGATTTTTAATCTCAGTGGGACCTTTCCTGGTTAAATAAAGGTTTAATAATAAAAAATAATTTTGCAATTTTCTCATGAAGACTTTTGTACTGGAGCACCCCATGACCAACTGTATAATCACTTTTTGTGCTAAAATAACTAAATAATAACAAATCAGAGGGTTGTTAGGAGATACATGGTCTATTAGAAGAAATATAGGTGTTTTTCTGATGGTAGAAGTACTTTGAAGGTGCATAAATTTAATAATTCTCTCTCAGTCTCGACAAAATTAGCCTTTTATGGTCTTAAAGGAAGCATTGTTTGACCATTAAAACATCATGAAAGAATTACGCTTCCTCTTCTGAACTCTGCTGAGTCTTGTTGTGTTCAGTTTAATGTCCCCATGTCCTTTTACTTTGGCACCCACCTGAATTAATCCTCATTACCCACTGATGCATTTCAGAGTGGGGCATTCACTGCAGTGACTTAGTAGTCAGGTTGAACGATTACGGCCAGACACCCTGGAGACGATTAGAGGGTCCCTATTGTCTCCACAAAGTCTGAGTCCTCCACTCCAGCCTGAAAGAGTCCCACTTAACAGTGAAGCTGTCTCAACTTAAATATTTTTGCTCTACATGTCATGCTGGCTGAGCTAAGCTGCACTACAGAGCAGGTGAGCTATGAGAGTGGACTCCAAATGCCAACTCTAATGAGTTTTTCCTCAAGTTTGAGGTTTGGGGATGGAGTGTCCAAGCCGACGTGAGCTTAATAAGGGTTCAGATGGAGGGTTAGACTGTTCTGACCTTCTCAACTGAGAGAATGAAGTATTGTTCTGAGAGAGCGGACTAAGCAGTTTTGTTCTTGAGGCTGATTCTCAGTGGTTGCATGGCCTCTTTTGGTTAAATAAGTGTATTTAAAATGTGAATATGGACATTGTCAGTTCATTTAAAACGTCAGGTTCTTTAGAGCACTGGTTCAAGTACCATTGATGGTATGCAAGCTCCCTTGAGTGGTACGCAAAGGAATCTCCGAAATGAAACACTTTATATAGTCAATACTACAACTAGAAACTATAAGGATGAGAAATGCGGATCAGGAGTGCCTCTTTCCCATGCCGCTAGCTCTGGTTCTTGAACTGGTTCAGGACTCAACAAGGAGTAAACCTTCCTTCTGCATGAACTGTCTGTAGCTAGATAGGAGTTGGCCTACTGTATTTTAACGTCTGTTATACTGGTGGTATTTGGAGAGATGAATATATCCTGAGGTGGTACACGGTGTAAAAAGTTTGAGAAACGCTGCTTTAGAGTGTTGAGGGATATCTACGAAGCTAGTAATCAAACAGTTATCGATTAGTCATAATCGTGGCATGGAGATTTGTTGGTTTTCTTCGTTTTATGTCATCGTAAATGGAGTATATTTGGGTTTTTGATTGTTATATTGACAAAGCAACTGTGAACTTTGCAAAATTGTGATGTTTTTAATCTATTTTTGAACAATCAATCAATTTTTTAGCGACCCCTGCATCTACCTTGGAATTCCTGGGTCCACCTTTTTGTTTGATATTCTCATTCTTGCAGATAATTAGTCAAATGTCACCAGCAATGTTGCTAGAGTTTGGCAGCAGAACATTTTAAGCAACCTAAAATGACATGAAGAGATATCAGTGTTTGTTTCCTCAGCAGACCAGAATGCAACGTGAACACAAGACATCAGCGGTTGTTCTTTCTTGTCTACAAAACCTTTGGTCTTTGTTTTCTTTTGCTATTGTCAATGCTGTCTGCACAAACACATGAAACCTGACTGAATAAAACAAGACCATGCAGGTTGTCTGGAGCTGTCAGAGGGAATTGTGGGAAATGAAGGAAGTCTCAAGTCGTGACAGGGAAGTCGATACAACCAATGTTCGGTGCTTCCTCACAGAACAGCCCAGACAACCCATGAAGATGACTGATTAATGATGGAAAGTGAAAGGCTATCTGAGGATGGAATTTTCCTCTAACCTAGAAAGTCTTGTTTATTTCTGTTTGACCACAGTTTACCAAATGTTGCTCCACATCATCTCTCCGCGAGCTTTGGGTGTGCAGTAAATCACCAGGTCATAATAACATTTTATGCAGCCTCTCGCCAACATCTTCCATCATCTCCTCGAAGCCTGCGACCGAACTTGCGTTATCATCACGCTTGCTGCAGCTCTTTCTGTCTCTCTGTCGACTGTCGGCTCTGACTGCACCACTGGGCTCAGATTTCAAAACGCCTGCGGTCTGCTGAACGCAGAAAGACAGCAGTCCCCGCTCCTCGTCCTCAGAAGAAGACGGCGAGAGCCACTGTAAACGCTGCCCTGTAATTACAGGTCATGTTTTTTCCTAATACGCTAAACAGATGTGCTTAAAATTATGCTGAACATTCAAGAGTTAGACATGATGACCTGTCATTACCATCAGCTGGTGAAGGCGTTCACTGCTTCTGTTGCATAAATGTTATGGATTCTCGTGAAAAAGAGCAACATCATCGGATTTAATGGACAGAAAGTGACATTTTCACCGAAAACAAACAAACATAATACTTAAAATGAACATAAAGTTACACTATAATAATGTATTTTAAAATAAAGTGATGAGCTATATATACAAGGTGCTTCCTTTTAAACTATTTCAAAATGTTTTTAAACAATTAATGCAATGGAAGGTGTCTCTGAAAGCTTTGTATTTAGCTTAGTTAATTAATTACACAGGACGCTGCATTTTTTTTGGTGCCGCAACGCCAAAGTCTGATTGTAGCCTAACTGGACTTGGTTGTAGATACATGAAGACGCAACAATGGCCTGGTCAACGATCCCTCCCAAGTTACATACCTGGGTGTCCTTCAGTCAGAACTGAAGAAGCCTCTTGGATGAGAGGTGAAACGCCGACTGCAGCGTGTCACACCTGGATGTCAGATTTCATGTGGTGGGTTTGTTTAACTTGCTGTTAAAGTTGAGTATGACAACATACTGAAACACAAACTTGTCCATGAGTTTAGTTTTGCACTGCCAAATCTGATCTGTTGAATTATGACATTTTCCTTTGATCGCTCTGTGCCCGCTCGTCTGTGCCATGAGTCACAGTGAGGTCTTTGAAATAGCTCTCGATGTAGGTGTCAAATGGCCTCGAGGAAGAAATCTTCCCTCCGTATCGTTACGCAACGCTTCACAAAAGAAACAGTTGCCAGCTAATTGATTAAATTCACTGCAGCTAATTGACCGTGAAGATGCCGAGACTATGTACGAACCCTTAAAGAAAAAAAACTCTTTATGTTTTTACGTCTTTTGTCTGCATGCTTGACCTGATCGCAGGTATCCGACATAGGAAACGGTGTTGATCTCTTGGTGCACATTAGAGGACATCTGTGTTCATCACTGTGAGGCCGGAGGCATCTTGGCGCTGAGCTGTGCGAGCAGCTACAGTCATTACTGCTCATCTCCAATCAGCTATGAAACACGAGACGAGTTTGGAGTGTGTTTGTTACCCATCCTGTTATGTGTATGTTCGCTGTGCCTATTCGTGTTTAGGTCTTACATTTTTGTTGTCTCTCTTGGTTGAATGTTTCTGGCTGCTCCGCAGCGCTGTCTTCCCCCAGGCCAGGGGCGGCTGAATGGGCCCGTTTGGCCCAACAAACTTCCTTTCTGAGGGGGAAATGGAGTGTGCATAATCTGGGTCAACGATACCTCCTAGTCTTCCTTGATTATACCTCGGCAATTGTTGCCTACTGCACGTTTTGACCAGTTTGGTGATTGTTACTGGAGCTGATACCGATAATGATGTTTGAGTGACATCTTTGGCATTTCTGTGCTTTTATTTCTTGTTTTGTATCGACTTCTGATTCGATAGATCTGCAGTGAGCTAATATCAACTCTATTTTTAGTGCTGTTGACTTAATAAGATAAGAGTTTTTTTTCCTTTCATAGTCATGTCAGTCAGCAAATGCAACCTTCCTTTTTTTTTTTTTTTTACATACATGTGTCATGCAGTTGTTTCAATTGGCATTTAAGTGTGATCCTTTTTTTAGCTGCGGCTACGGGTGGTGATAAAGTTCACACAGTTCAAATTCACTAAAGTTCAAAGGCCGCTCTACTGTTTGAATGTTTCTACTCCTCACACTGAAACTGTGCTGTAAAAAACACACACACACATTGTGATTTAATTAACTTTTTTTTTTTTTTTTTTTAGAAAATATAAGTCACCATACATTTCTGGATCTGATTTCACAGAGAACTCTTAAACTTTAACGCTTTATTGTGCCTTTTTAAAACAACAGCTGTTGATGATGTGCCTTCCATTCGTTGGCCTCTTTTTATTGCGGGGTGGTGTACTTTTCCTATTCCACCGGCCAAATGCAGACCGTGCAGCGTCATATTGATATTTCCAGAGCTAGACTGGAGTCTGAAAGGAAAAACATTTTTCCACTCTCTAAAACAATAAAATGTAAATGTGAAGTCAGTTCAAGAACACGGGGCTTGTTTTAGACTCAACATTTTGCTTTCATATTCATACAATACATGGTACAACAATGTATCCACTCACAGTAGCTTAATTAGGCCACAATTAAGTCAATTATAGTATAGTGAAAGGGAACACAGGGAGGTCTTCAATCCAACAGATATATTGAGAAACACTGCTCCATGAAATGGCCTAAAAGTAAGTTTCCTTTAAAGGTCCAGTGTGTAAGATTTAAAGAATATGGCAGAAACAGTGCATAACTATGTTTTCATCAGTGTATAATCACCTGTTAATAACAATTATTATGTGTTTTTTTTTAACTTAAGAATGAACCTTTTATATCTACAAATGCCATGGTTCCTCTTTCAAGGAGTCCGCCATGTTGAACCGCCATGTTACAGTAGCCCAGAATGGACAAATTAACTGGCTCCAAATAGGACCTGACATATTTTGCAGACACCGTAGTTTCACCTTCACGCTAGGAAGCAGAGGGTAAAAAGTAGGGGGTCGCAATCAGCAACTACATCGCTAGATGCCACTAAATCCTTCACACTGCTCCTTTAATACTACACAGATAAAAGATTAAAGGTCCAGCATGTAAGATTTAGTGGCATGGGTAGCCAAATGAATACCCCTCACATCATCTTGCTCTTCCAAGCGTGTAGGTGAACCAAAAGAAAAAAAACGCCTAAGGCCTCATCTAGAGCCTGTGTTTAATTTGTCTGTTTTGAGCTACTGTAGAAACAACATGGCTGACCCCATGGAAGAGGACCCGCTCCCTCTGTGAGTATATCAGTCTCATTCTAAGATGACAAAAACATAATTATGAATAGTATACTCCATATCTGCCACATTCTGCCAATTGATCCCCTTAAATCGTACACACTGGACTTTTAATTAGAGCTCTGTAATTATTACATGCATCACAAGCTTCAAAAACCCTCGACACCACTGGCTCCTGATAACAGTTAAACATTAAAGCATTAGCTCACACTTAGTTGATTAAACAGCTCTCTGCTTCACGCTCACATCGTTGTAAAGTACAGACACTTCTCTTTATTAGGAAATGAGAAAAAGCACATGGGTGGATAAATAAAACTGATCTCCCGAGACATTAAGCCCACCATGAGTAGGAGGCAAAGAGAAGTTAGATAGTTAGATGCGCTTTTAAGGCTTCTTAAAGAAGAACCGGTAACCAAAGAGTTGGAAAGAGACCAGCAGTTGAGAGTTGGAGACAGGTAACAGGTTTTGAAGCAGGTGTTTCAGGATCAGCCGACACGGCCGTCTCATCTGTTACGCCTGGACGCTGGAGACAGGAAAGGCTGAATCCTTTGACAGCCAGATAATATTCCATTGGAAAGCGTGTTAGTGGTAAAAAACAAGGTGTTGTGCACACTGTTGAGTCTGCACCATAGCCTCACCAGTCCCCACTGTGTGACCGTCTGTGATTATCTAAAATGTTACATGACTGGCTGTGTTGCATTGCTGAAAAACCCTTTTACACCACAGCCCTTATTGTTTTTGTTATTTGTGATTTGGATGCTTAATTTTCAGCCTCTCGTCTGTTTATATTCAGAAGTGAATGTAAACAATGCTGCAATGGAATACTTAGAAATTTGTATGTGGTGCCATATTCAGCTGTGGGTCAAGTTTGACTTCATTGTTTGCCTTGAAATTTGGCTGGACGTGAAGTCTACTGCACGCCTACTAATGTATACTACTAATTTATTGTTTTCATCAATCAATATGACACGAGAATCATCTTTTTCTGTGTTTATATATTTATATATATAAATAGAAATGTATTAACAATGCCATGGTGGTGTTGTTATGTTGAAGCCCCCTTCTGAGCTACACTTCCTGTCTCACCCAAAGCTGCTGTCATTGTCCTGGGAGTGGACACAGGAAGTGGAATTCTCCATGGCGACAACAGAGGAGTGGCGCTGTTTACTCCCACTGTTTCTGCTCTTTCATACAGCCCCATTCTTCACAGAGCAGCCTGCAACACAGTTCAGTTTTAACGACAGCAAGGAGTTTTTGATTACAGTCATCATTAACTTGAACGGGTTAACCACATTTAATCATCGGAGAATCGTCCCACCAGAAAAGTAAATAAAACCTGACATAGTTACTCCTCGTCACTGCCGATATAAAAGTTTACTGGAAATGTGAAAGTACGTTTTAACGTGGGTGTGTGTGAGAGAGAGAAACCATGTTCCCATTTCTTCCAGCCTTTATGAGGGTCCATTAGAATTAATCCTCGAGTCATTTACGAGCTTTTTGACTTAACCTTGTACTTTGCAGTTGTTTTTTTTTCTGTTCCACTGAAGCTTTCACTGAAACCAGTCGGATTAACAACATTTGCTATGATATTCTTTTTCCGTGAAAGCTTGTAATGTTAAAAAGGACACAGGTTTTTAGATATCAGAGCACACAGTAGCATGCAATGTATTTTTTTTTTCTACAGTGTTGTCCTTGGAACATTAATTTCCTTCCTCCACTCTCTCCAATCCACTTTTGGCAATAACAATAACCAGTCTTGCACAGTTAAGTTGGCTCATTCGGCACACAAACATGGCTCTTTTCTCCGGTGGGATATTTTCACGTCACTTGTGTCACCTGTCGGTGTTCAGCTGGTGGAATGTGGAGGGAGTTGTAGTTGTAGGCCGGGCACTTCATTCAGAATGACCAGCCTCAGTTATCCTCGACCGTGTGCACAGACGGGCCTCACAGGCCTTCAGTCATTTTTAATTACGGTGTTGACGGTGACTCCGGCATGGACTTGTTCCAGCCTGGCTCCGGCTTCACTGACTCAGGTGTCTTGGTAACACACCTCTTCTTCCTAAAATACCAGTAGCACGAAGACATGTTTCAAAATTTCATGACTCAAACTGATGAAATGTTTCTTTTCTTCTATTCTTTAGTTTTTTTGTTTAAGAAGCTGCGGTCCTGAATTTCCTGAAGCTTTCCACATCATTTTTTTGTCCCAATGAATAACAGTAACTTTAAATAATGAATTTAAACCTAAGAAAATGAAGAAAAATAATAATTTGAATGAGTATTTTTTTAAGTTTTAACCTCCTTGGCTACAAATCCTGTATGCTTTGCATTTTTGCTGTACAATTTTAGAGACAGTCATTGATTTCCATTCATTTCTGTACTGTCTGAACTCTTGGTGCTTGAGTTGGTTTGTTGCATGACCATGAGTGACCATGACTATGAGAAAATGTGATGCAGACATTTCAAATCACTCTGCACTTAAACTGCAGGCAACAGTTCCATGTTGTACATAAATTAATGGAAATCAATGGCTACTTGGAATGGCAGGAAAACGACTGAAAAATACTGAAAAATGCCGATCACGCCTTCAGATTCCCTTTTAAGTCCGACCTTTAGTCCAAAACCTGATAGGTATTTGATTTACAATATATGACGAAGAAAAAAACAGCACATATTTCGAGAGGCTTGTTTCCTTGATAAATGAAATTATTAGATGAATAAACTATCAACATCCTGGACAAGTCACCAGCTCAACACAGCCAACAACAACAACCATTCGCACTCACTTCACACCTAGGGGCAATTTAGAGTCACGTATTGACCTGTTAAGTGCATGTCTTTGGACTGTGGGAGGAAGCCGGACTACCTGCAGAGAACCCATGCAGACCCGGGGAGAACATGCAAACTCCACACTGAGGGGTTCAGACAAATTGTTGAACTTTACCAATAATGAGTTCTAGTACAGAAACAGGCAGATTGACTCTCAGTATTCCTCTCTTTCATTTCTCACATTCCTCTTCTCACTTTTCTCCCAGTTCAGATTTCAGGAAACCAACATCCTCTTCTCTCTCTCTCTATCTGTATCTCCTTCATTTCTGTGAGTCTCTCTGTTACCTCTCAGTTCACGTTCTTTTCTCACCCTCTCTGAATATTTTGGTCAGAGCTCATGTTCCACACCCCAGCCACCACTTCCTAGTCATTAGCAGTTACAGAGACAGACAGAGAGACTTGAGAGTCGTGTGAGTGAGTGCACAACATGCTTTCGAGGTAATAAAATGTATGTCTGTGTTTCACTGCAGGGCCCGTAACCATACAAGCATGAGGAGAAAAAAAAACAGCAACAAGAAAACAAGTCTTCCTTCTGTTAAGTTCATTCAGGAGGGATACTGCTCACCTCCACTCCCTTAAAGTCACATTGGCTCATTCCTCTCTAATGCTTCATCAGAGTGGTAAATCTAGCTGAACTAGATATTATTATTATTATTGATGTATTTATTTTCAAGTAATAATGGCTCGATTGTTTTAGGCCCGTCTTGTTTATATTCCCAGGACCAATCTGAAACATCCACAGGCAACAGATACTTAACTGGCTTTAGTGCTGAGATGTGCACAGTGTAACCAAAGATTTCTGCCTTTCATTGTTTAATTTGAAAAAGTTTTAAAGGTTGCCTGGTACAGAAAAACAGTTTTGGTCTTTATAGCTAATTTCATCGTTCATGACAACTGTACTGAGGGTGAGTTTTTATAGAACTCACCTGTTCAAATTATACCATGGCTTAAAGTTATGCAGAATTAACAGCATGGCTGCTTTGAGTGCCTTTACATATTGCTTGTTAGAGCACCCAGGCTTAATTCAGCCCGCCTCAGTTCTGACGGTGATCCACGTCTTTAGTGAATTTTAGATTAGCAAGGAGGCGGAAGAAGCAGGACTACAAACGGCAGCAACCAGAGCTCTTCAGAAACCTGTGGGTGACGTCACGCATACACGGTCCAGTATTCTGGACCCCTCACATTTATCTAGGACTCCCTTGTGGCTTTCAGGACTGGATATCTGCTGGAAATGAGTTTGATATGATGATATTACTACTTCTATTTTGGGTTTCATCATTTAATAGCTACAAAAAGACAGCATGACATCTTTAAACTGTTTTTTTATCACTGGATGAAAACTATTAAGTGGATGAGCTGAAATGATTCACATATCATATTATAGTATCAGCTGGGATAGGCTCCAGTCCTACTGTGACCCTGATGTAGATAAGCGGCTACAGATAATGGATGGATGGATATTATAGTATCATAGTTTTTGTTTTTAAACACAAACAAACAGTCTTCATACAGATCCCTTAGATTGTTTGTTTATTGTGGCTAAGTTACATACCGAGTGTGGCATTTCACAGTTGTACTTAATGATGTGACACAATCCTGGGTGTCACATTGATGCATCCAAATAATCTTTCCCGTTCACACACATTCATACAGTAAAATTATCCCAGTGTGCTGCAGCACAAGCAGGCTGAAGGTGGACAAAAGTCAAGCTCAGTAAAGAAACAGATTTTGATGAGCTGATGCTGTCAAAATGCACAGATTAGCCCAGATTTGACATCTCTGGTGTTACTGTCAAACCGCAGGGGAAGTTAATAAATAATTGTTGTTTTTTGTTCACCACAAAACATTTGTTAAAATCATCTGAAGATGTAGAGCTGCTTTCAGAGCGCTCAAAGCTCTAATAAGCTGCTCTGAGAAAAATATTTCCTGTGTTCAGTCCAGGTTCTGGAGCAGTGAGCACAGTCTACACATGTGAGCTTAGAGGAAGCATTTGCATGCATTAACTGCAATTTTCACAAAACCCCAAAACCGAAAATGTGAAAGACGCTGACTGCAGTGTTGGCATCCTGCGCTCCTCGTTTTCCATTGACCCAAATTAGCGTCAAACATGGTCATTCACCAGTGAGTTAAATACAGGGAGTAGTTACTGTAGGCTACTGTGCCATATCCTCATGTTACAGTCAATTTACCACAGAGTCTAGAGAGAAAGTTAACCTCTGTCAACCATTGACTTGTGGACGACGCTTTTGTTATGACCCAAAAATGGTGTGTAAACAGTGTAAAATGGTCAGATAGATTGTAAGTTAGGTTTTTAGCTGTAGTCAGAGCTACGGGTTGAAACTCTTTCTGCTGTTTGTCAGAGTTTCATTATTAAGGAATTTGTTGATCATTTTTACACAAGGAAAAATCAGACCTTACCTGACTCAATATGCTAATGTGCTACAGGCTGTGGTCATCTCACGACGGCTCCTGACGGGCCTCCCAGCATGCACAGTGGAACCCTTTCAGATAATCCAGAGCACGATGGCGCACCTGGTCTTCAATCAACCCAAAAAGGGCACATTACCCCGCTGCTCATCAAGCTCCATTGGCTACCTGTAGCAGCCCATATTAAATTCAAGTCACTAATGCTTGCATACAAAGTTGTCTCCAGTTTTGCACCCACCTACTCAGGGGTGTCCTTTCAAAAACCTCCTGAAGACCCAGCTCTTCAGAGAGTACCTCCTCTCCAACACTACCAACAACTGGACATGTGAAATCTGTCCCCTCTAGTACTGTCACTTGTCTCATGTGAGTAGTCCATGTCCTTGTTGCACTGTACCTTGATTGTTTACCTTTTTTGTAAGTAGCTTTGGATAAAAGCATCAGCTAAATTGCTTGTTTCATCCAACCAACTGTCCAAATCGAATGCTAGCACAGAAGAGCTCCCTGAACTGTGGCATTGGCGTTTTGTTTTCATGATTGTACATCATTTAATTTAATAAACAAGGAGAAAGGGGTATATCCTAACAAGCTTGTTAGCTGACAGTAAGCAAGCCTAATCTCTTTATTTCTACTTGAATTAATTAGTTTATTTGCAAAAATTAAATGTGATGAGACCTCAAAGCTGCAAATCAGTCAGTCCACCATAAAACTAATTAACAACTATTATGTTACTCCAGCAGCCTCGACACAGACTCCAAACTAGCTGGAGAATTGTATCTCTTTGCTTGTTGAGGTCAAGGCCGCTCTCTGTGAGCTACAGCGTTGCCTCCAGGCTGAAGGTGAACTATTTCTGTTGGCTGCTGCAGAGGCAGAGTTGTGTTACACATTGATACGTTTGTGGGGCGAGGAATGGTGACCTGTAATTATGTGTCTATATGTCCGTTTGTTGAACATGTCGGTGCTCGTATGGCTCGTTCACTGCCGGGCCAATCAGCTGACCCCTCTGTTCATTTCATATATTTGCTGGGGCTACTTCTCCTGCAGTCCAAAGTCATGTCCAGTAGATACATCTGAAAATGCTGGAAACAACTTGTATCTATGTTCAGTTTTCAGGTAGTTTTTTGAAAAGTTTCCACACTAAAATGCCAAAACAATGAGGAAATGGCAGCAAACATCTAGTAAAGACTGGGAAAGATGAACCTTTAAGTCCACTAGAACACAATTTAGTTGCTCTTATTGCTAGCAGTGACTCCTGCGTTGCTACACTGAACTGATATCCATATTTTTGTTAGTGAAGTTGATGGACTCGGATTATTGGGATTTGCTATACTGACATCCAGAACGATTAATTACAGAGAGAGTTTAGGCATTTTATCAGCTGCTGTGACCCACTACACAGCAAACACTTTTAACGCCACCTCTCAACATGTCTCCTTGCTGCTGCTGCTGCTGCTGTTGTTTTATTGAGTTTCATATATCTGCCATGTGACAAATCTTCGGAAAGTGCAGCGTTCATGAGCAGCTCATGCCCCTCCCTTTTCCTTTACAGTTGGTTTTACGACTGTTTGTGCTGTATGTGTTTTATGTCTGAAGTGCAATTTCCTCTGCCTGTAACCGAGAGGGGGTTGAGCCTGTTTTTGAAGGTACTGAAGCCCTATTAAAACTAGGGAAGTGAGTCTCTGTGTGGTATGTATACTGCATAACATATAAACTAAGCACATTCTGCTGTAATCACAACCCTTTTGTCAGAGAACGCAGTCAGCAATAGAACAACTACAAGTCTCAAAGCCTGTTACGTGCAAAGACATTCCCATCATGTGAAAGATCGGCAAACTTAACTGCACTTTTAATGTACTTTTATACTACATCATCTCTATTGTCTAATGGTTGACTCGAACATTGTTATTTGGCACCTTTGTCAGACAAAGGTGTGAAATCATGACCTCCTTGGCTAATTACATAATAATAATCTAGTACAGTTAATACAGCCAAACATGTCTTAAAGGACCATGATTTATCGGCATCTAGCAGTGTAATTGCTAACTTTCCTTGTCTCACGCTCTTCTTCCTAGCATGAAGGCAAAAGGTCCCATCTACAGTTAGTCTATAGTTTGTCTGGTCAGTGATACTGTAGTAACATGGCGGTTCAGTGTGGCGAGCTCGGTGTAAGAGCACCTGCAGCATCTTTTTGATATATAAGGCTCAATCAAAGGTAACAAAAGCATAATGATTCTTATACACTAATCAAAACATAGTTATGAATATTACGTTCCATTTCTGCCATATTCCTAAATTTAAGATGAGTTTTTAAGGAGGGAGTTGCTGCCCCAAGTGAAGGAGTTTAAGTATCTCAGGATCTTGTTCGCCGGCATTGACAAAATGATGTGTGAGATGGACCGGTGGGTTAGTGCAGTGTTGACAGATGCTGTGGGGAAGAAGGAGCTCTTGATTTTATAGTCCATCTATGGTTGTGAGCTTTGGGTAGTGACTAAAAGAATGAGACTGTGGATGCAAATGGCCGAAATAAGCTTCCTCAATTGGGTGGCTGGGCTCAGCCTTAGAGATGGGGTAAGGAGCTTGGACATCCAGAGGGATCTCTGAGTACAGTCACTGCTCCTTTATGTCGAAAGGAGCCAGCTGAGGCGGTTCGGTCAACTGATTAGGATGCCCCCTGGACGCCTTCCTATAAAGATGTTCCAGGCATGTCCAACTGGTAGGAGACCTTGGGGCAGATCCAGAACCCGCTGGAGGGACTATATGGCCCTTCTAGCCTCGGGATTTCCCAGGAGGAGCTGGAATGCGTTGTTGGGGAGAGGGACGTCTGGAATGCCCTGCTAAACCTGCTGGCACCGCAACCCACTCTGGATAAGGATCATAGAGCTAGCTACAGTGCATAGCGCCGTTGCTTTTGGCTGTTGTAAATGGCAGTCATTATCCGCGACTGTGTCCCTTCGTATCTGACATTTTTAACAGGAAACATGTAAATATGCGGAATAGCACTCTGCTTTCTGTTTCGTGCACACTTTAAACTGTGCAGAAGGTCAAAGATCCAAGCTGTAACTTTCATCAACACTTGATTGTGAACAATAACTGATGGAAACTCAATTTACAAGAGTAACAAACGAGCATTGTGATCCTGTGACATGCAGCTAATAAACGCAGCAGCTAAATTTGGCACCATGGAGCTGTCACAACTAAACCTACAAAAATGTGCAGGCTCCATGTGAGAGTTCTTATTTCAGTGCCAACTCACACACCTTTGTGTAACGTGTACAGATTCCCAATGACTGAAGGCACAATAGAAAGCCACCTCAACATTATGAGCCGCCTTGAATACCGAGCTTATCCCTGATGACAGCGACACACACACACACACACAGATTTTTGGAAAAGATGACTTCACATCGTAGAAAGCTGACCAGACTTGATCCTTCACTCTTCTGCAACAATGGCAACCATTAAAGAGACTGACTCACATGGTTGAACCTCTTGGTTTCCTATCAGAGGAAACCTCCAAACAAGCATCTGGCAGACAATGTTCACTTTACAGAAGGAATGTAAAGAGTGTTGTTTTCCTCTTAATTATTCAATATCCGTAAATAAAGCGGAAATTTGCAAGCCTCTTGTGGGCATAAATCCTTCGATAAATCACATTTTCAGTTGTTCTGGGCTCCACACAGATGATTTGATGTGTCCACATATTGAATCCATTTTTCTCTATTAAACCCACTGCATTTAAAAAGTGAACGGGATACATATTCTCGAATACAATAAGTCTTTGTTCCCGCGTTTAGCTCATGATACAGGTTGTTTTAAGTCACTGATCCAAGTGTGGATAAGTTCAAACATTAATCTTAACCTCTGTTGAACTCAGATAGCATCTGACCTAAGTTTAACCTGCATGTATTGTTTATTATGCAAACCACTGACAGTATAAATAATGGACGGTGTATCTTTGACGTCACCCGTAGGTTTCTAAAGCGCCATTTTGAATCTCAGAAGCTTCCACATTGGTTTTGCTTCACAGCCACAGAGGTTGACGCTTGTTCAGAACATGCAAGTCCCTTCAAGATTGCTAAGTAGCAAATGGCTACCTATCGTTGGCTTGGTCATCCATGTAGCTAACCAAAGTGACTCAGCCTTGGGACACCAGGGGACAAACCTGTCAAGAAAACCACCTTGGTAGGCTACTGTATTCCCTGCCTGACTTTCCACCGCTGGTTTCGGAGGTTGGGTTTCATTATCTCATGGCGCTAGTTGCAGTGCATTGCTTTTGGCTATTGTAAACACCAATCAATATCTGCCACAAGTCCTCCATATCTGACCATTTTTACAGAAAACTCTTAAATATGCGGAAGTATTTTATGTTACTGATCATAGTGCAGATAAGTTCTAACATTAATCTTAACTTTTGGTGAACTCAGATAGCATCTGATAAAAGTTTAACTTCATGAGGAATTCATGTGTTTGTTTTACACATTCAGGACTTTGTATGAATTCCAGCTTGTTGATATCACAGTTTGAGGTCGTGGTTCTGTCATGTCTTGGGAAAAGTCCCCTCCGAACAGATTCCAGGTCAGATTACTTGACTGCGATTTCTAATCTCTGACCATTCAGGTGATGTAACCGAATCTGTATCTGGTTCAGTTGTTTGAGGAGATGAGGAAGTAGTCCAGCTCCAGCCTGCTTTGTCAACTCCTCCAGGGCACAAACCTCAAGTTTATCTACATCAAACCATACCGACACACATGAATGGTGCTCAGGTGAAATTACTTCATGCCTCAAACATCTCTGTTGCTTTCTGTCTTTTTGTTCTCACCGAGGACACTCATAGCAGAGTGGCTGTATGTTGGCTACCTTGAAGTTAAATTGAAGTGCAACATTTGTGATGTTTTTAGTATCACAGTTGACCTTTCACAGTCAAGAGTAAGACACGTAGGGCTGTAGAATGAAAATATTTGTTATCTAAAAAGACATTTTATTCTTGCAGTAACATTGGTGTCAGTGGCCAGGCTCAGGTCTGCTGTTGTACAGTTAGGATAATCACACGATAACTGCATATTTAGACCCCTGATGTGGACTTGTGGGTGGTTTTCAGAACAACATGGTGAAGCGTATTGCTTATCTTGATGACATGTTTAACCATGATGAAACTTCTAATGCAGTTTCTTGCATTTCTTACAGTGTTTGTGGGTTGTTGATGGCAGAATTTGGATTTTAGTGTCCTGAATGCTTAGCTTCATCTAATTTATCTGTGTCAAAAAGCCTGTTTTAGTAGCAGCATTATTTCACTTTACCTGTCATTCATTTACCCAATTTCCTTGGTTTGTGTTGCTAGTACAGCTCTGCTATTTGTTTATTCATTAATTCATTATTGATCATTAATATATCCAATAATTGATCGAGCAAAAGGCTTAAAATTTGCATCCCTTGTCCCCTAATATCACCTTCATCCATTCAAGGCTGTGGTCGATACAGTAGCAATGGAGACTGTTGTTATTAGGAGATTTTCTGTGGTTGGTAAGATTTGCCGTTGTTTTCCTGGAGGAGATGTCCATTAGTTGATTGTCCTCATGTGATGGTAAACAGAGAAGCAGCCAGCATGGCCCTGTGCTGTCCCGCACTGCCACAACCCTAAATCCACCCCACCTCCTCCTCCCTATCCTTTAAGCAGCGAGCTGACCATCTGTTCCAGGCGCCGGGCCCTAACTCAGTGCTCAGAACACACACAGTGCAGCCACTCAAACAGGGAAACACATTCATCACAGTCAGGCAATACTTGCCATCAGCAATGTCTGTATGGATTCAGCATTATGGAGTAAGATCGAATGCTAAGATTGAAACAGGTGATGTGTGTTTTTCTGTGTCTCGTATGGGTGTGTGTGTGTGTGTGTGTGTGTGTGTGCGTTTGTAAAGAGGAGAGGCCCTGTGTGCATGTGTTTGCGTGGCCCATGGTTATATCAAAGTTGCTGAGGCGACACATGGCATGAGAGCTTGGATATGGGGCGACAGGAAATGACCAGGAGTGCAGCATTGTATCATTTCCCTGCTGGAGTCCTTTGTGATCCACTCTGCACACCAACTTTATGTGTCCCTGTTCCATTTCCTGTTTTCACTTTTTTTTTTCTGCTGCCATAGTCACGCTGCTCATGAGGTTTGAAAGTAGGTGAGGGAGAGTTTGATCTGTTTTTCTTCTTCATGTGTTCTGATATTGAAGATTAAAGACAAAGAGAAGCATATTGAGTTACAATCTTCTGCTCCAATTTACAAAGTAAAGGACACAGCAGGCAGACTATGTTTCATTAACATAAATCTCCCCATTTATACCTGGCTAGATTAGATTATAATGATTAAAATCAATAAAAATGACAAACATTTGCTGGTTCCAGCTACTTAAATTTGAGCATTTCTTCCTTTTCTTTGTCATGCATGATAGTAAACTGCACTTCTCTGGGTTTTTGGACTGTTGGTTAGACAAAACAATACATACAAAGACACAACTCTTTAACTAATTATATTTCCTAAGGACAGAGTGTCACTGTACAGATTGTAAAGCCCTCCGAGGCAAATGTACTTTGTGACTTTGGGCTATACAAATAAAATTTGATTTGATCTGATTTGATATTTCAAAGGCAGTTATTCAGATAGTCAAAACAAAATACTACGACATTTTGAATGAAAATGCTTCAACTATGAGATCCAAATGTGACGTGTAGGTAAAACAAATAGTTCAAATGCTGCAATTTTAGCTCCAAACAGGAAATATTTGGAAGAGAAGTAGTACCCCTTTTCCACCCAGGTAGCTCTGGTTCTGGAACTAGTTTTGTTCAGGATTCAACAATAAATGATCTTCTTATACGAATAAACCTGCCTCCTGTTTGAACTGTCTGTAACTGAATAGCGCCAACTGTATTTTGACCTCTGTCACGGTGGTACTTGAATAGCCAAGTATTTTCTGAGGTGGTACCACCTAAGAAAATACTTCTTTGTTTGAGAAACACTGATCTAATGCTTCTGTAGATACTCATAGTCGGTACTGCAGCCATATGTGGAAAGATCTGTTCAAGACGAGCCAGAGACTTCTTGCTCAGATTTTTCGCTCTTTATAGACCAGAATTCAATGCAGTCACAACATGTGCTACTCTTTGATTTAATAGGGGCAACTTAAGTGACACAGCACGCCATTCCTTTCTCCTACCTGCATGAAAAAGCCACAGCCGATAGCAAACAAGTTGAAGCCCATTCCCCTGCTTTGAAAATCAGTATCTGAAGTAGAGGCTGATGAGACGACTTGAAGGAAAGTGGGTACAGCATAAAGACAAATTACAGCACGTCACACACTGACTCCTGGAATGCATTGAAGCTTTCAGGCTGATGATACATAAGACTGTAATGCTATCTGGGTGTGAAAAAAGGACAGCATCGGCCGTTGCAATGCAGGTTTCACCTACGATCGACAGACTCTTTTTCAACGATATAAACACCTAAAAAGTGGCTTTTTATATTTCTGCCATCAGCATATAAAGTGTCAAATGTGACGCAAATGATTTTCCAAAATGAGGCTTGCCACCTGACAAAAAGAAATTGTCAGCTGAAGCTCTCAGAGTAAACTTGATTTTCTCAAACTTTTAAAAAATATTGTTGGGGCCTTTTGCTTTATTTGATAGTGACAGGAAGTTAGGGAGAGAGAACAGGGGGTGACATGCTTGCTGCATGGCCACATGTCAGATCATGTTTTAAAAACTATGACGTCAGCAGGGGCATGGCTACAGTGGCTGGTCAGTGTATGTATAGAGATAAGTAACAGTGGAGATGAATATGTTAAGCAGATATACAGCATGTGCAGCAGTTAACAGTAGGTAGTTGCAGGTATAAGTGTACCTGCAAACAAGGGGCTTTCCACATGGATATATGTTTGATTTAAAGGCTTTTTAATTGGGAGTTTTGCATGGTAGGGTATATGGAGCTCATATGTTTGTTTGAAGACGTGATTATGGGCAATAAAAAACTTTACTTCCCAACCCCCCTGCTGTATGCCTGCTTGGATTGTATTCCTGTTAAACTGACCACTGGAAATAACTTCATTCAGATGTAGTTTATCAAGAGTTTGTGCTACAGAACTGTCCAATCCCGATGATAACGAAGAAATCACAGAGCAGCAGTTCAGTCATCAAACCCATCTTTCTTCCCCTCTCTCTCTCACTCACCCCGTGATGCCCCTCTGCTGTGTATTAAAGAGGGAACTGAATGGCGTGATTGTGTATTCAGTAAAGACGATGATGGCAGCTGCCAGTCTTGGCGTTGGGGAGAGCTTATGTGTGTGCTCGGGAGCGTGTATGTGTGTTAATGGTAATCCTGTAGATCCTGATGACTTATCCTTTATCCTTTATGAGTATGCATGTCGGGCTCCAGAGAAATAATTTGGCCTTTTAGTAGATTGCATAATAGCACATGAAGCCCTTGTGTCACAGTCTGATAAATCTGATTGCAGAGGACTGTGGCCTGGTTTTAAATTAATTAAGGAGTGCTTTGCTGTTCATTTAGTTTGATATAAAATCTATTTTGTGTGTGATGTTTTCTGTTTAGCTTGAAACAAGTGAGATTTTTTGTCTTCAAGGTTACTGACCACTGTTTGTGTCTGTGTTTCAGGGGTAATGTCTTGAATCGGTGGCCTCTCCAGCCCAGTAAAGGACGTGCCAGTGCCGGGCTGCTGCTAATGGGAACTCCTGCTCCGCCATGAGTGCTCGTGATGGCGTTGGAGGCGTCGGTGGCGTGGGCACCCTGGGCCGGCGGCAGCGCTTCGAGAACTCGGAGTTCACCGTGCGCATCTACCCAGGCGCCCTGGCCGAGGGCACCATCTACTGCCCGATTAGCGCCCGCAAGACCACCACAGCCGCTGAGGCCATCGAACGTGTCATTGACCGCCTGCAGCTTGACCGCACCAAGTGTTACGTTCTGGCCGAGGTGAAGGAGTTTGGCGGGGAAGAATGGATTCTGAACCCCTGCGACTGTCCCGTGCAGAGGATGATGCTCTGGCCTCGCGTGGCGCTGGAGCATCGCCCGCTGTCTGGCGGCGAGGATTATCGCTTCCTCCTAAGGCAGAAGAACCTGGATGGCTCGATCCACTACGGCGGTAGCCTCCAAATGTGGCTGCAGGTCACGGAGGAGCGCAGACGCATGGTGGAACGCGGCCTGCTGCCACAACCTGATTCTCAGGGCGACCACGCAGATCTATGCCATCTGCCGGAGCTCAACGAGCGCTCGCTGCTGGACAACCTGCGCTCGCGCTTCCGCCAGGAAAAGATCTACACTTACGTCGGGAGCATCCTTATCGTCATTAACCCCTTCAAGTTCCTGCCCATCTACAACCCCAAGTATGTGAAGATGTATGACAATCATACACTGGGAGATTTAGAGCCACATATTTACGCTGTGGCGGATGTGGCTTACCACGCCATGCTGCAGAGAGAGAAAAATCAGTGCATTGTTATATCTGGGGAGAGCGGCTCTGGGAAGACGCAAAGCACAAACTTTCTCATTCATCATCTGACCGCGCTCAGCCAGAAAGGTTTCGCCAGCGGAGTGGAGCAGATAATCCTCGGGCGGGCCAGTACTAGAGGTAAGCAAAAACATCTTTGGTTTCAGTAACAATCAAGTTGTTTACGAATGTGTTGAGAGGCTTGAATCAAGTTATAGAAAAGATGATTTGAGATTCCCAAAAGACGAGACACGACCTAAGACGTCAAATCAGAAATATTTGTCTTTTTCTGACTCCCAGAACAATAAAAAATAAGTGTGACGGTGACCTTTACAGACTTGGGACTTGATCTCGAGCGAGGAATCCGGCTGCACATATTTCCCATCATATTTGATTTCTAGCTTTATGTTGAAACTTTACTTGCTGCGCCGTGCTAAATAAAAACCATCTCATTATATAAAAACTGTCTGCTCCAGACCTCATCAGTCCAGATGATCCCGTCTGAGTTGTCTACTGAAACTTTGAGTGTTGAGTTGGCCGACGCGCCGAGACTCCCTCATTCTTGAATTGAGACTTAACTTGGATTTGCCCCAATAGACTGACAGCTCTAGCTAATAATGCTGCCTTGTGTTTCTGAGATTTGAGTTGGCCTGTGACACCGGCTGATATTCAGGTTACATCTTGGGGGCCGATATGTTCAGTGTGACATTGCCTGTATAAATGGATTCACTGCTGCTACAGCACTCAACGCGCCTAGCTGTGATTCTGCACGGCTTTTAACATTAGTTACACAACAGTGCTTAGCCACAACTGTCTCTATGGTTGGCCCAGAGTTGTGTCTGCCCCCATTGCACTTTCAATCCAGCTGTGCGGGGATTATACAGCACACAGAAGAGCTCTCTATCTGCAAGCAGGCCTATCAGTGGTTACATTTGTAGATTCCTCTTTTTGTGATCATTTTTCTTGCACAGTGGAAAGATTTTACTCAAGGTAGACCTTGTAGAGGCCCAGCCAAAGGTTGTGAAGGAAACTGGTTGTTTTCGTATCACTCAGGACATTCCACTCATATTCTTTTTCTTCTTCGGGGACCTGTCACTTTAATGCACACCAGTCAAGAGTCTCTGACAAGTCCACAACGGCACATTGTTTTCTTATTTGTCTTCAACATCAACTGAATTCCTGAAGGTTACATAACACCTTTTTAACTGTATGCACAATGCTGCCAGTCAGGAAGGCAAATGCTGGTTGCTTATTGTCAAGAGGGTTGTTGTATTTTATGTGGGGTTGTATCTCTCGCTGTCACGTCACCTGACCACCAGCTGTTGATTCAACAGAGCAACGCTCACAGAAATGCATACATTTCTTCACCTGTCGGCCATGACCGTACAAATGTATTCATTATCGACTAGCCAAATAATTCTTGATATCTTGAGTTTCTGGGCAGTTTACTGGATGGGATGTTAGTTTTAAATAGTTTATTACAGCCCAAATACTAATTCATTTATCTCAGATCCTCCCTGTATAATAAAACAAATCTTCTGCCAGCGTTCCTAGCATCAATGTCAAGTTGAAAATGGTAGCCTAGAAGCCAAGTTCAAAGGCAACAATCTATGCAACAAGTAGCTCTACATTGCATTTTATTACCTTCAGTTTAGCAAACACACCTCTCAGGAATGCCATTCATTGGTGTCTCTCTGGGGTTAATGTGTAAGCAAATTGGGTTAATCCTCAACGCAGCAACACGAGTGAGTAGTTTTGAGTGCAGAGGAGCAGCCTTTAATTGTTTGCACAGTAAGATTGCGTATCTGCCCGCTGGTGATTGATGCCAAGACTCTGGAGCGGCGGTGCTACTGCAAAGAGAGATGGACGAGAGGAGGAGGAGGGAGAACCAGCAGCCAGCATTACCTCATAGGAATACTTCATCTTAATTTACTCGCAGGTCTTCATTCCCGGACAGTAGACGTAGCAGCACAGGAGGATTTTATTTTTAATGTAGTCTGTGGATTTCTTCATCTTCTTTAATGAGTGTACAATTTAATCAAAAGATTTTGTCATTGAGGAGAAGTTCAATGTCATGGTGACAGTAAAAAGTATTGACCCTCTCTCTGGAGTTAATGTTCAGTCATCTTAATGTATAGAGCTTTGAGTTTAACCTTTGGTTTCAAGAGGGGAACAACACCAGTTTTACTGCTTACAGGCAGTTCGACTTCCTGCATACCATGCCCTGTGTATGGGTATGTGGGAAAGAGTGTAGTGTGATAAACTGACTCAAGTGATGTCACTTGAGTCGTTGTCGGTTGCATGTATAAATCTGAAGTTTTTGGAGTTAGAAAGAAGCGACCTTACCAGACCTCTTATCTATGCTAGCTGCTGCTAACATAACTCACCCAAATCTCTGACCTGAACTGTCGTAAAGTCGACTCTCATTGTGGGTAATGTAGGCACCATGTTTTAACAAGGAAGAAGAAGTCCATCGTGAGTCTGACAGTACAATGTTAAATTGTTAGAGCTCCAGGAAAGTAATATTCATAAATAGGTTTTTATTTTCACCTCAAAATAAGTATAAAATCTGGTCAGTTTTCAAAATAAAACACCCTGTGCATACTACAACAGACAAAAGGGAAACAATTTGACCAAGTAGACTACTTACTCATAGTAGAAGCACATAAACCAAGAAGAAATGTCCAAATCTGAACAGGTTAAAGTCTGGTGCTTCAGAATCAAAACAGAGTTGCCACCGTGACGTCACAGAGTCGTGCCCGGTGGGATCCAGGAGTAGCTGCCAACACTGGACTGAGCACAATAAAGAAAAGATTATGACACATTAAACTTTACTCAAATGTGACACTCATGCTTATTTTCACCAGTGTACAGCATGCACTTGAGTACAAAAACAATATTTGGCCATTGAGCCACTTTACTTAAGGTTTAGTACCTTGTTTAGTGGCACTGACTTGTGGTTCAGTGTAATTTACGGGAGTTACATTATATTTCTTTTCCTTTCTACGTCCAGACATTTGTGTCTCTGGTTCAGTTTACCATTTAGAAATGAATGATGTCGAGCCTTCACCCTCAAGTTAAACAACACTACTGCAAAGTTTTCTGCTTTCTGTCAGTCGCAGGAAAACTCACCCCGAAGGCCAAAAGCGTAGATGTGGAGAGGTTGTTGTTTTTTTTTTGTTTTTTTTAACTCTTGATAGAGGATATCACTTACAAGGGGTTTTGGTGTTTTTGGAAACCAGCCAACAGCTGCAGCTATGTGTTAAGATCCTGACAAGCCCTGTCGCTCAAGTGCTTCAATTAATAAAACTCAGCTTGAAGGAGATGAAAGCATAAGCCATGAGGGCATGTTGTGCTACTTAGATAAACACAGAAAGTTACAGCGTTTTGTTTGAACGTGGTTATTATTCTTAATTTAAGGTGATTAGAGATGTGACAGGCTTCAATTTTGGGGTTAGACTTTTAGTGGATTTTACTTCCACTACCTTCAGCACCTCTGGACTTTAATTGACCCTGAATGAAGACGAACACAAGCATACGTGAAATGTGACAAATACTTCGGCTCATGTTGGTTTAGCGCTTATCTGCTGTCTGTCATTCCTGACGTTGTTTACCTTCTTGTACCAGATATGACTTAAATTGACATTACGCCATAAATTCCTGTGACTACATATTTACCTGCTGGAACGTACTGTTAAAAATAGTTGGGGGTTTTTACCATCTTTTGTCTCCCGGGCCAACACGGAGCACGGTATGTAGGAAGCTTTGACTCACAAATGCAGAAATAATAATACAAACTTCATTTCTAAAGTCACGACAGCAGACTTTAGAGGTTTAGCAATACACGACAGACAGCTATGAAGAACGCTGTTAGTGCAGCATTACTATTACAGCCCATTTGCTGTATGTTTCTCCGCTCGATCTCCATTTGTTCCAACAGTGCTCATCACTAATGACAGGTTTCTGCAGAGGACTGTGTGTCTTGTCTTTGCGAGATGACTGCTGAGTTCGCCCACATCATAGTTTACCCTTTTCTCTCAGTTTTCTAGCTTTACAAGCACCAAACAACTGTTGATGGATTAAAGATTTATAGATGAAAAATATATCTTAGATAGTTTGGAGTTGCTGTTATTCTTTATTTTTTTATTTGCAGTTTTCTTGTTCTAACTAGTCATCATCTAGTATTTAACTACCACCCAGGCTTGAATCCAGGTGTCACCCTGTCAAGACTTTGGTTTTCAGGTGGCTACCTGACATTTAAGAATGATTGAAAGCACAGTCGGGGGAGTGAATGTCCTAAATAGGTATGATAATGCAAGATGTGCTTAAAATCCTACAGGATGGGGCGTCAAGAAGGCCTAATGGTTAACAAAACCACTACGTTCAGGCCTTGTGTTGTGTGTTATACCCCTTACTCTCTCTGCTGGATCTCTCTACAGCGTCTGCTATCGAAAAAAATAAAAGTTTTGGTGATTTTAATGGTCGTTTTATGGCACCAATACAAGGCGATGATGCCACCACTATTTTAAGAATGAACTGGTTCTGCTTCAGCGTTGTTGTTGACACTGATGAAAACAAAGACCGCTCACAGGAAGTACGGTCATTTATTTTTACATGCGAGCAAAGTGACAGCTTAATATGAGCTCAGCTGTCTTCTGCTGTCCCCCGGGTCAAGACGGAGCGTATGCGGTTACCTCACGCTGCTCACTCTGACAGCGCATCATCAGGATCTGCTTTCCAAGATCAGGGAGGGGGGTGCCACGGGGCATTAGTGCAGGAGCACCGCTCATGATGTGTGTGTTAGTGGGGGTTTTTCAGGGGCACTTAAATGCTGCAGTCAAAGAATGAGCAAACGCATGCATTCATGTGAACACATAAATGCTCTCAGTCATTGCACAACACTCCATATAATGATAAAATCACATAAAACTAACTAAAGTTGAAAAGAGTACTTCATTGCTGAAGTATGCAAATATAAGGACAGGATGCCTTTTGTTTTATTATGTGATAATAAACTGAATATTTTTGAGTTTTAGACTTCGTTTTAGACCAAACTATTATTTGATTTAATCAAGAATTAACTGATAATGAAAATAATAGTTAGCTACAACACATAATGCTCCAAATCTATGGAACTTACTTTGCTTGTACGACATTTGTACACAGTTACTGTCTAAAGTTATGTCTTTGAAGTTGTCGTCAACTCCCATCAGCATCTGTTTCCAATTTTTTTTTTTAACTGTGATGGAGCCCATCTGTACGCCAACCATCCAACACCAAACAGCAGACACACAAAGCTGGTGAGGAAACGGACCCTAGCCCCTAGCATCCAGATATTTTCTCACAAGTTGGTGGAGACCAAAAGAGAGTTTAAAGAAGAGGTAATGTGTCGACCAGAAGCCATAACAACTTAATAAGCATATGTGGTTGCTGTGCATATGTCTGCTTGTTTTGATGTTGTCCCACCCTGTGATGGGTAAAGATCTGTCAATGCTGCTTTAAAGCTTGTTTTTTACAGCATTATGGCAGAGATTACCAGAAAGCAACAGCTCAGACATCACAAGCTTTGAGTAAAAAAGCTCTTTACAAGACAAAAGGACAAGAAATCTTATTTTTAAGATTGGCAATGGTGGAAGGGTTCTTCTGGAGCATTGTGTAATTGCTGCCATAAAGGTCTTCAAAATGTATGTGTCACCTTTACTGAGGCCTTTAGGAATTTTTCCAAAGTACCAAATGGCATATTCCTTTATAGAAAGGCTTCACATATGGGCATAAGCAGAAAACGTGAGCATGGTCGGTAGAAACTGATCAACACGCCCTCCAAAATAGAGAATGGACGCCATATGCGTGATGTTTTGAAGCTCAAAATCTGTGGCCCTGTCCGTCACCATGTTGGTAGTCCTGCCTCTTCCGCCTCCTGCACATTTCTACATTTTAATATGGGGACTTATGGAGATTGGCTTGTTCTGTAGCCAGTCTCAAGTGGGCTTTTAGGAACTGCAGTTTTGGCACTTCTGCATTGGCTTCACTTCACGGAGGTTGCCGCTTGGCTGAGACCCACTAAATCTGGATTTCTGATTGGGGGTAATTAAAAATCCCTCCAGGGGAGCAAGGGGAAGCAGAGTGAGTTTCCCAAACTTGAAGCCACGTTTCCTCTTGTATTACTATGTTACCTTCCTTTTCCCAACGCTGTCTCATGTAATTAGCTGAATTTTTATTAATTGAGGCGAAGCCCTTCAATAATTTGCCAATGATGTATAAGTGTAGCAATTTTTTCTTAATGTGCAAAACATCTGGAAAATACTGGATCTCACCTGCTAGTTGGGTTCATTTTTTTTTTTACCTACAAGTACTCATGTTTTGTGCATGTAAAGGACCTGCAGAGCTCGTTGGCCCAGTGAGCGCTGGAGCTCCTGTTGTGCTCCTTCGAGCTCCCAGCCAACAGAAACACTCCCAGTGTGAGTCAACCCAGGTCAGCAGTTTCACCTCTTAGCATCTCCTTCACTGTGCTACCTCAATACACACACTGAGCCGCACACACACACATGCACATTTAATGCCATCTCCCCAGAGCCCCCACTAATACTGAGTAGGATTAGTGTGTATTACAGGATCTCCCCAACTGGGCGGGGTCAAGGGAGATTTATTGTGCCCTGAAAGTGTTGTTTTCCTCAAGCTGGGGTGGGAAAAAAAAAAAGACGAGATGAGAGCGATGGGGAATGATTGAGCACCGCTCATGTGCGGTGTCCTTTCTGTTGAGTGTAAAGTTACAGAGCTGTGTGTTTTTTATTGAGGTGAAACTAGGGTAAAGAGTGTAATACTGGCTGGTGTTGAACGCTTGCACAACAGGCTCGGCCTATAGGCTGCATTCCCTGATTGAGTAACCTGCAAAGTGTAAGCCTCGAGTGCCAGGTTATCTGTACATAGAAACACACAGTGACAAGTTGCACAAGTGATTTACCACAGTATTGTTTGTGTTGCAATTTGAGGTTGGTGTTGTTGAAGAATAGTTACATTTCTTTCTGAGCAGCTACTCTCCTCAGCGTGGTATGAGGATTATGTAATATCAATAAGTTAAGAGTTGTTTGCTTAGGGTTGTCCCAGATGATCGAGGGAAGGCGGTTCTGACATGGACAATTGTGGTCGAATCGTGTTCAGAGAGCTGTTAATCTAACTTTTATTGTCTGTTTTATTATCTGGCTGTGTATTACTTCCACTTGTTGGTTAAGTCATTCAATAGAGCGATGAAGTCCTGACCTTACGTCTAGTATAGCCTCTCTGTTCCACTAGCTTCTGTGAGTCGTTGTTCTTTGTGTTTACTTTTCATATTCAAAGACATGAATATGAAAAAAAACATTCAGTCCGCTTTTGTCAAGCCGTTTAACTTGGTGCTGACAGGAAATGGTTAAAGGCCTCCAAGAATATAAAACAGACTGAACCACACAGCATATTTTGAAGAAAGCCTTGGTTTTTTGTGTTCTTGCAAAAGTCAGCGGGCTTTTTGATTAAATTTCTTAAGACAAATTGTCTGTCTTCTGTTCCACTGAGATCATACGCCTGTGCTGCATTCGAGTGCATAAAATAATAAAGATCAATTACCTGAACTGCTTGATGGGTTCTGCTCCTTACCTCATCCAGATGATCGTGTCCTTCCACTTTATATCATAACTCTCATAACTGTCATTAGTCAGACTCATAAAAATGGACCTCATGGAAACGAATGAATCACTTTGTCCTTTATTCACCTTCCATGGTGGAACAAACATTAAAGCAAGTTGGCTTTTGTGAGTTGGTTTGATAATGTGATATGAGAGTTGTTAAGGTTATGTTGCTTATTATAAATATAGCAACATTGATGGCAAAAGTGGTTTTAGTAGCATATTAAGGCAGTAATACTAGATTATTTTCATTTTTTGGGTTAATCCATTCATTGCCTGGTCTATAAAAAATCAGAAAACTATGTAAAAATGTCATCCCAGGGTGAAAACTCAAAGATATTTATTATAATTTATGAACGTTCTCACATTTGAGGACCCTAACCATCAAATACATTAATAAACAGTTATTTGATGACAGAGTAGTTGTAGATTAATTCTCTTTTGATCGAAGCAGCTGCTGTTTTCACACATTTGCACGAGGCAGGTGTGTATCCTTTGTCACATTAACATGTAGCAGGACATAGCAGCGATAGATGAGATTTGAATGACACTGAAATGTTGACAAAAGTGAACAAATGTCGTTTTTATTACAGAATCCATATAAATGACTACAACTTTGGTGAGTTACTGTCAAATTAAAGCAGTGACTTATACTCACAGATGTTACTCCCTCAGTCCATGTTTCATTTCATTTCAATAACCCACAAGCGACAACTGCAGACTTTATAACATGGCGTATAATGGCGTTTTTCTCTGCCGAAAGACTCCAGCTGTTACTTTTCACTGTTTGTTTATCTCCCCAGCCTTGTGCCAAGCTCTTATTTTTCTGTGAAACTGTATACGTGAAGGCTGGTACCACTGGCTGGGAAAGGGGAGTACAAACTGTTCCTGCTTTGTCAACTATCAAGTAGAGGGTAGTGTTGATACAGCTTCTCCCTCTGACTGTAACAGCTTGAGGTGAGAGGTTACAGAGAGATTTAGTGCAGCCACATCAGTCTCAAAGGGGTCAGGGTGTGCAGAGGGTGTGACTCCTTAGCTTAGTGTAGTTTGTGTTGTGTACGTAGCAGTCGACATAATCCTGAAGTTTGCATAGAAATTGGTATTTTTGCAATTTAGTGTCCCCAGTTTCAGAGTACAATACTACCGTCTGTAAATATGGACAGCTGTACATGTGTATTTGTTATAATTATATTACTTGTGATCAAAGACTAGCACATAGCAGCCAGCCAATATTACTTAGTCCAACAGCAGTCAGCCCAGCTCGGTGTCTGTCTTTCAGCCTTTATTTCACCAAACTTTCACCAACAACTAAAAGTCAGTCCCAGGTTTACTTTTGTCCGACGGCTTCTTGCTGCTCACCCTCTCATTTTCTCTTCTTAGCTTCCTCTGTCAATGTCCTCTTTAGTCTTTTCCGCTCTGACGTTATGTCCTTAGAGGCTGCTGAGCCTGGTTACATTGCTCAGCTCCAGTTCTGGCATGACACTAGCTCCTATCCCTGTCAGCATCAGCTCCACAGATAAAGTGGGGATGGAAGTTATTTTAACTTGAACACTACATTCATACATTTTTAACACTGAATTAACCACAGTTTCAGTCAAAAGTTGTGAAAAAATTTCAAAGCTTTGGACTTTTTGTTGCACAAGACAGGACACACGATTAGCTGTGGGAGGTTATGTCATTCACTAAACCATAATTTAAAAACTAGTGTGCAGATTAAAAGATAATGAAATAATTGTTAGTCACAGCCCTTCATCTGTGCAGATATATTTCATCAGCTGATTCAGTGGTCAGTAAAGCAGAGTGTCTTACAACATCTGTAACCTCGTCGTCTCGTGCGGCTCATTATACTTTTTGAGTCGACTAGTCAGTCGTCAGCAGCAGATATCAGCAGCAGCCCGACAATGTGCCTGTTTGTGTCCCCTCACAGGCTCTTTATTTATGCTGGGGTATGGCAGAGTTTGCAGGTGCCTCGTCAGCATCACACACACACACACACACACACACACATACACACACTTCACAGTCAGCATTTGCTGTCAGATTCGACCAGCTGCCCTACTGCCCTGACTACACCTGCATCGGGGTGCCACGTAGAAACAAGACGGACAGAAAAGGCTTTATTCTGAGTGGCGTAGGAGTTATGGTGCCAGATGCAGCCACAGTGGCCCTGCTCTCCTTTTTTTAAACTAAATAACTCAGGAACTCATCTGTGTTGTTGATGCTTTCAATTATGGCTGAAATTTCTGCCTCAGATTTAATGTTTGCAAAGCCTAGTTTATAGTTTATATTTAGTCACGCAGATCAGCCGCAGCTATTTTAATATCTGATTATCTAGTGGTGTAGATGCTGATTGCAATCCCCTCGTATCACCCTTTCCCCAAGGCACGTTGAAACGCGAAGTCTCTCTAGTTTATATTCAGTCATGTAGAGCTGAAACAATTATTTTTATTAGTTATTTTTTTGAGCAAAGATTGCCAGATTTCTCAGGTTCCAGCCTCTCAAATCTGAAATAATTCTATTTTTTTTGGTTTATAATAAAACTTGAGTTTTGGACTGATGGTTGAAAACTTTTATTAAAAATCTTTTACAGACCAAATGATAAATTGAATAATTGCTAAAATATCTAACACTAACAATAAATTCTAGTCACAGCCCAACAGACATTTTAAATCTCTGTTTTTGTGTCTCCTGTTTCTCTTAGATGTCAAACACACACTGAGATACAAACACTCTCTGTCCTTCATTTTGCTGCCGTGTCCATTCTGCAGCTGGCCAGATGTTGTCTTTTTCCCCTGTCGTCCTTCCTTTAAAAACTCTCCTCTGATTTTGTGGAGGAGCGGATGTTCAGGACTTGTTTTTAGAAGCCCTTTGTGGATGCTCGGTCATGTCCCCTCTTTCCCGTCCTGTAGGAACAGCAACAAGAGAAAACAAAGTCTTCTTTTGATGCTATTTTACACGTTGAAGCCTGAACATTCATTTTTTGTATATAAGGTAATCATAAAAACAGACTCTGAGACACAAAGAGTTAAAATCTTAGAGCTCACAGTCTGTTCCCCCAGCAGATTTTCCATCCTCATGATTTTGAGTATCAATAAAGTCTGTTACATAAACGCTGAAAGCACGCCCTCCACTCCTCACTTGAGTTACATAAATCTTCACAGGTGACCTCTCTGCTGCGAGGTTCTCATGTGGTGTGTGAGTGTATATATGTGTGTGTGTGTGTGTGTGGTTTGTGGTCATCTTGTGCTTCCCATATTGTCCAGATGTGGTGTAATAAAACCCAGTGTGAAAAAAGTGCGCACATCTGGAAGGGAGCAGAAAACATGAGGGATGTCACCCCGGAGCAAGACGCTCATGGAAAAGATCATCGCAGCCGGCCACGTGCATGCTGCACTGAATATTTTCCGGTAGTTTGTCTTGAATTTGTTGGTGCCAAGTTGAGGAAAGTTCGATTTGGTTAACAGCAGGTGGTCATCTCTTCTAGCTCATGTAGGACATGACTTGATTTTTGTACGTTTGATACATTATCACTGCAGGAAGGGAGAAGCAATATCATCTTCCTTATTCCCTTTGTGACCCTTAACAACAATACTGGTTTGTCTATCTCTACTGGCCCATCCCAGTAAGAAGAAGTGTTACCTCGCTAAACATAAATCGTTGTGCTCTGGGATGGTTGGTAGTGTAAATGACTCATTAGCTGTCCAGAACAATGGCTCTGAAGAGGCGTTGCGGTGCGTTTAGTAAGCATGGAGGTACGGTTCTCTTCTGTCACAAAGCTTTTAACAGCTGCCGTCTTCCAAACATCATTTCTTCTGCTGTATAAACACGGACTGCAGGCTTAAATCATTACAGGGCCATGACGGGATTATGTTCTGCACAGAGAACGGCATTTCTCTTTGATGTTACACACTCTTTTTTTTCATCTAATTTTAGACTTTTTCAGGCTGTTTGCATTCATACAACATGAATGAAGAGACAGGTTTGACACCCAGCGCAGCACATATTAAAGCATGCGCACATATGTTATTTGCATTAAGTCAGAGATCCGGTACAATGCCTGCACAACACACTGTCTTTAAGTTCATAGGTTGTCCATAAAGGTGCAGCTGTAGTGTGAGCACACAGTTTTTCTACCCCCACCCATCTTTAAATTGTCTGTTAACCAACTTTACTTTTCCTTGCAAACTTTTTTGGGGGGCATTTTGAGCTTCATTTGACAGATACAGCTGAAGAGTGACAGGAAGGTAAGGAGAGACATATCATATCATACATATCAAAATGTATTGCCCCGTTGGCATTGTGTGAGGACCATATCCCTCATGTCCACCTCTCAGTCTTAGCCCAGTCCTTCATTCACAGTGGTTACTGTACTAGTTTTTTTTTTTGTTTAGCTAACAGAATACAATTGTGTATAAAACTGAAAAAACAAAACAAAACAAAAAATGTTTTTAGGTAAAAGCCTCTAAGGTTTGACATCACACATTGCACTCACACTGCCAAGGAAAGGTAGCCATTTTTATTCACACACATAAAGTAACGTCCATGTCAGAGTAAAAAGAAAATGTATAAAGCATAATATACTGTTATATAAACACAAACAAAAACAAGGACAATTATATGTAGCCTACAGTGTTGTAAATATAATAGTAATACAGTATATGGTATTCATGGTATTATCTTGATATGATTATGTTGACTAATTTTGACAATTGAACAGACTGTTTTGCATGTGATGACTTCTAGAATGAAATGATGCTGACATGTTTTGGAGAGAACAACCATTAGACTGAGAATCAATCAATCAGTTTAGATCAACAGGATCTATAACTGTACTTAATCATTTGCAAAGATATGTACTAAGACATTTGCAATGTGATGAAATCACTGAGAAACATAATTCTGTTGAGAACAACTGCAAAGTGGTTTGGAGGTTTGTCCATGTTGTTTTGAGAGTGTAATTTCTGTTTCAAGAGATGAGCCAAACCAATGGAGAAAAACTGTAATAAAGCATATATCTATCTATCTTGTGCACCGTCTTACAGGTACACTGTGCAGCTATGGATCAATATTTAGACAATTGGGTGCTCTTGTGGCATGTACACAGGTATGTGCACACAATCATTCAGTGAGGTGACCCACATCCCTGCAGACTGCTAATCCAAATGTGTATCGTATGGTAGTTCCCTCAGTTTCTTTGTCTTCTCTCTGTTTGACAATTTAAAAATGCATGTGTGTGTTTGACTTCAGTTTACATCACATCTGTGTGTAATGTAAGGCAGAGGACCTGAGGGGGGGGGGGCGGATATACAAGGACCGGCACGGGATTGGACAGAGTCCTGATGTTTGTGTGTCTCAGATCTAAGTAATTGGATTGACCTCCTTTCTGCTCTGACCACGTGGCTTAGCTTTAGTGTATTGATTGTGCTAAGTCACTCCCTTCACCTGCCTGCATTGTCTTGCCTCAGCGTGGCACAGAGTTAGCCTAGCGCCGCCGGGCCAGCTAATGCTTGACATGTGGCCTACATATGGGCGTGTTGCTGATAAGACCACCTGTTCCGACTTTGCTCCAACACAGCTAGCTTTGTGGACAGAGCTTTACTAATATGACCTGGGTGTTGGCTAATGATAGAGAGGCACACACACACACACACACACAGTCATAGAGATTCATCCGTCAGCTGAAGTTAGAGGTTAACTGGAGCTTATATACCTCGCTGGGTGCATGAGCAGTATTTGCTGTAACGAGACAGAGCTTTCTACACAGTTACTGACAAAGCTTTGAAGTATTACACAGGAAACAGATGAGTGGCAGTGTAGTTCTTGAAAGGTGTTTATTAGGTAAATACTTGGGGGTACCAGACAAGCTGTGTGTGAAGGACAGAGGAATAAAATAAACAGCAGAACAGGGTGGAGATAATAATAATAAAGGCCAATAAAATACTTTATAAGCCAATTAGATTATCTCAAAAATACTTTATGATGAAGCTTAAATTGGCTATAATCTGTATTCTTTACTTATACTGTATGTGTATTTGTGTCAAATGACAATCTGACAGCGTGAAAGGGGTCCATCGTAGTCATGAACCTACACCTGAATCTGCAGCTCTCTTCTTGAAGGCATCAAAACCATGAAGGAACATATATGGAATTATGTGGTGAACAAAACATGTAAACAAACCAGAATATGTTTTATATTTCAGATTCTTCGAAGTAGCCAACTTTTGCTTTAATGACAGCTTTGCACACTCTTCAGCTTCATGAGGTCGTCACCTGGAAGGAGTCTTTATGTATGCTGAGCACTTGTTGGCTGCTTTGCCTTCACTCTGCGGTCCAACTCATCCCAAACCATCTCAGTTGGGTTCAGGTCAGGTGTTTGTGGAGGCCAGGTCATCTGATGCAGCACTCCCATCACTCTCTTTCTTGGTCAAATAGCTCTCTCATGGAGGTATGTTTGGGTCATTGTCACACTGAAAAACAAATGGTGGTCCCACTAAGCTCAAACCAGATGGGATGGCATGTCTCTGCAGAATGTTATGAGCCATGTTGGTTAAGTGTGCCTTGAATTTTTGAGTAAATCACCAACAGTGTCACCAGCAAAGCACCCCCACACCATCAGACCTCGTCCTCCATGCTTCACAGTGGGAACCATACATGCAGATACCATCCAAGACATGAAACCAAAACAGTCGAAGTACAAATGTTCACTGGTCTCATGTCCATTCTTTGTGTTTCTTGGCCCAAGTAGTTCTCTTCTACTTGTTGGTCTCCCTCTGTCATGGTTTCTTTGCAGTAATTCATATTCATGTAGAGATGTATCTGCCACTACATTGAATAAGACTGGTGACTGTATTCCCTTTAGAAGTTAGTGGGGACCAAATCAAGGATAAAAGAGAGCAAACATTTGCCACGTATACAGAGACAGGTTTTCAAATTCAGCCCAGATGTGTCTTGTCCTTTAACCTCACAGGTGGTGTTTTGTCCTCTCTGGTATCACTCCATGAGCAGATGAATAAATCGATGATCTCCATTACCGAGTGCACAAGCAGCTAAAACTCAAACAGTGCTGACAGTGTCAGGTACACAGCTCAGATTTATTGATAGAAAGTTTGTAGATGTAGCGATACTTGACGTCAAGCCAAGCTTAAGGCAGATATTTACAAACTTATCAAGACAAGTTTAATGGGAGCTGGCAGCCTAAAAGAAATTCATTTTAGACCTTTTAACCTGCTGTAACCTCTCAGTTGTGTAAAATATCCTGCAGAACAATAGGGCCATTATTATGCATTTAAACACCTGTTAAAGTTTCACTTTTGTTCCTTAATTCTTGCAAAACTTCAGCAGAAGCTGCCCAACTATCCCAACATGTAATCGATCCTTCTCGTTTTTCGCTTGTGCTGCAATCGCTCCGCTCTCGTCCTGTGTGCGCCCTAGCTCGCTGTGTTAACTCGAGAAAGTGGGAAAGCTGAGGCCCAACCCAGCAGTGACTGATCTGCAACAACAATTAGCAACAGCTTTGCGCTGTTAGTGTAAGGAGACTGTTGAGCTTATAAATACTTGAGGAGAGCGAGGTTTATATTTCTGGGGCTGAGTAATCCTCTCTGTCCTGCAGTGTAACGTCTGTAACCATTTTTCTGACCGAGTTCATGTGAGGGGCTCTGATTTCTGCCTTTTTATCGTCGGCATGCAGCTTTTAGCTTGTAACTTTTTGCATTTTATGTTTTCAGTGTTGAACATTGAGTTTTATCACTCAAAAACTACATTATTACAGCCTATAACTGCAGTGTGAGAAAACAAGTCAGTATATTTACTCTTTTCTGGCTCATTTCAAGAGTTATTTTCAACACCTGTAAATAATTTCTGATGCACATGCATTGCGATAGGGCAATACTTATTTTTATCTTAATCATTTAGTCTGTAAAATGTCAGAAAATTGTGAAAAATGTCATTAAATCACTTGAATTTGTCCAACCGACACACCAAAACCTTTATAGCTGCAACAATTGCATTGTAGTTGATTAATCTGCAACTACTTTGATTAATCTTTTAAGCAAAAACATAAAATATT
Organism: Miichthys miiuy; assembly: GCA_036365135.1. NCBI lineage: Eukaryota > Metazoa > Chordata > Actinopteri > Sciaenidae > Miichthys > Miichthys miiuy. The sequence goes on from CM071603.1 coordinate 25,306,029, forward strand.
GACCTAAAACTCAGTTTAATCTTCGTTGTATTTTTTGCTCTTCTTTGTCTGATGTGATAGTAATTTTTCTTATTTTCTGACAAACTATAAACCAAATTATTAATCTATGAGCAGAGAAAATAATCAGCAGATGACTCAATAATGAAAATAATCTTTAGTTACTGTTGAATAAAAGTCACAAACTGCACTAAAGGGGAATGCTTCTGTCTCTAGTCTCTAAGTCTGGTTATGTGTGTTAATGATACTAAATATATAATGAAGCACACTAGAATAGTCATATTATCATCTCAGACACAGGGCATCAGTGTTTCTGCTGCACGCTGGAGCACATCCGCTCGGGCAAAGTCGAACAAAGATGAACTCTGACTCGTGAGTCCGCCGAAACCGGCTGGGGATCGCGGCGAAACAGGAAACACATGCTTGAATTTGTCTATCGTTCAGGTTTTAATAGAAATGGATGGGAGACGGAGTGAATGTCCGTAGGCTGAAAATGTAAATGGAAGCTGGAGTGACAAATTTCTGCTTGAAAAATGACTTGAATGATTAATCAGTTGTCAAAATAGTTGCTGACTATTTTTCTGTTGACTGACAAATCGTTTCAGCTCTACACTGATCATTAACCATCAACATTCACTGTTACAGTGAGACAGAAACAGTCATAAAACTCTGAGACTTTCAGGAACATTATAGATATATTTCACACCAGTTTGTCTTGCTCTTTCCTGACTTTCCCTTTGTCTGAACACTGACTTGGGATGTGACTCCATGTTTTCCAGGACATCACGCGCCCACCGCTCACTCCCCCTCACTATTACATTCCTTTTCACTGCATGGTGGCCAGATTTGGGAAGCTTCTTTCTGCACCTCCTGTGTTTCCTCTCTCTTTTTGTCTGGACTGCTTTTGCTTCTCTTGCTTGTTAGTGAGCGTCTGTAGTCGTCTGTGTGGCATTACAGCTCAGACAGCAAGTAGAAAATGAACACATATATCATTATACTGAGTGTTTTGTGTTTGGTTTCTTAGTCTCCACACAGACACTGACTCTCACAATACTTTACACTCCATCTCTGCATTGTACTGAACTGCTGTAAATGCTGCTTCATGTCCACACAGTCAGAATTCAAAGAGTTGGATTGAGATTTCTCTGCTAGCCCAGAGTTCTGTCAACACTTCGCAGATCCACCCTGCGGTCCCTCGTGGCACACCTCCACACTCACCAAGAGACAACGTTCCTACTGAATTTAACGTGCTAACATTAGCATGTGTTTGTCTCTTTTCATCAAGTGAATGTTGGGTACTTGAGAGTTAATAAAAAACAAAGATTCTTATAAATGCAACTCATTGTCAAAAGTTAAACCAGTGATTACCATCATTTTTGTCTCATGTCCTCTGAAGATCAGTGTCTAGTTGCGCCTCCTTGCCAAATATTAAATGTTTTGAGTATGTTGGCAGTTTCATTAACAAGGCATTTCACAGAAAAAGATTAAAACAAATATCCAAAACTTAATTCAAATCTGTCTACAGGGGTTTGTTTTTTTTTGTCTTTCTTCTTTGATTAATCATCTCACAACTCCTCAGATTTATTTTGTGACCTTTTGGAGGACCAGATCCCTATGTTGGTAACCACAGGACTAAACTATGTAATCATAACATAGTTCCTGGGTCTTCAATGGGGGGTCCACGGCCCCTAGAGAGTCCTCAAACTTACTACAAGAGGTCAATATACATTACCATGAATCCAACATATTAACTTACTTATTATTAAACGTATTAATTACCCATAACAAACTAGTAACAATCGTCAAACTAGTTATCTGCGCATTATTGAAATATATTGGCCAGTTAGTTGTATTATTATTATTATTATTATTATTATTATTATTATTATTATTATTATTATTATTATTATTATTACTACAAGTGTACAAAAATTGTTGTGGATCGTTTGGTAACTTCTCCAGCAAGACACTGACAAACCCTCCTCCTTAGAAACTGCTGGTCAAAGTGCAGAGGGTGAGGTTAACTCCACTAGTCTAATTTACAGGTAAACACAAATGAGAGAAGACCCCAAAATATTCAGAGAATTATCTGAACCATAAACCTAAAAAAAAAAAATAGCCCCACCTGAATCAGCTGAATGAGTACTTTTCCATTTTATACTTAAGTATATATTTAGCTGATGATACTTCAGTACTCTAATGAAAGAATTTACTTGTAATAAAGTATTCGTCATTGTTATATTGTGCATTTGCTTAAGTAAAGAAACCATGTACTTCTTCTACCCCGCTCTCAGAGCTCTAACAGGTTATCCAAGCAACTGGCTGGCATTGAGAAATTGCATATTGACACAGGCTTCTGGAGTGAGTGGGATTAGTGTTTGCTCTAAAAGATAGGCCTGTTGTCCTAATGGCTGAGCACATTTACTCAGCACTTGTCAAACACATCCTATACAGGGAGGCAAATTGACTCCGGTCACTCACCCCCTCTGTCATCATCAAAGTTCAGCGCTGACTGGAATGCCACCAAATCTGCCTCAAAGCCTGACAATTTAATTTATACATGTAGAAAAGTGCAACTATGAAGCATTAGCACTCGAGTGTTTCTTTTTGTGAGACTTCATGTGTTGATTTAACCACATTTCAGAGAGAAATTAAGCATTTACTCCACAACCTGGAGATGAAAGTCTGGTCCTACAGCGCCATCACCAACAGAGGCGGAGTCAGTAAAAAAAACCAACTCAAATCCAACATGGTGACCAATAAAAAAACAGCAGTGTGACTGACTCACTCTTATGTAATTCATCTTCTTTCTGTCCACGGTCACACTCGAACATGACATGATCCCCACCCAGCCGTTAAAATAAACATTTTGAGTGATGAGGGCACGGGTGTGAGAGGGTGGCATGTAAAGGGATTTTGCTGTGGAAGTTATTACATCATGTTGTGGAGTGCGTAGGCTTGTAAACGTTGGTGCTCGCCAATAAAATCTTTTTAATACCCGAAAAGTCACCGTGTTCCCTCCCATGTTTTTTTTACTCTTCGCTGTGTGAAATATCAACGTCATATTTTGCACAAAAGCACACACTTTTCTTCTTTGTTGGTGTCTGCTGTCGAGCTGAATCAGTTCACTCTATCCCTTCATCGACAGAATAATAATTTGTTGGAGATTAGAAGTCCGTGTCAGGGCCAGAATCGTAAATCCGGACCTCTTCTCCACAACACGTAACTACAGCGAAAGAGAAAAGCTGCTGGAGTTTCTAATGGTCCAAAATAACAGGCAGTAGCTACAGTAAAGGTGAAGAGTTAGAGAGTTTCAAAATGTCCCAAAAAGAATCAGAGTCCAAAAAAGGAACACAGTTTGTGCGATAGAGTTTATTCTTTCGCAAGAGATAAACCCGAGTTGGCTCCAGAGCTGAACTGAACTTTACACCCACTCCCAGAAACAATGGTGTCAGCACTTTTTACTTTGGTTTTTCCATATTTGGATTTTCTAATCACCATATACGCACATCCAGTATTACAATCTCAGTCTCCATCCTCGGAAGGGGATTTCCCTCTGCCTCTATACCGTTATCAGCACTGATTCAGGACTTCTTTATAATCCTGCAACAATTATTAGGCCCAAGTTCGAGGCCTTCACACGAATTCTCAGCGCTGGGAGTCTTTGTTTCAATACACGATGCTGCCATTTTGGCTCAGTGGATCTTTTTGAGGGTTTCCATTCCTCTGACACCGTTATTGTTTCTGGGCAGGGTGTTCAGACTACATTTGTTGTTCCCAAGATACATGCTACAGTGAATGTTTTTTTCCGATTTTTACAAACTAAGACTAATTATTGAGTTTGAATATGATGCAGTATGTGAAGTGATCTTTTATATATTCCAATAGTTTATACAGCTTGAAACACACTTAATATTTTTATCTTCTGTCACACTACATAGCACACTATATAGTCTTGTTGACACCCTTGATATATTTTGTAACACAGAGTATGTTTCTGGGGTTTTTCAACAACAAATTTTGATGTTGTGCAGCAAAAATTCAAAGAATGATCTGGTCCAAGCTTCTCGAACGTCTTCTCATAATAGCTGTATGAGTTATGAATAAAAGACAGCTGTTTCCCTCACATGTTTGTCCAGCTGCCTCTACAATGGCATTAACACTTGTGATTGTAGCAGTTAGTCATGATGAAGCCGATTTATATGATGACTAAATGTGCGAATATTCAGTCATACGTTGTAATTAGCAGTTAATTTCCACCAATCCTTCTGTGTCTTTATATCAGCTTCATATTTTTAGGTATTGATGAAAAGAGCCGTCGTGAGGCCACACCCATGTCTGCAGTGCTGCATTGTGCTGGCAGAGATTCAAGCTGACGGCTCAGGCTCTCTGTGTGAGTGTGTGTGTGTGTGTGTGTGTGTGTAATGGTTGGTATGCATGTGGATCAATACAAGTGATGGTGGTCCAGACTCACACTGTTTACAGCTCAGGTTAGCTTCTGGTTTATTGTTTGTGTGAGTTGTGTTGATGTCAGCTGGAGGAAGTCTAGAAACTACAGCTAACTACTGACAGCTGACGAGGGCAGATGGTGAGACTCTGAACGCATTTGTCAATGAAATGTTTTCAGGATCAGGTGCAGTTGTGGGTGTGTATCATGTGTGTCTACCAACAACTTAAGTTAAGCTACTACTTAACTATCTTTAGGAGCCAAAATGTGTATCGGGTGTGTGTTTGTTTTGATTACTATCATTTCTGGTAATTGGCACACGGGTGTGGTTTCACCTTGTTTACCTGTTCACTTGGGTGAGTAGGGCTCGTTGAGTAAGTTTTGTTATTGTTTTGTTCAGTAAAACAGCACATACAACATCATTGTACATTCAGATAGCATCAGGCGCTGCGGTGAATCTGGCGATGTGTGGAGGGAGTGAGGGGAGTGAGGGGTGACTGCTGGGGGTGTGTGTATTTGTGCTGAACGTAACCGCTGTGAAACAATCACGAAATAACTTTTTAAATCGACTACCCTCCACTCAAATTAATGGAAAAACCTTTGTTTTGCAAGATCCTGTCTGAATGTAGCCTTAGCAGCTTTTTTTGTGGATAGTTGTCACTTACTATCTTAAAAAAAAAAAAAAAAAAAAAGTACCCTCACAATTAGGCGTGCAACTGACTAATTATTTATCTCAGGTAATATTAAATGTGTTGTCTGTAAAATGTCAGAAAAAAGTGGAAAATATTATAATTTCCTGGGCCCAATGTGACATCTTCAGATGTTTCTTTTTGTCCAACAAACGGTCTCAAACTCAAAAGATTCAGTTTTTTAATCATGTATGACAAAGAAAAGGATCAAATCACCAGATCTAAGAACTTTGAACCAGCAAATGTTTGACAAAAGAATAACAAAGAAGTGAAAAAAAGAAGACACGGTGACTTCTGGCACCGGTGAATTGTGGTCACGGTTGCTTAAACTAATGACTTAAACGATTAATCATTTCCCAAAGTCTTTGTAGATAAACGGACTCATCCATAAATCAGCTAATCGGTTCATCTCTAGCTGCGAGTGTGAGTGTGTATTCTCTTCCAAATTTGTGTCTCGTCCCCCCTCAGACTCTTTACATGGCTCATTATCGTCGTGGGTGCAGTGGTCAGTCTGATATTTGACTCAACAATCAGGTCTTGTTCGTCTATATGTTGGTGGAGTGACTCACAGCTCTGAGCGGAGACTGTGGGCTGAGTGGGAGGAATGACAGCATTTCATGACTATCAAACATCAGCTCCTCCTACTGATTTGGTAAAACCCAAAATTGAGGACTGAGAGTGAAGACTTACAATCATTTATTTCACTCTATGCTTATATCACACAGACTTTAGCATCTTATTCAGTGACAAGTCAGTACAAACATTCAATTTCACAACTTTGTGTGACTCCAAGGCTGACAGCATCAGTCTTAATCTAAAGACAGATGGTGTTCAGACACTCATTGTGTTGCTGAAAGAAGATGATCATGTTTTTATTCCTTTTATCACTAATTTTAGTTTGTGTATATCTGTTTGATTTATGCCTGTTTCAGAGTAAAAAGGTGCGTGGTGAAAAGAAAAGTTCATGTTCCTGTACTCACCAGTGCTTCTTATTGTGCAGCGAGTTAAACACACTCTAAAGGTTACAGTTACAATGAGGATTTTCCCGACTTTTATGAATGATTTATTAACTTTTGAAGATAAAATCAATGCTGGGAATTTTTCAGTATACTATTTCAGCACATTAAACACAACACTGAAATTATCTGAACGCCTTTTAAACATGTACAACTTCACCTTTCCAAAAAAACTAGGACATAAGAGAACATCCTTCTTCTTCTCTTCCTTCTTTGTCTTCTTCTTTTCCTCCTCCTCTTCCTCTTCTTTCTTCTACTCCTTCTTTTCCTCTTCCTCTCATCCTCCACTGCTTTCTTCTCCTTCTTCCTTTTCTTCTCCTCCTCTTTCTTCTTCATACTATAAATGCTCTCCAAAGCATCTTGAGGATCCAGTCTAGTGATTTAACCCAGAATAACACCGTGAACTTCTCTCACATGTGAGCTGTGATCTACAGGTCTTTCTTTACATCTCTCTCTCTCTTCTCTCTCTTCCTCTCTGCCGTGCTCGTTCTGCCTCCCTCCTCATGTTTTCATCCCTCTCTGTGCCTCTCGTTTACCTCATCTCATTACCACGAGGAAACACTGCACTATTGTTTACCCTCAGAATGTCCCGGTGAAGTCGATCCAGAAACAAGAAGCTCCTCGTCCCTGTTCGTCCCACCACAGTTTGTGCTTCTTTTAGAAAAATTAATTTCTATGGTTGTTGCGTCTTTGGACCACATTAACCCTTTTCTCATACTTTAGAAACTAAACACTCTTATGTAACAAAAGTTCAAAAGTTCAGTTGAGGAAAAGCTTCTTTTTTTTTCCCTTTTGAAATCGTCACATGGCAGAAAGAGCAGGAATAATGAGGTGAATGACTCCAGAACAGAGCAGACACTGTGTGCCAGTGTGAGAAATGACATTGCGTCAAAGGCATCTTGACAATGTTTGAAATAAATCCTGTAAGGCAGCTGTGCTTCACAGAAAAGGAAAAGAGGCCTCTGCTACAAATAGTCACCCCACACAGCAAAGGACTTCAAGTCCAGTCCTCTGGTTACACTGATGAAGAATGTGGTTTAACTTCTTTTCGGAAGAATGCAGAAAGAGAGACGTGCCTTCACGATGTTATGATTATAGGAATTTTTTCAATGTAATGGCCCAAAATAGTTGGTTGGAAGATGTTTTCCAGACAAGCTGCAGGTGCAGAAACTGTCGTCTCACCGGGACCTGAACTGCTTCGGGTCATAAAATGCTGGAAAATTGTTCTTTTGTTTTCATTTTTATATTTTTGTCTTTTTCTAGAAGAAAAACGAAATAAAAAACAGATGGTTTAGCATCAGTTTTATTCCTTTTTTTTTGTTGTCACAGTGAAGTTCTCCACATGTATCAGGTGTTAGACATTAAAAATCAATCAGAAAACAACGGTTTACCTGACTCAACATGCTACCCAGCTCCTGATACAAGCTGTGTCATCTCCACGCAAGCACAAACATACATTTATTAATAAGCTCCTGGGACTGGGAGAGGCCCAGTGGGAGTCTTAATTTCCCATTTCAGTTTCCAGTTGTGTTGACATGTCACCTCCCTGCTTGTGGCCGCACGTACAACTGAGCCTACTCATCAACATCTCTAATTTTAGATGTATGTTACAGAGCACAGTGTCTTAGCGTGCTGTACACGAGTAGATCTGTGTGTCTGTCTGTATGCTGTATCTCACATCAGCTCTTTGTGTGTGTGCTGAATTTAGTGTCGATGGAAACAGGACTGACCTTCAGTGTAGCTGAGCCTCATCTCATATCTCTCTGCACTGGCTGCATACTAATATTACAGACCGAGTTAGGCTATGAGAGAGCAGAATAAGCTTTCTCTACATACTGTTAAATGCACCCATAATGCTTTGCAAGACTCAGTTTATTTTATGCAGACGAGTCAAAGTGAAAGTGAAACCTTCACACAGCAACAGTGAGTGTGAATCACTGACATTCAGTCAGTTTCTTTCCTCAAACAGGAAATAGGATTTAGAGTGATTACAGTTGTTCATTTAGATTTTGGAAATCGTTTAAACCTTCCCTTATTCTTCAGGTTTAAAACCCTGTTATGTGATGGTGTGTTAATCACTTTTTTGTGTGAATTGTTTTAATTATTATAAGCCCTCACACCGCACACCTCGTGTATGAATTGTGCAGTGATGGAGCAGAAGCAGTTCATTACAGCAGGATACATTTAAATGATTTATCATCATCAGAGCAAAAGATTGTGAGTAAAGCGTGAATTCTTGTACTTCTTCGGTCTGTTGCTGCGTTATGGGGAAGCTTCGGTGGGGAATCCGCCGTAGTACCGGGCATAATGGATGCCCCTCTGCCCTTAGGAGGGTATTTAAGTGGCACGATTGAGATGTGCAACTCAGCTTCAGTAGAAACATATTTAGTTTCAATATGAAATATATGATGCACATTTAAAGTTTCATATCAATATTAATGATTACTAAAACCATATTTAAATAATTACTTTCAGATTGCTGCATTACTCCATGTGTGGATGCATCAATGTGCATGAAAATAGACTGAGTTGAGTTCTGTTGTTGTTGTTCTCCGAGGCGTTTGTCTGCTCTCTGTCTCGCGCTCTTCCTGTTTAGTTTTTGGTGCTTTCACTCTGTCCCTGTTTAACAGTCTACCACAGATATACTGTGATCTCGTGCAGAGTATTTAACCCTCCGTCCACAGCTGTAATAAGTTCTGGTAACTAACATAACGACGTTAAGACTCCAGTTTCTTCTCGTTGTGAAACAGATGAGTTGATATAACCAAGGATGTTTGCTCGTGTTTGTGTTTGTTTGTCTGCTGGCATCGCAATGTGTGAGAGAAAGTGAGAGTGAAATCAGATGAAACACAAATAAAGCCGGGATCAGATGTCAGAGGGGGGCTTTCAGAGGAAGTTGGACCACATACAAACACACACACACACACACACACTTTTATTGCAGATAAGGAATGACTGGGCAGCTCACTGTGCTGACTCACTACTAAAGAAAACAAGTAAACAGGCTGCCACCCACGAGCGCCGCAGGGTGTCCTTTTTTAGCCAATCAGCAGCATTTTCCTTAATGTGCCATTTAGGCCAATTTCTGCATCTTATATACTGTAAAAAAAAAAAATGTCTGTAGATTTTACAGTGAAAAACTGTCAAACCATGACAGTAAAATACCGTAAAATATGCCATATACAGTAGAACACAGTCGACTTCAAAACCTTTATTTATATGCCATTTTAAGGGAGTTTATACAGAATAAAGTAGTATTTTATATTTGAGACTGCTAATATTACAGTAAAACACCGTAATATTTAATGCCATATTTTTTTCCTGTCATTGTTTGGCAGTTTTTCCACCATAAAATCTACAGACATTTTAAAACATGGAATAAAACACCAACATTCGATGTGAAATCAACAAGTACTAAGTATCCTATCACCGTAATATTAAAAAAGGTTATACCGGTAAAATTCTGGCAACCACAGCTGCCAGTTTCTTACCTTAAAAACATCAGTTTCTTTTTTACAGTTCAAATAAAGTGCAATCATGGAACAGTCGTCTAATTTTCATATATATTTTGTCGTCAGTGTTATTTTATGCTTTCAGGTTTAATAGTCTCAGTGTTTCACTGAGGGTTGAGAACATTTTCCTGCCCCCGGGCTTATGAATTCTTCACTAAATCCGTTACTTAACTCAAACAACAAATAAAGCTTCTGTCTTGTGTTCGTGGGAAGTGCTTTCCTCTCTGTTCCCCGACTTTTTGGATGTACCGAATTTTCTCTGGTACTCAACATTAACAGTAATCATTGGAAAGGTTATCACCGTCTCTTCAGGATAACTTTCAGATCCTTATCGGTAAACACAGGAAGCAGATTCATTCAGATATGTATATGGTTTGTTGTCATTGCTTTACCCCCACAATTTCCTGGCTCATATCGTCTCACTTTTTTTCAAACATAGCAGCGCAGTGATGGAGAACGTCAAAAACACAGCCCGAGGACAGGAAAACCGTCTTCTTTCAGGATTCAAACACAGGTCTACAATTTACGGGATAGCATGGGAAATGAATTCACTAATTTCAAGGTTTTTGGAAGTTTTTTGGTTTACTTGTCTAAGGGGGCCTTTGTAACTCAAGAATGTGGCCTTCTGTAATTCAGAGAGGTTTATGTTATATGAGAGATGTCGCCGATAGCCGAGGAGTCCTGGAGATCCATGCTTATTTTTCTATTACGCCATGCTTTCATCTCCATCCCTGTGACTAATGGTAACTTCCTTCTGACTAACTCAGGAGGACTTTCTGATTGAGCCAAATACTTTAGTCAGCCATTGCACTGATCAAAAGCCCGCTGCTTTTAACAATTAGGTTTCTTGTTTTCTTTCTCATTGTTCTACCTCTCTGCCTTAATCACACACATACTTTTCAGCCATGGTCCGGTGATTCACTAACATTTTTAATGGGATCATTTGCCCTGTAACAACATCTTTATCACACGAAATGTACACGTCTTGTTAATCGATGAGATACTGTTATGACATGATGATTTTGAAAAATATGTTGTTAAAGCAGAAAAAGATCCAGTCGATGGAGTCTGTGTTACTGCCAAATTCACCCGGACACAGCTGCGACGGGCTCTGTGTGAGCTGCTGCCGTTCTAGTCAATGTTTCAAACCCAAACCTTAAGCGCCGTGGTCCAGGTTTCAGAAGCGGGTCTTACATATTTAAAAGCTCATCAACCAATGACCAGATCTGAGCTGTTTAACAAAGGCTGGCAGGCAAAATGCTTCTGAAACGGAGACCGGACTAAACCAGCATCGCAGCCATGACCAAGACATCCCTGGTGGGGTTTTGGTTTTAGTCCAGTAGGTGACAGTAGCTGTAGATGCAGTTTCTACATACAGCAGAGTAATTAAAATTTCTCCCTGCTGCATTGTTGTCATACATAAAATAACTACTTTAATGCTATTCTAAAAGTAATACTGATCATCTGTTTTATCTATGAATAAAAAAACAACCGTTCAGCCGCCTCAGATCAGACTGTTTTGATTCCAGACGTTTTAGTCTATTTATTTATTTTTGGTCCTTCAGGTTGTAGTGTGAGAAATGTCATCTTTGATACAAAGGCAGCAGCTGTAATATCTTACATCAGTATGACACACAGGATGCTGCAGTATAAATAGATGTGACCACAGCGTTAGCGGAGCTTGAAGCTGAAACTCTCTTGGACACAACAGTTGTCAAAAACACCAAACAAACAAGGCGCAGAGGTTTATGGCAGTTCATTCAGGCCTGATGCTGCTTGTCAGAGGTGGTTTGATGTCTAGATTGTGAATCGTCAGATCTGCTTCCAGGGGTGTTTGAGGCCGAGTGATGGTGAGCTCTGGAGAGTTATTGAAGCCAGTCGGATCCAGTGCAGTTTAAATCAAACATTGGTACCTGTTTTAAATAGCCTGAATCACATTTTCCTGTGTCACTGTGTGTTTTGCATAAACTCAACTTGCAAATGCAAACATGATTTGCAAGTCTTAACTGTGAACAGCTGCACTTTTCTTAATCTGCAGTGTTATAAAGATAAAGGATCAGCAATTCAGTCATGCCATGTCAATGCAAAGTGCCACTCTGTCTGTTAAAGGCTGCGTATTGATATATAGACAGCACGGCATGGCTACAGACTCATACTGTCCTCCTTACTCTCTCTCTGTTAGCACATATCGTCCAGACCCAGTTGTATTTTGTTCTCATAGTTGGAAAATAGAAGCTCACGTATGTTCATTGCATGGCAGAGAAAAGCCTCTTAAAAGTTTTACACTGACGGTTAAACCTGAACACCTCAAACACATTACAGAGGCACTGTTTTGACAGAAGCAGCCACTGCCAGAACCCACATCCCACCGTGCTTTCACTCAGCTGGGAACCATGGCTGCAGATCCCCCCTATGATTAAACAACCACAGTGACCACAGTCCGCTCTGGCCAGCATGACTTTTAGGTGTGAGATTACAAGGGGGGGGGGCATGATTACGAATTAGCCTCTGGATAACGTTATCTGCCCACACACTCTGTGACATAACCATGATACGCTTTGGGCTGAGTCACTCCCTCTTTCACTCTACTGTTGACATCCTGTCCGCGTACTGTGGTGGATGAGTAAGTCCAGTCATGGGCTCGGAAAAGGATATGAATCTACAAAAGGTTAAATGAGCAATGCCTCTTTGAGTAGCCATTGAGCCACTGTCAGAGAAGGAATGCTAAAAATTTGGTGACACTTTCCTCATTCAATTTGTAGCCAGTGAGTTCGAAGAATGCCGTTTTTTTTTTTTTATCTCATGAAAGTAACTTTGAAATTCAGACAAAGCTTTTCTCTGTGTAGTTTGGGGGCCGTGCTGTCACATGACCTCTAAACACAACCCAGCATGGAAATTCATTTGTAACCCTAAAGCAATTAATGACTCACTAAAAGATAAATCCCTTTGTGAGTTAAATCAAGCAGTCTTTTGTCCGTCCAAGCGTGACCTCTCCATCCGTTTGAAACGCTCCCAACTCTCCGCAGACTCGATCCAGAACAACGGCCTTTTTTCCCTCTTTCGCTCTCCTCTCCTCGACAAGATGCTACTAATGAAGTCATCCTCATATGATTAAAGGCCATGTGTCTCTGCTCCACACTGCATGACTCACAGCATACAAAGGCAGGCCTAATTACCTCACTATAGACAGAAGCATTAATAGAAGCTGAACTGATTGCCTCTGTGTGAGTCTAATTGATTTCCGAGTAGAGAAACGTCTGCTAGAGATCTATAACCATGTACACATAATCCTAATGGAAACATTTATTATTTGGCAAAGATCGAGTGTACTCATGTAAATATTAGGAGATGGATTTAATAAGGCACATCGACTGGCCTTGTTCAACGGATCAGGCCCCAATGAACTACAGTTAGGGAAAGGAAATCTCGAGTTCTTCGAGTTCGACTACATTATATGGTTCGTTGATCTGATTGGTTAAAGTTCGCCCATAGTAACCAATAAACTACCAGCTATTGTAGGTCGACTGCACAGAAAATGCCTCGTGCCAACCTGGTTAAATCATCAGTACAAGAGAAGATATCTGTTTCTTTGATTTAAAAAGTCAAAGCCAGTGTACATAAAAACTTCAGAGGAGAAGTTAACTCTCTGCCAACTCCCGTGGTGCATTTTAGAAAGAAACATCCAATCAACGGGCTTAAAATTTCTGCTACGTGCGCCGCTAACGGCACGTGGGAGCTAAAGTTGACAGTTTTGATAAAACCGAAGAAAACACAATCTGCTGTTTAGATCAGTTCTGTTTTAATCTCTGTGGTCAAGTTTGAATGCATTCAGAGACAATGATGTCATGTTTTGTTCTCCACTGCACTGTGTTTTAAATTCACTACCGCAACGGCAGCCGAGCCTCGTGGGTATTGCAGTACTTTGAGCTGCCCGCCATGTAAAACTGATGGACAAAACATGATCTCTCAGAAACAACAGCTGAAATAAGCAAAACAGAAACTTATGGGACTGTTACATTATCTGAGTTTCAGAGTGTTTGTTTAAAATCAAAGATAACATGTAAGGAATAAAGAAGTAGCACTCCCTATTTTGGACGTAGTGGTGTCGATGAAGTTGTACTTCTAGCTCATCTGTCAAATGATGGGAACCACTACCTAAGAGGTTAATAGATTTTAAATTGGGATCATTGAGACTGGTTAGTGAAGTCATCAGGAGAAGAAACTGGGACTAGTCCATCCCCAGGCAAAAGTTGATTGATTGACTTTGAAAGCCACAACTGAAAGACGTCTAATTAAAAGGTTTTCTCACAGTGACCACATGATTCAACATGAGGATGGAGTGTTTCACTTATAAAAACATCACATCAGCCTTGTGGCATCCTCTGTCTGTGCTGAACGACTTTGACCGAGGCTGCAGACAGACACTGAACACACTGGCACCATCTCAAGTCTGTCATTGGTCTGCCTTTGGCTCGCTCCGTGGGCCGAAGCCAAGAATAATGTTGTTGACCTGCCGGAGAGACTCAAGTGGTGCGAATCACGTCTGTACAAACAGTTTTAGCTCTGGTGTCCCTTTGAGTCTTTGCGACCGTTCGAAGATCCTCGCTCAGATACTCTTCCACTGTTAGAAATCTGTTTAGAGTTTAGTGTTTCAGTCTTCTCACTTTACCTCGACCTGTCCTGTCTACTTGAACTGAAGTCGTTGACTTGGATTTCACAGAATAACTTTTGACAACTCCCATGGGAGAAGAATTTGCATTGTTGTGGGATGTTTGCGTAGGTGGAAAGAGCAAGAGTGTGGTAAAATAAGTTTCTTTGGAAGCACAACTTGTCTTGTGGCTACTCAGGTCTGTTTGGGTTCACTGGAAAATCAGGTTTTTTTCGTTTTTTTACATGTTACAATCTGTTGTTCTTGAGCAAGGTTAGTGCTTCTGATGTTGTGACAGATGGAAATATCTTTTCTTATTCTTAGAAATTGAAATTGTGGAATTGTACTTAGTCATGACTTCCTCTGTAGTGACTTATTTAAGTAGCATTACGTAGGAGGGTGTGCTTTACAGTCATTATTGGGCAGACAGTGGTGCGGTCGCTGCGTAAGCGCCACTAAAGTGCCAATAATGACGATAAAGCGCACCCTTGAATTTAATATTGCGATTATACAACAATAACCAACTTGAATAAAACATATAATCAAAAGATATTAATATTTTGGGGAAATTTGATCTCAAAATAAACATTTTTTTGCTTGTGTTTCCGTTCTGATCTCACAGCACAGCTGCTGCAGGATGTGATCTAAACATTTCCAAAAACTCCACAGTGATGTAAAGTCCAAAAAAGTCAAAATGTATCGGAAAGAGATCGATGTAATCATTTCCAAAATTCACTTCAATGTTCAGTTAACATGTTTTTATCTGATGAAATATTCCTCTTCAGTCCAGATTAGTCGACCTTTAGTCTTCAAAAACAACTCTGCGGCCACTATTTGATCCAACAGCACCATACATTTTAGTATATTCATCAAAGAAAGACGTTCAGTGTACTTATTCATATTTACTGACATGTTATGTACTTACTGTGACAATGTGGAGGTGGTGGAGTATTTTTAGTGATGAGTCATGCTGATTTGGTCAGAACTACTTCTGTTTTGATTGAGTTTATTTTGCATGTTGTAATTTGATGTCAAATAAACTTTTTCTTGCATGTTAGTAAGACACTCCAGAAGTGTGTTATGACACATTGTACCTGCTGCGGTGGTATTTTGTGTTTTAAGGCCGCTGATACGGGCGTAGCCAAGTTTAGACAGAATGCAAAGTGTCGACTGTAAAAATGTCTTCTTTTAACTGTTTAACTCTTTTTTACACAGACCAGGTGGACAAGTACACAGCGCCTGAACATAAATCAGCTCTCGGTATTTTAGTTCCACATCCTGCTTCCTGCTGGCTAAATATTGAATGTCAAGCCATTTAATAGAAAACACTGTAAGGTCCAATATCTGACCCAAGTTCCTCGCCCTGTCTGCGAGCACGTTGTTGTTATGAGCGCTTTAGTGCTTAGTTTTTATTGGCTGTCTATTCAGGAAGCTCTCACTGCTTAGGGGACGCTGACTGATGGTAGTCTGTCCTCGTCTGACCTCTAGTTCCTGAACCAGGCAGGTTATCCAGTTCAGAAACAGATGGAGTAGTGAACTGAATACCAGCTCCTGTGGGAATATCGAATGCATCAGGCGTCACATTTTCAAACCCACATATCTGGATGTGAAGCGATATCGTCACTGTTCCTCGGTTTGACCTCGTGTGCTCTTTCTTTGTCCAGACAGCGGGGTTTGAAAATGTTTTTCCACAGCGTCTGCCCATTTTAATGATTTGTTCAGCCTGGTGTGTCATAAATGAAGGGCGAGTTCACTGCTGTGATCCAGTTGTTTGAGCCAGGTCCAGTTGTCAGCCTGGTAGTCTGTCCAATGTGTTCTCCTGGGCTCTGTTTTCAAAAATCATCTTAATGGTATGATGATCCTTGCCCGTACAGTAGACGGATATTATTAAAACATTACAGTGCTTTTGGAAAACAGTGGGCTGGCCTGAGTTTCAGTTTACTTGCATGTTTTCTACTGAATGTTTGCTTTACTTCCTTATAGGGCCGCCTCGTATGTTACGCTATGCGTATTTCTGTGAGTCAGCTGTCATTTATAGGGATGGGAATTTTATACACCCCTAATGCCATTATGGACTATTTGCTTCTTGGTTCGATTCCTGAGTAATTTTTTGTCAAAGTAGGCCTACACCAAGCGGTAACCTCTGTAGCTGTGAAGTGAAGCCAATGCTGAAGTGCTAAAAACTGCAGTTCCTCAAACGTCCACTTGAGGCTGTCTCCAGAACGAGTCCATCTCCATAAGTTCCCATGTTAAAATGTCCAACTTCACAGCAGAAATAAACATGTTTACAGCCTGGTACAAAAAACAGTTTTGGTCTCTATAGCTAATTTCCCCGTTCATGACAACTGTACTGAGGGTGAATATCTATTTAACTCACCTGTTCAAATTATATCAAGGCTTAAAGTTATGCAGAATGAGATAAGAGAAGAAGATAAGAGTGTAGCTGCTTTGATTGATAGGTGGGTGCCATTACAGATGGCTTGTTTGAGCACCCAGGCGTCATTCGGCCTGCCTCAGGTGATCCATTATTCCATGATTCCTTACTTTTTAAAGACATTTATTAGCACTATTTTCATCTTTTCCTCATGAAACGAAGCCATGCTTTGAACTGCTTCTTTCTCTCCGCCTTGAGTCCTTTTTGTTGCAAGTTTCAATGAGTTTGACGTCATTGTGCAACTGTCAGATTGCCAAATGACGGCAATGATAAGCTTGATGGCACATGATTCCAATGCACTGGACAATCGTGTCCAACCCTGTAACAAAACCACAAGATTTCTGCGATTCGAGTAAATTTCCACGACGAATGAACTCCCAAGACTTTTCGCAGTTTCAGCAGAAAATTTGTGCATAAGTATTAGCCTAAATCCTCATAATGTCGCCTATTAATTTGGCATTAGCCTTCCCCAGGCCGTGCTTGCATGTTAGTAAGTGGTGTTGATGAAGGGTGAGGTCAGGGAGGGGTGTATTCCCATTCCACAGTCGCAGGGCTCGGGG
This sequence comes from Miichthys miiuy, assembly GCA_036365135.1. NCBI lineage: Eukaryota > Metazoa > Chordata > Actinopteri > Sciaenidae > Miichthys > Miichthys miiuy. Next base: position 25,323,332 of record CM071603.1, read on the forward strand.
CAGCTCTAAGTGATTCAGCGAGGAATTTGTTTACTTGTGGCGAAGCTACAAATAACTGCAGGGTTTATATAGGGCGAGAAACGACTTCCCCTCCAGGCAGCCATACAACATAAACAGAGCCGTGAGGGGAAGTACTGGACCGTCTTATTAAAGCACAACCACTACACATGTTCCACACGGCCACATGGATCCCATTACTCACTGAGGAGCTTTTTTTTTTTTTTTTCCATCAGGCCTTCTGGCCCCGGCCCCCTTCATCCTCACTCTGGCAATTTGTCTGACTCTGACTTAAATAGATCCTAAAACCATGTTATTAATCTGTCTCGGACTGACGCTGTTTGAAACTATGTAAGAGGAAAGGCTTGCTCCGCGCCGTCCAGGCTGACAGCGTTTCAAGACAATGTTTGGCACGAAGCCAGAGTCTCTGTGCGCTCGACCCACAAACAAACAATCCACACCTAAAGTCAACTCGAGAACTTGACCTCAGACATTTGGTTACCAACCTGCGTGTACGATATGTAACGTTTATTTTTCCCAGTGTGTGTTTGTTTTCGTCTCACCACATCTTCCTCTCTTTCCTCTTCAGGCTTTTGGGAATGCAAAGACAGCCCACAATAACAACTCCAGTCGCTTTGGCAAATTCATTCAGGTGAACTACCAGGAGAGCGGCACTGTGAGAGGGTAAGAAACCAGACAACCAAATACTTTTTAATGCTCCGAAAAAAGTTCATGATTTAACGTTAACCGTCCTGTTTTTCAGAGCATATGTGGAGAAATACCTCCTGGAGAAGTCGAGGCTGGTCTATCAGGAGCACAATGAGCGGTGAGTGTTTCTTATAAATGCTGAACTTAAAGTACATGGTTTTGTTAAGCAGGAAGTGACACTTAGAGACCGTCTGCTTCACTTCTAAACAATGACAAGATGTTTGCCTCCAGATCTCTGACATACAACATCCTCAAAAACCTCTTATCAAGGAATCACACTGCCACTCGTGTGTACACATTAAAATATGCACAATCTATGTGCTGTGCAATATTTTTTAATACGCTATACTGTAATCAAGCAGTAGCACATGAGAGGGAGTGCTGTTGTACTGAATATCAGCACGGCTGTGATTCGGTCGTAGGCATGAGGCTGCAGTTGAAGTGCCGTTTATTGGTTAACAGTAATAAGCGACAACAGATTATGATTTGTTTGCTTGCCTGGGACTGCACGGTAAGAGTCTGTTGACAGCTGCTTTGGTGGATCTTCACGTTGTGATAAAATGTTTAATATGAAGGTATTTGCGCTCTCTTCAGTGCCAAACAGGAAACATGAAACCGGTTATACAGTTTATCTTCATTCATCTCGTGTTTCTAGAGCGATGTGTTTTTACGGACACGTAATGAACTGTTAGTTTGCTTGGTGTTTGGTGCAGGGAGCTTTAGTTTAATTCAAACTGCTAATATGTTTATTTTTTAAAGTTGAGTCAAGACTATAGAAACACTAGGTAACTGTTAAGTATGATAAGGTTGTCTGCTGTTAGTTATTGATTTGATAAATGCTTGTGTATTGATTACTGGCAGTGTTTCTAACAGTAGTATGCCGTACATGGTTGATCCCTGTAGAAATCTTTTCATCTTTGTGGTGCAAACTTTGTAACACTGTAAGATAGATGACGATCGTTAATGTAACGGTCATTAGGACACCTGTGGAGTGGAGTGATACGTGCAGTTATAAGTCAGAGTGCTGTTATTCTCAATATCAGCACTCTTGGAACAACTCTTGTCCAATCAGATTACTTGTTCTAAACTTACTGTTGTGTAATATGTTATATCCACACTTGTGTAAATATAGATGACATTTATACTCCTAAATATGAACAATATGTCAACAAACTGTTGTTGAAATCTTCCAGTATTTTTATTTTGAGCTGTGTAAGAAACTCGATAAAAATTAACTGGAGCTTGAATTTTGGCAAAATAAAACAACATCTGAGTGAATTTAACTCACAACGCATGTTGTTTGAGTTTATAAAAGCGTGGTTCATGAAGTAAATTGAGCTCTTAAGTGGGGCTGACACTAATGTGCTGGGCTGGCTGGACTGTGCGGTGAGGGTTAACCTCACCATGGGGGTGCTCGCAGTGGGCCCCCTGCGTTAGCCACTTCTTATTGAGATGGATTGCTGACTCCAGGCTCAGTGTGTGTATATATGTGTGTGTGTGTGTGTGTGTATATTCCAAGAGGACCTTGGTCGCACAGCTGCTGCACACTTTTGACCTCTAACCTTTAAGCTTCAGCTGGATGCTGTCAGAGGAAAAGTGCACACACACACACACACATACAAACATACTCGCACTAACTGAAATACACGAGCTGTCATGATTCTTTTTTCTATTTTTTTTTGTTAGCTATTAGTTTAGGAGTGTTTTGACATTGCGTTTACACCGTTTATCTATGTGTCTAACGTATTATAAGAGAAATACCTTTAAAATGAGTCATCCATCGTTAGTTCTGTCTTTCTAGTAATAAATAACACCAACATTTTATGCTAACATGCTTACATTACCCTGTTGATCTGCTAACATGCTAAATAGTTGCTTGTTGCCTGAATCTACCAAATGTAAGAATGTTACTAGGCAGCGCATGATAACACAAATAAATAATAAATATTAACATGTATTAAATATTACATGTTAAATGATTAACGGCCTACTGTAGCTACATTTTTAGCAACAGCATGTTGCAGAGCTAACCGCTTGCATATTAACATGCTAAATGTTATCAGGCTGTCAGGCTAATTGTTCACATATTCCTGCTGTTGTGAGCTAACATTTTAGTATTTAGTGTGGTAGCTAACAAGCCACTAAGAAACTTCTGCTAACTGTGAACTAATTAACTATTTCAGGAAGGAAGTTTTTTGTCTAATTTCCCATTAAAACACACAAAAAACACATTTTTAATTAGTTAACAATAAAGCTTTAATTTCTGATGAGTTTAAATATAACTAATCATGTGGGAATGCTCTGTTTTTTTTTTTTTTTCAGGAACTACCACGTGTTTTACTACCTGCTGGCAGGAGCTAGTGACGAAGAGAGGAAGGCCTTTCACCTCAAGAAACCTGAAGAATACCATTACCTCAGTCAGGTGGGACCTTCACAATCAGACACAAAAACATGACAGCAACAAGTAATCTTGCTTGGTTTTACTCTTACACTGGTTGGTGTCAGTTTCTGCATGTGTTTTTATTTATTTGTGTTCGTGTAGTTGTGTACTGTATATTTGTGTGTGTGTCTCTGCATACACGAAAGCGAGACTGAAAGGAGTGTTTTATTTTACACATCTGTGTGTATTCATTTGTGTTTTTGTGGGTGTAAACTGCATGTGTGTGGGTTTCACATACACTTTGGTCTTGATTTACCTTTGACACATGCACTTACACACCCTCACCACCACTTCACCACACACACATACAAAGACAGACAAAGTAAACAGTATTTTAGTCACTTGTCTCTTGTTGCTTGTGTTGCCCACATCGAAAACAGGTTTCTCATGACCGAGTAAGAAAGCCACAGCAAACACACACACACACACAAACACACATACATATTACGTGTATGGAATGTGGATGTTGTGTAAAACTGCGTCTCTTCCTCTGAGCTTTGACAGTCACGCCAAGACAACCAGTGACCCGCTTCCCTTCCTTCAAAATCCTTAACGCCTACGCAGGAGCAAGCAGGGAATTCCTTCCATTCCTCTCGGCCACTGATGTGCACTTGCAAACACACAAACACACACATGCATACATAAGTACATACACACATTCATGCACCCTACGCTCTCTTGCTTGTTCCCTTTTTGGTCTTTTCTGTGGAGGTTACATGAAATATTCTCACTCTTGTTTTTGCAAGTTTGTTTACGAGCTATGCAAACACGTTGCAGCTATGGCTGTTATTCATCTTTCACACTCTGGTCTTAATTTCTTTGCTTTGAGAGCCAAACCTGTGGTTTTGCATCTTTTAACTAACTAACCACAAAGGTATGTTTAACTGACCAATGTCCAAAGCAAGCCATGAGTTTTGAAGTTGATTTCCTGTTAAGTTGATTTAAATAGTGAATGAAAAAATGATTTTGCAGACGCTTCAAGATTCTTTGGATGCCTGAAATATGAAATCCATCAATCACAGTGAAGAATTACAGAGAGTTTCCAAAGTTATATTACTATTGTGTGATACTGCAAGTTATAAACATTGATAGTATAAAGAATGGACCGTGTATGGGTGACATCACCCACAGGTGCCGCTTGGAAGCCCGAAATCTTTGGCTCTGGCTGCCACCACGTTGGTAGTCCTGCCTCTTCCGCCTCCCGGCATCTAAAAATCGATAAAGATGTGAATCATGTGGGCCAAATGAAGCCTGGGTACTCTAACGAGCGATCTATAACAGCAACCACCTGTCAGTGTGTTAATTATGCATAACTTTAGGCCTTAATATAATTTGAACGGGTGAGTTAAATAGAAATTCACCCTCAGTACAGTTGTCATGAACGGGGAAATTAGCTATAGAGACCAAAACTGTTTTTTTGTACCAGGCTGTAAACATGTTTATTTTTAACATGGGGGCTTATGATGGTTGACTCGTTCTGCAGCCAGCCTCAAGTGGCTGTTTGAGGAACTGCAGTTTTTTGGCACTTCTGCACTGGCTTTACTTCACACTCCGTGTCTGCTGCTTCACGGACACCCTGACTGAATCTTGCTGGTGCTGAAAAAAAATCCAGAAGGCATCAGACGAGCAGACAGGCTCCGATAAGAATCTGGTAATAAATTGCAAAAGTCGCTTTTCAACAAAAGCAGTTTTTGAAACCTCCTGGAGACCTGGCGAAGAATTTAAGAGACAGTTCCTGTTTACAAGCTGGAACATCACGCAATGCAGTAGTAACACAAAACAGAGGTTGTGGTAGATTTCATAACTCAGCCAAGTTTAAGATCTTATACATAAACGACAATCAGGGACTTTCTGGGACGTAGGAAATCAATCCAAAAAATCTCATGGTGTGATTTGTGTTAAAAATCTGCAGCTGCATCCGCTTTAATGATGTGATCGATCATGACGTGCTTATTGTTTAGTGTCTGTGAATGCTTTCTGTGCGCATACAACTCTCTCTCATCAGTTTAAATGTTTGACACAGTATGTATGACTGCTTGATATTTATCTGTATGTGATGAACAGAGCTGTAACGCTTGCCTCTTAACAGCACGTCCTTCCATCACTGTTAATTGCACATAAATCTGCGTACATGTTCGAGTGTGTGTGTGTGTGTGTGTGTTGTCGTTGCAATGCTGCTGTCTTAACCGTAACCTCGCCCCCCCTGTAAACTCTGCCTTAACATTTCCAGATGACAAAGTCAACCCGCCAACTGCACTGGGACAGTTACTGTGAGAGTGAACCGGTCAGTATCTGTGCCTGTAGCTGTGTCTGTGCTGTCCCTGTGTCTGTACGTCTTGGAGAAACGTCAACAAACGTAGTCACCTGAGCACTTGTTCAAGCTCAAGCCACACTTTTCCCCTGCACCTCCCTCCCTGCCCTCCTCCTCCCTCCTCTTCCTCTGCTCATTTTGTTGCTTTTTGGATACTTCCTGGTTTGGGTTATGTTTATTTTAGCCTTGTTTGTTTTTGCTTTTTTTTTCCCCTGTTGTGCTGCTTCTCTGAGTTATGTTGGTATGTCTAGTCATATCCTGGCCACTGTAGCTGCCTGTGTTGCTGTAACCTGTGTGACTTTTTTGATTATTGACAGTGCGTGGTGTTTTCTGTGTGAGCGATGAGATACCCTCAATGCACAGTAGAAGGCCTGACTTCTCGTCGAGATGCATTCGCCACTTCCTGCACTTTATTACGATAGCTGAACGCTTCTCGAAGATCTGAAACATCCTCAGTTCTGTGTCATTTAAGTCACATTTACTGAATGAATCAGACACTGACAGTGATGCATAGCGATGAGACACTTTCCAGCAGTCAAACAGGGGTTTCCACACATCCTGGAAAACCTGGAAAACAGATGACCAATTTTTCCAGTCATGGAAAGGAGAGAAAAACCTAAATGTCCTGGAAATATTTAAACATTGAACTATTAGGCTGTCCATCAGAGCAGACCAGAACTTTAGTAGTGGTTGCTCAATGTGGGTGTGTGGGCAGGTGAAGGAGCTAAAGTATGACTTGATTAACTTTGAATTGTACATTTAGATATTTGTCTGTAGACTTTTTATGTATGTTATTGGTGTTCAGGCAGCAATGGTTAACATAATTCATACAGAGGGATTCAGGTTGTAAATGAATAATCATTAAATACTACAAAAATATGAAATAATGTTAAAACAGAGCATTAGAACAAGGCAAACGATTCTGAAAAATAAAAGTACAAGTGGTGTTTAAACATCTAAAGGTTATTCCCACATAGTGAAACTCTTGTCTTCTAATTACAGGAGTGAGCGACAGTGCAAGTATAAGTTTAAATCAGACTCCCACAGACATGAACAGTTTAGTCTATGGTGTAATCCCTGTCTGTCACACCAGGATGATCGTCACTTAAAGAGTGTCCTGGAAAGGTCCTGGAAAATGATCTTTAGACCTAAATCATCCCAGTTAGTTACAACAGAGAGTGACTCTGAGTGTTAAGCTGTAGTTACTGTAGATAAGGGACACAACACTGAGGCTAAATCCTCATTTAACAAAGTGCAGTATCTCTGCTAAAAGTTGCCTGAATATAACATGATAGATTGTAGCAATAAGACACGTGTGAGCGCTCCAGACACCGTCAGATTACTCACTCACTAGTGGCTTAAGTTAACGGCTGAGCTACAGTATATTTACATGCTCACACCTCCGGGTTGTCACGAGTTGTTTGTCCACAGACACACCCTCACAGACTCAACCTCTGATTCAAATCACACTCATCGCTCTGCAGCGGAAATGCTGTGATTGTTTGTCAGTGATCAAAAAAGTCTTTGTGATCCATGTTGGGATTTTTTGTTTGTTTTTGTGGTGGGCATTAAGATTTCTGTTTTATTAATCCATGTATGTAACGGTATGTGAAACTGTGAGATGTTTAATGAAATTAATGTAAACTCTGACTCATGACACATGAAAATACATAAATAAATATTCAGTGACTTTAGTGCGATTAGCCCTTCAACATCTAAATTAGGTGCAATATAATTTGATTTTTTGGATTTAAGAAAAACACCAATGTTATTACATGTCGGGAAAGGAAATATTATCCTGAATTGATGTATTTTAATGATTATGATGATTTTTTTAAATGTTGTTTTGTTTCATTTACAACATCTGGAATCCTCAAACACCTTTTTTTTTACAACACTGACTGATTGTTTTCACTGGAAAGAAATGTACGTTAGAGCAACATTTCTCTTTAAATAAATGTCGATCTCTCTGCTATGGAAACGTAACACCAGAGTCACTAAAGGTCAGTGTGAGTTTCTGCCATGAAAGCAGAGAGCGAGCGAGGGAGCGAGGGAGGGAGGCAAGAAAGGAGGCACGTTGGTGTAAGTGTGAGTCTCATGTTTGGAGTGTTTGTCTTTCTGAGGCCTCGGTATGTGATAATTATGGCAGCCATAGTGGAATGGGCCCATAAAGCAAAGAGCAGACCTCACATTACTGAGAGTGTATGTAGTCAAAAGACTGTATAGTTATGTAGTTACTTCAAAGCGTGTGTTCTCAGGCTGGGGGAAAAAAAACTCTCTTCATAAACAACTAATCTAGATCCAAGACGTCTCCTTCTAATGTGCATTTGGTTGTTATGTTTTGTTTTCTAGCCTCTTTGTGCTCTGCACTTCACGTGTATTACATGTATAGGAGGCCAGCCGGTTCAAATATATACACACATTTACAAAACACATTGTTAGTGTGTCGTTTACGCATTGAAAATATGTTGTTGACGCATTAACAATGCATCGGGTTTTCATGTGACGTTAACGTGTTGTTTGCAAGTTAACAACATATGATCTCAGACATTAATTTCACATAATTCTGAGCCTCTTGTCCAGAACAAATTGGTGAGTGTCACAAGTTTCCATTGGCCGACGAACGCTAGGGTTAAACCATTTGTGTAAGCCTGAGGGTTGCCTGATAACACTATGTAACATGCTAAGCACCGTCTTATTTCTTTGTCCTTGTCTATGTCTGTTTTGTGTATATACGTACAGCAGAGGAATAAGTCATAGAAAATAAACTAGAAAACTATTGAACATGGTGGAGTTCTGAGGAAAATATGAAATAAAACCAGTTTGTCGTTATTTTAGCACATCATCAGGATGAGGTTTATATTCTAGTATGAACTTTGCTGGTCATAACTCTAAGTTGCATTAAAATGCACAAAAAAAAAGTGTTTTGTTTTCCAAATATTCATCATAATGATCCGTATCATAAATAAGCATTGAGCGAGTATGACCTCTGTAACGTTTTACCCACAACTCTTCATGTGTTTGTCCACTGATGTGTTCGTTTACCAAAAAAAGGCAGCAGTGAAGCAAAAGGAGGCGTTTTTTTTTTTTTTTTTTATCTCCACGAAAATAATAATTAAGTCACAAAACTTCAATGCAAATGTTTTATTTTTATAGCCAACAAAACAAATAAGTGAAGTATCATGCATCATCAGGCAACCCCCAGGTTTGCAGAAATGGTTTAACCCTAGTCTTCATCAACCAATGGGGAAACTGTGACACTCACCGTGAAATGGACACGTTAACGTGTTGTCAACCTGTTGAAAGTCATCTATACTTGATCTGGCTGCCGTTCCATATACATATACTGTATAAAATGTGCACTTGCTTATGTGTACTTGCGCATATAAGTGGCTGTCATCACACTTCACTGTTAATGCATCAAAACAAGCTCCTCCTGTCTCCTCTCTGCTAGTTTAGCTTGTCGTCCATCACTCAGGAAAAACCCAGAGATTGCTGCTCTTCTCAGCTCTTTTACCAGCTTGCCAAATTTCTGTGGACTGGTTTAAAAAAAAAAAAAAAAAAACAGTGGGGAGAAAACCCGGCTAGTTTTTCCACTACATGAGCAGAACCTGCACACGCTGCTGTTCACTAGTCGCTCTGCACATCAGATCGGAGCCTTCTGTTGTTCTGCTTGACTGCCAAGCTTCTTAATGATAGCTTTTTTTAGTGTGAGTCATTCAGTTTGTCTCCTTCAGGCTACTCTGCTGTTCTTTGTTTCAGCTGGAAAGTAAACTGAAAAACTATTTTAAGCATCTTTGCCGGACATTAAAAACATTTGGCCACTTTGGATGTCAACACACTCAGTCCTTCTAGACTTCATAGTGACTTGTTATTAGCTCTTTTGGCTTCCAGGCCGGTGTGTCGTAACAGCTGCTGTTAGCCTGATAACACCCAGTTGATGGTTTCTTTTTTTTTTTTTTTTTTTGCAGGACTGCTTCACAGTCGAAGGAGAAGACCTGAAGCACGACTTTGAGAGGCTTCAGCTGGCTATGGAGATGGTGGGCTTTCTTCCTGCCACGCGCAAACAGTGAGTGTTAATTTAACTGTAACTGTCCCCAATGACACCTTTACAAAGACGAAGAAGAAAAGGTTAACCCACATATACACAGTACCCACAAAAGTCTCCTTCACTTCATCCTTGTTGGTCACCACCAGTGCCATAATGTGAATTATGTGTGGCATCCCTCAAACATTTCCTGAACTTGTTGTTGTTGTCGTTGTTTAGGATCTTCTGCCTGCTGTCGGCCATCCTTCACCTGGGCAACATCCGCTACAAGAGGAAAACCTACAGGGACGACTCCATCGACATCTGCAACCCCGAGGTTCTTCCTGTCGTCTCTGAACTGCTGGAGGTACTGCAGCATTTCGCTGTGCATTCTCTAAGAGTGTGTTTAGATCAAAAAAGGTTGGATGGCGTCTTACATGATTTCTATTTAATCAGATTGAGATTAAAAACTTCTCTTTCAAGGTCCCGACCAAGACAGGCAGCAGCACGAACCAAGAACGAGTAAATTAAAACAAATACAAAACAAAACAGACAGTTACAACACGTAGCAATCAAAAAATAATAATGAAAGTGTGGTACAAGCCATGAGGTCAACAATATTAGTTAAAGCAGTGACACCTCCCATGATTCTGTCTCCAGGTCTTTCAGTAAAAGCATTCAAAGAAATCAGATCTTTGAGTTTCTTAACATTCGTCTGAGGGTGCAGAGGATCCAAACGTCCTCTTCCGAAGTTCTGTATGAACATTTTTGTACAATTTTGTACCTTGATCACAACAACTACTGTCCATCACACTTCTGAGAAATATAAGTGCACAGATAAGATGAAGGAGCAACCCAAGAATCGCTTTGTATATGAGAATCTACCCGTGTGTGCTGCCTGCAGGCTGCTAAACAATGTCACCCTACCTGGGCATAAAGCTCACAGTGGTGAGTCAGAGTTTTACAGGTAGTGATGAATCTGAGGGGAGCTTTGTCGATCATATTCAATGCCTGAACACGGCCATGCATGTTTTTTTTTTTGACAGTGCAGACTGATTAGTAGAAGAGAGTTTTAAAAGCACGAGCACTAAAACACTGTCAAAGGTGAAACTTAAATGGAAAGTGTCAGATTTCTTTTGAACAAGTCAAAACTCTGCGATGATCCAGGATTCTCTAGTCACAGCACAAACTGTTTATAATCCACTGAATAATATTTTTTTTTCATTCTGCTTTTCTCTCTCGACGTCGTGACCAGGTCAAAGAAGAGATGCTGTTTGAAGCTCTGACAACACGGAAGACGGTTACAGTCGGAGAGAAGCTGATTGTTCCTTACAAACTGGCTGAGGTGAGACAAAAAATAAATATCAGACAAGTTTGCAGTATTAAACACGATGGATTCAGACGTTGAAGACAATAAAAAACACAAAGTCTCGTCCCTGCTGGTGATTAAAGCAGAAGTAGACCAGGTAAAATCACATTATGCTTTAAGTCCACAGTACAAATGTTGTATTTGTATGTATATGTGTTGTATTTCTGTACAAATAGTCTGACAGCAGGATAAAGCAGGGTAAAACAACTCCACCAGTTTCCTCGGCCGCCATTTTCACGAGTCTCTATGTAGCCAAAATAGCGACCACGGAGGGTGGAGAAGTGTCCGTGACGTTTCACACTCAACTTCTTGACAACAAGCATGAAACACTGTACTAATCACGTAACAGTACAGTCATAATACACGTTAAATTAAAGAGGAGAAACTCTGCTACAAGCACATATAAGTCATATTTACACACGCCAAACACAACACCAAGCAAATTAATTATCAAATATCAAATTCTGTGTGGCCTCATAAAGTCAACCCACTCACCACTTTTCCATTGTTGGTGCTCTGACACTTCACGCTACGCAGACAAACGATGTGTCATATGAAAGCTGAGACTGTGACGATTCCAACAGTTACCATCAGTGTCGCTCTGTTACGTAAACTCCTTGTAGTTGCAGAGATATACTCAAGCAGAGGCCTAAAAAAAAAAAAAAAAAAAGAGGCTGGGGCTTAAGAGGTTAAAATAGCAAGTGTAAGTATTGAAGCATTAATATTTTTTTTATGTAGTAAATCATGTCAGAATTACATAAGAAGCTCAGATTTAGCATCATAATCAGGCATTTTCAGTAACAGCTCTGCAGCCTCGTCTCTTCAGTCTGACCCGGTCGTGTTTACAGGACAGTGTGTGCACCAGTGCCGGATCTCCCTCCTGCCTCCTGCCTGCTGCTGCTCTCGCTCTCTCTGCAGCTCTTTCAGCCTGTGGCCACGCATGAACACACCATGTTAGAAACACACATGCACAGAGTCCTTCAGTGTGTTTAGAGAGTAGAAAAGGCATTTCAAGTCCCTCTACAGTTTTTATTGGGACCCCCGCTCTGAAAACAAACACGTGTCACGGTCTGTAGACGAGAGCCATCGGAACGAGAACCTCACGGATGTAACACGCCTGTCAGTTTGAATGAAGTCGCTTTCACACGTGCAGACACTGTAATGCACACAGTTAACTTGTCATAACGGCTAAATATTTCATACTTTAGTGATGTCAAATGTTAAATATTCTCTTGCGCACACACATTTAATCGAGTTAAATGATTTCCCGGTATAAATCGCTCACCATATTCACCCCGTGAACATCCGACTGTTACACATTCCCATCAAAATGGCATCAACCTCATCATGGCCTGTTAGATATTTAGGAGCCGTTTGAATAAACAGCAATTGTTTTGGTAGCTCACTGGGTGGTCTCTGTGTAAATATTGCTCTAACAGTCACAACAATCTCGTTGAAATCATACACTCGATAACCTCAAAGAAATCTGAGCGTTTCTGTAATGACTTTTCTACATTTGGTCAGAGTTTTGAGGCTATTTCCCCCTCTGCCTGTTTTAAGTCCAACTTCCTCTAAATAATGAAAAGCTTATGGGTCACTAGACCGCAGTATATGTGGTGGAGTTCAAAATATCTCTCCTGACTCAAAAGGAAGGGCATATTTGGTCTTGAAGCTGCTAAAAATATCCTGGTTATTAATTTACAGACAAAGGAATTTTAACTCTGAGTGGCCACTTTATGGTTTGTTTTGTTTCTGAGGACCGTGTCTCACCTTTGCTGCAGCGAGGTCAAATCTTTCCAGCGGATACGGGAATTAGAACGTGTTTTTTTTTGTGTGTTTTTTTTTCTCACAATAATTTGACAAGGAAGCTTTTGTTAAACGATCTCTGTGTTTATGAAAGAATGCATAACATTGATCCAGCACACTGGTCGCTTTCAGTCCAAACCAATGACAGCGTAAAGAATGGAGAGCGTAGGCGTGACATCACCGAGAGCCATTTTGAAGCTCAGAATCTGGCTGCTGATACGTTAGCGGTCAAATGACGCCTGGTTGTTTAAACAAGCCATCTGTAACGGCGCCCACCTGTCAATCTATGCTATGCTGTTAATTATGCATAATTTAAGCCTTAATATCATTCGAACAGGTGAGTTTAATAAAAATGAACGGGGAAATTAGCTATAGAGACCAAAACTGTTTTTTGTACCAGGCTGTAAACATGTTTATTTCTGCTGTGAAGTTGGACATTTTAACATGGGGACTGACTCGTTCTGTAGCCAGCCTCAAGTGGACGTTTGAGGAACTGCAGTTTTTGGCACAAACTAGGATTTAAACTGGGGAATGTAAAGTTTATGAATATCTAACTAACTAATGTGACATCATGAGAAGAAGCAGAGCCTCACAGGCTTTATATAAAGCCTTTGTTTAACAATCAAAATTAATATTTCCATTAGGCCATAACTGAAATTTCAACATCAGAACTTGGCAGAGGATACAGTCTGTGCCACACTCGATCGGATTGAGTGTTAGGCTTGCTAATGACATTAATAATGGCTCAGGGACGTCCCGCTGTGACACAGTGCGGCCTGCAAACACGTCTGTAATGTTGCCCTCTGTGCCAGCAGAGAATATCAATGCTAAGAGACGTGTTTGAGTAGTCGAGTCGTCTGGTTTTTCCTGTTTATCACATAATCCATTATACATTTTCCAGTAAGAGTGAAGAGAGGAAGTGATTTATATTCAGGTCAAACTATAAATGTTTGGTTAGAAAGGAGAAATGCAACTGTCTGCACTTTTTTCTTCTTTTGAAATAACATTTTTCAAACTGGGCCAGTGTTTTTCTGAGACCTTGACCTTAATATAAATCCATTTCATTTTCTAGGCCAAGCTGTAATGTATTATACAGATGTGCGGATGAGCCTGAGCGGGGTTACACAGGAATGACGTCTGGAGTTGTATCAGTCTTAAGTTGGCACTTAAAGTAATGGATGAATCCTCAAACTTCTGTTGCTGCACAAATAAGTGTCATAAACTGAAAAGAATAATTTGACATTTTGGGAATTGAACTTATTTGCCTTCTTGCTGAGAGTTAGATGAGAAGATCAATTCCACTCTGACATCTGTACAGTAAATATTAAGAGCAAAGGCAAACAGCAAAAGAACACACAATACACAAAACACAATACACCTTCCAGCTGCTCTAAAATTATCGAAAAAAAGTTATTTATGATGATTTATTAATGGATTAAACAATCAGTGAGCTTTAGAGATACCAGTAGGCAGATTTTGTAGGCTGTTTCCCTCCTGGTTCCAGTTTTTGTGCTAAGCTAAGCTAACCGGCTGCTGGCTGGAGCTTCATATTTATCTTACAAATACGAGAGTGGCAATCTTCTCACTGATTTACAGTCCCCATTTAACCAACTAGCATGTCTTCTTTGAAATGGTGCCTGCAGAGAAGCCATGCAGACACTAGGAGAACAAGTAAACTCCACACAGAAAATGTTGCAGCCCGCCGGGGGAGTCGAGACAGGAACCTTCTCGCTGTGAGGCGACAGTGCTAACACTGCACCTGCTGCTATAATACTGCACATAGAAGCATCCGTCATAGTTCTTCCTTCTTAATCAATCAAATGTTGTAAAATGAGATATTCCAGTGGGAGTGACACTAAAGAGATTCTGCATGTGTTCACCTCCAGGCTAATACGGTGCGAGACTCCATGGCGAAGTCCCTGTACAGTGCTCTGTTTGACTGGATCGTCTTCAGGATCAACCACGCTCTGCTTAATGTCAAGGACCTGGTGGAGACGACTAAGGTAGGATGACACAAACACGTCGACCTCTACGGTCATGCCGCACACAATCCACTCTCAGTTTTGGATATTTGATGATTCAGAGGAACGTTTTAGATTTTTATCGTCTTGCGTTTGTTTGTCAGATCTTGTCCATCGGCGTGCTCGACATTTTCGGATTTGAGGATTACGAGAACAACAGCTTCGAACAGTTCTGCATCAACTTTGCCAACGAACGTCTCCAGCACTACTTCAACCAGCACATCTTCAAGCTTGAGCAAGTAAGACATCACTTATAAGCTGACACTTCTCAGGAAGTCGCTTCCTATTCAATACTTTTAACCCCAGAGCTGAACTTCCTTAAGCTTTTGGATTACTGCGCTCAAAATCATTTTAACATATTGTATATCTAGTAAGTTCTTTGGCTGTGAGCGTTTCCAGGAAACGCCTCATCCTTAGCACGCCACACGGTGCACGTACATTACAATGGCACCGAAACAATGGAGGAATGCTTCATCACATTATGCAGCGGGGTTAGTGGAGAAGCTGACAGCTGCATGACTCAACTCACCCTCCCGGTAACCACCCCGACTGAGGATGTATGTTCTCTTAAGTGAACTGATTAACTTCAAAGGGCTTTTTAAAGTCATGATCTGTAAGACTTGCCTGCAAGTTAAACATTGTGTTTACCTTGAGATTGACTGAGCCTGCCCCGACATGTTTTGAGGGCTTTCATTCAGTTCAGACTTCAGGACTGCGGCCTCAAGTCACTCTTGTTTTATGCAAAGGCAGTCGTTCTTATCCCCCGTGACATAAATCAGTCGGGACTTATCCTGTAGATTCATGTCATGAGGAGAGGCTTCAAAGACTCCTTTGTTTTTCGAGGTTAAGGTGAGTGCGATTCAGATTTAATGTGCTGTACATTAAGGACTTGTCACATTTTGTTTTTCATATGATCTGATGGCGTAACGGCCCAAGAATTATAGTTTCAAGTTGTCAAGCACGCATGTTTTAATGCAACCTCTGCAGGGAACAAACATGAACATGATATTTACACAAACTTTACCCACAGATGCTTTTTTATACATCCTTAAATACACAATATACAAAAAGTTTAAGAAGCCATTGAGTCTGTAATTTGTTTGCCTCCAAACAAATCTTTTTTATTCTTGCCAAACATTTCTTCCACAGCTTGTAAACAGTTGTGCTTGTAAAACATGACTGAATATTTCAATAATCACGTGAAGACCATCACATGATTTTATCGTGTTTTTAAGGATCACAATCTTGTAATGTCTTACTTCTTTTCAGTTTTCTCACCCTCGCTCTGAGATTTCAGCTTCCAGTGTTTGTTTATACTTTACTACTGTACTTCCTGTGCTACTGGTTGCCGCGCTAATCCAGGTCATAATAGATCCTGCCTCGAGCAAAACAGTCTGCAAGTTTTCTTTTCTTAAAATGCAGCTTGTTGTTTTTTCTGAGAGATTTTTCCATGAGATTGCTTATATGGTTTTTAATCCCATGCGTTACAACGATCCTGGTGCTCCTGTTGGAGTTCCTCGGTCCACCAGATCTTTACTTGACCTCACCCATTCCCCATTACTTCCTTTTTATTAAAGGGCACCTTAACAGCCTATTTGTGGTACCCTCACGAATTTAAAAAAACAGAGAGAGAGAGAGGCTAATCAGAGGTTGAACAGGGAACAAGGGGCATGTTTGGGAGCTTGGTGTCCCAGAGATGTCACAGGTTTTTCACTTTTTCGAGGAAACTTGTAATGAACACTGTAGAATTGGGCCAGGAGACACTGATAGTGTAAATGTAACTTACTAATTAATGATAATAATAAAACTGTAGTATAATTTGTATTAAGGACACTCATGGAAAAGGCCCCTAGTACACTAGATAAAAACAGACAATATATACAAAAATACAATATAAAAGTGGTAAATACATTACGACACATTTGCAAATTCATTATAATTCATTATAGAAATCAGCTAACTGCATCCACATACAAGCTCGAGCTGCCAGTTGCTCCACAGTCTGGATGAAAGCCTGAGCCTGCACGTCTTTCTGTATGTGAGATTTTGTATTACAGTTACTTTTTAATTAAATGTGAGCATGTGTATGTATATATCTCTTTTTGAAGCACTTCATAGCTTTGTAAGTTTCATTTTAAATTCTCCCATACACTGCGCGTGCAGATGTTTCGTCATTGAGTGTTTCATCAGAAGGTTGAAACTCTGCAGTAAACAAACATTCGATTGGATAACGACAGAGCTGCTCCTGATGTGGAAACCACAGCTTACATGCAGGATACACATTCAATTGTCCGGTCAAACTAAAGTCACAGCACACTGCAAACAGCAAAGTCACACTCGTGATGTTCAGCTGACACGTTTGACTCGACTTTGACCAACCATCCAAGGCCTGTTATATGTGTGACTATGTTCTGTGATTTTAAAGGTTCTCAGCTTTGCAGGGATGCAATATATTGACTTCATGTGAACAGGGCTGTGAAATTATCAGTAAATTAGTTCCCTTATTGATTTCTAATATTTTCCATGGATCAAACTCCACAACAAGCCGCCACATCCTGTATTTTATCAGGCCAATGTTGTGATATCTGTTAAAATCGTGTTGTCTTGTCCTCTGTAATCAAAATATTTGATGTTAAAACAGTCGATTAAAACACTCAGAGAAAGCTGAAGCTCATAGGAGGTCGTAATGGCCTGCAGTAAGTACAGTAAAGCATTACTTGTGTTTGGAAAAATCGATGTACACCGCTGAGGCGGCCTAAAAGCCTCTGAAAAAGAGTCAACCAGGATAGTTGGACCGAGAGCTGGCATGCTTCATATTTCTGCTGAAGCCAGCCTCACACCCTCGTCTACAGTTACATACAGTATATTTCCATTCATCTGTCGACCAATGAGTCACACTGTTGGAGCAGTTAGGAGCTAAACGGTTTGCTTAAGGGCGCGTTGATGGTCATTTTAAGGAAGGGAGGGTGCTCTTTTTCCCACAGCCTCTCTGTCAGTAATGGTGTTGTTGAAAGACATGAAAGGAAATAAGAAAATGTCAGTATATATATTACTAAAGTAGAACGTAAAGTTAACTTGTCTGGCACGGATTGAAACTGAAGTTATAAATCAGTAATTGTCAGTTGTTAGATTGAATTTTTCTGTTACCAGGATGGTGAGAAAGGAAGATTTCTATGATAGAAAGGTCGGATGGAGGATGTTAGTCATAACTAACAACTGATGTTCCTGTCATTGTTAATCCATGCCAACAGCACAGATCATAAATCCCTCTGTACATGACAGACACACATTAGACCTCAGCTTTCTGTTTCACTGAATAATTTATAGAGATCTTTTTAAATATAGCCCCCTTTCAGACGAGCACCTATTTACATTAATCTTATAGTAATTCAACACGTTGATCTTTTATTCAAATCATTTAGTTACAGTAAGAAAAAGAAGTAATACCACACCATAGAAATACTCAATTACAAGTAAAAGTCCTTCATTCATTCATACTAAAGTGATGTACTGTAAACAAAAATCTACTTAAGTATCTAAGTATTAATTTGTAAGAATCTCTGTCATTACTGATGCATAAACACTCATTTGAATCACTTTTGTTCGGGTAGTTAAATGAAAATGTTTATAAACTCATCACATGTTTTATTTTTACTACAACTACTTTTACTGACGTTAAATGTCTGAGTACATTTTTCACCACTGGCTACCTCAATCTTCATCTCTTATGCACAAAGCTAATAAAAATCAACATCAGCTTCATAGACTATACGGCTGTAAGCGTCAGGCAGTCTCCTCAGATCAGATCATTGTACAAAAACATTTTTTCTCTTGTGATGTGAGGAGGGTTTTTTATTAATGCAAAAAGAGTGGGTGAATAAAAGCAGCAAAAAGCTGCACATACAGCAAGTAGCGAGGGAATCAGCGCCTGAGCTCTGTCAGATTTTAGAAATTAGGCAGCAGAGTTTGCTCTGTAATTTAGTTAAATGATGCAATCAATGTGGAAATGCAACATGTAGTGCAGTGTTTCTCAATCCTGGTCCTCGGGGACCACTGCCCTGCATGTTTTAGATGTTTCCTCCTCCACCACACCTGATTCATATGAGCTCGTCATCAAGCTCTGCAGTGGCCTGATAACGAGCCACTCATTTGAATCAGGTGTGGTGGAGGAGGAAACATCTAAAACATGCAGGGCCCGGGGACCAGGATTGAAAAAACACTGATGTAGTGGATTCACTGTGCGAAAACCGGACGAGCATCACAACGAGATAAGGCATGTACGTCGAAAAAAAGTTTGAAATCCATCAGCGATGCAGCCTGAAAGAGATCAGAAAACTCTTGTTATGTTCACTTTGACGAATCCCAAACAGACAAAAGAAAAGCATCAGATGAAAGTTGTGAAGACGGAGAGAGAGGAATGTAAAGAATCAGCAGCAGCAGCAGCAGCAGCAGCAGTAGTAGTAGTAGTAGTAGTAGTAGTAGTAGTAGTAGTAGTAGTAGTAGTAGTAGTAGTAGTAGTAGTAGTAGTAGTAGTAGTAGTAGTAGTAGTAGTAGTAGTGGGTTATTATTTATGATATGATTATTGGGCTACATGACAAAAAACAGCGTGAACACAAACTGTAAAATAATCTGTGGTGGAGAAGCTGATTCGGCACATTTCTTGTCTTGTTGGTTGAGTCACAATGAGCGTGAATCACAGCGGTTTTTGGAAGATGATTTAAAGGCATGTTGAGAGGGAGGGGGCGGATACCGTATCCTGTGCAGTATAATGCAATCCAACACAACACCCCCACAAACCACAGCTTAGTGATTACCAAAGAGTTGAGTCAGCGCCCATCTGACATGATAACATTTATTCCACGGCTGCTGTATTAGATTATGTTGCACAGGTGTTTGTTTTTATAGTTTCCAGCCACAGTGTGTGTCAAGTCTTATTAAAAGACACGAGAGTGAAAAACTATCTTTAGTAAGTTACTCAGTCGAAGATAAGTATCGTGTTCAGAGATGTTTATATTGTGAAAGACGGATGTGTCCTACAGCTTAAATGTTATTATTATCCTGGAGGACATTAAACATAAACTTCACAGGAGTCACAGATGACACTGAAATATCAAATTAAAAGATAATATACCTTTGTTTATAACCTGTTGTTTCTTTAACTTTCTTTGTGGAAGTAAAGGACTATATCTGTTTTCTCAATAAGAAAGTTCATCTACCAAAGAAGAGATAATATATTCCTATTCAAATGCTGTCATAATCCAGATAAATAAAAAATATAACATAGTGAATCCTGATGGGCCCCAGTACATAAATATCCAGGTTAAATGGGGTCACTTACTCTTACTTCCCCTTATTTAGAGCGTGGCTAGTCGTTGTGTGCGACAAAACTGGTCAACAAGTTTTATTAAACTTTGCAAGGCGGCCCAGGAGACTTCAACCTCAGCAGAATCAAACATCTAGCCAATAAGGAGACAAATGTTACAAAGTCCCAATCAACAGTTTCAACACTTTTCTTTTAAAATCTTTTCACCCCAGTATCTCACCTTCTATCAAGGCCAGAGCCCTCACCGCAGTGACCCAGGTTCGATCCCAACCTGGGTCCTTTGCTGCATTTCATCCCCTTTCTCTGCCCTCTGAATTTCCTGTCTGTCTCTCCAGCTGTCAGTGTCCAATTTAAAAAAGCAAAACATAAAAAACATAAAATGCCCAAAAAACATCCATCCATCCATCCAGCCATTACCTGTATCCGCTTATCCTCATCAGGGTCACGGTGGGGCTGCAGCCAATCCCAGCTGACTTTGGGCGAGAGGCATGGCACACCCTGGACAAGTCGCCAGCCAAAAAATATCTTTAAAAAAATCTTTTTGTCAGCCTCCAGAAAGAAAATTAATTAATAATTAGTGAGTCAGTTTGCTGACTTTATGGTTCTTGTCTTCTTGTGCTGCAAGTTACAGTTTATCCCACATTCAAATATTTCTATCAAAGTTGATTTTTTTTTTTTAACGTATCCAAAAGAATGAACCAGCTGCAGCTTTGGTAAGAGACTCACAGCTGGTGTTGAAGAACATGTGAAGTTAAAAACAGTTAAATAAATCTTTTGTTTATAGAAGTCTGATGGAATCAGCTGGACTGTTTGCGTTAAGAAAGTTCAGCAGGGGCTACAAATCAATGCAAAAGACAAAGAGCATGTTACAGAATGATGCTTTAAATCTGTTGTAATTTAAATAAAATGTCAAACATTTTTCTGCAGGAATGTCCAGAAGTAGACTCGGTCACTTGGTTTATCGTCTTTCCTTTCCATAGATCGTGAAGGAAGCAACAGTAATTTTTTTTTTCTTCAGCCTCCTGACTTCAGACTTTAAGAGACGAGAAAAGAAGCTTCCAGTGATTTTTCTATTAAACCTCTTCAGGATTAAGGTCTTTATTGGTTAAATCTCTTTCCCAGGAACACAGGAAAATAACATGTACGGGGGGAAGAGACGCTGATAAATGCTCTGAATGCCGCTCTCATTATTAAACCACCAAGAGGCCGGGCAAGATCAACAAGAAGAGTGTTTTATAGCGTGGGGAGACATCAAAAACACGCATACAAACAACACTGTTGCTTTGATTGAAGTATTTTAAGCAACCCAACCCACATAGGACCGCGTGTCTGTTTTTGATGGCGCATTGATAATTCATATTTTTATGGATGCCTGGAGATTTCTCCTTTGATGCTTTGATTAAACTAAAACTGTTTCTCTGTGTCTGTTTTTCAGCTGCTTAAAATCGTAAAAAGCACAATACTGATATGATCTTGAATATTATGCATTGATGTGATGATGAACTTGTTGAGAGATGCAGCCCACAGTTTGCATGAAATTACACTCAGTCACTTAGCTCTCTGTCTGTGCTGTGTGTCCCTGCAGGAGGAATACAGGGCAGAGGGCATCAGCTGGCACAACATCGACTACATCGACAACACAGGCTGCATTAACCTGATCAGCAAGAAGCCCACAGCGCTGTTCCACCTACTGGATGAAGAGTGCAAGTGAGTCTTTGAGCCTCGTCTGGCTTACCTGTTTGACAAGTTTCTAATTCTTTGGAAAGTAATTTTTATTTTCAGTCCACTCTCATTCCTGGTCTCCGGTCTGTCTGTTCTCAGACTGACAGCTGCCAGATGAAGTGCTTATTAGCCTCTTTGTCCTCATAGTTTTGGTATGATGGCACGGAACCAAATGGCAGATGCGATTAGATGGTGAAGACAGATAGATACCTAGCATCTAAATATGGAGATAAAAACAGGTACAGGATGTATGACGTCTCCAGACAAATGCTGACATTGTCTGCTTGATTTATGCGTTTATGATTGTCTGCTAACACGTTTATTAACGTGTAATTAACTTTATAAGGTGACAGTATGACAGGCACGTGTCTGTCAGCTTGTTAGATTTTAGACTTCTTATGCTCCCTAGTGGCCAGAAATCAATGAAGCTGTCCATATTATACACTACAAGTACAGCTGTGTCACTATCGGAGCTTACAGGGTGTGATGCACACATGCTACTCAAAGGAGAGGACCCAATTCATCTTAGACTGTTTGTCACTGTTTGTTTTTTGACGTTTAAGATACAATAAGATAAGATAGACTTTATTGATCCCACACCGGGGAAATTCACTTGTTACAGTGGCTCACAATGCACAAGGTGAATAAGAAAAAATACTCAGAAGTAGGGGCGTCCTGGTGGCTCAACGAGCTGAGTCCTTCCTGCAGCGACCTGGTTCTGACTCCGTCCTGTGGTCCACGGATGTTCCCTTTGCTGTGTGTTGTCCCCCCTCTTTCTCGTCACGTGTCCGCTCTCTCACAACTTGAAAGTTACCGTTAAATCCAGAGTTACCAGTGAGTCCGAAGTGAGTTCATTCAGCCAGCCACGCCTCTGTGATGCCACCAATGACATGCTACACTCTCCATACTTCCTCTGTCTAGACCGTACTCTTTATAATGTTATCTACAGATAGCTGCTCTAACTCACAACATGGTAAAACATCGTTTTCAAGTCGGAGCAGAGCTCCCACCACGAATCAGCTTGATCTACTCCTCACTTCACTCAATAAAAATATGAAGAAATCAAGTGTGTGTTATAACAACAGATGAGGTCAGGAGCATGTAGGGCGGTTTAACAGAGGCCTTTTAACATGGTTGCAGCAGAAGAGGCACGAGGCTTCACAAGACTCATCTTTTATGGCCCGAACATTGGAAGTTGGGACTACTTTCTGTCATGTAAAGTGACTCTTAGAGCAGGCACACGGTGATTTACAAGCTCCATGAAATCATAAAGATTTGAATGTTTTGTTAAGTGTCCGTTTATATCTGCTGATATAAATGTAAATCAAATTATGTGTATTTAAGTGGAAGAAGGAGTTCCTCGAATGTAAAGCCTCTAAACTGCAAAATGACTGTACTGTGACTATTTTTACCAACAATATTTCCTCCTGTATTTCCCACTCGTCTCCGTTTGGACACTGAATCGAATTCCTCCCACTTGGAAAAGCTGGAAAGCGAAGAGAGCCTTTGGCTGTGTTGTTTTTCGTAGCTCAGGTTTCAGCCCGTTCCAAAACCCCTGGTGTCTCATTCTTCCCCTCTCCTCTTCCTGTAAGCTGTTGATTTTCTGCAGAGTTGCTGGCTCTTCATATTAAAAGACTAAAGGGGAAATCTGAGCCGAGATCAGCTTTAAATTATAATTCTCAGCTTGTGGCGTCAGAGGATGATATGTCAAAACTGGTTACAGATCAGATCATGTTAACTTTTCCACGTTTACAGTTCTGGTGTAGTAACTGCTGGCTGGATTAGAGACTCGATGGAAAAACAAATGTCTTTAATTCATTATGTTCTCTGCGGACGATCCGATCAGGAATCTGTCGCACGTTTTCAGTGTGATTTACGCTGCGGTATTCACGACACAGCTGACAGCTTTAAACAAGTTCATCAGCCATGTGTTTTCATATAAAATACAGATGTTCAAACTCATTGTTCTTCAAATCAAACTCTTCTGTCCTGTTTTTTTATTTTATTTTTTTATTATTTCAGCTTTCCTCAAGCCACCAACCAGACTTTGTTGGATAAGTTCAAGCGGCAGCATGAGGGCAACAGCTACATCGAGTTCCCCGCTGTCATGGAGCCCGCCTTCATTATCCGACACTACGCTGGCAAGGTCAAGTACGGTGTCAAGGTCAGTGTAATCATCACTTCAACCACTAGTTATTGATTAAACAGACAGAGGAGAGGAAGTGCAGCCAAGCTCAGCTTTGAGTTTGTTTTTGTTTTTCTCACACAAACTCACAGAACTAATGATGTAATAAGATCTGGATTTTATCCCCCAAGACTGTAAAACTTTCTCAATCCATAGAAGATCATAAAATCTTTTCACTAAAGTTAAAACATCAACAGTTTAATCTGTTTTTTTTAAAAAAGACTAAATTAATAGATTTTATGGAACATCACGTTACATCAACATTGAATTACTGAGTGATTGTTACTCCTAAGGTTACATTTGGACAGGATCAGGCGCTGTGGTGGGGGTTGAGTGGGGGTGTGTCTATTTGTGCTGAACGTAACCGCTGTGAAACAATTCTAAAAAACGACTTTATCAATGCCGGTGCTCCCTCACTCTCATTCATTGTCTATGTCTCTCAACAACAGCTAACTCTCTCTCAAACCATCGGACTGAAACCAAATTTAACTTTGTGTCATTGTTTTGTAGCGTAAACTGTGAGCCAGACTCAGATTTAGAAACTGGGTACATGAAATAAACAAATGTCCATGAATCCACCTGGATAGTCTCAGTTTCAGAGACATTTCAGGCTGACTGTGGAGGTTTGCCCGATCTGAGCGTCTGATTGGCGGCTGCAGAGTGACGTCGGGCGGCGCTTTTCCAAAAGTTGCATCCACTTCAACTTCTCCACTCCGCTTTGTCCCTGCTTTTCTTTACGGGCCCCTGCTGACGATCGCCACAGCAAAAACGCTACTACCCCCATTAAAATGAATGGAAGAACCTCTGTTTTCATGCAGTGGTGGATCCTGTCTGAATGCAGCCTTAGTGGGTGTGGCATATTTTTTAATACATTATGTAATAATATTGACTAAAGATATAATACATATGAATAAGAAGTAAGAGTAATTTGTAGAAATAAAATGTAATACTTTATATGTATAGTATTATAATATAGCTGTCTTGTCTTGCAGCCAGGAGCACTCACAGAACATAATCAACTGATAAGAACATTGGTCAAACTGAAACAAATGCTAAAACAGTTCACACATGTATAGTATTATAATATAGCTGTCTTGTCTTGCAGCCAGGAGCACTCACAGAACATAAAAAATGATAAAACATATGAAACAAATGCTAAAACCTTCACACACAAGCTCATAAAATAAAACAACGCTACCTGCTGCTGCATTTTTTTGTGGAGACAGAAACAAAACGTCTGTAAAGTATCACATGACAGCGAAGAGGCATTTTAATCCCCCTTTTTCTATATTATACAATCAAATCGAAATATTGCATCCCAAAGACCCTTTAATAGTTACTGGTATGAACAACAGCTCTGTCTCGGCTTACACGTGCATTCAACCTGGAATTCTTGTTAGATTGGAAGAAATTGCGACAAACTAAGAAGCAAATCTCAGATTGAACTTGTACTTTTAGGTGTACCTGACTGTTTTTCAGCTTATTAAGTATTCTTGTTAAACACATACATATTCAGTATGTGGATAAATGACCCAAAGCTAAACTTTAAATTATACAGTGTTGTAATTACCCTTCAGTTTATGTATCTAAAGTCGACTTTATGACTATCTGATGTCATCTTAGTTTTCACGATTTTTACTTAAATGCAGCTGTAATTATTAGCTGCTTGTTTGGCACACAAGATCAGCTGCTTTGTTTTATCGCCTGTAATTTAGGATTTTTTTGTTTTGTTTTTCTTTTGGACCTCGCTTTTATGATTGTGTTAAAGTTAGACCCCCGGGATCATTAGCAACTGCTCTGGCAGAAACCAATAAAATAAACAAATAATATCATTGTGCATCAAACACATGCAGGATTTCAGGGAGAAGAACACCGACCACATGCGCCCGGACATCGTAGCTCTGCTGAAGAGCAGCAAGAACGCCTTCATCTGCAGCCTGATGGGCATCGATCCATCAGCCACTTTCCGCTGGGCAGTACTCCGAGCCTACTTCAGGGCCCTGGTGGCTTTCAGAGAGGCTGGGAAGAGACACACGCAGAAGAGGACTGGTGAGCTCTTGCACTGATGGAAACTCCACGAATAAGTGAGGCCGAGGAAGATGTGATGTAGGAGACAGACGGGGAAATTTAATCTGAGCTTAGGAAGTCAAAGAACTCTTTTTATTGTATCAAGATGACTACTTATGTTTAATCTCTGCTAATTTTGTGATAGATTTTTATCAGATTAGATGTTCAAAATGATGAAAATCTGTGCTCTGTGTAGTTCGTGTGAAGCTAAGATCAATCCACAAAGAAGAAGAGGGGAAAGATATTGACTTTTCTGGATGTCATGTGAGCATTAGAGGTATTTTTTAGCACAGCAAGAATAGCGGCCGAATTGCAAACTGCTAAATCTAGGCAAGGGGATAATAATTAACAATTACTTCCTGTATTTTTTAATCTTGTAGCTAATAATAGCTCAGTTCTGTCATGTACGCTCACATGCCATGCAGTTACAATTTTGCCCTCTTCGTTCATCATATTTTGCCTTATCTCCGCCATATTTTGTGTTTCAGTAGTCACTGTTCTGTAGTATGTGTGCATAGTGCTAGTAGTGCTGCCATGTATTTACAGTAGCTCTCGCTCTTTGTCTCTCTCAGCTACGGCTTCTACGAATGCCTTCTTTCCCTATTAGATTCGACTCTAGCCGTACTTGATATGCAGTAGATATTACCGTAGATGCATCGTATGAATCAGACTTGCGCTCTGCATCCTCCTCATCCTTCCTACACATTTAGTTTTTATAGATATTGTTATGTTAAAATAGATTTTGTGTCCTTCGCTTATACTTGGATATCTTTTAGAAATACTTCCAGCTGAGCTCTAAAGATATCAGCGTCACCCAAGGCAACTCTTTACATGTCTTCTAAAATATTTCTGCAGAATTACAGCTGAGTTTCTGACTTAAAGTTAAGTTTTTTAATGTGCTGAGTGTATTATTATGGGCTGAATTGTAAGTTGGAGTTCCTTTTAAATAACCTCACCTTGTCTACGAGGACGAGGACTGTAAAATCAGGTCGCAGCAAAACTTCTAGAAGACACTGTATGTGTGCCTTTGGGGGTCAAACACCTACAATGACAAACATCTTACTGCTGCCACCAACTGCAGTTTTGAATGTCAATCATCTTCTCTCCAGAAGTCTTGCACAGGTATCTCTCCAGTAGACGACTGCATCTCTTGATCTCTTCTTCTTCGCTGTCTAATCTGTCGTTTCTTTCTCCCCTTCTCTTTCCTTTTGTGTTTCCTCTCTTCTCTCTGTTTTTTTCTCTGTTCTTCTTCTTCTTCTTCTTTTTGTTTTGCTTCTCCAAGGGCATGATGACGCTGCTCCCTGTGCAGTTTTGAAAAGTGTGGATAGTTTTAGCTTTCTGCAGCACCCTGTGCATCAGAGAAGCTTAGAGATCCTGCAGAGATGCAAAGAGGAGAAGTACAGTAAGGCTGCCAATACAACAATTAACAACTCCTACTTTCTTGTTAGACTTGGGGAAACCGTAGGGACGAGGCCGACCAACATCGCCAACTTTACTGCACTGTACTGCAGCCAAAATCACAAGAATATCCGAACTTAAAGCGACGTAGTTTCACAAAGTTTTTCATCTTCTGCTTTGTGATTTGATTTACAAACTCTCATTTCTATCATTAGACTAGATGCTTGTCGGTCTCCGCTCCCACTGTCTCCCTCTTTCCCCCTCTCTTATGCACCTTGCATGCATTTGTTCTTAGTCTTGTCTTGCACGTTCTTCTTCACTTGCATGCTTCGGCCATCCTGTCACTAACACTGTGCTAGTAAAAAGCTAGCAGAGAGATTGCATGGTTGTATTGCTTTTATCAGCTAACTTTGGTATGGGGAAGCAACACAGTAACACCTCTAGGTGTCCCATCACTTTCTTTTTTTTGTCAGTAATGGCACACGGCTACACTTGTCCCGTCCTGTCTGTTGGGCAGTGGGGTATATTTGCTTGTCCAGCCACAGCACACGTCTGTATTCACTGTCACTAATACCACATAGGCTGGTGATGGTGTTAGAAGACAGGGGGTAAATTACACAGATGTGCATATTATTATCACTAACCTG
The DNA here is from genome assembly GCA_036365135.1 of Miichthys miiuy. Lineage (NCBI taxonomy): Eukaryota > Metazoa > Chordata > Actinopteri > Sciaenidae > Miichthys > Miichthys miiuy. The sequence goes on from CM071603.1 coordinate 25,351,353, forward strand.
CTCACGGGCAGCTTTAAATGTGGTGCAGGACATACAGCCGACCTCACGCACTCCTCTCTCAAAGATCACTTTTCCTCTCCAAACATTTCATGACACTCCGATGTGTTTGTGTCTTTTTGTTTTGTGCCACCCTGCAGCTCCAGATGGGAGTGAAAATGTTGTACAAAGCGATGAAACTGAGAACGGTACACTGTTAAGTCACCTGTTTTAAAAAAAAAAAGCTGCTAATGCACGCTGTAGATTTAGCTGATTTCGCATCACTGCGCTGCAGGTTCAGAGGGAACGCTGTACACTGTAGTAATGTAACAAAGCACCCTGAATTTAAACCTAAATGGCGGCTTCCTGCCTTACTTAATTAGATAATTAATTATTTGTTTGGAATATTTTAAATAACTAAGCCAAACTGAACTAAATAACTCTTCAGTATCATCTTCCATAATTCGACACTAACAAGAGAAACCCACTATTAACCTCACGGATCTTTGTTTCAGCATTAAATCACCTGCAGTCGATAATATTTCCAATAAAAGGCACATAACACTCACTGCAATAACACTGGAGTGTCACATGGTGTTAAGGTGTGTGTTTTTGTGTTTGGGAAGGGTTTGTTTGTCTGTGTGTGTGTGTGTGTGTGTGTATGTGTGTGTTTGTGTTCTTTCACATGATGCCAACCTGTCTGTCCGTGATCAGGTGTGACCAGAAAGAGTCCACGCACGCCGCTGTCAGACCTTCAGGGAAGCAACACCATCAATGAGAAATCCCCGCGGTAAGAGTCTGCGCTGTGCTCTGAGAGCTTCTGATCACTTTTACAGGTCGAGCTGGGAGAGTTTGTTTTGGGATGTTATTGTTATATCACTGCCTATATGTGGAAATAATTCAAATCGATGTCTTCCTGACTGCATTCATAAGATACCTCTGAGAATCATAACACAGATGAGCACCTGTGCTTCTGTCACGTGAGGATGAAATCCTGTATCGACACACCTGACATTGTAATGCAGTCTAACACAACAGCACAAACTGCACTCTCGAAGGTTAACATGTAACATGAAGGTAGTATCTATGATAGTATTATTATGTTAGATTGGATTATAATATAAATATATATGTACGTATTTATGTTGTGACACAGTGAAGAGTGACTTCTACCCATGCAAATATTGTCACACATCCAAGCTGAATATGAAAACACGACATGACATGAAAGATCACTTATTAGTTACATATACGATAAAAGACTAATACAGTGCACAGTTACCGTTTTTATAGTTTTTATATTTACGCAATCTATTCAGTCAGATTCAGTCGATCATTACTGGGTCAAAACAAACTTTTCATTTTGTGTGTTTGTTTTGTTTTTTTCTGCCTTTTTTTTCGTGATTCAGCAGTAAAAAGAGGAAATTATGGAAAGATAAACGGGGAATGACATGAAACAAATGTTCCCTGGTTTCATTGTCACAGTCCTCACCCCTAAACCTTTCTCAATCCCTTGTGTCTATATACTGTAAATATTTATGTAGTGACACAGTGAAGAATTCACTTCTAATCCTTGCAAATAGTGTTTCAGATCCAAGCTGACTACATAACACAGCATGAAAGATCACTTATGACGAGGAAAAAAATATGATACAAGACAAAAATACAGTTTATTGAAGGATATTTTCTTTATAATTATATGATCTATTGACTCAGATTCAGTTGATTAATTGGTCAAATTAACTTTTATTCATTTTTTTAGCCTATTATTCATGATTTGACAGTAAAAAGAGGAAATTAGAGGAGAGAGAGCGATGATGGGGAATGATGTGAAACAGAGGTTCCCTGTTGGACTCAAGCCGGGGACGTTATGGTTCATTGTCACAGTACTCACCCCTAAACCAGGGCGTCATGTAACTTAGTTAGAGCTCTGCAACTACTCATTGTCAACAAACTCCTTTCATGCAGCTTCCCTGTTGTACTTTAAATGATTCTTAATCAACATGCAGTCATGTTCACCTCTGGCATTGAGACAAACGTGGCACGCCTTTAAAATAAAGAGCTGTGACCCCGAGCATTGCTTTCATACCGCCCCGCTGAGACCCCGGTCCACCACCTCCTCTAATTAGCTGTGAACCGTGAGATTAGCAGCCCTCGTCCACGTCTGGTAGCACAGAGCGGCTCATACAAGACGGCTTTTGTTACACAGGAGCTCAGTCTGGGGCTGTTAAAATCTCCCCCCTCTTAATGTGATTTGCAACCTCTGCCCTCCCTCTGCCTCCCTCGGTCTCATCCTCTACATACTAGGAGAGCACTAAACCCTCTGCAGCTGCTTCCTCTGTGATGTAAAGTCAGAGCTATGCATCGGAGGAGTGCCCCGGGAGTGATAAATATTCAGTCCCTGCAGGGTGCTTGTCGGCTGTACAGAGCGGTGGACAGTGCAGTGCTTTATGGGACTCTTAGAGAGACTATGGAGATAAACAGTCACGACAAGAGACATATTGTACTATCACCATTTACTGAGATCAATGATCAACTGGGGAGAGTATAAACCCAGAAATAAATATAAATCCAAACGCGTTGATTTACACTTGCATTCTGCAGCTTTTCCGATCTTCTGCCATAATTTGTAACATTGTGACGTAATGCAGGATGGCTGTACAAATCATACGTATCTGTACTGCTCCTCTGGGACTGTGTACCCCAGACGGTGATTAAGATAGTGAAGCAGGGAACTGGTTTTATTGGAGTAGCATCCTCTGGGTGTCTTCTGTGGCCTCTAACAGGGTGACAGACTAGTGGAAAAGTCAGCAACACCTCTGTTGTTGTTGTTTTTCTTACACCTGGTTTCTATTTTCAGCTTGCATCCACAATGTGTTTTAAATTCAACACACGTACTGTGTGTTTGAGCTTTGGCTGAAAAAGAAAATATTAGTTTTAAATCAGCTTAAACAGGCAAGAGATTTGACTTAAGTCAGCATGATAATGCTCACAATAACTATGTAATTATTTCTGTGAAACGATCCATCATGCACATCCGAATACTTGAAAGGTGTCAGTGTATATAACTTGAGTTGAGGTATCTATAAAGGAAACAAAGTTCGAGCTGATGCTGTTCAAACTAACAAAATAAATATAACTTAAGAGTACTCTCTAAAAATCAGTCAGAACTATATAAACAAAATCAAAAGATAAAAAAAACTCACTGTCTTTTATCGAATAACCAAAAAACATAAAGAAACAGCACCCCTAACAACAATATTCATTAGTGTGTGCACATCAGTAATATTTACTAGATCCAGCCCAGCAAACAAGATACCTCAAAAAACATGATTACTATCTTAATATACTTACGTTTCCAGACATTTCACTCTGATTTTATTAAACTAAACTAAATAAAACTATAATGTTTACCATGTTAACAATCTCAGTTTAGCATGTTAGCATGGTAACATTTGCTAACTAGCACAAAAACACAAAGCTCAGCTGAGGCTCATGAGAATGTCGTCGGTTTTGCAGGTATTTGTTCATAAACCAAATTTTTGACCTGATGGTGGTGCAAGATGAAAAGTCAGAGAATCACAAACATCAGTGTGATACATCCTCTGGGACCACAAATGTCTGTTGGGATGTTTTTATTCTGTTCCAAAGTCATTGCGGTCCCGGAGACGTGCTGCTAACGTGGCTAAAAAAAAAAAAACAGCTACAAGAGCAAATGTACTCAGCACTTTTAAATGTGAACAACAAGAATTTGTACGAGCATAGAGAGGGTTTGTTTTTACTTATCTGACAAACTACTTTTTAAAAAACACGTTTATGTATATCAGCAGTGGAAAATCACAACCCAGCCCTGCTTTAAAAGGTCTACAGTACCAAACACTCGACTTTCTAACCTGCTGTTCTGTATTTGTGTTGACTTTCATTTTCATTAGCTATAAAAACCTCTCCACACACTCGTGTCCCACCTTGTTTTTTCTCTCGAGGAATGATTCAACCCCCCTGCTAATAACACAGTATGAGCTACCAAACACAGCTTGCTGCTGTAGTCGATGTCTCATAGTGCATGGCGTGTTAACTCGTCAGGAGAAAGTCTTGTAAACCTTCAAATGAAACGATGACACTTTTTCGGTCATTCCCCATTTTGGACGAGGGGGAATTTTCAAGCCCCACCTGCCGCCATCGCCCCAACACAATGCAAAGTAACATCATGTTGTATCTAAATTCTAACTCAATAACATCAAATTAAATCAAGTTCATTAATAGTCACACAGATTCCGGGAGGTTGGATCTCATTTGCGGGCGTCAGGGAGCCGCTATCAATATGCGGGAGTTGGGATGTCTGGATAAAGATAGGATAGGCATAAAAGGAAAATTTCCTCCCGTTTGACGTCTCTATTCCCCACCAGTGGGGCGCGCCCCACACTTTGAGAACCGTGGCTGTAGACAAACTGAAGTGGATCTGAGGAGCTGAATCAGAATCATTTCTACTCCCACAGCTTTAGTCTGATTCTGAACGGTGCTGATTTCTGGCCTCTTCTTGCTCCTCTCTTGTCGTCTCCTCTGGGCTAAAATAGTTTCAGAATGGTTAATGGTTTTAACCATGACCTGACCGCCCGTGTTTTTGTTTGTGTTCTGGGCAGGTGGTTGGGTTTCACCTTGAGGCCTGAGGTTTAAACCCTTTGAGGCTTCAGTAAACTGTCAGATTCTCTGTTGAGATGAACTCCACTCCCTCTTAGAGGGAAAACATGGAAGCTACTGCCCCTGCTGGTGACATTCCTACTGGGGACAACATAGATATGACAGATCTAACATATTCACACCCTGTGTTATGGCCCAGTGTGGTCTCAGGCATTCGATGCTATGTCTGAGACCTTTCTCATGTTGATTAAACCAGACTGTCAAAATGTTGAGTTCACAAACTCTCAACAGATCTTTGTTTCATTGCTGCATCGAGAAACTCTCAACACCGCAGTGACACTGAGTGGAATATTTGGTTGTTTTTATGAAGTCCTTTTATAATTGTGCACAGGTTGTATTTAGATGAACCTGCAGCACTTTAACAAAAAGATTTAAAATACAAAAACAAAGTAACTTCCTTGAAGTTTATACATTTCTTGAAGTTGTTGTTATCCTTTTTATTGTTTTCCACTTACAGTAAAGATGTTTACCAAAACATCTTGCATCGTCGATCAGATGTTAAAGTTTGAATTTTCATGAATTAATCACTGTTATTGGTACATGTGTGTGTTTTGTCTGAAGCAGTTCTCCGGGCCTCGGCTGGAACGGGCGTGTAGGTCGACAGAGCCGCTTATCATCCAGCGGCTCCACCACAGAAGAAGACGGCATCTTTGTCAACTCTGCCAGCAGCAAACTCCTCGAGAGAGCCCACGACATCCTCATGTCAGTAACAAGACGCCACCGCATAACGCCTTAAACCCCCAATCATTGTACTCATGCAATGCAAAAGCATCATTTTATTCCATGTGTTATTTATCGTTTTGGTCCGGGGTGTGGCCTCGTGGCCTGGAGGCATCCTTAAAACCGAAAGAGTTCAAACTCAGTGTCAGCAAACATCTGCCCCGCTCGAGTGTTCTTCAGCGATCGCTACATTCCTACCAGCTCCAAAGGGTGCTGTTCTGTAGCTGACCCTGACCTCTGCTCTCCCTACGGAGGGGAACAAGTGAAAGGAGAATTTCCCCACAGGGATGCATAACGTTTTTCACATTATTGACAGGGATATGACCCACTTGGGAAGAATTTCTGGAATTAATTCAATTCTTTGTCGACCTTGCTGCCTCACCTGTTGATTTAAAGAACAGAAAGAGAGATTTTGTCGCTAAAAATACATAAACTGACTAACGTTTCTGTGTTTTTTCTTTTGAAACAGGAGGAACAAGAACTACAAATCCAAGCCAGTTCTTCCGAAGGTACAGCCCATCTTTAATTTATCTTAATAAATAGTATTATATCATCAACATATATGACCTGACTCTGACTTCTCACCTGCAGCATTTACTGAATGTCAAGTCACTGAAGTACCTCAGCAACCTGGCGCTTCACGACCGCATCACCAAGTCCCTGCTTCACCTCCACAAGAAGAAGAAACCACCCAGTATCAGCGCACAGTTTCAGGTCAGATCACACAGCAGAGCCAGTAGCTTTCAGCAGAGCTCAATGATTTGCCATTTGTCAGCGCTCTCACTGTAAAAAAATAACACGATTATCCCGAGTTGGACCGAGGAATCTCCCTCCAGCTGTGAATATGATAAAAACAAGGTGTGTCCTTTACAGCAGGCTGTAGGTGGAAACATCCCTCTCTCTCTATTACTACTCTGCATGCCCACGGCCTTTACAGTCCACTCTCTCATCCCTGTGTTTGTCCATATGTGTGGGAAATCTATTACGTAGTTCACACACCCGTGCAAAAGTCTTAAAAAGCATGACATCATGTCTGGGAATTTTAAGAAGAAAAAAAAAAATGAATAAATGTCTCATAAAAAATAGTTTTGATTTGTTGGGAAAGTAGACAGCTTGTCTTTTTACTCATGAGATCATGAAAACGGAACGAGAGCGAGAAAGTGAAATAAAATGAGCTTATTCTATCTAAACTCCTAAAAACATCTACTCTTGTAGCAGTTGCAAGCAAAGGATTATTTTCTTTTAAACCAATGTCTTAAACGTGAAATTATCTGGTCAAAAAAAATGTCTTAATGTCGGGCCGTTTGCACACACACACAAAGTGCTATTTTCTCCCTCGTTTCTTCGAAAGTGAACTCTTTGCTCCGGCTGTTGGGGAGGTAAGGATGAGTGCTGAGGCGCCCCTCTGGCAGGCAGCCCTGGCCCCAGTGTGTGTGTGTGTGTGTGGATGACTTCACTTCCCACATCCTGTGCTGCGTTGATTGCTTTAATCTCCCATAGAGGAGGAGGAGGAGACTGAATTCCTCCTGCCACTGAATTATCACACACACATGTGCATATGTTTACACACACATGGAAATACGACACGTGGGTTTTTTTTTTTGCAGATATATATTTAGTGTTTACGATCTCAGACTTTAATCGTACAATACAGAACCACCTGACTTTGACTTACTTCCTGTGTGTGCCTTCATGTTAAATCTGTCTTCTTGTTCTTGCAGGCCTCTCTCAATAAGCTAATGGAGACTCTGGGTCAGTCTGAGCCTTATTTTGTCAAGTGCATCCGTTCCAATGCTGAGAAGGTACAGTGACTGTTTTGGTTTTAGTTTTCAAAGCATTTTTCATTTCCTTTGAAGCTTGAACTTTTCTGAAGCTGTTCATCATTTCTCCCCTCTCTTCTTCTTCTTCTCTCTGTAACCTCTGTCACTTCTCCTTCTTCTTCTGTCATTCTCCTCGATTATCTTTCTTTTCTTTCTCCGACCCATTCTGGCGTTCTCTCTTCCTCAGCTGCCCTTAAGGTTTAATGATAACCTGGTGCTCAGGCAGCTGCGTTACACAGGTATGCTGGAGACTGTGCGCATCCGGCAGTCGGGCTACAACATCAAGTATAGCTTCAAGGTAAAACACACACACACACACACACACACACACACACACACACACACACGTTTACACCCTGTATATTAAAACATCTCATTCCAGATGAGTTGTCATTTATATAATTTAGATTTAATACGGTAAAAACAAAAGAAGAAACAAATAAGATGAACAAATACAACCCACACGTGACGTTTATTTCACAAGAATTTGAGCGCGTTTTCCACTCAGTCGTCTTTTTACTCAAGTACAATTTTGAGATACATCACTTGTTCTTTACTTGAGTACTTCCATTTTTTAACACTTTATTTTTATTGATTTTCCAATTTGGGGTTCAGTATCTTGCTCAAGGAGCCGGGAATCGAACTACTGATCAATCTGATTAGCCAATACAACACTGCAGTTGACGTAGGCCCAGGACTTTAACATAGCCACATGAACATCTCCCAAAAACTATTCTAGTACAAAACCAAAACAACATGTTGAGTGGTCTACATTTGCTGCCCGACAATGTCTCCAACATGGTTGTGGTGGTTGCAGATGAATGTTCTTAAAAGTACTTTCATTTTATGCACATGTACATTTTTATTCCACTAGATTTCAAAAGGAAATATTGTACTTGTTGTACAGATGAACAAAACATGTGATCTGACTATACAAATGATATATTTTTAAATATGAACCACCTAATAGCACGTAAATAGTTAGAATTAGCTCCCTGTTAACCAGCTTCAACATAAAACTACTGACATATTAGTCATAAAATATATGAATAAATAACAGAGACTGGGGTAATTTTCCTGCATTATAAATACTTTTGATGCTCAGTACTTTTTGCTGGTACATAAATCTGTACTTTTACTAAATGCATGACTTTATCTTGAAATCGAGTATTTTTAAATCGTAGTTTTGCTGCATCTGCTTCTTTTTTCCACCACTGGTGGTATCCATAACTAATAAATTATGTACAAGTATGAAAAATCACAGCAACAGACAGAATAATATTTGGATTTTCTGTCCTTAATCTTAGTCAAGCTCCAAAAAAAAATTCTGGATTCTCCTTCTCTCACAATGAATAATACCGTAGCATATTTTTACAAGACCTCCTCCATGCTTGGTGAAGTCCCACATTTTCATCTCCACAGCTTTTAGCTAAAAAAAAAATAGTTGTATCTGATCCCAGACGGATAATTATTTATCAGACATGACAAAGCCCCTCCATCATACAACACTTTTCATGACATGGAAACCAAACTTTACGTGTAAAATGTTGGAGTTCTCCTTTAAGTGATGTCAGTTTCTTGAGTGTTATAACAGACCCACTTCATCCTCTACGTTTCAATCTTTTTCTAGAAATGCCAAGTATCATATTATCCAGGAAGCACTCGATAGCAGATCACATTAACATTCCCTCTGTGCGGGCCAAAGAGACCTGAAATGACAACCAGGTTTCCATGAATTTAGGTGCCAGAGATCGCTGATGTTGTCTGAGCCGCCGTTCTTTTGTATGTTGCGTCACAAGGGAATTATGTGGTACGTGAGGTGGCAGCCATCTTAACCACACTGGCTCCTATAAGAGTGATGTCAACCCTGTGAGAAATACTGTATGAGTAATAAAGCAGATTGTGTTTTATGCTGATTGGAAGTGAGTCTTTGGACTGAAAACGTTTGGGAGTGGCTCACTCCCACTTCAGTTTTGTTCTTACTTTAGTTTCCATTTTGTGGTTTTTGAACGTTCATCCGTGCCAGTCATGTCATGTCGAGGTTTTAGCCAAAGATTAAATCACTGTGCTAGTCACTTCACCAAATCACAACATATTTTCCCATGAAACCATGGCGTACCTACTGTAACCCTGCAGAAAGTTCAGGTTTCTTCTCCTGCTGCCTCGCAAATACTATCAATCAATCATTTATGGCACTGAAAATGAGTCATTTTAACAGCAGTGACTCTTTCCAGAAACAATAAGTCATGATGAGCCACAGATTTCTCTGTGGACAGTTTCATTCTTTTTCAGCTCGACTAGAAAGCTTCACTGTTGCATGTACTCATGTATTGCACATTTAAGGCAGTCATACTTTACTTAAGTATCCATGGTTTTATACCCTTTCTGTTGTCTGCATTACATTTATTTGACAACTATGATTCATAGTTACTTTTAAGATTAAGATTTTAGATAGAACAACATATGATAATCTTCTGTTAAAATACAAAGCATTGTTTAAAAATTAAATGTTGCGTGGTTTGGGATAGCTTACACAAAGTTTCCTTGTAACGTTACAGATGTCTGTGATTTGTTTGCAGTTCCACTAAAGAGATATTTGCCCTTTAAACTCCTCAGATGGTTTCATTTCTTCCCAAAAGGGTAAAAATATTCAATATTTCACAAACAGCAAAGATTAAAAAGAGTAAAAATAAATATGAATTCGTGCAGTCAACTTTCTTTCTTTTTCTATTCATCATCTTACAACATCTCAGATTTATGGTAAATGGACCATATGTCACACTCATTCATACACTGTGGGCATTGGCTACAATGCAAGGTGTCAGCTGTTCATCAGAAGGGAGCTAATCACACACACACACACACACTGATGACACTGTTGTCAGGATTCAGTTCAGGGTTCAGTTTTTTGCTCCCCAAGGACACTTTGACACGGAGGCTGGAGGAGCCGGGGATCGAAGCCCCCCGCTGACCCGCTCTTCCATTCTGAACCACAGCCGCAGACCTTAGTGGTAGTGAAACACAACAAAACTCACACACTATCATGATCATGAACAGTATAATGATATTATGTATCAGTCACAGAGGGCTGAGTATTTTTAATTTGAATACTTTGCATGTATTACCTGTATTTACCTGTTATGGAGTATTTTGTTTTGTGTTGGTACTTTTACTTTTTCCTCCACTGAAAATAGTGACACTGACATAAAAAAATTTAATATAAAATGGCGTTATTTATTTAGCTATTAGTGGACTGACCTTTTATATAAAATCAACAGAACTGAGTGCGTAACACTAATTATTTTGATGATCTCACTCAGACCGTTTTAGCATCAGACATCATCATTTACCAGAAAATTCCTCCAAACATATTTAGTGCTGCGGTCAGCGATAATGAGAAATATCTTGGGCATGGTATCACTTTGGAGGACTCTTCTGTTTCCCGAGTCTTCAGAACAGAGCCTCTCCATTGTCCTCGGGTCTCTGAAACACTCCCCATGCTTGTAATTGTATAAACACAGCATCTGTTTCCCTCGCCACCCCCCACAGCCCAGGGTGCAGAGTGTATTGAATTCAGACAATGGGCCTCAGTTTGAAGAGTGGGAGTTCAGCATATTTATGCCATGAATGTTTGAACCCCTGCAAATATGGACAGCATGGACTTTTACCTGAAACCACATGTGCCGCGACAGCTTGTTTCTGCTCAAGAGATGCTACAGGAGACAAATTCAAGGCCGCGGCGTTTCCATCCAAGACCCCAATCCAGTTCATCCGGCACGGTTGTTAAAAACATGAATCTTGTGCACATAAAATCCAGAAGAGATATTTCTCATTAACTTCTCTCTTTGGCGTCTCCATAGGATTTTGTCCATCACTTCAGTGTGCTGCTCCCAGAGGGCACCAGTGCCACCAAAGAGGGCATCCAGCAGTGTCTGGTCCAGCTCGACCACGAACCAGATGGGTACCAAGTGGGAAAGACGATGGTATTTACCCTCTCCTCTACTTTCCTCTTTGTTCCTTTAAACCAGCCGTTAAACACATACAGTAAAACACGGTGTGATATCTGTTTTTAATGTTAGCTCTGTCTGAATGAGCCTCCTCCGCTGTCCAGAAATGTAAATAATGTCTGTTACACAGCTCTCGGAACTGTTTAGGTTTTATTGATGATCCCGAAGTTTCCATCAATACCAAAGCTACCACACAGAGTGACAGTTAACAGTGTTTAAACTGAGAAATATGATATTCAGAATATTTCATGTGATCTAGTGGTGCAGCCATAAACAAAAACTGGTGTCTGGTTTTGAATATTTCACACAGTCTACGTTTGATCCAGCTTTAGAAAAGTTTTGGAACAAGTTGAAAATATAAAACATATGATATACAACCCTGGGACGCTGTGTCAAACGTAAATGAAACCAGAATGCGATGATTTGCAAACCCTTTTTCTGTTTACAGTGTGTTCAATTGAACGCAGTACAAAGAAAATATGTTTAATGTTCAGTGTTTTTATTTACATTTTACACATATTGTAGTGACCACTGATGGTATAAAGAACGGACAGCGCTGTGAAGCTCAAAATCTGTCTCTGGTCACCGCCATGTTTGTAGTAACAGCACCCACCTGTCAATCAAACAGCCACGCTGTTAATTATGCATAACTTTAAGCATTAATATAATGTGAACAGGTGAGTTCTATAAAAATTCACAGGGAACGATGAAATTAGCTATAGAGACCAAAACTGTTCTTTGTACCAGGCTGTAAACATGTTTATTTCTGCTGTGAAGTTGGACATTTTAACATGGGGACTTATGGAGACTGACTCGTTCTGTAGCCAGCCTCAAGTGGACGTTTGAGGAACTGCAGTTTTTGGCACTTCTGCATTGGCTTCAGCCACAGAGGTTGCCGCTTGGTAGTGACACACACACAGCGTCCCAACTTTTTCGTGATCGAGGTTGTAGAAAGAGTTTTTACAGCCGCTTCAGGGTTCAAGTGTTAGGGTTAAATAACGCCTCAGTGAGTAATCCAGATGTAAAATGAAAAGTTAGGTCAAAACAGTGGTTTAGTGATTTTCCTATATGATGTCATTGTTTGGTGACACTGCTGACAGAAAATATTAATGCTCATCATCCTTCATGTTACGTGCTCTTTATGTTTGAATGTCTAAAAATGTATTTACTCATAATAATGTGGCTTTTTTAAATTACTCCGACTCGTTTAGCTTTTTTAAACTGTTGAACTATAAATAGTCACAGACATGGGGAAAGGATCGTGTTGGGGATCACCTCATATTACCTGAAAGCATCCTCCCTCTGTAATGAAGACCGTGCCCCATATTTGGTCAGTCCACAGTATGAATGAGGCATGATGAAGGCTCCATGCCTTTGGGATGCTGTCTATATAATTAGAGGATCATACCTAACATACTTTGGACCGTGCATTCGGCCAGAGATTTCAGACTGTGTGTGTGTATGAATCACTTTTTTGTGTCGTGCACGGCCAGACAACCCCCGTTCTTCATTAAGTATGTGTGTTACACAGCGCTGACTCCATCCTGGTCCCTCCCCTCAGGTGTTTTTGCGGGAGGCTGAGCGCCAGCGGCTGCAGGCCTTACTCCACGGGGAAGTTCTCAGACGTATCGTCACGCTGCAGCGCCGATTCAGAGCCCGGCTGGAGAGGCAACAGTTTGTCAGGATGAGAGAAGCAGCGATCTGCATTCAGGTACAGTACAGAGCTTTTCATTATCACAGCTCTTTGTCTCCAGCTACTTCATATCTGTCTTTTATTCCTGTGTTTGACATGAGAGAAGAATCTTAAGACATAAACAAGACCACAGTTTGTTTCTCTGGAAAAATCCATCATAAAATAACTTTTTATTGTTTTTTGGAAGATGGTCTTCAGTTGGTGACTCTAAATTGCCCGTAGGTGTGAATGTGAGCGTGAATGGTTGTTTGTCTCAATGTGTCAGCCTTGTGATGAACTAGTGACTTTTCCAGGGTGTACCCCGCCTCTTGCCTGAGTTTTTGTTGTGCATAGGTGAAAAAGTTTGTCTCATGTCATGCAAGAAGTAAGAATGAGTTCATTGCATCACTCATCACATATTATGTAGTCGTGCATTTAAAATATAATCTGTGCCTAATAATATGTCAATATTTATTTCATGCATATTGCTTAGTCCTCACACAGTGCAGTACTTTTATTGGAGTTGTTGTACTCCGTGAACATGGAAGAAAAAAATCACTGTAACATGAAAATAAAATATCATCATCTCCTCACAGAAATGGTGGCGTTTGTACCGGCCCATGGAGGAGGAGGAGGAGGATTATGATCCTGCTGTCCAGGAGGGGGCAGCTTTGTGTCTGCAGACATACTGGCGAGGGTACAGGGAGCGTCAGAGGTTCAGGCTGTGGAGGGAAGCTGCTCTGGTGCTGCAGAGGGCATGGAGGTCATGGCTGTACCGGCGCTGCACGGCAGCTTTGGTTATTCAGACGGCCTGGCGCTGTCATCAAGCCAGAGAAGCCTACCTGCGTCTGTATGCGGCTGTGGTACAACTACAGGCAATTAGCAGAGGCTACCTCGCCAGACAAAGGTAAGTCGCACTGTAAAACACTTTTTACCTCATTCTGAGGCAGCTCTTTATTCTCCTCTGCTAACAAAAGTGAACAGTATTCTGTAAATAACTTCTAAGGGTAGGTGACTGCATGTTTTTTTTGCTCAATCTGGTGAAAAACCAGATTAATCTTTGCACACAGCTCCTGCAGTGTATTTGGCCATTGTTCAGTGTGCTTATAGGCCAGGCTTGGTAAGAGCATGCCATTACGCAAGCAATCCAACCCAAAGCAGCTCTACAATCAGCTGAGCTGCTGAGAGCAAGAACTAAATCAGACTCTAAGTTTGGGAACACTTGAGGTAGTACTGATTTGTTATGTGTCACTTTAGTAGTTTAAAATTGATCGTGATAATACGAGTTTGACTCAGCTTAAGTTGTAACCCTGCTTTCTTGATTGACAGCTTCAAAGACCTGAGAGAACAGAAACTGAGGGAGGAGAAGGAGCAGCAGGAGAAGCTGCTCCAGCTACAGAATGGCCAGGTGAGTCTCTCGCCAGAAGAAGAGGAGGAGCCGCCCGAGAGAATCATGGGGTTGGACCTCAGCACGTGGGAGGATCGTTCCTACGAGCAACGAGAAAGGAGCCTCCAGATCATCAGCAGCCATGACGGTGCAGTTAGGGAGGAAGGAGAGCATGCCAGGACAAAAGAGAGACCTCGAGCACAGACTGAAGCACCGGCCCCAATCCTGCCATCCACTGTGGTGGTGCGAGAGAGGTCCAGAACTGTAGACGAGCCCAGCCAGAAAACCACTCGAGCCAAGAGAGAGAGCCGCCGGATGAGAGAGCTGGAGCAGGCCAAGTTCAGCCTGGAGCTCCTCAAGGTTAGAGCAACCAGCGGCGGAGCCTCGTCCCCGTCTGAGGAACGGCGTTGGTCCGTCGAGCTGGTGCCCCCTTCTACCCCGCCTCTTCGTTCACCGCAAGGCACGCCGGACAGCCAGAGCTCCAAAGGCAGCTTTGAGCTTCTTAGCTTGGATGAGGAAGCACCCAAGGCTATAGAAGAGATGACAGACAGTGAGGACCCCTGCTCCCCTCTTCCTCCAGTAGCTGAGCCTGATGTTGAGGTTGTTTCAACAAGCCCGAAGCCAGTTGAACCGCATAGGACAGATGTTTCTGATGCTGTTGCCCACCCAGGCAGCCAGGGCCAGACCAAAATGGATCTTGCAGCCCCGTCTGCCCCCACACATCCGCCCAAAATCGAGAACTACCTCCCTACTTTTTACGTCCCTGCTAGTGAGGGCAGCACAGTCATCTCCCGTCGTCCTGCAGAAGAACCTCAACAAAACACAGAGGCAGCCGTCTCTACAACCACCACCACCACTGTTTTCAAGCCCCTCAAAGAAAGGCGGGAGTCAGCGCGTCGACCGGTGGTGGTGGTCATCAGTATGCAGAAAGAAACGCCACTAAGCGAAGAGCTGAGTGAAGTTGTCCGTCCCCCTGTAGAGGTTCGGGATTCTGCAGCCCAGACAGGGGAGTTGACACCATCGCCACACAAACCAGACCCAGCTCCTGTGCCTCAAAGTCCCGTCCCTGTTTCTAACTCTGTCCCTCTGGCTGACCCGACTGTCATAGAGAAGCTGGTGCGACTGAACGAGGAGAAAGAGGTGAGGCAGCGTAATCAGCAGCAGCAGAACGAAAAGGAGATGATGGAGCAGATCAGACAACAGAAGGAAGCGTTGGAGCGGCAGCGCCATTTCTTCGCTCAGTACGAGAGAGACATGTTCGAGAAGCAAAGAGGAGAAGCTCTGCACAAGATACAGCAGAGTCGACAGGGCGCTGGCGAAACTGCAACCTCCGTCAAGCCCATCAGACCCAGTTCACTGCTCATCGAGAAAACAGCAGGGCTAGCTCCTCATGCCAGGACACGGTCAGACTCCAACGCCCCATCAGTGCCATCTCACCCGGGTGAAAACCTCAAGGTCCGTGCCCCTCACCCCCAGCTGCCTCCTCCACCTGCTTCTGCTCCCAGAGAAAGACGCAGGCCTGTCGCTGACGGCTGGGCACCCAAACTCACACTGGAGTCCAAAGATGGAGGAGGAACCAGAGTGAGAACAGCTGCCAAGAAGCCGCCAAGTAATCAAGTCACCACAGTTAGTATGACGGATAAGCCAGGCAACATCTTCTTCTCTCCGAAAGACAAAGTGACATTTACAAAGTGAGTAATGAATGAATACATTGATGTTTTGTTGCTTCCACCGTGTAAGTTTTACGTTAACCTTCAAGAAACAAAGTAGCTGGATAAATGAAAATAAACGTAGATAGATTTATGTTCAGTCCAAAGACATTTAATTGAAATGAAATTTAAATTTCATTTCCCAACAATTCCCACCATGAGCGGGCACTCTGCGATGGTGGCAAGGAAAAACTTCCTTGACATGCAGGTTAATTGGTGACTCTAAATTACCCGTAGCTGTGAATTTGAGTGTGAAGCGTGCCAAATTCACATCAATAGCAAAAGGCTGGATCAAGATCAAGATCCATGTTTGGTTTGTCTGCTCTGGGCTGCTGTAGAAAAATGGCAGTTCAACATGGCAGACTCCGTGGAAGAGGACCCGCTCTCACTGTAGATATAAAGGGCTCATTTTAAAATAAAGTCTTATTTTCAGGTGATTATATACTAATGAATATTATTTTTAATTCCTGCCAATAGATTAAGTCTTAAACACCGGACCTTTAAGTGTGTATTTAATGAACTTTAACATGTCTATTCTTTAACGCCACTTAATGAATTCTTCATCTGGCTTCATTACTTTAAATTATATAATAAATGTTGTTTATGTTTTCTTGTTTTTGTCCATCAGGTTTGACGGTGATGTTGTCACTAAAGAAACACCTGAAGCCGTTCCCAGAGAAGGACCCACGCCGGCCTCCAAACCTGCCAAAGGAACAAAAGTGCGGGATGTAAGCAAAGTCTCCTTTCTTTTAGAAAATAAACTTATAGCATGTGTCTGCAGGAGTGCTTTTTTGTCTTGTGAATGCATTAATGAATCTTGGCAGGATATCTCCCAGTCTTACACTAAAAATGACACATCTGACCTACTGTACATGAAGAACAAAATGCACTGAAGCTCTTCTACAGGTTATTAAAAGGCACCTTTTATTTAAACATGCTGTTATCACTTCTGGTAAACTCCAGGTCGGCAGAGCGGGCCAAAAAAAGAAAGCCAGAATGGCACGGACCCGCTCCGACTTCCTCACCCGCGCCCCCGTCCTCTCAGTTGGGGGCGATTCAGACGAGGATGACTTTGACGGCGACAGCCCCCTCAGCCCCCGTCATTTCACTCTGCCCCTCGTCAAACAGAGTTCCACAGAGGCGGGCTTAGGAGAGTCCTGTTTCAGTGACTCAGACATGGTAACAGGCGCCAGTCCAAGCCAACAGTGGCCAAAACTCTCTACGTTCTTGAAACGTGGCTTCTCTTTGACATCGCTAACCCCCTTCACGCAGAGAGAGCGCAGATCTGTGTCACACCTCTGACTCAAACTGAGCTTCAACAAACTTCTGGTTTCTTAAAAAATGTACAACAACTTTCTAAAAGAGCGGAAGACATTTCAAAAAGTGTTTCAAGGCAGGTATCTTTGAAATACCCGTCAAGCACCATCCTTCCAAAAGAAGAACAAATGTACTACTTTATTTTACACATGAACAAGAGTTCAAGGTTGTCAAACAACCATAAATCTAAAATTTTATTGGTTTGACAATCAAATCGTCATAATTTGACTTTTATGCATCGTGACAGATGCAGGACAGTTTTTGAAATGTGTTTTCCCTTCAGACTTTTAACGTAGTTGCTTCTCTAACATAATTTGGCTTCTCTTTCTCTCACGGTTGTAACAGTGACTTCTCTCCTTCGTTTATACTTCCTGGTCGAGTAACAGTATTTGCATGTCACTTGGTTGTTTCTCCTCTCTTAGCACGTAGCACTAGTCACAAACCAAACTCTGGGATTCTTTGAAATAGGATGAACAAGTCACTGTTGACTTTATTCATCACTTAACAAACTCCTGCTGTCTTTTAATGGTTCTCTTCCTGGGAATTTGTTCTTTGTTTAAGAGTGTAACATTTTTTAAAGTATTATGTGTTGTGTTATTGCTTTGTGATATCATGATTACTATAAAGAGGATTACTAAATGTACATTGTAGCTGGTGAAGCTCCAGAGATGCAATGCTGCCATCTAGTGGCTTGAACTTGTACACAGCTCATAGCATACTTCACATGGAAATTCATATCAGAGATTCCTTTCTTCAGTTTTTATGTGTTTAACGTGCAATCCAACCTGATGTTGTTTCAGCCTGCAAGCCTTGAAGAGCAAAAGAAGATACACAAAGCCATGTCGTCAGGAGATTTGGTCAAAGTGGACTCAATGCGCAAGAACACACAAGACGGAAGGTTCGTTTGACCTAAACATTGTTCTTTTGTCTCTCAAATTGTTCAGGATGGTTTTTAAGTTTAAAGCTGTAAAAGTTTTGATCGCAATTTTCATCAGTAATCACAGAATTTGTTTGAACAGGGTTCGTGGTAAGATGCGTTTCTGGGGGAAGACCAAGTATGGAGACAAGAAGACATCCAGAGAAAAGCTGATCTGCGGGGCTGACTCCATGGATGGAGACTACGGAGACACCGGGCCATTGCTGGGAGAGGGTGTGTTATAAAGCTCTGAAATAGGGCTGAAATGCTGTTTGTTGTTTTTTATCTTTGATAATTATTCCCATTGAAGCGTCACTGAGTGGAATACTCGTCTTCACAGCAGGTCAGGAAAACATGTCGCCTCCCTGCAGTCCTGATCCGACGTTGGATCGAGGGTTCAGCGACTTGAAGGAAAACAAGGGGCCGTCTCCGAAGGTTAAGCGAAGGCGCAGCGTTAAGATCAGCAGCGTAGCACTGGAGCCGGCTCAGTGGCAGAACGATGCGTTACAGATCCTCACCTGCACCAACGACTACAGGAGCATGAACGACTTCCTGATGAAGAAGGTAAAAACGAAACGAGATGAACACAGAATGACTGTTACAGGTACGGGTAGTCCATATTTATACTAAGATGATTGCGCTGTCGTGTTTTAGATCAGCGACTTGGACACAGAGGACAGTAAGAAGGACACCATGGTGGACGTCGTGTTTAAAAAGGCTCTGAAGGAGTTCCGTCTAAACATCTTCAACTCGTACTCCACAGCGCGCGGTAAGTGGTCTCACACGTGATATCCATCTTCAAACAAAAGGATTAGAAGGTTGCAACTGAATCACAGCACATCTTAAATCATTTATAGTAGAACATTATTCCCAAAGTAGAGAGATGAATACTCCCTCATCTTCCTCCACAGATGGACGACGGGAAGAGCATCCGCTACAAAGACCTCTACGCTCTGTTCGAGCACATCTTGGAGAAGACCATGCGGCAGGAGCAGAGAGACTGGAGAGAGTCTCCTGTCACAGTGTGGGTCAACACCTTTAAAGTTTTCCTGGATGAGTTCATGACTGAGTACAAACCTATGGACAGCACGCTCAGCAAGGTAAAGACACGTAACAGCCTCCTGACTGCTCAGGACACAGTTATGGACTTATGTAATAACTAATACATGTGCGTTATGTGCTGTGGATCAGATAGAAATATGGATGCGTAACGTTAACTCTGGTTTAAAACATTATTTCAAATAAGTTTCCTGATGTATTTTGTTTTATTATCAGCCCGTAGCACGCACACATCCATGATAGTTATGAGCTCAAATGTGCTAAATAGATGGTAAGTGGAGGTAAAGTTAATGTTTCAAAAACATACGTAGCGGCCTCTTCTAAAGAAAGAGAAGGTGTGACCACCACAATATAAAAAAATAGCAGACAACGAGCTGTGTCACAAGCTTAAAAGGTTTTTGCCCGAGCCTGGACACACATAGCAAGAAATGGACAGCATAAAAACTGATGTTATTGACTCCATTATAGATTTTATCTTGGTAGTTTGAGCCCTTATTTTTAGATTATGTATCAGTGCATTGCGTACAGTTTTAAGCACGTACAAGGGGATTATTATTATTCCTCTAGAGGACTAAGATATAGAGATACCAAGTAACTTTTTATGAAGGTTTACAGTATTAAAAGATGTTTTTATGTTCTGTATTTCTTCATGTAGAATGTTCTGGATTGTATATCTCCTTTTCTTGCTGTGTTTCCAGGCTTGGCCAGTCATATTTACCTTTCCAGCTTGTGACACGGCTCATTGTTTGCCAGTTTTGTTTTTTTCATTTTGGTCATCACACCTTTTTCATTAGGAGAGAGGCCGCGTATGTACGGTTCATTCACAGAAGTATTAGATCATGCAATTATACTACATTTGCTGGTTGTCGTTTGAACCTCACCTGTTTATAAATGGCCATTACTGCTGATTCGATTACGCTAAAGATGGCTTATAGCTGAAGCACACTGTTTTTTTGCCCATAATAAACAAGAAAATATTTGTCTGCGAGTGCCAGAATCAGTTTGTTTTGTTCCTCTTCACAACTGTGAACCCAGTACAGCTTTGGAAATGCGTGCCCCTCTTAATCAGCCTTCTGAGTTGTTAGTTTCCAAGAATTTAGAGATTTCAATGATATACGTATGTTAATATTTATTAATAATGTTTATATATACAGTTAATATATCTAATAAATACTAAAACATATCTGTTGTTTTCTTTACTACAGCAGGTACCCAAACCTGAGCGCAAAAAGAGGAGGAAAAAGGACACCGACATTGTAAGTCCAGTCCTCTACACCTCTGTTTGCTCTTTGGAACGATAATAAGAAGAAAGAGAATAGAAAATGCTATAAAAACATACATAAAATGTGAAAGTATGCAGGTGATGAACATTTGCTCTGGTGTTCTCTGCAGGTGGAGGAGCATAACGGCCACATCTTCAAATCCACCCAGTACAGCATCCCCACATACTGTGAATTCTGCTCGTCACTCATCTGGATGATGGATCGTGCCTGTGTTTGTAAATGTGAGTGTGCATGTTAAATATCACAGCAGGGATTCAGCAAAAATTCCTGAATCTAAGAAACATTGTGTTGTTCTGAACCTTTTTGGTGGTGGAAGTAGTGCTAGTGCCAAAAGAAAGTTAAACAACAATTTGAACAGTCAAGTAATTGTTTTAGTTTGCGCCCTCTCTCCCAGCAAATTTTAAAAAATGCAGCAGAGGACTACAGAGGACAGTCACTATAGGGGATGTGGCCTCATGGCTACATGGTGTGTGTGAGCAAAAGGCATCCTCCATGTCAAAAACCGCAGTTCCTCAAATGTCCACTTGAGGCTGGCTACAGAATGAGTCAGTCTCCATAAGTCCCCATGTTTAAATGTCCAACTTCACAGCAGAAATCATGTAGCAGGAGTGCAGCTGCTGGTAGCCTGTGCTAACCAAACTTATCAGCTAAAAGCATCTGCTGTCAGGCTCTCTGTGTCTGCACTGGAAACACTGGAGCTTTCACAGTGACTCAAAGCACGTTCACGGCCGTTTGTAAAAGTTTCTCTGTAGTAAACGTGTTGTTGTTAGCTCATTAGCTCTGCCTCTCTGAGTCGCTAGCTCTCAGCTAACAGCCAGGAGTTAGCCACTGTCAGACACTGTGCATCACCTGCCTCCAAAATGAGCCAATAGTGTAATATCCAAGTTTCAAACTGCAGAGGGAGGTCGCTATAGCACAATATGTAGAATCTAAATACTTAATATATCCAGATTTGGACCCGAAACTATCATAAATGTACATATGCATTGGTGTGAGAGTTTAGTTACACTATTTGCTGGTTTTACTTCCTTAAATGTGAAGATTTACATTTTATATGATCAATTAATTAATTGATAAAATAATCAGCATATTAATTGGTAATGAAATTAATTGTAGGTTGCAAAAATATAAGTGCGGTTCAGTTGAATGTGTCGCACACATTACCAAACACACACACACACACACACCATGTCTGTGGCTGTGCTGTGTTCAGTCTGGTGTCCAGCGAGCCCCACCCTCCCTCAGCCTTAATCAGATTGTTTTCAACTGGACTCATGGGGTCTGCGGCTCCGTCTCTCCAGAGATTTCTCCCTCACACAGTTTGTCCTTTATTCGCACAGGATGTTTTCTTCATGCCAGCCAATGCTGCTTCTGTCTCTATAACATTTGTTTGTTTTTGTTTGTTTTTTTACCTTTTTGTCTCAAATTTTGTGCTGAATAATGAGGAGGCACTGCCTTTCTGTGGATAATGGAAGTGACCTGTTTGATTTCTCTGGTTGTGTTTATCCAGTGTGCCGGTATGCCTGCCACAGAAAGTGCTGCCAGAAGACGACCACCAAATGCAGCAAGAAGGTGAGTCAGCCATATTGTGTGTGTGGTCCCGCACAATAATGTCCCATGACATTAATTGTGTTACTGTGGTTTTGGGTACAGTAGGTAAGTGTTACTTTTGCCACATAACACAGCGTAAGTGTCGTATCATTCTTAAAAGACGACTTGGTGAAGATACTTTATTACATTTTTTTGGAACATTGCCAATGTTTGTAAGAGTTTTATGGAGCATATTCGTTACCCAAAGTGCTTTACAGACGAGGAAAAGCACGAAAAAGGATTAAAAACAAGCAAGAAAAAGCACATTATTGCTGTGTGCATGTGTCTGCGTCTGTGTGTTTAACAGAGTACGCTGTGTTTGTGTCTGTGAACAGTTTGATCCGGAGCTTTCCTCCAGACAGTTTGGAGTGGAGGTTTCTCGTCTGACTAATGACGAGAGGACGGTGCCCCTGGTTGTGGAGAAGCTTATTAACTACATTGAGATGCACGGCCTCTACACCGAAGGAATATACAGAAAATCTGGATCCACCAACAAGATTAAGGAACTCAAGCAGGGACTCGACACAGGTGACTTTCAGCTCTAGCTAACAGGGTGCTAGCTGGCTTTTAAGTTATTAAATCTGATTACTAAGTGTCTGCATTCTTGTTACCGTACAGACGTGGACAGTGTGAATCTGGACGACTACAACATCCATGTTATTGCCAGTGTTTTCAAGCAGTGGCTGAGAGATCTGCCTAATCCTCTGATGACTTTTGAGCTGTACGAGGAGTTTATACGTGCCATGGGTAAGCAGTCAACATCTTTTATCCAGCTCCACTGAGTTTTCAAGTGCTTCACACAGTGACAATTTATGACTGTGAACGGCAGAAGATATATTTGTTTGCTGTAACAGTAAATGGTGATTTGTCTCGTGGAAATGCCTCCCCAGGTTTGCAGGATAAAAAGGAAACGATCAGAGGGGTGTATTCAGTTATTGACCAGCTAAGCAGAACTCACCTAAACACTCTGGAACGCCTCATATTTCATCTTGTCAGGTAATCTTAGTGTAGGATAAATGCATGAAATTGCTTCATTTCCTTCCTGATTGATGGTTCTAAAACTGAATTTATGCTTTCAGGATCGCCCTGCAAGAGGACACAAACCGTATGTCAGCTAACGCCTTGGCTATAGTTTTTGCTCCTTGTATCCTGCGTTGTCCCGACACCATTGACCCGCTGCAGAGCGTCCAGGACATCGGCAAGACGACAGCGTAAGAATATACATCATAATAAATTCAGTGCCTTTGCCTAAGTCAGTGATTTACAATGTGTTGAGCCAGCCCTCCGATAGAGGGCATAGAGGCATTTCAGTTAGTTAGAAGTTAAATGAATCTGTCACATGTGGGAAATAATTTACCAAACCTTTTTTAAGGCTAACAAGGTCCAATTTAGCAAGATTTATGCAGACAGTGAAAGTACAATTTGGACAGATTTTTGACTTTAACTTAACACGTCAGCCAAAACCACAGCCAGCTTCGCATTGTAGCAGAGCAGATTTGTGTCATTGTGTTTAAAAACTGACTAACATAACTAACTTTATGATAATATTATTTATTATATAAATAAATTAGTTAGTGATTAGTTTAATTTGGCTTGCTTTGCTGCAGATTTCCCCATTAATGGTTGATAAAATGAATCGCATGTGGTCATAAAAAATGCAGAAAATTGGAGATTATGAGGACTGTACTGTATAAATAAAACTGTGCTTTGATTTATATGATTCATTTTAAGTACCTTCAGTCCTTCTGACGTTGTTTTGTGTCTTGCCGTCCCTCTGTAGGTGTGTAGAACTTATCATTTGTGAACAGATGAATAAGTACAAAGTGCGACTAAAGGACATCAGTAGCCTGGAGTTTGCTGAGAATAAGGCCAAGTGTAGACTGACCCTCATTCGACGGTCAATGGTAAGTTCAAATAACGTGACTAATCCCACTGTTATCAGATGAATCACGTATTTACACTGAGTCATTGCTAAATCTAACTGAGCCATCCTAAAAAACTCCTTCAGTGCTCCCTGATTTCCTCCCTTTCTAAGCTGTGTTTCTCCTCTCCTAACCTGTCCTTTCCTTTACCCAGAAACCCGTACTAATAGCTGTTAGATTTATGAGCATAGTGCGCACTATGGTATGTATATATATATACACACAAACCATGGCTTGCACCCCCCCAAAACCATCATCTAGTGGTGATGTTGTTGTGGTTACCGGTCACCGCATCTCTTCAAATATTAACATCCTGTCGTCTCCATCCTTTAAAGCATGAGTCATCACCTCATTCAGTCTTCAGTGTTTTTTTTATTTTATAACTGTATCTACTATATCTGTCTCTTGTGGATGAAAGTAAGGACATGCAGATGCTTCTAATTAGTTTTAAATGATGCTACCTTTCCCTAGAAAGTATCATAATATCACACAGCAGTGATATTATTACTATTTGCTTCACTTCTAAGAAGTGAGAATTCTCATTAAAGGTGTACAGCATCTGCCACTCAGTTAGAAGAAAGTAGACCTTCATACTGCACATTTATGAACCTGGCATTAATAATCCCTCTTTGCTTCTCACTTTCACCCTAAGCAGCCAAATGCAGCTAAAAAGGTAAAGTTTGTGTATCATTGTGCTGTTCGATCAGTCGATTTCATGTGGTTCTGTGACTGCATGTATGTGTGAGGAGGTCCTTGTTAAAAGTGCTGAAGTGTTCTGTATGACTGTCATTTTGTGTCGTTTTTATGGAGCGCCAAATGTAATATTCACATTAGTGGTAAGACAACGTCTGCCTTTTATCTCCTTAGGGAAAAGGCCGTGTACAGCGACTAAGCTACCACGCGCCCTCGCCTCCAGTCAGTCCACGGCTGCCGTCTGTGGCTGACGTTGTGATAGAAGAAAGTGGCGATGAAGAGGGAGCGGACTCGTTTTCCGAAATCTCGGAGCATCAGCAGGCGGCCATGCAGCAGGAAGAGAGAGTGCTGACGGAGCAAATCGAAAGCCTGCAGAAAGAGAAGTAAACAAGCTTAAACACACTTAAAATGTTTTGATAATGACTTGAAGTGATCTGAATTTACAAAAATAACATTACTATGCACGTATTATTACTGTTAGCTGTGTCTCATCATGGGTGTTATGTTTGCCTCTGCAGAGAGGAGTTGACTTTTGAGATGCTGACTCTGGAGCCACGAGCATCAGATGATGAGACCCTGGAGTCAGAAGCCTCTATCGGTACTGCAGACAGCTCTGAAAACCTTAATGTGGACTCTGAGGGAACCATTTCTGACTTCTCTGGTATGTCAACATGCAGGAAATTCTAACATGTACAATTATTTATGCATAATTGATTTTAAAAATAAAGAAAAAAGCAAAAAAGTCAACTGTTTTCTTGCAGAGAGAGGTCCAGTGGTGACTTCCCCCTGGCCTCCGAGATCTGACGGGAAGAGCCCGCGACGCCGCGCTCTCCGTCGGCAACCCGACTCCCTGGACTCTGTCGACTCTTGCTCCAGCGTTTCCTCCTACTCCTCCTCATCACACTTCCACCCATCATCCTCTTCCTCTTCTGCGACCACCCGGCGCTTTCGTTTCCACGGCAAGTCTCCCCCCGTAGGTTCAGGTCCGGCCCAGGCCCAGTCTCCAAATACATCTCAAGCCTCCCGATCAGACAGCATCGACAGTAGCCCGACAGGAGATCTGGAGGGCGCTTACGACGAAAGGCCCCAGTTTACAAGCCGAGGCACCTTCAATCCAGAGAGGGGCAAACAGAAACTTAAGGGGGCCAAGCATTCAACCTTGAGGCACTCCAGAGAAGGCGACGGCCACGGCAGGGATCCTCCAGACATACCACAGCAGCTGGTATTGTATGGCAGTAATGAATTCATGGTATGAAGGACACTGGGACACCAAAGCACTCCCTATTCAGCTCCCTGGCAGGCATATACTGTACATTTTCAACGGGAGTCAACGCAATGGCGACTGGTCTCCACTTCTCAAAAGCACTCTTGCTTAGCCTTTCTTTAAGTCTGCAAAGAAGTGTCCCCAAGTGCCCTGTACAGTGTTTCCACCCCAGGAGGGGGTAATGTTTGGCAGAGGGACAGAACTCAGTGGAAGGACTCCCCTCTCTCTTCTGTGGACTAAACTGCCACCCATGCTCTCACAGTGCCTTGGCAGCTCTTTACTCAGCGCCAAGAGGAGACGCACTGAGCAGGAGGACAGAGAAAAGGGAATGTTGGAATATGCGTAAGACCACTTAGTATCAGGGAATGTTACAGAGCTGGAAAGCTGAATCAGTGTACTACAGTAAATAAGAAAAAAATCAGGCAACATGAGGCGTCACAGATGTTACGGTGAACTTAAAGCTCACAATTATTAGCTGCTTTATGAGTTTACAGTTCATAACAATCAGTGTAAGCAGTTGTTGCTCTGTTATTACAAATTTATTTTTCCCTTATTTAATAAATTTTAATGTTACAGAAATTCTTTATAGCATATAATATACAGGTATAAATACTGTACAAAGCCGGAACACCAGCCTCTGCTGGGTAGTTGAAGTCAAATATTTATCTTTTTTTTTTTTTGAGTATCTTGGACTGTACAGATTTGGGCAGTGGATGTGTGTGTGTGTGTGTCTATGTGTGAGTGTATGTATGTGTGAGAATACCACTTCATGTGTTTTTGTTTTTTTAAGTTTGTGCTGCTTTATTTTTTTCCCTCTCACAAGGGAAATACCGCCATCAAAGGGACCAAGTTCAGCTGGTGTGTATTCCAGCCAAGGAGATCCCAGCTCTGTAAAGAATGTCGGATGTGTATGAAATCCCTGCATTCACTGCTTAACAGCCATACAACAATTGTAATGTACAGTACAGTTCATATGTACAGTATAGTGGACAAATGCCATTCTATTCTTGAAATCTATTGTTACACCCCCCCCACCTTGTGTCTCTAAAGTGTTTGCTCAATAGCAACCAAGCAAGAACATAAAATCAGTCTTTTGTCTTTATTGTTGAGAAGTCTATTTTTCTACACTGTCGGGCCTAACACTCAATTTATCCTTATTATGTCAAAGTACTGCAGAGCAGTGGTTCCCATCCTTTCAACCTATCATTGAGGAAACTGAAGACCCAACTAAGTGACACATTTTATGGATATTTCATATTATATTCAGTGCATAACGATAACAGAACAAAAACAACTGATAAACTTTACAACTAACCCAAATATTAAACACAATAACTGCAGGAAGTTTGTGTCAAATGAGCGATTTGGATGAATATTAAGCAGTGAGTATGTGAATATTGCATCAGAGATGAGTTGATACTCACTTTTTCTACAACTCTCTCTTTATTATGTTTTTTAACAATAATATAATATAATAGGCTTCTTTTTTGACATTATTCTCCCTGATGCTTGGCCATTGTTTTATAAGCTCTTTAACTGCAGGACAAGGCTTAGCAGACAGTAAACGCTCTGTGAATATAGCTTGTGTTCAGGTCTTTACCGTGCCCTTTTCCTGTGGGATATTTTCAAGTTTATATTAAGAAATGATGAGAAGTGAAACGTCTTCATGGATCTACAAAAGTCCATTTGCCCCGGATCGAACTCTTCTCTAAGACAGATGACCTTTACAGACTTTATTTTTTAAATAATGATCGAAACTTTAAAAATAACAATTTAATGTAGTTTTTCTTACAAAAACGAATGATGTTTTAAAATACATGCCGACTATATATTCTTTTTTAAAAGGTTTTCTTGCACCCCTTAAAATCAAGAAGGCCTTGCACCTCCCCGTGAAGCTTTGGCCACCACTAGTGGGTCTGTCCAATTGTTTGAAAAAGAGGCGTTTTATACAGCAGACATTTTGATTTGTCATAACAGAAAAAAAGCACACACATTACTGATATCATGAACAATGGCTCTGTATTAAGTGTCCCTGTAAGCCAGCAGAACAACAACACAGGACCAGTACAGCACCCTGAAACTGAAGCAGCTACATGAAATTCAGCCATTGTTAATTACATCGTTTACACCTGTACTGTGATCTTCAAGATACTGATCAAAGTATTACCTGATCTGGTTAGTTACAATTATTTGTGGTCAATGATTAATTACGTGTCATTGCAAAACCAATATACCAACATACCAGCACAATTAGCAAGGGGGTAGGTGTGAGAACAGACAGATAAATATGAACTTTAAGTGAAACCATGCAACTGTTAAAAGAAGTTACACCATTATTGATCTTACAGATGACAGTTCATACTTGATTCAGTACACTCGGTTACTTGGTGTGTAGCTGTGTAATGTTCTGATTCTACATTTTAGCCAATGTTCATTAAATGTTATATAGGCTCACTTAAAAGAAGAAGCTGAATAGTTTTCTAAATCTTTTCTGCCTCAAAGACATTTCATTTTTATTTTGTTACAGTCACATTTGCACTTTTAGCAGCACAGTTGAGAGAAATTTGTGGCCTCGTTTTGAAGTGATTTCACAATCTTTGATAACAATGGGTTTCATGTGTCACTGCCTCGGTGCTATGTCATTTCATCAAGGATCCATTGTTTCCATCGAGGAAGTGAAGACTTAAATTCAGGCTTCTTACTCTCGGAAGAACAGGTATAATATTATTTTTCTGTGTTGCTGGCCTTTTCTCCGTTTATCCTTCAGGTGCTGCTTCGGTCCTGAAAAATCATTGACTGCTGAACTTAGAAGAGCAGGATTTACTGAACCCAGTGGCCGTGTCTTGTGCATTTTAATTGTCACAGAAATGTTAATTTGTGATTCCTCTGGTAAAAACAGAAACCAGTTTAACAAACTGTTCCTGAGTCACAGCTGTTGAAACTCAGCTTACCCATTATGTAGCCTAAAGAGTGCAGAAAAGGCTTCATTTTCATTTTCATGGCCTTTTGTTTCATCGTCTCTCAATATACACTCAGTTGGGAAGCATATCTCCACCTGTAATGAAAGTTTTAAAAAAATCACATTTAGGTAATAACTTTAAAAAACTGTGGATTTCATTATGTGAGGAGAAAACCAACCCTTAATTTAAATGTAGCTCTGTGCTGCAGTGTCCTCACGAAGAAGAAAATTCAGCCCCAAATATGATGCAGCCTTATGTATTATTATCTAAACATGTATCCACAGACAGTTTAGTTATATATTAGGTTGTTTAATCTATAGAGCACACTTCAAGCGAGTGCTTTACAGATTCACAAGAATAAAAGTCAACACTCAAGGCAGTGGTGGAAGATGTATTCAGATATCTGTTGGAAGAGGCGCTGCATTCAAATTTTAAACAAGTAAAAGTGTAAAACTTTTAGCATCAAACTATATTTAAAGTACCAGAAGTGCTCATTATGCAGACTGGCCCTGGTAGTAGTAGTTGTAGTTGTAGTTGTAGTAGTAGATTTATTTTGCCAGCTGGACTTGGTCGTAGATCTACATTTAACTCTTCTCATAGAAAGATGACCTAGATGACTGAGAACCTTCAGACTAATTATTTGATGCATTAATGTGCACATCACTTTAATGTTGCTGGGCTAATTATATTTACTTTAATAATGAAATATTTCTGGGTAGCTTAACCTATAATATCAGAATGTATTAGCTGAAGATAAGAATCATTGTGTTTTTGTCACCTACAGATGCAGAATCCACCATGTACATACGACGTCTATGGTTTGAGTCAGGAAGTTTCAGTTGGTTGCAGTCTGCATTCTTACTTCTAGATGTCACTAAATCCTACACACTGGCCCTTTAAGTACTTAAGTAAACGTACTAGTTATATTCCACCACTGACCACAGGACATAAACAGCTACATCCAAGTGACTAATACAATATATTAAATACAAAATAAATAAAACAACCTGTATTAGGACAGGCCTGTCATGTGATGTTGTCATTAACTCTTGTTTGCTCAGACGTTTAGCAAACACAGAATTCCGACAGCACCTAAAGGCATCTTAACCTCCTAAAGTCTATAAAAAAACAGCTCATTTTGTTGGTTTGGTCGATAAACTTGGTCTCATTTCGACACGGACGTGAAGTAGACTGAGCTCACGATAACCCGCACATTTAAAAATAATAATTAAAAAAAACGACATTTTAATCTAAAAATAAAGCAAAAAAAACACTAATTGATTAGAAATGACGGCGGGTGACACGAGCCACCTTAACGGTCGGCGCGAGCCACCTTAACGGTCGACGCATGCGCAGTGCGCGGCCCTCAGCAGTTAGCAGCACCATCCAGGAGCGACACCGCCACCACCGGGGACACCGACCGACCGACCGACCGACGGACGGGAGCTGTTGTTTATTTCACAACAAGATAAACTTTCCTCCACGATGTCGGGATATGACAGCAACCCTTTCGTGGACCCAGTGGAAGTGAATCCCTTCCAGGTGAGTGATTGTTGTGCTGTTTTTTTTTTAATCTGCGAAACGAGTTTATTTTTGAGACTGAAAAGAGATATGCTGCAACAAAAACCTGTTTGGTTGGTTGCTGGGTTTGGCCTTAGCATTTCCTGGGTGAGAATCGTCACTATTATGAAGTATGACACGTTGAAGTTTAGTTATATGCTATTTTATTAAGCGTAAAGGTGTATTTATCGGTACGTTGGGCTGTTAACTCACCTGCGCAGGTGCCGAACAGGTGCCTCTTGTAGCCATCAACTGTGGCTCCACGTTAGCACGCCATTGATGGACACCAAAAGGCATAATGTGTGATCTTTATTAGGCGACGTGTGTGTTTGTGTAGTGTAATTATCACATCCCGGTGTTTTAACATCCAATAGCTCCAGGTTGTAATGATTATAGGTGAACATACAGACTTGACTCATACAGCATATTTGTTTAAATAAATAAAAAAAATATTTATAAAAAAGGTAATTTTGCTTGTTTAAACTGAAGAAATTCTGGTTTAACTGAAACAAATGTAGTCCAGGACCAAGAGGACTATTAGGACTATTAATAGTTAATGTAGTGTGTCTTCCTGGTCTGGTTAGGACACACACACACACACACACACACACACACACACACACACACAGGAGGAATGCAACTAAGTACAGTGTACAGTTACTCAAATACTGTCCTGAAGTTCAATTTCAAGGCACTTATGTAACTTTATACCTTGTCTTAGAGGCAGATAATGTGTGTTATAGTCCTCTACATTTGTCTGACAGCTTTGGTTACTAGATATTCAATTCAAAATTTGCATTACATAAAATAAATTATTAAAAGATTTAAAACAGGAAACAAGATAACTGTAGTGATGTTTCCACAGCTGGGACTGGTTGTGTGTCATGCTAAATCTTATATGTAATAAAAAAACAATCATTCATTCACCAAATACATTTGCAGCCACAAATGTTTCACCTGCATTCAGGTAATATTCTCGTGGCATGGCAGCTTGTTGTTTTTGTAGTTTGACAAGAGAAGGTGTGCAGTATGCTGTGAACAGACACATTTCAGTCCATCTGTACACACGCTAAACCTGCATGACTCAGTATTTACCTGTGCATACATCTCGCGGCGGTGTCTGTTAAATCATCATTATTATCTGTAATTTGTTCTGTTAGAAAATGTAAATATATTTTACCAGAAACTTTTAGATATTTGTACTCTTTACAGATCGAGACAACACTCTTACTGGCATTTTATTTGATAGCATGTACCACACCATACACATGATGTATAATAAGGAGCTGCTGGAGGATCACAACATCATCTGCATACTTAATATGGTTGACTAGAGTACTGCCACCCTTGCACCTACAGTAGTATTACAGGTTTTCAGTTGCTTGGGCAGATCATCAATATGTAGATTAAAAAGAGCCGCAGGCAAAAGTCCCCCTTTTTTTTTTTTTAAAAAAAAACAGTTTTAACACGATTAACTTGATTAAAAGCTTTGACCTCTATATTTGTTTACAGTTTCCTTTTAAAGCATATATACACAAGACTGCTGTTTTTCTGAGCTCATGAAGAGTTGACTTTTTTTATGTGTGCAGCGACACTGCAAACGTATGATGATCTCAGAAAATGTGATGCATTTCTGTAGATAATCTACCGTAAACATCAACATACGTATATTATGCACTAGTACAGTGCAGTGTTGTTGCTTTTATTTCAGGAAAATGGAACGCAAAATAATAAAAATGTATGTTAAATCTGTTTTCAGGATGCCTCGATCACACAAGCTACGAGCGGACTCGCTGAAAACAGGGAGTACAACCCGTTCTCTGCAACTGACATGGTTCGCTCCTCTGTTGTTGTTTTGTTTTTCACTATAACTACAGATGTGAAGTCTAATTTTTCCATCATTGATTTAATTAAAAAGCAGTACTGCTTCAATCGTTACACAGGGAAACCACACTGGCACGACCATCCCCATCTCTGCTGCCTCCTCCCAACCCGCCATCCTGCAGACCTCCGTGGAGCAGAGCGCAAAAGTGAGTCAGACATACACGTCTTCAAACAAAGGGGATGAAATAAGCTGCCGTGTGATACGAACTACCTAACATGACAGAAACCATCTTTGGGCAAGTGTTAGTTTGACCCATGTCCCATCCGTTAACATGGAAAGGAACAGGCTTTATGACCTAGGTGACAGCCATGATGTTTTGGGTTCACTTTGGGGAGCTGTCATGTTGTCCATCTTTATATACAGTCAGTATGTGAGTCAAAGGTCAAAAGTAAAGAATCATAAATCTAAAATAGAAATCTACACTGGAAAATAGCTGTACAATATGTAACTATAGATATCTATAGTTAATTAGTAGTTATGATCTAAAGATCAGGATAAAATTTGGTCTCAGCAGCGGTTGTCTTACACGTCTGAATTAGTTGTGGGGTAGTTCATTCATTTCCCATAACAGGGCTACTATGGAGAGAATACAGTAGGGAGTTGTAGTGACAATATTGAACACAGTGTTTAGACTGCAGCTCTTCCATCACCCACCAGGCAACTGCAACTGCTGGCCAGGCTAACCTGATCAAACAGCAGGAGGAGCTGGAGAGGAAAGCAGCCGAGCTGGAGCGGAAAGAACAGGAGTTACAGAACAGGACCGGAGGCACAGCGCTGAACACCGGTGGTGAGTTGTTGTAAACTCATGCTATACGTATGAACAGTAAGAACTGACACACAACTCACGATGTCTGTGTTTCTGTCTGTCAGCTAAAGAGAACAACTGGCCGCCTCTTCCCAAGTTCTCCCCTGTGAAGCCCTGCTTCTATCAGGACTTTGAGGAGGAAATCCCAGAGGACTACCGCAGGATCTGCAAGAGAATGTATTACCTCTGGATGTGTACGTACCCCTGCATGCAGTATATGCTCAGTACCTTCCTCACATTTCAAAGTGGGTTGTTTTATCAATATGAAAGCGCCATTGATCCATAAGATAGTAGGTTGACATCTGTTTACTGCACACGGTGCACACAGACGTCACCATCTTCACATTGTGATTTTTACTTTATATTTTGTCCTAGTATCCCGATTTCATGTTATTTTTCGTGTCTTTTTTCATTATATGATGACTTTTTTTTTGGTACATTTTAGGGCATTGAAACTTTTTGTTAAACCAAAATCCATCCAACACAAATCCAACAAATCATCATGTCTGTCACACATTATGGTTTTTAACAGAACATCATACACCTAGTAATTCCTCTAAAAGCTAAAGCAGAGTGATGTCTTTCATGAGTTCAGCTCAATGGTTTTTCTGTCTCTTCAGTCCACAGTGCCACTCTTTTCCTCAACGTGCTGGCATGCCTGGCTTACTTCACTGCAGACGCAGCAAACGGTGTTGACTTCGGTCTGTCCATCCTCTGGTTCATCCTCTTCACCCCTGTGGCTTTCATCTGCTGGTACAGGCCCGTCTACAAGGCCTTCAGGTACGCTGGTTGTGCGTTTGCTACAGGACCGGATGTAACTGTTTTGTCGTGCAAGCAGAAGAAATACGAACGCATGCAGATGAAGTAGTTAGCAGTGTTTTACTTTGATAAAACTCAACCTCCAGCTCAGCCAGAGGGGTTAGTATGTGGTATACAGGAGCCACGCTCAACTCAGCAGCCTCCATTACTAATATTAGAAGATGTTAATATATACGATTTTTCTAGCTTACATTTCAGTGCTTTAGTTTTTTCTTTCCACTGATAAAACGTGTTACAATAGAGAAGCATCTGAAACTGAAATAAACTTTTATAAGTTTGTATAAAGCTTTAGAGTAACATATGCAAAATTAGGTCTGAGAGAAACCTCCACCATATTTTATTTACTTATATACAATTCAAAGGTTTGTGGGTGCTGTCACAAGCTTCATTTAGTACAGGAAAGGACTACTCTACATTTTTGAATTGTCTTTCATGCTTCTAGGTTGTAGAAAGTCGTCTTTACAAATGGTAAAGTATGTGGAAATCAAAATGCTATATAACGAGAAGTAATTGGGAAGTCTTGGCAAAGATCTCTTCAAGCAGCAGTTATCGGTCAAAGAAAGTGGAAGCTTAGTATCAAAGTGCAGGTTTAAAGAGCTTCCTGTTTCAGTGTGCACAATGATGCCTCTAACAAGCTGGAATCTGAAACTTTAGCAAAGCTGTTTTTAAAACTTCAAAATAGGGAAAAAAAAGGTTGGTCTAGGGTTAGCAGCTGTTTCAGATGTAAATGATGCATTTGTTTTATTGAATTATATTGTTTTTATCTCCGTTACAGTAGCTGTTATTGAAGAAAAACATTAATTAACAAGTGAACTTTTGTCTCGTCTAGTCAAATACTAAATATCATCAATAACATGTCCTTTGTGTTGTCTATTTTCCCCCTCTAGGTCTGACAGCTCCTTCAGCTTCTTCTTCTTCTTTTTTGTCTTTTTCTTCCAAGTGGCAGTGTACATCATCCAGACTGTAGGGATCCCCAAGTGGGGAAACAGGTCAGTGGGAAACTTTTTAATCTGAATGTCTGGTGAAGGTCTGAAGGTGTGGTGTACATGTACGAGAGCTGGTCATTGCTACGACACTCTGCTTTGTGTAGATTCATATTAAATGTGGGTATGCATGGATCTGTGTGTTTCTTCATTCACATCTCTGTGTTTGTGTGTGTGTGTATTCCTGCCCTGTATCTCCTCTCTTGCGTCTCTTTGACAGATTCCTGCTGACCTAACTTATCTGAGTTGCTGCTTTGTAAGTGTGGGACTTTTCTCTTTGGGTTTCTTTTCTATATCGTGTAATATATGAGACTTTTCATTCATTTTTTCACACTTCTTGCTCTTCCATTGCTCACAGTCGCAGGTTTGGACGTTGGCTCATTTCTCTTTTTCATTTATTTTCATACTTTTTTTAATGCCAGTAGATTTTGTCGTATACACACTCACTGTAGTGAAACTGTGAAATGACACATTTGTTTGTACGTTTCTGTTGTTGACAGTGGATGGATCTCATCCATCAGCATGATCCGCACAAACTTGGCCGTGGCTGTGGTTATGATGGTGGTGGCCGGCTTTTTTACTGTAAACGCTGTCCTGGCCGTCATCCTACTGAAAATGGTATGCTGATATAAAACCATGTTGTATTTTACTTTGCAGATAATCTGGATATTATTTGTATAATAACCAGTTAAGATTAATATAGCATGTGGCTCTGGGGTGAACTGCTGAATAAAGGTTAAGAAACACTCTAAGGAGACAGTTTATTTGCAGAGAGTCAACAAGAACATGGTTAATGCAGACAATGGAGATGAGGGCAAATAATCTATCCACTAGAAAACCAACTGTGGCTTTTTTTTTGGACAGTAGCACTCTCATATTTTCTTTAGCTGAGCTAATGAACTACTAGCCTGTCTATTAGAGCTCACCAAAACCTTTGTGACTCCGGTAGGTGTGATTATCCTCCTTATAGACTCCACTTAATATCACAAGTAAAGGGGCTAAAATATGATGTGACGATGAGACTCAGTGGCAGTCAATAATCCTAGAAAACTTGATTCTGACTCTTATTTGTCTGGTAAACTTGTAGGCTGCTATTTGTGTTACTGGTGTTTAGGCAACAGTGGTTAATCTAATTCTTAAGAAAAAATGGATACAGGTTCTGAATTAATGATGATGAACACTGCCAAGCATGGAGCACAAACAGATTTCTGCATTAAAATACACACACTGTTAGACAAGTTAGATCACATTTTTTCATCAAGATAAATATCAATAACCAAAAGCCATAAGCAAAAACCTTTAAAAGAGCCATTTTAAATAGTTTTCTGCCAAATTTCATGTTTATTTTGTTTTGAGAAATCCTCTGTGAGACCAATGGGACTGAAAATATGAGCTTCTTGGCAGATGTAACAAACCAGGAACCATTTAACACAATTTTCACAGTTTATTCAGGCTTGTCTTTCTTTTAAAATCCCTCATTTGTGCAGGTTAATAGTAAGAGTTGACACATTCATCATTTATTTTGATTTATAAACCTGTCACTGCCCTAATCTGTGTCCCTTTTCTCATGCCCCCAGGTCCACTCTAAGTACAGAAGAACAGGTGCCAGCTTCACCAAAGCCCAGCAGGAGTTCTCCAGTGGAGTCCTGACCAACCGAACTGTCCAGACTGCTGCAGCAGGTGCTGCCTCCTCCGTTGCCCAGGGAGCTTTTGGCAGGAGTCAGGGAAATTAGACTGTTCCCCCACATCCTTAGTGCCTCAGGCTAGTCTATCTTCTGACCAACATACAATACACCAGACTAGCCATGTTGCAACGTTCTTCTGTGGTTTTTGGGGGATGGGGGTTTGATTATTTAATGAAAAGAGCCAGAAAACAAGTAATTTATGACGAGGGAAATTCTTCTCTCTGCGAAATCAGACTCGTAAGCGGTCCCCATTCTCCACTCTGTGATATAATACAGAAGACGTGCACATGTCTTCGTTGTTATTGCACTCTTTAGCACTCTCATTAGTCTACGGCATGTTCAAAAGTTATTCTGGGAAATGTAGGAAAATACAAACTGAAGATGCAGAGTGAGGATGACAAAAAGTAAAATTGGCGAATCCCTGAAATGCATTTAACATTGGCGATAGATGCAAATGTGAGACTATCTGCGGTGCACCACTTACTGAAAGGGGCTTGGTTTAAGTGCAAAAGTGCATTTATTTAAATGTCAGTTAAAAAAAAAATGCTTGTGAAAAGTATTAGGATCTTTCCATATCTCTGTTCATGTAGAAGTAACACACAAGGGCCTCAAAAATAAACATTGAGCACAGAGTTGGGATTATATAAAAAGCATATTTGACATGAGAATGTTTCAACATCAGCAAATGATGGATTCGCATAATGTTTGTATACATATTTGTGTCATTAGATCAGCATGTAGAGGGGTAAACAGTCTTATCAGTACACTTCATACTATGAAGTTCTAGTCACTATCCTCTCAGGCAATCAGACTGGATGCTCTGTAAGATAAGACACATCCTGTTACATGTTACTGATGAACACAGTTGCTGTTTTAACTTTGCTCACTAAACATAATGTTTTCATGTGTATGATAATACTGTATAGGTCAAGCTGATGATTAATGAAGGTGATGGGATGAAGGATTTTTCCAGCTATTTTAATCAGCTTACTGATTTTTAGATGAAGTGCGACAAAAAAAAAGCTCTTCTGAGGGCAAATGGAGATGTTTAACTGGGATGGCACATTTTAATTCATGTTTTCTGTCATAGTATGGTGTAGGTTTATTAATGTAAAGTTACTGACAGTAGAGTTTAGATGTATCAACTAAAATAAACGGAGCGTTCATGAGCAGAAAGAACACAAAACTGATCTGTCGATTATCCATTATTTTGACTTGATATCATAGCAGACAAAAGTCGTGTTACTGATTAGTCGCAGATGGTTTAGTCTAACTGCACCTACTTGTTGTTAGGTAGCATTTTCATGTTTTTACTTGTGAATATTGAAACACTGAATCACTTTGTTCAGGAGTAACCTCAGTGCCTTTAAGCTGATGCAACCTACCATTTTTTGCGTGGGGATTTAAGCACAAGGCTGCTGGTTATTAATGTTTTGTCTGATTATGTTTGTCTTTATGGTGAAGTTTCCCTTTGATTATCTGAATCTGTTGTACATATTGGTAACTTATTTAAAAACCTATTTTCTGACGGGATATTCATTGGAAATCGGTTCTCAGTCTTAACATTGAATAAACTGTCTTTTGTTTCTCCTTTGAAAAGTTGGATCATGATTAAGATAGCCTGCTAAGTAGACTTACACACCAAATGGCTTAGCTATTTAATGTAAAATACACATAGACGCAGGCCCATAATTTATCTGTGGGCCTACGTCAGTGTGTATTTTACATATAGACATAGACGCAAGTCCATGTTTAATAATAAAATGACACATTTCGGATGATATTCAAGTTTCAGGAGCTCTTGCAAAGAGACATTTTCCCTCTTTTTACATGGTTTACTTTAAATAAATTAACAATATTTTACAAAAAGCAAAGGCTAAAGAAAAAAGTCAGAAGAATTACTACAATGTGCATACCAGAACTTTTTTCTCTTAGTTTCTTAGAGTTGTGCTGGAGGCCGAGCCTCTTTTGGACTAAACTACCAAACTGTACATATTTAGTTACAACAGTAAAATATTGCTTACACTTCAATGTATCTCTATTAACAATCTAACAAAGCCGTATATATATTTATATCAGCCACGGGGGAACTTTTACTGCAGAACAAGGACTTTTACTTAGATACTTTAAGTAGATTTTACTTCTGTACTTTTATTTAAACTCTGATTTTTACTTGTAATGAAGCTTTATCGGTACAAATGATCTGAATACCTCTGCTGTTGATGTTCTTTACAGACTGCTGCTGTTTTTCTAGGACACATTTGGTGTTTGTGTCACATATTCTCATAACTAGACTCTTTGTTTTTTAATCTGAACAGTGGAGAAAAACTATAAAATATAAAACAGAAGCATACATGTGAATAATTGGCCCTTGTTTACATGATTTTAAATGTTTTATAGTGATGGTTATATACAATTCCTGTCTCCCTGGAAGACTAGCTATTTTACTGTACAAAAAGCTCTCTTAGTGTACAGTCAGTTATATTATTTTTGTACCATTAACCCTAAATATGAGCATTTTATTGGTGTAACTTGTTGAAGGCGGTGCACACAGACAGACATTCATAAATCCGGCAGGCTACACCTCCGCATTCCGCTGTTGTATCCATGGCAACAGCTTCTAGTGTTGATCATCCCAAGATGGCGGACGAAGAGAAATCCGCGGCGGTGAGTGCAAAAAAAGCAAAGCTTGTTATCGTTTATTGAGTGTAAACAAACATTACGCCAGGTGAACTGATGGCGGGACACTTCTTGAGTAAACGTAACGTTAGGTTTTAGTGTAGCTCCTCGTTTAACACTCGTCGTTTGAATGTTAGCAGCCTGGCTAACCGAGTCTCTAAGTCGGAGCTAAGTTGATTAACCTAAAGCTAACGGTAACTTGCCATGGGCTCTGCCGTTAATCTCATTCATCCGAGATATAAAGCTCAAAGCCAACAGCTACATAAATGACAGCTGTAGCAAAGTGACAAAAGAAATGCGTAGGTAGCGTTACAGTGCAAATATACGCGGTTTCCCACGCTTCATACTGTAACATAACATAGGTTATTAACAGTCCAGCTCTGCTGTAACTCAATCTGGCTTTGCCACACATCACACTGGTGTTATGGCTGTAACATGTCGAGTTTAACGTGCTGAAATATACCGAATATTAGCTGCACTCGGAGCAATCTACAAGTGAGTGAAATATAGAAAACACAAGGTGTGCGCATGCGTGAACCTACCTGCACACAAGGTAGCTTTATCAGAGCCTGTTAATGTGATGTGTGAACTATCAGCTAATGTGTCTGTTACTATAGCAACTGATTCAAATCCTGCCTCTTATTAAATCTTGACACTGAAGTCTGAATGAGTAATTAAAGAAAGGACAGTGTTGTGTTAAAACAAATGACTCGCCTGTCATTAAAAACAGTTTACAAAGTACTTTGACAGACAAGCACACAATTCAACTCATTAATAATAAATTATCTCATGACCCTTTCCATATAGAGTAGGTCTAGACTGTATTCTTTATAATATTATGTACAGAGACTCAGCAATGCCCACCTGGAGCAAGCACTGGCCGACGGTGGCAAGGAATGCCATGACCAGTTGAGTTAAAAGCAGAGAGGGAGAGATGACAAAACAGATGCACAGCAGCAATAAAACAATAACTATAACTATAAACTTTAATGGAGATATGACTAAAGGTAGTAATAATGGTAATCATAATAATAGTGTACGTGGACGTCATGCAGCACCACAGCAGCAGGCTCGAAGTGTAGCCACGATCCATGAGAAGGCTGAGACAAAATATATATAAAGCAGTTATACCAGATATATACCTGGATAAATAAGACAATAAAAATAGTATATAAAATAATAAAAATGCACACACAAACCATACACATTCACACACCGCTTTTTTTTTTTTTTTAACAAGACAATGTCACATAAAAGCAAGTCTATAAAAATGTGTTTTAACAAGTGATTTAAAATAAGTCACTGATTCTGCAAGCCTTACCTCCTCCGGCTGTAACAGATGGGAGGTAGACCCAGATGCGACACGCAGAGGGTAGGGTACAGTTGTTGATATACCTTAATTCTCACCACAGGTACAGGCAGGAAAACAAATCCCAATGTAGCAGGCACAAATGCAAAATCCAGTAATCAGGCAGAAAGTCAAACAGGCAGGTCAGGCACGGAGAAACAGATTGAGGTAGAGGTTTGTAAAAACAGGAAAAGATTCTCAGGTACAGAGACTAAGTAAACACAAAATAACAAACTCAAAACAATCACACAGCACATTCAAAAATCGCAAAAGCACCTTTAGATTTAAGCCTCGACTTTGGGATAGCCTGAAGGGCCCCACCTGAGGAGGTAAGGCTGCTGACTGGGTCATAAGGGGTCAACATGTGTGTTATGTAACCTGGGGCCAAAATAACAAAAACAAAAACCTAAGGCTCCAATGTTTTTGCAGAGCTGACATACTTAGTACATGTGTATAAAATCAGCAGCCCTGAGTAGGACATACAACAACATACAATAGCTCATAATGTCTAATTGAGGATTTGTTTCTGTTCTGTACATTCGTACATGAACACATCGTTCCAGCAGAGATTTCAGTCTGAACTTTGACATATTTCCACACAGCCTTTTAACAGGAAGAACAAAAGTGTTTCTGGGTGGGGCAAATCTATTTTGGTGGGGCCACTGTACATACTGCCCATGGGAAACACTGATAAGTGGTGTCCAGCATGCTTACTGTGATGTATGGATTGTTGTATATTCTGTCGATATTAGAAAACAACCATTAAGAGTGCAAAATTTGGAATAACCAGACAATAAAATGCAGAATAAAAAGTAAATAAAAAAAGCTATAAGAACATATGATACATGCATGTGTGGGCAGAGACTCTAAAGACAAAAATTGGAGCATAAAGTAACTTTAGAAAGTATATTTTGCCATGTAATGTATGGATTGTATGCTGTTATTTATTTGTTTGTATTTTATATGTTTCAGCTCCCAGCTGCTACCGAAGCCAAGAAACGTCGGGCACCTAAAGGTACCTAAACGACACAACTCCCTTTCACGGCATCCATTGTTTTGTCATGTATTTCTGACAGTTTGTCTGGATACTAACAGAGCGAGTTTGAACGTAATCGTCCTGCAGAGGTCACTCTTACCCTTCTCTCTCTGCCGTCCCTACAATGAAGAAGCTGAGCATACAGTATGCTGCTGAGCTCCATGTTCCAGATGGTTCTCAGTTTGTTGAACACTGAGGATATTTTATCAGCATAATTAAGATCCCATTAACAAGTTAATGTTGTTGCTACATGCTATTAGTGTATTATTATTGTATTTCCGTGCATTTCACATGCATTCAAGCCCTAACTAATTGCATTTAGTATAAGTTGAGGAGACATATCAAAACAACACCCTAAGCACATTAATCTAAGGTAAGACTGAGTACTAAAGTGATAAAAGTGGATGGTAAAGATTTTAATGAGTTAATGTAATGATAGTGTTTCGTACTGTATCAGTAAAATAATAAAAGCTCCATAATTAAGTCTGTTGTACCTATTTTGATGTTTGCTATAGGTAGTGTGTGTGTACGGGTGTGTGTGACTCTTCTCGTTGCTATGTCACCTGCGCACCTGATCACATAGGAAGGTAATCACAGTGGTCATATATAGCCTACACAGGGGAGTCATAGGTGAACACCTGCCGGGAGTTAGGAACGGGGGAAGCCACACAGTTTTTCAGCCACATGAGTGTGTCTGTGCAGGCTTGTTTTGTCCAATCGTTGGACTTTCATTTTACGCCATTCATTCATTTAGCACACCTGACTTTGTGTGTGTGTGTGTGTGTGTGTGTGTGTGTGTATGTTAAACACATATGCGCCACTACGTGTTGGAAATATCATGAAGTTTCCTCAAGTGGCTTTTTTTGTTGCTGGATTGCGAACAACAAAGTCAAAAACAGTAACTATTCTAATATGTCGATATTAGAAAACAGCCATTAAGAGTGCAATATTTGGAATAATCATACAATACAAGGCAGTAAAAGTAAGAAAATATTAAAAAAATGAAACATATAAAGCTGTAAGAAGATGTGTCACATACAGTATGTGTGGGCAGAGACTCTATAAAGACAGAAACTGGAACATACAATAATTTTAGAGATATGAAATGTATGAACACGATGTTTTAAAGCACCTGAGTTAAAAATAGACCAGAAGTCAGATGCATGAACTTCAGGGAATTGTGACATTATCTTGCCTTTCAAGTCTAAACATGTCAAATAATCAAATAAAAAGCCATAAATGTCAGTTTAATTGCCTCCATAAACTCCTGAATTCATACTAATTCTTTAATTACCACCATGAAACATAATTATGGTTAAATAATGCATACACTAAGTTTGCTATGTTATGCACAACAAGTACATTTTCTTCTTTTTATTACATTTCCAATGCAGTTGTTAGAGGTGTTGCATAAATATGAGCATGGCCACTAGAAAGACCTGAAATCAGCTTCTTTTAAACAGCATATGGTGATTTAACCTGTGCCCAATGCAGCATCTTTAGCAGTCTGCCTTATGAAGTCGTGTTTTTTTAAGACACTGACACTTATTTCTGTCAAATTCTTTGCAAGAATAAGTGTCAGCAGCTGAATGTCAGAATAAATGAGTTGAGGAGACCGGGGCTTTTTGAAGTTCCTTGTGGTAAAACTTCCAAAATAATTTTCATCGTATTTTCCATTACATTCTCCCTGTGTGTCTTTTGATCTCAGCATGCCTCTCCTCTGCTCTTATCCCCTTTTAACAGATGGTTGAAGCACACGGAAGGCAAATCTGTCTTAGCATTACCCCAGATCAAATATAACAATGAGAAAATTCCTCCATGTTTGGGATAAAGTTTTTTCACAGGACTATATTTAGGAGACCTCATGCTGTGCTCTTGTTCCTCGCTCCTTTCTACCCGTCTTTCATACAGTAGTTGCAGGAATACATGTCAGACATGTATCCCATCTATCCTCACCAAATATGCCCCGCTTTGTGTATGTGGAGACTGGAGCACCACAGGGCCACAGCTGAAACCCAGAGACAAGAATATTATTGCTGTCTCAGCAGGGAGAAAGCGGATTATGGCGCTACAAATAGGGCCATCCCGATTCTTGACGGGACAAACGTGTGAAGCCCCTT
Organism: Miichthys miiuy; assembly: GCA_036365135.1. Lineage (NCBI taxonomy): Eukaryota > Metazoa > Chordata > Actinopteri > Sciaenidae > Miichthys > Miichthys miiuy. The sequence goes on from CM071603.1 coordinate 25,395,266, forward strand.
ACAGTTTTACACTCAGCGATGGAGAGAGGATTTCTCTGAAGTAGTTGGAAGAGGCTTCATTTCTAGTGGCAAATCAACAGAGCGCTGCTTGAAGTGCTGACAGATAAAAAACAGAAGGGAGCTTTAGTGTAATTCACACTGTATGTTTTTACAGAGGCGGTTCATTAATGATATCCCACCAATGTCAGTGACAGACTCAAAGCCCGACACTTTGTTTCACGTTGCCGCGGATCCTATTTTTAGCCTCAGAGGAAGGTAGTAGGTGCAAGATAACAGGATTACCAGAATCAAACTCACTCGAATTGGAATTACGTTTGCTTCCTTGTGAAATGAAATGTTGTACTCCACTGGGAAGAAGACTTGGAGCATTGTAGTTGAGTTCTTGAGGTTACCTAACCCCTTTTCTAAAGCTGGCTTTGTATTGTGCTGCTCATACCTCCGAGCCTCCTTCTTTCAGCCTCCCTCTCTCTATACGCTCTCTGTTCTGTCACAAGCACCTGGCTTACAAGAGGCGTTGTTGCCCTGGCAACGGGAAGAATATCTCAACCAGCCGAGACGTGAAAAAAAAAAAAAAACAGTGTTTGTAACGAAAAAAAAAACAAACTTGCTTACAAGGTGACATTTACAGTGTGAATTGAATGAATTGATTATAGTTTAGCCCAGGGTTTTTGGTTGAAGTGTTAACATCTATGTTAACTGTCACATCAAAGACTCACTAGTGACTGCAGAAGGAGGGTGCTTTCAGGATTATTTATTCAGCCCGGCGAACCAATAGTCCAAATAGATGTAACTCTTAATAATCTGAGCAGTTTGTGAGTAAAAACTTGCTAACAAGCTAAGATTTACTGTGCGCTTGACTGACTTAAATGTAGCCTGTGAATTTAGGTTTACATGTTACATCTTTGTTAGCTGTCAGACCGGAGACTTACTAATGACTGCAAAAAAGGAGGACACTTTCGGGATTAATCATCCAGCTATCAGCTAAGTAAGACGTGATCTGAACAGGATCGGGTAATGAGCTTAATAGTATCCCATATTTCTTCTCTTATATTCTTTCCTCTCAGCTCCAGAGCTTCCCATTGTGGAGAGGAGAAACTGGCTGATCCACCAGCATTACATCTGCAAAGACTATGATACCTGTAAGGTAAAGTACCTTCATTCCACCAGTCTCCCTGTGGTTTAGTCTGCCATTGAGCTGTTCAGTGTTGGTCTGATTGACCTTTTAAACATAATGAAGATAATGAATGCCTGGCATGTACAGGGTTCTGTCTAACACTGCACTTTATTATGCTCTAATAAACTGCACTGACCTGTCCCATTCCCACATGAAACCTTAATAAAATCGACATTCCTTGTCACTTTCTCTTAGAAGATCTCATTTCGAGCTGAGCGAGGTGGAATATAGATCAGGCAGTGGTGGAGATTAATAATTACACTCTCAGCCGGTCTCATCGCTCTGAAACCAGCTGAGCCAATCGGAGTGACGCACGATGACAATAGCTCAATAAATAAAGAATCAGCTTCTTCAATCAGCTGTGAACACACAGCACCACAAATCTGCAGCCAGAGGGAGTTTTTTTTAAACAGACGCTTAATACAACAACGATAGAAATGAATCATAAGTTTGATAAGCTGTTTATAGGATCGCATCAGTCTGACCAGTACTGCTGTTTTTATTGTTTATTTCAGGTTGCAGTTGATTACATCATATCTTAAAACGTGATACAGTAGCATTGGCCTCGTGATACATTTTAAGAATAAAACATGAACTGCTGATTTTTCCAAAAGTTACTCTGATCAAGACATGCTCGCAGGATTAATGAGCCTTGGTAATCCAACGTCTCTCGGGCAGAGTACCGAGTTATAATGGACCCGTCAGATGTGTGCAGCCGAGGTGTATGCAGTGCGTAATGGCACTGTGCTCTGGCGCGGCACTTCTCTAATTGGAGGCTGCAGATTTATCAGCACATCTGTCCTGCTGCCTTCAGATGGCTGCAAAGATTTAATGAACTGAACTGAAGGATTAGCTTTTTACACAGTGTAAAACAGCTGCACATGTACAACAGATATAGTGAGTATCAATCTTAATCATTTATAGATACATTAACCGAAGTTCCTTCTTCAATCACATATAGATTTAAAAAGCATTTACAGAGCGGAGAATGTTTAATTAAAATAGATTGTTCGTTATTCAGTTTGCCATCAACTTGACAGCAGATGTGGATCTGTGACGTCTATTCTCGTCGTCTAGAGCAAAGTCTCTTTCCACCAAAATACCGATACTACATGCCCCATTTAGATGAACCTCCCATCTGTTTGCGCCTCTCCTCACAAGTGTGCACCCTGTGCTCTGCGCCGTGCACCAAAATACCACACAGCTGGGCTGAACAAATTTCAAGGTCAGGAAAATGCCAAACTTTCACAAAAATACGGCCCTCATTAGTCTGTTACAGTGCAGATGTACAGGCAGGATATTCAATACTGTTGTTTATCCAAGGCTGCAAGATGTTTAGAGACTGAATCACATCGAGGTTTGTATTCAGCAGGGCCTGAAATGTTTGTTTTTGTAAGCATACTATTAGAATAAAAGATAACTGAGTTGTAGAAATTGTTTCCCGTTCTGTGTCCATGTAGGCGATCATCAAAGAACAACTGCAGGAGACTAACGGAACGTGTGAATACGCCATATATGTTCAAGGTGAGCCGTGGATTTAAAGTAACACGTCCCTCTCACACATGTAACATGCATGATGTTAATTAATAGCTACATCAAATGGAGCCTCTGTGATAGCCGACGCCAAAGCTCCTCAATACATCATTTAGTTCCCCCAAATCTCTGCTCTTTAGACCCCACGCTGTGCCTTTGATTTTTAATGGGTTCTTTAAACTTATTCATGTAGATGAAGATCCTCTCTTTTTGTGTTTTAATGTCTTGCCACAGCACTAATCTTGCGTCTTGAGGGCAAGATCCAACAGTCCCTGGAGCTGTTTCAAAGCTGCGCTGTCCTTAATCCCAGCAGTGCTGACAATCTGAAGCAAGTGGCCAGATCACTGTGAGTCTACTGCCCTCAAGCTTAGGGTGCATCAGCCCCTCTTCATTAACTAACAAGACAGACACAGGAGAGAAATATACAGGCCAGTTATGACCAGATTATTTTTAATACTGTAGGGAACATTAATCCACCCCCAGTGACTACTTTCACTGTTGCAGGAATATTTCTTCAGCACGCAGTGATTAAGATTATTGTTGTTTATTCTTTGTGTAGATTTCTCCTGGGAAAGCACAAAGCAGCGATTGAATTCTATCACGAAGCTGCGAGGCTCAACGAGAAAGACTGGGTGAGAGAAAGGTTTCTGCTTTGTCTTAAAGTTAGTCAGGGAACGTGTTCAGTGGGCCAGGCATCTTCCACTGCACTCTGAATCACTCACAGTATATAAAGAATGGACAGCGCATGCGTGATGTCACCCACAAGGTGAAGCTCAGAATACGTGGCGCCTGAAGTTTAGGTTAGGAAATACCCAGACTGCACCTCTTTTTCTCACCAATGCATAATTTTTTTCAACTTCATGGTTGAACTTCCGAACTGATCCAGCTCTGTTTTACTCTGAAGCCTATAAAAAATATATTAAACTGTCCAGGCAGGCTCATTAAACTCAAGTATGTTTTGGAGATTTAAACTGTCCCCTCTGTCAGTGACGCCGCAGAATCTGTATTCCGCAGAGCGTTTGTCCTAAATAACTTTCTTTTATATTTGGAAATAAAATTTAGCTCAGCTTTTATCTAGCCCTGTTGAATTAAGCATGCACCAACGCACCATGTATAATTTTTTCACCTCAGGAGATCAGTCATAATCTGGGCTTGTGCTATTTCTTCATCAAAGACTTCAAAAATGTGAGTATGCTGATTTTAACACCACCATACAGCACAAATTGTTCTCACTGCTCCGATGATGATTCGATCATTCCGATCTTCTTTCTCCGTCAGGCTGAAGAGCATCTGAACGTAGCTCTCCAGATAAACAAACACGACAAGACTTTTATGATGCTCGGCAATGTCCATTTGCTGGCTGGGGAGACCGACAAGGCCATCGAAGTGTATAAGAGAGCCGTGGAGTGAGTAAAGTTCAGACGTGGACAACAAAAAGCACTCGTTTAAAGAGGAATCTGTTGGAATTGAAGTTTTTCATCAAACCCAAATATTATGAATAAAATAAACCCAACTCGGTTAATAATTACACAGGCTCAGCATGATAGCTTTCTTCATGATGACACTCTTTCAAGGCACTAAAAGAGATTGGCATAAAACATGCTGTTTCAGACGAGTCTGGCTACTTTCAAGGGGTTCCCTCGTGATTTATCTGATGATTTTCAGTCTTTTCAGCTCATTTTCAATAAGTGGTCCTCCTTCAGTCTCACACAAAGCTCCAGCTTTGCCCTGTTTTAACCCGAGGGCCCTTTTCACAGTTCAGTATAAATTCTTTTCATTTCCGCTTCGTTTCATATGTTGAATATTTAAACACTGGTGTAAATAAGGAAATGACATCAGTGCCTGTAATAGAGCTCATTATGGCTACCTCCTGTTGGGGTTAAATGAATTAATCAAGTGCCCCAATACTGGCGTTGTTTTTAATGAGACGTACTACTGTGAATCTTATTTTAAGGCAGCACATTTTTTTTCTTTTATTTCTTTGAGTCACATCCCCCCACAGGTTATAATTAACACTCCACAATTATGCTGAATCAAACCCTGATTTAAAAATCAGCAGATTCCCTGAATATCAACCATGTTTGCATGAGAATAAGTGCAGACATTAAATGTAATTACAGCCATAGATGAAGTGACATTTTTCTCGTCAGGTATTCTCCGGAGAATACTGAACTCCTCACGACTCTCGGGCTGCTGTTTTTACAGGTAGGTCGACAGGTAGAAATTATGTGTACACAAGAGATAAGCACCACTGGATAAGAGGGACATTTACTATACGTGTCAGAAAAAAAGGTGTGGATGTGTAATTTTCCGTCTTGATGTTTTTGCCAGCTTGGGAAATACCAAAAAGCTTTTGAGCACCTTGGAAATGCCCTCACTTTTGACCCCAACAATTATAAGGTACGTGGGTACATTACTTTTAGTTTGCTACTGAGCTACCCCGAGGACAGTGAATTGAACTTGTTTTAAAGCAGTACAGTCAAAATAAAAGGTCATCCTCTGTCAGGTGGCACAGTCTGTCTTTCATCATGTACAGTTTCAAAGGGTACATCTTCCTCTAATATCTCTCTAATCATTGTTTTTATTCGCAGGCCATCCTGGCTGCAGGCAGCATGATGCAGACCCACGGTGACTTTGATGTGGCCATGAATAAGTATCGAGTGGCAGCATGCGCCGTGCCTGAGAGCCCTCCGCTCTGGAACAACATCGGCATGTGCTTCTTTGGAAAAAAGAAATACGTAGCTGTGAGTCATATGGTTCACTTTTTTTTGCTTAGGTTCACATTTTGACTGTAAATACCAACAGTGGTGGAAAGTAGCTTTCAGTACAGTTTTCAAATACTATTTTTCAGATTAAGTTTTATATTAAAAACATGTGATAAGCTTCCGAATTACAATGGCTCTTTGGCTTGTCTAGTCTAGTTGGAGCTCCTTTCCTGAATTAGCTGTTCTACCGAAGAGACATTTCCCCTCTGAACCTCACAGATGGTTTCATTTAAGTCGCCGTTTGAGGCCCAAATAGGTCAAATCATAAAATGTTTCACCCCAAAAGAAGCAAAGATGAGAGAAAAGTCCAAACAATGAAAACAAGATTTGTCTCGCAGACCTTTTGTCTTTTCTCCTTTTTCTCTGTTAACGACCGCTCAGATTATTTTTGTGACACAGGAAACCACTGAAGACTAAACTGAGTATAATGTAGTAAAAAGCTCCACCTTCAGCTACAAGTACTGCTTACACATTGATGAAACAAGTCATGTATCACAACGTGTCAGCCACAGGAGATGTTCTACTGTAGAACAAGTACTTTTAGTTTGGGTACTTTAAGTACATTTTGTTGTACTTGTACTTTTAAAGCTGCTCTGTGGAGTTTTCTTGTAAATAAAGCACACGGTGTAAATCTTCGAGGTCTAACAAACATGTTTACTGACTTGCAGTCTTTTCCTTTGCTGTCTTTGTTGGCGTATCACTGTGTATCTTAGTGATTTATTGCCACCTGTTGATTGTTGGAATAGTGTGAAACCATTGGCTGGAAACCATTTTTTATCAGTTTGACAGCCAGAAAGATGATTTCATATTATTAAATATGCACATTGCTGCTTAATTTGGTCTTTATGGGCCTGAAGTTTCATAAACCCAGATTTGTACAGTATCTGTTGTTTCTCGAGTTCTTCATGGGATCATGTATTATTAAAATACAAACAGTCCTGTCAGCTGTTGTCTTCTCTCTGCCAACTTTTATTCCTCTCACAGGCCATCAGCTGTTTGAAGCGGGCACACTACTTGTCTCCTTTTGACTGGAAAGTGTTGTACAACCTCGGGCTGGTACATCTGACCATGCAGCAGTACGCCTCCGCCTTTCACTTCCTCAGTGCAGCCATCAACCTGAACCCACGAATGGGGGATCTCTACATGTTGCTGGCAGGTAATGAGTCAGAGAGACGGAGAAATAATTCATGAATGGATCACATCTTTAAAGAGTATATGGATGATCTGTTCTGTATCTTTTAAATCTCTCATTGACAGTGGCTCTGACCAACCTGGAGGATGTAGAGAATGCCACCAGAGCGTATGAACAAGCTGTGATGATGGACGAGTGAGTCTGTCTCAGATCTTCTACCTTAAACTTAGAACTTCTGAATCTGACTGTGTAGTTTCTTAATTTAAAATGTGCTCTTCCTCCAGGTCAAACCCTCTGGTCAACCTGAACTTTGCCATCTTCCTCTACAATCACGGTGAAAAGAAGGGAGCTCTGGATCAGTATCAGGAGATGGAGAGGAAGGTCAACCTGCTTCGAGACAGCAGCAGCAACTTTGAATTTGATTCTGAGGTACTTAAGATGATGTTAATGTCTCAAAGTCAGTCATTGAAGCCATTACTTACAGTGTTTTAAGTCTTTGCTGACTTGTCTCTAACAGCTAATGGACATGGCTCAGAAGATGGGAGCAGCCCTGCAGGTGACAGAGAGTCTGGTGTGGACTAAACCAGGCAAGGACTCCAAATCTAAACCAAACTCTGCAGCAGCCACCAAAACTCCCGGTGCTCCTCTTGGTACCAACCAAGCTCTGGGCCAAGCCATGTCTTCTGCTGCGAGCTACAACAAGAACATCCAGCTACCAACAGGTACAAACTAACTAAAAAAAAGTGTCAGTTAATAATCTGTCAGCTCGGTGTCGCTTCTGGTTTGATGTGTGACAGAGCAGCTTTAGCGATGAAGCTCGAACTCTGAGTCAGGTTCTGACGGAGACCGAGCCGGGCTGAATATTTCTCTTTTTGTTCTGAGCTGAGGCGAGCACATAAATGATTTTTCATCAGAAAAGTCCAGCAGTACACTGTCAGGGCAGGCGATGACAAATTTCACAGTCTCCACCTTTTGCCATTAAATCAAAGCCCGATTTTTCATTTTAATTGAAACTTTAAAAATACCTCTTCCTTGCAGATTGAATATATGGGCTAAGGCCAAATAGATTATGTTAGAAAAGAAGCTCACCTCAAGACAGTATATGTTCTTGACAACAAAAGAAAGTCAGCGGTGTGGGGAAAAAAAATGACACAAAGGTAAGACAATAAATTCAAGGCTACTCTGAAATGATTGTCGCAGCTCACAGCTCAGAAAAGTAAGTAGACAGGAGTGCTTTCATGCACAAGAGCCTCATGCATAATTACACAGCTCAGTCTATCTTTCTAACACTCGACAACAAGCGTTTAACCCCCCAGCTTGTTGTGAAAATACAAATATAGCCTGTAAATATACAGCTAGACGATGTTTAGCAGTGTAGTCGCTGCTAAAGATACTGTATATTTAAAGTGGAGGTAGGTATTCGGTGGTGTGTGTGTCTTTATTGCTATGCTAACAGCTAGTCTGTCAGTACATTTTGCTGGATGTCAGAGTATATATATGACAGGACGGGGACCTGCTGTATCTTGCTGGTTGTTAAAATTGACACTGTATATGGAAAACAACTTACCCTGACACTTTGGGTTGGAAAATCTCACAAGCTCTCATAGACGCTGGCCAATGTTAGGCGAGTAGGAAAGTTATATTTACAGATGAATGAAAGCAACGTAAATCTTTCAAAAGGTAAGTTTTGTGTGTAATTGCATGTTTTACCGGCGTGTGTAAACGAGAACTGTTTATCCATGGGAGGGATCTTTTGTTGTTAAAGTTATAAATGTGCTGTTAAAGCATCAAACTGTTTCCCCTTAATGCTTCACCAACCATTTACACAAGCCGATCTAAATTGCCTGTCTGTGGGATGTCACAACTGGAAAATCTAATTATATGCAGTGTCTAACTCTTCTAAATATACGATCGCATCAGGCCGCACAAAATAATGCGGTGACATGGTTCTGTCTGCTAGTTTGATCAATCTCAATTTCCTCCTTTCATCTTCAATAAAACTGAAAAAAAAAAACAGTGAAATAAAGTTTCCATTTCCAAAACTCAGTGCATCATTTTCTGTTGGCCTCTTTCACTAGCAAAGGACCACACCATCGACAAGATACAACCATGACTTATCGAAGCGTGAACTCTTGTACTTTTTGTGCTGCATTGTGGGGAAGCACCCGGACACGATGGACCTCCTAAGAACTCCATGGAGAGTAGGAAGAAGAGAGAATCAAAGAAAGATTCAGGGTGGGCGGGAGGGGTGCAGAATACGAGAGGGAAATAGGATGAGAGGGTATTTATAAATTTATATAAGTGTCTGAAGTGGTACGGTTGAGGTCCTGCACCTGAAACTGCTAGAAAGCTTCAAATTGTGATCTGTTGGTGCACAAAGATGAACTCTGACCATCATCAGCTTGAAGATAAAAACAGGAAACACATTCTTGAATTTGTTATTTGAGTTTTAATTCAAGTGATTAAGAGCACGACTGTGACTGTATCTTTAATTCAGAGTCTGAATCAGCTTCTATTCTGCTGAATATAATATAAGCATGTTGATGAAGGTGTGGGAACAGAAATACCACAAGCCAGTCACAGTTAAAGTTTATGAATAATGCTACAGATATTAATGTTAATGAACCCAAACAAACAGTTTTATTTGTGTTTCTCAAACTTTTTACACCATGTAACACCTTTAGAATATATTCAGCTCTCCAAGTACCACCAGTATAACAAAAATAAAATACAGTAAGCCGACACTATCCAGCTCCAGACGGTTCACGCCATTTGGAGTCACGATTGCACGATTGAGTGTTTTTGCAGGCACATCTTAGCTCGTAACTAATCATGTATGTACACGCGCTACCTGCATGAACGTGACGTGACTATGGAGCAGGACGATATTGAAACAAAATATTACAGATCGTTTAAGTATTTTCATTCAAATTCATGTAGTATTGACGGTATTAAATGTTTATAAATTAGTTTATTTAATTAAAATGAGATATTTCAAAGATTCCTCCGTGTACCAGCCAAAGGAGCTCACCTACCACCAGTTTTAATGTACCACAGTTTGAGAACCACTGGTGTAGCTCTAACAGAAAATGGTGAAAGAAAAATGGCCTCCACTCTCATGTTATTTTCAGGAGTTTCTAAAGGTCCCTCCATGCCCCTCGAGCCAGAACCTGACGTGGACAAAGCCCCCAGCCCGCCCTCTGATCCTCCAGGCTCCCCAGAACCTGCAGACTCAGCAAACCTCAAATCCAGAACATCCAAGAGGAAATCCAAGGTGGAGGCGTGAATTAGCTTGTTGGCTACCTATCTTTGTCATAAGATGTTCTCAAACAGCAACCAAGCTATCTGTGGTTTTCTATCTCATCGTAGTTAGACATGAAGCCTTGAGTTGTCGGCTTCTGGTTTAGGCACACGGTGCACAGGCGTTTCTTGTCCTACGTAATAATTTACTTTACACTGAAAAGGGCAACGTCAACGCGCACTTTTTTCATACCGTTTATTTCAGGAAATATTGAATGTCACCACAACGCATCACTTTTTAAACCAAAATTGGAGAGTGTGTCTTGTAAATCTGTGTAGATGTGACAATGGATGTTACAGAAATGATAAAATGAGCATCTGTGCAGTTGCGAGTGTTAATATTTGGATGAGTTAGCAATAAGGTGAAATGAATTTTACCTTTCTAGCGAAGGTGTCAGTCCTTTGCTGTTGGGCGTCTCTACAGCTGAATAAATGTGAAGGAAATGCTGCGACAATCACTGCTGAAATACAGAGTACAGAGAGAGACGTGTGTGGATAGTTACAGGATATTGCTTGTTTGTACGATAGGGCTCTTTTCGGGGTTGAGTGTAAATAGTGACACATGCTTTTATATGTGGATAAATGTTTATAGAGAGTAATGTATTTAATATTAAAGAAGAAACTTTAAAGAAAGTTGCTGCCTCGCTCCTTTTATGAAGCCAAATGTGTGTGTGTGTGTGTGTGTGTGTGTTTGTTTGTGTGTGTGTGTGTGTGTGTGTGTGTGTGTGTGTGTGTGTGTGTGTGTGTGTGTGTGTGTGTTGTTTCATACTGTGTTCTCTCATGTCGGGGTCGTTCAGTTCAACAGAAACCGTCAACAGGGGACAGTATTGTTTAAGAGCTCTCTCCATTAGCTAACACATAATGCATGTTCTGAATGAGAACAATAACTCATAAATGAATAATTTTTTCGTCCTCCAAACTAATGTTGAACCTGCCTGTGGTTATTCTCGGATGAAGGCTGAGTATCTGTTTCTAAAATGTAACAGGAATGAGGCTGGAAAGAAAACATATGAACAAGGAGTACACTGTTGTGGTTTAAGATAGGCCCTCATAATACATGAGGATGAAGCAATTTGTACATATTAATCAAAAACATTCGTGAAATACGTCCCCCTATAAAAAAAAGTCTGGATACATAGGAATATTTCTGTGTGTTTAATATTTGGTGGCATTTAAATGTCAACCACAGCTGGTGTTTGGTTTAAGAGGTTAGAGACTAACAAATTCAGCTCAGATCAAAATTCTATCTGCATTTCATAAAGTTTTTAAGTTGGCAGTATTTACTCGTTAAAATCACGGATACAGCTTCTAAATCCTCAATCCTTTGTCAAACTAAAACAGCAGTTTTATTTCAAATCCAGAGATGAAAAATTAGAGATGCCGTGACTTGACGATGTAACAATCTGAATGACTTCATACTGTAGGTGCATTAATAAAGACCTCTAAACATGTTTGATACTCAGATGTTTGATACGCAGATACCTCTAGTGACTGGGTGTGATTTGGTTTATTTGAACTTTGGTTGGAGGTCGTATGCATGACATCACCGACAGGTTTTAAAGAGCCATTGTGAAGCTCAGAGTGTGGTGGCTCTCGTCAAAACTGTTTTTTTTTGTACCAGGCTGTAAACATGTTTATTTCTGCTGTGAAGTTTTAACATGCGGGCTTATGTAGCCAGCCTCAAGTGGCTGCTCGAGGAACTGCAGTTTCTGACATTTCACAGACATGGAAGTTGCTGCTTGGTTGAGGCTGACAGAAGGAGTAGAGCTGTAGGACTGAGCACATTTCCTAGGTAGATAAGATGACAGAGATACTGAGTTACTGTAAGTGTAAATATTTATTTGTCCTCTGACAGAGTGAATGCCACTGTGGACCAAGAGTCAAGTCAACAAGGTTACAAGCCAGCCACTCTCTCTTCCTTATAGTCTTTATAATGCATCCCTGACTGTAGATTGTGAATGTGCTGGAAGCCTGTTGTCAGGTAGAAAGAGACGAGAGGTTATCGTGTGCAAATCTTTGAGTGTGATGTCATGCACGGTCAGATGTATTCAAAGGTCTCATGTCACTTGAGTCTTCATCAGTGAATCACACTCTACAACATGGAAAATGGGCGTTATTAGAGAGTATGTTGTTGTATAATGGAGGAGTGTTTTTGACCTTCTATGAACGATTCTGCCTCAGTAAACGTTCACATCATCAGTAGGCACTACTGTCAAGTGTTTAGCCTTCAAAATCATTTGGTTATTTGGTTATAAGTATGTGTTTATGCTTAATTTGTCAGCATGTATTCACTGAGGTTCACTATAAAAAGAACCGTGGTAGTAATAGGTTATATTCAGTGCAGATTTTTATTCAGAAACTGATTTATTTATTTATTTGTCTGAACAATTCTGTGCATACTCCTGGAATGCATGTATTTCCTTTAATCAGTCAACAAGCTCTGAATGAACTTTGACCGCTCCTGCTGATAAATGTGTTACATTTCAGATGTTTTCGCTGTCATGCTGTGATATTACCACATTTTCTGGGTTCAGCTCACAGAAAGTTTGTCAAGTTTTGTACACTCGGAAAACAGGAGAATCATCCCGGGCATATATGAGATATTTTTGATCAAACTGCAACCACTGTAGCTGTGAAGTGAAGCAGACGCAGACGTGCCAAACACTGCAGTTCCTCAAATGTCCACTGGAGGCTGGTTAAAGAACAAGTCAGTCTCATAAGTCCCCATGTTAAAAAGTCCAACTTCACAGCAGAAATAAACAGCCCGGTACAAAAAACAGTTTTGGTCTCTATAGCTAATTTTCCCGTTCATGACAACTGTACTGACAACATCCATATCTATGCTGTCTATGATTTTGTTGTTTTGATATGTGTGTGTTTGCTGTGCTGCAAAAATAAATTTCCCATGTGGGACAATAAAGACTGAAGTGAACAGTTCTATAACAAGATTATTGGCACCATTTATCTCCCAAACTCAACATCACACTTTCAAACTTCTACCAAGGAGTAATCATTTATAGAATCAAATTAAACTCAGTGGAACATAAACTAAAAAAAGAAACAGATCAGATTCCATTTAGCTTAAATAATTTGATGCCATACATGTATTAAACATAGCAAAGCGTACTGCATAAAGCCCGATGGTAAACTAATCTTTTAATCCTTGATGGACATAATTATCTGGAAACTATCTTCTTGAAGCCAGATACTGATTACATTTCCTGCCCCTCATGTATGTTGTCATTGAAGATTGAATCCAATCAGACCCTCGTTTGACCCCGAAGATGCACACAGCAGTCCTTATTGATCAGCCAGTGTTACTGTTCTTTGCTTTTTATGCCTTCATGATGGAAAATAGCATCTACATGTGCTTCTATTATCACCAAGAGACCATAGTTTTTTTTATTTATTTATATATTAGGTCCTTGTTAAACTGTGCATGCCTGGATTGCCTGTGGTCGTAACTTTTACAGGCTAGCTGATGGCCTGTAAATTACTGCTCCTGCTGCAGTTATTTTTCAGCACAGCTGTGGAAGATTGGTTTTCCATTTCTCATTTTTCTACGATTCATATCGCCCGTGGAAGCGTCTCAGTACCTTGTGGAAGTTTCATTTTAAGTTCTCAGACTCCAGGGAATGGTAAGTTGTGCTATTTTTTTTATTTTTCCATTGTTGGATATTTTAATTCAGATTTTGTCTCCCGTTGAAGATGGGATACAATATCTTTATAGTAATGTTGTGAAACAGGAGTGTTGATTTTACTTTATTTTCTTTTGTTAGAGTTTCTTTTTATAACTTTTATGATGTTTCAGGGTGTGTGTGTGTGTGTGTGTGTGTGTGTGTGTGTAACTGCAGCTGCAGCTGTTGTCAGTCTAAATTGTTGACTGACTTGTTTGCCAAGACGCTCACAGCTGGCAGGCTGTATTTTTCTTTGTTTCACTGCAGCACAGAGCTGACGGAGGCCTTACTACGACAAAGAAGAAGAAATGTTTTATTTCCTTTGTCCATCTCGTCTTTCTTACTTCAAGTCCAGTGACATGTGCCGGTTTGATATACGAGCATTCTGCCTGTCTGGATTTTAGATAAGCTGTGCTCTTAACCTTAACCCCCATTTTCCTACTTTACATCACATAAAACTACTGTAATTCTGTCAGCAGCTCTTCATGCAGTCTCTGCCCCTTGTCTGGCTCTTTTAAATGGTTCCCCAGATAATAATAAGGTCTTGAGTATGAGCACTCAGTGCTCCGCACACTTCTTGTCTTCCCGTCTTTCTATTTTCTCTTCAGATATCTCAGTGATGCATCATTTCTGTCCAGATATTATACGAGAGACACACACTTAACCGTCCACTACTAAGAAATCCTTCAATATGTGCACAGTGCAAATACTTAATATACAACTTTATGTTGCCACTGCTAATTAAACTTATCACAGAGTCAATTAAATCCTTCTTTGTGTTTTCTGAGGTGTTAGTGGAGCAACATCCACAATTAGATTTTTTCCAGCTGTGAGCAGCTCCTTCATTTCCTTTGTGCACTGTGTAGTGAGAGAACAGAGTCTATCTATAGTATACTGTGAATGCTGTATGATTATCCATGCAAGCAGTGTGTTCATCCTGCTAGTCCAGACTGAAATCTCTCAACAAACTCAGTGTGTTCCCCCGACAGGATGAATTTAAATAACTTGACAGTCTCTGATTTTTCACCTGTAGCACCACCAGGAGGTCAGATTTTTAATTTGTTCTAATATTAAATGGACTGTACTTATATAGCACCTTTCTAGTCTTCCAACCACTCAAGGGGCTTTTACACTACATATCATATTCACACATACAGACACTGACGCCATTGGCTGCCATGCAAGGAGCTAATGATTCACACAGCGACGGCACATCTTTCAGGACCAATTTGCAGCTCAGTGTCCTGGTCTTGGTTGATATGGAGTAGCCGGGATCAAAGCACTGGGTTTGTTTCTGTGTTTCATGTTTTATTTTGTAGTTCCACCCTGTCTGTCTTGTCTTATTCTACTTCCTGTCTTGTTTCCCTCATTTTTTTATTTGTTTCACCTGTCCCTGATTAGCCCTGCATGTCTATTGAGTTCTTGTGTTTCCTTTGTTTCCTTGTCTGTCTGTTTTTGTGTTGTTGTGTCTGTGTGTTTTCTACCTGGTTTCTCTCTGTGTCCGAGTCCCTCGCATTTCATGGTTCCAGTATTTGTGTCTCTTCTGTTTTTGACCCTGCCCTTTTGGATTATTTGCCTGTTTCTTTGAGTCTTTTGTTTGTGTTTTTGCATGGTTTTCCATTTGGGTCTTTTCCTGTAACCTCCCCACTCCCCTGTGACACATTGAGACTGTGATATTAGGATACTGATTTTAGCATTTATCCAAAGCATGCTGTGCTTAAGTAGAGCTTCACAGAGCCACTAGCATGGCTGCAGACCAGTATACTTTTTTGTCTCTTATCCCTTGTGAACACACTTCAAAGCCTTAGCTCAGTTATCTCAGTGGTTCTTAATTTTATTTGTTCAGCTAAGGGACCCTCTCCGTATGTCCTTTGGAATAATTTGATGCAGCTTTTGCACTTTAGTAGTTATGTGAAAGTATGAGATTACAATTACTAATATGTCACCTGTTCACTCACAGCCGGACCCACATCACCCCTGTCCTCCATGACCTCCACTAGTCCCACAGCAGCATAAAATCCTCCTCCTCAAACACAAAGCCCTCCACAACCAGATCCTCACAGACCTGCTCCATCACCACACTCCATCCGGCAGCCTCTGCTCCTGCAGCGCGAACCTCCAGAATCCACCACACAGGACCAAGCACCGAACAGAGGTGACAGCGCCTTCTCCATAGCTGCCCCCTTCATCTGGAAGTCTCTCTCCAAACACAACCCTGACTGCACCGACCTACCTACCTTCAAATCACTGACAAAAATGCACTTTTTTAAAACTGCTTTTAATGTTTAACTGAAGTCTAATGTGTTTTTAGTGAATTGTTTCTATGTTTTGATGATTTTACTCTGTAAAGTGTCTTTAATTACTTAGAAAAATGCTCTTAAATAAAACGTATTATTGTTATTACAGATTACAGATGTTCAACGATGCTGGGAAGAATAAGAGGAGGTCGCAGGGCCGGATGAAAGTAACAGCCGTGTGAAGGCGAATGTGAGGACAAGGTCACATGACTCCTCCTTCTCCATCAAAATAAGCATCTCGGAAATCTCTTAGGTCAGTTCTTAACCAGTCACCTGCTGAAGATGATTTAGTGCTCAGCCTTTAATTTTATATACTGAATTCATGTTGAAACTGATATGATGTGCAGAAAATTACCTGGGACCTCATTTATAAAAAATTGGACACCTTAATGAATCTTTAATGGTATCTTTAGATCATTTTTCAGTTTATACACGAGTTTGATTTATGAAATTATCTGAATGAAGCTGAGTCTGCCCATTTAGAAAACATGTTTTGCACCTGTCTAATATAAACCACCTCCAGGAGTGCAATAAATCGTCCATTTCATTCCTTATGGATCAATTTACAAATTTCTAAGTAGGGAGATGAGATAAGATAAATTTTAATGATCCCGCACCGAGAAATTCACTTGTCACGGCAGCTCATCTTCACAAGGTTGATAGGAAATTACTCGTAAATAAGAAATATAGAGAAGAGAGTCATGAAGTCATGCTGATGTTAAAGAGTCTGACAGCTGTTGGAATGAAGGACCTGTGGTAGATCTCCTTCTTACATGGTGGGAGTAGCAGTGTGTTGCTGAAGCAGCTGTTTAAGGCCTCCACAGTCTCATGCAGGAGGTGAGAGGAGTTGTTCATGATGGATGTCAGCTTTGATAACATCCTCCTCTCCCCGATTTACTCTGTGGAGTCTAAGAGGCAGTCCAGGACAGAGCTGGACCTCTTAACCACTTTGTTGAGTCTCTTTCTGTCCCTCTCTGTGCTTCCCCGACTGCACACCATAGTGTCATAGAAAGAGTCCTGCACACTCCAGTAAGTGGAGACGACTTTGGCCCTTCTTGTACAGGACATCTGTAACACCCAGGTATGTTCCCACCATCTCGATATCCAATCCCTGGATGCGTCTCCCTCTTGAGGTCAACCACCATCTCCTTCGTTGTGAAGGTGGATGAGATTGCAACAGCCGACGAAGTCTGTGATGAAACCCGTGGCTCTGATACGCGTCCCACGATGGCTGTATAATCGGAGAACTTTTGAAACCGTCAGATATAAATCTGAGTTTATGCATGTCAAGTTGATGTTTTACAGAGTAACTTTGTCTTTTCCAGCACGTGTTAAGATCAAATACTGCGACTCTTCTGCAAATGAAAACTAAAAGATTAAGAGGAGTTTGTATGACGTGCTGTCTGACTACAAAATCAAATGCGTTTTCAGTTGTTTAAATATGGAAATAATCGTCTCTGGGATCCTGGATCATTTCTAACCCTCTCCCTGTGTTTGATATATATTATTCCTCTGTGCCTTAGAGCTCCACTGTGTCCATAAAGACACAGAAAACAACACATCAGCGAGCCACACTGTTAAACTGGGTGACATAATCGTTCCTAACTTCGGACATGGACACTACTACAGTATGCATCTGTTTTAGCCTTTTTTAAAATGAAAGTGTATATCCATGTCCTGTTTTTAAAGATTTATGCCTTTAGTTGGGATGAACAGTCTTAGAAACAGCGACACAGACATGGTAGGCAATTTGGAAAGGAATGACAGATGGACCAACACATTTGTTGGTTTTGGTCTATTTGTTGGATTCATTGTCAGCAACAAAAAATCTAGAAAAAATGGCAGGCTTCCTGAGAAGGATTTAAAAAACATTTTAACCCTCTGGGGTCCAAACGGTCGCCCAGGATTGCTAAACAATTGATAGAGCCATTGATAGACCACAGAGCGTTAAAATGGCAAACATATTCACATTAGTAGTGAGTTTCTATCCGGTCTTCTATCCTGTTTTTGTTTATGTTCTATAGAATATAATATAACTATACATATAACTGACTTGACTTGGTTTAAAACCTGCAGGGGATATGAGAAACATTGACTCCCTCTGCAGAGCGTGTAGGCAGTGAACAGGAGATGTAACTGATATTTTCCATATCTCTCTAGCTGAGGCATCTTTGAGCTAGAACTTAACCTCTAATCGACGCGGTGCCCTGACCAACGGCTGAAAACAACATTTCTCTGATGAGAGATTAAAAAGGCAGGGCAAGTCGAACACAGGGTTTCCCAGGTGTAATTACTCATGATGGATCAAATGGCGTGAAGGGATGAAGGACAGCTTAATTTCTGTGTTTGTTTGTGATTAAATGTGTTTTCAGTAAGTCTTCAAAAACTTTGGGTAAAGGAAAATAACAACCATCTTCCCTGATGGTTTCTTGATATTAAAGGATCCGTCTTGTTAAATTAAAGCTGCACTAATCAATATTTTTATATGAAAGGGTTACATTATTATGTTCAATACGGAAGGCCTTGCTTGTTGCGATGAATCCAACTCGGTTACTGTGGTGAGCATACAGTAGTGCAGCATTTAGCAGCTAAAAGAGGAGTGAACATCGGCCTTACATTTGTTAGGTGGTTAGAAACACGACTTCAAATGAATGCTAATGTTGCTCCGTGTCTGCTGAATGTGTATATAGGTGATAGTTTGCTCAGATGTTAGCCTTAATCTTTTAAAAGCAGAATATGTCAAACATGTGTGACCATTTCCAGCTTGTTGTGGATTAAAGACGTATAAACTTCACTTCATGTGGCGAGAGAAGAGCTATCGTCTGTATTCTTCTACTCTCCTGCCTGTTGACCACATCAAAGTCCAGAAACTAAACTTTTCAGTATCTAAGAGGCAATTTTATTAATTCATGACCGCTCGTTGTAAACTTCAGTCCAGGTTCACAGTAACTAAGGCCTGGGCGCAGACTTCAATGCAGCAGGCGACATAAATCTGTTTTATTAAACAGACATATAAAGGGTTGTAATCAAAACCTATTAGCAGGCCACAGCAGATCAAGACTTTATTTGTTACACCCCACTTCAGCTCCGCTGATGATTAAAGTCACTAAATCAAGCGTAGCGTGGGTTTCTGAGTTTTCTTTTCGTTTCATGAAGAGCACTTCCTCACTGGTGTCCACATTTAAGCAGTTGTTATTCGTTCCAATGAGACATCTTTATGGCACGGGCTGAATTGCTTTGCTTCCTCTGGATGTATGCATCATGTCTGTGATCAGGGACAGCAAACGCCCTCAAGAAAAAAATTTCCCAGTGGAGTGCTTCTCCACGTCTCAATGGTGCTGGTGGTGATTTGGCAGGCTGTAAAGAACCGGGAAGATACTGAGCCAACAAGTGAAATAAGACCTCAGCACTGAGACTTTAGGCATAATACGTTGTTTACAGTCATGCTGTATAGAAGATGTGGAATATTATTTCTATCTCAGTGAAATACTGTGTTGGTGTTCAACTTGTGTGAGAGGAGTCTTGAGAGCTGACCTGATTTTACTGTTATAACAGCTTCAAAGGAAAGGATCGGCCCAAATGGTAAATAGGTCTGATACAACATGTATCGCCATTCAGTTAAAAGCAGTGTAGACAGAGCGAATCCGCCACATCAAAAGCATTTTACTGTATATATGAGTATTTCTGATCATTTCTGGGAGGTATTGCAGTTTTGTTTTTTTGGCTTGTATGTCTGTAAAACAGCTACATGCCTTTTTTTGGATGTTAGTTTCTATTTGCTTGTTTGGTGAGAATTAGATAAGAAGCTTGATACCACACTAGTTTAGTTTGTGCGGCTAAAATGAAGCTACAGCCAGCTGTTAGCTTAGTTTGACATTGAAACATTGGGAAACAACAAGCTCAGCTCTGTCCAAAGCTATCTGCCAATCTGCACCTCTCAAGCTCACTATTTAAAGCAACACTGTGTAACTTTCTACCATTAAATAGTCATTTTAATGCCACATTGAAGTGTAATCAGGTGAATGGTCCCTCTGTTCTCGCACTGTACAATCACCCGCAAGAAGTAGGTAATGCTTTATGGCACTAAGTCACACACTACCACAACTATTTCACAGATTTTGGTGAAACTTTTCCCTTTTTGTCCTTCAGCTGCTCCGCCTCAACTCTCTCTGATTTACAGAGTTTCCTGATGGACAATATGGTAAACTGCTGTTAGCTAATGTTAGCTCACGTTCGTAGCCTGGCTGCACGCACTGCGTGCACAGAGGACAGGGGACCAGGGAAGTGTTAGTGTTTGGACCACCAGGAAGAAGAAGAGGTTTTCAGGCCAGGGGCATAGGCGAATGCTGATGGGGAGTGGAGCTGGTGTTGTGCCAGAACCAGAGCTGGGCAAGCAGGCAAAATGTGTGCAAAAGCTGCTTTTCTGCAATAATGCTAATACATCTTTAGAGGTGTCAGTTGGTAGATTGTGTTACCTTTGGACAGAGCCAGGCTAGCTGGTCTTTCCGTTTCAAGTCTTTATGCTAAGCCAAGCTACAAGGCTTAGGTTTGAAGGTTTTTTTTACAAGATTGTGGTGAAAGTGTCGTGAAGTGTCAGTTCTGTTTTGTTTGTTTTGGTCTCCAGTTTTCTATTTAATTTAAGAAAGTTCGTGTTGACATTGTCTTGACACGTTCCCTCCTACGGTTGCCCTTTTATAATTCCACTTGGCTCAGGAGAAACCAGTGTTTGGGATTTAGGGCAGCAATAGCAACAGACAGAACACTAGAAGATAAAACTAACAGAGAGAGAGAAGCTTCAAACCCAGAGCTGTCTGACTGAGCGGCTGTTTCATGTAATTAATCTGCCTAGCTTCACTAGACTTGTGCCATATTTCACAATGACACTAATAATGCCTAATTATATGATGTTGTAAAATCTTAGCTGGTGTTTAAACATGTAATTTAGGTAGAGTAATGGTGCATATAATGTATTTTACTTTTAATCACTCTGGGGTTTTTTCGTGAGGAACTGAAGGAGTGAGGCTTTGCATTTCAATAAAGCGACTTGATTAGGGAGCAGGGTTGTTGCTGTTGTTGTTTTTCGGCAGATACTGTTTACTCTGAGCTCTGCCTCCCAAAATTCTCCCCTCCGCCCCTTCTCCTGGAGACAACTCAAAGACCCCCTGCCGGCAGCTCAGCGGAGCAGCTTTATCTGGGTTCTCCGCTCTCCCGTCTTTCCACAAGCCTCGTCTCATTGTGTCACCCCATATGTGTCAGCCACAAGCTGCAAGTCACAGTCACAAACCGCATCTCAGGGATGAGAGAGAGCCATTCATTAGAGCATCGCCACCAGCTCTTTCAACAAAGGTTCACTGTTTCATTTCCCATCACTCCGTGTGCATGTAAATTAATACGAGTAAAGAGGCAAGAATGTGGATGTTCTGCTGACAACAGTTAAGGGAATTTATGTGCAGAGCAGAGATAATTTTCAAAGTTGTCTCTTCAAAGGAATACTTTGAAATATGTTGTGTACATGCACAGCTTGGGGTAACATTTTCCCCATAGCTATGAAATATGTACAATATGTACACGAACATTAAGAAATGCATGAAGCTCAGCCACACGGACCGCACGAATCACGTCGATTTATGTTCTCAATGTCACCTTACTTTTACATTTTCAGACAAACGCCTGTTTGGATCTTTATTTCCAGCATGAATACAGAATCCAGCTGCTCTGAAGGGAAATGTGTCCCCGTCGGTTATTTTGGAGGGTGCACAGAAGTTTGTCTTTGATGAGAGTTTAGGGATAACGAAGATTACAACGCTATAACAAAGGCTTGTCGAATCCAGGGAAGTTTAGTTTGAGGGGTTGTTTTGTATTTGAACTCCATAATACAAAGTATTAATTATGCTTTAGGCTCGACTTTGCTGATGTCAAACCTTGTTGTGAAAACATGTGGCTGTGAGAAGTCACACAGAAGTCACAAAGACGGGAAGTGTTTGCTCCGAAAAACCCACAACTTCTTAACACAGTAATTATAAATGCATGAATGGCGCTTATTCTTTTCACACAAGCTTCCTTTCTGACTAGCAGCTACAAACTACAATTCAAAGGTTCAGTGTGTAACTTTCAGGGTGATCTATTGGCAGAAATAAAATATGCATTATGTTTTCAGTGGTATATAAACACCTTGTTATGTTTTTATGAGTCTTTTTTTGTACATATGCCATGGGTCCAATTTCACGACATCCATCCAGACAGACAAAGGCTGGCAAAGACTGCATTTCCGGAAAAGAAGTCGTAGAAGAAAACGGATGTGATGTACAGTAGTTTGTTTTGTGTTTTGTTAAAAGTTTAAGAAGTTAAATAAATGAAGACAAACTGAGGATCATGCTTATTATTTAGCCAAGGGAGCACAAATCTTTGCATTGAAGAAGAAAAACAAAACCGAGGGGTGTCGTTTAGCTCAGTTGGTAGAAAAGGCTCAGTCCTTGCCTCGGCGGCCCAGGGTTCGAATCCACATGTCATTTCCCATCTCTCTCTCTCCCCACATTCCTGTCACTCTTCAGCTGTCTCTGTCAAACAAAGCTTGAAAAGGCCAAAAAAATATCTAAAAAGAAAAACAAAATCGGGACAGACAACGGCAGAATACAACGATAAACATTGGTAGTGCCATTCCCAAATGGATATGGTTGATGAGGAACTTTTCAAAGTTGACCTAGAGTTTTACAGAATATCTAGCTAAATACGTGTATCCTCCTAGTAGGTAAAAGAACCTCAACTGCTTCCACAGGCTTCTCTGTTGTGATAAAAACCCCTTTCTTAAGTGACGTAGCTTCACCTAAGCAGGATACTATTGAGTTCAATGCAATCAGAAATTTCACCACCAGATACCACCAAATCTCAGACGCTGTACTTTTAAAGCTTTTGAGTACTTTGAGAGAGTTGCAGATCTCCCGATCGCTTGAAACAAATAATTGCCTGTCTTAAAGTAAACTGGCACTGCATTGACTCAAAAGTGAGATTTCAAAGAAGTTTCTTGAGGGGAAAAAAACACTTTGCTCCAACAGCCCATTTCCATTTTGCTGGAGTGCTGATCCAAAACAAATATCAAATTTCAGTTTTTTATTTATTTACTGGGGCAACATTTTTTTTCTGCTGTGAGCCTCACTAAATATGTGAAATGTGAGTAAAGTCCCTGGTCAGTTTTTCCGCATTATAATATCCTCTAATTAGATTTTCCGCTCGAACAAGCTGAACCAGACTCCTGCTGCAAAAGCAGACATTTAAGCTTTGTGTTGTTTACTGCCTGAGAAAGAAACACCCTCCTCTTATAAGCTGGTTACAGAGTAAAATACTGTCCTTTTACTGAAGGAGGCTGCTTTTCCTGAGTCATAAAAAAAGGAGGTGAACATATATCACAAGCTCAGTCCTCCCTTCCTCAACTTAAATCCCATTTCTGCCCGTGTATTGCCCCAGATTTTTATGAGATGTGATACCGTCCACTCACACTCTCCCACTTTATTGTTTTCACATCTCTCTCACCGGCAGCCCAGGAGAATTAATTTAACTCATGTAAGCAAAATACTGTCACTGCAGTAATCCGGCAAGAAAGACTTTATTTCATTCCTCTCTGGCAGTATTGATCTGTGGAGCTATCTGAGCCCTGTGGTGAGATTGTATTCCACACAGAGTCCACGCAGGCAGGTAGGCAGGACTACTGCAGCGTAAACCAACATGTCAGCCATCCTGTCATCTAATAAACCCCACTCCTCCTCCTCCTCCTCTTCCTCCTCTGTGAGCACATTGAAAATAGATTTAAACTCAATACTTCCTGTCATGGATGTTTTACTGATGTATTTGTTAACTGGGTTAAAGATCTTTAAAAAAAACTGAGCTCTTGTCTTCTCACCATGAAACACATCACAGCGTTGGCTGATTCAGTGTGCGTTCAAAAGGGGCAGTGACTTCTAAATCAGGCGCTAGGATCGGTACTCCATTCAGATGGATGAAGAAGACGGCTGCGTTTGTTTTCCCATGCAGAGCTTAAGCTCCCACCTTTCGCTCCCAGGAAAAAATGCCTAAAAAAACAGACCCAAAATGAATCAGCCATGCATATATAATGTATATATGCATGTTTTGATCGGTAAGACGCTCAGAATATGAATCCACTGTAAGAAAAACATATTTCTATTAACATTCCAGCATAAATATAGACGCAGCAAAGGAAAGGATAAGGTTTTTATGCTTGCAGAGTAAATTTCAACAATAATATCACCATTATAACCAAGATCTCACCTATAATGATGCACCTGAATGTCTTCTCCAACTCCTTGACTATAAATTTGATGATAAAACACTAAAATACAACATTTCTGATATCATTTATAAAGCTCAGGTCAGGCGGTCTCCACGTTTTGTACGTGTTTACTGTTAACTGTGAGTTTTACTTTCAAAAATCAATTTAATTTTCATAAATCTCCCTAAAACAATGAGCACTGATCAACATTTTGTGACTCATGATTATACAGACTGATGAATATAAATGAAAATAAAGCGAGGGGCTACTGCGATGAGTTTAGTATGAGCAGATTCGTCCGATTTCTGGTGTCTAGTTTGTCGGTGTCAGTACTTCGCTACAGCCACCAGATGGTAACGAAAAGCCACAGCTCTCACAGTCAGAATTAAAAATGGCTGCTGAAGTGTGACTGTAAAATGAAGTTTGACTGCTTGTCTGCCAGAAAATAAGAGTCGCTGTGCTCATGATCGTGGTGCGTTTAGAGTCACTGGAAGGCGGGGTACACCCTCAACTGGTCCTCAGTTCATAACAGACATATCTTCCATTGTGATATTTTTGTAACTATGCCACGTCTCTAACCCGGTACCTGGTCCATCGGTTAAGTTGGTCTGAACCAATGACAGTATAAAGAATGAGTTTAAAAAATGAAATATGTCAAATAAAAGTCATTTTCACTATAATAATTAAAGTTATATTTCATTTTAAATGAAGAGAAGAACACTGCACTGCTGCAAATATGGTAAGTTCTTGAGTTACATGAAGTTATTTAACTTAAGTTTATACGATAGTCCAAATTATGAATCAGAGACAAAATGTCCTTGGCAGTAACAGAGAGCAGCAGTGAGTCTGGAGCAAAAATAAAATCAAAGGCTGAATCTGTTTCAGCTGAGATTTCAGTGATTTTCTAAATGAAGGCACTCTGATATTCAAAAGCTCAGGAGTTGTGTCCAAATGACCTGCGATAACCACTTTGTTGCATCTTCACACAACAGAAGATCTGAACATCTCCAAGAGCAAAGCAGCGTTTAGTTTGGAGGAAGGCAGATAGCACATCAAAACAGCCTTCTGTAACTTATAGATTGCATAAATAAATCTGCAACCTGACCACATCAAAGTTAGAAAATTCACTCACAGCAGCACGGTTACATTTAAAATGTTTTTGAACACAAGAGCAAGGCCTCCTACGTGGCCAACCGGTCTTGGGAAAGCTGATAAATAGAGCTTGTAATCACAGCCTCGTTTCAGTCGAGAGGGGAAACTCCATGAAGAAAGAGGACGCTGAGTCGTATAGACAGAAACCTTTGAAACAGCAAGATACGAAGCAACACGGGGAAACATGTTTTCCTTGGTGATATCATGGGTGCAGCAGAGCGATGCCTGCACAGTGAGATGATTATATTACAGTTTGAAAAGCAATTAAACAACTGAATCGTGATGAGTAACAAACTGCTGCAGTAGCCGGTCTGCAGCGGTGATATGACTCGAATAAATCAGGCCCACAGCTCTTGATATCATCAGTGATTTTGCTGCATGCACTCATATATGAGTCGTATGTGATCACCCAAACATTTCACCCATATGTGATTGTTGAACATCTCATTATAAAACCATCTGCTGCTACAACAGCGCTCCACTCTGGTTTTACCAGATTTTCTGGTTGTAGAGATTTTTTCTCCCATTCAGCGTTAGTGAGGTCGAGTACTGATGTTGAGTGATTGAAGTTCCACACTGATTGATGAGTTTTCAAGTTGGAGTTGTTGGATGAAGCTGAGGTCATGCCTCTGTGCAGGCAGGTTTAGTTCTTCCACACCAAACTCTGAAAACCGCTATTAAAAGTTCTGGTTCTGGCTTGGTACACAAAGTGTAATGTGATGGTCCGATGTGTGGTGGTTTGGATCGCTCTGCATGAGAAGAAAACAGCAAAATGGAGACAGGTAACTTTCTTAAGCCGCACATTACTGAGTTCCACGATTCATAACAACTTCACTTCCTCGTTCGAACTCTTTACGTGACTGAACTAATCAGTCAGAAGCCAGGACTTCAAAATATCGTATCGTATCATAACTGTTTTAAAGTTGTAAATATTTAAACACGTAAATGTGTAAATGATACATTTGTAACATAAATATGTAAATAGTGAACTGTGTAACTCAAATATAAGTTATATGAACGATTTCAATAATGTGAGCTTTGATCCGGTGTAAATCTGATATTTAACATGTCAAATGAACGTTAAAGTAATTTTTTTGTGTGTATTTGAAAGAAAGTTGACTTTATCTTTCTTAAATTTAATGAAATATTGATTTTTGTCATGTGTAGCCACACGTCTTGACACAGCTCACGCCTTTAAGAGAAACAATTCTGTCGTGTATCTTTTTCTGAACTTACTAAATATAGTCATTAATGGCTTAGCGAGAGGAGGTAGTGACAGATTCACTGTCGCACCAATCGACAGTTTTTGAGACGTGTTACTTTTATTTTCTAAAAACTAAAAACATCACAACTAATTTTACTGTGATATTCAAAACAGCCACACTGACAGATATATGTGACTGAATTTAGCCAACAGGTCCTCAAAAATATAACAATAAAAGTCAATAAGACAATTGTTTTCTGCTCTGACAACTCTATTGAAAGATAATAACGTAGAAATATTAACATCATTTATATGAGCTGTCCACAGTTATGATGTGATAATGCTGTGGTTAAGGCTTTAGTTAAGTTTAGGCACAAAAACGACCAAGTTTGGTATAAAATAATGGCGTGGTTAAAGTCAGAGGATGATCTTGGTCATCGTGAAAAGAAACCAATGTTGACTATTGTTAGAAATGTTACAGTTTTACACATAGTGGCTTTTAAACTGGCTTTAAAGGTCCAGTGTTTACAGTTTAGGAGGCTCTATTTACAGAAATTCAATATAATACACATAACTATGTTTTCATTTGTGTATAATCACCTGAAAAATATAAGAATCATTTTGTTTTTATTACCTTAGAATGAACATTTTATATCTACAAATGCTGACTCTTGCCTTTCGTGTTTTTTTGCAGCCACCAAAGTTTCTCCTTCACACCAGGAGGGAGAATGGGGTGTGAGGCAACAGGGTTGCAATCAGAAACGTCACTGCTAGACACCACCAAATCCCACACACAGGTCCCTTAAACCTGTTAATGATAACTGATAATGATATGCCACCCACCACGCCCGTTTTCTCAGTGTAAAACAGACACAACACAAATCGAACAGTGTTTACAGTGTGTATTTTCTATATTGAATTCTTACCATTCTGTAAAATACAACCACAAGATGTGTTTGTGCAAGGTTACAGCAGAAGCAGTCGTGCATAATCTGAACTGATCTCCTTTGATCAGGACTCAGAGCCAAAGGCTCCTGACGACTGCTGCACGCGAGCGAGGCAGGAAAGTTTCACAAAAATCGTGAAGTGAATTCTGATAAATGTGGAAGTGGATCACATCGAGCCTTCCACCGTGTTTTTTTATTCATGGATACAGCAAGTGATGAGGTATAGAGAGAGAGAGAGCAACAGTAAAAGAGTTGAACAGCCTCGGGCCAAGGACGAGGGTCGGTGAATAATTGAAAAAGTCTTGCCAGCCTGGGTCAGGCTGTTTCCTGAGCTGGGATCAATCGCTGGCTGACGTTGTGTTCGGGTGACGTGACACAGCGGGTCCCTTTTAGGTGCATATCGTGACAGGTTTGTTAACCTTATGTGTGAAGATTGCATAGGTTAAATAATAGATGGGGATTTTTCTGTCAGTTTGTACACTGGAGCAGGTGTTAGTCGCTCTAATAATTTATCTTCTCCAACCTTAATGTACTTCTTTTGTCAGTGATAGGGGGCAAAACCCACAGTTCTCGTTTAATGTAGGAAGCTGAAGCTAAAATGAGAGTTTAGTGCTGCCAGAAAAATGAACAAATAAATCTTTTCTGTTCTTACAAACTCTTCAGACAATTTCCACAGCCTCGTCCTCTCCCGACTTCTATATTTTATCAAGTTAACTGCAAGCTACAGAACCAAAACTGAAGCATGGCGGTGACACGTTTTCTCCTCTTTCTTTCTTTTGCTGAGACCATTCAGTACAAACCTGTACGTATACTCGAGATGACTTGACTTGGCTGCTGCTGATACGAGCTCTCGTACATACTCGCCGCCGTCGACACTTCCTGTGCTGCTGCCCGTAAACCCGGAAGAAACCGAAGAGACAGCTCGGGGGCTTCGGTTCTCGCCAGATTCATTCATGTACCAGAGACAGACAGTGGAGAGCAGACAGACAGTGGGCTATTCCTGACTGCCTGCAGAGTTTGGCAAGACTCACTACCACAGTTTGATTGATAGTTTGGTGCATGTTTGTGTTAATAATTGTTCTGTATATTGATTTAAATACTGAAATCAATATGAATACACTCGTCTAATACTCAAAATCCCTGAAAAACTCTAAAGTTTGATCAAATTAGTGGTGTACCGAGGCAATGCATCACTTCCTGGCACTGGGGTTCAGCGGTTTATGGGCAAATCAAGTGGGTATCTTCCAGTTACAGTCGTTTTAGTGCCAAACTCTCTTTTTCTTATTGTCAAACGCTGTCCAAGGGAACCACAAAGACAGAATCTGGCACTAAAAAGGCTGTAAATGTGGAAGATCCCCTCTTGATTAGACTGATTTTGAGTGCTGAAGTCTGAACTTTAGCTACATTTTTGTGTATTTTGGGAATTATAGCAACCAGAAACTCTTTCTGTGTACATATAGACACATGAGTGTTGTAGAGAGATAGCCTTGAAAAAAAAATGAACAAGAACCTACAGTACATTTGAATAATAAATGCCTCCAGCAGCGGGTGTTTACGTGCAGCTCTCCTCCAGGAAGAAATGGCCTTGGTAAACACGATGTAAGTGTGAAAATGTCAATGATAATCTCTCTGTATTGGCGTGTGCATGTGCATACAAACATACAAATATGCACCAACTGCTGAGTTTGTCATGCCATTCCAGTGCATCATAAATCAGCCCTGACCTGGGTTTAATTGCCCCCCGAGCAGCCGTTTCATTGTTTTAAATGCCTCTCCACTATGGCATGGCAGCACAATAACTTCTTGCAGAGAGGTTTTTTTTAAGACAACCTGGTAACAAATGCCGCTGGTGGTGCTGGAATTACTTTCTAGAGACAAGCTGAACAACCAAGCATAGCATTATGCTTCTTCACGGCATCGATCCCTCGGAAAGGATGTTACTTGAATTAGGCCTCTCGCTCCGAGACTGTTTCTAAGCACTAAAATGGTCCAATGTTTATTCATCGGCCTGGGCTGTTTATCTAGGGGATAGGAATCAATGGATGAACGAGAGTGGGTCCATTTGAAAGAATACTCTTCATTTTCTTAATTTGTTTATCTAGTCAAGCAAATTCAAAGAAATCAAAAAGTCCTTTAAAGTATTATTTCATCCCCACACCTCATTTATTTCTTATTAGTCCTCAGTAAATATAAGCTGACAAACACCGAGACAGTTCTCCAAACATACATCGTCGAAATCAACCTGGACCAGGAGTAAATGTTTGTATTCCTAAATATATTTTAATTATTTCAGCATCAGGATCTGATACAGTGTGATGATATTTTACATTTCAACATTTTTCCTTTGTCAGTCTCCAACTTCAATCGTAAATACATTAAAAAAACTGAATTTAGTGATATAGATTTACACTTCAGTTTCTATTGCCTGGGTTCAAAAGCAAAGAATGATACAAAGTCTAAAACGGGTGAGCAAATATAAAATAAGAAAAGCAGCAGTACGTGTTTCAACATGTAAGTTTAAAGCTTCTATAATCACATTTTTTAATAATTATCTAAAAGGTGTTGCACAAAGAGAATTTTCTGTCCCGCAATGTTACTGTTTTGATTCACTCTCATGTCGTGCTAGAACCGGAGCTGGTCAAGTGGGCAATGTAACTGGGCTCAGCAGCCTCTATGGACATAATGACAGAGGCGAAAAGACCTGAGGGAACACTGACCGGGGAAGCTATGAAGAGAAACCGAGCAAGACGCCACCAGACATGAGTAAATCTGGGACTCTCGTTGGCGAGAGTGAAACAAAGGGCTGAAAGACAGACGCCGAGCTGGGCTTCTCGCTGTTGGACGAGTAAGTAATATTAGCTAGCTGCTATGTCTTGTGTTGTTGCGCTTGCTTGTCGACTTGCTAGTTTTTGATCATAAGTAATACAATCATAGCAAATACACGTGTACAGCTGTCTGTATTAGCATCGGTATTTCACAAAAATACCAATTTTTACACAGTGTTGCTTTAAAATGTAACTGTGTGAGCAGTCAAAAAAACGAACTCAGTACTGAGGTCAGATATTTCAGTAAAAAAAGTGTTGCAACAACTTTCCAAAGCCAGACCCCCCGGTGTGTATTTTCTCTCTGCCAGCCTCCAGCAGCTAGCAGAGATGAGCTGTCTGGGAAGAGAGGCCAATGCAGCTCTTCTCGTCTCATCTCCCTCTAATCCGGCAGCCCCCCCACCGACCCACCATCTCCCCACCACCGCCGCCGCCGCCACCACCTCCCCACCCCGCTCAGTGACACTTAGAACTGGACGGTCCGTTCAATATATTCCACATCCTCTTTCACATCCGACTAATTGGAAACCTGGAGTCTCTCTGTGTTTTTTTTTTTTTCTGTCATGATGTTTTTTTTTACATTTTCTTTGTTCTTCCTCTCCCCTCAGCGTCTCTTTTTCATCCATCATCTCAATATGAGAGACACAGTAAACTAACTCCTCAGTTGTCTGCGCGGCAAAGAAATGAGGGCGTAACCTGTGAAACCAAGCGCGCCCTTTATATTGGTTCATCTGCATGCAAGAGGGAGGCCGAGAGACTGGAGGCTTTATTGGAACAGATGACCTCGGGTTTATGTTTCATACATCATTATCACAAAGCCAATCTCACTCTGCCTTTTTAATGCACGGGCCTACACGCACACACACACACACACACTTTATCTCCATCTTCATTTTTCTTCTTCCTCTCTCTTTCTGGCGTACACACAAACAGAGTGGAGGAGGAAGGACAATGTGCCGTCAGGGTTTTAGTCTGGGGACTGGTGGTAGTGCACTTAGGCTAACAGCAATTACCTGATGTGCTGTGGAGACCATGTGGAGAGTCCCGGGGAAATCCATCAAAATGCAGTAAACCCGTTGGGCCTATAATGAACTGGTGCTTTCCCGACTCCTGTACCGCACACATCAGTGTCTGGAACCATGTATTAGCCGTGACAAATGAAGGTCTAAGCCAAGCGTGTGTGTATATATTCAAGAATAGGTACTGTAGTGCAAAAAGTCCATTCAGATCTGGTAATGGTTTCTCTTTATGCATTGCGTTTAGTCTCGGTTCGTTTGGTCTTTGAATTAAAAGACCCACCACAGTTTGTAAAGATCTCTTTCTGCTGTTAGCCGTAAATCATTACGTGACAGTTTAGTTCACTTATATTCAAATATTTAAATGTTTCCCGTGAACGAGCCACACTCACACACTTAAAAAGCTTTTAACAGAATCAGTTATTCATTGATAATCTTCAAATCAGGTCATTCACAAAGGTGGAAAAGGCGTCTTGTTCTTTTATTCTTACTCTTTGTATTTGTGTGAGAATTTTTCATGGAAAATCTGCATTTCAATTATTTCTAAAAAAAAGAAATTCAGATTACTGATGCACCAGTTTGGATTATTGTTTAATGTATCACTGTATTAACTGTTTATATTATATAATATTGTATTGAGTAGTTATGGCTCTGAATTTAATTATCGACTATTGTTAATAGCGATGTTAATATTTTTTACACAATCCTTTTTATGTGTATCTTTATATCTCTGAATTTAATTTTCAGACTTTCATTTACATCCTACAGAGTCTTCAAAGGACTGTAATTTTATTTAATTTCATGCTTTTCGTTGTTAAATATAGAGATCCATCATGAAATCAACTATGAAATCATCAACTTG
This sequence comes from Miichthys miiuy, assembly GCA_036365135.1. Taxonomy (NCBI): domain Eukaryota; kingdom Metazoa; phylum Chordata; class Actinopteri; family Sciaenidae; genus Miichthys; species Miichthys miiuy. The sequence goes on from CM071603.1 coordinate 25,427,428, forward strand.
GCTACTAATCTCAAGTCCTCATACCTGCAGGACAATGTGATTTCATTTGTGTGCTGTGTTTCCGTGCAGCAGGTACCTGAGAAACAGCCTGATTACTGTAGTTGGAAACAGCTGGGCCCCGTGTTTTCCACTATATAAACCACACCTCTTTGACTTGTCTTTCTCACTCCTCTCTGCCTGCCTCTCACTGATAAACACAGCTCATCTCACGCTTTGTTTAGTTGTGTTTAGGTCCATGGTTAGGCCTGTTTGCTTGCCGTTAGCGCGTTTTGATGCAGGGCCTGTTGTATGAATGGAGTGGTCGTCATATGACGTCGCTAGTGTGACCCAATTTTGTCTCTGAAGCCATGACGCTTATTGAAGGCGACAATAAAAGTAATTTATTGTTTCACCAATCAAGCAATGAAAACTGAACCAATGATACGATGAGCTGTGTGTATCAGTAGTGACGATGTGTGTCACAGACACTCTTCTTCTGATCTGCTGCCTGTATGATTTGATGTTTAGTTAAAGTTACACAGATGAAATCACTTATTTAAACATCAAAGTACATGCTTAAGGTTAATATCACACGCCAGCACTTCTATCTTTGCTTCTCAGAAGATGAACAAGAACAGAGATTATCCACAATATATTGTTTATTTCCCAGTGAGGACACTCTGCATCAAAGAGAGCCAAACAACATTTTTTTTATCTGAGAACAAAAAGGTCGGATTCAAAATGGGAATCTTGCAATTCCATGATGCGCATCTTTGATACTTTTGCCCCGGGACGCTGTGCAAATTGTTAGTCTTGTTTGTTTTTGTCTTGCCTGTCTGATTTTCATGAATACTGATTTGTATTAGGAGGTGACAAAGTATAAACCCTTTAGCTTCCTTCCTTCCTTCCTTCCCTGCATTAATTTGCATCTGCATTTAATTGTATGAACAAACAAACAAAACAATAAATCAGGAGACAGAATCTCCTTCCAGGTTGGATCTTTCATTTGACTGCCTGTTGCAATTCCTCGACAAGAAAAGAGCTTTCTTTAAAAAAAACATGGTTGGACTCCAACTGAAACCTCTCTTAGTCCGTGTGTTCATTGTGTTGCGGGTCACCTCTAAATCACAGTCACCCCTTTGACAGTAATGGTTCAGCAGGAAGTTCTGAGGATTCATTTTCTCTTCATGACATCCCATTTTAGGATTACCTGGGGGAGTGTTGTGTTGCCACAGACAAGTAACCTCCTTTACTAATCTGTCACCAGGCTTTAATGGATTTCTATTTGGAATATAATTATCTGGTTATACTGTCAGTCAAAGTCTTGTCAGACATCAGAGTGCCCTTAAGGTAAGAAAACACAATATTCCTTCGGAAAAACAGTAAAAGAGTCACAAATGAAACTGATCTCGTAGGAAGCTTTGATGGGATATTTCAGATGCTGCTGAAAGAAGTTGTAGCACAAACATTTGTGTATTTTTTCACGTTGAAGCACTGCACATGCTAAAAAAAAAAAATGCATTCTTCTGCGTATACCTTCAAACTAAATCAACACACTGGATATCACTGGTGTGTGGGTGATATCATCAAATGATAATGACATCAAAGACTCAAGATATTGCAAAGCCTCTGTCTTCAGACACGTTTCACTCCGTGCTTCCTTTTGTTGCTTTGAAATGTTTTTTTTTAATGAACCAAGGATCTTTAAAGTCCGTGTAAAGTAAAAATAAATATGAGTTTGTCAGACCAAAGAAGAAAGTGTTATTAACCACACAGCCAATGGTTAAAAATATCTACAAGTTTATGAAATGACGTGTCAAAATCAGGTATAAATGAGCAGCAATTTTGAGGCGAGTGAAACATGTCAGATGAGTTCAGGAAATGACATGGCTAACTTTGAAACACTCGGAGCGAGATGAATTAATTGCAGGGGTACGCTCAGGGTGGCCTCAACGTGTCATCGAGCCTTGAAGGACCGCCCACAAAATGAACGTTGTATCAACGCTGCAGAAACACTACGTAACTGTTAAGTCTGTTAAGGTTGTCTGACATTGACTGCTGTTAGTTATTGGTTTGATTAATGGTTGTGTACTGATTACTGACAGTGGTTGATCAGGTTTATTATCAGCAGGTTGTATTTAGTTTCTAATTGTAGAAATTTGTTCAGCTTTGTGGTGCAAAGCACCTGTGGAGTGATGCATGCAGTTATAAGTCCCAGTGCTGTTATTCTCTATATCATGAAGTGACTCTTGTGCAATCAAATTACGGGGTTGGAACCAACTGTTGCATAATCTTAATGTAACATTGCTGAACCTGAACATACTTAAGATTAAACAGGAGTAAAGGCAATGCATCCTCTAACATGGTGGCAGTGACTGTGACACCGTGTGCCTCCACCCTTCAGACAAAATCTAAAAACATGCGCATCATATCTGTGTGTTCAGATTTGAGTCCGTTACGTCTCAGAGAAGGGACATTTTTCATGTAAATTGCTGTATTGTTGTCGCACATGTGTCCCTCACAGTTTGCAAACCTCTGCTTGAACATATATCCACAAATACACATGGACTGTATTCCTTTGCTCTCTTTCCTGTGTCACAGATTGTCCTAATTGGCATCTTCTTGGGTACACACTGTCAGAGGTTGGGTAGGTGCAAAAAGTACACATATATATACCTCATTAGCATACAGTTTTTGAATTTGCTTCTGTTAGATTCAACAGCTGTGTTACTGCCACTTGCAGGCACCAGACGTGAAGAAAATCCTCTTGTTTTGCTTGTTACATCCTCTGAACATACGAGCTTCTGCAAAACAGCATCATGGCTACGTGGCCTGCAAACTAACCAAGAAGATAAAAATACATGGAGTCCATTTACTCAACAAGACTATGAGTCTACAGTAGACTGTGCAGAGTCTACAGCTATGTAACGTTATTTCAGTTTGTGGCGCCTGGTACTGCACAAAGTTACTCATTTAATGTTAAAAATAATCTTTTCTGGTCGCACTTGTGTGTTGGATCCATCTCACAGATGTGATGTGATGTGATCGAGTCCAGTTCAGAGGTTTGCTGTAGTGGTGTGTGTTTATTAAAGCATGCCGGCATACTGGTGAAGAGCTCCATCTGAGCCAGTGAGTCGACCCAGAGCAAATAAAATGGAGTAAGGGAAGGTACTGTAGGGGAGGTAACAAAGAGAGGGCATTTGAATTAAGACCTGAAGGTCAAGTCAAGCAAACAAAAGGACAGGAGGCAGGGAAGACGCAAATTCAGTAAGATCAAGGTCTAAACAGTTAGGGTGCTGGAGTTGTGTCTAGACATCACTTGATTAGCGAGTCTGCACTGTCCCCAATGTGAATTCATTGATCAAGGGACCAAACCAGTAAGGGCAAAAGCCTGCCCTTCGATTTATCACGTCTGCAGTGTGCTAAATGTGTATTTTCTTCATCACAGAACAGTAGACAGTAACTAACAACTGTTTTGTCCCACAGCAGATAAATATATAAATTTCTCTTAAGATGATAAAAAGCATTCTTAGTTATATTTTTGATACAAGGTTCAAAGCCAAGATCTGATTTTTTTACTTGTTGACACAGTTTTAAGTTCAGTGCTTGTAGTTTTTGTGTTTAGTTTCTCTCTCTGTGCTTCAGTACCAATAATTAAAAGTTCAGTTTTGTGCGGTTAACAAGACCAAACATGACTGTTGTTTTATTTCTTATTCATTCATTCATTTATAAAGGCATTGGGAGACAGCATGGCTAACAGAGACATGGTAGGACATAAAAAATGAGTTCACTCAGAGATAAAGGCTTTCTGGACGAGCGCTGTAGCAGTCAATGAACCGACTTTTTCAATTCAGAGGGATTCATAATCATTCTGTGCTTTTAATAAATGTCCTGATGATGTTCAAGTTATCATTATTCACTCTGTGGGCATAAAATTGCATGCAAGAAAAGTATTTAAAGCCACAACAATGCTTTTAATAACAACAAATGAGAATAATAAAGATTCATTGGATGTCAGCTTCATTTAACAATATTATAGTCTGTTTTATTTGTGTGTGTGTGTGTGTGTGTGTGTGTGTGTGTGTGTGTGTCAGGTCGTGTTTGTTAATTCTCAGAGCGTGTGGCAGCGTGCTGGGGTTCGCCCAAGATGCTGTGTGTGCTGTAGCGGACATGATGTGTAACAGGTGTGAGGCGGTGAGGAGGGGAGACGTCCGCAGCTGTCCCTGTAGACACCGGTCATGTCCTCCCCCATCTGTCTTCCCCTGCCGTCCCACCAAGCCTCTAAAAGCCTGGCTCAAGCGTGTGTGTGTGTATGTATATTTATGTAACCTACGTGAGTGTGCAGCAGCCGTTGAAGCCCTGCTTACTCCAGCCAAGTGTCATCACCTTTCTATCCAGCCTCCCACAGCCCATCCCCCCCTGTTCAGCGCTAATACCCCGCAGGTACCCGTGAATCCTCGGACACATGTGGTTTTGGCCATGTGTCCATTTAACAATGAATTATCATGCTTCATAGCTTCGCTTTCAGCCAGCAGCAATTCAACCTTCACGCTGATCATTATGCCTGGGTGAAATTTAAATTATATTTCTCAAAATCGAATGTTAGTTTGAGAGTGTAGAAATCACTCGCAGGGAGAAATGATGAAATTAAAGCAACGCTGTTGCATTTGACTCCTCTTTATATGTTTGATATGCTCGACGTTCACGATGAAGTTCATTATCTCAGATTCGTTTGTAACTGGAACATTATGTGACAGTCAGTCAGTTCACAACTTTAGTTCAGACTGAACTAGCTCAACCATTATTCATTGTTACAACATTTTGTATGCTCGTTCACGGTCTCCTCTCTGTCTCTCTTTGGTTTACGACCATGTGCCTGTAAAACTATTCCCATAAAACACTAACCATCAGCAAGTTAGCACTGTCATGTTACCCTCCTGATATCAGCTGCTTTTGATTGACATCATTGACGTCATTCAACCTGCCTCAGGTCTGCCGATAATGCACGTCTTCGCCGATTTTTAGATTAGCTGAGAGGTAAGAACCATTCCCACAAATTTTGAGCTTCAAACGACTCTTCAGAAACCCGTGGGTGATGTCACGGATACGCTGTCCATTCTTTATACAGTCAGTGGACAGAACGGCAGAAACTTCCTGTTTTCAAGCTGGTTAACCGTTAAAACCAAGCCGTGTTGTGTACACTAAATTATGACCTCCTCCTCAGTTAACATACAGACACCACAATAAATAAATACATGTTAAAAGGCATAAATAATAAATGTAGAAATACAGAAATAACCCAAAAGTAAATGTATTTTGAATTTATTTATGTATTAAATGTTCTGCATCTATTTATTATTTATCCTTTATAATCCCCCTTGTCTCCACTTATTATGCTAATCTGATTTACCTAAAATGTTGAAGTATTTCTGTGAAGTGTCATTTCTTATTCTTCATTTTGTAAACACATTAATGTTGTTTCTCAGGGCAACCAATCCCATTAACCAGATAAAGGCATGCGTACACTTGACATTTGACTTGACACCAAAAAAAATACAAAATAAAGGGAGGAATTTCTCCAAAGGACAAACTGTCAGGGGGGTCACGATGTTCCCAGCTCTCAAATGGTCTCAGTATGAGTCTCCGTTTGTCCAGTATTGACGGAGGAAAAACAGTCCACCCCTTGAAAGCTGCCTTTCATTACGGCCTAGGAGACTGGTGTAAACATTAGTCAGGAAGCTACACTAAAAGGTAGAGGGCAACAAGAGGTCAGGTCACAGAGAAGAGAGAGGTCAAGTGAGCGAAAGAGTCGTGGCTTCCTCTGAAGTCTTTTGTTCCATCTTAGACATAGAGCACACAATGAATGCGTTTGCCTTCATTTGAGGTTGCCTGCGAAGATTAAAGAAGCTCGGCGTATCATCAAACGGAGCGAAAAATCAATAACCTGGCTGACTTTGTGAAGCTTTAAATTGCTTTGCTTCTGTTATCACTTTAACAGGTGTACTCCCTAACAAAGGAATTCTCTTCCACGATGCACGACTCGGCGCTCCAGGCCCAAATAAATGACTGCGTGGGCTTGTTTGCTGTAATGATGTCAGTCGTTATAACCGTGTTTTCATTACCTTACACAGCTCTGCAGACAATGTCCGATTTTTCCACCGCTGTCCAGGGCAAAGCCGGAGCATAGGTACATCCAAAGGAGCCCGTAGAGAGTTGTAAATTATAAAGAAGTTATTTTCATAAAACATAACGCCTGTGGCAGCTAATTTGGAATTTGGTCCTCGCGCCCTTGAAATATTTACCGTCTCTGGGAATAGAGGAGGATCTGCTTTTTCTACATGCGAGAAAGAGAGTTTCTGTATTTACACATAAAAGAATAGACGTTATATTCAGCATGTGTAAAACACCAGGAGAACATGTTGCTTTCATGAAGCACAGTGTTGAGGTGAATAACATAATAAGGGCGATTATTACTAAGCTTTGAGATAACAAGCGTTTCCTGTTATATTTTACACTTTGCTCAAAAGGTCTGCTGCTTAATGAGGTGTGGACTTAACTCAGTGTCAAAGAAGAGAGGTTTTTTAGTGTACTCTATGTTAAATGATAAGTCCGTCTTCTGGTTGTTAACAAATCCAATTGTTACAGCCCAGCTCGTGTATGGAAAAGGAAGTAACATAAAATCAGTCATACTTGTTTAAAGTTATTTATTGCCGGGAGATACGATTAATAATACAACAAAAAGAGGAGAGGAGACTACAAAGGAAAAGCGGCAAATGGGTGCTGTTCAAATCAAAGAATATAACCAAAAGAGTACACGTTCAAAATCAGAGTCTTAACTTCCAGAACAAAACAACTAATTAACCTTTACTCAATAATCACAAACACAGAAAAACAGCGCCCCCAAACCAAATGACTCTAAGATCAAATCATATCAAATCATATACCTGGCCCAGTCCCCAGGTAGTCAACACAAGTACCTCACTGAAAAACAAGTTAATACAGATATTAACAGTCACAACCATAAAACCAAGAGGCACGTTAGCAAGCTTGAAGACCCAACTGCCACGACTGTCAGGCTGCTCAAACCATAGACAGTATAAACATGGACGTTGTATCTATGGTGCTCAAACAAGTCACCTGTAAAACTGGCCACGCTGATAATTCTGCATAACTTTAACTCTTTATATAATTTGAACAGGTGAGTTCTATAAAAATTCAGACTCAGTACAGTTGTCATGAACAGGGAAATTAGCTATAGAGACCAAAACTGTTTTTTGTACCAGGCTGTAAACATGTTTATTTCTGCTGTGAAGTTGGACATTTTAACATGGGATCTCTGTAGCCAGCCTCAAGTGGCCATTTGAGTAACTACAGTTTGACACGGGTGGCCACACCTCAACAATCAGGAACACCTAACTTAGCATAAACAATAAACACTACAAGTGTTATCTATGTATCCAAAGCCTGATGTATCTTATTCCTCTGTGCCACAGACTTCCAAAACTAAAAACACACTGTAGTTTATTTTGACATACAGAGCCCATACAGTCCCCAGTAAAAAGTAATGTAAAGTAATGTTTGCTACAATGTCCAGACATTGAGGAATATCACTTCACTCTTGTTAGAAGTACAAACAGTTTCTAAGGATTTACACCTTATTTGATTTATTCAGGATTGAAATCGGCTTCGAGGTGAGAGCCACAGAGAAGCTGGGGATGTGGGGACCTTTTGACAGACAGACTAACCAATGCTGGCTTTGGGCTTCTCATGCATGTGTTAGTAAAAATATAAAATATAGCCAGACTTATACATTAAATAATGGAGCTAGAGAGGCCATGGATTGTTGATGGCTGTGCAAATCATGTTTTTGGTGATAGATAAATTGGATTATGTTTTGACCGTGAATTAATTATTTAGTAATCTTGTAGAGCTTCATAGCTGAGTACACGAGGTACTTATTGGTTGTGTTTTCAAGGCTGCAGACGTCAACCTGTAAGAGAACACAGATATTACCCAATCTCAACAAATCTCACCTTTCCCTGTGTTGTGTTGTGAGTGCTGTCTACCCGCTGGTTACTTGACACCAAAGCTTGACACTTTGATGCACATTTTCACTTTTTTTTAGCAATTTTTTTTGCCTGTTTTCTCGCTGTCCACAGTGTGAGATTATGAGCTAAAAACAACACATTTGGCCTAAGAGAACTACGATGACGGGGCGGTGTTTAGCTCAGTTGGTAGAGCAGCCGCCCCATGTGCGAAGGCTCAGTCCTCGAATCCGACCTGTGGCTCTTTCCCGCATATCTCTCCTTCCCCACATTTCCTGTGTCTCTTCAGCTGTCTCTATGAAAATTAAGCTTGAAAAGGCCAAAAAAATAGTCTTAAACAAAAAGAAAAGACAACTGCGATGTCAAGATCACAAAATAATGATCATCAATGCAATTAAGCTAAAATAGACACCAAAATAGAGATTTTATTTTATTATTGTTGAAAGGTGAGAAAGGTGTTGGCCTTGCAACTCAAAAACCAGATTTAATTGTGTCTAAAGTGTCTCAGTGTATGCATGTCGTATATTTCTGCTGCTGTTTCTTTGTGCCTTCCATGAGAGATGCCCTTTCCTTTGCCACAGTGTCAAACTGATTCCCCAGCAGACTCCAGCAGAAGCTGAAGCTCCTCCAGTTAACGTTGCCAGCTGCCCTGAGGCGAGTTTAACCTGAGTGGAGCAAAAATGCACCTGTACAACAGTAAGCTCAGATCATGGCACTCGAGCTCGCTAAATCTCTGTCCACTCAACAGGTATTAAATCCCAAGAAGCAGTGAAGCACCACACAGGGAGCTGCACACACCTCCACCTCCCTGCTGATGAGCCTTTGCTTTCTCCGTCCTGCCTGCCTGCCAGTGTTGTTGGTAGTCGTGCAAAAAAAAACCAAACAAACAGGCGGCACGGTTAGTCAGCCTGCAAATTACTGCCAGGACATTGGCTATCGGTGTTAAGGGAACAGGTTGTCAACACTGCACGTCTCTCATCATCTCAGTTTCTTCAGTGTAAATCAACCGAACATGTTTTCAGGTCTCCTTCCTCCTCACTTGTAAACATTACTTTGTTTGTGTGAGTGGAGCAGCAGCGACCCAGGCATGGCGTGAACGGCCGGGTATAATAATGTATACCCCGAGGTCTGAATGGTTTTGATTATGAAACAATCTGTTACTCACGTCGCATGGTTCATGGCAAAACCCTGCAAACATCCTGCCATATATCAAACAACGCTCTGAATCTGCTTAGCCAGTCACAGATGTCCAAATCGCTCTTTCATCCTGTTTATCTGGAAACGTATCTCTGATTTACTCTGGTGGCTAAATTATAGGCACATATGTTTATATCCACAAGCTGTGATTGATTATTGTTAAGCTTTTCGTCCCTGAGGCAGTTTTTAGGAATATGGCAATGTTGCACTGCGGCACAATGAAATACATTTATCCTGAGAAGTTTAAATACACCGATGTCTTAACGCAAGCTTGTTCTTTGATTAAAAATGCTTTAAATTACAGAATACAGAGTGTAACAACTCATATTTCTTCTCTGTATTCTCGGTGTCGCTGCTGTTTTGGCTCTTTCCTCGCTGTGCACCTTTCATCAGGAGAAAAACACTGTTTAGTCATCAGGACGCTGGTTAGTAGATAATGATTGATGGTGTGTGGCGATCACGATGAAAGGAGGTCAAAGCCACAAGGGTCACATTTTTCTCCTTCTGTCTGTGTCTCTTTATCTCTAATCACCTCTACTCCCACACATGCACACACATGTTAATGTTATTCTTATGGTTTTTGGCAGTTATTCACACTTTAACAAGGCAAGAGTCTGTTTTAACGAGGTCATCTATTGACAGTAAATACAGTTTGTGCACACAACGCGAGCGCAAAATAATGTTTTTAATGATACGGAGACATTTCCTAGATTAGAAAGGAGATGCCGTGACTCATGAGATGAGGATTTAAAGGATAAAATAGAGAAAGGAGGAGATAAAACAGAGATTCTTTTGAAAACATAACATGTTCAATGCTGCCAGAGAGAAAGCCACGCAAGCTTTGTTTTATTTAAGAGTGCAGAAATCTCGACAAACATCTCTTTTCCCACACGTTTGAACAAAACAAAAAAAAAAGAAAACCTCACAAAGACGAAATGGGAACAGAGCAAAGTGCCTATTCCCATGTGCTTCACATTTTTATTAACTATCGCTGCCCTGCACTGCAGCTCATTACAGCCCATAGTGGAGTGAAAAGGTTCGGAGAGGCAGCTAGCAACACTACCTCCCATACAGCTTTCCTGAGGGGCATTTCCCTTTACCAGGCTTTGTAATCTGAGCTCAGCAGGTACGTTGATGGAGCTGACGTGTGTGTGTGTGTGTGTGTCAGGGTGTGTGCTGCATAGCAACACTGAGGGTAAAAGGAACAAGGGGGTCAAAATAAAGAAAGAAAGGAGGACGGAGCTGGAAACTGGATTTTTTTTCAAATGCTAGCGGATATGCATTAATGCAAGTGTAAGACATTCATGTTGCTGACGTGTTGAGCTGCTGTGAATATGTTCACACACTGCAACATCTGGCAAGTGAGAAATCTCGAAAAACACACAACAATTCTCACCTGGGAGATTAAGAAAAGATTATAAAGGAAAGGGAAAAGATTAACATTAAACGCCTCTATATGGCCTCTGTAAGATGTGTACAAACACACTTTAATGTAGCTGTAAGCAGATATAAGAACATTTTACATGTTTATTATATGTGTCTATAAAACATCTGTGACCCTCTTCATGTATTTGTTCAAGGCATGGCCTTTAAAATTCAAGGGTTGGTCCTATCTGTGACAGATGCCAGCCTTTACCACACATTTCTGTATCCTGTATTTGAAGTCTATTCAGGGATTGCATGTTGCATGGTTGACCCGTCCGTGGCCTTTTTTCTTGGACTTTTCGGGTTATCTTCAGAGGATCGTAGCCTGACAAAAGCACAGATGAAACACATGCCTACTCAGCCCTTTTGACAAGAAGCCTTAGCCTCTTGATTTGGAATAATAGCTTCTCTTTTGGCAGGTAAATATGTGAGGTCATGTATTTTCTATAATAGAAAAATAAGATACACACTTCTGCGATCCATTTATTGTGGAAGATTTGCCTCTGATGATTTAAAATGGAAATTGCTTTATGAATTATTATTATTTTTTTCTTATATAAAATAGTTTCATTTATTTATTTTCTTACCTATTCAGGATACTCTGCTGTGTCTGTGCACTGTGTGAAAAACTCAATAACGATACATTGATCGGCATCTAAACAAATAATAAATTATGTATAACACACAGCATAACATAGCTCTTTCATATTTAATGAAAAATGATCCGACTTATATAAAATATATGGACATACTGTATATATATCAAATCATTAATTATCTGTTTGTTCACTGGTTGTCCAGATGCTTTGCAGATATTACAGATACATGACAAGTAGCATACTGTGAAACCAGTTATTTATTGTTTATATACTGTTTATAAATGCCAAATCGGGTGGTGGACGTTCATGTAGTATTTTCATGTCATTTATACGGCAAAACAGAGTTTCTTTTGATGGAAAAACTGTATTCATATGGTAAAATATGGAATAAAATGCCAACCTTAAACGTGAAATCAACAGAACTACAGTACTAATCCTTTTACCATATTATTAGAAAAAATTATACCATATATATTACGGTATAATCACAACTGCCAGTTTTTTTTACCATAAAATCAACTAAAGCAGTCGGTAGAAACAAGATACAGATCTAAAAATATAGTTAACAAATAAGTGCATTATATAGTTTTTAGTATTTCCTGATAAAGATAGAGATAGATTTAAATATACTATTTAAATTATATATATATATATATATACATGTATTCTTTAATGTAATAAACACAATAGAGTAAAGTAACGTAGTGGATGATTGAAATAATATAATGTTGTTTAATATGACATAATATAGAACATATTGTTTGATATAGTGCAGCCTCGTTGATTATACAGACATTAAGAAACAAAGTAATTTCTGATCTGACACCATCAGCAGCAGGTGATTTCTGTCGGAGGTAGCAGCGTGAATAAACCAGTGACAATGTATAGCTGAAGTAATTATCTGATGAGCGATGACAGAACTAATAGTGTCACAGAGGGGTGTTGATACAGTGTAGTGCTCACTGCTGTTAACACCAGAGGGCCAAATGCATCTTACATTAGTGTTTAGTTGTTAGAACCAGCCACCTGTTTACCATCAACCTCAAAGAGAGACACAGTGCTGTTGCAAGCAGCAGTGGGGAGTCCCTCAGGGCTCTATTCTTGGACCTCTTCATTTCTGTCACTTAGTTGAAATGTTACGAGCTGAAGAAGTGGACATTTTTGGAGAATTTCCTGCATTGCATTTAGACTGCTCATTAATCATTTTCTGCCTATCACACAGAAGCCTCCACCAGTGCCAGCGAGCAAGTCGTCGGAAACGTATCTGCAGCTTGCAATGCTCCACAGGTTGCTGTCATTATGGCAGCAGGGATGCGTAAGGGCAGAAAAAAGCGGAGATAGAGAGGGAGGGGGGGAGGGGACGATCCAAAAATAACCTGCCAGAAATGATGTGATGAAGCTGTTCACATGAATGATGGATGGAGTTATAATGTGCTCCTAATGACCAGCTTTTATGAGCCAGTTGAAGTTTTGCGCTCTCAGACTGAAATGGCTTGAAATCAGAAAAGTGTCATTCAGAAAGGGAATGTATCCTCATTTTATCCTTGACTCTTTCACCCAAGAAAGCAAAAGAAAGGCGCACTTAAATGTGCTTGACTGTGAGACTCTTTTATCAGTTTAAAGCAGACTCCGCCGCCGCTGACAGGAACTGTATTTCTGATGTGGATGTGTCAATCGTATCATTGATTAAGCGCCAGGTAATCCATCTGACATGGAGATTATTGGATCAGTGCAGCACCTGCTGCAGGCTGATTCCCCATGAATAAAATGGCTGTGTTAATCCGTATAGGAGGAGGCAGTCCTTCAGGCTAAAGCAAGGACAGGGAGCACTGTAGCCAGGAGAAAGGCTGTTTGAAAATGTCTGTGATACTGAGAGGCTGTCTGAGCTGGAGTTGCTGTTGGTGTTTTTTTTTTGAGGAATTGGAGTTTTGAAGCAGAGGAAGAAGGGGGTTGTGTGGCTTTCAGTCAGTCATAGAGGGTAATTTAAGCCAGATTTAGGGGAGCTGTCTTCAAGGTCATGGCAAATAGAGGTGCAGGGAGAAGTACAGGTCAGCAGTGTAGGCTTGGGAAAGGAAGTCATTGTGATAAATTCACCATAGACGCTGCGGCGACTCTTGAAATATAACAGCTTTCCCAGCCCTCGGTATGTTGCTTTTACCATTTCGAGCAACATGATTAAAATTGCTCACTGCTATGACTAGTTATCCAAGATATAAAGTAACCACGAGGGGCAGTGGTTAAGTGTTTGTTTTACCACTTTAAACAGCTAGAATAAACACCAGCGTTCATTAGTGCGCAGCCATTACTTCCAGCTATGTCATTCATGAGATCCGGAGTCAAATCTCTCAGGTTACCCTGCTACTGTCAAATGTCATGTTTTACAACCGCTGGGTTTTATTATGGGCCCTGTGGCTTCTATACAATGGGCCTCACTCTGGAATGTGCCATAACACCCTCCCAGCTCCATGTATGTGTGCACTCACATACAACCGTAGTGACACGTTGTGTAATGGAGACAGTTATATCAAGGGCAATGCTCTTTTGGCAGTACGGACATGCCACTATGAGTGTATGTTGTTATTGGAAAAAGCAGAGAGCTGAGCGGGGTCAGGGCTGCTGCGTAGCACCTCATCAGTCAGCCCAACAGCCCAGAGGAGGGATTGTTTAAATTTGGCTCTGTTCCTCGTCTTGAGTTACGTCCAGATGGTCGATGGGAAGTTGAGAGACGGGTTCTTGCTTGGTCAAGCATTTGGCCAGTCGCAGCTTCAATTTTGTTACGGCCAATCATTTCATATGACATTCTATAAGCTTTAGAAAGAGTAAAAGAAAAAAAAATCCCATTGCTGGTGCTCATAAATTCACTGCATTTCTTTGTTTTTTAGTTCACTGCACAAGGTCACGTAAATGTGCTCTGGTTTATTTCATCAAAACTACGGTGTATCTTTGTGCCAGATGGCCTTCTACGCCACATGAGAAGTGGTTTCACCTGCAAGGCAATCAGACGTTGGATCCGTGGGTACCTAGTCATTGCAAAACAAGCTGACATGTTGCTGGTCATGTGTTATATCACGCAAACATCCACTGAATGTTTCCATATGCTTTTTGTTTGGAGTCACAGTTTTTTTTTTCTATTTGGTGCTCACGAATGATGTGCTCATCTGTTGAGTTTAAGTAAACATGCTGTTTTCACTCAGAAGTGGGACTTTGTGATTTTTCTTTTTTTTTTTTGTCAGACAATGTCACATCTTTGAAGATTTTAAGTTAAATGAACCAAAGTGAACCGCATAAGATCTGTCAGTTAGTGTACATGCATTATTTACCCCTCACATGGTGGAGGATCTCCTGACTCTGGGCATACCACTCACTCACAAATGTTTTGTTTCATTTATGTTGAGTTATGTTAGGTTGTGCGCCATTGTGTTTTGAATCTTTAAAAATGGCTTAATAATTAAGAGACAACACAAAAAGTCATAAAGACTTTAAAGTCACGATCAGTACATCATTTTTGAAACATTAAGGTTGGTTTAGTCCAAGCGGCAACCTCAGTGGCTGTGAAGTGTCAATGTGAAAGTGCCAAAAACTGCAGTTCTTCAAACGTCCACTTGAGGCTGGGTCCAGAATGAGTCAGTCTCCATAAGTCCCCATGTTAAAATGCCCAACTTCACAGCAGAAATAAACATGTTTACAGCCTGGTACAAAAAACAGTTTTGGTCTCTATGGCTAATTTCCATGTTCATGACAACTGTACTGAGAGTGAATTTCTATTTAACTCACCTGTTCAAATTATATTAAAGCTTAAAATCATATTTATATAATATGATATATTATATAGCATAATTAACCGTGTGGCGCTTTGATCGACAGGTAGATGCCATTACAGATGACTTGTTTGAGCAACCAGGCTTCATTTAGCCCACCTTTGGTCCACAGTCTTTGCCCATGTTGTGGCCAATATAACATAATAACTTTATCACTTAGCACACACATTGACAATTAGAGAGATCCTGTCTTTATGCTTGGATTCAATCTGGCAAGATGTATCCTGGTTTTGGTACTTTGGTTTGGCGGGATTCCCAGGCTGTTCCTAGTCATGCTGACTCACCTGAGGATGTTGTGGTTCACAACCAGCGTCTTTAACCCCTAATGTGACCCACACAGCATAAAAGGGCAGTAATATGTGGAATGCGTGTGGTTTTCAGGTTGTTGTGGAGTTTTTCTAACTTCCGGTGGTCAAGAAAATTAAATGCAGCTGTAAGAAAGAAGTCAGTAGCTTCTACCGGTGTCTGTGTTGCATTTGTATGCATGTGTGGTTTGCTCGTCTTTTCTGTCTTTTCTTTTCTGAACATTCTTCATTCTGTTTCATTGTCTTTTTGAATTATTAAAGGTTGAGCTGTGCTTAATTAGAAGGCTTTTCTCTCCCCGGGGCAGTGATTGGTCAGTATACCTGCTGTAACTGCAGAGGAAGGCGGACAAAGAGCTCCACAGAAGGACAGACCGAGCCCACGAGACACAGCGGAGACCCATGATCAGAGATATGAGGTCATAAGGAGCCTCCAGGATGCAGCAGGTGGGAAGTGAGTCTGGGGAGCCAGATGATTATGACACTGATGATGATAAGGGTGTAGATGATAGGAAGGAGGGAGGTGAATGACCTGGAGGTGGAGGGGAGTCTGGTGCAAAAAGGAATGAGGAGAGTGACGGGGGAAAAAGATTCAAAGACCACCTTAAGTAGAACAACAGGGAATCGGGGACATCAGACCTCAGAGGGAAGAATTTGAGTTGGAAACTACACGAGAGACAAAAGAAACCAGATGATAGTGAAAGGGAAACATGGCATCAGCCGAGAGACAGATGGAAACAGCTGATGGCTGAGGAGAAATGGAGCCAGACAAGAAGAAGAAGTGCGACAGTGATACTAGATGAATAATATTAGTGTGTTTGTCGTGTTAGAGTTGCCCTATTTATATCAGTGTGTGATATGCAAATACCATTCATGTCAACATCCAAGTCAATTACAATCATAGACAGTGTAAAGCATTGATGTCGTGTCCATGATGTCACCTACAGGTTTCTGACTGGCTGCAGTTTTTGGCACACACCACCAACTATTTCACTGGTTTTGGTAAAACTGGATCATATTTTATGGAGAAAATGTTTTCCAGGTTTCCCTCTGATGTCCTCTTACTACTGCACATCAACTCTCTGTAAATTTACAGATTTTCTGATGGACAGTAAAGTAAACTGCTGCAGATGATGATGCTTTTTGGACCACCGGGAAGAGGACGTTTTCAGACCGTGAGCACTGGTGTCGTGCCAGAACGGGAGCTGGGGAAAGCGGGTGATGTAACCAGACTCAGCAGCCTCTATGGACATAATGACAGAGACAACAAGACCGAATAGGATGTTGACAGAAGTAGCTAAGAAAAGAAAGAGAGAGCGACCGAGCAAGTGGCCAAGAGTAAATCTGGGATCTGTCCATATTTACGACAGTAGTATTGCACTCTGGGGGAAACTGGGGGCACTAAATCGGAAAAATACCAGTTTCTATGTGATGTTGCTTTAAAGAACACGACTTCAAAACTTTGACGACAAAAACTTTATGTGGCATTTTTCATTATTCCACACCCTCTATGGAGTATGAAAATGGGACACAGCATGCCACTGTCTGCACACCATGTGACTCTGAGCAGATATAAGTGTCTAACATCATCCATAAACCCTCGTCCATGATCATTAACTCATCTGCAGACTACTATCATATGAAACTGGCACACTAGCTGCACATCCTCTGTTCACACGATGACAAGATATTTAACTGGTCTCACAGAGTCCCATTCATCATCGTGGCTGTCTTCAGTGGAGAGGAGCACATTTCCCCTTCCACTTCTGTCTGTAAGATGAACAGCTCCACCGGCTCAGCTCTAGCCTACTCTCATTTTATCTCTCTCTCTCTCTGCACTCTCAGCGTCTCCCTGCTGTTGGACGGCACCACTGATGGCTCTACAACTTCAAGCTGTTGGGGTTTTATCTTGAAGCACATGTTTTGCTGCAGTGGGATTAATGCTGATGACCAGCATGATGTTCATACATAGATTAAAGACGCATCGCCGCGCTTCTATTTTTAAAAGTAACCCTTATAATCCACCAAAGTGAACAACGTTCTTTGAAATATGCGCATGTAACTCACGTCAGCTTCCCTCCTCTCGTATCATCGACGTGTTCAGACAGCACACAAACACCCAAAAGGATTGTTCTCTTCCTGAAGTGCATACATATCAAAAGCTTTTGTAGTAATCCATATGTTAATTGCTTCTCCACAGTGTAATCTGGCCACAGTGGAAGAAAACAGTCAGTGGTGAGCAGAGTAAATGCCGATGTTGCCTTGTTTGGTAGAAAATTGCTCCCATTGTTGTGGCTGAGTGAGAATAATAGTGTTCAAGATGATCTGTGTGTACCCTTCAATACACTTTGTATAAAATTGTAGATCCTTATAATTATAAGCCTTATAATTACCCTTCCTGGTCTCAGCACTTGTGTTTGTCAGTTATCTAGTCTTGCCGTCTTATCTAATAATATGAAACAAGAGGCTCATAATCTCGGCTTTATTTTTGACTCTGAGATGTCTGGTGCAGCAGCCTGCAATCTTTTTTCATTCAACTGAGACTTTTATCCAAGATTAGGTCTGTCTCTCATTCGTAGATTCATACTTTTATCGCCATCACATGAATTAGAGGGTGGCCTGAAACCTGATTAAGTGCCTCCCCATTGTCTTACTGTTATATAGCCATGCCTTATCTATCTATCTATCTATCTATCTATCTATCTATCTATCTATCTATCTATCTATCTATCTATCTATCTATCTATCTATCTATCTATCTATCTATCTATCTATCTATCTATCTATCTATCTATCTATCTATCTATCTATCTATCTATAATAGCTCTTAAACATTTGCTCTTATACTTCTCTCTTAACTAATATAAAATATTCATTCTATGTCATTTTATTCTTTTTTTCTTCATTTTATATTCTGTTATTATTATTATTATCATTACATACAAACCAATAGAAATGTAGGCTAGTAAACTGCCACTTAGCATAATAATAGTATAATATTAGCATAATAGTCTAAGCACAGTAGAGCAGAGTCATATATATTCAATTAAATAAATCACTATAGCAACAAAGCCATTGGTGCAGAGATGATGTGTCAACAGGGGGCACCATACCACTATAATGCACTGGGTACCCTTAATTGGCATATGATTGCATCAGTGGGTATGAGTTCCTCTTAAATAAACCCATTTGCAGTCATATTTAAAAAATGATTGAGCTTGACACAGGTGACAGGATTGTGATTACTGAATGGCTCGGGCTCGTGATGGATGGCCGCTGAGATGTCAGAACAGGGCGATTTCATTTTGCTCTGAGCTTGACCTTCTCAATACTTGTAATGATTCATCGTCCTGAAGCATCCTGATGAGTGCTGAGCTTTCAGTAATGCCGACTGATTGATGAATGGGAGTCATGGCCCAGATGCTTGTCTGCGTGGTGTAATATCTGGAGCTGCTCGATGATGCTGCATCTTTAAAAGTTATCATTGACGATGCTGACTGAGGAAAAAATTGTTTTGTGCTCTGCATGATGAGACGACGACTCTACAGTCTCTTTCCCTTTGAATAACATCTCTAAATGCTCAACCTGTGTGTGTGTGTGTGTGTGTGTGTGTGTGATGGGAACCAGCTGTCTGTACTGTGAGCACCATTTTCACAGAGGGCTTCGTTCCAGTGATCACTGCTGCTTTGTGTGTTCGAGTCGCATGTGCGTCTGTTGTGTGATTGTTTCTTATACAATTGTGTCCTGTAATAGAACAGACACACACTGCTGCCTCTCTGAGGGCCAGGGCCCCCCTCTCCTCCCCATCCCACCTGGCATAGCTGTCAGAGGCATGGCTCCGTGCCTTGGCATGCAACATACCATCTCCCTGGCACATCGTCTCTGTTGCGGGACTGAAGGGATGGGATGGAGCCAACTGGGACTCCTCCGATCATTGTGGTTGTCCACTCTTTGGATGCCCAGAGGGGGACTTTTCCACCTGTTCAATGGGAACCTGAAGAGCACCTCCAGTGGTCTCCATATGTCACCCAGATTCACACCAGCTACTCACTGCACTGTGACATGAGAGTCTTTATTAGGCAGCATCTTACAAGATGTCATACATTTTTGGATTGCTTAATGATAAATAAATAAATATCTGGAAGAATATTCAAAGGAGATTAAACATGTTTTTACTTTAGATCCATACACTTACATACCGGGTGTACCTCCTGATACTACGACAGACATGGACTTTATTTACTGAGAATTCTGCTTTTAATAGACAAAGACAATGATTCAGGTTCCTGATTGAAGCCACAGCCTCCCAGGATGGAGACACAGGGTTAAAAATGTCTTCATCATGGAGGAAATCACAGCGAGATTACAGCTGACAGGTTTGTTGAAAGATGGTCACCATTAATACTGACAATGACAGAACTGTAATGATCTCATTTCCCCCCCTTTTTTTCTTTATTATTGTAATTATTTCTATTTTTAGGTTATACTATTCATACTGTAGTGCATCTGATACAAAGTATATTTAACCGATGCTACATGTTGCACAAGTTAAGGTATCAAATGTCATACTAAAATTATGGCAAACCAAAGAAAGTTAATTTTATCCATTATTTATACAGGCTCAGTAATTTGACTTGTCACAGTAGGAAAATAATAGTAATATTAACAATGGCTCTATTCAAGTTGTCCCAGTGAGCCTTGACAGTGTGACAGTGAGCCAGCATGCACAATACCAGGACCCTAAAAACGGAGCAGCTAAATGGAATTAAGCCATCATTCATTCATTTTTATTAAGTCCGTATTGAAGTCTGTCGTGTCATTGTGCTGTTTGAAGTTTAAACTGTGACTTTTCATACAGTGAAACTACAAAAACAAAGGTTGTGATGCATTCAGTGTCACATCTGTGATGTTATTTAAATGTTTAATTGTTGTTGCATGTTTGTTGTTTGTGCCCTGTGATGAGCTGGCGACTTGTCCAGGGTGTACCTCACCTCTCACCCAATGTCAGCTGGGATAGACTCCAGCCTCCCCACGACCCTGATAAGGATAAGAGGTTACAGGACGGATGGATGTATAGATGGATGGATGGATGGATGGATGGATGGATGGATGGATGGATGGATGGATGGATGGATGGATGGATGGATGGATGGATGTTACTGGTGTGCAGTGAAATGTCTTCAAACTGCCAGTTAATCTGAACCCAACAGGTTCATTTTGACCTTATTAAATCAATTTTTCACTTGTGGATGAGAATCAATGCACTATATTTAATTTTATCACACTCTACTGTACAAATGGAGACAGTAACTATATAGTAATTTTAAATATTTAAATGATACTGATGACACCTCGCCTTTATAATAATTCTGTTCTCCAACCTTTGTTTCTATCCAGTAATAACTAATATTTACTTACAGCCTCTGTCATTAACACATACAATATTAAATGTACACAAACGGAACTCTTCATATCAAAGGAGCTCTTTTAGAAAGTGCTTTTGCCTTTTTGTCATTTCGGTCTGCGTTTGGCACAAATGGTAATCATTTTCCCTGTTTCCCCCTGGCATTTTAAATATTTTGCAGTTTTTAAGCGGTGCACCAGGAATTTTGGCACGGACCATGCAGACTCTTTGGAGCTCTGTTAGTCCTCCTCATGTTGCTTTGAAAGCTCAAGTGGCCAAATGCTGATTGCCAGACCTCTTTTATAGCTGACAAATGCAGAAAAAAATCTATATTTTAACATAAAAAGTACGCTCCCACTGCAAAAGTACATCTAAGGAATATTAATCATGCTTTAATCTGCCATTTAATTGATTTTGAAGTCTTGGCTGCATTGATATTTACAGTAATATAATCTTATGTGCTGTATATTATTAACTTCAAATACAGGAACTAAGTTGTCACTTTCCCTCCATCTATCCCAGCCTGAATGACACCGTATGGCTTTAAAGCCAGTGACAGACTCATCTCCGTCATACATTTTGGAACAGTAGTCCCTGACATTTTAAAAGATCAGACTTCTGAAATATTCTCTTTGTGCCTCACATAAATGTCTAAACTGAATTGCTATCTTCTCTCTCATGGTGACTTGTGTTTATGACTCTCACCCTTTAATAATTTAACATTTCCAGATCATGAATTAGCAAAAACCGATCTTAAAAATACATATGCTTTTGAACAGCCCTCCTTAAGATGGTTGGAGGGAATTTTACAGTCAAAAGAAGGATCTTTTGTTCTGATCACACTAATACAGAACAGAAGGAATAGTATTGTTCCTAAAAGACCTCAATACATCAGAAATATCCTTTTTTTTTTCAACAAGTGACTACAGCATCCAGCTGTATAAGCCAAGTACGCCGTCTTGAGGTTATGAATGGCTTAATTGGCAGCAGCTCTGCAAGTATCACACAAAATGTCAGCAGTGAAAGAGAGGCTACTGGAACAAACTCCCCAGTGCCGTGACAGTGTTTCTGTAAATTCTCTGTAAATGTATTCTCTGTGAACAGTCCGGGTTGATTTCCTGTCATCGCAGACACGTAATTACTCCCAACTCATGTCATCGTGGAAAAAGAATAAAAAGAAGTAGCTCAGTGGTGGAAGACGTATTCAAATTATTTGGTATTCAGCGTAACTGTGCCATTATGGGTAAGAAAATGAACATGTATGCAAAAGAAAGGCCCCAAAATAACTTTTGCATGTGGTCCAAGAGGTGCACACGGTAAGTGTCTTACATGTTTCAAGCATGTTAAGCGACAAACAGTGCGACAAAGCGACAAACAGTGTCTGATGACCACAAGGAGAGAAAATAAAGCCTCAAAAGACATCTGTCTATTGCATGGCCATTATTCATTTGGACCAGTGTAGTTACAAACTGTATATATTGTTTTATGTACCATGAGGAGGATACAACTCACATTTCATTCCTGTGTTTTAAAATGACAAGGCCCTAATATGAACGTGCACATTTTAACATGGGGACTTATGAAGAGTGACTCGTTCTGTAGCCAGCCTCAAGTGGACGTTTGAGGAACTGCAGTTTTTGGGACTCACTTTGCAGCCACGGAGGTTGCCGCTTGATTTCAACACACTGGTTGAGGAGCAGTACACAACCTTAACAGGTTACCAGTCAATCACAACAATTCACACCTACATGTAGTTTCAAGTCAGGGGAAACACGGTTACCTTGTAACATAACATTACCTCGTATGCAAGCACACGCTGGGAATGTCATGATTGGATGACTGCCCTGTCAGTAAGGAAAAAGGCAAACTGCTCGTGAAAGATTTTTGACGGCCAGATTACAACATGAAACTTTGTTTATCATTTGAAGGCTGAATATTGGGATGTGTGTCTGCGAGGGCTGATGTGACATTAACATTAGTCAGATACAATCTGTTCCCTCACAACTCCGTAACTAGCTAATGTTAGCCTGAGAACAACTGAAATCGCTGATCGACCCAATTACCAGAATAAAACATCGCAAAGTAACTTAACTAAGGACTTGATTGGACTTGCCTAAGAAAAAAGACTTGGGTCTTGCTTAAGACTTGGACCAAATGACGTGTCTGGCTACTAGTACCTCCATTTGTTACTTTCCATCACTGTGTTATCACTGTTCAGCGTTACAGATGCTATTCATGACTACAGCTACAATCTATCTGGAGAAATCTTCCAACCTGGTTCTTTTTGTTTTTCTACTTTATTTATTCAAATAAAGTCAACCAACCTTGCTGGTCTGATCCTGTTCTCTTTCACTTATTCATATCCGGGAGCTACCCACTGCTTACTTCGTCCACTTATCCACCTCTCTGCCTTTTCCGAACACCTCAGTGTTTGTTTGAATCCTGCATACATTTACTGGATGTATACACGATGTGTTTTGGGAATTCATTTATTTTTGCTGAATTTACAAGGCCAGTCTGATTTAATTTCGTATTCCTGTGTTGTAGAATTGTGCCAGTGACTTAAAATTTTCTTAACACAACTTCAAGTGTGAATATATTTCTGCTATATTTCACCTTCAAAGCCAGCCGCTCAATCTCCTGGGAGTGTTTGTCACACCACACTGCACAAACGCCTTGATTTATACAGCAGCTGGTGCAGTAAATGTGCTGTAATTGCACAGTCACACATGGATTCGGGTGTGTTCATAGTATCACACCAAATCTATTCATCTGCAGTCCATGTGATAATGATGCTTGCCTTAGTGCCACACCACCTCCTATTTCCCTCTCGGTCCTTCTGCATGTTATTTAAAGGTATTGTTATTATGCCAGTTCACTGCCTGCATATAAGTATCTCTCCCTCAATGCATTGCTGCTTGAATGAAGGAGTTACAACCTGATTGGGCATCGGCATTGAGCACTGCAGTAATGACCCGTGCTGGGAGGTGTTACAGGAGCAGATTTGGAGGTGCTATCCTGTTAACAAGGATCCTGCTGAGACAAGCTGCGAGCAACACCGCGCCGAGATGTGTGATTTCAAGCAAGGTCTACTCGTGCCAGACAGTTGGTGATCTGCGTATCACTTTATTTTTTTTTATTGTTATTGAATGTGACACTGAGGGAAAGCTAGAGTGTTTTCTGCTCAGAAAATAGGAAGGAAAATGAAAAGTAGATGTTCATTTTCTATGTCTGTGGGTGGACTCACGGGCCTTTTTTGCCAATAATTCTTTACGTGCAATCTTCTATCTTATGTTTTCCATGGCCAGAGAAAGCTTAACACAGACTGACTTATCCATTATACTTTTTGATTTCTCTGCCCGCATATGATTTGACCCGTTTATCCTCACCATCTCTAATCATAATCTATAGACGTACAGTTAGAATGACTGTTAGATTAACCCCAAAGCCCCCTGACGTGGTTTACGGTCATACCATGACTCCAAGATAACAATGATGCTCTGCTTTTGAATGATTCTGAAGATGAAATATTCAATAATCCTGGGCTATGAATGGTTGACACACATTTCTTTAATTCAAATAAGATGTTCCAAGTGTTGAATAAATCATCAACCAAGCCAGAGTTCACATGTAAGGCATTGGTTATCAGATGTCAATGTCAGTCCCAAGTGCCACCACTTCTTCTAGACTAAAATATTGGATGGATTTTCCTGAATCTTTGTAAAGACGTTCATAAGTCCTGTAGACTTTAGTGATTTCCTGACTTTTCCTCCGGTGCATGAGGTTGACATTTTTGTTCATTAGTGAAATGTCACAAATACTTTAGGATGGACTGCGATGAAATTTGGTACAAACATTCATGTTGCACTCTGGAGGATGAAATGAAATAACTTTGTTGAGATTTTAACTTTTAATCTAGCTCCATCATCAAATTTGTCCCATATGACAAATAATGACATTTCTTTCAGCCTCAGCTCAGGATGATGGTACACAACATTATACCTGCTAAAAGTCACCATGTTAGTATCCTTGGACCTTGGACAGTATAAAACAATGATATAGTCTCCACAAAGTCACTCACAGGTTTCTGAAGAGCTGTTCCCAAGCTCAGAGTGTGGCGATTCTGATCTCCACCATCTTGGCAGCCTCTGTCGCCTCCCAGCTAATCCAGAAATGGGCAAAGACGTAGATCATCGGTGGACCTGAGGTAGGCTGAATGACGCCTGGTTGCTCAAACAAGCCACCTGTAACGATACCCACCTGTCAATCAAAGCGGCCATGCTATTAATTCTGCATAACTTTAAGCTTTAATATAATTTGAATGGT
The DNA here is from genome assembly GCA_036365135.1 of Miichthys miiuy. Classification (NCBI taxonomy): domain Eukaryota; kingdom Metazoa; phylum Chordata; class Actinopteri; family Sciaenidae; genus Miichthys; species Miichthys miiuy. The sequence continues at coordinate 25,452,523 of CM071603.1, forward strand.
GAGTTGTATAAAAATTCACCCTCAGTACAGTTGTCATGAACAGGAAATTAGAGAGACCAAAACTGTGTTTTGTACCAGGCTGTAAACATGTTTATTTCTGCTGTGAAGTTGGACATTTTAACATGGGGACTTATGGAGACTGACTCGTTCTGTAGCCAGCCTCAAGTGGACGTTTGAGGAACTGCAGTTTTGGCACTTTCGCATAGGCTTCCCTTCACGGCCACTGAGGCTGCCGCTTGGTAGTGACATGAGCTTGTGTTTACATTCAACCTCACAGATCTGTTAGTGTGGCTGTGGACTCATTAAACAAATATTCTATAAATCTATGTGTAGTTATTCCTTTTAAAAAGAAGTCTATACTGTCTTATATATTATTTATTAAAACATTTATTATGTATTTACATTGTAATGCTGGTTTCAAGCACAGTATGTGTTTAGTTTCTGTTCCACCACATGCAAATATGGGTACAGAGTACAAAAACATATATGATGATTTCATATGACAGACGTGACCTGCTGTAAGTCGCATATCTCTCAACAGCATGGGACTACAGAACAGTACACAGACCAGTAAGAAATTTGACTCTAATTTGCCTTAAGTAAATTACGTCCATTATTTAACCTAACCATTGTCTACTGTGCTCCGTAGGCTACAATACAGGTAATATGCTTATAGCACATGCAAATGACTGGTGCCTTACTTCCATGACTGATACCTAAATGGAAAAATACAAACATTGTTTCCTTAGGAGAACAAAGGAAGAACTATCCATCATTGCTGAAAACAACCTTGGCTACCCCTGTGCTCCGTAGGCTACATGCAGAGTAATTCTCCGGGGGATGTATTCCAGACATAATGAGAAAGAAACATCGGGGTAAACAAATCGACTTTTTTTTTTTTTTTTTTTTTGCAGGCAGGCCTAATTACAGGGCAGGAATAAATAACTATTGGAGAGGAGACAGGCACGCTAGTGTAATGCATTGTAATGGGCCATGGGGAGTTAATGCGTCATTTTTCTGCCTGACATGTTGCCGTGGCGTGGTCGGTTCACAGCGAGGTTCTCTGATCATACAGATGTTTGGCTGCTCTGGCATGATGCTGCGACATGGGGCAGATTGTTTAGTAGCCACTTAATTGAGTTTTTTTTTTATATATATGCTACCGGTTATTTTAACCATGTCTTACCTCATGGAACATGTATTTAGGTGGGGAGTAAGCAGGTTTGACATTAATCTTTGTGTTCAAATTGAATATATGATTGAATGATGGAGCTGATTATCTTAACTTTAAGAAAAATATATGCCCTTGAACACCCTTAGGTGGGGATCACACAGAGATGCCTCGCTTGGAGATGTATCTGCTTTAAAAATACCGTGGCAGAGGAAAATGGCTGGGTGCGCCTGGGGCTGTCTGGCTCAAGTGTCACAATGATAAGCACTGGAATCGCTGAAAATATTTTCACTTTTATGCATTTCTGGAAGGAAGCATGTTATAAAAGATGGGTGCATCCCAGCCACATCATATCATCATTGGTTTTTCAGGTCCAGTGATGTTTGGGAGTTTCTTTATTTAGTGTACCCACCTAACCTCAAACCGACTCTTCTACTTCAGCTTGAACTATGTTTCCCAGAATGCCTTTTAGCATCCAGTGTGAGGATCTATGATCAAAGGTCATCATGTGTTCTTTTACATTTTCAACCCTCATGTGATTGTTACACTTGAGACATAATGAGAGAGTGGACTGAATGTGGTTACTTACTAATACCATATATGACTATATTAATATTACTAATATTATATAACATAGCTAATATAACTTAGCTCTCGCCAAACTAAAACACAGTGCCAGATTTACTTGTGTTTGGTGGCTTCTTGCACCCCTTTGGCCTTTTTGCCTCTGTCATTATGTCCATAGAGGCTGCTGAGCCCGGTTACATTGCCTGTTTGCCCAGCTCCGGTTCTGGCATAACACTGGCTCCGCTCCCCGTCAGCATTCCCCCCAGTGTACCCTGGACCTGAAAACCTTCTCTTCTTCCTGGTTGTCCAAAACAGCTGTGGTACAAACACTAACACTCCCCTGCTGCTTTGAGCTCACAGTCAAGTCTGTCAGGCTGACAAACTAATATTAGCTAACAACAGCTACAGTTTGCAGCAACTTACTTTACCGTCCACCAGGAAACTCTGTCAATAATCGAGAGTTGGTGCAGAGCAACTGGAGGACGTCATAGTTGATGATGTGTGACTTAGTGCTGTAAAGCGTTACATACCTTTCACAGGTGATTGTACCTGGAGTACAGAGTTACAGAGTGCAAGAGTGTAAATGAGAGAGACACCATTCACCATTCGGTGTGCAACCATGTTGCTTTAATTATACATAACTTTAACTCAGGACCACAACACAGCAATGCAGTAAACCATGTTGATACATTTGTTAGCTGCCATTAGAGCCCTTTTTGTTTTTTGGTAATGATATTGTTGGTAATGGTTCTATTTGTACGTTTATGTCTGCTGATTGCTTTAAAAACCTTTTGCTCTTTAATTCTTAGCAGATAACAAAAACAAAGTAATGCCCTTCTTCTCTGCTGTGTTCGTTTTGGAAATATCTTAAAGTGCCATCACATCTTGAGCTTGAAGGTTCATTCTTCACCTTGGAAACAGCAGTTTCCCACAACAAAGCACAGACTTGTGGCCTTTCTCAGTGGATGGAGCTGCTCTTCATGGAGATGGTTTGTTGTTACGTGACTGAAATACCAGCCTTAGGTCACGATAACATCATGATAACAGGTGATCACATGTTACCAGTTTTCTGTTAACTTGAAACTCAGCGATATTAAAAGACTGACATCTTCTGATCGCTGTTTTCAGCCTTGAGGTGTTTGGAGTTATTTTCAAAGTGCTAATCTGACTGTCAGTCATTGCTTTCTTCACACATGTAATTCATAAAACCAAGAAGGATCCAAGATGCTGCAAACATCAAGGCATGTTTTGGCAGTGACTGTTGTGTCCCCACTCTCTCTCTCTCTCACTCTGGTCAGAGCATTCATGCACTTCATGACGGATGAGGTGGAGTGGAGGGAAGAAAAAAAAATCCCCAAACTGAATATTCCTCTCACTGTAATCGTTTCAATCTGTTCTGCCAGAACAGATTGCGGTATTTTGCTTCCCTGTTGGAGTGCTGTATATTTCTCCTCCCTCCCTCTCTTATTTTCCATCTCCCTCTCCCCTTTTCCCATTATTGCAATATGGCACTCTCCATTTCATTGTCAGTCTGGGCAGTGCAGCTGTAGCATAGACCTGTTACACTGTGCCTATCCGAATGTCCACCTCCCCGGTAAAAGGCGTATGATCATCCATCATGGATAAAACATTACACTACACCCATGTGGCCACAAGTGCCTGCTTGGACTTGAAATGGGGGGATAAGCACAGGAAATATGCTAGTAAAAATTGGCCACCTACTATCAAAATGAAACACTTAAGGAAACCTCTACCCTATTTGTCAGGTCAAATTGAATGCATTTTTCTGAACTGAGAGAGCGTGGAGCATGCAAGATTAGGTGCTGCTTCTTGTTTTGTATTTTCTGGTGATCCCCGAGCCCCATTTAAAAAGTTGCAGTCCCTGTTGATTGAGAGAGCCCCTGTAAGTGGCCGTGGCAATTCCAACAACAACAGTCGACCTCCTCTGGCAGGAAGAAGGCCCTTAACCACAAGAGCTGGGGCTGGAGGGGAGAGGTGGGAGGTGGGAGGTGAGCCAGGAGGAAGGCAGCTTGCGGTCGTACATCTTGGGAAGGCTGCATGTGTTGCCCAGACAGCCCCTTAAGTGACTTCACCTCATCTCAATGGTGCTCATTACGAGCGATAGAAAGCCATCCATTCAGGGCAGCAGCATAAAACAAACCAACCCCATCTGGAGAGAGGACAAGAGGGTGTCAACATGTGCTTGCAAAATTGATTGGGTTCTGCACAATGCTGTGAATGGTAGAGGGGCTGAACATCTCATCATTTTTAATGGTCTGTAATTTTTACACAGTTCACTTCTCGCTGTCACAATTACCATGCATCATATTTTGAATTAGATGTATCAACAGGGTTCCCACAAAATCGAATAAATATTTACTGATAAAACCGAAAGACAAAAAAAAGTCAAGTGCCTCCACAGTTGGCCTATATAAACATATTTCAATGGCTATAGCTCAAAGCGGGGTACCATGGCAAAATCCACACAGCATCGAGTATTCGTTTTGAAGCCGATGTTTACGCTGCTTGGTTTGGTAGCCTAGCGCCTCAAACCAAGCAGACTCCTGCTGGGATGAAGCCTCTGCCTTCACAAGATGGAGTCTAACATAGAGGAGAGGAAGATGGGCAGCCGACTCTCTCTTGAGACTGCATTAACTTCCGCTGTCGGATTTGTTTGAAATCTTGGTTTTGACAAATTACACCTTCCTTCAATCCTCATATCCTCGTGTAAATGCCTTTTTTTTTTTTTTTTCAAATATTGTGCTTGAATGTACATGGGCTGTCCATATTCAGCAAATGAAGCGGAGATAGACTCACTCACGCCTGCCTGTGAAGTAAGCACAACCACACATCGTGCCTGTGAACTCTCGCAGGGTGAACGTATTCAGCCAACCAAGAGCTGCAGGGCTTAATGGCTTTGATTTGAATTCCTATTCCTTTCATTAGAAACCATTGACATTTTAAGTACACCTGTACGCCATTGTCACCGACTAACCTTTAAAAAGAAGAGTGATGCGTCCTTCCCGATGGCACAAAAGCTCGGAAAATAATCCACACTGACACACTCTCTTCCGTCTTTCTCTTTTGCACCAAACCAACTAATTAGAAAAACATCTTAACAAACTAAAGCAGAAATGTTGGAGTGTGTTGGATGCTTCAAAGCAGCATCCACTGTATCTAATATGTGAGTTTAATACTGAATCATAAATGCAGTGGTAGATAAAAGATGTAAGTGAATCATTTCTCATGAGAGACAGACTTTCACTTTGATGTAACTAACTCAACATTGCAAACAGGGGTGGGTCATTTTTTATTTGGTCCATTTAGCAGAGCAGTGATGGTATGTTTCACATCCCTGTTGATTACTTTCAGCTCTTGATGCAGGTTGACTCTGTTTGGCTTATTCCCTTTATCACCACAGCCTATTTTTATGGCCTAAGTTTGTGGTAAAATAGACCCTCATTCCTCTTGACATGTGAAACAATTTAGCGAGTTTACATACAGTAGATGCACCTGCTGTTCCTCTACAGAAAATGTGAGGCTTGAAAGTGTTGCTTTGAAAGCTCATATATCAAAGTGATGATTGCCAGACCTCTAACATACTGTAGCTGCAATTCACTTAATACAACCCTGATTCCAGAAAAGTTGGGACACATAATTAAAAGCAGAATGCAGCGATTTGCAAATCTTTTTTCTGCCGACATTCAACAGAATACGCAAAGTACAAAAACAAGATATTTAATCTTGAAACTAAAAAACTTTCACCACTCCACTCACCCTGAATTTGATACCTGCAACATGTTCCAAAAAAGTTGGGACAGGGGCAACAAAAGACTGGCAACACCAGTACAATCTCAAAGAACACCTGTTTGGAAGATCCCCCAGGAGAACAGCTGATAGTGTCATGACTGGGTATGAAAGGACCATCCTCGAAAGGCTCAGTCGTTCATGATAAAGGATGGGATGAGGTTTAAGAGAAGGCCAAATCAAATCTGAGGCAGACTGACGGAAAGTGGAAAAGAATGATATAATCTGACAGGTCCACATTTCAAATTGTTTTGAGATTTGGTATGACCGTGTTCTTTAATGTGGAAGAAATATGTTCCCATTGTTTTCCTGTAAACATACACTCACCCTGAGATTAATACCTGCAACATGATCCAAAAAGGTTGCGATAGGGGCAACAAAAGACTGAGAAAGTTGTGCTCAAAGAACACAATCAAGAATGGGTTCACCACTTTGTGAAAAACTGTGTCGACGTTTCTCAATTGCACAATTGCAATGAATTTAGTGATTTCACCATCTACAGTCCATAGTATTATTATAGGAGAAATCTGAGGAGAAAGACTGAAACCAACATTGAATGCCCGTGACCTCCGAGCCTTCGGGCAGCATTGTCGGTAAACACAGGTCATCACTGCATCTACAATTGAAGCTTTTTAGCAGAGTTTCGGGAGCAGGTACACACCTCGGTCATGACTGCTTTCACAAACTATAAGTACTCTCCTAACAATGTCCTCCTCTTTTGTTGTAGTATTCTGCAACCCTTTCTGTTTCTATTACTTCTTACTCTCCTTCTCTTCTCCATGAAGTCTTTATAGGGGGTTCATCATGCCTGGCACTACAGTGGATTCCCTCGAGGCTTCCCACAGCACAGCAGTATCTGAGAAGTACAAAATCCAAACTTCTATGTGTTCGCTATCTGTTGGCGGTGGGTTCCTTGCTTGTGAAATACAAGTTAGACAATGCTAAGAGAAAGCCAAATCAAATCTGAGATAGAAACTGGAAAAGTGTGACAAGAAATATGGACTTATGGGCTAAATTTAGGCTTTACTAAGTGTCTCCACTGTTTTGGAGTCAGAGTTGTATGACCCACCTTTGTTGTGCTGTTGTGTCACTTGAATGTTCATGTTTAATTATGTCCCTCTGACATGTGATATAAAGGTATGCTTCCTTGATTCATGAAGTCCATTGACTTAGATGTGCATGCAGCTTTTATAGACATCCCTGGTTAGAGTTATACAACTGAATCAGTTGTGATTTAAGCTCTATTTCTCACATTTTATGACTCACGATACCCATATTCATATTCTGGCCCACATTTTCATGTCTCATTTTGATCAATATTTCATATGCCATGTTCCATATTCACTTTTTTTATTGCTTAGCCTACTTAGATTCTGTTACGTACGTACCTTCGCTGTTCTCTTTATTTCATTCTTATTTCATCTTTCTTTATTTAAATAGATTTTTGTGTATTTTGCTTTCCATTTTTGTAAACGACCACTTTACACAGTCAATGGAAACAACAGCTAACAGAAGCACACACTGTGTATGTGACAAGAAGGTCTTTGAATCTGGATTAAGGTCAAGAGAACAAGTGTTAACAGAAAATCTCTATGTGACCCCCCTCACATACTTAGCAGACCTGCAGTCACTTCATTCAATTCATAGGCTGTCATTCACAGTAAGGCCTCAATGCTTTTCAGGAGAATTCAACATCAGTTTTGGCTCCTTCAAAAAGCTAACTTCCAGACGGTGGTCAGATCCGTGGATTTTTAACTAATCTTACAAAATCCACACCGTTTCCCGAAATAATAAGAGCTCAGACTGTCACAGATCCCTGTCTAAGTGGTCAGCGAGTGTGAATCCGCTCCTCTTCCCTCTCCATCCTTGTCCTCTCCATGACTTCTGACGTCAGTCAGGCTGCTGGTTTCTGTGGGCTGTGCGCTGCGATATTTCAGCTGCACACTGAGAGGTAATTAGAACAATGATTACCTGCATCCAGGAAAAGAGTGAAGACAGGGAAAGAAAATGCTGACAAGTGTGAGGCGAGCTGTGCCAGGCTCTGAAAATGTGCCCAGGCAAGCACATGTATGACGGGGGTCTCTGAATGCACACCGGCTGCTTCCTGCTGAAGCAAGTTATGTGCTGTGCAGTGGCAGGTGAGAATGCTCCATGAGGCCATGTGCCATCCTTAGCCCTGGGTCTGGGCCAGGTACACAACAGCTGTTTGTCTCCGTGGGCAAATAACTGTCACACACACACATAAGTACACACCCATGCATGTCGGTCAGATTAGAGGAAATGTCACCGCTGGTACAAGATTTAAATGTCATGCTTTTACTTGGGGCTAATATGAATATCACAATCTTAGTTTTAAACTTAAATATACAGCTTTCAACACACATGTAGAGACCAATGACAGTATAAAGAGTGTATGCAGGACGTCACCCCCAGGTTTCAAGAGCCGTTTTGAAACTCAAAATCTGTGGCTCCGGCTGCCGCCATGTTGGCGGTCCTGCCTCTTCCGCCTCCGAGAGACGTGGATGACATGGATGATCGGTCGACCTAAGGCGGACTGAGTAATGCCTGAGTGCTCAAGCAAGCCGTCTGTAACGGTGCCCACCTGCCGATCAAAGCGGCCACGCAGTTAATTATTCATAACCTTAAATCTTGTTTTGCCTTTAAGCTGTAAACATGTTTATTTCTGCTGTGTAGTTGGACATTTTAACATGGGGGCTCATGGAGACTGACTCGTTCTGTAGCCAGCCTCAAGTGGACGTTTGAGGAACTGCAGTTTTTGGCACTTCACAGCCACAGATCTTGCCGCTTGGTAGAGACACACTTTAAGTCACCACTGCTACGTAATGTGTGAATCTATCTAGAGCCAATGTTTGCAACATGGAAGACACTGTGGACGAGGAGGAACTGCTGCATCTGCAGATATAGATATATGTGAAATGAAGTGAAAACATAAGTTTAACTGAACTGGTATTGTAATTTAACATTGAAGAACTTTGTGTTTTCCGTGGATGAGGTGATGTTTCATTCAGAGTGTAAATAATCCTCTGGGTGCACCAAAAGACCGTTCATCCGGCTCTACTATGAGCTGAGCCTCGTGCTTCTTAATCTGGCTCTAAATAAGATCAGGATCATGCTGGGATCACATTCGACTCAATGCCAGTATTGGTAATCCACACCAATCATTTGAACTGAATAGCTGATTTGGTGATACGATTGGAGATTATTAGAGCAATAATATTAAAGAGAAGGATGTTATAATCAAATAGGGTGGCATCTAATTAGGAATTAAATGTAAGAGTGGTATAAAACAGCTTGTGTGTGTGTGTGTGTGTGTGTAGATTTTCTTTTTAATCTGTACCGACTGCCTTTTTTTCTCCACACACTGAACTAATGACAACACCAGACTTCCACATCCAAGCACCTTAATGATGCCTGAATATGTCATACTGTACATATGGCTGCTGCTTTTAACAGACTCAAAAATATTTAGAAACGTTTGAAATATTACGCCTGACAGCTGCTTCAAATGCAAGTTAATCCACTGTCCTTTCCGTGCAGTAATCTAATGGCCATTTCCTCGACTGTATGGTTGCCATTACTTGATTCATGTCGCGAATATCTCTCTAATGTTGGAGATTTGAGATTTGGTATGACCTTGTTCTTTAATCTGGAAGAAATATGTTCCCAGAATGCAGAGCACAGGCTCTGAGGGGGAAATAACACACTGTTAAAGAATCAGAAGTGAGTTTGAACCCAGCTGTGTGCATGTATATAATATAATTGGCCTGTGGGTGTGAACTGACTTTAACGGGCAGATTTTGCTGTTGGATATATTGCTTCATTATAAAGAGCAGAGCATACTGTAAAAATCTGCGGTGAGGTTTCATGTAGTGTTAATATGAATGTTTTAGTTAGTTTCTTATCAGTCTGGGGTCTGGGGATATGTCTCATAGAGGAACAAATGTTGGCAATTAGATAATGGCCAGTCATGTAAACCCAGCTACAAGCCAGCACCATAATAATGTCAGATTGCACAGTATGTTGTCTTTACTATATGTTTTAAATGCACCAATGCCTGAATATCATGCATATCTGGTGACTTCTTACTGTGCAGTCTTACTGTATACAGTAGTTAGCTGGTTCAAACCTCACGTGGGGCCATTCTGTGTGGAGTTTGCATGTTCTTCCCATGTCTGCGTGGGTTTTCTCCGGGTACTCCAGCTTCCTCCCACAGTCCAAAGACATGCACTTAACAGGTTAATTTGTCTCTGTGTGCCCCGCCTCTCGCCCGAGATATCCCTGATGAGGACAAGCAGTTATAGAAAGTGGATGGATGGACAAAATTGTCCAGATTTGCAGCAAGAAAACTATAATTTCCTTCATTTTGAACTTGTAAGAGGTTTTGTCTCAACATGATGATAAATCCACTATTTAAAAATACATTTATTTTTTATTGATACAAAAGTACAGTACATTATTAGTTAGTGCTAATATTTGAAGTTATACTAGAACCTTTGCTACAAAATTCCAATATTTGCCCAAATAAAATCAGGCGTTTAAGAAGATACAGGACACAGTACTCCATTCAAGACTTCAAACTACAATACACCAAAAGAATGAGCTTCTACCACCAGGGTGTGCACATGTGTATGCATACTGCCAATGACTAGAATCAGGTTGTTTATACCTGCCTGTCCATTGTTGAATCGTGCATGCTCTCATAAAGTTTAGATCAGGTCTGTTCTGCTCAAAATAAAGTGACCGCATAGCTCCAAGTGTATAGAAATCTCTTCCATCAGTTTGGACTCAGTGATGCTTCCTGCCCCTCAGCAAAGATTTAGCTGGGTGAAGCGGTTGTCATCCTGCATTATAAATTTTAAAAAGGAAAACTTCTCCGAGAGGGATTAATATTCTTGATATATAAATCTGAATGATTAATTCATAAAACACATCTTATCTTAGTCTACTCTTACTAGTACCCTGCATAGTAATCTCACTCCTACTTACATGGCTTACAGAGTGTGAAATTTACTGGCTATCACATAGATATGCCTTCAAATTGATTTTTAAATTGTTGGTATTAACCAGTGTGGAAAAACTAAAATGGATATGATATGGTGACTTGTTGATTATTGATTTAATACACTCAATAATTAAAGAAATGGCACAATCTGACCAAGTGCCCAAAATTCACATTTAATCCTGGAGGATTATTAAATGGTAAATTAATATATCATCATGATTGGTGAATGTCCCTGAAAAAGATAAACCCTTATCTGAACCAGTTTTAGTATTTTGTATGCCCTCAAAAAATAAAAGTTTGAGTTGAAGCCTTGGGTAAATTACTGACTAAAAAGTAATTCAGTAAAGTTACAGAACATTACTTTATTTACAACGGCAGCACAACAATTTCTTTTTCACAGCCACATATTTGTAAATAGGTTAGACATGTAGCATCCATTAGTAAAGGGAATATATACTCCAGGTTTATAAAACAGGCTGTTCAAAGGTGTTCAAACTGTCCCTTTGTTAGTGTTTATCAAAACTGGGTCACATTGCTGCAAAGGGTAAACTTAAAGAGACAGTAATCTGTACTCCAAAGAACCTTTAAAGGGAGAGAAAAGTTTATTAAAAAGGGTCTCCAAAAGTGCTGCAATTGTGACTTAAAGAACTCTTTTTTTGCAATCAGTTCTCCATAGAACCACAAAAAACAGCAAAAAAGGGTTCTTAAGGATAAAAAAAATCTTCAAAGTACACTTATCAAGAACCAGTTTTTCTTGTATAAGACATATTCTTGTAGAAGCATTGTTTGGATCCTATAATGTCTCTCTTACATACAGTAAATACTAATTTTTAGTATTTATTAATGTATTTATATAATTAACCTATCTGCCACCTACTGGCCATCAGGAAACATGGCAGTATTTAACGTTCTTGTGTTCTCCTCTGTAGTCCTGCATGATTTCTTGAGTTTCATGTGTTCAAGGCCAATAAAAATGGATACCAAGTTTGTATGAAGGAATTTCTCAAACATATTGTACTTGACAGCAGATAAAAAGTTATTATAATCACAATTCAGTGGAAGGTTTTTGTTTGCCCAAAGGGATAAAGATATATTAGTAACAGAAAAGAGCTGAGAAGTAATATGACAAATGTATAAAGAAATAATTGTTGGCCCAAGAGGTGAGCCTTGAGGCACACCACGTAATCAGTGCAGCAGAAAGAAAGTATCATTAATTGAAAGTGAAACTGTTATGTTTGACAGTTAAAATGAGAGGAGGTTTAGGGCAGCCACAGAGATAGCAAACAAAAAGAGGTTCTGCCACTGCCCACGGGGGGAAAATGGTTATGATTAATATGTCATGGATTACTCAAACCAGTGGGAGGAGCTGTTTCATGAGACTGAGTGAAAGACTTTGTGTTATTGAGTGATACAGCAGTGCTGGGCCATCCTTCTCCCTAAAGCCTAGTCACAAGCCAAAGGAGAATACAGCGCTTGTTTTATTTGCTTTCATAATTCTGCTCCATTTAACGACAAACAAGCGGTCACTTTTTTAATGCCAACAAATACAGAGCCTTCCTCAAAAAGAGAGAAGTAATGCAAATGTCACCAGATTTTCACCTTTAGCTTGATACGTTTTCAATTCCCTATCCTAAAAAAACCAAACAATTTATCTTCTGCTTCATCCTCTGCCTTATAACAATACACCAACAACCCACAGGATTATTTTAAGCAACTCTGATCTAAAGGACCTTAATCCTATCTTCTGCTTTCCAGCTGCCATGTGACATCATCTGTTGAAATCAAGTTACACTTGGCTTCTGTGTCTGTTTGGATTTCTGTGACCATTATTCTAAACAGGAAAAGATTTTTTTACCCATTATACGGGCTTTGTATAAAGAATGGACGCCGTATGCGTGTGGTTTCTGAAGAGCCATTTTGAAGCTCAAAATCTGTATCTATCTATCTATTCCTCCCTCTTCTTAAAGATCGGCAAAGACGTGGATCATCAGTGGACCTGAGGCGGGCTGAATGAAGCCTGGGTGATCAAACAAGTCATCTGTAAGGGCACCTACCTGTCGATCAAAGTGTCCAAGCCTTAATATAATTTGAACAGGTGAGTTAGTTAACTTGGTTAATTTTTTTTGTACCAGGCTGTAAACATGTTTATTTCTGCTGTGAAGTTGGACATTTTAACATGGGGGCTTATGGAGACTGACTCACTTCTGGAGCCAGCCTCAAGTGGACGTTCGAGGTACTGCAGTTTTTGGCACTTAAGTACTGGCTTTGCTTCACAGCCATGGAAGTTGCCACTTGGTATAAACTAGTTATTTGGACAACTTGATAGACCTACTGTATGAGATCTGTTTAAGTGCAGCATTAGGTTATATTGCAGTTCACTAGATTTTCTGCTATTACATTCAGGATATAGATGACTCTTCTGACATGAATTAAGTTAATGTTTTACTGTTTTACTCTCTCGAGGGCTTCAAATGCAGCGGAGGGTGAACCCACCTAAATTTAGTTTCATCCACATTCATTCATGGCCCAGATTTACCACATTATACACTACTAAACAGTGTCAACGAGATGCCAGTAAGAAAGTGATAATACTGCATTTAAGGGTGAAGTTAACTGGTTCTTCTAATAATTTAATTCAGCCTTTTCATTGACAGAACATTTTCAAGTCAGCCCACTAATTTGTCTTGACATTATTATTCTAGAAATTACACACATTAGAGCAAGGTGAGTTGGCGGGTAAGATGAAAAAAACTCATTGTTTCTAGGCAACCGCGCAAAAAAAAAAGAGAGAGAAAAGATTCAAGCTGCATTAAGCAGTGTTTGACCAAGTTGTTATCACGAAACTGTTAGCAAATAGCTGTCTTCTTGATACACACAAAAACACTGGCAAAATATAACCTTGAGGTCCCCTTTCTCGTTACAATTCAATTACACGTCAGAAAAACTTCTTCACAGTTCAGTTTTCTCCTGTTTTGCTGTGCAGCCCATTAACTTTTACATTTGAGAATTATCTTTAAATAAGACTTTGTGGTTTACAACAACTCGGTTTGGGGAGTTTGGGGACTCTTTAGTTCAAACTAAAACAAAAGTATTTAATGGGAATAATAAAGTTGTTTGCACTGAATGGACCACATTTTGGTCTTTGTTGTGGACATCCATAGAAACGTTTGGTGTCAGCTTGAACCACAGCATCTGCAGATTAATGGACTGGTTGCCCAGCATACATTCTGACATGCCATAGCAGGTAACTCACAGGTGTATTAATGATCGCTGCATTCCTCTCTGGGGAGGTCCTCCTATTGTGTGTGCTGGTTTACTGTCACTGTTACTGTGACACTTAATTGACCTGAGCAGGCTACACCTCCACCTGTGCTTTTACAGCTTTGCCAAGTCAAAATTGCTGTGTAACCAATCCACTGAATTTTTGTTTCAGAAGGATAGGCCTACTTGTACATTAGCTTACGTTAGCCACTCACCAGTTATCAAACTGCCTTCAATGATCACTTTGACTTGTGTTTATGTTTCAGAAAGATAGGCCTACTTCGCGTTAGCGTTGTGACTTGAATGTTAGTGAACATTAGCTACTCCAGTGCACGAGTTTCAAACATAAAAATTAAGATTTTATGTCCCAAACTATAGGTTATTAAACTCAATGTTAATGTCAAATATGTGTCTTTAATGTTGAGTTTGACTTGTATTTATTTTAGAAAGATAGGCCTACTTCGCGTTAGCTTTGTGACTTAAACGTTAGCTAATGTTAGCTATTCCAGTGGACGATTTCCAAATGTAACAATTAGGATTTTGTGGGGACTAGTGAGCCACAAACTGTATAATACCATATTAATTATTATCTAAAATATAAGCCAAAAGACTTTCATTTAAGTGGAGTCAAAAAAGCAAAAGTGCGTTAGCTAACCAAATTGGAAAAGACATGCTATCGTATTTAGCTATAGTTTTGAGAATCTTTGGGATGTTTTTTTAAAACTGTTGTCAAACAGCCTTTAAGATTCAGTTTAGCTTTTATGTTTTGTCTCAGAAAGACAGGCCTACTTTGCGTTAGCTTTGTGACTTGAACTTTAGCCACTCACCATGAGTTTCAATTTGGATTTTGTGAGGGACTAGTGAGCCACAGATTGCATATTACTTTTATCTAAAATATAAGCCAAAAGACTTAACAAACAAAAAACAAATCCAACAACAAAGTTGGATGATCATAATGCTATTAGGTTCAGCCCTAATTAGTAAACCCAAATGTTAAATTTGTCTTTAATGTTCAGTTTGACTTGTATTTATATTTTAGAAGGATAGGCCTACTTAACGTTAGCTTTGTGACTTAGCATTAGCTAACGTTACCTACGTACTCAGCAGTTGTCAAACTGCCTTTAAAGTTCAGTTTGACAGTTTCAAACAAAAAAAATAGGATTTTTCAGGGCATTAGTGAGCCACTGACTACATATTATATTATATTAATTAAAAAAATATAAGACAATATAAGACCTAACATATACGTAGAGTCAAAAACCAAAAGGGAAGACAGCAGAGTTGGATGATCTTAATTATTTATATTATGGCCACTTTACTTTTAGTACTTGTTTTGCAGGTCTGTACACGTGTTTGTTGTTTGCCTGTTTGTTTTCTGTTTATTGTATATGCTGAAGGACACTTCTGTATGTTTGTTGTGTTTGCCCACTTTATTTTATTTCTGTAGTGTATATTACACATTTTTCTGCTGCTGTTATGAGTGAATTTCCCCGCTGTGGGATAAATAAAATCTAATCTAATCTAATCTAGTGCTATTGGGTTTAGCTGTAATTAATAACAAAAATGTCCCAAACATAGGTTATTTAACACAATGTTAATGTCAAATATAATGTGTAAGTGAGCTGAGAATTAATATGGAAATATAGTATGTGAGTTTTGGACTTTAAATACATATTGTATATATTTGCGCATAATTTCAGCACACCTGTGGGTGCTAAAACTGAGGAGTGTTGTGTTTTGGACTGAAAATCCCGCACCATATTTTAGTTTTTGCCTGAGCACACACACACACACACACACACACACACACACACACACACACACACACACACACAGAAAGAAGCAGCCAGGATCCGAAACTTCCGTCCGACTCCACACCCTGTTTTCCGGGGAGCCGGTGTAGATCCAGCCCTTCCAACCAACACGCTGCTCTGTCTTACGTCCCGTCCGTGAGCAGCAGTGAGCTGGACGCGGCGGAGATTTCTCCTTCTGGTCGGGATCTTATCTTTTTCTCTCTCTCCAAACAAGAGCTCCTTCCAGTCTTTTCTTTTGTTTACGCGCTTTGCAGATATCGGAGTAGTAAAGTCGGAGTGTTGGTGCTCAGCGGGCCCCGCATATCTTTTTTTGTCCTTGCGCTGCGCCTCCGTGGCAATGGATTGATTTCAGTGTTTTTTCCTCCGACCTCTGCCTCGACCAAGTTGAGAAAACAGTCCTCTGTAACCTGCGGCTCTCTCTTTTTCTCCAGCTACATGTTTCACCCGGCCAGCTTTAAAAGTACCTGGCTGTGGATGTTTCTGAACATTTTAGGACTTTGAACTTTTTTTTTTTTTTTTTTTTTTTTTTTTTAACCCGCCTCCTTTTTTGTGCATTTTTCTGTTGTTTTAACAGGAGGTGGTGGAGGAGGTGGTGGTGGTGGTTGGACGTGGATTTTAAAGGATTTCTATATATATATTTTTTAAAAGAAAAAAACGCTTCCCCGTGAAGCCTGAAAAGATTTATCCGTGAAAAGTGATGGCCGAGCGGGGAGCTCTGTCGCTCCTCTCTCTCCTCTGTCTCACCTTTCTCTACACGGAGACCACCGCGGCAAAGCATGTCGACAAAGGTACTTTTATAACCTCAATAACAACCCTTATTTTTTTTTTTTTTGTAACTTGTTGTGCTGCACGCCTCAAATGATCAAACTTACCTTTTTAATTGTATCACGAGTTGTTGAACACACACACACACACACACACACATACACATACACAAGGGAGCTGCTGGCTCTGGAAGCAGCTAAAGGAAGCTAATTCAGCTTGTGTTTATGTCCACCATTTGGACAACTTTAAAACTAGGCTGCTTACTCTATTTACTCCAAGAGCAGCCCTGCTTGGAGCAGACATGCTTTCAGCCCTTTTGTCTTGCACAGCTGCTCATAGCCATGCAGCACAGTTCCCACACTAAAAAATATCAGGTTTTATTGAATTGCATCCACCTATCTTTCTATGTGGGGTTTGCCTAATTGGCTCTGGTGGTGGTGGTCATTGAAAAACACACACACACACACACACAGCATGCAAAGAGTCATTAGTGTACACTGTCAGGTAATAAGCAAGCAGCATCAGTCCAGCAGACATCTCATTACCTTGGCGTCAATACATGTTTAGCTGATGGATAAACAGAGGCCAATTCATTTCTGTTAATTGTTTTGAAGTGAAAGAGGGGGCACTGCATTGCACTGCATTCTGCAGTGTGCAGCTCACTCTTCTCAACTGGTGGTGAGAAAATCTTCAGATATTAGAGGTGATGTGTTGATATTAGATGCACTCCAACGCCGTGAGAGTGTCTGAGATAAATTGGGAGAGCCATGATGAGAGAGAGAGAGAGAGAGAGAGCATGAGAGAAGGGCAGCAGCATGTCTTGTCTTTTGGAGTGCACAAGCTCCAAGCTCTTATCACAAACCCCATCGTGACCGAGTCATATCTTTATCATTTAAGCTGTTAGACGCAAACACAGCAAGCGGCATGCGGTCTGGAAAATTGTGAATGTAACTGACTCTTGACTCTCTCTCTCTCTCTTTTCTTTCCCTCCATCGTTCTCGTGATATGCACCCTTCTCGAAATGTTGTTTATTTATTTATTTTTTTATAAAATAGGACTGAAATGTGTGCAAAGAAGACGAAGCAGCCTCGGAGTGACAGGCCGTCTGTGAGCTAGCTGGTTTTTTTGGCTCTCTTGCGTGTGAAGCCTGATGAAAGACCCTCTCCTGCATGAAAAGCGCTCTGCAGTGGTGGAAGGGGGAGATACAGAGAGAGAGAGAGAAGGAGAGAGAGAAGGAGAAGAAAAAAAAAGCCCCTCCTTGGCTTTGCTGGAGATCAGTACAAAAGAGAGAGATGGGGGTAGGGTGAAACAGGCCGACTGTCTGGAAAGTAATAAAACCAGGAGATTAAGGGGACCAGGGAGTTCCTTTGGGAGCTTTGATTGATTCCAGAGAATTGGACTGGGACCCACACGCAGAGAGAGTCTCAAATTACTAATTGTGGGGTCCCCTTCTCTGAAAATATCTGTTTATTCAAAACACATTTCTTTGAGGTCCTGACTGTGGTCAGAACTTATCTTTATCAAAGTTGGCAGAGTTGCAGCGGGCCCTAAACTTAGAGAGTTTCAAGTCTGGTGACAGATGTTACGTTGGAATAACCTGTTAAAAAAAAAAAGAAGAAGAAGAAGTTTGTAGCTCTTCTAAAAGTTGCTTTTATAAACAAGTTCCTGTTAGAAGAGTGTAAAATCCATTTAGGCTCTTATCTTATCTCTGTAATCCTGCAGGAGGAGCTGTGTGCTGATTGTCTCCCAGCAGACAATGCAAATAACTTGCTGAAATGTGTAAACATTTGGCAACCCCCCCTCTCTTCCCCTCTCTCTGTCTTTTTATGCTCTTTCAGACCACTCACAGGGTTTTTTTTTTTCTTATCCTCACCAGACCACCTCAGATGCAACGTTGCCCCAGACTTTGTAAAAAAAACAACTGTTGTTTTTTCTTTGTCGCATTTTTAAGGTCTTCTCTGCGGGCTCGAGCTAGCTGCTAAAAACGTAATTTACCACCTTTTGTGGTGTTGTGTTTGGAAAAGCCCCCGGTGGTCCTACACCCTAGTTTGTTTGTTGGGGGTGGAAAAACAAGTAGCTTAAAGTTTTTTAGTTTGAACAACTTCATGTTCGAGGTCAAAATAGCCGAATCTTTTTCAACATGTCCGCGTCGTCTTGAAGACTTGAAAGGGG
This sequence comes from Miichthys miiuy, assembly GCA_036365135.1. Lineage (NCBI taxonomy): Eukaryota > Metazoa > Chordata > Actinopteri > Sciaenidae > Miichthys > Miichthys miiuy. Next base: position 25,471,103 of record CM071603.1, read on the forward strand.
GGGGGGCATCATACGGAGTCACCTGCTGTCTCTGCTGTATGGGGAATGCTGTTTACTGATCATTTATTTATGGGCTCCAATTGCTCATAAAGTCCTAATGACCTCCATCCACCAAGAGACGGATAATTGCACACTTGGCCAAGTGTTTGATTCATCTGCTGCTCTAATGAAACCACCCCCCATTAGGAAATGCTACTGATCTGCTACGGCCACTGATGTGAAGAAGGCTCAGTTTTTTTTGCTTTGCGTGGCGTAGTTTGAAAACTTCCTCGTTCCTTGTTTCTATTTACTTTTTGTCCACCGTCCGCGGGGGTTAAAATGGCAGCAATTATTGAAATAATTTGCCCTAACAGTCACAGCAATTTATCACACGTAATTGGCAGGGGGATAGGCGGATCAATATCCTCTGAATAGATGCCATGACATCTGCTGTTGCATCTTTTTGGTGGTTTAGGGGTCAGTGTGTAATCACCCTCTTTTCAGCTTTCAGTTGACTATTGTTGCAAACCAATTGCTTTGATTTCAGCTCACAAGGCTCTCCGGTTCGTTGACTTGCTCACACGTCGCTGTCGTTCAAAGCATACCTACCTACGCTGTATGCAGAACCATAATGCAAGCTCTGTAAACTCACATGGTTTGATCCCATTTTTCACCGTATCAAACTTTCATGCATCAGCTGTTAATCCGGATGTTTAATGCTTGTACACCAGACGGAGGCTACATGAATTCTCTCTCCACACTCTATAAATTTTAATCCACTATTTTTTCCTTATGTTTATTGATTGCTGTTTTAAAACTGTTACTCTTACCGGCATTGTGAGCCCCGTTTATCTGAAGCACAGACAGGGGCCGGCGTTCTCGTTGAACAAAGGTGGGGGTGTTTGGAGTGGCAAGAAGCCGAGGGTCTTGGTCAGTGGATCAGGGACAAGTCCATGGTTTCTGCTGCCCCCCCCCCCTGCTAAGATGAATTTGCCTCTGCCAGAGTTGCTTCTAGTGGCGTGGTGTAGTGCAGAGAAACATTACTGAAGTCAGCGTTTCTGTTTCTCTACCACACAGCCTCTGCTCCTCTGATTTAGGTACACATTCAGTAGCACTGAAATTAAAGATGGCGCCGATACTGATCGCTGATTATCAATGAGCCATATCGGCAGATACTGATCGTTTTTTTGTTTTGTTATAGCAACCGGTAGTACAGCAATATCTTGAAAATAGTGTTTGAAATTGGAATGAACCACATCATGGTGTCTTATATTTATAGCAAAGTCTTGCTACCTTGTTACCAAAACCTAAACATAGCAGGGAAGTGTAAATTTAATCCAGTATGGCTGGAAATTGATCTTTTTTTTTTAACTGCTGTGTTTTATACAGACTGGTGGCTCCTCAGTGCTCCTAACCAGTGATCAACAAATGCTAGGCTAACAACAAGTCTTACTTCGTCAGTTGTAGGCCACATTTTGTCCAAAAAATGACATCCATAGAAACATTTGATTGAAAATTGAACTGGAGCATCTGCAGATTAATTCTATACCTGATATCTTATAATCCACTAAAGCTAGATATGATACGAGATGGATAAATTTCAGCTTTAGTTAGCTTCATTAGGGAGCCTGCTGTATGCCGTCACTCTGCACGGTGGCCATATTGGTGAGGTCAAGATCGGCCAGTGAGCAAATACAATGTATGTCATCGATGAGGGCCTACGTGAGATACTTTGTTGGCGTTGTATGAAGTTTCTCCCACATTCACTGTCAGTATTTCAATAAATCATGTATTTTTTCTTGCTTTGGATTGATGGATAGAAATGTATTTTATTTTTTATCGTGTAAACCAGGTGTAAAACAAAGTAATCAACTGTTTACTGAATTTAAATCAGTATTTTAAGTAATTTTTACCATCACATTTACTGTACTTTCATACATACTGATATTCTTTATGCTCTCTGGGGTTGTCATCGCGGATGGCACCACAGATGGGAGTATTCTGAATTTGTCTACACCGGTGCAAATTTTAATTAAATTTTTAAACTTTCCTCCCATCCCGCTTTGCCAAACGCCAACACAGAAAACAAAAGTGATATTCAGCAGCTGTAAGTTGGCAGGAATATTATCTTCTGACTCGTGGAGCTCGTGAGACCTGTTTTTGTCAGACTGAGCTCGGCAGATGATGGTAATTTATCAGTCAGGTTTTCAGATTCAACATCCATTTTTGTAATAATTAATTACAGTAGTTAATCAGGGAAATGAATCAAAGCGGCGTGTCACAATGTTGGACGAAAAACAGGATATCGCGAAGTGCCATTCAAACACAGCGTCGAAGTTAACTTCCATTTTCACGAGCTCTGCTGATTTAAAGTTTATATCAGCAGTTCCTGGTGCACCAAATCCATCAGGACATTTAGTACATGCTGGTACAGAATAAAGGCTTTTTTCAACACTTGGACGTTCACATAATGTGGTGCGAACGGGGGCATAGGTGTTGTCCCGAACCTTGAGTTTTCTCTGTTCTATAAAAGCCTGCCTGTTCTGTCTTATGATTGGTTCGTTCACCAAAAGCAGCTTACATGAAGGTGTTCCTGCTGCGACTAAAACGATGCGAGACGCAGCAGCTTTCCGATCTGGCTACTTTGTCTTCTTTGTGTCTGCTGCCTCTTTCATGTCAAAACAAAAAAAAAGCTGAAAGTAACTTGCAGAAAAAAAGAGGCCATAAAGCTGTCCGTACTGCCCCGTGTGACGACTCCTCTGAGACTTTCTAGTAACCTGAGGGACGTTACATCAATAATATTTTTATCTTTTTTTCCTGGAGACATGGCTGGAAACATGTTTGCTTCACTTTTCCTTCAAGCTTTCTTTTTTAAAAATGGAAGAAAATGCAAAATTTCTAATTCGCTGTGGTGCTGTTGTGCTCTCCAGGCTTCTCTGTTTTGCTGTGATTGAATGATGCTCAGACTTAATGACCTCTGGGAGAGCAGAATCTTTTCAGTTTCCATGGAGCCAACGCTCACAGCGCCGGTGCGAGCAGAGCATACAAAAAAAAAAAAATAGAGAGACTGAAACTATGGCCACATGTCCATAAGAGTCGAGTTTATCATCCCTGTCAGTGTGCTGCTATGTGCTTCAGCTGTAAGGTGACTTCTGTTGTGCTGCGGGGAAGTTAAGGGTACATTCAAATACATTTTGTGTAGGTTTTCCATTCATTTGAGTGGGGATCGTCCGGGCCAGTGATTTAAGAGAGGGAGATTTGGTTGAGGACATAGACAGTGAATGAGAGTGAGCAAGCGCCGGCACCAATAAAGCCAGTTAATCAGCGAAATAAAGTTATTTCTTGATTGATTCACAGCGCCTGATCCTGAATGTACCCTTAAGATCCAGTGTGTCAGATTTAGGGGGAATCTATTGGTCAAATGTCTTTTATACTACTCACTCAAGCCTCGGTATAATCTTGCACAGCTAAAACATTTCTGCGCGCCTTTCTTATGTTAAACCAAAACAGATAATTGATCGTCCTCTCGTGTGAAATACTAGCATCGCTCTTTGCTGAAGCTTTTCCTCGAGTAGCACACAAAATGGCCAGTACATCCCGTACATGAAGGTTGCATGAATAGCAAGTCTTGCAGCATGACACGTTCTGTAATATTTATGTTCCGCTAGACAGCAGTCACAGTTGGTCATGTTCCTCAGGACAGCGTGGCGTTGTCCGGCCTTTCGGCTGCATACAGAAAAACTACAGTAGCCTCGTTTCAGTGCACGTCTTTTATAACTGCAGCATGACAGCAGCAAATGGCAGCATGTGTATATTGACTGTTGGATTTAAAGTAGTGTGCTGCAAGCGAAGACATATTTTCCCCTGGCCTGGCATTCAAGCAAAAACCTTGAAAGAATGGCCACTCCAAAAGAATCTTTATACAAGCTCAGCAGGACCGAGACTTTTTTTTCTTTCTTTCTTTCCAGAAAATTTTCCTCAAACTTTTGCTATTTTGGTTCAGCCATGCTCCTGTCGTGGTGTCTCCTGTCAGTTGTGGCAGCTGCATAGGATTATGACACATGCAAGCTGTGCTTGTCAGATGAGCCTGGACTAATGAGTGCAAGGCTCTGTTATACAGGGAACTGTTTTTACAGCCCTGGGGGGCATATTACACACATTTCCTATTAAAACATGATCTCTGAAGCCTGTTTTAACTTTTACAATTCTAAAGCAAGGTTAACATTTCAGTGATTACTAAGCAGTTAAAGGATGAGGTCGCCCTCCCCAAAAAGAGTTGTATTATTGGAGTTGTAATCAGATTTTGATATTCCAAAACAGATTTTCTATTGGCGGCGTGAAAAAAACAATGTGGGATGTTTCAATATTGACAAACAGATTTTCTACTGAGAGCATTATCTTACAAAGCTATCTCATAACAGTTCCATGAACCTGAAAGATTACTAACCACGGTCATTTTGAGAAAATTATACTTTAGAGATGGAAGCAAACAGATGAAAACATTAAAGAATTTAACTTTAATAACTTCAACAGGGCACAAAACACACCTGTCAGAGCCAAAATATGGATATAACTTGTTTTGTTTAGAGCACACCCGTTCTCTGGATTGCTACCATTTCAGGTAATTGGCACAGGAGTGTGTGGTTACACCTTTTTTTTTTTTTTACCTGTTCACTTTGCGGGATTAAAGGAGAGTGAGCAGCCTAGTTTTGTTACGTTATGCCAAGTGAAGTTGTTTATTCCTCTAATAAACACCATAAAACTTGTCTAATGTGACTGTTACTGTTGCTGAGTCACAGTAAAGAGCCCGCTTAGCCTCTTAGCAGCCTCTTTTAATTGATGGTACAACGCCCAACCCCTATTCCATAAGATACACAGTGAACAGACTAAAACATTAGTTACATTACACTTTGCAGTTGCTTTAGATTTGGCAACCCCTTTCAGCACGAACGGTTGTTACTCTTAAGAGCCTTAAATATAATTAGTGTAATTTATATTTAATACTTGTGAGGTGGCGGGTTTCATTCCTGGCAGCGGCCCATGTCGTAAATGAATAGAAAGCGATATTCTTCTAGAAAGACTGATTAATAACCTTCATTTGGTTGCACTGTACCTGCTGGAGTTCCAGCATCCTGCAGCTCTCAGACATGAATTTATTCTCTGCCGTCTTTTTGGAGGACGTCCAGGGTGTGATGAATTAACCTGAAAGTCTTCTCAATGGTGTAGATTATGGTGTAGTGCAGTTGTTAAGTAGCTTGTGCTTCAAGGAGAACTTAGGCAAACAGGAATCAATGCAGCTTTTCCAATATACTGATTTTTGTTCATGGTAATTGTCTAGTATGGACGGGGCAATTTGAATCTTGTTAACCTGACCTAGAATTGTTTTAATGGGTGTTCAAGTACTCGAGACCGGTCCCAAGACTGCCTTTTGAAGGTCTTGTCTTGGAATCGACTGCATTTTACCCGGCCTTGGTCTCGGACAAAGAGGACTCTGGATTTTATTTCAACACCAGTCAAGACCAAAGCTGTCGGATAGCACCAGTAATTATGTCCAACTTGTCCAGAAACACTTTCATAATTAACTGAAAATACATTTACACTTCAAGCAGGAGTAAGAGTGAAACAAATGATTGTGGAAGCGACTCAGAAACAGGTCAAAAATTTGGTCTATAGTTATCGAGCAAACACCTGTGTGGCACATACAACTAGAGGACAGGTCGAGGTTTAACCATGAGACCACAAGCCAACAAAGCAAAGTTCTTTCAACAAATCAAATTCAGTATTTTATAAAGCAGGTAATTAAAAAAAATTAATGTAAACTAGTTCAGTTTTTGTGGCAAGGTGATCATCAAAGTCGTTTTTGAGTAAACGCTAAGATAAGATGGAGAATTGTGTGGAATCAAAATGGTAAAATAAGAAATAAAAATACACTCTCCTCCCTTGTTACACTGTCCTTCTTCAGGAAAAGCTTTAAGTTGGTAAACTCCCAATAACCAGGTTTAGGCGCTCTGATTTAAGCTGAGTGAGGAGATTTGGTTGTTAGCTACCTAAGTTGACTGTATAGTGTCTGGTTTTGGTCTCAATACACTCTGGTCTTGACTTGGTCTTGTCCTGCCTTGGTCTTGGTCTTGACTTGGTTTTGACCCCTCAAAGTCTTGGTCTTGACTTGGTCTCGGTCTAGGTGGTCTTGACTACAAGCTGCTTCAGACCGGTGCCGATCTATTTCCTTCACCAAACTGACTTTTATCGTCGACCTCAAACGTCGTCACCTTCTCTTTACTCGTCATATTACTGGTGCTTGGTTTACCCAGTTACGCGTGGGTGTGGAAGAGAGCTTACGTACACACTCAAAGTATCAATCAGTCATGTACACACGGAGCCTCTCTGCCTTCATTCAGTCAAAGGAACTCTTCATGTGCTGAACGGGTGTGGGGGCAGTCAGTCACAGAGGGAGGATTGTGAGCACTGCTCAATCGAGCTGGCTGCCATCATCTTGTGCCTGGCCTGTGTCTCTTGGCAGCTTAAGACATAGTGGGATGTGTGTGTGTTTGGGTGGGTGTTTGTATAGGCGTATGCCACCCATCTGGGGTTGAACAGCTGTTTTATCAACAAGGTTCAGAGAGTTTCCCGACTTCACCTGGAAAAAAAGTGTTTACCTACTTTTTACCGGGAGGATGGGGGAGGAATTAGACCATGTAGCCTTGGGTTTATTCTGTATAGCAGCTCCGCAACCTTGGTGTCATTGATTCGGTATGATGCGGCGAGCAAATATTTTGAGAAACAAAAAGGATGGGGAAGCTGTACTCTTTATATTATTATAGCTAGATTTTTTATTGTGAAGGTCTTTTACTCAGTTTAGAAGCAAATTACAGCTTTGCACAAGGTTGTGATTCGCAAAGACGTTGGCAGTCGTGCGCTTTGGGTTTGTCAAAAAAAAAAAAAAACTTTTGATTTCTAAAAATGTGCTTCGGAAAAAGATTTTAAAAGGTTCACATAAATTCAAACCTGATGTTTCCCTGTTTGGGAAAATATTGACATGTGCGCTGGCAAGCCTCATTTTTCACAACTTTTTTAGATGTCGCACATAATCCAATTCAATACCAGCCAACTTCCAACCAAGATTTCTAATTATGGTGTCTTTTTAATAGATAATGAGCTGCTGCAAGTTTGGTGAGCAGCAGTGCCAGAGGTTAAAATTACTCGTATTTTGTCCATAAATTTCTTGGTCTGCAAGAGCTGATTTGTCTGGTTCCTGTAGTGGAAGTCCATAGAAACCACTTAACTTTTAAGCACAGTAGGCGTAGTGTGTTTAGACCTCGGCAAGAATAGAAGAAGGTGTCATTTTGTGTCCTACACAGTACTTTTCCATGGCACTGTCTCAGCATGCAAAGCACAGTAGCGTGGATTGTTGGGTTAGTTAAAACATTTTAGGGTTTAGAGTTAAGACCGGTGTACTTACCACTGTGCTAGTCGTGTATATATCAACTAGTGTTTTAGTCCTTCTTGGAGTCTCTCCAGTCAATCTCCTAGATTTTTATTTTGATTTCACCTGCTGCTATGGTGACCCCTGGAAAAATTCTCTCCTGGTATTAACCGACTGTTTCTGCTGTAGAAAAAAACAAACCCAAGCTGAAACGATTCTTTGAAAAGTTCAGCATTAGATAGAGGCTTCTTTGTGCCGTTGGGAGCTCCCCTTTTTTTTTTTTTTTTTTTTTGGCATGGGGCTCCGACTGACTGCATTGACTTCTTACCATGTTATTGGAGCCAGTTTGTCCTCACACTCTGAGCTCATGTGAAGCTAACGGAGGTCAAGAGAGGCAGCTGAAATGGTGAAGTTAACTGCTTTAAGCCTTTTTAATACACTGCCTGATGTAATGGAATTGGCAACCTCTTTTGATTCTGCTTTCTTGGCCCTTCTTGGTTGAACAAATGCGTCCCTCAGTAGCACTTACTTGAAAGATGATGGCGTTTTCTCCTTTTTATATAAATGCTGCACAGCCCCAACGCAAAACAAGTCGAGCGTGCCCGTAGAAATGCTAATTACGCCTTTAAATTTGATTTACAGTGCAACTGTGGTGAATAAATTTTACTGTTGATGGAAATGTCAAGCCTTAAGCAAGGGGATTGGGGCTTTTTTTATTATTACAATGTTAGAAAACAGGAGCTTTTGGGTTTTTATTACTGTTGTATTCAAGTTCTTTAAAATCAGTGGTACCCAACCTTTTTTGTGCCATGGACCGGGTTCATGTAAGACAATATTTTCATGGACCGGCCTTCAAGATGTGGGGGATAAATACGACGCAATAAAATAAATGACAAGTCTTAACCTTGCATCCGGTCCTTTTTCAAAATAAAACATCTTTCAGACTCTGATAATCAATAAAATATTTTTTGTTTATCCTTTCTGTGTGGCCCGGTAGCAGATGACCCATGGACTGGTACCGGTCCGTGGCACGGTGGTTGGGAACCTCCTCTGCTTTTAAATGACAATTTTAAAGTGAACTGTCTTTGAAGTGGTCCTAATCTCTGATGTGTGAACTACACTTCCCATGTGGCCATGCATCTGGACAGCTGCGATTAGGGTAATAAAATGAGACCACGCTCCCGTTTCATCGGTTATGAGTGTGATTATTATTATATATATTTTTTTATTTCTAACGTGGATTCTAGTCCTTGACCTTTTGGGGGAAGATGATAATCTTTTGTATTGTCTGTTTTATGGAGTCTGATAAAGACGAGGTTTGGCTGTGATATGAAATTCAAGATTGCGAGAAGCGAGATTACTGGCGGCCTTACACAATACAGAAGATTGCACAATTTTCACTTTATGACATTATGACTCAGAGCTCATAAGTGCACGGTTGATGAAATTCTTGGGAAGACGGCAAAGGCGAGAATTTTGTTCACTTTCTTTGGCTGCGCGCCAAGATGACTCCTCCACATACAGTACAGCTGGGTTTCAATCGCCGTACAGAAACCGAGAGCAGCATCTGGGACGACACAGTCTCTTGAGCTGCGTCTAAATACAGACATGACCTTCCTCTGTCTGTTACGGAGGAGGAAGAGGAGGATAAGCGGGTGCAGGCAGTGCCATAAGCTCCTGGAAGGTGAGGATTTTCATCCAGCTTGAAGTGTACACAACGCGCAGTGATGGAAGGCAGCTGCATCAATTCCCCCTGATTCCTTAACCATTGTCCCTTGAACCTTGACTCCAGTCGCCCTACTTCTCAGCCTGTGACAGGTCGCTCAGCTACAGCAGCAAGCAGCAAGCAGCAGCAGCATGGCTGCAAAATGGATGTCGGCCAGCAGGGAGCACCTGCGGAGGCATAGCAGGCGAAGCAGCATTCCATCACAGGACCTCGAGACACAGATGTCATATGAGACACGAGGGACGTGTTTGAGTTGAAGGGGGATGGGGAAGTGTAGGAGGAGGGTCTGTGGCAGAGGTTTTGGCATGGTGGGGCACTAATGGGGTGGGATAGCAAGCCAGCTGCTACCAACAGATTCTTAATGAGGTGTCCCATCAAGAACACAGGGAGGATGAACATTAATGACTACAGCTAAACTTGTCTGTTCATTTATTCACCCCTTTTCAATCATGCTAGGACGAGGTGTGTGACATGTTTGGGCACACGGTAATTGTTTGTCACATATAAATGCTTTTTTTTTTTCTTCCAACAGAGATGCAACTACTACAGCATTTCTTATCTTTAATGATCGAGTTATTATTTTTCTTCTTAGATTGGTTGATTCATTTAATCCATAGTTAGTTTCTCAGTGCCCAAGGTGACATCTTTTATCTGCTCGTGTTGTGCAACCAACTGTACAAAAGCTATTCAATTCACCGTGAAAGAAAACAAGAGAAAATCCTCACATTCGAGAAGCTTTCATGGCTTTGATGAATGCTTAAAATGAGTATTTGTTCATTAAAATTGTTGTTGACCGATTGTTTAGCTCTTTTGGTGCTCGTCAGTAAGCGGAGCTGACAGGTGGACGCGCGAGAGGTGTCATAATCGGCTTGTGTGGATGCGGATAATGAGAATCTTTGACCTTTTTATGAAGAAATAAAAGTGAATATTTATTTAGTTGGATCTCGGATTCAGTAGGAATATTATTTTTGCGGAGTAAAAGGTTGTCAAACGTTACTTTTCAGCACTAACAACAGACTTTAGAGCGATGTAACAACCATTAGTTGGAACTATTATTCAGTAAGTGAATGTGTGTTTCTCTCACGAGTTCTTGTATAACCTTTTTCTCTGCCACCCAACAACCGCCGAGTGCTCAAATTACTGGTTTGGGAGAAAAGCAAAATGCTTTTGCTGCTTTCATACTTCATTTACCTGAAGTGGTCTGAATTAGTCCTGAGTGCATAAGCATGTCATTCAAGCTTTCAGGACACCTGCTGAACAATTTCACTCAAACGCAAACACACACACATCTAGCAAGATCCTCAAAATATGTCCTGCAGTCTGTTTGTGCCATATGCGCCATGTAATATCGTAGTGAAGTGTAGCAAGTCTAAATGAAAATTCACCCAACATTATCTAATTAAGCAGGTGTGAAAGCAGCTTAATTCAAGTCGGTTTTGGCACTGCTCGCCGGTCCACGTTCAGCGTGAAGCTGAACAGTTCATTCGGCTGAAATATGTGAATACTTTCATTAAGCTGGGGGGACCAAGTCGCGCACTTTCACTTCTCTTTAAAAAGAAGATGTCAGAAGTGGTCTTGAGTTATAAAGGGTGGTGATTTTATTAGCCACTGCTGGTCCGTGGGGTGCTTTTTGTTGCAGAGTGACAGGGGACTTAATAATGAAGCTCTCTAACCCAATGAGCCCTGAATCACTGGAGCCCCTCTTCCCCCCTTCTTTGTCCCTCTCCCAATCCCCCCACAGTGCCACTGCATTCCCAGCCTGGCGGGGCAGTGTCTCTGGGCCGGGGCCAGGTCCATGCCATGTCACGCACCCTCTTTTGGCCCCAAATGACCGTGGTCAGGGAGGTCAGGGGTTCAAGTGCTCCCCGTGGGGCAATGCATGGGATGCCTAGCGACGCTGTGGCTCGGCCCCCACGCTGGCCACGCCGTTAATTAATTTCTAATGAGAATAAAATTGGCTGACCTCGCAATAGCTAGCCTCTTGGCTCTGCCTGACTATTACTGCCCCCTTTCTCCCACACAGACTTCAAAGGAGAGGCGAGGATAGCCCCTCCTGGCTCGACGCTGATAGTGAAGTGCACAGGGAACATTCCTCGCATGCAAGACGGAGTTTGCAGTGTGGATTTTATGGGCTGTGTTTCTGCTAGCCCCACACATACCTGTGGCTCATATGCATGCTGTAGAAGTTTAACTGTGTTAACCCCTTCTCATATGTAACGTCAGAGGCACGACTGGCGGTTTGGAAGACGTGACGGCTTCTCGGCCATCGTGTGTTTAGGAAATTGAATCTGCAGTTGTTGCATTGTCATCAGGTGGTTATAGGAGCTAACTCACTGGGCCATTCAAAGGAAGGCTCTGACATTCTGGATAATTCATTTATGTTGTCTTACCAGGAGTTCGAAGATCAATAAATATGTAATTTCTGTGCATTTAATATGGAGATAGCACTTTGATGTGTTTAGCGTTGGGGCTCTGAATCTTTCTCAAAAGTTTAAAACAAAAGGATTATTAGCTACCAAGCAACCCTAAAACTGCCTTGTGCCAAGAGAGCTAGTCACCAGAACATCAAAGAGTCGGGTGGATTTTGTCCAGAGGTACTAAAATGTGCCAAAGCTGGCAACTTCACACTGAGGACAAAAACTCCTCCAAGGCTGTGTGCAGCATCTGGCCTCTGGGCCTGGCTGTTCTTGTTGGTTTAAAACAACCAATAAAAGGTCCAGTGCTTGAGATAAGAGCTTCTTTCTCTATAACCTGTATAGCTTTGGAGTTGTAAATGTACGTTTTGATGGAGCTTCGGGAGCTGTTTTCACGCGGTTGCAGTGTTAGGTGTTAAGCTTAAGGTTAATCTGACATCATCCAAAATATTTAGCAAAAAAACAAACAAAAAGAAAAGTCACTTTACTTAATTAAAGCTCAGTATCCGTGTGCGTTAGGGGTTTTCTGGTCAACGTGGCGGCAGTCTGTATTGATAAGATTTCCTGAGGGGAAACAATTGTGTGAAATGCAGGAAGTCATTAGGAAGCCAGGGACTCGTGTCTCTCCCTGCTGAGTAAATAGTGTCTGGGCCTCCCCCCCCCTCTATTTCATCCACTTTTGAATGAGCCCAGCACTTGTAACAATAAAGGCAGGAAATGAACTGTACTCACACAGGAGCGTGCAGGATGCTCATTGTGTTCCTAATTGACCAGACTAGGTTGGGGTGATGAAAGCAGACTTTTCTCTTTTTTCGCTAGTCAAAAATAGCTCAAAGGTAGCGGCGCGGCACGGTAAGGTGCGGTCAAAAAAAAAAAAAACGCGGCTAATGAGGCGCTATTTCATTGCATGCTTTTTTAGAAATTTCGATCACGTCAAAACTGACCCAGTTTGTGTGCCTCCAGTTTGAATCCACGGCCGTCTAACGCAGGCTTGCATTTCTTAAATGCAACTTGCAGGAAAATAGCACATGACAGAACAAACATGCCACCTGATATGTCCTGTGTGAAACCGGTGGCAGACCTCAGCGTCAACCTGTTTACTATTTGCTAACCTGACCCGGCTGCAGGATGATTTTTTTTTCTCTGTGGAATGCAGGCGTGACTCACAGTCAGACAGAGTGTTACTTAAGTTGTCACCTGAGAAGCCCTCCAGGGGAAAGTAGTTTTGTCCTTGAGTGTCTGACTATAAGCGTATTTGAGCTGACCTGCATTCAGGAGAAGATTGGTAATGTAGTTGGGATTTAGGTTACGTCTGCTACAATCTTTCCACTCATTAGACGTAATTCAGTGTGTGTATGTGTGTGTTGTAGTAATTCCCACTTTTCCCCCTGAGCTATTTGTTGTTGTTTTTTCTTCTTCCATGAGCATCTGCTTTCAGGTAATATATGCCACTTCTACACCAAGAAACAAATTAATCAAATGAGCCCGTTTCCAAATTCTTGTTTTATTGTTGGGGAAGGGATCAGTGGTGATCTGGCCCACATTTCCTGCTTAGTGTAATTGATATTTGGTTTACCCTAGATTAAACTGACAACTAAGCAGGTTAGCATTGAGGATTTTCCCAGATTAATTCCAGGAGTCCAATTGGAGTGGAGGTGGCGGGGGGGTGCTGGCCATTCTTCCCCCCCACTTGTATCATCCCAAACGTCTGCCTTTACCTGGGATTTACTAGCATATGAAAAAGGAAATGAGATCAGAGGTGGCGATAAATCCCGGCAGCAAAGCCTCCAGCGCTGAAAATGAGATGCACACATGGCACCGTCAAGTCACCAGCCGCTCATGTCCTCTTTTCTGATAAATTGATTCTGGGTGCTCAGGTGTTGAGAGGTGGTGGTGGGGGGGTGGGGTTAGTCCCCTCAGCGAACTAATGCCACCATCGGTGTGGTCGCGCATTTGCTTTCTTGTCTCTCGTCTCAGCTTTGCATGTGAAGAAATGTTGCCCCGGTGTGGCTGTTCTCCACCTTTTGTTGTAGCCCGTTTAGCTTCAAGTGATGTGCTGCCCTTCACACCACTATGCTGCCCATTCACATGGTGTCCACACACTGTTAGGTTTCTCATGTCCCAGCAGATTTCTAGCAACTAATTTAGGAGTTGTTAAGTGATTTAGCATCTGTTTTTTTATAGGACCCCAGTGAGCCACAACTGCCACCCCCACTCCTGCCCATCACTGTCTGTGCCTGTGGCGTCAAGGCTTGCTTTTGAATTTCAATCAGCCCTGGATGCATTGTTGTGTTTATTTGAAGGGGGATGGGTCGGATAGGGCGTTAGTAGTAGTAACTGGTTGTGTGTGTCAATCAAATATTCAGCGTGACCAAAGGGTGGCTCATTGGAGGCTAGTTGGTGTGTTCTCAGGGGGGCACAAGGCTTTAACTGCTGCCCGCGGGGCGAACCCTGCCCTCCATTCTTCACGCACACCGCCCTCCCTTCCCCTCGTCATCCTCCTCAAAACGAGAACACAGGCAGTACAATCAATAACAGCCGTACCCTCTTTCTCTTTCCACCGCCTTCCTCCTCTTTCCTCCCCGAGCCGACTCCTCCTCTGGTCAGCCGCTCCCTGCTTTCCATTTATCAACACTGCGTTTGATGTTGGCTTCATCATTCTCTGTCAACCCCCCCAACACCTCCATGTGCGTAATTGTATTAGATTCGTCATGGTGGCGCGGTTATTTGGCCCGCCCCAGCTGGTATTGGGCCAAAGGGGCTTCTTACCATGTACATACAACCCCAGACATTAGTTTTAAGCATCTCTAGTGTTGAATTTATTTCCATACGGCGTTGCACGGTTTCTGGTTCAATGGCTTCTCAAGTACCCAAAGGTACATTACATCCTTTATTAAAGACGGTTTTTCCCTTTTTCCTGTATCCCATTGTTCCCAGAATCCAGTGAGGCGTAAGTGTTGAGCTTACATTAAAAATCAATCACCCCCCCTCCAAACGCCTGTTGTAGAGGGCGAGACGAGTGGAAACGAATCTCAGACGTAAACAGACGCACTCAGACGGCGAAAGATAGTCACACTGTGAAATATTCCTTGAAAAATTTATTAGACATTTTTGCCACTTGTGTTCATTAGCAGCTTATTTCTGGAAGAATGTGCTCAGCGTGAAGATATTATACAATAATGATCATTATTTCCCCCACAAGGGAAACGGGCATTCATGACCGGATATCTGTTTTTTTTAGGTGTGAGAGTTAAAATTCAGACCCGGTGAAAGGATGGTGTGTTTCACGTAGACATCCATGTAAGGATCAGTTAAATAAACGTGGTATTCGCACACTGGAAATCAGCGCTTCACCACCAAAGTATTCACCATTGTCTCATCTAATCCCTTCATCAACTAATGAGCAGTAATTTCCTTTTTGTGAGGCTCTTCTGCGCAACCTGTTGTGCGAGGATAATCTCCGGCCGATGCATTTCTTGTTTTCCAGAAGCCGTGGGAGGACGTACGCCGGGTGGAAACAGAAAGACGGCGCTCAGAGGGGGGAATTGGGGAATAGAAAAAAGACTTAAGAGAACCTGTCTGTGGCGATTACGCACGCACTACAACCTTGATGGCCACATTAGATCTCTTTCTCCATACACCAAACTATTAATAATAGATACAGCTCTCTGCTCTCTCTTTTGCTTTCTCTTCCCCACCCCCTTCCTCCCTCCCTCCCACAGCATTACCCCTCAAGGCGTCTACCCTCTCTCCCCGTCCCCTCTCTCTCTCTCTTTCACTACCACCATCCTGTCCTCCCCTTCCTCCCCCTCGCTTCCCCTTGACTGTTTCAGCTGCGAGACTGCTAGCCAGGAGCAATGGCAGGTGTGCATACATCATCACGGCGCTGGCCACACAGCCTGCAGCACCCAAACAGTCATCATCAGATAGACAGATCCACCTGCCAGAGAAAGAACACTGTTGAATAGTTGAGTGTGTGAGTTGTTTTTGTGGCAGTCGGCGTTATTTGGGTTCAAGATGTGGACATTAGTTTGTTTAGTTTCTCCTGATGGAAACCTCCAGAGAATAAAAAAATGAATGACAAATAAATTCTGTGGAGATATCGAGAAGAAAATGGAGTGCATACAAGCTCCTCTGTGTGCGCAGTGTGGGGAAAAAAGCTTGTTTTAATATTATTTCCCGTTTGATTGTCACCGCAGCATTGCGTCTGTCATTTGATCCGAGATAACAGTCCCTAAACACACCAGCTTCTCACGCTTAACTCTTTAATGTTCACTGCTCAGACTGCAGACTGCAGAAGCCCAGCTTTTATAGTTTATCATCAGATTCATCTACATCTAGGAGCCCGGGAATCCACACGAAAGAACTGCACACCATCAGTAGACACACAATTTAACAGCAATCGTCGGCTGACTGGAGATCTGCTGCACAAGTCGGTCCATTTGCGATTGCGAGGGTCTGTCAGTCAAGCGAAATGTTACAACCCAAGAAGTATTTCTTCTTATTGTGTTTTCCAGAAAATGCTGAGGTTTATCTTTAAAAAATGCATCTATCACATTTTATTTTCATATAGACGACAGAATCATGAGAACAAACAATATGGATGAAAAGGAGATTTACAAACCGCCGAATAACACCGGCAAGTAATCTGGTTTAAGTTTCATGAAATGGAAAATGTGAGCGCAGGAGTCTTGTCGTTGGATTTAATGCATTACGGCGCAGAATAGTTGCCACGTTGTATCGCCGTTTCACATACATGTGACACTGTTAATCACATGGACGGGACTGATGGTGGATAACGTCATAAACACACTGCATTTGGCTTTTGTAAGACATTAATGTCATACTAATCCTCTCGCTGTGATAAATGACGTGTATACATAAGCAAATGGGACTTAGATGCGTAGCACAGTAGTTCTCTGGTGTCATACTGGCTTCAAACAATCCTCCAGTCTGGAGGTCGACGCTGCCTCATTGTCTTAATTTATGGCAGACACTGAAACCCTATATAAAGATGGTCTGTTATTCAAGGAACATAAATCCTTTTTACTTTAATATTTTGTCATGGCTTAACAATAGATTGGTGACCTGCTGTGGGGGTTTTTCTTACTTCATGCATGCTCCGATGAGCTCCATCCAGTCAATGATTGATGAATCATCTGCCACATAAGGGCTCGTGGGGTGGGGTTCAGTTGCTCCGACGGAGTCATCCTCATATTTGGTGACTTCCTGAAATTGTGGAGCGTCTCAAGTCACTCACGTTGGGTTATGTTTTGAGTGCCGTCTCCGTGGCAGCTAATATATTTCCACTCAAAGACACCACTGAGCGCGTCAGCCTCGTAACATCAGAAACAGGTCCTGGTCGTGGATTGTCACGGTCAAACGAGAACAATAAAAAAAAAAAATCAATGAGAAACGGGGGGTGGATTGTGTTGAGACTTCCAGTTGACGGATTAAAGACAGGTTTACAACACTCATAGAGGAGAACTCATATTTCCAGTCCACTTCTGTGGGATTATCCTTATCTACTATAACTGTAAATGTCCTCTGCTGTATTTGTGATATTGTTTAAAGCATTAGAGCAATGCAACCCCACTCCCACTGAAGCCATGAGTATAACTGTATCTATATAGATCACTCTCAGTGCTATGAACAAACAGTTTCTCCAATTGCTCTTGAGTAATTGGTGACCTTTTCTCAACCGAGCTTCACAGGAACGCAGTGTATCAGATTAACAGATGTGTGTTTGTGCCTGTGAAGAATGCTGAGTTAACACACCAAGCAGACGATGCTGTGAAGACGGGACGTGGCGTTTGCGGGTTGTTTCAGGCTTTAGTCAGGAGCCCATCGGAATTTGTTCTCCTTTTTTCCCCCCACGGGACTGTGCTCCTCTCTCCACCCGAGGCGATCTGTCTTCCTGTCATCCTATTGATCCCCCTACAACGCTCATTGATATGGGGGGGGGGAAAGGCCATTGAGCCTGCGTTTGTGGAGGGCTGGTGGCTGCTTGGCTGTGTGACATTGAGATGGTGTTTACACTGAATAAGGGGAACGATTCATCTAGCCTAGAATTATATTCTCAGATCTCGGATAGCTTCTATTTCCACTTGGAAAAATATCTCTCTCAGAGGGAAGAGCGGGATTTTATGAAGGCTCCACATCCAGGCGACCATTCGGATATGAGAGTGTAAATAAAACTGCAATATCATCTTTGCTCAGCCAGCCGCCGAGGTGCGTTGGAGATGTTTGACCTTGTGCACACAGATGACAAAATCCTTTCAAGAGGAGAGCACATAGAAACAAGGGATTTTAATCTCCTAGCATCAAGTGGCCTCGCTGAGAATGTCAGCTTGCTATCTGGCTGCAGACACACTCTCCCTTTGCAGTTTGCTTACCGAGCGGCGCCTTCAGATGCATTTTGAATTGTTTAGTCAGCTGAAAATTAAACCTAGCTCAAATCCAGGTGGAAAACTACTTATTTTCCCCATCAAATGATGTATTTTAATTTGAACTTCATTTACATTCATATTGAATTTGTTGCGTGCCATATGCTCCCTGACGTTGTCATGGGATACAGGCCAGGCACATCATTTCCTTTTTTTCGGAGGCAGCTGAGCACATTGGTTCGTATTTGTTTTAAGTGATGAGATAAGCAGAGTGAAGGTCCCTCTGCAGGCGGTGAGTAAATGCTAGATAAAACCAAGATGTTGACACTGTCCACTGTTTCATTACAGCTTGACCTATACGAGATGCCAACAGGTTCTCCTTCAATGTCATGTAGCAAGAATTGTCTCCAGTCGGCAGCAGTTGAGGGTAGTCATGAGAGTCATCGGCAGCCTATTGTGTTCAGTGTCCTCCAATTTGTGGGTTGCAAGGGGGGAGGTCTTATTCCACTCAGAAAACTGCCTGCACTTTAAGGGCAAATTTTTTCAGGTCTGCAGGTATGTAGTCTAAAAAAGGGTGTCCAGACCTTCAAAATAAATAGCTCATCACTTCCCTTCACAACGGCTTGTAACCTTTCATGTGGGAGGATAGTAAAGATCTCTTTATACCAAGAGGTATATAATCCACTTAATCCATATAGCTGTATTTGGTAATGCTGTTAAGCAAGTCTTAGTGTGCATGGGTGCAGAAAAGGTTTGGTTAATTGGTTCTAGAAGTCAACCGAGGCTTGGATCGATAAGTTTTTGACTGTCGTTTTCACGTGAAGGATATCGTCTAATTGGCAGTGGACGAGTTTTAGATGTTGGATCTTCTAAATTAATCCTTCGAGTCTACCTTCATCTCTCTTCGTGATTGCGGGTGGTTTTCGCCAGAGGATTGAGCCAGGTTCATGGACACGTGTCAAAAATGAGATTGCTCAGCTGACTAAGTGGCCAAGGTGCTTGGAGCCTTTGGTAAACGGCCACTACGTTTTTTTAAAGATGGTTCCAGAATCTGGAAATCAGATTTCCAGAAATAGTGGAAATAAATCTCCGCCTATCTGAATTGTACTTAATACACACAGGAGAAAGGGAATGGTTACATTTATTTGAGTGAGATACAGTATGAGAGTCAGTGTGCAAAAATCCCACGCAAATTGAGCAACTGAAGCTACTGTAGCGTCCTTTTCACTTATTATGATGAGAAGTTCAAATGACTTTTTTTTTAATGGACAATGAAGCGTCCTTGGAGACTCCAATCACTTGCCATGCAGCACTGGCACAATCAAGGGGCTCTTGCACAGTAATTTAGATTGCAGCAAAGTTTATCAAGCACGCCGCCCAAAAAACACTCGAGCTTTTCTATAACCCGGCACTATCTCTCCATTCAGCCCCATCCTGGACTTGTTAGTAAATCAAGGCCATTGTGAGGTGCCAGAGAAATTATCCATTAATAAGCACTATGCCTAGTCAAGTGGCACAGGAAGCATAGGGGTCAGGCCCGCCTTCCAATCATTATACCTCATCCACTACCTAGTAAAAGGCCCCTAGTCACTCAGCTACAGGTCGCCATGGAGACCTCGAACAAGGAGCAGAGTGTAGGGGGTGGGGGTCGGCCGGGTTGGAGAGAGTGGTGCAGACAACCATTAGCAGCCCATTCCTTTGTAATTAATGATCATCCCACTGGCTCAAAATCAGGGCCCGGGAAAAAACACACACAGAGCTCGCTCTCTGAGAAATATAGAAGAGGAAAAGCTCTAATGTTGCACAAGAGGGGGGAAAATAACAGATGTGAAAGTGATTGTGTGTAAGGAAATCATAGTTTTTCATTTGCATAAGTGTCCCTCCGTATGCAAGTCTGTCATCCGTCATTCAAGGACAGAATAATTGACCAAAGGACCCCGACAAAGCTCGCCTCCTTTCACTCGACACCTTTGACTGGTGTCTGTCTCTCTACGCTAAGATAATCACTTGTCTAATCGAGTTATGAGCGCTGTTCACATTGCAAATATGAAGCTCACATTATTGGGTTTGTAATCAAATCTGAGGTCTGCTTGCCCTTAGGGGATTTTCAGTCAACCGGCGAGCCATGCAGCCAATCAGCCAGCCACAGCGGCTTTTGAAGTGCCGGCAAACCAAAAAAATACCCATCTTCCTCTCTCTCTCTCTGTCTCTCTCTCTCCTCGAGCTCTTTCCAATGCTGCACAACCAACCAAATGTGCACACACACACACACAAAGCAATTCTGTGGACAAATAAAAATGCAAACAAATGCCACACAGATGCCCACGTTTGAGCACGCTCACAGGCATGGACAATAACATGGCACACACACACACACACACACACACAGGAGAACAATTGGCGGCACACAAACAAAGATTGCTGCCACACCATTCACTCACGGCCAGAGTTGCTCTTCCTGACAGGCATGCCATATACACCATACCTTTATCACGCAGACACAGTGGACACATTAGACGATGTTTGGCCTTTTTAAATAGAATATTTTGACGATTTTACGATGTTCTTTGTGTTTTTTTTTTAAAGCTGCTACCAAAATAGACGTTTCTGACTGAGAGAAATTGGATGAATAAAGATGTAGAGAAACTGTTTTTCCATTCACAAATTCCAGACGTCTGAATTCAGTCAATCGGAAATAAAATATTCAGCAAAACCTTCAAATATTTAAGGCTAAAACGTGCAAACATTAACCAGATTTAATAGGGATTTAGGGCTCACTCTCCCCCTCCATTGTTACCTCTCAGACTTGCAGTCCATTGCCTACATTACAGTAGGTCCAGTTAGTGATACATGCAGAGGTTGTTGTTATTCTAGACATTCCTGCTGAGGGATGCATTATCCTCTGTGGCATGGCGGAGAATTCTAGCATGTCTGTCACCCACCGACTCATCCCACAGGCGCTATCAGTGCTCAGCCTCTCACAGGCATGCATGTACACACTGTGTCCCACTCTCTTAATCTCTCTCTCTCTCTCTCTCTCTCTGGGCTGCACCTCTTATTTATCTCTCTTACTCTCCCTTTGCTTTACCTTTCCTCCTCTCCATCCCCTCCCTCCTCTCTCCCTCTCTTCTCTGCCTTCCAAAGGCAGTGGAGAGTATTATCACCTAGGAACCATCCTATCCTTGGCTAGGCTAATGCACACACATGCAAACACACCAAAGCATAGATACTGTACACACACACACACACACAGCAGCCTTATCAGCACCCGCTGGTGTCAGACCCTCAATTAATTTTGTCATTAACTGAATCCCATTACTCCCACCGCCGCTGCAATGCCATGACGTCTCCCTCTAACGGATGGAAGACGGCGGTAACAGACATGTGCCAATTCTATCCTTTCTCACCGACATCCATTTACATCCTAATGATGGAGGTAAATCCCCCTAACCACCCCCACCCACACCTCATGTGATCACGTGACCTTTCACCCCTCCTCGCGAGTCGCTGTGGGCAGCAGATAGGGAGGGAAGAGACGGGAGGAGGGGTGATGGATATAGGGATGCAGCAGGCATGGTGAGGAGGAACAGGAGTGGAATAAGAAAAGAGAATCAGGGAGGTTAGGGAGGTGAGAGGATTGCAGCTCGAGTCCTCACACCTCCTCACCCATCGTGACATGTTGCTGCAGGCCTCTGGGCTACACGGGGACCAGCGGTGAAGCTGTTTACTACACTCGCCAGCTCATTTCCTTTCGAGGGAGCTGCTTGCGGCCCAACCCCTCTCTCATGCCTGATACCGATTTCCCTCCTGCCGCTCACCCTCGTCTGACTCTGTAGCTCTCTTCCCCCTCTCGCCACAATGATCTCTGCCACAGCAGGCTGCGGTGCAAAGTAACCCGACTCCATTTTGAAACCCAAGTGGTCTTGTTATGACTTTCTGAGTCGTGGAGAAAGTGATCTTGACTCGGGGGCACAAAGGGACAAACTGGGGGAAACTCAAACTTCCACGGTTTGAATACCAAATAGTTCTGATTTAGTTATTGTTTTGGAGTAACTAATTGATGTTCCACTGCCTTCCTTTAGCGAGTCTGTTCTCCGTCTTACATAAGACTGTTTTCTTTCCTCTCCTCTCTCTGTCCCCTTGAAACTAAAATTTGCTTGCGGTGCATTCTGCGTTTTTTTTTTTGACTGAGTTGTGTGCGCTCCTGGCTTATGGGTTAGAGTCTGGTTCACAGCTTACAATACTGTTTAGATTATCCCCACATCATACTGGAAATAGTACAATGCTGGCGTATCCTGCTGGTGCATTTGGCTCAGACTTGTACATATTCCCAGAGACCCCTGGTGTTTGAATCCAACCCAGGCCGTCTGTCGCATGTCTTCCCCGCTCTGCCTTCCTCTCGTCTGTGTTAAACTACATTTATTTATTTATTTGAGATTAAAATCATATTATGTTAATGTTAAACGCGGCCGCTCACAGATATTATACAGAGACGTTGCAGGCCTATGTGCAATACCATCAGTGACACATGCCTAGCATGCATTTGCCTTTGACTACTGCAGCTTTTTTCCCCTCCAACTCGGCCATTCTCCTTCACAATCAGTCACCATTCACCTTCCCTGCGCTACATACACTGTATACATGTGTGTTTTAGTACCTTCACCCCTCCTTCCCCACCCCTAATTCTGTATCTCCCTCTGTCCTCCCCACCCTTGCCCAGGGGGCTCCATAAATATCATTTCATCCCACGGAGCCGCTGACACGCTGCAAAGGGCCTACGATAAATAATTCACTCCCTCGGTGCAGGGCAGGCAGACTCCCCTGCTTAGGAATTCAGCATGAGTGTGTGTATGTTAGGGTAGGGGGAGGTTTTGCAAGGTGGTGATAATGCACACAGACATACAGAGTCAACATATACTGCATACTAACACACAATTCACTTCATATAAAGAAGTGAGATAGTCCAGAAGTGATTGTAGACTCCATCAGTCCTCTGCATCGAGCTCCCATCACTGGCTAGCGGTCATGCAAACTAAAATGTCTTTTCTCACTCATCCCTTGACGCTACTGTCTGTCTTGGCCAGTTATAACCCAACATCTCCCCACCACAATCCTCCTCCTCCTCCGCCCTGAAGACCTGCTCTGTCTTTTTGTCTCCTCCTCCACCTCCCATCTTCTTCCCCTCCATCTTCCTGCTACGTTCGCAGCATGCCAAATTAGGTTGATCTTGGGGGGATTGTGCACGGACCATCACCTGCCCTCTTAAAGTACCGGCTCCGTGATTTATTGATGATGTTTGGGATTATTAATGCCAACTGCCTCCCCCCTGCTTACTGAGCTGGCATCAGCGCCAAGCCCTCCCGGTTATCTGGAGAAAGAGGCAGACAGTGGAGGAGACAGTAAGTGGGCTTTTGTGGAAGCTTTGACTCAGGAGTGGGAAATCAACACCGGGCGGCGTCAGACAAATTCTGGCGTGAGTTGGCAAACACTGACAGGCGCTTTTCATTTTGGTAGTTAGATTTTTTACTTTAGGGGGAACGAGAGAGTGTGAAGGGAACATGAGTGACAGAATGAGAAGTAGTCATTGAAACTTTGGGTTCTGTTGGGCTGTGAGACAAATATTATTTATCCGATGGAGAGTTTTTGTATACCTATAGCTGTATTTGTTCTTGGCATTACTCTTATCCACATGTCGTCTTGCTTCGGGCTGATTCAGACCAAATCAAGCACTGCGGTGACAATGCAGGTTTTCCCGTTCATTTGAACAGTTCTGTTGCATTTAGGTCATGGAATAAAAACGCAGCAACCCGCAACAGAGAAGTAGAACCCAAATCAACTTAAATGCAACATGATGTCACGCTGCGGTGGCCAATCTGGTGATCAGACCTGTCAAACCTCTCCACAGTCAGCTTGAAATATCACACAAACCAGACGCCATCCAACTGGAGTTCATGAACCAAACTGTGATACTCGACAAACTCGTGTCCTGGTTTGGTTTAGTTCATGTAGCCAGCTTCTATGTAGGTGTCTGGGTTTGCAGGATGGATGCAAGAAGCATCCTGGTGTCAGCAGTGGTTAAGTGACATGGACAGTGAATGAGAGAGAGGGAGCACCGGTAGTGATATCAGAGAAATAGTTATTTTCTGATTGTTTCATAGCTGTTATATTCAGCACAAGTAAACTGCTGTACAGCCTTGTCCTGACCTCAAATTCACAAGAGGAATGGTTGGATTGTATCCAAATATATCGAGTCCTTGGCACATTGTTTACCAAGTCATATTTTACAATTTTTGCATACCCCAGTGCTTCTCAGTCAAAGTCTATCCTTGACTTTTTTTGTTCAAGGTATATCAAAGCCTGTGAGTTCACTTTTGACAAGTGGCCTTCCTCATGAAACATCTTGACAGCAGCACAACTTCATCAGCTCAGCCGTACAAAGCCTGGTAACCAGTGCGCCCACTTAAAGAGATGATTTATACTGATTTCTGCCTGCAGCGACAGCTGCAATCTCAGATTCTGATTCTGTTACAGCAACCCTTGTTTGCTTAAGATCCTCACCGCTATCTGGCCCAGCTGTTTGTGCTAACAATAGGGCTTTCTTGTTTGTCTGAAGCTTGAATGAGTGCTACTACAGTCACACACACACACGCACATCACACACATACACACTGCAGGTCCACTGCTGTAAACAAATGTGGCAACAGGAAGAACTGACCCGCGCTGTGGCTGCAGGAAGGCAGAGGCCACTAATGTTTAGCATCTCATCTTCACCCTCCACCCGTTCTAATGGATGCCAAGGAAGAGAGAGAGTCGTGGATTTGATTAGCCTCAAGCTGCAGCGTCTAATTGCCCCTTCCACCAAAGCCATATTGAAATGATTTATTCATCATCAAGCTCCAAACAGTCCCTTGTAATAGGCTGCCAGAAAATAGGATGCTCGATCCTTGCTCCCCTCCCGTACACTATTGTCTCTGTCATAGGAGAGGATAATGGGCGTGATGTTTCCATTGCTAGCAGGATGTAGGTTGATGTTTACAGCTGTAATAATGGTGGACATTACTGTTGTTAAGCATTCAGTGTGTGTAAGAGGGAAGGCCATCTTTGCCTTCTGTGCTACTGCTGTGTCTGTTAGAGATTATTGTTGCATCGCCAGAAGTCAGACCGTGTTAGAAATACAGTTTGACTCGTGATAACTTCATGAACATTCGTGTTTTCCGTATTTAATTTGCACGGTGAAGGCAATTATCCCTGACAACCATCAGAGGTTGATTTAAAGGCAAATTGCGCACAGATTCCATATATCTTAGTCGACTACTTGAGCCAATCCCCCCTTTTTTGATCTCAAAGCTAAGCAAGTTTGTTAAAGGCTTTCGTCTGAAAATGTTCTGGAAACTTTTTAATCTCTTAGTTCTCAGCATCTCTGCATCAGTCTGCTCTCATCCCTTATCCAAGAACACATTTCCACACCAGTGGGGCCACAATCGTGGAACGAAGAGCCTCTTACGTAGTTAAATATGCCTTTTAAAGAAGCCCCTTCAAGCTCGGCATTTGATCTTTAGGCATGAGCAGGCAATGATGTTGATTACGGGTTAGAGGTGGTGGACAGTGTAAGGTTTTAGTTGGAGTTTCTCATGTACCTCTAACTATTTACACTCTTTGTTCTTAACCTAACCTTTGCTGATACCTCCCTGGACGACAGTAAGTCACCTTGATATCACAGGAAAACCGAACAGCCCCTCAGAGGATCAGTTTAACACCTAAGCAAATCGGCTTTCAACAGAGTTATATTAATATGTTATTGGCCACCGGCTAGCAGCAGGTTAAATATAGGGTGCTGGTAGCGTGGGGCTATCGAGGTGACCCTGTTACTATTCAAAGGGAAACAAGAACCCGAGCACGTTGGCTCAGTTGACTTGCTTTTGGAACTGGCTCGCATGTAGGCCAGTTGTGTGTCCTGTTGTGCACAAAGACTGGCCATATGTAGTGTCACAGGATTGGCTGGCCCCGCAGCTTTTCTCATCCTGATGGCAACACAACCTAAGCAGTCTGCCTCAGCCCCGCAGGCCAGCGTGGAATGGAGTTCAGAGAAATGGCATGGGTTTGTCCCACTCTCTCTTTTTTTTTATCATCTGCTGCTGCTTCTCTCTGACCCCACTCTATCCGTCTGCAGCGTGGAGCTCCGCTCCTGTTGGCCAGATTAATGCTATTCCACGGGCCTCGACTTAATCCTCAAAAAGGATTGTTCTAAGCCTTGACAGGGTAATATGGGCTAAACAGATTGCACTGGTGCACAATCAGAGTTACTGTAATGTGACGCTACAAATCTGGGAGTTATTGTATTAGCATGTTATCCTGTAACCTTCACAGGTTTACCTTTTGTGCTACCGTCGAATTGTTTATTTACTGTTCGCTTTTGAAAAACTGCTTTTATACATTTTTAAAGATAATTTTAGCCACACATACTCACCGTCCCATTCAGCGAATCCAGTGAATGTGCTGAGGACAGCATGGTGATAAATGCTTATCAAATTGGAAGTGTCTCCCACCATCACATTACTGCCTGGAGAGGCTCCATCATCACAGTCTGAGCTGCCAAGTTTAAAAATGTGTACAGAGGAAGGAGAGGAGGCCAGAGCGTGGTGGTAGGAGGTGGTGTCCTTTAACCATGAAATAATAAGTTGTATTATTGTGAACGTTCTTTCTTAGTAGCCACAGTATGGAATGAATGTGTGAAGCAAGACCTCATTTTAAGCTGAATGTAAGAACTTGCGTTAAAAGTAGTGATATTGCTATCGGTGTGGAAAAGAAATAGAAAGGTGGTGATTAGTTTGATGTCTTAAATCATGCAAATCATTAAAAATGGACCACTGTGCCATTGAGGCTTTTACATGGACCGTCCTTGGGTGTGATGTGAATGTTTTTTTTTCCAACCTGTACCCTTAATTGCTTCCTTGTGTGTGCAACCTTTGTTTCCTTACTTTGTAGCGTCCTCACCATGCTTCAGTGTTGTAGTACTGGAGATTGGTCTTGGTCTCGAGGTCATTTTTTGAACGTCTCGGTCTTGTCTTGGAATTGACCGCATCAGTAAGTAATGTTGATTATGGGTTAGAGGCGGCGGACAGTGTTAGGTTTTATTGCTTGGAATGAAACTGATGCACCAAGTTGGAGTTTCTAATAGATCAATGTCTGAACCTCTAACTATTTACCCTCTTTGTCTTGGAATTGACCGGTTTTACCGGTCTTGTCTCGGTCTCAGACAAAGAGGACTCAGGATTTTATTTCAAGACTGGTCAAGACCACACCTCTAAGTTAAAACTTCCAATAATTGACCAATCAATTCAAATCTGTAACAAAATTTGTCTTCTGAAACCACAGAGTTCATCTGCGTAGCAGCGTCCAAAAGAAAACACACAGCAGTGTGTCAGTACTGCACACAAAAACAATAGCTACATATTAGCTACCTAAGTAGGCTACGCACTGTCTGGTCTCGGTTTAGGCGGTCTTGACTACAACACTGCCATGCTTCACTGAAATAAACGTACCTCCTTTACTTCTTCCCTTTAAGCGTGCTCACAAACTGAGGACTTAAAAAAAAAAAAAAAAAAGCAAGTGATAAGAGCCCGGGCAATGGGAAAATGAATGGTTTGACATAGACCATGAAATGTCCACCTAATGCATGCCATTTATTTATGTGTGATTAGTGTCAGCTTTTTCTTTTTTTTTTTTTTATGCGCTGGTTTTATTTGGCTTGAAACAGGCACAGAGAGAAGAAGAGGGCCAAATTGATTCTGAACGAGATATCGGCTGCTTAATGAATCTGGTTAATTGACTGTGTAAGGGGTGCCATAACAGCCAGACAGTCGAGAGCAAGCAGCGGCAGCAGCCTGCAGGATCCAGCCAGCTCATCTGTGATTACGTCACTCTCCTCTTATCGATTTTGGTCTCTTCTTGATGCCATCGAAATTAGTGCAGGCAGAAAAAAAGATTATGACCGTCATCATGGGCAGCGATTATAGCTCTGTCAGGGACATTTGGATGTCTTGACACTCTTGTAAAGTGATTAGCCTCTTCCATGAGTCCCGTTGGGCTTTGCAACCCCCTCTCCTTCCCCCCACCTCTTCAGGGACTTGAACTGACGGCTGTGTGTGATGGGTGGAGACAAAGAAACTTCCCCAGATGAGAGTGTGGACTGCTCAGACTAGAAGACTTCCTCCCCCACCGCCGCACTTTACAGTTTCTCCCTTCCTTTCAGGTGAGGATGGGAGAGAGTATTTGAAGAGATTGCGGTACTCACATCACAGGAAATGAAACATAGAGCTCCCGACCGCGCCGTGACAAAGAAATCCACGGTCCCATGGTTCTTAAGCGCATATACGCCCACTCGCGCACAGACAGCTTGTAAAAACAGTGTCTGAGACATCTCCCTGGGTATTGGCAGGGCTCTCCAGGAGCTGCCGCCTCCTCGCAGCTCCTCCTCAGATCATCGCCACCTCTCTGTGGATATTTTATTACCCCCTCGATTCTCTGGATCTCAAACCGACCCACTGAGTTTACAGAACACAGCTCGCTCCCTAATCCTCTTTGTTCTTTGTTTGTTAGTTTCTTTTGTGTGCTTCTAGATTTATGTTGCCTGTACGCTTTAGTCCCGGTGTCGACTACCACTTCCTATTCTGCTGTACTTCCAGCTCTTTTTCTTACATTCCCTCCCACCTTGCTTGCTCCAGCTCAATAAGCAAACAAACTCACTTCCTCTTGACACTCGGCTCCGTCGCGGTGATTTGCTGTGCTTGTCAGGTCGAATATTGAGCGACATTGTGGCCCCTGTCAACAAAAGGAAGGCCCCGGAAGCCAGGGGGGCGGCGTTATTTGTGCGTAGGGTGGATTATCTCCCCCACACGCCATTCTGCTTTTTCCCTCATTGTCTGGCGTGTAACCGGCATGCAGCATGCCGATGCCAGGATAGCTCCCTTGTGGCTTCAACAAGGCACAATGCCTGCCATGCTTTACCCAGTTCACTTTAGAAAAACTGAATATTACACACATGGCATTCTCATACAGACAGCCATGTTCCCTGCTATCCTCGTCTCGCTGATCCTCTGGACAATGTCCAACACCATTTTCTTGATTGAACATTGGGCAAGGAGGAGAGTGGCAGAGGGGGTACCTGTGAAGGTTTCATGAGGTGACCTTGTTGGGGGTTACTGTCAAGGATGTAAAGCCATTGAACACCATATGTTCCTGTGTTTCAGAGCCCCCCAGCTCTTCCTGCTTTCAGGTGTGTACACGGCCGTGTCTGTGTCTGCCCGTGTTCTAAATTCAGCACACGTAGTTTTTATGTCTGATTGCCCACATGTCTGTGTTTGTATGCATAATGCTGCCTCTCAGTCGGACGGACACTTTTCAAAGAGATTCAAAGAGAGCATTCAAGCTGTGGAAAGACAAAGAACACACCCAGGTAAAAGACAGTTTTTTGAAATGGAGATGGGGTCTTGGCTGAAGCGAGGAAAGACTGCCAGCCCACCCATCCTCCACCGCTCTGATTACACCCCGCTGAGCTGCAGTTGGACATTGTAATCAATGGCGCAGCAGGTGCTTTAACCCTCATTGACACAGGTAGCGACGCCTGTGCACACACCGCTATATGCAATGTGCTTTTAGACGACTCGGACGCGGAAATTAAACTCATACACCGCCACCGTGAACGGTGTTTGTTTTAGAGCGGGTAATGAGATGCAAATGATCATGCATGGGGGGATTGGGGACCCCAAGCCACAGGAGAGGATGTAGAGGAGGGGGAAGGGATGAGACGCATGTGTTTGCGCAGTGGGACGTTCTTAGCCGGTAAACCCAGCAGACAAACAAATTTCACGGCAGGGAACACCAAGACGTGTCAAAGGTTTCATGCCAAAATGGGAGATCACACAGGTCTCTTTGGTGGAAAAAACGGATAGGCATTGTGGCGCTGGGTGTCCACACGTTACAACATTAGACGGAGACAGCTGGGCCTCTGCTTCCATGGTGGTTTTGATGTAGCTGGGCATACAAAGAAACCAGGAAAAGCCATGAAAGCTTTGGCAGTCGATGTACTGAGCAAGGCTTGTCACCTTCTTTACTTGTAACACAGTAGCTGCAGGCTAACAGGTTGTTCTGAGTAGGATATTGGCTTTTTCTGTGCTGGTTTATGAAGAAGAGGGTGAGGGAGGAGAGCCGAAAAATGTCTGAAAATGAGGCAAAAAAAAGTGTGGACATAAAAATGTCGTTTAACCTGTGGTTGATGGACATCACTTCTGTGGTGGTTAGCTACATCTGACCTTGAAAAGCTGTGCTTATCTCTTGAAAAGTGCTTTATAGTTACGTTTCTTATTATAATCATCATTTTTACACATGGAGTGAATCCAGGCACCTTTGCATGGGTAGCACGTACATGCAAAACCAGCCCACAGTCCAGTCCAGGTCTGATTTTAGCCACTTTAATGAGTGATGACCAACCACGTTCATGCAAGTTTAGAAGACTGGATTGGTTTTGAATCGTGTTGACATGTTGAGAAACCTTCTTTTTTTTGCCCCCATTTTATACACACTGACACTCAAGTGTCAGTTGTCTTGGCTCACAAGTTTAACTTCATCTAATCTCCCAGACAATGGCTGTAATGGTGCGACGGGGGCCTTTGGCTCTCAGTGTCACTCCATCGTCATGCAGGCGTGGAAACAGGCTGGCAGCTTGGTGCTCTGGGACCCACTGTAGTGGCAGACGGTGCATTCAGGGGGGATGGACTATGGCACGCTGTGTCAACCATAATCTTGTGATGGACTCCAGAATGCCCCCTACCAGCTGAGCAGATACGTGCCATAATTTTGCATATAAATCATCGAACAGTTCGCCTGACATCTTGACAGCGATATCAGAAGATTCGACTAAAGTCGCTGCAAGGTTGACAGTTGAAAATTTGTGTGATTATTGGAAGAAACGGCAGATTTTCATTTACGATTGTAGCTGTGATTTTTGTGGACAGGTTTGAAAGTCTTGTCATCACCTCACCGGCTCAATTTAATTCTGTTCTCTGCTCATAACAAATAATTCAACAAATAATTACTAATTAATTTGAGGCACAGCTACACCTAAGGCAAGTACTACACCACATCTCACAGCAGTTCCTCCCCCAACGTCTGCTTGATCTATTCTTTTCGATTCATTGCTCGTCTCAGAAACAGCTTATATGAGATTTATGTTCTCCTTCCCATTATGGCTGCCTTTCCATATTGACCTTAATATCAGTCACATTTATACACAAAAGATGTCACCGGACCGGAGTAATAAAAAGAAATTGTTGAACCACACTGGGGGATGTCAAACGTAATTGAAAATTTGAACAGACGCTTCAGTGTCACTCTATTGTGCAAACATAAATTGCGGCAACATGCGGCTATTTGTTATTCATTTTGCAGCCTTATTCGAGGGGAACAGAGGAACGCCGTGGAGGGGTCCCGTGGGGCAAATGTCGCACTGGAGTCTGGACATTTGTCTTGATCGGAGCGAATGTCAGGCGTGTTTGTTTGGTTTCATACAGAGAATCTAAATGTCTTATTTGCTCTCGTTCTCATTATATCTATAAACGGGAATGTGTTTGTGTGATGTGCTCTCAGTCGGCCATTGTGTCTCGAAGCTGATATGTTTTAATTAACGTCGATTATTAGAAGTTGTGTGGGTGAACGTGTGAACGCCTTTTGTTATCCGAGCTTGTCGCAGAAGCGACGTTAACCCTTCCCGAGCGCCGAGCTCCTCTGTTCTCCGTCACTTCTGTTCTTTTGTGTTTTTAAGAAAATGTTTCGAGCCGTACGTGTAACGGCTTTCTACGTGCTTCCAGTCTGTTGCGTGTTTGTGAAGTGAAAAGTGAAAGAGGCTCTGAGACTGGGAAAGAGTTGCTCAGTCTCTATTCCAACCACCTCCCTCCAATTTATAGCTCTTGGAGAGAGATCTGTCTGACAAGAGGCCTGTAATTAAAGCTGAGAAAAAAAAAAACCCTCTCCAAATGCCCCACAGAGTTTGTTTTTTTTCCCTTCCTCTATGTTTTGGAAGAGTGGAGGGAAGAAAAAGCTTTTCCATCTCGCCGTCGCGCTCCCCCACTTCTCCTCCCACTCCTACAACTTCAAACTTTACCTCCAGGGACCATTGTCAGTGCATAATAATAAACATAACCAAGCAGAAAGTTATTTGCTTTTAAATGGGACGTTGTTTATACAAAGAAAATCGCTGTTAAGTGTCACCACAGTGACTTTTTCCTTTCACTGGCTTCTTCAGCCTGAAGCAAACACATGCAGCATTTTGTATCAACACCATGTTGGCCACATACCGCTACACACCATAGACTGACATTGAGCTCCCTTGATTGATCGGAAATTACGGTCTGACTGCCTTTTACGTTTAAATTTGACAGCTAATCAATGCCTCCATCAATAACCTCCCCGTCCAAAAACCTCGAGGCTCCTGAGCTACAGCTTGCAGGTCTTTGGGTTCAGTAATAAATCAGCGGTGGGGTCCTTTGACGCCCATTTATATTTCCCTG
This sequence comes from Miichthys miiuy, assembly GCA_036365135.1. Taxonomy (NCBI): domain Eukaryota; kingdom Metazoa; phylum Chordata; class Actinopteri; family Sciaenidae; genus Miichthys; species Miichthys miiuy. The sequence continues at coordinate 25,503,595 of CM071603.1, forward strand.
AATAGTTTGAGTCGATTTATTTCTGGCTGTCAATGTCTGAGTGATGTTTGTTAGCATTCAAAGCTCACGTCTGCCTTTGTAAACATCATAGTTTATCCAGCAGATATTATTTTAAACTCGATTACGGAGTCATCATCCATAAGATGACGGGAAGTGAGAGAGCTGTATGTAAACTTGTGAAATTCTCAATGTGACCCGCGACTCTGTTAATTAATGAATATATTTGTGCAGCAGCGGCGAGAAGCCTTTTAATTTAATGTGCTTGTTAGCATAGTCACATGCTCATTTCATTAACTTGTATACATCTTGTAAGATGTTTGACATACACACAATCCTCCCACGTCCACAGTTATGTTCATTTAAGCTTCAATTTACAGAAGCTACATTTCTGATCATAATTACTCTGAATTTTACTGTTAAAAACTACGATCATCTGTGCAGTTTCCATCATATAGAAAAGCTTCGGTTTAATCTGTTTTGTCTTTTTGTGTCACCATACATCCCCCCTTTTTTTTTAACTGACCTCACATCCCCACAAGAGAACAAAGGGGCATTGAAGATGCTTTTCACAGATATAGAGTTCTCTCTGCAGTCCTGTGAATCAAAAGATCCAGCAGGATTCCTCTGGGATCGTGAGGCTAAGCCCAGGTAACCAGTCTGAGCTCAAGTCTGGAAGGTTGCGGAAGCGCCACTGTTGAGCGCATTGTCCAAACGTAATCGTGCATGGAGATGTATGATTATTTTCAGAAGTAACAAGCGTGCGCTCGGTTGTGTTAGCGCGTTGAAAGATGTTATTTCTGCAGGAACATCCACACGGGATTCCCTTTTCTAATTCTGGCCTGAGTGCAGATGTTCTTCACGGTCGTGGATAGGAAACAGTTAAAAAAAAACAGCTGCTTGTGGAGTGAGCGTTTAGTCCGCCGTGGCGGACCTGAGCAGCCAGCCGACTGAAGCAGGACTAGCCCAGTGACTGAGCCGAGCTGGCGGGCTGCCAGGAGCGCCCCACGCTGCAGACAATACCCACCTGTGTTAGGCAGAGGAGGGGGGTTGGTGTGGGAGTGATTGTATGAGTGTGTGTGAGTGTGCACACTGCACACACACACACACACACACACGTAGCTAGTTATTTTGCGCTCAAGCAGTCAGCGTGGCTCCTCCTCCTCCTCCTCCTCCTACCCCCTCCGTCCTCCAGCTCTCCAAATGTCTATCAACAGGCTCCAGCTCTTGCTTTGGCTCATTGTGTTGGACGCTGATGTTCGAAAGCAAACTCGGAGATGAAAATTGAAACTCGTTTTTGAGCTGACGAGGGGGCTTACAAACAGACAGAGGGGTCTATCGGTTTGCTTGTGCGTGTCTGTTCAAAGGACACCAACCCACCCCCCCCTCTTCACCGATGCCAGACACCCCCGGTTGGCTCCCCGCGACCCCTCCACAAACGTGCCGGAGGCTAGAGGAGTGAAGGGAGGGGAGCTAAGGGGGTCCCGAGGGGTCTTTACTCTCTGGTTACTGCAAAGAGGCTGCCGCTGCCAGAGGGTCGCCATGGCAACGCTATTTGATTCCTACAACAATGCCAGAGCACCCCCCCAACCCACTCCTCCTCTCCATCCTCCTCCAGCACACACACACACACACACACACACACACACATTTACAAACGAGGCCTGTGCGATTGGAAGATTACGTCGACAAAGTGGCCGTAGCCGTAGCCGTAGCTGATTCAAAAGAGGCTAACAATGCAGATGCAAATTAAAAGCTAATCTATGTGTAATTAAAATGTTGTCTGCAAATTAATTAAAATCTCATAATTAATGCCATTATATTATAAATCCTGACTATCGTAATAAATTCAATCTATTAGATTCCCCGGTGAGAGACCACGCGTGGACGTCTTTTATCTCTGGTTTTTCGAGGGCGAGCATCTTTTTTTTTTCGGCGTTTAATGGAAATAAATGTGACGCCTGAAGTTGAAGTTGACTGTGGCTGGTACATTGCAAGCTCTTGTACTTGTCAGATCAACAGCTTGATGAAGATTTATTGTACTGCGGGCAGTTACCAAGACAATAAACATCCAAGTCTTTTAAAAACAGTAAATAATCAGATTGTGGAGAATAATTTCTGATGAATGTCTCCTACTATGCTTTGTTTTTATGTAATCCATTCAGATTGGGAAGATTAAGGAGCGTTTTCAGCAGCTCTGTTGTGATGCTGATTGGAGTTTGAAGCCAGGTGCTCAATCACAAACCGAACTCTTGTCGAGCAACAATAAAACGCCGCTGGTACGTTGTTTGTTAGCCTGCATGGGATCACACAGAGAGAGTGTGCATCTCTTTTGCGTCTGTTACACCAGACTCCAACAGACACTGACAGCCTAAATGTTTGTTGGTGGATAGTGCTGCTCGAGAAAAAAAAAAAAAAAAGACGTCGAGGCATGAAGTCTGGTTTTTTTTTTTTTTGTACGAAGGCTGTCTGTATGTCTGCTCTCAGAATAAAGAACTAGAGGACAAATAGACTTTGTGATTGCCTGAGACAGCGTATGTAAAGTTTGTGGCCGAGAGCGATCATCTCTCACCGTAAGAATGCATTGTGCACGAGTGTGTGTGTGTGTTTGTTTTCATGCTTCACAGTTAAGGGACATGCTAGCACTCCCAAGGGATTAAAAGCACTGTGCCCTGAGCCTTATATGATATTAATATTCCTTGTAGACACGCACGCTGGTGTGCAGACAGCTTCTGTACCCAAATCTGACAATTTACGACTATATTTTGAAAGACAGGCATCTCGTAGTTGATATATTGTACTGTTAAACGGCTGATGAAGCAGTGTTTGATGTCTAACTCCCTTCCAGGTGTCCAAATTCATTCACATGACATGTCTACTAACTACTCGCATCAAGCCAGTTAGATGTTTCTCCCCCTCGTGAGCTGATGAAACATAATTGCGTGCGGTAATTTGCTCTCAGAAAAGCGGCGTCGAGCAGCTTAATTTGAAAGATTCGTCGCTGTGAAAATCAATAGGAAAATCCCCGTGCATGCTAAACAGAGAAATACTAAGGGGCCATATGCCCACAACACATCCTATGGTGTGCCCGGTGCCTGGCTCCAGGGTGCGGGCAGGAAATGCCATATTGGCCTCCCAGGACAGTGAGATCACTGGCTGGGCCCCCAGGGTGTGGACACATGGTCCCAGACTGTCTCATTTTCCTGTCTCGGCTCCTTTGTCCTTCTGCTGTAGGCTTCTGAGAAGTCTTTTGAACCTTTTCATCACCTTTTTTTTTTTTTTTAGGATTGATGTCCTCCCTCTGATTGGCCTTTCTTGTCCGAATACAAAGATAAACGCTGGAAGGTTAACAGCGAGATGATGTCAGACACGAGTACAAAGCACCTGTGTGGTAATTTGGACATTAAATGTGACCAAGTACCAGAATAGAGGGCAATTTTCTTAATCATAGCCAATTAGATGGGCCGCTTGTTGCTTCTTACTACAAGCTCAGATTGAAGCCAAGGGGGTATTACCTATATCTTGGCTATAGCTGGATGGCCCTCGCTGGCCAAGCTGGGTCTCTTTTAATACGATTAGGACGGATTATGGCGTTGTCCGCACATCAAAAGAGCCAGGACCAATTATCACCCCTGCCTTTCAACATGACAGCCGCCGCTCCCCCTCCCTCCCTCCTCCTCCTCTCCCTGCAAACGTAGAAAGAAAAGGAGAAAACAGAGCCCAGGCGTCTCGTAACCCCCCCCCCTCCTTTGCTAATGGATGGATTCATCATCATTCATTCAGTGCCTTTCATGTACAGTATTAAGCAGTGATGGTGCACTGTTGCCAGCGCTTTGGCTAGTCCCTAAAATAGATTGAGCGTCAGAGCTAATTATCCCGCTCCCAGAGGCGTGTACAAACAGGTTCATATGACAGAAAATGTGGTGTGCTCTAAGGCAAAGTGGGAAACCGAAAACAAGTATTCTGTGCCTGCAGGTGATGTTTGTGAATGTTTCTTTTTTTTATTTTTTTTTTATTGCGGGTTTCCATTTTTTTCAAGTGTTAGTCGACTTGTGTGTGTGTGTGTGTGTGTGTGTGCGGTAACTGTAACGACGGATAGCTTTGCCCCGTTTTACTGAGGTGCCCATTACCATAATCCCCCGTCAGAGCCGGTTTTCTATTCGCCCCTTTGTGCTGTCTGTGCTCATGACAGGAAACTAAATGGAAGTGGATAAAAGTAGTCCCCGTACCCCCCGCCCTCCCCATCTTACAACACACACACGCACACACGCACACACACACACACACACACTGCTTTGCCAAATTACTTTCATAGTTTCACTTTTCTCTAAAGTGCCACAGCCTAAGCGCTTGAACAAAGGTGCCCCCTGGATCCCCACCACCCATCAAAGGCAGAGTTGGAGTCAACCCAGAGTCCTGTCAGGAGTCAAATGAAGCCATTAAAATCCCTTTTTTCCACCGCCCTGACATTCACTATTTTTATTCTTTGTGTGTAGCCTGCACAGAAAAGGCGACACATAACTCTTGTTGCAACTCAATGAACTGTTTCCAGATATCAATGTAGCCTGTTTTTCTTTGTAATGACTGTGTGGCCTTTGTCATAGCTGCGAGTGCAACACAGATGTCTAAAAAAAAAAAACAAACGTCCATTCGTGCTCGGTGAAATCATCATTTTTGAGCTGGGAGGTGTCAGCATGTGGCAGATTACAAAGACGAGAACAATGTGGCTACACGCTCAAGCAAAGGTTCGACCCCAGCGAAGATGCCACCAAAAATGCACAGGGACGCATCTTTGGACAGCTCTTTAGTGTCTCTTAATTTATTCCTGAAGCGCTTCCCTCCACATTTTGCTTCTTTTTTTTGTTTACTTTTGTCTGATTAGCCCAAACCGGCAGCACAGAGTGGAGCTGTTACCTGCCTGTGAAGATAATTATGCTCTGTGTTCTGAGCTAATTCCAACGGGCAGACCGCTCCTCGTATCGCTGCGCCACAGCTGGTCCCAGCATGTGCACTTCCAGCTTTCCCGCAGCGCTCGGTTTAATCACAGAACCTTTAGCGAGCCGCGGCCATGAATTATTTTTTTTTTCCCAATACACTCGGGTGCAAGCCACACGTGTGTTTACGCGTATTATGTTTATACATACAAGGACACGTATGTATATTAAATGCTTTGGGGTATACGAGTAAATCCATAGCAACCGTGTCAGCACAACTGACATCACTGTGGGCTGATTAGCAGGTGAATACTCAATCACAATCCTCCCCACAAGCATGTAAACAAGGACTGAAGTGGCCTCCGTGCTCTACATACTACCGTTCTGCCTTTTGGCTAACCTGCAGCCTGCAAGGGCAACATTAATAATTTAACCAAACACTCAGACGTGATGGAGCGGACAAGAGAACCCAGCGAGAAGCACTCCGGTCGAGAGAGAGAGGCTATTAAATATGAAAACTATTTGTGGTGACTAATAGTATTTTTGTTTTCCTAGAGCTTAAAGTCTCATGTACCGTAGCGCTGCTTCTTCCCGGAGCCGGCGAGGAAGGTAAATTGTTTGATCAGGAAAGATTAGCAGCCTGAATGTAAATCGACTCTCTGTTTGCGATCACTGTGCAGCCTTTTGGATGAACTTTACCCTAAATTTGACATTATTATAATTGCAGTTCATATCTTTCAGCGTCGCTTACAGTTTATCTACGTTGCTAATGACTAATCTGAATCACAGAAACAAATATGTCCCAGCAGATGTGTTCTCTATTTAACCTGTCAGTATAGCATATACACACACACACTCACAGATAGAGCTGAAGCCGACTGGGGACAGCAGCTACTTGTATATTTATACATTCATGGGGTGCTGCTGCATGCTCCATGAAAAACACACAACCCCACACACACACACACACACACAGGGGCCGTTGTCGAGGATTAGATGGGTTCAGGGCCAGAGTGCCCCTATGGTTGCAGCTCTCGCCTTTTTAGTGTGTGGCGCCCCCCTACCCTGAATCCCTCGGGGTAGGGGGGGCGAGAGAAAGACTGCACTGCACACAAATCATTACTCCTCATCATTTTCTGCCACTCAGCCACTTATTTACTCAACAGCTTGGTTTGGCTGAGACGTGGACACACACACACACACTTGCAGAAACACACCTCATTATACACCAGGATTGTAGGGGGAAAAAAATTGAGAAACACTGTTGTTTGGGGAGGGATGTGTTGTTGCTTGTGAGCGCCGAGTGGGTCAATACCTGGAGCTGAACACACACAATTCATCATAACTTCAAAGTGCGTTCTCGATAAAGTTTTCACAACCGATATTGGTGTGAGGATTTCATTTAGGAGCCGACTGTCAAGTGAGCCTCAGCATGACAGAAAAGTGTTGCTTCAGCGATACACGGGGCCCCTATCCAATACCTCCACGGTGAATTATTTATGTCCGCTATACCACGTAAGCTATATGTAGCATATTAAATACATAATCCTCTCATCTTTTATTGATGCTCCTCTTTGATACGAGCCTCACTGATAAGATTGATAAGCTTAATATGTAGGCCAGCGTGCAGATCTGACTGCCACATTTGAGCCAACAGTGATGAAACTTCACCCAAGCCTTATTGGTGATGCCGTTTGGTTAAGAAGTGAGCACGACTGCTGCTTTCGCTGCTTCTGGTGGCGGTGGAAGGAGGGGTGTCCCTCGGACCATATTGCACCGGAACAGATTACATCTGCTTATGATATACTGTAAACACTCGCACACACGAGCCGGTCATGGTCAGCGGTCGTCTGTTTACACACCTTGGCTCACACTTAAAGCGGGGGAATTTCAGCTGATCAAATCTGCCACAGCACAAGTCTGTGTCAAGAGCTCATGCTCTGTGCTTCCTGTGTTTTTATTGTGAGAGGGACAGATAGATCCAGACAGAGAGGAGGGGGGCGTTCCCCTTTGATGGGCTAAATCTCTTGCTTTGTGGTCGCTTACACACAAAAACACACGTGCACACGATCACATGGCACAATCGAGCTAAGATACAATCTGTCGGTGTACAGGAAATAGCATTCATCTATCTAACTCGCTGAGACGCACCAGCAATTGAGCAGATAGCACTGTTGTTTTTGTTTTTTTTTGTCAGTTGGGGGTTGCCAAATTGATTCTCGTAACATAGTGTAATTACTGCTGGCAAATGAGCGACCGCCGAGGAATTAAGTGACGTCTTTCCTTCGCTTTCATCCTGAAGTCTTCGTACACAGACTCCCCAACTCATGGCTGCAAGTAGTATCTTAAAACTAGCAGTTAAAAGTGTTACAGCTAGTTAGTGGGACTAGTTTCTTTGGTAGATGAATATTGAGCTCCCGAATAAACAAACTATGGGTATTTAGTAGTGTTGTTGATCATTTCAGGTCTAATTATTGCGCTATAAATATACATAGCCACCTCCCTCAAATGGTTGAAATCCGGCTTTTGTAACTGAGTTTTATTATTGCTTGATCTAGAGGCATGCGACGTGTATGGAAGCGGTTTTCGTCACCTCCATCTCAACTCCTCGCCCCCTCCTATAAACCCAACAACTCTGCAGACTGTTGTTTGCTAGCTGGCTGTACTGTACCCTTTTCTAAGCTTGTAGCTTAGATGGTAAATGGACTGTACTTATATAGCGCCTTTCTAGTCTTCTGACCACTCAAGCACTTATACATTACATAATTCATTACATTACATATAAAACATTAATACGTTACATATACACATTATTTTGTGGGAGCTAACCAATCAGCACAACCAATTGGGAGCAATTTGGGGTTCAGTATCTTGCACAGACTGGAGGAGCTGGGTGTCGAACCACCGATCATCTGATCAGTGGACCGCTCCGCTCTACCTCCTGAGCCACAGCAGTAGTAGCTAACGTTACAGGTACCGCACAGAAACTTCTACAAAGAGCCGTGGCGGTCGAAGCTCGAACTGACTCGGACTTGCAGAGTCTGACAGCAGCTGCTCATGGCTGGGCTAGCTCGGTTAGCTCTGACTACTGGTAGCTGTAATCCTGCTGGTCAGTCACTCTGGTTGATGTTACCTGAGGCCAAGTCTCCTAAAGTGATCGTCCTGTGCAGAGAAAGGGAGCTGAATTTTGGGGGCGCAGTTACACTTTAAGAATGAACGTGCACCGTATTGTATCCTGTACAGAGAAAAATCATACCCATTGTGATCGAGTCACTCCGTCCTTTTGTGGCTGCTGGGACACAAGGCTCTTTTTACATTCAGCCCTTATCTAAGCCAGACTGATTGAGGCCACATAGCCATAATTCTCTTAAACAAATGAGACGATCTCTCTCTCTCTCTTGAGAATGTGCACACAAACACACAATGAGTGACATTCACCTTGCTGTGTCCTGCTGTGGATTTTTTCCTCATGTCTTGACTGCACAACAAAAAAAGCCATTACTCTGTCTTGTTGCCACATCACTGCGCCTCTTCCTCACCTGCAATATGATCCGCATTAGCATCCACAAGAGCCCGAGCAGCTCGTGCTGTCCGAGCCGACAGGACTGAGAGTAGAGATAAGCTCACTCCGTAATGGGTGTTCAGCCTCTGTTGGCCAGGAAAAAAGAAAAGGCCTTCACGCTGTAGTGCAAAACGGGAATCAACACAGGTCACATGATCAGTCTCTGTGACCAAGTATGCAGTTTTTGTGTGGTTGTGTGATGGCGTGATGCTTTGTTAATGGGTGATATTTATGCCATACTTCACCTCCCATTCATTCCACAACATCTTCCAAGCTCTTTTGTTGTAGTTACACCCTAAAAGACTGGCACAGGTTTCACACTCGGTGTTGGGGCACGGAGAAGGGAAAAGCCGGTTGCAGGAGGTGGAACAAAGGTGCAAACAAAGAAGTGTAATGTTTGAACAGAAGTGGACGAGCTGTGTGAAAACGAACGCACGGAAAACGAGACCTGCTGAATGAAACGGCAGACGGTCCCAAAGGAATAAGAGAGTAGGAAGGAGAGGATCAGCAGATAGCATCAGCACAAATAACTCGCTGCACGTCATTCGGCTCTTAAAGGTCCAGCGTTTACAGGTTTACAGTGTTCTGTTGACAGAAATTATTTATAATATTCATAAATATGTTTTCAACAGTGTATAATCACCTGAAAAAAAATACAATTTGTTGTGTTTTGTTGGCTTAGAATGAGCCTTTTATAGCCAAAGAGGGAGTGTCCCTCACAAGTTTCGCAGCCACGGTAGTTTACCCTACATGCTTGGAAGGGTAGAGTGAGGTGAGGTATATTCAGTTATTTGCAACCTCACCGCGAGGTTGAGGATGAAAACATTCATAAATATGTTTACATCAGTGTAAAATATTTAAAAATGTGTGTTTTTGTTGCGTTAGATCAAACCTTTTACAGCCACTGTAGTTTCTCCTACAAGGGGCGAGGGGTATTCAGTCAGTTGCAACATCACGGAGCGATTCCGCTATATCCCACAAACCAGACCTTTCACTCAAAGGGTCCAGTGCTGTAGGATTTATTGGCGTATAGCAGGATACCAACTGAATACTGCTCGCCTCACCCTACCCTTCCAGTTGTGTAGGAGAACCTACAGTGGCCGCAAAACTCGCAAAAGGGCCCAATCTAGAGTCGGAGTTTAGTTTGTCCGTTCTGATTCTTATTTTCAGGTGATTATACACTCATGAAAACGTAATTCTGAATATTATATTTAATTTCTGTTATATTCTGTAGATGGAGACCCAAAATCTTACACACTGGACCTTCAAGTGCAGGAACTGACGACCACACGTACCAATACTTGCATTGGGAAACAACCGTTTGATGCTATGCCGTTTGGCAGACAGGCAGTGTTGAGGTGTTGGTGTGTGACTAAATTGCCTAAAATGAGGCTTTTATATCTACAGAGGAAGCAGGTCCCCTTCCACAGAGTCTGCCATGTTGAACCTACAGTAGCCCAGAACGGACAAATTAAACACTGGCTCTGGATTTTGCGAGTTTTGCGGCCACTGTAGAGAGTGAGGCGAGCTGTATTCAGTTGCGATCTGCAAACTCACTGCTATATACCTTATGGACCTTTTAATTCAGTGAGCAGGAAGCCAAATTGACTTTTAATAGGCGGTTCTGCTTTGTCATGTATTATAAATTGACCTTCAGCATTAACAGAAAAAGAGCTTACGTGAGGATTTTGAACTCTAAATCTGGTAAATCCACTGCACGTCTTCTAGCCCACTTTGCTATCAGGTCTATAAGTTTTGGTCAGTAGTTTGTTGTGCTGTTGTTGTTGTTTGAAGGTATTTATGCTTGTTTATGGACTGCCTGGTCTATGTCTGCAGGCTGGAAGTGGGCGGTGACGCGGGTCCACTTCTGTTCCAAATAAAACACTAAAAAGATGCTTCCTCTGACTTCAAAAAGGCGCTTGACAGTCTTGTACACTGAAGTAATAATATCTAAGAGACCTCCCTTTAGGCTTCACACAGCTTCTTCATTTTGTAATTTAACTATGCCCCTGGTGCAAACACTTAACCCCTGTAACCACACTTAACTCCACCATTATTACTGTACTGTGTTCAGATCATGTTCCCTCCTAACGCCCCCCCGTCTTTGCTTCTCCAAGTTGCCCTGGATAGTTTGTCCAGAGTTATTTTAAGGTTTTTCTAACATCCGGTTTCAAGTAAAATAGTAATTGAGTCTCCCTCCCAGCGTTGGCTCGGAGGCTTTGATCTCTCCTGTGCTCCAGTGTTAAATGGTTTCCTCAAAATCGCTGTGAACATGCAGCGACTGGCTGCTCTTTTATCAGGAGTGCGCTAACAGCACCTCCTCGGCCGACCACTTTGAAGCCACAAACAACTTACTCTGAAAAGAACAAAAAAGAGCAAAGGATGAAGAAGTCCTGCATGCATATACGAGCTCCTCATGTAAGTCTGTTGTTAAGAGGAAAGGGAGAAAAACTGCTGTCTTGGATGTCCAGATGTTGGAAATTTGTTCTTTTTCTGAGGAAAATAATTATATCATTTGTGTTTATATGACAATAATTGGCCAGCGTAATAGTCTGTGAATGTTCATTGAGGATTTGAGCGTGGGTGACTCAGCTTTCTTGCTGTAATTAGCACAATTTGCATGCAGATGCTTATCTTAACAAGGGGGGAAATAGAGATAGTTTGAAATGTTTTTTGTGTGTCTGCGGTTGGTAATTGGCAGCGAGCTTTATCAGAAGCAGATTGGACACACTTGACCGCTCAAAGGAGCCCCAGCCGGAGACTGTGATCAACTTGAACGGCTTGATGCGACCCCGAGTAGTAGCAACGTTCAAATGCCAAACACTGCACTTAACTGTTAGCACCCTGGGTGGGAAGTCGTACTGCTACATGCAACCCCGTTCTCCTCTCTTCTCTCGTGATTTAAAAAAAAAAAGACAAAATGACAGCAGTCAAGGACGAAATAGGCGAAGACCCAGACTTTGAAATCCAATGCTGATAAATTGCTGGGTGTTTGACTTTGCAAGGCGTACTGGATTATATTGATTTTCTTTCCTCTGTCTGTGTGAGCGAGTGTGATAGCAAAAAAAAAAAAAACCAGGGGGCAAGAGAATGCAATATTGTGTTTCATTAAAAAATCTATAGGATATCTCATTACAGCCACATGATTTTCTTTAGTATCGAGGGTTAGTGGGGACGGGGTGGAGCTGGTGGGTGGCAAGATGAATGTGTTTTCCGCTTTCAGATGACTATCTCATCTGTTGTTGTTCATGGAGAAAGAAGGAACTCGGCTCAGTCTGCCCTGGATGTCGACTACTTCCTGGCCGTGTTCGCGGATTTTCACGACCGTATCGGATAACTCATCCTCTGCAACTTTAATTCAGATCAAAATCAGAAGATCTAGAGTTTTAAAACCGGAAAAGTATTACAAATGAGCAGTGTTATGTGTTTCCTAGCAATATTTTAAATGAGTAGTTTGATTTAAAGTGCATTTTACTCTAAAAACAGCAGATAATAGCTGCCATATTGAGATTTTTAGCAGGCTTCCTCCATCAACCGGAAAAGGTTATCCCAATTCTCAAACACTGACATTAAATGATGGTTTTAACCTTTAGTCTGGCTGCTCTGTGGGTACACATTTAGTCCAAGAAACATGCTGTTTCTGGCTATTTTGCTTTCCAATTATTCACCGTGAGCTGGTGTTTTAACTTGCACACTGTACCCACGCACCATCTTCTAAACCAGCTCTCACAGTATGCTCATCTGTGTTGCCTGTCGTCTCAGTGGGCCAATCCTTCGACGCGAGCCCGTGGGGAGTCCGATAAGAGAGGGGGAATTTGAGCCTCAATCAGTGCTGGTTAATTATCACAACCAGAGGGAGGTGAGAGAGGCTTCCCCGTCTACCCAATCCCTCCTGGATCTCCGGCTCCGTCTCAGACACACTCGGCGGTTGGAAGCGCCGTCTTGCATTCCTTTCTCTGAGTGCTGTTTTCCCTGTTTTGGTGTGTCCATGTATTTATACTCTGCTAATATGAAAATTATGAATTATACAAGCCCAGTGTCATTTTTCCCTTCATAATGAGTGTAATCATTTGACACATTTTGGTGGCCAAAACTTTGTGTGTTTATTATTTTACATCAGTGTTTGTGTCTCTCGTGACAAGAGGGCAGCAGTGGATTGAAGAGGTAGAGCGGTGGTTCGATACCCGGCTACTCCAGTCTGCAAGTGTCCAAGAGCAAGATACTAAACCCCAAATTACTGTGCCTTCGGTGGCAGCCAGTGCCAACAGTCTAGTCTGATGTGTGAATGGGTGAATGAGATGTAGTGTAAAACTGCATTGAGTGGTTGGAAAAGGTGCTATCTTAATCAATTTACCGTTGCTTTTGGGGAATGGCACCATTTTTCCTTTGTATGCAGCAGGACAAAAAATAAACACGTCCATGCCGTTTTAATGAATTGTCGATGTAGTGACAGTCGCCTAGGTTAGCCCAATTACAAAGTGTCAGTAGCATCAAGTTTAATTAAGAGTTGCGCATTTGTGAAGACACTAATTTCATTATTTTGATGTTGAGCAATTGTTGTTACCACGATTAAGAAATAATTTCCATGCTGCAAAGCGAGAGCCACTCAGCATCCGAGGGCTATTTCTCTGCTTCTCAGGTGTTCAACGTTCTTTTTGAACTGAGTGAATGCATGAGTTTGACTGACTAAGCCTGCTTAAGAAAATTGGTACAGTTCACCAAAGGCCAAACAACCCCTCTGATTGTAATCTCCTGTCACGGCTTTTGACCTACGAAAATTAGTTTCGTGTTTGTGAGTTCTTCTCTCAGTGACGTGAAAGCTTTGGAGCTAAGAGTTTCTTTCAACTCACATTTATTCCAGCAAAGCTTTGAGCAATCAATGCTTTCGATTCATCTTTTAGTCCATAAATGAATTAAACAAAGACAAATGCTGAACGCAGACATTCAGAATTGCTTTCAGAGCATTGAATATTTTGAGCTTAGTCACTCACCAGTAAGCGTTTTAGTTTGTTACTGGTTTTAAGTGGTCGCAGTTGCAGCAAGAGTCCCGGCTTCATGGTGGTCTTGGCTCAAGCTTCTTACTGCGAAACAGGAAACAGGGGTCGGTGTGTGTGGTTATTTGGAAAGTCCAGATTAGGTACACATTAATTACTGTTACACTATTGCATGTCACCATTACTAAATAGTAAAAATGCAATGACACGAAGAGAATAAAAAAAAACCCTGTATTTTGCAATTCTGCACATTGGACATGGTTGTTTAAATTTGATATTTGGCCGCACTCGAAGCATTTGCTAATCCTATTAGCCAGCAAATCATTTGAACAGGACTCTTCAAATCTTCATCTGATTTAAAGAGAGACTAACATTTGTATCAGTGACATAGTATTCAGAGAAACCGAAGCTGAAGTCGGTTGCGGTGACTCAGCCTCGTCTGTGACCCTGTCATGTTTTCTCCGGCCTCCCGAGTTTTACAATAGAAGCAAGCAGACAGGATGACAGAGAACCGTGAGCTGAAAAAATTGGATCCTTTCCTCTTTTTAATCTGCCAGCTGAGTAGGTGCCAGCGCAGGACAGCCAATGTGCACTAGGCGCCCCAATCATTTTGTCCATCCCTCTATGGCTTGGCCTCAACCCCTCATTTCATCAACTGCTGCGGGGAACGCTGAGGATACCAGAATCGGTGGGTTGTGGTATCTCAGATCATAGCTACCTCCCTCAGGCATGTCAGACATTGTTCCTGGCATCAACTCTGAAAAGAATACTTGAGTCGGCAACACCAACTCTGACAAAGTTCTGCTACAGACTGAAAAAAGATTAATTTTCATGTCATCCAACCTCTCCTTAACCTTTAGTGTACCTTTTAATATTTATCCCGGATGAGGTGTGAACACTCGAGACTGATTTGAAGAGATGAATGTCTTTCATGGCCTTGAAAACACTCATTTATCTTAATGAATGTGCCTACCTGGTGATGAAAAAGGTGTCTCCTCTCAAATCTTCTTTTTCTTTCATTCATTTCAAGTCAAGTGCCCAAATGTTGATTTGAACAAAATGAAAGGAAGTAAGCTAGCCGCCTCTCTAACTTGCCTCTCTTTAATAGAATCCTTGGAAGGACCTCTGTGCTCATCCTTTTGATTGGAAAAGGACTTTTATCCCCTCCCCTCCTCCAAATAGATACATACCTGAAATAAAGTAAGTTAGCTGCGGCACGCTCTGCTGTTCTATTAAAAACATCTCGTCCCTCCACGTTTGGTCTCAAGATCATTGTTATTTCCCTGAGGTGTTTTTCATGCTGACGGACGGGCATTTGGAAGGGAGATGAGAGAGAGAGAGAGAGAGACGCAGAATCGAGGAGGAGGGGCGAGAAGTGTGGGAGACAACTATTTCCATTAGTGTCATTAAAGCGACCCTGACACTGAAGGTGGAAGGACAAACAGTGGAGGGATGGAAAGCAGAGGCAGCAGCTCGGTGAATGAAGTGTTCAGGTTCATTACAAACTGCCACCCCTCCCCCCCTCGCCTCAGTCTTTACCTGCGTGGAAGGTTTCCATTCACCCTTGATGTGCTGTTAATGATTTTGTACCTCTCGGCTTGTTTGCTTTTAGGTCTTACAGCTCAGAGATCCGGTGACACATCATCACACAATGAGAATACAAAGCAAAGAGTGTGAAAACCATATTCTAACATGATAGTAAAAAAAATAATAGATCACTCTTTCACCCTTTTAAAGTGTGTTACTGTGTCCCCGTGCTCGTAAATGTCTGTAAAGTGTGTTTACTTTTCATGATGTCCAGGATTTCCCTGTCCCCTAAATCCGAGCCACAGAAGCGTCTCTGTTCTGTTGTTGAAAATGTGAGTGGTCTGCTCCGTCTCGAGAGCGGCTCAATAAGGAGTGGGGTAGTTAATATGGCTGCTCTCAAACGGCGGGTCAATGAGGGAGGAGGAGGCTTCCTGCTGAGCCGAGGGTAAAATAGGAGAGAACAGGGGGTCTTTGTGTTGGAGAGCAGACCCTCACCCACTCCTCTTTTACTGCCTTTTACACCCAACGCTGAGAGGCCGATTGTGCACTCCACTGCAGCGATTGTAAACCAAAATACCAGTTTGTGCGGAAGAATTCATCCTTATCGCCGAATACATGTCGCACAAGTGACTGTTACCAAGTTCACACACAGTAACGTCTAAAAATACGCCTTCAACTGTGGCTCGAAATGGGGAAATACAGCCCTGCTACCTCTGTGTCTCCATTCTGTCGTTCTTGCAGCATATCAGGGCCACCACCTTAAGCTGGGCTCCCAAACCTTTTATGACTGCTGAGCAAAGTGGATTTGAGACAGAGGTAACAGGCCATACTTATCAAGTAGACAACCTCATTTTCTAGCCCCTTGCTCTTCTCTCGCTGCTTCACACTGGTGTGGCCAGTGTGGCGGTTTCTATTTTACAGAGACAAACGGGGGGGCTCCCACATCGCTGGGACCTAATATATTACACCTCACCCCCCTGCTGTAATGTGGTTTCTGACACCTCCCTGCTTCTTAAACTCTGCATGCAGTTTTTTAGTCCTGATAAATTCTAGTATAAAGATGTGAGTGTAAGAAACAGGGAAAGGGAAAACTAGAAAAAATTCTAAATAAATTTTGAGTGTGCCTGACTCTGGCCCCGTCGCCCCCAAACATTATTATTGACACTGTTCAGCAAATTAATTAATACAACAAGCTGTGTCATTATTGCCTTTTTAATGGGCTCTTATTTTGAAGGGACTTTGAAAGACTTTTGTCTTGTGTTTGTGTGTGTGGTCTTGTGTCTGTTAATGAGAGTTTTACAAAGTCTTTTATTTTGAAGGGACTCTTATTTTGAAAGACTTTTGTCTTGTCTTGTCTGTGTGTAGTGTGTCTGTGTGTGGTGTGTGTGTGTGTGTCTGTCTCTCTATCTATGTGTCTGTGTTTGTGTCTATGAGAGAGAAGGATAAAATGGCCGACATTAAAAATGTAGTCTTGATAGTCATTGTTATCATACAGAGACTTCAATAAAGTTAGTCAAAGGTAGGCTTGAGGTTGCCAAGCAACCAGGGTCAGGGTTACCTGTCAGGCACCCCTCGAAGGTGGCCAAAAATGCCAAAAAGGTGTGCCGCAAACCAAAAGCCGAAATGACCATCAGCATCCTCGTCTCGTGGACAATTTCCTTGCCGATTTTCAGGCGAAAATTGTATAAACTTTGGCCTCGGGAGTTAAGAAAAAGAACAGGTGCTCCCTGCTCCTTTTGAAAATTTGTCTTCTCAAATTACCTTGGGAGTAGATTGGGCAGTAGATGTGTGTTGCTGGCGCATCTTTGTGTCTGACCCCAAAACTATAAAAATAACAGCTTCAGCAGTGTTATCACTGCGACCGCCTCGAATTTTCCTACGTCTTGAGTGGTAATCATGTCTGTAGAGTGACATTTGACAGATGTCACGCACTCTAGCTCTCGAACATTCTTCCAATACACACCCATTCATTTTTTTGGCGTGGTTTTTGGTGATTTATCTGCAAACCATTTGGCGAAACGCTTAGAAAAGTCATAGCAGTCGATTCCCGGCCGAGCCGCACGTTTTAATACGTTTTTTGTGTGTGTGCTCTTTCAGGCACACTCAGTTAGTTGGTGTGGGTGCTGAATCGGCGTCCTATTGTTCATCAAATCTTTATTATTATACTTACACCTAGTTTTTTTGTCCTTAGAGAAACCATTCAAATATCACAACGTTCAGCTTATTGAGGACATGATAGATATTAGTTTACTAATTTGTACCATTCATACTTTTTAAAATATTCAACTTTTTCCATGTTCAGATTTTACATTGAAATGAATGGCACAGCCTTCAAATCTTTCTACAAACCTTCAACACTTTCAACTTCCACTACTCCTACATACTCAGTGCTACAGAAACCATTCAGATGTCACTATGTTCAGCTCATTCAGCACATTATGGTATGCATTTTACTAATTCATACCTTTGATACTTTTTAAAATATTCAACTTTTTCATTAAAAAACAAACTTTTACATTAAAATGAATGGAACAAACTTCAAATCTTTCAACTTTCACTATTTCTACATACTTTCAGCTACAGACTTCATTCAAGTTTTAAACTTTATTACACTATTCTACTTTTTTCACCATTTCACACTTTCAGCAGATCCACACCACATTTTCCACAGGAAATGCAGTTTTCTAGTTTTATCCAGTGTTCTTTGTCTTACCTGGACCCCTGTATATTACTAACAAATACGTTACAAGACAAGAAAGTTTCTAATCAACAGACAGAATTCCCCATTGTTGTAAAATTCACTTCTTCTTTTCATTACGCTCTCTTTCCTCCCTTGCACTTTAATGATGTATGGGAACATACGCTGTGTTGAGTTATCTGTCAATGAACACTTCAGAATACATCAAGTGAACGCAGCTTGTTCTGTAGGTGTTCATTAGAATTTTTTTTTTGCCAACCCTGCAACTCACAACTCTGAGGAAAAAGTTAACTTTTCTTTGACTTTGACCTAAAAATTGAAGCTTATCTTTAGTCTGCGAAAGCTTTTATCAACAGTTTGAATTTGGAAGGTTGTAGAGCTTTTTGGCAGCTGATGTCACATTTCATCAAAATATTTGTTTAGTCTGAACGTAGTTGGGTCCAGCATTGATTATTGGAGTTTGGACTTTGGCCACTACTACGAGTAGTATCATTGTTTTGCTTTCCTGTCTGTTGGCACGTGATTGTCGGTCTGGTTTTAATTCTACTAATTAAGTGTAGTTGATCACAAACCAGTCTTTTAGTCTGTCATCAACCCCCCCGTCTTAGTCCCATCTTTCCTCTGCCCTGCTCTGCTGACTCTGGATGTTGTCTCTGCAACTGAAAGCAGATGGTTCACCATTTTGTTTGACAGTGGAGCTGAAGCTAAGCCCTCCCCTACTGCTCCTACGACGGGGATAAAAAGCTGCTAAAGGCGGCTGTTTTGGCTCTGATAGGATGCCGCAGGACCTTCATGCCCATTCAGCTTTCTCCTCAGATAGAGAGTGGCTGAAGATGGCCTTTTGATTGGAAACGAGCCAGGCTTAGGCCTGGAAGCTCAGCCCGACCCACCCACCCACTGTTCCAGCAGCGTAAAGCAGAGATGATTAAGGATGCCATGGCGCCTCTTGTCCGCAGGACTGACAAATTCCCCCCACTGCTCCTCCACTCTGGTCTCTCTCCATCTGTCATGTACACCACCAGTAAAATACATTTGCTGGTGTTGTCAAATTCTGCCCAATATGTACACTAGGCCGCTCTGAATTTATTGATTTCCTCATGAAATCAGCTGCTTACTTCAGTCCAATTTAAACCCACTCGCTTACTGTTACAGATGAAAATGTGTTGTGCTGGCTTAGGACGTGGTATATTTTACTTACCGCTCTTTGTTCGCTCGACTTTCACACCCACTCCTCCTGCCTGGAGGGATTTTCTAAATAAAATATTGTATGTATGAACACTCGTGCTGTCTTTGCGTCAGCAGATCAAGTGAAGTTTTGTTACCCTGGAATTCAAGGGATGCAACGATTATAGATTTTGACGGTACGATTATAGTCTGAGGGAAAAATCTTGGTTTCACGATTATAATGCATTAATTTATTTCACAACATTAAGGACGTAATTATCAGAACACCTCATATGCATGCTCTCTACCCTTGAGAGGATTACATACTGCATCCCTTCACTGCTTCGTTACTGTTTATTTTGCACTGAAAGCCCAACTCTTAACGTTACTGCACTGATTATACGTGACAGAAAGACTCGATGTAGCTTTGAACCTTTATGTTACAAAGATGATGATAGACTTAATTGATCCCATGCAAGAGAAATTCACTTTTTATAGCAGCTCACAATGTACAAAAAATAGCGACCCGGTTTCGACTCCCGCCTCTGGACTCCGATTCCTGTCCATCTTCCGCTGTCTGCTCTCACAAGATGAAAAATCATCCAGTTACCAGTGAGTCTGCAGTGAGTTGATTCAGCCACATCTCTCTGAAGCTACACTTGTTAGCCTAGTCGTTCCGTGCCGTTAGCTCCTCCGTCTTATTGGGAAGAAATCTTGCGCGTGGTTTGTACCGTCTTTTTCGCTGCCGGTGCTTGGATCCACCTTTGCATCTCCGTCTTCTTCTCCTTACTTTAGCATACAGCAGATCTCCGGTCTTTCCACGGAGAGTATGCAAGTGCTGCAAGTCCACACTTCAAGTTCATGTTTAGATGCAAACAGATGGAGATTGGTGTCGAAAACAAACACAAAAAAAGTCCTAAAAATACAGAAAACACGAAACTGTAACTGGCTGCCAACCACACAGTGCAATGGCACCAGTGTTATCAGTTAATTGCTGCATCTCTACATGCATCCAGTCTGTAGCTTCTCATTACCTTCAGCCATAAGAGGATATAAGTAGGATGTCCCCCTACAAAAGAGATATGTTTCTAATTATTTTCTCTTTGGTGAAGGGACCATGCTCATAAATCAGTCAGAGTGGCCAAAGACCAACACTGTCCATTGAGCCATGGAGGACGGCGCTCCTTCCTTCCTCTGTTCTCGTGAATTATTGCGGAGATGATTGCACAGCACAGTTAGAACATTATGCTGTCTTACCTTTATTCCCTAACGTGGACATGGAAAATATCTATTCTATTCAGTCATTTTCTGTAATTGTTTGCGCCTTCAAGAGAACTAAGTGCGCCGAGGACAAGCAGCCATATTGCCACCATAATGGACCTCGCATTACATTGCTTCTCTCTTTGGATCTCACACTGGGGACTTTGCGCTGCAAGATAGAGAAATTACCTCCTAGTAGCTGAACCATTGACATTGCATTTCTCTTCCCTCCTCCTCCTCTCCTCCTTCTCGCTTCTTTTCTATCTTTCTCTCTTTCTGTCTCTTCCTCTCTCGCTCTCCCCTGGAGACTTGCCATTTCCTTGGAAGAGAGCAGGCATATTTTAAACTGCATTTAACATTCAGCCACTTATTTCACTCCATTCGCTGCATTATTAAAATACCTTCATACCCTCTTAATTATTTTTCTAGCTCTCCTCCATCCCTGCAGAACTGATAATTGGAGTTATTTATCTAAACAATACCACTGTGTGACTCTTAGGGTGGGAGCGCTTGAATAATGGATGAGGACAAATGCAAAGCAATTGCACTTACTCTGAGTTTGGCACTATCCATGTCAGTGCGATGTTACCATTTATGCTCGAGGAAAGGAAATGGCAACCGCGTTCCAAAGTGTTTACTCCTTCGCTGCACTCTCTACTTATAATAAAGCAAGACGTGATATTAACTTGCCAGAGAGGCTAGACTGGGTTAAATTTGTCAGTTCCTCTTGTCCATTTCCAGCAGGGCTTGTGGTTTCATAATGAAAAGCCTCTTGGAGTCTCTAGGATAGACTAGAGGCGCAGTGGCTGAAAAGATAGAATGAACAAAAAGATGTTTTGCTTTGGAAACATTTCACTGTGTGTTCACTGAGTGTTTGAGGCACTCGGAGTCCTGTAGTGTCCTTTAATTTTTTTGCCACCAGCACATTTTGTGTGAGCGACTTTTAAAAGGTACCATTGAAGGCGATGACGTCTTTGGAGATGTGATTTTGCCGTCACTTGACATGCGGTTGAACTTGGGAAAAAGCAGCAGCGTAGTTGTTCCGTGCTTTCAAGGATGATGGTGTTTTACAGCTCTCTTGAATCCTAAATAATACGTCACAGTGAAGCTTTTGAGAAAACTACATCAGATTTACACTTCAACAAGCTGTTACTACAATAAAATCAATAATATCAGCATTGGCATCAGCTGCAGTGACCGTAGAACAGATCAGTTGTCGACAGCAGCAAGAATCTCATTTGATTTACACCACGTTCAAGCCTAAGTGGTCCCATTATCAAACATGACATTGTATCTGTGTAGAGCATCCAGCTAAGATCTCCCCTCTCTCCTCTGTGTTACCCCCCTCAGGTTCAGCAGCGCAGCCCTTCAGCCCCTTCTGGTTCACAGTGGAGCCCCAGGACACGCTGGCCATCCGGGGCAACTCGGCACTGCTCAACTGCTCGGCCCACAGCGACGCGGCGACGACGGCGCGCATAGAGTGGAAGAAAGACGGCACCTTCATGAGCCTGGTTTCCGACGAGAGGCGACACATACTCCCCGACGGCTCGCTGTTCTTCAACCACGTGGTCCACTCCAAGCACAATAAGCCCGACGAGGGCACGTACCAGTGCGTCGCCACTATCGACAACCTGGGATCCATTTCAAGCCGCACGGCTCGTCTTTCTGTAGCAGGTAAGGTTTGATTTGATGGTTTTTGACACACTACCTGAACTCCCTGAACTCCATGGTTAAAAATAAAGCACGTCGTACACCTACACATGTATTTCACGTCAGTGAAAATGAACTTTGATGAGCACAATCACTGAATATGCTTGAGTGGATGTGTGCAAAAGGTGATCACGGTACGTAAGATGGATGAGATAAAATACCATTTAAAGAACATCTAAACACCTCCCTGTGTAAGATCTACAAAAATCTACAAAGCTCTACAACATGTGATACAAAAGATTTCTTTCTTTCCACCATCTCTTTCAAATGCTCTGCAGCCGCACTGTAAATACACAAGCACATAACATCTGTAGGAGTGAAAAGGTTCTTTAGTCGCTTTACTTTGCCAATTAGTTTTTGTCCTTGGATTGCAGAGCCATTTGTACTTTCTCTGCTATAAATTCCTTCACTTTGCTGGAGCCTGAATGCATTACCCTACTGGAGGGTAAAAAGGGTCCTCTTTTTTTTTTTTTTTTTTTTTTTTCATTACAAGTCCTACAATGTGACCTTGTTCAGTTTAAGAACAGCAAGTGACGTGGGATTATTAGGTGTTTTGAGTCAAGTCGTGCCCCGAAATTCAATTTTGCAACCGGAGAAGCCACAGAATGCATTTACTGTGTGTGTGTGTGTGTGTGTGTGTGTGTGTGTGTGTGTGTGTGTGTGTGTGTGTGTGTGTGTGTGTGCTTTGTGCTGGCTAAGCAGCACTCTGCCAGATTTTAAGACGCTCGAGAGAGAGGCCTCTTGTTGACAATGGGATAGTACAGTGTAAGCCTCTCGGATACACAGCGCCTGTGTGAAGTTGCTGCCTAACTGTGAACTGTTTCCTTTCATAGGCTTTTGAATTACAAGGTAATGAGGCAGCGTATTACCATTGGAGGGATTGAGAAGATTTTTCCTTCCTCCTTCAAAGAGTTCGGTTGTCTAACTGCATGTGTAATGTGATCTCTCAGACTCTACTTGTCTTGACAAAACTCAGCGGCTTACAAGTCGGTACGCGGTGTTTCAGTAGCGAGTGGCCAAATGAAAGGTGTGTTTATCAGACACTGGTGGTCCAGCTTTGATGAAACTGTGAGAGATGACACAGTTTAGTATTTAAAGACCTAATGAGGCGCTTAAAGTTTCAGATAAAAATTTAAACATCTGGAAAACCCTGGAGATTACATGTCGACTCGTTTCCTTGCTGCAGCTGCTGCCTCATGTGTGGCTGATCCAGCAGCAACAGGAAGGGGAATGTGCACTTGATATGAGCACAAAAAATATACTTTAATTTAGCCTTTTTTTTATAGCATTCACACAAATTATCTTAATGTTGATGTGATAGTCTTCATGGTAGACCCCATAGTCACTGTGGCACGTCTCCTGACCTCCAAAACAGATTAATCATGAACGTATAAGACAAGCGTGTCTGTGTGTTTTTATGAATTAGAGTATGTGTGAAATAAGCTTGGGTGGAGGTCAGACGCTCCCATAATAAGAGCCATAAATGAGAGGAGAGTTGCAAGTTTTCCACAACACGTTCCTGCAAATGTTTCACAATAAAAGCCTTATTAAGAAATTACCAATCTCTGTTTAGTGAAACACTAGAGGGCTTTTAATTTGAAGTTAAAACAGGAAGTGTTTGTATTAATAGAGCGACATAGTAACTTTAACAGGGCAAACGGGAGAAGTTTAAAACTACGCAAGTGTGTTACTGCCACACTAGTATAAAGTGTCACGTTATGACATGAAACACACCAGAAAAATATATTTTTATTTTTATTTTCCTGATTTTCCAAAACGCTGCTGCTACGTTACTGAGGGTTATAGTCATATTAAAGGAGGTAAAATGATGAGCTCATTGCAGCAATGTGTTTCATGAACTAGTTAGCAGCTTAGTGTGAAGACACCGCTAACTCTGCACCACCGTCTACCCCGCTGTGATGCTAATCTGCTAACGCTACATGTGATGCAGGCAGCTAAGAGTATCGTAGCAACTGCCCACTAAACAGTTAACATTGGTGAGAGCTGCTTGTTTACCAGAACAGCTCGTAAAGACATATTATACGCCGGTTCAATCGATTTGCACAAAATCAAACCGGCTTAAGCTCGTACTGGACCAGACCGGCAAAACCGGAAGCCGTGTCCGTGCATATGTGTGTGCATCTTCAATTCAAATGTAGCCGGACAGCAGACAATCCATCCCAGCGCTCCATCAATACCTGTCACTAAAGCTGCATCGATGTATAATGCAGAGGGGACTTGTTTAGGTCCTGTGCCAAGAAGTGTTCTTCTGTCAGACAGCCTCACAGCCAGTGGGATCTGCCTGGGTCAACCATGATGGGATGTTAGATTCAATCAATTTCTACTTGAAGAGGGGAGCAGGTGAAATCTGTCAGCTATTATAGGCACAGATACACACACACACACACATACGGGCGCACACTGACACACTTTTCACATGGAAATTCATGGATGTAAAAGCTTCGAACGCACAAGTGCTGAACACATTAAGCTTTCGCTTTTATGATTCCCACACACACACACGGACGACCACTGATGTATCTCCAGCTGGCTGGCAGGTGGCCAATAAAAAGGTTAATTGCGGTGTAGAGAGAGCAGGCCATTAGGCCGCCATCAGACCCAGGAACGATGGTGCGGCCAGGGGGCGGGGTGGGCGTGGGCGTGACCTCTCGGATGTAATGACGGAATGAGTCACGGGTGGCTAGCGTGGCAGAGAGCATATCTGACAAATACCGGGGTAATATCTCGGATTGATTGCCGGGAGACGTGCGGTTCATTCCTCTCAAGGAAAACAACGCCTCCACTTCCACACATCACCGCCATCAACAACCGCAACCTCTGCACCTCACCTGACTCCCGCTACCTCCAGATTTACTTTTCGACGACGTCTGCACGTGTGTTATGCACACAACGCTTATGTAATTAATGTAAGATTCAGTGAGTTGGACAAGACGCGCGGTAACTATATTAGATATATTTTTGAGCTTTATTCAGTAAGTGAGAGAGAAAAAATGCCCAAAATTTGACGGTTCCAGGTCCTTTAAATGTGAGACTTTACTGCTCTTCTTCACCGTACGTCACAGTATATTAAATATCTTTGGGTTTTAAACCGTCTGTAGGACAAAACAAGACCTTTGAAAATGTCACCTTGGTGTCTGGAAAACTAGGACAGACATTTTTTCATTATTTTCTGACGCTTAACTGATTAATTCAGAAAATAACTGTTGCAGTTGAAGCCTTAGACGTCACTGTAACTATAACCTGTGATATACATTTGGGATTTTTTTTTTTTTACATTGACTACATGACTAATTAATCAATTGAAATAATTAAAAAGGCAATGATAGAACAATCTATAAGAAATAAAATCAATCGCACAGTCAAACTTCAAAACATCAAATTTCTCAGCATAGATTTTTTTAAATAATTGACTTCCCATTTCTGTACAGGGAGAGATGAATATTTCATTTCATGCTCTGTGTTCATATATACACACTATATACTGTAAAGTGTTATTAAAATAAAGTATTCAGGGTGTTATGACATTCATTATTTTCCATACTGCCCAGCTTTGAAGTCATATTCATGTTTCCTCTTTGCTCTTGCTTGGTCATACATTTCATGCCTCTGTGTGTGTTTTAGCCTGTGTGTGCACAGTCAGATATTGTAGAAACACCAAGAGAGAGGAGGGGGGCCCAATCTTATGTATTCAGTTTGAGTCTCTGTGAGAGAGAGAGAAAAGAAGGAGGGGAGGGGAGCAGGGGAGAAAAATTATAGGGCAGAGAAGGAGCGAGTGGTATACAGCAGTGATAGCCAGGACACGGAGCGAGACGCGAGTAATGAGAAATCCCATCTTAACTGCCATTCTCCCAAACAGCCGTCCCTCCTCCTCCCACCGGCATGCTTTGAACTCCTCAAGAAATGCTCGAGGTGAGCTCCGCCTCACCGCCGCTTAACAGGGAAACCCCCAAATGAGAAAAGAGAGAATTCATTTTGTGCCCCCTTTTTTTTTCTTCCCCACTATCTCACCTCGTCTCTTTGTTGACCTCTCTGTATGTAGATGAGCCCATGCTGTATTCAAATGCATCAGCCGTTTGTCTCACCTATAGGCTGCTGCGGGGATACAAAGATAACCAAAGCCACTTATCACTTAGCTTTGATATCCTGTTTCACTGAAATCTAATTTCTCCCTCCTCCCACAGTCGTGGAAATTATAAACTGAACACCAACACTCCTGATGTGTCATGTGTGTCGCCTCGTATTTAAGCATGCTCATCCTTTGATAGGGTCGGACGCCCTTTGAAGGATTTAAGGGTGTCGGCAGATTCTTTAATCCTTTTTTTGATGTATTTTAATCCATTTTTTTGGGGAGGAGGGGAGGTGTCGCACCCCCCCCAAGGACATGACAGCCTGAAAATGTGAAAAAGGATGATTGCGTCACTGTTGCATGCCTAGCCCTCTGTCGTACGGTGTGTTTGTCACACACACAGTTGATTAATTAAGGTGGCGTCTTAACATGTTGTGACTAAAAATGTTAGCTACGTTTTGACAACGTAATATGGATGTTAGACAAACATTCAGTTTGGATGAAACATCGCGCACAGAGGTCGTCATGTTAAGCAAGATTCTCTGTAAATGCTTCTTCATGTGTAGCTCGATTAAACATGCAGCTTCAGTAACTGGAGTGACTCAGATGAAGGAAATGTAAATGCATGTGTAGTCTAATATCCCCTATACTATACCTATGTAATATTCCCCATTGATTATAATGTTAGTGTTTAAATTGTCTAAATGCAGCAACTTGGAGGACATTTACGCACAAGAAGTACACACTTTAGTCCCTGTTTTAAAGGTCCAGTGTGTAAGAGTTAAATGGATCTATTGGCAATAACTTAATATAATATTCACAGGTATGCTTTAATTAGTGTATAACCACATGAAAATAAGAATTGTTGTTGCCTTTAAAGCCGTTTATATCTACAGTGAGAGCGGGTCCTCTTCCACGGAGTCCGCCATTTTGAACCACCATTTTTCTACAGTGGCCCTGAGCAGACAAACCAAACACTGGCTCTAGATTTTAGTTTTTTTTTATGTGAATTTCACAACACAGAGTTTTTCCTACTTGCTTGTGAAGGAGAGGGTGAAGTGTGGCTATTCATTTGGTCGCAATCTACAACTTAACTGCTAGGTGGCACGAAATCCTACACACTGGACCTTTAAAGATGATTGATTCAGTTGTATATAGCGCCAAATCATAACAGAAGTTACCTCAGAACAACCTCCACATAGTGCCACTCTAGACCGTACAGTTTGTAGTAGTATTTCCAGAGACCTGACAACTCCCACCATGAACAAGCAACTGGCAACAGTAGCAAGGAGGCAGCTTTTTGGTGCTGTTGAACTATGTTTTGTTGCATTAAAAGGTGTTTTCAATGTGTCACACCGATCATCCTTTTAGTTTATTGGTTTCCTTATCAGGGTTGCGTGACATATACAGTGTATAACATCCATCCATTATCTGTAACCGTTTATCCTCATCGATGTCATGGTGGGGCTGCAGCCTATCCCAGCTGCCTTTGGGCGAGAGGCGGAGTACACCCTGGACAAGTTGGCAGCTCATCACAGGGTATATATAAAACATATCTAATATTAATACAGATAAGAGACACCTGTATCGTGTGACAGGCTATATAGGCATTAAAAATACAGGTGAGACGTGCATGGTGACATGTAACGTTCCCACACAGCACCTAACTGTGTTTAAGCAGACATATGTCATGATTTTTAAACCATCCTCTGTCCAAGTTTTCATATTAATGGAGAGGAGAGTGACTTATTGTAGAGAAAAGGAGTGGAAAAGATCTGTTTTTTAAAATTTAGCAACCTTGGTGTGGACTCACGTGCACACACTCCCAAATAAAAGATTAAATTTCTAAAAGAAAAAAAAAAAAAGGTGGAAAACAATGACATGGTTGATGTATTTCTTCCTGGAGGTTCCTTTGAGAATGAGGTAGATGAGGTTTTTTTTTGTTGTTTTTGGGGGATTTATTACTGTTTGTTTGCCATTTTGGCCCTTTATGACTTGGATGCAGCCACTGTGGAACTGCAAAATGGGTGAGTGCGTGCGTGTGTGTGTGTGTGTTGGAAACAACAGAGAGGTGTGGTGCTGAAAGGAGAATGAAGAGAAAATGGAGGGCTGAGAGAGGTAGTAAAGAAGGTAAAAAAGAAAGGACAGGAGGTTGATTGAGTGAGAGGAAGGATAAAGAGAGCGAGTCCAAGGAGAAAGAGTGAGAAATGAAGGAAAGTAGGAGTAGCAGTGCTCTCTGGGTGGTGTGAATGGATACACTGAACAAGCAGGGAGTGGTTAGATCATCTGATGTATGTAGCCTTTGAGATAAGAGCCTCATCTGTTTTAATCAGGGTTAGTCTGGTGCACTGACACAAGCGAAACAAAAGAAAACAACAAAAATCTGAGACACCATTGTAGGGAAATATGCTTAGACAGAGTTATATTTAGTGAGGATCCAAATTAACCACGGCACACTGAATTACAGTTATATTTAGCTTTCGGTTTGAGAATTTTGGACAAACAGCAGAATTACACAAAAGGCTCAGCAGCGAGGATTTAACTGTTTTGATTTTCAAAATGTCTGGCTGTTCAAGCTGAGGAAAGATACTTTATTTACTCACTCACTTGGATTGTTGACACTTGAGACGGCTACAAGCAGTGATACTTCTTCTCGTAAAGAGGCTCAGGTTCATGTTGGGAAATTAGAAAAACATACTGCACAAGGCCAAGAAATGAGGTTGATTTGGTTGCGTCGCTCTTAATTGCAAGAGGACAAACATGTTTCTTGTTTACATGAATTAAGAAATCCTGGGATGCTGCAGAAAGTTGACAGTAACGAGGCTTTATATGAGGCATATAACCCCAGTTTAACTGGCTAATGAAGGAATTACAAGACTGCTAATGGCAAATTATACAAGTACAAAGCTGGAATACTCTACTGGAGGTAAAATGTACGTGACTAAGTGTGATCAAGAAGTAGGATAAGTGGTTACAGAAGATGGATGGACGCCCTCATGAGCGTAAAATAGTGATCTGACTGCAGCATCGCAGTACATCTCATCAGGTGTGTGTGTGCAAAAAGGCCTCCAGGATGCCAGGATACATTCTTGGTCGTCTCCAAACGTAAGCAGTGTTTTTTAGACTTACAGTATGCACCTTGGTGCAGATACTTCCTTAGCCAAGCCCACGGCAGTGCGTCCATTTTCAGCTACAGACGCTTCCCCCTGATGACCAATTATGTGTTGCTTTGCTGTTGAGCGCCGGGGTCGTTGCTATGACGAATGACTCTGACCCAGAAGCGGGGTCAGGGTCGCCGTGGTGTTCCATTACTCCGATTTCCATCAGTCTCCTGCACTTGTGAGGAGGGATGGAAGCGACAAGATGGGAGAGAAGCTGTAGATAAAGCCGAGAGGAGAGTCTGCAAACCGGCACTTCTTAGCGAGGTGCATTAATCATATCTTGTGGTGAAAAATGAAAACATTCAGCTACCCTTGGAGCACAAGTAATGAAAAAGGAAAATAACTAAAATGCTGTTAAAGAAGTATATTTGAGCTGCTGTAGTCAGCCGCACAGATGAGGCTGTAAAGGAGACAGAGAAACGAGACTCGCCAACGCAACGGCTGAGAAAATATGATGTGGGAATTCTTGCTTTGCGGATGAAGCTGTAGAGAAAGATCCATCTCTTTCTCTCAGGAGAACAGCAGCATGAGAAACGTGTCGGCAGGGAGTCTGTTGGGCTGGAGGTAGTTGACAGCCTCCATTTTACCTGTATTCACTGACTGATTAGGTCCTCTGGGTAGGTGTAGAGGCTGATGGAGACAGCCCTATCTCTACTCTCCAGACACCTCAGTGCCTGGTGTGTGCTGAACACCCATGTGTCTAATTGTCTTTGTATGTTTCTAGAATTCCTTTATTGTATCTGACACGTCATCTTTCAACAGTTAGAAGTTAACAGCTTCAGCACAAGCTGTTAGTTTTGAAGTTTTTGCCTTTGTTAAAGGCAAATATTGCTCTTTAAACTGCAACACGGTGATTTATATTGGACATGAAACAGGGTTACAACCATAGACAGTATAAAACATGGACGTCGTATCCGTGACGTCACCCTTAGGTTTCTAAGGAAGCTCTTGGCTCCCAGCAAATCCAAAAATGGGCAAAGAGGTGGACTGAATGAGTCTGGTTGCTCAAACAAGCCATCTGTAACAGCACCTACCTGTCAGTCAAAGCGGCCACACTGTTAATTCTGCATAACTTTAAGCCTTAATATAATTTGAACAGGTGAGTTATATAAAATTTCACCCTCGGTACAGTTGTCATGAACAACGAAATAAGCTATAGAGACCAAAACTGTTTTTTGTACCAGGCTGTAAACATGTTTATTTCTGCTGTGAAGTTGGACATTTTAACATGGGGACTTACGGTGACTGGCTCGTTCTGTAACCAGCCTCAAGTGGCCGTTAGAGGAACTGCAGTTTTGGGCTCTTCTGCATTAGCTTCACTTTACAGCCACGGAGATCTCCGCTTGGTTACAATGTATTTTTGATAATTGATACTAGTCTTTATTACACTTGTAACAAAGTGTAACAAAACTCTGCTATAACCGGGCTCTGCAGTGGTTTTACAATACCAGTTCACCATGGTGGACAAAGTGTTGCAACTTAATAGGATTCATTTATTTCTTTCTTTGGTCTCCACAGAAACGTTTCCTGTAAAGGTTATGCTCTACATTCATGTCCAATTATCTTTATTTATAGAAATGGTTGAAATTATGGCCAATGTTCACCCTGTAGGAACAAAGCCAAGCTGTGTCAGGCCTCCGTGAAGCTCTTTGTCATGAAAATACCTGTTGGTTATGATGGATTCAGAGAGGAAATTGACTAATTTTCCATTTAATGAATTCTTTAACACTTATGTGTAGCACAAACATATCTACAGAGCGTTGCTGTGCCTGTGCCAGATAATGTGCTAAAGCTCAGGGAGTGTTTGGAAAAACTCCAAATACCTGGACATTTTCCTCACTACAATGAAGCTGCATTTAGAATTTCAAATTAAAGTGTACTGTCCAATTGAACTCAGACCATTTTCAGCCTGTTTCTGCACTATGCTTTGGCAGCTGCAATTACTGTATTCTAATGAGAGTGATAATTGACTGCTGGAGTCAGCAGATGAAGATAAACTCTTTGTGCATAGTCTAATGACTTCCCCAACTCGCTCTGCTCGTCGGTTTTTCGGGCGCCCACTGCTCCCCCGCAGCTCAAACTTCTATTCACAAGTGTACACAGTGCATCTCCCAATATGTGTGAGGCATCCGCGCATACTGCTCACGGAGTGCACAAGCTCAGCGATTTCCCTTAAATGCTCTCATTTTCTCTTCGGACCTGAAGGATAAAAACATGGCGGTGAGACTGAGGCTGTGACATGTTAATCAGCTTGAGTGTTTTGTCTTTTATAGATGCCTCCCTACCATCTGCTCCAAAATACCTACTTGTACGTGAGTAGCATAATTCTAGGGGTCTCATACAATTTTGATTTTCCCCTCAACAGCTACAGTTGTTTGTGGGATTCACTTCAAATATAAGTCAAAGCCTCCGTAGACTGAACTTGACTGCAGATTTCAGTGGTGCAGTGAATTAAATGTGGTGTTTATCACGATAAATAGTGCATCAAAGTTATCCTTTTAGAAGTGGAATAAACAATCAGGACTTTAAGCTTACATGGAACTGTGCGATGCATGATGCATGTGTGCATCGACTACAACTTGGACTAGTTTACAGTCAAGCCATTAGTCAGCGATTCACTGCTCTGCAGAGCCAAACCTGAATTCTTCCACAAGCATTACTTTCTACAGGACCTGGATTCTTGTTATTCACAGTCCTGAGCACAGTTGCATGGTAATGATGCTTGTGTTCTTTTGTTTTGGCAGGGAACTGGGATGTAATGTTCACTACACGGTTAGCTTTGCATTGAACAGATAAGATAAGATAGATTTAATTGATCCCACAAGGGGGAGATTCACTTATTACAGCAGCTCACAATATACAAGGTGGATAAGAACAATACTCATGAATAGGTGCGCCCTGGTGGCTTAACTTGTAGAGTGGGCTCCCCTTTTGAGTTACCAGCGAGTCTGAAGTGAGTTCATTCAGCCACATCTCTGTGATGTTCCACTCTCCATAATCCCTCTGTAGCCTGCTTAGCACTGTTAGTTCCTCCATCTTACTGGATAGAGATCCAAGATTGTACCATCTTATATCCAGCTCTGCATCCCCGTCTTCACCTCCTCACTTCAGCATGGGATCTCCTGTCTTTCCACAGAGAATATGCTAGGGCTACCTAGCGCTAACAACTGTTCTTGAGTATAAACAAGAGAGCCGTGGCTGTTTTGTTGAATGGGTCACCCGATATAACATGAAGAATGACTGTAAAAAGGCAAATCACTCATCTCCATAGTTCCAAGTCCTTGTTTGCAAACAAAGCAATGGAGATTACTGTAGAAAAAAACACAAAAGAAGTACTAAATATAGTAAAAAGACCAGAAGTATTCAGAGCTACTGTAACTGGCTGCCACCCACTCAGCACCATGGTAACAGGCCAGAACCAATGACCTGAAGGAGAGTAGTTTCCATCGCGTCATCATCAACTGCTTAAACGGAAAGGAGGCTACCGTTTTACAGTAGTGTTTGCCAGTCTAGTTTTGTCACTTCTCGTATTGTTTGCTTGTCGTATTTGAGTCTGACTAAATCAGATCCAGTCACGGTGCAGAGGGGAATTCAGCAGATGGAGTGGCTGAGCACAGTGCACTAATGTTGCACCAAACAAGGGCACAAAAATACTTGCCAAAATGGTTGCAGTGGATTCTCCTTCCATGCCACTGCAAGCAGCAACTACCTCAGCAGTAAGACAGATGGCCGTACACTTCCTAGAACAGAGGAGACAGTGCCAAATAGCAGAAGATAAATATTCTGCATGGCTGGCGTTTGTGTCTTGTTTTATTTTTACCTCAGTTTTTATGATGTTTAAAAAAAAAAAAGAAACTACTGTGGATAATCTAAGAAATAATAAATAGTATAAAAAATCTTCTGTGCTAAAGTCAGACAGCTTGGTGAGTCCTGTGTTAGCTGGGAAGAGTAAAACATTCCTGGGAAGTATTCCACGAGGAAACGTCTGAAAAACTTCTACTCTACAAGCCGAGGTGCATTACTCAGTCTTACCTTGAGGATATGAGTTGTATGTACTCTTTCTGTCGACCTCTCGGCATGGCTGTGCATGGCAGAAGTTCATGCTTAAGTAAAAAAAAAAAAAAAAAGTAGCTGCTTTGTGCACAGACTTTTACCACCTGGGGAGCGCCTCATTCAAAGCACTGAAAGGTTTGGGCAACGGACAATCCATCACACTCTTGCAGCTTCTCTAAATCTGCATAAAAAAAGAGGCTATGCTGCACTCGAGAGCATTTTGTTTATCCTCCCCTCACTCATTGACATTCACTGTCCACGTCTCCTTCCTTGCACTTCTACAGATAGAGATCCTTCGCTGTTAGGGACCAGTACGCTCAATCCGCATCCTTTCATCTCCCGATGCCCGTCCGAGCGAGCATGCATGAGGCAGTTTTGGAATTTTTCATATTAAAACATCCCCATGTTTCAAAGCTAAATTGGGCTTCATAGAACGTTTGAACCCTGAAAGAGACTTAACTCTCGCAGCTTTTTTTGATGGCTCCCCGTGCCTCGAGGAAATATATTTTTGAAAGCACCTCTGTGTTCATCAGACACACGGGGGTGGGCGTTAAAAAAAGTCAGGCTGAAAGTTTGTAGTCCAGATTGTTACGGTCCAGCTAATTGATTTTCAAGGCTTCTTGCCTTGACACCTGTTCTTTGAAAAGACTTTTACAGAGATAACTTCAGCAAAAATCAAATACGAATGTTCACATCAGCCCCTTTCCCTTCACTCTAACTGTTTTTGGCCGAATTCTGAAGCACCGGCTCTTGATGTTCACAAAATATCCTTTGAAATATGGTCATATTTTGTGAGTAAAATGTGTGATTCCAGGGTGACAGAAGAGGGATTTGATTTTGCTACTTTAGATGTAAATAAAATATGTTTGAAATGCATATTTTACTCTTGCTTGGCTTGTGCTGAGGGTGCAGAAATATGGTGCAACTGCGAGGGTTTCATTGCATATTCTGCACTGAAAGAACGCCCCGCCTTGGGCACAGATGGAGTGTACGTTTCTTCCAAAGTGTGAAGTGCTCAGTTGGTGAGCGTCTTGGTGTCTTATGGTTCAGCGACCAACGTTATTTATGGATTGACTTTTTTTTTTTTTTTTTTTTGCACCATCTTGAGCAGGTTTCCTTGAGTGTTGATGGTATTATGATGGCGGTGGAGAGGTGGGGCTTTAAACGAAAGGAGGCATGCTCAAGGTGTGAGAGGTGACACCTTGGAAAGCATTTCTCCACGCTTCTCTTCCAGCTGACTGGATTTCACTTCCTTTAACATGCTTTTTTTTATGCTGGAGGAAGAACCACATTTTCTTCCAGTTCCCCCAATTCTAGTAGATTTCTTTCTTCAGTGACAAACAAAAGGTTTTATCCCGGGAATGTTCACATTTTGCTTGACAATCCTTAATGGAAATTTGCATTCATTTTGTTGCTTTTAACCAAAGACAGACTGCATTCCTCACTCACTGTCACTCAGAGCTAACATGAGGGGAAAACAGGGGTTTTTGAGAGTGCAGGATAGATGGATGGGTGGGTGGTGCTTGCCAAGTATTCCTATGTGTTTTGCAGAGAGCGACGGGGATGAAAATAAAAGCTGAGAATGAATGGGGCACCGTGGAATAAAGACTGTTCGGGGAGCTGTTGGAGCCTGTTCGGGCCTGCTTGAACACAGACTCTGAGTCTTAATGTGCGGGGGCATGACATGCACGATGCAGGCAAGACTTGTGTGAGCAAGAGTGAAGTGTGAAAAAGTGAGACGGTGTGATAAACAAGGAAGATGGAAAGCAGGAAAGTGATATGTCATTTCAATTCAGCTGTGCAGGGGACGCAAACAAAGTGTTCAACAGTGTGTACGTGTGGATCCTCCTTTGACTGAGCTGTCCTGAACTCTGTGTGTACACTCAGAGCCCTGGGGAGGGTTGTTCAGACTTCTCATGTCCACACCATGCAGCGCTGTCACACTTTACGATTGAGGGGGGGTTTCAAGCTGTAGAGGTGTCAAATTCAGGGTTGTGTGTGTGTTTGAGTCCTCGCACGCACATGCGTGATTTCACGGCGTCGTGGAGGCTGACTCGCCGAGTTGAGTCTGATGAGGCTTGATTGATGATTAAAAATAATCAAGGCTTGCCGTGTTCGAGTAGAGGCTCCCTGCTGTTAGTGTTGATGTGCGGTATTATGGAATTGCCTTTTGTACAAGTGACTGCATCCTGCTGTATCATAGAGGAAGGCTTCGATATCTCAGAGAGGCCATTTGGCTTTGCAACAGCAGTTATTAAGAAATACAAAACAATGCAACAATGAGTAAAAACGACAATCAGTATGATACAAATATAACCAGGGCACAGAATAAGCACCGTCCACCAGCCCAGTGTTGGTAAAATATGTAAGTGGCTTCACTCACAAGCCAAAAAAACGTATTGAGTAATTTATTGGTGAGGTTTAAACATTCACTAGACATTTGGTGAACAAGACCCTGAGATACTTGAACTCTCTTCCGTCCGGCAACCGATGGACCGGCGGGTTGGTGCGCCGTCACCAGTATTGCGAACGTTGTACCGGACTGTTGTGGGCAAAGCTCTCGATTTTCCAGCTCATCTACGTTCCAACCCTCACCTATGGTCATGAGCTTTGGGTAGTGATGGAAAGAACAAGACTGCAGATACAAGCAGCCGAAATGCGTTCCCCCTCTGTCAGGTTGCTGAGCTCGACATTGGAGATGACGAGTGAAGAGCTCAGAAATCCGAAGGGTGCTTGGAGTAGGGCCGCTGTTCCTTCACGGCCTTCGATTAGGATGCCTACTTGGCACCTTCTTTTGGAGGTTTTCTAGGCATGTCCAACTGGTAGGAGACCCCGGGGCAGATCCAGAACTTGCTGGAGGGACTACATAGCCCGTCTAGCCTGGGAATGTCTTGGGATCTCCAAGAGGAGCTAGGATGCGTTGCTGGGTAGTGGATTGCCTGCTAAACCTGCTGCCAACATGACCCGACTCTGAATAAGCAGAAGGAAATAAATTTATTTAACATATACACACAAAAGCACACAGGTTAACGCCAACATCACTGTTGTCATTGTCACCAAAACCATGAGAAAAGAAGCCAGGCACCAGGGGAAAAGGTTTTACATCCACAGCTACCACCAGGACCAATCATACTTTGTTTAAAAAGCCAACGGCTGATAGAAATGAATACCTCATGTATGTGTTTGTAAAGGGAGGTAAACTGGAAGCAAATTAAACTCACAGTGTGGAGGGAGTCCAGTAAGATTACCTGAACTTTCTGTCTCGCTCTGACTTGACACAAGTGGACCAAACCAACACATCGTAGCAACATTTTGGAACTGACTCAGTAAAAGAAGTATAGAAAGCTTTGATCATTAAAACGTCTGAGCTTCTGGTTTGCCTTTTTGTGAATCAAATCTGTGTTTATCTTCCAGGATGTGAAGTGTTTGTACTGCTGGACTGCAGTCACAGCTTCGCCTTTTAATGATGGTAGGAGCGAGAGAAGTAGGTCCAACATCTCTTTGGTGTTTTGACACATTCGGCTGAAATATTCCCCCACTTCTGAGCCGCGACTCTGATCATCCGCAACCTTAAGAACATGCCCGCCTTTATAATAAGTCTGACAGTCGTTTACAAGTCAAATAAAAGTGGGGGGAAAAAAAGCGGCGGGCCTTGAAGAGATCCCGTGGAAGACGAGCCAGTCAGAGAAACACCTTCATCCTCCACGGGGTCTCTTCAGTAGCAGAGTGTGTGTGTGTGTGTGTGTGTGTGTGTGTGTGTGTGTGTGTGTGTGTGTGTGTGTGCATTCTCCCTGAGCTGTAGAATGACTTGTGCTCCAAGGTCAGTGATAAGTATCTCCCCTATTGTTTATTCACACACACACACACACACACACACACACACAAAGGCAGACGATGCAAAAGCAGCACTACCACACCACGTCTTATTTTCTACACACTGCCAACACTGTTGCTTTTATCCTCCCTCACCTTTCAGCTTCCTTGCTGCACCTCAGTGCTGCATTTTTAACACTCAGGTCTCAATTCCTGTTACAGCCAGGGAACATAAAGCAAAGGCTGGATACAGCCGCTGCATCAAACTATTTGTCTTTGATGTCGGGGATGTACGTATTAAATCTTTCTCGAGGCGAGGGAATTGTACAACTTCGTCCTTAAAGGGCGGAAATATGCCGACCACTTTATATCGGTTATCTTAGCTTAGGCTGTTGGACAACACAGTGTGTACGCACATATCGCCTATATGCAATTAAGACTCATCCAAGGTTGATTTTGTTCAGAGGCATTCAGCGTAGCATCTGCTCCATTTGAAGGCAACGCACTGCAGATGGACTGGAGTAATTGCTAATGCCACACTGTCACAGCGTCCAGGTGTTGTCGAGATCTGTTACATCCTTTTCCATTAAGGCTGAATGATTGATTAGATTGTTGCTTCGTCTTCCTCACTGTTCCTGGTGATTATTATCATTTTATTATGATTTATTGTGACTATTTCAGCACCTCTGCTTTATTTTTAGTTTGCTATTCGGAGAAAATCCACCGTCTTTTATCATATTTGCACATTTTATTAACAACAGTTTAACGTGTAAAGAGGATACACGCCGTATGAGCCTGACTCAAATACAAACCTCGCCCTCGTGCAGCCTGTTCAATATGTGCGGTATGTTCTTGCGCTATTTGATGTCTGTGTTTGCTGTTGTGTGTTTAATGTGTATTATACATGGCATCTGCATCTCACCAGACATGGCTAATGAACTTTGAAACTGTGTGTTGTTGTGTTTTATGTCTACATAGAGTGAGTGATTGGTCTTCGCATCGTGTCAGATCCTTTGCGCTGGTCTGCTCAGCCTGTTATCGAGGCTCACTGGAGCATCTCAGAAAGACGTGTACATGAATGTGAAAAAGAAATCTCAACTGATTTCTGATTTCTGACAGCCATGAGTAATCCACCTTTTTATATAAATTAAAGTGGATAATAATCTAACTAATAAGCTATAGCCGAACGTGCACAGGGTTTTAATCTTTCTATTTTTTTCTGCACTTTAATTTCAGCTCCTCAGACTTGATCAAGCTCTAACAACCTGTCACTCAGGCGTCCAACCCTATTTTCCATTTTCCTCATTAAAACTTGAACCTGTCACCAAATTGAACCCTTTATTACCTGCACACAAACCGATATTGGAATATTTCGATCTGGAATCCAAAATCAGTGTTGGAGAGAGGCGTTGTGTTTGTATGGTGGGGCATTGGGCGGGTGGCGGAGGACCGCTAACTAACGTTAATTTGCCACATCATCACACCCCTCGACGAGGTAAACGATGATGAATGCCCCTGGCTATGTTGAGTGACATCATCTCCCGCATCGCATCTGCGTTTTCAGAAACATCTGCCGCTCCCAAGCTGCCAGTCTCATGTACATTTTGTTTACCAAGCGGCAGCCTCACCGTGGCTGTGAAGTGAAACCAATGGGGTAGTGCCAAAAACTGCAGTTCCTTAAGCGTCCACTTGAGGCTGGCTACAGTCTCCATAAGGCCCCCATGTTAAAATGTCCAACTTCACAGCAGGAATAAACATGTTTACAGCCTGGTACAAAAAACAGTTTTGGTCTCTATAGCTAATTTCCCCGTTCATGACAACCCAGGCGTCATTTGGCCCGCCTCAGGTCCGCTGATGATCCACATCTTTGCCAATTTTTAGATTAGCCCAGAGTCAGCAGAGGCAGGACCCTCCAACATGATGGAAACCTGTGGGTGCTTCTATAACTCGCACTTTAAAAGACAGTTCCCTACAAGTTCAGGAATCAAGCTGTTGCTTTCCTGAGCAACCAACAACACCACAAACCCACGCTGATATAATACCAGCTGCAGATACCTCACAGCGATACGCGTCTACATAATGTTACCATATGTACAAACATGTATGTTGATGAAAACGCAGCTCTTCTAATGGCACTCATGCAGGAATTTTTTAATTTTTTTGCTCTTCTGTAGCCTCATCGGGTATAATTTGAAGCACACACCCACGCACACTTTCAAAGATAAGCACTAAATTATGCTGAAGAATAACTCTAGCTGAGTGCTTTATATGTAGCGTTTGACACATTTGCTTTTAGCACCCATAGATCAGTGCAAAAGAAGAGATTTCTCTGAGAAACTGTGTGCTCTTTCATCATCGTGCTATGGTGATAAACCTTTTAATAAGTACAGATCTTTAATAATGTTAATTTGGTGCTGGAATCCCAGTTTTTCTTTGGGCTTTGGTTTTACTTGTCTACAACGCCTTCCAGAGGCTCTCCGTCTCTCTGCTCTCCCCTTTCTGCCCCTTTACTCCATCCTTTCTGCAAAAGAAGAGGAAGGAGGAAAGGAGTCTTCTATCCCCGTCCTCCATCCATCTCATTTCCCCTGCTAGCCGCTCTTTTCAAGGCTGGAGCATAAACAGAGCAACAGAGCTGCCGATAGCATCTACAGATGTGCCGCCACCACCCCAGATAAGAACCAGTAGCAGCATGCCCCTCTCTAGCAAACAATAGAGCTCCCACTGAAATGTGTGGTGGGGAAGATGGAGAGGGAAAAGGGGAGGGGTGATGGGAACGGGTGGAGACTGAATGAATGCGACTGGGAGAGTAATGCAGGGAAGGAGAAAGAGACAGCGCGGTGGCAGAAGAGGCTGAAAAATTGGAAGGAGAGGTGGAGGGAGGGAGAGAAATGAAGGGGAGAGAGGTGAATATGGAGAGGTTATCCCTTCAGCTTGTATCTATATGTCCATCAACAGCAGGACAGGGGTGTGTTTGGCTCCTTTTATCTGGATGGCCTGGTGAGCTAGTGGAGGGTGGAGGGGGCCCTTCATTCCAGTGGAGGAGGTGGGGGGAGAGAGAGGCGTAGCTCTGAGGTTTAAGAAAACAAGCACTTGGCGAAAGACGTGAGGACGGGCCAGTGATAGCTGCTCTTTGTGGCACCTTTGTTGGATTTGATTGACATCTCCTTCATGCAGCGCTCTGACATTAGAGGCCGCTCCGTTGAACTTCTCTCTGCATCCTCTCCTACCTCTCACCTCTTCCTCCTACTCCTCCTACTCCTCTCTGATAAGGAGGCACTGAAAGAGCAAAGGGATGTACGGCCGGAACGCCAACACATTTATCTATGCTCGGGTAATGGGAGCAGCCACGGTCTCCCGTGGCAACGACCTCTGCAGAAGGTTAGCCTCAAAATGGGTCGGGAATGAGCTAAATTCCCAGTGATAAAATAAGACATTGTAACATGATTAAGGGCTCTAATGCAATCAGTATTGTTTCAGCTACAACTCAATTACCTGTAATGAAAAAGGGCTCTTTCCCCCCTTTTAGATGGTGTGTGTGCAGGGTGTTAGCATGGCTGGAGGTCCAACCGTGAACAGGTGAAACGCACATGGGAAGCAGACCTGATACCCAGGAAGGACAGATTAAACGCTCACACGCTGACTCACAAACTGTGAATCATGTAGGACTATTTAGTGCAACATGGATGCACAGAGATGCATCCTGCAGCTTCATCACAAGCGCCACAGTTAAAGAGACGTGCCTGCAGCTCGAGCTGATTAGAGTAGTAGGTTCATTTATGAGAAAATAGTTATCTTCTTATTTTCGTTTCTCAATATAAAAACCTTGAAACCAAGTTACTCATTTGCAAAAAAAAAAAAAAAAGCCATTTTTTTTCTATCTGCAAGGCCGCGTTTACAGTGACATCTCCAAAGCTGACAAATGGCCCCTGCTGTGTGGGTGCGGTTGCTGGCCGGATGGCTCGTAACGACTATTGACAGCTTTTTGTCTGTGCCGAGAAGAAAGGATTTTACAGAAACTCATCAATTTTGTGTTTCAGGGTTTCATGCTTTTGCACATTATAGCAGGCAGGTGATTGTCGCTGTTTGACTCAAGGTTTTGTAGTAAATAAGAATTCATGTTGGGTGATTATGTATGGTTTCACTGTTCTGTTAATAACACGGTGATTATCCAAATCAATGAGCAGGACTGACGTTTGACACATGCTTTGATTCATTTGTTGAAAATGGACTTTTGTTACCTTAAAGAAAAATCAGTATTTAGTGTATGATATTGTGCATTTGTAATTTCTTTACTAGCGTTGATACCCTTGAAAAACGTGGTTTCTGATTTCCATGTCACTTGACCTCTAAAAAACTGTGACGGGGGATTTTTTCCGTACCACCCAGTGCTAATTATAATTATTCCTTGCACTAATTAACAGACTGTTTTGAATGTTGAATAAAATCACATTATTTTGTAAAGTTCACCAATAAAAAAAAGAGTTGCGGCACTGAAACAAGCACTTTAGAAAAAAGGAAATCTCGATTCCCTTTCTCATTGATGTTCCCATGGCAACCGACCCGGCCCCTGTCATGTGTCCGTCTCCATCCATCATCATCCATGAGCCTCCTCGTAGTCTCTCCTCTGACTGTCTGACAGCTCCAGGCAATCAGAAGCTGTCAGGATGTCTCATCCTGATTGTCATTTCCCGTCTAGACAAAATTAATAGTTTGCGATTTGATCTGTTTTTTGTTTTTTTTGGGGGGACTAACGTACGCAAAGGAGAGGCGGGATGCTGACATTTGTTTAGAGCAACCCGTTTTACAGTTGCTGTCCTCTGAAGTGCGTGTTATATTGCCTTGTAAAAACAAAGCAAGAAATCACTTCTATAAAGAGAGAGAGAGAAACGCAGTAATCAGGCGGAGGTGACTTCTCCTCGCCTCAGTTGTACTCTAAACAGCAGCTGCGCCCCAGGGCCCATCCGCTGATAGTCATAAATGTTTAGAAGGGCGTTCTTTACACAACATCTGGTCTGCACCCAGAGTGGTTTAGCAGTTAAAAATATCCTTTCCCCTGGCTAGGAGTTATCAGAGATGTTAAACGCTGCAGAGTTAGCTTATCATATGCAAAGCCGAGGATCAATGCCTTCAGTCCACGACTGTTTCTCCAACGCGCTTCTGTTTACATGTCTGTATATATTTTTTTTACTGACCTCCTGCCGTCGCCGTCTTGAGGTTGTCATATTGGAGATTTAACAATAGCCTGATGTGTCATTCTGGGACACCAGTTGTCTCGTAAGGCTGTTTTGCTGTACTCCCAGTCAGTCACCGACTGGTTACAAGGTCAGGATGTGCGCTTTTTGTCATCTCCTGCACCCGAGAGGCATTTTTACAGCCCAGTAGATAAAATAAGAACCCCTGTCTGAGGTTGACTCCTGTGGAACGCCACCCATCCATCTTCTGCCTGTCTGTTTCTCTTCTGATGTGTGTACACAACACAAGCATTTCTGTGTTAAGGCAGTATGTACGCTTTTGTGGTCGCCATTGTTCATCGAGTTCAAAAGTACTGATTCATCTCGAAAGCCGCAGTCTTTTCCACTGATTAACTGATTGTTCATTACATGTTTCCAAAGGGGTTTTGGAGTAAGCCGCTCTATGTTTAGCTCAGTTGTAAACTGGTGCCATTGTTATTTGTTTAACAGACAGCTGTTTGGATGAAAACTGACCGTTTTTTGACGAGCAAAGATTTAGACGCTTTTTTTACGGTCCA
The DNA here is from genome assembly GCA_036365135.1 of Miichthys miiuy. NCBI lineage: Eukaryota > Metazoa > Chordata > Actinopteri > Sciaenidae > Miichthys > Miichthys miiuy. The sequence continues at coordinate 25,546,304 of CM071603.1, forward strand.
ACATCGTTTCTGTTATGGCAGTCACTCCCAGACACCTCTCCCCTGTTGGTGAAAAAGACAAATATGTTGTGATGACAGAGCCAGACTGCGTATTTCATCATGTGCACAGTATGTCAGGCTTGTCTGGCTTCATACATGATGAAGTGCCTCTGTGACTTCTTTATTAGATTCCAACACACAGTCATTAATTAATCCTGTTTTCATTCTTGTCAATCTTGGAAGACCTCCCACCTGTCACCCTGTCAGGATGAAGGTTGTTGTTACCTTTTACGGTAGAGAGAGAGAGAGAGGAACATCAGCAAACATCTTGTGCAAAGCTGACAGGACCTTTTTAAAATTAGTGCTTCCCCTTCTCTTCTCTTCTACAGAAGTCGGTTTATTTTTAGATGAACACACGCAGTCTTTCTCAAAAAATCTGTGGCTATACGTCTATTATATCTCCTATCAGGGCATGCAAACCTTGTAATTAAACTTTGTGGTTTTCAGACCGTATCCCAAAATTTGTATCAAACCAAAAGCAGCAAACGCAACCTCCCTCTTGGCGTGGAATATGAAGAATTCATGTGGTTTTCATGTAACATGCACAGCCACTTAAGAACATCAACCCCTCAAAGCTAAATTTCACAATGATGTTGGCTGCATTAGAGGGATAGAATAATCTTTTTTCTGTGTACCATAAACCCTGAAGTGCCTTTATTAAGAGTGATTACGGGGCGGTGAACAATGCTGTTGTTGTGTCGTTTAGAGGAAATGTACTTAAGTGGGTTTTGCCATACAGTGCAATTAAAGTTTGAACTCAGAGCAGACATTAGTTGCACAAATGATGTTTTTTATTTCCCATCAGCTCCCACGTTGTTGCCTACGCTCCTCCACACAAACCTGCATGCACATACATGCATGTATTCAATCACACATAACCAAGGGTAGGTTTATTTATTTATTTATTTTTGCACTCTCAGAAACTCTCAGAAGGAATCAGCCCACTGGCTTTTGAATCCAATCTTAAAAGTAAAAAAAAAATGTAAAATCTAAAATTGGATGTGTAACACTCGAATGAGTGAAGCGCCAGTTGCACTAGAAGAATTCAGTAAAACCGCATCAATCGTGAAATCCTTCTAACTTGAAACAGAATAAAGTAGATAAGACTTTTTTCTGTATTTTACGATCAACACTGATTCATGAATTCACAATGTACACGTGTACAAACTAACACAATCCAATCCAATTCATACTAACACTGCAGAGTTTAAAATTTCATGTAACTCTGGGATCTTCTGTATCTACGTTTAAGCAACATCACATAAGAGGTAGTGCTGTCGTATCACACTTAAGGCTGTGCTGTTATACCGAATATCTGCACGGCCGTGCAGATATTCGGTATAACAGCACAGCCTTAAGTGTGATATTACTTTTATACAGCACTTCTACAAGTGGCATTATTAGTTTACAGTAATAAGTGATGACAGATTATGATTTGTTTGTTTGCTCTGCTAATGCAAATATCACCGCAGCTGGACTGGTACTGCATTGTTTCCAAGCAACACATCAGCAGTAGCTCGCTAGCTTTAAGCCGAAGCCTCCAGACTTCTTTCCTTCGCTTCGCCCTCTTCTGACGAGCATTCACAGTCTATAGCTTAACTATTATTTGTGGTAAACATGTTCGTTTGTAGTTCTTTGCAGTTTAAGATAGAGAATGAACACCTGTGAAGCGGAGTTGATACATGTAGCTGAAAATCCCAGTGCTGTTATTCTCTATATCAGCACTCGTGGAACGACTTTTGTACAATCAAATTACTTGGTCAGAACTGATATTTATACTATTGTATAAAAGCAAATAATACATTCCTATACATTACAAACATCTCTACATGTTCAAAAATGACCAGAGAATGAAATGAATAGCTCTCTTATGCAGCGCCAGCACAATTTTAAGCTTTGTATTGCATTTCCGAATGCATTGGTTTGCATTAGATTGTGCAGGTGTACCTAAAAAATGCTAACTACAGTATCTGATATCTGCATATATTTTCACTCTGTGTTTTTTTACTGAGTGGAGTTCTGTTTAAATAAATTTGATATCCTCTCAAAGCAACAAAATATCAATATGGCCTGAATACTTAAGAATGTAATGTAAGCGTGTGCGTAGGTTGCATGATTTGTTGTAACGGTGGAAGCCCTTAGAAATATTCTCCCCTGAAGCTCTGCAACCTTAAATTAGGGAATTAATTATCCCTTACGCTACAGCTGGCCTTAAAGGCAGCAAGGAGGCACTGAACTGAATAAAGCAAAGTACATATTGTACAGAGCATGGAAATACAGTCAGACCTCGCCTGAGCACACACTTCTCATAGCCAGTACATCTAATAGACATCGCCTCTCTTTTTTTTTTTGGGATCACTTGATTATCCTGCCAGTCCTCTATTCATCCTGAGTCTGATTTTCATTTCCATTGATTGGATGTCTTCACACGCTGTCTAATTTACTCTTCATCCAGTGTTGGATCTATCCACATTACTGCCTGAAATCAGTCTTTTTTTTTTTTTTTTTGGCTCAGCAGCCTCGATTTTGGCCGTGTCTGGGTTTGTGAAATTCAGAAATGCACCAAATAGGATTGCGGTTGTTCTGTATTCGTGGGCATGGGTTGCAAAAGTGTATTAGATGTATTGATAGGCGAAGACAATGCAGGGAAAGGAGCCAGCCAATGTGATATTATTGTGCTTTAAAGTAAAACTCTACTCCCATTTGGATGGTCATACACCAGTAAATATCAATTTGTAACGAATTATTCTGACATGAAAGGCTTTAATTTACTTCTTTTTTTTTTTTTTAGTGTACCCACTTTCCTTCAACGTGACTTGGTGTACTTCAATTTCAGGTATCGGTTTTCTGCATTTCCCAGAATGACTATCACCAACCCCCCCTGGAGAATGGGCGTGAACCTGTTGAATTCAGAGAGGAAGAAGTCGTGGAAATAATAGCGTGATAAGAATGAGAGTCCCAGTTGTGGTTGTGTTACATTCTGGTCCAATGGTTCAGCTATCAGTGGAGAAATTGGGATTTCTGTCTCTTTGGTGATGTGTTTCTTCCTCCTGATTGTTCATGATTGCAAAATGTGAGAAAGAAGATCCTGTCCTTCGACGCCATGGGACTGAAACCAAAACCAAACATTTGCTACAGATCTTCTGCTATCAGGCTCCGATGAAACATGGGCTATATGTTTGTCTTATTATTACCAATAAAAAGACATCATTAAACAATAAATTCAACCCAGCAATGCAAGATAAATTCCCAGTACGGCTCTTTCTGTGTTTAGTATTCAAATAAAAATACTGTATCTTTATCTCCTGTTATGTTTCCCCTTCCCCATATTTGGCTGTGCCAGCAGGGGGCATAAGCCACAGCTGGAAACCAGCCCAAGTGACCGACCGGTCAGACCAGTCACGGTTTATCCAGTATCCCATAATGCCCCGTAGGCGTGACTCATCCAGAATAGACTCGATGTGTTGCTTTGTTTGTGTGTGTGTGTGTGTGTCTCTCTCTCTTTCTGAAATTTAGTGATTTGACTGCCAAATTGATAGTTCAAATAAGAGCTGCTGTTGTGAAGCACAGTTTTTAAAGTGCTTATCTTGTTGAGCTTTAGGAATTGTAGAAATTGTCCTTTTTTTTTTTTTTTAAAGATTTGTGCTTTTGAAGAATTACCATATAGATTATTCTTTGAGCACCGGGGCTCCGACATTTATTTTCTCTGTTATCCGTCCTCTTTGTGAAAACACAGGTTATGTCAGATGAATGTGAACTGATTTGGACTGCTATGTTACAGGTGGATTTTATTATCATGTATCTGAATCAGAATGTTGATAGAGGTACATGTAACAATAAATATTTACATAATGAGTTCAAGTATTCTGGAAAAAAATGTGAAATATTTGCACTTATTAGTCAAATTGGGTCATTTATATGCTAATACGGAGTAAAGAATATCCTTTGGTATAAACAGTTAAAGCGTAAATGGCCTGGAAAATATGAGCATGCTCAAATGTATTAACGGTGTCCACTTTTTTGATAGTTTTACTCGTTTATTTACTTTTTTTTCCAAATTTTCAGCGGAAAATAGGTCATTTCATGTCACCACTCCAAACACAACACTTTGTCAGGCCAGAGCCATATGAGGATGCATAAGCCCGCCGGGCAGCTCCAAAGAAATGTGAGCCACTGTCATTTTTTTCGACCCCCTAATTACTTAAACTGACGCTGCTTAAAAATATGCAACAAAAAAAGAGCACTGTTGTATTTTTGATCCAAGGTGAAAGGCAGTCACTCTGCAGTCAGTTACTAATTCAGCCGAATCTAGAGGGAGATCCTTTAAAGCCTTCTGCATATTTCATTAAGCTGCTCATTGTTATTCTATACCTGATTTTAATTAAGAATAGCAGGAACCCAACTGTGTGATTTTTAAGCGTACGTCTGCGTATGTGCATGCAGGCATCCTCGTTTTTTTCTTTTCTTTTTTTGCTCCAAGGCGGGGTAGACGGTCGTTACGGCTGTTCGTAGCACTCTGCAGCACAATTCTTTCCTGCTAATCTCCATCCGGTGATGGACACATTCATTCATTAGCATTCATGTGATTATAAGCTCTGCCGGCAAAGCCAAAGCAGATGATGTAGGGTTTGTTGGATCTAACTAACCGCTCCTCACAGAGGAGGCATTTGGTGCCACCACTTGGTTAACCGCTTTATTTTCTAGGAAATGTTGTTTGGAGGCACGATAAAATCCTCCGAGTCACATTTAACTCTCATTCATGTTGTATGAAATGAACAAAGAAACTGCTCTGCGTTAGCATAAAGCTCTCTCCATTCCTGTGCTCTGACCGCAGAGCTCTCCTGGAATCATTTGGCCATATCACGCTCTGGTAATAAGTGTTGAGATTGGCACTACAGCACTTCAATACACGGTGCTGAGCGAGGGTGTGGAAAATGAAGCTCCCATCCAGTCGATTTAAATGGAGAATTGTGATTAATTGCAATCGATAGCGTTAGCATCGACGCTCACCACTTCCCCCATCTACAACGCCCCGACTTGACCCATGCTTAATGCGCCTCCGAACACTTCAGCTCGACCACACACGCGTATTCAAGACGTCGTAACGTGAAGCGTCCACATCATTAACACCGGCTGTTTATAAAAATGGCACGGCTGCATCTTAAGTCATGCCTGTGTGAGTTAGCATCCCCCCCCACCCTCACTCACTCACTCACACGGCAAACTGATGAACTCAGCCCCGGAGAGATGTGATGAGGCTGGAGGAACAAAGGATTAGTCGATTGAGAGCTGAACACGCAGCAGAGTCACTGCAGACTGAGTCAGAAAGTGCTCACAGCAGTCTGAGCTGATGGTGAGGGATAATGTTTTCTCTCCTCGCTGCAAAGGTTCAGCCTTTATGAAAGCATCATTCCTTGTCATGTCTGCTGGAGGATGACTTTCAGGGCTGTCTCTTGTGTCCTCTTAGGGCCAAATGTCAAGTCTCAAGCTGTTACACAAAGTTGTGGGTATATCTCTAGCTATTGGACCTGGGCTGCATTAACTCAGGGCATCTTCTTCAACCTCATCTTTTGAAATGTCATTGCTCAATGGGCCAAAGGGTTTCCATCCCCGGTGTAGAGAGCACGGTCTAAAGTTTAACATTTACCGTTATAGCCATGGCTCTAGTTTGTCTTTATCAGATTGGCTCAGTTAGGCAATGAGCCAAGACAGCTAAGTGTTTGATCTTTGCTACAAGTGTTATTGTGCTTTGTGTTAAATTCTGGTCTGCTGGTTCTGCTATCAGTGGAGAAATTAGGATTTCTGTCTCTTTGGTGACGTATTTCTTCCTGTTCTTTGACGGCAAAACCAAACATGCGCTGCTGATCTCCCAATCTTCTGCTATCATGCTCCATTTTAGATATGTTGGAAGGATCCTGACATGATGCCACATGGTTTATCAGTAATTATTACCAATAAAAGTACACCACAAAAAAATAGATCTGACCCAGTTATGCAAGATAAACCCCCAATACAGCTCATGTTTTTAGTATTCAAACAGTATTCCCATTAATATGCTGTATCTTTACCTCCTGTTATGTTTCCCCGTGACATTTAGTCTTTATCAGATTGGTGCAGTTAGGCAATGAGCCAAGACAGCTAAGTTGTTTGATCTTTGCTACAAGTGTTATTGTGCGAGTGCTATCATGCTTCGTGGAAACATAAAGATTCGAGTGTCCTGAGTGTTCATGTCATTTTTTTTTCTAGCAGATAAACCTCACACTGTCCACTTTGAGAACTGAATGAAGTTTATTAATGTATCACTCCTTATCACAAAAAACACATCATAAACTGTGATGTCAAACACTCTTAAGATATTGGTTAATACCTAACAGTTAAAATAACGGTGGTGCAGTGGTACGTACGGTGGCCTCAGAGCAAGAAGGTTCGCACCTTGGCTGGGTTCTCTCCGGGTACTCCGGCTTCCTCCCACAGTCCAAAAACGTGCACTTAACACATTATTTGGTGATAATTAATAGTTAATTGGTGAGCCCAGAGGTGTGAATGTGAGTGTGATGAACCCGCCTCTCGGCCTTAAGTCAGCTGTGATAGGCTCCGGTCTCTCACGACCCTGATGACGATAACTGGTTACAGAAAATGGATGGATGGATATTGATCAGCATAACTGGAAACATTGGAGGCTGGATGACAACATTCAGATTGAGCTACAGCAAACACACCAGCATGTAAACTACCAGTCGAACCTCAGCTACATAACCTGAAGCAATTTTTTTTTTTTATTATTTCTCATTGTTCTCTTTTTCTTGATAAATTAAATATCGAATCTTGATATATCCCAGAATCTTCCCCTAACTCGACTGATTACTCACCCTGAACTACAGCTGCTAATCATAATATATAAAAAAGAGCTTCAGTGAGTCTAATCTAAATGATTCAGCTGAGGCTTCTTCTTTTCTCTCTCTCTCTCCCCTGGCATGATTATACAGCAGGTGATTGGCAGCTTCGATACAAAAATATCAGCGCTAGAATCGGCTAAGCCCATATTAGCTGAACTACTGTGCCGAGATAAAACTCGGAGAAGCTGTGCGCCTTGGCCCGGGCCAGAGGAGAGTCTCTAGCTGTTGGGGCCTTATCTTAAAGTGTGATTTACCGAGGAGCCGCTCTTGGCAGGGGATTTGAAGAGATGTCTGTGAGGTGAGAGGAGGGCAGGGACACCGAATTGTCGCTCAGCAAATCTTCGGCATCATCTACAGCTGCAGCAGGCAGAGTTGTATTCATAAATAAATAAACCAAACAAGCCTCACCCTGAGTCACACATATTTTTTATCCAGTCATTTCACACACACACACACACACGCACACACATTACCAAGGAGATGAACTCAGTCAGCCCAAAAACTCAAGAGGCCCTCCATGGTAATAACACAGCATGATATTCTTCTTATTGTCGACGGAGTGGCCTTCGTACTTTTTCAAAACAACTCTCCTTCCTTCGCTAATAAACCCAAGAATACCATTTGCAGTTTACACATTGGAAGTTCTTTTTAATTGAAGTCATTGTGTGTGATTGTTTCGAACGCGGCCCGCCAGTGTTTGTTTCAGATCAATGGCTTCAAACGCAGGAAATAATTATTTTGCGTTGAGATGAAAGTCGGGGTACAGCAGCACAAACAGCCTGTGGATCCAGCCTTTTTTAATTAGTGCTGTGTGTCTCCTGCTCCGCGTGGCAAATTAACATCCACCATCGAGGATAAGTGATTGCGCTACACAACTGTGTGTGTGTGTGGGTGGTAGCGTGTGTGTGCAAGAGGTCGGGGGTGTTTCTTTTTTTTTTTTCTTCTTCTGGCCCTTTTCTCACCCGAGAATCTATCCTGAATATGGATTGCAAGATGTCGCGTCCAATATGTTGTTATGTTTTGCAGCTCTAAAGATGAGACCAAATATATACAGTACATGTTGTCATAGGTTAAAACAAGTTTTTATAACTTCCTCAAACTGCTGTGTTAAAGGTCCGGGATCTCCGTCTGTTTGTTTTTCCAGTCTGGCTCAGTAAAAAGTGTGACTGACTTCCAAATGTTTTTAAAAAATATATGAAAGTTGAATATTTTAAATTGAATTACTGTAGTAGCTTTTTTTTTGGCAAAGTAAAATGTCTTTAGTGCAAATTAGTCTGAAAGGGCTGGATTTAAAAATAAGAGCTTTGATAATGTCTAATTCAGCTACTTTATAATGTCTCCATTAAAGCCCCTGAAAACTTGGTCTTAAATCTAAAGTATTTAACATTAAATATTCATGAGGAACAACAACCAAAGTTTTAAAAAAAAACTCCTTTTAAGAGTTTAATCTGAAGTTAATCTGCTCCTGTGTGGTTTCATCAGGCCTTGTTGGCTACTCCCACCATGTAAGAAGGAGATCTACCACAGGTCCTTCATTTCAACAGACTTCATGACTTTCTTCTATATATTTCTCATTTATGAGTAGTTTCTTATCCACCTTGTGTATACGAGCTGCTGTGTCAAGTGAGTTTCCCCACTGTGGGATCATTAAAGTCTTAGTGACTAAACAACTCGCTACCTGTCATAAGATATTGATCCAGATGTTGCTAAATCATGATTGATACACGGAAGTATCACCAACAGAGACGCAAAGAGATAGAAAACGACTTCAAACCCCTCCAGGAGAGTTTCAGAGGCTTTTTGCCTGCCAGTCTTTGTTGACTTGCTCAGATTTGGTTTGAAACATTCACTAGAACAGGCACGATCAACTCCGGCAGCCACGGCACACCCGATTGGTGGAATTTGGCTGTAAGAAGTTGATGTACATTTTCAGGGCCTTTTAAACATTATAGCATTTTAATTCTCGTAAATATTTGTTATTCTGTCGATGTTGTTGATTTTTACATCCTTCTTGTCCTTTCAGGGATGCCCAGGTTCGCCAGCCAGCCATCGCCGGCCACTGTGCATCTAGGGAGCAGCCAGGTGATGGCATGCGAGGTCAACTCAGATCTGGTGCCCTTCACCCGGTGGGAGAAAGACCGCCAACAGCTAGAGCTGAGCGCCAGGCTTGTTCAGCTGCCCAGCGGAGCCCTGGTGATCAGCAACGCCTCGGAGGCCGACGCTGGCCTTTATCGCTGTGTGGTGGAAAATGTGGGGTCGTCCAAGTCCAGCGATGAGGCCCAGCTACAGATAGTGCCAGGTAAATTGAGGAAATAAAGTTTTGTGAAATAACAGGTGAAATGATGCAGATTAATGGATTTTACAGGCACAAAACTGTTGTACTTATTGATTTTCAGATATATTGGGCTCTAAACTTGCACTGTTATCTAATAGTGACAGTATTTTTCCTGTTTGCCTTCAGTTGTACCTGTTAATCAAACACTTTAACATCCTTGAGTACGGTGGAATTACATTTCTACCGAAGAAGCCTTTTGTAGTGCGTCATTTGGTACACGGTGTCCTCTCTGCATTGCTCATTACCTTCAGGATGAAGAGATCTGTATAGTGCAGTGACAAATAGTTGGATGCCAGAAGCAGTGGTAGAACTCCCACTGAGGTTATCAGTGACGCTAACAGTAACTCAGTTGTAGCTCAAAAGGGGGCTGAATTCCTTTGTGGCAGTGTCTCGCCTCTCCCCTCCTAGAAGTTTTATTTACTGAGTTGTTAAGCACCAGGCTCCTGGCAGCACAGAGAAGATATTAGAGGTCATAAATCAGACTTCAACAAGACCCTAGTGGGGGTCTTTATCTCTGTATGTCTCCTCCAAGGATGTGTGGTGGAGTAGCAGAAAAAGCTGGATGCATAGAGAGGGGAAAACTCATAAAACCGTGTGAGGAAATTGAAAGAATGTTTTTTGTTTTGGATGCTACCAGATGTTGAAAGCGACAGAAATACATTTATAGTTATTTGGTTTCTTTTGAAGTTACGGCAAATCAGCTTGAGGATAAAGTAACTCGAGGGAGCTGGAAAGAAAGATGAAAATGATTCCATACATTTCAGTTTTTTTAATTAACATCTTGGTTTGAGCTTTATAGAAGCTTAACTCGTAGAATGATAAACAGATGGTGTTTGCAGTTGCTGTCGTCGTCGTATGTGCTGGGGTCTGACATGACTCTGCGGTTATCGCAGGATGCTTCTTGAGCAGCTAGTTGCAGCTGGAGTTACACGGGACCGCTCTGAACTCCTAAAGAGCCGAGACGTCAGCTGTCTCAGACATCAGCATGGACATTATTCATCCGACCGCTCCTGGTTTGGGTGTCAGGAACGAGTGTCCATCAGACGCGAGTCCTTTTGAAGTTTTTTTTTAAGATAGATGACACCCGTTTCGTAGAAGGTCGCCGCCCTGCTTCACTGACTCACCCTTAACCTTAACCTCGGCCTGAACCTTGACCTATTTTTGCTTTCCGTTTTTAGAAACTGGAGAAGAGAGGAAGCTGGAGTTCCTGGTGCAGCCTGTATCGGTGACCAAGGTGGTGGGCGCTAGTGTGCTGCTGCCCTGTGCGGTCACCGGTTACCCTGCGCCGCACGTTCGCTGGATGTTTGGAGACAAGCTGCTAGAAGAAAGGTATGAACATGAACTTTGGCTGCGAGCTGTATTTACTGCAACTTTTTGATCCATTGGGGTTATTTGGTATGATATACCTTACTCTTAACTCACCTTTCAAAATCACCTATACGCATCAAAGTCATCTATGGTTACTTTAATGCATTACTTTGCTGTGCACAGGGTCCCTTGGCTCGCACACATTCCTAGCTTTTGAAAGCAGTACACACACCATAATGAAGTACTCCTTTGTACCTGGTGCCTCTGGCCTCCAAAGCCTAACCTGTTAGTCCTGGCGCCTGCTCCCCAAGGTGTTAATGCTATTCTGCCACTGCTACCCGAAGAGGGCAGGAGGTGTGTGCCAAAGAAACCACTTCAGCTTAGGAGGGAGACGAGGCTACAGGGTTGCCAGCCGAGGGGAAGTTCACAAATTAAGAGCCAAGAGAGAGTGTCACAGCGCCTGTGCTCTGACTCCTCCGGCTCTCATTAGCTCGGGCTGAGCAGCTCAAATCCCTCGGCGAGAATTGCGTTGGACATGGGAAGTTTGATTCTCCCCAATTAAGAAAGCACTTTGTTTACCTAACCCCTGTGTACGGCTCCCGTAGAAATAATAACTTTGCAACTTGTGGGGTCGACAGAAAATAGCTGAAATAGAGCTCATTCATCCAAATCCAGCCCCAGAATGGGATTTCTACATTTAGCGAAATTAAATGTAAGGTCATCACATCGGTACGCACAAGGCTCCAGTGGCGGTGTGAGCTCGAATATCATTAGACTTCCCAACCTTTAGTTTCCAAGCGCAGACCCACAACTCAGGCTCACACCTATGGAATTGTCCGTGAGTACCTCCGACCTCCAGAGGGAGTTGGCTAAAAAGGTACTTATTAATCTACCTTGTATTAATTACAAAACACTATCCAGCGTGCGTACCCGTCCCCCCCCTGGGGTGACTCAGTTGGTAATTAGCGAGCTTACTCTGAACAACCAGGGAAGTCTTGGTGATATTGAAGTGGACCCCCGTGCTCTCGCCTTCAGAGCAGAAACGGATTGTGTGGGGCGAATACATTATCGAGGCCGTTCTTTTGATTTGAATACAACGTCGACAATTAAAAAGAATAGCAGTGGAACTTTCTTTTTCTACCTTGAGAGTGTCCTGTCCCTCTCAGGCATTACATGAGAGATAGAAGAGCTGCTGTCAATTAAAAATCGGTGTGGCATGCAGTGCAAAGGAAAGGAATCTGCAAAGAGCGCCTAATTGGTCTTTGGTGCGCGGCACAAACGAGGAGGGGGAGGCCTTGAAAGTGGCGACGCTCAAGCTGTAGACGCGAGATGAAAGTTTATGAAAATGTGTGAAAGCTAACAATTGAAGGCAGGGTGACTCGCTGACAGCGGGGATTATCACATTAAGCTTCTGCCGCTGATGCTTCAACTTGGTCATGTGTCTTGTTTTCTTTCTGTCACGGAGCAGGAGGACAGTTTTATCCCGAGCCATATATAATGTAGGTGATTCAAAATGAGTGTAACGTGAAACCATGTATGGTAGTTTAAGACAACGCTCATTCTTGGGTGTCTAATTCTTTGCGAGTTGCTGACTGACTCCTCTGAAGCGCTTTAGGATACTTTAAAGACACGCTGGAATCCTTTTTAAAATATAAAGGATTTCTATCTCCAGTTGGATTTCTTTGAAGAGTCCCATTAGCGCGTTATTCATAACCTCACAGAAGACAGACATTGCTGTTTCTTTTGTATCACCTGTCCATATTTCCATGTAGGACTTAGCGGCTGCTTTACAACTCTTTGATGTCTGTGATGACAGATGAGGAGAGAGCAGAGACCTGAAATGTAAATTTAGAACAGGTGGTTGTCTAACTCTGAGTTGTTGAGAAGTTGATTTCTCTCTATAGAGTTACTCTATGGATCTCTAAAAAGTCCGGTGTGCTTGTTCACAATGTTTCTGTCCTTTTAGAAATGGACACAGTGACCGATTAGGACATCACAGTCGTAAATTCTTGACTTGGCAGAGACAGAGTAGACTACACGTTGGACTCCAACCAATTATAGCAAGCAGTCTTTTACATGCATTGATTGTGAAGGAGGTGTACGGATGACTTCAATTTTTCACCTGACACCCACAGACGAGTTATGTTTACGTACGTAAACACAATTTTCCGAATGAATGTAAACCTTGAACCATTCGTCGTCACTCAGCTGCGAAGGAGGTCTCGTCCCTTGATTGTGTGGGCTGTACAGAAAGACTCGTACATCACCGAAGTCCATTAGGATGGATGCTAGATCAAGATAAATCCACACAACTACACAGTTCCCGTAGAGAAATTGTTATTAGCAAGTGATGTTTCGACCACAAGGCTCTTCTTCAGACCCCTCTCTCTCTCTCTCTCTTCTCAAGTCTGGAAGATTTCTCTACAGGACCTATGTGGCGGTGCAGATTTATCTGTACAGCATACAAATACATTTGCAGAGGGCGACAGTGCAGCTCCAGGCTCCATTATTTAAGTATAATGCTTCAAAACTGAGGAAAATAGTCAAATGGTTACAAGTTCTCTGTGTGTGTGTAAGTTTATCTTAGGATGAAAAAAGCTATTGTTGCCCCCGACACTCCGATTTCCGATTTTCCCTCCCCACGTTGATATTGTGCGGTCTAATCCATTTAAGCTCTATATTATTAATCCGAAATATCACTAAAATGACTTCTAGTGATAGAAATTTATGGATTTTGTCCAAGCACAAGGCAATCTCCGTAGCTGTCAAATGAAGCGTCAAGAGCCAAAAACTGCAGTTCCTCAAACGGCCACTTGAGGCTGGCTGCAGAACGAGTCAGTCTCCATAAGTCCCCATGTTAAAATGTCCGACTTCACAGCAGAAATAAACATGTTTACAGCCTGGTACAAAAAACAGTTTTGGTCTCTATAGCTAATTTCCCCGTTCATGACAACAGTACTTTTATATATATTAATATATATAACTCTAGTTTTTCATAGAGAAATGTAGGAAACTGCTAAGACAGTAAAAGGGTTGTGCTGTCTCGCATCTCGGTGCCTTTCTTTATTTTTCTGTGATGTGAACACATCAGATTTTCACACAGTCAGAGAAAGTTAAAGTGTGTGTCATGCTCATAGTTCAGTTATAGCATCTCGGCTCACCGCAGAGCGCCTCTCCCGCTGAGCTGCTGACAGCGCTGTCAGCCCCAGAGTCAATCAGTGCGGACGGCAGTGGAGGGGGTTGTGCCACCATCTGGTTCAAAAGTGGTTTAGCCGACTTCACTGATAAGTCATCACCGGAGTTGAGAGCGTCGGGAGCAGCTGCTGCCCTTCCTCACACTGTCCGGTGTCACGCTCCTCTCTATTTTGTATCCCGCTCCGTCACCTCCATCACATTTTATTTTGTACGTTGTGCTCATTTTGAATCATCAGGTTTTCAGGGGCAACCCTACTTTCTATAAGCACTCTTGTGTGAAATTGTTCATCTGAGGTATCTCCACACAGTATTTGGAATGAAAGATTGATATTGTTACACTGCAGCTTATATATTCACCAGTATCCTGATCCTGGCCTCAGATTCACTCAGGCTCAGGTAAAAGTCTATTCCCAAGGACGCAGAGCTCACCATTTATTCTGATTAAGCTCAGCAACACCATGACAAAATATGAAACACCTGAAGCTTGTTCGGTCAACATTTTGAAAATACTCTCCCTGCAAGTGCCCCCTGTGTGTCATTGATAGCATCCCCAGGCGCCAGTATGGACAGAGAAACAAGGCCTTTGGATTTCTCACACATACCCATCCTGATGACACTCAAAAGGACAGTCATCTTTTGTTCGTGGGAGTATCAATCTATCACCTAATAGAATTCCCCAGCAGTCAATAAAATGGATGAATTATGCATGTCGGCCAGCAACAGGGAATTGATAGAGCATGTAAATCAACCCCCTTCCAAAGCCTGCGAGCTATCCGTCTCCTCTCCTCCTTGTCTTCTCGCTTTCATTTAAATATGATTGTGTGTATATATGCATTTGCTTGTGTATGAAGTGAGAAGCATGGTGTGGGAGATTTGTTTGCAATTTGACTGCAGTGTAACCCGCTCACATATACTGTATGTCTCGCATACAAACACGCGGATATCACCTTATTCGCTTGGCTGTTTCCTGGGTGAGAGAAACAAAAAAGAGAACACACACTCACGCACTGTCCATAGATAGTCTTTATTTTTGTATGCAACCATGGCAGCCACAATAAAATCAAGGAAATTCAAAATGGCTTTTAACCCAATTGTCCATGCACACATACACATTACTTTTAAAGAAGGAAGGCCAAAAATGTTAGCATTGGGGGTTTATATCAAAATCCTGATATATATGATCAAACCTCATGCTGTGTCGTTGTAACTAAAAACTCCAACCAATAAGACCATCAGGTTGAGAGATCCCACATTCTGCTCCTACAAATTTGAAACTGCTTTCCTCTTCAGAATTGATGTTCATGAGGTGGACCACAGGGATGTCAAAAATTGCAGTGGAGAAGTTGAGTCGGATCCGAATTTTGGAAAATTACAGCCCGACGACACGCTAAGGCCGCCAACCAGACGATCACACTCATCAAACCTCCACAGTCAGCCTGAAATGTCTCTGAAACTGAGACTATCCAGGTGGATTCACGGACCAAACTCCGATACTCTACCTGTTGTGTTCTGACTTTGTTTATTTCATGTACCCAGCTTCTAAATCTGAGTCTGACTCACAATATATGCTTCAAAATAGAGACATGAAGTAGTTTCACCGCAGCGCAGAGTGTACCTTTAACTATAAGTCTTGGTAATATGTCTTAATTTCCTAAAATAAGCCAAACTAATATATTATTGTTAATATGAAGTTATAAATCCTTCCAGTGTTGTTGTGTTTGAAATACATGTCTATTGACTTCTGTCAGCAGCGAACAATACCAACACAGACAAACAAATCCAGCAGGAGAAGGCAAGAATCCAAAATCCAATAATCAGGCGAAAAGGTCAAGCAAGCAGGTCAGGCAGGCAGAAACAGATTCAGGTGCAGGGCTGCAGGTAACAGGGTATGTAGGTTTTCTGGTAAACACAGCAAGGTACAGAGCCTAGAGAGCAAAAGACATGAAGCACATGGAAAACAAACAGAGGAAGTATGCTGCATGCGTTGTACTCAAGGGTGAGAGTCCAACACTGAACAGAGAGCAATGGAAGTCAGAAACTTCAGAGTTTGATGACATAAACACACCAGATATCACAGCGATAAGGCGACGCACAGTGAACAGGATAGTTTTCATCAAATATATCCTACATGTAGGTTTAAGTTGTATAGTCAACTTAGTGGAAGTTGTGCTTGACGTCATCTTTGCAGCATTTCTACTCTCGTCTCTTCCAAGCATGCTAAGTAGGTACTTTTGCAGTTCAGAAGCTTCCCATACAAATCAGTTTGCTGCAGTTGTTGCATGTTTTCTGAGTAGATGCCCCGGGTCGCATTCATTGGCACCATCGACTTCCGACCTCTGAAGTAGACCGTGAGTGGAGAGGTTTAGATGGGTGTGGGCAGTCAGGTGAAAAGGGGGAAAGTGTGAGGGCATCTGGCGGAGAGCTTGAGGAAGGCACGTCTGGTGAATTGTGAAAAACTCATGGCCTGGGTGAAGTGTGAAGGAGCTGAAGGATAGGAATAGAAAGCAATGCAGAGGGCTGCGGTAGAGAGAACAACAGAAATCTTTGCAGTACTCTGGATGAAGTGCAATGATGTGGAATTCAAACCGCCAGCGTTTTTATATAATGGTTTGAAGATTGTGATAGCTTTGGCAATGCTGCATGCACACACACACGCAGAAGAATTGAATTCGGCGACTACTGAGGAGACAGCACGGCTGAGCAAATGCCACTGCTATTTAAATTTTCATCTAAGCTAACTATCCTTCACATGAAATCATCTGTATTTCTCAGTGAAGTCACAAAGTGACGCTCACAACTTTAACACACTTTGTTCTCGACATCCTTGTTAACACCCACGCCATCAACTGCTGTTATCGATTTCTTTCTTTTTTTTAAAATTTCACGCCACTTTTAAGAAATCCCGCAGCATTCTGCTCTTTAAATGTTGTTTCAAGACGGAGAATAACCACTGCAATAAGAACACGGGTGACCCTTTTAGCCTGTCAGAGATACGACCTATCAACGTTAATGGCCTATGATTTTCACTTGTTCCTTTCTTCAGAGTAACTGTTAGTGAGGTTAATGGCAAATGTCCGCCTCGTGCTGAGCTGTTATGCATCCTGCAGCAGCAAATGATAGTTCTTAGCGGTGTTTCACATGTCATTAGAGAGCATAGATTCAGCTGACACATACAACAGACACTCAGTGCACTTCTGCCTAGCTTATTGTTAAATGGAGAATAGTAGTTTGTCATCTAAGTGTCAGAATGTGAATAAAGGAGTGTACTCAATGACCACTTACATACTTATTTGTATAATCTAATGCAATCCAGTACAACAGCTCTCCTCATATTCTTTCCAAGGCTTAAAATGTTGTTGTTCAACCTTTTCGATAGCTCCTAGTTTATTGACGTCTATTAGGGCACATTCAGACAGGATCCGGTGTCTGAGTGTGAAAACACAGGGTTTTCTGTTTATTTGAGTGGAGGTAGTGCGTTTGGGTTGCGTTTGGGTTGCGTTTGGGTGCATGCTGCAGGGGTGTCCACCAAAAAAATCAGCGACCTGTGGCGGAGAAGTAGCGGATCCAACTTTGGGAAAAACGCAGCCCAATATCACGCTGCAGCCACCAATAAGACGATCCGATTGGTCAAATCTCCACAGAAATATCTCTGAAAATGAGACTAACCAGCTGGATTCATGGACTAAACTCTGATAATCTACCTGTTGTGTTCTGGCTTTGTTTATTTCATGCACCCAGCTTCTAAATCTGTGTCTGGCTCGCGATTTACGCTGCAAGATAGCGACACGAAGAAGTTTTAATTTGATTTGTGTCCGATGGTTTAAGAAAGAGTGAGCTAGCAGTGGTTGAGCGACATAGACAGTGAATGAGAGTGAGCGAGCATCAGCATCGCTAAAGCCGGTTAATCAAAAAGTTGTTTCCTGATTGCTTCACAGCGGTTATATTTAAGACAACACCCCCCCTGTTGTACTGGACTGCATTATATTGAAATCTATTTTTTAATATTTGAGATTAAAAAATCAAAAATCAAGCGAAGAATCTTGTGAGTATGAACTAATCTGCTCCACGTTTTCCTCACTGAGAGAGGTTGACACGTACTGTCGGTATCCAGCACACCACATTCCTTCAGACACACAAGAGGCCCACATGGTTAGACTTCTGCTTATAAAAAAAAAACACCAGCAAAATGATAAACAGCAGCCGCAGAGTGGGTTAAGGTAATGGAGTTTTGCTGGTATGCAGGGCTGAGGAAAAAAAACAAGACAAGCAACATGGTTTTCTGGCAGTGGAACATCTGAAATCTCCTTTTAACATGTCTCTCAGTCTCCAGCACATCACACACACACACACACACACAAACACACAATTTCACTTGCTCTCTTCAAAGCACGTCTCCTGACTTAGCATCTGTCGTTCGTTTTTGCATTCTGGTCATAATGTTATTTTTATTGTCAAGTAGGAATTCAGGATAGAAGAGGAAATGAGATGACTTTTGGCCACAGTCAGCTGCAGTTTTTGTTTGTTCGAACACACCAGAAGAGGTGCAAAGAAAATCTCCACATGCACGTACTGCAATGTAATATTTAAAAGGTAACACTGTGAGGCATCATTAGTTGAAATAGAACTGGTAATATGGTCTTTATTCACTGATAGCTCACCTGCAGAACTTTACTGTGCCTCTTCACGAGACATGTTTGGGTATATGTCCTATTTAAAGACTTTATAATCTCCTGTAGTTTTGGAGACGTGACACAGCACGGAGCACACAGGGTTCATATGGCTTCAAGCACCCCCAAAGGGCCCACCAGAGCCATCAAAAATTATATTATGCGAGTTATGGGCTGCAGGCTTCATTATAATATGCACTAATCAACGATCGGCTCATTCTTTGGGAGCCTGGTAGGGTAAAAAAACAAAAAACAAAACAAATAAAGTCAGGTATGCGAGACTTGTTTTTGTCTCAAGGGCCCTGTGGCTTTCCATTATGAGCCAGAGGAAAACAAAAACGTTTTCATGGCTGAGTCATTTGAGAAGCCCGAGCCTGCCTGTGCTACTGGCACCAGGTTGTTTCTCACATTAATCTCTATTTGTTTATTCATTCATTTATTTCTTTAGCTAGCGTTGACTTCTCTGCTCACTTCTTTGTGTTTCCCCCACCCGTACACCTTCGCTCGTATCTCAACAGGAGTAGGTAAGTCACATCAAGACTCGACTTGAATAGGTAAAAGAACACGATGTTATGTTTTCCGAAGCGGGAAAAATCATTTCCAATTCGATGTTTGCCCTCCTTGGCTTTAAAAATGAAGTCCCACTGCTTTCTTCACACCTTGAACATGATTCATATTCATGGAAGTGTTATGATTATGTTGTGGTCAAAATGGTTGTGGGGGTTGGTGGTGGAAGGAGGGAGTTCAATTTGCGTTTACTTTGAACCACAACACCGCGAACAGCACAATAGTTAGCATTCATGGTGCATGACTGAGCAAAGAGAGATGGCAGTGACAGTGGAGGAGAAATTTAATCTGAAGAGAAAAATAAGAGCAAAGAGAGGCCAAACAAAGAAAAGTTTATCCATCCATTAATAATGAATCCCCCTTTTTTTTTTTTTGTTGTGACAGTTGTGCCTCCCCCTTGTGCTGCGAATAGCATGACCCATGCCCAACTACTGTCACAGCGCTACTGATTGCTCTGTGACAGCGTACCGCACCGCCTCCATCGACACACACATACCCACAGCTCTTCAGCGGCTCTGCAGCTTCCCTCCCCCTCGCCCAGGTGTACTGACCTTGCCACTAGTCGGTGTCACGGAAGGCTGAGTCACCACTCACACATACCAAATGTGTTCTTTCCCCCCAAAGCCCTTCTCTGAAATCTCTGTGGCTGCCGCTGCCTTCAAAGCTGAATGGCAGAGCAGGGGACAAGGCTGTGTTAGAGAGACCTATATGTTGACAGGACATCCTCAACAACTTTTCTGGTCTCGGCTACACACCAGGGAGGATCTAAAGCAAGAGGCTGTTGTTCTTTCCAACATTTCAAAACTTATGGATGATGTCACGATAAGGAAAGTCCTTAAGTTTTTTTACATCTAAGTGTTTCTCTAATTTTAGCTGGAGATTATGTCATTGCACACTGCAATGGAAACAACGTGGAAGGTTGTTGGCAGTTGGCTTTACTTATTGATATAGCGCCAAATCATGAGAGAAGTTATCCCATGTAGAGCAGGGCTACTCTTTATGATATTATTTATAGAGATTCAACAATTCCCACCATGAGCAAGCACTTGGCAACAGTGGCAAGGAAAAACTTCCTTTTAAGAGGCAGAACCCAGCTCATTGGCGGGTGACCATCTAGCACGACCGTTTGAGTTAGAGATGGAAGGTGGGGAGATGAGATATCTTCTCTTTAGGGTACATTCAGAGAATCCGGTACTGCGATTTTACCATTCATTTGAGTAGGTGTAGTAGTAGTGTGTTTGGGTGTCCACCTGTGGCCGTCAATCAGACGCTCGGACCGGTCAAACCTCCACAGTCAGCCTGAAATATCTCTGAGACTATCCAGGTGGATTCATGGACTAAACTCTGATACTCTACCTGTTGTGTTCTGGCTTTGTTTGTTTTAATTACCCAGCTTCTAAATCTGTGTCTGACTCGCATTTTATGCTGCAAAATAGTGACACGAAGAAGTTTAATTTGATTTGTGTCTGATGTTTTGAGAGAGAGAGAGAGTGAGCTAGCAGTGGTTGAGAGACATAGACAGTGAATGAGAGTGAGCGAGCACCGGCCTTGATAAGCCGGTTAATCAGCTAAATAAAAAGTGAATTCCTGATTGTTTCACAGCCGTTATGTTCAGCACAAACAGCCTGATCCTGTCTGAAAGTAACCTAATAGTGTTAGTCATGATAATGATGAAATAGTATTTGTAGTAGACTGCAAGCAGGCTCAACCACCCGTCAATCTAAATCCATAAGAACCTGCGAGATGAGGAAGCAGAAAACCTCCGGGGAAGAAGAAGCTCAGTTAGTAATGTGCATTAATTACTAAAAACCTCGACAACAAAAGCTCTGATAGAGAGAGCAAGACCGGTTAGCATCATCGCACCTAGTCTGCCTGACGCATTTAGCCTGTAATCTTTACTGTTTGAACTGAACGTGTGTACCCATGTGTGCATCCGCTGAATTTATTACAAGATCAAAAGTGACAGTGGAAATAGTGAGCTAATTTCACAGCTCTTTATAGCAGAATACGGATATTGCAGTTTTAATTAGAGCCTCACTTACCAGCAACTCCCACCAAGGACCTTCCAGCTAATGCACAAAATATCCTCTGTATCCTTAAAGCAGAACACCTTGTCTTAATTTAAATGAACACAAGTGGAGAGGGGGCTTCTTCGTAATAACGTAAGGTGTCTTCAGCCCATTCAGCTCGAACCAATTTACTCCGTCTGCCTCCCTCATGGTCTATAAACAGTAACACATTCTTTGTTCCACAGAGCACTTTAGCTGCTGCAGTTAGAGCTAAGATTGACTTGCTCTAAACAGAATGAGAAATTGCCCAGTGATTTCATACGTATGTTTCTCTTATCGTGTACAAGAGGAAGCTGTCAATGCCCTTTACGGTGCACTAAAGGCCAAGAGTCTGAATAGTTATCCTGGTGAGTAACTGCAGGAATGAATGGCACAACGAACTCGTGATGTCTTTCAGAGTCATTTTTCTTTCAGCTGGGATTTGACATGCAGAGCCTCACAGCATACTCTCTAATGTGTGCAGTGTAGTCGTCAATATACAGCAAGACCTTTTGATATTTTCAGTAGTTCTGCCTTATGTTCTGCAGTCTCTGGACCAAAAAGAAAAAGCAGCTACTTACTTTATATTTCCCCCCTTTTTTTTCCCTGCCTTGACCCAGAGCATTCTCTGTCAGGCTTTCTGCTGAGTGCAATATTTTTTTGTGTGTGTGAATTTTTTATTTATTATCCAATCTGCTGCTGTCAGAACGGGGCCCCGTGTGCTGTTTGATACTCCTTTTAGATTGACGCGGTGATCTTGGATTATTGTTTCCTGTCAGTCTGAACGGATCAAAATGGGTTTTCTGACCTAAATTTTAAACTTGCTGCTGGCCTCAGTGAAACAGTCTTACACTGCTCAGGGTTGTATAAATGTGTGAACAATAGTTTACAGTATTATAATATAACTGACTCCACTGGCTTCCTGTAGCAGCCCGCATTAAATTCGAATCACTAATGTTTGCCTATAAAGTAGTCTCCGGTTCTGCATCCACTTACCTGAATGTCCTCATACAGGCATATGTCGCCTCCTCCAATGAACGACGCCTGACTCTGCCACCCGTACGTCCAAACTTTTCTCGTCTGTTGTTCCCCGTTGCTGGAACGTCCTACCGGTTCCTACCAGATCAGGGGCGTCCCTCTCTACCTTCAAAAACCTCCTGAAGAGATTACCTCCTCTCCAACACTACCAACAAATGGACATGTTAAATCTATCCCTCTCTACAACTGTCACTTGATTCAATGCGAGTAGTACTTATTCCTGCACTAACACGTCCTTGTCACTTTGTACCTTTTTTGTCGCTGTGGATAAAAGCGTCAGCTAGATGAATAAGTGTAAAGAGATGTGATATTAATTCCATTCCTGCCACCATCGGTGAAGAAAATGTACAAAACCTGTAATTTCATTTAAATCTTCAACACGCGCCATTTTGCAATCTCATCTCTTATTAAGCTTGACTCTCATATAAGACCGTAAGTCTTATGAAACACTGTTATATACTTTAACGTGAGTGTGGTTAATGCTGAAGTCAGTACTCTCTTTTATCCCTACGATCCAAGTGAAACAGTGCGATGTCATTTTGGTGACAGCAGGTCGAGTGCCACTCGAATGCTCCACTCCAGCACAGACAGACAGACAGGCAGATGGTCTCGAAGGCCGACGCTGCCAAAACCCCCATAAGTAGTCAGGGAGAGAGAAACGGGAGCTCATGTGGAAGCCCTATCTAGTCAGCAGTTTGTTTAAAACTAAATAAACCTGCAGCATAGTGTTGTTTTCCTCAGTGCACTCTTTACCTCTGCATGTAGCCTCTCTCCTCTGTGCAAAAACCATTATGCACTGATCTTGCTTCCCTCGGTTGCATCGCACTTGCTGTGGCCCTCTTTGGATTTTTTCATCTTCCTCGGCCGACCCACTGCTCTTACTTTCTCCCTCTCTCTTTCTGAATGCAGAGTTCTCTCTGTCGGCTTATTGATTTTGGTTTTCATTCCTCTCAGCCTCCTCCTACTCCCGTGCTCCAGTGGTTGTTGAATCAAGCCAGAGCTTGGCCACAGACTGCTTCCCCCATGGGCCTATTGGGAAAATCAAAGTTGGGACTGTTTAAAATGGAGGAGGGTCACTGCTTCAAAGAGATGCTATATACAAATAGATGTGTGGTTGTATTTTTGGCTCAGGTGTTAGTTTAGAATAATAAATATTTAAGATAGCTCAGTTTGAAATGTTGAAAAGTTAATATCTAAGGTGCTCTGATCCTGATCTTTGATTTTTGGGGCCGATCACTGATCGCTGGCAGCTGTGTCAGTGTTCACAGTCCCAAAACTGAACTGGTTCATATTTATTTAAGGGGTTGTGTGTCGCCTCTGTCCATCCTGAACACTGAAGTCATAATCACTTCTCCCAGATGTTACAACGTTGTATTGCTCTTCTGTAGATGTCAGCCCAGTTAATTAACAGCTGATGAAAGACAACGAAAACATTCGTTAAGGTGATGTAACTGCACAGCAGTGACACTGTACAAACTGCAAGCTGTAGCCTCAGTATGACACGTGTTAATTTATACTATGGGCACCATCACTAAATGTATTAAATGCTGCATATTCTAGTATATTTGACCAAATTTCAAAATTCCTAAACTCTCCGTAAATTGCATCTTGTTTTCGGCTTTTAGCATATTTTATTTATTCAGAGGGTTGATAAAGGGTGACAGAGCGAGGGAGGCAGCGAGGAGAGATGTGGAGTCAACTTAAGGCCAGTAGGAGAACACGGAGCTCCAGAGGCTGCAGCCTTTAACCACTCGGTGAACTGAATGGAAATGTGCTGTAATGACTTTTTGCATATTTTACAAGTCTGGTTTCGAGGCTCGAGTTCACCTCTTTCCAACTCTATCTATGACTCCATAGTGTCGGCGTCCTGAGGCCTCCTGCATGTGATGCTGACAGCGTTACAAAGATCATTAACACTGTTTATAAAAAGTGGAATCAGGAATCATCTGATTTTTTTTTTTTTTTTCCCCTCTCAGCGAGGGTCGTGTGGAGGTGCTGGGAGGAGGCAGTCTCCAGATCTCCAATCTCACAGAGGAGGATGCTGGCACCTACACCTGCATGGCAGACAACGCCAACGCGACCATTGAAGCGCAGGCGCAACTCACCTTACAAGGTAAATTTAACAACCCACATCTGCTTTCTTTTGTACACAGTGATACGCAGTGTATAGAGGTAGAAAATCCTAACAGTGCCACATGATTTAAATCAGACTTTTGTAGTTTAGAGTCAGACAAAGTGAGAATATACTCCTTGCTCTATTTTTTCTGAGTAAATTAGGAATGAAATGACCGAACAAGCTAAAATTGAGGCTCTGGAGACAGTGGCAAGTGGAGAGGCTGTCTTTCTATCACTCAAAATAGCCTCATTTTATGTGGTATTGTTTGGGAATGAGTTTAGAAAAATGCCCAATGGGACCCATAAACAAAACCTGAAACAAAAACCTCTTTGAAAAAGGACATGTTTTTGTGGATATAGTGTTTACAGTGAGCAGTGTATTCAGCATGAGTAACATATGGAGTGTTTGCATCTGTTATTTCACATAACTCCAACCCCACGCATGAATAAAAGAAAGATTTGAGCTGCATGTATCGCTGGCAGCAGGAAAGGCGAGTGCTAGAAGTGAACTGAAGACTAAAAGTGTAGCTGGCTGGTGTTTTTAGGTGCCAAACAACATGTTGAGAAGACACACATACAGTACACGTCTGCAAGAGAAGCACCACAACGTCCAATACATTTCTTCAGAGTAAGACTGTGACAATATCAGATTTTCATTACACTATTATGGTGCCCAAATGAATTCATGATAATGATATTATCACAATGTCTATAGAAAATGTGTGTTTTGTTTCTTTTGGCAAATTAATTACGCTCAACTGCAACTGAACCAAGAAGCAGAACCAGAAATTATTTAAGAGCCACTGGATTATTTACATGATATTGATAGTAGGAAAAATAGGCCAAAAAAAATCATGAAACAAAGACAAAATGTAGTTAATCCGTTGTTCCCTCTTCACATGCAACCAGTTATGGTGCTATTCTACACATACGACACAAAAAAAACAGCCCATTCACTCCCATTTCCCTTCATATAAAGTATAAGAGCATGCGTCTCCTAATAGAATTGGCAAGGTCAACAAAAACATACATCATTTTCTTAATTTGCTCTTCTCATTTGATTCTTCAATATATTTAAAAAAAATATTATACATTCAAAATAAACCAATTATAAGTACAACATGCTGTATTTATCTTAATTATCTGAGATTTCTTCACACGTCCAATATCCAATCAAATCCAAGAACCCCATAAAAGGGTTTACTGTTGAGGCGTGCTTCCTCTTTAAGCGTCAGCACAAGATGATTGCATTGATTACATTATGTGATGTTTTAAATATGATTAAAGAAATAAACTTAATGCCAAGATAAAGAACAATATTTGTTTTTCCCATCTGATATTCTAAAGTAAAAATTAGATACAAACAAAAATGGCTCAGCAAACAATGAGGGAGCTGCTGCTTCCTCACAGTTCAGACTATCGTGACTAATAACGCATTGAATATTAAATAAATAGTACACACAATAATCCAGATTGCTTAGTAATAATAATAGTGTTTCATTACAGTACACACATCCCTGTTTATACACTGTTTATTTCCTGTTTATAATTTAAAACAACAAATCCTGGCGGTTCACATGCTTCTGGTAGAAATGATGTTCATCTAATGTCAGATCAGTTCTGTGAACAAACTGGACTGCTGATGCTGAAAGACTTTATCACTCAAAATTCAGTGTTGATGATCAGATTTAAACTCCAGGCGTACTGGATTTGAGACATATTTTTTAATGAGTATTAATCATCACACTTTCACAAGCTTCGATTTCCCAAGTGATTGCTGACTAATCTTCACTCACAAAGTCCTACTTTGTAAAGTATGAACCTAATTTGTGCCAGGCTGGTCTATAATAAATACATAAATAAGCTCAGTACTTGTGGCGTGACACATAATACAAAAATGAAAAATTCATGAATAAAAGATCTTAAGAAACCCAAAATGTATGGCGTGACGAGCGGTGAAAGTCCCACAGAAATCCAGACAGCACTTTGGTGAACTTTGACTCGTCGCCTGCTGTTTTATTTTTTCCACCACGCTTTCTTTGTCTGCTTCGCTCTTCCCAAACATTAGTAACCACTCTTTGAAAAATGTCCTCATTTCCTCTCCCACTGACAACTAACCATTTCAGACACTATATCCACCCGTGCCTGCGATGTGATACTACAAATCAAGTGCACTTTATCCACAGTCTGTGCAAAAGTGACAGGCACAACAACCGGAAATGTTGCATCACATTGTTTGTTTTCTGTTATGCTGAAAAGAAAATTGACATCACTAATTATCTTCATTTAAAACGTGCAGTCCTCCACTAAAAACTGTGCGAAAGAAATCTGAGTGTAGCGATTGATTAGGTCACTTCACAGCTTCAACTATGGTTCACCTATGGGTGTAACTCAAAGGAAATCTAACCCACAAGTCCTGATAAGGTAAGGTAAGATAAGATAGACTTTATTGATCCCACACCGCAGAAATTGTAACAGCGGCTCACAAAACACAAGGTGGATGAGAAAAATACTCAAAATAGGGGAGTCCTGGTGGCTCAACTCCACGTACGAAAGGCTGAGATCTTCCTGCAGCAACTCCTTCCTGTGGTCCACGGACGTTTCCTTTCCCCGTCTCTCTCCCTGCTTTCCTGTCCGTCCTCACAAGTTTGAAAGCCGTCCACGTCGTGCAATCAAGTTTCTTTGATGCTACACTCTCGATGCCCCCTCTGTAGCCTGGTTAGTACCGTTAGCTCGTCCATCTTATTGGGAGGAGATCTTAAGTTCACCATGATATTAAACAGTACGCATGGTTTGTACTGTCTTTTCCACTACTGGCGCTTAGATCCAGCTCTGCATCACCGTCTCCTTCTCCTCACTTCAGCATAGATCTCAAGTCTTTCCACAGAGAGTATGCTGCCTAGAGCGATGGATTTTTTTTTTTTGAATGAGTCACTCAATGTATTCATGAAGCAGTCCGTATAAAAGTAAAAGACAAATCACTGATCTCCATAGAGAGATCGGTGTTGCAAAAAACATGAAAAAAAAAATACCAAAAACAGAAAGAGGTGGTCAGAGATGCTGGAACTGGTTGCCACCCTTTCGGTGCCATGGCAACATGCATAACTGATGTTAAGGATACAGTTAAAGGTTCAGCTGTTCATTGAAATCACATCTTCAACTAAAAATGTCAAATAACGTGCAACATTTTGGATTCGAGAAACAGATATTTCAACCAGCTAACTATCAAACTAAACAAAGACTTGTGTTCATGAGAACGTTGTGAGAAAAACCTACAGATTTAAGTCAGATCATCAGACGCACACACAGTAATTACTGTTGTCAGAGCTTGTGTCGATGAGGAAAAATACACGCGATCTCAAACATGTCGTGTGTGCTTGTGTGCTTTTCCCAGGTGAAGCGCGTCAACAGGATTTACTGTGAAATAACTTAAGAACGGCGGGATGGGGCGCGGGGTTGGAAGACACCCTGAGGCTCCTTTCCCGGGTTCACTGCATTTCACACGCAGCCACATCATGCTATGACTCCATCCCTTTCTTCCCAAATCCCTTCATCTGTTCACCACCCCTCCAACACCCTTTCATCATTTCCCGTCACTCACTGTGATTAAAGGAGATAGTAATGGAAAATCGGATCAGGTCACAGGAGGACATCTGACTTCACTCGTTTTTTTTTTAGTCCTCAAGTCTGTCACGCTGAAATCCCTCAGGTCTCTGACCCAGACCCCTGCCAGCCTGCACCTCCGGTGTGACACGACTGTGGAGGATTGATCAGGAATAATTGTTGAAAGACATCAGTCATTGGAATTTGATAAAAACCCAGTTTGATTAGATCCCACGCTGTAGACACGAAGCTCTTATTGTGTTTGCTTCATCCAGATTCATGAAGAAACCAGATTGTGGCATTGATTGGCTCCCTTGACAATAGAAGTGACACTTGAAAGGTCAATTGATTCCCTCAAGAAGTAGTTACGCCTGTAAAAGACACTCATACAAATCAGTGCAATATGAATCTATACCAACAACAAAACACTTTTTCCTGTGAGTGACTCCTTCCAAAACACCTCAGGGCCTCTTTTGTTGCAGTAACAAGGAGAAATTGTGTATTTACGGCTAGTGGCTTTTCATAAACACTGGACAGTCTGTGCTCAGGATGAGGACGCGCGGAGTCAGCCTGGGATTTGATACGGTAAAACATTGTTAGGTCTCGCCTGGGGATAGCTTGGAGGGTTTGAGATGCAGCTGGTACTCATCTGTGGAGGGCGAGACGCATGGGGGGGCTGCAGCAGGTGTGTGTGTATGTGTGTGCACACAACCATGCATACATAATGAAGCCACACAGCTATAAACTTATTCTATACACACACTATTCACATGTGCATGATGTTCAGATTCAACCATTATTCAAAGATTGAACCTACCTTTTTAATTAACTTTACCGCGACACTACAGCTGAATAGGAACAAATTTAACTATCAAACTTCCACAGTTAATAAGGATAAATATATATTATATTAAATATGTAAATGAGGTATTATCTACTTAATAATTCACTATTTTGCTGCATTTCCAGAACAGAAATCTGAACATTGGATGATGCCGGGTTCAAAATGTTGGTTTCGTTTTGTCAAATCAATTATTTTTATGGATTATATGGATTATTTTTCCATGTTTTTAAGTATAACATGTTGTATAAATCAGGCTAGGCTCTGTAAAAACACCTTCAGACTATAGATAGCAATAAAACTGGAAGGTTTGTTGCATGTAAGTGCTACTGAAGTGGAGAAATGTGGCGAAAACAACCTTTACAGATATTTATTGTAAAAATCCTAATGCATATCACCATGAAACTTCCCCTGTTGATTACTTACATTAAGACAATTATTTTTTTGTATTACAGA
Organism: Miichthys miiuy; assembly: GCA_036365135.1. NCBI lineage: Eukaryota > Metazoa > Chordata > Actinopteri > Sciaenidae > Miichthys > Miichthys miiuy. Next base: position 25,575,412 of record CM071603.1, read on the forward strand.
TTTTGTGTTTAAATATGCAACTGAGGCATTATCTAATGCTAACGTTTGTTCAAATCTACAGACACAAACACACAAAGTGTTTCTTTCCTCTAGTCTGAAGCAAGATTTGAAGCTAAAGAGCCAAAAATCTCAAAATTGAGTTGTGCATGACTCAGTGCATGAAAATATAATGTGTTTACCTGTACTGTCTTGCCTAAAGTCTGCTTAGTTGCTAATATTGTACAATATGTGCTATTTGTGAGAAGAAAGGACCAAAGGTTTGAAGTTATTATATGTATTCACAGTGTACTAAAAACAAATTCAAAGTAATATACAGATGTTTCAAAAAACGTCTGTATACCCTCAAAAATAAAAGTTAGAGTTGAAACCTGAAGTAGTTCTTGCCAGATTTAGCATCGGGTAAATTACTTATTCAGTAAATGTATTTATTACTTTATATTAATTATTATCACATTACTAATTGTGTACAGTAAAAAGGAGTTGTAGAATATCACTCTGTACAATTAGAAATGACCCCACAACTATCCTTTCCACACACAGCCATGTGTTAGGCATATAGCAGCCATTTGTTGAAGCTATACGTACTCCAGGTTCACAAAAAAGGTGTTCAAACTGTCTCTTTCTTTTCGTTTTTATCAGAACCTGCCCACATTGCTGCAAAGGGGCGACTTAAGGAACCGGTAATCGGTTCTCCAAAGAGCCTTTAAAGAGAGAAAAATAGATTATTAAACATAAAAAGGTTCTTTAAAGCACCAAAAGTGCTGCAATTCTGACTTTTTTTGCAATCAGTTCCCCAAAAATGGTTCTTCAAACTGTAGCACTAATCAAGAGACCAGTTTTTCTTAGTGTATGAGAAGAATCAGTGACGTACGATCTGTAAAAAGAATCTGATATTATTAACCGTAATAATCTCTAACTGCAGTGTACGAGAAGGAAACTGATTCCTGGAAATGAACTGAGGCACTTACATGAGAGGAAAGCTCACTTTTAAAATACCTGAACTGAACTCTGCTGCTCATAACCTAACACCGCTTATTATTGCAGAGATTTTTTTTTTTAAAGCCCTGAGAATTTACAGCAAGCTCCAACAAATGTCTGTACAGAAAAGTGACGCCCGCTCCATACTGTCAAAACTGTTAAACGTTTGTTCTGTCGCCTGCACGGCTTATATCTATGGACAAAACAACTGAGCAAACAACACGAGATAATGTGAGCGCCTGTCACAAATAAGCAATCGGTATCCAACAGCAGCGAGCGCCATATCTTTTTTTTTTTTTTTATGAAACGTAATCAAAGTGCCAGTGAGACAAATAGGACTGTGAGCCTTTTTATTTGTGTAAACACGAGCACAATCAGGCATGGCAGTGAGAATAATGTCAGACTTGTTCTGCCACAGTAGAACCCTCAGACAGGTAGTTTTGAGGAGTGTCAGCCTCTAAACAATAGTGTTAACAGCAACGTTTAGCTCGCATCGCCTCTGTGTGTGTGTGTGTGTGTTCTGTTCAGTATGACTTTGCTGTGACATCTCACCCTCTATTAGAGCTGGCAAGAGGATAAATGAGGCCAGCGGAGGCAGCAGCTTTTGATTATGGTCTTGTGTGACAGGGGCACCACCCAGACCTGGACTCGCAAGACAGAAATAGTTTCTCCACAAACATGTATGTTTCCAGTTTTATAGGCCTCCGTGTCACTGGCTCTCATCTATCATGGCCTCGTGCTATAATGTCATCAACTTAATTGTTCTTTCCATGCGCTGCGCATGCACGCGGGAACTCTCTGCCCCCTGTAAAAGTTTGATGTCTTTCCTGTGGGCTGAGCAGATTTATAACCACAGGCAGCAGCAGCAGCAGGACTGTTTTTACCTTGTTATAGAAATGGGCAAAAATAGACAGAAACATTAAAAAAAAAAAGACTTTAGATATGCTAGATTTCAGCCCGCGGTTCTTCTTTGTAGCAAGAAAGAAAGGAAGGTATTGTACGTATATACTGTGAACATATACCTCATGCAGCAGAGATTGCGACTGTAACTTAACAAAAGCCACAACACGCCTTTTATTAACATATCTGTTGAAGATGCAGTGGAGGGATTTTTTTTCTCTGAACTTTGCTCAAAGTATTTCTTTCCAGCTGGGGACAGGGATTGTTGTTGTAAATGACGCATGGAAGAAATACAGATTTGATACGATCTGTCGAATTATTTTAGTCTGTGTTTACTTCCTGAAACCTCCCTCCTCTGTCACAGCTGCAGTTATTTTCTGGCCAAAATAAAAAGAAACTTTCCGTTTAGCTATTAAAAGACTACACTAATCTGATCAGGAGCAGGCACACACCTTTTTTTTTCCCCCCCTTCCTTTCTTCTTTCATTGGGGCGGGTGTGTTATCTCAACCAGTGATAACCAGCGTGTGGGTGAGAAGTATGCGGAGGTGTCTGATTCCCCGCTACACCTTCTCTCTTGTATCTGCGTCCGTCTGTGGAGATCAACGGTGTATTTATTTTAGATAAAGACAGACTGTGTGTCGTCCCATGTTGCTGTGTCCGCTGCGGGGGAACACGGCCCACCTTATCGGGTGTTTGAGTGGGCAGCAGCAGCAGCTTCTTTCAGTGGCATTACTAATCCTGTCCAACTGTAAAACTTAGATTCACACTTCTCTAATCCTTAAAGTGAGGACACGTCAGCTTCACAACATGTTAATGTTTTGAAATAAAGCTTCGCCATGACGATAATTAAGTTTTCTTGAAACACGACACAGTGATTGGCCATATTGGCGAGGATTTTCCTGTAATAACTGACGTTAAAAGCACGTTTTGAGTACAAGTAAAATAATACAGTGTGCAGTACAAGTAGATGGTCAAATTAGTCGCTTTTTTGAGTACTTGAGTACTTTTTTAGTACTAAAAATCTGTTTTAGAGCTCTGCTCGACTGAGACTTGGTCTAAAATGAAAGCACTGTGCGGAGGAAGCGCCTTGAATTCCTCTCTACGCCGTAACTAAACCATCAGGCGAGCTTTGTTTCAGCGTTTCATGGACAGTCTCAGGGCCTTTGCTTTTACTCAATTCTAGTAATTTTAGAACCATCAGAGGGAGTCCACAAAAAAAAAACATCCAAAGATTGAACGCTCCCTCTATGACGCTGCCTCTAACAGGACATTATGTCCTCCTCAATGACTAGGAAAGCAAAAGCGCTGAGCATCTTTCGTGTCTCGCTGCTGCCGAAGTTGTTTGTTTTGGACGGGATTAAGAGTAAAGCTGTTATCTTTGGAAGAGCAGGATGGGTAATTAGTGCAGTTTGAGCTCCGCCTGCCGTCAAAGTAAACCCTGACTGCCCGAGGGCTATTGTTTAACTTTATGAAGCTTAACTGGACTCCGGCCAAAATGTCTCTCATATTCGGCTTCTGCAATCTTCCGTCGGAGGCCTTAATAGACCGCCGTATGTCACAAAGTCATTTATTTCACATTTCAGCGTATACCTGCGAGCCAAAAAAAGTACACCGACTGCAACAGCTGCTTTCTTCAGCTTTTTAAATTTGATATTTCAGCATTTTTATCAGCACCAATAGATGGAGGCTAGATTTCTTTTTTACACCCCTCTGTCCTCCTCCTCCTCCTCCTCAGTATGTCTCTATTCAGTTTATTCCTGGCTACCAGTGAAGCTTTAAGTAAAGTAATCTGCTCACAATCCCTTCAGGAATCCTATGGGGTTTTGTTTTAACAAGCTCACAGTAAGACACACACATGACCTTTCCGTGGCCCTCTTTTACTAGTTCACTGGAGTCTGTGTAAGTCTGCATTAAAGCTCCTTTTACTAAGCTACAGGCTAGAGAGACGATACCAGCCGCAAAGAACTGGCATCAGAGCTCTTCAGACTGTTCTTCCCTCCTTTATGTTCGTCTTTTTCTTCCTCCTTTTGCATATCTCTGTCATTAGAGAGTGGCATTTACTTTCCAAAGTAAGTCGGCCTGTTTGGAGACGTTCCAGCTGGTGCAGTTTGCCATCTGTGCGTCTGTGAACTACAAGCAAACATAGACTTGGCATCTGTGACGTCATCCATATGTTTATAAAGGCACATATTAAGTCCTGGACTTTGACTGATCACTCGTCATCGTCTTCTGGGTCCAGAAAATCTAAATTTGGATGAGGGCTGCAGAATCATTGCAGAGTATGACAGGCTAAGACACCTGTCAATCAAACAAATAGGCTCCAAGCATACCCTCTTTACCCCCTTAAAGGCATTTAGCAGCTCTCTGCAAACCCCCCTGCGCTCATGGCGGTCATGGACATTGCAGTGCGTGTGCTCTTACACCAAAATATACAAGGAATGCAGCAGCCTGCCAGCCAAAACATCACTTTACTGCCCTCCTAGTGGTCAAAAAAACCTCACTGGTATCTATAACGTCTTGGTTTTTTTTGAGAAAGAAGTTCGATATTCTCACTGTAACTTCAGCGCTTGACTGACAGCGCCCCTCTGCATCCATATGCAAATGTGTTCACCTTTGCATATGCATGTTTCATGCTGCAAACAGCCAATTAAAGAAGGTCGTCAGACTTGTTGCACCCACACACACACACACACACACACGTCACGCTCCGTTGAGTCCTGAAAGCCTTCCTCTTCCTCCACCGCCCCCCTCAAGCGTTATTGGTATATTTAGGCGTTTCCTCTCATTTCTCAGTCCAATCGGTTCCAAATGTCTGAACTCCATTTAGAGAAAATGGTGCATGTCTGCTCGGATGGAGAGGGGAGAGAGAGAGAGAGAGAGAGAGAGGGGAGAGGCAGGAAGGGGGAGGCTGAAGATGGAGAGATAGACGGGGAGTTATAGGAAGATTAAGAGTTGGAGGGGAGGGGAGAGACTGAGTGGTGAAACACAGAGAGTCTGAGATAAAGAGAGCCGCAGGGTACCAGTCACCATCAAACCCTGTCACCAGCAAGCCTCACCAGGGGGCCCTGCACACACACACACACACACATACACACACTGTACACACAATATATACTGACAGAAATACATTGCAATGTGATGCAGAAACCCATATGAATACAGCCAATGTGCACAGACAAGACAGCAAGGACTGAAACATATGTTGCATATATAACAAGGCACACACACACTGACACACACACACACACACACACATCTGTATGCAAACAAAACCCACCCATACACATATCGCCAGCAGGGGAAGGCAACACACACAATCATGTATAGCATATATCACTGGTAATAATGTGATGAAACACGTATCCAGACATTTAATATTATTCATATCCACACACGAGGTTCAACGGTGTGTACACACACACACACACACACACACACACACACACACTGTCACACTGGTGTTTTAACACCGTGTCCCTGACACACCAAAGTAAACGAAGCATTCTACCTGCCTCTGCCTCACAGCTACCAGAGGCAAATATCCAGGGGACACCACACTGTGAAACACATTATTCACAGCTCATACATCCTCCTGCAGGGAGCACTGCTACACACATATACTGTATACACACACACACACACGCACACGCAGAGAAGGGTGATGGCTGTCTTGACAATCATACAGCGATCCAGTCTACAAGCATCACCATCCTCATTTCCATCCTTGCCTCCGTCGTCGATATTCGCCATCGTGGCTCGGAGGAAAGCGCAGACACTCATTAAGCAAGTCGAGGGGCGGTTTCAATATTCTGGGGCAATATCCAGTTATTTCGTGTCTGACATTGTAGAGTTGGAACAGCGAAATTTAGAAGTCAGAGACAAAATGAAGATGCTGTGCAGTCTTTTTTTAATGCTTTTATGGAAACTCCGCCCGAGGGTGTTCCTACATTGTTGGTTTCATTTGGAGAATTTAATTTCAGATCTTTTGACACCTCGTATGATCACGACGGCTGCTGCTGCTGCCAAACTTAATCTGTTCACATGATTACATACGCCGATAATTCCCCCCACAATTATCCTGTTTACATGACGATCCAGAGGGAGACGTCTTTTTATGAAATGAGACAAAAACATGACGGGCGTAATCCGTGACTCAGTGAAGACGCACGCACACGTGTGCTGCCCATATGAAGTATGAAGTGCAACTTCTGTGGAGTCGTGCCTTTGCTCCGTGCGCTCTGTGCATGCCATGAAAATACCAAACAGATGGGCGAAGTGCATTTTAAGGTCAGGAAAATACAAACATGTCATCGTGCCCAGAGTGTCCTGTAGCTGCACTGTTTTTGGGGTGTCTGGTGGAGAGATGTGTATACAGCGGTTGTTTCTTCAGCAGTTTTAATTATAAATCACATTAATTTGGGAGTTTTCTTGCCATTGGTAGCAGCATGTCCCAACAGGATGAGGCCTACTCTCTTAACTAGCAATTTCATGTTCGAGTAAATTAGCCACAGCTACATCAAGCCGACGAGGGGGGACTTGACCTCACAAGCTGCTACTCTGCCAAATAAAGCCAGAAAAGGCCCTAATCCATCCACAGCTACTAATATCCAATCAGCCACAAAATAGTTGTTAATAACTCGCTATCAGAGAGCCCACGAGGCTGATGGCGAAAGCTTGACACGCTGCCACACACTAACAATAGTCATTTAAACTGCGGTCAGCAAGGTCGCCGTTTATCAGAGAATGCACAGAGGCAACAAAGGCACAGAAACACACACACACACACACACACACACATGCAGAGTCTGTCTTACTCTGTCTCTCCTCACATGCACATACAGTCCAATTATAGAGAGAGGACGAGGCCTGGGCTCGGCGCTCCCGGTGACCTTGTTCCAGGACAGATTGATGAGGCGCTGTATCGCCCCAGCAGATCAAATAACTATCCTTTCTGGCCCTCATTACCAGAACTAGAGGAGATCTGCAAGTGCTCAGCTTAGCTTGCTAGCTGGTGTAGCATGCTTATACACTGTACTGCAATTAGAGTGGCTGCTGTTTTCGACCCATTCCTGGGAAATAAGTAAGAACAGAGGTTATTGGACCTTTTGTTCCAAGTATATAAAAGGTCACAGAAGATAATTGGATAAGTTGTTGTTAGATGATGCAGTTTGTTGTTCTTTCTTACCCTCCCTTTAACTGGTAATTTGGCAGTTTGAAGGGGGAGGCATGGCATCGCTTGTTCTTGTTCATTTCCTGTCACATACCAGAGCGCTGGAGTTTGATGTGAACGGTTAGTTTTAACAAATTGGTTACTGAATTTCATAAGGCGGAGACGACTCCCTGCGAATTCTCTTCAGTCGACTTTTATTCACTAAATTCCTGCAAACGTTGACAATGAACGTCATGTTGTTGTTTTTGTTTTTTTAACCTTCCTTGACTCTCTTGTCTTTTCCTGTTTCCGCAGTTCCTCCACAGTTTGTCAAGCGGCCAGCCAACATTTATGCCCACGAGTCCATGGACATCATCTTTGAGTGTGAGGTTTCAGGGTCACCGGCTCCGACTGTCAAATGGGTGAAGAACGGAGACGCTGTCATCCCCAGCGACTACTTCAAAATAATTGTAAGTGTACATAAGTTTATTTATATATATATAAATACTCCTTGTAACCTCATTAACTGCTTGTTTCTATTTGTTTCCCTTCCCTTCCTGTCTTACAGAAGGAGCACAACCTGCAGGTTCTGGGTCTGGTCAAGTCAGATGAAGGTTTCTATCAGTGCCTTGCTGAAAACGACGCAGGCAACATCCAGTCCAGCGCCCAGCTCATCATCTTAGATCACGGTACGCCCTTACTCAGCACCTCTCACTGTTGTGCGAATCGTTTGTGTTAGTTAACTAGAACTAAAACTGATTTCCTGCTTGAGAAGACGGCTCTGAGATTAACCACGTCTGATCACTTTTGCTTGGAAACGTTAGCATCTGTTCACAGCCATTTGAACACCAACAACAGTGTTTCTTAGCTTTTAACAGCCTTATCAGTCACAGTTATGGGAGCTGGAGTTGTTGAATTCTAACGAAACATCTTTTTTTTATCTTTGTTAAAATGCTTAAATGATACTATCAAGTACAGCAGTAGATGCTTGTAGCTCAAAAAAGATGATCTCTGCAAAACAGAGGCTTGTAAAAATCTGAGCTAACTCAGGTAGCTCTCTGTGCGGTATTTATAAACACCTCGATGGATTCCAGAGGCTGTGCACATCTGTGAAGGCGTGAGGAATGCATGGGAGTGTGTAGTGAACAGTGAAATGAAACCACTGGGATCTTGTTAAACCAGAGGTGACTCAAAGGGAGCAGAATTATATCTGCAGCAAGCGATACTCGGCCTGCACCCGGTCCATTCCACATCTAGTGTTACAGAAATGTTTGCGAGGACCTTAGGCGAGCTACTTGACACGATGCCTGCGCTTTGATGCGGCACCCTTTTTCGACATGTAAAGGCCTTCTTCTTAGCGAAGGGAGCTTTGCCTGAACATGAACACATATGATGGTAAAGTGAGAGTGTATCGCTGCGGCGCATTTCACTTTAAAGCCAAAGGAGAGGTTTAAAAACGAATTCCCAGAGTCGAGTACAAAAAAAAAAAAAAAAAAGCAGACACCAAGGACAGCTGGCTACTGAAGGAGCGCCAAAAAACTAAGCGCCCGAAAATAGAAGCAAATGTGGAAAATAATGCTAATATCCTAGTTCTTGAGGTAATTCTGTTTCATTGTCATTAGAGAAAATGTAATACGACTTAGATTTGAGACCATTTGCGCGCTCATAATAATCACACTCATCACCCAAGGGGCCTCGGCACGAAACAAGAAAGCAAAAAGGAATTCATGATGATGAAGAAGACACAATTTCCAGAATCACGGAGGAAAAAAACAATCCGAACACGGCAGAACAATCGCTCCTTTACTGTTGACTCAGACTGTCGCGTTTTATTGAGGACGACGGCGAAATGTGAGCGAGGAAGGGAGAGCGTGAACTCGCCCTCCAGTCGTGAAGCAGGTGGCTAATGGATTAGCATAGAAGTGTCCAACTGGTGGCTCCCCAGCTGTGTCACCCGCCCCTCGCCTCTGATTGGAGGACATGAAGTCAGGAATAATGACGACCTGCAGCTCATTGTGTGTTTGTGTTTGACACCATTGATGAGATTTATAGCTTTACGTGTGTGTGTGTGTGTGTGTTTTTAGTTGATGATCGATGAGATGAATTACTGTGACAGCTGGGCCTTGAATACAGAGTCCGCCCTAAGCAAGGCTTTTTTTTTTTATTATTATTTCTGAAGAAATTAATCCATAAATATCAAAGAGAGTCTTTGTGTGAGTGTGTACATCTGTTTTGGTCACGCTAATGCTAATCTAAACACACTTAACCAGCAGAAAGTTTTTTTTCCAGTTTCCTGTTTATTATCCGGTCATCATCCCAGTCTCAGATAAGGCATCTAGAAAATAACCGAAAGTCACAGTGACACTGTTTACTCTCGCTCGCTTCGCTGTGTCAAAGTAATTTCCTCTCTCGGAGGTGCAGTGGTGAATCAATGAAAACACATTTTAAATCGGCTCATTTTCTGCAGCCATTAGTAGGTACGGCTCTGAGATGTGAGGGTGAAATGAATCTCTTTAACTTCTATTAGAGTACTATCTCCTCTGTTTCCTCGTCTGCTGCTCCAGAACACATTCAGTCCTGCAGCCATCTGCCACCTTTCTTGCCACTTCCTTTCACTTCCCCTCTTTACTTGTCTTTCACAGCCACCTGCTCTCCGTGATAATCCAACACTCTGGCCTTTGTGTTAATTGTCCTGCCTTGAATATTCCCCCCCCTACATGGCTGCCACTCCTCACAGCTGGGCATTGTTGTCCACTTTCGTAACCCCTCTTTATTCAAACACCCCTCCTGCTCTTTGCTGCCCCTCTGTGTGTGTGTCGGTGTGTGTGTGTTGTTTCGCCTCAGTCAGGTATCCCGCTCACACCTGCTAGGCTCGAAACATCCTGAAATGGGGCCAGGAAAACACCCTGCCTGTCTGCCGTCAAGGGAGATAAGCCAGGGACTTGCCACGGGGATAAAGTTGTCTTCACCCAACAGGGAAATCAATGGGGGTGAACTGCATCTAAACACCCAGCCAGCTGCAAGTTGGCTAATATTCATTAGTGCTCATAATCTTTGCATCTTGACACTGCCAGCTGCAGTTTAATGTGGCTCCAGTGATGATTCCCACTTATGGGTGTTTTATAAATGGAAAAAGGTCAGTTGTTAGCATACTGTATGTACTGTATCTTGACAGTTATTTATAGTGATGTGTTCTGTTGGACAAGCTGCTGCAGAAGAGACAGGAAGGTTCACATAATTTTGCTCCAGCAGTCTTGAAACCTAAACAGCTTTTTTTTTTGGGGGAGAATGGAGGTCAAAAATAGGACCACAGATTGCAGTCTCGAGCAATTTTCCTGGACATTCCACAGCCGTGTGCAATATGGGTCAACTAGTTGCAAACAGATGTGGGTAAATAGGAGCACAAATGCCAAGACTGGACCTCAAGGGGACCTAATTATGCAGTGTAATGCTGGCCAAGTAAGTGCCTCTTAATGTCCCTTGTAAAACTGCCACATTCAGACCTGTCATCTTTTCTGGAAGTTTGTGTAGTCGTGCTGGTTTCTGTTGCAAGTCATTACTTTTTTTGCCGCATAGAAGGAAAGCGATACTTTAATTTGGTCTGACTTTCCACACTGACAAACACAAAATAACTTCTCGCGTATAATTATATGGAAACTGGCGACCTGTCCAGGTTGGACGTCGCCTCTCATCCAGTGTCAGCTCGGATCGCTTCCAACCCCCCCTCCCCGCAATCTGTCAAAAGATAAGCAGCTATACGTAGATGATGGATGGATAATTATATGGTGTTTTTGAGGCGATGTGACGCTTTCTTCAGTTCGTTGTATTAAATCCAGCCCAATAAATGTTCTCACAAGATTGATGTGATATGTGGTTTTATCAAATTCCAAGCGGATTGGCTCATTCTTATCGCACTTAACTTTAAATACGACCACTAATGGCCGTCATGAGCGATTCCTTACTGGCAGCTTCGATATTTGCTGCCCACACGTAAACCTCGTTGTCAAAACGGTCGCGAGGGTGTTAGTCCGCTGCAGACGATATGCTGTTTAAGGGATTATCATCACATGTCATCTATAGACAATGCGCCGCAACAGTTTGCCGTCTTCTCCAGGCACATGATATGTGACACGTTTATGCGCGATACTGTCGTAGGCGGCAATTATAGCTCGGAGAGAGGAAATGGGTCATGTTTTTTTTGTTGTTTTTTTTTTTTAACTTTGAAGTTGACATCTGTGATCCACGCCTAGACAAAGCACTTGTTTATATGATTGTCATCTTTCCATGCAAAAGATTGGCTGTGTTTGAACTCGCTGATAAGGCGGCACGCTAAAATGTATAACCAAGTTCTTGCAGCGTGGTTGCTTTTTAAGACACAAATATTTGGCTTTAAGGGGAGCTGCATGCAGCGTTTACGTTCATTCATTACATAAAAGAAAAGCCCCTGCATGTTTTCCAGCATTATGTATTCTTATTTTAACAAATGCAAAACCCAAGGCCACGCGGCGGCCTGTGAACTCGTAGCATGTTTAAAATTCAAGCACCTAAAAGCTTAATATGAAAAATGCAGACAGATACATTTAACATGCGCAAACAAAAGAGAAGTGGATGCACTCACTTTGCCGTTTGCCTCTAAGTGTGTGTTTCTTTTTTAGGTTTGCATAAATTCACCTCCATTTGCATGTGAATACTTAATTTTTGTCCCTTCCATATATCACGCTGGCTTCAGTCTTTCTCTCCTCCTCACCATCCTCACAGCTCACGTGAATAATGTTTTGACATTTTGCCTCCTAGTGCCCAAATCAAGTACTTCACTCGAGAGCCTGAAAGCTTGTTTGGGATGTACAAGCTCTCTGAGCTCTTCATGTTGTTCTAAGCCACGACTTTCACGATTGAATTTCACGACTCAGTTTAAAAAGCATCCGTCGCTTAATGCTGTGCAACACCGCTACATAATTTCTATCTTCTTTTGTCCTGTAGGCTCGTGTTCCTCGCGATTATTCTGGTCATTTTCTGACGAAATAAAGATGACATACTGTCTCTGATGCAAAAGCTTCTATTCAAGCTTTTGTTGAATTCAAAGCTTAAACAGGCAAGCGGTCCTCCTGCATCCTTTCATCTTTTCCTCAATCCCTTTCTACCTTTGTCCCTCCTCCTCTTCCTTCATCTTCCCCTTTATCCAGCCATGCCGCCATTAGTCGCACCCGCCTCCCCTCTTCCCCCCTTAGACAGCTAACAGAAGAGTCCTGTCCTCCCTTCCCATCAGAGGTACCAGACCCCCACTGAGAGATGGAGATGCCTCATCACTGCCTGAGTGCTCACTGTGCATCCTGGTTTTCTCCCCCTCCATCACTCACTGTGTATTTATGAGTGCAGGCATCAGGAGTGCTGGCATGATAAAGTGACATGTGTGCTATCCCCAATGCTGTAGCTTGACAAACTGACAGGCACAAGCAGATACTGGAGGGGATATGTAGAGAGCTGAACATATCGTAACTTCATTAATAAATCATTTAATTATGGCAGACTTGATGAGCACCAGACCTCCCTGTGAAATGACACAGAAAGCGAGAGTCTCCCACTGTATTTGCAGATGACTTGGCACTGCCATTAACAACCACTGGATGTCATTTGCTTTAATCTGGGCCAAGGCACTGAACACCTCATAAAGATTACGCCTCAGAAGTCAAGAAAAACCCACACGAGTTTTATTTAGATGTTTGCTAATTTACAACACGTGAAACCCAAACGAGGGGAAGTTTAACCTTGCCTGTGATGTGAAGCGTCTCAAGACGAACCAGTCAGAGGCTCAAATAAAAAAAAAAACAAAGCACACTGAAGAAGAATGTATCCTGCTATTGGAAAAGAATAAAAGTAGTTACCTTTTAGTCGTCGTATGAGCCACAAAATCAGACTTCAAAAATAACTATTGGCAACAAACACCCACGACATAAAGAACACAGAATAATAGTCCGAAGCTATCGCAGCCAGCTGACTATAAACTGAACATAACCTGGCCAAAGAAAGCTGTAATGGACAGACCTGGTTGCCAGAAGCGATTCTGCTCGCGCTGTAAACAGCAAAAAGCAGAGAACGCTCTGAACTCTTCCACCTTACATTCAGAAGTGTTGCACTGAGCCTTCAGGTGAGGTGAGTTTCCCCAAACAGAACTGATATCTGCAGCAAATTTGTAACACAAACACACGGTCTTAGGAACTGTTTCAACACTAGCGTTGATAATTTCCACACGGACCTGCGGATACACAAGAGAGAGGCAGGAACGCAGCAGCTTAGATCCGCTGTTGTGCAAGCAGGCAGGTTTTTTATTATGTGCAAATATATTTCATTTTTGTCTTCTTCTAACACAAATCATGAATTGATATTGAATTATTGAGTTGAAAGTAAAGAGAAAGATAAAGAGAGATACTTAAAAGGAGGTTTCTGCTCCGCTGCCAGTGTGATACACTGCAGTGGCGGCTCTGGCTGCAAAGAAATTCACTTTATTATGAATCCATGTGATATAAAATGTAACTGGATCATGATTAAACAACAAAGGAGCAGACTTGAGTTTCAGTCAGGTTCAAGTAGGCAGAGGAGCAAAAACACATTTGTAGAAGACAAGCCACAGACCGGGGAGGTGGAGTGGGGGAGATCCTTCAGCTACATCAGAGCACCACCCTTATTCCCTGTTCAAATCAAGAAGTGAGAATAGGCTGCTAAAAGACCCTTCCCTCCAGCCAGACCTCTATCAGTACTGAATAAAAGCCCAGGCCCACTTCAGGGAATACTGTGTGCTCCGTCATCTGCTAGCAGGGTCACGGCCAGGCCAGCAGGAGCGAATGTGTAACGTTGTGAGCATGTGAATGTGTCAGCGCGGTGCAGCGCTGCGCGCCGTGTCTTCTGTTGGCACAGTCTGCATCGTGAGTTTACCTTCAACAGCAGGCTGCGGCGTGAAAGTGTGACAGTTAAACAACATGTCGTGTACTGCTGGGATACACATATGGTCGCACGTCTTTGTACTGTATGTCGACTGTCTTTACGAGGTCACAGAGGCGCAAACTAATTGTGTTTGCTGATCGAGCCAATGAAGTCGCTTCTCATTGTTTTGCTCAAGCCCGCAATCACCGTGTCAAGGCCGCCTCTCGCTTCTTTGTTTGCTGCTGCATCTCTTGTCATGTACTGGATATAAATGGTAGCGGGCGGATAAAACGCCTGACAGCATCATGCAGCAGACATCCAACAACAATTCATGAACTTTGTGTTGCTCAATCTCCGTTCGAGAGGCGTTAATTTAAAGGTCCAGCGCGTCGAATTTAGTTGCATCTAGCGGTGTAATCGCTGCATTGCAATGTCCTCACATCACCCTCGCCTTGAAACACTTGAAAGACCCCGTCTGGAGTCAGTATTTAGTTTGTCTGTTCTGGGCTACTGTAGTTTCAACATGGTGGCCTCCATAGAAGAGGACCCACTCCCACTGTAGGCTGATTTTTAAGTTACAAAAACAAGATTGATTCTTATTTTCAGGTGATTAAACATGCCTGAAATCATAGTTATGAATATTATATTCCTTGTCGGCCTTATTCTAAAAAATAGAGGCCTTAAATCTTTCACACTGGACCTGTTAGTCAACATTTTATAATGAGCATCTCATTAGAGTGATGCAATAGAAACAGAGATTAGAAGAGTGTTTTTGATGCCAAACACAAGCTATTCAAGGACAAATGGTGGTTAAAATTGCCTCCAAAAAAAGTAGTAATAGTCCTAAACCAAACTGACCTGCTCTCCAACAGCTACATTTTACATTCACCACTTCTGGTGTTGATGGGACAGACGAGTAGCCAGCTAATCGCAGGGCACATAGAGACAACAACAGTACACACCTACGGCCAATTAAGAGTCACCTGTAAACCTGCATGTCTTTGGGCTGTTGGAGAGAAGGAGAGCCGAGGTTTGACCTTCTTGCTGTGAGGACGACATTACTAACCAATGCACCGCCGAGGCCTAAATAAGGAGAGAGGAGTGCGTTTTTGATGCTAAACACAAGCTAATTGAGGACAACTGGGGGATAAAACTGCCTCGAAAAAAGCAATTGAAACCTTTTCTGTTAAAAAAACAAAACAAAAACACAAATAAGCACCAAACCTACCTGCTCTCCCAACAGCCGAAATGTTGCATTCACTGCAGGAAGCTGCAGGTGCTTTAATACACAACGGGTGGCTTATCTTAAGAGTGTTGAGTATCATTTGCCGTCGGTTGATTATACAAATATGATAATATTGTTGTTTAATTTAGAACATTGTGGTGATATTTATAAACGCCTGTGATCATGAAACGGCAATAAAAAAACAAATCAGGGCCACATTTGACGGCGAATATTAATCATATGTTAATTTTGAATGTATTCCGCTAAAGATTTTGCCTCATAGCAAAATATATTGAAATTCAAATTTTGGGGTTGAAGCCCTGAAAAATGTGCTTCTTAACTGAAATACACACACACACACACACACATAACAGTGTGTTAGTGATAGTGATTAGTGAATGTGTTTCCTCCACAGAGGGCTGCAGCAAGCTGATCAGAGGGATTGTAGCCTAAATTGATTGTGAGGAGCTGAAATCAGCCTCCACCAAATTACTGTTTGTACGGACGCTGATGGGAAAGTGTTTGTGCTGCGGTCCTGTCTCTCAGGGATGGTGCTGAATGTGTATATGTGTGTGTTTACAAGCTGAGGCTCTCACGGCACAGGCTGAACTTTTCTATGGGTTGTATTTACTCAACCGTGGTGAAAGGATTTGCCTCATTTATAAATGGTATGTCGCCTAAGTGCTAACTGCAAAATGTTATGGGTGGCTATTTTGCTCTTGTTTTGCACGGAAAGGCGCAAAGAAAGGCTTAAAATAGCCTTCAGTACCTGCGTCAGTGTTGTGTTTTTGAAGGTCAGTCTTGTTATCAACGGCAGTTTTTGGCCCGTCTGCGTAAATACTTGTGAGAGATTGGCTTTTTCCTGACAGCCTGTTTTATACACCTCGCTAACATGTGCCCTTATTTAGGATATAACTCCCAACGCACACTCATCCAGGATGCCGATGTGATGTTTTTTGGATGCGGACCGTCCTCCTGGGTGCAGTAATTGGAAGTACCACATGGCACAAAAACATCACTTTCCCTTCACACCCTTCCCTTAGCTGCAGGCAGCTGACCCCTGCGAGAGGCGCCACCAAAGCCAGAGCTTTTATTTTTCCTGTTAGCACCCACCACCACCACCACCACCCCCTGCCGCCCCACCCTTTCTCTCCACTGAGCCTCCCTGTTTTCCATAAGCTAAAAGTAGACTAGTGAGTAACGTCACAGTGGGCCGTACGCACCCCGCTGCCTGCTGGCGTAGTGCGGTAGCTGCTTCCAAGTGAGTCCAACCCAGCGAGGACGCTTTATTGGCGAGAGTCTGATTAACTGGACTGTTTGTTAGGAGTCTCCCCGAGGGGGCGTACAGCTGCTTCCGACTTCTGCAAGCATACTGTTTGACCTTTGCAGCCTTTTTGCTGCTCGTTCAGCCCCACTCACTTTGTACATGAAATGTTGCAAGTGCATGTATACACACACATACATACACACAGCTCTCCCCGAAATCAATTACTTCGTTCTAGGCTTGCTCTTGCTCTCCCCTGGAAAGGTTGGATTGTATTCTTCTACTGTAATAAGATACAAAAGGCAGGCGGTGCAGAAAGAAAAGCTTGTTTCCAGTCCTGGGCATTGGTGGTGGAATGCTCTGGAGATGTGCAGCATCACTGGCTGTTTTGATGTGCTTGAAAGGCGAGCCCAAGAGGCCTCACTCTCCTCTCCTGGCCAGCATGTGGAGCACGTGATGCACATGATGTAGATTTGTCAAAGTGGGGAATGGAGGTGGAGGTGGAGGTGGAGGCTATGTATACCATAGCTGCACATCTTCATTTGCATACCGAGTCTGGCGAGCAGCTGTTGGTGGGGCGGGCACTGCAATCACACCCAAATTAACTCACCAGTGGCTCACGGATCACGGGGATACATGTGTTTGATGGTGAAGGGACACTGTATGTACACACACCGGATGATTAATTATTGATGTGCCTGACCCCGTTCAATTACTGTCGTCATCTCCAAATAGGGGCGCTTGTTTTCCCCTGCGGATTGGGATGTGTGCATCCACTGCGTTTTTACGTCTCGGTAGCATATAGATGGTGTTTTATACTTTCACACACACACACACACTGCTGCTTAGTGTTTATTTTGAGAAACCAGAGTTGGGATTGTCACTTTTTATTTTTTATACAAACCAAATTACCAGAAAGTAAATTGCCGGAGGGCCAAGAGTGGATACAAACATAGACACATACCATCATCCCTTCCAAAACATACCCCATACAAATGCCTTTTTACTTGTTTATTTAAGCCCGCAGGGAATTTGAGAATGTTGATTTTGGATGTGCGAGATAAATGTAAAATTGAACAAACTGTGCCATTTAAGAGGAAATCGCTGCAGGGTTTTCAAAGGGACAGCTCTTCCAGATGATAAATAAGAACATGCACGGGCTTTCAGAGGTTTTAACCGCCTGATAAAGAGACCTCCCCTCTTTCCTCTGAAGTATTTGCTGCATCACCACATGGCATCCAGGAACCCCATGGATCTATCAGATGAGTCCTCACATCGCCTCTGCCGCCACGGAGTGTTTAGAGTGTGGAGACGTAAATACATCTGCGGCCCACTCCAAACCCCCTTTTTTAACTCCATTTATGGTCCGCGCTCATTGAAGCGGAGAAGCTGAGTTATGATGTTTTAAAAAAAAATGTTTGTCAGTTCTAGATATGCGATAAGTCGCACTCACCTCTCTCTAAAGTTTGCCTGACTTTGATCAGTGTCTCGGACGCCTAAACAGTGTGTTCCACAAAAATATTTCAAGACTTAACGAGGAGAAAATTCTTTTTTTTTTGGGAACGCCATTTATTTTCTTTTAATTAATAAAAGCTTATTTCTCTCCCGGGGAACGTGCCATTTTT
The DNA here is from genome assembly GCA_036365135.1 of Miichthys miiuy. NCBI lineage: Eukaryota > Metazoa > Chordata > Actinopteri > Sciaenidae > Miichthys > Miichthys miiuy. The sequence continues at coordinate 25,593,472 of CM071603.1, forward strand.
CAAACCTTTCCTCGATCCTCGCGAACGTGCCCTAGAAAAACGATAGTGAGGAATGTGGAGGAGTTCCTCTTTGACATTTTTAGGAGAATACAAAGACTTCTTTGCGGATTATGTCAGTGAGTTGGAGCACCTCGTCAGTTTAAGCCTTTGTGAAGTCTGAGCCGCGCTATAATCTCGACTGTCTCTGATTATCACAGCGGGAGGGAATGCGTGCGGTTACTGATATTCTCCCGCCAATCTGATACTGTCAGTTTCCCCCTCGGCCAGCGATAAGGTGGTACACAATACAAGGTGCATTTTTTAGCCTTTTGTTGATGAACGCCTCGGCGTTTTATTGCTTACATAATTACTTTTCATTTATTGTTGAATTGCTTGTAAAGCACTTTGTGAGTGTTTGGAAATTGTGTTGAAAATGGGCTTTATTATTGGCGGCGACAAGGTGCTCAAGAGTAAATGAAAAGAACAAAAAAGAGTCACGCTTGGTCAGCCTTTTTTTTTTTTCTCTCTCTCTCTTCACCCCTCACTTTGTCTTCCCTTGAAGCATTCGTCTTCTCTTTCTGACTCAGTTTCCTTTATCAGCACAATGAGGAGCTGCTCAAATGTCATGAGCTGTCAGACTTGCTCATCTTTCCTGTCTTATCTTGAAAGAGAGCGGGGGGAACAAGATTGTAAGGGGAGGGCGGGGTGAGAGAAGCAGCCGTACTTATCAGCAGTTGCTCTAAGGAGCCAACAGTTTACAGATTTACTCGAGGACGGCGATTGAAGTGTTTTTTGTTGCTGCTTAAATTATCTTTACTTTGAAACGAGAGGATCTCTCTGTGAATTTGTGTCTTTGTTCAGAAAGAAATTCCAGCTTCAAGGCCGGATATGTGCTGTTCACTTTATAGTCGTGCGTTTTCTCATCATGCCTCTATTACATGTTCGCATGAAACATGACAAAGCCTGCCACTTTTAATTGACAGTCTGCTTTGTGTGTCTGGACTGCGCTTTTCGAGCACATTGTTCTTTTTTTTTTTTCTTGCTCTATTCAAGTAGTGACTCAGTAATGGACCATTAGCATTGTGCTGGATCCGTCTCTTACGCAGTCATCATTACCGAATCACATTAGACACGGAAACTAGTCCTGAGAAAATCCATTTTGCGAGAGCCTGGCATGGCCTGCTGAATTCCCCATGAAAAGGCTATCTGTAGTTACAGTGCTGTGGGTGTTTCTGGCAGATATCTGCATTCAGTAGATCTATTCTCTCTCTCTCTGGCTCTCGGTGGAGGTCTGAGTGAGCCAGTGAGGTAAACTCTCTTATCTGTGTACCAGATGATGAAGGGGAAAAATAAAAAACTATTTGGCTTAACTTTACAGCTTTGCTCACTGGCGGACGCGTCGAAAGATTGTGGAGTTAGCAACACAAGATTAAAGTTTAAGTTACGATGTTTTAATCAGAACTTTAACGCTCCTCCAATTATTTTAATTTTAGAAAAGGCTTTTCCTTCCATTGAATATTGAGATGAATGCTTTGCTTTGCACGTCTTTGTCTTGACTGTTTTGCGTATTAGTTACCCAGATTTATTATGCACATCTAGAGTAACCTTCCTCGTTAAGCCTTAATGCCAGCCATTCATTACCTCTGGCACAGAGACTAATGACACTATTAATCAGCTATGAATAGAGCTTGGCAGTGGAAGTGGGGGGCTGACACCTCCTTACTGTAACAATCCCAGGCATGCATGTACAAGACAGATTTGTCAGAAGGACACCGAAAACTGCCCAGCATGTCGATTACCTACAGCTTTGACAAGGTGTCTGAAGATGGAGAATACATCTAATGGTTTTATTTCCCCTCCTTCACCCATCCCACGATGCGTTTCTCATCAGTCGTCGCCGTGTCTGACCTGACACTGATTTCAGGTGATTGTATTTGCTTCAGAAAGCTGCCACACTTGTCGTCTTATCTCAGTTCCTTTGCTCTGAGATCCACACCGGGGTACTGGCAGCAAGTTTACTCAGAGAACTGAGGCAGTGACTAAAGTGTCGAGCAAAGCAGAGTGTCTTGTTTCCCGTAACCCCCCGTCAGACCTCTGAGAAACCTTTCACTCTATTACAGCACTCAAGCTTTATCTTGTTGGTGCACTGAAACGATTCCTCTACCGCACTGTAGCCAAAGATAAGTTTGGGTTTTCTTTCTAAATATGTCCAAACATACACGCCTAAAAGCTTGGCTTAGCTTCTGTCATAACTTATTCTCAAACAACAAGCAGTGGCTCGACTCCAGACGATCCGAAACGGACTAACAGGAAACATGTTTTGGACACATGGGATGCTGTGCTACTTTTCCAGTTCAGCATTTTGTTTTCTCTTTTTAAGGAAAGGGAATTGTGGGTTTGTTTATTGCTGTCAAACCTTCTGCAGCATGTGTTAGAGTAACGTTATTGATGTATTGAACTGTCAGTCCGACAGTTTTTAGCTCAGTTACAGCAGTTTTGTCCATTTTCAACATATTAGCATGCTCATGTGCTAAAATCTGATATAGGACAGGTTATACCTGCCAAACGTTAGCATGTTAGCGTTGTTATCGCACTGCTGTGCAGCCTCACAGAGCTCTTGTTTTGATGTGACGGTACAGATAAAGTGTGTCATATTAATTCATTTGTTCGTTAAATAGCTTGTGTTCTCTTCTGACCCCCTCACCTCATCTTTGTCCTGTTTGCATGGGTGTTTTTGTGTTTGCATCTGCTGTCAACAGTTCCCTGGCCTGAGCTCTGAGACTTGTTACAAATCACTTCTCCCTGAAAGCATCAAGTTTCTCTTCTTTCCACCGGCTTATGCTGGGATACAGGTGATGCAAGCGCTAAAGTGTTTTTGGTAAACTGAGCATTAGCAACGAGGACATCTTCAGAAGAGTCTAAACCTTTGTTCTCAGTGAGTTGTGAGGGCTTCTCAGAGATTAAAAACTTTAAGAAGAGTGAAAATGAAGCAGACGATTTGTTGTTGGCAACAAGAGTCCGATGTTAAAAGTTGGTGGTTTGAATGAAGTTTGCTGGTGACCAGCTTGACTCTTTTACCCTCAACTCAACAAACCTTTCTCTAAAAGTATTCTGACCGTGGTAGTAGTAAACAGAAGACACGCACAACCATCAGCTACAGTTAACCTATCATTTATCATTTATTGAAATTCATATTTACACCTCAGCCCTAAGTGCCGATGTGTAGCAGGGTCAGATTGGGCGAAATTATTTCGTGTGTGGGAGGAAACCGGAGAGGACCCGGAGTAAACCCACGGCAACGCAGGGTCGTAGTCACTCCTGACAGAGAAGGCAAGAGAGTTCACAACCCGAATCTTCATGCCCTGTCTGTGAGGTAGACGCTTGTCCCTGCGCTGTCCCCACCCTAGATAAAGGTTTTTTTTTGTTTGTTGGTACAGGTGTCTGACAGAGCCGAGCTGAGGTTACATGCCCAACTTCACACTTTGCCAGACTTCAACAAACTTAAACACTTTTCTAGGGGTATACAAAGAAAAAAAACAATTACTGTTTCAGATGGTAAATGCATTCATGAAAAACAACAAACATTAAGCGAAAAGCAATCATTAAAGGTGCAGCGTGTAAGATTTAGTGGCAGATTACAACCAACTGGATACTGTTCACCTCACTAAACTACTGGCTGTAAAACGCGCGAAAAACAGAGAAGGTCCTATCTAAAGCCAGATTTTAGCTTGTCTGTTCTTAGCTACCATAAATGCCTCATCTTAAGGCAATAAAAACCTAAATCTTATTTTCAGGTTGATATACACAGATTAAAAACACAGTAATACACATTATATTTCATTTCTGCCATTCTCTTTAAATGTTACACACTGCATCCTTTTTGAAATAGTAATGACTGCTTTTTTCTTAATCATAAGTGAAATAAATAAAATAAAATACGCGACGCTTTCCTTCAGATCGAACATCCTGATCGTTCCTTTCTTCTGGTGGAGGTGGTGACCACTGACAGCATTTCAGACTCTGTAATGCAAAGTGCAAATCAAACAGCTGATCATAAAGTAACTTAACTAATTCACACATGCGCACACATCACTCACACACGTGTACTTACACGTTTATGATGCAGACTTCAGCAGCTTTTTTGGGGTTTCCGTCTTTCGGTCGAGGAGGGGATCAAACCACCCGTCTTCCACATTAGTGATCCCCCAGTAATGTGGGTCTGCTCGCTCTGCCTCTACTGAAGTAATGAGCTGAGTGTAGGTTCTGGCTCGCTCTGATCTGTAGATCACAGCAGACCAGAACTCCAGAATCCTGCTTCTGGAACAGGAAGGTTCTGTGCCCATATATGGTGTTAAAGTCAGGAAACACTTCCTGGTGTGCTATTTTTTTTTTTTTTAATTTAGAGTTCAATCCAAGCTCACACATTCATTTAATAGTAATGCTCTTCATTTAGCATCACTCTGTATTAGCCTAATTTAGCAGTTATGAATGGTTTGTGTGTTAGTAAGCAATTTTTCATTCAGTGTTTTCATAAAAGTCTTATTTTTATGCATTTCTTTGTTGCAAAAACACTTTACTCTGTGCAGGTTTGTTGTTGACCCTGCTCTGACAGACTTTGCAGTCTCCAGTATCATTGAAATGCAGCCAGATGCTGCTTCTTCTGTGATTGGCCGCAAAATAAAGTCCTGCCCCTGCCCCATCACTAGCTCCCACAGTCCGACCTGGAAAAATGGTCCAAACCTCACTCCTCTCTGATATCAAGCAAAAATCACTGTCACGCCTCCATCTTGTCCAGGAAGCTGCAGCTCAGCTTCTAACACAGTGGTTCCCAAACTTTTTCTGGCAAGCCCCCCTTTGATAATACCGCACCACCCGCCACAAATTGGTCATACCTTATCGTACCAAATCACTTCTCCCTGAAAGCATCAAGTTTCTCTTCTTTCCACCGGCTTATGCTGGGATACAGGTGATGCAAGCGCTAAAGTGTTTTTGGTAAACTGAGCATCAGCAACGAGGACGTCTTCAGAAGAGTCTAAACCTTTGTTCTCAGTGAGTTGTGAGGGCTTCTCAGAGATTAAAAACTTTAAGAAGAGTGAAAATGAAGCAGACGATTTGTTGTTGGCAACAAGAGTCCGATGTTAAAAGTTGGTGGTTTGAATGAAGTTTGCTGGTGACCAGCTTGACTCTTTTACCCTCAACTCAACAAACCTTTCTCTAAAAGTATTCTGACCGTGGTAGTAGTAAACAGAAGACACGCACAACCATCAGCTACAGTTAACCTATCATTTATCATTTATTGAAATTCAATATTTACACCTCAGCCCTAAGTGCCGATGTGTAGCAGGGTCAGATTGGGCCGAAATTATTTCGTGTGTGGGAGGAAACCGGAGAGGACCCGGAGTAAACCCACGGCAACGCAGGGTCGTAGTCAGTCCTGACAGAGAAGGCAAGAGAGTTCACAACCCGAATCTTCATGCCCTGTCTGTGAGGTAGACGCTTGTCCCTGCGCTGTCCCCACCCTAGATAAAGGTTTTTTTTTGTTTGTTGGTACAGGTGTCTGACAGAGCCGAGCTGAGGTTACATGCCCAACTTCACACTTTGCCAGACTTCAACAAACTTAAACACTTTTCTAGGGGTATACAAAGAAATAAAAAAAACAATTACTGTTTCAGATGGTAAATGCATTCATGAAAAACAACAAACATTAAGCGAAAAGCAATCATTAAAGGTGCAGCGTGTAAGATTTAGTGGCAGATTACAACCAACTGGATACTGTTCACCTCACTAAACTACTGGCTGTAAAACGCGCGAAAAACAGAGAAGGTCCTATCTAAAGCCAGATTTTAGCTTGTCTGTTCTTAGCTACCATAAATGCCTCATCTTAAGGCAATAAAAACCTGATTCTTATTTTCAGGTTGATATACACAGATTAAAAACACAGTAATACACATTATATTTCATTTCTGCCATTCTCTTTAAATGTTACACACTGCATCCTTTTTGAAATAGTAATGACTGCTTTTTTCTTAATCATAAGTGAAATAAATAAAATAAAATACGCGACGCTTTCCTTCAGAGCGAACATCCTGATCGTTCCCTTTCTTCTGGTGGAGGGGTGGTGGTGACCACACACAGCATTTCAGACTCTGTAATGCAAAGTGCAAATCAAACAGCTGATCATAAAGTAACTTAACTAATTCACACATGCGCACATCACTCACACACGTGTACTTACACGTTTATGATGCAGACTTCAGCAGCTTTTTTGGGGTTTCCGTCTTTCGGTCGAGGAGGGGATCAAACCACCCGTCTTCCACATTAGTGATCCCCCAGTAATGTGGGTCTGCTCGCTCTGCCTCTACTGAAGTAATGAGCTGAGTGTAGGTTCTGGCTCGCTCTGATCTGTAGATCACAGCAGACCAGAACTCCAGAATCCTGCTTCTGGAACAGGAAGGTTCTGTGCCCATATATGGTGTTAAAGTCAGAAACACTTCCTGGTGTGCTATTTTTTTTTTTAATTTAGAGTTCAATCCAAGCTCACACATTCATTTAATAGTAATGCTCTTCATTTAGCATCACTCTGTATTAGCCTAATTTAGCAGTTATGAATGGTTTGTGTGTTAGTAAGCAATTTTTCATTCAGTGTTTTCATAAAAGTCTTATTTTTATGCATTTCTTTGTTGCAAAAAACACATTTTACTCTGTGCAGGTTTGTTGTTGACCCTGCTCTGACAGACTTTGCAGTCTCCAGTATCATTGAAATGCAGTCAGATGCTGCTTCTTCTGTGATTGGCCGCAAAATAAAGTCCTGCCCCTGCCCCATCACTAGCTCCCACAGTCCGACCTGGAAAAATGGTCCAAACATCACTCCTCTCTGATATCAAGCAAAAATCACTGTCACGCCTCCATCTTGTCCAGGAAGCTGCAGCTCAGCTTCTAACACAGTGGTTCCCAAACTTTTTCTGGCAAGCCCCCCTTTGATAATCCCGCACCACCCGCCACAAATTGGTCATACCTTATCGTACCAAATCACTTCTCCCTGAAAGCATCAAGTTTCTCTTCTTTCCACCGGCTTATGCTGGGATACAGGTGATGCAAGCGCTAAAGTGTTTTTGGTAAACTGAGCATTAGCAACGAGGACGTCTTCAGAAGAGTCTAAACCTTTGTTCTCAGTGAGTTGTGAGGGCTTCTCAGAGATTAAAAACTTTAAGAAGAGTGAAAATGAAGCAGACGATTTGTTGTTGGCAACAAGAGTCCGATGTTAAAAGTTGGTGGTTTGAATGAAGTTTGCTGGTGACCAGCTTGACTCTTTTACCCTCAACTCAACAAACCTTTCTCTAAAAGTATTCTGACCGTGGTAGTAGTAAACAGAAGACACGCACAACCATCAGCTACAGTTAACCTATCATTTATCATTTATTGAAATTCAATATTTACACCTCAGCCCTAAGTGCCGATGTGTAGCAGGGTCAGATTGGGCCGAAATTATTTCGTGTGTGGGAGGAAACCGGAGAGGACCCGGAGTAAACCCACGGCAACGCAGGGTCGTAGTCACTCCTGACAGAGAAGGCAAGAGAGTTCACAACCCGAATCTTCATGCCCTGTCTGTGAGGTAGACGCTTGTCCCTGCGCTGTCCCCACCCTAGATAAAGGTTTTTTTTTGTTTGTTGGTACAGGTGTCTGACAGAGCCGAGCTGAGGTTACATGCCCAACTTCACACTTTGCCAGACTTCAACAAACTTAAACACTTTTCTAGGGTATACAAAGAAATAAAAACAATTACTGTTTCAGATGGTAAATGCATTCATGAAAAACAACAAACATTAAGCGAATCATTAAAGGTGCAGCGTGTAAGATTTAGTGGCAGATTACAACCAACTGGATACTGTTCACCTCACTAAACTACTGGCTGTAAAACGCGCGACAAACAGAGAAGGTCCTGTCTAAAGCCAGATTTTAGCTTGTCTGTTCTTAGCTACCATAAATGCCTCATCTTAAGGCAATAAAAACCTAAATCTTATTTTCAGGTTGATATACACAGATTAAAAACACAGTAATACACATTATATTTCATTTCTGCCATTCTCTTTAAATGTTACACACTGCATCCTTTTTGAAATAGTAATGACTGCTTTTTTCTTAATCATAAGTGAAATAAATAAAATAAAATACGCGACGCTTTCCTTCAGAGCGAACATCCTGATCGTTCCCTTTCTTCTGGTGCATTGGTGGTGACCACACACAGCATTTCAGACTCTGTAATGCAAAGTGGCAATCAAACAGCTGATCATAAAGTAACTTAACTAATTCACACATGCGCACACATCACTCACACACGTGTACTTACACGTTTATGATGCAGACTTCAGCAGCTTTTTTGGGGTTTCCGTCTTTCGGTCGAGGAGGGGATCAAACCACCCGTCTTCCACATTAGTGATCCCCCAGTAATGTGGGTCTGCTCGCTCTGCCTCTACTGAAGTAATGAGCTGAGTGTAGGTTCTGGCTCGCTCTGATCTGTAGATCACAGCAGACCAGAACTCCAGAATCCTGCTTCTGGAACAGGAAGGTTCTGTGCCCATATATGGTGTTAAAGTCAGGAAACACTTCCTGGTGTGCTATTTTTTTTTTTAAATTTAGAGTTCAATCCAAGCTCACACATTCATTTAATAGTAATGCTCTTCATTTAGCATCACTCTATATTAGCCTAATTTAGCAGTTATGAATGGTTTGTGTGTTAGTAAGCAATTTTTCATTCAGTGTTTTCATAAAAGTCTTATTTTTATGCATTTCTTTGTTGCAAAAAACACATTTTACTCTGTGCAGGTTTGTTGTTGACCCTGCTCTGACAGACTTTGCAGTCTCCAGTATCATTGAAATGCAGTCAGATGCTGCTTCTTCTGTGATTGGCCGCAAAATAAAGTCCTGCCCTGCCCCATCACTAGCTCCACAGTCCGACCTGGAAAAATGGTCCAAACATCACTCCTCTCTGATATCAAGCAAAAATCACTGTCACGCCTCCATCTTGTCCAGGAAGCTGCAGCTCAGCTTCTAACACAGTGGTTCCCAAACTTTTTCTGGCAAGCCCCCCTTTGATAATACCGCACCACCCACCACAAATTGGTCATACCTTATCGTACCAAATCACTTCTCCCTGAAAGCATCAAGTTTCTCTTCTTTCCACCGGCTTATGCTGGGATACAGGTGATGCAAGCGCTAAAGTGTTTTTGGTAAACTGAGCATTAGCAACAAGGACGTCTTCAGAAGAGTCTAAACCTTTGTTCTCAGTGAGTTGTGAGGGCTTCTCAGAGATTAAAAACTTTAAGAAGAGTGAAAATGAAGCAGACGATTTGTTGTTGGCAACAAGAGTCCAAGAGTGGTTTGGATGAAGTTTGCTGGTGACCAGCTTGACTCTTTTACCCTCAACTCAACAAACCTTTCTCCAAAAGTATTCTGACCGTGGTAGTAGTAAACAGAAGACACGCACAACCATCAGCTACAGTTAACCTATCATTTATCATTTATTGAAATTCAATATTTACACCTCAGCCCTAAGTGCCGATGTGTAGCAGGGTCAGATTGGGCCGAAATTATTTCGTGTGTGGGAGGAAACCGGAGAGGACCCGGAGTAAACCCACGGCAACGCAGGGTCGTAGTCACTCCTGACAGAGAAGGCAAGAGAGTTCACAACCCGAATCTTCATGCCCTGTCTGTGAGGTAGACGCTTGTCCCTGCGCTGTCCCCACCCTAGATAAAGGTTTTTTTGTTTGTTGGTACAGGTGTCTGACAGAGCCAAGCTGAGGTTACATGCCCAACTTCACACTTTGCCAGACTTCAACAAACTTAAACACTTTTCTAGGGGTATACAAAGAAATAAAAAAAACAATTACTGTTTCAGATGGTAAATGCATTCATGAAAAATAACAAACATTAAGAAAAGCAATCATTAAAGGTGCAGCGTGTAAGATTTAGTGGCAGATTACAACCAACTGGATACTGTTCACCTCACTAAACTACTGGCTGTAAAACGCGCGACAAACAGAGAAGGTCCTATCTAAAGCCAGATTTTAGCTTGTCTGTTCTTAGCTACCATAAATGCCTCATCTTAAGGCAATAAAAACCTAAATCTTATTTTCAGGTTGATATACACAGATTAAAAACACAGTAATACACATTATATTTCATTTCTGCCATTCTCTTTAAATGTTACACACTGCATCCTTTTTGAGATAGTAATGACTGCTTTTTTCTTAATCATAAGTGAAATAAATAAAATAAAATACGCGACGCTTTCCTTCAGAGCGAACATCCTGATCGTTCCCTTTCTTCTGGTGGAGGGGTGGTGACCACACACAGCATTTCAGACTCTGTAATGCAAAGTGCAAATCAAACAGCTGATCATAAAGTAACTTAACTAATTCACACATGCGCACACATCACTCACACACGTGTACTTACACGTTTATGATGCAGACTTCAGCAGCTTTTTTGGGGTTTCCGTCTTTCGGTCGAGGAGGGGATCAAACCACCCGTCTTCCACATTAGTGATCCCCCAGTAATGTGGGTCTGCTCGCTCTGCCTCTACTGAAGTAATGAGCTGAGTGTAGGTTCTGGCTCGCTCTGATCTGTAGATCACAGCAGACCAGAACTCCAGAATCCTGCTTCTGGAACAGGAAGGTTCTGTGCCCATATATGGTGTTAAAGTCAGAAACACTTCCTAGTGTGCTATTTTTTTTTTTATTTAGAGTTCAATCCAAGCTCACACATTCATTTAATAGTAATGCTCTTCATTTAGCATCACTCTGTATTAGCCTAGTTATGAATGGTTTGTGTGTTAGTAAGCAATTTTTCATTCAGTGTTTTCATAAAAGTCTTATTTTTATGCATTTCTTTGTTGCAAAAAACACATTTTACTCTGTGCAGGTTTGTTGTTGACCCTGCTCTGACAGACTTTGCAGTCTCCAGTATCATTGAAATGCAGCCAGATGCTGCTTCTTCTGTGATTGGCCGCAAAATAAAGTCCTGCCCCTGCCCCATCACTAGCTCCCACAGTCCGACCTGGAAAAATGGTCCAAACCTCACTCCTCTCTGATATCAAGCAAAAATCACTGTCACGCCTCCATCTTGTCCAGGAAGCTGCAGCTCAGCTTCTAACTTTGATAATACCGCAACCGACTCCACCCACCACAAATTTGGTCATACCTTATCGTACCTTGTCTCCATTGCCTAATTTCACAGCGTTTGCTGCTACGTTTAATCCACTTGTTAGTTGTGTGATCGTATTCTCCCGTGTGTTCACATTTTACTGCTTCCTCATCAGCAAACAGGCTTCCAGCTTTTGTTGTTTATCCTGTGAGGCTGTTTGTGGTTATGTTGTGATAACACCATCACCAGTGTGATGTAAGATACCAGAGTGTGTGTGTGTGTGTGTGTGTGTGTGTCGCTTTATAAATGAGGATAATTGTTCAGCATCTGGTAATTTACACTGCAGTCAGAAAATATTAGGACGATGATATGTTTCTGTTTGTTTTTGGCTCACTTCCAGCAAACTGTGTTTGAAATGAAACACTGGCTTAGAGGTTGAAGTGCTGATTTCCATCTTTAAAGTTGTTTGAGGTTGTTGACATTGATAGTGTAGTAGTTGTAGCACTAGTCTGAGCATGTGTCTTAACTGCTAAAGGCCAGGCTGAAAGCAGAAATCCCCTGAAAGAAGCAAGAAGTACTCAAACACGCCACCTGTAACGGCACCTACCTGTCAATAATTAACATGGAGGCTTATGGAAGTTGACTCGTTCTGTAGCCAGCCTCAAGTGGACGTTTGAGGAACTGCAGTTTTTGGCACTTCATTTCACAGCCACGGAGGTTGCCGCTTGGATAAAATACATAAATTTCTATCACTAAAAGTAATTTAAGTTTACTTTTAGCAAAAAGTCTAGTGTGTCCGCCATTTGAGGAACTTCTACATAGGCTCCACTTGACCGTCACGGAGGTTGCCGCTTGACGTAAACATACTGTTCATACAAACACTGTGACATTCGTGTAAAGCGAAAGTTCCTTCAGAGGTTTGTGCAGATGCAGAAAGTCTTGGTAAACACATTGATCGCTGTGTGTGTGTGTGTGAGAGTGTGTGTTTATGTTTAGTGAATTAATTCTTGGCGAGGAAAAAAGGCGGCGAGTCCTTCATATCAATCCAATCACAAAAAAAACAGTGAACTCTGGGAATTTGAAATGTAAACAAATATCGAGAGCCAAGTTAGCGGTTAGTCCGCATGCCATGACAGACAAATATGCCACCAGCTGCTTTGCATTTCCAAACAATTACTCTTGTAATAATACACCGTTTGCACACCGCACTTTGCTGTGTTCCTTGTCTTTATTTCAGCTTTGCCCTCCAGTCAGTTTCCCTGACCTGCAAACAAATGGAAATGTCATACAGACTGACATTCTTTCCGTATGGTTTCGTTTCGCCCACTTGCCAGGCAAATGGAAAGCAGATCTCACTGAGTCTGACCGCAGATTGTTCCTCCAAAAAAAAAAAAAACACCAAATGAAATCACCAACATTTCTGTGGCCGGGCTGTGGAATGTGACGGCAAAAGTGTTTAAAGAAAACATCATCTGGTGCGTCAGTTTAGAGGAGCTAGACTTTAAGAATCAGCTTTTTTTTTTTTTTTGGGGGAGGCGTTGTGAAGATCTTCAGTTGTTTTACTGTCTCAAATAAAAGAATCCCCGATGCTTTCTTGTGTGCGTTTGAGAGGATTTCCCCTGTCAAAACAAAACTCTTTTTCCGGTTTCTACTTAATAAAAATGTCACAAAAAATGCAAACCAATAATTTTTAATCACAAATGATTGGCGGGAAGACTGTCCATGAGCTGTATCACGCTATGTTCTGCTCCCACTACCCTTAAATTAGAGAGCTGTGTGTAGATGTGCATGTGTAGTCGCCCCCTTTGTATTGTGCTTTTATTTGTCAGCTTTGTGGATGTAGTAGAAGTGTTTTATTTCTGTGGTTCCTTGTCACGCCAAAAGTCTTTTTTTGTTACGTTGTTGTTATTTTGTTTTTTCTTCTTTTTTTTGTTTCCTTCCTTTCTTTCTTCGTTCCACTGTCATTTCCATTTCAACTCCTCTCCTCTCCTCAAACCTGTCCCTGTTCGGACGCCTCTGCGTGATATTTCTCTCACCCCCACCCCCCCCCCCCCCCGCTGCCACTGTGTCCCGCCCTTTTCCCGCCCGTGTCTCTACACCCATCCCGCCAACTCCTCCCTCCCTACCTCCTTCCTCCTCCTCCCAACCCAAAGACGTAGCCCTGCCCTCTTTCCCTCCCCCCTCACTGACTCCTAACACTACTGACCATGTAACGTCAGGCTCCGGAGGTGTAGCCGGTGCAGCAGGCCCCACCCCCTCCGCGCCCAGAGACGTCGTGGCGTCGCTGGTTTCCACCCGCTTCATCAAGCTGACCTGGCGCCCGCCGGCCGAACCCCACGGAGACGAGTTAACCTACTCCGTTTTCTACAGCCAGGAGGACTAGCAGGTATTACACACATGAAGCTGCGCTGTAGTACTGCCTGGAGGGTGCTAATATACATATTACTGCTGTAATCAGCAGGGTGCTAATATACATACGTTTTTGCACAGGAGACACTCTGAGAATATCTAATTAAAGCAGTTAAAGCACTTATCATAGCGGTGAGTGTAAATTAATTAAAAACAAACTTCCTTCCTCAAAGGATTACCTTTTAACCATGAAGTATAAACAAAAAAAAAACAGTTCAAATACTGTAATTTCATTTATTTATTTTTTTCAAGTAGCCCTCTGACTAACTTCCCTCAGCTTCTTCTGAAGAGGATTTTCTGCATATAACTGAGGAGGAAATTTAAGAAGCTGAAAGGATTTTCCACAATTCTTCTTTTAGGCATTTTGGCTACCTTTTATGTTTTCCCTGTAAAATAGCTTGAAGTCATTTTCAGAAGTGTCCTAATACACAAGTGCAGATCCATACTGGAGCGAACAGATACAGTCTACACAAACCACAGTGGTTTTATGTGTGTTACTTTGTCTGAAACAAAGTGTATTTTTTCTCCTGTAGACAGATAAATGCTCATATGCTCATTATCAGTCAATTACTCGATTAATTGATTAGTTGATCAGCAGAAAACATGACAAACTGGTTCCAGCTTTCACAAATCAAGAAGTTCTGCTGCTTTTTCTATCATTGTTGATTGAATATCTTCGAGCATTCGAGGGGCGTTTACACTATTTTCTGACATTTTACAGACTCATCTGATTTATCTGTTAATTAAAAACATAATTTGAAAGATGAATAAATAATTAAAAAAACGCATCAGCACGAGGAAGCGAATACACACGCTTATGTTATAGTGTAAAGATGCACAAACAGTAGATATAGCACTGAACCGTGCACCAGGCAAGATGAATACAATCAATGAATCCATTAGGCTAACCCTTTCAGTCATGTTCTGACATTTATTTTCTTCTGTGTGTGTTCGTGTGTGCTTGTGTGTGTCCACATCAGGGAGCGAGTAGTGAATACCAGCCGCCCGGGAGAGATGCAGGTCACCATCCAGAACCTCATGCCAGACAGCAAATATCGCTTCAGGGTTGTGGCCCACAACATCAACGGCCAGGGAGAGAGCTCTGCAGCACTCAAAGTGGCCACCCAGGCTGAAGGTAAAGACACACACACACACACACACATTACACATACACACAAACGTTCATTTATATATGCTCGGTAAACAGGACGCATAAACATAAAGGCGAACTCTTGCCAGTTTGTTGGAAACACGCTCCCACTGGCACACTGAGGCAAACAGGATGCACTCCAAAGGAGCACACAAAATGTGCAAATAAACATTCACACAAACAAATATTCACTCACATGCAGCATACGCTGACTTCAAACAGAGAGACACACACACACACACACACACACACACACATAGAGGAGTCTGTTTGGTGCTGTGCGTTAAGTCAGACCACCCAACAGCAGACCAGAGAAATACAGCGTTTTCGTCTGCTAAGCCACTTCTTGTTTACTCCCTAACATTTACTATAAGCCCTCTGTGTGTGTGTGTGTGTGTGTGTGTGTTGCTTCATGCCTACCCGACTAAGGAATGTCAGATATTAGTATTCCAGATTTTTCTGAATCACCTCCCTCGTCTAATCTGTACAGAGAAGCTCATTAGGACGATGTGACTGCAGGACACATAAGAATTATTGAGGCAACAAAGTGGCTCCATACTTCTTTTCTTTGTGTGTAAGACTCCCCGTGGCTACTGCTGCCCCAAATCACTCAGTTTCACCCATATTTGAAAGTGCTGTGAAGGGGATATCCCAGCACGCTGTCGGGGTGGAGGTCCCTCACCTCCAGGCTCGGCTACAGCTCAGTCACTGTCACTTTGTAGGTCAGGCGCCGTTTCTCTACCTGCGTCCTTGGTTGGAGGGCGGACGGATCCACGCACACACAAATACGAGTACACACAGCACACCTTAATGCTTGCCGGCAAGCGCCTAGTCGCCCGTGGGGATAGCAGTGAGGGCGGGCTGTACCTGTGCAGTATATCTCTGTCGTGTGTGTGCACTTTTAGTGTAAGAACATGCTATGAATTTGAGCTTAAACTGTTGACCTGCATCTGAGTGCCAGGCATGTGCACACAACGCTGCCCCCGTATCACCTCTCCTCAGAGACTGGCTTAATACAGTACACTTGCACACACACACACACACCCTGCACGCTAACAAATGGCTGCTTCTCTCTTCTGTCAGGAGCTCCTGCAGCTAAAGCTTACAGGTATAGACAGCACAAACATATATCAGTGTCAGACAGCCGCTCGTTTTATTTTAAATCCAACGTGCCACATTACAGAGACGACAAAAAAATGCCAGCATCCATACACTTACTCACATAAAGCGTTCTGTATGCGGCGGAGTCACAAATTATTAGGGCAGTGATACATATTTTATTACGTTAGCTCCGCTCTTCCAGCACACGCACGCAGCACATATGAAATATATACTTAGAGGTTAAAGAGCTGACTGTCGGCTTTAATTTAAGCGTGTTTACATTTGCATCAGATAAACAGTGTAGAAATAGTATTTATCCACATAGTAGTCCTCTATTCTCAGTGGATATATAAGAATAAGACAAGAATAAATGTATACTGTAATTGTAATACTCAGTCAGACTCAGATTTAGAAGCCGTGCACATGAAATAAAGCCAGAACACAACAGGTATCAGTATCAGAGTTTAGTCCATGAATCCACCTGGATAGTCTCAGTTTCAGAGACATTTCAGGCTGACTGTGGAGATCTAAGAGTCTGACTGGCGGCCGCAGCGTGACATCAGGCTGCGTTTTCCCAAAAATTGGATCCGGCTCAACTTCTCCGCCGCAGGTCGCTGTGTTCTTGCTGCCTGCACCGCCACGCTAACACTAAAAACATGCATTTTCGCCTCTCTGAATGTACTCTCAAACTTTTCTACCAAATTTTAGAGGCCTCATCACGTGCTTATAAAAAAGTATTTAATTTAGGCTATTACACCGCATCACTAAACATTCAACATTTCTGCCTTTCTCTTCTCTAATGTCACAAAAAAATAGAGCTGTCTAACAACAATAGTCTCAAGCTGATACACAGACACATTTTAATACATCCTGCTGTCTATCTTGACCAACCAGACACAATGAAATAAATAAGTCTACCACTCTGAATGTAAACTAGAGGCAAATGTTGTTGGTTATGGACATTTTTGTTGAAGCACACCTGAGTTTGTTTGTCTGTCACGGAAATAACAAGAAAATCAGCATGGCCGGCCGCCCAGTCCAGAGGGGACAGATTGGTCTCCACAGAGCTGCAGCGATTGAGTTGTCTTTTGGTCTGAGCTCTTGCTAACACGTGTCTTTGAAAGTAGCCAAGAATGTGTGTTTGGCAGCGAATAAATAGATATTGTTAAATTGAGTTCCCATCTTCCAGATGGAATCAAACGCATCAAAAGCAGAGAAGGTTCAAGATGAGAGCAAAAATAGTTTGGTTTGATGTTTTTTTTTTAATCTCTGCTCTCTCTCTCTCTCTCTCTCTCTCTCTCTCTCTCTCTCTCTCTCTCTCTCTCTCTCTCTCTCTCTCTCTGCTTTATTTTCATCACCAGTCCAAGTGCCGGGCCCTGCTCCTAACCTCCAGGTGGTGTCGAACACGCCAACGTCTGTCTCTCTGAGCTGGGACAAACCGCTCACTGGCAACGGAGAGATCCTCACCTACAAGTTGTACTACACAGACAAAAGCGTCGGCAACGAACAGGTAGGATGAAATCACACCGTTAAAAGAGCTCACCAAATGTAGATAATATGACGCTACTTTGAATTTATGATGTATGATATAGAGGTTTTGATGTCAGTTGCTCCAGAATGAAAGAGCAATCTGACCAAGACGCACTAAAAAAAGAATCATCTTTACCTGTAGATCATCTTTTAAAGGTCCAGTGTGTAAGATTTAGGATGATCTACTGACAGGAATTAAGTCAAATATTCATAACTATGTTTTCATTTGTGTATAATCACCTGAAAATAAGAATCATTGTGTTTTTGTTACCTTTAAGATGAGACTTTTGTATCTTCAGAAAGCAGACAAATCAAACACTGAGTCTAGAGCTGCAATTTCACACACACTGGACCTTTTTAAAATGAAGTTCACACAGAAGAACAGATTCAAAAACACAAACAATCAAAAGCTTGACCTAAAAAGTCATTGAGCTGGATGAAATATTAATTATCCAGAAATGAAATAATGAGAAATCAAGTATGTAAATGTCTCCATGTGTGTTTTGCCTTCATTTTATTGATGATTAATTCACTTGAAATTATTCCACTGCTAGAAGTATTCACACTTTGCCTTGTAAGAGGATAAGTAGCAGCTCATCCTTGATTTTCCAGGCTTCATTAGATCCAGTAAAAAGAATATGATTACGTAGCCTAATATAAATTGTGATGAGCTAAGGAGTTTATAATCGTTCAAAAAACTCTAAAGTACTTCTTTTTGGCCGCACTCTTAATTACACGTCTCACAGAAAAACACATATTGTGCAAAAAGCAGGCAGATATGATTCATCCAGTTCTCCTCTGCAGGTCTAACTCTGTCACAAGAGTTGAATCTAGCTGGTTAGATATTGAGTCAGCCCCAGCAGTAGCAGTGCACAAGCCAGTGAGGCATTAAAAAGCCTTTAATATGATAATGGATGAAACGTCAGCCAGCGCACTGAGTAATGATGCCTCAGCTCCCCGGAGAAGAGAGCCAGAGATGAGGTGAAAAAGGCGAGAGATTAAGAGAGGGATGGGAAGGAAGAGAGAAGAGGTGAAGGAAAGGGGACAGAAGACACGATGCTGGCCAACGTATGGTGCGTCTTCAGGGGTGACGCGGTGACAGGCGACCATCTGACCCGAGTTCGGAGGTTGCGATCGGACCAGTCTGGAAGCGAGATTAGATTTCCCCGCGAAGTCTTCCACTTTGTGCTGAAAAAACGGCACAGGCAAAGAGCTGAATGCAAATCGTCTTGAAGTAATTGAGCATGTGCCAGCGCGCCCAATTTGTAAAGCAAAAAAAAGCGGCAATCACAGAAAGCATAATTTGTGTGTCTCAGTGGAAGATGACGGTTTTACACGGAATTACAAATAGACACGTTAGTGTGATGAAATGATGAGAGCGGGCGTCACATTTTGGAGCTGGAGCTGTCGGGTGGTAAATGTGTTGAAACTGTCATATTTACAGCAAGTTTTGAGCACAAATCAGACTTGAATGCTAAAATTACATGCTAAAAACGAGTGTTTCTGCGTGTGTCAGCATGCTGTCAGCGCTGAAATACTTCCTGCTTTAAAAATAAAATATTGCAGAAATGAAACACGTTCCTCTTTCATACATATTACATTATTTGGTATATTTTATTATATCTCATCTTTACACGCTGAATTGTCAGAGAGCACATCCAGTCCAGAAGAAGATGAAAAGAAGATATGTTTTGTTTTATACGTTGAAGATTGTAATATTTGTATTCCCACAAGTCTGTTTAGATTTTAAAGAAAGCGACATCTAAATCTTTTCTCTCCTCCGTCTCTTTCAGGACGTCGACGTAGACAGCCAGACGTTCACCATGACCGGGCTGAAGAAGAACACAGAGTACAGTTTCCGTGTGGTGGCTAACAACAAGCACGGTCCGGGCGTCTCCACCGAGGACGTCGTAGTTCGCACTCTGTCTGACGGTCAGTTGGTTGATGAAGACACTGATGTTTGGTTCAGTGGTTGTCAGTCTGTGGGACGTAGATACAGATAACACTATCCTGCTGACCTTTATTTCACTAAAACACAACACGGATCCATTTTTGTTGGTTGTTTACTGTATCATTGTTAAAGACTGATGATTTTTATGTTAACATCGCGGTATGTGTTTAAAATCTTGGATGGATGTAATGTAGAGTCATCTACAGTATGCTGCAGTATTAATGTATGTTTACTGTTCTCTCATGCTGCTACTGGACGCCTGAATTTTGCTCTGGATCAATAAAGTGTTTATCGATCTATCTAATCGGATAAACGTTTGGTCCAGAACCAAAACAGTGATGACTCTCTAAAACCTAAAATATTTAGCTTAGCATCACATAAGCCAAATAACAGCAGCAGATTCACTTGAATTTGACACTCTTGCTTGTTAATCAATAGTTGCCAATTATATTTCTGTTTTGTTTTACGCTGAAGAAATTAAATGATCTGTTTTCTTTTCTTCACAGTACCAAGTGCTCCTCCTCAAAACCTCACTCTGGAGGTCCAGAACTCAAAGGTAAGACTGGACCGGATCTGTAACATGTTGCTGTTGAGGACTGAGTGTTGGGTGTGATGTTTTCTGCTTGTTAAAGGAGGTTTTTCCTTGCCACTGTCACCGAGTGCTTGCTCATGGTGGGAATTAAGTCTCTGTAAATAATAATATAAAGAATACAGTCTTGACCTGCTCTATATGGAAAGTGTCTGCTTGTCAGACGCAGTTTGAATAATGTGGCCCGCAGTCCAGAACACCGTTGTTTCTCTGTGTGATTGTCTGCGTCAGAGGCCTGTAGCCCCAGCTGGTTAAGGGAGTGCGTGAACCCTCATCGATCCTCTCATCGGCAGGAGACTCTGCCTGTCGGAGGGTTTTACCCTCCGTATCACTCTCCATCTGTAAAGTATCTGGCCGAGAAGCCTGCGGCTCAGATATAAATGGGTACGAAGAAATATTAGCCTGCAAGATATAGACACACTAAAAATAATGCTTAGAAAGGTAAGATAAGTAGCCGTGGAGGGATTGATTTGGTGATTTTCAAGTCAAAGAAGTGCACACCACGTTTAAATTGACACATTACACGTACAAATGTAAGAAAATGTTTACTTTTTAACCAAATTAGCCCAGTTAAAGATGTCTTGATGTTTTTTTTAAAGTTTAAAATGTCAAATCAGTGCTTGTTGGGATGCTATGTGCAAATCTACCCTGCTAACAGCCATCGCATCCTGTTGACAGGATAAATGGAATACATACACGATAGATTTTAAGTGTTTGAAAGTGAAATCGTGACTGATTTCCTCTTCGGATCGGAGATAACTGGATCAAATCTCTCACAGCCGAGGCGACAACTCCTGGTGTCTCACTCTGTTTTCAGGTTTCACCGTCGAATCAGATTTATTACAGTTAAACGTACTGTAGATGTTGCATGACATTCTTCATTAGATAAGGCTGCTGAGGTGGCTGCAGGCTTTCACAACAGGCCCCTGATTAAAACAGGAAACCGGCGGTCGGCCGACTATCTGTTTAGCCATTTGGTCTTCAAACAGAGAGCTGCAGGCCTGTTTATTGTATATTCCCACCTGGGTGATGGACTAAATTTGATAAAAGATGTTTCTCACTCATGACACGTGAGACAAACAGCAGAGCAGCAAAGAGAAGAAGATACGGAAAAACCTCAGGGTGTGTGCATCGACTACAAAAGCGAACCAAGCCAGAGCTTTAAGCCCCCTTTTGCTGGTCGATGCAGAGCCGAGAGTGAGAGAGAACTGTCAAAGCCAAAAAAAAAAAAACTGGTAGACAATCCTATCGCACACTCCCAGCTTGAATGAGAACTGGCCACCCATGCTGTGGGGATACTCAGCTGAGATTTGTGGAGAGAACACGCTCTCGTAGTAATGTTAAGAGCGAAATGAAGAGGAGACACTCGGCGGAAAAAAAGGACAGAAAATTGTAGCAGAATTGTTGTTTTTTTTGAACGTATAGTGCACATCCAGCTGTCCCTTCACAATTAAGACCCCAGACAAGCCGATTTAAAACTGTGAAACAAACAATCTGGCATCTTTTTATCCTGAAACATTATTGAAATTAGTCGCCTTAATTTATTTCCTTTGTTTGCTGGTGTGTTTAATCCTGAATGTAAACAGTCATTAAGTCAATAAGTGTATAGATACAAGCCATTTATGCAATTAGCAGTCTGATATGCCCGACCAAATGGAAACTAATTAACATGCACTTCATGTTCAGTCTCCTCTTTGGGCCTTGTCAAGCAGAAGCTCATATCTATTTACCTGCAAGGCTACCTGGAAATCATCCATGATCTTATTTTTTTTTTATCTTTTTCCGTTTGGCACCTTCCCCTGCGATTCTTTTTCCCCCCTAAAAAGTCAATTAAACAGGTTTTAACGATGAGGAAGAAAAGCGACACGCATAACAAGTCAGGACCGATAGTGTATAATAAGAAAAATGTAATAATTAAACACACTTAACACAAATTTAATTTGTGCAATTCCCTCGACTCGTCAGGGGAGGTGCGTTTCTCCTGTGTGTGTGTGTGTGTGTGTGTGTGCCCTCTACATGTATTCAGGCTTCTGTGCATCAGTGTGACAGTAGGGAAGCGTTAATTAACTCTTCTCCCACGCTGAGCTTACCCCCCACCTATCTCTTTAAACACACACAGTCTGATGCATGCAATCTCCACAACAGTGAGGCGTGGGCCCCGCCAGCCAAAAAGTCCTGCATTCATCTCTCAGCTTCAAACTCTGCAGGGTTCACCTGTCCACACACACCCGCACGTGCACACCTCACTCATCAGGACGCCTCCTTCTATTATTCATGTGTTTATCTCTTCCTGATGCGTCGATCTGCACTGCGTCACCCCCAGCACAGGGGTGTTTGTTTTATTGTGTGTGTGTGTGTTTTTGTGTTGAACAGAAGAGTAAAACCTGCAGAGTTACGTTAACATGAACACCTCTGCCAAAGATGTGCGGAAAGGTGTGATGCTACCTGCTAAATCGTGAGGTCGCCGTCACAGCTGCAGGCTTCAAAAAAAGCAGATGGTCCCACATGTGTTGAAGATAAAAGTTTGTGTTTCATCTCTCGTCATCAGAGCATCATGCTGCGGTGGCAGCCTCCGCCCCTTAGCGGCCAGAACGGAGAGATTACCGGCTACAAGATCCGCTACCGGAAAGGATCCCGCAGGAGCGAGGCGGCCGAGACCACCGGAGGCACCCAGCTTTTCAAGCTCATTGACGGTAATGCGCGCCGACACAGCAGTTTGCTCAACTATAATAGCCGATCTACCTGCTGTATCACGAGTCTCGGATGTATTCCATGACTAATTTTATGACAGATATTTTGTGTGTGTAGCTTTTTTCCCCCCACCTTAGCAGCTTTGTTGTCTTCCTTTTGCAGTTTCTAAGACTTCCAAATGATCCTCCAACTGGGTGCGAATGTGCCGCCTTCAGTACCGTACATGCACGTGTAAGGTGTGAAGACGAGCTGTAGATTTACACCCAGTTTGTGTCTCGCTCCTACAGTTCACACCAGGCAGTGAAATCTAGTTTAAATTCACTTTGCTGCTCGTATTTTTGTTTTGTTATCTTCGGGTAAACTTTGACTTCCAAATGATCTGTTGGATGATACCTTGATTGCTGCTAAACAGAAGACATTCATAAAATATTCAGCCGGTAGCTGCAGAAAATGAATATTGTCACTGTTTGTTGGACAGATAGATGCAAAGTGACAGTGCAGAGAAAAAAAAAGGGGGTTTAACTCAACACAGAGTTTAAGTATCATGAAATATTAACAGGCGTTCTTAGTCGTGTTGGGGACATTCACACGACAACTCTAATGCATCGCTGACACTCTCCAAGCCTGAGTGACTGTGACCTCACTGTGTCCTCGAATATGTCCCGGGTTGTGTTCACACTTTTTCGAGCTGTCCACTTGGATAAGTGTGAACAGGGCCATCGAAATGGTGATAGCGCTCTAAACACAGCTTTGTCCACTGCAGTCCTGTCTTTGATATTGATTGATGAATATGATTTTAAAAAATGGTGGCTCCAGAAACTTTTTTTTTTTCTAGGTTCAGATGAGTCATACATTACAACTTTTATCTATTTTATCTCTGCTGGATGGATCTCGTCAGAGATGACACGCTGCAATATTTAAAATCTTGATCTTGAGACTAAAAACTTAAGTTGTTGTTTAAGGTCGGTCTGTTTATTTAGCCAGCATGTGAATTTA
Source organism: Miichthys miiuy (assembly GCA_036365135.1). NCBI lineage: Eukaryota > Metazoa > Chordata > Actinopteri > Sciaenidae > Miichthys > Miichthys miiuy. Next base: position 25,617,010 of record CM071603.1, read on the forward strand.
AATCTAAATATTTTGCCATGGAGTCACACGCCTAACTGTACTCCAACATTGCCCGCAGCTACCAAAATATGCACACCATCGCTAGAGACACACAGCAATGGTGATTAATATTAGATGTTGTCTCAGCAACTTTCAAGTGGCCCGGCCTCACGCTGTGCGCTGCATCAAAGAGAATATACACTTAAAAGTTGATTTTTGAGAACATTCTGGGGGGTGAAACAGAGGGGTGTTTGTTGGTTCAGAAGCGTTTAGAAGGAGATGTTGTAGCCTCGGAGGCACGGATAGTTAGGCAGTCTTCAGAAGCCGGCCCCCCCAAGGGTGGCCCAGAATAGTGGGTAGAGAGAGAGAAAAGACTACAGGATTAGCATGTAGCGTGCAAATGGGACAATGGGACGATGATGAAAAATTTTACAGCAAATTAATACAGCAACACGTCATTTGTCAGCGGGCGTTCGCCTTTTTTCTGAATACCAAAGTCGGCACCCAGCAGTGGATCGGCTCTTTCTGAAGGAGACATGGCTTTTAAAGTATGAACGAATCCAGACTGCAAAAGTTTTCTGGTCCCTTTAGTGTTTTATTTATTTTTAATATTTTTGTGCTAGCTGCTATTACACACTTTTCTTTTTTTAACGCTTGTTAAAGGCAAACCGATCTCTACCGAGCAAAAAAACATAATAATCAAAGGTGAAGAATAAATCTCAATCACTTCCATGATATCGAGTGGAAAAGAAAGTTAATTGCACCACAGAAACCTTTACTCGATCCTTCCCGAGGTAGGCGTATAGATTTTTTACTTAAATTGTGCAGAGAAGTATCGGGCATCTGTTTAAGATATTTGTGCTTTCAAAATATTTATTATGTCTGCAACTTGAAACCCCAATTGACCAGCCGAGCGGAGAGAACCGGTAAATTATTAAATAAAACCAGATTTTTAAAAAAAATTTTTATTGCTGCTTGAGATTCATCTCTTTGAATCTGTGTTGCCTGTTCAGGTCTGGAGCGAGGGACGGAGTACGCTTTCCGGGTCTCGGCCATGACTGTGAACGGCACCGGCCCGGCCACCGAGTGGACCACATCAGAGACGTTTGAGAGCGACCTGGATGGTAAAAACACACCTCAGTTTACAGACTTAAACCAGAACCAGTCAGTCGGTTGTTTCTCTGGAATTGAAGACGTTTTTCCCACCTCAGAATCTCGAGTACCAGACCAGCCCAGCTCTCTCCACGTCCGGCCGCTCGTCAACAGCATCGTGGTGAGCTGGACGCCGCCGGAGAACCAGGACATTGTGGTGCGTGGTTACACCATCGGCTACGGCATTGGCAGTCCCCACGCTCAGACCATCAAAGTGGACTACAAGCAGCGCTACTACACCATCGAGAACCTCGGTAAGAACAAAACATTCTGCATCCTGTTTATTCGTTTCTTTCTGTTTGATTCTGCTACCTCGAGTCTGATTTTGATGAGACCGTGCGTTTAAGATCATCCAACTTAAAAATATAGATCTGACACTGAAGGTGTTCTGACACATTTTTTAATCAGCGCACACACACAAACAATATGAAGCAATTCATCTGTTCCTCAGAGTGAAGATTTAGAGAATTAATGAGCTCTTCCCCCAAACAACTAATTACACAGATTAGCCTACACAGTAATTAAGAAATGGTCAGAAATGTTTAAATAAACTTGTTTTGGTGATTTTAAATTCTTGCTGTCATTAAAGCAAAATCAAACAAAGTTCTACCTCACTAAAATGTGTATTTTCTGCATCGGATCGGTCCAACCTTTGAGAAGAAAACACACATTTTTGCCTCGATTAACGTTATAATTTAGGAGAAGTTAGATTTTCTTAATGAAACTCATAAACACAGTTGTTATGATCTCTTTTATTTCATTAATAAGCAGCAATTTTGCTCTGTTCCATGGGAAAATACCTTTTTTTTTGGGGTCCCACTTTATCCATTACATAAGTCATACTCTGCTGGTGGTTTTTATTAATGGCATAATTAATTGCCATCAATAATACTACAGCAATCAAAGCCTCGGGATGGGGTCTAGAAGTGGATTATGAGTTAAAATGAGAGGTTTAGGGGGAGGAATTGTTGCTAAATATCCATGTATGCATAATTGAAGCCTTCATTACAATCATAGCAAGAGGAATGATTGTATTCAAATACTCATTCTGGCTAATATCGCAATTTGAGTGGAGAGTCTCGAGAGTTTTGGCTTGATTAGATGGCTGCATAAATTTATCTCTGCTTCACTCTCTCTCTCTCTCTCTCAGACCCCAGCTCGCACTATGTGATCACACTGAAGGCCTATAACAACGTGGGCGAGGGGATTCCTGTGTACGAGAGCGCCATCACCAGACCACAGTCAGGTATGAACGACACAGAAATCTGCTCCGCGTTCGCCTGAAAGAACATGAATTTAATAGATGGGACTGTTCGCCTGTGGTAGAAATCCAATTAAAGGTCCGGTGTGTAAGGGTTAGCTTAGCTTAAGGGTGTAAGAATGAATCTTACACAGCGCAAGAGAGGGCCGCCGTGGTTTCTCCCACTCGCTTTGAAAGGAGGGTAAAGCGCAGGGGTTGCAATCAGCAACTACACCCATGATGCCGCTAAATCCTCCAGACTGTGTGGGATATACTCGCACTGTATTGGTGTAGTCACGCAGCCAAAAAGGAGGAAAAAAAAGACGACGACGAGTGACATTTATCTTCGCTCTCTCTAACCTGAGATCATTATCAAGCAGAATGTGTCTGGACTCCAAATTACCAAGGAGATAACTGGTCATCAGGGTGTCTCTCTGCTCTAATTAACTCTCTTCCTAATGGCCCCCAGGATACGTGAGTCTCTTTTTAATCAAACGTTCAAAACCCTTTAGATTTTTTACCAGGATTCCCATCGAATCTTATCTTCTGAGATAAGTGGAAAAGGGTCGTTTTTGTGCTCATCCAATAACCTACATTTATCCCGGGTGCAGTATAGTAAAGGAAGAGAACAAGTATGATCCGCAGCTTTATTAGTCTGAGGCAATACAGACGTTATCGATCAGTTATTATCAGAAATATCAGTCAATACGTAAGAAGAAATATATATGATGAGTTACCAGAAATGCCAATGATGCTGTATGTTTGAAGTAATTTAGAAACAGCGTCAGAAACAAGCTTGAAAAGCCCCAAAAAATTCTTCCGCAACAAATTTTTGTTGATGTTATGTAAGACAGATGTTGTTGTATTTTTAGCCTTAAAAATGCAGCATCATAAAGACTGTACTCTGTCACCTGTGATGCAGTTATATTTAACTTTGTGGCACCAGACTAAGAATCCAGTTTGACTGTCAGCCAGACGATCCGTAATTCGCACAAGTCTCAGATCACAACACGGTTAACAATTAGAAGTAGAACTTAAGCCTGACAAATGATCTCAAAGTGGCAAACACTGCCGGTGAGACTGCATGTTAGCTCAGTTCACACAGTTCATGTGACAGTGTCAGAAGACAACCAGCCCATGCTCCCTGGGGTGTCCCAGAATGTGGGCTACACCCGCCTCCTCTCTCATCCAGTCACCCACCTCCCCACTCAGCCTTGATCACTCCCGTTTGTCTCCGCCGCCGCCGCCGAGCTCAAGAGGGGTGGGAGGCTGGATGACATGAGTCACGTCAACGCGCTTCGAGGGTGGCAGTCGTAAGTGCGCGCACACCCCGCACGCTGTCATACTGTACACTTCTCTCTGTGAAGCTCCAGCTTCTTCACATCCTCTCTCTCACACACACACACACACACAGCGCTGCACACACTGTGAGACCCCCTGTGGTGGCTTTGGCAACCCTTCGTCAAATCCAAACGTTTCCTGTTAAAGCAGAACCAAAGCCCACCACCAGCGTCTGCTGCTGAATCCTCTGGGGCGCGTTCGGTTCCTGCCAGTTTGTTCAAGTCGGGATTAAAAAGACTGAGCTGACCTACATAGTAGTTTCACTTTTGGAAAAAAAAAAAAAACGGAGGAGAAACTTGGTGAACTCAGCCGGAGAAAGTGCTACGTTCAGTATGTTCCAACGGCGATGACGTCTTAACTGAAAAGCAGGAAATGAGGGCTCGCACCGCCGTGTTACAAGGGCAAGTCATCTTCCGTCCTTCAGCGTATTCTGCTAACACTCGAGACTATTCTTCCAAGCTGGGTAAAGAAACACAGCTTGCAAGCCACTCCAAAAAAAACCTCAGTGCCTCTCCACAACCACATGAATGCTCGGATCTTCATCATGCGCACACACACTCTGACTCGGTCTTGGGAATATAATGAGGGCAGCTCTGCACAAAGAAGTGTCAAATGGAGCGAGGCAAGAGAGGAGAGGACCAACAAGTGGTCGAGGAGGAGTGTCATCGCGGGTGACTGACCAAAGCTTTTTTTCTCCCATCTCAACTAAACCGAGGACAGAGAAACTAGTGACCAGAAGGCCATCTTGAAGTGTTTATCCGTCGGTGTGCTGGCCACGAGCTGCTTGTTTGAGCTCCTCTTTCCCTTTCATAGACACGCACACATACTCGCCGGGCTTTATGGGGTGTAATGGGCAGGCACCTTACACACAAACACACTCAAGTGTTCCTCGTGGAAGCACATATACACACTCACTCCTGCATAAACAGATAATTAAACAAGATACTGAATATATTTATCTTACTCAAGCGTTTAAAAGGTGAACACCGCCAAAGATTCGTCAGCCATCAGAGACTCTCTACATCTACTGAGGTAGTTTTCCCTTCACTAGTTCGTTGTAGCATTTGCAGGTAACGTCGATGTCCCATTATTTAGCAACAGTTGTTGTGGAGAAGATTGTTCATCAATGTTCAGCTCAATCAGTGGAGAGAACGTGCACAGGAGTGTCTTATGCTGAAAGGTTTATCGAAGCCTGGCAGAGGATGGAGGATTTATCAATACACATCACGACACGATGTCGCCTCCATCCTGAAGAAGCCGTCCTCTCTGGCTCGTCTGTGTGCCCCCAAAACATAGTGCCACATCTACTTTACGTCCCTAAATGATCATTAATCTACAAACACGTTATCCTTTTAGTGGCTAAACGTTGCTGTCTGACTCTGTAGAGGCATCTATGTGTGATGTATCTGTTGTGTCGAGCGAGACAGTCCTATCCTCTGACTACGGTTGCCATAGCAATGATGAGGACGGCGGCCGCTTTCCTGAACGCGAACATAAAGCCGCTCTGTGTCTCAAGGAGAGAAGTCAGCGACTTAACAATATCCCGGTGACTTGATATTGTGAAGTCACTGACCCTGTGTTACTCCAGGCTAGAATAGAAACTTCACACACAACCAGATGTCAGCCAGATGACTCAAGAGAAAGATCAGATGTGATGTAAAATATAAGATTTAGTTCAGAAATATATTATATTAGTAAAGCTGGACACCATCATGCTACACTGTGCTGATTAAAACCTGCAACACAGACGCACACACGACACAACAAGCAGAGAAAAGAGTCTGCATGAGTGTGTACGTGCTCCCACAACAGTTGTGAAGCTTGTCAGTCATTACCTAGTATTGATTTAAGGGCTGTGGAAACTGCGGGAGAGCTTTAACAGAGTACTCTTCAACATACACACCCAACCAATGTCATCGCTTGTCCGTGACCCTCTTCTCTGCCTGCAGGCTCCACGACTTAAAGCCTCTGTATTCTTTCTACAGTTCTCAAGGACGTAACGCACCTTCTTGTCGACGTTCCAGTGCATTCAGTGTCCTTCTGTTTATCCACTTTGCATTAAAGTGTTGTGAAAAGCGCCGCGATGTAAACATGTCTCCTTGTCTCTCTCTCTGAAAAGAATGGGTCGACACCGTGATGTGCTAGTTTGAAGTTAGCTGTAGGATTGTGGATATTTGCTTGCACTCCATTTACTGTAATCTTTTCTTATGAATAGATCTCTTCCTGTCTCTCTCTCTCTGTAGTGCAACAGTAACTATTGATAGAACACCGCCTACTGTACATTAGCTTCTTTATAGCATCCGAGTCTGTCGTATTTTAGAGGTCAGTGTCTGTTTTTCTAATAGAATCTTCTCTCTCTTTCTCTTCACCCTTCCCAATCCCATCTTTGTTGCACTTACGTTATCTTTTTTTTTCCTCCTTCGTCGTCGTCCTTCATTTTAACTCATTAACCTTATTTTCCGCTGTTCGTTCCTCCCTGCATCCTGTATCTGACTCCACTGTCTGATCCACCACACCACGCTTCTCTTTATGTTTTAATTTTGGTCATTTGTGCGTGCGTGCATGCATGCGGGTTTTCTGCCTGGTGTGCAGACCCCATAGACCCCGATGTTGACCTCTACGAACTCTTCCATGCTCCATACACCCCAGTACCAGACCCCTCTCCCATGATGCCACCCGTGGGTGTTCAGGCCTCCGTGCTGAGCCACGACACCATCAAGGTGACCTGGGCTGACAACTCCTTGCCCAAGAACCAAAAGATCACGGATAACCGCTTCTACACGGTGCGCTGGAAGACCAACATCCCTGCCAACACTAAAGTGAAGGTAAGAGAACGTCCTGATTATGTGTGTGTTTGTTCAATTCAGGAAGTTCTTGAAATTATTGTGTTCAAAAGGCCTCGTTCTCAATACTTACTTAATTTAATTGAGGATGATTCCTCCAAGAATTCCTCCTTTTTCTGGTTTAGCTCAGCACTTTTAAGCTCAAGTAACTTGTTTACAACTTGGTGTAATTCAGTTAAGTCCAACTCAGATCATTTCAGTCTGATCAAACTTTGGTGATACGCCTTTGTTTGATAGAGGGTTTTTTGTGTACTCCGGTGCAAAGGGACCTTGTGCGTTCCTTCACGTCAACACTTACCGGAGAGATGTATTGACGTGCTGAAAATAAAAAGTAATGTCACATCATTTATAATAAAGTATTCCCACGGCAGATCCCAAGCACCGTGGCAGCATAAGGCTGATATATGTAACCGAGCAATAATCTGTTTTCAGCCACATTCGAAGCACCATAAAGAGAAGTGGTCGCTCTGCACTTAAACTGAAACGTAGTTTTAGGTTAGGAAAGAAATAATTCAAGGACAAGTCAACAAAACATCAGTCAGTTAACAGCTGGTTTTCAATAATACTTTCAATAATACACATGTGGAAGTGCCAAAACCTGCAGTTCCTCAAACGTCCACTTGAGGCTGGCTACAGAACACGCCAATCTCCGTAAGTCCCCGTGTTAAAATGTCCAACTTCACAGCAGAAATAAACATGTTTACAGCCTGGTACAAAAAACAGTTCATGTCAACTGTACTGAGTCTGAATTTGTATAGAACTCACCGGTTCAAATTATATTAAAGCTTAAAGTTATGCAGAATTAACAGCGTAGCCGCTTTGATTGACAGCTGGGTGCTGTTACAGATGGCATGTTTGAGCACCCAGGCATCATTCAGCCCACCTTAGCTCCAACAATCCACGTCTTTGCCCATTTTTAGATTAGCCAGGAGGTGGTGGAGGCAGCAGGACTGTCAGCTGAACCTGTGGGGATACGATGTACGCTCTTTAGACTGTCTATGTTTGATCATGAGGTTATAGATGAATAAATTCCTCTGCATTCCTGTTAAATGTTGTCTGACTGCAAAACTCAGTGGCTGCCTCAGCTCATTGCTGTCTGCATCCATAGATACAGAGGTTTAATCAAGCTTCTTTTTAATGACTACACAACAGTAGGTCTGCAACTAAGGATTATTTCCATTATAGATTAAAGTTATAATCCTTATAAAGCTGTCTTTAGGTTTGGTAACATCCGAAGTAACAATGGCAACAGCCAGAGCGGTTTAATAACAAAGCAAACACTCGTTGCACTGTCTTAGTGTTTAAATGGTTACAGTGTGTTGCATGGCATCCGCCTCTCTCCGTCTCTTCACTCCAGACTCTGCAATAAAGGCAAAACAAATGCCACAAAACACACAAAACCCCGACAACAGGAGAGCAGCTGGAGTATCTGTTTACAGTGCAGCCAAGCAAACTCATGTTGTTTCAATTAAGAAGTCAGTCATGCCATGAGCAACCGCAACCTGATTTCATGCTGCGTACTGTGCAGGTAGTTTTCAGTCCAGACGCGCACAGTTTTCACATTAAAGTTGTTGCAGTTCCACGAATCCCTGATATATTTAAAACCAATCTGCTGTCCAAAAAAATTCTTGTTTTCTAGACACGTCGCACTTTTTCCTGTGGCTCTTTCACAATAAAAGGCTCCCTGTGTACACACATGCACACACGTCTTCTTGAATCCCTCATGCTAAGGCAGTTTAAATCTAGTAACGGGGATGGCGGACCCCGACACTACCGACGAAAACTGCTATATAGAGAGATACCGGCTGAATGTACATACTTTAAATGGTTGCTGCAGACAAAATGATGGCCATAACTTTACTCTAACTTTAACTTTAATATCGCTATTTTTCATTTATTGATTAATAATTTAGTCCATAAAATGTCAGAGAACAACGTAAATTACACAGCTCAGATCTGTACACCTGACACATTTTTTGTTTAAACAATCAAACTGATTAGCAGTCGATTAATTTCTTCAAGAAACATGTAGAGTTGATATATTCAGCCCTGCAGTATTACACTGATTTTCTGGGTTCAGTGTCCTGCAGTGCATACGGAGTGAGTCATGTGCATGGCCCTAGTGTATTAGATGGTGTTAAAATATTTGTACTTTGTACTGAGCCGAAACTGAAACAAGGTGTTTGAGATTCATCTTCTGATTCTTGGCCTGCAGCTCAATTATGATGATTACTTGTCTCTGAATACTGGATCACAGTGTGTGTGTGTGTGTGCGCGTGTTCATGGTTGTATGCATGTGTGCAAACCTGTGACCCAGCAGAGCTCAGATAAAGGCCTGCGTTTACTGATAAATTATTCAACAAGGACAAGACAAACTGAGAACTAGAAAAAGATGGTGTAGATCTGACAGTGCATTCTCCATACAGCCAACTCAGAACACACACACACACACACACACACACACACACTCTTGCGAGTGGATGCTCAAATTGGTTTCATTCTCACACTGTGGCGGTAATTAAAGAGTTCCACAGGCTCATTATGTTTCTGTCCTATTAACCAAATTCAATATATTAACAAGTCTATTAGAGAGGTCCTTTCTGCTGTGTTTTATCAGCAGTGTGGACTCTGAAAATCTAGTACACCCTTTTTATACATGCAAATATAGCTGTACCAGAGAGCAGTGATGCCCTCACCTTTAAACGCTGCTCCTCTTCATGTCCTTGTTTCTCTTAGAGCGAGTCTAGCCGGACAAGCTTGTACATTATTGAAGAGACGACTGCTCTCAAACTGGCAGCGTGTTTCTAAAGGACAGAGTGTTTTCTTTTCCTATCCCACTGCCCTCTGTTTGACAGCCCCCACCGGAGAACTGCACTTTTGTCATAGCACGCAACGTTAGATAGATAGGCCTGGCAAGCCTGACCTGCTGCTGCCACGACCCCTAGGAAGCTAAAAGCTGTGCCTTCTCTCTCTCTCTCCTGCTGACTCAGGCCGGCACCAACACAAATGGTTACATCAGTCAATATTTCTATATTTGAAATGCATCCATGTTGCATTTCATGTAACCGTTATGGTTTTCATGATGGTAATCCGCTGTAGCTTGTCTTTGTGTGGCACCAGACATGATCGAGCATCTCCAAAATGTAAACGCTTCTGGTTCCACTCAGTGGTCAGTGCGTGTAAATGTTTCCTGGACTCTGCACAACACTCAGACGAGAGAAAAATGACATTTTTCAAGGAGTGGCTGCTTTTCTTATCTGGTAGTTGACTTGTTTTGTTTTTTGAGTGCATTTTACACATTTTCCTGCCATTTTATAGACAAAACAAATAATCAACACACTAATCGATGGTAAAAAATATAGTATATGTTTAAAATGAGTACGAAATACTTTGGACCTCATCAGTGTTCAGTGAATGTAATCTGCCATCAAACAAGCTGAATTCTTGTGTCTTGTGTCTCTCCACAGATGGCCAACGCCACCAACCTGAGCCACATGGTGACGGGTTTGAAGCCCAACACGCTGTACGAGTTCTCCGTCATGGTGACCAAGGGCCGCCGCACCAGCACGTGGAGCATGACCGCACAGGGCACCACCTTTGAGACCAGTAGGAGCACACACAGACACACACACACACACACACACACACAAAATGTACACAATCACAAAGACACAAACCAACAACATGTCGAGTGTAACGAGCCCCTGGCTGGATGGGAGTAATGTCTCAATTTTTGCAGCTCAATGGGAAGGAGCGGAGACACCTGAGGGAAATCAAACTGTCACTGCACAGTATAATATAATCCAAATAATAAGACAGGTATTTATCAATAGATGTCACATTAACTGCAAGTGAAATGGGCAGTAAATTTGGTGATAATGGAGTATAATTTCAGCACTGCTGGCCGAGAGTTGAGGCTAAATTCCACCGGGCACGAATGCGACGCGTTCTGTGTGCACTACAGCCTCCAGAGCCATTGTAGTCAATGTTTCAAACCCCACCGGAAGTGTCCAGGAAACGTCAGAGAAGTGGGTCTCTGCTCGGCTGAGAATACACAGCTGTTAATCTGCATAGAGCAGCTCGAGCTGGCCGGAAGTCAGACACAGGAACGGAATAAAGAATCTGGATGATTTTCAAAATAAAACACAAACTTTCGATTATAAAAATAGCAAAAAGTGAAATAGTTTAACTACGTAGCATATTTACATTTTTAAAAGCACATGAACCAAGGAAAAATGACCAAATCTCAGCTAAGTTAACAAAATCTGGTGTGTAAGCTCCTCTGAAACTGAAGTCACGTGGAGAACGGATTTAAACAGTGTCGTGCCCGGTGGGGTTTCGCCGTAAGTTGGACTAACCCTGCTTCCATGCAAAATACACAATTGGAATAATCATGAAATAATAATAACACAATAACATTTAAAACAATAATAGCATTTTGTGTTAAAACAAATGATTTGTTTACATTGTTCTCTTGATTTGCAGGCCCTCGGCCTCGACATTGGCCTGGTGAAAAGAAATAGAGCCACGGGCTCTTTAACGTGTTCACGCTTGTAGAATAAAATCCATTTGCTTTTTGCTTCATTACTCAATTACTGTCAAAGTTGGGTGGGACACAACTTCATGTTGCCTTTTGCTTGGCACAATATCTGAGGGATGATGGTAAATTATTACTGCCTCCCCTGAGTCAGCTGAGTAAGCTGCATAAATCGACTATCAGTGTTAAAATGACTCATAGGACTGTCACCCATAGCAGCACATATAGGCCTTTTAAATCCATCGGCCATTTTGCATTGAAAATATACAATCCTCTGAGTATCTGTAAGACTCTGTAACATAAATCCTGTTGGCTTAATACTTAAGATACTCAAATTTGTTAACTGGAAAGCAGCAAGCAGCATCCATATTTCATTGTAAGCTTTAACTGCTGAGCTAAAAGCTGCCTGAGACATTAAAAACAAAAACGGCGTCTTTACATGCATTATTGAATTGAGATTTATTAAAAGTGGAACTTTTTTGTTGCTTTTATTAAAGAATAGTTTTCATTTCTGCCCAGCCAGAGGTTTATGTGTGAGTGCGCAAGTGGATGGTATCTACAAGGTCATAAAACACACACGCACACACACACATCTATAGACACGTTTAGAGGACAGTAAGAGCACTAAAAATGTATACACACTTCAGAAGTCACACAGACACATGAAACGCTAAGCTGCACACACACACAGACGCACAGTTTGCTCGTATCTTGTAGTCAGAGTTACTCTGTTCAGCAGCACAACAAATGTCCTCCCTCTCCCCCTCCGCAGTTCCCAGCTCCTCTCCGAAGGACGTGACTGTGGTGAGCAAAGAGAACAAACCTCGCACCATAATTGTCAACTGGCAGCCTCCCTCTGAGGCCAATGGAAAGATCACTGGTGAGTCTCAAAGTCTCTCTTGTGTGTGTTACACATTTTGTGGTCTCGCAGATAAATCTCGATTTCCACAGGCTCTTTATGCTTCTGTCCTATCAACCAGATTCAATAGATTAACAAGTCTCTTAAAGAGGTTTTTCTGCTGTTTCTTTATCAGCAGATTTCTTTAACTTGAACCGATATATTCCTTCCTGACAGAAAAATAAAGAATCTGTTGTTTCTGGACTGCAAACTGTCAGATTTCTGACTTGTCTTTAATTTAGATCTCTTTGTAGCAACTCCTTCCTAAACGCTGACTAATGAAATCATATATAGGTGGAGAATTGATCAACTCAAATTGATTAAAAAAGTATTTAATTTGCAGACTTTTCATGCAGTAGTGGTCAAAGAGGAACCTCCACTTGCATCCGATCGCTGCACTGCAGGCTTTTAACCAAAAGGAGATGCAGTGATTTAAATCAATTAAACCAAGCGCACGATACACGGCTGAACTTTCTTTCTGGCGTTCCCTGTTGTAGGTTACATCATCTACTACAGCACAGACGTAAACGCTGAGGTCCACGACTGGGTCATCGAGCCAGTGGTGGGCAACCGCCTCACTCACCAGATCCAGGAGCTGACGCTGGACACCACCTACTACTTCAAGATCCAGGCCCGAAACTCAAAGGGAATGGGCCCCATGTCTGAGGCCGTGCATTTCCGCACTCCAAAGAGTAAGTTTGAAAAATGAGACACGATGGGAACACGATGAAAGACGAGTGGTACGCCTCCAAGAGTCGTGTATTTTCTTCAGGAGTTGGTGGAACTTCTAAAGAGCTATTAGGAGAGAGAATGAATATTGGATTTACATTAGTCCGGCACAAACACGACTCCAAATGAATGCTAATTTTGCAACTGTTTGCTATGACGTCACTCAGCTTCATTAGCGAGCATTAAGACTGAAAACAGCCCTCAGAGAGGGGGCATGTTTAAGGTATCTGTAGACAATGAAATGCAGTGCAGGAAGTCTAGTTTTAGTAACAGATTAAAAGGTGTTTAAAGGTTTATCCGAGGCTGCACAACACGAGAGGGCTGCAGAGCTAACGATTATCTGCAATTGCCCTTAAGTGATAACCGCTAATTTGCCCTCAAGTGTCCAACAGAGTCAATAAACACAGCTTTAATATTTGACTTTGACTTGTACAACAATGTTACAATGAGTTATGATCTGCATAGTTCAAATATTGCACCACACAAAAACCTCCCGTTAACCTCCCGAATTGATGAATGTCTCACAATCTGCTGCTCTCAAGGAAACCTTCAACAAACCGGACGCGTGCTGCTTCTCCTGTCTTAAATACGTTTTCTAGTTAACACTTAGATGAACTCCTCTGATGAGGTTGCTGTGAGAAAATCTCCTGAGAGCCGAGATAGAGACGTTTCCCAAGCCTTGTTGATTGGTTGGGGATGACTGAATTACTGCAAAGTCTGGGCAGCAAATTTGCACCCAACTCTAATTAAAAAAAAAAAAAAAAAAGCCATTTCAGGTTCAGTTCGAAGGTGCTGTGTTCACCTTATTTTGTCCTTATCTGAATGTTTTGACAAGACTTTTTAAGGAAATCAGTGTGCTTTATTTAAACACTGTGCTTTTAATGTCAGCTTGGCTGTGTCAGTAGCACACTGTTGCTGTTTGGTTTGTCACTATTTCTCATTCTTCTAGTTTTGCCCTTTTCCTCCTCTTCCTCCTCCTCCTCCTCCTCCTCCACAACCCCATCTCTCGCTTTATTTGTCTCCCTCGCTGCTCTTTTCAGCTAACCTGTTTTTTGCTTTTTATTGTCTCTCCCTCCCTGCTCTCCTTTGGCCTGTTAAGCTGAGTCCTCTGACAAAATGGCTAATGACCAAGGTAAACTCCCCCTTTTATCTTTCACTGCTGACTCCGCACCTCGTGTATCTCTTTTTTCTGAAGATTTCCATCTTCTGGGCTGTTGAAAACTCGGCCTGCATGACTGGCAAAATCTATTTGTGCTTGTAGAAATGTTCAGGTTATAATGTGTCTCAAGAACGTTTTGACAGAGAAGTGAATGTAACCGTAGAAGAGGTCATAAAAACACTTTAGGAGAGTTTCAGTAGAACATGTTTTTTCCATTTTGAAACAGCAAATATTCCACCGAAGCCGGGGCCTCCAGGAAACCAAAATCTACCCGAACCTGGATCTGGAGTTGGTAAGATTTTCCTCCCACCCACCTTCTTTAACAGTCCTGCTATTGTGCTATAAAACAGACATTACAGCGACTTAAATCATGATCCAAAATTGTGTCCCTAAAGTTGGACTTTCTGCAGTTTTGGGTTCACATTTGTGTCATAGTTAGTTGCAGCTTTGTTTCACTGTTAGTGACCCACACGTGTCTTTTAAAGAGGTGTTTATGAATGCGTCCAATCTAATCCAGTTGTTCTCCTCTTGAGGTAAATCAGGGGTTGGAGGCAACAGTGAAAATCACATCCTGGTCATTGTGATCATCATCTCCGTGGGAGCCTTCACCATCATCGTGGTGGTGGTGGGTGCCTTCCTGTGCACACGGCGCACCACGTCGCACCAGAAAAAGTAAGAACTTTCTTTCTCCAGCCTCCTTTTTTTATTAAATCTGGAGTTCAGCTCCCTCCTGTGTCCCTTCTCCGTTGCACTCAGCATAAATAAGCTCAGCCTTTGACCGTTGCCGCCATGTTCTCCCCTGCAGAAAGCGCGCTGCCTCAAAGTCCTCGAATGGCTCCCATAAATACAAGGGAAACTCCAAAGACCTGAAGCCACCTGATCTTTGGATTCATCACGAGAGGCTGGAACTCAAGCCCATGGACAAGTCTCCAGACCCCAACCCTGTCATGACCGAAACGCCTATCCCCCGCACCTCCCAGGACATCACGCCGGCTGACAGCGGCCTGGACAGCAACCCCCATCTGCAGCAGCGGCGCAACTCCTACCGTGGTCAGTGTAGCCCAAAGGGAGATGACTTAAAATTCGATTTTATGGGAAAGAGATCAAAGTGAAATATCACCCTTACTGCCTGAGCTTACATGCATAATAACACTGAGTTCTTGAGTTTGGCTGGCAGACAGGAAACTACATTTTGGAAGTTTTACTTATGAAAACAGTTAGACTGGAAACGTGTTAATACCCTCAGGTTTGTTTCCAGGATTATGAGTTTCGGAGAACTTGGTGATGTTTTTGTCTCACAAGTCAACACTTGTATTTGCTGTTTGGTTTTTCTGTGATTATCATGCAAAACATTTCATGCCTTTCATACATTATGCCCATTTATTTGTCATGGTTGCAGTGCTGCAAGCGCACAAACTGCCAATACGACCGACTTTCTGCAAGCGCAGCAAAATCCACTCGCAAGCAATTAGTTCATAACAGGAGAGTGCTGAGTGTGACGTTTAGAAATGCAGCCAAAACCCAATGATATAAAAACTAATTGAGGATTCTGAGATCTACAGATGGATCGCTCACAAAAAAAAAACAGTAGAGTAGTAGCTCTTTCTGATTGGCTGGTTTCCACCGTACCTTTTAGGCCACGAATCAGAGGACAGCATGTCAACACTAGCAGGCCGACGAGGGATGAGGCCTAAAATGATGATGCCTTTTGACGCACAGCCACCTCAGCGTAAGTGTGTGTGTGTATGAGTGTGTGTGAGTGAGTAGAAGTTGTCATAATTTATAGATTATAAGTAGTTGATTTGGAAAATTGGAGCACTTCAGATTAATATTTTCCAAATATATGTCAAGCTTTCATCCTTTCAAAAATGTCAATTTTTATTTATTGTTAGTTTTTTCTGAATTTGGTGACAGACAGAGAATACAGCATGTGTGTGTGTGATTCCACGTCCTTCATCGCCGGTCAGCTGGTTAATCATCTCGTCCTGTTTGTGTATCTGTGTGTGTGTGTGTGTGTGTATCCATGTCCCATTTCCATTCACAGCTGTGATTAGCGCTCACCCCATCCATTCCCTTGATAACCATCACCACCATTATCACATGGGCAGCCTGGCGTCGCCAACACGCAGCTACCTCTACCACCAGGGCAGCGGGCACCCGCGCCCGCACCCGCACGCCTGCGCCACCCCCATCTCCCATTTAGACAGGGTGGACTCTACAGGTGAGACACTGCCACCTGCTGGACAGCAGGAGAAGTACAGAGGAGAGACTTGGACCTGGTCATATTCATTCATTGATTTGTCATTTGTTCATTCATTCACATGCAGCTGCCATCTTGCTACGTCCATATTTTAGTTTTCCAAAGTGTTACTAACCACTTTTCTCTGACTGCCTACTGAAATTATTTATTTTTGCTCACTTAAATGTCAAAGATTTAAAGCTTTGCTGAAAGTTTGCTGGTTGCGGCTTCAAAAATGTTAAAATTTGCCCACTTTTTTTTGAGTTTTATGGATTTAGTGCAAGGTTTCTATTTTAATATTTGTCAATATTTCGACAAATAGTTTTTCGGTCAGTGAAAATCAAAAACATGTAAGTGAAGGAGAGGGGAAAGGACTTGAGGAACAGTTGACCCAGTATGATCAGAGTAACAAGTCATAGCATAGCAAGTACTATGAGTGTAGATTGAGGAAAGAGTTAGGCCGCTTTCAAACAGGTTCCTGTGGTTGTTCCATTCATTTCAGTGGGGGTAGTCCATTTTGGCTGCGGCGGTACAGGCTGCAGCATTGTCCACCAAAAAAAAACAAAAACGCAGTGACCTGCAGCAGAGAAGTTGAGCTGGGTCCAACTTTTAGAGTAACGCTGCCAGACAACACACTCTGGCCGCCAATCAAACCAGTCAAACCTCCACAGTCTACGTTGAACACAAATAGACAAACCTCCATCAGCTCCCGTCCTCATCGCCGCACGATCCTGTGGCAATTCACCACAAGCTCCTGATCCTGTCTGAATGCGGCCTAACAGTGACGATCATTTCTGCTAAGCTAGGCTCAAAAAGACAGAATATATACTGTATGTGTGCACTGTTGGGCTGCAACTAAAGATTATTTTTACTATCTAGCTATCTTTATATTGGTCCGAAATAGTTGAAAAATGCCCGTCATAATACTTAAATTCAATACAATTAGAGGGGACTACGAAAACTTTAATAATTTGAGATGAAACCAATGAATCTTTGATATTTTTGTTTAAAGGATGACTTTAAAAAATATATTGAATTTGTTGATAAATTATGTATTAGTCGTCTCAGCTTTCTTTGTGTAATAAACCTGTTAAAAAGAGAGTAAAGGGACTTATTACACAGTTGATATTGGGCGTCTCCCAGTATCAGAAAGATCAACATAATCATCTGTAATAAAGTCCATTAGACAAGGAGATAAATGAGTATAAAGACCGCATAAAGCCGGTTGGAAATCCCTCTAAGCTTGTAAACCCCATCTGCTCATTGTCTCTCCTAATGCCCCTCTGCCCCCCTCAGAGTCAGTGAGAAATACCCCCAGTTCGGAGCCCCTCCCTCCAGCCACCGCCTCATCCCAGGCCTCCTGCCCCTCGGAGATCCTGGCCGACCCCGAGGGCAGCTACCACGGCTCCACCACCACAGAAGAAGAGCCCAGCTACTCCAGCAACCTGCCCCCGCTTCGCTCGGCTCACCCGCACGCCCACGCCCACCCGCTCAAGAGCTTTGCCGTACCTGCGATCCCAGCCTCCAGCCATCCATCATTCGAGTCGCCTGCCCTGCCCAGCACTCCCCTGCTGGCTCAAACCGGTAAGCAGCAGCACGCTCAGGTCAGCGCAGACTACAAGACTGCCAACTGTCATCCAAGCTGTTCAGAGGCGGGCAAGGAGCAGGAATCTTAAATAAAATGGATGGAGGATGAACTATGTGATAATCATTCATTAAAACCAACAGAGAAACGTCTTGCTTCGGTTATTTAACAGTTAGATCCGACCGAGTAATTTAATGAAACCTCCGGGTGTGCTCGTACGACATCAGACAGATTAGAGAAGAGCAAAAAAATGAAGCTAACACCGCGAGGCAAACAACACAGGCTTTGAACTGCTTCTTTAAGTCTCAAAAATATTAACGTCGGCTCAGCTGAGGTAACATGTAGACTTATAGACAATAGAAAATGTTGATGTGTTGCCTGGCAACAGCACAGTCCCAGTCCAGGTGTGGAACTATTTGTGTTGGCGGAGCAAACAAAACAAACCATGATCTGTTGTCACTTATAAGTGTTAACTAATAAATGGCACTTGTACCGTATAAAAGTAATATCACACCCGAGGTTGTGCTGTTATACTGAATATCGGCACAGCTGTTGTTATCTTTTCCTGCGGCCTTGTGGCTGCGACTTAATCACAGCCGTGTTGATCTTCAGTACAACATCACTGCCTCTCCTGTGATGTTGCTTAAGTCCGTTGATGCGGATGTTTAAAGTGCGTTAGAATATTTTTCCGTCTTAATATAGGATGTGCCCTCTAGGTGAACCTAATAGGGAACAGTCTTATGTAACAGGGAGCGGTACCTCAAACTGAAGTTTCCGCATGAGCTGGCAAAAGCCTTATTTTGTCTCTTGTCGCATGCAAAGATGGATCCGAGTGCCTCGTACCTCCTCTTGGGACTCCTCTCTTCTTGACGTCAAATCGTGCTCTGGTCCATCTCTTTGTATAGTCTGTGGAAGTCTAAGCCTGTTTTATTTATTTATATTTACTTTATAATTTACACATAATATGTGCATATGACATATGTTAACTTTTGAAAAAGGCAAGACAAGAGTTAATAGTGCATTTCACGGTGACTGTTGTAGTCAGTTTAACAGTAGTAGGATGGTTTATGTGGGATTACACGTATGCGTGACGTCACCCACCCGGGTTTCTGAAGAGCTGTTTTGAAGCTTAACATCTGTGACTCCGGCCGCCTCACGGCTAATCTAGAAATCGGCAAAGACGTGGCTCATTAGCGGACCTGAGGCGGGCCACATGATTCTCAAACAAGCCATCTGTAACGGGAGCGTGGCTTTGAATACAGAGGCAGTACTTGTTAGCAGTGTTGTTTTGGACATTGAACCTGATTTTTAAAAAGTTCTGACCGACACAGTCGTCTAATTAAGAAAAGTTTTACTAGAGTGTGTTACAGAGAGAGCAGTTACTCATTCAAGTCTTGTTGCGTCCACTGACTGTTGCGTATTTGTGTGTTTTTGCGTCTTTCTCACATTCAGGGCCTCCCACTCACCCTCACGTTGTTAAAACAGCCTCTATTGGAACACTAGGAAGGACACGAACACCGATGATAGTCACTGTGCCCAACGCCCCTGATGTGCCAGAGACCAGCAAGATGCTGGAAGATGTAGACAGCGTGAGTATAGCGCCCCACACTGGCTGCTTGTAGCAATGCAGTCTTTTTTTTTGTACCAGGCCTAATGTTGGTGAATGTCACGTTTCTTCACACGTTCCTTCCGAATCCATGTCAGGTGTTTCTTTGGTTGGCACTGGTTTATACAGTTTACATTCAACTGGACGTTGGTTTTAATCACATTTTCTGTGTGTTCTTTCTCTCTTTTTATTCTTTCCAACTTCAATCTCACCTTTTTATTTTTGTGGCGTTGTCGGCTGCCTTTTGATCAATTCATTTAATAACCGATCTTAACCAAACCCCATAACCGGAATGATTTTATTTTTACCATCACGTCCTTT
Organism: Miichthys miiuy; assembly: GCA_036365135.1. Taxonomy (NCBI): domain Eukaryota; kingdom Metazoa; phylum Chordata; class Actinopteri; family Sciaenidae; genus Miichthys; species Miichthys miiuy. The sequence goes on from CM071603.1 coordinate 25,636,639, forward strand.
CTCCGTGTTTTAATCCTTGATTGGCTGTTCATCATCCGTTGACGTCGGCTCCTCTTTTGGTTTTTGAATGTTTTTTTTTTTTGCTTTTTTGTCTGCTTCAGTCCCATTGACCCATCCACCCCCCCTCAGCTCACCTCACCCCACCCATACGACTCCCCTTTCTCCTCTGTGAAAGATCCCTGACTGACCTCCTCCTTTCCTCTCCTTTCTTCTCCTTCCTTCCCTCCTTCCCTCCCTCCCTCCCTCCAGGTGCTTGCCTCCCTCCCTCCCTGCCCCTCCCCGCCCCTCGCAGTAACCCTGTTCCTCTCCCTCAGAGCTACGAGCCCGACGAGCTGACCGAGGAGATGGCCCACCTCGAGGGCCTGATGAAGGACCTGAACGCCATCACCACAGCGCCATGAGCATGCACACACACCCACACACTCTCACACACACACACACACCTCTTCACACACATGCAGACACACTTTCTGTCATCCACGCTCACACACACAAACACACTCTCTAAAGTCAAAACAAACACACCCAAACATAAATCTTGGGAGGCAGAGGCTGGTGGACAGAAAATGGCTTCTCATGCCCAAGAAAACTCTCACGTCCCCCTGCAGAGAAAAAAAAACAAAACAAACAAACTCCAGACTGAAACTTAGGAACTTTTTTTGGCTTACCTTGCTCAGTCTCAGGAAGGAGATTGCCATGAGAGGGAAGAAAAAGTGACACGCTTCATCTTTTTATGAAGAACCATTCTCAGAGACAATGAACTTTAAAACATTGGTCGCTTTCAACCGGAAGATTGTGAATTTTTTCCTCAGCAAAAATACGTGCGGTAGGTTTTGTTTTTTTGTTTTGTTTTTTTTTTTTTGTCGCGAACGCTCACTCTCACACGCTCGAGATGAGACGGCGGTTGATTCAATGTCAAGTCAAAAAGGAGAAAGTCCAAAAATATGCTGGTTTTGATGTTGGTGCTCATGCGGCGCAGTCTACACACAGTGTTTGTTTGATTAGTGTTTTCTTTGTGCATTTTGTATATCTATTGGGCCGTTTCAGTGAAGTGAACATTGGATATCAGCCCCCCCTTTACAAGCCTACATTATTCATAAACGTGGTATTTTATTTTTGTTTTACCCCTTGTGTCATATATTGTGCCATGACTTTTTATTATTTTCTATGTTATTGTATTATTTTTACACATATCCTTATAAACATGTACATATGTTGTGTTTTTTTGTTTTTTTTTTTTTTTTAAACTGCCTCATTCTTTTGATGTTTCCCATATTTCATTATTATTATTTGGGATGAAAGTGGGATTACAAAATGAGTCCTGAAGCTCAGTTTTCATATCAAAAGGGGAGAGAAGCCTGATGTGTTTCTACAGTACATTCTTCTCTGGCATTGTGTTGCCCGCTTTGTACATTAAAACGTCTTCTTCTTTTTTTTTTTCAGTCTTTTTGTTTTGTTTGTGGGAGCTCCGTTTTAAAAGCCTTACCAACGTGTTTGTATGTTGGACCGTCGAGATGACTCGGCTCTCCGCGGATGTCGCTCAAGAGTTGTGCTGTCACTCGCTGCCAGTGGCAGTTTCTATATAGTTCTGTGGGACTTGACAGTATTCCCTCACAGGTCAGGGGTACCTAGGACTCAGGGCGCTGACCCCAACCCCTCCTAAAAAAAACAAAACAAACACAAAAAAAAACCTCACAGTCAAATCAGTCAATCACCTGCAACAGACGAGTTATCTTTTATACAAGAAGTTCGGTGGAATGTGTGTGTCGTTTTCCAAAAAAAACCAATATTTGGTTGTCAGACGTCTGTACTGCTGAACCACGTGTGCATTTTACCCCACAGCGGAGTGTGTTTGCTGTATTTTCCTGCTGTTCTTCATCAGATGCCCGGGTTCTTTTACAAATCTTATAAGATGCAAAGATGTTGGCCTTTTGAAGGGGACTCCCAGATTTTTTTTTTTTTACATGGTAGTTTTTGTATGAAGAAGAAGAAAAAGAAGAAGAAGAAGAAAAAAGAAGCTTGTTCTATACACAAATCCGATGTAAAAAAAAGAAAATGGAAAAAAAAAAAAAGTCCATCTAAGAAACTAGTTTTTCATTACCCTCTTACCCAAAGAAATTTGTCATTTGCAATCATAGTAATTTGCTCTACTTTTGTGAATACCATGTTTCTCATAAATGTACATCGTCATGAATGTCAATATAACTGTAAGAGATTTTAACTATGGATACAAACAAGGAACAAGTTTTGGGTAATAAAAAAAAAGAAAAAAAAAAGATTGAAATCAAACAGGGGGAGAAAACGGACCGAACTCCATTTGGGAAATAATCTATTGAGTTGTAAACAGTTGAACCTGTATTGCACTTTTTCACAGTTTTTGAAAAGTACATTTCTTACATATCTTGTGTTTTAAATATCAAAAGCTGTTTGTGTAAACGTAGTGTCCTAGGTAAGCAGCAGGCAGCTGGTCTTTGTTTTTGTTTTTTTTTTATGTTTTATTTTTAATTTTTGTTTTTTTTTTGCTTCAGAGATGATATGAATTTGAGCAGCCGAGTTGTTTACTTTTTGCAGCTCATGATGAGGAATTCTGTTGTTGCTTGTTCATGTACAGAGCTTTCTTTGCTTTCTGTAGGAAGATAAAAAAAAAAATCTGTGGCTTTTTAAAAAAAAAATGTTGAAAAAAAGGTTTGGAAAAAAAAGATGTTTTTTTATTGGTGCTCCTATACATTGTGTATACAAACTATTATGAATACTAACAAAGTAAATGTTTCTGCTCGTCTTCTTTTCATCAAACACGATCAGGACGCCCGTCAGGTGTTAAAACTCACTCATAAGTGTGCAGAAATAAGTAATACACAATCCAAAATCTACAGTATGTTAACGGACTGTACTTACATGGTGCCCTTCACTACACGTCTCCTTCACGCACACATACGTTCACTGATGGCTGCCATGCAAGCTGCCAACTGCTCATCAGCGTCCCCGTCGGGAGCAATTCGGAGTTCAGTATCTTGCTCAAGGACGCTTCGACATGGACTGGAGGAGCCAGGTATCGAATCACAGACCATCTGATCAGTTCTACCTCCTGAGCCACAGCCACCCCACACAGTTACTTTACAGTATAGTAAGCACTATGAGTCAAGTAGAGCTGAAATAGTCAATCATCCATACATCTATTTTCTCTAACTGCTTATCCTCATCAGGGTCGCAGGGTGGCTGGAGCCTTTACCAGCTGACTTAGTGCAAGAGGCCGGATACACACTGGACAAGTCACCAGTTCATCACAGGGCACATAGAAACAATAGATTAATATTTTTTAAGATTTAATCATTTCAATGACTCCTCATGATACTAAACCGAATATCTTTGGGTGTTGCTCAGACAAAACAAGCATTTTAATTCAACTTTAACCTTTCAGTGCTATCTGATGCTTGATAGATCAATTAATTTATTGATTCAGCTTCCGATATAATCCTGTGGAACTAAACAGTATCTCCTCATAGGTCAGGGACACCTCGGACTTCCAAACGTGAAAATAATCTTTTGTGAAGTCGAGGAGGGTTTCTTTAGGTTTAAAATGCTCAAATGTGAAACAAAGGGACAGCTGTCATTTTTAGTACGCAGATGTTATATTTCAGATAAAGACTGTATTCACTTGAATGAACCATTATTTGTGCAGTTATAAACTCTTCATGGGTTTCTAAGTACTGTAGCATGAAGGTGAGGTCAACCAGTGCTTGTTTGTCCAGATTTCTAGTAGTCGTAGTCATCATGTGAAACTGGATAAAAACTGAGTTTCTGCCCGAACAGCTGATGAAACTGACTCACTCGACATTTGGCTGCTACAGATGTAGCCGCCTAGAATTACCGGCTGGTCCGTGACAGGTCCATGACGGGGCCTCGCCTATCTGAATGGCATGAACAGATATATCCGGCTGGCAGCGTCAGTTCTGAGTGGCTGCCACTGAGGAGTTGGCGTTCAATTCAACTTCTGTTGATGGAGCTTGATGTCACAAAATGTTTTAATAAACCATGACATTTAAACAGACTGACATGTACAAAGTTGGACAAATGAGTCCACTTGTACGTGTCAGTACACATTAAAATGTTAACTTTGATACATTTGGATACATTTGACTGTTGTTTTAGAGTGTGTTCACAAAAATCACTATAGGCTCCACATCAAGAAATTAAATAAGTTATGAGATGGTTTCACCTCATAACACTATAAAAAAATAAAGTAGATATTAGGCATTTTATATGTTGCAGATGAATTTTGCTGCATTTTGGGCTCAACATCTGGAGCCCAGATGAAATATGAGGTAAGTTGCAGATACACTTATATTTGAGAAGTATCACTGTATGAATAGATATAAATGTACAATATAAACAGGATATACTACACTATTTAAAATAAATGAAAACTGAGGATTGAGAGTGACGAGTGTAAAGTGACGAGTGTATACAGAAATATTGCACAAAATATCAAGCTCTGGTACTATAGCAGCAGTCATAGTTGGTAATGAATATTTTGCAGACAGCAGTCTGATTAAGATTATGAGTGGAGAAGTCTGATGACCTGATAGTAAAAAGCTATGATCCTGTAATGTCTGCCATAAAGTAGTCTGCGGATGCTGATTAAACTTTATCTATGCTGCACTTTATATAACAGAGTTACAAAGGATTAAAACTTTTAGGACTGCAATGAAAAATGATACAAAAATACAATAAGAATAAACAACAATAATACAAGATAAAAATAATAATAATAAAGCTGTGTGCTAGCATTACTAACAAGCAAAAGGTTTTAGAAGTAAACAAGCAAAAGGTTGAAAGCAGACGATACAAAACACCAAAAAGTTAATACTAAATAATCTTTCTGTAAATAATATTTCTGTATAATGAGGTTTAAATGTTCATTTTTTTTTGATATACAGTATCTTTTTAAAGGTCCATTTCTTTGCAGGAATTTTATATAATATTCATTAGTATGTTTTCATTAGTGTATAATAACCTGAATATATGAATCGTGTTTTCGTTGCCTTAAAACGAGCCCTTCATATCTACAGTTTATATCTACCTCTTCCACGGCGGCCACCAATCACTGATCTAGATATGACCTTTTTCTTTTTGAATGAGTTTTTCTTTCATGCTCGGAAGGGGAGGGTGAGACGTAGGAGAGTATTCATTTGGTTGCAATCTGAAACTTCACTACTAGGTGCCACTAAATCCTGCACACTGGACCTTTAAGTCTAAAAATATCATATCATATCATATCATATCATATCATATCATATCATATCATATTATATACATGTGTACATACTATATATTGCAGTTATGTATGTATGCACACCTTGCACAGGCTAAATATATGACACATTTCTATGTGTATCTCTATAGATATATTATTATTGTTGTTATTATATACTGTTATTAACAATACACTAACACTACCATCATACCATCAGTTTTATCTACCTATTTAGCTTGTGTTTTTAACTGTCCTTGTCCCATTCTGTTTTATTTTTATTTATTTATTTATTTTTCTACCTCAGTATTTTATTCTATTGTATTTTTATTGTATTTTTACTGCTATGACGACCTAATTTCTCTTTGGGGATTAATAGTCATCAATCAATCAATCAATCAATCAATCAATCAATCAATCAATCAATCTATCTATCTATCTATCTATCTATCTATCTATCTATCTATCTATCTATCTATCTATCTATCTATCTATCTATCTATCTATCTATCTATCTATCTATCTATCTATCTATCTATCATCAGCCTGAGTCTTTGCCCTGTCATGTCGCTCTCTGTCCAGCAGGTGTCGCTGCAGCCGTTTAAGCCTTCACGCCTCGCCTCCGTCCACATCCGCTTACGTCAGTCGCTCTCACACAGCAACACGGAATATGGCGGCCAGCTCGGATCGGGATCCCCCTCCTTTCCCCGCAGCAGAGGAGCCCGGAACCGGACTGCCTGACATGGCAGACGGAGACAGCGACGAAGGGGAGGACATCTTCGTCTGTAACGTACGTTTCCAGCTCGGTGTGCGCGAATTAAAAACCTGTTTGCGGTTGTTTAAATCAGCAGCAAAGTCTTGCTCCTTTATCTGACCTGCATCCATCAGAAATAACTGACACAGAGGCTTGTCAGATTTCCTCTAAAAGCTGCTTAAACTTAACCGAAGTTCAGTTTGCAGGGCTCAAATGTAGCAGTTTGAACTCTTAACGTAGGTTTTTGGGGTTTGTCCGCCTGTCCCGGTGATTAATTGTTCATTTTAAAGATGCTCCTGTGTCGGTGTCCGGTTGAACAGCTCATTTTTGTATGTTTTATCATGAATTTGGCTTTTTATGACTCCACCCAGCCAGCCTCTTCATGCTTATCTGTGTCTGTAAAAACGTTATTAACGGTCACTGCTCCTCCTGTCATCCCTTCTTGTTCCTCCTCCTCCTCCTCCTCCCTGTCTGTGTGTCTGCAGAGTAACCCTGTGGCTGCTGTGAGTCGAGGAGTTTCTCAGCCGGACCGTGTCAATGAAGAGCCTCCAGATCTGTTCAGTGAGGAGGATGAGGAGGAGGAGGAGGAGGCCGGCAACACACCTGCCAAATCCAACGGGGTTCACTCTGATGATGACAACGACCTGTTTGCTGGTTAGGAGACGGTTTATCTGCATTATATCTCGCTTAGTTTTTAATTGATCAGGTACAAAAATGAAGTCACGGGCCTGTGAGATGGTTTATTTCAAGCTTTGGTCATGCTGGATAAGTTTTAATGCAGATTTTAAAGGGGCATTCCACTGATTTTATACATCATGAGCAAGCGGTAGCCTGCAAGTGCAGTTCCTCAAATGTCCACTTGAGGCTGGCTACAGAACCAGTCAAGTCTCCATAAGTCCCCATGTTAAAATGTCCAACTTCACAGCAGAAATAAACATGTTGTCCCTGTTCATGACAACTGTACTGAGTCTGAATTTTTATATAACTCACCCCACTCATATTAAGACTTAAAGTTATGCATAATTAGCAGTGTGGCTGCTTTGATTGACAGGGAGGTGCAGTTACAGATGGCTCGTTTGAGTAACCAGTAATCAGGTTTGCTGATGGTCCACATCATTAGCCAGGAGACGGAAGAAGCAGGACTACCAACACGGCACTAAACCCTTATAAAAATAAAAATGTCATCCCAGCTTGGATGCAACTACAGACCGCTCTGATTATTAATTAAACCAGTAATAATTGTTAATGTTTGGTTAGTAAATACAGAAAAAAGTCACAATTTCCCAAAGTAATGTTTGTCACTGCCCCAAAGATATCCACTTTATGTTGTCAAACAAAGAAAAGCAGCAAATCTTCACATTTTAGAGGCAGGGTCTTTGATATTTTTGCTTCATACTATAATTGCATGTTGCAGCAGATTCATGTTCTCTCAGTCAGCTAATAATTTTAGCTCCAGCTTGTTCGAGCATGCATTTTGTTTTTCCTTTTCCTTTCGGATCAAGGGGGGCATACGTCAATCAAAAGTGTTCTTCTCCTCCTCCAGAGGCGCATGTGGAGCTGAGCACAGACAAGCCCGGCAACTCTGATCGGAAGGAGCTCTCCACCTCCTCCTCTGGCCTCCGTCCTGCCTCCTCGTTCACTCAGAGCCCTGCAGCCATGCAGCCCACCTCCTTGGAGCAGGTACGGGCCACGCCCGAGCTGAGTTTCCTGAGAATTAATTATTTGACTGCATGCATGCTTTTGTTTGTCACAGTCAAATGTTCAGAGGTGTGCTATTTTTGTGAAATGCAGCTGGAGGACGAAGAAGCCAAGGATAGTTTTGATGTGGATGTCGCTGTCACCAACCCTGAGAAAGTCGGTCAGTGTTTTGTAATTTCCTTCCTTAATTTCAGACTAAAAGCTTATTAGTTCTCACCATCACTCTATCTCCAATGTTTCTGTTCTTCTAGGAGACGGCATGAATGCATATGTGGCCTACAAAGTGTCCACCAGGGTCTGTAGTAAAGCTTGTGTTCATACGTATATTTTTACTCAGCTCTTGACAATTGTTTTTCAAGTTCTGCGCCTTATTCGTGCACCATTCTTGTTTCTACTTTCAGACGTCCTTGCCCATGTTCAGGAGTAAAGCCTTCACTGTGAGGAGGCGTTATAGTGACTTCCTGGGTCTTTATGAGAAGCTGTCCGTCAAGCAGTCGCTCCAAGGCTGCATCATCCCACCACCGCCTGAGAAAAGTGTCGTAGGTGGGTGCCCAAGTCTTTTCTCTTTTATTTTAGTCTCTGTGTTTATATTTGTGTATTCTGTTTTTTTCATTTTTGTTATTTGGACCAACAGGAATGACAAAAGTGAAGGTGGGAATGGACGACCCGTCTTCAGTAGAGTTTGTGGAGAGAAGAAGAGCGGCTCTGGAGAGGCAAGGATTATTATCAATAAGATTATAAGTGGTATTCATACGCACAATACACAGTACGCTAAACACCTGAATTAGATCCACACAGTCATACATGGTCCCTCCATTAATGATATTTCTATCCATGTGCAAGTTTTTTTTCTTATTCACTTTATCTTGCTGCCACTGTGTCTTTTGTAGGTATCTTCAGAGGGTAGTGTGTCACCCATCGTTACTACAAGATCCTGATGTCCGTGAGTTCTTGGAGAGAGAAGAAGTGGGTACTTTAAGATATAAAACAATATTGCAGCAGCAATAAGCTGGATAATAACTTCATCCCCATTTTAGATTTAATTATGCGCCTTAAGAAGAAAGGAAGAGTTTGTTCTTGCTAAGCAAATTTTAGATGACTTGTGTGCTAACTTTTAAGGTGTGTGTGTGTGTGTGTGTGTGTGTGTGTGTGTGTGTGTGTGTGTGTGTGTGTGCGCGCGTGTGTGTGTGTGTTTCAGTTACCCAGAGCAGTGAGCACCCAGACACTGAGCGGAGCTGGCTTCCTCAAAATGATCAATAGGGCATCAGATGCTGTCAACAAGATGACCATCAAGATGAATGAGTCTGACACTGTAAGGGGACTCTGGATGAAGTCTTTTTTTTGCAATATTCAGGAGACTGTTGAGTATGACTCTGAGTATGGAGATACATTTTATAACTGGATAAAATGTATTCCCATATATGTTGGATGAAGCCTGACAGATCAGTGGTGGTACCAGAACATTGAAACAATGATGAGGATTGAGGGATATGGACAAGAAGGGAGTATAGTGAGGAAATTATTTAGATTTAAGACCTTATAACTTGAACTTGTGGAGTATTTTACAATGTTTTTGTATTTATCTTAATTAAGAGATTTTGAGATTGGTTATATGGGTTCTTATATTATGTTTTAGAGACGATGATGTAGTTTGGTTGTGTCTTTGCTGCGTGTCTCAGTGGTTTGAGGACAAGTTCCAGGAGGTGGAGAACGAGGAGCAGCAGCTGAGGAAGCTACACGCTTTGGTCGACTCCCTGGTCAATCACAGGAAGGGTGAGCTTCATCTGACTTTTTGACTCCTTTCTGTCTGCCCAATTTTTTTATTTTTTTATCAGATTATTTCAACTGAGGAAACAGAAGAGTACAGAGCAGCTGCGTTGTCTTTTAGGGCGAAAGAAGCAGAATGAATAGGTTTTTTGTTTCCTTCCTTCAAAACCAGAGCTGTGTGGGAACACGGCAGTATTTGCCAAAAGTATGGCCATGTTGGGAAACTCTGAGGACAACACGGCCCTGTCCCGGGCTTTATCCCAGCTGGCAGAGGTGGAGGACAAGATGGAGCAGCTGCATCAGGAGCAGGCAGCCAGTGACTTCTTCATCTTTGAGGAGCTGCTGGCTGACTATATCCGCCTACTAGGTGCTATGCGGGTAAGCTCACAGCTGCAGAATGGGTGAAGAAGTAAAGATCCTTAAGAAGTAGCGAGGCCTGGAAACCTGATACCAGGACTAAAATTAAGAAACAAATCATCTCTTGGGTGTTTTAAACCACGTTTATGTCGTTAAGCTGAATCACTCAAACTTATTTTTACGTATAGAACAGCAAAATCTTGTAAAATATGGGGCAGGATCTGCTGTACAGAAGTATTTGTAAAGTAGCGAGGGATAAATAGTGATTTAAGCCAGAAAAATGGCAAAACGTGCCAGTTGAGCCAGTTTCTAATGCTTTGGATCTGTCCAAGTACAGTATTACCGCAGGCAGGTTCTCTGTTTAGTAAGTGGACTTATCAGGCGTTATGTTACTGTTGTTATCTAATCTAAAATGGACGTCCACAGGGGTGTTTTGACCAGCGTATCCGGGCGTGGCAGCGATGGCAGGAGGCTCAGGGCACGCTCCAGAAGAAGAGAGAGGCCGAGGCCAAGCTGCTGTGGGCCAACAAGCCCGACAAACTGCAGCAGGCCAAAGACGAGATCACTGAGGTAAGAGGTACAATGAGCACGCAGCACAGAGGTTTTTACGTTAACGCAGGCGCCTTGAGTTACAATCCAGAGTCCCTTTTATTTCCACCCAGCTGATCTTTAGCTTACTGTAGCCCACTCCTCAAAAGACGAGATTGTTTATTCTTCCAGTGTTTAGATGTTAATCATTAGGAAAAAATGATTGACTTCTTGTCAAAAGAGATTTTCATTTTTTTATATTGTCTCTTATATTGTTGTTTTGTTTAGTATTTACAGCCAAATCAAAAGTAGAGAAAAATAACCTGCAACAAGTCCTTAAATCAAGCAAACATACTTTTTTTTTCTTGCCAGTTCAATCTTCTTAAATGTGAGGACTCTCTGTGCTTCAGTGCTTTATTTGATTATAAATTGAATATCCTTGGTTTTTGGCTTTTGGGCCAGACAAACAAGCTATTTCAAGAAGTCACCTTGAGCTTTGCTTTGATGGTCATTATTCACTGTTTCCTTCTTTACTTGAACAAACATTGAAAAATCAATCTGACAGCTCCAATAACAGCGCACTGATGTAGCTGCTGGAGTATTTGGCATGTCCCATCAGTATATTATTTTCCTTCAGAGGCAGCTGATAGATATTTGTTTACTTTAACAATATTAAGTCATTGTTATGTTCTGGAAAATATGCATGAATACTTTTAATTGTTGTCGTCGTTTTCTTCCTCACGTACGTCCTCAGTGGGAGTCGAGGGTTACTCAGTACGAGAGAGACTTCGACAGGGTCGGAATGACCGTACGTAAGGAGGTTCTCAGGTTTGAGGTATGTTTATGATCAAGTTTTTCATGTTTTATCATGCTTCAGCTTTAGATCACAGTAGATTTAATGTGACAATGTGTGTTAATGTCAGAGAAACATTTAAAAACTGTAGTAGTAGAGTGTCTTGGGGTGCCTCGGTAGCTCACCTGGTAGAGCATGCGCCTGTTTCAAGGTTAAAGTGCTCAATTCCAACCAGGGTCCTTTGCTTTATGTCATCTCCTCTCTCTCTCCCCTGAGCTTCCAGTCTATCTCATCACCTCTCGCTATTGAATAAAGCATAAAATGACTAAAAAATATCTAGAAAAATAGCAGTAAAAGAGTAAGAGAATTTCCATGGTTGACCAGAGTGAGTCAGTGAAATGATGCAAGTACTGAAAGATATTAAACTAGATTTAGGACTTCAATTTGAGTCGAGTAATGTGGGGGACAGTTGCAGGACACTGTGGAAAAAGCTCTGGAGCCACATGACCATATTTTCGGGTCACGCACCTTGGAAATAGAAGTTCTGCCAGACATCTCTGCAGCTGGCTTTTCCATTGACGTGTCGACACTTTTGTCTTTTCAGAAAGAAAAAGCCAAGGACTTCAAGAGCCAGATAATCAAATATTTGGAAGCAATGCTGCAGTCTCAACAACGGGTAAAACTATTTCAAGTATTATTCAACATGTGCACCAGGATGGTTAACTTTATTCATGAGTACCAAAGTGTGCCTTAAACTGTAAAATATATTGGTTATAGCAACACATTTTAACCTCTTCTTCTCGTCCTGATTGTATTCCAGCTTATAAAGTTTTGGGAGGCGTTCCTGCCCGAGGCAAAGGCGATAGCTTAATGAAGAGGGAGACTTTTTAAAGACCCCAACTGCCTTTTTTGAACACTTTACCTCTTGACCAGGAACTGAGAGGACAATTTTGAAACACACAAGAAACTTCCATCCATTTCTTTTTTTTTTGTCTTTTTAATCATAGTGTTATTCTCTTATCTTGTACAGTTATTTGATATAATAAGCTGCCGCATTTACACAACAACATTTCTTTGGCATAATTCTTTGTTTATGTTTTTGACTTACAAAGATGGTTTGAAGCAGGAATCCAACAGAGATTAACCTGGCCGTAGTTTATGTAAAACTCACTGTCTTGTCAGCGGAGATATATTTTTATGTTTCTTGCTTAAACCAGTATATTAAAGTGTTAACACCAAGGTACTGCCCTAGAGTAACATTGTCTATAGTTTACATTAGAAGATAGACGTATGTAAATCATTCCAGTCTCTAACAGGTTATGTCGATGGATGCATGTCAGATGTTTTGATGCACTAAAATGCATTGTACAGTTGGAAAAACTGTTTGGTTTTTTTTAAATATTAAATACCACTATTGATGACTGAGGTCATATACCAGGAGTATTAGCACATTGTTACAGTGTATCACAATAAATATTAGATCATAGAAATCATATTAAAATTCAGATTTGACAAGGTTACATGCTTGTCAGCGTTACAGTGAGTGCAACTCGAAAAATGCAATCACTGCTTTGTTGGTATTTTCTACAATGATGTATTTGCTAGAGTCATTCTTATTATATTAATCCATTTCTTCCATAACCTTTAAGTATTTAGATTTCTTGTGTCAGAGATTGAGGCCCAAAGGAACTCATTTGGAAGTGCTGCAGAGATTCTTTACTGCCCATATGTACACATGTACAGTACTTGAATTGAATCATACAACTAATGTCTGATATTATTAGTAACCATATGTTTTTTTTTCTTTGATAAATTGGTTTAATGATGACATGAAGGCACAGACATTCAAGTGATACTGTCCCTTATTTTCTTATTCAGCATTTGTAAGTGTAGTTTTACCGTCATGTCATATTTACGTAAGAATGTGCTTTATTTTTGTAACCACTTTGCATTAGCACACACATTTTCCTGGAAATGCTAAACAGGTAGATGTACAAAATAAATATAATTGGTTAAGCTTTGGCATCTGTTTTTGTCTGTTAGTTTGATTTGTGTCCATTTCACTTCATTTCATGGATGAATTATGAAACATTGGCCTGAAGCGTAAAGGGTATGATGTTGTCTTTTTCAGAAAGGTTGTGGAGGTTAACCTCAAAAATAAGAAATACAATTAAATCATTGCAGGAAACATCATTCAGTGTAGCAATGTTAGCATGCGGAGCAGGAGAATGCTGCAACTGCAATGATTTAATATAATAGACTATCCTTTTGTTTTTTCAAGATCTCAAATTAATTTTGTTATCTCGGGAAAACAATGTGTTGTTATCTTGAGATCTCAAGAAAATGATCCTGTTATTTCAGGATAAGAACATTTATTATTTTGACACAATGACATAAATAACTCGAGAGTCCCAGAATACAAATGAAATTATCTCGAGAAAACTGAGGAAATAAAATATAAATATGAATAAATAATGAATGTATGACCCCTTTTGGCACTATATAAACTACTTTAGACACATTTTCTTTGTCCTACAAACTATCACACACATACATAAAAACACATACATAAAACACCACAACATAACCACAAAAATAAACATTCAATACAGCAGATTTATCCACCCATATCCCGTCCAAAAGCTCTCCGCACATGGTGGTTACTGGGGAAGCACCTTATGGAATATATTAGATATTATAGGTACTACATAATCAAGGAATGGGGTCCATATATGAGAAAATAAACCAATATTTCATGGGTAAAAGGTTGAATATTATCATATGCTGCCTGAGAGAGAAATATACCTCTGGAGTCTGCAGGCACCCCAGTCACTGGATTAAATACACTAAATCAGGCATTTTCAACTTGGGGTCACACACAACACTGTCAAGCAAGCAAACTTGACCCCTTGTCACTTATGTAAAAGAGTTGTTTTCCCTTTTTTTCATAAATAACATCAAGTAACTAAACTGGAAAGGGTTAAAATCATCAAAAAGATTGAATGTTTGGTAGTTTTGAACAAGTTGTGTACGAGATTTATGCAGAAAAAAGCCGAAAAATATTAATTTGTAAAGTTTTTATATCAGTTTTTTGGACGTGGACATTTTTTTGTCCTTAACAGCTGAAGTGGGTAGTATATTTTTTTCACAGTGGTCTATTTATCTACACTCAAAAAAGGTTTTTGGGCTAAAATGCAGGAGTTATGCATTTCAATTACATAGAAAATTTTCATCCAGGTTAGGTTTAATATAAATTAACTAATAAACTTAATGTGAAGCAAGTAATAAGATTTATGTAATAGTACTAATAAACTCAATGTCCTTCCACTACACAGTAGTGCATGTAGTTTATGCATTCAATATTAATAAAGCCAATTTGTTTGTCAAAAATGGATGTAGTCATTTTGAGTTTATTAGTACTATTACATAAATCTTATTACTTCACATTAAGTTTATTAGTTAATTTGTATTAAAACTATGTAATTCAAATGGATGTGATTTTTTATGTTATTGAAATGCATAAGTGGCCAAAACATTTTTTTTTTGAGTGTATTAGAGAAATTTAAATTCCAAATTTTGTCAAGAGGGAAAATGATGGCCAGATAAAAGAGGGAAAAAATGCCCAAATTTGACAAAAACGTGCACAGTGACGGGTCAGGGTTAATAATTATCCTGCATGTATTCGGTCCTGACCTGGAAGTGTGCGCCGTGAAGCGGGCGGTGCCGTCCTTCTACATCCGGTGTGTTTGAACCTTTCACGGGCAGCGAAGACAGACGAAGAATGGAGAGAGAGAGCCGCGAGCGAGACTCCGCTGCTAGCGTGAAACATCAAGTATAACAACAAGTAACACACCCGTTAACCGTATATTTAAAAGCTCCGGCAGCTTTCGTTTATACATCTGGCGTGACTGATACGCAAGCCGTGTCCCGGTCGTGTGGATTCATCCCAGCGGAGGTGAGTGTGTTGTGTTTGTTTGAGACATTTTCATAGTAGGCTTTAACGGTTGGTGGCTACATTTCGGTTGCTAACGGAGCTAATTTCCTTGTTGCGCTCGGTCCAGCTGTCACCTTAGCCATCAGTAAGGCGGTAATAGCAAGCTGTGATATTTGTTGTCTATTAAATAACCTTATGTTGTGATTAACAAGAAAATATCACCGTTTTTTTTTTTTACGAAGAATATATTTGAAGCCGAACCAGCTAAATAACGTTAGCTTTGTAGCTTGGTTAAGTCGCTAACTTAGCTCAACGGTTAGTTCGCCTACCAATCGATGTGACCATCACTAAATGTTACACAGCCATGGCAGGCTTTGTCCGAGAAACGCTTGGCGTATAACTGCTCAAGTCGCTTCCTTGTTTTGATACAACAACAACCGGAGGCCTAGCTTACAAAAAAAATATATAAAAAAAGGATCGATCATCTTTATATTAGCCTCAGCTCTCTGCCTCCTTTTTTTTTTTTTAACCTCAAACACTTCCTCACATATGAAGAGCTTCTCAGAGCTTGAAAAACATAAATGAAGGGGCAGAAAACAGGTGACATTTTTTTTACAAATTAAAACCCAAAAGGCCCCTCCTCAGCCTGCTCACTGTGTGTTATTGAAGCTAACTGTTGCAAGTTTTTTGGTTTTTGCCAGGTGCAGATGTGAGGATGTTGCACATTTGTCCTCCACACACACACACACACACACACACACATATACATAAGACGCTACATCCACAATGTAAATCTCCCAACATGCACAGACGTCTTATTACTGAATCAATAGAGTATGGCTCGTATTCAGTTACCACTCCATCTAGTAAATTGATTGACCATCCCCATTTCTCACTAAATAACACAGTGGTTTTTAAAATGCTTTAAGAGAGCGGAGCTCTGAAGATGACATTTTATTGAAATATATGTTACGAGCTGGACGTGTGCCCAAACGTAGGGCGGTGTGGGTGCATTTTTAAAGAAGTCCTAATGAAGGAAAAGGCCTGTGTTAAACAGTGCATGTGTTGCATTCATTCAGACGGTCATGACGGACACTTGACGACACGCGAACTCACTGTTTACTGGTCTCAATTTAGGGAAAAGAACATTGAAGTTAAAGATTAATCACTGCACATTTTTTTTGCAGGTGATTATTTACTTGATAAAACTGCGTATGTGCAGTTAATTACATCATAATGTAAAAACCATGTCAGCAGAGTTCAAATAAGTTGTCTTTACTCGTGCAGTATTTGTATGCACGTGTTTCCCCCCCCCCCCAATGAATTGATGGAGATGGAGGAAAACTATCATCTAAATTCCCTTCAGTTATTGTTCATAAGAGCAGAGAGAGGCAGCTGTTGGCTGGTGCTGCCACAGTAGGAGTCTGCACTATTGGCAGGGCCCCCCTCTCAGGCTGATCTTTCCACTGAAGGTTAATCACTCCACTTAGAGCCTTTATGTTTTTGTAAAAATGAAAAGATGTCAACAGATGAGTCATTTTTTAATAGACGCTAATCAGCGAGAAGAATTTCGCTTTTCTCTGGATATTGTGACAGGCGAATCTGTGTATCCCCTGACTGTAATCAGTGTTTTTGGAGTGTTAAATACATTTTCAATGCCACCTTAGTGTGTCTTACTGATGGAAATATACCAGTGAGTAGTGCTGGGTTTTAAAACTAGCTATTAACCAATTATATCAGCTCTCCTGAGATGTTTTTATGTCCTTCACTCTTGCTGCTCTGGTTTAGTGCCTGTGATTGGAGTGCAAACAGTTGTGTTTACGTGTATATTTTGATACATTTCTCCACACTTGAGTTGGATATTATAGCAGCATCGTGAAAATAATACCTTGTTTATGTATTTGTACAAACACCACATCACTGCGCCATCGTTTCCAGTCCGACTGGGACGGTGAAATAAAATAGTCTGGTGGATGTTTTCTCAGCTGGAGGAATATTGGTGATGACACGGATGTGAGATCAGCAGAAGTTACTGTCTGTAGTCTCAACTTTGAGAGCATCTTCAGTAATATGACACATTTCTTGTTCACACAGCTTCATTGAGAAGTGTAAAGGAATGAGATATCTTTACCGTAGAGACAGGCAGCCTTCCTGGAACAGAATGACACAAATGTTCAAAATACGCAATCCTATTATTACACAGTGAGGTTAGCTAATAATAAAATTATGATTACAATTTCTAGGAAACAAAATGAGTGTGAATCTACTGTTTAACTTATAATAATGTCAAATATTTGTATATTTCTTGCATTCAGTGCTAAATCAATACACTTAAGGATGCTAATAGTCCTTACAGGCCGAGCTAGAGTTAAATTAAATGCCAGTATGCAAATGAGCTTTATGTCAAGCATCAGATGATCATAAATCTATAGCACCATCTAACTTGCACCCACATTTACCGCTTATCTGCAACTAACTCCAGCACAAAACCAACTAAAGTATCTCCTTTCAGACTCTGCTATGACATTCAAAACACAGAGCATGACACAGTAACATCAGCTGAACACCAACTCAGCGTTTCTCCAACGTGCTCATCAGGCAACATTTTGCTCTCCCCCCCCTCACGTGCAGAAGTGAAGGAGAGTAACCGAGACAGTCGTGCAGCTCAGACGATATCAGTTCCTTTTGTTAACGCCTGCACGTTGCTTACACTCAAGCAGAAGATAATTAAAGCCAAGCCTGATAAATGAGGCTAAATAATGTTTGGCTAAGTTTCACTTTGTAGCTGGTTAAGTCAGGTTTTAAAGCTAACTTAGCCAACAGTCAGTCACTGAGCTCCGTGACTGTGAAATGAAGCCAAGTGCCAAAAACTGCAGTTCCTCAAACGTCCACTCGAGGCTGGCTACAGCATGAATCAGTCTCCATAAGTCCCCATGTTAAAATGTCCAACTTCACATGTTTACAGCCTGGTACCTGGTAACAGTTTTGCTCTCTATAGCTGATTTCCCTGTTCATGACAACTGTACTGAGGGTGAATTTCTGCATAACTCATCCATTCAAATTATATCAAGGCTTAAATGATGCATAATAAATAGCGTGGCTGCTTTGATTGACCAGTAGGTGCCATTGCAGATGGCTTGTTTGGAAACCCGGGCGTCAGTCGGCCAGACTCAGGTCTGCTGATTATCCACGCCTTTGCAGATTTTTAGATTAACCAGGAGGTGGAAGAGGCAGGACTGCCAACATGGCGCCAGACACACTATAAATTATAGCAGAAAGGAACTATTCTTTGAACGCACGTACCAAACTGGACGAGGGCAACATGTTGTGTTTGAAATTTTAAGCAAGCCCGACAAAACCAACAAATAGTTAAATATTTGTTCACACTGCATTTTCAGTCACAGTCAAAAAGTAATTGTTGGAACAGATCGGTTAAAGAAATAAGCCAGTCAGCTGAATCTGTAATGGGATTTGACGTTGTAAAATCCTTTCATGTCTTCTCCTTCTGAGACTAAATTACTTTTATAAGATGCCAAAAGGTGTGTATCCTCGCAGTCGTTTATCAGGAGACATGGCACTGCAGGGGATTTCCCATGTTACATCAAAACCAAAGGAGCATTTACCACAGAGTGTTTCTAAGAGCTTGAATTTATTCTTCACTTTATTAATTAGGTGGTCGAAGACTGACGTGGATTTTCACAAACTTGAGCGTCTGTGCAGTGTAATGTTTATTTTGTATCACACACGAACAAAACTCCAGGGACACGTTCTAAAATAATGCAATCCACCAAAATATACTGCTGTTCAGTATGTCCTGATACACTACTGTAACGTTAGGTTTCTGCTTAAATGAAACATTTGCACAGGTAGAAGTTATTTTGGGGCTGTTTATATTGCATTACATATAGCGTGGCTGCTGTAATGTTATCTTACCAGTAAAACAAATGACAAACACGGAGACACAGAGAAACTCTGCAACACATTGTCCTTTTTAGTTTCCACTGTTATTGTGCAATTCAGCAGCAGTCAACAGCTCTCTGAATGTGATGTCAAAACAGCTTTCAGCAACAAGGAAGAGCAAACTTGAGTACAACCAGAAGAACCTAAAACTGGCTCTGTGTCAGCCTTGTGCTTTGCATTGTCATCTTTTATATTAAATCATGTTTCAAAACAAAAAAAAAGCTCTTAATAAAAAGTAGTTTTGAGCATCATTATTGTGGAAATCAAGATTTGAAACATCTGATCTGCTTTAATTAACACCACTGACAGTATAAAGAATGGGCAGCGTATGCGTGACGTCACCTACAGGTTTCCATAGAGACGTTTTTAAGCTCAGGCTGCCGCCATGTCGGAAGTCCTGTCTCTTCCGCCTCCCCGTTAATCCAATCGAAATATTGGTATAGGATCATCAGTGGACCTGAGGTGGGCCAAATGACACCTGGTTGCTCAAATAAGCCATCTGTAATGACACCTACCTGCCCATCAATGCGGCCACACTGTTAATCATTCATAACTTTAAGCATCAATATAATCTGAACAGGTGAGTTCTATAAAGAAATCACCCTCGGGGAGCGGGGAAATTAGCCATAGAGAGCAAAACAGTTTTGTACCAGACTGTAAACATGTTTATTTCTGCTGTGTTGGACATTTTAACATGGGGACTTATGGAGACTGACTCGTTCCGGAGCCAGCCTCAGGTGGCTATTTAAAGAACTGCAGGTTTTTGGCACTTCTGCAACACCCATCAAATATTTAGCAACTAGTTACAGTGTAAAAGCACACCAGCAAAAGTAACAACTGGCCAACAATGTTTCACAATGTGCCAGTACATATCTTACACGTCACAATCTTATTGAATCTTCCATAACATCAACTTGAATAAACTGAAAGTTCAAAGCTATGCTTAGCAGTATTACAAGGTCAGGTATTAGTCTGTAGTCTAGCAGTAACGTTTATACAACTGCCTGCCTGTCTGAGCTCTAAAGTGAACAGCGGCAACCGGGAAATCCGAGATAATCTGGCGAGAATGGGTTGTTTGTTATCCTGCGTCCACCGTCTTCAACCGTTAGAAACACCTACCTGAGCTAACCTGAACACCAGTGCACGCTGGATTAGAGCGGCCCTACAAGTGATTATTTGCACAATGGAAACTGTTACATCTCGCAAACCTGTTTTATAGCCGTGTTGTTCTGTTCCTGTTTTTATGTAATAGCAACAGCGCACAGTTGCCCTTGAGAGCAAACTAGCTGTCTTTGATGCTGAGATGTGTGCAGGCAATACTGAGCATGAGTCATCCGGAAGCCCACACACAAATACTTTTCAGCAGCAGCCTTTCCATGCTCAGGAATTACAGCGTTGTCATGAAAACATTAGTAGCTGTTGTTTGTTATTAAAAAGTTTGTTGTTTTTTTTTCCAGTGGATAACTTTTTGAAATTTTGGGGGTGAAACATCTGTTTCCATCTGTAGACGTGCTGACTAGGAAGTCCCCTAAAATTCCTGCATATTGTAGCGATTGCTGAATCATACCCCAAACTGCCTTAATGTTTTATAACAACATAATTTAATATTTGCATGAATCTTGGTGAAAGTGGGGGCACGTTGAACCGAAAACCATTTTGTCAAGCGTGTGACGAAATCACACCGGTGTGCGTCCAGTTGAGCGATGGTGTCCTTGCGAGCAGACGTAGCTTTATGTAATTGTTTACATAATATTCCCCGTTGACATTGTCTGCCAGGCTATAGCTGTGGGTGGTGGAGAATCTAAGATGCCTCCGTGAACACAAACTATGACTTAAGCTCGGTGTTGATGCTCAAACGGGCTGCTGTGTTTTCTGTGACCGCTGTGACTCGATGAGTATCTCTTTAGCCCCGCGGCGCTGTCACAGTAAGCCAGCGCTGTCCTCATTTAGCATAGCGCACGTGTAAACAGTGATTTTAAAGCGTTTATGTGACTCACGAGCTTTAAAAATTGGTGTTAAACTTGCTGTCGTATGTTGAAGTTGTGTTTGTGATTCAAAAGCTGTAGTGATTATTCGTTTTGAATTCACATAACCTTTTTGTTAGAGTAAAGATTAATGTTTTTTTTCTCGTTTCTTGATATTAAATATGTAGTCAAAGGCCAAATGTAGCTGCCTCACTGTCTGTGCAGAGCATGACATGAACCTCGACTGAACTCTGCTGCAGCTTTTTACACATCATATAACCGTCATGGAGCCAAATAAATAATAAAATATCTGCCTTACTCCTGTCATTGCCCATAACCGAAGAACTTGATCATTATGAATATTTTCATCCCACTTCAATTCCAATTTCTGGCTTATTTTACTTTGTTGTGTTGCGATGAAAGTGGCTGAAATGTCCTCAATGTGGAACTACTTTAAAATGACATTGCAATGCCAGTGTATTCACGAGGCTTTAGTAATGTGTTTTTATTATCTGTGGTAATAGCAGATCATTTCAAGTGGAATTGTAATTTAAATCTCATTTTTAAGTGTCATGATTTTGTGGTTATTGATTTCATGCTTGTAAGAGCTACTTTAGCTTTTTGTTAAAGAACAAACTCAGCCTGCATCTTGAATTGTTCTTCGTTTGGCTGCTCTCCGTGGAAAACTAATGTCCTCTCTCTTTGTCGTGTTTTCTTGTGTTTGTCACAGGTCGTCCACCTTCTCATTCCCGTGACAAATGTTGACAGAGACAGAGATCAGCCTGTCCAACGACTGTTAGAGGTGACAGGGCGAGGACGTGGAGGGAGTGTCGGGTTAGCTGTACCGGGTTTTGTCTCATGAGAGTGGCTGTGCCATCCAGGCACTGCCAGTGACCAGGGCTGTGGCTGTGGTGGGCCCGGCCCAGGAGGCCTTTTTGTACATCACTCCTGGCTCCCACTGACCTGTGCTGTTTACACCATGGATCAACAGAGAGACAACGGCGGCGGCCGCAAGGGCCGCTAAAGTTTCGCAGGGAAGCCGCAGCGGACACTCGTCTCGACCATCTGGCTCCTCCAGCTCGTCTGGGGTTCTCATGGTGGGGCCAAATTTTCGTGTGGGCAAGAAGATCGGCTGTGGAAACTTTGGTGAATTAAAGCTTGGTGAGTTGAATCTAAATATTGTGTTAAACGGTTCAAGACACGACGAAATAGCTGACAAAGTGAGTTTGGATGTTTTTATAGCAGTTCTTGACGTTTGTGTCTCTAACCACACCGAGTTACCAGTTTACTACATACATCCAACCAAAATGGTGCAGTCTAATGCAACAGCACTGCAATAAATTGTATCTTCATGAAGGATATAATGTTCAGCTTTAATTAAAATTATCTTAGAGAAGTGTGGACTGAACTTTATGGTCATTTTGAAGGCTGTCGTTTGTGGCGCTGTTAAATTGTGCTGCGTTATATTGAGACATTTTGCATACCCCATTTATATAAATAAAGGTGTCAGTACATCTCTCAGTGTAACACACTAGAGTACTGCAACTAACAAAATGAGCAAAAACAAAAGTAACATTTCACACTTTCATAAGAGTTAGTTCCTTTATACGTCTTATGTTTGGTTAAGTGTACATGACAAATGAAGGGGGAGGGAACACAACTGGATCATATTGTGTCAGACATTTTTATATACAGTACAGACATGGTAACATATTCAGGAAATTTAAATAAAAAATTATTCCATTGTGAACTCGCTGTAAATCCTCAAACTGTGTACTTTATTTTTTAACAGCAATCTAATGTACGCTTTCTCTCTGTCTTATTTCAGGTAAAAATCTGTACACCAACGAGTATGTAGCTATTAAACTGGTAAGTACGCGCTTTGTTTTTCTGCTTGATTCCTCACATCTGCGGATAGATGAGAAACATTTTGCAAAATGATGGTTAAAATATGGCCCATGCATGAAGTGGAGCAGTTATTATGAATCAGGATTAATAATTATGGTGCAGAATTTGAGCGTTCATAAGCATTACTACATTAGAAAGGGTGAGTTGTTTGAATGTAGTAGTCAGTAATTATCATAAAGCAGAATGATACTTGAGGAACATATCAAATAAAAGTCAATGCTGTGTTTAGCTGTTGTATCTGGTCATGTTAGGATTAAATGTTTGGATTTTTGAATGTTGATTTCCAGAAACATGACTCTCGGGTTGTGCTCGGCACTGATACCGGACTGATCTGGCCTTGGAGAGAAATGTGAATGAGGTGTAGATGTTCGACTAGGTGTGTCTTTTCCAGTTGCTGCTGAACTGGAAATCATGACTCCTGACTCATGCTTTTATTATTGCTCACCAGAGAGTAGTAAATGCAGTCGAACAGTATCAAAGTATTGAGGTTACCTTAACTAAGCTTACCTGATGTAGTGCTTTTAAAAAGAAACTAAAATGTGTGTTTAGTTTGAAAACAAAAGTCTGGGTGTGTCTTTCGCTCACACTCAGGTCAGTTTCCCAAACATGTTTTTAGAAAATGATTTTCCAGGTATTTTTTTTATGCTATTTGACATTTTTCTCACACTAAATGGGATGTTTTGGTAGCAACGTTGGGTAAAGGCTTAGAGTGACTCAGATAATTGAGGTTTCACTGACTTCTCTTACAGAGTTGCTGGTGATTTTTTTTTTTTTTTTTGGTGCCAGTTCGTTTGATAGACCTACTAGTGTTACATGATGGTAGGGGTTTTCCTGGTTCATCTGCAATCACATTTCATTGGATGGCATGTTTGCATATGCCCTCAAGTGCAAGACGAGTCATCAAAAAATTGTTGACACACAGTTTAACACATGAGCGAAATTCAGTTTTAGGCGTTTTTATTCAAGCTTCATGATGTCATTAACTGAGCACTGGTTTGTCCACCCTGCAGGAACCAGTGAAGTCGAGGGCGCCACAGTTGCATTTAGAGTACCGGTTCTACAAAACACTGGGAACTACAGGTAAGCTCACAGATCTGTCCGTCACTCCTCGTGCTGTTTTCGTGTGACTGCACGGCAATGATTTGACTGTTTTGGAAGATCACCGCAGAAGATTGCATCATTTCCAAAACAAGTGATTATTCCACTCAGGTTATGTTCCGATATTAAGCTGCATCAGCAAACTTGTTTTTAGTGTCCAGGACTTTGTGTACGTGCATAAATGGCAACATGCATGAAGAGCGTGCTGAACGGTGACCTTGCTTGACAATAGACCTACCAGCAGTGTAATTCAATATGGAAGTTGTTTACCTAAAGCTTCTTATACACCCACAAAACAGATGCAACTGCTGATCTTTTTTTTTTTTCCTTACCCCCTGAAAAGACTTCCTCGTTGTTATCTACGCAGAACATGCACAAGCTGCAGACTATATTTCAGGATGTAACTTATGTCTCCAGTGTCAGTGCTGTCCTGTCTGAAGTAACCGTAATGCATGTGCCCAAAATCCAGATGTGATTTAGCTAATAAAAACTGCATTCAGTGTGTCATACTGGCTCAGCGTGGATCTTTATGGGACTAGTCTGGATGTGTTGGAACATGTTTGAGCTTTTAAAATATAGGCAGATGATTTCTCTGACATTCTCCTTTCTTTTTTTAAAAGAACAATCATGCATTACTGACATATTATCACCATATTAAGCTGACATGCTAGCAAACAGTTGCTTATTTACATATCCAGCAGTTATGGAGCAACATTATCTGGACACCCGGTGACTATGCGTCCAGTATTCACTCTTGTTTTAGCTCTTGTTCTCACCAGCTTCTGTGGAGTTTCTCTGGCACTAAATTCTCTAGTCATTGGATTTTTTAATTTTTTAATTTTTTTCTTCTTTTTTACCAAAAAGTTGTGGGCTGGAATTCCAAAAAAGTGAGTTGAAAGACACTAATAAATCTCTGTAAGCTGCAGAGTTGGGTGATGATTCTCTGTAGGTTTATCACTATGAGCGACCCCTGTCCACATTACAGTGAAACCCCACCGGGCACGTCTCCGTCATGTCACGGCTGCGGCGCTGCTTTGGTCTGTTCTCTCCAAGGGACTTCAAACTCCCACCAGGAGCGTTTCAAACGCGTTTTGCCTGCCAGACTGGCAGACTGACCAGGTTCGGTCATTTTTCTAAATATTTAAATGTTTCCCTTTTGGCTGTTTTTGCAGTAACAAGTGTGCACGGGGTATTTTATTTTGAAAATCGACCGGATTCTCTATGCCGTTCCTGTGTCTGACGGCTGGCCAGTTCGAGCTGCTCTGTGCAGATTGATGTGGGCTGCATGCTGCGTCATTCAAAAACAAAACGCATTGCTGCCACGTATTCTCAGCAGAGACGTGAACATGGAATTGAAACATTGACTAGGACGGCCGCCATTAGTTCCAGCAGCCGCAGCACTCCCGTGTCGCATGTTGCTTATGTAACTTTTAACTGAGATATCCTAAAAAGAGTTCCTCCCGATATCTGACCTGTGACATTTATATCCTGCAGTCCATTGAATGGTTATTTTTATCATTGTCCGGATTTTTCGTTTACCTTTGTTCACACATATCGTCCAATGGCAACAGCTTCTCCTAAACCTCTCCCTGGTGTTGAGGAGTGATGTCAACACTAATGGAACAAACAGTGACATAACTGTATTCCTTTTTCCAGATCCTCCTTGAATCATGCCATTTTTAAACTTAATTAGTCTGCGGTCAGAATGAAAGACAATGCAATGATGGTCGCTTCTTGACTTCTCTTCCCTTAACTCCGCTCCCTTGAGGATTTCTCAGTTTGTCATAAAAGATTCGTCAAGGTCTGCTGACACATCTGTGTTACTGACAAGAATCTTGTGAGGATTAAATGACTACAGCGGAGAAATAAATTAAGGGCAAACATTTTTTTTTTTGTCTTGGTACTAGAGGAAATGGGTGGGAACACTAGAAACAATGGAACAATAGAAAAATCTTTTTTAGTAGTTGTTCGTTGCTCTTCTGGTAAAATGGTTAAAGCACTAATGTATACATTGCACTGATTGTCACACCTAAACTGGATGAAGTGATTGATAAAAGATAAGTTTGATCATGCCGCTTGTGAATTTAATAATTCAGGTTTTTCTCAGTGTGAGCGTTACAGCTCAGGGTCGATCTCGGTCACAGTTTGGCATTGAAAATGTAAGCCACGTTTTTGTGATGTATGGTCCTTGATGTGCTTTCTGGAGCTCTACATGCATATATGATAACCAGACTGGGAATATAATGGCTATTGTTTTGCAAAAGGCAAGGGCTGGAAAAGGCCAACTGTGCGGAAACTCATTAAATATTTAGAGAGTGGGTCTGCCTCTCTTAGTACTAACCTGCCTCTGTCCTCTCCTCCAGATGGGATAACGTGACCTCATTTCTTTCTTGGCTGTGTTCTGTGCCACATTCCTCCCAGCCAATGTGGTTGTCACAGCGTCTGTGTGACGAGGGTCTTTATGAATTAATGCGGTTTGACTCAGATGCTCAATCAGGTGTTGTATGCGGTGCATAACCAACTGTCTCTGGATATTAATGAGGATGATTCAATTAGGAATTGTGCATCGCCTTCCAGATAGTGCGTGAGAATATTTGTCAGCGCAGTCGATAACCGCGGCGCTGCTGCTTCGGTTGAACAAGACGGCAGACTATGAGGCTTTATTGTGCCGAGGACAAGACGGTTTTGAAGATCAAGAGGGTTTGTTCAAGGGTGGGCGGACACTATTGAGCTGCTGAAGGTATTGGCAGCCAGACCTCATCATGAAATACTACACCAGCTCTGTGACCGTTGCAATCCCAAGAAGTAAACATTTCCCACAGTGACACAGCTTACTAGATTTTACAAACATGTAAAGGAAAGGCCGGAGGTCTTATCCGGGATATCTGTTCCCACTAATGTGAAAACATGGATCACTGTTAAGAATAGAGCTTCTCTAGAGAGGGCAGTGTTTTAGTTATCGTCTTATGGGTCATTAAGGAGAAAAAAATCCTGCACATGTAAAAACTCTTATTTTAATTGGAAAAACTCGTCACAGGATTGACAGCAACGTTTCAGGTGCAGCATAACAACACTGTTTTCTGTTCTTTTGGCATCATGACTAAACCGTCTGTCATGTACATTTCCTTGTGAAACCTGATCAGGCATTACAGTCATACAGTTTACAACTTGAAAGCTAATGTTAATGCATTAACATTACATGACATAAAGCTGAGGTCATACAGTTAATCGACTGAAATCCGACGCATGCACCTTTACTTTGATATTAATGATTTGCCAGTTTTCATAGTTCTGCAGCGTTCACTCACAATCAGACAGACATTAGACGACAGATGGACAACATCTTCTGGTCGGCAAGGGAGAGACGAGCAGTCCGATGGAATGGCAGCTGTGATTATTAATTTATTATTGTTAAGTAATCATTAGCTTCACGCTGTCCAAATTCCTGTGTGACGGAGCTACGTAATATCCAGTTGTAAATTCTGTCGTGGAGGACGGCAAAAAAGGCAAAAAGGCAAACTCTACTCTGTTTGGTTGATGGTGTTCTTTGCCGGCCTCACCCTGCTTTTCATCCACTAACACGATATCCGGCTTGCCGTCTACAGTCTACCTGAATCCATATGAATGGAGCATTAATTCTAAATAAATTTTGCCGGTTTCTGCTGCTCTGTAACTGTGTAACATTATATAATATAAAATAAATAAGGGGCGCAGTAGTCAAATAAATGATCCGACGAAAGAGCAGATTGACAATAAGCAGGGCAAGTTTAGGGAAAGCAGCCGCTGAACTGAAGCAAACCAGGAAATATTTCTGTCCGAAATTTAATTTGAGCAAACAATCACAGGCTGAAGCGATCATGCAGACGTCGTGCAACCGAAATGTGGATCAGCACGGTGAACAAAACGTGATGTGAAGCTGACTGTATTTAACAAGAGGCATCAAACATCTCTCCTTATCGTACGTCATCACTCCCGTCCCACAATTTCTGCAGGAAAGCACACCTGTCGTAATTTACACTGCGGTACATCAGGGTACACCCTTTACAGGTGACCCGTCTATCACAGGCCTGACACATGCCTATAGATGTGTATACATAGTAAGAAAAACACATTTACTCACACACCTACAGACAATTTAGAGTCACGAATTCACCTAACCTGCATCTGGTTGGACTGTGGGTGGAAACCCACACAGGCACGAGGAGAACATGCAAACACCACACAGGAAGACAGCTCACAGTAATCCCAACATAATTATTCCTGTAATAGACAATGTTTTCTTAAAAAACGCACTCGAGGTTGCCAAGAAGCATGGAAAAAAAAAGAAGAAGCTGTTTCTAATGTGAGTTTTTGTTGAAGGCAGCCCGCTGAGGTGGCATAGCATCGCTCTGGCGTTAAACATAACAGGACGTAGAAATACAACCAAAGTATTGATACAGAAGAGATCGACGATGACATGTAAAAGTAGACTTTCTACAACCATCTTTGTCACGGTGATTGATGAATTATTAATGACAGGGGAAACTGCTACCAGATGGTGAAAAGAAAACATCCCAAGCTCAGGACGGGACTCATCGCAGAGTCCAGAGAAAGATCCGCTGGTCTTTGACAGCAGGTTGAAAAATTGCACACACAGAAAGTAGTGTGGAGGGAGATTTGGGCGAGTGCCTTTCAGTCGTATTCATTCATCACACATTCATCTTGTTCCCCTTTTGTTGTAAAGGACTGCAGCCAGCACCTCTATTAGATTACAGTAATGCATAGGAAACCGTATTCTTTTGTCCTTTTAACTGGGACGGGCTGTTTTATTCAGTGGCTGACAGAAATGATAGATCTGTGAAAGTGTTTCTAGTTATCCATACTGATGTTTTGTTCTTTTCTTAGCACAGACCTGCTGCTCTGAGTAGCGTATATGATATATCTTGATCCAGTATTTGTATTTTACAACTGCATAGTGGCATATTAGATCCATTGAAATGAGTAAAGCTAACTCTCCATTCAAATTTTATGATGTCTGAGGGGACTGGAGTGTCGGTCTGTAGCGTTTGAGGATGATTCGAGCAGACAGCATCACCAGCGTGAGCTAAATGCTAAAATTTAAAAGCTCGTTTCGCAATCAGAAGTCTTTTTAGACACATGGTTCCTGCAAAACGGTGCTCAGATGGAGGCATTGCTGTTCTGCTCCTTCTCTCGCTGATTCACGCTGTCATTGTGGATGTTTTGTTGGAACTGCTGTTTATTTGCTCATGCCACATACCATCCATTCATTTGCTTGCAACACTGTAGAAATGTCCTCAAGACCAAGTCGGTGCTACACCCAGGCATGGCTCTCATTATTTTTTTTTTTTTAAAGAAAAGTGGATGAAAGAAGTCAAAAGTGGTGCCTAGAAAATTGGTAGCTTCTTGAGTCTTCCTGTACAATTAGAGTATACTTTGTAGTACAGGACACACAGATTCAATCTGGACTGTTCTGCTATAAATAATGATGGTTTGGTGATCGCTGCTTTTACTCTGCGAGTAAAAAGCTTGACCAGCCTTGTTTTGAACTGAACAACCGTTTATCCACTTATTTACAGCACATCTCCAATCTGACACATTTTTAGGCCTCCCACAGGCACCCGGGGTTTCAAGGCACTCATTCCTATGGTACAATTAGCAACCCACAGAACTGCATAATGGTGTCCAGAAACACAGGATGGAGCGCAGCATGACTCCTACATGCCCATATGCTAGCTGACAGCATTTACGCCACCTTTCATGCTGCAGTGTATTTCCCATTACCCAGCTGGCAAGTCAAATGTGTTCAGCAGCATATTCAATATGAATATGTTAAAGCACGACATCAGGATTACTATGTGTTTAGCTTTCTGATTATCAGCCTCTGCCTGAGCAGAATAATAAGTTTACGAGGGCAATTTGGTCCCTTCACTAAACTTTATTGAGCCAGCTAATTTCTCAGAGCTGTCTCCATCGTCATGGCACACAAAACATGAATGAACTGAGTACGCAACCAGAATATTGTGGGCTGTCTGCAGACGTTGCACAAAGTTCTACATAGACAAACATTTTATGGTCAGAACCAAAATGTACCAGATCCAGTCTAGGGAGGGGGCTAAAAAGAGTTCCAAACTTGAGCTTAAAGCTGATCTGATCAACATTTTTATAATAACTACAGATAAAAATGACTATGTGAAATGTAAAAGGTGTTGCTCCTAGTGACGAACACAGTTTTATCTCCTTTAACGTCTGCTAATTAATTTGGTTTTACAGCTGGGAATGGAAATTGCGTAGGATCATTTTCATCAACAAGACACAGGCTCTGATAAATCCACTGTACACTGCTTGAAATGGCTTTAGACAAGACGTTAGCCACTACTTGTTGAACATGGTGGAGCATTTAGCAGCTAAAGAGCAAGATATGTTCCTCAGGAGTTGGTGGAGACAAACAAAGCAACAAAGAATAAATATCTGCCGGGTGACCCTTGATTTCAAATGCATACTAATCTTGTTCTGTTTATGCTGGATGTGTAAAGCAGTGTGCAAGCAACTGTTTGCTAACCTCTACCGTACAAACTTTATAAGATGGTGATATGTCAGTGTTGTTTGTAAAGCTTGTTGTGCCACCAAGTAGCCAAAAAAAATAAGGTACGCTGATTAAAAGCTTAGATTTTGCAATGAAATCACCCAACAATGAGTTGTTATACAAATATACATAAATAAACTTAACATACAAGACAAGACAAACAAAGTTACTGTATTTAAAGGACCGGCTTTAGGATCAGAGACAAAGCAATTAGGATGTCCTTTTTTATTTCTGTGCAATTATAATGTTTCCAAGGACTGAGCCCAGCTTAAGCAGTCTGATAAAGAAGCAAGGTCATTTCTTTGAAGTTTCTTGAGGGGACTTTTTTTTTTAATGCAAGCAGGGAAAACTTTGAATCATGCTCCACCGAATGCAATTAACAATTTGACCTGGTTTCCTGTGCTTTGAAACTTTAAAGTTCAGGGTGTGGTTAGGAAAACAAAGAATGCAGATATCACAAATTACAAATAATTATAAATTGATTGGATTTGTGCATAAAACTTGAAATCATTGCAAAAACATTACGTACGTCATGCTGTGTGTTCAGGATAGTGCTGCTTCGTGTGCTTTTTATATTACGTTATTAAAACAGCAGGAATAAATGAAAAGTTCAAATAATTCACACCCCTTTATGGTACAGGTTTTAGGCATGACGCTCACACTTTTCTTGAAATGTGACAGCACAAGGAGACTTTCATTTCCAGATCACCAGTATTGCAAACAACCCATATGACGGGAGAACAAGGATGAGAGCACCAGCCGTACCATTATCACTGTTGCATTATACTGACCGCACAACACCACGCTGAACAGTGACAAGAAGTAAAATAAGAGCCAAGGTGACAGATGGAAGGGATTTCGGAGCAATTAGAGTGAGTGGAGCAGAGAGGATATGATTCAGTTGGGAGGATGTGATATGAGGCAGTGAAGAGATTAGTTTTCAGCCCACAGTAGAGGACTGACACACTTCTACTTGCAGGCGCTGTGTTGCCTTTTACGTTAGGGTTAATGTTTACCTAGCAGCCTTCTCTGCGCTCTGTCCTCGGTAACCTTGCACTCCCCCTCCTCCTATCTGACCAGTTTAAGGCCTCATATGGTTCACCTTGGACCCAACTTAGAAACCTCATTAGTCAAAGGAGACGGGAATAATAAACAGTTTTGCCACCCCAACTCTCTGTGTGTTCCCACTAGTATATACAACGCATTAAAGGCATATTCTGCCCTTTATAATCTACTAACTAGTGTTTGCTTTTCTTGCAACAGTTGGTGATTTACTATCTAAGCTATTAACAGTGATCCTTCATATCTTTGACACACTTGCAAATCCCCAATTATCCAGTAAAGACGACATACAGCTGTTTTTGTCTCTCATAAGTCTAATGTCTTCCTTCTTGTGTTTCAGCCGAAGGTGTGCCCCAGGTGTTTTACTTCGGGCCCTGTGGGAAATACAACGCCATGGTTCTGGAGCTGCTGGGCCCGAGTCTAGAGGACCTCTTTGACCTTTGTGACCGGACCTTTTCACTGAAGACTGTCTTAATGATAGCGATTCAGCTGGTGAGTGCAGAGCATTATAAGAAATGAAGCTGTCTTAAAATAGGTTCTCATAACTTTATAGTGACTGATGAAATCTTACTATTTAAATTGTACATGTGTAAAACAGGCAACAGACCAAACAACCAAGACTTTCATGGCAATTTAAAATAGCTGTTTGTTGAACAGGTTAAAAAAAAAGTCATCGGTGCAGCAAGGTAGTCATGCTTCAGGCCTGCTCAACACTCTGTCGGTATGAGCCTCTGTTACTTTGTCACGTAATCATTATGCAAAGGTGCTGTTAATGGAACTCAACTAAGAGCTTTGCAGTTTTGAAATAACTGGAAGGGTTTTAATGTGAAACAGATGGAGGGACTTTGACTAAAAAACCTTAACGCACAGTCGACTGTCAGCTGACAGCTGAGCAAACTGGGAGATGTGTTTTGAAAGGTCTGGAAAAAGCTATTTAAGTCGACCTCAAGTTAAGAACAAAAGCCAAGAATTTAACTTTCACGCTCTGAGATGGAGGACGTGTTGTGTTCCCTTCAGCAGCTAATAGCAGATGCCTATCACGAATAAAGGCCTGGTTCCATTAAATCAAGGTACATGCCGCTTTGCACTTTACAGCATAAGAAAAATCAGGCCTTACCTCATGACTACTGTAATACCTTCTTGACAGGCCTCCAAGCCTGCACAGTGAAACCCTTTCAGATGATCCAGAGTGGCACATCTGGCCTTCAATCAACCCAAAAGGGGACATGTCACCCCGCTGCTACCTGTAGCAGCCCACATTAAAACCAGTCGCTAATGCTCGCCGACAAACTGGTCTCCGCTTCTGCACCCACCTACTTGAATGCCCTTATACAGATAGCATACACCCGTACGCTCAGGGCGATCCAAACTTTTCTCGTCTGTTGTTCCCCGTTGGTCGAACGTCCTACCGGTTCCTACCAGATCAGGGGCGTCCCTCTCTTCCATCAAATACCTCCTGAAGACCTTCAGCTCTTCAGAGAGGACCTCCTCTCCAACACTACCAACAACTGGACATGTTAAATCTATCCCCCTCTACAACTGTCACTTGATTCTATGTGAGTAGTAAGCGTCAGTTCAGTGACTAAATGTAAATGTGCCAAACCTAGCATCACATTTTACACAAGCTTTGCATATGTTCCAGAGAGCACACAAATAGTTATGTAGACTAAATTGCCTATAAAGCCGTTTTACTGTGTCTGTGTGAATAAAGTATAATTTGAATATGAATACACCCAGTCTTGCAGATGGACCATAGGGCCGTAGAGCAGGTCGGAAGGCAGGAAACAAGTGCAGAGTCTCCCATTACCCTGTCTGCAAATTAGCAATCTGTCAGTATGTGCGTACTAGTGGGCAGAGTCAGGTAGGCTGCAAGCTGTCAAAAAGAGCAAAGCCATCACTGAATCTCATTAAGTTTGAGTAGCTCAGAGGCTGCTTTGACCCAGTCTTTCAGGCGCCTCAGACATCTCAAAATTTCTAGCATTTCATTTTGTCAGCACAAAATCTGCAGCGCTCTTGTAATGCAGATAGCCTCTGCAAATTTATAAGGAAACCTCCAAAACAGCACAACACGAGCACGGTGTTGCAGAACAGAGTGTTACTAAAGCCCGCAACCCAGCCAGTCTCTCTTCTTTAATCATCACGTAGATCCTCCTCCTCATTTTTTGGCACAAATGATAAACAATAAGTGCTGCAAGCTTATACTCCTACTCAAGCTCTTGAGATTTTTTTTCAGGATATCAGGATCTCTCAAGATCAAACCCAAGTAAAGGATCTTATTACTCACACCATTAATTATTTTCCCAAATGTTGTGTAGCCGTCGTGTCGGTTACAAATCTTTTCTTGGTAGGTGAGCACTTGGTTAAAGTCTCATTTCATCTATAAACACATTGTTGTTCTGATCCTGAGTGTTGTTGCAGGATGGTTTTGCATCTCTGCTGGTTCTGAGCTAGAATTTCTAACCACTGACCGATGCTTTTGTTGTGTGATAGTAATGGACCGCTGTGGTAGCTGTGCAACATAGTGAATTCATCATCGGCCAATTAGCATAAATGAATCGATGAGTATTTTTTATAAATGATTCATCATTTATCAGGTTTGAATACTTAATATGTTGTAATTGCAGCTGTGAATAATTGTAAAATTGCTCAAATGATTCTAATAATCTATAATGAAAATGGTCTTTAGTCGCTGCCTCAGTGTATTATAATGACGGGGATGTTATTAATGATCATTGGCTCACTTTCTGGTTGATGTCTTTAAGCCTGTCATTATGTCTTAATCCAGCATTAAAGTGCTGCACTTCCATACATTTAAAGGACAGATTTAAACAAGAATTGTCATTAATTGTAGTCCCTGTATGGGTGAAACACTGGATCCTACATTTCCCATAATACAACTCAATTGAATCTTTCATTCAAATTCAAAACAGCTTTATTAATCACACATGTTTGGAGCAGCTTTACACACACAGAAACATACAAACAGATGAATGATACGAGGAAGCTGAATGTGGACGAGTCAATAAATAACTGAGGGTTTCTACGTTTGTTCAAGTGACTCGGGTGATGTCACTTGAGTCATTTTGTCAGACACGACGACGCACATTCACCTTTTCCACAGGCTGCATAGTACAAAACCACGACTAGTAGCTGATCTTACTGTGTAAAATCGGTGGAGTAATATGTAATAATGCTGAAATCAATTACTCAAAGTACTATATCAAAAAGAGAAGACTGGCATTATTATGATGCAGCAGTAAACTGTCAATCAAAGCTGTGTCAGCTTTGAGTAATTTTGACTTCTTGATTCTCATTTTGCTGACTTTGTAGTTTTGTGATTAAATCAGATTTTAATTTCTCTTTTTGCTGACTCGGCTGTATTCTTTCTCACCAGATTTCTCGAATGGAGTACGTGCACTCGAAAAACCTCATCTATAGAGACGTAAAACCTGAAAACTTTCTCATCGGACGGCAAGGGAATAAAAAGGAACACATTATCCACATCATTGACTTTGGCCTGGCCAAAGAATACATCGACCCCGAGACCAAAAAACACATTCCATACCGGGAGCATAAGAGTTTGACTGGCACTGCTCGATACATGTCCATCAATACACACTTAGGCAAAGGTAAGACTCATTTCATAGCTTTCTTTTCGTCTTGGTACTGCGTTGTTCAGAAGTGTGTATTGTGAAAGTTAGTCTGGCAGTGAAAAGTTATCAAATCTGTTGATATAGAGCAAAGCCGACGAGATGACCTGGAGGCCTTAGGCCACATGTTCATGTATTTCCTTCGTGGGAGTCTACCGTGGCAAGGACTGAAGGTATGCCAAGTACATGGAAGTGTTGTAAAAATCTGTGGTAAAAATTTACTTTTTATACATGCATACATACAAAAGATGATAGATTTCATGACATTCTGCAGCTTTCAAATCATCAGTATGTGATTCAGGATCAGGAATCACATACTGATGTGAAGTCTTGTGTCTTCCGTTCAAGTCTAATTTCATAGTTTGGACATGAGAGAATGTAAATATAAAAAAAATTAAGTTATCTGTGTTTTCTTTAAAGAGCCCTGTATCAATTTGGGTGAACGCAGTGAAGATTTAAGATTTTCCATTAATGAGAAATAAGACATAATAATTCTGATAAATGCTCATCCAGCATCAGATTTGGTTCACATGTCTTTGTGTTTGAATTCTGTTGCAGGCCGACACGTTGAAAGAGCGATACCAGAAGATCGGAGACACGAAACGAAACACTCCCATCGAGGTCCTCTGTGAGAACTTCCCAGGTACACTGACGGCCTCTTATGGATCAGGCTGTAAAGCCTGATTGTCTTTGTTTGTTTTCCCCAGATACAATGATTTGAAATGTCATCCATCATAAACACAAAGATTAAA
The DNA here is from genome assembly GCA_036365135.1 of Miichthys miiuy. Taxonomy (NCBI): domain Eukaryota; kingdom Metazoa; phylum Chordata; class Actinopteri; family Sciaenidae; genus Miichthys; species Miichthys miiuy. The sequence continues at coordinate 25,672,698 of CM071603.1, forward strand.
ACATTCTATTGTTTTCTTTTTGCGTATTTCAGAGGAGATGGCCACCTACCTACGATATGTGAGACGGTTGGACTTCTTCGAAAAGCCCGACTACGAATATCTGAGGACTCTGTTCACTGAACTGTTCGAGAGAAAAGGATACACCTTTGACTACACTTACGACTGGGTTGGCAGGCAGATAGTGAGTGACGCACACAAACTGTCAACAGACATGTTTTAAGTCTTTTTTTTCTTTTTCTTGCCACAGTATTTAACTGATTATTCCCATCAGCCCACACCAGTGGGGTCTGTCCATATAGACTCTGGAGCATCTGGAGTCACGAGAGAGAGCCACGCTCACAGAGACCGGCCCTCACAGCATCCACCAATTAGAAATCAGGTACGGCAGCTTTTTGTTTTTAATCGTGGGCAAGGTGTGCGTTTGTGAGACTTCTGTTCCAGTAAAAACAAGAGAAACGGTTCATCACAACCTGAAATGTGAGATCCACACATACAGTATATGAGTACCACCCACCAGCAGTCTCCGTGTACCTGACCTGACCAGGATCATTAAAGTTTGTATGACAGCTATTATTTCTGATAGGATGTATAGTGTGAGTGTTCTAATGCACAGATGAATGGTTTTATCTCGATATTCCTGTTTGAGACTAATTAGAGTGCAGTTAAGTTATCGTGGGTGGACTGACGACTGTTGAGTGTTTTGAATTCTGCTGATTGACAGCAGCTCATGAAGATGGAGATGACAGAGATGCTGCTTTATAAATCATTCACTTACTGTAGGTATACATTGAAATGAGATAGCCTAAGGCCGCATTCAGACAGGATCACACACTGTGTCGAATTGCCTTTCTATTTTGCGGCGTAACCTTCAAGCCAACAACAGATTTAGAAGCCGGGTACATGAAATAAACAAAGCTAGAACACAACAGGTAGAGTATCAGAGTTTAGTCCATGAATCCACCTGACATTTCAGGCTGACTGTGGAGTGATTTGCCCAATCTGCCCAAGCATCTGATTGGCGGCTGCAGTGTGACTTCAGACTTTTCCAAAAGTTAGATCCAGCTCAACTTCTCTGTGTTTTTTTTGGTGCAGCCCGCACCGCCAAAACAGACGACTTCAAAAACCTGCATTTACCCCACAGTGCTGGATCCTGTCTGAATGTGGCCTAAGAGATAGTGAAGAAGGAACTATGTTGCTTCTTTATGTAGTAGAACAGGTGAGACCATTAGAGGTTGTCGCTGATGATGTGTTTCATTAATGGTATTTCTGCACAGCAGGGACTGCAGTTCACCCTTGCATATGTTTTTTTTTGTGGTTTCAGAGATGCAGTGCAAAATCTTACAATGTTTAAGGTTGAATAAGGACGTTAAAATGTTTCTGGTACTCTACATTTTGTTTGTGTAAGCACTCACTTATTGTTAATTGCTGTTACAAAGACGGAAGAAGGTTAAAAACTAAGTTTACTTTGTGTGTTATTTAAGTGTAATGAGATTGAGGCCAAAGTTTGAGATGTAAGAGCTTACCTTCATTTGGCTTCAGGCTCATTAGTTTCTGGTTCAGTTCTCTGGCTGAAGCTTTGATTTTATTTTGTTAAATTTTTTTCTTCTCCATTTCTCATGCTGCTTTGCATGGTACCTGGCCTCGCACACCCGATTACCCATCTTTCCTAACACAATTATTTCATCACTCCCTCACCCCCTCACCCCCTCCCATTGCACCTCCAATCCCACTTCCCCACCCTCCCATCACCGACGCCCCCGACTCGTGAGCAGACAGCGGTCTCAGATCGACGAGGAGCATGGGAGGTGCAGCCCACACGCCAAGCAAACTCCTCCTATCTGACCTCCCACCTGGCAGCGGACAGGCACGGGGGCTCAGTGCAGGTATACACCCCTCACCTGATCAACCAACAGCCCCCCACCCAACTCTATGGAGTCAGATCTGTCTCATAGGATCACATCTAGGATAACACATATTTTAAAATTAAAATAAAACATCTTAAGACATAAAATACAGAAGATTTTGGCATTTAAAATGGTGATTCTGCATTTCTAAAGCTTAATTTTGGTTGCATTTAAAGCTACATTAAACAGATATACTTACAGAAGAGATAAGATTCTAACTTTTAAAAATTAATTTCAAGAAAACGTCAGAATTGATCAGAAATGGTATAAGTATTTTGAATTGTAGAAATGTAGAATAGTAGATAACGGACACGACATTCATATTTTATTTTATCCCTGTGTGTGAGACAGATCTACATCCATACCTCCCCCACCCCTTTACACCTGGCTGGGAAATGTTATTTTTCTGCACCACCATATGCATGTCATCTGGTGCCACCCACCCCAGATGGTTAGAAAAAAAGAAAAAGAAAAGTGGTTTAGCTTTTTCTTAACAGCAGCCCCGGGTTGTGGCATTTTGATCTCAGGTCCTACGACTCTCCATGGCGCTTGGGACATTCCTTGCAAGATCAAGAAGCCTCTCGCATGGCAGAGCGGCCTGGCTGAGCCGGCTAAGTGCATGCTCTTAAGTCGTAAAGGGTCATTATGCTCAAAGGAACATCCTGGTGTAATTTTGACAACTTGCCATGACCAAAGATTGTCCCCGTCTATAACGAGCTCTGTTTGCAAAGGTGTGTGCAGTGTGCTTAGGTGTGTACAGTGTATGCTTTAGTTGATCTCTGACTATTATAATAAATACCATTCACTGCCATTTTTGTTGAAACAGTGTGGAGATTTGAAAGTTGCCAGGCATACAGTAGGTATTTCATCCATGGAAAAATGTTCACTTTCTCCTTGGACCATGTCTGCTCCAAGTTCCTAGGCCACTTAATCTGCTGAGTGTATCTTATTTTGACTTCTCTCCATAAAATTAATTCAATCTTCTTGTGGAAACTCACCGTAATCATGATTCATCGAGGCAGGAAAACTTAAAAGAGGGTTTATTTTAATATTAATAACTTGGAGCATCACATTAAGTTGATCCAGACTAAGTCCTACATCTCGGTCCATTACGAACTTGATGCTCTACTTTACATGGCTTATAACATGGCCCAAACCTTCGCTGACTCCTCTCCATGTATTATTAGCACCATACCTGTTTACAACCTTTTTCTTTTGCCCTGTTTAACAAACTGTACTCCAGTGATTTAAAAGAGAATATCAGCAGCTAGAATCATAACCGTAGCTTTGTCTACTATTCAACATGTAACATGCCATTTATGTTCTGATATTATTTACATGTATAACAACATATTTTACCATATAAAGGTAATTCAAGTCTTTCCACTGACATCTCTCCAGGCTCGCTTGTACTAGCCTCGAGCAGTCATCTATGCGAATGGCGTTGGATCAACAAAGTCGTGCACTGTATGCACCTATGAATACAAAACACACATTTACACAATAATTCTGTCATTTCTTCCACAGGTCAATGGGACAAACATCAATGTGTCTGTTGGCAGGCCGTGTCTTTTTGTTTGTTTGTTCGGTGTCTGAATGTTCGTGTTTCTTTCTGCTTTAAAAAAAAGGTTTCTTCTATCCTGGTATATGAGCTAGAAAGTGAATTTCAAAAGCCATAAACTGATTTTGGTTCATATTAGATCAGCAGTCCTGTTAGCTCCTTGCAGATGTAAATGTTTTAAAAGTTTGTGCTCTGTGATTTAGGCTCATAGAAGTGAAGCAGCAGCAGCAAACCTAGTTATTATTGTCAACTATGGTCACTGGCAAGAACAGCAGAATCTTTCACACCTCCAGTCAGACTATCTGCTAGAGAGAAGAAATTAAAGGGTGAAGATAAAGATTTTACAGTTCAGGTCATTTTTAGGATCCATTTTAGCACTCCACCCACGTTTCACAAATTATCTTTAGACGGTATCAAAGAGAGAAAAAGTAGTTCATACAACACATTCATGTCATGTGCTATGTGTGTTGTTGATGTGTTCAGTGTTTCCCCACACGTAGACTTCACTATTAATGACCAGTGACCTATTTTAGCTCAAAACGGAGAGACGTTATTTTACAAATACACAACGCCACCTGGTTGGTGCCGATGTTCTTCAGTACCACTTTGTTTTCAATCATTTCAAAAAGCTACGTCATTAACAACAAGCCTCCTCCACACACACAGCTCACCCGCTGTTGTGAAAACTGAATTGTCCAGAACACAAGGTGTGTTATTTTGGATCTGTAAAGAAAGTCGACAGAGCGGACGCACAACAAGAAGCGAGAAACTGAAAGAGGCAGGGCGAGGCAGTAAGAGACAGATGTGTGGGGACACTGGTGCTGTTGTTCTTTGCTGCTGTGAGCCATGTTTCCATAGTGGAAGATTGATTTTTTTTTTTTAACCAGAGAAACTCTCCCATCACAGCAGGACCTGTTTTTCATTGATTCTGGCCAACGTCTTAACCGTTTTTGAAGTAACGCCCGTCTGTGCCACAGGTGGTCAGCTCGACCAACGGGGAGCTGAACGCAGATGATCCACTGGCGGTTCACTCCAACGCTCCGATTACAGCTCAGGCAGAGGTGGAAGTGGTCGACGAGGCCAAGTATGTGTCACACACCCGCCACACCACTCCTCCATGTCCATCTGTCGCTTCCTCTCTTTCCCGCTCTTCCTCTCTGTCTCTCTCGCTCTCTCCTTTTTGCTATGCTGTGGAATTGTGACAGCCCCTCCTCCCCCAGCTGTCACCCTGCTCCCGCCCTTCTTATCTTCTGTCTGACTGTGTGGGTTTTTGATCTTTCCTGCTGCCTGTCTCTATGCTGTTCTCTTTTTTTTTTTTTTTAAAAAGATGCAGATTAACTTCTCAGTTGGAGCTGATAAAGCTTCTCATACCTGTAGCCTGAGCCATTTAACACAGGCCACACTGGCAGCCACAGAAGATGTCACCTCACTCTCTGGCAGCCTGACCGTCTTAAAGAAATATCTCACCTATCATCAGGTCTTTAAGAGCACCAGTACTGACCAGAAACGTCAGCGTATTGTGGTAGCAGCCAGTTGAATCACACCAGATTGTCCATGTGGCAACTTGGTCACATGCATAAAGATTATTATGCACATGCTGTCGTCGTATGCGACTGTCAATTCTGACGTGTCACTTCTTTCTCTCCCTCCGAGAGGCAATCATCGGGGGGGGGGAGTGGTGGCGTGGAAACTCGCACTGGTTTTGTTCAGTTCATCTTCAGCACCAGTGGCTGGAATGATGCCACACTGCATGGCTGACCGCCCACTGTGCAAAGACTGCGCTGCTGGCTGAATGTCACATGATTCAGCTGACTGAGAAGAACTGAGTGGAGCTCCTGAGGCAGAAAAAAAATATGTTAATGAAGGAAATACTTGTGATGTTACGTTTTTGTTTGATGAAAGTACGAACAGAAATGAGGGAGTGAAACTCCTTAATACAGAGCTACACATTTAGAAATGCCGCTTTGTCTCCAGTCGTCAGCACAGTCACACTTACGTTGAGCCGCTCATTTTACTCCAGGGCTCAGCTTTGATTGAGGGAGGAGGCTGTCCTGATTTGACCCCCAGTCACCTCTGTTACCAAGAAGGACCACAATAGTACAGGTCAGCCCGGGTCATTCCCTGATGTAAGGCTGCGGTGGAACCGTTTAAGATCATGGTGCAGCTAGCCTTGAGGTTCTTTTTAAATGTCTGCAGAGGTGCATTCCCTCAGATCCACAGGCAGACATCCAGAGATGTGGCCCACGGTGACTAAAGGCGGACTCCCATTGTGTTTTTGTGGACATCCTCGGCACAGACTCAGTGAGACCTGCTAGGTGGATGCCTATGTAGCATATCTGAAAGATAGGTCAGTGCCAGGCCATTCATCGATTTAAAAACTGAAAAAATGCTGTTTAACGAAAGCCTCACTGTTGATAGTGTTATATCTGAATAAATACTAGTATGTATAGATTGAATACTCCTCAACTCTGTGCCATAAATTTTCTCTGTAAATATTGGGTTTGGAAAAGTATGGGAAAGTTTCCACAAAGTAATTTAGCTTATTTTTAAACTCAGTCGGTGCTGACTAAGTGGCCCACTTTGCAAATAATGTTAGATCAATCATCATCAAGCCTGCTGACCATCGGGGAAATTATTCAGAAGTCAAATATCAATTATAGAGAACAATGAGCTTCACTGTCCTGCATCCTCAAGTAGATTTCATCCTGCAGCTCTGTAATCAATGGTTATGTTTATGACCCTATATGTCCCAATATATCATGACGTAAAGTGCATTAACTTCAGTCCAGAGTTATTGTAATACATATTTCAGGGATTTACCATCTCTCCCACCACAGTCCATCAAAGCCACTGTATAAAAAAAAAAAAAAAAGATTCCCCTCTGCCGGTCTCCTCATGAATTTCCCAGAGCTTCATTCACTTTAATCTGTGCTTGTTTCTATTTATACCCAGATGACCTTCCTCTTCGTTTCATCTCCATTCACACAATTGTTTGATATGATGATTGGTGTGTTTACTGCCAGCCTGATGATACCTTTGATACTTCGTCAGACAAGTTGATGTTTAATATAAGAACACAAAGTTATGCAAATCATATCGAGGTCTCCACTGTGAATTATTACCACACGCATACAGTCGCCTCTTTCATCCTTTTATTTACAATCACAGGCTGAAATTAGACTGCTTGACTGACTGTTGAGCAATAACACAGATCATTTTCAGGATGTGCAGGATCACGTTAAACTTCCTCTGGATCAGTGTTTCTATAATGAACAGTTATTAAAATCATAATTTGTGCATCTCCCAGCTGTATGTAGTAGTATATAACAGTACGCTATATGGTTTTGGTTCATTCTCATATTATGTCTAACTGTTAACTGTTTACTAAGTGGAGATTTATGTATCACTAATTAATAAACAGTTTTGTTAATTTGATTTGATTCTAATTTAATTACAGCATTCTGCAGTCTGTTATTTCCGTATAACAGACCTCTGCTGTGATTAACAGACTTGCTAAGGACGGTGTTCTGATAATAGACTCTGGATGACCATAGCCAACACAATCAAATCAATAAAATCATTATTAAATCCATAATTTGACACAAAATATTGATCGCTGTGTGTAGCTGTGTAAGCAGGATAATCTACAGCAGTTCATTACTGGAAAATAAATCGTGGCTGCGTGATGCAGGTCTTGAATCCCCCTTACATAAAACATCTTGTGCAATATAATCTAACTGTTCCATAAGGTTAATTGTAACTTAATAATTGTTAACATATAACCTGTTTTTAGATTCATGGAAATGTGTAATGTGATCGCCATATCTGATCTGACACCTGACAGTGAACAGATCTTTTTTCACAGCAGCCATTTTGACATGAAATAGTAAACACAGCTGTTACCAGTGATACTAATTAAGGTTCAGTTGTGGTGCATGTTGGGAAGTCTCTGCTACAATAAATGGAATGGGACTTCTATTAATATCATTTGAAACACCTGTGTTGACCCTGTGAAAAAGGTCTATTTTAAACTACACATATAAATAGATACACTTTAAATTACAAAAATGTATATAAATGACTAAATGACTAAGTAGGTGGGGTTAATTGTAAAAAGAACGTACTGCTGTACTACGAACTCCAAAACTTTGACGCTTAGGTTCATTGTATATTCTGGCCTCCTAAAACTGTTAATTATAGCAGTTTGTAATGCTGCAGTGACTTCCTGTTTACATAGATAATCGCTTTAATTTGACCGCACTACACATGTTTCCTAGCAACAGATTAACACATTATATAAGTCTTCACTCCGAGTAACTCGGTAGTTAAAAACTCTGTAAGAATTAAGAAAAGGACTTAAAATGAGTGATTTAAAAAATGTTTTTAGGAAGCAGACAGGATCATTTTTAAAAAGGTTTTCTTATTCAGCACACATCACACAACTTATTTTGACGTTGTAACATCCTCAGAGCCGGGAAGAACTAGCCGCAGAGTAGATGTTCTGTAACTGTTTCTGCACTCTCTTCTCCGTCTTAACCTCTGAAGCGTTTCCCCCCCTCTCTCCTCTCTCCGTGTCCACCCGTGTGCTGTTGGTGTGTTTTGTGTGCATGTTTGTGTGGCATGTGCCCAGTCCCACCATCTTGGTCTTGCTGTATTAATCTATCTTACTTTTCTCTTTACACTCTTTCCTCTCTCTTCTTCTGTAGCTGCGTGAAAATGCTCAACCTGTGGTGAGTCCCTCTCTGCTCGTCCACATCAGACTCATGGGACAGGGAGTGGACCAGCCTAGGCTGGGCCCAGTGGAGTTGTTATTTACAAATTATCAACTAGACTCTCACTGGTGCAGTAGTACCATAAACCCCTGAGAATACTGACTACTGTGTGTACTATCAAGTCTCTGCCTTTTTTTTTTAACAACTGCTGATGTTGATAAGTGAGCGGCTTAACTTAAAACTTAAACTTGAAACCTTAATATAAGTGAACTAAATCGTCTTTTCTAGCAGCACATTTGGCTTCAGATTAAAGGTCTTTAAACTCTTGTTGCATGGTGCACCATTATTCGTTATTAATGAATTAATCTAAGAGGACCCAGTCACTGTCCTATGTCTTGATCCACAGCTTTTTTTTCTTGTCTTTGTATGTTTTTATTGACCATTCAGGCTCACCATGTCTTGTGCTCTTTGTGTGCACTGCTTTTTTTTTTTTTTTTTATTTTCTTTGCAAAGGTGAAATACAGAGTCACTGCAGCGGTTTGTAGTCGAGTCCCCTCTGCCATTTTTCTGATCTAAAAATGGCGGGAGGTGAATGAGCATGCAAACACCAGCTGCAGTTCTCACTATTACGACCCCTCCCAAAAAAAAAAAAAAAAAAACATCTGTCCAGATTCGTAAGACTCAAATTAAGCTGCTGTGATATTTAACACACTAATTTAAGCAGCCCCGCTCATGTTCGTTCTTTCTTTTGCTTCACCTGAAGCCTCTTTTCATCTACATGTCGGTTTAATGTCCGCCTCTGTCCGCAGGTGCTGCTGCTTCTTCAAGCGAAAACGGAAGAAGAACACGCCGAGGCACAAATGATCGTCCACCGCTGGCCTGAAACGCTCCGGCTCAGTTGATTGTGATTTCAGAAATCAATAAAAGTCCCATCCGGAATGAACGAGGGAGACAACTGCAAGATCGTGATTGAATTGTTCTCTGGAGGAGGGACCAGTTAAAAATGGTTTGTTGAGATGTACAAGACGCTTTTTGTCTTTTTTGTTTTTTATTTTTTGTTTTTTTCTCCAAGATGTGTGGGAATGTTTTGCAGGCCAGTCGTCCAAACGGGGGAAACCTATTTGTTGGAATTGTGCAGAGGATAATCTTGTTCCTGGATTTTTTTTTTTTTTTTCCTCCCCAAGTCACCCAACATTTTTATTTTTCGCTCCTCGTTTTTTGTTTTTTTTTTTTTTTGCTCACATTTCTCTTCTGTGGTATTACAAAGGAAGAGACAGATCTTCCCGTGGAGTCTTTGCCACCTTCGAGCTCTCGCATACTATGATTTCTTTGTTTGACTCACATTGAATCATATTTTTGTTTCACCATCTGTCGAGTCCTGGTTCAAAGTGGGTTTTTTTTTGCCCTGAACTCATTTTACACACGAAGCCTCCTCCGGTCTTTCCTGACGTGGGACTGAATGTAAACCTGAACACACGAGGAGCCGAGAGTGTAACTGCCTAAATCTTCACGTACAGGCACAAAGAGCATCAGTCTGCCATTTTGGCCCCTGCACTTTTTTTTTTTTTTTCTTTCCTCCAAAGAGGTCAACCCTGGCACTGGGACCCGGGCCTGAGAGAACAGAAGACCAGAGACGCCTCCTGCACTGTGTTCTCTGAGGATGATTTCTGCTCACGCTGCTTGGTTAAAGCACTCCCCTTAACCAACGCCGCTGTCAAAACACACTACAGTCTCTTTAGACTCTCATGCAGTTTCTGCTCCTGTTGGCTTTGTGATGATGAGCAGCAACCTGACACTTATAGACGGGGGCTGTGGGCTAAAAACAAAACAACAACAAAAAAAAATGCTATTTATGCTATTTATCTCTTGGTTGCCACCAGTTTTCTTACTAATTCTAAAACATACACACTGAATGTATGGACAGAAAAGTAAATGACTTTGGAGCATTTATATAATCTGTCATGCGCATGGGAAGGAAATTGCAGTTTTAAAGGAGATGAAACCAATGTTTAGAAAAAAAGTTAAAAAAAAAAATAAATTCAGACCAAAACTAAGTGGATTAGAGGGTGGGAGGGTCTTAACAATGTGATGGTTAATAATGGACTCTACACCTGTAGACACTGGGGGATGTTGCTTTGGAGTGACAAGAGAAACTGGCACGATGTGATTTGGAGATTGAATCACAGCCTCTCGACGCTACTGTCCAATGCCTTAACCCCGCAACCAACAAACCAACAAACCAACCGACCGACCAGTCGACACATCACATCGCCAGTTGGATAAACAAGCTGGCAGCATGACGGTTGTGAGATTCACAGCGCGATTTTTATTTTATTTTTTTGTTTGTTTGTTTTTTTTTTTGGGTTCATCTGTATAATAAAAACCCAAAAGTTGCGGACTGTTCCCAGCTAGTATCAGAGCAGTTAATGACCTCTCTTGTAACACTTGATTATGTATTCCCAATAGAGAGAGAGAGAGGGAGGGAGAGAGCGATGCCAAATGGAAGGTTTGGTGTAATAATCTGTAACGGTGTTAAAGACGTCCCTGCCCCCTGCGTGTCCAGTTTGAAGACCCCTGTGCTGCAAAGCAATGTTATATATATTTATATATACATAAATATATATATATATGTTTGGATGGCTCGACGCAGAGAGAGAAAACCTGAGCGAGTGAGGATGAGCGAACATGTCCATACCATTTTTTTTTAATTTTAAGTGTCATGGAGGACTGCCTTGAAACAAAATCCTCAACATGTCACCTTGCCTATCCTCCTAACAGAGTGAATTACCGTACATAGGTGTTTTATTTTTTTATTTTATATCTTGCTAATGTGAATTTTTTTAATGCGTTGTTTTTGTTTTTCCCATTCCAAATAGCCATGGTTTTATGGGGAAAGAGAGAGAGGGTAACAAAAGAAAAACAAAAAAAAGCTTGAGACCATGACTGCACTACATTTGTTGACCCCGGCTTTCCCTGACAAGACCCTGCCTTCTTAATACTGTACTTTAAACGTGCTTATTACTTTAATTGTAGCTGCCTCGTACGCTAGGCCTTCCCTATAGGGTGCAGGGAATACACTTTAAATTGATTTTTTTTTTTTAATCCCCCCTCCGCCCACTCCTTTTTTTTTGTGCCATGACACCTCTCCACCCTCCCCTTGCTTTCCTATCCACACACACACACACACACACGCAGGTCCAAGATGAATCGACTCTGCGATTCTGCGTTTTGTGGACCTGCTCCATCATCTTTAGGAATACAATGTTGTAGATGTTGCGAACTATCTCAATGAATCAGTATGTAAACCTGCTTGTTGCGTGTATTTACACTGTATAGCTTTTTTTTTTTTTTGGTTTCTTCTTTACCCCCCCTGACATGTCAGTTACTCCGGGGTCTAAGTTATTGTGTTATTGAAAGTACTTGAATATGAAAAATCTACGGGACCTTTTTTTTTTTCTGTTTGTTTTTTTCTTGGTCTTTATCATAGTTATTCCACATATAGGATTTGAGGGGAATGCTGGGAAAACAGGCTATTTGAATGACCGGTATTCATTCGTTTGAGACGTCTTAGTGCCTCTTGAGTGTGTTGGACAGGTGACTCACCTGGGAAAGTCCCGTGCCGGCTGGTGTAAATGATTTTTAACCGAGAAGAGGCGCAGTTGGATGTTGGTTTGGAGATTTGTCTCTGTGAAACATTCACCTTTATGTATTTTGATCTGGTGTCTGTGAATTTTTTTTTTTTTTTTTTTCTAGACGCCAAACCTGTGACATCTGCTGCCTGTGATTTTTTCCCCTACAAAGCATCAGCGGCACCTGGACTGTTTGATTCCAGCTACCTGAGAAAAGTTGAAAGTATTTCTGTGTAGTGAGATGGATATCCAGACTATATAGCCTTCAATGTTCCCCTGAATTCCCCCGAGTGCCATTCCTGAGACTACTACTAGCCCATGCCTTTTTACCTGTGCCAGGAAAATATGAAGTTGAATGTCGTTGTTTTTTTTTTGACCATCGCATTCCACCTTGTGTCCTTGTCGTGTCATTTTGAAAATCTGCAGAGCAGCATGGCTCAGTTTAGTACCAGGAAGTGTTGCTGGAGAGCGTCGGAAAGAGGAAACAAAAAGTATTTTTATGAGTCGGTTTCTTTCTTTTATGTTATAAATCAAAAGAAACCAATGTTTTATCGACCAAGTTTATCGCTTCAAATTTGTGACCGGTCATCTTTGCAACATCGGCTTCTTCCTTAAACTGTGGGTCGCCTCGCTCTTGAGCTCACAGCCAAAAAACGGTAGATATAGATATATTACTCTGATGTATTTACTTTTAAACTCTCTGGGCCTCCGTACAGAGCGTTATAGGAGTACTCTGTATGCTTCGTATCTGCATGGCTTTATCTGGAGACGGCGTCAGCGTGCGGCCTCTGTTTTTGAATTTTCTCACCTGCGGGGCTCGTATACCGTCGGGTCGGCGAGTGAGACGTTATGGCTTCCAGTCCTCATGTAAAATAAATAAACCTTTTCATGTCTTCTCACAGCACATTCCAGTTCAGTTCCCATTATTTCTGACATACTTCACTTTGAGTCAGACTCCTGTTTCATGGCTTTGGTTGTGTGTAACTCACATTCCTGTGTGTCAAAGCTGTGTAAATCGAAGCAAAGGACAGTTAAAGTGTGAATGAATGGCTTTCGGTCTTTGTTTTTGGGTTCTCTGGCACTTTTTTTCCTTGTTGCTGTACTGTAGAATTGTCTTGGATTTACTGTATATTTTTTCTTTGAGGGAGAGGTTTAGGGTGACATTTACTGCAATATTGTGATGATTATTTGAAAATTGTAAATTGTACAGAGTTCACAATTATACTCTTTGTTCTTTCTGTTGGGATTCCATATAAAATATGTATTCTTTGATTTATTTTTATTTTCGTTTCCCTCTCAGACTGTGGAAAATCAAATTGTACAGCTCCAAGAGTTTATCCTCCCCTCAGCATTGTTTTTTTTTTTTTCTTTTTTTTTTCAGAGCTATGATTAAGAGAAATCTTAAAACTGTAAATAAATATTATTGTGTTGAAATATGAATGTCACTTCAAAAATGTATTTGAATGAGTTAGTCAAGGGCTTCAAGAATGAAGGACCCACATTTCTTCTTTTTATGGTTTCATATTTTTAATTTACAGAAAGGTAAAGGTCCTTTTTATCAGAGATGTTTGTTTTTTTGTTTTTTTCCTCCTTGGATTCATATAATACAATGTTTCACACATGAACCTTATGAAATCACTTTTTATTCCCTCCACACCTAAAGGGAAACTCCAGTTTGCACCCTTTTTTATGTAAAATAAAAGATCTCTCCACCTTGCGAGAATGTCTTCTGTCAGATGTTTTTGTTCCAAGTGTTTCAGATGACGTCTTCAAACATGCACACGCGTGTAGATGATGACTCCAGCTACGTAATGTCGGAGTGGTTTTAGACTTTCGCGTTCAAAAACTGCCACAGTAACTGTTGTGTTCGAGGGTGAGGAAAGGTTTTTAAAATATGAAATACAGTTTGGGAGAGGTTTTAAAGGTTTTCTTGATTATGCTTAGTTTTTGCTCTCTTCCCTTTTATTGGGGGAGAAATTTAATCTTCATCTCAACGAGGTGAGGGAAGTTTGCACTCCAAAATATGTTGTCAGGCCTTTAAATTCATGCCTGTTATAGGTCACATACAGAATATCAATATGTTTGAGTTTTGTGTTTTTAGGTGTAATTAGGTGGCAGGTGTGTTTTCTTAGGCCTAAAGCATCTCACAGTCAAAAAAAGGTTTCTTTACTCCCTTGGGGGATCGTAAGATAAATCTCTGCTTGAGAACTGCTGACGTGCAGTTAACGTAAGTGAAAATAAATATTGAATGAATGACCTAAAATCACTGGGCCTTGTTTCTTAAAAGCATGTAAAGCCTAGATGATCTCCATGAAAGTTTCAAACTATATACAATTAAATCAGGCTGTAGAAAATGGATGAAAGTCAAATTGAATCATGTTTAATTTTGTGTATTGTCTTTTGTTTCCACAACTATTGGCATTTAATAACCAAGAATAATTATGCATGAACTGTTTTATCAATCATAAACACACACAGGCTAATAATCCAGTGTATAAATAGGTTAATAAGGTGAAATAAGGTTGAGGACCCCTGATCTAATATGTGTGTATTATTAGAGGGATTTCCGCCCTGTACTTCTCACCTCCCGCCGCCAGTGGTCGCTGTTTTAGCCGTAGCCGTAGCGGGATGTCGGTGTGACAGCAGCGGTTGTAAAACTATAAACTTCCTGTGTGAACATCCGGTGTCTCTCTTCCACCGGTCCGAGTCAACATGGTGGGTACACAACAGATCACTTCACATCGGTATCCCTCACAATCCTTCTCAATCCTCACCGTCTGTCTGCCCACCGAGCCGTTACAAGCACTGGTCTCCACACCAACGGCACAACGTTTACAAAACGCCGAGTTTCGATGCACTTTCAGAGGAGTTAATATATTTAAACACGGGATAAATATCACGGGCTACCCGCCCACCAAACTGTTACAAACACCGGCAGACATTAAAACTGTTAACGTCGCTTCTTTTCAAATTTCATTTGACCGTTAGAAAAAAGAACGTTAATGTCTTTAACGGCCAGTTTAACCGTCGTTACAGGACTAATATTTAACATGATAACGGAGGACTAACGTTACCAAAACAATACATATTTACCAATTATTTAATAATATTTCATATTAGGAATAATTCTTTTAAAACTAATACCCTGAAATAGTATTAATTCAACTTCGACATTATATTTTAGCTTAAATCTACTTGCGGAGGGCTTGAAAATGTCTTCATGGAGCTATGTTTCTCATATAGACTTGAAGTATTTCTAAATATTTAGTGATTAAATTGATTTATTTTTATTTTTGTTAGATTTTAAACAGATTTAAACTCTTAACATATGAGCTTAGGAAATTTTAAAGGCACCCAGAGTGCTAAACTACAGCAAAAATGCCATTTTTAGTGTGATTGTAGTGATTTATTGGTCTGAAAAAATTCATAATTTGATAAAAACAAGTGGAAATGAGCCACTTTGATATCATCCTGATGATAAAGTGATATATATCTCTATATCTAGAGCTGGTTTGACACAACAAATCAATTAATTCTGAACAGTTATCGCTGAATCATTTCTAAACAGCTCAAAATATTCAAAGTCAACTCAAGACAACTTCTATCTGAATTTACTTCCACACACATACATTCATTTAGTTACATGTGATGTGTTTCATCACTACGTTTCTCTCTGTCTTCAGGGACGAGTCAGGACCAAGACAGTCAAGAAGGCCGCCAGGGTCATCATCGAGAAGTACTACACCCGTCTGGGCAGTGACTTCCACACCAACAAGAGGGTGTGCGAGGAGATCGCCATCATCCCCAGCAAGCCTCTGCGCAACAAGATCGCAGGGTGAGCGTGAACGTCGCTGCTGTTTTGAGTGAAACGTGCTGGTTGTTTGCAGGAGGCGTTTCATTGACCCGTTTATTGCCGTAATCTCACAACCTGGTTGAATTTTTCTGTGATTGGCAGCTTAATTATCCTGAAAGGTCAAACATATATTTTAAAAGCAGCCACATTTAAATGATCTCATAACAAAATCATATTTTTTTAAGGATTTCTGACATGTTAATTAGTCTTTAAGGGCCCCACTAACCTCCTTCACGGTAGTAGTAGTCTTTTCGTCTCTTCTGGTTCTGTTTGTCGAGGTCTACATCAAGTGTGGAGTTTGAGAGATGACTAGAAAGGTTAAATGTTGCGTATTCTTGGCTCCACAAGACACAAGTCAAGTCTCAAATATGTTTGCAGCTCTCCAAGAGTAGTTTGATTTGTGTGTTTTTGTTTGCAAGCTGCGACGTGTGTGCAGCGTTAATATGCATGAAAAGACGAGCAGCAAACTGATTTAACCGTGTACACGGACACATTAAAGCTGCCACAATGAGACAATATTCACTTTACCTGAGGCTCGAGCCTTCAGGGTTAACGTCAGAATGAAGACTCTGTGTCTACTGTTTGAAGTGAGTGTATAGATATTGCACAGTGAGTCAGCAGTATATTCCCTCGGAGACGTGGCTCCTGCAGTGTCCTGCAGCTGTCCATCTAAAATAAACATTTCACCTCGCTTTAAACGGGTTAATTGGTGCTTGTGCTGAAGAAACGGAGCTGCCGGCTTCTCCATTTGTTCTTCTTATTTATGTGTTTGGGTTCAAGCGTTCTTGTAGCTCCCACACTTTATTAGCACGTTGTTGTGTTTGTAGACGGCTGGAGGTCAGAGTTTTGTGGAACACCACAAAGTGAGCGTTGTTGCTGAGTTGAGTGATTTTCTGTGCTGTAAACTGATGTTGCGTCGTCAACAGTCGTGGTTGCCATTTGTTAAAATAAATCCACTTTTAATATTTGCTGCATTAGTCATATCTAAATATCACTGGTGTGTGTACAGGCCTCTGTTTTAGAGACAGCGGTGACGCAAATTCAGTTGTTTGACTAACGACATCACAAACGAATGTGTAAGTTAAGATCCAGATGAACCTGAACGAAAAACATAAATGGAAATTGAAGTAAGTGAGCATGTTTGAGCTGGAGAGCAACCAGCTGCACGGCTTCTGTTCATTTAACTGATAATGCTAGATAACTGATAAAATGCAGACTACAAATGATTTAATAATAAGCTTTTAATGTCACAGTTTTTATTATTAAGCAGACAAAACTTCAGAGTATCATCCATCCATTCGCTGTAACCGCCTATCCTTATCAGGCTGGAGTCTACCCCAGCGAGCGGTACACCCTGGACAAGTTGCCAGTTCGTCACAGAGTCGGACGCATGCAGACAAACAACCATCGTCTTAATTACTCAAAATATAAGTGACTAAGAACGGCAACCATATTTTCAGACACCACTTTTAAAAGTTAGAGTTCAGCCCTGACATCATCGGCCATAAATAAGTTTGTGGTTACTAATATTTTATATTCATCATGAATGAATTAGTTGTTTTTTTGAGTGATCTGTTGTATTCTTATGAGAATTAATGATTTTCAGTTACAGTAAAAACCAAAGAATCAATCAATAATTATGACATAGAAACATTGGCACATTATTAATGCGTAATCATAAGCTTATATTTTTACTTGCTACAGTAAAAAGTCGTCTCTTAATTATCTAATTTATGCAGGCGCTACAAATGTG
This sequence comes from Miichthys miiuy, assembly GCA_036365135.1. Classification (NCBI taxonomy): domain Eukaryota; kingdom Metazoa; phylum Chordata; class Actinopteri; family Sciaenidae; genus Miichthys; species Miichthys miiuy. The sequence goes on from CM071603.1 coordinate 25,690,110, forward strand.
GTAATAACCTTCACTCCCTGTTTGTCTCAGGTATGTGACACACCTGATGAAGCGGATCCAGCGCGGTCCAGTCAGAGGAATCTCCATCAAGCTGCAGGAGGAGGAGAGAGAGAGGAGGGACAACTACGTCCCAGAGGTCGGTCCACACTCTCTTTGTCTTTGTCTTACCTGTGACTGTTTGATGAGACAGCGAATGGTTTGGAAACATTGTGCTCTGCTTGTTTTTCCTGCATCAGGTTTGATAAATCTGTCGTTTAAATGTTGCAAAGCAGCTTAGGTGGAACTACCACAGAGAAACTTTTAAGTGTAATGTCTGAAATTTAATTTCTTGTTTTTAAATCTCCTCTAGATTTCTGCTCTGGACCAGGAGCTCATCGAAGTCGATCCAGACACCAAAGAAATGCTCAAAATGCTGGTGAGTGTGAAACATTTGGCTGCTTCTGTTCTCCACTCAAGGACACGCAGTGATCAGAATCTGCTCTGAATATTAATCCTTGTAGACAAACATTCAGCCTGTCGACAGGTTATTCAAGCATGTGAAACTTAATCATTTTGGATAAAATCATGTTTTAAACAGGAAACGCCAGGTGTTATCGCGTCAGTTTAATTGAGCCATCACTGCTTACATGCACTTTCAAGGGCAGCAGTGTGGCCACGCAGGCAGCATGTAAATGAACTCAAGCTTTTCTTTATCGAAGCAGGCTTCCTCTCATAACCCTGTGACGATCAATATTTATTAGTAATATTTACTGACGCTCTCTCCGCCTCTTGCAGGATTTCGGTGGCCTTTCCAACCTTCAAGTGACTCAGCCAACAATTGGAATGAACTTCAAGACGCCACGAGGACTTTAAAATCATGTTGTAATGATCCTCTGAATAAAAAGACATTATTAAATCAGTTCGTCCTTGTGCTTTTTTTTTCCCCCCATACATGAAGTGATGAATATTTCCTGACCGAAACATGAAGAGTAAAACATACAGCCAGATGATTTATATAAATCTTTCAAATATAACTGCTCATTTCTCCATGTCTGATAGCTTGTACAAGCTTAGAGCTTCAGTTAACACAGCGTGTGGAAACAAGTGTTAATGATAAAATGCTTCTCATTTAGCCGCACTGAGAGCAGCTAACGAAGCACTGAAAGGACGCTTTGATAGAGCATGTTAGATTGATTTTTAATTGGAAAGCTTTTAATTAAATTTAAATGACGCATTAATAAAGAGGAAATAATTGCCAATTGATTACATTTCCTTCTGTCTTTAATTTTACATTGTTTACTTCACGCTCTGCCTGACTGAACAATTTAATCACTTCTTGTTGATGCTCTCGTGGTGACTCCTCCAGACTGCATGTTGAAGCGTCATTGAACCCCAAAGTCTGCGCCATCGGTGTGAGACTATGAATGAGTAGTTCCTAGGAAGAAGCTGTACGTACAGTCTGCTCTGTGTTCGACTGGTTTTAAATTAAAAAAGGAGCTGCAAATATTAAATTGCTAGTATATTGATAACTTGAATTAATTGATAAATGTTAAATTCATTTTAAATAGTCAACCTGTGTTAAGAGTAATTACAGTGGCACACTCGGCTCCACAGGACAGCTGGTGTGAAAAACAAGTTACAGTTACAGTAAGTAAAAGTTGCAGTCCTACACCCAGATTTGAATTTTCTTTTAGAGACCTTCATTTTAGAGTTTAACACCTGTAACTTTCCATACTGTAGCTGTAGCCTGCATCACGTCACACCTTCACATTGTTCTGTGACTAAACATGAGTCCAGCATCAGTCACGTAGCTGAACAGTTTCAGGAATATTCAGGTTAAATTGCGTCAACAATCCAGCCAGATTGTTGACAGACTAAACTGCCGTACTGAACGTTTAAGGATTAACTCCACAGGATCAAACCTAACAAACCCTCAGTCGTGTCACCTGTGAGCTGATGGTAACAGCTTGAAGGGACTTTTCATCAGTTCATTACTGGGTTGTTTGAGAATGGTGGAAATGACAACACAATCTCAATCTGTTTTTCATGCTGTGACAACAAAATGTCTGACGTGCGACTGATCCATTAAGCGTATGATCCACTGTCCAGTCAGAGTCAGGCTGAGATCTCCTTTTACCACGTCGTCAGTCTCCAGAAAACACAGAACTTCAACAACCCAATGACTCACACTGCATCACATACTGACACGACACCGACGTTTAAAAGTCAGTTTGACGTAAATGAGATTACAGAACACACAAACATTAAGGCAGGGATGTCCAAAGTATGGCCCGCGGTCAGATTTCATGCAGCCCGAAGCTTCATTTTTATAATGTATGCCTGCTAGGATTGTCAGATACTGTATGGCTGGAAGATTTTTTTGGTTGACATAACGAAGCATTTGAACCAATGTTGACAATGTGAAGATGCCCGGGGGCCAACACTAACAATGAAAACATTTCATTTTTAAAACGCTTTCATTGTCTTTTATTTATTTATTTTAAAGGGCTTAAATTTGGTTACATTGCCAATCAGGCGTGAACAAATCTAAAAACCAGTTCATCCTTTCACATGTGGAGTCAGATAAAGAATAAATTGTATGGAACATGTTAAACTTGCATGAAGTTGATGCAAAGTCTGTTAACACCAGCAGTTATGTCCTTTAAGGTTCAAATGCTTCGTCATGTCAACCAAAAAAAGCCAAATCTTCCAGCCACACAGTATCTGACAACCCTAGCAGGCCATAAATATCAAAATTAAGCATGAAATCTGACCACGGACCGTGATTGGCCCCCGGGCCGTACTTTGGACATCCCTGCTCTAAGGACATAACTGCTGGAGTGAAAAAAGATAACTGACAATGAAAAACATTTCATTTTTTAAATGTTAGGATTGGCCTCTGGGCATCTTCACATTGTCAAATCTGGCCCTCTTTAAAAGCAGCTTGGACACCCCTACATTGAGGCGTTGTAGCGTGTTTCAGCGATGACCTGTGGGTGTGGAACGAGATCAGGATTTCTAAACAACTCCAAAATACAATAGCTCTAATAAGAGTCCAGACATGTCTGCTAATGCTTAAACACCTTTATTGTGCCCAATCTGAACATACTCCACAACTGTAAGTAGCAGCAAACTTGGCAGACCACAATGAGGTAGACTTTCAAAACTCTAAAAAGCAGCTGGGCTAAAGGGACAACAAGCTCAGCATGACAAACCTAATGGATAAAGAAAAGACAATTTGTCTTTGGCACACAGCTTATTATGCATTTATGTCCAACTGGAACAGGAAGGCAAAATGGGATAAGAAAGCGTGGAATCATTTACTGGGGTCTACTCAAGCTCTGGATAGATTAAATTTATCATCAGCTAAGTGGAAGTTCTTACATTCAACAGGAAACAAGCAGCTGTTCTAACATAGGCGCGTCCCCCTGCTGATGTACAAAAGTGATTAAAAACCACTGCCACCTCTCCAAACGTGCAAATTAAAAAGTGCAAAAATCAAAAACTATGTACAATCAGATGTTCATTCACTCTACTCTAGTCTCAACAGGGTCCATCAAGTTGCTGGAGAAATGATGGATGGCCAAGTTGAAGCATATTCCAGTACTACTGTTACGTACATTTAATATAACTGGACCAACAAAGCAAGTTAAAGTAGTAATTCCAACATTTTTGTGCCCATTCAGTTGAAATTTGGGAGGGCAAATTAAAAAAAAAAAATAATATCTAGCCACAGAAAAGAAATGTATGAGAAAAACAAAAGGAAAAATAAAAAGAGGGGGTTCTCCCATAAACAGCCGCCTGGTAGAATTCTGTTCAAAATTTTCATGTCATGACTTAAAACCGTTTGTGTACAAATTAGTAAAAAACTGCGTAAAAATGTCTGAAATGCGACTGGTTAAATGAAGCCCAACATTCAACTCCCAAAAGTAAGAAACACCAGTTGGCTTGCACAGGAAAAAACGGATGCCAACTGGGGGTAAGGGTAGGAGGGGAGGGAGGGAGGGAGGGAGGAGGGGGAAAAAAATAAAAATTTAAAGGCACTGTATGGCATTTGCCAATGAACGGCAATGAGACTTGCGTGATTGCTCTTCACTATGCAACACATGTAAACAAAAGAAAAAGAAATGGCATTTTCATCCACTTCTTAACCTTAGGCTGACTCCCATCTTTCTCTGGCCACAAGTCTGGGAAAAAATGCATAAGTGTGAAGGGCCCCTTGTCTCTCCCAACAAGGTCACTGTGCATAGTGCCACTGTGAACAACAGCAAAAATGTAGCAAGTGCAAAAGTGAACATTTTTCTACAGTGATATCCCCAGTGCCTGGTGGAGTGCCGTGGTGCCCTCGTTACTTGAGGGACGCCCGGCACACGTGCTCTCCTTGGCGGGCAGCCTCGCCCCCCTTTAGATGGGGGCTCTTCCTCTGGCCCTTCAGAGTGTTCGGATCCATCTGCTCTAGCTGGAGTCCCTGTTCTTCTGGTTGCGCATGAGGGGTCGGTGGTTGCTCAAGATGTCCATGGAGTGCTGCCAGTGCCAGCAAGAGCGGCAGAAGTACTTGAAGCAGGCCTGAGCGTCACACAATGATTGAGCGCATTTGTAGGTTATCTCAACATAACATGTCCGACATGCTCAGGCAATTCATTTCAAACTGCATTCATGCACAACAGCTCAAAATAATTTTAAAAGATACTTCTGGTTTATTACAACTTATTTTGTAGCACAGGCCGTCGTTTTCACTGTAAATCAGGTTGTAAACGAGATCTAAACCTCTTTATTCTGAGGTACAGCCTGATTTGTAATCTCTCTGCACCAAAAAAAAAAAAAAAACTGCAGAACCACAGTAAGCACGGTGGGTCAAAGCTGAAGCAGGAAGCCTGTAAAATTTTAGACAGTTAAGGTGATTTTGCAGACGGTGCAATACAAATCATCTCGCCTCAACCAGACGATCTTATCACGCTGATATTCTCCTCTGATTTTTTGTGGTAGGACATTAGGGGTGTCACCAGTCTTCAAATCCACAATTTGATTTGACGGGATTGAAGGTCACAATTTGATTTTTAATTTAAACATTTTGACTGATGACTATGCATGCCAAACAGCTAGCAATCTCAAGATATGACAAACTAAATCATACTCCTGATTGGCTCCACGGGCAGCAGGACAAAGACTTAATGAAACACGAGTTTCCACTGACCTGGTCTCTGCAGAAGAAAGGCCCAGGTTGGCGAAGGCAAACTTGACACATGGAGTCTTCCAGGTACGGGTCAATCTGGACCTGACGGGGAAAAAAGCAAAGCAAAGCACTGTTACTCACTTCACAGCAGTCACAGTGAGCGAGGTATAAAAACATTTTAAAAAGCTTCCAGCACTGAGTGAGAACCTGCTGATTCAGCACTTACAAAAAGAAAAGACTCAGCATTTATGCTTTTACAAGCACATTTGTAATATGCTTGTTTGACTCTGATTAAAATGTCTTCAGCTGAAAGCATAGAGCTCAAATCTCTGGAATTACTCTACCACAGCAGAGACACCGATTTAAAAAAAAAAAAAAAGCATCTTCTTACCTTCTTTGTAAACTTGGGGGTTTTGATCTCCACAAAGGCTGCGCACACAGCCTTCAGGTAACTGCGCTGATTGTTGAAAGTGACACGTCCAGAGCCTGCACACACGAGATCAATAAAGAGCCGACTGTTTGGGGGGAAAACTTTCTGCACAGCAAGTTTATAAAACAGATATTTGATAATCAAACTATTGGACTGTTTCCTCAGCACCTTAAATCTAATTTTTTCAGCTCAAATCCATTCAGTGTCATTGACAAATTCTGCCTCCACAAATACAGTGAGTACACTGATCACAGCAAGTCAGTTAAGAGTGTTTTCAGTCTGAAATTCACCTCCGACATTCCTTGTTTCTGAAAGGAGAGGCTTCATTCATGAAACATTTCATTTTTTAAGTATAGTACAAGGAGTTTAACTGGTTATAAACTGTCTTTATATTTAATACTGTTGCCTCTGTATGACCTACATCAAACAAGACCATCACTGAGAAGACTGGCTGTTTGTAGTTATTCTAACGCACAACACCAGGTCAGATTCTCCTTGAAATAAACTAAACCGGATGAAAAACGACTGCCCGACTCTACAGCAGATTCCTGCATCACCACATGTTGAATGTCTACAAACTGCATGCTGGTACAGAGGCAGAATTCTGCCTTCAGCATGTCTGACTTGTACGGTGGTCTCACCTATGGGGTACTTGTGCTTGTCCGTGTCGATGCCAGCGTACATGACGCCTCCAAACAGGTCGTTCATGATGCTGGCCAACGCCTCAGCGTTCAGCATGCCATGCAGCGCACCAACAAACACCGTCTTACTGGGGTCCAAACGCTGAGCAGGGCAGCGCACATAGTTACTGTCGGAGATCACCCAGGGGATCACCTGCACCTGTAACCAGAGAAGGGACACAAGTCTCAACCCTGCAGATACCGTTCATCTCTGACGGCAAACAAACAATTCTGATCTGCCAACGATTTAAAAATACAAAAGCACGATAAGCTCACAAAAAACTGGAACCAGTGAAGGTTTTGTTTTATAAATGACGTCAACTCATGGATTGAAAACTGAATATTTCAACGTCTAATGTGACCACAAAATAAAGATCACAAGTCAGTTTTACACCAACAGACAGACTTTTGTCAGTTCCAGAGTATTTAAGTTTGCTACTCAGATTAGGGAGCAACTAAGAGTCAGAATCAAAGAAAAATTCAGATTAAATCTGCTGTATTGTTTGAATGTATCCAGCGATTTTTAATCTAAACCTCTTCAGACTCCACACACACACACAGTGCAAGTTCTTGGTTTGTCATGTACACCCAACCAGTAATATTTTGTGTGGGTGAAGCATAATCAGGAAAATATACTTAAATTATTAAAAGTGCTGAATGCAGAAAAATGGATCACTCATTAATGCAAGCAGCATTTTAGTGTTGAATTTAGTTGAGGTAGAGCAGAATTTTTAACCATCTGGTATAGGACTGCAACTAATTTAAACCACCCATTAATTTGTTGATAAGTCTTAAGACTGAAATTTTTCACCATTTTAGAACTTTTACAAACGAAACAATCAAAAATCCAAACCTCAACATTTTTAATTATAACTTAAAATGTTTTACATCTTTCCATTAATGACTTAAATGTTTAAAATAGTTAAAATTTCTGCCAATCATGTGTACTTTTATACACTGTTGCTAGCAACTAAAGCTGTAGATATTACAGTGAGGTAAAAAGACTACAACGCAGAGGAATAGAAGTACAAAGTGACATGAAGACTGGTACAAATTTAACAGCATTTGTACTTTAAATGTACATAATTATGCGCTGCAGTCACTGCTGAATTTAATTGTCTCGTTTAACTTCTACTCACATCCTTGCATCGCATCCTGCGGCTCGACATCTTGAAGTAGTACTCTCGGTTGTCCTCGGGGTGAAACGGGTCCTGGGAGCAGGCGTGGAGCAGCGCCCGCACAGACTTGTCATTCTCAAACACCAGGTAAACATAGCCTAAAAACACAGACAACTTTAGGATGGAGGAAAACGGCCCTCCACCCCCCCACAAACTGTATGATGGCGTGAATTTAGACTCTCGCAATAATCAGGCAGCCACACAAGGGAGTCATTAAGTTATAGCAATTTGTCGGCTTTAAAAAGACAAACAATCACGAGTCAGGATGCTTCTAATGGAATAAAAAAAAGATTTAAAACAAATCAATTATTGAAATAATTAGACCATTCAGGCAGCTACGACTGATCTGAGGCTGCAACCATCAGTCGTAAAATTTTGTGGCACATAGATACGTCTCAACTTAAGACGTGAAACCTTCAGTAGAAAGGATTAAACTGAATATTTGCTCAGCTGAACAGCCTAAAAATAAAGAGACCAATCAATACTTAAACCAAAGAAACCCAACTGTAAGCATTCACCTTCAGTCTAAAGCATTGTGAGGCATTTATTTTGCATCTACCACCGTGTTTTACGCTACATTTAAGCCCAACTAATCACCGGCTGAAGTAGCTCTAGAAGGCCGACAGGCCAACTCACCACCATGCCATGTGGTCACCACAGTGCCACCCTGAAACCATGAAGAAAAATAAATAGCCTACCAGCTTGTTGTTACCTTTGGCTACATTACCTTTGGGAGGACAGCGAGGGTGCTTTCCATCCTTACCCGGCCACTCCACAGTCAGAGGGCCGTATCCACTGAAGGTGTTGATCAGGCCGGCTGAAACAAACAATGACAGAATTTCAGCAGAGCCAGAGTATTTCAAAACAGGCGGGGATCCATAAAGTGACATTTCTAGTTTTAATTGTGGCTGTGGGAAGTTAACACATAAATGTGACCTCTCTTTGAAGCGTGAGCAATCAAATATGCAAGTTCATGCTGCGCTGCCTTTGTATCGACCTCTTCATCACATCTGCTGAATCATTACCAAGAAAAGATTAAATGCCTTTAATTTTTCAAGCCACAGTAAAATAAATACCTTTACTTCCTGTAAACATTTCGTAGACTCTGGAGCCTCACGCTCAGTGGACTAAGATAGATATTTTATTGTTCTTACAAGGAAATTTGTTGCCACCGTCTGAACAAAGTCCCACATAAATTAATAAATACAGACACATTAAACACAGCTACAAAAATAAACACTTAATACAGCAAGGTTTCCATTCATAGAGCTCTCAGCACATCGCGGGGTGTTTTGTTAAGAGACGTCAGAAGGGACAAACTCCTGTCATAGCGTGCCCGTTTACAGGCCAGAGACCTGCATCTGTGACCAGGTGGGAGGATTGAGGGTGAGGTCAGATCAATGATTTTGCAGGCATGGTGTGTGTGTGAGCTGAGTAACAGAAGGTGGAGGTGTTTTGACTAATAAACACTCATAACTGCTCTGAAACTTTACAGTATGTATGCATTTAGTTTTACAAAGCATCATTAAGTTTTATTTTGCTGCTGCCACAGTACAAGTTTCCAGATGGAAGTAATAAAAGTACCATCAGTAATCAAATTTATATCATTCCAGTGTACAGTATTACGTTACTCTTAAATATACTTTGCTGCTGCCATTATTTCAGCTTGTCTGAGCTCAAATGCACCACTTGTTGATGTTCACTTAAGTTCTCCATTCATTTGTACTTATGTCTGTCCTTGTGGCGCTCTAACACCCGAATTTCCACTCTGACGGCTCAATAAAAGATCTCATCACATCTAAACCAGAATAATGGCACAGCTGCTTAAAGGCTGCAGATTCAGATTCACGTTAATAAGCCTCTAAAATCGTCAAAAGAGGTCCGAGACACTAAAATTAAAGCAGCCGTTACCTTCTGTGATGTCCCAGGGCACGCCACCAAGAAAGACCTTGCAGGAGTACAGAGGATCCTTGTTGTTTCTGGGAGGCAGCTGACCACTCCAGGTGAACGTGGCCTCATTCACAGCTGATGAGTAAGCAAACATTCAGAGGTCACTTCTTTAAAAAAGGTGTTCATGGTGGCTTTATTGAAGTGTTTCAGATTTACCTGCAGCCTGTCTGTGCAGGCGGGCCTCCCTCTCAATACTGAACGCATCATCCGACTGGTCGAGCATGTCGGCGCCAGGCCACGGCGAGCCGGTACGCCAGCGGCGGGACATGCCTGAGGAGGCAGGGCTGGCGCTGGATGGCGGGGTCAGAGGAGAGCTGGAGTCCTGAGGGTCCAGACGGGAGCCCAGTCGCAGCAGATCCTTCTGCATGTTTGATGGGAGATAAGGCAGGGAGGAAATCCGCAGATTCGACTGTAGAGAAAGACATGTCCAGAAAATTATGGAGACCTGAGGAGACTGATGTGATTTAAGCATATATTATATAACAGTGTACACACACCAGCACAAACAAAGACCAGGTTTAATGAAGCCTGTACTTCAGTGGCTTACAAGTCAAGTTCAGCAAATGTACATTTATTTCCACATCACTGCCTCCATCAGAACATCAGAGCGCTGTCACTTTCCAATCTGCTGCTCCGACTTTCTCAGACAGAAACGCAGATTTTATTCACCCTGCGAGCTAGTTCAGGCAGCCAGGTCGAGTCTACCCTCCTCTCATGACCACATAGTTAAACACCTTCACAGTCATGGAGGTGTACTGAAGTGGTCTGTGCTCCATTTACTTCAATGCTGCCACACTTCTATACTGATGCTGCTGTTTTAACAAGCCCCAACTCCACCCCAGCATCCATGTGTAGGATGCAGGAGTCTAGCCTCCCCTGGGAGCCTGACCTTAGCATTTTCTTGAGAACAAAAAAGGTCAGGGCCGAGATAACACCAGAATGTTGTACAGAGTCAACATTCACTTATGCACGTTCCTGCAGACTTCCTGTAGATGTTTCACATTAAAAGTCTCACAGGAAAGCGAAGGATTACACCCTGAGAGAAGCTTTAAGGATTTTAAAGATGAAACATCTGTGTAGGAAGTGTTGAGTTAATAACCTGAAAGTTGTGAATCTGAACAATTTATGTAAGCAAATCTCAGACCAACATCGTGGTGATTAGAGCTGCAGCGAATAGTCGACTAATCAGGGAGTCTGTTGACAGAAATTAAGCTGTTTCGATAGATAAATCTAAATTTCTTTAATGCAAGAACGGAAAATTTGTTTTTCAGCCTCTTCGGGTTTTTCTCCTTCATATAAAAATTGAATTTTTGGGGTTTGGACTGACCAAACGAGACGTTTAAAGACATCACCCTGGAGTTTCTGAAGCATCATTAGTTGCAGCCCTGATTGATACATGACTGTATTCATTATGGGGATTGTATTGATGGAATAAGTGCTGTGGAAGTGTACATTATCCTGACTAACCGGTAAACACCAAGTGTCACATTGACAAACAGCAGATCAGAAAAGAGCGAGATGTCTTATAGACTTAACGAACATTAGTAATACGAGCCCATCTCTGTTATAAAGCCACCATTTGATCAATCATGGCGTCTACAGGTCAAATATTCCCCACCTGACTGGACGCCAACAACCCAACACATAAACAACAGTTAGTGATCGTCACGTGTCTTACCAGCATGTCACAGAGGTGGTCCGAGCCAGAACTGAAGCCACTGGTCTCCGAGTCTTCAGGACTGCTGGAGCGAGAGTCCAAAAAGGAGCTCGAGTCCAGACGGTTTGCCATGCGAGCCACGCTGGGGAACTTCTCCAAGAAGTCAGCAGTCATGCTCATGGACTCAGGGGGCAGGTAGCCTGGGGGCTTCCCAAGGACACTACTGAAGGGGCTGTTCAGTATACCTAGCACTGAAGAGAGAAGAGACAACTGGTGAGGTGACTCAGACATTTCAGTCATCTGTACAAGTAGCCATGGCGATATCAGCCCTTCGCTTGTTTGACGTAAACTGAAGAAAATGGGATGCGTGTGCTGAATCTGGAGAGCCGCATCGATTCGTCAGGAGACCTGCTGAGTTGCTTTTTTAAAATTTGTATCTCTTTTCTATTTTAAGGAAGCCGTTTTGTAATTGGATAAGCAAAGTAAAGAAAATTGGGTTTGTGTGCTGAATCTGCAGAGCTGACTCAAACTCAAGTTTACAAAATTTGCAAGTAGAAGAAGATAGTTGACGTGCAAGCTGGCTGCCAACATACCTCACGTTGATACCTGAAGCATTTTCAAATTTTACTTCTACCCAGAAGCTACACCTTCCCCTTTAGCACGAGTACTGGAGGCCATTTCATCCGACACGTTCTCCCAAACAAAGTCCAGCGGCTGCTAATTCCTTATGCATTACCCAGCATCTCCCTTCCTCTTGATAACAAAGTGAGTCAGCTGGCAAATGTGACAGATATGTACTGCGTGACCTGTAACAGTGAACATGAGGCTCTGAGGGGATTATTCAGCTGTAGGCCACATTCAAAAAGCTCTGTCCCACTTTGTTGCGGGCCCAGTTTAGAAAGCACTAAATGAAGTTGTGCCTGGTCGGTTTGGACATGCGGCGTTAAAACTATAGCTCTACAAATGGGTCACGACAAGTGGGACATCATTATAATCTGTGGTAACTTTCCAGCGACGAGACGGGCGTCACAGAAGCGTCCGACAGCCCAAACGTCGGCATTTACATCTTAGTCCTGTTCTCTGGTTTGTATCCACAGCCTGGTCAGTAAACATCCTGGCATCAGTTTGATCAACAGGTTATGTACTTTAATATTTAGAAAATAACTCAGCTTCTTTGTTTATAAATAATTTTATTAAAAAAGAAAAGGTGTGGGGAAAGAAAAGTAGCCGGATTGTTTTTGTGCCTACTGGATTGCTAGAGATGCAGCAAAGCAAAACTGCTACATCATCCTCCCTGGTGACGCTACAGCCTGTTCCCACACACAGGCTGCTGTTAATGACCAATCGCATATTTCAATAGAAATGAGGCCAGACAAATTAAAGGCACACACCCTCACAGATGTCATAATATCAGCTAGAATGTCCAAATATAAAAGAGACTCTTTGGAAAACTACCAACACCCACCACACTGGGACATTATGTGGTATAACACATGTGAACAAACCTCAGGTTTTGCGGGTTATTCCTAAATTCATTCAAGTAAATAAAATATCTGGTACTTACTGGAGGGTGAGCTGGTCTGAACCTGGGAGGGAGAGGTGTGTGTATCCGTCTCCTGGCTGCTCCAGGGTCTGTCCCACCCGGACAGCCGGAGAGACTGGAGGCCCAGGCCCAGGTCTGTGACACCCGGTGGGCCCCTGGACGACGGCATCTCCTGGGAGCCGGGCATGCCACCACAGTTGGGAAAGAGCATCCTCCTGCTGCCCACCGCAGCCAGCTCCGACTCTTTTCGGTCCAAGATCCAGTTCAGAGATTTAGAAAAAAAAAGAAAAAAAAAAGGAGAGGGAAGAGGAAGTGTTAGACAGCTAAAAAAAGAAAGAACTGTTTCAGAGAGAGATTCGGCACAAAACAGCTTCTGTGATGAGCAATCTCATTTAAAAAAACAAAAGTTCCCTCATCACAACATCTCCCCCTACCCTGGCTGACGGGGGAGCTAACCTGCTGCCTCTGTGCTCGGTGAAACTGCCATGCATCTCCGTCCGCATCACTGACCCACCTAGCAGCATGTGACATGGCTGCTGATGCACTCGCACACCCCTGCTAATGACATCAGCCCCCCCACCCTCTCCACCTCCCTGCCTCCTTGCCTAACAACTGTGTAATGAAAAATTCCTGTCGGAGCTATTGGCTTGTTGATACAAGTACTCCCCTCTCTGGTAGGCACAGCACGTCTCTGAGTCGGTGGGAAGACAGCCGCCACTGCTACCGCTTGCTGCTGCTGCTGCTTACTCTGTGTCTAGCCTTGTTTCCTGAGCGAGCTGACAGAGCGAGGGAGGGAGGGGGAGGCGAGGGGCAGAGCTACAGTGGCATGGTGGGAGGCAGCATGGGCGATGGAAGAGAATGACTCAGCAGACTTTATTTAAAAAGAGAACTTCAGACTTGAGGATGCTCAATAACCAAACGGAAAACTGGATTTCACATAACTAATCACACACTTTTAAAATTTGTTTGCACGCAAACTGACGAAAAAGGGCATGCAGAGCCTCGCTGTAGCAGAAGCAGCTGACTGATCAGATGTTGAGGACCGAGCGATTTGCACTGCCAGCTCCTCCCTTCCCTCTCCAGGCCTGGAAAGCATCCAGCTGCCAGCAACAGCCCTGATTCAGCAACACCAAGCTGAGGTGGCGGGGCAGAGAGGCCACACCAGAAGTTTAGCTCAGTTTACATCAAGATACAATTCACTTTCAGATCACTCCAAACTTAATCAGTGCTGTACGCCTGCTTATGTCGAGCCCGGTAACACCTTTATAACTTTTGTATAATCGTCTAGATCACAAATGCAAGTCACAAGCGCGGACATACCTTTAGCAAATTAATTCAAGGAAAGGACAAAGGCGCTGTGCTGAGCTTAAATCTTGGCAAATCTCACTCTTGGGATAAGAAAAAAAAAAAACACTTAGAAGTGCTGCAATGCTGCAGAGCAGCGATGCAGCATGAATCAGCTGCTGGCACCCGAATGATAATGACAAGGTGAAGGAGGTTTAACAGATGGAGGCTGATTAAAAAACAAGAAGGGGGCTACTCTCAGGGGGATGCAACTGTTTACCTTAAAAATCCATCCTGATTAAAAAGTTAACTAGTCGTGTTGTGAAGAAGTTTTAACTAAAACAACCACAGAATCAAACCTGAGACTCTGAGCTGAGGTCATGCCCGCTAAGTTTTTAGTAAACTCGCATTGTGGTTATTTTTAGACTGAGACAGATTAGAGATGTCACATTTAAAACAAACACACTTGCAGTGTCCTGTTAGACTTTAACAAAAGTAATTAGCAACAATTGATAACAATTAAGACCTTTATGAATAAAGCTGCCAATTACTCTCATTTCTCAGCTCCTAAAGATGTGAGGATTTGCTGCCTCTCTCTGCTTCATCACTCTAAATTAAATCTTTGGTTTCTGTCAGACAAACGCAGGAATGTGAAGACATCACATGGGGCTTCTGACATTTTCTACACCACTGGTTCTCAAACTGGTACAACTCAAATGATTTTAAAATGATCATCTGCAACAGTTTGAAATTAAAAGATATCGCTGAAATGTTTTTTTAAATAAGTTTTGCATTTCCTGAAATATCATGTCTCAATATCATCAGATGTCTTCACATTCATTCACGTAGTGTATGCATAGGTCGAAATTAGCATTTAAAAAACAAACTAATCACGCCAAACAGGAAATATTAGAAAGACGTGCAGATTTCTACTAAACGAGCTCTTGAACCGGTTCTGTTCAGGATTCAACAGTCAATAAATAATCTCATCAGGGATAAACCGGCCTCTAGCTGTCAAACAGGGTCGTCTTACGCTGCTGGATTTTAATGTTTGTCAAAATAGTGTCAGTCTGAGAGACATATTTTCTGAGGTGGTATTTAAAAGTCTAGACTAAATGATTAATCCATTAAAAATCACAAAAAAAACAGCTGAAGGACTTCAGAGCATTTTCCAAACAGGGTGAGGTCCTGGATGAACGGCATGCAAGAAAAACACGTGAGTATGCAGGTAAGTTAAGATGTGCAGATCAGTGTTGTAGTCAAGACCAAGTCAAGACTAAGAAAAGCCCAAGACGGACTAGAAAATATATAGCCTACTTAGGTAGCTAATTATTCTCCATATTTCTTCAGTTAATTATCAAAAAGGTGGCTGGACGAGTTAGACATTATAAAGCTGATTAATGGGAAACAGTGGTGATCTCCTGCATTTGTGGTCTGAGTCAAGACACGACACCTTCAAAAAAAAAAAAAAAAGTGGTCTTGAAACCAGTCTCGGGTACTACAACACTGTCACAGGTGTGTTAAACATATGTGGAAGGGTATACATCAGTATACACCAACCGGCCCCTTCTTTAGGTAGACCTGTATAATCCAACGTGATCCAACTCAACAACTCTGCCATAAATCTTACCTTTGACACTTACGTTTAAATTTTTTCGACAGTCAGAGAGTGGTAGTAATTTAACTATTGTGTTTATTATTGAGGTTGTAGTTTGCAGTTTAACTAGACGGTTATATTGGAGGGCCAAAATATAAGAAACACCTCCAAGTACAACACCAGCACCTACGAAGGCCTCAACAGTAAGCATAATAGTTACATTAACACCTCACTAACAGTAAGTGTACCTAATGAAGTGGCCTGAAGTGAAGCTGGAGGGCTGAGAGAGTTACAGGCCACAACAACTATTGACTTTAATGCCACTCTGTGCACATATGCATGTAAAAAAACAACTGGAAAAGGGCTGGTCAAAATCTAAATTTCAAGATTTCAAGCTTCATCATTGGTGTCTGCTCACAGGGTTCGGTAATTGTTGACCCTGTGTTAGCCTGCACATGACAAACAAACCTGAAAACAGTGGAGGCTCTGACTTGGAGTCACATCAGTGTTTCTAAAAAAAAAACAAACCAAGCGTGTGTGAATATTTTCTTGCAGCCATGTCCGCCTGCTGCAGAGTGAAACATAAATGAGACTTTACCACACAGCATGTCTGGCTTTCCCTTGGTGCTGGGTGTGGTGCACACACCGGTGAAATCCAGAGCGTTACCCAGCATGGTGTTCATCCTGCGGAAGATGTCCGCGTTGCTGCAGGTGGACAGGGCCGGAGACTCGGAGTCCGGGCTCTGCGGCCTGCGGGGATCGTTTCTCTGCAAGGAGGGAGCCAGACATTAATCATGTGTTCATGCTAAAGCTGAAAATGAATCATTAAAACAGTTTTTTGATGTAGGAATTAATGTTTTAGTCCAGGAGCGACGTCGGTGGCAGTTCCATGGCACACAAAAGGTCAAATATAAACGTTAAACGTGCCTCAAACTAATTAAAACTCACCAATTTAATTTATTTTAATCAATTTAATTTGTTTTTTTCTGTCACTCACCAGGGAAAACGCCATGATATGGACTGACAGCCTATGAGAAATGTCACAATAAGAACCGCTGTCTGCAGTAAAAGGTCATATTTATGAAGTCTGCTAGCAGCTAATCAGCCTCAATTGACTGAACGTGTGCCAGGGGCTCGAGGGCCGCGGTGCGTTCACGTGCGCCACAACATCAAAAGCATGCCGTAGACATGACTGGTCACGTGCCTGTGGATTTAAAAAAAATTACAATTTAGATGTTTAAACTAAACAGTTATTAAACTTTATGAACGTTTTAGGTTGTATTCTTGATATACTGTGTATTTTATATATTATATTTAATATGTACTTGCTTCTGTGCCACAGTATTTAAATACCATGAGTGTATGGGTGTATGTGTATATACGTATACACTTGGCTTGGTGTCTTGGTGTGTGTGTGTTGACCCTACTATTTCATGTCAAATGGGCTGCTGTGAAAAAGGTCTATTCTCTAATCAGATTCATGAGATAGATAGATAGATAGATAGATAGATAGATAGATAGATAGATAGATAGATAGATAGATAGATAGATAGATAGATAGATAGATAGATAGATAGATAGATAGATAGATAGATAGATAATTAGTCTTACAGTTCAGTGTTGGTCAAGAGATCAGGACAAAAAACCTTCACTTTATGTTGAAGTTCCAGGGTTAGGTCCTTTAACGAAGAGTTTTTGACCACACAGATATCACAATTAAACTTCCACAGATGATTACTTACATTTAAGATTCTTTTTTTTTTTTTTTGTATTACAAGTTTACTGAAAATGTATGTTGAAATACGGAAATGAAGCTTTATCCACTGTGAATGTTGGTGAATTTAGGAGAAATCTACAGATCCAAATAGACAAATTGTAGTAAAATAAACACCTAAATAAAAAAATAATTAAAAGAAAATCTAAAAAATTGACCAGTGAATTAAACAAACAATGGTTTTGCCTTAAATCGTCCAGTTAATTGTTTGTGTTATGACCTTTGTGCTTGAGGCAGAACCAAGAAGGACTTTGTGAGACTGTAAGAGCTGTCACCTAACTGAATTTAAGACCGGATAAGATGAAAAGTTATTGATCCACGTGGGAAATAAAGTCTGTGCAGCAGCAGCAGAGTCAGTTCACTGAGGACAAATAATAAAAGAACACAAGCACACAAATAAAATAAGAAATCGAAAGAGAGAGGGTTATAAGGTTTGATGAAGCCGCGCTGGTTCCACTTTGTGGTTTACACACATTTATATACACATTATGAGGAGTTAGACAATTTAGGATTATGTGCTATAAAAATATCAGAGTATGTCTGCACATTTAATTTAGTCTGAGGATGTGTGATCAAGCATACGTTCAAATGCATATTTCATTTGATGGTGAGTTCTGAGAGTACGGCTGACATGAAGATGTCTTTATCTGTGCAGGAGGAGATGCTCTTCACTTCCACCACAGGCTGGCTTCTCTCCACATGGTCATGTGGATGTTGGGTCAGTAGATGGCGACAAAGTCCTGCATTAAAAGAAAAACTTCCTGTTTTATTACTTAACCGAAAGAAGATGATTTTTTCTTCTTATATTCACACATACAGCAGATTTTTTATTATTATTTTATCACTTGTGATGTCTTGAACAGAAAGTTATGTACATGTGCATTGATTTACAAAGATATGTTATCTATCTAGGGAAACACTTGATTAAAAAACAGTCATCATACCTGTATTTTCATTGTAACAATACAACAAAATATACAAAAATATGGAAGGTTTTATCGCAGCGTACACAGTGGTCCTTCGTAGAAGAAGCTGGTCTTGAGCTCTCCTGTCCCTAAGAGATGGAGCGATTCATCCATTTAGATGTTTTCTTATAGAAATGACGGAAACAGAGAAATACAGAAATGAAATACAGAAAGGTGTGTTCATTCAAAACGTGGAAAACGTGGATCCTTGATACGTTAAGTATACTGAAACTGTCTTTTACACATGACATAACACACGGTGCATTAACAAGAGAACAAAATATATTAGAATACTCTCAGTAACAGAAGGGATAGTATACGTTTAGGTTTTTCTGATCCTGGCTTGCAGCTTGTATCTGCAGAAAAAAAAATCCATCCTCACACTCTGTATTGATTTCATGTCAATCCAAATATTCTGAGACAGTCATGTTAAATGACCCATTTCTCCATGAAGGGCAAGAGGCTGATTCTTGAGAAACATTTGCTTCTTCTGAACCGTGTTGTTTGTTTGGTTTTTAACTCTCAACATTAAAATGATCACTTCTCTATTAAGACTTAGTCAACATCCATTGACACATTAGTCCACTTTAGTTGATTATAGATGAATCTGTGGGTTATTTTTCTAATTGTTTAGGTTTGAAAATGTCCAGAAATACTAAAAAAACACATCAGTTTGTCAGGGTGATGTCTTTAAATGTCTTGTTGGACCAACAATTAAAAACCCAAATATACTCCGATATAAAGCAGAAAAGCACAAATTCAAACAAATGTTTGACAGTGTTTCTTGATCATTTAATCAGCCAATGATGTTTCTGCACTAGTCTTTGCTCTCCCATCCTGATATTTGATTAAATAGTCAAACTAGAAAGACACAAATCAAATATATTACATACATAATACCATCATTTTACAGCTTTAACTTCACTCAGTGGACGCTGATGTAAAGATTTAAGTATAAAAATGCCACACAGATCAAACTGTCATTTGGTATTGGATCAAATGTTGTCACAGTCCTGTATATACCATAACTCAATCGGGCACAATATGTTCAAATGTTTACAGTTAACCACCCGTACAATTAAGCAGCTGGTTGTATTGAGAACAGTCACTTAAGAGTCCCTCGAGGAGCCGTCACGGTTGGTTGAGCAGAGCATCTTCCCAGCTTACGAGGGCAGAGTGTGGAGGTCAGCTCCGCGCATGATGCAAAGAGACACTAATGCAATGGTGCATTACAAATGAAAAGTTGGCATGAATTATTGATGTCAACATCTGATGTGCACAGAGTTCTTGAAGTTTGCGTTCAGCGTGAGAGCGTTTGTTAGCTTTGACTGGCCGCGGCGATAAAATGACAGATGTCCAAACACGGATGCATTCACTTCTTTTATTCATAAGATGGGAATATTTTTTACATCTTATGCACAGCAGATACAAAGACAAACATGTTCTAAACCACAAACTAAATTCCTCCATCGCTCTAATCCTGCTTCCCATTTCAAAATGGCCCCCCCCCTCCCCTCCCAA
This sequence comes from Miichthys miiuy, assembly GCA_036365135.1. Classification (NCBI taxonomy): domain Eukaryota; kingdom Metazoa; phylum Chordata; class Actinopteri; family Sciaenidae; genus Miichthys; species Miichthys miiuy. The sequence continues at coordinate 25,709,841 of CM071603.1, forward strand.
AAAAGCAACCCTTTACGTTTGTAGTCCAGTTTCACATTCTGAAAGATCGTTTTACAGCAATCTCATTTTAGCAGAATGGCACAAGCCACGTTCAGTATACCATTTTTTATTTTTTTTGACAGATACCCACTTCCCCTTTAAACAAATTGCACTTTTTTCCTCTTTAAAACTACATCAACAGGATTATAGGATCAAAAAGTAACACCAAAAACACAGGAGACGACTAAACATCCAACTTATACAGGTTCATTATTTAGTTGCACAAAAAAAAAAAAAAATGCATAAATATACATTACGCAAAAAAGTACAAAAATTTGTACTTTCCTTTGCTCAAATAATGACAGACATTGATATGATCATAGGGACTGGAGTTGTCATAGAACGTAGGGATGCATTCACAAGGTCCATGCGAGATAAGCCATTTGCACAACAGCCTAGCTTTCACAGAGGTAAGACCAAGGTTCTACAGGAAAACAAAACATTTCGCTGTCTAGGCCAAGGTAAAGAGGCAACACAAACACTAAAAAAATTAGGATACACAGAACTCTGCGTTCTAAATTCATGCCAAAAAGACTAACATGCAATGACTCTTAACGCTTCTAAACCTCCCGGGAGCAGCGGTAACCCTGGAAGGACTAGCTTAACAACAGTTACTTCAATTCGTCAATTTTCCCCTCAGCAAATGTGATCCATGGAGTTTGACTGGGCTTTTGCGTGAGGTTTTTTTTTTTTTTTCCTCTTTTTTTTTTTGAAGTGCTAAGATGGTACCGCAATAGTTGCCAAAGATAAGCTCAGATTGTCGACAGCAAGATGGTTTCAACTCACACTCCCCCCAAGAGACAATCGGGAGGAGATATAAATACTGTATGTTTATAGTAATGCACATTTGTCCATTAAATAAACCTGATTAAATTAATGAAGAGCTTGGCAAACCTCACTTCAGCTGGACAAAGGTGTGGTTTCCAGAGGCCTGAAGGAAACAGGGAAAACAGGAGTGAGTCCAAACACGCCAATAAAGCCTCATATAAAAAATATGAAGTCCTCTTACTATCAAAAACCATGAAAAGCTTAAAAAAACAAACAAACACATGTTGGCCTATCTCATGATACTGTGACTTCCCCAGCTGGTCAGTGGCTCTCAGCGCCGAGCCAAATCTTCCCATTGAAGATGAAAATCTTTTTTTTTTTTAAAAAAAGGCCACAAACACAGAGCATTCGTTGGAGACTATTTTCAGCCGTGGATTAATACACATTTGGTGTCGCTTTTATTAAGTATTTCATGGCAGGAAGATGGTTAATGTGGAACTGACTCAGTCTACAGTGCCCAGCTTCAACATAAACATGTCACCCAAGACAACAGTGTGATACAAAGATGTGTTTTTAGTAGTTTTTGAACAGCAGACGTCTGTCACAGAGGAGTAAGAAGTCAGAAAAGTTGTATTTAAAAAACTGATTAGGCTAAAAAGGATACGTCATAATATTCTGTATTTTTCTTGTCAATAAATGTCATGAAAATACCAAAACCAATCAATTGATCCTACTGACATGTATCCAAAGCTTGCAGTTTATTCCTCTTGTAGGAGCTCAGAAACTCTTAAGTTTTGTTTGTTACATGTTCCTTCATTACCCTGCACATGGGCACTATTCATTTTGCACAGTCCCACATACACTGTCCTGCTGTAAAACACACTTAACCACCAAATGAACATTCATCTGCATCTCTAACAAATGCACAATTTAGTCCTGTGAGTTTAACATTTGATAAAAACCTACAGAAACCACCTGTTCTAGGTCATAATTTAACATAAGTGTATATTTATGTCTTTAGTAGGAAGAAATGGGTTAGGGGCTGAGTGCCACACTTGGGGAAGTTGGAAAGTACTGAGCGATGGACTAAAACTCTACTGGTTTTGATATTTTCATGGGATTTGTTGACAATAAACAGATGATACAGAATTTCACCAGCTAAACAAGTTTTCGGGGGCTTTCAGTCAAACGTGTTAGTGTCATTAGGCAGGTTAGCAGTTTGAAGATAGTGGGTGGGGGTTGGCAAATCCAGAAAAAACACTGTTGGACCAAAGGTTACTCACTAAATATCTAACAAAACTGCCGGGACTTCCATCCAGGCTGGGAAGTCTCAGAGGGAGTAGGGTACCAGCGCATCTAAAGAAACACAAACATAGTCATGTACAGCAGACCAAAACCAGGCTTCAGTCCTTCAAAGCTCAATTATGCAGTCAATTAACACACTTTGAAATTTACTTTTGATTAAAAAAAAAAAAAAAACAGATTTAGGAGCACTGTCCCTTTAAGCCTCGGTCACTGAAGCCATGGGAATGTGGGTCACGTAGCTGCTCATTGAGGACAATAGTCCTCGAGTAATTAACATGGCATGGAAATGTGGAGAGTTGAAGCTCTCCATGTGTTAAACATTTCCACAGGGTAAGAGCTGGTATGCCTCTACCTTTTCCACACCTGTGACTTTAAAAAAAAGAAAAAGAAAAACCAGTGGTGGCACAATGAGGCCTCGCATTTCTTCACACCGAATTTAAAAAAAAAAAAAAAAAACAGGACGGACTGCAGCTCCTGAGATAAGACACTCCGGAGGTTATCAACACATTTGGAGACTTCTTGACATTACATTTCTGCGTCACACACAGTCAAAACTAACAAGGCTGAGAGTCAGTGGGAGGAGAAGTCAAAGAGCATTTTAGGGATCTTTCATCACATTGCAATTAAATAGACCTTTCCCCCCTTTGTGTGGCTACACAGTCAGCTTATGTTCCAACAGGAACGTGGACAGTAAGTTGGCACCTCCAAGAGAAGGCCATCAGGTCGGACAATTTCTCCAAGCAAATACCTCACATTCCTCTGCCTCTTGTGCCCGACAGAGTGGCCCATGTAATAGCTGCCTACTTTGCACTGTAGCACTCCCTCTGCTCTTACAATGCAGGAGGAAGTTGGATCACAATGAACTTTAAATGACCCAACGACAGAAATATTTTCCATTGCTATTGTTACCAAAGCCCTGCCCACTGCTACTAGTGCTGTAGCATTCAGACTATTAGCCTACAATGTAAACGCTTGTACACCCATATGTCCCATCGAAATCTTCACAGGGCACGATGTTACAGTGTTTAAAATTAATTTGCAAAACCAGATCCAGAAATAAAACTGATCAGAAACACTGTCTGTGATGTTTAAGTGCAGCTGCAGTCTAAATGCAAACTTACAAAGTCTTAGTTGAGCTCAAACTCCATCTTGAGCCTCAAATTTGTTTTCCTGAAATTAGTTTACGCTGCATTAGTATTTTATCAGCAAGAGCAACTTTTATCCTGCACCATACTGGCAGGACAGAGACACATGGAGCTCCATTAAAGGAAAGATTAACAACCACAAAAAAAAAAAAAATGGGATGCCATTAGCCAAAAACAACCACAAAGAGCACATAAAGATACGTGTATTGTAATGTTAGACTACATCAAATATTGGACATCACTTCCACTGATGGCAGAGCAAAAGAAGTATTTGACATACAATGTAACTTGTGGTTTTGACTTCCATTCACCCCGTTGTTCTATAATAAAGACTGGGTACAAGTTGTGCTGCCAGCAACTTGAAGACTTGATATCTGGGTTGGCTTCAGCAGGTTTTGTTTTGTGCTGTTATTGTAATACCACAGAGGACCACTGGGATTGTTTCAAGAGTCTTAAACTGCTTTTTTTTTGGAACAGTGGTGTATCATTAATCATCTACACTTTAAGCTACACTTTTCCCCTTTCAAGAATAAACTTTTGTAGCTGTGGTGGGCAAACTGAGTGAAAACACCTGCACACTGACTTTTACACAAATCGTGCATTTAATCTGGGTGCAGGCATTCATGTGTCTAATAAAAAAGGTTCCCTGTGTTGTCAGAGTGTGCTAGAAAATAAAATATAAGAGAAACACACACCGGTTGGTCCCTCACCTGGGCGTGGAGGGCTGCAGCAGCGGCAGCGGCCGCTGGGTAAGTGAAGGCTGCGTGAGGGAGGCCTGGGGTCAGCTCCGTGGTGTACAGGGGGTAAGGAGTCCAGGCATCGGGAGATGCTGGGATCAGTGCTGCCCCTGTCAGATCATCTGGGGGAAGTACAAGGTGGGAGGAAGACAAAAAAAGGCTGACTCACCTACCCTTGAACATACGGGCTTTGCATCATGTAAGCAAATCACAGCACAGAGGCCCAAAAAGAAAAAAAACTTTAAGGAAGAAAATGTGTGATCAAAACATGCTGCAAAGAGAGGTTTTGTTACGGCTTGTGTCGTCTTAATGTGGCTTTGAGGTTTACGACTTATTGAAGAATCTTATTGTAGATAAAGCTACAAATTTGGTCACTAAAATAACTAAATTACAACCCTAAAGACGCAGTCAGACCAGATTTTGCTTCCCATTCATCACTTCCGGTTGTGAATCGACGCCTTCTTTCCCTTCTTAGAGTTCAATCTGATTGGATAAGTGTTGTCCAGTTAGTTTGGAGACCTCTAAATTAGCATATATTACAGCAGAGAACGACAGCAAGGCCTGCAAGGACAGACACATTTTAAAAGACAGTAACATCAGATAAATCTAGCTGTATATTTTGGCTCCCTCGGTTTGTTTACAACCCTACCCCACGCCGTTTCCTCGCCTGGTGAAATCTGGTCTGAACGCCGCTTAACACTTGTCAACCATCACCTGTCCAAAACTAACAAATCCAGCAGGTGTTTAGGCAGAGAGAGCAGAGACACAACTGCTGACTTAAAAGGCCTGTGAGAGTGGAAATATCCCAGCTGGACAGAAGCAAAGCGGTTGTCTTAAAGAGTCAAGATGACACATGCATGTGGAGGTGAGTTAGTCCTTAATTTGTTAGATACTTTCTTTTTCCAAAACAACCCCTGCCCATTTGTCTTTAATGCCACAACATCCTAAGAGTTTTTTTTAAAAATAAAAGAGGGCAGTCGAGTTCCTGGCAACGCCAAAGTGAGAGAGTGGATGAGAGAGCCTAGAGTGGTGCAGCCGTACAACTTACATGGGTCCCGTGCAATGAAGTGTGCTCCTAGAGCAGGGTGGATATTTGTGGGGTTCGGTGTGGCCATCAGCTTACTCTTTGCCATCTTCGTGTTGGCTTTAGCAAACTCTAAGCGCAGGGTCTGGGGACTTTCGGGGTCAAAACGGATACCCTGAGGGAAGAGACGGAGGAGGGGAGGAAGGGGGACATAGTATCGTAAGGGAAGTGGGCTGAGTTTGAGGGGGCTGTAGCTCAGTAGTCTCACATGGCCTCCTTTCCTAAAAGCCATGTTTCAATACTCAGGATGTATCCTTCAAGCGTCCCTTGAGCTAAACGCTGTTCAGTCCTCCTGCGGGATATTAAAATACACCCTTCACCATCTGAACTAAAAGCTAAAAAAAAAAACTGAAGGATACACTCCTGAAATATTTCAACATGCTTGCATCTCTTTTTCCTCATGACAAAATCAAGAGCACAGGCGACTGGAGGAGGAGGAGGAGGAGGTGGTCACCCCGGTCGCACGAGCCAGGAGGAGAAGGAGACGAGGAAAAGGGCCGATGGCGAGACTTTGAGTGTAAATCCTTTTAAGTGGTTTAACCCTGCTTGTGTTCTTGTGCCCTAAGCGTTGTGCCCACATGCAGGTGAGTAGTATTTTGGTGTATGTGTGTGTCTGTGTGTGTGTGAACTGCTGGTGTGTCTAAGAGGTGATGCTCATAAGGAAGGCTAAGCTATGAGAGAGAAGTGTTAGATACTGCCAATGTGGGCTACTGGGTGACAAAATAAGAGGTTACACTACTGAAGATGTGTCCAAATAACACTACAACATGTGGCTAAGAGAACAAGTATTACAGTAAAGCAGTGATATGCAAAATAAGGAAAGCTATACCAGACTAAGAAGGGATGTGTATCAAGGTCAAAGTAAACTACCGTAAGGCTACGGGATTCTGGCCTCTTTCCAAAAATGGCCCTGCCATTGAATTATAAGAGACAAAATGGGTTGGCTTTGAGAAATGTTTAACGGGAAAGAAGAATCTTTTAAAGTCCCAATCATTTCTTCTAGGTTTAAGCAAAAGGTTAGAACAAATCTATGAAGTACAAAACATTAAAAAAAAAGGGGATAATCGAACAGAAACAGGCTCAAGGGGACATAAATCAATAAAAAAAACAAAAAAAAAAAAGGCAATGCTTACATTTAGTGCATTTTTCGCAGCTTCAGCTCCAGACCGACTGTCAAAGGTTACAAACCCGACAGGCTGGAAGGTAAAAAAAGGGAAGAAACACACTGTGACAACCGACCTCAAAATGGAGGAGCAGCTTAACACGCAAGAACCTGCATTTTTAAATCAAATATCACATTTATACTATGTCAGAATATTCATGCTGTGGTAGAAAATCCAGAAAAAAAGAACTTTTCTTTAAATCTTTGTGAGCAAACACTGCCCGGCCGTTTGTTTAGTATTTTTTAAGTGTAGCATTAAAGCAGCTTCCTTCCACTGATGGAAGGCATCTCACCTGTTTTGATGTTAACTTAATCAGTGACCCTTCATAACCCTGCGGGGAAGAAAGATAGCCAATTATCCACCCAGGAGTCACATGCAGGAAGTCAGGCATGAACAGTTCATGCTATAGCAAGAGTAACCTGCTTGTGTTGCACCTTTCCACTTTGAGCCTGGCCATCACAGACGCTAAAAATGAGGAAAACATGCACATTTCCAACAAATACAGATAAAAAAGTTAATATCACCCTCAAAAAAGGTAAAAATAAGAACATGTAGGCCATGTTTAGTTTAAAGGGTTGAGCACATCTTATGAGCGATGTAAAGGCTCTCTCTTTTGCACTAGTTTAAGCATGATCTCCCAATAAAGCTACTGGTTTTACACCAGTTAAAAACAGCACAAGTGTTGGTTAAAGCATGAGCAAATTCCTGAGAAATGAAGGGGGAATTCTGCCTGACCAGAGTATTGATAGATGGGATCTCTCCTGATCCTGATTTACAGCCATGGAAAATTAAACAACTTTCACTGGCTGTGATAAATCTTTAACAATCCAAACCAGATTTAGCTTCAGTAATTCAGAGTGTAGAAAAACAGAAGGCAGAATACAGACGATATTAAAAATCCTGAAAATATCTTCAAACCTGAATGTTCCCTCTCAGATTTAACCTCATTTCCCTTCACACTACCGTTTGCCTACTGCAGAAGCAAAAGAAAAAAAAAAAAGAAAGTGTTACAGTGACTTATGAAATCAAAACAATTCAGTGGTTTCACAATCTCTGATATGTTACGAGAGGAAATAAAAATTTTCCCCTACACGGTGGGCGAGCTGGGTCACAGAGAGGGTTTGCTTGGCCAATCGCGATGGCTACTCATTTACACATTCCACAAGATCATCCATGTGCGAGGGATACCACCTCCAATTTGGTTAGTTAGGACACGGGTGGGAGGGGTGTTTATGGAAGTGGAGTCCAGTCCAAAAAAACAGCAGTGGACAAACAATGATGTGGCCTCATTTCCATATATGCAAATATCTGGACTTTGATTAAAAGGAGAGGGGGATTGTTTGATTCAACAAAAAAAAAAAAAAGGAGCACTGATAAACTTTGTACTGTGTGAGCTGAAGCATCAAACGCTACAGGCAGGAATATTACTGCATCATGAAAAGGGAAACCTGCACACATTTTTCCACACTTAAACTCTTCAAAAAAATAAAAATTATGGGTCTTTGTGCAGATAATTTTATAAATCCACTTTTTTTCTTTTGCTTTATTTTCTCAAAAAGGTGAGAAGTCAAATCTTTCTCAAGTATGTGCCTCAAATCATCAAACATACACTTCTTGATAAAAGGTTATAACTTACCTTAAAAGGTCTGAAGAGGAGGTAAAGTTCCCGAGGTTTGATATCGACCGGTAGGCCACTGACAAACAGTGTTCGTACCTGCAAACAAAAAGCAAAAAAAAAAAACAAAAAAACTTGCTAATACTAATATTTACTGTTTTGTCCTCGTTCTCTAAAGAGCGCAGCATGCAGGGATAAAAACACACATGGGAGAGCTGCACAAATATATATATTTTAAATGCTTGGCCGTGATCCCGACATCTCCCATTCCCTCCTTAATATACAGCACACATATGGATTTGGTGGAACTTTCCATAAAACTGTACATTCATGGGCATCAGGTCGTGGGATGTGAGAGAGGGAATAACTTAAGAAGGGGGGTTTATTTCTACATGCTGAGATAAAAAGAAAGACGACATAGTGCTGTGTGGCTTGAGATGGATGTGAATTAACCTATAAAAAAAAAGGCCTGGAGTCGACTGTCTCGTCGGTCAGGTGTTCCTAAACTTCTCGACTCTGAAGCCAAAAAGCTGAAAAACATTCAGCACATTGAGTATGTTCTGTAGGCTACAAGTGTTGCTGGAGATTTCACCCTTTAAAAAGACACTGATTCCCAACTTTTTTTGGCTCTTGATCACCGTAAAACCAAATCATGTCTTCTTGCGACCCCTAATCAGCTTGCACATGTTTACGCGTGATGCGAAATTCAAGCAAAAGACTCATTATTCCCTCCAAGATTGTTTTATTTGACCAATTTAGGAGGCCTTAAAGAGAATATAATATTTTCCAGTAATTAATGAAGCAAAGATCAGAAGACCGTCTGAAAATTCTAATTTTGTGGAGCAGAAATGTTTCAACCATCTCACGACCCCCTCGGCTGAGTCCTGACCTGTACGCTCAAGAGCCAAACAGATGACCACCTGAAGAGGCTGGTTTAATGCTCGTCTCATGCTCAGATCTGAACCGTAAATTTCATCCTGTCACTCCTCCAACATGCTAAACTGTAAACATAAGATGTCTCCATCCTGTTATGGACCCCTGGATCCTCTTCAAGGACCCCTGGACCTGCCCTCACCAGACCTTGAGAACTGAAGTCGTGTACTGCTCAGATGTGGCCGGGGGAAATAAATTGTGCAGCGCGAGGCCCATTAGTTCCCAGCCGGTGGGGAGGCCCTTCAGTACAATGGGGCTGCTAGACGAACAGCACTGGACAACAGCGCACAGCGTGACACCATTTCCTTCCTCTGACCCGCGGCCCCAACCCTGCTGGCCCTCCAGCATTTTTCAGGTGCCGCACAGCAGCAATTCTCAGCCCTTTACAAGTCAGCACGTACAGATATTCAAGGCCGGCCCAGCTGGACACAAACTCAATGGAGATGTTTTAATTTGTCCACCGGCTTCTCGTTGACTGAGCGTCTCAGCTGTCAAGTGCGGTGACGTCCAGGCATTAAAAAAAAAAAAAAATCATCAGTTATATTTGTACATTTCTAGACATTATTTTGATGATTTAACAGACTTTCTGGCTCCTTTTAGGCCTATTTGCTTAATCTTTGCCCTTAATTACAGGGAGAAGAAAAAGACAAGATCAAATTAGGCTAAGAAAAGCTCAAGTGGCCTCCTGTGGCTTTGTTGTAAGATAATGGGAACAAAGGAGGACCAACAAAAGGCCCAGCGCTCCCCTCAGTGTGTCTCCATAAGGAGTCATTACAGAGGAAATGTAGCTGGCCACACAGAACCAAAGAGTGACAGCCGTAACAAGATTTAGGAGGTAATTCAACAACATTAAGTGAATTGGTTTTAAGTTCATGATTTTGTCCTACCTACAAAGACCTACAAATACACATTATGTGACATTTATTTTAGGTGGTGGAGCCTGGAGCCTCTCCATGAATCTAAAGTGGGAAGATTATAGAGAAACCTGCAGCGTTTTCAATGACGCATCTTATTTTGTTTGGCACCTGAACGCAAACAAACGCAGCTAAAGTCATGACAATAATGCGTGGATGCTGAGGAAATTAAGAGAAGCACTAGATAATTAATTTATAGGACGTTTCTTTTAAATTTCCAAACTGATTTTACGCATTTTTTTTTTAAAACTCAAAGTTAAATTTGGGGATTAAATTACTGATTTATTTAGCCTATATTTGAACCCAACATGAAGTCTCACGAGCATTTCTGCAGCACAGGTCACAAAGACACAACATGAAGTACAACCGAGTGTAATAAAAATAAGAGATAAACACGCAGTTATCAGCTTAATTGGTGCGTTTTGATGGTTAATTTCTGTAATTACTCCACACTCTGCTGCTTCATATTTTAAATGTAGAAAATGAGACACTTCAGGGATAAATAAATGCATGTTTTAAATAACATTTTTCAAGGTTTTCCTGAACTTATCCGCCTCGTTTTGATACTGCAATTGGAAGTGGTTTCGCCCCTTTAAAATGCGCCTTCCTCGTTTCCTTAAAAAAAAAAAAAAAGGAAAAAAAAAAGTGCGTCTGGACTTCAGGAGAGTTCAAATAAGCTGGAGTTTCACCAAACACATATTTGCATGTAGAGTTTATAAAAGTGAGTTTGTGGGCCGGATATGTCACTGAACATGTATCGGGTCAAAATCAAAACTTTCTCCAAACTCACCTCCTCTTCGATGGAGACGTTGTTATTCGGCTCTGCGTCAGCTTTGAGACTCATGTTGACGGTGGTCCGAGCGGCTTCTTCAGCTGCTGCACAAACTATCAAGTCTTTCTTCGTCGAGTGATATTTCCCCCAAGTGCGTCTGAAGCTGCTGTGAAAGTCCTGGTGCCGTTTGAACTTGAGGAGAGGAGATGTGCCGAGGTGAGGTCGTGCAGACGAAGACGACGACGGCTGCGGCGGCTGCGGCGGCGGCGAGGTATCCGAGGATATCTTAGAAGTGGCAGAAGAAGAAGTACTGCGAGAGAGAATCATTCATAAAAGGGAGGAAAAGGAAAAAGAAAAAAGAAACAACAGACTAACTAAAGGTGAGAAGGTGGATTTTTTGGTGCTCCGTGTGTGTGAGGGTGAAAGATGGGGAGGGGGAAAGAAGTGCGCGTAAAAAACAGAAAGCCTCTGCGCTCACATCAATGCCCTCAGCTGTGGGATTGTGCGGAGGAAGAACAAGTAAACTTTTCTCATTGGACCTCTCTCTCCTCCTGTCCGTGAGTGAGACCCCCACCCACCTCTCTCTCTCACTCATCCTCCTCCTCCCGTTTTTCAATTAGGTCATCAATTATGTTGGAGTCCGCTGTGAGCCGTAATCAAGCTGCAGATCCGCCTCAGCTGTTGCAGGAAGACCCGGCCCCTCCGCCGCTACATCACCGTTTCTATGGGACCCGGAGAGCCAATGGTAAATTACCCCAAACCTATATCACTTATAATAGCCTAGAATAAAAAATATAGAGAGTTTATGTTCATTTTGTGTGTGTGCGTATATCTGTAACTTCCTTCTCCTTCAAAATAAATATACAAAAACACAAACAAGCAACACATTTCCAATAATTTTTGGTTTTATGTTGCTTCAGTGACACTTTTTTTCTTTCTTAAAGCTTGATTTTATCCTGGAAACACATTTAATTAATGCATACTCATCTATTTCTTTTTTTATCTTGCTTTATTTTGTAATTTTATTCCATCTTCAATGAACAAAAATAAACATTTGGAGCTATTTTAAAGGGAGTTTAGGATTTAAAGGGTTATTCTATTTATTTTTATTAAGGCTGAATTATTCTTGACAGTGTGTTTTTTGTGTGTTTTGCTGATATATTAAGTAGTTTAACATCTTGTACGGCTGTCAGAATTTGTGAACTGTGATGTAACCATCACACACACACACACACACACAGATGGATGATGGAGAGCTCCAAAGAACATATAATTATTTGATGTGACTGTGATTTGTGTGATCATGAATGTAAATCAATGACATCAATAATAAATCATGCCTGTGTGTGTGTGTGTGTGTGTGTGTTTTAATCATTTGGACCCAGGCTGATGTAAGAGTGGCGTGGGTGGAGAAATGGGCCCGTGTGTGTGTGTGTGTGTGTGTTTGAGGCTCGGCCCTGGACGTGAGCCCAGCATGCAGTGCGTTTCCTCACAACAAGGCAGCTCTCAAAGGGCAGACAGTTTCCTGACTTTGTATAGGAACACAATCAGGCCTGCAGGGCGAGGAGGAGGCGGAGGAGGGTGGGCGGCCGAGGGGACGGCCGTATTCTCGCTTGTACTTTGGTCAGTGATTTGATCTAAAAATAGTGAAGCTTCTTCTGTGTTTTCACTCTGTTTCTGTACACACTGGATCCATGTGGTAAACATATATACAAGACAAAACCTGCAGAGACAAAGAGAGATCCAGGGAGGAGATATTAGGGCGAAGCTTCAGTGACAGACGCGACATTAAACAGTGAGAAATAAGATGTGTTTACCGCAGCGCAGCAGTGATCTCATACCTTGTAGATTAAAGCACTGATTACATGTTTAGACAGTTAAATAAAATGAGAGTCGATTAATCAGTTAGTCGATCGACAGAGAATAAATCCACCGTTTAGTCAAGAGAAACATGTGAAATATTGACTGCTTATCAAATGAACATATTTGTTACTTTTATGCATTTGAAAGCTGAAATCTTTCGATGTGGACTGTTCATCAGACAAGACCATTTTAAAGAGCAACTGATTAACAGGAAATAGCAACTCAACCTGACTGATTTGACCAGTTTTTACAATCATACACAAATGTAAATGATTCAATGAGGTAAAATCTTCTCAAATGTGGGAATTATTAAAAGATTTGAATTAAAAAAAAACATCTTTATGTCTGATTTGTTTGCATGTTGAAGGCCTTGCAGGAGCCAGTGTGTGTTGGCGTTTAAACCCTCTGCTCCTCATGGTTGAATCTTATAAATATTATTATTATTATTATCTGTTCTGCAGGCTGAAATAAAGGTCAGACAGGTGGCGACGATGGTGATATTATTTTAATGTTGATAATTGGGTTGGATGATTATGGTTTTTAACGTTTCATGTGAGCTTTTGTGGCAGCTTTAAAGACGTTACAGATTTTTCTTACATGATTGTGTTGAAAGGACAATGCAGATCTACAGAATACAGCAGATCTGCAGAGGTCTGGCCCCGTATTTGAGTCTTGAGGATGTGAGGATGTTAAGAAACAACATATATTACGCTCTGTTTGCCATTTTAGTAACACTCGCTGCCTATAAAATATTGACTGAGCTGCTGAGTGTTCATTAATTTATTCAGCACATGCGGTATGTTCAGTCTGTACATTTGGGTTTTAATGCACTTCATCCACAGATTCAGGACTGTTACCTCATCTGCTCTCCTTACAATATAAAATAAAACACAGTTATGCAGATAATATGATCATAAAGCTGCATCTCTCTCAGTTTTATAGGGCTGGGTGACAAATCAACATTATCTTTATTGATTATGATTTTATCCAAATTTCTGTTGTCCAAGTCAACAATTAATATCTCATATAGATAGGATTTAAATTTGATGGCTTACATACAGTTTGCTTTAAATATCAGGTTTTATTATTTAATTATTGTTTATATTTGCCATATTTTCATATCTGTGAATCGCTTATTTTTTTACTTATTTACTTTATTTTTTGGGGGATGTTATGTGTTGTAATATTGTCTGTTTTGTTTTGTATCTGTTCTCAGTTTGTGCTGCTCCCTGTCTCTTTCCTGCTTAAATAAATAAAATAAACATGTTTATCTTAATATAATAAGACATTTCTAAACCTTAAATGAAGTATTTGCTTGAAACAAAAGCAGATGATTCCCATTGTTTGAGAATATTTAAACAAAATATGAGTGTTTCTTTTTTCTCTCTCTAAACTTGGCAGCCTGAAAAATGTTTTTGGATGCATTTGTTTTATGTCATATCCTCTCTTTCTTCTCAAAAATTCCTAATAATCACCGGTCGAAAAAACGCGCACTGGCACAAAAAGAGTTAAAACAGAAAAATGACTCACTGAGGCGCTGAACCTTTTTATGCCCAAAGATGTCACTGCCATCCTCACTGCCAAAGATAGCTCTGTGTGTGTGTATACACTGCGTGAACTATGTCTTATTTATACGTCTCTTCGGTTGGATTTAAAGGAATGCTTGACGTTATTTGGAGCTAAATTCACAGGCTTCTTCCTTCTAAGTGTCGCCATTGAGGCTTTACATAATTGAAGGCTGGGACTTTTTGTAGATGAAATTACCAAGAGATGTTTCTTCTTAGTCTAAATGGATTGCTTAATTTGTGGCTTTTTAGGACTCAAATCACTGCTGCTTCTTATTAATTGAAGAACTGGGAGAATAATCTCTTCTTTATGGACCTGCTTTAGCTTTTTACATCACCACAAACATTGCCGTTACCAGTTTGGAAATACTGCAGATGCATAGTAGATTGCTGGCCGTCATGCCCATAAAACTGCATGAAGAATTATTCTTTTGCAAGCTGAATTATTACTATTAAATATACATTTGTTGGACAGCAGTGTTCATCAGTGTTGAATATGAACCAAACAATATTTCAAAATAAAATGAAGCAAAGGTCAAAGATGAGAGGAAAGTTTGAAAAAAAATAAACATATTTGGTGACGCAGAACGTTGCTCTTACTGTTAATTAGCTCCTGACTCGTTAGAGTCATCCTACAAACCTTTTCATACTTAAACAAATTATATATAATAAGTTCTGGTGTCATTTTACAGCACGTCTTATTTTGTGGCCCTGATAAGAAGCATTTAATCTAAACTCAAACAACACGACCTGATTTTAAATCATAGTTAATAGGATTATGCACGTTACTAGAAAAACAATATGTTTCACTGAATTACCCTTCATTGTCTGCACCCGATAATCCGAACAGTTGAGGGCATTAAATCAGATCCCCTCCACCCCCCTCTCTTTTTCTACCCACAAACACCTGACAGAAACCGAGACTGTATAGCTCAAAGGCTCCGGATAAGCCTCATGTTTTATTTGCGAAAAGCGGCCCCATTGTCCCATAAGTCACCTCGCACAGCACTCTTCTGCTTCACGCCACGCTGAGCTTGTCGTACCGGGTTAGCATCACCCGCTGCTAAAGCACTTAGCCTGTGTTCTCCGCGTCCTCTGTGGTACAGCCAAACATCCATTTGGAGGTCCTAGGAAACTTTGAAGCTTTTTCACCCACACACTGAGCGAGGGAGGCGCGGGACGCATTTGTGACGTTTCATGAATACTTTGTGGAAGAAATAGCCCTCTTCACCAATACAATAAAGCTAAAAGAGGACGTGTATGTAGCCTTGCTGTTTTAGCCCAAACAGACCGGTATGAACTTGGACTTCCTCGACTAAGAGATTTTATTGGGGTTTAAATAATATCTGTAATGCCCTATTAGCGAGTGACAGCCCCAGTATTCCATTTGGTTGCCACATTTTATCTGTTGCCTTTTCTTTTTCTTTTTCTAACACTTGTCAGACACTGTCACACTCGCTGTGAGAGCCATCAGGGACAAAAGCAGGGCGGAGAAGCTCTCACGCCTGCTGGAAATCAATCACCCCTCATATACCGCGACGGCGATACATGCATCAAACATACCCCGTGTTTTTGTTTCGTTCTATTGAAAGTATATTTAAATGTTAAGCTGACGTCGGTTGTGTCACAGCAGTAGGCTGAGTGAATTTTTCACTTTAGTGGACCTGCAGAGTGGAGACGGTTGTTTCCAGCGGACGACATGAATAATAATTGAACGCTTTCATTTGATGTCACCGCTGCACTCCGAAAGAAGTTTCACAGCTGCCATTTTCCATCAGCTCTTTGCTGTAGATGTAGTTATCAAGAGGGAATTTTCAAGTAGGCCTGTTTTTGATAGATGATTGTTGATAAAAATGTACGAAGCAAACAAGTTGTTTCATTTACATTTAGTCATTTAGCTGCTGATGCGTTATCCAAAGCAACTGACAAAAAGGAAACAATCAAGGTACAGTGTGACAAGGACAAGTTTGACAGCTCTAGAGGGGGGTAGATTTAGCATGTCCAGTTGTTGGTAGTGTTGGAGAGGAGGTCCTCTCTGAAGAACTGAAGGTCTTCAGGAGGTTTTTGAAGGTAGAGAGGGACACCCCTGATCTGGTAGGAACTGGTAGGACGTTTAACCAACGGGGAACAACAGACGAGAAAAGTTTGGATTGCCCTGAGCGTACGGGTGGCAGAGCCAGGCGTCGTTTATTGGACGGGGCAACATATACCTGTACAAGGGTATTTAAGTAAGTCGGTGCAGAACCTGGAGACTACTTTGTAGGCGAGCATTATTGATTTGAATTTACTGCAGGCTGCTACAGGTAGCTGGGTAACATGTGACCTTTTGGGTTGATTGTAGACCAGGTCCTGGATCATCTGAAAGGGTTTCACTGTGCAGGCTGGGAGGCGTTACAGTAATCATGACCACAGCCTGTATCATTTTTAGACTATTGTTTCGTCAATCATGCGCATCACCATTTGCTAAATTAACCTTAATAAACACAACATAAGTCACTTTCTAGCTGGTTGTCATTTAGCTAAAATTGGGTATTTAAAGGGCAGGAGAAGTCCAAAACAAATATAATTTCAACAGCAATAACGTCCTACTTACACATCTGGAAGATACGTAGGAATGTTAGCATTCATCTGGAGGTGTGTTTACAGCCCAATATTCACTCTCCTCTTCGCTCATTTTTGGTCTCCATCCACTCCAGAAGGTATCCAATGTCCGATGTCCAATGATCTTTGTTAGGTAGTTGCTAACTTTGTGGGGTCAGGTGATTTGCTAAGCAGGGAGGGTAGTGCTGGTTCATCAGAGCTGGTTTGCTGAAAAACACAATGTGATTAACGTGAGCGATGAGGCTGAACTGTACAGCACATATGCCAAAAAACCAAAACCGTAAGTTAAAATGTCACTGTGATGATGAGACTCTGAAGTCACTGCAGCAGGCCGCTGTCCAACAAGACATTTACATGCACAATAGTATCCTGGTTTTGATCTTATTCTGGATATGATGTTTACAACACGAGAAACTTGGTTATTCACATCATTGTTTACAACATTATCCTGATTTCTGATCATCCGTGTGCAGCTTGATTTCTCAGAATTGTTCAGAAACCTGGTTCAGGTGTTTACATGCTGTAGTATCGTGTTACACCAGAGTACTCCAGGTAGCATGTCCAGGTTTCTTAAACCAGAAGATGTTTACACGCACAACAGACTAAGATAATCCAAAAACCTGATCAAGGATACTAGTACACATGTAAACACACTCATGGTTACAGCACATAACTTTTTATGAAACCATAAATTGTTGTTAAACCCTAAACCAAATATTTTAATTAAGAATTATCTGAACTTGCATGATAAACAAATTAAAGTTAATACGGCTGCAACATATAATTATTTTCATTATAAATGAATCTTAAATTATTTTCTTGATTAATCGATGATCATTTTGTCGATGAAATGACATGATAATAAAAAAAGTTTCTTAAATTATTTAGTTTATTATTAATTAAATCCTCAAATTTGAGAGGAACCAGTGAAATTAATTTAGAAATTAATCAAAATATTTGCTGGTTGACTAAGTTAAGTTTTCTGCCGATTGACTAACTCGAGTTGATTCATCATTTTAGCTCTATACTTCAATGGCCGCTGCTTCCATGCAGGTTTTTCTTAGTGTTGCAGCGTACTGGGGCACTTTGTTAATGTTATGTGAGTTTCCTGCTATGACGTGTCTGTGAAAAATGCTTATTACAAATCAATACAGTGATGGAGGAATGTAAACAATGTGAACTACAGTTTCACAAGAGTAGCTGTTCTCATTTTTAGCTTCAGATTCAAAAGAAACTATAATGATCCGATCCTCAATCAGCTGAACTGGGAGTCATAACCTCTGCACAGCAGCTGGAACAAACCACTCTCTTCCTCTGTCACCTCCTGCTCCAGATGTGCACCACTGACTATACATCTGTCATGGCTCTGAGTGGCTCACTATGAGAAATAGTTCACAGCTTACTGCAGAGGCCTTTTGAATGAGGTTTTCTCAGTGACACTGATTATGTAAACCATCGAATGCACACAGGCTGTGTTTGTGTTTTGGACATCAGCGAAGAGAGAAAAAAAAAAGAAGTCTTGGCTACATCAGAACTTCAAAGCTTAAAATATGTCTGTCATTTTCTCCCTGATATTTGTCGAACACAGTAACCCCAGTTCATCCACCCTCCTCCACCACTAGATCTCAGGACTGTTATGTTTTCTACAATGACAACAAAGTCGGTGCCAGCAGCGACTGTGTTTATTGTTTCATACGAGGCAGAAAACAAAACTATGAGCTAAAAAATGTTCCGAAAGATTTGCCAGATTCGGAGACTAACGTGAGATTGTGTGTTACATATTGTTTTATTTTGTTTTCTTGGCAGCCTCCGTCTGTCTCACACATATTTTTATGGATCTTGGAGAAACGACAGGATGGAGATGATCTTATTCCTGATCTTATAACTCACTGAAGCATAGACTTAAATCAAAGTATTTCCTATTAAACTGAAACACTCCCACTCTGAGCATTCCTAACAAGAGGAAATGCTGAAGAAATGACCCACTGGGACCATTTAAATAGTCATTTTCTCATGAAGTGAGACCAGCAGATAAAAAAGAACTTTTTTTTGTTGTTGTTTTTCCACAACATGGTAAAACATTTTCTCAATCACATTCCTGAAAATATAACAAAAGTAATTATCTAAAGACATTTGAAGTTGCTAAGAACTAAAGAAACACAACAAACCAGCTGATTTCTTCTTATTTTAGAAGTGGTCTGTATGAAACGCAAAGTAACGCTTTCACTGCACTCATTCCTCCCTCAGCAATAAGGTCTTCATTTCCTGTTTGTGTATGGAATATGGGACACAGAGGGTTATGCTATTTAAACCCAAAGGGCAGCAGATTCCCAGCTTAGCAGAAGCTGGTGGGATCTGAAATCCTGCTGCCAGCTTCTCAGGGGGACGTAAAGTGGGTGGGAAAAGCGGGAAAGGAAGGAAAACAAGATAATAGTGCAGAAGAGAAAAGAGGATAATTGTCCAGGGGCAGGTTGGTCATGCAACTTTGAGGCAGAAGATGTGACATGATATCAAATCTTTACAACTTTACATGATTTAAAGGTTTGAGAAGTTTCTGTTCGACAAAATCTACTATTTGACTTTGTAAGAGTCAGATCATTGTCACAACACAAGTCAATATTATTATTAGTGGTGGTGGTGATATATTTATATCTTAATTAACTGGCTCAGTTGATGATGATCATGGCTTTTAGCATATATCTCTGTCCATTATAGGCTCAATAAACTGTGTCTGAAATCTGCTGATGTTGCTGCAATTTAGCTGTTGTCAAAAAGAGAAAATAAAAATCAAATATGACAAAATGTCTCTTTGATAAAAGGCTGCCTAAAGAGTTCAACCTGTTTGCTTTCTTTCTGAGGGATGTAAATATATACAGTATATTAATCTCTTGTCTGTCTGCAGCATGCATACGAGGATGCACTCAATGGTTTCACATTATTTCACTGTTCAACAGGAGCACAAAGAAACGCAGCAATGCACGAAAGGCCGTGAAAAGGGCACCAAAGAAGAAGACTGCAAGCTGCTGTCAAACATCCATGGAATCAATTTTTACATTCAGGTTTTAAACTTTTTGAAAAGTCAGCTTTGCCAGTATGGAAAGAAATGCATTAAACATGTTTGTTAGTCCACAGGTCAGCCTAGCTTAGCATAAAGACTTGAAGTGGAGGGAAACAGCTAGCGTGGCAACAGTTTTGTTGTGATCGCTACCGGCCACGGCAGATCCAGCCGTCCACCATGAACTGGGTTCTGCTGAAGGTTTCTACCTCTTGAAAGGAAGTTTTTTATTTTAGAAAAACATTTCAAAATAAATGTTATTGGAGGCAATTATAAAATAAGAGATTTCTTTACTCAGTGAGTGCAATAAGAAAACAGCAAGTCTCAAATGTAATCCTGTAATCTGCACCAAAACCTACTTGTCTCTTGACCTGTTGACTCTTACTGTAAAGTCTCTAAACACGTTTTCTTGAGCTATTCAGCTAAATAACAAACCGATAAACAAACGGGACCGAAAGAAACCTCCTTGGAAGAGATAAGCGAATTGTAGAAATTATGTGAAACTTAGACGTCAGCTCTGCAGAATGAGGAAAGAAGTGTTTAACTGAACCACTTTGTTGCTTCCTCAGTCAAAGATTTACTGTAAATAAAGTAGATGCGCTTGATAAAACTTGAATCTCTCCAGAGACCAAATGAAAAAAAGACATAAGAAAAACTAGATACTTTAATGTGAGCGCTCTATGTTATTGTGTTTGCATGTAGCTGTAATATCTAAACCCATTATGTGGCCGGTGTGTGCGGTAGATATTCACCCAGCGCAGGGATTTCAAAGACAGGAAGGCCTTTTGATAACAATCAGACCCACCAGTGGCTGAAACGCCCTCCGCCTGCAGGCACTTTCTGAGGCACACGGGAGACAATCTTCTCCAGCGAATTTAAATCATGTTTGGACACCTTTTACTCAGCTGACTGCGTCATGTTGAGTTTTTGGGCAGCGTCTCTGGAATGTAAACTACCCATCAAAACGTCCATAAACATGGTGTCAAGATGTGAGGCCGGATTAAAACTCAATTTTCACACGACTAATAATTTAACTTTACATGATCTGGACTCAGCTCAACAATAACAATCGTTATTGCTGCCGGGCATTATTTCTCATGGGGAGCTCTTTCAATGAACCGTGGTCACTTCCACTTATTAGATTAGGAGCTTGTGTGTATTTGTGTTAGTTTTATCAACACAAATGTTGTGATGTGTGATGTGTGTTTATTATGTTTACGTGAAGATGATGTGTGTGTCCTGACTGTCGACACTCGAGTCGTGGTTTATCTTTTTTTTTTTCTTTTCTTTTTTTTTCTCAGCATATTTTTCATCTCTGTTCTTCATTTGTGTGTTTTTTGGACAAATTCACACGACGTGTTTTGCATATTTCTGCAGACACCTCACAGTGATTAAAATCAAACAAACAAACCTAAAAGGAAAAAAAATTCTTGCAACTGTCTGCAAAAAACAGCCAGTTTTATAAAGATAGGAATGGCGACAACATGATGAATCGATTGTTAGGTAAGAAAATGCAAATGCAATCCAAGACTTAGATAATCACTTTTTTGCACTAAAAGCACGTCACTCTTTGAAATGTTCTTTTCTTTACAGAGACTTTATGTACGCTGACTGTGCGAGACTTTCACAGCACATGCGTCTGTCCACCGCGAGTGCCAGCTGAGAGCTGCAGCGGGCTATTTTTGTGGTGTGAGGGATGAGGCAACAGTGGGGAGGATATTAAAGTTTCATTTTTTCATTGTGGACTTCAGCCTGTGATGTGATGTGATGTTTTACATCCAGTAAAAATGTGAGAGGTATGAGAAATAAAGCATGGCTCTCCACAGTCACTCTGTGGAGTTGAAATAAGTTATTCTTGTAAAGTGAATGCTAAACTACTAAACTAAACTTTAACATGTAGATCCATCTAATATTATTACATACTTAAAGGTCCAGTGTGTAAGATTAAGGAGAATCTATTCGCAGAAATGTAATATAATATTCATAATTATGTTTTCATTAGTGTATAATCACCTGATAATATGTATTGTTGTGTTTTTGTTACCTTAGAATGAGTCTTTTATACCTAGAGGTGCAGGTACAGAGGAAATAGAAATAGAAAAATTAAAGCCAAACTACTTTTTAAATTTTGCTTGTCTGTTTTCGATCATGAAAAAGAACATTTTCAATTTCTTAAAACAAATTTTAAACAATCTTTTTTGTTTCTTAATACCTGTTTTTGAAAGAAAAATCCAATTATCATAAAATACACTGAGGCACCATCGTAAAGGATGACATTTGTGTCTCAGGGTGAAATGTCTTGACAACTATTGGATGTATTGCCATTAAATCTTGTACAGACATTAATGTTACCCCTGTGGCACTGGAGTGGATTATAGACAGTCCACCTCCTCTGGGGGCCCGTTGGGGCCCATAGAGAGAAAAGACCCTCCAACAGTGTTGGGTGGAAAACAGGAGCTTGGAAATTATTCAGATTGCCAACTTTGAAACACAAATGTATTTAAAAAAAAAGAACTATTCATTCAAAAACATTGCCCATTTTTGGTAAAATAGTGGCAATCTATAACAAAATGATATTCATTATACTACATAAACTATAAAAACTACTGGGTAATATGTATGTTGTCCAATGTCAAGATACCATACATGATAATTAGGGCCCATCATAATAATTTGCACTGGGTGACAATAGCTGTGAAGTGAAGCCAATACAGAAGTGCCAAAAACTGCAGTTCCTCAAACGTCCACTTGAGGCTGGCTACAGAATCTCCATAAGTCCCCATGTTAAAATGTCCAACTTCAAAAATCCCCATTAGCCAGGGTGAAAGAGGCAGGACTGCCAAGATGGTGGCAGCCAGAGCCACCACACTCTAAGCTTCAAAACGTCTCTTGGGTGACGTCACGGATACGCCATCCATTCTTTTTATTGTCAGTGGTTGTAACAACCTTATGTCAGTGCACTCTGGGGATCCTGTAACTTTTCCTCTTAGCTCCATCATTAGTTAAAGATTTCAATTTGTCCAATAATTTAGTTTATAACCAAATAAATATTTTAAATATATTAAATTCCCATCTGGATGGTGTACTAATAACGGTGAAGCGGTTGTGGTAGATACCAAAAAATACAAATTTAAGCTGTACATGTGTTTATATTTATGTTTTGGCAGTCAAATCTTGATGCTAATGTTGCAATTTGGCGAAGAAGAAAGAAGCAATAAAATGCTGAGATCGTCATTTCCGGTAAACGCACAGCAGCCGCACTCGAATCGAGACAACACTACGCAGTGTACTACATAGAAGTGTACTAACAAGAAGTATCACAAGAGGATGAACATGGTAAACATCTGCATGTAAGCACTGATATTGTGAGCATATTAGCATGCTGATGTTAGCATTTAGCTAAAAAAATGAAGTGCATGTGCATTATTGCAAAGTTTGCTTGCAAAACATACAAAAGAATTACTTAAAATGTGTTTTTTTGCACTTCATATCTCTCTTACAAGTAACATTACCCATGTCCTGCAGCCCAGTCTTCAGTGCAGTACGACCTTTGTGAGTGCTGGTATGTAAATCTCACAGAACATCAATCACTGGAGTCCAATCCAAACACATGTTAAACGCACATTGTTCCCTCTCTGCTCCACAGATCCGAGGCATGGCTCTCATCTAATGGACAATAACAAGGCAGTTAATAGCAGCAGACGTAGTTCAGTCCCACTCAAAGACACTAAATCAATCAGTTCCAAATAAACATCAGGCTTTTTACGCCACTTGCTCATCCTGAAACCTGAGTTTGGACTGTGACATTTTGTAATTTATTACAATCTAGCGAGAAACAGATGAAGCCGTTTTCTACCTGGATATAATACAGTTTTAGTTGGCATGCTCGAAAAGTAAAACATCTTCACTCTTCCTCATATTTCTGTTGCTTATCATTAATCGTCTGTCCGAGCTGTGAAATCTAAATATTCCTTCCTGCATTTAAGAGGAGCTATTCTAGGAATTCAGATTACTCCCTTTTGTATATAAAATCATAGAAACTATCAATGTAGACGCTGACAAAATCTTTTTTTAAAGGTATTTTAATAACAACTGCCTCTAAGTCATTACTGTTTTTGAGCTGGCAATCACACAAAACGACCTAAACTCAGCAGACGGACCTGGTTTATATATCAGCCATGTCTCCTATCATGTTTATTTATGAATTTGCAACAGAGCTTATATTTTTAAAGAGAGATTTAATGTTTCCTGAATTTCCCAACAACAGTCTGGGGAAACATTTTAATGAACAAATCTGCCAAATCACTAAATTTTCAATAAGAACATTTTCACCAAGTGTTCACTATTATTTATTATTTATTTTTTATTTATTTGCAGCACTTGCAGGTTAAGGTTAGTAAAAATATGGTGGTTTGGTTTAATACTGAAGAAATTAAATGTTTACTTAATTAACCAGCCACTCCACACTCCTCACACGTAGTTGTATGCAGTACAAAAATGTACCTACCTCCTTTACTTGAAACAACACCAGCCACTGAAAATAATCCAGCAAGACAGATTTGTGTTTAAACGTAATTTGACTTTCTGCTGTAGTAATCGAAAAATGGAAACTTGGAGATGTTGTAAAGATACTTGTTTATCTAAAAAGACAGTTTTCTTAAAGGAATATAAGACATTAAGGACATTTTCCTTCCTAACAGACAGAGAGTGCGTTTTAAACCTGTCACCTGTCACCTGTTATAAACAAGGTGGATTATCAACCAGATAAAGGGGCCCCGGACCTTCCAGCAGTCCTACAGGCCTAAGTTCACTGTGTGGAAACTAGGTTATGGTAATCTAATCAATGGAAAAATGGTCATGACTGCATGAACTAGTAAACAATATAAACTGAACTGATATGGGCCTTGAGGAAACGCCTGCATAATTACTTACCTTTTGAGGTCCGGTTGTCAAAAGGGGCCCTGAGTTAACGCCTAATCTTACTGAAGGCACACTCCTTAAAGCTGCAGTAACTTTTAGAAAAAAACTGTCACTACATCCGGACATGAGACAGATAATCTCAGATTCCTCTGGCTCCTCCTAGTGCTCCTAATGACATTTACAAGAATCCACTGTACCTGAATAAAAACAACCAATCAGGAGTCAGGATGCAGTGTCAGAGATTCACGTGCATCTTCACGAGGCGCTTTGCAAACAAAATCAACCTGTTCTGGGTCCATGCTGAACTTCGGGCTTGTGTCAAGAGGGGGCAAGGGTCTTGAAGAGGCTCACGCCGTGGAGAGCAAGCTCTATAAAGGATGAGGTTGTGGGTTTGTTGGAAGTGATGACAAGCATAGCAGGAAAGATGCAGAAAGATTTGCTCTATGTGTGCTCAAATGTTTCCTACTGAACCTTTAACTACTTAACTTATGATAAGGAGTGCTGCTCAGTCCTTTGCCAAGCTTTAGAAAATGACCCTGTTGATGTTATAATGATGTCATCAGGGTTATCTCAGCTTGAGAGACTACAGAGACTATAAATTTATGATGGAAAATCTATGCTACAAACTTTGGACGTAGAACTTTAAAGAAGTGGGAGTTTACATGGCAGGGATAGGTTTAATCCAGCCTTGGTTACAAATCATAGTGACATGGTTCAGCGTAGATAATTCTCCATTCATACACCACACTTCAGTACTAACAGTGTTTCCACTGTGCAAGAAATATACTTTTTGTGGCTAATTTATTAGCTCTATAAAATGCAAGCTACTTCAGGGCACATATTCAATCTGTGAGGCAGTTTATAGTACAGGCAGTAAATTTAATGAAATAATTTGGTTTGTTTAAAGTACAATTATGCAAAGTGCAAAATCTGAGAAGAGGGTAAAGAATCAGTAGTTTACTAAACATTTATTATAAGTATTTTGTAGTAGTAGTTACAGTTTTACACATTTATTTGAATGATTACATTACTCATGATCAAAAATGGGTTGACAACTTTGCTAACAGTCAAACATCAAGCATGTGCATCAACACAAGACATAGCAGCCAGCTAATATTACTTACTAGTCCCACAGCTTGGCGTCTGTCTTTCAGCATTTTATTTCACAAAGCTCTCGCTAACAACTAAAAGTCAGTCCCAGATTTACTCTTGACTAGCTTCTTGCTTCTTGCTCTCACGTTTACTGTTCTTAGCTTCCTCCGTCAATGCCTTTGTTATTATTTCTGCCTGACAAACTGCAGAATATATCTGAACTCTCTCTTTAACAGGCCCGGACAAACCAGACACCAGGTTTTCCTTCCTCTTCCTCAGACACAATGTTTACAGTTACAGAAAACATTGTAACTTTGTCTCATTCAGTTTATTTTCACAGGTTGTGGCTTCCTCCTGTGAAAGTTGTATATCGAATATGTTTCACAATTCACACAACAATGAGGCTGCTGCCAATACCCATATTTCTTAAAGGTGGAATTTTCTTTGCAAATAGCTTTAAATTGTCACTCATTACAAGTGAAACACACCAACCATTAACTGAAGAGGAAAATTCAGTTTGCAATTTTTAAGGCCGGAGGCATTCGGCAGAAGTAAGTGTGCAGAAGCAGCGAGCAGAACTAATTTCATCAAATATTAAACTTGGTTAGGAGACTCAGCTGAGCAGTGCTGGATTCCAGTGGGATTTCCCTGCAGTTTGGCTGCATGAGGAGAGCCGGAGGATCATGGGACATTTTGTACAGGAAGTGGACCTGGGAGGTAGCATTTCGCAAGTATTGTGACGTAACGTCAGATCTGGTGTTGTACTCCCATGCTGGTAGAGAAATCCCACTTTCAAAGCTTTTGGATGTTAAAGAAGCTATGATCAATTAATCTAAATTCAAGATACACTTGCTCCCCTTTTGACCGTAACCCATGGCCTTCTTCGGTGATCATCAAAATCATCTTAAGAAAATCTTGATTGTTTTTCAGGGCTGTTTCCAGGTAATGTGCTGCTAATGTCAACACGTCTCTCACACTAGTCAGTTTTCATGTACATTTATATAATTTAAGCACCACACATGTTGTTCACTCTGTGATTATGTAAATAGAGACTAGTCTACTTACATTGCCTGCTTGACCAGCTCCTGTTCTGGCACAACACTGGTTCCACTCCTCATCCATGCCCCGAACTTGAAAACCTCCTCTTGTGGTATAAACGCTAACACTCCCCCGGTGCTCTGAGCTCACAGTCTGGGTCAGCCTGGCTAACAAAGTGAGCTAACATTAGCTAACGGCAGCTACAGCTGGCAGCAGTTTACTTCACTGTCCATCAGGAAACTCTGTAAATCACAGAGAGTTGATGCACAGCAGCCAGAGGACATCAGAGGGGAAAACAAACCATAAAATGATGATGATCAAGATCTCCATTTACCTTATCACAAGTCAGCGTAGCATCAAAATATTTTAAATTGGTTATTTTATGGTAAATAAAGTGACACAATGTTAAACTTTAAACTGTCTCATTGAATAAAATCACTGAACTCATTATTTGTATGTTTTTTTTACGTGTCTACACAAATCTACATTACCCATAAGAAGCTAAACTGAGCTTGCAAGGTAAATAAAAATGTATTATCTGCCAAACACGGTGGATTGTTCGAGTAAAAATGTATTGTGAAGGATGTGGGACACTTTATACCTGTTGAAAAATAATGCACGGGTCACAATCAGAAAGCTGAGAGAGATGAAGAAATGTGTCGATTAGTTCAATAAACCTGCAATCTTTGTCTTTGTCTTTACTATCAGTGGGTCAATACCAGCTTAACACAGCCGAGCTGCAAGTTAGGGACACGCAAAAAAGGTCAAAAGGATACTTCTTCCTCTGCTTTGAAAAGTTTAAAAAGTCCATATCCTGTAATGACATGATTTCTCACACACCTGCTGTTAATCTAATACATCTAAATATTAAGAGAGGATGTGACACAGAGTCTCTTTTCAGATCAAATGCTTTAGATGAATGTAAGCCAGACAGATCATATGCAGATACACTGGTTTGAAGTCCTGCTATCATTTTCTAATTTTTGTCAAATCAGTACGGTCTCATTTGCTGTTTATTATAAAAATAGAAAATAAATAGAATAATTAAATGTATGTAAAAAATAATCAACCTGAAGAACATTGGTAAAAGTAATCCATTAAAGACTGACAGGTCAGTGACTGCACACTGAAATCCAGTAATCAGAGCTAGGATAAGGAAAAAAACTATTAAAATATATTAGGGGAAACTATCCTCAAACCAAGTACTTAAATGCAATTATTACTTAAGCCATTATTTATTTATTCAAAAGGATTATTTTATGTTTTGTAACATGAATGAAAGGTAAAACCAAGCACTTCACTGTGGCACATGTGCAAATCATTGTTGTTATCGTGCTCTTTAATAAAACTGCCGCAGCAACGTCGCTGAAATACGCCTGAAATGTTTTTAGTCTGGTTCTGTATTTCTTCCTGCTGATGGAAGAAAGGCACTTCATGCTGAGTGCCTGCAGTTTAACTTTTTATGTAAGACAATCCTGATGAGTTTAAACAAAAACAGATTGTCTTTTATTGTTGAGAGAAAGTTATCTAAAGAGCCCGTCTGAACCGTTTTGAAAGTCCACCTCACTCACGGAAAAGTGCAGTCTATCTATTAGTCATCCTCTGCACTCCTTTTGCTGCAAAATGCCTGCACTGGTATTATATTTGGGAAAGCGGAGGTTTTGTACTTCAGGTGGACATTTTAGGACTGTGGCAGGTGCCGTGCTGTAACGGGGAAACTGAAGGAGAGAATTTTTGGGGGTAAAGTAAAGTGCGTTAACCGTGGGCAGCCAATAGGTTGGCACTATCCCATCGCCCTCCATCGCCTCCGCTCAGCTCCTCCAGCTGAGGCGTACTTAGCACCATTCATAATGCATGGTCGCCACACGCCCCCCATGCACAGGCCTGTCATGGCTCGTTCTCTTCGACAACTCAGCCCAACTCTACTTTTTCCCCTAAGAGGATGCGAACGGTTGCATAATTTAGATGCCGCCCGCTGTTTTTCAAGGCTCATCTCTTATCAAAAATGTAACAGACAGATAAAACTCCCTCAGAGTTTCTGGGGGAGTTTTATCTAAAGGGGGCAATGGAAGATGTTCCAGTTTAGACAATGGACGCAGGAGTGGGTCAAAACTTCTCCAACTTTCTCTCTGAAACTTTTGGTGACGCCAGCATTGCTGACATGTACACATGATAAACCTTGACACAGGATGAGAACACGAGAACATGAGAGTGCTGCATATTTAAAACCAAAAATGTTCACATTAATTTAAGAAGACTAACGAGAGATTCTCATTTTAATTCCAGATGATGCAAATTAATCTGCTATTTAGCTTTTATTGTTGCTTTTCTCTGTTGTTTTCAGTCTTTATTTTGTCACACAAAACATTCTCCCTAATATGAAATTATATCTCCGAGCACATGTGTGTGTATGGGAAAGATCAAAGTATAACATATTTAATAAATCAGAGTATTGTTTCAATGGAGTTACTGGGAAACAAAAGGCCCATTGAGTGTAACTCACGCAGCCGGTGTGGCCAGCTGCAGCCGGGCAGGTCAAGGTGACTGAGGTCACAAAGAGAAGAAAGATATTTAAGAGAGAAGAACGAACACCTGCTGAAAAGATCTGACTTCACTCTATTAAAGGAAATACATGGGTCACGTTGTGTTTGCTGATGAGTCTTTAGTTAATTCACTCTATGTAGGTGCCAGACATTTATTGGGAGATGTAACATGCTGCGATCATAAAGCATATCTCAGTCTCATACAAGCCTCATTAAAACTTTCCCTCCTACTGAAAGATTATCTTAAAAAAACAAGTCATTACACATATTTTCTCAATTCTCTGAAGCTCTCCTTTAATCTGACTCAACATATAAAGATAATGTCCATAACTCTTGAGAAGAATGAGGAGAATGTGTGTGTTTTTTTTTTTTTTCATGGTTCTAGCTTTCAATGCGCGTGTTAGCTTCTTGGCAGATGGACGTATAAACTCTAAAACACCTTGTGTGTGTTTATAAGATGTGAAAGGTCAACCGGAGAAGCTTCTTTTGTTTTGTTGTACGAGAGAGAGTTACACATAGACAGTATAAAACATGGACGTAGTATCTGTGATGTCACCCACAGGTTTCTGAAGAGGTCCTGCCTTTGCCGGCTCTGGCCTAATCTAAAAAGTTGCAAAGACGTGGATTGTAGGTGGACCTGAGGCAGGCTGAATGAAGCCTGATTGCTCAAACAAGCCAACTGTAATGGCACCTACCTGTCAATCAAAGGATAAATTTAAGGTTTTATATAATTTGAACAGGTGAGTTGTATAAAAATTCACCATCAGTACAGTTGTCATGAATGGGGAAATTAGCTACAGAGACCAAAACTGTTTTTTGTACCAGGCTGTAAACATGTTTATTTCTGCTGTGAAGTTGGACATTTTAACATGGGGACTTATGGAGACTGACTCATTCTGTAGCCAGCCTCAAGTAGACGTTTTTGCACTTCAGCACTGACTTCACTTCACAGCAACGGAGGCTGCAGCTTGGAGTTATACAGCCTCATATGAAGTGAAATGTGAACACTGGAAAACAATCTGTCATCTACAAGCCAATAAATGCCTCTGCATATTATTTTTAAAGCAGTGATTTATTTTGTATTACTGTAGGTGGTGACGTTATTGCAGTTTGTTGTGGCTCCGTAAATCACAGTTTCTTTCAACGCGTTAGCCCTTGGCTTCGGTACCACTATGCGACTCTTACGGGTGCAAATCGAGGGTGTTGTGGTTAAACAGAAATGTTGGCATCTTTGAGTTAATGATGCAGCTGAACAATGTAGCCATGCTTGAGGAAATCCTTTGCTTTGAGCCAACAGAAGCTGGAATGCAACTTTTCAGTGCTGGTTTTAACAGAGCAGCCCCGAACAAGTCCAGCAGGCCCGTTTTGTGCAACGGTTGTTTTAGATGCAGATAAGCGTAATGTTTAAGAACAGTCCACATGGTGGAAAATGAATTAATGATGAGCACTTTTACTTTGTGGTCCTTTAAGCACATTTTGATGCTAATACTTTTGTAATTTTTATATATATTTGGCCTTTTTGAGCTTTATTTGACAGAGACAGGAATGTGGGGAGAGAGAGACGGGGAATGACATGCGGGAAAGAGCCACAGGTCGGATTCGAACCCTGGGCTGCCGCAGCAAGGACTGAGCCTTCATACATGGGGCGGCTGTGCTACCAACTGAGCTAAACGACGCAGGATTTTTACTTGTAACGGAGCAGTTTTACACGGTGGTATTGCTGCTTTGGAAGAACATACAGTACAGGCATAGTTTTTACATCATGCTCGGCTTGTTTCTTGTAGACCGGCAAAGATTTAATGCTGATCAAGGTGCTGCTGTAGAGCCCTTAACTGAACTCACTCACTCTTTGCACACGAGCTCTGGCATGCTACAGCCCATATAGCATGTGAGCTATATTTGTTTCATGCAAGTGCTATTACATAATCGAATCAATCACGGCAGCAGATATCATGCTGTTAAGTTGCATTTGAGTTTGTTTACAGTTGGGCAATGCATCGAGTATGTTTACATTTACACTTGTGACCTGGTTTTGATCATGTTCAGGAGTGTTTACATGGAAAATCAGGTTTCTAATCCTCTTTTAACTCCACCTTCAGCCACTGTCTGTCATTCCTTATCGAACGTACTGCCTTCCACTGGAATACTCCAGGGAGCATATATCCCAGTTTCTCCAGAATCGGGTGCTTATTTAAGTTTCTAAAACCAGGATATGATGTTTATATTCATGATACATCAGCAGTACACTTCAAAACCCTGATCATAATCAGGATACAAGCCTGCATGTAAACACTCATTATGTCGATCTGTATTGTAGATATTGTGCTTGGCGCACTAACGAGAAGCTAAATTTAGGTCTATGGTGTATTATAAGATGTATTACACAAAACATGTTGTTGAAACTTCACAATAATTACAGTCTGAATGTTTAAGGCTTATTCCAGGGTGTTGTTCTGTTTAGAAATGAGTGTGTCATGTTTGACAGAGGTTGAAAAGTGTCGTGGATTAAGATCCTAACTGTGAACTTCCCATGCCTCTTTTTAACTACTTGATTGCCCACGCGGCCTTATTAGGTAACCAGACAAGTGTCCATTGTTACAAAGCAGAAACAGACCGGCACGTCTTTGCAAGAACATTTTAACTGCGGTTAAAACAAGTGGAAATGATGAGACCAGCCCATCTAAACAGTCTACGGTTTCAAATAAATAGCAACTGACAGTCATAACAAACTGCCTCTATGGTGTTTGTTTGAGACGTACGTGATTTTTTTAACAGATTTATGGTTTGATCTTTTTATTTTGAGTTTGTCCAGTAGCAACATATTTTTCCTGAAACCAGCCAGAAACTCAAGTTCAAACCAGACCAAAGTTGGAGTTACAAAAATGTAATATTATTTCAAGGCCATGTAAATATTTACACCCAAAAATCCCACCATGCCAATATACTACACTGTACCACAAAACCTGTTATTAAGTGCCAGCAGCAACAGTACCTTCGTATACTTCTCCATAATAGGTCACATCAAGCAGCACGGCTTGTAATTATTGTTTACTGCAACTCGGCTCCATTTATGGTGAACCCGTCTTGATCTGGTGGTGAGCAGTGAGTCTGTAATCTCAAGGATTTGCAGGCTGCTCGTAAAAATTACTGTCATGGATGAGAAGATTATTTAATTCCTGATTCCCAGTAAGGTCAGGATTTTACACACCAGTGAGTGGCCTTAGCTTTAAATAGGAGGCTTGGCGGTGAGCGGTACAGTCAGTAAGAGAAGTAATGTCTCTGTCGACATGTACTGAAGTCGGACTGCAGGTGTTGCTCTTCACGATACCAAGGTCACATTCTCTCTGTTCGTTTTTTTTTAAAGGGATTTGGAGGTTTTAGCGTCCTAAATTGGAGTTTATGGTTCATAAATGAAAATTACTCTTGGCACCGCATGTGTAACTTTTGATAATATCAACAATCCCAGTGTGAGCACAGGTCTGTTATTACGGCTGTTTGAAGAAAAGCTCAATATGGATGCTGTTTCAGAACACTGGGATTGTTATTGTTCAGGGATTGATGAAGTTTGACATTATTTCATCGGCAGTATTGCCCTGCTGACTTAGTAAGTCTTTTGTAGTCAAAAACACACACACACACACTCACTCATTCAACTGATCCAGAGAGGTCTATTAGGTCCAGTTCAGTAGCTGAAGGAGTTTCTATACACACCTGCTTCTACTTTACGTTTGTTGCTTTGATGCATGAAGCTGATTTATTTTCTGCAATGTCGGTTATAGCAGAAATATAATGTAATATTTAAGCTATTTCTTAAGTTTCAGCTTTATTCTGAAATACTGCATATTGTTCTTATATTATATGTACATGTATACGGCTGCATCTCCTTTCAGATTAGGTGTTAAGTCTTCCAAAACATACACCAACCGGCCACTTCTTTAGGCACACTTGTACAATCCAATGTGATCCATTATAGTTTAAACGTCCCATGCAACACTGCAGAACAAACACCTCTACTGTTGATATGTAAATATTATACTTACATATACTACGATTAAAAGTTAAAGACCTGCAGGTGCCGACCGTGCACCACAACATCTGCAGTTTTGGGAACTCTCTCTCTGTCCTCTCTTCATTGCCACTTCTCTACCGTCTGCTATCTAATAAAGGAATAAAATACCAGAAAAAAAGAACTAAATGATTATTATTCAATACCCTTTTCATCACTGCTGTGCTGTATCTCCAGCTTTAAATATTAATAAACAAATAAAGAAAAGTGACATTGTGTTTTTGGTTTTGAATGCTGATTTGTTCTTAACTCACAGGTAACTACCTCTGTATGCTGCTAATTTGCAACAGTTTTTGGAGCAACAAGAGTTTTTGCAGCAAGAATACCTTCTAGGTGCGATAATAGGACATATAAACCATGTATGATTCTCATGATATATGCAACAACATGGCCAGTGGACAAATATCAAAGAAGAATCTGGTGACTAGAGTTGTCCGTTCACAGCCAGCAGACCCACTATTGGACCTGTGCACAGTGAATGAACACATTAAGACGAGTTTTAGGCTAGATAACGAGGTTAAAGATCAGAGTTCATGTGCTATAAACCATCTCGGACTTGCTACAACTCTCAAGATCAGTTGCGATCAAAGGCTGTGAAGTGGCAGCAAGCCTCATGTCATGTTTAGCATCGTATACTAACTGTTTTTTCCCCCTCTGAGACTGAAGGACAGATGGGAAGATGATTGCATTGTTGGGACACTCCCCCCCTCGTTCCTGTCTGCTACAGCTCCTCATACTCCCCCCCTTTCTCTCTCTTTTTACTCTTCCTTCCTCCTTTATCTCCTCCTCCTCCTCCTCCTCCTCCTCCAGTGCTAGCAGGATAACATACTGCCTGCCTCTTGTTTGGATAAGTTAATGCTGAGATGTCAGCCTCGATTCTGATGCATACCACCTGCCTTGGCCTTCGTCTGACCTCGTACTCCGGCTCCCACTCCAGAGACATTCCAGTGCTTTTCTGGGGCTGTGTTTACACTGCAACAGATTGCCCTGCTCTCCCTGTCTGTTTCATCACAGTGGACAGTGGTGGGCCTCCAGTCCAGAGTCATCCCGATATGCTTGTCTTCAGGACTATGAGTGTTAGTGGACACTGGGAATTCAGTTTCTTACACTATCCTAACTCTGCCAGATTCAGAGAAACTGGAAACGTGGGAGTTCAGTGGCTTGGACATCTCTGTTACTCTGTTTCAGGCTCAGAAAAGGGGAGGCCTGCGAGCGTCTCCAGTCATTCAGATGCCAAGATCCTCCCACCCACAACAACACTGTGAGAGCTCATGTGAACACCATGACCTCACTGCATCTGCCCTTTAAATGAATTAGTGTTGTTGATTTACAGTTTAAGTCCATGTAAGATCCTGAACTGAAAGATTGACATCAAAATGAAAAGAAGTTTTCATTTCGGGAAGTTGGCCAAGTCTTTATCTTGGATGTGACTCAAATATCTCAATCTTTAATGGGGCTACGTCACTAACAGAGGCTGCTAATAGAAACATGGCTAGGAATATATTTTTTTGTTCTTTTCTTGTGTAGCTGCCTTATATGAAGGCAGACCTTACAGTGCTGCTGTTGCTGCGGTAACCCCTACTAGCACAGTTCATAGCGGTTGCAGATTAGCTACATCCGCCATTTTGACAAAGCACATTGACAAATATATATATTTTTAAGTGTTATCTGTTGATACTATTTTATATTATAGCTGTTTGTCATTTGTCAGTTTAGATTTCCTGATGCTGACCAAGCTTACCAAACTGATCATTTATCTACGGCTAAGCGATTTTACTCTTTGTTTTGTGTGTATATGTTTAGGATTTTAATTACTTATTACTTATTAAGGCTTGGACTCACTGTTAATCTTTAATGGTAATACTTTGTTGGCATGGAAGGCAATGTAAGGTGTTAATTTGACTGCTGATCTTTATGTTTGTGAATCAGACTAGCTTGTTTCCTTGTTACTGTGCTAAATCGTTCATTATTCAATAATAATGAATTCAATACAGCCTTTATCGGAATAGCGATGTATTACCACATGAATAACCATTATATTTGGATTATTTTAACCACTTACACTGCTGGCACTAGCTAGTATTTAATTCTATTTTTTCTGTTTTATTTATATAGTGCTAGAAATATCTTGTTATGACACTTATATTGAGCAGGCCGAGATATTATTCACAGAGACAAAGAGACCCAACAAATGCTACTTTGCTGATACATGCTACAATCAAAATGTAGCATAATAAAAATGTTATTTTATCACTTCTAAAACAAATATTTCCACGTATGGTCATTATAAGAATATTATTTATTAGTCCATAATACAGTATAACAATATTATATTTCATATAACTATGAAAACAGAGGTGTATTCAGGAAACAGTGCCTTCATACAGGG
This sequence comes from Miichthys miiuy, assembly GCA_036365135.1. Classification (NCBI taxonomy): domain Eukaryota; kingdom Metazoa; phylum Chordata; class Actinopteri; family Sciaenidae; genus Miichthys; species Miichthys miiuy. Next base: position 25,745,448 of record CM071603.1, read on the forward strand.
TGGTTGCTACCTTTAAGGACACCAAGGTCACGTCTACAGCAGTGTTTCTGGGAATGTGTGGGCTGAGGAGAATTTTCAAATTGATTCATGTATTTGTTGGACATGCTGGTGGCAACATTTTAACAAAGCAAAGACTTTTACTTCTCAAGAATTATTTTCCTGGTGATGTGGGCTTTCATTAAATAAACATTAGAAAATCTAATTTATTGGTAGGGATTTGCACACAATAGTTATAAAACTGTAGCTACCGCCCTGCTGTCATGTAGCTGTTGGGCTGTCACATATCTTCTAATCAGCATTCTCTGTTTCATATTTCATAGATCCTACAGTCAAACATGGACAGACACGTTGTTTTTTTGTTTCCTCTGGACTACAATTTGCCATAAATATGCCAAAAAGTTTTATTTCATTCATTTTTTTTACTTCTTATTCTTTACGTGCTTTAACCTCGCAGTGACCAAGTCATTAGAGTCTGTGTCCTCCAGCGTTACCAAACCAACAGCTGGTTTTAATCCAGTCGTGACCACCTACATAGTGTGTAACTAACACACAGAGTGCCCATTACTGACCACAGACACACACACACACACACACAGATAAAACACACAGTTGCTGTCATTTTCACCACCTGCTCTTTGACTCAACAAATGACATTCAAATCACTGCTGACTGAATATATACAGCGTTGATCATCCCATGACATAATAACCATCTTATCACTTAGTTCATCTACGTAAAATACGGTTTGCAATTAAAAAGAGACATGAAATTGAAGGTAAGTGGCAAAATATGGAGTTGTTGTGTCCTTATATTAGGTCTTCATATCATTGGGATCGAGCTCTAGTGTTCTATATTTGTCCATTGATCGGATCCAATGTAACTACTGGCTCGAAAACAAAATCTAGTTTTATTTTTACATAATTCATGGTGCTAGCTGTGCACTATTTGGAGATAAAATACCTTAATTATAGATCAATGTTGTTATTCTACAAGAAGCACTCAAGAAGATCAAATTCAAGACGTTTCAACAGTGAACACTATCGCCATCAAGTGCCAAGCAGTACGAATTACATTTAACAGCACTCAAACAGAGACTGAATGATGTGATACTAACTGGGCAGCCAGACTGAATCAGGCTCGTTGTTATGGGAAACATGTCTCATATACATAAAGTTACATCACACATACAGTATTTAAGATTTACTCAACACGACACATTAAAGGTGCATCCACAGGACTGATACCTCCATCATGTGGTGACAATAGGAAGTACACATCCTATTGATTTTTCTCCTTTGGCCACAGCATGGTGCAGCATCTGTATGGAACCCTCCCCATCGGGACTGGCTTGCCCGGTGGCAAACCAGGGTTCAAGGACACTTCAACATGTGGACAAGGAGAGGTGGGATGTAATCAAACAGCCACAATGAAGTGCATGAACTATAAACCCAGCAAAAAGAAGAAGGAGGAAAAAAAGCACTCAAGGTGTGTTTACACTACATATCTCATTCACACACACACATTCATACACTGATGGCATGAGCTGTCATGCAAGATGCCAACGGCTCATTAACTTTTTGGGCGCTAACCATATACACACTGATGGTGCAGCCTTTGGGAGCAATTTGGGGTTCAGCATCTTGCTCGAGGACACTTCGACACCAACGATTATCTGATTAGTGGACGCCTGTTAGTGGTATACTCTGTGACCAGCTGAGGGATAAAAGATCTGTGCGAGCTTTTAAGTAATATAAATCTTGCAGGAACGATAAAGAACGTTTCATTTGGAGGCTGTTTATGGTGCTGTGAAGTGCATGAAATGTAATATTTTGGGTCATCCATTGTGTAAATGAAAACATGTCAACAAAGATCAGTTTCCAAACTTTTAATGTAAAAGACAAAACAATACAGGATTTGGTGACATGACGGGGGAAAAAAATCATTCTGCTCATTTGTCCTTCTCCTTCTGCTCCTTGTCCTTCTTGTCCTTTTCAGCCTTGGCCTCCTCGGCCTCGTGCCGCTTGATGAGCACCTCAACTTCTTTCTGTTTCAGCACTTTGATTTTTGTTTTCCCGTCTTCTCGTGTCAGGGTGGCAATTTCCACTGAAACAGTCCACGTCATAAGGCATTGTGTTATCGTTCAAATAAAGCACGAATTCTGACCATTGTGTGTCTACTAACTTGACTGCTTCAGTAAACCTTTATCAGAAATTGGCACTTTGTTGGCGTGGATGTTTTGAACCTCACCTTTCTCTGCCGAGAGCTTGCTGACGTCCATGGTTTTGTTGAGGACTTTGACAGCCAAAGCCAGAGCAGATGACAGAGTCATCTCTCCCTCTTTGTAATCTTGCTTCAACATGGACACTGCAGCCTGCGACCGAGAAGTCGACACATCAAACACAACACGCAGGAAGAGCATAGTGAAAATTCACCATGATATACTGATGAAATTAATGCTTTGACCGCTAAATTGTCACTAAAAATTACACTGACATCTGAGAATTTTACTTTTGACAGAGTACACATTTATTAGACCAACAGTACTGACTACAGTTTTGCTCCATCTACAGAGAAATGTGCTACAACCAGGCACTCTACTACCAGATGAAGTGACACGAAACAACCTCCGAGCTCGCAACCCTAACCTGGTCACTAACAGTATAAATGTAAGCAAGCTAGCAGCTGTTACTGTTTCTTTTGTGGGGGAATTATCCATTTTAAAAGACGGTGCTTGCCTTCCCATATGCGAATGTTCCACCAATAACAAGCTCCCCCTCTACACTACTGTGCAGGGGAACCATTGCTGCATCCTGGACTCAGCGCCGCCCAACACAATTGTGATTTGCTTCAAGAAATACAAACAAGAATGTTTTTTTGCCCGTTACGAGAACAATACCTGACTAGACCTGAACAAACTGACCTGGCTAAAGGTCACATGAGGGAATATATGTATATACACAAACACACACACAGGTTTCTCCAAAAACAACCTCATGTTTAGCAGTTTTGTCCTTTCAGGATCTTTCAGAAATAGTTCTGAATTATAAATTGAGCTCCTCGCCGTGCTTCTCTTAAAATGACAACTTGACGCTACTTCGCAGAGGCACATTCATGACTGCTGTAATCACTTCTACATGACACTGTTTGGTGTTTGTTGAGATCATCTCAGTGATTTTCAGGATCTGTGTCATTTCAGACTTACAGCGCTGTTGTTGCCAATGCAGGTTGCCTTCCAGCCTCCATAGTTGCCACTGGGGTCACTCTGGTACAACTGAAAGCCATAGTGTTTGTCCCAGCCCATGTAGAGCAGAGAAACACCAAACGGCCTCTTTCCTGTCAAGACAAACCACACGAGAACATAGTAAATGTTAAAACAGACAATGTGTTGATCGTCAAGGAGATGAACGATGAACTAGATAAAGGAAACTACTGTGTATCTTACCTCCAAACTGTGTGTATGCCTGCTTGATGTCACACAGGGCTGTCACCAACTGCTCGCAGGGTATTGGCTCCTGGTACTGCAGTAAATATCTGAAGAGAAGTTAAAGTGGTCAGTGGTTGGTTTAAATGTGATGAATGTGTAGAAACTGAAGCACAACCATTGAGGAAGGTGGCCCGAAGTTAAGCGTAAAAGTTGAAACGTTGCTTGTTACTGCTATTGGCTAAAGGAGGTGTTTGGGACAGCTCTTAAATTTGAATGGATGGTAGATTTTCCTCTGAAGCTCACCTCTGTGCAATTAGCCGCAGCTCGTTTGTCAGTACGTTAGCATCTGATGTGATCCCAGCAACACTGCAGGCCAAGTCTCTGAAAAAAAAAAAAAAAAAAAAAACGATACGCAACCACAGCACAATGTTAAAAAGGGCCGACTGAGGTTTTTAAATGGAAGGATGGACAAATACTGGGTAGTTCAGTTCACTCACTCGTTGAGCTTGTAGATCTTCTCAGAGAAGAAAACCTCGTCAAGCAGTTTGTGGATGTTTCGTCTCTCGGCTGCTAACAGCACGCCATCGTTTGCCAGAATCCCTAGACATGTTCCAGCGTGGCCGATGGCTTCCATCGCATACTCCACCTGATACAGGCGTCCTGTAAAAAACACAGTCACAAAGGCTGGTTAGAAACAACTACGCACAGTATATCACTACAGTAGATGGACAGAATAACTGTGACTCGATCCAGAACTTCTCAATTAGACAAAGTAAATGAACTCTAACAGTCTGAACTTCATCATTTTAACTTCACAGAGCCCTTCAGCACACAGACCTGAAGGCACAAGGTCTTACCAGATGCCAAACTTATGAGGAAACTGGATCAATACAATATAAAAAAGGTGCACACATAATAAGAGGCGTCTTGTAGACTTACCCTCAGGTGAAAATATGGTTGTTCTTGAATCATATCTTCGAGACTAAACAGAGAAAACAGGTGTAGGTTCATAAAAACAAGACTTAATAATGACAGCAGGATATTAAAGATGTGTATTAAAAGATATTTATGAGGCATAAAACAGCTGCGTACCATTTTTCACGCCTTCACTGAAGAAGTCCTGTAAAATAAAACAGCAGTTATAAGATGATGGAAACAATTAGCCTGTTTGTACTGATAGCACCGTGTTCAGTTAAGTTAATATCTGCCTTCATATGTACAACTGGATGGAGAGAAACTGTCAAGCAAGCGTTTGATCATTTATTTACACAGACATTAGATCTAAATAAAAAGTACGCGTCGTTTACAGTGCACTTTACATGACAGCTAGCTGAGCGAGGCTAGGCTAGGCTAGGTTAGCTGCTGCACAGAATGAATCTGCAATATCCGAGCATGCTAGCTCGTTAGCATGCTCGGCTAGCCGGTTCAAACTTCTCTGATTGGACACAAACTGTGAAATATTCTCTTAAACTGTGGTGGGATAAAACAACACTGTAGTAAAGAGTAAGATATGAATAATTACCTGATGTGAGCGAGTTTAAGTTCGCGTAGTTTCCCACAGAAAGACACAAGAGAGCTTCAATACTTTCAGTTTGATGTTTCCTGACACACACCGGGATCCTGTAGGGGTGAAGTAACGGCTCAGCAGCGCCACCTACCGCCGGGAGGACCGACCGGTCTGTACTATTGCATGTCCGAAGTACTCAATAAAGTACTCTATCTATCTATCTATCTATCTATCTATCTATCTATCTATCTATCTATCTATCTATCTATCTATCTATCTATCTATCTATCTATCTATCTATCTATCTATCTATCTATCTATCTATCTATCGTGGTGGTGTTGTTCACCTCCAGCCCTGATGGGCGGCGGTACAGACACAACTGTCTGCATCGAACGAAGAAGAATCGGCGCTGTCTCTCATTGGTTGTCTCAGCAGCATTTGAATGGGAACCGGAAGAAGGCAAGCTGATAGTTAGCAGGCTGACTAGCTACGAGTGAGCTAACTCACGTCGTTTTTTTATATTTTTAAACAACTGAGACTCCAAACTTTAAAAATAATCTGATGACACGATGTTTCTAATCTGATCCAGTTAAAGACATGACTCTGAGATAAACATCTGTCCGGAGAGGTAAGTGTTTGCTCATCACACCTGTGCTAACGCTTTGTGACAGAGTTAGCTCAACACAACACGCTTCAAACACACCAGAGAGACACGACAGACACTTTATTTATCAGACAGCCGCTGCTGTCAGCGTTTGTCTGACTCTGCTGAGTGTTATTATCTAACAGGACTGCTGCTGTAGCTCCACACAGGCTCGGGAACACAGTGTCCTTTAACTTGGTGCTGTCACTGGGGTCAAGTACAAACCGGTGAAGCTAATGGTGTCGAGCTGGTGGTTGAGCAGGAAAGAGCTCTTTAGATAAACGTGGTTGAGCTTTAGCAAGCCGCACGTCTTCCAGCATGACCCTTGAACTCACAGATAACGAGGCGAACATCACTGATGGAGGAGAGTCACATCAGGTGGTGTGTCATGATCTGGATACATCACTTTATTTTGTAATTACATCCATGCAGGATTATCCAGTTAACGTCTATCATATATCTTCCATCATGTCAGGCCCTGCTGCTCAGAGAGGAGGTCTCTGTAGTAGGCCAGTGTGTGAATGTAAATATACACAGATCAGCCATAACCTTATGCAGGTTTCCATCTAATGAAGCCATAGCTTGACGCTCTGACATCCCTCTCATCCGTAAAAAATCCAGGAGACCACTTGTAAAGTTAAATTCTTTACTTTAAGTCAAAAAGGTGATACAAAACCAAATCTTTTCCACTTATAAAATAATAAAAATCAATATGAGAGTGAGAGAAAGAGACTGTCATAATGTTCAGTGTGTATACACACTCAAGTTTTGTTAATGTAGAGTTGTTGTAAACCATACGCTTATACATAAGGCTTTAGACATTCATTTTCTGGTTATTTTGTCCATAAACCCTCTCATAAATCGACCTGAAGTCTACCAATAAAAAGACTGCCCGTTCCTAGTAGCAGGGCATTCAGAAAGGATGCCGAAATGGACACGATCAAGTTGCTTTCATGGTGACCAAGTAGAACTGATTTACTCTCTCAAAACATTTGTAAGCAGTATGTGAAACTATAGGTGAACTCCCACGCTTAGTAATTACTAGTTTACTGACCTGGTTGTTTGTGCTGTCAGGCAGGAATCAGTCTGATGAAGGGGCACCCACAGCTGGCAGGATGCAGCAGAAAAGGAACATCCAGATCATCGAGTGGGAGGACCTTGACAAAAGGAAGTTCTACTCCTTCGGGGTGTTCATGACGATGACCATCCGGGCCACCGTCTACCCGGCCACACTCATCCGCACTCGGCTGCAGGTGCAGAGGGGCATATCGCTCTACAGTGGCACCTTTGACGCCTTCTTCAAGATTCTGCGCTCGGAGGGCGTTCGAGGTCTTTATCGCGGCTTCATGGTCAACACCTTCACGCTTATCTCAGGCCAGGCATACATAACCACCTACGAGCTGGTGAGGAAGTACGTCTCCCAGTATTCTGAGGACAATACGGTGAAGTCACTTGTGGCGGGCGGCTCGGCCTCCCTGGTCGCTCAGAGCATCACTGTTCCTATAGATGTCGTCTCTCAGCAGCTGATGATGCAGGGCCAAGGGGAGCACCTCACCAGGTTTCGGCTCAATTGTAACACGGAGACTGGAAAGTCCAAAAAAGTCTTCGGCCAAACCAGGAACATTATGTCTCAGATATTCGCTGCTGATGGTTTCCGGGGCTTCTACAGGGGATACGTGGCTTCTTTACTCACTTATATCCCAAACAGCGCCGTCTGGTGGCCTTTCTATCATTTTTATGCAGGTAAGATAAGGATAAGACTGCCATGTTATGTGTGTTCCCAGTGCATCTATACACTGTACCAGTCCTTGTTGTGTGGTTAATCAGGTATCTGTCTGATGTCCTACAGAGCAACTCTCTAAACTGGCTCCCAGTGACTGCCCTCATCTGATTCTACAAGCCATGGCCGGACCGCTGGCTGCAGCTACTGCCTCAACCGTTACCAACCCAATGGATGTGGTCAGAGCCAGAGTACAGGTAAACTTCAGACATCTATCAGACGGAGAATCGTGTCGTTTGAGGCTGCTCTATGGAACGACAGAGAAATCCACAATCCCCAGATAGCTTTTGATTTTGTACTGTTTGAGATATGCCAGTAATTTAGCAACTTAACCGACAACCACTGACTAAATGACACATTTTATGGTTAGTTAATATTATATTCAATATATAACAATAACATTAGAGAACAACTGATAAACTGTACGATTAACCCGAGTGCTGAATGCAGTCACTACGTTTGTGTCGAACGAGCGACTTTTGAGCAGATAGTGTCCTGTAAATATCGCACCAGAGATTAGTTTTCCTCATATTTTTAACAACCTTTTATATAATTCTCTGTTTTTATAACAATCATACATACTCGATAGCCTCCTCTGATGCTTGGCTATTGTTCTCTAAACTCTTTGGTTCTCATAACTACATACTTTTTTAAAATGCAGGATGAGGCTGTTTAGCAGAGAGAGAGTTTTCTTCACAGAAATGAACAAAATGCTGAGATATTGCTCTAATGTATATTTGAAAAAAAGTTTTCTTAAACCTCTTGAACGCTCACAACCCCCTATGAAACTTTGGCGACCCCTAGTGGCGGTCAAGACCTCCAGGTTGGGAACTAATGACATCTAGTTTATGCTGCTTAAAGCGTCAAAATCTTTCAGGTAAAAGGCAGAACAGTACACTGCAGCTTAGTAATATATTTTTAATAGGCGATGCAATAAATGTTGATAATTAGTCAGCTTTGTTTGCATGATGTTTCAAGTTACCACATCACTCATCTGTAATTTGCATACACTGACATATCAGGGGAGCTTTTCCTGTCCAGGTGGTTCTACACAAGACAACAGTTCACAAGCCAAGTGACGCCTTGAAGAAGAGTCAGCTACCAAAATGAATAAATATTGAGTGGAGGAAGGTTTAAGTCAAAGGAATAATGTCTAAGCTTGAACAGCCATGAACAGCCGTATTAATCTGTAATGTTCCTATGTTTAAATAATTAAGGAAATTATCACAGAACAAATGAGGCAAAAATGTTTTTCTGCACACTACAGCAAGACACTCGAGACAGCTATAATCTTTGTCTGACTGAAAATAACAAACACCGTGCATGTTGGGGCTCAAAAACAATAAAATTAATTTCACGTTCAACGTGATTAATAAAGTTTCTAAAAATTAAAAAAATTAAATTAAAAATGTTGCAACGGGTCTAGCTAAGCTGAGATGCTGGTTTGTGGTTCCAAATATTAACCCGACGTGTGTTTTGTTTAGGTCGAGGGGAGGACTTCAGTCATCGAGACGTTCAGGCAGCTGATCAAAGAGGAGGGCTGTTGGGGATTGACCAAAGGACTGTCGGCGCGCATCATCTCGTCCACGCCCACCGCCATCGTCATGGTGGTCGGCTACGAGACGCTCAAAAAACTGAGTCTGCGACCTGAGCTGGTGGATTCGAGACACTGGTAGGAGACGCCCGGACCACGTGCCACGTTGACTCTGTGTGAAAGCACTGGAAGATAGAAATATTGTTTTTAAATAACATCCCGGGGAACACAACGGAGTCAGGCCACTTTAAGACATTCAACATGTATGTGCGTACCAACATATTAGTTGCAGATTAAATATCAGAGTTGTTGCTTTTTAGTGCAGTTGAAAAATGAATGTGATGCTGTTTTAACACTGGAAGATGCAGACAAATCGACGCAACCTTTAAAAGATTCAAACGTTAATCAACACACTCCATGATCATTTTCAAACATCTTCTGCAGCGAAGAAAAGTGAAATTGATTGCCGCCAGTCTGTTATTATTACTCGAGTTGAGCCAAGAAGTGTTGGGCTCGTATAAAAATAAACCTGGTTTTGTTTAGCGTTTGGAGAAAGGTAATATAACTCATGATGACGCATTCACATCAGCAGTAAACAATCTTTCCACAAGCGTTTGTTTCCTTACGCTCGCCAAGCTGGCTCCTATGTCCGCTCTGCAGTTCCTTTGTTGTCTCTTGGCCTTTTTTATTTTTGTATCGATGCCTTCACGGTGTAATCAAGACAAGACTTTTTGTTATTAATCGCTGAATGTGTGTGAGAAGCAGAGTAGGTCGTAGAATCTGTGCGGTAGGTAAAATTTAATTTACAGTTTCTGTACGCTCAAATGACAAACTCCTTTTAAATAAAACACAAAGTACAAAATTTTAATCAGCTTTTTTTTTCTAACATACTAGTATGCTGTCTGTCTGGCACTGTAGATATTATATTGCAGTGATTGAAGATGGTTGATTAAGATGGCTGGAAGTTGAGCTGCCAGTTAAAACCTGTGAGACAAAGCAGTGAGCAGACATAATGCTGTTTTCCTATCGTGACAGTAAATGTGCAATAATGTAAATGTTTTATCCTCTTCGGCACAAAATGTGATTGTACTGTATATTTCCTGTAAATTGTGTGAATAACATGTCTAATTTATTTTATTCAAGTTTTTTTGGGGGGGGGGATTAAGACCACACAAGTGTCCAAACTTTAAAAATTCACATTATTAAGTTTGTTCTTCATTTGTTTTAATGTGATTAACTTTGAGTGTTCATGCAGTTTGTTGCTTTTTTCCCCAGTTAGGAAAGGTGATTCTTTTCTAAATCAAATTAACCTCAGATGTGATCAGTTTGTAGAGCTGATAGTATTTTTTTAAAAACATTAGATACACGTGACATTTAGAAGTTGTCACTGCAAGTATTTTCATCATAGAAGTAGTAGAGTTTGATTTTTTTAAAATTAAGCCATAAAGTTTCCTGAAGTTATGCATAAATGTGCTCAGGCCATGCCAAGTTCTAAACACTAAATGGACACCTGATGAACTCCTGCAGTTTCTCAAACACAGTTAAATGCAATGACATACTTGCACTTCGTCAAAGTCTTCGTTTATCTTCATCTTTTAAATGCACGTTTTATCATGCAAACTTCCTGTAACAAGATTAACTACAGTCTGGGGAAATGTGATTTTGATTTTCTCTGCACAACCTTCAGTAACTCTACAAAGTGTGATCATCAACTGTCATGTACAGAAAACATGTGGTCTCACATCATGTGTCGTTCAATAAAACATCACAGCTGCTCAACAAAGTGACGTTGTGTTTTTACTGTCCGCTTCACAATTTTTTAAATAATTTAATAAGCAGATATCCTGTCACACGTGGTCAAATCTTTATCAGATGAGCCTGACTGATGATAACAGATATCAGTATTTCAGGTTTCTTTCTGTGTAGTGTAGGATTTAGTGGCATCTAGTGGTGGTTGAATTATAGATCCTGCCCGTGCTGCTCTTTACTTTCATCCCTGGTTTATACACCCATAAATTTAGTTGAAATCTTGAGGGAATACAGAGAAACTTGTTTACCTGTGTTTGAGGCCTCGGTACAGCAGAAGGCCCAGACCTTTAAAGACTACACAGGCACAGAGAAGTAAAGAATTATAACCAACAAAATATACTAAATGACACTTTTTCCAGCTGAAAATTAAACATGCCTCCGAGTTTCCAGTGTTGTTATTGCCTGTGTATAACCTCGAAATTCTGCAAATGCTGATTAGACCAATAAAATAAAGGTCAGGCTTTGACAGATCTTAAACAATGACATGAATCACTGCAAACTAAATACATTTGAACATTCGATTTGGGGTATTTCTTCAAGTTAGACAACAAATAAATTAGTGTAGACGTACAAATATTACACGTGAAGAACATTTTACTTGAATTTAGCAGCACGTGTGTAGAAAGCTTTTGTGTGAACTGTAACATTTAGTTAAAAAAAAAAGTCAATATTTTGCATTCCTGTTGCCCTCGGGGAGTTCGTGGTGGTCTGCGAGGAGAAAATTTGATTCTGCGGCCGGAGAAGTTAATGCATTTCCTTGATGTTCTCATAACTGTGGGGCGTCCATACATCTTGTTGAAGGAGACACTCTGACACCAAAGGTCATATCTCATTATGGTAGTTAGGTAATGAGATGAAAGGATCAGGACAGGGCTAAAGACAGCCTCGTTTAAATCTGGTGTTTTCTCTGTTGGGACAGACAGGCCGGACCAGTATCAGTACCAGTATGGCTAATTTTGAGGATTCTGGTGCCAAATACAGGAGATATATTCAGTGTTTTGTGATTAAAAACTACTAACACTCTTCCAGTTTTTTAAATAGAGTAGTGAATAAACAGATTAATCTCTGCATACGAGTTAAAAGATACGACATTTAAAGTCAGAATAAACCTTTCAAAGCCTCAAACTTTCCCTCTGTCCTGCACTCAAACGTTCACTCTCCCCTTTTTGGAAACAAAACATAAAACCACCCAGAGACCAACAGACAAATCTACTGATGAATGAAACAAACAAGGAGGCCTGGTGAAGACAGAGGCAGAGGGCTTCTTTGAGCTGACACTTCATGGTGGGATGACGGAGTGCTCCCTGTTCTGCTCTATACATTAATTATCAAGCCATGTCTGGAAGGCACTTTGTCAAAGAGACTGATGAGGCGGCTGTCAGAGCGGGAACAAATCTGACTTGGCCGGGGTTAGAGGAAGGGCCTCTCATTCTCATGGGATGTAATGGCCATAGCTGTGTGAATGTGTGTGTGTGTGTGTGTGTAGGATAAAAGGTGGGATAGTCAAAGCATGAGAGGATCGACATGACAATTTGAAAAGCAGCAAAAGACAAAGAATGTTCATTATTTATGTCCCATCTTCAGACAGAAACTGAAGTTTACTGGAAATTTACTGCGCATTCATACAAATATTTTATCTTTAAAGGAGAGCTCCAAATTTTTTTTCTTAAAACAACACTCAGATGCCCATGTGTGCGTTGAAACTGTTTTTGGTTACTGGCCATGAAATCCTCTCCTAATGTGATTTTCTGATGTAAGTGTTGAGGGACAAACTCCACACGCCCTCGCTCTTTAAGTTCAGAGGAAGTTACACAAATCAAACAAGTATTTTCCAAAGTTGGTCTTTAAATGAATAATAAAAAAAGTCTCTTTAAAGACTTTTACTTTGGAAAATGTTCACTTAATTTGTCAAACACGCTACTGAAGCTGACCTTTATGAAGCAGGACTGGGAGGGTTACTTTAAAAAGTTACTAATTACCTGCTATAAAATGTAATCAGTAACCTAATTGATGTATCGCAATATTAAATTAACATAACTTGATTACTTTCCATTGCTTTTGGATTACCTCAATAACAAATGAGGACAAGAGACATAATAATTTGCATTTTTAAAAAGGTCCAGTGTGTCAGATCTAAGTGGCATAATGTGGCAGCATTTTTTTTTCATTAGTGTATAATCACTTGAAAATATGAATTTGTTACCTTAGAATCACTTCATATCTGTAGATGAAACAGGTCCTCTTCAATGGAGTCGGTCATTTTCATTCACCTCCATGTTTCTACAGACAAATCTAACTTTGGCTCTAAACCATGAGTTTCACAGCCACGCCTACACACTTGGAAGGGAGGATGAGACGAGGGGTACTCAGTTGGCTGCAATCTGCACACTGGTCCTTTAAAGAAAAACGTTGTAAGTTAACAGGATGTCCGCGGTAACCAAATTAGGCAGCAGCATATAGACAATGAATGACAGCGTAGGACACAAAACCTCAAAAGAAAAAACATTTACATGCATTTACATACATTTAAAGCTAAACTTTAAAAAATGAAAACCTATCATTTAAAGGTCCAGTGTGTTTTATATCTACAGACAACATGGGTCCCCTTTCATGGAGTCCACCATGTTGAATCACCATGTTTCTACAGTAGCCCAGAACGGACAAACTAAACACTGTCTCTAGAAAGCGTCCTTTCATGTTGCAACTGTACTTTCTCCACCTCTTACACCAGACACCACCAAATCCTACACACCGGTCTTTTAACTATCAATCTCCTTTTCAAAATACTTGATATCACTTTGACATCGCGTTTAATGTGTTACATTCAGTGTCAATCCACTCAAATTTACAAAAAAAAAGCCCCTAAACTTTAGTGATATCTAACCACGCAGATCATTTTATTTAGAAGAAGCACCGCAGACAAACTTCTATTCATCTCCATTTTACTGAAGTGGAAGCATGAATCTCAGACAAAACAGTCTGCATGACTCAATACAACTGGAAGTTGTTTTATTTGGGTGAAGTGGCCCTTTAGTTTGAGGCTTCTGACTCATACTTAAATGCTTCAAAACTAAATATTTGTATAAATACGCCATTAAGTTCCACTAAACCTCAGATCAGATCAGATGCCCGATACCGCAGATGACACACCAACACCGTCCAAGTGAACCATAATTTAGCACGGCCATTAGAGGAAATATCTAATTAGAATAAACCATTAAGAATGTGTGTGTGTGTGTGTGTGTGTGTGTGTGGAGGTGAATGTCTGTAAATGTGTGTGTGTGTGTAATTAATGTGTGGGAGAGGAGGCGGAGGTAGTGGTGGTGGTGGGGGGGTTGGAAGTGGGAGGTGGGAGGGTGGTGGTGGTGGTGGTGGTGGGGCTGTGTGGGATCGCTGCACACAGGGAGGAGAGAAGGAGGGAAGAGCACAGGGAGCGACAGAGAGAGAACAGAGCCAGAAGAAAGGGAGCGGAGGAGACAGACGACAAGGAGGCTGAAAGGCTGACACACAATCATCATCAAAGCCACACAACGCAAGAAAAATGCCAAATTTCGAAGGCACCTGGAAAATGAAAAGCAGCCACAATTTTGAGGAGTTGCTGAAAGCCCTGGGTGAGGATGGTTTGCTCTTTTTGTTCCCTGTTAAGGTCTGAACGTGTTTTAGTGAGAAGGATAAAGAAAGGTTGATTATGTGCACTGTAGATGAAAATTAGAAGGTGATGACTGTAAAGAAAAAACTGCAAAAAAAAAGAGCTGCATCACACTTGGAGGAGGAAAATGGATTGTAAGCATCTTAGATGGTGGCAACAGACCAATACTTAAATCATGTTTCCACAAATCCAGTGTGTCTAATTTTATCTCCATTTTTTTGTAGTTTTTTATGTGGAAGTTTGGCTACAGGATTTATTAATTTAACACTGAAGCTGCTTTCTTCCAAAGTGCAATAAAACTGATTTAAATTCCAGCACGAGACAATAAACTCCTCGTGCATTGTTGCCTCGTACTGAGTGATGTACTACGAGGATGGATGGATAGGAAACAGACCCGAGGCGTTCCCTCCTTCATCTAATTGTTTGCACTGTAGCCATCTGAGTCAGAGAGAGGGTTAATAGTTTTTTCCACTCGTTCAGACGACAGACTATCGAGATCTACAGGAGAGTTAAACAAAGCAAACGGCACCGGCATTCCTCCCTCTCATCACCTTGTCACTGCACCCTCCATATTTGCAACATCTGCTGATAACAATCGCAGTTGCAGCTGCAGCAGGATTGTTTTTTTTTTTTTAATGAAAACTGACGTCTTTATATTAAATTATCTCACACTGACAGCTAAAAAAAAAGTGATTTGTTTTTACTGCGGCATGACTCTGCCTGAGAAAGATACCATTATACATTCCTTGGGTAATAAGTTTCATCTCTGAAAGAGGCGCCAGAGGCAAACAAAAAATGTGAGGTGCCACAACTCAGTGTCAGATGATAAAAAAAATGTTGAAAGTAGGTCTTATATTTAGAGATAATAGGTGGGAACTAAGAGGTTTTATACATCAGGTCATTGTGTTATCCATCTACTACTCTACCCTACTTAATATTTAAACTGTGGGCTCACAGGTAGCTTTGTACGTGTTCTCAGGTGTGAATCCCATGCTGAGGAGGGTAGCAGTGGCGGCTGCTTCCAAGCCCCACGTGGAGATAAAGCAGAACGGCGAGCACTTCTACATCAAGACTTCAACCACCGTCCGCACCACAGAGATCAACTTCCTCATTGGAGAGGAGTTTAACGAGGAGACGGTGGACGGGAGGAAGTGCAAGGTAATTGAATTGGCTTGTATTAAAATCAAGTGGATCCCCACTATAGCGCCTGAAGACATCACTCGTGTCTGAAAAAGAGAGATTAACCAACAAGACTCACACTAATTTGGCTCAACGCCCCCCAATACCAGAGATCCTACATTTCCTTACATCATCAGGGTTATTTTCTCACAGGCAGCCCTTTTGTGACAAGCAGACTAAACTTTAAGTGTAAAATTGGGGGAAGTGTCCCTTTAAGTGTCATGTTTTACTGAAATCGGCAGCATAGAAGTTGATAAAAATGCACTCAAGGTGCAAAAACACGTGACAGACGCAGTAGATAAAAGACAGGGTCTCCGCTGAGCTCTCGTCTATCACTTTGCTTTACTGCTGACATCCTGTTTGTCAGGTGAAACTATGTGGAATAAAGGAAACCTCGTTAAAAGTTGCTGCTTTTCTTGCAGAGCTTGGCCACTTGGGAAACAGAAAACAAGATTTACTGCAAACAGACTCTACTGAGCGGGAACGGTCCAAAGACCTTCTGGAGCCGAGAACTCAAAGGGGATGAACTCGTACTGGTGAGCAAAAGTTTTCTTTAACTAGAAATGTGGTGACAGTTAAAGTGTATTTATGAAGTGTATAAAGTGTGGATTGTACCCAGAGATAGTGTGTCACCCTTTGAACCACGTGTCTCTTCAGGATAATCCCCTTTGTTCCTCTTTCTATAATAAAAACAAAAAGTTCCCTCTGTTTTATAAAATTGCGGCTCCCAAAAGCTCAAAGATCAGCTGGAAGATGTCGAACACAATGACTCCCATTTTCATGTAAAAATCTCTCAGCGGATCAATGAACAGATGTTGGGATGGTTTGCAAAGTGGGATGAGGTGTCATATTTGGAGATCGCTGTCTTTAACCACATGAGCCTTCTCTGTTTCTGCTTCATCGTCTGCCAATAAGAAAACAAGGGACCGGCTGCTAACAGGACAGCACTCGGATGTGTGTCAAAAAGACAGTTGTTTCTTGTAGTGCTTTGTAGTCGATCCTGAGAGGAATAGTTTGACTTATTTTTGGGGGGGGAGGGACACTTTAATTCTTGGCCAGAGATAGAGAAGAAGAAGCTTAATATCACTCTCATATCAGACCGTTGCACCAAGGCAGCAAGTTAGCTCAGCTTAGCTTAGCATAAAGACTGGAAACGGGGGGACGGCTAACAAAATCCACCTGCCAAGTGTTTTTCAAGCAAGTGTGTCAAAAGATTTACATGTTCCAGCTTCACATATGTGAATATTTTCTGGCTTTCTTAATCCGCTGTGAGGGGAAACTAAGTATCTTTGACTTTTGGTCGAATTAAACGAGACATTTGTAGACTCTGGGGAGCATTTTTTGCAACTTTTTAATGTTCTTTTTTTTACCATTTGATGACGTAAATGTCAAAAATAATCAGTAGATTAGTTGATAATGGAAATAACTTGCAAAATAATAGCTGCGGTCCTTATTTTTACACTGAGAAAGCAACACATACAAGCGTATCCATACAAACACAAGGTTGGTATCAATCCCGTCATCCAGCTCTTGGCAAAGCAGCTTTCTTAATGAAGACAGCCATGCCGGGAGAATCCAAACCAAGACAGATGGTCAAGAGAGAGAGCATAACTGGGCGGTCACACCAGATGTGAAAATGTTAAACGATCTGGTCAATATTTTTCCAAAATACTACGTAGCTCCTAGGAAATGTTCTGCATTCCCACGATGGACACCATCCATTTCTCGCATTTCTTTCGTTTGCCAGATGAGGGTGTGGATAAACATGTCTGTATCTGTGAGACGGCACATTATCATGACGCGTTGTTTTTTTTAAATTTTCATTAATTTATTCACCTCATGGAAAAACAAAAGCATGAAATGTAGACCAGAAATCAGACACGGTGAAGTGTTTTTCTTCTTCATTTGATGTCGCTGTTGGCTGCGGGATCCACATTAATAAAAAGGAAAAACACACAAAGGGAACAGGCTGGGAGTGAATTATTTGTTACAGTTTGCAGCAGCACCTATTCACAGGCTCCACGGGGAAACTCGGTATAGTTTTCAAAGGAATAAATTAACATTTCGCTGCCATACGTTTGTTGTTAAGACAGCACTTCATGATCTTGCATCCATCAGAAACACTTCTGCCTTCAGTTCCTGGCAATTCAAGATCACTAAGGCAAAGCCGGGGTTTTTTTTCTTCCTGTAAACATCTGGGCCTGCTTGAATTTATTGGCCAGATGGACAACAAAGCCAAGTCCAGTTTGACTGTGATGGAGACCTCCTCTTTACTGACTGTGACTCTACAGAGAGGCAATCAGGAAAACATTTGATAGGGGCTGTTTCTTTGGACTCAGTGCACGTTTTCAAACTGGGAACGGAGCTTTGAACGTGGCCAAATCTGTTTTTATTCAAGATAAGGGTGTGTAAGTCTGTCTGCGCTGTTGTTGAGTGACAGGCCGTAATCCGATAGGCATGTGGGGCTGAATCATTGGAAAGAAAAAGGTGACTTTTCAAAGAAAAGATCATGGGTTTTTATGTGATATCAACGAGGAGGGAGAGGTCAGATATTTCCCCCCGCTGCTCTGTAAATTAAACATAACTTTCTCGTATTACGCCTCAATTAATGTTAAGATCTTAACATGTGAACGATGTTGAAGCAGAGAAACCGAACAGCTCCGAGGTGAAACAGACTGTGAAACCTTCAGAGAGATTCATAGTACTGGCTGGTCTGTTACTGAAAGAAATACAGACCTCAGTACACTTAAGTACTGTCTTCATACAGATTTTATGTACTGCTTATAAATTATTGTATGCAAAAATAGCCTTTAAAAGGCCTTTAAACTTAAACATTATTCAGCCTTTTCTTTGCTGAGTCACAACAGGGATGCTGTTACCCGTTATATTACATACATGGTGACACATTAAATTGGCTATTTGAACAACTCATGTCTGACAGAATTATTTGCACAAAAGGTTAAATTATCTGTCATGGGATATTTTATGGGTTTACTGCTGCATGATTATTTATGTAGTTGTATACTGCAGTCAAGGGTGGGGAATTACAGGGGGGATGCAGGGACAGGACGTGTTATTGGGAGTGGAGAGTTGATGTTGATTGGACTTGATTGAGTTGGGGATCAGATTGTAAGTGAGTTAATGTGTTGTGCACATTGTGTAATAAAATATCTGGTCTACACTACCTGAGAAGAAGTGTTTCCTCCTAAATTTGCCTCCTGGGCGACTGACAAGTGGGATACTCTCCCTGAACTGACACTGAGTCACAGGCGAAAATGACTGTAACTAAGTGGCAACCTCCAAGGCTGTGAAGTGAAGCCAATGCAAAAGTGTCAAAAACAAAACAAAAAAACTGCAGTTCCTCAAACGGCCACTAGAGGCTGGCTACAGAAGTGAGTCAGTCTCCATAAGCCCCCATGTTAAAATGTCCAACTCCACAGCAGAAATAAACATGTTTACAGCCTGGTACAAAAAACAGTTTTGGTCTCTGTAGCTAATTTCGCCGTTCATGACAACTGTACTGAGGGTGAATTTATATACAACTCACCTGTTCAAATTATATTAAGGCTTAAAGTTATGCAGAAGTAACAGCATGGATGCTTATAATTCCACAACAGAACATATTCAAAACAAAGAATTTCTAAATAATATGCATCTGCGACAGCTCAGGTCAGATATTGCAAAGTTCAGACTCGACTAACTGGAAGGATTTTAGCAGACAGTGATGGGAGCCAATCGGCTGTTTTTATTAGTGTATAATCGCTTAGAAAAATAAGAATCGTTATGTTTTTGTTACGTTATAAAGGAGACACTGTAACTAAACACTCTAGATTGGACCTTTTTCGTGGCCACCATAGCTTGTCCCTCACGCTAGGAAGGAAAGGGTGAGGCGACTAGATTGCAATCAGCAACTACACCACTAGACGGCACTAAATACTACACACTGGTCCTTTAATTTTACATCTAATCGTGTCCATTTTAAACCTGTGAGGAATGTAGCGCCACCTACAGCTTTGTCCACATGCTGTTAAGCCCTCCTCTGTGAGCTGCAGCTGGTGTCTGGTAGTACCAGTTCAATATTCTGCTGCTCGTTCATCTACGGGAAATTAAAACATCATCTACCAGCATGAGTCTACTCTCCGCTCACAGATGAATGAGATCGATCCTTTGGCATAAACAGAAAAACAAAACACATAGATTTCACTGTAAGCACTGGCCAACAGATGAGGAAAATTAGGTTCTCGGGGAGAGATGGATGAATGTGGAGCTTAATGAAGACAACATGTGGTTACTGCGCTCACTGTGATCTAAGAGGGGTGGACTATAATGACCATTTGGAGAGCATATCGTAAAAAGTGGAAGAGGATAAATTCCTACTTGTCCTCGCGAGGAACCTCATATACCTCCTTTTACATTTCAAGCCAATAAATATTGATTTTTTTAAAGATTAATGCAGTCCTCCATTGGTTACTTCATGATGCGACTGAAGACGGATGAAATTGTGTGAATGTGATGGTGTTGGGTGGGGGTCCAAATCTGCGTGTGTGTGTGTCTCCTCCTGTGGGCTTTTAATTGGTCTCATTGATCATGTTGTTGAGAAATACCAATGGACCCTAACGTTACCTCCGGGTAATGTCTCCCTCGGCATCGCGCCACGTGCCAGATGGAGTCATCTCAGCTCCATTTTTCACGACGCGGCCCTGCTTCCCCGTCCCATCACACTGCACGGCCCGAGATAATGATGATGTGTGGCGCTGCAGTTGGCCATAATGCTACGCCCCTGGGACTGCCATAAATCTTTGGACTCGGACACACCCACCCCTAACCCGGGGCATTTAATGTTTCTTTCCCCCCGTTTTCATATCAGTTTTTGTCACGTCTGTTTCTTTAGTATGCAGCTGTGTCAAATTAACATCATGAATGGAAGCCAGCGTTTAAGGCAATTAGCAGTGGACACGTATTGTTAGGAGGTATTGCACGATGTTGTTAGGAGAAATTTAGGGACTACAATACATGCAGCTGGGCAGGGTATTATTCCAGCCCTACAGGAGCTTTAAAATCACACATAAGGACAGTTACTTCAACTGCAGCGAGTACGTTTGTTAAGGTTTTTATGCAGCTTTGTCTGTTTCGTTGCAGAGAAACCTTCTTGTTATACCGTTTATGTAATATGTCATATACAGCAACAGGTTTGGACGCACCTTCTCTCGAGGTTCTTTATTTTTTTCTACGCTGTAGATTAACGCTGAGGACATCAAAACTATGAAATAATAAATATGGAATTATGTGGTAAACCAAAATAATTGAGGAATTCAAGAACTTTTATGTCTTTAAGTGTAGTCACAAAAAAAACCCCATCAAACACTTTGATGAAACAGCTGCAGAGGAGAAGTTTGTTACAGTTACCAGCCATATACCACATAAAAGCTTCACGGAGGTCAAGTAACAGATCTCTACATCAACTGTTCAGAGGAGGCCGCGTGAATCAGGCCTTCATGGTCGAATTGCTGCAAAGAAGCCATGACTGAGGAAGATCAAGAAGAAGAAGAGAATTACTTAAGCCAAGAAACACAAAGGATGAACATTAAATCAGTGGAAATCTGTACTTTGGTCTGATGAGTCAAATCTGAGGTTTGTGTTGAGACGAAGAGAAGGTGAAACAGATGGTTTCTACATGTGTGGTTCCCACCGTGAATCACGGAGGATGAGGTGTGTTGGTGTGGGGTTGCTTTGCTGGTGACACTGTTGGATATTTACTCAAAATTCAAGGCACACATAGTTACCATAGCATTCTGCAGAGACATGCCGTCCCATCTGGTTTGTCCTTAGTGGGGCCATCATTTGTTTTTCCAACAAGACAATGACCCAAAAGACACCTCCAGGCTATGTAAAGGCTATTTGACCGAGAAGAAGAGTGATGAGTGCTGCATCAGATGATCTGGCCTTCACAATCACCCGACCCGAAAACATAATAGAGATGGTTTAGGATGAACTGGACCACAGAGTGAAGGAAAAGCAGCTCAGGTGCTCAGCATATACAGGAACTCCTTCAAGATAACGCCAAGAAAAAAAAAAAAAGGCTACTTTGAAGAATCAAAAAAACAAAATATAGATTAGATAAAATATTACTGCTGATGAAGTTATAATCTGACCCCTTCTTCTCATGTCGTTTCAGATTTTCGGAGCCGATGACGTGGTGTGCACGAGGATCTACGTACGAGCGTAGCAGACGTCCTTCAGACTCCAAACTTCCTCCAATAAATAATCTTTCAGTGTCTGAACTGTCAGTGTAACAATCTTCACATAAAAATCTAATAATCTGTCTGAAATCTTTACATTCTGTTTTGCATCTTCATGAAAATCACATACTGACATTGCCATATTACCACTTTTTTCCTTTTTGTATGCAAGTTTTCTAACATTGAAAATTAAACAATCAAAAAGCATCATTTCTTTTTGTTATGGCATTCAATCTTTACATCTTGGGAGAGTAAAAACGATACACAAACACAAAAGCAGAAATGAAGAAAGAATTGGCCAAGTGAGCTTCCGTCTATTTAAAGGATAGTTTAATGCCAAACACCATACTAACACTCATGTACAACATCATAAAAGTCAAGAGAAGAGACACATTAAACGAGGTACAAACCATGTCTTTATGTACAATCAACTCTGCGGGACTTCCTGTGGTGTTCCATATTAAACACAGTAAATATATAAAAATAAAAACCCAAGTAATAAACTGTTCCAAGATTGTCTGTAGCTGGTTCGGTTACTGACCGTCGCCTTTAAAATGGAGATCAGGAAAATGTTGATGGATGAAGTTTTCGTTTTAAAATCAGGCGGCTTCTTTCATATTATTTTCCATCCTGCTCGATCCGTGCGTGAAAAACTATAAAAGTATCTGGCTGTTCTCCTAAAGTTAATGTTAAGAAAGGATTGTTTCTTATACGTCTTTACAGCCTTTAGTGTGATACCTCCTGATCTACCGTCACCTGGAATATCACCAGTTCAATTAAACAAACTGCAGACGGGGAAAAGGCGATACAACTCCTCAGTTTTACGTCCCTCTTTTAAGGAAATACAACATTCATTTGTATTTGAGCAAGTAATACAAACGGATAGCTTTGATAAATGAATGAATGGATTATTGCTCGTTTGTTTTTATAATCTTTAAACTGTATACAAGTCACATTCACGTATTCGCGTACTATACGTTGGTCAGTATTCGTCGTCAATACTGGACCAAACTGATACACTGTGAGAGCACTGAACCTGTCGTACAGATTCAAACCATTTGGTTAAAGTTTAAATACAAGAAAAAGTTGATGGTACTGTTAAGACTCCAGTACTGACTCAAAAAAAAAAAAAAAAGGAGAAACTGTGGCTCAGCTACATTCAATCACCTTAAAAACCACGAGTGACGATGCTGCCAGCGACTGAAGGTAGAAATGCGCAGAGAGAGGTCGAGACACATATATTTATATATATATATAAATATATGTTGTTTTTCTACTAAACAAAGACTTCATGGACAACACGTTAAACAGACTACAAAGGAAAAAAAGATCTCTAATTAACATCCTTTGGTAAAAAACAGTTAAAATTTTGCATTTTCTTAATAAACTTCTCTGCAACCTCTAGCTAAAGACTGATACTATGTGTGTGTGTGTGTGTGTGTGTGTGTGTGTGTGTGTGTTAATGTATGCTACACATCAATAACATCTGATTAAAAAAAAAAAAAAAAATCTAGATATAAACAACATATTTACACAAAGTGTTTGGGCGGTCATAAATTATTGTACTCCATACACACTGTTAGCTAGCATTGTACTGATGCCAAGCATCTAACCAGCAGTCGCCAGAGATGTTGAATATATTCACAGGCTATACAAGTTTACAGCTGGAAGTCCAACAACACACGTTGTGAGAGAAGTAACAAGTACTTGTTCTGAGGTGAGGTTGTTTGTATTTCCTGTAAAACGATGAGGCGCTCCTCAAAAACAACACTTATTTCATCGAGTTGCTGAGTTTTGATGTGAAATGCAGTAAGGAGTGTTTTCTTTGTATATCAATCTTGTAATTAATCTGTATTTCATATAATAATGGGATCGGTGAGACGGGTGGGTCTGTTATACCCCTGTTATAATAACCTCTATTTCACATTTCATCTGCAGTAAGAGCTTGAAAGTTAGGACACATTTTGTAACAAGTGGAAAATGTCAATTCTGTTCAAATCGTGGATCGACAACCCTCAAAAAAAAAAAGATTTTGGCAACTGAATCCAGTAACAGCAGTTTGGAAAGAATCCACATGAAGCTACTGTATAACATGAAGTCATCACTGGCAGTTTGTCGTGTGAAGACAGCCACAGTTTATCTGTCGATAAAGAGAGACTACAGTGTTCTGTACTTCACCCGGTACTTGTTAATGTTGAGATAATGGAGGACCTCCGGGCTGCAGGTGGTGGTGCAGGACAACAGGCCTTCTCGTTCGTCTCCCATCAACCACTTGTGGTTGTTGGCGGCCATGTCGCTGGTCACGTGATCTTTGGCCCAGGTGTCGAGCCAGGCCTGAAAGCGTCTGTGCAGGCGCGTGTTGACCCTCTGGTGGGACTGGAAGAGACGTCAAACAGAGCAACACGGGTCAGCTACTGGGACACCAGCACGAGAAGAAAGGCACAGAAATATCACGCCAAGACAACATAGATCCATCCGGTAACTTTTTTTAAGACTTCTCTGAGCGTTACTTAGTCTTAATCACTTTACTACTGGAGATAACAATATTCAGTATTACTTTTGTATTACTAATTGTTGGTAGTTAATTGTCAAATCAATGTGTAATAACACAATTCAAGTCCATTAAATTCTACAGGGAGCCTGAAGGTACGTCATGCTGTGTTGCATATTGGAACAAGAGCGCCATCTTGTGACAAACACACTCTGTTACCTGCTTCTCTTTTGGTTGGTTTGTCTAAATACTTGGCATCGTGATTCATTTTCACTCTGTACGGTCTCTTTTCCTTTTATCCATATCTTCCCGTCATCCTGATCAGATTCCCGAATCACCTCAGCTGGCTCCCTTTGACTCCCACTCACACTTTTCCCCATCACTCATGAACAAGACTATGAGATACTTGAACGCTAGGCTTGACGAGTCAAAATAAATGAGAAGATTTGCTAGAATCTTGCACTTGTATTTGTTTGTCAAGTAGAAATGGATAGAGACCAGACTCTACCGTGTGTACATCACACATATACGGTGTGTGAAGATCCTTTAGGTTTGCGTACAGAAAGAAAAACACGACTTCCAACAGGGGCAGACAAAACCTTTTAACTATCGCGTGCTTACCTGATGAGCCCGTGTGAGTGCCGTGTGTCTGTACATATAGTCTTCCGACTTGCACACATAGACCATCTTGTAGGAGTTGAGCTTGAACATGCACTCCATCTTCAGCTCGCTGCCGCCGTCCTGCGACTTGTCCGAGGGAACCTTGGTCATTCTCTCCTGCTGCAGCTGCTCCCAGCCTCTCTGGCACTTCCTTATCCGTCTCAAATTCCTGCCGACCGAAACAGAACGACAAACATGAATAACACTGACCGAGCCGGGAGAAATTCTTCTGATGATTACTCCACACATCAAAAAAAAAAAAAAAAAAAAAAAAGAAAGGGGGTGCATCACGTTTACAGGGAAAGTTCGCACAAATTTCTAAATTCTGTAATGTTCACTTGAGCATGTTATATGTATATGACAGAATTTTGTGTTTGACAGTATACACTGTATGATTTTAAAAGCTTAGGATGTAGTCAGGAGTAATACACATGACATTAAGCAAATTTGAGAGGACTGTCCCTTTAAACAATTATTTTTTAAACCCATGCATTGCAACTCACCGAGTAACAGAATTAGATAGGGAGTCAAATCATTCGTGGGAAATGTGGATCTATAAGAGCAGCAGAGGCAGCAGTCGTAATATTTCTGTACAGTGCACTTCCGTTGCACAGCCACATAATTCAGAATCTAAATATGTTTGGCAAACAAATATTTAAATTGGAAATTGTTCCAGATTTTTGTGCAGGTAAATAAATAAAAAAATAAAAAAAATGCAATTATTCACCCCACCTGAATGAAAGTTTTAAATGTGTACTTACCACTGAGGGTACAGGTGAGCGGGGGACTGAAACCATGAAGCATATTTTTGCATTCAGGGCTCCACTTAAAAGACATGACAGTGAGGCCAATTTCAAGTAAAAACTGTTAGAAAAACAAACACTAGAAAATTGCCGCCTGATCGGATACCAATCAAAAAAATATGAGCTGAGAATACTTTGATGTGCACATACTTTCACCAACAATGTACAGAGTGTTATGATCATGAGATGAAGACCCAACACAACTGAAAAAAGAAACTGCTTTTTTTTTTTTTTTACTGCCATCGAAGAGATTTGTGAAGTCTTTTGACCTCTTGTGCTGCTGATCTCTCATAGATTTGATGAAAACAAAGAAAAAGGGAAAAAAAAGAAGGACAAGATGTGGGTGAGCCCACTGATAAATCATAGTCAAATACCAGATTTATGCAATGGGTTAAAAAAAGAAGAGAAAACTAATAACAAGATTTTTTGTGTGTGTTTTAAAAATCCTTTTGAAATGTTTATGATAATGGACAGCCATCTCAAAGAATAGCACCAAAAAGCAATGACAGACAGGCTTTATGTGCAACAATCAACTGGAGATTTAAGATTTTAAGAGCGGACACAACCCACGCCTCCATGCACGGCTTCTCGGGTGTCGGGGGGGGGGGAAAGAAATACACCAACATGAACATACAATTTAGACAATCATTTTATTTACAAACCCTACTCCTCTGTACAAGTGTTGCAGATAATGTGCTTGACCAGAGTTTTTAAAAACTTATGAGCACTAATCTCTGTCAAACCAGTGGAAAAAAAAACCTCACCCACGACAAAAAGTTGCAACGGGAGTGCACTGTTTCCACTGAAAATTATTACAAACATAACACTGAGTATAACAGACTTAAACAAATGGACATTTGAACATTTACATTTGCAAACAGTGATTAAGTCACATACAGGACCTTTGATCTGAATACAGTCACAAACAAAGGGCATGTTAAAGGTAGAAAAAAGGAAACCATGACTTTACTGTCCTGTCTTAACAAAGTCACTCAGGTCCAACACAAGAGCTTCAGTCTCTCAAACTCAGGTCAAAGACATCGTAGAAAAAAAATGAAATTTAAATGAAAAAGAAAAAAAGAAAAAGGTGGAACCCATTTGTTTTGTGCATTCAATGACCTTTGTTGTTGTTGTTGTTGTTGTTGCGTAACACAATGAAAATCAGCATTTAAATTCAGTACAATAATGTGATACCAAACCAAATCATCCCTTATAAGCTGTCTGCTAAGGAGGAAATTCAAAACCCACGATCAAGCCAAAACCATTTTTTCTTTTTAAAAAACCTTACTGTTAATAAATAAAATTCCCATTAAAAAGGAACTGAATCAATGAATAAATAAATTTCATTTTCTTTTAAAAAGATGGCCATGTAAAGTGCAATCTTCCTTGTGAGGCAGAGGTCAGAAACACAAAAAGTCATGTTCACGGCCGATGAGATTCTTACACAGACAGGAGGGCGTTCAGGCACTGCAAGCACGTCACTGTAACGGTGGTGTTACTCTTTTTAAATCAACTCTCTCAAACCCTCTTTGTTTGTCCACGACTTTAAAACAAAACAAACAAACAAACAAACAAAAAAAGGCAGAGATCTTACGCCCCCCCCAAAAAATTTGTGTGATTACAGAGAGCTTCCTAAGTCAGGGTTGTGCAGAAGTGCCACTGTTTCTATCTCTGAAAAAGGTGTTGTGTTTGGCAGCTGGTTTGGCTTGTCAACAGTGGAGTGGCTGCTCGGCTGACTAGAGCCTCGGGACAGAAGCTTAAAGTGTGCAGACAAGAGGGAGACATGGCTGGGGCCTCACCTGGGGAGGAACACCGGCTTCTGGGCAAGATGATCACGCAGCTCTGGGGATGCAGAATCTGAGTTCAGGTATCTGCCCACGTAGTCTGACCACCTCTGTGGAGACAACAGAAAACAAACTTGTACTGCACATCCAACAGCATACAGACATACAGACATACATGTAGAGCCTCTGTATTTGACCGTTAATCCCTGTTTAGGTTAGCTGGGTTGAAAATTAGATTACATCACAATACGACATTGTTTAAAGCCTGACAAATATATAATATAAATAAAGATGATCACAGATATATTAGTACTGATGTATATGTCGGTCAATAAGTAACTAAGTAAAAGTGATGAGATTATACGATGCACTTATTTTGCAACTGTATTCTGATCAGCATATATTCTCAAAAATATGTTTATGTTGTGTTATTTATGTTATCAGCCAGGATATAGTTATTGGATTTTTTCAAATTATGAAATAATGATATTGGTTTTCTCAGATTTTGTCCATACCCAATTAAAGTTGCAGTTAAATATTCTCTTTAGTGGCCTCGCTATATTTCTTTGAGCCACAGTGACTTTTTCCTCCGACATAATGCACAAACAGTTTCACATCATGGTTAACTCCGGCTTCAAAACATGTTCATAATGGTCAGATTTATTGCAGGTTGTACTGGAGGACACAAGATGAAGCTACGTACTGTAGGTGTATCAAAAAAAAAAAAACTTGAATATTAAATAAGTCTTACCTCTGCCTCCGCTGGCTCATCAGAGTTCTCCTCCTCTGTGTCCAGCAGCTCCATGGCCAGACTGACAGATCCTCGGCTCTTCGCGAACATCAACTGGATGAAACGCAAACAATCACAGGACTATAAACAAAGCGCCCATGGCGGTTTAGACACCATACGCACACCATATCATCATTTCTTTCTGGGCTCGTCGTACCTTGAAGCAGTTCTCGTCTGACATGAGCTGCTCTGCTTTGCGCTGGTAGGCGCCCTCTGCTGTGGCCCTGGAAGTCTGCGTGGACAGTGTGCCTCCTGTGGCTTTGTTGGCACATTCGCTCAGGTACATGTCGGTTACACGCGCACAAACATCATCAGTGACAAGGTGCTGGAGCTGTGGAAGGAATAAGTTTAATATGCAACAGCTGTGTGCACACAAATGCAAAACACTGAGCCAGACAGTGATCACAGATGTTAAGCACTCTCACAGAGTCTAGAGATGAAATCTATGAAATAATCTTGAATGTGCTGACCTGCCGGACGATGCTCTGGATGAGTTTGTCCATGGTGAAGGCAATGTAGGCATGGATAGTAAACATTTCCCTCAGGGAGTCTTCGTACTGAGCCGGCTCCATGTTTCCATCCAAAAGATTACGCACCATCTCCAGAAACACAGAGTAATAGTCCTCTACGTCCACGTCCACTGCAGGTAGAAAAGTTAATGTGTTAATGGAGGGAAATTACAGAATAATACACCACTGTTGCGTCATTAACGTTCTGTTACTTACTCGGCTCCTTCATCTTCAGTTGGATAGCTGGATTTTCACTTTTCTCTCTCTTGAGCCCCAACACTTCTCTTTCCCACTCTCGCTCACGAGTCTCCTCTTCAATCTGCTTCTCAGCTTGCCCGTAGATTCTCAGCAAACGAGAACAGAGGATGTGGTGAAGACGAAGGAAGATATACCAGTAGTTGTTCACAAAGAACAGGTTATAGGCGTCATCTGTGCCTCGCAGCTTCTGAGCTGCCGTGTTGCCGAAGAGGAGCTTGGACTTGGATGGGCTGCTGCCTGGCAGGCCATTGTGCTTCTTGGGGCCGTCTTGGTCCATCTCCATGTCTTCTTCCTCCTCTTCTTCCTCCTCCTCCACGTCGGAGAGCTCGCCTCGCCGTGTGAACAGCAGGTCGGGGATGAAGTGGTGGATGATCTGCTTGATCTTGTACTTGTCTTCTTTTTGGATGCCCACCTGTCGTTTGACGTGGTGGATGATGAGGGCAGCGGCGTCCTCCAGGATTTGGCTGTCGTCGTAGGTCAAGGTCATGTGTGGGCCGCTTGGTGGCGGTGTGGCAGTTTCCTCTGATGCTCGCTCCTGGCGCTAAAGGACACAGACAGGAGAATATTGGGGTGAATTTTGAGGTATTTCAACTGTGCTGTGGAAAGTAAATACTATCAATTTATTTATTTCCTTACGTCATCATACAACATCTCAATTTCATTGAGTAAGGTCTTTGAGCGCAGCACTTTGGTGTCATTCTGCTTGAAGTTGATGCCTTGATGGTCGAGTGATTTCAGGTAATACTTTTCATTCTGCTCCCGCCAGATTTTGTTGAAGCCTCTCTGAGCTTCTCTCCACTCCTCGTCCTTCATTTTTAACCTGAAACAGTCATAAAAAAGTGATATTGTACCTTATAAAATATGAACAACTGTTGAAAACATAACCAGGTGCAGATAAAGTCAAACTATGAACCTCTTCAGCACGATGGGAACAGACACAGCTGGGTTCCTCTTGAGCCCGTCGATGATGTCGTGGCCCTTGTCCCCGTATATCCTCTGGATAGCTTTGCGGTGAATGACCTCCGAGGAGCCGCCCATTGTGTTGTCCAGCTTGAAGCGCAGCTGCTCCTCGGCGGACATGCGAGAAAGCCTCCGCTGGACTGTCTCCAGGGCTCGTATCGTGGCGAGATTGGCTTCCAACACAACGTCCAGCTAAAAGGGGAAGCAATCACGGTGAAATTACTGACAAGTGAGTTTAATTATGGCTGATTATAGCCGGCGGTGTCAGCAACAAGGTTTTCATTAGACATCTAAATGTCCTGATTGGACATGAAGTGCTGCACACAGTCTTATAACCAAACTGCAGTCTTTACTGGGCGTCAGTTCCTCACCTCAAAGCGCTCATCCTCACATCTGTAAATGTGCTCCTCATATTGAGTCTTCTTCGAGCTCACAAATGTAGAATCCTCAGACCACGATGGAAACGACACCCACGTGTCATTCAGAACCTGCAAGAGGACTCTCGGTTTTAGTAAAAATTTCAGTTTAAGCAAAGCAGAAGGCAGGAAAATAAATAATGTGTGTCAGAGAAGCTGTGAGGTTTACCACACGATTGATTCAAAATAGATCATCATGATATAACTACCTTTAATAAGAACACCTCCTTCAGTGACTCACCTCTCTGCACAGTGGCGTCCTTCCTGTGCACTTGGGCTGCTGGTAGCTCTTTGGTAGTGCTCTATAGCTGGACCCCAGCCTCTTGCAGGAAGCGTAGTCGATCTCCATGGCGATGCCCTCTGTTGCACGCTCCTTGGGTAAACTCTCTGCGTGGCTCGACTCTCCGTGACTGGACTCTCGGTAGCCCAGGAAGTTTTTAAACCACGTGAAAAGCTCCGGGAATTTTCTGACATAGGTAGCAGATATAAAAATATTATATGGTTATAGACATAGACAGATTTTGAAACATATGAAATCAGCACTATATTTCACTAAAATCTGACAAGTACAACATATATATGTTGTTATATAGTTGTACTTCTACTTAATTTTTATTAATTTTTTGAACCAACTATGGAGTTACTCTACACTCTAGCTACAATGCACAACAATACAGTTATAGAAACACTAAAGCACTGATGACTGTAGGTATGTGTGTGTTTAAACTCACCCAAGAAATGGGATGACTAACTGCACCAGCTCAGCACGCGAGATTACTTCCTGGTTAAAAATGTGAAGACACCGCAGGAAGTTTTCGTACGCCTCAGAGCTCCGAAGAGCTTTCTTCACCTGTGATGACCCAAAAATAAATATAAATTAAACAAACTTTTCCTGTATTATATAAACATTAGTACTTAATATGATAATACTAACCTTCTCAAAGAACATAGTTTCAGTGCTGGTGCTGTGTTTGCCGACTTC
Source organism: Miichthys miiuy (assembly GCA_036365135.1). Classification (NCBI taxonomy): domain Eukaryota; kingdom Metazoa; phylum Chordata; class Actinopteri; family Sciaenidae; genus Miichthys; species Miichthys miiuy. Next base: position 25,776,866 of record CM071603.1, read on the forward strand.
AGTCATGCCATGGTCTTTACCCATTATTTTGGGTTTCTTCTGCAAGAGTGTAAAGACAAAAGTACGATTGTCACAGGATCTAAAAAATGTTTTATTTTGAAATGGAAAATGTCCCAACAGAAGACAATATTACCATTCTTACCTGGGTAGATTTAAATACACAAATAAGCCAGATAAAGTCTAATAAAACAATCCTTAAGTAATACTTAAGAAGTGTTGATTCAACTTTGTGGCCATGTTAGAGACTGTAGTACGATATAGATGCTTCTGAAATCTAGTCATGAGTTATTAATATCTACTGTCATTAATATACCAAAAACTGGAGACACATACTGACATTTCCAACATCTAAAACATCACAGAAATAAAAGAAACAGTCAGTCAGAAATGTAGACTGGTGTGTACCTTGACAGGTGGTGTGGCTCCCACTCCAGTGGGTCTCCTGATTGGCAGGCCGTTCTGGCTCAGCCTCTGTTTGTTGTTCAGTAAGGGTCTCTTTACTGTGCCGCCGTGATCGTTACGAACCGACTCTGCTCGGTCTGGTGTAGTCTTGCCCAGAAGCTGAGAAGAACAGGACACATCACAATGTCAGCAAACAGAAGTCACAGAAAATGATCAGCAAGTATCAAAGAAGATGCGTGTAAATACTTTTGTAGAGTTTTCATACCACTATTGCCAATAGTAAAAAAAAATAAAATTACACAACAGTTGCTCTAACATCTGTAATAATGACAAATCTTGAGGACTTTTAATTTTAGTCTTTAGGATTTTAAATTTTCAGCGAGATGGCAAAAGCAGAAGTTCATAAACTTTTTTTGTGATGCCTCCGTTCAGAAGCAGAAAAAAGCAAAACAGAATTTCATTTTCATCAATGATTAACAATACCATGGAAGCTACTGACAAAACACTAACTGTAACAACGGCACAGAAGAGGTTTATGTTCCTAATTATGTTCCTGCATTGTTTCAGAGATATTTAATCAACATTAAAATAACTACAAGACCACACACACGTTGTGTTGTTACCGGAAAGAAGGTCAGACTTTCCTTTGACAGCCAGGAACAATCACAAACCGCCCGTGTTAGTTTTATCAAGCCCAGTTTAAATGGGAGTCTCACCATTGAGCTGTTTGCATCAGGCAGGAACTGTCCAAACTCTGAAAGCAGGTCCTCCTGGTTCTTGAAGAGTCTTGCCACCTGAGTGTAGACCTCCTGCTCAGTCAGTGCTGGGGTGTAGTTGCCTCCTGCCTCTTTAGCATTTCGTTGCTCCTTCTGGAAAACCATAAAAGAAATAAATTAATCAAAGAGGTGTTGATGTTACTGATGGTAGTATCCCATATTCTATTCCTTGGCAGATAAAACAAACTTATGATGGGTACCATAGAGCTGTTGGTACCCATCATAAATTTGTTTAACCTGCTGTGCTACATTTCCAGAATACCTTTTTTCTTTGTGTGTATTTTCTCACCTGGTATGTGTGCAGGATTTCCAGGAAAGCTTTGTAGATGTCCGGCTGTCCCTGGAAGCGGTTCTTGATCTTGTTGACATAATTTATAGCGTGGTTGAATTCCACAGGCTGGTTGTTCTGGAGAGGTGGCCCACCGGACGGCGTGCTGCTCACAGGAGTGTGGGACTGGACCGAAGGTGAGCGCGGTGAGGCGTAGGATGGGATGGATGGGTTGGGCTGGCTGGTAGGTGTATGGGCTGGAGACTGAATTGGCTGATGGGATTTAAAAAGAGCACAGACACGTCATTAGACTCAAGTAAAGATTCGGTTTGGTGTGCAAAAACCCATCTTCGCAGTACTCTTTATTCTACCTTGCTGGTTTTATTTGGAGCCGGTTGGGTGAGGATGGATGGGCTGGTTGTCGTGGTGGCGGCAGTGGTGGTAGTGTGCGGGCCAGCCTGTGGCAGAGTCTGGTGCTGGGGGTGGCTCGCAGGTTGGCTGGACGCTCCGCTTACAGGGATGTTCTGAACAGAAATGCCGTGAGGAGTGATGTAGTGGATCTGACCTGGCGTGGTCACATTGACTAGATCGTTGGTTTGAACCTCAATCTTATATCCGGGTGGCAAGAAAGTGTTAAACCCCATGATGAGGTCTGGATGGCCCTTGAAGAGCTGGGACACGCGATTGATGACTCCAGGAGTGTCTATGCTGTAGTATCAGAATGAATAACAATCATTTAGCATCTGATTCATCATCATGTTAAAGCTTGACACCAGATTTTCTCCTGATGTTGAGGAAAATAATCAAATAAGAAGTTACCTCTGTGACTTGAACTCTTTCATAATATCAAGGAAATCATTGTAAACTTGTGGCTGATTCCCAAACTGCAGCTTCACTTGATCCAGATAAGACAAGGCATCCTCAACCTATAAAACAAGTTTAAAAATTACTGTCTCCAAAAACAGGACATTCAGAAACAAGTACATTTAATTGGTGATTTAATTATGTTCTTTGGTAGACTGTGTGTGTGTTTGTCTGTGTAGGCATACCTTCAGTCGCTGAAACTGCTGCTGTCCTTGGGCTGAAGTCATGGGTGCGGGTGGATGAACATGACCTTGGACCACTGCTGGGCCCTGGGACTGAACTGCTAGGCTGTGTGCGTGGGGACCAACATGAGCTGCTGTGTTGTTATGTCCGTGTCCATGTCCACTTGTGCTCTGAGGCATCGTAGGCACCTTTTCAGGAAGAAATTCAGAATTCATAAAACTTAAAGATGATCATGTCCTCGGTGCGGTTACAAAGTCTTGCATATATTATTACAAATACGATGAATAAAAGGACTGTGAATCATGGATTAACCAACTTCTTAATAAACATTTAGCTGAACATAACAGCTCCTCTGTTGGCTCTTGTCCAAGTCAAACACACCAATGCTATCCGTACCTGGTAGCCTTGTGGGAGAGAATACTGGATGCCGGTGGATGGCTGCATGTTGTCGGCAGCTGCCTCTATCACAGTAGGCGCTGGGGCGAGAGCCCGGTGCTGGAAGCTGTCTGCAATACCTTGAACTGGGGGGCGACGTGATTGCTGTTGCTGGGGCGCAAATATTAGTTCCTGGTCCTCCGCACGCCTCTTCATTGTATACGCATACTCAAAGGGGCTAAAGTGGACAAAGACAGACGGACAGGACGTCAGTCTGTAAACTTCAACAAACAAATGACGTGTGTGCGGGCTGTTCATATTTTTCTTCGTACTTTAACAAAGAGTACCAGAGGGAAGTACTTTATACGACATTTCCACTGCATGGTACAGCTCAGCTCTACTCTAGACAAGTTGTTTTTGGTAGCAGGTACTTTCTCAGTTTTGTTTTCCATAGCACGACAATGCATGTTGGATTTTTAGCTGATCGCCACAGTGACGGCTCATTAAACTGCTGTGATATCATCTTCAACACGACACAAACACAGGAGCAACAGAAGACATCGAAGCAAGACAAAACACGCTGAGAAAACACCCAAGACTTCAACCTAGGAGTTACCAAAAAAATATATGAGGTACCCGGCACTATTAACAATTTTTGACATTAGAAAACTAAAGCAAGCAGAGTCGAGCCAAGCTGTACCATGCAGTGGAAACGCAGCTTTAGGTGTGGAGGTACTTAATATGTCAGTATAAATAAAATATATAGTTACTTAACGGTAGAAATTAGCAGGACAACTGTTGAATGTTACCCACTAACCTAAGACTCAGGCTTAACAAGGGGCTCTTAAGTTCAGTGTTTGAAAAAGTTTCGGTGTAACTAAACACTGGATGTAAAACCGAGCCCCTCAGAATAGCTCCTCTCATAGCGCGTCCTCATTGTAGCCTGAGGGAAACAACTTAAAGCCTGAAATACCTGTGTTTGACAGTGTTCTGAGAGAACTGACACTGCTGTGGAATTTCTCCCACAATGCAGCCACCACGGTGACATTTTGTGCCAACTGGCAATCCAGAGCTGGATTTTACTACACGGATATTAAGGCGACTTTAACTAACTAACTACCAGAACTGAGATGTCCTAAAAATAATCTCTAGAAACGGCACCGTGCTCAGCACGAGTGAATTTTAAATCCTTTGTTACAAACCAGTTTGCAGCGTAATATGGGGGACAGACACAGATTAGAAGCTGGGTACGTGAAATAAACAAAGTCAGAACACAGCAGGTCGAGTATCAGAGTTTTGATAGTCTCAGTTTCTGTGACATTTCAGGCTGACTGTGGAGGCGTTTGTCTGATTGTCACTACCCCGGCTCAGATGAAAAGAATAACCTGCGTTGTTCATACTGGCATTTCACTGATATACGACTGTCCCAACCCTAACCCGATCTCCATGCTATTATTTTAAAATCATCTCTTATTCGTGCTTTTATAGTACCTATATTTACACTTGGAAAGGCATACTAAGGAACAAGAACCATATTTTTAAGTGGAACTGAAAAAAACTTCACATTAAAAATCTAATCCACAAATTGCAAATAAACAAAAAAAAACAAACCTAAGAGAAATAAAACAAAAATAAATAAAAAATAAACAGGGAGGAACCCTAAAAGGCAGAAACTAACTTAGTGCACAGCACTTGTGCATGTCTGTCCCTAAATAGATGTGCTATCATTGTTCAGCAGAATGGCTGTGCTAGCCGGTTAGGGACCGTCTATAAAGACACAGGTGCTAAGGCATTCTTAGTTTACCAGTGGCCAGAGTAATCAATTCTTTAACTCAAAAGATAAATAATATTCCTGTAGTTCGTAAGTACTGTAATGAGATTTATGTTTAACAAACACAACTTACAACTCTTATTTTTTATTTTATATAAACTCCTTTCCTGTGTTTATAAGTCATGATTCAATTTGCACTACCTCTGTACAAGACTGTGAATTTCAAACATTTTCTACAGTCAAATTTAAGTGTATATAGTTTTTAATCACCATTTATAGTTCTATTTCTTTTTTTTCTACTTTTATATAGTTTTCCTAGTACAAGCTGTAATTTAAATTCAGAATGATCTTATAGGTTAATTTAAATGTATGTTTACATGCTGCTACTGGACGTTTAAACTTTCCTCGGGATCCATCCATCTATCTATTATAAAATATTTCTATTATTTACTTTTTAAATAGTTTTTTATTTGTAAAAAATCTCTGCAGGGTTTAATTTCAATTCAAATTTATATTATAGGTCTAACTTTAAGGTATATTTACCATGTCTCCTGCTGCTACTAGATCCATGAATTTCTAATTCATGTTATTATTCATGTGGCTGAAAATACAGAAAAATATGATGCACTTTCATAAGAAAAATTATAATAATAACGCCCAATTCGACAACATTTTTTTTTTATACGCGTGTACAGGGAGAAGTAATTTGTCGGCAGTCCCTAAGCAGACGTCATTGCAGTCAGTCAGCGGAGAGCAGACATTGTGCCTCACTGTCCTGCACCACCAATTTACGGAAAACACGGTGGCCGATCGGACGGTCTTGAGTCGCCAAGATCGTACCTGTCGCATATCCAGCTTCAAATACTCGTTGTCGAAACGCGAAGCTAACACGGCAGACAGTGAAAGAAGACGAAATTAGTTGATTAGCGCTACAAAAAAAAACACACTTTTTACAGGCATGTAGGCGCTGTCTCTCTCTCTCTGCCTGCCTCATCCCCTCCCCCTCTCTGCCAAACACCGAGCTTAACGCCATCCGTTTTCTGGTGAGCTGACCGCTTTCGCTCGTCTGATGGGGGGGCTGACGTTGGCTTTCGTCCTAGCTCCCCAAGTTATGTTGGCAAGCAACCAAGCGAGCTAACCTTTTATTATTATTACCATTATTATTATTATTATTATCATCTGCAGACGGTGAAAGCTTAACCGAGCCAGTGAAGTGTCGGTTTGTCTCTCTCGTCCTCAGTAATAAACGGGACTATGAGCTGAACGTGTGTTTGGGGCTAACTGACGTTAGATGTCGAAAGAAAGAAAACAGCCACGCTTTCATCGCAGCTGACAACGCGACAACACAGTCGGCTGCTTAGTTTGTAACATTCGTGCTACAGTTACACCTGAGTACTTAAATAAAAGTTACACGGGCGGTAATTAATTACGGCGATGGTTAGCTTGGTTAGGTCAGGAAGAACGCTAGCTAAGCGAGCTAAGAGGCTAGCGGCTAAATAACGTTAACGTCGCATTACCGTCAAGTTTTAAGAGAAGTTGGACAGAAAATAAACAGTTAGCACACAAGCGGATTGTGTGGCGGTGACGCTTCTCTTATGAAAACCCAGACACGGGCAGTAAAATCACACACAGCGACTAATAACAAGAGAGAGAGAGATACATGTCAGGTCAGCGTTAGCATGTCAGCTAATTCATGGTCGCTACCGCCGCTCTTAGCTTGTGCTAGCTTCGCCGAGACTAGCTCGGCTTCAAGTTATTAGCTCTGGCCGCCACATGGTGTTTTGTTGGAAGACGAAAAATACACCGATATGTCTGAAGCAACAGAAAAGCAGCCGGCGTTAGATCGCCATCTGCTCTGTACGGCAAGGTTATGTAGCAGCTAGCTCCATGCTAAGTTAGCACAACAACCAACCCCCCATCAGCAGTAGCAGGGTATCCGGCTAACGAGCTAACACTACTTTAACTTACCTCGCAGGACTGCCACCAGCAACAATTTGACACCACCGTGTTAACGCGGGGGCACCCGACCGGTAAACCGCTCCTCGTGTATTCACCTGGCCGTGACAGAAAAGAGAAGTTCAGGGAAGTGGTCGCAAATGAAAATGTCCCCAAAAAAAAAATGAAATTGGCCGTAGTGGCTACGTCGCTAACAACAGTGTATGTATGAAGCGGTGTTCCCTGAACATAGAGGGCGTGCCTAAACACGAAGGCGGGCTAGTCTCCTCCCAGACCAAACTGGGATTGGTCAGATCTCCAGAATGAAAACAAATACAGTAAAGGGCAGCGAGCCAGTGTGTTTGATTAAAGGCGTCTGGAGAGTCTGCCTTCATGACAAGTGCAAGTTTATCTGCAACATTAACTCCAGATATGGATTTACCACTTAAAGATAACCTTATGAAAAGGCATGCATTATGAACTGAAGCCTATGGCAGCTCTCGAAGTGTCTATAACCACTACATGTACATAATCACAACACAAAAGAGACAATTAGAAAATATAAATCTTTGAGGGTGCAGATAATTGAGAACAGCGGAAAAATAATAATAAATAATAATAAAAGTTATTATAGGCCAGGCAACCACACACACACACAAAACACATGGACATGGTAGTGTGGACTGATGGGCAGCCATGTAGCGGCACCCTGGGAGAAGTTAGGGGATTTGTTACCTTGCTTAAGGGCACCTTGGCAGTGCCCAGGAGGTGAACTGGCACCCCTCTCCAGCTACCAGTCCACCCTCCATACTGTGGTCCATGCTGGCTGAGCTACTGCCACTCCTAAACATGAAATAATCAACAATATTAAGCATGTTACTTTGGGCTCAAATGATAAAATCTCATGATTGTTTTCAAAAGATTGCTTTTTATTTATGTCAAAGGCTTTTAAACATTGTAAAATCATTATTTTAAACATAGTACTGGTCTCAAATCTTCATGTGAATATTAATTTAAAGTCAGTGTAAAGTCATAAGTTTGTCAGACCAAAGAAAAAGTGTTATTAACCACCCAGCCGCATTTGAATGATAAAAACAACGACAAATTTATAAAAGTATGTTTCAAAATCGTGTAAAAATGGGAAGTATCCTCTGCTCTGAGACGCTGGGGCATGTCCGTTGAGTAATTAGAAGTTATAGTAGTAGTAGTACAGTTGTAGTAGTAGTACAGCAGTTAAAAAAGATTCTAACTAAAAGTTTCTGGCTGGTAAGGACATCAGTTTTTGACCATTTTGCACACTGACAAAGCTAAACATCACTTTGCATTTAGACTACACATGCAACAGGTCTGTGAACTGAAGCATATCCTGCAACTTTTCTCTGAATCATCCAGATGTGAACTTGAATCTTCCAATCCAATCCTTTAGCTGTACTTGTTTATCTTGTAGAGGATCGCAGAGGGTCGAAGCCAGTCCCCACAAAAATGAGCACCAGCCATCAGCCAAATTCTGGTAAAATATGCAGGTTAAAAGCCAAAACAAACTATTATCTATCTATTAAGTGGCTGGTTCTACTGCTTTTCAAATATCTGTATCTCCCTGGAGCAGCCAGACTCATACACACCTTTAACCTGATGGGTTTTTTTTTTTAAATGGAGCAGGTTGTGTCAAGATATTCAACATGATTTTTTAATCAGATATGTTTTACATGTGCAGCTTTACATCATACAGAGTTGTCTTTTTTAGTTAAAAGATGTTTTGTTATTACTTTTTATTATCTTTAAGTTGTTCAGTATGATGGACTTTAGCCATCATACTGAATAACAGCATACATGTACATCATACATTTATAATAAACATTATTATTATCAGTAGCAGCATTAGTGTTGTCATTCCATCTGCATTATAAGAATGTCAGTGACTAATAATGTTAAAAATATCCTCCGTCTTTCCCCCAGTGACTGCACAATTTTTAGTTTTGTTACTATGTGCTACAACATTTCTTCTTGTAATAGCTGAGAAATTCACCAGCATTATAATAAAACATCAATAACAATTTATTATAGAACAGATCTTTATAACCATCAGCACAGTAATCTTAAATGTTTGTAGACTTTTAAATACACCTACATTTTATCCACAGATTTAGTGAACAGTAGTTAATAAGAGTCATTAATATCTAAGAGTCAGTACTAGTAACATCTCAGGCAGACAAACATAGTGCTCCATAATCTGGATGCATTCATCGTTCAGCAGCATGTTCAGTAAAGGAAGTTGTTTTGAAGAAATATGCAGATGGTTAAAATCACTCCTGCTGCCGCGGCCTGTTCTGGTGCTGCAAGAGAAGATAGGTTACAGAGTTAATGGTTAACTGTATGTACCTAAATAAATATTTATAAAAATAAATTTGAAAACATGACAAAGAGTTTTCATTTTTTAAGACATTAAAAAGGACAGTGTGACTTAATTTAATGTGTAAATTATTAAGTGAAATAACTCAGAGGAATCTTTGTCATGAAGTTTCTCATTTTGAGGCCCCTTGGTGGCTGTGGGACCCAGAGCACTTATTTAGTTTGTGCGTACATGTAGCCAACTTAAACAGCTTAATATGAGCCAGAAAACATTCACAGAAAACTTAAAAGATAGGTCAGTGGATTGATATTTCATGAGCAAAAGCTTATTTACAGTAGAAGATAACATCTTACCATGTGAGGTGGTGGTGTTCTGGGCAGTCGTGGTAGTCGTAGTAGTAGTAGGTGTAGTAGGTGTAGTAGTGGTCGCAGTGGTAGCGGCAGTTGTAGTGGTCGGTGCAGCAGTCGTGACCACAAGGGAAATGGGTCCTGAGCTGATAGTGTAGGAACTGGTATACACACTGCCAACCACAGATCTTGTATTAAAGGAGCGGGTACAAATGTCAGGGCACTTCTGAGAGGGCAAGGTGGTGATGCACAGATTGACTGTGCACCGGACATACATCTGCAAAACAGAAAATCAATAGACACAAGTTAGCAGCGTGAAGAGACAACTTTACAACTCAGACATTAGGATTTACCTTCTGGGGAGTATGAATGTCTGTACAAAATTTCATAGCGATTCATCAAATAGTTAAGATATAGATAGAGGCGGAGCAGCTTGCAGACTCCGTAGAGCCACTGACAGTATAAAGAATGGACAGTGTATGCATGACGTCACCCACAGATTTCTGAAGGGCCATTTTGAAGCTCAAAATCTGTGGCTCTGGACGCCACCATGTTGGCAGTCCTGCCTGTTCTTCCCTGGGGCTAATCTAAAAATCGGCAAAGACTTGGATCATCTGCGGACCTGAGGCGGGCCAAATGATGCCTGGGTGCTCAAACTAGGCACCTGTAATGGCACCTACCTGTCAATCTAAGCGACCATGCATGATATAATGTAAATGAGTGAGGTACAGTTGTCATGAATGGAGAAATTAGCTATAGGGACCAAAACTGTTTTTTGTACCAGGCTGTAAACATGTTTATTTCTGCTGTGAAGTTGGACATTTTAACATGGGAACTTATGGTGACCGGCTCGTTCTGTAGCCAGCCTCAAGTGGCCATTAGAGGAACTGCAGTTTTTGGCACTTCCGCATAGGCTTCACTTCACAGCCACTGACGGTCATAAAGTTGCTGCAAATCTATGATGAAAATTTGAATTATAGACGTTTGTCCCATCAGTTTCAGATGGCTCAATTGGGGCTAAATCTCTACAACATCCTGGAGAAAGTGAGAGTGCCTTACTGAAAGATTCAAATAGAACTATTCACCAAAAAGTCTATATGTAAGTGCATTATTTCTACTTAGACAAGTCTTGTGTTGCGTTGATGAGAGTACAGACCGTTGATCCTTGTGTCTCCAAGTTGCTCAAATCAAGGCGGTAGATCTTGGAAGTAGTTTTTGTTGTAACGACCTCTAACGTGCTGTTGGACATTGTACACCTGAAAGAAAACAAGAGAGAGAGTCAATATTTCTCTTCAAGACAATAACTTAAACTATTACAGGAAACAAACTGATTGTCACTGACCCTTGGTCCAGAATGGGGCGGGATACTGTAAAGTTCTCCATCTCAGACTCAATACAATTGCTCACTATCATCTCGGCTCGATCGATGCTGCAGTTGGACATCACATGGAGATCCAGCTTGCTGATCCTGGATCCGACACCCCCGCTGCTTGTAGTGGTGATGGTGGTGGTGCTGTGAGTGATGCTGTTAGAGGGGCTATTAGTTAGACTGATAGAGCTGCTGTTAGTGTAGATGGTAGAGGTGATGTTATTGGAGCCGGTAAAGGGGCTGTCAGTTGGGCTGGTACTGTTGCTCTCTGATGGTGATTCCACTTCTCGACGCACTCGCCCCGGCAGAAAGTGGGAGCGAAACCTTGGGAGGCGTGTGAATTTTCCCAGTGGCCCCTCTCCTGGTATGTGAAGTTCTATCCAAACCCTAATTTCACCGAACGTCTCCTTCTCTGTGGGCATACCAATCTTGTACTGCGGTCCCTTGGCCTGGACTCCAGTGATACGACAAGCCAGAGGGAGGACGAGGGACGGCAGGCGGCTGACCATAGTGTAGGCGAACACTTTGCAATGTGTTGGTGTAAACCAGCTCTGAACCAGAGTGCTGGAAAATCAGAGAGAATGAGGGAAAGTATAGTCGTTATTCACATTCAGCTGAATCTGTTAACACTAGACTGAAAAGTGCTTGTAACCACACCTGTACAAGTACAACTTAAACCACTTGAGGTCAGCAAAGACAAGGATTTCAGTGGGTGCTAAGTTACCTTTAAAGGTCTAGTGTGTAGATCTAGTGACACTTAGTGGCGAAGTTGCAAATTGAAACCAACTGAATACATGCGAATAAGCGTGAAGGAGAAACTATGCTGGATAAAAAAAATTAAAAAAATAATGGAAAACAGAAAAGGCTCTATCTAGAGCCAGTGTGTGGTTTGCATGTTCTGGGCTACATGGCAGACTTAAACTCAATGGAAGAGGACTGCCGCTTCCTCTGTAGATATAAGAGGCTTGTTCTAAGGTAACAAAACACGATTAGTCTTATTTTCAGGTGTTTATACACTAATGAAAACATACATACTTGAATTGTGAAATATCTAAATCTCACACACTGGACCTTTAAGTACTACTTTTGTTCCTGAATAGATGGAGACAGGAAGATATAACGTCAACAGCTAGTGAATAGAAATGTCTTTGTTTTGCCTTTTGCATACACTGCAGAATCAGTTAGTTAATTGACAGAAGATTAACTGGAAGCTATTTAGATAATAGATTTTTCTTTCTTTGTATATCACAGTGAAAATTACTGTTTGTTAGACAATAAAAGGCAAACTGAATATATTATCATGGCCTGGGAGAGGCATTTTTTTTTTCAAAATGCAATTTCAGAGACTTTTCATGAGAAAATATTCTGCATATCATTTGATAATAAAAATAATTGCACAGCCAGACATCTTATGCACCATCTGGAAATTGTAGCACTTTCTATACATAGTCCCTTTAGAGCTAAAAAAGGGCTCCAACTCAGATGGCTGTCCATCAAACATCCTTAAAATGTGCAAAAACTAGAAATCTCCTTCTATTTATGCAGTACAACGTATAAAGAACGAGTCAAAGACAGACAGACAGACAAAAGAAAAAGAAGACAATGAAAGAAAGACAGAAAGGTGGAGCATGTTACCACAGCCTTGGTGCCGCAGCCATTCAAGGAGATGCGTGCAGTCAGGTGTGTGTTGTTGTAGGTGACGGGACAGGTGGGGCTGTTGAGCTGCAGTTCGTTCAGGTTGATGTTTGTCAGGGAGGAGACAGGGAGCACCAGAGTCATCTCTGTCTTCTCACACTTGAGCACTGCAGGCAGAAAACAGCAGATTCTTAGATAATGTATACATATAAACAGAATAAGTACACTCAAAAATGTTTTATCTTGAAAGTGAAACGTTTTCTCAACCTGTTCCAGTGGGTAGTGTTCTCATTTCCCCTGAAAAAATAAAGAAACACAGTTGATGATTGAGGTTAGAACAGGTGTGCGCTGCAGTAAAACATAACTGGCATTCTTATGATGCTTCAAGGAGAAGGCCTTACTTTGGTACAGCCACACACATCTGGGCTCTGACTGCAAACTGGAAAGACAAGAAGTGCAAATCAGACCACTCAGGCGTACTATGTTCAAGACATGGGCGTCTGACTGGCAGTGTCAGCAGGAACATGCATCAACAATAAGCTGTAATGCACTTCTACTGTAGTTCCATGTTTTAGTTAGCTGATAGTATATAACATGGAGTAAACATGGAGAAATGAGATGGATGGGTATGACATAAAAGGTCCCCTGTCGGAATTGAACTACCGCAGGCATGCAGGACGCCCTGCAGTTACATACAGTCAACGTGTGTTAATGTGCACAAGAAAAACTGGTTTCTGCTCATTTATCTCAGTGTATACACTCCATAGACATGTAATTTCCTCTTCGAATACAAGGATTGCATTTTAAACGTTGTGCCATCGACCGCTTAGGGTTTTGTGACAAGTTACTAGTGAGTATGAGTAGCATAGATTTGTAATTCACTATGTTTTACTGCTAAACAATGGCACTGCAATGACTAATAACTGCATTATGGTATATATTTTATAACAAACAAAAGAAAACAGAAGTGTTCTGTAATTCGGAGTCAGATTATCCTGAGAAATAAGTCAAGAAATCATGAGAAAAAACTTCTTTACAAACAAACTTAATATACATTTCCTGAATGTTTTCTTCTGTACATTATCCTCTGCCTGCTAATGGGAGGCCAGAGTGTGATCACACCACTACATCTGCCAGCATTAGTGCCATTCAGTTCAGAGAACAACCTACCTTTTGGTGTTTACAACAAAGCAAATGGGCAAAAGGCGGGCCAGTTTGTTTTCGGAGCGGACCCAGACCATGGTCATCACTGCCAGGGGGCCGATTGTTGTGAACCCAAACCTGTAGAGTTCAGGCGGACCGACCACTGCAACCTCTAAAACACTGCAAACATAAAATAGAATATAAAACACTGCAAATATAGATTCCCTCATTTACTACTCCACGTGCAGCAGTTAATCAACAGTTTACTCTAAATGTCCTGAGACTCGTGAATCAGACAGATGCAGAGCCATAAAACATAAACTGTACGCTCTATATAATGTGGCACGTTGCATCGTCTACATGCTTCTTTTTCATTACATTGTCTGAATTTCATACAGAGCGTACATTTCACAGTCACGTACCTCTCCAGCTCTGACATAAAGTTGACGTTGAACTTCACCTCCTGGTACGGCAGGGCAAACAGCGTGGCGTCCTCTTTGGGGGTCTCACCTACTGCCACAGGTTCATCACTGCAGCTGGTAGTCGACTCCTCCACTGGAAGGACGGAGAATAAAAAGTGTTTGTGTAACTTCAAATGATAAAAGAGGACACTGTACTTAATTATCCTTATTGTGTACGACTATATGTTTGCTGACATTAATGTCTAATTGATAGCCTCACCAGTGAGAGAGAGGTGCACAGGGACAGAGCTGAGGGGTTTATTGTTTTTGACTTGGCTGATTCTGGGCACAGGAATCAGGTCCTCCGCCATCAGGTAGATGAAATACTGCCCTGCTGGTGCATTTCCAGTGAATGTCAGCATACATTTCTCCTGGTAAAAGAGTATAATCAAACAGAATGAATAAAACTATGTGAAGTTTTCACTGTGCAGAAATAATTTCAGTGTACAAGGTCAACAATGACGTCTGCGGGTTTTCAAAGCAACTGGGTCATCGAGTTTTTTCAGAGTTATTTGACACAGCACCTACACGGTTTTGGAGGCTAAACATTTGACGGCTGAACTGCAAAAAACAGTAACAACAAACAATGAAAACAGACCAGTCACTCTTGTTCTATTTACAGCTTACTGTGAGAAAAAACATGTCATAAGAAAAGAATGATGAATTTAACATGTTTGGGGTCAAAAGTCCAGACAGTGATTGTAGGTCTCGTACATCGTTTCCGGGCCACTTGTAGATGTTTTTCACTGAACAAATAATGGTAATAAACACAACCATAATTATACTGCTGGTAAAGGTCCACAACAAGTTCCCAGTTACTGGAAAATGATTCCTGAAGAGTCAGGCTGCTGGTGGCTCAGCTGGTTGGTGTAACTTAAAGTATTCCTTGAAAGGAAGTCGACACAGTGTTGAGTGTTTCGAGACTGGCGGACGTCTGCTTACGACCCATGCCATCACATTCCTAACTTACACTTCTCTGTAAACAGTAATTGCTAATCTTGTTCCCCTTCGTCACTGAGTCTTTGTACACATAAATATCTAAAGGTAAAGTCAAAGTTTCCGTTTCGCTCACATACGTCATTCAGTGTTTAGAGACAGTGAGGCTACTTGGTTACTTGGCAACAGAAAAGGGATTTACATCCAGTAACGGAAAGTCACTAAGTACATGCAATTAAGTACAATCTTAATATTCCATATTATGCTACTTTTCACTTCTGCTTCACTATATGTCGAAGAGATTTTTCTACTAACTTTGTAGATAAAGATGTTACATGAAAAATACATGATCGGCCTCTAAAATATGATCATTTATGCAGATTTACATGTGAAAGGGATGATTTGTTTAAGACCAAGATGCAATTATTAGGTCTTTTACCTGCATATTAGAAATAAGAATTGTGTGTATTAAAAGGAATGATAGATGGCAATAAGGAAAATTGACTAATTGATATTTTTTTTAGTTTTTAATTACCGTTTTCTCTCATTATTTTTATTTTCTTTACTCTTCTTTCTCTCCAGATGTTCATTTGTTGCATCACTGCCAGCTGTAATGGTGCTGAGTGTTTCTGTACGTGTGAATGTGAATATATACAGATATATGTGTATATGCATACATATACTGTATATAGATGCTATATCTTCCCACAACTTATCTATATGAGTGTACAATTATCTTTTTGAGTATATCGTACTATCTCTAGGTATCTAAGTTGGAGATCATATCACAGGATGAAACTGCATTTTCAGTTTTTCTTCTTGATTTTTGCTCATAGACATATAAAGATACAACTTTTAAAAAGTAAAAGCAAAAGAAATTTAGTTAATATGTAATTAATTTGCCAAACTTCAGAGTTATTGAAGACATTTCTAGACGGCTGTGTTATTTTGTGTGCAGCTTAAAGCTGAAGTTAGACTCACCTCATTCAGCTCTATGAAAGAATGCTGAGCGCAGTCGAGACACTCTCCCTGGTCGGAGCGGGCGAAGCGACACCGCACCTTGTCACCATCCAGGTCTTTTACTGACAAATGAAAGTGGTGAGGGCAGTTCACACGGGCCCTGATCCCATGACACAACAAGAAACAGAAACAAAGAAGCTATGATCACAAAGACACTCACAACAAAGACAATACAGCAAAACCTGTACAACAGAAAAACAAGGTGTGACTGATTACAGTGGAGAGATTACGAGATATTACAAGAAGTAGATACCCTCCTGTAAAATGCTGACTTGTCATTTCATACGCTTCTTTATACATGTATTAATTAAACACAAACACGACATGTGTTAATTAGTGAGGTTTAGAGGTGCCAGAAGGAGGATTTTGGACAAGCTGTTTCCCATTATTTGCAGTCTGCACAGTGATGACAGTGGCATAAATCATCTCATCTAGTCAACTCTAGGCAAGAAACTAAATAGTCAACTATTTACAACACAGGACAGGACAATGGAGACTTCATACAGGTGTGTGTATTTGTGGGAATGTGTACACTACTCACAAACAGTTAGAAAATATTCGGCTTTACTCTAACCTGAACTTTCAGAGTGCACCTAATATGCTTTACTCTAACCTGAACTGTGGTGAACTTAATTTGACCTTCTCTAAACTTTTGAATGCACACGTCCAACTGTTCAGTGTTCAGTGGCTTCGAACGGGATGTACTCAGAGGGAAGTGTTACAGAGTATCATCAGCAGGTTAAAGTTTTTTGTTATGGTATACCCACCTCTGTTGTAATATTTTGTTTCAATAAAGATATTACAATTGCATGCTTCTACTTAAATGCCCTACTTTCATGGTATAATATCACTGTAGAATAAACTTTTTACATTTTCCATAAATTTCACCCGAAAGTCAAATATCCCTAACTTTTTGTGAGTAGTGTATGTTTATGGTGCTTGAACAGTAACTTTAAATTTAGAAAAAATAAATAATAATAAAATCTTAAGAGAGATATTAGCAACGAAAAACCTGTACAGGGAAAAGTTGTATTGGCATTGAAACAAGTGCTGGGAAAACATATTTATTATATATTTACACCAAAATTAAGTTTTTCAGACAAATCAGGAGAATTTAGTAATTTAGTTTAAGACCTGCCTCTGTACCAGCAGCAACACACTCACATATAAACTCTAATAGAAACTTGGACTTGACATATCTTAACAATGTCAGGAATCTTAACTGGCAACTTAGAGCCAGTTACTCAGACCACAATATGTCTCTGACATGACTGCAAACAATGAGTTCACCTGGAGCGCAGCCACTTGTCATCAAAACCTATAATAGCCAGCGAACATGTGTTAATGTGTTAATAGTGTTGATAACCACACAATTATGTAATTATATATTGTAATCCAGTTGTGGATGATATATAGTATGTTGTTGCCTTTGCACATTATTTTCAATCTGATGTTCTCTAAAACAAATAGCAATTAAAATGATATCAACCTGTACCAAGTTAAAAATCTTCATATAAGTCTCCCCTTAGTGTTTGATACACATATATTTATTTTTCTTTTATTTATTTTGTCATCTTTTATGTACTGTCTTTGCTACATAAAGTTAATGTTAGTGCTTATTCCAGTGGACTTCTGCCAGTCCACCGTAACGTCACCTCAACATACATTTTTTTACAGCTTGGCAAGTCAACTTGTGGTAGTCATATCAAGTGTGTGATGGTGGCAGAAAGTTAAAAGTGAACTGAAAAAAAAAAAAATTGTCATTGAAAAATGTGTGTGTGTGTGTGCAATGTCTCTTTTTCATTTCAGAGTTTGGTGTCAAAGCCAAAATTATATATATATATATATATATATATATATATATATACATATATATTTAAATATATGTTACCTTAGTGGAGGAGGGAGAGCAACAAAAGCAGGTTGGTTGAGTCTCCCACTGTTTGCCCGAACATTTGGTTCTGCGTTCATAGATACGTAAAACTCTGTGTTGGACCTGAAAATTTAAGAACTAAAGTGTGTATTAGAGTAATTGAAACTCATATCGCATTAAATAAAACCAATAACATCTTACATCAATGAAACAAGACAAATATTAAGTAGAACAGAGTAAAACAGAAGCTTGGATGACACAAACAACTCTTGGCACACACACAGTGCATTAAACATAAATCAATGGCAGTATAATTAGCAACATAGGTATGCAGACTGAAGGTGCGTGCTCTTTATTTTATTATATATTAATTGTGCATTATGCCTTTATATTCTTGAGGGAAAGCTAGACAAACAGAGATGAGTAAAGAGTAATAAAAAGACTGCAATATCCACAGGCTCACAGTTATATTTAGACAAAATGGAAGGCACGAAATGTGTGTAACATCACAAAACAGGAAGAAGCAACAATTAAAGATGAAGAACAGAGCAACCATTTTCATTCAGTGTATAGGTGAAATGTATGTATGTAGGGCTCCATACCCTAAACTGATGGTGGCCTTGTAATTACTGGGGACAGTTTTCTGCCACTGGCGGACGCACCAGCCAGAGTTGGGTTTGGTGCCGTTGAAAGGTAACGAGGTAGGATGGACCAGACAGTCCTCCCCTACAGCACACAGTCCAGACAAGGCTGGACAAGGACTCGGCGCGATGGCACTGAAATGAGCTCGTACCTGCAGGAAGCAAAGACAGAAAATGACAAAGTCTTGAGTGTGCAGTGCAGTGACAGATTTTTTTGACTGAGCTGAGAGCTGATGATCAAGAACCCGGAGAGTGAATTCAGTCTGTCCTAACTCACTAGAATGAGTGACATTTACAGTCACTATGTCTGTCTACCTATCTATGGGATTTTGGAAGGCACTGGTAATCAGTCGATTTCTTTCTTTTTTCTGTTTTGTACATAGCTCACAGGGATATTAATCAACTCCAACTTTAACTTTATTGTGCCCAAGGGACCTACGCTTCCACTCGGACAGTTATTCAGGGTCAGATCACTGAACCAGTTCAGTGTGTTACAAATATCTTGACTGTAATAACTAAATAACTAACTAATTTCTGAAGAAAAGGCAGTGTGATTGTTGGATGTTGAAATGCTGATGCCAAACTGAATTGCTGGTCTTGATTTGTACAACCCCAATTCCAAAAAAAGTCAGTTACACGCTGTGTCGAAAAACATAAATTGGACCTGGAGGACACAACATGCATGATTTCCAGAAGCACTTTGAATTGTGGATTTCAGTTTTCATGGTTGAACTTGCATCTGTAGATGCAGCGAGTGTTTCCGAGCCCACGTAGTAATTTCCTCTTATACGATCATGTTGGTTTTTAAATGCACAGAATGTCCAATGTTTTTGAGCGCTGCACAAGTTTCTCAGTCTTCTGCTACCCAACTTTGTTGTAATGTGTTGCAGGCATGTTTATCAGTGTGAAACGGATTAGCAATTAGCATTAGCATTTATGTTTCACACAGCGTACCATCCTTTTTGTAACTAAGCTAACAACGAAGGTTGAATATTTTAAAAGGTTTTAGTTGGATTTGAAAGTTTAACGCAGCTCAACAGGTTTCAGGTGATTAGTAAAAATGACTTTATTCCGTCTTGGTTACATAACGTCTCAACGGGGGACGACAATAGTAGATAGTAACAGTGGATAGTTGGTGTCTCACATTTTCCAGTTCGACTACAAAAGGTCACATCTAACAGAGCGAGTAATTATTTTATCCCCCAGGCCTTCACACTGTTAAACCCTCGATTACTCAGCCCTTGATTAGTTTCTTACTCACGGCTGATAAGGTTTTTAAAGGGGGCGGCTAAAACATTTTGTTGTTGTCATTTGATGTTCGTCACCTGGCTGCAAAACAAATTCAAGTGGATGATTGGTTTTAATAAGACCATTAATATGACTGGATTACAATTAATTAACTCACTTTATTTTAGGTTCTATGTTACTTTTTCTCTTGCAGGCAAAAACATTTAAACTTTTAATTATTATAAATAACTTTTAAATTGCACAATTATAGTTTGCATTTGTTCGCTGTCGCCTTAGGCAGCACAAAAAACCTCAATAAATACTAGAAATGGAGATTATAGATAATATGTTTAGACTTGAAGACACTGTGACAGAAAGCTCACTGTTTTTCCTCCAGTGCTGTCCAGGGGCACGACATGGACTGTCAGCCCCAGAGAAGAGGCTTCACAGGCTGGGCCTAACAGGAAGAGAGTCAGGCCCTGCAGCAGGATTCTCAGTTTGTATCTGTCCAGCATCTCAGCTCCTTAATCAGACAGGAAGTCTGAACCTTTGGGAAATAAGCAGACACAGAGCATTTTAAAGTTGCTATTTTTAACACATATTAAGCTCAGTGGCTCTTACACTACAATAAAGTTTGATTCGGTTCAAGTACAATCAGACTTTTTTATGTAATTTACATGTATTACCAATAAATCAGTTGAATGTAAGACCTACCCAGCATGAGCGTTGTGTTGTTTGACGTCTGTGAGAGAGAGACTGTGACAAGAATGTTGTGGAAACATTCAGTTATTGTCTTGCAAAGGTTGTCAGAAAAGTACAAGAGGCTGCTGATGTGAAGATTATGATTGTCAGGAACTGGTACCCCTGCATTTTGTTGTAATAGACGTACGATGTGTGCAATTAGTGATGCCTGACATAGGTGAGTTTGAAAGGTTGAAATAAAAATAGAAGTAAGTACTACTGAGTTTAAAAAATACTCGATACATACAAGTTTTAAACATTTAAAATGCAGCCATGATTAGTTCTTTCCGTGCTGTGTGCGAGATGCATAAAAGTTTATCTTGGTTACCGCTGGAGACTAAAATAAAATCTCATCCACCTCACTTTTTCTGTGCAAAAAAATTTAGTACATACTGTTTTTTGACATTAGTATATAACCGTCCAACAAGGCCAAAAACAAATTGCACGATGAGAACTTTTCTTTACAGAATCAAAAAAAACAAAACAAAAAAATTCACAAAAACAAACATAGATGTTATTTTGTTATTGTTGTTTCTCATTTTGATTTATTTTTTACAGTTTGATGCTGTCTGTTGCTTCTATTATAAGTTACTGTTTCTTATTGTTTCATGTGTAGAGTCGTTTCACTTACTTATATTGCAGGTTCTTGTCTTTATTGATACTGTGTGATGTGAAATTGTTGTTTAATTATCGTTGTTGAAAGACTGGGGACTACTGTAGTGTAATCTAACGTAGATCCAAAAAAAAAGAATAAAGTCTGAGCAGATAACGTAGCAGTGTTAAGATTAAGTGTGATAGATAAGACAGTCATAATAGAGTAAATAAGTGGCACAGCATGCTATTATTATTTTAATTTTTAAGATATTTTCACTGATGGAACAAATTCCACTTAGAAAGGTAGAACAAAGAGCAACTGGCACAGATGATGATAAAGACAATGTATGCATGATTGACAGGTACAAACACACCTGACCTTCTGGCTGTTTTGCATAGTCCTTTCTGCAAAGTACAGTCCTGAATCTTTAATAAACCCTCAGTGCTCTCTGTCTGTGTGTGCAGAATGTTCCAGAGGAGGATTAAACAAAAAAACAACATTTTGTAAATGTCACATTTTAGTCATACTGTTCCTTCAGTTTTTTTATAAACTCTTAATCAACCATCACTGTTTCTAACAGAATATACCAATTAAAGATTGTGCAAATCGTGTTTCATCAGCATGTATTTAAAGAAACATTCATTAATAACTAAATGCTGGAGGAAGCTTGTGGGGTGTAACACGGAGGGACCATGTAACTATAAAATGACTTCCATACCAGCCTGAACTACTCTGATGCTCAATATCACGTCTAACTAATCATGACATTACTTTTTGAAGGATGAAGCCAGACTTGGATCAACAAATGATTAAACAGAGGTTAACACACGAGGGAATGAGCAAATATTAACATATGTAGTACATACAACTACAATTAAGGTTTATGAATGAGTGTCGTCTCACTGCCGCATGCCTATAAGGTGATCGCTCTACTTTGTGATCACGTTTCTCTCCATTTCAAAGCCGTCTTTTTGGCCATTTTCTCGTATTTCATCACAGATTTGTTGAATTTACGAGTGAAAAAAAATCAGATTTTGAGTGGTTAAATCCTGAATTTTAAATACAACCTCAGCTCTCCATCTCTCTGTAAATGATCTTTGTCTTTCTGATTGTTGGCTTTAAACGTCTGAATTTCCTTCCAACAGATGTCAGACTCTTAACGCCAGCGTGACTTCTTTCTATATATTTCTTGTCCCCCTTCTGTATACGAGCTGCTGTAACAATCTTATTTCAGTCAGTTGGTGCAAGTTCTCTTCTCTTCTTAAATTCTTTACCGATGACTGACATGATGTTTCAGACAGAAACTGTCCATTAATGGCTGAGAAACTTATTTTTCTGTTGTTTGCTGATTCAAGATGTCGGTTTAAAACAAGAATTGATTGGGATTTTTATGCTGCCTCTCTTAGACTTAATCTTAACGTATCATCTTTTAAATGACTTCTTCCAAATTTAAATGACTTGATTTTATGTTGTACTGTCCGTGTTATTGCTTATCCTCATCTTTAATGTTTTCTTTTATAGTTTACTGAGGCATACTAACTAATATTAGTATATCATGTCGTTATTAACTGCAGGGCCGACACTGCGGGGTCCTGAACCAGCTGGAAAAATAGTCTCAAGTGAAGATTCATTTAAGACATCCTTATTATATGCAGTTTAAATTATTAAAATGAAACTTTAGGTCATCCATCTTCTATTTTAGAAAAATAAGACAAATACAAGTACTGTATTGGACTTGTGATATTTCTATTATTTATCTTTGTTTACATTAGATAAGGATGACGGGACAACAGGGGCCCATTGTATATTTTTGCCCAGGGCCCCGTTAGCAGGTTAAAATGAATTATTTAATAAGAGGTGTGGTGTTTGTACATTATTGGGGAATGTAACACTTTAATGTGATTTTAATTAAGGTAAATGGTAATATGGTCTAATGTTTGAGAAGAACTGGTTTGAACTGTATTACAGAGCTGAACAGCTCACGTCGTTTACTTTTGTTATCTTAAAGAACAGGTTCAAAACTGGAACTAACACATTTCAGGAGCATGGCAGACTGTCAGGTATGCAGAACTTTCAATGCAGCGCTTAAGGAGGCAAAAAAGTCACAGCCTCAGTTACAAAACACTGGTTTAACGTATTAAAGCTGTTCAAACATCACAATTTAAATATATTTCACTATTTATTGCTGTGTTTCAATTAGTACATTAGTATCACATGTTCCTTATTCAAATCTGCTTCCTTAAAAACACAAGAAATCCTGTTCCTGTCATAAAAACACTTTTTAACACATCATGTTTAGTTAATCATCACAGAAAGCTTGTTTTACTTTAAGCTCGGTACATTATCACAAGAAAGTCTGTTAAAAACCACCAACTACACGCTTAAAATACCAACACAAGTGTTTACTCAAGTTGTAAATGGCCAAAACTTTGAGTATTGATATTGTAACTGATCCGTTCGGACAACTTTGTTGCCAGAATTACAAATTTTGGTCCTCTCAAATCTCTACAATACACTGCAATGTGTTATAAAATGTCCTGTTTTTTGCATGTCTCGTCCACTTCCCTTATTTGGCCTGTGTTTTACTGAGGCTGGTAGGGAGATAATTATAAAAATAGGACAAGAGAGGCAGGTTAGAGAAGTATCATTTGCATAAGAAACATAATGCTCATTACTGAGCAGAAAACCAAAAAAGGACGTTATGATACTAACTGTATCAGTGGGGAGGTGTCCGAGACAGCCAATTAAAAAAAAAAAAAAAATGTATAAGAACCAACTGTTAGAGCTCCACAAGGAGCCTTTTGTGTGTTGCACTGTTAAACGCTCCTTCTTGTACAAGAATAATAAATTCAACTTAAACTCTGATACTTTGAATCCAGTCCTCCTTATTAAAAGGTTTTTCTTAAAAAAAAAAAATCCCCTAACAATGCATCCAACAAAATGGAAACCAGACACTTCCAACAAATTAGTTAAATAAATCCAATTACAGTAACACACCTGCCACACAGCCTTTCAAAAGTTTTAAAGGCCCCTACCTGATATTGAGGTTTTGTCCGGCATCAAACAAGTGAGTTTTCAGAAAAGGTGTTGTTCTCTATATAACGCCGTCAGACCTTTAAGGTGTAGTTGAGTTAATTTTGAGCAAAGCTGGAATGGAGTTAAACTGGCTCGACTAGAGACCGAAAAAAAAAAAGAGGCATGACAAAAGTTGCATGACGAGAGGCCGCCTTTGTGATAAGATAATCCCAGTTTGCCACAACCCAAACGCCTTGTATAGCTTATCAAATGCATTGTTTGTGTGCAAGGTTGTAAAAATCACTGATAGGCTAAAGAACAGAAGTGCAGAAAAACAACAAAACACAACAAAAACACCTGTAATGACAGACTTTTATTTATTCAAAGAGTAAAACGTTATATTCTGTGGAATGATGGTGCAATGGTCTTTATCAAGTTCTGCCCTCAACCTCGTCAAAATGGTGTTAACAGCAAAACGGTGGTCCTTTCCTGCCGAAAAAGTGCTCACGGTTCTTTCTAGTAGTCACATGATATTATAATTAACAAGACTTAGTCTCATTAAAAACATTTTTTTCTGCAGAGTCCCCCCTCCTCCCTTTTCTGGTCAAATTTCTAGTAAATATTTTACAGCAGCTCAACACCCACATTAGCATCAATTTATGTTTGGTCAGAAAACAGACGGTCCTAGCCTAAAAGGAAAGGTGTCCATTCAGGAGGGAGGTCCCTGCAGTTTGGTTAAGTGCAGATAGAGAATGCCTTCTGGTGCTTTGGACGTTTACCCCCTCAGGTAAGTTGGGAACAAAGAAAAAGCAGCCTCTGAACTCCACAGACTTCCTGTCAATGTGGCTGGAGGTGCAAAATCTGTCCATTACTGGCCGTTTTTCACGCTGAGGATTTTCTCCTGTGATTAAAAAAAAACAACAAAAAAACAAAAAACAGAGACGAAGAGTCAGTGTACAAAACTCAGGAAAGGTCTTGCATAAATAAAATAATTTCTATACTGACAGTACATCATTAGTAAAAGTGTATAAATAGCCCAGTGTTCTTACTTTGATCATGGTCTCCAGCTTGATGGCGTCGGCAGCAAACTTGCGGATGCCGTCAGACAGTTTCTCCACGGCCATGCGGTCCTCGTTGTGCTCCCAGCGGAAAGCCTTCTCATCCAGGTGGACCTTCTCCAGATCACAGCCCTGAGCTACAAAAAACAAAACCATCAGGACCAAAGAGGGAAAACGTATCTTAACTTTTAGTTTTTACAGATTCTTGAAAAAAAGAACAGATTTCCTGTCTCACCGTTTGTAAAGAACATTTCATGTGAGGTGCATAAAATGCTTTTGTAAGATCATTTCTCTCCATTTATTTTAACAAACATTACAGACTTATTATTCCCTTGAGAGATGGACAAGTAATTCAGGGGATGACACTGCAGCAAAGGACCCAATTTGGCCTCTGGAGGTCAACCGATAATAAATAGTTTGAGAGCTGATTCATCGGCTGAAAGTTAATGACTAGCTTTGAGTTACACTACTGTACCTTTCTCCACGTTGAGCATCTCTTCGATGGTGCTGTGGTCCTGGTTGAGCTCTCCGAGCAGCCCAGGGGAGATGGTGAGCAGATCGCAGCCCGCCAGGGCTTTCACTTGACCCGTGTTTCTGAAGGAGGCACCCATCACCACGGTGCTGTATCCAAACTTCTTGTAGTAGTTGTAAATCTTTGTCACGCTCAGCACGCCTAAAAAGAAAAACAAGGCGAAAAGGCACAAAATGCTACACACGCCAACAACTGTTGTCAAACCACCAGTTTTCATGCTCACAAACTGAAATCCTGACACACATTTACATCTGGCTGAGGCCACTGTGTTCTTTGCATACTTTATTTTCTTCATCTCTCCTGACGATGATGACGACCGCATAAATATGTTTTCTCAGCGTTGACTGGTTGAGAAATAAAACACACTAACTGCAAAACACTCGACTATATTGTTATTTTACCTTCACACAGTGGTTCTGTATTTATAACTGCACATCAGAATTGTTATTCCAAATAAAGTGATGAATTATTGGTGAACAAATTCAACCTCAAACAGACGACATCTGCTATATTTTGGCTGCAGCACTGCAGGTGCAGCATTTCCTAGATGAGAATATTTGTTTCCTGGTTCTAACCTGCTGCTCTGATATCAAACTGTCATTATGCTAGGATGGAGAAAAAAACAAACATCAGCATCACACTAGGGTTAGACACACCCACACATAGCCAGCAGACGACGTGGCAAAGGGCTGAAGCTAGGTCAGATTTCAGATGGCTGCATGAGGAAGTGAGACACGTCTATTCAAGATCTTAACACGGCCAAATCTGAAATTTGAGCCATTACACTGATAACGTGATTTAAGGAGGAAAGAACGTGAGAGTGGCCTTCCATACCTGGGTCTTCGTGTGGCTCGTAGCTTTTGCGGCCTGTATTCTCCTTGTACCAGTCGAGGATGCGTCCAACGAAGGGCGATATAAGCGTTACGTTCGCCTCTGCGCAGGCTACAGCCTGAGCGAAGGAGAACAGCAGCGTCATGTTGCAGTGAACGCCGTGCTTCTCCTCGAGCTCCCTGCACAAAAATACATTTTATTTTAAAAAAAAGACAGTAATCTAACCATGCTTCTCATCCAGAACTCAACCAGAACTTCCTCAAAAGACAGAAAAACTAACCACAGAATATTAGAATACGGATTTCTCGTGTTGCATACTTTTGGTTCAGATAAAGTTCAGTCTAGGTGGAGTTATAAGTTTTGATATCTGCACCAAAACTCAGGTATTACAGAGACATTTAGTCCACGACCCCTCAGGTCTCCATCATCTGTGACATTTTCATTAATGAGAGTACACAAAAATGACTGTGGTGGCGTGCAACAACACGTGTGTACTGTCTGCACTCTGACCAACCAGTTTAACACACGTCAGTTCACAAAACTGTCCATGTGCCTCGAGTGTCACGAGGATTACTTCACTCCTCAAACACACAGCGACTACTTACTGGGTCTTCAACTGAATATATAGTAGGTGGGTTCTGCACTTCCATTACACAACGGTAAACATGTCATTAGAGGAAGGTGATATTTAGTTTGGACCTCAAGGAATGAGGCACCAAAGATACAGACCGCATCAGATACACAACGTCAAGATTGGTGCGCTAAAGACTTATGTTAAATATTTATTACATACCAATTATAAATACCATCAACAGTTTAAAAAAAGTTCACCACAGTGTTGACACTAAAGTGTTCCCCCCCCCCTTTCTTACTGGAATACAGGCTCGAGTATTTGTGGTGGTAAAGAATGTTTTCACTGTTTATCCATTATTATTTTTAATTTACATTATCATCGTTGTGATGAGGACAGAGGGTCGATCTTCACAGGTAGAGTACATGCAATGAAGTTGATCAGATCATTGCAGTGGGGAAATGTTACCCACTCTTTAAATCAACCCAAAAGGACACATGTTGCTCATCGGTAGCAACCTGCATTAAATTCAAATCCCTAATGCTTCCCTACAAAAGTAGTCTCCAGTTCTAATGAAGTGAAAATATTTGTACTATGATGAGCTGCCACAGTCTGGGAATCTCTGATATATTTGAAAAGGTTATGAAACCTATAATCATCATAAATTACTAAACACATACTTGACACAGACATATTAAACACTAGGCGAGCATAACTAAAGTATACATAACATACTTACTTGCCAGCCTGAATTCCCTCCCATGTTGATGACAGCTTGATGAGCACACGCTCTTTGTTGATGCCTGCCTCTTTATAGAGCCCAATGAGCTTCAAGGCTTTGGCAACCATTTCATCTTTATCGAAAGACAGTCTGTTGGAAGAGAAACAACGCAACCATTAAGCATTTATAACCATTAATTAAGCAAACACACACAGAGGACATTTAAATAATCCTAGATACTGGGAACTTTTGCACATTTCTGCACAAAACTTTACAACTATTTCATCTTAAAACATACTGTACATATTTATAGTTGTTTATCTTCCTTATATTTTTAAATGCATTACTTAATGTTTGTTATGCACCAAAAACACCATGACACATTCCTTATATGTGAAAACCTGATTCTGATTCTTAAAGTTTTTACCTTGAGGAAAAAAAACATGCATTTTCTGTTTTATAAGTGTTTGCTGATTGCAAATACAGTATTGGTCATTGATGAGGCTCCAGGCTGATTAAGGAACTCTGGAAATAGTAGTCTCTCTTTCTACAGAATGTAGAAATCAATGGTGGAGAGGGGACATTATCCCCGCAAATTGTGCAAATCTTGTAGAAGGACCAACTGTAATCCTCCAAATAGAGTTCCAACATATATTACAAGTTAACTGATGACTTGGTCTCTGAATACCAGCCGTCTGTCTTTTTCGAGCCTCATGAGTAATGCTGAATGCACCTTAAGCTTCTCGTGTTGTGAAAAGTTCAACAACGGGAACATTAAGCAAGAAGTTCCCCCATCATAATAACCACCTTGTGACATGCTGCACATACCTGGCATCCACCTCAGTAGAAACTCTGCCGGGACCTTCTTCAGGATCTCAAGCCCGAAACTCACAAACAGCTTGTCCATGGTGTTTGCAACCTGCTCCTCTTCGGTTCTGGACAGAGAAACAGGAAACATTATGAAGCTGCTTTATTTAAAATTTATGAAAATAGACATTACAATTACTGCAAATCTGACAGATGATCGGGTCAAAGTTATTTAACTGAAATCAAGTGACAGTTTTGGTATTAACCAGTGAGGTGTGCCTAGTGTGAATATTGTTTCATGTTATTAATGTAATATTACATTACAGTCTAACAATTAGAACATTTAAAAAAAAGGCATCATAAATTTGAGGTTTCAGTAGAACAGAGTAGAACATTGAACTGGCAGCTGTAAATTAAGGAAGTGTGTCAACACCTTGCACAGTGGAAACATCTGCAAACCACATCAAATGTTCCCTTTACATCAATGGTGTCAATGCTGTTTATATTCAGGTTTGACCTCTTGTGCAATCCAATAAGCATACAGCTAAAGAGCTGCATAATGTTACAGTGTCTAGTTTAGGTCTCATTACCCGCCATTGGCAATGCCGTATTTAATGGCCTGATCCAACAGGTGCTGGTAGGCCGGCATCTTAGCAGCGGCCAGGATGAGGGACGGGTTAGTGGTGGCATCTTGAGGCTTGTACTCGTCGATGGCTGCAGGATGGGAAGGCAGAGCAAAGGCTTTAAAAGTCACATAAAAACACGACTGTTTATTTTTTCACAGATATTAAATAAGAATATCTAAGTGCATATAAAAGCTCGGGATAGAATTGAGATGTTCTATTACTTTAATACAAATTTGAAAATTTGTGTAACGATTTATTAAATAAAAGCCTTATTCTCTGCACATGTAGCTGATGTTTATGTCATCTGTCAAGATTAAAAGAAGGTTTTGATCATCAGGATACAAAAAAATATCCAATTGTAGCAACTTTATTATTTTTGAGTTTAATTTGAAAGTCACACTGTAAATATGTCCCATTCTTCTTCAATATTCATCTCACTGTATTAAACCACAAAAGACTCCTCTGATACATTTAATAATCAAAAACATAAAGAGGAAGGTAAAAAAGGTGGCAATTATAATCTTGAATTTATTATTACAACTCAGCGGTTTAGCTTGAAAGTTACCTGAAAGTCTAATTTTATATATCAGTGGATGCAGGTCGAACCTAAACCTCCCAAAAAGTAAAACAAAAAAACACAATGTAACAAGACCAACTGAACCTCAGAGACCAGTTTATGTTTCGTTATCCTGCTGAGATTTAGGATTTCCCTTGGTCTCCTTCATTCAAACTCTCTCTTCAGGTGTCTACATGCAGGTAAAGAAAGTCAGAGTGAAGAGAAAGAACTGCGTCATGTTGAACCTATAATCTGCTGCTGAAGAAATGGCGCCATCTACTGTATAAAAATATTGCTGCACCACCCTCTTACAAAACTATTAAGTCAGTAGAGGCACATGGATACCAGAGCTTCTCTTGTTATAAAGAACACAGTTTAACACCACCTCGATTGATGACTTTATAGTCTCTTGTTGACGATTAAAAGGTTGATTTTATGCTGCTGCAAATCCTTAGACTCCCACACTTGGTATAAACAAGTTGGAAGTGCTGATGCTGCAACTTAAAAATCTTTAAAAATCAATAGAAACAAAAAAGAAAAGAGACTGATAACACGCCAACTAGTGCAAACAACCTTAATAAATAACTAATGGAAGCTTTAGTGCTGAATATAGCTCAAAATATGTGAAAAACTCTGATGCCAAACATCATGAGACCTGTATTAATATAGTCCATGAACTATAGAACTGTACATTAAAAACAACCTGTTACAGTTTACAGGACTGGACTGCAGATTATAAGATGATATGTATCAGTGGAAGTACAGTGATTTGAAAGTCAGACCAAAATGCGCCGCTGAGGGAAAAAGTAGTACCTTAAATTCAGTTAATTTGAATTACCTGAAGTGTTCTGGCTTTTTATTTCATGAATCCAGCTTCTAAATTTGGTCTGAGTCTGGCTTTGCAGTCTATGCTGCAAAAATAATGAAGCTTCCTTTGGTTTGTGTCGATTGTTAGATGGTTAATTAGGAGCGAGTGATCAGCGGCTGAGCGACACAGACAGTGAAAGAGAGTGAGTGAACGCCGGTATTGAGAAAGCCGTGAATCAGAGAATAAAGTTATTTACTGATTGTTTCATAGCGGTTACGTTAACCACAAATAAACACACCCTCACCCCGTTACACAACCCTGCATCGATTTACCATAAACGCCTGATTTGGTCTGAACACAGCCTGTCAGCACTCGATTGTAACGGCTGAGTCCAGCCTCTGCTGGCAGCTCTTCAGCCTGAGAACAAAGCCTGCCTCTGTTCTGTAGCCAGCTTCCTCTCAGGCCCCCCTCCCATAATAATCGTTCTGCAGGTCAGTGGGTTGGGACCAGATACTCGTGATCAACAGTTCAAGAAGACACGACACAGTTGGAGTGCTGACAACAGCAGTACTCCCAAAAGATGGGGTTTAGTAAGCTCTCCATAATTTAACAGCCATCCCAAATATATATTTCCACTATCGATGCATGTCCTCGCCTGGGCAAATCTATAGCTTGAAGTTTAAACATGAATAAAAGATAAATAATTTATCACTAGACATTTTTTACATTTGTAGTTCAGAATGCTGAATCCACTTTTTTTTTTTAAAAGTTAGAAGTTTACCACGACTGCACCAACTACAGTTACAAGTCTAGCTTTTAGTTTTACTGCATTTATTGTATTAAAGTGAAATATCAATGTTAACATGTAGCATTAACTGATTACTTGAAGAGACCCACATCATTGTTAGTGCAGTATAAATATTTTATAAAATTACATAATTAATAGCTATTCAGCCCTGCTGGGTACATTTACTTGTAACAACACCTGCTGTGTACACAAGCTGATGTCTGAAGAGATCAAGAATGTCTCGCTCAGTATATGAGACTGTTTTTAGTCTTTGTCACACTCTTTCAAAGAAAATGACAAATAAATTAGACAGTTTATGGTCCAAGTGCAGCTGTAGCTTGACAATGTTCAGTCACATCATTTCATAGTTTAAGCATGAGATGAGCATGTGGGGAAACCTTGATTTAATCTGCTGACCATGCCATGCTTGTGTACAGAAAATCCATCCAAAACTCTATGATGTACTCAACTTTACAGTCTGAACACACGTCTCATCTTCCCAAAGCGGTAGTGAACAATTCGTCACCTCACGAGGTGAAACCGCAGAGAATCACGCAGGCTAATTAGTTGCCAAGTACCGTTGAGCTAAAGTGCCTCCTCAGGCTCCTCCATTAGCTTTCAAACTATTTCTCAGAACATTACCCCACCTTTACACACACTTAGCAACATAAGTGAAGTAAGAGTGGTGTTACACCATGTTTGACCAAACTGTTGCATTTCTTCTGTGTAAAGAGAAGTGACTCTAACATTTCTAAACCAGTAAAAGCTGAGAAACCTTACAACATTCATGAAACACACGTTACATAAACCAGGTGTACGAGTGCATTTTCAAATCTTTTATCTTGAGGAGCCAAACAGTCAGAATATCGACAAAGTAAGGCCGAGAAATGTTTGTGTTGTCCATTATTATCTGAACAAGTATCATCCTGCTCAGCATGCAGTATTGTTGTATTGGATTAAACAAGCTGCACATAAACAGTTTCTCAGTGTCAGTCTCTCAGTGTAAACTGAGTGTGTGTGTGTGTGTGTGTGTGTGTGTGCGCGCATTGGACTCCAACTGTTTACTGCTTATATTTGTACTTTACAAGTTACACTAACCTCTATGAACGGTATTATACAAATCAAGTTTGACTGCAGTTACAGGTCTGAAGAGCTTTGAGATATTCAACTTAAAACTGGACAAACAAAAAAAAACTTTACTCTTACAAACCCAACTGCACTATGTACAGTCAATTGCTGTACACCATTCAAAAACTGTTTACACTGTACACATCTTTTATTTTTTGATAGACCTCACTGTTTATACTGTTCATTCTGTTTATACCGCCAGATATACACTGGATATCCTTCTATATTTGCCATATTTAAATTGTTTATATCTTTTAGATTTGCTGTTAGGACCAGGGATATGAGGAAAGACTATTTCAATTCTCTGTATGTCCTGTACACATGGAGGCATTGACAATAAGGTTGACTTGACAAAAAAAAAACAAACAAATATTTGTTTTTGGGAAGCTAAAATTAAAGAATGTTTGGCATTTTTGCTTGTTGGACGACAACAAGTATGAACTGCTATTTTATTTAATTATTTCAGTTTCTGTTGGTCGCATTAAATTCCTGAACTTCCCTCAGGATGAATAAAGTATCTATCCAATCCATGTATTATAATTACAACAATTTTGGACTGCACTACACACAGCTGTCCATATTATTGTCCCTTCCCTTTATGCATCCCTCACAGACTCATTCATTCATCTATCTAAACTACAATAGATATGTGTGCAAAGACACAATAACACATAGTCCATGCAAACACTATCCACCACCGCTCCTCCTGCCAAGTGTGAATGAGAGTAACATTATCTGCCAGTCTGCAGAGTCACAAACCAGTTTTGTCATGTCATCCTGAGTCTGCAAACCCTGCATGAGGAACTGTGCAGTTTGCATCACAATTAAATAGTATTATAACACACACACACACACACACGCAGTTCCTCATTCTCAACACATTATCTTTTTCCTTCTTGGCATTGAAGCGACAAACGAGGAAGAAAAATCTCATCTGAGTCACACACCTTATTGCAGGTTATCTCACAGGTGTGCACACAAGTCTATAAGTTAGTTCCCCCCCACACACACTATATTATCTGTATTTTTCCAACACATGCCTAACATGCCTAACGAGTGCAGGTTGTAGCTGGCTTTATTATTGGTGAGGATAACATAAACAAAATATTAAGTTAAACGTCAAGTTAACACCGTTTGCTAACGAGGCTAACCTAAACTAACGTTAGTGTCGCTAACCTTAATAACAAGTAGCTTTAATCGGATTATCAGTGACCAAGTTAACCTCACAGGAGTTGGTTAAAAGCTAATTTTAGCCGGTAGCTCCACCTGAAATGATACAGATGCTAACATTTATCCCCCCTACTCACTCTGACTGCGTGTTATTGACACGGCGGTCAGTTACATCAAAGCTGTTGTCAGTTAAGTTAGCACATGCTAACCAGCTAACGGTTAGCGCGTGCTAATAAAAGTAAAGAAACGGCCGCGGTTTACCGTTAAAGTCTCCCGTGTCCGCCACCACCACGGTGTGTTTCTTCAGCTGGTTCAGCGCTGACTCCATTTTTCGGCGTTTGTCTGGCGACACACTGGACATGATGAGGAGAGACTGGGACCCTTTTATACACACACACAAAACACGTGAGCGTACGCGGACTGACACCACAGGCGGGAGCGCGCAGCGCGAGGAGGTAGGAGTCAGTCAACTGGAACGCGGAAGGAAGCTCGTGCAGAAAATAGGACTTTTACAAGTGAAGTTTAACATATAAGTTTTGATTTAACAATAAAAGTTATACCTATATTACATATCCTATATAAATATTAGTATAATAACAGACAAATGACAATATCTGCTATATGCTGTGACCTCGATTCATTGTTTAGAGCCTCTATTTCTATTTCTTATTTATATGTTTACTTTTTGTAAAGATCTTAGCACAGATTTACTTTCTTAGTACTCTTAATTTCTTTGCACATGTTCATGTATGTTTACTGTATCTCATGCACTATCTATCTATCTATCTATCTATCTATCTATCTATCTATCTATCTATCTATCTATCTATCTATCTATCTATCTATCTATCTATCTATCTATCTATCTATCTATCTATCTATCTGCCAAAACAGTCCTGACCTGTCAAGGCATGGACTCCACTAGACCTCTGAAGGTCTGCTGTGGTATCTGGCACCAAGATGTTAGCAGCAGATCCTTTAAGCTGCAAGTTGGGGCCTCCATGGATCGGACTTATTTGTCCAACAGATACTAAATTGAATTGAGTTCTGTGGAATTTGGAGGCCAAGTCAACACCTTGAACTGATTATTGTGTTCCTTAAACTATTTCTGAACTATTACGGCTTTATGGCAGGGCACATTGTCCTGCAGAAAGAGGCACTGCCATCAGAGAATACTGTTTCCATGAAAGGGTGTGCATGGTCTGCAACAATGCTTAGGTAGATAGTATGTGTCAAAGTAGCATCCACATGAATGGCAAGACCCAACGACTTGCAGAAGAATATTAAAGTTGAATGAATGTATGAAGAATATTAAAGTTGTAGAAATGATATAGAAGAACAAAGGGGTATAAAAAGGAAATACTCAAAGTGCAAATAAAAATGTACATGTACTTAAATACATTCACCACTGATACTAATAATCATATTATAATTATACATGTCATAATTGATAAACTTAGTGATTGGCATTGAATAATGAAATATAGTAAGTGTTTAAATGTGCATTTCATTTTATGATTCCTGACTCTTTTTTGCTTCCTTTCTTCTTTTCCTGTCATTGGAAGTAAAAGTAGCAGCCATTACAGCAAGTCCCGTAACATTCCTTTCAGAAAGACTTAATAATGACCAACGGACATAACAGCCTGCAGATAACAGCCTAAAATACTGTTTTGAAAGCATTTCTGAGTTTGAGAGATGTTGATGAAGTGTAATGACTAGTGTTTCCATCTCAAATAAACAAACATGACAAATATTGCCAGTGGAAGATGTGTTATTCAGTGTGAGAAAAAAGAAACAGAGGATGGAACATTTTAACCTTGTTACTTTCTTGTTTTTCTTCTTTTTATCTGCTGACACCATCTCATCAGATACCTGCAGAGATGTGAACATGTCTGATGCTGCTTCAAAACACTCCCTTAGTAAGGATGTCTTAGCAGGACCCGATCTTATTCTATTAATACCAGGCACCAATTAATCCAATTTAAGGTGATGCACGGGCTTCATTGTTCGAAAACTAAATTGCACAGAATCCTAAGAGTTCCTCTCTATGTGATGATGTAAATCTGCAGAGGGCTCTCAGATCCAACTTTTATTTGGACATGTCCAAAACTGTATTATTTTCGGTGACATATTCAAGTAGTTTTCTGACATGTACAGCTTTGTGTTTGAACCTGATTCAGGGATTACATTTTGGGGGTTTTCTCCTGCCCTACTAAACCACAGTGTTTTGGTGCTAAGCACGATTATGTATCAAATGGGAACTGCAAAGAAAGTGACTCTGGAAGTCACATACTGTGCCTCGGTTTATGACCTGGTTAAGTGTCTCACTCGAATATTACATATGGAGAAAGTTCGATATGGTATGATGAATGATCTTAATACATTTTCTCATATATGGCAGCCATTTCTGGTTCACCTTGCTCAATATGAGCAACAAAATCAGCAACAAAATCCATAGAGTGCCATCCACCTCTCATTGTCAATGTAAGGATGTTGACTTGTTACATTTCATTTCAGGCTGGCTTTTATGTCATGTTTTATATTTTTCTGATTTAATTATGTAGACTTTATTTCGATTTATTTTCCATCCATCCATTAACTGTAACTGCTTATCCTCATCACGGTCACAGTGGGGCTGCAGCCAATCCCAGCTGACTTCGGCAAGAGGTGCGATACACCCTATAGAGACAAACAAGCGTTCACACTCACATTAAACCTATCTGCAATTTAGAGTCAACAATTAACCTGTTAAGTGCATGTCTTCGGACTGTGGGAGGAAGCTGGAGTATTTAGAGAACCCACAGAAAGATACAGGGAGAACATGCACAGAAAGGCAACAATGCTAACCACAACATCATCATCCAGTTTAGTTTATTCTATTTTATAAAATGGAGGCATGGACTCCACTAGACCTCTGAAGGTGTGCTGTAGTATCTGGCACTAAGTAATTTGCAAGGTGAGGCCTCCATGGGCCGGATCTTCTTGTTGTGTTCCTCAAACCATTCCTGGACTTTTTTATGCTTCGTGGCAGGGTGTATTATCCTGCTAATAGAGGCCACTGTCATCAGGGAATACTGTTTCCATGAAAGGGTGTACATGATCTGCAACAATGCTTATATAGGTGGTATGTGTCAAAGCAACATCCACATAAGTGGCAGGACCCAACAACCCATTCCAGCAGAATATTGCCCAAAGCATCACACTGCCTCCACCAGCTTGCCTTCTTCCCATAGTGCATCCTGGTTCTGTGTGTTGGTCTAACGTGGAATATTTAATTACACAAAGAGCACAGAGTCTGCTCAGTATTTTCTGCCATAGCAGTATGCTATTTTGATTTCTTGATTATCTCAATAACTGCACTGAGGCATCTGTTCCTGATATATGTTCTTGCCCTCCGGTAACAGCTACCTGAACATGACTTTTACAGTAACTTAGCAATAATAATGGAACAATTTCATTTAGGAAACCATTATATTTGGTGTGATTGCATAGCTGTGCCTGTACTCAAAAAGTAATACTTCAACCCTCAGGCGTTAGCAGCATAATGATGCTGTCATTTACTCCATTACCAACCTTGTAGGTCTGTTTTACTGACACATTCATATTTAACAATATCTCACAGTTGACACTGTGCCAGACAAGAGTCACACCAAGCAGGTCTCAAAACATTAGTAATGAATAGAAACCATTGATCATCCCCCAACTGATTTCAAAGAACTTCATATTCTTACACACACACACACACACAAAGCCTCCTTCAACAAAACATTTGCAGCCCAAAGGCAAAAACAAAAAGCTTCATCGGACCCTGTATCTATGGGACCTGTCCTCGGTTTGACACAAAGTATTGTTTATTTTGCCAGAATGTGGGTTGTAGGCCTGTGAATATTCCTGCTTTTGTGTTTTACATGTATGACATTGTGTGGAGGACAGGACAGGAGTAAATAATCAATGCTTTGTATATGACGAAGACAAGAGCAGCTTTCCTCCACACGCACAGTCACGCTCGTGAGAACTAAAAACACCCATGTGAAGGTCTAAAAACAAATCCTGTGAGCAGACTCTGCATCCTGTGAATATACTCTCAATATATGCACGTCGTGATAGCCTCAGGGCCTCTGTCAGGGCTTGTGTGTTATGCTGTGTTGTGTGTGTTATGTTTAAGGGTTGCAGCCTCCTGATTGGGTGGATTTTAGAGGCCATCTGGAAACTGGAGGCATCTGGCTTCTCACTCCAGGTTACATAATACCTGGCCCATCCCGGTAGATTTGGAGGGCTTCCTCTCCCCTGGCACCACGTTGTGTAATGTTGGTTTGATTTTCTGTATTATTCATATCTATTTCTTGTTGTATGTTTCCCCTGCCAGTACCAGCTTATGTTTGTCACCTCTGTTAAATACAAACCAAGCCATAAATTAACCTACATCTGTAAACAGAGTAACTTATTATCCATTCAGTATTTGCTCCAGCATTGTCATGTACTATTGCACTATGTGTCCACAACCTTGCACATACTGTATGCAGTTTGTTGCCAAGCTCTTGCCTGTACTCTGTCTGTCTGCTTGTATTTGGTTAGCTATATGTCTGTGTCTGTATTGCCTTGTAAAATTGTCAGCGAGTACACTGAAAGCTACAGGAGTCCTTGTAAGTGCCAACATACTTGGCCAATAAAGTTGATTCTGGTTCTGAATATCTCCTCATCTTCCAAGCCTTAAAACCTCCAAAAATCCCACCAATATTTATAGCTGGTTTCGGGAGTTGTCGACTCGTTGTTGATAAGAACATAAAGTATGTCTGTTAGCCAATATCTGGAACCAATATATTTCAGTTTGAGGAACTATAAACCTCACAAACGACCAGCCTTGTCATAAGTACAGCTTGTGTGTTAGTGAGAAAAAGAGGAAACCAACACTCATTTAACTCACTTCTATCTTTGTTTAAACAGTAAAAACAGTCATATATTCTTAGCAACACTAGCAGCATGGCTTTAGGGATGTTTGACAATAGGCCAGTTCACCAGTGAAATGTCTCAACAACTGTTGGATCGACCGGCATGAAAATTTGGTGCAGACGTTCATGGTCCCCAGAGAATGAATCCAACTGGCTTTAATGATCCCCTGACCTTTCACTCTGGTGTATCCAACAGGTCAAAGTTTGTATTTACTCTGTAAAATATCTCAACTTCTACTAGAAAAAAGCAGAAAATATATTCATTGTTATATAATGTATCCAAATTACTTAGATCCCTTGAGTCTTCCTTTAGTGCCACCATGAGGTTCACATTTGTTGTCCTGGGTGAAATTTCTTGACAGCTTTTTGATGGATTGTCATGAAATTTGCTACAGACTTTCGACTTCCCCCCAGGATTCATTTTAATAACTTTTCATTTTCACCTGGCGCCAACATCATGTCAAAATTTTGACTTATTTCACATTTATTTCATACATTTCTGGCAAACTTACTGACATTCCCATCAGTTTAGTGCTGCTAATCAGCAAATGTTAGCATGCTAACATGCTAAACTAAGCTGCGTGTCATCACTGTAGATCTTAGTCTTCTTTCTGTAAGAATGAAGCTCTTTTGCTCTTTGCAGTCAAACACATTGGTTTGTCCTTTTGCCCCAAATCCCTAAATATAATAAAGAGTATGAAATATTTCACAGTACACATGCAAAGTATATATAAAAATACATGACAAACGTCCAATAAAACATGCTCACAAACCAGTGCCAAGAAGAAATGGCTGTCTTCTAGTGCAAACTCAGAAATATGTTCAGATACCATTATTAAATATCACTGTGTACATGTCCATGTCCTTGAGTTGTCTTTACTCCAGTCTGTCTTCTTCTTCTGTCTGATTTTGTACTTTTTTTTCTGTTAAAGCAACATAATTCAACCAGTCTACCAAAAAATAGCAGATTTCAAATAATTGCATTGACTTGTAATCAGGTCAGTGGTGTCACTCACCTGTTTCTGCACTATAATGTAATGCTTTCTGGTACTAAGTCACGCACCACCAACTATTTCACTGATTCTGGTGAAACTTAAATCATATTTTATGGAGAACATGTTTTCTGGTTTTCCTCCGATGTCCTCCAGCTGCTGCGCATCAACTAAAGTAAACTGCTATGAACTACAGCTGCTGTTAGCTAATGTTAGCTCAGTTCGTTAGCCAGGCTGCCTGGACTTTGAGCTCAGAGCACTGAGGGAGTGTTAGTGTTTATGCCACAGGTGTTTTTGACCACCAGGAAGAAGAGGAGGTTTTAATGCATGAATGCTGATGGGGAGCGAAGCTGGTGTCGTGCCAGAACCGGAGCTGGGCAAGCAGGCAATCTAACCGGGTTCATTAGCCTCTATGGACATGATGACAGAG
This sequence comes from Miichthys miiuy, assembly GCA_036365135.1. Lineage (NCBI taxonomy): Eukaryota > Metazoa > Chordata > Actinopteri > Sciaenidae > Miichthys > Miichthys miiuy. The sequence goes on from CM071603.1 coordinate 25,816,759, forward strand.
AAGAAGAGACCAAAGAGGATGTTGACGGAGGAAGCTAAGCAGAGAAAATGAAAGAATAACCAAGCAAGAAGTCGCCAGACAAGAGTAAATCTGTGACTGACTTTTAGTTTGGTGAGGGCTTCGTGAAATGGAAGTCTTAAAGACAGACGACGAGCTGGACTTCTTGCTGTTGGACTAGTAAGTTATATTAACTGGCTGCTATTTCGGTCTTCTTCAACATCTGTCAAGTGTTGAGACAAACAATTGAATCTTACAAACAAAGACACGCTCTAAAACCTCTTTAATATAATGACCTGTAAAAATATGCTGTTATGAGTACATGACAAAAATATTACTTTTGGTTAATGAAAACGAATTTGTCATGCTCTTTAAAACTATTTGTGTTAAACAGCTATTTGTATTCATCAGATGCTGCTTTTAAAATCGCCCACTGAATCAGGGCAAATTAGCCGATAAATTACTTTTGGAAGATGTCAGCGAGCCAACAGGCTCCACAAAAAGGCCATTGTTGCTTTCAGGTGCTGCGGCTTTTACTCACCACTTGATGTCGCCGTTTTGCTGTTTGGAGAGCCGGTGACAGTCACATGTGCACCCATGTTGAGAGAGAGAAAGAGAGAGAGAGGGAGTGTGAGAGAAGGAGAGTGTGTGGAAAGGAATAACTTGGGAAGTTTTGTCATACACTGAGGGAAGAAGAGGGACCGGCGGGAGAGAGTGCACAGTGTGAGATAAGTGAGTGGTAAGTCATTTTCACATTTCTCTTACTATTCATATGAGTGATATAGCAATTAACATGTTCTCATTCCTGACTTTCTCCTCTGCTCTACTTCTTACCTTTCTCTTTAATATGATACTCCAGCTCCTGCACAGCGTGACCTTGCTTTAGAGATTTAACTTTGATAAATGGGGAGCTTTTACGAGCTGAGTTTGTCTAATTAGAAGGGAGAAACTACATCCTGGTTCCATTTATCTTGTGTGAATTGGTCAATGAATGTTGCACTTGGTTTACTTAAGAGTGAGATTACATTAATCATACTTGAGCTCAGCGTTCACCAGCAGTGTGATGTGCTCTTTATTGAGTGTTTTTTTGTTTGTGAGTCGTCGTCCGTGTTATAGTTGTCTTATCGGCATGTTATGAGTGTGGAAATGTGGTGATGTGTGAGTATGAGGCTCTCTGATTGGCCGAGGAATGTTTCCCTGGACCTCGATGAAAGACAGAAATAAACTTGTGGAGAGGAACAACATTTCAGAATACCAACCATTCCTCAAGCTACTCCCTCCCATCAGATTTTCCTTTTTTTCTGGAGGGGTTACGAGAACTTAAGGCCTCACTGACTTCTCAAAGCCATGGCTGGCTAGCAAAGTTCAGAGGAATTTACTGCCGCACAATGTGGCCTTATGTTAGGTTCGCAGAGGTCTTCAATTCTCCCAGATGAAGCTGTTCCATATTACATGTGGCACATTAAAAATTAATCTCAACTTTAATGAAGGCAGAACGGCAGAAAGGGACATCTATACTAAAAAACAGTTAAAACCAGAAATGCTTGTTGTATTCCCGAGTGCATGTGGTGTGTTTTTTTTCTTATTGTTGCATCAGTGGGATCTGAAAGCAGTCGTTCATGGAGAAATATTGTCATAGAGTGAGAGATGCCATTTTATGAACACTGACAGAAATCATAAGAGACCATGCAAATGCAGCTACAAGACATATGAATGAGAAACAGCGATCTGACTTCTGACTGACTGCTGAATATTCATAAATATTCATAGACTGCCTATGAAAACTAAAAGTTTACACCCTTCCTCTAGGAGCTGCTGGGTAGTGTTAGCCATGTTCCAGACCTCTGAAATGCTGCCCACATCTCACACTTCTTCTCACCAATTTGAACAAAAATTACAATAAATGCAACCTTCATGAAGGTTTTAATGTTCAGTGTTTCTTAAACTGTTTTTTGATCGACTGTTTTGTCATTTGGACTTTGAAATGTTGTATTTCTTCTGTTGTTTAGTGTGACCTCATTGATATAAATATCCATCCATCTATTTTCTGTAACCACTTATCCTCATCAGGGTCACTTGGGGATGGAGCCAATCCCAGTTGGCATTGGGTGAGAGATGCAGTACGGCCTGGACATGTTGCCAGTTCATAACAGGGCTTGATATAATATATAACGGACAAAATATTAGAAACTCCTAATTTAACACCAGCAACACATATTAAAATCTCAAAAATGACAATCAACACTTCAGTCAACATGTAACATTATAATCTTCATGAAGGTTGAATTGATTTCAGGGTTTTGGTATCAGACTCTGAGAGTGTTAGCTAGCTGGAACTGAGTGCACATTAAAATAATACAATATAAATAATTAATGTCAGATTTATAGTCAAAAGCGGGTGTGAAACAAAATGGCACTACTGTGATTATCAGACCAGGATAATAAAACAACTACCTGATATCAAAACATTGAGCATTTGCTGGTTATTTGCATATGAGGACAGATGTTCTTCCATTTCTTCAATTGAACATGAAATCTAAAGGCAATATTTAGAGAACAGGAACTTTTCTCAATTCAGATACCGAAACTTTACCTGCAGATACTAAATACCAATCTGGTAGCACTGCTCTTCTTTAGAAGATTTACCGGTACTTTATTGATCCCTCAATCAGAAATTCTTATTTCACTCAAGTTTTAAACATACAGGGCTGAAATACAGCCACACACACACACACACACAAAAGACATGGACATGGAAACGGAGTGATGGGCAGCCACGTAGCAACGCCCTGGGAGCATTTAAGGGCTATTAGGTATTTGATCTTTTGCCCTCGTCAAAGGTATAAATCACATCACTGAACAACTCCTGAATTGTACTAGACATCACAGATCCATGAATTAAACAGTATAAAACTATCTAAGGGCACATTTCTCCTTCATAAATAAGCTCATGTTCTATACATGATCTACTGCTCATGCTCACAGTGACAGAGTGTCTTGACACTTTCCAGGATGTGCCCAGAGACAGTAAAGAGAAGGAAGCAGCTTTCTTTTTCTCATGTCTTCCCACATTTCATCAGCTCCAGCACTGCTGAGCTGCTGAACTGATGGCTCTGGACAGTTGGCAGCTGCCCACTGTTTACATTTAGCCTGCAAACACTTGCCAAACCAAACCTGCTGCTGAGTTTTTCAACCTGGCTCCGGTGTTTTTTTCCCCTCGCTGACTTACAGTGCATATGGCATCTAGGTATTTGGATGGGGAGGCAGTAAAAATGTGCTTAGGAGAGGAGGTGTCGAGTGTTTTCTTTAATCGTCACAGCTGGTGTTTGTCCAACTTCAGCCCTTTGCCCGTCTTGTGGGCCTCTCTAGGTGTGGCGACTCTCTGGATAATTGCCCTGAACACTGGCTCTACTGAAGGTGGCTATAACAAGGCTGCATTGTACTGCCGACTGCAGTTGTGTGTGTGTGCACTACTCTGCTCTACATTCACTCACATAATTTCGCTCAGTGCGATGTTCCTTCACTACATTTTTTTTTTTGCCAGTTTTCAGCCGGTCCTGTCTCACTTTGTTTCCTCAGTATATTTTCTGCCTCCAGTTTTCAGCCTGATGTTCTCGTAGCCCACTTTTCTTCAGTCCTGCCTGAAGAAAGAAAGCGCTGAGAAGCGTACGAATATATGTTCATGCAAGGTGTTTCTTTAGTTTCTTTTAATGATCTTCTTCACTGCTGCCCTGGTGGAAGGAATTGCATGAGCGTATACGAGTGGAAAATATAAAATATCTTAAGAGGAATCAGGATTAAAGTAAGATAAGATTAGATTTTGCTCAGCATGGATGCGCGGTGAGGAGTAGCGTAAAACATTATGTGAAACATGTAATGCAACACTGCAGACCATTAATTATAAGAACACCATACCACGGCAGAGATGAGATACTACAAAGTATGATAAGACCTAAATGAATTTCTGTGCCAATAGGAGCAGTATGTGATAAAGATGCAGAGAGATTAAACTTTGATGGTTCTGCTGGGTCAATCTAGGTAACCATAGCATAAAACATAATAGTTTTCAGGATGTTAGATACATTTTTGGCAAGACAACCAATTTTAAATAAATCTTTAAATAAATCTTTCTATGCTTTCTATTGATTTAATGACCAACTATATGCAAACTATTTGATCATTTACAGACACATCTCTTGAAAAAACTACAAATGCTCTTATGTTTTCATGTAAATGTTACAAAATTGCCTTCATGGATGCAAAGAAAGCAGAAAGTGAGTCAGTCAATATGACATCCTCTCCACTCCAAAACCTTTTTGTGGACACAGATTAGTATGCAAAGCAAAGTATATTTATATCTTAATTAAAACATGCCTGGAGGGGCTCTTTACTTTCGAAAATATAAGTTGATGTAGGCAGTAATGAATGTCCTGGTAGACTGAGAAGATGAGAAGGTCAACTCTAATTTCATGCTGGTCCATTAAAAATGAAGCCTGTTAGCTTAGCTCAGCACTAAGGCGCACACCACCAACGATTTCACTGATTTTGGTGATCATATTTTATGGTGAGAATGTTTTTTGATTTTCCCCTCGGATGTCCTCCGGCTACTGCGATTTACATAGTTTCCTGATGGACAGTGAAGTAAACTTTTGTAAACTGTAGCTGCTGGGAGCTCAGTTTGTTAGCCGGGCTGCCTGGACTGTGTGCCATAGATGTTTTGGACCACCAGGAAAGAAGAGGTTTTCAGGCACAAGGCCTGGGGGAATGGTGGCGGGTAGCATTTCTTCGTGCCAGAACAGGAGCTGGGCAAGTGGACAGTGTAATTGGGTTCAGCAACCCAATGTGATGGATGTTGACAGAGGAAAACTAAGAAGAGGGTAGAGGGTGAGCCCCCGACTTTTAGTCATTGGTGTTTTTATGTGTCACGTTATATATTCTCAGTCTAGGATATTAAGTTTAAATTAACAAGCACATTTTTGTCCACTTGTTTAACATATAAACATATTGTTTATATAAAATGTAGATTTTCCATACGGCTCATGTAGGAAACAGATTTCTTTTAAGGCTGCCCTCAGCAATGAAAAAGTTTATAAAGGCAGAGTGTTTTTGCCATCCCATGGTCACAGCGACAATAATTTGCACTTAACTGCACATACTCGATGTCGCACACGGTGGTTGTTTCATTTTTCTGCCTGTCCTCTCAGGATGTGAGGCACCAGCCTCTTACATTTTGAAGGGTCTATTCTGTCCCCTCTGTTCCTCTTTGTTTAAGAGCTCTGCCGAGATGTTAGTGCCGAGTCAAAACCACAAGCCATAACCACACTCTTTCACTGCTGCTGACTCCCAGTCTCACGCCCAGTTTAACACAGAAAAAACAGACACGGCAGGAGTTTTTTTTCTACCCTCACTACATTTCTTAATGTTTCCTCCCTTCCTCACAACCTATATCTCACTCTGTCCACCATAATTTACTCGTCCTGGCTGGCATTCCCAGCAATATATTGTGTTTAGGCGCCTTAGTTTGCTTTGTAGGTGATAAAAATAGCAGCGAGCATTTTCATTCTGTATATAGCTGCTCTTTTTAGCCATCTTGGTGGTGAAACAGCAGTCTAATCTTTACATAACATGTCATTTTGCATTGCTCGAGGGATTCTTTAATCATGGTGGCATCCCACAAAGTCAAAATATTTCCTGTACATTTCTCTATGAGTTATCTTCGCTCTTCTTGCCCACTAAACCTCCACAGTCTGCCTGTCTGCTGTGCATGCTCTGTTTCTTGACATGATTACATTATGTTTGGTCTGAGCAGTGTATACTGAATGACACATCAGACCGCAAGAGCTTGACTCTCATTTGCATTCATTTCTGGCAGCCCGCTCTTTTGCTGATCTTAATAGATTTAGTCTAACTTTATAGAGGTTGGCTCCCTGTACGCAGATCATGGTATAGCCCCAGAGTTAAAAAAAAATCAATTTTCATGACTTTAAAATGGAGAGCATCTGTCTACAAGATCTGACGTGCCTTCAGAAACTTTCCTAACTCCATGACATCCTGGAGTGTGCCACTTTGACTACAAAGCAAATTGGGATTTGTTGTCGACAATCGGCACAGAATACCAAATAATACAAAATTGCAAACCACTTTAACTTTTTTTTGTTATTTCGCCTCATTTGAAAAAAAAACATGCTTGTCCCATCTGGATTACAGGATTTTTTTTGAACTGTTCAAAATGTGCCGCTCAGTAGGGAGCCTCTGTGAACAGCTATCTTCCCTCAGTCACTGCTGAGACTTTGAATGGGATGAATTGAGCCTGTTTTTTTTTTGTTGTTTTTTTTTTGGCTCAGCCACTCAAGCAGTTAGAAATTCTAGTACCAGAGCTTCTCTATTTTTTAAAAAAGAAAAGAAAGCTGTAGTACACAATCAGCTGTGTATTACAAACATAAGAGTTTGCTGTCAAATATCTGTCTTCTCTTCATCTGATGTAGTTGTCTCAATCTGAATAGGCTACTGATTAGAATAATTTCATGTTGTCCTGGATATGAGACGTCTGCCAAAATGTTGAAAATGTTGTCTGTTGAAAAGTAAATTGGCACTTGGATGTTTACTTTTAATTTCGCTCTTTGTTTACTGTTTGGGTGAGACGAGAAGAAGAAGAAAAACGTGTTATCTCTCTCTGAAAAAAATAACATCATGAGACACATTAGGAGAAATGGCATTAGCTAATAGACATTGGTGCCCTGTGAAAATATTATAGAGTGATTTAATATTTGTAAACCATAATTTTACAATGTACTGACACATCTTGGGATATGTTCCAGTGTAGGAAGTTAAGGCAAGATTGCTTAGAAATTGGTATTTTTGCAATTTAGTGCCCCCAGTTTCAAAGTGCAGTACCACTAGTTTTTTGATCATATTACTTATGATCAAAAACTAGCTAACTCTTGTCCAGCGGCTTCTTGTCTCTCCTTTTTTCGTCTTAGCTTCCTCCGTCAGTCTTTTCGCCTCTGTCAGAGGCTGCTGAGCCCGGTTACATTGCCCACTTGCCTAGCTCCCGTTCTAGCACGACACTGGCTCCACTCCCCACCAACATTTCCCTACGCCACATCTGAAAACCTCCTTCCCTGGTGGTGTCTGAAACACCTGTTGGTTAATGAGGCTCTAACTGTTTGCTAACAGCTGGACAACTTAAAAGGCTTGAAGTTTGTTCCTGTTTCCTCCAAGTGACCAAAGATCATGAATAAAGCATTATTTAGCACTTAACCACCTTTTCTCTTTCTTAAAAAAAATTAGGGTGCAGAAATGGGATAAAATATTTAGAACTATGTTTTCATTCAGTGTATAATCACCTGCATATAAGAATCATGTGTTTGTTATCTTAGAACGAGCCTTTTATATCTACAGACGCCGCACATCGTCCAACGTGTTGAACTGCCAACACACTACTGCCAGGCATCGAGCGGCTATTTTTAGGGATTTTCCACATTAATTTAAGCTTTCAGCTATGTAGTGAGAGGAAGCAGTAATGAAGGTATTGTTTATTCCAAAACACACCTAAAAATACATCCACACCTAAACACACACACACAGGGATGATATAACGCGTGATGTTCCCAGGCTCTATATTACCTATCTGTTGCTTTACAGTTAAAAAGTTTGCTGTTATAAGGTTCATTATAACAATTTTGCATCATCCTCTTTGCCGTCTTCAAGCTGCTGTCATGGGTCATTTTTACAGCTGTTATTTTACTGCTTATTTACAGCGGAGGTTTTAAAAAAATAATATGTTTATTGTGCTTTTGTCAAGGTTTTCTGCTGCATCTCTGAACTCTGTACTTCTATTTTTGATCTGCCGCCTGACCTTTGCAGGCCCTTTATTCTTCACTCAGTTTGTTTTGCAGTAACAAGAAGTAGTTTTGTTTCCTAATGATGCCGCCTGCTGTGCTCTTTTAAACTTTTTGTTTCTAATGTTCACTTCTCTCTGGATCTTACAGCTCCCTTTGGACCTTATGTGAGCTTTTTTGCAGCTCTGCCCTGTCATTGCACTTTATTACGCTGTCATTCACTGGACCATGCATGTTGTCTTTTATTTTAAACCACGTCCAACCATTTGAAACGAACTCAAGCCGACAAGCTAATTCAAGTCGCAGAGAAACTAAACATTTAAGGGAAATTGGATGCACCCAAATTTGATTTGAAGTGTTGCTGCAGGGCGTTGAATAATTATTGCCTCAAAACATTTCAACATCTCAGTTTTAATTCATTTGTAAACAACTGGGCCCATAAATGAACTCAAAAGAAGACGCTTCAACATTAATGGCTCAGTGTGTGCAGATCACAAACAAAAACATCCTAATTCAATCTATTTCAGATGAAGTTAAAGGGGCTGAATCTTTTAGAAGTTGTCATGGAAGTAAACCAGAACTGTAAGCTGAAGTTTTGTCTTCAGAACTGCTTCATATTTCTGTGATTAGTAAGAAAAATACTTATTAAGAGAACCCGCTGAGAGGAATTCTGGGAACTTTCCCCCCCTATTTTTATTATCACAACTACTGTGAGCGATACTACCTTTTCTTCATTTCAGTACTCATTATTGGATTTTCTTGATCTGCCATATCTTCTTATTTTAAGGCAGTGTCACGTCGATAGCGCTGACTGATAGAATATGCTGTTTTTATGCCATTTTGGGATGATTCATATCATTATACACTGCAATCAGCTCACAGTGGCTAATGTCACACATCATTAGACCCTCTTGGGAATAATTTTCCCAGTACTGTAATTAACCCTCATGTAGAAGCCTTTGTTGCCTTGATTACTCTTTGTATGGTCTGCTCCATCCTGGTCAAACCTACACACACACACAATCACACATGTAGATAGTATGTTTATTATCATACAGACATGGATGGGTTACTGAATAGACTTAGTGGGCACAGGACCAGGAGAACGCCCCTTGGGCCAAGCGCCTACAAAGAAGCATTAAACAACTACGAAACGACTGTGAAGAAATACAAAGTGACTAAAAAGAGACAAAATGACCATGAAGGGATGCATTAAGACCAGAAAATGACCACAAAGAGATGCAGTACAACTACAAAGGGAAGCAAAATTAGTACAAAATTACTTCAAAGAGATGCAGATTTACTACAAAGAGATGAAAAAGGACCACAAAGACATGCAAAATATCCAAAACAACCAGAAGGATATGTTAAATGACCACAAAGAGATGGAAAATGACCATAAAAAGGCACAAACTACCCCAAAGAGATACAACATACATGAAGACATGACTAGAAAGAGATGCAAAACATACATAAAAAGATGCAAAACGTACGTAAAGAGATGCAAAATGTACGTGAAGAGATGCAAAACATACATAAAAAGATGCAAAATGTACGTAAAGAGATGCAAAATGACTACAAAGAGGTACAAAACAACTACAAATGTCTACAAAGCAACAGAAAACAACTACAAAGAGATACAAAACGACCACAGAGACATGAAAACGACTGCAAGTGACAATAAATGATCAGCAAAACAACCACAAAGACAAATAAAACAACTACGTGACAGGTAAAATGACCATAAAAAGACAAAAATGACTACAAAGAGATACAAAACTACAGTAAAGAGACGTAAAACAACTACTAAATACCTACAAAGAGGCTTTTACCATGCCAAAGGGCCCCGTAATCTGTTCATGCTTTGAGTTGTATTAGTGATTTAGAGGAAGTCAAATTTTATACTTTCAGACAGAAGTGCTTACACACGCGCACAGGAGGGAAGTTATGGAGGACAAAATGCCTAATTTTGCTCATATTTGTTGTGTTTCTATCTAGGTCTGTGATATAATTAACATTCACAGGATGCCACGCTTTAGTCCACAGTGACTTGTTCTCATTGAGAAGTTCACAAGGTACTTCTTTACTGCCACAGCCTGCGGATTAGTTGCCATGGAAACAAAGCTGTCGGAAGTCAGGAGGAATACGTTACCCGATACTTGTGTTTGCTTCCTCCGGTGGAGGATACGTTACAGAAAAGTTTGAAGAGTGTTGTTGACAGAGGTTCGGGTAGCTCTCAGGGACTGAATGTGTTGGAAAAGCATCGACATCTCCTCCTCCTGCACATCCTGCTCTTGCTCTCTGGACTTATTCATTTAAGTTTTATATATTTTAGCAGAGATTTTGGCTCTCTACACCTAATTTGTGGTGATTCATTCATCAAAAGTCAAACGGAGACTCTTAAAAAACAAACTGTTTAATGTTTAAAGCAGACTAGAAAATCACAGACCTTGCATTAATGACCTGATAATTCCTTCATGAATAATTCACCGAGAGGAGCTACAGTATGTTTGCTTTATTCATCCAGGCTGTGTAATTCCCACCATAACCTTGAATTGTTTGCATTATTACTAACTTTTACCAGATTGTTATGATTGCAGTCTCCAGCTTGTATTCATTAGTGCTTCAAAAGAATAGCTAATAGCGCTGCAAATCATCTCTGATGTTGAAAACAAAAGGTGACACATCCTGTTGTGTATTAAGTAAAAACACAGCCTGTTTGACTCCTGTGTTTAGAGATGCCACCATAGAGCCTCTTTACTGCCAGTCGATGACGGTGATGGAGTCACTGGGTGCCAGCTCGCAGTTTGGATGTTGGCCACCGGGGGCTAAATGAGCCATTTAGTGAGCCTGTGGAGGAGGAGGAGGACAGAGCTGGATGATTTTCTGGTGTTCATGCCCAGCAAGGGCCGGGTTTAAATAAAATGTCTCAAAAATATATGTGTGAAAATGTTGGTAACATAAATCAGGAAGATTATTTAGTTTTCAATTTTGCTCTTAAAGGAAAAAGGTTGGTCCAAAAAACTTGGATCATAAATAAAAACAGAATGCAATGACCAGAACAGCAAAAAATCCTTTAATACAGGACAGAGAGAAGATAAAAAACTTGGAACGGGGCAAACATAAAACCAATTAAAGACTTGAACCTAAACAAAAACTCTGAGCTGTCCTCCCGCTGGTAAACTGTTTCGAAGAGCAGAAACCGGAGGTATTTTTTCCTGAAGAAGCTACCTCATCATAGACAGTATAAAACATGGACGTAGTGTCTGCGACGTCGCCTGTAGGTTTCTGAAGAGCCGCTGCGGAGTTCAATGTGTCGTGGCTCCATCTTGGCAGCCTCCCTGCAAAAACATGGAGCGTGGGTGGTGCTGAGGTGGGCTGAATGAAGCCTGGGTGCTCAAATACGCCACCTGTAATGGCACCTACCTGTCAATCAAAGCGGCCACTCTGTTAATTCTGAATAACTTCAAGCCTTAATATAATTTGAACGGGTGAGTTAAATAGAAATTCACCCTCAGTGCAGCTGTCATGAACGGAAAGATTTGCTATAGATAGCAAAACTGTTTTTTGTTCCAGGCTGTAAACATGCTTATTTCATGTTGGACATTTTAATATGGGGACTTATGGAGACTGGCTCGTTCTGTAGCCAGCCTCAAGTGGCTGTTCAAGGAACTGCACTTGTTGTCAAGAAATATAACCCCCAGCTCTAAAAAAGTTGGAGTATAACTAAAAACAGAATTCAGGGATTTACAAATCCTTTTCAGCTTATATTCAACTGAAGAACAAAGACGAGATACTCAATGTTCAAACAGACTTTATTCTCATTCTGAAAAGTTGAGATGGGGCAAGCTTAAACCTAATTAAAAACCTAAATATAAATTCTGAGCTGTCCTCCCACGGGTAAACGGCCCCAAACCAGAGCAGAATCTGGCTTGCCTCCGGTTCCCTTCTTCTTCTTTGTCCTCATGTTGGACTGAGGGTAGATGCTGCTGTAACCTCTCGAGACACAAGTGGTATGTTAAGAAAGCACGGACTAAAGCATGCCTTAGTTGTTATTGCTTCATATTCAGTGGATAATGTGAGATTTTTGTCATGTTTTGTGTTTCATAGTGTGCCACACATTTTCAGGCACGGCAGGGTCTAATTCCTGCGCTCTTTTAACTCACATTTGTAGATGCAGTAACAAACTATGTTTACTGACAACCATTTTCAAGGTGTTCCCGAGCCCATGTCGCAAAATCCATTATACAAGCGTTTTTAATGCAGTGCTGCCTGAGGGACCGAAGGTCGCTGGCAAGCAATGTTGTTTTTCGGCCTTGCCCCTTACAAGCAGAGATTTCTCCAGATTCCAGTTTAACATTAAATGTCTTGTCTTTGTAATTAAATATACGTCTAAAAGGATTTGCAAATAATTGAATTCAGTCTTTCTATAACGTCCCAACTTTTCTGTAATCAGAGTTGTACTAAAGATCAAAACCAACAATGAATTTATCCAAACACAAAGTGTAGCTTGTGTATCCAAAACCTGATTCCTGCGTGCCAGTTTTCCAACAAGGCTTTAGACTCCAACAGGAGTCAGAAAATTAATTTAAGAGGCCACAAGATGATTAACAGATACATAAAGTCATGGTTACTTTTTCTTATTATCCTTTTTTTCTTTTAAATTACTGGATAATTATACTTTGAACAAATGATGAGAATTATAGCCTATCTAAAGTCTTATTTGAAATAAGTGACATGGAGGTTAAACTACAAATGCTCAGAGATCACAGAAAGTGTTTGTAACATTTCAATAGGCTACCACTTCATACAGAGGAATATAATTAAAGCAATTATTGCAGATGAGTACGAGATGAATATATGAACATTTTATTAAATCTGATCTAGCAGGATAAAAATATTTCTTTGACTTGCTCTTGAGACAAGATAAAACAGACTAATGAAACTTTTTGTCACTGCCATCGTCAGGGTTCACAGCCCTGTTCTACTGCAGGACCACAGCAGCGTGGCGATATGTCATCACAGCTTGGGTTGGCACTGCGAGAGCGGACAGACCCAGGACCATGGAAAAATCCTTAATAGACTTGATTCTGAATGCCACAGACAGAGTAGGGAAGTGTGAAAGTATTCAGTGACGGACTAACGCTCTGTGGGTTTCAGTCTTTCCATGGGATTTGTTGACAACGAGAAGAAAGTGGAATAATTACAACTTAATCCTCACGACATTAAAGATATCTTAAAAGAGGAAGATTTAAAACCTGCAGCTGCATTGAAAAAAATCTACAGATGGGCGACAAAAAACATAAAACAGTTCAATTGTGAGGCGTCGGATCACCCCGAGCACCCAGAAGATCATCAGAAGTATCTGCCTTTGTAATGATTTCCACATTTATTCATAAAGGTTGGGTCAGAAAAAAAACCAAGTTTGAGTAACAAGCATGATGCTCCATTGATCTCTTTTGGTCTTCACAAAGCAGCTTTTTTCCCTTTTTGTTTGCACCAGTCATTATTTTGTTTGTTGTGTTTTAATCATTTAAGACATCATGCACTCATAATGCAGCCTAACTCCACATTCACAAAGAAACATTCCTGTCTCACCGCATAACAAATGCTCAGCTAACAGATGCATTGATAATTGGCTACGGAGGCGTCCTGTGCACTTGAAAGAAAGCCCAAGAATATCCATTGTGTTTTATGCCGTGTGAGATAGCAACAGCTATTACAATAGCTTCTAATTACTAGTTATGAAAGTGAAACAACATGTGTGAATGTTTAACAATAGGTGGTAGATATGAAAGCCAGTTTGATGGGATTTTGTTTTTGTAGTTGAAAGAATATGTCTCACAGGACGGCACATAACCAGTCAATTGTTCGGTATCCGGTAACAAACTGGATAAAAAAAATTATCCAGCTCAGTGAAACTTGTAATTGCATTCGGAAGAAAACATTTGCACACACTGAATGATCAAACCTTTTCCACTCTCTCTTGGAGCAAATTACCTTTTTTGTGATTCCCTTTGTGGTTCCTTGCACAGTGCCTAGAGGGCATGTACTGTAGGCTAACACCTACCTTTAAACGTACTGATCCTATAGTCATTACACAGAGGTTTACAGCGCATACTCTTTAATTCTGCAGTCTACTAAGGCTGCATTCAGACAGGATGTCGCCAATCCACCAGCGGCTGCCAATTAGACGCTTGGATTGGGCAAACCTCCAAAGTCAGCCTGAAATGTCTCTGAAACTGAGACTGCCCAGGTGGATTCATGGACTAAAGTTTGATACTCTACCTGTTGTGTTCTGACCCAGCTTTTAAATCTGTGTCTGGCTCGCACTTTATGCTTCAAAATAGAGACACGCAGAAGTTTAATTTGTTTTGCTTCTGTTGGCTTGAGCCTTGGTCGAGAGACATAGACAGTGAATGAGAGTGGGTGAGCGCCGGCAACGATAAAGCCGGTTAATCAGTGAAATAAAAAGTTATTTCCTGATTGTTACATTCAACATATATAGACACACCCCTGGCAATCCACCTCACCGCCGCACAACCCTGCAGTGTTTTGCTGCAGCGCCTAATCCTGTCTGAATGCTTGATAACAGGGCGAACATAATGACATCCCCTTTACAGCTCAAATATGTTTGATTGCAAGTAAAGAGGGTACCAGGGCTCAATGTTTATACAACCTCGATTCCAAAAAAGCTGGGACACTTTGAGGACTCGACATCTATGTTTTTTAAAAAACAATTTGAAATATGGATTCTTTAGCTCCCAGTACAGTTTTAAACCTTCTGACAGTCCATGATTAGCTTGGGCAGAGCGACATCAACAGTGTTTCTGGATGTTGTTGATATGAGTCTTAACTTCTATTTGTAGATGCAGAGATGAACTGTGTTCCCAAGCTCGTATAGTAATATCCTTTAGTATATGTGCTTACTTTATTTTATTTTTTAGTCAGTGTATCCTTATTGAGTTTTTTATAGTGTGCAGATAAAGTGGAGATGACACAGACATACAGAATAGAAAGACGATCGATAAACAGATACAAAATAATAGTAAAATAACAAACAAACAATAGATCATGGAGTAGTTTGTATGTCCAAAAGCAATACTCATTTTCAAGACTCGAGAAGCATCAAATGTTCTACATAGGACGTAAAAAGGCTGCCACACAACACAACATCAAATTTTGCGATGGACCACAGCAGTGTGTATCTTATTTTTTCTATTTTGAGAAAATCCACTGGCCAAAGGAAAGAGGACGGTTAATCTTCCAATTCGAAAGAATGAGTAGAGTATGTTGTTCTACTGTGCTTTTGTCAGAGTACACCAGAAAGTCCAAGAAAAGGGCACGGTTCAATTGTCTGACATGTCATCTCTGAATAAGCTTCAAATTCAGAGGACCAGAGTGCTTGTTAAGGTTGGGACATCACCAAAGACTGACAGGAGCTTGCTTGCATCTGTTACAGGTAGCTGGCTGACCCCAGGAGAAAATATCGCTTGACCTTAGACATATGGTGCCGGTGTACAATCTTAAACTGACTCATGTAGGTTTTTTATGCGGTGCCACCTGAGAGATCACGGTATGCAACGTTGGTACGTGCAGAGATTTCTCTGGATTCTTTTGCCGCACACAGTTTTTCACAAAGTCACCCAATCCTTGTTGCGGGTGACCCTTTCGTACCCAATCACGTCACCATGACCTTTTAAAATTTAACCTGTTTACCTGTGACATCATCCAAACAGGGCGTTCACTGAGCATTGCACAGCTTTCCCAGTCTTTCATTGCCTCTGTCCCTTCATCTTTGGACCGTGCTGCATGTGTCAAATTCAGAGTGAGCGTATATTTACATGTTACGTCCCAAGTCTAGGATTTTGGGAGCATAACATGACATTTAAATGGTCAAAAAAACCAAGCAGTCTATTGCTGCTACAAATACAAAAGCAATACACGCAACTGAAAAAGAATCTTGTCTTCAGATTGAACGCAGGCGAACACAATAAACAAAACAAACTAGGGGGAGGCTACCTAAACCCTTCTCAAAAAACAGGAGAAAACTAGTCCAAAGAAAAGGCAGTTAACTCCCACTGCTAGTGAAATAACAGTGACTATTTACAAGTGTGGTAAAAGGGTGACAATCTAAGTGACTGTACACAAAAGTGACTAGTGAAACAAGTTAGAAAGTGAATTCTTCATCAGCAAAATGAACCAGGTTGCAAACAAAACAGGGAAATCCTTCAGAGCACGAAGAGGAGGACCGAGCTGCACTCCCAGCCAAGACATGCTGTCTCTGGCAGGACCTGGATCTTAAATAGGCCACAGCGATCAGCTGTAGTGAATCAGCTGTGCTCACCACCTATACAAAGATCCTCACAACACAGACAGGAGGTCATACTCTGGAAGAAAAAAAAACAACAAAAACATTAACAAACAGCTACAAGAAACAATAAAATTGAACATCAAATATCTTGACATTGTATACAGTTAAATAGACAATGAATTATGTTTTTATTTAGATTTTACACAGCGTCCAGCAAAGTAAGAGTAGAAAAACATATTTCTTGTATTGTGCAGTCCATCCTCTTGCAAATATGTCCTTGTTCGTCAAGGCTGATGGATTAAACCGGGTAGCCAAACACAGAGCTTATGAAACAGTCAGCTATCATCTCAGAATTCAAATGCTAAGATGCAGAAACAACTCGGATGCTGATCCATTCAGCGAGCACAGAATAAAATAACACACAT
Organism: Miichthys miiuy; assembly: GCA_036365135.1. Lineage (NCBI taxonomy): Eukaryota > Metazoa > Chordata > Actinopteri > Sciaenidae > Miichthys > Miichthys miiuy. The sequence continues at coordinate 25,833,336 of CM071603.1, forward strand.
AACGTAGTACGTTATTATATTCTGACAGACGATGGCCACAACAGCATGAACACTGATTGAGCAAAAATGATCCTCTTACTATCTCTAATATTCATAGAACATTCAGCCACATGTCATCTCATCAGATTTGCTCACTGGGGATGAGAGTGGACCTTAAGTTAAAAACATTTTGTTCACCTTTTACTTTCAAGGTCAAGACTGAATGTCTCATTCTTCCTCCTTGATCTGCCTTAATAATTACTCAGAAAACTGCTCTTTTATATTTTTTCTTTTATTCTCTCCACTTCACTATGAGGGTTGAATATCATCATTTGGCTGCTTGTGTAACATCACCATAGAAACAGTCGCAATCCAGAAATTATCAAAAGATTACCAAATATATATTTATTACCAAAAATTATAGACGGCCTTAAAAAACATCTCATGTTACACTTACTGCCTGCACCACAATTGTTTATCCGACTGGGTTTTTAGCTTGGCAGTTTTTTAAGATATATATATTCTTTTCTCCTTTTCAAGCTTTATTTTCGATAGAGACAGCTGCAGAGTGACAGGAATGTGGAGAGAGAGAGAGAGAGAGATGGGAATGACATGCAGGAAAGAGCCACAGGTCGGATTATAACCCTGGGCTGCCGCGGCAAGGACTGAGGCTTCGTACATGGGGCGGTTGCTCTACCAACTGAGCTAAACGACACGCCAGCTTGGCAGTTTTTGACCTTTACTCCAGCACCCCTACAAAATATTACAAGAGGGATTAATTAAAAAATATGTGCCATCATCCTGAAGCTACTGAATTACAGCTCTCCTGATTGGGTTAGGGTTGGGGTTAGGGTTAGAGGCCACAAGCCACGACTCATATCTGTGAGACGAGAAGGCAGAAAAACTCCGGGGAAGAAGCCAAGTAGTAACATGCATTAATGAGACATGAATGTTGGAGAGGGTGAAAAGAAGAGAGGAGCTCAGTGCATCATGGGAAGTCCTGCACCATAGCAGGAAAAATAAGGGATGTTGCAGGACTCACCTGAGCCAGCCTGAACTTATAGGCTCTATTATAAAGGAAAGTCTTAAATGTGGAGAGCAGTGTCTGCCTCCAGAACCAGTACTGGGAACTGGTTCCACAGGGAGAGGAGCTTGATAGCTGAAGGTTCTGGCTCCTGTTCTACTTTTAGAGACTATAGGAACCACAGGGCAGCACAAGGAACCCTCCTTTCTGAGAACACAGTGTTCTCGTGGGGTAACAGGGTACTGCGAGCTCTTTAAGATATGAAATGCATGCATGAGTTGATTCTAACATTAACAGACATTACCAGCTCTGCTTCTCAATGCCTGTCAGGTTAAATAAGACAGCACGGGATGCCCTTGGGACTCAGACTGCAAGTATTGTATCTATTGACAGCCTCGGGAAAACACAATGGTCCAAGGTCCTTGAGGAAAGATAGAGCTCTCTCTCTCTCTGTCTCTCTCTCTCACACACAGATGCACACACACACGGGCAGACACTCTTGTGCATCAATTGATATAGCTTGATCTAAGTTGTTTCATGTCTGCTCCAGGGACTTTATCACTGGTTATCTCTCTGGTGCTCTCTGTCTTCTGGATCAAGCAGGTTTGCCTGCACACAGCCACCTGCCTCGACACTTCTCTGATAAGATTACTCACACTGGGATTTAGCCTGTGTGTGTGTGTTTTTTTGTGTGTGCGCATGTGTTTTGATGTGATACTCTCTTAATGATGCGAATGAGGGAGGACAGATGTCTCTCCGTGTATGTGTGTGTGTGTGTGTGTGTGTGTACGTGGACCTGACAGAAAAAATTAGACGGTGGTGGATTTATTTGAAATGTGACGCCTGTTTATTACTCTGATACACTCAGTGAATCAATGACTGAAGCAAATGCAAATGATTAGATTCAGTGCGTTATGCTAAATTAATATGTTCAATCACCACACAAAGAAACTCACTGCATCTCATTATGCTTCAAGACAATCTGTTAAACAGTCCAAACACTCTCCTAATCAAAGATACTGATTAGGAAAATACTCTCTGAATACCTCCTGATTGGACATCCACCCACGCACATTGTGGTTTTACGGACCGTCGAGTCCATATATTCACTTGTAGTGAATATACTGTGTATAATAAGCAACAGCAGTGGGGACAATCAAAAACTAGATTCCCAGCTCAAGTTACATTTGAGACGTTTCATGCTTTCCAGTCTGGAAAGCAAGACACACACGCAGAAATTGATTTTCACAAATCAGATTTAAACCATTGATTTGATATTCGACTCAGATTTAAAAGACGCGTGTCTCACTCTGGCCGTGAAAATCAGATTTCAGACTGTCTTGTGTGTGGGCAGGTATGGCGTTGAAATGAGAAAATCTCATTTGCTTTTAACTCAACACCATTGGATACACATCGAAAGAAAAAAAAACACCTGTGAAGTAAACCTTTAAAGCAAGATAGCTCACTCAGTTTTACCTGCAACATATCTCTTTTCATTGCAGTAAAAACAGTCCAATGTGAATCCATTTTTTGTATATAATCTTGTATATTTTTTTTATAGTATAATCTGGCAGTGGGTGTCATGTACTGTATGCATGAAAGTGTCAGCTACCTTCTCCATGTTAACACAGTAGGGGAGGTCTTTCATGTATTTATGCCACGAGTTTTCACATATGTGAGACGTGTGTTTGCGTCTGTAAAATGGATGGATGACTTTACAGCAAACCCACGCTGCTTCTTCCCTCCAGGGGGAGAGAGGTATTTTTTTTTCTCTTCCCTTCATGTCCATAAATACATGTCTACACAAAAAGCATATTTGTCTGTTCGCGGGCAGCATTTGACTGGCAAGCAGGGTAATAACCTTCCTGCTAGAAGGGATTAACAGGAGAATGCAAATGGCAGATGTGACACATATGCATACATCATGCTTGCAGGTGCGGAGGTTTTCACGCCGGCTGTTCAGAGGTGCTGAGAAGAGATCAGAATCAGTCATGAAGCTGCTGACACCACATACGACAGAAATGTTTGATGCATCAATGGAGATATTCATGAAAATGAATGGATGCTGATATTTATAGCTGTAAATTAGGTTTGAGAGATTTCCTCTGTGTTCGTCCTAGGATGGCTAATGCAGCCTCTGGATGTCATTTCCTTGTCAATTTGTCGAGTGAAAGAAATTATCATCGGCTATGAGTAATTATATCACATGAACTGGAGTAATGGGAGAGCCACAAAGTGTAAATAATGGAAGCCAGTCAGTAACAGTTTTATCTTGTTAACAGCTTGGATAGCCTGCTACCATTAAATAATGTACACAGATAGGATTAACCATTAATCTGGTACATTGTTTGTAATTAACAGCTTTAGAGGTACTGCTAGGAGGATTTAATATGTTCTTTACTTTGTTAGAGCCAGGCTACCTGATCACCCTTATTTCCAGTATTTGAGCTAAGCTAAAAATATACAAAAAGCATATTTCACGCAAGTCCTCTTATTTCTTATTCTTATTGCTCCGGTTCTGGCACAACACCAGCTCCACTCCCTGTCAGCATCCCCCCCATGCCAAAGCAGCTATAGTTTGCAGAAGTTCGTCAGTAAATCGCAGAGTTGATGCAGAGCAACCAGAGGACATCAGAGGTAAAACAGAAAACATCCAAATCCTCTATGAAATGAAGATGTACTTCTCGTAGGTCATCGTATCCGGAGCACAAAAAAAACACTTATTGAGAAAGTCTTTTAAGTTTGAAGTAATTAAATCCAAAGAGGACACACAGCTACAAAAGTGTTTCATATTAAGTCTGGGTGCGTCATGTTCTCTCTTTTTTGTCAGTTGGTATTGTTTCTCTTTGTTCATGAACTTCATGTTTGACATATTTTGTCATGACTTTCCAGACTGTTCCCCTTGACATATTAAATTTATGCAGTTTATTTCGACTGTTGCAGCTGCAGCTTGGTCACAGATGATTTGGCCTCTTTGGAGAACATTTGTAAATCAACATGCTGATTACCAGACCTCTTTTCCAGCTCATAAATACTTACGAGTAGATCTAATCATATATCATCATCATCAGCTAAATTTCTAATAGTGATGAAATTACCTCAGAATTAAAGTCACAGTCCTTTTTATATTATTTGTCTGGCTGCTGCAGTCTATTTATTATACTGTGTGACTGTCACAAATAAGCACATGGAGAAATGCTTCTTGGCCACTGAAAGGCAAAGGACAGCTCTGCATGCAGAAACTAAAATGTATGAATATTTTAAGACTTACCACAAACATTGTTCAGTTAGTGTTGGTAGTATAATCACAAGTCGACAGGCCTCCGTTAAATATACATGTGAATTATGCACATGTCTGTTATTGGGTACTTTATTAAGACGAGCTCTATCTGTTGTTACTCTTATGTTGTCTCATTTGAGAACATAAGGAGACACATACCTGCTGATAACAACTTTAAACTTAATTAGTTTTCTGGTTTCGGTGGAGGCGGTCTGCGATATAAACATTGCATAAATAATTAAAGTTCAATTTTCTCGGTTCACCTTCCCTGATGATAGGAAATTCACCTTGAGGCTGCCTGAACCAGCACCAAAGCAAAATGGTAAAACATGTTCATCCTTTCTCACCACCAGCTGCCTCTAAACATTCACCAGCCATGACACAAAAAGGACGAAAAGTCCTTGTGTTGTGTCCAATGTGTTAGTCCATTCCTCAATACTCCTCGATTCCTGTCTAATCTGATCTTGTTCCTCTCTTATCTGCAGAAGTGGGACTAAGTAACTAAGCACCAATTCTGTGAAAGTGACTTGGAAAGTGTAGTGAGATAATCTACCAGTTACTCTACATTAAATAAAGATTCACTACACTGAAGAGAAATGTAGCAAGCTAAGAAGAAGATTTACTTTTTATTGATCCCTTAAGGGGGAAAACTATTTTTCTTCTTCCGATATTTTTACATATATAGGCACAAAATACAACCACACACACCAAGGACAAACCCTGGGAACCACTAGGGACGTCTCTGTGCTGTCACAGTTCTCCACAAGGCTTCATATCTCACAAGCAGAGAAATTTGCCTGCCAAACTTTGTTAACTTGCCCAGATTTGGTCATTTTTCCTTGGCTTCTACCATGAGTAAGTAGGCTACATAGTTTAATAGTTAGCTTTTTAAATAGCTTTTGTCTGTTTTTATGATCGGGGGTCTACAAATGGCCACTCACCAGTTCCCCAAGCCAAGAGTTACTGTCACCACTACAGCAACATGGAAAAAGTATTTTTTATCCAGAACAAACTTCATTCCAAGTCAGTGCTGTCTTAGTGACTGTTAAGTTTGATTTTTTTGTTTTTGTATTAAACTGGGCTGTCTGCTCTCACTGCTCCAATATCAATTTGGCAACAAAAACGTCAAATGTGTTTGCACAGGTATGCTCAATTTAGATTTGGGCATATTTTCAGGACAAACTATAGATTCAATCAAAACTCAACTACGACCACAGAGACTCCCTCAGCATCAGTTCTCCCACCCATACACTCTGCTGTTTTTCCCTCAAGTTAACTCAAACTCTGCTGTCTCTGTCTCAGAGAGTTGTAGAACTCAGTTGTGGGAGGTAGGGAGTTACATTCGAACCCTCACCTATGGTCATGAGCTTTGGGTAGTGACAGAAAAAATTAGATCATTAGAAAAAAGCTTCCTCCATAGGGTGGCTGGAACTACTGTTTTCTTTACATGGTGCAAACTGAGGTGGTTCAGGCATCTGATGAGGATACCACCTCCAAGGCGTCTTCCTTTGGAGGTGGTCTAGGCGCGTCCAACTGGTAGGAGATCCCGAGCCAGACCCAGACCCTTGCTGGTGGGACTTTATAGCCCACCTGGCCTGGAAACAACTCAGGATCCCTCAGGAAGATCTGAACTGTGTTGCTGAGGTAAGGGACGTCTAGAACACCCTGCTAAAACTGCTGCCACTGTGACCCAACCCTGGATAAGCAGAAGAAAAATGATAGTTGGACAGGTAGCACCCAGTGCACTTATCAAAGCTTTATCAGACCAGCTGCTGTGAACCAAAACTATGAGCTGAAAGACTGTAAAAAGGAGCACAGAGCTCGGGGACTAAAAGCTACTACTACTACTACACTTTCCTCAGTCAAGAATACATTTTCTTGCTTAAGAATAATATCAAATATTACGAGACGTATCCTTTAAATAGTGCGTGCCCTGGCATACTGTGCTGGCTGCTAGGTCTGTGGGTGGGTAGGTCCTCAGAGAGTACTTTCTACTTTAAGCCACAATAATTAACCAGCTTCAAACCAACAGCAGGGACTTTTCAATATTTGTTTCATTGATGCAGAGAAATACAAAAGACTGTTCTGCTTTCTTCTTTACATATTAAATGCAGGTAGGCGTCCAGAGCTACTCTTTTCTGCCACCCACATTCGAACTCTATGCATATGCTGTATATATCGGTTTGGCTCTGAGCGTGCCGTACAGCATAATTACATTTTATGGTGTCGGGTAACACAACGACAGACATCAATGGGCTCATCCACAAACACGCTTGATGAACAATAGGTTGGCTCACATGCTTTTCATGGTTGCTTAATTGTTTTGTGTCCCCTCATATAAAATCCCCTTGTTGAATTAATAAGTATTTCAGTTAACAGCAGTAATTAATGCTAAATTATAGCGCACAAAGGTATTAAATCACCACATTCAGCTAATGGTGACCAAGGTGTGACTCATTTATTTTTAACTCTTGGGCTTTGTGGATTCATATTATTCATTCATGATAGTTAATTTGGTGTGTTATGTTTTAATTAATGTTTAATGTGCAATATCAGCCGTATGATCTACAGTACTACTAAAAAGTGCTGTCGGCCTGTCCATCAGTTCGTTGGTCCAAAGCCAAATGTCTTGGCGACTAGTGGATGAACTGCCATGAAATCTGGGATAGACATTTATGGTCATCGGTGGTGGAAGTATTCAGATAATTTACTAAAAGTCCAGTGTGAGACTGCTTAGATATGTAGATTGACTCATTCTGCAGCCAGCCTCAAGTGGACGTTTGAGGAACTGCAGATTTTGGCACTTGCGCATTGGCTTCACTTCAAAGCCATGGTCCTCTTCAACAGAGTCCGCCATGTTTCTACAATAGCCCAGAATGGACAAACTAGTTTGTAGTTTATTCTTATAAATGTATAAAAGTACTCTACAACTAAAAGATATGCATTCAGCCTGTAAATATTTCTTCCAGTACCTCAACAAATCAGTGACCCATGTTTTCATGTACACTTAAATTATTGCATGCTAATCAGTCAAACACTTTCCACCACTGATAGTCCCCAGAGGATGAAACTTAATTTGTTGATGTTTAATCTACCTTCCTCACACTCCCTTACATCGCTTCTCTCATTTATTAATATCCAGAAACATTATATAATGTAATACAATAATTAAGTAACCTTAGACATGCCATCTACATTCTTGGCAGGACTGGATTCAGGTAACACAGATACATTTTAAATGGAATTAACTGCAAACAGCTGTTGAGATTATCAGCTTCAGATTCTCTCTTCCCCCTATGGAAGCTCTCTTATCTCACATTTAAATGACCCTTTGTAACTGTTCTTATTAATGCTATACGCCTGTGCAGCCATATTACTATGCCAACTGTGCTCAGTGCTATCTTTTCTATCCTTTTCTGACAGAAAATAAACCTATTCAGATTTCTGCCTGACTGTTGTCCAATATGTGATATTTCATTTAGTTTCTGGTAATTTTAGACACAGCTGAGATCATACTTTGAAGTCTGTCTGAAGACAAATTCACTTTTCTGTTCTGTTGTCACTGTGCATCAAAATTATATCTAGATTTTTAAAGGGTTTTCTAACATTAGTTAATATGCTGGCTTGTAAATTTGGCATGTGTCCACAAACTGTGAAGGTAGCTTTATTTAGAGCATTTTGTACCCTGTTACATACAGCCCACATATGGCACTCCTGCAGTGAAAACAACATGCAGAGGCTCAGCATGGCTGAAAATGATGGCATGCTTTTTAAAACTTCCACAATACAAGCCAAATGTTTGCTAATGTCAATGTCGCTGCCATAGTCAGTATAAAGAATGGACGTTGTATCCGTGACGTCACCCTCAAAATCTCCTGGTCTGGCTGCTGCCATGTTGGCAGTTGTTGGATCATTGGTGGACCTCAGGTGGGCTGAATGCCATCTGTAACGATTCCCACCTGTTAATCAAAGCGCCCACGCTGTTAATTATGCATAACTTTAAGCCTTAATATAATTCAAACCAGTGAGTTATATAAAAATTCAGACACAGTACAGTTGTCATGAACAGGTAAATAGAGGCCATAGAGACAAAACAGTTTTTTGTACCAGGCTGTAAACATGTTTATTTCTGCTGTGAAGTTGGACATTTGAAGACACATGAAGTATTTGGCTCTTCCGCATTGGCTTCACTTCACTACCACTGAGGTTACTGCTTCATTTCTGTCTTTATAATATAAAGTTGTATATGTGTTTCTATATATTTACTGTTGTTTTATTGTCTGTTTTTATGTAGTGAGCTATGCAAACTTATTAAGCGTCCTTAATAAGTTTAAATTATTAATAAAGAACATTGTTCCTAGAACTCTCTGTTATATCAGACCATTGTGTTTTGAACACAGACTCACTATAAATATAATAAATATCCTTCATTATCTTTTACCATTTCTAGAGGGCTTTTACATAATTAGTTTGATTTGATCTTGCTTTTCCATTTTTATTAATTTTCCATTGCTGGTTTCACTTTATACCAAACGCTCGGTCATATCTTGATGCATCTCTTTTAGTTTTATTATCCATAAATTTCTATTTTGTCAGTGAATGCGAATCTTAAATGCCTCATGAGTTGACCTGGGTGGGTAAAACATGTTTATTTCCCATCAGAGCTGTTGGTATTAATCATCGTGTCTCTGATTCCTCAATGATCTTTTCTCTCATGCTGTTGTGAAAATGTGCTTTCAGTCGGCTCACATGCAGCTGTGTTTGTTTTTGTGTGACATCAAATGACATGTTGTCAACACCTGAGCCTGGCAAATTCTCAGGTTCTGATGATTAAATACTGGTCACGGAGTGACGTTCTGGTCTGCACATTATTCATGTCCAGAAAAGGGCACAGACTGTTCTGCAGACTTGCAGTAAATCAACATTTTCAGGTGTTTTGTAAAGAGTTTTAAGGTGCCTCAAAGGCATTTCTACGTGTGATTTGAAAAACGACAACGCTTTAACTTTACAGAGGATGAAGCTGTTTAACGTCAAGCTATTAAAAATGGTACCTTATATTTCTGTGTTGTATTGCCAGTACAGTAACATGTATATGTGTTATCATGATCGTGTCAAGAATCATAATTTGTGACCTTGTGAAAATGAAAGCATTGCAATCAACAGAAAACTAATTCTTAAGATAACATGTTCATTAAAGCAACATTGTGTAACTTTTCTACCATAAAATATCAGGTTTTAAATCATTTTGATGCTGCACTGATATGTAATTGGGTGAATGGTGTTTCTGTCATCCTCACTCTGTACATCTGCCCTTGCAGTATGTAACTCTGTGATCCAGGTACGATCACCCACGAGAAGTACGTAACGCTATACGGCACTAAGTCACACACCGCCAACTATTTCACTGGTTTTGGTGAAACTGGATCATATTTTATGGAGAAAATGTTTTCTGCTTTCCCTCTGATGTCCTCCGGCTGCTCTGCCTCAATTCTCTGATTTACAGAGTTTCCTGATGGACAGTGAAGTAAACTGCTGTGAACTAAAGTAGCTGCTGTTAGCTAATGTTAGCTCAATTTGTTAGTCAGGCTGCCTGGAGCTTAGAGCACAGGGGAAGAGTCACGTCTTTTGGACCACCAGGAAGAGGAGGTTTTCAATAGTTTTTTTAGGGCACGGGGGAATGCTGACTGGGAGCAGAGCTGATGTCGTGCCAGAACCGGAGCTGTGCAAGCGGGCAGTGTAACCAGGCTCAGCAGCCTTTATAGGCATAAGGGCAGAGGTGATAAGACTGAAGGGGACATTGATGGAGGAAGCTAAAAAGAGAAAAGGTGTGAATGACCATGAAAGAAGCCACCAGATGAGAATAAATCTTTGACTGACTTTTAGTCGCTGGAGAGAGCTTTGTAAAATAAAAGGCTGAAAGACAGACACAGTGCTGGGCTTCTTGCGGTTGGTTTTGGTATAACTGGCTGGTTTTTGATCGTAAGCAATATAATCATAACAAATACAGGTGCACATATTTCTGACATATTTATGGTATTGCACTGCTAAATCACAAAACATACACAAAAACACAAAGCTGCTCTTTCCTTTCATAGCTGTTATGATTTTACATGACGGATGCTTCGCTGTGAACTCCTAATAACGTCCGAGGAGAAGGTTGCCTTAAAAGAAACATGAAGTATGAAAATATTCATATTTTTTGTGGTTGCATAAACAGCTGTAAATAATTTGCCAGTCTCGTGGAGAGCCATTCTCATTTCATATGCTCATATTGCTGCTGTGTGTGCACTGCAGTTATCCTTGTAGCCTGTTTTGTCATTTAGCAGAGATATTCATTGGAGACTCATATTCCGGCTTTAAACAAGGGAAAGCAAGCCAGACTCCAACCCCTTTACGGCTGCATGGAGACCAGAGTGCAGCACAGAACACTTTGTGTATCTCCGTCTGAGCACGTCAGTCCGTTTATGTACTTTCTTCACATCACGCCGAAGCATACAAAGATCTAACGTACTCTTATTTCTAAACCTTCAGTTTTAACAGAAGAATTTCACAATGTTGTGGATCATGTTGCCTTGCTGCAGCCAGATTTTTTTCCCCCCTCCTCATCTGTGTGTTTGTACATGCTGAGGACATCAAAGCCGCATCAACCCCGGGGGTGCCGCTGCACACTCACTTTGTGTGTTGATTTCTGTGTGTGTGTGTGTGTGTGTGTGTGTGCAAGAATCAGAGGGAAAGAGTTGAGTTTGTGTGGCGGTGGATGTGTGAGGTTAGGAGGCTGACATGAATGACTAACATTAAGGTGTTGTACTTTACGGTGTCATGGTATGTTAATGGAAATCCACTTACAGGCATAATGAGCTTCCTGCTGCAGTCATCTCGTCCCGGTGTATATTTCAGGAAAGTGACAGCAGATTGTGCCAATTGCTAGTTTAACTGTCACACAAGCGGGATGAGCCTCATGTTGTATAAATAAGACATTTCCCTTTAAAACGCTGCTTTGTTGAATACTCCATTTGGTCAATTACAGCATACTACGGTCTGATATTTCTGTATAGCAGACCGCTGCCATGAATAACAGACCGTTGCTATGGACACAGTTCTCATCAAAGACTCTGAGGCCCACAGTGAAGGCAATAAAATCATTTTTAAATCAATAAAAATCATTTTATAGTACATAGCAATGTAATAAGAGGGATAATATAGAGTAAGCCGGTCGTTGTAGTGAAATAAACCCCTTCATAAATCACCCTCTAGGGGTTTATTTCCCAACAATGACCTACATTATCCCTTACATGTATTGTGATTGATTGATATGTATCATGTTTAAATGTGCGTGCTCAGTATAGGGAAGATATCTTACATTTGCAGAGAACAGGATTTAGCTGTCCCTTCACCTTCAGGCACAGACAGAGTTAAAGTGTGTGTCTGTGTATGGGTGCGTTTCCGTCCACCCGTTTTGATGCACATTTTTTGAATTCGTTCCTAAAAACAGCTTGATGGAAACACAAAAATAAACAAATTTCATTATCACAGCAACGTTTTAATAGTAGGTTGAAGCCGGTAAAAGAGAAATAGGACAGCTGGAACTGAACCTTAGTATCATTGGAAACACCTGTGTCGACCCTACTATTTCATGTCAAAATGGCTGCTGTGAAAAAGGTCTATTGTAAGTGTTAGTAAGGATGCTAACTCGTTTTATGTTGAGGTATCTTGTTTTTCATCTGAGGACTGGGCCAGGTTTAGTTGATGTGCTGATTTGCACACACTAAGGCATATATTTTTTTAGAAGCACTAGCTTTAGGGGTGCTGTTCCTGTGTTTTTTTGGTTATTTAATAATAGATTTTGAGTTTTTTCTTTCCTTTTGGTAGTTCAGACTTCATTGGTTGGAACAGCATCCGCTCGCTCTTTGTTTCCCTTCTCGTTTACCTCACTTCTTTGTTGTATAATTAATCCAAATTCCTGGAAATAAATAACTTTGTTTAACCAAATGCATCTGGTTTTATGTCACGTCCTTCCCTTAGCATCGTAACAACAAACCATGTGATGGTTGGTCGTGTGAATGGGAAGGATCGACCAGTATGCAGGCATGTGTTTCCCAGAGAAACCAAATTTATTCAGGTGGACCAAAAGTAAATGTTTCATTAGGTTTACCACATAGGGCCTGCTTTAGATATCCCATAGGAAAAATACAGCACACACTTCATTTTCCTGGTGTGTAGATGGGGATAAACAAACAATAAACAGACAACCAGGGAGCTGTTGGCTCCCTAAAGCTGCTATACCCTGTCACCTGCTCTCTGTGGCCAATCAGGGGAGGTCTCTGGAAGAAGTGCCACTTTGGCCCAGGTGGCGTAACCTCATTTGGATCTAAATCGAAGTTAACTGTACAAAATTGACCAAATGTTAATCACGTTTACCCTCTCAAGAGGCATAATCAAGACATACCTTCTGTTAATAAAGTTAATAAACCAGTCAACATGAAGTACACTCTTTCTTCTGAAAAGGTCAAGCAGGTCAGAAAATTAAATTCTTCTTCCAGAGAACCTGTATGTGCAGAAAGACTAAACACAGATCAAAAAGCAACTTTCACATTTCACAAGTTCTCACATAAATGTGGATCAGAAGAGTGAGAGGAACATGCACTAAAAATAATCAGAAATATCAGATCTGTGTGGAGCGGCGTGGAGACACCTTTTCTTAAATTTACAAACACAAACAAAAGTGCCATATTTCCATTATGTATTTTAATTATGCCATCTTGTTGCACCCTCTTTTTATGCAATGGTTTAATAGCACCTGCATGGAGAATTAGAGCTACCATCTGTCTCAATGACCCAATATTCATGGAGCAGTAGTGTATGAAAATGTGCATTACTTTGAATTTCCTTAAAACTTTGACCCTATTTCAGGACAGAATTTATAAAATTTGTTGCAAAAGCTAGGATGTAATTTTGAGTTTATTCTCAGCTGTATGCTACCACATTTGTTAGTTTTTTTTTCCTTTCAGTAAGTTTGTAACTCTTCCCTTTTTCTTCTCTGATGATTTCAAGAAAAAAGTTGCTTTAATCTTTCTAAGTTACATCTTGACTTTATTTCTCAAATCTTTAGAGATGAAATATTTAGTATTCAGTCCTGATTTTAGAAAGTTTTCAGAGAGTCATCTCTTTCTCGCATTAGGTCCCATAGGTTACTATTAAAACCAGGGCAAATTTCATTTTAGATTTGGGTCCAGCCATTATTTTGGCATATTTTCAATAAAATCAGTTTGAAGGCTACAATTAAATCATGACACGCGTGCGCGTAGGGTTTATCTGCAGCAGTCTCATACCATTTGGTTTGCTCGGTGTTTTAATTTCAATGAGTTTCAAATCTCATTTCCATTTTTGTTTGATTTGTTTGTGTCATGTCTCTGTCAAATTTCTAGCAGCTGTAGGATTATGACATGAGAAGCCAATAATTAAGTTGTATTTTTGTTATCCTGTTTTGGTAGATTTTGTTCGTCTCATTGGTGTATTTTTTTAAGTGTCATCTGAAAGGTTTCAGTGATATCCTTAAAGGTCCAGCGTGTGTCGGATTTTAATGACATTTAGTGGTGTAGCTGCTGATTGCAACCCTGTCACCTCACCCTCTTCTTCCTAGCGTAAAGGATATGGATTGGCTGTGAAATGCGCAAAAGCCCTGTCTGGAGCCAGGGTTTAGTTTGTCGGTATAAGACGGACTCTGTGGAGAGGATGGACTCTATATAAATATAAACAAACATAACATAATGATTCTTATTTTTAGATGATCGTACATGAATGAAAACATTGTTCCATTTCTGCCATATACTATAAATAGAGCCCTCTGAATCTGGACCTTTAAGTCTTTTTCTGTGTTTTCTGTAGCCACTATAAACAAATGTCTCCCATAACATTTAAGAATTGGCCATAAAATGTAAAAGAAAACATTTGTTGCAGTGTGTGGTCAATAAACTACAAATATAAATAACATCAGGGGATGCATAACATCAAATAACATCATAATTTCAATGGATAATGTAATGGTGATCCCAACTAACTCCAGCATGTTTTCATTGATATCAATATCGATATTTGCTTCTAATGCTCCATTTAACATACAGATCAGATCCCCACCACCCATCACTTTACTTCTCTCTTGGTTGTACACCCTGGGAGTTAACCAAGTTTCCGTAAGATGCAGGACAAAAGGCTGTGTATGCTTAAATATCCACCAAAGATCATTTAGTTTTCATGCACATTCATATTATTTACAGTCTGAAACATTTTGGTTTTCTGCTGTTTAACAATATCAGAGCTGGTAGTAGTCCATGGCACATTTGTTGTAATAATAGGATCAGCATTTATCTATTTTGACCTTGAGTTTAAAACAGTGTTTGCTGACTTGTTGTTACTTTATAATCCAATGGGGAGAGTGTGGTGAAGGTGAGTCTTCGGTCGAATCAATATCCTGCATTTGCTGAAAGTCCAGGTTCATGTGTTAGGTGCACTTGCTGTATGTACTTTTGACACTACAGAGAAAAATTTAATAACCCTAGTTTATTTGTGTGGTGGTTTGCTCTCTGACCATCATGTTCATGCTGCCTACACTGTGGGAGACGCTCATCCACCATCCTGAACGCTGACTTCAGGAATCAGGTGGTGCAGCAAGATTCCCAGACAAAATTACATGCACGTTCACAAGTGGCAGGCCCGCTGTGAAAATGAACAGATACAGGGCCAGGATTGTAGGATGAGATAATTCCTTGGCTTGTGTGTTTTCCGATTGCCTTTTCCGATCGCTTCAAACACGGTCAAACACCTGCCACCGTCTTCGGTCTAGTCTTCAGCTGTGGTTTAATTGGATAGCGAGCTGATGGTTGTTCCTGTTTGCTTGTTGATCTATATATATCACTGATTGTTGTACAAACAGCACAGTTTTACAATTATTCAGTGATTTTGGTGAAACTGGATCATATGTCCTCTGATCGACAGCTTTAGCTTCAGTAAAGCAGCTAACTGCCAATTAACTGCTGCTACCTGTATCTGCCGATAGCAGGAAACAGCATCCTAAGCCTGACTGGCTTCAAGCAGAGCCTCTGAGATCAACAGGGAAAAGTGTTACACCACCGAGTTGATTTACAGACTTCCCCGATGGAGGAAAGATTGCTAAGTAGCGAACCACTAACTGCCGTTAGCTCGGCCAGCTGTGCAACTAACTGAACTGACTCAGCCCAGCTCGGTAGGCGACCGCGTTCCCTGCCAAACTGGTGACTACTGGTTTCGGAGGTTGTGTTTGGCCCAGTTGTGTTCACTGGAAGGTAGAATCTGTAATCTTATAGGGACAAAAAGGAACACACCAAAAAAAAAACTATAATTCTAGTACTTCCATGGAAATATATCCACAACTGGTAAAGAATAAACTTCTTGGTACTGCTTTACAACATTTGTCATTTCTCTGGCATATCACTGAGATCCGTGATGAAACTTAAAACTACAGTTAGAAAAACAAACATAAAAGCAGCCTAGAAGGGATTGAAATTCAAATAGCAAGTGCTTAAGATACTAATGTAACCTGGTAGAACAGCAGCTAGTCAAAGATTGGCGTTGGGACATTAGTTCTGTATTTCTAGAAGACTACATTGGTGCTATCTGCTCCTCATTACTCGTCATTACACACTATATTTTAAAATCTTTGGATGAACACCAGTTTGATGGATTAAGTCCAAAATCGCTCTTATCTTTCTGAAGCTGCCTCATGCTCAGCACTGTCAGTCAGTAATCACTCTCGGAGGCTGCTGCCTCTCTGTGTGACAAAAATACACACAGGAGACAAAACAGAAATCCATTAAATACTTGATGCAGCTGTGAATAAAAGTCAGTACCTCTGCAGCTTTGAAACATCCCCATGGGCTCATCAAGCCACTGACCCATATGGCTACCTGGTTGTGGAGAGCACGCAGTTATTTTGTGTGAATGTCAGCAGCAGTGTGCTCTTCCCTGTACGTCTGTACAGAGACACACTTTAGGTGAGTTGGGTTTTTTTTTAGTGTGGAAATCCGTGCCAAGTGTGGCTACACAGATACTGTATGACCCAAGTCCAGGTCCGGAGGGAGACAGGGAGAGAAGAACATGACTGAAGCCAAGCGTGCAGAGAGCAGCTTGGGTTGTGCGCAAGAACAACCTCTGCATGTGGAATGAGTTCCAGGCAGGAGGCAGAGAGGAGAGGAGGAGAGAGCACTATAGCGCAAGTGCAGCAGGCTTCTCAGTACTGGTATGTTAACAACACACCAGTTTTTTTTTTTTTGTGCATCTGTGTGTGCACATATGCGTGTGTGTGTGTGCGTGTTATCTGGTAGATGGTAGGACATGATTGGCGTGCACACGAGGGAGGATGGGGCTGCGAGACACTGATTGGTTGCACTCCCTTGTAGGGTGTGGCCAGAATATGAATGACTGCTATTGCCTTTCGCGCTGCCAGGTTTTGGGGACAGTTACTGAGGAGGGATGGGGTGTTTGTGCGTGCGGAGGAGAGCATCGGAGCTTGTGAGGGAAGGGAGGCAAGAAAAAGGGGGAGGGAGAAAGAGAACAGGAGCTTGTGAGAAAGAGAAGGAGGGAGGGAGCTTCAGGCAGCAGGACTGGACTACCGCTCAAACACTGCAGTCTTTCTTTTTGCTTCTCTGAGGAAACTGTCTTTCTCTTCTCTCCCTGTCCGTCTCTCCTTCTTGTTCCTTCTCTCGCTGCTTGGCCATGACCCCGGTGGTGGACACCTTGATCTCCTTGCCCACCTAGAGAAGAGGATAGAAATGCTGTAGCGGAGGAGGAGGGAGAGAGACGTGAAGAGAAGAGGGGACACCGCACACTTTGCCTCACTGATGAGAGAGTCTGGAAATTAATTAACCGCCGTCAACACAGAAAGGGGGAGCACAGAGAGGGGCAGGAAGAGAATAAGAAGGAGTTGAAGAGGGCGAATTACTAGATGTGTGAAGAGCAGGCTGGAGAGAGAGGCAGAGTAAACCCCTGGACACTTTTCAGAGACAAGTTAGAGCAAGAATTTAAAAGAGATACTAATTTAAGCAAAAATGATCCACTCACATGCGTTATTCATCCTCTCATGCTTCTTTTCAACCTTCTTCTGACATTTGTAACATCGTCCCTCCCTCTCATCTCCTCGTCCTGTTTATTTATTTATTCATATTTCTCTTTTTGCATGTCAGCAAAAGCAGATCGACAGCCACAGCCACATGCTGAACACTCAGCCGCGACTTAGAGAGCACAGTGTAGCATTTCATTCTTAATGGATGTGTGATCTGTTTTAAAAAGAAGTTGATTGGCTGACGCAGGGGTGCCGTTACTAACCACCCTCACCAGCCCGAGAGCACCTGCTCGTGGATCTCTCATGAGACCAGGTAGGACTTTTCTGGATCATTTTGCCAACCCAAAGCAGCAGGAGCGGTCGAGTCGAAGCCCTCCAGTCTCTTCCCCCTAACTGAACTGTTACGAGATGAAACTGCAAACCGGTTTATCTCGCAGAGTATGACACCTGTGTTTGAGCGATTACAGAGAGGGAAACAGGGGTGAGCAGATGTGTGTGTGTGTGTGTGTGTGTTGGGATTATGTCCTAAATATACAGAATTACACAGGTGTTGCAGCAGGATTATGTAAAGTCTCCTGCTGAATAGAGTGGCACTATAGGATTAAAAAGAGGAACTTCATTCAAGTGAATGGCAGCACGTTATCTTCCACAGATTAACTCAGATCAAGTGTGATCACGCTTGGGGTATAATTAAATCACCCATTCCAGAGTTTGATAGGGGGTCATAATTATTTCGGGATAGGTTGAAAATTGCTGAAAGACATCTCTCAGTGGAATAACTTCTAGAGTTTTGCACCTAAAGTGCACCTGAAGTGACTATTAAAGACTCTTAAAGGCTCATTCAGCTTCCATAATGAGACGCTCGAGCACAGACGAGACTCCATACCGGCGCAGTCCATCTCTGGACAGCAAACCCGACACGCCACCGTTCACTTCTGGGTTTCACCGCTTCAGCGGGGAGTTTGAGTATAAGCGGCCGCCGTTTGCCTTTGGCTTCCACACGACAAAGGGGCCGCAGACGTCCAAGGGGCGCTACGCTCAGGGGAAGAAGTATGTGGTGTTTTACCTGGACCTCTCCTTCATATTCCTCCTAGAACTGCGGCGCTGCAGGATGGCCGAGGGTTGCATGATGGCCCTGCGATATGGAATGGTCTTCTTCAACCTCCTCTTCTGGGTGAGTCCATTTATTTTTTTGAAATCTCTTGAGTGTGTGTGAGTTTGTTTAGCAGAAAGTCTCTTGTTTCTCTGTTACTCATATTTTCTTCCTTATATTGTTCAGAGGGAGCTCTGTTGTGTGTGCGCCTGTGCTGTGATATGAGAGGAGTGTGAGAAAGAGAGACAGATCATGCATTTAGATCATGTGTACAAAGCCCACTGTGTGGGTGAGTTGAGCTGTTTCTCTTGCCTATACGGTACTTCACGTGTGGGCGTACGCTGCATTGTTTGCTGTGTTAAGCTTTGGCATATTTGGAGCTTGCATTGTGTGTACACTAGTTAATCACAGTGTTACCACTGTGATGTAATTCCTCACCTATCCCTGCTTCACCCTCCTCCCTGCAAAACGTTTCTCAGCCCATTAAAGCATCTGCTGTCAATCTGCTGTATCTGGCTGATCATATCTGTTTGCCATGGGGATGTTTGAGCTCCGGTGTCTATCTGACTGTCAATTCCACTCCGATAGCCCCACAACAGATCACTCCCATCCACATTGTGAAGGCTGTCATGTTCCACAGCTGCACTTCACATTTAAAGATCCCGATCTCTGCTTCATCTGTGTGTTTTTTTTGTTTTTGGTTTTTTGTCACAGAACCTCCTTGCAACTTGCAACAGAGTTTTCATAAAGGATTGCTGGTGTCTGTGGTTACCTTGCTGGGATTACTTTGATTGTCATACTTCTGTTCTTATTGGTAATGGAATGAGATGAGGACGTGAACTCTGAAAATGCAATCTAGCTGTCAAGATGCAGTCTCCCTCGGGGAATGAGTGACCTCTTCACCTCCACATCTTCAGTCGGCTATAAACCACTGTCAAAGAGGTGTTGCAGTGTGTGTGTGTGTGTGTGTGTGTACATTCCTGCCGGGAATAAATAATGACCACATGACTGCAAGGAGCCTTCTCCTGAGAAGCCAATCATGTTATGATCCTCTAGGTAAGAACAGAGGAGCTCTTCCAATATAAAGCCTGCCTCTGAAAATATCGCTTTGGAGTCTCAGTAGCAACTGATGGCTAATGTCAGACCTCAATGTCGACACCATTTCAGTAGCAATTTACAAGCTGTTACATCTTTGCAAACCCAGTCTTTGTACCTCTTATTTGAAATTTAGTCTTTTAAGTGGGTGACTTCTCAAGGTGTTAAATATGACCTCAATATTCTGTAGTCAGTCGAGTGGATGGGATGGCGGCACTCGGGACCGACTGTCAACACAGATTATATGAACACTGACCCAATCAAAATATGTTTCATCTCAACTTTACTTTAACTTTCAGAGCGACTCAGCAAATAAAAGTCAACTGTGCCGAGAAGAGGAGCACAGTCAGTGCTCTCACCAACTCTCACTTAGACTATTATTATATTTATTATTTATATCGGTGTGATTCCTGACATCGCAAGCACATCTGTTTATAAGTTCTCACAGAGTTCCTGAGGAGGTAGAAGAAAACATTGTGACCTGCTACGTCATTTCGCGTGACTTTGCCCCAAAAAACATTTTGATAATGTCGACATCACCATAAAGCTGAGAGTTTCTCCTTTAAAGACATACAGAAAACTCTGGAAATGTGTTTCTGGGTCAAAGCGACTCAAACTGACAAACAAACAGGTTGCATATATTTATAATAAACTGCTGTCGTGTAGGTCGTTTGTGCAGGCAGCTTATTATAACCCATATTTCTGTTAATTGTTCGGCGGAAACCTCCAGTGGCCTTAGTGATTATGACGGGAGCAGAGGAGGAGGTCAGGGTGGGTGGATGTGTTGAACACACCAAGACTACCACCCAGGAGACCGCTGTTCACTTATTTTAAGTTATGTAATGCACTTAACTTTATTAACATTACATAACCTACTGATTTGAACCAACAATGATCTCTTTCTAAACCTAACTGCGTAGTTGTGATGCTTGAACCTATCCAAACCAGAGTGCTGAGCAGGCTTTATGATTGACCTTGGCTGTTTTTTAGGGAATGTGAATGTGTGGGTGTTCAGAGTTCATGAAAAGTCTTGGAGTTTGACTTTGGCAGAAATCGATTTTGTTTTAGGTTCACACGTCCGGTTAGTCAGATGTAGCTCTGGCACATTTAAACGTCTTTTAAACTGACCTTGAGCTGGAGAAACATTCAATAAAGGGGTATCATTTTTAGGACAGCGTTGATATTTTTGTATACAGTAATACTAAAGACAGACTTATGACAATTTTGTCTGGTGGGGAACTTTTTTGTTAATATGTCGTTATTGCTGATTTCCCAAAACTTGAGATCAAAATAAAAGTGTGTGCTCAGCACGTACACCATACAAGTAATATGTTTCCATTTTGAAAACATCTCACAGGATTATAAGGAATGTCAGTCGTCTGCAAAGAGTAATTTCCTGCTTGTGCCGTAATGGACAGAGATCAATCTTCTTTGGGATGTATTGATTCTACGTTAAAGTTGCTAGGCTATGAAGTTGTCATTTATTTAGCCCATTTTCTCGACGAGAAGAGAAAAACAAAAAAACAACTTAGACAAAATGAGAACACACAGCCAAGAAAGCTGCAAACAGATTGTTGGTTTCAGGCTGTCAGATGTGAAATTTTCACTGTTTATATCATCATAAATTGAATCTATTATAAGTATGTAACTGTTTGAACAACTGAAGAAATCTGAAATCATCTTCAGCTCTGGGGACAATGCCCCAGAGCTGAAGGATTCACAAAATTCAAAACATAATAGATAATTCAATATTGAAAACAACTGTTAGTTGCAGCCTTAATAGTAGATAGTGTATCAGTGCTGTGTCTCAAATTGCATACTCTCAAATACTAACACTTGCATTTTGAGTTTTCACACTGTCCAATATGGTAAAATGCAGTGTACTGTGAGTACCCGGATGGTGAACTCTCATAACACTGGACACTTCTCGCACTCAATGGTCGCCATTTTGACTACATAGTGAAGAAATGGAAGGACCACTGGCATTGCTAAAATGGCAACCAAGGAAGCTGCTGAAGCTAGAGTAGTTATGCAATATACAAATGTAAGTTGTACATATATTTTTTATATATATATGGTCTTCTTCTTCTTCTAAAACGATTGCACTGAGACAACACTACCCTGCCGAAACACCAGGAAGTACATACTGTACACAGTGTACTACACAGAAGTGTACTAACAGAAGTACCCAAATTGTGCACCAGAGTCCTGCACCGTGGTTCACCCAAAGCTGTATTGCAACAATAATAATACATTCATGAGTATTTTGGCATTTCCACACAGCTGTTAACAGCGTGAAATTTACTTAAATGCCACTGAGAAATTCACCGCCATCCTGCTGTGTCTGTGTTATAGAAAAATGCAAAACTTTATGAGTGTTAAATGTACTGCAGTACGATTGTCCAGTTTTCTGACATAAGACCAAGAAGTTTTCTGTCATGCAAGAAGTTAAGTGTCCTCCTAGAGGCAGTAACAGCAAAAAACTGGGTAGTTATAGCATGCGCAGTGACAGCTTTGGCTAAAATGACAAAGGAAAAAAAAAATAGTGCCACTGCTACTGAGAGACAGAGGAAAGTATAAGAATAAGTACGGCAATGTACAAGCCTGACTGTTAACTGACAGATGATCTCTGCTAGTTGCAGAGCAAAAATAAATACACCATAGCAACAAGCACAGAAGACACCAAATATATAAATAATAAAATCTCACCAGTTACCAGTTTAACCACACACGCACACACACACGCACGCACACGCGTGTTTTTCACACTTTAATGTACAGTATATGAATGAATGAAGACTTACATAAACCGTGCGACAGCGTCGACTTCACACTGTTAAATTTACACAGCTTTGATATGAGTCCGCATGCTGTGTGAGAAGACAGTGTGACACATGTGACAGACAGAAGAGGACTAGACATATAAGTCTACAGAATAACTTCAAATATAAAATATTAAATGCCTGCAGGCTTAAAATGTGGCTCTGAAAAGCCTGTATCTGAGCCGAGCTGATGTCAGCTTGGATTTACTGAAGTTACAAAAGATTTAATAGAGGAAAAAGCTCAGGGTCATGGCAAAATGAAAAAAATATCAAAACATCAATAGACATTGATCTACTTCTGTATTGTTTGTCTGTACGTGTTCCAAACACCCATATTGTTACCAAAAAAACAACAAAAAGAGGAATAAATCCACAGCTTCCATTAGTCTGTTGCCTGGTTAGAGTGCAATACCATGTCATAAATATGGGGAGCTGTATTTGTTATGATTACATTATTGATCAAAAATTAGCAAGTTGACAACTTTGCTAACAGCCAAACATCAAACACGTGCAACAACACAAGACATAGCAGCCAGCTAATGTTACTAGTCCAACAGCAAGACGCCCAGCTTGGTGTCTGTCTTTCAGGCTTTTATTTCACCAAGCTCTCGCCAACGACTGAGTCAGTCCCAGATTTACTCTTATCCGTCTTGTTCTTGCGCCATCACTCTCTCCTTTTCTCTTCTTAGCTTCCTCCATCAGTCTGTTCTCCTCTGTCAATATTTCCATAGAGCTGCCCGGTTACATCGCATGCTTGCCCAGCTCCTGTTCTGGCATGACACCAGCTCTACTCACTGTCAGCATTCGCCCGTGCACTGGGTCTGAAAACCTCCTCTTCCCAGTGGTCAAAAATGCCTGTGGTGCAAACAATAACACGCTTCCAGTGCTTTGAGCTGTTTACTTTACTGTCCATCAGGAAACTCTGTAAATCACAGAGAGTTGATGCACAGTAGACGGAGGACATCAGAGGGAAAAACAGAAAACATTTTCTCCATAAAATATGATCCAGTTTCACCAAAATCAGTCAAATAGTTGGTGCTGTGTGACTTAGTGCCGCAATATCCGGAGTACAAAGATACATAGTGCAGAAACAGATGCAGAGTGGGAAAGACAGTGGCACCATTCACCCGATTACAAGTCAATGTAGCGTAGCAAATGACTTCTCATCTGTTATTTTATGGTAGAAAAGTTACACAAAAATACCCCAATCTGGATGAAATGAAAGTCCCAGGCTTTGTGGAGGATAGCTCCCAGTGGTATATCTTTAGGTCAGATGAGTACCTGGGTGTTTAAGACTGAAGACAGACCTTCTTTCTCGGTTCTTCTCCCAGCTTGGCATTGAGCATCTCCCTCGGGATGGGCAGCAAACTGCCAATCACTCATGCTGTGCTACCCCGGGCAAAACAGGAGGTGGAGGAGAAATTGTAGCAGAAGAGGTCAGGATGCTATATGTTATTGTGGCTGATAAAATAAGACCAGCAGATGTAAAACTCCTTAGTTAAACAGGTGATATTTTCCTGTCAACTCTGGCTTGACTGACTCTTTTGGTGGATTAATAGGAAGTTAGGACTGTTTTGACACGATTTTGCATTAGTCTTTCAGCAGCAGTAGTTGAAGCTACAGTAACACCTTTCTCTCCAGGTATGGAAGTGCCAATTATCTGCTACCTCCAGAATCCCTGGAGTTTAATACTGTCAAACCAGTAGGTACAAAGTAGTAAAACTAATTTATTGAAGAAATAGTGGAAGTTTTTGTCAAAAGATGCCATAAAAATTGCAAAAAAGTACAGTAGATCAAAACTTAAGAACTAAAAAAAAAGTTTTTAGTTTGCTGTTCAGTCATTAAGGTGCAGGCTCCTTCATCTTTTTCTATTTATTTCATGTATGCTGGAGCAGGTTTTATGGCTTTTACTATAAATTTTCCATCCACCATGTGAGAGTTTTTGCTACTTGTGTTTGCTACTTGTTAACTACTTATTTTGTTTCCACTCTGATTGAGTGATTTCATCAATTAATCATCTGCTTGTGATCACATATAAAACATCGAGTAACCGATTTCAAACCCTGTTCTGGGTGGAAGTTGCAAATGGATATTTCTGTAGAGTGAAGTTGCCAGTTCTCACACTATGTAACTTGTGCTCCGCGTACCATCACCCACAAGAAGTATGTAACGCTTACACTGAAAATACACTGCATGGAACGGCTCTGGAACGACGGTGTACTCCGCCGTCCGCCAACTCACACATAATCCGTTTGTGATGCGCACTGGTGCAGCTCCGCCGGCCACCGAGCACCGCGAGAACGCATGAGATCTCGCGAATTCACACATAATCGCGCAATATTGCCGGCTGTAGTCTCTTTGACTCCTGCAATGGCATCATAAATGATAGGTTGATTTTGGACCTCCAGAATCAACTTCTCCTCATCCATGGTGTCGACGGGGTGAAAAGACGCATCAAAACCTCTCACCTGTTGACTTCAGGTCGGCCCCGCCCATTATGACGTGTTCTTGTAATGAAATTCGATCCATGGTGAACACGGAGTATTTTATTTTGAAAATCAACCAGGGTTTTATTTTGTATTTTGTAGCCGATTTCCTTCCCCGCACAATCTGCTCTGTGCTGAATTTACGCGCCGTGCTCCGGCGTCCGTGAAAAAAAGAAGCTCTGCGTATGTGTTGCGGAGGGCTGGCGGTCGCCGCAGTCGTTCCGGAGCCGTGACGCAGCGGGGCCGGAGACTGTGCGAGCTGACACATTGACTAACATTGAAACGTATCGGCTCCGTTGCCGTGGCGGAGCCGTTCCGCATGCAGTGTATTTTAGGGGTTAGAGTCACACACCACCAACTATTTCACTGATTTTTGCGAAACTGGATCATATTTTAATGGCGAAAAGGTTTTCTGGTTTTCCCTCTGAGGTCCTTATTGACAGTTTCCAGTTACTACAGCTGCTGTTAGCTAATGTTAAGTAAGTTTGTTAGCCAGGATGTCCGGACTGTGAGTTCAGAGTACCGGGGAAGTGTTAGTGTTTGTACTACATGTGTTTTGGACTACCGGGAAGAGGAGGTTTTCAGGCAGGCTGACGGAGAGGCATGGAGTGTCATGCCAGAACAGGAGCTGGACAAATGGCAAAGGTAAAAAGACCAGAGAGGACGTTAATGGAGGAGGTTGAGCAGAGAAAGGTAGAGGATGACTGAGCAAGAAGCCGTCAAGAGTAAATGTGGGACTGACTTTTAGTCGTTGGAGAGAGCTTGTTGAAATAAAAGTCTTAAAGACAGACGCCGAGCTGGGCTGACTGCTGTTGGACTAGTAAGTAATATTAGCTGGCTGCTATGTCTTGTCTTGTTGCACTTGTTTTATGTTTGACTGTTAGCAAAGTTGTCAACTCCCTAGTATCCAGTATCCCTAGCTGTCCATGTTTACGACAGTGGGATTACACTCTGAAACTGGGGGCGCTAAATCGCACAGTGTTGTTTCTACAGTCAGCAAAGATGCTCATGTCACAGCAGCCAGAAGTGATTTTCTGGGACAAACTGTCTACTTGTGTTGATGTCACCCACTAATTTGCTCTCAAGGCAACTGCAAGAGGTCAAGGAGTCAAACTGTGATGGTTTAGTGAGAACTGTCGTTATGATTGAGGTCAGAGCTGCTGGTCAACAGCTGCTGAAGGAGCCGGGATGATGGAAACAAGTACAGATGACAGTATCCACTAGTCCAGGAGGGACTGCAGCTTTATGACGTTTTTCTGCAGGCTAAATCTACATTAAAACTTTAAAGCCACTTTCCTAAAGTTGGCAGAATCTATATTAAGCTTTAAATCAGTCCTGAAAGGTGAAATATTTTATTGGACTTGTAGTTAAATGATTCATTCTTGTTTATTATTCATATCTATCATTTTTATTACAAGCAGTGACTTTTATGATGACATTGTTTGAAACCCTACACCATTGTTTCTTTTCCCTCCATTTTAAGCGTTTTTTTTTTTTTCTTAAAAGCACCCATTGTGTTTTTTTTTGTTTGTTTCAGGAGCAGGTTTAAACCTAGTTTCACTTATTTTTTATGTCCCCAAGCATCAAGTTATGTTCCCCACTGCAAACACTTCTCATCACTGTTTACATTAAACAAGGCCCTCTTGCAGTGTTGACAGCTCAGACAATGCTTCTGGTAATAGAAAGGGAAAAGAAAATGGGAAGTAAACACAAATGAAGTGCTAATCATGCATCCGAGTCCCTCTAAGTACGTCTTAAAAAGGAAGAGTTAAACTGCAGTGAGTTTGTGCCGCAAAGACTATTTTTAAAATCGGATTTCACCTGGAAGTTTTGCTTCTTTATATGATTTGCACACTGTAAAATAATCAACACCAATAATTTTAAATTAAGAATTAGTAATGTATCCCTATATATAGCCTACATGCTACCATATTGCATACTAGTAAGAGAAGATATAGTTGTGTTATTGGTGGTGGAGTCTCATTTCATTCTGTGGAACAAAGACATTTCTCAGCCTGAATTTGGATTTCATGCTTCCATGTCATTAAAAGGTGCATCAACCTGCAGATTGTCATGGAAACGTGTCGAAGCACTGCATGAAAAGGAATCACAAGGTCTGTGTTTGTTTGTATGTATGTGTGTGTGTGCGCGTGTGTGCTCACATACGTCACACACTTGTGTGAACACGCAAATAAAGTCAACTGCAGTCAACACTCACTTATATTGGAATCCAATGACTCTTCAGTCACCCGGGGCTACAGCCAGATACTTGTGTTAATTCCCATTTACTGTGAATGTGTGAAATAAGCTCAACGCTCTGACCTCGTCAGATCAACGTCTGTGTGGGTGTGAGAGCAGCCTGGGTATCACTTCTTCCCAGACGAGGAAGAAAAAAAATTAAAAAGGAGAGATGCTCCAGGACCACTGCTTATTATCCCCTAAATGTAGCAGCAATGACTGCACCATAAAATTGCAACAGTGGGCAACTCAAAAATATGCCACGATGCACAATACTAATTGTCTTCAGTGGAAACTACCACAGAGCTGGAAAAAGCGCCCCATAGCTACAAAATATCAAAACAAGACTTCTCATTTACAACCACTTTTTAATTAATCTTATTATCAGAAGCAGCTTT
Source organism: Miichthys miiuy (assembly GCA_036365135.1). Lineage (NCBI taxonomy): Eukaryota > Metazoa > Chordata > Actinopteri > Sciaenidae > Miichthys > Miichthys miiuy. Next base: position 25,860,844 of record CM071603.1, read on the forward strand.
TCCACACCAGGGAATGAAACCCAAGTAGCAGCGAGTGAGACTAGGACAAAGAAGAGAAGATAGGAAGACAGCATGCAAGAAGGAAGAGACTGAAGATGTGTCCTCTGAAGTTCTGTTTACTTGTCATCATAATGTAGGTCAGAGCCCAACGGAGGATCCATAGATTGCCAGAGTTGTGAACGGTTTGCATCTGTCTGCACTGATTTAGCCGGATCAATAGAAATTGTCTTTCTACTGATTTGAGATCTGCCAGCAACGCCCCACCCAGCTCCTGCCGCCACACAGCCCATCAATTCGCAGCAGGGCCAGGGGGACGTGCACAGCATGAGTGGTCCGGATTATAGACCTGCAGTTTGCATTTGCTGAGTTTGGCATGTTTGTGCACAAAGCTCACAGGCGGCTCTGTCACACCCACCTTCGATTGTGGAGGAAACTCTTGGAAATTGGAAAAAGGAAGGGACACGGGGGATGACTTCATCTCCTTCTTTACTATAAATCATTATTATGTTTAGAGATGATGACATACTTACTGTGTTTAAACATCATCAGCAGTTTTCTCAGGTCTGGCAGATCTGTCGTGTCATGCAGTGGGTACAGCTAGTTAGTGCTGAATAAACGAGAGTATTTTGAATTAAATATATCCTAAATACAGAAACAAGTTTATTTTCTGACATGCTATGTTGAAAATATCCTTTAATAAATCTCTCCCGGGGTTTTTTATTGGCTCTGAAAGGGGCTTAGGTGGTGCCTCAGTGAAGCTGCTCTGGCTTTATCATCGCTGCCAGTTTAATACTCAAACCCCTTTGATTCCAGTCTTCAGCTTCTATAGACACCAGATTTTGGCATTGCAATAACACTGACCTACTTGACACATTCTTGAGCTGTTTAAAATCCAATTTTGTTCTTGTTTTCATGGTTATGAAAAGCAACAGCCACATAAATTCGTCACTATGAAGTCATGACTTCTTTTGTTCTCACCAGTGATATTTATAAGTGAGCTGTTAACAGCTTATTTTCCCTTGTAGTGAAAGGATAATGTGTTACTATGTGAACATATATGGGCAACTTTCCATATATATATCCTTGTAATGTGTAAAAAAAGAGATCAGTTGACAAAGAGCGAGCGGGTGAATTCTATAAAGTCGAAAGCCGACGACAGCTTGAGGCCTTTGCTGTAAAGTTCTTCCTCAGTCATGTGGTTTATTCTCATTGCCCAGAGTTTGGAGGATGCTCTCTATCTCCTCACTGGATTTGATGTTTTCTGCCACGTATTCCTGCAACAACACATCGCTGTCCTTGTTGGGATGGCCTTGAACTTCTGAACTTCCCGGTCTTCAATCAGGTCATGGCACAGTGAGCGTAGACATTGCTTGTCGCAGTGTTTGACCATCATGCTGCGGAGCCTCCTCCATCACTCCAGTGGTGGTTCTGGCCTGTATCTGTTGTTCCAGGTTGTGCTGCATCCTCATTTCCAGTTGGTCCCATTGCTGGGCCAGGTACTTATTGTCCAAGATCAGCGCTTCCTCCTTCGCTGCAAGCCCGGTCTTCAATCTTTTTCAGTTGGCTGCACATGACCTGGATCTCCTGGGTGCAGTTAACCTATCTTGCAATGTTAATGAAAGTGGAAAATAATCTGTGTATCTGCTCTAAAATGTAATGGGTTCTTCCTTGACCCATGCTGCACCCTACCACCAAGTTTTGTGAAAACTGGGTAGTTTTTCTGTAATCCTGCTGACAGACAGACAAACTGAACTAAAACATCGCCTCCTTGTTGGAGGCAAATATAAGCAATGCGAATTCAATAAACATCTTTTTGTTTTCATCTTCTGATGCGGCTAGGCTACACGAGGCTATATGAGGTTTCATTCTAAGTTAAATCATGTCAAAGCACTCACGAGAGCCTCTTGATAGAAAAAGTATGTCAGTAACCAGATGCCATTCAGTTAATAAGCTGATCTCAGGTCTGTTTTGGCTGCATGTTTTTCTCCTGTTTCCCTGGACACTCCAACATTACTTTGACTTTGAGCCGACAGACTTTTCAAGAGCTGAACAGCGTTCAGACTGTATTGATGTAACCGATAACATGACTTGTGCCCTTTGTCGGTTGCCAACATTCCTCACATTACAGTCAGTCCAATCTAATTGGCCCTTCAAAAAGCTTCTTTTAAAGTACATTCCCGTTTCCACAGCTTTGTGAAAGGCACTTTTAAAAATTGTACTAACTGTTCATGTATTCTGCGTTAGAGAACTTTACATTAGATTTGAGGTTAGGTCTGGTGTTGTGCTCATTAAAGGTGGGATTAACAATGGCAGGAAAAAAACAACAAACCTGCATAGACAGTAAAAAAACATAGTCGTAGTAATGTCACCCTCAGGTTTATGAAGAGCTGTTGTGATGCTCAGTGTGTGGTGGTTCTTGCCGTTGCCATCTTGGCAATCCTGCCTCTGCCGCCTCCCGGATAATCCACAAAGGGCAAAGATGTGAAGCGTGGGTGGAGCTGAGGGGGCTGTATGAAGCCTGAATGCTCAAACAAGCCACCTGTGACATCATCCACCTATCAATCAAAGCAGCCACGCTGTTATTACGCATAACTTTAAGCCTTACTATAATTTGAACAGGTGAGTTCTGTAGAAATTCAGCCTCAGTACAGTTGTCATGAACGGCTCTATAGCCGTTAGCTATAGAGACCAAAACTGTTTTCTTTCCAGGCTGTAAACATGTTTATTTCTGCTGTCAAGTTGGACATTTTAACATGGGGACTTATGGAGATGGACTCGTTCTGTAGCCAGCCTCAAGTGGACGTTCAAGGCACTGCAGTTTTTGGCACTTTGCCCATTGCTTTCACTTTGCAGCCACCGAGGTCACTGCTTGGTTGAAAAATCCATATTTATAAATAACAGCTTTTAAAGGTCCAGTGTATGGCAGAGATGGAATATAACATGCATGTAACCAATACAAACTATGTTTTCATAAGAATAAGAACCACTGTGTTTTTGTTACCTTAGAATGAGCCTTTACTATCTACAGTCTGCCATGTTTATAGTAATACTGGCTTCAGATAGGGTATTATGTGTTTTTTGCTCGTTTTGTAGCCACTGTATCTCTCCTTTATGCTTGGAACAGGTGGGTGAGTTGATGTGGTTGCAAACCACAGCTACACTGCTAGATGCCACTAAATCCTGCACATGGATCCTTTAAATCAACATAACGGTCATTGATTGGTGCGAGAAGGGTAAAGTCAACTGCTTAAAAACCACTACTGCAGCTTCCACGTCAACTGGAAATGGTAATCAGTCTGATTATCAGGCTAATTGGCATCTCGGATGGCGGATTAGGCAAACATCAATGAGAATAACCTTCAGATTAAGCCAGGCTAGCTGTTAACCCCCGGTTTCTAGTCTTAATGCTAAAATAAGCTAAGAGGCTGCTGGGTTGGGCTTCATATTTACTGTACAGACATGAGTAGTAGCAATCTTCCTCTAAAAGTTACACTGATATTCACTATCGCCACTCTTTACATAATGTGCTCCTGAATAGTAAACATGTTTATTCACTGAATCACTGATTTAAAAGAGTTCACTCATCACTTGTCTGCTGCACTTCCAGAATAGCCCGGGGACAGAGTGGAAGTATTTAGTGAAGGATGTGCTCACTATTTTGTCAGTACCCTGACAGTGAATTATTTCTGTCACTGCATCAGTCAGGCATGACTGCAGCGTGGCTGCTCTCTGTACACAGATGGCCTTGTCTTCCCATGGCAACAAAGGACATCTCTCAAAAAATATAGATTTTAAAAAGAAAACTTATACAATACCACATTTCTTGAGAGAAAGGCCAGTGCACTAATTTATATTTTAGGAAGATTGCTTGCTGTACTTCAAAAGGTCTCTGCCAGTCTGCTGAAATTAATAAATATTAAGTAATCACATTTGACAGATATGAATCATGAAAATCTTAAAATATTCATGAAGGACACTTGAGGGCTGGATGTGTCAAAGCGATGTGCAGTGTAGAAACAGCATGTAGCCGCACTGATCTTCTCAGATTGTAAAGGTGGGTCATCTCTCTTTTTTAGGTCACTAAGAACGGATTAAGACGTCAAGTGTCAGACGTGGCATATGAGCGTCAGCCCACACAGGGAAGTTGGGTAATATTGATTTGAATAATCGTCCATTTAAGGGAGATTTACTCAGAGTCGAGTGCCCATCAGTTTAACCCCGCCAGCTCCACTTTGTTTTACTCAGCTGACCATGCGGAGCCGCTTGAGGCGGTAATGAAAGGTCTGTGGACAATGACGTGACAAGGATACAACTAAGATGTGCGTACGGAGATATTTTCTGTGTTAGTGTGTGCAGCAGTCCACCGTCACATGAGCAGGAAACCTCTGCCGCTCTGTCTCATTACAGATGGAGACCAGATGGAGGCAGCGAGTTCTCAACACCCCCACCTACTCAGCTGACGTAGGGTGGAAAAAAAAAGCAGCTCGATACACCTAATTGACAGCGTGGTGTCATGAAAGGAGCTTTAGTTTAGGGTGCAGTGGAGTCCCAAGTGGAATGCATAAACAGCAAAGTGACACTGATCGGAGCTGAGCGGATCCTGCTGTGGCTGCTGAAGAGATGCTAAAGGGACCAAGCAGGGACAAAACTTCTTGTTCCGTGACGCAAATAAAAACAAAGTCGATGTTAATTATCAACAGCTCTCAAGGCATGGTGGGGGAAAAAAGGCAAAAGATACTTTGGGATCTTATCTTGTTTTTAAGAACAATCCAGAAAAAAAGAAGAAGCTGCTTTTACAGTTTCACTCGTGTGATTATTCCTAAGGACGCTCTGTATTCTTGGTGTGATGCTTTCAGAAAGAATCAGAAAAGACGTCAGGATGGAGGGGGTGCAAATCTTCAGTAACAAGTCATTTTTGCTCAAGAACTAGCAGTAGTGTATAAGTAATGTCAATTTGAGGAGAGACAGAATTTCTTTCTGATCTGTGGTTGTGATGTTCCCACGCACTTGGTAGTCTCTCTCTCGCTTTTTCTGCAAAAGTGCCTTTCTATTGATATTCTCCTTCCTCTCCGTGGTCTCTATTACGTCTGTGGAGAAGCTTTGCTCACCATACTGTCAGGAAATATTTCTGGTTATAGGGCTTATTCAATGTAAGATGGGGGCAAGGCGAGGCAAACTTTTATATAGTACATTTCATGCATGAAGAAAACACAATGTGCTCCACACAAAACATTTAAAAATGCATGGAAAATGGGCAGCGATAGGCTTAAAAAGAATCAAAAGAAAAAAAAAAGGGGCACATATAGGCTTAAAAAGAATAAAAGAAGAAAATGATTTTTTCCTTTTCAGTTTCACAGTAAGTCGCTTCAAAATCCACACTCTTTGGCTTTGCCACGTATATATTCTGTATCTGCCTGATCCAGAACTTCACTGACGTCAAATCAAACGTACATTAAGTGAAATGCCGGATTTCAGGAAGGATTTTATTTTTTACAGCTGCTCCGTTCCATTAAACGGAAGAATTGTGAACGCCTTTGGAAACTGGTTTGCAATATACACACACACACAACAAAAACATAGTGAAACAATAAATAAGACTGCACACTTACAATAAACGGTACACAGTACAAACACAGCACTGTCCTGCACTGCTACAAAGATTCAATATGAGAAACTGAAAGACACACATTTTACTATTATAATGACGACTGACAGTGATTATGGTTCAGTGTTTAAATGTAATAACACCCCAGTGATTCAGTATTGCTCTGCCATAAAGTTGTGGAACTCACGAGGGACAAGTTTTAAAAAGGGCAAGATGAAAGCAACATTGTGTAGTAGTTGGTATTTTTGTCATTTAGCAATCCCAGATTCAGAGTGCAATACCACTGTTGTAAATATGGACATTTGTACACGGGTATTTGTTATGATTATATTACTTATGATCAAAATTTGCAAGTGTAACAACACAAGACATCAGCCAGCTTAATATTAGTTACTAGTCCAACAGCAAGAAGCCGAGCCCGGCGTCTGTCTCCTGCCAACGGCTAAAAGTCAGTCCCAGATCTAGCTTCTCGCTCAGCCATGCTCTCATTTTCTCTTCTCAGCTTCCGCCTTCAGCGTCCTCTTCAGCCTTTTTTGCTACTGTCATTAAGTCCATAGAGGCTGCTGAGGCCGGTTACATTGCAAGCTTGCCCAGCTCCGGTTCTGGCTCAACTCCCCGGGCCTAAAAACCTCCTCTTCCCAGTGGTCCAAAATGTTCCATCAAGAAACTCAATGCACTCACTGTCAATAACAAAGAGTTGATGTATTTTTCTTAAAAGGAGCCCTATAATTATGTTTTATATTATATTACTTATTTACCACAGCAAATCAACATAATTAGGACATGTTTTAATTAACATATTCTGTTGGTTATGTTGGGTTTGGTTAGGGTTAGGCAATCACTTCAATCACTGGTGTTAAAGTCTTGCACTGTCCAATACAGTGCGTCTTTTATTGAAAAAAACAAACATTGCCACTAAACTTTCTACACTGACTGACTGTGTTTCCCTCAAATTATATTTGGCAATACAAATTAGTTGTGTGAAAATGTAATTTGTAGCAGCAGAAGCAGAGATACCCTGATTCTTAGTCCCAAGTGTGGTCAGTGCTGACGCAACCGATAACATAATTTCTTTAAACCATCTGTAAACAGTAAAGCTCGCATCTTTCAGGCTTCCACACACTTTCTATCACATATTTCTGGTCTCAAAGCCCCAAGAAGAAACAAAACTGTTCCACAGCCACAAAAGATATTATGTAACTGTTTACACAGTTGTACTTGCAGTGTCAAGACAACTTTCTGTGCAAAATCCCCATTTAAATAAACATCGCCAGCACGAGAACAATCTACACAAACCTCTGAATCCACTTAAAGACGCCAAACAAACGCTATTTTCGGACATAAAAATCCCCTTTGTAGTAGAAAATATAACAAGACAACAACAAAGTGTCATATGTGCAGAGAGGAGGTGTGATTTCTAGCAGTGAGTCACTGTTGTCAGTAAACTGAATAAACCAACTCCTTCCTCATACAGAGGAAGTTTGGCAACGACAACACACGCCTCCACACCAACACCACTTTTACAAATCAGAAACACGCTTCTCCTCAATACACTCCCTCACATGCAACCTTCCCATCACTTGCTTAATGGAGTCCACAGCACTGTAATGTGGTATGTCACGGCTAATCACACATCCATACGGAGAGCTTTTTCTGAAGTTACTGTCACCTCCATCAAGAACATGCATGAATCGTGGTTTAATTAGATTTATGCCAAGAGTGTTCGCTTCGTAATTACAAAGCCGAACACCTGCTTGCCACCATCGTGCTCCTTCAAAATCGTAGTCAATGTGGTGAGAAGAGGTGATACATTTCCATTCGCTTTATTTTATTTTCTGGTCAAAATCAGCTGCATGGCGTACAAACTTGACATTGGTTATCATTAAGTATAACATGTTTGTAATTCTACATCTTTCAATTTGGAGAAATAATCGCCTTTCACAGTAAATCTCTATCTAAGGAGACATTTTAGACCTTGAGTTGTTCAAAATTGCTCATCACAATGTGTGTTTTCAATGCCACGTTGTTCTACAAGAGCTTTTAAACGCTATGGTGGATAATAATCAGTGAAATTCACTGCTGATGTTTCCTCCTTTTTGCGTAGGACTGTTTAACTTTCCACTTTCCTTTTTGCAAGTCCCTGTGAGTGTTTTTGCATTGTTGGCCAAGTGAAAGACTTATCCAAGCTTCAAGTGCTCATGTCAATGGTTTTCATCTCTGCTGTCACCGAGCTGTCAATCAAACTATTAAAATAAAATAAAATAACATGGACATTTTTAGACAAAACTGGAAAAGAGCAACTTCACTGACTCTATTCACGTTGCCGCTTACTATCCACGCATTCACACACGTGCATTCTCTCATGATTCCTCAGTACAACACACGCATGCACAAACACTTTTCCACACCGCCACGCATTAACAACGATGAGGGGATGCATAGATGAGGGCCTGCTCTTTGCAGCAGGCTATAAAAATAGAGGCTTTTATTAACACTGATAAAAAATTCCATCTTCTTATCGACAGGGGAAACGGAGAAGGGCGGGAGAGTTTTGCTGCAGCGCTGCTTAGAATAAGGATGAGAGAGACCGAGAGACACCAAGAGAGTGAGAGAGAGAAAGAGAGAGAGAGAGAGAGGGGGAGATGGTTCGGGTGTGGAGTAAGGGGGGAAAGATGGGATAGAATATCTGTATTATAGTGAAGCCAAACAGAAGCAAAATGAGTCTGGACAATGAGAGGACCAGATGGTGGTTGGGGGAACCGGACTGGGCAGTGAGAGATGGAGTGTGGGGGGAAGAAAGCTAACTACCAGAAGGAGAGAGAGACAGATGGAGAGAATGTAAGGAGGCGAGGGAGAGGGGAGTGGTGGGTTTGTCTTTACTGCCTTTGTTCGTGTAATCGAGGTTTTTGTTGTAGCAGTAAGGAAAAAACGACTGCAGTGTGGTGCAGCACAGAGTCCGAGCAGCATGGATGTAGAAACCAGAGGATACCCGTGCACCTTGGGACCTGTGCTGAATGCGGGTGGAGTGTGGTGCAGAGACAGGAGAGCTGGTGGAGGAGGAGGGGATGGGGGGGCAGGCGGAGGTAGAGGGTGAGGAGGGTGAGTGAAGGATGAAGGAGGGAGCAGGGGAGATGTGGAGGTTGCAAGAACAGGTGGGGAAACAGCAGGTGGTGGAGGGGTAAGGGAAAAAAAAAAAGTCGTGGTAACAGCTCAGGGCAGGCTGCATCATGAAGTACCTTGATGATGCTTTAATGACCCAAACGTGCTTCTTCATAGAAAATGAGCTAAAAATACATGGAATCAAAAAACCTTTGATTTATTGAGAGTGACATTTTTAAAATGATTCCCTAATGGATGCTGAATTTATACTCATCATTTCACGAGAGCTTGACCACAGGGGCTTATATTTAACTTTTTAATAAAGAGTTTATTAATATTTTCTTTGCACCCTCTCCTTGATTTTAGCATTGAAGGGGAACCACTATGAAAAAGTTTTCAAGTATAAAGCTTGGCTCTAGTGGAAGCTGCACAAATTAAATTGTCCATTATGAATCTGACAATGTTTAGACAAGGCAATGCATTAATTCATCATCAAAATCATATTTTTTCCCAAATTTCTGGCAAAATTATGATTTTTTTTAAATCAATGTTAAATTAAAAGGCTAAACTTGAAGAGACAGTTAACACTAGAAACGCCCAGATCACTGGTGGATTGGTTGATACTAGTGGATCTTGAAATCCTGAATATGACGACCATGTGATGCAGAGCCGCATTCGCCGCCATTCTGACTGGAACAGAGCCAAAGCCAACACAAATGTTTTGTGTTAGCTCTGATCTTGTGTTTGAGTTTGAAAGACTTTCCCAAAGCCCCTCTCAGTACTTTAACAACACTGCGACGCTGATAGATTATTGTAATCTCTTGATATGATTACAGAATCTGTACACGAGTGGCCAAGACTTTGGAGCCAGAAGTTTTGGTTTTTGGTGGTAGGATCAATCGCGTTTGTTTGCGGAGAGCAAAAGGGGCTCATCGCACTGGCTGAAATGCAGTCCCAGAATCCAACGACTGATGACAATTTAGCTTTTTAAAACATTTCTCTGCATTTATATGCAGATATCTGTTTATAGAGATTAGATTAAATGTGCCTTCCTCGTCTTTCTCATGTATCAAGTTGCTGAACAGATTGCAGAGGAAGTCTTGGCCTGGATATCTGTTATCTGCTACATCGGAAACCAAGAAACTGTTGCCGCCACAAGCTAAAATTATTGTCAAAGAAGAATATCAGAATATCAGTGTTGTTAAAACCATTTCTCCAGAACTTTGTTTTGTTTCCCAGTACTGCACTTGTTTCCATAGTTCCCTTTTCTTCCACTATACCTTCATTTAAGAACTCATAAGTATTTAATTAGTATCTGATTCATACACGAAATGACACTATAAATTGTGGGCCAGCTTATAAAGCATTATGGATTTAATCACTAATGGTTGTGATGTGAAAAATTAAGCCATGAAACAGTGACATGTTGTCCTCTCTGTATGAGAAATCATACAGATCTTTTTTTTTTTTCCTGAAATTAATCACACAATGGAAGGCTGGAATGTAATCTCTTATCCCACTGCCAAAAATGTAATTTCCCCCCGCCCTTTTCTAATCACCTGTCTAATATGTTTTCCCTAAGAGGTTTGATTACATTGAAAAAGGCTCAATATTGTTGTCACATTTGTCAAGCTTGTGCCATCTGTCTCTCCACACCATGATGGAAACATGCCAAAGGGTTCAGCTCGACCTTGCTACACCTGACACATAATGATGACTTAGTATTCAAGCATCTTCCCAAGGTATCTGAGTTATCGCCAACCTCATCATTCCCACGCACTCTTGTCTGGCCTGGCAAAAGAAGCAGAGCGACTCAGCCTCAGACACAATAATACACTCAGGAGAGATAGAGAAATTGCTTCTCGGAGGAGACAAACGCTCGTCCAATCAATCCCACGACAAAGCGGGGTTCCGCCTGAATCTTTCCAAGAGGCACCTCTGCCCTGTCCTCCTTTGTAGTTACCACAATGAGATCCTCAGCGGAGTCTTGTACTGATCAAAGGCCATTCCCTCCATCTTTTAAAGAAAAATGAAGGACATCCATTCTTATTAAACCCTCTGTCGCGTTTTATTGAAACAATTGCGAGTCTTCGGGGCAGGCGTTTCGTGGCCACACAGTGGGATGTGAAGTGATACCGCAGGGCGAATCAGCCTTTAAGACAGATTTGTTAACTGTTGACAAGATAAACATGGAGACCAAAACCAAATGTCCTCATGAAATATGCATCTTTCCAAAGGGATACGGGGCATGTTTATCTAACAGGTTGTGTTTGCTGTGAGTGATAAAACATGAACATCCACCAGCGGCCTTATTTTATATAATGCGAGCAAAGGCTATGATAACAAAGCCAAATGTTCTTTGCAAGCTCGTTGTGTACTTCAGCAGTTTCATCTGATACTGCATACTGCCTTCAGTGTTCCCTATGGTTTCGTACTTTCTGTACATTTCCTGCAGATACTTTGAAGTACTAGACTGCAGGACGTTTTATGAAATGGGCAGGACGAAGGGTGATAAGGGACTAAAACCTTGATCTCGGCTTTGAGTTCAGTCCTAATGAAATCAGGGCTGCAACTAATGCTTTCATCGTCGTTTTGATAATAGTTATCTATTGCTTGTTAAAGATATTTAACTTTAATATTCTGTTTGTGGTCCTGGAGACCCCAGAGCCTTTAAACAGCTCAAAAAAACTTACTTTTTATTGTTTTTATGAGCTGAATTCTTAACTTTATCAGAATTACTTGTGCAACCAGTGGGACTGATTAAACCAGAATTGTCAGAGATAAAAGATGTAAGTTCTTTTAGGAGCTCAATGTGCAAGAATACCTCCAGACTAACAAATTCAGTTTGAATCTTAACTTTCTCAGATAAAGAATAATTGCATAAAGAAATGCAATATGCATACAACCACAAATAAATGTATTTTCTTTTAGTTCCCGTCTCTTATTCTTCGTTCTTAAGTGTGTGTGTGTGTGCACAGCCACAGTCTGTGGAAGGTTTAGTCTGGTTTAGTTCAGGGTTAGTTCTGTATTAATCTTCTAGGTAGCTCCAGGAGGTCCAGGGACTTTATTCACTTCATTACTTTCCTTCACAAAATATTTAAGTTCAACTAAGTTGTCATATAATCATCTTTAAAAAGGATTAAACTGAAATACATTTGCAAAACAAACAGTAAACATTCAACAGTACACAGCAACATACATACGCAGTGGCATCGTTTGCGTGACGTCATCCACAGGTTTTTGAAGAGACGTTTTGAAGCTCAGAATCTGTGGCTCTGACCCAAAACCACGTTGGCAGTCCTGTCTCTTCTGCCTCCCGGCCAAACTAAAAATAAAGACGTGTAGACCTGAGGTGGGCAGAATGATGCCTGGATGTTCAAACAAACCACCTGTAATGGCACCCGTCACTCATGGAACTGCAGTTTTCAGTGCTTCGATTGACTTCGCTTCACAGCAACGAAGGGTTGCTGCTTGCGAGCCACACTCTGCAGGGAAAAAGAAGTGACCTCATTTAACCAGGATATTTACGTCTTTTGGCCGTCTCCATTTATCAGATTTTTTCACTTGGACATGATGTTGAACTGATAACACGTTTCAGAGGTCTCCTACAGAAAATGTTGCATTATTTCTAACTGGGGTGTGATTGATTTTCATGCTCTATACTTGTGATTGGTGTCGACGTTATTATTTTTTTTTCTCCACGTGCCCTCCCTCCCAAATCCCAGATAGGTTTATATGGATTAAGGAGTTTTATGGCAGTTTGTTCATAAGGGGGTCTAACAGGGAGTGAAAGTGCTCTGTGGTCTCACTGATGTCACCCATAATTAACATCAAAGTGCTGTCTGTGAATGACTTTTGACAAACAGAATGAAGATATATTTGTTCATGCCTCGACCATGTAACACATAAAACATGAAATATTTCCTTGTTTGGTGTAATAACAAAGTTTTATGGTCAATTTCATCAACTGTTCAAGTGCAGGTTGTTGCGAAGGGAAGAGTTATCACTTCAATACCTTTCTACACTCCAACCAAAGAGGTGGTAAAAGCTATTTTCAACAGAACATGAGGGTTAATTTACAGTCATATAAATCAGAGGAACGCTCACATTTAGAAGCTGGAAGCAGAGAATAATGTTGCTTGATCGACATGAAATAGTTGCAGATCATAAAAACTGGCAATTAGCTAATCAATGAATCGTTTCAGCTTGAGGTGGACTAAGCTTCATTTGTTACGTGATAATCTAGTTTGGTAGAGAGTTGTGAAGAAGAGCAAAACACGGAGGAAGAAATACAACTGTAAAAATCACATGTTTGAAATAAGATCTCCAAATTATACTTTTAAAAAAAAACAACAAAAAAAAAAAACAGTGCATCAGCGCCTCCACCATCTGTCACGTTGATTAGGTTCCCATGTGGTTAACTGATAAATACAGCAGCCAGAGATGAGCAGTTTTAATTATAGACGTTTTTTTCCTCAAACGCCTGGGAAACCAATTAAGGCGTGTGGTGCTCACCCATCACACTGATGCTCTGATACATGCCGCTGCATGTGATTTCTCAGCAATCTCTCACTGACCAGAAATTATGAGACGCTGTCCTCATAACGAGATCTCTAATTTGAGTGCCACTGCTAATTGATGTGAGTAAATATTTCCTGTCACGAATCTGCATGAAGTTAATGTCTGGTCAAATTATATGAGCCAAAGATTAATAATAGTTTTTTTTTTTTGTGGAGATGAGATAGAAATAGAAAATTGATGTTTTTACCTTGTAAATATATGGAATTTGGAAACCAAGTAACAAAGGTCTATACTGGCTCTATAAAGGAATAGTTTGGGGAAATAAGCATATTGCTGTTTGTCTCTACGTGTCAGCTCTGTGATGAACAGTCGACCTGCTCACGGTATAACCAACCCCTCGCCCAATGTCTGTTGCGATCGGCTCCAGCCATCCATCTAGAAAATAGATGAATGGAGGCTTATTTGCCTTCTTGTCTAATAAGATGATTAGAAAAATCCACTCCACTCTCATATCTGTCTGCAAACCATCTTGTACTGTAGCTACAGAGAGAATGAAAATGATTAGCCCAGCTCTGTCCAAAAGTACAAAAACCTTCCCACCAGCATTTCTAAAGCTCACGAGTTATATCTCAATTGTTAGGTACAAAAAAGTCTCCTGAAATCTCCAGCAAGTTATTGCAGCAGGCCACAAAACAGTTCAGGACAAACCCATATAAAACGGCAAATTGTTTTTACAGGGTTTTTTTATTTATTTTTATACACAGGGTGAGACATAACCAAGCGGGAACCTCCGTGGCTGTGAAGTGAAACCAACATCAGATGTGTGAAAAACTGCAGTTCCTCAAATGTCCACTTGAGGCTGGCTACAAAACAAGTCAATCTCCATAAGTCCCCATGTTTAAATGTCTAACTTCACAGCAGAAATAAACATGTTTACAGCCTGGTACAAAAAACAGTTTTGGTCTCTATAGCTAATTTCTCCGTTCATGACAACTGTACTGAGGGTGAATTTTTATATAACTCACCTGTTCAAATTATATTAAGGCTTAAAGTTATGCATAATTAACAATGTAGTTGCTTTGATTGACATGTTGGTGCTGAGGTAGCTTTTTTGAGCAACCAGGCTTTATTTAGCCCGCCTCAGGCCCACCGACGTTTTACGTCTTTGCAGATTCTTAAATTAGCCAGGAGACGAAAGAGGTAGGACTCCTAAGCCACCATACTCGTTCTGTGGGTTCGTTGTGGGTCATCCACTAAGCAGATGAACGGCGGTTCAGTCCCCAGCTCCTCCAGTCTGAAGGTTGAAGTGTCCTTGGGCAAGAAACTGAACCCCAAATTGCTCCCGAAGGCTATACGAAGGGTGCGTGAATGCATAGTTGGCACCTTGCATGGCAGCTGATACCATCAGTGTATGAATGTGTGTGGATGGGTGAATGAGATATGAAGTGTAAAAGCGCCTTGAGTGGTCAGAAGACTAGAAAGGCCATTAGAGACCATTTACTCTGAGTTTCACAGCGGCTCTTCTGACGTCACAGATACGACTTTGTACGGTCTACGGGTCTCACGTGGCAATCAGTGAGTTTTTGAGGCAATGGCAGGCGAGGTTTCTGACTGAAGCTTAATATTGTATACATTCATAGACATGACTGTTGTATCAATCTTCTCATCTAACTCTGCAAAAAAAGCAAATGAGTGTATTTCTTTCCTCAAAATGTCAAACTATTACTTTCAGGCACCAAAACAACTTGGTGAGAATTAGGCAAAGTGGATGTGTTGGGTTAACAGAAATGCCTCTGACAACAAGTGTCATATCAGAAAACAAATGGTTTTGCTTTTCCAACGGTTATTTGAAACAATTTTGAAAGGCACAGTCAGCCAGGCTGATAGAGGCGTCAGATCAGAAATCTCTATTATGTGTCGTCCTGGAGGGAAATCACAAACAACGTGTTTTTATCCTTTAATTTGAAGGATTTAAAAGGTAATGTGTGGTTAAAAAACAAATTATAACTCTAAGGTTTGTCTATGATGTATATAGATTAGACTAATATATATATATATATATATAAATGGAGTCAGTAGGTAAACACGGTGCAGTTTTTATCACAAAAGGAGCCTTACTGAGACTATTTTTGCATATAATCACACATTTTGTGGTGTAACTCCTCGCTGCAAGGTGAAAAGACAACACTGTTAACTAAATATGTATCAAAAGAGGAACACGGCAGTTCTCACTTTTCCCGGCATGTCGAAAATGACAAGAATCGTGCTAAAAAAATTGAAATTGGCAAGTAAATGAAGGAATAGAAGTCGTGATGTGCATCTGTGGCAGCTGTTCGCCATAGGTGGAGGTGAAGGAGCTGTGAACTGCTTCTCACTGAAATCACTGTTGGCTGCAAACTTAAATTCTTTCATTTCTTTTCACAACTCTCTGCTTTTCAGTCTGCGACATTACTATTGTCACCAAGCTTTTATTCTACCTGTGGTGCCCATTTCTCTCTGCTCTCCCATGTTTACAAAAATGAAAGTATAGGAGGTTGGAAACCGAGGTGTTACAAGCAAGAAAAAGTCATTTCTGAGTATTGATCAGCAACGCTGCAAATCCCCCGCTGAGGTATCAGTTGTATTATAAAGAAAATCCCTTTTATTTTTTAATAATTGGAACAAAAATGTAGAATTGGCTCACATGCAACATGTAGAGAATTCAGGGTATATGCAGCTGTGAAGCTCACTTGAGACTAAGCGGGATTCCTAATCTGGATAATTACCGAAGTAGACAGAGTGATTGGGCAGTCAGGAGGGGGCTTTTTAATTAGGCAACATGGACCACCATTTCTTTGGAGGCTGATTGGCCCCTTGACATTCATGTAGCTGATTCACTGATGAAACTGAAAATACTTCAGCTAAATATACTGAATGCAATCGCCCTTAAGTCTGGAATATTTAATTAATCAGCGCTCAGAATTATTCCTTTTCTCAAGCATGCTATCTGACATCACGTTATTGGCTCGAGGGCAGTTTCACAAACAGAACACCTTCTTCTGAGTGAAATTAGACTCGTATCATTGCGCCGGACTTCTCAGCCTAGAGGCAATTAAATCAAATGTGATGTTTCTAAAAAAAAAAAAAAAAAACACTTCAATTTCAACGCATTAAACAAACACTGCATACACCTGGACTGTTGGTTTTATAACACAACACTGTTAAAACTGTTTGCTGTGTCGGTGCTCTTTCCTGCCTGATCAGGAACTGCGTTTGATCACTCCTCTCTCTTCCCGTGCACCAGTTTTACTTCCCGGTGCATTCAGAGCTGTTTGATTCTGCAAAATACAACACAACCCCCATTTTCTTTTACCCCCATGTTTCCTGGTCCGTCTTGTTCTATTTGATGCACAGGCCTTTTGAAATATTCAGAGCTAACCCTTCCATCGTATTACCTGCGTATCCAACTGGATATGGTGGCAGTAGGCTCCCTGCTATGCAGCTGTAGGGTGGGTGTGCATGTGAGCAGTAGAAGCTCAGAACCCGTCTTTTATTTGATTAATCCTGTTCTTAACACAGGCTTCTATGTCCGCTCTCGGGGCAGCACCGGGCTGGTTGAGCCTGCTCAAGTCTAAGCCCGTCTCACCCCTGGTGGATTTGCCATGCTGAGAAGGCTGGTGGACACGGAGGTGATTTGAACTGGTGACTGTCAGAGGAATATGACTGAGACGGGAGAAGAGAGGTGAAGATGAGATGGAAGGGCATGTGGATAGAGGGAGGGAAGATCGGCTAAAGGATGACAGGGTAAAGATACAAAGGAAAGCAAAGAAAATGGGGGAGATGACTGAGAGAGAGAGAGGGAATGTATGATTCAGTGATGAAAATTAAGAGCTAATGATAGGAAGAGAAGAAGAGGAGGAGGAGAGGCTGAGGTGGAACAAAGCAAGGGGGGACGCTTCAGGGAATGAGGTGTTAATGATCGTAGCGGGGGGAGGAGGAGAGGTAAGGATGTGAAAGACGGGAGAGAGCAGCACAATTAAGAAACAAGGAATTAAAATGTCAGAGAAGTCAGCTGGGACAGCGAGAAAGACAGAGTGAAGGAGTATTAAGGGGTTTATAGATGGCCTTGCTCAACTGAAGCGCGAACACACACACACACACACACACACACACACACACACACAAACGCACATGCTAAGGTTGAAACGGCGAGGCTGAGTGACACAAAAGAAAACAAACACACTCGTGTTAGCATGTACGTGACAGAGAAAAGAGGGCTGCTGTAGCCAGCTTGTCGGGTTTGCATCGGGACAGGAAGTGAAGAAAATGTAATTACAAATAAATCTGTTGATTATGATGAAATGATTATTTGTGTAGTTTACAAAAATGTCAGGAAATAATTGGAAATGCTCCAAAACAAAGAGCTTAAGGTGGCGTCTAAAACTCAAAGATGTCAGCAAATCATCGCATTTGAGAATTCATTAAAAAAAATGTCTAGAACAACAATTCTTCGGCACCCTGGTGGCCTCGGAGAAAATATGATGACCAGGTGAAGTCTGTCCGGGGACCTCTGTTCCCCATCTCCTTTCCTGTCATCTCTCTGCTGTGAACTTTATAATAAAAAGGTATTTAAAGAAAGAGCCAGTATCCTGAAAAAATGTGACAACATCACACTCTTCAAGGTAAGTTCAGAGATCTGTGAACACGGCATCTAAAAGATGCAAAGGGGCAGGAGACACAAGCAGCTGTGAACGCGTGGTAACACCTGAAATGTTGCAAGTAGTAATAAGCAAGTACTTTATGTCAAATTATAACAATGAGGTCTGTCTGTAAACTGTGACAGTTTTGTAAGGGAGAGGTTATGCTTTTTCCTGGATCTGCGGAGTTTCCAGGAAGTTACTACACCACAGACAGAGAAATAACATGTCAGTCAGTGAGCTTTTTAGATACTGGTAGGTGAGGTGTCTGAAGGGCCAAGCATACAAGTGCATTTTCCAAAATGTCAAACTATTTCTTTAAGGTTTGCTTGGATGTTTACAGCAGATCATTTTACAGTTTGCCTTCGTTTTATCTTCTGAAGTTTGGTCAAACCAGCAGTTTGTGTCAAAGACTGTCTGAATGTCTGGCTGCTTGACTTTCTTGCCATGTCAGATTTTTTTTTATTTTTTTAAGCCATGTACGGTAGCCACCTAAATTTTAGCAATTAACTTGGTGAGTATAATGTTTTAAGTGAAAGAAATTATGATTAATGAAAGATCAAAATCAGTTTTCTGTAAAATTGAGTCTCTTCCGCCAGTCATAATCTTGATACTAGATCGTTCTGCAAAACATTGATGATATGACAACGATGGTTAAGATTGTGGATTGACTGTGGTCGGGTAAAAGAAAGCAGGACTCGAACTCTCCACGTCTCGAAGGTCAAATGCATCCATCAACTGCCCAGCCCTCCGCTGGATTACTTTCCACCTCTGCTGCATAAAGGGAACATTAATATCTGCTCTGGATGTAAGTCATGACTTGCAGAAACATCTGATATGATCACATTTCCTCTGATGCTGGTCGTGAGTTTCAACACAAGTCGGAGCAGATTTGTGTCGGAGGATTGTGGGATATGGAGCACGGAAACTCAGCCTCCAACCGGCCAACCGCTGCTTAACAATTCTCTGATTGAACGACCCCACCGGCCTATTTGTCACCTCTCATTCCCTCTCTTCACTTTTTCCACCCTGTCTGATTCTTTTCATCTCGCTGCCCTCCCTCCTCTCTCCTGTCTCTGCCTCTGTCTTACGTCTTTTGCCTGCGACTGTATTTTGTCATGCAGTTCTCATGGGACACCCTTTACTACTCTCTCCCCTGTCTCTCCCTCTCTGCTGTCTTTCCTCCCCAACTCTCTCTCTTTCCATTAATAATTTCTCATGCCACTCTTGCTCTGCAGGGCAGTTCTCATTGGTCTCTCCTCCAGTTCTGATTTGTTATGCCACTGCCATTCCCCCGTGCACGTCTCATTGGTCACTGTCCGTTGAGCTTTCTATTACGCTCTCTCTCTCGCCCTCTCCTCGCCTGCGCATGTTGTTTGATCTCATACTTTCGCTGTCAGAGATTTGTTTCTCCCTAAAGCATGCGACTGAGGTGTTTTTCATCTGTGACGCCTTGATCAGCACAGAAGACTGCGTGTGAGGCCAGCAGCTTAAGTTTTGTCCATATTTCCGTTCAGGGGGAATTATTTAGTCAGTGTTACACACACTGAGTAGATATTGCCATTTCAGTCTGTCATTAGTATCACCTGAATGCACCACAAGGCATTTTAGAAGGGCAAATGGGAATATGGGGCCATTATTGGAAAACAGAGAAAGCATATGCTTTGTGAAATATTGCACTCCTGCTTCCCGTTAGAAGTGATTGGATGTGTGTGTGTGTGTGTGTGTGTGTGAGGGAGTAAAGTGTGCAAGGACAATTTATGGAAATGCTAGCTCATGACAAAGAAAGTGAGACAAGCAGCTGCGCGAGCAAATCAGTTCCGTTGAATTAGAAAGAGCCGTCAACTCTAAAAGATGCATCACGATCATCTCTTTAATGTTTGAGTTCTGAAGAGACTTAAATTAAATTTATTACATGTCTTTGCCTCACATGCGCGCAGATATTCATAGGCATAGATGTGTCGTCTTTAGAAATAAAGACGACACAGACTTCTCTGATCTGCTCTAAATGAGACTGTCCTCACCAGAGAAATGACAGCACCAGTTTTTTGTTCAAAGACTTCAAATGACTTATGTTCACAAACTGAATATCGATTTTTTTTTTTTGCAGCCCTGAGAGTAATGATTGTCTCCAGCCGCAAAGGCGGAAATAGCGTGACATTGTTAGATTGTTGTAAAAAAGAAATCTTTCAGGCTGGTCAAAAGAAAAAAAAGGGACAAAACCTCTTGTTATTCAGAAGCGTTCACCCATTATTTCAAGATTACCTGATAACACTGTACAACACCAGATAAATGAATTAGCTTCTTTTGCTGTGTTATGTAGTTGTAGCAGTCAAGTGAAACCAAAACAAACAAAATATCGGATATAATTCCATCTCCCCTGACATGAAATTACAACTTGGAGGCTGATGTGTATTTTTTATTTATTTTTTCGCACTCATTGTGTAGAAACTGGTCTTGGTATAGCGTCCACAGTTTCAGAGTGGTGGTAAATATGACTAAAAGTCAGTCACAAATTTACTCGTGCCTAGTAGGCTCTTGTCCTTTTCTCTTCTTACCTTCCTTCATCAACGTCCTCTTCGGGCTTTTCACCTCTGTAATCTTAGAGGCTGCTGAGCCTGGTTACATTGCCCATTTGCCCAGCTCCTGTTCTGGCACAACACTACGTGCCACTCCTGAAAACCTCTTCTTCTCCCCCAGTGGTCCAAAACACTACCTCTGCTCTGAGTTCACAGTGCAGGCAGCCTGGCTAACACACTAAGCTAACAGCAGCTACATTTCAGAGCACTGTACAGCAAACCTCCAAGGAAAAGATCAGAGCACACTGATTGATTTTGTGCAAACAAACATGAGACAAACACATATAAAGTAAACCTAGAACAGGTGCACAGTTGTCATTGGGTAAACGGTTGTACAAGCTTAAAATCTTTTGGATTAATGGAGCCAAAGATCAATATTCAAGTGCCACACTCCTCATCGTCATATCAGAAACAGAAGAACACAGATATATCTCATCACAGACAAAGATGGAAGAACACAACACGTACAAGTACTCCATCCATCAAGTATATGTGCGCTAAGTGGACAAAACATCAGCACAGTTCATTTGTCTCTCTTATGCCTATTTTTTGGAGGCATATATGCATATAGTGTTGGACTCAACCTTTTCTGTCTTGGTGTGAGGACTTGTTGTGAGCTCAACAAGCTACAGAGTGTCACACAGTTCCGGCTCCGGCCAGAAATCAATTGTAACCAAGGCTAACAGACAAAAGCTGAGCTACAGCACAGCGGAAACAGTAAATGTGGTCTGATGAGTTCCTCTTATGTCTACACAGGTTTGTGTTTGGAGGATACAGCCTTTACTCTGTCCAAGTCTGCTGCCACTGTTAAACATGGGGGTGGATCTGTGCCGGTGTGAGCCTTTCATCCCGTGGGAGTCATTAGGTCTGATGATTGCTCTGCACAATCGTATAAAGGTTGAGGTATATGAGGGCATTTTATAGCAGCAGGTGCACCTTAAAGTGCAATCACGGCTCCATCCCGATGCTCTTTGGCTCCCAAAGACATTAACTCCCACCAATTTATTTGTTAACAATTAAATTCAAGGGTGGCTTTGTGGACACTTAGTGCCTTTCGTGGCTCGCTTGATCAAGATTTAAACATCAGTGAATGTTTTTTTTTTTGTCTTTACTGTTCCTGCAGGATGTTTAATGCATTAAACATGGTATAGAATGTGAAATCAGACAGCCACGGTGGATCTACATGTGTTTTTATAATTTCTCCTCATTAAATATATTCTGCAAGTACTTTATGACACAGACCTTCATTTTCTCTGTACATGTGTGATGGATGATTATATGAAGGAAGGTCACTGCAGCAGGTCAAGGTAGATTAACCACCTGAACCCAAATGATAAATGTGAAATTTCACCTTCACACACAGATAAAACTAAAGTCATACAATGTCAGATTTTGTATAAACAAAGCCCACTGCTTGCTGCAGTGAAGCTACATGATGCTTGCACTGAGGGAAATATATTGTGTATTAATTTATTTATGGAATTCAGCATGACATATGTGGTATCCTGGGATCGCAATGCAATTTAAAATAAAGGTCCATGGGTCTGAACAATGGAATCACAATACATATTTATAATGAAGGCTATGCTGAAGAGGTTAAGCCTGGCATTTATGGTAATACTTACATTTTAAGTTTTTGCCATTGTTTACTACCTTCCCTTAACTAGTGGTCACATATATGATGCTCCTTTTACACCCTCGGGGTTTAAACGCGGATTTCCTGAGTATATTCCAATAACTGCTATTGCTTTGACGTGTTTGAGAGATTTAGGTGCTGCACTTTATGATGGTTTTCCTGATAAGTGCAATATTTCCTGCACCTCTATTTCTATATGTTTTATGTTATTGATGTCTTGGTTGCCTGATTGCTTCAGTATTGATTTATGTTTCCATCATATGCTGTATTTTTTTTTTTCGGACTGTGAATGTGTTGAACTTCACTTCTCATGCAGGAGAAATTTAATTGAAATGTCCGACAAATAACAAATCTTGCTCCGCATGACCAAACATTTTTTATTACCTATGTAAAAAAACTGCAGGTGCTTGGGTTATTGTGATATAAGCTAAATTAAGATAAACTAAACTAAGATGGACTTTATTGATCCCACACTGGGGAAATTCACTTGTTACAGCACCTCATATACACAAGGTGGATAAGAAATTGGTCTTCACTCTCCTGTACGCTCCACTGATAGTAAAAAATAATGGACACTGTATGCATGATGTCACCCATAATCTGTGGCTCTACCACCTCCCAGCTAATCTAAAAATCAGCAAAGATGTAAACATGTTTATTTCTGCTGTGAAGTTGAACATTTTAATATGGGGGCTTATGGAGATTGACTTGTTTTTGTAGCCAGCCTCAAGTGGCTGTTCGAGGAACTGCAGTTTTTGGCACTTGAGCATTCACCTCACAGAGGTTGCCGCTTGGTCCGCTCTCACAGGTTGAAAGCCATCCAAAGACATACCAGCGAGCTCATTCAGTCATGTCTCTGTGATGCTACGTTCTCGATACTCCCTCTGTAGCCTGGTTAGCGCCGTTATTCGGCAGATATCTTACATTTCCCTGATAACAGACGGTACCGCATGGTTGGTAACGTCTTCTCTGCTCCTGGCACTGAGATCGAGCTCTGCATCCCTGCCTTCTCTCACTTCAGCATGGATCACTGATCTTTCTATAGAGAATATGCTAGCGCTGCCTCGCGCTAACAGCTGTTTTCATGTGTAAATGGGAGCCGTGGTGTTTTTTGAATGGGTCACCAAATGTATTCATGAAGTAGTCTGTATAACAGAAAAAAGTCAAATCACTCCATCGTTCCACGTCCAGAAAAAGGTTCAGAGCTGCTGTAACTAACCGCCAAGCACGCAACACCATTGTAAGTGTACAGCGTCGTATAATGCTCTTGTGAGTTTCTGTGTTTTTAGGACATGTCTTATGTTGAAAATTTCCATATTGTACATCTCAGAAAACATTTATAGCATTGGTGCAGTCATCCTAAAAGGCGAAGGGAGTTTTCTCCTCATTAGACAGTCACCATCCTTTATGTCTGTGTCGCTGGTACGCTTGTTATTATTGTTATACGATGTATCCCCTATCGTGTGGGAGTTTTATGCACTTGTGTGCATATGGCAAAGTGACTCAAGCACACAGAACCTGTTCCCAAATGAGGGCACATTATGATCAGACAACACTCGAGGGCATCGGGAGACTGAGGGTAATTCACTTCAATATGATTCCCCCCCGTAATGAATTCGAAAATGGCTGCACAGAAATTGAGGAAATTTTCCAAAATGAGAGCCTTGATGATTTCTGGCTTTGAAAACCGTGTCACCAATTTGGGGCATGAGAAAAGCAATCTCTGCAGGTCAAATGACATGACTTATTCAGAGGAGAGACTTAGACAGTTATTTACTCATAACATAAGCATGCATATCATTAAATAAGAACCAGTAATGTGTTTCTGCACAGCTGTTGGTTTTTTTAATGTTTGCTGAACTGGATTCACATTTATACACGTGTGCACATGTGTAATGCATGATTTATGTGGCAGTTTTAGCACCTGGCGTTAGGGAAATAAACAGAAGAATATTAGCTGTGTGTATGCTGGTGTCTCCACTCTGACTTTGCCCTGGGACTGGATGACTGCTGTCACCATGTCTGACAAACCGGGCACCGCTGCAACAAATCAGTCTCCTCCCAATCCCACTCGATATAATGAGACCAGACCTGCAGGCAGCTAGAGGTGTGTGTATATGTATGTGTGTGTTTACGTATATGTGAGTCCCTGGGTTGCACAGAGGGATGGGGATGGGGGAGGAGGAGGAGGAGGAGGAGAGAATACTCAAGGGATTAGAGATTTATTGATTACCCTTTGCAGTGTCTCCCCCTCTTCTTCCTCCCTCCCTCTTTCCTGGGTCTTCCATTCTCTGCCAGGTTATTTATAGAGGGTTGTAGAGGGCAGTGTTTTTGGCTCTGCAGTGTGTTACAGGCTTCCAGTGACCTGCCTTCTCTTAAAACACCATTCCAGAGGCTTATCGAGTGCACCATCATCATTATAATGGAAGGAGAACATGACGGCAATAAGCTGCAACAAGCCTCCTCTTTTCTCTTTACAAATGCACCGTTGTGTCTCGCGCAGCTGCACTTTGAATAACGTTAAAATGTAAATGCACGACGCACCCTGCCTCAGCAGCACTGACAGGCATGGAAAAACATCAAAATGTAGACATGCAGATGATTGTTCCCTTGCTGTTTGATAATGATTGGTTGGAATATGGATGAATGGCAGTGCAGAGGGCGGCAGGGGTGGACAAGGGTGCGGGGGCAGGTAATGGTTGCGACTTGGCAGTTTGTGTTGATTCACTGGAGGCTTCAGGCTTTTTACAGCAGGATGTGTTGGCTCATACGGTTTTCCCCTCTGTCTCTACGGGAAAACACCAGAGTTGTGTTTGTATATGAGGACTGCATGAAGTCCTGCTACTGAATCTTATCCTTTACAGCAGTATGAGCAGAAAATATGAGACTCCTCTCCCAAGACAAACAGCATCTCCACAAATGCCCCAAAATGACACATGTTTGCATTCAAGTGGCAAAGCCCTCCAGTGGCTCAGTAATTATGGCTCTTATCTGTTGGGAACACAAGAGGAAGTCATGTGACACAGTTAGAGAGCCACAAAGTCTGTGTAGGAAGGACAAACAACAACAACAAGCTAGAGAATGACAACGAAGGTCCCTAACCAAACCATGATCTCTCCCTAAACGGCTGAATTTCACTGGGCACGGCTGCGACACGGCATCCAGAGATAATCGACTTTCTAGATGTTGAATCCACCAGAAGCATCATGGTGCATTTCAAAAGTGTCCCAGAAGCAGCTCCCTGCTAGTCTATTTTTGATGGAAGCCAGACCACCCATGTCATTCACCACAGAGCAGACTGAGCTTGTCAGAAGTCAGACACAGAAATGGCATAGAGAATCTGGTTGACTTTCAAAATAAAAACCCCTGTGCAAACCTCTGGTCATGAAAACAGCCAAAGGGGAAACAAAAAGAACTACAGTACGTAGCCTATTTACTCATGGTAGGAGCACATGAACCAAAAGAAATTACCAAATCCGAGCAAGTTAACAAAGTCTGGCGGCCAGAACGCTCTGCTTCTGAAATGCTCCTGGTGGCGTATGAATTCGTGTAAAGAACAGACCAAAACAGCTTCACAACGTAACAGAACCGTACCTGGTGGGGTCCAGAGGTAAACCAAGTGGCAACCTCCGGTGCTGCGAGATGAAGCCAATGCAGAAGTGCTAAAAACTGTGATTCCTTGAGCGGCTGCTTTGAAAACAGGCTGCAGGAGTGAGTCAACCTCTGCAAGCGGCTGTATTAATTTCAGAGCAGAAATAAACATGTTTACAGCCTGGTACAGGCAATGGTTTCGGTCTCTATTGCTAATTTCTCTGTTCATGACAACTGTGAGAGGGTGAAGGTAGGCAGGTAAGTGCTGTTACTTATTCGAGCACCCAGGCGTCATTCGGACCGCTTCAGGTCCGCCGATGATCCACGTCTTTGCCGATATTTAGATTAACTGGGAGGTGGAAGAAGCGGTACATCCAACATGACGGCGGCCAGCGTCACATAGTTTCAAAACAGCGCTTTGGAAAACCTACGGGTGAATCGCTCTGTCCATTCTTTATACTGTCAATGGTGTATTTTGTGCGTAAACCTAAAAATGATGTGATTTGTAACAGATTTAAATATACTACATATAAATGATGCAGATGTATTGTCAGATCAGAAAACGTACCATTCTGGAGGGCAGTTACAACCTGGTGGAAAATCTTTATGTAAGAGCAGGATGACTACAGTTTTCTGTACCACAAAGCAGAACAATACCGCAATAAGGAGGAGGAACAACTAATCCGGAGCATTGAGGAGTGATCATGGGTTTGTCGTGCATTGTACCTGTCGGCGGAGACGCCAAGCCTCCTTCCAAAACAGCCTGCAGGTTTTGAAATTTCCTATTCTCCTTCTTGGCAACGAAAGCCAGATTTAGACAATGCCTCCAGCCCAAATGAGTATTTTAATGTGTCCCAGACTTACAGAGTGGGAGTGGAAGATGACGGCAGGATGCTGCACAGCTCAGCGGAGGCTACGCAGCAATATTTCTCAGCTCAAAAATACCTAAGGGGAAGTATATTTCTTTTATCCCACTGCACCAACCCTAATAGATTGGAAGATATAAGTGTACAGATGTCTTTTTGCAACACTGTAGAGGCACAGATAGATAATTTAGTGAAGATGGTGTTAGCCATGGGTTAAAAATCCTCACAGTTGGATATATTCCCATCTATCCAGGACAAATGTGTTAGCATGGATTTTGGATGGGCAACAGACATCCGCAGTGTTGTTATATTTACTGAGCTTCCCTCCCATGTGTGTTCAGTAATGGGTATCTTAACGTACTTTGAGAGTTGAGATTTCATTTGGATGATAAACAGACTGTAATCCTCTCACACACACACTCACACACACACACACACACAGCACCTTGGGAATAAACTACCAGCAGCACAGTTTGACCCACTAGGTTAAATACCTTTTCTGATTTACATACTGGGAGAAATTGAAGTGGAACAAGACCAACTGGATTTTTTCTCTTTAGCATCCTGGCGGCTCATAAGTCAGATCTTCAGTAATAGTTCTGGCTGCTTTTAAACTCTGATTTAGCCTAATTGAAGTTTTTACCATCGCCTCGCTCACTCTAAGTTTAGATGAGAGCTGAAAAGGAAATGTAAAATATGCTAAATGGAGAGAGAAAGGTGGGCGCATCCGTTTCAAGATCACAAGATCGTTTTCTGCACAACCAACCAATTCTGCTCACTGTCGCTTTCTGCTCTCCAACATCCTTTAACTCTCTCATTGTGCTGACCAGACCAGACTGTCTGACTTTTAAGATTCCTTCCTCTTCCGAGTGGAGAACAACTGATTTCCAGGCTGAACAGAAGCTGTCAGGCTTTTATGGAGGGGGGAAAAAAAGAAAAAAAGTAGGTCAGCGTGTGAGTGCCAAGGAGTGGCCTTTCATCCAGGTGTGGAGTGGCTAATACAAGCACTAAGCGGTAACACTGTTGACTGTCGGCAAGCTTACCGGGCTTCATGAGATGCTCTCAGTCAGGGGGATCCTGGGACGCCAGAGGCAGGCTTCAGCATTAACAACGCTATAATATAGAGCCAGACTGATATGAGATAGTTGAAACTAATACAGATACTGAATTTAGAAGGTAAGAATTCACAGATTACCGTTATGGTGGCTGATATCTTAATGCAAATACACCCTTTCTATGTGGATTTTGCACCAATATGACTGCACAAAAAAAAGGTACTCAGAAGGCTGCTTTCTTATAATAATATATAAGTTCAATATTCTTTAACATGTTAAATAATTCGACATATACGTAGTTAACTAATTCTAGTTGACATTGTTGAGAGCTGCCTCTTCTCTTATACTCGTGCTGCTTGTTACAGTATTGTAAATTGCTCTTCACTCTGCTGGATGAACTTTGCAGTGACACCAATATATTACAAGTATTTATTTCTGCATTATATTGTTACAGTGAATGGCTGAAGACCCCAAAGTCAAAACACAAGCCAGGATTCAATGAAAAGCATTGAATTATTTTATTTGAAAGGTGGTTAGCAGGTTTTTTTTAAAGATCTTTGAGTCATTTATTCTTTGAATTGTTGCAGTTGGAGAGGGGTTGAGTGATGATGGATGGTGCAGGGCTGATGGGGGCAATATCTAAGAAACAGAAAAGATGATGAGACGAAGTTGGACGTTGCAGATTTGATCAGAAACAGAGTTTGGCCGTAGCGTAGGTTACCACTTGAGTGACAGAACAATCTGGCAAAGTCTGGAAGGCAGAGCGAGCCGATGCTTTATCATGAGTGGGTTGATTGGTTGATGGGAAGCAGGTGTAGCGGCGATTAGTCGTGTGAGAGGAAACAGGCCATGCCCAGCAGCACACACAAACAAGCAGAGACAGACAAGATGCAAAGAAAAGGGGAAAACACAAGAGAGGGAAGAGGCACAGCCTCAATCCTAACATACATACCAGAGAAAAACTGTTTTCATATCGGCACGTATCAGATAACATACGACATTTACTCTTGCACTGTACTTGAAAACAATAGAGCCATTTTGACATGAAATAGTCAGGTCAACTCAGGTGTTTGCAATGATAGTAACCACGGTTCTGTTCCATTTATTGTAGCAGAGACTTTCCTGTGAGCCAACGTGCACCATGTTCTCCTCGTGTCTGTGTGGGTTCTCTCCGGCTACC
Organism: Miichthys miiuy; assembly: GCA_036365135.1. Classification (NCBI taxonomy): domain Eukaryota; kingdom Metazoa; phylum Chordata; class Actinopteri; family Sciaenidae; genus Miichthys; species Miichthys miiuy. The sequence goes on from CM071603.1 coordinate 25,889,652, forward strand.
TCGCCTTCCTACAACAACAGCCCAGAGACATGCATTTTAATTCGTGACTCATTGGTGTTGAATATGAGCGTCAATGTGGTTTTTGTTTCAACATGTCAGCCCTGTGATGAACTGAGCCGTGGTAGACTCCAGCCACCCACGACCCTGATAAGGATAAGAAGTTACAGAGAAAGGATGGATGGATGATTAAACCAGTAGTTCTCAACCTTTTTACCTCGTGACCTTTTAGAGAAGGTCAGTGTCAATGTCGAGTTAGGGGCTTTTTCTCATGTTTCTCTACAAAGAACTAGAACATTTTATTTTCTTTAATCATCTAATGCCCTTCAGATTTATCTTGTGAACATTTGGGAGGGGCCCGACCTCTCGGTTGGAAACCACTAGAATAAAATTACTTAGTTAAAACTAGCTCCACCTCAAAGAGTTACAACAATAAAATTGTGCTTAGACATTCAGTACTTTCTGTGGAATAAGTCCGTTCTGGTCACAAGGTGAACAATGATTATATTTCTACTTTTATGTAAGTGAAGAATTTGAACAAGCTCCATGAATTACTCTTTAGGCCCCAAAAGGTTCCCTTCACACACTAGAAACGAGTGATTTTCTATTGACTCCCACGACTGGCTGCACGACTAAAGATGATATTTTTTCATAATGGTAGGTTGTCATGGTTAACCTTGATGTGTCACAGCATGAAGGACTTGGGTTCTCATTTCCTCCTTTGTGTGAAGATCGGTCCGATCAGTGAGATGTTTTTAAAGTGTGGATATTGTTCAGGTATGAAGTGGCTGCCTTGATAGCGTGCAGCCCTGTTTCATTTAACCAGCCCTCTGTGACATTCGCTCAGTACTTGTTGATACGTGGACTTCATTTCATTTCATTTTTACTCAAAGCTTCAGCGCCTTTGCCCTCAAATTTCAAAAAAATATATTTCAATAAAGTAAGTTTAGAAAATGTTTTTCAACTATAAATATTAATTTCTTCAATTTCCCTTTGGTCAACAAGGAAATCCAAGACTCAGCTGGATTCTTTTAAAATACAGCTTTAGCCCTTTAATAGTTTTATATTAGTGCCGTTATGAAAAGTAACTTTTCCTGCCGACAGCAAACTACATCTTTTTTTTTTTTGAGAAATGCACAACAAGTCGAAAACTGAAGAAAGTAGAAACCTGTTTTCTTACTATTACACAAGCAACTGTGCCTGAATAAACTACTTAAATCAAGTAAAATCGTTGTACCCTGTGGAAGTAGTAGGTTTGCTGTAGGGGGAATTAGTGCTTGCTTATATAATATACTGTTTTAAATGTAATTTTCCACGGCAGGCTACAGCGCTTCCTCAAACCAGATATCATAAAAACCATCAATTAATAAAATGAAGTTCCCCTATCTTACCGGGATATGGTATCAAATATTTGTGGTGGGGAAGTGGATATGCTTTGTTTCTAATCGTTATATGTATGAGTCCATTATTCGATTGCTTGTGATGCTGACTCTTGCACATGAAAACACTGAGGAGTTTCAGAGGAAGACATCTACAGACCTCTGGAGAGAGTCAGTTATAGAGTGCATAAACTAATCGCCTTTACTGCCGGTGTACAGTGACACTTGTGGGCAATTTGTGCAATAGGATGTGTGATTGGGTTATAGCTCTTGATTATAAAATAGATCTGGTGACTGGAGCTTGCTCTAAAATATGGAGGCTTGGCAGATGATATTAATATTTAATGAGAAGGGAGAGGGAGAGAGGGTGCTTATATGGACGAGAGGGAGTGAGTGAGGATGGACAGGAGTGATGCAAAAACTTTCGAAGTCCAGTGTTACTGTACACTTCTCTGTTAAAGCAACATTGTGTAACTTTTCTACCCTTCACTGATTTTGTTGAAACTAGATCATATTTTATGGAGAAATGTTTTCTGGTTTTCCTTCAACTGGTGTTGCATCAACTCAATAGAGTACTGTTTTGAACTGCTCGGTTAGCTCAGTTTGTTAGCCGGGCTGCCTGAACTGTACGCTCAGACTACCGTGGGAAGGTTTGTACCACTGGTGTCTTGGACCATGGGGGAAGAGGAGGTTTTCAGGCCCTGGCTGTAAGTGAATGCTGATGGGGAGTCGAGCCGGTGTCATGCCAGAACTGGAGCTGGCAATAGAACTGGGCTCAACAGTCTCTATAGACATAATGACAAAGGTGAAAAGACCAAAGGGGGCATTGACGGAAAAAGCTGAGCAGAGAAAAAGAGAGAGCGATCGAGCAAGAAGCCGCCTGACAAGAGTAAATCTGGGAATGACTTTTAGTTGTTGGTGAAATAAAGGCTGAAAGACAGATGCCAAGCTTCTTAATGTTGGACTAATAAGTAATATTAGCTGGCTGATATGTGTCGTTGACCTTGCTTGATGTTAGCAAAGTGACAACAGTGGTATTGCACTCTGAAACTAGAAGTGCTAAATCACAAAAAAACAATTTCTACACAATATTGCTTCAAGTGTATCCAGCCAGACTACTCAGAGACAGAAATGTTGCAAATGTATTTTTTCTGTCATTTAATTCTGTACGTATTCCAGAAAGTCTGGAGATTATTGATGCCAAAATATCCCTTAGGAAATTTGGGACCAATGCAGGTATAATGCATATTGGAAAGTCTGCATTACAATTTTCATTGAATAGTTGCTAAACTGTGTTTGTGTCACATGACAACTGAACCCTGCCTGCCTTCAAACCAATAAGAAAACCAACAACAAACACAAGAAATGCAAAAAATCTTTTGTTTGAAATGACCAAAACTACAACTGCGTTGTTATGTAGCTCTTCATCACTTTATAGTAAGATGTTAATTGTGAAAATTGTTTCCACGGGGCCTTTTTAAGGTTCAAGGTAAGCCAGTGATATTTGTTTACGCTTTGAAAGATGAAGGTTTAAAAAAGGAAAATAAAGATCATACAGTTGTTTATCAGATATAAAAGAGCTGTGGGCAAATATACACCCTGGATACTTGTTTAATAAGTTATTAAAGGACAGAAAAAAACAGCAATACTTAATGTTCTATATCTTACTATTAGAAAATGAACAGGCTTTGTAGATGTGGCCTTTTGGCCCCCGTCAGCTCCGTTATTATCTTCATAGAAATTACATTACACTCACTGGCCTCACTATAAAAAGGCACATCAGAACTGCAGCTGTCCCTCTGAAAAACAAATAAGGAACAAATTGATTGAGTATGAAGTCTTTTATTTAATCGTTTTATCGTATTCAAGCCTCGTTGTCATTCAACAATTAATTTATAGTGACCTTACTGAACGCTATCATCTTATATTACATTATACTTTGCAGGTTAACAAGGACTTTATTGTATTCGTATAATATTACTTTGATTGTATAACACTATATCCTCGCCACTCTTATCTGTATGCTTGTGCACCGATTCTGTAAATAAAAGGAGATTTGTTAGTTGGATGAGGCAGTCAGGGGGCGGGAATGGATTAGTCAAACTTGTATCCTGTCAAAGGAACACACCCACACCAGGTAAACCCACAGTGACGGTATACAGCACTTAGGAGTCCTGGCATTGACAGGACGCTTCTTTGGCTCCAGTGTAAAGCTCAGAAAACCATGTGTGCCAGTTACCACTCATAAACCTGAATACGATGTGAATTCAAAAATGGGTGCATTTGGAGATGTGACCTGCCAGCAGATTTCTTCACCTAGTCATAGTTCAGTGTTACTGGCAGCTGGAATTAAGACCGAAATGCAGACAAACTAACAGTGAGGAAAGTTCAGCAGCAGCAGCAGCAGCTCCTCTCTGAGAAGAGGTGACAAGGTTGCACGCAGGAACAGATAATTGGCAGAGATGTCAGGAAGTCGTCATTGTAATGTGGCAAAATCAACAATGTGGCCATTGCGAAGGGTGTTTAAGGATCTTTAAAGGTGAAGTAGAAGAACAACAAGCTGAAAATCTGTGCATCGCTGCACAGCTGTGGGTAAAGTGTGTTCTTGTGGCAACTTCACTTGCTGTCAAATGAAGTCAAAGTGAAAGTGCCAAAAACTGCAGTTTCTCAAACGGCCACTTGAGGCTGGCTACAGAACGAGTCAGTCTCCATGTTAAAATGTCCAATTTCACAGCAGAAATAAACATAATATGATAATATAATAAAAATAAATGTTTACAGTCTGGTACAAGAAACCGTTTTGATCTTTATTGCTATTTTTTCCTGTTATTTTTATGACAACTGTACTGAGTCTCATTTTTTATATATAACTGACCTGTTCTAACTATAATAAAGTTTAATGTTATGCATAAATAACTTTATTTATTAGTGGCCGCTTTGATTGACAGGTAGGTGTCATTACAGATGGCTTGTTTGAGCACACAACATCCCTATTTATACTGTCTATGCTGTTAACACATCCAGCGGTGATGTTATGGTAAACTGACCACACCTGTGAGTACATTTCTATGCTGCTTGTTATTAAAAGCTCCACATTTAATAAATAAATACGCTACATAGGATCAGCAAAAGCAACAAAAACTGAAGAGAACACCCTCATTAAAAGAAATAAGTAAGTAAGAAGTTTTATTTATATAAAACTTTTATTAAAACACACACAGAACAAAATAAATGAGTAAAAATAGAATAAATAAATTACAAAATTAAACACAGACAGAACAGACCAAAAAAAAAAAAAAAGGCATGGCTGAATAACAGTTTTTGTACCAGGCTGTAAATATGTTTACTTCTGCTGTGAAGTTGGACATTTTAACATGGGGACATATGGAGACTGACTCATTCTGTAGCCAGCCTCAAGTGGCCGTTGGAGGAACTGCAGTTTTTGGCACTTCCACATTGGCTTCACTTCACAGCCACGGATGCTACCGCTTGTTTAGGGCCTATTCAGCAGATTCTACAGCAACCTTTTATGCCTTTCACATCTATGATGTAAGCATAATCCTCCTGCTAAAATCCGGATCAATGAGACATGAATGCATCCCACAGCTCCATTATTGACTGTTTTGATTTAGTGCTCAGTCATGTGAGACGGTGCATCTCTGACTCATCAGAAACATGCAATGGCACTTCTGCTGTAAACAGAGAAGTTTTATAATCTCCTCCTTAGTTGCACTGCTTGTCAGATGTTCTTTTAAATGAACAGATGTGGCGAAAACAGGCATGGCTGTATATTAACGTAAATAGAAAATGAATAGGGTTTGGTTTTGAATTAGTTCAAATGAATTCATTAGTCTTTGCAATTTCAGAGCTGGTGTGAAACTTGATTGGTGTTAATAAGCTCCACGTCAAATTTAGAAGCGAGTTGTGCTCTCTGACAAAATATGCAGCGTTTTCAATTACCAATTTTATTTGAGTAACATATGTTCATCGCCATTGTCTTAAAAATGCTGGTTTTTCACAATTTCATTCACAGTCTAAGTTATAAATATATTCTGATGGTAATATCTAATGTGCTGTTAGACGCATAGGTCTGAGTTTGTGTTGGAGCGTCTCTCTGCGTTGTAGCTCTGAGAAAACCAGAGAAGAAGATGCTGGAGGGAAGTTTACCGTTTGCACTATGCTTAGCAACAAGGGACAGGGTATTTATAATTTTTAAAATCCAAAACTGAAGGCAGCAAACAGCTTAAGGTTCCCTGTTTACACAATGGCTTACCAATAAAAACACAATTTTAGCAAAACACATGCATGATTTGGGCTTATTAGCTTTTATTTAATATTTTCTGTTCTTAAAAAGATGATTAAAAGTTTAAAGGCTTAAAGTTTTACACCAAACAGTGCTCCATGTCACACAATGAAGGACTAGAGAGAGCCAAAATAGCAATAAAAGAAAGAAGGAATATGGAAACATAGCCGTATTAAACGCATTATGCACAATACACGATAAAACGTTAAAGGTGCTACAAATACTGAAAGAGCTAAAGCTGTTCCATTTTAATGCAGAGGAGATCTATCTAAGGCCAGATTATATAAAAGAAACAGTTTCTTCTGTCTGCTGCTGCATTCATGGGATCTGAAGCGACTCTAACAGAAAACATTTTAAAATCCTCGACTAGGGGGTGACGGCGACCAGCTGAGCCCAACTCTAGTGATCTTGAAGATATTTTGTCTCTCCAACTTGTTTTTATTTAACATAGTCGAGTTCAAAATCAGGACACCAGACTGAAACCTCAAACCACGAATCACTATTCGTGTCTTTGGTTTTTGATTCAGTTTTAGTGAAAGGTCGTCACACCAAAGAAAAGACTAAAAGTCTAAGAATGACCGAATGATCAGCGAGCTTTAAGATAAAATAGTTTTGATGACGGCGCTAAATAAAACATGAAAGGAAGAGAGTGCACAACCTTCAGCGAGAGAGTGGATGAAAGGAGGATGTAGTCGCGTTAAAGGCTGAGAAATAAAATGAGTCTTCCCACATCATATCAATCATCCACATTACTCGTGTGAATATAATATCATCAGCTCTCCTTACAATACAAGTAAACTGTAATAGATTTGTCACCTCCACAGCGTCGCCCCAGATAAATTTCTCTAATTATTTTTCCAGATGCCTTCATTACTTCATATGTTAAGGCTTAGGCTCTTCCTGCTGCAGCTGATTCATCAGATTTTTCATTTCATTTGTTTGGGGACTCAGTGGCATCCTGGTTACCAGGATAATCCACAGACCTCACTACGGACTGAAATATTTTATTCTTACATAATGAAAAAAAAACAACTGTTCACAGACGTCACTGTGGGACAGTGTTTCTGCTTTTTATGGTGCTGTTGAGCTTTTCAAGTGTAGCTTTTCATTGCTCTGAGAACAACAAAGGAAATTCAATTTGCTCCAGCTGAATTTCGGTTGGCAGCACGAGTCTGAATGACGGAGGTTTCAACACCTCAGAAAATATAACCAGAATCATTTGCATGGCAAGATACCACCAGCAAGTGGGAAAATGTTGTGACGTCTACTAGACAACATCAGCTGATTATCCTAAAGTATTAGTTCATAGTTTGCTATCAAACTTAACCCAATTAAATCAGGATGAATCCATCCGGAGCCAATCCAGGACCTTGGACACACCAAATTGTTGAGGTAATATATTAAAGTTTTATTCACGTTATGAGTTATAAGTTACATTTACCAACTTCATTCCTTACTCCCTGACATAACTGAGCTGCAATCTGCAGACCTTTATGTTGGCAGCTATGCCTTGTTCTCAAAAGCTGCTCAGTAATGACACCAGAGACACCTGTGGGCTGGGTGTAGATATAAATAAAAATGTCAGATGTAAGCATTAACCAAATGAAACATGACGACTCTCAGAAATGATCCAGACATGCCTTGAGCCAGTACAGTCAGATGGAAGTTATTAACTCTCCAAGTTTTATTAAAATGAAACTTGTGAGTAGCTGTTATGGCCTGTCTAAGTTTAAAATATCCAATTTTGTGCCTCATCGGGAAAATTAGTTTCTAGTTCCATTAAGTTAGTTTTGTATCAAATCAAATGACTACAGTGAAAGGATTGCTCCTAGTGGTGAACCCACTTGAAATCATCACCCAACCCAGCTCTAGACAGATTTCAGTCAACTTTACTGACTGTTTTGGTTCTCAAGCTGCATGTCAAGTGAATGGCTGAGCCCTGCGGCAAACGTCGACCCTCCCAACAATAAAGCAGCTATTTTCAAGAAAGCAGTTTAGACAAGTGTTCACTACCTGCCCAGCACCAAAAAAACAGAGGCCAAAATAAATCCTGGTGGTGAACGTCAAACATCTAGCAGTTAAACAGATATCTTTCCCAAAAGCTGGCGTAGATTAACCCTGCACAAAGACCATAGACAGTATAAAACATGGATGACACCAAAAGTGTGGTGGCTCTGGCCATCGCCATCTTGGCAGTCCTGCCTCTGCCACTTAAATATGGGCAAAGACATGGATCAGGGGTGAGCTGAGGTAAATGAAGCCTGGTTGCACAAACAAGCCACCCGTCAATCCTAATATAATATAATTTTAATGGGTGAGTTAAATAATAATCCATCCTCAGTACAGTTATCATTAACAGGAAAATTAGCTATAATCGTCAAGTGGTCGTTCGAGTAACTGCAGTTTTTGGCACTTCAGCGTTGGCCTTATTTCACAGCCACAGAGGCTGGCGCTTGGTTAAAACAAGACCGTCCCTCCATGAGAAATAAAAGTGTCAGCTGATTTAGCATGTTCACAACTTGTTGATGTTGATATTACAAAGCCCTCTAGAAGCTGTGAGAATTGTGATTGTTGTAAACATTGTAACATTTTTGTAGAGCTACAGTCTGCAGAGGGATGAAGTCAGTATTGTTAGATGGATCAATGACACTTTGGATTTTGACACAGAAGAACACATAAACAACAACGTTTTCCTAGTCTCGGGAGTTGCAGTCAGCTTTCATTCATAGCATATCAACAATTTAAGCTCAGAGCAGTAGTTTTGAATCACGGCCTTCAGTATTTGAATTTAAGTGCTTCAGTGTGCCAAATTTAGCAGGTCACAGATCAGTGGCATCGTTAGCCCTAAAATATTCTTAAACCTAAATAGTTTGGTGTTGTTTTATTTACCAATCCAGCATATCAGTTTAAATAAATAATCATATAACCTGTCATTAAGGACTTCAATGTGTTAATAAATCTGTCAGTTTCAGTGTACGCCATCGTTATCCAATCCATTTACTGAAGAGCATCAGCTGTGTTTATCACAGCATGGATGCAGTGAGCTCATTCACGTATGATTATCATCAGTGGATAATAATAATAATAATAATACACTAATAATAATAATCTATTGGCCTGTAGGAGTCAGGGCAGAGACCTCTACTGGAAAGGTGAGTCTAAGATTTCACAGAATAAAGTGATTTGTGATGCCAATTTTATGGAAATTTTATGGAACTCAATTTGAACTAGAAAATTCGAAATTTTGAGAGTGCATATATAGCAATTAGCATTAGCATGTTAGCATTAGCATGTATTTATAGTGGCTAATCATAATATTAGCATTAGCATGTTATTAGCATGTATTTAATAGTGGCTAATCATAATTATAGCATTAGCATGCTAGCATTAGCATGCTAGTATTAGCATGCTAGTATTAGCATGCTAGCATTATATGATAATTGCTAGGCCAGCAATTATCAGCATTGTATTTAATAGTGGCTAATAATAGCAATATACAGCCTCTGCTCTCTGCCTGTCATTAAGGAAAACTACTAAAATAATCAAAGAGCAGTTACTGCACCTGTTGTCAGTTAGAATGTCAGTTGGAAATGCTGACTGCTGAGACCACCAAACAGGAAGGATTTCTAAACCGTGTTTCAATCATTGAACCGAAATCACTGGGAGCATGTTGAGCCCATAGTTATTATAAATGAAGAAATGTGCCGATTCAAAGAAGTGTTGTCATTTTAGACAGACAAGTTCCATACGTTCTGCCTGCTGGCTAATCAGCAGAGTTACTGCACCTGTTGTCAGTTGGAATGTCAGTTAAATGCTGACAGAGAGAGATGCTGAGACCAGAACAGGAAGGATTTCTGGAAACCGTTTGGCCTATCATTAAACTGAACGTCTACATATTTGTTTTGTGTCGATAAATTGAAGAAATGTGACCTTAATCGCGATTCAAAGAAGCGTGAGAAATTATGGCAGTCTATGAGGCTGTGATATCTTTGTGTTATATAAAGCTGACAGCTCGGATAGTGATTTTCCTAATGTATAAATTATGTCTGTATGGTAACTATTTTTCACAGATAAGCTATGATGTCATCTCTAGCACCACCCCTATTGAAATTTGCCTGCTCAACTTTAAGCCTTGAGTCATGGTGAAGTGAATCACTGAGACCCTCTACTGGTGAAAGTATGTGAGTCTGTTGAAAAGATGCATTCCACAGAAATAAAGTGATTTAGAAAAGTAATAGCATGCCAATTTATATAATTTGTTGAATTATTTTAATGGAACTCAATTTGAATAATAAACTATAATAATAAATATGAAACATTTCTGTCAAGGTGCGCCATATAAGACTCATTTAACTTGAGCTTCTATTTGAGAGTAATGATTAGAAAGTGGTGAAAGCCAAGTTATAAACACACACACACACACACACACACACACACACACACACACACATATATATGTAAACCAGATTAGCCTGACCCAAATATTACTTTAATTCAAGTAATTAAGTAATATTTTTCAGGGCTTGAAACCATTTTAGTCACATATGTGCCCAAAATGTAATCTGTGCGGCTTTAAAAATATTTGGGAGCAAACAATTATTGTGTGTCTGAGCGAAAGTCATGGCATTAGACTCTGTGTTGATCAGTTATTAATTCAATTCATTATGTATCTGGAAATGTCAGGCAGAAGGAGGGCAAGGTGAAGTCAGAGAGAGCAAGGGGATCCAGAGGCAGAGGAAGATCAAGTTACTACAGAGAGAGAAGGAGAGCAAAAACAGACTGAAAATAAATACTAATAAACAACTACTAATAACTAATAAATAATTTATCAGTCTTTGCTAGCTGGTTGTGAAATTTTGTGCTCATGTTTGTGCTATTTTCTCTCACATCCTGTGAGCTCCTTGGGGCTAAGCCCCCCCGTCCTTAAAACCTAGTGACACCTCTGTTACAAATGTTATTTCAAAATGTCAAAATGCATATTTAAACAGTATTACATATTATACACATTCAGCTGCTATGTAAAAGTATCACATCAGACTCAGTACTGTCGGGTACCCCATATTGAAAGGACTTGGATCTAGGCCTAAACACTCTCTCTCAGGAGCGCTCCAACTCATTACCCCAAAAAACGGTGGTCAGATTTAGAACTTTGACCTGATTTAACCGATCAATTTTTCTCTTAAAGGAAGAAGATAGTGCAGAAATACATCTTTGTACCAGGATTTTTCTACCACTTTCATAAATCAAGTGCACTGGAAAGGTAGTACAGATCTAAAGTATAAGATATATCAAAAAACCTTTCAGCCTTCATAGCCGCTTATTCTTATCAGGGTTGCGGCACACTGGAGCTGATCCCAGTTGACAGTAAGTGAGAGACGGGATACACCCTGGACAAGTTGCCAGTTCATTACAGGGCTGACACATAGAGACAAACAATCATTCACACCAATTAACCACCCGCGCAGACACAGGGAGAACATGCAAACTAAACACAGAAAGTCCTCGGCACGCTGGCTGATTTAAACCTTTTAAACCTCATCACCAGGCTCTGACCATCAGAGCAGATTTAAAGGTAGGTTATGTGATTCTGGACAAATCCAGCAAACGCTGTGACTAATACCATGACATAGTGTGAACAACAATGCCGTAAATAATGTAACAAACTATGTTGTGGGGTTTACTGCGGCACAGCTACGATACAGAGAGGATGAGATGATTTCCCAGAGCCATCACGGTATCCAGACAGTGATACTCACACCTCTCCTGCTACTATAGCCAACATCACAACAACAGCATATCTTGGCAAACAAGAAAGAAGCTGTAGATCTGTGGGCAAGTACTTTTACTTGACACATAAGTCTTGGTGGGAAGTGTTGTCAGTCCAAGCCACTTTGTTTGCTTCCCATTTACAAAGTTTGCACTGTGTAAAACCTCCAGACTTTTTTTCAGGGCACACAAGGAACAAAAAGTTAGTGGGCCGTGAGGAGACATTCGCTGAATTTGAAGAAAAGTCTGTTGAATTACTCCAAAAACCTTTTACCACCTTTTAAAAAGGTGCATTGTGTGGTATCCAGCAGTGAAGCTGCAGTTTGCAACCCAGTGAATACCGCTCGCCACACCCTCACCTCCAAGCGTGTAAGTAGGTGCCGCGTGGCTCCGTAGACTAACGAAAATGCAACAGTTCTTACTTTTAAGTGATTATTAAACTAATTTAAACATACTTGTGAATATTGCATAACACTTCTGCTGTATTCCTTGAACAGAGCCCCCTAAGTCTTACACACTGGACCTTTAAGGACCAGAATTCACTCTTTTAGGAAAAAAACCGAATACACGATTCACACATCAAAGCGTCACAAAAGAAATAATACATGAAGCAGGTTGCTGTAGTACTCATGAAAATACCCTTTTTTTAAACTAATCCCTGCCCCAGAGAGCTTCCCTTTTTATCCCCTGTATGTATAAGAATCCTGGTTATGACCTTAATTATACCAACATAATTATATCAATATGTATTCCTGACCCATGCGCTGAATGGAGCGCTCGCAATTGCAACGAGATCAGAGTCATGCGCCGTGAATGTAGTCATTAAATCATCCACCTGTGTTATACACTGAAAGCTCAGGAGTCAAGTACATCTACCGCACATGTATATTTTATCGAGGAAATCATTCAGAGAGATGTCCTTTCATCATCATATCGTCAAAGTGATTGATGTAGATACTTTGGCTCCTTTATGCTAACTTGTGTGATGTTTCTGATGCAATACCGTTTAGTTAAAAGGTATTTATTAATGAAAACTGTGTGTTCTATTCAGAGGCTCTGCTTCAAATACAGAAACCTGCAGTGAGAGGAGGCAGTCCAGATGGCTGCATGAATTTAAACGCTGCAAATCTGCGTGACTGTAAAGCTTTAAGCTGCTGTTTCTGTGACGGATGTTAATTAAGACCAGTTGTGATCAGAGTGAAAGTAAAAACTTCAAAACTAACTGCACAAACAAGACCACATAAATGTTGCAAGAAGTCGATGCTGCAATATAATATTCAGTGGTTTACTCTGTATTGTTTCATGTTTGTGCAAGCAAGGTAAGTCAGGAGAAAAGGCCCAAAAAATAATTTAATTACACAAAACACAAATTTATAGGGTGGTGAGGCAGGCAAGAAATGTCCACAAAATCAAAGATCCACAAACACAGAAAGCTGAACACTTGACACATAGAGCAACAACAAACTCATACTGAAACCAAGTAACACAGGCACTGAATACACAAGTGAAGGAACGTAACAAGACAAGTGAAGTCTAATCATGGTGGAAAAGCCAATCAAACCTGGTGGGAAACACAACAATGGCAGGAAGGAAAGTTCCAGACAAGATTTGTTTTTCAAAAGCGGGACAAACAAATCGCCGGGCAACTCGCATACCCCGCTTTATTGTCTATTTGACTATAAACAGGACCGCAATTTATGAAATGAACATCACTAAAACTTCAAACTAACAACTGGGACCATTAACACATGAGAAAATGTTTCACTGCAGTCATACATCAATGGGGGGAGTAGGGTCATTTTTCCCATAAGACCCCATACAATCGAACATTATTGTTGCAGCCAATGGAGTTTTCCCCCCGCTGCTCATTAGAAAGGATGCAAGTTGAAGACACTTCCTGGAAGCTCTGTCCACTAATTAAATACTGTCAATGGATGCAACTCCTGTTGAAAGGGGTTAAAAATGGAGAGGAAAGTGGAAATGTTTATGAGTTTTATAGAGAGAAAAACCTGGAAAACATCGTCATGCTCATTAAATAAGACTTCAACAACAAAATTAACTGATTGAACACTTCTTCTTCAAATCCCTGTTACTGTTGTAATGTCTGAACAAAGGGTTCTGTACCATTCATGCAGCAGTTATGTCTTTGAAAAAAATGTGTAGAGCCAGCAATAAATTGACAGCTATCAACTGTATCACATTATTCACATTTATATCATGGTGGTAGCTGGTTGATGTAGTTTTCCAGTAGACCTTGGTGTCGATTAATGTCGTAGAAATGTGAACTGCATCCATATTTTTATATCCTCCACTCTGACGAGATTAACAATCTGATCCCACCACCATCGATTCCTACGATTCACTTTTCAGCCTTCACCTTTTTACTGCGGCCATTCTTCATTAGGAAATACACTCTGGGGTGTAATAAGGATCTGTTGTGAGTGACGGTGACCCAAGGACCCTTAATTTGTAAGATGCTGAAACCTCCCAGCAGTGTTTGATAGTGAAAAGAAATCTGCCTCTGTGAATGGAGCCCCACATGAGTGCTTTTTATTTCCGCCTTGCCCTACTTCAAGCTCAAGAAGCTCATTAAATAAGATCCTGTGTTAAAGCTGGAAATAGAAAGAAAAGTTGGGGGGTGGGGGAAGTAATCGTGTATATAGCCATGTAAATCCTTTGGGAGTCCTGTCAAGTGGCCATAGCGAGTGTGTGAGTGTGTGTGTGTGTGATGTCTCTTGTAGACGCATTTTGGGAACACTTTTTGATGCACATCATAAATTTGTTACTGTTTTTCCTCTCTCACTATCATTCGATGTCTCTGAAGGCAAACATGCTGTGGTTTCTTGAAGAAAAATAAAATTTCAAAGAAGAAAACACAGGATCCGCACCGGCTTTGGACTGCAAAGAGTTCAGATTTTTTCCCCCTTAGAGCAGCTGAATTCTTCAAATAGCGGCACAGACTGACTGTAATTGGTGTAATATATTGAAAAGGTAACCTCTGTGGTGGAGATGATAATTAGACTAATATCACACTCCAGGATGTTTAATAGGAAATTCATCATTTTCGTTCTTTGCAATGTTCAAAGAATCACAGTCCATGTGAACCAAAGCAGTTATTATAATGAGGTAAACTCAAGGCCAAGCCTGTCTCCTAGAAATTCTGTTTATATACATGTGATTTGCACAGACGCGAACCCCGATGCAAACCCTGGTCTCTGGAGTCACAGTACTGGAACATAAACATAGCATTTTATTCATTAAAACAAACATGTGAGCATAATGTAGACTGCGATTATATTTGTCAGCATAATTTCATTGGCCAAACAGGAATACTGTGCATACATTTAATTTCTAGGTTATGGGTGACTCTCCACATGATCCTGCCATCGTCCACAGTAAAAAATGAACTGTAACTGAACCAAAATAAATCATCCAAACTTCACATAAACCCCCAAAACAATTGTTATTGTAAATATTAATTCTTAGCTATGTTATGAAAAATAGATCCACTTTATGTAGGGCTAAAGATCAATGAGTTTGGTTTCATTGCTGTCAGACACCTCTGCACCAGTGTTGAATCTCTCAGGCTCGCTTCGTTCAGTTCAAACAAACTCTTTGTCACGGTTTAGATCAAGAAAGTGAACACAAAAGCAGACTTGAAGGCGAGTGAACAAAAGGTAACTTTGTAACTTAATACCAGAACAAGATGGTAAACACACACACACAAAAAAACAACAACAACAAAACAAACTAAACCCATCAATCCAAGAGAAGACCAAAAAACACAAGTCCAACAACCAAAGAATACAGAACTGTGATCGACTAAGAGCAAGAGCGGGAACACGGAGGGAAGACTGAACAAAGCAGGACTGGGAAAAAGACACCTGACACTGAAAGCAAGGAACAAAGGAAACAAAAACTAAATCCTCAAGTAAAGGCAAGATGACATTCAAAATTGGCAGGAAACACAACAAATGCAGGAATTAAAGTTAGACACACGAGAAAAAAATAAAACAGGAAACGCTAAACGAGAAATCAAAACCCATGACACTCTGGAGTGTTAACTTGAAAAGGAAGGCCTCCAGCCAAACAAACTAGTGTGGTGTGTTTGTGTTGTGAAAGCAAAGCAGACTAACTACTGGACTCTGTTGAGTGTGGATATGTGCTTTTTTTTAAAAAAATGAATAAGTATGCTTAAATTAGTGTGTTTTATTGTGTGAACTCTAAAGGAAAGAATGCCCAAAGAGTTATCTTCGAGCAACCTTTATAATTATGCAACATCATTTGGTAAACATGCCAACGTGTTGGCACGAGCGCAGGGATTTTCCCTGATACATCAGAAAGATAAAAGAGCGGTCCCTCATTAAAAAGCGAGGGGAAAAAGCAACCACACACTAAGTTTCCCTCCTATAACATGTACAAGACGCCCCTGTTTCGTTGTGTTTCTACCCGCGCGTCATTATTCATCATATATTCCAGCTATAATCAGGACTAATAACACTTATTTTTAGAGAAATCATAAGGTGCTGTAGGGTGCTACATGCCTTGCTGGGAACCATTTTTCATTTACAGAGTGTGAAAGTTCATTTACTGTTTTTTTTTCTAATAGTTTAGACCTCTTCGCTTTCCTGCTGGGGGTTATATCATCCTTACTCTCATGTCTATACAGTACAGCTGGTAAGCTTCGCAACTTCACTCACCAGCAGCGCTAAATCTCACTAATAAACACGTTATATCTCGTTAATGTCAGAAAACTAATTCCACTGACTGACTGAGACCAGTTGCCAAGCAACCAGTGATGATTCAAGGAAGTTACTGTCATTTTTCCGCTTTGGTTTCTGTACGGCTTAAATTGACGAATGACATGTTAATTAGCGAGTTATATAGTGGATTTTGCCACCACAGCACATACCCAGGCTAGCTGTTTCCCCCCAGTTTCCTACTTAATTCTAAGCTAAGATGGCTGTAACCTCATATTGACTGGATAGATGTGAGTGGTATCTCTGCAAAAAAAAGCAAATAAATATATTTTGCTTATATCTTAAACTACTCCTTTTTGAACTGTGTTGTTTTGGAGGCTCGGGTTGCTTTGTTCTGCTACATCTGTTGATCTTCTATCCCGGTGGTTGAGTTTTTGACAAGACTTTTCCCTCTTCAGTCTTTGTATGCTCTCACTGGCTTTCACAAAAAAAAACCCAAAACCCACAACAACAAAAATTTCTATGCACCACCGTGTGTTTGATTGTGTTTCTGTTTAGGATGAATTTGACTGTGACACTGACAGCTTCACGCCTCTTTGTGTTTCCTCTGCAGTTGGGAGGATGTGGCATACTCGGGGTAGGAGTCTGGCTCTCAGTGACCCAGGGAAACTTTGCCACCCTGTCATCATCCCTTCCCTCCTTGTCGGCAGCCAACCTGCTCATCGCGGTGGGGACCATCATCATGGTGATTGGCTGTTTGGGGTGTGTGGGAGCTGTCAAGGAGAGCCGTCCTCTGCTGCTGACGGTAAGTTATTTGCCAGGAGAGTTTTTGATCACCGACTTCAAAGTCTAGGATGTGTTGATGGGATGATGCCACGTAATCATGTTACATTTTGTTGTTGTTGGCATGACAAATGACATCACTAAGTTTTCCCAAAGTTAGCTTTGACGTTCTCATACAGCATGAGTTTCTGTTTACTCTCCATCATTCACTGATATGACAAGCTGGTGATTCAATCAGTGTGTCATATCAGTCTATTTCATAAAAAAACAGCTGCTGCTATTTGGGTGAGCCACACAGAGGAAAATATCTTGTACACAAGAAGTCTTTCATTTTACATTTGAAGCAGAAGCGCACAGTTACTATGAGTGTCAATAATTGTCATGCACTGACAGAAACTAAAAACTTCATCAACACAAAATCTAACAAAGAGGCACCTTGAGTCATTTAAAATATGTTGTTGCAGTTGTCACAATGTATTCTGGGTTGTTAGATGTGTTAGCATACATCAAAGTCATTTCTGTTTGAGGGCCACATACAGCCCAGTTTGACCCAAAGTGGGCCGGACCAACACAATAACGACAACTACTGAAGTTCCTCTTGAGGCTGGCTATAGAACAAGTCAGTCTCCATAAGCCGCCATGTTAAAATGTCCAACTTCACAGCAGAAATAAACATGTACATGTACATGTACAGCCTGGTATCTATAGCTAGTTTTCTTGTTCATGACAACTGTACTTTACTGAGGCTGTACTTTTATATAACTAACCTGTTCAGTTTATATTAAGGCTTAAGGTTTTGTATAATTACCAGCCTGGCTGTTTTAATTGACAGGTGGATACTGTTACAGTTGGCTTGTTTGAGCACCCAGGCTTTATTTAGCCCTTACCCATTTTAAGATTAGCCCAGAGGCAGCAGAGGCACGACTGCCAAGGTGGTGATGGCCAGAGCCACCACACTCTGCTGCTCTCCAGAAACCCATGGGTGACCTCACGGATACGATGTCCATATTTTATACTGTGAATGGAAGAATCCATTAACAAAACAGAACCCTGAATCTTAAGAAAAAAATAAGTGCAATTAAGTAAGTAAAAGCAAGTACATGCTGAAAACACTCACAATTAATGAGCCACCCATGCACACATTCAACATCTTTAAATACGTGGAAGAATAAATATGCATTCCTTGTTTTCAGAGGGCTTCATTCTTGTCCCCTGAAGCATCATTTTACAGACTATTCACAGTTTAATTTGGTACCACACAGCCCTCCAGAGCTGAAAATGTCATTCCCTCGTCGTCAGCACTAACTCAAGGAGCTCCACTGTAATGGTCCGAGCAACATCTGTATAATGTCCATGTTCTCATCAATTTAACTAAGAATGCAACAAATGACTTCATTTTGTGCCTAATTTGGCTCCAAAGCCCCTTCGTCGCTTCTCTCTTCATCGCATATGATTTCTGCAGCTCTCAGCATGCATATCTTTACAAATTCATCCTGAGAGTACGGCTTTGATGCTGATTGTGCTGCCATTTGCTAGTTTCCTCAAACGCGCCAACAATTCATTCATCTTCTGTCTTCTGTTGTCTTTGCAAGAGCAATACGAATCATACACAACGTTAGCTATCAGGAACACACAAAACCCCTTATTTATACAGTCCAAGTTACTAAAATTTACACACATTGTGGAGTATCGAACTTCTCAAATAATGTTTAAAGCTAAAAATAATCTTTTACCAATAAATATACAGAAATTATTCATTATGCATGAGGGGAGGTATAATTTAAGGGGGAAAATAAACTTTAATCTAACTTTAATTCGGACAAAGAGGAGAGGTTTTTGTGTTTCAGTTAGTGGGGTGAGACTATGGAACAGGTTTACCATGGAGTTGAAGCAATGTCCAAACATGAAACAGTTTAAAATGAGGTACAAAGACAGTATTTTTAAGAGGTACAGGGATGAGGGAGGTGTTGGGTAGCACTAAGTTTTATGAGCTTATTGTCTCCTGTGTTTTGTTTTGTAATACAAAGTCAGGGATATATTCTATTTATCTATAAGTATCAGGTATATCTAAACAAGTTGCAAGGAAGCTTGGTATTGTCACTCGTTATTTAAAGAGAAAGGGTGGGAGTTTAGAAGTTATTCTTCTTCTCACTCCTTTTCGAATATGTATTTCTATGTTTAAATGTTTTGCCTTATTTTTTTGTCTTTGTTTGCATATTCGAAATAAACACTTCAGTCAATTAATCAATCAATCACCACAATGAGCCTGATAGTGACATTAAATATTATAAAGGTCGAGTTTTCCACCAGCTGTTTCTTTATAAACAGCAGTGGACCCTTTGGTGGGCCGGTTCTGGCCTGTTGGCCTTACACTTCATACCGTTGATGTAAACAGTGGCAATTTACAGCTTTATAATATATCTGACAGACGGCTACCAACATTAGCTCTGCATTTTAGTGGCTAACGCTAATGTTAGCTTCACAGATTGACGGGACAGTTTGCTTCAAAGTATGTTCAGAAGTTTAACTGGGACATTCAGACCACAATCTACTATCCACCAGCTGTCAGTTTACACTCGACAGCCACGGAGATAGCTGCCAAACTGCCCGTCTGCCAAATGGCGTGATGTGAACAGCCAATGCCAAGCCGTTTATCTAGAGGAAGACCCACTACAGCAAAAAGACTTTCTGTCCCCTCACATTTTCAAAATGATAGTTTTTTTAAGAGAAACCACCTTTGACCACTCTTAAATAATACAGTAGATGGATGTTAATAACAGCCAAGAGTTTACCTCTTTGGTTCGTTGCCAAATTTGCCATCAAAATTGATTTTCACCTTCAGGTTGTTAACTATGTAAGTAATGGCCTGCCTACTGCCGACTAAAGACATTCATAATGATGTCAATGATGCGTGAAGGCTACACTGACTTCAAATAATCAAAAATGACAAAGGATAATAGGGTATTTGGCTGTGAATAATAGCCAAATTTTTGGAAATTCCAGCTTTATTCAAAGTTCATGTTGCTTTTGGTGCCTTAACTCACAAAACTTCAATACTATACACGTAAAGTATAACACAAACAGCTAAATCCAGGCAAACAAAGTACAATGCATTTAAGCAACATGATCATAAACAACGTGTACATGTTTGTTTACAAGGATAAAGGATCAGTGAGTAAGATTTGTTACCATCTGGCGGTGATTGCAGCCCCCTCTACTCACTGTTCCAGGCTACTGTAGAAACATGGCAGTTCACATGGCGGACTCCGCCAAAGAGGACCTGTTGCATCTGTAGATACAAAAGGCTCCTTTTAAAGTTCACAAAAACGTCATGATTCTTTTGTCAGGTGATTGTACAATAATGAAAACATACTGGTGGATTATTACATTCAATTTCTGACATATTCTGTAAATAGAGCCCCCTAAATTTTACACGCTTGACATTTAAACCTGCAATAACTTACAGAAATAACTTCTTGGCTGATACTGTCACCATTTCCTGACAGTCGTACATGAGAGGGGCTTAGTGGAGTGATACGAGCAGCAGAAGATTTTGCACAGTTTGTCGAAAAGTTGCCAACTGCAACTTTAATGGCAATAAACTTTATATTAAAAATATAACATTTTATTTTTACACTGTATTTGTTGCCACCATGGAACTTTTTTTTTTTTTGAAATTGTTCTGCACAGAAACTTTTCTATTATTGCCAAACAAAATTGTCTTACAGGAGCTTCAAAGTTGATACGATAAGGTTATATTTATATGACACTGCTAACACGCTACAAATGCTGAATGAATGCTGCATCAGTGGCAAAAATGGACGCCTTGACAACATTGCCTTGACAACAGAATACAAGTAACGGTAGTTAAACAAATTAAAAATGTTTAATAAAATAAAAATTATATTTTTAATTTGGAGATCATTGCTTCCCTGTGCCTCCAGGAGGAAACTTCACTGCAGTTTATGGGCCATATGAGGTCCAGCCTTGTTATCACAGACCCACCCCAGAACACCCACTGACATGCTGTTCCTCTTCTATTCAGTTTAATGTCTGGAGATATTTTTAGCAGCTTCACTAATCTCATTACAGCAGCTCCTGCTTGTTTGTATGGGGGGGTTAACAGCTGTTGTCATTCACATTGAAGCGCTGTTGCAAACACGGGAGAGAGCAACTCAACACATCGTGACTATGACCACTTCAACCAATGCAATGTCAAAACACTGTACATTCCCTAGATAGAAAAAAAAATCTCACTTCAGTATCACTTATGACCTTTATTCAGTTTTCCTAGAGCTCGAGAAGGCCTATTATTCATCACAAGTGCTTCATCATAACGAGAGGAGATGCTGCTCCGTCCGTCACGACGATGATTTATTGTGCTGGTTATTTTGAAAGCTAAATCAGCAGTAAAAATGCGTAACCTCCCACTATGTGGCATTTAAACTGATTAAAAAGCTGCGAATGAAATGTGCGTGCCAACTCATTCAAAGCACACTAAAATAAGAAAAAAACAAAAAAACAATTACTAGCGATAATTAGGGACTGTAAATTTTGATATGAGTTTACAGCAGGAGTGTCTGACACTTAACTCACTTGAAATGGCAACAGAAAAAGAGATACACTCTCTAATAAGCAAATGTGGTCACAGGAAGTGTCTGACATCAAATATTGAACATTTTCATGCTGTAATTTATGAAGATTTTGAGCTGAGTTCCAGTTTCAAATCAGGCGTCCCTGATAAAGTGTGACCCCCAGAGACATGCCAGATTGATAAGTGTTTTGATAAACAAACAAGCTCGTTTAATCAAGAGCTGACATTGTGCAGCATTTATCAGAAAGAATGATTCTCTGCGTGGCAAAAATAGCATTAATCAGCAGGAGAAAGCAATTATAAGCTCTGTGGGAATAAGTCTAAGTGTCGATCATTAGCATGATCCATGACATTTTCCCTACAGTGACCACACTGCGCTGTGTCAATATAATGAGACCGGGCGAATTATAAGTCTGCTTTAATGAGTGACATAGCAGCCCGTTCTTCATGGAGATTAGAAAAGACTTTTCTCCCTTCAAATTTCACGGCTAATTAGCATGTTGATCACTGATGAGGGACACAGAATACTGCAACATCACTGTGAGATATTTGAGGAATTACTGTTGCACTGGCACGCTGGCAAAAGTATCACTGCCTTTTGTGCGCCTTGTAATCTGTGGCAACAAACATCAGTTATTGGTTCACAGTTTTCGAAATTTGCAATTCTGTGATCTGGATGACTTCAAAGATATTTTTGATCTGAATGTAAAAACTCAAACGTTTTTTTTTGTAACTCGTAGTCTGTCGGTTCTTCGTGTAAGCTCTGGTCTTGATGTTTTTGCCATAGCCTCTGGACAAAGTTATAAAAAAGAAATGAGGGTTGCGATTAGGAGCCTTTAAACACCCAGACGACCTGTTTTCTTTAAGCTTCACACCATGAGCAATGAAAGCACGACTTTCTGCCAAATTCAGAACAGCAGAATTGCAAAAGGATGTAAAGAGGTATTTCAGGTATTACATTTTCTTCACAGACAACATTAGGTAACCGTTGGAGCTCTTCCAAGACTCAGACAGAAGCAAAACTGTCCTGGTTGAATCATCAGCACAGCAGAAGAGCAACTGCATGACAATATCCAATATGAAATATCAAATGTGACTCTCATGGTGCACTTTGGTCAGTAACATCTGACCATTGAGCATAAACTTCGAGTTTATATGTTCATATATCTAGCCACTAAAATCAGTTCATTTTCAGATCCTGTGTAAACTTTGGATGAACTCAGCAACTGTGGTGCATTTCTTTTGTTTCCAATTACACCAACAGAGCCTTTCTAATTTGCAGCAACTTTGATTAGTGCCTCTGGTTGGCTTCTTCTCCATGGCAACAGAATCTTACTGGAGTTCTGTCATCACAGCGAGGTTGCCAGGCAACCAGCATAGACTTCAGGAAGTCACTGCACCGGGCCAAGAAATAGTCGAGCACATAACCGGCCCCTAAAAAAACAACTTGCCTTTTTTTTTTTTTTTGCACTTTTGTGCAGATAAAACGAGAGATATAATGTGTTAATTAGTGAGTTTGTTCGCAAAGCTAGGCTAGCTGTTTTTGCTTGTTTCCATTCTTTATGCTAAGCTATGCTAGTTGGCTGTTGGCTCCAGCTTCGTATTTAACAAGCAGAAATCGAAAACTTAGCAAGAAAGCGCATGTCCCTACAGTAAATGTCAAACTGTGCTTTTGAAAAGGGATTTATAGTGGGCTGTACTTGAAAATGTTGATGTCACGTGTCTGTGCACCAATCAGAATTTAGAGGAACCAGATTTTGTTTACAACATCAAATGTTCAATTTCTATAACTGATTATTGCATTTTAGTCAAAATACATTTCACAGACTTCAGGTGAGTTAAAGTCTTTGTTCACTGTGCAATGACATTAAACCAGATTTAGAAACAAAATCCAATACCCTGTCCTTTTAAGCTGAAAATAAGAGCCATTTGGGAACACTAAATTTCTCCAGAAACTCAATTTCCATCAGGATAAAGGGTAATTAAAGTCATGTTTCACACTAGTGAGTCCGGACAGTCAATACTAGTGCAAGTCAAAGACACAGGCGAGGTGCGGCGGGTCTGCGACCTAATCTGCCCACAAATTTGTCAGAAAGGTGAGATCACTGTGGTGTAAATGGAAGCAGATTGTTTATATGGAGCAGCTTTACACGGGTCTGTGATATAGAGTCTGTAAAAATCATTAGACCCGCCACATAAAAAGAACACAGCAATCGCCTCGAAGGCTTCCCTCCATATACACTCGAGGGAGCAAGATCCCAAAAGGTATTGATTTGGGAGGAGCTGAAGGACTGTGCGCCTGACATGGCTCAGCCACGGTAGCTTTAACACTGTGTGTAAATCACAGCATGGATAAAGATGAAGGAATCAGTCCCTGTGCCTGGACTTTGATTATGGTTCTCATCCTGACTCCTGCTAAGGCATCAATCTCTGCTAAACAGTGATATCAGCGCTGCTGGATAAAACATAAATAAGATGAGTACATGCAAGCGGAGCCTCAGGAGTGCGTTATATAAATTTTCCTAATGCGTGCGATCTTTATTTAGACTTAAGTGGCCAATAAAAGCTTGTGTTCTTCAGATATATTAAAGTCTACTTAAACGTAGAGTAAATATTACAGCATGGATCTAAACTCTCTGGTGACTAATTGCAACTCTGTTTTCCGGCTATGAATTGCTCTGATGCAATAAAATAGGCTGCAAACATGAAAATACTGCTGCTCTGTTGTGGTCGCTTGAGAAGTGGGTGTCCTGCGGCTTTTCGTCCCCCGCCCCCACCCAACCGAAGGTGTTGGTTAGATACAGACCAGCTGTGCCTCACTAACTCTCACGGTACAAAAACTGTAATGGAACAAAAAGCAGCAGGACACCGGCCCACCGCGACAAGAATTGAGAGGTCTTAAAGGACCACTTCACTGAGTTGTATATCTCTTGTGATAGACTGCAATGATATTATACACCATTACACGTGTCAGTGCTATCTGTATTTCATGGGCTTGCACAAGAAGGAGTGGTAGCAAGAAAAAAAAAAAAAATAGTGTGCAGTTTTCCTGGTTTCAAATTGCTAGTGTTATCTGGTGATGAGAAATGAGAGGTCTGGAGGCCAGAAATGACTCTTTCTTGCTGTTGCTGTCGACATGATCAGGGTAAGGATTTCAGGGATGAAAACACTCTGCAAGATACGGAGAGTACTGGCAAGTGTGATGGTTTATATAGGATGTCACACTACACCGTGGAAAGTACTGCAATGTTGAGGTAGTATAATTTGAGGAAGTATATCAATTTTATTCTTTCTACTTATACTGCACCGTAATTCAGAGGGAAATATTGGACTTTTCACTTCAGTATATTTATTTGACTGCTGTAGTTACTTTTCACGTTAAGATTTTGCATAAAAAATATATGATAACATTATTAAATACAGTGTATTGTTAAAAATTAAACCAGTGGTTCCCAACCCTTTTTGGCTTCTGATCCCTCATATAAAAGCAATATCTGGTCGTGGCCCTTTGTCACATTTCAGATGTCTACGAGTCGTTAGCAGTGTTAAGCGATTTTCCTCTTAAACTTTTAAGACTGAAGCCCAAAGAGAGGACTCGTCTGCAGGTTATTCACTAATAAAAACATAGCTGTCACTGGACTCACATACGGTCATCATTTAGACTCTTATTGACCAATGAAAAGACGTTTTGTTACGTCATGTATGTAGGATAGATCAGTGTTTCTCAATGCTGGTCCTCGGTGACCACTGCCCTGCATGTTTTAGATGTTTCCTCCTCCACCACACCTGATTCAAATGAGTGGCTCGTTATCAGGCCACTGCAGAGCTTGATGACGAGCTGATCATTTGAATCAGTAATAGAGTTTTTCACATTGTGGTATTGGTACTTTTTCCTTAAGTAAAAAGGTCTGAGTACTTTTTTTTTTTTTTTTTGATTTTGAAAATCACAAGAATGTTGTCTGACAACAGTTTAGTTTTTGTTCTACAGGAACCCTGCTTACAGTCCCTGTTTTGTTTCCTTTTATTTTGATCTCCTATAAATCTTTCCTGCAGTTGTGCTGCTGGAAGCCACTGCTGCAAACAGAAAAACATATTTCAGTTTGAATAATGACAATCCCAGAAAAACATATTGAGCATGTTTTGGTTCTTTTGTAATGGGATCTGAGTCTTTGTTTATAATAATTTGTCACAGTGAGACACTGAGCGCACACCAGCACAAAACAACCCCCACTTCAATTTTAGATTCTAGCTGAGATATACTATACTCGAGCCCATTTGCACAAACCTTACTTCGAACACAACCTGCCATTAAAACAGAAGCGCAGATGCAAATGTATTTCCACTGCCAGCTTCATCTGTCACACATAAACAAGTTAGTCTTTACAGTCTTGTTAGGCAACAGCCTTTCAAAGTAATTTGGAGCAAATTGTGCTGTTTTTTTTTTATTATTGTGCATCTCAATTAAAGAGAAAGAAAGGCTTGTTTTCAACCAGCTGTTTAGTTGTCTATATTATTATTATTAACACGATTGGAAAGTTGCATCTGTCCTAGCAAACAAATTATGTTTCATCAAGAAAGCAAAGGCTTCAGAATGATTCCTCTGCACTTGACTTAATCGGCACACTGTTACTGCTTTTATCATCGCCGTCATCATTAAGCTTTCTGCGCAGTTCACAAACAAATCTTCATCATTTACAGTTAATTTCTGCAACAGCTTTCTTGTAGTATATTATAAAAGCAAAATGCAGTCTTTTTGCCATCAAATGTTCCCGTCGAGTGCGGCTATCGCCTGTGGTCTAAAAGAAGATGAGTCAAATTTCTTATTAAGAGCAGATTAATGGGGAAATATTCAGGAAGCCACAGGGGATTGGGTCTGTTTGTTTTCCAAGTGCTGGTGATCGGTTTCTCATTCTTAACGATGTCCCTTTGCTCTCTGGTGTGATTTCAGGAATGAAAATGGAGTAGAGAATGCAGCAGAGCAAAGAGCAACACGGAGACAGAGTGAAATGATGAAAAGGAGAGAAAGGCAAAGAATATGAAAGCTTTTCTCTGCCTTCCATGTTCATTCCTTTGTTTTCTCTTTTGTCTAAAAAAAAGTTACTGTGTTAAGGTTAAAGTTTAAACATTTAGAACTCCCAAATGATGTGTTCATAAGCCATTAGAGATAGACTTAAAATAAAATCCCCTTTTTTATAGCAGCTTTAGGTCTAATGCCTAGGATTACTGTCTTCAGTGGGAACTTGCAAACTGTTCTGATAAACCAACTGTATGCTACAACAAACAGACAAAGTAAGAAACTAGAAATGAAAGAAATGCAAACATCTTGTAGCGAAAGCAAAAATTAGAGTGATTATTGGGCATTTCCTTTGATAAATAAAGGCTAATGTTCTCCTGGAAATCTAGCTCTGACCTCTGAATTGCTGAATTGTTTTATACAGCTCTGGTGTTCTGCCCATTACGTTTTCCCAGTTGGAAACTGAGTCAGTTTAGTATGGTTAAGAATGAGGATTTCCTGTGCCATGGCTGGAAACATTGTAAGTGTAAGATAAAGACAGGGTGCATTAAATCCCACCCTCTTCTTCAATTTTTCCAAGAAAAAGGACGAAATAGTAGTGATTTCTCTAAGAAAGAGGACGAAATAGTTGCCATTTCTTCATGAAAAAGGGTGAAATAGATGTCATTTCACTAAGAAAAGAAAATTACAGAGAAGGGACACTATGGTAGTATTGAGTTTGTCAAAATACCTTTTTGTTTCAGGTTGACTTACGATACTAAAATAACCTTTTGACGTACTGAAATCGAATGTTTTAGCTAGCTGCAAGCACTTGGTAGCGTTTCAGCCTTTGGTCGATTGTGGCGTTGGTTGTCTTCCCCTCCACTGGTTGTGGTTTATGATTATGACGAGTTGCACTCTTTATGAGTTGTTGATAGTAGACAGGACTATGGCAATGGCAGGTCAGCTTAATTATCAGGTTCCTCTTCTGGACTTGTAAATAAATATAAAGCACATTTCCATAAGAGCTCAATTAAGTGATAATTTGTCTGAGCTGTGCGTCTGTCAGAATGGATTCATGGTCTGTCTGCTTGTTTCAGACTTCATCTGCCTTTAGTGGTAATCGATTAATGCAACTCTAAGTAGGAAAAACATAATCCAATAGGAAGGTTAAAGTGCCAGTGGCAGCAAGAATCTGCTCCAGAAAACTGAATCTAAATTCTTATCAGCGAAGCTGCACAGTTGACCCTTCACTCACTTAACACTGCGGAGGGAAAAATACTTTCCTTTTTGGATCAAGAGGGTAAAGAAATATCACAAAATGGCACAGATTCAAACTTGACTTTTGGGTCTCTGTTGGTCTCCCTCATTCAATATTTTCCCAATTTTTCCAGTTGCTGGACTGTGGTGAATAATAAAAGTAAAATATAGTGTCTGGGGTAGAAGCTTGTATCTTCAAAATGTCAAATACTCAGAGCGTAACACTTGAATGAGTCGTATTTTGACATTATCTTCTGGCCTCTTAAAGGATTTCATCACCTAAAAAATCCTCCCAAATTAGAGTTACCTGAGCATTGATGTCAGACAATGAATTCTGACAGGTATTTGAGAGCACTTCTTGAAAAGAGCATGAGCAAGTTAAAAATACCATTGGCAATACGCTGTTACCTAGTCTGTTTTTCACCTTTCAGTGTTACCATGCTCAGTGATTCATTCATGCAGAAGATGCCAAAAAGACCTCAGGGGTAACTGGCAGCTCTGTTCGATGCCAGTCTATGTGAACTAGCAACACTTACATGCGCTGTCAAGCAAACGCCTGAAATACACAAGGGGACATGTAGCCATGATGTCTTTGAAAAACAACATCTCTTCTTTGAAAAAGTTTTGACCTTCTGTGATGGTCTTGTACTTTCTGTGCCTCGCTCTCAAAAACAAAAAAACAACAACACTGATACAGTAGCAGCTCTTTGAGGCAGCACTGCTTTTGAGCGAAAAGCTCACCATGCCATTGTGCTCGAAATAATAATGTAAGCATACCGACGTTTAGGTATAGTGTTAATCATCTTTGGTTTATGCTTCCTGTATCTCTAAAGTATCTAATAGAGGTGAAAATGCTCCAAAAGGATTGAATCCTTCCAGGGATGTCATTATCTCAAATTGTCAAATCAGAAATGGGCTTATGTAAGTAATGTTTATCTGTGCATCCACGGGTACATTAAAAACATTAACTGCTAATCTGTAATTCACTGCACTCCCATTTCCAGTCTTTTCTATGAACAAATATAGACAAGTATTGAAAAAGTGTGGCTAGTCTTTTCGCCTCTGTCATCATGTCCATAGAGGCTGCTGAGCCCGTTAACATAGCCCACTTGTCCAGGTCCAGTTCTGTCATACCGGCTCTGCTCCCCGCCAGTATTCCCCTGTGCCCCGGACCTAAAAAAAAAAAACTCCTCTTCTTCCTGGTGGTCCAAAAAACGCCTGTGGTACAAACACTGACACTCCCTCTGTGCTCTGAGCTCAAAGTCCAGGCAGCCCTGTTAACAAAGTGAGCTAACATTTGCTAACAGCAGCTACAGGTCGTAGCAGTTTACTTTACTCCCCATCGGGAAACTCACACACAACGCAGAGAGCTGAAGGAGGGACTGGAAAAAACAGAAAATAGAAAATATTTCCTCCATAAAATACGACGCAGTTTCACCCAAATCAGTGAAATAGTTGGTGTTGTGCGACTAAGTGTCGTAAGGCAATACGTACTTCTTGTGATTGTACCCGGAGCACAATAGATTACACAACGTTGCTTTAACATGGCCAAAGCCTCCATTAATGATAGCTTATACCCCAAATTTAAGTAAGACAAAGAGTTAGAATAGGAGTGACAAAATCCATTAATGCTAACTTCTGTCAATATTTCTATCCATACCAAAGTGGTTGGCACAAAAAATAGTGTTCCCCAGAAATACAACACCGAGCTGATGTGTGTGGATGTATTTGTCCACAGACATCAAGTGATAATCTAGTGCTATTTCCTCAAGATCTTTTTGTGACCCCTCTGGAAATGTATTGTATCGTCTCTCATGTCAGACCGTCACTGGTTCAGACCGTCACTCCCATGTGTGAAAGACAGAGTCATGTTCTAGCAGACAAGTTGATGGATGAGCTCGTAACTGTTTTAAGCACTCACATGGGCCATCAAAGGAAGAAGACATATCACCCATCAAGCTGCTCATCCTAGCTGCCATAGAGAGGAGGGGTGGGTGAGCACCGGTGGAGAATAAAATGTGGCTCTTTCAACAAATTCAAAAGAGGATAGAGAAAAACTGTATATCACCCCTCCCAGTTTCTCCTACTTGCTATGATTGTCCGACCTCGTCATGTCTCTCTGCTCTCTTGACCTGTCAGTTAGAAATATTGATGCTGAACGATCTACAGCTCTTCAATCGTCCTCACCTTGCCAACTCTTTCTCCTTGGCAGTCTGTGGCGCTTTCTTTCCTCTCACTCTGGTGTCTGCTCCCTTTTTTTCCTTCTCTTCAATTTAAACTTCATATTGTCTACACAGACAGATGCCTATTATCACCCTGTGGCCTTTTCCTCCTCACTGATAAATGGTGGTATTAAATAACTCAGCTGTCTTCACTCTTTCCTTTCTGTCTCCACAGTTCTTCATCCTTCTCCTGCTCATCTTCTTCCTGGAAATCCTGTCCATCATGCTTTTCTTCATCTATCAAGACGAGGTAAGACACTTTAATTGCTCATCGTGTTGGGTCCTGTGATTTTTCACCACCTGAACAAGATAATGAGTGGCTGTGGGAAAGTTTTTAATATGCCGTGCAGGTTCAGATTTAAGATGACATGTGAAAGAATGTGTCTCAGCAGCGAGGTCGATTTGAAATCATACAAGCAGCTTGTTTGTTGGCAAAGAAAAGAGCCTGTCAGCTGACATTCTGTATGATGTTTTAATGAAACTGAAATTGTTTTATTTTGGTTGATGTAAGCACATCTTTGGAGAAAAAAAAACACACTGTCCACATTTTCCTTTCCTTGTTAATAAATCTCACTTTATCTCAGCTCATCCATTTGGATGATTTCCCCTGAAAATAAACAAGTCAGGCAAGAGAAAAGAAGCCGATCAGCTATCCCTCTTCTAATATAAATTCCTAATCCCTTCACATTTATAGCCAAGGTTTTAATAATGAATTGAAAGGGCATGTTTAATTCCACCCATCTTAATCTTAATTAAGGGTTGGGTTTGGGGTTTGCTGTGAAATCTTAACAATAAGTACAAAATATTTCTACACGGCATTGCAAATATTAAACTCTGAAGCCTAGTGTGTAAGCAGTGTGTCTTCTAATCTGTCCATAAACATCTATCAAATCATCTTGACAATGGGTATTAGTGTGAGATTAGTGAGATTAGTTTGACCATTGGAGGGAATTACATTCAGAAAAGAGTTGATGCTATGAACGACTGAAAATGTGACGATTCAAAGCCCTCGAATATTCAGGTTATCTTGTAATACAGAATTGCTTCTTGAGCAGTGCTCTGACTATTCATACCATCTCTTAAAAGCACAATTAATTTCTAAACAAACAAAAGAGCCTGAACATTTTTGCAATTACATAACCAAAAGTCCAAAACATGTATTGTTGTGTTTTAATAAATTTACTAGTTAAATACAATTAACAGGCGACATGGCAAGCAGTAACAACAGCGGTGAACAAATGACTGCTTTTGTATAATTTCATGGTTGATCCTTCAACAGTTAGCAATTAAATTACAATTTCAAACACGGTTTACCATCCAGAGCTGCAACTAATGATTATTTTCATAGTAGATCAAGCTGTTGATTGTATTTTTAGAATAACTGATTGTGTGAGAATAAAATGACAGAGAAATGTCACAAGAATTTCCTAGAGCATACATAGTATGTATACGCATGTATAGATTATATTTCCATGTCTTCTTAATATGTTTGAGACTATTAATTGTGTTGTTCAGATGTAGTGTTGGCATACAGTAAAATAAACTATTCCAGAATAGTTGTAACGGCTCAATCTCACTGGGCATGGCTGCAATGCTTTCCAGCTGCACCGCCGTTGCCAGTATTGATTGCAACTATTTTAGACAATGGTTGTGATTTCACCAAAAGTGCCACAGCACATTTCAGAAGCATTCCAGAAGTGCCTTTCTGGACTGTGGACACATGGACGTTTTTTTTTACTCTGACACTGTGACAAGCAGCACATAGCAGATCAAGATGCACGGAAGTCAGCATAGAGAATCAATTAAATAAAATTATTTTCAAAATAAAACACCCTGACAAAGTTAAAAAAAAAAAAGTTTGGCGGGCAAAACACTTCTCAAACGCTGCTAGCGGGATATGAAGTGCATGCCCGGTGAAATCCAAGTATTATGTTAAGAACCACTCAACTAAGTAAAGAGACACAACAGTCCATCATTACTTTAAGCCATGAAAGTCAATCCACAAAATTTCAATGTGGAAACCTTGAACGTTCAGTCACAAAAACCACCAAACACCATGATGAAACTGGCTCTCATGAGGACCACATCAGGAAAGGAAAACCAAGAGTTACCTCTGCTGCAGAGGATAAGTTCATTACAGTCACCAGCCTCAGAAGAAAACAACAAGAAGAGAATTGCTTCGACCAAGAGACACAAGGAATGGACATTAGACCAGTGGAAATCTGTACTTTGATCTGATGAGTTCAAATTTGAGACAACCTGTGTCTTTGTGAGATGAAGAGATGGTGAACGGATGGCATCTGCATGTGTGGTTCCCGCTATGAAGCATGGACGAGGCGTGGAGATTTATTCAAAATTCAAGGTACCCTTATCACCAACAACAGCATCAATCATTTCTGCACTGATAGCAATAGACATTAGGCAACTTTTCATCCAGGTCTCGAATATCCTATAATTCAATGAAATAATAAAATCATTAAAAGAAATATGCAGGTGCTGCAATGTCATTTCGTATACAGTACATTGGGTGCCGTCTAGAGGCACTTATACGACCATTGCCAGGTGGAGTGGACCTTAGTTGAGAGCCCTATCATAAATCATTGGAGATTTTTTTAACCGCTTGCATTGCATTATTCATGTGTTGGGACAGAGAATATTATCCCTTAAGACTTAGGCCAAGGCCAACCCTGACTCTAATGCCTTTGTACATTTTGGTAAATAACAACCTACTTTGATATTTCCTTGATATTCCTGTCTAAATTATATTTGCGACCACAGACCTTGGACCTGCATGTATTTTGTACTGGCTTTTATCTCTCTGTTATTGTAATTCTGGCATGATTATATGATTGCCTAATGTATTGTATTTCCATTGCAATTTGTCTTTGGTGGTGTAATCCAATGAGTAGGTCTGGAGTGGCACGTTCTTCTGGGCTTTCAGCCAATCAGCATTGTTCTGTTTAGCTGTTAATGAATGTTGTCTTTTGTCACGCCTCACCTTTCTCTCAGGAACTGCGTTGCGTTCCCTTATGTTCAGTGCACCCCATTATTCAGCCTCTGAATAATTCAGTTTTGTCTACCCAGGAGGCGATTAGCGACAGAACAGAGTAAAAAGTTAGTGATGGTCTAGATGTTCTGCTGTGCTGGTGCATCAAGGGAAATCACTCTCGGTAAAGAATGGGCGGCCATTGCCAGAACTGTCATTGAAACATTTTAAAACAGCATGGGGCTTCTTTATTTTGCAGATTGTTGAATGTGATCACCGCTGGAAAATTGAACAAAAGCTGTGGAGTATAATATCACCCATGTACAACGTGGGTCACTTTGGCAAACAAAGGATTTTTTAAAAACTTTTGCACATTAACTAAACTAAAACAATTCACTGTGGTATTGTGCTTGCATTAGTGTGCATGTCCCCCAACTACAAATAGTGTTTAAGACCAGAGTAATATGAATAATTCTGAGGTTACGGTTTATTATCTGTGTTGAATAAAATGATCCGCTTTATTAAAACTCAAGAAACTACTCATATTTTTATAAACTAAAAGACTACCTTCCATCCATCCATCCATTTCCTTTGCGATGGCAGCAGATTTAGCAGGGTATTCCAGAGATCCCTTTCCCCAGCAATGTATTCTAGCTCCTCCTGGAGGATCCCGAGGTGTTCCCTGGCCAGACGGACTATATAGTCCCACCAGCGGGTTCTGGGTCTTCCCTGAGGACTCCTACCAGTGGATTGTGCCTGGAACTACTTTAAACGAAGACACCCAGGGGGCATCAAAATCAGATGATCTTTCGATAAGAAGGAGCAGCGACTCTACTCCGAGCTCCCCCCGGATGTCTGAGCTCCTAACCCTATCTCTAAGGCTGACCTTCAGCATGCATTGAGGTGATTTGCAGTCAAGTGTTAAGTGGTCGGGATGAGAGTTAGCACCTCCATGTCTGGGGCCATGGTTCTCTGCAGGAAAATGGTGCAATTTTTTCTCTCTGGGTTTGGAGCGAGTTGCTGCCCCAAGTGAAGGAGTTCAAGTATCTTGGGGTCTTGTTCACAAGTAATGGGAAAATGGAGTGTGAAATGGACTGGCGGGGGTAGTGCGATCATTGTAGGCAAATGGGAGCTGAGCCAAAGCCAAAGCTTGTGCATCCAACCATCTAATTTTCAGGTGGTTGAAAACAAGTATTTGCCGTGCTGTGTATTATTGCTCTGCATCCCACGCAAACAAACTGATGTAGGGATAGGAGGATACTACACGACCAATGCTAGGTCTTGTTTTGAGTATCTATGGATTGATACAAAAACAAAAGAAGGACCTGTCTCTCTCTCTCTCTACACTGTACTGTTGTTTCATGAATGAATCCAAGAATTATATCTCTGAAAACATGATGATTCCTATGATGTTAGACCACATTCTGAACATGAAAACAACTCTTTGTGAATACACTCCGCTACACTTGTTAGCTCCACACAAAAAGAATGAGGCTAAACATATGAAGGGCACATCATTGATCAATCACATGGATGTGATTAAATTAACTAACTGAAAATAGTGAAAGGAAATCATTGGATGGTAATGAAAAAGTATTCTATTAATGATGCACCACTTAGATTGTGGTACCTTGTTCTGTCCTACATGACAGTACATTAGCTGCATTGATTAATAAAACGTTCATCATCAATGATTCTTGCTCTGGTATTACTTGCTATCAAATCAAAACCATGCCATTCAACACACTTTAAAATAAACATTTAAAAACATGAATTAAACAGCATGTTCGCATTGTCTTGGCTCTGAAACAGGGTGTTAAAGAAGAACATTATGCACTGTTTAAGAGCTCAGTTTATCATCTTGAATTTATTCAAAATGAAATACCTGCGGTTATTTATTATTTGGGGAATTTACTCTGAATATGGCATAAATAAACTTAGTAGGTGAAAGAATCTATTCAATGCAGTGGAAAACACTTCTTTTCAGGCACACAAATATTTTTGGACCCACATGAGATCCTTGTCAGTATTACTTTGATTATATCAAGAGTGTCCCACGGTTTTCTGATCTCACCTCCTCCATCACCATGGTAACTCCCTGGAAGCCGTCCGCAGTTGGATTACAAGCCAATGCCACTCCTCCACTGTGCAAAGCCTTCCAGATGCCATAACTAAAACAGAATGCAGCAGTAGGTGAATGTTGATGAACTCCAGCCCAGGCTTCAGGGATGGTCATGCTCAGTGGTTCGGTTTATTGCACCTGCTTTAGACCTGATAAAAGGCTCTGTGACGCAGCTGGAAGCTACTTCAAACAGGTCACAGATCTTCCATGTATCTGAAACGGTTACCGTTTGTTTCACTTTGTTGGTTCCTAAGGATGACGAAAAGGTCCTCTGAGGTTAACTTCAGTGGAGTCACTGTGACTTAAGCTGTCACAGTGAATAAAAATGAGTCTGACTCAGCAGTGTGATATTGAAAACTGATGTACAGTTTGGGTGTTTTATACCATCTCCACACCGGTTTACAGCCTTGTCTGCTTGACTTTATTATCACCTCAAGGAAAATTTGCCCACCAGGCAAACATAAACATAAACAGAGCAGCAACAGCAGACCACCAGCAATATTTTATCTAATGATCAGGGAACTATAAATAATCTTTATCTTATAACAACTAGAATTTCTATTATTTTATTTTCACTTAGCGGCAGTAGTAATAGGTTAGTGTAGGAGTAGAGTAGTAGGAGTGGGAGAGAAAATCTGATCTCATGGCAACAGATCTAGATCATACAGATGATTTGAAGTGTGAATGAGCCTCTCATACTTGTTTAGTAATTCAGTGCATATTAGCTGTATGTGTATATTTGCATATTCTGTTCTATTATTACAACCTGTGAGAGGTTGTTATGGGTCAATCAGGAGTTTACTCAATGCACAATATCCAGGTTAGGACAAAAACCCATAGCTTAATGCTAACCTTGTTGAAGTGAAGCAATGATCTCTCAGGCTGCAAACAGAAAATACAGAAAACCACTTCCAGCTTGAGTTGACTTAAAATTTAATTTCATGTACAATTTTAGATTCATATTAAACTTTAACATTGAAGGAGTCAAAAAAGATCATATTATCTGTGTCACACCATCCATATTTATATAGTCTAGCTAGTAACATACTAGTTATTATTTCACTTTAGCCCACCAAGCCTACAACAACACACTTTCTGGTGTGACTGGGGACTATAGTTATAGTTTACACACATAATATACACACACACACACACACTCTATGGTGTGACCAGACCTTTACTAGTCATACAGCTTCAAGATTGTGCAAAACTTTTAAATGAAGTTCAAAATATTTTCAGTTTCCACATGTGCATCCACGATTAAAATTCCCTCAAAGCTGACAGACAGAAGGACATGTCTGAAGGACATGCAAATTCAGTCTGTACAAACTCACACAGTGCTGATAAGAGGTCTAATCAGATAGAAGAGACCATTTTGCCACTTGTCACAGCAATAAACACACAGATGATACTGACAACACTAATGATGAGCCAGCATGCACAATGGGATGCAGCAATCAAGTGTCATTCATTACACCTGTGCTTGTCCTGCCATGAAAACACCTGTGTGGGTGTGTCAAGGTCTAAAATGTGCAAACGTGCAGCGGGTGCACTGAATGTATAGTACATTGTCATGAGTCAATTTAGTCCAGAGTGTGAACTCAAATGCAAACGGGTAGGTAGCGTGAACAAAAGGTAAATTTAATCACTTATACTGAACAGGCAGGTAAACACACAATAACAAAAGGTGTCCAAGTAAAAATAACAACATAAATACAAAGAACAGACGGCCAACAACAAGAAATACAGGACTGAGATACACACAGACAAGTGAAACAGGGAAGACACATGGACTAAATAAGAAGAGAACTAATTAACTAATCAAACACAGGTGACACAGAAAACAGACAGTAAGTAAATGACCATAAAACACCCGAGCTAAGCCTCTTTCAACTTAAAACAGGAAACCAAACCATGATACATTTACTCGGTTCTAAGGTTTATCTTCCTTTCTGACAGTCAAAGTCTGAAATATTTGTGCAAGTTAGCTGAAACGATCTATATATGTGTGTGCTGCTAAATCTATGTAATGTTGCTTTGAATAACTAAATACACTTCCACCGCTGAGTGTAGAAGTAAAGAAGTACTGTATTTTTGGTGGTAGTTGCCATCTCGACTACAAGTGGCTATTGTGCTTGTGATTGTATTTACTTATGATGGTACTTATGGTAGTAGACTAGTAAATTAATTGACTCTTCAAACAGCCTGCAGGGATGTAAAACGGTTCTAACAGAAGCATAAGTAATGAAGTGAGCACTGGAATAAAGCCAACCGATTTAAAATGCTGACACTCAATACGCACAAAGCAAGTGGTAGAAGTTATTGGCCGTCCTTGCTCTAGATCCTTGATAAGTTACCCCTGACGTGCACAAAGCTGCTTTGCTGATAGGACGATCCAAATCCAGATCAATAACTGATGGGCTGTGTGTTTGTGTGCGCTGATTTAGACGGCTTATTACACCAGAATCCTTTATATTGCAACAGGTGTGCCCTCTTTGTATTGTATATATGTAATAGTTTCATCCATTCACTGTTGAATGGAACCAAATATCAATATTTGCTCTTGGTTGTTCACACTCTGTTCGCACTGCGCTGTGTGAGCACCAGAGAAGACATCAGTCAAACACATTTCTATGAACTATGAATGCTATAAACTCTTTGATTTAAGATTCAAATTCAGTACCTGCTTGACACCAACAGTGATACACCGCAGACACCTGCATCTACCGGGATCTTCGACTTCAATCACTGTTCTCAACAAAGGCCCCCGTAGCAAAAAGGTTTCATTTTGACATTGATGGGTTAAAATTAAAAAGGAGTAAAGCTCGCCCTCAGACACTTTTAACCTGCTCTGTGTTATCGCTCTGTGGTTTTGCAGTTGTCACTCACCTTCGTGTTGTACTGACTTCAACCCAACTTGTCACAGGAAAGGCGTTTGACAGCCAGGTGGATTTTACATTTAGATTGAGGAGTGAAGAGACAAACGAGGGGGAACTTACGGTCGAGAGCTGTGACCTTTACATAAAAAGCAACATGTCTCATGGTTGTATTGTGTTATTATGTATTGAGGGTATGCTGAGTGGAGAAATTGGTATCTCTATCTCTGCGATAGATAGTGTTTCTGATTTGTTGAACACTGCTAGAAAATATCCAGAACAGTTGCAAAATGGAACCTGCGGTGAGATTGTTTATTCAAGTACACATTTCTGTCTCAAACTCCACTTTATGTCATCATCTAACCAAATAAATCCATTAAAGCTCCAGTGGAGAAATATAATATCATATAAATCTAATCCATTTACAAATTGATAATGAAAAATTGCACTGCTGAACAACATTTTTCTTTTTTCAGGTTTTATATTGTAGAAGTTGAGTTTATTTATTGACCCTCCTGATGGCTCACTGGTTCACGATGATGTAAATCTGTATTTAATAATTTTGCTTTCTTTTCTGCATCTTATTAGCTTCTAAATGTGAAACAAATTACAGACACACAGAGCCGTGTGACTCAATCAGATCACTTAGTCATACAAAAGTACACATCCGTAATTACCATACTTTTGTCCACTTATGTAATTTTGCTCATTTCATGTTCTTTTGAACTTTATATTACAGTTAAGCAAAATGACTGCTAATGCATTCAAAAAGATAACTTTGTATTTTCTTTTATAAAGCAGGTTTATTTTAGGTAAGATGTACTAAAACTCATACTGGGTACAGTACACCTTCCTTTTTACGCCACTCAAAAAGAACATCAACATTTCAAAGATAAAGTCAAGAATTAATCATTAAAGAACGCTTTACATTTGCCGCTGCGTAAAAAGTTAAATTATAAACTGAAAATATAATCTATAATCCTCTAGATTTGACATCCAATTGCTACGTTTTCAGTTCTTTTTTAACCTAGGATGCAAAGACGTAGACTACAACAGTGGCTGAATGTTGGCTGGTGTCACAGGTGAAGTGAAGCTTCAGATCAGAGGATGCATTAGAGAACACCTGAGAACACGGTCTGAACGAAAGCGAGTCACACTGGAAAACTGCTCAGGGACTGCTCCACGTCAGAAAATACAAAGGCACCACAAAGCTTGCAGTCTAAACACATTGGAGAACACCAGAGTAACTAACTATTCATACCATGAAGCCAAAACATGGCATAGGGTCAGCTGCAGAACTGATAGTTTATTGGCTGGGGATGCAAGACAAATCCAAAGGGAAACTTACAGAGATGGAAGTGCAGAGCAGAGGGCAGGTGTGCTATTTCAGCATGGATTTATAATCGTAACCTGCGGATAGCACCATGGATTTTATTTTACCAATAATTTCCTAAAACTTCAGTCAGATAAAGAAAAAAATAAATAAAGCAAAGTAGACTTAACTGGGGCAGGAAACCAAGGATAGAAGATGC
Source organism: Miichthys miiuy (assembly GCA_036365135.1). Lineage (NCBI taxonomy): Eukaryota > Metazoa > Chordata > Actinopteri > Sciaenidae > Miichthys > Miichthys miiuy. Next base: position 25,929,165 of record CM071603.1, read on the forward strand.
ACAACCTTATAGCTACACTATCAACCCACACACAGCAACGAATGCACAAGCAATGTGTAGCTAGCTGTTACTACAATAACAGAGCAGACGCTGCGGTCTACAACCCAAGAAGCAACAAACAAAGCTATTTTTAAAAAAGAGACTGATAGCCAACATCTATGACGAGCTTATGAATCAACTTACCAATGATGATTTTATGTGTCAGCTGTCAGCTGAATTGAATCCAGCAAAAGTGACTTGTAATCCACATGAAATGTTCAAAAATCCAAAACAACCTCCTCTTTTTCATCTTCACAAACCATCTTGTTCTTATCAAGGACAATATCCCATCTCTCTATGGATAGTAAAGGTGAGATTTGAGAGTCTGGCCTCCTTCATGCATGCCTTCAGGCAGCTGAGACTGCATTCCACTTTTCACTGGCGACTGGTAGTGGTTTATAAATACGATACAAAGTACTGATGTTGGGGAATGCCCTTTCCTTATCGTTACAGATGATGAATGGCAGAACAGCTTCTGTAGTGTTGATCTTTATTTCCAATTCACTACACACAGCACGGAAAGATAAAACATTATCTAACACCTGCTAAGCTAGATCTAAATTATGTCTATTTTGTCATCTGTGGAGATGTTTTTGGAGTTCAGAGTGGAGAAAAGTTTCTCAAACTGCTGCTCAAGGTATCGAAATAAAATTCCACTAGTTTGCCTGGATCACTTCGTTTTCTGCCACCTCATCATGGGAAGCATCTCCGGCCTCTCTTCCTTGTAAACTCATTAGAAGAATTGCATCTCCTAGCAATGTCTTGGCAAATTTCAATCATGTCTTCTTCTCGGGCTGTGCCCTAAAAGTGTCAATCAGCTGGACATCTGTGCAGGCACCTAGCCATTCTTTTTGGAGGTAGTTATGTATGTCTGTAAGCAGCGTTCCAAAACCAAGACATAAATTTTAATTAAATGTGCTACGCTTGTGAAGTAAACCATCTGTTTCAGAGGCTTCAGAGTCTGAAGTTGTGTTCTTTTATCCTCCCCAAAGTCGCATGTATACTATATCCATCGGACATATTTTTTAATGTTAGTAGAGTTCCATCACACATTATGTTGGCTACTTTCTCCTCTTAAATTACGGGAGGCTGAATTGAGGAGTGAACATCCAGGAGGATTAGGTTTAGACTTCAAGGAAATCTTTTTTCTGACCCACGCTTGCAGCCTTGATAAATAACCACCCATTGTTGTTGCCCCATCATATGCCTGGCCCCGGATTGTTTAACATCTAGACTTAATGCATTAAGTACATTTACAAGGACATTATACAATGTATCGGCATTGCTGCTTGGAAGCTCTGAAAACTGGATAAAGTGCTCCAGGCTGTTGCCAGTTTCAGTGACATACCTAAGGGACAGAGAAAACCGATCTATCCTAGTAATGTCTTTCTGGCAAGGGCTGAAATTAACTCAGTCTGAGACTGATGGCCTAGGTAGGTCATATGCACCGTATTGGACAAGCAGCTTCACTAGCTCCAAGAAGTTTCCCTTGTTTGAGGAAGGCACACCCAACACAGCATACTCCCTATACCCCCAAAATACCAAGCCATGTCGTGCTAAAAACAGGCTGCTGTGTAAAATGCTCGGGTTTCTCTCAATCTGTTCCCTGTCAGCTTTGATTAGCTCTGCAGACGCTGTGCTGTCCTGGCTAATGTGAGACTGCACCGCAGACTTCTCATATTGCTCAATTTTCTACACCCTTTTAAACTTTGAGATGCAGAGTGTAGTGTCCTGCACTTTCATTTTGTTTACAACAAAAAACTAAAGATCGCCACTGCATTTTGGAGAGTAAATAAGCCATTGTCTATCCACTGTGCATGACTGACCTATAAAAAGCTCATACAGCACAGAACTGAAGTGTCGTTTATCTTCATTATATGGGAATGCTTCATAGCTGGCTTTGAGCCCTGGCTGGTATGAGCCGTGCTCCATCAGTACTCTGATTAGCTCAGGTGTGAGAAGTTTCTCTTTGAAATAGCCAAAGGATCCTTTGGGTACTGCTCTTCGGTGTTAAGTTCAAAAGAACAGAAGTTGAATGAGTACTCGTAGTGCTACCTGAGACTGAGGCACATTGATCAGATTCAGGGAAGTAACTAAAGGAGGGTCGGAGGGAGTGGTTGTGTCCTCAGCAGCAGTAGTCCTACCAGTTTCATCATAGACATTCATTTCCATCACAAACTACAGCTGCATCCTTCCTACCGTCATCATGATCACGATTGCTGTCCTACATACTGACCACCTGCACAGAGGTAGCTGTGTGCTCGGCTGAAGCTATTGGTAAGACACTTGTACATGAAGGGTTGAGATGCTGAAGGTGAGAAGAAGTCTGTGAGCAGAACACGAGGCCAAGAGATCGTTCCTCTTACATTCACATTTAGCTGGCGCTTTTATCCAAAGCGACTTACAGGGAGCAATTTGGGGTTCAGTATCTTGCCCATGAAGACTGGAGGAGTCAGTCATCTGATTAGTGGACGACCCGCTCTACCTCCTGAGCCAAAGCCGAGTCTTATCTTGCTACTAACACTTTAGTGCACACGGCCTAATATGGACAGAATATAGCTAGCTAACATACACATTACACAAGTCAAAAAGAGACAACACGCATGCAACTGCAGTTCAAAGTCAAAGAGAGAGAGATTGCCATTTGTAATGACAACGTTACATCACATCGTAATTTGTTGGGTTTTTTTTAAACAGTTTTGTTTAAAAAAAAAACGGAGGGCACCAGGAATACAGCAGACACAGGCTGCAAGTGGCAGCCAAAGCCAGAGTGTCGGCAGGAGCCCCAAGGGGGTACTAGGGGGTTGAAATCAGACCACAGTGGCGTTGGTGCTGTCTGCGGCATACCGACGAGAAGCTCCTTGCAGACACAGGCATTGTCTTTTTATTGTTTTCTGCAATTAAGACACAAACTTTTATATATATATATATATTTTAATAAGAAAACAAAATGCATGTTTAGACAAATTTGTCCTTTGTGTACTTGGTGATATGTACAACCGGGTATCAAATCTCAAACCTTTTTGAGCTGTGACCTAAATGTGTGTATCATTTAAATCATAATTTTGCAACCTGTCTGTCCCATTCACTTCTCTGGCATGAAAAAGGATTTATAGCTCATGTGCTAACGCAGCTTTGGAAACTAATATGATGTCTAGTGCCCAATTTACAACTTCAAGTGGTGTAATATTACAAATACCACATATGGCCCCTCTTTTTCTCTCCTCTGTTGCTCTCAACTGTATCATAAAAACAAAGCACAACAACACAAGCCAACAAATAACCATATAAAAAAGGTCATTTGGACTTTGCCGTGCTGCAGCTTTATCGCAACATGATAATCTAATTTCAGCGTGTACCTACAGTGTGGCTCATCCTGCCAGTATCATTTGTGTTCTCACCTCTACATGACGTCAGTTATTATAGGTCATTGCAGCATGAGGTATTTCCTCTGCTGTCCACTGGTCGACGTGTCGAACGAAGTGCCTGTCATGGGGGCAGCAATGGAGGTGATTTCATGTCTGCTTGTGTGCTTTGAGACAAGTCAAGGTGAGGTAATGCTGCTGTAAAAAGGAAGTCATGAAGAGCTATGGTCAGGTTCAATCCCCAAAAGACCTCATCCACTAACCCACAGGGCACCAAAGCTGTTAAAATGAATCACGGCAGCTACTACATCTACAACAGCTGATGTAGTGACCATGTATTTTGTTCTGATGGTGCCATTTGTAAAATTTTAAAAATGGCTGCTATTAAAAATCAGTAGCATTTTATTTCACCGACCTTTACTAAGCATTTGTGATCAGTATCAACAATTAAATAAAGGTCTAGACACACTATAATGAGCTATAATACAGTTGTGAGCAGAGATAAAGACATTTTAAAGTTAATAACGTTATCAGTAGGTATAACCGCTCCTGTGAAGCATCTGTTACTGGTGCACATACAGATACGTCTTCATATTTTATTTGAATGCGTAAACTTTAAATCAAGTATTAAGTCCATTTTATTTGCTAGTCGTGGCTTCACGTTGACGAATAAGTGCAGGTCACTGGGCCCGATTTTTAAAGATTTTTTGGATGTATAACACTTCTTAAACCCCACGGGGTTCTGGAAATTTTAAGCTGCTAAGAAGACATGCTACACATCGACATATTGGTTAGATTCTCCACAACTAATTTGTATATTTTACAGAAACCATGAGCACCAATGTATCACTATAATTTATTTACTGCGGAAACACAGGAAAGTGGTATCCTCCCTACCTCACGACCAATCATTTATATTCCTTTAGTCCTTTGGATTTGACTAAAAGAGAACCGTTTTTCATAGAAATGAATCCAAGCTGTGAATATTGTCATGTGAAGTCCATGGTTTACTGCCTTACTGCCTAACTTCATTCATAAAACAAAGACTGCTCTCCGTTTCTCCATGAGGCTGTCACGTTTTAAAGGCTGAATTCAAATGCAGATGAGGTGAAAACAAGTTTTTTTTTTGTTTTTTTTTTGGGAATACCAGCAGGATTTGAGAGTTGTGGCAGGCTGAGGTGAGGCGGAAGGAATCCATGCCGAGGTTTGGTAGAGAGAATGCCGGAGATGACAGCTGGCTGACAGACTTGAATTCATAAAATCACTGTGAATCATTGTGGTTGGCGAGACAGACAGGCCTTACGCGAAAAATAATTAAAGGCCTGTCTCATATGTCTCGTATTTATTCATTATATTTATTCAAAATGATAATTTTAGAATATATATTATGATAAATATTTCTTTACTCTCCATGACAGATGGAGATTCACTGATGATGAAAGCAATAATATATGAAAAATAAGAAAAATAGTAAGTGGCCCTTGATTTAAGAGTCAAACTAGTATTTCTGTCACATTAATTTAAAATGTGAAAAGTGTACAAACACTTCAATTCATGACCGAATTTCAAAGCTAATGACATTCCCATCATCCCCAGTTGCAATGTGTTTCATGCCAATTAGCAAATATTAGCATGGTAACATGCTCGACTAAGACATTAAGGTGTGTAAACATTTTACATGCTAAACATCAGCATATTTACATCGTCACCTCATGAAAAGAAACCGTGTTAATTACATTGTTTCATCCTGCTGGATATGAAACTAAAATCCTTTATTTTCCCGTACAAAGACATCTCCTGGTAAATTCTATTGACGTGCATCATTTCTCATGAGATGCAGGGTGTGTTTCTGCTGTCAGTCTCGCTCTCACATCACTGTATTCGCCTCTTTGCCCTGTTCCACTGTTGTTAGGCTAAACATGGAAGATTGTGAAATAATTTGATAAGGAGGCTGAAGCGGAAAAAGTATTCACTTGTGAACAGACTATATCTGCAGCCATTCATGTGGTAAAGCAAACTATCGATATCATATATCTGAAATGGCAGACGTGCGACACGTGAGACCCACTGAAATCCCATTTAAAGCCTGATATCTCTGCTTTTTCCACATCATTACTGTTTCAGCATCAGCCATCAAAACGTTTTAGCACCCCTGTCTGAATATATTTCAAGCCTGGGAAAGTTTCATTTCATGTAGACTGAAGAAATGCAATTAGATAAACACCCCTGGCTAATCACATTGCCAAAATACACCCACGTCAGGGCAATGTTAATATGGGAGACAAATTGACATGATCAACAAACATATTTGTTTGTGGAGTCTTGGAGGATATACGTGACAAGGGAATGTGCAGTTTGAGTGCTGCAGATAATGTTGAGGAATTGCAAAGATGATAATTGTAAATAGTTTAAAATGTAATCACGATATGAAGGAACAAGGGTATTTGATATGAAGGAACAAGGGGAAGTGAAGCTTTTGCAGGAGGAGGCAAACTGGAATATGTTTCGACTCCTCAAAAGACATTTGAATAAACCCCAAAAACATAAAATCCACATGGAGAAACACAAAGAAACTGATCTCAAATAATTTATTTGATGTTTAAATAATAGGTCATGTGTGAACAAAAAAGCTTTTTGGTAGCGACCTGATACTTCATGAAAGATAACGTTGCATCTCTCCATCCCTGGTGGAAATTAAGCCATGTTGTGTATAGCATCAAAAAACGAGAAAGACAGCTCGATATTTCCAAACGTTCCCTTATTTTGAGAGAGAGGCTCGCAGGGATTTCTCTTGTCAGTGGAAATGTAAAACCTGAACGGCTATGGATGTTAATAAACCATCAAAAACAGACGGTAAGATCTCTGCCCTTCTTTGGCACTGTGAATTATTAACAACACATCCAGAATATCATTGAACACTGGACTCAAAAGATTCTACCTGACTGGGTTGACTTGGGTTTGGTTTAACCCCGATATAAGTGTTGAAATGGCGGTGACATTAGTTTTGGTATGCTTTATTATTTTATCAAATTATAATATATTTCCAAAATAGGTTCCTTGAATACTTACCTATTTATTTTGCTGATGATATGAGAGAACAATAGCTACTATCCTATCTTTGTCACACCCTGTAGGCTGTCTCATCTGAAGCCCCAATCAGCAAAACATCTTATATCTCTGCTTTACAAACTATGGTTAAGGTTTGGTTCAGTTTAGACCCAAAAACAACTTGGAGAAAGATCATGATTCGAGTTAAAATGACAATAATGTTAAGGTGAACACCCAGCAACACACACACAGACAAACAAAAACACAAGGGGAGCACACAACCACAGGAAAAACACTGAGAAGGGAGGAGGCAAACCGCCACCACATGACAAATAATAGCTAAAAAACAACAATAGTCGTATAAGGAGTAAATAAGTAGGTTAGAAAAGTATTCCTAAAGTGTAGTCTTAAGCAGTCATTGTGTAGTGTCCTGGTGACCTGAGGATACAAACTCTTCCTGAGCCTCTCAGTGCTGGCCTGGTGTATCTGGAAACTTCTTCGTGATCACAGCAGGGAGAAAAGGCCGTTATCTGACTGGCATCCTCAATTTTTTTTTTTGCATCATCTGGTATAGAGCATGGTTAAGCATGGTAGAGCCCACATTGTGCCTTCGGCTGAATGAAGCCCTCTTTGCACGGCCTTGCAGTTTTGTTCGGTGCTGTGCCTGTACAAGGCAGTGATGTTCCCTGTCAGAATGCTCTTGATAGCGTAGGAGGATACATTCCTCAGTATTTGAGATGATACCTATAATTTCCTCAAGCAGCTGAGGTGAAACAGTCCCTGGCTTGCATTTCTCACCACGGAGTCAGTATGCAGTGCCCAGGTCTTGGTGATGTGGACACCAAGGTATTTGAAGTTGTTTACACTGTCCACCGAAGACCTGCTGATATTAAGGGGTGGCGTAATTGCTTCCCTACTTCTTCCCAACGTCCACTATCATCTTAGTCTTGCTGATGTTTAAAGAGGAGGTTGTGTCTTGATACCAGTGGGTCAGTTTCTCTACTTCCTCTAGATTATCCTTTCACCATAGCTGTGTCGTCAGCAAACATGACAATGGTGTTGAAATCATCGGGTGGCCCGATGTGAAGGTTGAGTGTGGTTATGAGGGAGTTGTGTCCACCCACCCTCACCACCTGGGGTCATCTGCCTATCAGGAAGTCAAGGATACTCAGCGAGGTGTTTAATCCCAGGTTCTTGAGCTATGTGGCCAGCCTGGAGGGAACTATAGTGTTAAATGTTGAACTATAGTCAATGAACAGCAGTCTCCCTTTCTTGTCCAGCTGAGATAGGGTGGCGTGGAAGATGTATGGTGCAGATGTAATCCTTGACCAGACACTCAAAGCATTTCACTAATACAGAGATGAGTTTTTCATGAGCACAGGAAAGATGTTAGACATGTTTGAAGCATGATAGACTGAGCCAAGGACAGATTGAAGATTGTGATTGCTAGTTTGTCGGCACAAAGTTTAAGGACCTGCCCACACACCATCTGGTCCTGCTGCCTTCCTGGTGTTCACACATGGAAAAAATGATAGATGTGGAAGCTGCCTCCCTCCCATCGAGTAACCTCTGCTTTAACTGTTTTTGCTTGTTGGCTGCCAATGGCCTCAAAGCGAGCATTAAAGTTATTTAGCTCACCTGGTAGAGACACATTAGCACTTGACTTGGAGGAGGGCTAGGCTTGTAATGTGTCATAGCTCTTAGACCATACCACATGCTTCTTGTATCGCCCTTCTGGATTTGTTCTATTTTTTTCATGTAGTCTATTTTTGCCTCTTTTACTGCTCTCTTACATTGAAGGCTGCTGATTGGTCGTGCTTTAAAAAATAACCCCCAAAACAACATTTTCTGTTGGTTTGAGGTGGGAAATCTGATGTTTTGTTGAGCTATCCATCCACCCTGACCTCCACCACTGAGACTTGGCTCTATATGAAAGTCCCCTGACTTTGTTCTATGCTCGCATCGTAAGGACTACAGCCACTAGACGACTTTGTCACTTCAATGTAAATGGATGTTATTATCTGGGAGAACTCGCTAAAACCGCTGATGTGCTGTCATATCATTACCAGCTTGGTACTTTTAAGTGATAATGAACCACCACCAAGAAAAAACTGTGGAAATGTGGAAGAAAGCTACATTATCACAGTGTAAGTTTGGCGTATGTTACTGTAAAATAAAGCAGCCCCGTGTTCACCTTTTCTACACTCTAAACAATGTAGTTTCCCGTTTGTATTCAACTGGTGCCCACAAATCAAAATGTTTTAATTTTATCTCTCAGTGGAAGCAAATACAATATTCCAGTGAACCTGACAAGTTTTTGCCCAGTTGGAGTTGAACATCCAGGTGCATTTATTATGCACCATTGTCTTAGTTTGTCGGGTGTATAAATCATAAAACAGCGCCGTTTGAGGGGTTAAAGGGTTATACCACAAATCCAAAGAGGGCTCCTTGCAAACGTTGCAGGATCTTGCAAGGCTCCACTGGTTATTTATGACAATAGACAGAGCAGAGCATTAGTATTGACAGTTTGGGAGTTTGACTGGTGCTGGAAAAATCAATGGATAGTTGAAACTTACTGCCCTGCTTTGGATAAAATGAGTTCACCATTTGGTTTGTGTTGAAAATATCATTTTTAAAAGATTAATGTCTAGGATTTAGTGGCATCTAGTGATGTAGTTGTGGGTCGCAACCGTCTTCAGTCGCCTTCCTGTTCTAAGCATGAAGAAGAAACAATGGTGGCCACGAAACACCCTATATACGACCAGTATTTGGTTTGTCCGTTCTGGGCTACTGTAGAAACATGATGGTTCAACATGGCGGATACCCTGTAAGAGGACCTGCAGTGTCTGTAGAGATTAAAGTCTAATAGTAAGGTAACAAAACATAATGATTCTAATTTTCAGATGTTTGGAGCATGACATGGCGGGTTGGTGCGACGTCTGCAGTACTGTGGGCACTGTACCAGACCATTGTGGGGAAGAGGGAGTTGAGCCAGAAGGCAAAGCTCTCAATTTTCCAGTCCATCTACGTTCCAACCGTCACCTATGGCTTTGGATAGTGACTAAAAGAATGAGATCGCAGATACAAGCGGTTGAATTTAGCTTTTTTTGTCATGTAGCCGAACTCAGCCTTAGAGTTAGGGTTAGGAGCTCAGATATTTGGTGGGAGCCAAACTGGTCTGGGAACACCTTTGGGAACCCCATGGAGGAGCTGAAATGCCTTGCTGGCGAGAGGAACGTCTGGAACACCCTGCTAAATCTGCTGCCACTGTGACTTGATCATGGACAAAGGGAAGAAAACGGCTGGATATACACAAATGAAAACATAGTTATGCATATTATATTCCATATTCTTGAAATAGAGCCCCATAAATCTTACACACTGGTCCTTTAAATCTGGCCGGTCATGATCTGAGGTTAAAAATACCTCTAAATACATTTTGCTAGCTGTAAATTAGGTTTGGCAAATTTGTGCAGCTTATTCCGCCCAATCAAGTCACACAAAACAAATCCCTTTCAAGACTTTTAATTATGTCGGAAAAGGAAATCCATCATGAATGAAAAGCTGACAACCATGTAGAAACTACAAAAGACTCAAGCTTTTCATTAGCTCATAATATTTGGAGTTCAGCTTAAAAACAAGATAGGATACAATGCTTTGGTCGCGATACGTGTGTCTTCTGTTCAGGGCCATAGCTAGCATTGAGAAACATCACAGTCATTTCCTTTGTATTGTTTCTGGGAAATTGAGGGTTTTAATTGACATCAGGGTGACATTTTTTTTCATATTTTGTTTGTACTTGTGAAGAGTGAGGTCGAAGATTAGACACCAAATATCAGCACTCTGCATAATCCATTTCACTCGAGTTGCCTGATTTAAACTATGATGAAGGAAAAGCTGCAGATAAAAGGTGATACAAGCTCAGGGAAACATTTCAAAATACAGAATCTGCTATGATGTAAAGCAGTTCAGTGAAGATTAAAGGCATCAGATGTCAACTTCAGAAAAATGCACCTTTTGTTGTCAATAGCTTCAGGCAAGCATTTCACTTATGCATCAAAAAACACGACTTCACTTCAGAGCGTTTTTGGGGCATCGACATGGAAAGCAGGCCACGGAAACGCAACAATCTCAGTGTTGAATTTCAGGTTTCAACAAACAAGTAAAACCTCTAAGATAATGAGCCTTGACCTTGTGTTATTGTCCAACATCTAAAATCCTCCAGCTTACTATTACCTTGATTACAGCTTTCCAAGCATCATCCTTTATAGCCACGATTCTGCTAGTTCACTGCTTTCTCCCTGTTAGTGCCATTGATTATCTACTCACATGGTTTGCCAAGTGTTAATCAGAAACTGATTAGAAGTAGGGGATGGAAATTGTAATTGATTTGCCTGAGCTGAGATTGTAATTGGTTTTCCCCAGCTAAGAACTGAGATTAGTCACTTAAAGGGGAATGCCACACAACTTAAATTATTTAGGCAAGGCATTGCTGTGTCCTAGGACAAACTTATCAGTCAGAGTCAGAGACAGAAGCCTTGAATCAGTGACTTGGTGTTTTTTTATCTGCCAGATTTCACATCCTACTTTACAATTTTTAAGCATTATTTCTTGAGTTTATAGTTTTAGAAAAGAGTTGTCTAAGTTCACAAAGTATTGACTGATTTGTCCACAGGCACAGGAGTAACATATGTGGATTCTTCTCATGGGTTGCATTCCCCCATAACTCCTTTTCGAAATGCAGTGCAACACTTCCAAAGATTTAAGCCATATACCAGAGCAGAGTATAGTATGTCTGCAGTCAAAACGAATGCCCTTGGAAAACTTTGACTTTGGTACAAATTGGGTCAGAGTCGAAGGAAGGAATGTAATCGAGGCTTCCTCGGAGGAAGGGTAAAATGAAAGTATTTTCAGAGAACCAGACTTTGCCAATAAGCATGGGCACCCAATAGGTGAGGAAGGCAGAAAAACTAGTGGGACATTCAGAAAAATACAGACACGAATGGCTGACCAAATTATACACTCCTGAAACGACTGAAACTTGACTTTTTAATTCAAACAGCTTTGATTTGGGTTGATCCTGCAGTATACAGCCACCAGCATCACGGTGATGAATTTCCAAACTTCAAGGCAGCAATTTGAGCTATGAATCAATAATGTTAAAATCCTCCTTTTTTAGAATCTGTAACGTCATTGAAGAAGATGAAGCACGGCATGTTTTATGCAATCTGGCATCTTCCAGTGAAATAATGTCCAAGGGAAATCGGCAGGGAATATGATCACAGCTCCTTGCTCTTTCTTTAATGCCTTTATCTACTTCGCTGTATCTTTTCGTCTGTCTTCTCCCTACATTTATGACACAGGTAATGGATATCCACTGTTGGAGAATGCAAGTAAATTGAGCCATTTTCCCTCCCATTATTTTTCTCCTGTGAAATTCCTTTCTTGTGTTTCTTTCAAACATAATGTCCTTTTCTTCTGAGCTGTCACAGATGGAATGCTCCCTTTATTTTCTTGTTATACTGTCAGTGTTATCTATCGAGTCCAGGACTCGTATAACCACTTCATCTGCCACACAGTGTATTTGCTTTTACATATTCTGCCCTTCATCACCTTCTCCTCCCTCTTTTTCCCATTTACGCATTTCCTGCACTCACTCTTTTTACTACCGCCATCTTTCATCCCCTTTTTAAATCCACATCTCTCTGTCTGGTCTCTTCCTCATCTCCTCTCCTCTCCTATATACATCTCTTATCTATCTCCTTGTATCCCTGCCATATAAATAATTGATGGCCCATCTTTGACTCGCCTGGTGTAGTTAAAGGGTGACCAAAGTCCCGAGGACAACATCAATAGTGAACTAAAAGTACAGCTGTGGCTTATGCACAGTCTGATGCTGCACTTTCACAGGAGACACTCTTTCCTAATGACCTACTTAGATTTGAATAAAAAGTCTCTCTCTGTTTTTTTTTTATTCACACAACTTCTTTCAAGATTTTATCCGGTCCACTCAAATGGTACACGAGGACTCCTTGCGTTAGATTCTTACACATCAGTTTGGAGATCGCCCGTTTAGAAAACACATCAACTTATTGTTGCAAGAAATTACACGTGGTGTCGTTTCTCTTGTCAGAATGAGATGAAAGCAAATTCTCTTTCATCTCTTTCTCTTTGAGGAATCCAAATTATAATCAAATTATGTTTACACATCCTAATGCAGCATCTGATTTTGACTGAGCGGTGTGATTGGCCAAGAGTATGTTGGCAGCAAAAAAGGTGGATGAGCAATATGTGTAATAATGTGCAATAAATGTGTGTTTGACTGAAAATGGCTGAGCACAGTGTGAAAGCTTCACTAATGGGTCGTTTTAACATCAACGAATCAGATTATTTTAATCGGACTCACCAGGAATCATCACTTAGCTCTGCCGCTGCAGCTTTTTAGCCTCTCGTAGCTCATTGTTTCAGTTTATCCGCACATTTATGGGCTTTGCACGCTGTCCAGATTTGGACTCTGACTCCTAAACTGTCAAAGCTTCCAGAATAGTTTTTTTAATCTGTCAAAAGATGTAGAGGATGAGGACAGTTCAGCCCCTTCAGGTACCTCCAGTGGACAGAAGGGAGGAGAGAAGATGAGAGAGACAGCAGTGTCAGGTCCTGCAGGAGCAGACGGCTTCATTACGGGCAGATGACCTCCTTCTCAGGAATGGATGGACCCGACATTTTCTCTTTCTACTTTCAAGAAGTTAGACAACCACAAAATCATCCTCACTGCTTGACTATTAGTGCTTCTCTCGTACTGTGAATTTTATAAATGCTTTGGACTCAGTGTGCTAGGTTTCAGGAGTCAATTAACAGTTGTGCTTTTATGGCGATTAAAATATTACAGTAGCTTACATTTACATTTATATTAAATCATTAACTAATGCTTTTATCCAAAGCACCTTACAGAAAGAGAAACAATTAAGGGCCAGTGTGACAAGGACATATTAAATTGAATTGAATGTGGGTTGCTACAGGTAGCCAGGGGAGCTCGCTGAGCAGTGAGGTAAAAGGGTGCCCTTTCAGATTGATTGAAGATCAGGCGTGCTGCAGCATTCTGGATCATCTGTAAGGGTTTCACTCTGTAGACTGGGAGGCCCGTCAGCAGGGCGGTACAGTAATCGAGTTGTGAGATGACCACAGCCTGTATCAGGTGTTGGGTAGCATGTTGAGTAAGGCCTGATTTTTCTTACGTTTTAAAGTGCAAAGCAGCACAACCAAGCAACCGAGGCAACGTGATCAGAGAAGGTTACTTGGTCATCGATCATGACTCCTATACGTTTCTCGCTACTCCGACAGGGGTGAGACATAGGGAGTCAATTTTGATGTTGATATCATGGTGTATAGTTAGTTTGGCTGAGAGGACCAGCAGCTCAGTTTTTGAAAGGTTCAGCTGGAGGTGGCGTGCCTTCAGAGATCCGTGCAGAGACAGAGGGGTCACCAGGTCGTCGGCTTACGCAGTTTTACAGGAATAGTCTCTTTCTGGTGATATTTTGTTTAAGTCTTTTGTTGCAATACTCCCCAACTTTCTGGACAAGGTTAAACTGTGTTATTAAAACAACTGAAAAGCTTTACTTTTGCTCTTTTATAAAAGGTTTTCACTGACACAAGAGGCAAAAAAGAAAGCCTAAATCTCGAAAGTCTTTATCTAATGAGGATGCATTGAATGTTAGCTTGATCAATGTTTCTCATTGATCAAGTGCCTCTCCATTTTTGGAGGCTAGAGGCTTGTTTCTTTGATTGCCAATAACACAATACAACAAAAACAAAGGTTCAGAAGTTGATAACAGTGTGCTATTGTTCGGTAAATGGCACCTTCTAGAATTGAAAAGTAGGCTGAAACAGCTGGGAACATTTGCTTGTCAAGAACATTGTCCATCTCGAATTGTCAGGATGTTTCTCTGTTCTTCATTTTTATTTAAAGTGTCATGTCGGCATTCTGTGATTTGATATACAGTCACCGCACCCCCACAAAATTGTGGCTGGCATTTTTATTGAGCAAATTTTCACAGTGTTGTTTTGAGTAAAAAAAAAAATGAAACTGTCACCGTGGTTTGTTGCATTAAACATGCGCTGTTGTTAAATGATATTCATAAAAACAAAAACATAAAAACAGACTGTTTTCAGGGAGAGATAGATGTGTGCATCACATCTTCTTGTGTTTCTGTCACCAACCCTTAATTCAATCTTTTTCTTTAATTTCCTCAATACATCTTCTTAGAGTAACTTGTCTCTCTCGTCTGCTTTATTCTTTGGCTATGTCACGAGCCCCTTTGTTTTAACAGTCTGGCACAGTGATATCTGCCCTGCAGTATTAGAATAAAGTGCCTGTACAAACGTAATGTCATTAAAGTGAATGACATATAAGCTGAACACCTGGATCATCTTTCCCCAGGGCGTATGAAACATTTTACCCCACAGCTTCTAGTTTAACAAAGCTGCTTTACACAATAACTCAGATCTGCGGGCACGTTAATGACCTCTAATAAAACACCCTTAATTACATTTATCTGCCTGTACTGTAGATACTACTGCAAATATCACATTTCTTGACTCTTACCATTTTCTTCTTGCGATCTCCTCCATCACAGATTACAGGAAAAGAACACCTCCTCCTAAAACTGTGACGGTGATTAATTTTATGAGCGGTTGCCTAATAAGTGAATCCAGAAATCTCAACTCACCTAAGATTGCACAGACACGCAGGCTTGACTCACAAATCATGAACACTCAGGGAAAATGATCTTTTAATGGTAACGTGAGTCACCTCTCAAAATGAAGTCGTTAACGGCGATTAAAGCTTCTCCTTTTAGATGTAAAATAATAAATCATTAAGCACCCCGTGGAGCTTTTCTTGTAAACAGAGAAAAATATGAATAAGACATAAATATATTCAGCGTTTCGCATCAGAAGTGCTGAATACATTTCCTTCCTCATTAAACGTACTCAAAGGCGACTTTTAAAATATTTTCCAATCCTAAATTGGTTTCATTTGGGGTCTTCTTTCTTCTACAAGCACATTTTTGGCATGTAATCTCCGCCAGTTGTCAATTAGTGAAATGGCGTGAACTCTTTGACAGGAATGTGTATTGCACCACTCATAAACATGGTGCTCTATAGCGCTCTTAGTGGCCAAAAACCCTACAGGATACCTTTAACTTGACTTGATCGCGCTTGTCATTCTAAAATTATCCCCGGTGTAATAAAACATGGAAGATGAAGTCCTCGGTTTTGTACTGTAGAGAGTTTTCATCAATAAGCAGAACCAAAAATGTACATCATTACATTAATTTCTATGATTTCTATGATTTTTCTTTTTCCACAAAGCACCTCCATGTTTACAATCTTATGGAAGCCGTAAGATTGGGTTATGACGGAGATCCTGACCCACTGTGCGTAGTGCAAAGCGCAAAGACATCGTGAGTTAAAGTGTTTTGCTCACATCATATCACATAATCAGTAAACAGCGGGACTCACCTGGCTCTCACTGCAGAGACAGATGCTGTTCCAGGGCAGTTTGCCAAAGAGTCAGCAGGGAGAACTGACTCAGTCCTGGTGACTTTTAGATTTTTTTTTGTCCTATGTGGCTGTTGTTTGGTCTTATAAAGGACAGTTACAACTGTCTGTTTACAACAGTTTTAATGCTATTTGTTTTTTTCCTTCTGATGTTTGAATGTTGAATCAGATTTGGTTTAAAAAGATACACATGACACATATTTTGGCATCAAATTAAAGAGGAAGTTGTGTTTTTAAAATGAATACAACTTGTAATTGTCATGAGCGATCGTTTTTTTATTTAGATAGAGCTGTTTGATGATTGAGTAGGAAAAAAAATGCCCATTTGAGTGACAGTTCACAGCAAACTGCAACAATAATTGTGGACTCTACTGAGGTCGAGAAGGTTAAGAGGGATTTTGCAACTGCAAGGCCTATTTCTTAACTTCAGAAACTAATTTCGGTGTGTAGTTCAATCCGGAATATCTGCCATGATTCCAGATTAAAAATGGGAAGCAAAGACCAGCAGCAGCCCAGCAAGTGGTGCGTTAAACCAGTAAGGTGTAGAGAAATTTTGTCTCGTGGAAATGTCAGATTACAGCGAGCAAAACAAAAGGGAAGTCAGGTAACAACTTAACCCTTTCATCCCTTCAATATAATATAATATAATATAATATAATATAATATAATATAATATAATATAATATAATATAATATAATATGTCTGGAAAATTAAAAGGTAAATATTTATGGTTAGAGTGTTTGAAGACAAAATTAACAAGGTGTTTGGTGCCTGCAGCACTTCACAGGTTAAAAGCCTGCAGCGTAGGAAAAAGCAAGGTCAGTGGAGATCAATGTGATTGATGTCTGATGGGATTGACCATCCACATGTGTAAACAAGGCTGAGTGCCTTCTGTGTACGTGTGTGTGTGTGTGGAGTTTGTGTTTGCTCTCTGATTTTATTGTTGATTTTAAATGAATGCGTTTCAGAGCCAGTAACAGCAAAGCTTCAGTGTATTTAAGCATATTTATCTCTGGAGCTGTGTTTACTCATACGGTTTGTTTTCTTCAAAGCTTACTGGAAAAGCAGATTTTTGTTAAATGTTTTTATCTTGTTTGTTTAGGTTCACATTGCTGAACCTGAGCTTCTAAACTAAACCCACATGGATCCGCATGTACCTTTTTATTTATTGAACAGCGGCTCAGTAACCTGCTGCACTGCAGTGTGTTTGTTCAGTCAAAACAAATCCAATTCAGTCCCTCTAAGTTCAGCAAAGTGCACTTGTTGCAACTGTTGACAACAGTTTATTAGTCTTAATACTTTGTGAGGACACTTGAGTAAAAATGAGCATCAGTACAGACTGCAGTCTCTCTCGGTCCATTTGGTCGGGCTAAAGGAGAAACTCCAGACAGTCTGGTATTAACGTCCACTTTGTTCCACCTATAAAAACTTGTGTTTAGGGAGCCTTGTGCTTAAGTGGTCCACTACAAATTAAGTGGTCCACTACATAAACCAACTTGAAACCATGTAAACCGGTGGGCTGCCATGAAAAAATAGTGTTCCAACCACTTCTCCCACAAGAGATCATTAGATGCTCTGTGTATTTTTTTACTCCATCCATCGATCCATCCATTTCCTTCGCCTTATCTGTGGTTGGGTCATAGTGGCAGCAGCTTTAGCGGGGTGCTGCCCGGCAATGCATTCCAGCTCCTCCTGGGGGAGCCCAAGACAATCCCAGGCCAGATGGGCTATATACTCCTACTCCAGATGGTTCTCAGTCAGCCCCGAGGTCTCTTACCAGTTGGACGTGCCCGGAACACCAAGAAAAAAATGACCAAAGTTAACAAAGCCTGGCACGCAAAACACTTCTGATGCCACGTGGAGGACGGACCCAAAACAGCGTTGTGACCGCCGTGGTACAACGTCCACATTCCTGCTGACGCCGCACCAGTCCAACACTCCATCTTACACTCCGAGCCGTCAGAGTTCGACATATTTGAACTACATCGCTTGGGGCAGTAACTCGCTCCCAACCCAGAAGGAGGATTCCACTGTTTTCTATAGCCTCAGGCTTGGAGGTGTTGACTCTCATCCTGGCCACTTCACACTTGACTGCGAACAACTCCACTGCGTGCCGAACGTCACGGCCTGATGAAGCCAAAAGAACCGTATCATCTGCAAAAATCTGTGTTTTTTTGCTGTATCTAACACTGAATATCCACTTTTATTTGATATAAAGCCTTCTGAACAATACAGCACACTTGCCAAAGAAAAAGATGCATGAGGGATACATAAGGAAGCCTTTGTACAAACGTGCAATAAATATAATGAGCAAACAGCAATAAAATATCCTCATGACACAAGATTCAAACATGTATTGACTCGTGTATTGCTGCATTGCTGAAGTAGTGTTTGTTCTTTGTTATATGTATTATGTTATGTCAAACAAAGAGATTTTCTGTCCTGATGGTTAAAAAAATGTTCTGTCCTGATCTTCTGTCTCTATTATAAGCATGTTTTGTTTTTCTGAACCAGTGGTATATGCTATAAAACAGTTCACCATGTAAACACAGTGATTCTTGCCTTTCTATATGGTCCTCTGTCAAATAAAAGGTAAACATAGCATAACATCGGTAATACAAACAACAACTTGTGTTAGTTAGGTTGATTTCTAACAGACTGAATTGTGAATCTATGTTATTTGTCGCCACTTGAGTTTAAATTTTTCTCACCTCATGAAAGTGGAAATAAGCTGCCGCAAACATTTGATGCTCACACATCGATCAAACTCACTCATGTAGTAATGAGATTTGTCCTCCTGTTCTCAGATTGATCACTACGCCCAGAGAGACCTGAAGAAGGGCCTCCAGCTGTTCGGCACAGAGGGCAACGTGGGTTTGACCAACGCCTGGATGATAGTACAAACTGATGTAAGATGTGGGATCACCGGAGGGGGCGGGTGGTGACACAAGATGGAAGATATTTAAAACACAATCCCCAGAAGTTTTAAGATTTTGAAGTCACAGTGCTTTAAAAAAAAACAAAAAAAAAACATAGACATTGTGTTGTTAACATCGCAGTGCATTCAATATTAACTTCAGTGCCATTTAGCAAGTCAAGTCATGCGAAATACCTTGTCACAAGCTGAGATACATGACGTTTTGACTGCATTATTCATTGTGACAGTGCTCAGTTTTGCTATCGGCAAGGTTTAACCATTTGTACCACTGTGATCACATTAAATTAAAAGCGGGCTGTGGGATGTGGACATTTACAAGCAGGCTGGTAAGAGTCAGAATAAATACATTTTTTGAAAAATACTGCCAATCTGAAAAATGGCATCAGAAAAAAGGTGTGAAATGTTTCCACCGACAAACACACGCTTATTAAATGCTATGGTAAAAAAAACGCTGTCAGACAGATTAATGCAAAAATCATAGGCTCTCTGAGGTAATCTTTGTTTCCAGCTCTCACTTTGATGTGCTTTTTCCGTTATATTATTTATATATATATGAATTTATATTTAAAATTCCACTGCAGGAAAAAAAAAAAAAAAACAGAATGTGAGAACAGAGATTTGGAATTAAGGGTTGCATCGGACGGGTGCTGCTGCCGGTGAATGCCTTTTGAGAGACGTGAAATGATAGATTTGGAGACTTCAGGGCTCTTTGGACCTTTTTTCCTCCCCACATCACAGTTTCATTGTTATGGCTTGTAGTTTTGTTCCATTAGCAAATGTGCTGTCTGTTTGGCTCCACTTTTGTGTGCACGCATGTGTCTAGTGTCTGGGAGGCATATTGTGTAAGTGTGGTGACTAAAAAAAAAATAAATAAAAAAAAAAAGGCATAAACGGTGACAGAAATGTGGTGCTATTCAAATAATACATAAAAATGTGTCTGCATGTGTGGGTGGGAAATGTGCATACAGGATGATAGCATGAGGCTGTGTTTGAAAATGTATGTGTGCAAGTGTGAATGTGCACTTTTTTTCCTTGTCAGATCAGAGATGCTGTGTGTATGTATGGGGCTCCACATAAAGTCTGGCTAAGAGGAAAACCATTAAAAGGCAGTTCTCATTCTGTCACTGCTCTCCAGCCCAAGCTTCTTTTATACATGCTGAGTCACTGAATAGATAATACAGCAGATGTCCCTGGAGCAAAGTTCACCCTGAATATTATTAATGGCTGCTTATGGGGTAGAAAAGGACCTACATATATGAGAAGGAGCAATAAAAACATGCACAAATGCCGGCACAATAAATCAGAAAGGGTCACATGCCACACTGGTTACCGTTTTTGAATGTTACGACTCTATCCGGGCAGTTTTTAGCCTTTGATTTGTTCTCCAACATTATGCTTCAAATGCTTTCTGGTTATTTAAATTCTGCCGTGATAAATTGCAAACTTGATCCGCTGTTTAAGCGGGTGAGGGAGTTTTTTAAATTAAACACACGATCCCTGATTCTGTGCACGGAGTGGCGTGGGGAGCAGCTCGGTCGGCATTATTCCTGTGTGGAATTAAAAGTCCACTGAATGAACAAAACATCAGAGGCACTTTATCTTTTCATGAAGTACACTGATGAATTGAATTGTGGTGAAAGCCATGATCCCTTATCAGAAATCTATACCAATCACAAAGGGGGAAAAGATGTAGATAAAAAGAAGCGGGCAAGTTAGAAAATGAATTTAGGACTTTGAGACAAATGAGATGTGGATTGTACAAAAAGGGGGCCGCAGCTCGATATCAGGAAGACAAAGTGTTTTCTACAATCAGCACATGTGAATTACTTTGTTCAATAAATCTTCTTCTAGGCAGGTAAATTATTTTAGTCTCCATCAGGGGACAATATTCGTTTTATATCATGCATGAGGATTTCATTGTGCAATCAATAAAAGGCCAGACTCTGTTGACTCATTGTCTTTCTCTGGTTGCAGTTTCGCTGCTGTGGAGTAACCAACCACACAGACTGGTTTGAAGTTTATAATGCCACCCGTGTGCCGGACTCCTGCTGCCTGGAGTACAGTGACAACTGCGGCCTGGATAACCCAGGAACGTGGTGGACAGCGGTAAGTGCGGGCCTCATAAAGGCGCTATTAATATTCTTCTTTCTTATTTTACACTTTTGTATTCACACAGAATTAGAAATGTAATGTTTGGGTTAGATTGTCAAATCACAGGCCTACTTTAGCTACTGTGTCTAGGTACAATAGCCTGAGAGTGAAGCTCAGTTTTTAATGGAGGGTGGTATATTTTTTTCCAAAGCCAAAAACAAGAGCAAAGGTGTAAGGAATGCATTAAACAGTACCTGCTATAACATTAGCATTTTCAGCAAACTACCTTAAGACCTACAGTACGAAAGGCCAAAAATTTGCATATGATTACCTCACTACATCATTTGGTGGGGGTTTCAGTTTAGTTCGTGACACATCCACTTTGTGGGAGCTGAATGCTATCATAGTGAGTACATCATAAAGGAATTTAATGGAATCAACTATTTTTTTTTATCATTAACTTAATTGGAATATATCAGTTTTATTCATTTCAAGTTGCAATGCAACTTATTTTCATTAGGTTAATTAACTCGCTAGTTTAGTCTATTAGTCTATTCTAGTCTATTTTTGTGTGCTTGAAATCGGGGATCCACTGTTTCAAAGTCAAGTGGTAAATCTGGCACCATCTGTGCTGTGTGAGAGCAGAAAGCTTCAAGTGGCAATATGTAGGAATTTGTTCCCCTTATGTACTCCCTCCACCTCCGGACCTGAAAACCTCAAAGCTAACAAACTGAACAGTTAATTACATCTGTCTTGGAGGATTTGACTTTTGGCACTAATGTTCTTTGGTTGTAAAATAAGTGTCATATTTCTTATTTTTAGCAGCTTTAGCAGCAGAGTTTTTCTTTTGGGTTGACATAAACTTAAGAAGGCAACCGTACAACAGAGTGACAGACAGGTTCTCTGTCAGAAAATACTTTATTACAACAAAAGACCAAACAACTGAGGCTTAGAGGTCTTACACCTCTTTATATCTCTTTACATCAGACCAGTAATAGGCCAAACACTCCAAAACATGTAGGCTTCTTTGCTTCTGTCAAACCGGGCGAAACAAGGATCGGCACTTCAGTTTAAAGTCATTAGTGTCATGTGGAAAAACAGCCTGATCAGCTGAGAGGGGATGAATATTGTGCGAGGGTGAGCATTGCCGAAAAATAGAAAAGGTGAACAGTGTAGGTGGAAGACTCCATCTTTGCACAATTGTATAAATAACTATGTAACACTGGGTGCTTCCAGTGATATTGGGACATTAGGCAAATGAACGTGCACATGTAGCATTATTTAGAAAGGCTGGAAGTTGTGGCTGTAGAGGTAATTGAGTGTGTTCAAATAATATGCAGAGGCAGCTGCTATTAATTACTCATCCATTCAAAAATAAAATTACTCCGCCTACTTGTAAACTGTCTGTCACCCTTGGCAAAGTCTGCTGTGCTGAATCTTTTCACTACAGTAGATTACCATTTCTGAACTGAGGCAGCATGAAAGCAACCACCTGCTCTATCGACGGTCTTTCTATGAAGTTGTCATTAACAAAATTAGTCTCAGCATTCCTTTCAGAAAACTTCAGTTGCCTCGAGAGCTAGAAAACTTCAGTTGCTAGAAAACTTCAATTGCCCCCTTTTCTTTGAAGTAAAAGAGTTCAGCTCAGTCCTTCCTGAACAACCACATTCATCTTCAAAAATTCCCTTTCTTCCCAGAGAAAACAGTTCTTACTCAATTGCATGTCTTTTCTGCTTCAAAATGCCGTCTTTGAAAACTCTAGTCTGGTTTCAGAGGTCTAGCTCCAATGGACAGAATCAGCCCTCTTGACTAATTATCTCTTTTTGGCAGCTGATGCATCAGACTGAGCCTTCCTCCTTTTTTCAATCAGCATTTGACACAATACACCACATAGTTTCTTACCCTGAAACATGGGGTAGATAACTCAGACTGAGAATCTGATGGAAACCTGAGTCAGAGTTGGAAAATCATTCTCATCCATAGTTGACTGTTTCCTGTGGGATTCCTTTAGGGTTCGGTTTTAGGTCTTATCCTCTTTATAATTTATGCTCGAACTAGGCCGGACGTCTTCAGAACATCAAATACTGGATTCAAGATCAGTGTAACTCATTTTATTTTGGGTCTTTAGTCAGTTTTCATAGTTGGAGTCACATTCTGGTTCAATTAGGGGCCCAAATGGAGAGGAGGAGGTATAGTGAGCACCAAGTAACTTTAATGATGTCCTAGGGATAGAAAACACAAAATAACACAAGGTAGCTGAGAAGTCCAAAAACCCAAAATCCAAACTACAGAAGTCCAAAACAAAACTGGGATACAGGAGCAGGAACACGGGTAACAAAACGCGAACATACACAGAACACAGTAGAGTAACATAGTACTTGCAAACAGACACAGTACGACCTGACAAAGACCCAAAGGAACACAGGGATTAAATCCAACAACTAGACACAGGTGAAACTAACAAGAGACAGGTGAGACCAATCAGGATGGAACGTAATCAAAACTGGCAGGAAGAAAAAAACAACAAAAGCAAGAAGTAAATATACACAAGATACATGATCCTAAAATTAGCATTTTAAGAGGACAATTACAAAACATATCAGAGATCTTTATTTATCCCCAGGGAGGAACAGGATTACATTAGTCCATTCTCAAATGGAAATATATCTAAACAAAGAGAAATTAGAAGAAAGGAAGAAAGAAATAAGAAGTATGTAAAATATCTGTATTATACTACATGATATAATATATATTACAATATAGACAAATCCTAAAAAATGTATACTACAGTATATAAAAGCATAAATAGATTATAATGCTGAGAAATGGAATAAATATTAGTTGAAGTGTACAATTATTGTTAGAGTAAAAAAATAGTATTGCACATTTGAATGTGCATACACATGCATTCTGACATCACCAACAACAACCAAAAATAGCTTAAACCTGCATTAATTAGAATATTTTGGCCCAACATGCAGTAAACACAACAGTGACATATTTTTAACCACATAACATTAATATGAATGAGTACTAAACTCATTGCTCATTGCTCATTAACACATGCCGCAGATACAGAGAGACATTAGCATTCATTAAAATTGTGTTCCGGACCAGCTGGCAAATGTAAGTCTGATATTCAGTCTCCTCTTAGATTTTAATTTGAAGTTAAATATGTGACTCTTTATGTGGTGCGTTTAGCTCTATTATTTCACCAGTTAGTTGCAACCTTTTGCCTGTCAGCTGTTCGGTGCCGGGCAGGTAGTGTGTTGCAGGTTAATCTGAGGTCTTTTGCTGAAAATAGCTGCCTGCTGTCGGTGGGAACAAGGTCGCTGAGGGCTTTGAGTGAACTAAAACATCAAAGTAAAGGCTGTAAAATCATATAAACCATATAATCAAGCTGGTTGATCAGTTGGTTGGTTTGTACGCTGTCACACGGTCTGTGCAAGTGTGTTTCTTCAAGCTCTGGGGCCCTTTGCTACTTTAACAGCACATACTGCACTGCACTTTGGCAAAGAACAGTACATTTCAGAAACTAACTATTACTAAACACAAAGTAAATAAAACAATACTATACCCAGGGTCATTTCTACAGCTATAAGAACCAAATGTACTTTTTCGTTTGCTTGTTTAAGAAGAAGAAAAAAAAAAAAAGAGTTCCTTTTTCATCCTTTGGGAAATTTAAATGTTTAACATTTAAATTCTTCTGTAACTTCACTACAAGAACAAATAAGAGAAACACAACAGCAGGAGACAGCTGTTGTTCAAGCCTTGCCAACTGCAAAAGCCGATCATTGTGATATTATTCGGAGCCATCAACATGAAAGATGCGAAATAAAGTGTCGCAGCGAGATGCAATGACACATGGGTAATAAAACTAAGTCAACATATTGTCATCATTAAGGACAAAACATGTTAGGGCCACTTAACGCAGTGAGTTGTCAGTTTTTGTCATCCCGCAGTGCTAAAGCAGTCAGCGTACATCACAGTGAGTGAAGATGATGAACAATAATGACAAAGATTTCAGCGCTTCAGATGTCATTAAGCCACAAAATGGTAAATGGGCCCATTTCATATCAAATGTAGCAGATGTCGCCCGTAGAAACAGTCACAGTTTATAAAGCTTTGGATCAAATGTGTCACACATCTGTCTATCTTGTTGGATGAATGTTGTATTTAAAACCAAAGTGTAGTATATGCAGTATATACATCAAACAGTTTGAGATTCAGAGTTCATTCTTGAACTTGGGCACATCAACTGACAACACAGTCTCACCACAACTTCCATTTCACTAACAAAGACCACACCAGTATGGATTTAAATTCAGACATGTTTATTGCATATTTTGGATGAAGGTGAACCAAGGTGATGTACTGTAGGAGGAGTGAGGGATAGACGGGTGATGATGGGTAGGTGGATGGAAGGTAACGGATGATAACTGAG
This sequence comes from Miichthys miiuy, assembly GCA_036365135.1. Taxonomy (NCBI): domain Eukaryota; kingdom Metazoa; phylum Chordata; class Actinopteri; family Sciaenidae; genus Miichthys; species Miichthys miiuy. Next base: position 25,954,649 of record CM071603.1, read on the forward strand.
GGGTGGGGGTAGAAGAATAAATAGTAGGCGGGTGGAGGGTAAGGGATGAGAGGAGAAATCTGGGTCATTGATAGATGGAGGAGTTCAGAGATGGACCCTTGCTGGTTGACAGCGGGAAGACAGAAGGGAACCATGAGGGAGTTGAGACTCTGAGTGCTGGAGCTGTCTCTTTGTTGCTCTGCGAATTAGAGCCCCAGTGGTTCCTGTATTTGAATAAAAGAGAGAGAAGGAAAAGAGATGGAGAAAATAAAAAAAGGCGGGGGTTTGCTGGGTAGGGACATGAAAACCGAATCAAAGAAGCAGCGAAGGGATAAGGTGTGCTTAAGCACTTGAGGTGCAGAAATGGGATGAGTTCAAGGCCTCGTCTTAGATGTAAAACTTTTTTTGAAAACTTTAACCAGAGACAGTTAATAAAAGAGACACCTCACTGGAAGAGTCACTTCCTGTATCCTCTACTGTATGTCACGTTGGTTTAGCCACTGTCGCTCCCCCTTTAGGAGACCAGCAGCAAGTCCTGAGTCTATTGACTCAAATAGGAGGTGAACAGATTATGAGCGATTCTTTCTCCTCGGAGCCACTGAAGTAAATATTGGACTCATTTGTCACAAGCCACATATCTTCTGAACATTCTGACAGTAAAATGACGTTTTTCAGACAGACAAATCAGGAGGAGAAAATTAACTTTGTTTGAAACCTGTCTCTGTCCCAGCAGCAACAAACTCTCACAAGATCTGGCAACACAGATATCTCTTCTTTCTGTCGGTGCTGAATCGTCGCTCTGATTTCACCGAAGATGATCTACAACAACTTAATTAAAACATAAATAACTTTCTGAACCGTCTCTGGTAGAACACAAACTGCTTTCATCCATCTACACGGCGTTCGCAACACTTCCAAGCGAGATTTGGAGATCAGAGGCGAGGAGACCACGTCCAGACAGATGTTTCCTGTTTCATATCTGTGGTGCAGGTTGTAATGAAGTATTTTCTGTTTTAGAATAACTTTTGAGATGTCCATAAAGTTCTTAAAGTCGTACGACAACAACGCAAAGTCCATCTGTTCATGAAAATCGTGTTACGTGATTAAAAGCTCAGAACAGCAACCAAATAGACTTTGTGGTGATGTTTACTCATTATACGGTTGGCTCTGATTCTGAAGTACGATGAGTCAGAAACTCTCTCACACACTCACACATTATCTAACACCTTTCTTCAGGTTATTAAATAAAGTAAATATTCAGTAAACAACGGTTTCCACTTGGAAAGGGCAGATCTTAAATGCGATGCCATCACGGCCACAGGTGTAGACTTGGGAGCAGACGCCTCTTCATCTTTAAATACAAACCCCTACTCCAGTTGTTTACAACTCAATATGATTTGTCCCCTCGGCAGTAGAAAGGCCAAGCCGTGGTCAAGCTGCAGCTGTTTTCGATTTCAGAAATGAAAGACGTAACCTTTTAAAATGTCTTTCCATTACTTTTTCCTGAAACTAGATTCTGCACAAACCTTTGAAAGATTTTTCAATATTGTGCATATTTACGTCGTCCAGGTGAGGGCTTGTTGGCCTTCCACTGGCCCTTTGAGTGTGAAAGACATTTTGACAACAAATTAATCCGCAGAGTTTTGTGTTATAATTAATGTTTATCCTGCAGCTCAACGATTCAGGTAGTGCAGTTCACACTGAAGCATAACAGCTCTACTCATTTGTTTCTATTCTTCTAATATAGAGCCCACAGAATGTCATTAATAGTCAATTTAATCCTTCTTTTTTTAACTTCCTAGTTCGATATCAAATTATTTCAGAGATCAAGCTCCAATTCACAAAAAAGGAGTCACTGAGGCCACTCAAGGCCGCTGGTTTATGCCATTGAAATCTCTTGAGGCAAATATGAATTTTTATTTGCTACAGATAAAAATCTTATATTTCTCTTCAGTACATAGCTTAGTAATGAATAAATCTGGAATAAAGCCTGATCCACGCTGCAAGCTTTCGATTCTTTGGATCCTTGTCATTAGCAGCCGCGGAACAATGTAAAAGTATATTCTCAGAGTAGTTTTTTCACGCTTTTATTGACTGCAAACAGACAACTTGCACAAAAGGACCCATTAAAAAGAGGTTTGATGACACAAACACACAGTTTGAAAGGCTGCAAATGTACAAAATACATGTTTGCCTGAAAGTGACTTACAATTGCAAAACCTCACCAAAGACTGTTGTTTGTTTCCAGTCTATCCCATCCTATTTTCCACACCACCTAACAAAAGCGAGCTTTAAAGAACAACACTTTGGTTTGAACACACCTCCTTTCCAAACTGAAAAAGAGACCCATAAACACACACCCTCCCCACCCCCCTACTGTTGAAAAGACCACTGCCTGTCTGTTTTAAAACCATATTTAACTCCCCATTGAAACAGAATTGCTATCATCATCCCTCCTGCTCATACTGGCCATTAAAAGATTCTTAATGGAGTGACCATATTTTCAAACCCCTAAACCGGGACCCTTAACTGTGCATTCAAATGCATTCATGCATTTGCACACGTATGCACACATCAAAGGTGTTTTCATCAGGATGGGGGCCAATTATTTCAGCGCTTAGCACACCTACTGAGCACATCTTTCAACACTAAGGACACCATGAATGCAGCATTTTCATTGCCAGGTACTTTGCAAAGGGCTCTTTTGAAAAGACTTTCTCTTAAGCATGACCACTAACGATTAGCATACTGGCAGGTTGTGTAGCCTATGATGTTTGTCTATGACTCATAGACCAGTGCATTGATGACACACTGATTGACAGACATTGGAGTCTGGTCACTGTACTTCCTAATGCACTTTCAATGTATACGATTGTGAACAAAATCCACAGTCCTTGTTTGAAAGAGCATGAAAGGGTAAACATGTAGACTAATAACCATTTTGCAAATATCTTATGCTGTAGATGCACAGAGTATGAACAGAGTAGTTGTGGCTCTGTGTTCTGAGGGCAGATAGACGAGCCAGAACTGAGGTGGCATCATGTCGTGATAAGCGTATTGATAAATCCTCCATTTTCCTTGGCCAAGCTTCAATAAACCATTCAGCATAAGACATCTTGGACTGCTGTGCACTGACTGGACTGACCATTGATGAATCAAGTTCTCCACACTGAAAAGCCTACATTTGAATGTCCCAGTTTGTCCACTTATCATATCTGTTGTCCCATTCATTAACCCAATACAAAAACATAAACAATGCACCATCTGGTTAGCTTCAGATAAACTGTGCAGAATGAGTGCTGTGGAGTTTATCTGCCATTTCTTCCATTGGAAGTATGTTGGGGATGGATGAAACTTGAAAAAGTGAACTTATCCTTTAAGTATGATCTTTCTCTGACTCTAACCAAGTCTTCTAAATTTGAACATTAGAGGCGGAAGATTATAAAATGTTCATTAGTGATGTTTTGAAAGACAATGACAAATTACCTATTTTGTTTTTAAGGCTGGATTTTCATTCTTGACCTTTGGTAACAGTCAGTGCCACAAATAATGTAAGTCCAATTATACACTTACAACCTTCTCAGAGCTTTTAATTGAGGCATTACTCAGCAAATGAAGCTCCTACACAGAGCAGAACATCTTATCCTTGGGGAGGAAGATAGAGAAAAGACAGAAGTGCAGATCCAGGGGGAAGTCCAGGCCAAGAAGTAGATGATGAAAATCCCACCTCGCATAAGACCAGGACAAACACTGTTAAATCAGCACGGACCACCAAGGGCGTTCCCATGGGACTCCAGCCAGAGTTTTAAAGTCATAAGTCAACATCTTAAGATTCATGAAAAAGCAAGAACACTGGAAAAAAGATCAGAAACAGACAACATCATCTGTCTATGAACACCAGGCCAAAACCTGTCACAGTATCGACTGAGTAAAGGTCAGAGGCATCAGCCAGGAGTCAGGAGCCAGGAGATTGACTGATGGCTGTTATACACAACCACTGATGATGAAATGAGCCACCTCAATTCACAGACGAAGGCTGTGAGATGTAGTTGAAAGCTCAGAAACGCTATTAATTGGATCCTTTATCTTAGTTTATTTTGTTACTCGGGCTTGTTTTGTTGTTTAGCTTGGATGTTAACCTTGTAGCACTGTGAATGTGATCCCTGTGCTGGGGCTGGGCTCAGATGGTTCATGTTTACTTCTGTGTGTGTGTGTGTTTGTTTTGTTTTTTGTTTTTTTATGCCTGCAGTGGACAAACAATAAAAATATGAATCTATATATTTTCAGATGCAGCTCTGCAGTCCAGGAGTGTTGCAATTGGGTAGCAGCGTGATAAATAACACTGAAGCTGCTCTAAAAATTTTTTTCTTACTGCACAACTTTCCATATTGATTCAGCCCAGAATCACTTCACCTTGTGCTTAAGAAAATATATTTTTCGGTTCCTCAATGTTTCAGGAAGCCAGCAGTGAAATGCAGGTTAGACTGTAGAGAGTAGATTGCGTTTAGTTTCCCTGCCTCAGACTCAGCTTCCTGATGTAAGGAGACTTTAAAAAAAATAGTACAATCAGGAAGACATGTCTGCAGAAATGAATAATTTAATTAGAACAGCGGTGCTGCCTGTTATGATAGCACCTTACCTTTTACTACAGTGTGCCAGGCTGTCTTTTCTACAGTGTAACATAATCAAACACACACTTTGGCACTGGTGGAAGAAGTACTCAGATATATATTTATTTTCTGTATTTGAAGTCAAAGTAGCACAGTGCAGAAATACTTTATCACAGACAAAAGTCCTGCATTCGAAATGTTATTTAAGAAACAGCACCAAAGTGTTTACATCAAAATATACTTAAAGTGGTGAATGTTTAACTGATGCATTCATGTGTTCATCACCTTATTAGTTTATTAATAATCTAAATCTGCAACTAGAAACTAAAGCTATCAAATAAATGTTCAAAGAAACCTTTAAGTGCTTCAAAATTGCACTTAAGCACAGTACTTGTGTAAAAATTCGTAGTTAGATTTCACCGCTGCAGTTTGGCACTCACATCTTGGAGGAAATGCCACACCTGTCACTTTTAATGTCAGCTTTCAACTGTTCATAGAAAGCCACTTTCTTTGCTTTCAAGATTCGTCTCCTTTTCATTACTTACTTCCATCCCTGACCCAAAAGGGCATTGCTCTCTTGCTTCTATTAATAATAATTATCTTTCTATTCTTTCTGCACAGAGTCGAGGGATTCTACTGTTTGAAAAGAGATTTTATTGTACTCTTGCTGTGAAAATGTCTTTTAGTGACAAAAAAAAAGTAGTGAGAGAATAGAGGATGTTTTTCTTTCTTCCTTTTTTTTCGTCGAGTTGCTTTCAGAATGCATTCAAGCAATGTCAGACGTTAAAAATTCAGCCCATTCTCATGTCTAAATGATACCGTCAGTGTATGCGCTTCTCCTGTATTCACATTACTCCTGTTTGTACAGCTGAAGGGAGACAAGGTCAGCGGGGACTTGCTTGAATTTTGGAAAGTTTGCCCAAAGAATATTAGGTCAGAGGAGGAGGAAGCAGAGCAGGAGGAGGAGGAGGAGGAGGAGGAGTGGGAGATAAGGATGTTGCCGCAGGGGATCTTTTAGCCAAAGAGCATTTTCTATCACAGCTGTTTAATGCAGGAGGAGATTGTATATGATTGTAAACCAGCACTGGACATCTGAGTAGAGAGTCTGCTAATGTTTGCTCATTCTGTGTGTGTCTCCACAGCCATGCTACGAGCGGGTAAAGGACTGGCTTAATGAGAACCTGGTGGCACTTTGGATCTTTGCTCTATGCACAGCACTTACTCAGGTAATTATAGCTTTTAAATTGTGTGAATTATTTCTTTTTCAGCACTCATTAACCCGCTCCTCGATATCTGCAGCCTCAGACAGAGGCTCTTACTTTGTGATAAATAAACCTAACACGCAGTGTCCTTTGCATTAAACGCTGAGCGCAGGATTTCTCTGGACAGCAGGAGCCCATATAAGCCTCTTGTGTTACCGCTGAAGACCACATAGGAGGGTTTGCCTTTCTATAAAATTCTTTTATCTCCTTTCCAGCCAAGTGTTACGTGATATGCTTCCACAATCCGAGAGCAGAAATATCATACAGCTCCTCTGATGCTGCAGGCTCATTTTTAGTCGCCTGACTCTCAGTGCCCTTTTTTGAAAATCCTACATGCAGCAAGATGAAAACCTGGGAGATGTAATCATTTGCCTTATCACAAATATCTCAGCTGACTCACAGCATTATACAATACAAAGAATTATACAATTATGTTTTCTGCTCAGGCAAGGAAGGCAAATTAAAGCATGTTTATGTAACCTTGAAAGAAGATATAACACATTCTTATTTTTACAAAAAAAAACTTACATTGTGTTGAAGAAGCAGCTGTAAAACGGTGGATACAGTTTTAAACGTTTTTGTGAAATGACCCCATCGCTATCAGAATTTGATCAGTTCAGTAATATTTGAAAAGACGAGAAGAGCCGCAAGTGTAAATCATTTTCTCTCCAGTCAAGTTACGGCTAAACTGGAGGCAAAGAAGCTCTATAACCGAAAATAACCACTGACAGTATAAAGAATGGACTACGTGTACGTGTAGATCTGTGGCTCTGCCGCCATGTTGGTAGCCCTGCCTCCCTGATAATCTAAAAAAAAGGCTATCATTTTATCATTTTAATATGGGGGCTTATGGAAATTGGCTTGTTCTGTAGCCAGCCTCAAGTGGCCGTTCACTTCTGCATAGGATTCACTTCACAGTCATGGAGTTTGTTGCTTGAAAATAACGCATTAAAAGCTGCGTCAATGATATGAAATGGTATACACTTCTTGTCTCCTAAATAGGCATGGTCAAAAAGGTGCCATGTTTGGCTTCAGTATCCAGTTCTATAGGCGAATACATCCATCAGCAGCTTCTATAAGAATGAATGGAGCCCTGCCTCCAACACTGTATCCAGTTCTCCTGAATAAATCCATGGGTGTGACTGAGACAGCTCATTCACTTATGCCAATTTTCCGCCAATCATCTGATTCATCTTTTGACTTCCCTTCTTGTGCTTGGGGGAAATCAATCAGCTGTCTTTCTGATCAGCAAGTTAAAAACAATTCTACTCTGTGTTTCTGAATGAATGACATAGCTCCATGAGGCTCTCCATGCCCAGATACCAGCTCTCAGCACTACCTGAGCTTAACCCAAATCCCATAACCAGCCTCAAGCATGTTTCAGTGGGCCCAAGCAGGGATTTCAGCCCCTCTAAGCCTGACCCAAAGCACCAACACAGGCTCTCCAGCCGCGAGACAGCCTCCAGCGAGCTCCAGCTCTGGTACCAGAGAACAAGAGCAAGTTCCTGGCTGTCCTCCCGTGTCCACACACCCCTGTGTGTAGGGACGCTGGAAGTCACAATTAGGGAAGTGCATGGACCTGGGAGAGAGATGTGACCCACACTGGTTCATCACAGTTTATGACAAGGTGTTGCAGTGAGGATACAGACGTATATCTGTCTGTCTGTCACTGTTAACAAAGATTCTGGTCTGTGGTGTAGTCCATAGGCTACACTTCACTAATAAACCACAGATTAACATTTGGAGTCCACAGCCCTCCTGGACACGGGATGGCACCCGAGAATGAAGTGCTGGAGGAAAAACCCTCCAGTACAGATTTGTTTTTAAATATTTTGTTTGAGCTTTTTTTAATAGGGATGGGAAAATTAATTCTTTCTAACCTATATGAAAATATTCTTTGTTTTGGGTGTTTGAAGCCTTCAAGAAGTGTTTCATTATGAATTCCCTCAAGAACCAAGTGACGCCGATGGGAGTAACACTGAAGAGTGTACAGGAAAGTGTTAAAATCCATCACAGATCCTATTAACAGGAGCAATTAAGTCTAATACAATGAACTGGTTTAGACAAGATAAATAATTCATCATTCATTTACACATGAAAAGTTGGATCCATGTGATTTAACTCATTCAGACTATGTCTACATTATATTCAAGCCTCCTCCAGAGCTGAATCTATGCCACGCACCCCCAGTTTTAGAGTTTAATACCACTGTGTTATGATCATATTATTTATGATCAAAAACAAGCGAGTCAACAACTTTGCTAACAGCCAAACATCAAGCAAGTGCAACAACACAAGACATAGCAGCCAGTAAATATTACTAGTGCAACAGCAAGAAGCCTAGCTTGGTATCCGTCTTTCAACCTTTTAATTCATGAAGCTCTCGGCAACAACTGAATCTGTGGTACAAAAGCTAACACTCCCCCGGTGCTCTGAGCTCACAGACCTGGCTAACAGACTGAGCTAACAGTAGCTACAGTTAGCAGCAGTTTACTTCACTGTCCATCAGGAAACTCTGTGAACCACAGTGTTGATGCAGTGTTGATATGAGAGGGAAACCGTAAAATGTTTTGTCCACAAAATATGATCCAGTTTCACCAAAATCGTTGTTGATTTGTGACTTAGTGCCGTAAAGCGTTATGTACTTTGTACAAGTGATCATACCCAGAAAGTCTCCATTCTCCTAATAAAAGAGTGGAAATTACAGAGACACCATCCACCTGATTACAAGTTAATGTAGCACCGACATGGTTTAAAAACTGCAGTTTTATGGTAGAAAAGTTACACAGTGGGGCTTTAATGAGTTTCGTTATTTTAAAATTAAATTACCTGCTGATCAACCAAAACAAAACAACAACTATGAAACAGGTGATCTGAAATCCTGGCTTGGTGTCAAAAACCTGAAAATAAGCTAATATCAGTGTTTTGTTAGTTACACACACACACATTCTGACTAACTTAATGTAATTTAGATTTAAATCAGTAAAAATAAGAACTGAACACAACAGAGGAGCATTTAAATTGTGTTTTTTGATGTTATCAAAGAAATGCATTTTGTGGGAGATGCTGGGTCTTAGATACAATGTGTAATATAGAAGAAAGAGCATCAACACACTCTAATCTAGATACAGATTGGAATGCGTGGATGCTCTTTTTTTTCTTAAACTACACATTATCCAAGAGATAAACATAATTAGATTTGGATATAATGGGCGAGTTGTTGGCATTTCTTGTCAGAGCAGAGTACATTATGATACACAGAAACAGAAAAGTTTCTTTTCCTTTCACTGTGACTTTCCACGTGGACATCTGAACCCGTTAACGGCTGATTTTGTTTCTTGTGTTTGTGCAGATCCTGGGCCTGGTCTTCTCCATGACGATGTTCTGTCAGTCAGTGAAAGTAGAGACCTTCTACGCCTAGCGATCGACCTCTTGTGCCCTTCAGCACATTTGGATTGTTTCTCATCAAAGAGGGACAGATATAGACCCACCCTCCTCCTCCTCCTCCTCCTCTTCCTCCTTGTCCTCCTCCACTTTCTCCCCATACAGACTCTTCTTTCCAACGCTTGTCCTCTCTGTGACATTCCCTCTCGGATGTCACCAGTTCACAGTTTTTCTGCTAACTACAGTATCAACAAGCACAGTGTCAGTGTAATACCTGAGTTGGTTCCTATGGTTTGCTCTGTGTCAAAAGCTAATTTCTGTGATACATTTTATGAAGCAGTATGAACATGTGTATATATATAAAAAAAAAAAAAAAAAAAAAAAAAAGTGTAACCCCTTTTTTAAATGTGTTTTTGTTTTAAATTATTTTATGGTTTGTATGTGTTTTAAAAATGAGAGCTACAGTTGAGAAAGTGCACAGTGTGAAGTGCTGAAAGTGCATGTCTCCTGCAATGGTGTGTATTAAATGTTTTGGCTCCACTAAAAAAAAAAAAAAAAAAAGTGCATGTCATCTTGTCATTCCTCAACCAGGAAACGCTGAAGGGTTTTATGTGTAATCCTGCTGTATTTATGTCTTGACATCCTGGATGACAAACACATGAGGGACGGAGGGAAATTTGCCAGGAACCGGCATGTAAAATACTTTATGTATTCTCTCTGATGAGACGAGCTGGACTCATCAAAACATTTTGTTGCACCTAACTTGTCAGGCGTTAATTAGATATATCTAATGAGTGTGGCTTCATGCACTGTTGAACATGTGGCCTTTTTAACTGGGTGGATTTACATGGGACATGAGAATTGCACCAACTACAATAAAAAGAGTCAGTCAGAGGAATTTAAATGAACAATTGCAGCAGGATCCATCAGATTGGCCTGGGGCAATTTCCCCCCCAGCACCAATCAGAGCTCCAGTGACAGACTCATCTGTAGTCTTTGAAGCATCCTCTGGCCCTTTTGTGACTCTTTAAGTTCTTTTTCTTCCTACCTTGGGCCGTCAAGTATAATCCAGGTTATAAGTACCTTAGAGACACACTTTGATTAAATAGACCCATAGGACAAACGCTTTAAGAGGTATTTTCAGTTCAGCTGCAGTTTGAGGTCCAAGGACTGCAGGTGCTGGAACGCTTTTTGCATTTCTTAGGATTTTTCTTCCTTTACTTCTTTTTTCTTTCTTTTTTTTTTTGCCTTCAAACAATCTGTACCTGAGAGAACAAAAGTCCCAGAGCAATCAAATCTATGGAAACGTTTCAAATCGCCTCCTGAAGTCAGCTAAAGAAATTACACACATCAGTCAGTAGGTGGAGCTATGGCAGGAAACCCTTTTCTTCTTCCCGGCACAAGAATTTGTTTTGCCATTTTGAGTCCTAAAAAGTAAAATATCTTTGCTGTGTTTAACATAACGTGTGGGTTGCTTCAAAAGGAGACACAGTTGTGTTCAAAATGGCAGTTCTTGATTGCTTTAGCCATTTGGGACCGATAGCGACAACACTGGAGGGTCAAGCATAAATATCCCATTTTGATCCTTCAACTAGAGATGTTCAGAACATGTGCGAACAAAGCTTTGCCACAGAATCGTCATACTGCAGTGACATATTGAATCATCAGTGTTAAGGAATGATTCACAAGCTTTGCGGCGCTCGTCACTAGAAAGCATCGCTGTCAGCTTCAGTTCATCAGTCATGATGTGGCAGGTGCAAATACGTGGCTGCTGAGCTATTAATCTTACAAACAGCTCCAGTTTGTGCCTTTAATATATTACCGTTAGGCGTGAGACAGAAGCCATGGCTCTGTGATGCAATTTTAGTCTGTTCTCCATGCAGCTTCATATCCCACCAGGAGTGCTTCAGAAGTAAGAGTGTTTTGCTCGCCAGATTTTGTTAGTTTATTTGTAGTTGTTTCTTTTTTGCCATTCTCCGTGGACCAGAGCTGAGTGCCTCTTCTAAAAACACTCTGCGGTGCTTATGGTGGAATCACAAGCATTACTGTGTGTTCGCACCAAACGTGAAGTCAATTTTCGTCTAAATATCTTGCATCTTATGAACCCAAAATAAACAGATTTCGCTGTGTTTTGATTGTCACAAAGGGATCAAAAAGTTCATCATGATCGTGATTTGTAAAAAGCCTGAATTCATACTTTGTCAGGTCCATACACAAGACAACAAGCAAACAACGGATTGATCAAGGTCTTGAATCTCGTGTGGTTGATAAAAATACATTTATATGTCCGAACTTGGATCTAACAGGTTGTAAAGCTAAAGGCTGCTGGAAACTGTCAGACTTGACTGCAGATTTTTGCCACCTCTAACTGCTGCTGCCACCTGATCACAGTTCATCTCGAGCAAGCTTCGTGTCTAGAATGGCTGCAATCAGCTCTATAAAGCTCCACAGTCGTGCCCTGTGGATTCAACCAGTAAGTATCCATTTTATGAAAAATAAATACCACTTGATCTTTGAAAAGGTCGGCTCTCACTGAATTTCCACAGTCCTCAAACACTCTTCTGACCATCTGCATAAAACATATTTGCTGTGAGTTGCAAGATAAAAAAAAAAGATCTTAAATCTGTCTCTCAAGTTACGCCTCTTTTTCCTTGTGCCAGCTGGTCAGAAATTAGATCCTTGCTCAATATTTTTCTTGTGTTTTACAAAAAGGACAAGGGCATACATCATTTCTGGATAGGAAATGCAGTCGCAACTTCAGAAGAAAAATGTTTTACTCTGCAACAACCTTTTTCTTTTAAAGGATTCTAGAAATATCTTCAGAATACCATAGTGTTGTTAAACCACTTTCTGGTTATTTTCTGGAAAATTAGACTTTAAATTAAACTTAAAGGGTAATTCATCAATCTTTTCCATCCATTTCCCATAACTGCTTATCTTCATCAGGGTCATAGGGGGCTGGAGCCAATCCCAGCTGGCATAGGGTGAGATGCGGGTTTCACCTTGGACAAGTTCACAGGGTAATGAACTGGCGACTTGGGTGATGATCACAGGGAGGGACATTGAGACGAACAATCATTCACACTTATATTCACACCTATGGGCAATTTGAGTCACAAATTAAACCTTTGACTGTGGGAGGCCACTGTTTCCATACTGAACCCACCTAGACAGGGGGAGAACATGCAAACTCCACACCAAAAGGTCGGGGTTCGATCTAGGAACCTTCTTCTTGAACCTAACCACTGCACCACCTTGCCACCCTGAGGTAAGACATAAGAGGCACAAACTGGGACTTCATTTCAAAAAGTCCTTGTACAGACCTAGTTTATACTCAACTAAGCAAGAGTTTGAACCAGTAACAGAATGAAGTTCTGAAATGAGGACAGCAAATGAAGGAACTACTGTAGATAGTAGTGACATAAAAGCCTTTGAAAGTCTCTGAGCAAAATGATTGAAATCAGCAAAGTAATTCATACTTTTACTTTTGCAACAGCTAAACTTAAATGTTTGGTGTGGGAATCAGTAAGAAATGAGTATCTTGGATATATGCGAAGATGGCACCACATCTCAGTATACTGTAAGTTGCTCACTGGAGACACTGTGAAAACATTTATCAGGCTTTCTTTGGCATCCACATTTTTAGGCCCACAGAGCATGAATAGAGTGTTTCCTCTGGCTGAGCTGGCTCACTTCTTGCTGGCTCTCAGCTGAAATTAATGGCATGAAAATAACTAAAGCTGTTTTACTGATAGGGCTCTCTGGTACTTTCTAGTTTCATTACAAGTTTCATTGTACCCAGTGGATCAAACTCTGATTATACAAAGACTTATTTTTACTGAGTTTACAATGACATGTGACACTCTAAAAAAAATGTATTAATGGCTTCACAGATTATCCTTTTATAACAGTTGTATATGAGAAAAAACCTCTTAGGTCCAATGTGCGTCACCATATAGCCTAAAACCGTACATCAGGGTCTTACCTTACATGTCATCATGCCCCACAGTGACCCATTAGGCCAACTTTGGGGCCTTGGGCACTGAATCTTATACAAACATTTGCTGGGTAAGAGGCACCATGGGCAGTCCCATGTCACAAGTCTCACATGGCTGACATACATTCACACATTTTTAGTTTATACAGTACATTCCTATTAAATTGAATTATTTCCAACTGGATCCTTCCCAGTACATATTGAACTGCCATTTTCTAAAGTTAACCAGCTGCCTAAGACGTGTAAACCATAGACTTAAATGTACCATATGTAAGATTCTGGAGCATATTTATATTATGAATTAATCACTTTTTATTGTCCCTTCCCTTCCCTACATGTCAACAGTGTGTAACACCAGCTAACGTTAGCTTAGAAATGGAGTCAACGAACGACTAGCACTCAGTCCAGGTGGATGGACAGTGTTGCCGGGTTGCAGCTGTGCTGGTTAAGCTTTAGCTTGCTTGCTCGCTAACGTTATCACCAGCAAAATGTTAGAGCTTGCCACTTCACCAGCAAACATGATGCATGCAAACTACGTGATTTTAGCCAACGATAAGCACGATGCAAGTCCAGCTAGCTAGCCAGGATGCTGACTGCAATTTACATGTAATACATAGAGCATGGTTTTATTTTGTACTTACAATTTCAAAAACGGTTATCTCATAGCCAGTTTTGCTGAAGGCCGTGAACCCTTGGACCTGCTACATTAATATTGATAAGCTTATGTTTTTACAATAAATCGTATTACTGAGATGTAGCTCGAAAATGCCAAGACAGATGTAGATCATTTCCTCAGCCCCTTTTACAGTAAACTGAATACCACCAGCATTCCACAGATTGATTTTGAGTGTTTGGTTAGATATAACCTTTGGACCTTTATACTTTTGTTTTCATGCAGCATTTCAGCAGTCTTATTAAGGCATAAGTCAAGTTTATGTGTACAGCCCTTGAATGCAGTTAGAGTCTCAAAAGGCTTCACAGCACCCGCGTTCTGAAACAATAAATGAAAACGATAAATGAAAATGACAATCCACAACCTCAGGCCTTCTGTAACACCAAGGAAAACCTCCCACTAAACCCCACACTTTCTCTTCTACTAAAACTTGGGAAAACAGTGATGTACATAAGATTTCCACAGTACAGTAGTACTGTACAGTATGCGTGCATGCCAATATTTAACAGTCCGAAACGATGTACAGCAAGCTATTCTGGTGGTGAAAATGAGCCTTGAATACCACTGGTTGATGTGACCTTAAAGCAACATTGTGTAACTATTCTACCATAAAATAACCGGTTTAAAATCATTTTGATGCTACACTGCCTTGTAGTAAGGTGAATGGTGTCTCTGTAAGTCTTTCTTCTGTTCTCACTCGATGTAACGCTTTACAGCACTAAGTCACACACCACCAACTATTTCTCTGATTTTGGTGAAACTGGATCATATTTTAATGGAGAAAATGTTTTCTGGTTTCCCCTCTGATGTCATCTAGCTGCTCCGCATCAACTCGCTGTGATTTACAGAGTTTCCTGATGGGCAGTGTGGCATTTCTGTTGCCACCGCGGGTACTTTAGCGGATATACTCAGAGAGTTATGACAGTTTTTACAGATTTTTATTATTGTCCATAATATATACACACTCTTCGGTGTCTCTCGAAGGCTTTTCCGTTCTCTCGGGTTCTGCTGCCGACTCCTCGTGTGCCTGTTTCTGCTTCATCCTTCCAGCACGCCACTGGGTTAAAAAGGGCAGAGTGATTAGACAATTGGATGCAGGTGTACCAATCACCTCCCCTGGTGCTGCTCTCCTGAGCCCTCTCCACACCTCTCCCCTGCAGCTGATGCACCATGCCCCTTCCACACACAGTAAAGTTAATTTCTGCTATCTGTAGGTGCTGTTAGCTAATGTAGCTCAGTTTGTTAGCCAGGCTATTCAGACTGTGAGCTCAAAGCCCAGGGAGATGTTACTTCTTGATGTTTTGGACAATATAAAATGACTACAAAGAAATGCAAAATGACAACAAGACACACAAAGAAACACCCACAGACGTCAGCGACAACAAAGAGATTCATATATCTAGAAAGAGACGCAAGGAAACCGCAAAGAAACATGAAACGACCGCATTTTGAATTGCTGCTTTCAGTTTGGGTGTCTTGCTTTTAAATCATAGTGATGAGAGGCCTTATTCATGTCTCTGCCCAGAGGCTCATTGTCTTATAATCCATGGTCAGAGTGGAACACTCTGGATTGAATTAAATGGGACATGTCAGGAGTGACAAAAACCTGTAATCAGCTTATCATCATGCAAAAGGCTGCAAACCTCTCACAGGTGTCTGTACCAATTCAAACACAAGCATAAGAGTCCTGGTTGACTCACCCATTAGTCTGGGAAGCGTGGTTGCTTACAACACAGTAAACCGTCTCCAAAACCCTTGTGTCTCTTCTCTTCCCTCTGTTGCTTCGAGAATTCACCTCACCGCTTCAGCAGATCTCTGTTTCCCTTTCCCTTGTCTAATGCATTATTCATTCTCATGTTCACGGGCTTTCTCCCATCTTGTGCTTGATCAATAAAACATACCTGTGTGCTTGCTCCCTCACCTCTCCATCCCCTTGTCTTGTTCCTGAAGCCAAACCGTGAGCCCATGCTGGGCTGATGAAACAGCATAGATGGATGGCCTTTTCAAACTGGGAGAAAATGACTACAATTCAGACTCTCTCTCCTGCGTGAGTTGTTTTTCTAATTTGGGTAGTGAGAGGAAGTCACTGTATTTGTCACAGGCTTAGAGTTATACCTCCAAAATACAGAAGAGGTGTCTCCTCAGAAATCGCTTACAAGAGTTCATGTTGTGTGTTTGTGTCCAAACAGAAAGTATAGACCAGAATATTTTATCACCACAGAATAACTTTAAGGGTACCAGGCTGGGCCAGTGCTCTGCAGAAACACAGAGTTCCAGACTAGAACCACGTATTCTGTACCACTCGTGGTCCACATGGTTTATACTCCACTTGAATGTCTGCATGTTATAAAGGAGAAGAAAGGTTCATACACACATCACTGATTGTGCCTCTTACGTTTGAACTTAATGATGTCTTGAAATAATGAAAACGCTTGAAGATATCTGAAACAAAATGAAAATTGTCACTTGTCACCAGGGAAGCTGGAATATAAAATTCCTCATTACTTTGACACATGACAGCACAGACTTCAAACTAACAACTGACTTGATTTGATCAGTGACCTCTAGCACACCACAAAAGTATTAAGTCACCCCAATATAACAGCTCACATGTGACTGGTGAAGATTTAATTCCAAAAAGGCTTCCCACAAGATTTTGGGACGCGGCTGCAGGAATATGCAAAGTCTGGACCATTGATGGCCCACTTTAACCAGCTGGCACCAAGCTACAACCTCCATGGCCGTCCAAATTTCCATAAGCCCCCATATTAAAATATCCAACTTCACAGCAGAAATAAACATGTTTACAGCCTGGTACAAAAACAGTTTTGGTCTCCATAGCTCATTTCCTCGTTCGTGACAACTGTACCGGGTCTGAATTTCTATATAAAAAACCCATCAGATTATATTAAAGCTATGCATAATTAAGAGTGTGGGTGCTTTCAGTCAACGTCCACTTCATCAGCTTCACATGAGGGGGCACAAAAAGAGTGACTAATATTTAATTCATAATGAGTTGTTACTTCATGTGCTCTTTCAGGATTGATTCAGAATGGAAAAAAAAGTGGTCAGTATGGAGATTCAGGAACAAAGAGGGAGCACCACACAGCAACAAAATAATTTATTAAGTACAACTCAGTGTAAGCGAACTGAACTGGGTTATGTCAGCAATCAGTAGTAGAGTCAGTGTTGGGTTCTGTGGCACTGTAGGTGTTAACCTAAACATTGGCGGGACAAAATCAAAACCCAAAGTGGGTGCATGAAGGGGGTGATTGCAAGAGAGGCTGCCATCTTGATATCACCCAGCTTCTAAAGGCTGCGAGCAGGTGACAACAATCACTCAACGAGGTGGGAAGGGTCAAACCACCAGGGAGACCTGGGAGAAGAAACAGAGGCAGGCCAGCACACCACACACCATCAGAAGGCCTGTCACATCTTCACTGAATGATTCATTAACACATGGACTACAGTATATCCCAGTCTGTTTTCTTGCTTTAAAAGTTAGCCTTTATTTTAATGCATTACGTACTCCTGCTTTTCATTCATTGGCAAAATGATGAGCTTTTCAGTACAACCCATCCTAACATTAAAAATGACTGCATTTCATTTCTGTGAGTTCGTTCCAGGGTCCCGGTAGTTCCACTGGCATGGCTTACAGGGACACTTGAAGCAACTGAGCCATCGTTAGCAATGATTTTATGCGCTTGTTAGCAATGGCAGTGGCTGAGGCAGCTGAAACTACCAATTACATATCTTGATACGCAAAAGATTAACAGAGTTGGGTTGTAAGCTACTTATGCTGAACATACACTCCAAAACTTTGTAAAGACTTTGAAAAGAATAAAGTCTGACACCCTCTCACATCTAAAGACAGTGTGTCAAAAGACTGAGGATCTTGCAGGGTTACTATTTATTTACATTTTGAGATTATTTCCCATCACGCACCTGGTGGAAAAACTGTTGAACAACAGAGCAGCTTTTCTTGTGTGTGCATTTTGAGGGCTGCAGCAATTTCTGTCCACTTTTTTTCCTCCTCCACTCTATCATAATACAGATGGGAGGACACGTCAAAGAGACACTCTCCTACACTGCACAGCTCCACTGATTTCTCCACCTTTTCTACAGTCCAACAGAACTGAGACATTCTTGCGTCTCCCCAGAGTGAGCAGACAACTGGCAACACGGTGCTAAACGTCATCATATTGCCTGTTTCCTGAAGGTGCTAGAGAGAGCACGTCTATTGATAGCTGACACTTCAACCTTCAATAATCAAACTTTTTTAATTAAATTTATTGGAACGTCAAGACAAGGAGAAGACTTCAGATGGCTTGGATCGAGTTGTTTTTTTTCCACACCAAACCATCAATATGATGGGAGCTTTGAAGGATGGGATGAGGGTGCAACTTGGGCAAAACTTTCAGGATTTTATACAGAAATTGGAAGTTTGTCTGCAACAACATCTGAAAAAATACTCATCAGGTACACGTCCCACAATAGCTTCCACATCAATGGCCTCGCTTATAATCAATTCAAAGAAGTTCTGAGTTGCACAGTTGAGTTTTACAGTGACCAAAAAGTGTGTCCTTACTTGGTCTGACTTTGTACTGACCGACTGTGTAAAACTGAAAAGGTCGCACTAGGCTGCCTCTCCTGCATGTGGCCATCCATCATACTCTGGCTGGGTTTGTTTAAATCTCCACCAATCAACTGACACAACAAATTACAGTACAATTTGTAAGCGCCAGGAAAAAAACTTCAACTCGAATAAATGTTTACATTCTTTAGAACGAGAGGTAGACCATTTTAATACTCCCTCAATTGCTTTTCCACAATGTGGGTTTTCTGCAACCTTTTGATTTACAATCTGAAACCATTAATTTTCTTTTTATGTTTGAGTCTGATGCCAACTTTGATAATGCTGCCCTAACACTGAGCTCAGCAGGGCATGACTGCAACCTGGCAAGAGGTGAATAGACATTGCTCTTTTGGCAAAACCTTGAAAGCCTTTGTGGAGATTCTCAATTGATTGAGTGGATTCATCAGGCAAAATTATTGCACTTTTTCCAACAGTAATAGGTGCAATAATAAGTCATTACAAAGGAGGTTTGTTCATATATACTGTTTGCACCCTGTCTCCCATTTTTTTTGTGGTGTAAAAGTTTTATCCCCCCAAAATGAGGAGATATTAACTGTAATATTTCTGTCTTCTTCAATCATAAGTCAGTTTGGCTGTGCATCCCTGTTCGGATCCAACCCTGCTCCACAAATGTGTGAATTTTCACATCCAGACACCGGTGAGCACAAATTATAAGATCTAATTTTATATCACCTGAAGAAGGAGCCAACCTTTCTTGTTGAAACACAAAGCTTGCTTGACAGCTGAGGGTAAGGATTGGATGAATACCGCAGTGAGGACTGACAACAGAATAAAGATCACAAATAATTGTCTCTTGTCATGGGTGGCTTTTATGGATAGGACTCAACTAATGATTGCACCTCAATCTCAATGGAGTTGAATAGAGTTGACTCTTTTGACAGAAGGACAATATGAGGAAAACAAATACAAGACAGGACAATTAAAAGTATATCCATCTAATAAAACTCACTTTTGAGACACCAGCATGTGCTGAATGTCCTGCAGGTTCATGTCAGACTGGAGGTCAGAACAACCTGGAGTGTAATATGAACATCTAAAAGACTAACCAACCAATTAGATCAATCCTGAAGACCTCAAGAAATCTGAGAGTAAAAAAAAAGTGGAAATAAATCAACATTTTATATTTTAGATTCTTCAAAGCAGCCACCTTTTGCTTTGATGACAGCTTTGCACACTGGTTTCCTCAGTCAGTTTATTGAGGTCGTCACCTGGATTTCAATTAACAGGTGTGCCTTGTCAAGAGTTAGTTAGCTGGGTTTCTTGCCTTCTCAATGTCTGAGATCATCAGTTGTGTCGTTCAGAGGTAGTGTAAGGTCGGTGTAACACTGTTTTACACTCCGCAATCTTAATCATCACTGAGATTACAGGCAATGTGTACCACGTTATGTTGTTCTAAATTAAGAACAGCAAGTACAAGTAGTTACCATTAATTAAATAATGCCAACAGACCTTTTTCACAGTCATAACTCGGGTCAATGCAGGTCCCTTTCCATTTATAGAAACAGAGCCTTTCCATGTACTAAAAGCAGCACCCTGACTCTGTTTGACCTGAATGGAACCTTAATTAGTATCATTGGTAACACCTGTGTCCACCCTACTTTTTCATGTCCAAATGGCTGCTATGAAAAAGGTCTATCTCTCTAAAAAAAAGAAAAATGAGGTAATCTACAAAATAAATGTTCAGCTGGTAAACGTGTACGAAAGGCTGAGTCCTTTGCTGCCATCTTCAACCGTCCTATCGAATAAAGCAAAAGAATCCCACATTCTTCTGTCTATTCAAAGGTTACAAAAATATATCTCATCTTACAGTAGCGTTACAGTAAATATATTCAATACATATACAAAAAAAGGCTACCTGGCTGTATTTAGCTAATTAACCAATGTGAGCATGGTGATGTGAAGGGTTAAATCTCATCCAAGAGGCTCCTTCACTTCTGGCTGACTGGTGGGGATACCGACATATTTAGGTTTGATTGTTGAATTCACACTTCCACACTGGAGCTCTGGTGACAACAACAACAACAACAACAACCGTCGTTCACGCCACACCTCGGGAGACTTCAATGACCCAGACAACACTCATCACAACCACAAGGAGCACTAATGATCTATTCTAGGCTAAATACTCGTGTCTCCTCGCGGGTCAATCATAACTGTGAACGTCATCAGACTGTGAAACGTCTTCATGAAGCCCAGCTGCTCCAGATTTAACCGTTCTAAACAAGTGCAAGCACAGCCTCACAGAGCCACTAGCATGGCTGCACTACACTTATAGTTTTGTTTCTCAATTTTAGCGGACATAATTTAATTTAGAGGACAGTTTTGACCATTACAATGATTTCAAACCAAACACCACAGACAAAAACATGCTTCATCCTAAACTCTAAGGTCTTTTTGTTGTGAGCAAGAGCACTTCTACCTTCATATTGTAATTACAAAATGCCAGAAAATGTCTAGGTTCTCCCTCTGCAGCATAATTATATGTTTGGACAACCAGATTACTATCTCAACATGGCTATTAGAGAAAGGCTGTTACCAGACAGACACTCGCCTCCAGTGTGCTTAAAAAAAAAAAAAAATCACTAATGTAGGGCATCTCGATTTGAATATTTTATGCAGTATGCCTGAGCATCAAAACCAATCCCATCTTACGTTGGGCTAATGTGATTAGAGGCACTACATTATTAACACGATTGGGTAGGAATGATTCCAGCGAGTGTGTGTGTTAGTGATTTCATGAACAGTTTTCCATCAAATTTTATCTTCAATGATTTCATGGAGTAAGTTTTGGTCATGTCTGTCTTTAAATTTACAGAGAGATGGCTGCTCTTCTTATCACGAGCACACAGAGGAGCCCTCAGCTTCCTTTTTTGTTGGACCATCGTGTGTTTTATGCCTTTGAGTCAACCCTGAAATCTTCACATCACTGTGTCAGCGCTCACATCTTCCTCCTCCTGTGTTATTATAGACAATTGTGGGATTGGTGAGGCAGTAGAGACACTATTTAAGAAAAGCAACCCTGCAATCTTCTTGTAATTCGATTCCACAATAGTTGTGTTAAAGTCTAAACATATTACTGCAGATATTTTTTTTTGTCATCTGCAGAGTGAATAATTATTTTAATATTTCAACACTCAGTCAGAAGTGGAAGGAATCCATTTCATAACATAAGAGACATAAAATGCTGCAAACTACACCAAAACCAGAGAGAATGTAGTCTCATCCTGATAAGCCTGGAAAAAAAAAACTTTAAAGCTGGAAAAGCAAAAGAAAAAACAACCAGGACCAGATTTACTTCAGCTGGATCATAGATTTGCAGAAGGGTACAGCAACCGGGGCAAGACTCCCCTTTCAGCTGCTGCAGGACGGGGAATGGCAGTAACAAATTATGTGCCAGAAAGTGGGGGCCCCCTGCCAGGGCCGAATGCATTAACCATGCTGTTTAGACTCCATAAAATAGTCCACTTCTGTCCTCGGGGGAAAATATGCAGTTCATCCAGGGACAATGTGGAGTTTCACTCACTTGAATCGATGACAAAAAGCTGAGGCTTTTTTTGAATTAAGTCCAGTGAAACACTCAAACACACTCGTGGAGTGGTCGACCTCTGAATGACTCGTTTTCATATGAAATGTGAATTGAAATAGCTTTTTTGGGGTCTACAGGACTTAATGTAGTGCAGTGGTTTCAAGTCTGAGGAGGTCTCAGATAAAGCTGAGGGGGGGATCGATTAATAGGACAATAAGAAATTTAAACAGTCTTCTTTATTCTTACTAATCTCTTTTTCTCTAACTAGTTTGTCATGAAATATTGGATAATGCTGTTAGCTAATGTTAGCTCAGACTGCCATGACTGTGAGCCCAAGGCACCGATGGAGTGTTAGTATTTGTACCATAGATGTTTTGGATTAAAAAGAGGTTTTCAGGCCCGTGGAGTGGGGGAATGCTGACAGGGAGCAGAGCTGGTGTCGTGCCAGAACCGGAGCTGGGCACATGGGCAATGTAACTGGGCTCAGCAGCCTCTATGGACATAATGACAGAGGTGAAATCATAAGTAATCATACTTATGATCAATCGGATCATGAGTAATGTAATCATAACAAATACACGTGTGCAGCTCGTATTCGTTCATATTTGGACTCTGAAAAGGAGTTCAATCACAAAAATAACATTTCTATGCAGGGTTGCTTTAATCAGATTCCTCTGTCTCATAGAGCTCATGTTGCTGTATTACCATGAATACAGTTTCTGTACTTTCTGAGTAAACTCTGAGGCCTCTTATTGGCTTTATTTGTTTTTTAGTGCAGTTATATTTGGGTTGTTTTGTTTCGAGTTACATGCATTATCTTATGTTTAATATTATGTTGGCTTTAATTGCTTGGCACCCAGAGGATGCCCAGTTTAAGTCCTGCGTGGACCAGTCAATACAGAAGTGGACTGGTAGCTGGAGAGGCTCTTCAGCTACCCCCGAGGCGCTACTGAGGTGCCCTTGAGCAAGACACCTAACCCCCTAACTGCTCAGGGTGCTGTGCAGCGGCGATCCATCACTCTGACATCTCTCCACATTAATTGCATGTGTAGACCTGTGTGAGTGGAAAAAACTACTTTCCCCAAGGGAACAGTAAAGTAATTATCATCATTATTATTTCTGATGATTTGCATCTCCAGTATGAAGAAATTAATTTGGGACCGGGAAAATAATAGAAAGCATTGTGAGACAGACTAACATGGTTTGGTCTTTTCACAGTTTTGTAGAAAATTCTATTCATCAGTGGTCACTTCAGTCAGTGCACAGGAGTCCAAGATGTCTTATGCTGAAAGGTTTATTGAAGCTTGTCCAAGGAGAATGGAGGATTTATCAATACGCTTGTCATCACATGATGCCGCCTCAATTCTGAAGAAGCTGTCGTCTCTGGCTCGTCTAAATGCCCTCGGAATACAGTGCCACAACTACTATATTTCATGTTACACTGACATGATAGTATATACAGTACATGTTCTGTTTTTTTCTGTTCTGTATTTTTTTTTTTTTGCACAGTTACGTGAGCAGACACAACAACAAAGCAATTGACAAAGCAATTAATAAATTAACAGATTAAAATAGTATAATAAAGTAGATAATGAAACACTTGGGATTAAATGTAATCCTTAGGACATCATACTAATAGTAAGCAGTAGGACAGTTGTGGCCGATTAATCGAAAGTCTTTTTAGCTTTTTGAGTTTTGAGTTGCCACTTCACAATAAATTTCACATTCGAACCTCTAAGGGTCAACTTGATTTTCTCAAGTTTGAGAAAAAACCATCATGTCCCCCAACCAGGAAGATGCTAATAGAGGGCTAAACGATTTCCACAACAGCAAAATAGTCCTTTTGTACCAGGAGG
This sequence comes from Miichthys miiuy, assembly GCA_036365135.1. Taxonomy (NCBI): domain Eukaryota; kingdom Metazoa; phylum Chordata; class Actinopteri; family Sciaenidae; genus Miichthys; species Miichthys miiuy. The sequence goes on from CM071603.1 coordinate 25,978,593, forward strand.
GAAGAAAGTGCAATAACATGTGCTTCCTTCGCATGCACGCTTGGGGTCTGAACAAGGACCCAAAAAATGGAAATACAGATTTAGAATTTAAAAACGATGCCCCAAAAAGTTTGAAATTTTGGACAAAAATAAAACACATGGCAACACATCTGCTGGATATATTTCTGCTAATTTGGCTTTGGAATAATGAATCCCATGGAGGGCCTTATATTGTCTTATATAGTCCGACATTGTTACTTGACTCGTAGAGGCTTTCATATTATGTACCTACCTGTTGTGTCAAGTGAGACAGTCCTTCCTCTGACCTCGGTTACCATTGTAATGATCAGAATGGTGGCTGCTGTCCTGAAACCAAACATACCTCTGCTATATATCTCAAGGAGAAGATGTCAGAGTCCCCATAACGATCTAAGATTCAACACTGTCCCTACAGTGACCTCAACACATACGCTTGACCCTGTGTAAACCCCATATGTGGCAGGCTAGAACAGTTCATTGACAAAAGGTCAAAGGTAGAGTTATCCTTTAATCCTCCTGGAAAGGTTGGAAATCACTGAGGTGTGTCAAGCCTGCTGAGCAGTGTCCATTTATCTGGAAAAGTTTCAGTAACATTAGAAACTTTAAGTGTTTCCGTAGGCCCGAATTTAGGAAACCTGATTCTCAGTTTTTAGACAATGTGGCCTCGATCATGTACTAATGAGATTAATGAATATTAATGATTAATGAAAACATGATTAACACTGAACATATACACAATTAAACTCCCAGAAACTGATTCAGCAGGAGTTATATTAATAAGACAGAGAAAAAAAAAAGTGTGTTCTAGAAATTTTATCAAAATATTAAACCTACTTTGGGAGCTTTAGGGTCCCGACATCAAAGTCATTTTTTGGTGCTGGGAACAGCCAAGAAGGCCCTCTGGCTTCAGCTCAGTGAGATTAAAAGATGTGAGATGTAGCTGGAAGCCACACCAGATTGAGGTGCAAAAAAAAAAAAAAAAAAAAACCTCTCAGTGAAAACCTGCCAAGGCTAGCATGACTCCCTGACACCTGTTTAGACTCAGAAGATAACCGCGCGTCAAACAATCTGAAGTGAAATGATTTGCTTCATCCTCCCAGCTGCCCCCAGTGAAGCTGCTTTGTCCAATCATCACGAGACAGTGGTTTTACCGGACATTTCCCAGTGGTGGTTCGACATGGGTGACCTTCCTTTTCCCCCCCTTTAAAGTGAAATCCAGCCTGAGAGCCTGCTACATGGGAAGACATCGCCCTTGTGATGTTTGGTGCCTTGCAGGAGTTATTTTAGGAGGTGTTTTTAATTTGTTTCATGGTGTATCCAGCCCGAATAAACCCCACCTTCTTCGATTTGTCCGCTTCTTCACTTAATGATTTGCCAAGTTTCCTGAGCAGCCAGAGAAAAAAGACCTGAACTTGTGTCCAGCTGTGGGTTATACACAGTGTGTGTAGGTGGTAACAGCTAATAAGTCACGCTCCACGCACCGCATGCACGTTTTTTGTTGGGTGTACTGTACATGGTGTCATAATTTGAGTTCACATGCAGGTCTTCTACATGGCAACATTCTGTATTGTATTCATCTGACAAGAGACAACTGGGAAGCGCTCGCAGAAGACTGAGAATCTAAATCCTTAAAGGACAAATTGATTTAGAAAAACTCATTTTAAAACCTAAAATCAATATTTCCTGAGTCTGAAGGTGATCCTGTTTGACAGAACGTTAATCCTGTCTTTTTTTTTTTTTTTACACAATTTAACATGTCAAAGCACAGGAATCACAAGTGTAAATAATAACACTTCAAATCAATTTAATTGCCAATTATTTATCAATTTAATTGCCATTTCCAGGACCCACTCAGCCTTCGTTAATGTGATTAGTTCCACCTGTTTATTCTGCTATGTCAAGTCAAAGTGACTCCTGTGAATCTATTAGCACAAACCATCATATGTTTGAATGTGGAAATCCTCATCAGGGTCACGGGGGGGCTGGAGCCTATCCCAAGGCAACTACCGGGCCCGGATTCAACAGGCAGCTTCTGAATGTTAGGATCACCGGTTCCACTAACAGACCAGACAGCAGCTATTTTGACATTAATAGGATAAACACAGGTGTGACTAATGATACTAATTAAGGTTCAGTTCCATTCAGGTCAAACAGAGTCAGGGTGCTGCTGGGCTGCATGCTGACTCACTGGAAAGTCTCTGGTGCACTAAATGGAAAGGAACCTTAATTAGTATAGTTGGGAAACACCTGCGTTGACCCTACTGCTTCATGTCAAAATGGCTGCTGTGGAAAAAAAAAGTCTATTAGCAAGACAGGATGTTGACAGGATCCATCTTAGACTGTAACAAACTTTGCACCACAAAGATGAAAACACACACAAGGATCAACTATTTACTGCGTGCTGCCATTAGAAACTGAATACGGTTAGCTGATAATGAACCTGATCAGCCACCATCAATAATCAATACACAACCATTAATCCAACCAATAACTAACAGTCAATGTCAGACAACCTGATCATACTTAACAGTCACCCAGCGTTTCTGTAGGGCTGACAAAACGTTTAAAAAAAAAACATTAACAGTTTGAACTGAACTAAACTCCCTTTAACAAATATGACATTTTAACAATTCATTACGTGTCCGTAAATTGCTGTAGAAACATGAGATAAAGGATGTCATATGTCCACAGTCTTCTTGTCAATTTGTCAAACATAATCAATAAAATTTTAAAGTGTAAAATTAAACTGACTCTCCGTCCGAACTTGACATTTTAGATTTTGTCACCTCAACAACACAAGAACTTGCTACCAGCATGATTTTAGTTAGAGACAACCAAAGGAAGACTTCTCACTAAAAGAAGATGGTGGATCTGATTCATGACTAATTAAACACTTTCTCAAAACACTGTTAATTCGGGTGGCGTCCCCGCATTCACTCTTCAGCTGTTTCTATCAGAAATAAAAGCTTGAAAAGGCCAAAAAAATAATCTTAAAAACAAACAAACAAAAAACGCTGTTAATTCACTGTCTATTGTGTTGGGAGAGCTTACGACCGAATCACGGCCATGCAAAATGGGACCAATAGCAAAAGGCAAGAGAGGTAGCCATCTTGAAATCATCCAGGCTGCAAACAGGTGACGATGATCAATCAATGAGGTGGGAGAGGCCAAACTGCCAGAGAAACCGAGGCAGGTCAGCACAACACACTTCAGTCTTCAGGTCCAGGGCCGGGACAACCATCTTTTCAGATTAGTAATCTATGTACTATTTTCGACTTAAAAAAAAAAAAATTCTATTAATATTAATATTATTCATGGCACTTTGAAGCTGAATCGGAAAACTTTCCACGGAGCCCCTGGAAAAGTTCCAAGGACACTTTAAGAATCGCTGCATTGAACCACAGCAACACAGTACTGATGAAGAATGATGCTCAAAACTCAAAATAATACACAGGGATGCGCTTTTTCTTGAACTTTTAAGTTTGATTTATTTAGTCATGAATATTTAATGCTATAGAGAAATGTTTAAAAGTTGAAACTACGCTTTTAGGGGCTTCACCAGAAAACATAAAATCTTGTTTTTATCTAACATTAAAGTCTGATTACGTAAAGATCAATTAGGGAGCAACATACAGATATAATCCTGTGAAACTTTAGTTCTGATGTGTGAAACCGAGATCGAGCAAAATAATGGGTCAAGGTACGTGAACCTAAAACTTGTTATTTTTTAATGATGAATCAGATCTCTCAGCAACTTTTGCCTGGAAGCACAAGTGTTTAATTTTTTTTTTTTTTTTTTACATCTTGCTGCGTCAACATCAAGAATAAATGCTGTTCTAAATATGGCTGCAAACAGTCCCATCACTGCTTCCTGTTTTTCTGGCGTGCCCTTGCTTAAAGCATCGCTGCAGAGTGTGCATAGACACGAGGGAGTTACCGCATTTAGTTCTCATAAATCCTTAATAATAATAATAATAATAATAAAACATTTCGGTAGCATGATTTTGCTTATTAGTTTCAATAATATTGAATCCTACATCAACGAAAAGAGGAAGAAAATGAACTAATTTCATTAATTTATTCTGTCAGTCAAGTCACATTTATTGTTTATTCAATTTATTCCTTTCAGTCTTTATAAGAACAATATCTTTACAGGACAGGACAGAATGCACGCCTGCTCCGTTTATAGCTGTTTTTGAAATTTAAAATAAGAAAAGAAATGTAAATGTGAGGAAGGAGGGTGAGAATGCAAACAATTTAGAGTGAATGGGGAATCGGGTGAAGAGACACCAGAGCAAAACAAAGGCCTGTGTGCCTCAGGATGGTGACAGGAGGACAGAAATAGCTCAGGAGAACTGGCAGAGGACGTCCACTGCCACTTCCTGTCCAGTTTGCCTCAAACCCTCAAAAAAAAAAAGGCAAAGGTGTAGAGAATTGCCCTGCCAGCCTGCCAGTATTCCAGTCTGTGATACCTTTTGATGACTAAAAAGAGCTGCTATCTTCCAATTTGAAATTGTTTACTGCAGATGAAAAAGAAATATGCACACAACAGAAATTAATGAGGCGCTTGAGAAAAGAATGCACAGTAATATTCTGCATTTTCAGCAGCAGGTCTCACAAATAAACAAGAAGCGAAGGCTGCCTGTTTAGTATGCACACAAACGGATCTACTGACAGAGAGATGGAGACCTTTCTCTCTTTTTTTTTTTCCCTTTCAGTTTTCTCGTTTGCATGCCGAACATTCATTAAAGCTGCGTGGGCTCCAACCAGCAAGGCTGCATTAACTGTAACGCAGACCAGAGATGTTGTTTTAATTTGTTGATGAAGGTCAACAGCAGGGACTGTGGAGGGCAACTGTGAAGTGTATTAAAGTGGTTGTATATAAAAGTAGAGAATGACTGAATGCAAACAGTTCACCTTGAATGAAGAGTGTTTTTCATCAAACTATGCTGATAATTTTTTTTTTTTTTTTGATTTGGTCCATAAAATATCACAGCTAAAAGAAAATGGAGAAGAAAATTAAGAATTCCCAAAGCTGAGCTCAGAAGACTACCAGCAAATATTTCCATTAAAAAGCCAAAGAGTGTGTGACTGACATGTACTTTACACTTCAAAAAGTTCTATAAAATTGAGGGACAGTCTACAATGTGGAGCCAGGTACGATCACCCGCAAAGTATGTAACGCTTTACAGTTCCATGAAAAAGTTTGGGCACCCTTGACAATTGCCATTATTTTCATTTATAAATCATTGGGTGTTTGGGTCCACAACTTCATTTTGATCTATCAAATAACTGATGGACACAGTAATATTTCAGCAGTGAAATTAGGTTTATTGGATTAACAGAAAATGTGCAATATGCATCAAAACAAAATTAGACCGGTGCATAAATTTGGGGGCACCTAACAGAAAAATCATATCAATATTTAGTAGAGCCTCCTTGCAAAAAAAGAGCAGAAATGTTAACCTCATTGTGGCGCTAAGGGAAAAGTCATAGGGTCACCCAAGTTACGAGGATATGCATTATTAATATCTGTACATAATTTTGGGCCAAGCCATAACGATGTTGAGATATTTAACAGCTTAACTGGAAAACTTAAACTTGCTGTTGATGCTAGAGTAAAAGTGAGGATGACCAAAGTAAGAATCTATCCTCGAGCCCCTAAAATACATGTATTTAAAGCAGCATTTCATGGTGGTCCATTAATAGCTCTTGAGATATTGCAGTCTGGACCAAAGCTTAAGAAGCTAGAAATGCTACAAATGTCATAGATTAATGGAATATCACAATAGTTTCCAGCAGTAGAGTTTGATTTTCAGGATAATGAAGGTCAGAATAGAGACAAACTGAGACACGAGTGTTAACAGTACTAAAGCAAAGTTTATTAGAATAAACAAAGAAAACATCACAAAGACAAAATAGCTATAAATCTATCATTTTCCTCATTTTATTTTCCGTACAGCGTGTTTACTTCCAGACTTCAATAATAAACTTGAAAAGTGTAAATCGGTCAGATTTAACCTGTCGGGTGTTTGACGATCTGCAAACCTTCAACCTGCCTGAAACTGTCACAAATGATCCCAGAGGATGTTTCTGCTGATGAAAATCTCTGGGGCTTTGTTCTATTTATAGTCCACACATTATTCCACACAGACGCAATCACACATGCGCACACACACCCAAACACACTCAGACCAATATCTTTACTTTGGTCTTTTTATTTGTCCAAACAGGGCGCTTCGCTCAGAGACTAAAAGAAGAGTGTTACACTCATCATGTAGAACCTTCAGGGCCTCAACGGTCGTCAAATCATTGAAGTCTGAAGGACGAACATGCACACACTGTTTATTTATAACTATTTACAAATCTGCAAAGCCGATTCGCTTCTACACCGTTTTGCCCATCGTTTCTCCTCGGGACCCCCTCCACTCGCTGAGCCGGGGGGTCCGGATGACTGTTGAGGTTAGTGGATCCTCGTCAGCTCCTCGACAATCTTAATGACCTCGTCCACTGTGGCCTCACGCTTCATGCCGCTGCCGTCATCGATCTGAAAATTTAACGAGACAAAGCGGTGAGCCTTCACTGCGGAGACGAACTCCATCAGTGCCAGGAGATGAAGGAATAATAAACAGGTACGGAGAGAGAGGCACGAGTTTCAGAGGCTTTTTATTCAGTCTTTTTTTTTTTTGCCTGTCGTCGAAGATGATTTTAAGCTCCTGGGAATCTTTCATCTTGCCTGTGCTCATTATTGATTGCATCATTTCCCCCTATTGTCTTTTTAAATGACTTTTTTTTTTTTTTTATTCCTGCCACTTTTCTTCTTGATATTATGAACCAAAAATCCTGAGCACTCCATCATTCTTCATCTTCCTCATCACCACTCTGTACTAAACGCATATATAATCTGACTGAGCTGGTTCATTTGTTTCGGTTCTGTACCACACACAAAGTTCTTCCTTGCTACTCGGATGCTTACCAGCACACCAGATCTTCGACAGCTTGGATTTATGGGTCACTGCAGGGCTTTGTTGATCCAATATCAAATAGTCAGTACAAAAAAAAAAAAAGTAATTCTTAAGATCTGGAACAAAGAGCTCACCCCCTTGTTTTGAAGTCTGGCTCACAGAGTTGTCTATACATGGAGAAGATCTGAAGATACAAGTTGCTGGTTTAAACAGATGGCAGTTCTTCAGTTCAACATTTGTTTATTGTTTAATTATATATTTTGTAACTGTGCATATGGATGACCATAGAAACCTATGTAGAAAAGTACCCCAACGGTTTGTTTTTGTTTCTTTTCTTCAGTTTAAGCGTTTTTTTATGCATAAATGTCAAAAAATTTCTCAATAGGAAACTGAATATTTGGATTTTGGGCTCTTAAGTTGGACAAAATGTGAAGAAGCCTCTTGGATGAGACGTGAAACATCTTCATGGATCTACAACCAAGTCCAGTTGCCCCAGATTTAACCCTTCTCAAAGAAAGATGACCTGGACGACTGAAAACCTTCACAGACTTCTTGAGACATTTGACAGCGTCTCCTTGGGCTCCATGAAACTAATGCGCTATATCTCACTGCATCTGCCCCGTCTCAACCATGAGCTGGGTTCTGCTCAAGGTTTGTGCATCTTAAAAGGAAGTTTTTCCTTGCCACTGTTGCCACTGTTGGTGGGAAATGTTGTGTTTCATGTAGAGGACAGTCTAGACCTGCTCTACACGAACAGTTTCCTGAGATAACTTGTGATAATTTGGCGCTGTATGAATAAAAGTGAAAATGTTTTCTTATGTTTTAAATCGACCAAATCAAGCTGAGAGTGAAATTTGTTGTTTTTGAAAATACTCACAATCCTCTAATAAGATTACAGATCATTATTTTAATGCAATGCGCACACAAGTGAGCAACTGATGCTGAACCGCATTTTATTCTCAGAGCAATTTCCAAACTTCATGAGGATCTTGGCTTCAAACAGTTTCCTGGCAAAGAAACGGTCCGCATATATTTTGGAGTGTTTTCATCAGCTGGACTTGAGAGGCGATCGGGGAACAGCCTTTGTTTATGAGCTTAAAGTGTGATTTTTCTCTTAACATGACAGTGAAGAGAGACACAAAGCAGAATATGTTTATTTGTCCTGCCAAAAGTGATTTTGCCACCTGTTCTGCCGTAAAAAAGTTATTCCCAGTTCTTACTCACGCGGCACAGGAGCATAATGAAACCGCTTAGAGGATCGCTGAAGGTTCAACATCGCTGCGAGCCAAATACACAACTGGCAGCAGAGTATTAATTTGCTTCTTCACCAGATGTTTCTATGAGAGCACAATAAGCTTGTTATCAGAGCAGAGGTCCATGCTTTAATAACAAGCTTATGTCTCACTATTATTAATTTCATTTTAATATTTGCGTCCATTACAGGTCACCACAAGCTGCGCCAACAACCTGAGAGAGTTGTTCAGGAAGCTTCATGCCTCAGTGCTGCCTAACTGACAGCTGAGATTTTGATTTATGAATACAGGACACGCAAAAAAAGAATCTGGTTCAACGTGTATTACGTAAGCGTGGATGAACATGAGCTCCCACCTGTAGAGTACTGACGACCTCCTGCATCTTGGCTCTGCCGAGGTCCAAGAAGCTCTCGATGAGATCCCCGTCGATGAATCCCGTGGCCTGCTCCGTCTTTCGCTCTGTATGGAAGGACCTCCAGGTGCGGCGGAGTCAAGGAAAATCGATACAAGGATGCTGCTTCGACTGAGGTTCACACTTTAGGTACAGTATCACAAATTTCGCTTCAGGCACAGTCGACAAATGTTCAGTATGCCGTGTAGGAAGTCCAATAAAACTGTTCAGAGGAAGAAGCAGCTGGTGTCAATCAGGATCCAGTATTACTTCTTGTAACTCACTGAGAACTGATGATTAAACTGAAGCTTAATACAGACAGAATATGACAGAGATGAAATATAATATGCATGACCAAGTTTTCAATAGTGTATAATCACCTGAAAATAAGAATTGTTTGCTCCTTAGAATGAACCTTATATCTACAGTTGCCGTGGGTCCTCGTTCATGGAGTCCACCATGTTGAACTGGAGTATTTCTACAGTAGCTCAGAATGGACAAACTAAACACCGACTCTTAGACAGGACCTTTCACGCGTTTTGCGACCAAAGTAGTTTCTCATTTACGTTCGGAAGAGGAAGACGAGACAATCTGGTTGCAGCCTGCAACTACACCACTAGATGGCACTAAATGGAACACACTGGTCCTTTTAATTTTCCAATTAATTCTCAAAATTTCTTTTTTTTTCATTTTTTAATATAGAATAATTTAATTAAACAAAAATTAACTAAAGCATCACCACCTTTACCACTAGTTTTTTTAGTAGATTGGTTTGGACTACAAAATTTATTTTCATTACTTTTACTTTTAATTTCATTACTAATTATTCTGATGATTATTTATTATTTTATTGATAAGTTGATTAACCATTTAGCCTAGAAAATATTTGAAAAAGCTGAAGGTGATGTCTTAAAATGTATTGTCCTGTTAAAGCATAGAGTTATTGAGTCTACCATTTTAAAAGACTAGAGAAACAAGCGACGGCTCACACTGGAGAAGCTCGAACCAGTGGCTCTTTTTGCATTAAATTACTGAATTGATCATCAAAATTGTTACCGATTATGTTTCATCTCTGTATTCGAATCATATCTTCAGACGGTAGGGGAGTCACAAACAAACACTGTCTCTTTCAGGGTTATGCCTAGTCAGGCACGGTATTGGTTGAAGATTCTCTCTCTCTCTCAGCTATACAAATAAAATTTGATTTCATTTCATGCTAGACATGTCTAGATGTCTAGACCGCTCCAAGTCAATTACAGCAACTATTACCATTTTGTCACTTTGCTCTCCAAAGACAACCGCAGCAGTCAGTGCAGGTCGTGTCTGTCCTTGTGACAGTCTGAATGTAAGAAGGATATAAGCTGTGCTCGATCTTGCCCACGCTCTTGATGACCTTGTTGAGGCGGGTCTGCAGATCCAGGAGGAGGCTGTACCAACCCTCGGACAGGGACGTCACCAGCCCTTAACACACAGACATGAAGACACATCAGTCAACAACACAATACTTGCAAATATTCAGATGCAGCTGATTGTAAATACTTTCTGATCAACAAGAAGACTTGATTTATGAAGAACTCCAAAAAGCTTCACGATGAATAAATTAACATAATTTGTGACTGAAATCCTCCTAATGCAAGTTTCATGCTTGTACGCTGGGACAATGTTCGGTGTAATGTAGTACGATTTCAATATTTCAATAATTCAAGACCATTCTGAAATGTTTCACTTTAAACACGACTTTCCTGTAAATGTTAGAGCCACACGACTTTCAAAAAGTAGCATGTTTTTTTTCCCTCTATGCTAAAAATTCAAGTTATGTGACAGTGTGTGCGTTGTTGTGATGCTCTGGGGAAATAATCTACACTTAAATTGACACAAAAAAAAAAAGGCAAACTTGTGAATAAAAGGTTGTAGCGACTTGTCATGCAGAGCTGGCGTCTCTTACACATGAATGTGTTCCTCTGCATATGAAATAAACTTGTTGAAGTTTTGTGACAAACTGCCAGGAGCAGTTTGGAGGAGAGAAAGGCAGCAATAAACAATTATTTTCATTATCAATCAATCTGCCGCAGCTTCCTCGATCTATGGATTTAATTATTTTGTCTATAAAATGTCGGAAAATAATGAAAAGTGCCCGTCACAAATGTTTTATATTACACCTGTGTTTAATGTGAATTCTTTTGTTTTTGTTTGAGTGTCAACATAAAAACACCTCGTTTACATATTTGCTTTTCTATAATTACCCTTTTTTGTTGCAACTGTCAAGGCTGCAAAGTCTTATTACATTAAATGTGTTTCCATCCACCTGTTTTATGTGCATTTATAATCTGTGAATAATAAAAAAAAAGGTGAAAATGGCAGGAAAAACACTCAAAAAAAAGCTTCTTATTTGGATGAGGTGGAGCAAAATGTGCCAAAGAGGAATGGAAACCTCTAATTTTGCTTTAGTCATTATGCACAAACGTCTACTGAAGCTTTCGCTTCACTGAAGACACTAAAAATAGCAGCTGATGAAAATATCACATCTGTCTGAACAATAAGGAGACTGTACTATTGCTCAAATCAACATATGTCCCTCTTCCTCTGCACCGACTTCTAATATTCTCCTAACAGTAGCGGACAGACACGCTTCTTTCTTTTTGGAGGTTTTCTAGAACTTAGTATATCCAAATTATAAGAGAATCTGAAAAAAGACATTTTCCAGACGTCCAGTTCGAAAAGTGATATAAACGGAGAAAAGCAGAAAACCATCACAGGGAGTTAAAAAAATAAAATAAAATCTTTTAATTCAGATTGTGATTGTGTTCTCTGACAGTACGGGTACATTCAGACAGGATCTGGCTGATCAACGCTCCACAGTCAGCCTGAAATGTCCCTGAAACCGAGACTATCCAGGCGGATTCATGGACTTAACTCGGATACTCTACCTGCTGTGTTCTGGCTTTGTTTATTTCATGTATCCCAGCCTCTAAATCTCAGTCTGGCTCACAACGCAAAGGCTGCAAAATAGGTGACACTAAGTTGTTTTAAAAAGACCGTCACCAAAAAACCAAAAACAAACTCTTTTTCCAGTCCATTTCTCTCTCTTTTTTTTTACTGTAACATCAGTCCTACTGCGTGTTGCAAACTAACAGGTGAATCAGTTACCTGAACAAAGATGCATATCAAGGTTACAAAAACATTGAGTGTGGATAAAAAAAAAAAAGAGACATTTCCTAAGACATCATGGCCTCTAACATTGATGTGATACATTTTCCATCACTCAGTTTCTGTTTTCAAGAGCAGACCAAAAAAAAAAAAAAAAATTATTATACATTTGTACACTTGTTGATTGCTCTTTGGGGAGAATAATAGCCCGGCCTGCAGCTATGTTGGAAACATCCAATATATCACAGCATCTCGCGGTGCGATAACACCGGCAGTGGTATTTTTTCTTCATTACACACTCAAGACCTTTACGGTTTACGTGCTGATGTGCACAGTTTTTACCGGAATGAACAATGGTTCTCAGTTCCTGTAAAAGTTTCCTCTGAGACTTTTTTTTTTTTTTTTTTTTAAATATCACAAAAGGTGTTGAGGTGAGGTGTAATGCCGCAGGAGCGCATGGTGTAAATTAGTGCTGCGTTTAAATGATGTGCACTTCCCGTTTTCTCATCTGTCGTAATTATTGTCAAACTGAAAGTTACTGGTTTAAATCAGAGTAATGAGGTGCAAAAGTATGATTGGTCTCTCTTCTCTCTGTCTCAAATGGAAACATTCATTCTGAATAAGTGATCTTGACAAACGTTTGTGTACTGCCTAATTGGTCTTCTCACTGCAGTCAGCTGAGCTGCTGTCCTGCCGTGCACTGTCGCAGTCTCTAAATGACTGCTCATGCTGCAGAAAGTTTCTTCTGTGGATTTTACTTTCAAATATAAAATAAATACTTGATAAAATGTTCACTGGGATATTCCTTTTATGATATTTTGTTATTTTCTAGCAAAACTGTCCACAGAGATGTCTGGGGATTATCCGGAGCAACATGGGCAGTGTTTCTGAAAAGACATGCTTCTGCTGACATAAAAAAACATTCCTCCACACCGCAGTGGAACCACAAAACCTCAGAAAATAAACTGCAGCTGTGACTTGACAGTGGACGAGAGATAAGTGGGGAAAATCTGTTATTTTTGTTTCCTTTAGGAGAAAATTGAACGGTAAAAATCAAGAATTTGAAAGAAATAGTCTTGGTTGATTGAAGAGCAGTTGTTAACAGCTGTTATCAGCTGCCACATCCCATAAACAGTGAACGGCTAATTACTCTCGCTGTTCCACGCTGTCTGCACCTTCCAACAGTTGTTAAAAATGGATGCGGGGGTGAGGGGGTGAGTGAGTGATGGAGATCTCTGAAACTACAGCAGTTCCTATTGACTTAAAGCCAACAATGATGAGCACGTCTGTGTCTCTCCGTCTGTGTGGTCGGACACAACTAGAAATTTGGTGAAAATTAAAGGGTAACAATCAAGAATTTAAAAGGAATAGTTTGGCTCTCACAGAATCAGCACCTCTAAATGGGAAACACCACCGGGAACGTCTCTCTCGCAGGTTGCAGCCACAATGCTGTTTTGGTCCATTCTTCATGAGACTTCAAACCCCACCAGGAGTGTTTCAGGAGCGTTTTGCCCATCAGACTTTGTCAACATGCTCAGATTTGATCATTTTAGCTATGTGTTTCTACCATGAGTAAATATGCTACATAGTGAAATTGTTTTTATGATCGGAAGTTTGCACAGTTTGTGTTTTATTTTGAAAATCGACGTGGGCTGCTTCTGAAACGGACCACGCCGATTTTGGTGGGTCTGAAACATTGACTGGAACGGCCTTGGCGCACACGTAACACATCACATCCGTGCCCGGAAAAAAAATTTAGACTTAAAGTTTACCAAAGCTCTCATTAGTTTAACGCGCACAAAAACTAAAGTTATTGCTTCCAGCCAAGAGACAGTCCAGAATGTAACGTCACAAAAAAATCCCACTTCAGTTAGACATGAGAGTGTTATCGGCTAAATTATCGATCTTCTCACCTAACGTTCCACAACAAAGCAAATCAACGCATTCACAAAATGTTGTAATATTCCTTTAAAAGGTTGACGCGAACACTCGAGGTCTAATGATGCATGGTAACATGTTTTTGTGGTTTGTGAAAAAGTTTATATTTAATACAGCAGGGGGTTCTAAAGCGTAGATGCTTGTGTGCCGAGTGTGAAATTGTCTGTGCACCTACCAATCATGCCGTTAACGGTGCCGAAGAGGACAGAGCCCTGGGTGGGCGTGGAGCTCTCGCCGAGGTTCTGCAGCACCAACGAGCCGTGGCAGAAGACATTGACAAACTCCCCGAGGTGGAAGGCCCCCACCTCCTGCAGGTGCTGCCGCTCCTCGTCTGTGGTGGCAGCACTGACCGCGGGGGAGGACGGTGGGAGAGAAATACAAAGAGGGGATTTAGAGGGGTCGAGACAAGAGCAAAGAGAAAAAGAAGACACCAAAACATAGTGTAAAAATAAAGAGAAAAAGACCAAAGTAAGAAATGTTGAGGACATGAGTTATGCATTACTCAAGAGGAAGGAAGGGATATAAGAAGGAAAAGGTCAAAAAGTGATCGAGAGGTGATGAGGAAAAAAAGGGGTGAGGGCGCCCAACAGGAAAAAAATAAAGGTCAAAAGCATCGAGTGGTCCGGCCTGATGTATTAGATGGATAATAAGCAGTGGCATAAATATAACACACTCACTTTCAGACAACATCTTTCTTCCTTTTCCCTGAAATAAACACTCGTCTAATGGATAATGTCTGAAGTGAGAAACGCAGCCGAGCACATAAAAGCTCATTGGCGAGATGAATCATAATTCCCAAAACAAATGCAAGGACAATGCCGTTAGAGCACATTCGCATCGATGATGCTGCTCTAAAGATGCATCATGGGATTCGGTGTAGACAGAGCAGCCTCCTAATGACATAACGCTGATTTCAGTTGATAAATTTTGGAGGTGATTTAGAAACTTTTTTTTTGTCAGTTTGGCTATCGAGGCGCAGCTCAGGGGACTTTAATGTTTACAGGAAAAGTTGAAATCCATGTGCATAAAATCTTAATGCACTTCACCATTTATACACAATGAGATTTTATGTTTCCCTCACCTGTCCTTCTGGCAGACAAACAGATTGAAGGCATTCTCTGCCCCCAAGAAGTTGTCGTCGTCCAGGATCTCGATCGCACTCATCCAGTTAGGATTGAAGTCACGCGCAATCTGCCCCCGAAGAACAAAACAACAGCAACATGAGGCACGTTGGATAAAACAAAAAAACAGCACAGAGGTGTTGGGCAAAAACTAGGGTGGTTCTTTTCTCCAAGTAAATACTGCATTATCTATGAGCAGAGAAGGACTCCACGTACTGAACAGACTCTTTAAATACCCAAAGTTCTCACACCTTCTTAAACATCAAATTAAAGGATTCAACGCAGCAAAGTTTGTCACACAGACCAAGGTTAATCACTGTCACTCATCATTAAAATGAGAACTAGCAGGCTGCACAGACAAAACTTGCTTAAATGTGTGAGCACTTGTGCTGTGTTACACTGCTGGCAGACTAAGTTTAAAAAAAAAAAATCAACTTTCAAGGCCTTTATCTTGAATTCCCAGTTCAATTCACAAACTTTAAAGGATTTTCAAGGACCTGTATCAACCATAAATACCCTTGAAGACAACACAGATGTTAGAAGAGGAGCGAGGATGCGACAGCTTCCCATTAGTGCCACTTGATGTTAAAAGAGCCTGTGTGATTGGAGCTACAGGCTCTCTATACTGTAGTGGCACCGACCGTTGTTACCTAACACCACCCTGTAAAGTGGATCCAACCTTAATGTTGGAAGCCAAGTGGGAAAAAATGAAATGAAATTAAGACAGAAAGATCTCTGCGCTTCTTTGGCCACCATTGTGACTATTCGTTTCCAGGAAACGTACAAAGACATCCTGTATTTGCAAGTTATGAGCATTTGAGAAAAGCAGCTATATTCCTACGTAAACCAATAGCAGTTTTTGGTGGATGATCGTTGATGTGCAAGACACTTGTCAAGGACGTAAAAAGACCTCAAGGCACTCACTTACAGTAAGCCCTCCCAGGAAATATTCGAAATATGTTCCCCTGTTTTGGGTGTGTGTGTGCTCATTTGCTTCATTACTTCTTCTACTTATTACACTGAGCAGAGACCTACAGCATGTGTTTAACAGTGTGTGTGTGACTCGCTGTCGAACCTCTCCATCTTCCTACCACAAAACAACGTGAACACAGCACTCATCCAAAGGCTGCAAGAAAAGAGAAGTTAAAAACACAAAAGTGTGGACCGACCACCAAATATTTGTTTGTGATGGCATTCAGTGTTCTCTGAAAGTGAAAACTCTGATTTGTGCTTTCACAGACCTTTCTGGTACAAAGCTACGATCTGCAATGCTTGTCGTGCCCTTTAAGAGCTCTTGTGGTATTTTCTCAGAAACTTCTTCACGTCACCTCTTCAAAGTTGCCCTCCATGGGTTTGTACGCCAGCAGCAGGACGGACCTCATCAGGTCTCCCACCAGGATGAAATCTCCTTTGGTCTTCAAATAAAGAGCCATGATGTTGTTGTAGTGGTTACACTCGGTCCTCAGCTCCTTCTCAGCCGTCCACTCGTACAGACGGACCTGGAACGAAAATTAATTAAAGTAATTGTTTATTGTTATTCAAGCTGTCAAAGGTAGCAATTAGCTTCACGTTGCTATCACTCTGGATAAAATGGGCTTCAGTGAGCGGTTGAGGTTGAAGTGCCCGAATAACAGTCTGAGTTATCAGCTGCCACGTCCCATAAACAGTTAACGGCTAATTAAACTCACTGCTTCACACTGTCTGCACCTTCCAACAATTGTTAAAAAAATGGATGTGGGGTGAGTGATGGAGGCGCGTCTCTGGAACTACAGTAAATCCTATTGACATAATGTCACAAGGATGAGAACGTCCAAGACTGAGACATCAAAAATTCAGGTGATGTCAGACTTCAGAGATAAGCGGTGTTGAAGTAATAGCACAGACAAATCTGCTTTAAAGTGTACGAAAGAAGAAAGAATGAGAAGTTCAGTTGGTGTTTTTGTTTTAAGAGGAAATCGAAAGCGCAGTCGTTTTAATGTGGCATTTTATTGAATGTAAAGTATTTTTCATGTTATATTTTGTTCATATGGCTTTCATATTTATATTCTTTGATTTTCTAAATTTTATACACTTTGTTTTACTTTTGTTTCCATTTTTTTGTTCTATACGTTTCTTCCATTTTTTACATTTTATTCGACTAAACAGAAAACAACAAATTAAAACGTAAAAATGAGAAAGATATCTTCTCTTTTTAAGAACCTTTCATACATTCTTGTTGGACCAGCTGAGAACATAACTCATCTTTTCTCTTGCATGCCGTCCATTTTTCCCAGCACTGTGCACGGGTCACTGCTTTAGTCCTTAGATAATGAGTCAATTTTTCCATGGGGTACATTTTCTCAATGTTCATCCAATGTCCTGATGTCCTTTTCACATGCAAGTATCAGGACTTTGAAGAGATGGACGCCCTTTTAAAAAAAATTATGGTTCACATCCTTTGAAATCTTTTATCATAAATTCTCCTCAAGAAACTGAAAAACACTGTCCTAGCATGTTTGTGTTTTTATACATGACCAGAAAATATGGGAGTGATTGGCATCCGTCTGCAGCATAGCTGCTGTTTACACGTTTCTTCATTTTAATCCTTTTATGTGAAGAACCTTTGGGCTGAATCTTTGCATGAAAGAACACAAAAACTGTTTTTTAATACATCAAAAGGAAAAAATCACAATTTCACTGACTATTTATATCAATAAATCTCATCCAGTGACCTGCATCTTCTTTATTTTATTATGTTGGCTGCACAGCAGGAAACCTAAAGGGTCTAAAAGGAAGCAGAAAAAACCTGTACTCTTACTCATTCTCAGATCCAGATCTCTGAAATCAGAGTTTGTTATCCCTTTTTA
The DNA here is from genome assembly GCA_036365135.1 of Miichthys miiuy. Classification (NCBI taxonomy): domain Eukaryota; kingdom Metazoa; phylum Chordata; class Actinopteri; family Sciaenidae; genus Miichthys; species Miichthys miiuy. The sequence continues at coordinate 25,996,272 of CM071603.1, forward strand.
AAATAATGTCAACAATTTTTTTTAAATGTTGGGCAATTTGCCACATTTCCAGATGAAATTATTACACAAGTAATTTAAAAAAGGCATTTCACCAGCAACTTATGTCAGATCTTGTCACCATGTTGTATTATTGTTGTTCTACTGAGGCTGCTGCCAACGTGGAAAATTAATCACTTCTATGATGGATTAGTCCTTAATGATTGTTTGACTTTGGTGTGGAATCGTGAGTTTAGGAGCAAACGTTTGCTCTTTAATTCAAAGAATAAAAACAAAAGTTTGTGACTGATGTTTGAATATTGTGTTAAAGAAAAGAAGTGAGTCATTGCGTGATTAGTTCCAGGAATATGAAACCCATGACTATATGATTCTCGATATCTTAAAATAAAGCTGCCTTGTCAAGCTTCTAATCCTTTTAATCTATGTATAGCTCAGTGTGGATGAGCCTGGTATTACAGGACAGTAGGGGGGGGAAGATGTTTCTTTCACACTGTAAGTCAAGTGATTTCACACAGCAATCTATAAGGGATGAATCTGTTTAGGTATTGGAATTTATAATGGCAGAGGAGGCACTTTTTCTTCCTGAACAGAGGACATGCTTCTTAAACAGTCAAAGAAAACACACAAGTGAGTCATCCAGAGGTCGACTTTGTGGTGAGGGAAAAAGTCTCAAAAAAAGTGAGGTATTCAAATGATCATAGTCAAGGTCTTATGGGACACAAAGTTAGATCGAAAGTGCCAGAAATAACCGACAATAAGAGAATAAACTGTCTGTGGATTCTGGTGAAAATGACATGCAGACTGTGATATCAAACAACACTTCAACCTAAATATGGCATCAAACGCTCGGTTAGAGTCTTGATCTTATGCAGTAGGGCGTTATCACACACAGCGTGTCATTGCTAGTCTCCACCTACGCCCATGTTGTTCAAGGCGTCGGTGGCATTTGCATCCAAGTTCTCTATGTCTAACTATTCTACGTGTACCACCGGTGGTACGCGACGTCCCTCTAGTGGTACGAGGAGGAATCTCTGAAGCGTTTTTTTTTTTAAATGACATTTTTCATTTTTAAAGTTTTGCATTTCCTGTAATGTTATGTTTCAATATCAGCCTGCTACTTCGTAGTTATGTCCGTGCACCTAGCCCGGGCATACATCCGTGAGTAGTCACGAGCAAAAGTGATGGCAACTTAGTAAGCGGGGGTAAAATAAATGGTCCAAAAACACTACAGTCATGGTGCGGATCAGGACTCACCCTTTGCCACCAAATCTCTGCTTCTTGAACCGGTTCTGTTCAGGATTCAACAGCAGTCAACGATAAGTAATCCTTTTATTAGAAATAAACATGTCTCCTGGGTAAACTGTCCATAGCTTAATATGGTCGGCCTACGCTGCTGTATTTTCACTGTCTGTCATGATGGTGGTACTCTGAGAGTCTAATATTTTCCGAGGTGGTACGCGGTCACAATTTGAGAAACGCTGCTCTGTGATTTGTGTTTTTAGAGTTTTTATTTTTACATGGTATCAAATGTGGAGCAGCAGAGGCAGAAGAAATGTGTTGTTGCACATAAGCAGACGGGTCATGGATGTATTTCAAGAGCAGTAAAAGTTATTTTTACAGCGAGCTAGTGATTGTTGGAGCTCTCGCCAGTGTTTCACACTTTTCTCCATCTTTATGCACAAACTCTTTGGACACGCACTTTAGACCATGAAGTATAGATCCCTTAAACTTTTATTTTTCTTACAGAATCTGAGTCTGGTTAGTGATTAGTATCAACCTGCAATCACTTTACAGCTGACAGTTCTCTTGACATATGGGCAAAAAGCAGAAGCAGTATTGAGAGATGTTGGATTTAATCCCCGGACCAGATGGTAAATTAAGATGTGGGAAGTGAATAAGCAGCTACTAGAGAAGTGCACTTGGTCAGCACATTTCCAAGGAGTGACACTGAAGATTTTTATTACCTTACAAAATCTTTCTGATGGTGAATCTGAGAGAAAAATATTTCAAAGTGTACCATGAACGTTCAACTTAAATTCTTTTTCCCATCTTTGAAAATGCTGCACCTAAACATAACTGCAGTTGGAAAAAGTCAAGTGTTTTCTATGTCTGACCGAAAACTGTAGCACCACTTACTGTGCTATTGATGCTGGCCAGCAGTTTGCCATTGAACTCCACCATAGAATAGACGGCACCTTTCACCTCCTTCTCAGCCACAGTTTGCAGTTTGCCTGCAATAAAGAGCACAGTGCCTGTCAGCCTGTCTTCTCAGTTAACAATCAAAGTGTTATGAGCTCAACGTCAAACTAAACTTGCACCTGCATGATCTTCATGAGGCATAGATTAGGGACAGAGGTAGAATGAGAAGTTTAAAAAGAGAATAAGTGAAAGGCAAGCAATGCACCTTGAAAAGGACGGAGCGTGAAAGAATATGAAGGAGATCGGTGGTCGCGAGAGGAGAAAAGTCTGATAAGAAGTGATAAGAAAATGATTAAGTGAGGAGAGGAAGAAAGAGCACGGTAGGACAGAGTGTCCGTGAGAGGGGAAAAAAAAACAGGACACAGGGCGGGGAGGAGAAAATGAAACTGGGTGAAGGATAAAGAGAACAAAGCAGAATGAGTTGAGTGAGGAGACAAACAGGATAAAGTCAGTGAACAAGACAAGGAACTGAACGTGAGTTTGAGAGCTGGCTACTGACCGTCAGTGTAGTGGAAGACGATGATGCGTCCCTGCTTGGGCTCGGCCTCCTCTGGGTACACCATGGCGGTGCCGACGATAAAGTACACTGACGGGTCTTTTCCCAGACGACATGACACCATGCTGAGGGCGTACTCGCAAGGGAGGAACTGATGGGCATGGAGGACTGATAACAAAACACACACACACAGTGAGTGTAAGAGCAGCACAAGATGTTTCTGTAAATACATTACATACATCTGTTCCTTTTTTCATGGCTGCAGCTTTAGAAGATGATTCTGGTTTATTATGACTGAAGTCTTATTTTCTGGGAACACGCTAACGTCGAGTTTTAAAAAAAGGTTTGACTGAAATGTTCCTCAATGCACAGGAAAACTGTGCATACCAAAGCTGGCAAGTATGCTTAGGTCAAAGTAAAACAGAAGAAGAGACAGTTTGGGTAACAATTTGACACAATTCCCTCTTCATAATTGGAGTTTGTTTGCGAGTTGTTACACGATTTGTGGCTCCATTACACGTCTTTTTGGTGGCAATTGCCACAATCCAACATCAGGACAGTTCAGGGCTGCGACGAAAACACAGGTTTTCCCATTAACCTGAGTTTGGGTGCTGTGTTTTGGCTCTGACTGTGTGAACCTGAGGGGGTGGGGGTGCTCGACAACCGTACCAATAGTCAGATCAGACCGGTCAGACTGCTCCACAGTCAGCCTAAAATATTTCTGAAACCGAGCGCTATGCAGGCAGAGTTCATGGACTAAACTCTGATTCTCTGCCCGTTGTGCGGGCTTTGTTTATTTCATGAACCGGCTTCTATGTATGCTGCCGGCTCACACCCACCCACCTGCTGCACAACCCTCCAGCAACTGCAGCAACGCCTGCTTCGACCTGAACGATGCACAGTAACAGACTGAAATTATGGTACATGGACACACGCGTGTTTCCAGCTACTGGATTTTACCTAATCAGATCTGCATGGTCATTATTTATGTATTTATCGCTGGCACAGAGGCACTTGGGTCTTGACCTAGGCAGTGTACGTGGATCTAATAAAATTAAGCGGTTAAAGGTAAAGCAATGGGTCACATGCATCCATCAAGACACATTAGACACAGCCAATGTTGATCACACAGTGCTGTAGCTCTCGGTAGAGACAAACCTTATAAGAAATAACTGCAGTGAAGCAGTGACTGAATAACTTTGAACAGGCACCTGTAGTTCACGTATCAGACGCCACGCGGCTGCATAATCTTCACGTCTGATTGATGAACATGTAAGTGCGCCGTTATCGGATCGCACATTGATAGATTGAAGTCAGCTGTGGACACGACATGCTGAACCAAGGCCCCTCATTTACATATCATTAACATATACACTGCCCTAATTTATGCGGGTGTGGATTTTTAAAAAGGAAAGCTTGGCGCAGCGAAATCTGCATTGCAAAACAGACTGAAGCAAAAAAAAGATCCTACCACGTTCACGCCGGCTTCACCATGGAAATGATCTGCATGATGCCCAAAGTGTTCAATTATTCAGTTACTACATAAAGAGCCTGTGTGAGTTTTAGATATTGACTAATAATGATAACAAAACACAACATTTTATGGAGCACCAAGTACCAGAAATATAACAAATATTCAAATAGTACAAGAGATTCAATTAAAGGATGCTGACACAGATAATGAGTGTGCACCCATTTTAAGATATGAGCAGCGGCTTGGTGAGGGAGCGTCGGGACCGGGCTGTGGAAAGCGTTTTTCTGCATTGACCTGGTTATTCTCCGAGCTGAGCGAAATATTTTACCATCAGAAGCTCCATATGAAAGCGCCAGCTCCGCGAGAGATCAAATGGAAATGTACATCCGGTTGTCTAACCTTCAAAGGTGTGCTGATCCACGACGAGCAGACTGTGAACCTCCACCTCTTCACCGAAGGAGGTCTCGTGGGGAGAAGTGCTGCTGGGGAAGAGCTTGCTGGAGCTCACGCTGCTGGAGAGAGCCTGGAAAAAACGGATGTAGATTTTATGAGACAGGACAGGAGGAGAGGTAGAGACAAACAGAAACCTAAAACAAGTAGAAAACAATTCAAATCTCTATTCCTGTGTGAGCTCAACAGCAGTGAGTGTGAGTCTGTGCGATCTGTAGCACCAGATGTGCAGCGTTTAAAATCAGGGAAACATCTTTCTGGTCATCACATGTGAGAGGATCCAGCTCTGCTTTGTTATCCCAGAAAGTTGTGTGCTGGAGCAGTAAATACAAACACAGATAAAAGTACAGACATATTCCCCATGGGGAAACTTCAGAGCCAAGATGAGTGGACACAACACATGCCGTCACTGTAATTCTGGCTGAAAGGACTTTTTTAAATTAGCTCTCCAAGTACAAATCTCTTTTAAACGTCGGTCCTACTATTTTTTTCTTGGCAGCTGAAACTTGTCAGTATTCTTTGACGACAAATCAAAGATGCTTATTTTTTTTTTTAATGTAATTTGAACTCCGCTAAATTTAGCTTAGAGTTAAATGTACCAAATGTCCAACTGCGAAACAAAAAAAGAGAACATTTATTGCAGATTTTAATTATAATTAGTTTTTTATAAACAAATAAATATCTCAGGAGGTCAGTTATAAAGACAAAACATTAAAAACCTGTCAGTAACAGTTTTAACTATACTGAAATGATATTATATATGAAAGTCTGCCGCTAGTCTAAGACTAACAGGCCGAGACATTCGTTGTCCTGACAAGCTCACAGTTAATGTTAGAAGTAATGTTCTTAGTCAGCTCGCCTGGTTATATAAGAGCGCAAAACAAACAAGCCTTTGGGTGTTTATTTTTCAAACACAACATGAAGCTACAGTACCTGAGTGCTCGCGCTGGGGCGAACGGCAGATGTGGTGCCGCTCACATCCTGAATCTCCACCCTGCTGGACAACACCCCGAAACACTGGGAAACCTCCTGGTAGCAGATCCGCCTGGCGGGGTGTGATCAGAGGGAGAGCGAGAGACGAGAGAGAAAAGCAAAGGGAAGACGATGTTAAACACAAAAACTGCTGAACAAAAAGAAGGTACCGTGGGATACGGCGCTGTTTTCAGACTGTATAACACAGCAGTTAACTCCTTAATAACTTATTTAAGAACGCTGAGAAATGGTTGTCCCTTAAACATCTAAACACAAAATAACAGCTGATGTGTAACAGAAACGACGACAGGAGCAAACAGGGAAAAAAAATCACTGCAAACATGAAGAACGTGCAGCATATTTGTATAGATGACGGGTCTGAAAATGTTCATTTAAAAAGGTCAGTTTGAACTCTGTGTTTGACAAAGGGACTGACCTGGGAGACTCGTAGAGGGGAACAGTGCGAATGTGGAGTTTCTGAATCTCGTCGATGGTGCCGATGGTCAGAGTGCTGTTGTTTGCCAGAGCCAGACTGTAAAAATGGGACATAAAGAAGACAAAATTACTGCGTGCACTCTTCAAAGCACAAAATAAGATATCATAAAAGACAGAGAGTTCCTTTCGGTGCTGCAGATGATAAAATGCACAGGTAGTTCATGTTCTGCGGCTGACCTGTCAGGATAGCCCTCGGAGTTGAGCGGGCACATATAATTGACCTCCTTGAGGTTGACGTTGGAGAACACCAGCTTGTGGTTGGAGGAATAGATGACGGTGGGTCGGTCGGAGCAGGCGAAGACGTTGGAGGTGGACAGGGATCTGAAGGTTCTCAGCACGGTGGGCTGGGTGCCCAGGGTGACTTTCTTGCGCTCACTCAGGGCGCCTGGAGGAAGGAAATAAGATCGAAACACAAACGAGATTAATTCCGGTTTGAAAGGTGGGTGTACTAATCGTTGTTTGGGTCAAAACAGCCATTTGCCGAGAGCCTTTAGCCAATAAAGTTTGTCCTTGTGTGCAGAATATCCGTCTCTCTTTTTAAAACCCTTCAAACCTGAACGCTTTCTTGCACCCTTGAGCCCTGTATGGAAGTGTTTGCTTTGTTATGTTTCTCTGCTCATTTATTCAAACTTCTCCTTTAATTTGTGGAGCTAATGGCCTTAATAGCAGTGCACTAGCATTGGCTTTTGATGTCAGCACTTTGCATGGTGGATGAGTATTTGTACGCAAACTAATATGCTGGTTGAGAGTCATATTTCATTTTGATTATATTCAAGATGTTTACAAGGAACATAGAACTACCTAATTGTATTCATACCCTTACAGTCATAGTTTCTTTGACTGACTGGATGATAATTAATCACACAACACAAACAGTAACTGAAACGGTTAATTAATTATCTTTGGGTTTCGGACTCGTGATTGGACCAAACAACTGAAGACGTCATCTTTCAGGTTAAGAAATTGTGATGAGCATTTTCTGATACTTGTTATGTAAGGTGAGGCCGTAGATCATTCATATTTTCAAATTAAGACTAAAGAAGCATGAAGCTCAGACTGTGGCCCTGCCTTTGCCCAGCTAATCTAAAAATTGGCAAAGACGTCGATCACCTGAGGTGGTCTGAATGAAGCCTGGGTGCTCAAATAAAGTGCCCGTCATGGCACTTACCTGTCAATCAAAGCGGCAAAGCTATGCATAACTTTAGGCCTCAGCATGATTTGAACAGGTGAGTGAGGAAAAAAAAAAATTAGACTCAGTACAGTTGTCATGAACGGGGAAATTAGCATCTGCTGTGAAGTTGGACATTTTAATATGGGGGCTTATGGAGACTGATTTGTTCTGGAGCCAGCCTCAAGTGGACGTTTGAGGAACTGCAGTTTTTGGCATTAGCGTCACTTCACAGCCACGGAGGCTGCTGCTTGCTTAGATATTGCTGGAACATATGGCCCCATAAGGTTGGATAAACGAGAGGTTTTCCATCCAGGCGTCTATTTAAAAAGGTCAAAAGAGAGACTGTAAAGTCCTTTTTGATTAGAACAGACAGCCATTCAATAACGCAGCAATTAAAAAGGTCCAGTGTGTAAGATTTATTGAAAAAATCATAAGTATGTTTTCATCAGTGTATAATCACCAGAAAATAAGATTGTTTACCTTAGAATGAAGAATATCTGCAGGGGAAAGGAGGGTGAGGCAATCTGAAACCTCATAGCTACATGCCACTAAATCCTACACAGTGGACCTTTAAAAGGGAGGGTGTGAGTACTACACAGCCTGTAAAAACTGTTGTACAATTTTTTTCTGTGGCTTTTAATTGACTTTTTTTATTACTTGAAATGACATCACCCAGTCTTTGGCTTGGAGACTAAACAGAAAGCCTTTATCTGCCCTTATTAATTGGGAATGTTGCGTTTGAAAGACTTAAGCATTCAGCAGGCAGGGAGCACCGAACAAAAGGCACCATTGAGCTGATATTACAGAAAGTGTAGGAAGTGTTTTGGAGCTTCACGAAATGTCAGGATATATCAGCCTCTGTTGCTTCCACTTCGATGAGCACAAATAATACCACATTTTTGCGAGTACGGCTAAACTGCTGTAGCACTCCTTCAATCTCAATAACGTGGTTGGATTCATTCGATCTGATTTAAGATGCAATGTTCTGAAAGAAATTGACATCACTGGTTCGCTCTCAGCATTGTTTTCAGGCTCTGCAGGCAGTTGTTTTCAGAGATCGACTATAAAAAGGTCACTGTACACTACCTGTCTGGCACCAAACAGCGGACAGACACAGTCAGTGACCAGCTGGTGAACATAGTGGAGCTTTTAAGAGCCAGTTTAGGACGATGTTTTCCTCAGGGGTTGGTAGAGACCAAAAATAGAATTAAGGCTCCCTTCAAGACAAAAAAGGTCTTGTATTAGGTCTAACTTTAGCGTGCTGGGTATCAAGTTCATTTGCAGATGCTCCAGTTCAAGGTGAGGCCAAATCTTTCGATGCATGTCTTGTTTCTGAGCCACAACAAAGGCCAAAATGTGTCTTACAACAGACTAAGGAAGCTTGCAGTTGTTTATCACGTGTGGTGCCTATCGGGCCAGTTAGGGTAACTATGGAGTCAACAGTCGGTATAAAACAGAGCAGCCAAAAGCCACATATGTGTATGGTGGCCACTCTCCCATGTGGTGGCTCAAAGTGTGTTTAAATCCATCAAAAAGAAAAACATGAAATAAAGAGACAAAGGGACGCATGTATGAGGATGTGTTTGAATCAAAGCTGTGTGTTTTGTCAGTCAAACCTCTCTTTGTGAGAGCTCCTTGATGGACTCGGGTATTCTGTCAGTGAAATCGCAGCGTTTGATAACGTCGTGAAATCTCTTTCTTTTAGTCAAACGGCAGGCGTCCAGTCAAACTCACACCGTCACTTTCTTCAGGCTGCAAAGTTTCGCTGCCATTACATCCAAATATAGTTCTAGCAGTTACGCAATTCTCCATGAAATAATTTTCTAAAAATTAAAGTGTTTTCAGACAACTCCCCGTGGCACAGCCTGAAGGCTCTTATCAGACTGAGAGGTTTGAGAATCTCTCATCTTACGGGTGTAGTGATAACGGTGTGAAGGACCTACCGGTCTGCAGGTCCAGACCAAAGTAGAAGAGCGCTCCGTCTCCCAGCGCACACAGCAGGTAGTAGCTGCCTTCAAAGGTGGTCATTAGGATTGAACGAGGGATGATCTCTGTGGACACAGACAAACAGTAAAATGATTTATTTTCCCCTGTATACTCTGGAGTCACGGGTTCATGGATGAACACTAAAGTGATAAATGTCCGCAAAAATGTCTCTGTCAGAAAAATCAATAAGAGTTATCGGGCCAGGCTGGCCGGTAACTTCTGAAAAAAAAATAAACATTTGAATTCTGCAGGGTAAATATAAAGTCTTCTGTCTTTTCCATTTCCCAAACCTTGTTTTCTCTCACTGCGAGCCAATTATATCAAAACAACATTGGCTCTGATTAAATGCTTGTTGGCTGACTCTCCACAAAGCTGCAGAACTCTGCAGAACATAGCAGCTTTAAAAGGTTGCACATTTCCATTGTAACGTCAGTCATATATTTTGAATAAGCAAGCCTAACACAGACATAACTTTACACATTTCTATTAAAATACTTACAGAAAAGTCCATAAAAATATCATTTATAAATCATAACAAAACTAACTTCGTGCAGAGTTAAAATTCTTCCAATGAGCTAAAAATAACAACAATTAGAACAAAGCGTTGGCTTTTAATTTGAAAGTTTCCTGTTTTTAACAGTGTGCAGTCAAACTGTCCTTGTTAGGGGGAGTGAGCCACAGAGCACAGTTTGCAGAGTTTTAGCATTGAGCAGCTGTCAATCAAACGCACTTTGAAAATTATATGTGACACTTTTGGAAACTGTGTGGAAATATTCTTCATGGGTGAAAAATTCTAATTGGGAAAGGAAGGAAGGAGTCCTTCCTGTGCCGGTTCACCATGTTATGAAACTTTGTCTCCAGTGAGTGCTGACTTTAAAAAAAAAAAAAAAAACGTAGTCAAGTGCACTGTTGAATATTTTAACACGAGTTTAAATACTTTTCATGTGTCTAAATGATGCACTGAATGCATTTGGGCTGGCAGCACTGTTAATGTTAGAGTACTGAAAAAACGAGGTACGTAATGAGAGAGTCCATTTACATCCATTAATGAAACTGGAGATGCAATCCATTTTAGCTCCTGACACACAATTACAGAGCTTATTTATTGGACTTCCTTATGGAATTCCACATCCTGTCCACTCCAAAGATAACACAGTCAAGCAGAAAGGGTTATTGATCTTCTCGTCCGATTCACAGCAAGAAAATGAAACGTTTAACTATTCCTTTATTACCATATTTACTGCATTTGTTACTTGTTATAATCTGTTTATTTCAGCCATTTGGGGAGAACGGAGCTCTATGAAAAGTGTTATTATTTTGCTGTGTTTGGGGCGTTTCTGGGCGTCGACCTTTGGGTAGTGCTCCGTAGTCTGCTGCAGACAGAGCTAAGAATATTGTAACGACCACCCACTCGAGGGCTGACATCACTGACAGCTGATTTTTCTCTTTTTTTTTTAAGTCACCAGAATGGATCATAATGTCGGTTCAATCAGTTTGCACAAAATCAGACCAGTTTGAGGACTGTTCATTACAGGGTTTTTAAACTATGTCAATCTAGCTTAAAAGTTCAGCACACTTGATAGACATAGACGGTCACATAGTGTGGCCGTGTTTATCTGAACTTTAAAATGTAGAAATTTTACATAATCAACATTTTAGTACTCTGATTAAGTGCTTTATTCTTGTCAACGCTGCCTCTCCCTCTCTTCATTAGGTCACTCGAGCACTGTTTTCCTGCTACATTTCTATTAGACTAGTTGCTGACTTATTATGTTTTCCACTTGTTACAACCATCTGTTTATTTTTCAGCCATCTGAGGAGAGGGAATCTCTTTTAGAAATATTCTAAAATCTAATTTTGGCTCATTATAATGATGAATCTTTAAAAAAAAAAAATAACTCTTTGGAATCAAGAAAATCAGAATTAGTGTAGGTGATAATAAAAACCAAATTTATAGTGGTAAAAATATAATCTGGCCTTTTCGGTGTTGCTTAAAAAAAATGTCACTCTTCAGTTATTCCTGCATTTGTGTTACCAAATTAACAACTGTTGTCACTGTGAAAGTTCAACTAGTCACAGATTTTTTTCCACTTAAAGTGTGAAGATTTTTTGGGGAGTAATTTCTTCCTTTTTGAAGTACCCTTGCTTAGGGTTGTGGATCTGTGAAGCCCATTGAGAAATCAAATCAAACTTGACTTTACATTATCTGCATTTAACAATCTCTCTCCACAAATAACAGCTCTTTCCCGTCGGTGCACCCAACCTCTCTTTTTCTCTCACCTCCGCCCAGCATTTCCTTGTGCAGGGCTGTGAAACAGGGCAGTTTGAGCACACGGGCAGAGATGTCGGTCCAGAGTCCCACGGCGCAGAGCGGTGACTCACCGCCACCCTCCCCGAGAGGTGTGATGTCCAGGCAGGCCACCTCATGCTCCATCTCTGTGGTACTGAGGGAGGTGTAGAGGATGTGGGAAAAACGTTAGCAAGACGTCCTGTACATTGTGTGAAAGTGGACTGTGTGCGTCAAAGCCTGACACGCAGCGGCAGAAAAAGACTGGTTCATGTTGTAGTGACACGAAGTATGTGGTGTTTTTCTCATGTGAGATGCAAACTGAGGAATGTTTCACAGCTACCTGGTGAGCTGAGCCGCAACTTCTCACCAGTTAAACTTGCCAGACAGCTGCCCATTTAACATCTGTAAAGCTGAGGTACATTCTCAACCAGTGTGGAGACAGGCAAGTTTTTTTGTCTACGACGAGACTTTTTTTTTTTGAATCATTTCCCATTAGGAGCCAATCAGCTCTTTCTCGTTTAAGCACTGTTGTGATTTATTTCCTGAATAACAACAGCTCCGTCTGACAAATGCTAAAATGATTAGCGGCTGATCAGTCATTTCCCCGGGGCCTGTTCTCGACGAGGACTGCAGGAAAATGTAGCATTAGTAACAATTTGTGGACAGACGGTCGCATCAGTCAATAGGTCAGCGGTATTTTTGAGCAGAGCGATAATGTTCAACTTCACATTTTGCCAAAGTCGTCACTTCACCTCACTGCACTCGGCTGAATTTTCTGCATTGTTGTACAACAACTCAATAATGAAAATAGAATGCATGGACAATCACCGTATAGTCTGCTTGAGTGCTTACACATTAATTTCACTATAGAAGAGCATTTAAACACCTTTAATCCAACCATGACTATCTAGTACTTAGAGACAGGAAACCAGCAGTTTATTGATGTAGGCCGAACTTTAATTCACAGCTCTGCTGAGACTCTTCACTCGGTCTCCATTGTTCCATCGTCTACAAACACTCTCAGGGCTGCAAATAAACACTTAGTGCTTCAAGCAGCCCTGGTGGTCATTTTTACAAGCCGTGTCTCTCTCTGGAAGAAGAAAAACATTTTTTTTTAAACTCCTGTAAAAACAGTGGCTCCAAGCTGTTTTGTTACAATACTTGCACAAAGACAGCCACAAGGGTAGACCACAGCAGCAACATGACAGAAATATAATAAAATAGAAGACTCTTGAGTTCTGCCGCGCCGTTCACTTTAGGCTGAAAAATGAGATGTAGAAGGTGAAGGTGACACGGTGCAGGATAATTACAACTCTGAATCAGACACAAAGTTGTTGAACTTTTGGGAACATAGAAAATTAATGTTTGATTAATTAAATGTTAATGCAATAGTTCTGTTGGGCATTGTTTTTTGCAGTCATATGTAAGAATGTTGCCTGCTGTTGGTACATATTACTATTTAATTAACCTGCAATTGTATTGGTGAGTAGAATTTCTCTGCCTGTGTGTTTCTGCCTGGGGCGTTTCTGGGCGTCAACCTTTGGGTAGCGGTGCGTAGTGTGCTGCAGACAGAGCTAAGTATATTGTAGCGACCACCCACTCGAGCGTTGACGTCGCTGAGAGCTGATTTTTTTTTCTTTTTAAGTTGCCAAAATGGCTCGTTCAGTCCGTCTGCACAAAATCAGACCAGTTTGTGCACCGGCTGCCGAAACTGGAAACCAACCGAACACTATGTGACGTGGTCATTACATGGTTTGGCTGCACTCACGCACACACAGAGCACACAAGGATGAATCATGGTGTGCTCTTCCGCTGTCTACTCACAAAATCCGGTAATGCTGCACCTTCCCACAGAGTTGTGTTGAGGTGTGGCCATGTTTAACTTATATTTTCTCGTTGACGCTGCTCCTTCGCTTCATTCATTCTCTAGCTCACTAAACCACCACTTCTTTCTCACTCACTTTAAACTTGGGGAGGAGGGGCCAACTTCCAACAACCAACAAATCCTACTCATACTACCTTTAACAAAAGTTTCAGTACAATATTTTGATTGTTTTTGTTTCCTGACAAGGCTCAAGTCTCTGCAGTGGATTTAGCTATGCAGCTATCAAGCTCAAGGCAAACCTTTACAAAGAACACATCCAGAGAACAACAGAGGAGTCGTTGGGCACAGGCTTTTTTGCTTTTCTTGCCAAGACTTGGGTAAGAAGGTTGATATTACTCTCGTCTGTACGTTAAATGTGTAGCTGGAGCCCGGCTCTGTCCAAATGTGACAAAATCTGCAGAGCAGTGCCTCTCTGTTATCGCTATTTAACATTTTATATTTTGTTTGTTCAGTCTGGACAGAGTCAGGGTAGCAGTTTCTTCACATTTCCAGTCTTTGTGCCATGCTAAGCGGCTACTGGTTGTAGCTTCTTATTTACAATACAAGAAAGGTCTCACTAAGAAAGTGAATAAGTGTATTTCCTAAAATGTCAAACTATCCTTTAAAAGCACACATGGCTGATGTTGTGTATCCTCTCATTCTGTGGATATTCTTATCATTTTAAATGTCATACCACGAGATATATCTATACATCCTGGATTCAGTTATTTATAGATATGGTAGTGTGGATATTACAAACAAGAATTGCATGATACTTGATTCAAAGTGCTTCTAGCATATCCTTGATAAGCCGTGTTTGCAGTCGAAGAGGAAGTCAAATATTGCCTGAAAATATCAGTAAACTGACAATGTGTCCCCTTGTGTGTCTGTACCTGATCTGTTTGAGCTCTCCGGCCAGGATCTGCAGGTAATAGAGGGCCCGTCCCACGGCGAGCACCACCTGAGTGTGGTTGCAGGCAGCCACGCTGATGTTCCTGCCCTGTGGCTCCTTCCATTCACTCACTAATGCCTTGCTGTCCTGGAGCACCAGGCGCACAGAGCCTGACGTTATCTGGAAGCATACACAGGTTTTTTTTTTAAATATTATTTTTCACAGTATTTCAGGGAAGTGACAGAAAGGATGATGTAGACTGGAAGTTAAAATACAAAGTAGTTTGAAAGCAAAACTCATTATTGCTTATATGTGGTCCTGTGCCAGGATTGTTGTTGCACTTTAAAGAAATTATGATTAATTGCACACACACACACAGAAGATTTGTAATTTTGTGCAATAAAAATAAAAATATGATGACGCTGTGTTTTTGATGGTGGAAAGAAGATAAATTACTTTGAATTTAATCCACTCCAGCTATTTCTTATATCGTGAACGTACCGAACCCTTGACTCCTGAGATTTATTTTTTAAAAACAACAAGGACACCTCAGCAATCCTGAGAGAGCTAATTCTGATGTTTAAGAGTAAGTTAAATATGGAGAATTTAGGGAGAAGACAAACTGAAAGAAAGTTTGCTCACTGGAAGTAGACATTAAGTAATTATAATGTAATATATGACACGAGGTGTGTGAATACCCTCAGGTTAAAAGAGAATATAATAAGGTGATACAGCATTAAAAATACAACATATGGCATTATCACAGACTACAACAGGTGCAAACAGTCAGACTATAAATGAAAGTGTTGCATTGTTAGGAAGCTCACATAATACAGTGGTGTAATTAAATATGAAACTACAACATATGTTCAATATATAGTACAGGGTCCCTGGAAGCAGCTATTTTTTGGCTTCTGCAGTCTGCTGACATTTGTTGAGAATGTTATCAAGGACATCTTTTCTTCATGCGTTTTATATGAGAACACAGTGTGGGGAAACAGCAAGTGTCCAAACAACGGGGTAGCACAGCAAAGTGGAGTGAAGTGGTGTGCATTTCCGCTCTTCCTTTTCTTCCGCTCTCCCACTCACCGTCTACCGTTGTCTTTTTTTGACAAAAAGATTGTTTACTCAAGCTCTGGTGCTCGTGGCTATGACGTTTATTTTTTTGAAGTAACTTTCTCTTCCGCAGGAAAATAAGGGTCGTGTAAAAACTAGGGATGGGCATGCAATACGGCAAGTTCTCGCATCAAATAGTTATATATGGAGTACTCGCAAAAAACAACAACAAAAAAACAAAACAAAAAGGGAAGAATAGGGTCCAGAATGAACCACCAAGGTGAAAATGTTTGTGGTGTTAGGGTACATTCAGGCAGGATCATGCAAATCGCCAGTGGGTAGTCCGGCGGTGTGTGGGTGCTGCATTGGGGTGTGTTTGTTTGTGCTGAACAGAAACAGAAAGTAACGCTTTCTCCAGCGCTCCCTCACTCTCATTCAGTGTCTACGTCTCTCAACCAACACTCTCTCAAACCACTGGACACAAACCAAAGGAGACTTTGTGTCACTATTCGTAAATTGTCACACACAGGTTTAGAAGTTGCTTACAAGAAATAAACATAGTCAGAACACAACAGGTAGAGTATCAGAGTTTAGGTCCATGAATCCACCTGGATAGTCTCAGTTTGAGAGACATTTCAGGCGGAGGATTTGCCGAATCTGAGCGTCTGATTGGCGGTCGCAGCGTGACGTCGGGCTGTGTTTCTCCAAAAGTCGGATCTAGCTCAACTTCTCCGTTACATGTTTTGGCGAAGAGAATAGGAAAAACCTGCGTTTTGGCTGCAGCGCCCGTTTCTTCAGATCTGAATGCGGCCTAGCTTCCCGCGTTTCACAGACTGTAGCAATTTACCGCAACAGTAGCTCGTTCACCAGCTCAACAAACGCCATCAGCTTGAGAAAGCCTTCTCCTTGCCAGTTATCCGTCTTCGCTGTATTCTCCTTGCACTTAGTGCGCCAGTGGTTAATCATCAAACTAGTTGTTGTATTCAACATCACTCACCTGCCTGGTCGACATTCTGCCTGTAACGTTAGATTGGGCAGATTGTGTGCGAATATAAATGTTGAAGGTTATCTGCAGCAGCGCTTGTGTGCTGGTCCATCTATTATTTTTACTCCACAGAAAAACACAATTACTTTACATGCTGAATGAATACCGGCATCCAATCACGCACTCAAGTATGCCCACCTCTGCTAACAAGAAGTCACATTAGTGAGAATGTAAAAATGTATTCAGTGCAAAAATACTAACTCTGGCTGGGGAAGATAGTTGCA
Organism: Miichthys miiuy; assembly: GCA_036365135.1. Lineage (NCBI taxonomy): Eukaryota > Metazoa > Chordata > Actinopteri > Sciaenidae > Miichthys > Miichthys miiuy. The sequence continues at coordinate 26,012,883 of CM071603.1, forward strand.
GCCTTAAAAACGCAAGCGATGTTGTCATAACAACATAAACATTTACGGTTGAAGGTCGGCCTGAGGGTCGGCAGAATTCCCAGCAGGTTTCATCCTCGTTTCACAAAAAAAAAGGCAGGCTAAACCTTGAATTTAAATGAAGTGCAATAATTATCTTAACCGAATATAAAATACATGAAGTCCTTTTGCGCCCCTCACATTCACAACCGGCACTTTCAATCATGTATGACTCAGCTCCAGCAAAGTATATTTTATTGAGCGGAGAAAGGCCACAGCTGAATAATTAATTTCGATTAATTAATGTTGAATTTGTGGAATTTCTGCTCTGAACATGAGATTTACACGGTAAAGTTAGTTAAAGCTAGGAGAGCAGGTTCAGCGTCAAATCAGTGTCAGTGATGAAGTAACCAGAGCATGCTCTGATGAAGGACACTGATATAGACACGTATAACATATAACAGAAGTGTGTGCACGTACTTGAATGAGTTGTTGGTGTGCCACGTTTCCGCAGTAAAACGTCTGCTGGTTGTCCACAAAGCCTGGAAGTTCGGTCTCCTCGACTTCCTCGCCGCTCAGCATCAACACTCTGAGGGGGGAAAAGACACTCTTATAAGATAAGATAACGGCATTCAGAATTGACTCTACACTTATCTGGCATGCTGCACAGAAAACACACTCACCGTGTTTGACCCACAAACGACAGCACCAGCATGTCATCTGTCTCTCTGCCTGCCTCGGAGCGGAGCGGCCACAAACCTTGAAGGGAATTCACGAGAGGGGGGTTAGAAAGAAAAGTTACTTTCCGCACTAATCTGCAGAGCAGCAGAAACACAATATACCGCAGCTATCCAAGCCGATCTTTAACTATTCCATCTGTCAAATGTTAACATGCTGGAAGATGTACAGGTTGCAATTTCCTCTCACAGAGCCATTGATTGGGTAAGTGAATAATTGCCTCTCATCAAGGGGAAGGAGGCAGACACTTTTAGGGCAGAGATGGTCAATAAATAGTTGAAGCCTAACAAGTGCAAGCAGACCTTTCCTGGCCTGCGTGTCTCATTTAAGCATCAGAGAACAGTCTTGGGAGACGCACCTAATTTTCTGAGATTAAGAGGTGCCTGCCATTGTTAAACCTGATGTGATTCTTCAACTTGATAGTTTACTATTGCAGACATTGCAGTGCAGGTTGCTGTACTAAATGAAAACAAATGTTTCCAAACCATCCCTTGGCATTTCTCCAGTTCTTTTTGAAAGTACCCAGCTAAGACCTACGACATGTGAGCCAGCTGCTCGCACTTACGTGCTGAGCATGGACGAGCAACAGCTGGCGCCTTGGCAAGGTCAGGTGCGCAGATGTGCAGGTTTAAGCGGCTCTGGTGTCAAGTCGGTAAAAGATTAAAGGTTCAGATAAAGTCGAGACTCGAGAGGGAGGTGGTGGAAGAGACACAGACATGCACAGGACACGACACACGAACCTTTGATTCCCGGGAGGTCAATGCTGGCGTGCTCATGAATCCCAATGCCGTTGCGGATGATACGGAGGGAGCCCTCCTTGAATGCACCGAGCATGTCACCAGCTGAAAGCGGGAAAAAGAAGAAAAAGAAAAAAAAAGACGTAAAGACATTGACTGACATTGATCCTGTTAATTTGACTGTTTTCTCATCATCTTTGTAATATGTAATATATTTTGTATTTACAGAAAACTCTTCAGCACATTTAGTGACTACTGGACTTCCTCCTTTACACTAGGAACGCATGGTTTAACATCAGGACTAGATTCTGCAGTGTTCTTTCACCTTACGGACAAGGGACACTCTTTCAGTGACAATGATGTTCGCATTTTGGACATGCAAGACTAACCCAAAAACTGTAATTCCACGAGCATCCACTTGAGGCTGGCTACAGAACATCTGAACCTCCATACGCGTTAAAATACGTTAAAATGTCCATCTTCACAGCAGAGACGTGACATATTGACATATTTCCAGTTTCAAAACACATCACTCACGTCACTCAAGCGCTGACCATTGTTTATACTGTCTATACTTATCCTTATCCCTCACCTATTGTGCTGTCCTTTAATCCCTTCCCATGAGCAGCTATCCACACTTGGCTTTGTGTGACTCCAACATCCATACTGGAGCTCAGGTGACCTGAACGTCTCTAACGACAGTCATCATAACAATGCTAATGAACCAAGTGAAAGCTATAGTCGGGTCTACGATCCTGCCTAGGCTAAATACTCAGATCGCCCCACCGGTCCATCAAAACCGGAGAAGCTTCTTTTATGAGAGGCAAAACATCTTCACGGACCTACAACTAAGTCCAGTTGCCCCAGATTCACCCCTTCCTCAAGAAAGAAGACCTGGATGATGAAAAACCTCCACAGACTTGGAAGGAGAGGGTGAAACAAGAGGGTTACAATCCACAACTGCAACCCTATATGCCACTAAATTCACAATACACACTGCTCCTTTAAACAGCATTAAAATTCAAAGTTGTAAATGTCATCCAAAGTACAAGTTCTGGTGGAAGTAGTGGCAGAAGTTAGTGTGAGTGCAGCAGCGACAGATTTTTTGAAAATCAGTGTACAGTTTATAGTCGCACTTCTCCCAGTTCAAAACACAGAAACCGTGTTGAGTTCCAACACCCTGAAGGGAAATAATTCTGGTGTCTGTACAGTCTGGAGTGACTGGAGAGCATCAGAATGTTATTCATTCATTCAGTCATGGTACGCTAACAGGATTAATGCCAGAGCCTGTATAATCTCAGCCGCTACCACCTGCCATCCAACAGCTTCATCCTAATGGAAATAACCATTGCGAACCTGGCAGCTCACCTAACTCCCCCGAGCATGTTCTCAAATGCCCTCACACACTCAGACAGACTCTCACTGGACCGACATTAACGTTGTAATCTGCACATAATATATTACGCTTGTGTATTTGTTATTTACGCGGGTTTTATTCTAAATGAAAAAAAAGCAATGTTTGTTGCGAATCTGTGTCAGTTTCCGTTGTGCTTCTTCTCCGTTGTGAGGTCCGGCAGCTTCGAGTGTGTCCTCGACAATTAACCAGGTCGTATGCTCTGTGGATTCACGGCAAATTAAAACAATTGTGATTGGTTTTTTGGTCCTCAACAGACTGAAATGAACTTGAGTGTGTGGGATGAATACTGTCGGTGGCTGATTGTGTGCTGGTGTGTACCCAGAAAGTGGCTCAGTGCTCTAGTGGACTGTTGCCTTTGGAACCACATCAAGTACCCCTGAGGCCTGGAGTCAAACCCTGCCAACAAAACCTTCTGTACTGTATCTTTCTCTTTCTCTCTCTCTCTCGTTACTTCACTGTTTAATTCCCCGCTGCATCTCTGACAGACGTACAATTGTTCAAATCAAAAGTGCCGAAGAATGAGCCGAAAACAAGCAGATGAATTCAGCATCTGGTTTCATTTCAGATAAACAGCATCCATACTTTGATATAAAGAAATGAACACATTCCTTTACTGGTTTGAAACTGTGTCTTGTTGCCTTTTGAATTTGACATTAACATGCAATATGGGTTATATCACTGCGTTCACAGATTGAGCCCTGCAGGGTCAGGCACCAGCGTCACCATCTCTGACCTCCTCCAACCTTATATCACCTGTAGGTCACTCAGATCTGATGGTCGCCCTCGTGTAAGACTGAAAACAAGCTTTTGAAAGCAGCCCGAAGACCAGCTTATTCAAACTGGCCTTTGTCTTTGCCCCCTGCTGTTTCCTGTTTTCATATTCTGTTGTTGCTTATGTTTTATTGTTTCTTTCTTTTTGCCGTTCTTTGGTTTTATGCTTAACAACTTTCTCTTGTGAAGCACTTCGTGACCTTGCTCCGTGAAAGATGTTGTGCTAAATAAACTTGTGTACCAAAGATGCATTTTGGCATCAGGTGTGACTGCACTCCAGTTAAATCATATCTAGACGTCGCTGGGATACAAGGCGCATGCTAATGCCAGGTGTACGGGGACGACGACAACAAAAAAATAGACCAGACAAAAGAAAGAAAAAAAAATCAAGACTGACTATAAAAAGGTGCAGGAAGACGTGTATTTGGTGTCAGCAAGAATCTCCTGAATACTTGTACCCGGCTATTCTGGCCAGTGGCAGGTTTGTGCTGTAGTATGTTGCATGCTTAATCTTGCTGACAAAAAACACTGTTAACACGACTCAGGAACGCGGCGGCATTGGCTGTAGCACAACAGACTCCCTGAAGGCTGTGATAAAGAGGATGATAAAGATGAAAACACAGATGGAGGCTCACCATAAACTGTAAAGTGTATCCAGTGACTGTTTCCTTTCAGTAATCACCATGTCACACCTCCTTCGATAACAACTCCAAAAATCTTTTATTCTATCTTTTCTCTGTTTTGTTGTGTTATTGTGTCGTTTCTGTTTCGCTGGTGGCAAAAAAAATTATATGTATTTTTCACTTTTCATCAGCTTTTGGTCATTACCTGGCCCTGGCCTTGTCTCTCCAGGTCTACCACACACATGTCCACGATGGGGCCCAGATTGGTGAACGTCTCCATCACCGCCACATACGAGCCCTGGTCATTGCTGTCCACGTTGAGCTGCAAAGAAACAAGCAAGAACCCTTTTTTAGAAAACCACGAGAAAGAGTTCACCGCTACCACTCATTCTAATTCTTGAAATTCTCGGACTACCTCCGGATTCAAAGCAGCTAGTATCAAAATTTGTGAACTGCTTTACTTCTACGGTTTCTTCAGATCACATTACAGATACCTGAACCAGTGACCTGAATTCAGAGATATCAGCAGAGTTCTGGGAAGAGGCAATGTCCCTTACTCACAATGAATCTTCCCATCAGTGTCTCCTGAACGCAACAAGTGTTTATGATCTATTTTGCTTTTGTCCTACATTTTACAGCTTTTGGACTCCGATTTTTGAGTTCTCATGAGCTTATTCTAAAGACATTCAGCCTAACCATGACCTGGCCATCTCTGGATGCTCTGCAGAGACTTTTCAGCTACCGTACAACAGGCAGACTGCTTTGCAATCAGAAATGATAATTGCTAAGAAACTTGTTCTCCACCCTGCTTTGCTTTGCTTTGCGCATTGGCTCAAGGAAATGTTGTCGATAATACGGATGGAAATGCATCTGCACAAACCCAATTCATGGAATAGATTTGAGAGAACATGGGGGTAATTTTCTTGGCACAGTGTCACATCATGTCACAGCCGCAGGGACTCTGCCTGGCTATATAACGGAGTATGGTGTTTGATTTGATTCATTTATTCATGAAATGTTACCCTACTCCTCAGACATTGAGGCATTTTTGGACAGAATAGCTTGTGAACTGTCTGGCAGCCCTTTTGTCCTTTTTAAACATACTTTGTCTATGTCAAAATCTGAAAACCATAAATTAAGTAGCTACTTCAAGAAATGTCAAGGTACAGATCATCGCACTTCACAAAACTATTTCATTACTTGCGGTAAAGAATTATGCGCAGCATAACATAACTTGCAAAGTTTAAGTGTTCAGACAGGATGTAAAAAGAAAAACACACACACACACACAGAAAACATTGAAGATGTGAGAAACTATGTCTTGCTGCTCACCTTCACCAGCTGCGAGTCGCCCAGTCTGGAGCCCACAAAGACCACGCCGTTATCCAAGTAGGTCAAACACTCGGCGATGGATGTCTGTCATTGGAGAGAAGACACAAGAACAGTTCGATCTCCTCACATCCACATCAGGGCTGCGACTGAATTATTTAGCGGCGCGGTTATGGGGATGACAATGTCGACGTGTCAGCCGGTTCAACGCTTTAATGTCTCCTCCCAACTTTGATGATCGGCTGACTTTTCCTCTAGCATCAGCATGATCCTGACATGCAGTTTTGACTGAAATGTCTCAAACTGTTTGACGGACTGCTGTGAAATATGGGACAGAATGTTTCTTATAATCTAGCGCCAACATCCGGTCAAATTTTGAATTTGTTCATCAGCAAATACCAATAAAACCAAGCCTCAGCTGTACTTTGTATTTATTAGAAAATGTAACATAGTAAACATTATCTGTTTAAGAGCATGTTATGCTTTGTCTTGTTGATCAATATATATCTATCATTTTCTTTATTCATTATTTTGCCTTTAAAAGATCAGAAAGTAGTGATAAAACGAGTTTTCCCAGAACCCAAAGAGGTCTTCAAATTGCTTGTTTTGTCCAACCAAAACTCCAATGGGAGGATTTGCTTTTTTCCTGTATCATCATCATCATCTGAATATCTTTTCAGAGAAGCTGGAACCAGCAAATATTTTGCATGTTTGTGGGAAATCTTTACTGTTTTTGACCTTTTACATACTAAACCATTATTCAAAGAAAAATAATTGGCAGATTACTTGATAATGAAAATAATTATTTGCAGCCAAACTTATTGAAACACAAGAAGTCATAAATTACGGCAGATAACTGTGTTAATGCACAGGTGTAAGAGGAGGGAGATGGAACTTTTCCTAACCTTCTGGGCAGATGGGATATAAAATCAGACCATTTGACACATAAATGTTTTCAAATTGACCCTCATCAGTACGAACATGGTCTTACACCCTGAGTTATTATTGATACACATTAAAGATAGGTCTTTCTGTCTGTGACATTTTAATGTCGAGCTGCTGCTGCCGCCATCGACTGAGCACACTGCTCCTCGCAGTAAAGTTAAGAATGATTTGAAAAGCAATCTGTCTCTAGCTGAGCAGTCCTACTACTGCTCGATTGTTTCTTGTTTCAGCATCACTCAGCTGGACTAGCAAGAAAGCTTTTAACCTTCCTAAACTCTTTGGCAAGTCATTAGAGAAAGGTGCCACGAGCCAAAAGCTGCGTGTCTTTAACATAAGATTTAGCTTGGAGCACAGTATTGACATGCGATCATTGTCTAAATCAACTTAAAAAGGGATAAGCGACGAGCTGGCAAGCAGGCAACAAAGATTTTGTTCACATCTTCTATACAAGTGTGGACTGATCCATTAGCTTCTGTCAGAGCCATAAACCATTAAATAGTCAATCGTAACAAAGGGGGTGCTGAAAGGAAAAGGCAGCAGGAGGAACAATCAAGAAGCAACGGAAAGGGTGGTCGAGCCAGGTAGAGAGAAAGAGATGAAAGGCAGGTGGATATGCAGAGTGAGGACAGACGGAGGAGATAAAGAGACATAGAAAAATCAGATAAATAGAGGACCTCTCCGAGCAGCTCCACATGCAGGTCTTTGAGTGCCACCGTGCCGTCCATTAGCTCCTCCTTCTCCAGCAGCAGCATGAACAAACGTCCCTCCATGTCGCCCAGCAGGTAGCGGGACCCGTTGGGATCAACCCGGTTGTGACAGACAATGGTGCTTTGCTGCAAATGAGATTGGAACACAAACAAATCGTTAAAATGATGCTCGCAGAAGAGGCAAAGCCTGCAAGAGCTCCTCCAGTTACATACTCACCTCATGAATGATATATATTTATATATGGAGCATGTCAAAGCACAGCCACAGATACCTGCCTTCTTCTTAATTTGACTCGGAGCTACAGACTTTAAATCTCGCCAAGACAGGAAAAGTGAAGATTAAACGCGTCTGCCTGCTGTCGCCTCAGGTACCGGTGTACACTACAGCAGGAAGGTTCATGCTTGAGGATAAGGGTTCTACGTTATATTCTACTTCTACAGAAACTACAATATGAAAGTTGATTAGAAATATAATGTGACAGAGAGCTATTAATATTAAATAATTTTGTACAATACAATTAGAGCCTGACACTGATACTGGACTTTTGAGCATGACGCTATCATATTTGAGTATTAAAATATATGATGCTACATTGGCAGAACCATGAGCATGTTGTATGAACAAACATTTTCTTGTAAGCATCGTTACATTTTATCATTGAACCAAAATTAGTAAAATATGAGGGACATTTTACAGGTGAAAAGTAACAGCGCTCTCTGGAGGAGAAATGATGCAACAGCAGCTTATCAACTGCTACACCGATACGTGTGAGACAAGATGATATGAGCTGATAATATGAATCCGGCTGAGATTTATGAGCTCTGTTTATATTTATGTGATTTCCAATGCATGTTGACATTTTATAAAAGATATGTTCCCAAATTAAACGGCAGAGCGACTCACACAGCGGGAAGCTAAGAGAGGTTACAAACCTCTGATGCAGCCTGTAACAGGAGGATGTCGGGTCACACTGGTATTGACGATAAACGTGATATTAAAAATGTCAATTAAATATTGATATAATCCAGCGTTTCTTTTTTTTTTTTTCCCTACACTCGTGTACATACATACATTATCTGTAACCGCTTCTCCTCATCAGGGCCGCGTGGGGCCGGAGCCTATCCCAGCAATCATGACGTCTTCTTTTACTTTCCACTTGAACAAATGTCCCTTCAGATTCGCTCTCAGCTTTTAGTCCTGGTTAGATTTGGGCGACCTCACACACCATGACATGAGCCTAACCTGACATCATGTTTGAGAAAAACTTTAAGCTTTAAACTGAAGCTGCTGTAGAACCAAAAATCTCCTGTCTCCACTACAACTACAAGATACGCGGGCGAGAGCGGTAGCCATGATTGGAGTTGGCATTAAAATCACAACGTGTGACTGAGCTTGCTGTACTTTTCTTTCAGCATCATGTATTATTTATTGTCGTCGTCTACTGCAAAAGCTAAGTCAATTTCTCACTTGATCGAACCTTCAGAAAATTCATTTTCACACTCCTCCTGCCTATGATGTTCCTTACATCTTCAGTCAAACCGTAGATACACTCCCACATGAATGGCAGGTAATTAGCTTGCTCGATTCTTCAAGTTAAACCAGCGCAGGCCCGATACAAAAAAGTATGATGCAAGCACAGACGCATTCAGAGATGTGTCTGAGTCTTTGGTGTCTTGCATTAGTTTATTACTTCTATGCTCAAGAGTGACAATTTATTAATTAGCCAAAGATGTTGTTATACATCAAAGGATGTGCGACTGTGTTTTCTTGACACTGCTGAAAGGTGTGTTTGTTTCAGATGAATGCTAATGTTGCGTCAGGTGTGGAAAAATTTAAAAATGAAATAAAATAAAAACTTTCACGGTTTCATTAGTCGCATAGTAACAACAGATGCTCCCTTCAAAACATCTGCTAAGCAATGCTGGGCAATGCTAATGTGGATACACGGACATGACAGCTTTGGAGACGACTGTGAGCTGGGTAAGCGCCCACGCTGTTTGAGGCTTTTAAAGACAGAAGCAATCAGCAGGACACAGATATGAGCTGCAGCCCGTGATGAGACAACAGCAGGCGTGGAAGCTTTTGAAGCTGCATTTATCATTTGTGATGATGGGGTCATGCTAAAGATATCTTTGTGGTGCCGCTAAACAACGCCTGAAAAAAAGTATACAGGAACGTGCACGGCATATTAAAAAAAAAGCTATATTTCTATGTTCTTTTCTAACTTGATATGACTTTATTTTGTTGTCTGGTACCCAAACTTCTATAAAAACAATGATTTATGAGACTCTATTACTTCAAACTATACAAAACTAGAACTGTATTTTGAAGTCCAAACAGCAGGTCCTGTTGCAGCCCTCAATGCCGAGGAGGACATGTTAGTGCAGCAATAAGTGCTACTTGCAAAAAATCAAGGGACAGTTCAAGAGGGGGGGTAGATTTAACATGTCCAGTTGTTGGTAGTGTTTGAGTGGAGGTACTCTCTGAAGAGCTGGATCTTTAAAAAGGTAGAGAGGGACGCCCCTGATCTGGTAAGAACTGGTAGGACGTTCCACCAACGGGGAACAACAGACAGGAGGGAGGACAAACTGGGTCGCGCCGAATTTTCCACCTAAATTCGAAGATCGTTTCTCATATAAGTCGCCAAAGACACTACCTGCTACCACAATGTGGGTGGCTGAAAATTTCATCACACAGATAAACAGCGGGACTTAACCGGCTCTCACTGCCGAGGTGAAGGTTGGAGCCGGCAAGGACGACCGACCGGGACGCGGTGACTTTTACACAAATAAATTGGGTAATTTCATCTCTTGCAGCTGCACTGTTTGTTCTTATACAGAAAATAACTTTTTGACCTCAGATTTAGCGCCATTGTTTTTTTCTTTGTGATGTTTTCAAACCCAGTTTAAAAGCTACAAATTAAACATATTTGGCATAATGGAAAATGAAATCAACTTGTCAACATTAATTTACTGTTTTTGAGATGGAGCTGTTTGTTGGAACGTAAATATTTTAGCATAACAATTTCTCCACATTCCTTTCCAAAACGGCAAAGTTAATCAGAAAGCCAGTGTTAACAAACACAATACCATCACCTCTATAATAAGACTGATCTGTGAGTTATCAGCACCCAATTTTCTGCTATCATGAAGACAAAACGAAGCTATGCAACTCAAAATTAGAAGCTCCAACATCTGAACAATTTAAAACACTCGCTCCAAAATGCATGAGGCCACGTTACCAAAATGCAGCAAGACGGAGAGAGAGAACATTCTCTAAATATAGCTGCAGAATGTTGTTGAAGAGCTCCTTTGGGCCTTGAGCTTTGTTAAATATGAGAAGAGGAGTACAGACTGTAACTTAATCTTGATAAGATAACACTAAAAGCGGCGGCGTGCGGGGAGCTAAAGTCGTCATCGCGGCAGTTATTAACTCGCCTTGAAATGCAACTTCAACATCGATCACAGGATTCATCGGAAATAAACTCTAACACGTGCACCTCAGGGTGCCCTATAAGTAGCAAAATATTAATAAGTTCATACAATACAGATGCTACTGACACTTTTACGAACACTTTTTTTCATTTTACTTCATTATTTGAAAGAACTGGGACTTTTAACTTCTCACAAAAAACTGTTTAACTTGGCGTCAATGCACTGGAGCCTCGCCTACTCTCTCTGAAATGAACTTTGCTTTATAATAAAATGATACCAGTCGAATTCCATTGATTATGATGCGGCTGTGAAATATGGCCACATAGATGAGGGTAGAAACCTACAAATCACTTAAGATAACACGCATAACTTTATTTTGGGTGTCCTTGACACAGATAAGTTAACGTGTGTGCATGATGCTGTAGGACGCTCTGTTTTAAATGAAGGTCATGTACTTCTCTCGCTCTCTCTCTCTGCAGCCTCTCCTGCAGAGCTCATAGCTTCACATGAGAGAGGACTGAAGATCTATCATTTGTTTTTTAAGTGCTCACATTACAACTTCATAACACTGTGAAAACAACATCATTACTGGTGTGTTAGACACTTTGATAGACTGCAACTGACTGCTGAATGCTGAAATATCGAAATATTTAATCTACTTTTTAATGAGGCAGATGACAAAAAATATCAAATCTTATTGTTTGAAGTCTTTACCTTGATGGTAGGCGGCGCGATGGCCAAGTATTTGTCTCCATTGTGGTAGGTGATGGACTCTTGTCCTATGATTATAGCTCCACCAAATGGCTCTGGCACTATAATACAAAGCACATGGGCAAGAAAGTCAGTGTTACATTTGTACAATTATGGACTGTTCTGAACAAGTCTGAAACAGTCTCGTGTGGCAGAAATGGAATATAATATGCAGTTTTCATTCACGTATAAGCACCTGACAGTAAGAATCATTATGTTTTTGTTACATTTTATATCTATAGACACTATAAACACTTCACAAAGTCAGCCACAATTCTACAGTAGCCCAGAACGAACAAATTGAACTACTGGCTTTCATGTTTTTTTGTGCATTTTGTGGCCGACGTAGTTCCTCCTTAACACTAGTGAGAAGAGGGTGAAGCGAGGGTGTTGCAGTCAGCAACTATACTGCTAGACGCCATTAAATCCTAGACACCGGTCCTTTAAAATATTAATAATATTTTCATAACCACTTACCTCCATTTTCAATTAACTCTTTAAATAATTAACTGCCTCCACTCAGCCCGTGTGGTACTATAGCCCAGTCTAATATACATTACAGATGGTTTCTGCTGAGGATCGCTGCTGTGCTGTGGTTTGACGTGTCGGCTTTTGCCATTCTTCATTTGTGTCTGACAAGCTGCTGACTTGACAGAACTTTTCCAACCACATGATGTATAAGCCTGAGCTCATGTCCACACACTGGTGCCACCGCCAATTAATAACTGAACCCATCTTCTGTCAAACAATCTGAACCATCCCTTTAAAACTGATGGTGTGTGTTTGATTAATGGGTAGAGCTCAAGTTTTTTGAAATTAGGTAGAAAAATTCAGATCCAAATAAAATGTATGCAATTTAATATAAGTGTTTTATTTTCTGTTGATTTACTCGTGAATTTATTGACTGATCATTTCAGAAATGTATCCAGTGTTCGCTCAGATTACCTGGGATGACCATAGATGCCTCAGCCTCCACGTTCTCCTGTTTCCAGGGACCCTTGTTGAACTCCTTCTCCCTCAGAGAAACTTCATAGGTCTTCACATGGCGCCCCTGAGGGTCCTACGATACACGACAAGAAACCATAATCATAAATGTCTTGAATGAGGACAATATGACAACAAAATTAGAAGATTCCCTATGAAGTCTCAGAGCTCCACTAGCTATAAAGCTGTTTTTCTACAAGTGGGTCCCCGATTTGTTTATCACGTAGGTGATATTTTACAGTCCTACCAAAGGTGTTACACTGTTCTACTGGTGAACAGGTGGTGGGAAAACAGCAACATATGCTGCAACACTCAGCAAAGGCAAGAAAAGGCTGCAGAATAGTAACATGGACGCAAACAAAGTTGGCTTTCAAATACTTTACTCATACTATTTATTCTGTTATACTAAACGTTAGCTTTGTAGATGTTTTATGAGGGAAACACGATATTTTTGTCTGTCTGTTAAGATCGTCCTTGTGTGTTTCATAAATTCTTGCCATGTTGTGGCCAAAAGACATGACAAACTACACACCCCGACCAATCACCGCTTGATGTCACCAGGAAGGGGGTGCTGACCTCCAGGAATAACAAAGTAAACAAACAGTGGCGGTGTGTATGACACTGGCTGAGCCTACACCTAAGAAAGAAAAGGGGATGGTGACTGTTCCTCTGTTTCACAGTCCTCCGGGCGGCAGCAATAACATTCCTCTTTCGTTTGTTTACAGCTGTGCACATCGGAGCATTCTGCGCTCCTGCTGGAACACACCGTGGAGGACGAGAAATTCTAACATGCTAGTGTGTTTTTATCAGGACGTCTTGAGGCATCGCAGGCGTGACATTGGTTGTCATACACATAAGACACACTCCACGAGATCAAACGAGTACCTGCCTGTTCCCGAACAGACTCCAGGCACGCTATGACTGCCAGATGTAGTCTGACATAACACTGAATGTAAACATAACTTTTGGTTGTTTAAAGGGCTCCTTTAAATGTCACCATCAAACCTGCTGTTAACTGCTGTCACACAATACTACAGTAAAATATTTTTACTATCGCTCTGGTCTTCATATAACACTTGAAAAGTGTGCTCGATAAATGCGAGAGTCCCGCCTGTATAAATTTACCAACATAGTCTTTCCTATTCTCTCATATACACACTCCCCCCTCCAGGCACCCCCTCCGCCTACAGTACCTGGTAGATGAAGCAGACGGTTGGAGCCTGGCAGCCATACAGGAAGTGAACATCGATGACCTGCAGCTCCTCCAGTCTGATGTTGAAGGCCTTGAGCTCGCGGTTGTCCCGGTCTAATGGGATCACCTTGAACAAACCGTCGTACAGCCGCAGGCCAATCATGCGGCATTCTGGGTCTACAATACCGATAATACCCGTCTCTGATGGACGCCCGATACGATCCTAGCAAGCAAAAGAGCATGTGGTAAGTAAATGTTTAAAACCAGCAGCACACCTCAGACAAAATTCACATTTAATGTGTTCTCAGGCTGCTGCTATACAGAGCACAATTCTTTCTAATATTATATTGATTAACTTAAAGGTTAATGAGAGAACACACTCTTCTTTATATGAACAAACCATAAAAAACTGAACTGTCTGAAATCCATGCTTATTGATATTACAATACAGAGAGCTTCAAGAATCTCACCCACCTGAACGTTGCCGTGGGCACGGGTGATGATGTCAATGCTCTCCCCATTCTGTTTGTATTCGAGGATGCAGGCGTTGTACTTGGATGTGAGAATGAACAGCAGGTCTTTGCTCTCACCCTGAACAAACAGAGAAAAAAAAAAAAAAAAGACACCCATGTCATCCAAGGCCAACTTTCCAATTTAATGAAACTAGCTCAACAGAACAGGCAGTGGGTGCTGCTACCAGCCTAATTAGTAGGGACAGACTTTACCAAGTCTATTTTTTATGTGTTCTTTGCCTTGTTGATGTGATTTCTGTCTCAAATAAAAATGTTTATTATAGAATCAACCAAGAATCTTGTCCAAGTGCAACCACAAATGCACACAATGGAGATCTTCAGTGAGACCAACTAGCTGACAAGTTGTTCCAACACAACGCCCACGACGCTCAGTGTTTCAAGTGTTGCGAGACTGTGGTGGGTGGACTTCAGATCCTCCAAGGACATCCAGGAGGCTTGCTACCCCTCAAAGAAAATGATGTAAAGTTAAATGTGTCTCTTGGTTATTGGGAGCGGTTAGATCTTAACAACTTACCTTTGGCCTGAAGAGCTCCATGACGGCAATCTTTCCATACATGCCCACCTCCTTGACGGGCCTCAGCCCCTCTGCTGTGACCACATAGATCTCCAACCGTGTGTTTTTAGCTATGAGCAGATTGAGGTCCTCCGCAGAGGTGAAGTGACCTGTGGATGCACGAACATTCATGTTAATTACACGTTGCCTGGGTGAGAGTAGCAGAGAAAAAGATGACTGAGAAAGGCAGACAAATATAAGACTCAAATTTGTTCAAAGTTGCTCAGTATGAAGTCAAAAATAAACTCCCATCACAAAGTACCTACAAATTGCGTATTAAAATGATGTTTTTGGTACATGACATATTCCATTTACTGTAATATTATACTAATAATCTGAATAAGTAAATGAAATAATTAAATTAATATCATTGTTACGCAGGCTCAGCCACAACAATCAGTTAAGCATATAAACATATCGACGTTATCACTGATTAAAACATCTGCTTGGTATTAAAATGCGTAAATTTAATCTGTCTCTTGACTGTTGGTCAAATAAAAGAGCTAATTTCACGTTGGGCTTTAATGACTAGTGTGAACTGTGTGACTCTACTTGAATGTATAAGCACCTGAAAATAAGAATTGTTATGTTATTGTCACGTTTCTACAGTAACCCAATACTAACTAAACCAAACTCTGGCTCTAGGTCGGGCCTTTCACAGTTTTTGCACATATGGTGGCCACCGTAGATTCTCCTTCATGTCAGAGAGAAGAGGGTGATGCAACTATATCGTTAGATGCCACTGAACTCGACACATTGCTCACTAAACATCATTTTGGGTGTTACTGACTCGTGAGCTCAACATTTAATTTGCTCTAATTTCAAATATAAGCACTGGAAAATAATAACTGTTATGTTTTTGTTACCTTTTATGGCTATGGACACCGTAGACACTCCATGTTTCTACAGTAGCCCTGAATGGACAATCTGAACTCTACATAGATATTTTTTTTTTTTGCACATTTTGTGTCTAACATCTGAACCGTCCCTTTAAATGGACATTCACAATAAACTAACCAGCACATGTTGTTGTTTTGTTTTAATAAATAAATATATATAACTATTCTATTCATATCCCTGTCAACCAGGCTCAGCTAGAACAATCAGTGAAGTATATTAAATCAAAGTTATTACTGTGTAAACAATTAGCTGAAACATTAATGTATAAATCCAATCAATGCAACCACTTTGGGCTTTAATGACTAATGAACTTATTATTTCTTCAACATTTCAACCAGTCAAAAAAACAAATAAAACATATTTAAACATTCAAATCATGAAAAAGTTGTACATGTGTAGATTTAATATCTAAAAGTATGTGAGCCAGAAGGAGAGCTAACATATTAATACAGATATATGGGAATATACAGAGTTAGTGCAAGCCATGACCTCTTTAAAATCATATTAATAGTATTGAGTTATAAAATAATGACTTAGCATTATATATGCAATGAGCTCTGAGGGGATAATACCACCTTAAGGCTTTGGTTTCAGTATCAGCATTTTGTGGCCCATGCACGTTAGCTCAAACACCAGACGACACCAGATGTTTATGTAATGGTCAAACGTAGCTTTTTAAAAAAATGCTCTGTCTGTTTGTTTCACATGGTTTTCATTAGCTGTTGGCTGATATGATGTTTATCAGCCAACACCAGACGCAGCTAACGTTATAACCTAAATATGATCCAACGAAACGTTCACGGGATCGTACGCGCGTTAAAACAGACATGACACGAACACACACGAGAGACTCTTGGTGACACTACTTGCACACAGTTAATAAAATATGGCCTTTGTCTGAGCAAGTAAACATTTGACTTGAGCAAAACAAAAGCTAGCGGCTACAGCAGGCCCCAGTCTGGAGCAGTTTACTCGCAGCAGCGCGGGAGCTGCAGTTAGCACGCAGGTGGCTGCTGCTGCCAAACTGCAGAAAAACACACAACAAACGGCGGGTATTTACCTGTGATGCAGGCGTTAACGGCCGTGGGTTTCTGCGCTGTTACCACGTAGTTGTACGACATTTTTTTAACGACAACAAAAGACAAACACCAGAGTAGTGTTTTAATCTCACAAAAGTGACAAAATCATTGATAATAAAACTCCCGGAAGTGGTTAGCTGAGCCGTTTGAGGGCATGTAGCATAGAGGAGTGAGGGCAGCTGACTCTGCGGTGCAGCGCCGCCAGTGTCGCGGAGGCTCAGGGGACTACTTCTTCTTCTTCTTCTTTCTTCTTCTTCTTCTTCTTCTTCTTCTGCTTTACGCCGGAGCAGATGCTGCCTCTCACAGGCCGCAGAAAGGTTGCAGTCCATTGCAGCTAAAACTACTCATTGGCGAAAGGTAACTAAGAACCTTTACTCCTGTACTGTGTTTAAGTACAGTTTTAAGATACTACTACTGCTGCTGCTACAGTTGAGGTTGTTTTGTAATTAACTTTTTATTAGGAAATCCTTATTGTTTCACATCTGTTGACAAGTAGAAATGGATTTACAGTCATTAACATCAAGATTATACAGAACCAAGAGTTTTGTATCTGCAAAGTAATTAACAAATTAATTATGATGTATCATTGTAGATTATGATAGCGAGCAGCATATAAAGTATAAGAATTAGCCCCACTTTTACCTGTTGTATTCAAGTGATACTTAGTAATTGTAATGTAATAATTAACCCCTGTAACTGGGGTCATTCTGCCTCATAACTACTTTATACGTACTGTGCATGTACTTTAAGGATATTTATAGGACGGATTTATATTAAGGATATGTTAATACTTTTACTAAAGGAGAATTTTAAACAGTTTTCCTGTCTGTGCGATGAACAGTAGAATTGACCATAAATTAAACATAAAGCCAAAGGTAAATGCTTTCGTCGCAATCTTAAAAGAAAATTAGTGACACATTTTCGTACTGCACTAAAAGTTATGAGAGGCCATCCTGCTCAGAAGCTATTAACATTACTTCATGAACTGAATATAGCTTGGCTATAACTAATCGGAAAGGATCTTTCCAAATGTGCAATTTTTGTCTAATAAAGGAAATTATGTTCGCCACTATAGCCTCGGGTGGTGAATAAATGTCTTAATCACCGCATGAAGGTTTGACTGAAACATCCTGCTTTGCTTGAGGTTGTAGCAGAGTACAATTCTGGCTGTGTATACTGTTTGCAATGTAATGTTGACTTTATTGTTTAGAGTTTTCCTTTTTAAGTTTATATATTTTACCTTTCTCTCTATTTATCTGCACTCATTTCTGTCCTCATGCTGCTGCACCGCCTAAATTTGTCCTCTGGGGATCACTAAAGGCTTATCTTATTAATGGATACACCAGCAGTAGGCAACACAGTGTCTTTTTCCAGCTGAGCCCCTGCCCACATCAAACCAGTGAGACTCCACACAGACTTAAATATCCCAATTGAAATAAACAACTGTGCACTGACTTTGGAAGAAAATGGTTTTATGTGCATGGTAAGACAACATCACTCATATTAAGAAGCTGACTGAGAGAACAGGTTACACAATAGCTACTTTTCCTTTGAAAGCAGTGACCCCTGCTGCCCCAGTCACACTATGACAGAGAACAGGAGAAACAGTGCTGTGCATTTAGTGAATATAGACTAAAATGAGTACGACAGACCTCTGTTTCTTTACTCTGATCCAATGTTTAAAAGCTAAAATTACTGAAAGCAAAGAATAGTTTAGAAACTTCCACTGTGAATAAGTGTTAAAAGCATAAAATAATGAATAACGTTATTTAGTTTGTTGTTATTTTGTCTTGCTCCTGTGAGTAAAACACTCTTGTTTTGTATGTTATCCTGAAAAGCCTTTTGTTAATTGTTTTACAGATATTACTGGTCTCTCAGTCTCACGGTTGATATTTTCAGATTTAACTTGAACTCACCGCCGTGTGTAGCAACAACGTTGCCGTGGCAACGGGTAACTGCGTAGCCAAGGAGAGAGCAAACCTAACGGCTAACGGCTAACGTTAGTTATCATTTGTCTAACTTATAAAATGGAGACACCTGGAAACACTGCTGTAGAAATAACTGTCATCTGTGGAAATAACCTGGTGAGCTCATTCAACGTTAGTTAGTGTCACAAAAAAGTGATGAACGTTACTACTTTATACACGCTAACGAGCCAGCTAGTCTAGTTAATTCATTTAAATGACGCACAAACCAACGGCTAAAGCAGCAGTTATCAAACTAACTTTACTGTTTGGGAAAAGAAACTGTGTTTATCACTCAAGATAACAACTGCTCTGTTAAGTTTACCAATCCTGTTGACCACAAGTTTCAGTTACCTTCAACTAGTGGTTCAGTTTTGAGCTATTAATCACTAATTATCACAAGACTGTGTCACTGTTTTACAGTAAAAGATATAATGCAACAGGTACTTCTTAGTATAACAGAAAGTACTCAAAGTGGATAATCCAGAGACAAGCAAGGACCAGCATAAATACACAGGAACAAAAAAATGAAATAAATACAATACACAATCCAACTTAACAGGTACTTTTGAAATTAATGTTCTCTTATAATCGGATTTAAGTGGATTAGAAATTATAATATTTATTAATGAACCAGGTTTACAACGTGTTAAGATGACAACTGGCATGAATTTGTTGATTCTTTGTGTTTGTGTTATGTTTGACTGTGCAGCAGTACGACCCTGTTTCCAAAAAAGTTAGTACGTTTCACTCAGTTATTGTTTTGCTCCCGCCATATTAATTGTATTATTAGATTCACCATGAGGGAAAAGTTCTCTAAAACACAGCTGAAAACATTCACACTCACAGTACAGAGACAGTACAGTCTCATATATATATATATATATATATATATATATATATATATATATATATACATATATATATATATGTGTGCTATATATACTGTATATCCACACCTACATTTCCGTGCAGCAAACAGTATTTGCATCCAGTTTTCAGGTGTCACTTCACATTTCCATTACTTTTATTTTTCACAGGCATCAAACAAGATAACTGTTCAAAGAGCCACACCTCGTGAGGGTTTGGCTGAGACTCGTGATATGCTTTTGACATAATGTCAAATATTATATCACTTGAACTGGATTGGTTTTAACTTGGTTTTATTGGTATCAGGATCAGCGATCTGCGTTTGAAGAGTAGCTGAAGCTGAGAAGGTGTGCAGATGACACTATGCACCTGAAGTTACACATTCTGTTTCTTCTCTTTTCAGCTTGGAAAAAAGTCAGACAGCTTCCAGAGTTTTGTGCAAGTTGAACTGGATGGAACTCTGCTGGGAGAATCAGACAAGAAGCAGTCCGACCCTGCGGAGCAGCATGTTGACTACGACTTTACCTGCAGTTTACAATACCCCAATGCCGCTCAGACTCTCAGTGACATAGCTCATAAACCGATCATATGTAAGCTGAGTTTGAAAATGTTCTGAAATCTGGCACATTTAGTTTCACTGTCTCTTCTTTCTACTTGTGCCAGTGCTTGTTGTCGCTCTGCCTCCATGCAAATTGGCAGGCAGCCATCCTTAAACAATGGAAGAATATTTCCATTATTATAGGATGTGTAGGCTGTAGCAGGGGAGTATTACAAATGGAGACATTTAGATTTAAACTATATAATTTCTAATGCTGATATCTTACAAACTGTTTCATATTGCTGGCCTGTGACCTTTTTCAGCTTGTAAGTTTCAAATTTGGACCACTGTAATTTGTACTAAGCTGAGAGTAAAGTTTAGTTAGTAGTTACTCAATATTTATACCATCGGTAGGTGGTATAAATATTAATGCAGTTTTGAGCATAACAACAAATTAACTGCAGCTTAAACAAAAATAAATGATCACCGATTGTTGTAATAACACTAGTGATAACTTGGAGTGTCTGTACAGCGCTCAGTTCTCACAGCACTGTTTAATGCCTCAGTGACGGTAATAGAGGTCCTGCCCGAGGAGAAGAAAGCTGAGGCGAAGACATCGGTGCTGGGCCAAGCTGTGGTAGACATACTGCCGCTGCTACAAGGTATGGCCGTACCTGTACCTGCGTTTTTATGGTGTAATAAAACAAAGCCGTTTATCTCCAGAAATGTCAGTTGCTTTATGTGGAGGTCAGAACAGCAGACTTCCCTTACAGGGCAGGGAGCAGTGCTCAAATGATTTTCTCTTCTGTCTTCAGGTCAGTGCAGCTTTTCGTCCACAGTCCCGCTGAACCCAGTGACCAGCTCCCCAACCAAAGAGTTCCAGGACAAGGTTGGTTGGTGAAATGGGGGTTGTATGAAGTAGTGTATGACTTTAATGTCTTAAAAGTAATATCATTCAGTTATTGTTAGAGGCAGGGTTAGATCTACTTTATCTCTTAATAAAGTTACCTGAATATGAGCCCATCAGCAAATCTTTGTCCCTTGGCTTCCTAACAGGTTGTGCCAGACGTCACAAATTTAAAAATAGCTCCTTTTTCCTACTGGAAAGGACTTTAAAAACATTTTTGTGAGGTGAAATCTAGTGTAGTTTCAAGTTGGGAAATATGACAATATTGAGAGTGAGAAAATAGAGATTTGTCAAGCTGTAGACATTTTGCTATACAAAATGAGGTACTGTTGCTATTCCTTTAATATCGCTGGTATTTCATTTAGTGGATATTAACAGATATTATTTTATTTATTATTTAAGTTTCCAGAACAGAAAATTTGTCTACGTATCCTGTGGTATAAAATGTTATCCACATCTCCCACTCCTGTTATAGTTCATCCAGAGAGCTGGTGGATGAGACCTTGAATAGATAAATAGATGCTAGTTGTTTCTTCCAGATTCCTCTTTCAGTGAATGTTTTACAGTCACAGGGCAGCCGGAATGTGGAGACAGCGGTTAGGGCCAGACAGAAGTCAGTGATCAGCATTTTAAGGAGTAAGGTAATTTCATCTGAACTCACCAAGGCTGGAACAAGTTAGAGTTTAAGAGAATATTAAACCTGCACCATGTCACCAAGAGACGACTTTCACTATCGGATGGAAAAGCTTTTCCCATGTCATGGTCCCTAATCATAGTAGGCTTCAGTACAGCTATATCAACCATATCTAAAATCTACATATAAGGGACCAATTGTAGTCACTCTGTTTCAATATTCGGATTGCTATGTGGTTATGTAAATAATATTTACATACTTAAACCTTTGTTCTGTCTGAGGTGAGAGAAAATCAGTACCGTGCACAGTAGCTGTGCACAATATAGTTGCAATGTTTTTATATTTATTGGCTGGTAGTTGGAGGGTGATAAACAGCACGAGTGACCAATAAGAGTCAGAGCGGTACTTCACTCACGTGATTCAACAACACGATGAAAACTTGCATGTTTTGCTCGCTGTTTCAGTTGCATCTTACTGTCTCACCACCACGGAAGCAGAGAATGGTCGTGCTTGAAGTTTTTTTTGTTTTCTTATGTTAATTATCCTGTTATCTCAAGATAACAAAGCTCATTTTCTCAAGATAATGAGATAATTCATCAAGTCTTTTGTCACTGAAGTGCAGTTGCCTGTGAAGTTGCAACCGATAGTCTTCTCCTTAAATGACGAGGACAGATCTGAATGTTATCCATCTACAGTGTCTGAAGCACACCGGACAACAAGGTGATGTTAAACTAAACAAAATTCAACAAAACTGTCATCACAAACAAAGAAAACAGAACATGCGACTGCACTTCAGTGACTAAAGATTTGATCGATTATCTTGTTATCGCAAGGAAACACCCTTTTGTTTTCTGGAGATAACAAGATATATTATATCGTTATCGCAAGAAATTAAGCTTTGTTATCTCAAGACAACGAAGTGATGAGAATCATTAATTTAATTTCTTTGCACAATAAAGTGGAACTTGATAAATAGGCCACTTCAGAAACAAAGTGTATTAAATAAAGTTATTTTTTAGATAGATTAAGATTGCTCATAGTGTTGAAGTAGTCATCTGATTTTCCTGAAGGCGTCTGGGTCTCAACAAGGCTCAGTGAATTGATTCTTATATGTCACTGCCAGATGTTTCACCACTGTGTCAAATCTGCGTTCCAACTTTTCATGTTGCTAATAAAAAAATTGTTACTTGAGGCCAGTATCTTTAAATGTGGTCAGTTTTTTTATGCCAAAACGTACTCGATATTTTCCCATCGGGAATTGGAAAAGCACTTAAAACCTCTGGAAGGAAACATCTGGTAAATTTTATCAGCTTTTAACATGATGATGGCATTTGCAGTCAATGTGACTGAACAGAAAAATAAAACGTGAATGTGCTCCATGATGTGACCCCTTTAGCAGCCGACCCTGGATGTGTGTGTCAGTGTGTCGGATCCAGTGCTGTCTGAGGCTGAACTCTCAGCCTCCAACCTGCTGAAGGTAACTGTGGAGACAGCCTACTCCATCCCTGAGGCATGGATGCAGTCTACCCCTGCCTCCTCTACATACACTGCTGCCCTGAAGGTCCCACTTACTGCAGAGGTAAATGTTACATGCTTCTCATGTAGTTTCTTTATACTATTTAACAAAACAAAACAAAGACAGTCATATAACATTTTGTTTTACTGTTTAAGGCAAGTGTAGCCCTCCAAAAAAGTAATATAGGGACATTAGGCCTTTGTGTTTTGAAGATTGTCATGCTGCACAATGATGACAAGCAGTGTTAAATCTGAATCTTTCCAGCGTGAAAGATTTTAACACTGTTTCTCTGACTCCCAGAAAGATCAGGTGCTGGTGTTCTGTGAAGGGCAGCTGAAGGCTGGAGGGCAGAGGGAGGAAAATGGCCGACAGAGAAAGAGGCCACATCGGGCCACGCTGGTCCCGGGGAACCATTTCCTCCTGCCTGCTGCCTTTTTCCAGGCAGAGCCCATCGAACAGGAGGACGGAGAGCTGACTGGCTTAGAGGTAACTGCAGATGTGGCCTGCACCTGCTGGAAATTTTGTTAGCAATGGTGCGTTGATAGATTTTGCAGTATGCCACATGACTGTCACTCAAGCCATGAAAGTGAGGGATGTCATATAAAGGCATTTATAGACTTTGTGGAGACGGCACTAATGTGAAACACAGGCTTAGCTAGTGACTAATGGTGAGAGAAGCTAAAGTGCCTTAAAAACATTACAAGTAGGAAAAGCAAATTGACCTGAGACCATATAAAAAATTAACTAAGCATGAAGGCAGCCTGAAGGTCTAAATGTTCCTACAGGACCTGGAGTTTCGCAATGAGGCAGAAACCATGAAGAACAGGGTGAGCTGGGATACAGAGATGCGCTGCTTCCTTGAAGCAGGAGGAACTACAAGGTCAGTTACACGCACAACTCATCCCTGCTATCTGACCATCATGCGACCTGTCAGCCATGACTTTAAAGAGATTATTCTACAAAGGGAAGTCATCAGTTTCTAGGACTTGACCTTTAAATAAAATAACCACATTTCAGGCTTATAGCAGAGAGTACTTGAACTTCCAAATGGAAAGGAAATCAGGAAGTCATGGAAGAGTTGTTTGATCTTTTTACTCCTTTAACCTCAGAGCGTTGCAATGAACCTGTGATTCTGTGAACGCTGAAGTTAACATGTTTAATGCTTAGAATAAAATCAGACCTTTGTGAATAAAACAACAGCAACAAATAATTTCTTGGGTAATGAAATAAAATAAAATAAGAACAAGAAGAACATCAAAATGCATGTGAGAGAATTGTAGCATTCGGTTTGGAAACAACGGTAGACACATACATATACAGAAAACCATGTGAAAATGTGTGCATAAATGTTGACTCTAATTTCAGGCTGCGGCAGAAGATCACTGAGAGCAGACTCTGGCCGGTGGAGATAATGAGGTCGGTGGCTCCACTGACAAAGGCAGCAGAAACCAAGATGGTGAGACGGCTTTGTAAGCCGAGACGGCGAGGTTCAGAAAACGCCATGTTTCGTGGTTTGAAAACCTGAAGCAAAGATCAGTGACAGACCAGTAAGTTCATCCAGTGTGTGTGTGTGTGTGTGTGTGTAGTTGGCTGAGGAGAACCCAGAGATCCCCTTCCATGGTGTGGTGTTTGTGGACATGGGGAGGCTGCTGTATCCTGGAGTCAGTCGCATCCGAGGAGCATACAGTATTCAGCCCTTCTCTGAGGCTGAGTTGCTGAAAAAGGTCACACAAATACACACATATATGTCCTGTGCTTTATTTATTTATAGATCTTGATCTAGGTGTGGATCAAACATTACATAGTGTCTACCAGCAACACTTTTCTTCACCAGAGTCTGATGAAGCAATCAATATCAGTTTCATCTCTGTGAGTCCACTATAAAGATAACTCATAAGAAGTACACTGCACAGGCCTGCTGTGTCATGTGCAATAAATAGTCTGCTAGATAACACTACTATGTGTCCCTGTGTACTGTTAACCCTCTATTAAAGTGACTTTGTCATTGATCTTGTACTTAAAGGCCAAGCAGAGTGTCAGTGTGTTAAAGGAGCATGCCAAGGCTGCAGCCATCCTGGCCAGAGCCCGTGCTGGCTCAGCTGCAGGCTCTCACAGGGGTAAAGCAGGCAAGGACGGAGGCAACAAGGGCCAAACCAAGGAGGCAGCCAAAAAGGTCAGCAAGGTCCTAATGGAAGAGATTCATATTTATGTGATAGTTGAATTAACAGAACTTCCAAAAAGATACACTATAAAACAAGTTCTTAAAAGTTTTGAAAAGCTCTTCACGTGAGCGTAACCCAGCGCTTTATTTTTGTTTTTACCTCTCAAACAAATGTCATCAGGGTTTCAGCTGTAAAAATCACACCATTTTTTTGTTTTGTTTCACAAAATGGTAACTTTGGAAGTTTCAGCTTGTGTTTGTGAAGGTTGGACTCTAATGTCACCTGTTTTCTTTGCGCAGCAGCCTGGCAGTCATAGCAGGATTAGTGTAACCGGCAGCGTAACTGGCAGCCCGACCGAAACTGAGCCGCTGCATGTCAATCTGGAGGGAAATGTAAGCTTCCGTTAAACAGTAACACAACTCTGTAATTACAGTTTTCACAGATGCAGCGAGATCACCAGCCTAAACTCTTACTGTACATCATTAATACTGTAATATACTATACATATAAACCACATTTACTTGTTATGCAATATCTTGTAAAGCGTTCAGCATATTAACATCTCATTCCTGTTAATGACAGATGTATTTGGAGGCCAGAACTTATATTATCATTGAGATAGCCTTGGAGAAACCTCTGGTACCCAAAACATCTCCAGAAGAGCTGGCCAGAAGGTAAAGTGTTATATGAATCCTCTAAGTGTGTTGTGGTCACCGCACATCCACTTGCACTCCGTGATATTAAATTTAGTCATTGTTTCTTTGGTTTCTGACACAAATGAGTGAGACTGTACTAAAATGTGTCCCTGTTTCCTGCAGGGTGAAGGAGTTGATCCCACCCAGACCTCCACTTCCAGCGGGTCCTAGCCGAGCAGAAAGAGTAAAATACAGACACATTTATATATGCATACACAAATATATACAGACCAGTGGAGAGTTGCTTAGTTGCTGAAGTCTCTTCATCGGTATGTACTCTTGCAGGCAGTGCTGGACTTCCACAGGCAAGTAGGCAACGTGGTGACCCATGTTTCGGAGCAGTATAAGGAGTTATTTGGAACGAGATGCGAGCCGTCGAAAGACTTCAGCCTTGAGCAAATGAAGGTTCAGCTGATGGGAACACTCAATGTCACTCCGAGATACTTTGCCTTCAAGGAGCAGATGAAGGTCAGAACAAGTGAACGCGTCCCTGGTGGATGAATAAAACTTGCAGGAACCTTGAAACTAGTTCTTCAGATTTAACTTAATAAGTGTGTGTGTGTGTGTGTAGCATGCTGTGGTGAGGATTGTACGTGACACCATGCAGCGGACAGAGCCGTTCACTGACCCTCAGGAGCTAAAGGTTTTTGTCAGCAAGCTCTATGTTTACCTGGTGGACGAGATGCACAAAGCTCTCAACAAGGTAACACACACACACACAAACATATATATATATATTTATATAGTGCATATTAATGTTCATTTTTATCCTCTCCTCCTCAACAGATTTATTCAGATGACGTCGATGATGACTCTCTGGATGAGATCCAGTTGAGTTCTTCTCAGCTCAGACATTTTGCCAGAGAGGCTCAGCTTACGGGGGATTATCAGCAGGCTGTTCAGTACTACCAAGAGGTACAATAACACGCTCGCCTTTCCTAATACCTCTGCTCTTCACCCAAAATAAACAATAAGAGAACTTTATAAAAAACTTTTGTCATAACTATACAGCAGCCAATTACAGACTTCCATTTATTCCCTCTTTTCAGACCTAAGAATAAAAATCTGTTGAAGCATATCATTGTTTTTGTGTGTTTGTTGTAGCAGTGATGAATGATAATCCGTGTGTAGATGACGACTCTGGCTGGTAAAATAACTAAAGTGGCCACTGCATGTTGTATTTTTTTCCCTGCAGCTGGTGGTGAGGCACCCCAACGAGCCCTCCCACAAGTTTGAGTGGGGAAGCCTCTACATGCTGACCGGAGACTACATGAAGGCTAAAGAGTGTTTCCACGACGCCGTGTCCGTCCAGCAGGCACACCAACCCAGGTTAGAAATGTTATACTAAAAACATAAAATATCTACAGAATATCAACCTGCACTAGAGATACAGTGATCCAGTTCAGTAACATAGCAACAAAATGAACACTCAAACTCTACTTCTTGTGCGTGAACTGGTAAGTTAAGACCTGTGTGTTCGTCTCTTCTTGTTTCTCCAGCCTGATGATGTGCGGGGTCTTGGCAGCGATGTTTGAGCATTACGAGGAGGCCAAGACCTTCCTGGAGCGAGCCACCGGCGTAGATCCGCCCAGTGTGGTTGCCTGGACGCTGCTGGGTGAGATGAAAGTCTGTATTCCGGTTCACTGCTATTTAACCTGTGAACCAGCTGCCAACACAAAAACACACACGGACTGCTACTACTGACATTGTCAAATATCACCCAGCCAGTGGTATGATGAAGGCTCCTGTGAGGCTACAGTTACACAAGGCATTTGGAATGACGTGGTCTATGTGTTTTCTAATAGATGAGTTCTTTGATCCATTTTTTCTTCTATTCTTATATTAAAGGCAGTAACGTGTCCCTGAGTTTAACTTCTTTTGGTAGGTGGTAAATCTGTCTTTAAAAGCTGATAGCTTTAAATTCATTAGTCTGGTGAGTTTTCGTCTTTAAACTGTTGTCTCAGAGGACTTTTTAAAGCTAAAAGAGGAAAATTGAAAGAAATCTGACAATGAAAATACACAAAAATTGTAAATTTCAAAGAATCAACATTTAGAAACTTTGGTTGAATAACATTTATATCAGCCGTCACAAATTCTGACCCTGAATGGCCTTGAGCAGTAGAGCAGCAGAGATGCATGCTGGGAAATGTGTAGTCTCATTTCATGTTTCTGGTTCTGCTGTCCAGGTTTGCTTCATGAGAGTCAGAACGAGTCCATCCTGGCTGAGAGGGCTTTTCTAGAGGCCGGAAGGGAGCTGAGGGCAAAGGAAGCAAAGAAGGAAACACAGGTGGAGGAGGAGAAGAAAGATGGGGAGCAGAACAGAGAGAAGGAAAAAGACCAGGAGGAGGAAGAGGAGACGACCACGCCTGCATGTCAGTCTCCCACTGTTAAGCAAGGTGAGAAGGCAGTGTGAGTAAAAGTAGCCAGAGAAGAAGAGTGTACCGTCTCTTCTTGTAATGATGTGTTCATTTCCTCCTGTCACATGAGGGCCAACCAGGCAGCAGGAATAAATGCCATTGTTGGAGAGATAAGCAGAAATGCTAGAGGTGATATCTGTGCCAGTGGTGTTTTAGTCCCAGTTCTTCTTTGTTCTAATGGATCTGCAATGCTAATCAATATAAATCCATAATCCATCAGGACAGAAAACTAAAATGCAGAAAAAATGTCCACCAACCTGTACACGGTTTAGATAAACTATGTCATAAACGTGTTGCCTGAAGGCCTGTAGCAGTAAATTTGGTTTCCTGGAGCATTCCGAGCTACCTGACAACTTTACCGTCACTTTCTCCTAGACCCAGAGGGTGTAGACCAGGACTCAGAGGCACAAGATGAACCTCCAGCACAGAGTGTCAGTTCCAGATCAGCGCCTCCGAAACTCTCCTCCAATATTTACACAGAGACGGTTCAGTTCCTGCTGCAGAACGCCGCCCTGCAGGTAAAAATGCACTGCAATGTAAAGTACTGTCGTAGCGACCCTCAGTTTAGTGGGGGCAAAAGTGATTTATGGCAATAATTGATCCAACATCTGCAAAATGACAGTTGGCTGTGGAAAAGATATATTCTGAAAATCTATTAGCAGATAATAGATAAGAAAGATAATATAAATCTGTTTGCTGTTTGGTGAATGAATGGTTTGTTTCTTATCCATGTTGTGGATGTCAAAACTTATCAACAGTCCCTGTTTTCCTGTTGTCAGATGGCAGAGCATGCTCTGTCTCAGGAGCTGCTGTGGTCAAACGGCGGTCGCAGTGTCTCCTATTTGCTTCACCTGGCCCAGTTGCAGATTCTCAGAGCTGACTATTGCAGTGCTGAAGCCAGCCTCAAGGAGGCACTGTTTCACAGCAACCAGGTACTCAGACACTGACTACTGGCTGCAGCAATGAGTAAAGCCTGGGTGGAAAATGTGACATGTACGATGCACCGCTCCTGCACTGCTCTGTTAGTCCGCAGTCTGTAATTTATCACGTTTACACTGCAGCAAAGAATCACTTTTAATTTTAAATGTGAACTTCTAAATAATGAACTTCTTTTTGCATGCAGCATAACCTGATGACATGACTTTAAATATATTACGTATTTACTCAAATTATGTAAATTAGCACTGGTATAATGGTTAATAATAATATTACATTAGTAGAGGATGGATAGTGTTTGCCTACATGATACTTTTTTTACTTCACATATGTATAATGTGTAATAAATATAATACTTATACACACACACACACATATATATATATACTGTATATATATGCTGTAGATTATTCTAACTTCACTGAGGATGCAGAACTAGCATCTCTTCTGAACCCTGACTGGAGAAGTGTTGTCCACCCTGTGAACAGGATGCGGGTGCGTGGGCTCTGAATGGTCACTGTCACTACCTGCTTGGGGCATTCAGTGATGCCCGGGAGAGCTACGAGTGGAGCCTGAGATTCATACAGCAGCCGTCAGATACTCAACTCGTCCTGCTCCGTCTGGGATCTATCTGCCTCCAGCAGGGGAAGGTCAGATATTGAGACAAGCTTCAGTTCTGTCTTATCAGCCAGACAGTTTACTCATGTGTGGGTATATCTGCTGATGAGTCAGGGGATTCTACCTGGTGCATTTCCAGGAAATTTCACCAGTCATTCTTAAAATACAGGTGGGGCTCCCACGCACCACCTAGTCATAGTAAGTCTTTCTAAAATTGCTATTTTACAGTGTGTGTCAAGTGTAACTAAATCTCTTATTGTTGTGTTTTTAACTTTCAGTTTGAGCAGGCCAAAGTTGTCTACCTGCAGGCTTGTGAGCAGTCTCCCTCCTGCCTCACCTGGCTGGGCCTGGGCACTGCCTGTTACCGGGTAAAACTCCGCCTCCACCTTCAGAACAATCATGAAAACAATGGCAACCTTAAAATATACCTAAATCCAGTTTAATTCTGGTTTTGAAAGGCTCCAAAGCAGTAGACATGTTGTTTCTTGTGACTTTATGGTGTTAACGGGGGGTATTACCTCACCTAAATTGATGGGCTCACTGATTTCACAGTAACTGAGGTTACTTTTGGATGTACTGAATAGTTAGCCAACAAGTTCCATGTAAACAGCACAGCTGTGAAGTCATTGGAAGCCATATTTGGGTGTGTTTTGTGTGTCTTTCTAGCTGGAGGAGCTGTGTCTAGCTGAGGAAGCTTTGACTGAAGCCAACCATTTGAACAACCAGAATGCAGAGGTGTGGGCTTACCTGTCTCTGGTCTGCCTCAGGGTGAGTGATGACGATGCTCTGAAAACAAACAACGCCGCTCTGCCTCCTTTTTATGTCTATTTTAAGGATATGACACAATGGGCTGATGTGACCCTGTCGTATTGTTCAGTAAGACTCGACCACTTTACTTGAGCAGGAATATCAAGTTTTTAACCCTCAGGTCCAGCGAAGGGCACGCCTTTGTGACCCTTCAGGAATGTAGCCTCTGAACTGGGACACTTTTTCACTGTCTGCAGCTGTAACCATGTTATGAACCTTTTGTTTTCAGTCTGGCAGACAAGAGGAAGCAGAGCAGTTTTATAAATATGCAACACGGGTGAGTTACTTTGGTGTTTTCTTACGATATATTCATTTGACTAGAAATGTCTCTGTCATCCAAGAGCTCTATGAAAGTCTCAGTTTTCATTTCACATAAAGAAAAAGCGTTTTCTCTTTTCTTGTATTACAGTACAACCTGCAGAAGGAGTCACTCCTCAAAGAGTTCAGCGAGCTGAAAAATCAGCAGCGCTTCAGTCATCTAGTATCTTGCTTTGGGACGAACCCGAAGCCGGGGTTTAAATCATATGAGTACATTTCACACACACACACACACACACACACACACACACACACACACACACACACACACAGGCACACACACTTTATTTTTTTTTAAGCATTTATTAACATTTTGTGAAAACAAACAGCCAGCTCAGATACACACGAAGGGTCAGATCATACCGACAGCTGAGATCATAAAAAAGTTAATGTAGCTATTTAAGACAAACTCAACAGCAACACAAATAGTCTCAAATGTATATAAAATAACTGCAATATAATCTTTTTAAAAAATGTACAGCATTAACAAAAGAAAAGAAAAAGAAAGGACATGTGGTGACTTATCAACAGAATATTAAAAAAAAAAATTTAACAGTAAAACAAGCATGACGTTCTGGCCTTGTTGTTCTAAAACTCAGATTTTGGCACAATCATCCCTGAGCTGGAAGGAAATGTTATGTGGAATATATTATACTTTATATTTTATCGGGCTTTAATTCCTGTCAGATACATTGATAATTAACATGTTGCACTGAATGCATTTTTTTATTTTAAATTTGAAATTAGCGTTCCCAAACTGTAATTGTAATGTAAATATAATTTCCTGTACCAATAAAATACATCACATTGAAGTGGCCATCTTCCCATTGCTTGGATTTTCCAATGCAGGCTTTATTGTTACATATTTGCTTTCCACACAGGAATTTTTTCTTATTGTGCCATTTTTATTCTAGTCCTGGCCTCTGCGGCATCATGTGCTCTGTTGCAGCGGGATCACTGTCTGACCCGAGCAAAGACTTCTCGCAGCCACGGCGAATCCTCATAGAGGCGAGGGTCACCCAGGTACTCTGAGGTCCTCTTGTACAAGTAGTAGTACAGCACGGAAGCTGTGAAAAGGAAAATATGAAATCATATTTTAAGATCCAAAAGGAAAAAAACCTACAGAAAATACACTTGTTTCCACTTTTTTCAATTTCAAGGCACTCTGAGTCAGACTGTCCCCATCCCATAACACAGAAATTACTAAGGGGTTTAAAAAGTTGATAAATACTGATTAATAAGAGGTTACTTTATTACAGATGCTAAAATATATGCCTTCATAGCTATTTTCTGTCCTGGACTCTCGTCCGTTTGTATTAAAAAGAAACCGACCCATTCCATTACTAGTCCTATTTTCAACAAATGCTTCAAATAAGCAGTCTGCAGCACATCCAATGAAAAACAGCTAATGGAAAATATTTGCTTCTTTAATTCATGCAACTACTGTATTAGCTTTTAATATTATCATGAAATTCAACTTGTTTGAGTTTGATAATCCATCATCACTAAGCCATACAGTTCCACACTCTTTTGAAAGCATTAACACGATAATAACTTATTATTTAAAAGATAAACGCATAAAAACATGTCATTAGTCATTATTAAATTACATTACATACATTAATGGCCCCTTTTTGTTTGTATACTTTATCAGCCATTTCCAAATGAGTGGCTCCTGTTATGACTTTGCACAATGATTAAGGTTAGCTGAGAGATAATATGTGATTGTACATGAGCATTAGCTTTTCAGAGAAATGGGAAATCCCCACTAGCATTTATAAATACGTACAGTATGAGATCAGCCCAGCAGAGTTTACTTGTGCCTTAATGTTGGTTCATAATGAAAGAGACTTTGTGAAGTGGTTATGCGACACTGAATCACACTCTGAGTAACCGTCTGGGTGGGTCTTAAGTAGCAGACAAAACAAAGAGATAAATAAAACATGGCTACACTCCATCCTCATACTCAATAAGGGATCACCTGCAGAGAACAACAACGAGACAATAAATCCTTTTATCCACTTATGAGCTTATACGTGTATGAAAGTCACACCCACATGGCAATGTGAGATCACTGCCTGGAGCCTGTTGGTGGAGAGGAGGGACTAACACACTCACAGTAACCTTTCTGTCGGCGACCTTCTTCAGATCATAAAAACCAGAGTGATAATCACACTGGAAGGCCGTGTCATTCTGAATCATTTACAGAATTAGAGATGTGCAGCTCCGTGCACACGTTTGTGTGATTTATTCTGGTGACATTGTGACACCATGAGAAGTGAAAAAATGGGGGGGGTTTATTTTGTCCTTCATATAAGAATTATGTTTAGACATTGTACTAAAAATCAGCTTTCATTCTCATTTGCATTTCTGCATTTAGAGAAAACTTGTCTTCTTATTATATTTAGCTAAGAGAAAACACAAAAGCTCTGCTGTATTCTGACTCTGACTGAGCATTTCTCCGATCTTAAATATATGATTTATATCAATAGTTACGGTACCTTATTCACCTGTTCACTTGGTGGTGGGTGAAGCTTCAATACCGTATCGTCTCATAGTTTTCTCGCATAGTTTTGTCTAAGCTACTTTTGTGACGTTATGCCAATTTAAGTCGTTTGCTATTCTTTTCTCATTAACAAATGGTTTTATACCATAAAACCTATCTGACGTGACTGTGGACTTTTCTTTGGATTCGAACGAGTCACAGTGAAGAGCCAGCTTAGCCTCTTAGCGGCCTTTTTAATTGATAGTGGTCACTACAGTGTATTAACACATCATCTTACCTGTTCTTTGGAAAACAAACAACACCTGAAGGCCGTCTGTCCAAACATATCTGTTGGTATTGAGCCATCGCAGATTCTGGAAAGATTATACATACATATTAATTATATATATGGGTTAGATTAAGATTAAAAAAAGGATCCAGATCTCTGCATATTTGTGCACATACAGCACGTACCATGAGCCAGGAATGGAGTATGATACTGAAGGTCAGATAGAGAGCAGAGAGCATTAACAGAGCTCTAAACCGCTCCAGTAATATGGCGACCAGGCCAACCTGGAACACGAAGGTGTTAAACAGCATCAACAGAACGATGATCAGGTTGAACAGGATGGCAATGTCCTGGATACTGTTAAAGAAAAGCAACCAGGAAAAGAGAAGACACAAAGGGACGGGAAGAAAAGGATTACTGTCTTTGTACAGTGCTTTTCATTTCATTCCAGTATCCCTTATGACTCAGTATAGACAACTAAAGCGCACTATTTTTAGTTCAGGATTGTTTTCCCCTCAAGTCAAAGATAATTCTTGGCAGCTGAAACAATGAAGAACTCTTACTTACATGAAAAGTACCAGCTGGACAGCCGGTTCAGCCCTCAGCAGCTCGCTGAAGGAGTTGACGAACAGGTCGAAAGAGAGTAGGCTGAGCTGAATCAGTAACACCAGAGAGTAGTTGCTGGTTTGGAGCGTCTCCGGCCCGAAGGCTTGGCGCCCGGGCGGATTGTGGTTCCACTGTGGATCCAAGGTTGCACTGCACTCGCCACACGCTACATAGAAACATCAATCCGCACACAACAGTCCTGACTGCTCTGAGGTCTTAGTGAGGCGTTCAGATGGCTCCACTCCAAGTGTGATGGATACAACATTAGAGCTCCATTGTCTGTTGTTGAAATGAGTCCCGTTTACTTGAGAAAAACTGAACTCCTTTCCAAATGGGAACCAGAGTCCGGTTTTGGGATGAACTGCCTGGAAGTCACAGATGCCAACATGTCCCAACGGTTGATTTTTACAGGTCCAACATGAACAGTTGCAGTCGCACGGGACAGTCTATGTTGTCTTGAAAACCTCCAGCATTGGAAAGATGTGATCGCAAAGGTTTTCGTGAACCTTTTTAGCAAAACTGATGAAACATCAGCACCAGCTCTGTGGAAGGAGAAAGGAGAGATTAGTCAATTACGTGCACTTAAAGCAGAGACTTGATTTAATAAGCTAAAACCACATATTGTTATGTTTCTACCAAACGTAACCAGACACATTATACAAACTGTCAAACTGTTAAATCCATTTAACTCTAATGTTGATACTTCTCTAAGAGGCTAAACCTTCAACTTTTTTGACTTCAAAACTGACAAAGACTTCAAAAAGCATCAAATATTTGGTCACCTGCAAAAGGATTAAGAGGAACTGGATGCCCAAATAAACCTTCAAGTGGTGAATCAGACTTTTGAAAGGGAGCGACCCAATGCTTCCAGTGGCAACTCGTACAGTGACTGAAGTATGAGTAACAAAGAACGGTTTTGTGGAGTTAAACACCGGCATGTTGATGACTACACTTCACACAATGTCAATACATAAACTGCTAAGGAAATGCCGTACCTGCCAAATGATTGGGCATGGCCTGCGTGATCATTTTAAGGTCAGTAGTGTCTAGTAGTTCAGATTGTTTGGGTTCTAGTATGTTCTCATTTTAAGATGTCCATTGGAGATTTCTGCCTTTCCCTTGCCTTGCTGTGATTAGTTTTTGTTGGAGTCCTGTGGTTGTCTTTTCTTTTTGGGTGGAGAGCACCAAAAATAATATTCACCTCCATTGTACTGGCATGGATCTTGGCCTCTAGTATATCCCAAAACCTGGACAAGTGAATCCAAAACTATCAGCTAGATGCCAAAAGAGGCAAGTGAGTGTTCTTCTATAAATTAAGTCCCAACACTAAATTACACCACACTACCTCTCATCAAGTCATTTTCACTTCAATTACAGTTTACCGTGTAAGTAGAAAAGCGGCTTCTCTCTCAAAACAGCATCCTTTTCCGATGGCACAAGCAAATCTTGAGGTATTCCTTCGGGCTACTTCTCACCCACTCCATCAAAACAAACTATTTCTTCGCTCGCTTGTTGTAGATTGAGAAAACAGGTCCTCCTTTCACAACTGTTACACAACTGAGAGTTTAGCTAAGTACTGTAAATCTTTGTTCCTTGGTTCCTCTGGCCTATTGTGAGCCAACAGGCTCCCTCGCATTGACACTAGGTGGATCCTCTTATGACCCCACGTATTTATAGCTTGGCCCGGCCATGGCAGGTGTGAGGAAGATTAGGACTACTTCCAAACAGTGCTGTGTCGACCAGAAGACTACTTATTCTTGAAAACTGTCCCAGTGAGATACTGGGTTAGCCGCCCTACTGGCTCCTTGGCAAAAACTACTACTGCTGAATAATACAGTATACTCTTAAAGGAGAAACATTTTGTTCAAGGTTTTCCAATGTCGTTGATACATATCATCAATTTCCATCCTAAACTGTAATCAAAAATATACCGGTTTGTCACATATTTAATTTTACTTTAACAACAATGTAGCGGTGTCATTTAAAAAAGCCTTTGTTGTTGTTTATGCGCTCCAACTTGCAGTTCTTAGTCCTGCACCATTTAATCTTCTTAGGAAACTCCCTAACAGCTTGCTGCTTCACACATGATATATCCTTCGTTTTACCATCTCACACATATTAATTACTACCGTCAAGCTGCTGCCAAGAGAAACAAAACAAAACAAAAGTGTGTGTACCTTTAAATGAAGGTTGATTTCAGAGGGTGTAGTAGCATCAGTCCTAATGATGAATACAGCCTCGACAACACAGTGTGCGGTGCAGATTGACAGCTTGTGTCTGTCTTCGTAACAGGGTTAATCCCCAACACTCCTCTAATAGACAGACACAAGATTTTTGTCATGGCATGCTCTGGTTGGTTTGTTTACATACACCCTAAAGATACTGTATGTTGCTATAGATATGGTGTAAATTCCTGACTTGAATGATGGTAGAGTTTGCAACCTATAATGCTCAGTGGATTTAAAATGTAGTTCGGAAGGTGGGTTTTGCTTTTGGGACCCTGTTTAAATTAGCCAAAACTTTAAAAAAATATATTGTGAACTCAATTCGTTACTTATGTATGTGCTACTCATTTTTATTCATTTAACTTATCTTTTACTTCTCACATGATGCCTTGTAATAGCGTCTACTCCTGTAACTGAAGTGATATAAAGTTTTATTAGCTGACACGTACCCACCTTTGGGTTTTAAATAGTTGCTGTCTGAGCTTTTTCAGTCCCATTTCCATTCAAGATTACGGTAATGCTTCTAGGAAGGATACTTGGAGTTGATCCAGAAGATAAACATGTGTCATCTAGTGGTGAATGTGCTTTATTACACACACATGCACACTATGCTGCATCTTTTACCTGTGCAGGAAACTGCATCTAACTTTTTTACAGTGTGTTTAGTTAAATCCTGACTTACAAAGATGTATTAACAACATTTGATTAAATGCAATGTTGTTTGAAGACAGGAAGGATGTAATCAACTGAAACAGTCCCTCTTAATGGCCCATGGGTCTTCAATGACTGTCAATTAGGCTACATGATACGGGTCACCAGTTCAATGGAGCCATGCTTTACATCTTACGTATTTAAACATCCTTACATAATGAATTTAAACACAAATGAGATGTTGCACAATATTTTCCACTGTACTTACTGTTATTAAAGTTTGAGTTAACTGAAATAAGAAGCTGATTTTCCTGCAGTAGCTCAAATTAAACAAAATATACCTCAACAAAATCTTGATGAAGCAGAGAAATAACGTTTATATTTTAAATAATCTGTCTGCTAAAATCAGACTAATCTGACAGAATGACCACTTTTTTAAATTTTGTACGGCTTAATTTATTAATGTTTACTTACTACTTTACTCATTTTTTTAATCTTATGTTTAACTTCAACTGTTTGAATTGCTTTAATAAAATGAGATTATTTGACAGCAAATCAGAGGTCTGAAACCAGACAGGCAGTGAAAAAAGTACTCAAAAAATGTACTTAAGTTAAAGTAATCATACCACTCCATAGAAATACACAATGTAGTGGCAAACAAACAACAAAAAAGCCACTTAAGGCAACTTGAAGACATAGTAGTGCAAAAAGGTCTTCCATTAAGTATGCATTTAGCATTTTATTTTTATGCAGATTAAAAAACACCTACAAAAGCCAGGTGTACTGAATAAATGTATGACAAAAAAACCCTGCACAGACACACACATATGGTTGAAAAACAGTGTGGTTTCCCCCGTTCTCAACCCCTGCAGCTGTTCACCTGTGACTCCCCTGTGTGGCCTGTGTGTTACCTCCTTATGTGATCAGGTGTGCAGGTGACATAGCCAAAACTACATTCACCCAACTTACCACACACGGACACACACTAGTTCTGCATTCGAAATACAAGAACAAAATTATGATTTAGTATTCATTAATATGTATTTTAATTTTACAGGTGGAGTTATAGGAGTTCATTTTCCGGTAGTTTAATCTTCCTGTATAACACAGCTTCACATTTAATAAGACTGTCACATGTTTTGGTTGTAAAATCTTAATCTGAAAAGTCTCTTTTGACAATAGCTGTCAGGATTTTGGTAGTTTCTTTCTTGTAATTGGTTTATGTTCTAACTCTGCTCTCATTTCAGACCCAGGCACTCCCTCAAGCCGGTTTTGAATGAGCTCACCTGCTCATCCACATTACTCACCTGTTTATCATTCCCCTCATTACTTCCTAGTATATAGACATACCGGTCCATGCCCATTAGAGCTCTGCCAGATTGTCTGTGTGCCATGAGCCTTAGCTTTTGAGTGCCCAGATATCTCTTTGCATGTTTTTGATCCTGTTTTTTGACCAAGCTTTGACTGTTTGGATTCTGCCACAGCCTGGCTCTTTGTACTTTGTTTGCCTGCCTGGAGATGTTACCGGTAAAGACTTTACCTGAGTTGTTGTCTCCAGAGCTGTGCGTTTGCCTTCTGTGCTTTGAACTGTGACAAGAGCTGTCAGATAAATGTAGTGGAGAAGTATAAAGTAGCATGAAAGGGAAACAGTCAAGTAAAATTGTGCTCAAATATACTTAGTTACAGTCTACCACTGCAGTAAGAATCTAACTTTTAATAAATAAATATATATATATATATATCTTCTAATTTCATACCTCATTAGATTGGTTTGTCTTAAGGAGACACTTTCATGGTTCAAACTTGTCTTGATCTGATTCATGAAGGCCCAAAAGGCAGTATTTGATTATTCAGTAAGAAACTCTGCCTCGGGAAATGTTAAGTTGATGTTAAATAAGTAAATAAGTAACTTTTGTACAGCACTTTTCAAAACCAAAGCTACAGTAATGAATCGTGGCAGTTTAGTGAAAGTAAAGTCACACCACAAAAGCTACAGCTAATATATTACTGCCTAAAAAAATCACAGTGATTCTGCTGTTTTCTATACCACTTAGCACCGGTTCTGCATTAATGTCTCAAAGTACAGTTATGCCCAGTCATCTATAATATAAATATTAAAGTGGAAACCTCAACTGTTCTCCTTTATTATTATGTAACAGCCATTATAAGCTCATTGTTGAGTCTCCTGTTTCACTACAGCTTCTTCGGGGAAAAATTAACCTCCTTAACCAAAATGAACAAAACTTTTTCAGCAGTAATAAAAGAGGGATGGTTTATATCTCAGTCATTTGAAAATGTTAATTAGGCTTTTCACATTATTAAATCCTCTTGATCAAATGATTACAGTGGTGAAGAAGTACTCAGATCTTTTACATATAAAAGTAGCAAAACCACGAATGGTTGAGAATGGTGACGGGCATATATATATGATGGAGCTGTTAACTCATAACATAAGAACTCAGGAGGAGAGGTGTCAGGAGAAATGGACAATGTTTGCATGTTGGCAACAAGATGTTGTGTTTGTATACTAATGGAAAATCTATTTTAAAAAGTGTTAAAAGCACTAAAAATACTCAAAATTCAAAAGATTTAGTGTCAAAATATACTTAAAAGTACCAAAAATAAAAGGTGTCATTAGGCAAAATATCAATTTAATGCAAATTTTAACTACTTAAGTAGCTTGTGAATTTCTTGTCTTATCTTAACATATAAAAATACATAATATAATCTGATTATATTTTTTAGTAATAATCTGACTCTATAACATGTAACTAAAGCTATGAAATGAATTTAATTTAGTAAAATCTGTACCATTAAATGGAAATACAAGTCCTGCATTCAAAATTCAAAAGCATGAGCATCAAAATATACTTAAAGTACCAAAAGTACTCTTTATGCTAAGCACCCATTAGAGCTTTGCTATTAAAAGCAGATTTCTCAGTAAAGAAGTGAAATCCCTATCTGTCATCAGGAGATTACTCAGTACGTAAAGTGCTGGAAAGTGCTCTAAAGTGAAATTCATACCCCAAACCTTTTTAAATTCATTTGGCAAATCGAAAAATATGAGTCCCCACAATCCCTTCAACATAGATCAGAGGTATAACTGTATTTTCCAATCAAATTCCCTCCATGATGAGATGTTAGTCACTTTATGTCCTGCTTTGAACAGATGGCTGCAAAGAAGATTTGCACTTGCAACAACCAACTGGCAGAACATCTGCAAAATCCTGCTGCACACATGAAACCACATTACCTGAGCTTCCTCAAGAAGTCTGCTCTGTCCTGTCCTGCAGAGGTGCACATCCAAGTACCTGTAGTCCTCCACCTCCTCACACTGGATGATGGATATTGTGCTCAGGTTAGACCCTGTCCTCCTCCACAACCACCTCAACCAGATCCCTTAAATCATTTGATTTAATAATAATAATAATAATAATAATAAAACTGTTAAAAAAAATAATATGACTCAAGCTATCAAATAAATGTAGTTTAGTCAAATATACAATATTTCCCTCTGATCTGTAGGTGAGGTAAAAGTATAAAGCTGCATTGAATGAAAGTAAAGTAGCTCAAATTTGTATTTACACCTGGATTATTAATCAATATTATTAACAAACTGAACTGATGAATGTAAGTCTCTAAAATCATGCATACTTGTGCAGGCCCTGTCTGCCTGCTTCTCATAACCATCGCCCCGGGACAGTAAAAAAAAAAAAAACCCAAGAAACATGCAAGGTGGCCCGGGGTGGAGTCAGGCAGCAGCAGCAGCCTCTCTCTGTCTCTACGTGAGCTCAGCATTTTGATTTTCTTAGCCTCCAGCTTCACTCGGCTGACGGAGAGGCCTTTATGTGAAGAAAGTGGAATGAAAACAGAGCATATTTAGGGATATTTCCAGACATATTTCATCGCTTTTAACCGAAGATCATCAGACAAACGGCAGGTAAGAGAAAGCAGGAAGTGTGTCCAACTCGATGCTGTGTTAGCTCATACTGCGGTGTCGCATTGGCCGAAACAAGGCAGTGATTTGTCGTAATTTGCGATACATTTTTAAAGCTTTCCATGAAAGCTAAGCTACCAGACAAGTTTCCACCATATTATTTATATATTTAAAAGTAGGTTATTTTGCTTAAACAGCTCGTTTTTAGTCACAGTTTCGTGAGAGAGGGGGCAGCCGAAGACACAGAACTTTAGCGTTAGCTTTGACGAAGGGGATGCGCTGTAACGTTAGTTGAAAAATTACCGAGAAAACGTACAAAACTTTACATTTTTAATCAATGTGTGCATCCTGTAAATGAATACACGATGGGGTTGACCTGTGTAGGTGGTTATTGTGAGCACAGACCGGCTTTAAAACCCACAAGAGGACGTTACTTTCCTGTGGTTTTTCCAGCTCAGCCGTTGCTCGGACAGTTGTGATTTGTAACGTTAATGTTTAGCTAGCGTAACTTCTCCTTGTCCTCAGTGCCAGCCAGGTAATAAACCGACCATTGGTCGTCTTAACTTCATATTTAGTTAGCTTACCTTGTCAAACAAACTGGTTTCTATGCTGCTGAGGGTTTTTGGGGTTTTTTCAGCCGGTTAAACGAGCTCACAGGTCACAGGTGTGATTAATATGGTTTCTTGATGTGAGTCACTGGAAACAGAAGCTGGTGTGTTCAGACTGGTTGGACACATTCAAATCAAATGACTAGTTTCCTCCAAGTCTGGACTGTTCCTGTGAACTCTTTAAAACTTAAAATAAATCATTAATCTCAAAGGAAATGATCTGAGTTGGCTTATCACCTCAGACTGATATGGAAGTTATTGTTGCATGCAGGATGTAACTTTTCACCAGGCTGGATATCTAAGGCGCTTTATCTCCTCAACACTTAAGTGCAGGTCAGGTAATCCACTTGCAGATGTAGTATGAAGGTCAAATCTAATGAAAGTTTGAGCCTTGTTCATCATTCATCCTTCATTTAATGCCATTAATAAGTACCGAGGCAACAAAATGCAGTTTAGCATCAAGTAGAAAAAGCAATGAAGTCCAGAGAAATGCACATATGTATAAATTTATATAAACAACAGTGCAGGTATTTACAGTGTGAAATGAATACACTAAGATATATACAGCTCGTGCAGCAGCAACAGTTGCAGGTGATTATAGGTGTAATTATACAGCTCAGGTATGTACAGTATGAACAGTAATTATTTAGTGTGGGTGTAAGTAATTAAATTGGTCAACATTTTAAACAGCAGGATAT
The DNA here is from genome assembly GCA_036365135.1 of Miichthys miiuy. Taxonomy (NCBI): domain Eukaryota; kingdom Metazoa; phylum Chordata; class Actinopteri; family Sciaenidae; genus Miichthys; species Miichthys miiuy. Next base: position 26,055,454 of record CM071603.1, read on the forward strand.
GATTGAAAATATGTGATTTGTTTGTAGTCATCGAGACATTCAGATGATCTAAAATACAGCTGCAACTAGCAATTAGGCTAACCTTATTATTGATTGATGTCTGAATAATTTTCTTGATTAATTGATACGACGTTCATGAAATCTAAGAAGACAGTTCAAAATGTCCATCACAGTTTCCTAGAGTCTGACCTCGCATCTTCTTATGTCTTGTTTTGAACAACCAACCGTCCAAACGTCAAAAATATTCAGTTTACAATTAAAGATGAGCAAGAAAAGAAACAAATAATCACATTGCAGAAGCCACAATTTTGATGAAATTATTCTCTGTTAATCGATTAATCTACTTATTATCACAGCTCTAAACTGCAAGAGATTGCAAGTGAACAGTAGTGTTACCTCTGCATGTTAGCCAGAATCCAAATGATTTGTGTGCACATTTATGTGCTCACAGCAGGAGGATATTTAATTTGAAAGTGTGCAATTAAATGAGGCCAAAGGAGGTTAAATTTCAGTGTTTACCACCACAGCAAGGACAGTAGCACCACTGTAAAGATAGAAACTTTGTAATCTAGCCTTAATGTTATCCATGAGTAAACTAAGTGTGGTTCAGATGCTTTAGAAGTCATGATTATATAATAATTATAGATTTTTGATATCAAAACCTCAAATTTAACAGCAAGAGATCTGAGAACAAAGCACCACTGCTGTGTTAAAACCACATACTTTCATTTTTCTTAAAACAATGACGTTTTCATTTACAGTGTGTTGTGGCCACTTGGTTTGCAGAATGTATTTTATTTTGACTCATGTCCTTAAACTTTTTCTTGTGAAACCCCTCACAGTGCAATAGGGAAGGTAAACTTAAAGGATGATTTATTAAACATTAAAAACTAACAGCCTTATTAAAGGTGTTACAAAAATGTTCCCACACATCAACCTGGTCCATTACCGACTTTATACTGTCTTCACATAGATACCCAAGTATACGGTCAAAAGCTCTATGACTCAGCTGACTTCTTAGCGTATTATATTACCATGCTTATCTACACATTTTTCTGCGTCCCTTAGGGCATCACCAAACCCGTCGCAAACTGCAATAAACTGCAGTACAATGGTAACACCCACTGTTCAACATATGCGTCGTCTTTACAAGCAGAACATAAACAACATGTAAATAACATACATGATTCTTGACAATGTTTCTTCTCTTTGTTGAAATATTCATAAATCTTTAAAGTTGTGGCATTGCACAGTAGTTTCTATTGTAGTTACAATATTCAGCAGAGGAAACCAAATACAGATACACAGAGAAATGCTACATTTGCTCCTGAGCATGCAGAACTAACGATGAAAATAAGTTTTGGTTAAATCTATGTTTGATCATAAAATCGCCTAAAACGGTTGGAGTGTTCAAAACTGCAGTTATTTATTTAGCAATTGTGTTTTTTCCCACAAATCTGGAAACACCTCATTTACCTCCAATAACTCGTAACATTTGCAACACTTCAATAAATCTGTTTGCTTATTCAGATAATAAAAAAAAAACATTTCTGGACATGCTCCAGGTATTTCTCCACTATAATCTCCAGGGGTGGATGAGGCGGCCATTAGCTTACTAAATGGGATTTGTGGTGAGAGTGTCAAACAGGTGGCACTTCTCAGCTTTATTTACCGTCTCGTTTAATGTGCCCTTGAGTAAAGATATCACGTACCGAATAAAACCAAAGCTAATAATTGTTGTTCTCCGAAGTTAAACCCTCGTTTCCAAAGCGACGCTTCTCCTGTTGTGTCTTTCCATGTTGAAAAGAATGCTTGTAAAGATTTTAAGCGGGACGCTTCCTTTCTTGACTCAGCTGTTTCCTAAAGTAAAATGAGGAGTTGTCAATTAAGTCTTGTTTGGATTTAATTAACACAATCACGCTAAGAGGGCCCCCACCATAACAGATGGTCAACAGACGAGAGGCCAGACACACACACACTCATTCATTCATTCATTCTCACATCTCACATCTGAATTGACAGTAGTGTAACGTGGAGGGGTGGAGGAGCAGCAGCAGCAGCAGCAGCAGAGTTACGGGAGGCAAGCAGAGGAGGGCGAGTCTGGGCTTGACTGGCAAGTGAGCTAGGAAAATTGTGGAGGGGGGGTAAAAAGAGGACGTGAGAGTTGGGGAACAAAGACGACATGAAGGCAGCAAGTGTTGTTCCCTGATGTGATCCATAAATCTTACAAGCTTCTAACTCAGAGAGTCGTGTTTGGGATTGTTGCGGTGAAAACACCGTCAGATTTTAAATCGGTAGCAATTACTGCGGTTTAAACATTAAGATTGTCGGGATAAGCTTCACTTTTAACCATTTAATGTAAGTGCAACTAATCATTTTTAACTTTTAACTAATAAAAGATTTTTTTTTTTTCTTTTCTTTTTAAACTCCTCGCAGCGTTGGATGTTGCCGCCAGGCACCAGAGCTAAGCGGGGTGGTTATAATTTCTAGCCTTTGGCTACCTCTCAGCTCCTACTCAGTGCTTAGTCATGGATCTCTCTGCATACACGTAATAACTCAACTCGCTGACTCTGCCTACACTGCTGATCTGATGCTCACTCCCCCATGTTCTGCATTAGCACTGTAACATCTCATTTGTTAAAAGCACCTCAAAATATATTTTAAAAAAAAGGCTCTCTCCTCTGTGCCAGCTACCGGGCTGCATTGCACTTATTTAGCTTGTTTGTGTTGTTTTAAATGACTGTTGAATCATTGAAGGTATCATTCAGCGTAGAGCTGCAGCGTTTTTGGTTGTTTAGTCATTATTTTAGCTACTTTTCTAACCAAATCTCACCTGTGATGTTTTTTTGCTTTCTTTGTCACATATGAAAGAAAATTGCATATATTTGAGTTTTGGACTGTTGTTGAGTTGATTTAGCACATTTTATAAGCTGAACAAACATTGTACAAGTCACCACAAGAGTCACCTTTATCTTCACCAACACATTTCCTTGTGAGAAAGCTCCTGATCACAAGCTGAGTGTACCGACTGTGTCGAAGGAACTTAAAATGACTCCTGCTGTATAACGTTGTCATATCTGACCTGAAGTCTGCCGTCTTTTGCAGCATGGGGGTCTACGAGGAGAAAAAGGAAACATGTGGAACCATCTGCCTGAAATACGTCCTGTTTACCTTCAACTTTCTCTTTTGGGTAAGTTTCCATTCTGGCATTGTCGAGCCTGCACAGAGGGTTTAATTGCCAAGCGCTTGCTTCTCAAGCACGTGCATGCTTTGGGCAGAGCTTTCCCAACATGCAGGCATGTCTAAAGTGAGCTTTCATACAACCTCGCTCTTTTGTCTGTTAGTTTTGGAGAGAAAACAAAGGAGGGTCAAATGATCTACCAAACTCTCTTCTGTAAGTATGCATCGCACTTTTCAGACCTGGTTCAACTTTGACCTTCTGTACTTGCTGTAGTGTCACTATTTTGCAGCCTAAATTGTGAGCCAGACTCAGATTTCGAAGCTGGGCACATGAAATAAACAAAGTCAGCACACAACAGGGTAGAGTATCAGAGTCTAGTCCAAGAATCCACCTGGATAGTCTCAGTTTCAGTGACATTTCAGGCTGACTGTGGAGGTTTGACCAATCTGATTCCACATCGGGCTGTGTTTTTCCAAAAGTTGTATCCGGCTCAACTTCTCCGTTGCAGGTTGCTGCGTTTTTTTTGGCACCCCTGAACTGAAGTGATGGCCAAAACGTTAAACTGTACATCTGCCATCAGGATGGGTGCAGGAAAGAACCAGGACCTTTTTCAATCAATCAAAATCAATCAAATTGGTTGTAAAACAACGGGACTCTCATATGATTGGTTTGCTGTTATGAACCACTCAGGCACTTTTTACATTTCCATTCACATGATTTCAAAATGAATCTTCAACCACACCTCTAGATGCCACTAAATTCGACACACTGATCATTTAATTCAATTCAGAAAATCCAGCCCAAAGGTAAGGAGATGATAGTCCGAGTTTGAGCAACCGAAGCTGTAAAATACACAACAAAAGAACAACAACACACACATGCGCAGCCTGTTTTCATATTAATATGAATAATTAGCTTTTTACATGCCATAAATAGGAAAGATTATCTGATGAACCCTCAACAAAGCCTTTTTTATTCAGGCCGGCTGCTATTCCAGTTCACAGAATCAGAGCCAAGTTGCATACCATTACAGAGGACACAGAAGATGCATTCAAAGCCGCCAAAACTTTCCAGTGTCGAGAACGTGGCATTCCAGGGTGGAAAATATACAAATAACCATTTTCATAATGTGAATGTGCGGAGTATAAAATAAGAGTCAAACATCAGTGCAGCTGCCTCGGTGTCAGCAAAGGAAAGGTGCGTGTCTCATCCTCACTCGTTCTCAGTGTGAAATCGCACTCGCAGCTCTCTGCCCATATGTGATAATAATCTGTGTGCCGAAGAATCAGATCTCTCTGAAACTGGCAGACAAACAGCGCCGAGTCTTTTTGGTACCAGATGCCAGAGTTACAACCATGTGGATGTTTCAGGACCAAATCAAATCTTTTGACTAAATATGACTTCGTATTTTTTCAAATACTTCAGTGTAACAACATGCATTACGAGCCCATAGACTTCACAAGGGATGTTTTTTTTTTTGCCCTAATCATTTTTTGAGGTTATTTTTGGGGCTTTTGAACCTTTATTTTGATAGTGACAGGGAGGTAGAGCAACAAAGAGGGGGGATATCATGCAGCAAAGGGCCACTGGTGCCACTGCGGCAAGGCCTGAGCCTTTGTACTAGGGGTGCATGGTCTACCAGGTGAAGTAGCAGGGAGCCCTCTGAAATATTAATCAACCCGGTGATGTGTTTAAAGCTACAAGTATTGGTCGCGTTGACTTAAAAGTGACTAAAAGTCAGTTTGGGTTTTACACATTCGTCCTTTTCAGGTTTTAGGTTGAAATTATTCACAATTTTGACGTTAAAGAAACATTTTTAGGACACTATCTGATTCAAAATGCACAAAAGTTAGATTTTCCGAAATATTATGGTCCAGCAGCTACACTCGAGACACACACAGCGCTGTGTTTGTGAACATAAACAAACCTTGTAATCTTGAAGGGCAAGGCTGTAATTTTGAATGAACAGAGCAGAGCGTGGCCTTTTTAAACAAAGCGTTCACCATGGCAGTAATGTCTTTAATAATTCATATTATTGCACTGACACTGCATTAAAGATCAGACTCAAATGCAGAAACCGGAGATACGTTTGATCATAAAAGAAAGTGTCATCCAGCTAACAGACTCTTTATTAAGTTCAGGTTATATTAGCTATGATTACTCGCCATTTGTTTTTGTTTTTCTGACATGATTTGATTATTTTAGAGCAAAATCCAGTCACCAGTAACAATGTTGCCTGCTAAGCAAGATAAGTTCACCTGTTGGCCTCATAAGTGGACAAATGCAGTGACATAACATCCCCGTGGGATCCCTTCAGACTTTTAAATGTTCCAGTTTATACCGCTCGCTGCCACTGGAGGTCACCAAAGTTTGAATTTCCCCTTGTTCAGCTTTCAATTAGAAAATATTTAATTCCTGTGGTTCATTGAGTTTTAACAGCAGATAAAGCCACAGCAAGCAACATGTTCACCACATGGAGTGATTACTGCAAAGACTGAACCCCAGTCTGATTCTTGACGCTGTAGTTCTCAGGGCCGGGGGTCTGTCTGTCTGTCTGTCTGTGGGATGCAATGTTTGGAGAGTTGTAAGATGCTGAAACAATCTGTAAGTCCATCTTAACGGGAAACACATGTTTTTGATTGAACTGTTCATTTATCACTTGCAGCTGGTGACAGGGGTCATGTGTAGTTATGACATAGCAGTAGTAGTATACAAAAACACTGAGTTAGTGGGCTTGTGTACACTGTTCTGACCTGAAGGATACTATAATTGTGTTGTAACAGCAGCTAATCTCCCCTCTGGTTAGTGTTAATTAGTAATAAGCAGAGCGCTGTGGTTACTTTTCAACATAGATTGAACTATTTCTACGGTTGAACTGTCATAGTGTTGAGCTCAACACTATTGTCCTGTGTGTTTTCCAACCACACTGTCTCTGGGTGTGGTACAGTCTGACTCAGTGTCTCGCTCTTCCATTATGAATTAAATCTAAATTAGGCAGCCTGTTAGATTGATGGTTTTGGCACGATGACAGATTTCTGTTGCAGTGCCGCACCATCTGCTGACTCGTCATTATGATACCTTTATTTAATTTTCCTTGTATCCTTTTTAACCGTTGGCTTAGATAATGCTGAGGGCGTCGGACTACGTTATACGCCGGTACGAGGCACTGACTTTTATGCTTGTTTGTGATTAAGGTTGGTCTCTCCCGTGGGCTTAAGGATTCACTTTTATGCTTTGTAACTCCTCTGACTTTAATCCACATGATTGCTCTGTTTGGTTAGAGTCAAAACATTTTAAAAATGCTCATTACACAACCGACAATTGTGGAAAAAAAAAAAAGAGCAGGGTTTAGGGCTGCAACTAATAATTATTTGAACTGTCGATGAATCTGGAACTTTTTTTACTTGAATAACTGTTTAGTCTATAACGACGATGTCTTCAATTTGCTTGTTATTTTCCGACCAACAGTCCAAACCCCAGAGATATTAAATTTACTGTCATTTATAAACCTACTACACACCGTGACATCAACATCAAAATTGACTCCCTATGTTTTCCCCCGACTAGGGTAGCAAGAAATGCATGCTGCTCGGTACTTTACAACATAAGAAAAGACTCAACGTGCTACCCAACTCCTCATACAGGTTGTGGTCATCTCAATTACTGTTAACACCCTCCTGACGGGCCTCCCAGAAACCCTTTCAGATGATGTTGGAACACAGTGGTGCGCCTGGTCTTCACTTATCCCCAAAGGGCACGTTACCCTGCTGCTCAGCGAGCCCGCATTAAATAAAAATCCCTAATGGTTGTCTACAAAGTAGTCTCCAGTTCTTGAATGCCCTTATACAGGTGTATGTTGCCACCTCCAATGAGCAAGGACATTCAATTCATTGAAAAATAATTGAAACAACTCATAATTTTTCTGTTTTGACTAATTGATTAATTGACTATTCCCTCCTGTAGTTTATATTTCTTTTATGGCGGTCACAGACGCAGTGTCAGCTCTGTATCACTGACCTCAGCAGTCATTCACAATTATCTTGCAGCATAAACTGATTTAAGATTAGATTATCTTTTATGGCAGCAGTGGGTCGTTTTTATCAGCTCACATTCAACCATTAAAAGTCTTCTCCTTCGTCACCTTGAAGCCGACTTGGCTGATAAATATTTTAAACCTGTGTCACTCTCAGTTTTTGTCTCCTCTGTGTTGTTCGGCGAGTCTCACTGGCAGACTTACTTAACATGCGCTCTCCTCCCAGTTGGCAGGGGGCGTCGTAATGGCGGTGGGCGTTTGGACCTTGGTCGAGAAGAGCGACTACATCAGCCTTCTCTCCTCCAAGACCTACGCTGCCTCCGCCTACATACTGGTCCTGGCTGGAGCCATCGTCATGGTAACAGGCGTGCTGGGCTGCTGTGCCACCTTCAAGGAGCAGAGGAGGCTACTGCGAGTGGTAAGAGATCACGTCAGGATAGAGAGATAACGGGAGCTGCACACGGCACGCATGTGAAAATATGTCTGAGACAGAAATGAATTCATCTGTCAAGATAAACAAAATCAGACCAAAATTTAAACAATAAATAGTGCATGTAAAGGAGACTAAAAATGCACAAATGTATCAGTATGTATGTAAAATAAAGTATTAGAAAAAGATGAGGAAATAAACTAGAATAAATAAAAAATAGATTGATTATAAACTAAAAGTAGCAGTAGTGATGATTTTGAACATATTGCAGTATTCTAGGAAAGGTTTCCATATTTTAATAAATTGTTTTATTATCCCTCTAAAAATAGTCTTCATAAGCAAAGTATGTTTGTGCAACCATATCTTCACAGGGGGCGTTTGTATATTAGACATTAGACAGCAATCATTCTCTGAGCTGGAAAAAGTCCAAAATCTATCAACACTGACTGCAGTTTTCTGGCTGTATACACAGAATGCATAGCTTCACATGCAGGTTAACATTCTTACCCACCATCCTGCATTATATTTTCATACTTATATTCTGTGCTTTTGAACACAGTGGAACAGTGCTCCATTTTCCTCTAAACACTTATAATATGTCAGGATCTCTGAGTTCGCATTAGCCATTTATATTGCGACAGTCATTCTTGTGTTAATTATAATTTAATTAGAATTAAATGTCTTCTTCATGTATCTTAAATTCACCTCATTTCACTTCACCCTAATTCTGAAGAAAAACTATCAAAGGCTATAAAGATATATCAACCAAAGCACACTTTCAATCACGAGAAATTCACAGCAGTGTTTAATGTTTGACTATGCTGAGTGAATTATGTTGCCATTATAATATACAGGATTGTTAGTAACTTGCCTTGGTGAGAATGTAACATACTGATCGTATAAATAAGACCTTTTCAAATGCTCCAAATACCAAACAAAACATACTTTTTAAAGTCCAAAGGTTTACTCTTCAGCAGTCAAAGAGCCTCCCTGAATTCTTTTGAAGGGATTGTGCTTTTCTCAAACTTAATCTCTGCCGGTCACCGCAGGCCAACACCTGCACATGTACAAAACAAAGGCAAACACTGATTCTGTATCACGCGGGCGTTTTTATTTATTCTTTTTCGCACAAAAAGTTTCTGTCCTGTTTTAATCCAGATGGCTAACTAGCACATTGTTGGAAGAAACAAAACATTTTTTTAATGTGGTGATACTAAGCAGATGTGAAGCCACAGACGTCTCACAAATTAACATCCATTGTAGAAGTAAATGACGTACTCGGAGTGATTCTGTGAACATACAGTAATATCTGTGAAGAGCAGCAGGATCGTTCTCTACAGTACATTAGTTACTGTTGTTGTTTGATCACTGAGGTCGTTCTGGATTTTGCTTTTCTACTCGAGAATAAGCTTTAAGAAGTTTTTTAGGAGGACATTGTGGTGCCACAGTAACGTGCACCGAGGCCGTGATGTCAGCCTCGATAGCGTTCAGGGTCAAACAAAACTTGATACAGTAGGAGCGTGTATGCCCATATTTGATTTGTCACACTCTGTACACAGCGCTGGGGTTTTGCCAACAGAGACACCTGCATGGCGCCAACACCAGCTCAAAATACAAACACACACAAACACTGTACTGTTCACACACTCATGCTAAAAACACACACAGCTCGGGCCCTCGTCTACACATTTGAACACGGGTTTATTTGTAATTTATGCACGCACACCGCTGTGGGCGCCGCTCAAATGCTTGTGTCGTACAAATTTTGCAGGAACATGCGTCATCTTTCTTCTCACCAGAGACAAGTCTACGAGAATTTGGCACAGCCAGACATTTTCAAAGATAAAGCAGATGCCAAAACATCGCCAGTTCCCACCAGGTGTATTTATAACTAGCACTCATGAAGTAGCAAGAGGATGATGGCATCTAGAACAAAGGTAGGCTCATGTATTTAATTAGTTTTTAACTTTTCACATAAATAGTGACACAAACAATTGTGTGTATTTTTGGTCGGTTCAATTCGACTTACGCAACAGGCAGTGTTGTGTGCTCCGAGAGGCGGAGATCAAGACCACTTTTTTAAAAGCCTCGGCCTCATCTCAGTCTCAGACAAAGACCGGTTAAGACCACAATTGCGGGGATGTCACTTGATGGCCTGATTTATTTGTCAATTTTCTTTACTGTCTGGTCTTGGTCTTGACTCAGTCTTGCAGTACCTTGGTCTCGGTCTTGCACTCTGGTCTGGGTCATGGCTTGATCTCCGTTTAGTTGGTCTTGACTACAACGCTGGCAACAACTGCCTGCCTCATACGTCAATGCTCATTTCATTGTGACAAATGTCATATTTGTAGCACAGGTGCACCACACGTACACGGATTCAATACAAGCAGTTTATACAGTAGTCCAAAAATATTGAAATATTCAGTAACGGGTAAGAGGAGTTTCTGGTTTATCATTCATATAAATATTTATGTAATTCCTTTCAGGAGTAAAACAGCAAAAACTAGTTGTATTTGACTTAAACTAGACATCCCACTTTCTGAATAAGTGTGAATCTTGAAACACAAAAATATAAAGGTCTTTGTATTTTGTGTGGGATAGGAATCGTTTTTGTCCAGATTGAATATTGAGCAAAAAACTGCAGATTCCCAGGGCAGCCACTGTGCTTCTGTGTGGCTTTAAAACATAATTGAAAAGTCTGCAGAATTGTGCTCAATAAATGAAGTCTCCCACCATGTCCAGATTATTTGATTTATAACTCAGGACTTATGTGTAAATCGAGATGTGTGCTCCACCTCCCCCTCCCGCCTGTTGTGTAATTTTCAAGCGCTCGGTGCATCCCGAAGAGTTGAGATTAGGTCGATGAATCACGGGGAAGAAATGAACTTGTCGACAAGGAGAGGTGCTATCGAGATTGTTAAAGAGGGCGAACATAAGGCCCGGGATGGCGGCGGTGGTGGGAGGAGAGGTAAAGTAATTGTTTTTCTGTATGTGGTGAGTGCCTCCACCTGCTGCGAGTACACGAGGGCTGCGGCGATTGGCGACACTGTCCCCGGTAACCTAAAGGTCACAACTTTCGAACCACAAAAAAAAAAAAAGCTGATGCAGCCGCAGCATCTCCGGGACGCTCTGCAGCACAAAGACTTAATAAACTCGCCGCAGCTGATTAAAGAGAAGGCCATGTCAGGCTTTCTGCAGGACTGTTAGTGATGTTGGTACCATACAAAGTGGAAGAGAGGTCAGCGAGACAAAGAGAGAACGAGGAAAACTCTCCCACGGGATGAAGGGCGTGGTGTGCGTCTGCAAACACACAGCTTCATTGTTTTGTAGGAGAAAAGCGACAGCACAGTGTAATGATTCAGGAGGAGGGAAGAACTTTCCCCTTCCAAATGACAGAGCCAAATGGAAAGCAGTCCTAACAGAGGCTGGCTCCACCTGCGGAGAAACTGACTTCATGCAGTTTGACCGGACATATTAGAAGTCTGAGTGTGTCTCAGTCTCCTCTCTGCTTTTCTCTGCACTTCTCTCACTTTACATATCCGACTCTCTGTCTTTCCTTTTGTCTCTTTATATTCCTCTCTGCTTCCCTCTCTGTCTCTCTCATTGGCAATGAAGATTAGATTTATGATGGTTCTAACTTCTGTTTTTTATTCAGAGTACAGCTGCTTGATTCATTAATCATTTTTCAAAAGAAACATCAAAACATTTTCTGTAACCGCTTATCCCCATCGGGGTCGCAGTTGCAGCCAATCCCAGCTGACTTAGGGCGAGAGGCGGGTTACACCCACGGACAAGTCGCCAGTTCTTCACAGGGCACATAGAGACCGTGCCACCCAAACATCAAAACATCTTTGAGAAGATGTTCATCACATTTTCCTGTTCCAAGTTTGAGATGAGGAGAGCACTGGGGCGCCCTGGTGGTTTAAGGCTGAGTCCTTGCTTCAGCAGCCCCGGTTTGACTCCAGCCTGTGGTCCTTTGCTGCATGTCGTTCCCCCTCCTGGCCTGCTTTCCTGTCACAAAAATGCAGAATTGGGCGACCTGTTAGAGCGTGCACCCCATGTACGAAAGACTCCTTGCTGCAGCAGTCCATGGTTTGATTCCCCTTCTCTCTTGCCCTACCTTCCTGTCACTCTTATCTCACAAATTAAGGTTAAAAGCCCCAAAACGTCTTTAAAAAATGCCCAAAAATAACATCAATGTCAACATAAATAGGGTTTCTACAAATGATCAAAGACACAGTGGAGCACTTACTACCACATATGAGGAAAATACTCAGCTGGAGCACTCATTCCACCTTCTCCCTCTCTGTCCGTCTTTCTCAGCATCTATTTTTCTTTTATCTAACCATATTTGTTGCTTCACTTTCTTCCTATTGAATTGTATTTATATGAGACAGACTGGCAGAGCTGTAAGCAGAGACAAAGGTTAAAAAGATCTCCTCTTCATTGTTCAGTTTCTGTCTGGCTTTGCAGCTCGCCGCCCGCCTGTTCTGCAACCTGATGAGTCTTTCATGACTAAGTTATGATCATCGCTCATGTGCGGCGAGCATTTATTCAGCCGCTCGGCAGACGAATTTTTAGGCTTCAACAAGGGCAGAAAGATCTATGAAAAATGACATTAGAACTCATTCCTGCCCATTTAAATGCATTTCTATATCATGTTGAGTAACATAAGTATAACCAGGTTGCATATGTTTTTGTTTTGGTGGTTAAATAACCATGTGGAGAAAAATAAATGGTCGGCTGCAAAGTGGCAGGCTTTTTTTTGAAGAGTTGAGATCACAGCCATGAATCACAGAGAAGGAATGAACTTGTCGGGAGGGAGGATCGGAAGAGATTGCCAAAGATGGAGAACATAATGGAGTTCTGTGTGTGTGTGTGTGTGCACACTCTGCTGACTTTATGTCACACATCAAATGAAGCAAATTCATAGGACGACATCTTCTCGGTACATCTTAGAAGTATTAACATTTTTAACTCGTTAAAACTCTTGAAACTCTTTCGTCTCCATCCAAAATCTTTTATTTAGGAATTACAAATCGTCCAGAAAACAATAGCTGGCATCTCTTGCTTTTATTCTATAATAAATCAGACTAATCATCATTATTTAGATCTTTTTGTTTATTGTTATCATCCTACATTTGCTGCAATTGGTGGATTATGTGCACTCATATCACACCTACTCCTATTGACTGCCAGCAGGCTGACATGAGCGGTGGTATACAATATATTATAGGTGAATTCACATGAATATATTATTATTATTAATAATAATAATTATTATTATTAATGTAATGAAGAAAAAAGCACATCTGGTAATGTCAGTAGACACTTGCTAGCAGCAGTCATGTAGTCAAGACCAACTAAACTGAGACCAAGAACTTTCAGTGTTTACAAACTGCTGTTTTTCTTTCAGACACTCTTATACAGTTAATGGTAATTCAGTGATATCCCTGCTGTTGTGGTCTTCACCGGTCTTGAACTAAAATCTAGAGTCCTGTTTTTCTGAGACTGAGCTGAGACTGAGTAAAAATGCGGTCGATTCTGAGAAGAAGCCTTTTAATCAGACTGATCTTGAGTACTACAACACTAACTGGCAGAACCACTGCACTGTTTTTTTCTTGAATGATTATTTAAGCCGTCGTGTCTTTGACAGAGAAGTGAGTCATGAATCAGCTCAGCAGGTGACCGGTCAGTTTTTTTTTGGACATTTGCAACGCTGTAACACAGAGTGGCATGCTGCAGCGATGCTTTTTGTTCTTACACTTTTACACTCAAAGACGTGCTTTACTGCCAGTCAGACACAAGGCTGAAGTTAGTTTAATAACCACCATCTGTTGGACACAGTTTAATAAAGTCTGCGTTGAGTTAAAGACGGTTAAAAGTTCTAAATGATGAGCTGTATAAGGTCAGAGAGTCCACCGTAGAGCTAAAAGGTCGCTGGATGACTCCTTTTGAAAAAAACCAGCAAGTGTTCAAGCGTTATCTCTCTGATTAAAGTCACCTTCAGTGTGACTCTGAACCACTCACCCAGTAATTGTAAAGGCAGCGGTACACTTCTAATGAAGTCTGAAATAGAAACAGTGATACACAGAGCTGCATACAAATGCGCGTATCCTCTCTGCAGTTATGCGTCGTTCCTTTTTATGTACACTGGATGCTGGTGGAAGTGCATGAAGGTGAAGGAGGAAAGAGGTTAGAAAACCTCTGGAGAAAAACAGCTGCTGTGAAAGAGAGACACAAAAGGCCAAAGGAACTGTTCAGATATTTTTGAACAACCTCAGCGAGTTTACCATGCGATATTTCAGCCAGGAAGCCACTGCAGGGCTTTTTTTTTTTTTTTTTTAAAAAGGTTTGTACATACGAGAGTCATTTTGGCAGTCATTACACTGTCGCCCGGGAGAAGAATGGCAGCTCAGACATAAAATGAGTGTCTGTCAGAGTGTGTGTGTGTGTGTGTGTGTGCGCGCCTGAGATCATGAGGAGTCCTCTGGAGTCAGTAATTCAGCCACCCCAGTCTTTACAGCCAACAACAGGTCCTCTGTCACACTCTGTGCACATCACATCTGTCTGGGAAGTGTGTGTCTGTTTGGGTGTGTGTGTGTGTGAGAGAGAAAACAAAGACAGGCCCTCCTTTCACTTCATGTTTTCAGCTACACCTGTAGCTACCTCACTGGGAGATCAAATCCTGCTCTGCATGGGTGGAATTATTAGAAATGAATATTTATTTCAGTCATTTTGAAAGTGTGGGTTTTTATTTGTTATTATATAGTACTACAGACACTCATCCACCAAATACGGATCTACAGCGAAGTCCAGTTGTCCAAGATTTAGCTCTTCTCCAAGCAGAATGAGTAGAACGTGTCGGTTGCTGTTTATGAAAACACAATTCAAAGTTAGACTCTTTCACGGCCGCTGCATTACAAATAAACACAGCAACACACTCCTCAAAAGAGCCGAGGCCACGCTTCATCCTGCTCACTGTGCTTGCATGTGTTTAGCTCAGCCCAGACCAAGACAGACCTGCAGCCCTTTATACAGACGGAGAGCAGAGATGTAACCTGGTCGCTATGTTTTCATAGAGTCCTGACCTCACACCCTGCGCGCTGCCAAATAAGTGCACATGCAAAACAATAAGTCAGTGAGTCCCAGAGTAACGCTTCAGGATCAGTATTATGTATGGAACAGTTATCATTTGGGGCAGAGATGGAACAACGCCTGCGAGTTGGTTTAGGCAGGCAACTCTAGCTGCACTTCCTCACCCCGAACACATCCTCCCAATTTGGTGGTCTATTTAAGCTGCAGAAATTTGACATCGTTCCCTTTTCTCTGTCAGCGCTCCTGCTGCCCTGCATCAGTATAATTTTCACCCCCAGCACCACCCCAACGTCCACCTGCAGGCTCTGGGAAGGTTTAAGATATTTGCCCATGGCTCCTGAATATCTTTATCTGAGTGGAGAGATGAGTTTGTAGCCTAGACGCCAAAGTCTAACTATATTCTGCATTTCAAATGTGAGGTTTATGACTGAACTGAAGGTAATATGTAATTAATTACTGTATAATCAGTTGCTTAGCGTTAAAGTATTGAAGTATCGAAATTAGTGGGAAGAGTGTGAGATTTTGAAATGCACCAAATCTTAACATAAAGGATGTGATCTTCACACACTTGTTTTTGCTGTCGTAGGTTTGATTCTTTGAATCTGACGTTCTTTAATGTTTAGGGTGTCTGTATCTGTTGCCATTCTCTTCAAACCATCAACACAACATCAAAATGCACCCGCTTAGCATTCAGGCTCAGAGCCACTCAGAGATCTAATCAGCCCAGGCCATCAACCGGGCCCGATTTTCTCTTTCTGATAGCAGCAGGCCAGAGGAATTTGGGTCAAGGATTTGGTCTGATAGTATCTCGTCTTGTCTTTAATTCTGAAGAAACTTGGCATGAAAAGCAGACCTTCCCTCTAACTCCCATGGGCCTCGTCACGAATCAGATACCGACGATAAACTCGGAACAACAAACCTCACTTAAAGGCCACTGTACAGTGACTCAAAGTTTGGCGGTTTCGAGCTTTAATAAACCAACTTTGAGCGAAAGAGAAACGAGAAAGCTCAATTTGCTGAACTTTAAGTTTAAGTCATCTGTTGTGAGGCTTCGTTTTGTGAGCTGGCACAGTCGTACATGCAATATGCACTACTATTACCAGTTTATTAGTTACACCTGTACAATGAAATGCAATCCAGAACTTCAGCCCTCCAATAAAACCGTTCCTCGTGAAGCTTTTTTAGGCTGTGCTTGTAGTGCAGTTGTGTTTAGTTGCACTATAGTCACATGTATGATGGCGAAAGAACATCAGGTGGACACAAACATGACTCCAGGTGATGATACGTTTCTCCATAAATGCAGAAAGTGTAAATAAGCAGCTATTAATAAACTTGTTTGCCATCATCAGCTTAAAAGGTGGTGATCTGTTAATGTTCATGACTTGTTTCTGCTGCCTTCAAGTGCCCCAAAGATCAGCTATAGCAGGTTTTTGTTTCTAATTAATAGCTCAATAGACTGTGGCCGCATCTTAGCCGCTACACGTTTCTATTCGGCTTAAACAACCTTTCTAGCAGTGCTGCATGTGTGACTTTAAACGCTCCCACATCCAATTTTCAAGCCACCTGTCGCTTCATGAAATTACCATCCACTAACTGTATTTTCTTCTCTTTGCTCTCCAGTACTTTGTCCTGCTGCTGTGCATCTTCCTGTTGGAGATCCTGGCTGGCGTCCTGGCTTATATCTACTACCAGCAGGTAATCCCCCTTGGCCAAATTCACATACTTTTAAAAAGTTTAAAAAAAAAAGTTCCTTTCAAAAATATTTTACAATGCACCCCAGGATTTGTATGTTGTTAGGTTGTGAGGAATGACGGAGGAGCTGGCAGCTGACAGATACGGGAGGACTTTATATATTTTTTTTGAAATGACAAAAAAAGTTATTTAGGATTCGTTTTAAGTAATAATACAGTCTCTTAACTGGATTGTGCAGGGCTCAACACTTACTTTAAAGAATGGTTGCCAGGTTGACATCCAGGCATCAGCTTTTGGTTGCGAAATTGAAAATATGGTTTCCATTTTTAGTAAATAACTATTTTCATCATGTTGATAATGAAAATGTGACATGGAAATTAACCTAACCGAACATATATATGATTATACGAGACGCAGCAGCCAGCTAATATTAATTACTAAGGCCAAAAGCAAAACGCCCAGTTCTGCGTCTGTTCACGAAGATCTTGTCAACGTCAAAGTCAGTCCCAGATTTACTCTTGTCCGGCAGCGTCTTGCCTGGTCACTCTTTGTTTTACCCTTCTTAGCTTCCTCCGTCAACGTCCTCTTCAGTTTCTCCGCCTCTGCCCTACTCTGCCTCTGCTTAGCCCGGTTACGTAGCCCACCTGCCCAACTCCAGTTCTGGTGCAGACTCCTTCCCACCCCAGACCTGAAAACCTCCTTTTCCCGATGGTCTAAAACACCTGCGCTAAAAACACTTACACTCACCCAGTGTCCTGAGCTCACAGTCAAGGCAGCTTGGCTAACAAAGTGAGCTAAAACTGGCTAGCAGCAGCTATGGTTCACAGAAGTTTACTTCAGTGCAGAAACAGCCCTACAAGGAGCAAGTGGGATACTCCTACATTCATCTGATTATACCTCAATGTAGCATCAAAACGATGCATTTAAATCTGTCATTATATGGTAGAAAAGTTACACAATGTTGCTTTAAAAAGTCGAAGAATTATTTTGCCATTTACTCAAAATCGTTGCCAGTTGCAACTTGGCAGTCTTTACTGTCAAGCCCTGTTTTGTTGGCAGTTTAGTAAAGTACATTTTTGTATTTTGATCCACATATATTTGATAAATCATTTGGTTTATTGTCACTAAATTAAAAAAAACTAAACAAACTCTTACACTCATCCTCTGATGTTAAAACTTGCTGTCTGTGTGCAGCAGTCATCATATACTCTGCTAGAACGCCAATAGCGCATTCCTGGCACATCTTCGGTGCCTCTTAATCTGAGCACGTAGTCTAAAAGGTTGTAATAAAACACAGACGACTGTCTCGGTTCCCAGGTGGAGCATGCTGCGCTGTAATTATAACCACCGCAAAAAAAAAAAAACGGCATGATGAATGAGATTGCAGAAAGAGAATATAAGACAACCCATTAAAAATACAAATATCAGACTAACCGTATTACTCGTGGTACATTTAGTCCAAGTGGAATGAAAAATGCCTCCAGTAGTACACATAACAAGGCTAAGTGCACGGTGTCAGAGTGCTTTTAAAGCATTTTGTTATGATTTTGAACCACTACACACTTAAAACGATACACAAAGAAATGATTGAATATCCAAAGATGGTTAAAAAACTGCTTAGCTCTACAAAGTGTTTTAAATGCACACGTTTCTGCTTACAAGTGATTATTTCTTATCTCATGCTCTGTAGTTAATGTAAAAACTGACAGCCTCCTTGGCACATTTCAGCTCTAACACTGTAGAGTTATAATGACTGTACTGCGAGCAGTCACAGATGAGATTTCTTCTCGTGTAATATTAACATGACTTTGCTCTCCACCGGCATCAGTCCCACCCTGACTAGTCTTAAAGCCTGGTGGCTTGTAGCTCAGCAACAGGACTTTTCTCAGTCTGGAGGTGCTCTGATATCATTATAACTGCCTCATTCATAATACACAACTCGTCTGAACACGAGCAGTCGCTGAGCTCTCTCCTGCTTCCCAAAGCTCGGTCTCCTTCACTCGCTTCAGAAGATTCTTGCCTTCTCGTCGTCTCTCCCTTCGTTTTTCCTCATTTTTCTCTCTGGTAATTAGCTGTGAGAACTGTGAGAACACCTCATGAAACCTGTTCCACACAAACACTTTATCTATATTTATTACTGACAGGATGAAGAATGAGCATATTTGTGACGAAGAGCCATTTTGAAGCTCAAAATCTGTGGCACTGGCTGCCGCCACGTTGGCTGTCCTGCCTCTTCCGCCTCCTTGCTCAAACAAGCCATCTTTAATAGCACCCACCTGCCAATCAAAGCGGTCCAGCTGTTAATTATTCATAAATCTAAGCCTTAATATAATTTGAATAGGGAGTTATATACAAGTTCAGACTCAGTACAGTTGTCATGAACGGGGAAACTGTTTTTATACCAGGCTGTTTATTTCTGCTGTGAAGTTGGACATTTTAACATGGGGACTTATGGAGATTGACTCGTTCTGTAGCCAGCCTCAAGTGGACGTTTGAGGAACTGCATTTTTGGCACTTTGGCATTGGCTTCACTTCACAGCCGCAGAGGCCGCTTGGTGTAAACATGTCAGGATTGCCTCCTTCAGGCAAAGAAAGTTCGAACTACAGCAACGAGCATGGCTGAAAGCAGAAATAGCATTGCTTCACGGTGGAGGAGTTCCAATAGTGTAGAAGTAGTTTGGTTACGAACCGGATGAACCACAATGATTTCTAAGAAAAAAAGGAGACTAACAACGAAAAGGGGCAAAATAATTTCATGACCTGAAGCAACAGCACCCAGTTGAACGCGAGGAGAGCCCAACAGCCCTTAACCAACCAAACCAACTAAATATTTGTCTTGCAGAAATGTTGTTATATTAATTTAGGGCCATCTCGCCCACCCCTAATCAGCAGAAAACATCCCCTTTTAATAAACAAGTTTAAAACCATTCACCTTCTGGTGACACTGTCGTCTAAACAGCAGACCTTTGTCTGCAGACGCCGACATCTGCGCCTGTAAACTGCTGCTGTTGGTGTCCCGTGAGCAGGCGGTCCAGGTTGGACTCACACCTGTGGCTCTGCAGTCAGGATAATACTGACATACATCCCCCGAATACATGCGTGAACTCACGTCTGCTCTTATTTGTGTGTGGCTACATATGCAACGCTGCTCACTCGCTGAGCCATCTTGAGTTGCTGTTTTCTCTTCAGTGCCGCAGTGTTTTCCAAACTGTCAACAGGTAAAATGAAACGCCAGCCCACCCCCACCTCCCCGTCCACGTCCCTCCTGTTTCCTCCTCTCCTCTTTGTCTTCACCTCCCGTCTCTCATCTTCCTCTGCCCTCCCTTCCTCTCTTCATCATTCATTCCCTTGATATCTCCTTCATGCTTTGATTTACAGTGGTTTCCCAGCTGGCTTGTTGCCATAGAAACTGAGCCCCCCAGACCTCCCTGCTCCTCCAGCGAGCGTTTTCTGCCACTGGTCTAGAGAACAAAAAAAAAAAAAGAAAACCCCAAAACACCGACTTCCTTTCTGCCTTTCGCCCCGGTTTCACCTGCTCCTCTGTTGTTAGAGCCGCTGTCCGTGACGTGTATCGCCAGGAGAGCGTTTAAAGCCCGCGTGCCATAAATCTCGTCAGTAGCAGAGTCAACAATTGCAGCTAATTTATCACTCGGTCATGCTCTACGCTGGCCTGCAGGTTTTTTTTTTTGTCTTGCTATGTAAGTGCGCTGCTTGTGCATTTATATCTGTGTCTGTGTGTCTGAACAGTTAAATGAGGAGCTGAAGCAGAATCTGAGGGAGACCATGACCCAGAAGTATCAACAGAACACCCATGAGCAAATCACCAGGGCTGTAGACAAGCTGCAGCAGGAGGTAAGTCTCTGCATAAAGGGACGGATACCAGTTTTTATAAGATGGAGGTTAATGTAATCTCAGAAACTGTGAAATGACAGCTGATGTTGAAGCCCACAGGATGCATTTTGGCATCCAACACTGTCACATTATAAGTGAACCAGAGCTCCTAAGCAGAAGTCACGTGGACTCGCACGTGGCTCGTTGATTGGACCGAGTTCAGTAACCTATCATCCCATCAGATTAGAGATTTTGGTGATGAGGGCGAGTCAAAACAAATCCGATCCAAGTCCTTTCCCTGACTTGAGCTAAGGATGATGGACTCATCTGCACCCTCTGCTCTAATTTCCCCTCTCTTTTTGCTTATAGCAGTTGACAGCACATGAAGGAACGGATAAATCTGAGCTGCTTCATTCGGCTCATTTTTGTTTTTTTATGCTCAGTACGAGACGACCCGTGCTGTCAGAAGTCAACATTTATTCTTTGTTCTTTCCTCTAAACTTTTTATTTTCTATCATTCCCAATAATTTATTTGGACTTCTCACATTTTGGGGAAATACACTCATTTGTTGCCGAGAGTTCCTTGAGAGGACTTTACACCACTCTTATGTCTGTCAGGGGTAATAGGGGTAACAAAATCAGCCGACCACAGCACCTCTTAAGCTTGTTAATTTACACCCATCTCATTTATTCAAAAGCAAACTGTAAAAATGGCACGTTGCCGTTGTGTGCTGGACTATTTAAGGATTGGGAGTTGTTGCCAGGCAGCCAACGGAGACTCCAGTAAGTTTACTGCTGCTGTCAAAGGAAAAAGCTAAGCTAATGACCACTCGCTGTAGCTTCATATTTACTGTACAGATATCAGAGGTCTATTTCCCAAAATATAAAACTATCCTTCAACAGATTACGCTGCTAGTTTTGCTCATCTTTGCTGGAGTGCTGTATTAAATTTTCTACTTGTTTGCTACCATCAAAGTTTCACTCTTAGCATGTCTCTTTCAGTTCAAGTGCTGTGGCAGCAACAGCTCATCCGACTGGGCCGAGAGCGTCTGGATCCGCTCCCAAGACGCGAAGCACCGAAAGGTCCCTGACAGCTGCTGTAAGACTCCCACCGAGCTCTGCGGCATCAGGGACCACCCATCCAACATCTACAAGGTGGAGGTGAGAGGATGAAGGGCGCGTGTGGGCTCGATCAGTATTTCCGTCATGTCTCCCGAGTGTGTCAGCGCTGAGATTGTGCGGCGTACGAGTAGCAGAGGAAGAAGAGCTGTCATATCCGAAGCGTATACATGACATTTGTTTGCAGTGAGACTTCAGTAACACTCCCATGCCAGCTGATGCAAAGTAAAGACGTGCTTTGTTTTTCATTTAGGGCGGCTGCATCACCAAACTGGAGAAATTCATCTTGGACCATCTGAAGATCATCGGAGCAGTGGGTGTTGGGATTGCCTGTGTACAGGTGAGCAAAGAACTTTTTGCAGCACATAAACAGATTAAACAAACGTACGTCCGTGGAGATTGCTAAACTGTGTTTTTCTTCCCCTCCATCCAATCTCCAGATCATAGGGATGGTGTTTACATGCTGCCTATATCGAAGTCTGAAGGCAGAGCCGTACTAAGAGAAGCAGAAGAAGAAAAAGTGTGTGGGTGACGGAGGTAACTTCATCACCACGTCATACTCAAATAGCCCATAGGTTCTTTTCTTTGCCTTGCACATAGGGAAGAAAAATTTGGCGAGGGATCAAATTGCACATCTGAGGATCTCATTTTGGTAAACAAAGGGTGGAAAAACACTACAAGGTATCTTGAAGCAATTAGGCACTCAAATTGCAGTCTCAGCTACATCTTCGAGATTACAGCGCTGTGAGAATAAAAAAACCTCTGAGAGCAACGGATGGGGAGTTTTAACACAGATCGTGTAGGATACTAAATAGTCTCTGGGACCAAAGCATTGTAGTTTTCTTCCACTCGGAGTCCCTCGATGTACATTTATGTTTGTAGACCAGGTGCTGCACCCGGGAGTGGTGTAAAGATCGGTGGAGTAAAACTGGCACTTTGCAGAAAATGTTAATCCTGGTCGCAGCAGCTTGCCTATACCCAGCAGCACGCTTTAACAAGCCTACCTCTGGGGCCTCCTTCATCTGCAAGAGCATTTTGTTTCCACGCTAAGTACTCAGTCATGCATTTCAAATATTCGTTCGATAGCGGCCTTTTTAAACTCTTGAACTGTTAGGTTTTATATCTTGTAAATGAATATTTTCTGTAACACTTGAGGGGCTTTCTTTTGAGCTGTAAGGCTTTAATCGCCGAGTGTGTCTTCATAGTGACGTGTCGGTGTTTTAATCATGTTTTTAAATCAACAAGATCAAAGATCTGCTGAGCAGAACACACTGTCCGTTAATGCCTTGTTCAAAAACAGAAGGGTACATTCAGTCAGGATCCAGCGCTGCGGCGAAAACCGAGGTTGTTCCATCCATTTGAGTTGGGGTAGTGCGTTTTGGCTGGGGCGGTGTGGGTCACAAGGGTGTCTCCGCCAAAAAACTGCGACAGAGAAGCTGAGCCGGATCTAACTTTTAGAAAAGGTCGCCTGGCGGCCAATCAGACACTCAGACTGGTCCAATCTCCACAAATGTCACTGAAACTGAGACTGGTGGATTCATGGACTAAACTCTTGATACTCTACCTGTTGTGTTTTGGCTTTGTCATAATTACACTGCAAAATAGTGACACAAAGAGCTTTAATTTGGTTTGTGTCCGATGGTTTGAGAGGGCTTTGGTCGAGTGACATAGACAGTGAATGAGAGTGAGGGAGCACCAGCATCGATAAAGCCGGTTAATCAGCGAAATAAGAAGTTATTTCCTGATTGTTTCACAGCAGTTACGTTCCCGTCAACCCAACACAGCCGCCTGATCTTTACTGAATGTACCCGACCTGTGCCATTTGACACAATAACGCCAGTATTTCAACCAATGTGTAACGTCTGATGTTAATGAAGTTTGTGTTTATGATTCATACAAGCAGTGCCACTTACATCGCTCATAAGAAAGTGCCTCATGTTTTCTTTTGTATACAAGGGATTTCTCCACTGATGCCAAAGTTGTCCAGCGTAACTTTGTGTAAGGACCTACTGTATCCAGCCTTATTCACTTATCTACTGATGTCACTCTTTTTAGATTGTTTCTTTCATAAATGAAGATTTTGTTTACTTTTCTATAGACCATGAATATATTATTGTATTTAACGAGACACGTGGTATAAAATGATATTCACTCACTGTTAGCGTTGATCTTTTTTCGTATGTGCCTCAGAGACAAACACTGAATTAATCTGCTGTATTTCTGTCTTTGTGATAATGCAGGAATAATTTTAGGTTGAATAAACGTTCATCAACAACACACCTTCTGCTCTGTTTGCTTTCTCAGGTGACAAACGGTGTATCAATTAGCATTTTTGAATTCAGTGTGACAGATTCTGATTTGTAAAAAAACACCGACTGACAACTTTAAACAGCGGTACTGCACAAATACAGAGGGAGTCCTTCACGTTACAGTTATCAGGTCATGTCATCCCAAAAACTGCCAAAAAAACAGTGTAAAGTAAAAAACCACATCCCGGGAACCAGTGGCCCTTACACAATTGGCACCAGCTTACAGGTGCATTAGTGTATTAACCCAAAGTCAATTCCCCTAATGTCATTGTACTGCGGTGATGTAGATTTGGGATGTGAGCCATATTCTCGACAGCAGCTGCTGCTCGGAGTTTATTACCTATACAATGGCAGATGTATGGCCCGTAATGGGAATTATTCTGCTGTTCAGTGCAAGGCCGAGCTCATCTGACCTCTTGTATTGTCGAGAGTGACTGCATCAGTGTCATTGCTGCGAACGGCAGCAGTTACCGCGTGCAAACACAGGGAGGCAGCACCTGCCAGGCTTTCATTGCCACACACACACACACACACAAACACACAACACCACATTGATGAAAACAGCTGGTGAGAGTGTGTGCATAACACCCGGAGGCTGTTGAGGATTACCCCTCTCCGAACGCGTTCACACTCTTTCCTAATTCAGAACGGCAGAAAAGCTTTAATATGGCTTTTTTTTTTTTAAAGTGTTCATGTGGGGTAAAAACTCTTTTTTTTAAACATGCACACAATCACAAATAATCACCTGGATATTTAACTTCACCTTTAGTGAAAAACATACAACTCATTCATCCAAGAAATTTGCCTCTCAGTGCGCGCGATAGAACACGCCGAAAGAAAATCAAATGGCAACCGGTCAGCTCACAGCTACAGACTACTAATTGGTTTCCATCGGGACTGCTAACAATGCAAATGAAACCATTTCCCAGTTAGTGAAGCTGACGGTGTAAAAACATTTCCCCCTCTCTGTGTAACAGGCGCACATGGTGAAATGAAACAACAAGAGATCCATGTGTATTGTCACAATACCCCTCGAAGGTCTTCTCACAGCACACACCTCGTGAAAGCTGAGTCATCCCTGGCAAAATGAGCCTGTGAGGATTTTTTTTTTTTTTTATTCTCGTCATAGGAGGCGGGAGGGGATTCAGCAGTTAACGTTTCCATTGGAGTAAAAGTAGTTCAGCACATGGCAATTTTAACAGGGCGCTTTTCCAAGGAGCAGACATCTGTGGAATGCAAGTCGTCTGCCCTGCTCTTGACACAGTCGTTGCCTCTTGCTTGTTGCCTGCGTTTGACTTAAAATACATGACAGAAATTACTAGCCTTTTGAACGACCAGTGTGTCCCCACCCTGCTGATCAAAGCCCATAATAAATCTACCCTCCTTCATGGCCTCCCTGCGTGTTCTGCTTGCTTTACCGTGACAGCAAGCTAACACAAGGGCTATGTTAATAATGCTGGTGCATGACATTTCCAAAATATCTCCTCCAATATTTTAAGCAGTTGTCCATTCAGTGCCCATGTCACCTACTGCACTTTGGCCCTTTTTAGGAGAGAGGTATGCTATTTTCAACCTGGTTGAAGGAGCAGAAGGTTGTAGACTCTTCTCCCTCCACCTTTTTTTTATTTCCTGAGAGGTGATGTGATTTCTGCTCCTACAGGATAAAACAGACAGCAGGGGAGCTGTGTTACAGTTTGTCTGCAGCTGGTGACAGGAGGAGGAACTTCGTTTCCCAGGGTCACCCAAGGGTACAGAAAAACCTGTGTGTGTGTGTGTGTGTGTGTTCCTTAAACCTAATCGACTGGGGACAGCTTGTCTGCTGAGGTTAACATTTTGTTATTTCGGTTTCGCGTTGGTTACGTTAATCACGAGCTAAAACAGGTCCTGTCTTCGCTTAGGGTCGGCTAAAGGTTAAGCTGAGGTAAGTATCAGCCATGGTTAAGTTTAGCGTTACCTAAAAGGAAGTGAAACCCCAGAGACGAACATCGAGGTGGTTCCCAACCTGTGGGTCAGGACCACAAATAGAGGTCGCATGAGGGGTTGTTAAGCTTAACAGCAAAAGATAGAAGAAACCATAACTAGACAACTTAAAATTATGATTATTTGCTCTAATTGTTTGCATTTTTACCTTCATAGAGCCCAAAACTACTCTTTAGCTTTGGGTACAGATATGCAACCTTTGACACAAGCCTGCAAATAGATGTTGCATTGTTTTTAAGAGGTCAGAAACGAATCTCCTGAGCGACCGCATGTCAACATCTGTGTGTGTACAACAACATAAAAAGCGGTGTCAGGGAGGCGCTGCACTTAATTCTGCAGACAGAATATTTTATGAAGCCTCTGAACCTTTTTACAGCTGTGAGCTGTCAGCCAGCTAAAGCCTGTGCTGTTACTCCACGACGTGAACACAAGCGATCAAAAACATAACATTCTCTTATGTCTCGCTGTGTGTGTGCGCGTCCTGAACGTCTCTGCTGCGGGCACACACGTGTAAGGTCATTTCATTTTCATTCCAAGGCCTCTGGTGTTTACATTGTGTATGTATGTATGTATGTGTGTGTGTGTGTGTGAGAGAGAAAAGGGGAGGGGGTACGAATGTAATCTTGAGTCTGTAGATGGCAGCAACACTCTTGGCCAATCTGTTTCAATAAAATGGAGAAAATAAATGCTTTTGTCTTGGCGGTCAAAGGGCTGTCAACTGAAATTGAAATTAATTGGAACAATCCAACCTGAAAAAAAAAAATCCACTGTAATTGTGAAATAAATGCGCTGCCAAGAAGAGTTGTCCTCCCTTTGTATACCTGTGCATGCATGCATGCATGCATGCATAGCGACACTCTGGGCACGGTCATATGGATGTTTATTAACATGCAGAAACGCATTAATAAAATGTGATTAATGCAGAGTAACAGCTTCTACTTCACCCACATGATGATCATGACTCTGGGTCAAGGATAAGCCTCATTATGCAGCGGAAGAAGCCAAATAAAATGTTTTATTCTGCTCACTTGGCCATGCTGTAAATTGACTTTGCTGAACGTGATTATATTTGGCTTTTTTTTTTTTTTTCACAGTTCTCAACAGTCTTATTAAGCGCTGACTTCACATATTTTTGGGGTGTGGGTGTGTGAGGAGGGTGCTGATTATGTAAGTCATTTACATTTCCTCCAATTTGGAGAGTGACTGGCTCAGCGAAGTGAGAGAATTTGAGCCTCGGTTTCGCTTTCAAGCTCCCCTCAGACTAATACTGAAGAGTTGTGTGAAATAAAACCTCTCGCTGAGCTGCCTCTCGGCTTTTAGGAGATGTCACCGGTGCATCTGTTGTAAAGAAGGAGCGACTATGAGAGGACGCACATCAGGGTAAAGCTCCTGTGTGCTGACAAGAGCCTCACATGTGGCTCTCATCCCTCCGCATGCAGATACAGTGCCGTACACCACACACGTCACTCCGTCTGCCACTCACTTGCTCACTCAGGCTTACTTCAGCCCTCGCACGCTCCCCGAGGCGTAGCGCCTTAACATCTGGCTCTCCCATCCTTTTCTCTCTTCTGGGTCACATCTCATTCAGGCAGAGGAGATTCGGAGTCCTTAGGTGTTTAGATCCTCTCCAAGGTGGTTTGACCAGCTGGCTTTTGATCCTCTAGGGTGTTGGAGTGTATCTGTTTGACAGCAGTGGGGGGGGTTGTGTATCCCAAAGGATGGCAACAGGGTTACAGCTGTACACGTGGAATCAGGAGGAGCTGTGGAAGCCATGGTACTACAATAAAAACCTATTTTGACAGTATAGTGGATGTCGTATATTGCATAGGTTTCTGAAGAGCCGTTTTGAAGCTCAAAATCTGTGGCCCTGGCTCCCATCTGTCAAGTGAAGTTGGACATTTTAACATGGGGACTTATGGAGATGTACTCATTCTGTAGCCAGCCTCAAGTGGACGTTTGAGGAACTGCTGGTTTTGGCACTTCCACATTGGCTTCATTAGGTTATAGCTTGGTTTTGCCAGCCCACTCTGTGATTTTATCTTGTGAACGCAATAACCTAAGAAACAGTTAATATTCATACAACTTACAGTGCAGAGTAAATACGAATATCGTCCGCGTATTATGTTTGGGAAGGTTGTGCACACATTTTACGGTAGATGCTTTTAAAAATGGTTTGAGAAAGGCCATGAATTAAAAAGGCAACATGGTTGCGACTGAAACCTGACTATATGTTCATTCTAAACCTTTATTTTACTAATTTTACCATCAGATAATGTTTCTTTGCATAAGGTCTGAAAATTAAGGCCAGGAAGTGAATGAAATCTTGACAAAAGAGAGCTTCTGTTCAGTTTGAACTCCTTTGCTGAGATAATGTTAATTTGACCGTCATATTAGATTAAGCTGTTACTTCTTTGCAGAAATAAGAAAGGCCGTGAATTAAAAAGACGACATGGCTTTATTTGATTTCTCACTGAAACCTAGACAGGAGGGAGATTATGTTCATTTTCAGCTTCTTTTCCTAAAGCTAATTCAAACTGTCATTTCTCTGCAGAAAGGCTGACAAAACAGATTTCTCTATTAAAATAGTGTAAAAGGTAATAAATTAAAGGGAAAACATCGTTTTCATTAGTAGTGTAGGAAGTATCCAGATCATTTTAAAAGTTAAAGTTGTAATACCGCACTTCTATAAAATTTTATGACAATCATTATAGTTTAGTTTATTTCAGAGCTCTGAGCTTCCAGTCTGGACAGAGTCACCTAAGAGGACTGCTAGCTGCATAGTTCTAGGTAACGAGAGCTACAGTTGGCAGCAGTTCGCCGTTTCTGGGACTCTTTTAGCCCGAACACCCTGGTGAGGCGACACCATGAACACAAACATTACACCTTATAATGTTGCACAATAAAGACCAACACTTTGGTTTAATTTAACACAATAAGCACTGTCCTAAATATGGAATTTTTGTTTGATCGCTCTCTCTGTTTCTCTTCTCTGCTTCAACATCCTCTTTGGTCTTTTTACTTCTGTCATTATGTCCTTATTATTATTATTATTATGTCATTTACATTGCCCACTTGCACAGCTCCGGTTCTGGCACAACACCAGCCCCACTCCCTACCAGTATTCGCCCGCTCCCTGAGCCTGAAAACCTCCTCTTCGTGGTGGTCCAAAACACCTGTGGTACAAACACTTACACTGCCCCGATGCAACAAGCTCACAGTCTGGATAGCCCCGCTGAAAAAAACTGAGCTAACGTTACCTAACAGCAGCTATAGTTAGCAGCAGTTTACCGTATATCAGGACTCTGTAAATCCCAAAAAGTTGATACGAAGCAGCCGGAGGACATCAGAGTGAAAACCAGAAAACATTTTCTCCATAAAATATGATCCAGTTTTTATCAAAAGCAGTGAAATATTTGGTGGTGTGTGACACAAAGTTACATAGTGCAGAAACAGACGTTCATGCCACAGAGAGGGAATGACAGAGACACAATTCACCTGGTTATTTTTTGCTAGAAAAGTTACACAATGATGCTTTAAGGTCACCAAAGTGAGTGCATGTTTGTCTTTTCAGGGCCGACCTTCAATCATTCCCAGCGGACAGTAAAATAATGTGCAGTGTTTTTCCATTTTATTTTTTAACGTGGACGAAGAACTGGATTGAGTTCAGTCCTTTGAAAATTATTCATTTTAATATGATGTAATGTTTGTTTTGTTTGAGGGAAACTTCCTGGAAGCCAGCAAGTATTGGACTGGAAGAGACTCAGTCTGGCCTTAAGTTTTTACATTTTTGTCCAAGTATTGTTGGAAGTGGACATGTGTGCACAGATGATGGTATAAAAATTGTTCATGTTTAAAATAAACTGTTGGACATAAAGAGTTTTATATAAAAAAAGATCAAACAAACTGTTGTGTGTTATTCGGTCTGACTTGAGTGAAATAAATTACTAAAACTCAAAGAAATTAAGCTAATTAAAATTGCAATATTAACACTTTGCATGGACATTTTTGTGTAGGATAAAAGAGAGTGATTACACAAACACTGTCAACGCGTGCTCATGACGTCCGTACTCCTTGTTGCTGAGGCCTGCTCCATCCAACAGTTGCACCCTCTTCAGCTCTGGAAAACCAATTATTACTGGTTGATGTAACCACATTTAAAAACTTTGGTTTCTTGCAAATTATGAAGAGATTTACTTGGCAGTTATAGGCTTAATCAGCATTGTGTGAACTCATTTTGCAAGCAGTTGAATGTAACAGATGTTCATTTCTATATAAAAGTCCTGCACTCCAGCTTAAATTAAATAATTTAACTGCTTAATATCACTCCAGCAAGTTGGTTCAGCTGAATACATTTTTTAGATTTCAAACCCGTTCGTGTTTTTGGTAATGCTGTGCCCCAATTCTTCCGTTAGTGTGCTATGTACTTCTTGATGTAGTGCGCCAATTTAGAATTTTTTCTGCCAAAATATAAATATAAAGCATATGTACACCTAAAATTTGTATATTGCGGTATTCTTTGCAGCTGCCTCAGCTCCAGCTTCCACTACGAAGCCAAAATGGCCACTTGAGGCTGGCTATAGAACCAGTCAATCTCCATAAGTCCCCATGTTAAAATACGCGACCTCACGGCAAGACAGGTAAGTGCCGTTACAGATGACTTGTTTGCGCACCCTGGTGATATTCAGCTCGCCTCAGGTCCATCGATGCTCCGCGTTTTTGTCCTTTTTTTAGTGAGTGACATCACGGATACACCATCCATTCTTTATACTGTCAATAGTGTGAACACACTTGTGAACTCAAAATAGCAAGTGTGAGTGTGAAATTGAGACACGGCTTATTAAAATAATTCGACTGAGCCTGTATATTCTTTTTTAAAGGCGATAATGGCATGGCATTAGTCAGCACAGGCTCCTTTGTGTGTGTGTGTGTGTGTGTATATATATAAATATATAATAGTTTTAAATATTTTAAATGCTGTAGGTGCACTTGATTTATCTATCTGATAGCATCTCGACAGTGTCGAGGGTCAATGACTCTGAGCCACCCCTGATCAGAGCCACCAGGGGCATTAAATGTGCATTAAAAGATTTTCTAAAGTGGATAATAAAATGCTTATCGACATGCTAGGATTAGACCACAGGGCGAGATGGGGATGTAGATTTATTTTTTAATATCTCTAACTTTCAATCAGAAAATGTGCTCGTGCAGGTAAAATCATAATTAAAGGTAAGATCACAGGCGCAGAAAAATACAGAGCATATAACATGAGCTATTGTGTTATTATTATTGGAGCTTTGAGCTCTGGGTGCACCTGCACTCAGCGGGTGCTTGAAGGAAGAGGAGATAAATGCTGACTCCTGCTTGTAGAGAACGGGAATTCATATAGATCCATTGCACGTTTGCTCACTAGCAGGTTATCATCTGTTCCACCTCGATTAGTTTTACCTGTCCATGATTAGTCTCTTCAGGGTTAGGCCTTCACTGAGAGCGGATCGTCCACTAATCAGATGATCGGTGGTTCGATCCCCGGCTGCTGCAGTCTGCATGTCGTAGTGTCCTTGGGCAAGATACTAAACTCAAATTGCTCCCAAAGGCTGCGCCATCAGTGTGTGAATGATTAGCTCCCAAAACCGATGAACAGTTGGCACTTTGCATGGCAGCCAATGCGGCAGTAGCTCCGTCCATAGGGACTTGGCTTGTGAAGCAGAGGGTGGCCTGTTCAAATCCAGCATGGACCAAAGTATGGAGGGTGGACTGGTTGCTGGAGATGAGCCAGTTCACCTCCGGGGCACTGACAAGGTATCCTTGAGCAAGGTACCAAACCCCTAACTCCTCCCAAGGGTGCTGCTACGTGGCTGCTCATCACTCCACCATCTCTCTACATTTGCATGACTTTGTGTATTTGTTGCTGTATATATATATGTGTAAAAAGTGAGTGAAAAAAACAGTACAATCCATTTTCTTGTGTGTTTAATCCCTTTGTTCCTTGTTTTCAATGTCAGTTTGTCTTTGTCTCAAGTCTGGTTCTGACTACTTCTTTGTTATGTTGGACCTTTCCTGTTTCATGGATTTTGGATATAACTTACCTTTGCAGATTTGTTTGCCTTTTTGGACTGCCCTTCTTGGTTTTTGACTGAGCCTGCCTGACTATCTGTGAACTTTGTACATTCACTTTTGCATTGAACCATCCTTCTGCACCAGTTTTACCTCTGTAGTCTGTGTGCTGGTCCTATTCTTTGTATTCCTGGTTACCCTGCTTGAACTTTGGCACATTTTCTCTTTGATTTTTCTAACCGATGAGTAATAAAGTCAAGTTTTTCTGCTCTTCAGGAGGTAACCGCATTGGGATTAGGAAATTCTGATGACTATCTTATTGGGAGGGACTCTCAGGCACACAGACTAAAGATGAGTATCTAATCCCTGCTCATTCTCAGATCAACATAAACTGAACTCATACGACACTCACTGTGCGCATGTACAGTATGAACTCTGATTAAGGTAGTTAAAGTATTACGAGTAACCCAATGTGTCCTCCTTTGTAAGTAAAAGTACTTAAGCTGCTGTAATTAATAATTTTACAACATAAGTATTAAATGACAATGTGAAAGGAGTCACTCGTAGTGATGAACCTACAGAAAATTATCACCTGAACCTGCAGCTCTTTTCTACTTTATGGAGCATTAAATTGAGTTTCAGATCATTGTTTGGCCGTCCAGCCACAACTTTACTGCGTTGGTTTGTTCTGACTGCTCTCATACTTTGTTTTCAGCACTGCAGGCAGCTGTTTTCAGAGGCAAAGCTCTAAAAACCCCTTGTACACTCCCTGTTCTGTTAGCTGGTGAACACAGTGGAGCATTTTAAAGAGCTGGATATTTCTCTTGGGAGTTGGGAAAGATCAAAAAGAGAGTGAATATTAGACTAACATGATAATGTTGCTCGGAACTGCTGGATGTGTAAATAAGCAAGTGTCCACCGGATCAGTTTAAAATGTGATAATACAGTAAGTGAATGTGACAAAAGTGTACAAAAAAGTGCAGTTTTATTGAAGGTTGGAGTAAAAATATAGAAACATTATCAGATAAATGTACTCAACTGTACCCAGTATTTCCCATCACTGTCAGTGGTAAGATCATCACTGCTCTGCTTGGTCAGTAGGATCCCAGCAGACGGAAGGAGACTGGACAAGGGCGGCCCAGCTCTGCCCTGGATGATCTTTGGACTCCATAAAGGAGGTGTGAAAGAAAAAGGATGATGGCCAAACTACCAGACAACACCTCCCACTGCAGTACATGAAAACCTGGGAGCACTGGGCAGCTCATGCGGGGACTGAACTGCTCCACTCACAGCGTGTGAAGAAGCACTGGCGGATTCGCCACTGTTCTCAGAAGACCAAAAGAACTACTGGGCTACAATTCAACCAGACGACTCAACTGTTAACATCTCTGCGCATGGATCCGAATCATGCCATTGTCCCCAATTCAGACATTTGTCCACAGTTGTTATCCACTTAGGTCCAGATTAACTCCCAGAGAGTCTAATGGTTTTTCCATGTCTGCAGAAAAAGATCATCCACATAGTATCCTAATTCTTCAGTCACATAGAAATAGATGGAGGGTCTTCCCTCACCCGCTTCCCCGTAATGGCTTTCATTGCCTGCATTAAAAGCGATTGACCCACTTCTTTATGTTGTTGAAGAGAGTCAGGGACATTTCCAAGCAGACACAAAAGTGGATTTGCTGATACCTGTTGACCTATTGCTGTGCTGATGTTTACACATACTGCTCTCTAGAATAATGTTGCATTCTCACAAGCAGTGCAGCGTAGTACCTACGTGAGTTTCTGCATATCTTTTGATGCCAATAATTTTGTGCTTTTGAATGCATGATTTATACACGGTGATATTATTGTTTTTACTACTTCTGTCATCCCAGCATTGACAGCATATAATTAGTTTAGGATCCTGATTTAAAAAGTGAACCCAACATGGAAGTGTCTTGAACCTGCATTCTTTCTACCGGTCAGCAGGGGGCAGCACCACAGGCTGGACAAGTTTGTAAGAAAATGACTTCTCAGTTGATTTATTACCTCAGTAAACAGTTTCCTCATGAGTTCATGATCTCAATCACTAGTTTTAAGCTTCATTCCAAACAGCATGGTGTTCATTTTGTACGGCACAGTCCCTTTCAGACTAAAATAGACAATAAAGCGCAGCACACTTTAGGGGCGTGGCTACCTTCACTACACACCTTTTTCAAAATGGCAGTTAGTTTGAAGTTTTCACATTTCACTCTGCTGCTCTCATGTAGCATTTTAATTAATAAGCTAACCTGTCAACAGCTTGACATATTGTTAACTGGTTTATTAGAATGTTAAAAAAAAAACATAATTTCAAGGTGGAGATTTTCTTTGCACTTTGACTCTCTGACAGCAGTCTGGAGCTACAGAAACTCTCCATAAAGGTAAGCAGCTACTGATTGTGTTGGAAGATATCTGCTTTTTTCCATTGGTCATTTTAGCTGATGTGCTGTTGGTATTATTGCTGGCTTTTTTTTATTGGCATCCGTTGTCTGCTAAATTCAGCTTTTATGGTGTTTACCTATGTAAATGAATTTACATTGGTCTTAAGTTGGTGAGTGTTAGGGGCTGAATTGATGTTTTAGGGAGTTTCTTAGCCCTGCAATTAAAACCTCACTTCAGTAAACATATGCCAAAAGTAAATACTCAATATGGTCTTTGTGTTGCATCTTTTTTTTTTTTTGCTGCAGATGTTTAAAGTATAGATAATTTTAACTACTTTATCTGTAATTGAATCCAGTGAGGATTGCATGGAGGTCGCCAAATGGTTGTGGCATATATAATAAATAACATATTGTGACAAGCAGTACAGAATGAGACAGACAAGAGGCGGCTCTCAGCGATGTCAGTCCTTCAATGACATTCAGTACAAGGTATTGAGTACGTGGAGACAACCCCATGAGGAAGGGTTTGAACCGGAAACCTGCTGTGAGTCGACAGCGATAACCGTCACTATGTTAGCAGGCCCAGTTACCTCAGTAATATCTAAATGGATCATGATTATTTTGGGGGGCAGCAACTCTAAAAAGCTGAGAATCATCTACAGCTATGCATCATATCCTTTCATCATTTGTTTGTAGCGTCACTGCATGGTTTCCAATGGACAGGAACGGTATGAAAATGTGTTTTAATCTTAAAAAAACAACTATAGTATAGAGTATAAAAGTATATTATTGTACAAAATGGAAATAGTCAAGTAAAGTTACTCAAATTTGTACTTAAATAAATGTTTTGAGTTACATTACACACTGTATATTGGCTTTGTTGAAGTGTTTTGGCTGTGTGCTTTAACACATAAAGTATTTTAATTTTAATTTGTATACCTTTTAATAATTATTGAGCTAATGTGTGTCATCCTGCTGCGGGTGCATATCAAGTGGACTGTTTGATTTTGATTTATTCATGTGAGTTTATTAGTTTGTATGTGCCCAGCAGGATAATGGCCACATGTGGATGGTGATGGATGGATGTTTGGTTGGTGTTGAGCTCAAAAGTGAAAGTAGTAAATGAATTAAGTGGATGTCAACAAATCAACACAAATCAGATGAGGTTATCTGGGTTTGCTAATCGAGTTATAGTTTTGATGACCATGGGATTTAATGATTTGAAGATAAGGTGTTAAAGTGGCAGCTTTGCTAATGTGACCCTTGTTTTAATCTGATTCATATTATTCGAGCGTGTAAGCGTAAAAATGTAAGCGAGAGCCTTGTAAATGCTCAGTATATTGCCTCACCTGGTTGTGCCTCCCTGAGACTTCCCTCCTCCCTCAGATTCAGTCAGGGTGGAATATGACAGTGCATAATATTTCTGCAGTTCTTTGCTTTTTCTTTTTTGTTGTTGTTGCTTTATTTTTTTTTCTCAGTCCCTGCACGAGAAGCCAAAAACTGTTGATGGGCTGCACCTCCAATCTCTGTGTATGTGTCATTGTTGGGGAAAAGAGATAGAGGTGGGGGTGCTGAGGTGTGTGTGTGTGTGTGTTTGCTGGAGGTGGGGGGTTGTGAGTTGCTGGGGCGTAAAAAGTCCACTACGATTTGTCACCGTCGACTCTGTGCCTGGCTGTCAGTGGCAACCCACCTGCATGCTGCACCAAAGGGCGTGCATCTGCTAAGCAGGAACCTGAACGCCTGTTGCTCCTTCTGCATGGGAGTGTGTGTTTTTGTGACAGGGAGAGTTCAGAAGAGGAAGCTTTGCCTTAACCATTTACCCGTGGCAGCCCAGGGGGCTCTCGATGGACTGCTACGATCTGCAAAGTGAGAGCAAGCTAATCTGCGAGCTACTGTTGGCTTTCCACTATTAGCTGTATAGCCAATATAGTGTATGTTATTTAAGTGACAACACTGACTGTGGGTGTGACAGTATGTACAGTATTTATTTGACAAGAGTCCATAATAGACACATTTCAGCAGGAACTGATTAATAAAAATCAGCTGTGCCTTCTTCATTATCATATTTCTCAGTACTTCATGAACAGAGCTGATACTGAATGACATTAATTAAGCAATATCACATGAAAGGGAGTGATGTTGTACTGAATATCAGTTGCAGGTAGCCGGAGATAATCACAGTGTGCCGATATTCAGTAGAACAGCATGCCTTGAAGTGTGATATTGCTTTTATACAACAGGTTTACATGCAGCAATTATTGGTTTCCAGTAATAAGTATAAACAGATTATGATTTGTTTGTTTGCCAACACAAATAGTTCCACAACTGGACCGGGACTGTTTCCAAACAACATATAAACATTTCCTGAGTGTTAGCTTGCGAGCTACTTTGTGTAGGTCTACACCACTGGTCAGCTGTTTTGTATCACGTACGCTACTTTAAATCTTTGTTGTGCAAAGTTTTTTACAATCAACGATAGATGATGACTGCTAAACGGTTGTTAGGTCTGTGAAGCATGCAGTTAAAAGTCTCAGTGCTGTTACGCTTTATATCAGCTAACTGTATAAAGCTAAATAAAGGCTTTACTATGCTTTTTCCATTCACTGTAGAGAGTTTGACACATTTTTCCATGCAGAGACGTGCAGTGGGCTTCCTCACTGTTCACCATCTTCTCATTCTTCTTCTGTTGTTTTGGAGGAAAAGAACTAAAAAAATAAATAAATAAAAATAAAATAAAAACTCCACAGTTGTCTCCGTCGGCCATGTGACAGATGCCTTGCAGGTTCTTGCAGTTGATTTGAGAGGATTTGTGGATTCACTTTATGTAAAACAGCAGGCAGGAATGGAGACGGGCATCAACATTTCCTCTCTCTCCACACACACACACACACACACACTGGTTCTCTCCTAGGCCAGTGCTTCCTTTCCACATGATTCATCTCTCTTGACACACAGGTCATCAGCTCAACATGGTAATGAATGAATGAATTCCCCAGCATGCCGAAGTAAACGGCGATCACAAGATGGGCCCAGGATGTCTTAGTCAAGCTGTCTCTTGCATTAAGGTTATGTAACTGAGGGAGTTGAAAAGGACGTTTGCTCGCTCGCTCAATCGCGTGCGTGTATGTATGTGTGTGTGTGTGTGTGTGTTTGGGTCGAGTGTGTATGTGTGGGTGCGAGCTCGGTTCCTTTTATTCACAATTGCATTCTGACTTCGCTCTTTTGAGGATTATGGAGGTGGCAGATAGCTTCAAAGAGTATCGTTTCCAAAGGTCATTATGAGTTATTCTCTCTCTCTCTCAGTTTTTTGATCTCACAGAATATAAAAGACCTTTTTCCGAATCACAAAATCTTTATCGAACCTACAGATTCTACTGTGTTTCTACTGAAAGCTCTGTTATTATTTGTCAGCCACCTAAACCATCTGCACCGCAGATCGAGTTGCTCGATCAGTAACTGCCTCTCCAGTACGGTTGCACCTCACCCCATTATTTTTGTATCAATCCATTCATTTTTTTGCTTTATAAAAGTTTGTAGATCTTAAAGGGCCCATGCGAGATGGGCTATGTAGTCCCTCTATTGAGTTCTGGGTCTGCCCCAGGGTCTCCTCCCAGTTGGACATGCCCAGACCACCTTTCAACCTTTCAAGGAGCAACGGCTCTACTCCAAGCTCCCTCCGGATGTCCGAGTTCCTAACCCTATTTCTAAGGCTGAACCAGGCCACCTGGTGGAGGATTTCGGCCGCTCGTATCCTCAGCTCCCACTTCCCCACAACAGTCTGCGATACTGCAAAGAGATCAATTTAACATAAAAATGCGACTGAAAAGACTGATAGTGTTCTCTCTTGACAGAAAACTGGAGAATTGTTCAGCACTTGTGAAGTCCTTGTCACTTCGTAGGTCAGCTTGATGTTCCCCAATGTGTCAGACTGTGTTCACGTCCCATTAACTCTCTGCTAAAGTGCCTCAAACCTACAACAACACCTCCTGCGCCCTGTTTATTTTGACTCTAAAGTGTGACATGCAGTTTTTATTTTATTTTATTACAAAATTCATACTTACTTTGTCTGAAAACTACATGTTTTTTCTTTTTTAACATCTTGTGATATTACGTAATAAACAGGAGTCTGTGTCCGTGAGTCTGCCTCAGCTCAGCGTGCGGTAGTAGGTGGTAAAGAGTTTGACCTGCTGTAATTTAGTGAGTGTGCCTTTTTTTCCTGTTGTTTAACAATTACAATTCACTATTTTACATCATGATGTATTCGTGCAGATTGCACAAACACAGCCTGCTAGCTCTGGACCACTGACAGTATAAATATGGGCATCATATCTGCGACATCAGCCACAGGTTTCTGAGGAAGCTCAGAATATGTGGCTCTGCCCGCCAGCTTATCTAAAAAGCTGCGAAGATTATCAGCACACTTGAGGCGGGCCAAATAACGCTTGGGTGCTCAAACAAGCCACCTGTAACATCATCAGTTTTAGGAGCTAACCATTTATACGCATTCATAATTTGGGGTTGAGTATCTGCAGACTGGAGGAGCCGGGGGTCGAACAGAGGTTAAAGCTAAGTTGCTTATTGCGTAAGCCAATGCAATGCTTCCTTCCATCTCCTTCTCTCTTGGTCATTTTCATTCTGTTTTGTAGCTCAACGCCGCTCGGTCGCTATGTGGTAGGAAGCTCTTGAGTCACGTGACTGCGTGTGAATGCAGTCAGCGTGTGCATGTTTGTTTGCTGCCCCGGTCACTTCACTAGCTGGGGGGTTCGAAGCTGCCAGCTTTCATTGCATGTAGGAAGTGTGCGAGTGAGAGTGATGTTGAGGGGGAAAAAACCCATAACAGAGGTTTGTGTTCATGTGTGTGTGTGTGTGTGAGAGAGAGAGAGGATCTAGTGTTAGACTAGTGTTTGGTGGCTCTGTGGAAACATGATCACAGTTTCCCAAAATTCAATTTTACTTCATTCCTGGACTCTAAACGTGTATTCTGGCTCCGTCCAAACTACAGCAGCAGTATCGAGTCCAATTCTGGTGTTTCAGACAAATCTGCGGTGAAAGCAGCTTTCAGAAGGTTGCACACGATGGGTCTGCGTCGCCCAAAACCTCTGTCAGTCACGCTCACTTTCTGCAACGATTCCCGTTCCTTCTTCCACTACTGTTTATGTTCACTTCACTCCATCATTCTCTGAGTTGGCAGCGATGGAGACAGTGTGCTTTTAGAGAAGAGACAGGAAGGAGTGTGACCGAAAGCTGGATTGGCAGATATGAGCCAATAGTCGGATTCTCTTATCCCTCTGCTGCACATTTTTAAATTAAACTCTCACCGGGTGGCATGAAGGGAACAATTGGCACACGACCACGTGTCCGTAGATTTGTCCTCCATCTCTCTAAGAAGGGATGTCTTTTTCTCAACCAGTATGTAGCCACCAGTAACTCTTTCATGGTGATGATACGGGGTTATTCTCTGTAGCTGTTTGTTGGTCTGATGTAACAGGGCTCAGAGATGACGGGACTTTTTCACAGCAAGCATTTTAACTCGTCATAGCAGGAGAAGCAAAGGCGTTACTAATAACATTAACGCTGTTTCAGTAAGCCGTGCCACTGTGACAGTGACCCAGAATGCACAATGCAAGGACCTACAGTCATGATTTAGTCCAAATTACGATATGATAAGATAAGATGGACTTTGATGATCCCACACTGGGAAAATACACGTCACAGCAGCTCGTATACGCAAGGTGGATAAGAAAATACCCATAAATAAGAAAGTCATGAAGTCATGCTGGTGTTGAAGAGTCTGACAGCTGTTGGAATGAAGGACCTGTGGTAGATCTCCTTCTTACGTGGTGGGAGTAGCAGTGTGTTGCTGAAGCAGCTGTTTAAGGCTCTCACAGTCTCCCGCAGGAGGTGAGAGGAGTTGTTCGTGATGGATGTCAGCTTTGCTAACGTCCTCCTCTCTGCTGTTTCCTCTGTGGAGTCTAAGAGAGCAGAATGATACAGAATGATTCACATGATACAAAGGAAGGTGTAATTAACAACAAAAAGGGTGTTACCCGTTAAGAGTGAACATCACTTAGATTATTTTGTTATTCTTATTGATACTAGGAACGCCCTAGTCTGACTGACACTGATCGATTTTTGTTTTGTTTACAGCAGTATTAAAAAAATCAAGTACTGGAATACGTCGAAAAAAATCTTTCTGTTTAAACAAAGTGCTGAGAAAGTCGTTGTAGTTGAAATGAACAACGTGACACTGTTTCACACTTGTTCATCAAGTCATTCAGTTGCTTCAAATCAGAAAATCGCTTCACACATTTCATGCTCACTTCATGCTAGGAAGGAGAGGGTCGACGCCACTAGATGCCGCTAAGTCCTACACACTGCTCCACGATTTAATTAATTCCCTGCAATGATTACCAGCTTCTCACCTCACTGTCAAATGAAGCAGCTCTAAAAACAACTTCCAGGTTTTATCTGACCTCCTTTTTGAAATTGCTTTTTCTTTTTTTTTTTTTACTGCCTTAATATTCGTGTATAATTTGTTGTTGTTGCATCTTGGGTCTTCTGAGAGCAGCCTCCTCCCCCATGTTGAGCAAGGAAATGACTTTCTGGAGTGCACATTGCACCGAATCATTCAGTCATCAGTAAAGCGGACTCACACGAAGACATGCGATGTATGTATGTACACAGCGCCTCGGGGAGGCTTGCAACAGCATGTTTGTCATACATACACATCGACATCCATGGACTGCTCATTATGATAATTCATTGGTCCTGAAATGAGAATGTGCAGCTCAGATCCTGAGGCTGAGGCTTAGCGTGCCTCTCTCAGCAGTTTAATGTAAGTTTTTCTGACTCCTTGTAAAACATTATGCGCTGAAGAACCAGCGGGTCAACCGCTATGATATTTTTAGGTTGAGTCAGTCTGGAAGTTGTGACTTCTTTTCTGCTTTCGAATCAGCTAAAAATCCACTTTCTGAGCGTCGTTCTTGGGTTTCATGTGAGTTTGATTTAAAACCAGAAAAGATGAATTGATTTGAGAGTTTTTAAGAAAAGGCCAAGGCATCAAATTAAAATTATCACAAGTAATATTTCCTTTCATGATTCAGCACTCAGGATATGAGGACGGGAAAGAGGAAGACATTTTTCACTTCTTTGAAATTAGAAGAAGCTGCCAGATGAATACACTTTGACGTTTAGAGGTGAATCAGATTTCTACTGCAACCTTCAAACTCACTGTGGAGCGCCGCGATCGACCAAAAACACACACAAAAACACATTTACATGCAAACATCCAGCAGCTTTATGTGCACAATCACTCATCCCTAATTCAACAGAAGCCTCCTTGAAAGAGCGGTAGGCTATTAAATGACTGTAATTCAGAACAAGCGGATGGGAGCTGCCAACTAATGATATCTATTTAATTTTCTCCAAGCCCGGGTGCTCAGATGTAGGTCAAATGGTGATTCATCGTGGAATCATGCTTGCAAAAACAAAAAAAAACCGACAACATGGAGATGTTAAGTGTGTGGGAGCTGCATAAGCCAATGCAATGCCTGCTTCCATCTCTTTCTCGTTCTCTCTCTCTCTCTGTATCTCCCTCTGTCTCCCTTGGTCATTTTCATTCTGTTTGCAGCTCAACGCCCTCACCATTTGTCCACACGACTCAGCGCAGTCATCCTATCTGCCTTGACAAGGAGGGTCTTGCCAGACGCTCATTTGGAAATGGGTTAGGGCTGCATCAGTGACTCAATTGAGATGCATCTGAGGATGTTAGTCTCGCTCTGGGTCGCTGCAGTTGTGGCTGATGCGGTTGCGGCTTCGATCCGAACGGAGACTGTTTTTCTTTTTTCGTTCAGACGTGCTCATTAACGTCGACGAGACGTGACAGCGAGGATAATTTGCGGTACTATTTTCTACACACTTTGTTCCCTGTTGTGCTGCGCTGTCAAACAAGTATTTATAATCAAAGTAGTTGTGACAGCTGAACTTTTCTGAACAGTTAACATTCGTTGTGTGTTTTACGCACAACCTTTGACCAACGTTAATATCCGTGAAGCTTTAGGTAAAGGTCTTGGTGATGTGAGATGTTTGAAGCGTAAACCCCCTTCTCGTCACACAATACAGTACGTACGTACCCACACTTCTAGTCGACTGGACCGATTTAGTTCCAGGGCAGTTTTATCAGGTTGAGTGCCAAGCAGTGATGTAACTAGGAGCTGACCTCACTAACTCTCAGTGGCAGGAGGAAGCCTACACAAAAAAACCACTGAGCTGGATGGGACTTGACATCATGTGAACCTGTCAAAGCGAACTTTGTACATTTTCAAGGTTTTCAGTCAGCTCTCGCCATAAAAAACATGATTCAGGCTGGATATTTGGAGTATCCACCAAACCCATACTGTACAATTCGGCCATGGTATATATGTATATGAACGCAATATCTCAAGAATACCTTGAAGGAATTTCACAATGCACAAACGTCTGTTTGGACTCAAGAATGAACCAAAGATGCTCTATAATGGAAGATAATGCATTACAAGCTGCGCTAGGATATGAAACGGTACACACTTCCTGTCTCTGAAGTAGGTTTGGTCTCCTCTCCCCCGATCTCCAGTGTAGTGAACGTCGTCTAGATGGATGAAAGCAGTTTGTGTTCAGCCAGAAACAGTTCAGAAAGTTATTGAAGTTTTAGTTACACCAACGATTAAGCACCGACAGAAGGAAGTGTATATCTCACAGTGTGTTGCCATGACAAAAACAGACCTTGAGCAAAGTTTTTTTGTGATCCATCTGTATGAAAAACGTCATTTCAGTGTCACGTTCACTTCAACTCATATCCTGCTGCTGCTGGTCTCCTAAAGGAGGGCCGCAGTGGTCAAACTCTCGTGAGACAGATGCAGGAAACTGATGTGATTTTGGTGGTTAAAGATCAAGGTCACTGTGACTTAACACACATATTTGGAAGATAAGGCAAGAATTTATACACTAACTCTGACTACATTTCACACAAATGTCTAATAGGATAAAATTATGACATTTTATATCCCAGAGGTCATAAAGATGTTGAAGATGGTGGTAATCAAATAATTTATATTTTGAATTTCTTCTTCACTGGTCTTGACAGACATGTCAACCTGGACTGGTTGGTGGAGACATCCTGTTGGCCTGTGTTGGAGGATTGATATGGAGTGCTGGTTATAACTTTAGGATGCTTGTTTATCGATATGAATATCATATTCCTGTTTTAAAATATATAGTATCTGTATTTGTAACAGAAAAGGAGAAGTGTCAAAGTTAAAGAAATCCAGCATTGTGCTTTAATTCCTTTTAAATCACATCTGTGGTTTTGTACAAGTACAGACAGAAGTAGCAACTTTCCAGTTATCGATTTTCTTCATTGCAACGAGGAGAAACATGAACAGAAAAGTCACAGCATATTCAGAGCTCGGGTTGAGCCATCAAAGTGCACAGGGGGGAAGCTTGACCTTATTGCGCACATCAGTGACAAGAGTTTTTTCATGTCGGGCGGTGCCTACGCAAAGATGTATCACTCATTGTTTCACCACCAGCAGACATCATGGACGAGCAGTACTGATGAAGCCTGGTGATCATGACTCATTGTTTTGTTAAACTGCTGTGTGGATGCAGTGGGACTTTTGTGCTTTGTGTTTAAGACAGGTGTTTTAAGGTACAATGGGACTCTTTGACTTCTTGTATTTGTGAACTTATACTACTTATTAAATAAAGCAGAAATGTCTGTGAAAGAAATGCCAGCAACTCAGAGAGCATGATGATCTCCAGGGAAAGATGTTGGTAAAATATGCTTGAAGAATTAATTCCTGGTGACTTTGTTATCTGTAACAGCGGCATGTCATGCTGTTTACAAGAAGAAGTGCAGTGATGTGTTCAAGGCCTCGAAAGCTGTTTGAAACTATGCCACCATGAAAATCTTTTAAAAAAATGAAACAAACAATTGCAAAATCTTATTTTTTTAATCATCAGGATTCATCTATCAATTAGCTGTATAAGGGGATAGCGCTACTCAAAAGCGACTGTAGTCTGTGTTAAATTAAATGTAGCTAATTTAATTTGATCTGGTGTTGG
The DNA here is from genome assembly GCA_036365135.1 of Miichthys miiuy. Lineage (NCBI taxonomy): Eukaryota > Metazoa > Chordata > Actinopteri > Sciaenidae > Miichthys > Miichthys miiuy. Next base: position 26,099,687 of record CM071603.1, read on the forward strand.
ATGAACGATTGAATGTCAGAAAGTATTAACATCTTTAGCTAAGATTTAATGTGAAGCAGGGCTACCTGATGACATATAATGTTGGCGCACACCCTCTTTGTTTTTTCTATAATATGAAAATTGAAGTGTTTTCTTACACATTCTTTACAGAACGTAGTTTTGTAACTGATTACTCATTACGATCTAAAGTTTTTAAGCTCTCCTCCTCTTCTCCTCGTTGTTCTGATGGTCTTGTCATGTCAAAACTGTAGAGCTGCACGCCTGCTACTCCATAAGATTAATATACGATCCGATGAAAGATGACAGGTATCAAATGAAATGCTGCATGATGATATATGAATTAAATGCAGTGTGAAATTGAACAACTTCAAACAGAAATGACTGTAGTTGTTAATCAAGATGGATTTAAAGAACCATAACAAAGTCTTTGAATATCTTTAGCCTTGTTAAATGAAATAATTAGAATTTACATTTCCACTCTTGACTCTGAGTCTTCCAGGTTCTCCCTGGTTTCCATTTATTTCTGTGCAATATGAAAAACAACTTTCACACTCTTGAAAATAGCTCGAGGCAATCCATCAAAGTGAATATCACGTCTGCTTTTCTTGTTGTCAAAGTTCTTGCTGTGTGATAAAATAACTGCGCTTGGAGTTGCAACTGCAACATCATGTAATAATAATGAAACGTTGACAACAATGAAGGCAGACTTAAGGCAGCACTGTGCTAGAAAATAACTAGTATGTCTCATGTGATGTCAGTACAACAATCAGAAGTCAAACTAGGGCTGTGCAATGTAATAATGACTATTTATATAGCACCTTTAAAAAAAAAACTGAGTTAACCAAGTAGTTTGACAGACAGGCACAAAGAGGCAAAATGACAGCAGAGAGCCAGACACTGAGGCCAAACAACTGCACGACAAAAAATCAAAATGTAGGAGCAAGTTAGGGGTAAGACATTGAAAGAGTGTTTCAAAAGCAATAGCCATTAAGAAACATGACCATCAAGGTCGTTCAACTCTTTGTGTCACAATATTTTAGGTCATTTGGACGCCGCGTGGAGGAGATTGAACGTGACACAGAACAGGTGATCCTGAACAGGAGAAGGACTTACTGTATATCTAAAAGGAACGCTGCATCTGTCACAATGACGTGATTTTAGGTATGAAAAGTCTGACACCACGAAGCGGCGCTTTGCTGCCGCAGGCTGGATCCCACAATCAGCTCAAACTAACCTCAACTAACACCTATGTAAGAATCGTGCCTGGAAGAGTGAGCGCCCCATGGACTGCATTGTGATTTGGATATGAAATAACCTGTATCTAAATATGAGATTCTGGCCCTATCACACTGCCCTAAAGAAATCTGTTCAATTTGTTTGTCACATATAATCATAAAAGAACAATCAGAGGAAAATGTACTTCAGTGAGCTCTTACTACATATATGAAGTATAAACAAGACGGGAGACGAAGAAGAAGAAGATGAAGAAACAGTACAATAACAACAATAACAATACTGGACTAGTGAAAAAGCTTGTTATTGGACCTTGAGTTTGGAAGACTGTATTCACAAAATACAGGCACGGATGAGTTATCACAAAGTATGTAAGCTTATACTATACGTAGTCAAATATATGTAAAATAATCTGATTGTTTTTATATGAAACTCCCTCTCTGTTCTCTTCCTGTTGGTGTTTCTGATGACTCACCCTGAACTCGGCGATACACACAAACTCCAATAAAATGAGATTTGGGGGCGACCAGCTCAGCCCATCCATCAACTGCACTTGACTATTAGCTCGAGGGTTGTAGCAGTCGGCAGAGCGAAATCATGAGTTGGAAAGTGTGTGTCGGGAAAAACGTTATTTAAAGGAAGCGTGGTTATGCTCTAATTTATTTGTTTCTCCATCGTTCTTAATCTACTGCTCTATTACAGTAAAGTGGGTGTGGGAGATTTGGGTAAATGCCAACAGTCCTCTAAAGCTCCATATCGTGCGAAGGCCACACACAGATCCTGTTACTTTTGTAACTTTACCCCGCTCGCATGTTGTATTTCACATCACAGAATATAAAGACGCTGCAACTGTTGTTTTACTTTGGCATTAAGGCAACATGGATGTGAAGTCCTGCAGTAGTCGCTGTACGATATGGATGAAATCATAACAGCTGATTGAACTCCGTTGCTGATTAACGCTGTGTGATGTGTTTGAAAGCACCAGAAAGTTTGTAAATTGAGGACCAAGAGGCCAGGAGAAGGAGAAGGACCAGGAGGACCACCAGACCAGAAGGAAGAGGAAGATCAGGAGGACCAAGAGGCCAGGCTTCAGCTACCAGTTCACCCTCCATACTGTGATCCGTACTGGACCTAAACCGGCCACCCTCGACTTCCCCAATCCAAACAGAGTCACACCGTATGTGTCTCAGGATAGTTTTGTTATCGAGTGAAGTGAAGCTGAACGTCAGCGGAACCAGAAACACCTTGTTGCCTTCAGGAGTTATAGATGAATCTGTTCAGGGTTTTAATTCTGCTGAGGGATTGTGAGATTCATTTTATTGATCACTTGGCATGCTTCTTTCCTGAAAAGCAATCAGACCATTGTATGAAAATGGACGAGTGAACAACAGTAGATTAAATCGAGTTAGATGTCCTCCTTTCTCACAAATATCACTCTTTTTTCAATCATGAGGAGGAGGATGATGAAGATGTTTTTCTGTCCATATCTGGAAATCTGGGATAAAAACAACAGCACACTGTGTGTCTCGTGTTTCAGATCACATTTCAGCAGCGTTCAGTTGAATCAAAAATTTTTTTTTGAGATGCTGTCAGAGAACACTACTGATTGATGAAACTTCGCACTGCCGGACATATGCCTCCTGTCACTTCAGCGTCCACTCCTCGCTGTCTATTTTTTGCGGGGTTGGAACATCATGTCACACACAATATTACAGCTACATTACAGCCTGATTGACCGTTTTTTATCCTGCTGTGATCAGATTAATCTGGATGGGTCTGAAACAATGAATGATGATATAACCATCTGGGCGCCGGCCACTTTGTCGTTCCAAAAATCAATTGGTGTTTGGCCAGGACTAAACGCCTGCACAGAGAATCCAATGTGGTGTGATGGGACACTTCTGAGTTAACAGGCTACTGAGGCAGCACTGCAGAGAAAATTGTGTCAGTTAATGGGCAGCTCTGCATTTTTAAATGGATAATAGTATTTGCCTATGTTACATATGTGTAGTATACGTGTTTACGGTGACATTATTCTGTTACGTCAGTAAAACATGAACAAAAAATGCTATATTCAACTCAACTTTTCACTGACCTATACATTTACTTTACAGTTTTAAAATATTTACACAATTTTTATGTATTTATTTACCTTTATCTAACCAAATAAGTCAGTTAAGAACCATTTCACACTGATCAGCCACTTGGGAAGCTGTAAGCACAGCTATTGACACGTTAGCATTACCTTGTTACTGCATTACTGTACTACAGTTGCCTATTTATACACACAGCATGTACGGAGTAACATTAGCATTTCTTGGGGTTGTGTTCAAGTGGCAAGCTCCATCAAAAACTGCAGTTCCTCAAACGTCCTCTTGAGGCTGGCTACAGAATGAGTCAATCTCCATAAGCCCTCATATTACATTGTCCAACTTCACAGAAATAAACATGTTTACAGCCTGGTATAAAAAACAGTTTGGGTCTCTATAGCTAATTTCCCCCTTCATGACAACAGTGGATGCTGTTACCGATGGCTTATGAGAGCACCCATGTGTCATTCCGCCCAGATCCACCCATGATCCACCTCTTTGCCGACTTATAGATTGGCTGCCAACATGGTGGCGGCCAGAGCCATCGCAAAACAGCTCTTTGGAAACAAATCACAGATAAGCCATTCATTCTTTATACCGTCAATGGTTATGTTTCTGTCCATTTAAATAATATAAGACTCTTTATTTACCTCTGTTTACTGCTAGCTCCTTTGCTATGTTCACCAGCTGGTTGCTGACTGTGTCTTGCTTGCCATTTGATGCTGAACAGGTACAAAACAGCTGCCTGCTGCTGGAAACAACACTGATGAAAACAAACAAACAAAAAATGAGCTGAAAGATGCTAAAATGCTCCGGAGAGCTGAGTCGGGTTATATTTCTCTTGGTTTCTCTCAGAAGTTTGCTTAGTTGAGTGTAATGACTTGATAAATCAGATTTGGACCCAAAATGTGAAGTAAAATATTCAGCTTTACTTATCAGCAAACAGGCAAGGCAGAGTGTTAAATCTCTTATTTAACATTTCCTCACGTCGTTCTGGTCTGCCATCTTTCATCACATCATCACTTAAACTCAAGAGCATCACTCCCAAGGTTCATATGTTATTTGCTTTCTGATTTACCATCTAGTTAAAAATATGTTAATTGTAGCTCAACAACAAAAGGACCACAAACAACTTTAGTCATTTTTGTGGTTTTCTTTTCATCGTCTGAAATTTCCATCATTAACTTTTATTATGGATACAATTAAAGTCAGAGAGTCTGTCAGCAAGAAGCAGTTATAATATCATTATTTCCATTCAGTCACATGTGAGGCGGATAATTCCTGAGCGCCGGGTTTAATATGAGTTACATAATTTCAATTTTTTCTGAAACATTTAGCCTAATAAATAATTTCCCATCTTAAAAAGACATCATAATCATATTCTGGGTTATTCAGTAATAAATTCAAAATCAGAATATCAATAAATACAGATGACGATAATGAATAAATACACGCACCTGCCATCCAGAGTGATTATGTGCTACTGAGTGGAATGCATGTTGTTCCTGATGTGCAGGTGTTAAAAGGCTGCAGAGAGAAAACACTGCTGCTCTGGCAGTGATAACTGTGTGCATTTATTAGTATTAACACAGCGCACATATGTGCGGGCACAAACACAGCCAGAAAGGACGTCTCGTTTCTTTAAATGTTTTCCGATTTCTTCTCTCCTCGCATAGTTTCCTCATCTCTCCGTGCATCCCCAGTGGGAGGGAGAAGACACAATGAAAATATGCAAGGAAGAGAAACATGGATGCAATTTAAGACACTTGGGCTACACCCTTGGAAGAAAAGGCAAAGAAGAGAAGGCAGCAGCCCAAAAGAGGAAGCAAGGGTCCAAAAAGGTGGAAAGTGAATGGGAATAGGCCGATATACTGCAAGGATAATAAAGAAGTGGGGACAGGTGATGTGAATGGTGGGTCCACAGGGATTACTGCACGGCAGGAGGGAGTGGCGGATCAGAAATAACATCTTTCCGTATCATCTTTTTGTACCTTCAAGCAAGACAGATCCCAAGGTCCTGTGTTAGAGCAGGAAGTGATCTCCACTCCACTAGTAGAGCGGAGTAGTTCCTCTGTTTTTGTGGGAATTAAAACAAGTGTAACTAACTCTGATCTGGTTGTCGCTCGGGTCAGAGGACATTTACATAAAGCTGAGCTTTCCTCAACTTTCCCCTGTAGTGTCGCCGGAGGCCTTTTTAATGTCTGTAGCAGAGCAGGCAGCATCAGGCTGCTACTCCAGGTCCCATTCACAATGAATAACTAATCCCAGCTTTATCCATAATTGTGAATGGCTTGTAGGTGAAAGCATCATTTGGTTCAGTAGTACGTTTGAGTTTGTTGCTTGTTCAAGCTGCTCAGGACAAAACTAGCTCGTACAAGCTCTGTTTATGAAGTGAAGCTCGACTGTTGACTGTGGTGTGTTCATGCGGTTTGGAAAACTGCAACATCCCAAAGGTTTTAAATGCAGAGTTATCAATTTGACAGTATCCGCTTGTTGAAGTTGTCGGAGTGAAGTACATGAGTCAGAAGGCTCAAACTGTGAAGGCTGACTTTGAGACAGCTGGAGGAGGTGGCTGCGTGACCGTGATGTGGGGAATTGTCCATCCTCATTGTGCGACACTTGGGCGGACTCTGACTGATGAATGACCGGACATGATTAACAGCTTGTCATGCTGATTCTGGGGCGTGTGGGGCACCTTCAGCGCCTCCAGGACGACTTGCTGCACAGCTGGATATTTCAACGATACACGTCGTGCTCGGATGTGACACAAGTTGGCTGCAGAGAATAATTTCACATGAACATTTTAAATATGACCACCAAATATGAACCGCAAACACATAAAGGCACTGGGTGCTGGGCATCTTTTGACCTTACAGAAACTGTTAATCATACCTGAGCTCATCATCTTTAAAGGATCAGTCTGTAGGATTTAGTGGCATCTACTGTTGTAGTTGTGGATTGCAATCTCCTTGCCACACCCTCTCCTTCCTTGCTTGAAGCAGGAACTATGGTGGCCGCAAATTGCGAGAATCTAAACTCAGTCTTTAGTTCTGGGCTACTGTAGAAATCTATGTATCTATAGATATAAAACTTGGTAACTCACACTAAAACTAGATTAGAATCTAGATGGATAAAAAGGACTAAAGGTATGAGAAAAAATTCATGTATTTCCTTGTGTGGATGCTAGTTTGGATCAGTGCATTTATACTTTTTGTTTAGGACCTCATTAATCCAGATTTCATTAAATATTTAGCTATACTTCAGGCTTTAACATCATCATCTCTCATTCATTGCAGTTAATGAACCGTGTGCATATTAGCTGTCAGCTCTCCGGCTGGTTGTTCCATTTTTCTTACCTTGCGGTCTAAGTGTTAAAAATTATCGGCTGAATTTAAAAATGTGCAACCAGATAAAACAAGATCAGACTCAGGTGCCAAACTGAGCAAAACTTAAGAGCCCTGTCAAATTTCATTGTTTATACAAGCTCTTTATTTGATTTTATTGCGCAGCAGTGCATTCATCTGTCATCTGCCAATTTGCACACCTAGAACTCACTAAGAACTGTGAAAACTATATTTGGGTTCGTTTCAGATCGTGATTTCAGCTGTTCGTCCGTCTATTCTGTGGAGTTTTCCTCAGGCTTGAACAGTGACGGGGCCGCTATACCACATTGCTACTGGGTATAACAGGCTGCTGGTCCTCTTAAGACAGTGTAGGAAAAATGGAACTAGTGGGAAAGAGGGATGCGGGAATGATTTCTGTCTATGTTTGTTGTGGCAACTTTAATGTGGAAAGGTGATGATTAAAAGTGCACATCCTTGATGACTTCTCGTAAATTCCTCAAGTTCGCGCATTTTATTCAGTGGGAATCCAGGATTTAGATTCAAACCAGATTTTACATCTAGGTGTGAAGCCTAATGGGGATTGGTGCCGCTACTACTTCTTCTTGGGGTTGTTCAGACTTTCACTCTTACATGTACAGTAGGCCTTTCTTTGTTCACTCACATGACGAGGGCCCAACATTCATCTGCTGATTTAGTTTGACCCCAAACTTTTATTTCAAACTGTTTTATTCGTTAAATGGTCGTACGAATGAAGACATCCGACCTGCCACACGCAGAACAGATACTTGTCATCTCTGGGACTCTCTACCAGCAGGGTCTGTCTATTTTAAGAGCTTCGTTTTCCATATCGCGTAGAGAGCCAAAAAAAAACTCAAACTCTACACATGGAGGCAACCACCCGCAAGTGATCCACAGATCATCTCACTGTCACTATGCACCAGTTTGCCCTCTCTGGTTCTTCTGTTTGTTCAAAACAGCAAACGAACGCTGTTATTGTTGTAGTTGGGGAGAAATAACAGGGACTTAGTCACGCTGCAGAAAAAGTACCTAAGGGGAATCCACTTCAACCAACAGGCAGCTCAGTTTCAGTGTATTAAGAGATGAGGAGGATGAGTAAGTTTGATGGGCTTTCATAGGAAATTCCCCTTAGTTCTCTTCCGTCAAAGATATTCTCAAACCTGTTTTGAGGGAAAATATTTTCTAACTGCATTTTTTTTATTTTTTTAGAGCCATAAGCCTTTACAGCTTTGTGGCAGAAACCTGGCAGTTCAACGTGTTATAGACGGCGGGATGTGCAACCGAAACATTCAGGGTTCTGCTCCAGAAGTAAGAAAACCGCAGTTAACATCTGTAACTTTGCTCATAACTAAAAATTTAGCCTTGGAACACAGCCTTTTCCCACTTACCACACTAGTTTGAGTGATTTCATATGTTTATCTAAAGATCTGTTTTTTTTGGGTTGATTTAATATTATTATTTTTTTATCAGCCTTTGATAAAAACCATGTTACAATATCTTGTGTGGACAAGAGATAAGGAGGAAGAACTCCTTAATGACTTAAGTGAACTGTTTCCTCAGACGTTTATGGTCTTAATCTCGAGTTTCAAGTCCTCTTTCATACAGCATGATGTTCATTTTGTCAGTCATTCTCAGTGAGTCTGTCCAGCACAACCACTGACAGTATAAAGAATAGATAACGTATTTGTGACGTCACCCACAGGTTTCTAAAGAGTCGCTTTGAAACTTAAAATCTGTGGCTCTGGTAGCCACCGTGTCCGACCTCCAATGTAATTTTGCATAAATTTGCATAAATATAAAAATTAATGTTGTGATAATTATTTATATGGCCCAGCCCTTATAATATCACAGTGAAAACACTCCATACAGTCAAATCAAATTTAAATTGATGAGCACAAACTGAATTTTTACCCCAATCACCATTATAGATTTAGTTTTTTCCACGTTGAATACGACGTTACCAAATGGTGGACATTTGCAGAGTTGTTTTGCTCTGAGAATTTCCTGTCAGGCATACCGGTGCTGGACAGTGAGCCAGCCAACATCATATTGAACAGAGGAGGCAGGTCCATTCATCACTGGCTGCTGCAGTTCTCTCAGCAAATGATACGTTGGCAACTGACAGATGTGGGTCAGTTTTATCGGCCAGAATGATAATCATGGTCTGTTTCACTGTGAGCCTGATGTTGGAGGACTGGAGAAGCGGCTCCAAAGGTGCTGAGGTTCTAGTTGTAGGCCTGTATCACACTGTAGGCCTGTATATACTAACTAAGGAGTCATTTCATGTCATGTATCAGGACATTTTGACATATTATAGTAGAAAAAGTTCACTGTCGCACTGTCATGACTTACTGGTATCCTTGAAAAGAACACAGTGAATATTATTGGTAACACTTTTCCTACTACAAGAAGTCAAAATGTCCGATCACGTCCAATCGTTTCTCAGGCAGGGGTTCCTAAAACATCCGCCAGACATTGTAAGGAAGAGCGGCGTGTCACTCTCACTCGTCATTTTAAAATCAAAACACAGAAAATAAAGTCCTGAGCTTTGTATAGTAGATAGTTTAAGTTGTCGTCAATAACCAGAACCGTTGTTATCCATTATTTTTATTTATTTATTTCTGCGGCTTTCCACTCGGTTTCCACTGTAAATCTAAAAACAGCTCTGCCGACAAAGCATCCACGGGTTTAAAATCTTATGGAAGCTGTAAGATTATGTTGTGAGGGAGACCCACCGGGGCATAGTGGAAAGAGACCAAGACATTGTGAGTTCAAGTGTTCAAGTGCAGGATTTACCTGGCTGTCACTGCGGGAGACGGAGGGGCAGTTCACAGAAGAGTCGGCAATAAACACGCTATTGTCGACCTTTTTTTCCTCTTCTTTTTGAGGTAGAGCTGTTTGAGCTGCAGAAACGTTCAAGAATTGTACTATCGACTCCAACTGTGATCCATGTTTGAAACGGAGCATCAAATTGCTGCACACTACATCATCACATCGTAGCCCCCCCACCCCTCCTGCACAATACAATTTCTGCATTTCTATGAAAAGCCTTTGTTGCCTCATATAACTTTTAAGGTGCTTCATGTATCTTTTTGTCACAAAGAGGATGTTGATGTTACTCATACATCAGTTTGAAAGCATACCCCTGTAACATTAAAGTCATTGTTTTATTTGTCATGTTCTGTTACATCAAATGACATCGACGCTGTGTGGGAAAGCCAGCAAGCTATGAACCCGTTCAAACACAAACTCAAAGCCTATTAATGACGTTGAACTCCCCATTGACGCGTTTTGGCTTTTGTTAACTGCAACTAATTCATCTTTTGTGTGCAGGCAAAGGACATGCAAAGTACACAATCTACACAATGCAAGCTCGCAGATTATCCCTCATTTCAACAGGATGACAACTGTCTCTTTACAAGAGCCACTATGACAAACAAAGCATAAAATGCCTTTGCTGACTGATTTGATGGAAAAATCTGCATCTTTTCACGTCCTACCATATTCAGCTTCAGATGAATTGTACTGTTATAACCCTTGTTTTAAGTAAAAACCAATCAGGAACCAACAAAACAAAAAGAAACAGGTTGATCCATGCGCAAATCAACCTGCACCCTTTACAAAGCTGATGAGCCATCAAAAATACAATACCCTCTTTTCATCTGCAGCCAAACCTCAGCACACAAAGGTATGTGAGGTGAGGTGCAACTCAGTCTGGACTATTTACTGAGCAGCTTTATGGCAGGATTGCTAAGGCTGTTTGTATTTTAGGTGTGGAGAAGATTGCTCAGATACAGAAGAATTTATAGACACAACTTTGAAACTACACTTCAGTTTGTATGTCCTCTGAAAAAGCTACCAAGGCTTTGAATGTTGTTCATGATACATAAGATCACCCTCCAGTGTAATTTTGTGAATCTGCAATTCTTCTAAATAAGCTTGATGTTGCAGTTTCCAAAGAATCGTTTGTGTTCAGGTGCTCGCTGCAGTCTTGTGGGACTTGAGAGTCCTTGCTACGTATACCTTTTCTGTTTTGAACGTGACCTAGTATTATGGGAAAGGAAATATATATATATATACACTGATGATAAAGGAGCTGAATGTTGAAATACATACCGCACCAACGTCAAAACCATTTTAACAATACATATTTCCAGCTGAGTTGTTTTATGCTGTGTCCTGTTACATCTTTGCGCTCGTGCTCGGCGATGCTGGGAGTAGCAGTGGGCGTTCATGTCACTGAGGTTGAGTCCATGAGTGGAGAGTCAGTCGGCACTTCACTCCAGCACTGTCCCATAAAATACACTGGAGATAATCATTTGACTTTTTTGACATGATGTTGCCTGCAATAAGATTAGTTAGTTAGTTAACATGTTAAAACTGAGGGGTGAGTCTGCTGTCACTAGTTATCTACTATAGATAATAAGAGTTTTGTGTGACATTTTTGCATCAAATATAATTTATATACAATGTGCATCACGTAACTACTGTATGGCACACAGTTCATTTAGTATGTATTCAGATCACAAGGAAAAACCTGCAGGACACGGCCCTCTTGATTTGAGCTCTTCTGCTCTCAGAGTACACCAGAATGGTTATTTCCGTTGTCGTTTTTTAAGTGGGGTGATGGCTTCTCAATAAAAGCTGGGGGGGAAAAAAGATACTATTTAAGGGTAACTGGCACATTTTAGAACTACTGTACCACTCTGCACAATCCATGGAAAGCCATGGGGTGGTTTCGGAAGTGTTAACCATAGACCGTATAAAACGTGGACGTTGAATCTGTGATGTCACCCACAGGTTTTTTTGAAGAGCCGTTGTGAAGCTTGTTGTGTGTTGGTAGTCCTGCCTCCATCGGCTCGAGGCTAATCCAAAAATCGGGAAAAAGGTGGATCGAAGTTTTACATTTTTACATGGGAGCTTATGGAGACTGACTCTGACTCTGTAGCCAGCCTCAAGTGGCTGTTTCAGGAACTGCAGTTTTTGGCACTTCCACATTGGCTTCACTTCACATCCATGGAGGTTGCTGCTTGGTGTTAACACTTACTTTCACCCCAAAATACTTAACATGTACCATAAACCAGGCACGAGGGGATGAATACCATTTGGCTAACAGTGACGTAATCTTTGTCTGAGATCCACCTTTGAACACGGCGGCCGGGTGCTTGTCCTTAATGTGGTGAGTCACGACGTACTAGTGCTAGTACCACTACTTAACTGAGAAGTAACATAACACAGTTTACATTTTGACTTTATTGCCTTTTCAGAGAAAATGTTCCCACACCGAGTTTTGTTTAGTGCGCTATTTTTAACGTCTGTTTATCGGCATTACCTCATACTGCAAGCTGGTGTCTATGAAGAGACAACAGAGGAAAAAGCTGAAGCTTTAAAGACATACCTTTTAACCAGAATCCATCCAGAACTCATTAGAGGGTCCGTGCATAAAGCAGGAGAGACATTAATTCTTCTGAAGAGCCGGTCTGGGGATCTGGACCAGCACCGCATCACTACATCCTGCCAGTCTGTCTCCTGTGATGATCAGTAGCAGTGAACAGAAGGCAGCTGGAAGCTTGTTTCTCAAAACTCTTGTAGAGTGCCAACTCATTTTGGTTGGCAGTCCTCGATTAGTCTTTAGTCTCACTGGCCTTTGCTGAATCCTATTCATCACTGATAAAATAAACCGTCAGCTGAGAAATCATAAAAAAGAGGGAACATTTTGGATACCTCTGCAGAGTCTATATTTACTTAGAATGGAAACAGAACTCACGGACTTGAAAACAATTAGGGTGCTATTTGGCCAGATTTAAAGCATTCATCATGAGATGGATTGTAGTGCATTATGCACTATACAGGCACATTATTTTTGTTTAGTGTTTTTAAAAGCAGTCTGAATTGATTAGTGTTTATTCAGTGTTAAAACTGGATGGAAAAAGTCAACAATACAAAATTCCAAATCTGTTATTTTTTGCAATTTAAACCATTTAATCTTGTTTTTATTTACTTTTGAGGGAACATTTATTTTCCCCCATGATTCTTCTTGATTAGCCACAAACATTGTACTAATGACAGGAGAGCTTTCACTGTAAACAGCAGTTATCAGTTAGTGTGCTCACGTTGCTGAGTTGTGCTTGGATGCTGGAGTATTGCTTTGATGCAAAGTTGAGCTAAATGTCCTAAAATGGTCACCGCACAGACGCTAAAAGGTTTCTTTATGGTAACAACATGTCCTTCCCTCTAGTGATAAACTGTATTTTTCATTCCCTTACTTGCAATCATAGCAGAGCAAAGCAATCTCCCCATTTTTCAACCATCCAACCATATTATTGTATGATAAAAGCAACATTACGAGGCCTCTGAGGCTGCCTGTGTGTGGCCTTTAGTCTTGTTTCTACGTAATGGACGATGATAATGTGCATTTCAGCTGCACTCACGTCAGTTCAAGATAAGTGGTTTAGCTAACAGGAGCAAACTGTGGATTTGCTAACAATTTATGTAACCGCTGACACTTATGTTGGTGTTGTGCTTGAGTGGAGTGTTGAGTAAAATGTTACCATAACTGGTGGTTTACCTAAGATTGTAGCAGCTTCAGTTACCTCATTTAACCATATTTCAGCCACCTTCTTCACTGATATTATTAACGTATATAAATATAAAGCACAGGACATAAGGTTGCAGTGGTCACCTCTCTGTTCCTGACTTCACACTCACTGTGTCTTTTATGTTACTGAGGGTTTTGCCCTTGTGCACGGATTCATAAAAGATAAGATGAGATGAAACTTTATTGATCCCTGTGGGGAAATTCTGTCACCGCAACAGCGAAGAAATTGGTTTCAACAGGGAGGGAAAAAAAAAAAAAAACCGAATACAAGAACACAACTAGAATATAAAAATAAGCAATTTATAAAGAATGAAAACATTTGTGGGGTTATACAAACATAATATGCAATTTTAATGGCAGACTGTCAAAGTGTGAACTATGTCTTCTAAAGTTAATAGATCTTAAATGTCTTGACTGCTTACATAAATATTGATTTGTTGGCTTGAAATAAAAGTAAGGTATAAAAACAACATATCTTTAAATGTTTTGTCACATTGTTAAATCATGTATATCCGCATAAAGGGCATTTAATTAGAGAATAAGCCTCAAAGATGAAAAAAAGGCCACAAATGCAGAAAGAAAAAGAAAAGAAAAGGTAAATGTGCACGCAGCAAGAAGAGTTTATCATTGCCAAACAACCAGTGAATTTCTGCATTTGTTTATGTGCATGATTTAAAGCTTCCAGCCAGCAGGGACTTGGTGGGTGTTGGTGTTTGGTTTAGTCTAGACGGGGAGGGTCATGTTCGCTGCAGGCGCACAGCACACTGCAACACCCCCCCTCCCTGTTCTCTCTCTCTCTCTATCTTTGTCTCACCACCTCTGTCTTTCTTTTGTCCGTCTATCTCTCTCTGTATCACCACATTCTGTCCGAACAGGAGGATGATGACTGAGTATGTCATCCTCTCTCTGCGTGGTGGCAGGTGTCGGTATGAACAGGAGGCCTTCACAGAGCCTGAGCTGGTGGAGTCTGACACTTCAATACAGCTTTCTCTCCAATGGTGTCAAACGTTTGCTCCATGAGAGATTTGAAGGGAGTCGAAGTGGTCTGAGTGTGTTTTCCATGAGATTGCAGATGGTTGACCTTCTTCTATTTTTATTCTGACCAAGTGGGATTGTCGAGGCACCTCATGATTCGATTCGGATTCAGAGGGCTACGATGGATGAACATTTTTGATTTTTGATTTAAACATAGCATATGTGTAAAATCAATTATTAAATTATCTTTAAAGGTCCAGTGTCTAACGGCATGCGCAATGTTCCATGTACGCCATGTTTCTGTGGTCCATTTCAGAAGCAGGTCTCCGCTCTGCTCTGCTCTGTTCTGCCGAGAATATGTGGCTGCTCTGTTTTTTACGGACAGCCCACGTCAATCACACACAGAGCAGCTCAAGCTGGCCGGATGTCAGACACACCGTGTACACACATGTACACACCCTGTGAAAAACTTAAGAACAGCCAAAAGAAAACAATCAAATGTAGCATATTTACAAATTTAGAAGCACATAAACCAGAAAAAATTACCCAATCTGAAGTCTGGTGCGCAAAATGCTCCACTTCTGAAATTCTCCAGGTGGGGGTTGAAGTCGCGTGTAGAATGGACCAAACCAGCATTACGGAGACATGCAAGTGGGGTTCCACTGTAAGACTTAGAGAGCGTTCTAATAATAGGAATCATTATGTTTTTGTTACCTAGAAACCTCCATGTTTCTACAGTAGCCCAGAATGGACAAACCAAACACTGGATACGGCTTTTCACATTTCTTGTGAAAGTTTCAGCAGCCGCCATACTTTCTTCTTCATGTTTGTAATGGGAGAGTGAGTGGAGGGGATTGCAATCAGCAACTTAGACCGCTAGATGTCACTAAATTCTATACACTGGTCCTTTTAAGTTTAGTTACCCACCTCTACAAAGCAAAATCACCTTGTCAGTGCTCTCTAGTGTTCAAACTGTGTAAGGGTGGCTTCTAAAAACCTTGAACCTAATTTGGAATTTGTTTTTACTTATTGTTTGACATGTGCATGTATACCAATATATCTGCATTAATCTACTATTGGCCTGGGCCAAGTTATCAGTCTCGCTCTAGTTGGGAGGGATGTTAACACTTGATTTATCATTGGAGTTGTTTATTTTCTGACTTAAGTACAGTCCAAAGAAAAAGACCGCTCCATGTGCTGATTACATAGCTGTCTGTGTTCTTTCTTCATCTCTCTCTCTCGCTCTCTCTTTTCTCTCTCCCAGAAACCTCTCAGCATTCATATATTTCACTGTCAGCCTTTCATCTACACTGCGGCACCTTCTGCATTAGTAATTCACTACACAGCAGATCATTTATGAACATTAACATTTCAGTACCTCCAACTTTTTTTGGCCAAGATGTTTTTGACAAATGTTTGCATGCATGTACGCGGGAGAAAATCCTGTGTGAAGTGTCACAGCACACCGAGGAGTTTCTGACAGGAATCAGATGTCAAGACTGTTGAGAGCAAAGGAGAAAGTCAGGTGACAAAGTCTGCATAGGGAGGAGGTCGGAGTGGTTGGATGGGTCAATGAAACATCCGACTTTAATGGTTGAAATGTTGATTACGTCAGCCGAAGTTGCCATCCTCAACCCAAAGATATTCAGTTTACCAACATAAAGAAAATATTCACATTTGAGAAGCTGAGATGAGAAAATTTTAGATATTTTCTTTTCTTAAAAATAGTTGATGATTGATTTAATAGTTGACAACTAATCGATTAATTGACTAATTGTTGCAGTTCTACTTTGAAGACTCATCTTTCTCATCATTCTCAACATCTTTATGTAGACAGTGTGGTAGCATTGACTTGAGAAAGAACCACCTTTTCTATCCAAACCATGGAAGTACTGTCACCTACCCGTCTAAGCACAAAAATTAAAGGGACACCCAAAAATAACTCTCAATCTCAGTGGAGGAAATGCCACTCCTCACCTCCATCTGCTCTGTTAATTTTGTATATCAAGACACCTTGCCACAAATTATCGCTTACTTAACCTGCTCAATCTCTTGAGTCTGATCTGTCTTTCACTCCATATATTTCTAGATGTGTGTCGTAGCTACATGTCTCTGAGAGGCAGTATGCCTTTTTTGCTTTAAGGAGAGGAAGAGACATTAAAAGTGCTTCTTTATTAGCCCTGTGCCTTAATTATTAAATTAATCCATGAAAACTGTGTTATTTAATCAACCACTTGAACCGTGTAAACATCATTATTGATAAAAGCTGATTTAGGTGATTACTCCTGGTGGTCGGTGCTGTGGTGTGCATATAAATCTACTTCGTGTCGAAAAGAAACGCTCCTTTTGAAATTCAAACCACCTTAAGTGTTTCAGGGAAAGGCCTGTTGACATTTTATATTTGCAAGAGCAATGTGAAGACTTGGAGTTGGATGACAGTAAGTGCAAATGGGACATTAACCCAGCATCCACAGTGTAAAGCTGATACCGAAGGGTTCATTTAAATTCTGTCCGTCGACTACATGCAGGGAGTAAACAGAGCAAAGGCCACCTCGTGTCGTTTGGAAACAGCATCTGTGGAAGCCAGAGGTCAAGAGTCTAACGTACCCAAACATGTGGTGAAAAATAGCTGGGGGACGGGATTTTAACATCACATATCATTAGACCTTAATTAGTAAAGTGGGCTTTAGGGACCGGGCCTCCCATCTGCCTCGGTTTGACATAGCTCGTCCTTCACATTTCATCGAGAAGATGAAAGTTTGAGCGGGTTGCTTCTCGCCGCATTACTGCAAGATATCAAGTTTATCTGGCACATCGGGGTTTGTGAGTGTATTAATAACGCAATTTGTGTTAACGACACAACATCTGTCCCGGGTTGCTGTAGCTCCAGATGCACACGCTGTCTCTCATCATTTATACTCCTGATCAGTCCTGCTGACGTCAGAGTTTAAACGTCGAGAGGGAAAGACGCACTGTTCTCTTTAAAAAAAGAGTTATACATACTGCAGTAGCTGCTTTTGACATCTTGTGCAAAAATAATGGTATTCAACTAATACATTGCAAACTATTGCAAATTTATGACTTGCTTGTAGAGCTGGGCCTTTTTTCAACTTTGTGGTTTTTCGACCATATCGCCCAGCCCTGGTTATGTTGATCAATTAACCATTTAATCAATAAAATATCCAAATATATGGAAAAATACCCATCACAACTTTCCAGAGACAAAGGCTGTGTCTTCAGATTGCATTGCATTGTCTGAACAACAGTCCGAAACTCTTACAATGATCTAAAACAGAAGGTAGTTGACATGAATTGGAAACTGCAAATGTTTTGCATATTTGCTTAATAACTACTGTCACGATAACAGATGAAAGGAGATCTCCCGGTGGCCTGGGGATTTCTTAATGCACGGTAGTTGCTTGAATGGCAGAAAGGTCACTAAGAAACCTACTACCCTTACATATTTTCAAAGACACGCCTTACTGGAAACAATGCTCTTCCCCATTCTTCTCCACAGCCGGCCTAAAGGCATAAAACCAGTTGTTTCCACCCAGTTTGAACAAAGAAAGCTGTGAAATTGTCCCCAGTCTCTATTGAGAAAAGCGTTTAGAGACTGACGTGACTTATCTTAATAACTGACTTTAATTTCCTTGTAATAGTAATTTCCTTTTGTAGTAATAATGTAGTAATTTCCTTTTAAAGACTAATAGATTAATCCGCTAATTGTTCCAGCACTGTACTCAATGTATTCAAACATACCACATATCTCCTCAGGCTTCCTGTCTGCCTTTCAATTGGACATAATAACAATAAAAGATATAATTGGCCAAAAATGGAGTATTAAGAGTGTAGCACCATGCGCCTCACAGAGGAACTCACTTCAGACTTGCTGCTAACTCTGGATGGGCTTTCCCCAGTGTGGGATCAATAAAGTCTATCTTATCTTACTCTTATAAACTATACTGTCCTGCTGTATGAAGTAATAAAGTAGAGTCCCATCAGTCAATCAATCAATCAATCATACTTTAATTCACTTTTCATCGAAAACAGAATGTAACACAAAGTGCTTCACTCAATAAAACAACCACAGCCGCCCGTCTGTGAACAAAAACAGGAACTCCAGGAACCCGAGGAAACACTATCTCATCATTTTGCAATGAGGGAACCCCGGAGGCAGCATTAGAAAGAGATAGAAAGGATATACCCAGAAAACCAAAAACGGGTGTGGCTACAAACAGCAGTTCAACAGTATAGTTGTTACACGCTGTCCTGAGCAACAAGCGGCCCCTGAAGGTCTAACTCCAGCCTGTGAAAGACGGTGTTTCATGTGACCAGAATCGATAAATACACCCCAGAATATTAAATCATCTTCTCTGCAAGCTTGAAGTCTTTTCTCGCTCCACTTTGCTGCTGCACGGCTCTGTTGATTCATCAGAAGTATAGCAGTGGAGAAACTGCTCTCTCCACCTAGTGCTCGTCGGGGCCCGCAACCATCACGGTGTCTGCTCATGTTGAACAAAATGGACAGAGGAGTATCTAAAGGCTTATCTCTAGCATTGTATTACCCAGAATTCCTTTTGCCTGTGTTATGCTCATCTCTCTCTCTCACTCTCTTTCTCCCGCGTGCTCCTGATCCACATTTGGCATGGCTGGATGGTCATTTTGCCAGGGGAGAATTGGAAGAGATTGTGTGCGGCCCTTCAGTATGTTCTCCCCTTCAAGTCTCTGGATGTTTCCGTGCAGCAGAGAAGCGGCTAAGCAACAGTCTAGAGAGAGGTAATTGCTTCCTGGTGATGAGATGAATTGACAGTCGCTTTGCAGCCGTGCTGTTGATTTCCCACGTCTGCCCCTCTCCCCCGAAGTCAGGAGTGTGTGTGTGTGAGATTGAAATGCATCACCTGATTGTCGAATTAATACAATATACGGGCCTGTGGCCGCGGGTGTCTACAACGTTATTCAGATTGATACAGAATTGTCCTTCCAAACTGAAGGAGAGTGGTTTCTCCTCGGCTATCGCACTCTTTGATGGGTATCTCTCACCATCGTGCCTCAGTGCGTCTGAGTGTTTCTTGCCTTCGAACGCAGCCAAGAGAAAAGAACACATCCTGCACAACTGACAGGGTTTGTTCTTTATAGTGTTAGAGCTATTTGTAAAACAACTATTCTTTGATTATTAACGCTTCATTTTCGTATTTATTTATTTTTTTAATCTCCACCTGAAGCTTTTACTCGAATTTAAACCAAGGTAACACAAAAAAAACAGATAGCTTCTCTGGGGTTTATGGATATTCTGTGGAGGCTGTAGGTTAGGCGGGAGGGAGGTTAACTCCTGACAAACGCTTCGACAACATTACCTTCACAGCGTGGCGTTCATCAGCTTAGTGACTCCCCGTGCCTGCTCCTTGTCAAGCGCCTCTGTCACCGCCGCTGCATACTTGCGGCTTTACCGCAAAAATTCATTCACCAGAGGGCGAAGCTGAAATGAAATAAACGTCTTTTTCTGCCTCATCAGTAAGATTCAAACTGAGCGTGAGTTACGTAAGCACGGCTAAATTTATCAATGCTCATTTTATGCAAAGCCTGAGCTCCCAGGCGCAGACTGTGTGATGTTCAAAATGAGAAGGTGGTGGTGGTGGGGGTTGGGGATGAGGCGTTTGTTTCCCTGCAAGCCATTTGATTTCTATTTCTGTGCCTGGAAAAAACAAGATTTTAAAAAGGTCATGCTAATTTTAGCCGTGTTTTCTTGAAGGAAAAGGGAGACGTGTGGCTTTTCTGCTCAAACGCGCACAGACAATAAAAGCAGACTTCTGACAGTTCACAGCTGTGGTTGCGAAGGGGATTACAGTCGAGAGTGAATGGCAGGCACATGCAACGTCTGCATATGCTGCTTCCTTCAGTCACTCACTCTCCTCTTCTGTGTGTGTGTGTGTGTGTGAAGCAGAGGGAGAAGAGTGCGTTTCATTCTGGTGTGTATCTTGAAGGAAAAAGGTGTGATTTGCGCAAGGATCTCTGTCTCTCTCTTTGTTACATTCACAGTGAAGTCTGAAAGTTGGCAGATCCAGAACTGGAGTGTCCCAGATCTCACACAGGATCTTTGTAGACAAACAAGACGGCTTTCCTGCTTTTTGATGTGCTGTTTCTTTCTCCTCTGTGAAACACTCACACACACACAAACGCACACATTTGTCTTCCTACGTTTCTGACGACCTCCATTTACAGCATTCACTGTTTGAACCGTAACTTAAACCCCTGTCTATTCCTAATTCCACATTTTTAATCCCCATCCTAACCTACACTTAATCCTAATGCTGTCAGTTGGCAGGTTATTTTCCATTTACAGTCCTAAACTTCAAGAATATATATTTGAGTGTATCCTGGCTCACACTGGGCAAGAGGTCGGGTAAACCATGGATGGCCTGATATAACAAATATGGAGCTACAGTGTGCGACACTTTTTCCCTCTACTAGTCAGTAACCTGAGATTGCTAGACCAATTTGCAAATGTGACAGAAATAAATTACTACTACTACTACTGCGTTCTACTTCAGCCGCAGCTATCTTGGATGTGGATGTAAAATGAAAAATGCCTTAATGGCGCTCCTCTGTACAGTCACTGTATCAAACTTGCCCCATTGTGACCAAGCAGTAACCTCCGTGTCTGTGAAGTGAAGCCAACGCGGACGTGCCAAAAACTGCAGTTCCTCGAATGACCACTTGAGGCTGGCTGCAGAATCCTCAGGTCCACTGACGGCCCACGTGTTTGCCCATTTTTTAGAGTGGACGTGAGGCGGAAGAGGCAGGACTGCCAACACGGCGTTCTTCGGAAATATGTGGGTGACGTCACGCATACGCTGCCCATACTTTATATCGTCAGTGGTTGTGACTTACCTCAATTACAGAGCTAAAACAAATAGCAAACAATCATTCACGCCACTGAAGAATTTAGAGTGTTTCAGTTTAACCATCATGTCTTTGAGATGTTGGTGGAATCGTGGAAGAAAGCCACACAAACAAGGGAACACACATTAACTTCCCGTTAGCCCCAGCAGATCTGAACCCTTGACTTTGGTACTAACCACTGTTCCGCTGTATCGCCCTGAATTTAATTAACTTCTGTTTAAAAGTGAAAATACTAAATAAAAATATTTTAATTCATCAGTTTTAATTCTAATAATTCATCTTTGAAGTGCATTTTGTTCAAACAGGATGCTGGCAGCCAAAATCATTCTAAACATCATTAAATGACAGATGGGAAGTTTTTATGTGGCATTATTGAAAAATTGAATGTTTGGCCTAAGAGAATAAATATTTTGTACATTTTTGAAAATGTATCCACAGGAAAGTCTCTTAAGTTGTTGTTTTTTCATGGCATTTCAGCGTCACTGAAGAGGAAAATGAAATAATGTCATCAAGATTAGGAATTTCTCCAACTGTTTGATCTAATCTGAATATTACACTCAAATAATCCTCTATTATTTTCTTACATGTGTCCTTACATATTATCCTCACAGTTCAGGTTACAGGACCCTGCATTAAGTCAGAAAGAATAAGCAGGATAAGGGTCTCGATCCTGCTGAATTTAGTCCTGCAGGAATATTAAAATGCATCGAGCCCTGCAGAGATGGCGTGTTTTATTCTGCACAATGGCCCAAATCTGGCAGCACATCTCAAAATGCCTTTCACTGCCACTGTTCAAACAACCAGAGGAAGGGTATCTTTAATCAGAATGCATAATTTGTTGGTAACCATGACAAGTCAGTGAAAATATTCGGGTGCCACCCAACAGTGTTCATCATCATATTTATGTGGTTTTATTCCTCACATCGTCAGGTGATCTTTACACCCGATGAGTTATTAAAATCTGCCTCTTACATTGTTCTGTGTCACGCTTACAGTAAACATTTACTGTGACTGACATTTTTTTTTTTCTCGCCTTCATGCATGGCTGCGTTAAAATCCCACACATCACAAAGAAAAACATCTTTCTCACAGCGCTCCCCACAACAATTCAGTGACTCACCTCCTCGTTTATGAAGCCTACATCCACCCTGATAGTACTACAGCCGAGTTTTACACATGAAACGCCCCCCACCATCACCACCACCACCCTTCGCTCCTCTTCGGCTCTGCTGATCTGTGTTTCTCGTATGATTCAGAGCATCGCGGATCATTAAACATTTGCAACACAATCAAGCGTTCCCACGTTCAAAATGGAGGAGGAGAAGCTGTGCTGCGAGGAGCCGCTGGATCCTGATCACGCTTCTATGCTAGGGATATGTTTTTGCTACAGACCACACTGCCTGTTACCATGACAACAAACAGAATTTTCCCTTCACACACTTCACCCAAGTGCTTTTCAACACAGAAAAACCATCCTCCCCTCCCCTCTCCTCTCCTCTCCCTCCCAACCCGAAGTTACTACCCGCTTCTCTGCTCCCAGCATCCTCTGGAGTTTGGGGAATACACTTCAATTGATCTCCTGCAGATGAGTGGAGCGAGACTGGTCACATGACTAATTCAGATGTCAGTGAGACCACTGCCTCGTTTATTCTCTCTTTTCAAGCGGTATAAATTTGAGAGCGAGCTACAGCTCTGACGGTGACCTGATCGCACACGTCTGTGACAGAATGAGCTGGTATTCACGAACGTGTCGGAGCGGCAAGGTGCTCAGCGGTGACCCAGCTGCGCGACCACTTCGGGCTATCATGCATCACCGTCGGAGGAAGCTGTGTCGGGAAACGCTCTGTCTGGCCTGCAGCGGAGGGATGGTCGAGGTGGAAAAGGACACTCTCAGTCACCTGTTTGGTCTTTTCCACTACATGAGCAGAGAAAACACTTTTTTTTAAATTTTATTTTTGGTCTCCAAACAAAAATAGACTCACCTCCACCTTACCTTGGAGACAGTAGTGATGATTGGCAGCGAGGATACACTTACACGTCGTGGGAGGGCCCCCCCCCCCCAACACCGAGATGCCAGACCTGCTAAGTACAGATGCCAAACCAGACGTGGGCCTGTTTTGGACACGTTGACCTTTGAACTCTTTCCATTCTCACACCTTGAAGTGTCAGAGATGGATGAAGATCTGTCAGAGGCTCTATTCTGGGTCTGTGAGCGCAGCTCTGAGCATCTGAGAGTTGACATTTTGACAACGGATGGCACTTTGTGTCTTTTGAAAACAGTAGAAAGCATAAACATTCAAACACCATGAAAATATGGACGATACAGTTCTTATTAAACAAACAAACAACAACAAAAAAAACATTTGACAGTATCCTTTTCCTGTTTGTAAGGACGCTGCGAGAAGTGAAACACATTTTGGATTGAATCTACATTTTCGAGCAGTCTTATCAGAGTAATAACACCTTATCCTGACAACCCAAACTGTGATTTCTTCTCACTTTGTGTGCAGAAAGATTTGAAACCTAACAAGCTGCTTAAGCTTCGCAACTTCAAAGCAGCTGTTGGCCTGTGAGATAAATCCAATAGAAATCGCTGATGGTTTGATGTAACTCCGTTCATTTGGGATTGCACTGCTGTTTCTTGTCTCTTTCCTCCAGCTCTCACTTTATGAGAATTGATCTTACAACGCAGTTCCTCAGGATGTTTGCATTCAGTGAACTTTGCTATATTAATATTAGTCTAAATGTCTATCCATTCATCTCTGTCCTGCGCCTTCGTCCAGCTGTCCCAATCTCTATTTTTCTATGTCTATGTAAATCTATCATCGCAGACATAGATAAATATGACAGAATGCTGTAAATCTATCCCTTGCAACACATCTATCCAATGTCATTGACTGTCAAATTTAATAAATTGAGAGTGAAAGGAGGTTGCTGGGGGAGTAAGTCCAAGGTCAGCGCCACTGGATCTAAGTGCAGAAGCTGGTAAATGTTCCCCTGGGGAGGTCACTGGCCTGAGTCATGCTGTATTTGTCTGGCAGAAGGCCTACTGACATTTTCTGGATGTAAAAGAGCAGTTTGTCTATTGCAGCAAGCACAATTGTTGCTGACAACTTTTCCGTCCGCAGCCCTGCGACAGTACCGTTGTTTTGTAAAGGAGTGGGGCAGGTACCTTTTGGGATTTGGTCGATTGGGTTTCAAGGGGCCAGCAGCAGCACGCACCGTGGCGGCGTTGGGTTTCCATGCAGAGGGGAAACGGTGAACGCCAAATTCACTGGCATGTATGTATGAGAGCAGCGTCCAACCATGTGCCGAGATATTGTTTCCTGTCAGGTGTTGCCTTACACCTCTGAGTGATGGAGTCACTTCGTGGAAGACATTAGCTGAAACTGACAGAAGCTATGATCAGTTTGAAGTTGAGAAGTGCTGTGGCAGCACTCTGACTTGTTTTCTTCTGTCTGTATATAAAGCTTCTAATTAAATTAAGAATATTACGCTTTGTTCTCGGCCCCAAAGACACTAAAACAATTTGAACCTTGACTCATCTAAAATTAAGGTAATAATTCACACATAATTACATTCTTCACACTGAATTTAAGCTTGCAGTATTGTATTTTCACATTACAATGCTTCACAAACTTCAGTCAGCTTCCTGACTGAGAATAACAATAACAGCCTTTTGGATTTGTGGCTCTAAAATCCTAGACAGCAAACTATATTATTGTGCACACAACACTACTTATGGTCTATTCCAGTGTTTCTCAAACTTTTTACACCGTGTACCACCTCAGAAAATATTCCGCCATCCAAGTACCACCAGTAAAACAGACGTTAAAATAATATCGGTCGGCCGTATTCAGCTACATTTCAGTCAGTGTTGACTGGATGAAACCAGTTCAAGTACCTGACTTACCTGGATGGAAAAGAGGTAGTCCTGATCCACTCTTCTCCTCCTTTATAGTTCCTGTTTGGAGTCACTACTGCTGTGTTTTTGAAACGTTAATCTTACCTCCACTCGCTTCCTCCCATCACATTTTAGTTCGTCACTAATCACGGATGTATGCGTGCTACGTGCTACTTGCATGAATGTGACGTGACTACGGAGCAGGGTATGAAAGAACACATGACAGGTTCTCATAGTCTAAGTGTTTTCATTTTAAATTTATTAAATGTTTCTAAATTAATATATTTTATTAAAAATTTAATATAGCGTACCACGCAAAGGGGGCTCACGTGCCACCAGTGGTACTTGTAGGATTTAAAACACGTGTATAGCTTTTGTTGTGTATTTGTATATATGTTCCATCGTTTCCGGTAATTGGCACAGGGGGTGCGGTTGTGTCCTCTCACCTTATTTCACCTGTTCACTTGGTGGCGGTATTCAGACAAAGAGGGTGAGCAGGGCTCGGACATGTTCTGTCTGGCCGTCTCGTCTAGTTTTGTCGAGTCACAGTAAGAGCCTGCTTAGCCTCTTAGCGGCATTTTTTAATTGATAGTGGTCACAACAGTGCTTGTACCAAAGTTTGAGAGTGGTCTATTGTAAATATAGAATCCATAAGTAATGGAAAAGTGGAACAATCCAGAACTCCATGTGAATGACAACAACTTTAACACATTGTCGCCCCAGTGCACGTTAGAAATAATACTTTGTTAGTGATGTTATTTTTCAATATATGTAGAGTTGCAAAAACAAGAAGTTCAAGAAGTTGCAGATATTTTGCAAAGATCTCAGACTGATTAATGTGTTTATTATTTGTTTAGTTTATGTAAGCACAAACACGAGCCAAAAAAAAAAAAAAAAAGGCAATGACATGTTCTGCACCGCTGCTTTTTTAGGCTGGCTCACAATGACGAAGCAGGCGTCTGAATGAGCTTGTCTGTGTTTGTGGTTGTCTTTTTTTATGTGTTTGTGTGTGTGTGTGTGTGTGTGCGATTGTGTAGGGTAGACCTTGTTTTGTGGAGACAGCTGTAAAGGGTGAGCTTACTATATATATCTTCAACCTCACCATGACCTGATCCCAGAGTCATACATCGACCTTTCAGGGTCGCTGTCGTGCACAACAAGTTCATGGCAAACACGTTTAGTGTCTTTAGGTCTGCGGAGCATTAAAAGTATTAATAAAGTTGAGTTTTTGTTGCTTTTCTGTGGATCTGTGAAGGTTTTGTTGAAGGTGAACTGGCTGCATCCTCGCAGGCAAATTGCAGCACGGCCGCAGCGTGTCCATCAACCTGCTTGATGGATGAACTGGTGTTTGTCCAAGAGTCAAGTAATTGCACCACAACGGACCCATTTAAAATATTTAAACAGTGTCGAACATGAATGGCTCGGGCATCGAGTTTCAAAAGCAACCACCGTAAAAGGCCGCTGTGGATGAAAACGTTCTGTCACCGTGAGCTCAGGCCCTGCTGACAGAGCTGATTCTGTGTGATGTACATAAACATGTCCCAACAGTTCAGCCCACAGCAAACAAAACTGTTACAGTCAGGGAGGGAGACGTGCTGAGCTTTAGCAAGTTGGCTTCTCTTTGTGTCGACACCAAGCATTGGATTGGATTGCATAACATTATCATCGGCACTGAGAATAGAGTAGATCAGCGGTGTCCAACCCACATTACTCCATCAAAGATTAAACTTTTCAAGTAAATAACAGACAGATCTAATCAAACACAAGTTATTAAATTAACTTCATCGCTCCAACCAAGCCTGTTTTTTCACCACACAAGTGTGCCATCGGTAGCCGCACCGACTTCTCCCAGGTTAATTTATTTTGGCTTACAGACTTCTCCGTTGTCGCCCCATTGCATGGCAGCTACACCCAAGAGCTCCTCAGTGACAGAGATGGGCTGTACCGTGTTTTCCGTGCTTTCATCAACTAAGGCTAATGAAAAAGCCAGATCATTGAAGTGAATCTTCGGCCAGCTGTGTTGTCAGATTTCCTGCTAGTTCCTGAGCTCAGTCTGCACGATGGCGTTTCTTGACAAAGTGACATTTTTAAGAGTCGATATCTGGTCACATCTGATCACACACCTTTCGCAGGCACCATTCAAAAATGCACCCTCTGGAAAAAAAAATACTTTCTTCAGTCACAAAAAAGCTAGCTGTCACTGCTGCATCATTTTTGTGCTGTAGCTTATATGAACATATCCTGCTACGATTGCAGTCTGCCTTTTAAACCTTGGACAATTTGTTTTTCTCGGAGGCTAAATTTAGCATGCAACGTACAACACATATCATTAAATTGCCTTCCCTCTGCATCAGTTTTTCTCTTCTTGGACAGTTTGGAAATTATTTCATAGACATTTCTCAACTCCACTTGTTGGAAAACCACCTTAGTGAACGCTGATGTCGAAACACTGCAATCTAGTAGAAGGATGCCATTACTTCGTGCGTCACAAAAAAGACAATCATATGCCTTTTAAGCCCTCACGGGCCACGTAAGATTCAGCCTGTGGGCCTTGAGTTTGACACGTGGAGTACATTGATTGGTTTGTGTTTGATTATCAGTTTCTTTAAATTATACTGTTGTGGTCTTCCTGTGGTGCTGAAGTAGTGGTTGAGGAAAAGGGTGGTAAAATATTTGTCTGAAGCCACCACATGACCGGAGAAAAGAATAACCTGCTTCACTCTGTCTTTCCAGATTATAATCACACCATGATCACAACTGTGACTTTGTGAAATCAGAACAGAGAAAGTTCAAATAGATTTCCATTTCCTCCTTTTTATGACGGCCCAATGTGACTACTAATAAAGCTGCTGACACCACTCAGGCCTGGAGGTGAAACAGTGTTGTATTTTATTGGAAACTCCTGTGAGTGAACTAATTGGTCGCCTAATTTATGTGTTGAGCTCTGTAGCGACAGCACCGTTACTGCAGTGAGCACATTTAAACTGACAAGTGAAAGCAGCAGGGATGCACCCTAAACGTAGAAGATTTGAATCATCAGTCGAGCACAGAGAGCAATGCACGATAACAGCATGGTGGGCTGTAAACTTTTAACACACTGAATCTTGTCTCAGAATTAAGTGGACCGGTTGCACAGCAGACGTTTTGACTTGTCAAAGCAGGAAAAAGACAGGTGGGGACAGCGGCTCAGTTCCATTAAGTGTCCCAGTAACAGTGACAGTGAATCAGCACTCACAATAGCAGGACCTCCTCTAAGTGGAACGCAGCTATCATTAATAAAGCTGTGAGTTTCCAGCTATGAGATGTCAAAATATCTGCAGTGCAACCAGCCCCATTACCCGACTACAAAGCTAACTGTGACGCAAACAGAGGGTAGGATGATGCAGAACAGTGCAACACATTTGTTTGATTCTCTCAACTCTGTTTGGACCATCCATGACGTCACAAATATGTTTCTGAAGAGCCGTAAAGGTCAGAGTGAGGTGGCTCTGGACGGCTAATCCAAAATTGGGCAAAGAGGTGGAGCATCAATGGAGCTGAGGCGAGCTGAATAAAGCCTGGGTGCTCAAACAAGCCATCTGTAACGGCACCCACCTGTCAATCAAAGTAGCCACTCTGTTGATTTTGCATAACTTTAAGCTTTAATATAATTCGAACAGGTGAGTTGTATATAAATTCACCCTCAGTACAGTTGTCATGAACGGGGAAATTAGCTATAGAGACCAAAACTGTTTTTTGTACCAGGCTGTAAACATGTTTATTTCTGCTGTGAAGTTGGACATTTTAACATGGGGGCTTCTGCATGCCACTTTTGTATTGGCTTCATTTCACAGTGTAACTGACTCTCCAGCTGATAGTGCTGGTGAGAGATGAGGAGAGAGGCTCTGCGGCGCTCTGAATTATGACCAGGAAGCTCACTTTTTATTTATCTTGCAGGTAAAACATGAGACGTGTTATTGAAGCTGAGTGTGGTGCAGATGCTGGGCAGGTGCACTGAACTGTACTGTAACCGAGCAGAGGATTGAATAATATATTTCTCAAGGTTACAAGTCAGGTGTTGCTGTAGGAAATACTCCAGAAAAACATATTCTGTGTTACAAATTACAAGGTGACACAAGACTGTGTGCTGCATAGTGTGAGAGAACATAAATATATCAAGTGTGTTACAAACCGTAAAGTGTGCTTTAAAATGTAATGGAGTATATCACAGATTACTTTACTATTCAAACTCAAGGTTTAGTCTTACTTTGTACTCATTATAGTACCTTGGGAACAATAAATGTAGTCTGCAAACTCAGTCGGAGGAATGAAAACCCTCAAAAAGAAATCTGCTGAACCAAAATGGCGGCATCAGGCTTTGAAACAGAGACTGAGAATTTGTGTGAAGGCCTTGAACTTGGGCCTAAGAGATACTGCAGGATTATAAGAAGTCCTGAATCAGGCTCCATGGTGCTGATAACGGTGTAGAGGCGAATGGAAATTACCCTTTGAGGGTGGAGACTGAGATTGTAATATGGCGATTAGAAAATCCAAATATGGAGGAACCAAAAAAGTAAAAGTAAAAGTAAAAAGTGCTGACACCATTATTTCTAGGAGTGGGCGTAGGGGCGAGCCGCTATGTCTTCAGTTCATCTCTGAGGCCAACTCGGGTTTATCTCTTGCGAAAGAGTAAACTCTATTGCCTAAATTCTGTTCCTGTTCTGTTTTTTCTCAACACTTTCAATCTTTTTTTGGACCTTTCGGAAATTGTGAGGTCTTATTTTGAACCTTTTGGACATTTGGTAGCTTTTTGTTGTTGTTGTAGTTGTTGTGTTGGAAAAGAGGCCTGGATTTCCAATTCTGGCCTTGACAAGGACTTTTAATCTCCAACAGTGTGCTGACATTCATGTAGGTTCAAAGTGTTTGCTCATGGTGGAATGGTCTCTGTAAATAATATTATAAAGAGAACGGTCTAGACCTGCTCTGTATGGAAAGTGTCATGAGATAACTTTTGTTATGATATGGTGCTATATAAATAAAATTCAATTGAATTGAATGTACATATGCAAACATCAGTAAAAATGTGTGTTTCTGAAAATAAAAAATATCCATAGATGAACCACAAGTACATGACAAATAAGCAAACATTACAGTGTTAGTGTGCGTATATTGTATGTACGTGAGATGGGGTTTCAACCTGGACTTGTTCATGTATATGTAAAACAGCAAAAGCAGTTCACCTCTGACAAAAAAAAAGCTCATCATAAAACACTTTTGTTTTCTGAATTTTTATTGAATATATTATATTTTTCTTTAATCAACATTGCACATATTCCATTTTCAATCACATCTCATATTGCTGTCTACAAAATGTTATGAATGTAGAAAATCCAGAAGTTTGAAGGTTTTACCAAAAAATAAAACAAAGAAGGAAACAAAAAGGGACAATTAAGGTCAGAAGTGACAAGCTCCAAAGATACAGAGAGAGAGAGAGAGAGAGAGAGAGAGGAAGAGGAGCACCCTCAAGAAAAGAATACAAACATACCTTGGGTTAGGATGCATTTTTCTCAAAACAAAGCATCATGCAGAATAAAAGCAAGGCTGGCCAAAACTCACATGGATATTTCTCAACACCTGAACTGTAGAAATATTTTACATGTTCGTTAATAGTTACTGTCAGTTTTCCTTTGCTTGATTGATAATGAGTTCCCTCCTTTTGTTATGAGTGACAAGGCAGATGAACACTTTTGAATATTAAGCATACACCTAGCAGTAACATTAAAACAAATGCACCACCATCGTCCCTAAAGGCAATCACGTAGTTGCAGTTACTGACATCTATCCGTCTACACTGCGTCGGTACAGCACAGCAGCAGTGCAGCAGCATCTCTGCTGGCTGCATGTCGATAGTTTACCTCTCTGCAGGTGAGATGATTGTGAGAATCATGATGACTAATGTCGATCTACTGGATTGTAACCACCATAGAAATGTGACTGTGGCCTTGGCTGACCAAACTGCACCGGCTTGCATAGACACCAGATTTTTTTTTATGGGTTTGAATCCCATCCTTGTACTGTCAAACTCACATGCGAATATATTTTTCATCTGTATATTCTTCATATATTGTTTGTGTAATTCATCCTTTTTTATTTAACAAACAGTAGCCCTCCTTCATCAAGCTCTTAGAACTACAAACAATGATCCAAAAGACACATGTCTGATTTCTGCGCCTAAATTATATCATAGATTGATCAATCAGAGACATCATGTGTACAAAAGGACCATCAAGATTATATATTTTTGTTAACTAGGTAGCTAATCTGTATATTAATCAGTTGTTACTGATGTAGATTAGCTACCTAGCTAGCTATCTACCCTGATCCAACAGGTGTGTCATGAATTCTACTGTTTCTGTTTGTTTGGGGTTTTTTTGTTGTTGTTGGGAGGTAATAATTCTACTTGATGTTTATTATTGAGGCCAATATATTGAGGTTTGTTGTGTTTTCCGTCTTTTGTTTATGTTTTATTTCTTTTTATTCCCCATAAATGCTGCGTTAACAACTTGAAGATGTTTCCTTTACTCACGTTGTTTACATGTTTTCTGAGCATTCATCACGTGCATGAGGAGATTAAATAATATCCTAAAATTCTTGTTGCCAGTAACTATAATTTTTATTATTGACTAATCTGCCAATTATTGTGTTGATTAATAGTTTTGTCAATAAGATGAAAACTATACCTACTATAATTTCTCACACGTTAATGAGATGTATTCAGATTGACTCACTCGTACATGGCCAATTAAATCAAATATTCACATTTGGGAAGCTGGAACCAGAGAAGGTTTGGCATTTTTGCTTGATAATAATCAAAACAGTTGCCAATTTATTTTTCTGTATCCACAAGCAAAGAGACATCTCTTTGATTTCACCGACTGTATGTCCAAAAGCTTGATGAACGAGGGCTGATGTTAGTATTAAGACACCCGGAGAGGTGCGTGTGTGTGTGTGTGTGTGTGTGTGTGTGTGTGTGTGTGTGGGTTAGTAATTGTTTTTGTATTCAAACCACACCCTACCTAATTTCCTTCTCCATTTAGCATACTCTGTCTCATCACTGCTCTGGTACACTAAGAGCCAGGAAATGAAAGGTGTTCCAAAAATAACAAAGATAAATTTGTGTGATATTTAAGCTAATGAAAGGCTGTTATCAGTTAATCAACGTCATAATCTCCGCAAGAATGAGTCTAATTATTACTCAAATGACAACTTTATATAGTGACCATTAAGTATTTCTCAGATCACGCGTGGTAACTCTGTTATTAACTCTGTAATTTGAACGATATGCTTGAAATCAGCGACGCCTTTTTATTTGCCTCATATTCGAGACGATTTCCTAAATACAGATGTGACCGGGCAAACACTGTAATCATTGTTTCTGCAGCAAAGAGCACTAATACTGTTCTGCAGGAGGCAGATGGTGCAAAAACAACCTGAAATCCAGTCCGTCACGTAACGGCATGAGTGCTAAACAAATACAAACTGTTAAACAGTTCTCACAGTGCTCCTCATAAGCCACCTTGTTTATAAGGAGATTAAGACATAAATCGAGTTCCTGGTGTTGACTCGAACGCTGTGGATGTTACAGTAAACACTCTAGTTTTTATCCTCAGACTAATGCATTACTTTTATTTGTGTATGTGTCCGTAATATCAAAGTGAGCCGGAGTACAGAGACGTCTGCAGTGCTGCCTGGGTGCAGTGTGAAGATATTGGGCTTAGTCACTTTGCCTTTTTTTATATAAAAAAAAATATATCCCTCAGCTCTTGGAGACAAAACAAACCAAAAAAAAAAAAACATTTAAAAGTCAGACTTTTTAAACCAAATTTAGTTCATAGTCTCACATCCATCCTGATCATTGTGGGCAGAAGCAGTCAGTGTTGCCAGATTGAGCTGTTTTCCATTCAGTTTGGAGGCTTCTTATTCGATTGTTTGGATAAAAATGGTTTTGGGCAGCTATTTTTCATTTTTCATTTTTCTCCTCTGAATAGTTTGATTGAGCTGACAGGGCGCTGAGTTCAGTAGGCTGATAACTGATCAATAAAAATAAAATAAGATTTCAGGTTATTACAGCTGGGGTGAAACTTCTTTTTTTTTTACCTGTCAATTATAGCTCACCTGTTGTTACAAGTGAATACTTTAACGTTTAATTGCCATCAAGATTTTCATGAGATTCTTTTTAATTACTGTTTGTTTGCTTGCTTTGTGTGCTTTGGAGTAAAACCACTGACAGTATAAAGAATGGACAGTGTATGCATGACGTCACCCACAGGTTTCTGAAGACCCGTTGTGAAGGTCAAAATCTGTAGTGCTGGCCGCCGCCATGTCGGCTGTACTGCCTCTTCCGGCTAATCTAAAAAATCAGCAAACACGTGGATCATCAGTGGACCTGAGGTGAGCTGAACGACGCCTGGGTGACCAAACATGCCGATCAAGACGGCCACGCTGTTAATCCTGCATAACTTTAAGCCTTAATATAATTTGAACAGGTGAGTTATATATAAATTCAGACTCAGTACAGTTGTCATGAACGGGGAAATTAGCTACAGAGACCAAAACAGTTTTTTGTACCAGGCTGTAAACATGTTTATTCCTGCTGTGAAGTTGGACATTTCAACATGGGGACTTATGGAGACTGACTCACTTCTTCAAGTGGCCGTTTGAGGAACTGCCGTTTTTGGTGTTTCTTCATAGGCTTCACTTCACAGCGCAAATAAAACAGGATGAAATATATTTATGTGTAAATGCAAAATTGTTTCTTCAGGATCTAATTGGGCTGCTTTGTGTCGGCCAAATCTGGCAACACTGAAAGCATTTTACATTTTAGTGCATCCCTAAATCTTAACACTGTGCTGTTGTTTTGCATCGGTTTAAATTTGTGGTCAATTGTTAGTTTTTCCAGAAGAAATCCTTTGTTATCGATTCGTGCAGGCATTCATCTTAAAGTTAATCTTGCCCAGTTCTGTGGAAAGCACAGAGGATTTGAAGGAGTCTCAGAGATATTTAGGCCTCAGAAATATGTGAGCTTGAACAGAAAAGCAGTTTCTCACACCGAGATAGCCCTTCTTAATGTGAAATCAATCCCCAACAAGAGTCTTCTTTCTAATGAGTTGCTGGGTTGTTTATTGTTTAGTATGATAAGTGAAAATAAGTTAAACTGTGTTTGATGCATCTCCTCCTCTTCCTCTTCTGACCAGTACCTCGTGTTCAGAATCATTATAAAGGTAGCTGCAGTGAGGAGGTGATCGTAATTAAAATTTTCTCATCTCACCTTATTCTGTGTGCTATTTAACACAGTCCCCACACAGACTAACTGTTAACTTCCCCCCTAACAGCTTATCACAAAAAGTTATTACTGCAGGTCATTTTCACATCCACAGGAATATATATCTGCAGCAAGTCTAAGAACAATCTGAGTATTCCCTTTTTTTTTACTCCTGATATGACCTGGATGACATCTTGATAAATATCCACGTGGATAACTGAGGGTTATGACCTTTTTTTTATTCAGTGCGTGAGTCTCGTTCAGCTCTCAAACAAGGATAAATAATTTTTCTGTCTGAATCTGCTTCAAAATCGACCTTTATTATCTTCTTATAGTATGCTGCCCTTCTCTGGGCTACTACTGATCCTCTCCCGATGACAACAGATTTAAGTGAGAGGCGCTGCATCAGTGCAACTTGACATAATTGCAGCCTCTAACCGAATAAATTGTTTTAATTCATAGATCGTGGAAATGGGTTGGAGACGGTCCTGTTAAACAGATTTCTTTGTCTCCTTTGGTGCTCGTTTGTTCCGCTTGATTGGATGTGGTGGCCTCGAGGATCAATTCTCAGGCTGATCCTGCCTCTTGTTCACTCTTTTAACCTGTGGGCATATGACTCTTTGGCTTAGCGTCTTATGTGCTGCTTCGTGATAATACCGAACTGTTTCCGAGCATATCACTAGATATATTAATTTGTCTCTCACAAATGTATCTGTATTGTTGCAGCGCAGCTTCTGGCCACTGTTGGCTGTGTTGGTATGATAGTTCCACATCAGGCCAGAACCGAGGCCTCGGGTTTGGAACAGCTTGTGCTTTGAGGCTCGTAATCTGACAAGATTAGTGTAATAAAATCACTCCTAAAATATATTTCTGCAGACAGGTTCTGTTTTCATTTAATTTACCTCTGAAAGGAATAGTTTCCGATGTCTTTGCGGAAGTGTGCTCTCTCTTACGAAGAAGATCTGTACCGCTCTCATGTCTGTACAGTAAATATGTACCTTTAGCCAGCAGCTCTTAGCTTAGCTTAGCATAAAAGCTCTTTAAAGCTTGTTATATCACAAGTTGTGGTTTTACCAGGGATTATGTGCCAACCTGTTTCTTGGTTGGCTGCCTCAATTTCTTGGAAATTTGGAAATTGGGTGTTCAAACACACCATCTGTAACGGCACCTAACCCTAACCTGTCAATCAAAGCGTCCACATAACATTATAATAATATAAACAGGTGAGTTGTATAAAAATTCACCCTCAGTACAGTTGTCATGAACGGGGAAATTAGCTATAGAGACCAACGCAGTTTTTTGTACCAGGCTGTTAACATGTTTATTTCTGCTGTGAAGTTGGACATTTTAACATGGGGACTTATGGAGATTGACTTGTTCTGCAGCCAGCCTCAAGTGGACGTTTGAGGAAGTGCAGTTTTTGGCATTGCTGCATTGGCTTCACTTCACAGTCACAGAGTTTGCTGCTTGTCCACTACTTGATCCAAACACTGAAGGTCCTCAGTGTCTTTATGCTAAGCTAACGGGTGGCTGGCTGCTAGCTTTATATTTTTTGTGCCCACATTAGAGTCATGATCTCGTCGATCTTCTCCTCTAACTCTTAGCATTGTATTTAATTACCATATTATCACATTTTCTGTTGCAGTTTGCTGATTCATTCTCAAATATTTAGATTTTAAAACGTCGTTGTGGGAGCAGCGCTACATGTACATAAATAGCTTGTTTTTATAACACTGATACTTCGTCTTTACATGAACTTGTGACGGCTACAGCCTTATATTTTAATCCACTGTCATTAATTTCTTTCATGTTCAGTCAGTTTTATTTCTCTTCTTTTTCTTACTCAACTTTTTAAAGAAGCAACAAATTTACAGATTTTACAGTCCCTAACATTTGCTGTAGTATTCTGGTATTCCCGGTAAAACTTTTGGTATGTATGACAAACTTAATTTGGATCTACTACTTTTCTCAATAAAAGCATCTTTGTAAGCAATTCACAACTATTGACATCTATTTTAAAACTATTGTGACTATTGGAATATCTGGAACATCCAGTACACAGCTTTTCTGAGGGATACTAGGGATAGGCATATTGAGGTAATTACAGACATGGATGTTCAGAAAAAGGGCAAAAACTTTGGATTTTCTGGGGAAAGACACTAAGATCAAGAGCACTAAAGTCAAGCTGTGCCATTATAGTTGACACAGTATTTCTAAAGGATGTTTTTTAAGGAAAATATAGGAAAATAAAACACTTTCTTCATTAAAATATGTGATATAACTTACTACTACGTCCAAAAATGAAAATAAAACCAGCATGTCTGTAAATGTTTCTAATCATTAAATTCATTGCAGGTCTAAGAGAGGTAACAAAATCCAAACGCTTCTTTGACAAAACTGCACTAACGACATCACCAACCTCAAGTTTTTTTTGTATGCCAAATCAATTAGTGGGTGGATTTTTAACAGGCAGTATGTGAAAGGAAAACAAAAATAAAAACATACGATAATGAAGAATGTTGGAGCAGCATTCGCAACAATATGAGGAACATGATTGTTTCAGCGAGGACAAACCAAACAGATGATTATGGTTGGATGGTCATAACAGTCAACGAAAGTAAAAAGTCTCAAATTACTCTATCTGCAACACATCTTAGGACACACAAGTATAAATGTCTGCTATTTACATTTTTTTCCCTATTCAGTGTGCATCTATATCACAACATTTTCCAGAAGTCCACAACATACAATAAATTCAGGGTTTCACCTTTGGTTATGTAATTATCAAGGCTAGGTTTAAAAAAATATATAACACACGTCCATGTTACTTTTGCATACAGTTAAATTCAAAGTGAAAACATATCAACAAAGCAGCTGGTCAGCTCTAAATTTGCATCTGAGAAAAAAACCTAAGGTATTTCGTCTTTACGCTGATGATTCTCGGGGCGGTTGAAATCCCCGGCGAGTTTCATCCGCTGTTTTTCTGTGATAGAAAGTGAGTGTGGCAGATATTTATGACGGTGTTTATGTGCCTGACATCTTTGCTTTAGTGTAAGTGGATCTTAATGTAAGAGGATATTCATCTGATGTATTTCAGTGTGTTGCATTGAGCCAGTCAATATATGTCTCGTATTTCTCTCCCCCCGACCCCTCTATACGCTTTCTGAATGAGGATTTTCATGTGTTATGACACGATGTGAATTAAGAGTTTGTTGCCAGCGTTTGAGTGAGCAACTCAGGCCAGCCTTGTTTGGTTGACAATATGAAACAAGATAAAAATAGATTAAGTCGTACTGCTGACTGCACATAAGCAGAGAGCAAACTCACCATTTAGTAACCAATGACACCTACAAAGCCGACCCAACTAAAACATTATGTCGACGTTACAACCAAACATTATCTCTATCATATTAAAATATTCACATCTGTTCCTTACAAGACACTTTTTTCACATGTAAAGAAAACATCTTTGAACTTTTTATAAGTCTCTTAGTTTCATCACTCCATACGTCTGTATATGTGTAGTAATTAAGGCAATCATTTTGGGCCACGACTTACTCATTTGCCAACTCCAGTTTGTTTACTGATGTCGCACGGTAGCTCCCGTCCCCACTCGTCCAAATGCCGAGTCCCGTTCAGTTTGTTGTTGCTTTTCAGTCTCCGCTCGTGCTCAAGATGACCAGTCACAATGTTTTGCTTGTTCTCTGTTTTCAATTTTCCAGAGATGTGTGTGGGGGGGGGGGGATACTCCCTCTCCTTGTATCTGGCAGCGCTGCAACAGAGAAAGACAGAGAGAGAGAAACAGGAAACGGATGTGAATCTATCATCATTTCTGAGAAAATGGCATCCTGAACGGCAAATACTGATACTGCACATATTTTCCTTTCCCACCCAGAGGTTGGGCAAGATGCCTCCCACTAAAGATAATCATCAGGGTCATTAAGCAGTAATTCCTTCTGAAGCACTCGGGAAGGGGAAAGGTCTGAAGTTTGTTGGGCACATTAACAGTAGAATACTACTTACATGCCAGCTTAGTTAACGTACATAAATAAATTTATCAATGTTTACCTCTGAACACAGCAAAAGTTTCCCTTTTTAAAGGTCCAGTGTGTAAGATTTAAGGGGATTAGGGGAAAGTACAACTGGACTTGGTTGTAGATCTGGTTGTAGATCTGTGGGTCTTCTTCTACCCTCTACCGCCATGTTTCTACAGTAGACCAGAATGGACAAACCAAACACTGGCACTTTTTCGTGAGTTTCGTCTCTATGAAGGAAAGGGTGAAGCGAGGTTGTTGCAATCAGCAACTCCACTGCTAGATGCCAATAAATCCGACACACCGGACCTTTTAAGTAGCTCAAAGGTTGTTAAAATCATCTCATTTCACTTCGTCTGACAGATTCATATTGATTTGCTCTCAGCTTCTTCAAGTTCTTTATTGCAGATATATAATGTTTGCATTGAGTGAAATATTCACGCTCAAGGCTATGTGTTTTTATGGCTGCACTGTTCCATCAAATGTAATGTCCAAATGTCGAAGCATTCGTATAGCAGCGATTTTTGATGAACTCTATCTTGTTCCTGTGGAGGTTTGAGTGCAGTTGTTGTAAATCGTTTTGGACAAAGTGAGTGTGTTGTGAATTTAATGTAAAAAGATTCATACATATATTTGGTGTTTTCTGGGATGCCCACTGGAAATAAAATGTTTGTTTTTACCGCAGTTTTATCGAGTTTGTAATGAGGTGAACTACTAACTGGTGTAACTAGTCTACTGACGGGCAATTTACCTTAATACGACTTTATTTATCTCTGTAATGACTCATCAGGTTAAAACTATTGGTAATAAATACCCACACAAAGTTGTGAAGCCAAACAACAACAACATAGAAAATGACCCATGATGAACTGAGAAGATGGATGGCAGAAGGGATAAAGATGGTTATAGTGGCATGAAAGACAACATACACTTTCCTCCAACAAACAATGACAGCATCAGTTTCAGGAAGTGCCCAAAACATCTGTAGTAATTACGACAGGAGTAAAGGAGGAAATGATAATGGACGAGTCAACAATACATCAGACTCTAAGCGACTATCAGATTTTTCTTTCAAGCATGACCATGATTGCTTCATAACTGTGTGTTTATTGTTGTAACCATGACAACAAAGGTCCCCAAACATGGTCTTTAGCCACAGTGTTACCATAGTGTTAACACCACTGACAGTATAAAGAATGGACAGCGTACGGACACCCGTAGGTTTCTGCAGAGCCGTTTTGAAGCTCAGTTTTACATTTTAACATGGGGACTTATGGAGATGGATTCATTCTGGAGACAGCCTCAAGTGGTAATTTAAGGAACTGCTGCATTGGCTTCACTTTACAACTGCTGCTTGGTTAACACATTATAAAACAGTTTTGGAAGACGCGAGCGATGTCAACCTGTCGACTGGGGTATCGGACGATTCTTTGTGTCGATCTAGTTACAGATAATGTATTTTGTCGTTTAATTTGGAGGACTTTAAATCAATAAGAATTCGCTTTCAACTTGGTGAGGTAGATTCAGTATGCTTAGACATTTCTTTATGATTTTGAAATGTTTATGTTCATAGAACAAGCCTAAAAAAATTACTTTTAATTTTAGGTTGTTAATGACAGGTGTAATCACTGCTACACAGGTATATTTGGTTACTATACTACTATACTACTACAAACTAGCTGCATATGTCTCCAAGTTGACCAAATCATCTGTCCTCTGTGTATTGGTAAATCCTTGAAAATTATGGCAATCTATAACAAATGAACCAAGAAAAACAGTGGCCACAAGCTGGTTCAACACACAACACAAAAAGGTTAACAGCTGCTTAGTGGCCTTCAACCTAATATTACCCTCCTCTGTAGCTGTGTATGTAATGATTTAGCTCAAATATAAATTCCTTCTTCATGAGGTGTTTATGTTATTCTGGCTACCCCCTGTAGGGCGAAACATTTCACAGAATAACTGTTCTGTGTCATAGCTATTTGTGCTTATTAAGATGCAGACTATTAGAGACAAGCGTCCTCTTTTTAACAGAGCAGCTGTTGTATAATTCTCCACCTCAATAATTTCAGGATTTCCACATAGTCTCCCCGGAGTTGCAGACATTCTGTATGCAATCATAGCTGCAGCAGGCACAAGGCAATTACAGCAAACATACTGAGTGTTTTTATCTAATTCCCTTATTAAGACTTTTCGAGCTAAACCTGTGGTTGTTTACATTTCAGGTTTTGTTTGTTTGCAGAGTATTTAAATACACACAGGTAGTGTGTCCTTGCATTTACTCTCAAATACCGTGTACCTGTAATGATAAGAGGACATATAGTACCAGTCAAAAGTTCGGACACACCTTCTCATTCACTGTTTTTTTCTTTATTTTATTACTTTCCGCATTG
This sequence comes from Miichthys miiuy, assembly GCA_036365135.1. Classification (NCBI taxonomy): domain Eukaryota; kingdom Metazoa; phylum Chordata; class Actinopteri; family Sciaenidae; genus Miichthys; species Miichthys miiuy. Next base: position 26,140,477 of record CM071603.1, read on the forward strand.
TAGATTAATATTGAAGACATCAAAACTATGAAAGAACCACTCAACTAAGTGAAGAGAAATGACAGTCCATCATTACATGAAGGTCAGTCAGTCCAGAAAATTTGAATGTGTCGCAAGTGTAGTCACAAAAACCATCAAGCGCCATGATGAAACTGCATCTCATGAGGACTGGCCCAGTAAATGAAGACCAAGAGTTCATTACAGTTACCAGCCGCAGAAATCACAAATTAACGGCACCTCAGATTAAAGACCACATAAATCCTTAATATAATTCAAGTAGCACGTCTCTACATCAACTGTTGGGAGGAGACTGTCAATCCAACCTTCATGGATGGAATTGCTGCAAAGAAACCACGGCTGATGAAGACCACGAAGAAGAAGAAGAAGAAGAGAACCGCTTGGACCACGAAACAGAGATTAGTGTTCAGTAAAGATTTCCACTGGTCCCTAGTGAAAATCTGTGCTTCAGTCTGATTAGTCCAAATTTGAGATTTTTGGTTCCACATGTGTGGTTCCCACCATAAGGCATAGAGGAGGAGGTGTGATGGTGTGGGGATGAATAGCCGATGACACTGTTGGTGATTTACTCAAAAATTCAAGGCACACTTAAGCAGCATAGTTACCACAACAATGACCCCAAACACACCTCCTCCAGACTCTGCAAGGGCTGCGTCAGATGACCTGGCCTCCACAAACACCCGACCAATTGAGCCCAATTGAGATGGTTTGGGATGAGTTGGACCGCAGAGTGAAGGTACAAGCAGCCAACAAGTGCTCGGCAGTCATCATTCCAGGTGACGACCTCATGAAGGTGATTGAGAGAAAGCCAAGAGTGTGCAAAGCTGTCATTAAAGTGAAAGTGGCTACTGTGAAGAATCTAAAATATAAAACATTCTGGTCTGTATGCACTTTTTTTTGTTTACTGCATAATTCCATATGTGTTATTTCATAGTTCTGATGTCTTCAATTTTACTCTACAATGTAGAAAATAATAAAAGTCAGTATAAACACCGAATATACAGAGTGCTAGAAAGTGCAGCAATGAGGTGAATTCACGTGAGATCAGAGAATCTCCTTAATATTATTCAGTGTTTGTTACCTCACTCTTATTTAACTTCTCCATCTGAGAGAAGAAAATGAATAAAGTTGTTTACAGTAGAGGACAGTGATGTTCTGCACTCAAGTCCTTTTTCTCAAGTGTCGAAATAAAAGCAGCTCCTGTGTGTGTGTGTGTGTGTGTGTGTGTACACTTTAAAGTAGGCAACCTACAGCTAGAGGGAAACAGGGCCTTACCGGTACTCCCTACTACAACACCAAAATAAACCCTGAATGGAAATGTTGGTATGTTTTTTGCTCTTGCCACATGAGGTCAGGTGACCCATGCTGTGATCAGAGGGTTCAAAGCCGTTATTACGGCGCAGTTGATTGTCTAACAACATAAAAGCACACCTTCCTGTGATTTTTATAAGCTGATATCATGGCAACAAATTAAGCTTAATTTCTTTCTAATGGGAGGCTATGATATTCGAGTGAGTCATTTGTTGGTGTGTGGAGCTTTGTTGCAATGAGTTTACATAAGATGATTAATGGAAAAAGTGCGTGCCCTGACAGCCCCGGGAGTTTTACAAGTGGTTGCCAGAATTGCAAATTTTGGTTGCCAAAGTTTGCAGAATAGTTTATAACCACAGAATTAATTGCCCTGTGTAATATTCCCTCTTTCAATAACAAAGAAAAGCTATTAAAATCTCATATAAATATCCTATTATCCTTATGAATTACGTCCAAATTTGAACACTTTGATTTACTCCAAGTTCTGCTCTGATATATGTAGTGAGGCTGACTTTCATGCCATCACAGACCTGCAATTGATGTTTTGTCAAACGAAGCAGATTTGGCTGTTTAATATGAAGATTCGACTATTTTATTTTTCTTTCATGTTTTAATGCCTTTCTTCATCTTCTTTGATGTGAAAACATTTCAGATTTCCACACAGTCAGAGAAAGTAAAAGTGTGCGTCCTGATCCTAATCTAAAGCGTATTTCTTGTAAATGTTGCTGTTGTGGCTCTAAAGGTTGCACTTGCTATCTCTTTTGTAGAAATTTGGGGGAAATGAGGACTCACGCAAGACAATGTATATGGGCCAAATATACATGGTTTGTACATGGATCACTTCATGTTAGCACTTGTTTAAGTCTGACCGAAAAGTAAAGACAAAAAGAAGGCGCCTTAAAGCTGAGTGGGTCACACACATCTCACAGATCTCAACAACGTTTTGTGCTCATCAAACAAGCTGAAGTTGATCAAGCTTCCTGTGAGACACTGATTCAAAACACACCCTGGCATTATACCCAAATATTATACCCATTATAGCCACACTAAATGTCACTTTTTTTGACATTCAAGTTTTTACACTGAGTGATAAAGGTCTTGAAGGGTCTCCTCAGAGATCTTCTCTTGACATGTTGGACACCTCAAACTTCATGTCTGATTCTGAATAACTCAGTCCTGGACTAGTGAGGCTAGATGTTCGGACAACACAGAGAAAAAGAAAAAAGCATTTCATTTACTGGGCTCCTGAGACTGAAAGTGGAGACTACAATGGGATAATCACTTGTACCATAAATCTCTATCTGTATGTCATGTACCTGGCCCACCGGCTGCGTGCACACCTGGATGCCTTCACTTCTGTGGCCTAGCAGGAGGCAGGATTGTTTTCAGTGACACATGCAGAACTCCATTCATCCCACAGCCCGTCACTTTAGGGCACTGCCTCCTCAAGGCTGAGCCAAGAGCGCTAGGTTAAACCTGTTCAGATCTACAAAACCACCTGCTGCCCAGAAGCCATCTCTATCCATAATTTAAAAGCCCAGGGGCTGTTTTTTTCCATGGCACTGAATTTCAAATCATTATGGTGTTTGCAGAAAGCAGCCAGTTGAGACTGGAAGAGACAGAACCTGCAGGTATGATATTATGTGGGGGTAGATTAAAGCCCCAAAACATGAAATGATATTAACATAACTGCAGGGGGTTGATGGAGTTAATAAATCCAAAAGACTCAACCGTTATTTCCCCTAAATTTCTGAAACTCACTTTACTGTTGTGGAACAAACACTTTGTTTCTTGAGATTTCAATTAAAACACATTCTAACTAACTAACCTCCACGTATTGTCTCCTCTGTGCTGTCTGACCTTAGTCTCATCCACACAGCTGAACTAGAGTTTTTCCAGTACTGATCAGAAATGCCCGTAATACTGCTTAAAATGCAGGATCAGGTATCGAGTACGCACTGTACACCTATCCAATACCGCCGATTTATTAATTTGACCAAGGGCAGTGTCGGATTCTTCTTTTTTTTCCCCAGTATGGCAAAGTCATAATCACCCCCTACTCTGATTGGCTTACCTTGATATTCAGGCTATACAGGCATTACAACAATGACAGCAATCATACAGTGTTAGTGGGTTAGGGTTAGGGTTATAGGGTTCATATATTTTTTTACCACACGTGTATCAGAATCATACTCTCTGTTGGCCCATATGCAGAGTTTAGGTACGTGAATCAGCAATGAATCTTGCTATTCCAGTCATTAACCTTGAGCTGTTGCTCTCTTTAACCATGAGCCATGCTTGCTCCATCCATTGGTCAAATTGCTCCTCGATTACTGGAATGGTTGATGTTCTGGAGAAGGTGTGTAGGCAACGATAAACACAACCCTCAGATGGAGGTTTAGTTGTCTTTTCTAAGAAATACCCAATGGCCTTCAGACTCAGTGGGTCCTGGGTTTAGTAAACTTTGAAGGTCCTCCATCTTCTTACTTCAGTCTAGGCAACTCTTTCAAATTGCTATTGAAGTCTTCAGCTACAGGAGAATGAAAAATAAACCATGGGCTATGCCTCTCTTCCCCCAGAGGGCTACACACAAAGAAGTACATGCACTTTGCTTAAAACTTCTCTAGTTAGTTAGACACAAGACCCTAAGCTTGCCAAGTCTTGTATTGAACAACCTCCCTCGGACACGCACACAGCCCGTGGAGTTTATGGTAGCAAGGGTTTATTTATTTTGAGATAACACGGCATGATCTCTATCTAGACCCTCACCATGGCTCCAATTAGTAAGCTCTGCCACAAAGTTAAGTCTTGTCAGCCATTTTCAATATGTACCCTTTCCAACATTTGCTTATTTCTGTTGTTTTTAGATCTACACGGTATTTGTCAGAAAGTCAAGATCTCAGCGGTGCTTTTTATTTTATGCAGTGCTTCTACCCTCTACAAAAGAAGTGTGGGCAGGGCCCTGAGTTTAGAGTAAAGTCCCTTAAATATTAACCCTGAAACCAGCAACAGAAAAACTGCGCAAACTGTGTGGGTTGCATGTGTGAGATCAATGCAGCTGTACAACTTGTGAGTCTGCTTACAAAAATAACAACTCTTGAAAGGCATATTTCCTCGATAGTTAACTGCTCCTAACAACAGCCACTTCTGTATCAACTGAAAATTGTATTGATGGGGCTAATTGATGAGGGCGAAACCAAACCAAAGGACACCACCTCCTGAGAAGAACTTGGCTAACATGAACAATGTTAAACTGAATGGGTGGTTCGGTTCCAACACATGGTTACCTTTGCTGCATGCCATAGCCTCACCTCTCTCTCCACTTTCTGTCTATCTTGAGCTGCTCTTATCTAATAAAGGCAATAAAAGACCCCAAAAGATTACCAGATTACTTTATTGCTCATTCACAGTGAACATCTAACAGTTGAGAATAAAAGACACTAGAAGGAAAAGAGAAATTATTAAGAGCAGACTGCAGACTTCTTTGGACCTTTTTGACTTTTCATGGTGATGATTAAAGGATCCAATGTCTTGGATTTAGAGGGACTTATTGGCAGAAATGTAATATTCATAAGTGTGTTTTCATTAGTGTATAATTACCTGGAAATAAGGATTGTTGTGTTTTTGTTACCTTAGAATAAGCCTTTTATATCTACAGAGGGAGTGAGTCCATCATATTGCACCACCATGTATCTACAGTAGGTCTAAACAGACAAACCAAACGCTGGCTCTCAATAGGTCCCTTTGCATTTTTCGTGAGTTACTGTAAAATTAAGTTTATTTTGAATGCTGAGGAAGTTCCTGCAGTTTGACCCTATATCTATTGTTTTGCATGAGTCCTTGTTTTTCAGAACATCTACAAAAGTAGATAGCAGGTGCAAAGTTGGCACTACTCGTAGATCCACAAAAGCCATGATTTAAATTCTAAATCTGAATTATCCTTTAAAGTATGGTCAGGGTTAGGCAACTGGAACACTTGAAGGTCAGGGAAAGATGATAGTTGTGTTTAAATTCCAGTGCTGCCCCTGAAAACCTGATGATTCAAGTCATCATCGGAGAAGACCCCGAAGTGACCCACGACTCATTTTGTCAGTCGAATTTTTGCACCGTCATTGTAGACATTACACAATGCAGGAACAACAACATGGAAGGCTGTAAACTTTATGAACCGAGTGTTAAAATGACCACAACAGTCCACCGTAGATTCTCCTACACATGCTTGGGTCAGGCAAGGGGTATTCAGTTGCTTGCAATCTGCAACCTCACCGCTAGATGCCACTAAATGCCGCACTGGGTCTTTTAAGATATCACTACTGATGATGGCACATGTGATAAATGAATATGTAGCAATATAGCTGCTATAAATAGCCACAGCTATGCATAATATCATCTGCTCAGGTGTTCTTGGAAGACCTCAGCGATGCATCACAAACAATAGATCAAACTGTGCTACTTTTTGGTCATCCCAATGTCAGGACGGAGCAATCAATATACTGTATGGTTGAGTGTGAGTGGAAATCAGGCTCATGCATACTTTTACAATAACTGAGATTTATTCAAGTTTTAGTCAACCTACACAGATTTTTTTTTTTTTTTGCCACCTGGCCCCTGCAGACACGTGTGAAGCGAAAAAACTTTTTCCGCATGGACAGAGCAATAATGTCTGCACCTCAGACTGGAACAAACTCCTCAAGAGGGCAAATAGGTGAGGACATTGGCTGTAAATACTATTACTGCTGAATCAAGTTGGGAAATGAGACATAACAGCTTCTCATTACTCATTACCGTTGCCTGCACATCAACCCTGCAGCCTTCTGAAACCTCGGAGGTGGTAAATCTTTCCTACAAAGCAGTTAAAGGAGATTTTTTTTTTGTTTCGTTTTGTTTATATATTTTAAAAAATAATCTCTGAGCAGTGTGTGTGGTGTTTAATGAGCGGTTGTCTAGTAAACAACTTCCCCGTGACAGGATTGTTCAAGAAATTATATTTTTTGTACAATAAATATCGCTGCGTAATGGGATGTTTCGGTTGGTCGGTTTTAACAGAGCGTGGAATGTACTTCCAAGTGGCAACATGGTAATTGGTGCTACTTGTCAGCCAATTATAATACAGTTATAACATTTTAATCTAAAAACCTCTGGACAAACCGAGACACTAACAACAAAGACATGAAGAATAGCAGCTTAAACTCTGAAAATAGTTCCCGAGTTGTACGTTTGTTTTAACAAGAGAGGAAAACTGAATCTCCCTTCTAGATGTTCTGGTGCAGTGAGGCATGGTCTGTGTCAGTGGTCCCCCCTATGAGCTCATCATTTCAGTACTTTGTCCTTTGTGCTCTTTCACTTTCACATACATACAAGGTCTGGTCATGGTCTGCTACAGCTAGAAAACTGTCAACTCACCCTTCACCCTAAAACTGCATGATTGTAACATATTAGACTTAAGCTCCTTGTCCCTTGACAACATGCTCTCTGACACTGAAGTGTTTTTGTTAATACTCGTGTCTAAATCTCCGTCTGATCTGTGTGTCACGAATGCTCCAAACTATCAGTGTCAGCAGTGAGACACAAATGTTTACAGGCCTCTAGGGAAGTTTTAAAATCACAGGGTGGACTTTCTTTTTGTTTTTGCATGATTAACAAATGCATGTTATACAGTGTGTCTACCACAAAAGGCAAGGACAGCAATCGCACAGCGACTAACAATCTGATGAAATGACTTACATCATTATCAAAAAAGGAAACGCCTGCACACTTAATTATTAATTAATAATATGATTCAGTCAATCTTTATTTATATAGCGCCTTTCAAACATTTAATATAATTTTCATGCTACACTGATGTGTAATCAGGTGAATGGTGTCTCTGTACATCTGTTTCTACACTATGTAACTTTGTGCTCCGGGTATGATCACCTGTGAGAAGTACGTAACGCTTTACGGCACTAAGTGACACGCCACCGACTATTTCACTGATTTTGGTGAAACTGGATCATATTTTATGGAGAAAATGTTTTCTGGTTTTCCCTCTGATGTCCTCCTTCTGCTCCGGATCAACTCTCTGATTTACAGAGGTTCCTGATGTACAGTGAAGTAAACTGCTGTGAACTATAGTAGGTGCTGTTAGCTACTGCTAGCTCAGTTTGTAAGCTGGGCCGCCTGGACTGTGAGTTTAGAGCACCGGAGCAGTGTTAGTGTTTGAACCACAGGCGTTTTAGAGGACCAGGAAGAGGAGGAATGAGGATGAGGAAATCGTTGGCGTTGCTATGTCTTGTGTTTTTGCACTTGCTTGATGTTAGCAAAGTTGTCGACCGGGTTTTTGATCATAAGTAATGTAATCCTAACAAATCCACGTGTACAGCTGTCCATATTTATGACAGTGGTATTGCACTCTGCCAATGCAGTGTTGCTTTAAGATAAAAGATAATATAAAAAATGCCACACTAAATAAGAGGGGAGTTTGGTTTATGTTTAAAAATATCAATACATTCAGTTCCCTCTAAATGACGGGGGTTATGTTCCAAACCTGGACAGAAAACTGAAATAAGATAATCCTGCAGGCGGTGACTTTAGGAGAGTGCACATGCACATGTAGCACGGTGCCTGGCTTCCTGCTTGCTGACACTAATCCAAAGGCAGCGGGGATTTTCTGCCTCTTGCTGCTTCTTGCCTCACACCCCTGCAGGGCTCTCAGATCCACACTGGCTTTCCCAGTCACACACACGCATACAAACATACACAGATGAACACACGATGGACTATAAATATTCAGGCCAGGATCGGCGGTACATGCAGCACAATGTACGCTGGGGACATAACACACACTGTGCTCATTTCAACCCCGCCACCGAGCTCTCTGTCAGCACTTTTCTGTGGGAAAAAACTCGCACATCTGCTCACGTGGTGCTGTTCATTTAGGTTGACTTGTCCATGAACGCGCTCTGCAGAGCCCCGAAACTCGAGCGATCCACATCGCTGTATTCTTGTCGACTATAGCACGGCACTCATTAGATGTGTTAGCTGTCGCATGGCAAGCCAAGCTTCAGGTGTTGTGTGTTTGTTTATGTTTGTGTCGGAGGGTGAGAGGTGCAGTTTGGAAAGCACATGTGCATCACAGCGAGTCACATTACACCATGACAGACTGTCACGGTGAATTAAAGGCGGGACACAAACGGAGGCAGTGGTCAGGAAACATCCCTAATGCCACAAGGCTCAGGTCCACTGTGAACGACACATGCAGGCCACAAAACCGGCAGGAGGAGACGATACCGAACAGGCTAGAACAAAACTAAATTTTCCTAGTTATTGTTGTTTTCTAACATTCCCTGAATGGGAAATTCATCGTAGTCCAAATGTACTGTTCCATCAGTTACATAATGTACAGTATATGTAGCATGATATGAGACGGTGGAAGCAGCTGAAAACTGGGTTAGTGCCAATTACTTCAATGCCAGCAGCCAAATAATCTATAAGTTTAGATGTTTTTTTTTTTCTTTTTCTCTGTGACAATGATGAAATGAGACAGCAGCTCTTATCTAATCTTTTAGCCTCACAACTTCCTGGCAGAAGAAAATATTTAGAGTCCAAAAAGTCAAAGTTTGGACTGTTTGCAGTCTTGGAAACACATCTTGACTGCTGAGATTAATAGGCTGGAAATGGAGATCAAGAAAATGCAAATGCAATGGAAATACAAAGCTGGTTGCAGCATTTGCTTTTCTTTTTTTTTTATATAAGAAATGTTCATAGTGTGCCTGAGTAACTGCCTGGGCCAGTCTCAATTAATATTGCCCTGTATCTGCATTTTAGTTCGGAGTATGTAAGGAAGTATTTCTGGCCGTGATTTAGTCTCTATGGGACTTTGGACAGACATTCATGGTCCCCAGAGGATGCACTATTATTACCATAAATGTTCACATCACATCATCAGGTCTCCAATACGTGCAAAACATAGACATTCATCAGCCTCAGCTGTACTTGTGTTTTATGTTAATTCACAAATGTTAGCTAAACTAAGAGAGTGAACATTGTACCTACTAAAAATTGGCATGTTAGCATTGTCAAATCCTTTTAATGCATCTTTAAAGGTCCAGTGAGTCAGATTTAGAACCTGAGGCAGGCCAAATGATGCCTGGGTACTCAAATAAGCCATCTGTAACGGCACAAATCTATCATTAAAAGTGGCCATGCTGTTAATTATGCATAACTTTAAGCCTTAATATAATCTGAACAGGTAAATTCTATAAAAATTCAGACTCAGTACAGTTGTCATGAACGGGGAAATTAGCTATAGCGACCAAAACTGTTTTTTGTACCAGGCTGCTGTGAAGTTGGACATTTTTAATATAGGGACTTATGGAGACTGTCTTGTCCTGTCACCAGCCTCAAGTGGCTGTTTGAGGAACTGCAGTTTTTCGTACTTCCGCATAGGTTTTACTTCACAGCCACGGAGGTTGCCGCTTGGTTCCGCTATGTTGAACTGCCATGTTTCTACAGTAGTCCAGAGCGGACACACTAATGCGAGGGGTTGCAATCAGCAACTTACACCACAGATTCTACACACTGGAGCTTTAAACCACACAGAGTGGCAGAAGCCTTTCATCCATTACTTTAAGCTGACTGTTTAAACCTTTCTTCTAGCTTGTTAACTCATTTTCAAAGACTCCGTCACAACACATGGTGTTCAGGTGTTGCAGCTGACTCAATAAGTGAATATACGTTTTAATCACATTATATTTAATTAGATTTTTTTTCCCCCAGTCTGTAGTTAATCTATAATCTCCCCTACAGTATAAGTACACCGGCTGTTATTTTCCATGATACAGATGCATTAATTTAATCTATCACACCTTGTCTGTTATTTATTTCATGTATAGATTTTAACTGTGGTCGTGGTACATTAAGCACAATTTCATAATTTGTGTGAACAAAAGCACCGAGCCTTTTACCCAAAATGAAAACTGTCATTATCTGCTCATCCCCGTCAGTCACGTCGTACCGCCTCCAAACCAGCCCCCTCTATCTCGTGCCCCCGCAGGCATTTCTCACATGTGCTCTTCAGCAGTGATTTAATGAAACGCCTACAATCACTTACCAACAGCAGATGTAGATGCCTGCCAGTCGTGCTGCCAAGCATAAAAATTGCCATGTTGTTTCCCTTGATAATGGTAGCTGGAAATACATTCCCCAACTTGCAAAACTAAATTACAAACCAGAACTCATTTTGCACAACTGACCCACTGGAATTGTGTTTGGAATATTCGATTATGAGCCTTAAAAAAATTGTGGGACATTAGATGGGTGCTTACCTCCTGCAGAAACTTTTAAAGTACTTTGATAAAGATACGAGAAAGGGGTTGTTGAAATGTTTTTTATCTCGTTTAAAGCTTACTTTTTATGTTGCACGCAAGTGCAACGTGTGAGGTGACGCGCAAAGTCTTCCGTCTTTTAAAAGTTAATTTGAAATTTGCACTAGAAGAAAAAGCTCATTTCAACATAACAATTTGAAACCCACCAATGTTAAAAAAGCAGATCTGTATTTATCATATTTCTCCTGTTTATGTGGAGAATACTGTGATTTTTAGATATTTTTACATGTGAAATGTGCGCCATCGCATGTGATGTCACACATGAAACACAAAGTTATATATAGGCTTGTGATTTTCTAACATTAAACATGAAAAAATGACGTGGGATCTTTACACAGGTAAAACATGATTACCTTACCATTCTAGTGAACTCAAGAAAAGCACAAGTACAGACACAAATCCCAACAAAAGAGCAAAACCTACTGTATACCTCACCACAGGTACCATGTATCTGCTTAGTCTGTATAATTTCAGAGGGTTGAAGAGGTAAAACTACCAACATTTAACCAAAAAGCAAATATTACAGAATAAGAACCAAACAAACTAGGTTTTGTACAGCACAATGGGGCCTATTGCTGGAAGTCTTAATTAATTAAATCCTGACTTCTTCTAGGTTCGATAGTTAATTCTTCATTCCTTATTCCAGTTCAGCTCTAAATTAGTTTGTTGCTCTGATCAGACAGAGCAACACTTGCTGCTCATCTCGCTGGATTAAATTTAATCCAAACTTTTGAACCAAGAATTTGATTGTATTTTGTCAGAGGCTTGGCCAATACACCAGTAACAAGCAATTAGTTTGAAAACTGCTGCTGAACAGCGTGTTTTTCAACAGACTGTCTGATCAGTTTGATTTATCAAGCATGGCCGACAGCCTGAAATCTACTGCAGGGGAGAGAGAAATCTGTCTTATTACTATAGTGTGTGTGATTGAATTGAAAAACGTATGATTCAAGCATCAAGATGAATTGTCAAGCAGGTTTTAACACTTTTATGAGGTGATATTTTGTTTAAATTTAGTGCTGCTTTATTTGATTTCCGTGCCCAACACTCGTGGATTTACAGGGCAGCAAAAGTACAGTTGCAGCAGTCAAACATTTAATTTCATTACAAATGTACAGATAAGTTTACAGCTGCATCTAAAGGGTACGGGGTGCAGCTGCAGTGAAAACATGGTGCGTTTCGGGTGCGTTGGGGCGGGCCGCAGGGATGTTCGCCAAAAAACGCAGCAGAGAACTTGAGTTGGATCCAGATTTTACCCTATTTATCCTCTATAGACTTCAATGGAGCGGTTATGTTGCTGGTCACAATAGCTACCAAGCAACCTCTATTCTGTGACCACCGTTTGTACCCTGCAAAAATAGTTTTCTATCCATTTCCCTCTAAAAATTAGTTTTTTTTATCACTGCCAACCCCTCTGTTGGCCTGGGGAGGATGGACCACCATGTGCCTCCTCCCAAACACGTGAAGATGCCAGCCGCCTACCGGCATGAACTGCCAAAAAGGCGACACAGACAGAATCCTCAAACATCATCCTACCTGCAAGCACTGCCAAATGTGTTTGTTGTAGGGTCGGAGGAGTTGGAATGATTAAAGTAGTGTATTCATGTATGGTGAACTGTAGGAGTGCAAATCATGTTTGCCCACGTCTGATCACTTTCACAATGATTGAGAAAATCTGAAGTATACACATAGTTTCAGTTCTAAAGTTGCAGACGCCCTTGTGTCACAAGAAGTCATCCTTTCCTCTAGCTGGCATTGCTCACTCATGATTAGTCTGTAATGAATTGATCACCAGTGCTGAGCTTTGCCTAAACACGATTTGGTTTTGCCCTCTGTGCCCTTTTGTTACTAACCTCCCAATCTTGGCATGTGCAGAGGTGTGGCTTTATGAGACCAGACATCACATTACTACCCACTCATCATCTGCTCTTGCAGAGTCAGGGGAAGACATTTTTGAGAGGCATGCAGCAGCTTTAAACAAATAAACACACACCAAAAAAAATGGTGCAGAAGGACACTTAAGCCAAAAAAATGGGCAAAGGAGGAAGTGGCCTGAGCCAATATAGACACTCAACTCTTTCACTGACTTCCTGATAATTACCAACCATTAGCAATAACAGCAGTTGATTTGACTGTTTTTTACAGGCTTAAACTGCTGTAATGACCCTAACTACTCCCTCAGCAGTTAAGAAACCACATTTTATCCACAATTGTTGTTATCCAATATGTTCAAAAGCAACAGGTAATTGGCTGAAATGGCCCACATGAGTTGGAACAAACTGTACAATCCAAAGTAAACTCGGCCTCTGAAGCTGCATTAGTACTGGTGTAAACCTGACCACAAAGGCTCGACCTCTACACAATAAACCAGGAGAAGTTGGAAGTTCCTGTGATGTTGGAAAAGGGCGCCCAGTTTCCCGCCTTTGCCTGCCACTAGGCTGACAAAGCACCTGACCCCTATGCCTTTCCCCACAAATGGTGGGCCCACAGGGCGTCAGCTCTACGTTGTTTTTTCGGGCTGTGGTCAGCCAGGCCCCGGGACTAAGGCCTGACCAACAGACGCTCGCCAGCAAGCTCCCCTCCTGGGTCTAGCTCCAGATAAAGGACCCTCGTGTCTCGTCACATAGGAGTCTTTGTGAATAACATTTCGTCTGACCAAGTTGCATTGGGAGACCCTACCAGGGGCTATTGCCCTGGACAAGACAGCTCCAAGGATCACAGAGATACACAAACCTCACCACCACTTTAAGGTAGCGATTCTTTGGGGGATACAAGCTGTCGATCTTCCTCTGCTGGGTGGCTGGGTCAACCTTAGAAATAGGGTAAGGACCTCAGGCAACCTGGAGGGAGCTCAACCCAGTTGTAAGTTGATGATAAGCAACTTTCACTTGGTTACATTGGTCTTGAAGCCATGCTTTATCTCTTGTCTGTGAGTCTTCCCATGGCTTGACCACAATACGGAGTCTTGTCAAACTGTTTCCTAATCCTCCCAGTTTAAAAACATATGCGAAAATACTACAGTAATTTACGCACAAAGCTGTAACTTGACATATTTTAGTTATTACAAATCTGTGAACCTGTCCAACATGAACATGAGTGGTGCAGTGACTCACACATTGGCCCCTGTTCACCTGTTTGGGTTGACTCAGCTCACCTCAACGCTGCACTTGGCAATTTGCAAGAGTGAATAATGAAGCAATAATCCGCAGCAGGCCGCAGTACAGTGATATTAAATCTGTGGTAGTGTGACATGCACACAGTGAATTGTTTAGTCGTTGCATATTGTGTTACAGTCGCACACTGAAGCTAAAATTATCGTCGGTCACATCAGTAACCTCGGGAAGGAGGATTTTATTCATCTGTAAGTGATTATGGCGGTGATTTCGAGCCTTTTTCGACCTCTACTCGCACATTATAATCTCATAGTAGACATGATCTGTGAGCAGTTAAAAAAAAAAAACAGACATATTTCCACACAGATTATCCCATTTGAAGATTTTTTAGTCTCCTAAGTATCCAGTATTTCACAAAAAAAAAGCTGAATTCAGAGAAATGTCATAGAAAATAAACATATTTTGCTGTGATGAAGCAGTTTTAGGGATGCACCAATCTAACTCATTTGTGTGATTTATTCACACCCTGTCAACAATGGAGATAATAATAATGATAATAATAATGACGCTGCGCTTATACACATTTTTTTTACAGTAGTGATCTGTTTCTGCCCACAACAGCAGAAGCACTTATCACAATAACAAAAAGATGAACTGGATAAATAAATGTTTTTGCAGTTTTTGAGTCTTTGGCTGAACACTTTTATAACTGTTCGTGAATCAAGTGACGAGCTGAGGTTTTGGTAATCGCTTTTTTTTTTTTTGCCAAAAAAGTTCAAATAAGGACACTCTATTGTGTCAGCTGGGAACAGGTCCTGCATTGTGTGTGTAGAGGACAATCAATTATGCTGGAGTTTTTCCATCACTCTCTTTCAACCTCAAACCTCCTTTCTGTTTCCACTTACCTTTTTTCACACAATCCTTTCACGGTTTAAAGAAAGAATAGCATTTTTCGGACTTTTCCTGCACAGAGCACGTACTGTATTTGCACTTAAGGCATTGTGCTTCTTTCATAGAATTGAGGAAGATACAGCTCCTCGCAAATTTCTCACTCTCTTTGAACTGTTCCATTGTAGATCTCCTTCTGCTCTCATTTCAAAAGCCTCTTGAATGTTCAGGTTTATTTTCCACTCCTACTTCTTTTTACTACTCCTTCTACCCATAGACAGTATAAAACATAGACGTCGTATCTGTGACGGCACGCACAGGTCTCTGAAGAGCCTGAAGAGCTCAGAGTGTGGTGGCTCTGGCTATCATTATCTTGGCAGTCCTGCCTCTGCCACCTCCCGCCTAGTCTAAAATTGGACAAAGACGTGGATGGTCTGCGGACCGGATGCAAGCTGAATGATGTCTGGTAAACCACCTGTGACAGCACCCACCTGTCAATCATAACTTTAAGACTTAATATAATTTGAACAGGTGAGTAATTAACTCTAGAGACCAAAACAGTTTTTTGTACCAGGCTGTAAACATGTTTATTTCTGCTGTGAAGTTGGAGATTTGAACATGGGGGCTTATAGAAATTGACTTGTTCTGTAGCCGGCCTCAAGTGGCCGTTTTAGGAACTGCAGGTTTTGGCACTTCCGCACTGACTTCACTTCAGAGCCACAGAGGTTCCTTCAAGGGACTGACTACCTGCATCAACATTAATCAGACTATTATGATCTAATAATTTGAATGTGTACTACTACTAATACACCTCTGTTCATGTAATTGTTAAGGAAAGTGCTAAGCTAATAAAAAACCCTGTGTTTACACTTTATTTGCTTTTCTCCAATCAGAAAGAAATGTAGATTTAGTATACTCTGCCCTTTTTAATGTCATAATCGTTTAGCCATTTGATGTATTTACATCCTGTGCAAGAGTTTTTATTGTTAGTAGTGTAATCCACCATTCCTGAGCCTTCACACACATTAGGAATTCACAAGAAACAATGCAAACGTGTAATCCAGCACTTGTTTTTTTATTTAATCTCACTGACATCAGCTGCACTCTTTATTGTTCGGTAATATCTGAGATTCTTCACGTTAAAAGTGTTCAACCAGTGACACGAGGTGTTTTTTATCGTGAAGCTGTTACAAGAAACGTTATGTATTTGTCACAGAGGTTAGCACGGACACTTACCCAATGCTGTTTCACACGTACGGAAAAGATCAACAAAACAAAACAGCAGCAATTCCTTTTCCATTCATCATCCCTACATCAGTTTTAAATATTGCAGGCAGTAATGGAACAAGAAGGAGAAGCCATGGTGAGATGTTAAGATGCACAGCTACAGGCAACAGGCTGCACACCTCCAACAGCAACGTAACAACTTCACTGTGTCCTGTTGTTGTGTGGAAAACTACTTGCGCTGTGCGCAGCATGGACTCAGGTTTGTGGTTGCTCATGGCATGATGGAAAAAAGCCAATTATTGACTGACTCTTTATTAAAACAACGTGAGCTTGTTTGGTTTGGTTTGGGGCGACAGTAGCTCAGTCCGTGGGGATTCATCTTGGGAACCAGAGGGTCTCCGGTTCAAGTCCAGCTCGGACCAAATGCGGAGCGACGACTGGTGGCTGGAGAGGTGCCAGTTCGCCTCTTGGGCACAACAGAGGTGCCCTTGAAGCCCCAACCGCTCGGCTGCCATCCTATGAGGCCCTCGCTCTGACATCTTTCCATACATTAATGCATGTGTAGGTCCTGTTTGTGTGTGTGTGTGTGTGTGACTATATATATAACAACAGGGTGGAAAAATTTCCCCTCGAGGGATTAATAAAGTATACCTTCTTTCTCCCTCTTCTGGTTGCAGTGCAAACAGCTGCTCCTCTGTTGTATTTCTGTCAAACAAACGGCTCAACGGGTGTTTGCTGCCACGAGAACTATGAGACCTGTAGTACGTCACAGTGGCTGTTGCCACTGTTAACCACAGGTGTCACAGAAACAACTACATTTTGAGGATTATAACTTTTAAGATAGGGACATCTATTTCATTGCTGTTGCATTTAAGTCAGTGAAACCACAAACCATGAATGAAGAGCAAACTTAACATGCTTCTACTTGTCAGAATAGTTTATCAGCATCAATATATATATGCATTCACAGCAGCCATCTCCTCTATCCTCCTTTATAGTTATGTACATACACAATGCACTATGCTGGATTGAGAAAGAAAGAAATGAATGTGATCATTTTCTTTCACCGTGAAAGCAGAAATGGAAGAATTGCTTGGCGTCCGGTCAGAGCAGCTGATTCAAACATTTGGACTTCATTATCAAGAGAGAAAAGGTGAAAGAGGCGGAAGGGAAAGACGGTCTCTGCAAACAGCTGATGAGGACGGCTGAAAAGAAGGTCTTTTTCTCCGTGCTCCAATATTGCTTGATTAGAACACTTGAGGTTAATTGCTGTGGTATAAAGGTAAGCATGATTACTGGATTGATTATGGGCCAGCTTCCCGGACTGTCATTAAGCCTCATTCTGGACTCAAAAGTGAATCCTTCAGTGGAGAATTTCTCTTAAAAGCGAATCATCTCTATATCTCAGAGTTTACATGAAAGGGGAGACCTATAGGCGCTTAGTTGTTGTGCCTTGAATACAGGCAGGTGCTAACGCGTTTTAACATGTTTGCTGAGATCCAGAAATATCGAATGTAAGGTATTTGTTTGAATGTGATCTATGGAGGAATGTGAGATTCAATTTGTTGAAGCTTCAAAAGCCTATCAGTGCCCCGTCTATAGCTGCCAGCTAATAATCTCTATGAACAGATGTCGGCATAGAATATCTGTATACAAGGGACCGACATTTTGGCACTGGAAGTGTTCTGGTTCCCATTTGTAGTCACATTTTAGTGGGCATCAGTCTGTGCAGAGAAGAAATAAAGCCATCAGCTATTGTCTAATTCTTATGCATTCACATGCAGATATCTGTTTACAGAATGCTTCTTTGCTAATCGAACTGTAGAGCCATCAGTGGACAGCTGATGGGTTCTGACATTGCATGTATGTAGCCATTGTTTCCTTTCCTTTCCATTTATTTATATTTTTTGAACTGATATTGATTTTCTTCAGGGAAAAAGCAAAAACACCCTCACCAAGATCAAGACAGATTACACAACTGTCCTATTTCCAGTGTCAATGCATGTCGTCTCCCTAGAAGAGTAACAATTTTATCACAGTGCCATTATTTCTAATAAACAGAGCCGCTAGTTTAATTAAACCTAATTGAACTTTGATCCCAAATATTCTAACCTCCACAACCCGTGTCCAATCGGATTATAACACTGACAGGAGGAGGTGGAAGTTATGGTAGCGAGAATTTGACTGTAAAACCGTTACTTTGTTTTTTTGCACCTGAATTCGGCCCCGACTGGGACTTTGGTAAATAAAAAAATCTCAATCTTGGCAGAAAATATCATTGGATGAGGAGATATGCCGAGAAAATCAGTCTTGTAATTCTGTACCTTCTGATTTAGTCTGTAGCATCTTATTCAGCTCCCTTGCCGACGCTCATCCTGCCCACTACCTTGTGGAAACTATTCAATTTAATCTGAAATTTGGTTTAAGGCACATGCAGTGTGTGCATCAAATAACATAATACACATGTATGTGTGTGTGTTACACTATAATGTGGTCTGGGTGAGTCTCTTAAATTAAGATACAAAAAGCACCAAAAAAAAGCAGCAAAATGCACTCAAATCCATCTCCTTCAGTTCCCAGACCAATCAGTAGAAGACATAACTCAACCAGCTGATTTCTGCCTGGTTACCGACATAAATGTGATCTGTAACTGGATAACTTTTTAGATTAACACCTCCAATTACAGTACACAAACAGGACCAGACAGTGACTCTGAGTTCTTGTTATCTTCCTTCTGTCTACATGTAATCAAACCTCACCATGTGGAATTGAAGTAGATCGGTCGGCAGGCTTGATGACGTCAGCTGTCAATCGTTACAAATGATCTGAAACGGTTTCCAACTCGGGACACTACTGACATGACGCTAATTACAAGCTGCACAGAGCAACAGCGTCTAGAAATATACAGTACGAACTTACAATGAAAAGATGTTTACATCTCGAGTTGATTTATACATAGTCTTGACTAAAACAGTGGAGATTTGGATGGTGAGAGAAAGACGGGCCTATTTTCTAGTGCTGCTCGCCCAGCATCGAGTCATTGGTCATTAAATTAAATGCATGACCACAAAGAGCACGCGGACCTGGAAGTATGAAACGAGGAGCGAATAAATAAAACTGACAGAATCTGGGCAACCAGAAAGTCTGCAAAATATGTACAACATCCCGCAAACAACCTAAGAATAAAGAGAGTACAGCACATTATTATTAACACACCGTAAAAACTCACTATGAAAACACAGAGAAGAATCTGCTGTATTTTTACAGTAGCTGTTTTTTTTTTTTTTCTTCTTCCTTTCCTGCACACTCTGCCTCTTCATGTGGCATCTACCGCTGAGTAGCTGCAGAAACAGTGTAGACGGAGAAGACAGGACAAGCACTGCATTTAAATAGACATGGTGTAATATTCACAGTGTAATGCATAATTCAGCCCCGCACTGTGGATTAAACCCTGCTCCCCAGCTGTTACAGAGAGCCACTTAAAAGCAGCGTGTAGCACGACAGCCAAAGACCCTGAACTGTTACTGATATCATGAGGTTATTTCTTGCCGTCGAATTTCACTCCAGAATGTGCGGCAGATTGAGTCACATAAGAAAATCATTCATATATTATCTTTTTTTTTTTTTTTCAAACTCCTCCTGTTTGCCAAATGCTCTGTTTGGGAAAGAAACACACATTTTCCAAACTGAGGGTGAGACATGGAAAAAAAAAAAAAAGTACAGAATGACAGAAATGTTCACACACACAGATGTTTTTTTTTTTTTTTTTTACACACTTAGCAAACTCAAACACATGGCCACACACACATAAATTGAGGATAGTGTTTTCCATAGACAAATAGCCTCTATCAAAGATTCCAGCCCTCGTTGCCATGACAATGATTACATTTACCCCAAACACAGGTTTCTTTCTTATGACTTACGGTGCCCTCCGCCCCATCTTCTGGGAGTGTGTTTTCAACATAATGCAAGGGGAATACAACTCAGGAACAACATTACATGGAGCCAGTTGATCAAGTCTGACACACACAGGAGAGCGGTTTGATAACAATAGGCCGAAAAAGTTAAAAAAAAACAACTTCTGGCAACTCTGAACAGCTTCTCACAGTGAAGAGTTCCTGAACCTCCATGCAGATTTAAAACAGGTTTTTTTCTATTAGTTTGATATGTTTGTAATTGAACACCTCAATTATCCAGATCTCCACTAAAACAGCTCGAAGCAACAGAAGAAAAAGAAAGCCTGTCCACATTTAAAGGAAATCAGTGCTGTTCTTTTCAGATATGCTGCTGTTAGTCAAATAAACTGACTAAGCCAACTGACACAGAACAGCACGCTGGATGCCGATGCAGAAAAGTTGAACCTTGTTTAACACAGCGTGATCCTTCCTTGTAATATTATAATCCATTGTTAGTGTTCTGGCATCTGATGGGTTTGTTGACTCAAGAATATGAGTCAAACTGGACTTTCTGGATTGTATTTTATCATCTCGGCAGTACAAGAGGCAACATAACAAAACAACACGTTCGCAGCTCAAAAGCATAACCTCCTGGATCAAAGTAAAAATAATTCCTTATTTTGAAGATATTTATATAAAAGATATACACTATAAGCAGAGGATTAAAGGGTAACTTTGATATTTTTCAGAAATAAGAGAAATAACCTCCGTGGCTGTGAAGTAACGCCTATGCGGCTGTGCCAAGAACTGCATTTCCTCGGACGGCCAACATGTTTACAGACTGGTACAAAAAACGGTTTTGGCCTCTATAGCTAATTTCCCTGTTCATAGGTGTAGTAGGTGCTGTTACAGGTGGTTTGTTTGAGCACCAAGGTGTCATTCAGTCCACTGACGATCCACGTTCTTGCTGATTTTTAGATTAGCCGGGAGGCGGAACAGGCAGGACTACCAACATGGCTTCTGAAGAGCTGTTGTGAAGCTCAAAATCTGTCGCACTGGCGACAGATTTTGAGCTTCACAACAGCTCTTCAGAAACCTGTGGGTGACGTCAGAAATGCACTGTCCATTCTTTATACTGCCAGTAGCCTGGACCTTATTCCCTCATGTCTTTGTGTCAAAGTGACTAATGGGGGACAACAAGGTTTGAATTTGGTCCAGTATTCAGGGAGAGTGCTGCACCCTGCAGCCGCTAAACAGGCTACAACTTAATCCTTGCTGATAATTGCACACCGTCAAAATACGTCCATTAAAAGTGTGACAACATTATAGAAAGGACCCTACAGAAAAATGAAACGTTTCGCTTGATCCACTCTGCGAGATCTTAATACTACACTTACATTTGTACTGTTGACTTCCTTCACCTCTCCCGAGACTGCAGAACAAGACTTCTTCTTGAGTGAGACACACAGCGTATCAAGCCAAAGGAATAGAAAACGTTTCATTTCTCTGCAGGGTCTACATTCAAAATAACAATCTGAGCCGTTCAGCAGCAAAAACAAGCACTTTTAATGAATGTATATTGATGGCTTGCAATTACCTGCAAGGATTATGTTGTAGCATGTGTGTGTAATAGCTGTAGCTCTCTCCCTCCATACTGGACCAAATTCAAAACTGTTATCCCTATTGGCTGCCCTCATTGGGCGACTATGGCTCAGGAGGTAGAACCCCTAATCAGAAGATCAGTCATTCAATCCCCGGTCTGCTGGTGTGCATGTCTAAGTGTTCTTGGGGAAGCCAGTGCTGTCAGTGTATGAATGGGTGAATGTGATGTGTAGCGTAAACGCACCTTGAATGGTCTCAGCGGACCAGAAAGGCGCTAAGAAAGTACAGTTCATTCGCCATTTAGTCATTTAGACACAAAAACATGGTAAAATAAGATTGAAAAGTTTAACCCTTAGACTCAGATTTAGAAGCTGGGTACATGAAATAAACAAAGCCAGAACCCAACAGGTAGAGTATCAGAGTTTAGTCCATGAATCCACCTGGATAGTCTCAGTTTCAGGGACATTTCAGGTTGACTGTGGAGGGTTTGACCGATCTGAACATCTGATTGGTGTCTGCAGCGTCACGCTGAGCTGCGTTTTTCCAAAAGTTGGATCCGGCTCAACTACTCCACCACAGGTTGCTGCATTTTATGTGCAACTGACAACCTTTGTCAAAATATACATGATTAACATGTAGCTTGTTGACAAATTTTCAATTGCGTCTGGAAGGGAAAGCAAAGGGAACCAAAATCAAATCACCTGCGTCGGAAAAGCTTAAATCATTGGTTCACATCTGCTCAGTCAGAGTGCCCGACTGCATTTTAAACATTTCCCAGCAATATGTAGAATACCTCCAATCACAGAAAATACGCCAGTTTATATGTACCAGCCTTCACACAGATGCTAATGTTATGATATTTTAATTTAAAATAGACATTTTAAACCAATCTCTGTTCGGTAATAGTTGCCCATAACAATAACAGACATGATAACAGACATTACATCTGGTAAAATGTTGCACATGATATCATGTGGCAGGTGCATTACTTAGTGATATAGTGTAAAAACATAAAAAACATGCTGTTTAAAGTCTGGTTTATTACTCATTGTCATTTTTCAGCTTCCAAACACTGCGTTAAGTCCCAGTGTTGCATTGCTGGAATGATAATACCTCCCTTTTGTGTGTGTGTGTGTGTGTAACATTTCAGCACATAATGTACTTTGTTCACATTTTGTACACGATTGCACTAGATGCACCACTAGAATTAACAAGCAGAACCAAGGTGGGGTCTTTTTGGAAACAAATCCCCGTCCCTGGCACAGCAGGAAATGCTGCACCTATTTTTAACCACAAACATGCAGTTTTTCAGCCGGGACACATGGGAGGGCTCCAATTAGCTCACAGGAAACCCACAGAGGCAAACACTGAGATAACTAATAATGTGTCTTTCCCCGCATGCTGACACACTGCACCAGAAGGAGAGAGAAAAACACACACACACACAAGTCAACATGTCTTGAAAGAGCTCAGGCTGAGAGGAAGAATCTGATTCTGATTATAAGATGTTTAGTGAACATCAGCGTTTCATATATTTTTATATGTGATAGCATTATTATGTGTTATACAGTGTGCAGAGTGATTTGAGCATTCATGTGTATTTAGAAGACAGTCAAGTGACTTTTTGTTGAATTAATTGATTTTAATTTGAATAATTTTGTTCTCAAACTTTTATAGATGCATAAATACATCAAGTCTGATATTTTTTCTTTCATCCATTGTTTGACTTTGTCTTTCTCATTTATTTATCCGCCCTTTATCTTTTTATTCACACACTCACTGACGCTAATCCGTTCATTCATTGACTCCTTTCTTTCATCTCCTGACCGACCCACTGATTCATTCACTTATCCCTTCATTCCTCTACACTGATGAATTCTATAAATCTTTCATTCACTAGCTGATCTTTTGAAACCAAGTCATTCATTCATTCATTCACTGTTTATGTTTTTGTTTTTCTTCCATACACACATTCATTCATCCATTAATTCTTCAGCTTTGTTTATTCATTCATTCAATCATTCAGTTATTCCCTGGTGGACAGATTCATGCATTTAATATTTACTTTCATACACAGGCTCAACATTCATTCATTAATTTTTAAGTTATTTTCATTTATACATTCACACATTTAGTCATTCATTCATTCACATTTATACACACACACACACACACACATTTAAATAATATACCAAACTGCACCTGCATCAAATACTCAGGCTGAATGAAGCCTGGGTGCTCAAACAAGCCACCTGTAACAGCATCCACCTGTCAATCAAAGTGGCCATGGTCTTAATTATGCATAACTTTAAGCCTTAATATAATTTGAACAGGGGTTTTAAAAAAAAAAAATCAGACTGTCATCAGGCTGTAAACATGTTTATTTCTGCTGTGAAGTTGGACATTTCAACATGGGGACTTATGGAGACTAGCCAGCCTCAAGTGGACGTTTGAGGAACTGCAGTTTTTGGCACTCTGACATTGGCTTCACTTCACAGCCGCGGAGGTTACCGCTTGACTCCCGTGGTTAAAATAAAAGACTGAACTTCAGACCACACCTTAAAAAGGTCAATCCTCCTATTTAACTGCTGCGAGCAAATCTACTGACTGCTGCAATCCCAGTCACAAGAAACCGATGAAAAATACCACTGTCATAAACAAGGTAAGACAGCCAGGATTATTAATAATTAACAAGAATGATCTGAAAGAAGAGATTAAAGTGAAGGCGTGATATTATCTGCACTGATGACAGATTTACTTAATTGTCTCAGTCACAGTTAAAGAGGCTAAGAAGGCGTTTCACACCTCGAACCATTAAAGGCAATAAAATTCAGTCTTATCTCAAGTACAGAATAAAAAGACGGGCTCGTGGGCACATCTGAATATTAAAATGAGAGTAGTGATCGTCTAGAAATCTTACTCCCTTTTAAACTTGTTCTTTCTGATTATTAAAGTGTATTTTCACTCAGTCTAAGTCTGAAGCTTAATTTCAAGACACTTTCTATGTTTTTTTTTTTTTGTACACTAGATAGTGTTTGCAGAAGATCTCCAGCCCACACAAAGAAATACTGTGGCTGCAGGAAAAATCAACAAATCAACCATTTGTTAACAGTAAAAATTAAATGGAATTTTCCATCAGTGCTGTGGTAGCAATTTAAATCTGCCAACTGCAGAGTCTAACGTCTAATGAAGAGGCAGAAAACCATGACTGTATAAAACCAGGAGTTGGCTGCAGGGAGAAAGGATTTACTGTTAGTGGCCTGAGAAGTAAAACAAAAATCCTAAAAGAGGACGTTGTGGTTTTTCTGCATAATCCAACAGACGTCAGTGAAAGCTTTCCAAAATAGCTGCGTGGACCTGGCCCAAGGAAAATGAAACCGCAAAGTCCCTCGAACATAAAGATGTTTTTCACCCTCTGAGGTACGAGCGAAGCCAAAACTGGTAACAGTTGTCCACCGGGAGAATTATTTCCACATCCTGTTTTTAATAACACGTCGTAGCGTTTAAAAAAATCAACTGCCAAATATATGAAAACATAACTCTTTACACAAGCAGTCCTAGAAGTTATTGGCGCGCTGCCTTATCATTAACTGATGTCAGATCCATGAAAGAATAACCAAACAAACCAAATGAGAGTTCACTAAGTCATGATTTAAGCGGCTGATGATGAAATGAGCCGAGCTGTTTATCCTTCCACTTTCATAACTCCATCATAATGTTTGTCAGAGTGCAAAGGTCGCGACTATTTACCTAAGACTTGCACAGATTTCACAGCGAAGCGCGACACCAGACACCACACTCATACACTTAAAGATAACATATAAAAAAAGCCACAAAAAGCTAAATTTAACCTTAGTTCTCACCTCGAAAGAAGCCATCAAGAACACACTAATTGGAGCCAAACTGCATAGGATCAGCAGAGAGAGACAAGAAGCAGAAAGGCGTGATAACAGATTATCTGAACGAGAGGTAAAGCAGCATAAATAAATTAAAACCGACCTGCTGCAGTAAATGAAATCAAAAGGAAAACACAAACTGTGGAAGCCGGTGGGAGGGTGTGTGTGTGTTTGTGTGTAAGTGTGTGTGATCAAAGAGGGGAACGGAGAGGAAGGGAGGCTGCGATGTGCAGCGGAGGGAAACAGTCGAGTAGTTTGGTTAATCGCACGGGTCTCAAGTTCACATTCGGCAGATATTTTGCAGGAGACAGAAGGTGTTTGAGCAAACTTGGCAGCTCACGTGAAAACTTCAGAGACATTTTGAGGAACAGTGGCTCAATTCGACCACCACCCCAACATTGTACCGTCCAGGCGCTTCATCTTGACAGTATGACCTCAGAAGGACCTCAGAAGGCAAAATGTGGCAAATATGTTGGATATATGTGGAGGAAACATTCAGAACACCACTTGAATTGGCATTTTGGGAAATATACTTACTAGCTTAGCTTAGCATAAAAACTGGAAACCAGCACCTGTAAAACTATTTAAAACTCCATGTCTCTTTTATTCTGTGTAGTGTGTAAAATAAAGTTTTTACTGGGCCAATCTATATTTCCATTTACCATAGAGACATGAGGGAAGTCTCAGTCTCCTCATGTAATTCTCTGCAAGAACACGAATAAACATATGAAGCATGGGAAGTCTTTTTTTGTTGTTGCCTAAATCTAACCACTCACGACTCGGGACGGGAGTCAAAATGTTGCGCTTTGTACTCCTTTCTATGATTTCTGTGCAAAAATGTAGCCAAAAACAAAAGTAATTGAACATAATCCAGGCAGCAATTACTTTCCCTATCACATTATTCAGAAAACAAATTAGTTGAGTACAAACATCATTTCTTGGAGACAGACATGGAGAGAGAGAAAAAAAACACTTGCTGGAGATAAATTGTGTAAGAACTGGTTGGTAGATATTTCAGTCGCAATGATTCACCCGTTGGCCAGCTGCTGCTTTGAATTAATTTCTATAAAACGCTCTTCCTTCCCCTCAGCTCCCTATTTCTGTTTACAGTGACAGTGCCCTGTAGAGAGAAGTGACACAGACAATGTGTAACACCCGCTGTGATGTTTCTTTTATAAAGTTACTCAGCTAACCAGCGAGCAATTACATTATTAAGGTGTTATGCAAATATGAGGTCCAAGATATCAAATGCAAAAAGACGAAATCAGCGAGAAAAACAACTTAACATTTCCACATAAACACATCACAAAGACAGTTAACCCTCTAGTTCACAGAGAACTGTCACTCAATGAGCATTTTACTCAACCTACTCAACCAACACACAGCTCTATCTCAAAAACCGAAAGAAATTGACGATGACAAGCTGTTTTTAAAAAACACAACCTCCTCTTAAATTTAATGCCAAATATGTGTCATTTGTAGCTTTTTGAACAGTCTGATTCAATATTTGCAAAAAAAAAAACAAACATCAGAAAGAAAAAAACAAATAGCACTAAAGCTGCCGTAAATAGCTATTTCGTTTATAGGAACAAACAACAGCACAGCTACATGAGAAAGATAAACAACACCCACTTTATATGTGGAAAAGTCAACACGACCCGCCGACTCTTCTGTGAACCTTCCCCCAGAAAACAGCCGGTTATGCCCCGCTCTGAACTGACTGTGATTGTGTGATGAAATTTCAAGCAACCCACGTTGTTGTAACAAACAACAGTGATGTGGTAATGTGTCTTTGTGTCTTTGGCAACTTTTATGAGAGAAGACCTGGTCAGTTCTCTCTGCCGACTCTTTGGGTGAACCCAGGTTATTGATGAAAATCTACAGTCCAAAACTCAAAAAGAATCTCCTGGTTTCAACCAGAACAACGTGGACCAGCTAACAACCTGTGGATGCAGATTTGGGAGACGACACAAGGGCTCGGGTACTCGGATGTAAATAACAGCTGCACCACTGGATCTCAGAGCACATTGAGCCTGAAAGCGACCGTCACCGGATCGTCAGGAGCTGTTCTCACCGGCAGAAACGGGGGCGCTTGACTCAAAACACCGGTTGCGGTGAAGGTAGGACTCAGGGGGTGTCAAACTTAATGGGGAACGGAGGGATACGGAAAGAGCAACCACAATAACCTTTCAGAACTTTATTTTCTGTGTTTTAATACTTTTAATAAATTAAAATGACGAGCGCTCCCTCGTGCTATAGAGAGATATAGAATGGGCTCTCTGAGGGTTAAAACACATGACCACAAAACCAACACAAAGACACAGTCACCGCGCTGCTTCAGGCAAACCAGTAACTGCTGAGTAAATCACCCACATAAGCAGTCCATCCATTCATTATCTACACCCAAACCGAAGACCTTCTTGCTGTGAGATAATAGTGATAAACACTGAGCCACTGTGCCTTCCCACGTACATAATGATAGCTACATCACACACAAAGTAGATGTACCGAAAGGAACTGTGACACCGAAGGTGAGCATCATGAACAGGTGCTTCTTAAAATTACACTAACAGAAGCAACAGCAGCAATAAAGCCAATAATCTTTGTAATAATTACAATTCATTTATCTTGTCCAGAAGGGAACAGAGCCAAAGATGGCTTCACTGTGCCACTGCGCTCTGCATCTTTCTTCATTACCGTGCACACAAACATCACGATTCTCTGACTCTTTCAGTGTAAAACAGGCACACGCTGAATGTTATTGTTTGTGGCACTCATCAGTCTCACCTCCAACCTCCTGCCCTCTCTGTAACTCCCATCGGAGCGTGTGAATCGGCACTAAAGCGTTATGGTACACAGTCACTCTTGTGCACAATTACAAATCAAACTACTTGCATGAATCGAGATGAAGTGTGTGTGGGGGTGATCTCGGGTCTTCGCAGGCCATGAAACTGACTCATCTTCATGTAAGCGAGTCAAGCTCCGGCGTACTCATTGGTTACGTACAGCACTGGCGTGTGCACACACAACTGCACATCCGCGCACACGTGCACACACTGTGAGATGCACCCCAGGCCCTTTTAGAGCGAGCATTAGTCACTCCACATAAAAGCACAGAGTCGCAGCAATACAGGAGAGCAGAGAGAGAACGAGTGGGAGACAAGGTCTGTAGAGGTCTGGTCGTGGCAGCCATTTTCCAACACGCACAATCGCTGCTCGACCAGGACAAAAGCTGAGAAAGCTTTAACATTCGAGGGCCGGCTTCAAGTTTACATAACGGTGATCGATACAAGAGGAGACGCCCCCTGATCCAGGCTCATCTAGGATTTGTGTTTTCCATGTCCACACCGGCCTAGACTGACCACGGGGTGAAACTTGAGGTCGTCTGACTGTAATAGATGTTGACTGCGCACGTGGCACTTACATAACTGGATATTACCTATCAGCGTTTAACATTAACAGTTGTCAGACTGTGTAGAACTAGCAAGGAGAACTATGTGTGTTCAGCTGTACGTTACACTGAATAATGCTCTGATTTGATCTGAATTCAAGCCAAAGTTGTCTTTTGTTGAACAGCACAATAAGTGAATAATATACCATGCGTCTGTAATGTCTGTTAGATAATGGTGATATACCGTGCACTGACGGTGCTATCAAAGATTGTAATCGTGGAAACGTTTTGTCTAGCTGCTGATATCGGACAGAGCAAGAAGAAGAAAAAATGGAAGAAAAACAAACAGATTTTGGATAAAGGCAGAAGAGGGATTGTCCCGAGTGTTCTCGACTTTGCTGCATGATATTGTGTGTGACGAAGAATCAATGTAGAGTTCAGTGCGCTGAGACTGAACTGCAGACAGAGGTTTTGCAGAAAAGCAAAAAGTCGGTAAGATATAGCAAACAGAGTACAAAGATTTCCAGTTAAAGCACAGTATGTAAAAGTGCACTCTACTCTTTAAAGTGGTCTGATAACTATTAAAAAATCAATATGTAGCTCACTGAGTTACAAAGTTACAAGTCGAGCTGGTGTGAGTGAAGTTGATCCCACACTGCACCACAACAGTTAAACAGATTTCTGGAAACATCCTCGGTGGATAATTAGTTTGATGAGTGTGAAAAGTGGTTAAAAATAGTTTGTCCCGTGTCCATCATCTTGCATGAATCACTCAGTCAATAAGAGATTATGTGCGCTGACAGCAAGCGCTGCACGTCACTATCCCGACTGCTCAACTGTTGAATCTTTTAGGAGGAACTTAAAGCTGCAGTAATCGATGATTATGCTGACGCTTTTATGCAAAGCGACTTACACAAAGGGAAACAAACAAGGACATGTTAGCGCAACAATAAGTATTACTCGCATAAAATCAAGTGATAGTTCGAGAAGTCCAGCTGGTGGTAGTGTTAGGAGAGGAGATACTCTCTGACGAGCTGGGTCTTCAGGAGGAGAGGGACTTAATGTAACATATGCCTGCATAAGGGGAACATTATCATCCCATTGGAGTCATGTATCTGTGCAGCTGATGAAATTAAGTCCATTGTTTTCTATCCTCCACTAACTCCAGAGAAATATCTGGCTCTGCTGTTTGTTGTAGGACAGATAGTGTACAGTGGGTTCATTAGAGCTTGTTTGCTGTAAATAGGATTGATGGGAGCAGTCAATTTGCAGCCCACAACTCTTCACAGAGATGGTCATAATGTTGTGCAATAAATACACATTGCATTAATCATCATTAAATGAAGTAGTCTAAAAGGTGATGGTCCCCTCCACATCGCTGCTGTGACACTTTCCAGCCCGAACAAAAATCAGATTTTCTACAGGATGTTATGTTGCTTAAGTTAAGGCTGCATGAGATGTATGCTTTGGCCTGTGGGCCAAAACTGGTGGCCGTCCAACGACTTTCTAATTTAAAATGAAAATAATGTGATTTGATATTTTGGCAACCTCATATCAATCTAAACCACTGTGTAATATGCAAATGAAAGTGGTCGTATGTAAGGTTGCTAATATCAGCCGTCATCACAAGTTAAGAGCAAGCGGTAACCTCCGATGGCTGTGAGTGAAGCCAGAAGTGCCAAAAACTGCAACTACTCAAACATCTACTTGAGGCTGGCTGCAGAACGAGTCAGTCTCCATAAGTCCCCATGTCAAAATGTCCAACTTCACAGCAGAAATAAACATGTTTACAGCCTGGTTTTGGTCTCTATAGCTAATTTCCCAGTTCATGACAGCTGTACTGAGGGTGACGAGCCACGTTTTTGCCGATTTTTAGATCAGCCGGGAGGCGGAAGAGGCAGGACTGCCAACATGGCGTCAAACAGAGCCAGAGTATATTAGTATTTGTTTGTTAACTGGCCCTTGGCCTAATGTCTTTTTTCAAATGTGGCCCCCAAGCTGTATATTTATATATATACAGTATGCACACCTATTTTATTCCCCTACTTGTATGTATACACAGTAATAATTCTGTTTACTTTTACCTGCCTTTGTTCAGATTTGTTGTTTGTAGCTGTATGGCTTTTTATATTTCCATTTCTTTTAGAACTCTGTGTGACATTGAGAGCAAAAAAAAAAAAACAGACTCAAACCCTTTGTTTGTGTGCCTGTTCTGTTTATGTAATATGATGTAGACAATGACAGCACATTAATGTGACACCATCCCCATGTCATCAGGTCTTGTTTGTCCTACACGAGTCCTTGGTGCGCAGGAAAAGGAGAATTTGCCTGTTGTCTAATCTAATCGTGGCGTAGCTTCGGTTATTTTTAGACAAACTGTTTTAAGAGCACGCTGTCTGCATTTAATTGCTCTTCCGACCGCCACCGATCCGACGAGAGATTATGGAAACAAACACTGAAATCAAATGAATCGATAACTGATCGATCCTTTTGTCAGGCGAAGACGCTGACTTAAGGTCTGAGAAAGGCAAAAATAACTTTACCTAACCAGCGGTCAGAAGACATAAAATTATACACAATACAAAGTCATTTCAGACAAACTGGTGTGACCTAATGTGACATTACGTAAGCAGGAACAGGATATGGCCGCATTCTTTCCAAACAAAATGAGAGTTTGTGCGTGTACAATGTCATGCCTAAACCCACTTTTTTGTCTTGCATTTAGTTCATTTCACTGTTACAACGAGCAAACTCTTTCCAAATAAGAGCGATTATATGTACATCAAACAAATCTGATAAGCAGGACCATACGGCCTGCATGTTTGGTGTGTAAATTATGCTTATTTTAGAGAGCAGCAGAGATTTGGACACAGAGATTTCAGTTTGTGAGACAATCAGAAGACAAATACAATGAAACTTTATTTATTCACTTGTTTATTTGTTAGTTATCTCATCTGTTCTCAAAGCCAATTGATTTTTTTCCGGGTTGTAACGGTCAAGCTGTCCTCCAGCGGTCTTCGGGTCATATTTTGTGAATTTGAACAAAAGACAGCGGCACCTTAAGACCGTTTAATCAACTTAATTCTGTTTCACAAACTCTCTTTGACACTTCATGGTGACATAATCCACAAACACCATCTGCTTTTCTCTGCACTCTTTATCACCTGCAGCGACCAGTGTCACAGTCAGTGAAGCCGCAGTGTTGATTTTTAATTCTTGCTTTGCCATTTTCCGTAATCCTTTTTTCAAAACACTTTATTTTTATTCAGCTGAAACACTGACAGTTTAAAAAATGGAACAGCGTTTCTGAGATCTGTGGCTCTGGCTGCCACCATGTTGGCAGTCCGCCCTCTTCAGCCTCTCAGTTAATCTAAAGATGCAAAGATGTGGATCATCAGCGGACCTGAGGTGGCCCGAACGATGCCACCTGTAACATCACTATTCTATCTGTTATGCATAACTTAAAGCCTTAATATAACTTGAATGGTTGAGTTATATAGAAATTCAGACTCAGTACAGTTGTCATGAACGGGGAAATTATCTATAGAGACCAAAACAGTTTTTGTACGAGGCTGTAAACATGTTTATTTCTGCTGTGAAGTTGGACATTTTAACATGGGGGCTTATGGACATTGACTCGTCCTTTAGCCAGCCTCAAGTGGACGTTTGAGGAACTGCAGTTTTTGGCACTTTGGCATTGGCTTCACGTTTCAGCCACAGAGGTTGCAAACCACTTATGCTTGTTCAGATCAAAACTATATAAGTCTTTATAAGGTAGATGTTTGCCTTACATTTTACAATCGATGAAGAGCATGCATGGCTATCAAGTTCACTCTGCAATGATTTTCCAGACACATACTGATGTATGCATGTGTTTTTTTATTATTCCCACAGCGCACTGCATCAGCATCTGCAGCCCCTCAAAAGTTTACAGGACCAGCAGGTCGCCTCTGCTCACCAGCTCATCTTCACTGGGAGCGGAGCAGAGAAAACTTTTTTATGGTTGAGCAGCTGCTCCATTTAATCAAATCTCAAACTTGTTCATAAAAAGCTGCAGCGCTGTGGGGTTTTAGGTAGCACTCTGGAAAATGAGAGTGTTGGAGCGGGCGGGGGGGAGAGAGAGGTAAAACTTGATATGACAAATCTTTGAAATGCTTACCTTTCCTAATACCATAACAAATCTATAATCCTCTCTCTGTTGCCCCAGATTGTCAGTGTGACAGCAAACTTAATCAACATTTTGACCACACAGACCTCTGTGTACACTAACAAAGAAGGATAGCGTATTATATGGAAAATATTGATTTTGTAATCTATATTTTATTTTAGATTTTAGAACTTATAGATCAGCATTTCTCTTTTAAATGCAACATCTGCTGTTTTTTTAAGCTTACAAAAGCAGCTGATTTTTTTTATGTGGGTGGAGAAACCCAACACAGAGACATATGTGTCATTAGCAATTCAATCTACACGTCTAGAATGAAGTAACACAATAAAGCCCGGATACTGTCAGATTAATGCAGCCAATTAGAAAGCGCGGATACAGTGGAGGGTGCAAAGAAGAATCAGGTTGCTGTTCCTTCAATAGAGGGACATTATGTAACTGCTGCATGGAAACCGTGAGCTGGTTTAAACTTACCGGAGCTGTAATCCCCAAGAGCGCTTTATTAACTGCCCTCATCAGAGCGCGCTGTGAACATTTTGTTTACGTGGAAAATGGGAGGTGACAAACAGCTTCTGTCAAGTACATGATAGCCTGGAGCAAGTAAGATGTTACCGTGTGGGGAGTTAATTGGTCAATGAAAGGGCAAGTTGTCCAGTTGACGGTTTGTTAAACAGCACATATGCAGTTTGCAATGATAATGATAATAAATGCTTGAGAGAAAACCAGGTTTCTTGTTTCTGTTCGGTAACTGTTGACTGAAATGACAGCTGTCCCGGGCAGGTTTTATCACCTGTAGCTCGCTTGTTAATTAAGCCAAACGCTGTCTCAGGCTGACTTTTAATGTTTCCAGCTGACTTGTTTTTAAAATGGTGAAAAGATAATTTTACCATAATAAAAATCATTTTATCTGCAAGTAGTTTAAAAACACACAAGGGGCAACCGTTTACTGCCTACTGCTCTTAGAAACTGAACACGATTAGCTGATAATAAGCCTGATCAGCCACCGTCGGCAATCAATACACGACCATTAATCAAACCAATAACTAACCGCAGACAACGTCCGGCAACCTCATCATACTACAGTACAACAGCACTCCCTCTTGTGTGATATCTGCGTTATTGTCCAAACTCTTTAAATCCAAAGCTTGACAGGCCTGCAATGTCTAACTTTGCTCGAGGGAGAGGTTTAGCGACAGGTCAACTGTCCCGACAGAAGCAGTGCTAAAAAAAAAAAAAAAAAGGTCATGTTTTCTCTCCTGGTTTTAAAAGCCTGTTATCTTTCTCTCACTACTCACTGCCTGTCCCGGACAGCAGCTCATCAATAATCAAGAGTCAACAGCCTTCTTGAGTTGAAATTGATGATTTAGTCCCGTCCCCTTTGAAGCATTTGCTAATGATTTTACAAGAAGGTAGCTCGAACCGGCTCATTTTTGTTTAAAGAGGCGTCAATTATCGTAAATACTCACATGATGACAACAGCTAGGATTGTGTGTTGTGAGTGTTGGCAGCACAGCTAGCTGACGGCCCTTTATCAGGCCTGATTAATGTATTGGCGAGACAGATGAATGTAGACACATTCCAGCCTCATGAAATTCCACTCGTTTTTGTTTTTTTTTATTGCTTTCTTTTCATGTCGCTTTGGTTACTTCCAAGGGAAAGATTTTTATCACTGAGGCATGATGGCTCATCTATGAGTAGATTATTTACCATAATTACTTAAAATACCGTTTACATGTAGAATTATCTTTCCAAACAATCAGGCATATGTTCCAGTCTATGTAGTTTTGCTTGATTAATGATTTTTCCACAGAAGAATTATAATTATGAGAAAATGGCCAGCTGGATCAGTGGAAACACTGTGAGAGCAAGAAGAACTTTCCTTTACCTTTTTATTTTTGGCTGATTAGACCTGTCCTCGGGACTGTGCACATCGCCTCATCTCTATTACACCTTGGTAATACTGCTAAATATTGAGGTAATGCATATTAAACAACAGTTATACAACAGTTTGATTGGACAAAAGCAATCCATGACACTTGGGTGAGATACTGAACCCCAAATTGCTCCCAAAGGCTGCACCGAATGTGTATGAATGATTACCTGATGAGCAGTTGGCACCTTGCATGGCAGCCAACACCATCGGTGTTTGAAGGTGAATGAGATATGTAGTGTAAAAACTGGTGCTGAGGAAGGTGCTATATAAGTCTGTCTGATACTTTTAACTTAATGTTATATTGATGTTCTTAATTTATCTTGTATTGTAACAAACTTTGCACCACAAAGATGAACATATTTCTAGTTTTAAGTCTGAACACACTTACTTTACTGCATACCGCGATTAGAAACTGAATAAACCCGATCAGCCACTGTCAGTAATCAATACACACCCATTAATCAAACCAATAACTAACAGCAGTCAGTGTCAGACAACCTTATCATACTTCAACAATTACCTAATGTTTCTGCAGCGTTGACAAAACATTCAAAAATAAACATACTAGCAGTTTAAATTCAACTAAAGCTCCCTGCACCAAACTCCCTCTAAGAAATACAATATTTAACAATTCCCTACAGGTCCATAAAAACACATCACTCTAGAGACACGGGATAAAGGACGCCGCATGTCGACAGTCTTCTCGTCAGTTCGGCATAAAGATAAACTGTATTTCCGTCCAAACATTACATTTTGGATTTTGTCTCCTCAACAACTCGAGAACTCTCCACCAGGGTTATTTTAGTGAGACTGTTGGAATGAAGTTCAAAAGATTTCTCACTAAAATAAGAGCTGGTTGGTGGATCAGATTCACGCTAAATTAAACACTGACTCAAAACACTGTTAATCCACCGTCTGTCATGTCTGTGACGGTATAGTTTGCTTTTTTTTTTTTCACCCGTTACAAAAATAACTATTCGGTTTCCTAACTTACCACTCTCCCTTGAGTGGCAGTGACACAACAGCCAACATTGCCATTATGCATTCACTTGGAAAAAAACAAGAAAAACACAGCAGAAGTGGTAAAGTGCTGTTGTTCAGCTGCCTGGGGAAACAAATTAAATTACAATACTCATTCATAGACGCAATAGTGGGTTTGTTATTCCCCTTATTTTAAAATATCCCGCTGAATTTTTGACCACTATGGATCAAGTGTTTTTATGTGAGGGTGCCACGAGCACGCAAGTCACACAATACACATTCCTTCCATTGGTTTCAATCCACCGAATTCTGGGTGGTGGTGATGTGGCAAGAAAACTACCAGCAAGCTAGCGAACGTGTAGGTTTCAGATTTCTAAATAAATAAAAAAAAGATGAGGATGGAAATTCATTCAGCGCGTTTGTGTTGAGATCTAATCAGCCATGATAACTATGAATCAAACACCGAGTCAGCCCATGATGCACCCATAGCAACCCATCCAGGTAGTTCGCCCTTGTGTCATGCCCCTGCCTCCAGCGGTAAATGTCAATTCTGAGGTCTTTACTACTTAAAAGCAATAAAACAAGAATACCATATTGTTTTAGCTATTATGAGTCAATAACCCAAATCCTATGGCCACATAAGCGAACACTTATGTCATTGCCGATCCACAATATAGAAAAATGTAAGAAATCAGGGTTGATGATGCATCCTTTCAGTCTTGCCTCTTCCTACTTCCCTTCCACTTCCCATGTTACTTAATGCTGTTTACAAGGTTTAGTATTAGACGGTAGGTCAGCTTAATTTATGATGATTGTGAATTATAAAGTTTGAAATGAGTTTATTTTATTGTTTGACGTGTGAAACTGAAACAGCAGCTTTTAGGCAAGTGAGACGGTACAGACAGGAGAGTGATGTATACCTGCTCTCGTTAATTATAGTTATATAAGATAAGTTAGATCATTATTACAGTAACGACCTGGCACTGTCGGTTCTCACCTCTGGAAACGGAATATTATGTTTCATCAATTCTGGTACCATACTCATGATTATTGGACACTGCTGCATACACATTTCCAACAATTGCACCAAAAACATGAACATGTTATGAAAACGTGGTTTGAAAAAGTTAAAAAGCCTTGCAAAGGAGCATCAACAATCAAGTTTATGTCATGGCTGTTTATTAAGTACACCTCGCTAAATATGCATTAAATCCTGGTTTGAAAAAGTTATAGAGCTGTTGTGTGTAAAGATTGTAAAAATCTAAGGCCAATTTGTGATTTTGACTATATAAATAACATTTTTTTGACTTAAATGTTCAGAATTTGGCTTAAAAATGTTTTTTTTTTTCAACGTTATGTTCATTTTGGAGGCTGTAGTTTAGTTGTATTGTCTTATACTGACAGGTGTTTCTAATATTTACTGATCTGCCAAAATGGGATGGACAAAAATATTAGAAACAACATATTTCAACAGGGCAACAAACCCCAGCCTTCAAAGTAAAAGTTCTCCACTGCAGTTTCATCAAAAGCTGAACATTACAACCTTCGCGAAGGTCGGATCTGTTGCAGGGCTGTTGCAATAGACCGCATTAATTAGTTTTAGCTCGGCGTTTAGGGGTTGATGTGATGTCATAGCTATAATCGAACACTGTAGGGTTGTCATATATGGTAGAGTATTGATTGTGCACTCCATGCGTGTTCTCCTTGTCTTTGTGTGTGCGTTACCTTTGGGTGCTTTAGTCCAAAGACATTCAGGTCAGGTAATCCGTAAACTTCAAAATCCCCTAAGGAGTGTAAATGTGCGTGTCTGCGTTTATGGCTGCTCTGTAAATAACTCGCAGCCTGTCCAGAGTGTTCCCTGCCTCTCACCCAGTGTATGCTGGGATGGGCTCCAGCCCCCTGTGACCCTAAACAGGTATTAGAGGATGTAGAAGATGGATGGATGTCTTGGCTGCAGGTAGAAGTCACTTTCCGAGGAGCTAAATTAGCCATTTGTCAGCAGGGTCAGACGTGACTCCGACCTATGGTTGTCAGCACAATTTTGCTTCTGTTAATGCAGAGCGACTTGTTTCAGTCTAGACGAGTCGCCCTCCACATAAAATATGGAGTGTGAGGAGCCTGATTCAATGAAACATTTGTAAATGTAGACGCCGGTGTGATAATCCCACAATGGGAAACCTGGATACTGTTCTGTTTGAAAAGATCTTATTAACGCTGAGACATGTCGGACATTTTAGCTCCGGAGCTTCTTTTTAGTCGTTGAGCTTTTTGTCAGCTTATGACCATTTCAGCTGAGTGAAAGGGTGAATGACATGCAGGTGTATGCACTCCTGTATATACCTGTATACCTGTATTCAGCCCGGTCATGTGTAGATGGTAACCCTAGATTTGCAAAACTCTTGTGAGATTTATACATGTTTTCACTTCAAAATAAAGACTGAATTTGTTAAATTTGTTGTTTTAAAGTTTGACAAAGCATTTAAAGCCTTTAGCTAGTCAGGTGACGTACTATAAATAGTGAAAAAAGACCATTTAAAGTCCCATTGTGTAACTTTTCTACCATAAAATATCAGGTTTTAAATTGTTTTGAAGCTACACTGATGTGTAATCAGGTTTTTTCCTACTCTGCACCCTAGTACGTCTGTTTCTTGCACTATGTAACTCTGGGTACGATCACCCGTGAGAAGTTTGTAACACGTTACGGGACTAGTGTTACGATTTTGGTGAAACTGGATCATATTTTATGGAGAAAACAATGTCCTCCGGCTGCTCCGCCTCAACTCTCTGTGATTTACAGAGTAAACTGCTGCGATCTGTCGCTGCTGTTAGTTAATGTTGGCCCAGTTTGTTAGCCGGGCTGCCTGGACTGTGAGCTCAGAGCGTTAGTGTTTGTACCACAGGCGTTTTGGACCACCAGGATGAGGAGGTTTTTATGCCCGGAGCGCAGGGGACTGCTGACGGGACGCGGAGCCGGTGTCGTGCCAGCTTCTTTGGACATTACTTTAGTGCACTCTGAAAATTAAGGGCACTAATTCTTAAAAATATCAACTTCTACGCAATGTTGCTTTAATGAGATGGCTACTTTAACTACTCTCTGCTGCCATTTTGGCCAGGACTCTCTCATAGAGGAAATACATTCATTAAATTTCATTCACCTTCCATAACTGCTTATTGTTATCAGGGTCACGAGGGCCTGGAGCCGATCCCAGCTGACCTGGGCGAGAGGCTGGGTACACCCTGGACAAGTCGCCGGTACATTACAGGGGTGACACTTTTGCACACTCACATTCACACCTACGGGTAATTTAGAGTCACCAATTAACCTGCATGTCTTTGGACTGTGGGAGGAAGCTTGGAGAGAATCCACACAGATGTGGGGGAACACAGAAAAGTCTAACAACCTTCTTACTGTGACGCAACCGCACCACTGTGCCGCCCAGGTTAAATAAAACAAGAACAAATTTGGACTGTTAATTGGGGTAAAATGTAGGAGCTACTTCAGGGTCCTTACCTTGTTAGTTTAGAACTGCACCGAGTTATTTATTACCAAGCAAATTTGTAATTAATTAAAGTACAACAAACTAATTGCTACACAGAAAACCTGAAGCTTTTTGGGGACCCAGAAAAGTCTGGATACAAACGTGACCCTTAGCAGTCGAGTTCACTTGACAAGAAAACCTGAATCACTGTGGTTTACTACTGTCTGTACTAGAGTGCAGCGCTGTAGTCGACATTTATTAATGAAGAGTCCATCCACAAGAGTATAATACTGTAGCTGTGTCGAAACCTCTGAGAGCTGTGT
Source organism: Miichthys miiuy (assembly GCA_036365135.1). Lineage (NCBI taxonomy): Eukaryota > Metazoa > Chordata > Actinopteri > Sciaenidae > Miichthys > Miichthys miiuy. The sequence goes on from CM071603.1 coordinate 26,180,065, forward strand.
CTTTATTTATGTAATGATTAATCAGTTAATCATCGAGTCCAGATGAGACATAAAGTCATGTCTTCAGCTGTTTATTTTGTCTGACCAATAGGCCAAAACTCAGAAGTAAAGCAGCAAAACGGTCACACTGGAGAACGAGCAAACATTTGATGTCTTTAACAGATGAGCAACTCAAGCTAATAACTGATTAACAAACCAGGCGATTAACTTCCTGATGACCAGCTCGACTCGTTTGCACTCTGTTCTTCGTATTATTACATAACCCAGTCTGACACTGTGTACCGCACACTCACTTTCTTTCTTTCCACCTCTCCTTCTATGTCCTTTGACAGACGCGGAATACTTTTTTTTAAAGAAATAACCATAAATAACTCTCCCTTTGTCACATGGCGCGGCCATATGTTCTAAATCTGCACTACAAAGACTCACCGTGCACGTGACGTCGGGACGCTACGAGCAGTCAAAACCATTCAGATCTGCTCAGGATGATACAGGCTGCTTTCACAGATCAGCTCAGCAGCTACAGGCCTAAGAATATGCCTGACCCACACACTTTGCTTGAAAAATGTTTTGGATTGCGCCTCTTGCCATAAGCCACATTATGTAAGTGCAAAGTGTGAGGTATCAAGAGGAGCTGGCTGTGTGCCAGGATGGTGCCTTGTGTGTGTGTGTGTGTGTGTGTGTGGTTATGGGTGCAGGTGTTGAAATTATCGTGTATGAATAGGTCTTCTGAGGATATAAACACACAGTGCGATAAATTATTTGGCCCATACGCTGATGCAGTGATTATGTGCTGATGAACGCTGAGAAGCAGTGATGGAGTGACAGCGTGTGTGGGGTCTACGGCTAAAGCTGATATATGTAAAAGTGCAGTATATAGTACATATATATATATACATATTGACTTTTCAGAGGGCAACAATTATGTTTTCTCAACTTTTTTTCCAACATATGACACAGGTTTTTGTAAATTATAAAGAAATGCTGACATATTTTAAGATTATAATTTAATTTTCTTGTCTTGATTTATTGAACGTATTCTGTGTCTGTGTGTGTAAACCAGGTGACCCCATGTGGGACCAAATTTGCACAACCTAAAGACCCCTCCACACCTGTTTTAAGACTCAAAAATAATTAATTATTTATGTATGGTATGTTTTTTACCACAGACGTTTCATTTTTAGCATGTAGCTTGTTAGCTATAAAGACCAGAAAGAACAGAGGGAGAGCCAGAAGGAGGTGGATGAGTACTTTCTGGCAGATGGTGGAAGCATCCCATAACCCAAATGGCACTAGCAAAGTTCAGTTACCTCATTAAAAATTCCTAAATTTACATCTGCTCCTTTCTCATTGAAAAATCCAGAATCTTCGAAGGTGCAAATATTTAAAATTTCACAGATTTAACTGCTGGACACAAAGACGTCTCCTTCTTTACTGGAAAATCCATTCTCAGAGTTTGTGTACTGGAAGGTTTCAGGTTTCTACATCTTATTTGTGCAGGTTGCATATTTGACCACAGATGGCTGCTCGTACTGTATGTGCACGTCTCAAACTGAGATTTAAGGTGAGCACAGATCAACTGACGCATGTGAAAACAGCCTTCTGGTGTCAAACTGGGAACTGAAGCTCAAACATCCAAAAAGCAGAACACATTTTTGAATGGAGGAGGCTTTAAGTTTTTCCTGGATGCCTGTAGAACAACATGTTTTGATAGATTTGGTAGTACAAGTCATGGTTTAGGATGATAAATGTGTGAAACAATATATTCTGGCTTCATGTGTCACAGTGTCTTCTTGCTACACCTGCTGTGGAAGGTGAGAATACTATCAATAAGACGACTGGACAGCAGAAGAAAGACTAAAAACAAATCAATTATGTTTTCAATTATGATTTGAGACTGTCCACCAAAGAAGGGAGTAAACTCTGAGGCGCTTTAACAGATAAAAATAACTACTGTCCTCAGGTTTTGGCGTTTGTAAACTTTTTTAGACACTCTGTGCACAGCAGAGTGACCTGATGTCACCTCACATGACATAATTACAGCTATCACGAATATGAAGCTGCCTGTAATGTGACTGGATGTTAAATCTGAGCGTAGCATAAACAGGAGAAACATGAACTGGCCACATGATGGCTGGAATGTGCATCATATTCGGCCAGCGTCCATCCACACAGGATTTTACGCACTGTTACGCACGCGTAATCATGCGTCATTCTTTGGCGTTGACAATAAAAGTCAGGGTGTGGTGTTATTAAATATGCTGTACGTCTTAATAAGGTATGTAGTGAGTGTTGTCGTTATCATCTTTGGGATATTCCTCCAAAACTCCCATGACACTGCGTTGTAAACACTGTCACACACGAACTGTAGGGCTACATACCTTGGAAGACATCCACATCCTGGAGATCCTCTGAGCTCGGAGATAATCATAGTCCTCTTGGGAAAAAGAAAAAATTTTGTGCACGAAGTCCAGCGGACAGGAGAGGAAGTTCCTCACAAGCTCCTCTCTTGAGGAGTTTTCCACAACAAGAGTCATTTTTGCTATAGCTTTCCATCTGCGTCCTTGTAAAGGGATATTGTCATTTTGAGGTGGTTTGAAATGAAAAGTGGGGAAACTTTTTGTCGCCAAGGCCCCCGAGCCTGTCCATAGAAAAAAAAAAAAACAACCTGGGAAGTCCAGCCATTTTTATTTATTTATTTATTTTTAACTCTGATGATTCCTGTGCTTAGCTCTCGTGGTGGCTCAACGACACAAGGCTTCTTTTGGCCTGTTGTGGAAAAGCATATAGATGCAAATGTCGTAGAAATAACTCTAGCCCTGGTTTATTTGATGACTGCTAAATGGTATGTCTTATCAATGAGCTTTTCTTTTGTTGTTAATATTAATTGTTGGAACAATAACAAAAAAGTCTTTTCATCTTTTATCTTCAGCTTTTCCCTTTAATGGAGTCCAATTTTTATTGGCAGCGTATGAAAGAGGTTATTAATATCCTTAGTTTGCTCTCTTTGAGGAACATTCTTCAGCTAAGTGGTCAGAGGATGACTAAAATATTGCCATTTGCATGGCCTACAGTTTCTGTCTCTGAAATAAAAATCAGCCAAACCCAGCGCAAATTCTACATTAGTGCAAACAAATTTTGTAACTTTATTGCATAACAGCAAAAAACGATCAAACCCTAACCCTTTCTGTTATTGACAGATGAAACTCATAAAGTGCGAATGCATAGCCTGTCTTGTCACGAATTTCCTCATTGTAATGTCTAGATTTTTGAAGCACGCGCAGGTTGGATGAAACCATTAATCAACCCAATTTAAATATTTGTTCCTGAAGGCGTGGAGAGGATTTTTTTTTTTAATTGGAGACTTCTGAGATGGAGAGGATGAAATATTTTAACATGCCAATTGATGTGTGTTTGTGCGTGCGTGTGTGTGTGTGTGTGTGTGTAGGGGACGGGGGCTCTGATGCGTGCGTAAAAGTTGTGTGGGGCACCTGCTCTTGGGCGTACAGTATCTTTATAGGGCGAATTCTTCCTTAGAAAAAAACGAGAAAAAAAAAACGAAACTCTACTTGTAATCACACGTCAGTCTGAATGGATTTTGAGTTAGTACTGTTTTTTCTGCCTATGTCTGTGCCGTTTCCTTTACTTGGGCTCTTGTCCAGCCCGCAAAGCGACTCCGTCACCCCTTCCTCCATCTCCATATACTCCGCTTTGTCACCCAGCGAGGAGCCAGAGGGCGAGCCTTTGAATTTCCTTAGAAAGTCCGGGAAATACGGACACCCCGGGGGCATGCTCTCCACCACCGGCGTCTGGTCTTCGTTATCGGTCTCCCTGTGGTAAAAGTAGTTGAAGTTGGACACTATGACCGGCACCGGGAGCGCGATGGTTAACACGCCCGCTATCGCGCAGAGGGAGCCCACTATCTTCCCACCGACGGTGATGGGCTTCATGTCACCGTAGCCCACCGTCGTCATGGTCACCACGGCCCACCAGAAAGCGTCGGGGATGCTCGTGAACTGAGATGTGGGCTCGTCCGCCTCGGCGAAGTACACCGCGCTGGAGAACAGGATGACACCTATGACCAGGAAGAAAATGAGGAGGGCCAGCTCCCTCATGCTGGCGCGCAGGGTATGGCCCAGGATCTGCAGCCCCTTGGAGTGTCTGGACAGTTTGAAGATGCGAAACACCCTGACAAGGCGGATTATTCTCAGGATGGCAAAGCTCATCGCTTGTTGCCCGTTGCCTTGGTGTTGCGCCAGGTCCGTGCCGAGAGTTATGAAATAAGGCAAAATGGATACAATGTCTATTGAGTTCATAATGTTTTTAAAGAAAGCCGGCTTGCTCGGACTCGCAAAGAAGCGGACTATAATCTCAAAGGAGAACCAGATGATGCAAACAGTCTCCACGATGAAAAACGGGTCGTTGAAAGGAGTAAATCCGTGGTCAGGTTGAGTGGAGTTTTGTCGTGGCTGTAGATACTCTTTTTCATCCCTGAACTCCGGCAGCGTCTCCAGGCAGAAAATGACAATAGAAATAACTATGACCAGGACGGACACGACTGCTATCCCCCTGGCGGGACTCGAGCTCTCCGGATACTCAAAAAGCAGCCAGATTTGGCGCTTGAACTCGTCCTCTGGAAGAGGTTTTTCCTCCTCTTTGACAAAACCCTCATCCTCCCGAAACTTGAGTATAGCCTCTTCCCCGAGTTCATAAAACTTCACCTCCTCGGAGAAGATGTCAAACGGGACGTTGACTGGTCTTTTCAAACGCCCCCCTGACTGGTAATAGTAAAGAATGGCGTCAAAGCTCGGTCGGTTCCGGTCGAAGAAGTATTCGTTCCTCAGCGGGTCGAAGTACCTGATTCGCTTGTCGGGGTCTCCCAGGAGAGTGTCCGGGAACTGAGTGAGAGTCTTCAGCTGAGTTTCAAACTTCAGACCCGACACGTTGATGACAACTCTCTCGCAGCAGCCGCACTCGCTGTAAACATTTTCGTATCCGGACTGAGGGCGCCTGTCAGTGAGCGAGACGGTCTCCTCCTCATCATCCATGTTACACAGAAAACTCGACCTCTTGCTTCCTCTGTCCCCCTCCTCCTCCCCCTCCTCCTCTTCCTCGGCTCCCTCGGCCTCTTCCTCCTCTATCATGATGTCTTCCTCGGATCCGAGCAGCGCCAGCTCCGAGTGGCGCAGGTCTCCGCCGAGAGTCGTCCGGCTGCGTCTCCACCGTCCGACGCCGCGCTGCTTTTTCCGCTCTCTGAGAACTCTCTGCTGCTGCTGCTGCTGCTGCTGCTGCTGCTGCTGCTCGGGCTCCTGCTGGTGCTGTGGCGGCTGCGAGGAGGAGGTGGTGGTGGAGGAGGAGGAGGGGCGCGAGGCGGTACCGCCGCTGCTGATGTTGGCGTTCGTGGAGGAGGAGGCGGCGCGAGACTGATGCTGGCGGTTGTTAAGGAGATGAGCGCTCGAGGAGGTGGAGGAGGAGGACGAGGAGGAGGAGGAGGTGGACCCCCCGACGCCGCCGCTGTTGCCACCACCACCACCACCACCACCGCCGCCGCCGCCACCGCCTCCCTCCGCACCGGACCCACCTTCGGCTGCAGCCGCCGCGGCCGCCGCCGCCGCTCTTGAATGGGCAACCTGGCGCTCCCTCTCGCGCTCTCTCTCCCGTGCGCGAGCTTGGGCATATCCGTAAGGCAGGTGACTATTGCACCCGCCGTCCGCACCCACCATGGCAAACTCCATTTTAAGTCAATGAGCGGTTCGGTCCGTGAGCGCTACAGTAACCGCCTCAGGGCGATGTGGATGCAGGCCAGAGGATAAAAGTTGCAGCTCAGAGCGCGCAGAGAGAGAAAATGAGGCATCAACCGGGTTCGACCAATCAGTTGTGAATATGTCAGAATAACAAACACACCTCAATTAGGTCCATGTTGAAGTGCAGTCCATGTGGCTACTTACATGACAGGAGATATTGATCAGCCTGTCTTCCCCTTTTAGGCACAGGCCTCCCCAATATTTTATGACATCATTACCATAACCAAAATGTGTGTAAGGGCCGGTGTCATAGCCTGTTACGCAGACGCTCTGTGTCAAAAAAAACTTGCAGCGCCCCTTTTTTTGTTGTTGTTGTTATTATTATTATTTGTTCAGCATCATAAATCACCAAGTCAACAAGCGACACCAAAACAGTCTCTCCTCGGTTTCTCCGGTGCCCATCAGGTGGTTTAATTTCTCCACGGCCGCGGTTTGCGCCCAAATGCGTCTTTTGATCCACCGTGGTCACTCCTGGATGCCATTTTATGTGATGAGATTTAAAAAAAAAAAAAAAAAAAAGAAAAGAAAAAAAAAAAAGCTGGATCTTTGCTGATATATTATGGGAGCTCCGGTGAATGTGAAATGACTTTATTCCTCTGACGCTCTCCGGAGCTGCGAGAAAAGACAAGAGAAAACAGCAGTTGGTTTAGGCGAGAGAGAGAGAGAGAGAGAGAGAGAGAGAGAGAATAAATTATGCATTCATATTGATGTGCGTTGTTTTGGCGACTGCATAGTCCAGGATACCACGCATCATTTGCCATATAAGGGCGGTAAAACTTGATTAGCACATCGTTCTTATCATTATTATTGTTTTTATTATGATTATTATTGAGGGTAGGCTCTCTGAGATGAACGCATGGAAGACATTCATGTTTAAAACAGACATTACGCACGAAATTTTTCCCCAATGAAACACCCTCCCTTCATTCTGACATTCATACTTACATGTGAAAAGGGGGCCAAACGAAATCGCCTCAGCCCCCCTACAAACAAATCTGCTGAAAGAAGAAGAAGAGGAGGAGGTGGTGGTGGTGGAGAAGGAGGAGGAGGAGGAGGATGTGGAGGGAGGCTACGTGAGGATGCAGTTCTGTTGCCCAAATTGCCTCTTGATTTTGGGGGGTAATATCACAAATCCCTCGTCGTATCCAAGCAGCGACCATATCATCCACTATATACATCCGTGCTCTGACGCACTCTGAGGAGGACACTTTTTTGGCTGCGTCTCGACGTCTTGTCTCAATTCAACAGGATCTATTGCCACTTCAGCCCCTGTTTCTGCTGCATCGCTCCTGATATCAACCCGGCAGCAATGATCATTGAGGGGGGGAAAAAAGAGGAAATAAAGAAGAAGCAGGTGTGCAAACAGCGAGTTGGCATCAATGACAGCTCCACACGATCACGGCGAAAAGAGGCGAGGGTGGGTAAAAGTTTACCTTCACGCAGGCGAGGGGAAATGGCCCCATGGTTGAGTCTGAGCATCACACATCTGTCTGTCTGCCGCTGTAGCCCTACCTATACTCCGGTATCCTTCCCATTGTGTGCATGTGTGTGAGTGTGTGTGTGTGTGTGTGTGTGTGTGTGTGTGTGTGTGTGTGTGTGTGTGATGATGGAGAGCCTCGGTGAGAAAGTCGTTCATGTACTGCAGCGCATGCAGGCGGTGCTCGGTCCTCCCCCAGTGGATGCAGCCGGTCACTGCGCACCGTGCTGCAGTCTCACACCCGAACCTCCTCTGCCCTTCATCGTTACTGCTGGGTGGCAACCGGTGTCCTCACCTTAAAAAAAAAAAAAGTAATGCATTACTCTCCATTCATTCTAAAGTAACGTTGGTACTTGTAACTCACAGGGAGTGGAGCGTAAAATGCCAAAGTGTTCAGTTTAAACCCATCCACCCAAACACACCCAAACAATGGCTGTTTCACCTTTGAGAAATGATTCTAGAAGAAGCTGCCTGCACGTTATAGTAATGCTGAACACATTATTCTTCTCTACACCAGAACCTGCACGTGCGTGTGTCCAAAATCAGATTTCACACTGAAAATGTGTTTTTAAAGCTTCACCCAGCCCCTTTTCTTTATAGTTAAACACAGATTTAGCATGAGGCCTCTCCATTCATTATCACATTTACAAAACAGATGTTCAGCTCCTTGTATACCTGCCCATCTGCAGTTTCCCTTGTGGGTAAACATCATTCTTGTGCACTGTTTCTGCCCTCGCTTTAATATTTCTGCGTCACCCATTTTAGAAGTGACTCCATTTATTGGTTCATTATCTTTTTACTGTGTCAGAACAATTCAGTCAATAGAAACCAGAAAGAAAACTCCTGAACTTGTGTCAATGCTGCGGATGTAAAATCAACAGTTACAGTACAATACGACTTCATTATGTGCCATAGTGGACATCCTCAGCCGTGTAAAACATGACAAGTTCAATAGGACATGAATGACATCAGATCTACGTGTCAAAAGTCAAATGTTACACCAAGAATTAAGGGCTTTATAAATAAAAATGCCTCAGTGTTGTTGCAGAGGAACATTAATGCTATAAACTAAAAGGAAGTACCCTTTTTATGACGTTTCTCTCTTAAAGGCAAATTCCTGAACCTCCATATAAACAAGACTTCACCCACACACACCTCCACACCAACAACAACAACAACTTTCAGTTTAACATTCATCACTAAAATCAAATTAATTCTAATTTCTAATCCGTTAAAGGTTTGTTTACATCATTAATGTTTGCAAACGAGCAGCAACATCATCTTATATTTGTTAAATTATCAGCTGACAAGCACAAAAAATGCAGATTGTTAATCATTTATACAAACACTCTAATTACTTATGTAAATTCAGATTCAAATTAATATCTGTGTGGAAAACAAATTAAGGTGGGGTCAAAGAAATGTTTTGTTGGTAACTGATGAACACAGGAAACACAAATATACAAATATAACATCACTACGTTTGCAACACGAGGGCGACATTTCACAACCGTTTCAGGTTCTCTCATGTTGCAGGATTTTAAAAGGCAGGTTAGATAACTGTTGCATGTTCATGGATGTTAGTACTGCTGAGTTCATGTTTAAGGTTGCCGTTTTATTCCATAATTTACTGTATGCATACTTTTTTTTTCAAAAGAAGCATATTATTGACATGAAAACACCATATGAATGTCATATGAAGGTTTTGCCATGACATATGACAGTGTTTTACTGTACAATTAGCAGCCTCTAATATAAAGAAAATACTTTATTCTGTATAAATTCCCTTAAAATGCCACATAAATAAAGTTTTTTTTCCAGGAAATATGACCGTGTTTTACTGCAAGTGGTGAAAAATAAACATATAACACATTCATTAATCCATACTTGAGAATAACAACAAGCTTTTAAGTGTCTAGACACTTCAGCAGCCCTCTGCTGGGCCAACATCAGGTCTCTGGTAAAACCCCCACAGCAAAAACAACAAAGTCTGTGTATAACCAAAAACTGCATAGTGTAACTATGCATAGTGTAACTATGCATAGTGTAACTATGCTGTACATGAGTCTACAGCAGCTTCACACACACTATAGTACACCATATACTGAATAATTCAATGATCACCTTCTCACCATAAACTACCTTATAATAGAAACAGTTCTTTATCTTTCATACGAGACCTGAGCTAACCTGAGTTTCTGAGGTGAGAATGCAGTCATCAATTTGAAGACTGTAACACAACATGCAGTCTAACAAATTAGGTATCAGGAATTAATTAGTCAAACAATGCGTTACTATTGAAAAAGCAATTAAGAATGCATTACTTTTTTGAGTAATGAGCATTGAAAACAACGGACAAGTCACTACATTCAGTGTCATGGCGATTTTTCATTAGCCACATTAGCTCTTATTCATGTGCGTATGTCACAGTTTTGTGGATATCTGACACATGGAGAAACACAATAAACAATATGATGATTAGTGGCCAAGCAATTACAACATGTGCTGAGGCCTGCGACTGACATAAATATAATGAACTGTCACAGTCTTTTATAATTATGGGAAAAAAAAGATTTTATTGATGTCCTAACCCTCTGCTTATAGGTCAGTCAGCTTCTTAATACAACTGTTTTATTATCTCTGAGCCTGAATAGTGTAGAAGCAGAGTATAAAAAGAGGCATTCATGTGACTCCTGTTTTATTCTCCCTCCTTGTGCAGCAAGTGTGAAAGGGTTGTGCTGATTGGGAGCTGATGAGAGAGTCAAGGTGGCTGTAGCCTGAGAGCTAGCTGTTTGTCATCATCTAAAATGGATGAAATGAGAGAATATTTATACAGCATCAGTTTCATCTAGTCCAGAGTTTCTCAGTCCAAAAACCTAGGGCTCTAATGTTATTATAACAAGACTTGCTGCTTATTTTGGAAGCAGTGTTAGGGTCAAATACATGATATTCCTGGAATACATGTCCATGTTGCGTAGAAAGTTAGTGAAGCATACTACACATTGTTTCCGCCAAGCATCAACCTCTGTGGCCTCGTACAAAAAACAGTTTTGGTCTCTATAGATAATTTCCCCGTGTATGACAACTGTACTGAGTCTGAATTTCTAGATAATTCACCGGTTGCCAGGTGGGTTACAAGTCTTTGCCCATTTTTAGATTAGATTGAGATTGAGGGGCAGGACTGCCAAGATAGAAATGGCCAGAGCCACCATAATCTGAGCTTCAAAACATGCTACGGATGCAACGTCCATTCTTTACATACTGTCTATGGTTTCCACCCTTGTAATGATCATTTAATTCAATTTCAGTTCAATTTAAATTTATTTTGTATTTAGCGCTAATTCATAACAAAAGTTATCTCATGACACTCTAGATATAGAGCAGGTCTAGACCATACTCTTCATAATATTATCTACAGAGACCCAATTTCCAACAATTCCACCAGGAGCAAGCACATGGCGACAGCGATTTCACAGAAATTACAACTAGCACTGTTGTCATCTTTGAGAAATGAAGCCACGCTTTGAATCGGACAATTTTGGAACCGGTTCTCGATCCCCATCCTTAGTCTTTTATCGTCAGTACAGGTAAAGCAGAGATCTAACAGTAGTCAGTTAAGCAGATGTGGTAATAAGGTATATTTTCATATAATATTCTGTGATATTAGCTTTGCTTTATCATTTTGTAGCTTGGAACACAGATGTGTGTGCTGCCGGTCGTTCTCTGAGAAGTCAAAAGTGCACATATCCTTTTTAAAAACTCCATTAAAAAAAAAACAGACTTTTCAGTATTGGTGAGGTAACTGTTGAGTCACTGTTATTGATCACCTTATTGCCACTACAGATTTATTTGGATCATTTTGCGCTATGGGACAGTAAAGGTCTTATTCATTGCACCTTTGAAACCTCCCAGGTTTAACTTGATTGTGCAGATAATTGGCTTTTTCTGCAGGTAACACTGCAGGCTTCGTGTGGGGATACGCAGCAATCAGCAGCTATAGCCTATTCAGTCCAGTCCATTAGATTCAAACTATCCATTTGACTCGAAAACTCTAATTAGGACAAGAACATCCTGTTATTCCAGAAAAGAAAACCGAAGCCTCTAGAGAGTCCCAATCGCTCCCCTGAGGTATTTTTTTAAATCTCTAGTTGTAATATTCCTGCAGGGATATTTTTGGTCGCTTGTTGCTGTCTAAAATGAGAGATGAAATCTGAAACAATCTTTAAAGAGTTCATCCTCACACTTGTCTTCTCTGTGTACATCACATACTTACCGTAGAGGAGCTCCTTTCTTGTCTGCACAACATGTAGGCAACCTTCCGCCCACCACACACACACACACACACACACACATCATGCACACTCACCTCTTGCACTCCATTGAACATCCACCTCAGTCAGCACCAGGGGGAGTTCTGAGGTCAGTAATAATAAGAGGTGATAGAGTGAAGCTGCATTATAAAAAAAAACAAGTTTAGATGCACTTCAAACTGATGCCAGAGCTGTCCTGCATCTTATTCAAACACATATTTATTTACAGTTCACTTATTTGTTCATCATGTCGGGAATTTTAACCCAAAGACAAACCCTGCGTTCAAAAGTAATTATGAATGCTGTAAAAACTAGTTTCTTTTGTGTTATTTTTACATTAAAAACTGGCTGATGAAGTCAGAAAAGTTTGACGCGTTTGACACTGAAGGGTAAGAGTTAATGATGCGGCGATAACCTTTAACCTTGTCATCATGATGGAAAGTCGAGTTTTGCATGAGTGAACTGCAGGAAAGGTTCATTTAGTCGGGTAAAGAAAAAATAGATAAAATATTCAGTTCAGTATCATGACAGAAGGAATATCTTTTCTATATTAATATATATCATGGTATGACAAATAGCAAAAGTTATTATCACATATGTCTAGTGTTATTTGTCACCTGTCTGGCCCAACAAGGTCAAAAATGTTGTTTTTTTTAAGACATGTTTGGGTATTCATATTTTAGAGTTATTTCCTGATAAATGATAAAAAGTTGTTGATGATTCATCCTGAACTCAGGGGGAACAATAATAATAAAACAGAGTAATAACCCCTTATTAGGTCACCAACAACTGAGGTCATGTCCTGCATCATATTTCTTGGAATTCGGTGGGGTTTACATCATATGAAAAGGGTTTTACATTCTATTAAAGTTAGCATAAAGTTTGAAAGTCCATAAGGCCAAAAACCTAAACTAGAAAAACTCAAATTTAAGTGTCAGAATTACCAGAATTACATACCTGACAGTGTAGAGAAGCAACAGAACTACTGTAGGGAGATATAATGGTTAAATGAATAAATCAAATGTTGGATTTTCACATTTTTATGTAAAAATACTGGCCAGAATTATTTCAGTGACTAGTCTGAGTGAGTGAGGTTGTGTTGGGGACACATTTAGACAAATTCCCTTGGTATTTTTCAAATCTTGGCTCTTATTATGGATGTTTAACAGACAAACGAGCACGGACATGCTAATAAGAGAAATAAAACAACAGATAGAACAATAGTCATGAGATGAGACTGGATATAGAAATGGAAAAGGAACAGAGAAAGTCGAGAACAGTGAAGAATCATCAGCAGTCCATACACATAAACACACCTACCACCTACGTCCACACTCAGCCTGCACACAGAAACATCCAGCACAGTCACCAAACAAAAGTCTTGTCCTTGGCAGAGCTGTGGAGGCGTTTTGTTTAGACCTGATGGAAGGAGGGTGACAACGTGAGTGTGGGGTGATGCGGTGCGTTCAGGGTCTCGGTGAGTGTTTTTTTGTTTTTTTCTTCATGCGACAACATGATTTAAAAGGAGTCTGTCTCTGTCAGTGACTGTGATCACGATCACTCGTACAGTAGCAGATGGAAACAGCAGAGGAGGCGAGGCTCTGCAGAGAGGGGGAGCAAGTTGTGACTGAGTGGGTTTGTGGATGCTGTCAGTCCTGTTATGGCAGTATTTAAGGTGTGTTGATAAAAAAAAAAAAAGTGAGAACAGCTCAAATACAATGACCCATGACTCAAATCTGTGATGTCAGTAAGATGTACAGCTCTGAGCTGTTTTATGTGTGGCTTCATATAACTCTTGTTTGAGCTTGCTACACCCAAATGAGCTTTTTCTTTATTGTAGTGCTTCAAGTTATGAACCAGAAAATCATCCCGGGCACTGAAACTATCACCTCGTCCATCATTTCCAAATTGATTCTCAGTGGACATTACAGAGAAGGCCTTCTCTTCTTTCGGCTGTGGGGAAGATAAATAAGATGCTCACTCGAATATCTATAATGCCTCTTTAGTTTTGTTTTCTTCCAACTTGCTGCGGCACAAATTGGCTATTTTTAGGACCATGATATTGCTGTGTACTCACCTGCCCTTTGCAGTTTCCAGGTTGGCGTAAATGTAATTAGCATATCAATGCAGTGCATGTGTGGATGTAATAGTTTCAGCCCCACGCTTAATAAATCAACTTTCTGTGCAGATGCACTCATTTTAAGAGGAATTACCAGCTGTTAACGGACTAGTCAGAAAATGACTGATGATGTGCTCTACTCTGAATACAAGATTAATCAACTATGACTGCTGTTCATTAAGGACAAAAATGCATGATAACAATGCTGTATTTCAGCTGAGGTTTTCCTAAGGGTAGTAGTGCCTTAGAGGACGAAGGCGACACTATAAAAGTCCTTGTTAGGCAGGTATGGCAGTTCGACAGGATGCTGGGGATACCTGAGTCCCTGGCGGCTGCAAGGGCAGACGGAGCAGCAGTTGGATGAACCGTGGCTGCTGCCCAAGTACTTATATTCTACTGTCACTGCAGACTGTCCAGCATCGTGGTGCAGTGCTAACTTTTTAGTGAATGCAGCAGACTACAGGATTTTCTTAAAAACACACAGCCGCAGCTGCGCTTCAGCTGTATGAAACAAAAGAGAGGCAGCATTTACTCAAGTACAATTTTGAAGCACTATTTCAAGTAGTTTCATTGTATGTTACTAGCAGTGGTGGAGGAAGCATTCAGATCCTGTACACAAGTAAAAGAACTAATACCACACTGCAAAAGTACTCTGTTACAAGTAGAAGCCCTGCAGTGAAAATATTACTTAAAGGTCCAGTTTGTCAGATTTAGGGGACTCTATTTACATGCTAAACCTATCCCCTCTAGATCTATCACAGTACTTACTGATGCACTAAAATGTCCTAGGCACACTGTACCTTGATTGTTTCTTTTTTTTTTTTGTAATTCGCTTCGGATTAAAGCGTCAAATAAATGACTTAATGTAAATATAAATGCCATATTTCTACAGTAGCCCAGAACAGACAGATAAACAGTACCACTCCCCTGGTACTCTTACAGCCCAGCTAACACACTGAGCTAACATTATCTAACAGCAGCTATAGTTTGCAGCAGTTCACTTTACTGTCAATTAGGAAACATTTCATGGATTAAAGTAACCATCAGTTTAGAAACTTAGCTACACCTTGACCAGCTACAACGTGCATGCATTAATGATGACCCAGGATGATGCAGTATCTAATAATAAAATACTCTGAAAGGGGTTCATTCTACATAACAAGCTGGCTTTTGATACTTTCTTTTTACTTTAACGCAGAACTTTTACATGAAACAGAGTATTTGTTCAGTGTGGGACGCTGCTTCCCGCTAGAACTAAACTGCACCTCATTAATAAAAGAAAATGTTTTGGAGAAAGCCTGGAGTTAAATCTAAGTAAATTTATGATTCATACAGACAGATTATTCATACCGATTGAGCATGCCGATGAGGTTCCCTGCAGTTGTAGACGTTGATGTATCAGTTTTAGATTCTGCACAGAAAAACACTTAAAGCCACTGCAGGAAACTTTCTTGGGTTGGCATCCCATAGTGGTGGGATCAGAAAAGATGCTCTGGCAGTGTTTTTTCTTTTTTTTTTTTTTCCAAAACTACAGTTTTATATCTGACTCAACATAAGCAACATAATAGACTGTTCCAATATTCACTGGGATGGTCTCATTTTTCAACAAACAAAAATCAATGCTAGAATAATTTGAAATATGCAGTAATTGCAGAAAAAAGGTATCTTAAGATATAAAACACAGATTTTCAAATGTTTTTTTTTTTTTTGGCCAATCTTTGTCTACCAACAGTCTCACACAACTCACTCTGTCGGCAAAATTCAGTTGACCATGAAGTTTATTTGATGGATGTTCAGTGGAAAGTGGCAAAAAATATGAAGCTTCTTCTTTCATGACTTGTAGGATAACTTTTACTCCAGTAAAAGAAAGATCACTTCAAATAAGTGTGGATATTGTGTATATAACCACCACTGGCATTCTGATTATCTCGTTACCATGGCACCTGTCCATCAGTGGGATATACTAGGTAGCAAATGAACATTTTGTCATCAAAGCTGACGTGTTAAAAGAAGGAAGAATGGGCAAGTGTACTGATTTGAACGACTATGACAAATTGTGATGGCTAGATGACACGTTAGTGCATCTCAAAAATTGCAGCTCAGTCTGCAGTGATATCAAAAGTGAAGTGAACCAGCAACAGGGTTATGAGCAGCCATGGCTCATTGATGCATAGTATGTTGGGAATGAAGGCTGACCCATGTGGTCTGATCCAAAAGACGAGCTGCTGTAGCTCAAACTGTTGAAAAAGTAGAAAGAAAGGTGTCACACACGGTGTTGCATTGGTCAGTTTGCCCATGCTGACTCCTGTCCCTGCCAAAATCGCTAAAACAATGGGCATGTGAGCATTAGAACTTGACAACCAAGCAATGGAAGAAGGTGGCCTGATCTGATGAATCGCATTGCGGGGAACATACAGAACCAGGATGCACTATGGGAAGAAGACAGGCAGGTGGAGGTAGTGTGAAGCTTTGGGCAATGTTCTGCCGGAAAATGTTGGGTCCTGCCATTCATGTTGATGTTACTTTGAGACATACCACCTATCTAAACATTGTTGCAGACCATAAACACCCTTTCATGGAAACAATATTCCCTGAAGGCAGTGGCCTCTTTCAGCAGGATAATGCGCCCTGCCACGAAGCAAGCATAGTTCACGAATAGTTTGAGGAACACAACAACAAGTTCAAGGTGTTGACTTGGTCTCCAAATTCCCCAGATCTAAATCCATTTGAGCATCTGTGGGATGTTCTGGACAAACATGGAGTCCCCAACTCGCAACTTAAAGGATCTGTTGCTAACAACTTCGAGCCAGAAACCGCAGCACACCTTCAGAGGTCTGGTGGAGTCCATCCCTCGACTGGCTGTTTTGGAGGCAAAGGGGGGTCCTAGACAATATTAGGCAGGTGGTCATAATGTTATGGCTGATTGGCACAGACAACGTGTTAATGCAATGGAAAAATGACACACGAAGCGGTGAAGACTGAAGAGTGTGGCAAATTAATCACTGATGCTTGTGTTAGTGTTTTCCATCTCACTGCGGGGGCTGATTGTGGTCCATCTGAGCCTTTCGCTCATGTAGTCTAAACAAGATTTTTGTAGATAGCATCTCATTCATCCTCGTGTGGAAGAAAAGGCCTTGAAACACGGGCCATCTGTGAACTGTTGAGAGAAAGGGGCGAGGATTTACCTGTATGTCCAAACAGGTCGGAAATACAACACCGAGCCCAAGGTTGAATAGATTAAAAGGATTTACAAGCAGCACTATTTAAGTAACGGAGACGGACCATAGGGCCACAGGCTGGAAGCTGGTACAGATGTTCAGAGAGTGACAGAAGAAACAAGGTTCAAAGCAACAAACGAGCAATACAGGTACGTTTTCGGTTCAAGATTTATTACATGCAAACTGCTGAAAATGCATAAATGACTCTGAATAATGAGATTATGTAGAGATATGCAGCTGATTTTAATTTTTACTTTCCTCTGACGTTTGTACGAAAAACAAAACAGCTGCAGCACTACTTGTGAAGACATTAAATCTCTCGTAATACGGTAGTTTGAATATCTTTGTGTATGTTCTGAGTATGTAAAGGAAGTTGAAACGTATACTACTATATTAAAGGGATTTTTTTTTTGTTGACACTGTCAGAGAGGCATTACTTTAAGGTATTACTGTAGGCTAAGCTTTGTAAAAGTAGAATTCATAGCAGAGGGGTTGTATTTGATCACACTGGATTGTACAAGTGTACCTAGAGAAGTTGGAGGTCGGCTTATGTAAGTAATTATAATTGTATCACAGGTTGGTAGATGTATTTAAAGTCTCCTCATCGCTCTTTTATCCCTGATCACCTTTGTTCTCGATGTCGTTCAAGGCTATTGAATATGTCTTAATAACAGTCGTATGAGGTGAATGACTTATATTTTTAAAAATGTTTCTGAGAACTCATAGAGGAAGAACAGAGAAGGACATTGTTTCAAAAAGACTTTGTTGAAGTCTTTTTTTTAATGCTTTGAGCACCATAAACAAAATTCAATTATATTGAGGTAGAAATCTCAGAGATGGATGTCTCAAATAAAAGC
Source organism: Miichthys miiuy (assembly GCA_036365135.1). Lineage (NCBI taxonomy): Eukaryota > Metazoa > Chordata > Actinopteri > Sciaenidae > Miichthys > Miichthys miiuy. The sequence continues at coordinate 26,197,850 of CM071603.1, forward strand.
AGAACTATCCGTATGGGTAGAGCTTGAACCAACATTTTAACAGCCAAAGTCCTGAAGAGTTTTGAGTTTTACAGATTGATTTACTGTACACAACGATGCACATTTCAAATGCCCAGCTGCTCTGGATGGTGTTTGACGTTAACCAGTGATGATTCATTTTGTCCATGTAACAGAAGAGCTGGTTGAAGTAAATGCAAATTTAATGAGGCACAAAAGTGAAACATAAATATCTCCGGTGGATCTAAAACCACCATTAACCCACAAGCCCCCGATTGGATTTAATCAGCATAATGCTTGCAAAAGTCACACAGAGATGATGACACAGCGCCTCACTTTAAACCACATTAACTTGTTGGGGCCAAAGAGTCCGATCTGACCCACTGGAAGACTTTCTGAAGTGTGAAGATAGCAGAGAAGTCATTAATTTCAAATTTTCAATAAAATGTGCTGCTGTTTCTGATTTGTTGACTGGACAAAGAAATAAAGAAAGGAATATTTTCAGCTCTAAAATACACGTGACTGAACTTTTTGTACCTTTGTAGATACACAGTGATCTGTAAATTGTAATGACAGTGTGAAAACTGAGACATTTTGTTGAACTTACTCTCTTTAAGACATCTCAGACTGTTCATCTGTTTTTTATTTATAACATGACATTCTTGGTTTTACTGGTTCTGTGTGGCCTCTGATTCAAAGTATCCGACGTGAGACCTGATCCCCTCTTGTGGCAGACGTCTGTGCTGCACCCGGCAGAGGATGCAGCTGGTTGTCATGGCAGCAGTGTTGGCAGTGGCGGGGGCGTGGCAGGGCTGCGGCTTCGACTGTCATCCAACCAACATCAGCATCCCCGTGGAGAGCTGTGGCAACACCGAGTTCATCGAGACCACCATATGTGCAGGACAGTGCTACCACGAGGTAACGGCTGATTCAGACTCTGAACACACTGCCTCTAATTTATTCTGCTTATATGCATGAATATGTTAAGCTCCAATCTGCCAGCTGATCTTGCTCCAGTGTGTGAAGCTGGCACAATGTGAATATTTTCTGTGTTAGAGCAGCTTGAGGGAGTTTTTTCCATTTAACTGATTTCACCTCAGCTGAACTTACATAAATATAACTTAATTATGACTAACAATTAAAAAAACATAGTGTGTATGCTTCTTGGCTGAGGAAAGTATAGAAAAATATAGATATATAGTATACATAATCTCAGGTCTGGACTGGACTGGATCTGCTTCTTAAAATATCATCTCTATGCACAGATATCTGCAAATGAATGCAGAATATTCATTAGTTAGTTCATATTTTATTTTATTATTTTAACACAAGAAAACAAGACAAACCTATACACAAATTTGATGATAAAGTTCTCTTAAACCGTGCTAATTAAATCTTATTTTGAAAAGGAGTAAGAGGAAGTATACGCTCATTTATTCCTACCCCTTGTCTGCTACTTATCTGTAGTCAATGGACTAAGATTTTGGCATTGGAAGCATGTTGTGGTTTTTGTCTGTTGTAGTAGTATTGACCAGTTAAGTTTGCGTGGGCTTTGGTTGAGACAGAACGCATTGCCCGAAATGCAATCTCAGAATCCATCAGCCATCATCTGACGCTGGTTTATCTTTTTGTTAGCCTGTTTTTTAAAATGATCTGCAGTCATATGCAGATATCTGTTGTAGACATCTGTGAATCTAGGTGAACGTAGGTGTGAACGGTTGTTTGTCTCTATGTGTCCTGTGAAAAACTTGACGGCTTGTCCGGGCGTACCTCGCCTCTCGCCCTGAGTCAGCTGGGATAGGCTCCAGCCCACTGCAACATCCCCTGATGAGGATAAGTGATTATAAAAAATGGATGGATGAATATTAGCAGAAATGTGTGCTTCTCATCATTCAACTGACTCATATCAATTTTGCTAATTAGACTGCAGAGGAGGTCTTGGTCATTATCTGTTCTCTAGTTATCTGCTGGCTGCACTAGAAGCCCAGAAACAATGGCTGAGATTGTTTGAAATGGCCTCTAGGTTTATAGTTGTGTGGAGTTATGGTTGCATTTAACTGGTTGACATTTACTGATGTGAACAAACCTCTTTCAGGATCTATTAAATTTAGATGTGGTCAAGTTTGAATTCTATTATTAAAAGGCCTGTCAATCAATTACACATTATAGCAGGTAACAGTTCTATGTTTTAAGTTTTAGTAGTTAGACAGCCCTTTTGCCTTCACTTGAATCATGCTTCTTCTCTAAATGTTCTCTGTTGTCTGTTGGTGTCGATGACAGGATCCGGTCTACATCGGCCACGACGACTGGGTTGAACAGAGGACCTGTAACGGGGACTGGTCCTACGAGGTGAAACACATTAAAGGGTGTCCAGTAGGTGTCACCTACCCAGTGGCCAGAAACTGCAAGTGTACCGCATGCAACGCAGGGAGCACGTACTGCGGGCGCTTTCCTGGAGACATATCCAGCTGTCTGTCCTTTTAAAGAAACCGATCATCTATCCTGCATTTACTTTTGCTCTTTGTGTCACTAAAATAAATAGGTATGACTTAAATGTTTAAGTTTGTCTTTTATTCATACTGTCTGCAGATGTAGCAGTGAGATACCAGAGTGATTTTAAAGTTATGAAGCACAACTGTGATTAAATGTCCCACCAATAGTTTCCCAATCAGTGATTTTGGCCCTGACCAAAATCACTGACCCCGGTCATTCAATAGTCCTGAGATTCAAGTTTTCCTGCTGAGAACCGGAGGTCGTCCTATAACAAAAAGAGCAGGTCTCACCTCTTTTCTGACAGGTGGAAATGAAAATAAAGAGTTTGCAGTATATCTGAAAGCTCTGCCAAAGTGCCTGCTGGCTCTCTTTCAGTAGGATACACTAAATTTAGAAGTGACACGGTAGGCAAAATCGTCCTCTCGTGCATTGTGTTTGGGTGTAGCAGATACAATGTCGGGAAGAAGATGTTTAGGACATAATGTTACGCAGCATGAGTAATGAATATGAATATCAACAAAGTTCTGCACCGTGTTGACGATGATCTGCACTGTTGTTAAAGGAAGAGTTCGACTTCCTGTGAAATGTGCTTTATCACTTTGTAGCCGAATGTTACATGAGAGGATCTGTACCAGTTTTATCCGTCCATCAAATGTGAAGCTACAGCCATGAGATGGTTAGCGTAGCTTAGCATAAAACGGAACGGCACATAACCTCCTAAAACTATTTGTTTTTATACGCATTAGCTAGCTGTTTCCATCTGTTTCCATATTTTACGCTAAGCGAAGCTAATCGTCTGTAATGTTCATATTTGACAAACGTGGTGGTATCAGTGATTTAACTTTCTAACTTTAGGTGATAAAGCATCTTTCCCAAAATGTATTACACAGTACATTCTGAATCTCGACACACTATATCACCTCCGACAAAAACCTCCCAAATATCAGCTGTTCTGCCCTCATTAACAGTTTTCAGAAAGTATGCGATTGGCCCGGAGATACAGACTTATCCTGGATAAGGGAGGTGACTGCTCATCAAGTTGTCTTATACAACAGGACACGCTACCAGGCTTTATTGTGTGTTTTGGCTTTAGGAAGACAAAAATCTTAAATATTCCTTTCCTTGGTGCAAAAGTCAGACCACAGTGTGTAATTTTTTTACTTGCTCCAGGACTGCATTGTTTTTTTTTCTCTCAAGCTGAGGATTTTTTCCCTTAAAGCTCACCCTTAATGACACCTCTGGGCATTAAATGAACTACACTCAACATCCTATTACTCCACAGACATGAACCAGCATCATTCTGGGCATCAGCCAAAAGTGATGATCGTTATCATTGACTCCACTAACCAGCTTGCCATTTGTAAATCACCCCATCAGCCAACACTATGAAGGAAGGAAACTGACACCAGACCCACACCGGACAGCCAAGCTACAGCCAGCCAGCAAACCCCAACTTAGCTTTGGTTACAGTCAGATAGTTGGCTTTATATCGCTCCTAACAAAACAATTATTACACCTTTGTTTTGTATCATTCTAGAATTTATTGTTGGCTAAAATCAAAACTATTTATACTTAAGTTAATATCATGGACTATATTAGCCGGTGAAGTAATCTTGCAAGCTATAAATAACATATTAATTAGATAGTGTTTTGCTAGTGATAAAAGCCAAGACAGAAGCCAATTTACCAGCCAGACCAGCCCAATTGCTACATAAGTTAACTAGCAATTTGTCCACAGTATGTTGTCCACAACATTAGCCCAGAAAACTTTGCTTTGAAGGCTTGGCTTTGAAGTAATGTAAACTTAATTTCTAAGCTAAAGTTAGCCAGTGTTGCACACTGTTGGAAAGAAGAGACCACATAAATGTCACAGCCTTTTGATTTTCCTTAAATCTATTGTATCTATTATCTATTATACACGAGAAAGAGCTCATTTTTTAAAGTTACGTAACAACTCCATTAGCACTAAAAATGGATTAAAATGTAAAAATAATACGTAAAATATCTCACAATCTTACAAATGGCACCTTTTTAAAATTCAGTAGAATCCAAAACTCAACAAAGGCAGAACTTGTGAACATCTTTGCAGAGAAATGAGAGGAATAATAAATCATCGCTGTACCCTGAAGTCCACTGCAGACTGTCATTGTTTCTACGATACAGCATCGAAAAAAGGCTTGTTTTGCCAAAAAGTAGCACCTTCTGAGTCTGCAGATTGTTAACAGCAACATTTTAATAATCCAGAGACATGGACAAACCTGAGGCCCCTGTTAATGGCAGCAAACTCACTCATTAACAAGACAAGCTGCTAATTACTACCTTCAGTGCTGTGTCTTCACTCACCAGCTTTCGCCTAACATGATCTTATTAGTGTGGACTGCATCTAATCCAGTACAACAGTATCATGTGTTGTCAGCATTATTGCAGTGAAGGAATGTCATTGAGAAAATCATCGTGTTATGATTTATTTTTTAGGATTTAATGTTTGCTCTGAGGCTTAACAGCTATGGCCCCGGTGGGAGGGAGCAGGACTACATCTCTTTTTCTGAAATGTGTGAAAAAGAGCAGCTCCAAATCACGAAATATTTGTTTTTATTGTTTGTAAAATGTAATATTAAAGCTCAGACATGACAGCTAAGAAACTTTTTAAGGACTGTGAAATTGTTCTACCACCATGTTTGACAAGGTTTTCTCATAAACGGATACTTCAGTAATTCAGTATTGTAATTCCATACAGTTTGGGGACTCACAAGAGATAGATTAAACAAATAATGGTCATGATCGAAGCCCCAGGGGCCGAGATATTCTGACTTTTAATCCCTAGTATAGCTCCAGTTTTGACAGCAAACTACATTTCCAATAATGCAACTCCAAAGCACCTTTCATTAAACATCATGGTTATTTTTCTTTTCAAAATATGTAAAGCTCTCTCCAGAGCCAAAGAAGGCATACTAAAACTCCTCATAACATTCAGTCCTGAGAAGGACAATTAAACTGAACTTAAAACTGTTGGATTGCCCCTAATTACTGTTTGTCAGAATGAAGGTGTGGATAAAACAACTTTATCAGCATGGTTAATTAGAAATCAGTGGGGTTTTTAACATTTGTGCAACTGTGGAAAACTTGTATTTAAAGGCTATTAAGATTTCTGTCATTATGTCCATAGAAGCTGCTGAGCCCGGTTACATTGTCCGCTTGCCCAGCTCCGGTTCTGGCACAAAACTGGCTTCCCTGTTAGCATTCCTCCTTGCCCCAGGCCTGAAAACCTCCTCTTCCAGGTGGTCCAAAACTCCTGCGGCACTCTGAGCTCACAGTCTGGATGAGCCTGGATAACAAACTGAGCTAACAGCAGCTACAGTTTGCAAAAGTTTACTTTACTGTCCATCAGGAAACTTTGTAAATCATAGACAGTTGATGTGGAGCAGCCAGAGGGCATCAGAGGGGAAACCAGCAAATATTTTCTCTATAAAATATGATCCAGTTTCACCAAAATCAGTGAATTAGTTGGTGGTGCGTGACTTAGTGCTGTGAAGTGTTACATACTTCTTGTGGGTGATCGTAGCGGGAGCACAAAGTTACATCGACAGAGGCACCACTGAACTGATTATACATCAGTGTAGCATCAAATTGATTTTAAACCTGTTATTTCATGGTAGAAAAGTTACATAATGTTGTTTTAATGATGGAACATAATAGAGCAGAATGATCAATAAAAGAACAAGAGGTTGGACAAGAATGTGGGAAGGCTACAGGTATTTTTACACTTTAAGACAGCAGCATATTGAGGCAAGCTCAGGAAGAAAATACATGAGAGAGGGAGCTGAACTATTTATTTGACAGACAAGTGTTCAGCTTGTTCAGAGGCTGAAAACAGTTGAGACTAGATGGAGCGACGACCGACCCTGCAGGCGAGGCTGATCTAAGCTGCTTGCAGTGGAGGAGTAGATCTGAACTGTGGCCTGAAGTTTACTGTGTGAGGGTGTTGCTCTCTTAGCTTGTACTATATCACAACATCAACATGTTTTTTTATTTCAACACGAGCACCCGGAAGCTAACAGCCAGCAGAGGGAGTGCAGGATATATGTGACATGAAGCAATCTTAGGAAGATGGAGATAAAGTAGTTCTTCTGTAGAAATACTGGCAAATAAAAAAGTATTAGAAGGGCACAAACCTCCACCAGGGCTGAATATTTCCCTAAAGAAATCATTTCTACACTTAAATTGAATTAACTGATGCCAAACGCTAGCGCTAATGTTTGAAATCGATCTTTCTTATCTTTGTTATGACTAAAAAAAAAGACAATAATAACAGGAATCTCATTTCTTACTTGATACCAACTTCTAATTAATCATTCTTTGGCCAGAGGCTGACCAGTAATTTTCAAGGATCTGATCTCAAACCAGCAAACTTACATGTGAAAACATCAACTTCTTGTGTGGCCCCTAAGTGTGACATGAAATGCATGAATTATATTTTTCATGTTCGTATGACAGGTGATCCATTTCAATACTTTCACTTTCAATAGCCTACATTTAATACATTACTGGGCTACTTTATCAAACTGCGCCCCAAGAACAAGCACCTGTCGAGTTAGGAATGATAATGAGTTTGTGGAAAGGTAGTTGCATGGCAACTAGTGGCACCTTGTGATTGTTGCAGGAATTACATGCTGTTAGCTTAAGTTAGTGACTTAGGTGGACAGCTCAGCAGTTTAAGGAATTTTATATTTAATGCTATTACGCAACAAATTGCAAATCCTCCAACAATCGTTTCATCGTCATTGAGAGAACCCCTGGAATAAAGTAACATCTTTGGATTAGGAGACACGCTTAGAATAACAGGCTTAGAATAACAGTCCAAACCCCAACGGGATGGAAATGATGGTTGATCGGGCTGCCACTTTGGTCCAGACTCAATATCTCAACAGCTATTGGACGGGCGTAAAGACATTCGTATTCCCTTCAGGATGAATTGTAATAACAGTGACGTAACCCTTAACTTGTTATGTAGCTTCAAATGTTTAAGATTTTGTTATTAATGAATACCTGCAAAATGAATGACATCCCCTTTAGCCTCATCTATACAAAGGTTGTTAACATAACATAGCTATGCTTAAGCAGAGTTTCAAATTTAGCAGTTTAGCGCTGTCTCAATTCAAGTACGGCCATTGTACACTTACTCAAAATGACAATCGCAACCATGCGGAGCATTAGCACCCAATATTTGACTGCCAAAATATGTATATAAAACATATTTACAACTTACATTTGTATGTTGCGTTATAAGCTCCTTAGCTGCCATTTTCACAATACCGGTGGTCCCTCCACTTTCCCTATGTAGTCAAAATGGCGACCATTGAGGGCGTTCTACACTTTTGCAGTCAAGATATCAAGTGTAAGTATCAGAGTATGCAAATTAAGACACAGCATTGATGTTTGATGAATAGTTGAAATGACTAATTGATTATCAAAATTTCCATTTTGACATGTTGTTTCAGCACTACTGAATTTATTAAAGCAAGAAATCTATCCAGTTTGTGACAGTGTAGACTTCTGTAGACTGTAGACGGCACACACACATAAAGGAGTGGAAAATGGGACAGCCCCATTACTTCATCTTCTGTCACATCCAAGCGGACCTTCAACCTACTCATCCTCATGTTCATAGATTTTGTTTCAGCCTTTGACTCCGCACACACACACAGACTGTTCTGTCACATCTCCAGTTCAGCATGAACACCGCAGGCTGGATATCCGCTGACAGATTTCAGTCCGTTCAGGTCATTGGTGTCCTTTAATAGCTGCTTGTTTTTATCCAGCAGATCCCTGGAGGTCTGTTCTCTCCTCTCTCTAATGACTGCCGCAGCCAATATTTAGATAGACATTTTATCAAGTTTATAGACGAGTCTGTCACCGTCTGTCTGCTAGAGGGAGGAAATGGACGTGGTAATGTTGTGGATGGTTTTGTGTCGGGCTATGATGGATTTTTCCTTGAATTTTCTAAAATCTAAGGACAATAGATAGATCTTTACAGTATATAAGGTTATATACAACACACTGTTACCACTATCTTTTATTAACATCTGTTAAAAGCACACAGGGCTCTGAATGGGCTCATGGATATACCTAATATGAATTTACAGGGGGAAACTGTTACTGTAGTTTGGATGGAAGTTACTTTGCTTGAATTTAATTAATATGTGATTTAGGCCAGTGACAGTACCGAACTGAAATGTTTAAGAATCAGAGCCGCAGCCCTTCCTCTGACACAACCAGTAATTTATTCATTCCCACAGCAACTGAGCTGCTTTGTGTTAAAGCAAATGAGATGATGTAGTCTATTAACAAGACTGAGAATCTACAACCATGCTAGTGGCTCTGTGAGGCTCTGCTAAGGCACAGAGGTGCTTTACGCTGATATCAATACGCTAACATTCTATCATTAGTGAACATGGTGATGGTGTTATTACAGTTCATCCTGAGGGGAGCATGAATGTATGTATCAAATCTCAAGGTAATCCATCAAATAGTTGACAAGAAATGTCACTAAAATCTACAAATGTCAACCTCATGGTGGCACTAGAGCAAAAGTATGGGACTCACCAAAGTCATTAGAATTCATCCTCTGGGGATCATGACTGTCTGGACCAAATTTCATAGCAATGTTTCCAGTATTTGTTGAGATATTTCACGAAAATAATAAAAAAAAATGTCACCCTTATGATGGCACTAGAAAAGTCAGGGGATCACCAAAGTCATTAGAATTCATCCTCTGGGGAGCATGACTGTTTGGACCAAATTTCATAGCAATGCTTCCAGTATTTGTTGAGATATTTCACGAAAAAATTTAAAAAAATGTCACCCTCATGATGGCACTAGAGGAAAAGTCAAGGATCACCAAAATCATTAGGTTCATCCTCTGGGGAGCAATAAACCAAAAACCTAGTTAGCTCGATCAGTGCTGCCTGGGCTTGGACCTCAAAACACTGGGGAAGTGTTTTTTTTATTTACACAGCTAGCAAAGGAGCAAGGAGGAAGACATTTTCAGGCCAGGAACCAGAGAAGAATACTGACGGGAGGTGGAGCCAGTGTTGTGCCAGAACCAGAGCCGGGCTCAACAGCCTCTGCGGACATGGGATAAGAGACCCAAGAGGACACTGGACACTCTGAAACTGAGGCCTCCAAATCACAGAGAATACCAAATCTTGCATAATGTTGCTTTAATATTCCTGCTGTTAGTTGTCGTTTTCATTTAAAAGGTGGATATCTGGAGTATCTCCCGCACTTATAGCGGCTGAAACACGAATTGTCCCACTGAGAAAACATTTTGACTTAACTTTTGACTGAACTTAAATCGGAGTTCAGAGCAAAACTTCAGCTGCTTTGATGAATGGCTTGTTTGCATCGACTCGCTCTCTGCTCTCATCGACTAGATTTTTATAAATATTAATAAGCTTCATTTATAAGTAGCCTTTTAAAAAGAAGAGCTATGAAGTGCATCGTGGAGAGAGAGGCAATGAAAATAAATATCAGAACAGCACACTTTCATTAGATTTATTCAAACATGGTTTTTGTGATGTAATTGTAAGCTGGCTGCGCCCCCACTACAAGACAATGAGGACTACATTGAATTTACACCGTTGTAATTCCTCAAAGTTCAAATTTGGCAGGACTTTGTTTTCCAGCATTTGCTGCCAATGTTTCCTGGAAATAAGCAGAGGATATGGAAGCAAAGCAACCCTGGACTGCATGACACTTGACCTAGAGCTGAGCTCAAGGACAGCAGGATGTGCATAAATGAGACATTACTGTCTGAGCTGCTCTGCAACTCTTTCTTTAGCCAGCGTGACGAACTGCTGTGTCATGCTGCTCGCCTGCTGCCTTCGGTCAGTGTATAGGAGGGGAAGTTAAAAAGACGGGTCCTCTAGTGTCCAGTCTGCGATAATCTGGTGAAAATTAATTTCCTAATGGAAATAAAAATTAATTACATTTTGAACAGGTGGATTACTGAGATGGCTCACACAGACAGACACATTAATGAATGTCTTTACTTGTGAAAAGGGCTTCATATAACATCACACAATGGTATTGTGACTTTTAGCTGTCAAAAAAGGAGAGTATGCTGTGATTTAGTAAGAATAACTACACCTATGACTGAACACTGGACTGTGAGACTTAAGAGAAACACCGAGAGACTTACCACTGGTGGAAATATGGGCAGCTGTACACGTATATTTGCTATGATAAACTAAATGAGTCAAAAATTAGCGAGTCGACAACTTTGCTAACAGTCAAACATCAAGCAAGTGCAGCAACAGAAGAGATAGCAGCCAACTAATAATTTTTACTAGTCCTAGGACTTATTTTAAGATCTAGAATTTACTCGGTAGCTTTGGTCTTTTAACCTCTGTTATTATGTCCATAGAGGCTGCTGAGCCGGTTACATTGCCCACTTAATCAGCTCCAGTTCTGGCATGACACCAGCTCCATTCCCCATCAATATTTCCCTGCACTCTGGGCCTGACAACCTCCACTTCCTCACTTGAGACTTAAGTTAAGTTATTTCCACCTCTGCAGATGTTACAGAACTTCAACATCGCAGATAACATTGTGAAAAGAGTTTATTGACACACGTAAGACACATTTTTAACACAGAACACAAAAGGAAAAAAAAAAAACTTTTAAAGGAAACAGGAACAACAAAATAAACATTCAAGATTTATTCATCATTCAAATACTTAAATTGTTCTTCATACTTCACTACCAGGGGCAGTAGCTTCGTGATAAATATCATAACATCGTGGATGATTCCTTTAAAACAAAAAAACATCAGTTGTGAAAGGTCCATGACTTTGCGGCCGAGTTCAGGGAAAGAGCACATTTTGATTCCCACAAGTTGATAGCAAAAGTCGCTGCTAACTAAATAGCAAACTTGTTCCGGATGATCTCTCCACCCTCCACCTCCACCTGCTCGTAAAGCCACTTCCTGTCGCAGCGGCACTCCACTCCACATTTGCGCGAGCCGCATTCGGGGCACGGATAGAAGCAGCCCATGCAATCCACATCCAGACAGTCGCACATGTCCTTGCTGTTGGAGAGCAGTCGGCCTTTGCTGTCGTACACTCTGCTCTTGGCTCCCATGCTCTGTCTGCGTGATGAGATGAAAGGATGACATTGCTGAGTTTTCTTTTTTTTTTTTTTTTTTGCCCCACACTTTAATTACTGTTTCAGTTTTATTTATAATGACAGGATAAAATGATCGCAGCGGAATATGAACTCTCTCTGTATAAATTTACATCTTAATGGTTCAGTCAGCACACACCAGTGTTGCAATGACAATTAATATTATGAAACATCCACTGTGGGGTGAAAACCTGCGGAGAGTTTTGTCTTTTACATCATTATTATCAAACAATGATCAAATCAACATTCAGATTTAATTAATCTCAATGACGAGCACGGTGCCTGAAGGAAAACCAGAACCTCTGAAACGATTGATTCACTACATATGTCATAATTAGTTATTCAAAACTCGCACACTAATTGTTTCTAAATGACAGTGGAAGCTGTCTACATTGACACAGTTTAACTGGACGGGCCACCTCTTTCCTCCTTACTGCGCCCCCCTATGGTCAGCTGTGGTGCTGGACAAACAAGCAAGGGGGTTACGGCTAAATTCCACCGGGCACGGATGCGATGCGTTCCGTGTGCGTCGCAGCTGCTGGAGCTAGACACAGCCGTTCTAGTCAATGTTTCAAGCCACACCAGAAGCGCCACATTCTGTCCCAGAAGCGAGTGTTCGCTCTGCTCCGCAGAAAACACACAGCTTTTTTTGACAGACGCCGCAAGCAGCCCAAAAGTCAGAAACGGCATCGAGAATCCGGTCAATTTTCAAAATAAAACACCCCGTGCAAACTGCAGATTGTAAAAAACTGCCAAAAGGGAAACTATTTTACTACGTAGAAACACAAAAACCAAGGAGAAATGACCAAATCTGAGCAAGTTAACAAAGTCTGGTGGGCAAAACGCTCTGCTTCTCAAATACTCTTGGTGGGGTTTGAAGTCGCATGGAGAAAACAGTGTTGTGGCTGTGACGTAACAGAGATGTGCCCAGTAGGGTTCTAGTAGAAAAAATGACTTTCCATAACACCCTAGCATCAGATAAAATACTGCCCGGAGAAAATAATAATTACATATTAGTCTTTTAAAACAGATTACTCATGATTTCTTCTTCTGGTATCTTTATTTGACAATGGTTGTTCACAGAAGCCAAATGCACTAGTTACAAGTGTAATTTGACTAAAATATGAGCTGTATGAGTTCAAAAACAGACAGAAGCAAAACTATGTCACCAATGCATATACTGGCTGCGTTTGGTCAGGTAATATATGTATCACAACATTATAACCCCAGAAATATAAGATCTGTCAGCTGTTTTTAAATTTTCTTTTTTGTGTGTAATATTTTCTGGTCTGGTGACGGCTACGTTACAAACAGAGTCAGAAAGAGAGGCTCTGCAATCATTCCCACACAAACCTGCCTAATGCCCGAGAGAAACGGCAGCAGGTTTATCTGGGATGGGCTACGTGATGAAAAGAGCTCGGTGTTTCAAAGGACACTCATTCAGTTCAGTGAATAGCAGAGATAAAGAGATGAAAAGTGGAAAGACATCCGTCTATTAGACAATTCCTTATACACCCACACGCCGTCTCACCTGTCAGACATTTGTTTTCCTCCACGGCTTCCTCGGCCACCCTGTGACAACAAATAAATACACTTTATGACGCGGTAAATTACCCACAGTAGTTTATGTATATTTGATATAGTTGATCATAAAAAGAAGAGAGACATATGAAAATATGAAGAAGTGTGGTCCACTCCAGCCCTCCCTATAATCAACTTATTTTTGTCCTTTTTAGGGAGACAGCAGGTCAACAGTATATACCACACAGAAGTGGTACACGTTGTCTGAAAGTTTCGGACCTGAAGAGTCATTTGAGCTCAACGCTGTGTGTCACGTTTTTTATAGTTTAAATACGAAATAAACATTTTGTTTAGGCACATATTTAAATATTGAAAGTGTATCTGGGCTTAGTACAATGTGATTGAAGTATATGATGGCCATCTTCATGCTCTGTTATGTCTCATAAGTTGCTGTAGCAGTTTTTGGGTTGATACAATTTATTACACAGGTTTGGTGCACTTGAAAACGGTTCAAAAAGGTTACAAAAAAATCAAGACAACAAGACCTAATTAAACAGATAAACATCCAGCTAAATTTACAGAACTTTGTGAACTGTTATTATCATCGTCACTACTTTAACTATCATCACTATTATTATTAATATTGTTAGTAGCAGACGTAGCAGCAGTAACAGCAGCGTGAAGTTGTGATTGTGGCTCGTGAAACATTTTTCAGCAACAGTTTGTTGTATTTGTGTTCGAATCATGACAATGAAGGATTTAAGGTGTTTTTGCAGGTTTTGGCCCATTTACTATTTAAGACTGTCCGTAATGTATATGCAATTTAAAGTGAATGAGCTATCTCGTGACATTAAAATGTAAACACAACTTTATCTACAAACAGCAGTATCAGAACACTCACCCTCATCCCTCCTCTTTTCTCCCTCCGTACATTGATGGCCTCTCTCTGTCGCTCTCTGTCTGCTGGTGTTACCATTGGAGTCACGACGGGTGTCTCCTTCGGTATCACCCCTCGTTTACGAAGTTCGATCTGTGAAATGAAATTTTCATGATTATCTACTGAAAGTCAAACGTCAAAAGACGGAGAACTGTCTGTTTTATGTTGCGAACCCACACCTTTGATGAATCCTGCCCGTGGGTGAATATGGTGGGCACTGCATCCTCTCTCAGAAACTGTTTGCCATTGTAGTCCCTGAAGCAGTCGGTACGGAAATGCTCCGAGCAGAGGCAGGTGTTGGGGGTGGGGATGAAGTTTTTCATCCCCAGGCTGTTCACCCATTTGCTGGCAAGTTGGGGCTTGCTGAGTGGGAACCTGATACACAGGAGACAGAAGAGACGACTTTAAATCATGCTGCACACCTGTTAAGATACTGACTACCAACCTGATGGTTAACTGTCTGCAAAGTACATGATAAATCTTAAAACACTGTACTACCTGTCTGTGTGTTTTGCTGCTATGTCATGTTTCCGAGCATTCTCTGGTCTTCTGATTTTTGTATTTATTTGCTTGTGTTTTTCTTTTATTTTCTCTAAAAATCTAAAACGTGTGTAGTCTTTTCTGTATGCTGGAAATATTCAAGATCATCATCGGTTTATGCCGTGTCGGGTCAAATTGATACACTGCGTTTTTAAAAAGGATTGAAAAAAATATTGCAATTAACCAGAATCAGAATCGCTTTATTGTCCAGGTGTGAGGAACATGACAGGTAGGTACAGACATAAAACATAAAAAATAACTATATACATAATATACAGATATATATATATATATATATATATATATATATATATATATATATATATATATATATGGTATATATATATATATATATATATATATATATATATATATATATATATATATATATACATATCTATCTATAGACATTTGTAAACTGCATGGTGCAATGGTGCAGGTCTGGTTGTGTATATTAATTTTCAAGCTCGATATAGTTCAGGTAACTGTTTGATTTTAATGGTTTTCACACACCGAGCTAACCTTCGTCAAAGCAGCATTTTATTGTTTTAAAGTTGCTTCAAATCTTTCAGTTGCCTGGAGGATAAATCGTGAATAAGACACGTGTAATTTAAAGTAAAGTTGTCCGTGTGTCTGTGTCTATGTAGTAACCGCTGTAGGTGAAAACTCACCTGTAAAATCTTATTTCCGACCCCTTGACGAACTTGTTGTTGCACCCTATTGCCGCACAGATAACGGGCATGGTGTCCGCTGTGTCCAAACTTCACGATAATGCAGAAAATTGAGCTAAAAACAACGTGAATAAATACCAAAAAAAAGAATAACAAACTCCTCCGATGTGATTGTTTTCTTTCCGCCGCTTCTTCTTCTTCTTCTTCGGCGGAGATGTAGCTACCTCCGCTTCAACGTCCGGTGTCGCCTTGAACGAGTCCGCCCTCTAGCGGTGGCTCAGGTAATCAATCAAAGAAGATCTACGGGTGTGTCTGTGGATAACTGTGAGCTTTACGGCTCTATGACAGAGCTATGAACAACAACAACACACACACACCTTTTTTTTTATTTTTTATTAAACCTTTATTTACCCAGGAAAGGTCCCATTGAGATTAAAAATCTCTTTTTCAAGGGACTCCTGGCCACTATTTATACATACATTTATATAAAACGTTAGATAAATGTGTAGGGAATGACATGCAGCAAAGGACCACAGGTGGGATTCGAACCTCGGCCACTGCAGCAAGGACTGAGCCTTCATACATGGGGCGGAAATCAACGAGCAAACCAACACCCCTTACTATGCTTTTTACTCCACTGCATTCATTTCACAGACGTAGACACTACCATACACAGTAATATTTTTCATAGAAAACATTAGATATATTGTTACAGATTAAACAACCCAAACTATGACAGTAATAATCCAGTAATATAATATGATGTATAAGAATAGTAACAGATAAAAACTACATACAATTAAATTAGACCATAGAGAGGACTTATTAATGGTATGGTATTGGTCATGTTACATATAATAGTTCACTTTTGTAACCTTGGAATCACTTTTATTGGCCAGGTATATGTACACACACAAGGAATTTGACTCTGGTTACGCATTACTCTCAATGTACATACAGATTTAAATACAGTTAGAGATAGACATAAAAATATGTACCAATAAAAAGTATATAAATGATTATGTGTATATATAAACAACAGTTTAATTTGTAGACAGTCAGACAATAGTGCAATGGTGCAGGGTGCAAAGGATGCTTAAATAATATATTTTATATAGCAGGATGTGTTATGTACATGAGGCACTGTAGATGGATTGTATGCGAGTAATCATATTTACACAAAATCTAAATGTAAACAGTGAAAATAATAATTTATAATTATATATTAATTAATATTATATTTTTATATTTTATATTTTTATAATTATAATTAACCTAAAGTTCCTTCTCCCTCTACCTGACTTTATTTGGGCATCTATAATAATTATGTCTAGCAATATCTAGATGTAGCACCTTTTTCTTATTCTGCTTATTTATTTATTATCTGACTAACTTAGCTGTTATATATATATATATACACACACACACACGAAATTATGAGCAAGAAATCTTGAATCTTCCTGGGACTTTGCACATTCAGGCTGCCTGTAAGACCAAACCCTATAATTAGAAATATAATTAGAAATAGAAACCTATATACAATTAAATTCGACTGCTGAAAATGAATGAAAGTCACAGCATTGTCTGTACAGAGGTAGAGCAAATTGAATCATGACTTTGGTACTTTTATATAATAAGAATAATAATAACTTTATTTATAAAGCACCTTTTAAAAGCAGCGTTTACAAAGTACTTTGACAGACAGGCACGAACAAGATACAAAATAGCAGCAGAAGAACCAACAACATTTAAAAGACAATATAAAACAATTAAAAATAATTTAAAAAATGACATAACACAACAATATTACACAACAAATATAAAACAACAATATTTTTATTTTTAATATAGTTTTCTATTTGTAAAAAACATTTTTATTTCTACAGTCACTTTCTATTTTATGTATAGTTTTCTATTTGTATAGATGTTTAGCACAGGTTAACTTCTTAACACAGTTATATATATCTGTTTAACTCTCTGCACAGTACATATTTAAATTTAGATCTATCTATCTATCTATCTATCTATCTATCTATCTATCTATCTATCTATCTATCTATCTATCTATCTATCTATCTATTTAATACCTACCTACCTACTACCTATCTATCTTAATATATCTATCTATCTATCTATCTATCTATCTATCTATCTATCTATCTATCTATCTATCTATCTATCTATCTATCTATCTATCTAATAAAATATAGAAAGATGAAGAATGGAAAAATAAAACAAAACAAAATAAAAAAAAAAAAAAATAATAAATACATTAAAAAGTTAAAAAGACGACATCACATACAGGTAAGTCTATAAAAACGTGTTTTAAGAAGTGATTTATAACCTGTAGTTTCTTCTTGACTTGATTTGCTGGGACTTCACGCACGCTCAGGCTGCCTGTCAGACCAAACCCTGGGAAGCAAACCTCAGTTAGCCGCAGCCTGAGCGGAGCTACTCGGGGCCGCACAAGTCACATGATACGACACAACTACGCTGTGTGCTAGTAGCAAGCTAACTATGCTAGCTTCGGTTGTCAAATCCGCTGTCATTAGCCACGAACGGACGTAGAGAGTATAGCCTAACCCTGACTCACAAGTGGCCGCAAACTCGTTAAGTCTCCGGCAAGTGAAACATTTTTTTTTAACCTTTTGTTATTGCTTGTGGTGAAGTTAAGCTGAGTTGAACTTGTTTAAAAGGGAGTTGCTTTCGTGTGCGGGGGTGTCAGGCTAACGATACTGGCCTTGTTTGGATTGACTGTGAAGCTAATCTCACCTACACATCCTCTTGTAACGTATCATTTAGCGACGTTTAACGGCCAGCGAGAGACGTTATTAACGTTATCTTGTGTTCACTAGCCGAACTGAGGTAGTTGGAGTTAACCAGCTGGGTTTAACTAACTAACTGACTAACTTGGCTAATGTTAGCAGCAAAAGTCTGTGCGGGCAAAACAGCCACGACACAGCGGCATAAACACACAACTTGTGTCAAATGTGTTGTAAGTTACGACTTACTTGCTCTTTCAGGTGTTTACATGACACCATTGCGTAACAACGCTAATGTCAGTTAGTGTCACTTGACTAGTTGCAAGTAACCCAGAGGCTAAATGCAAATGAGCTAATTCAGCTTAAAAAAGGCTGCGACGGCTATTATTGCTGCTAGTATGTGTGTGTGTGTGTGTCTAAACATCCTTGGTGAACCCACAGGTGTTTTCACTTATTGTCTGATCAGCCCCTCTCTCACCCTCTGTGTGTGTGTGTGTGTACTGTACTTGACATCTGTTGCACCTGCTGACTTACATCTTTATCATTGTTTTATTGACCTCACTTAATTACCAGCACCAGCTCCACCCTGAGCAGTGAGAAGAAGTGAAAACATCTGGGTGGGTCTGGATGCACTACTACTTCTTCTTCTTCTTCTTCTTCTTCTTCAGAGTGTCGGTGGGGAGCCTGAGACTCACTAAAAAAAAAAGCACTGACTCTTTGCTTTCACACCACGTTGTTGCTGAGTGCGGTAGTCCGGTGGAGACGGTTACATCCGTTGGTACTCTGAGAACTTTGAGAAAGGAAGGTTTCCCACTCACATGTCCTGCTGACTGTATTTGTACGCCGATGTTCGGTGTACAGACTGGGAGGCATGCATGAAGACGGCTTTCTCACAGTGGCTCTGTAGGTCACCAACAGCAACGCTGACAGCAGCTTTTTCAGGCTTTGTTAATGTAATAAGACAGATTGGGTTCATTATTGATCAAGTCATTGTCATAGATTCCTAACATGTATGTTTACGTATTAAAATAGCCTATTTTGTCCAACCAGTAGTCCAAAACCTGACTGTGTTTGGTTAACAATCTTAGAGGACAAAGAAAACCAGCAACTCTCATTTGAAGAGCTGGAATTGGCACTTTAGTTTTTTTTTTTTTGCGCTTTGTACCTGACAAAACAAGTAACCAACTGTCTAACCAGTTGCTGATTCATTTGCCAGTAATCGAACAACTCATCAACCGAGCAACTGTGCCAGCGCTGGTTGCAAGGGCTGCTAAACTATGCTTCAAAGTGATGGTATGTTTACTTTTGTGGTAATCTGTGGAGTGACTGGTAAAATTAATATGTTCACTAGCTCTTCGGCCAGTGAACAGAATGCTAATTTAGCATCCCGAATTTCAAGTCACTGCTTGTCAGCAACATGTTGTCTAGTTGGATTATAAAGTAGTTTATCATACAGCAAACTGGAGTTTAGTTGACATGTGTAAGATTAAAGCTGGTCCTGTCTCTTAAGTTCGAAGCTGAGCTATGATGTTGACTCGTGAGTTATAACTGGCCATACAAAGTTATAATGCCTAAACGGCCATTTAGGTTTTATTCAGTGCTTTATTGATTTTTGTTGGCGGGTCCATTTAATTTCCAGGACTGTATGAAAACATGCACATGGACAAAGGTGGCTGGCTGATAAGATGCAGGGGACATTGGACTTGGAACACATCGGGTTGGGGATGACACAAGCAGAGTAGAAATGTTTTACGACCAAAGAATGTGAATTCACCCAATAAAAGCTGATACCTTTTGATTACCGGGCTCGTCGTGTGTGAAACCAGATTTCAGAGCTCGTTCTAAAGGAAGTCAAAAAGTACCCAGATTAGAGTCTTTCTTTTTCACTTGGCACTTTCAAACTAGGTGTGATAGATGTGATATTGTTTGTTTGGGCTGCAACATTTGGATCTCACGCAGTGAACGGTGATACTAGTCGATAAAAGAACTGGATCATCCTGAGGTGTCTGTTCAGCATGAGACTGTTTGATTCAAGACTCAAAGAGGGAAAAGACTGGAGCTCCACAGTCGTGTAGGGATTTAAGAGCCATGCACATGAACAATAGTAACCTCTTGCATTCCCTCTTTCACCCTCCCTCCCTCCCTCTCTCTCTCTCTCTCTCTCTCTCCCCTCTCTCTCTCTCTATGTGTTTTCCCTCCTATCTCCCATTGGGTATTGTAGAAAGGGACTTCTTTCCTACTCACTCTCTTCAAGATATTGAGTCATTAGACTTCCGCCCAGTAAGCCACCGGGGTTTTGGCATCCTCAAGGCTCTTCAGGCAGACAAGCGAGTCCTCCATCAGCGCTGAGATATCGACAGACTCCGTTCGTGGACTCACATGACGAGATGGATAGGCGATAAATAAGACATCAACTTCAGAGGTAAGGTCAGTCCAACGCTGCACAGCCTGCCACAGAGTCACTGGGGCAGGTTAATGTGGGTTAAACAGGGCTGTGTATTAAAACGTTGTCGATAGGTGTTATTTAGAGTGACTGTCAGCGGAAATGTTTAAGTTGTTTAGCAGAGAAATATTGTCTATTATTGAGTTTTATTGTGTTTTTTTTGTGACGTTGCTGCTTCATGCTGACATGGATATTTTAAAGGCAAACGCCGTCTTAGTCACTGTCATACTTTGCCTCACTTCAGTGTGATATTAGCCAACATGAACAGTCACAACTCACGTTATTTAAAAGTCACCTTTTCATACCAAAAGGTGTTGCCTTAATTCTTACCTCCTGTGTGAAAGCTTTTATTTTGGACAGCCGCAACAAAAACAACTTTACTGCTTTACTATGGTATTTAGAAGCTCATCGGTGGAGCTTGGAAAATTACTTCCATCTCCACTATAATGGCTCTTTCATGTGTTCTGTTGTATTCTGGTTTTCCCCTTCATTTTCTGGGGAACATAACATGACTAGAGTTATTTACTTTGAGACAGTGTTTGTTCTTTTGTTCTTCTTTTAGTTACTAACCTTTTATTATTTTTGTTGTGACTTTATTGAGGAGTTTCATGGGTAACTTATAATAATGTTGCATTGAAGGGCCCGACAGTTAAAATGTAGAAATGACTACCAGGCTGGTAGTTTGCAGTGTAATTGTATCTCATATTTTATTGACCAAAAAGTGACATCACAGACAGGTTACATAATACAAACTTTGTTTTTTCCACATGGACACATTAACTTTACTTATTAGGTTATACAGGCAGTTAGATTAATGGTGAAACCCCACTAGGCAACATCTTCGTCACATCGCGGCCAAAACATCGGTTCTCCAGGCTACAAACCTCACCAAGAGAGTTTCTAAAGCGGCCTCTTGCCAGTCAGCCAGACTTTAACTTGCTCAGATTTAGTCATTTTTCCTTTGTGTATGTGTATCTATCATGAATAAATATGCTATGTACTTAAATAGTTTCCCTTTGGCTTTTTTTTTTGTTGACCATTAGAAGATTAAACATTGAACAGGTTTGAAAATCGACTGGATTCTTTAGGCCGTTACTGCGTCTGATGTCCAGCCAGCGCAAGCTACTCGCCGCGTCCGTCAAAAGTTGTACAGCTGCGTATTCTCGGCTTCTGGGACGCTTCTGAAACGGACCGTGGTGCTTCTGGTGGAGTTTGAAACATTGAGCTGAACGGCCGCAATTAGTTTGGGCGGCCGCAGTGCACACTGAACGCATCGCATCCGTGCCCGTTGAAATTTAGTATTTAGTATTTATGTATTTATATCAAGTAGGTTGGTATATGATTTTTGCATCACCGTGATTAAGTACCTTTTTTTTTTTTTTTAAGTATTTATTTAACTTTTAATTCACAGTCCCACCTGGTTACTTAATCCACCCCGTGTCTATTAAAGATGGTAATTATCAGAAACATCCCTGAGTTTAATGCAACATTTCAACAGCACCACCAGCTACAGCCTCTGAAATGACCACCAAGTGGAATCAGCACCTGTAAAACAGCAGGACTGCATTAGTTTTATTTACCTGATAAACTTGGCAGTTGATATAACAGAGTCAAAGTCATAGAGTGGCTAAACCTCTTGAATGATTTTCATAATTTCTGTGTTATAACAGATTACAAAATCTATATTTTTAAACTAGGGTTTCCTTTTTTCAGGCTGGTTAAGAATAGCTAAACATCATGCCTGCGTATCCGCTGAATCAGCTTCCTGAAATGCATCCATACATGGCACATGACAAACTCTCATTTCTGCTTTTACAGCCCGTCGGCTTCCCTGTACGCTCGTCGTCAGAGGCACATATTTGAGTCCATTCCAGCACTTGTCAAAATTTGGATCTTTCTAAGAAGTGAATTATGCTGTGTAAGATCGCCATCGCCCTGCCATTGATGTAATTTAACCACACCCCTGTTTTGAATGTGTACACACCCTGCAAAGAGTTTTTATACACAAACTACCACCGTGTCAGCAGCTTTCAGCAGAAATGTTTGCTGCAGGGAATTTTCTTTTTGCTTCAGAGCTAAGCCTTGATTTGTGTGTATAATAAAACAAAGTTTATTTTATAGCCTTTGCCTTGGTTTGCGTTATATATTTGCCGTCATATGACTGTTATTTTTATCACACAGGTAGGCGTTGATTTCGTTATGACAAGCTGCTGTGCAGAAGATGTCCACGCTGTCTGTGACTGATATCCCAGATGTTGGTCATGGTAAGAGGAAGCACCTCTGTGTTAGTTCAGCTGAGCAGGGATCAGTTCTCTCAGTACATCTGTTTGTTTTATAATGCCACAAAGTCTGCATACTGTTGTTGTTACATGCTCTAGGAGAGGCCATCAAATCTGGTCTGTTGAATCTCACAAAATCAAGTTCTATTAAGTCTGATGAATCAGTTTGAAGTGTGTCCACATGTGGCACATGACTGCTTTGATTTCTGTCATCTTGAACAAAACACACATGCACAATAAGCTTCACAAAAGTAGTATTTATGTTGTTAAATATCGTATGTGTGTTTCTGCTGTGTACCAGCTTTTGGCTGATGAATGTTTATTTTGGACGCCTGTCACCGTGGCTCACAGAGGTTGGTGCTTGTTTTGACTTTTGCTTCCTCTCCGTCAGATGAGAATAAGGTGTTTGATGGGGCCTCTGAGCTGCAGCTGGACTGCATGGTTGAGGAGAGCAGTGGAAGCGGCACAATGAAGCACGACGGCCTGCTGTCGCTGGCCGACCTGTCCCACCCAGACGACTTCGCCCCCGTCCCCCCTCATAATGGCCCTTCACTGACCGAGATGAGCAGCCCTCTGCCGATAGAGCCAAGCGACATAAAGCTGGATCCAGCTGCAGGTGACACATCTGCCAGCACAGGTGAGAGATGAGTAGTTCAGCTTCAGGACACAATTTTAATATTTTCTCTCCAAAACAGACATTACATTTAAGTCTTTGTTGTGTTGCAGGCATGCGTCCTATTCATAAGGTTTGTCTGGTTGTGAATAACAATAGACAATATCTGTAAATGTGGCTGCATTAGTCAACATTAGTCATTGTTGATGGGAAAAGGATATCACTGTGTGAGTGATTCACCATTCTGAAAATGAAGCCATGAAGACAGCTGTCTTCAAGAAGCAGTGAAAGGATGATCTTTAATATTTTATGGAAGTATATTTTCACACATTCAGTCAGATCTTAATATACCTGTATGAAATCTGTAATGGAATATAGTGGTGTAAGGTGTTTATGCTCAGCCTTTTTTCCTTTTTTTACCGGACACATGATTTAAATATGATATGTATGATGCCGCATGCAAACAGCAGTCAAACACAAACGCTATGACCCAAACACATAACTGTGACAGAAACAGAGGGATACAAAGCGACTGCGTTTCAGACTCTTGACGCTCGCAGCTCCGTCGTTACATTAAAGTCGGCTGTTTAAGCAGACATATAACTTTGTCTCTACGTCTTCTCCTCCACCTGTGCTGTGTGATCGAGTCTTCGTTGTTAGACTATATGTTATTAAGGAATTTATTCATTATTTGGCATTATTTTTCAACTGATAAGTTCGTGTAATACTGGCCAAAACTCAGCACATGCTGGCTAATGTAAACCCTGGGTGTGTGTTCATATATGCTTGCGTGTGTAATTGGACTTGTGTGACAACTTCCACAGACCAGACTAACAAGTATTTTTCCTCCTCTTAATCTCAGACATTTCTTGACCCTTTTTATGCCGCGACTGTCGCCATGTTTATTTCAGTTTAAAAGGTTCTTTGCAGAGTACGCTTTTTAAATGAATAGTTTGTCGGGCACACCTGTACAACCTAATGCAGTCCTTTACAGTAGCCCTGCACTTATTCTTGTTTTTATGAAACTAGTGTACATTATTAGGGGTGTGGAGACGCTAATGCAGCTCACCACAAGTTAAAGCCGTAAAAATAAATATACATTTGAATTAATGATTACACACACACTGCGTTATGGGGACATGTTTCATGACTACACTCATAAACACACACAATGCTTTCTGATGCACTACATGAACAGTTATGAAACATTATAGATGTGACTTGTAATGAAATTTACCGAACAGGAGGCTGGCTGGTGGGCCTTGTAACCGATTATGACGACTTATACTCACCTGTACACTCACCTTAATAATCAACTGTCGTATGGACTCATCGTTTGCTATAACAGTCCACACAGTGTCATTGGTAGGCAGACAAATTTTTGTCTTTGTCTTGTAATTGTCTTCCCACTTAATAATCACTTAAGATGCAGCATACATTATTTTAAATGCGTGAATATACATCACACTTTACACCACCAATGAAACGTCATGAAGTATGCATTACTACAGATGCATCAATGTGTGCTTCACTGTACTTCACACATACAATAATAAATTATGACACTGTGACAAACTAGAGTTTATAGCTAGTCAAGAGCATCCATAGGTCACATTTGTAATGTTTTATGACTTTTCATATCATGCATCAGAAAGCATTTTATGTGTTTATGTCATGAAGTTTAGCTATAAAGCATTATGAATGCCTCCATAACACACTAGAGGTGTGTGAAGAATTAGCGTATCTTACACAACAAAATGAAAGCCTTTGAATTGGATCAGATTGTGCAAGATTGTACAGTCGATCACAAAATAATAAATGCACTGAATGTATTTTATTGTTTATCAGATACAAACTTAACTCAGAGCTTCTCAAAGGTTCACAAAACTCTTTAACTCTTTTTCATTTTTCTCAAAATATGCAAACGATGTGAACTTGCACGACATATGACAGGATGTGCGTGCTCTGAATTTCCATTGTCTATCTTACATTATGTACTTGCACATTTTGCATACAGAGCTGCCTGACTTCTGTTGAGATAGAAGTACTCATCTTTTCTGGTAGACCGATGTTAGCGATCCTCCAGCACACAGCAAATCTCTTGAAACCTTCTGCATACAAGCTGCTGCCTCAGAGAATTTCCTTGACTGAAATTGTTGTATTGTTAATGCAGGTTTATCCCTTTCCATTTGTGTATAGATGGTCAGCCAGTGAAGAGAAAGAAGGGGCCTGCTCCGAAGATGCTTGGCAACGAGGTGTGCAGTGTATGCGGTGACAAGGCCTCCGGTTTTCATTACAATGTGTTGAGCTGCGAGGGCTGCAAGGGCTTCTTTCGACGCAGCGTCATTAAAAGTGCCCAGTACTCCTGCAAGAACAACGGCCGCTGTGAAATGGACATGTACATGCGCCGCAAGTGCCAGCAGTGTCGTCTGCGCAAGTGTCGGGAGGCGGGCATGCTGGAGCAGTGTGAGTGTCTGTATGACAAACAAATCAGAGATAGAGAAAAGTTATTTGCACTGCAAATTGTCATGTGGGAATTCAGCCAGAGTGGAAATGAATTGGAACATATTAAGCCAGGCACCGAACTTTTAGTCAAGATGTGCGTCCCTTTTTGGCCTGTAGGTGTGCTGTCGGAGGAACAAATCAGACTGAAGAAGATGAAAAAGCAGCACGAGGAGGAAACGGCCCGCACGTCCACAGTGGTCACCCCCACCCCTCTACAGGAAACAGCCGCACTGGATCCACAGCAGCAGGAGATGATTGAGAAGCTGGTGGCCATGCAAAAGCAATGCAACAAGAGGTCTTTCCTCGACCGACCAAAAGTGACAGTAAGTGAACGTCTCAGAGGACAGATTGGGGTTATTTCTGACCACTGTACTTGTCTCTTATCTAACATTAACCATATAGCAGCCAGTGGTTGGATTGCTGAATTCAGTAGGCCTACTTAACCATTGACAGTAGAAAGAATGGGCCTTAATGGAGTTACTGTGGCTGCTGATGTGTGGTAGGTTTATTTAGATTGAGATATTCTTAATCAATCTCTGGGCAATGTATTTGATCCGGAGTGTTTCGCTGTTCAGGTTTAACCTCAAATATTCTGTGTCTGCCGCTTCGCCGTGTTGAAAACATATCGGTGAAACGTTTACTCCGTGCTAACCAGTTCATACATTTGCGTTTGCATCCGACAGCCGTGGCCACAGAGTCAGGACTTGCAGAATCGTGAAGTGCGTCAGCAGCGGTTCGCCCATTTCACTGAACTAGCAATCATGTCGGTCCAGGAGATTGTGGATTTTGCGAAGCAGCTTCCTGGTTTCCTCGAGCTCACGAGGGAGGACCAGATCGCTCTACTGAAGACTTCTACCATTGAGGTTTGTCACGATGTATCTCTGTATTGTTTCTTGTAGCTGCAGCTTTAATTTTGAAATGTTTACAAGTGAACTAAATGCAGGAACTTTTGAAAATAAATAACAGTGGACTTGTTTTATAAAAATATGGCAGTAAGGACATAATTCTTCTGCAGTTTTAGCAGACAAGAAGAGACGGGGAGTAGACCTTTTACTTTTCAGCAATGCTGTTGTGAAAACTTAGTTGCTACAATATAATATAATTTTGACAACTTCTTTGAATATTTCTGCATCAGTTTGTCAGTTTGAATGTATATTTAATATTCCACTCACCCTGATGTGTTTCTCTCCCTCAGATTATGTTGCTCGAGACATCTCGGCGGTACAATCCTGCTATTGATAGCATTACATTTTTGAAGGATTTCAGCTATAATAAGGAGGATTTCGCCAAAGCAGGTGCACTTTGTCTTTTTCTGCCTGTCAAATGTTTATGGAAGATATGAATATTCAATGTCAGATTTCCTGTATTCCATTTGGTTTAAATGCTGTTTTAAAAAGTATGAGCAGACTTTCAGAGAGTGTTAGACGTTTTGTCTCAATGTAAATAGATTTTTTTGTTACCAATTGATACCTTTAAACTATTGCGACACCGGATATAAATTACAACATAAGAAACTCATAAATTATGTGTATAGTTGTGACAAAAAGGTATATAAAAAGCAACATTTGCTGCTTTCTCTTCACTGTTTCCAATAATTGCACTCCTGCTGAAGAAACCCTAAGGCACCACATTCTTTAAAGTAACTTTTTGTTTCCTTGTCCCTCTGTCATCTCTCTCCTCAGGTCTTCAGTTTGAGTTCATTAATCCCATCTTTGAGTTCTCAAAAGGAATGAACGACCTGCATCTGGACGAGGCTGAATACGCCCTGCTCATTGCCATCAACATCTTTTCTGCAGGTCAGATTTCAAAGTGAATCCTGAGCGTACAGAGCTCAAAGTGAAAATGTAAAGAGATTAACAGTTTGGTGTTTTGTTTCGTTTTGGTGAACTCTGTTTAGATCGGCCAAATGTGCAGGATCATGATCTGGTTGAGAGGCTACAGCAACCTTATGTGGACGCACTGCGCTCTTATATCATGATAAAGAGACCAAATGTAAGTGCCCGACAGTATGTCAGCATGACCTGGTTGCCGTCATCACAACAAGCACATTGGGTCAAGAGCAGTTAATCAAGAACTAGGTTAGAAAAGCCATTAAAGTTTTCACTTTCATGCAGCCTCTAAATGTGAGCCGCATAACTTGAACTGAAAACAGAGCTACAGTTTGACATTATAAATCATTCCAGACATGTTGCAGAAGCTCCTCGCCTAGTACTATTTATAAAACTGTTTCAATGGTTTCCTCAGGATCACTTGATGTTTCCCCGTATGCTGATGAAGCTGGTGAGCCTTCGTACACTAAGTAGTGTCCACTCGGAGCAGGTTTTTGCCCTTCGCCTCCAGGACAAGAAGCTTCCCCCGCTGCTCTCTGAAATCTGGGATGTCAACGAGTGACTGCAAACCTGATGTCACGCACCGGTGGCTTTATGAAGCCCGAGACAGACGCGGCATCGAGCAGGGACACTGACTCCTTTTCTGCCCATCTGGTCAGGGATTGGTTAAAGCGTTGAGATTTGTTTGTTTGTTTGTTTGTTCCTGGTGGGAGGAGAGCGTCATTGCTCTTTGCTCTCAGACAGACTGCTAAATGGTTTCGTGTTCATAAGGAGAAACATGAACACCTAGTTTTCTTTGAGCATTTTTGTTCTTTTCGTGTAGATGCTGACATGATTATGGCGACATTAAATACCAGCATCAGGCTCTCTAGCCGGTTATCTCTGATTTAATATTTGTTTAAAGTTATGTCGATCTCTAGTGCGGTTCTATACTCATCCTCTTAAGAATTATAATGAGAAATTTCTGTGCAGGTCTTGTCTGCGGCTGTGTCAAACACCAGGATTACAGCTGCATATTGAGTTGAAATAGTGATTTTTGCAGTCATGCAACAGGAGGAGATGGATAAGCATGAGTGGACCCATATTCACTTTATTGATGTTAGGGGTAAGACGGTAGGCCATCTGGTTTGTATTGTGCATTGTGGTATGGCAACACATAGTCTGTGTTCCTTGTTGGAATAAGTGCAGAAAAGGTTGGTGTAGTCGCTCAGGTAAAGTAATGTGAAGTAGACCTCTGGGAATTGGAGGCTTCTTTAATTTCTATTAGATTACTTCTTCCATTTTGCATAAGGGACCCTTTTGGTCATTTATAGATGCCCATTAACGTTCATGTAAATTGTATATTTATTTTCACGAGAAATCTGTATAGCGTGCACACATAAAGCTTATCCACAAGATTGTACAATCACATACTAACGCACAAAAAAGTGAACCTCTGCAGGTGACTGGCAGACTGCGCCCTCATTTACAGGAAATGGTGATGTGACTAAATATCTTTTTTTTTTGTTTGTTTTGTTTGTTTTATTTTTTATTTACTGGCTGGCACTGGTACCTTTTTGAAATAGGTGGTACTAAGGTGTCTTCAAATTCCATGTAAAGATTAAACTATCATCTGTGCCCCTCCTTTTGAATGAATAAAAACCCACCCAGACAAAGTTGTACTCTTAAATCAAATTAGAACGATTGTCTCATTCACATCTTATCCGTCTGCGACATGTCCTTTTTATTAATTTCATTTCAAAGCAGCACAGTTATTTTTATATTTTTTTGTTCTTTAATAAGCATTTTAAAGGTGACCTATGTATAAGTAACGTACATGTAGTCTGAACAGGATGTAGAGATATCACAGCCTTTTATTTTTGATAATATACTGTATGAATGATACTGAGGAAAAGATAAATATAGATAAATATCCGGTGGAAAACTTAACTTGATCTAAAAGTCCACCATAGTCCAGAGTATCAACAACAACAACAACAACAGCTTTAACTGGTCAGACTCTGGAAAGCCTCACTAAAAAAAAAAAAACTAAACCAAAATCTTTATTAACAGGGAGCAGAGAACAACAGGAAATGACACATTAACATTGTACGTTATGACAAACTTAAGAGATTTAGATGTTTCTATTCATGTTGTGTTTTTTCCATGCATTTTCCTGTGCAGTGTAAACTTGAAATGCGTTAATGGATGATAAAGTAATATCGATGCAAATTCAGAATTGTGACGTTTTTTTCTCTCTTCGTACTCTGAGGGCTGAAAACTGGACGACACAATGCCACTGCAGCCCTGTTTTTGTTTTTTTTTAATTTAAGAAATTAAAATCAGGCATTTATACATGATTGTAATTCTTTTAACCATTTCAGTTGCAATTTCTGACTTTTAATTAATAAAATTTTATTTAACAGCTTACATGTTACATGATTCTTCACATAAACACAGATATACAGATTTAGATGAAAGCACTCACTCAGTTATGGATCTAATGTGTTTTTGAATTTCTGTGTTGCACTTGGGTTGTCTTTTTTTTTTTCATACTTCATCCACCATCATGTCTGTATTGCGTAATGTTTTTGTTAAAATGAATCACCTGCTATGGATCTCCCAGATGGTCGAACCATGTTTTTTAAAAACAAGTCTTGTTTCACAGCAGACATTTTGACTTGTCACAGTAGGAAAAGCACAATAATACCTAACACTTTTTTTTTTTTTTTTAAAGGTCCAGTGTGTAAGATTTAAGAGGCTTTCTTTTTCAGACCTTTACTGGGCTATGTTTTCATTATAATCCCCTGAAAATGAACATTTTTACAGTAGCTAATAACGGATAAACCACTGGCTCCAATATAACTCTTATGTTTGTTTTTATTATTTTTTGTGCTTCGCATGTAGTTTCTCCCTCACGTTGGAAAGGGGAGCGTGAGGTGAGCGGCATTCAATTGGTTGTAATCTGCAACCTCACGGATAGGTGTTACTAAATCCTACACGCTGGACCTTTTAAATGTCTTGATTGCATTCTGGTGTCACAGTAAGACGTGGTGGCAGTTAGCCACCATGCACAACAGCAGAAACGTTGTTATTAATTGTATTATTTACATATGCTTTTCCTGTTGTGACATGTTAAACTGTCTTACATGATTGCACAGAAGAAGGGGTTCAGCAGTACTAATGGTAAAATTATAAACTGGTAAGTTTAATACTGAGGCTGTATTTGCCATTCAATTCATGATGTATTGATGAAAATTGATTTTTTTTTTTTTTTGTTTCATTGTGTTGATTAAATGATCTAACGGTGAGCTGGAGCAGTAGAATATAACTTACAGCTCCTGCCTGGTGCATCTTTGACCTAGCTCGATAAACACTGGTGTGACCTCTTACACCATAAGATAAAAGACTGTAAACCAGCAACACGCAGTGAGCTCCACCTGTTGGTTGGTTGAATGAATACAAACAAATGGATGTTTTCCTTCCACCTTCTTCATTGTATTAACAGTGGTACAGTATGTTCTTGAGTGTGCAGGATGATCACAGAAACAATAGCAACCAGGGTGTTTTTCTTCCTTTCCCGCAACAAAACAAAAAAAAAACCCTCTGACAAATAGCTCCTGTTATGTAATTGTTTTCTACTACTGGAAGCAGTGGTGGTCCAGTTATACAAGACAACATGAGTGCACTCCCATCTTTAGCTGTATTGTGTCACGATGCTGATTTCAAACTAAATTTACACTCAAATGAAAGATTTCCTGACCACATTCTGTATCAAGCCTTTTCCCCCTTCCCTCTCAAAATTTGATTGACTTTTTATTCATGCTCTAAAAGTGGGAACATTTCTTATTGATTTTCTTCCAACCCTTTAGTAATGTATTTAATGCTTTTCTTTTTGACAGACGGATCAATATTAAAAAGAAGCCGATTAATGAGGGAGTGTGCAGAGGTTTGAAACCATACCAGTCGTTTATTTCAGGTGCAAAACTTTCTTTTGGGTCCCTTTTGCAATGAAATG
The DNA here is from genome assembly GCA_036365135.1 of Miichthys miiuy. Taxonomy (NCBI): domain Eukaryota; kingdom Metazoa; phylum Chordata; class Actinopteri; family Sciaenidae; genus Miichthys; species Miichthys miiuy. Next base: position 26,229,620 of record CM071603.1, read on the forward strand.
TGATGTTTGCTTTTGCTATTTTTTTTTGGCTTGCTGCCTGTAGGATATCTTTAGCCAAAGGCTAACCATAACGAGTTTGAACGTTGCCTCTGTAACATTGGGGTGAATTTTTACCGAATCCTCGGTCAACTGACAGATACAGGAATGTGCTGAATGAGCAATCAGTTGTTGGCTCTTAAATCTTTGTTTCTTAGTGTACATGTCATGTTAATGCTGTAGGTATCAAGTTTAATTGTACTGTATATATGGTAGCTGTCATTTCTGATCTCACTTAATCTCTCTCTTCACAAAGGGTGACACTGTAAACATTATTGATATATAGAAATGCAAACCTATTTTAATACTTGTAACTCCTGAAGACCTTCTGTTTTGTATGTACAGTATAAATTAAAGCTATGCTGTAGTGCTGACATGTTTGGAATGAAACTCACTTGTTTGTTGGCCGTGTTTTTTATGTGCTGATGTTCAGGGACCTCAGTGATTGTCTACACTCTCTCTCAGATTTATTTGATATTTAAATGGAACACCTTCCAGCCTTGGTTTATTTGTTGCAGAGTGAAACATTTCTATTACTGATTCAGGTCACTTTGCTTATTGAGGCTATTAAACTATCAATATATACATATTTTATAAGCTAAAATAATATATATGCCTAAGTGTTTGGTAGATTTTCATAGATGACGAGTTCAAGTTGCCCCTTGAAGATATAGTAAGAGTTCATAGAGGATGATGATCGAAACATATAAGATACTAACACCATATGCACAATATATAGCTTTGAATTGGTATAAAATGGTCATAATAATGTTAGATAAAACACAGAAACATCTGTATAGACCACATTTTACAACATGTATACAAAAAACAAACAAACATTTGGTTCGGCTGGCTGCATAGTGTCTCCTAACCACCACAATGCAGCAGAATCAGTAACACGTGGTATTTTATTCCACGCTTTCTTCTTCCTTGTCAAAATGTGGAGCCTACAATACCCACAATGCAAAACGACCTGTCAGAGATCAAAGCGTGTATGCTGGTAGTGGCTAATGTAGTCTCAAACTGCTAGCCTAAAACAGAGATGAGAAGTGGGCTATAAAGTCATTTCATTTCATTTTCAAACTTCACTTCTTGAGTCCTAAAAGATGTCATGCGGCTTCCTCTGGAGTCACATTTGAGCACTGCATTGAACTAATGTCCAACGAGTTATGTCTGAATGAGTCAGCACAGTGAGACTTACTGATGAAAACATGGAGTCCATTTCATCAGATCAACAACAGACATTGTCCAAGAACTTCTCATATTACATATTACAATTTCCAACTGATAAAGCCCAGTAATATATATATATATATATATATATATATATATATATATATATATATATATATATATATATATATTGTTTTATATTCTAAATATTTACTTATTTATTTAGATTTTGAGATATAAGGATGGGGTGCTCAGAATTTTTCCTGTAATAAAACAAACAAACAAAAAACTAATAAGTAAGTGCACAATGAAAAAATACAGTTTATTATTGCATATTAATGCTTGCAGTTAAATTTTTGCAGTTTAATTCTCACAAATTATTTTGGTGAAAATTGTCAATTATTATGACAAAAATTGGCAGACCCCCTGCAGTACCTCTGTGGACCCCCTAGGGGTCATGGACCCCTGGTTGAAGACCCCTGGTCTATGGTGTGTACAAATACTAGTCATAATCTAGTACCAAATTTCAATTATTTTAGGTAATTTTAAATGTCATAAATTAGAAGAATAAAAGTAGTATTGGTATTTAATTTTGACAGGGCTGTTTTCCTTTTAGAAATTTGAATGAATTAATACAGTTTCGGGGTGGTGGTGAGGTGGCTATCAGATCATAACCCATGGGCCCCCAAATATGTTTTGTACGGCCCTGTTAGGCGATAAAACACCGTCAAATACTGCAAACAGTTCAGCCTGATTATTGAATGAACTACTAGCACCACAGACGCACTGACAGTAGTCCCTGTAGGCAGCATTAAGTGGTTTTCGTCAGGCTTGTTGTCTTTTTTTTGTTTTGTTTTTTTTGGTCGCTTCCGTCAGCTTGGACTGCGAGTATGCGGAACTCCCTGCAGACGGATGATGATGAAGAGGATGTTGTGAAGGCAGGTTGTAACTGACCGAGCCACCCGTTCATCGAGCACGGAGAGAGAGAGAGAGAGGCGGACGAACATTTCGCATCATTTATTTATCAAACTGCGAACCAGTTAGACGGAGAAGCAAAGCAAGAGAAACCTTTTTTTTCCAGCCGTCGTCCTCCGTTGTCTAACGTTTCCAATGATAACACCGTAATCTCAGAGAAAGAAGGCAGATAAACACCGCTGCCTCCCTTCCTCTGTGACCGAAGCGGGCACCCACCACCCAGGCCGTCATCACCATCAGCTGCTGCTGGCTGACGGTTAGCGGCTAATCGGCTAATGCAAAAGCAGGTAAGGATGTTATCACTTCGCACGCTTGTGCTATCATATAATATAAACCCATCCACCTTCATTTGTGAGTGTGTGTTTTTTTAACTGTTTTCCCGCGTCGCCGCCGTCTGTTAACATTTGTCGGGTTACTATTTGTGAGATAAAAACGGTCAAGCTGCTGTTAGCAGCTAGCCGGCTAGGTAGCTAACAGTAGCTAATCCAACCGTGACGTAGGAAACCGTGAAAGCTAGCACAGAGTGGAGGTGAGAGAGGATGCATCGTTTAGATAGGGGACATGTAAGACGAGTCACGGCCTGACAGCTTGTCATACATATAAAATATGATAACACATCCATAAGATATACGACCTGCTCCTTTTCGGGAGCTACCAGGAGGCGTTGGCATCGCCTTATCACATGTTAACACCGTGAATGTTATCCTCTAATCTCCTCTGTGAGCTCGTTAGGTAGTAAAATTCCCTCCTTCACCTTCGATAGCTCTGTTAAGTGACACCCATACCGTTAAAATCATTGTAAACCCATCACTCAATCCTCACCCTCACGCCTATAGCATCAGGTTTGCAGTTGTATTAGCTCACACAATGTCAAAAGCACGACTCATGAGATAAAGGCAGCTAATTTAATTGTGCATGGGGTGAATGACGTTGAAGGGGGTGAATGCAGAGATGGTCGTCCATGTCAGCAAGGTGAAGAGACATGAGTAGTATTGAATGAATGAACCCCCACATCATCCTGCTGCCAGATGTTGTAATGAATCATGACTCAAAACAAGATGAAATCAATGTAACTGAGCCTGAAGTAAAATTTTATATCTGCATATACAGCCCATTAATTCAATGACTTATAGTCACGCATGACAAATACATCATCTACCGTGATTTTACTATTAAACGTGGTTTAAAATATCCGTAAAGGCCCAGCTACGCCCAGTGTTTCTGTCACTTACAGTCAATAAAGTAGCGGTGAGTTTGGAGTTGAGCTTTCAGAGCAACGTAAACCAATATACTCTAAAAATACTCTTCATTCAGTGACCCTGAAATCGAATCCGACGTGTATTAAACAATGACAAATGGCCAAACGGGACAAATACGTCATCTGCCGTGCACTGGAGTTTCTTTGCCGTGCTTCAGGATTACAGATGCACAGATTTTGACTATTAAACATGCTTTAAAATGTCTGCAAGAGCTCGACTACACCCAGTGTTTCTGTCAAAAGTAGCTGTAAGTTTAGAGTTGGGCTTTCAGTGCAGCGTAAACCGTTATACTCTAAAAATACTCTAGGTTGTTTCAGGTGTATTTAAAAACAGCAGACAGTCACGCATATACGTCGAAATATTTTGAGTAATTTCACGTGTTTGAATCGCATAACGACAAAGCAGAAGGAGTATGGGACTGTTTATAAATGTAACACTCACCAAAACTGCATGTAATCCTCTCAAGGGCATGACACCTGCATAACAGATGTTCCCAGTTTCATTATTTCTTTTTTTTTTACTAATGTGATTTTATACACACGGGCATCATGTTGTGAAATGAATTATAATTGTGAATCCGGGACTGAAATCCTCCTAAATCTAAAATCGTTTGCATCCTTAATCAGGATCTCCTGGGGGCATATTATAAGATAAATATGATTACATATGATTTATAAAACATAAACAAGGTGATGAATGTCAATCTTGTTGTGTCAGGTAATACACATTGAGCAGAGCTACCACACTCAGTGTGATGTGACAGCCTGCGTCATGGCACATGACCCGAATGCAACCTGTCATCACACCACCACACCCAGCCACGCAAGTCAAGTGGAAAGTAAACCGATGGGAATGAATGCAAATTCTAACATACAGTTATAGACAACATTAGAAGCAAAAATGGAGGTCACAGACTGGTCTGGAAACCTCACCATGCACCAGGTGTCTTTTTTTTTTTAGGAATTAAAATAGAGAGAAGAGTACTGCGCTTGGTCAGTGTAGGCCAGGAGAGTTTCAGGCTATATTTGTGCTGATTAGTTTTATTGACTGGCAAGAAACGCTTGTCCATGTTGGAGGTCTGTGAATCATATCTATCTCCTCTCCGCGCTTATGTAACCAGCGAGTGCTGCCTGCAGACCACTCTGACCAGATTCATCTGTTGTGTTAACCTACATCATTACCCAGCCTTTTAAGATTACACAGTGTTGTGGCAGAGAGAGAGAGAGAGAAACCAGGTTCAATACGAAGCTCACTCATTAAACACAATCAGTGAAGTGGCGTAGTCCTCTCCATCGTTATCTGAAAATAATGCTGTGGTCCGTGTATCTTTGTGTGGGATGCGATGAGTCTGCCTCCAGCTCTGCGTTCGGCTCTGCTACTTCATAAAATAGCCATTTTGGCGTTGCACCAGGAAGCATTGATGTTGCCAGACCTGCACGTTGATTCATTGTCCTGATGGTTTTGTAAGATAAATAGATAGACTTCTGCACGCACCGAGCACTCACTGGTGGACATATATCTCACTGAAATCGTTTCTCTCTGTAATTACCCATTGCGATGAGGAAGTCATGTGCCATGTGTGTAGAAACAGGGAGAATTGTGTAAAAAAAGCATGCAAGCATGCAAAAGCATGTAGGAGACTGTCAGACTCGCAGTGTGTTTGAATAATTTTACCAAATGGTGATGAGTGCTGACACTAAGCTGACTCAACAAGACACGTTTCAGCCCACTGCGTAGTGCTGTTTTGAACCGAGTCGTCTTATGGCACTGCTACCCATTCGTTATGTTAACTCTGTCCGGTCCGGAGCATAAAAAACACAATAAGAACGTATCCTGTAAGAGGTGACAAGGTCAGTGACAATTTTGACCATCGTGCTCCATCAACACGTCCCTCTGCGAATGGCTGTTAACACAATTAGAGCTATTAGACATAATTAGACCCGTAGTTCTTCTGAAGCCTATTGGCCACTGAATACAGCTGCTGGGCTTAATGACAGTGCGTGTCAGGATGTGTGACTGTAGTGCTGCACTCATGACTTACTGTACACGCCAGTCCATTTGTCCGCCCTGTTTTCTTTGTGTGCCTGGTCTGCTTTTACCAGATGAGCAACACATCTATAAAGCTTTAAATTCACATGCGAAATGTCAACGTTTGTTTCAGTTGATTCAAGTGGAGGGTACAGAGGTTCAGACAGAATCCCGTACTGTTTTTTTTTTCCCATTATTTTGAGTGGGGGCAGTCCGTTTTAGCTGCGGCAGTGAGCTCGATCCAACTTTTGGGGAGAAAAAATGCATCCCGATGTCACACTGTGGCTACCAATCGGACCTCCACAGTCAGCCTGAAATGTCACTGAAACTATCCAGGTGGATTCATGGACTAAGCTCTGATACTCTACCTGTTGTTTTCTGGCTTTGTTTATTTCATGTACCCAGCTTCTAAATCTGAGTCTGGCTCGCAGTTTACACTGCAAAATATAGACCGATCGTTTGAGAGAGTGAGCATCGGTCAAGAGACAGAAACAGTGAATGAAAGCGAGTGAGCACCTCAGCAAAACATATAAAACATAAGAAACATTCAAAGCAGTTTAAAAAAGTTGTGTTTTTGTCAGTGATTTGAAGGTGGGTAGGGCAGTTTGTTTCAGTCAGACAAAGTAAAAGAGTGTGTCCTGTTCAAAGTCGGTTAAAAAATCCCAGCGCAGCACCGAGCGCCTCCCGCCGGGGCTGCTGACAGCGCCGTCAGCCCACGACTCAATCGCAGTAGAGGAGGTTTTACCACCGTCTGGTTCACTGACAGGCATCACCGGAATAGAAAGCGCCGGAGCAGCTAACAGACAAGAGTCACTCTGCCCTCCATTTCTGTCACTTTACTCCACTTTGTCACAGTTAGTTTTTGTGGTTAGAGACTCAAACAGCCAGCCTTTATCAGTGTTTTGAAGGGAGTCGTACATAACACACCACTGGGTGTTAATGAGCAGTGTTTTTTTTGTCTTTAGGGGTAAATTATAATGTGGTATTTAAAGCTGAGGCTAATGAGACAGAAACATATTAGCAACACGAGTTCAGAAACTGTGCAAAATGACCAAATCTTTCAGACTGCTTTAAGATCCTCTGAAATGAGACCAGTGGACATTGACACCGCTGTGGAAACGTGATGCTGCAGCTGGACGACGGCGACACCGTGTCCATTCAAAAAGCTCCTGTAACAGCACTGAAACGGGACAATTGAACTGCAGTTATTCATTACACATCAAACTGGAAGCCATTTTCTCCACCACAGGGCTGTGGAATGCATAAATGGTCTGAAGTATGTATTCATGAATCACTGGCTGCATTATAGATCCATTAGCTTATCAGTGCAGGCATAACAGCCTTTAAGAGACAATGAAAACTGCTCTGTGTGAGGTGTTTGTGTTTCAGGGTGGAGCTTCTGAATCTCCCATTGGTTGGTGTTGGAGTAAAGGCTCTTATGGCATGTATGTTGCTGATGTGGGCTCAACCTGTCACATATATTTTTACACCTTGGAAGCTTTTTTCATTATCCCTGCTTCAATGTGATAGATGTATACAGAAGGCTATATAATATAATCATATATATGTGTGTGTGTCGTTTTCAGCAGGACTAAAGCATCATGAGTTCGACAGGTTCTGATGCTCGTCCCTCAGAATGAAACACCAAAGGCTTCTTTGCACAGCCGCCATTTTGTAACAACATTTAACAGCCATGCTGGGAGAAATCTGTTGTGGAAGAGTCAGAGATACCAAGTTCTCCTCTGACTGTAATCTCCACTGCAGCCACCAAGCTGTTCTTTGTAATTAAAATGCCCATTATGCTCTTTAGATGCTGTTTGTATCACTGTAGTTGTAAAACACAACAGCAGTTAACTGACAGACGTAGACGTAGAAGTGGTAAATTCTTTTTACAGATCATTGACGTATCACATTATAGCAGCAAATGACATGACAGGAAATATCTGTGAGAAACATGAACATGCAAGTTCACTACGTCCAGTGTAACAAATAAACTAATAGACTGTAAAGAAAGGACGTATTCTTACCTATGTTCCTTATTAGAGAGAAAAATACAATCATACACCTTCTGGGTTTCTCTCTTTGAATGAACTAACACTTCATTGCCTGTCAACTCATCGTAAAACACACAGTGTGACAGAAACAAAATAAAACTTGTGAACTTGATTAGTCTTTCCACTCCTCCAAGAATCATCAACTCTGCTTTGGTCGAAATAAATCCTCAGTTAGAGAAAAAAACATTACTGGTTATTTATTTTTATTCAGAAAAGGCAAGTACACAGAATATTAAGCATCACCTGCTGCTGTTCGTACAAAACAAAAGCCGTTTTCCAATTTTTACATACATACACGTACGTATGCATATATACAGAAAAGTATTGCATCGAACAGATCCTGTGGGCCATAACTCAGTCCATAAAAGAAAACTAAAAAAGATATATACCGTAAATATCCAAGTATATCCTTATGTATTTATCCCAGTGTGCTTCTGCTTAAAACCCACCCACAGCTTTGTCTTTCTCACATATGTCTGTCTCCCGGTAAGTTACAAATAAACTATATACAATAGAACGAAGGGAGCTTATATTTCTGCTATTCACATCAAAGAAAGGAAGAAGCATTAAGCCTCAGTGGAGTCATCCAAAGTCTGCTCGCTTTGGGGTTATTAATTCGACCCATTTATTCCACATTTGGTAGAATTTGTCCTTTTTGAATCTGCAAAGAATAAGTCAAGTTTTCCAAAAATTGCAAGAGTCTGGACTGGTGGGTTCAAAGAGTGCATAGATGAATATAATTGCCTCAGTTCCCTGTCATAAAGGGCTGTCTGATGGCAAAGTGAGGGGTGAAAATGTTTTTAAGGTGGTTAAAATACATTTTGCTGCTGCTTCGGTCCACAGCAGTACATCACTTAACTTCTAGATGTCATTAGATGTCAATCAAAATGTGATCTGCCACGTCTACACACTCTTGATCCAAACTGTTTTTAAACTAGGCTTTCTGATAGTTACTTCTTGTGGATGCTCAACTTTGATATCATATATACATTTTTACGATTTCAAGCCACATTACCAGAGGCGAGCAGATTTCCTCCCCTCTCCTGGTTATTTGGAGTTGTTTATGCATTATTCTCTTACCGTCATTGTTCTTTTTGAAACGAAACGTGTTGTTGGCGTAGCTTTGTTTGACTTACACGCAGCCTTTAAATTCATAATTTGAAGATTACATTATGTTGAGAAGATGCCAGAATAGAGCTGTATGTGGCTCCATGCTTGGGAACAGCCACCTGTAGAGGTGCTGCTTTATTTTGCTGCAATTACCTGTCAGTCACCGAGCTATGAAGGCTGTTTATTCCACCAAGGCCCCTAAGCTGCTTACTATATGAGCAGGCCTCTACTGAAAAATCTTTATCCTCTCACAAAAAAAAACAGCCAGCTGACATAATTGTGATAACAGAAAAATCAATGCAGAAACATTTATTTACAACATTGTTCAGGTTTTATAGGAAATATACCATTCATTTTTGAGGACGTTTAGAGAGATGCTTTGGGGGCAAGATGTAAGAAACGTTGTTTTACACTGGAGATGCTCATGTAGGCTTGTCACGTCTGACATCTTTTGTGCTCCTTCTCCAGCTTTGTCTTATTGTCTGCCGTGTACCCTGTCTGCTAGAGATGATCACACAGTAACAAAAATGTGAATTTGTAATGTCAACATGTAATAATTGTTGTCTTTCATTTCCTGCAAAGTAAAGTGTAGACGAGACATTTCCAGAAGAGCGACGACGCCGTTTGACAGCAAGAAAACATCTTTACAAAATTAACTGTCATGTTCAAGAGCCTTTTTCTCTCCCCCAGATTCAGATTTTATTTTTTTCATAAATGATGAACTGCCAAACAAAAAGGAAATGAGTTTTAGAAGTGGGAAAGATTTCTAGTTTCTTCAGTGGCAGTAGCCTCAATAAACCAGAATGCAATGCAACTACACTCAGGGATGAGGCAGGTACAGAGAAGTAGGAGACTACTGCAAACTCGAGTAGACACTGCACAACTTCTTTATAGTCCTTGACTATAAATCATGATCCCATATTTAGCCTAACTCTGAAATCACATGGCCGGTCCGTGTTACGCAGTGGTGGTGAACCAGATTTCTTCATAATGCATCCTCATTGTCTCTCGTTGGTGTTTATTTGACTGTGCCCATAGAAACGCATAACCTAAAATATTTGTTTCATCTGCTTCTTGTGTTACAGGTTTGACTCCGTGTTTTTGTTTTTGCACCATCACAATGATAATCGAGGAGCTGTGTTTCGACTTTCAGGCCCAAACTTTCCCATTTGTGATGGAAAGGCTCCACTGACTCAAGAGGGAACATAAATCCTGTATGCCGTGACATACAGGACGCCGTCAATCCAAAATGGAGAAAAAGAAAACGTGCCCTCGCCTTCTCGACTACCTAGTGGTGGTCGGAGCAAGGTAAGAAGTTCGCCTGACTTTATGTAGTGTTGGTTTTAAGGAATATCTGAGTCAATATGTCGTAAAGGGAGGCTTTAAAATTCAAAGTTTAGTGATCAAGAAATTTTTACTGTTTAACAGCAATTCATTTTCCTGACAAGCCAAGACGTTTTGGCACTGTCAGACCAACAACTATACTGTGCCAAAAATTGCAAAAACTCATTCATTTCAGTGACAGCATGCTTTGATTCCAGCAGAAAAATGAACTTGCAGAAAATCTTGTCCCAGCTCTACTTTTTGCCACAGTACAAGGCGATGTTATCACTCACAATCACAGCATCAAATACTGCATGTAGAAAGCACACATAGCGCTCTCCCACGTGATTTTGTTAGCATGCATAATGAAGCATAGTAGCACATTGTTTGAAGCACATTAGCCACGGGGGGAAAAGGATGATTCACACGAACACAGTGAAATTAGAGAACGGTCCAGTCTGCCGAGTTAGCAACGGAGTATCTCGACTGGAACGTTAAAGGATTTAAGAGTTGCGCTTGAGGGTAATTTCAGAGTTGTGCGGTTGGATAGGTGTTACTTGTTTACTTCCCCTGACCAGATTTTAAAAGTTTTCTAGATTTAAAGAGCTAAACATAGTTATAAATTTTCTTCTGTAACCGCCAGACTCCTGTCAGGGCTTTGTTAACCATTGTGTTGTACAATCAAGTGATCGAATGCTTTGGTTTCTCCTTTATGAAATGCTTCTCTCTTCACTTAACCACCCTTTCAAATTAAATTTATGTTTCTACATGAAGGGAAATGGATTTTCAGGCTCATTAGATACATAACTCATACAGTAGAAGTAACGATTGGCTGACCACTTTGCTGCTTTAAAATCAAAACAAATGTTTGTCCGTCTCCCCTCCAGGCAACCAAGTAGTGACAGCGTGGCCCAGACGCCTCAGCTCCTCCGCCGCTACCCGCTCGAAGACCACCACGACTTCCCGCTCCCACCAGATGTTGTGTTTTTCTGCCAACCAGAGGGCTGCCTGAGCATACGCCAGCGTCGGGTTAGCCTTCGCGACGACTCCTCGTTTGTGTTCACGCTGACCGACAAAGACTCAGGAATCACCCGCTACGGAATCTGCGTCAACTTCTACCGCTCTTTCCAGCGAGGACATCACCGTACTCGCGGGGAAAAGAGCGGCCACGCGGCAGAGGCGGCAGCGCAGGCGGCGGAGTCTGCCAGCGAAGGGTCAGACGGCAGCAGCGGAGGCCCGGCCTCCACGTTATCTGCGCCTAACAATGCCGAGTTGGCGCCTCCTCCGTCCTCCGGAGAAGAGAGCGGACAACTGGGCGCCGAGCTAAACGCCGGCAAGTCCCCACAGCACAGACGGAGCGCCGCTAAGATGGCAGCCAGGAACCGCAACAGCACGCTGACCTCGCTGTGCATACTCAGCCACTACCCTTTCTTCTCCACCTTCAGGGAATGCTTGTATATTCTCAAGAGGCTGGTGGATTGCTGCAGTCAGAGGCTAACCCAACGAGCCGGGCTCCCTCGTGCCACCCAGAGGTGAGGCATCTACGACCATTTTATTTTGGTTTGAAGGTGGTACTATGAGTTCTTTGGGCCACTATCTAATCATCAAACCAATATCTGATTGATTGCATGTTTGCCTGATGACAAATACTTATTGCTTTTGTCACCGTGACCTTTTTTGTCGTGTCACCCTTCGGCCAAATGTCAACTTTGATCACGAGATCTCGTTATCTAACTGGCAGATCGCCATGAAATTTGCTGAGTACTCTAATAGTACCAAGGGGATAAAACCTTTTGATTTTAATGAACCCGACATTTACTTTAACAGTATGAATTGTTAGTTCTCGACTCTGTCAGTACAATGTTCATCCCTTACAAAATGATTGTATTGTGGAACATAATGAACTTTACAGCCGGAGATTTGAACATGCACAGCTCCAATTAATTTAAGAATGAAGAGCACTACTTAAAAACACTTTGTAAGCTGTCTTTATCATCTCTAAGCTGTTGAACACCATCAGTGCGTTCATGCTCACTTTGCAAATTATTAACCACACAAACAGAGTTGACAGTTTCTTAAAATCCTTTTTTTTTTTTTTTTTGCCTTCAGCTTAACCTTCTCAAGGCTAGCAGAAAACGTGTCTTCCTGCTGATGTTGCCTGCAATGCCCACTGCTTTTCTTTCTCTCCCCATCTGCTTCTCCCATTGTCCACCTGTTCTGTGTATGTTTGTGTTACAGAATTAACACAAGAGCCTTTGTCTGTGGCTCCATGGATTTTTTTTTTTTTGCAGGCCATCTGCAGCTTGTGTCATGTTTTCACAGTGTGGGTTTATGCTATCACACTCCACCTTAATAATAAATAATGGCAACCAAAACATGCAGCTCCTTATAGGATTGTTTTGAATGCTTTTATATTACAGTAAATGTATCCAGTGTTATAGTTTCATCTGAGGTGCAAAGATGTTTTTTTTAAGAATGATAAATGTCATTTCTGATATTAGACATGACCAAAGTGATGTAAAGACTTCAGTTGGGTTTTTCTTGATATTTGAGCTGTGTTGAGTTGTGCACATTTTCTAGAAAAGGGGGGAAGTTATAACCCTAAACCAGAAAATAAAACAAACAAAAAAAGCGCGATTATCAGGCCACATTCAGACATGATCCGATGCTGTGGTGAAAACGTAGGTTTGAGTCAGGGTAGTGCTTTTTGGCTGCGGCGGTGCGAGCCACAAGGGTGTCCGCCAAAATACGCAGCGACCTGCAGTGGAAAAAAACGTCCAATTAGCTGCCATTCAGTCAGCCTGAAATGTCTCTGAAACTGAGGCTATCCAAGGCGGATTTCATTCATGGACCAAACTGTGGCTTGCAGTTTTTGCTGCCAAATAGTGACACGAAGATGTTTAATTTGTTCTGTGTCCGATGGTTTGAGAGAGAGGGAGAAAGCGAGTCCTGGTTGAGTGATATAGACAGTGAATGATAGTGAGCGAGCGCCAGCATTGATGAAGTCGGTTAATCAGCGATATAAAAAGTTATTTCCTGATTGTTTCACGGCGGTTACATTCAGCACAAATAGACGCACCCCCAGCAGCTCTCCCTCACCCTCACACACAGCTGGCTGAATGCACCCTTAGACTTGAAGCAAGGAGTTAATCATATTGTATTTCTCTTAATAAACCCCAGGTGTGTTTGATTCACATTTTATTTAAGTTGTGGAAAAACACCCACAGCCGTCCACTGCATCTTGTTGTGACATTGTGTTGTGATGTAGCAGTATTTGCAGAGGTCTTTTGGTTATTCTGTTGCCATGGGCGACACAATAGATTGCAATTTTGGAGTGACAAAGTGCTAATTAGGCTGTCACTTCACACTGGCTTAGGCCCAGTATGGTTGTTGCTCACCCAAGGTGCACATGTTTTCCCCACAGTCATCTATTTATAGCCGAGGAACCAGTGCAGCTTCCCCTCCTTCTCATCACTACAGGGGATTGTAGGAATGTCTAATGCACAGTTAATCTCACACCTTGACATTATTTTTAAAAACATACCGCAGTGCATCCACATTTATCAGTAAAGAACTGTTGGTTCTCTGACAACCTTGAAAAAAGGCCATTCTAGCCAAGGGCTCGAAAAAAAACTGCTACCTCCTGACGCGGTTGGTTGAAATGCAGTGTGGCAATGACAGAGAAGGAGGAGAGCCATTGCATAATGGCTGCGAGCTTTGTGCTATGGCGGCTATGACAGATTGAGGTCTCGGGCTGCCTTTGGGTAGCAGCTGCAGTTGGTGGGAGGGCTCCAAAGGACTAATGATTTATCTGCCTCCTTGCTGCACACACACTGAGTATACACTCCAGAAAGGGTTTAATGGCACCACGTGCGTGTCGAGTCGAGGGTTTTCACGTCAATATTTAGGCAATCGCTTAAGAGCCTCTCCTGTGTTTTCAATCTCATTTGCTCGTCATATTAGCGATTTCACCGTGCGTTTGCCTGAGGTGTCACGGTTTGCAGCAATAAAACGAGCAAATTATTTACTTGTTATGTATGTGTTCAACCAATTGATGCACATTATTTGTTACATAACATTTCTGATTATGTCATTGCTAATAAGAGTCACTTTGTATAATGTCAGGATGTAATCATGCTGTTACACAATGTGCAGTGTTTTCTTTCCCACAGTTTTTCCAGTAACCGTTCAGTCATTTTAAGCTCGACATTTGAGACGCAATCAGTTCCAACGAGGTGTTGATATTTCTAAAACATTTTGTATTATTTGCGCTATTTCTGTGCATCCTTTCAGGTTTGTTTTTGGAGATATTTTTGGGATGTGTGAGAGGAGTTCTAATAAGACCAAACTGTTTTATTCAATCTGTGTTTTATGTTTCGAACCACTTCAACAAGTACTAAAACAATTCTTCTTCAAGTCTTGAAAAATGTCAGATATTCACTGATTCCAGCTGCTCAGATTAGAGGATCTCCTGTCTGTTTTATTGAATTATAAATATAATATCTTTTGTGGTAGGGAAGCCCTAAGCAGTCATACAATTTATTTCCTCTGTGACAATGAGTTAATTTCATTTGTTTTCTCGAGATCTGGAGTTGTGTCATTATCTTCTAATAACAAATGTCATTATCCTGATAATTTTCTCGAGATCTCAAGATAACGAAACTTTATTTTCCCGAGATAACGACATAATTATTTTGAAATCTCAAGATAATTAATCATACGAACGCCCTAAGCAGCCATGCATTCATGCTATGCATTTTATTTCCTCCATTTTCTCATGATGACAAGATAATTTAATTCGTTTTCTCCAGTTATTTATGCCGTTATCCTGAAATAGCAAACGTTGTTATCCTGAGCTAACGATAATTTTCTTAAGGTCTCAGGATAACCAAACTTTTCTCGAGACAATAACATAATTAATTTTGAGGTCTTGAGAAAATTAAATGAAATTAACTCATTATCACAAGAAAACTGAGGAAATAAAGTTTATGAATGCATGGCCACTTCGGGCTTCTGTAGTTTTGGACTTGTGGTCGGACATATTGAAATTTATTGCAGATGCAGTCTTTATGTTGGGCGTTTGGCCAGAAAAAACAAGCAATTTGGAGATCACATCATCATATTTGGTCATTTTGCAAAATTTCTGACATTTGACATATCAACAGAATCTATAATTAAAATAATAAAGGGGAGTAAAGGAGACAGTTGTGTGTGTGTGTGTGTGTGTGTGTGTGTGTGCTGGGAGTTCTGAATATACACTCTGTTTATATCCTTTCTAGGGACACCATGTGGCGAGTATTCACTGGGGCGTTGTCGGTGGACGAGAAAGGCAGCCAGCTGCTGGCCGACCTGCGGGAGATCGAGTCCTGGGTGTACCGGTTGCTGCGTTCGCCAGTACCGGTGGCGGGACAGAGGCGCGTGGATGTGGAAGTCTTGCCTCATGAACTCAAACGAGCGCTCACCTTTGCCCTGCCTGATAACTCTCGCTTCTCCATGGTCGACTTCCCCTTGCACCTGCCCTTAGAGCTGCTCGGTGTGGACGCCTGCCTTCAGGTCCTCAGCTGTGTCCTGCTAGAGCACAAGGTAAGAATAGGCACAGTGAATCATCGCTTCGGCCCGCTCTTTGTATTTTTTAAATTTAAAGTCCATGAGTAGATGTGTTGATGTCTTTAAATGTATTTTATTAAAGACCCAACCGAGGAGAAATAACAAGCAAAGCTATATTTAGTATGTTGTGATTGGTCAGTGGTTTTTCTGGAGTGCAGCTGCATGTCCCCGTCTGGACAAAGAACTTTTTTCAAAGACCTCCTGAGAAATGCCCTGAGTGACCTTCATCAGACATTTTCTGTTAGATGTAGGCTCCCTGAGGCCATTTTACTGCAGCGTGGACAAAGCATGATGGGTAAAAAGAAGACACCGTGTGACTGAAAGGAAAGACTTTTCATCTGTGTCTCTCCTATCATGAACACTAGAAGCATTAGTAAGGGATGTAATAGAAATCCTTGTTTGGCTGCTGCTGGTGTAGTGTTCTGTTGTTGCTCTTGGTTTACAGTGACATCGATACACAGGCTCGTTTGCAGCCATCGCAAATCAAACCTGAGCTTCACAGCTTCAGTCACACTGCAGAAAGATCACACTGTCGCTCTGTGTTTCTCAAATACAGAATTATCTGGATCTAAAATAACATTCTCCCAGCCAAAAGATTCAGATTAATTGAAGCATCTTCGTGAATGGTGCATAAGGCTGAGCAATTTTATCGATCCTGCGATATATATATTGATATTTTGTATCGGTTTTTCACCTGCGAGCATCGATACATTAAGTCCCATTCAAATCCCCTGTGTTACGCCTGGCGCTCTGCTCCCCCCATTGGCTTTGCAGGAAGAGCGATTAGGTCAGCCAGCTGTTAGTCTCGCTGTAGAGCATTTCTAGCAAGTTACCTGTCTAGATACTCTCTTTACACTCTCTTCACATCAACTTTCTGGAGGGTCTTTGCTTTGCTAAGTGGCATGTCTGAGGAAAATGAGGCAAAAACGCATGGGACCTTTTTTTATTGAAAGGGAATTATTTTATTGTTCTTCACATATTTAGTTAAAAAACTCCATATGTATGTCAGGCAAAGGGATTTAAAAATAATATTTTCATTCAAAAACTCTTCACTAGTACTGTTTGAGGTGTGATATGACAAAAATCAGATTCATTTTGTCCAGCATTTGCAAGCTGTAGACTCTCTGTCCAGTCAGAGCCATATATTGTGTAATTGATGCTTTCAGTTTTCAGTTCAGTTAATTCAATCCAAGTCAATGGAACACTCACAAGATGTCACCAAAATTACACTGTCCCTTTAAAATCTTTTGAATCGAATCGTATCGTATCATTGGCTGAATATCGTGTATCGTATCGTGAGATTAGTGTATCGCTACAGCCCTGATGGTGCAGTCGCTAGTTTAGCTTTAGTGTTATTTGCACCACAATCCCAACCTTCTCCTCCTGCAGGTCGGCCACCGCAAATTCATTCTCCACCTGCATGAAATGCTACCATCCTGCATTCATCCATTTTTGAAGCTGAATTCAATACATCATTAAATTCAGTCAGGCTGAACTAAGTGCTGCCTGAAAGCTTTCAGAGCAACTTCCTTTCAAGGACTTTGTGCTGCCAAATGAATTTTTCATAACAGTTTCAGTTTTTAATACTGCAGTTATGAATCCAAGGCGAATATCTCGGACGTTCACGGCTTTTTTTTATATTACACACAAAAAGAAGGCGATGTGGATTGATCAGACAGATAATTGTGTGTGAGAGAGCACCAGAGCAAGAAGCCAACTATGTGACGGTGTCTGTCTGACATGCACCAAGTTTTGTATAGAAATATGCAGTAAAATAAAAGTTTACAATGCCTGCCGTATAAAACATTTTTTTTGTTTTTCTCAGGTCATTCTTCAGTCCAGAGATTACAATGCTCTGTCGATGAGCGTCATGGCCTTTGTGGCCATGATCTACCCTCTGGAGTACATGTTCCCCGTCATCCCCTTACTGCCAACATGCATGGCCTCTGCTGAACAGGTGAAACATGTCATTTATTTTAAACCTATTTCAAGTAAGTGGATGCAGTTCTTAATTCAACACGCTGTCCATTGTGGTAACATTTCTTTTCTCCTCTCCACAGCTCCTTCTTGCCCCCACTCCCTACATTATAGGAGTACCGGCCAGCTTCTTCCTCTACAAAGCCGATTTCAAAATGCCAGATGACGTGTGGCTTGTGGACCTTGACAGCAGCAAGGTCGGTACAGATAACAGATGATGACAGATAAAGTCTGATTCATCTCTCTGTTAGATTAACAATGTTTTTTTTTTCTTTCTTATCTAAATTTAGATTGTTGTGTCTTTGTCTCCAGGTTATAGCTCCCACCAATGCGGAGATTCTACCACCTCTTCCAGAGCCCGAAGCAGGCGAGCTTAAGAAACATCTGAAACAGGTACTGCATGTCTTTGTCTGATTTCCTCTTAAATTCCTGTCAGTGTAACCTTTTATTATTCTGCTGCACTGTGGCAGCTCAGGGCTCGGCCCAAAGCCAGTGAGACCACTGGCACAATTTTCAGAGATGTTTCTGGAATCCAGGTACCGGTCTGGAGCCCGACCTTTTGATGTTTGTTCCTGTGACGTTTAGTTAAATGAACTTTTATGTGAATGTAAAACTTCTCTTTCAGCAGTGTGAAGAGTAAGGGCTTCCTTCTTCAACACAGTTGTATGTATTGTAGATGAAGTGTGAGAGCATTTGAAATGGGTTTTGTGGTGCACTAACATAAACAAATGTTTTTCTTTTCTTTTTTTGTTTCCTGTTTTCGTTGCATGCTGTAGCTCTTGGAGGTAAAATCAGATCCTAGGACCCTGCTATTAAAGCAAAACCTTTAGTAATACTGGTAGTGACTAACTTGCCCCCCTGACCTGATTATCTAACTTAACTTTAGAATCTGGTTCTGATTCATGGACACACCTTTCCTTTTTTGTACTTGCACACTGCAAGCAACACTAATCACCCATCACACGAGTCCCTTTAACTGTGGCTAAACTTTCAGCCGTCATTGGCTGTTAGTAGTTTAGTTAGTTAGACTGCATCTTCCACAGTCATTCTGAAACCGTAATTACTGTCATTTCATGTTTGTTTATGCACAGTAATGGCACATTCAGACAGAATTCGATGCTGCAGTCAGGAAATGACTTTTTATATCGCTGCTTTATCGATGCAGGCTCTCATTCACTGTCTATGTCTCTCAACCATGTCATGTCATGTCACTATATTGCAGCGTAAATTGCGAGTCAGACACAGATTTAGATGTTTGGTACATAAAATAAACAAAGCCAGACTACCCACACTCAGATGGAAAAATCTGTTTTCTCTGCAGCGCCGGATCCTGTCTGAATTCGCCCTAATGCTCACGCATGGCAACAGTAGATTGTTCTTCACTGTGAAACACTATAAAAGGCTATCATACTAAAACTAACATTCCCTTTTTTAATCATACATTACAAGTCAAACATCACTTTTAAATTATGGAGGTTTTTATGGAGTAGGGGCGGGCAATTTGATAATTTTAGGCGTCCACAATCTACTTTTCAGGTGAATAATAGAGATCGTGGTATTAATATCTTCTTACTTCTGTTTCCAAACTTCACATTAACTAGCAGATTTGCACTTCATGAACAAACCAGTAGAGTGATGCTGATTGGACCACGTCTTGTAAACAATGCAATTGAGTAGGAAAGTGATATTTTATTTATGTATCTTTTGGCTTCTATTTAGAACGGTAAATTAAATAAATTCAGGATTTAACTGCCATTTGGAAGCCTGTGTAGTATATTTAACGCAATACTGTGTAGCTATAAATGATAGGACATTTCAGAATTAAGCAAAGGTTGCACAAAGTAAATCATGGATCGCGATTGTGGTTCAATATATCATGATATTTATTTGCCAGATTGCCCACCCCTAATACTAAGGACTTCTTAGGCATGCAAGAACAAATCTTCATACGTTATGAAGTCGATACAAACACTGGAGTTAATTCTCACATTGAATACATCCAACATAAACCTTTGTTCATATCTTTCGTTAAAACTTTACATCATGCTTTTTAAACAGTTTTTTAGGTCCTTACATCTTTTCAAATCCATCCATCCATTTTGATTAACATGCCTTGAATCAGAGCCAGTTCGTTAGCCGTGTGTGACTTGCAGCTCTCTCTCTCTCTCTCTCTCTCTCTCTCTCTCTCTCTCTCTCTCTGTGCAGATGTGTGATTGAGAGGCTGGTGTGCAGATGTGTGATTGAGAGGCTGTGTGCAAACCCTCAGATTAGCAGTTGTGTATTTGGAAAACAAGCACACAATATTGATATCTGTGAATGTTAAAAAAAAAAAAATGTTTAGCTGATTATATGAAGACTGTGATGCCAAAGCAAAATGCTGCTGATGTGAGAGTCACTGAAAATACTTGCACTTAACACTGAATCACTAAAATAAATCGGTCCCAAAGGAGGGACTGATTTATTTACTTTCACAAAATTGTCTTAGATTAATTAGACGCTAGGTAGATTTTATTTAGCTTTATTGTGCAAGTATTTTATCTATGTTTTTGAAAAGATCTGCTGTTTTTGTATCTATCATCACCACTCCATCGTAACCACTGGTTCGTCCCAGTTGGTCACCATGGATGGTCTTCATGTGTCTTTTAGTGGCTGGATTCTGGAGGTGAAGTCTGGTTTTTGGTCACATTGTTGCATTGTCTGTGTCTCTCACTGTCTTTGATGTTGAGCATCTCTTTTCACCTCATATTCCTCTTTTCTCTCTATCTCTTTTATCCCTCTTTTATCTACCTTATCTTCCCTCTCAGTCAGTCTTGCAAATTCTCTTGCACGACTGGCCTCCCATCACCTTGTCAAGACGAACACAAATGTATCTTTTTTTTTATCTCCTTTCTTCAGTAAAATGCAGAATTGAAAATGAAAATGATGAAGCAGCAAGGAGCCTCCTTTTATTGCACAAACAGATCAGCATATTTTTTTCACATAGTTAGATCGTTTTTTTTGGGTGGCACCAATATGTGCTTCATAAAGCTGTCAGCGAAATTGGACAAAAAGGGAAGTACTGTTGAAAGGAGACAAAGAAAAGAAAGGGAAAGGGCCACGGTGGTGACCCTTCCGTCATGTGCTGTTCCAGTGTCAGTCACAAAGTTATCATCCCAGGCCTTCATGTGATTCTCCTCGCATCTCTCTTATCCCCTTCCTAGTGTCTGGTTAGGTTGACCGTGATCACCCAAAAGCAGATCTTCTCCTCTGAAAATAAGGTTACTCATTTCTCCTCCTGTGGAATGTGTAATGCCCCTGCACGGATATCTTCTCTCTCACATTATTTTGCTTGTCACTACTACTTGTCTCCTGTTCTTCAAGACTTTATGAATTAAAAAAAAAAAAAAAAAGCATAAACAGTGTCACAGAATGTTGCGGATCAGTTTTTTGATACACTGCTTAGCTCTGGCTTGAGCATGACTGAATGTGCGTGCATCTATCTTGGCATCAGTGAGTGTTCTCGTAACCAAAACAAGATATGATGAAGCTAAAATCACTTCGACAGAGTTAACATTCATCCAGACCCAGCAACTAAATGTTCCATTATGCTAAGCTAAACACTGACACTTGAGTCTGCAGCAGTTCCCTCCAAGCAAATCATGCATAGTGACTTACTTCCCTTGTGCTCCTCCTCTCCAAAATGACACACCCACCACAGGCATCAACATGCACAAATCTGCAGCTGCAGCTTTATTTGATAAAGAGTAAAAATGGGGGGGGAAACCTGTTGTTTATTATCTCTTTCCTCCCGTTCAACATGCTGCTCTGTAGCAGAGATGCTTAGTAGTAAGAGGGATTACTATTTAGATCAATTTAGCAATTTGGATCATCCCATGAAATCCCTTTTAAACCAGATTCAAGCGGTCAGTCACTCTGGAACTAAACGTTTTCTCTCCACAGAGAGGACAAACATTTATATAACGTCCCATTTAAATGCAGAAATTGATATCATTCACCTAAATGTTGATGCCAATCGTGGGAGTGGTCCATCACAACGCTGTGTTGTTGTCTTTAGATCCACCGCTGTGTTTGTAATTTGTGTCACCGTCACCTGTTCCAGGCCTTGGCCAGTATGAGCTTGAACACCCAACCCATCCTGAACCTGGAGAAGTTCCAGGAAGGTCAGGAGATGCCCCTGCTCCCGCCTGGACGAGATAAGGCGTCGCCATCCTCCACAGAGTTCAACCCCCTGATTTATGGCAATGATGTTGATTCTGTGGATGTAGCCACCAGGCAAGCCATAAATGTTTCTTTGTCCATTTGTCATGTTTTCATTCTATGTATGGATCTCCAAAAAGGGGGGAAAAATAGCTCAAGAATTATATTTAGAGATGCACTGATGTGGAATTTCAGGGCTAATAACGATAAGATAAGGTAGACTTTATTGATCCCACACGGGGAAAAAAACAGCGGCTCACAATGTACGAGGTAGATAAGAAAAATAGTGTCTGTCTTCAGCTGTCCGCTCTCACACGTTGAAAGCCGTCCAGAGTTACCAGCGAGTCTCTGTGATGCTACTCTCTCCAAACTCCCTCTGTAGCCTGGTTAGCACTGTTAGCTTCTCCATCTTATTAGAGAGAGAGAGATCTTACATTTCCTGTGACAACAGATGGTACACATGGTTCGTACCTTCTTTTCCACTCTGGGCGCTTCGATCCAGCTCTGCGTCCCTGTCATCTTCTCCTCACTTCAGCATGGATCTCCGGTCTTTCCACAGAGAGTGTGCTAGCCTCGCCTAGTGCTAACAGCTGTTCTCGAGTGTAAACTAGAGAGCAGTAGCTTGTGTGCATGAAGTTGTCAGAAACATAACTTGTAAATATGTAGACAGAAATATTAAGCTAAACTAACTTTTTTTTTCCTCATTCAGGGTCGCCATGGTGCGGTTCTTCAACTCCCCAAACGTCCTCCAGGGGTTCCAGATGCACACTCGCACCTTGCGCCTCTTCCCCCGGCCCGTGGTGGCTTTTCAGTCCTCCTCTTTTCTCGCATCTCGGCCACGACGCTCCAGCTTCGCAGATAAACTTTCTCACACCCAGGCAGTGGAGTTTTATGGAGAATGGGCTCTCAATCCTACCAACCTCGCCTTTCAGAGGATTCATAACAGTAAGACTCAGTTAAGATGATGGTAGTCTCTATCTTGACCAATATACACTATAAGAAATGTGTGAAAGTCTGTATGCTTCTATTTCAGATGTGTTTGATCCCTCTCTAATCGGTGACAAGCCCAAGTGGTATGCTCACCAGCTACAGCCAGTGGTCTACAGAGTGTATGATGGAAGCTCCCAGCTGGTTGAAGCTATGGCTGGTCCCTTGGAGGATGAGGGCAATGAGTCAGACCCCACAGACAGGTGAGACATTCCAGCCTAACAATCCAGTTTAATCTGTTTAGTTGAGTTCTTGGTTTATTTTAGTACTTACTGCAGGTAGGCGGTAGGTGATAATACATTTCATTTGTTGCAGTGGTAGTGACAGCGAGGCATACGACGACTCCAGCTCGTCCTATTCCTCACTTGGAGACCTTGTGAGCGAGATGATCCAAGGTGACATCCAGGGAGACACCCCAAGTAAGTCGTTGGTTCATCACAAAATGTGCGTTGATCGCATTCGTACACTTTCCTTCTTTGTAATCTTCTGAATTGACGTGTTAGGCTTGGACCCGCCTACCCACGCTGCACTGGGAGACGCCAGTGAGGTTGAGTTTCAAGACTTCGAGGACTTCAGGGAATGTCATGGCTCGGAGGGTCCACCCAGCGGGGACGGACCTGCCGAACCCTCCGATGGACAACCTCTTCGCTCAAGCTCCAGCACAACCGCGAGCTCGAGTCCCAGTACAGTCATCCAGGGAGTCAACCATGTGTGTGATCATTCTAATGAGTGGAAAACTTAATTTTGTCGAAACTTTAAGGAGACATTTACATATTTTCCTGTAACCTGTGTGCTCATCTGTCTAGGATCAGGGTGAAGCTCCTGAAATTGAAGCATCAGCAAGTGCCGCTTTACAGAACCCTGTCCCCGCTTTGGGCAGTCAGCCATTCCTCAGACCTCCAGCTGATCCTGGCCTGGTGGACCCAGTCAACAAAAAGCAAGAGTATGACAACCCATACTTTGAGCCTCAGTACGGCTTCCCCTCAGAGGATGACCCGGATGCAGAGGAGCAAGTGGAGTCATATACGCCTCGATTCAACCAGAACCTCAATGGCAACAAGTGTGTTAAACTTGTTATCGCTTGAATGAATGTGTCATCATCATTCAAATGGGCTCTCTGACCAAACCATGCAATGTTCTCTGTCATAACCCAGCATGTCCAATTAATCTCTCCATTCATGGTGGTCTTGAATCTTTGGTGTTGTGATGTGGTATGACTGTTGAGAGTTTCCCATACAGTATACATTATCTTCCTGTGGCTACCACGGTTAATTGTCTCTTCGTTATTTTACTTTAGGGCACAGCGCCCTTACGTCCCAGCAGCCTGAGGCTCCCAGGAGAGTCTGACGGAGAGGGAGACTCTCGTAACAGCTCGCCAAACTCCACCATTTCCAACAGCAGCAATGATGGATTCGGAGGACTAATGTCCTTTGCCAGTGAGAATATTTGAATTTCATTTGGTTTCTTTTCAGTTAAGTCAAAACTGTAAAACATGGAAAGTGGGCAGATTATGTGGGTGATGATGAATTGGAGCACCCAAAGCACTTGTCAGGCCCAGTTCAGCCATTCTTGAAGACTTTACGCCCAATTTAAGCTTGAATATGCCCACTCATGCATTCAAATCCAGAGTGTGGAATGGTGTTGCCTTTTCGTGGAGTGTAGAGGGACAGAATTACTTGATCTGCAACAAAGAGCTAGCATAGACTGTGACTAAAATCAGTGTATCGTGATATAGACACATAAAAACAGATTTAGTTTTAGCTTGCGCTTTAAGACAGCTGTAATCTATTACTAATTAAATCACTACAATGTAAAGGGGTTACTTTTGTGACAAACATATAGAGAGTTGTGTGCTGATTTAGTTCCACTAAGTTACTGTGGAGGGTTTTAGAGTCTTTTAGCTCATTGTTTTGGTTCATTCTAACCGCTGGCAGTGTTGTTTAGGCAACTGTTTTCTTTAGCAAAAAAAAACAGACAGCAAACAGGCTCTTTAGCTGCTAACAGCTTCACTAGCTGGTGAACATAGTGAAGCCATTAGCAGCTAAAGAGCCAAATATATACACCAAATATAAAATACATATTCAGTACTCAGGAGTTAGTAGATTACGACTAAAAGGAAAGTGAATGTTGGAATACACGTGTTAGTGATACACTCTGAGCTTGTTTCCACTGTCCAAAGTTGAAAAAAATCAGGTTTAAGTCAGAGGTTAGGTTTTGTTTAATATGAAATCTTCTATCTTATTGTCCATCTACATATTTAATATTGGTTAGTTCAACAACTTATTTTTCTATAGCTCAGTCAGTTGACTCTTGTCACCAGAGGGCAGTTCTATCACTGTTTTGATGAAAGTAAACATGCTTCTCTAAAATTATGTGAACTTTTTTTTTTTTTTATTGCTTGATCGTCTAAATTTTATTTCTGTTTTTTCAGGCAATCTTTACAAAAACCACGGCACCAGTTTCAGTCTGTCCAATCTTGCCCTTCCCAACAAGGCGGCGAGGGACAAAGCAACGCCTTTCCCCAGCCTAAAAGGTAGAACAGCACAGCTAACCCGATCACTCTCACAAGACTGTACGTTCAACGTCTTCATGTGGTGTTTTTGTTTGTCTGTCTCAGTTGTTCAGTGTTTCAGAGGTAATGAGAAAGAAAAAGTTAAATGTTCTGTTGATGACGTACAGGTACAGTAGTGAGAGGAGGACGATACCTCTGACCCACTCATTCAGTATATTCTGTTTAAATCATTCATGTTTGCAGTCATGTACCTTCTTATTAAGTATTCTTTATTTCCATTTTAACATACTAATTTACATTATACACCGATACCATTTTGAATCCCTTCTTTTAATATGCTTTCTAATAAAAGTCTAATAATTAATAACCCCTAACTCGTCATAATCACGCTTTTGGCCGGCACTGCTTACCAACTAAAAACCATAATTAATGTTCACTAAACAGAAAAGCGTAGTATTTTTATTAACTTTATTCTGACCTCATTCATTTACTGACTGTCCCTTTCTGCCTTTTTGTTGTCATTTCTTTTTCTAAATGTTATGTTGGTTTAAAAAAAAAGAATATTTCAATATTGAATTTGAGGAGGAAGTGGAGCAAGCAGGTTTGTAGAGCTGTTTTTTTTTTTTTTTATATATAGCCTGACTTTCTTCCCACTGGACTGCCAAACAGATATGGCACTATTTTAAAGGAGAATATTGAGGATGTATCAAACGACGTTTTTCTCTCACGAGTAATGGGAAAATCCACCCGAAAACAGACTTCACATTTGTTGTTGCCATGGTCACAGTTTGCGCTTCGTTTGCAGAGATGAGCAACTCTTTCTCACGTGCAGTTTTTCTCAGACTATTGATAAATTTGCCCTTTAACACCCTTTCCTACTTTTATCATTAGCTGACGGTGTAGAATGTGTTCATATTAAGCATGTTTGGAGTGGTTTACACGTCACACGTGCACCCTGGTGTCGTCTGAAATGTGGTACGGCAGGTCTTTTTCCAAATAGAACAAAGAAAGAGGAAGCAATTCAAACCAGCTGCGCGATATAAGGTTTCATGGGTACTTGCACAGTTACACATGAATGGAGACCTAAACATAACAAAATTATTCCAAGCACAGTCGCAGCTGATGCTCTTATTCGGCTGTTTATTTAACTGTTAGAGGATTGCACTTGGGAATAGAGTTATTAAACGGGCTAATAATTTAATATGAATTCCTGTTTAGGCTGGATTTTCACTTCAGCTGAGAGAAAAACCAGGTGAAGCATGGTTATTTAACTCAATAGCTCCACTCCACGTGGAATAGCTGCCATAGAAAATGTTCTGTTCCTTTTGATTATGATGTGTTTTGTCTTTGTCGTTCAGATGACCCCGACAGCCCGGGTATGTTCATGTGTGGTGTGATAGTTTGTTTTAACCCCCCTGACTAGGCTTTACCCTTGAAGTGACCTTTACCTACCTATCTTACACCCTGTTCCTCAGCATAGGACTAAGATAGAAGACACACCTTTTTTAAAGTCATTCGTGTATCTCCATGCCTCCCCCTTCGTTCCTTTGCCATTCCTCTGTGTGTGACTGGTGGGAGTCTTTTTGATGCACTATGATGCGCACATTTTCTTCCCGTGACTACAGACTGCACATCCTTACTACTACAAGAAGTAATGTTTTGATGCTAGTTACAGTTTATATCTCCGGGTGACGTCCTCAGTGAATGAACTTTATTTCCTGCCTCCCGACTCTCATGTGTGTGTTTTTTTTTTTGCCTTGCTTGCTTGTGTGGTGGCTCCCATTATCGAGTGTTTCCTTCCCCTTTTTGAGGTCACTCACTGAAGGTCACAGGTTTTTTTCTTACGAAGTATTTTACTGTGTGTCATGATTATCTTTTTGTGTTTTTGTGCTCAAAACAAGATTTCTGCCTCACATCATGCACAAATTGTAAAGAAACGACTCCATTCATTGGTCTAGATTTGCATTTTTCATTGTCGGACTAGCATTATTCACATGGCCCTTCAGTATATACAACAAAGTATGAGCTACACACAGCTCCTACTTGGTACAGTAAATGTTGAATGTGTTGACAAACCCATGGCATATTATCGAACACTTCCAGGGTTGACACCATCATCAGTACATATTGTCTTCTTCTCTTTTCTGTCTGCCCTTTTTCTCTTTTACTTTTGATTTTCTTTGTTTTGGCGCCATGTTGAGTGTGCATGTCTGTTGTGTTATGGGCTGATGTTCAGACTGGTTGTGTCTGGGCCGGTGTCCCTCTCTCGGTCCACCTTTTTCGCGGCACTAATTCTGGGTTTTGTGTGCAGTATTTGGGCTAAATTCTCTAATGGAGATTATAACAGAGGCCGGCCCGGGGAGCGGAGAAGGTGGGTTCTGCCCTTTTTAATCGAGTGAGCTGCATGCTTCTCCAAGCCAGTCAACTACATCTCCCAGCATTCTCCCCCTTTGTCTATCCTCATTTCAGTCACCGTGTGTGTCATCAAAGATCCAGTGGAGCATTGAGTCTGTTGTCTTATCACACCACCATTCATAGTGACTGTTCTCCTTCCTCAGACTAACTCTTACTTCACTCCACAGTATGATTAGCTTTCTTTATTAAACTAGCCTCATCACAAGCGAGTTTCAAAGGTCTTAGGAGAAAAAGTAATGCAGGAAACAATACGGTACATAACAGATACAGAATAACAACAGAGCAGACTGAGCTAATCTACCAGCATCCATTGTTTGTCATAGTTTTCTCGTCCTTTATGCTCCCAGAGTACAAATGGGGTTGGGCTCAATCATACTGTAATCGTGTTGTGCACAAAAAGCAGTGACTACAGTAAAATTATGATGATTTCAACCTAACCGGTGAAACGTTAACTAAATTTAGGCTTTTATGAGGTTGTCTATGTTGTTGTCTTCCATCTTGATAAATTTAAACCTGGCAGATCAGTAAAGTTTGTGCCAACATTACTAGGGTTTTTTTTCCACGGCTGTCACTGTTGAACTGTCTCAAGAGGCTTTGAATATTTGTTGGTTTAATAGTAGTGAAACATAATTAGTCTGTCAAAAGCAGTGGGAAGTATAAAATATGAGATTAAACTACAAACATTAATCTTTTTTTAATTAAAGTAAATTTCATCTTTTCAATCTCCTTTTTGAATTGTCCCTTCACTTACACTGTGAGGTTTGTCTGGTGGTGTAATATTCATGAGACAGTTGACCGTTTTTTATGTCCTTCTGTTTAAACAGAAAAAAAGATTAAAAGATTTCATTAATCCCCCGAGTGGACAGCAACAAACGATGAGCCAGACAGCTCACAACAGACAACAATACAAGACATAATAGCACAACAGTAGTAACACCAACACATAAACTAAAACATATTCCAAGAGGGCATTAGCGGAGCTCAGGAGGCCGCCTAGGCACTAAATTTAAAACCAGGATATTAATACAATCCGTCACTTAATGAATAAATAAAAAGACCATTAGTGATTCACCTGAAAACAGGAGACAGGCTGTAAATGTTAAATAAAATTAACAAAGGCAAATAGAAAATGTATAAAAGAAGATCTTACAAATGATTTTTCACAGCTGTGGGCACAGAAGACGTGAAGCATCTTGGCATCCTAAATCCGACACTGTGTAGATAAGCGTATCCGAAATCCATCTGACAAACACTCATCAAAACTAGTCATCCAGTCCTCGTCTGTGATGGTGTCCATCTGCAGAGCTGCCATCGTGTCATAATGCAGAATCATAAATGACGACAGCCCCATCTAAAATCTTAAATCACTTCATTAAGCTGGCCAAACTTAAAACTTACACATCATAACAGTTAATTTACCGAGTTTGCCGGCTCCGTCTCCCTGAAGGCTTTTCAGCTTTTTTCTTTCTTTGTACCTGCAGGTTTCCAATTAGGTTTGTGTTTCGGTGTAAATGGTTTCCTATCCATCAAGTTGACCAAACAATCTTCAGTTGTGCCGGTGTGCAGAGCAACAACAGAAATGATTAGGTTTTAGTCCATTAGAGAACTTAATTAGGCTCGCTCCATCCGCACAGGTATTTGAGGCCTCAGGCAATACTGGAATTACATACAAGCTCTCTGGCTTCTAAAAGGTTCTAATCCCCTTAAACAATGTTAACATTAAACTACATTATGAAGTTGTATTCGTGATGTTTCATCTTTATAACTGTGACTGTGAATGACTGTGTCTAATTGTCCGCTGGATTTATTAATGTCAGTTTCAACCTGGCCACATAAAACGAGACTGTTGTCGACTCGTGTGCTGGTGATCTGTTGCAGTTTGGATAATTTAACAGCGTTTTCTATCTTTGTTTGCACACTGACCTGTTTGTGCAGTTGCATTTAAGTGTTTGTTGGCTCAGACATTCAGGCTTCCCTACAACCTCTCCCTTGTTACTCAGGTTGAAAAATCATTTGACCCCTAAAGTCAAGGACCATTTTAAAAAAAAAAAGCTGCAGCCTCAAAGTATCCTCCACTGACATGCCTTCAGGCACTTCTAGCCACTGTAAAAAGCCATAGTTGGTCTGAAGTCTAGCCAAGACCTGCAGGCAGTCTGGCATATTGACGAAAGCATCCAGCCAAAGACTCCACTGGAGTTACCAACAAACTTTTTCATTTAACCTGAGATATATGTGGCTGTATTCATGGTGCACAAAATCCATAAGCTGTCTTCCTGCAGTATTTTTTTTTAAATCATACTCATAAAAAGTCTTCGGGTTCCAAGTGCTGTTTCTATCTATCACTTTTAGGATAAATCATAAAGAAAAAGCTGAAAGATTCTGCTTGTGCAATCAATGTAAAAGCTGATTTCTTGTCCCCGCAACACCCCAGCAACGATAATAAACAATAGATCCCCGCTGTCACAGAACAGTGACAGTAAAGCAGCCTGTAATGACAGATGTCAGATCAGAAAGGCTTTCTGTCCTCGTCTTGTCGGAGAGCGCTCCACCCCCGTCCTTTCATGGCTTTTAGAAACACAATCAGCAAGTCACAAAATGAAGAAATTTGGAGCTCATCGTTCATTAGATTTGTCTTTATATCTGTGTTTTTCTTTCCTAGCTCATTACAGTGTAGACACGTAGAGCTGGGGATTAGTGTATAGTGCTGCAATGAAAGTGAAATTGTCAGACTTGCTGAAGCTTGTTGGGCATGCTCTCTTAACTGTGACTCGACTTGAACCTGATTATCAGAATCACTTTTAATCGCCAGGGCTGTGTACACATACAGAAATTTGACTCCGGTGTGAGTGCAAAGGATGCTGAAATACACATGATTCATGTAGTTTGTTTTATGTAAATGAGGTAGGTGGATGTCTGAGACTCAGGGTTACTGCACAGGATTGTTCCTGACACCGTTTGCTTGTTTTACTATTAATCAGCTGAATGATGGTGGTATAAAATTGGGTCAGGAGCTACTCAGGAAGGAGCCATGTTAGGCTGACTAAAGGAGTTTCAGCCTGTTCAGACTGTAATTCATCTCAGAGTTTAATCAGGTACCAATACACTACGTCTACAAGTGCAAGTGACTTTGGCAGACACCGTACAGACATCAGATTTCTGCCAGATCGATCGCTGTTTGTCGTGCAGTCGGATGGGGAACGCCTGATTAATTGCCTGAATGATCAACGACCTGGCTGTTGGGTTTCCGGCATGTCGGAAATTTCGCTCGGCTGTCTTAAAGTTCCAGATTTCCTGATTACCTCATGGCTGCCAAACCGTTACAAACACTAGTCAGCTTAGTTTAATATGACTGGAGGAGTATTTTACACCATGTGTGACATACAGTATCCGTGATACAGACTCCATACTGTCTGCATCTTCTCACTGTCTGTGGCTCCACGTATTTTTAATGTGTTTCCTCTTACTTTCCATTCATTAGAAAGTAATGCTGCCTTTCTCTTTGTCAATATTGTTGAGTAAACAGTGGTCTTACTTTAATAAACTCACTAAGGGTTCTGGGTTTACATTGAGTGTTAGCACCATGTTGTGGCCGTACGGTGTGAGTCTAAGAGGTTGCAGGTTGCAGAAAGGCAGATCAAAACTTGCGTCATTTATAAAAATCCACATTGATGGGTGCAGCATCTTTGAGATTATTAAGAGCAGTGTGAAAAAATCTCAGACATCTTTCAAGTCTAAAAACGGGGACGCTCATTAATAACCAGCATCCAAACCTCCGTGGTTTGGACTCAAATGGATGAAGTCTGGGTCATATATTTTCATTTGAGTCAGTTGAATGACTTGCCTAAATATTTGAAGTATCATTTAATGTTTATATTATAACATAATGATAAAATGATTGACCCAACCCCCCTCAAGCGGGTTTCGCTCGCAGATGCCAAGCATCGCATCACATCACAGCACTGCAGCGACATTTTAAAACGAGTCAGCTTGTGATGTCGTAGCGTAGCTCACCTCTCCTTGCCATCCACTTTATTTTCTCTCATGCATGAGATCACCGATGTAGTTGCCGTACACACTGTCCTCCATCTGACCTCACATTTCTCTGCTGCTAATGTGTGATGCCACCACCAAGAGCACCATTTGGACTCCTGTGTGTGTGTGTGTGTGTGTGTGTGTGTGTGTGCGCGCACCACGTCCCTGTTTGATTTGTCTTTCACCTCTCTTGTTGTAATAATAGATTCTAGCAGCTCCAGTAATTTGTCTGTTCAGCTGTAGATAACCTTCAGTAGATTCCAGGTGTGTCTGTCCTCTCCACAAAGTGATGTAAACTTCTTTCTTTCCTACTTGATGTCGTAGTAGTTTGAAGACTAGTTCCCGGTGAGCAAGTGCCCTTTGTGTGTGTCCAGTCCACTTCTACTGACTGTCTAGTAGTTTGCAGTTTTTGGTTTGTTATTTTGGTTCTCTTGCTCTGTGGTGTTCAGATAACTTCATTGTTTTGGTTCTTCTTCCAGGCGCACGTGCACCGCGAGCACTTGTGGACCAGAAGTCTTCGGTAATCAAGCACAGTCCAACGGTGAAGAGAGAGTCGCCCTCTCCTCAGGGTCGAGTCAACAACACGAGGTGATGAATCCTTTTTAAAAATGCACAGTCACACTATGACTTGCATCGAGTGTTTTGTCAGGGTGACTGAAAGCGTGTCGTTCTGATTCAGCGAGAACCAGCAGTTCTTGAAGGAGGTGGTGCAGAGTGTTCTGGATGGTCAGGGAGTCGGCTGGCTCAACATGAAAAAAGTGCGCCGCCTGTTGGAGAACGAGCAGCTTCGCGTCTTCGTGCTGAGTAAGCTGAACAGAGCCATCCAGTCGGAGGAGGATGCCAGACAGGAGGTCATACGCGATGTGGTGAGAGACACTGTGACGACAAAACCAAAGAAATAATGATGATTATTTTATTTTTATTATTCTCTCCATTAATCTGATTAATCATTTTGTTTATAACATGTCAGAAAATACTAAAAGTTGTCTGTTATAATATCCACGTTTATTCAGTTTACTCTTATGTGACAGAAAAGCATCAAATCCTCAGACCTGACATGTTGAACCAAGTGAATTTTTGGGGTTTTTACTTAAAAATCACAAAAAAGATTCATCTGTTATTAAAATAGTTGCCTGTAGTTTAGCTTGAATGTGTAGAAAGCATTTTACAGCCGTACATTACTTGATAATCAACAGCAACACTCAAGAACTTGGACCCTGAGTTTAATTCAAGAAATATCAAGTTAACATTTTTTTTTTTTTTTTAGCTCATACATTTGTCTCTGATTATAGTCTGTGCAGCATATGACACCTTCTATCTTTAAACCATGGGGCTTGTCATGTAGCTTGTATTTTTCTGTCTTGTTGAACTCATTATGAACCTCGTTTCTGTGTTTTTGTTTCCAGGAGGTGAGCAGGAAGGTGTACAAAGGCATGCTGGACATCTTGAAGTGCACAGTTTCCAGTCTGGAGCACTCGTACACTAACGCAGGCCTCGGAGGAATGGCCAGTGTCTTCAGCTTGTTGGAAATAGCACGCACACATTATCAAACCAAAGGTACGTCCACATGTTCGGCACGGGGGGACGCTGGATTATCTGATTTTATATAAAGTAGATTTTAAAAATCCTGTCAGCTCATTTTCTTGAGACTTTTTTGTGCTTAGATGCATAACGGCAGTAGGCTACTAACACTTGTCCGTGTTCATGTTTATGTGAAGCTTTAAGCTGCATGCTTGACTGTAATTTTAAAGTTTAGCTCTTTTCACTGTCTTTCCGTCTTTGTCTAATACTGTTACTCCTCTCCCACTTCAAACCTCCACCTTTCTTCTTTCCTGTAATTTTGATGAACTCTGTCTTTGGCCCCTTAATTTTGGTAACTTGGTAGACCCAGAAAAACGCAAGCGAAGCCCAACAGACAGTGCTGGCAGCCCGGGGAGTAAAGAGAGTCCTTCTGGTCGTATGGAGACTGCCAGACCTCAGGGCCTCCTGAATGTTCCCCACCTGCAGCTGCCGCACCACCCAACAACAACAACGGGCAAAGGAGCCCGCCATTTTGATACCCGGAGTCTGAACGAGGAGAACTTTATTGCCTCGATTGGTGTGTACACCACTCCAACCCCGGTTGCATGTGCACTGTGAGACCCCACCCCCACCCCGTCCCTCTACAAGCTCATCAACCTTAAATACCAGCCTCCCACCCTCCCCTCCTCCAACCGTCTCAAAGAAAGATCCCTTCACTTGTCCCAGACAGATTCATACAGGTGTTATAATATTCCACACACTTTGACCTGAACTAGTGGTGATAATCACCTAGGTGGGCTTTGTGAAAATGTTTTACACTCATACCAACATTTTAGTGGCGTTTCTGTGTCTGGTAATGAAACTCTAAATTCAGAAATTGGTTCAAATATTCCTATTGAAGATATGAAGTAGCCTTGAAAAGTGTCTGGAATATTTCCCTGTATTCCAGGCTGGACTGTGTGTGTTTGTCTCCCCCTTCCTTAAACATCTGTGCCCCCCGTTTGCCTCCTCTCTGGAGTTCTGTTGTCAGCCTCTTAGCACCTTGAATGCATGTCCTTTCTTTTTTGTCTTCCAATACCTAAAATCTGCAGTAGTGGACGAGGGTAAACGAGAGGTATGCGCATCGATCAGTCAAATCGGTGCTCGTCTTTGCCTTTACTGCAGGTTTCTGCGAGGCGTGCTGTATAGAAAATGGCAGCTCCCTTTGCTCTCAGCATGGAGGGTGGAAGCAACACTCCCCAGTAAACAGTCCCAGTAAAGAGACAAATTGCACTGCAGAAAGTGTTTTCTATTGGTCATCAAAACTGACTCAGAAAATCTCTTATTAGTCTTAATTTTCCACTTAATTCTCAATTAATTCTTAATTTCCCAGTTCTCATTCTGGGTCTGTATACGGGGGACACTTTCAGTCAACCGCCCTGACACCTCTCCTACCTGCACCCCTTCTTTTCCTGTTAGAAGTTGCACCTTCAATTCTACAGAATGCTGTGAGACTTGCATCCCGGCTTCTGCAACTGCTCCATTCCACCTGCTGGCTAGTCGGCCTCTCAACCCCCATCCCATGCTCTTTTTTTCCCCCCTCCCCCGAGTCAACCATCTCTCTAATCTCACCTTTTGCTCTGGAGAGCCAGACAAACGCAGTCAGTGGCCCGTGGTCAGAGCCAAAGCTCGTTCTGACGTCACTGTGTGGCTCTCCAGGACTTTGGGTTAGCAGCCTATGGGTGTGTTGTAATGTTACCTTAGTAGCTGTCACACACTGTGGATCCAACTTGACAACAAAATACTTGTTTTCTTTCGTTTTGTCCAAGATTGAAGCGCAGCTACATGCAAACACTACAAAACACCTTCTTCAGTAATGACAAGATTCTCAATGCTTATTTTGTTTTTGTTTTGATTTTTAATGCTCATCCACCATACATGCCTTTTCAACCAGCTCTCTGACTCTCTCTCTGTCTTTCTCTCCTTGCTTGCAATGCATCTTGGGTAGAATTGTGGAGCAAGCACCAGGATAAGCAAAAAGCTATGGAAAAACCACAGAGTAAGAGACTTTTCACACACCAAAAAAAATAAAGAAATAAAGAAAAAGGATCGGGGTGTTCAGCTGTTGACCTTTTTCCACCCCCTTGTCTCCACCTTTTTCTCAAACTCACCAGTGTGTTTACACATGAATAAATGACAAGGAGTGCTCCTAATAACAATGTCAGAATACATAGGTATAAGAGTCTTGATGTGTCATCAAGATTTTGACATTGGATTGACTATGTGCTACAAATAAGACGTGGATCAGGGTGATTACAGCTTCTCAGATAGTCTTGTACTGCACGACTCTGGAATCTTATATGCAGTAGCATTGGTATCCTATAGTGTTATTAAATTCACTGTATTTGTTATATGCCAACATCTCTCACAGATATATCACTGTGAGAGATCACACCCTTTTTTTTTTTTAGTTGTGTGTTTAATCAAGATTTGAGATGGCAGCCAGTCTTTTGGTAAGTTTCACAGCAGGCTTTATGACAGCGTGTGCTAGTTTTACTGTAATACAGTATGTAATGACCTTAACTGTGTACGCCTAGTAGCTGTAGCTCATAAGGTGAGATACAAAACATACACACATGCGAATGTAGTGCTGTATTTTATTATCTTATTAACTTAAAATCACAAATGTTTATCTGGACCAAGGTCTTGTGGACTGTTTTAGGGTCCTTGATTTTTTTTTTTTTATGTTCTAGTCACTGGCTAAAGCTCAAGCAATGTGTCATTTTGTTTTCAAGTGTTTATTGTTTTCCCCTTGACACCACCATGCATCAAGATGAGAAGAAATGAATACCTGCTGCCCTTGTCCTGCTCTTTTAACTGTATTTTTTCCAGTTTCAAGTGGCTTGCTGTAAATTGCGTATCTACAACATTCTCCACATCTTAAGGCTTTAATAAATGGTTCTGCAAACGTTCAGTGACGTTAAAAAAAAATAATAACTGCAAAACGAAGGAAGTGTCAGGATCTACTTGTCACCACGTCTGCACCTACTGAGACGATAAAAATAATTAAGTCCAAATCACACTTGAAACAGAAAATGTCTTCCTTTTACCGTCCAAGTTTGTCTGCATGCCTAACTGCCTGTGTCTGTTTGTTGGTTTTGGTGTAACTTGGGCCACATTTGCAGCATTTTTCTGACAACTACTGTCGTGCTCTTGCAGTTTTGTTTTCTTTTGTAACTTTTCCCCCAATTTTATGGCACTTCCTGCTTGTCCCCTTTGTGACTTCTTTGTCTGATCTATTATTATTCAGTTACACGTCAATATTTTATACAGAAATGAAGCAAGTTTTCTTACCTCTTTTAGATTAGACGTGTCATAGTCACCCTGTATTTTTAACTAGAGACAGTTTAAGGCTCTAAGGTAGTGTTACACTGTATGCTTTGCTGTGTCTCAAGTGTAATGCAGTGTTTAAATGGAGGCTTTGGCACTTTTAGATGAACGTAGCGTCAGTGTTGCTGTGCTGTGTTGGCTTTGAGTGAGGCGACTTCTCAGTAAGGCAAGAAGATACTGTCGCCCTATTCATGAAAAACGCTGCTCATAATCCTGTCTGTCCTTCAGGGTCTGAAGGAGCAAAGCAGCAGCGCCCCCAGGTGACCGATGCAGAGGAGAAGAAATCACAGATCAGTGCCGATAGTGGCCTCAGTGTCACGTCTGGATCTCAGGTTTGTTTGTGGAAAAAAAACGACCCTGCGAATGGTGTGCAGCACAGGTTTTACTGTGCAGCAGAGTTCTCATCTTTTTGTGTTCACAGAAAAGCGACACAGAGTCTGTAACGAGCTCGGAGCCACCGATCCTGACGAGAAGCACCAGCCAGGACTCGGAGGCTAGCACAGTGGTAGGGCACAGCCAACTCAGATATTATGCACTCTGTTCCTTTCTGTTCCAGCTACTCAGCGTTTCACAACATTAACTGCAGATTCCAGGATGATGTTTGTGGTTCGAACCATTTTGAGTTTGTTTTCTGTCATCCAGTCAAAAACTGAAAGGAAAATAAGAAAATGGGTAGTGTGTTGCACATTGTTATCAGTGTGTTCATGGACTGTAGACGGCTTCGGCTCAGGTAGGGCGGCTCGTGCACAAGACTGCAGAAGATCGGTTGTTGAAGTGTCCTCGGGCAAGATCTAAATTTCTCCAGATGGACCGCAGTGCCTTCGGTGTGATTGTGTGTGTGTGTGTGAATGAGAATTACTTTCTGATGAGCAGTTGGCAGCTTGCATGGCTTTCTCTGCCATCAGCGCATGAATCTGTGTGTGAACGGGTGAACGTGTCATGAAGTGTGCCTGTCATGACAAATAATGGTGTGTTTTGCTCAAAATTTTAATTAGAAGTTTAAAATTTTAAAACTAAAAGATATAAAATGAGTCAGGATGAATTTAGAGGAATCGTGTAAAGAAGCAGTCCTGCACACCGTCCATCACTTACTCTCCCTTTATTTATTTATGTCAGTTTGGTCCTCAGACCTTCATCAGGTGAAGTTGATACAAAGGATTGTAGTCAAAATGATGCACATATACATGTGTTGCTGTCAGACACATCACATTTGTTTTTTAACCATGAATATGTACCCTCTGCACGTGAAATGCCACCACTTGTGTGTTCTTCTTACACCTGGACTCTTGTTTGTTTTAGATAAGCAATAGCTCCGGAGAGACTCTCGGCGCTGACAGTGACCTGAGCAGCACAGCAGGAGACGGCCTCGGTGGGAGAATCGCCCCTCACTTAAATCAGTCCAGAGGGACTCTGTCTGACAGCGAGATTGAAACCAACCCAGCCACCAGCACAGTGTTTGTAAGTATACAACTCCCTTACAGCGAAATATGGAAATGATATAATTCTTACTTTAGATCATAGCCAACGTAAAATAAGATGATTTAATTATAAACTCTCTCTATAAACTTATGAAGCCATGAATTGGAGTTTTCAGGGTGGGGGTCAATTTTAAATGAACAACAGTTGTTTATATTTCAAAACACTCCAAATGCACTCTGCGTCTGGAAAACTTTAAGTATGGAAAATCTTGTCCCACTCCAACCTTCTCCGACCTGATCTTAGGACAGAAAGACGTTTTATTGTCTGTTCATGTGTTCTGTGAGACGTCTGAAGCAGCTTACGGCTCTGTTACACATAACGGGCAGGTTCACGTCTCTTTTGTCAAGGCACCGATATGCCAACTCACTATTTCCCACTTAGAGTTGCGTGCTGCTCAAGCTACCGAGGATGCTACAGACAGTGCCAGACTATCGTTGGCATAACAGAGTTATAATCAACAGTACACATGATTTTAACATTTAAAAACAGATTTATCAGTGATCGAAATACATGAAGCTATTATTTTTGTCACTGCTGTTGGCTCACACACATCAACCTTCTCCTGTCTCCACAGGGAAAGACCCACACTCTGAAACCAAGTGCAAAAGATCATGTACTCGCTATGGCAAAGGTGCCGCCTGCTCAGCCCATGGAGGACATCAGTATGAGGATCTACCTTTGTGAAGGCCTCCTGGGTACGTCTTGCTGTTCTAGTTTCTACTTCCTCTTACAGTTTTGTCAAACAGCTGACTTTTCTAACTTAAAGGTGTCCTCCCTCTGTTTGTGAGGGTTTAACTTTTTGTCCTGCGTTGCTTTACTAACATCGTCTTTCAACAACTTCAGATATGAAAAGATACTTCCGCTAAATGCTGCGACCTCTTCGCTCTCTACAACTTGTGCAAGCTCTCGCTTCTGGTCGCACATTAATGTAACTACAGTGAACTTTAACTGATAGTGAAACGGGTTATTTTTAAAGGACAAAAACAGAAGTGAAACACGTGATTACCTAGAAGTGAAAGAAGCGAAAGGTTATACCCCGTTGCTCCTTTCCTGATGTAACTTTACATAATGTAACTGTCTGATGAATTAACACCGCTGAGTGAAGCGGGAGTCGTTCACTGTTGTTTGAGAGGTTTGATTTAAAAAATATGTAATTAAGGTGCATGCAGCGTTAATATTAAAGTTTAAGCAAATCAAATACTGAACTTGTATGTTTAACAAAACAAAATCAACCGATAATCAACCTTGTAAGTTAAACTACAGTTTTTAAAAGGTAAAAACAATAACGAGTCAGTATTATATTAAAAAAAGTAACAATGTTATTGCTCATCTACTTGACTGTTGACTTGAATGTTTTATCCTTCTTATAAGTTCAAGCTATAGATTATAAATTAGTGATGAAATGAGCACCATGTGTGGTTTGTCCTTGTTTTTGTTCCTCTGGTGTGGTTCTCGGCTCGCTCTGCTCTTGTTTTTGCCATTAAACCTACTCACCCCTTCGCCTAACCCCCTCCTCCCGCTCTCTCGCTGCTTCTCGTCCCTCCTGCTGCTCCTCTTGGGAAATTCTTCCAGGCCGCGATAAGAGCTCCGTTTGGGATCAACTAGAGGATGCTGCCATGGAAACCTTTTCTCTAAGTAGGGCTAATCTCTTGCCTTTGCCCCTTTTTTCCTATGTATATATATGTGTGTGTGTGGGGGGAGGAGGGGGTGTATCCATTGTTCACACAGATGGGTCTGTGTTTAATCTCTGATGTGATGTGGGTTTTTCCTGTGCGTTGGTGAGCTGTGTGTTTCCGAACATGAGATAGGGGTGGAAAAAATCAGCAGTCCTGCAGAATTTGGTCACGGTTTCCCCTCACAGGGAGTTCAAAGACAGCAACATGTGTGTGATTTCCGTTGCTCTAACTTTTAACGTTCACTTTAATTTCTGTTCACTTTACATTTTAACCAGTTTTCTGACTGACTTCCACGGTGACCTAAAAGCTTAACGTTTCATGGGTTTGCATATATTTGTTGCCTTCAAGTGCTGTCAGAAATGTAATTATGTGCTGAGCGCACTCATGAGAGTCACCAGCTGGTGAATAAGATTGAAATGTCAAGATACCCAATGAGTTACTGCAAAGTGAACGAGGCGGGGAAACAGAAAGTGAAATATTTTATTCCTCTTCTGCATCCCGTGAAAATGATTTGTGTGATTTCTTTTACCTTTTAAGTCGTCGTGCGTTTTTTTTTTTATCGTTTTATTAATTTTGTGGCTGTTTGAAACTTTATTTCTAAATTACAATAAGAAGAAAATGTTATTTGCCCTTCCAGGATGGTTACAAAGAATAGCACTTAAATGCAGCATCAGATGCCAGCCCAATATTATTAATGCAAAAACTGATAATTCAAGTAAAGGTTTTGTTAGATCTGTTAGACCTCTTACCTTCCTGTATTCCACTGAGCACTGATGCATCGCGTTCTGTGTACGCCGCGGCGCCAAGCTAATCGCGACTGTTCTGGAATTTCAAAATAAAATACCCTAAAACAGCTAAAAGGGAAATAATTCTGCAACTATGTAGCATATTTACTCATGATAGAAATGACCAAAATCTGAGCAAATTAACAAAGTCTTGCAGACAAAATCTGGTGGGGTTTGAAGTTGTGACAGAGCCATGCGTGGTGGGATTTTAGAAGCGTTACAATGTGTAATTGCAATTGGTCTAATTGGCTCTTACAGGTGGTTTAATGTAGACCTATGAACTGCTTGATCATTTTCTAAAAGCAGATTTGATTGAAATCCACCTGAAATTTTGTAACAAGTTAAAACCAAACTGTAGAAAGCCACATGAACAATAAGAACACTATATTAGTTGCTTTGTATCTTTTTTAAAATAACTTACAGGAGTTATTTTGTTTAATAGAAATCTATTTAAATTAGCTGGTATGAAAGAACGTGTGCTTGTGGTTGTATTGTGTGACATGTGTGCTGTCTCCACGTGTTCAGGTAAGGAGCGCTCCACACTGTGGGACCAGCTTCAGTTCTGGGAGGACGCTTACTTAGATGCTGTGATGTTGGAGCGTGAGGGCATGGGAATGGACCAGGGACCCCAGGAGATGATTGAAAGGTTGGCTTGACGATTCAGATATTAGTTTTGTCACTGCAACTCTGTGATTCTGGTTCTGGATTATTAAAACTTGCTTTTCTATGTTTAGATACTTGTCTTTAGGAGACCACGACCGCAAGCGTCTGGAGGACGATGAAGACCGACTTCTGGCCACCTTGCTGCACAATATGATCGCATACATGCTGATGATGAAAGTACGGAGGCCTGTTTGTCATAAACATAACTTTTTTACATCGTGTTCACCTCCAGATATCCTAACGTTTGTTCCCTGTGGATGTTTTTGTTTGGTTAGTTGAGCAAAAATGACATCAGGAAGAAAGTGAGACGTTTGATGGGGAAGTCCCACATCGGCCTCACATACAGCCAAGAGATCAACGAGATACTGGACAAACTGGCCAACATGGTGAATATCTGTCCTTATTTGAACTCAGTTCAGCTTTATTTGT
This sequence comes from Miichthys miiuy, assembly GCA_036365135.1. Classification (NCBI taxonomy): domain Eukaryota; kingdom Metazoa; phylum Chordata; class Actinopteri; family Sciaenidae; genus Miichthys; species Miichthys miiuy. The sequence goes on from CM071603.1 coordinate 26,271,227, forward strand.
TATTTCTTCTTTGTAAGTATTTACACGAAATTATATTTTCAGAACGGCCGTGAGCTCGCCATCAGGCCCAGTGGAAGCCGTCACATCAAGAAGCAAACATTTGTTGTACACGCCGGCACTGATACCACAGGAGACATCTTCTTCATGGAGGTACGCAAAGTTTAGTTCCTTATTGTAACTGTGTAGAAGGCATGTTGTCGCTTTTTTGTTGTCGATATAACTCATCATTGTTTCAGGTTTGTGACGACTGCATAGTCCTGCGCAGCAACATCGGCACGGTCTACGAGCGCTGGTGGTACGAGAAGCTCATCAACATGACTTACTGCCCCAAGACCAAGGTGCTGTGTCTGTGGAGACGCAACGGCCAAGAGACGCAGCTCAACAAGTTCTATACCAAAAAGGTGAGAGACGGCACCTCTGTGCGTCCTGAGATTTAATCCACTGCAGGAGAACGTCGATTAGAAATTCAAGTAACTTTCCTCTTTGCTTTTCAGTGTCGTGAACTCTACTACTGTGTTAAAGACAGTATGGAGAGAGCTGCAGCAAGACAGCAAAGCATAAAACCAGGTTTGTGTTTATGTGCCCTTTCTTTTTTTTTAACCCGTCTTTCTTTCTTGGTGGACTTTTGCTCATTGTTTACAGGTTTAACAATACACACATTTTAGTTCCAGCATCACAGTTAAATATATTTTTGGGTAAAAAAGGGAAACAGCCTGGGACGAATACAAGGACATCTCGTCTATCAAGTGGCTGCAGTGTTGTGATTGTGTTAGTATTACAGTTTATTGGAGTCGTGGACTTTGTGTTTAAGACAAAGATAACATCTTACAAGCAGGACAGGCTTCGACATTTCTGTCCCACACGGCAGCAGTGTGTGATGTTTCTGTCTGCACGCACTCAGCCTGTTAAATTCTGGATTTCTTATCCGTACTCTCCGTGGGTCTCCTTCAGGTCCGGAGCTGGGCGGAGAGTTCCCGGTCCAGGACATGAAAACTGGTGAAGGTGGACTGCTGCAGGTCACGCTGGAAGGAATCAACCTTAAATTCATGCACAGCCAGGTAAGAGGCCAGTAACCAAGAGCAGAGACAACTGCTTCTCATCTCACACGAGGGCATGAAAACAAAAACTCACTCATGATGGTTCATCCCCATCCTTCTGTCCACCTTTCTGCTCATCTATCCTGTTTGCATCATTTCCTTTCATCTCGTGACGTCTTCCTCTATCGCCAGTAAAACCTAAAACAGGCAAAATGTTAGCGACGACTGACAACACGTTTTAATTGGCTTTTATACTCAGTCCTGAAGTTTAACCCTTAGAGGAAGAATTCCTGTTTGTGCTTTTGCTTTTTTGGATTTGCTTTTTTCAGTTTGTGTTTGTTTGTTTGTGTTTGTGTGTGTGTGTGTGTGTGTGTGTTCATATGCATGCTTTTCCCCAAAAAAACAAACCAAAAAAAACAATATTAACACATCCTTCCACACAAGCTTCTTTTGACATCCGTGGTGCTCAAACCTCATTGTTCATTTACTGTGTGGGAGGAGATGAAGTGTTAATGTGTGTGTGTGTGTATGTGCGTGTGTGTTGTGCATCAGTGGTAAGACGGATGACCTTGAGCAAAGACTTTTCATTAATAATTGGCTATTTAATAGCAACTTTAACATTTTTAAGTTTGGACCCTCGAACATCGTCATGTGTTGTCTTCACATCTGCGCAGGTAGTCGTAGTCGGGGTTAGTATTTCTTCTTCAGGTTTATGAGAATGTGAAGCTGTGGTTGAACGATGTGCTGTAGGTGAAGAGTCCGAGACGTGACCACGTTTGAAAGATGCTAACAGACGCTTCAGACAAAAACAAGAAAACAAAACACAAAAAAAGAGGCGTTGTGTTCCTCATCAGCCGTCCTTCATCTTTAAACTCATACCTCAATGACAGAAGAAGAGACAGTTCAGACAAATTACAAGAAAGAAAACAAATCTCACGTCACCTTGAGTGGCGTGGTTATGCAGACAGCTGTCGAGGTTTGTCGAGAGATGTTTGGCTATTATTTGAGTTTGCCTTCAGTCCAGTCCAGTCCAGTACAGTGCAGGTGAATGGACTCTCATTTGTGATGCTCACAATATTTCACTGTCCTGATGATCCACCGCAACCTCTGGAGTTATAAAGAGCTTTTTACCTTTTGAGGAAAAATATTTAAAAATTTGCACGGACCAATCACAGTGCAGTCGGTTGTCTGTGATAATGTCTGTTAAATTAGGCCTGCAACTCATTTGCCAATAAAACCTTTAGTCCATAAAATGTCAGAAAAAAATGCAGATCATGGTTTCCTGAGCTCAAGTTGACACGTTCAGGTTGTTTGTTTTGTCCGACCAACTGTCCAAAAGTTAAAGATATTTAGTTTATTATCATATAAAACTAGCAAATAATTCACATTTCAGAATCTGAAATCAGTTCATCTTTGACATTTTGCTTAAAAATGGGTTAATTGATTAATTATTTTAGCTCTGTTTTGAACTGAAATTGCACAGAGCAGTGATAACACCATCGAATGATTGGCTAACAGTTGACACAGACATCGTCCACATCGGTCAGTTTAGATGCTAAATAATCTAAATTTGTATTATTCTTCACTTGTAAAATAGAGTTCAGATGTAACATAAAAACATTTCTCAGTTTCTCGCCTTAAGTAATAAAAAAATATTCACAATAAATCCTTTTGATTCAGTTTGAGTCTGCAAAAAGCGATGCCTCTAAAACTGCCCGTCCAGCACCAAATGTCAGACAGACAAAGTTAGCAGTGAACATTGTGGAGCAGCTAAAGAGATATTTCCATCCGGAGTGGGCTGAGTGAATATCGGATTCATCTCGTGGAGAGAAACTCCAAATGTGTCTGCTGGACGTGCAAATAAGCAGCTGTTATCAAATTAAGAGGTGATTTAAGTTTGTAGCTTATTTCTTTGTCAACGCAGGTTTAAATCTAAGTTTTCACGCTGCGAGCATCACAAATAAAATTCCATCAATCTCGACTGTAAAACCGAAACCCGATCCTCTGACTTGGACGTTGCAGCACTGAGTCACTGTTTATGATTACTTCCTGTTTTTTGTCGCTGCTTCTGCTTTTTCAGGTTCTTTGAGTTCAAGTTGAGTTTTTGCGCTTCGTATTGCAAGGGGCAGAGAGTAACAATTAACCCAACGAGATGCTCAATGTAGAGCGCCGCTTTCCTAGAATCATCTTCATTGGCGACTTTGCTACAGTTGTTAGATCTGTGAGCGTCTGTAGATCAGCTCATGGCGGATAGTTTCTGAGTTAAAACAGTTTCACCAAACTCCTCAGCACTGGGTGTCAAAATTCTTTAGCATCTTCAGCGAGTGAGCGCTGGGCCGGGCCCTTTTGGCAGCTCCTGCGGTGAGATGGTGTCGGAGGTGACATTTTACACGCCGTAGCGGGGATTTCCTGTCCGTCAGTGACTTTGCCCCTCATTTATCTGTTCTGCTGTGTGAGCAAGTGGTGTTGGTGCCAGCCCTTGTTGCTGGAGGAGGAGGCATGGAGGGCTCTGGGGGACTGAGATGTGTTTAAAGTCCAGGAAAACAAAGGTGAATCCAGCTCTCAGTATAGTCAAACTTTCTAGTCCTCTTTTTCTCCTATTCCTCCAGTTTTTCGGGGTGTTGATTCCTCTTGTGATGGGTTTTTTTTTTTCTTCCATATTGGCTCTGGTAACTTCTCAGCTTAGATTCTTGATTTGAATACCGTACGAGGCTCCTGTGGATAGCGCCCTCTCGGAGTGTCGTCGAGTGTTTGTGCTCTTCTGTCCGATAATAATCCAAACCATTTCTCTCCCATGCTCTCTCCCCCTGCAAGGAGCGGAAGGTACACAACCTCTGCTGTGTTTGCTTATTAGCAGTTACATCTTATTGGGTTTTCCTTTTTTCTTTTCCTTCTTCTTCTTTCTTTTTGTTGTATTTGTTCTTCTCTGTCTTTTCTTTTAACTGTTGTAGCTGTATGGCAAATCTAATTTTGTGTCCTTGTCTACATTTTTCTATGGAACTTCCATGTATGCATCATATGGGCCATATTGTATCTCTGAGCATAAAAAGAAATGCGTTTCTCCTTTTTATTTTTTTACTTTTTATTTTTTTAAACTACCTCTGCTGTTTTACTCTAAATATGACTAAATGATCCACTTTCATTGATGAAACAAAGTCATGTTGAATTAGTTTTTTTGAGCTTTGAGCAGACTAAATGCATCTCTGCCCTCATTTAACCGTCGCCCATGTATGCGTTTGATCATGGAAACTTCTCATAATGTGCTTTTCTTTTCTTTCGTTAGCTGTTAAAAGCTTGCATTCCATGTGTAGTTGTTTTATTTTTTTTACCTTTCATACTGAATAAAACAAGTTTTCAAACATGGTTAATTTTGTTTAAATATGAAGTGTTTACTTTTCATCCAGTGTTGTTGAGTTAATAATGTTCTGTCTTGTTTTGTTTGTTTTTTGTTTGTTTTTAGGTTTTCATAGAGCTGAGTCACATTAAAAAGTGCAATACAGTGAAGGGAGTCTTTGTCCTGGAGGAATTTGGTAATTACACCATCTATTGATTCTAGGCCTGTACTCGGCACGGCAGTAACTCAGCTTCGTGGCAAATGTATTGACAAGAGCTAATAAGGGTTCACTGAATTGGATGCTGGCTCTCCTCGAGGAGCGCCGAGACGCCGACGTCTGTGCGTGATTTAAGGAGTGATTAATTGTTCAGAGGGACGTGCTTTTCTTTAAATCACGTGGTGGAGGTGGAAGTTTAGAGCAAGTGACGTTTCTTTCAGAGTTGGAGAGAGAAATAAGAAGAAAGAAAGGTGAGGACGGAGAGTCTCGCTGCTTTTTTTCCCCAAATATATTTTAGTGTTTTCCAACAAAAAGGCACCAGTAGAAATAAAAACTAAAAACGTTGCATCTTAGGAAACATTGTCAGTTCTGGTGGAAGCATCACTTGATGTATAATAAATAAAAGTATTTCAGATGAAACCGGGCTTGATCACATCGACAAGTTTCAGTTTTAGAGAAAACAAAAGAGATTATCGTGTGTCTAATGTTAAGAAATGTAAAAGGAAAGATAAACCTTTAAGGATAAGTTTGACAAATCCCATTTAAAAAAGACCCAAATCAATAAAAAATATTGTCAGTAAAAATATTTATTATTCCTCTGTGCCGTAGAGCTCTGTTAGTGTCACATCAGTGAGTCACGCTGCAGTGACTTCATTACTATGAATACACACACACACCGACCCACACTGTAGTTTGTTTGGACTCAAACATTGTCAACAGTGCACCAAATGTGTATTAATCCACAGCTGAAAATAGTCCCCAACAAATGCACTGTTCACTCCTGTTTGAGTAATGTTTGCTAAAAAAAAAAACTACAGCGCCCAGCTGTTTTAGAAAAAAAAACCGACATATTTATGACTTGTTCTTTAAGATTTACATCTTCTACAGGAGTAAGTGGGCTTCGGGTGGAGTCAGACAGTATTGAGGCAGATCAACTTATTGATGATTTTGGCCTTTTTTTCACGGGATTTGTCGGCCTTTCCTTTAAGTTCTTGCATGATCAGTAAAAGTTACAGACACAATATCAACACTTTTACTGAAATAAATCGATAACTGTACGATAGCTTCCATTGAAAAGTGAAAATCACTAATTGTACCTCTCATTGCTCCGTTAAAATCAGAAGAACATCAACGACCGTTACAAATATTTAACCTAGCTGTACGATAAACAACCCCTAATTTATAACTTTTATGATTTGTACATCTCATTGCTTCGATAGAATCAGGAAAAAACATCTGATTTATCAACATTGAAAAAAAATCCTCTATTAGAGGCAGACACATATTTCACAAAGGAAAATCGATGTTTTACGCCTGTGACTGAAAGCCAGCAGCATTGACAGCTGTTATTAAATCTGTAGGTAGCTATCAGGTAGCTGTGAGCCGTAGCTGTTCTGTCGTTCAGCCTTGATATCTCAGTCTGTAGCGAGCAGCAGTTTGAGGCGTTAGTCCACTTTCAAGCCCAAAAACTTGCGTCAGAGGTTGGAGTTGAGAGCCAGGCTGGGTTACTGCCGTGTCTCTGTGCTGCTTTTGTAATGTTGCCCTCATCTTTGCCACTATGAAAACCTTCATTCTCCAGCAGGTAAAGTGTTGTCACCTTTCTCCTTCCTTACTCAAACTAATTGCGTGCCGAGTATTTCCACACTCTATCCTTTTCATCGATTCATACTTTTGATTTTTTTTTTTTTTTTGAGTTTTCCTCTGCTTCCTCACTTCCATCACTTGCTTTTCATTTTCGGAGATCACCCTTCCCCTCCCCCCCCCCAGACGCCATCTCTCATGTGGTCTATCATTTACCTGATAGTCTGCCTCTGTATCTCAGCAACGGAGATCTTTGGTGGCACTGTTGTTTTCGGGGTGGGGGCGGGTGGTTCGAGCAGAGGGATTTAACATCTCCCAGCCCTTTCATCATGTCCAGATCTCAGCCTTCCCATCTCTGCTATGGGTTCACAGTTACTAATGAAAAGTCAGTCTGTCCTGTGGACAGTGACGCGGTCCTGGGTCAAAGGATTTTGGCCTCTCGTAGCTGCTTTTCTGTGATGTCTTTTTAACTTTCAGTTCTCTGGGGTGGAAGAGGGTTTGGGAGGGGAGCTCGTCCCCCCCCCTCCCCACCTTCTTTTTCTTGTGTTTATTGTTTTTCATATTTGAAACTTTACGACCTTTGCAGTCTCTCGTTATATGACATTTGTGTTTTTATTTGTCCATTCCGTGGGCCATGAACGTCTCGCCGACAGTTCAGATTTAGTACTTTGCCTCCTATAAACAGTTGAATCATTACACAGTCAGAATATTAACATATTTCAGCCCCCTCTTGCCTCTTTGTCTTCACCTTGCTCTCCTCTCCTGACTGTTGAGGTGGACTCTTCGTGGCCCACGTCTCATTTTACACCTTGTTGAAAGTCTCCACCCTGTAAGCCCCAAAAAAAGCTCTCAAACAGTAACTCATTGAGGTTCCTGCTGCCTTTGAATTGTTTGTTTTGTCTCTTGCACCGGCATAGTTCCTGAAACTAAAGAAGTGGTGATCCACAAGTACAAGACCCCAATGGTGAGTCCTCGCTTCTTCCGTCACAGTCAGTACTTTTGAACAATGTATGTCGAGTTCTAATTCATCATAAGGTGTGTACAGCAGAAATGTGACTATACCTGTAAACTATGTAGCAGTCCCTCGTCCTCTCTGGGAAAACGAACATGAACTTGAATCTGTAAACCACGAGGTCGACATTACTGTCCTCCGGGGGGCCGTACTGGGCTCAGAAGGTGGAGTGAAGATTCGGTGGAGGGGAGAGGTTAAAAGATGAGTTTGCCCACGTTAAGCCACGTTTTCACCAAAATCTTACCCATGAAACTCGAACGTAACCCCTCAGATCCCCCCAGTTTCCACCAGTAGACGACACTTCAATGTTGGAGGATCACTTCCTTCACTTTTCCTGGTCTTAAGAAGCTGCAGCGTTTATCAGCTGACACACTGTACATTCACTGCCATCCTTTCACTCCGTTTGTATTCACCGTCACTTTTCTGGCTCCCTCTGTCTCACTCTTCTCCTCGCCGCGCACAACATGTGGACGTTTATTAGCCTTCCGACGAGGACACGCAAAAAAAAAAAAAAAGGCCGCAGGCGGCGAGTCAAAGGACTGATGTAGGATTTCCTGTTCCTTTCCAGCAGAGTGCTTGAGATGATGAGACGACGTGGTCTGCAGTGTTTGTAGATCAACCTCGCCGTCCCGGTTCAGTGTGCTCGGTACCTCGAGGGGTAACGGAAAAAACAGGACAGAGCAGAGAGGTTCTGTTGGTACCACACGACTTTTGACAATGTAACTGGACTGCTTGGTGGAAACAGGGCTTTAGATAGTCAACTCGCCTCACTTTATGGTACAACAGATTCACTTTCCACAGCTGTAAACGTCTGCTCGTAGTTTTAGAAACCATTTTGTCCGAGAATGATCTCCACTCGACACTGAAGCTCCAATTGAACTTTTTCTGACTGAGAAAATGAAGACGTTTTGGTAGCTGTGAGACTGGATAGTTAATGAACAAGCATTATTCTGTCGTCAGCACTAACTGGAGCTAATAGGTTACATCACAAAGCACCGGTCAATCATTAGGTTTTAAGCAAATGTGCAACTAGAAGGACACAGATTTAAACAAACCTGTTTACACTGACCATCCTCGAGCTCTAGCAAACATGTCGAATGCCTTTCCTTCCCCGTGAAGTATTCACAGAGACGATTTTTGAGGATATTAAATTGCGCGTCGTTCACATCTGTGTTTACTCAATAGCAGTCTTTTAACTGCCACCAACTATTGATCAGCGGAAAGACGGGAAGCTGCAGAATGTGTGTGAAGATGCCAGCGTGCACGATACAAACACAACAGGGAGTCACTCATAGAAAGATCGCTCCAGATTAGTGGTCAGGAAACTCTGAAGTAACGCCCAACTGACCACCTCTGATCACGTTGCCTCGGTCGCCCGGTCGTGCCGCTTCGCACTTTACGACATGAGAAAAATCAGGCGTAACCTGACTGAACGTGCTACCAGACTCCTGATACAGGCTGTGGTCATCTTGCAGCTTGATTATTGTAACGCCCTCCTGACGGGCCTCCAAGCCTGCACAGTAAAACCTTTCAGATGAACCAGAACTCGGCCCTCCTCCAATGAACGACGGCCTGGCTCTGCCGCCCGTACGCTCAGGGTCCAAACCTTTCTCGTCTGTTGTTCCCCGTTGGTGAAACGTCCTACCAGTTCCTACCAGATCAGGGGCGTCCCTCTCTACGTTCAAAAACCTCCTGAAGACCTTCAGCTCTTCAGAGAGGACCTCCTCTACTTACTGCTGCGCTAACATGTCCTCGTCACGCTGTACCTTGATTGTTTTTGGATGAAAGCTAAACGACTGAGTGTGAATGTAACTGTGCTCCTGGTTCTTTCGTCCTCCTGCAGGCACATCAGATCTGTTACTCGGTCCTCTGCCTTTTCTCCTACGTGGCGGCAGTGAAGGGGAAGGAGGCGGAAGGAAAACCCAAGATTCTGTCACCGAGACCCCTTCCTAGCTAGTCTACACCTCCCCCGTCTTCTCCTCTCTCCTCCTCCTCCTCCTCCCCCCTCTGTCCTCGGTGTGCCTCTCTACTCGAAATGGCATCTCAGCTGTAAAACCAGACTTCTGACAATCCCTAACTTTACTCTAAGCACACAGTCCCTGCTCCCTCCTCCTGTATATACAAGCCTAAGACCCCTATCGTGTAGACGTGTTTGGTCTGTGATGTCGTGTAAATACTTCCAAACCCCCACCCTCCTCATCGCTGTTGTCCTGATGATCATACCGACTTAGCTAAATGTTTGCCTGCTCCTTAACTCTGGAGAAGCGACCCCCCCCCAACTCCACCCACCTCCCCTCGAGCTCAAGTCTTCTATCGTTCCTGCTGCCAACTGTTTTTACCGATATGAGGCACAGAGTGCATGCAGGTCCCGTGCACAGCCTTGACAATCCACTACATAGTAGCTCCGACCCGACCCGACCCTTCCTACCTTGTCTCCATACGACTGTGTGAGTTATCTTGTGATATGTGGTTACTGTAAAGTTCCAAGTCTGTCCAAGTTTAAAGCTGGTGAAACATCCAGAGACCCTCTCGTAGTGCAGGACGTCCCACGCTGATGAAAACGCTGCTGTATACTGCACCGGAGCACCGCATGTAAACGCTTCTTCAAAGTGTTTGAGCCCTAAAATAATGTGAGTGTTCTCAGATGTGTTCTCTTTGCCCTATACTGGCCCGCCAGGCTGAATTACTGTTCTAGTTCTACTGTAAAATTTCTCGTCTGTGGTCTGCTGTTATCAATTGCATGTTACTATGAGGATGAAAAATAAATATTATATATATTTCTATATATAGTATTTATTTAATATATACATATATTGACTGTACATTTCTCTGGAAAAAACAAAAAAACAAAAATGTTACAAACTGTTGATTTGCTAGATGTGCAATACTTAATAAGTAGTTAGCCATTGCCAGAGCCGGGTTTTCTTCAGTTCACTGGCATTCACAGGATGAAGAACATGAGGAAGAACTTTTTTTCTATAGTACGTGTTGAATGAATATGATGACGCCACTGTTTTAAAGTTTGTCTTCTGAACTCGCACGGCTGCCGCGTCGCTTAACGGAGGATTTTGCGCTCAGTGATGTCACAGCAGGTTGGAGGGTGCCGGCTGACTTTTCTGTTTGAATTCAGCCACCACAAGTTAGCGAAAGGTGAAACGAGGTGAAAACCGAACCCGACTCACGCTGCAGGGGGGCGCTGTGGTTACCGACGTTATTCAGCTTTAAATTTCCACGCACAGGTTCGGATTTCGTCCGAAATCTCTGCCTGGAAATTTAAAACAAGTTGCAGCTTCTGCCTTATGCACACTTTTCCCACTGTCACGTCGGCCTCTTAAGTTGTAGATATTGGAAATTTTCCATAATTCCCCATATCTCCACATATAATATTGTGCACAGCCAAGAAAAAACACACACCTGCTTTCACGTCACAGATCACGTCGTGACAAAAGTACAAAATCCTCCGAACTCTCAGCAGCAGCTTTTTGCGTCGTGTGATCGATCTTTCAGACGTGCTCCCCGAGGAGATCATCGAGTCTTAATGTTGTTTCTGTTCTGTGGTAGTAAAAGAACGGTCCGATCCGGTCCTATCGCTGGCCCATTAACTTTCACAGTGAGTGTGTGTGTGCGCGTGTGTGAGTTTGTTTGTGTGTGTGTGTGTGTGTGTGTGCACACGTGGTGAACAGTTTCAACAGATCAGCAATATAATCGGTACAGCTATATCACTGGAAGATGTTTCTTTATGATTCAGACATGCTTGTATTTTTAGTAATTTAACTGTGCAAAGGAAAATAATCCATCGGATGTTCAGAAGATGCCGTTCACGAACGCCACACGTGACGGTGTAAATAAGACCCGAGTCGATCTGAAGCATCTCAAATTTGGTTTTGGTTGGTGGGAATGGGACACAGCTCTTTTTTTTTTTTTTTTTAAACTGGATTATTACAACTCATCTCTGTCATTGTACTAGCCAGCTGCTGTAATGAGAGGGAATAAATGAAATGAGATGCCAGGTGTAAGTATTCCAGTATTTGAGAAAATATTTATAGAACATGTACAGCTTTGGCAATATAATAAAGTTGTCGCAAAACAAAGCTCGGTGTCCTTTTTATGAAGAAACGTGCATCAAAGATCGTGCGATCATCGTGCGGTGCGCTGGGCCTTGAGTTTCATGACACTCTTCAGCTGTCACGATATAAAGTTCAAAAAATAATCTTTAAAAATGTAAACAGAGTCAGAATTCTAAGTTTGCCTCCATGTTGAACAAAAGTATCAAGATTAAAGTTTTCAGCCGCAGAGGATGAACTGTTACATGAACATGCAGTGAGTTGTACACTGGCAGTGACTCTGCGTCACATCTGAAGAATAAACACACACAAACGTATTCGAACATGAAGCACGCTGTGCTTTTTAATGACATCATAAAAACAGTTGACGGGTCTTCATAAGATCAGTTTTCCTATTTTACAAAATCACATGATCCTGGTGGTCATGCAGACAGTTTTGGATCTTTCACAGCAGCCGACTTAGACATGAAACAGTCATCACAGGTGATGCTAACGAAGGCTCTGTTCCATTTACTGCTGCAGACTGTGAGCAGCACCCTGACTCTGTTTGACCTGAAGGGAACCTTAACGAGCATCATCGGTAACACCTGCGTTCACCTGCTATTCCACGTCAAAATGGCGGCTGTGAAAAAGGTCCGTCACACTTCTAGATAATCCACTGACCTCCCCATCGAACTATTTCCCCCGAGAGATCTGTGGATTATTCAGATGAACGTGACGAGTTACTGCGATGACATGATTTTTCAATGCTTTGAGCACCGTGAACAAAAATCTACCCACCTCATCACATTCAGGCACTAGCAGGAGTTTTAACGGCGTACCGTCCTCCAAGAACTAAAATAAACGGGACAGTTTTCAGCTTCGTGACGACACATGCATCAGATAATCTGATGTGGTTTATCTAAAGAATTTTTCAAATCCTTAAAAAAGGTAAAAGCGCTGGTTTCACGTGGAAACTAGCTACCAAGGCTAAGTACAGTTGTATTTAACGGAGCTGTCAAATCCATACTGTCACGTCTAGTACAGCTGTGGCTTGAGGCCATTTTAAATTCAGACTCCAGCTCGAGGGAAAGTCAAGGACATCGCGTCCTTTGTGTAGGCACGGGGTTTAAAGGAAGAGGTAGCGAGACAGCAGGTGGCACGAGGGAAATAAGATCAAGTATTGTAACAGAATTTATATCAGGGCTGAGTCTGACGTCACTCCCTACATACAGTAATGAACACTGTAGTGACATTTCTGATTAAACGACATGGTGGGCTGTAAATAATGTATTATTACAGTGAGAACTTCAAAATGACAGTGTCATGATCATAATGTGGCGTACCCAGCACAATGTAGAAAACCTCTTAAGTTTAAGCTTATAAAAACGTCTTTGACATTAGTCTCCGTGACTACAAAAAAATGTATCTTTGCATTGAAGTGTTGCTCTAAGGTGAGGAGTTGCTGTCGTCATTTAAACTTTGCACCAATCAAAAGCATCCCAACTCGATCGTTGTATGATATAATAATAATAATTCCATGATTTAAAGCTTCAGAGTCAGACATTTAGCTCGACCCCTCGTCAGATTTTTTTTTTGCACTTTGCCCTGCGTCATCTCAGCGTTTTTTTTTAACTTTATACTTTAACTTTTTACCCGCCCGACAAAGGCTGTAAAGCTACACATTTAAATTTGCCTGTTTTTTTTTTTTTTTTTAAACGGAGCTCAGACGTCCTCATTGACCGAGCTGCGGAGTATCCGGAGGCGAGACATGACTTCGTCCCAGTCCAGGTAGGCGCCCTCCAGGTGTCGCAGCATGTCTGGCCTGCTGATGTAGCTCCTCCGCCCGTGCAGCAGACGCCAGTTATCGAAGGTCACTATGTCACCTGAAATAAAACAACACCCACAGATCAGAAACTGACGTAGATCTCATATGATCAAACTACACAATATACGTGTCTGTTGGATTAAGTGATTTTAGAGTCACGTGAATCCAAAAAAGGCATAAAATTAATCGGATCTTCCACAATCAACTTGTGGTCTAACCCTCCTCTAGCTCTTCTAGACTGCCGAATGTCATCAGGCCAAACGGATTAAACTTCATGCTTCACGTGACAGATCGGGATATAATCAGTCAATCCCTCATTGACACAGAGGTCAAAGGTGAAATAAAAACTGTAACTAGCTGGCAGATTAACGCTGACTAGTTTAAAACTTGAACTTGATGACTACATAAATATGAACTTGATGACTTTATTCTCAAAGAATGACGCTCCAGCTGCTCGTCTTGGTCAAAAAGTCAGCAGCCCTACATGGAAACACTTGAGACTAACAGGTTTGTTTGGAGCGCGGTGAAGGACGCGGAATCAAGACGGATGCTTCCTAACACGGAGGTTTGAACCCTTCCCGCCGTCCGTACGCCGTCTCCCTACTAATGGCACCGTCCTGCTCCACTCTGATGTCCTGAGCGTCTGGTACAACGCCGTTACTCCATCTCTGTCACTTGATGCGGCAGACTCTTTGCTGAGCGGTGATTATTTAGAGGGGGACTCGGGTGGGTAATTAGATTTAGTCTAGGTTGACGCTGATGTCACCGTGACCTTGATGAAGATGAAGATGTTGCACATTGTTGTGCAAGGTCGTGTTCTGTTTGCTACAATCCTCCATGTTTGTTTTTTTGTCTTATTTTCATTTGTCATCCATTGAATCAAAATGTTTGTCCCGTAAAACCTTTTCAGCTTAGATTGAGTTTTGGGAGCTGCACACTGACCTGGCTCCATCCTGTAGGTGACCACGTTCTCCGGTCGGTTCATGATGTCCACGTACGCCTTCAGTGCTCTGTAGAAGGGCTGGACCTGATGTAAGGGGAGGTCCAGCACGGAGTCTCTGGTGGCGTTGTTGTAGTTTATCCTCACCACACGGCCTTCAGCATCGACGCTGGGATGAAGGACGAAGTTAATTAAACAATGTTGATAATTGATTGAAGTCAAATATCAAAGCAAATTTTAAAAAATATTAAGATCACTGATGGCAGAATAAGAAGATCTAAAAGTCGTACTTGTTTCTTTTCTTTGGGACGTTAAAGCAGCATGTCTCGACTCATGACAGCACCTTGCAAACTGTCATTTGGCAAACTGAACACCGAGGTTCAGGATTAGTATCGGGCACATTCATCTGTGCTTTTCTTTATTAATTGTTTGCTGTCCTCACTCATCTTTGAGACAAAGCCAGTCACAGGCATACGTGAACTTTTAACAGAGATCGCCTCTGTGCAAATCGATGACTGAAATGAACTTTCCAAATAGCAGCCAGGAGATAATATCGAACATTTACTAATTTGTATAAACGTACTAAAATTCCCAGTGTGAATTCAGTTATTTTTACTGTGAAATTTTAGAAAACGCTGTAAAATGAACCCAAAATGACCGACCAGGAGAATTCATACGACCAGAAAATATTCATACGAGGAGCTCAGACGAGAGTTTTACAACAGCAAACAAACTTCGGGACGCCGTGCTGCATGTCATCCCCTCGCTTTCTGTCCACGCTTTCCTGTCACTCTTCAGCTGCTTCCATCAAAATGTTGAAAAACTAAATAATGATAATAATAATAAAATTGGTTGTTGCAGATTATTTTTCTCTTCTTGCTCCAGTGTGACGATTTGCTACATTTGTCACAGTCGTGACGGTTCAATCTAAAGATGTGACCTTTGGGTCAGTTTTAAACTATTTTCTGACATTTTATAGATTTTGGGGGATTCATCGATGAGTCAAGAAAAGTCATCGATTCTGAAAATAATCACTGGTTCCAGTCGTTTTAACCAGAGAGGATTTGAAATGCCTCATTTATTACTTGGACATGTGATGAATTATCATCTTTACAGCTGATCTCATCAGTTTTTACACTAAATATCTAAAAGTATGTGGAGAGATAAACATTAGATCAAATGTGGTTGTTGGTCACTCTTCTGTCAAGTTCCCGCGTGGGTTTGGAGGCCATATTTGGACGTAATAAATCTGAACAGCAGATGGCAGTGTCTCATTTCAAATCACACACACACACACTGGAGAGATGAACCTCCGCATCTCATTTTGAGTCATTTCAATGTCTGCTGAACCTCTGCTTCACACACAGACAGTAAGTGTGTGTCTCCACTTACTCGATGATGCATTTCTTGGACTGCAGCATGAAGTCGCAGTAGTCCGTCCCCGTGTCGGTGAAGTCGACGTGGAGCGAGGCGAGCGTCCGGAAGGCCTCCGGGTCTTCTCTCCGCAGCTGCTCGGCCATGTGGAAGCCGTCCACCACCTCGCTCTCCCCTCCTTCCACGGCCTGGTTGATGCAGTGCAGAAACTGCACCTACGGCGCGCACACATGCCGCACAAATGCTGCTTTTTACAACTCAAGACAACGCAACAGCCGGATGCCAGCCAGTTTGAAACAAACTTATAAAAAGCAGCACGTGAATTCATTAAGTCATAGCATGTCTGTTTAGTGCAGTTTCATCCTCTAAATGGACCATACAAATCGGATTTTACTCACTCCAGGTGCAAAGTGTAAGGCAGGGTAGTCAGTATGGAGGCTCAGCCTTCCTGAGGTGTAGGCTACATTGTTTGCCATGTATTTGTCCTGGACCTGCCACGTGTGCCTGAGGACAAAGATAACATTCATTAATAAACTCCATGTTAATTATTTCACTTTGGCTTTAGAGGATAAGCAGGGACAATTAGACTGTGCGGAGAGCAAAAAAAAAAAGGAAGAGATGAGATGAACTTTGCAGGGATCCCTGAAGGCAAACAGGGCAGCTTCACAGGAATGCGCAGACGGAAACCTCTGAAGTAGACACTTCATTGAGATGCAGCAGGAATCGGGGCACTAATGAGGTAAAGTTATCTTCCATGTTCTGTTTGCATGCCTCGTTTCGATGCCCGACTCGTAAAAACAAGTCTAGTTTCTCTGATGGCAGGCCTTCAAGCTTTAGTCTGCAGTTTCTTTTCTTCCAGCGGTATGAGCTCATTCGCTGGCAGTGGAAAAAGCGTCACGCTCCAAACCTCTGTTCTGACTGAGTGCACCAGGTAATTCCTCTGGCTTAAAAAAAAAAAAAGCTGGAATGCTTTAAGGTTGTTTTCCTCGTCTCTGTCCTCAAATAATCAACGCCGCACTAAGTCAAAGTGAGGAGGGGGCACTAACAGACACTCTCTAAACGTTTCCATGGAACCCGAAATTAAATCGAAGCCACAGATAATTGACCGGTGGACACATTTTCCTAAACATTAATGTTGCAAAGTGAGACTCTGAGAACTTCTTTCATCAAAATATCTAGCTGCTTTTCTGCAGATTGCTGGAAAAGGGACGGGGATGTAAATAAAAAGGTCTTTCAGATTTAATTCTTACTAATAACACGCCCCGGGCTGCACTCCAGCTTAAATATGATCAGTGGAAAAATCAGCACTTCGAGATTTAGAGGGGAGTCCGATTATTAAACAGTGGCTTTGGCTCGGGATGACTGGAGCGAAATGGATGAACGTCACAGAGTCTTACCCGTAGAAAGTCAGCCTGAGGTAGCCAATCCTCTCAGCGAGCCTGGCGACTTGGCCTTGCTCTACCGGAGCCCCCTTCAGGTACACGATGCCAACGCGACGCAGGGCCAAGAGCCAGGCCAGCGCGGCTTTATCATCGTGGAGGACTTCCTGGTAGTCTGCTGTGGGAATGCGCAGCTTGGACTCCCAATAATATCTCTCTGGAAGAGGAAAGAGAGCATGGAAGGAATGTTATTTCATCTTAGTGGAGATTTACATCCACACAGTCGGTTTCTTTTTACGGTTCTCTGTGTCTGACAAGAAATAAGCTGCGTCTGCAGCGTGCCACCATGAAGCTTTTCCACCCGACAGTGAGTCTTTGTCCTGCGCTGTAGCTGCTCTGTTTAACAAACAAACACCGTCCAACAAGAACAGAACCGGCCCGTATCATAGCACCTTTATCAGCTGTTATATTCATTTATCTTCCTCCCTCCTGCTCCCTCGTTACCGTCTCTCATATCACCGTGTCAGCTTCTGCTCCAGTGAGAATCTGCATGTTCCTCCATGCTGCAGAGATAAATCCCAACAACTGGTTTACTGGCGGAAATAACGGCCTCCATTCGGAGTTTACTGACGTGAGCTCGCGTTCATAAAGACGCTTAATGCTTCCATTAAAGACACCTGTGCAGACATTACCCCGTTGTGTGTTTGAGCTGATGAACACGGAGCAGAAGCGTCCAGGCGTGTGGCTGGGATGAGCTCCAGCACATTAACATTCCTTGATACTTTCCATCAACACACGTCGCTACCTTTAGGACATGTTTTCGTCCCACATGGAAATCAAATAAACGTGTGGAAAGTATTGTCCCGTGCGTTCTGGGCAAAGAAAATGTCACAAACACAAGTATGAACACACACTTCCTGTCATATGAGATACATTTTCAGTGTATAGCTGCATTTGTTTTCAGGCTGAAACTTGAAGAAGCGGAAAGGAAACTATTAATTATGGACTTAATTATCGCTCTCCGTTCGAAAAGCGTTGCATCTTGCCCCTGCATGCGACGCTTCAAGATGAATAGCACGCTGAGAAAAAACAAAAAAACAGTCTGTCTCTGTCGGACAGACAGAAGTGGAAAAAATCCTCCCACAGCTCTCCACCCAGCTGGCAAGACTCCTTTTTCCATGCAGCCTCTCTCCAGCGACTTCACAGAAACAGCTGCTAAGTACATTTGTGGAGGAGGAGGAGGGTTTAGCTGAGGAGATTGTGTACCTGTCTGATGTTTGTGACTCCTCCTAATGTCTCTTTTCACTGCCCACCAACCTCGAAACGACTTTTCCGAAAGGGCTGCGTCGCAAACACACTGCGAGGCTATAAAAGGCTTTTTTGGAGATGGACACACAAGAAGGCGAGCTCGCTGAACTTTATGCATAATTTATTGTCCTCTAAAAGTGTCTGAAACGTTAAAAGACAATGCGACTGTTGGCTCTGAAGGCCGTAAAGCTTTAACAACGCGCACGACTCTCAACCGGTGATGAGGAAGGCGCACAGGAGATGCAGCATCAGTCAGAAAACACAGTGATCATCATGACTCGCTGACCTCCCTCCGGGCTGTTGTCGCAAATGATCAGCTTCTGGCCACACAGTTCAAAGGGTCAGGAACCCCCCCCCCGCTTATTAAAACCCGTCAAGAAGGCCGAGGGAAACAAAGGCCGAGAATGAGGAACTAGGGCAAAGGTCAAGCCTGAATGTAACAATTCCTCTTGTGAAACTGGACCTGGATGTCTTGTACGGGGCACGGCGGTGTTTCAACTCCACGGTTTAGGGTGTCACCTGTGACAAAGAGGCTACAGCGCTAGTCGCGGTGTGCATATACATCAGCTGTGCACAGTCCTGGCCGCGGTTCAACCACGGATCTCATTGTGAACGCTCGCCACACTCGCTGCTGTCGAGCCGGTTCACGCTGAGGCGGCCCGGGTCGAAAAAAATGAAAATGATGAGAACTTTGCATGAATATCTGCCTTCTCATCGGTCTAATGAGATCCAAACGTGCTTTTTTTCGACTGGGGGAGTCACAAATCTGAGATGGGAAAGATCACAAGGAGGGTTTTTTATTTTGGTCTCTCACGTTGGCTAAAGATTGAAAAGAACAAATAATCGCCTTGTCACCGGAGCTCGCTGTAGATACAAATCTGGTCAAATCTAGAGCTTCGATGGTGGAAAATACATTTATTTAAGTAGTTGTGCTTATTAAAAAGGTTTTGAATTACTTGAGTACTTCTGATTCACCTTATTTCAAAAGGAAAAACACTTTCAGCTACAGGTACTGGTTTAACTTGTTTGGATTAAAATGGTGCATTTACAGGACACAATGTATTACAGAGTTACGGCTGCCACAGTCACACTTTCGTATAATGTTGTGTGTCAAGTGTTCATTACGTATGCACAGATAGGCGTGTGCTCGCCGGACCCTGATTGGCCCCAGCTGACAAGGCGTGGTCACCTCCATCACCGCTTCCTGGAGAACAACGATTGGACACCTGCCCCGACCAACCAATCCCCAGTCAAGAGCCCGGCCGTCATGGCGGCTTGCGTTTGTGTGTTTTGAGGTTCTGATCAATGATTCCCTGATTTTTAAACCACATGTACAGTGGGAGGTTTTTCTGCTTGCCTCACCTCTTTCTGTCACGTTGATAATCTGAATTTCAAGCGATAAACTTTGCTTTTACCAAAAACAATTTATGTTACTACCTTTCCCGACACGAGCTGGGACGTAACAGCAGCATCAGTATTTGCTTTGTGATCTTAAATCCTGTCAGTTGTTGTAACCTGCGGGTCAGCACCCACAGGGCACGGCAATATATTGTAGCCATAGGCTGTATACTCTGTCTTTATATATGTTCACAGACCCAGTTACCTCAGTAATATGAGATATGTAATATATGTTCTGTCATGTTTTTAATAGGTTTCCTTTCATTGATGCAGAGTCATCTTACATGTGATTTATATATCTTGCTGCTTATATTTTAATGCATAAATAGTAATACTCCAGTAATTCAGTACATATTAACTTTTATTTTGACACAGTACATTTGATTGATATTTCTGTACTCCGTGGAGCGGCGCTCCACTCATCTTACCAGCGAGTTTCAGCTCATAGTTTAGCTGTCCTGCTGCAACTTCGGTGTTCTGGTTCATGCTATGTCACTCTCATAGCACAGGTTTCCAGAAAAAACACATTGTACACTACTTGCTCAGCACTAAACAGCACATTGTGGAGCATTCAGCAGCACAGAGCCAGGTATTTTTCCTCTGGAGTCGAGAGACAAAAAGCAGAGCTATGAGAGAGAGAGAGAATCAGACTTACATTCACAAGGTGGCCAGAAAAACAACTCCAAATCATGACTGTGTTGCTCTGTACGGTTTGCTAAGTTTATCAACGTATAAGTTGATGGATTACAATAATTCATTTTGTGTTTACAGCTCGTTTCCGCTGCCCCCAAGTGGCCAAACCAAATCAGAAAATTTGCTCATTTGTGTAAAATCGCTTTTCATGGGAAGGATTTAGCCGGCATGCGCTCGAAGGACACCACTGACAGCCTGACAAGACAGTATATGTGCATAATCCCCTCTCCTGTTTCCCCTTGGTCGTGGTCTGCTACAGTGGCTTTTCCAGATGAGGAAACCTGAAGCCGTGGCTCCTGTGGCTGTCAGGCAGCTCATGGCAGTTTGGCTCTCCCCTCTACTGTGCTCTGTTGAAGCTCAGAGGGCTGCGTCGCTCTCCTCTGCAGCTGGGAGCGCCTTCAAAGCTCTGTTTGAATCGCTGCAGTTATCCGGAGAGTTTTGTTTTGACTTGGTTAAGTTTTATCACAGCGCTCGGATCGGCTCACTTCAATGGGCCGTCTGTGGAATGCACAGTGGACGGCTCAGAGCCAGATGGGCATGAACGACCTCTTTAGAAAGTATAAGCGTTATAAATTAGATTCGAGCTGTTGTTCTTAACTAGAAGCACATTTTACTCAAACAAAACAGAACAAGACTGTATTATTTCAGCTGCAGTTTGATCCAAATATCCCATTTATTTAATTTTAGTCGTGTCGTCAAGAAAGCCAGTGGTACAACTTCATTTACTCATCTTACAACTCAGAGAGAAATATTGTACTTTTTACTCCACTACCTATATTTGACAGCTGTATTTACTGGTTACTTTATAAATGAATGATTTCATATACAAAATGTACAATGATCTTATAAACAATCGAACAGCAGCTAAATAGAGACAAATATATGAAATACCACCTTGATCAACTATGATACATCTGTAATAATCATAATAATCCAATAATCGTACAGCAGCCGTTGTTCTGCATTATTTACCTCATAAGTTAACTAGAAACAGAGATCCAATGATTCTTTGACTTTGAAGCCATGTGACCAGCGTTTGGTGAAAAAAACGGAGGCTTAAATTTCTAAAGTTAAAGTTTCCATTACAGAAACAAGTTGAGTTTTTCTTTTATTGTAAAAAGTCCCCCTGCTCAGACATTACATACGATCCACACAATTTACCATACTCCCTCCCCCAGATTCATCACTAACTGTAAAGCTCTGACTCACCACTGTGAGCTTTATTCTTTGGTAGGATGGCCTTGTTTAGCAGCCCGCAGGCCCACACACATTGGTATACATTCATATACAAGGAGACTCTTGGGTTGCTCCCATCCTGTCTATGTTCTTAGAATTCTCAGAACGTTTATATGTTGTTTGCACCAAACGTTCATACAGAACTTGGGGAGAAGCGTTTGGATACTCAATGGGACCTTTCCTGATTCAATAAAAAGTTAAATAAAAAATGTTATGTATGTACTCAACGCTTGGATTTCACTTTTAAAATACCTCTACTGAAGCAAAAGCTCTGAATACTTCCTGCACCACTGAATAAAGAATCATGTGACCGACGTCCTCATTAATCACAGTAAGTAATAAATCATTAACATTGATCCATCTCTGTTATGTCTAAGTGAATACGACTGTGATTTAAACCTGGTTTACGCCCGAGTTTGGCTTGTAAACAGCTGCACGGACAAAATCTGCTAAATGATTGATTAGAGTTTCTTGGGAAGACGTAGCACCCGTTACATTACCATACTGAAAACACGAGCGTTCATTCGTTATTATTAAATTAGCATGACAACTTGAAGCAATTACATTATTTGTTTTAAAAAAGGCGAGTTTGGCAGATTTGGTAAAATGTTAAAAAGTGAAATGTTTCCTTAACAGTCAAAACCTGCAGATATATATTCATAGACTTTGTTTCTTTTGGTAGACAGTATGATACAGTAAATGAATAAGATGGCAAAGAATAACGATCCGAGACACGAGTCCAGACGTTTGAAACACAAAAAGAAACTGTTCCTAATTATATTCCAGCCAACAATTAGCATGTTGTTTGTTTTCACAGCGTACACAATGCGTGTCTGTATATCAATGGAGCTGCACTCCACCCTCCACTAATTCAACAAACACACCTTTATCTATGAAACATGCCGGGAAGACAGAGCAGCCAACCTCTGCATTCCCACTTCTGGAGGAGACAGACTGAGCAGTGTTTTCTCACTGGAGAGCTGCAGGCCCTCCACACACACTAATCCAAACTCAACTCTTTTCTCCATCAGCAAGTTCGGGTTCCCAAAATTCTACTGAGCCCCGCAGTAGTTTGTCAAATCATGTCTTTTTTTTGCCAATTTATGCTCAATGCTTTCAGTATTATTAAAAGTGCCAAGCGGGAGGTCTGGCTTGCCAGAGAAATGAAAAATCCAATCATTATAATCACCAAGCTTTCTGTGCAGTCTGGTGTTAAGGTGGTGAATTTTCAAAAGAGATGACAAAGAAAAGAGGATTTAACCCAAATATAGTTGATGTGTGAAGGAATTACAGGAATAGACCGTGAAAAACAAACCGTGCGTGGGTGAAAAATAGTGAAATTCGTTGAAAGGGAGCCTAACTTCTCTCAAAAGAGGCGTCCAAAATGTTAAGATTTGGCTGACCACCAGTGTTTTCTGACAAATCGAAGTTGCTAAGACACTCAGCGGTTTATAACAGCAACACTGCACGATGATAAAAAAAAAAAACTAATTCTGACAAATTAAAACACTCAAGTCATAGTTTACAGTTCAGATTCCTCACATTCCTTTCAGGTCGATAAGACAGCATGTACACGTGTATGTAAGCACGTGTTTGAGGAGTCAGTTCTGCTGAAGCTGTAAATGGTACGTGAAGTGACGGTCAGGTTTGGAAAAACACAAGTTTTTCCATGGATGGACCTCCACAGCTATGTTTCCAGGAGCCTTTCTGTCAACTGACGAGTGATGACACAGAAGACTAAATTCAGACCAGATGGCAAAGGGGGGAAACACTAGCCAGACAGGGAAATGACAAATCAGCTGCTACTTGGCTAAGTTATAGAATCAGTCAGTAGACTTAATGGAAGAACGTCCAAACTCAGCTGAATCCGTTTAGGAGGGCGTCAGACCAGTTGGTCAGGAAGTTTACAATAACTGTCCAATCCCAATGGAACGTAATTGACGTACAAGTGTAAGTATTCAAAATAGGAAATGAGAGCACAAACTTACACAGCAATCTACTGCCAAGATAATCTCTATAAACAGATATCTGCATATGAATGTAGAATCGGTTGGCGAGGGACCAGGAATTTGGCACTCAGAGTGTTCTGGTTTCCGTTTGTAGTCCTAACAGTATGACCAGTCACATTTGAGCAAGTTTCAACAGTCTGCGGGGAGAACGAAATGCAATCTTGGAACCCGTCGACTATCGTCTGATGCCAATTTAGTTATTTGCATTCATATGCAGAAATCTGTTTATAGCCGAAACGTATCGTCATTCTTGTGTATCAATTCCTAATTGGACTGCAGAGAAACTCTTGGCACGGATATCCGTTATCTGAATATCTGCTGACTACACTGGACCCCCAGGGACTAAATCGTTCTCGTACAATAGCGATGGGTTTCCAGATTGCTGCCAAAGGAACTGCAGATAAAAAGCTAAAGCATTATTGATAACGGTATGTGCAGAACAATGCGTTTCAATTTTTACTTGTTTTTTTATAGGCCAGTGGAAATGTAAGCAGTAAAGTACTACTACTCTGAAATAAAATGCAGAACTCACTATGTAAATAAGTAAAAAAAAAAATCTATTTAGACATTAATAAGAATAATGGTATAAAAATGCATCAAAAGATTTTTAAAAATCGACTAAGCAAAAGTCTTAAAAGTTTAAAGTGGTACGTGTATAGTCAAGGATTTATGAAGATGGTTCTCCGATGCGGAGTACATCTAAAACAAGACAACAGGAACGAGGCCTTTGAAATGGTCGTGGTTTGCTCTGGATCAAATTTTACTGATTTAAGATGTTATTTGATCAACAGGATAAAAGCATTACTCACGCCTGATAAAGATCATCTGCCTGTATTGGTATCTAAATGTTAGTACTACAAATACCGTCAGTCTAGAATAAAGTACACACTGCTGAGGAATATTTTTCACCTTGTACTTAGGGGATGTATGGCCTTTGTCAGATGTCTGACAGCTTCACAGATATTTTCATAATGCTGCAAAAAAAAGGCTGATTAAGACCAGACAGCTGAAGCAAAGACATGATGAAGTGCCAGGGACTTGTTGACAGCTTAAGGTTAAAGATTTTTCACATTTTTGGCTAAGACTAGTAACTAGGGATGTTTCTTTTCTCTGGCAGGCCAAACACAGAGGATCCTTTATAACAGATACAGCTGTTATGGTGAAGACACACCTAATCATTTTCTATGGAGAGCAGGAGATCCGGCCATGCGGAGCATGATGGACACGCCATGTCGACTTGACTGTTTCACTCCTCTAAATGCGCATAAACACGACTCACCTTCAATTTTATGTAAATGAAGTCTGTCCAGCGTAGCAGGCACGAAAAAAAAAACTTAGAACAAACCATCAAACTCAGCGGCGCTGATCAAATATGAATCTGTTTGCATGCCTTCATAAACATATCTTCTTGTACCGTTTAGCTGTTACATATGAAAGCACCACCCAGGTCGCAGTTACGTCAACCCATCGTCCGGAGCATTCAGAGATCCGGCGCTTCCAGATGTGATCTCGCCGGATACTAAGTGGATCTCATCGCACCTTTAGTGTCGTCATTGTTTTCTATCAACCACTCCTGAGAAATGTTGCTACAATAACTTTCACAGCATTTTTCCTGCATACTTCCTTCGACGTTTCCTAAAGTTTGAAACACTTATGACTGTCTGTAATTTATGGAATCATATTGATCCCTTTTCACTTGTGGCTTCATCAACAGCAGCTGTACTGATCAGTACAAGTGTTGAAGCGCCAAACATAAGGACAGAGTTCATTAAAAAGCCCAAATTTAACTAAATGAAACAGAATAAGGATAAAATAAAGACCAAGTTTGGTCAGAAACACTGAGCTCACTCGCTCTTTAGGATAAACTTACAGCGTGTCGACTCTGCTTTTGTTCTGCTACTAAAACATAAAGTTAGCAAATGAACTGGAGGAACAAGAGAAACAACGGATTATAGTAAATTGAGGCGAAAATTTTTCTTGTTTTTCAGCTCCATGTGGTCAAACTACCATTCAGCCATCGCTGCTTGATGTGTAAAAACCACATCAGACTTCGAAGTGCAGAGCAGAAAGAAATGTGAAAGGAAGGCTGGCAAGAGACGGCCAGGCAGCGGTACTTACTTTTATTAGTATAACTTGATGCAGTTATTCCGAGTGATCAAAGCAAATGACTCAACTTTACGCGACATTATAAAAATGACATGCCATTATGGCTTGTTGAGGGCAAGCAATTCAAACAGTTTAGTGAATTAGAGAATGGCTGTAAAGGCATCTTGGACAGAAGACAAACTCTTTTTTTTTTTTTTTTACAAGCAGCCGATGTGAGTGGATTATTGTGAGAAAAAGGGGCTGTGAGCTGTGTATTGGCATATTTTTACATTTCTAAAAATCCATTTAACCAATTTCATATCCATCTTTTA
Organism: Miichthys miiuy; assembly: GCA_036365135.1. Classification (NCBI taxonomy): domain Eukaryota; kingdom Metazoa; phylum Chordata; class Actinopteri; family Sciaenidae; genus Miichthys; species Miichthys miiuy. The sequence goes on from CM071603.1 coordinate 26,297,033, forward strand.
AATACAAGTGACATAAAATTAGTCACGATACCCTGCCCGACTAAATAAACATGACAAGCGAAAAATGGGAGGCCTGAGACGATGACATGGTTTAAATATTAAAAGCATCTGGCAGGCGTTTGAGTAAATCAGTGACAGATTTATCAGTGCGAGGAAGCGTCACTGCAGATAAGGTTGTGAGTGACATCAGCTTTTGGTGTTCCCGAGAGCAATTCGACATCATCACTCCCCTTTAGGTGACGGGTGAAGGGTTCAAAGTGCACGTGGCGGCAAGGAAGCGGCACGTCTGAACTCCAACGGTCATGAACACATCGCTGAATGAGATGTAATACGTGTTGAAGATGAAAGCGACGGTGTTGAATGAATACAAGACAAATGCATAACAACAAATAGTAGATGCCAACTACTCAGTGGCCCATGAAGAAGTTTGTCCAAGGAAAGGAAACTTTAACTGTACAGTCTGTTGGAGATTCAGTGAGAAAATGTCTTCTCAGTCTCACACACCGGGGTTTGAGTTTGAATTCCTGGTTGCAAATACCTACAGGCTCGGGGATTTCTTCGTTCCCAAGGAAGGAAATACTGACAACGGTGAGCTTGTGTTTGGTAAGAACATGCAGATCTTTTCTTGACCCTCACTCTAAATCAGTTTTCCATATGGCAGAGACAGACGGGGGTCTGAATGAGGCTCACAGTTTCACAGACACCAGCCTTTCAGAAGCTGCATCTCGGCTCAGTTTCGTCTGGGGCAGGCATAAATGCATTAAACTACAGATGCTGACAAAACACACGTGCATCCAATATGCTCCAGTAGACATTTGAAAATAAAGACCTAGAACAGTGACGGTGCACGGAGAGCCGTTTAGAAAGGAAAATGAACCGCCTAAGATTGATGGAAACTGGGAATTTGCTCACTAATTAACGCTCGGATCGTAAAGTTGCCCTGAACGTTTGCCATCGGAAACTATTCTAAAATGTGAGAAGCTCAAATTCAACACGTTCTAATTGATTGATGTATTTGGGACGGTTTAATAAAAATATTAAAAAGTGCCCTTGAGTAGTACTAGTTCCATGTCTCCCCTCCAATAATAGCTCCTGCTGAACTACATACTGCGGTTTGAGTTGCACAACTCCATAGAAACAGTAAAAGCAGAAGACAAAAACATTACAGAAGACATAAAAGCAGGAGGTATAGTACAGGGTGAATAATATCCCCAGAGCTCCAATTTTCATATTGACCTCGCAGTGTCCCGTGTGCGCTAAACTTTCACTGTTGAGAACATTTTAACAGGCATACATGGGCCTGTAAAATCTGGGTGCACTGCATGAAAAGGGAAACAGAAATTCAAACTGTGGAGTACGCTACAGTGAGTTAATGTCACGAAGAAGTAAAAGAGTGACTGTTCATGATCCATCTTTTGACAATTTGGTCCTTTACAGTATTTTTGGCATTAGGGAATTTCAGGCTGGTGCTCATGAGGAAATAATTAAACCCAGAAAGTGTGTGTGTGTGTGTGTGTGTGTGTGTGTGTGTGTGTGTGTGTGTGAACGTCATCTTGTGTTTTGGTGTATGAGTTAAGCAGCGTCTTCCAGGAGCGCTCCTGGCTCTGCGCTGAGAATGGCTGAAAAAAATCCACACTACAAAATGACTATCTGTGTGTAAAATTGCTATGAGGGGGGATCTGTTTACACTTCAACATGAATGGAGGAGTTCTCCAGCACACACACACACACACACACACACATAACCTTAATCAGTCTGGAACAGAGCAGGAGCCACTCAGCCCTGTGGGTCCTTCAGGACCACGTGTGTGTACACAAACCGACTGCAGTCCATCCCCCGCTCCACTGAAATGCAGCTACCTTGTTCCACAGCTAAACTTTCTCCTCTGCTGTCTGGCAGACTGTAAAGTGTATTGGGCCATTGTAAATGTACTGTAAAATGACTTCTCTTTCCAGTCTTTAGAAAAACCTTCCTTCCTTAACAACCCTGTTATGTTACCGAGGAAAAAAAAAAAACGTGTGGAAAGAGGAGTTTAAATCAGGGGCATCTTTTTCCCCCTAAGGAAAGGTTAGCGGAGAAAGTCCACCAATTTATAACAGCTGCACACACACACACACACACACACACACACACACACAGAGCAGAGAGATGCTGCTTAACTACATAATGAATGTGAACAAGCATTTTGTTCACAACCACTCAGTTCCTGCTGTTGCCACATGCCAAGTGTTAAATATAAAGTGTTAAACACACCTAATTTAGCCAATTCTGATATTCTTCTTTGCAAGTAAAGCTTACCGCTGTCAGAAAAAAAGAATCATCAATTTAACTAACTAAAAATAACTAATAATGTATTATAATCAATTAATAATTATGAAAAACAATGGAAAGTGTCTAAAAATGATGTAATTACTGTGTTTATTTGTAACACTGCCAAAGCAAAAACTGTCATCCAGCGGTGTTGTCACTGATTGTGCCGACTAACCCCTCACCTCACCTTCTCCTTCATAGCATGAGGGAGAAACTAGGCTCTATCTAGAGCACGTTTTTAATTTGTCCTTTCTGGGCTGTGGTAAAAACACTGCGTTTCTACGTGGCAGGCTCTCTGGAAGAGGACCCATAGTATCTGTAGATATAAATGGCTCATTCTAAAAGTTACGAAAAAACACAGCAATTCTTATTTTCAAGTGATTTTACATCAATGAAAACATAGTTATTCATATTATATTCCATTTCTGCCACATTCTGTAAATAGAAAGCTGTAAATCTGACGCACTGGACCTTTAAATGTCATGCAGGAAAGTACACAGTTACACACTTTCCAATGTGGAAGGAAAATATGAAAACAACTAATTACAGTAAACGTGTTACCGGTTTGATAAAAAGTAAAAAAATCCATGATACTGACTAATCACATGTCTATAAAGTGTGAATATGATTCTATCATTGAGAATTTAAACAGTTTTGGGGGGACTCTGTACTGAGATATGCAAAAAATACTTTTAAAGTTGATGATTAAAGTGTGTATTCAATGTTAAATATGGCTTTCACAATGGCACAGAGTTGCAGTGTGGAAAACGTCACCCATGATGAGCTTCGTCTGGCCAGCCGGATTGTTATTCATGTACAGTCAGGTAACACTCGCTGCTTGGCAAGCAGACAAATCGCTGCTCTCAGTCACCGCTTTGTAAATGCAGTAATTCATGCAGTGTTTTGTTCGACAGGTGTGTTGTGATTTATGGCCTCCTTTAAAAATCATGTCTTTGACCATTACATCAACCACGGGGCAATCAATTAGAACGTAATCATTAGTTGCAGACCAGTGCAGTTCAATCAGCACAGGCCTTTGTTGTCTGTAGTTTGTATTCATCATGTGTATAATTTTTTATCTTGTCACCGAGTTCATGCATGCATACACGTGGTAAATACATTTGGGAAGAGATGAGCGCCTTCTAGTTGTCATGTATATCACAAATTGGACTCAAAGTTCTACATAAAAAGCTAGACTTCAAAAATACACTCTATACACATTGTATTAGGTGGACCGGGCTGCAATAAATCTTCATTTCAAGAAGGCTATAATGTTTCAGAGAGAAGTTTATTCAACTGCATGATCATTTTGAAAGTAGAGTTTGTGCTGCTGTTGAAATCAAATGCATTGGGGGTAGGCTTTGTAGCAAATCAGGTCTGAATTCATGCGTGATCAGACAAATTCATCTGCCTCACAAGGTAACATGATTTTGCCAACAGGACTGCAACAGTCTCCACAGGAGAAAAGAGTGACAAGGAAACATGGAGGGAATTCAACTGTAAGTACAGAGAAGGAGGCATCCCAACCAACCCAAGATGAAGAAGTAGTAATTGTTAGGCCAGGATCCGGCGCTGCGTCAAAAATGCAGGTTTTTTCTATTCATTTCAGGTAGTGCGTTTAGGCTGTGGCGGTGCGGGCAGAGCAGTTGTGCCGGATGCAGCTTTTGGAAAAACCAGATCAGACGCTCAGACCAGTCAAACCCTCCACAGTCAGTCTGAAATGTCTCCGAAAACTGAGACTATCCAGGTGGATTCATAGACTAAACTAGGATACTCTACCTGTTGTGCTCTGGCTTTGTTTATTTCATGTATCCAGCTTCTAAATCTGTGTCTAGCTCGCAATTCATGCTGCAATATGGTGACACAAAGTCTCTGTATGTGTAAAATATAAAACCCTGACTCACCGTTGAGGAAAAGCTCTTCTCGCATTGCTTGTCTGGCAGCAGTAGAGAAACAGCGTTTCTTCAGCCATTCTGCGTCAAACACGCTGGTGTGCTGGTCGGGCCACACAATGGACACCTGTGGAGAGCAAAAAGCTTATTGATCCTAACCGACCAAAATATTTGAGATCTTTTTCCCCGACCCTTTGTTGTGATAAACCATCGAACCATTGTGCGCTGACTCTCTATCTAACAACCTTTTTATTGACTAGCAAAGATGTGGTTAAACATACTGAGTGATTTTAAATCATATGTGATCCAGAAAATAAGACTAGCATGCTCCTTGAAGGTTAAGCTTCGAAGATGCTCTTTGGGTTAATAAAAGTGAAAAAGAATGGAGGATTTCCTGTGTTTCCCATCTGTTTTTTTAATACTTGCGGGGCCTTTTGCCAGAGCTGCATCTATCCATCTTTTCTTTAGCCAGAGGCAAGCATGAAATCATGGTTGTGGTACTCAAAACACATGTTTAATATAATAGGCTACTCAGTAAATCTTGGTGCAGCAAACAAAAACAATACAAGAAACTTAATGTTTTTGATTTTTACAACAAAAACAAATAACACACGGTAGCTTGGCAGCACTGTGATGTAAAGCAATCTGTTCAGGGCTCTAGGGCTGAATCCAGAAGGACACAAAGCTAACAAAGGTGGTTCCTTGGAGGACTTAAAGGTCAAGCTGAACGTGTGCTTCTGCCAAAATTAGATTGTCTTACTGCGCAGTTTATCACCTGGCAGTTGCCATCAAACAATAAATAAAGTTTAGATGCCGTTCATTCCCCATAATGTGTAGGTAAGAATAGTAACATGAAAGGAGAGGTTGCGTTAACCGAATATTTTCTGTGGCAATGATGGAAAAAATCTGAAGGCCGTCCATCATTTTGACAGATTAAGGTTACACTCAGACAGGATGTGCCGCAGGGTTGTGCAGTAGGGTGTGGATTTGTCTTTTTGTGCTGAACGTAACCACGGCGAAACTATCGAGAAGTAACTTTTTCTTTTGCTGATGAACCGCTTTTCTTGATGCCAGTGCTCCCTCACTCTTATTCACTGTCTATGTCTCTCTCTCAAACCACTGTACACAAACCAAAACAACTATTTTTCAGCGTTAATTGTGAGGCAGACACAAATTTAGAAGCTGGGTACATGAAGTAAACAAAGCCAGAACACAACAGGTCGATTGTCATAGTTTAGTCCATGAATGCAGCTGATTGTGGAGGGATTACCTGATCTGAGCATCTGATTGCCTGCCCCAGTGTGACGTTGGGCTGTTTCCAAAAGTTGAGCTCAACTTCTCCACTGCGGGTCGCTGCATTTTTTGACGGATACCTCTGCTGAATGGGGCCTAACAAGTACTTCTTCATCTCTGGTTGGTTGAGATGCCTTCTTCTCTGTACTTACAATTTAACTCCCCTCCATGTTTTCTTGTCTGCAGCACTGGATCCTGTCTGAATGTTCCCTAACATATGTAGACCCCCTTTGTTGTAGAGCTCTGGTGTGCAGATTAATTAGCCATTATGTAGCAGTCTTGTCTCACATGCACAACCTCATTGTCCAGCTAGCTCTAGCACTGGTAGACTATATCAGTACATAGCCTAGCTATCACAAAACATCACAGCTGAGCGTCCAAAGTTCCTTTAGAAAGCCTAATAACTGATGTGGTTGATAAACGAGGTCAGCCAGCGGCAGGTAAAATTATAGGGGAAGCAAGGAGGTCAAGGTGAATTACTGGGTTCGGTAGGAGGCTATGATTTATATGACAGCTTTTAATAGATCATGACAGAGTTTTATGGCCTTGTCTGCTAAAATGATGGACGAGAAAGTCTAATGCAACCTCTGCATGGAAGTATCATATAGTATAGTGTAATGTAATGTACGGTTTTAGGTTTTACGAGATTAACTGTAAGTGAGAATGAAACTTAATGCTCCCAAAATGTCCATTACTGCCATCCAGTGGAACTGTAAAACTGTGGTTGAGACTGCAGTACAGAAAGGAAGTTCATGTTGAACCAGGATGTAGGCTCTGTAAAATTTATTGGACATTTACACATCCAGTTTATAATAGTAATTTTTCCCCTGATATAAAACATTCATACTGAGCGTGTGACCCTGAAAACCATAAGTCAGATAATGGCAGCAGCATACCTTGTTGTCATTGGTGACCTCCACGACATCGACCCCTGTGTGGACATCAAGATCGGTCATCAACAGCTTCCGGGCCTGAGCTGACTCCAGGGTACACAGCGGACACTGGCAGTTGTCCCTCAGCCAGGTGAATGGGTACAGACTGTGGCCTCCATCCTCCCACTCCACCTCCATTAGCCTGTCCTCATCCAGAGCCCGGACGTGCCTCACCGAGTGGCGAGCCAGTGGGAGGGATGCTGACCCCAGTGTCTGATGACCACGAAGCTGCGCTGAAGTCAGGCAAGAGGGTAGCGGACCTGCAGCCTTTGCCGGTCTACAGCAAGCCCTCAGAGCTTGGCAGGCCATGGCAGAAGTGCTCCTCTGCAGGGCGGGCAGGGCGAAACGTGAAAATGTACTCATCCACATTTTTGAATGGTTTTGTCCAGGCAACTACGTCTCTAGATCAAAAAGGGACTCCAACTCTGTACATAATGAAAATGAGAGGATAGAGAATCATGCATCAGTCATCACCAACTGTTGTGTTTAGTTACATCAGAGTCTCCTACCTCCTTGTATTGTATTGTGATAATATGCGGATTGTCTGCTGTTATGTATGTATTTGTGCTGCAGAGTAGAACTCCACCAGCCTCTATCTAATCTATCCATCTTGCACACCCAATTTAAGAAGCAGAGCCATTGCACTACATTTGTGTTTGAACAAAACTAAATCAGACACAGTTCAAAATGAGTGTTCAAAAGGGACCTGGATGTATCAGAAATGAAAAACAGCAACAGTATTTTAAGAAAACACACTTGAAAATCCTGCACCTGTATGCGGTTTTGTTGAGCAGTTTTCCTGTGCCAGACACATTAGCGGCCTCAGATTGTTTAACTAGGGCTGCAATTGCCACTTATTTTTCGTTGTTGATCAATCAGCTGATTATTTCCCCTCAGATTATTGACTGATCAGTTGGGTAACAAAAACAAACAAGCCAAAAAAAACAGGAAACCGGTGAAACACTCAAAGACGAGGAAAAGTGGCTAATTTTTACAGTGGCCATTTTGACGTGAAATAGTAGCAGGTGTTTTCAATGAACTAATTTAAAAGGAGCCTTTCCAGTGAGCCAACAGCAGCACTCTGACTGTGTTGGGAAGGGATCTTAATTAGTATCATTGGTAACAAATGTTTTACCTACTATATCATGTCAAAATGGAACTAGCGTCACATTTGAGAACCTGGAAAATGTCATGTGTTTGTCAATGTACTTTTTTTTTTTCCTGTATAGAGTTTATGCATATATCCCTTTGTATATTTCTCACATGGATAGAACAATATGTCCTTCCCTGCCTTAAACTTTAATTCTGTTTTATACTATGATTATTATACGCCTTCATTTTATCTACCTCATGTCTTTTCGTACATATCGTGTGCCTGTTTTGTGTTTGTAAAACTTTAAAATCCTTAGACTATCCTTACCCTTAGGCAAAACAAGTTCATTAAAATGAATTTAAAAACTTGATTATTCTTGGATTTATAAAAGCTTAGAAATCAGAGGTAGATGAAAGAGGGAATAAAAAGGGGAAAACTGGCAGGTATGGGGTTCAAGGTTAAAAAAAGATGATAAAAGGAGTGATAAAAAGACAGAAACATTACACATACAGTTGATTTGATTGTCTTTCTTCCTCTCTTGCATCAGTGTGGGTGTGTTTGTTTGTTTGTTTGTACAGGCTTTGAGGACAAGTATACTGCAGCCACCTCCAACTACATCTCATTTAAAAACTGCTTAACTTTAAGCTTTACCTTTCTCTACCAAAGTTATTTAAACTGGCATCACTACCAGCAGCAGGTGGATTTGACTAACACGTTAACAGACAATACACTGAATACAACTAGATAGACTAGAAAAGAGTGTGTATGTGGACCAAAGCTAGCTATCTGTGCTATTACTTTGTGTTCACTTCCGTTGTTGTTGTTGTTGTTGTTGTTGTTGTTGTTCCGTTTAGCCTAACTGATAAATGGCCGTTTAGCCGTTAAATGACCGTTTAGCCGTTAGCCGTTGAAGAGACGTACCTCGCTCACCGGTTGTTAGCTACAATTACACAGCTGCTAACGCCTCATCCTTGTTTCAGTTTCTGAGCTAACAGGAGAGGCTAACGAGTCTACTTTCATTCACAGCTTCTTTGCCGGGTCTGCTTTCAAGTTTATGAATTAACGTGCCACGAAGATGCACAGAAACAACTTGGAAAAAGTCAGGTTACAGACGTTACCTGTTAATGTTTAGCCGTCGCTTCCTCTCCTCGCCTCGCCTCCGTCAACACAAATAGCAGCTGTCAGTGTGTGAGAGAGAGAGAAAGTAGGTGAAAGGTTGACCGGCAGAGACTGTACATGATGACATAATCAGTGCAAGTGAAGTGCATGAACGTTGCCCTACTTTTTCAGTCCCAACTGATAAAGATCCTGATCCAACACGGTTGTTGTGTTTTAATAAGCGATAGTGATAAAGTGTTAGTAGCCCCACCCTAGGAAAAAGAGCATTTCTCCTACCCTAATTGCTGTGTTGAAACAAATACTGTAAAAGGGGCTGAAAGAGGCTGAATCTCCACCACCACCACCAATAGTCTCTGAATGGGTGGAGGTACAATGGTTTTATGGGATCTGAGGGCTCCCCATTGGTGACTTACCAGCTGTGCTAAAGCCCTATGAGACTGTTAGACACAGTGGTGCTTTGAGCTAAATGCTAACATCAGCATGATGCCAACATGCACATGTTCAGCCGGTGTAATATTTCACCACAGTTCAGCCTTTTAGCATGCTTAAATTTGCTCAGTAGCACTAAGCACACAGCTGAGGTAACCCTAACCCCGAATAAGTAAAAACTTTGACCTGCTCTAGATGAAAAGTCTTTGAATATCTTTAGCAAATGCAGCGTTCACACCATTTTGGATGCATGATATGGGAGAGATTCCCATTTAATTTCATTCATTTCCCGTTTAAAGCGACACCGTGTAACTATTCTACCATAAATTTGATGTTACACTGACATATAATCAGATGAATGGTGTCTCTGTCATTCCCACTTTGTACTTTCTCACCTGCGAGAAGTACATAATGCTTTACGGGACGAAGTCACACACCACCAACTTATTTTGGTGAAACTGGATCATATATTATAGAGGAAATGTTACCTTTGATTTCCTCTAACTGTTGCACATGACACGCACAGAGTTTCCTGATGGACAGTAAAGTAAACTGCTGCAAACTGTAGCTGCTGTTAGCTAATATTGGCTCAGTTTGTTAGCCAGGCTGCCTGAACTGTGAGCTCTGAGTGTTAGTGTTTGTACCACAGGTGTTTTGGACCAGAACCGGAGCTGGGTACGCGAACAATGTAACCTGGCTCAGCAGCCTCTATGGACATAATGACTGAAGCTAAAATATTGAAGAGGACGTTGACGGAGGAAGCTAAAAAGAGAAAATGAGAGAGTGCAAGCAGGAAGCTGCCGGACAAAAGTAAATCTGGGACTGACTTTTAGTCGTTGGCGAGAGCTTTGTGAAATAAAAGGATGAAAGACACTGAGCTGGGCTTTTTGCCGTTGGACTAGTAAGTAAGATCAGCTGGCTGCTTAACTTGTGTTGTTACACTTGCTTGATGTTTGGCTGTTAGCAGATGCTACATAATTTAAATAGATATTTACCTCTGAACCAAAAATGTCAGCCTGATGGTGGCACAAGAGAAAAAGTCAAGGAATCACCAATCAGTAGGGTTAATCCTTTGGGGAGCACGAATGTTAGTACAAAAATTTCACGGCAATCCATCTAATAGTTGTTGACATATTTTAGTCTGGGCATCCCTGGAGCCATGTTGTTAGTACGCCTAAGCTAATTATCTCTGCCCTCAGTAATGCCCACAGCTGAGTGCGCACACAGATGCACAGAAATGAGGCTCTTCAACTGCACCAGAGCTGATGAAGATTACTTGATGATCAATGAATTGTTTTCGTTATTCATCTGGCATGAATCCCAAACATTTGCTGCTCCCAGCTCCTAGAATGTGACAATTTACTGCTTTACTTTGTGATATGACAGTAAATGAAATCTCTTTTTAATTTGAACTGATGGATGAATTAAAAAAGAAATTTAAGAGCGCCACAACAAACACATGCTACTGAACAGTGTTGCACTGAGACTGGCCATGTGTCAACACATTATTAGACCAAACAATTACTCATTTAATCAAGAAACCCACTGACACCATCAATAATAAAAGTATTTTTCTGTGTTCAGTCATACCTCCTTCAGTTTACTTACTTACTTCCTACGTGTTTTATCCAGTTCAGGGGCGATGAGCAGTGGACGTGCAGCACAGCCTTCAATCCAAATGAGACCTGCCGACATCTGAGTTCACATTTTAAAAGCTTGATTTTGCAATTATTAACCCAGGATTACACACAGCCACTGAATTTACAACCTAACAGAGTTATGTTGAGTTTCAAAGGGTAAGTTGATGATTGTGATCAGTCACCTTTGCAACTGACGTTAGTGCACACGTGTCACAACAACAACAGTAACAGTAAGCTGTATCGTGTAATGGACTATGGTCAAATGTCAGTATATTATATATACACATATACACTGTAGCATCTTACAAATAAAAAATCTATGTCTATATATAGAGAGAGATATGAAGCTATAACCTGTATCTGTCAATGTCTGTAACTATATAAATTAATTTAAATTCATGATTTATGTGTTTATGTAATGATACATGTATGCAAATATTGAACATTGCTGGATTCTAGCTTTGAAGAAATGCAGTATTTTTACATTGTTTTTGCTGCACAATAAAATATGCACGATGCGGCACAAATATCTACATTTGTGGCAGTGCACTGATTTTTCATGTTAACCATTTGTCAGACTTTGTTAATAAAGGCAAAGCAGACTTTTAATTTAATAATATTTAGTCTTATAGTCAGCTCTATCTGGGAGACTGACCTAGTAAACCTTCCTCAGTGACAAGCTGCTCTGTTCAAGGTCAGTATGTAAATAATACGTGAACTTGCATAATAAATTCACTGAAATGATTTATGTCAAATAAACCAAAGGTTAACCTTTGGGCTGAATAGTGTTACGCAAGTCTGGATTTGATACGAGGAAGTAAAATGCAATATAAAATACATGTACTTCCTCTAAGGATGTTGGATTAAGTCTCATGATAACCCGTTATCTGGAAATCATGTGCTTTACCCTTCTGTGGAAACATACAATGTAGGCTAAAGGTTTTTAGTCCTTTATGTTGCCTCATCGTTGGGCTCAAAGTATCTATTGACTGTGTGTGTGAGGTTGTCATACTCTTACTGTACTTTGCAATGTTACATAATTTACATCTGTTGTCACTTTTCTATACGGAGCTGTGGGTACTCGTGACATTTTAAAATTCCTTCGACTCAAACGGTTTACTAAACCTCGTTTACGACCTTAACAGGCTGAAGTATTACCAAAAAAATGTTGTTTTCAGCAGGTCGGAGGCAGAATGCAGGAAAAAACAAGTTGTTTGTGAGTCCCACCGCACCACTCAAAGCACCATCAACACAACTTCCTTACATCTCTGGTCCTCATAAATACCAACAACCCAGCGCTCTTCCTTCAAAGTGCTCATAGGGGGGTCACAGCCTGTGTGTATAATTAACAGCAGACCTCAAACCCTTGTAAACCAAACACAGAGAGCAACGTTGTAATTTTGGAGCACGTGGCAATACAGTATGCAGTTTAATTATTATAGTGCTACTGCCACATTGTGAGGTCTGCTGGATACAAACAAACCAGGGGACCTCCTGGATGCAGCTCAACGGGGACTCCCAGCAACATAAGGAATGGGTTAATCTCACTTTAACTCCCAATAATAAAGGGAAAGATGAATGTTTTGACTCATAAGATTGATTACTTCTGCCATAAAGAACATGTTCTTGCAACAACACCATATTCCAAACACAAACTCTTTATTCGAGAAGACACAACACAATCTGTTAAGAATGTCATCACACAGATTTATGCTTGACACTGAAGTCCACGAGTGCTGCCTGCAGTCTTATCTGTCAAAGTATTACATCTCGCCACATATCTTTAATTAAAAAGGTAAACAATACATATATGCTGCTCTATTTCAAAACTTTATATAAACAATGAATACATATTAAGGTGTTCTGTAATAAAGATATTGGCACTCACAGTATTTACTTACCTCTAATAATACACTGTACATTTTACAAGGTTATACTGCCTGTGCAAAACAGCACAGCGGAAAAGGCCTTAAACCATGTCACAACCTTTAGCACCACAACAGTGAAGAAAAAGTGTGCAAAGTGTGCTAGCCTATGAAGCAAAAATAATAATAATAAAAATAAAAAAATACAACAGATAGGTGTTCATATGTAAACATTCTTTGGTATAACATTCATCTGGAGCGTCAGAGAAGAGTAGCGTTGCTCATGTTAGGAGCTTTCAACCAGGCTACAACATCCGAGGTCAGCCCTGTCAACGGCTATGTGAACAGTTTTCCCAACACTCAAATCAGAGCAAACACATAGCATTCACGAGTGAATATGGACGCTGACACACGAGATTAAAATTCGACTTTATCTTTCCTCGAGTGGATCTGCTAAAATCACTCCTCACTCCCTTTTTTTTCGTGCTCACAGAGGACCCAACGAGTTTTTGGAAAACCCTCCATCTGACGACAGTACTTGTGTTTTGAAAACTGATAGTTCCTGTTCTCACTTTTCTGATTGGCTGACTCATGTTTTACACACACACACACACACACACACACACACACACACACACAAACCTGTCAATGCAATAACCAAAAATGACCATATACCAAGAAAAGAGGCAGTTTGAGGTTTATTGACTGGCGGATGGATAAAAGCTCATACATTATTTATTGGAAAATATTACTGTAATTTGTATTTCTATTTTTAAATATAGTGATGTAACCACCTTTCATTTCACTATTACAATGGAGCGGGCAATATGACAGTTTACGCAGTCAGATATATAGCTGTCTAGAGATTTATACCGTGGTATCTATCTCTTTAACGTCTCTAGGTGAATTGCAAATCACTGAGCGGGAAGACTTTATGGCAATATTGGATTTTTATATGAGCTTTTGCATCAATATGATGAAGTCATTTGATTTAGAAGGTATTTAGGTTTGCTGGATCAGCCCAAAGCGGACATTTCTTGTTGGCTTTCTTCCAGAAAACGTATCACAATATTGTCATATAAAATTGCAAACGGGGTATTATCCGTATTGCCCAACCCGCGTGGTTTTTCGATCAAAAGTGAGATTGTTGGAGTCAAATACAGTCCAACAGACTGAGATACCAGTAGCAGTACCTAGAAATGGTTTTATATGCCCAGGTTTTTATATATCCCTGTCGGAGATTTAAGCCATGAATGCAATGCATTCGAATGACTAAATGAATTCATAATAAACTAAAAGAATTTAGGTCTTAAAACAGATTCTGACACATGCCCCCTCTATAAAACAGGGCCATGAGCTTGAGATTGTGCTTTAGTCGTGCAAATTTCCAACATTATTTGCAATTAATTAACCAAGTCACCTAAAGAGATTGATGAGAACTTTTGGGGGCCCCCTGGGGGTCTGGGGGTCGTGGGAAAGTTGCCTCCTCTCCGCCCTTTCGTCAATCCAGATTCAGAGATCACAAAACCTGGGCAGATTCAACCAATCCTCGAAGTTTTTTCCTTGCTACCGTTGCGAAGCGCTTGCTCATGGTTGGAATTGTTGAGTTTATGTAAATAATATTATGAATTGTACGGTCTAGACCTGCTCTGTATGGAAAGTGCGATGTGATAACGTTTTATGATTGGGCGCTGTATAAATAAAATTGAATTGAAAACTATCTTCATGGCTACATGACTGTAAAGCGTTGGTTTCCAAACTTTTATCTCTCATATCTTTGAGTTGTGAGCAACCAAATTTCTCATTCATTTTATTCATTTTCAGCAGCATCAACAAAAAAAAAGATGAGATGTTATGAGAAAAAAATGTCAAATAAAAATGAATAATTGTGTGGGTTTTTTTTTGTGTCTTTTAATTAAAGTTTTGGTTTCATCCCTGATATAATTGCTCAAATTTGTCACCCCTGCCTCTGCCTCATGATCACACTCCACCATAAGAATTAAAATAATAATAAAAACGGTACTGTAATGAGACGTGTAGGGACTACTTTCCCTCAGAACTTCATGTATTCGTTCTTCAGTCTGCTCAGTCTTGTGCCGTGGCTGCGGATGATCAGAGACAGGAGCTCGTGTTTGTCCTTCAGTCCCAGAGAAATGTCCAACGTCTCCTTCAGGACGTCCCGTGTGTGCACTATCATGTTCAGAAAGTCGTCGCTGAGCCGGTGCTCCTCTTTCAGCTCGCTCTCCTGGCTCTGTTTGAATTTCACCTCCAGCTCCAGCAGAGATTTCTCCGAGTTTGTAAACGCCTCGCTTATCTGCGCCGTCTCCCTCCGCAAATATTTCCCGTAGCTGTCCTCTCCGTCCAGGTCGTACGAGATGCTTTTACCGATCCCCTCCAGCACTCTAGCCGAGTCCTCAATCTGCCTCTTGATGATGGTGAAATCATCCCGTATGACGGCGTCCTGGTCCTCGTCGAGACCACACTTTCTCTCGTCCATCATTTTAAAAAGCATCTGACATTTCTCCGGGTCGTCGTTTTCCTCGTAGTCGCCGTCCGGCACGAAGTAATGATGAAAAGTGCCGTTAGACATCTCCGGATGTAACGGTCCTGCGAAAAAACCTCCACACGTCGGCAGTGATAACATCCCGGCACACAGGAGCAAGTGAAGAAAAGCCATGATGCTTCTACACACTTGTCCCCCCCAAAAACACACACTCACAATTAAGAAAAAGTAGTTTTAAACGTTAATTCAGCTAAAATATCAACCTGGTGGACTATTTAACTCCAATTCGGCGTACGAACAGAAACATTTCAGTCAGGTTTTAACGTCCAAACTGCGTAGTTAGTAGTTCAGTTTTGTTGTAGCGTTCACGTCCCACTCAATATCCTCTTTGTCCATACATAAAAGTGGCGTGAAAAACGTTCAAACAGCCCAAACTTCTTCTTCCTTTTTTTTTTTTAACCGAGCCTGTCAACCTTCCATCACTTGTTGGTGGACAGTAAAAAAAAGCAATGTATGAGACGTTCAAGTTTCAGCGTGGTAACGGTTGTACACCCGACTTCACTCGGTGCCTCAAACGCAACATCTGGATGTCTCAAGTGCCGCGCTTCGAGTTTTTTTTTTTTTGGCTAATAATACCTCTGTGCTACTCTCAAATTACAAGCCCCCTCCCGTCATTTAAAAGGCTGCATTCAGGCTGGAGGAGGACGGCTTGCCAGCCTGGCCAGAGCTGTTAGAGCACCTCACTTTTAGACCGGGAAAGACCGAGTTTGTGTTAATTTATAACCGTGACAAGCTGGAAAAAAAAAAAGTTATTAGACTCTACTGAGAAATACACAAGTGACCACATGTTAAACCTGAAACCAGTGCTGGAATGTAAACATTTACTTCAAGTGCTGTATTTACTCTTTATTTTCTATTTATTTTGCAGATTCACATTATTTATACCAATTAGTTTGAATCAGTCCTCGCCTTTGCCAGCCGCAACATTAAAGTAATCACTTTAATACTCTGAAATTGGCAATTTCTGGTGCTTCAAGTACATTTTGTACTTTCGCATGCAGGATGTTATTTCCACACTGTGGTAAAACTACTTTTCCTTAAGTAAATTATCTCAGCGGCCTTCTTTCCCCACCACCGCTAGAAACGTAAATCCAGCACCAAAAATCCTGTAATTATAGCCTGGTGCTTTTCTTAAATGTATAATTTTTTTTTATCCTATCTTGGTGACAGAAATGTGGATTCATCTATTTTTTTTTTAGGTTTTTTGATTATTTTATCTAATTTATACTGTGATGACTGAAGATGAGACACACACAGCTCTGAATATAATGTAGTCGGTATACAGTATGATACACAATTAACATCCTCATTCATCAAAAATGATAAATGATACAAATTACAAATAAAGAATCTATTATAGGATTTATATATTGAATTATAGTTGTGCAGGATGTTTCTCATGCCTGTTGTCACTTGCTCCATAATAAGTACATTTACTCAAGTAAGTTTATACTTACTATTCTACATTTTTCGGTCAGCTATGGTTACTAGTCACTTTACAGATGAAGATTTTACTACAAAACATGAGCTGAGCTTGCAAACTAATGCACTTGTATAGATTGAACTGCTTAACAGTGCAATGTAGGATTTAGTGCCATCTAGTGACTTAGTTTGCTGATTGCGTCCCCCTTGTTTCACCCTCTATTTACAAGCGTTAAGGAGAAACTATAGTGGCTGCGAAACGTGCAAAAAAAAAGAACATCTGTCAGCGCTCAGCAGTGCTAGCAAAATCTCTGTGGAAACACTGCGATCCCTGCCGATGTGAGGAGAAGAAGACGGGAATGCAGAGCTAGATCTAATGGGGAACATAAGATCTCATCATAATACGATGGAGGAGCTAACAGATAGCCATGCTACAGAGGGAATATTGAGAGTGTAGCATCACGGAGATTTGGCTGACTGAACCCACTTGGGAGCTGATTAAACCCACTTGACAGCTGAAGACAGACCGGAAAGCAGGAAGAGAGAAAGATGGAATGACACACAGCAAAGAAAACGTCAGGCCGGAGT
This sequence comes from Miichthys miiuy, assembly GCA_036365135.1. Lineage (NCBI taxonomy): Eukaryota > Metazoa > Chordata > Actinopteri > Sciaenidae > Miichthys > Miichthys miiuy. The sequence continues at coordinate 26,314,180 of CM071603.1, forward strand.
AGGAACCGGGTCGCTGCAGGAAGGACTCAGCCTTTCGAAAGTGGGGTTTCTTATCCTGCTTGTATACTGTGAGCCACTGTAACAAATGAATTTCCCATTGTGGGATCAATAAACAATCTTATCTTATCTAGAGCCAGTGTTTGGTTTGTGTGGTCTTGGCTACAGTAGAAACATAGTGGTTCAACATGGCGGACTCATGACACATGGAAGAGGAACTACAGTGTCTATAGATATAAGGCTCACTCTAAGGTAACAAAAACATAATGATTCATATTTTCAGGCGATTATACACCAATGAAAACTAAGTTATGCAGATTATATTCAATTTCTGTCCTAAATCTGACACACTGGACCTTTAAATTTTGTTCCACCTCAATCTGCTACAACATTCAAATGCTGTTTCCAGGGTTGTGCATCAATAACTGATATTGATATAACTGGAGGACTCGTAATTGAGTGTTTTCACTGTGTAGTATAACCATATTTACCCAAAGAATACAGGTTTATTTGAATTTGAAAGGCGTTATATCCAATTGTTTTGTGTTTTAACTGTAGAACAAAGTGTTACCCAATTCCAGAAATAAAGGATACGTCTGGCCTGTGTAGTTGGCAGCACAAAGCTACACGCTGAATTCAGGAGGCATAAAGACATGTTTACTGAGCTTCCTTTAATAGTGACCACCTGTTTTTTAGTTGCCTGCTGGCATCAAATGACAGGTCTGGTTTAGTTCAAAGGGAATAAACACACATGGTATGCTCACCTGTTGGGTAATGAGAGCTGAAAAGCTTCGTTACAGCTTAGACCTCTAATTTGCTGAGATTTTTTTACTACGCTGATTATAACTGTACTTATTTAGAAAATAAAAGACATGTTGTGAAAGCTATTCCAGTGCTGAAACAGAACACCACGTGTGTTTGCAGCTGAAGGCACATTTTAAATGTGTGAATCCAAGAAATGCCATTCAAATATAATGATGGCGCTTTTTCCAGTGAGCTGTAGCTGCTACAGTCACAAAGGCAATGCCCCATGGGCAGAAAAATTGTGATCTTATATCTCAAGAACTAACATGTTAGGAGTGATCTAATTTGCTAAACCCACAATTCCACTCACTCAATGTGTGTGTGTGTGTGTGTGTGTGTGTGTGTGTGTGTGTGTGTGTGTGTGTGTGTGTGTGTGTGCGTGTGTGTATCTTTCCAGTGGAAACAGCCGACGTTACACCATCACTCTGAGGAGTCCGGTTCTCATTTTTCCGCTGCATGAGTGATTATTCAGGGTTGTGACCTGTATAAATGAAGTTAGAGCAGAACAAGATTTAAGTGGTAAACTCATTGTTAAAAGTAGGTTTATAGCTCCAGTTTATATATAAAACAGAATAACCTATTATAATACAAAAACAGAGCGACTATGTTACATAAGCCTTACATAAACCGAGGTCTGCAGTGTGCATCAGTCTGCTTTATGACACGGAGGAATGCTCCACTGCTCATCGTGTCTATATCTCACCTCAATAATAACACAGACAAATTGAAGGAACATAATTTGATGTGTGTCACCGAGTTCTTGTTTCAGTGTCACTGTAGCTCCTCCAAAAGTTTTCTGAAGATTTCTCCAATTACAGATTTTATCCTCCTGCTCCAACAGTAATAAGATGTATCGGCATGTGTGCACCTCCAGTTTTATTATAAACCTGCAGTGCTAACTCCACTATAAAAAAAAAAGAAGGGAATACAACTGTCAGAGACGCGTGGAGAGTAGCAGCCTGGAGAAGCACAACAGTGGCTGCCCTGTTACATTATTCTGCAGAAGGAATTTCAATGTGGTGTCAGACAAAATGGAAAATGAAGTCATATTATGGTTTTAGGGTGTGTCACTCTGTTGTGATTCAAAGTCTTTTGTGGCACACTTACATTAAATCATTTTGAAGAGAACTCCACCTACTCACATAGGGACAGTCTCATAAAAAAAAAAAAAAAGAAGTCCAGCAAGGGGCTGTTATTGGTGACCTCCCTTTTATTGCACTTAAGCTGGAACACACAACACAATCCAGACATTTTCTTTCTCTTTCTCTTAGCAGTTCTCTGCTGTGCGAGCTGCTGAGGCATCTGTTTTTACCCTCAGCCTGGATATTGGATGAAATTTGAATATAACAATACAATTTACCAACATTTAGAAACCTAATTTGTCATAAAGTGCACCGACTTTGATCTGAAATTGATCGTTCGGATTAGATTACAGTTTGGCAAAAAAAAAAACTCTCTCTCAAAGCTGAGCTTAACTCAAAGTGATTCGACAATCAGGCTCAAACAGTTGCTTCCTGTGATTGCAGAAAAAGGGTTGATTTATTTGACATTTGTGGGGGCCAGCTGAGACTGACTTCTGCGCTGAACTGTATTATGTTATTGGAAATCTTGTTACTGGCTTCAGACAGTGTATTTAAAGCAGCATGATCATTAATGGATCCAGTTAGTGAGTGAGGCAGAGTAGGGGACATAAAAGAGGGGTTTATTTGATCTATTTTCAGGACAGAAGTTGATAGTCAGCAAAGACAAACAAAGACCAAATGGGAGAGAGCAGGCAATAAAAGAAGCAAAGCTAACTTACAAACAAGCAAGCAGAACAGGAAAAAGATGGCTGAAGCTCAATGACATGAAGCTGCACTGAATGATCTTGCAAAGGGTCGGTGTTTGTGGGCTTACAGGGAATGAGGGACAGGTGTGCTGGCAGGTGATGATCAGCTGACTGACTGAGGACTACTGCTGGTTATACAGGGAATGACAAAACTGGTAAAAAAGTGGTAAGCAGGGTGCAAACTACAGGCAGCCTCCCCTTAAAGGTCCAGTGTGTAGACATTAATTGCATCTAGTGGTGTAATCACTGCATTGCAATCTCCTTAGATCACCCTCACCTTCCTAGTGTAAAGGAGAAACAACACTTGAAAGGTCGTGTCTTGAATCAGTATTTAGTTTTTCTGTTCTGGGCAACTATAGAAACGTGGTGTTTCAACATGGCGGCCTCCATTAAAGAGGACCCGCTCCCACTGTAGATATAAAAGGTATTTTTAAATAACAAAAATAAAAAAGATTCTTATTTTCTTATTATATGAATATTAATTTCCATGTCTGCCTTATTCTGAAAATAAAGGCCTCAAATCTTACACACTGCACCTTTAACCCTAAACACTCAATGTGCTAATTTGCCATGCATATCATAAGGTTCGATACGTGACCCTCACATCTTAACAGACCTTTTTCACAGCAACCATTTTGACATGAATAATAGTCAGCGCAGGTGTTTCCAATGATACTAATTAAGGTTCTGTTCCATTTAGACTTTCCAGTGAGCCAAACATGCACCACTGCAGCACGCTGTCTCTGTTTGACCTGAATGGTACCTTAATTAGTATCATTGGTAACACCTGTGTTTACCCTACTATTTCCTGTCAAAATGGCTGCTGTGAAAAAGGTCTATTGTACCCAGAAATGAGTGTGCTCATCTGTATGTGATGGATAACGGTGTTGATGGGGACTCAAACCAGGGGTGTAAATATAGATAATAGTAGCCGTGGGCCAGGGGGTGTCTGTAGAGAGAACAGGTCCTCCCAACAATGTGTTGGATGGAGAACAGACTGTTTCCAGGGATTCAGATAGCCACCTGTGAAATGCTGATGTATTGAAAGCAGTGCTAATGGTTAAAGGAGTAAAATAGTCAGTAACAATCTGTAACCAAATCATATGCTTATTCTACATAAACTATAAAAACTATTGAATAAAATGAATAATCTTTGGGATTTTTGTTATATACATATAATGTATGCAATAATGACTGTTGGGTAATATGTATGTTGATGTTGACCCATGTCACTGGGGCCCGTTGTAACTGCCTTACACCACTGATTTGCTTTTGAGACTTTAGAAACACAAACTATGGCCTCCAAACGTACCTTTACCATACCGCTAACACCTAAACTTGGCTACTATAAGCTTCACAAAGGTGATATTTAGTGAGTTTTTATTGTACAGGTGCTTCTTTTTAAAGGAGGCCAAAGTACTGGTTCCTGGTTTAACACAAGGTTGGTGACATGGTTCTGGTGAAAATACAATCTATAACATATAAAGTAAAGGAATTGTACTTGATTCTTGTACATAAAGTATAGAATCTACTGAATCTCACATTAACATAAGAAGTTGTTGGATCTGCAACTCGCTCGTGATTAATCCAACACAGTAAAACTGAACTCAGAAATGTTGTGGTCTGAGTAAGACACGTTTGCGACACATACAACAGGATTTTCTTCTAATATATGATACTGGTTGTGCTTTAAATAATTGGTGTGACATCGAACTAAAGTATTAAAATTATGAGAATGAAATGAAATTTGATAAATATAGATAAATGTGTCGTGTTTAGTTACCAACTTATGCCATCACCATATTGTGAAATGTCTGCTGAAATTTCTGCCACGCGCACCCAGTCTCACTCAATTAGAAATAACTCCTATGAAAATGTTTTTGGCTGCACTTCTTGTCTTGCTTACTTTGAGTCCTTATGTCATAATTGGCGTCAAATTATATCCAAACACCACCGTGCTTTGTAACGCCCTCCCAAAAGCTTCTGGCTGTCTGTTGTGCAGCTTCAAGCCAAAGACACGATGGCCCAGCGTACCCAGTGACTAAAGGCGGTGACATCATACATCATGTGGAGCCTGTTTGTGCAGCGACTCAGGCCAGACACAAAGAGAGAAATTCCAATATTCATTCTTGTCCTTTTTCATTATCAGTTGTTTCTCCTAGTCAGCAAATCTATTGTATTTCCCGGTAGATTGTGGGCCAAGGAGGATTTAGATAATACAGTGGGGACGACAGCCAATGCTGAAGATGCATGGCCCTGTCTGGTGAGCCTCAAACTATGTATCTGTAAAGACAATTGTCTTCTGTATCTGTAAAGACGACTCCCCTATCATTTTTTGTGTATAAAACTGTCTCTCTGTTCGGGTAAGACAAGGCATAAGTGTGAAGTTCTCTCCTCTTACAGCTGTGATAAATGTAGGTCATCCTGTTGGTTTAGTCTTTTATGCGAGTGTAACTAACCATATCCCTGGACCATTTCCAGCCTTGACACCAGGTTTATGTAACTGTAGCAGTATGCAGAACAAATCGTATACCTTATTCCCATATTAACAGATGTGTTGGATCATGGTCCAGATTTCTTTTGAGCAATCCAGCGATGCAGATGTGGGTGGACCTCCGAGACTGTGCAGCAATTTTACCAATGTCTACAACGTGATAAGCTGCACAGTCTTTTTTAGCCGCCTCCCTGCTCAGCTAACTAGAAAAACACTTTGGCGGAGCATGTGCACTGTAACAAATGTAATGTTTTAACCATACTAGTAACGTGACTCTTGGGATGGCATGTCTATCAGCCAGTCCACCGCTTTGGTCCACTAGTTCCAATAGTTATTGGATGATTTGCCATGATGTTTTTTTTTTTTTTGCACTGAGAAGTGTAACCATCAGAGGATGAATCCTACTGACTTTGGTTATTCCCTGAACAATACTTTTGGTTTCTGACCAAATACCTTCAGAGCTAATGATATTTCCACCAGGCGCAGCTGTACTCTGTGTTCTGTGATAATTAGCAAATGTTATGCATGTCAAACAGGCTTAAAGGATCAGTGTGTGAGATTTAGTGGCAAATAGCAGTGTAGTTGCTGATCGCAACCACCTTGAAAGACCATATCTAGAGCCAGAGTTTAGTTTGGCGTTTTTGGCAAAAAACATGGCAGACTCCAAGACAACAAAAACATAATTCTTATTTTGAGGTGATTATACACTAATGTATCTGTATAGAGAGCCCCCTAACTCTTACACACTAGACCTTTAACTAAGAAAGCAAACATTATACTTGCTAAACATCACAATGATAGCCTTGTCATTGTTAGCATGTTAGCATATATACTACATCTCACTTGGATACTTCTGTTAGTACACTTCTTTGTAGTACACTGTGTACACTATGTACTTCCTGGCGTGGTGTACTAATTTCGGCAGCTCAGTGTTGTCTCAATTTGAGTACGGCTGCAACATTTGAGTGCTTTTCTTCTTTCAACATTTAACATAAAACATATGTACAACATACATTTTTATATCGCCTCAGCATCCTTGGCTGCCATTTTCACAATGCTGGTGGTCCCTCTTCTTGCGCTATGTAGTCAAAATGGCGAGAAGTGGTGAGAAGTTTTCAGCATTCCACACTCAGCTTTTCGACCTTTATGACTGCACCATCCAGGTATTCACAGTACACTACATTTTGCCATAACTGACAATATGAAGGCACTCATGTACTTAAAATAGTAAGTACAAGTATGTAAGTACAAGTAATAAGTATAAATATGGAAGTATGCAAATAAAGAAAAAGGCAGTATGATATTTTCTCCATGGTGTGCTCTGTTCGTTTGCACACACAGCAATGTCATTGTGTATATCTTCTCCTGCTCCAGCAACCCAGGCGCACAGTATGCCCCCAACTCTAATGAAGTTATTTCATTCCAGTCTGAGATAATGGCCCAAGAACAAATCCATTTGTCTGCACACTCCAATGTCCATGTCATTACAAAAGACATTTCAGAATGGCTGATAATTCGGTTTTACTCTGGAAAATTGTGTAATATCTGTAATGTGTTCTTCTTGCTGTGGTTCTACTATGTATGAGCCTCATTTGAACTACTGTCCTAATGTGCTGGATCTACTTTTGATTTCTTCCTCGGTGATGTTTATAAGCCATTTTCTACTCTGGGGATGTTTATTGTAAGATTAACTTTAACTATATTTTTGAGTCGTTTTTATTCTGATTTGTTGATGTTTTATTAAATATTATTAAATCCTGATGTGGTTAAAGTTTTTTTGACAGCTGAGGTTAAAGTTATTATTATTATTATTATTATTATTATTATTATTATTATTATTATTATTATTAAAATAGTGATGGTACTTGAACATTTTATTATTTATTTTTATTATTTTTTTCATGTCCTGAGGTCAGGATCAGCTGAACCTTTTAACCATCCGTCCAAAACTTTTACTCAAGGTGTTACCTATCAGGCGTTTTATGAATCAAAAGATGAAAAGAGTGTTGCTATTCACAGACATTTGTCTTGATGTCAGATATTTGGATTTTTATTTGAAATCTTTAAAAAAAAAACAGCCCAGTGCTATTGAGTGCCTTGACTGAGAGTTTCCAAGTTCTTGTCTGTTTCAAATCATTGTCTTCTTCCCTACGGCCACTGGCAGACTCCAGCTGTTACTTTTCAAGCTATTTCATATCCTTTGACTCACTGTGTAAAATAGAGACAGTTCTGACTAATAGACAGCAAAGCACGGACTTGTACTGGCACTGTGTCCGTGCACATGTGTGGTTTGATTGATCTTTAAGAAACAGGGAATACTTCACCGCAGTGAACCTCATGTGAACTTGTTCTTACTCCAGAAAAGAATTGGATTTAGGACAGTGGGTGTTTCGTCATTATTTCTGTGGAGACCAATAAGCAAATTAAATGTATTCATGATTTCAACATTTTCAGGGAAAAATGAGCTTTCTGTTTGTGTCACTATCTTTCCAAGTACTGTATAACATTTATTTGCAAATCCTCAGATGCCAAAAATGATTCACTCCACATAAAACTGCAATGAAACACAACCACTGGACTTCAGTCTTAACACACGATTGCATATTTTGTTCTTTATGAGATCAATCTTTAAACACTTACATGTGGCTGCTAGCTTAGCATTAAAGGAGAACTTTGAGTTTAGTTTAGGTAAATGTGCTTGTTTGCTTTCTGGTGGAGAGTTAGACGAGAAGAGTGATACCACTTTTGTGTCTGTACTGGTAAATATGAAGCTACCACCAGCAGCCAGTTAGCTTAGCTTAGCACAAAGACTGGAAACAAGGGGAAACAGGTAGCCTGGCTTTATGAAAATTACACCAACCAGCACATCTAAAGCTCACTCAATCAACACTTTATATCTCGTTTGTTTAATTCTTACAAAAATCTAGCATAAAAACAACAATTCATGGTTTTACAGAGGGTTTTGTACTGCTCTTAGCTTCAATTTCACAATGTGAAAACTTGTATTTCTGTTGAGGCTTTGACATGAGTTTGACAAGCAGCTTATGATAAAAGACGGCGTGCTTTAACCCTCATCAAATCTTTATCTCAATTATTAAGCCTTTTTTCGGATAACATGATTTTTTTTTTTTTTGTACTTTCTATTATGTTACACCACAGCTTACTCATATTCCAGAAACAAGACCAATCTAAAGCCAATTACAAGGCATAACGCATAATTTATATCATATCACCAGTTACATTACTTACATTATTAAAAATAATTAATTTAATTTGCATTTTCATTACATCCCAATCTGTACTTCAGCAGGGCCGCAGTTTTATCTGCGGGTGACACTGGGTTGTTTTTAGGAGAGAATATATATCACACTAAAATTAACTTGGGGAGGGGGTGGAAACCGGATGCTTGTTGATAGCTCCTGGAGTGCTCAGCACACTGCACTATAAATCTAATAAGACTACCGCATTTTGCAAAGACAAATCTACTCAATTAACGGAGCTGCGGTATAGAAGAAATATCAGGAGAGCAAAAACCCCACAAACCTCTTTATTAAGAGATTTTGAAGCTTGGCTGCAGTCACAGCAGTCCTGCGTCACTCGTCTCCCTCTAAGTGATCAGAGACATAATGTGCCTTGTACTGCGTCCAGCGATGACTTAAACCATTTAACTACACAATTACAGCCATAAAAGACACAACAATGACTGAAGGGACCTTTACTGGGACTTTGCATGGAGGAACTTTTGAAGTTAAATTGGTTGCAGCTCTGGGATAAATCCCTGGTAACCAAATGGACGTCTTAATTTTAATAGAGTTCATTTGTAGCATGATATCCTCGCTTTATCTAATGATTCTTGCTATTGTAAAGGGATGCCACTGAAGAACGCGTGCACTGGAAGTCCTTTAGCAAATATAGTAAGGAGTAATAGACAAATTTGTTTCCAAGTATAAACGAAAAAGCAAGGTTGTGTACAGAATGAATATGTACTCTAAAGGGAATAAAAATATACCATTAATGATACAAGGTTCCCTCAAAGCATAGAGGAGACCTGAGATGTGACCTCTTTCCATCTCAAAGCCACAGCCTATAACATCAGTAGAACTATAATCATAAAATGATAATGTCTTGCATATGCAGTCAGAGGTGGCGTCATTCGGTACATGTCTCATTCAGTAGATAATGACTTCAGGGACTGTGTGGTATTTGAACTTGGGAAGCATAAATAATGCAATACTTCATTCATCGCACAGGAAATTTGGAAAAATAAACATACAAAGCATCCAGTTAATTCTGCACAACTCAATTTTATGATGCAGTTCTGATGAAAACAGTTACCAGCGAGTCTCAGGAGCCAAATTTGCTGATTGCAGTTTTATGTGTACCAGCAGGGACTGGCAAAGGTCTAACTTTGGAAAAGTCACTAAGAGGAGTTGTTTTTAAAGTAAACGTTGAAGTGTGTGTGTCTGTATTAAGTAAGTGTATTAAGTAAGTGTCTGTGATTAGTTTGCGTGTCACGAAAGGTAAACATTTTTATTGATTCATTCGCAGACTCTCCATCAGGAACGTTTTGAGGTTTGGGGAACTAAAGAGCCAGCAGAGGTTTTAATGTAGATCTGATACTTGTCAAAGTTTATGCCAATACCAGGCTGTGAAGTGAAGTCAATGCAGAAGTGCCAAAAACTGCAGTTCCCTAAACGTCCACTTGAGGCTGGCTACAGAATGAGTACATTTCCATAAGTACCCATAAAATTTTCAACTTCACAGCAGAAATAAACATGTTTACAGCCTGGTACAAAACACAGTTTTGGGCTCTATAGCTAATTCCCCCGTTCATGACAACTAAGAGTACTAAGAGTAAATTTCTATAGAACTCACTTGTTCAAATTATATGAAGCCTTATAGTTATGCATAATTAACAGCGTGGTCATTTTGACAGGTGAGAGCAGTCACAGGTGGCTTGTTTGACCAACCAGGCTTCATACAGGCTGCCTCAGGTCCATCCACGATCAACGTCTTTGCCAGGAGGTGGCAGAGGCAGGACTGCCAAGATGGCGGTGTCCAGAGTCATTGCACTTTAACCTTCTAAACGGCTTTTCAGAAACCTACCTACAGATACGGCAATGTTTTATACTGTCTATGGTCACTACACTGGGTTGAGAGCAGTTAATAAAAACGGCTGAATGATTCCTCCAGAACAACAGACATCGTAAAGCTCTTAAGTTCCCATGAATGCTTGGGGATTGTCATGTTATCTGACATGTCCTCTCATAAAAAACAGGATGTTATGCTTAAGGCTTAGCATCCAGAGGGAGTTTGTGTGAGAGTTACAAAGGAGGAGTGAAACAGTGCAAAAAAGGACAATGATGTTAGCCAGTGGGGAACGTTTGTCACCTTTACCATCTTCCATGGTTGAAGACAAGTTGCCTTTATCCCTCGCGTCTGGGTATTGAGTCTCCTGAGGCGTAGGTTGCTGATTATTTTGACTGTCGTTTCAAAATGCACACCTCTGCTCCATGCCAGTGCTGCTTGTTTTGCTAGACCCACTGGTTCTACATATTATATATTCGCTTTGGTTGGCTGCATCACCTCGGTGTCATGTCTCTCATCTGGCTTCTTCGGCCAGGTTCCCTTCAAAATAAAAGAAACCATACACTAAAAGTCATTGGAAGAGATACTTTTTCTACATTTATGCAAATTGTTTGTGACATGTGATTACAAGACATATCTTTGGTGTCACATTGTAACATCTGGAGATGCTGTTTCAGACGTTTTATTAATTTCCTGCACTGGCAGTACAGCACTGTATGTCCTCTCCAGTTCTTTCATCGCCAATGTGCAAGACAGTCTGAGGGACAGCAGCCTGTCCAAGAGCATATCCTCAAGCTTCAAGTCTTCAAGCCAATAAGTGGACCGAGACGACAAATCACGGACTAGTGAGGTGCGTTCAAAATAATAATGTCATTCTGCACTTGCTGCTGACAGGACTACAGTGTGGTCATAGTGTAGTGTATGATTATAGTTGTGCCAGTGAAGCTTTCTTTGTTTGACCTGATAAGAGTCGGGTAGCAGTGATTTCTCTCAGTCTATATATGATGCCCCCCTGCCCTTCGAAGTTAAGGAGTTAATGGAAAATCGAATCTTTGAACCAACACAATTCTTTCAGGGTCTGCCAAGGCCGCATTACCAAGCAGAGAAAGTGGGCAACTGCCCCAAGGCTCCAGATCCTCAGGGGGGATCTGAGAGGGGCAGGTTCACTGCGTGTCAATTGGTTTATGGTTTTATGTTTATGAATATACACCATAAAGGTGTAATATCCCCTCAAATAATAAGGGCCTCAAGCAGGTTCCTGCATTTTTAGTCTTTTAATCCTTCGTCGATTTTGCACTTAAATGTGTATTGAATCCATTTACATCCATTTAACTGACACATAGCACATTTGGGGGCAGATAGCAGAGCCCTAAGGCAAAACATAACTTTCTGCAAATTCCTGCTGTGTGTTGTGTTTGTGTGGGCATTTCAAGGCAACAGGGAACATCTGCAATACAATGAGTAGGAGGAAGGGGCCTGGGGTCAACAAGAACATTACAATATCAATGCAAATATGTACACATATGCTTTTATTTTTCAGTATTACTATGTTTTCACAACTCATAAAAAGGCACATATTTGCGTGCTAAATGAGGTTTTAATGATAGGTTTGTGAACAAAGGCCATGCCTTGAACTGGTCTTGAACCATTTCTGCACCTCAAGTACTTAAGCACACCTTTTCCGTTCACTTCCTTTTTGACTAAGTTTTCACATCCATCCCATCCAATTCCCCCTTTTTCTTTTTCTTTTCCCCTTCTCTCTCTTTCGTTTAAATACAGGAACCGCTGGGGCTCTAGTCCCGTAGAGCAATGAAGAGATGGTTCCTCAGCTCCTCCTGGATCCCTCCTGTGTACCTGCAACCAGCCAACACTGGTCCATCTCTGTGTCTGCACAGGTAAGTATAAAGCCACCACCAGCAGCTATTTAGCTTAGCTTAGCACCAAGACTGGAAATAAAGGGAAACAGGTAGCCTGGCTCTATGAAAATTCATCAAAAAGCACCTCTAAAGCTCACTAATTAGCGCTTTATATATTGTTTGTTTAATTCTTACAAAGACCTGGGGGAAAAATGCCAATTCATAGTTTTACAGGGAGTTTTGTACAGGGCTATCTCTTCTCTCCCAGCAACGGTTGCCCGGTAACCCGGTTTGACATAAGTTTGACAAGCAGTATCTCTACAGCTTGTCATAAATGATGCTGTGCTTTAACCGGCATGAATCTATCTTAATCATTATTTGACAGAAAGACAGCTCCCCCCACTCAGAGTCTTAACTCCCTTGTGGTTCCCTCCAGTCTTCCCGCCACCAGCTGAAGCCAGTTGATCTCCGAAACTCCTCCATCCATTTAAGACCCCGATTTAATAAACCTGGCTTAATCTATATCCACATTGCTGTGGTATTTGTTAGTGAAATACCATTTGCAAAGTTGGATGAAAAGTAAAAAACATGAATTGTAAAAGCCCCCTCTCTGCTGAACGAAACTGAGAGAGAGAGAAGCAAAGAAAAAGAAGCTACCTAACTTAATAACACTGTTAAGATAAACAGTTTTCCACCATGCCCTGTGCAGCACTGACTGAGTGGGCGTTAGCAGTAGCAAAGACCGCAGTGCTTGTTCCAAATTGGGAGAAAAATGGGTAAAAATGCAAAATAAAAACCACATACTGGTGTTGTGTCATCTTCTAAACAATGGCCAAGCTTCGACGAATGGTTTCAAGAAGTTTGGAATGTGCATCCCTGATGACACGCGAATTGATCTTATTCAGAAAAACAAATGAAGCTCTACATGTGCTTGGAGTACGAAGAGGAAGATGACAAATATAAAAGAGACACAGCAGTGAGTGAGAATGAATCCAAGCACAGAAGTTGGATCCACACGCTCATACTCGTTTGTATAAAACATGAGTGTTTATGAACATGAGTGTTTATGAACAATACTCAGCCGTCTTTGCAAACATTTGGATTATTCCAAAGCGTTTGGCAGATATGCATTTTTCACAATGCATTGGGTGAAAATGAAGTCAGACACAGAGAGTTTCAAAGAGGAGAATGGAATAAGAATCGGTCTAACTGAGAGATGATTCATTTAACCACAGTGAATCAGTCTGGCAGCGTGTTGGGAGAATTGATACGGACCATAGAATCACTTGGACACAAACAGAAATGACTCATAAGACCATATTGCATCGAGGACTGTGTGTAAATCACAGGCTGTGATACAGACAAGCGTGAAAATCTCCAAATCTGCAGTATGTGCAGAATGGCAGCCCAAGTTTGAGCCAAGCGGCTTTCATCGAGGCTTGGTGTTGAAAAAAAAGAAAAAAGAAACACATGGATATTGATTTTTCCCAACCCTACCCATAGATAATTGAAAACCAATTCACATGAAAGTACAGGCGTGTCTTAGTTTATAGTCAAAATGGTCTTCATACCACTTGTGACACATGTTGATACCAAACCTGGAGTGCAATTATACTGCAGTATGAAACATGTCTGCATATCAACATCCTCCGTCCTCGCTGATTCTGCCTGATGTGTCCGAGGAGTTAAAACGGAGTGACTAAATGCTCTGGCCTCGAGTACAGGAGGATACATCTGTATTCCTCATCTAGCCTGCAGCTTTCTGTTTTGGTTTTATTTATTAGCATACTGTGCACATGCACTCTTGCTGTCGCCATAGCAACGGCTGCAGACAGGTTAATGATGCCTGAACCCAGAAAAATGGACACAACCACTTACAAATAACAGCAACCTCCGAAGGTTAAATTTGATTTTTTTGTAAAATCAAATTTGTCTACCTTTTGACCGCGTAGTGTAACATCCACAGGAGTGCTAAGAGAGATAGTGTGGGCATGCTACCTGAGACTTAATCTGTTTTGCCAGTAAAATTGTGTGCAAGGTGAACAGGCCCTGGAGCAGTAGCTCATCTGTCCTCATGTCAGAACAAACACAAAAAAGATGGTGTTTTTAGCATAGCTCTCAACCTACCCCCTAAATTAAAATTATCTTAAATTGAAATCTTAGAGCAATAAGGCAATTTGGTGCCCCTAGTTTCAGAGTGCCATACCCTGCTAACAGCCACATCAAGCAAGTACAACACAATACATAGCAGCCAGCTAAGATAACTTACTAGTCCAACAGTAAGAAGCCCAGCTCGGCACCTGTCTTTCAACCTTTTATTTTTACGAAGATCTCCAAAGAAGAGTCCAAGCCAGGAGAGGGCAGTACCAGTCTGTGGTTTACTGTTGTCTGGCAGCCTCTTGCTTGGTTACTCTCTTTTCCTCAGTTTCCTCTTTAGTCCTCTCATTCTCTTTGCCTCTGCCATGCTCTGCCTCTGCTGAGCCTGGTTTTCGTTACTCTGGTTCTGGTGTCCATTCTAGTAGTATTAGTATTCACACCCTGTCTTCATTCCCACCCTCCCGAGGCCTGAAAACCTCAAACCCTAAAAGTCCAAAATACCTGTGGTAAAAACACCAACACCCCCGCCTCGGTGCTCTGAGCTCGCAGTCCAGGCAGCATGGCTAACAGACTGAGCTAACAGCAGCTACAGTTCATCGCAGTTTACTTTACTGTGCATCAGGAAACTCTGTAAATTTAAAAAAAGTTGAGGTGGAGCAGCTGGAGGACATCAGAGGAAAAACCAGAAAACATTTTCTTCATAAAATATGATCCAGTTTCACCTAATAAATGAAACAGTTGGTGGTGTGTGACAGATCGTGCCCAGAGCACAAAGTTACGTAGTGAAGGACAGGCAGTCCGTTTTATTATATTTATGGTGGGAAAGTTAAAGTCAAAGTAATGTTGCTTTAATATAACTCCAGTCAAAGTATCCTGAAGTCAAAAACCTGCAGAGTGGCTCCAGCAGTTTAACATTTGTCTCAACAGTTTGGTTTTACCAGGTCTCTTTCAGCAGTGTAGCCTCCGTCTATAAAAACTCTGAACACAGACCCTTCTGTTATATAGACAATTCATTTCCAGCACAAGTCCAATAACAATGCTCCAGATCAATAACACTGTTCCCCAGAGCACAGTCCTCCAAATTCCCCATCATTACCAAAAGGCTCCATCGGGGAGAGCTGTTCACCTGGTCAGTGGAGACTTCTCAACCTCCAGCATTCTTTCTTTTACCTCTGAGAGGTTATTTTCCATGTTCAGTTCATGCTTGAATCTGTTCTACATGGACAGGGATTGTCTCTGACTGTATCCACCTCTTTTCAGCCGGTGACCTTAGCTTTTATGGGGCTATGTAAAGCCTTGCTGTGAGGTCACAGGGCCAGCAGGTGCTGAACTGCAAGCCTGCCCTCCGGAGTTGGCTGTAGTCTGAGAACAGTCCATTTCAGTCCCTGAAAAGAAACTAATAGTGTGATTTTTGACCTTGGAAGTAGTTGTTGTTGCAACTACATGCACCTTCTAGTGAGATTGTTTTGTCAAAATGACTCTTTAAATAAGCTTTTAAGCTAAATGGGTCGTAAATGAGTCCTTAGAAAAATGAAAAATGAAGAAGTAAGCAAACACCATCTGCTGATGAAGATGACATGATATGGCTAAAAGCTCCAGAACAGTTATTAAATGCTATTAAGTTATTAACCTTGTGTTGTGTGTTTTCCTGTCAAACAATAGTTGTCACGAATAATCCAGCCTGTCTGAAAAGTTGCTTTGTTTTTTTTGTTTTTTTTTTTGTTTGCTCTCAGGGGTCTCTGAGGAAAATAAACACCTCCACCATCATAAAAAAATATGATTGTGATTAGTTTTGCCTTTCATCTTGTTGTTTTCTCAATAAGCAGAGTTTGCAGCGCTTCTTGGAAGTTCTGACTCGGGTCTCATCTCTGCATACATATGGAAATAAGGTTCAGTTCCAGGGTAAAGGTAGATCTGGTTCACAGGAAAATTTAATACCAGGGTTTGGGAAGAGCTTGATCTTTGCAAAGCTAAACTAAGGCTTTGTCCGTACTAAAACTAAAGGCACGTAGATCACAGTGACACCATGAGGGTACAAATGAAGTAATTAATGCAGGATGTGTCATGAATTCCTGTTTCTCACCACTAACAAATGATTAAGTCACTGTGACTGTATGTGATTGGTTCACACTTAAAAGATTATCATTCAAGGGATGTCAGAGAGGAATTTCAGTTGCATAAATGTTTATGCAAGTATCTGATGACCAATAAAGCCCCACATTTCTATGAGAACTGTGTCGGAAACAGACATTTTTGTAACTCTAAAGCATGCGTGTTAGGATGTACCAACATTACTGAAGAAATGTGGAGCCTTGAACTTTTATTTCCTTGAATACAATGCTCCTGCTGACTGATAATGAGGTCTGGTAATCATCTGCAAATCTGTACAACTACCAAACTGAATTAGCTCATTAAAGAACCGTGATAATAACAACTGTTAGTCCGCCCCTTTTTATATTGTGCATTTACATATTTGCTGAAATATGGGATTAACTGTTGGCAAAAACAAAAGCTGACTTTGGATACTGTCAAAGGAATCATTGTCTGGCCGGCATTAGTGGAAGGAAGGAAACTGCGGCTGCCCTTTAAAGGATCTTATGCTTTTATTGCTGCGGCGCAATAGTCTGCAGCATGTAATTACACAAGAACACTTATTAGCTCCAGGTAAAGGTCACGGAAAGTGGGGGGGTGTGCGAAGAGCTTGAATGCAACAGTTAACACTTCTGGCTGGTAACTTACATATGTGTGAGAGTGCACTTGCGGCTTTGCATTGCTAATTGGGGTAACTCCATAATTTATGACCAAACACTCATTAAGATGTAAAAGAAAAAGAAAATTATGTACTGTTTGTTTTTAATAGAATTGAGTCAAAGCTTTTTACAGCTTGAAGAGGTGATTTAGAGATTGCTCTGACCCCAGATCAGAATCTTTCAGAGAAATAGTTATACACCAGGTGTAAGTGGAATAATTGTAGACCTACTAATAAAACACTGCAGCTACTGGAACACTTTGATTATAGATGTTTATGTTGCATATACACACACAATGTATATAATGCAGATTTTAAAACTTCCCTTCAAACACAGCACAATGCAGTTGTTGAGTGCCTCTTGAAACTCTGCCACGTGGTCACTTATTTTAGCTCAGTGTGCTTGCATGCTTTCCACATGCTGTAAGCAATTTGTGTGGTAGTTGGCAAGCCGGCCGAACCAGTGCGGTAATCTTTGGATCGTGCTGCTACATGAATGGTGGCTGAGGCTCTGTGAGTATCCTGACTGTCTGCCCTGGTGCCAGGCCGCGGGAATGAGCCCATCCCTGCCGCAGTCTGCCTGCCTGTGAACGGCACCGTTAATGCTCACGTTGTATTTGACAGAGGCAGAAATTTCTACTGTGAGAAAGACTCCTCTTTTCCCGAATATGATTCTTGTTTACAGAACTAATTTGCAGGTCATGGAGGGTGTGTTGCACATGGCTCCAAAGGGACTCTAGGTGGCATTGTTTCTGCCAGCATCATTTTGAAACCCCCTGTGCTTTTCTATGTGTTTGAGTCCAGTCCCCCTGTAGTTACTGCTTAAAACTCTGTCAGACTTTTCTGCTCTCACGTGTCGCAACACATACAGTTTGTAATGATAAAGATTTGAGATTTACCATTAGAATTAGTAGTTATTTTTAAACGGCAGGTCCTTGATCTGAGACAGAAAAAAAAAAAATCAAAAGCAGGCTTCAGATTTTGAAGGCTGAAACAACAATTGTAGGACATTTTATTGGCTATGTCGTTTGCTAATTAAACTCCACAAGCAAGTTGGCTGAAAATGTTGGCAGTTTTAATATTTGCAGCTGTAGCTTGTTTTAAAATGAGAAACTTGTGTGAAAGTGTTTTTTAATATGCAACTTATGGGTGCATATATCGCGCTAAAAGACTATAAGCATCTTCACCAGCTGACGTTGAAATAGAAGTTGATTCATGTGTTTCAGTGTAGACTAGTGAGTTCTGTAAAGAAAAAAAAGGAAGACCACACTGTCATTTTGTCCTTTTTGGCTGTTGTACTGTTGTATTTGCTTTATTGTGTTGTTTGAATTAGTATTTTATGCATTTTGGTACCCACACTTTCAGAGTGCAGTTGCCCTCTTCAGTTTCTTCGCCTCTGCCATGCCTCTGCTTCGGTGTCACTATCTGCCTTAATTTTAAAGAAACGTTTGAACTGAAAGTTTGAAACTTAAGGTTCTTTCTGGTAATGTTGTCTGGAGTTGCTGGAATGTAAATTTACCCAAATGCAATAAAGACCAGGACAGAGCTGCTTAGTTTAAAGTCTGACACCGTCAATGACTGGTTTCCACACAGTAATCTGTAACCCTACAAACTAACGTAGATAGTTTAGGAGGTTCCTTCACCATCGATGTATTGTTAGACTTGTTGGCTGGACATGCTAATAATTGCAATCCAAGCATGTAGAGAAATCCAAGCTTCGCAGATCTGCTTTGCCTACAGCAGTCATGGACGCTAACATATGATTGGAGCTACTCTGAGTATGTGGTTAAAGGAGCACCGACTGCTTTTCCATCCTATAGTTACATAACATTTGTGTGTAAAGGCTGCCTTTGACCATCTGTGACCAACCAGTAGTGTCATTTTCTAAACGTCTCAGGATTTAGCTCCATCTGGACATTTGGCCATTTAACGTTAAACGCGGTCTTTAACATCTGTGTCGCAGCTCGCAAACGTTTTCTCAGAGCACGCTTCAGAAATGTGCCCACTGTGACCACACCTTGTTAAACTTGTGTTTATTGAACGGTCATTCAGTAATTTTATTTTAAGCTCCGTACCTCATTCTTCATGTTATTTTATGTACTTTGCATGTTAAAGTTTTATATATTATGGTTTGCTTTATTGATAGTGCGGTTGTCTATGGTTATGAATTTTATATATTTTGTCAAATTCAAGGATGTAATTTTCCCAGTATTGTAAATAACTGGAAGAAAAAAATACCCTTTCAACATTGTAAACACTTCTTTTTGTGACACACAGCACAGCTAAATGATGCAGACTATTTCCAAGGTTACCATAGAAAGGAGCAGATGAGGTAAGCCCTGTGGTTTTTGTGTCATGAAACAAAGCTTTTCCAATTATGTTCTCCCACGATGAACTAGAAGAGGTGCTGAATACGCAAGTCTTTCCATTTGTCACCAAAAACAAAAAAAAACTGAATGAATCCAGATTTTTAAAATGAAACTGAGCCTTTGAGACATTTCCTGGACACGTTTGGTTCTAGCTGGGCATGTCAAACGGACATTTATGGAGAATGATCTAATCATGCTTGAGGTGAACATTGAGGTAGAGGATGATCAAAGATTGTGGCGAGGTTAGCCAGTGGCCTTTTGTTCCACGTCGCTGTAAATCTACAAAAAACTGGCAGCAGCTTTAATCCTGACTTCTAACACCATACTAACGTCGGCTCAAACTTACAAAAATGATGAACATCTCTAATGGGGAAAATGTTGCTGAAGGCAAGTGACAGATTTTCCGTAACACCAAAAGTAGTAAATTTAACCGAGAGCAAACACAGTGAACCACAGCCTGCCTTTTATTATAGTATTATAGTACTATTATTGGGGTTATTTAAATAAACATATCAAAGCGCTGACTGTATTTAAAACAGCTAAAACTTTTTTTTAATCCAAATTGGCTCAATTAAATGGAAACATTTTTTTTTATATAAATAGGAATTGTATCCAATTTTATTTGATGTCTGCTTTTGATTATATGCGTATTTATTGGATGAAATTGTATATTCTCGGTCCACTCTGTCAAATTTAGAGGCCTTTATTTACAGAATATGACAGAGATGAAATATAATATTGAATTACTATGTTTTCATGAGTGTTACCTTAGGATGAAGTCCACCAACTGACAGTATAAAGAATTTGAACAGGTGACTTAAAACAGTACAGTTGTCATGAACGGGGAAAAAATCTATAGAGACTAAAACAGTTTTTGTACCAGGCTGTAAACATTGTTTATTTCTGCTGTGAAGTTGGACATTTTAACATGGGGGCTTATGGAGATTGACTTGTTCTGTAGCCAGCGTCAAGTGGCCATTTGAGGAAGTGCAGTTACTTCCTCAAAGGGTTCAGTCCAGAGGCACGGAGCTTACCTTTTGAGTCCCTCATGTTGCACCTCCATGTTTCTACAGTAGCCCAGAATGAACTGAACTTCAAAATGGCTCTTCAGAAACCAGTGGGTGACGTCACGGACGCTACGGACATGTTTTATACGGTCTATGATTTCAAGTGTCCTTCCATAAAGGAGGGTATGCTTTTGGGCATTGCTACCAAGTCACCATGATGGCCTGTCATAGCCGTGTAGCAGAAAATGGTTAAATAAATACTGCATACTTTTAAAATTGCTTCAAAGCTTTTTTGGTGTGTGGTAAGCCATTTTCATTTCAGCCTGAAACTCTGACACTCTCTGACAGTAATTGCATTTGGCACCGGGCCTTCTGTCCAGACTTCCATGTGCACCAATTCTGCATTACTTTATATTAATAAGAAATGTAACAGGCTTTGTGCTCTTGAATTCACAAAAGGTATGTCTAACCAAGATAAACAGTACCATCTCATGCCTGCACACTCAGAAAAAATTGTTTGTTTATATTTCAAACATGTAAAAAAAAAAAAAAAAAGATATAAAACAGAAAAGTAATCGAGGATCTGTAAAAGGTGCAAACGGTTATAAAAGTAAAAGATATGACATGAATGTTGTGATGGGACCATCTTCAGCACGATTTACGGACCATGTAATTGGTGTCTTTCTGCAAATCAAATGTCAGTGCAGTCAGTGCAGTCAGCCAATATGATTTTCACATACTTATTTACAGGAAATAGAAACTGGTTCATTCTACTGAAGGTTCTCTTGCACAGAGAAAAACAGACAGTGACGTCTGTGAAAAAAATCTCACGGATTACATCAAGAACCTCATTCAAGTGAACCGTTTCCAACGCGGATTGGACACGCCGAGCATCCATGAAATGTCAAAGGAACAATAAAAATGAAATCCAATGAATTCCTTTGTGCATCTTTTGAGATACTTTCTCACAGATTTGATGATTGTTGTGTGATGTGTGTTATTTTCTGTGCCTGTTTCTTTTATCTGTGTCACCGTCTGTGCGAGTCTGGATTTCGGGGCGGCATACGTTTCAGCTCATGACTGGATGGTGATGTAATCTCATGTGGAAGGGTTTCACTTTTTCTCTATTCCTGTGAGGACCGAGCAGAGAAGTTTTATTGAAAAAGTTGGTGCACAAACACCAACTTATCGTCTATTTTTATCATAATTTATAACTCAGTTATTATTAATATTCACAGCACTGAGCAGCAAAGATTATATGCCATTTATCAATTACTAACATTGAGAAACCGGATGATTTGATGAATGTCAGCTTTCATGTCAAGCACATTTGGCTGCTGACGAAATGTTAAAAAAGCTGTAAACGGTATTTAATTATCCATTTCATTTATGGCATCATAAATACTTTTTCTCTCCCTCTATTAAAGTATTTCCCAAAGAGCAGCCAAAATACTTAAGATTTATTTATGAGATTTATTTTGAAGATATCAAGGGAACCTTTTGTTCTCGACCCGCTCTGACTTGTTGTATATATGTGGTTTTACCTCATAGCACAGTCATGTTCCAAACATCCTGTTCCACCTTTGGTGAAATGTGTTTTATTAGGGCAGGATCTGGGACCTTGCTGCTCACCGGAGTAAACTTAACGTGCTGTAATGTTCCCGGAGTCATTTGGAGAATCGGAACGTGCACTCGTGTCAAAAAGTATGAAGCCGCCGCACAAAGAGACGTTGTTACAAGAGGTGTTGGCAGATCCTGCTCATCATCTCTTTGCACAGGACAAACTTAGAGGAATCATCGACCCCCGTCATGCAGTATTCATAACATCGTAACACTATCTTGTCCTTGGAGCCGTCCCAAACATGAACAAACAGAATTTATGAAGAGGTCTCTGTTGGCGGGAGGCACCACTGGTTGGAAAAAAAAATGTATTATTATTATTTTTTGCAATAGATTACTAGAGGGATTCTTACACTTTAAAAATGTGATTGTTTTGACTGCAGACTTCATCTTGGTGATTTTTTTTCTCTCTCACTGTGCAACATGCTGTTAATGTTTCTTTCACTGATCATTATAAAGGTTATACGGCTCATTGTGACAGCACTGACAAGCAATTATCATTTCCACGTTTCCTTTTTTTTCCTCTTCCATATAATGATTTATTGCAATGAAAACAAAGGGAAAAATATTATGTATCCATTAGACAGCGAGCCCTAAGGTAGCAGTATGTACAATAAACCGCTTCAGTATATACTGTATTAAACGCTTTTCTGATTTTAGAGCTATTATTTCACATAGGCCGTATCTTGTCATTCATTAGATTCACTTCGATGTTATGCTGCTAGCAGAAAATGATGCTTATAAAGCTACATAGCAGTCACAATTTAACTGACAATGTCACGTCAAGAAGAAACTGTGACGTGAAGCCATCATGGAAGTGGCAAAAACTGCAGTTCCTCAAACAGCCTCTTGAGGCTGGCTCCAAAATGAGTCAGTCTCCATAAGTCCCCATGTTAAAATGTCCAACTTCACAGCAGAAATAAACATGTTTACAGCCTGGTACAAAAAACAGTTTTGGTCTCTATAGCTATTTTCCCGTTCATGACAACTGTACTGAGGGTGAATTTTTATACAACTCACTTGTTCAAATTATATTAAGGCTTAAGAAAATTATGCTGAATTAACACCGTGGCTGCTTTGATTGACAGGTGGGTGCCGTTCGAGGTGGCTTATTTGAGGAAACAGGTGTCAATCAACCCACCTCAGCTCCACCCACGTTCCATGACTGACCATTTTTGGCCAAGAGCCACCACATCCCAAAACTTCAGAAACTTGTGGGCGATGTCACAGATACTACGCGTCCACGTATTATGCAGTCTATAGTTTCAAGTCTTCTTTCATACAGCATGATGTTCATTTTTCATTTGAAGCTATTTCTTATATGTTTGTAATTTCTGATGTTAAATGAGTTTTTCTGCAATCAGTTTTGTGCAAAACAAGGTAGATATTATGTGAGGCTGTTGCATTAGCAACACATTGGCCTCAGACAGCTAAGTAGACGTTAATTTACTGTTGGAGTTGGTGCTGGTTGCTCTCTTGAGATTTGCTACTGTTGTACTGTGTATATGTTTACCAGATTGATTGCTCTGTTGGACTTACTATGGGGACTTAATGTTGTCTCTGTGGTAATGCAATGTTTGTTCCCGGCATGAGGAACAACATAACTACAAAATTTAGTCAATACCCTTTTCTTGTTACTCAAAAAATACAACTCCATACTCACAGCAGGCTCTCGGCTCTGCCCGCCTGAATCCTCAATGCTGAGTCCATTTCTGTTTTTAAATCTGGATTTAAGACTCTTTTAGCCAAATTGTGATTAATCTGGAGTCTTGGTTGTTTTCTTTATGTTAAGTGTCCTTTGGTTACGTGAAAATGTACTTTAAATATGCTATCAAAAGTCATAAATGGTCCATGTCAATGTTTTACTGTTACGTGTCTATATGTACGTTTTTTTTTAATTGATATTACTGCTGCATTAATTTATATTTTGCATTTTACTGCTGTAGATGTTTAAGGCAGACTACTTTGTACTGTTGGGTAGTTTAATCTACAGCAATAATATTATATAAGATCATTATGTTTGCAGTGTCGCTGTGCTCTAATGTATCTCTGAAAGGTCAACTTTTAATGGCTGCAGAAAAGTTACAGTTTTTAAAGTTTATTAGCCTCAGAAAGAAAAAGAATCTTCTCAACCCACGAAGGAATACTTAACCCATCAATGACGGACGACTTTATTTGGTATGTTCAAGAAAAGCAGCACAGATTTTCTGCTTTCTGTTCAAGGCGGAAACACAAACTTTGATGTGGAAACACGACACATAACTAAGCGAAACTTTTTTATTTCTCATATTCACCGTGCCTTGTTTGGTAGACAAATTTGATTTGCACAGAAATAAGTTTAGATATTGCATATGATATAACTCCTTATATAAATACTATATTTAGTCATCAGTTACTAGGGGTTGCTCATTTCATCTCATAGAAATGTTATATAAAATGTCTCTTATGTCTTTCCACAGTACTGTACCATGAAAAGCAACATATTATCACTATTCTTTTTGAATCTATATTGTAACAGTCCAGACTGTGTGTATGTATCAAAAAAATGATGAAGATCTGAACATATCTGATGCAGAGGTGTTTTCCCGTAAAATGAAAGAGAAACAGAAAGTAACCCCGTGTGACTAACAACTAAAAAAAAGGATGTAGAGAAAAACCTGCGCTGTAGCCTCTTGCTTTAACCGGTTCGTCAATGTGTTTGTGCTCGGCTCAGCTACCCTAAGTGCTATGAAGAAAATGATGAAATCCACTGTTGCCATTAATAAGTTAATCGTTCACTTTATCAGAAACATGGTACACATGACGTTCACTGGACAGAAACTGCTTGAAAATTTGTAACCTGTAAAGAAACTAGTAACTAAAGCTTTCAGACGCATGTAATGGAGTAAACTCATAAATAAAATATTTAATTAAAGGTAAACGTATCATTACATTCCACAGCTTAATTAGCATTTGCTACATTTTAACCACGGTTGTTGAATTTGTTATGTTGTGCCAACTCTTTGTCTTCAACCTTCAGTGGAAGTGTGTGCAGCTCACTGCAAATCTAGACACACAGTGAGGGCAGAGGAGCTATATTTGTCAGGGGAATACTTGTAAATGCAAAAATATATTTGTTGTATTGCCCTCTTCAGTAGTACAAATGTGTGATATTTTATTTATACATGAAGTCCTCTGTGGTACCGTGTATTTTATCCCTGCTACCGACTTTATTTTTATCATATTTTATGTCACTCTGTGTTTCTGGTACTTTGTAGTGTTGCAACATTGCAGTTCTTTGTAGTACACTTCTGCTTCTTTACATTGTAATTCTGCTGCCACACCGCTACAAGGTGCTGATTCATGCTGACATCTAGTGGTAGAAAATGCATCAGCACCATCTTATCACTGCCGGAGGGGGAAAACAATAATATAAGTAAACAAATTAAACGCACAGGGTGAAACATGATTTTGCATTGTAACTGTGTTTTCCTACTCCCCTTGAACTGGACATTCAGTCTCCTGTAATAGAGTTACTTCACGCTGAGTCACCTCCTCAGAAATGCATTTGTTTGTGTCTCATGTTGAGATGCAGAGACAACACTTTGCATAATTTATGGGTCATTTAGTTACTGTCACAGCTCATCCAGAAAAGAAATCATAATTTATCTGATGTTTGTGTGCGTTTTGAATTTTAATGTGAAACCTCGAACAGCTAAACATTTTTAAAAAAGAAAAGAGATAACACATTTCATATCAAAACAAATTTGTACTTTGCAAATTAAGTAATAAGAAACATTCGTCGGTCTTTAACACACCTTATATTTGATCAAATAAATTCAAACTACAACATAGAGGTCTTTAATTTTGTGCAATAGTGAAAATATTAAGCTTTTTTTTTGGCTCTTGGCTCAAACTTTCGTTCTTGACATGCAAATTTGAAAGGAAAATCCCATTTGGTGTTGCTTTTCTGTTCTCTACTGAAAACGCAGATTAAAATATGAAAAAATATCAAATTAAATATGATGATTACGACTTTTAATGTCTGTAAATTTCTAATTACGATATGATAGACGCTTCTGAGAAATATGTTTAATTACTGATCTTTTTTGGAAACAAATTTGATTTTAAAAGATAAGTTGAGACATTTTCTGCAATGTTTTTTGTTGAACATCCACAAAGCACCACCATGAAGCTAGTTAAAATCACTGTCATTATTAGTACGCAGATGGTAAATATAAACAAGTTGTTATCTGAACTAGAACCTGCAGACTTGGTCTTCAAACGAATCATTCTTGGCTCAACTTTCTAGTTGTCGGAAGTTAATAATGTGAAAGCTGCTTGTTCGTGTGATATGTTGCCTTATCTTGATATTCCAGCCTTTCTTATGTCACATCAAAACCATAAAAGTGACAGAATCCACTTTCAGTTCTTTCGCTTTTGAAAGTCGGCAGATGTCTTTTGGATGGTGACAACTCAATAACTTCTAAAGTATCTTTTTAACTGTCCTGGATGTCTTCTTGATAATTTCTCTTTTTGAATCATGGTACAAAAAGTGTTTTGCCACCATCAGTCAGTTTGGGAAGTATCTCCAGATATATGGAGTGGAGCCTTTAAAAGCGCTTCTTGGCACAGTAATTCAAAGCCATTATGTTTGCTGTTGCCCATTTCTCAGGGTCCAAAAAGAAAATAAAGGATAACATCACATAATAATACATATTTTTTAGCCAGCGTCACTCACTTCAGACGCAAACATCAGCCAGCCGTGTAAAGGTGTGTCTTTGTCAGACGGTGCTATCATCGTTCTGGTATTTGTCTTTTGTATTGTGCATACATACTCTTCAGAGATATTAGTCATCCAAAGCAACATGTGATAGACATGACGTGTTTGTTTTGTCTAAAGTCCTTTGACTCATGTACGGCCAGACATGTAATGGAAATCAGGCTTTATTTGTCCAAATAAAGTGCAAACAGAAACGTCTGAGGCAACTCGGCCGTCCTCACGCAGACTTATTTTACAGTATACAAACAATGGATTTGCGTAAAAAAGGGTTTGCGACTTCTTGTGAGAAACCCACAGTGAATTATCGCCTGACTCTGCGGCTGTATGAAGCCTTATAAAACTCATTTTCACAGCAGACTTAATGTATGGTTTAGTCTGATCCCTCCAATCAGCCGTGCTCTCAGCAGCAGCAGAAGGCAGCTGTTTTTAGCACATAAACCGACTGTAAGCTGCCCGCCCAGCACCAGACCCGGTGAAGAGAATCGACCTTTTAACTAGAGAGCTTAATTTCTTTTTTTTTTTCCAAGGAGTTGGTGGAGACTAAATTGGAAATAAAAGGAGAGTGAATACTTGAAAAGAAACAAAGCAAGTTAAGCGTCTGTATGAAATTATGATGAAGAAAAAAAGTACATCATACTGTACAAGTCAAGGCTAGAACAAGACAACTATATGTACTGAAATAGTTGAATAATTAGACTGACAATGAATCCTGATGGTGCAGTGGTTATCGCTGTTCCTGCTTCCTGGGACCTTTCTGTATGAAGTTTGCATGTTCATGTGTCTGCGTAGGTTGTTTTCCAGCTACTCTGGCTTCCTCCCACAGTCCAAAGACATGCAGGTTAATTGGTGACTCTAAATTTCCCATAGAGTTAAGGTTCGATGTTGGCGTGAGATGAACTGGCAACTTGTTCGTGGTGCCTGGACTCTGGCCTCTCGCCTAGTGTCAGCAGAGGTCGGCTCCATCCCCCTGGGAACCTGATGAGAATAGGAGCTTATGGAAAATGGATGGATGAATCCCATTTCCAGCCACATCCAGCATTCGTTTTTTTAGCAAACAAAGCTTTAATAACCTGCTTTGCACCAAATTGCAGATAAAGTAGCCACTAGCTCATGAAGAAAGTCATTTATCGAGTAGCTAAACAGCCAGGTATGTTTATCAGGAGTTGATTTAGACCAAACTAGTGCTAAAAGGAGAGTAATTGGACTTCTAATCGTCAGGTGACCACAAAGATGGCTCCAAATAAATGCTAATGTTGCTCTGAGGCTGCAGGATGTGTAAATAGCAATCTGTTTGCTAACATGTTAGCCACACCTTTATAAGCTGATGCCAGAGATTCTCCTGTTTCCCAGGGGCAATAAATAAACCCCAAACACAATGAAACTGAGGTGTTTACACATCCATTTCTGCTGTACCATTAGCTTGCATAATCAGTGTTCATACAAACTTGTCCTTAGGCCCCATGCGGAGAATAACCTTGCTACTGGCCGCACTCCACTTAAGCTGTTTACATGCACCTTTGCCACCCTGTAACTCAGTCTCTCAGCATCCATTAATAAAGCAGATTATTCTCCTGCTACCTGAGGTGTGCACCTGCCCACAGATACAACTCTCCGGTAAAAAAAAGGATGAAAAACATGCAGGTTTATTATTTGAATTAATGATTATCCATTCCAAAATGGCGTTTGGTTGAGGTCCAAATGTACCTTTGATGCTGTAAAAGACACATTAAGGAAACCACACAGTGTTTCTTGGTGTTTTAATGTGACAGTGACCCAGTTTGTATCACAGTAACCTGAGCATCTTAACCAGATTTCTCAGCGGCTTATTTTCTGTTTATTCACTGCACATATTGTACTCTTCTACTTCACCGCTTCCCACTGACATTATTAAAAGACAAATATCTTTTACTGAGATCTTTAAAATCAAAGAAAGTCTGTGAGCTCCTTTTCTGATGGCAAAGATAATAATGCGGGGAAAAAAGAGATCCAGGAAACTCCTAACGAGACTCATAAAGCCTTTATTGATTCATAATGAGAAGTTGATAAGCTGCAACCAATATGTTTTGAGCCTCTGTCCCTTATGAAGGCCGTGAGGTGGATATCTGTTAAAATAGCCAAGTGCTGTAAAGTAATTTCAATTCAGTTTGATTTATTTAAACAGGATAGTGCACTCAGTATCAGTGCATACATATATTAAAAACAGATTAAAATGCATGACACAGTGGGAACAGATGCACAGAGTCTGTGGGTCAAGTGCCTGGATTTACATTTAAAACAACACTGCATAGAAATTTGTATTTATGCAATCTAGCGCCCCCAGTTTCAGAGTGTAATGCCACTGTGGTAAATATGGACAGCTGTACACGTGTGTTTGATATAATAATGATTAAAAAAAAACGGTTACATAATGTTGCTTTAAAAGCATGCAAACTACTTTGTTCCTTTGTCTAATTGATTCCAGATAGTGCTACAATGCTGCAGGCTGTTGATGCTGATTCTGCAACCAAGCACTGTTCAAACCCATAAAACTTTATCGTGGAGAGCCAAACCAAATGTTCCAAAGATACCTTATAGGGCACATTAAAATTTGGGGAAAAAGTGCATAAAAGTATGTTTAATACACCTTTTATAGTTCTAATTTATGGAATAGCACACCCAATAAAAAATTATTAAGTCCCAGGTTTCAGTATTTAACTGTAAATCAAAGGAGTCACTTCTTGACCACTGACAGGAGGACTTTAAAGACAGGATAATATCGAGATTGTCATTATTCCACTTTATTTATAGAAAACACCGACTCGACAGAATCTGAATGAGGAAATAAGAGGAAGTGACCTCATTTAATCCAGGTACCTATGTGCTGGGGGCCGTCGGTATTTACTAGATCATAGTTTTTTTTTCCTGTGTTAGCATACACTAATATAGACTATATATAATAAATAGGATGATTTTAACACAAGAAAAGGGAGGAAACTGGTATGTTAAAGGACCTCTGTGGTGTAGTTATGCATTGCAATCGCTATATTTTCACCATCTCCTTCCTAAAAACATGAAAAACAACTCTGTAGACATGAAGATATAAAAGGTTCATTGAGAACAAAGACATAACAATTTTCAGGTCCATTATACACTCATGAAAACCCTTTAATGGGTTAAGGTTTGTGGGTAAAAAAAAGCCAATTCGAGGTATAAATATAGGAAATGTTAGATTGCGCACAGTGTGTATCTAGGGAAGAAACCTAAATCAAGGCAGAGCCATTCAGCTTTTCTCCTGCCTTCTGGGGGTCTCACTGGTTTCTGCCAGACGCAAACCTGAAGAAGATAATTCAACTCTGACAGTGAAGCATCCTCTCCAGACC
The DNA here is from genome assembly GCA_036365135.1 of Miichthys miiuy. NCBI lineage: Eukaryota > Metazoa > Chordata > Actinopteri > Sciaenidae > Miichthys > Miichthys miiuy. The sequence continues at coordinate 26,344,210 of CM071603.1, forward strand.
TGCAGAAGTACATCCTCCTACACACACACACACACACCACACAAATCACACGCTCTTTGTGGGTTTAAAGAGGGTGTCATTAATGCCATTTGTGAGCTCGCGGTAACGTAATAGTTGGACATAGACTGTAATCAAGCACGGGAAGATAAAGAGCTCCAACCAGGCTGTGCCTGAAAAACAACATTTATTATCACGGCCAACCTGAAGCCATGTTCTTCCGTCCAGACTGTAGGGACTTTCTTTTTGATTTTAAATCGACACACCGTTCCCGTATTAAACACCTGGCTTGAATCAAGATGCAGGGATGTGCCAGGCAGCCATTATTCAAAAGTCACAAGCATGTTATGAACACCTTGACTGTGATCACACGTGGTTATCTCAGATGAATGTCTCTTCAAGAGGTAATTTACTGCCAAATTTCATTTTCACTGATTCTGAGTCAAAAACCATTAAAAAACACCACAGGATTCGACTTGGCAGAGATGATGCCCTTTTTATGATCAACTGAGGAAATAAGTGAAAGCGAGCACAGTTTGAGTTTTTCATTATGCCTCTCCGAAGACCTGCAAAGTGTCTCTTTTCAGACTGAGCCACCGAATCTTTAGCATACACTCATCAGATCTAATGTTTATCCAGAGCGTCATTTTGGGGAACTTAGTGGAAGAAAAGAAAGTGATTTCCATTCTTCACATGAAACATCATTTCTAAGATTATCAAAAACATCAGTGTGAAAACATCGTGTTTAATGAAAATGTCTTCAAACACACTTCTGATTTGAAACCATACAAACATCCACAGTGTGACTCTGGTTTGTTTTCTGGTTTGCGTGCAGTCACAGTGGATTAACCGTAAATACAGCAATAGCTCAAAGGGTGCTTCACCTGTCTCAGCACTCAGCACATGTATTTTTAAGAAATGCATAACGGCCCCTGCTAATTATTATCCTTGTATGTCTTCACACCATTGACAGTATAAAGAATAGATGGCGTATCTGTGATGTCACTCACAGGTTTAAAGCTCAGAGTGTGGTGGCGCTGGCTGCTGCCATGTTAGCTGTCCTGCTAATCCAAAAAATTGGCAAAGAAGTGGATCATTGGTGGACTGAAGTGAGCCGAATGATGCCTGGGTGATCAAACAAGCCGCCTGTAACGTCACCCAACAGCCATGCTCTTAATTATGCAAAACTTTAAGCCTTAATATAAAAGGAACGGATGAGTTATATAGAAAATCAGACTCAGTACAGTTGTCATGAACAGGGAAATTAGCTATAGAGCCCAAAACAGTTTTTTGTACCAGGCTGTAAACATGTTTATTTCTGCTGTGAAGTTGGACATTTTAACATGGGAACTTATGGAAATTGACTAATTTTTGGATTTTATAGAAAGCATACTGTCGAGGTCGTTGATTATTCTGCTTCATCTGTAGCACACGCCGACTAGACAGAATCTGAATAAGGAAATGAGATGAAGTGACCTCATTTAACCCAGGTACTTATGTGCTGGGGGCCATTGGGATTTACCTGATTATAGTTTTTTTTTTACCTGGGTTAGCATACATTGACACATACCATATAATAAATAGGATGGTTTTAACAAGGAAAACACTGGAAGCTGGTATGTTAAAGGAGCAGTAGGTAGGAATTAGTGGCATCTAGTGGTGTAGTTATGGATTGCAACATCCTCTTATGCAAAGAGCTAACTAGTCATCAGTTTGGGTTCGATTTAATTTACAGACATTCACGCACTTACAGTGCAGCCTTCAAGGAGCAACTTTGGGTTCAGTACCTTGCCCAAGGACACTTCAACATGCGGGATCAAACCACCGACCATCTGATGAGTGGACAGCCCACTCTAACTCCTGAGCCGCAGCTGCCCAACATCTACAGCGTTACTCATTTTTCTGTTTGCGTGTAATCACAGTGAATTAACCGTAATCGCAATAATAGCTCAAAGGATGTTTCATAAGATTCACATAAATGGACACCCATTATAGTGTTTTGGCTGTTACATGTTCCCTCTCACAGCCCCATTTCTCAAATTGGCTGTCTTTGATAAAGCCAAAGCAGCCTCAGATCTCTAAAAAACATCTCATCCATCTTCACATATTAACATTTATTATATTATTTTTCCATGTCCTAAAACTGCTGAGGATATTTCACAAGATACCAGAGTGAACATATCTTAATGTTACTAAATTATTCATCAAACATTGCTAAATTATATCTCTGAATTCTCAGACTGGGCATATCACTGTTGTTGAGTGAAAACCTCATATTTTGGTGATCTTAATAGGCCACTGTGTTATCAGTTAGAACAGGCTTGATTCGCTGGGAGGAATATTGAAGTGATAAAAGTAGGCATAAGGCAGCTTCAGTGTTGAGTCTGGATACTGGATGTAAACCGTTGTAGTTTCATTACACGACGCCTGTTTGATTTGTCGGAGGTATGCGACGCGTATGAAAATACATTCATGCCGTTCAACATCAAACAGAATTTATGCAAAAACCCAAGTGCATGGATGAATAGGTGAATTATGTATTCTATATATATTCTGTATTATGTATCTTCCATGTGTGTGCATGAGCAATACATATGAATGAATACATGTTTGTGCCGGATTTATTAAATCAAAGGGGAAATCCTCTCTCCACCTTCATTATTCACTCCCCTACACGTCTGTTTTTAATGAACGAGGCTCCTAAACAGTTTTATTTACCTATCTACAGTACGAGGCAGTCGAGATAAGAGCTGCTTAAATTCTCCAGATGAAGAGAAGGAGCTTGGCGCTTCCTTCGCTTCATCAGAGAAAACACACCATGCTTTAGGAACAGGAGGGGACGTGGTCTGCAACAGATGAATCAATGCATTTTGTTTGTTTTGTTTTGTTTTTTTAATTAAAACGGGACCAACAGAAGTTTTGTATCATTAGAAATTAATTAATGGGTTAGGATGGATTATAAACAAATCAAAAAAATGTATTTGTTTTTTAAATAGAATACATTTTTCAGGATTATAAGGAGCTACAGCTGTTGACAGATTATTAAAATGATTGGATGAACCCAAATATGAGAATGAGTGCTTCATTATAAAGACTACACCTATTGAATCTCCTTTTTTTGCCTTTACTGAGTGAATCTAATTCACTTTTTATTCACATTTAATCAGTTTTATTAGGCTACTGACCTCATTTCAGCAACAAAGATGTCCCCACTGTTTTTTTTTTAATTTATTTATTTTTACTTCCTCTCTACACAGAAGGTGGGAATGGATTGAATTCAAGCAGCAACCTGGAAGTGGAAGTGCTAAAAACTGCAGTTCCTCAAATGTCCACTTGAGGCTGGCTACAGAACGAGTCAGTCTCCATAAGTCCCCATGTTAAAATGTCTAATTTCACAGCAGAAATAAACATGTTTACAGCCTGGTACAAAAACAGTTTTGGTCTCTATGGCTAATTTCCCCTTCATGACAACTGTACTGAGGGTGAATTTCTATTTAACTCACTTGTTCAAGTGATATTAAGGCATAAAGTTTTGCATAATTAAGAGCGTGGCTGCTTTGACTGACAGGTGGGTGCCGTTACAGGTGGCTGGTTTTAGCAACCTGCCTCAGCTTCACATATTTGCCCATTTTTGCATTAGCCAAGGAGGCAGGACTGCCAAGATGGCGACAGCCAGAGCTGCCACAATCCTTCAGCTTCACAATGGCTCTTCAGAAACCATTGAGTTACATTTTAGCAAATATCTGACCAGTTTTATAAAATGATTTACAGCATGAAACACTGACAGAGCTGGAAAAAATAAGTAGACCAGAATGTGTCAGTATTTGTGTTTGATTATGTGCTTACAACAATATAACAGAAGTTGTCTGAGTGACTGTCCAAAATATTTATTTATCCATGAGTCACAGTGGTCACAGTGGTTGGTTACATTATTACACACAGTCCAGTTTTTCTATGATGTGGACTTATTATTGTGTAACAAGATCAATATTTAAAAATATATCCATCCATTTTCTGTAACCTCTTATCCTCTTGAGGGTCACGGTGGGGCTGGAGCCAATCCCAGCGGTCTTAGGGTACACCCTGGGCAAGTCTTCAGTTCATCACAGGGCACATAGAGGAAAAACAACCATTTACACTCACATTCACACCTACGGGCGATCTAGAGTCAGCAATTAACCTGCATGTCTTTGGACTGTGGGAGGAAGCCGGAGTACCTGGAGAGAACCAACACAGACACGGGCAGAACATGCAGACTCCACACAGAAAGGCATACCTGTATATGAGTTGAGTGAAGAGTTATAATGCATGTGGATAAATCAGATTCCAGACCAGTAACTCAGCTTAGTGATCATCTGTGATGAAAAATTTGATGACCTGGATTCACTGAAAAAAAACCCTATAACCTTCACTATACAAGTAGCTACTGCAACACATGCAAGTTGATCTGTGAGGTTGTGCACCTGAATTTTTGTTTTTAATGCAATATCAGCTGTGGTTGTGGGGGTTTTAGGTCATATGACCTCTTCAGAAATGTGGAACGTAGAGTATTGAGTAATGTAGAGCACGCTTTCTGAATCAATCTGGACCGTGGCTTTATACTTTTATTTACTAGCAGCCAGAAGTTTAAAGACACAGCTGGAAATGTGGGAGTGTAAGGTCAACATTAAAGCCTCTTTTTGCATTGAAGCATCCTTCAAAATGTTCTGTAGAAGAAGCTGTTTTACTTTATAAAAAAATGGCACAATTCTGGTGAATATCTGTGCCATTCACATGTTGTTATTTCTTGATAATACCACTGGGAGTCACCAAAGTCAGAAATGTTCAAAGAGGCTTTAACTTTAAGTATGCATTGGAAATATTTGGCAGCCCAGTACTGAGACAGTGTGTCTGGAATGCATGTATTATGTTTGACTATTGAGATCCAGACTCACAACATCACATAAGGGATCGGGTAAAGCGGTGCATGCTAATTCGTATCCTCGCCATTATTGTAATCCCGATAATGACTGCAAATGATAGCTCGTTATGACTTCAGTTTTACAGATTCACTCCGGCAGAAACACTGAGACACGCAGTAACAGATGAAGACAAAACAAAAACTGACTTTATCTACTTCTATCAATCCGTCACGTCGGGCACTTACTAAAAGATGACATAAAACGTGAATCATGAATGTGCTGAGTCACTGTTATGAAGCTCTTCATAATGTATTTACCACTTTTCAAGGTGCCCTTTCTTTTTTTACTTTTTTACGACTTTTATACACTTTTGTTTTTGTCTCCGACGTTGGAAGCCTGTTTATCATCTGTTCAAGATTTCTATTATCCACGTCCCCTGATGAGGCTACATGATCCCATTAGTTTCAAACCCTGGCAGGACACGTGAGGTTCCAGCGACAAACAGTCTCTCTGCTTGGTACAGTAAGCCATTGTTAAACCTCTTTTATGGCAGCATATCAACAGCTGACCTCCAAATAAAGACACCTTCACTGCGCTATTTTGAATACATATCATTTGGTTATGGTAAGAACGCTGTGTGTGTCTGTGTGAACATGCTTATGAATGTTTTTGATCCATAGGTAATTATATGTAAAACAGTTTCTAAAATTAGGGCCTCTCTGAGGTCAAGTCCTCTGTATGTAGATTTGTATTCATCTTTGGTAAATGGAATAATTCACAGTAGTTTTCTGTTTTTTTTTAAAATAGTTAATGAGATGCTGTAAAATTACAGACATTATCTGTAAATTAACAACCAAACTGTTATTTGAAGTGTTACTTTACAGACAATATAGTTATTTCTAATGTTGGTGCAGAAATATTACTTAATTATTTACACAGTATTTTTCCGCTTTTTTGAATTACATACAAATTCATGTAAAACGACAACAATGATCTGTAATTAAATGGCTAAATTTCACATATTTTCTTGTAATTCTTTTAGTTTTACATTTATGTATACATTTTACATTCCAACTGTAATTCTGGATACAAATTCAACAAGCTGAGGTTGAAAACTTTCTGGCATGTTGTATCTCTGGCCACACCCAGTGAATACACGCCACGCAAAACGAGTAAAAGCAAAGGCACGAATGCATTGCGTTGCAGGGCGGTTGCAGCTCAGGTGTTAGAGCTTGTAATTAGACTGCTCTCCCAGTCCAGTTGAATTGTCCTTGTTGTTCTCTGCAGACCTATTAATATTGTTGCTTTATTTAAGGCATTTGATCATAATAATTCAGAGGACATCTGTAAAATAATATCTGCAAAACCTTGAACTGAAAATGTCAGTCATTTTTTAGTTTTTTTACAGCTGCTGCTGCCAGTCTGTTTTTAACAGTGTAAAAGGACTGCATTTGTGTAGTGCTTTTATCCATTCTGCCATCTGACCATCAGGAGCAATCTGGGGTTCAGTGTCTCGTTCAGTGTCACTTTGACATCTGGACAAAGAGGATCGACATCAGGGAGAAATCGAACAGCCAACCCGGTGATTAGAGGGTGACTCCGCTCTGAGCCACAGCTGCACTTTTTGGATTCATCACGTCAACTGCAAATAAGAACTCACATGGTGGATAGTTTATGAGCTGAATTAAGTACTTTTGGACTGAATAGGTTTAAATTTGACAATGGTTGAACCAATACAATAATAAAAAGATAAAGAAAGGGTTTGTTATTTTTACCCAGAAGGCTTTATGCCTTCATGTTGGGAGATAAAACTGACAGAAAGTAGATTTTATGTGAAAAGCATTCAACTATAAATAATCAAACCTCTGGTCAAAATGTGAGGACGAGCATGATGAGGAGTTAAGGGGACTAATGACCCGAAAATAGAAAGCTGTTTAAAATAAAGACTAATATTCTCTGATATTTAAAGATTTAAGATTTTATTGATTACTTCTAAAGCCCTGAGAGGCCTAGCCTCAAGTTATTTACCTGATCACTTAGCGCCATATGTCCCTTCACGCTTGCTGAGATCCTCGAATGCGTCATTCTTGGTTGTTCCTCGTGTACACAAAGAGTGAGCCGAGTCTTTGTGGTCAGAGCTCCGAGACTCTGTAATGACCTGCATGACTCATCTTCAGTTGGCTCTATTTGTGATTTAATTTTACAGTTTTAGTTCATTGTTATTGTAGTGTTCTGCTTTAAAGCGCTTTAAGTTTATTATTATTATTATTATTATTATTTTCCTACTGTGAGAAGTCGAAATATTTTCTGTGAAAAGGTCAAAGGTGTTCACATCTACTGCAGGTATGTTGATTTTTTAAACACTTTGAAAGAATTATACTTTTTGCGATGATTAAAAAACCCCAGTAAAGTACGTCTCGTTGCCCTTGACTCACTGAGGTGCACCGGCATGGAGTGCCACTTCATCCGCCTCACTTGAGATTTTAGGCCCTTCATGACTCAGTTAACTGAGGAATGAGACAAAAACAATCCCGGCTCATTTGACGCACGGTACCTGCCTGAGTTTTACACAAGTCACACGTCACTCTGTAGCCTGATATAGACCAGAGACAAAAGGCGTGGATGAAACCCGAGCTCGCCAGCCTCCTTTCTGTTGCCATGACGACAGCAGCCGTTTCCAGTTCCTCTGTGAGTAGAAGAAAAAAAGAAAAAAAAGAAAGGACTCGGAGGACCTGTGGCCAGAGGCTCCGCCCACTGGGGGAATTCACAGATCTAACCTGGCAACGCAGCAACACAGCAACTAAAAAAAAAAACTTGATTATAATCAACTTATTCAGATTAAATGAGACAGTTACAAATTGACTCATTCCCCCCTCAACCCCCTTAATCCTCCTTCCCCTTCTCTTCTCCATCCCCTGTCCTGCGTGGCCTTTTCGCAGCGTGCAACTGGATGCAGTTCAGGGTGTGTTGCTATTGCTGGCAGGTGTAGAAGCAGGTTGAGCAGGTTGTTCCCTGAATGCCACTCTGCTGGGCCCTCCTCCCTCTTTCCCTGCTTGCCTCTCCAGGCCGACTGCTGATTCACTCTCACATGTTGGCAGCTCACTGAAGAGATTTTGTTGCCTGTGCACCTGTTCTCATCTGATATAGCCTAAGAATAAGGTAAGGATTTACTGAGGAAGGATTTAATTCTTTGTCCTATTTTTCACAAGAGAATGTGCGGGGCTATAAAACTGGGCGGATGATTTTTTTTTTTTTTGTCTAAATATGTTTAATAAGATTTGAGTCACTTTGACTGAGTTATATTTTTTAAGTTAAACTAAATAACCTCTTTTTTTTTAGGAGAACATATGTATAGATTTTCCAACTGTAACGTGAATAAGTTACAGTTAAAAATGTTTAAAATGTCTAAAATGTGGTTGTACTTCCTTTTTTTTTTTTTAAGCGTAAGAAGATAATATCAGGAACATGAATGCTTTCATTTAGTTTGTCGCCGGGTGACAAAAACATGACAACAGTGACATACATACCGTAGACTTTACCTAAACATGAACTCATATGATGCAGTTACATAACAGTTTCCTTGATACAAACCCCTAAAAGAGCCCTGTAAAGTATAAAGAAAAGTACTCTATTCATTTTATTGGAATACTGGTTGTGAGCTAGCTGATCCTCATTGCTTCATATCCTGCTGGGTAGTTTAATCCAGAACAATGCTCCATATTTTTTAAACTGACCTTATTTTTTATGTAAAATCTTAATCAGAAACTAAAGCTGTGTCGAGTGCAAGTACAAGTGCGCTTAAGTAGAGTACTCGAGTAAATATACTTAGTTACTGGCTTTGGATTGGATGTACGATGCAGTAAATGCACGACATAATAATCACAAAGGTGAACTTCAAACATATTTGTCAGGTACTTATCGTCTACATGTAGGTTAAAGGAGTTCGCAGTGTGTATTTGTATTGCTCTGAGTGTATGTGTGTGTGTTTATGTGGGGCTGACAGAGCCGTGGAGGTGATAGTCGGTACAGACTCTGACAGACCAGCTGAGTAGGAGCAGCGAAGGGTCAAAAGTAAACATTCCTGCCTGTTTCACCGGCCTGCCGCGCCGCGGAGACTGTTTGGTAGGACGCTGACAGCCAAACATTCTCTCAGCAAGGGCTGTAATTTCCAGACACAGGTGGAGAGTCGTTCCACACAGCTATACCCAATGTGATGACGGACGTGAGGCTATTTTTATTTAGGAGGAAGTGACAAGTTGGGTTCACACAAAACAGGAATCTCTGGTTTGAAATTCAACTGCCCTCACACGCCAAGCGCGTCAGGAAACATTAGTCTCAGACAGATGTAAAATCAGTGCAGGTCACCTGCAACATTTTTTTAAATCATTGATTATAATTCGTGTAATGTGATCTTAAATCTGGTCCCTGCTGATCATGTGAATATTTACATAGTCCAATTCAAAACAAACAGTAGCTCTGCTGAGCTGCCTGTTATACCGGTTCTACATTAACTTCATTACACACACAGGATGTACAGTATGTTTGGATTCACACTTTCAACGTGCTCTGCTTGGTATAAAAAGCATTATGTGAGAGAGAGAGAGAGAGAGAGAGAGAGAGAGAGAGGAAATGCAACACAGCCCTCATCCCCGAGGCCACGGCGACCATCCCTAAAACACCTCTATTCAAAAATGAACTTGATCCATTGTAAGACTGAAAAGGAGCTGATACATTAGCACAGAGTCATTCATTACATAACCCTGCATGAGACTTGGAGAAAAGTCCCTGTGCGGGGTTAAAGGCGGGGAATCCCTAAGATCAGGTGTAACACTATAGTCAGAGGTGAGCCGGGGTTTATTCCAGTAGAGAATTTGCTGCTTTTATCCAATTTATATAATCTTAAATTAAAGGTTTTGGCAGTTTTAGACTGTTGGTTGGTCAAAACAAGTCATTTAAAGACGTCTATAGAGCCCAGGAACTGATATAATGTAATAATGTTAAATATATAGCTAAATACAAAAAACAGCTTTTCCTTTAAGCTTTGATCAGTTGATAAAAGCAGCAAAAACATTTAATTACTTTTCCTGTACCACAAACCAGTTGATCAAACAAATTTAATTGAATTAACTACAATGTCTTATTTTTAACTCCTTCACTGTTCTTTAATGTCTTGACACAAATTTAATCAGATAAACACACTCAGCACTGACGCTAACCTTTGTGGTAAACGTCTTATTTTTAACTCCTTCGCTTCGATTTAATTGCCCTCAGCACATATTTATTCAACTGTATATTTCTTTTTTTCCCTGTTTATGTTTAATGATAACGTAGCTAGCTTGACTCAAAGCAGTGATAAACACATTAAGCACCAGCTGTTTCAGCCAACTACCTCACTGTAACCTTTGTGATAAATCTACAGCAGCCAGTGTAGTTAATGTAAATCATCCATATATTGTATTTTATTAGACTTACAGTATGAAGTAACTTTCCCTAGCTGCTTCATGTGTGTTGAGGGCTAAAATTGTGAGTTTTCTGGATAATCAGTATTTAAATTTAATGTTATGAGCACAAGTTTGCATTATTTTAACTTTGTTTCTAAGAAATTAACCTAAATTTAATTTTTTCTGTCAGTTTTATATGGCAGGTGAGTGTAAAGAAGAACTGAGTAAAACTCTGTAGAGCTGACGGGCCTCCACATAAACTTGCTTTTCTTCATTCTAGTAGTAGTACACTAAAAATTGGTGGTAAATATGAACCTAAACATTACAAAGCAATGCGAGGTTGGAAGTGAAGGTAGCATTACTGTAGAGTTGACAGGAAGCAATCAGGCGTGCACTTTGTAAAAAGGATATATGTCACGTTCCATTGTGCAAGTAGAGAGTTTAAAGTACAAACTGCAACTGAGGCAAATTCAATACACTTTATTGTTGCAATCGGGAACAAAACACAGCACCATAGTGACCAAATTTATCCAAAACTGACCCAGAATCCATGTTCACAGTCCAAAATTGTTATCTAGAGGTGTAACTGAACCCGGTCAGTTTAATCCAGTTCATTAATTTTCACTACGGCGGTGTTGTTCACGTTGCTCCCTCCATCTTGGTTGATTGAGCCATTTTCTATTATTATGTGCTCTTGGTGCGGTATAATCAGCAAACTTGAGCCGTTTGATTGATCCTGCGTTTAAGCAGCATGCGGCACCATCAACAACCCTACAGGTTTTCCATTTATTTCCCACAGAGTAGAAAAAAAAAACATGGCTATAACATTGGCGACAAACAAGCTTGTTGAGAAACTAACCACTGATAAACATCCCTGCAACGCTGGTCATTACTTGTTTCAGTCTAGTTTCAGGATTTGGAAGCGTGAAATGGGAAAGAAGTTGCTTGCAACTTTCAAAAACCTTATATTTAAAAGACTATGATTTGACTATGATCCCTTGGTTTAAGAAATAGTCACTGTGTGTTCAGTAAGCGGTGTCCTTATTGACTTGTTAAAGTATGCTAATATGCTATGACAAAAAATGTGAGATCTCCAGATTTGCATGTTGAAACTAAAGTTGCTGCAGGCCACGATTTCACACACTTTAGTCGAAACCTTTTTGCGCTGCTTATGAGAACGAGCTCAGAACAAAGCAACCGATCAACAAAGTCACTCGCAGTGAGAGGGCCCTGTAGGGAATAACTCGAGCTGCAGTCATTTGAGTATTGGAGTGAAGCCGAGGGGAGAAGACATAGCTCACAGGGCACCTGTGTAAATCAACGCTGCCAAGGCGTCACAGATCTCACCTGTGATTGTGTCAGGACTACTGTATGTTGAACTCTGGTAAATTGATGTATAACACGATGTAGGGATGACTGCGTTTGTCATGTCCATGATGTTATAAGTCCACGTTCACCACAACATCAACTTACCCTCGAAGTCGGGAAGTGGCACAGGATTAACGTTCAAGGCTTTTCATTATGACTTGTGTCAGTGTGGCTGACCTGCGCCGTCGAAGCAGGTGATTTTGTGCCTCTGAAAAATAGGAACAAACAGAGATGTCTTGTTGCACACTGAGGCTTGAGTCAGTGTGGTCGGGGAGAGTTTGGAGGCTGTGATGAATACAAGTTTAACACATGTGGCTCCTTTCTGATGAGGACGCAGTGAGCTGAGTCACTGGGAGAAAGCAGGGAACAGAACAGAACAAAAAAACACCTTTTTTTGCCATTAAGCTTTTATTTGAAGTAAAGATGTATTTATTTTTCCAGCCCCTGAATCTCTTTATATTTGAGGGAAAGCTGTTGGAGGACTGCCACACAAAGACTTAAAGGGAATGCTTATTTGTGTGGTTATAAGAAGAGAATACCTGTTATTTCCAGAAAAAATATACACTTATTGTTCTTGGCAAATGAAGGTCTTTGTCTGTGTTTTTTGCAACTCAGTGTCTGAGTAGGTAGTTGCACTGTATCATAAATATCCTAAAGCATATATTAGATGTATATTAGCACATCGTCTACGTAGAGTAGAGTTGGATTATATGGTTTAAATTAATATAACAATGATAATAGATCATTTTCCCCCCAACGTCAATGTTTATTACGACTTAACAAAGCTCACTCAAGATCCACTTGCATATTTGTTCAGGAGCTCTCAACTCTATCACATTGTCTTCATTCACAGATGAAAGAAAAAGCAAAACTTCCTCTTATTTCGAGCACGGTTTCGAGACATGGTTCATTTTTGACCTTGCAAACAACAGTTGATAAAACACTTTTACCTTGAGATCCACTTGTTCACTTGTTCTGGAGCTCTCAACCACATTACATGGTCTTTATTAACAGATAAAGGTTACTCAGTTGGCAAAGGATTGTAGAGGTCCAAACATACTTTCATTTTGAGTACTTTTTTTAGTTCTCGTGAACTTCACGGCTCATTTTTCAACTTGGAAACAGCTGTTGACAATAGAATTTTACCTCAAGATCCACTTCATTACTTATTCCGGAGCTCTCAACCACTTTATATGGTCTTCATTAGCAGATGAAGGTTACCCAGTGGGCGAAAGATTGCAGAGGTCCAAACTTAAATCTTATTTTGATGACTTTTATGACTTCTCTTGAACTTCCTGGTTCCCTTTTTGACCTTGGAAATAGCATGTGACAAAACAATTTTACCTCAAGGTCCACTTACTTGTTCTGGAGCTCTCGCTTGTATTAAATCGTCAGTTGTTAGAACTGTAAGTCCTTAAATTATGTGAGCACTTTTATGTCTTCTAGTGAGCGTCAAGGTCGCCCTTTTGACTTTGAAAACAGCTTTTCTCTAGTTTCGACTTTTAAGACAAAATATGTCTGAAAAGTTCTCACAATGAGATTTGAGCAACTACAGTTCATCAATACAGCTCAAACTGAAGACAACTTAATTGTTCAACAATGACTGAGTGATACCGCTGAAAGCTTCTTACACACAGGAGGGAAAAAAACGCAATGATAGGTCAATTCAGGTGAGAGCCAGAGGCATATTTCTCATCACTTGTTTTCTCTTCCGCCCTCCTCTGTGTGTGTGTGTGTGTGTGTGTCTGCTTGTCTCTCTGTTTAGACACAACTGACATATATGTGGAATAAGTATGTCTCCTGTGACTCCGTGGACCTTGAATGCAGATTATTTTGTCAACACTGGTTTTGCAAGGTCAAGCATGAACCGTGAAGCCCGACACATAATAAACAATTTAAACAGAATCAAGGCAATGAGATCATCAAACCAACAGTCTTGCTGGGAATCATGTATTTTGACAACATGTTTTAAAATGATTACACACTCATGTTATCACCATCATACCATTCCAGTTATTAAACAATATTTCTTTTCCAGCCATACATTTCTGGAACTTTGAAAACCTCAACGGGTTTTATTTATTTTTAAGAACAAAAATAATGTTTCATGTCCTCTCTTGTGTTTCAGAGTGAAACCAAATGGGGAAAATGGGACTGTATTTAAAAATCACAGCAGGCCTCCTTCTGCTTGTCCAAGCCTCTCACCTGGCAACGATCCCAGATTCAACCGACTCTCCGGGGAAGACAATTGATAAAGGCTGGCTCCGTGGACCATCCAAAAATACAGTTGGAGGTCAAAACATTGGAGTTCCTGAAGAGAAGACAGAAGATGATCAGGGAGCTATGGAGTCAAGTAATGATTACAGCAGTGGGATAGCATCTGGCTCCATGGCTGTATTTAATGAAGAAGAGGAGCATGTGAGCAGCCAAGATAAGGATACCGAAGGATCTCCTGATCAGACTGTTGTCACTACCACCGTGCATCCCTCACTTTCAAATGTCACAACCAAGAAACATAAAGTTACTCCAACTACAGAGTCCACAAACTCAAGCCAGATCAACATGACAGATGCCGAGGAGGAGTTTAATAACTCAACAATGACACCTCAAAACTCTACAAATCTGAGCGCACAAAACTCGACCGACTTTTCAGATTACTCCAATCACACCGATTTGCAGACGACAACCTCGGCTCCAGAGAGCAACGCTACGCAAGATAACGCAACAAAAACAGATGAAGATACGCGATTAACTAACGCTACAGAAACTACCAGCACAACAACAACAACAACAACAACAACGAGGACAACTGTAACAACCACAGTGATGCCAGAGATAAACGAGACAGCAACCACGCCTTCATCTACAACAGTCGTCCTCTCTGAGACCACAGAAACAACCCTTGCAACTTCAACCGCAGCTGCTCCAAAAACACCTGAGAAGGCCAACAAGACAGACAAAGGTTCGGCCTCAGGGAGCAGCTCAGAAAGAGGTACTGCTCCAGTTTCAGGTGTCACGGTATCTGGTGCACATTTCTGTGTCCTGTAAACTGCTTTGTTTGCCTTCCCAGCAACATGTCATCACTTATTGACGGATAAAAAAATAATATTTGATTGACATTCCAAGCTCTCCTGACTTACTTGTGTTGAGGTTTTAGCAAAACAGGTAACAGAACAGACAAAATCTCAGAGATCCCTTTTAGAGACATTGTTTGAAGCCAACACTGTGCTCATTGCTAAAGAACATAAATCACTGTTTATTGTTTTACACTTTGCTTTTTTCCGCCCTTTCCCTGACCCACATTTGCCTGCATCTATTTTCCCACTGGCAGAGGACAAACACCCCTTCTTTCAAAGGAAAAGGTTGGATTTGGTTTCAGGTGCTATCGATGTGGCCGCTATAAGTGAAGGGGTCTATTACACCCACCTTTTCAGCAGTACAATGAAACCCTGTTTTAGTGGCAAAAAAAACAGAAAACACTGGAGGTCAAAGATACTTGTGCTGCCTCTTTGCAGGGGCGTGAGACTAGTCTTTGGCGTCGACCGCAAGATCAATGAGATAGGACTGGAAAAGACTGCTTGTCATATACAGTAGTGTAAATCTATCTATCTGTCTACTTGAAAAGATACTTTTCCTGAAAATATAAGTGGGCAAGCTCACTCCCCACCGCATAGGAAGGGCCTTTAGAAAGCTGGCGCGAGGTACGCATTAAAATAAAACTCACATCACATGGACAGATGTGACAGCAGGACATAACACTAACAGATGATGGCAATAAACAGTTGGGAAACAGTTGTGAAACTGCAGGCAACACAGGCAGAAAAAACTGCTCCACAGTCACCATGGCAGGAACAGCGTGTACACACAAAAACTGTACAAAAGCACAGACGGTTGAGTTGAGATAAACATGAATACAAACCTACAGAGACGACTGGCAAAATATCCATTCAGCCCAACTACTTTAGTGCACTAGACATACAGACGTTATAATGACATACGGTTCTTTATGAATCATAATTGTGTTTTATCATAATACAATAAGTGTAAGAGTCTCCAGCTTTGCTAGCAGCTCTGTTTGGCTCGACCACAGACTGGATAAAACATGGACGTAGTATTTGTGATTGCTGAAGAGTCGTTGCAAAGCTCAGAGAGTGGTGGCTCTGGCCGTTGCTGTCTTGGCAGTCCTCCATCTGCTGGCTGTGGAGCGTAGGTGGAGCTGAGGTGGGCTGAATTAAGCCTGGTTGTTTAAACAGGCCACCTGTAATGGCACCCACTGTCAATCAAGGTGGCCACACTGTTAATCATGCATAACTATAAGCCTGAATAAAATTTGAATGGATGGGTTCTTTAAAAATTCACCCTCAATACAGTTGTCAGAAATGGGGAAATTAGCTATAGAGCCCCAAACTGTTTTTTTTTTGGCTTTTAACTGCAGCTTTTATAGCACCTCAAGTGGCTGTTCACTGCAGTTGCCTGTTGGGCCGTACAGTGTTTTGAGCTAAAGGCTACCATCAGCATGCTAATATACTCACAATATAAATGTTGACATGCTTATATTAAGCAGATAAAATGTACCAATTTCATATACTATGTTAGTTTGCTGCAACACGTTAGCATGCAAAATTTGTTAATTAGCACTAAACACAATGCTACTAAAATAAGGAATGCCATTAGTTTTATAAGTTCTGAGTAGATGAAAAGTCAGGGGATAAAATTATTACAATTCACCATGAAATGGACATACATGTCTGTACCAAAATTTCACAGCAATCCATAGCCAAAAACTGCAAACATCAACATCATGTTGACGCTAGAGGAAAAGTTGGGGGATCACCAAAGTCTATAGGATTCATCCTCTGGAGAACACGAATGTCTGTACCAAGTTTCATAGCAATCTTTTTTAGCAATAGTTGTTGAAGTATATCAGACATTATATCAACATTGCCGTCCATGAAGCCAGCATGGAGAAAAACAGTTAAACACCTCCAGTGGATTTTTAGTGGACACATATACATCACATTGTTATATGCGGTTGGATGTTTTATAAATAATTCCCTTAAACTCAAGTAAAGCATTTTTTCATGACGATGTCGTTAAGTTTTCATCACAGTGTCACATGCTTTTATGAGACTCCTTCATGGTTATGACGGGGTCATGTCACGCCTTCACATAAACTGCATTTTTTTGTTGAATCTATATAAAACACCCACGAGAAAATGCTGGGTATTTTCTCGTGGGTAAGATGACAACATTGTTACCTTAAATGTTTACTTAGCAAGAATATATCAGAAATAAGTACAACAAATACTTCCACTCATATTTTATTTTGTCTATTTTCAAATGAAGTGGAAAGAAATATAGCTAAAAAAACAAAAACAAGAATGAAATGAAGAAATGGTCTTTTGGTTCAACTTGCCCCAGGTTAGGGGTAAATTGATCCTTAGCAAGTGGGTAAATTGAGCCATTTGTAGATAAACGGAGCCACTGAATTATTTATGTGCGAGTCCCAATAAAATACAAATGTAGTATTTCTATGTCAAAGGATACTGAGAACAGTTCTGTCACTTTTACAAGATGCATTTTTCCCACTGCTGCTGCCTCAAACACAAAAAATATAAATATTTTAAGTCTACAGTTTCAAGTTTTCAGTTTCACACATTATGTTAGAACACAACCATCTTAGAAACTCTTGCCTGTTAATTAGTTACAGTTAATTACATTTTAAATTGTAGCATCTATCATATCACATATATGTTTTTTTTTTCACACCTGTGCAGCTGTCACAGTTTGAAACCACTGATGCTAATGTGACGTTCAGTCACATGTCATCTTATGTTGATAATGAGCACAGCCTGCTGCCTTAAAATATTCAAATGCATTCAAGAAATTATCATGATTTTGGCATGTTAATTGCATTAATTATCACAGTGCAATTAGATGAATCTGTACAGCTGACTAATTGGGATGTGTATATCAGTACGGAGTGCTGCCACTGGAAACACAATTTCAAAAACACATTTCTGCCATAATTATCCGACAATTAACCCTCAAAGGCAGCAGTTGATATAGATAATTTTGTTGTTGACAAACCATTTATTACCCTCTCCCACCCCCTCGACCCCTTCGTTCCTTCACTAAAGGTCTGGAATCAGGTCCCCAGAGCAGTAGAAGAAAAGGAGCGTGGGGGGCTGTGCTGGGAACGGCGGTGGCTGTGGCCTGCGTGGGACTGGTCGCCTACATCATCCTGAAAAAGAAACACCAGAAGGGTTTCTCTCACAGGAAACTTGTGGAGGAGTTTCCTTCAGACCCAGGTATGTTAGCTCCTACACCTCCCTATACAGTAACAACAATAAACTTGCTGATATTTTGAAGGAAAATTCCATAAAATTGATGCTACACTGAATTGTAATCAGGTGTCGAGAGTTTCCTGATGGACGGTAAAGTAAATTGCTGCCAGCTGTAGCTGCTGTTAGGTAATGTTAGCTCAGTTCGTTAGCCAGGCTACCTGGACTGACAGCTCAGAGCGCAGGGGGAGTGTTAGTGTTTGGACCTCTAGGAAAATAAGGTTTTCAGGCCAAGTGCAAGGGGGAACGCTAACAGGGATTGGAGCCAGTGTTGTGCCAGAACAGAAGCTGGTCAAGCGGGCAATGTAACCAGGCTCAGCAGCCTCTGTGGACATAATGACAGAGGTGAAAAGAATGACAGCTGAGAAAAGTAGAGAGTGACCAAACAAGAAGCTGTCGGACAAGAGGAAATCCTGGACTGACCTTTAGTCGTTGGCGAGAGCTTCATGAAATAAAAGACGCCGAGCTGGGCTTCTTGCTGTTAGACTGATAAGTCTGCTATGTCTTGTGTTGTTGCACTTGCATGATGTTTGGCGATTAGTAAAGAAAGTGGTCGGCTTGCTTATTTTTGATCATAAGTAATATAAACATAACAAATGGTGGTATTATACAACTAACATCAAACAACCCTCTGGCAGTGGGTGGCAGATTGCAAATGCTAAATGTAATGTCACGATCCAACTGTGCCAAATATGCTTCCTATTATTATTACTACACAATGATGCATCATCACTCAAACACTTGCATGCTCAATCACTCACTAGTTCCCCAACATTTTCTGAAAATAGTCCAAAACATAACTCTCCTGAAACAGGAGCCAAAATCTTCATCAATCCTGCAGCAAAGAAAGCGAATAAGCATGTATCTAAAAATGTCAAACTGTTCCTTTAAACCTTTGGTTCCTCTCTCTCTCTCTCTCACACATGCAATCACATAACTCCATCCTGCTTTAATAGGGTAACTTTACCATGCAAATTAGGATCATGTACTATGACAGTTTGCAATTTGTCTCATTCCTGCCGTGAACAGCATTTTGTTCTCACAGTTTTCCTACACTCCCACATACTTAACCTTTCTGTAAGTGAAATTAAGCCGCATGTTTTCTTCCCCCCGACGCAGTACACAGGCATGTCTGAATATTTAAAATGCATCACATTTCTCTCTAAACTATCAGTGCATTCTCAAAACTGGAGTAGCAGCAGGATATGTCTAAATGTGAACTGATCCTTGAGAAACACGCAGTCGACGCCCGAACACAATCTTCCAACAAAATGGAAGAAAAACTGTTATGGTAAACAGCTCTGCTATTTTTCATACAGCATAACTTCAACAATGTGGAAGGATGCATTGCTCAGCTTTGTGCCAACATGAGAAGTAGCCGCCCAGCCACAGCGGGTTCCTATAAATTACAAGCTCAAGGCGAACACGCCCACCAGATTCACGCTCAAAAGTATTGATAACAGGCTTTTGAGAGGCAAAGGAAAGCCTGCCACTTTGTGTAATCATTTGTGTTATTCATTCACAGAAGATTGAATAAATGTTGACTAAACTGTCAATCAAAAATCAACCGGCCCACACAGACACTCGGAGGCTAAAAGAGCATTTCTGATCTGCAGGGACTGTTTTTTTTGTCACTGATGATAAAGAAATTATGATAAATTAATCTACATTAATCTTGATTTTTTTTTTTTGACTTAGTCGTGCTTTAACCTGCACTACACAGTGCAATGCAAGTCAAGTCGGTTTTTATTTAGATCGTAAAAATTACACGTTTGCTCTGAGCTGAACAATCTGTGCAACAAACAACACCCTCTATTCTTAGAGCCTCAGAGACAAAACTCCACAAAATGCGCTTTAACAGCAGGAAAATTCATTCTAGCCCACTCACACCTTAGCAATCTTATTTACAGTAAAATCAACCCATATTATTTTATTTGTGAGGATTCATCTTTTTCTTTTTCCTCTTTGGAAACTCAAAATCACGCAAAATCTTTCTCTGTGGACCGAGGAGAGTTGTCCACCCTGTGTCTGTGTTGCAGTTGTTATTTTGTAGTTAAGGGTAAGTGTACCCTCTTACCTTCAATCTGTCTTGTTTACTCTTATTTCAGTTAGGTGCACCGGATTGCTACGTTTCCTCAAATGACTTTCAAGCTCCTTATAATGTACCTGTTGCAGTCAGTACTTGTGGGTGCAGAGGACAATAATAACTCGACAGGAATGATAGTTTATTTTGGAAAATAGCTTGAAATGATTGATTCAAAATGGAGGCTCAGTGGGGGAAAACATGGCTCTAAAGTTAAAGCCACTGTGCAAAGGTGGACTGCAAATAAATCAGTATGATATTACACTGTATGTTTGGCCAGTTATCTGTGGGAGTAAGAACATTACATTTACACTTAGTCATTTAGCTTTTATCCAAATCGACCTACAAAAAAGGAAACAATCAAGGTATAGTCCCTCAAGGACATGTTAATGCAACAATAAGTACTACTCCTGAGAAGTGACAGCTGTAGAGGGGGATAGATCTAGCATTTCTGGTTGATGGAAGTGCTAGAAGTGGAGGTACTCTCTGAAGAGCTTCAGAGAGAGAGGGGGTCTTCAGGAGGTTTTTGAAGGTAGAGACGGACGCCCCTGATCTGGTGGGAACTGGTAGGACGCTCCACCAACGACAGATGAGAAAAGTTTAGATTGCCCTGAGCGTACCGGTGGCAGAGCCAGGCGTCGTAGACTACTTTGTAGGCAAGCATCAGCGATTTTGAATTTAATGTGGGCTTCTACAGGTAGCCAGTATTACAATGCAAAACGACAAACAAGACAACAAATCAGTTAAATTTTGGATTATAATATATAGTAATGAAAGTATTTTAATGGGGCATTTTTCCTTTATTACCAAGTCAAAAACAAAGAATGATTTAAATACTACTGGTAGCGAAAACCATTTAAACATGAAAGGCAGGCAGCAAAGAATTGTCTGTGGACCTGTCGGAACTGGCTCAGACTTTAATGTGCGCCTCTACTTATTTATTTATTATAAAGAGGGTATTTTTCTTATCCACCTTGTGTATTGTGAGCCGCCGTAACAAGTTAATTTCCCTGGTGTGGGATCAATAAAGTCTTATCTTATCTTATCCCAACTAAATCCAACATTAAGAAGGGAAAATACAGGCTACTTTTCTGACTAATACAAGGTCAAAATGATGCTTTAGCAGTGAAGGATTGAAGTGAAGGATACTGCAAATGTTTAATGCTCACTTGTCTAATTTCTAGTTCTCAGATTGGACAACAGCGAACCTTTGGATTTGAACTTTGGAGGTTCGGCCTATTACAACCCAGGACTCCAAGGGGACAACATCCAAATGAGCAGCTTTCCTGGGCGTCGTGGAAACTGATAAAGAAGAAAGAAGAAGAAAAAACATAACGAACTCCCAAGACCAAAGTCATGAACTCCCTTGAAAGAAACTCTGCCAATTGTGCTGATTGTCATTCGATAGACAAACCTATGATGTGGAGTTTTGTAAATAAGACTGTGTGAAGGTGACATTTGTGGATGGAAATAACAAATGAGTTTGTAAAAGTCTATTGTCGGCCACCACAAATGATACTCATGTTAGATTATGCATTATGCTGAGTAGATTTATTGCATTGAAATAGAGCGATCGCTGAAGGCAATCTATCTGAACTACACTGCAACAGCCAAAATTAACTGTCAGCCATTTGTGTACGTTGCCAAAGGGAATCAAATGAAGTCTTTCCTAATGAAGAATACGTGCCGCGCTCAATGAAGGATGTTAAAAATTAATATTTGTTATAACCTTTGGTTTGATTTTTAATCATTTTTCTTGAACAGGAGTCACAAAGTGCTGTTAAAGACAAAGAAATACATTTGCATGAGTGCGACTCCTGCTGATGCGAAACATTTGGAAACAAACAAAAAAAAAAGGACAAAAAAACAACAACAACAACAAAAAAAGTGATGTCGTTCCGCAGCCTAAATAACAGATGACACAGCTGGCCCATTGAGGCCTTTGCAACAAAATTCAGAAGCCATGGCGAACAATAACATTATCCATATCGACAATCCCCTGCTGTTATGGCATAAGGAAGGCAATAAGAAGTGAAATTTGAACTGCGCTTTCAGATGTAACACAACTGGCAGTCACAGCCAGACTCTGAGAATTGAACCATCAAACCAAAGACTTGTGTTTTTTTTTGTTTTTTTTTTCTATTTCACACCAGCGAGGGAGGTGGAGGGAGGCTGTTTTGTTATTCATAGACCGGAGGTTTTGGTATTCAGGAAGGGAGTTGTGTATTTGGTCTTAGCACTACTCAGTAGCAACAACTATATCATCATAATATACTTCTTCTTACTGACCTCCAGGTGTCCAAACAGAGATCTGAGTTTCTCGCGTGCACCTTGGAGAGTTACAGTACATAGAGTTTAACTTCTGCATCCCGCGAGCAAAATTAGAACATACCTAATGCAGATTTTAAAAAGGTTTTTTTTTTTATTGTTATTCTTCTCCTAAGTTTGCTTTAACTTTGAGTGACAACCTTCAGCAAGAAAAGTGTTTTTTTTCTTCTTCTTTTGGACTGAGACAATTTTTGTGAGCACAGAGGGAATAGGCAGGGATTAACTACACTCTCTCATCCTTTTATGTATCTAATGCCTTTGTATGATAAAAAAAAAATCTAACAATATTTCATAAATATTCATTTCTAAACTTTCTTACTTTTCTATGTTATACATTTTTATAACTGTACATGTGAAGAAAATCTATCCTGAAAAATCCATCTTCCAGCTCCCTCGATCCTTTCACTTATCATTACCTGAGTGAAGCCCGCACTCGATCAATATGTGTCCTTGTTATGATTGATACGTGCCTCGGCTTGGCCTAAACAGCCAACAATAAGATGTGTGATTTTTTTTTTGTTTTGGTATGTAGGTAGGCACGACAGGTCTGCTTCCTTCCTTGCTCTAATTTCAGACATCAATCAGCATGGGGGGCATTTCGCCTGACTGAGAAAGAGAGAGAGAGAGAGAGTTTTGTTTTTGCTTTGCGAAATGTAATGAAACTTGATGATGTCTTAATAAAAAAAAAACAAATCCCCAAATATGTTTTGTTCGATTTGATGCTTCCGCAGGAGTTCTCTCAAGATATTCTCATTTTTTTTCTGCTTTATTGTGAAAGCTGAAGAGAGACGGGGATGACATGCAGCAGAGGGCCCAAACTGGACTGAAACCCAGGACTCAGCCTTGATGGTATGAGCTCTATCAGGTCAGTTATCGGGGCACCTTTTATTCATTAAACCCATGCAGCTGTACTGTACACACAGTAAACATTTGCACAAGCGACGCTTCGTTCATTCATCACAAAGAAAACGTGCTCAGTGGAGGGATTGTGCCTGTTTTAATTAAGCACAACAATTTAGGATGGATTGTTTGGCAGGGTGCTGAAATCAATTAACTGACGCCGAGTCCTTCCTAAAGAATGTACATATTTCATTGGGAGGGGGGTACTGGCAGGATAATTTACACTTCCAGCTGAGCCAAATTAATTTGAATGAAATTAAATGATTGCTATCTAAATTGAGGCTATGTCAAATTTATTACTGGCCAAATTTGAATTCATTTTCTTCGAGCTAGTTCGCTGGAAATGGGTTTAACCTCTAAGATTAGCCTGTTGTAATAAGCCAAATCACTGTCTCTTTATCAGATGAGCCTCTACAACAATTAAACCGTCAACAATGCATTATGCTGGGTTTTTAATGAACATGGGGCCATTATGTCAGTATGGAGGTTAAAGGGTAAGAAGACAGAGTTCGAAGTTTGCTCCGAATGAAAAGCAATCGTACGTCGCTTTTACTTTGAAGCTTCACCGCTGTTACAAACAAATTGGTGCAGTAGCTGTGTGGGCGAGCTCTAAAAATAGTTCAGAATATCACTTTGTTTCCAACAGCCACACAGACAGTTAACAAGCTGTGTTCTGATTACAGAGCTGCTGATGTGCGTTTGATAGTCTGATCATTAGCCATCACCAACAACTGCTTCCACTTTGCAGGTGGAACACAAACTTAACAGCACGAAGTATCCACTCAAAGTTTGAATGCCGTGAAGGGACAGATGTTTTAAAGGAATAGTTTGACTCTTTTCTTGCTGTGGCTTCCATTAGAAATATTCTTTAATAAGTAAAATGTATTGCCAAGGTACTTTTTATATTCCTGTGGGGCTTTTTTTTGTAACACTGTACCCGACTGTACAGTAAACTAGGCAGTCCTGCCTCTGTCCCCTCCTGGCTTATCTAAAATTGGGCAAAGACGTGAATCGTCGGTGGACCTGAGGGCCGAATGAAGCCTGGTTGCTCAAACAAGCCACCTATAATGACACCCACCAGTCAATCAAAGCAGCCACACTCTTAATTATTCCTAACTTTAAAGCATTAATATAATTTAGGGTAGAGTTATATAGAAATTCACACTCAGTACAGTTGTCACAAATGGGAAAAATTAGCTATACTGTAGACCCGACTGTTTTTTGTACCAGGCTGTAATTTCACTGCTGTGAAGTTTTGCATTTTAACATGGAGGCTTATGGAGATTAACTAATTCTGTAGCCAGCCTCAAGTGGCCGTTTGAGGAACTGCAGTTTTTGGCACTTCAGCATTGGTTTCAGTTCACAGCCACAGGTTTCCACTTGGTACCTACCTTCACACACACTCTGCCTGTGCTCTCACTGCACATGAAAATGTGTTTTGGAGGAGTGATTTTGGATGGAGGCCTGATGGGAGAGGGTGGGATTTTTTTTTTGTGTCATATCTTGTTTGTTTAATCCGTGCACAAACCAGCATGTAAAAAAGACAGCTTGCCGTTTTACTGGGGGGTTTTGTGTTGGACTATGGCCAGCACGACTTGTCAGGGAAGCAGCTGAGGCTCTAGGAAGTTACTGGAGTGTGTTTGTACCAAAACACCAAATAATTTAAAATGGTATAACCAACAGCATGTGGCTTTGTTGAGAAAGGAAATAACGTCTTACAGGGATATGATATGCTTCAGTTAGAAGTGCACTGTGGTAGTTGACAGCATTTCTCCTGGTAACTCAAACGTCACTCAGCTGCTGCCACGGGACCCAAGACTTGAAGCTTAGATGTTGTTTCTTATTTCACAAAAATGTCCAATAAGTGTATTATTTTATTTTGAAAAGTAGAAAAAATACGCACAAAAGCTGCAATATTATCTGTTTTTATTTTCTTAGACAAAAAGTAAAATATTTTGACAATGAAAAAATCTCTGACATGATTAAAGATCAAATAAAATTTGTAATTTTCTTCTTATTGATAAACCATGTGGAATTTAATGAACAACATATGTATGTCAGTATTAGGAATAAATCATTCGAACGTCCCAACAGACTTCAAATTCCCAAGTTTTACTTATTAACTGGGAGGAATTGAAGTGGTGGCATATGGAGGCTGATGTGCAGCTGCTGCTTCTGCCTCTGTTGCCAAACCCGTCCAACTAATCCACGGAGAGAAATTCTGGTGAAATAAAGAACAGCTTGAACTCGGATTTGACAGCACATCCAAAAAACACCTGAACAGCTCCGGTGCCTGGCACACTGAATATTCAAATATAGATGTCTTCATTTGGTGACACATGAGGAAAACGTTTCAAATCTTAAAATATCATACTCAAATAATTGAAATGTTATGTGTAAGCCTCAGTCATGTTTGTTGTATGTACAGTCATGATGTATTTTCCTCAAACCTTTAGTTTTAGGTTAAACAAATAGACTTGAATTGATTGAAAGGTTCAATAAAATGACACCCAAAATTTCACATTTGGGGGCAATATCACCAATGATACAATAAAACAATATTACCAGAAGTTTAAAAGAATAGTTTGACACTGTTGCAGACATTTAGACGAGAAGATTGATACCACTCACCTGCCTGTAAGTTAAATATAGATCTGGAGCCAGGAGGCACTTAGCTTAGCTTAGCATAAAGACTTGAAACAGGGGGAAACAGCTAGCCTGGTTCTATCCAAAGTTAAAAAATAAGCCTCATCTTGCTTCTTTAATCTGCACACAAATGTAAAAATGATTGTGAATCAAGTCCTATAAGCATTTCTTAGCAAACAACAGGTGGTCATCAACAAATAATTACACGACATAACTCCCTCCTCAAACTACAAATTGTCATTTTTATGATTTATGTTTCTGTAAGGATTAAACAAATGCAGACATTTAGATGAGAAGATCAATACCACTCACCTGTCTGCAAGATAGGGAGCCAGGAGCCACTTAGCATAAAGACTGGAAACAGGGGGAAACAGCTAGCTTGGCTCAGTTCAAAGTTAGAAAATACACTTAGCAGCACCTTTAAACCTCACTAATTATAGCTCATCTCGTTTCTTTAATCTGCACACTAACTTAACACTTCTTGGCAAACAACAGGTGGGCCTCAACAAATAATTACACGACATAACTCCTCCGCAAACTACTGATTTATATTATTCCTGTTTCTGTACGGATTACATGAATAAGATTCAAGCGGCACGCACACAATTGTACAATGAAGCAGCTGTGAGGAAATAAGAGAGTGCGGAAAAAGAGAGTGGCATAATGACAACAAAATTATAGACCAGTGTTAGTGATAAAATGATAAAACAATGAGAACAATGGTGATTAGACCACAGTTGATTGAGGAAGTGTTTTTCTTAAGGAGGCACAAACTTTTGTGTCAGTGCAGGTGTATTCAGAACAATCTTTACTGCATTCTCTCTTAATTGGGCAAACTAAGTTTGGGATAAGCCTACAGGGAATTAACTAAGTGAGCATAATATTCCCAAAAGTATGCTAAACTAACATACTTTATGTGTGTGTGTTTGGGGGGTTGGAGGTATTGTTTTGCATTTTAAAAGCTGCTAGCTCAGACAGTTTTGACATTAAGCAGATTCCTGGGGTGCATTTAAAAGCTAACACAATGGTTTATGACAGAGAGAGTGAGAAATGAGGCCAAACAGCAGGTTAACATTCTCCCTCTGTCACCCTCTAGTCGCACAGGTCGCTCGCTCTCGGCAGTTTATACATTACACGTATGTCTGACAGCGTATTGTCTGTCAGGGATTTTTTCCCCCACACTGGTTGCTGCTGCTGTTGGGTCACTGGAGTGAATCTGAAAGGTCAGCGTCCTCCTCTGACAGAAAAACGTTCCAGGAAAGGTAAACAAATATGAAAAGCTTTCCAAACATACAGATGAAAAAAGGAAGTGATTTGCATTGACAGGTAACAAAATACCGATGTGTTCTGGGTAAGATAATGTTTTTCTTTCTTAACTGTTTTGCAAACTTAGACACCTTGTGTAACATGACAGTGGTATTCATAGCATGATATCTTTTTGCACAACACACCTCCAGGAACAGTTTCCAAAGAGCAGTTTGACTTTCTTTAGCCTTCATTGCTCTAAGCACCACTCACATTAAACAAGTGCTGAGTATAAATAGTCATTTTTTAAAGGGATTAAAATAATGATGGAGTCTAAAATAATAGGCAGCATGCCGTGACCAAAATGAACAAATGGCCATAAATAAAGGTTGGGTGAAGCCATCAAACCATCGGGAGAAGAGAGTCTGCTCGGCCAAAATGATTGAAATGACTATAGGTGTGCATGGCCTGAGGGTATGATCATGGTCATAGTTGGCAGAAACCAACACTGAATGTTGGGGGGGGGGGATGTGAACTGACCAGCAGTCTCCTGTGTGACTCATTTATAAATCCTGACGTCACACCTTGTTGCTATGATAAAAGTCATACTCTAAACCCTAATGCTGATCGAGGGCTTTTCTTGTTTAAGTTTTATGGAGCCAGAAATTACCATATTTGATTGAGAGAGTGGCGCTGCCTCTTTCCTGATTGGATCTGACTGAAAACCCAAGCAAGCCGTGGTGGCCATGCCCTGAAGCATACCCTTTATTTTAGTCCAAATGGGACCATCATTTTGTTTGGATGAAGATTACAGTAAAACACATTTCCTTTACCCATACATTTACATATATGACGCCTAGATCCTCAAACGGGATGCCTGTTATGGCCCCCACCTGTCAATCAAAGCGGCTATGCTGTTAACTCTGCATAGATTTTAGTCTTAATATAATTTGAACAGGTGAGTTAAACAGAAATTCAGGCTCAGTACAATTTTCATGAAAAGAGAAATTAGCTAAAGACCAAAACTGTTTTTTGTACCAGGCTGTGAACATGTTTATTTCTGCTGTGAAGTCGGACATTTTAATATGGGGCTTATGGACACTGACTGGTTTTGTAGCCAGCCTCAAGTGGCCATTTGAGGAACTGCAGTTTTGGCACTTTGGGTTACAGCCCTGGAGGTTGCCAGGAAAATATGAAATAAAACACCAAGCTTAAACATGAAATCAACAGCACTAATATGCTTTTACCGGAATAGAAAAGTACTACCGTATTACCTTACTGTCCATGGCAGTAAAATTCTGGTAACCCAAGCTGTGATTTTTTTTACTGTAATAACATCTTTTTGTTTGTTTTACAGTGTAGCAATTGAGCCCATAAACCTGAGAAAGTGGATTAGTCATGTCCAGGTCATTTTTGCATAAGCGTACATATAATCTTTTAGAGGCCCCTGCAGACTATAAGAAAGAATGCAGGTTTAAGACATTTGCACATTGGTTTCACTTTTTAGACCCAGAAAGTCCATCTACTATTGATTATTCAGTTTGTGGTTTTTACTCAAAACAACTGATGCAAGTGTTTTTGGGAAGGCGGTCTCGTTGAACCTGTTGTTACGCTGATGGGATTAGTGCTGCGAAAATAAACTTTACATTGATTTGAAGGATAATGGGTAAACATGAAGGATGTTTTGAATTTCCATTAACTGGTTTGTTTGAAGCAAAGTCCTGAGTCTCTGTGCCGTTAAGGGAAATGAAAAATTAATGGTAAGATAAAAATCAATAAGAGGCAGGGCGAAACTGAACAATAACAAGGAAAAAGACTTGAGAAATCTTCCTTCAGGCTCTCTGTGAGGTTTTTTTTAATTCTTCATGTGACGCACGTCGATCCAGCAGTTTTAAGTCATTTTGTTGTGTGGTCCAAGTATGAGAGGCAGAGTGTTTTTAAAAACACTTACATCCAACTATGCATGGACATAAGGCAGATTTAGGCAATTTGAAGGATAGCTCCAGAGATATGACAGAAAGTGAACCAAAAATGGACTTAATAAAATACAACTACACCAATGGCTGTTCTACAAAATGGGAGAGGAAGTGCCAGCCAATTCTTGCATAAAGATATAGCGATAAGTGCTCTTTCAATTCAGTAAAAAGCTGTAAAGTCCTGTAATAAAGCCCAGCAGCCAAAGGTAATGACTTAATGCTTTCACCAAACCCTTATAATCAATCAGCCATAAAAAGAGATGATAATAGGGAACAATGTGTCTTCTTTTTGTTCTTTGGGAACATAATTACATTGCAGTCTTACCTGCTTTCAGGATGGGCTGGACCAGGTTTCACACAATAGAATCATATTTTGTATAATTATAAAGGTTAAAGCCTAGCTGAAGCAGGTTTCAGACTAGGTACAGTGTGGTTGCCAGCTTGTTACAGACTGGGTCACTTGGCTCAGCTCCAGTTACTTTGAAGCCTGAGCAAGGAACAAGGGGGCAAGGAACAAGGAATGTAAGCTGATGTGGACTGAGTCATCCCACAGAGACCAGATCTAACCATTGAGAACATGGAGGTCTTTGTTTAAGTGTTCTGAGAAAGGTGCAAGTCAAGTCTCAGGTTTTCATAGGAAAATTAGGAGTCACGCTGCAAGTCTTTCAGGTTTCTGAATGCATTCCTGACATGCCATCAGTTTCTCAGGGTGACACTGCGCCCTGATAAAGAAATGCATGTTTGTTTTTGATTCACAAGGATACACATAGACAATTATAGTGGTGTAAAAGTTCTTGGAAGTTTTAATCAAAAGCCAGTGAAGGAACAAAACCAGGAGATCAGTCAGAGAAGGCAAACTCAGCTGAAAAAATCATCAAACTGGGAAACAGGCAGGGTTTTTGGAAAGGCTTGAAAGATACTATGAATCAGTATACATGCTACTGGGATGATTAAGACAGAAATGGGAAGCAGGTGAGTGAGTGGGGATGGTCAGGTGGTAGAAACTGTGAGAAAGGGGGTTAACTACAGGACAGGAGGGAGTGGCTGGATCTGGAGTGACATGAAAATTAGTATGGCAGAGAACGAATCAGAGCTATTTAGTGTTAATTAGTGCAATTTAGAGGCACTTGTCCAGTTTCTTGGGTCAAATTAATCTAACCACCTGCTGGCTGTAGTTTAATATTCATCATGAGAGTCTATCCTAACTCTAGGCAAGAAAATCAATAAGCATATTTCTCAAAAAGTCGTGCTTCAAAGGCCCAGTATGTAAGATTTGGGGGGGTTCATTGGCAGAACATGTTATACTATGACAGTTTAGCAGATAGAGCTGAACATGGCGGGTGGAAGACGGGGGAATATCCCGGAGCACACAAAAATGAAGCTCACAAAAATCTCTGAGTTGGCCGATGCATGTGTTACCATGATAATGACTGAGCTAGTCAGCAGAGTCTGGGAGGCTGAGGCGGTCTTTTGTACTGCAGAGATGGATTGGGTGATGAGGAACAGGTGGTGAGGCGATCGGGAAGGTGGAAGTGAAACTGCATGCTTGGAAAGGGATGAATAATCAACTTTGGCAAAATGTAGCACACAAGGGGAAGTTTGGGGTGATGGAGGTAAATGAGACAGCAAAGAGCATTGGTAGCTGTCAGCCTACATGAATATAATGAGTGTAATAGTCATAGAGCTTGTGAATGCGCCAGTGATCGTGAAGCCACTTTAGTGTTTGGTTCACTCTTAGGGTTCACTTAGCACTTTTCTTGCAGCAGTCAGCTGTTTTCAGTATCCGCCGTATTCAACCTACCCCACACCAAATAAAGTTAGAGACTAGCTGATGAACTTTGTGAAACATTAAGCAGCTACAGAGACAGATATTTCCCTCAAGAGTTGGTAGAGATTGAAAAACGGGGCTTAAAAAGAGAATGAATATTGGACTTTGTCAGGACACCAGAAACTCATATTATTGCTCCATATATGCAGGATTTGTAAATACGTAACTGTTTTCTAAAAAGTTTGCCATAAACCTAAACTTAAAGGTCCAGTGTGCATGATTTACTGCCATCTAGTTTGAAGTTATATAATGCAACCAACTGAACTCCACTTACCTTACAAGCTGTAGGAAGAATTATGGTGGCTGTGGCTACTGTTTGGTGGTTCAACATCATGGACTCCATTGACGTCCTCCCTCTCTACCTACAGTAGAGAGTTAATTCTAATTTTCAGGTGATTATACACTTAGGAAAACATACTTATGAATATAGTATTCAATTTATCCCATATTCTGCAAATAAACCCTCACACTGGATCTTTTAAAAGGTGAAAATATGGTGAAAATAATAAACAAATAATAGGTTTAAAGTTTATTAGAGTGTGTGACCCTAAAATGAAGGCTCCTGCACTCCCACCACAGCCTCCAACTGTGAGATTGAACAGAACTGTCTATTTACAGAGCCGGGAAAAAAAAGGAAGAGTATTGTCCATCAAGTTCCTCTGAACAGCTTGTGCAGCATAATACAAGTGTTTTGTGGACAGATGTTTGTACTCTGGGTCTAAATGTCCAATCTTTATATGATTATTGCTTGGATTTGCCTGATTGTGAATCTTAGTTTCACAGAGAGCCAACTGCTATCAACAATCTGGAGGAAGTCATAAGACTGTTTAGAGAGGATTAGGTGGGTGCGATGTTCGAGGAAACAGGTGGTGGTGTGACAAGAAAACAGCTCAGTGTGGTTAGGGTGGTGGCTGAGTGGATGGTTTCTGGCTTTAGTTCAAGTATGTACTCGTCACTGGTCACTGTGTACTTTGAACAATAAGTTAATGACAGGCCTGCTTGTGTTGTGATCTGAACAGGAAATAGCAGTTTAACTTCATAGTAACATTATCTGTTATTTGGCTGATTTGCAGCAGAGACAAATGAGTATAATGTTAAAGAATGTGTTAATATGTAGAGTCAGAAAGTCAGCAAAGTGAAATGCTAATTAACAAAGCCAAATGAATTAATTCAAGATTAAATTGGATGGATTTTAAGCGAAAGTATTCACAGGCTGAATGGTTAGCGACCGACAGCAGCAGCTCTGTGGATTTAAATTGGGGTAAACCTGCTGTTTTGGAGACTTTCCAGTTTAAATGTAGCAAAACGGCCTGATTAGAGGAAGTAAGTAATTCTACAGTGAGAAGAGTCAATTAAGACCAATTCTTTTCCAGTGACTTGACTTGAGTTCATGTGAACTCCCTCTATAAAACAACAAAAACTACGTAAAAGAATCATCTGAAGTCCAGCTGGTGGTGTGCAACAAATGCATGCAGTCATGTATTTCCCCCCCAAATAACCAATCCCTTGTGGTTCAGATTTCATTCTTGACCTTGTAAAGAGCAGTTGGAAAAATAATCTCATCTTAAGGTCCATTTAAGTTGTTTAAGCGTTTCCACATACCTCATGATCTTAATCAACAGATGGTGTTTACCTGATTGTTATTCAAATTTAATTGAATGAACTTTAGGTTCAGTCCAGTGTGTCAGATTTGCAGGACTCTATTTACAGAATATGGCAAGTATAGTATAGTGAAGTATAATACTCTACTTTTATATCTACAGATGATGCAGGTCCTCAGTGATTGCAATCAGCACTGATACTGCTAGATACCACTAAATCTAACACAGTTAGTCCTTGAAGTGCAAAGATCTGTCCGTCCAGCCGTCCATCCATCCATCCATCCATCCCCTTCCACTTTTCCAGGGTTGGGTCGTGGCGGCACCAGGTTTAGCGGGCAGTTCCAACGTCCCTCTCTCCAGCAACGCATTCCAGCTCCTCCTGGGGCATCCTGGGGTGTTCCTTGGCCAGATGGGGTATATAGTCCCTCCAGCAAGTTCTGGGTCTGCCTCAGGGTCTCCTGCCAGTGCCCAGAGCACCTCCAAAGGCAGACACCCAATTATCCTAATCAGATTCCTGAACCACCTCTGCTGGCTCCTGTCAATGCGAAGGAGCAGTGACTCAATTCCAAGCTCCCTCCAGATGTCCAAGCTCCTCACCCCATCTCTAAGGCCGAGCCGAGCCACACTACGGAGGGAACTCATTTGCCCACTTGTCTCTCATTCTTTCGGTCACTACCCAAAGCTCATGACCATAGGTGAGGGTTGGAATGTAGGGAGAGTTTTGCCTTTTGCTACCTCTTCCCCACAAAGCTCCGGTACGTCTGCTGTTCATTTTCCTATCAATCGTGAACAAGACCTCAGGATACTTGAACTCTGTTGCCTACAATTCCTGCAAATTTATTTCTTACCATTTTTTTGGTAAGCTTAAAAATAACAGAGGCTATTTGTCCTACAGTCCACACACACAAATACCATTAGATATACCATGTGAGGTTTCCATCCACTTGTAGTGCTATGGTGCAGTACTTTTAGGAGCGGATATTTTGGGAGGTGTGATCCACATCCTGCCATTGGTTTCACATTGTTTCACAGGTAGTGGTCTTGACATTGCACCAACAAAAGAGAGTGAAGAAACTCAGTGCTACATATTAAACATGGATGTAAGCTATGCACACTATCACATATTTTAAAAATCACCTTTGCAAATAATTCATGAGGAAGGAAAAGGCACACAACACCTTTGTGAGACATCAAGGATGCACGGTGCGTTTTGGTGAGGAATACTAAATGTTACTTTAGTTTGTTTACAAGAAGACTCCATTTGTGCACCTCCTCTGACAGAAAACTCACGTCCAAACACACCAAAACACCAAGTCACAACATAAAAAACCCAAACTATATAATGAATAAATAAACACCAGCCAACAAATAGCTGCAAAAATACAAGTGAGACATTGTTAAGTACCTTGAAAGTTACTAAAGGGCATCTATATATATAAAAAAAACAACTTAAATACTGTTACAACAGCGGGATCAGAGGGATTTTTAAAATGCCTTTGTGTATATTGAAATGAAGTATTATATCTATATAAAATTATAGGCTGAGGGGGGACATTGAGCCAAGTTTGAAGTAAAAACTGGGAAAACTCCATCTGCTGTTGACGATTATGTGATATGATCAAAAACTGAAGATCAGCCACTAAATGGACCTTGAGGTGAGATAATTAGCCCTGTGTTGTAGACGGATGAACAAAGCTAATATCTTTATAATATTACTGAACACATTACCTTGCACTGATTCCACCCATCACTGAGTGTGAATACCTATTAAATAAGTGATAAAAGCGGCTTTTCCTCGATGTGGTTCCAGAGAGACTGCGAGCATCCCCCCAACTACTGAAAATGTGTCCAAACCAGCTAATTTACACCTTGAAATGAATCAATGTGAGTTCACTCGTGAGATTGCGGTTGTCAGTTGTGTTGACTTGCTGCTGGCTCAGTGCTTTTGCACTTTCCTTCTTTTATATCTCGTCCTCCTGACAATGTTTGTGGGTTTGGCAGATAAACAAGCAACAGAATAGGGAATAAAACAACAGATGGTTTTGTGCCAGTCAAAGTGCCTCTTCTTCAAGAGTAAAATTTTATCTCTGCTTTTTCTCCTCTATTCTTGCCCTCCTAGCATGGATGTTTATGCGTGCACCTACACACACACACACACACACACATAAGGAGGCTGACACATAGAAGATCTGAGGCATGAGAACTGCAAGGCAGCAAAAAATTCGCCTCTGGTCCTCTTCATCTCCGCTCCTCTCCTCATGCAGCACAGCTGAGTCCTGGATCTCACATCTGAAGCAGCTGTAAAAATGTGTTTTTTTTTATCTTTTAACTATAACTTTGAGCACAATCTGTTTCTCTGCAAAAAAAAACAAACAAACTATAAAACGATTTAAATTAATGAGTCATTTTGTGAAGAGAAGAAAAGCTTCGTTTCAGTTTAGGTTAAATGAGATGACGATGCAATATTTGTTCAGCGTTTTGCATCGTCGATTTATGGATTTTTATGGGTTCTTGAACAGCATATTTCATATATAATTTCATATATAACTGCAGTCTTTTGTCCAAGGAAAGGTATCAGACCCCTTTTTTGGGATGTGTTATCAAACACATTGATCCTGATGCTTCATGAAAAGGGACATGCGGCTCCTTCAGCATATTTCTAAGTGTATAATGTCATAAAGACAAACAGATCTGCATTTCTCTATGAGGCTTTAAGTCGGACAGGGCTTGAATGTTTGCCTAGCAAGTCTTGCACCAAAGTAAATGTCTTAGCAAAGGAGAATTATACCCTCATATTGGCCCTAACCAAATGTGATGCATGGAAGGCGCATACCTCAGCATCTCGTGAACAGCTCAATGAAAAATGCGGCAGAGTATCGTACAGAGTGAACTCACTGGGGAAAATGTAGAGCAAAAGTAATCAATTATCACACCTCCCACCACATTCCCATTGCAGAGGGCCCTTGATTATTTAAGGGAATTAGCTATCGATCAGCTAAGTGAGTCAGCGGGACAGCCACCAGCCAGCTAGCTGGTCAGCAATACAGCCGTTGACTGTACCCCCCTCCACCGCTCATCAGCCTGCTGAAACAGGGGAAAGCTGGTTAAGCACTTGCCACTTCTCACTTGGCACCTGACTTCAGATGACTGGGGAGGAATGCAGAAATTAACAGGTACTAATTATGTATGGGAGGCAGGCAGGCTCAAATCAAGGTCAACAAATGTTGAGGAGGCATGGAAATCTCACGCCATATGCCAGACTGCTGCAACGAAGTGTGTGCTGAGCTGAGTCTCTGCACGCTCCCGGTTTCATTATCAACCATTATCATCCTGGATGTCTGCGTTCACACCAGAGCAATCAGCCACGGAGTTCAGTCATTAAAAGAATACATTATGCTTCAACACAAGTGCTCTCGCTGAACAATTTACAACAATACACAGCTTCATGCAAAGAGGCTGTCGGCCTTAACAGATCCCATTATCTGTCCAGCCAAGCTGCTGCCGGTGTGAATCTTCTGGGAGAAGACTCGGAGCGTCTCTGTTTTGATGGTTTTTCTATTTGTGTGTATGAAAGTATTCAGGCTTTTTGAAAGCGGGTGTTATTAGTACAAAGGAAATGAAGATGAAATGAAAAATGTTTACAGTGCAAAAACAATATGTGGAGGAGACAGTATCAGTGACTGAGACTTAAGTGAGTGTAACTTTGTTGATCATAAAGTGCACAACATCAAACTATTCTGTGCAAATGAGCCGTGGAAGTTCAGTTGTGTTAATGTGAATGTTTGCAAGAAATAACTTTCAAGTTTTCTGACTAACACAAACATTTCTATTTGTCTTAATTAGCTGTGTTGTGGAATTTTATTTTGATCAAACCTTCTGACTTTAAACGTGCTATAAACACTCTCGATTTAATACTGATGCCTCTACATGACCTACATAAACTAGATCAGTGTTTCACAACCTTTTTCACTGCATACCACCTCAGAAAATATTGGCTTCTTCAAGTACCACCATGACGGTTGCCATTAAAATAAAGTAACATAGGCCGACCCCATTCAACTTTGACAATTCATCCCTATTAAGAAGACTATTGTTAAGACTGTTGTTGAATCCCAAACAGAACCAGTTCAAGAACTTATTTGGTGGAGAAGACCGTCTCCTGATCCACATTTGTCTCCATAATATTTCCTGTTTGGAGCCACGATTTTAATATGTTAATGTGACCTCTGTTTACTATTCACATCATCACATTTTAGCTCGTAACTATTCATGGATGTGTGTGTTTTATGTGCATGAAAGTATATAAGTAATATATTTAAGAGATTCCTCTATGCACCACTTGAGGGAGGTCAGCTATCACCAGTGGTACACGTACCATAGTCCACCAGCCATCAGCAAACAGACAAAATAAGGCAGTAGCTGCTCTACAGTAAGTAGCAACTTTCAGCTTCTTCTAGCTAACTATAAGCAAATAGTAGAAAATGTTGCTGTGGCTGCTGAACAAACATCCAATTCTGAGCTTTGAAGCCTCTTTCAGCCTGTTGCTTTGATAATGGGAATGACGGTTCAGTCCAAGCTGCTGTCATCAGCCCCAAAATTCACATTCACACCAGAAAGCAGGACAGCAAAGAGCAGCCTGTGAAATAGGCTGTGCTAGAAGCTTAAGGTGACATAGTGACTTATTGTCTGGCCCGTAAGGTAACACATTCAATTCGAGGAAACACATAGTAGATAGTGTATGTCCATTCACTCATATTTCTCCATGCTGCATCTCTTTTGTGGGGCAGTTTTTGGTCTAACAGAGCAGGGCTGTGTCAAATGAGAGGTATGACACAGCTAATATAAAATCCTTCTCCATTTTGGACTCGTTGGGTCTCTCTGTTTCCTGAAAGGTCAGCACTGCCAAAACAGTCTGCAGCTGATCAACAGCACACATTTGTGTCAAAGTGCAAAAACACTGTGCCGATTTACTTGAAAAATACCACCAAGAGTGCCAATTTAAATCAAATAAATTGATTTTAATGAAATATTTCAGCTAAAAAACAAATCCACTATCACGAAAAATGCAGGTATTTCCATTTATTTGAACAGGGGTACTTCATTTTGGCTGCAGTTTTGTAAGCCTGCAAAAGAAAAAAACAGTGACCTGCACTGAAGATGTTCAGCCAGATTCAACTTTGGGGAAACGCAACCTGATGTCGTGCTGCTGTAGCCATACGATCAGACTGGTCAAACTCCTAAATAGTAAGCCTGAAATGTCACTGATACTGAACTATGATATGTCTACCTGTTGTGTTTGCCTTTGTTTATTTCATGTACCCAGCTTCTACATCAGTGTCTGGCTCGCAGTCTACGCTGCGAACTAGTGACACGAAGAAGTTTCCTTTGGTTTGAGAGAGAGCAGTGGTCAAGTAACATGGACAGTGAATGAGAATGACGGAGCGCGGTATTGAGAAAGCCAGTGAATTAGTGAAATAAAAACTTATTTTATGATTGTTTCATAGTGGTTATGTTTAACACAATCAAACAAAACCACAGTATTCCCCCACATACTGCCGCACAACCCCATGGCGATTCAGCACAATGCCTGACTTGGTCTGTATACGGCCTGTACGGCAGACCAACTAACAAAAATCAGATGGCACCCAGCAGCAAAGAACCAGATATTTCTCTCAGGAGTTGACTGAGACCAAACCAGAGATGAAAGGAAGCAAATGTTGGACTTATTTCTGACGGTAGGTACCAAGAAAACTAATGTCTCTCTATGTGAAAGGCTAATTGCTTACATATTAGCTAAACCAACTTCTTAAGAATGTAATATAACATTATTACTCTTGAATATTTGATTCTGATAAATTCTGGTCAATTAGCAATTAGCATTCTGCATTCTGTTATTCCTGTATAACAGAACGCTGCTATGAATAATGGACCCTTGCTATCGATGCAGTTACGATGATAGTCTCCAGTGAACCTCAGCAGACACAACAAAATCATTTTTCAATCAATAATTTGACACAAAATATTGATTTCTTTGGTAAGCAGCTGTCTAATATGCAGGATAATATGCAGCAAGCAGGTCATTATTATCAATATAAACCGATCACCCTGTCTGGGTTTATTTCTCAACAATGACCTGCTCGCTGTACATTATCCTTTACATAATACAGTACCCTACATCAGACCTTTGTTTCTGTTCGCTGACCCTTAGTAGCCAAAAATGGATCAGTGCAGCTTTAATGATGTTCGTGGCACCAGATGCTTTGTGATTTCTTTGCAGACAGGCAGCAGCCAGCCCCCATTTATCATCTGAATGCTTGTCTTGTGTGGGAAAGGCTCTCATAGACAACACTCTGAGTTGATTGCAAAGCAGCCACTGCAGTAAGTGCTGACGTTATGAGATGAGCAAGATAGCTCCTGGCATTGCCACATATCGCCAGCAGCCATTTCACGTGAGCAGTCACGGCTAATTAGGGTTTGATCGTTTTATTTTGAAAATCGCCCCGCTGTATCCAGGCCACAGAACTCAGATTTAAAAGATAAAGTGTATGACAAACATGATTACAGCTTCTGCTATATAGGTGGTCATCAGGCACTAAAAGTCGTTTCCTTTATAACACTCGCCCTGCATGAGAGGAAATAAACACACTTTTATCGAGGTGTTCTCGTGGTTGGAGGTGCCACACAGTTAACAATCAGTGATCACACCATGCCTCTATTGATAATTGATGTCCTGCATTATTAGCCCCTTTCAGTGCCATTAAGAGATCCTCTGTGTCAGTGGAGTGTTTCTGGGTCCCACTCCTCCCGTAGTGCGTATCATGCTGTGGCTGAGACGAGGAGCTGATTAAAATCTGCCACAGCCCAGTGCACTGAGGACACTCACAGTTATTTTGGGGCCTGCAATGCAGAGGATGAAACTCCTTTTCCCCTTTTCCCTCGCTGTCATCAAACCGATGGCCCCTTGTTTTCTACTTTCTCTTCCCACTGTATTCATGTATCTGTAACGAAAGAAGGGGGATGAAATGCTTTTGAGGGACTTCAAAGTGGGAAGTGGAGAGGCTGAATCTATTTCGGTGGGGAAAAAATACCTAAGACAGGTATATCTAGACACACAGGCAAACACCAGAGCAATTTTTCTTTAGACAGGAAGTGATTACATGGTACATTACAATGCAACTCATTACTGCTTATGGCGAATTAATTACATGCCTCTCAGCTGAAGTAAATTAAAACCTGGTTGGTTGTGATACTCAACAGAAAGACTGATGAACAAGGCTGCATTTGACAATTCACTGCGTAAAAACTAAAGGCTGGAAGAAAAGCCAAAGTAGACAAAAAGTGAGTTATTTATTTAGTTTTTCAGAAGATATTCAGAAGGAATACTCATATTTGATAACTGCTTCTGTAACTCATTTTATTTTTTCCTGAAGCAGTATTAAAGCAACACTGAGTAACTTTTCTAACATAAAATGATGCGATTGCACTCATCTGTGATCAGGTGCATAGTGTCTCTGTCATTCCCACTCTGCATTCTGTATGCCTGTTCTTGCATTATGTAACTTTGTGCTCCGGGTACGATCATCAGAGTTTTCAGTCATACAGTAAGTGTTCAATGTTTAACTGATTTTTGGGAATTTGGGAGCAGCAAAACACAACTGTCCTCTGAGCTCTGGTCTGGTTTTTGGTTCTCAGAGAAATATCTGTCTCTTTAGCTGCTAAATGCTCCACAGCTAGTTGGTAAATTTCATAGTTTGGTGCTGGATGGGTAACATACGGTGGATTTATCGGAGTATTTTCACTAAAAGTTTCTGCATTTGGCAATGACGCTAATGAGACCGCTGAGAGTGAAACAAAGCAGTAAAAGCTTCAGCTTCTAAAACCAAAACAAGGAGCCGAAAGAGGCCAAAATGCCCAGTTGAGTGAATTGGCTGATAAGTTGCTTTGTCACTGACCAATACTGGTCATAACCAATGACCAAATGACCAAAACCAGACTGACCATGGTAATTTGATCCATTGCTAAAATAAAAATATACATTTAGCAAATGTATACACAATCAAGTTTTCCAATTGCAACATTCGTTGCAATTCATTGCGTTATCATTTCAGTTTCTGATTTCATTGATCATACAGGTCTATGCATGGGAATTAGGCACAATAAGCCTCATTTCTTGTTAAATTTAAACATACAAACAAACAAAATAAAAGGAACTT
The DNA here is from genome assembly GCA_036365135.1 of Miichthys miiuy. Taxonomy (NCBI): domain Eukaryota; kingdom Metazoa; phylum Chordata; class Actinopteri; family Sciaenidae; genus Miichthys; species Miichthys miiuy. The sequence goes on from CM071603.1 coordinate 26,385,081, forward strand.
GTATAACTTTACAAACAAAATGCCCACATTTTACCACTATTCACACACACGTCATGGTCCATATAGTCAAAACTTGGCTTGTCATACTTTTAGCTTGGATACTGATAGCACAACATCAATCAAATGCTGTATTTTTAACAGTAAATATGGAAACGACCATATGCATATTCTTTGGATGACGGACACTTGCTTGTGCCTTTCAATCATTTGGATTTGTTGTAGACCTCTACCAAATCTTTTCAAAGTTATTGAACCCTAAAAAAAAAAGTCTTTACATCTAAGACATTTATTTAAAATCCATAAATAAACAAATAAAATAAAAAACTAAATTCATTTTCCTTGCGGTCAAATCACACATATAAAGTTTTGATCTAATCACCCATGTCTAACTTCATATTTCTCTATATTAATTAAGATCTGTAGGTGTCTTCAGTCAACTGACTCTACATACTTGTACACAAACATCCATTACAAATAGACAGTATCTACAAATTAGCTGCTAAAAATAACTCTGAAGTTCCTGATGCGCAGGTGACACTGAGGGAAAACACAGTACGTACCCATACATCACGTTCACTGTCAAACTGTGAGCATAAAGGGACAAAGTCTGGTGGCAGTCTACCTAAAAATTTACATTGTAACACAATTTGTACAGTAAGAGCTTGAGACCATTTTAAACGCTCATGAATACTCATGAGTTATTTGTGACATACCCTCAGGACAGCATGTAAATTTGAAGAAAAATATTCAAAACACGACTGAAATGAATCCTGCTAATTGCCATTTTAACTTGAAAAAACATGTCCCTAATTCGGTATTTATAAAGCATGGAGACGATTTTCACAGCTGTGAGAGAGCTACTGTACCATCAATCAGCCTTAATGAGGTGTTTATTCACCAGGTCATTCATGCCACAGCAGAAGAACAACGTGTACACTGAGCGGAAAATCCTAATAAAAGAAAAACACTCAATAACGCATGGCGCTGCATGGAGTCTGTGAATGTTCTCAGTTGTTCAGGTCAGTTTACATTGAGAGTGAGTTAAATCTAGGGCAGCTGGACTTGACTGGAGATTCATGTAATGGCGCTATGTCTGTCAACGTTTAATGCATCAAATATGGACGAAATGAAACTCACAATATAACAACGACCACAACAAAAACAAACACGACAAGTCAAACATTTCATATGTAAAAATGTACTGTGATCTATATATACTGGGAGAAGGGGAGACTTTCAGGAAAAGATTAAAATCTAAAATGGATTTCATTCTCAACTCCACATATTTACGCTATCAATCCATTTATTATCTATAACCGCTTATCCTTTGCAGGGCCGCGGGGAGGCGGTGGAGCTGATCCCAGCTGACATTGGGCAAAAGGTGGAGTCATTACAGGGCTGACAAAACCCAACCCTTCACACTCACATTCAAACCTACGGGTGAATCTAGAGCACTCCACATTACATTTACACTAAAGTGAAGTACACTGAACTGAATAAATTCTCAGATTTGATGTAAAAAAAAAAAGCTGCTAAATGTTCCAGTATGTTCACTGTTTGGTCTGCCAGTTACTGCTGGGCAGGTACAGTGACTTTATAGTTTATAGTTTTCTGGCCTGAAAACAAAAACAGTGAGCCAAAAAGAGGCTAAAAGGTTAAGTTTAGTCCCTTTAAGCCTCGCCTTTTGTGTTTGAAATTGTTATTTTAAACTCAGGCTGCGCAAACGTTCAAACCCACAGAAATGTCTTTAATTCTGTAGTCGAGTAGGCACCAGTTATCTCAAGCTGAATTGTAGGAAAACGTGCATAAACACATCCACATTGTTTTCTTTTGTCTGGACGATGCAGCCATAAAACATCATTTACTTAATAAGGAACCGGACTCAAAGTGATACTCTGAGGTAGTCTGTACAATTTCTTTAAAGTAAGAAAAAAAGAAATTCTCTGATGAATAATCATGAAAAAGCATAAAGAGTATTTTCCTCTGTGTATATTGGATTGAATATATACTGTATGTCGATGTAAGGTGAACTTATAACCCGTGTTTATTTTCATTTTGATATGTTTGCTTATTTTGAGTGTTGAATTATTTACATACCTCATACATACCGCAACCCCTGGTATAGTAAACATGTCGAAATATTTGTATGCAAAAGGAAGTGTAAATAAACAATACATTAAAAGAAAATTCTCTGAAAAGCTGCCACATAATAACTTTATTAAACTGGATAAGATTACTTTAGAACATCAAAGCTGCTTTACAGCAGAAATAAAAGGAGAAACTGGTTAAATAAACACTGCAGGGTCTGGAGATATGTGTTTGTTTGTGTTTTTATTTGGTCCATTGTTAATATAGACTGTAACAGACCATATACACTCATGTTCAAACTATGTCGCATTAGTTTCTGGCTTTTATCAAAGAGTGCATTCTCCTCTTCTTTGTTCACGGGCACAGTCGACGACAGCCAGCGTAGCAGAAACACTGGCTTCCCAATCCAGCTCTTTGTGTGCTCTGCTAACCCAGCCAGTGGTACACTGCTGTCAAGACAGAGCCTCTTCCTGCTGCTGAATTGTACACGCTCTCTCCAGGATCCAAGACTCTTTATTTCCATAGCAACCACCAGCATCAAAATATGGTTCGCGGAGATCAACATGAAAACAACAATATAAACACAGCATTATGTGCTGTGTGTGTAAACTGGGCTCACGACAAGGGAATATTTACGCAACATGCCTCCGCAGTGTGTTTTAACCATGAGCTTTATTTAATCATCATATTAAGCCTGCAGAGCATGTGCTGTGTTCGTTTATGTTTTCACAATTAAATAAGGAACATGGACTCTTTAACACTGTCGTCTTATACGCCTATTATATATATATTTTTTTATTTTAACCTTTATTTAACCATTAACCCATTGAGATCAAGACCTCTTTCACAAGGGTGACCTGGCCAAGAAAGGCAGCAGCACACGTCATCAAGACAGACGAACAACAATAAAAATATTAAGATGTGAGAAAACAGGCAAATAAAGTGCATGAGTTGTAGGTACAGTAACAATTTAAGAACATAGGCACTGTTCAAAAGATTTCCATTGTCGCTTTCTTAAAATAGAGTGGAAAGCATCCAGTGAAACAAGTTCTGACATTTTCAGATCAGATTGAAGGGCAGTCCAAGCAGAGGGGGCAGAGAAACTGAATGTCGTTTCAGTTCGAACACGAGGAGCAGAAAAATGCACCACAGTCTGTGATTTAATACAATCAGTAACACGTATGAAACCTAATTAGGTCTGTTCATCGGCTGTTTTTACAAACATTACCAAGCCTTCGGTGGATGGTTGCACAGCAGGCATTTCACGTCACATCAGGAAACTCACAGCTGTATTAATGATGGCTGCATTCCACTAGAAAACTTTGAAAAGACTAAAGTCTGACGCTAGTAACAAATCTACAAGTAGATTTATATTAAGATTATTTTCCATCCTTTTTAAAAAAAAAAAAAGCTGTTGAACAATGGAGCAGAAACTTAAGTAGCTTTTGGCCACTGCTGTCCTTGTGGGTGCACTGTGGAGGCTGCAGCAATTTCTGTCCACTTTCTTTCCCTCCTCCACTCCATCGTGGTTCAAATGGGAGGATGCGTCAAAGAGGCACTCTAGCTCACTCCACAGCTCCACTAATTCTTCTCCTCTTCTACAGTCCAACAGAACTGAGACTTTGTGATCTCCGTCCCGCCCTGAGTGAGCGGACAACTGGCAACACAGTGCTGAATACGGTCACGTTTACTACTGCAGAGCCAGCCGCCTGCTTTCTGACGGTGCTGGAGAGAGCCTACCTGTTGGTTGTAGACGCCGTTCATGTGATTGAACATCACTATTTGCACGAGCCGAGACTAAGAGCCTCCAATAATATTAATAATTACGTAACACTAAACATATTTGATTTGATCAGAACGTCAAGACGAGATAAAGAACAACTTAAGACAGTGTTTCTCATCAAAACACAGGGTTTGATGCATTCTTTACATCCATGTTTGCCAGCAGTGTTCTTCCTTCTTAAATACAGGAACAGAACATGGAAGCACTAGTATGAACACAGAAACAAACAAAATGGACACCACCCACTTGTAAAAACACTACCAGTGTTCAAAAACTCCACATGGCACCTTTGGAAGACCTGTCAGTGAATTTATTGTGAGTAACACATAGTCCAGTCTTTCTGGAATTTTGATGGTGGAGCTACGGGTTTCTTTACAGCTTGATAATTCTTGATTTTGCCTTAAATAATAATAAAATAATAAATGATAAAGATATTTTGTAGGAAACACACTCACATGTTTACATCAAAGTGTAATTGTGGGTAAAAATGACCAATTAAACATTAATGGATTCAAAAAAATAATAAAAAATCTTGCCTCCCTCTCCAAATAATCTTTGTTCCCCAAATCAACCCTATCACCAGACAGAAAGCTGATTTTAGATCATTCTGCCAATCCAAGGTTTACATCCAATGACAAGGTTTCATTAAACATCCAATTCCAACTATAATTTTATTATTATTGTGCTTATGGACAATAATCTATGGTTATTGTGTAGCTAAGGGAAAATTGTAAATTACAGCTTTAAAAAGAATCACCACATAGAACCACATCGCTTCCATGGGTAAAAATAAATAAATAAATACAGCACGACTAGATAGATTATGGGTGTTTAAGCTTCTGAGGAAGAGCCTTGTGCTTGAAACGTCACTACTACTGGATTTATCTTTTTTACAGTAGTAAATGTTTTTTTGATCCAGCACCCATCCGAGTGGACCTAATGATGTCTTTTTATCGTGTTTACAGTTTTAAAAAGCAAACATTTATTACAGGCTTATCACTAGACTCCCGTATTACTGTAAAGGCAGGCGAGCTACATGTACCAGCCTCTATTTACGCTTACTTTCTGCTTTGCTATATAAAGTGAAGACTTGGTGCATTAACACCGAACATTGGTACTGTACATACAACATCTCATTAGTTTACACTTTTTAGCTGTGTCCTGCACCAAAACATCAAACAGAGAGGCAGCTAAAAAAAAAAGAGAAAGATTTGATAGTGACTTAAGCATATGTGCCCCTCTGGCTTGCACTTGATGTTGCATTGCTGACAAGGAATCATTTTATAATTGTGAAATAGATTGCAGCCATGCAGTCAGTACCAGCAAACATGCTCTGCTTACGTCGATTTAAATTGGTCTGTCTTGGATGAAGTTCCAGAAGGGACATGAGGTTGAGATTTCACCGAAAATCCTGTTGACAAGTCGGGGAAAACGCTTCCGGTATTAGCAGCTCCCCTGGCATGTAGCTTCAGTCTCTTCTTTCTTATTTCTACATAGGAAAGTCACTGTGCATCAGTACAAATAATTACAAATTTCCTATGAGACCAGGCGGTATGTGGCTGTGAATATTACAGAGTATATTTGTCTACCATAAATTGCATAAATTGGATATGCATTTTTCAAATTGTTCATCTGACAAGTAGGCGTAAAAACCACATACAATTCATTTAGAGAAAAGCAAAAAGGTAATTAATCAAAATGCTGTCATAGCAAACAGAGTTAGCTTTGTATAGAAATAGAGGCTGCTGCTGGTTACATTGCCATCTTACCAAGCTCCTGTTCTGGCATGACACCAGCTCTGCACTCTGAACTCACAGTCTGGGAAGCCCGGCTAAAAAAAAAAAAAAACTGAGCTAACATTAGCTAACAGCAGCTACAGTTAGCAGCAGTTGATTGTCCATCACAAATTTCTGTACATCACTGATGATGAGCAGCAACCAGAGGACCTCAGAAAACCAGAAATTCTCCATAAAATATGATCCAGTTTCACAAAAAATAATTGAAAGGTGGATGTATAATATAGATGTATGAGAAAAAATGTCGAATTAATAATATTAATTATTTTGTAGTTTGACTCAGTAATTGGAATATTTTCACTTGCAGAAAAATAGACCAACACGGTGATCCTCTTCTACTCATCATCTCGGTTTCAAACCATTTAATTTTCCTTCCCTTTCCTCGCAGAGCCCTTTAGCGATGGAAAATGTATTTCTCTCACTTTTCATGTATGCAGCATGTATTTTATAAAATTTCAGGACCCGGGGATGTTGGACTTCATGTCACAGCTCTGTGGATACAAGGCAGGTGGCAAAATTATTACACCACTCTACTTTCATTCATCAGTTTGATACCGACTAGTGCATATCCCTTCATGCACTGCAGGGTATACCGCATGGTCCTGTTGGAGAATACAGTGACTTGTAACAGCTGCCGACCAAGATAACATTTTAAAATAACTAAAGTTGTGATTGTCTGTTTAAGTTTGCACATATTGCTGAGTCAAACAAAAGTCCTGATAGTTACTGGTGTTATTGCTGCCTCCTCTTTTCTTTGTAAGTTTATTATATTGATTATTCATCATCGTATTCCTGTCTTCATTTTTTTTAATCTACTACTCCTGTTATTGCAACCATGTTTGCCTGAGTTTAAATGTTCAAACTGTTCCACTTTGTTTTACTGTTTGGAGGGTTGCTCTCTGGTACTTATGAGTTGTTGTATTTTGCCTTTTATTGTTATGGTCTATTAATAATTCATCTTTTCAAAAGTACTCTGGCTGCACTGTGAAGACTGCCACTGAACCAAATGAATCACGAACGTCATCATTGCAGGGTGGTATGAATTATCTTCCTTTTGAGATGAGGAATATGAACACAAAGAATAACCTTGTCCATTGTAAGGTAGGTAAATATTAATGTTACAGACATCATAATAAACAAACTTTGCTATTCATTGTTTTGCAGTTCAGCAAGTGTCCTGTGGCATGTTGTGGGGTCCAGTAGTTGTATAAAAGGACCATATCAGTGTTTTTGCAGGTTTACATTACTGCTGACCACTTTCCACAACAATCCATGGTGTATAGATTTGTGATTTTTTCCCCCCAGCTTCAAGAAAGCTCATAGTTTGCGTTGCATTTGCATTTCTGAAAGGTGTGCTGAGCCTTGAAACTTGCTTGAATAAGTGAACATAATCCACTGTAGTGCAAATCATGTCCGCTTTTATGTTTGTTTGTTTTTTTATATAAGTTAATGAAAAGGCAGCAAAGATTCTCAAATCAATTTGCACTCACAACTCCATGACCACACAACAAAAATGAAATTAACACATCACGGACAACAGCTCTGCAAGATGATCTTCGGACTGTAAAGAACTCAGTGTACGCTCGTGGGTGTTTTCAAGGGTGGGAAATCATGAAAGGAGGAAGAGAAGTGCTTTATAAACAAAAACAAAAGTGATTTTTTTTTTTTTTTGCAAACAGGAGGCGAAAAAATAAATCAATAAAAATCGAAAGGCACTTTGAGTTCTGAATATGATAAAAAAGCCTTTAATATTACACGGCTGACACCAACGCATTTGGGCTGAAAGCCTTCGTCAGGGCATTGAGGTAAAAAAACAAAACATTTACTTAGGCGGCACAATGCATAACACTTTCACTAGCATGGACCGCACCATCAACAAGATATGTTTCTCAACAAAAATGCAAGATTGTGAGTGAAGCGTGGACTCTTCTTTGGTCTGTTTCTGCATTGTGGGGTGGGTAGGAGGGGTGCAGAACGCGGGTGTGAAAGTGGACGAGAAGGTTAGGAAGGTATCGATAGGACTGTCGTAAGTGGCACGGTTGAGATGTGGTCCTGCTCCTGAGACTCTGTATAAAAACAGCTGTGTGTAGGAGGCAGTAGGACTCAGGACCCAAATACAGACGCCAGGGACAAAAGGCTTCAATAAACTGATGTTTAAATTAACAGGCAGTCAGACACGAGGAGGCAATTAAAACAAGCAAACAAATCCAGAGGGGCAAGGTAGACAGGAGAAACACAGGTAGCAGACATCAGGCACTCAGGAGCAGGTGTAGATGAAGCACTGATGGGATAATGACAGGCAGGTGCGTCGACAGGTGAAGCTATTGAACAGGTGAGCAGGATTAGTGTGAAGGTCAGAGGACCTCTGGTGGACAGGTGGAGAATGACAGCTCTGGAAAGTTCCTTTAAAACATTAATGGGCCTTGGGGAAGTGTATGTTCTCCTCTCCATGACACTGTTATCAGAAAACCGGGAAACTTTTAATTATTTTCTTATCAGCTCACACGTTGGCACTGGATTTAAAGGGAATATTTCCCTTAGTATATTAACTATTAATACAGTATGTACATAGAAGCTAAAAAAAAGAGGTTAATGAAAATCATGCTCTCTCTTGGTAACAAACTGTTCCAGCAGCATGTTCTCAAGTGAAACTTTCAAACTTTTCCCACCACGTACCACCTCAGAAAATATTTGGCTCTCCAGGTATTACCATTACGCAGATAAGACAGTTAAAGCACAGCAGCGTAGGCCGGCCATATTCAGTTAAAGTTAATGCAGGACGCAGGTTTGTTCCTAATAAGAAGATTATTTATTGTTGACAAGAAGCAGAGCTAATTTAGGGGGAGAAGGGGGCGCACCTGATCCACACTTTTCATGGTTGCAGCCATGTTTGCAGTGTTTTGGACCATTCATTATACCTCTGCTTACCATCTTGCTATCACATTTTAGCTTGCAACTAATCCTGGATGTATGCATGTGCTGCATGCATGAAGATGACCATGTGGGAAGCTGATATGAGTATCGTTTCATTTCAGATTGCATATGTTTTTAAATGACTTTATTTTGTATCCAGTTTCCTCCACATACTACTAGAGAGAGAGAGAGACTAAGCTTATCTGCACACACATTAGCACACCAATGTCGCAGCCCCATCGGGAGAAATTTGGGTTCAGTATCTTGCTCAAGGACACTTCAACAGGACCGGTGGGGGCCAAGAATCGAAGAGGCGACCCTCCAATAACCAGACAACCCGCTCCACCACAGAGCTACAGCCACCCCAGTTGCATTAGCGCAGGGGTGTCCAAACTGTTCCACAAAGGGCCGGTGTGGCTGCAGGTTTTCTTTCCAACCAAGCAGGAGCACACAGTTTGACCAATCAACTCTCCGAAGACTGAGATCAGTTGATTAAATGAGTCGAGTCTGGTGTGCTGCTGCTTGGTTGGAACAAAAACCTGCAGCCACACCGGCCCTTTGTGGAACAGTTTGGACACCCCTGCATTAGCGTCTTTCTGACAGGTCTACCTGACAATTTATAAAATGCACAGTTAGTTTCATGGATATATGATATATATATATAGATAATGTGAAACACTAATGTTAAAGTTGCTACTCCCACACAGAGTTGAGCAGACTTCTGTGTGGTTTTTCAGAGAGATTAAAATGTTTTTTTAATATAAAATATAAAGAATATACAGAAAGTGCAGAAAGTCATAATCAGCCCAGCAGGGAAGCCATCACGGTGCCAGCATGTCCATCTGAGCACAAGGCACAAGGCAAACTGTTCATAGCGGTGAGTTTTCACATGTGGAAGCCTCATCTGGTGACACTGACAACAGGAGCTGAGTGCTTTCTTTTTTGAAGGTAAAATTATGCTGCTGGGTAGAAGTGGGTGTTTACATCACACGCTGCTGCACATAATATTGGCCTGTAGGCCCATCTCTCCAATAATTGAGCTTTTTACCTCGGAGGCCGAAGGTTTGGTATGACAGGCGGAGAAAAACCCAATGTTGAAGGCTGATGCTAAAGCTGCGATAAGACCAGCATGGGCAGGGCAGATCTATTAATGGAAGCATATCAGAAAAAGAAAAAAAAAGCTTGTGGTCATTTTAGAGATGATTTGGAGTTGTGTGTGACAGGAAGGGAAGCAGAAGTGACCTTGAAGCAGTTAAAGGCAAATTTGTACCTTATTTTGTATTCTTATTTTACATGAGGTCTCATTATGCTGCGAAACATTTCCCCCTGAAGTATGTATTATCTCTGGCCTGTCCAATTGTAGCTTGCAGCTACAAGCTTTATTTATTTTCCATTTAGCCGCAGCACAAAAATGCTCCTTCAAAGGCAGCTCATTTGAGCAACAAATATGCTCCTGATTTGCTACTTGCTAAAACATATTTCATTCCCCCCTCCGTGTAGGAAAACGCAAACCCTAGAGAGAGAGAGCGAGCGAGAGAAACTTTCTTTCTTGTTATTTCTAGTCATGTGTAGTTCAATATTCCGATCATTACACATTATGCTACTCTGCTGTGCCGAGCCAGGACTGCACACAAAGCAGGAAGCGCCTAAACCTGCCGTGGGATTAAAAGCAAGCTTTGCATAGCTAAACAGTGAGATCCCTTGAAGCTGTCAGTCTTTTCACTGTGCCATCCTCATAAATCAATACTGACATCAAATGTGACAGCTATAGATTTAACAACTTTGCCTTGATCTCAAAGAAGAAAAGTTGACTTCAATGTGGTTACCTTACTTTCCTCCTCGGTGCATCACCTCGGCAAGGAGCTATTGACTGCGTCGACTCAGTGTGAAGTAGAATTGCTATTCTTTCCCTAATCTTTTGCTCTGTGCAGCTTTTTTCGAAATCATCAGCACTTCTAGCACCTGCAGATTCTTTTCTTAAGCTACGAGGCTCTGTTAGTTAACATTATAAACACGTTATCTATTGGAAATCTCTTTCACACGCTCTTTCTCTCGCTCCCTTCTTTTTTTTCCACCCCTAAACTTGAATCATCCTGTAATAAATATGGTGTGAGGCAACAGAGTCCAGCGGGAGGGGAGGGAGTTAGAGCGGGGAAGAGATTACTAGAGCTGCTTGTAGAATTTTAAAGATCCATTATCTCAAACTGACCTGATTTAATAAGCACTAGGGGACACTGGAGTATTAAATCTATCTGTGCTTTAATGAAAAATTCACCTAAATTATGTCGTTTTCAACTGAAAATCTTCCTCCGGTTCCACAGGATACAGCCTGAATAACTTGAAGTTAATCAGGCTATAGGAGGCACGGAGACATGAGAAATTTCCACATCTGAGAAAAATGACTGATTTTCTTTGCTGATTCAGCCGAGTTGACGCAGAGATGATTTTATAAGGATGTGTCTTACTATGTGCCTGTGTCAGCAAAGGTGGGGACCATAAAATAATTGCTCCAATCTTTTACGGCCGTCTGCGTGGAAACTTTAATTATTTTTTTTTGCATCATTGACAAATCGTGTGTCTCGTCGACTGTGAAACATTTAAATCATACAGCAGTCAAACAAGCACTTCCTTGTCGGCTGGTGTGCTGTCACATCTTTTTCATGCCTGTTCTTCCACGGCCTTCAAATCCACAATATTACTGCAGAGGAGTGGACAGTACGCCCACGCGCACACTTTTACATAAATTATATAGTCCTGTCTTCAAGCTCTGTAGCTGACAGGAAAGAAAAGAGAGGCGGGTAACGTGCCATTTGAGAAACAGCAGCTGCTCATATGTTGCTATTTATTCATCATAAAAACAGCTTTAAAGCAATTCATTGCTAAAAACTAAAAATTCAATATTAAATGGAAATTTCAAGTTCTTTCTTTTGTGAGTGCAGGATCTCATGGCGTGGATCTGTGGAAGACAGACCCAAACCTGTGCATCAAGTATTTCTTATGAAAAGGGACCTAAACACGAAGAATAACTAGACTTAATCCAAAATGTGGTTGCCCTAAAAACACCCAAATAGAGACAGAGAGAGAGTCGACACAAATTTAGCAATTAATCGTGGTGAAAAGGAACAATACATGTAATTTTCCTGTACTCTATACTTCATCCATCCATCTACCATAACTGCTTTTTGTTGTCAGGGCCTGGAGCCGATCCCAGCTGACATTGGGTGAGAGGCAGGGAACATGCTGGACAAGTCGCCAGTTCATCACAGGGCTGACTCATAATCACAAACAACCATTTTCACCTACGGGCACCAACGGGCAATTAACCTGCATGTCTTCAGGCAGTGGTAGGAAGCCGGAGAGAACCCACGCAGACATGGGGAGAACATGCAAAGTCCACACAGAAAAGCCCCCAGCCCATTGGGTGGGGTTCAGACCAGAAACCTTCTTGCTGTGAGGCGAGACATGTTAAAGTAAATCTAATTAAAATGTATAAATAGAGTTACTGATTTCATTCTCAGGTTTATGCAGTGGAGAATGTTCTGTGTTCAAACCAACCAGTGGTGGGTCATGTCTGTGTGGAGTTTGCATGTTCTCCCAGTGTCGGCGTGCGTTCTCTGGATGCAGATTAACAGGTTAATTGGTGACTGAAATAGCCCCGTAGGTGTGAATGTTGGAAAGTTCGAGTCTTTTAACTGACTCAGATCACTTACTCCGTCTTAATCCGTATGAACGAACCGCCGCGCTTACTGCTCATCACACAGGCCTGTGGCTGAGCTGCCAGTCACGTGGCAAATGAACGAGAGACTCAGACTTGAGGACGCATAGTTGAGTCGTGAACTAATCATTTCTGTTCCCTGTCCTGACAGCGTATGCAGAAAATGAACGAATCACTCATTGAGACTACGCATCACTCCCGAGTCATATAAAAGATTAGTTCAAATTGAACGAAAACACCACTAGTGAATGGCTGTTTGTCATGTGTCAGCCCTGTGATGAACTGGTGACTTGTCAGGTTGTACCAATGTCAGCTAGAATTAGCGCCAGGCCTCTGCAACCCTGATAGGAATTACACAAATTTACACAAGGATAGAGATATCAATGAGATACCTGCTGTACATTGTATTACATTTTTATTATGATGTGTTTTTCTATGCACACTAAAAATGTATCAGTGGAGTTTTTTGGGGAGTAATTATGCATTTTTAACATGTAGACGCACAGCTGAGGTTTAAACCAGTCTAAGCTTCAATGAAGGTCAATCAAAATTAAAACACATTGCACAGCTCTTCTCCAGTACACTGTGCTTCACTCACCAAACAGCTCTGCTATCGTTCCTTCATCAGGATGATGAATAAAGAATGGTGCACTGGAGAAGAAGAAGATGTGCAATGTGTTCTAATTAAGTCAGCACTGTCCATGAGGAAAGAAAAAATACTATTTTTTTTATATACTTAAGACTATCAATGCTAAATAACATTTACTTTGTCCCACAAGTACAATGTAATTTATATTGCGGTGTTAAGTTCTGACACATTCAGAGTCCTAAATCTCTCCCACACAGAGCTAAAATAAGATGTGATTTTTCTATTTATTATCTACAAACCTGCTGTGGGCTCTTTGTCTCCTTTACCTGCCAGTAAAGTGACTCTTTGTGAGTGTGTCCCAGCCCGTAATGGATTTAGAAGACATCCTAACACTGTAGCTGCATCGCACACTTCGCAACATCGAACCGAAAAGATCCGGCTGTCTTTAACCTCGAGACCTGCTTATCTGAAGTGAGGTAGCTCTGTCTCTTGATGTGCAGGATCACATACAGCGCACACCGAGAGGAGAAATGCGTCACATCCATTTCGTCCTCAGAGTTTCGTTTTGTTGTTGAGAGATTCGACGTGTGTTTCGCTCTTCCAGTTGAATTCTGATGCTTCATTTGCCCAATAAGCTGCGGATGAAACCAAAGTGTCACTTCATCTTCTCGCACATGTATTTCCTCTATCATTTTTATCTGTTCATGACTGCCCATGCAGTCCTTTGATGCCGATAACGGAGGACAATACAGCTAAGTTTCATTCATTCCGATTCAACTCCCAGCTCGACTATGCACAATTATCACAACATATTTTATCATTATAACGGGCAGTTATTCATATATTCTGAAAATGGATACCCTGAGATGGATAGCCGGGGAGTTTTAGCACCAAGGCTACATTTCATGAGTGACATTTCATTCAACAGCTGTAATGCTATTCCTCTGCAATGATTGCTTTGACTTGCTGAAGTGCCCTTAATTCATCTGCACCCTTGATACAGAAAAAAGAAATGCAAAACATAACTCAAGGACAGGATAGCGTCCTACACTCGGAAAATGTGGATTATTGTTTTCAGTTCTTTAGGTGCAATTGTTTAGGAAATGATTGAACTTAATTAAAGTTAATTAAAGATAGAAAATGCTACAATGGGTGAGAGAAGTGTTAATGAACAGTGTTAAGGCATCTGGCTGTAGACAAACTGTAAGGTGAATAAAATGACAAGGGAAATAAAATTAAATTAAAAAGGTGGGAGGGTGTTTGTGTGTGAGAGAGAGAGACATGTGCAAACACTGTGACAAGAAGGCAGAGGAGATTTTTCCATGATGAGTTACTTACTCTAATACTCACACATGATTTGGTTGAATGGTTGGATCTTGAGTCTGTAATTTGAAATGATTAAAACGTCTCTGAGTAATAATTTGAGATGAATCATGCACTAACATGGAGAGCAGCGAGTCAGGACCGCGAGGGCAGAATGAATTTTAGATTTGAATAATAAAACAGCCACGCCGGTGGCCCTTAGATTCTTAGTGGGAGGAAAAAAAGTGGCCTGAGGATGGTGCCCGGAAGGAAAGATATGTTCTTATCTAAATTTCAAGTGATTTTCAGTCAGAGTCACTTCAAGAGTGACTTAACACCCCCTGAAGATCTTGTCTTTCTGACCTCTGGCGGTTTAACTTCTGGCTGGTGTGTTGATGGTGGTTACGAGTGCAGAAGAGCACATTTGTGACCATCACTGGAGGATGATTCACAATAATCTGAGCAGCAACCGTAATCCTGCTGCAAGAACTAATCCCGCATATATATAAAAAGCTATAGCTGTGAACATACATGAACATTAGATCTTAGCAAGCCACCAGTCTTAAGCCTCAGTCACAGGGATGGTGGAGTGGTGGAGGGAGATACAGCGGTAAGTGTAATAGTGGGAACTGACAGTTCAGAGAGGACGGTCCGCAGTCAGACAGAAGCTGAGCTTCACGGTAAAAACTGGTAGCTGTTGTTGTCAGTATTTTGCCGTTTTAATCTCTATTTTACTTTATAAATACAAGTTTTTTCAAAGAAATGCTATTTTAATAACTGACATGAAAATACCATATAAACACCCTATAAAATACAGGTGTTTCCATTAAATATTGCAGTGTTTTACTTTTAACAGTTTATTCATTTCAAATACTACTTTATTCTGTATAAATAAAACTTTTGCCATGAAATGTGACTGTGTTTCGCTGTACACTATAAAAAAACCCTGTTGTTTTTAATGGTGAAATACCAGCAGCTGTGTGGTAAATGTCACAGTTAAAAGATATTAGTAGTGTTGATTTTACAGTTATATTCCAAATTTTACCGGATAAAAACAAGTTTTTTTCATGCTGTTTTGCCATATAATTGACATAAAAATATCATCTGAAGGTTTTGCCCTGAAATATTACACTGTTTTACTATACAATTAACAGTCTCTAACATAAAATACTACTTTATTATATAAATACCCTTAAAATGCCGTATAAATAAAGGTTTTCCATGAAATATGACTGTTTTACTGTATTGCCTTTTTAATTTTATTTTGTTAAGCTCTGCAGTTCTTGATACTGCTAACCTCCTGCTGGCCTTGGAGGTTGTCACATGCTAACTGTGAATACATCTTTCAAACAACTGATGATGAGCTTCACCAGGCGGGCACAACACTGTCACCACCAGTTCCCCACTCACCGTAAAACCAACCAGAAGAAGTCGATGGTGCAGCAGCGAAAATAGAAGAATATTAATAAATGTTGTCCTGACAAAAGACCTTTGGCCACGCTCACAGATGGGAAGTCAGCGACATTTCTCTTTCTTATCCAGGGTCATCTCAGTATGAAGGGCTTTTTCCGAAAGCCATAAGTGTTGCTAAAATCATGAAACATTTCTTTCTTCAGTAAGCCTTGAAAGTGTGCCAGCATGCACGATACCAGGACCGTGAAAGTGAAGGAAAATGGAACTCAGCCATTATTAATTTAATTATTTACTATTTTTATAGTTCTTTGTGGAAAAAAAAAAGTAGTTTAAGTCATCTCAGTAACAGCAAAGAGTCTAGTTTACAGTGAGGCTCCACACACAAGAGAATATCAGCTTTTACTAAGGTGTGTGCCTTTTTGTACGTAAACTGTTTTCAGGTGTTTCATACTGAGATTATAAACTCAATTTAACGACGATAGAAGCGTATATATGAGACGGTTCCATTAGAGCAACAACATGATCGGCTGAGAGGCTTTTCACTCCGTGACAAAACCTCATGAGAATGGCATGTAACCTAGCAACAAAATATATGTATTCTTTGTGTATGTTGTTAGAAATATCAGACACCTGTAACCTAGCAACGTGTCAAAATTGCTCATCTCCGCTGCGTGAGTGTCGAAATAAAAGAAAAGGATCCGAGAGCATAACTTTCTTTGGTAACGCTTCAGTAAAGATCACATTCTTAATGTGTTATTCATAGTGAAATATAATGCATTCATAATGACATATCATTATAACTCCCATTAACACACACACACACATACAGCTCGGGTCGCCAGCTGTACCTGGTGTCCGTCAGGATCTATAAATCCACTTTCACTGTTTATTAATCCCAGTTTTAGCCACGTCTGTGTAACTGTCAGGCAGCAGCCGCCGTGGCTGTTAAATGAAACCAACGCGGAAGAGCCAAAAAACTTCAGTTCCTCAAATGGCCACTTGAGGCTGGCTACAGAACGTGTCAATCCCCATAAGTCCCCATGTTAAAATGCCACTCATCTGTCTATTAGCTATACTAATGGTGCTAGCATGCAAACACACTGATTGCAAGTAGCACCCTAGCATGCGATCAGCAAACGGCATCAAATTGGTATTGGTACTGTAATAAAAACACAGACACATATGTAATTTCTGCAGATTCATACATTACACAGCAAGCAGTGAAACAAGCAGCTGAAAAGAATACGGTACAACAAATTCTGCATTGCTTTTATGGCTTATGCAGATTGCACAGGAGAACTTGGACTCGCCATGTTTGGTACTGTAGGTCTGAGAAAGAGACAAGAAAAGTGAAGCGATGTGGCAAGACCACACACACCACTCAGCGAGAAAGCACGTGATTCAGTATCAGCCTTAAACCATCAAATGTTTTAAATCCAACAAGGACTTCTGAATGAGTTTCCATCCAGGCTTTGCTGAAAAACATTTCTTTTCTGTGAACACAACTGCAGCATTATCAGTTCAACTTCACACATTCCCTCCTTTTTTTTTTCTTTCTCAGTCATGTCTGTCAATAAGCAGTGGGCAGTTTCCGTGATGATAAAACTCTGAAGGTGTCGAAGCCAAATCAGGGTTACACAGAAAAATACAGTCCATGCAAGTCAAAATAAATGTAGATTTAACACAGCAAAGTGTATTTTTATGGAAAATATACAAACTGGTGATTGAAGTTTTGTAAGTAGACCATCACTGTTGATTTAGATTGAAAGTATAAAGTATATCTCTGGACTGATTCAATGTTTTAAAACAATAAAACATGAACATTTCCAAGGGGGATGAATACTTTTTCATTGGCATTGTATATAATTATTATATTATATTTTATATATTGTATCTACTGTGAGTGTTGTATGAGTGCTAGCAGAAAACTTTTGGGATTTTGGGGCAGGAGATTAACTGTTGTGTCGAGTTGTTGGTGGAAAGAAACTTGAATAAGTGGCTTTAACCCTCCGGGGTCCTATCAATGGTCCTGTGAATAGCTTTTGCAATCATGGGTGATTGCTTGGATTGCTCGGACTCCAGAGGGTTAATATTGAAGACTAGGTTAATTTAATGGGCTTGTAATTTAAAACAACAACAACAAAAGAACTTTGTAATTCATTTATTATGGAAACTTACAGTATACCGTACATGGATCATGTTTGAGTGTAGACAAATGTTATACATTCAACCCAACAGCTGTACACAGATTAGAAGACCCTCCTAGTCGGTTGTTCCAAAAGCTTTTGGCCTGTACTGTAACTCTTGTAAAACAAAACAAAGCATTCATTTATATTATTTATTCTTAATTATCTAGTCATTCTCAAGAAAAATGGATTTAATTTGCTTCTTATCTTTGTGACACCCTCCCATGGAGGCTGTCCTGGCTGACACAGGAGGGTCATCAGCTGATTAAGTTCACCTGACCCTTAAACTATAAAAGCTGGTCGCTCACTCTCTCCCTTCCTACAGCTGGAATGCATCATTGGTTTCTGGTTTGTCTTATGATTTGTGTTAACTTTCGTTTTAATATATTCCTTTTGTATTAAGTATATCTCCTGCATGGACTCCCTACTTGTCACAAACTAGCTCAGGGAAAAGCACAACCCTCCTCAAAGGAAGGACGACGTGGAGACCACACGTGGCTCTTTAAAGTGAAATAAATGTATTAATGAAAGCTTAAAAAAAAGCTAAGTTAAGTGAGAAGCCAGTAGTGTGCGTCATGTATGGATGTGTGAACATGTACAAGCATAAAAAAACAACCAAAGTCCAACAAACTAAGAGAGGAGAGAGGCTGACTGCTCAGGCACCTCTACACATAGGTGAGCAATCACACTGACCCAGGTGCCAGAAATGACTTCTAATGAGCCAATCCCCAGATCCCTGCAACCAAACAACTACGAAGTTAGTTATAAGGCATAGAGGCCTTCACATCTTAACGGTTAACTTCAGTATTTTTTTAAAGCTGGACCTTATTTTCCAATGTTTGTGTCGCAGTGACCAATCGGGACAACAATTTTTGAATTTGATCCAGTATTGAGCGAGGGCACCGCAGACTGCAGCCACAAAACGGGCTGTAACCTAATCCTTGCAGGCATTTGCGCAGCTTCACACAGTTATGAAAATTTTAATATTTTCTGTACATTTTGCTTGATCTGGCCTACGATATCTCCTCTGTGGGCTGCAAAACACAGGAACACCACGAGTCTCCTGTGCTTTGCAAGATCTGATTCACCCTCCTCTGCCCGTTCTGCCTCTCCTCTCTAAATAAAGACGCCTATCGATTCAAAGTCCTCATCTACATTCTTGAAATGAGCTTAATATTCAGCCATGACATTGAAATTCTTTTACATAACACGAAGCTGTACGCTTTCTGTACTCCAACACAACAAACTCTGACTGGCTTCCTGCAACAAGTCACCTCACGTCGCCTGAAATTTCAGATCGAGACTTCTCATTGAGAGACACTTGGTAAGGCACAGAGCGGATCAAGCAAAAGGTACAGGACATTAGTGTCGACCCTATAGGTCTGAGTCGGTCAGTGGAAAAACAAGAACTTTTGTTGCTGTTTGTTTTGACGGTGTGCAGCTGACCAACTGATTACGTTGTAGCTGTTTCGTGGCTGTAGGCTGCAACACTCAACCTCAATACTGCACCAAATTCAAAACTTGTTGCCCCCATTAGTCACTGTGACCCATCACTTTGACACAAAACATGAAAGAATAAAGTCCAGACTGAAAAATACCTAACTTGACCTTTTAATAATCTCACAATTTATCAGATTTAACTCGTGACCCCTTTATTTCGGCCCTGAACCCCAGGTTGGAAACCACCACTCTAAGTTTTTCTCTAAGTTACTGAAAATTTCAACCAAGGTACAGGTTATTTTTCCAGAAAACCTTCTTGGAAATTTTGAAATTGCAGAGCTGCAAAATAATACATTGCTAAGACAACTCAGTGGTAAAAAAATAAATAAATAAATAAAAATAAAACCCAAACATCTATAATTATTAGGTGGGTGTTTTTGTTCATTGTGCTGCTGACATTCAGTATGTTGACAAGTGTTGCAATATTGCACCAAAGGTTGCGTATGGTCAGTGAGAGCAGCATGCCGGTGTCAGCGCCTCGCTATGAGCACTCTCTCAGGTATTACTGTATAATTAGTTTAGGGATTAATTGAGTGCATCTGCTGTAGATTCTGCTGTTACTAGCAGGTAGTCTGGTATAATGGCATGTGGGAGTAATGCACTTGTAAAATGCCTTGAAGGACATGTTTTGTTTTCCTCTTCTTGACAAGGACAAAAATATATACCAACTAAGATAAAACCACAGTTAATATGATTTTTTTTTTTCTTTTTCAAGGAGAGGCTGAACATTTGTCATTTGGAGAAAGTTCGAAACCTAATTAGAGAAATCTCGCAACAAGGAGGTAGCCAGGACCCCCAGGTCCCCACGGTGAGTTTGAGGAGGGATATCTGGGGGATTTGTATGTAAAACAGGATCCTCCAGGGGAAGTTGTGAGGAGTGGAGGAAGAGGAGCAGTTCTTGGCCCAGACGCTCGTCATCAATACTCAGAATTGGGCAATCCATAACACGACAAAGTAAAAGATGGCACCATGAAGGTTTGGGTTTTTATCATAGTCAAGGACAGAAAAGCTATAAAATCAATTTATGCAGGGTGCATCTAGATTGTTTTCCAACTTAAGATGACTGGCCTAGTTAAATTTAAGTCTTTTCCACAGAACAATATGAACATAATACACCCACTGGGACGTGAGAGGCTCTGTTCTAGATCAAGGACTCAACAGTTACTCAACTAGTTGCTGTGATTTCCAGCTCTCCGGCCCGACCCATTGTTTTTTTTTGTTTTTTTCACAGAGCAACATGTTTTGGCACATTATTATATATTTTGACAGTGTTCTGATAATTTACCTCTTCACAAGATGCCTCTAATGGGCCTCTGTGCTAATTAGCTTAATCACTGTTGCCCCTTTTCTGGCTTCGTTATCTGTCAGTTCAGGCCATTTACAGTGCCACACATCTGTGAATAAATTTTTTGATGGAAAGGTGGAACAGATAACATGCTGTACACATCAGGTTTAGCAAAATATAGTGTTTTGGAAAGAAGAATTATAAAATGTATATAAAAGAACTTCCTTTGTGAGACAATCTGCCTTTAAAAACATTTAAAGTTTCTCCTAAAACAAGGAAACCACTGTCAAATATCAAGGTTGTTCTCATGTTTGGGAATATTGTCTAATACATTCATAATAAAGTAATTCAGTCTAGAGTTAACCCACAGAGTAAGCAGATTTATATATACATTTTTCTTGATGTCATATGTAATATATCCTGAAAACTTAAATCCATACACTGGTTTTATGCATCTTTTGCTTTTAATTACAGTATGTGTTACGTTTAGTTCAAGTGGACCGAAATCAGACAAAAGGAGACCTTAATAATTTGCTTAAGAGGCTGGTAAACACAAAAATAACAAAGGCAGCCAAGGGTCCAGGAAAAACAAAGTCTAACAATCCAAGAATAATTCCAATAAACAGAGGTCCAAACAATCACAAATACAGAACAGAGAACACTGAGAGCAGGAACAGTGGACTGTGTAAAAGATGCAGAACTGGAGGACAGAACACAGATGACCTGGCAAGTAAAATCAAGGAACAGAGGGACTAAATACACAAGTGAAGACAAGATGACATGACACAGGTGAAGCGAATCAGATTTCCACCATGTCTTTATGTCTTCATTTGTGTGGTTTTCTTTTATCTTTTGTACTTCACTGTAATGTAAACACATGACAATAAATAACCGTTGTGCCATAAGGCTATTTAGCACCTGTGATGCTAATTAAGAGGTGTAAAAGTTGTGGATCAACACAAGCTTTAGACCATGAATAAATCACATCATCTTGGTGGTGGGTGGGTATGAGTTGTAACTTTTCTTGGAAAACAAGCTCCTGTCATGAACCGTTTAACGTTTCATTGCCTCCCAAACACGTGAATCCACAACAAAAAGTTGCCTTTAAGTGAATAGTACACCATGTGCGCTAAGTAGCCAATACAAGGCATTTTGTACTATAGTAAAATTATCCTGATTGCAATCCCCTCACCTCACCTTCTCCTTGCTACCGTGCAGGAGAGATTACAGTGATTGTGAAACATGTGAAAAATGCAAACTAACTAAAACTAGTGTTTAGTTTGTCCGCTCTGGGCTACTGTGGAAGTTCAACATGACAGACTCTGTGGAAGAGGACCTATATATAGATATAAAATGTTTGTTCTAAGGTAACAAAACATAAAGATTCTTATTTTCAGGTGATTTTACACTAATGAAAAGGTAGTTGTGAATATTTTATTCTATTTCTGTAAATAGAGCCCTGTAAATCTGACACACTGGACCATTAGGAGATTAGAGTTTCGGGAGAGAGATGTGATTGGCTAACCTCACTAACTTTACTGGAAGTGTTTAATATCTTTCATAAAATAAAATCAGCAATATATATGTTTTTTTTTACACATAAAATGAAACGAAAGAGCATCGTTTGGTTCTGGGGCAGTTTATTGAGCCAGTTAAAATAAAAACTTCACTGAGTCAGTTCAGGAGTTTGAGTGAAAGATGTAGTGAGTCCATTTGATGAAGACGAATCTTCCTTACATCTGTAGATGCTACCTGAGACAAGAAAACCCCATCAAAGAGACTTAAAATGGGTGTACTATCCTTTGCTGTATCCTGTTGT
Source organism: Miichthys miiuy (assembly GCA_036365135.1). Classification (NCBI taxonomy): domain Eukaryota; kingdom Metazoa; phylum Chordata; class Actinopteri; family Sciaenidae; genus Miichthys; species Miichthys miiuy. The sequence continues at coordinate 26,407,470 of CM071603.1, forward strand.
TGCTGGAGAAAGGTCTTTGAGGGGACTGATGATAAAGTACCAGCAACATCCTGCTCCCCCTCTGTTTTTATCACTTTGGTTTCATCTCTGACTTTATAAACTGTCACTACTGACACTTTCTCTCTGCATACAGAACAACCTGAAATTCAACCGGTTAATAATACAACTCCAGCGGCAGACATCATCTGATTTGTTCAGGATCCCCCACAAGACATCCCACAGTTCAGTGCGTGGACATGTCATTGTCAATTAAGTGATAGCTGCACCTTTTGCTAATCTTTCCTGACGAAGACAGAACAGCTTGTGGAGGAGAAGAAAGAGCAAACCAAACCAAGAACTTGTGTGAAAAAGATACAAGCTAACTAACAAATAAGGAGCCAATGACAGTGATAAGAATGGATAGAGCATGATTGAGCTTTTCAAAGCGCCTTTTTGAAGCAGAAAATATGTGACGCTGCCGCCATGTTGGTTGTACTGCGTCTTCCGCCTCGCGTGGACCTAAGGTGGACCGAATGACACCTGGGTGCTCTGATAAGCCATCTGAAACAACACTCACCTGTCAATCAAAGCAGCCACGCTCTGAATTATGTAACTTTAAGCCTTAATATCATTCTCATGTCACAACAGTCTGAAAATTGAGTGTGAAACGCTGGACACTTCTTCGTTGCCCTTTTTGGCTACGTAGAAGAAGGGGAGGACCCACCTGCATTGTGAAAACTGCAGCCGAGGAAGCTGCTGGAGCTGAAGCGGTTGTGGTAAATGCCACATTATACAAATCTAAGTTGTTCATGTGTTTTTATATTTATATTTTGGCCCTAATACTCCGCCTGGTTGCAATTCAGCAAAGGAGGAAAAGTGGTAAAATGTTGCCATCATGCTGAAATTAGCACACCACACCAGGAGGTACATCATGTACACAGTACACTACACAGAAGTGTAGTATTGAGACACAGCAACTCTTTCTGTTATGTGTGGTTCATGACATCAGTAAACTATAACCTGTATGACTACTTTGTTTAAAAAAGCAGGTTGTTATCTGTTAGTAATCTTTGCCCTGGTGCATGAGATACACAAATGTGCAAGAATGATCTCATGCTGCCTAAGCAAATGTCATGCAATGAAGTGGCAAAGCTTATTCTGTGAAGCAAAATTTTGCTCACTATAGTTGCACACACTGAATATTAATATTCAATATGAGCGGCCAGAGCTCCAGATGTGGATGGATCCAATTTAGGAAAAATCACATTTCATGTGTGTAAAGGAAATCTGATGAGAAATGGTTCAGTTTGAAGTTCTCTGGAAACCTTGATGACTTACACAGAATTATTTATTGAAGCTCGATCAAGCAGGATGGAGATACCAGCGGTACCAGTGAATCACTGTGTGGATGCCAACCCATTTCGGAGTATTTATCTGTAGCAGACCTACTGAGATTCATTACGTGTCCAAATAAGGTCATTCTGTTGGACACTGGATCAAAACAACTTACCTAAGCTTCTCTCATGTCAGGTTGTGCGTCACTTCAGGTCGCGCAACAGCAGCTTCTAACGAGAGCCAGTCAGTCTGTCGGAAACAAACAAAAGCTAATCTTGTCCTTGGGTTGCCTAGGAGACGGACAACAGAATTCAGCCTTATCAAGGATGCTGCGTCTGTGTAGTCAGCCAACAGACAAAGAGGAGAGAGAGTTTAGCTTATTGCTTTGGGGAGTCACAGACAGTGAGTGACCTCTGGCGTAGCTCTGCAACATGATCCTGTGTGATGTTATCCCTAAAGGGGGGAAAGTCCCTCACAGCGGATGGGTTTTTCCTGTCCAGACTTTCCAAAAATCAATCTGGACACAATCTGTATGTGCTTTAAAAACAGATTTGGGCTGGCCGCATGTATTTTCAGCAGAAAATGTCATGTGGAGGCTATTTGCCTCCTCCCTTCCCAGTGTTTTCCTGACGTTCTCTCTCTCTCTATCTCACTCTGTGTGTGTCGTTGCCACCTCACTGGCTCTACCTCACATACTCTGCCAAATCATTCAGTCTCCCTATTGGTAACTACACTGTGGCCAACTCTAGTGCTAGCCTTGTTGTTTTGCTTGTGGAAACACTTCCTAATTCTGCTCGCCTTGTGGCCCAGGAAATACCTCACAGCCACTCTCCTGCAACGTCCAGCTAAGGCGGCAACCTTCGTGGCTGTGAAGAGCAGCCTGGCATAAAAAAAATCTCTGTTTCCCCGTTCATGACAACTGTACTGAGTCAGAATTCCTGTATAACTCACCTGTTCAAATTATATTGAGGCTAAAAGTTATGCATAATTAAGAGTGTGTTCGCTTTGACAGGCGGCGTGTTTGAGTATATCAGCTCCACCGATGATCCACGACGGCGGAGGCATGACTGCCAAGATGGGACAGCCAGACTTGTGGGTGATGTCATGGACACGTCGTCCATTCTTGATACTGTTTATAGTCCAGCTCCGTCCCGTCTTCATGCCATACATCACCCTGAACATCCCCCACCACTGGATCTCCGACACACGTGCACATTCCCTCCTTGTGAACACAACAAACTGTGTTTAACAGATTTGGTCTCTTGGCTCGTGTGTTGCACTTTGAGTCAGATATTGTTCAGTTTAACACAGTAAGTCCTGTGCACATTGCTTGAAATAGTCTTCTCAGAAATCTCACTGTACTGTAGCAAGCTGAGCAAAGTTGTCAAACCATCACTGTCCCCTTGTTCTCTATGCATCTTTCATTCTAAGACCTCCTCTGTATCTGCCAGCTCCCACTGCAGAGGACTCGTCACACTGAAGGATACTCTCGATACAATCTAACTGGACTCTCTGAGTGTTAAATACTTCCTCCGGCATCAGAAGCAAATGTTCAAGTAACGGCCCTCTGGTGTGACCTTTACCCACGAACTAAAGACACTTCGGTGCCTGATCATTCTGTTTGCCCTTACAAACTTTTAATACTTCTCATGGTGTGGTTAAACACACTGGTGGGTGTAACATACAGTAATTAAATATCTTGCTGGCACTAAAAGCTAAACGCTGACTGAAAGAACCTGACAGTAATATTCACCGATGCAGAAACAGCTTCTGCTTTTCACATAAAATGCATTAATGGACTCGAAGGAAATTTGTTGATTGCCAGCGACAAAGTCGAGCACCGAAAATAATCAGCCACTACCTCGAGTTGAAGTCAACATGGATAAAGTCTCAGTTTCAAGGAGGAGATTAAAGATGGTAGCGGCTCCAAAAACTGCATTAACTGTAAAAGTACTGATGATATATCCGCAGTTCTTTCCCTCTTTCCCTTAAAAAACTGTTTTGCCATTTATTAAAGATTTCTTATTTTAACTGTGAACAGGATGTTTGAGAGGAGCATCCATAAAGGCCTTAGATGTGTCATCCTTGATATAAAAGTAACTTCAGAGAGGAAACCTAAGGTAAGTGACTTCCCAGTTCTCATATCTGGGAGATTAATAATGCATGAGCAACATCAAATTGCAGTTTGGGATCTTCTGTTATCCATGTTTAAATGTCAAAAAGATGGAACAAACCCTAGTTTATAAATGAATAATGCCTGAAAAAAAGTGATATTTTTCCCAGAGCACAGGCGTACTGCACTGTAGGGAACAAGACTTAAACAAAATACCACTAAAATGTCAGTATGGTTCATGTACAAACAGAAATTTAAACACACAGTTCTCAAATTTATGTTTGTAATTCTTGTTTTTAGTGCTCATACAAGGTTTTGCCTATTCAGCCACAAGGTCAGTTGAGTGAACTATACGTGCTCCCGAACTCAGTGTTGGCTGATTTGAAAGTTACAGTAGACGCTGGTATTTTAATTGAATGAAGTTGAGCTTTAAGTAGAACGTGTTTAAATATGTGAAAACTGGAATTCTGTTGAAGAAAGCTGCCTAAAAAGTAAGACAAGGTTGCTGATCTCAAACCTGCTTGTAGGAAGGAACTAAAACAAAGTGAGAGAAGGAGAAGAGTGGCTAAAAATGGCAGAAGGTCTGATTATTTTCACATCATCATGAGGATAATAACAGTATCACTTGTTCTGTGTGCATAATATATATTTTGGTGGCAGTTTTTTAGAGCAAAAGCAGAGTTACATTATAAAGTATCATGTTGGATGTCACAAGTTCCTAACCTTGTACGCGTGTGATTCCTTAAAATGAAGTGACGTCTTCACGCGCTTGCTATAGCTGCTGTCAGCTAATGTTAGCTCAGTTTGTTAGCCGGGGTGCCCGGACTGTGAGCTCAGAGCACCGGTAGAGTTTTAGTGTTTGTACCACCAGGAAGAAAAAGAGGAGTTTTAAGGCCTGGGGCACAAATGTTGACGGGGAGTGGAGCCAGTGTCGTGCCAGAACTGGAGCTGGGCAAGCAGCCTCTCTGGGCATAATGACAGAGGTGGAAAGACCGAAGGGGATGTTGATGGAAGGAAGCTAAGAAGAGAAAATGAGAGTGAATGAGCAGGTTACTGGACACGAGTGAATCTGGGACTGACTTTTGGTCGTTGGTGAGAGCTTTGTGAAGTAAAAGGCTGAAAGACAGACGCTAAGCTGGGCTTCTTGATGTCTTGTGTTGTTGTGTGCACAATTATCTATCGACAGTGGTATTGCACTTTGAAACTGGGGGTTCATAGAAATATGTTTTCGTTTGCTTTCCTACCATGTTCATCATCTCATGGACACTATTTGTTATTTCACAAGCTCTTGTGAGGATGCAAACTAATGCAGTGAATGCTGAAAACTAACTACATACACTGCTGCATGGATTTTGAATTTATAGATGTTGGCATGTTGCAAACCGCTGAGAAACACTGTTCCGGGAACGTAACATGATCTGCTTTTTGATTTGTTTTGTTGATAGAACATTCAGTTTCTTTAATACAAAATAAAAGGTTAGGTTTGCATCACATTGAGCTTTGATTGTGTGTTTTTTCATGTGAGAGTGGTGTGTTATTTCCCCCAGCAGCTTGGGGATTTATCTTTTAACACTACATCTATAGAATGACTTATGGCCCCTGCTTCAATGATCAAACCTCAATTCCCTGTTAAGCCTCCTTGACCTGCTGTTGGCTCTGACCGCAGCTACAGTAATCAACATTTTTATTTCCGATTTCTAAACATGTCTTCCATCAAAGTAGCAAATATATTTTTATTTACATCCAACAGCTTTTAATTTTAGAAAACCATTTGATTTTTTTATATGCACATTCAGATAAGATTTTCTCAGTGTGACCTCCAGATCAACTAAAGTGTGCTGCTTGGGGAATTCATAGTCACAACCAATACACCATGGTGGAATAGCCTTGTTTTCACGGTGGTGTTAGTATATTTGAACCTACCTGATGAGTTTCGACAAGGTTCAAGAAGCCAAAGAGGCTGAAGAGGCACCACAGAGGCACCAATCCGATGTTTCAAATTAAGAAAAAAAAAATTGAAGTCAGGCGGTTTTCACATAGCAAAAAGCAATCCACTGTGCACACATCACGGAAATGGATTCCACACTCTGTAATATCACATCATTTTTCATTTAATTTTCAAAATGAAAGCAAGCATTTGACTTTAAGCCTGGCAGCTGATTGTTAATAAAAATTAAAGGTGAAATGTGAGCCGGAAAGCAAAAATCTACAACTCTACTTCTGCACCGAGGTTCTGCTTTAAAAGTGCCAGAGACGTTATTTTTTACTTTATGGGTTCACAATTTTTAAGCTATCATACCTGGATGGTCCCACATAAGGAAAAGTGTAATTGGATTGTGGATGTGAAAGCAAACAGAGAAATGCTGGCTCTTTGATTGTCTCTCTGACCATGAAACAGAGGCTAATTATTTTATCCAAAACATACTTCAAACCACTCTGCGTACATGTTCAAACCTCCTGGGATGGTATAGCATATTTATTATTGTAGTGCGCAGAGGCAATCAATAAATCCATGTGTTCCTCTCTACACATTTTACTGTCCAATCAATTTAGAGCTGAAGGGGCTTTTATCAAGATGGTCACAGCGCTTCGGTTTTTCGAACTGCAATTTGCTGTTCTTTAGTGCTGAGACATAATGACTTCACAGCAAAACAAAACAACAGATGTACTGTAGAAACTATTCACAAAGCATGACTGGAAAGTCCATGTTTTTGTTCAGATAAATGAGGATTATTATTATTTTTGATTAGAAAGAACACACTCTCCATAATAATAACTCTGCTCATGAAGAGACAAAACAATTGAAGGAATTCGGTGTGTGAATTTAATAACTCGAATAACTCAAAATGTTTCCAATAAACCAACTGATCTTTAGAAAGGAAATGTTAAAAATTGTCCATCACAGTTTCTCAGAGTGCAAGGTGACTTCAAAGAGTCTAAAAACTCCAAAGATATTTAATTCCTATCTCAGTTACAACAACATGAAATCATCATTATTTCTAATTACTTTTGAAATCTGCCCTTCAGTTTTCTTTTGTGTAAAGCATTCATGGCATGGACTGTCTAAAATTATTATTTATACAAAACTAAGAAAAATCAACAAATCTTCAGACTGAGAAACTGGAACAAACAAAATGTTTTCTTGGCAAATTGCATCAATCACTAATTGATTAATAAAAACATTGGAGATTTTTTTTCCGACTTTTTATATGTCATAGTACAATGCATAAGGTCTAAAAAATGTATTTAATAGATGGAGAACCTATATGTGCGCGCTAGTATCTATAATGTTTTCATGGAACATGGAGAAACCTGGTTATTCATATCCATGGATAATATTAGACCAGGTCTAATATTATCCAGGTTTCTGATCATCCGAGCAGCAGGCTTCTCTCTGACTTCTCCACGTCAGAGAAAATTGTCACGTCTCTATGGAACGACCATCTTCCACAGTCCAACTGCCATGTTTCTACAGTAGGACAAGCGAAACACCGGCTCTAGTTTTTCCGAAATTCACCTGTGAGACACAAGGGGGATAATACTGCAGTACTTGGATACCCTGGTAGAGCGTGCACCCCATGTACAAAGGCTCAGTCCTTGCCGCACCGGCCCAGGGTTTGACCTGTTGACCTTTGCTGCATGTCAATTACTCCTCTCTCTCTGTCTGTCTAGCTCCCTCCTTTCCTGTCACTCTTCAGCTGTCTTTGTCAAATAAAAACAAACAAACAAAATAAATAAAAAAAATACTGCAATACTCAACTACACCACTAGATGGCACACCACTGGTCCTTTAAAGCGGCATGTCATTTTTCTATAAATAATACAAAACCAGTGTAGTCCTAAAAAACAGGCCAGAGAGCACGGTGTCTGTGGACTACATACATTAAAAAATTCAGACTCTCTGAACTATTTTTATATTCTGGGTGTGACATACTGTTGATGAAGGTCGTTAGTTGTCAGTGGAGACAAACACTGTACATCTGTATTTCTGTGGAGTGAAAAATGCAGGCAGAACCTGCTCATCACGTATTCTGTTTCACACTCCATGCGTATGCCTCCCTCTCACTCTCACTCTTTACTCCTCCATGACTGTCATCAAACATGCTCTTTCTCAGCCATCTTTTATTCCCTATATTCACTGTAAAGCTGCCATGAGATCCTACAATACACTTTAAATATGCATTGCGCTGCCATCCAATTGAGTTTAGTGTCTGTATGTGATTTAAGAGCTGCGGCAGAGAATATGGGGGCTTGAACCAGCTACAATGAGAACTGACCGACAACTTTGAGCTTTAATGGATGGAAAAAAAGGCACATGTGTCCCGCATCACTGCTTCCCGTTTTATTCTGCTATCAACAGGAGATTCGCTTTTTTTCGTGCGAGTCTAGGCTTTGTGTTTCTTTTTGATCAGAGTGCTGGTTCTCATATAATCTGCCGCACCTCTGCGGCTGGGGATAGCAATGGAGAAGGTGTCGTGCTCACCTGACAGCGGGTTAACTCAACTCATCTCTAAATCCATTCAGCCCCTTTTGTGTTTGACATCTAATAAGCTCAGACTTAAATTAAAAGCCCATTAATGCCACCTAATCGTACTTTGCCGTGCTCTCCACACCATCCCCTTTCACTCTTCCTCCATGAGGAATTAGACTGGGATATAAGAGTGTATCTCACCTATGGTACTCACTGCACAGATCCACAGTTCACTCCATTAAAAAAGTTTCAGGGCAGGATGGAAGAAAGATTAGACTGCTGTAATGGAGAGTCACAAGAGGGTAAAGGTAGACTCCACTTTTAAAACACAATCTACCTTGTAATTAAAGCCATTGTTGATAAATTATGGCATTATAAACACATTTATGTTTGTATCTGGATGTCTTATATCTTTGTGTAAATCAACCAGAATGCATTGCAATCGGATTGGCTAGACTAAATGCTCCCATGACGTCGAAACTCTCCCTCTTCCCTTTATCTCAAGCAAGCCTGGCAAAAAAAAAAAGAAGAAGAATCTGCTGCAGACGACCACTTTCTCAGCAAAAGAAAAATTAGTGGATCTTATGCAGCAGCATCGCTTCAGGAGACTCTTGAGGGACTGTTAAGATATGCAAGAAGTGGGTTGCTGAGCTACAGTAACATTAGTGCTAGCAAGCTTCTCCACTGGCACTGATTTCTATCACTTCTCACAGAATAAGATGCATTAGCCTACTTAGGCTAAAAGAAGCCTATCTTGTGACCATTGCATGGTCAACTCCGAGGGTAAAATCTTCACATTTATATTGGTTGGTACTTGTATCACAGTCTGTATATTGAGCATGTTTTGGAGCAGGGTTCACTTCAGGGTATCACATCAAAACATGTCAATAACTCGATCGCTAGCCAATCTGATCACTGATCAAACACAGTCATCAGTCCTGCAGGATTCTGACAAAAGACTTTTACAACAATGTGACAAGTAGATATGTTGATGTGCTTTTTATGCGCATAAATTCTCAGAATACTTTGTTCATTATCTGACAAAAGCAAGTACAAGTGCTCAAGCTTGTATCAAAGATAGCCTTAGCTTTACTTTTCATTTATCATTTTCTAAAGCTTCTTATGTTCTAGTTATGCGATTACATTCTTTACACTTCGCTTATTATTATCTCTGTAACTGATTTTTCCTGCAGGTGCTATCACCTGAGCGTTTTATCTCATTTCACTTGCTTCATGGTTCATGCTTCTAATTATGCGTCTTATAACAATGAACGAGCTGTGAATCGAACTGTTAACAGAGACAGGTGATAACCAGCTTCGTGATATGATATATGGAGGCGATATAGAGGTTGCCTGCTAGAAAAGTTCTACAAACTTTTTTTTTTTTCTCGTTCCAGACAAACTGGGACACGCAACATGCCGCCAACAATGTTGTTATGCGAGTGTTGTTGGAGTAACACAACGTGTTGGTGCTCACCTCCAACCTACTTCTCATCAATTTGCTTCCTGTTTGCTTCCTCTCTCACCTCCACTGTCTCTTTTTACCAGCAGGTGTGTTGTTCTGTTGTTTCTTTTGCGGTACGACACTTCCCTTAGTACATTCATTTGATTATTTCCCAGTTTTGAACATCGGGGAGGACGTGATCCCCAGTTTCCCGTTGAGATTATGTGCATGGTCAGCCTTACCGTAAGAGCAGAATGTCAACATCAGGCAGCCCTACAAATCCGTGGGTAATGTTTAATGACTTCAATTTCTTTTACAGTGTTTTAAAACTCCTTTTCTGTCCACGATATCATAAAAAGTTAGGAAAGGATCACGTTTTTTGCAAACCAACTATGTTTATGGTATAGTTAGGGTACTGAAGCACTGTGCTACAGTGTTACAGGCAAGCAAATCACTTGGTAGAGGTTTGATTTAATGACAAGGTGAACATTAATTAACAGTCTGTCCTCTCCTGCACAAAAGTTGGATTTCACAGCTCATCCGCCAACACAATCTACGCTTCCTTACGCTTTGCTTCTTGCATTGATGCTGAACATTGGCACTAGATGTAAATTTTAAAGTATGGGTTCATCCAACATATATGCAGTTCCTCGGGATACTAGTTTGGCACATTGTAGCGATCCCTTGAGATTATCCCCCCTGTCACTTCCCTCTGTGATGTTCTTGAGGTTTTGTGCCATCTTGCCCTCTTATTAGTTATTTAATAGGGAGAGGCAGATGGACTGAAAAGCAGATGGCAACATTACAGACCTAGACACCCACCCAGGACACTTTGATTAGACGTAGGAACATGCACAGGACATGCACACATTTCAACCCAAACTATCACTCACCAGAAAATAACAGTATTGGTCGTTGCTTAAAACAACCGATATTTAGCATGGCATTGTTATTGGGAAGTCAGGGTAGGTGTGGTGTCCCAACTATGGTCCAATTTCAACCATGACTTTTTCCTGAATGAGAAGTTTTACTTGCTTAAAATTTACCAGCATAGATGCAGCAGATCAGGAACTCATGAGTAGTTTTTGAAACAGTCATATTGTTTTTTTTCAGAGGACACTAACAGATGAGCCATTTTGCCATTTAGGCACAAGCGATTCTTGCTTCTGTTACAACACCTGAACACCAAGGACAATAGACATCACAAATCTAAAGCTAGTGATCCTGATACGATGTTTCCCGAGTTCCAAGGATATGGACTGTACCTCCCATTAAATCATCCTTTCAATTGATTTTTGTCGTTACGGGTAAGAGAAGCAGAACTGGTCGAGCACACATTGACTCTTATTTGAATAAGTCAACTGAAAAAGGTGGAACAAAAATGTAATGCAATCAATTTACCACATTGAAGTCTGCATTTTCAATTGGTTAACTGCTTTCTAAAGCCCAACAGAGCACTAGCTAGTTAATGTCATTATCATACCACCAAAGATTAACATTACACATAAAAAACATAGCTATGGTTAGGTTTGAAAAGGATCTTTTAAAAATAGAGAAGTCAGTGTTTTTTCAGGAGGCACAGGAAGCACTTTATCCTGTAACTGATGTCTTTTTCAGATTTTGGTATAAAAAACACAGCCAGATGTGGCCATGGATTGTTGCTGGAAGCTGCCTTTTGGTCTGGGTTTTGCTCCGGCATCATCATCATCATCATTATCTTTCTTCCAGGCAGCTGGCAACATCTGCAGCGGAGGCGCTCCTCTGTCACACACTCTCCAGCTACACTCAATCCCCACGTTGGTATAAATGGTAAATGTAGCGTAGTAAAAGTAGATTACTGGCTCAGAAATATACTTGAATGGAGAGTGTAAGCACAGTTTAAAAAAGGCAACATGAGTAGTACTCTTTCCTTTAAAAAAACAAAATGTTACTCATGTGTTACGTGTAACTACTCACTCCTATAATTTCCCTGATGGTCATTATTTCTTTGACTGAAAATGCAAAAATGGAGTGCACCTGAGGGCCTTGCGTCAGTTTACTCTCCGTCAGATTTGAAATTACACCGAGAAAATATATTTTTCAGTGAGTTTCTCCTGGTGCAAGAAGACAGAGATGACAAAGTGCCTCTGGACCTATTGCTTTGAAACACATCAGAGAAAAATAATGCTTTGTGGCACATCTAATTCATCAATGCACCACTTCACCCCCTTTTTCCAGCTTCAATAGTGATGCTTTTTTTTTTTTCAGGTTGCCTCTGCAAGAATCAATCTGCAGGAGAACAGAGGCTCTCGATGTGTTCTGTACCAGCAGTTTGACTCGGTCGATTATCTCTCAGCTCATCTTATTAGTGTCACTTAGACTTCAAATGAATCATCGAAAATGTATCTTCATAATTCAGAGGACTCTTCACCTGAATGCCACAGCACTCCTGACCCACATGACCACTCATTCTCCAAAACATTACCTTTCCTCCCTGTCTGCGATGAGAGCAAACACCATCCTGTAAACACGCTTCATGCCAGTAGTGTTATGTGTAGGAGTTTTTCCAAGCCAATTGCCACATCAGCTCACTATTTTACACATCTTTACCCAGGTGACAGGAAGCCATCATTAAAATCAGTAGCTATAGACATTTTTTTGGAATTAAAGCTTGCAGAGGGGAAGCTGCTAGACATTTTGCCAACCTTGGTCATAGCTCTGACACAACGAATATCCTTGTAATGCCTTGTATGTTCTGTCCTCCGTATGTTCTGTATGACTCCTGTTTACCTTTCCACCGCCTACACTTTTACCCTGCATGCCTGAGATCATATTGCCCTTTAAGTCAGCTAAATTTAAACCTGTTTTCTATGTTTTATACTGTAATCTTTCACGTTGGTCTAGAAGGAGCAATGCAAGTATCCCAGCAATGCAAGTAACCCAGCACAGTATAAGAAATTACATTCACATTGCCAACAGCAAGTGCAGTTAATAGTGTGTTCTTTATATAGTAAAGCAGAGGTCAGTGTTGTGGATGGGTATGTCAGGTGTCCTGTAACATATCTGCAGTTCATATTCTTGCTGACCATAACCACAAATCTTCACTGACTTTTTAGTTTTAGGCGCCTACCTTCAACTATACCTTAACAGTAGTCTGTAACGTGAGCCATAGTTGCCATGCATAAAAAAGAACCCGGGCATTTGTGCTACTGATGTTCTGTGACAATAAGGTCGTGTTTGAAAATGTAGCTATTTGAATCCAAGCGGCAGTCTCCATGCAGTTCCTCAAACAGCCACTTGAGGCTGGCTACAGAATGAGTTAATCACCATAAGCCCCCATATTAAAATGCAGGACTATACAGCAGAAATAAACATGTTTACAGCCTGGTACAAAAAACAGTTTTGGTCTCTATAGCTAATTTCTGCATTAAGGACGACTGTACGACTTTTATTTTTGAAACATACTGACAATATTGTACAAAAGTGAATTATATTGCAGGAAACATTTTTATATTGAAGACTATTGTACTGGCCTACATTAACATTGTGCAGGTTTGACATGTTCTTCAATGTCCATCTAAATCAATCTCTCCAGGTCTGCAGTAGCAATTGCTGCACCTCACCTCTGACAGAGCTCATTGTCCAGCACAAATCTCGGACGCCTGTGCTCTGCTCCTGCACTGGCTTTTCATCAGCATGGACAATAAAGTCAAGCAAGTAAGAGTTACCCAATAGTTCAACACAAGCAGGACAAAAATATCAAACAAAGATGCAAAAATATTATCTCACATAATTCTGTTGTAGGTTCTGTCTCTGAGTGTGGTTGTTTACTGCAGGACTGTCCTCCATTGGTGAGCATCAGAGTGGTAGACTGGGAGCTAATAGTGTTTGTACCATAGCAGCTCGGACCAGCAAGTGGGTTTTTGAAAGCCAGAAATCCAGGATCTGGCAGCGGACTTGTTTAGTCATCGGTATTGATCAACACGGCTTTCAAACCCTCCAGATGTAATACATTAATGCACTTTGTCCTGAGGGGCAGTAAAAACATTATGTACCATCTGCTGGATTTTAAATATATATTTAAAATAGCAAGGTTTGAAAAAAAAAAATCCCACTTATCAAGCTTGCACTGCAAATATGTGTGAGAGTGGGTTGAATATATGAAGTTATGAAGATAAATGTGTCTGAGTGACTATTCCCTTCTCTCCTACACACTCATTTTCATTTGACAGTCTTTCACCACAGTTGAAGCTGCGCTTGCACATTGTTGCAAAAATGCAATGAATGACTTTAGGCGGCATCGACTAGAGACATATTAAGACAGTTTTTTCTTTACGAATTCATCAAGGGAATTGGGTTTTGAAGGTGTATTCTGAAGTGGAAACCTTGTGAGACAACATCAGGAGGGAGTACGAGCACTTACACACCTCATTTAAGTTAAAAGTACAGAATGAACTGAATAATAGTCCAATTAAAAAGCCCTACATTCAAATTGCTGTCAACTATAGAAAGGAATTAAAAGGGTATTTGGTGTGAAATGATTTATCATATCAAAGTAGTATTAATTATGAATGATTCAGTGTGAAGAATGATTCCTCTCACATTTTTTAACACTGTCCTAACGTTGTATTTGTCGTTGCTGTACGATAAGAGCACTAATAGCACCAGAAATGAAAATCTATGTTTACACAGCCATCAGTGAACCATTTAATATTTTAAATGGATTTTACGTGGATTGTGGGTGAAAGTGGGTATGCATCTTTTTTTTTTGATAAATGGTTCAGACAATGTGGCGGTGGTTCAGAGCCTGGCCTCTCCTGTTGTATGTCCCCCTAAACTATCAATAACAAGGCTGTCCTACATGTTTCAACATAGCACACTGGCCTAATCAAAGCTATTTTACTATCTTAGATTGAAATCAGCATAATCAAGGCTAATGGCCATCTGACATTGATGTGCGTGCGTTGGTCTAACTCTAACTCAGTTCAGAGAAATCCCACTTGGATTCCTACAATGTTTTTGGTCCGTTGGTCCGTTGGTCCACTACATTGCCCACCAGGAGCGTGAAACGAAGAGTGTTTTGCCCACCAGACTTTGTTAACTTCCTCAGATTTGGTCATTTTTCCTTGGTTTATGTGCTTCTATCATGAGAAAGTAGGCTACCTAATTAAATCCCTTTTGGGTGTTTTTATGATCAGAAGTTTGCACGGCGTGTTTTATTTTGAAAATTCTCTATGCGGTTTGTGTGCCCTATGCAGATTGACGCCACTACTGAGATGCTTTTATAACACAGCTAAAAGGGCCACAATCAGCTCCTGTGGCCACGGTGCACCCGTAATGCAATGCAAAACGTTATTTATGCAAAGCTCTCCTCCTTCTATCTATTCTACATACATGATGTAACAAAACATCTTTTCATTAAGTTACTAAATGCAGACCATAGACGGATGAGAATATGCACATTAAATGTATGGAAAAAGTCATAAAACCTGGAGGTTTTCATCAGACACCGTATGATATAGGCTACCATACTATGTCAGCAGCAAATTATGATCTTTGTCATCAGATCTTAAAGCAGTCAGAAGTGTTTGAATGTCTCTAAATCCATCATTTTATTTAGTCTATTGCATGTTTTACTTCTAAATCTCCCCCCTAAAAGTTTGTAACTCGACAACTCTAAAGTCTCCAAAACCAGAAATACTCCAAAAAAAAAAAGTCTCATCTCATAATTATAATTTTGTGCATCAAGAGAGTAAATGTACTTAGTCACTTCAGACCTCTGCTAATATCTCCATATGTTTCAAATTTAAACAAATACATCAGTAAATGAACTGTAGGCTAAGTATTCTCTTTGGTCTTGAGCAAGCAGGCGATCATGTGTGATACTGATAACGGCACTTGAGAGCAGGTTTTCTGTCAAAACACCCAAGAGCAACACACGTTATACCTCCCCGTCTGGTATGCACTTTGAAGTTCATAGTAGATTGAGTCAACATACATGTGCGTTTCAGGGTTGTATTAAGTTATGAGGCTCTCATGAGCATCAACAGACACATCTCGTCTCCCGTGGCGCCGAAGTGCAAGCTCACTACTACTGCATGGAAACAGCTCTATCCGTTTAATTACCCTCCTCTGAGGCGTCAACACATCTCAGCTGCCACCCCCACCACTCATGAATTAACGATGCACATCTCTGGTTGTTATTAGTAAGCTGCATTGGGAAACAGACTGGTCGAAGTTAATTTGAGATTCAGCTCTAAAAAACCTGAGGTGGTTGTTGTTTTCCACTGTAGTGACTGTTAAAACAACAAATATACTCCTTCATTTGTTTCAACAAGATGTGAAGGCCTTTGGGGACTGCAGTACGTTCTTTGGATAAAAAGCCAGCAGTCACTGGATGATACTGTCTTGTAGACTGTCGTAGTGGATATATATGCAATATGAATGAAGGATGAGTTAATGGTGAATGGAGGTTTTGTTTCTGTGTGAGTGTGTTCATGTGTACAAGATTGAGTTTCTGTGCGCACAGTGATAGCTGCTGTAATTCATGCAACAGCAACAAATTGTTTGTCATCAGTTGCTATTAGAGTAATCGATGTCAACATGCAGGACTGTTTCTTCTAATACGCACATTTTGGTTACTCAAAGGACGTGTAGTCCTGGTCGGTCGGTCATTCCAAAACACTTGCAAATCATCTACTGTCTGGCATTAAAATTATTCCTTAAGATTGGCTTTATTTTAAAAAAATCATTGTAAGATTCATAAATGGAAACATTGCATGTATTAACTGGATAAGACACAACAGAAGACAAACAGATATGGGGCGGCAGTAACTTGGTCCGTATAGATTTGGCTTGGAAACTGGAGGGAGGCATGGACCAAAATATGGAGGGTGGACTAGTAGCTGGAGACAGCGTCAGTGCCAGTTGAAACCCTAAACGGCTCCCAGGGCACCCGCTACGTGGCTGCCAATCAGTCCACCATCTCTCCGCATTTGCATGTCTATGGTCTATGAGTCCTTTGTGTGTGTGTGGTTGTATTTCGTGCCTATATATGTCAAAACATGAGAATTTCCCCACAAGGGATCAATAAAGTATCTGTTCTATATATAACACATATAAGTACATACTGCCTTCCCATCATCACCCATTGGGTTGTTGACAACCATTTTGAAGCCTCCAGCTCATGGCTGTTGCTGTTTTGTTTTGTTTTGTTTTTTTCCTTTTGGTGCCATATATATTATTACATTCATGTATATTTTTATCTGTACATAGTAGTTTAATGCTCAGATTAAACTCCTTGAACTCCTCATTAAGTCAAATTCCTTGGCCATTGGCCTGGCCAATAAAAGCTATACCCTGCTTTATTATCTATTTTACTCTCTTTACAAAATTAACATCATACAGTATGGAAGAAGACATAGACTAGTAATTGACACCATGAACTTGTGAGGAAACTGTTTACTGAGGTAATAAATCAGTGGGGGAAGTGGGGTTATTTCCCCATAAGACTCAATACAATCGGACAATATTGTTGCAGCCAATGGTGCTGCCCCCTACTGGCCATTAGAGAGAATGCAGGTTTAAGACACATCCATGTTGGTTTCATTTCACAGACCCAGAAGCTCAGTCCACTAATTATATACTGTCAATGGTAATTACTCAAGGCAGTGAGTCGTATGGCAATTCCAAGCCAAATGCTATAAATAAACCGGTACGTCTTATATAAACAGTCTATATATATACTTAGATAATGAATATATTATCATATTTTACATAAAATGTGTTTCTCTGCACTCTTTTTGACTCTCCTGTACTTACTAGCTTGTTACACACAGCTCACTTTAGGTCGCGTTTTTTTTTTTTATCTTGCACACACACGTCACAGACATTTTATTTATCTCTTTGTTGTAATTACAGAAATTTGTATTTAGCTCCATCAAGATTAGGTCCAGTTGAGAGCTACGGTAGAAATTGCAGTTCCTCTATCATCTTGATGTAGCACAGCTCTTGTGAGAAAAGCCTTTGGCTGATGAAAAGGTGTGGGCAGATGTATTCATCAGGATTACCTGGTAACTCTCGAAGCAGACAGATCTTATTCATTACAAATCCAGCGCACTTTAATAAAGGAGATATAACTGACGACCAGTGACTTCAGATCTTCCGAGCACCAGTGTCAGTGCACGATTTTTCAAATGACATCTGTTTTCAATATTGAGATGTAGAGTTCTTTGAAGTGTTGTGTTTCTGGAGGGTTAAGCCGCTCTCACTGTAGCTGCTGTGTATTTCACAAGAGGTGTCTAACACATTCTAATTACTTACAGGAAAGCCCTTAGACTCTACGGCTGTGTGGCTTTGTATAATACGTGAAGGATGAATGTGAGTCTAATATGATTAAAATCGAACATCAAAGGCACTGAGTGCTTGTTTATTCCATGAGGTTTGTTGACCCAGTGTCCATTTTCCCAATACAACGCATAGCCTTTAGAAATATATCAAAGAGCTTTGTTTTTGTTTTTGATGATGAAAATCTTTATGACGTTGCATACATAGGAAAAGATAGCATTATTCCAGAGTCTATCAACAGATGCTGAAAAGATCTGAAGGCGACAGAACTTAAGTTTCACTGTCAATTTCCTGTCAGCCTAATGTCACTGAAACTGAGACTATCCAGGTGGATTCATAGATTAAACTCTGATACTCTGCCTGCTGTGTTCTGGCTTGATTTATTTGATGTACCCAGCTTCTACATCTGTGTCTGGCTCACAGTCTATGCTGCAAAATCGAGACACAAAGAAGTTTCCTTTGGTTTGCGCCAATAGTTTGAGCAAGCAGTGGTCAAGGGACACAGACAGTGAATGAAAGAGAGGGAGCCCTGGTATTGAGAAAGCCTGGCGAATCAGGAAAATAAAAAGTTGTGTTCTGATGGTGTCATGGTGGTTACATTCAGCACCCCCCCAAGCTTCTACACATCGACGCACAACCCTGCAGCAATCTGCTGCAACGTCTCATTTGGTGTTGATATAAGATTCATGGACCTAACGTTAATTGATAGAACTGAACGGTGGGGTTGATGACGCCTTGAGAGGCTTGTGACTCATGGACAAACCCCTTCATTGGACCATTGACGTCACCTGACTGAAGGTATGTGGATGGGGGTCGATGACTCAAACTGCCGTCATGTGAGTCATCAGGGTCACCATGTGAACTGGGACTCCCCACCTGTCAATAAATACCGAAGAAGCCTAAGCAAGTCCAATTACCTATGATAACCTTCAACAGTTTAACCATGAGCACTATTACCAATTAAGTATTTATTTAGTCCTGCTTTATTCATGTTCTAAGTAAGCCTCAGTGCACCTGTGTAGACGAACCTCTGAATGTAAAAGTGAGCGATTAAACTGATTGATTGCACTGCAGCCACTTACTCTTGGGTTTTGTTGATGTATGTGAAAGAGTGCATGTCCTGAGATGCTACACAAATTTCAACATTCTGATAATAATATAAAATCAAAGTAAAAATAGACATGACCTGGAAAATGTTTTATTTTTTGCTATTTTGCACTGACTTTCAGCGAGACATATTTTCAAATATTACAATATAAGCATATAGGGCAGTGTGGTATCAGCTTTGGCCTGTCTTGTCCCTGCTACAGAGCTTCCAGAAAAGCTTGAGTGACTAGGCATTTTTTCCCCTATCAGTTCTCTCCGATACTGTAGGAGAATTAGCAGGGAGGAAAAAGGCTAAATTCACTCATGCCTATCTATTTTGCTCTTTGCAAAACACATTACAGTTCAAGGCTGAATTGGCAGCCTGTACCCTTGATTACTTGTTCTCATTTAAAACCCCCTGAAAAAAAAAATACAATTAAAGCTTACAAGTAGCACTTGAATATTTAAAACGCAGTGACTTTCCTCTTCTCTGGGGTTATTAGAGGGTAGACATCAATGTCTTACAGCCCATTGTGTCTTTGTAAGTCTGCGTGGGTGACGTACATCTTCTATTTTGGCTTTTCTTTTAATCCACAAAACAATGAACACCAACAATGTGACATTCACATATGTGGTGCCCGACCCTTATCCAGCAAATTCTCCAGACGCATATCATCCAGAGACTGGCTGTTCCTGTGAAATGATGGGTAGATAAAAGTAAAGGTCAGAGCTAATATCCTTGCTACAGATTTTAAACTACTATGTTGCCTGTTGCTATAATGAAATTCACCTAAGTTAACTCCCCACAGTG
The DNA here is from genome assembly GCA_036365135.1 of Miichthys miiuy. NCBI lineage: Eukaryota > Metazoa > Chordata > Actinopteri > Sciaenidae > Miichthys > Miichthys miiuy. The sequence continues at coordinate 26,427,034 of CM071603.1, forward strand.
TCGACTTCTAAGGGGGGAAAAAATCCTATTGATCGGGAGAGTTGTGGGTATTCTCCCAAGCATTTTCACAGCACATTTCACCGCATCAGCACTGCCTCGGGGCATCATAGTTAAAGCAGCAGACTAGTGTAGCTCTTGAGGAGCTGGGTGGAGGAACTTGATACAGGTGTAGGGAATATAATGACTTAGCTTTTGACATAGCAGGGAGACTGGAGCACTTCAGGACTCGGGTAACAACATGCCAATGTCTTGATCCCTTGTTATAGACTATTGATCCGATGTGTTAGCTTCTGTATTTTAAGTGCATGGAGTTTAAAAGATGCCAACATATGTTGTCCGCTTTCTACTGCCTCGTTTTGTCACCAACGAAGCATCACAACAGCTCGACTTATTTTATATTTCTGCCCTTTGTTCCTTTATTCTACTGCACACTGAAATCTTGGTGTTTGCAATCATGTTTGCAGAGGTAGTCACAGTTATATCAGGAGCAGCAGTTGTAGCAACACAACACAAGTTGGAACTATAGTAACAGTCCCTTATGCAACGGATACATATTTTATATGGAGATCTGTTTTGGTGACAATACACTATCTCTCGCTTTAGTTTCAGAGTTTCTTCCTCTCTTGAGGCTGTATAGGTAGGCTCCATGTATTACTTATGGAAGCAAGGCACAAACTTAAAGTGTTGTGACATTTAATTAGGGTGATATTATCGGCTGATTGTGGCTTATCACAGATATATAAGTATCGGCATCTATGTTATCCAGTATGCACAGGTATGAAAACTGTTGTTTGTTTGGTTTTTTTGGTATACAATATATATATATATATATATACTGTATATATATATATATATATATATATATATATATACTGTATACAGTCTGCTTGTCGTAATATATTGGTGTCACTGCAAAGTTTTTCCAGCAGAGTGAACTGTGATTTCTAATACTGTGCCAAGCAGCACAGAGTTAGAGAGAAGCAGCAGCTCTCTGCAGTTCAGTTTCAATTCAATTTTATTTATACATATGGCACCAAATAGAAATGATCTCATAACACCTTCCATATAGAGCAGCTCTAGACTGTACTCTTTATAATATTATTTACAGGACCCAACAATTCCCACCATGAACAAGCACTTGGTGAAATTGACAAAGAAAAACTTTGTTAAGGAGGCAGAAACTTTGTGTAGAGAGAGAGAGAGAGATGCACAGCAGCAATAATAATAATGATAACTGTAACTATAAATTTGAATGGAGATATAACTAATAGTAGTTATGACAATATTTAAATATAAATATGTGTAGTGAGAAATATTTAAATATGTGTAGTGAGATACTTGGATATTTTGCTGTTATTGTGTTTTTATTTTATTTTTATTATTTTTTTTTTTTTTTTTTATTCTAAAAAAAATAAATAAATCAGCCTCCTGAGTGTTGGTGTAAAATTGGTGCACAATGAATAATCTGTGAATTTAAAGTATCAGTCTCAGAAATCCCATATGGGTCTGGCTCTACTTAATTAAATAAATTTTCTTTAATAATTATTCTTTCATCATTTCTGGCATTTCATTTCACCACCTGTCCACCAGTTGCCCACTTGTTACCACCTGACCCGGCTCCTCCCTGCACAGTTGTGCCTCACTGAGCCCTCAGTGAATATACAAGCCACTTTCACACTCACAGCTGCCAGATCGCCCATATGCGTTGTTGAAATTGTGTTCCAGCTATGCCTGTTTGCCTGTTACATGTTCCCAATGTTTTTGTGACCAGACCTCCTGCCTCTGCCCTGATTCACTACTGTACTGTAGTTAAACAAGGGGGCTTCTGCTCCATATTGGATTTGGGCAAGTGTATGTGAGATGACAAAATCATCAGTTTGAACTCATCCTCAAATCTTTTTCTCGGGTAAAATTTGGACAACATAGCTTAAATGTAACATTTTCAGACATCAGGATCATTAGTGCTGACTTATGATGATGTAAGTAGCCATCAAACGCATATTTAAGACCCTTTGGGGGATTCTGATAAAACTTATCTGCTGCAAAAAGTCAGGAGATTGAATTTCCAACCAACTCATGGACCCAACGTTAATTAAGTAGCTCTCTCTAGCCGTGACTATTGGACAGAAAAATCAACAGTAGCTGAAAATGCTGACAAGAAAAGCCATCATGGTGGAGTGGGTCGGGGATGACCCTCCTTCTATTTTCATGTGGAAATCTCTGATCTCTAAGGATGTGACTCCGGAATAAATGGGACACTATAAGGACGGAAGGACTTGTCTTTTTCTGCAGAAATGGACGAAACCATTGGATTCTCATGGATAACAATGGGCATTAATCTAATCCATGTATACTATAATCATTTACATTCACCATATTGTGTCTCCTATAATGTAAGTGTTATGTCTTCCAGCAATGTCTAGCTGTTTCTAAAATTTTCTATGTATTGCTCCAACTGGTTTAATAGTGAGTTTCTGCCCCAAGTGAAGGAGTATCTCAGGGTCTTGTTCATGAGTGAGGGTAAAACTGAGCATGAGTTAGACAGGTGGTTCAGTGGTCATGCAAGCCTTCTACTGGACTGTTGTGGCGAGGCGGGAGTTGAGCTGAAAGGCAAGGCTCATTCTGAAAGATAGGGTAAGGAGCTCAGACATCCAGAGGGAGCTCGGAGTACAGCCAAAGCTTCTTCACGTCAAAAGGAGCCAGTTGAGCTGGTTCAGGCATCTGATCGGGATGCCTCCTGGGCGCCTTCCTTTTGGAAGATTTAAGGTAGACCCAGAACATGCTGGAAAGATTATACGTCTCATCTTGGGAATGCCTCGGGATGGCCCAGGAGGAGCTGGAAAACATAGCTGAGGAGAGGAGTGTCTTCACAACCTTGCTACTACGACCCAGCCTTGGATAAGCTGAAGAAAAAGGGATGTTTTTATGTTATGTTAAATGTTTGATTTTGATGGGTAGTAGCCAGAATGAGCAACAGTAGCAGTATCTGTCATATTTACAGCTGTCCATTGTAGCAATTATAACTGTATTGTTGAAGTAAATGTTATAAAAATACTACAAGTGGTGTGATACAGGTGGTATTAGTAAAAGAAAACTATTGATATTAGTATATATTTAGTAATAATATCTAGTCATAGAAAGCAGTACAAATTTACAATAATATTTAACAGTCATAGTCTTAATTACACTGACTGATCATTTGTCATACATTTTTGGTGATAAAAACTAGATGACAATTAAATAAAAACTCATTTATAATGACAAAAATGCTGATGACATTTTCATCAAATAAAAACATGCCAAAAATGTTAGACAGACACGAGTTGGGAAGAAATCCAATCAGAACTAAGACTAGACAAATCCACCGCTGTCCTTTATTGTAAGTGAAAAATCCAGAGTAATTAGTCCATAGTCATAAATTAGTCTTATTAATAGTAATAGACATTCCCTCCTGGAGTATATAATCCATCCAAAAATCCATTTAGTCAAATAAAATCTTTTATCTTTTATATTATACAGCAATCTCTGTGATTGTGAAGTGAAGCCAATGTGGAAGTACCAAAAACTGCAGTTCCTCAAACGTCCACTTGAAGCTGGCTACAGGGCAAGTCAGTCTCCATAAGTCCCCATGTTAAAATGTCCAAATTCACAGCAGAAATAAACATCTTTACAGCCTGGTACAAAAAAACAGCTTTGGTCTGTACTGATGGTGAATTTTTATATAACTCATCCATTAAAATTGGATTAAAGCTTAAAGTTATGCATTATGCAATTATTTGAGCACCCAGGTTTCATCAGCCCACCTCATGTCCACCAACGATCCATGTCTTTGCCCATTTTTAGATGTCCAGAGCCACAACACTCTAAGCTTTACTCTTCAGAAACCCACGTATATTAGGTCCATTCTTTATCTATGACTAAAACTAGCCTAAAAGTTAAAAATAATCCAGATGTCTAAAATATGACAGTTGACATGTAAGCAAATCAAAACCTATCGGGTACTGGGCCATTCACACTGTCCTGCATCCCTGCAGTGAAGCTAAAATAAGCTACGCCCCCAGATATGATTAGGTTTAACACTATGGTGAATCTCTGCGGAGGGCTTTGTAACCGCTGAAAAGAGATGATGTAAAAGAGTGCTTAAAAATACATAAGGCTCTCCATGTTGTTGAAGACAAAAAGAGTTATCAGTGTGCCTTAGATGGTGAATCCATGTCTGAAATAATTGTGTAGCCTGCTGTTTAAACATTTATCAAAGAATTCTTCAATATCGGTTTGATAAATTGATTTAAAAGGCTTTAAAGAGCAATCATATTTTTCTAGAGATAACTTTTTTTTTAGAGAAAATGACAAGATTTTTCAATTTTAGAACAATTACCTCTTGACATTAGGAAGATGGTCATTTACTAATGGCAACTTACAGCTACAAGTTGGCACTGAGCACTGCTGGCAAAGCAGTTAAAGAAAATGCTTACTGACAAATGCTACGAACCAAAGGTTAAATAAAACAGTTTGGCCCCAGAACGGAGCATGAAGATGCATAATCACCGATGTAGACTGGGTTGATGGGTAGAAAAAGAACCAGCCCACCGTAGTCTATCAATTACAACAACATGATTAATCACATCCCAGGGTGGGCTTAGGTCAAGCAGTGCTAACACTGAGCACTTACCGGAGTATGCATTTATCAGATGATAATTACAAATCTAGAGAAGGGTGGTTTAAATTCTGCAGGGGTTACAAATAGCTTCTACCTTCGGTGCTACAACCTCTAAATTTTTGGAGGTGAAGACTTTTCACTCATTCAGGGTGAGACTACACAATGTTTTTGTCTTCGGCTTTCTCAAATTCATAAAAGCCTATAAAATAAAGAAAAGGTGATTGTGACCTTACCCCTGTTTCACAGTTCCACATCGCAGCACTAACATCCTTTCTCTTACATTTTACAATGTTTCCTGTCGTGCACGGAAGAGCGTTCAGTGCTCCTATTGTAATTTGTCATGAAGGGAAGAAAAAAAATGTAACATGTAAATTTTTTTTCATGATGTCGTGTGGCGTCCCAGATGTGCTGTAAGTCATCCACTATGACACCCTATAACACATTAAATGATACGTCCAACAGTCGTTGTCGTTCCTAACAAGACTTGACACTCTACGTCTGTCAGATTGGACTATAATCAGGTTGATATCATGTAGTCTGACCATGGCTGACTTTATACTTTTTATTTCTCATACATAAATAATCCCCCATTTTTCATAACTGTTGCATTTGCGCATTCCCCAAGTTAGCCTGGAAAAAAGTGACGCCCAAATTCAGCAGCTGGAAAACATTCCCATTACTTTGATTTTGTGATTGGTGTCAAATGGAAATTGTGTGCAGGCAGTTACTAACTAACTAATGTTCATCTTGTGGAAATACACCCAACCAAAGACGATAACAGGATAGCTGTAGCTTGACAACAGCTAAACAACCAAAACTGGATTTTAATCGTGGAGCTTGTGGTTGGACATGTGGTGGATGAAATGTCTCCGTGACTGACTCTCTCTCTTTCAAATAGATATTTGGAGTAACACCGGTCACAGGGAACAGATGACCCCTAAGGTAAAAAAATCACGAGTGTGTCTCGTTGTCATTTCGAGCCAGTTGTGCTTTCATCTCGCTTGTAACATAATAGTAGGTATTATGGTTGTTATTTTGGCCTACTAGTTTGAAGCCTTACCTGCACTTCACGGCGGAAAACACAAAGTCTGGATTTTGAGGACAAAGGACACAATTGCCAGTTTCGTAGGGTGTAAGACAAGACAAGATATCGGAAAAGTTACATAACAAGTAGTGTGAGAAATTACTGTTGGCAGGGTAAGTAAAGTAACAAGTACCATAATAATGTTATTTTTAAAAGGTTAATGAGTAATGAATTACATTTTTTGAGTATCAAGAGCCAAATCGGATTTCAGTCCATCGAAAAAATGCCTCTTGGATCCATTCACTCTCCAAGATGGAAGTCAAAATGCGGTCCAAAACTGTGGCATAAAACAGCCAGTATCGAACAGTTTCCAGCATAGATCAAGCAACTGCCTGCTCCAGCATATCTCATAACCTGTTTGAGGGAGCCAGTGAGAATAATATCTAAAAGAAGAGAGTCTAGGCAAACCCCAGTCTTTGAGTGAAATTGATGGAAAGTGTTTTAACAAGTCAGCTTGGAAGAAAATCATAAGAGGGAACAGTGAATTGATGTGTTGATGATTGCACAGTTAATAATTTCTCAGAGTTAACGATCGGAGCAGCAGGAACACCTGTCGGGGCAGCGATTACAAAGTGATCAACAGAAGTGAATTAAAAACCTGGAGAGGTAACTTTATTAAAAAAAAAAGAAACCAGATGATCTTATTGTTTCCTGGATTGAGCAATAACGTGCACAGCTGGGTGAGATCATTAACAGATGCACTGTTTGCGCTTAAACTGACAAAAAAACGAGACAATTCAGTGGGACGTTCATTAAAGATATGAGAGCACACAGTGTGCTTATGATGTGTAATGGCTGCTATAAAAAAAAAGGGGGGGAAAAAATAACAATACACCAGTGATCAAAGAGCTGATTCCTTTTAAGAGCGTTTAGATGCAGACCAGAAGCAAGAATCTGCTGCGTGCTTTTTAATTTCAACTGTAAATGTGTTTGAGAAACAACTCATACTCAGGTTTAAATGACAATAAAGTATCTATCTATCTTAAACCCGTTTGCTGTCATAGAGTGCAGCAGAAGGCAGAAATTTGATGGTTTCCGACTGTAAAGAAGTAGGTAGCAGACAAGTGAGGCAAACAGCTGCACAAAATGCCGGAGTAATGATGTTATTTAAACCAATCAGGGTTTCGTTTAGTGCAAACCAAAGCTGATGCTTACAGCAGCCTTGCAGCCACTTCACCGACCAGCAAGTAAAGATAAAATGAGTTAACATGCCGGGCTCACTTTATTAAACCGTTTAAACTTTGCTGATAATGATTAAAGTCAGTTTATTTTTAAGGTTTGTTGTCGTGGTGCAGTGGTTAGTACTGTCGCCTCGCAGCAAGAAGGTTCCTCGTAGGTTAATCGGTGACTTTATTTTTCCCGTAGGTGTGAATATCAGTGTGAATGGTTGTTCTGGTGACTTGCAGGCGTCTCGCCCACTGCCAGCTGAGATTGCCTCCAGCCCTCCGTGACCCTGATAAGATGATGGAAATAAGTCATTCAGTTCACCTGTACTCATTGAATCAACTTTCTGTTTTTAACAACATATTTTTTTTTGTCATTATGTACACACGTGTATAAATCTTTCTCTGATAAATCATAATTATTAATTTTTTTTTTTTTAGTTATGTTTCCCTTTTCCCTTCTTCTCATTGACTCCTCTATCATACTTTGTGAGGTTTTTATTGAACCACACGGGCATGGCGGCAAATTGGATGAGGGCTCTGTGCCCTAAAACAACAGAAAAAACTAGACAGAAAAAGAAAAAAATAACAACAATATAATAACTCACTCACAATTGACTGGCTTCCTCCCAGAGGGTCTGGGGGCAGCCCAATATGAGAAGCTGGGAATGACCCACAGTGGACCGACTCCCTGCTAAAGGTCTGGGGGCGGCCTAAGGCAATGACACCCATGAGAGAAAGATAAGAAAACTCAATGAGACAAAAAAAAAAACCCCACAAAAAAAAAAAAAGTCTGTTTGCCCTTCACAGCCGCCTCCTTCCCATGATGCACTAAACCGCTGCAAACCCAAGTTACAATGATTATCAGTATTAATATACCTAACATATATGGTAGTTTTGTGGTGGTTGATTCTTTTTATTGTATGTGCCCTGTATCCTGATATTGTTATTTATGATCCTCAGAGTTTACCGTCCTACAGCGAGATGATGAAGGGCCTTCCTCCTCAAGTCAAACAGCAACATTGTCCGTTTCAAACTCGAGCAGTCTAAGTAGAGACACATGTCAGTTGGCTCAACTTGTATCCGTGCATTTGACCACACATTTTCCCAACTGTTTGAGTGCCCTGATGTCAGTTTGTTTTAAATGTGAATGTTTGCTGTAATATGTTTACACTGTGACACTGTATGGATTCATTCAATAAAAATTTAAGTAAATTGTAGTCAAATCAATATGAAATCAAAAAGGCGTCTTCTTTTTTTTTTACCTGAAACCTTTTTGGTGTTTTCAAATATGAATTCTTTGAGCATTAAAATGAAATTTTCAACACAGTGAAAGAGTTCACATTAAAACTAACTCAAGGTGAGAGTGGTGTTTTACTCTACATGGGATTAGTTTTTTAACTTCCACAAAAGTTCAGTTTAAACTCATGAAAACAGTTAAAATAGCTACTCCCAGAAGAGTGTTTAGGTCTTCCCTGAAGTGTATTCAGTGGTCTCACATGTACACTTAAACTGAGCTAATGTGAACTCACAGAGAATTTATTCCAAAGGCCAGACACAGTTTTATACATAAGCACATCTTGCATAGTATGTGTCTGTTTAATTTGTCTAATATGTCACCTGTTTCTACAATATCACACTGAGAAAAATGGGAAGTTTTTATGGTTCCAGCCGGTATTAGTAAGTCAGCACTGAAGGGAAAGAGGAGTAAGAGGCTGGATACTCACCTGCTATGCTCACTGCACTGTACATGCCAGGCCTGAGGCTGACTGTTGATACCTGCTTCCCAGACAGTCCCACTCCAGTGACCCATGAGTCACATTATTTTGATTCTGTTTTCGTCACATCGCTGACCGGGCTGGTTTCCCCACAACATGCAACCCTCAGGAGAGACAGCAGCATCAGTCATTTCAGCACGAGTCCGCAAAACGACATATGTTCATGTCGAGGAAGCCCTCTAGCAGCAATATTAATTATGATGGGGGCAAAGAAAGAAGTAAGGTGACATTATAATAGCGCTATAAAGTCCACATAGGAAGGTCAGAGAGTGATGTTTCCTGTCACGCTGATAACAACATATTTTGTTGTTTAATTTGCCTATTTTTCAGGAAAGCCCCGAGCTGTCTGCAGATAAAAGCATTGCAGTCGGGCTCACAGAGGAAAGAGCAGAGTGGCCGTCATGCTGTGTGTCAAAACTAACATTAACCATTATATAGTGGTGCACCTTCACCCCAGTAGATTAACAGTACGGACAAATAAGGCAATTTCATTCAGAATATGGCGGTTTATTTTCACTAAGGTGTTTACATGAAGCAGTTTTACTTTAAATAGGTTCTTATTCTCATTATTAACAGAATAAACGACATTAAGTGGAAGGTGCTTGGTCCTGTTTCATCACCTTCTCTTGAAGCGCTCTATAAATAGAAGGTAAAATAGCACCCATGACTCACAAATGAAATAAAAACACAGCTTCTAGTTGTAAAGTTATTTGATTCAATTTGCAAGTGTAGTTAAAAGTAACCACGGCTGATGTACAAATTAATTTCCAGACATTCAATATATATATCTTCCATTGTGAAAGTGATACAATCCCAATTTGTGCATATTTTTCGTCGTTGTTCATACTGGAGTGCTCGCCATCTCCTTCTGTGAAACACTAGTTTGTCTCTGCGGTGTTTTGTGTGTTCTGCCCCGAGCAAGATTTTAGTTTTGCAATTCAAGAGAAAAAACATGTATTGGATTTCAACTTGCTATTTTTATCAGGAATCTGTAATTTCCCTGGAACTCCTCTTTTGTGTAGTGATATTTGTTCATTGTACATTTATAACTCTGTGTTTTACTACTTCATTGACTTTACTTCCAACCCTTGTTATATCGGGACTGTTTGTATTGCCACATAAGTACGTGTCACACTCATTATCCTTTGCCTAATTATGTCATTCAGACTTACTTATCCTGGCATGACCTCACCCAGTCTTCATGCTCCTTGGAGGACATATTTTGATCATCACTGTGTCTCCTTCTCTACCTCACTTCCCTTCCTTTACCAAAACACTTTTTTTTTTCTGTCCTCAGGTGATTTCACTGCCTAAGAATATCATCCCCCTTCTTGTTGCTTTCAAATCCCTTCCCTTAAATAACCCTCATGTAACACTGCAGGGTCCCATTTCAATCTACTGCTCTTCCCTGTCTTGTGTCCCTGGAAAGTTTGTTCTCAACGCAACAGCGGCCAAAAATACTACCCTCATAAAATGTGATGCCCGCTCTGTCGACTGTGACTTTGTCACTTTCAGTGTCAGTCAAATGAACTTCTTGAAGTCTTCTGTCATTCCCACCCAGTTGCCTCAAGATTAAGCTTCTATGTATGCTACTAATCTGTAAGTTTTGCGGGAAAGTTTAATCGCTGGCAGGTTTATGTTAATTTGTGATGGTTTTAAGAGTGAAGGGGGAATTATGTTTTTCTACTGCATGCAAATGCATTTTAAAATCAAATTTTCATTTAAATGTAATAAAAGGATAAAGAATATTTTGTCTTGTGCTTCAAGTGATTGTTGTCTTTTTCTATGTTTGACCGTGACCAGGCATCCATGTTTTGTGTTGCAGAGATATCTACTGAAATGAGCATGCTAAACAGCGAGCTTCGGGTTGTACTTTGTTTGTAATCCTGCTTGTGCCGTGAGAGTTGATCACTGCAGAGGACGAAGAAGTAGAAAACCGGGCGTAGCAGACGGCCAGAGCTGCAGGTAGCCGACCCCAGCCTCAGCAGTCCAGTAGAGCTTTAGGGGAAAGGCCCGGAGGCAGACCCGGAGCTTTCTGAGGACTAAATGATGCTATGCTCTGCTCTGATCTGAAGACGGTGAGTGCTGGAAAGAGAGCTAAGAGTTTATGTTTTAAACCTTTGGGATTCAAAAGTGGATTCGTCTTCACTCGTTCTTCTCCACCTGTCTGACGCAGTGGTCTGTACCTGCGGTGATGATGCTTCGTATTTAAAGAGAGACCGGACAAAAAAGGAGATTGGTTGGAGAAAAGTAAGCAACCTATTGGTTGTATTTTACTGTGGACTAAGTTAGCATAGCCATCACTGATCCACTCAGAAATGTATGTGAAAAGTATGAATTCAGACTTTTTACAAATTGGCATCATGATGTAGTTAGTTTGGCGATCTTTGGATCCATTTATTGCAATCAAATAACATCGCATTGAGGGTGTGAGGAGGTGAAAAGCTGCCCCCTGTTGTTTTGGAGCCATGTTGCTATGAGCCGACATTGTATTCCAAGAGTGAATATTGTTGGAAAAACAAATTAAATATATGTTCAATTATTTTGTTTACAGATTTATTCATCACATTACTCCATAAATATAGTTGCTGTTGCACATTAGGTGTGTATAAATGCCGTGTAGTAGACCCGGGTGGTGATTCAGTCAGCAGTAGTTGCTGATGTTGCTGCAGACTTAGTTTTATTTCCAAGGACAAAAAGCATTATTATATCATCATCATCATCGGGGTCATGTTTCTGTATTATAAAAGATTATGATAATGAAGAATGACCTACATAGCGCATGTAGGACAGAAATGTCCTTCTGCAGCTTCTTACATTGGGGTTATATTAGTCCTCTAATTTCTGGAGGAAAGTGAGCCTATTAGAGAGATAACGCCTCCAATCAGGATGACAGCGGGTTGGCCAGCTGCCCAAAAAACATGCATGATTGCTGCACAAAACCCAGGATGCCTGCAGGACAGCACATCTACTTTCACTAAGTTCTACGTATCGCTTTGTTCATTTAGAGCCATCCCACTGAGCCAGTTTTGTTTTGTGCCACATTACTAGAAGATGTTAAACTCACAGGCATTCTCTAAAGTGCTCTCAAATGCTTCCTGTGAAATCTCTGCCTCGGCATTTCTTCAGCACACCCCGCTGGTCCTAGATGATGGGGGGGGCTGCGGGGGTCACCTGGAGACGGGACATCACAGTAACAAGGTGCTGAACTTTTGGCGCCCTCTTAACAGATGACATCAATTAGGCTTTCATCCACGAGGGGAGCGAGGATGTATCCCAACAGGAGAAATGCTGAGGATGTTCCTGCTTGCCTGCCTGCCTGCCATTAGAAAGAAGCCCGGATAAACAGAAAAAGATCTTTTTTAATAACAGAAGTCCAGTGGCGATCGTTTTATTTGATCTATGCTTTATTATTCACATTACCTGAAATCACTCTGGAGCATTAACTGAAACTTGCTTTATTTTTGACTAATGCATCTCATTAAAAAGTGCTACAGTATTTCCCCAAGTGTTACGACTGTACGTGCCAAGTAAGGTTTGGCTACATGTTCCAAATGTATGCATTACGCCTAAACTCAGCCTTCCAGCATTTTGAGATACTGGCATGATGGGTTCAATGAGAAAGCAGGCCAACACACAGTTAACTCCCATCCTTATTTGGCCTTATGTGGCTATTCACTATAGATTTTTAATTTATTTTAAAGAAAACCTGATGGTGCACTATTTTCTGTTCCTCTTTTCGCTCACTAAATCTGTTGGTTTTACTCAGCATTTTGCCTCTCTCTGTCACTGTCAACAGTAAATCGTCTCCGTGCCGTCTTTATTATCATTTTTTTCTTAATGTGACACTTTATCAGTTTGACTAAAAGGTTACAGTCAGCGATTCCCTCACGGGAAGTCAGTCAAAAACTTAACTGATGACCTCGACTCATTTTCAACATCCGAGCCGCTGCTCTGCCCCACAGCGTAAAGCATGAGGTTCATTCGATTCAGACCCTGCGTATAATTGTCTCAGTGAGATTCATCTAATGACTGCTGAGAATATTGCTGCTGACAGCTGTTGAAAGTCCAAGCAATAACAATAACAATAGCAATAGCTAATGCTAGGGGAAAGACCCAACTGAGGATCTAATGGGTTTGCAACCCACGAGAGCTGCGTTCATGGATGGTTCGACATGGCGCTTACACCCACTATAAAAACTATGAAAAGTTCTAAGTGAACAATTAGTGAGAATTTTTCATTTTGAGGATGACTTAACAGGATTAAAAGTGGCACAAATGTGAGCACAAACAGTAGAAGAAGGGAAGAAAAGACTAATCTAAATGTTACACGGAAATAAAAACTTGAAAAGACCTGGCGGACCTACCATTGATCAGTACCTCTTGAGAAGTCAAAGATACAATCTGTTAAAGTGCAGTGACACATATAGGACACCGAGCCGTACATACAAATGCTAAAATGTCAGGTCTGGAGGGTCAAGAGTTCAAGCAGCCAAAGAAAGGAAAAGACCAGTGGGCAGAAACATCCAGAGTAAGATGGCCTAGGGCTACTGACAAAAGGGAATGGTGAAACCGGCTCACAAACAGCACTAGACGGGCTAAAAGAGGAGCCAAGAGCAGAGCAGATAAGATGGAGCATGTCGGAGGATGTCATACAGTATATGACTCAGGAATGGAGAGGTGTGGAGTTCATGAAAACAAAGAGGGGAACAGCAGAACCAAAGTGGTGTAAGCGACAGCAAGTCGCTTGTAGTGTGGAAGAAAGACAGCTAAGAAATGTTACAGAGAAAGACATCAGAGAGGGAGATCAGACAGATCAGGAAGTGTCAATATAATACAAGTAAACAAAAGAGTCTTTGAGGGAAATGAAAAAAAAAGGACAAAGAAGAAAGGAGTTATGACAGTATTTTACAAGCACCTCTTTAAATATGTAGAGCTACTCTTAAAAGAGTTTTTTTCTTTTTATTATTAATGATTCCCCCGAAGACACTAAAACCAACAATGAAGTCCTCCTACAAAAAGTGCTTGATTTTACGTCTGCTTTTGAATACAGAAACTAAAATGCAGCTGCCTTTGGGTGACGTGTTCCTTTACAGCACACACACACACACACAGACAGTGTGGCTTATTTCAGTCAGCTCTGACCTCTGCCTTTTGGACCTGTACTCTCTAGAGTCATTAAGTTATTTCAGAATAAAAGCAGGGGCGTGTGGTCGAAAGGAGCCAGATTGATGAGCAACCATCTGAAGGTAAAAGTGTTGGGATGTAGAGCCCATTACAGCCATAATGTCTATTCCAGGAGCTACTTTCTGTATTCACTTTGTCAGACTCAGAGACAAGTGTAATTTGTGTAAAAATCCTCCTATACCTGGTAGTGCATGCACCCTGTATCCAAAGGCTCAGTCCTAACTGCACCAGCTGGGGTTTGATTCCAACCTGTGACTCTTTTCTGTATGAGATCCCACTACTCTATCAAATAGAGTCTTAAAAATCCTGTTTTGTTTTTAGAAGACTCGAGCAGTTTTCTCCAGTATTCATTGTTTTGCATGTTCTCATATCCCTGAATTTCCACAGTGGAGTTAGCGAGTGCAAAGTTAGCATGACCAACAAGAGCCATGTAGTTAATCATAATGTATCCATTACACTAATAAACTCTTAACTATATATATATATGTAGTGTGCTCGGCTGTGTGCATTTTTCTTTGAGAACATGATTATAGTTTGCAGCTTTTCTTGTCCTGTGAAGGGGTCAGCCGTGAATAACTGTTATTTTAATGAGGTTCTTCATTAGGTTTCTTTGTCTCTTGTCATTGTTGATAACCTTCATGGCTAAAATAAGGAGCAGGTTCCTCATTATGGGAAGACATCTGAGAGATAACTGAACTTCTCCCTGGTCACGTCACATGCAGGGTAGGATCTGTATGAAATGTATAATGTACATTTCTTTCTGTCTTTGTCAGCTTTGTGTGATTGAGGGCCTCTGACCTTTCGACTGAAACACTTGGTGTTCTCTGTAATGATGTTTTCACATATTACATGCTTATATTGTCTTCCTAACCTCATTTTATTCTTAGTCTGTTTGCAAAATCAAAGACAAGCCACAAGCCACATTTCTGGAAATCTGGCAGTGTGGAGTCGGGCTGAGTTGGCATTGAGCAGCAGGAAAGGAAAGGGAGAGAGAGGTGTGTGGACGGCTCAGGAGAGCAGTGTCAGGTGAGCTGATTGGCACAGGTAGAGCTTGTTGTCTAATCACACTTTCCTTTTTTAATGCAGTAGCGTGCTGGACCTCGAAGACAGACACACAGAAGCCAAGCGGATGCGCCAGCTTGATAATGAACTGTTTTACCTGGATGACCTGCGCATGAGATGTCGGGCAGCAACAAGTACATGGAAGAGAAATATTAACTGTATTTAAATGTGTTTCTGCTGAAAGTTTAAATAAAAGAAACCCATATCTGATTGGACTGGCGACTGATGAAGAATTGACAGCAGTGTCACACCAACACAATATGTTTAAAATATATAAATTGTGGCAAAATTCAGTGCATGAGGATTTAGTAGCATCTAGTTCTGTAGTTGCTGATTGCAACCCCCTCGCCTCACTCCGTCCTTCACAGCGTTAGAGAGAAAGGCCCTATCTAGAGCCAGTGTTTGGTTTGTCCCTTCTGGGCTACTGTAGAAACATGGCGGTTCAACATGGTGGATTCCGTGGTAGTGGACCAACTGCGTCTGTAGGCTCATTCTAAGGTAACCAACATAACAAATCTTATTTTCAGGTGATTATACACTAATAAAAAGATAGTTATGAATAACATGTTTCATTTCTCCCATATTCTATGAATAGAGCCCCTTAGATCTTTTAAAGTGTTTCTCTCACATCTCTTTACCCAAAAGCAAGTGTAGCAAAAACTAGGATGTATAGTAAGCAGGGCATCTTATACTTAGTAGGCTATGCGTGCATGATATTTTTAAAGGTGTTCCATGGAGTTTTTCCTGAACAAACAAAGTTTCTGTTTACATTCATCGTGTCCTTGTTACATCCTTGAAAAAAAACCCAAAAAAACAATTGTATTGAATGCATTCCCCACCTCATAAAACATTTGCAAAGCCAGCTGTGGCCATTTTTAAACCCAGCATTGTTTATATCCCTGCTAGTAGTTTTTTTTTTCTTCACTTGCCTTTGCTGGCAGTGCAATAGTGATGAAGCATGGCAGGTGTTGTATTGTATTGCAGGTGTTGTGTTGTATCATCCACGTGCTCGTGCCTGCACATGAACAAACAAAGTGGGGTTACTTGTAAATGGCTAGCGGTCAAAAGCTCCACAGGGTACATTTTTGAAAGCTTCACGTAAAGACTGTGACATTTCGATGAACTCAATGAGCCTTGCTGATACTTTCTTACGAGTGGTTTCTTCCGAGGTGGTCATCCAAAACCAGAACAAAGCTCTGCTGTTTCAAAACCTGTATGCTGGTAAATGTTTCACTTGTTTCGCTTTGATTATTATCTCACAGTAACACCGTGTATAAATAAATGATAAAGTACCCCGTAGGCTCAGGCAATACTGCAAAAATCTAGCAAAAAATACAGTCAACACAGAGGCAACTTGTTCCAGCCTGACAGAGGCAACCAGCCTGCCACCCTTGAGCTGCTTCTCTGCCACTCTGCTGCAAGCTTGTCTGCCAAGCTTTCACCACTCTATCACTGCTTCTCTGACACCTTCTGTCTGATTCTCTCTTACTTTTCTGCCGCTGTCGGACCACCATGAAACCGTTTCTTTGCACACACTCCAGAAGTAAGAAAGGGAAATATTTAATCTGTTCATGACTCTTCATTTGACATATTGACATGTCTCAGTAGAGGGTGCAACCACTGAGGGTGTTCCTGACACATTAGAGATGCGGCTGTAACTATTGCACAACTGGCAATTGATGTGGTTAAGACGACTTCATTATCAGTGAGATAAGAGTTAAGAGATCCCATTGGGATATGAATTCTTGTGCTCTAGATTTTTATGTGCATTAGTGAAGCTAAAATTACGGATTTAAAAAAAAAAAAACCTTTTCCAATTATTCAAGCACTCCACAAGCACAATTTGTCAAATCAAACCAACAGAAAGCGTTCCAGTTTTGGCAGCCTTGAGGCACGTAGAGATGGAACATAATCAAATTGCTTGTCAGGAAAAAGAGCAACATGGACTTGATAGAAATAAAATAAAAATAACAAGAGACAGAAATGTCACTGTCAAGTCTGTCACATAGTTTTCTACTAATGCGTGTCTCTCTTGAATAACTACAGAGGCGATGGTACGCAGCGCTGTACAGTAGACCATTATCCTGTGAGTGCATGTGTGTGGGTGGTCCTGTGCCTGTACGTGTTTTTTCAGGTCTTGCTTGATCTGTTTTTTTAATGCTGCTGCTGCATGTGTCATTATACAGGCTGATGTTCTTAATCACTTTCTTTCCTGCTTGAGAAATAATTGTCAAAGTCACTTTGACGACATGTCTACAAGAAAACAAAGTAGGGATGTGTTCTTGTGCAAATCGCTTGGAAAAGGCACAGAACATGACTGTGGCTTGTGCTTTTGATGTTCTTCGAGCAAGCAGGGTGATAATGTGCAGCATGATAATATTTGGTACCTTTTTGATCGCTATACTGAATCACCTGCCTGTGCCTCTCCTCCCATTTTGGCACACTTAAGTTCAAGGTGACTTACTAATTCCAAACAGGTGCAGGCAGGATTTAAAAAAAAAAAAAGTCCTTAGAGAGCCTGACGAACATGCCATTTTTGTAGGCATAAATCTCCATCAAGCACCGTGCGTCATCACAAAAATGACCCCCCTTTAAACTTGTACGGTCCAGTAACTAAACACCGTGACAGTTGTGACGTTGAGCTTACCGCTGTACAGTCTTTGGTCTCAAACAAAGTTCAGTCGCTTTGAAAGGTTAGCTGCAAACAAGCTCAAAGTTAAGCTTGTAAATATGACATTGGAGCAGAGAGCAGTATATAATAGTTCCAAGAAGAAGAAAAGCTGATGCTTGGATCTATGTCACTCCTCACATGGAAGGCCAACAGGCCTGTAAGACTCAGCTCGGTTTCAAGTGGTTTGCAGTCTCTTCACTGCTGAAGTGAAGAGGTCAGGGTCACGCTGACCGACCATTAAATACAGCAGCTGGGGGGTCTGGATGGAGAGCATTGTCGTCAGATAGTTAATACAATTATTCTATTGGGCCAAATATTTATATTTATATAAGTTCTTTTTAAAATAGAATATAGTGCAAAGCCAATATCTTTCAGAAAAAATGCTAAAAACAATTTTAAAGTAGCACGGCGTGGTGTGAAATGGGAAAGAAGTTGTCCTGTTGAGGAGTTTATAGTGTGTATAGTTTTGGATATGGTCTACCTGTCAGGCTTTAATGAGCCCACGCCTCACTTGTCACAGCAGCTCGTATACACAAGGTGGATAAGAAAATACCCATAAATAAGAAATATATAGAAGAAAGTCATGAAGTCATGCTGGTGTTAAAGAGTCTGACAGCTGTTGGAATGAAGGACCTGTGGTAGCGCTCCTTCTTACATGGTGGGAGTAGCAGTGTGTTGCTGAAGCAGCTGTTTAAGGCTCTCACAGTCTCACGCAGGAGGTGAGAGGAGTTGTTCATGATGGGTGTCAGCTTTGCTAACGTCCTCCTCTCCTCCACTTCCTCTGTGGAGTCTAGTGGGCAATCCAGGACAGAGCTGGCCCTCTTGACCAGTTCGTTGAGTCTTCCGCCTCCCAGCAGACGACCGCATAGAGGATTGCAGATGTCACGGTGTCACAGAAAGTTTTTAACAGAGCCCTGCACACTCTAAAGGACCTCAGTCTCCTCAGCAAGTGGAGACAACTATGCCTTTTTTTGCACAGGAAGTCTGTGTTGTTTGACTAGTCCAATTTATTGTTGACATGCAGGTACTTGTATGCTCCCACCATTTTAATATCACCGGTGTGGTGAGGCGTCTTCCTCCTGAAGTCCATCTCCTTTGTCTTGCTGGCACTGATATAAAGGTGGTTAAGATTGCACCAGTGGCTGTGGTGTATAGTTGTTTTGGTTCCCAAATTAGTTTCTAAATGTACTGGTACACTGGTAGGGATCCTATTAACTCTCAGCCTCCTTTTGTCTTGTCGTCTTTTATTTATTTATTTCAGTGGTTTTTTTTGTTTTGTTTTGTTTTGTTTGCTGTTGTTCTCCTTCTCAAGAGTTTACACTCTTACTTGTATAATCCTGCACTGGCCTGCATTCAATAAATATATCCAATACAGCATGGTTAAGTTTTATCCTTTGTCACTGAGTTTATTGTTCACTTATCTCTCGGTGTATGCCAAATATATTTAATAAAATTATGAGTGTTTTCATAATAAAATCCCCTCAGTGAGCCAGGATGTTCAAGCCTGGAACTAACTCACCTGAATGAAGGCAGCTATGAGATGCCAAAATATCTGCTTTGAATGGGCTCTATTGACTATTAGCTTGTGGGTTGAAGTAATTAGCAAAGCAATATCATGGATTGGATTTTAGTTGGCAAATCTAACAATGTGGGCAAGAGAGGTGTGAGAGGAGACCGCCGTGGGTGCTTTTCATTACACCAACTAATGCCTCCTCACGTCCTCTCCCCTCCTGTGACCTGGAAATCATTCCCCCTCCGCCATCATGGAGGATCTTCCAAACCCTTAAATGCACCATAAGGAGATGAGGAGAGAGGAGGCTTCAGAAGGAGTGAGGAAACACAGGAGTATCCTACATGGAAGCTTTCTATCAAGTGGTTGTGGACGTGAGGTAAAAATAGCACACAAGGCTGGGATAATTAGCTACAAGCTTATCCTAAGCATTATTCAATCAATCCTCATTCACACAGATTATTTACTTAGCACTTACTTTGTGGTGGCATGTACAGATCTACAGGTAACATAATAGAACATAGTTACAATAGATGCAATACAATGTGCCTTTAGAGCAGGGGTTGGCAATTAGTGGCCCGCGGGCCAAAACTGGCCCACCATCAATTATATCTGGCCCGCTAGATGACGTTGATTTATTTTAAAATATATATATTTTTAATATATCTTTTAAACCTCATGTTTTCTGTCAAAAATACATCAATTCCACAGATTTCACAACATTTATTGAAAAGTAGCTGATAAGTAACGTGACAAAACAGCAGCCAGAACATCCTTGCAGCCTCTTTACTTGACGCACAGGTTGGAGCGCTAATTGCGCGTGCGCTGTAACCTGTGGAAAATAAAAGTGTCCTGTGTCCCTCTTGCAACGGACAACGTGAACAAATATGTTTCATTAAATAAAAAAAAAAACAAAACCAAACAAGGTCGGCTCAAATATCAAATTAAAAAATGTGAATGCACATCAGCGGCATGGGGAAACAGATCTGTGCTGCTGTAAACATTAGTTACGGCAGGTTGCTAGGGCAGGTTGCCTGTTTCATGACAGACGCCAGGAGATGCAGCAGTGGGCGTAATAACAGCACAAAGAAGCAAATTAATGATTTTAAACTAAATTAAATACATTTTAAAAGTTAAATAACGTTTATTTTTAATATAATAGAAAAAATAGAAAACCTTTTAAGCATGGTCATGGCATGGAATTGTCAGAAAAAATTGGCCGGGTCCAAACTTATTTGCCGACCCCTGTTTAGAGTATGTAGGATCATTTAATTGCAAGTGTTGTGGCATCACACGAAGCAGCAGCTTCCTTGTCGTTTACTTACGATACAATCAACACAGCACAATCTGACACAGCTATGCGATGTATTATTGTGCAGATAACAATGCAAGTAAGTGAATGCAATGCGATGAACAATATTATTAAATGATACGCTCCTCTAAAGTGAGCAGACCAAGCTCCTCTGACAAAAACAGTCATTTTACCAGAATATTTTCACATCTAATTTGGTGAATTGTTGATTTATATTGACAGAAATCAGAGTTGGGGATTGTTGGATTTCTCATTTGGCAGCTTTGTCTCCTTTGTCCTTGCTTCTCTCCATTTCGCGTCTTCGCTGGGAGGAGCTAGACGCAAGGAAAGGAAGCAAGTGAGGTAAACGAGGAGACAGGTTAGCATAATGAACAGCACCCCAACAGTCCTCTGTAACAGCACCGTATCACTCTGTAGTTGCTATGACACAGCCACTTTTGAGCAATCCAATTAAGGTTCAAGGATTTTATTACAATCTGTCTCGTAACTATCCAAAGACACTCCGTTTGACAGCAACGAAGTAGCCATATTTGCATACAAAGACACGGTCAAAACTTATACTGCTGTATATTCTGAGAGAGGTGCAACTTTTTAGAAGTGTAGACCAATTAACTACTCCTACTTTTGGGGTAAGCAAGCAGACAGAAGACAGTTGAGGAACAGGGAGAAACAAATGTTAGTTCACTAGAAAGGGCCACACCATTAGCAAGATACGTCCAAATGATTTATTAATAAAACAAAAAGATTGTGAGTGAAGCGTGAACTCTTCTACTTCGTTGGTCTGCTGCTGCGTTGTTGGGAAGCTTCAGTGGGGAATTTGTTGTAGCATCCGGGCATGACGGACTCCCTCAGGGGTCCTAATAGCTTCAATAAAAAACCCAGAATCTCACAAAATGTCAGACTGGAAAAACATTTTGAAGAACATTTTGTGATGAATGGAACATTTTGCGATGACGTGCTGTGGCTCACATGGTAGTTTCGTTGTCTAGTTAGAGAATAAGGAGTAAGGAGAGTTGCTTGTTTGCTTCCCGGCTCCCCGCAGTCCAATCAAAGTGTCCTTGGCTCCCGGTGTGTAGATGGCTAGGAAGTGCTCCTGATGAGCAGTTAGCCAGAGAGGCACTATATAAATACAAGGTCATCCATTTACAAAGTTGTTTCGTCCAGTTGGTTTCTCTGGAAACAAAGCACATTATCTGATTCAATTATCAACAAAACAGCGAAGTGAGGCACCACTTATTTCCAGCTGAAAGGCATCATAAACATCCCTTAAGAAGGTAGACGTGCATCGCAAACAAGAGTCAATCTATTCACCGTCCTGATATCATCTGCTGATGTTCACCCTGCAACCCCTGACTACAATATTCCTATTTAACCTAGCGCAGAGGCAGTCAGCACCCCGCCGACAGGATAATGACAAGACGGTGACGAAGGTCAAACATCGTGGTGGAAGAAAAGTAGCGGGAGCATGATAGAGTGCTAAATGAGACAGGTATGTGTCTTACTAAGAGCAGAAGGGCAGCAGGGCCGCATCAGTGAACTGGTATATGTGCTGTTTGGGTATGAATGGTAAAAGGCTTCCAAGGTAAATTTCATACAGTCACATGCTGCTCAGATACAACTGTCAGCGTGCAGTGACTGCCCCACTGTCAGATTAGACTTGGAAACCTATTATTATGGCCACTGCTATGCTTTTGATAGGGGCCTATCAGCTTGCTGTTCCCTTTTTTTAGGTGGACTGCTAGGTGCTCGCTATCTGGTGACTTTTCTTGGGGTGTAGATTACACTATGTCCAACTTCATGAGCTAAAATTGGTTCCTGCAAAGCCTCGAGTCACTGGTCTCCGCTGTGTCCTGAGGAAAAAAAAAATCCATGCCTTAATTTTCCAACTGAATTCCCCCTAATGGATACTTTAATATTTATATTACCTTTCAGTATTCTGGAGGTTAATATTATTTTGCAATTAAAGCATCAATCCTCATTTGCCATTATATTAGGCATTACATCTCTCACTGATTTGACTTCGGCCTAAGGCTGACTCAGCTGTCGTCGCATACGCTGTACAGTATGACTGCATAACTCTGGACAAAGACTTTAAACAGACTTTTGGAAAGCTTTTGATGATTGATGGTTAAAAAAAAACAAAACATCCATGCTTGTTGAAATTTGACATACCTAAGGTCAGTTAAACTTGTCTAGTTTAAGGCATAAAATCAAAGTGTTCAAACATCCACAACAGCTAACCAAACATGAATTTTAGCACATTTACTCTGTAAATCAAGTGTACTTTGTTGGAACTACAAATGCAAATGTACAGCAGCTGAACTTTCAGCAAAATAGCCATGAAAAATAGTTGAATAAATTTACTCTGACAGTCAAACCAAGTTGAGGTTTTCTACAAGTTCGGCTGCTTTTCATTTTTAACTTGCCAAGTACTGTACATGTAACCAAAAAGCCACGGGACCATAAAATACTTACAGTACTGGAGCTAATCATGGGTTTACAGCTTCTCAGTAGAAAATTGCTACTAACTTGGCACACGTTGGACTGTGAACAGTCAGTGAGAAACTCATCTTTTTCCTTCTGGGATGGAAAGTGTCTCAGGAGTTAAATATTTCTGCAGCTAAACCTGTATTCAATAACATCAGATTAGTTGCCACTTCAGAGACAATTATATTGGAGAGATCATCAAGATTTATTAAAAGATTTAAAACAGTACTGATGTACCTACAACTCTGCAACTAACTTTTTTCTTTATGATTAAAACCAGTGCAATAAAGTTACAATCGACTAGCACAGAGTTATTTGAATGTCAAGCAAATACAGCGGATTAGACAAATGATGAAAACCATTTTCAGGGTCTCAGGTTGAATACATTGTGAAGCTTATGTATTATTACACTCTTGCCAGTAATTATCTGTTCTTATAATAGAAAACAAATGTATCTGATGAGTCGGATTTTATACAGTGTGTCTGAGCTAAGCAATTGTTTCATTCAACACACAACATAAAGGCACATAGGAGGCACACATGGAGTATTTTATTTTCTGTATCTGGACACCTCAGTCTAATATCATGCCTAAACTACACTTGTGTAAAGAATTAGTTTGACATTTTGGGGAAATATTCTTACTCACTTTCTTGCCAAGAGTTAGACGGGATGATTGATACCTCCCTCATGAATTTTTGATTTTTTAAAATCTTTTGTATTTTATATATATATTTGACCTTTTTAATCTATATTGGAAAGCGACAGCTGAAATGTACAGTGTGTGACATTTTGGCGGTTCTCTTTACAGAATATGGCAGAAATGGAGTAATAATATCATATGCATAACTATACTTTCAGTGTATAATCACCTGAAAATAAGAAATGATGTTTTTGTTACCTTGTTTCTACAGTAGCCCAGAATGGACAAACTAAACACTGACTCTAGATAGGACCCGTGTGGCTGATGTGACGCATGCTGGAATCAAATCTGTGCTTTGTTCTAACACGTGTTGGACCAGTGAGACTAGCTGTGGATAAATGCTGTGGAATAGACGATGATTTAACAGCTGACGGAACAAATGGCCACCTTATAAACAGAGAAGAAGAGTGGAATATGATGCAGCTGATTGTGCACACTGCTAGGTACAAAAGTAGCAGAGGACAAATGCGCCAGTGGTTGACAATTCCCACCTGATTGTGGATCGCTGCAGGCCCACAACACAGACACACACACATACACGGTAATGCATCTATCCATCAAAACTTAAATTGTTACAACGGCATTCAATTCATTTTCAAAGTATGACATATAGACTTCAGCCAAATCTCTGTCATGTACCATACCCTGTCTGGCAATCCCCTAATTTGTCACTTGGCCTTTCAAAAAATGGTTCACAGGGACAGATAGACGAGCAAATCATTTCATTAAAGTGGGGCATTACAGTGAGTGTGGAAATCAGGCTGACAGGGAAACGTCCCAGATGTTACGTTTTGGACAGTGAATATGCAGAGGGGGTGAGACTCAGTTGGCACAGGTTCATTCCCTGTATTCAGATGGCCTCATTCCTGTCAGAGCCACAGCCACACAATGTCCGTCTGAAGAGCTAAAAATAGTAACCGAAGCAAAGAACAGTGGAGAATTGTGCTCTCTTAAGGCTGCACTGACCTGAGCACGTTCAGCTAAGTTGCACCATCGCACAGTCAGTGTGTAGAAAAGTGTGAAAATGACCAGATTAAACTACAATATATCTTCTTCCATAATGACTTTGTTTTTTTAACGTCAGCTGTCCTAGAAAGCAAAACGCGAGAAATTCCCCGGAGCCCAACTAGCTCGTGTCTGAGTCACATGCTCGGTCCGAGGATCATTAAAACGACTCTGCAGCGTTTGAGTTTTTGATGGCTCCTCACTTTTCTACTGAAGAAATGAATGTCGTGCTGTCAACCATCTGCAGTCATGACTGCCTGCAGCTCTCTTTCTCCAAGTTTTCATAGCTGGCTCTCATTTCCATTGTTGCCTCTACCATCCCCATCTCTCCAGGAACAGCCGGCTCTCAAGTGTGCATACTGCAGACAGCCGTAAAATCTCCAGCCTGCCTAAGCATTGTCACTACAGTAGTTTCTAGGAATTTGTGCTTCTTTCTTGGGTCAACTTAAGATAAACAATCGGTATTCTTGGCTCAGGGAGCGGCTTCCTCTCAGCTTTTTTCTCTCTCTCTCTGCAGATAGTGTCTGTTTCATCCTTCACTACCTGCGAGAAGAAGCCCCTCCAAGTCAGTGTCTTTCAGTTTGTCTTTCATCCAGATGATAAATTGAATAGTTTTCAAAGCTGTTAAGTTCTTTCCTCTGCCACTGCCTTTCCCAGTCCACCATGGTACAGTTGATCCTGCTGAGGTGCATCCTGCAGCCTTAACTTCCTGCCACTCTTTACTTTTAAGTAACTTTATGCCTATAGATGCCCATGATCAGACACCAGTTATCAGCCGGAAAATGGCAGAACCGAGAGATGTGGTGAGAAAATAAGAGCTGGGTGCGACAACTTATTATTTTATTCCTGGAGACAGTGTCATAGTGGGAACAAACAAGGTGCAAGGCATAAAATCAAAGCACCATATAGGATAAGGATTCGATGTGTCACGAAGGTCCAGACGGAAGGACTGTCTATCTTTTCATGCCATGCATGAAATGAATGTTGTAAAAGACTGCAAGTCAGCTTTCACAGAACAGACATGAGTCTGTCGGCCAAATCAGGACATAACCAGCATCTCCCCTAATCTGACACAGTGACCATGTGGAAAGACATAAATGTTATGCAGTCTGATTCTGGCAAAAGATACCAGTGGAAATCTCCGTCCATCCAAATGAAGAGAGTGAATAGTAAAAGGGTTGGACTTATTTTAATGGCAATAAATTCATTTAAAAAACATGAATATTGGCAGGGAATAAAAAGGTCGTAGTGGGTGCTGGTGCTGGAATGCATTATATTTAAAGGTGTCTCTCATAATATGACCCTTACTCCTTTCAATGTAATGCGGTTCAACACCGCTGCAAACTAGAATTCATACATAAACATTATTAAATTTGTAAAGGCAGAATTTACAGCAGATCTTGGATCACAAAGAGTATTTGCATTAATACTGGATTTGTAGGCATAACTCAGAATCAAAATCAGGTTAATTGCCAAGTAGGTTTTCACATACAAGCAATTTGTCATGGTGTTTTGATGCATAACAAACATTAGTAAAGTAAATATAATGAATATATAATATAAATATATGTACAATATGTTTTTTTTTTAAATGAAAAGAGCTGTATAGTTTTGTGTACGAATCTGCACGTGTTCACTAGGTAGTGTGCAAAAGTTCACAGTATGCAAAATATTTAAATCCATCCATTTTCTGTAAGGTATTTTTTAAAGACGTAGCCATCCAAAAGATGTTAATTAAGAGGATATTAGTGTGTTAATGTAATGCACAGAGTAAGAAAAACCCTATGTTAATCTAAGGGGTTGGATCCTGGGTGGTATTGAGGGTGAAAGTCATGCAGGTGGTGTTTGGTGTCATAAGATGCATTTGTGGCCCTTATGTCACCAATTTAATGTAATTATTTTGTTATTCTTTAGCCAAGTACGAGATATTACAACTGACACTGTGAACTCTGAATAACATCCAGGAGGGGTGGCATTAAATGCCCCTTTCATAGGACTGCTCGTAATTACGACATGTACTTGAACGCAGCATGCAATTTCCGATTTCAGGTGAGGGGCTAACTGACCAGGTGGAAACAGGTGACAAACAACAGACAAATAAAACATGACACAGAGGACGGTGAAGGCAAATCTTTCAGGGAGGCAACTTCAAGACGGCTGAAGAAACGTTACGCTGACGTTAGTTGGATGTTTGGCCTGAGGAAGGATGAAGATGACGTTGTTTACTATCATGACGGATTCTTACTAAGAAAAACATCGGACACCTGGTTCAAGGTAGGACAGCTGGCTCTGATCAGTCACTTTGTGATGATGTTTGTTGCTGGTTTGATGGGCAGTGCAACAGTTTGTCACTCTGTTTGTGTGTGTGTGTGTGTGTGTGTGACTCGAAGGTGTCCGTTAATGTAGTTTGGCTGATAGATGATGTGGATTTGTGAGGAGAAAAGAGCGTTTTGTTTGGTGATTTATCAGAGCTGTGCGGTGTGATTTACTGGCGTGCTGCTCCATTTCAATTGAACTGATTAAACCCTGTATTGGCACACAGTACAGGTGTCTAAGAGCCTGTATGCACTATGCGTTTTTGCACCAGGCCTCTCATATGTGTGTCTTGCTGGTAAACAGCATGGATTTCATAGACCACCAGTATTGGGTTAAAGTTAAAGATGGTCTCTCCTGTGTGTAGGCTCACCGCCCTCTGTCCTATATCTGTGATTGATGGCAGCCCCATCTTTCATACCTCTGAGAGGAGGACACCGCAGAGATGAAGTAAACATGAGAGAAGCTAGAGTTTGTGTAGTTTCTGTGCTCTTTTTGAATCTATATGTGTCTAAAGGCATACTTTCAGACAAGTTTACTTTGCAGGAAAATGTATTCTTATATTTTCGCTGTTGTGTTATGGCTAAAGCAACATAGCATTCGATTTTTCACGTGTCAGAGAGTAATACTACTGTGGTAAATATGGACAGTTATACACATACATGTTATGATTACATTCATTTTCAAAAAATAGTGAGTCTTTTCTAACAGCCAAACAAGTACAGCAACATAAGACATAGCAGCCAGCTAATATTACTAGACCAACAGCAAGAAGCCCAGCTCGGCATCGACAGATTTTCCTCTCGATCAGTCACCCTCGTTTTGTTTTCTTAGCTTCCTCTGTCAATGTCCTCTTCCCTCTCTGAGTCTCGGAGGCTGACGAGTCTGGTTACATTGCCCTCTTGCCCAGCTCCAGTTCTGGCATGACACTAGCTCCACTTCCCGTCAGCATTCCTCCCTGCGCTGGACCCGAAAACCTCGAAAACAAACAGCTGAGCTCACAGTCTGTGCAGCCTGGCTAACAAACTGAGCTAACATTAGCTAACAGCAGCTATAGTTTGCAGCAGTCGACTTTACTGTCCATAAGGAAACTGTAAATCACAGAGAGTTCAGGCAGAGCCGCTGGAGGACAAACATTTTCTCCATAAAATATGATCCGGTTTCACTAAAATCAGTGTTGGTGCTGTGTGACTTAGTGCTGTACAGCGGTGCATACTTGCAGTGATCCCACCCGGAGCACAAAGTTATGTAATGCAAGAACAGGGAGCAGAGCGGACAGAGACTACATGTCAGTTATCTTATGATAGAAATGTTACATAATGTTGCTTTTAAATATGGGGCCATTGTAGCAAAACTTACAAATGTAAGTGGAGAGTTGTGTAAATATCTCAATCTCTGTGTGCATAATGCAAATTGTGTAACTACAGTAATTGCTCCACAGTTAAGCACTATAGTAATTAATTCCAGCATACACTACTGTATGTAGATATCTAAGAAGTGTTGGCGAGCTGTCAGTGATTTTTATTTAATTGCATTGTTTTTTGAGGAAAAACTGGAAGACAAAGTAGACCTGCTTGTTATGAGATTAAACTGAATTATAGCAGTTGGTGTGAGAGTTATGAATATGATTATTTTAATTAGGATTATTATCAGATACACTCATATAAAAGGAGCCGTGTGAACGTCAGTATGTTTTCTGACAAAGTGTCAGATAACTCATATTAATAAATGTGATTTAAGCCTCGAGTGTATGAAAGCCACATTTGTGTCGTGTTTTGAATGACCTTTTTTAAATATTGGCTTTTGAGTGAAAGTCTAATTTGACTGAACAGTGTTACTGCTGCAGCACTCTCTGACACTATTGCCACTAAAGTTTAAAAAAAAAAAAAAAAACTAACCTAAATTATGTCCAAGTTGCAGATACATTTTGTAAAGACAACATAATTTTCTCATTATAAAAACTGTGTTTCTCACAGACCAGAACCATTCTCGTCACAGCATAAATATGGAGGCGCAAAATGCAAAACAAATGTAAATAATGCTGTCTGCGACGGGTTGAATGAGCATTTCTAAAAAGCATACCTCACCGTCAATTTGTGTTTTCACAAACACAGCTTGCAGTGCAGGAGAACACGACCCTGAACCGGTTTGATATTTTATGAGTTTAGTGTATCACTAATTACCCCGACTTCATGCATCACTCTGCTGAACTAGAACTAGTTGTAGGCATGACCTCGATACTGTATGTCTATATCAGTCTTTTGTCTCCCGCTGGGAGTACATTGTCTGCCTCTGTGCCACGTTGAGGCGGTAGCAGGTTAATATCCGTCCTCGCATAATCTCCTTTTGCGGCTGTGTTTTTGGCGAAGGACATGTATTTTTGTGCAAGCTCCATTATATTGTGTTTAAAAGGAGGGAAGTGGCACCTTCTTAGGTTAAGTAGGTGAGTAAGTTAAATTAAGTTTAAAAAAAAAAAGACCAACTGTAAGAAATGGATAAATAAAAATGATCATGAAAGGATTCATTTATGCTTCGGCCTATTTTCCCCCCAGAAATAAGATTAATGTCAAGCATATCTGCTGGAAGCAGGTTGATACTGTTGGCCTGTTTTTTTTTTTGTTTTTTTTTACAAATATATTGATTCATTAGTTGATTAAACATATCTATTTAACAGAAGTAGAAATGTAAACAAGTTTTAGGGGAAAATTATTAGCTTTTTCTTGGCAAACAACAGTCGGGTTGCCAGATTTGGTACCATCAAACCCGTATCAGGATCTGCAACCACGGGTCAATTGATTGATTAGTTATCAACTTTTAAATCATATGCCGACTGTTTTGATAATTGAATCATCATTTTGAGTTATTTCTCAAAGATAAAACATTTGATTTGAGTTTCTCAAAGTGATATTTTCTGGTTTCTTTAATCATCCATGGCAATAAACTGAATATTTTCGGGTGGTGGACAAAACAAGACATTTGAGTCACCTTGGAATTGCTTGGAAGTGAGAAAATGATCAAATATTGACACGAAAATAACTGTCAATGTTGCAGGCCCGTGAACTTCAATAATATCTGGTTGGATCTTATATTTTTTTTAAATAACTGTCCAGTACAATATACTCAGAGTAGTCGTTTTGATGTCTTCTTCTGGCGTGTTGGTATTCTTGTTCAGAGTGTCTATATGAAACATAACACCAGACCTCCTCTTCAACTCACAATTTACAGCACATTTACTGTACAGTTACTGTGCTCCAATATCATATATATAGTTTGCCACAGTTTGAAAAATGTTTTAGTTTGAAAAAATGTATCATGGTTTTGGCAGCATTCACATTCGAAATGCTAGCAGCTGCCTTAAACAGCTACTATTAACCCGTGGCTAGTCCTGCTAGCAAAGACATCCAGAGGGAGCTTGGAGGAGAGACATTTCTTCTTCATGTCTGAAGGAGCCAGTCGAGGTGTTTTCAGGGATCTAATCAGGATGCCTCCCAAGTGCCTTACTTTGGAGGCTTTCCAGGCACGTCCAACTGGTAGAAGACCCTGGGGTAGACCCAGAACACAGTGGAGAGATTATAGATCTCATCTGGCTTAGAAATGCCTCAGTATCCCCCCGAGGGAGAGCTGGAAAATGTGGCTGGACTTACCTCACTTAGGCTGCTGCCGCCGCGACCCAGCCTCGGATACGTGTTAGAAAAAGGATGTATGGATGAATGAGCAATGCATGAACAAACTTTAGGCTAAAAGACAGTACAAAGTGTGAGATGCTTGTTCTGTAAGTGGGTTCACTGAGTCTGTGTCAGTCGGTGAACCTTTTATAATGACATACAAGACGACTGAATGAACATGAAAGCAAGTTAGAAGTGAATGAACCAGTTCTGATTAATTTTTATAACACACTGCAACGTAAACATGACTACAAATACCTGACGACTTTGTTCATCAAATATGCAGCACTGAGACAGAGGCTTTTCAGTGTACATGGAGCTATTCTGTAGCATTAACATGAATTATTACTCACTGTGGTAATGACACGCATAAAGTAAATTCTGAGGTTCTGATCTAAATCAAACTGGGCTTTTAGATAAAGATCAAAGACATCAAAATCTTGCATCTTCAGTACTCTGCAACACACACGCTCTACACACACACACCGAGCCTTCGTTTCATTTGGTGCTCTGAGGGCCCTGCACAGGAAAACTTTAGGTCTGATCTAAATATTAAGTGATGCAATGTATCCGACACTTCCTTCAATAGGTGCGATCTGTGAAGCTAACTATTCACCCTTTTTTTCCCCCCCTGCTCGAAGCCTCGCGCTTGTGCCTCTTCTTCCCTCTACGCCAGTGCCTGGGTGATGATGGTGCAGCGAGCATTAAAGGGGCTGCTTTGAACAAAAAGATCCAGTATGAAAAGGAATGGGATATTAGGCAACATGAAGGGATCGCGGAGCCGCAGCTCTCTCCCTCCCTTGAAGCTGTCATATAATTAGATAAAGGTAGACGCTCCGCTGCGAGTCCATCCCCGTTGAGAATTTCACGCGACCCACGGGTCAGGCCGTAGATAAAACAGGCAGGAGGAAATGCAAGATGTTTCCACCTTCGTGTCAAGGTGACATCACCTCACAACAATGAGGGAAAGGAAAGATAGGAACACTCGAATATTGTATGAGGATAATTTGATGATAAAAGACGAGTGGGGAAGAGGATACAAGGGTGAATCTGTAAGGTAAAAGAAGACACATTGAAGTTGTCTCACTCTTTTCCCCCATGCGACCAGCCTGCTGCACTGTACAAGTCAACGTTTTTTCAAAGAAAATCAAAGGTTCTGCCAACCTCTATAGCATGGAATTTTTTTTTATTAACCTTTCCTAACAATAAAGCGAGAATTTATTCATGAGACATGCAGTGAGGCAATGTGTGAATGAGGAATATTTGCTTAAAAATGTCTTGACATCTGTAATCTCTCACATCTCAGCCACTGCTGTTCTCTGAGAGTAATCGATGTAATGCTCGCTGAAAAATCTTTATCTAAAAATCTCAAAATATAAATGTTCTTCGCCTCAAGTTAGACACCCCGTGCAGTTCAATCAATCCCAGAGCCTGACATGCTTTAATAAGCATAGGTACACATTTTCCATTTTAAATCTTTTGCCTCATTCTGACCCAGTTTTCACAAACCTCGTGTGATATACTGACAGGCAAGCCCCTCTGCTGCACACAGAAATCCTCTGAAACTTGTAGAATTGCAGGCAATAGAGGCCTTTGGGCCATTTGTTTTCTCTGGATAAGTCATATTGTGGTATTCAGTACAGCAAAGCTGATATCTAAATAATATCTATATATAAATCATCTAAAATCTTTCATATCAATTTCACGAGCTGGTTAATATGTGAACTTGAGTAATAATAAAACCGAAAGCCGACAGAAAATTAACAATGTAATCTGTGATGATGTGAGGGTGCTTTGGTTCACTGTGTAGGAGGCTGAATATGTGAAACGATGGAGCATTTATTTGAAAGTTTACCCATGAGTGAGCTTAATTTCTTCATAGCGGTGGCAGTTGTGTGGCAGAAAACACATCTACATCCTCAGTGGCCATAAAAATGGTCTCTTATTCAGTATTTCTCCAAATAGTAAATCATATTGCGCTGTTGGGTTTAGTTTTCAGTTCCTTGTTTCTGTGATTTAAAAAAAGTCCATATTGATTGGCTGATATTAAGTGAAAATATATGATTGGAAGATTAGTATTGATGCTTTCAAGTCACTGATCTTGAAAACCGATTGATGACGCACATGCTATTTGTTTACCGGCAGAGCTTGACCTCTCCAATACGACAGGAGCATAACCAATATGGGCTGTCAACGGAAATAAACTTTATCCAGCCAGGGTACCCGGTCAGTTAATGGTCACTTTGAACGGACCTAGGTGGGAAGGTGAATGCCCAACATTAACCGCCACTTGATAATGAATGAAACTCCGCCTGCGACGAAGGTTATAAATATTGAAAAATCAAAAGGTGAATGGTTGGAAGCCTTTTGTTTACTCCGTCAGATAAATGAAGGTCTTTTATTGTTCTGGCGCCTCTATGAGTTGTGACTTTGAGTCTAGGATAATTCAAGCTAGGTTATCCATAAAATGTAAATATTCGTCCCTGCTGGCCGGTAACTGTGGTGGATTTTTTTTTAGGTTCATAGATTAACATTGATTTGGGCCAAACTTGTTTCTACACTGTTGAATAATGTTAAATTAGTTAGCATGTATGGTATATATATATATATATATATATATATATATATATAGATAGATAGATAGATAGATAGATAGATAGATAGATAGATAGATAGATAGATAGATAGATAGATAGATAGATAGATTTGTATTTGGTAATATTGAATTACAATATTTGTAGAATAGGAACTGCAGTATATATATTGAGTATTATGATTGTATTGAATCAAGAAATCTCTATCATCTTGGCCCTTTAGAGTCAGTGACAGTTAATTTTAATTGTACATACAGGTGTGTACAGTTCAGTTTAGATTTGTCAGTAGGCTGAACATATAAAGCCATAGACTGTATGTCTACAATCTTCCATGGAAGGAAGCATACAGTGGGGCAAAAAAGTATTTAGTCAGCCACCAATTGTGCAAGTTTTGTAATTTTCATCATAGGTACACTTCAACTATGAGAGACAGAATGGGGGGGAAAGAATCCAGGAAATCACATTGTAGGATTTTTAATGAATTAATTGGTAAATTCCTCAGTAAAATAAGTATTTGGTCACCTACAAACAAGCCAGATTTCTGGCTCTCACAGACCTGTAACTTCTTCTTTAAGAGGCTCATCGCTCCTCCACTCGTTACTGTATTAATGGCACCTGTTTGAACTCGTTATCAGTATAAAAGACACCTGTCCACAACCTCAAACAGTCACACTCCAAACTCCACTATGGCCAAGACCAAAGAGCTGTCAAAGGACACCAGAAACACAATTGTAGACCTGCACCAGGCTGGGAAGACTGAAGCTGCAATAAGTAAGCAGCTTGGTGTGAAGAAATCAACTGTGGGAGCAATTATTAGAAAATGGAAGACATACAAGACCACTGATAATCTCCCTCGATCTGGGGCTCCATGCAAGATCTCACCCCGTGGGGTCAAAATGATCACAAGAACGATGAGCAAAAATCCCAGAACCACACGGGGGGACCTAGTAAATGACCTGCAGAGAGCTTGGACCAAAGTAACAAAGGCTACCATCAGTAACACACTATGCCGCCAGGGACTCAAATCCTGCAGTGCCAGACGTGTCCCCCTGCTTAAGCCAGTACATGTCCAGGCCCGTCTGAAGTTTGCTAGAGAACATTTAGATGATCCAGAAGAGGATTGGGAGAATGTCATATGGTCAGATAAAACCAAAATAGAACTTTTTGGTAAAAACTCAACTTGTCGTGTTTGGAGGAGAAAGAATGCTGAGTTGCATCCAAAGAACACCATACCTACTGTGAAGCATGGGGGTGGAAACATCATGCTTTGGGGCTGTTTTTTCTGCAAAGGGACCAG
Source organism: Miichthys miiuy (assembly GCA_036365135.1). Classification (NCBI taxonomy): domain Eukaryota; kingdom Metazoa; phylum Chordata; class Actinopteri; family Sciaenidae; genus Miichthys; species Miichthys miiuy. Next base: position 26,461,523 of record CM071603.1, read on the forward strand.
GACGACTGATGCGTGTAAAGGAAAGAATCAATGGGGCCATGTATCGTGAGATTTTGAGTGAAAACCTCCTTCCATCAGCAAGGGCATTGAAGATGAAACGTGGCTGGGTCTTTCAGCATGACAATAATCCCAAACACACCGCCCGGGCAACGAAGGAGTGGCTTCGTAAGAAGCATTTCAAGGTCCTGGAGTGGCCTAGCCAGCCTCCAGATCTCAACCCCATAGAAAATCTTTGGAGGGAGTTGAAAGTCCGTGTTACCAGCAACAGTGTGTGAAAACCTTGTGAAGACTTACAGAAAACGTTTGACCTCTGTCATTGCCAACAAAGTATTGAGATGAACTTTTGTTATTGAACAAATACTTATTTTCCACCATAATTTGCAAATAAATTCTAAATACTAAATACTTTTTTGCCCCACTGTATTGATGTGACACCTGTCTGGCATACCGGCTAGATTACCACCGAAAGCGTCCTGGGAAATAGATCTTTAGAAGAGTGAGAACAACAGGCTGTAAACTTAACAAACCGAATCTCAGTTTGTTGGCTTCTCCCACGCTCTCTGCTCCGGTGATGACTGTCAGTGAAGTTGGCTAAACCACTTTACTGTTGAGCTGACAGCACTGTCAGCAGCCCGGGAGTCGAAATCTGATGTTTTAACATCACAGATCACAAAGAAAAGCATTCAAACGTGAGTCTTACAGGTAAAACACAAGGCTTTGTTGGCTGATATGGGTGCTTAGTATGGCACTGAACAGAAAGATTCAGTATGAACAGCCAGATTCGCCTACACTGTCAGCCCTAGTTCTCACTGATGTAAATACTCATAACAGAAACATGAATAATCTGTGCTTGCCTTGCTACGACATGTCCGAATATCTTCTGTGAGAAGGTCTGAAGGCGTACACTACCAAGGAAAAGGGGAAGGAAACAATAGGGTGCCACTGCAGCTTTGATGCTTGGTCTTCTAATAATGATCAAACGTAGAAGGATCTCTCACATTGGCAAAGGAATGAGAGCCATGACTCCTCTCACTAAACCCACTGATCTCCCCCTAGTTTTGTTCTTTCAAGTTTGCCTGGGTCAGACAGCACACAGAAACAGAAAACAGAGAGAAAAGTGACCTGTAATTAACTTTTATATGTTTAAAGGTTAAGGAATACAAAAAGGAAGGAATATAAAACTCAAATTGTTGCAGGGGAATTTTGTTTTGGGGGAAAATGTTACATAGATATGAACAAGAAAAAGCCAAAAGACGACTTGGAGAATGTTCTTTACATGACCATGCAAGAGAGGAAAGAGATCTGCCTGTTTTGTCTATCTGATCCTTTAGGCAACAAAGGCAACTAAAGTCACCCAATTAAAGTCTGTGGTCACAGTTAAAACCTATAAACGTTCATGGTCCGTCCACATAGGTGTTTCCACTTAATTTGCCTGCTGTGTGAACCTGAAAAGACTGATTCCCTTTGTTGCGCTGTTGCAACCTTTATCGCCGGCTGTACTCCATTCAGCTGTCCTGGTATACCTCATGTTACAGCATCGGATGAAGGATTGTTGAGCGTTGATTGTTGCATCAGTATCAATCCCCCCTGCCGTTCTATCAACATTGTGTTTGCAGGTATGTTATAAATTAATGATCAAACAGTGGCAGGTAGTGGGGCCTATGTTGGAACACATCCTTTTCTGAATGAGTTGTTCAGTAAATATAGACATAATATATCTGCTATGCTACAGCACGTGTGTGTGTGTCAGAAAACAATAGAAAAATTACATTTTTGGTTTCATGATAGTGCCCCCCAAATTTGGCATTAATTCAAAGGTGCAATTTTCCAGTAGATGGAGACTTTATTAAGATGTAGCCCAGTCAATCATAGTCAGAGCAGACAGTCACACCGAGGCAGGTACACAGCACAACTGCCACAGAGAACAACTCCATATTGGCTCTCCTGCTTAGGTCTCCTTATCTAACTTAAAAACATGCACACAGGTCTTGTCCTGCACCTTGTTGAACGAGCCACCGAATTAGCATTCAAAAAAAGTGCCCTGCTAATCTCAGTTTGCTAATTAGCTGCCCAGGTGCAGCACATTAACCAGCATGGAAACATATCTGCAAATTAGCACATTTTGGCAAGGACAACAGATACAGTGTTTTTCCATTTGGAGTCAGCCATGGCAAGAGTTTTGTTTACCACACCCTAGTTAGCATTTTTCCTTTCACCCTTTTTCTTTTCTTTAATCATGGTGGACACAACATGAATATGCCATTCAGCACATCAATTTTAAATATAATGGAAACTCTGCCTGAAATAAATTGGCACAAACCAGTACTGTGCTGATTGTGTTTTGGAGCCTGCCCATGAAAAAGGTGGCGTCATTTGATTTCCCCGCATGGTTTCCCGAAACCAAACTCAAACCTTAGCACAGGTTTTATCAGCCAGAATAACTGCAGACATTTGTGTGAGTGTGAAGGTCTTATAGGATTATAGGAGAACGCCTTCACAGCTAAAGGAAAACAACATTGACCTTTGGTAGAAAACTGGACTTTGTGCCCTGACCTTTTCACTGCAGCTTTTGTTATCGATAAGAACATCACACTAGTTCTTGCTTTGGTACTTTACAGAAACAAGTTTGTTTTAAGCTGCTGTTGTTTTCTTTTCTGACCATGTTATTCAACCTAAATAATAAGGCAATCTCAAAGAACTTTCAGAAGTTTTTTTTTAAAGCCGGCATTGAAGGTTCAAAGATGAACTCGGCAATGCTTCCTTAACAACAACTTTAATGAAAAAAGTGTCCTGATGTACTCAAACTAACAGGAATATATACCAAGCTCAGCATTTCATTTGAAACAGGTCATTACAGTTCGAATGTTGGAACTAAAATCTAAATTTACAGTCTACAAGCTCAACAGACCACTTGAAGAAGGCTGTCTGGTCATCCAGCAGAGGACGCTTGACCTATTGCATGCACTGTCAGTAAATCTTGCAAAAAACAGACAAACAATTTACCTGCTTAGTATATTTGCATATTTAGAAGCACATGAACCAGGAAAATGACCAAATCTGAGCAAGTTAACAAAGTCTGGCAGGCGAAACGTTTCTGAAACACTCCGGGTGGGGTTTGAAGTTGGTGGAGAATGGACCAAAACAGCGTCGTGGCCACGACATGATGGACGCATGCCCATTGTGATTTCCCCTTTATTCTACAACGACAACAAATCTGTGGACTATCTTGCTAGCTAACTACTGTTCGCTCATAAAAAGGACAACAATTACAAGAATGACATGCATGTGTGGATATGTAGCCCATTAGTGTGATAAAGACGAGTGTCTCATCTTGTAGTGCAGTCTTTGTTTTTGACTCTTATTATTAATAAAATAGATTACTTTATTCATCCCAAAGGGAAATTAGGTATTATTAAGTATGTAAAAAAAAATACACTAATAATGAGTATAAACTAGTCCTTTGTCAGGAACCATATTTATCTATATGAACCCATCTTATGAAGCAGGTTTGTCCTCCATTTCCATGCATTTTTGTCACTCCACACTTATATTGTATTGTCTCAGAACTGAGCTCTGCTTTTCCTGTTCCCCTAAAGGAAAACGCTCATAAGAAGTGTATGAAAGCAAAGACACACACTATATTGGCAGCCAAAGTTCAACTACAGCTCTTGAATGCTGGGAAATCCTTAGTGGATGTTTGCTGCTGTGTATCCCCACCACTTCCAGTGTACACAGTAAGTCAGGCATACAGAGGCAGGGTTATGTCAAGCCTGCCTCCCTCTTGCCTTCCCGTTTTCAGAGGCAACTAAAAAAAAAACAAAAAAACATCTGGTTGCTCCGGGTGGGAAAAGCATGAAAATCTATCCGATAATAACCAAGATGGATGCTTCAGTTTATCATTTGAAGGTACTGCTGCAAAAGCTAAATTAGGTGGCCACTGCATGTCTGCAGGTCTTGGTATATTTATTTATTTTACATAATTGGAGCTACTATTTGCCCATAAAGTGTGGTTCACTAAATGCTGAATGGGCTTGTTTCAAGGCAACAAGTTCAGTTGTTCCATTAGTGTTTGATTGCCAGTACAAAGCCCATTGTTACTAAGATTGATGTTGCACTTACATTATTTTCCATAGATAAAGGCCGGGTCTGAACCAAGGGTTGGATGCAGTGTCAGTATGGTGGTGTGTGTAGAGTTTTGATCACTATTTGGAGAACGTGCTGGAGGCAGAGTGTGGTGTGAATGTATAAAGTGTGCAGCATGTAACTGTGTGATGAAGATCTACATCAAGCCTTAAATTGAGATGCTACTATTTAATTCAAAGGCCTTTTCCAGTGAATATGGGATTATGAAATAAGTGGGGTCTCTTAATGACTGGGCTCCTTGCTTGCTGCTTGTTTACTACATGAGTGTATCTTCTTCAGTGCAGTGAAAGCAGAGCAGCACTCCTACTGGTAAGTCAAGCAGCAACTTCTGTGGCTGGCTACGGAACGATCAATCTCAATAAGCCTCCATGTTGAAATCATCATTCAGCCTGCCTCACGTCTGCTGATGATCCACAGCTTTGATTTTTAGATTAGCCGGGAGGTGGAAGAGGCAGGACTGCCAACATGGCGGCGGCCAGAGCTTCAGATTTTGAGCTTCAAAACGACTCTTTAGAAACCTGTGAGTGACGTCACGAACACGCCCTCCATTCTTTATACTGTCAGTGGTTGCAACCATGATAGAATAGTAATAATGTACAGGGAACTTGGAGGATGGTTGCGTTCAACTTTCTCGTTGTCATTTTGACAGACACAGTTATAAAAATCCCATTATAATCTATTATTTTCTAACTGTGTTAATGATATTGAGACATGAAGCCTTTTTAATAGCATTCGATTGTCAAAGAAAAAGAGAAAAAAGATGAACTGACACCGACTGTGCAGTCACTATTCATGTGAACACCACGCGAAGCAGATGAATAATTCTTACCTCCTCGTTGCCACTCGCTTCCCCAGTACAACTCTGTCACCTAGAAATTATGTTTCTATAACTACTAAATTGTTTTCATAATCATGTTGTGTCATGAAACATAATCACTCAGAATGTTTTTACTGGTTGAAATTAGTTGTATATGAACGTAATAGACCTTTTCCAGAGCAGCCACTTAGACATGAAATAAGGTTCAGTCCCATTCAGGTCAAACAGAGTCAGCGTGCTGCCGTGGTGCATGTTGGCTCACTGGAAAGGCTCTGCTGCAATAAATGGAAGGGATCTTAATTAGTGTCATTGGAAACACATGCATTGACCCTACTATTTCATGTCAACATGGCCGCTGTGAAAAAGGTATATTAGCGGCTCCTGGCTGATACATTTTCAGTTACTTTCTTGTTCTTTATCCTCGACCACATCAATTCTTCTTTTTTAATCTCGCTCATTAACCTTCTTTACGAAACACACTCAGCTGCCGTGACATTCTGCAGTAGCGAGGCTATGTAGCGATCTAACCTACCAATGCAATCGCTAACGACAGCGAGTTCATGTCTGTAAGATCGAGGCACACTGGGAACTCTTACTACAGGTAGTAACCCTTGATGTTAATCTGTCAAAATGACCAAAGGACTTCAGAGTTTTCCGTCAGTGTTAAAAATAAATAAATTAAATTACAGAAAATATTTGGTTAATGCAATGCCTGGCCTTTAAATTATGAAATGGTTGAATGCCAAAGAGTCCTTGAAAATACTTTAACTAGAAGCCTCCAGCCCCACAACGCTATGTACTATACTCAAACCACATTAATAGTTATGGTAACACTCATTTCCTGTGATATAAAATGTTTCAAATCATTTTTTTATACTGTCTTCTTTCAATTCTAGTTGTTCAAAAGTTGTCATTTTTATACAAAACGTTTTGTTCCAAACAAAATCAAATGCTTGAAATAAAGAAGCAGCTCAACCAGAATAGATCTGTGTGCTTACAGTACCCGGTTGCCTTTCAACACAACAAACAGTTGGAGGTGAACTGACTGAAGACACTTGTCTTCCACAGTCAAAACAGAATCATGCTAAATCAAAGCCCAAACTTTTGGCTGACAATGTTTTTTTTGTCTGAGTTTAACAGAAAGGTTAGAAACTACTTCACTTCTTACTTTTCAAGTCATCTTTTGCATAATTGCATCATTTAATCACTCGTCTTTAAAAAAAAAACTGCACCTTTTTTTTTTTTTTTAAAGCAAAACCTTTTGTGTGAGATTTTTGTGTTCATGGTCACTATAAGAGCTAATCAAAAGAGAACCTGCGAAGTTACTCCACAGTGGTCCACTTACTGTGGTCTGATTACTCTGTACCGTGGTGCGAGTTCTTCACCTTGTGATCCTTGTGGTCTCTTACCTTTGCCAGCCAGCCGGTCAGGGCTTAGTCAATCATCGATTTGAACACACTTGGTGGTTGCCCAGCCGCACACTTGCATGAAAATGAGTTCTCACAGCGGTGTCGGCGCCTTGTTTAATTGCATACTTTTATGCAAATCGGTTGAACCACAACTTCTCGGTTCAACGGTGACATAGCTGTAAAAAAACAGTCGCTGATTACAGACATGAGGCATTTGCAGCTTATGTTTGACATGATGGCAAAAAAAAAAATATATATATATATATATATATATATATATATATATATATATATATATATATATATATATATATATCTACAGAAGAAGAGCACTGCGGGTTTCACACTGTCAGGAACACACTACATTAGTGGCATACATTTGTGATTGATCCAGTGATCATTAGTGAAATATAAAATTACTGGGGAATACATTGAGTTTCACTGATCGTGTACATGTACTTCATGTGTATTTAGGCTTAATAATGGAAAGCTGCAGGATGATTTATAGACTCCCAAGTCAATATGTTTCTTTAATGCTCGATCTGCTGAAATACCCATCCTTGGACATGATGTCCCATTTATCATCAAATTAATAATACATCTTCTGGAGGTTTTGCTGTTCTCTTGTATTCTGTATTATTTCAAGCTGATTTAAAATAAGAACTATTATTAACATCTCTGTATTCCTCCTCTTCTTTTTTTTTTCCATCCTTGACCTTTCTTTCTGGTCTCCTCATTCCTCCACGCAGTGCACTGATGCTACTCAACCACAGGCTAATTCAGCACAGGGCGTGAAGTTAAAACACGGTTTCAGCAGCAATAAAACACATTTTGGGTTTAGTAAATCACATAGTTGGGAGTGATGCGTTTAATCTCCTCACCTGTTTTTGTGATTTACAACTAACCCCTCTTAAATTTAATATTAATCAGTAAAAAATGAGCCTTCTCTCCATCCGTCTATATTTCAGACATGTAATATATGCTCAAACACCTGGTCAGTGGATTATTTCTCCATATCTGTAGCAATAAAATAATCATCATCCAGGGGAGTGTTTTACAAGATCCGAGTTCATCAGTAAGCACCATGAAGCAGAAGTGCACTTTCAGATGTAGGTAAATACCAAGTAAATGTCACCCGCACCAACCACCGAGACATATTCGTCTCGCATGTTTTGTTCCTGCTAAGTAATTAAAAAAAAGTTTCTAATTAAAATGAACAAACGGCATCGCATATTTTTTTTTTAGTTTTCTTTTATCTGTTGACTAAAAAAATAAGAAGCAGGATTATGAAAAACAAGTCGTTTCAATAAAATAAATGCATCACGCTCTGATTTTCTTTTTTCGTCTAATAAATAGCAGCAGCTTTTCCCATCAAATTCTTTTCTTGAAGATTTGGTAAGGCGTCGTCAGGCATGCTGTAACTCAGCAGTATGAGTCAAGCACATTTGGATGGATGAGTGCAGTTGGGCTTGTTATCAACGGCTTTTCCCAGGACTAATACTCGTGCTTCTATAGAAAATCTTCCTGCTCTTACAGCTGGTTTAACATCCGGTTAATAATCCCTTTGTGTGGTCTTTTCAGACAAAGGGATTAAACATCATAGGCGTAGCCTAGTTTTTGGAGGGTTTTATCCAGGGACTGTGAACACTTGCTTATGGGACATGAGTATATAATTGGTATTCATGATTTTTCTTTTTTTTTTTTTACAGTTTGTTATTAATAATACCCACTCCAAGATTCCACAAAAACGTGAACTTATCTGCAGCTGCTTTAGACAGTGCTGCATTCTTGGAGCGCTGTGACAAGGGCGGGTTTGGTCTGCTGTAAGGCTGCAGCACTTTGTAAGGAGGCTAGAACAGTAGACTCCTTGTTTCCATGGTAACCCTGAGTGTGAGTGTGTGTTTATGTGTGTGTGTGTGAGTGAAAAGGATGGTGCCACGGTGAAGAAGCTTGAGGTGAGTTCATGATGCAAAATGATTTGACCACATAATGTTCCTCCTCTAAATAACTGGACCGGTGTTGTGGCATCTTAAACGTCTGCACCGCATCCCGGATGTGTTTTTATTTCGTCTTCCAGCTCGGCATGTGGCCGCTCACTCACTAAAATAATTTCCCTTAAAATAATAGTTGAGGCTGAAGGTTGCTGATGGTACATTCAAGGTGGAAGACTGACATGTCTGATGAGGATATCTTCACTTTTTTTTCTGTCCCTCATTATTTCAGAAAGAGGAAGTGCTTTGATCTGTAAGGAGAACCTCCAGAGAGTTTGGGAAGTGTGTGTATGATGCATAATATATTTAAACTTACTGAATCTCCTAAGACCTCCTTAGAAACTCCTTTTATCTCGCATGACCTCTGTAAAACTAACATGCTTAATCTGCATGTCGTGATTTGTGGCTTATCAAGCATATAAAAGGATTACATGTACAAGGTAAAAAAAAAAAAAAAAAGGTGTACATGTGAACAACCAGCACAGACTCATTTCACTCCTGAAACTTAAAGGTCCAGTGTGTAAGATTTATTTATTTATTTTTTTATTTGCAGAATCTAATCTTCAGAACTATGTTTTCATTAGTGTATAATCACCTGAAGATAAGAATAATTAGGTTTTTGTTACTTTAGAATGAGACTTTTGTATCTACAGACACTGTGGTTCACTTTACACGGAGTCCGCCATGTTAAACTGCCATGTTTCTACAGTAGCCCAGAAAGGACAAACTGAACACTGGCTCTGGCTATTTGTGTTTTCTGCACATGTAGCCACCGTAGTTTCTCCTTTAGGTACCACCAAATACACACTGGACCTTTTTAAGTATAGAACTGTAAGATCTGTACTTGCACAATGTATTTGAGTTGCTAAATGTATTATTAAAGCTCCAGTGTGTAAGATTTAGGAGTATGAAATGAAATACTGAAAATAAGAATCATTCCATGGTCCACCATGTTGAACTGCCATTTGTGTACAGTAGCCCAGAGCAGACCCAACCAAACACTGATCTAGATATGGCCTTTCGCTTTTAATGTGAATTTGGCAGCCTGAGTTTTTCTTACATGCATGGAAGGAGAAGGTGAGGCGTGGGAGAGTATTCGTTTGGTTGCAATCTGCAACTTTACCGCTAGGTGCCACTAAATCCTACACACTGGACCTTTTTAAACTGCAGATAATTCGTTTTGCATCTGCTGATTTGAGCGCGAATACTCTGAGTTTCCAATTTGCTTTGTGGTCTTTATTTTCCTTGGTTTGGAGATGAGGTTAAAAAAAAGTCCTGACAGGGGAAATTGGAAATGACTTGAATCCAGGTAGTGATGCTTATTAGTTTCAGCTTCAATAAAGTGATCTGAGAGAGCTTTAAAAAAAAAAATTAGACTTAGCAGTTCACCATTTCTTTATGCTTTTCATTTTTTTTGAAAGAAAAACCAAATTTTTCTTTAAGGGTCATAAATTGTCAGCTGAATATTTTCGGCTTTAAAGAACTGAAAAAATAAAGACACATTTATCAGTACAAAATGTCTGAAAAATGTCTTTAAAAAAAGAAGGAAAAAAGTAAAAGGAAAATAAATATATAAACAATCCTCTGTTTAATTTAGGGGTCACTAGCTAAAAAGGTTGTACACCACTGGAGGATTACCCTCATGCCAGTCGGCTGTCAGACACCAAACAGCTTGTCCTTCAAGGTTCATTGAAGTTCTGCCGTTTCATCCTTCCAACTTTTAGAGAATAATTTAGCTGTCCATTAGCTTTTAAATCAGAGCATGGTAAGTATGATTTCTTTTTTTTTTTTTGCGACCACTCCTGTTGTTGCTTTTTTGCTCATGCAATACAACAAAATGCCGATACTCATTTGACACAGCGGGAGAGCAATAAAACTTGCTTTCTAGACATAAATGGGTGGCTTGATGTACCATCACCAGGCTGTGTAGATGGACGTTGTCTTAAAAAGCTTCTGGATTTTCTGCGGGAAATAGACCAGAGTACTTCAGAAGTCCATCTGGAAGCAAATATAGCAGATGGGAATTCTTTGCAGTGCCATTTACACATGAAAATGCTATTCCTGAGGCCAGATTCAGCCATTATCGGGGCACCATTTCTATATAAATGATTATTGTTTCGAATATGTGAACTAAGATCAAAGACTTTGAAGAGTTTGAGTTAACACGCTGAGTCGAGTTGGTAAAAGCATGGCCACTCAGCAGTAGGAAACGCGGATTAGGAAAATAGTAGATGAAAGGGTAAAGCACACACCTTTGTTGTTCTGGGTTTTCCATCCCTGTGTCTTTATTTGTTCTCTCCAGAGGAACAGGAATATTGCTGCCTTCTCACGCTCCCACCCACTCCCATTACAAGATGTGTGTTATGTTGTTGTTGATGTTTATTGCTCTTGCTGCCGGCCATGTGGCGCTGAAAAGTGCAGCTCATCCCTCAACAACACAAAACTCCTACTTGGAGTTCCCACTAATGTGCACCCATAGGACCAAACAACATCGATAGGTGCTGCACCACGAGGCATTTTACTAAAGGTGGTGTGTTTTGTTTTGTTTTGTTTTTTGTTTTTTAGAATCGTGGCGCGGACAATCCTTTGGCACGCCATTGGTAGAAATTCAAAAATCATTATGCGGAGCTGATTTCATTATTCTTGTAGCTAATAAACAGCTATATCATTCTGAACTGGAAACAAACACTTCTCCCTCAAGCAGCTCTGCAACAGCTACTCCTTCCTGGCCTCATTATGGAGCGAACACGACTCCGAGGCTCCTCAGATAATAACGGATGATAAGTCAGATGAGACTTGTACCTATTGGTTCGATGCTGAGGGCTGATTTTTGTCATTCCACGTCGTCCTTGGCCTCTGTTAAAGCCATATAGTAAATATCTATATTTTGGTTCTCTGATGTTTTTAACAGTAGATGATGAAGCAGAAAAAAAAGTGTTTGATTTCTGCAGCAAACTCCTCCTCCTTCTTCTTCCTCACCATCTTATTTGGTTTGATCTCACGTACTGATTACAGTACACCAAGCCAACACAAGCAGATAATTATCAGAGTGTGGAGTGTAAATATTGGGGCGCTTTCCTTCGGCTGCTCCTGCCTGTCGTTTCCCTATACGCATTAACCTCTATCACAACTTCACTGCTTTTTTTGCACCAAACGACGTTGTCACTTTACCGATGAGTCAACTTGTTCTTTGACACGTTAATGATTTCGCTGTGGCTGAGGCTGAACATAATGCATTTCCACTGCTCTTTGGTGTAACTGCAACCGTGACTTGATTTTTAGAACCCACTGATGTATTTCGATATGCTGTAATTGCATGCTGGTTTCATTAAGATCAATTTATCAAACTCAGGCTGTCTCTCCTATCAGTACGAGACATTTCTTTGGTATTCCGTTTGATCTGAGAAATCATCACTTGTGCAAGGAAATGAAATGTCTCTCGGTTAGGAATGTTTTCATGAATGCAAAAAAAGTTTGCAGTAAAGGTTTTGGAGGTAGAGAGGTTCTCCTAAAATACAGAATGGAGTTACAGAGTTTCAGACTGCACACAAATGAAAACAGTTTGTCATGTTTATTCAAGCTAATTAGAGCAGACGACCAGTGCTGTGGACGCCCCAGTGTGTGGCTGTAATGCCCCTTTCAAAATTAACTACCCACATGGCCAGTTTGGAGGGACATTTCTTCCACTCCCACATTTGTAACCAGAGGATGGTTAAGAACATTGCCAGCATCTTTTGTTGTAGTGTTAACAGAAGGGAAGGTCCTTTACTTAATTTTTAAGAAGAGCTCCTGAAAGGGTTTGTTTTTGTGTTTTCTGCCACAAAAATAGACAAAAAAAAAGTCATTGTTTATGTGACGTTACGTCACCATCATCTTGCAGTATTCACAGCAGACTGAAGCTAGCTCGTTAGCTGCTCTGAGTCAGGCTGAGTCAGACAATTAAAATGACCTAAAACCGGAGGTCTCCGAAATATGTTTTGGAACTGCAGCCGTGGGTTCAAACACGATCAGATGACTGAGAGCTGCTAACTAGCAGGCTTTTAAACAGTGTGCTGTGGCAAAGAGACATATGGAGTCTCAGCAAACATGTCACACATACAGGTCACCCATAAAGCTCCACTGGGAACATATGAGTGCAGTTAGGCTGTGGATGTGCTAACTCTATAGATAGAGGCGTTCAGGTCCATTATTTTAACAGAAGTACAAATACTAACTACCACTGTCACAAGTAAAACTTCTGCATTCAAAACCTTACAAAGGTAAAGGTATTATGTAAGTTATTAGTATAGCAAAATGTACTTTAAGTACTCATTGTGCGGTAAAATGTTGCCTGTCAGTGTTTTAATGTTTATGCTGCTTTTTACTGTTGTTGGTGTTTGAGGTTGAGCTAGTTTTTAACTACTTTTGTTGAATAGTTTTGGCCTCGGTGCCCTACATTTTGGCTGCAATGCTCCATTAAATTTGTATTTATCAAAGGCCAAAGTGGCCTTTCATAAATTTGAATTAACTCCAGGCCGGTTAGAGATTTGACAATATGCTGTATACAATGTCAGTGGGTTTGAGGGCTTTTTTTGCTCATAGCTGCCTGCTGTACCTGGAAACAAGGTTAAAAGGAGTGATGAGTGAGCCAAATAGATAAAGGAGCAGGCCAGACAACCAAAACATTGAGCTGAAAGATGCCAAAACGGTTCATAGAGCTAAAAGGAGCTGAAGAACTGGGTGATAATTCTCTGTAGAGTCACTACAAGCAGACACTTTCACATGCAAGTATGATTTTAGGGTTAATATATTGAGTAATCTAGTAGTTACACTTTCTTGATCAATTATTATTCTTATGCTTTCTATAGTTCGAGCCTAAGGGTGACACAAAGCTTTCTCCACACTGCCAGGAATATAATTCTGGTGGAGAAAATACTAAATCCATTTTTATTTTATTTTTATTTTTATTTGACTTAGAAAGATATAAAAAAAATTAATAAAAATCTAATTAGTGTCTATTTGTACCAAGATAAATCCAAAAAGTGCCCATATTTCCTCAAGCAGAGGTCACACCACCATTGATTCTGACATTGAACAGACTTTATTATTATTGAATAATTAAAAATCCAGATGTTTGATCTTGTTTCAAGTCATTCATTTGGGGAAGTCGGTGTCTTGATGTAATTAAGCACCCACAGTGTGTTAATCTCAGGATGCTGAAAGATGAAACTGCTGATTTTTAGTTGTATTCAGGGTCCAAAATTAACACCTGCCAAGCATCAAAATGTGGGTCGGGTTTAAAAATCATTTGGAATCACAGCCTAGTAGGAGTACATGGCTGTGCTTTTTCATGTGCTCTTCCTGTGACACTGTATCGTGGCATTAGCAAATCAAATCTAAGCAGCATATTACTATTCGGCGTGTTCTACAAAATGTCTGACCTTTTGTTGCCATTACATATTATCAGAGATGTGGCAACACATTTCTGGCATTAAGCCACCAAATAGAGAAAAGTTATGGAGGTGTGCATTTTTGCAAGCGGTTGCATCTGAACAACACGAGAGCCGTGAGATTTAATTAGGGTTGTCAGAAGTATTGATACTTTGGTACTTTATCAATACCACATACTTAAAACTATATGATCTCTATTATTTACACATTCGTTAGTATCTAAAGTACCGACATTATTAAAAAAAAACAGATCTACAATCAGAGCGACGCCATCTGCGATCGATTAACTAGTGGACAATCTCCTCCTCGCTTCACTTGATTGCTCACCTGGTGAAATTGTGTGTGGACCTTGTGTTTTTTTTGGGCTACTTTATAAAAATACTGCTGTCCCTGATGATGATGATACAGAGAGAGAAAGAAACAGAGCCTGGGCAAACCGATGCGCGTGCGGGAAAAGACAGAGGTGTAGGTGTGTGTTTGGGGAAAAGGGAAAGGTGAGAAGATTAAAAGCAGTTTGTGAGAAAACACTAAGATAAGAAGAAGAATTAAAATGTTGTTGCCCACTAGGATAACTTATTCAAATGTAAAACCCACCCGCATGGGAAACACAGCAACTGGTCCTCAATGTGTCCAGTAGCAACAGCATTGTTTGCAGGTTGTTTTAAAAAAGGAAAAATAGTTCTATATTGTACGTCTAGGACTTTTTTTTTAATACCTAAGAAGTGTGGAGTATCATTTTTTGTACTGTATTTAGTGTGTATCAAAATTTACTTATTACTACTTGTTTTGGGTTAAATAATGCATAATACTGTTTGATGCTGCCATTGGTAGATGAGCTAATATTGAGATAATTTTGGATCCTGGTTGTTCACAATGTGAATTTTGCCTCAGCAACACACAGATGTTATATTTCACATCATATAACCTTGGATTTATTCAGATCAGCAAGCCAACGTACAGCATTTACAGTAAGATACAAGTAGTTTATTAGCCCTCTTACTCTTAATTCATGCCCCATTTTTTCTTATTTTTTTAAAGGGTCCCATCCAGCAAAGGATAAATGCCGTGTTATAAACAGTGACCTGTAAGACAACTCTTACATATTTAGTTCACCCAAAAATGGGCCAGTAGTAGTTGCACGCTGTGCAGCTTGAATTCAGAGAGCGAGTATCATTATGAAATCAACATTAGCCACAGAAGAGGTTGCAGATTCTGCAATGAATACTGACCCACAAATGGGTGAAATTGGGGATTTAGAAGTCAGTATACCCAAAGCCGACTGAAAAATAAGTACTCCATATACCTGTGTGTACACTGGGGTAGCTTAAAGACTATGGATAATACCCCCTTTTGAAAGTCTGAACCAAAGACACACAATCTTTTTTTTTTTTTTTTTGTACTTGAGATGAAACCAGCGTCTTCTGCGAATCAAATATCCTTGACAAATTAGGGGTGCAGGAACAAGGAGATTTAAGACATGATACTTGAAAGATAACAGCGCTGTCCATCTGTGCATGAAAAATTCTCCTTGTGACTTCTTCTGGAAATGAGTGTTTCCTGTGTTCAAGAGGCAGGAGTAATTATCCACACAGGTACAGGAGCATCTGAGTGACCAGTGAAGCAAAAAAACAAAAACGGTTTCTTTGTAAAGTTCAGATGTTTTTTTGACTAAAAATATGCTCGTATCTCATGATTATTTTCACATTTTATCATCAGAAAACAACCCTCAGTTTCTGTCACATGTCTTGAAATAGTTTGTTTTTGTCTGACCAACAATAAGACAACTTAAAAATATTCAGTTTATTATGACGGAAGACAAAAAAGCAGCAAATCCTCATATTTCAAAAGGTGTAACCATCGAATGTTTGATATTTTTTCTTTAAAGATTAAACCCTTAATATCCAAATCAGATTTGGATTACTAAATCAAACACTGCACTTTGGTGTTATACAGTATGATTGCCTTTTTCTGCTTTTTTTTCTGTGTGTGCACAACTATAGCAGAAATGTCAATAACAGGCACTTCCTCTGGCTTTCCCATCGAGATACATACAAATGAATTCTTGCTGCGTGGGTGGTGGAAAAAATATTTTAGCATTCACACTAGATGGCAAAGCTGCGTGTTTTTTTTTTTGTGTGTTTTTTTGTTCTCAGTCAAACTGAATCATGTCAAAATCTTCATCATGTTTAACAGATAACCGCTCAGACACAGAGGCAAAAGGTGTTCCATTTAATATCTCAGCTGAAATGACTAGCTGTCTCAGTCTGAGCGCTCGGGATGAAGAGCAGGTGCAAATCTGATGTTTTCTGATAAGAAGGCTTCTGTTTGCAATGGCTTTTAGTCATTTGTGCAAAGTGGAGACACGCAGATAGTGCTGATAGAGTCACACAGTGAATCTCATCTTGCCTAACTGAAAAACACACTGTCAGAGGATGCTCATTAAGTAGTCAAGAAGGGCTCAAAGATGTGCTGGTGCCTCACAAACAGCCTTCTCATTCACACTCTGTAATAGTCAAGCTCCCCACGGGTTGACATTTTGTTCTTCCATTTAGACCATTGCAAACACTACACTCTGCAGGCTCTGATTCCAGGTCGAGGCTCTAAACTCAGAGCTTCAAACAAATTCCATTTCTCACACAGAGAGATGATATCTATAAGGCTTTAATGACAATTCAAAGGCAAGTGGTTGGGCTGTATGAAGTCTGCTCGAAAGTGAGGTTGAGTGGAGGTTTTCAGCAAATGGTTGAGGGCAACAGGTGGACTTGTATAGGTAACTGTCTGCCAATACAGAGTACAGATCTGAGACTAGTGTTCTCTTTCCCCAAATTTAAAATATATGCCTCACTGTCTATATGGTACCATGAAGCCAGAGATTATTGTAGCGCTGTAAAGTGCCCACAGTGACTGAATGATAGCAGCAACGCTGGATTTTCTTGTGATATCAACAAAGCAACTGTATTTGTTGTGAATAACATAACAATCCCATATTGTATAGGTGCGCAGGGGAGGAGATAGTTGATTGCATATTTGAAAATGGTGGGAAAAGGTTAGATATTGGCTCACAAATTGCTTGCCAACCCTTTGGCCATGTTATCACAAAACCAACAGAGAATGGATTGCTTTTATTTTAAAAACCGCACTGTAACTCTACCCTGTAGTATTCATCTCCATAATAAAGCCTAATGGCTTATTTTCATCTTGGTCTTCCAACATATGAGAAATAATACAAACAGTAATATCAGATAAACCAAACATGAATGCAGACACAGAATGGCTGCGCTTATATGTTCCAAACTCATAGCACAGTATAAAACTGGCTACAAATGTCAATGTCTGCACGCTGACGTCTTAAACTTGAGAGGCAGGGGCATTATTCCATCATGCTATCTTTGAGTGCCTTTGTAATTTTTAAAATAAGTGATTTGTTGTGTGTCTGAAAACACAAGAGACTAACAAGGAATTGACTGGAAACACCACTTTAAATAGATTGGGACCATGAGAAGCAGTGGAGGAGTAATCAGACCCATTCTGGGTAGTGGGGACTGAGACAATTCAACAATTAGGGTGGTGACGTGTGATGCGAGGATCCAGCTGTGACAATTTCATAGTGGATACCGTACACCGTGTAGCTGGAGTTTCTTTGCTGAAGGGGACATTGATTCGGTTAAGGAACGAGAACTTGTTTTTATTTTTTTGTTACACTTAGGGCTCATTGTTTTTCTATTCTTTAAAAAATGTAGGCAACTGAAAATGTGGTTGACAATCAGTGCAGGTATTTTATGTAAAAATGGATAAAAAACATAAAAATCAGAAGCTTTCCACGCTCTTTACTCACATTTCTCAAAATAAACTCTTCCTACTGTACCGCTTTGTTCAAAAGCCATTTTTTTGATTTTCACTCGCAAACCTCTTTCCCATCAGCCACTCACCTCTGTTTTTCATCTCCCCTGCATGACCTGAGTGAATTAAATCAGCGAAACCAACAAAGAATGGCAGCTTTCACTTTTCGCCCGTTTCTCACTGAGCAATTTTCCTACATGTTTTGCAGCTGCTCACGTTTTTTTTTTTTTTTTTTGAATTAGCCAACACACATTTCAAATCAAACCAAAAGAAACTTTTTATGGAATGGCAGTGTAATTTCTACTCCAGGGTTTTCCATTGTTAGATTGTCTCGCAGTTGAATAGGCTTTGTGGTTACGGCTGAATCTTAGAGCAAACCGCGTACATCTGCAATTGATGTTTCTTTTATTTATTTATATAGTCCGGAAATGAGAGGGGAACAGGAGGAAGAATGACATGCAACCAAATACCGCAGTAGAACTTAAACTGAGAATGTTGTAAATCTATAGATGACATCTTCACCAATAGAACATAATCGGCAGATTATTTATCAGTGGTATGGTCTGAAAACATAAGAACATTTTTGAAGATTTTTTTTATTTACAGTGATATTAAAAAGAAAAGAAAAATCTCAACCAATCCTTCCAATTTAAAAGGTACAACCACTAAATTAGACAGAAACATTCAGACACCAACAAACCATAACAAATGACTGCTACATTACCAGCAAACATTCTTGCCCAGCAAATACCATCTGTGTCACATTGTTATCCAATTATTGCCCAAAAAAATGGTGTCTCAGTGGGTGGCAGAAATGAGGAAATTGTGTGTGTGTGTGGGGAGGTATTTACAGTTCTCTTTCAGTCCGCTCAGTCAGTTACAATGCATCATTATAGGCTTTTCATAATGTGAGACAAGCCAATAAAGGCTGTTCACGACTTCTGCTGTAGCATAGAGACAGCTCATGGATGGGCTCATTCCTCAAGTCGACTGCACTTCACCTCCAAACCCAACAGGGTCTTCTGTTTTCCCCGGTAAGTACAGGTTGTGAGACAGCTTCTATTATCACAATGCTGCTGTTTTTAACAATGCCCAAGTTGTGTTTAGAGGGGTTCAAATATATGGCGATACCACGCTGTGTATGAGAGCCATTTTGGCCAAAAAGAAGCTTTTTTTATATGGATCATACTGTTCATTCAAAGCATAAAACCTTATAGGGAACATTTTATCTGTAAATCCTCTATATATGTGACATTGGAGGTCATGCAGGAAGCGATATAGGTGTTACCAATAATGCTAATTAAGGAAGCTTAATTAGTATCATTGGTAACACCTGCGTTGACCCTACTATTTCATGTCAAAGTGGCTGCTGTGAAAACTCTTACAAAGGTAAGACAAACATCTCATTTTCACAATTCACAAACTGTTTCTCCAACACAAGGAAACATGTTTTAAATTTGGGAAACAATGAAATGCATGACTAATATATATAATCAAATCTGAATAATTATAGGTATTAGATTAATTCTAATGATTGGGTTTTTCAGTTCGTGGGTTGAAGAAATACTATAAAAGCCCTTGAAAGACACTGCATGCATTCATGCTGCTCTTAGATGCTCTGGCTGTGCAGTCTTTATGCAGATAACTTGTTCTTAGAGGTCACGCTGTTCTATTCGACGGGAAGGATAAATTACACTCAGATTGTCAAGAGCACCTCGTCTACGTTTGTGCCATACTCTTCTTCTTATGGCCTTTTTTTGCACACGGCACAACATCTGCCCTCGTATGGTGCTCATGGGGTGTTACTACACAAACAGTCAGTCGTATGCCTCGTATGATTTATCATTCGGTGGTTGATTTTATGATTTATCATCATTTGGTTCATCTGCAATTTTCTCTTACATTTAGTCTGTATCTTCTCAAAATAACAATTTATATATTCCCTCCAAATGGCCACTGAAATTGGAGTTGCTGCCAGAGACTTTGCCTCTTGGTTTCACCACCCAAAGTCTTTTTTTTTTTTTTAAATGAAGTTCAAACATAACAAGGTTACTGAAGCTAAGCTCCAAGAGCAAATGGAAGAATTTGGCTCTTGCCTTTGTTTCCCAGGACTAAGAGTAAAGGAGTTGTACTGTGAACTGACTTTTTTCATTCATTTTTTTTCCCCCCCATTGTTTTCAGCACCACCTGCGAGCAGGTGCCAACAGCGCCCCACACAATAACAATCTGTTCTCCCATATTTTTTCCAAAATATTTACAACTGTTTCATCTTCGTGTTAATCTGTGCGAACAAAAATTCTGAATTCAAGCAAACAGTTTAATCTTGAACAACAAATTAAGCAGTTTAAAGATATGAATGAATTGCCATTCATGTGCATGCAAGTTATTAATTTGAAGGTACAAATTTGTAATTTATATGCAGGAATTGTCAGAGGTTTACTCCTCGTACCTGCTGGGCCTCGTTGAGGCTGACTTTCAGCGAACACTTTTAATAAAGCCTGTAAGTCATAGCTGGGGAGCTCCGCTTTGATATATGGCCTGTATCAAGCCGCCTACTTACTTCAGACTGGCTCAACAAAACACCAGGCATCTGTCAATTACTGTCTCAGCAGCAAGGCTGTATTTAAAGGCATTTTGCTGAAGTGAGTTTGTGTTGGAATTCATAGGTAGTGGCATAATCATACTAAATCCAATTTATTCTTCTATTACACAAATAGTAACACTTTTGTTCTTATAGACTCCGATGAATCAGTCTGTCTGTAGAATTGTGGAAAAAAAAAAAAAAGTAAACATGGCTGTTCTATTTTCCTATAAATATTCACTTTCATATATTACAAAGAAAAGTGGCAAATCCTATATTATATTTTTAAAAAAGGACTGAAAATATATATGCCTTGTAAGAATATAAAAGTTCATTTCTTATAGTTCATTGTGGCATTTTTTTTTTTCCTCATGTTGTTGACGTATGGATGTTGTTTTGGTTATGAAAAGTCTGACATGCACCAGAAAATTATGCTTTGTAAAGGATGTCGCAGACCTTATGAATTTGTTGCTGAAACAGCCTCCCTTGACTTTTACCCTGTGGCACTCAGAAGTACTGAACTACTGTACCACCATAACAGAAGGAAAGCACATGAAACACAAACCTTCATTGCAGTAGCTGGAAATTTGTTAGAATGATGTTTTTTGCTCAGAAAATCCTTTAAAATGTAATTAAGCATAATAATTGTTCATATGTTTGGTGATATTTCACTACTAAATGCTCAGACACAAGTTCTACATCACAGATTTAGAGGTCCAAACTTGTTGATTTCCATATCGTGATGACCCAAACATGGTTCATTTCAGAGAATGTAATGTAATATTCGTTTTATAACATGGGATGTCATACCACTCCAAGACTTCTTCCTCTGCTCTCTGACAACGTCATCCTCTGAGAGCTCACACATTACCCTCAGGCTTTGAGGTGGAGCTAACAGACATTTGGATCTCCTCCTTGTCTGCTTTAATATCAGATATGGGAGATTATGAAGGATAGAGGAGAGAAGTCCTCCACCTCCAGTGACCTCTTAGTAGTAAAAGCATACTGAGTCATTCTCGGTGTCATTCTCTATAGCATAGGCTTAACAAGCGAGAGTGAGCTGTAATGAGAATATAAGGTGAACTCCTGTATCACTGAGACATACCACTGTTTTCTTTGTGGCTTTCCACCTCAATTATTCTCATAGACAGACTGAAAACTGGGTCTCAAAAATCTTTGAATCTCATGTCGGTGCCAGACACGCTGATTTGAAGAACTGTTCTGACATACTGAACGTCATAGCAGAGGAAGTTTGAGCTTCCTGAAGGATTATTATTTTGAAAATGTTAGCGACTTTTGACCACGATGGTTATAAGATCTGCCTTAGTCTGGTGCTAGTGGCCTTCCCTGTACTGATAAAACTGACCTTTTTAAATGTAATTTGCCCAGCAGTTGTACCAAAGGTCAAAACTTGTCCTTTTGCTCACCATCCTGGGTTTAGATTCATGGCTGCTTACATCCCAAATGAAATGTGAAAATTTGTTTTCCTCATTCAGTCAAGTCAATGAGGATGAACAAATTGGGAGAGACACTGAAATCCAAGGGCATTGTTCAGCTAAGTCAATTTGAAGCAGCTTCCTGTTGATAAGGATGGGATGTGCTGCAGGTCTGAGAGCTAATTATCCATCAGAGGTGGGACATTGGGTGTGAAAAGAGGGTCAAGGGACACTATACCACCCAGATACAATTCCTTCTCTTGAAATAGAAAGCTTAGTTCTAGGCTGTAGTTGTAACACAAGGCTGTCAGTTTCAAACCTGTCTGCACCTTGTAGCTTTCGACTAGTCCTGATGTGAAATAGCCAGCGTGAACAGGGCGAACCAGCTGTGGTGTCACAGGAATAAGATGTTATTCTTTTTACGTTGCCTCACAAACATACTGCCGTATACTGACACGGATGTGACTGCCAGTTAACATTTGCTATTTATGAATCAATAATCGTTTTGATCCATAAAGTGTCAACAAATAAAGCAAATGTTTAAGTTGACATCGTATGTCAATGAACAGTTTACTGTCATAAAAACAGAAATAGACTTGGAAATGGAAGAATACGGAACTAGTAATGGTTAATGTGACTCTTCAGATGTGCTTGTAGCTATGATGAATTCATCGTGTGTGCACAAGGCCTAAAAGAAAATATTAGCTCCACATTATGTCAAACCTTGCTTTAATAATTTAGATTTTCTCTTTCCCTCCCTCACTTCCATCCTCCTTCATTCCCTCTCTTTATTTATTCTTTCTTTTTCCATTGTATTGATGGTGATGCATCACCTCCTCGGTTTGACCAATAGGCATGCACACTGACAGAGAACCATCCTCCCACTTAAGTCATTAGTGAAATACAATATAGGTGCGCAAGCTACTGCTGACACTGATTTTGAAGTGCCATGTAAAATAACGGTATTTTAATTTCACCCCAAAGTCTCCTTGTTTTTGAACGAGACTTGCATTCGTTATTTTTTACTGAAACCATATTTCACCTATGCAATGAGCCCTTCACAAGATGGAATAATTAAAAGTAATATTTGTTGCTTTTTTTGGTTTAATTTATGTCTCAGTACTGAAGTTCAATTTCATGATTCAAACATGCAGAAACAAGGTGTTTTTATGGATCGTGGTTGAATGCTTTTCGACTTCTAATTTCAAGGCATGTGGCCCTCACTCATTAAGTCATGTCTTCAAAAAAGTTTTAAGGGATTCAAACTAACAAGTAATTCATTGGAATTAATCCAAATGCAGCCCAAAGAGCATAATGCATGAGTTCAGTTAGCTATGGTTAGTCACATTATGTGTGGCCAGCAATGTCCATTCGTCACTGGTGTCTTACCCTTCAGTATAATCTTAGTTTCCCTTGTGGTCATATAACGGTGCTCTGTCACAAGTTGGCAGTCAGACTAGGTTGTACAGTTGATCCACTTGTTTCTGGTGCCTTAGCCGCCTCACTTTGGTGTCAAGTTAGCAGCTGAGCCCTCAGATTTGTTGTCATTGTAGAGTAAAGCAGCTGCTTTTTACAAAGTCGGCAAACAGCCTTATATTTTCGGGGTAATTTTGTCATCTGCAGTGTACTTTGACACATTGTTACAGATGTTTCGGTGCTGTAATTATCCAATCAGCAAAGCTTTGCTTACTAGTGTCTTTCATTTATTGGCTTACTCCCAATCAATGGGCCATGCAATAATGAATTTTAAAACCACCCTTAGACTGTTGTTGAAATTAGTTATTACATTTAGATTATTTCTTTTTTTTCCATGCTTGAATGTCACTTAGAATTTCAACTCCAGTCCTGATCAAATAATCTTGTACAGCGATGCATTGTATTTTATTTTTCTTTACCGGTTTGCCACGACTTTGAATCAAATCACGTCTGGAGGCCATTTTGATTGTGTTTATATGAAAGCTGCCAAAAGTATGAAAAATATTTAATTGGCAACAAAATTCTCACTTCAGAGTCTCAAAAGGTTTCACACTGACATTAAACTTTATTTTCCTTGACCACATATTGTTTTATGTAACACTGCAGCATAAACTGCACTTAACTGAAGGTAATGGCTTCTCTAACTTTTAGTTTAGCCTATAAACACAAATGAAACTTTGCCTATTTCACCTTGACAATTCTGGTCCAACAACACCTTTAGGCTGGTGGCAGTCAGCCAGTCAGCGTGTCGTGTCACCACTTTGTCCGCCCTTGTGCTGGATATTTACACCACTCTTTCCTCATTCTCTTCTCTGCCTGTCGCACCGTGAACAACTGAAATTATTGACAAGGCAACAGTGGCTCTCTCTGTGTTCATGCATACATATCATTGTGAAGTCAGTCCAGGCTTTCCTGACACGGCAGTCTTGACTTGCCCTCCCTTGTAAGGTGTCTGACCTGCTGAGTCGATCTGGGCTTTTTTTGTTTGTGTTTTTTTTTATAGACTGGGCTCAGGTCAGGCGTTGTGCCAATTTATGCACAGATGTCAGTACAGTCACAGTGAAACAGTTGACAAAGTTGTCTCAGTTGTCAAAAAAAGAAGACAAGACGAACTGTCAGTGGCACTGGCAGTTTTGTTTGAGCCGTATAATAAATACACCTCTTAGTAGTGTGCATGGTTTTGCGGATCAGAGTGCTTAAAGTCATCCTCGTAATGGGTTTGGTCTTGCATTTGAACACCACGGGCCACAGTCAGGCTAAGCCAAAAGCTCCGTTTGGCTCATGCAGGGCTCTTAACCTGAGACAGTAACCAGAAAAGGCTTTTTTTTTTTTTTTTATTGTGTATAATTCATCTGAAATCACAGGCAACTCCTTCCAGTGAGAATAAAACCGGCCTGTTCTGAGTATTCTAAGTAACCTTATCAAAAAGGCTCAGGATTAAGTGTTCATTTATGGGTTGAGAAAATTCTCCTAGTTCTTTAGATAAACTATTTAAAACCCCTCTCGGATTAGCTGGAGAATACATTGTCACAAAGCTGAAAACAGGCTGTTTTTTTTTCTGAGCTCTGACTTTTTAGAGATACGTGAGATTTCATCTGAAAATACACTTTAATAAAACTTAAAGTCAAAGGTATAACAAGGCTATGTCCAAGACTACTTCTCATATCTTGACAGCTGATCGAGAACAATTTGTTTCACGTTCTTGCTTAAGGTCTCCTTCCTCGAGTCGTACAAGCACATTTTAGCTGTGAACAGTGAGAAACATTTAGTAATCTTTGCTGATCTGCTCACCTCGAAATGTCACTTAAAGTAGAAAAACCTATTTGAGTGTCTATTTTCTCTGAAACAATTGGAAAGCTAACCAGACTGCTCCACACTGCGTCTGGTCTTCCTTACTTGCTGTAATTGCACTATTTCAGGTGTTTTTGTTGTGTTCGTTATTCTTTCAATGGTGGGAAACAGTATTTCTCCTAGTTTTTGTGCGCAGAGCGTGTTTGTATTTCAAGTCAGCGGGTTAATTTAATAAAATATGGGAAACCATGCTGTGCAGGTCTACAGTGTCTGTGTTTTTGTTTTTTTTTTTTTGCATATTTTTTTAATTCAAATCTCCAATTCCACCAAAACAAAAGCAGATGTATCGCATCATTATACAGTTGTTATGTGTCTTGCTAATTACATCATGATTAACAACAGAAAGAGAGACTCAAATTGAAAGGGAGTGAGTGGGGTTTGTTAGCATTTGTGGAACGGTATAAAATCTTCTCTGCGATCCAGGTTATAGAAGTAAGTAAACTTTATTCATGAAAACATCTTTCAAAGAAGGTGCTGTTCAATGCATTGGAAAGATACAACAGGAAATAACAATGTAAATGGCCATTCGGTTGTCACTCCCCGTCTGCATAATGCAGATGTATAAAGGGAACAGATGTTCATTCTTATGGAGGCTGCTTGGTGGCACATGAAACCAATAAAGTAACATTTCTGAGCATAGAATGGGGATGAATTGGACTGAATGGATCAAATTCTGAGAGTGAAACAAGTCATTTCGCAAAATTGTACATTGTAACAGCTGCCTCTTTCACAATTTAAGCTAATACATCACGTGATAGATGCCATCGCTGTCATTACATGGTTTGGCCACTATATGTCAAATTGACTTAAAAGCCCAGTGTACCTGAGGGATGGGTCTGCATTTCCCTGCTTCCAGCGAGCCTGAAAACCTCTTCTTCGTGGTGGCCTGTGGTACCAGTGCACCTAGCACCTAGCCCTAATCCCAGGAAGTACAGCTAACCATTCTGACATCTGAGAAGCCGAAACCAGAGAACGTTTAATCAATTAAAATTGTTGCAGATTAATTTCCTGTCCATCGATTATTGTTGCAGCTTTACTAGGGGTGTACATATGTAATTGTTTGGTAACGACTTAGGCAATAATGTGTGGGTGTGTGTCTATGAGCTTTGTTCGGAGCTCTTCTGCATCCTTGTGGCCAAAAATCCATTAGGCTAATGCAAGAATCATTAAATCACTATATAAACAGGGTTTGTATTGTGCTCAGCATACAAATAACGTGGAAAAAAACCCAAACAAAACTCAAGGCTCTGAAAAAAGCACACGTTAGACTGTCAGTCAATCCTTTCATTCTCGTTTCTTCAATCAAATTTAATTGAAGCGCTAAAACTGTTAAATGCTGTGGATTACACTCACTGGTTAGTTCTGTGTTAAGTGGCAATGTGTCCTTTTCCATAGAATAACATTTTTTTAATAGAAACTTAATAGAGTTTCGCTGAGCTGCCAAATATGTTTGGTGCTGCAGCAGCTTTAGCCTTCTGTTAGGAAACAATTACTTTCTGTACCCAGTTTTTCTTCCTTTCTGCAAAGTTTTCTCTCCAGACATTTTTACTAACGAATATTTTTTTTTTTATGATCTAGCAAAAACATGCAAATGCCTTCTCGCAGCTGCACTGTGAAAGGAGGTACAGTACACAGAAGGCGCACTGTCGGGGGGTTGCTGCTTAATAAAACAATCTTTATTGGGCTGCGCCAATGAAATATTAAAATTATATTTCCTTGTTCCTGTGATCATAATATAGTTATTTAAAAATTAAATCGTCGCTAAATAACGTAGTGTTATTCTCTACCGCATGTGTCATTTAAATTAGGGCGTATATCCTCACTGAGGACCTGAATCCCACCTGAGCTTCACATGCAGCAGCGTTTGTGTTGAGTATCTTTTGCTTTGTAAGTGCTAACTGGTATGAGAGAGGGGAAAGATTCATTTGACCATTACAGTGTTTTGCTGCGCATTTGCCAGTGGAGGATACCCAGAGCCATAGACGCTGCTGTAGGATGTATCTTTATGGCCTTGGCATTAATGAGAGAGTTGACAGTTGTTATAAGTTTGGGATAGCTGAGGGGCTTAATGAGCATTTTCACAGCATCTAAAACAGAGATGCACAATTTCCAACAAAGGCCTGCATGTGTTATTAGTAAATTATTCAAAACATGGTGTTTTTTTTTTTTTTTTTAGCTGCGTCTTATTTTTGAATCCAGTCTTTGGAGAAGGACTGCTATTAGTGAAACATGGTTTTCATCCAAACTTTAATGGTGCCCAGTTGCTTTAGTAAAAACATTGTGAGTGCTCTCAGCGAGTGTGTGAATGTAGCACATTTTTACCGAGAGCAGCAGCCTTTTGCGGTCTTTTTGTTTTAACCCGCAGAGCATTGTCTCGCAGTCAGTCCTTTTGCATATGAGGGAAAGTGAAGTGGCTCATTATAGAGCAAAAGCATCGATGATCAGGTACAGATTGTGATGCAGATTCTATAATAGCCATCCTGCTTTGTCTACAGCTGACTCATCGACTTAAACAATTGGAGCAATCCGTCATTTCAATGAGTTTTCAAGAAAAAATGCTGAACATTTGCTGGTTTAAGCCTCTCGAATGAGATCATTTGATGCTTTCTTTATCATATATGATACATTAAATATCTTTGAACTGTTTGTTAAATAAAAAAACTAAATTTTTAAATGCAGCTTAAGGAAATTATTATGAGTGAATCTCTGTGTTGCTGCCTGGAAAGTCCAACATGACCATGGCGACCATTGGATTGTGAGCTTAGTTTAAAATTCAATTTTTTTTAAAGAAAATCACTGCCAGATAAATCAATAATTCAATTCAGTTTTATTTATATAGCACCAAATCATAACAAAGGTTATCTCATGACACTTTTCATATAGAGCAAGTACAGACTGTACTCTTTAGTATATTTACAGAGACCAAACAATTCCCACCATGAGCAAAAACTTGGCGACGGTGGCAAGGAAAAACTTTGAGAAACCTCGAGCAGCTCATTGGTGGACGGCGATCTGGTAGATAAGATAGATAAACAGATAGGTGGAGAGAGATGATGATGATGATGATGATAATAATATATGTAGTTGATGTCAAGCTTGACCAACCACCATTTCAATTGCAGCCATGACCCACCAGAAAAACTCTGGGGAAGAAGCTAAGTTAGTAACACGTATTGATGGGGCATGAGTGTGTGCAGATGGAGAGCGAGAGAGGAAAAGAAGAGATCAGTGCATCATGCGAAGTCCAATAATGACAACAATCATCAGTTGCAGCCCTGACTTTGTCATATTTCTGGACCAGTCTCTGTCCTTTTGGCAAAATCTTCTATCTCTAATGCCAGTCGTTAGATAATAATGGTGTCAAACTTCAGAGGACAGCGAGTTTGGTTTGGGTTTGGGGTAAAGACCGGAAAACGAGTTTTTAAGCCTAACTCGCCTCATTGGTATTGATCAACAGGCCTATCCACCCTGGGCAGATATATTAGGGACATTTTGTGCTATGAGGCAGTGAAACCTTGAAAAAGCTTGTTTGATATAAGCTGTGCCAGAAACCTGTCAATGTTGTTGCAATTCCTCGGCCACTAAATGAGGTTGAATTGTCCAACCTTACATAATGTCCCTGTGGAAGTATTTCATCATGGCGGGGTTTATTCAGAATTTGTCTTTATGATTACCACTGAATTTTCATTTCACCTTAAGTACCCTTCAAATCACGTCCGGTGTTTAAGTTTTCTCTAATTATTTTATATAAACAGAGTAATAGAAGTGCTGATGTTGCCCGCTGCTGTCTCCATTACCATGTCAGACAACAGGCAGGGTGAAAAAGTGCATACAGGTTTCAGGTTCATGAGCGGGAACATGCTGATCTCTGAGAATTCAATGAAATAACTGTGTGTATATGAGAGAATACAAAACACCATCAAGGTTGAGTACTTACCAGTGTGACACATCCTATGTGTTAATGTTTTTAAAACTGTTTGAAAATGTTAATTACACTTCTATTTATTTTTCCCTTTTATAGCTCATTTGAGGGGGGATACTTCATTTTGTGACAGTGGCCATTTGCATTAATTGAGGAAAGTGCTCATCATTGTTTCTTCACAATTTCTCAAGGCTTGAAAAATTGTCTTGTTCCGGGGTCTGCTTTGAAATGAGAGCTTGCATAACTAAAACGTGGGTGGCGTAATTATAAAGCAATTGGAATTAAGATGAGTTTTTCCATTATTAGAATATGAAAGTAGTTTATTTTGTTCGAGTTTTTTGAAATCACAAAAGAAATGTCTGCAATCTATAGCTGCTGTTCAGTCTTATCCACCTTCTCTTCTTTTGCCTTATACTTCATGATTAGATGAATTTATCTTTAAGTCTCGTTAAGGTCAGATGTAAAAACAATAGTGAGGTTAAAGCTTTGCAGCTACAAAGAGGCATTTAGGGTCACTGTTCATTTTTTTACCTAAAGGTCCCAAAACAGCTCACCAGCGCTGCTTGGAATTGCAACAAGGGCCCTTGGGCTGATCACAGAGGCTCTGGGGTGGCTCAGGTGGCCCTCTGGTGTGACATTTAGGCAGTGTCTCATTAGGGCACAAACACAGCCAGCCCTAACCCATCCATACTCTTCATTACAGACCAACAGATACTGGATTTTTTTAAGGTACTGATGGTACTGATACTGATGTTTTTAAATCAGATAGATATATTGGCCAATAGTTATTTTTCTTATTTTTTTAAAATGAACAACAATCTTGATGCTGATCCCTTAAATTGTTTTTTTAAGATTTGGGACAAAAATCATGCTAAGCAGGACATTTTACACTTGAAAAATCAATTTAGCAGTTCTCTGTGTTGGACAAACTCATTTTCTTAATGACCTAAAACCGAGTTTTGCATTTCTGTACTGCAGTTTTACCAGAGTCGTTGATAACCAGGACTTTGGGTTCTTCCTGAAGCTCTGAAGTCCTTGTGGTATCTGGTTGTTGAGCAGCGTCTTCTTCATTTTGGGACCCTTCTCCACTGTTCTGGTGTGGTTTTTCCATTCTTGAGGCTTAGTAGGCTGCAGAAACCCAGCCTTACTATTCCAATTTGACCTTTTGGCTCTATCATTGACGTCAATTTTTCTACCCTTTTTGAACTTGTTACTTAACAGCCAGCATATACAACAATACGATACCAATATAGCCTCAATATCGGGCCAATATCTGGCTGAATTTTTGGTTCATTTCTACTCTCCATTAGCCCTGGATTTCAAACCTCCCACCAGTGTTTAAACCGGGATGGCATGCTGGCATGTCGCAGCAATTTATACTTGTATTCAAATTTTATGTTCGCCCTGTATTTTTATGACTTAAAACAAAATGATCACAAGGGAAGGATTGGATAAAAGTAAGCTGTGTAACCTATAACATTTGCAAAACATTAGCACACCATCAACACAGTGTGCATGATTCATTGCTGCATTTTATCTTCTTTGGCTTGGAGAAAAATTTCACCATGGCATCGTAATATGGAAATTTTGGCCACAGGAGGCCTAGTTATTGAACTCTTCATGCAGGCCCCCCCAAGAGCTCCCCATTCAGCCTGTTCCTGAGATCTGTTTTCCCCAGTTCAGTTCACGTAGATTAAAATGAACATGGTAATTTTGAATTTTCAACTAAGTTCACAGTCCCCAAAAATTAACTGACTGCTTTTTCAATTTTTTTAGGTGATGCCATGGTAACAACTAGGCAACAACTCAGAGATTGACTCATGTTTCAGAACAGCACCGCACAGTTGCAACCATGAACGCACCATCTTCTGAAAGAACTATTATTGTACTATTATAGGGGAAACACTGATGATCCACACCAAAATGGAATTAATACGTTCACCAAACTGCATTTAAATCTGCAACTTTTGTTTGTGAGACAAGAACTTGAAACAGACTCACAAACTAAAAAAAAAACAAATGGTCCTAAGAGTCCAATTAATAATTTTGACAAAATTCGTTTGATCATGTTTCTGTCACAGTGTGTCCCTTTTGTCTCTAGGACTAGTTTCTGATCTAATTCAATCATAAAATGACTCCTTTTGAGATGAAATGATGTTGAAAGTACACCAGGGTTTGCTCCTCGGCTGTAAGTGAAAATACAATATGTGACGAGATGAAGGTGGAAGCATTGAGGGCAGCAGCTGCGATGTCCAGAAAGATTGTTTGGATTGCAGGACACAGTGTGCGTGTGTGTGTTACTCATCCATGTTCATCCATCTGTAGATGCACAATTAATACTCTGCACAAATGTGGCATGCATAAGTCTCGCATTTTGTTTCAGAAGAAACAGAATGGTAATGTTTTTGGTTCTTTTTATGACGCTGGAGAAGACCTTGCCTCTAGTGGCAGCATGTTTTACTCTAAATTTTAATGTGGGATGAAGTGGATCCTGACCAGTTAAAGGTCACATATAACATGCCGCTTAAAAAGTGTCAAACCAGAACAAAAAGAGGATCTTTAGCTTTGCAATAAGTTGAACAGTGATTGACCATGAACATCTTTTTACCACATTCTCCTTGACATTAAAGGATTATGTTAAAAGGCGTTTTATACTTGGTCTGGGAGCGAGTGTAGAGAGCGGGAAACTGCTGATATTTGCAAAAACAGTAGATAGTAGTAGAGATGGATTGAAGTGACATCATACTTAAGTGGATATGTGACAAGATCAAATCCAGTCTGGTCAGCAAGTCAAGAGAAGGTTTGTCAAACTTTATTTTATATTTTTCAGGGTCAAGGCGAGGAGCTCTGCTTAAAATGTTGCAGTCATCTTCAAAAACATTTTTCCCCGCAGGAACGTCTTTTGCTGTCCTTTTTAAACAGTTTATACTTTAATTTTAAAATGTTTTTAAGGTTAAGTAGATTGAGAAAGTCAGTCTACTGTGAATTTATGAAAATGCATATAGATGACTGACTTATACCACATGTAGCTGACTTTTATGTGTCACTGTTTACGTTGACATTTTGTCATTTAGCTGACGCTTTTATCCAAAGCGACTTACAAAAAAGGGAAAACAATCATGGCACAGTGCGACAATGTCATGTTAGTGCAGCAATAAGAACTACTCGCATTGAATCAAGTGACAGATTTAGTATGTCCAGTTGTTGGTAGTGCTAGAAGATGAGGTACTCTCTGACGACGTGGATCTTTTTGAAGGTAGAGAAGGACGCCTCTGATCTGGTAGGACGTTCCACCAACGGGGAACAACAGATGAGAAAGGTTTGGATTGCCTTGATTGTATAGGTGGCAAAAGCAGGCGTCGTTCATTGGAGGAGGTAACATATGCCTGTATAAGGACATTCAAGTAGGTGGATGACTACGTTGTAGGCAAGCAGTGGGGTAACATGCTTTTGGGTTGGTTGAAGACTGCCAATCATCCGAAAGTGTTTTACTCTGTAGGCTGGGAGGCCCGTCAGGAGGGTGTTACAGTAATCTAGTCACGAGATGATGTCTGAGCCTGTATCAGGAGTTTGGTAGCATGTTGAATCAGTTAAAGGCTGAATTTTCTTATGTTGTAAAGAGCGAAGAGGCATAATCGGGAAACCAAGGCCACGGGATCAGAGAAGGTTAGTTGATCATCGATCATGACTCCCAAGTTTCTCACTACCCTGGTAGGGGGAAGACATAGGCAGTAAATTTTGATGTAATGTCTGTTGAAATGTACTGCATAAATGTCTAAAAGTTTATGTTCATACAGAAAATTCTTATTTTTACCAACTACATTCTCTGGGAAAATAGGTATTTGGTTCAGATGTTAGTGAGAAAATATCTCGTCGCAACAATCGTCAAAATTTAGCAGCCTCATTTAGGAAAAAAAGACCTCTGTTATATTCATGTCCTGGTAATAATTTTGCCTAATTGGTTTTAGCTCTTGACAAATTTAATCAAGGAATGAACACATTTTAAACACCTGGGGTACAAGCATGTACAAGAAATGTGTTTTTGTAAATACTTTACTATGGCTGAAGTCTAATTAAGTGCCAAGTGTGTGGTGTTTGCCAAGTGGGAGTCCTGGCACTAATGAGTACTATACAATTATAGGAGAATATTAAAAGTCAAAGGCAACGCTAATCTGTGACTGACATCTAACCATTCGCCTTGTGCTTATGTGGTCCTCATTCTGGGATTTAAAGCAACTACTTGAAAATTTTATCTGCACCGGCTTTTTGACCCGGTTTTGCTTCCCACACCGTTCAGAATTGATGGGAGCGTAAAGGAGCTCCTCCATCACAGCCCTCCACCTCATTAAAATCATTTACTCTCTCATCGCATTAGCAAGCTTTAAGAGCTGTGGATAAAAGAGCAGATGAAGTGGGCAATCTCGACACACTTGTGCACGCTCTATAAAGATTTTGCAGTCGCTCATGTGTGTCTAAATTCAGTGTCGCAGAAGTTTAAAAAGAGGAGGCAGCTCCGGGCGGTGTAACTAGAGTCTGTGTTTAATTAGGTTTGTGTGCTTAAGTAGCGAGAGCCATTCTCCGTCATAATACAGCTGACCTTTGCAGTCTTGAATCTCAGCCACGCACCTATTTCTCTGTTTGTAATTGCAAAAGAAATGTTATTCTCTAACGCATAAAATAGTAGACAGGTGTGAAGAATTAAATCATACTAAAAATAGTCCTTGTTTCATCATTATACCGTTCACTCTACTCTGGGTAACTATCAAAGGCACCATTGTTGGCATATGAAAAAGCTGGATGGTTATCAACGGCACTTAGAAGGCCTCGGCATACTCGTGTTTTCATCTATAAGGGTTTCCTCTGTCCTTCATTTCGACGTGAGGCTGCCCAAACCGCGCGACCGATCTCTGAAGAGGTATGCTGATACTGTTCTGTACTGACAAGATAATTCCACTTAGAGAAACTTGAGACCGGATCGGATGACTGAAACACATGAGAAGTTATCGTGAGGCAGAATGTGGCAGATGTGATGCATTCTGTCCCAGACACAAACCAAAGAGCCGGTGTGAAAATAGCACAGACGGGAATTTCAAAAGCGAAGGAAGGTCGTGGTGAAATGTAAATGAACCTTTAATTTTACAGAAATCTCAATGGCATCAGACTGTAATGAGTAATGTAATGAGTGCGGCACATTAAATAGCTACAGTAGAGAGAAACATAAAGTGGGAAATGGACAACTTTTTTGCTTTAACTTGTTATGAAGTGAATGTTGATTGCCCAGTGTAGTGCCTATAGAATAACCCCCATATACCCCTGAGGATGGGTCTGTGGCGGTGTTTTGGTCCATTCCCCATGTAGCTTCAAACCCCACCAGGAGTGTTTCCCTCTAGATTTTGTTAACTTGCTCAAATTTGGTAATTATGTGCTTCTACCATGAGTAAGTAGGCTACATAGTTGTATAGTTTCCCTTTCTGCACAGGTTGTTTTATTTTGAAAATGGACTGGATTCTCTATAGCATTTCTATATCTGACTTCCAGACAGCTCGATCTACTCTGTACTGCTTGATGCGGCTATTCAACGGCATGGGTCAAAATAGAACACCCATGTATTCTCTGGAGCAGAGCGGAGAGCCGCTTCTGGGACATTAATAAAACATATTGCAGCGCTTCTGGTGGAATCACAATCATTGTCTAGAATGGCCGTGATTAGCTCCGGTGGCCTTGTGCACCCGTGTCCAGTGGGATTGCGCCGTAATGATACCATCCATGTTTAGATTGGTTCCATATAATCCTCATCGTCACTATGCTGTTCTGTCTGCCACCGGGCACGATACGTCCCAGCTGTAGTTACTTATTTGTGCTGAGCAATAACCTTACTCAAACTATGCTATTAATATGCAATGATGTACCATGCACATCTTTGCAATTAAAATCATGGTAGTTTCAATGCACCTCTTCAGTGAACATGCTTTTCCTTCATCCCGTTCACACACCGATGGCACAGCCTTCGGGAGCAATTTGAGGAGGATCGAACCACAGATCTTCTGATTAGCGGACGACCTTACGTCACCTCACAGCTGGCCCTGAGGAAAATGAAAAAGTAAAACAATGCCATAAACGGTAATACTACTTGGAAACGCAAACAACTACAGTGATCACAGTTAACTAGTAAGTTCCTCACAGTATACTGACTTTCACTACAGGCCTCTTTCATTGAAGACATTTTGATAGTTGACAATGAATGATGGCTGAATTCCATTTAGCCTCTTTAGTTTCATGGCCTTATTGCGCATGCCGGCTCACTGTCATAGCTTACTGGGACACTTGAATAAAATGGAGACAACGTTACTGTTATTACTGACAGCTGTATGTTTCCCACTATGACAAGATGGTGACAAAAATGTCTGCTGCGAAAAACATTCCCCTCAGGGTTGTGTTTACCCCCGACTACTTTGTCAGCTGCGGCGTAGAACCCAAAATACTTCAACACGAGGTTCTCGGATGCTTTTGTGTCGTGTTTGTCACTCTGTTTTCATCGGTGCATCTTGTTTTTCACAAGCTACTTGATCCAACTACTGATCATTGACCCTCTAGAGCAGTGGTTCTCAACCTTTTAGAGTCTTGACCCTCTCAGCATAATCAGGTTTGTGTTCCAGAGAGAGAGCAACTACAAAAACACTCGCTCCACTTGAGGTTGTACAGTTGTCTTCCAAAGTGATGCTTCTTATACCCGTCAGAAGCAATCTGGAGAGCACACAAACCAGACAACAGCCAAGACTATTTCTGGCCTGCCATCAAGTTACTCATCAAATTATTGTTAATTAGCAACAGCTGTCCTGCAGCCAGTGACGTTTGTCAATTCAACCGACTGAAAGTGACGGTCTGTGGTGGCTAAAAATGAGAATTTGCTCCCTGAATGTTTTTTTTTTCACTCTGCTCTTTGCTAATGAAAAAGAGAGAGGAGCGATAACAGATTTGTTACGGTTTGAGCTTATAGCGAATTTTCGCCAACCCAGGTGTCAGAACGGAGTCAATCACCGGCGCAACCAAATCATTTTTCACATCCTCACACTCTAATTTCCACTCAAATATGCGGCGAAATGCTCGGCTGTGTAGAGCCCATCTTTCATTAAAGAGAGCAGTGCTACAACACTGGCAGGCTGAGGCGAACGAGGGCCCAGCAGAGACTAATAAAGAAAGATCAGATTTTGATCGGCTTTATTTATTAACTGATATCGATCCATTAAAATAAAGCAGGATCGGATCAAGACATCTCCAGCTCCTCCTCAGATGGTTTGCTGTTATTATACATTCAGCACAGCTCACTAGTTTCTTTATGGATAAGAACAACAATATCCTTTCCAACTGATATGGAAACAGGACAACCTGACCTAGATGTCACTAGACGACAAAGCTGTACTAGAGTGCCTGCTGTACTTTTTCTGTATATTTTAGGTCTGATCATTAGGGATTAAATATTTGTTTTAAAAAGTGATCCTGGATACATGTCATTTGTTCCCAGGTGTTTACTTTCTTTTTACTTTAAGCTTTATTTAGTCAGAAAGCAGCGCACCGCATGTGTGAATGAACTTAATGCTGCCACTATGCAGGAGCCCACTTCCTTCTTTTCATACACATTTCTTATTGTGTAAAGAGAAGCACTCTGGATTTGTTGTTGGTTTTGAGGTCTCTTATGACCTGTCTCTCCACAATAGTAAAGCAAATGAATTGTATTAGCTTTACAATAGGCAGTGTTTTGAATTCATGCTAAACACAACCCATTTTCCCATTGGCTGGGTGCATTTGAAAACCGGTTTCTTGCGTAGCTCAGCAAGAAGTGAAGTCTGAGTAATTAACTATCCTGGAAAAACACATCATTTTACAAGCAGTGAATGGAAGGCAGTAAAACGAAGATGGCATATGAAAAAGCACACTTTCGCTTAGATCAAATCCCAAGCTTGTTTACTT
This sequence comes from Miichthys miiuy, assembly GCA_036365135.1. Taxonomy (NCBI): domain Eukaryota; kingdom Metazoa; phylum Chordata; class Actinopteri; family Sciaenidae; genus Miichthys; species Miichthys miiuy. The sequence continues at coordinate 26,498,387 of CM071603.1, forward strand.
CATAGCAAGCTCGAACATCTTTCCCCATTTGCTCCGGCCACTGTCAGCTCTGAGGTTTAATGGCAGCATTTGTAAGATTTGGCGACAGGCCCTTTTGTTTCCTTCTCAGCAAGACGTACACCCGACCTGGAGGAGGCTCTCAAACTTGCACCTGTCGCCTAACATTTTCCAGCATGGACACTCTTGGATCCAGTGACCGCACCCAAATGTCACATGAAGGGGATGCTGTGAGCACAAAGCTGATTAAAGCAGTTTCAAAACCCCCCCCAAAGAGGAGCCGCGGAAGTTTTTCGCAAACAACTTTGGACTCCAGACATATGAGAGGGATGTCTCTCAAGATGTGGATCAGGTTTTAAAATGGTGGACGGTGACATAACATACTCTACATGCTGTCGTGACATTGCAGGATTACACCTCTGTAGTGCAGCTGGAGACTGATGGAAGGTGGGGGAATGGCTATGGCTTCAATGCAGTTTGGTTTTCAGCTATTTACATACTTTCTCTACTCATATTTGACCGCTGAACTACTTTTTAATTCCTTGTTTATTCACCTGTGTTTATTGTGTGACTGCTGTGTGATTCTGATTGATGTAAGAACTCCCCTGAGACCTCCAGTTGTTTCTGTTTCCTCCAGTTTCTCTTATTTTTCCTCCCCCTGCTCGACATTCATGCAGTGAAGTCATTCAGCATCAGCATGAGCACAATATTTTTGTTTAGTTTTGAGAAAACTGTTTTAACTTATTGAGTCTTTTCCTGAGTTTGGTGCCTCACAGGGCTGATTTGCATCTATTTTGCACTGACTTTATGAGGTGTTATCAGGTGCTGTGCCGTTTTCTTTAGAAAAATGTCAGTTAGTTATATCAATGTGGTTAAATACAATTTAATAATACTGTTTGTTCACAGTTACAAGCAAAAACAGTGTTAAAGTTGACAAAGTTAAATATGTATTGTTTCTAGCTTCTCAAAAACAGTAAGAACTTGTTGTTATTATTATTATTTTTTTTGTTTCACAGGTACGATCGGGCCGATGTTAACCTTTTCAAACCAGTTTGATATTAGGCCAAAGACCGGACCCGACCAGTATTACAGAATCCTACCACAAGATGTCAAACTCGGCTGCTCCCATATAAGAGTGGCGTTTGCAAGTTTTCAGCGACACTTTACTGTAAATGTTTCACAACAGAAGCTTTAAGAAATGGAAGGGTTGATTTCTACTGAAACACTAGATGGCTTTTAATTTGAAACATATACAGGAAGTTGTGAGTTTGTATCAACAGCGTAATGCAGTATCTGATAAGTAACATTAGCAGGACAAAAAGGAGAGGTTCAAAACGGGCTTCATACTTCTGCAAAGCTGCTGACTATATTAGCTGGTTACTTACCTCTAACATAGCAAAGTGATGTGACAAGCATGATAGGAAATGGAAAATGACGGGGTCATTGTTTATTGACTTCCCAGCGATGTATTTCACAAACTAGTTAGCAACTTACCACAAAGACACTGCTAACTCTGCACCACCACATTGCGAACTCTACATGTGCTGCAGACCGATCGGAGTGCATGGTAGCTGCTATGGCTGCTTCTGTCTTTTTAATTTGCCAGAACGGGACGTGATGACAAATGGCGGTTCAGTTTGTTTGCACAAAATCAAACTGGTTTAAGCCCGTACACCAGACCAGACCAGCAAAACAGGAAGCCAATCCAAAACTACCTTTGTTTGTCTTACAGGACAAATCAAGACATTTGATGACTCAGTTTTGGGCTCTGGGATACTGTGACTGACATTTTCAAAATTTATGTATCTCTGTAGACCAAATGATCGAATGGGGGGGGAAAAAAAAAAAAATCAATAATAGGCTCTAATGGACACATCATGACTGACTGCACATACACAAGATATACATTAAAAGGCTGCATTTGGCTAGTGTCAACCTTATACAGGAACAGAGGCAGCAGATGTAGTGGTCAAGTAAGACTTTAATAAACCATGAGAGGAATGAATTTTCTTGAATAATTTCCACAACTTGTGATTGTATGAAGACTTGCAATCATCCAGGTCACAGTAAAATAAGTGCTCAGCAAGAAGTTGGATTTGCAGTTTGTACAGCTAACAAAAAAAAAAAAAGTCATGCTGTGCCCCTACTCATTTGTATCAAATAATTATTCAACAAAGTCAACTTTTAAAATGATGTGAATAGTTTCCGTCTGGAAAAATACAGATTTTGTTCTGACCTCAGATGTCAGTGCCTCTCTCATAACCCTCTCTTGGTCGTATTGGACGTGTAATTAATATTCACGAGGCGTAAATCCTGATTGCTCTTTGCAACGCGCAACCTTTTCAAACTGTTGATCACAAACATATTCACTCATTTCTTTCCCACAAAGAACCATTTATTCTTCACACATTTACTGAAAATTACAGTTTATTGAAAGGACACAGAAAGGTCAGAGAACACAGATACATGTAGCTAGGAGTTACTACTCAGTGCATGGCACATTCTCAGGGAGACGACCCATTGTGAGTCTTTGGCTCTTTGCCTCTGGAGTGTTAAAGGCAGAAAGAGTGCTGAAATATTAAATGTTGAACAGTTGGCCAGCCAACTTGAGCCTCTATATTTCAAAATGTGGAGGAGTAAATTAACCTTGCTACAATGAGTGACAAACAATATTCTAAGTTGGGTAGTAGTAGTAGTAATAGTAGTAGTAATAGTAGTAGTAGTAGTAGGAGTATTTTTTTATTTGTCAATTGATATATTTATCACAGGATACAGTGTCAGACCTCACCAGTGCAAAGGGATTTTTCTAGAAAGATCACACATTTATAAAGCAGTGTCCTCACTTAGAATAAAACTCGGATAAGTAAACAACAAATGAACAATCATGAAACAAGTTACCAGTGCCATTGCTACCTTTTTAAAAAGAATTTCTAGAATGCATGCCATTTTACTATGGAGGATTTCAGATGACAGTTTGAAATTTGTTGACAATTCCAGTGTCTCAGCTTTTGCAAACAATGCTGATATGCGTATGTGTAGCTGTGTGTGTGTGTGTGTGTGGGTGTGTGTGTGTGTGTGTATGCGCACATATGTTTTTTGTGAGAGTGCGCAAGTGTGTGCTCTTAGAAAGATCCTTCAGGCAATGCAGGAGCTCTGCATTTTGGATCACTGCCGTCCGCTCAGTTGTATTCATGTGGCTTTGTCTTTTGCTGCTGCTGCTGCTGCCTCCCTCTGCCTCCACGCTGTCGGCTGAGAGCTTTGTGTTGAATTTTCCAGTCTGCGCTTGGCTCCTTTGCTGTTGGGTTGAGAAGATAAAGACTGCTAATGAGCAAGACTGACACAAGAATATTTCACAGTAGACATGTGGTGGTGGTCCTGCAATCTAAGAAAGAAATGCTCCCAAATATCTGTGGGATGCAAAAAGGAGGAGAAAAACATTTCTGAAGTTAAAGATAATACGGATAGTTAAGTGGTTGCACGCTGTTATGTTCCGTTCTCCACACGACTTCAAACCCCACCAGGAGTGTTCCAGAAGTGGAGCTTTTGCCCACCAGACTTTATTAACTTGCATAGATTTTGTCATTTTTCCCTGTTTTATGTGCTTCGAAATATGTAAATATGCTACAAAGTTAATTTCCCTTTTGGTTGTTTTTATGGAAGTTTGCACAGAGCGTCTTATTTTGAAAATCGGCCAGATTCTTTATGCCGTTTCTGTGTCTGACTTCTTGGCCAGCTCGAGCTTCTCTGTGCAGACTGATCAAAAATAGGACAACCATGTATTCTCAGTGCGGCCGAGCGGAGACCTGCCGGTGGGGTTTGAAACACTGAACGACCACGATTAGCTCCGGTGGCTGCCGCGGACACAGAACAGGTTACATCTGTGCCCGGTGGAATTTTAGTCTTTAGCCTTCTACTACCATTACTGGACATTATAATCGGTTTCTGAATCCTCTCTCAGTCCTGGTTCTAACCACACAAAGTCTCCCATTTTAGAGCCTGCAGCCAAATGAAGGTGCTACCTTTTTGAAAGAATGAATTGTTCTGAAGCCTCTCATCCTCCCCAAATGGGATGACAGCAAAAGTCACTATAGTGTGTCATTGCCGGCTTGCTCCTCCTCAGCAGGACAGAAATCAAAGCTAATAGGGCTTTAGGGCAATCCTCTTTTCCAACTTGGTCAAAAAGTTGTCACTACCATTGAAAACCCGAAAGTGTGTGTGAGCAAAAGTTGCATTGTTTCTTACCAAAACAGATGAAGAAGGCATTTCTTTCCTCCTGATCTTTAATGTTTCAAATAGTTTGAAGTGCATGTTTTAATCTAAGTTTGCCCAGCGGTAGCAGTCTTTTTGTTGCTGCCTGTCTTGCCATCATTTAGCAGAAAAGAGTGAAACACTCTTTGAGAGAAACACTTGTGCTTTATCTTGCTCACAAACAAAACCGGGACCCACTCATGTTGCCCCATGGCACCGCTAGAGGTCTAAACTCTGCAGACTGCTGAGTTTACAGTGTGAACTGTAACTTAACACAGATGCTTTTTGGGTGGTAGCTGTGCACACGATGTAGACTTGTAATTTGGGAGCGCGGAGTACGAGGCAATATCATTTTTGGTACTTGAAACGGGGTCTTTAAGATTAAAGTTTAATGTTAAAAATAACCTGATTTGGATTATAGATGGGGCCTGTGGATTGGCACACAGTTACAGAGTCCTGCTGGTTTTTATTATGACTATCAGGAAAACAAGTTACACTTGGGAATGAATGCAATTAACTACCTGGTGGGATGAAAAACCAGCAGCTCTGAGGGGTTTGAAGACCCACCAGCAGTAACAGCAGTCTGTTTACAGTTCAGTGGAACTTTGAAATACAATGCACCCTACAATGCTCCCGCTAACATTTTAAAGACAAAATGATTGGGCTCCAACGTATTTTTTTTAATGGGATGCAATCTTCTTTGGTATTTTGAATAATTCGAGTCATTTTTGGCAACAACATGGTTAAGCACTGCACACAGACGCTAGAAACCAATTCCCCAAGCAAAGCATCTGTTTTGTGTTTACCAATGTCACTTTGGAGAATGCCTTAAGGCTTGCTAGCTGCTCGCAAATTATTATAACATCATTCTGCATGGCAGCGGGTTATAGTTCTATCACCTGGCTCGGAGCAAAACAAACAAAAGAAGGCAACAGGCACCTCTACATTTATCCCTTCACTCTCAGGGAAGCTTGAAAGTAAACTTTGAATTTGACCATAATGATGATTTACATAATTTAGCAGTCGTGTAATTTTAAAATACTAACTTGTAACTCCAGTACAGTTTGTGATTCAGCGACTGAGACTCTTAACTTTCATCTGCAGGCGAACCATCTCTCACTTAATGCACTCGTGTGGCTTCTTGCCAACCTCGGTTGCCACCCACTTTGATGTGGGTTTAGGATTTGACTTTTTTCGTGTGTATCTTATTTATCACCAAGCAAAAACTACCTTAAGGAAAATCTTCAGGAAAACTACCTTAAGGAAGTTTTTCCCTGCAAAGTTGGATTTTATTTTAGTAAAACTTGCAACAGTGTTAGCAGCACCAACCAAGGTCAGCAGTCAAGTTGATTTTTAAAACAATTGCACAGTCTGACAAAACAGCAACTTACAGTAGAAGTCAAAAGTTTGGACACCTTCTGGTTTAATGTTTTTTTCTTTATTTTTATTTTCTACATTGTAGATTAACACTGAAGACATCAAAACTACAAAATAATACATGCACATACACGGATTACTGTGGTAATACTGTGGCGGGAACTGTACAACTAAGTAAAGAGAATCAACAGTCCATCATTACTTCAATGCATGAAGGTCAGTCAATCCAGAAAATTCAAGAACTTTAAATGTGTCTTCAAGTGCAGTTGCAAAAACCATCGAACACTATGATGAAACTGGCTCTCATGAGGTCTGACCCAGGAAAGGAAGACCAACAGTTACCTCTGCTACAGAAGATCGATTCATTACAGCAACAAGCCTCAAAATTCCCCAGTTAAGGACACCTCAGATTAGTGTCCACATCAATGCTTCAGAGTTCAAGTAGCAGACACATCTCAACAAAGTGTGTGACTGTGAATCAAGTCAAACAGCAAATAATTGATTAGTAATTAGTGGCAAATAGACTACTACTGAGGAAGAAGAAGAAGAAAACTGCTTGGACCAAGAGACACAAGGAATGGACATTGGACCAGTGGAAGTCTAGACTTTGGTCTGATGAGTCCAAATTTGAGGTTTTTGGTTTGATGTCTGGGATGCTATCTGCATGTGTGGTTCCCACCATGGAGCATGGAGGACACTTAACCGGCATGGTTACCACAGCATTCTGCAGTCACATGCCATTCCACATGGTTTGCATTTAGGGGGGACCATCATTTATTTTTTTAAATGGCAGTGACCCATAACATATCTCCAGCCTACTGTATTTAAGGTCTATTTGACCAAAAAGAAGAGTGATGGAGTGCTGCTTCAGATGACCTGGCCTCAGCAATCAACCCACTCCAGATGGTCTGGGATGAGTTGGACCCCAGAGTGAAGGAAAAGTAGCCAACAAATGCTCAGCACATCTGGGAACTCCTTAAGACTCAGTCTAAGTGAAATCATGAAGCTAAATGAGAGAATGCAGAGAGTGTGCTAAGCTGTCATGAAAGCAAAAGATGGCCAATCTAGATACTCAGTATACAACAGTACATATTTTAGTTTGTTTATCACATAACTCCATATGTGTTATTTAATAATTGTCTTCAGCGTTAATCTATAATATAGAAAAAAAAAACAATAAATGAGAAGTCGAGTCCAAACTTTTCACTGGTACTGTTTTCACTACTGCTCCATGCATACAATCATGTCTTTATTTTGACTCATGGTGCCACTGTGTTTTTCATAGGCATGGTACTATGGACAACATCTGCTTTGCACTCCTGCCCTGTGGATCTCTCGTAAAGAGGACGTAACCTTTTTTTTTCTTGCTCTGTGTTGGTGAATGTGGGTGCACGCCAACTAACTAATTAACTAACTAACTAACTGTGCCACTGCAGACAGATGGTTTTTATTTCTTGGAATATGTTGCCAGCTAACTGAAACACCATCGACATTTTTTTTTTTTAGTATTCGTGGAAATTGAGCCCTACATAAACAGACAAAAAATCCTAAAAAAAATAAACAAACAATCGACATACTTTGTTTATTGTTATTTTGAGTAATTAATAATTGATGATTTTGAACAATGGCATATCTGTCTTAGTAGATGTTTAAGCTTTGACTCGCAGTCACCCGTGTGCTTTTTATATCCTAGCCAGCGTGCTCCCACTCACCTTTTTTAACGAATTCAGGAATGTCAGAAACAAACAACACTGATGCCACTGTGCTTCAGAGATACTCTGTTGTTTAAGAATGCCAGGGTTTGCAGAAGTGTTATGGAGTATTCTTTTTTTTACTTAAAACGTGTTACTCTGAAAGAATTTTAATGATGGACTCAAGCACATACACCTAATGCCATACAGATATAGATACAGACTCTGCATACTGTGGCTTTAAAGCCAACACAGTATGTTTACAAAGCTGGAACAATGCTGTTTTCCTCCATGTTGTTGACATTGTGGTTAATCTGGCTGAAAACTCCTCTGTGGGTATGCAGTGTTGCTCTGTCAGTCTGTCGATGTTCGAGCCACATCAATGAGAGCTTCTTTGTCTGATCAGTCCACCAGGGGAGACGGGAGTGAAAAGAGTAAGCCTTATTGTACAATATATCACACCTGAAAAGTTCAGATGTAGCTCTGTTTTATTTAAACCTTTCTTTGTGTTGTACAAAAACACAACAGGTGCAAGGCTAGAAGAATAGCCCTTTCTTCCAAAAACATTTGGGTATAAGAGGAGATGCCACTCAGGTTCTCAGTCCCGGAGTCAATCGAACATGAGAACACATAATGAAGGTGGAGTAGTGACAGGAATAGAGGCCGCTTTAATGCAGATTGATCCACAGAGACCGAAATGCCAATCATTACTAATCAAATTGTTTACTACCCCGTGAATGGCAAGTGCTGTGCACGAGGGATACCAACAGAGTCGATTGTAGAATCAGTGCCGCGACACAATGTGAAAATTTACCAATTAATGAGGGAAAAAAAAGGTAACGCTGAAAACAGTCTGAAAAGTCATTAGTTCAGCTGCGACAGTGTCATTTCTGCTTATTTGCCAATTTTCCTACAGCTCCTAAAAAGTGTAATATATATTTTTTAGTGTTTCAGAGAAAACTCTTCAAATATACATTGGTCACTTACACAGATTTTTTTTTTCTATTAATGCATTTTCTGCTGGTCTGGATACCGAACAGCACAAATTCCTCTGGGAATCATCTGCTTTCGACTTCAATAACATGTAACATGTTACGCAAAGTTGTTTCACTGCATTGAGTCTAAAACAGAATACCATTATCTTGTACCACTTTGAATCAGTGACACAGTCCACACTTGTATTACATGAAAAAAAGCAGTTGTCAGACTCTCGCTGAATCTCTTTCTGGCACAAAACAAACCAGTGAAGTCAAATCTGCCCATTTGTCGAGATCTCTTTTGAATTATTCTCGTATTCTTGTGCAAATAGTCTCTGTCTAAAAATGGATCACTGCCACTTGGGATGCAAGACAGTTTCTCAGTTACACAGTATTGCACTGCACTGAAATGAGATGCATTGTTTTGCTGTACCATCTGCCACCACCAAACAGGTGTGACTCAATTCAATAATATGATGAGGGAGGCAGTTATACTGAGGCTTTGGCAGGGCGCTGAATAGCACATACTGTGTAGGTAACACTGGCACCCTGAATATTAGGCTTTAGCAGATTGGTTTCCTTCTTTTTAGGGATGTGATGTAGGCCTTGTGTGTCTTTTCATCACACTGTTTCATGTGTGGTGCTCTGTTTTGACTTTTTTGTGTTCATTTTTTTAGGTTATTAGTTGTCAGTCACCGTGTAATCACACTGATCTGCCTTCCTTTTCTTTTAAGTCCTTTTAAAACATGCGTGTCACAGTTTTCATATCTTGATGTTGCGTTTGTCGGCTAATGCAACAGTTTATAAGGCTTCTATAAATAGCTCGCTTATTGAAAAGGCATGTTTTTATTTAAAAGACCAAAACCAACAGTGACTTGATCCACTAAATACTTCCCTGTGTCTGATGTATCCTATTTCTCTGTGCACAGATCTCCATTGTTGTCCATTTAAAAACACTTCAATCAGCCGCAAAGTTGCACCGGCTGCTTTATTACCATAAAAACACTTTTTTTTGTTTGCTTTGTTTTGTTTTTTCGAGTCCCAGATACATGTCATAGACGGTGTACTAAATTAATCCACAGCTGAAAATAGGCCCAACAAATGCATCCTTTACTCCTGTTGAGTAACATTTGCTAAAAACCTTTTTAAAGAAATTAGACTTGTTACTTTTTTTTTTTTTTTTTAAAGATTTACATCTCCATTTTGACACGAAATAGTTGGGTCAACACTGGTGTTCCTGAGGTACTGTTCCATTTATTGCAGCAGAGACTTTCCACTGAACTCCCACATCAGCACCCTGACTCTGTTTGACCTGAATGGAACCGAGCCTTAATCAGTATCATTGGTAACGCCTGTGTTTGCCATACTAACTCATGTCAAAAGGTCTACTGACTTTAAAGCCCACCATACTTCCTGAGTGCTTGGTCTGCATTTCCCTGCTTGTCACGGGCCTGAAAACCTCTTCTTCACAGTGGCACTGTGGTACCAGTGTAAACATTAACGCTGCTCTGGTTCTGTGAGCACACAGTGCCGGGCAGCACCTTCATTAGTATCATTGGTAACACCTGTGTTTACCTACTATTTCATGTCAAAATGGCTGCTGTGAAAAAGGTCTATGGTTTTAGGGGCTGAGTGCCACAGAGAGTTGGAAAGTATTCCAACACACACTGTTTGGTTTTGGTCTTTTGGGATTTGTCGAAAATAGGGAAACTATAGAAAAACACCAGCCACTGATTAACTGATTAATCATTTCCCGTGGGGGCTCCAGAGAATTCACCACAGCAAACAAGAGTCAGTTTTTGAAATATCTACATCTGTGATCACTTCCATAGAAATTGGAGTTACGCTCACCTGCTGTGGCTCCGGTAGCTTTTTACTTTCCGGGGCTGATTCCTCCGTCTGATTCTGGAAGCAGTTGCCCCCGGCCTATAAGGAGTAGAGGGAAAACATCACGGTGCAGTGTAGAGAGTACATGCTGGGAAGTTATGTCAACAGCTGTGTTTATTCAATGAAACTGCACAAGATGAATGGACCCGTATCAGTGATCAGTGATTAATATGCCCTTTTGATTTTTACCAAAAAAAAAAAAAAACTAGTTTGAATTGACTTCTTCTACAAACACAGAATCATCCAATTAACTTTCTCATTGGATTTATGACAGTAATTTAGATCAATTATTTACATGTGTGCTGGATCTGTACAGTTTTTGTTAGACAATTTCTTTAGTAGAAAAAACAAACAAACAAACAAGCAATTTAAAGACGTCACCTTGGGCTCTGAGAATTTGAGGTGGACATTTTTTCAGCACTTTCTGACATTTTATAGACTAAACAATCAATCATGAAGTAATCAATGCAGAAAATAATCACTTGTCGTAGCCCCACAGGATGTTTTACATCACATGGCTAATAACAACGTCAATCATTTGCCTGCTGTGATGAACCTGGAGCCATTTTGTTCCCCCGGGATTAATATCGCTCTCGTGCAAGCTTTATACAGGATGAACATTGTCACTACAAGATCCCCAGTAATTACTCCTCCCTTATACATAACAATAACAACTGTACACAACAATAGGTGGATGCACATGAAGTGACAAATGAGTGTGAACCACCACGAGACAATCTCATTTCTTTAAATTCAAACAGTTAAGTATGAGGTCTGCTTATGAAAAGCAAATCATTCGTTAGACTGCAGCAGACCTATCACATCCCATTTTCAAACTGAAGCATAGACTGCAAGCTATCCACACTCATACGAACTGTCTCTTCTCATTTCCTCCAAGCCCACGGGGAGAGGAGGACAGAGGGGGAGATGTGGCCGTGTTCGCTAGCAAACACAATATCGGAGTCTCCGTTTCAAATATGTCTGCTCTTATCTGTATCAGAATCCTTCTTCCTTCTTGCTGCAGGATTTTTTTTTTTACAACCCTGCCAAAATTATATAATCAATTATAGGGACACCAGTGAACATTGTTTTTGGCACGATTTCATTAAAGAACAATCTCTTTGACACGGTTTCCACAGAGGGTAATTTCCTCCTTGGGTGGCAAACCTCTATACTCTCCTGTCTCCGGTGGTCTATCAACTTAAATCTGTAATAGTTCTTGATAGCCACTTGTCAGAAATCCTTATGGACCCTGTTCGCTTCCCCTGTTTTCTTCAAATCCTCCTGGTTTTTGACAGGGTTGGAGATACTCATTCGGAGTCTTCCTGATAACTGACTGCTCACAGTTGCCTCCATCTCAAAGAAGCAAGTCTGGGGCTTTGAGGAAGTAAAGTCCTTTACAAAAAATAATCTGAATAGTAGAGGTCAGTTTGCTTCTTTCTTTCCTTCTTCAATAGCTGCTTTCAAAGCGCCAGCGAGGCACTCCGCTCCCTCAAAAGTTTCAATGAAGGCGTAAAACTATGCTTGCACTGCACGAGTGTAGTCGTGAAAAGCTCTTTGAACTGACTGTGAATCTTCACTGCATCTGCAGTAAAAAAAAAAAAAGCTTTGGTGGGCTCATGTAACTTTTACCTTCAGTATTGAGTGATCAGTCAGATTGTTTTTTTCAATTAATTATTTAGTCTACAAAATACCAACCACAAGTTCTCAGAGCTCCAGGTGATGTGCTAAATTGTCCTTTGATGATTTGCAGTAAGAGCTTACTCAGCGAAATGGTAACTAAAAGTTGAACTCGATTTAAAAAAAAAAAAAAAAAAGTATTAAAGGATTTCATCAAGCTGAAACTTGTTGCAATTTTTCAATTAATGGACCTAATAAAGACAGTTGGCGTTAAAGCGGCTTGTTTGATTTGTGATGAGGGACTTGAGCATGAATTCAGCGAACAGATGAACCTCATAGATACGGGCCCTTAGGTCACATAGGTCGTTACAGTTTAATTACTCCAAAGGCTCACCTTTTCCATCTGGCACTCTTTAACTCCGCCACTCTCTCTCCTCATTACTCCGGTGTTCACGGGTGATTTACTGCCTGTGACAATTCTCTGCACTTTAGAGATATCCTGTGGAATAAAAAAAGAGAACATATCAACTAGGGGTTAAAACTGAAATGCGTAAACAGCTTGCTGACGCAGCAGCGGCTCCGAGGTTCTTGAAGAGTAAACAGTTCTGACTCAAATGTTCATAATTCTGTTTAATACACTAATACTCACTCATTTACTCAAATTAGCTTATTTATTTGTAGTAAATAAAATATGGCCGGAATGCTTATTTCATTACAGGCAGCACGAAGAGCAAAAAAAAAAAAAAAACAGTAATATTCAGCCATTACAAATCAGGGACAAAGATCAAAAACTTTTCCTTAATAATAGAAAATAGTTTTTCAATTAAAACATTAGCTAGAACCCCTACATCCAGTCTATAAAGTAGACTTTTTCGATGAACATCTACAGCCATACTAGAACATTATTATTATCGATTGGTCTGACCATACTTGATGAATCGATTAGGTGTTTGATCTATAAAATGGCAGAAAATAGTGAAAACATGACATCCTCAACTGTCTTGTTTTGTCTAGAATCTTAAGATATTCAGTTTACTGTCATAGAGGACTAAATAAAACCAGGAAATATTGATATACACAATTATCAAAAGACTTATGACAACTAATCGATTGATTGACTTATCACAGTTCTAATGGCAAACCATGTTGAGATATTTTAGTCTGGACTAAAAGTGGTGGATTGACCAAAAGACAGACCAACATTGCCATCCTAAAGTTCTTTCATGTGACCTGTACTTGACGTACCTCCAAAGTCAGATAATTGCGTATGAAATTTGTTGCATTTGATGATGGAAAGTGGCGTTTTCTTGTACTTGTCACTAAGGGAACATATAGTGTATGAATAGGCATGTCTTCATATACTATGTTACATGTCTAAGTAGCTAGTTATTAAAAGCAAAAACCTTCGTCTATTGTCCGTTATCCATCAGCGATCTTTGGTTTTAGTGTTGTGCAAGTCTTATCTTCTCATGAAATAAAATGTAAGCGCACAGATGTCTGCTGACTGACTTGAAGGTCCCAAATGTTGGACCTTAAAACCAGCGTGCAATTGATGTCTGAATCTGTGTGAAAAGTAGGCATGATTCTGGGAGGTAGATTTTTCACTTATTACCATGCGAGCTGCGTGTGATGGACAATTATGTTACAGAACACTGTAAAAAAAACGAAAAAGCCGATGTCCAGACGGTGGAAGGAAAACATGATGGACAGTCAGAGATGAAAAGGTTCTCTCTGGAGATAGTAGAGCAATCTATATCAGTACGATCTGAAATGATGTCCGTAAGAAAAAACATGGCTCTTGCAAGGTTGATGTGCTCTGAATCAGTGGATTAGGAAGTGTGTATTCTATACTATCCTAAAGCTACAGATTCTCGGAGGGTTACATGACAGGAACTGGCCTTTATGTATACTTCTCATTGTTTCTCAACACGTCTTGAAATCAAATTCATTGCTTGTTTTCCATAACAACAACTTGGCAGTAGGGTATAATCATTTAGAATATATTTCAAACCGTGACTTCATCAGAAATGTCCATGATAAATAGGGTTATGGCTGTATATAACTCGAGAAATACATAATTCATCCATGGGGTTTCTATTAGGATACAATACATGCAGTATTAATATAGTAGAGTAACCCTGTGCCTGTTGTTGTTGTCATCATTTACAGTAGTTGAAGCTATTTTCAGAGACCTTGGTAGTCATGTAAATAAGCATCCATGGCTCCTTCACCTGCAAAGTAATCCATAGTGACCTACTCCCTTAGCACATTTTAGTCTAAGATTCTCATTTCAAAATTAATGCATGACCGTAAAGTTTCAAAATTTGGCATCAACAGATCTCAAGTGCAAAAAGTAAAAAAAAAAAAAAAAAAAGTTGGTGAATACATTCTGCCTGCAGGCTCCCTGACAGTTGAAATGAGTCCTCTCCAAACTACGCTGACTGTGGTGGAGAATGTTTTCTGCTAAGGGCCCCCGAGTACAGCGAGTGCCTTCTGCTTGACCCTCTTGCATAGGAAATGTTGACATTATTTAGGGGCAGCTCAAGTTCTCACTCACAATGAGGGACAAACTATTCACTGCTCCAGCAACAGGTCATCGGAAAATCAGCCACTTGTGCTCAGAACAATCTGTACTAGCTAACTGTGCTGCTGAGGTACAGGCCAGTGGCTCACGTAGGCGTCAAGACCAAAACTCAACACTAGAAAGGCCAACCTTGTCAGTTGACATGCGTTGTGAAATACCCCGACATTTACAAGCAGCATAGAAATGTACATCTTTGACTTTTCCTATCAACATTTTTTTTAGACATTCATATCATACATGGATGTTCTTATTAAACAGTTTCCAGACACAATTGTTTTGAAATAAAACAGTTTAAAGAGTAATATAAGACCAGATGCTGTATTTTCTTCCTGCTGTCTATTACATATTTCCAGTAAATGCCAAGCAGAGTTTGTACAGAAGATATTTTCTCCAAAAGTAATTCTGTCTGTCTGCTGCAGTCAGTCTTCTGCACAAGACTAGTACCTTCCTTAACTGGGTCAAAAGTGGTCTCTTGAGAGCATAAAGCAAGATGGTTGCAAGATGAACACAAGCAGTCTTAACCTGTCACTGTCAAACTGCTTTCGTACTTTGTCAGCTGAAACATCTTCCTATGCAGGTTCAGTGGGACTGGCTTTACTTGTAGGGGTGACCATTTTTGGGCGGACATTTCATGCATTATTTCTTACCCTCTGACAGCATTCATCAAGAAATGCAGAATTTTACAGTAGAGGGAATAAAGAAGGCATTGGCCTCCATATGGCCAGTTAAAAAAAAAGCTTAAACCAGCAAGATTTCTTATCAGAGAATGTTCTGTTTTATTGTAGATGAATCAAAAGATGGTTGGTTCTCCTTTCTAAATTAAAAACATTTTTCTTTTTGTACCTTTACCTGACAAACTGTGAAAGTTCAGTATGTAAGAACAGTTTAATTTAAAATAACTTTATTTGAAATCATTTCTCAAAAGTAACTTAATTTTGTGTTGATTCTGGTGACCCCATGGACAAAAGCAGTACACGGCCTTGTTTTGTCTGATTTTAGAATTCAACCAAATGGCAGACATGAGGAAGAACCATATAGGAAAAAGTCAGTTCAGTCATCTCGCTGATAGTTTTTTATGTATGTTATATGGAGTAACCATGCAAGGCTGGAATCTCAAGATAGTGTGAGGATCCATCCTGCCAAGCTTCTACACTTGTGTCCAAACCACAGTAGTTCAGATCAATCTGTGTCCTATGAGGAAGTACTGGCAGCTACAAGCATCATTTAACATTAGGCTTGTGGGACGATGTGTGTGAGAAGCAACAATGGCAGCTGCTAAAAAGGTTAATGTAGATGCTGCTACCATCAGTTCTATCCACTGACAGTATAAAAAATGGTCACCCACCCTCTGGCCACCACCATGTTGGTAGTCCTGCTTCTTCGACTAACCTAAATATCGGCAAGGACGTGGATCATTGGTGGACATAAGGCGGGCTGAATGATGCCTTGGTGCTTAAGCACCCACTTGTCAATCAAAGTGGCCAACTTTAAGCCTTAATTCCATTTTTTTCTCGATGGAAATTTTGGTTTCATTCTTCTCCCAACTGGCTCCGGTAAGGGTTTGATTACATCATATGGTTCGTTGATCTGATTGTTTGAAGTTTGCCTGCGATAGACAGATGGTTCCTCCAATCACTTCAGTATTTCTGAGTGCCTGCCCCTTTCCAAACTGTTTCAAAAAACGACTTCCCAGGCATCGGTATTAAATCGACTTTGTCATGACCCGTTGAAAGCGCCTTGCAGTATGTTTAAGTGTTTAGGTATGTTTAAGGTTTCCCCCATTTGGTGCACGATGGAAGCATTATTCTGCCGTCCAAGTTCAGCTAGGAAACATTTCCAAGCTACTTCTTTTTGCACTGTCAACCACCTACTAATCCCCCCCTGTGTGGCAGAGATGAATATCCCGTCGATTTATATAGACAAGGAAACAATCATAAAAGTAAATAGTAAGTGCTGAGAGCAGGGCAATGAAATGCCCGATTCCTCCTCCGGCACAGTGCTCCGAGCATCTAAGACATCATCTCCCATTACTCTGATGAAAATTGCATGCTATCGGACCACAAGACTTGGCTCTCTTCCAGAGACTGTTAAATATGAAGCAACTTCCAGTCCAATCTTGCTGATCTCTGCATCATCACACTAATGAATCTTTCACCAGCAAGAAGAGCTTTCTGTATATATCTGTGTTATATGCATGCATGCGTGTGTGTGTGTGTGTGTGTGTGTGCAAGGCCTGGTGGAGTCTTATCTTTAGCGTCAACCAGAGCTTAAGGCCCATTATGTTAACTCAAACTCTGTGCGTGAAGCTCAAAGTGGTGTCAGTGAGCGCTTGAACAAATATCCCTGCACTCACTCACTTTGGATATCAAAAACACAAAGCAGATTTCAGTCTGAGTGTGCTCAGGCAACTCAAATGTATGTTTTATCACCCAGTTAGTGGATAAAGGCTTCCTCCATATGTTAAAATCTTTGGAGCATATTTTTCTTCTACATTGGTGGGAAATGCTATCATACCCTGCTGTGTGCAAAAATAATTACCAACAACAATTAGCGTGTGATTAGCCATGCATTTTCAGAAATATTATCATCTCTAACTAAATGCATTCAGCTGCAGTTCACTTATGTGCTCACAACGGTTCAAAACTACACAACAGAAACTAAGATAAAGGATGTAATAATAACACTACTGAGTGCTTTCAGGCTGTTAATGAGCCTAATGAGGAGCACCACATGGTCATCAAAGAGCCACGTTCTTGACATTTTGCCTCTCTGTTAGTGGATTGTTACCCGACTTTCTCGGCTCTGTGGGCTGTTTGGCTCTTTAATGCACAGTTAAGAGCTATTGTGTGTTGTTTAGTTTTTTTTTTCCAACCACTTAATTTAAAATAAATTTGGCAGTGATTTAAATGAGATTTGACCCACCTCCACATGCGCAGGCAGAGTGGACAGATGGAGCACCACGGTAATCTTTACAGTGAAGGCGAGCTCAGATTTATCAGACAGCCCGTCAGTGTGTGCAGCGGCCACGGGAGATAATGGAGCTAGCAACTGCTCACAAGTGGAGTGCTGCTATTTGTATGTTAATGAAGTGGGAAGTATAAACTTCATTAGCATAGAAAAATCAACCGACACATACCTTGAGTTTCCTTTCTTTTGTGAGACGCTTATATTTTGGCCACGTGCTTGCATTTAGTCGGCTAGATGATGAAGTGGAAACGCACTTGTTATGGCGGGATCAACCTGTCTTGTGCCAACAGCGACAAGTTTAAATGTGGACAGAATGTGTCAATTACGGACTATTTGTCTTGTGTTATGCCGCAGCAGTGGGACAGTGGAGACACTGGTGGGCATGGTGGTACCGAAGCATGACAAGTTATATATATATAAAAAAAAAAAAAGACAAAAAACAACAACAAAAGTGGCATGTCAGATCTGTTAGGCAGCCACGAAAGAGCCGTGGCGTAAATTGCGACTGGTCTGAGGAGAGAAAAGCCTCTTAAAGACAGAATTGCTCACCAGGATCATGGCGAGATAAGGCACTGCGGTGCTGTGGCTGACTTGATGATTTCGAAGCGACTGCAGCGCCCGCTTTTTCTGAAATCAGAACTAACCTAATGTCTGATTGAGGATGACATGACTGCTTGGGTAGAGAGAAACATAACGAAACAAAAGTGATGGGTATATTCTGCTGCATTTCTGCTGCATTTTTTTTTCTTTTGAAGGTGTTGACTGTTGAATGAGTCAATATTGGTTGTTTTTAAAAGAACAAAAAGGTATCGACTGGGTAAACACTTGGTCCTAAAATGTGTTTCACTTGCAAAAAACAAAAAGCAATATCTACACTGAAGGTATAATCCTATTTTTATAATGAATCCTCTCGGCAGTCACTTTTTTTTTTAAACTAAAAGGGATTAAATCCTGAGCCCTTTTGTTTGGAGCCTCTCAAAGTCAAGGTCACAGTAGACTCAAACGAAGGCTGTGTCACACTGAGTTAAAAATTTCATACAGAACTAATTTTAAGTTCAATATACCAAAACTTCCATAATGCCCTACTGTAACTGGGCTTAACTTCCAAAGCTACCACAGCATAGACTATAAAGACGGACATAAATTACTTAGACTGCTGCTTGATTTAGACATGTTATTATTCTGAACAACCTCTGGAATCATGTTTGCCCAACTGTTATATTTGGTAGTAATTATTTCCGGGGCTATTTCTCTCTGGAGAGCGCTACTCAGAGCATCAGATTGACAAATAGCCACTTGAAAAGGAGGTAATAATCAGCTAACACTTAAATTCATAACGCACACAGTGCATTATGCGCACTCTGATGTGCGGTGAGGTGAATATTTTGGCACCGAGTTATATTCCATGATGTCACCGAGCTGCGAGTTACAGTGTGAAATGAATTTCAATTTGAAAAGTGTTTACACAGAGAGGAGAGGGACAAAAAAAAATAATAAAAAAAATAAAACAGCTGCCTGCTTTATCTTATCTGGAAAGTCAGAGAGAAAATTATACTCCACCATTACAGAGGCAAATCCCAAATCCAGCTCGCTCTCCATTTTCACTTTACAAAACAAACTTATCTTATTTTCATCCTAAGACATTGTAACTGTTGTGTTTAAGCCGGAGTCGCTGACAGTCAAGCTGGCCAGATATTGTGAGGTGAAGCCGGCTCTATAGGCCTTTTCATCGCGGACACATGTCAGAGCAGTAAAAGCCACAGGTGTAATTAATAAGTTTAATAAGGGCTGCACTCCACTTAGCTCCGCTTGTTCCAGGGCAGGACTGTTTTGCATGTTGGCTCCCTGACATGGCCTACTCATGCACTTAGATGGAGCAGAGCCACTGTTAATGGTGTTAATTACACCTGTGCTTTTCCTGCTAATGCAAAATGTCTGCTGTGAAAAAGGCTGTAAAAAAAACAAAAAAAAAAACATTGTTCATTCAAGGCCACTGTGAATGGAGCAGCTTATAAAAACACTGCAATCAAACATGATTACAACCACGACATGTAATGGCACGAAATGTGTCGCTCTGAATATTTTGATTACGGCCGCGGTAAATGTTCACCGCTGACATTAGTTAGATAACAGTGTTGTTACTTCAGCTATAATTGTAGCAGAAGTTTAAAATTGAGCTGGAGACTTTCAAATAGTCCTGGGAGTCATTTAAGTTGACAATTTAAGGATGAAATTGCAAGAAAAAAAAAAAAATTAAACCCTAACTCCTGAATAAAAAACAAACTCTAGCTGTATTTGTTTACTTCTGTAATGCGTCGTCAGGACTGATTTCACATCTGTACAAATCCACTGATAATAAATCCGAGTAGACTGAGACATTATACTCAAATGTCTACACACACTTTAATTTTCAAAGGTAATTCAGTGTTTGGTGTGTGTATTGTTTTGCTAAACTCAAAAAAAAGGTCATTACCTACATGAAATAAGCAGAGATCATGATTTTGTTACCACAAATTCATAGACTTGTTTGTGTAAATTTGTTGTTTTATTGGAAACAATGATTACATAGTGACCTTGATTAATTCATTTATTAAAACTAGTAAACTAGTATATATATTAAAACCATCAGGTGCTGTAGTAAATGATGTGTGAGGGTTAGTGGGGGCGCTTGGGGTGTGTCTAACAATCAGGAAATAACTTTTTTTTAATTGTGCTGATTAACCGGCTTTATCGATGCTCGTGCTCGCTCACTCTCATTCACTGTCTAGGTCCCTTGACCAATGCTCGCTTTCTTCTCTCTCTCTCAAACCATTGGACGCAAACCAAAGGAAACTTCTCAGTGTCACTATTTTGCAGCATATAGCCAGACAGTGATTTAGAAGCTGTGTACATGATAGGTAGAGTATCAGAGTTGCAGAGATAGCCTCAGCTTTGGGGACATTTCAGGCTGACTGTGGAGGTGTTTGCCTGATCTGAGTGTCTGATTGCTGGTGTCTTTTCTTTTCTTCAAAAGTTAGATCCGGTTCATCTTCTCCAACGCAGGTTACGCCCTACCGCCAATCGAATGAATGGAAAATGCGTTTTCTCCACAGCACCCGATCCTGTCTGAATGTGCTTGACAATTATGTTGTGTGACGTTAGTACTTTTAACTTTTGATGAATACATGTGCTCTCATTGATCTTTGAGCCTTTTTAAACATCAACTAAAGCAGAGCTATGAGACTGTTTTCACTTCACATTGTATAAATGTTAGATATGCATGAATGCTTGTCTTTGCAGCACATAATGTGACGTCTTGCAGTGAGACGTATAGTACTGTTAGTTCAAGGACAGCAGGACTTCATCTACAATAGATATATGGTATACTGAGAACATCACTCGACCGAATCATTAAATATAAAAAGGTTTGGATTTTCACAACAACCCTTGGACTTCTATGAGATAAACATTTAATCAGATGGAACTGGGTGGAATACTGAATTACCTTGGCGTGTGGCTGCTGAAAGGTGACTCTGGAGCTGTTGATGAGTGATGAGTATCTGAACAAGTGGGTGGGGGAGGTGGGAAATCTGTGACTGCTGCTGGGCTGGTTGTGCAGGACAGCTGAGAAGCAGATGTGAACTGTGTCCTTCAGCGCCTTCATCTGAGACTCCTGTCCCCAAACAAGATTACACACACACACACACAAGAAGATTTCTGAATCCCTCCATCCATCCCTCCTTCCTTCCACATGAGAAATTAAAGGAGGCCATGCTTTAAAGAGACTTAAGAACAGCTAGGAGGCATCGTTAGGCAAGACATGAAGCAGAACTCACCAGGGTAATAGAAAAACAAGAAGGAATGTTCAAAAGATCATTTACTTTCAATCAATAATAATAATGGACATAATGATTGGATTAATTATTTTACAACAGCCTCTGATGTCAATTCTCCTGAGCTGAGCGGCAGAATTAAATGTTTTCCTAATCAGCACTTTTCTCCCTGTGCGTTTTTAACCCATCTAACTTGCCCCCAGTGACAGTGTGTCAATAACCACGTATAAAAATAACATTATACCTCCATAAATTCAAGCTGCTACATGTGCTCAACCTGCTGAAGCTGAAAATGCATCTCCAGTAATGAGAAAATTGCTGTGAAAATTCTTATTTTGGGAGTTCTGACATGGATTTATGCAGCCTAATATCACATACTTTATGCATTTAATAATTCAGATGCCATTTCTTTATTCAGAGTTTGACATCGCAGGGCTTAAAGTGGGTCAGACGAGAGATTGCTTCAAATTTAAACAACCTACAAATAAAGAAATGTTATGCCGTGTTACTCACCTTATCCAGTGCGGTCTTCTCCAGTTCCTCCTTGGCTATAGTTAACTTGTGCTCCAGGTCCATTAGCTGCTGCCCCTGCAGAAAGACATGACTTTTGAATCAGCTGAACCCTCTTTGTTCTGTGCAAACAAAGCATTTCTCCGTCCCCGCCTAGCCTCTGCAGCGCTATCAGTAGCACAAATCTGTAGCACAAATGGATTTGAGACTCCTCTTTATTATTTTGCCGATCATCACTTTTGTCTCGACTTTCTAAAAGCTGCCTTACACACACACATATATATACACACTGATGGAGCACTAAACCTCATGTACATTATAGGCACTCAATGAATCCCTTGTGTCTCTTAGCAGGAGGGTACTGGGAGCTCATAAACCTTCATAATCATAGCTCTGTTATATTGATAAACCCTTATTTTAGTCCTAAAAATGCTTTGTTGAGTCGTACCGCTGGTCTGCTTCATGAAACACAGAAAATTGCAGAATCCAGAGGGTACAAAGCATCAGACGAGCATGAGTTCATTCAAAGCCACATTAAAAAAGAACACATCTGTCCTTTAGAGAGAAGGTTTCGTCTTGA
This sequence comes from Miichthys miiuy, assembly GCA_036365135.1. Taxonomy (NCBI): domain Eukaryota; kingdom Metazoa; phylum Chordata; class Actinopteri; family Sciaenidae; genus Miichthys; species Miichthys miiuy. Next base: position 26,520,637 of record CM071603.1, read on the forward strand.
TGGTTATAAAAGTAGACCTTCTTGAAACATCAAACCCCTTAATGAGTATCAGTGCTTGGGTTGAATCCCTGAGCTGAATAACCACACGGACATGCTTTCTTCTTCTTTTTTTTTTTCTTTCAGTAAATGAGCCAATCTTACTCCATACGAGGATCAACAGAGCTTCTTCTGAGGAGTCTTTCATTATTGATAAATTCATCAGCGCGAAGGAAAGAAACTTATATATTGGGATGATTTGCATGCAGTCAGTGTAGCTGGCCTTAGCGATGAACTTTTATTGGGTGTCTTTTACTGGCCTCTCAAAATGATAAACTGCATGGGCTTATATTCTGAAACACCCAAGGTCAGCCAACCCAACAAACAGCAACCACAATCTCTGGAAGGAAAAAAAAAAAAAAAAAAAAATCATAGATGAGTGACGTGGCAGATTGATGGATTTCGTTGAGTTTTATAGACTGCATGTAGTCCCACAGTGAGTTTTGTGATGCAGTTGTGGGGGGGGGCGGGGGTACGCTTGGCATGTTTGCTGATTTCATCTCGATTTCTGCCGGCAAAGTGGTCATTTTCATGACGAACACGTCTGTCATTTCTAGCACTCGACGGGGGCAGGTGAAACGATGTTTAAGTTTTCCCTGAGAGAGGAGTCACGTAGTGAAAGTCAAGGACAGGGCAAAGAATCTGATCAGTCTCTCTAAAGATTTTTTTTTTTTTATATTTTTCTAGCTACATATTATTGGATATTTTCCATTAAATTACTGGCAGAGGACGTAGTATGATGTTACAGTTAGACAAAAGAATGAAATTTAAATAGTTTCCTTCAGAGCAGCAGAAAAAATGTTGCACTTTAAGCTGCCCCGAAATGCTTCTACAGTACATGTTTACGTGCTGGATTAAGATGAAATAAGTTTAAGGAAGCGTAGGACTGAATAGTCATGAGTTCAGGCTTGATTGGCTTACAAGCACACACACACACAGAAGAAATGCTCTTAGTTTGTCTTCTAAAGAACATGAAGACTCTGTGTGTGTTTAGAAGTGCCTGCATGTTGCTGTGCAGCATTACAGTAGAGAGCCATTACATAGAGCATCATCAGCGGATAGTCCTCTGAGGCCTGCGGGCGCATGGCCACTGACCCAGAAACGCTGCCTTTTCAGGGTTAGCGCCTCCAAGTCTAAAGCTCCATATTTCTATGCTGAGTCTATTATGAAGGTGTGTGTGGTCAGCGGGGTACTAGCCACTCCGCTAGACGAGGCATGCAACTACATCAAGCCGTCATTTTTATGTACTGTTTTTTTTTCTGAGCTGAAGGAGTAACAGCTCTAGGGGTACATTTAAAAGTGGACTGACGGAGAGAAGAAGATGTGAAGGCTTGAGCACGGCTGCCAAAAATAAAGTCTCGTAGGGAAATGCCGGGATGGCACCGTCAGTTTCTCTGAAGGCTTTAATGTTATGGCTGAGCAAGCGAATGGGAACCTGTCTGGGCGTAGTGTTTACAGTTAAGTATTGGGACTGCATGCTTTGGATTCACAGAGCTGAGAGTCTCTTTTTCAAGTTGTCCTTCAAATCTGAGGACTATTAATGGAAAATTCTCCGGTGAAGAAAACACTGACAACACTGTCTTCCTTTTCTGGTACTGTATGTGCAGTATGTCCTTATTTTTTGTGAATCTGCATTATTGCATTTTGTCAAAACAGTCCACTGCTTTTTTTTTTTGTCAATTCCAAGACAGACCGAATGGTTCCCAAGATAAAATAATTAGGTTTTGGAGTTTCTTGATTTTGTCCTGTCTCCTGTCTTGGCAGGTCGTTGTGTTTTTTTTGTGCCGTGACATTGTGCTGCAAAATGCAGTTTGATATGGTACAACAGCCATCATAACCAATTCAGTTGCCTCCCAGTCAAGGTGCCTAGATTGACATCCCCCCCGTGAGGCTGATGACATTTCTGTATCTTGAGTGACTCTTCTCTACTTCCTGCACCAGCGTCCCCCCACTGGGCTTTTGATCACAGCATATGTGGAATACATATGAGTTCAGGAATAGCCAGAGGGCTCAGGGGGGTCAGAGGGACATGATGCATATCCCTCTGACCTTTTCCATCAGGGAAAAAAGCAGACTGTATGTCATCTCCCAAAGATGACTGTTTGACAAAGAGTCTGATTAAATTAGGCTTATCTTTTTGCAACGGCAAATCACCAAAGACCATAATGTTTTAAAGCTCCGCATGAAACGTTTGGTGACATTGAGCAATAAGGTTGTGTTGTGTGAGTGACTGATGCAATTTAGAGACAACGATTTACGAGCTGTGACACCAAGCAAACAAGTCAATGCATCCATCATTCACAGGCTGGAAATAGAACAAGGAACAGGACATCCAGGGACAATATATTCCGGCGTTAGGCTAGAAGCATAAAATTCACTCTGTGAGGTTTGAGTCCTTTTTTTATTCATTTATGTCTGACACGGGTTTAGAAATGATGGGTCTGAAGGATCAAAACATACATTTAAGAAATGTCATTGTGGGGCATTGTGGAAGAATTTCGACTGACATTTTAACACTGCAAACAAGGCCTGAAAGGTCAGTCCATGTACCAGTAAATGCCAATAAATATTACGTAAGCTCTCAGATCTGAGAACATTTAGTCCTTGCAATACAAGGTGCAGTGAAGGAAGCAGAACAGTTTCTCGTTTGCCACTGTGTGTATATTGTGCTCGCAGAGGAAGTATGTGAGGAGGAGACAAATTTCAGATGCTCTATAATATATGGTACCCACTGAATTGTAGCAATACATGGTGTCACATGTAATTTGTGTCTGGTAGATTCCCTTGTATGATCTAATGCATAATTCTGTATCAACTTCATCCACCGCTGTCCACATCATTTATCCACATACCTCCCATGATTGAAAAGGACTGGGTGGATCTTGCAGAGGAGAAAACAGAGCACGGGACTTAGCAGCATGTGGACTAGAGGCTGGCCAATTGACTTTGCAGGCTGCTGACCGGTAGCGTCTTTGTAATTGCAAACTGAATTAATTGGAGTACCCTCCTGTGATGGGATCATCCTTTCAAGGTGGCCTCAAGTGCCTGTTTACCCCTGGTCAGAAGCTACTATAAAGCCCCCCCCGCCGCCTCTTTAGTTTGAACTTACCTTAAAAATTAAATCCTTTTTCCCGTACCGCAGTTCTTTCAGTTGAGTCTGGATTTTTTTGGACTGCAAGGAGAAGATAAGGAAATAAGTGTTAGCTTATTCAAATAGCGAAATTGGTTTTAGATCACGTAGCAGGATTCTGCCAGCTGCAGCAGAAGACTCCTTTGTGAGTGTTCCCTGGGCAAAGCTCTGGCTTAAAGGAAGGCTCTACTGAGAGGAAGAAAATATCAAATCTCCCCTTCACTGAACTGCATAGTCCACACAATGATGCAGTCATGCAATGGCTTCTTGCCCACTGTCTAAACCTGAATCCGCCCTCCCACTACACGCATTACCTCCACCATCGCCACACACATGCAGGTTCCTAGGTTACAATGGGCTCCTGCCTGTCACCGGTAAGCAGCACACACACACACACACACACAAACAGAGCGGATCTTTACTGCCGCCCCCCCAAACAGACACAGTGACCAGTGCTGCCTGACATTCACTGTGCTGCTCCACATCAGTGGGCACATGGAACACAGAGGCTGTCTCCTAGATAGTTTGATACACAGCCATCCTCAAAGCCGCTCATGATGTGAGCATGAACGCTGAAAGCCTGCACACGGGACTCTGCAGCAGTACAGAGGGCTTCTCTCTGTCTTTTAGTGAGGCAAGAAGATGTTTTCAAAACCGTTGGAACTGTGAAGTCTTCTCAGAGTTTAACTGTGATTAATTGGTATGCAAATAAAATTGCCTCGACTCATCCTGAAGCCTGAATATCTATCTATCATCTCCAACATATCTATTGTACATCTATCTTTATCTCCTTCTCTGTATGTGTCTGTACGTGAGTTTCCATCGACCTGTTTTTTTTTTCTGCATTTTCAATTTGTTCTTGAAAAAAAGAAACATGAAACATTGACAATTTCTAAATATTACAAAAAGCTGTTTGAGCATGGCTGAGGTGGAAAAGTTGACGTATCAGTACAAACAAAATGCAACTAAGTGCACCAGAAAGAGACTTTGTAAATAAACCATTACGTTCGTGAAGCGCGTGCACACATTTCTGCTACACTTAACAAGGCATCTCATACTGCATGCATGGATCGATGAAGATACTAACGTTCCTTACCAAAGCAGATTTTTTTTCTTGAATAAAAATAGCAATTCAAATCCTCTCCAAATGTATTTTATCAAACAACCGTTGAACAAAAAGAACATTAAGTGCTCCACTGTGAAGCTTAGCAAGCAATGCGGAAATGCCAAAAACTGCAATTCCACAAACGGCCACTCGAGGCTGGCTACAGAACGAGTTAATCTCCGTAAGCCCCCATGGTAAAATGTCCAACTTCACAGCAGAAATAAACATGTTTACAACCTGGTACAAAAAACAGTTTTGGTCTGTATAACTAATATCCCTGTTCATGGTAACTGTACTGATTCTGAATCTTTTTATAACTTCCCCATTTAAATTATATTTAGGCTTGAAGTTATGAATAATTAACAGCGTGTCAGCTGGGTGCTGCTTGTTCGTGCCACAGATTTGAAAGCTTCAAAATGCTCTTCAGAAACCTGTTGGGTGACATCACAGATACTCTGTCCATTATTTATATTGTCAATGGTGAGAGTGTGTCTGACAGAGAAATATAGAGAAATATATATATAACATTCTAAATTTAGTAAACTCTAAACCTCACTGAGGTAAAGTATGCACGTGTCACAGCAAAATGTCCTTAATTAGTACTCATTAAGCAGTAAAATGTTTCCTGTCCATGTTTTATGATTATATATGATGTTTTTGGATTGCTGCATCGATGTTTATGTAGCATTTTACTGCTGTAGATGTTTAAGGTTGTGCTAATTTCAACTACTTCACAGTGTTGGGTAGTTTAATCTACAGCAATAAATCATATTCTACAAGATCATCGTATGTTTGCACTATTTGAGGATTTACAGCATGTTATTCTACAGTAAATACGTATATTAATGTGTACATCATATGGCAGTGTAGTCTAAAAATATAAATGTATTATTTTTAAGCCATATCACTGAGCCCTAACCGTACACGCACTGATCAAGTTTTCCGAGCCAGGGAAAACCTGTTAAGGCATGAAACAGACAAACAGTAAATACCATATATCCATCGTGTTTACCAAACGGTTTTTCATAGTTTGAGGTTTCACTCGAGCTCTTTTAATGACGTAATTCAATTCCGCCTTCTCCTGCCACGGTTTAATGGCGTCTGACTGGAGAATCGGTGCCACCGGCTGTGCATGTTTTGGATATTTGTTTAAAATGTGGGTTATATTTGGATAAAAACTTGACTTATGTCTCTTAATTTCTTTTCTTTCTACCCATCTACTGTATCTATGGCTCTCTTTCTGGCTGTCTGTCTCTATAAAACCTCTCTTTCTATCTATCTGTCTACGTCGATCTCTATACTTCCTCGACACAGGCAGTAAAAATGTGACACGAGGTCTAATCTTTCACCAAAGCGCACTGAACACGGTGCTGAGGGACAAATTCACTTCAAAGGGTTTTGTGTATTTGACAAGCACCTGTGCCTTTTTTTTTTTTTTTTTGAGAATCTTTATCTTGTTATTCCTCTTCCCAGGGTGCTTCCATGTCCCATGACACCCATCTCTGTCATGTGTAACTGGATTTAAAAATTGCATCCTGGGGCTCCTCATAAAAAAAAATAATAATAAAAAAAAAAAAAAAAAACTGTAAGGTGAAATAAACACAGAGCTAACTTTAAAACTCCAACTCACAGAAGGCAAGCCATATATTCGATTTCAGATTAAATCTGTTTTTCTGTGGCCCAAGCCATAAAATTAAATGTTGGCAAATTAATTTTATTTGCATCAGTTAAGTGGAGCTTTTGAGATACTTGTTGGTAATAGAATGAATCATATAAAGAGGCTACAGAGTCACACGCCATGGAGTGTTAACTTATGAATGCAAATATCTGAATCTCTAAATGTGCTGAGCTCTCAGAATTTCCAAAGCACTGGCCTATTATTTACTCAGAATAAATCATGTGAGCTGTCTCCACGGCCCAGGAGAATCACAGCGGCATCTCTCCCTTGTTGTTCGTGATGGTTCAAATCCTGCACGGGTGGGAGCTGCATCTCAAACAGTTACAAACTAAACAGTGACACGGTATCTTACAGTATAAGCTTGGTGGTGTAGTGTAACAACACTTCCCTAACCCTTTTCTGAATATTCAACTAATGTATCCATGTGAGCCGCCGTCCTTGTGAGAATGATGACAAAACTGTTAAATTAGATCAGTCTCTCCCAAGGACAGACATGTTAATGTGTGCACAAGTGTGTCGTTGACACTTATGTTCTGCTAGATTTATTAGTTATTTGTTGTTAATGACTAGATCAGACAAATAGAGGATGTTGCAATGTGCCAGATTCTGGACAGATTTGGTCTTCTGAGATTATAATATATTTTGGATGCTGCTGGATACTCTCTGCTAACTTGATAAATATTATTTGAAGTTCATGAAAAACCAGTCTTTAAACTATCTTTTGTCCACAATGCAACAAACTGTAAATGCAATATACATACTATTACCTTAAAAGTTGACGTGACAAACAGCTGCTTACAGTATTTGCACAGCTAGCCCACACAGAGCAACATTCATTTGCAAGTCCAATATTTACTTTTCTTTTAACTCCGTTTTGGTCTACAGCAAGCAGTAACCTCCATGACTGTGAAGTGAAGCCAGTGCATAAGTGTCAAACACTGCAGTTCCTCAAATGCCCACTTGAGGCTGGCTACAGAACGAGTCCATCTCCATAAGCCCCCATATTACAATGCCCACAGCAGAAATAAACATGTTTACAGCCTGGTACAAACTGTGTTGGTCTCTATAGCTAATTTCCCTGTTCATGACAACTGTACTGAGGGTGAATTTCTTAACCCATTCAATTACTTCTGCATAATTAAGTGGAATTGACAGGCAAGTCAATATTCAGCCCACAGTTAAGGCAAACATGGTGATCAAATGCTCTAGAATCTATGCATGACAGACATTGGTCACGGATATGACATCCATTCTTTATACTGTCAATGGTCTAGACCAACTGAGAGACCTGAGGAAAAGACCTAGCTCTTAAGCTGCTCCACTATGTTCCTTTGGTGCTGTTACAGTGGGTTTATCAGAGCTGCAAACAGCTGCCTGCTTTGGCTGGAAAACAACCCTGATGAGAGCAGTAAAGAAAAAAACAAAAACTATGAACTGGAAGATGCTAAAACACCATGTAGAGCTGTGGGTTGTGATAATGGTCTGCGGGTTCATTAGTGGAAGCACTTAGACTTTTAATGTTACACAAAGTCATCATTAGTCCATTTAAAAGTCCATTATTAATATGAAATATTTAGTGAAGCTTTAAATAAGGTTTTTTTATAATTAAATTCATTTTGAATTTCCTAACCAGAAAATGTAGCACTAGTTCAGAGCCTACAGAAATGCATGCGGCCTCTTTGTCATTGTTAAATAATGGAAATCACTCACTCACTTTTAGTCTTTATGACATCTGACAGCAGCCAAATCATGTTTAATCTATTATTGAAGCTTTATATGCCAAATTTATTTGAAATCTAACAAGATCAATACATCAACTGTACATGTTTCTGTACGTTTCCATCCATTCCTGTCCTGATCTAGACACATTTTCTCCCCTCAGCATGCGTCTTGTTTATGTCCGATTTACTAGCCCTTTTTTTCGATGCAGATTAGTTTTTAAGAAATAGATTATTTTTTTTGCTCTTTCATTTTCAGACAGTGTCAATAACTTTGAGTTAAAGCTAAAACCGCACCATCCAGCCCTACATCTAAAGACGTAATTCCAAAACTATTGCATAACAGCTTTTAAGGGCTTCTCATTATCCAAGTTCAAATAGCCGACAGTATGACGCAGTGTGTGAGGCATTTTGGCTTGGAAACATGGAGATCATAAAAAAACAAAACAAAGTATTTTCGAGCCAAGACAGGCAGAGTTGGGTTTGGTCGTGAAGGAAATTTATCAGGTGGATGAGAGACTGTCAAAACTTTAATGCGAGTATGTGTTCATAAGTTGTCCGTATGCTGATGTCTTTCAAAATTTCGATTCTTCCTTTACGACTTCACAGTAGCTGTCAGAGCTTTATGTCAGGAAAGACAACTAACAACTGGCTTACATCGTTACTGGAAGAGATAGACGACGAAACATTGCTTTACACAAAATAGATCAGTTTTGTACGTACGGTCTGTGCCCTCGACTCAATGTGCCATTAACTGCTCCACATTACATTAAAGCAGATACAAACAAGTGAAATGACACCGCAGGGTGATGATAGACATCCTCAGCATACATCTTTATGTGCGCTCGCAGCAGGGGCACATCAGCATCACAGACCTGCTACGTCTCCTTCCCCATTTAAACAGATTGCCCTATTTGTGAAGTGTGTCTGATTGGCTGAATCATGCGAGCTGAGGCAGACCTGTGACTGGCTGGCAGCCAAAACTTACTGACTGAAGTACATATTTTATTTCAATCATTTCACTCAGCATGCTGATTTATTCAGTATGGATAGTGAACAGCACAGTGATACATCTGTTTTATTTGAGGCTGCTCTCGTACGCCCCCCTCTGACATAACGAATTGTATTGCAGGCTGTATCACTAAAGCTGAGAGCAGCATATATGGCTGATTGGCTGCAGGGTGTCCATCATTTCCTGATAAAGGACACCTACTAAGTAGGTCCATGTATCTGTTCACCATTCTAAATTAATGGACTGAGATACATGACATAGAAACATTGAGTCTTAGTGCTTCTGAACACCACAGGATGGCGACTGTTGCAGGAAGTTGACTTCACTTTGCGCGAGCGATCATTTCACATCCGTTTCGCTATCTAAATTCAGTCTGCAGCTGGCAGCTGATAGCTTGCTTGTCCTGTTTATTGTTTGTCAATCATACAACTGTCATTGACTTTAAATCTTGATAGTATAACTAGCTAGTTAGCTTTCTGGCTTGTATTGAGCCAAATGGTTCTATGAGGTGAGCGGACTAGAAATATCTCCCATTGCCGAGTCGTATCTAAGGTTTGTTCTGTTTACTGGAGTAGTGAACAACGTTTATGAGATGTAATGATTAGTCAAACCCTCAGGTGTTACCAAATATTGATTGCAAAACTACGACAGTTCTGACTGCATCGCTCCCCATCGCTCATTAATTCCTAATAATGCACATCTTGGCAGGCATTATCCATTAATTAGCATAAGTAGTGCTGCACTTTAACTTTGTTAATTCTCAATTAAATACTTTGTCATACACGTCATGAAAAAAAAGGAAATCGGAGAAACAGAATGAACCTACCTCATATTATATTCTAATTTTAGAACCTGCATGAAATTTTATATAAATTTATTAGTGCAAGAATAAAACAGTTAGCCGGTCCTGACATGGTGTTATATTATTATTGCAATGTATTTTATTTTAATATTAAGAACTGGTGTTATTAAAGGCTGCAATCTGTTTCCACGATCATTAATTGTCCCAAAATACACAAGATGGTGATGACATACTGCTCCATTCAAAACGCCCTGTAGAATTAATTACATGGGGCCATTCACCTTGAAATCAGTCATTCTAGGAAATCCTCACAAATCCAGCGTCTTATACTTTATCTGCATAAGGTTCAGGTGACTTGATGTTTCCATTAAATCCTGATGCAAGGAGCGAATGTAATAACAGAGCTGAAATACTGAGGTGTAACATCCTTCTTCCGAATGATGACTGTGCAGCAACACCATAAATTTGACAGAATAGAAAATAGGTGATAAAGATGGGCAACAGATTAAATGGCATCTCTAATGCCACATGTCGCTCTCCTTCATTGAACGCTTCTAACCTTGACTTTGACTCAGGTGTCCCGAGCTATCAGATGCTTCCCCCTGAGGACAGCACCGTCTGGTGCAGAAAGGTTGCACGATATTTCCACAATGAAGCGGATGAAGAGCAAAAATAGCCAGATATGGAAAGCAGGCAGCAGCACTAGGAGCAGAGATCTGGTAAGTTTCCTTTTCAATTTAAATGGACTGCTGAATTTGCTAAGTGTTTGTGATTGGTGAAGTGAACAAACACACAGCTGAGTCAGGCCAGTGGCTTCCTGCCAAGCGAGTTTCCTGCCTGAACTTCACTACACACTATACATTTTTCCTAGTGACCTCTCCCCATTTATACGGTCATGCTTGAACTTTGACAATTCCACTGTTCTCTTTCCAACCTATTTCTGAGATTCAGAAAAGAAAACCGCACAAAGAAATACCCAATATGAACCAATATGAAAGGTTTCTGGTTTAACAAAATGTAACTATTTCAAAGACTTTTGGTGCAAACGATGACGCATCCTTGAAACATCTTTACAAAGACTGTGGCAGCTGGAATAACAAGGACTAACATCTTATTAGCCCTGTTTACCCTCAGAACAGCTAACAGAGCCCAGAGTCCTATTAATTGGCAGATTAATTAATAGTTAAATGAATCATCAGTTACAGTGTCCACGCAACTAAAGTCAAGTGAAATATTTTTGTATATTATGAAGCTGTATTGTGAACAGATATGTTGTTGTTAATCAAGTTATACCCTTACACTCTCAATAAATTAATTTTTGTGGATATTTATTTTAATGTAATTACTATCGTTTTCTCCAAAGGACAGCCTGTTCTTCACAACTTCACAAGCTCTACAGCCTTCATAATATGTTGGTAAAAATGTAATCATGTATTTTTTTAGCTGAGTAGTTTTCAGCACACAACACAGATTAAGAGCACAATGCTCGATCCTCCACCTCACACAGAAAGCAAAAGCCTAGCCCAAGTTAAAGCAGCTTACTAAAAAACGATTACCACACCGAATGAAATGTTTTCCAATATACAATGCAGGAATTCCCAAAGCCAGTTCTCACAAGACGAGAACGCAAATCGCACACAAAGAAAAGCTGCTGTTTACTCACAGAAAGTCTTAAAATGTATCATGTGCAACAAAAGGAGCTTGTGCTTAGAAAGTTGTTTTTTTGAAGTCCAGCTAAAAAGATATCTCATGTCTTGGACATGTCTTCAAAGCCCTGATTATAAGATTTAAAGATTTTATCCCAAGCTTTGAATCTTAATTGAAAACATCTTTGAAGCACGGAGAGACGGAATTTAGTAAAAGTTCAAAGGTAAAAATGTTAAAGAGAGTTAATCTAGGTTCAAATTTTGATGTTTTGAGTTGCAGGAAAATATGTCAATAAAAAAACGACTGCTTTCATACAGGCAGAGTATACATGAGAATCCAGACCCCATAAACAAAAGTTATGTTTGAGTAAGCATCTCTCAGTGGCTTCCCAACAGACAAACCGTAATAGAATAATGTTGTTTGCAATTTCCTGCTCTGGTGGCAATTGTTCTCCAGCTTTAGTATCCATCTTGTTCTGTCACTCTGCAGTGATTACAGTGTGATTACAGGTTCAGTCTGTAACCCTTCCCCTTTAAACATAAATAACTTTCCAGGACGGAAGTAGGGGCATGGAAGAATGTTCCTCTCGCTGATTTACTTCAACTTTTATAGCCTCCCAGTGGAATTGAAGACAGTGACCTCCAGTGATCCACCTGTGTTCAAGAAAATTCTAGCAGCTATTTACTCCCTAAAGACCTTGAAGTCTACTTGCTTTAATAACAGTGCAGCAGAAGCAATCAGCACTGGACATGAACACATTTCAGTATTAAAGAAAGAGGACTGAGATATAGAGATATGGAGATATTATCATCTACAAGCACAAAGCCAACGAGTCATACTTTATCACCATTTAAATCATTTCCTTTGCCGCTGCTATACAAATATTCTGGCTCGGTATAGACTGACCGACAACTTCAATCGAGACCCCTTCAGTGCCTTTGTACTCTGTGAAGTGTTATAATCAGACTTGGCTGTATGGTCAAATGTACCATCATCATCTCAGAGTTTGAATATGTGATGATGGCTTGGATAAATTTAGCTGGTGTAATGTCAAGGATGTTGAGGGACGATGAAGGATTTGTAGAAGAAAAAAGGCTTGTAATTTCCAACGCCAATTTCTTTGTCTCAGTACGAATAACTTTAGTGTCGGAGTGTACTTCAGGGTCGATGAAAAGCTCTTCAACATCAAGAGCTTCCAGACACTAACTTGTTTTTAATAGGTGTGTAATGATGTTTCCAAATTCAAACTTCTCTCATTAATATAAATGGGTGGACTCGGTAATACACACCTGTCAGTATCACGTTATCCACTTCAACAGCACCACAAACAACATCTTCAAAATGATCATACATTTCAATCGATGCCTTTTAACCTCCGTGCTCACAGTTTTGAACAGCACTTAGTTCAAAATTAAGAGGCGCTCAAATTGGACAGAAAATATTGACAGTATTATGTTTCAGGTTTCAAAAAACGGAAGAAAGAACCTGTCAATGGGAAGCGAAGGAAACTAAATGCTAGTAAAATAAAGGTTAACCTTGTAACCTCAAGACTGACGCTCTCTATAATGGATTTAATAAGCTATAGGTACAGAACTCAGATGTATATCTGATGAAATGAGACAAGGCGGAGAATTGAGTAATTTCAGTGCATTAATCAGTGTAATTCAAGGGCACAAACATGTTTCAAGCGTACATAGACTCAAATATCACTTTCCTCTTTGATACCTGCCAGGCTGATAATTGCTGGTCTTCACCTTAAAATGCAACCTACTAATAATTGTTCTGTCATTCAAAAACCTTGGTAATATCCTCTGTAGCGTTGATCAAACAAGCCTCAGCTCCCTCGGGGGAGGTCTATCCCGGGGTCTTTCTGAAGAAAAAATATCCATCTCTCCACACCAAGGTTGCCATCTATCAATCTGTCTGCTGCATCACCACACTGCTTTATGTTGTAAAAATCTGAAGTTATTCCACACACCGTAGCCAGGATACAGGGAATGCTCGGAATCACCAACCGCACAACTGCGTAACTATTGAGCCCACGATTACACAGCACCACTTGCACTCACTCGGGCATATCATCAGGACGCCCGCAGGAGCCCGCTGCCTTGTGAGATTCTTGCATGGCTAAATTAAAGCATCAGCATTGGTCAGCAGGAAGGCAAAAGCAACAGTTCAAAGCTCGGCTCAAGGCATTGCTAAGGATGTGAACCTGGCGGACGCTGCTGACTGTAACAACTGGCAAGCAGAGCCGAAGTAGAAAAAGAGGAAAAGTAGGTGACAGCAAAAATGACACACATGAAATGTACTCAAACTGCTCTCAGTACAAGCTGAGTTCCTTGGATTGCTCTGTACAGCCATCAAAGAGCTCGCTGTTAGAGACGAGCTGCTCTCGGATTCACTGGAGAGCCAAAACCAAGCAAGTTTGTGTGTGCGAGACAGACAGAACTGGACAATTTCTAAAATTTTTGTGAATCTTTCAACATGTACAAGTGCCACCAAGAGCTTTCAAGTCGTACTTACAATTATGGATCTAAAGAATAGTGGATAACTTTGATTCTAAGTAATAAGAGAACATCTAAATCCTCAATTCTAAATGCAATCAAAGCACTGCATTTCTCAGATGTTATAACTTGTATTTTGTTAACATCACTTGATCACAAGAGAACAAAGCGTGGCATCAGTAATCTTATCATGAATTGCACCTATTCCATGAACAATGAGCAATTAAGTGGCTGCAGCCGAGAATTAATTATGTATGTGATAAAACAGAATGTGCTAATTGAAAATCCTTACCTCTTCAGCATAGGCGTCACAAAGTTTGTGTCCCGAGAGTAGTTTATTTTTCAAGCTCTTGTTCTGAAAAAGAGAAAAGAAAGAAAGGCGTGATGCCGTTGGTTTTTGCTCTGTGTTCTGGACTGCATGTTCCCTTACATTTTTTGCTGGTTTATAAAAAAAACAAAACCAAAAAACAAAAAAAAACTAACCTACTATTGACTCAGTGGGCCTCTATTTCTCTAGCACAGCATTTGGCTGCTGAGGAGCTCCGACAGCAAGTGCTTGGTTGCCTCTCGATTTCAGACTAGACTGAGAAGCAGTCAGTAGTGCCCTGTCTGAGGATCTGAAAGTGCACTCGGGCTCATAGGCATCTAAAAGGTCAGAAATATATCTCAGGGCAAGACCCCCAATGAACTTTAAACGTGATCAGTAAAGCCTTAAAATCATTGACTGGCAGCCAGTAGAGAGATGCCAAAGTAGGGGTCATGGGGTCTCGTTGTTCAGTGCCAGTTAAAATCCATGCTCCAGTTTTATAAACAATCTGAAGGCCCAGGAGTGATTTTTGACTTGGAAAGCAACTTGGAAAGCTCAAAACTTCAAAAACAGACTGACACCACTCTCATTACCAGGTGCCATATACGACAAAACCTAATATCTTAAAACAATAGTAAACAATCTCTTCGTTCTGTCTGTGAATATCTCATTTTCTTTCATGCCTGAACTCAAATACCCATGGTGAAATAAGTACTACATCTGTAGTGCAGTCCCTGTTTCCAAAAAACCCCAAAAAGGTCACAGTCAAAGGTAAGGAGGTTTTCTGGCCACAGGCTTAGTGTAAGAGACCACGATACCGAGATCTTTTCCTCTACAATGAGTTTGAATAAAAATCCACTACTGTGTATTTAAAGGGAAGCCAGCAAATGACACAGGCAGGAGGGGAGCATAAAGACACAAGGGAATGGGACTTGAAGGTAATAACAGCATTCGGAGGGAAGGCATTTCCCTTTTTAATTGACAATGATCTGTTAGTGAGATCAGTCCTAAACCAACTGATTGCTTAACCCAAAGTACCCATCCAGATCTCAAGATGACCAAATAAAACAGCACAATCAGCCATGACGAAAGCTTCACTAGGGCTTGAAAAAAGCTAAAATTGTACAGGCTCCAGAATCGGCAGTTAAGAGAAGGTCATTCGATGCAGCGATTTAAAATTAGACTGGCTGATGCGCTGTAATAACATTTCTAAGACAAAGAAAACTACTCGGTAAAAATAGTATACTGCGGTAAAAAGAAAACACTGCACCATAAAACATAATCTATGTAACAAAAATGATGCATGTAGCGTATTAGGGTTTGTGTGTGTCCGTACGTGTGTTTGGGGGGTTGTTTCTATGTGACATCCTGGGAGACAACAGCTTGTACCACTTCTGTTTTATCTAAAGAAACAAATGTAATTAGATGCAACTTCATCATAGCAACCAGTTGAGATTTATTAACCCTTTTCATTGACTCAACAACACATTTAAAATTCTTAATGAGTTTATCAATGAGCTAATTACCTGTAGCCGAGGGTCTATTCTTCAAACCCATCCAGCAGAGCTCAAGTGGGAGTAATGAATATTCATTCACCCGCTTTAATTCACGGAAACTAAACTCTGTGACCAAACAAACAGAAACTGGTGCCCTGCAGAAGAAGTTGACGCGCTCTCCTCCTACGGTACATACAGCATGTTTATGCTACATGCAACAGCAACTCCTTTTTCACACTTGTTCTGCATGTGAACGGATTACAGTGTACAGGCTTAGGGAGTGATCTAACAGACTCTGAAACAGCATGATGGTGGATGCCAGGAGGGTGGTCGTGAGCACTGCCAAAGACTGTAGAGTTGCTGGGCTTTAACAAAGACTGTAATCTCCTAACTATACACTGAATGGACCAGAAAACCTCATCACAATTTTTGCTATGTGGGTGGCAGCCCCCGGGAAGATTCACGTGGAAGATGACGGGTGGCTTGGGATATAAACAGTTCATCTCTATGCCACAGTATGACAGTCAACATGGTGACACAGCTGTGGGATGAAACAGACAGTTTTGTAACACATACATAGAATGATACATTTCCAATGTACCAAGTGAAATCAAATATGATCTAGTAATGAATCAATCCTAAAATTAGGAAAAAGTATTGATCTGAACTGCCAACTGAAGCATGAAACAGCAAAAACAACAATACAAGATGAACAATATAAATTTCTATAATTTGGGGTTTATGGAGGATGTTTTAAAAAATAAATATGCAAGTTGTTTCACTGTTTTTATTCAAAACGAGAGAAAGATCAGGACAACACAGATTGGAGAATACTAATAAAGGCCGAAGGCTACGTCCTTTTTATGTTTCCTTTATTGCACCACACTTCAGATACTGTTGGGACGTCTGTCTGTTGGTCTGCCCTTCAGAGTCAGCCGCCGCATGTAGCAGATTTTTTGGGGGGAAATACGATCTTGCCATAAGCAATTACGGCTTATAGACAGCACATTAAATTAATCTAGGAGGAGATAACACATTTGGCTATTATGTTGCTGTGCTCTGATGATAGATTTGCTGATGTTGGAGACAGTTCAATGTTATTAGGTGACGAGTTGGCTGTGAACCACGGGGACAGTTTGGATACAGTAGGAGGGGTGGAATGTGCATCCTCCAGCTGGCCCTTGACATCTACTTATAAATGATGTGGACACCTTCACAATTCTCACTCTGCGTCATGGCACAAACTGAATGCATTGGTAATTTAGTGCTCGATGACAATCATTCACAACACAGCTGTATCTGTTCGCATTTAGAATCATTAACGTGTCTTATTTTTGTAGCCACGCTGTGGTCCGTCTGGCGGTCCGTTTAGACTAAAATATCTCAGCTTGGGCTGTCACAATATCAGATTTTCAATGTCAGACACATCATCGCCGAAATAATTCATTTTAACAGCGTTATCCTGATCAAAGGGAGGTACAGAGCGAGTTTTAACTATAACTGTACAACAACTGTACAACTGTGAACCACAAAGCGAGAATCGAAAGAAGAAGATATTATTGAAACAGATCTAACGTCAATATTTCATGTTTCAAATATCACAGTCATTGTCAATACCAATATATTGTACACCATTCATCTCTGTTATTCACATTTATCCAATGGATTACCAGGAAATTCTGTACAAACATTTACAGTCCACAGAGGATCAGTCCTGCTAACACCACCATTAATTGAAAATGTATGTTTTCAGTGAAATGTCCTCACAACTGTTGGAGTCTGTACTCAGCATTTGGTACAGACAGTCCCAATTGCTAGTTAGCATATGCTAGCAAGCTAACACACTAAACTAATGCTGTATCTTAATTCACATGCTTCCATACTTACTACACACACTTGCTATTTGAGTCTGTAAGTGCGTTCACATTGACAATTATGGCGAATGCATAGTGCACCCCGTGCACTCGCAAAGGTCAAAAAGTTGAGTGTGGAATGAATTAAGACAACACTAACCTGTCGAAATTAGTGCACAACGCCAGGAAGTACATAGTATACACAGTGTACTACATAGGTATGTACTAATGGAAGTTTATTTAAAGACACAGCATATGGCTGTAAAAATTACAAGGGCCAAACATTAGAGCTTACAGAGCTGTTAGCATGGTTGCAGACTCCACTTCCAATGGGTATATAAACATCAAATTGGCCGACTTTTACCACTAAGTAGGGTTTGTACTTTGAAAATATTTATAATACACTATATTTAGTGTCATGGTAAAAACAAAAGTCCTGGCAATCTCTAACACCAAAACTGCAATGAACCACTTAAAACTAACGTCAGGGCATTACTAGCTAATTGGGCCAATCTTCCACAGTAAAAACTTGAGGCCATAGTGTACTTTGTTAGAAAAATATATCTTCTGCAACACATAATTAGTTGATTAAAAGGAACCTGAACCTTTAACATGGTGCTGAGACGAGGTTCAGGTTTAAAATACTATAATTTGGCAGGGAGCAAAAAACTAGATGCAGTTCAAACAGTGGCAGTTTCTCACATATAGAACATTTTGGCCCTTTTGCAATCCTCACTCCCACACACACACACCTGTACTGCACTGTGTAACAACACATACAGTACATGCACTCTGAGCAGAAGTAATGAGGTGGGATGGCAGTTGTTTTGTGATTCAGTCAGGCAAAAACTGGATGAATATCAATTCCTCACAGTTGCACCTCCTCTCACCCCTACAGAAGGACCACCATTCGAGGACATGTAGAACTGGCAGCTGTCAGAAATGTGACGTAGTCTAGCCCCGGGACATACTCAGAGTGAAAATGAGATCCTCTGGAGCTTATATGTCACAGCGCATTATGCAAAATGTGATACACTGAGCCACATATGTCGGAGAGTGTTACTCCCGCAGCGCTGTCAGTCTGCCGACCTGAAAATAAAAGGACTCTTACATCTACATGTTGCTCATATTTTCCATTTAGAAAAATGCAACAACACACGCAGAAGTTGAACACAATCTATCTCTCCTTCAAGGGCCTTCACTAAGGAACGATCTTTTTCAGTTATGTGATGATTTCAACGGCGCAATCACATCTTGTTCTCTTTTGCATAAAAAATTTCAGGGTATGATGATGTAAGAAGGATGATGTAAAGTTCTATTAAATAAAACATACTGAAAAATAAAACATTCATTCATATACAGCGATGAAGCAAAGCACTCGCCAGCGCTCAAAAAGTGTCTACTTGACTCAATTCAGCAGAGTTATTTTCACACATTATGAAGTGCTGATATGTCGACAGCCCTCAAGTGTTGATATTTACTGTCCATCTAGGTCAACTTTCACACTTTCCAACACACATCAGCGTTGGATACTTATAGCTGTAGTTTGAAAATGTAAGAAACCAACTTCTTCTGATAACAAATATTTTAATTTCATTCTGGTCAAGTGTTTTTCCACATTAACATCGCAATTAACTCTTCTCTATTGCATATTTATGCCACAAACAAATTCAATTTCTGCCGTCAAACTGAGCGAGATAAACCTCCTCATACGCAGCTCTGACTGCAAAGCTGAAATAAACCATCAAAAGTGTGACACAGTTGGACTTGATGTTTTTATTTTCAACAAATAGAGACACACTAGCCATGGCGTGCAACACTTGGGTGGTTCAAGCGAGGACCGTTGTCACAACATGTTTCAACTTACAAAGGTCAGCGAGCTTCGTTGTAATGACAGAAAATAAAACAACACGATGTTTCTGTCGCATCGCTTCATTGATAGCTCGCCCATCTCAATCGCGAAAATATGACTTCATTGTTCATGCCGCAGTGAACTGTGCGCACGAACCCAAACAGAGCCACCGTTTCCAGTGGAGGTCATAGACGATGAAAAGTTCAGTCAAGTTTGAAGCTTGTTGAATTGATGCTGTGGGTCAGGTGCATCACTGGAAACTCACTGCTCTACTAGGTATATGTACGTGAACATTATGATAGTATATATACTGTATATACTGCTAGACGGGACCAGTGAGTGAGGAAAACCCGCTACACCTGTCTCATCATTTTAGAGATTTTACTTTGAATTTGTTGATTTCATATAAAAGTTTATAGCCATCACAATTCGCCCAGCTTCCCCTGTGCTTGTCATCTTTTTACTACCTGTCCGGGCTGCTGGCAGCAATCTGAATTTTGTGCGACCATGAGAGTGCCAGACAGTTTTTGGCTTTGTAGAAATTGGTGTGAGAAATAGCTTTGAACTGTAAGGCTCTTATTCACTTTGTTGGGTGGCAGTGGTTGAAGGGATGTTTATCTGGCATAGAAAATCTCCATTCTGGCTCTCTAGACTTCACTAAAGATGGACCTTGAAAGATTCTAATGGTGAGTCACTGGGGTCAACAAAGAGGAATAATAGCAGTGGATTATTTGAAGTATTTTTGATTTTGTGGGACTTTTCTGTGTGGAGTTTGCATGTTCTTCCTGTATCTGCGTGGGTTTATTCTGGCTTCCTCCCACAGTCCAAAGACATTAACAGGTTGAAAGGTTAATTGATGACTCTGAATTGCCCGTAGGTGTGAATGGTTGTTTGGCTCTACAGTATGTGTCAGCTCTGTGACAAACTAATGACCTGGGTGTACATCAACTTCTGGTGCTTCTTGCCCAATGTCAGCAAAGGATGAGCTATTATAGATAGTGAATGGATGATTTTAAGTTAACAATAAAGTCCTTTTGTTTTTGTTTTATTCATGTATCCCATATGACTTTGGTTGGCTCCCACAGCATAATTTTCATAATTATGAGCTGGAAAATATTCAGCTGTCTAAGTATTAGAATTCATTCAGGTACCAAAGCCTTTTGAACACCGGCTGTTGAAAGAATTGTACTTTTCTCTGATGTCATATGCTTTATTTAAATTAAAGATCATGGGTCATCCATTGTAAAAGCTCCAACAACACAAAAGAAACTACTGAATCTAGATAGACTCTTACTACATAGAGCACAGACCCATAAAACTCCATCTGCTACTGAACTTTTCCACTCTAAGTTTTCACATGATCTCTGTTAAACGGGCATTCCAAAAAAAAAAGGGGGCTGTTGATCAAGCAGAATGGACTTTAGGACAGAAACAGAAACTTGGCTTGTCATTCAGTGTCAGCTCAGCTATAAAAAATGTAAAACTTTCTAAATAATTAATGTTTAATAATACTCTGGGGATCTTCTTTTCCCCATGTCTCCATTAAAAATGTATCATTTATGAATAGAAACTTTAGTCGTTTTATCTCTATTCAACTGATTTTTCTATGGATCTTGGCCTTTCTTATAAGTTGAAAAGTACATTTACAATAAAACAAAAACACATTCTAGTGTCCGTCTGTTTGACAGCCTGCGACATATATTAATGAGCAGATCTGACACATAACATAATCAATTACATTCTCTGTCGGCACAGTCCAACAGGCCTGTCTGCTTTGTCGAAGGAAGAAAAAAATAAACTCGCATGGCAAGAAAAACTGTGGCAGGACTTGCACAAGTTCTGCAGTTATGTAGCTGTCGAACACATCTAATATAAATTACTGGCTTTAGAAAAGCAAACGTTCACTGTTGGATAAGCTATTAAATATGACATACCCCCAGACATCTTACAAGGCATTTGGCAGCTTGAGCTGAACACATCTTGCAGTTTCTTAAGGCCTCTTGAGGTCAAAGGGGGGGGGATTATGCATAAGTGAAAAGATTGCTTTCTCAGCACCGTTTCATTGCTCTGACACATAATCATATGCATACAGTATGTACACTGTGTACTAGGAACAAAGTCTGGTTATAAGACGTGCCCATATCTGTTGGCCCTCTCACTTTATCATTGAGCGAGATATTGAATCCCTTATGTTCTTATCTGATGATATCTGACCCAACGAGAGGGCGTTAATGTGAACAAAATCCAAAAAAATAAAATAAAATACTGTAATATGTTTTGCCATGGTGCCGTAATCTCTGGCTAGACACTGTGCCAAAACATTAAGGGGAAATCCTGAAGTGCAAGACAGGAGCCAAACATCTGTCAAATCTACTGTCTGCAGAAGACATTATTTAGCTTTCTGAAAATCACAGCCTACAGTTTATTCTCTCTCTTTTTTTTTTTTGGATACAAATAACCTTAAAACTTTTTTCATTCACTCACAAAACTTTTTCAAAAGGAAATCATCTGTAGCCAGATGTCGTCCATTTCAGCCAATGAAATCAAGCGATGACGTTGTATCTGCACAGTCTACAGGTATTACTAGCTACATAACATAGCTGGCAAGTCAGTGTTTAACATTAACAAAGGCTATTGCTTCAAGCTGAGCCAGCAGCACAGACTTTTATGGAATTGTTTCGAGCTGTTGCCGTTCCCTGAGTGAGTGGAGCAGACAGTGCACCAGTACTAACTAACTGGTGGCCATGCTCGGTCAAATCCTGTCTTGTGGTTCTCTGCTGGTCCAGAGGCAGCTTCCTCGCCTGTCAGGTTGATGGTGTTTGTCTCTTTCAAAGATCTTATATATTTCTGACTGGGTTGTTTATTTTGTTGGACATTGTATGGGTCTTGCTATAAACAGATTTACGTTTTTTTAATGCAGAAATAACACCACAACATTCAAAAACGAGTACTGGAACTGTTTGTGTATATTTATGAATTGCTACTTTTACTTATTTAAAAGATATGAATACTCCCTCCTCCATTGCCACAGGGTGAACATAGTTGACTATTACTGCATGTACTTTATACTTATGAAATTATGAGTCTTCTATTTAGTCCAGATGCACCAATGTTACACGTGATATTGATTTGATGGAAATCCCCACCTGACCTGACCATATGCATCAGTTCAGTGTTTCTTTATAGATGCTGCCTCTTCCCATTCCTCATCAAACATTTGTTGAGTATTTGTGTATGATGCTTGACAAGGCTTCAGGCTATTCAAAGAAAAGAGATATGGTGAACTCTATTCATCCTCGCAAGGAAATTGGGAAGGCCTGGCGTTTCAAAGAAGAGTTGAAGTAGTCTATGTGAAGTTGCCTGAATTACTATCAGCATGATAGTAAAGCCGCAGTGCATCTCTGCACTAACCCACCCACCTGGACACTAATCATTTCTGGTCATTTAATTCATTGTCATTCCTTGTATTTGTTCAACCTGAGTCAAATACGGCAGAACAAGCTGATAAATCAGACGGAAATGATGACAGTGAAGCTATGGGTTAATTATCCGGGAGAATAATCGACACACCACACCTCTAAAACATCAAGAATGCCTAGACAAATTCATATTACTACAATTTGAATAATTCAAACCTTGATATAGACCACAGGTCCAAAACATTGCTATCCACTATCTCTGAATTAAAGTGTTAAGGTGGAACAAAAAGCTCTAATAGTCTTAACTGATGATGGTTATCCTATGCCCACTGGACATCATGTTCATAGATGGCCTCAGTCAGCTTCAATTACTAAATGTTAAATTTCTTTCATCAAGGTTTCAGGGAAAATTGAACAAAAAGATTAGACAATGCCAATTATTCCTAAAATACCCAGTCATGATTAAATGATTATGGTATGGTTATGATTAAGGTAAGGCAACTAAAACTACTTGGCTCAAATGGGAGAGTGGGTTACACAGGTTTGTAGTTTGACAGGGGCAAAACACTGAACCCTAAACTTCTCCCTTCTATGTGTAGGCAAAAAAAAAGTATAGTTTGGACAAAAACGTCTAATAAAGCTAGGGTAATATACGATTACTGATATGGTCTCTTTCCCAGCATGAACATGAGCTACTTTGTTTGTTTCCCATTTACATAAGTATTCGACTTTAGGAATGAAACTTAACAACCAACTATCTTTCTCCAGCATGCCTGACCCCACCTTTAACTTGTTGGTCTAAGTCATGACAAATGATGCTGAATGTTCAGATCACCACACTTCCTCAATTAGCATATGATGAAGTTTGCATATTGTTAGGATGCATTTGTGTTAAGATGGATATAATCAAAAGTTTGAATTCCTATATTAGTTTGACATGCACACATCTGGTACAAATCTGTGTGAAAGAGGTCCAGAGAAACATAAAGTGTGCCAAGAGTGTATTAAGTCTGTATCTTTCTATGTTGAATGAGATGGATTAATGAGATCTTTGGTCTCCTCAGCGCTGATATTAAACTGTCAGCTGAAGATCAACTTGTTGTCTGTTGTGTGTATTCGACTGCTTGTGTCTTGGTTCAGAAGAGTCAACCTATGGCATATTTTATATCATCCAATGTGAGGATAATTTTTAGGGGATCTGTGCAATTGCAAATCAACATTTGGTGACATTTAGGGACAACTGATTTATTGGTTTCAACATTCGTATTGCCGTTTGGAAAATAAACTCATTTAATGTACTGAACTGGGCACTTGACTGTTGTTGCCAAGACTTGTGACAACAATTTCTATAGCTGTACTCGTTATGTAAATTATTCTGCATCTCATTGAGAACTAAGGTGTTTGTGAGTTGCACTAAAATATTTGCAAGGAAAATATAAAGAATAGAAGTCAATACCATTCACTTTATGTTGTCAGTTTTATTGGTATATGAGCAATGTAATCTCATGAAGTCGTCACTTGGCTGCGCAATATAATTATCGTGAACACTGATATTTCATTTGTGCTTTCACTGTGTTGCAAACACAGTGTTTAAACAGACAATTTGTAAATATCACTTTGAGTAAGCAAAGTCATAAAACAATATAAAACTATTATTGTGGTATTTAGAGGCTTACTGCCTATTAGAAAAGCTGTAGACATAAGAGTACATTTTATTATTAGTTCTTCAGAGTGATACACATACTAAATGAATATCTATTCTTGTTTTCTCATCACTGTTTTTCCCAGAACGAGGCATAAAAATGCAGTTTTGCTTATATTTTAATCATATTTATTAACAGGTTGGTATAGCACATGGAGCAACAATATTAATCACTTCAGTCTCTTCTAGTTCTGTTTTTGGTCCCTACCATCTCCTGAGGGAAATATCTGGCTCTTTAGTTAAATGCCAAATGCTCCACTATGTTCACCAGCTACAGTAACTGTCTGCTCTTTGATGCTAAGGATTATGTACTGTAGCTTTTTAGAACTGCTGAAGCTGAAAACAACACTGTGAGAATGGCGAGAGTGAACCACAGCAGTAAAATCACGGACCAGACAGCTAAATAATGAACTGTAACTCACTTTAAAGCTCTGTAAAGATGAGGGGAGTTTTATTATAATAATTAACGTCTGTAAGTTCATCACTGTGTGAATCCCTTTCATACTGTCACTATCGTTTTTACATTGTCACCCGTGGTTATTATAAGATTACAGCCTCTTTAAGCTCTACACATACTTGACTGCTACCTGAAGACCTCGGTAAGTAAATAATTTAAATCCAAATCTAGGATTAGTGTGTTGAATTTACACAGGGCAAGCAAATGTCTTTTTCTATCACGTTATTAATAGTAATACAAATGAGTTTCTCTGGATTCGATTGCACATAGAGCACTCGCCATGCTTAAAAAGTCAAGCCAACTGGATTTACAACAAACCTATTAACAGTTCACAAGAAAGTGTGGAAAGCTCACACTCACAGGCAATGTTATTAGATAACCTCTGTCTACAGTGATGTTTTTCAGGTAATTTACACATTACAGACGTGGTGGATTTGCACAGAAATGAATAAATATTGCTAGAGAGGAGGATGACTAATAATTTATTACCCACATCTCCCCAGAATATCAATCTGGTTCGATTAGGACGTCAGCCTGAGTACACTGGAAAGTGCAAACAAAACACTGTGATTATTATTATCTACCAGTTTGATCAGTTAAAAAGTTGTGAAAAGTCACATTGAACTAAAACTTTAGTTTCACTCAGAGTAATTGGAATTTGGAGTAAGTTTTAGATCCTCACTTATCACACAGTTTCTGAATTTTGTAAAAGAACATTACTTTCATAAGCATGTAGGTTAAAACAGGTGGGCAAAGTCACCGAATCTGCAATTCAGCCTTTTTGTGGCCTTTGAAGCATTCTTCTCCTCTAATAGTCTGGTGGTCCAGCTGTCAGTCTCCACTACCGCCTTCATAGTAATGTAGGAGGAGAAGAGTTATATGAGATTAGTGTCACCAGATTAATATTTTTTTCCCCAGTCAAATAAAAAGTAAACATGTTAGGATTAACAAATTAAAGAGGTAAATAATCATTCCAACTCCAGGACTTCCTTCGATAAAACTTCCATCAAAACAATGATATAGAAAAACTTGTAATGCTTTCCGAGAAATATTTTTCTCTAAAATAAGGCTCTGTTTTTATGATTTGAAACTATTCTCTGATGTCTTGACACAATCTCACGGTGTTGGGACATTTTGAAATTGGATGTCCTGTGTAGCCACAGTGATTGTTAAGACGACCTCTAGGTACAATAAAGTAAGAAAAAAACCCATAAAATGTTATTTTCTGAACATCTCAAAGAAATATCTGCACCCGCCGCCTTCATCAGTTTTGAAGCACTTGGATGTATTTCTGTAAAAAATAGACCGTCCACTTTATTGTGTCACAGCTGAATACCACAGAAAACTGGTCACTTGTCTGGAAGCTGAGGGCCAGAAATCAATATCCATGGCAGGCTGTGAGGAATAAAGCAACGCTGCTAAGTGACAGCGAGACACCAGCCCTCTGAACGCATACGGCCTGTCTTTACCTCTCTCATAGAAGTTTCTATCATTTGAGTTCAGCACCACTATCCATGAAACCACAGAGTGAGAATCTAGTATTAGGTGCAAAACAATGTGGAGAGTGACACAAATTTAATCCCACTTCTAGAAGAAATTCTAATGCAAGACTTATGCATAAATGTAGGAGTTGCCAGCAGGTGGCTGAGTTACCCAGACAGACATCCCACACACTGCAAATGAGGAAGTATGATTTTTCGCTTCAAGTTTACGCAAAGCTCAGAGAGAAGTATCCCTTTGATGGTGGGGGTTACTTTCTGGCTGATTGTTGATGTTGAGTCGAGGGTCGATATGATTCAGAGTTTTCTGATGGCTTGTGAAAATGCAACAGTATATATAACTCTGGATCATCAAAGCCCTCACTAAATCAGGCTCTGAAGCAACATATTGGCTCAGTCAAAGTTCCGACTGTGTAAATAAAGCCATCCGATTATACATCTCAGCGAGCCTTGAGTTGGTGATTTGCAGGTCAAAAGATGTCTAGACATTAAAGTTAAATAGATGGGTCTTTAGATGTCTAGGTTGTATATAACGTCATTTGAACAACCCTGTTTCAATATGTACTTACTTGAAATACAGAGGGGGAAGTAAATATTCAACAGGTCATCATTAGACATTTCCAATGGAGCTTTTCACATGACATTTAGACCAGACATCGGTATTGACTCGATAAAACTATACAGATTGAATATACAGATACAGAAATTGGTAGGTTAGTACTTCCACTTTTTAAAAAGGGTTCTCCACCTGCAAGCAAGCAAATCATTTGTTACCAAGCTGTCAAACAAGGAACATCTCAAGATGGGTAGAGGTTTCAGCTTTTCCAAGACCTTCACAAACAACATTCCTGAGCTACATAGCAAGGCACTGAATGCTGACAGATTTCTCAACTTATAAATGCTCCTATAAGCACCGCTGGGGCCATCATCCACAAGTGGAATGGATATCACTCCATCTTCAACTTGCCAGATTTCCAACCGGGCAGTCAGAAAGTTTGGTAGAAGAGTAGCCCAGGAGCCAAGGAGCACTAAAAATGAGCTTCAGAAAAACCTAGAGGCAGCAGGCATGGTTGTCTCAAAGACAACGATATGTAATGCACTCCATCATCATGGTCTCCATGCACGATCACCCTGAAAGACTAATTACTGAAGAAAAGGCATGCTAAAGCTTGTTTAAATTCTTCTACACAAAATTTGGAAAATGTAGCATAGTCAAATGAGACGAAAATCCAACTTTTCAGCAACAATACAGCACACCTTGTTTGGAGGAGAAATGGCTCTACCTGTACTGTACCTACAGTGAAGTTCAGAGGTGGAATTATCGTGGCATGTGGTTGGGGTTGTTTCTCTTCGCATGGTACTAGCAGAATCCAAATTATCAAAGAAGATGAATGGAGCCAAGTACCAGGAAATTCTTGAGAAGAATCTGTTGCCATCTACCATTAGTTGTTTCATACAGAAGGGTATTGAAGTAATAATAGCAAACAAATCCTTTTCCATCAAGTATTGAATACATTTCAGTTCACGTGTTTAATACTTTGTTCCTGTCATTTCACTTTATTGCACAGAACCTTTTTTATTGTTTGGAATGCCACAGTTTCTTTTTCTCTGTTGATTTATTGAGTTAATACGATGCCTGGTCTGTAGCTAGTCAGGTGAATAGCTGGGTTGGAAACATGTTTAATGAAACAAATGTTAAATATTTGTTTCACCCACTGTATAGTCAATTAAAATAGCTTGTGGTGGGAAGTGGGACATCTAAATAAGTTTTAATCCTGACTAGGTGCTCAGATAATTACAAATTTCAAACTTGCTGTGATTAGAATGTATTTTTAGTATCTGAAATCTCTCAAAGAAATCTGTTTGTAGGCTTTAGGATATTTCTGGATGAGCTGTGATAGTTTGTTTGCTGACAGAAAGAGAAAAGGGTGCTTGTTTCCTTCTGATTGTCACATGAAACCGCACAAATGATGAATCGCAAACATAGAAAACTCGACTGTGACAGCATTACAAGTGTTGTTATGTACATCAGGGTTCATTTCGGAACAGCGAGCGCTGCTAAATGTGAAGATATTTTGGAGGCAACAATTCATTATAGGTGAAGCATCCCTCGGCTGTGCAGCACACCAATAGATTAGAAACTCGTTAATATTGTTAGAAAATGGTTTATGGTTTTAAACTAATTGGACTATCCCAGGCTATGAGAATAATATATGCAATGTGAGAAGGTGAGAAAATATTACCGGTAAATAAAAGAAGATTGCTGTATTGGTTATATCACAGACGGCAACTGCAATTTGTCTTTTTGCATATTACAGCACTTTGGCAGTGTTGGGAGGAAACACAGATTTAATACAAGCCACCCTCTGGCTTCCAGAAGGAGCACGCCCTCCTGTTAGTATGACACCCTGAACTAACACATTCTGCTTTCAGGTTTACCTGCCACTCCAGATTTCATTACAGGCAAGCTACGGCAGAATTACTATACTTCATGATTTGAATATTCTCTAAATAGCTTTTTGTCCCCAGACTGCTACATTTGCTCACTGTTTATGTACAAGCTCACTATTCGTCAAGGACCTTATGTTTAGGGATTTAATGAGGCCTTACTATATATCTGTCAATTCTCTAGCTCTGGGTTATCAGTTCTAATAAATAAAAAAAAACAAAAAAACAAAATTGAATGGAGAACATTCACAAGGTTACACATCCTGACGTCATTTCTTGCATAAGCAGCCATCCTAATGATGAATCAACAAACAACAATGCCAGGAAATATCTCCAGCACAGCAGCTGCTGCTATGGATGACACAGTTTGCAGTCTAACTCACATCACAAAAGCACTGTTTGAAATCCACTGCAGGTATTATCCATATCCGCCCATGGAATCTAAATCCTGTAGACTTTCACTTCAAATCATGTCACTGCAAAACTATTCCTGAAACCTGCAGACAAACCCAGAACAAAATTGTCTGTTTAGTATTGTGGAGCAAAGAAGTCACTCACCAGACTTTTGATTCTGATTTAACCCAAAACAGTGTGGTTACAATGGTGCCATGGGTGATCCACTGATATATTATACCAAATAAGATCACTATTAACCTCAGGAGCATTAACAGTTAAAGTAACATTGTGTAGAAATGAGTATTTTTGCGATTTAGTTTCAGAGCGCAATACCACTTTTGTAAATATGGACATCTATACGCATGTATTTGTTATGATTACATTACTTACGATCAAAAACTAGAGTTGACAACTTTGCAAACAGCCAAACATCAAGCAAGTGCAACAACACAAGACATAGCAGCCAGCTAATATTACTTACTAGTCCAACAGCAAGAAACCGAGCTCGGCGTCTGTCTTTCAGACTTTTATTTCACAAAGCTCCTGCCAAAGACTAAAAGTCAGTCCCAGATTTACTCTTGTCTGGCGGCTTCATGCTCGGTCACTCTCTCCCTTTGCCTTTATCACTGTGCCCATAGAGGCTGCTGAGCCCAGTTACAACGCCCATTTGCCCAGCTCCGGTTCTGGCACGACACTAGCTCCACTCCATGTCAACATTTGCCCATGCCCCGGGCCTGAAAACCTCATCTTCCCAATAATCCAAAACACCTGTGGTACAAACACTAATACTCCCCGGGGCTACGGCTAACATACTGAGCTAACATTAGCAGCTATAGTTTGTAGTAGTTTAGATACTGAGGTTTGTGACTCAGTACTGTAAAGTGTTACATACTTATTACAGGTGATTGTACTCGCACACAAAGCTCAAAGCTGTTGTTCACCTGACTGCAAGTCAGGAGGATCAAAATGATTTTAAATCTGTTATTTTCGTAGAAACATTACTCAGTGTTGCTTTAAGCTTATTTCAATTAATAAACTTGATTAACCTCTGCTTTTGCTTCCTGAATTGATTTCGGCACTGCTCTCATGCACTGTTGCAGGAGACAGTTGCAATGCTGTTAAGCTCCCTGTCAAAGTCAGTGGAGCAGACACTGACTCAGTATTTTAGCAAAAACTCATTTATTTAATGCAGCGCACAATAAATAATGATTCCAACAGAGCCATTTCCTCTTTAACTATAACAGAGCAGCAAGACCAGTATTAGCAGCTGATTTAAAGGAAGAAGCTGTTGGTTGGTTGATATAAATCAAGATAATGTGCATTTATTTACTCCTGAATACATTTTTGACACCGATTGAGAAGGGGAGACAGGTCCACAGGTCCTGGTCTGTTAATCCTCCGGCACACCCTGAGCCGCATTCGACTGGAATCTAAGCTGTCGGATGAAGAGTGTGTGTGTGTGTCGGGGCGTGTGTGTGAGTTTGTGTGATTTATATGGCGAAACCAAGGTTTTGCAGACCTTTCTAGGTCCCCGCCCCGATCTCAGTGTTAGGAGAATCAATGCCACTTGTGGAGAGAGCTGTTTCGGTGCAGGAAATTGCGTGAAATGAGCATGATGCCATAAAATGAAAGTACATGGCCTCTGCATGAAAAGTGAGAAAATACAAAAGGATTATGTGAAAGAGAAACCTCGAAAACAGGCCTGACGCTGGATGGATGGGTGCTTTGGCATATAGTAAACACATCTGACTTTTATAAACAACACATAAATACTTAATACTATGCTTGAACTCTAATCAAAGCTTTAGTTTCCTGATCATAGACTCATTCATTACTCTTTTACAAATCTAAAAAAAAAAAAAAAAAAAGCTACAGGAAACTGTTGATTGAGTTGGTAGTCTTGCAATCAGCTCTTAGAAATGGCATCAATTGCTGTTGATTGTGCCTATGTTGTTATTCAGCTAAAATTGTATTTCCTGGTTAGCTTGGTAGATTTTTTGTTTGGGGGGGGACACTACTCTCATCGCTGATGTCTGATTGGCAGTCATTAGGCAGTCAAACATCTCTTGTTGGGTTGAATACTTGAAGCCGCTCTCTTGTTTTTGTTGTTCATGTTGTTGGGGCTCATCTGGCTCAAACATATATACATACAGTATATATTGTGAGATTTTTGCGCTATTTTCACACACCATGTTTGCATATTCCCATAACAACCTAAGACAGATGTATTTGTTGTCCTGATTGTATTTGCATCTAACCACATTTTGTACATAATTTCGCCATCTTATCAACGGTTCCCAACCTGAGGGCTGAGACTACTCCAATGAGCCACAAATAGTGGTGAAATGGATCATTATCAATCCCTTTGGACCACCCTCCCACAATTCAACACTCAACAACAGACTAAATTTAACCAGCAACTGCTGCTGTTACTTTTTAAAAGTATTCCTTCCCTGAATTTCAATGTTACGTTGCAGTGAAAAGAGACAGACGCATGCTGTGTTTTACTCTGAAGCACAATGGGTGTGGGCTGTGGGTGGAAGAGTGCCTGATTTAAAAGCCGTCACTTTCATCTACGTGCAATGAAATCCCGTAGGCTGTGACTTCGGGCATCTCAGTGGTGTAACTGGGCAACAGGGAATGCTTGTCATCAGAGGAAAAAAAAAAAAAAATCATAAGACTGTGATGTTTATTGCTACTTTGGAAATACCTACCGCCTTCGACACAACAGTCCTGCCTCTTCACTGGCCCAGCTGCAATCCCTGCCTCTCTGCTTTGCCTTTAATGTTAATAGGCTATTACTTGTGATGTGTAACCAATTAGATGGCGCTGAAGGTGCTACACTGACTGAAACTACAAAGTGTAGTATGAGTATACAGTGTATACGCACAGAGAGCCAAATCAGAGCCGAATTAGCACATTTTAAATGAACTAAACACCCCCCTTTTTTTTTTTTGACTGATCTGAAAAATAATCCGATCTGTGATTCAAAACCATAATACGACTTTTGTGAATTTTGCGATCTGTTGCAGCTCTAGTCACAAGGTGAATCTTGGTATGATGAGATTATTGACAGCATAGGAAGGCAAAAAATAAACAAACACATAAATAAAAAGCCTGAAAAACCCAAAGTCAAAGTCCAGCCTGGCTTTTTCTTGCAGCTTTCTGAATAATTTTAAATCCTCATGTCTCTAAATTATACAAATCAATCTCTGTGGCTAACACTGCACAACCTGTAAGTTAGGGTGGCATTGGTTTGTTTTAAGGGATCACAAGCTGAATAAAAAAAATGCACATCATCCAAAATATGCTAGATGAAACCATAAAGTCACTACTCACTCAAAGTCATGATGGTGTTTTGGTTATTCATGGTAATTATTTGCTTACCACGCCATTACATACACACACAGTTAGTCAGTGAAACACAAATATTACTAATTCTCTGATTTTATATGCATAACATGTTTCTGCACTTTAATCTATCATCGCCATCTCACTAGACCTTTTTTTCTTTTACAATAAACACTGTCACTCTTCCTGGATGTCAAGTCCGCCATCGCTGTAGCGTAACAAGTCAGGCCTGCTGTCCCCGATATGTGAGCGCAATCGATCAGGCTGTACATCACCTGTCTATCTAGTGCAAAAAGTGACATCGCATGCTTTCACCCGTCTCCCCCCATTTGACTTGAACGTCTATTTTTGTCGGTACACTTTTTCTCTGAGTGAATGTCAGTGATCACATGTGTGAAATTAGTTCTGATAGAGTCTCTGTGTTAATGCAGTGGCTATTCAGGTGTTGAGTAATATACTAGTGGAGGCGCGAGGAAGCTATTTATCCTTGAAGGCAATAATGCCATGCAGTTAATTATTTTCAAAGTTTTTCATAAGACAGAAATGTAGGCACTGCTGCTCAAACGCCAGACAGTACACGCTACCTTTGGAATATGCTTTTTCTTTTCTCATTTTGTCCCTTCGTCCGTGCTTTGTTGCTGTAAATAACGTCACTGTTATTGATACTAGTCATCATATTTCTTCAATGCTTGCATTTTGGAACTTTCTGAAGGTCATGAACATGAAACTTTGTGTCATCAAGCAGTGGTAATTCTATTAAAATCAAAAAAAGAACTGCAGAACTTGCAAAAATATAATATTATGCCTCTATCAACTTCAGTGGTGTCACCTGCTTTGTCTTTGTCCGTTCAGCACACATAATAATCCTGTTTCCATTTTCTGCCTACTTCAGTCTCTTGTCACTTTTTTTTTTCCCCCGGAGTATCACATAGAGATCCAGTAAATGCCCCTATGCATGATTTTTTTTTTTCCTGCCGTTTAGCTGCTGAAATTACATCAGGAAGACATGAAAGGAAGAAGACAATGATGGGAAGCCATTTTAGACTGAAAAACATCAGCATCAGCAGCAAGGAGCTGAGAGTGTGTCTATTACAATGCTCTGCGAGAACCTGATGAATCCCAGCAGGATCCAAGTCAGTCTGTAAATCATTCTCCCTCAAAATACTCATAATAAGCCCTGAAAGCAAATCATTGATAATGACTTCACAGTGAATTGCGGCTGTAAAGCTTCCCCATTGACACCACAACACAATTCAGAGTGATGTGTGACAGAAAAACACATTTTAAAAACTAATTCTGGTGTAAACAAAGGATATGGTTAGCTTTAGAGATTTTCATTTCACCTCTATCAGGGATCTGAATACACATTACATGGCCACAGATTGCAGTTCTGAATAATGCCATTATACGATATGGCATATATAAACTCAAGTTTGAGCCAGGTGTTTATTTGATACAAGGCATTTATGCGGCCTTTATGCGATAGCGCTGCAATAAATGCTACAGTCAGGATGTGATGTATAAGTTTGTCATTTATGTCAAACAGAGAGACGTTTCTAATAGTTTGGCAATTTTTATCGATACAAATTGAGTAATATTACAAACATTATAATTGGTGGAAACAGCTTTCAGGTCTGTAAAACGAAGCCGGTGTCTTAAACCTGCATTCTTTCTAATGACCAACATCCACTGGTTGCAACACAAAAAAGGTCTGAAGGAGAAATGAGCCTACTTCTCAGGAGATTCATTACTTTAGTAAACAGTTTCTTTATGAGTTTATGGTTCAAGTCAAGTCGAGTGTTCTCTCATACAGCATGGTGTTCAATTTGTAAATTATGGTCTAAAATAGACTATGAAGCAGGGCAGGGTTTCGGATGAAGCTTCCCTGTGATTGACAAGTCATCCTAAGTGAGTCCGTCTAATGCAACGCATCAACTTAGTGTAGAACAAACTGTCAAACTCGGCAGCGCTGATCAAATATGAATCGAGATTCTGTTACTGCATTGACTATTCCTCACCTCAAATGTTTTCAGAAACATATTCTAGTGTACTGTCAAAACCAAGCACATTTTTACTCAAACTCGAGGCTTCAAAACAGCTGCCTGACAAACTAATCGGTGACGTTACAGTAGGTTTACACTTGAGTATGACGCAATTCAATGAGGCAAAAAATAAGACGAATCAACACCTCTCTCGTAGTTTCAACAAAATCTGAACATTATGATCTTCATGAAGGAAGGATTTAATGCAGGGCTGTAGTATAATAAGACTGCATTCGTTTTAAATACTTAATGAGCTGGAAAACTCCGGGTAAAGTATTCCTAGGCTAATGATTAACATAAAATAATAAACGTATAGTGGTGTAAAATATGCATTGACTCATGTTAATATTCATTCCCTCAATTCAACTTTCATCTGAGGTGGTCGCAAGAAGTGCTCTGTATCTTACATGACAGGGTGCATAATTCATGCTCAGAGATAATGTTGTGATATTCATAATTTTCATAATCTGCTCCTGCTGGTTTTGTTTATTTTGTCTTTAAGAAAACTAATACAGGATAAAGATGGTAAATAATTGATAAAGCATGGAAGTAGAGAACTTAATGAAAAACATGTCTGAGGTCACAGTCAGAGCTTTTATGGTGGTCTTCAATCATATATAATGTATATCCTGATCTGAAAATATTGTCATATGACTGTCCTTCAAAGTTGAGAGCGTAGCATACGAGTGAGGAGAATGGAAACTGGGGTCGTAAAATGATAATGCTTAAACACTTTTGACCTTTGAGTTTCTGCACACAAGAAGTGCTCTCACACAAGTCACACAAGTGTAATAGATGCAGGGAAATGTTTCTCATGATTCCCTGCATGTAGCCAAGACTTAAATGTCAGAGCGTCACAGATGTCACAGAAGTTTTCAGACTTCCATTGACCACAAATGACCCCTTCTGTATTTGATTATAAAGGCTCTCAAACCTAGAGAGGCCCTTTTTCTCCAAGATATGTAGATCTGGAAGAGGGAAAAAGGCAAACCTTAAAATGTCAACAAAGGAGCACTTATATGACGGGTGCAATGGTTCTATAAAAGGTCCTTTCTGTTTATACTAGTCCACCTGTCAGAACCTCAATGCTGCTTCAGTGGGTGCGCACAAGCATTTACATGGCAACTCAACCAAAAACAACTTATTTTTCCAAGTCTCTTCAGTTACACTCCAGCTAACTCCAATTCAGGACAAACTGTTGGCAATGCCAGCTCTTTGTTTTGGCAAGATTAGTGTGTACATCGAGGATTGACTCGTGGTAATGAGGTTTAGCAGTAAACTGAACTGAGTGTGACAACCATTAGAACAAAGATCATTTTAATGCCTCCCTCTCAGTGTCTTGGTACTTGTTCTACTTCCAAATCAAGACGGTGTTTAAGAATAAAGGAATCCCTAATTGTTCATTACAAAGTCAAATCATGGCCTCCTCTATGGGTCATTTAGTCAGTTAAAACGATCTTCCTCACAGTATTACCAACATGTGCAATGTCCTACTGTGAAAATCACTTGATTGATTGTAGAAGTGTTTCCACATTTACCTCTGATTACCTCCTACAGAGTTAAGCATTTAGGAATACATTTAATATACAGCATTCACACGTTAAATATAACTGCTATGTGAGATTTTATTTTTAGACCTTATACTAACTAAAAATGTAAAGGCTGATGAGATCTTATATCTGTTTCTTTATAACAGCACCATGGTACGGCATGTAGGTTCCCTTTACATTCGTCACTAAGACATTTTCTTCAATGCAATCATGCAAAGCGACCTCTTCTTCATCCCTGCCTTTGATGGCACATTGCTTCACATTCTGATGCAGTACCGCTCCATGTAGATCAGTGAAATTGTCTGAAATCATTGACACGTTTGTGTATCATGTCACCCACAGGCACTATGGATGTGTAAAGAGACCTGGATACAGCATTAAAGGCAGGGCAGCCATTCGTTCTTATGGAAGCTGCTTAGTGGCAAACAAAGCCAACAAAGGGTTCAATTTCCAGCCATAAAAGTACCTCTAGCTTCTGCATATGCTTCTGCATTGTTTGATCCACAGAGCAAGCACGCTTGTGAGTTCCGCCGGCCAAGCTTCTAGCTTCCAGTTAAGCACTCTGCTAAGTATATTTTCCAAATGTTATTGGAGCAAATGGATCAAAAATCACGGTTTGGAAGCTATGTCAAATTGGCTTTAAAGCCTGTCACTCATACTCGGGGCTTGACATGCACAAGACAAACAAAGTCCATTCATAAAAGCAAAATTTCCCAGTGGTGGGAAAATGCATAGAAAATGGTCCAAAAATGTTACTGTGATGTGTCATAAAGCTAGTTTACATGTAATTTAAGATCAAACCACAAAATCAGTGAAATTCAGGATGGCTTCATGCTTATATCTCCAAGTATGACTTCATGTTGTCCTTCAGTTAAATAGCTAAACGCAGACACGCATCACAGCGTTCTTTCTGCTGTATCGTTGATCTACTGTGATGTTACATGTCTGACAAATCCACAGAAAGCTGCATCCTGGCAGGTACTCCTCGAAACAGTTTGATCTCACTAAATTGATGTCATTATGTCACTGTCTGGTTCATCATTTGAAGCACTTGATCATGTTACCAAAGGAGAGTTTAGTCAAAATTGGTCTCAAATTAATTTGAACATCTGGAAAAAATTTTCTCGCTGCAGCAGTGAACAATATTGTGTGGTAATTTTCTCTCTTCATCATAATTTCTCATGATCTTGTGATGTAATTAAGATGGCCTGCAGGCAGTTCAAAACACCACAGTGTGCCATTACAGGACAATATGAGCCTTAGTAACCTATTTTATGTTCTAATTACAAACAAAATCTTAATAAATGTTGGGCATATTTGTATAATAAACAAAGTATCATGTGTTTTGTCATGTCATTAAGGTTCCAGATGTCAAGTAAATCATCCCAAAAGCTTTCTCAATTAACACAAAACGAGAACTGAAATGTGTATTTAACTCAACCGGTCGCAGCAGATGGCTGCCAAGAGGCAACCTCCGTGACTGTGAAGTGAAGCCACTGAGAAGTGTCAAAACTGCAGTTCCTCAAACGTCCACTTGAGGCTGGCTACAGAACAAGTCAATCTCCATAAGTCCCCATGTTAAAATGTCCAAGTTCACAGCAGAAATAAACATGTTTACAGCCTGGTACAAAAAATTGGTTTTGGTCTCTATAGCTAATTTCCCTGTTCATGACAACTGTACTGAGGGTACTGAGATATTAAAGCTTAAAGTTACGTATAATAAACAACATGGCTGATTTGATTGACAGGTGGGTGCCATTACGGTCATTCTGCCGACCCACGTCTTTGCCCATTTTTAGATTTTAGATTACTAAGATTGTTGGCTTTTAAGCTTCAAAACAACTGTTCAAAAAACCTATGGATGACTTCAAAGACACATCTTCCATTCTTCATACGGTCAGTGATGGCTGCCCACCATGACCCGGATTCAGCTAGAGGTTTCTGCTCATTAAAAGGAAGTTCTTCCATCGGCCAAGTGCTTGCTCATGGTGGGAATTATAGGGTCTCTGTAAATAATATTATAAAGAGTACAGTTTAGACCTGTTTGATCTGAAAAGTGCCATGAGATAACTTTTGTTATGATTTGTCGGTAATAAAATTGAATTGAACTGGCATTACTTGTGCAGAGTCTGTCAATCAGAGGAAAAAAAAATGGTTAAAGACCTGTCTCATGTCATTCGGAAGCAGGTTCTTCCCATGTTTATACAGTGAACTGAGTAAAGAGTCCTCCATGTCCATCACTTTCAGTAAAATCATTTAAGTGGCTGGTGCTGCATGATTTCATTTCATTTGTCACAGTACTGGTCTGCAGAAGTTTCATTTTGACATTTCATTCCTTTTTTTTTCATGTCATGGACACACAAATCAAACATAACAATGGAAACATCTGACTTAAAACACCTAAGCATCTTTAAAGGCAGCAGCTGCAGCCGATGTAGCTATGTTGCATTTAATGGGCCCATGTTGTTTTGATGTTTTTGTTTTTTTGCATTTTATTTATTCCTACAGATAACAAGCCAAACGGTAGATAATGTGGTGTCACATATTTTCAGTACAGCTACAATGGTATTTGCCAGTAGGACTTTTTTCCCCCCCCAGCTGTCTAAGGCATCAGCTGTAAATGTCAGATTTTGGTGTCAGCCCCTCAGAATCAAAGAAAGAGAGAGAATAAGAAAAAAAACTTTTTAGACGAACTATTTTGCACTGATGTTCAACAATCACGCAGAGAGAAATCCAGTGCAGAGGAGGAAGAAGAAGGGAGGCCAATTTTTCAACCAACAAAAGACAAAAACAGTCATAATCACAGTCATGATCAAAGACACACTCCAGTGTTTACAAATCACCGTGTAAGATAGTTATATTCATGCCAGCGTATGTCCACCTTTGATTTAAAACAACCAGCTCTTACTTCCAGTCTCTGGAGATTGTCAGAAGGCGTTTGGCAAACACGGAGAATCATTAAATGAAATGGAAGCAGACAAGGCGGAGGATGTGGGTTCCTGATCAGTAAATTAGAGTAAATTCTCCTTTTATGGTTACACATATACCTTATGAAGGCACACACTGAGGATTAATGATATTGAATACTTTTTTTCTTCTTCTGTGTTGTGAGAGTTAAATCAGCCTCAAGTGAAACTTTGATGACTCACCTCTTGCTGTAAATCCTTGATGATTTTGGTCTTTTTCTCCATCTCCACTTTAAGAAATTTGATCTGAAGACAGAAAGTACAAAAAGGAACATCATCTTAATGAATGCCCGACTTCTTCATGTGTTTATTTTCAAATCAGTGAACATATTTAATGAAGGTTACGGATGTTGGGTATGAGCATTTAAGCACATGAAATTAAGAGCGTTAAATGAAGGTGATCAAGGACATTTACCAAAGACCGTGTCAGTATCTGATTAACTGTACTCAAATATCAAAAAGACAAGGGCGGACGATATTCTATATTTTTTGTTATTGTCAACAAACGGTATGAAACTATGAATGTGGAACCTTCTACATTGATGCAGTACATGGCGGGGAGTTTGCAGCCTACGTTACAGTGATGGCGTAATGTCGGAACGTTGCTCTCTGCACTGAATCGTGAGCAACTGTTAAGCTAACAGCACGTCTTTGGCTAGCCGACATTACTTTATTATATTGGGAGATGTGGCGGAGGGAGGCAGCAGTGAGTGATAAAAAAACACCGCCAGCATTTTGAAACTGGACATCTGGGAATATTTTGTATTTCATGAATTTATTAGGAAGCACAAACTGGATGAATCTGAAGAACCGCCGTTTTCACTCTGAACTAACATGTGCAGCCGTAAAGAATACAGCGAGCAGCTAATCAGCCAAGTTCAGATTTATCTGAGCGCTTGTAATAACTGATGACGAATTAGCCATGTGCAGTAATAAAGAAATGAACCTTTAAAAATGTGAACATGGACGAGGCACCGAGATAAATGTTCAAATTCACCAGCCGCACATATCTTACCAGCATTTGGCTGGTGGCTAGTGCTAATTTCCCTCCCTGACTGAGA
Source organism: Miichthys miiuy (assembly GCA_036365135.1). Lineage (NCBI taxonomy): Eukaryota > Metazoa > Chordata > Actinopteri > Sciaenidae > Miichthys > Miichthys miiuy. The sequence continues at coordinate 26,560,668 of CM071603.1, forward strand.
TGTTTCAGGAATCATTGTGCATTGTTGACAGGGGAATTAAATCAAATCGTGAGTCTCTCTCTCTCTCTCTCTCTCTTAATACTTAAAGACTCAAGACCTCATCGGCAAGTCTGTGGCTGTTAGCCAACATTTGTTACAACTGAAGACGTAAATCTTTAAAAAACAGGTGGGCACTGTCGTTTTAGGCAAACACTTGGCTACTCAAACAGAAATAATAGTGTATTTTTGGGGACTAGTGTCATCTGTGGATTAATACACATTTGGTGGCCTGTTACCTAGTTACAGTAGCAGGACGGTGTGTGAGGGACTCAAAATAAACTACAGAGGTCGTATTTGTTGTAATGAAGGCTACTGCTACTAATATTACAGTTTGGCTCCCATATGAAACTTTGGAAACACACCGCAGTTCATTGGATTTGTTGATAATAAAGAAGAAAAATAGAATATTACCAGATTTATCCTTTAAACAACTTTAATAATGTTTATTTATAGTTTGAATTTCAGGGCACTACATTAGGGGTAAAATTCAAAGTCACATTTCTTTTTTTTTTTCTACTTTCTAGTGAGGCACCCTGGGGAGCTGTGAACTACACCACACCAGTTGACTCACATCCCCAAGCAGGGCATGATAACATCAAAGGTCATGTTCAGTCACTGTCGCTGCCCCTGAGAATAGTAAAAATGTATAAAGAACACACAGAGGAAGAAGGACGCGTTGAGTTTGCTCATTAATTTCACTGAATAAAAAAGGAAAATTAAAGCCGCCTCTATACATTAACAGCTAAGTGTACTGAATGCGTGCGATTACGCCGGTGGAAGCAGCAGAAAGAGCTTTTGATTCATTGTCTTTAATTTAACCAGTATGAGCAGTGTTTACACTCGCTTTACATTGAGGCAATATATCCGGGCTCCCACCATAAATGAACACCGTTCCTTATAAACCGACAGTGGCACAGAGGGCCCTTTGCTGTAATGAAACATTTTTTTTCTGCTTTTCAACTGGCCACCCATCAAGCCTTAAAGACTTTTTAACTCTGATAAAAACCTCCGTCACATATTATATTTCTCTCATGTCTTACAAAGTTAGTTTAGCATAAAAAGTGTTCAGAAATGTTCCACCGAGACACGGCACATATGATACGCTGAGGCGTTCATTCCTGCAGTGAGTGACTGCCTATTTTCCACTGTGTGCCTGATTTAATAGCCCATATGCTTATCATGTCAGAGTGATATCTTTGTTTATCGCAGTCCTTTTATCATGAGCTCAGCATGTCTTGTTGGTGCAGGCCTGTGGTTTGTGTTTTAGCAGCCAGACACGGGTTCAAACGCCAACTGCAGATGGCAAACTGCAGTGTATTTAAAAGAATGAATTCTCCGTGTGTGTGTGAGAGAGAGATAGATAGGTCGAGGTTTTGTCTTTCTTTTCTGAAAAGGTGTTTTGTTTTTTTTTAAGAGCTGTGTGTCCTTGAGAGAGGTCATCAAGATAGTGTGGAGGACAAAGAGGAAAGGATTCATGGGGCTGGTGACCTCATACCAGGTATTCACCCCGGGGAACTGTAAACTAAGCCTCACCAGGTGACTCACATCCCCCAAGCAGGACACGATAACATCAAGGTTCATGTCTGAGCCTTTCAGTCACCGCTACAGCCGCCGGGAATGGTTTAAAAAAAAAAGAAAAACACACACCCTGATGCAGCATTTATATTCCTAGTTAAAAGGGAAAAAATGGAGCAATATAATAGCAGCTCCTGTATACTAGTCCAGCAAAGAACTATTGTTTTTTTTTTGTTTCATATAATTTTAAACCACAAACACTATATGGATTTTTAAACGTTATGAATAAATAGAAAAATGAGGCATAGCATGAACCAGCATGATCATTAAAACATTTAAAGGACCAGTGTGGATTGCAATCCCCTCAACTCGCCCTCACACTCTATGCATGAGGGAGAAACTATGGAACTACACGAAAATCATGAAACACCCTATCTAGCAGAGCCTAGCCTAGCACGAGCCAGTGTTTAGTTTGTCCATTCCGGGCTACTGTAGGAATGGAGGAGGAGGCAACATGGCGGACTCCGTGGAAGAGGACCCACAGCATCAGTACATATAAAACCCTCAATCTAAGGTAACAAATTAATTATTTTCAGATGATTATACACTAATGAAAAAGTAATGTATATTATATTCCATATTTTGTAAATCTTACATATTGGACCTTTAAGTTAAAGCCATAAAATGTCTTGAAAAGTGTTATTTTTACTTAGATTAGGTCGAAATGTTCACATTGTGTTTAGACTAACCGAGAAAAGACCAATCCTATATTATTTTACAGTACACAGGGTCTAGCATGTAACGTCTTGCATTTACATAATTGAATACATCGTTCATAAGCTGTCTCCGCAAACAAAGAAACAAACAAAAGAGACAAGAAACACCAGCCAGTTTGAGGAAATTTGGCTCCAAGATCAAAAGTCCTGGGAATGCTTTGGAAATTGTATTCAGCTTTCTTTATTTAGGTTTTTCAAAGATCTTTCAAAATCTTAAATTTGATTTCAACTGATTGGTCAATCACCAGGAAATTATTCATTTCATCTGACAACGAGGCTAGCCAATAGACATGCTAGAGGCTCTGTGAGGCTGTCCTTAGTCACAGCCGTGGCTTTGAGCTAAATGCTAACATCAGCATACTCAAAACCACTCTCTGTGCCATATTTTCCTGCCAGCCCATTAGTAGTTGAGGTATTCCAGTCTGGATCAAAGAGATGGACTGACATTTCTGTCTAAAAATACCAAGTATTTGCTGGTTTCAGCACTGCTCTTTTTATATCACTGTAATTTGAATATCTTTGGGTTTTTAACTGTCGATCAGACAAAACAAGCAATGTGAAGGTGTCAGATCACAGGTCTTAAAATAAGAATGTGTTGCATATGCATTATCTCCATACTTTGAATGCGAGACTCCAAACCACCGAGTTAGAGAAGCACCTTGCTTGCAAAAATGAAAATATTCATTACAGCTCCTGATTAGCACAAACGACCAAATGCACACTCGGAGCAAAAAAAAATCTTCCTGTCGGCATATTAACTACTTTTTTTTTTTCTTCTGCTTTGTGTGTTCTTTTGGTGATTTCTGCAGAACAGAAGCTGCAATAAATATTTAAATTTTTGCAAGCGGGGTGCTTCTAACACTCTTAATATTGATTCTCTCTGTGGTTTTTGGAAGCCCTGTTTTCTCAGTGAATTTTATGTGGACACCAGTTAAAAAAAAATCTCATGGTTCTGCTGAACATCTGTGGCATTTGCATGCTGCAGAGGTCTTTTTAATCTCGGATCTCGGCACTGGTGATAAATACCATTTAACAGAACATAAATGTCAAATTCAAACCATAAAACCCAGCAACTGGGATTCGCCACTGGTCTTAGGAAAATGGCACGAATGTCACTTGAAATGTTACTGTGCCATTGTTTATCTCGGAGTGCAGATGATCTAATTGTTGATCACGGAGCATGGTAAACCTCGTGACTGTGCACAAAAAGCAGGGACTATTACTGGACATGTGTTTTACTGGCAAACATTGAACATCCCGGAAGAATTCAGGGCTACTGTCAGAGCAGCCAGAAACGCTTAATGCTGATTTGTTGACAAGAGGTGGCTGCTCTTAATAATTTGAGGAAACAGATGTGGGACAATACAGTAAGATAGAGCGCAACTTTCAACAGCAACATCTCAGTGGACTACCTACAGTGTGATAAATCTTGCTTTAGTTTAACAAATCATTGACCGGAGCTGAAATGTTTAGTCGACACAAACGTGAGCATACTTGCTTATTCACTTCATGTAAATGGTCAAGTGGCCGTTGGGCGCTTGACGATCACTCACTAATGTTGCAGTGGTGATCCCATCTGTGCCACCTCACCCATGTTCATGCATCCTGTCCCCCCCCCTCGTGTCCTCTGTTCATTTGAACCAGCTCAGAGCACAGAACTACAGCCACAGTTGCTCTTCCGATTCGTCACCATGCGCACCCATCAGAAGACTAATTAAACTACTTTGATAATGAAATGATTGTTTCTCATTAGTCATATTAGTCATCAAGTAAAAACTCGTTCCACCCCCTTAAAGGACCTGTGTGTAGGATTTAATGTCGTATAGTTGTGCAGTTGCAACCCCCTCGCCAGGGAGACTACGGTGGTAGTAGTGCAAGTGTTAGGGACTCTGAGCCAAACAAAATAACATAGTAGTTTCAAGACATCACCTTGAGCTCTGGGAAAGGGTGACGGACACTTTTCACTGCTATATAGCCCAAGTGATTAATGAATTGAATTTCCCATTTAGTGAAGATACCTGTGTGGAATTTAATTAGAGGCAAAGTGACAGCATATTGGGTAGGACAGATGGAGAGATGGAAAGCTAGATGGGAAGATGGATAGATAAGTACATGTTCTGAGGTTATAATGCCTTTGGCTGGTCTGGTAATTTTTGCGTAGGGGCTGGTGAAACGACGCAAAGCTTTCTCTCGCTATTTTTCAAGAGAGTTTCAATTAAGTGGTGAAGCAAGGAGGCGAGAGAGCTGGCTGCTTGGTAATGAGCGTGGATCACTGAGGAGCCCGTGTGACAGGTGACGGGGCTGGTTAGGAGAGGCCGGATGCTGATGGTCAGGTCAGCTCTGTCTTACCGTGGCCTGCTGCTTCTCTGCTCTCTCATTTGCCTCATCCAGCTGCTTCTGCAAGGCTGCCTGGAGGGACTTCATCTCTTCTCTGTCAAGTGAGAGGGAAGTGAGAAACACTCTGTTAGCACATCCTCCTTACACTCTCAGAGCCCCTCTTCCCCCTGCACGACCACAGGATGGCTCTCTTAAATATATCGCTGTTGAGAGCCATTTTGCAGAGAAAGTGATTTTCGCTCTTTTATCTGAGGATAAAAACAGCAATGGACATCTGTTACGATGGGTAAATCAAGTTCATACTGTGTTTGAGTAAGACAAATGTCAAAGTGTGCAAAAAGAAAGCTGTATGAATGTATTTGAATGCGCAAACCTCTTTTGTAATGACTCATTTACAAACTTTTGAAAAATGTAACTTCACTTTTCACTTTCACTTTTCAGTTTTGGTTTAACCTTTCTGTCTTAGGAAGAATTATAACATAATACAAAACATTAGCACCAATTTGGCGACGCAAATTACAGCTAAATGAAGAGATATTTGTTCAACTTTAACTTTAAAAACCCCGTTTCACACGTTTAAATTTATTTGTCACATTTTTTTTTTTCTTTTACGGTGTCAAAATATTTTCTTTGATTCATTTTTTTTATCAAGTTCAAATAAAGTTTTGACATTTTCATTAACCCCAAGCTGCAACCCCTGTGGCTGTGAAACCAATGAGGACGTGCCAAAGACTGCAGTTCCTGGAACGTCCACTTGAAGTTGGCTTCAAAAGTAAGTGAATCTCCATAAGCCCCCATGTTAACCTCGCAGTAGAAATAAGCATGTTTACAGCCTGGTGCAAAAAGACAGTTTTGCTCTCGAATTTAATATTCCTCGTCCGTTCAGAGAGGCTCTTTAGAAACCTGTGGGTGACGTCATGGAGACTACTTTCATTTTTATTTGTAGAGTCTATGATTAATCTTTTATATTTCCCTGTCCACAGCCAATCTGTCTTTAGATGTATGGCTAGTTATATCTGATAATGCACTGTTTAAAACACACACACCAAGACAAATATAAGGGTACTTTGTAGTATATACTAGATTTTAGGTCAATAAGGAGTGTCATGAAGAAAACACAGTATGCAGTATTCATTATGTTGTATTATGTAGTAGTTTATATGCATTTGGAGCGCTCCATACTGATTTTTATGCATGCTGTATGAAGACTGGTGCTGAATTCAATAACATAAATGTTAATACATTAAAATGCAATGGGTATTTCAGTAACGTTTGATGCTCCTGTGCAGAGATAACAGCAATGCACACTGAATTATGAATCAAGTGGGCAAGTGTTGTGGGTCAGTGGTTTCAGAAACGCTTGTAGAAATCACATCACAAGGCACCCCAGCTAAATTAAAGGTAACATTCTATTTACGCTTTCCAAGCATGGCTGTAACTTTAAAAATATATGACGTGGTTGTAGTCAGCCAGTGGTGTAGTCAAGCGGCAGTATGTTTAGAAGGCAATACAGCAAAGCTGAATGTTTGTGTGGAAAACATGTCACTGCAGCAGCCATATACTCTTATATTTTATATGCCAGTGGTCTTGTCTCTTGGCATAAGTTCAGCCTAGCAAACATTTTTCTTCACAGCGACCAGCCAACCACCACAGCTTTGGCATTTCATTTATATTCCCATCTCCTGCATCCAAGACTTGGAAACATTTTGTACAAACAAGATCAAAACTGCCCAAAGTGACAGAAAAGTGCACAGTAAATGTGGGATTGACACACTTTGAAAACACAGACTAGCGGGTACAAATGTCTTGACAGCAGGTTAAATCACGGCTGAATTAATTGTTACTATTTTGAAAATGTTATGTTTTTACTGATGTGTTGGTAAAGATTTTGGTTGCATTACAGTTTGTAGCAAAAAAAAAAAAATCGCAGAAAGCAATCAAATCACTGTTAAAGTGTTGTCAAAAATAAATGACTTGTAATGAATCACCTGTCTACATCCGCCATGATGGAGTCAGCTAGTAATCACACTTGGCAGACATGGAACTCCAAAGGTGGATTAATAACACTTTGAAAAAAAAAAAAAAAAATGCAGCTCACAAATGCTAGCTAGGCAACATTGAGCCAAGCTGCTGCTGCTTTATGGTTTTTAGCTTGATGACATGTGAGAGCTGCCACGGACTGGTGATAGGCTATTGATTGGCTATCAAGATACTGCACACAGGAGGCTGGACTTCAATCTGGCTGACATTTCAGAGAGCATGAAGGCCACAAATGACTCCTGATCATTAAAAGTCCCATTACACACAACGTTAATCAGACAATCCTAACTGTTAAAGCACTTTGTGTAAACACTTTTCCAGCTCGCTTGCAAAAAGATAAAGCAGTAAATCAAAGACGCTTGATGTGCCTTTTCACAAAAAAGGAAACGGGCATTTTTCTTTTCTTTTTTTTTAGGTTTTATGATTGATTATGAATTATCCTCTTGCTCCTGTACATACTACCGTGTATAAGCAAACTGGACAACACCTTAGAATAACCAGCGTCAATGAAAGTGAATTTTATTTTAACGTACTGAAAGCTTATTTTCTCAAACCGGCTTCTTAAGTGATGTGATCTAATATGAGTTTTCAGCCAAAGACACAACCAGTGTTGTGCTGTTTCACAATTTCTTTTTCTTTCTTTGTGCTTTTCCCACTGGTTTAAAGTGGGTGGGACCCAATTATTGCCAATCAAATCTGATCAGAACACTCACATAATCCTGTGGAAGAAGATTTGCTGAGTTTTTGAGCCTCATATGGGTAAATAAACTCCCATTCTTTGTTTAAATATTGTCTTTGTTGCTTGATAGAGTAACACGAGACTCTCTTGGGTCATATAACCATCTTATAGGTTTATGTTATGACCAACAATTTTAATTATTTCAACTTAATTCCTGAGAAATCATGTTTAAATGAGTTTTGGCCGCTGCTGTTAAGATGAAAATTTCAGTCTTTGTGACTAAAGCACTGTGCCAAAGTAGCTGAATTAATCCGAAATGAACCCAAAATCCAAAAGTTAATTGATTTACGCCGCTGATTGTCTTCTCAGGATTCTGAACACTATCTCAACATTAGCTCCCACCAGCCGTTTGTGGTGCTGGTAAATGAATTTGGAGTTTTGCGATTGTTTCTTTACAAAACGCACTTTGGAAGTTGTAGTTAACATTAATCTTTTGACTTTCTATCAAAGAACCTGATATGTCCTCACACAGTTGTTCATCTTTTGTACTGTTGTAGTGCTCCGTCTCTCTGTCATGTTACGTCGCTTCTGCGAAAAAATGAATGACACTTTTGGATCCAGGCATGCCAGAAATATCTTTCACAGGCTTTAGTTAATTATGAATTATAATGTAATGTTTACATAACACTTTATGGTGATGGTGAAGGCGGTGACGAGCCTCAGATTTGACTTAATTCCTCAGCCTTTACTGGTGGTTATTACGAATTCCTAACCTACATTTTGATGACGTTCGGGAGCAGCGCGATACTGTTTTTAACTCATGTCCAAATCACTCATGATGATGCCTCACTTTACCTCTGTTTGTGGCTGAGCTCCAGGATCCTCTGCACATCCTTCTTGGCCACCGAGTCATCACTTTTCAGTGACTAAAAGAGAACAGAAGACACTGTTTTTCAAGGGAAGACACAGTACATAATTATATCAAAGTATCTAGAATAGACAGGGGGAAGCAAATATACTCCACACCTTCTTTAAATTGTTTAGTAAATGTCTTAAAATGTGCCGGTGTTTTCAAGGTTGCAAGCTCCCTCAAGTAATAGTCAAAGGCATCAGCGTTAACTATGCGAGTCTTGCGGAAACTGAATGTAGAATACTGTAATGAACTGTCAAAACCAGCCCGAATCCTAAAATAATTGAGGTGAATATTTTAAAATCATGCAGCAGATGTAAAATGTTGTTGATGCCGCAAAACATTATACTGTATACCCTCTAACAATCTGGTGATCAGTGTCTTCTAAAAATCCTAACGAGGGTACAGGCAGGCGCACAGATTGGGTTCTACTGGCGCCTAAGCATCTGCCTGATGGGTAATTATGGATTAGTCAGGTCTCTGATTGCCCTACAAGCCCTCCAAGATATTTTTTAATTCTTCTTTTATTTTCTTAGACTTCTAAGAAAATGTGGACTCAACTGGAGAGATAGCTTTTTTTTAAAAAAATTGTGCTTGAAGGTAATATCTGTAGCAAATAACATGACATTTCCATAAACTCTGTTTCCTCCCATCGCAGAGGATGTTTCTCTTCCTCCATGTACATTTATGTTGAAGAGTAGGGATAGTGAAAGGAGCCAATAACAGCTCTCGACAATAAATATCGTATATTCACTCACAATGTGAAGTTGAAACCGTGCAGTTAGAAAAATAAAATTGTATATTATTAGCACAAACATCCTCTCTCTGTTGAAATTCAGTGACTTGTATCATCTGTCATGCAGCCACGACTCAAATAGACACGTTTCTACTCCCCCATGTGCCATTGTCCACAAATAAAAGATGATAAAAACTCTACTGCAGGCCACAAATCTTTACAAGCCTCGCTTTGTCATCTGAAAGCAGGTTTGCCGTTGCAAAAAAGTTTACGGTTAACAGATGCACCTCCAATTTGGATGCCAGAAATCTTCAAATACAAAGCAGGAAGTAGATTGGTTGGTGGGAAAAAAAGACAATTATTCACCACGCCTCTCGCCTGATAAGGCTAAGCGGTTCCAGAAAATGCATGGATGGATAGATGAAGTGACAGATTCTTGAAAATCTGTTCTGCCTCGTGGGTCCGAGTGCATAATAGAAGCAACATCGAGCACTTGAAGTCAGGCACCCGCTCATATCTTTTATGAAAGATATAAAATATATTCATGAATCTAAAAACAGGTGGTGGAGGTGGTGAGTAACAAACTCTTGAGATATTGGAGATTTTTGCGCGCCTTTATTCTCCACTCTACCTCATTTACTTTGTGCCATAAAGCAACCCATTTAATTTCACACCAAACTTGGCTCAGCACTCCGCGTTATAAAATGCATCGTAGAGGCTTCTGTAGTTACTGTATATAAATGTCCTGAAGTGAACATGGTGATAATTCACAGATCCTAAATTTTTATGTCAAAACTGGACGAGCAAAATGTTTACTGGATCATATAAGTGACTGTCCGTCACATATATTGCGCTGTTTTTGATAGTAAGTAAGGATCACTGCATGTTCTTGAGTGATGGCTCTACTGCGTCCCCTCATGGTTATGTGATATTCAAACAACAAAACAGCTACTTAGAACTAATATGTAAATGTCAGGAGAGGTCTTGCAATTTGTTGCCAGAGCTCTCAGTTAGGCGGAGGGCAAAATAACTCCTATTCATCTGCTAACCGCTTCACAAGATCTCACCCAGGAGCCACTGCCAAGAATAAATTCCCCCATCACACAAAGCTTAATTACGAGGGTCTCTGACCTTCACCTATGGGCAACTTGTTAAAACTATGAACACTTGCTCCATCAAATCTTTCCAGAAATACTAAATTCTTCCCCCTGTTGACTTGATTCTCTTTTCAAAGTTGATAATTTTTATGTAGATGATGTTTCCCGCTCCCGGAGAGTAGATTTAGTTCACAGCACACTATTTCAGATCTACCCCAACCTCTCCCTGACCAACGTGCTGGCACAGGGCCCAGGGCAAAGATAGATGCCAACCTAGCTAGCCTGGAGTGAACAGCCATCAAAGCTTGCCTCGAGGATGACGATAGCCAGAGTTTTTTTTTTTCCAGACACATGGGACAAACATAAATGGAGGGAAATCAATTGTTTGATTATTGATTTCCTGACAATTCTATTGGCCCACAAAAGTAGGCTGAAGCTTTAAAACATCAACACCCCGCAAAGAGGAAATCAGTCAGAGTGCAGCTTTGGGAACAGAAAGAAAAAAACAAAAAAACAACGCAGGGCATCTGGCACCCAAGGTCTAAATGTCCAAGAGGGAGGCATGCTTTGCAAGATCATTGTTGCATACACTAATACGACTGAAAAACACTAAATGATTCAAATATCTGAATGTATAATTCAGTTTCTGTTCATTTCTTGTCATTGCCAAAAGCTGTAATGAAGTTGACCTAAACTGACTGGTGGGGAGTGATGATGGCAGTGAGATAATTGTGTTTTGTGAAATGCTCATAGAATTATAATACCTACAATATAATAAGGTACCATACTTTATAAAATGTCTGAGACAAGCATTTGGCGTAACCAGCAGATATGCCCCTTCGCAACAGGGATAAGATTTCTCATTATCATCCACCTAATGTTGTCTCATGAACACATTTTTTATTCTTACTTTATGCAAAAATCACCCTCGCTGTAGGAGTTTCATATTTTAACATCCTTGTTTTCAGGCCAAATTTAATTAAAAAAAAACTTCCCAGGACACATATAAGATCAGAGTAAAGCAAGAGTTTGGGTGTATTAAAAACAAGTCTTTAAGTGACAGTACTTTGCATATTTCATTTCACAGGAAGAAGAAGAAGAAGAAGAAATGCGTTTTTATATTAGTTTATATTTTAGTTTTAAAACAGCACACATGTAGTGCCATTGATTAATGAGGAATGCAACAAAGAAAAAGTCGGCCTATGCTCATTCTGGTTGCATAGGCCATCGCTAAGATAGCTGTAAACACGCTGACAGCTTTGACAGTTTAAGTTAACACTTTTTTATAAATGTGATACTGAAAGCGAGTGGAATCATAATGGGACTAATTATCCTCCGCTGCACAGGTACAACCGTGTGTCATAGATGTTTGCAAGAGTCTTTGTTCATTCTTACAGATACAAACCTGGAGGTTTCTTTTCAACCTATGTGATCTGGTCTGTTGCCCCGTTTGACCTTTTTCTGGTGTTTCCTGAAGTTTGCAACTACTTTGGTGAGCACAATCTCATAACTCAGTGTTTTCTCAATCCTGGTCCTCGGGGACCACTGCCCTGCATGTTTTAAACACTGTTATAATTGATAAAATTCAAAGGCATAAGCTTTGAAAATAAAACCCAAGGCGTGTTGTAACAACCTCTAGTTTTCCTTTAAGAAGAGTATTGATGATTACAGTTAAGGGCTTTGAAAATTAGATGGAGCAGTGTTAAAATCTTTGTGAATTAACGGCCCTGTCAGTCTTTCCCATTTCATCTTTCTTTTCTCTCCTTCTCTGAAGCTCTTTGATTCTTCTGTTTCCATCAGTGCTCAAGTTTGCTCACTACTAATTGATCTGCTTCTTTTCCGTCGCCGCATTACTTATTCAGCAACATGTCGTATACATATAACAATGGGTGGGCTTGCCAAGTCGCGAAAAACGTGCACATTAATAATGTATAACAGTGAATTGTTGTACAGCGGACTGATTGAAAAATAAGAGAGAAGTGTCGAGGGTTTTCCAGTCATCAGATAATGGCTGAAAGTAGACGCTGGGAAATTACCTCTGGCCCAGGACTCAGGGCAAACTAAGCCTTCTAACATTGCTGTATCTCTCACAAAGAAACAGTAAAATTCCAACCTGAAGGTTGCCTTTTATGCTGTCCAGCTCCTTTGATGTCTTGGAGAGCTGGTGCAGGATGCTGCTTCGTTCACTGAAGACCTCCTTTAGCTTCTTTTCCAGCCCATCGTAGCCTTGTCTGTTGAGAGAGAATGAGAGAGTGAGTTTTCACTATTAAATGTCTACCACTGGCTGAGAGGATTCACTCTTTATTGGCACCCTTGGGAGAAAGAGGTGTTTTAAAACTGGATTAAATGCACCATCTTTAAAGCTAAAGGGTAGAGCAATAGGGGAGAAAACTAATATCTGCTCAGTACAGTCCCTGGATGAATAAAAGAAGAAAAAAAACTTCTATTCCTTTCAATCAACCAATTTAGTGAAGCCTCGTTTTACAGAGATAGGTCTTTTGACCAGAGGTATGCCCGTGCTTCAGCATTTAAATATTCATGTAGTCCATCCAATTATGAAGAGAAGAAATTCTGCAGGGCACATTTGTCAAATCCTGTTTTTCTCTGAACTCCCATTGAATGGCACTGCGTAGGCATTCTTGTCATTTATTATTGAGCTTCCAGAGAGGCAAATATTGCTTAACAGCATGTTTGCATGAACTATAGCCATTATAAAGATTTTCTTTTCTAATTTTCTTGTGAATGACATAGTGTAATCCCCACTGAGTGATGTACTGAAGAACTGGGCACAAAGAAGATCAGGGTACAAAAAGAAAATGTTAAGAGACCAGAACAGTGAATAAAAGCTCACATTTGACTTTCGGTGGCTCCGTAGTTAACAGCGTGATTTTCCTTTTTACTCCTTCAGTCGACATTATCGGAGATAAAAGAGTTACAAGTTAACCATTCGGGTCCCTTTCATTGCCTGAGACGAATCTAAAAACTGAAAAATCTATTTTTCCATTAATCTAACATCCTTGTTTATTGTCTCAGGGACAGCTGGGGGGTGTTTAAAGCCAAATATATCTGAATGTGGTTATCTCGCTCATAAATTTCCCCTTAAAACCCAAACATTTGATTACTTTGATGAACCTTGAGTCTTCTAAATTGTAATTGTTATAATAGCACAACCTTCCCTTTGTCTCTGGAAGCCTACACGTCAAAAGAAGAGGTCATGTACAAGCGTCATAATATATTCTTAATAATAGAAGTTGAATTGAGGAGAGTTGTTTATCTTATGCCAAGAAAAGGTAAGATAGGATGGGCCCGCTTCACTCAGTGAGGCTCTTATGTTTTACTTTGGCCGTTGCTTTGCAACACAGCTAATGTAGAAGAAAACTAATTTAACTACTGTTCTCTGGGACTGAAAAAATAAACACCCAAAGAGTTGCACAACGAGTAAACCAATTTCACTCTTGAACAGACATCATCCTATAATATGTGAATTCATTTGAGGATGATGTATTGAGCTTAACAATGTACACATAGCAGCTGCAGAGTATGACTTGAACGAGCTGCAGTCGATTTAAATTCAAGATTCTGTTTAAATTAATAATAAATAAGTACTGTAAGACGGGGCTACATTTTACACACATCTTCAAGTTCTAACAATGTATTCAGAATAAACAGTTTAAATAGAAATTAAGTTAAACACATTAGAAATAGGGAAATATTGCAATTTTGTTGCTTGGGTTGAGACCTTGAAATCCACCCACTCTAACGAGTTGAGGACGTGTCAACTTAAAATGATTAGTTTCTATAGTTGTTGTTTAGGGAAAATCAAATCCTCCTCCCCCACAGGAATCTGTTAAACTGGAGGCAATGTCCAAAAATCCTGAAAGTATGAACTAGTGGTTCAAATCAATGTTGACTTTTTAAAGTGTTTATCCAAGATCTTTAACCTTAATCGAGTGCTTTGAGTGGCTAAATATAAAAACTTTTAATGGAAATTAATATTTTGCTTAAACTTTATCTATGAACATTTTACAACTTGGCAGATATTTATATTATATAGGTTTTCACCAAAAATATTTTGGGTAGGATTATGTTTCTTTCAAAACCTGGTACTATATACGGTGCATGACATTTTTAGGAGTCAGATCAAGAGCTAAACCAAACTCAAGTTGAAAATCTATGAATAAAAAAACAACCACAAACTCAGCAAACGCCAACACAGCTCCTTTAAGATATATGTACTTTATCCTCCACGACAAAATTCAAAAGATCAAACGAACTCTCTCTGCTTACTTCCTTATGTAATCACAAACTGCAAATGACAGCAACAGCTTCCAGCAAAGCATATGCACTTGTTATAGTTGAATAATTCCTTGCTAAATACTTGCTGGTAGTCACAAAATCTCTCACTTAGGTCCCGTTACATGAATCACTTTTTATGGTGTCTGGTTGACCGTTCCTCACATGCTACTGTAGATCAAAAAACTAAACAGAGAACTGAAATGCTCACGGATGGAGTAGAGTGTTGCCACATTATTTTGAATGCATGGCTTCATTTCAGCCTGGGCCCTCTTCCAAAAACTCTGCACACCCCATGTCACAGATCCCAGCAGCAGATCATACACAATAACACATAAATCACTAATAGAGAAGCAACACCTGGGATATAAATAAATAACACGGCATACTGAATCCCACACATGAGTTGCCACCATATGGCATTGGTGGGAAATTTATTGCAGGTTCATGGAATGGGGTAAGATGCGGTGAGAGATTTCTCCCTGTCTGCCATATTATTCATTGCCCAATGGAAAAGGCCCTTGGGTATATTCGAAATGAATAAGACCCATAATTTGAGACCCACTGACACAGAAACATGTATATCACAAGCTTAGATAAAGCTGAACTTTTCTCTTCATTACAACAAATGGTAACAGCTGCATGATTGCTCCATGACCTCCTTAGAGTCCAGTGTTTAAGCAGCCTCCTCCCAAACAAAGATCCCCCTTTTTCAAGGAAGAGAAGTGTGATAATGAGGAGCAGAATGTCTGACAAAAAGGCTTATGATCAGAAATGGCACCACCAGGCACATGGCCATAAAGCAGTGGTGAGAAGATAATGAAATCTTTCATTTCAGACATCTGCAGTTTGAAATCAGTCCCCGGCTGTCTTCATGAAACTCATCAAACTACCGAAACTGAGGGAGAGGCATCATTTATTGGATCCGATTATTAAGGACAAATATTTCTTTACCCTTGGAGTCACAGAAGGTCTTGGAGTTATATGAGGCTGACCCTGCAGTGTGAAATAGAACGGCGGGGGCTAAAGGAAACGCCACTGAACACTACAGTCAACATCCAAGCAATGGCTCAATAAAGGAAGCCAAGGTCTCCCAGGGAGAGCTACAGGAACTCACTGTTGACAAAGACTAGCTAGTAAACACTGTACAGCTTTCCCTTGTGACACTTTTACAACTCCAATGTTCTCATGTACTTTCTACTGAAGCATAATGTCAACTGCAAGTACTAGAGCCTCAAATTAACTCTTGAAAGGCAATATAGAACTACAAGCTATGGTCTGCAGTAGGACTCTGGTATCGTTGAAAAATGTACAATACCAGTACCCTTAAAATGATACTGATACCAATATGAAGTACTGGCGAACATGCTTGATGAGGTACTTTATTATGTTACTTGTATTTTCAATTTTCCCTGAAATAAACCTACTAAGCCATACTTTTTGACCATTTTGGTGGCATCTCAGCACGCTTAACTGTCAATTCCATCAGATATATCATGCTCGACTTCACAGACTAGAGGTTGACTGGTTCATCGGTTTGGCCGATTAACTGGTGGTGAAAGGAAATTTTACAAACATACGTTATTGGGGAAACTTGGCTTGAATAGTTGGCAGATGGCTAGGCAGCTCCCACAAGTCAAGTGAGGATGTACTTTAATGATTGGTGCACACACAAGTCAACTCAGGGAATATCTATGGCACTGTTTTAAACCAAAAATGGCACATCTACTTGCCTGCGAGTGATCGTCAATTACCTTGCCAACCCCTGGCGATGAGCAAAAAGTCTGTAATTCATGGTTAGGGAGATGTCAGCGGCACACTGGCTGGATTACAGGAGGTAAAACTCCAGAGATGTTGGAGAATCACCAAGCTATTCTATTAGATAAAAGAGGCATCAGTTTGGTTCATTTTCATTGTTCAACAGTTGTATTGAGTCTCTAAATGAGTCTTCTTTTGTGATTCCAAAGAGGAGGTACTAGAGGTAAGGACTTCTTCTTTGTTGGTTGAACTGTTTTATATTGAATATTGACTGTAATACACTGAGGTAGAATTCAAAGCTTTGTGAATTTTGTGTTTCTTGTTATCTCTAGGTGCTTTTTGAGAGACCCGACTGTTAGTGATTGTTAGGGGGCCATGTGCTGAAAGACATGGGTCCTCTGAGTGGTTGACTGGGACGCAACTAAAATATTATTTTTGTCAGACTTACTGGCACAGACTTGGTCAAACTGCATCCCATCATAATACCAGGCTTCAGTTATCAAGCAACCATCTTTCCTACTCCAAACTATTGTTGTTATATCAGCCTTTAAAACTCAGACCACACCACTATAGTCGACCTCTACCACAGACTCTATGTAGCTGCTAGCTGCTAGTACACATGTTGTTTTAATATCGAAGAGCTTTTGCAGTGATTGGCTTTTCTAGATCTGGCTACAAAACGGATTGAATGCAGATATCATTTGACGGGAGAAGTTTTCATATTGCTTGGCACTGGGTTATTTTGGTCTATACCTGAAAAGGTAGTGAGTATGCTCAGCCCGAGTAGGAAGACTTTGTCACATTGGTCTCATCACATTAACTAAAATATATTTCTCAAAATAAAATTGTAATAAGTCAAACAGGCAAACACTGCCAAAGGCTGGATTCAGACTCATATCTGCATGATGAGACTTCCTGCATTGATCTCAACACTCAGAGACTGATTGATGTACCCTATTGTAAACTGGCTGCGTGTTGCTATACCTACATCCTTTTCTCATATTCATGTGTTTATTCATGTATTTTTCTATCTCTTTCCTCCTTCATTATACTTTTTTAATTTGCTGTTTGGGAGTGTGTGGAGCTGGGGAATCATTCCTCCGCTCACATTATTTGTTCTGTCGATACTAAAAAAATAAAAATTAACTGAGTTGATAACAATCACGAAAAGATGAGACCAGTAAAATTTAATACAAAGGCAGTGAGGATACCTTCCTACATCTTCTGCTTAACAATTAGCTGCAGTAAAATAATCATAGAGGAGCTCAGTGTGTAAGCAGGTTGAGTAATCTGATGTCTCCCCTCCCCAACATCAACTCTCGCTGCTATTTTTGGAAAATTTGCAGGAGACAGTCAGCAGGTTCAGACAAGGACAAATTAAAGGATTCCCCTGGGCTCAGTGTCTTTGGAGGCCCTTCCACTACCAGACCTGTTATTCTAACACCCACCCACAGCTGAAACCTGAGCACCATCAATCATTTATTTCACATGTCAAGTATGCACATGATTCGACGACTGCAATAAACACACCGCCATGAATCTGTCATTTTTACATAACTGTGTGCCATTTTGGAAATGAAACAAGTTACTTTCCAACCCGATTGAGATGCTGCCTCCCTCCCTTGCTTCTCTGTCTTATTTGTGCTTTATAACTGAAACATCTATCAGCCATAACAAGAAACAATTTAACAAAATCTGAAACCAAATGGGCCTACTAGCTGTTTTAGCAAAATAAGAATCAGCATAGCTGTCACGTCTGCACCTTTCTTTTAAATTTAATTTATTTGTTTTGGAACAACCACCTCATTGCTCCATGTCATGGCTTCGTCAGAAGAACTTTACCTCACTTTACTTCAACTTACTGTAACAGATTAAATAACTTATTTAGTCTGAATAACTAAGCACCACTTGCAGGGTCAAGTCAGGCTAAACAAACTCTGTTTCCCCTTGAAGTTTACTCCCAAAATGCCACCGGGATGCCTTGTGGGCTTATATCTACCCCTAGGCTTATGTGCTGTCCACTGCATCCTGGTCACCAAATACAGCAGAAGCAGGACAGACAACATTATCATCCATCAATTATTAAACCAATCTTAAAAACAAACGAGCATCATGTAGTCCCACGCTTCGTTTTTAATATTGTGGAAGCAGAAAGTTAGCTAATGGTTGTTAAGAGGTTCAATATCAATTGCAAGGTGTGATTACTTCAAAATGTTTACGTCATGAACATGGAAGTAAAGGTTGTGCGAGTGTTCATCAGTGGGTATGGTGACGATTGTCTTGGTCTTGAAAATGAAAACACATTCCAGTGAGTGTAACGGTAGTGCTACGCATGCTAATACACCATACCATGTCCCTGGCTGTAGGATCAAAGTTAAATATTCAATATTTTACAAGGCGACAGCCACAGAAACTGACAGCGGCTGTGCATAAAAGGCATTTATTTGCCGTCATGCAGATTATAGGCAGACAGCGGTTTATGTGGTACTTCCAATTTCAGGCTGGATTAATTATGCCATTAGAAGGGGGCAAATAAATAGTTTTAATAAGGGGGACTGCCCAAGGCCTGTCAGCGAATTAATATATTCCTCTAGCAGAGCGTGACCACCGTCCAACATCTGCAACAAAAGTCAGTCATGTTTACTAAATGTTGTATAAACATCGCAGACAGCAGGGAATATTAATTGCATGCATGTCAGGGGATGTCTGGCATTAAATCTTCTTTAATTGTCTGGTGGGGGGATGTGATGAAACAATTGATGGCGAGGAAGCCAATTTTGCTTTGTCGACAAAAGGTCAAAGTAATACACAACAAATACATGACATTTATTGAACAAATGTGTACAGTTATATTATTTAATGCGTAGGAAATACATCACAAACCTTAAACAATACAAATATAAAGATATTTATATTACTGTTCTCAGTTTTGTATTACTCTGGACTTCACATTTGTATTGAAATTGAGTGTAGCCTACATCAAAGATATTGATTATTTTCTTGTTGTGCCCAAAGCTCCCCCAAAACCATCCCCCAGTTTGCTGTTGTTAACTTTTTTTCTGAATAAATTTGGGTGTTTATTGACACTATTGCAAAATCTGGTTGCGCATTTGTAAGGGAGTTCATTGATTTTCTTTGCATGTTTTACAGACTCCATTTTTTGCCATCATTATGTGTAACTCTGTGATGTTGACAAGCATACTCGCACTATGGGATGCTCTCTTATATATTATTGCTGTACTGTGGTGTCACTGATTCTGCAGTTGTTGTCAGCTCTGCTAATAAAATGTTCTAGAAGTAAATAATCTTTTGATATTTCACTGAACAAATGATTCGATGAAGCGTTAATGGTCCAGTGGATTAGATTTAGGGGGCTCTGTTTACAGAATATGGCAGAAATTGAATATAATATGAATAACTATGTTTTCATTGTGTATAATCACCTTAAAATAAGAACTGTTATGTTTTTGTGACATTAGAATGATCCCTTTATATCTATAGATGCCGCGGGTCCTCTTCCACGGAGTCCACCATGTTTCTACAGGAGCCCACGGACAAACCAAACATATATATAGTAAATAGAAGTAATAGTAAATAGAAGAATGGTATAAATCCTTATAAAGCGGAGTAGAAAAATAATAAAATGTTGAGAATTAGTTAAATTAAAATGTCAATCTGATCATATAACTCAAAAATAATGATTTGAAAACAAGTACCATTCAACAACGACAGCCTGGATGTGTCTTATTACTAAATAATTAAGTGCAAAGCAATTTGCTTTTAAGTGCTTTATCATTGAGATGAAATTAAAGTAGTGTAAACCAATTTTACACATGAGCAATTAATGCAGATTCTGTGTCTTTCACTCTTTCTTGAATTATGTGATTGAAATTGGAAGCGTGTAGAAAAGTAATGAACTTAGGATCTTCAGATGTCTTTGTGTGTGTGGCTGTTAAGATCACAGCTGTGATTTTTATCATATTAAACGTGTTAATCATGTAAACTGTCCAGCTAACGTTTTGAATGATTACTTTTAATCATGTTAATCATGTAGAGAGTCCTGCTAACATTTTAAATAGTTTCTTTTATTAGTTTTCATGCTGTGGTTTGAGCAGTTGTCATAAAATTACAGCGCCAGTGAATTGTGATATGATTTGATGTAAGAGCCATCCATTTTCACATACTTGAAAAGTGAGACCTTTAATTTGTTCATCACTTAAGTTATGTAATTTTCCACCAAGGGAGGTTTTAAGGCATTGAAATAGAAATACTTAGCATATTAGATGAATAATTCAATGATTACTTGCAGGCATTTTCATGCATAAGTAGATGCCAATTACTTTCCCTCGACGTTAAACACTATCATTCTCTACATGTACTTGGAGACAATGCTGTTTCTAGACAGATAGGTACTTTATAGTAGAAGGAAATGCAGCTGTCACCAAAGAAACACAAATAAGACAAAATACAGACCAGAAACATGAAACTTAAACCAGTGAAACAATAAATAACATAAATAACTCTATTAAAAGTACCCGAACAAACATCGACTAACAGATACAGTGTAAAGCTAACGTGATGCTTATTCTTTATCGGAAAACCAATTTGAACTTAATAACATTAATAAAATAAATAATAACTTCTCTCTTGGTCTCCTGCTCAGTTTTAGCTTCAGCCATACGTAAAGAGGAAAGTAAATCCTCGGTGCAGTTCTCTATTTTCTGCCTCGGTTGAGCCCAGGAGACAATCCACTCTGCTCTCTCCGTTGTCATGTACAATACAAATCATTTTCACAGAGACATGAAACCCTCTCAATCAAACTACGAAGCATGCCTGGAAAAGCATTTGATTTAAAATTAAGCAGGTCAAAGCCCCTTTGTTCTGGCTAATTATATATTCACCCAGTGTTTGTTTTCCATATATTCCTCTTGTGTTTTACATAATACACATTTGGCATCACAGAGATGCTGATGTTTAGATTCTCTGTCTTTCTTCAGCTTGATGTATGATGTCGACGTGAGTCATTCTGTCTTCTTATGGCAGGATATCTCATCTAGGGACCTATATCATACAAATTGCGGCTTTAAAAGCATCCCAGGAACCTCTTCTGGTTGCCAGTTTCAATTAAATCTGGGATTTGAGTGTATCTAATGCAATTCCGCCCATTCTGGCATTTCAAAGCCGTGCAACACTGTGTTTCCAGCTTTGGTAATTGTTGTGCTATAATCAAGCTGAATTGAGCTTGGACTTTTTTTTTTTGTGTTTACTCTGAAAGTCATTCTCTGCCAGGCATCAAAGCTTGCTATTGCAGATGATAAAGCGATCCCTTTTTGTGTGGGAGAGCCTCACCTTTTCCCTCAGAGACATTTTATGACAACGTCTAATCCAGCTTTGTTTGCAGTGTTGTCGGAAAAATGTTACAAGAAGTAACTTGTTTCACACCAGAGGCAACATCCTCAGGACATTAACAACTTCAGTCCTGTCTTCATTTGTCAGAGCAACAGTGTGAGCAACGCTAGACACTGACAAAAGTGTCCAACATGAGACTCTGTAGACTTTAACACAAAAACCCTCAAACCTATGCCAAGATATAACATAACAAACTTATTATATGTCAACTTTACATGATTACAGCCCAACTGATATTGGATTTTTGAGACTGATCCTGATTTCAGACAGGAAACAATTCACTGATTACCAATATGGCCGCTGATCTGATGAGTCGTATTGTAAATAGACCTTTTCTTCATGGATTGTGCACCAATATGACTATACAGAGGTCTTCTCTGCTTGTCACAGTATTGTAAATCACATTTTACACTGCTGGATGAACTACAAAAATCACAAACATTTCTTTACAAAAACAAACAAGCAAACTGTGAAGTGCCAAAAACTGCAGTTCCTCAAACAGCCACTTGAGGCTGGCTACAGAATGAGTCAATCTCCATCTCCATGGCAACTGTACTCTCTCCATAGCTAACTTCCTGTACTTTTATATATTTTCATATATTTATATAAAACTCACCCTTTCAAATTAAGTTATGCAGAATTAACAGTAAATGATAGGTGGGTGCCGTTACAGGTGGCTGGTTTGAGCTACCAGGCTTCATGCAACCTGCCTCAGCTCCACATGTGGATGTGTATTGTACACAGTGAAGGCAGAACTGCCAAGATGGTGGTAGCCAGCGCCACCACACTCTGAGCTTCAAAACGGCTCATCGGAAACCTGTGGGGAACGTCACAGATATGACATCCATATTTATACTGTTTATTTACAAAAAAAAAAAACATATGCTGATATGTCTGCTACAAGCCAATATTGGCCGACAAAAACCGGTACAAGATACAGTGTAGTTTCCTCTACTCCTCTAAAATACCATCTTATATTTATTTGTTTAGTCATGAAGAGGGTGAGACATGGGATTAACTTAGATGATAGTTGGTAAAGCACCATGTTATTGAGTTTCCACACAATGCATTGCAGCGGTAAGGCCGGATACGACAAGTACTCAGAATCTTTAGATGCTGTTAAACATGGATTTGCAGTGTTTTCCCTCAGGGTATAGTTTAGCAGAAGTTCTTAATGGAAGGTTTAAGCCACAGGATGTCACAAAGCACTTGGAAAAATACCTCAGTGTGTGATCACGCTAAATGCAAACAACACTGAGCAACTGTGTCCAGCTTGTCGATATGAACTTTAAGCCTGCTTCAGCATGATGCTCACTCCATTGGGTGAAATATGTGTCCACTCGGCAACTTTAAAACTATAGCCTCGTGTCTGACCTGCATTGCAGAGGTGAGATTTACCTCACACCTCCTCACCAGGAGGTAATGACAGTGAGCAGTTTTTCGTTAACGATGCAGTTATTAGATGACGGTTTAACAGTTTCCTCACGCATTATATATGTGGCTTTATGTAGCACCTTTTCTTGTTTACCTCGGAGCTTGATATTATAACGGTGTCGTAAAATGAGTGAAGTAATATGAGTCATATCATCTATAAAATGTCAGGAATATGGTGCAAAATGTCCATCACAATTTCCAAAGCGCCCAAGGTTAGATCTTCAAATGGCTTGTAAAAGGTCCAGCGTGTGTGAGATTTAGGGGGCTCAATTTACAGAACATGGCAGTACGATCTGCACAACTATGTTTTCATTAGCGTATAATCACCTGAAAATAAGAATCGTTGTGTTTTTGTTACCTTAGAAAGAGCCTTTGTTATCTATAGACCCCAGAGTGCACCATATGCCACCAGACTGAACTATTCCACTAAATCCTACACACTAAATAGCTGATGGTTAATTTTCTGTTGATTAACTAATCAATTAACACTTATTGTGTCAGCTCTAATTTATTCTAATGTTAGCAGAGGCATTTCTGTTGTAGCACCTAAAATAGCTTTTTGCATATCCTTTACGGTATAAATGTGTAAAATATGTACTAAAAGTAAAATAACTAATACCGGATGATGTAGCTGGAGCTTTCTGGCTCTTTGTATTGTTTCCTTCCCCCTCCTGATCAATACAGAAGAAGTTGGGTACTGGCAACAAGCAAGCAGATGTATCTGATTCACATCAAGGGCAATCAGTGAAGCCTCTCCCTAACTTCCAAGTGTCACTCAGGGAAAACACAAGAGGACGAGTTGAGCCAGGCGGATGGGAGGAAGGAGGGGGAAGTGTGAGGTGGAGAATTTGGAATTGGATGACGGATGTGACTTGATTACTGGTTAACTACCCTGCTGGTGCACCACTCCAATCTGGATGAGAAACCTGCTGGCGGCTGGATTATCAATTTGGAATAGGCAAGACTCGATTTGAATCCATTGTTTCATTCCAGGCAGGCTGACAGTTACACGGCTCCCATCTTTGACTGAGCGTAGGAGTTGGCTCTCCTGGCTCTCACTCTCCTTTCCCATCTCACCAACTCTTTAATAAAATCTCCTATCAAGCCTTTTCATCAAATGGATTAGTGTTCTGTAGGTATATTGAAACACCTGCACCTGCCACTATATCCAGGTTCTCACACAAACCCGCTAGCCACTGTTAGGACCGACATGATGCAATGCAAAGCAAAGCAAAGTCAAACATGAAGAGAGAGACGTAAGTCCTTTCTCACCACGGCTAAGTGAAGAGGATACTTGAAAAGAATGAGATGAAAGGTGCGGACTCTGTATTCTCTGAACCATGGCGTTCAGTCTGTCATGTAACAACCTGATGTACGTTCTGCTACAGCTGGTCCAACTGAAATATCCAGTCATGTTTTTTTTTTTGTTGTTTTTTTCTGAGAAATATCATATAAAGCTTTGCAATATCAAAGAGCCATATTAAAGCGTATATATTTTAAACAAGGAGACATCCGGTACAAATGTTTCGAGCAAGGAGGATGCTTCATACATGTGCCATTCAGCCAGAACCTCATTTAAAAAACACATCTAAGGTAGAGACTGTGCTTTGCATGATAAATGACAGCATAACATCACATGTCAAGTGACAAAGCCCTTTAGCAGCTGTAATAATTATGATGGAAGCGAAGGAGGAAGTCATGTGACATTGTTATGGAGCAACGCAATCCACGTGAGGAGGTGGTCGGGTGCATGGGCGGGTCAACAAACCATGGGCTTCGAAAAAAAGGTCACTGACCTTCATTCACTCAACGCCGATTCCCTATGTAACAGACATGTATAGTTCATTTTGGGGACTTATTTAACAGACAGGCACAATATTGATTTCCCATATTTAAAATGCTGTGCATTGCATTTCTGGTTTCTTTGTAGAAACTAGCCTACATGCCATGGATTTTTTTTTTTCATTATACAGTATAATGTCTCACATTATCATAATTCTGAGACTCAAATATAAACACAGGCAGGGAATGCAGCCTGCAACAACTAACACGTGTGGAGTGTGGAAGACCAGAGCATTTACTGGTGGTGGTGGTGGGGGTGGATGCTCTTTCACGTTATATTATTGGAAGCATAGGGTCCCGTAATAAACCTGTAATGTGGACTGAGACTCAGCTGTCTCGTTGGCCATCCTGTTTTAAATCCTTAGCAGTAGCAGTCCGTCTTTGTTGAGAGAAAATGTAGCGACTACATGTGGCTACCTTTATTAAAAAAATACTTATTCATCCATTCATTCATTTTATATAACCGCTTGTCCTTATCAGGGTCACAGAGGGCTGCAGCAGATCCAAACTGACATTGGCCAGAGGCGGGGTACATAATTAGAAAATAATGATAATGATGAGAAGCAGAAGAAGAATATAACATATTGAGTTGTTATTTTTTAGACATCTTCACGTCTCCCCACTTCTACCATGCATATTTCGCTTTACAGAGTTGAAACTGAGCCATGGTCTTGAAACGCCCACGTGCTCTGGATGGATTCTGCGCTCACCATTATTAAAAAAAAAAAAAAAACACTTATGTTGGAATACAATTTTGTAACCTTGTGTCCTTCCCAAAAGCCTAATAAAAGTACTACAGTAGTTTTTATTCCTCCTCTCTTACATATCTTCTTAAATGTGCGGTTTTTTAAGCTCAGGAAAGCACCACTGTCTCTGGTGGATATTTGTTTGGGTATATTGCCTCTGATGTTGTTGCTAGTTTTCCACAAATCATCCTCAGGCAAAGAACCAACCTACACACCCAAGTTGCAGGACTGTGATTTTCTACACGCTTACAAGCTGCAAGTGGCTTTTTTGTCTCGCCTCAACAGCAGATTTGACATTGCTTAAGTGGGTAATTGAAAGTTCTGAGTTTACAGGCGTTTCGCAAAGGACCGTCATTTATTGAAGTCTTATAATGCATCACATATTTGGATTTAATTCAGCACGTGTTAACTTAAAGCTGTATTCTGACCCCTGATTGGGTAACACATTATACTACTTTAGTCAGTCACTGGTAAAAGATATAAAAGAGCAAGTGTGTAAAGATACTGCCAGTTTTAAGACATATGTATATTAAAACAACCCAACGGGAATAAGCATTCAAAACATTAAAACCATTATAGTAGATTGGGATTTATACATATTACTATTTTTATTCCAATACATGTGATATAGTACTGATGCCTCAATATAGTATAGTGAACAGGAACAATTGTAAGGAAGCAATCAAGACAAGACAACCACTAGCAATTGCTGCAGGATCAGTGGATTCAAATTGAAACAAACCACAATCTGTGTTAACATAGATTGGGAGGTTGAATAGATAATTGTCTGCTGGAAATAACCATTTTTTTCCCCAATGCGAGTCAGTATTATTTCATTGATCACTGCCACAATGAGACAGATGAACCTCATCTAGCAAATGTTCAAGTAGGAAAAGTCATGAACCGTCTCTCGTACGTGATAATTATGCTGTAAGATGAAGCAGATTTCAGGTGATGGCGGGGATGATGACAGGGTTTCGGAACATTTGAAGTGAGTCTTTAATGCACAGCTGTGTGCTTGTGCTTTGTAGGGACTCAGAAGTGACACCTGTTAACACCAAAGGTTTGCATATCAAAGTGTTGTTGTAAATAAGAGAACATTTGTTTCATTAATGCATTGATTCAGTCACTACAGTCAGACAAGCTTTCAACAGCAGAGCGCTCATGTCCTAAACCTCCAAAGTGATGGAGGTGAGTTCAGTGATTTTCTAGACTACTGGCCAGAAAAAAGTCCCCATGAAGTGGTGAAAAGACTTTTTTGAGGCATTTCTGGGCATTTTTCACGGTATTTTAGTTTATCATTTCCTGAGAAATGATAAAATGTTGTCGATGACTCATTCTGCACTCGAGAATATACTAATTTTGCATCCAATGAAATGTTTTCTCGCTTATGACTAGAGCTGCAACGAGTACTCGAGTAATTCGAGTACAAACTATCCTCAAATCATTTTTTTGTCTCGAGTATAGTCTGTACAGTACGTGCTGAATGTAACCGCTGTGAAACAATCAGGAAATAACTTTTTATTTCAAAAAAGCACAACTTTATAACTTTATAAAATAATTTCACCAAAACCACTGAATAAAGTTCTATAGATGATATTTGTTGGTTTTCCCAACTGATGTCCTGCTCAGCTTCGGACTGAACCGGACAGGATTTGAGCGAAGCCTCTAACACTAACAGGGAATAATGTTATACTACAGGGATTTATGGACTTTCTTGATGGAATGAATTGCCAAGTAGTGAACCACTAACCGCCGTTAGCTCGGTCAGCCGTGTAGCTAACCGAACTGAATCAGTCCCAGGATGCCAGGAATCAAACCGGTAGGCATTATGAGGGCAATGAGAGTGAACCCAAACAGTATATTTATGTACCGGGCAGCTAAGCAATGTACCTGAATGTGCACCTGCCAGCTAAACAAACTCGCCGCCAGGTGCAGATTCAGGTGATTATTCTTTGAAGAGCAATTATCATCACTATCAGCGATCCCGTTCACCCCCTCACATTGTTTTCACATTGTCATTTGATACATAGTTAGTGTAAGATATCCATTAGAGCTATCACCCTTTGGAGTTTTGGTCACTAGTAGCGCTATTGAGCAACGTTTTAAAGAATGCGTCCGTGTTGCGTTTGTATGCCATGCAGACAGCGAGATTTGCGCTCCACTGATTGGCAGTTGGTCGAGCTAATGCACCAACAAATGTAGAAATGAGGCAGAAAGAAGATTGACAGCTAGTAAATAATGTAAACAATGCAGGTTTCAAATACATTCATAACATCACTTTGTCTTATGTTATGTTTTATGAGGAGGGTACAGTAGTTAAGTACAATATGCAGCTAAAAACGTCCATGGTTTGTTGAAGTAAAATTGCATGCGAACATTTGAACACATCAAGTTATCATATAGGATCCAGCAAATAAGTGCGAGTATAATCTTTGCATTTAGAAATAATCCTATTTCAGGCCCCGTTAAAAAAAGAACATGATGCCAATATCCTACCTTACTGTTATGCAAATGACCTCTAAAAATTTCATTTTCATTAGTGTTTAGCTGCAAGATATTACTGTTTCTATGCTATTATTATTCATGGGCAAGTAGGGCTCTTGCAGGAGATTTGGAGAAATGAATGATGAACCCATTTCAAACTGTCCCATCCTTCAGGGCAAAGTGGCTTTCCCCCAACAAAAATAATCAAGTAGTGGTTTATTCTTCGCACAAGCAATTTGAGAAAACTTCCATTGCGGCTTTGAGTGAAAAAAAAAAAGAAACTGAGCCAGCAGAGTACAACGACACAAAGATATGGATGCTTTTTTAATGCAGGAACGTGTTTTGAGTCAGGGTCAAGCTGAAAGCGAATACAGCACATTAAGCATGTTAACAGATGGCAAAGCTTGAGAGGCCAGGTACAAGGGAGCATAGCAACAGACAGCTGACTGACAGTTTCACTGAAATAGCACAATAAAAAAAAAAAAAGAGCTGAGTTACGCCGATACAAAGGCAAGGAGAAATGTGCTTTGTGCCGAATAAAGTACCTTCAGATGTCTGCCTGAAAGCAAACATTGTTTTTGTATTTCAAAGTAAATATCATTACTGTTCCTGACTGAAAAAAAAGCAGCTCTACACACAGGTACAAGTCAGTGGTATTTCATTAGACTTTTATTTACTCTTGGAATGAGTTGTGTACGACCTCAATCTCCTGTGTATATTTGTAGAATAGAATATTTGTGTTCAATTAATTGGCTATACTCTACACTGAAAATAATATTAAGTAGCTCTATAATATGCTGTTTGGAGCTAAAATGATTTTTAAACCAGACTGTTGAAGGATGATCAGCCATGTGTTTGTTTCTGCTCTTAAAATAATCGATTTGGAAAAAGCCCAATCTTCTTCTGCACGTATGTTATTGTAAATAGCCCTGTTTGAGTATCCAGCTCTCACTGTTGCTAGTGGCTATTAGACAGGCAATGATTGTCTTATGAAGGAGCGTATCAAATATGGCAAATGGATAATTATCTAAGAAGGGCAAGAATGAGATCATATTTTCAGTGGTTTTCCTGTGACTCTCGAGCAAGGCCGCAGATGTCCACATTCTTTCTTATCAGCTGAGGGTGAAGACCTCTATTAACCTCAGTTAATTTCAATCCTTTTTTTTTTTTTGAGATCGGTGCTATTTGTAGGCATGATAGATGGTTTGAGTTCCAATGCGGCATAACGTAGCATAGTTCATGAAAAGCACTGTAAATGACCTGCAGATTAGAGTTGAATTTTACACTTAATATGCTAATACGTGTAATTATAAATTTGATATGAAACCCATGCAGATTAATCTTTGCCTCTTCCATGTAATATTTCAACACGTTTAATGAGTCTCATTCTACTGCCAGTTTGTCACTTCTGCTGGGATCTCACCGAGCATGGCTGTGATTAAAAGACAGATTTGGCATTGTCTGTGTATTACAATAACCTGATTTCACCTGCGTGACTGATGGGTCTGGTTCCTAGAAAATTGCATTTGTTGAAGGTAGAGGTGATCTGTGGCTGTTGTTTACGTGCTTAAATCAAGGTTATCACTCTGACCTGAATGCCTGTATCACCGTGCTGCCGTCTGTCATCTCAGCCATCAGACAGAGCCCCGTCGTGGTCAGAGCTTTAATGAGACCCTTTTAAACTGCACGCACTCCCGAGAGCTCTGTTCAAAAGAAACACTGCGTACGCAATCACCAGCAGGCGGTATAATAGTCGCGCGCGTCTGAAGGAACCGCAGATTGTGTTGTGAACATGACACTCTGTCAATATGAATTAGATAACATGAAAGTCGCAGCAATTGTACAACATCAGAATTCAGAGTTCATTGGCTGAATGTGGCTGAAAGAATCATGTTCTATTAGTGTATAATCGCCTGAAAATAAGAATTGTTATGTTTTCCATTATTTCACAATGAGCTCGTCTACAGAGAGGCATGTTCATCTAACACGGAGTCTATAATGTTTCTACTGCCTCTAGATGGGGCATGTTTTACGTGGAAGGGGAGGTTGATGCGAGCGGTCTTCAGTTAGTTGCAGTCCGTGCCACACACCGGGCTCGCTCAAATCAAACTGTCTATATGAAGTAGCAATGCATGGAGAGGTACCTCAAAACTGTACATATGGTACTTGAGTACAAGTGTTTTGACACTTCCAACCTCTGCTCTTAAGTATTCACTCCAACTGCAGGAACACTGGAAAAAAAAACCAACTAATTACACATCACAGGTTGATGTTTTATGTTTCACCGGGCTCTTATCATAGGAAACTGGGTGTTTAAAATCAATTAAAGTTGTTAAAATTGTCCCCATGTTAAAGGTTCCACACTTTAAATATCTCATGATGACATGATGATAACATTCAAAATGAATTATGCATATTTAACTATCTGCATAATCATGGCGTTTGGCAGTGTTGTGTACAGGGGCGGGTCAGTTGCGCAAAGATTTTGGCCATGTGCAGCAGTAACATCTTGGATTTTAAATCCTGGCCGGGACCTTTGCTGCATGCCGTTCCCTTTGTCTCTCGTCTCTTCGTCTCTCTTCACTATGAACTGTATAATAGAGCAGAAATGCCATAAAAATGGTCTTTAAAAGGGCACTTAACCAGAAATGCTAGAGGGGTCTGAGACCATGAATCTCCCCCTTTTGCAAGGCTGCTCTTCTGGTGAGTTTTGCACGGCATCATGCAGATGTCCTTTAAAAGTAAAAGTTGTATGTTGAACTCACGTCGTTACTCAAACTTTTAAACAATAAATATGACCATTTCCTTCCCTCATCATGTTCCATCAGCTAGAAATTAGATGGGTGAATAGGTGTAGGCTTAATTTCGCATAATGGTTGCCTCACAGGATTAAAAAAAGGAAGTGTCCTTTTACTTAATGGAGAGGATGAAAACATTCATGTGCCCTTTAAATTCTCACCACTTAATAATGTAAGCTCCTGAAGAAAGGTGCGCTGAGTTTGAATACCCTACGCACCGTGCCGTGGCTCTGCTTAAAGGTTCTTCAGACTTCTTATGTGACCGTTTTGCCTTTTAGCTCTTTAAGCAATCAATTTTAGCAATACCCCTGCACAAAATGTCTCCAGATTCAATCTGAGATGGCGACGTACTGCTGCCCTGTGTTACAGAAATTATCGGGAAGGTCAATGAAAGTGTCATCTACTCTTCAGTTTAATAAACAATGTTAAAGCATATATTTTGTTGAAGTCTGCTTGTTTGATGCTTTTGTTCCAGGATACTTACCGCTCTGTACTAAATATACATCTATAGTGTAGTATATTATATTTATATGCTATTAAATTCTCAAATATTTTGTGTACACTTGTCACTTTTACACAATCCTTATTTTCATATTCATGTAGTGTTAAATTGTATTCATATTATTCAACTTTTATTTACATTTTTGTTTAGATATTATCCTATTTCACCCTGATTTTATTACAATTACTCCTCTGACCAGGTTTTCTCATCCAACACAATTCATTGCACCTCTGACCCCGTGGTAACTTACGTATTCCATAACTCTATCCATCGGTTTTAAATCAATCTGACGCGACACTGACGCGCAATGACGGTGAATGGTGCCTCTGTGCCCTGTCCATCTGTTCTTGCACTATGTTAGTAGTTATGCATGTATC
This sequence comes from Miichthys miiuy, assembly GCA_036365135.1. Lineage (NCBI taxonomy): Eukaryota > Metazoa > Chordata > Actinopteri > Sciaenidae > Miichthys > Miichthys miiuy. Next base: position 26,592,443 of record CM071603.1, read on the forward strand.
ACCAACTATTTCACTGATTTTGGTGAAACTGGATCATAATTTATGAAGAAAATGGTTTCTGATTTCCTCCTGATGTTTTCAGGCTGCTCTGCATCAACCCTCTGTGATTTACAGAGTTTTAGTTGTTGTCAGGAAAAGGAGCAAAAAATACAATTTTTTACATAGTGTTGATTTAAGGTTATTGAATGATTATGTTTATAGTTAAAAGAAACTAATGCTGACAGTAGGCAGCTTAACTCGACCTCACAAATATGAAAGCACACACATAAGCACACAGGTTAAAGCTAAAACAACGTGAGCAAAGTGCGAGCAGAGATCTTTCAAAATGTTTTTTTTTTTCTTCTTCTGCGACTGCACATTTATATTTGATTACTTTCAGGATTGCCTAAGTCAAGCCTGTTCCAACACTCTGTGCTGTCACTGACTTGTTCAAAGCTTATCCATCCCATCGATGACATTAATTAACTGAGCATGGACTGGCAGCAGCTCATCTGTTGCACTTGGATTCTGAGAGAAGAAGAAAACGAGAGGCACATGAGAGGCTGTGTGATAAAAAAAAAGGGGGTCAGAGTGCATCTAACAAACAGCACACAGCCTCTCATAAACTGCTTCATTTTGTAAAGACAATCTAACAAAGGAACTTTTATTTTGACATTGAAGCACCTGTTACGTGAGCATGTTATGGAAGCTTGCATAAGCAGAAGCCAAATGAGGACAATTTGTGATTTCAGTTCATAAATTACGAGTTGTTCACCGCGTTAGACTTTTTGCAAGATTCACAGCATCGTTGAAGTCCACATTCCTCCGCAGGGATGTGTTGGCTTTGTCTGTTTTAAATGGTCAATTCATTTACCTTGAATTTGTCATGCTGCCAATTCAATGCACTACATATATTGGGAGGTCTTAACTTTCTTTAGCTTTAAAGGAGCAGTGTGTAGAGTTTACTGACATGTAGCGGTGTAGTTACAGATCAAAACTCTCTCTTTTCATCATGTCCTTACCTGTCCTTCCTCCTGTCCATGGAAGTGGCTCATTTTAAGCTAACAAATACATAACGGTTCATGTTTTCAGGTGATTATATACCAATAGAAATGTAGTTATGGATGTTATATTCTATTGGTGCCATATTCTGTAAATGGAGCCCCCTAAATCTTGAGACACGAGACCTCTTTCAACCACAGCCACATACAGTATAATTTCATACCAACCATGGTAAGCAGATAGTTTTATGTCAACAGTTTCACCTTCTGTTTCTCCAACAGAAAGTAGTGTGACAAGAGCTATTGAGCCTTGAGCCATAACTTAATTTTAACATAAAAATTGGCTTTAAACCATCAACAACATACTCCATTAAATGCCAAGTGCAAAGACATGACATGGGAAACAATGAGCACACATGCTTGGTTGTGTGATACAGAATCACTGTGAATCACTGACAATGACTTTTATCACAGAGGAAATGATTTAAACTGTCATCTTACTTTGGAGACCGGCACAATGTGCTTCTAATAGTAATAAATGTGACGTATGCTTGATGGGCCCCATTTTTCCTCCCAAATTGGACAAATGGAGGAAGAATTGCACGCTGGCTACAAGAGACAATTTCATCACAGACAAGTCTTTAATGATGTCTCATCTGCATTTTTCAATTTGAACAGGGCCAAAAATAGATCAGTGGCCAGGCTTCGTTGAAATGAGGCACGTTAAAGTGATCGCAGTGAGACAATCACTTATCTAAGGCTTACGTGTCCATTTTACCAATGATTCGTTAATATGTTTATCAAAACCCCGAATGATCATTTCCTCTTGAACAAAGTGCTGTTCTTTTTTATTTATTTATTTATTTATTTTTTTTGAATGTTATTGCTTTCATGGACGCAGATTATGGTGTTTATTTTGGTTTGTAATAATAAGAGTATTAACTTTTAATTAAAACTAAACAGCAAAATGAATGAACAATATGAATAATTCATATATATATATATATTAAATATATTAATATTGTGGTGATTTATGTGGAAAATAATTGATAGATGTGCAAACTTTTGAGTTATCAGTGAAAACAATCCAAATATTTGCTGGTTTAAAAAAAATAAATACTTTTCTTAGTTTTAAATTACTTTAAATTGAAGATTTTTTTTCATTTGGACTGTTGATCAGACAAAACAAGTGATCGGACGTCATTTTTGGACCAAAAAGTTGTCATGGGCATTTGTCTTTACTACTGTATTACACTGTATAGACTAAACAATTAATAAAGTAATACAAATGATTGACAGATTAATCAGTAATCATTAGTTGCAACTCTGAACAATCCATTAATACAATGACGTTCACACAGAAAAGATTGAACCATTGTATGTAAAGCTAAAGTGTTGTGCAGCAGTAGTCATTATGTGGGAGCGTGTCACTAAAACTAAACAAAAAAGTCATTATGTTTTTTTTTTTTATGTTTTCAGTTGAAAATATTGAAATAACACAGCCCCATTATACAAATGAATGCTAACTAAATTTCCAAGGACGGCGCCTGTTGCTGGCAAATAATCTCTTCCTCTGCTGCTGCATCCTATTTGCATAAAAGAGACATGCTATTTGAATATGTCATGTGTAACATTAGACACTAACGTGCACAGATAGGGTTACTCTCCCCAAGGAGCTGCCTGCCCTGCTAAAAGCTGGGGCAGAGCCTTGGCCCTCCACTTCAGATATTGGCTGAGCCAGTGACAACACTGAGGCTCTTTTGCCACTGCTACGCTGCCAAGACCATTAACATTTGGATAAATTCTGCCGGGAGACTGAAGAGCACAGGATCATAAGCCGATGCCCGTGATGAAGTGAGACAGATAATGGCTAAAGCTCACACTTCGTTAGGGGTCAGAATGTCTTATTTGTCGCTCTGGATTTTGCATTCTTCTTTCAACATGGCTCCCGCTGTAAGCTCCTCACAATGTCTCTATCGCTTCACAAAGGCAGTGCAGGGAGTGGTGGCTTAGGCTCAGCTCTCCCTCCCTCCCTCTTGGCTCTTATGTCTCTTGATGTGAGTGTCAAAGTCAAGGGAATCTCTTATTCTTGTTGCTTTGGGTCCTCAGTTCATTCATGACCTTTAAGATTAAAGATAAGCCACAAAGTGTTAGCTTCAGTTCACCGGTCCCTCCTTTATTTTTTTTTATTTATTTATTTATTTTTTGCTGGTTGGTTTTTGATTTAAGATTTAGAATAGCATGTGAAGGAGCTTCAAAGTGGGCTGATGTGCAAATGAAGCCTTATGTGCTGATAAATCAATCCCGAGAAATAGGTGTGAAGAATAAAGGGCTGGCTGATGCAGAAAACTGATTAAAGGATTAAAAAAATAAATAACAAAAAAAATGGGACAAAAAAAATTGCACAAATTCTGACAGATTTGTTGTTGATTTGCTAAGTAATTAAGCTTAAATGTGTCATTCCGACCAGCTTTTCAAAATCAAGCATCAACAAAGCCCTCAACAGAGTAACCAGGTCTACTGCCAGCCATTTATTATCTAACTTGTGTTCATAAAACCCTGATGAAATAGTAAAACTACAACAAGCATAGAAAAGTCATCTTCGGTTTTACTCCAAAGATTTAAAACAGTCAAATATTTCTCTATGTTTGCATTCCAAAAAGGACCAGCTCCAACGTGAGCAAATATGTACACAAACCGAACCTCAGCTGCTGCGCTAGAGGAAATATTTGGCAAATGCCAGGTATGTTCACTTTATTTTGCAGTCTGATAAGAAATGAAAAATGCCTTCAGCCGATATCAAGGCACAGACTGACTTTCAGCTGAGGTGAAAGAGTGTCACACTGCCGTGTGCAAATCCTTTTTAGCTTTATGATCCCAGTGGATGTTTGGGATGTATCCCTACATTACACTGATTCCATCGAGCACGGCCGCGATGTGTTCCAAGTGCGAAGCGACCGGCGGCGCTGCTCGCGGTCGTTCTAGACAATGCTTGTGATTCCGCCAGAAGTGCTGCATCGCGTTTCAGAAGCATCGCTCTGCTCTGAGGAGAATACGTTGCTGGACCGGCCGTGTCAGGCAGCACGGAGCAGATCGAGATGGACGAAAGTTAGACACAGAAATGGTAAAGAGAATCTGATTCAAATTTCAAAACTAAAACGCCCTGTGCAGACCAAGCGGCGACCTCCGTGGCTCTGAAGTGAACCCAATACAGAAGTGCCAAAAACTGTACTGTCAAGATGGCCGCGGCCAGAGTTACCACACTATGAGCTTCTCAACGACTCATCAGAAACCTGTGGGTGACATCACGGATACTACGCCCATGTTTTATACAGTCTACGGTGCAGAATCCCAGTCACAAAAGCTGCAGTTTGTTCTTCTTTTAGAGAAGATATACCTCCTACTTTGTTGAATATTGATGGGACAGCGATGAACAGAGCGTTCCACACCAAAGACAGCCATCTTGGGTGTGAAAATGTCTCAACGTCCTGAAAAGGTCACGCTCCTCTGTACAGTCATCGTATAAAACCCGCCCCAAACAAACACGTTTTCCTTTCTTTCCCTGGCTGCGTGATTGGTTACGCTTGTCATCTTAAATCATGTTCTCTATTTATTCCGCAGATGACCAGTGTGTGTGAGAGTTGTCAATAAGCGTTTCCTCACTCACTGTCTCCACGGTGCCAAAATGTTGTGCTCATATGCCTACAGGCTTTGTTGTGAACAGTGATGGCCTGTCAGCCAGAAAACCTCCACAATTTTTTGAACGTCATGTTAAATATCGTTCAATATCACCACAACTCAATTTATGGAGATGGTTCCAATTGTGATAGATAACACCGCTGTCAAAAGCCCTGAAAACTATTAGGAAATTTGGAGTTTGTAGAGGGACTTTAACTTGTCAGTACAAATCTCCATCAGACACATAACATCTACTAACCAAGAGCAGCAGCGCCATGATGGTTAAATAAGCAACATTTCAACAAAAATATCAAAAAGTCAATTTTGAGCATCGGTTGGTAATAAACTTTCTCCAGCTTTGTACTTCTAGTGAGCAGCAAACGTGTGAAAACGAAAACACTTCTGGTGTAAAGTTTGAACAATTTCTGGTTGTCAAACTAATTTTTAATAATATGGTATAAACAACAGCACACCCACATGCACACACCCACGCTCACCAAAACAAAACAAGGTTCATTATACAGTCTCCGGCGCAGACAACTCACATGTTAAAATGGTTAAAATGACTGCAGGAACTGAAATTAGCACTCCATTACGTACTTCATGCGCTCCTCTGCTCAAAGAAATGCCACAGCCTACACTGATGGAGACAACAGTAACACGCATGTTGATGACAGCGTGTGGGCAATATTACACTGTGTCTTTTCGAGGCATTCCAAATAAACGTGAAGTCAAGACATTGTCTAAGTGAGGACTGTTAAACTATCCCCCTCTTTGCGCTAAGCCTATCGACGTCTCTCTGAAGAGCGAGAGCCGTATGTTGCCAGCTCACCGGCGCTGCGATTTGTAAAAGGAGCCTCGGCGGAGGGTGGCAAATAGAAAGGCAGAGAACAAAACAACATTCATGATTAATCCTTATTTAAAATGACATTGTCTGGTTCAGCTGGTGGTAGTGTTTACCAGGAGAAAAAAAAAGGAAAACACACAGAAATACGGAAGAGAGTTGTTAAAGTGGTAAGAGTCCAAGCCCATATTAAGCCTTCAGATGCTGCAGCCTTGTGGTAATCCAGCCTTACATCCAGCAAGTAATATGTAGAACGTAGAATATGTGCTCCTGCATACCGTACATCTCTTTTTCCATGTTGAAGGATAAGTGAGGAGAAAGATGTGACGCCGCAGATCAGGGGAAAGTGATGAGATGAGGGTTAACGCACGACACAATGAGTTCAACAACTCGTGATTTGACTGAGTTCATCACCATATCCATGGACAGTGGAACACAGCAAAACATAAAACACACACACACACACCGCTCTGTTTATACACACTTCCAGTAGCTGTACATGCGTGTGCAGTGTGTGCTATAGTGTAAGCTGCAGCTGCACGTGCAGGAAGCGAGTCGCTGTGATCAAGATGAATGCACCATAGTAATACTTGCTCTGTCAGCTAGTTAGCTAGCTGCTAGTGGTGACTACATGCTCTTTTTACTGCATCCACTGCAGCAGTGATGTAGTGTTAGAGTACAGTACAAAGCTACATTATACCTGGGTGTGGTCACAAGTACAACAGACCTTTATGAACAAACGCACTGATCTGACCTCAATGCCAGAGCTCTCTTTTCTCCAAATTTAAATTCTCACTGCAGGGAACTCATTTTCATGTAAGGTAACATGAGGTACCATGAAATAAATGAATGCAATTGATGGTGGGAACACTGAATGTTCTGAAAACATTGACAAATAAGCTGCTTCAAGGCCTTGAAAACCTTTTTTTATTCACTCAGCTTCTTATTAAAAGCATTAAGATCTGACATGAGGATTGTATTATCTGCCAATCGGTAACTTCTCTGGTCTAGAGTTTAGCTATATTTAAATCCAAATCTTACTACTGTTTTAGGTTTGTATTCAACTTCAAGTTTTCTTCTTTCATTTAGTCATGAATATTTCATGTTGTGAAGACTGAACAGCCTATCACCTACAGTTTCTGCGCTGTGTCCTGGTCTGTTTATCACTCTGAACTATCTCAGAAGCCGTTTGGCCAATTGAGCATGCTGGAGACAGGATTCATGCTTGTTCTCGGCTTCTTAATGGAAGCAACCCAGTGACCTGTCCATCACTGCTGGCAACAACAGCTTGTCTTTAAAAAGGCAGAACTCTTCAAGCCATTAGAGGAGGATGTGAGGGTGCTTTGATGACAAGTCAGCGCAAATGGATGAATTGGAGGTTTCAAACTACCTCTGTAGTCAAGGGCAGTAAAAAAGCTCTCATCTCATCTTTTGGTTATTGGTTCTTAGTGATGCTCTTCCAATGAACTGCGCGTGTGTGTGGGGATTCAAAAGGGCAGTGAGTGTCACGACGGGGTTGGAGCACACATCACAACACCGGTATTCACCCATGAAACCTAACAAACACACCTAGGCCTGTATACGCTTTGATGACGCGAAGTGTTGCTTTGATTTGAAGTTATTGCTGCATCAAATGGTTTGCCAAAGTTGTTTCATAATGCATGACACAAGTGTTCCTGTGGAGGAGAGGATTTTCAGAGCGAACATCGTTTTTGTCTTTTAAAATAGCTCTTGATGGACAGTCTCCAAAGATGAAAGCTCCAGTGGGCCTGCATTTGCTTAAGTAAGTACATTTTGTTGCTCAGCATGTAATTTGCATGACTTTATATACAATCCACAAATCGTAGCAACTCATAGTGAAGACTTCAAAAATGAATGAGTAGCGAAGCTGACAAAAATAGGCTCAAACTCAAACCAAGCTTCTTTTTTTTTTTCATATCGTCTTTGGCCTGTGTACCAAAGACGATATTGCTCAGACAGTTGTACACTTCAGTGGCTAATTCAGAGCATGGCAGAACACGGCATGTAATTTGCAACTCTTAGCACCAGACGATTTTAAAGAGACACACTAATGAATGCTTGCACAGGTGTTCATATCCATTTTATTAATTAAATACCAGACATCCCAACAATGTAGCAGCCTGCTCGAATAAAAAATGAACCAATGGTCGGTCCCCTCGAGACAGTCTGAGGAGAAGAAGCTCGTTCGGTACATGACAGGCACGTCTGCCGGTTTTGACTATTACACGTGTGTCAGGTGGATCCAGTTGATACATAATTCAAATGTGCATGCGAGTGGTTGACCTTCTTTTGACTTCCACCCCCACACACACACGCACACACACACAGCTTGACCATTTCATATTCCATCTTACAGACAAATCTACCTCATTGGCCTCTCATTTGTGCCAATGTACGCTGCATCTTATCACAAAGTGAGAGAGAAGAGGGGATTATGCGTGCTCTGATCGGAGTACCCGCTGAGAAAGATCTTAATGAGGGACAGTTGGTAAAGGAGGAATTCAGCTGTTCGTTTCCACTGATGAAATCATGTTTAAATATGTCAGGGGACGGATTTCATGGCTAATTCCAGCGACATTCATCGTGGCATATTCAGGGGCTGAATGTTAATGTAAATGTACAATATTGTCTTAATTACTGGAAACAAAGGCGGCCAGCCATGCCAAGAAAAAACCTTCAAAGAGAAAATAAGACTGTTGTAAGACAAAAAACGCACATGATAAACAACACGCGTGGAGCCGTGTTCATTTATTATACTAATGGACTACAATGAGGTCTACACCATGCAGTCTTGCGCATTTGTAATCTCAAGGGAGCTGACAAAAGGGTACGCATATTGACCTAAGGCGAGCTTTTTCCGAGTCTGTTAAGTTTTTGAAATGTAAAATGTGTTTTTATTGAATACTGAAAATAAATCTCAAGGCACAATTGTGCTGCTGCTGCTGCTGCTGCTGCTACTGTAATACACTGCCCTTCGCCCCTGTTGGCCAAAGTACAGCTTGTTCATGTCACAAAAGTATTGGTCTGAGTAATAGCAGACAACCAAAAGAGGAAAAAAAAAAAACTAAAAATGTCAATCTCTTCCCTCTTGTTGAGAGGTTGAAAGCATAATGAGGAGGCGAGCCTTGCATTAATCATGCAGATAGCCCTGCCATGTTGCTGTTGACCAACCACATTTAGATGAGCTCTGTTGTCTGTACGTCGGCAGGGATAGTTTGTCATCAGCTAAAGAAATGTGGCGACTTACTCTCTCTTGCCATTTCCATGAACAACATATGATTGGAATCTATGAAGTCAGTATGTGATATTTTTCTCACAATAGCCATCGATTAATATATATATATATATATTTTTTATCTAGCCTCAATACCCTAAATGTAAATCTCATCCTGTTTAAGTAGGCACATCTCTGTCAATTTTAATCTTGTATTAATATTAATAACTGCATCGCCTGATTGCCCCTGCGCACACACACACACACACACACACACACACACACACACACACACACACACACACACACACACACTTCCAATAAAATGTGTCTACGGTGACTCATAAACTTTATGTTTGAGTTGGTGCATGTTTGATCCAGTGATGGAGGAAGATGATCCGACACGACCAATGTGAACAATGGATGTCAGTTCAATGTAACTACTACACATATACTAAATATTAGAATTAGAATTAGATAAATGCTGCTTCATGAGTTCAATCAAAAATCAACTCGATACAGACATGTGTATTTTTATTTGTTCCAAAGTCATCAGGTCACTAGCTTTCTCCAGAGCTTTCAACCACATCGCATGATTGTCATCATTGGCGAATAGGATGTGGCCAGTTGGGTCATGTGATATCACCATGAGAACTGTGTAAACTCCATTCATGGATAAGGACTGTGAAATGTGGTTGATAGCCTTGGAAAAACTGATCTTGGATATTAAGTTCATCTTCTTTTCAAATAATTACTTTCAGATCGCTCTCTAATAAAGTAAATGTTTTAATATTGTCGAGATATTGATGGAGGTGAAGTGTCTCACTTTTCTATCCTAGATTTATATTAAATTATTAGTGCTAACAAAATGTCTAACAAGGCAGCTTAATGTAAACTTCTGTCAATCACTCTTGTCTCTCAATATCTACATTTACTTACTATTAAGAGCTGATCCTCAGAATGTTCAATAATTCTCATCTTATTAGACTCTTTAAGCAAACAGTGTGAAGACACATATTGTGCCTCGAAACAGATTTAATAAGCGTAGATATAAAATGAACTTGTAGATGTTTATTTTTTAAGAAGTACAAAAACTGCGAATAAACCCGAATGAACTATCCACTGTGTAATTATTTGTTTCACTCTGGCTAGTTAACCTGCCTTATTATCATTGTGCTTGTGGCCAGGATTAGGCATCTACTTAAGAGTTCATTTAAATAAGCCACTAAACATCTACTGTGCTAAACTGGCTGCCAAAGTGCAGCAGACTAACTATAAATTACTCCTAAAATGAAGACAAACAAGTGAAATCTAGATTATAGCTACTTATATGCCTGTCAGCTGTGCGCATCTTAGCAAATAAAGTATGTGTACGGTGTGTTTTTCATTAGAAAACGTGGATTTAGATGACACTTGAGTATTTTATAAAGCTTTAGAGCAGAAATATGCCAGACTTACATGAGATGAAATTCAGACAGTAGAAATAACACCATGTGCTTACAGTGAATATACAGAGTGCAAACCACATTTACAGCCTTGCAAACACAGCTCCAGTTAAGAGCAGTCCAATGTCAAGCACATAACCCATTTCTCTACTCTGATCCTATACAAACATCAAACAAAAAAAACAAAAAAAAGATGTCACAAAAAGACAAAACATATCTTGTCAAAGGGCCACAGAAGAATTCACGGCTCTAGTTCCACCACCCTAACACATCATGTTAGTGATTCCTTTACAGAAAGAGACTGCTACTGGATGTAAAAAGAAAAAGAAGCAAAGAGAAGAAGTGGCCAGAGGGAGTGTGCTTTTATCCATCTGGATAAAGACAACTACAGGTGACAGGGAGACAGTCAGAGCAGCATGTAAGTCTGGGCACGCCATCAAAAGTGAAATCCCAGTTACAGTACCGCTCTGACCTGGTTCAGATGTGTGGCATTCCCGTTTCTAAAATAAGTAACATGACATTAACTGAGAGTACCAATAAATATAGAGATGATGAGAAGGCTGGTAGACTCTTACTAATTTGTTTAAGAAAGAAATCAGAGCTGCAGCTAACAATTCATTCATTATCAGTTTGTGTTTTGGTCTATGTAGAATACCAAAAACTTCCCAAAGTCCAAACTGAAATCTCCAAATCTCATGATTTGTCTGTCCCAAAATACTTATCTAAATACTATAGAAGACGAAGAAAACCAGCAAACTTTCACATTTAACTTGGACTTTTTGAGTATTTTTTGCCTGTAAAAGTGACATTGGTCATCAAAATGGTTGTAGATTCATTTATGTCAGTTGACTATTGTTTCAACTCTGACAGAGAAGACATAGAGAATGAGTCCAGGAGGCATAAAGGAAACACAAACAGACCAACAGAGAACAGGTGCTGATTTCAAAAGATAATAGAGGCTAGCCTATTTTCCTAAATTATTGCAGGCATTGTTGGAAACTGGGCTTGCTGCTATTATTTTGGTTGATTACCAGGCATCTTTAAACCCCGGACATGCTGGGCTGCATATCCTATTTGCAATCTGCATAATACTGAAAGGTAAAAAAAAAAGAAAAAGAAAGCACTCACTGTAGGCAGGTAGTCGTTTTTTCTGGTCTCATTATTACAGGACAGGGTTAAGAATGATAAAGAGAGATCGAGAGAATCAAATTGGTGTCTTCCTCTGTATCCTGCTTATGTCTACATACAGTGTAGTTAGACATAAGGGCTCATTTTCCTCCTCTGAGAAGAAGTCATTTGCCGTCAGTCATCCTTGTACAGTTGGAAAAAACAACCTCCAAAACTTGAAAATTCCCCAAGAAAGATAATCTACTGCAGTAAACATGGAGCTCTAATTAGGTTTATTTTTCAGTTTCTCCTTTTGCCTGAGTTATGTTCTGTTTATACCTGACACCCACAGAAGGAAACGGGGGCTGAGAGGAAGCACGCTCTGTTACTGGTTTATTGGATACATCTAGCTAAAATTAAAGCAACAGCCCTGTAAGAAATCCTCCTGTCTTGGAGGTTATAATGCTCCGTTTTGTTAAACTGTTTTAGAGAGTCAAGATTGAAAAGTACATCCAGGACCCTGGTTTCAATTTTTAAGCCAACTGGACCAGAAACTGCTCTGAAAGATGAAAATATACGGTTCCCTGACAAACTTTGATTGCGTAATATGATTGAAACAAGCACAAAGGGACCTTGTGTTGGGATTGTTTTGCCAAATGTTGTGGAGAGGCGGTGGCTTTTTGGAGGCTGCGGTTTATGGTGCTTCTATAGGTGTTTCTAATATTTGTCCAACATATATCACGAGACTTCAAGAGAACATTTCTACAACATTTAAAAGCCGAATTTCTGTGCTGCGTTGGACATTACAAAGTCCAAGTTTTAAAACAAGAAACGCAAGACTATATTGCAGCATCAGACTCTGCAGTCATGCTAGTTCGCATGCTAACATTCTCACAATGTTAAATGTTATTTTAAGTTAATGAATAAAGTTACCATGTTCACTTTAGTGTGTTAGCATGCTAGTATTTGACGACTTTTTAACCCAATGATGGCTCAACATTTAACGTCATGGGTTATAACAAATTCACCCTCAGGGGAACATGAATGTTTTTACCCCAGATATCACGGCAATGCTTTCAATTGTTCGAGATAAAACAAAAAAAAATGTGAACCTCCCTCTTTTTGAGAAAGTCATTTGGGCATTGTCTGGGAATCTGTCTAGTAGAAGTAAGTGAAAACCCAAGTTGTTAGGATTCATCCTTTGGGGACCATGAATGTACAAAGAATCCAATATTTCTTGAAATATTGTAGCCTAGAGCAAAGTAATGGACTGGCCGACATTGTTGCTTCTACAGCAATGCTGCAAGCATGGCTAAAAGATTCAGCATGTGTTGTAAAATATTTGGGAGGCATACAAATGACTTAAAATAGTTGTAGACTGTCCTCCGTGGCTAGTAATGATATACGACACTAAAAAAGCAGCAGGTTATCCAGGGAAATATCACCTGCGGTGGAGTGCAGAAGATTCCACAGCATATCTAGAATGCACTGTATATTGATTTTCCAGCTCTGTGCCTGTGCGTGTGCTGCCATGCCCCCTTTCCCCCCCCATTTGAGCCAACGGCCTTCAGGTGGTTTTCTAACTGTCCACAGTATAGTATCGCCAGAGACCAGATGACTACATCAGAAAGCGAGACATGGTGCATGCTTGTTTAGCACATCTTTCTAACACAGACTTTCACCCTGAAATGAGGCATCATGGAGTGCTCATGAAGAGAGGCACTAAGTTATGTATCTGTCTACTTTCATCAAAAATCACTCATGAGATAAGAACGTTGGCTTTATACACACAAAGACATACTACACACAATCTACTGACCAACTCTTACCTTTAAATCATAATTCAGCTTGCCAAGATGGAAGTTATTTCCTCTGTCTCGCCGTCTCTTAGAGTCTTTGTAGGTGTTGTGTTGCTCTATGGCGATAACAGCTGAATCTGTTGCTAATGTTGACGAAATGAAATACATGCAACCAAACGCTGCTGGTTCAGTACTGACGAACTCAAAGCTCTAACTCTTTTTAGGGCTGTAACAAAACTCATATCTATTAATCTGCTAAATATTTACTCCATTAACTGTTTTATTAAATTAAAAACAAAAAAAAATAATAATAAATTGTCTCATCCTTAGAAGTCTTGTTTTGTCCAACGAACTGTCCAGAACCCCCAAAATATTCAGTTTACTATCACAGAAGACTAAATGAGTCTGCTAAGCTTAGCATTTCAGAAGCTGGAGCCACTGATGTTTTTGCTAATTTGATTCATTGATCATCAAAACTGTTGATCTGATCAACTCGATCAACTCATCAATCAACAGACTATTTGAGCTTTAAACTGTTTTAAAAGACGAATGTTGTACCAAAATGAAAAAGTAAGAGTGAAATTGTTATAGTAGTCGTCGTTGTAGTAGTGGTAGTAATTTTTAAATGTGTGCCCGAGGCCTTTACGAGGTCTCTACCCGATATAAAAATTCACTCCATTTATAGTAGAAGTCTTGACTCTGTGATAGGTTATTCACTATACTACATAACATTAAGAAGCTTGACAGAAGGGCTGCCAGTATGCCCATGAACAGTCAGATTAGACTGTGAAATTGAATGAAATGAGTAAAATTCAACTGAAATGAAAATATTAACTGAAATTATTAATTCATTAAAATGGCAGGTTGAGGTTAGATACACTTAACTTACATTTTTTTTTTTTTTTCCACCGCTCTGCCCTCCCTCCGTCTCCCGGTGCATATTGTGTACTCAGCTCAGTTATTTTAGACGCCGTCATACCACACCGGTCCACTAGACGCCCTGAGATAGTTTGTCTTCTTCTGTGTGACTCCTCCTGTGATCCACCACCTGTCTCCACAGCTGCTTTGCATTTGCTCATTAGTCAGATTGTATATATAGATGGCATTTTTTCTTTTCTTCTTTGCCCTTTGTTGTCTAAGCTGTCTTGGTGTTCTTTTCTATTTCCCCATCCTGATCTTTACCTCTAATCTGCTGTTCTTACAGACTTTTGTCTGCCTGATATTGAACAACCTGCCTGACGAGACGAGTCGAGACGTTTTTTTTTTTTTTTTTTAACCTGATTCACGAGCACAGACTGCTCCTTCCTCTCACCCATTACTTTAAATATCATATATTCACCCTCTGACAGCCTTACTTGAAAGCTGTCGTATGGTCAGAGGGCAATGCATGAGAGAATGAGGGAGTAACATGTTTATGTATTTATATAAGTTATGTCGCTTGTTACTTGCACTGCTGTGCAATCAAAGTAATGCAAAGAAGATCACATGGACCAATTTCCATTATTTTAATACAACAAATGCACATGTCTGTACCTACCTACCAGATATGCATTAGATAAATGAGGGTCACACACTGAGTGCAAAGTGCAAATGATATGTCCATGTCAGGGACAGCCTGGAGGCTCACAGCAGTCACATTTCTCTAAATTAAATGTGTGGGCATGGACATTGCTGGACTTTCCAGATCAAGCTTTTCATGATCAGAGTATTTGCTGGAACCTGAAGGCTTTTTTTTGTTTACGTCTGTTGTCTTTGGGCTGTAATCTTTTATAACAGCCACTGTGACATTGCACAAATTCCACCCCCGTCGCCCAAATCCCTCAAAGTGATTTGCCATTAACCTTGAAATGATGACTGGCTTTCTTTAGATGACAGTTAAAGCTTGGAGCAATTTTTCCTGCCTGCTGCTTGATGAGGAAGCGAACGGCCGAGAGTCTTACATGTGTCGGCATCCAAGAACAAATGCGAGATCTGAAGAATGCATACACATGAACTTTAGTTAACACTGTGCTGCTGTAGACTCACTTTAATGTTCAGCACATATGAATGAGTTGCTTTTTATTTGTATTTCCTTTCATGTATTTCTTGTGTTCATTTGTTGGTTGAAGTTCATGAGCACTAATACAGACCCTTACTCAGTACTGCTAGTGCTGAAAATGGTTTCGCCACTGCACTCATACTTGGTACGGTATGACCATTAGCTTATGGTAGCTATTAACTTGAGGTATAGCCATCTAACAGACATTACTGAGCCAGTTCAGTGATAAAATAAAGTTCCCTGCCAAAGAGATTACTTCTGATTGGATCTCTTCCCAACTCATTCCTCCCCAACATTTTCACCCAGTATTTGTCCATTGAAGAAAATGTCAATAGATTTCGTCATAGTTTTGGTCATCATAAATTACTGTTTTAACGTCTAGTTCTTGTCAGTGAAAAAACGACGTTACGTAAAACTATGAGAGAAAATTAACACTGCCAACCCTCTGAGTCAGGATGCTCTCAAGAGACAGATTTAAACAAAGAATGGTCAAAATATCCAGACCTTAAGAGTTTGTTCAGGTCTTCATGACCATAACAAACCCATTGGTTCACTGCAGACATTGTTAAAAATCTGAACCCCAAATTGCGATAACCCTGATGACATTATCATTTGTTTTCACACGCTGAATATTCGTCCTTAAGACAAGTACACTGATCTTCATCAGGAGTGCCTATTTAAACGTGTTGCACATTTCTAAATTCTGCCTCATTTTTTCTAAATCAAAGTATTAGATATGAAGATATATTAAAAATCCAGAGACATCAATCCCTGAAAATGACCCCAGTCAAATAAAATGAGACCACTGTCTGTGCCAGAGTTCCTCTGAAGGTCAGTCTCTCTGAGTCAAGCGATAGTCTGACCTTCACGGCTCCTGCAGAATCGATAAAGAAATCTAATCAAGGAATGTTAGCCAGGGTTCAAAACCAAATTATGTCAGAAGAGAGGAGCTTAGGATTTGTGGGCAACCCTGTTAAATCAGGGCAGAATGTTAAGTATAATTTCATTAATTGGCTAGCACACCAATGTTTGCTTTATCTATTATACATTATAAGAACATTTGGAGCCTCAAGAGTGTTCTTGGTTGCTAATCATCTCTGAGTAATGCGTGCAGTTAACCATTAAAAAAAAATCCACTCTGAAAAAGTCATTTTCACGCAGATGACATTTACGGTACGTGCACATTGTACCCTCACTACTGCTACACTTGTTTTTTCATGAACGCACATTTCTCACGGGTACTTAAATGCACAGATTTTAAGGGTTCAGCTAATATCCCTGAATTTAATGCAAGCTCACAGGGTTTATTAATCATGCGGGCTGTCACCTACTGTACCAGATCCCCTTGGCTATAAGCACCATCACTCATGTTCATCCTGTCATAAACTGAAGTTATGTTCCTGCCCTGAAATTTATGTTACATCTAACTTAATCACAATTTGTCAAACACAGTCAGGGGATGAAGGCTGGATATAAAGCAGTATAGCTCAGTGTAAACTTTAACAACTTGAGAAACTGTATTTTGATTTACCAAACAGCAATTTTATGATGCGAGTAAATTTGCAGTGATTACTGTTTTTGCCACAGTGCACTAGAAATACTCAAAATACAGTCTTAACTGGAGAAACAGAAATCTGTATACAAACTACTACAAACTAAAAGTTGATTGGTTGTGTTGACATTAAGTCTGCAAACTTCTGTGCTTTGAATATTTAATTTTTGAATACTGCTGGAAGAAGTTTGGGGTTTCTGTACTTACTGCATTATGTCATTATTTAAATGTGATGTGTGGGCCCGGATTCAGAAAACAGACGTGTAAGATTAGTCCATCTGTTGTTGGTTTTTATGTTGGATATTGGAGAAACCTACATTGTGTATTAAGATGATTTTAAGATGGCACAAAATGAAAGATTTAAAAAAAAATGTGTTTGAGCAGCTTTTGGTGCTCTTACAATAACAAATTAAAGTTGCTCGAGAAATACCGTTTAGTGGTATGCCTTCAAAGTCGTAATTAACAGCTACTAAATTGCAATCACTTTGGTTTTGATGGGTCGCATAATACACAGTTCAATTAAGGGCGGAGTGATGAACAGAAAGATAGTTTCTTTTGATCAGCAGTTTGAAAAGAAAACATATTAGTTGCAAAATACCAATTTAATAAATGTGCTATCATGGCTAGCTGAAAAATACTAATCTCATAGCCTTCACTTCAACATCAAAGGCAGATTGCATTGCTTTGGTTAAATTCCCCCCCTGTGGAAAATTCTTTGCCTTGCCTGTGGCAGATTGATTTGAGGGATTGATTGGTCAAGATGGTGAACACTGCACCTTGCTAATGCAGTTCTTAGCAAGTGTTTAGCTTTATTGTGGATCGGACTTGGTATTCATGGCCGACTGCGTTGCCATACGTGATAGCATAGTGGATGTGCTCACACACTGGGGCCGGCGGTTTACAAGGTTTCAATTTTCAAACCAATCTGCCTATGACCAGGAGACTGAGCCGGTGAGTTGGTATTTTGATCACATTCGAGGCAAGTCGTCTTTCTCATCAGTTTTCCAAAGGAGCCACTCTATCAAGTATCTCCTTTGCTACATCTCTCAGGCTCCTTGAACAGAACTCCTCTATTAAGACATCACTCCAGGGTTCTTAACTAGGCTGAAGCATGTGATTCCATTGGAGTCTGGGAGATCGTCAACACCCTATCAAATAGTCAATACACATTTTGAGCGGCACTGAGCATTGGATCACATTTATCCGAGGAGGGCAACATCAAAACCTCAACTCAAAAGCTGGGAAAACTCTTTCTCTGAAAGGAGAGAATGGAGGCAATGATTTCATATCTAAAAGGGCCAATAAATGCATTTGCTGCCCAACATTTTTTTTTCATTTTCACAGCTCATATATCCATTTCTTTTTCTACATGCTCAGTGAACCTACTGCACAGTTCAAGGTTTTTCCCCTTTTTATCCAGTTTTTCTTTGAAGTTACTGAATTACATGTCTTCACTGAGGGTCCAGGGTGCGCTTTAGGCTAAAAAGGTTAGGTAGATGTGTTTTCTCACAACGCTATGTGCTACCTTGTGCTTGTTTTGTCATTTTGTCAAGTTTTGTATTTTATCATTTGGTCTGGTGTAAGTTTGATCAGAGTAAGCTCTGTCTTTAACCAACCTAGGCGTAACCCCAAAGGATTTAAAGGCTACAGAAAAATAAAGACAGATTTGAAGTGTTGACCCTACAGAGAAATCAAATATTTTCCATACCTTTTGCTTGTCTAACCAAGTGTTGCTTGAGGAGAAGTCTCATTCTAAAATTTCAGGAGAGGTGAGGCGACTCAAGAGTTCCCAGCCGGGAAGACTTTGTTGTGTTGGGAGTACAGAAAGCGTAGCTTAGTGTTATGTAAACGATTTTCAATGCCATGGCTGAATATTTAACTCATTTTAACAATGTGGATGAGGACTCTGAATTCTATGGCTGCCTGTATTTATTTGAGCTGGAGTATACAGATAAGACTACAAATTGAAGAGCCGACGAGGAGAGAGAGAGCGGCAGGAGGTAGAGGAGAGTGCCTGCAAGGCTGCAAAGCTCAGGAGACTGGTGGTGTTCCTGTGGGTGCTTTGACCTTATGCTGTGATCCTATGCCCACAGGGAAGATTTCGCAGACCCGAAAGCAAGCAGAAAACGTTCAGGATCTTTTCCATAATGTTGACAGACACAGACTAAGCCGGTCAATGGTAAAAACAAGGACTTGTATTGGGCGTATGCTGACGGAGCAGAATTGCAAAAGGCTGCAACGCTCACTCAACCCTGGAGTCAAATTCAAAACTTGTCCCCATGACATGAATATGAATGTAGTTGAACTACATAAATTACACTTTAACATCAAGATTAAAAACATTACGATTGGTCAATTTATCGATTAGTTGATCAAAAGAAAACTGCAACTATACATTTTTTAGTCCTCTGTGTTGGTGAATATCTTGATGTTGGACTGACAAAATAAGTGATGCGAAGCCATCACTGTGTTGTGACAGTTTATGCACACATTAAATCAGTAGATTAATCAATGGTGAAATGAATCGTCTGCTGCAGTCATAGTTGACGTAGTTTATGTTTTTTTACTGAGCGTTTTAGACATTTAAGGGTACTTTCAGTCTGCTTGGTAAAGCACTTATACTCGGCTGGGACAAAATACAGGAAGCAGCAGGTATGAAGAGAATAAATACAATCACATTCATCTGATAACGGCGATAACTGTTTGCACCTCGTGCTCATGCAGAGCTGGTAGCACTTTGGATTTTAGGACAACTTTGTGTCGGCTGTTTGATTTGAGCGAAACGTCTTTCTGCATAGACATTATATAAAATAAATAGTATTTAGCGCATATTTGTTTCAGCTGAGGACGTTGGACATATTGTGACAGAGATAAGCGATCCTGACATGTTAATAGCTTCAGCAATAATACACTGCCAACACTTATAAACAAGATAGTGTTTCAACTGAAACCAACATTTGAAACTGCCTCTCTGGCTCTTGTTTTTTTTTATTATTTTATTTTATTCAGAGTACAGCAATAATAAAAAGTGAAGTCAACTTGTGTTTAATCGTAAGAGGAAAAGATGTTGGAGCTCTATTAAATTATAATAAGTCTGAGATATTTTTTTTTTTTTTTTAAGAATGACTCTTAGATATCATTCATTTTAAGGAATGGAGCCGAGTAATGGCACGCAGTTTGCAGAGGACTTGGAAGAGAATAGCATCAGTAAGCTTTGCTTTATGCAGTCTTGTCAGTTCACACAAGCCTTTTGGGGGTTGCTTCAGGATCTATCATCTAAAATATAAAATGTATAATGTCAGTTCTTTTCGGAAAATTGAATACAATTCGCCCCATGAGAAACGGTGCCACGATCAATCCGATAAAGCTCTACTATTTATGTTTTCCTGTCACTAAAAGTGTTTTTTTGTAATATAGATACACTGGTTTATAAAGCCCACAAGGTTAGTGGGTGTTACAAGAGCTTAGTCAACCTCAAACTCTGTGAATACTAAGAGTATTGGCAGATTTGTTGTCTTGATGTAAATCCCTCTACAGCAATAAAAAGCACTGTTGGTCAATGTTCATTTTTCTCCTCATCTTTCCAACGCTGTCAGCTTCGACTTTCTCCAATTAGGTCACAATTATGTCAATAACACTTTGGCTGCCACCAAATTTTCTCTTCATGGATCGATTTTTGTGATAAACTTTGAAATTAAAGCATCATTAAATTTCCTGAAAAGAGCCAAGTAAGACTTGTGAGCCAAATGCGTCTTAACCCTGGGGTTAGGCAACAAGATGCAGCCACTCATTATAGTTCGTTTGAACTTTAAAAGATCGACATATTGAAGGTGCTAAAACCACTGGAAATGCAAAGTTACAAAAGTCTTCTAACAACATAAACCAGGGTCAGAAATAATCTTATTAAGAATGTAAAATATTAGGAATTAGTTTCAATCCATGTTTAAAAAAAAAAAAAAAAGTTGTTTAAGTTTGTATAAATGTTGCTTGCATTGGGTTTGAAATGGTCATAGTTATGGTCAGACATTTATTAACGCCTTGTAAAAAAACACATCATTCAAACATGACTAAATGAAACTCACCAAAACGTCTTTCCACTGTTCCAACAATCACCAACAATATAAACCCTCATTCATGTAGTTAAATGCCAACATATCCTGGTACAAGTACTGTTTTTGTCAAAGGGGTCTGGTGTCTTTGGAGAGACTGTTGATAACGGTTTCAGTTCCCGGTTGGAAACGGCTGACAGCAGAGTAAAACAATAAATCTATTCTCAATATAGTGTACACTGCTATTGATTGTTTTAGGTGGTTAAAATATGATTTGCTGCCACAGCATCGCATTGCTTAGCTTCCATGCTGGTACTCGAGAGAGAGATGCTGATCAAAATGTGGTCTTCTACGCCTACACAGTCTTGAGGATGATGAGACGTTTAGGTTTTTCAGTAGTTATTTTCACTCAGATTACTGTGGATGCCTAATGAGACACTCAACTTTAACATCATATATGTATTTTTAGTATTTCAAGCCACATTTCCAGAGGCTTTAATACCTTGTCATGGTATGGTACAGTGTGCTGTAGTTATTCAGCTTGGGTTACTTAGTCTTAGTTCATTTCCCCTCGTTCTATGGCATCCCGTGACTTCACTTTATTAAGACCAAACAAACAGCTTTTTGTTGGAACACTGAGGGAAGCAAAATGAAAAAACTGCAATCCAACACAGGCTTTTCCAATTAGAAATGAAATCCCTGTGAATGCTGACAGCTGAAAATTATGATGGATGTCCAATCCATATCAATCAATTGGGGTCCGATTCAGGTCAGAGTGCTCCCACGTCCCCGTTCTTCACCCCAGTGTGAGCTTTTTTTTTAAGGATTATGAGCCAAACCTAACAGTCTCTCTTGGGAGGTCTAGATGATGTGCCAAGTGCAGACTAGGGGATAATTAACTCGGCTTTCCAATTACGACAAAGCAATCCGCTGAGGATACATGTAGGGAGAGGATAAATACTCAAGCATCAGTATGGGAGGATGACAGGGACAGAGCGGACAGATAAATAATGAAGGGGAAACACACAGGCTAATGCTAAACACATAATCAAATGCCACAATATGTGATTGATGATGTTGTGAGGCTATTTCAGTGTGTACTATATCATATGAGATTGAGCAATTATCATCAATTCTCCAGCACGGTATCAACATATTAGCAGAGTTTTACATATGATAAATGAATAGAATTAGTTTAGATTATTTAGAATTAAGTTTATACTGCAAATTGGAAAAGATTTACAAGACTTTAAATAAGATTGTTCAGTGTTTTTTTGGCTCTGTGGTACGACAACAAAGCTGTAGCAAAATTCCATATTACACAAAATGGACAGATGTGGATCTGAGAAAATGAATGTTCTCCAGTAAGTCTAAAACCTACACTGCTGAAATGAATAGTCCTACTGAGGGTAGAGTGTTTTGCTCAGTTTCACTAAATACACTCTGTAGACCACTGAATGTAATAGTTCTTCTTCTAGTAGCCCAGGAGTATTACTTACAGTATATGGCATTTACTTTGCTATAATGACTATATATAGCCCTGAGAAAAATCACCCCATGCCTATTTTTTTTTCCAAAACAGAAATGGTACAGTGTGCAAAAAGCACAAAACAAGATTTAGTGTTTCTAAAGCAGAGTAAGAACACTGGTCCTTTGGGTTGGGTTTTCATTGCAGTTTCATGGGGTTACAATCATTTGAAGTGTTACTAATGGCATTATTAAACCAGTTGCCTCCCTTTGAATCTTTACCGCCGTAGATCACATCACTTTTAGCCTCTGCCTTGTGTAATGATTGCACTGAGAAGGTTCAACTGTGGTCAATCTGTTTGTTAGCTGCCGCTAAGCTTACAGAGTAAAAGTGTACACTGAGGAATACAAACATTTGGCATACTGTTGCTGATGCTCTTTTCTTCTTTCTACACAAGATATGAAACAAATCCAGTCCCATGTGGTGCGAGGACAATTTCAAAGGAAAACGGGATTCATATTGTTCCAATCATGTTACACCCCCCACAAGCCTTGGTTTTTCCACAATTACTTATCTGCTGGCAGTGAGAGAGAGAGCCTGGCATGGAAAAAATGGACATTCGCCATATTAACTGTTTAACATCTGAGAACATTCAATGAAATAAAGCCTGCCAAAAAAAGCACACAATTTTACAAATCTAAATTAATAGCATGCAGTACAGCCATGTTCCTTTATTGTTTTATTAAGTTGTTTGAAGGACAAACATCAAGCTCATGAATGCCGGTTGAACTTCTGAATCTCATAACTGTATTATGTGCTTGGTGTTTACCTGTAGGTGTTGCTTGCTTCATTTTATCCACTGACAATGATTCATTTATTTATGGGCATTTATCATCATATCCACATCGAGCAATGGTGGCTAAAGACAGATGAGTCTCTATAAGAGAATCATAAATACAAATTCATTTGGGAACATACACCCACAAGCCAGCAACGACGAGGCTATATCAGAGAGCTGTCAAAGGGTCTCCATCATTCATTTCCTACATAAGGTTTAGAGCTTTTTTTTTTTCTTTCTAAATTTAAACTTAACTATGCCAGTATCTTTAATATTTAAGTAAAAAACTGGTCAAAACCAGATTAAGAAAAAAAAGAATAATACAAAAATCAAAGCAAACATGAGCTTTTAAAGTAGAATTTGCAGGGCAAACATTCTCTAAATCAACCATTTGTTTTTGTTTTTGTTTTTATTCTCCCTTGGGACTCTTACAGCGTATTTGTGCGATTATATTCATATTTCTTTCTGATCTCACAAGGGCAAAAATGTGGGTATTACAGAAGCTGAAAAATTGTCAAAATTCCAATTTCCAAAGAGAAAAAAAAAATGAACTTTTGGTAATAGTAAACCAAACCACTGTGACACTGTGTTGTTTTTTTCTAAAGCGTCTTTATGCAAGAGGAGATTGTGTACCATGAAATATGGCGTGCTGTGTCTTCTTGCAACTTGAAACTTTTTGGAAGAGTGAGCAAAACAAATATGGGTGAAAAATCAATTCAAACCAATCTTCTACTTTTACAGAGATCCAGGTGTTAGAAAGCTGAAGTCAAAGCAAGTAAGAAAACCCTCATTCAAAATCACGTTTACATTGGAAATAAAGAAAAAACTCAACAATAAGGATGGTCGATTTTTGGAAACACTTCCCACTATTATCGTTAATCTAATATTTCTGTTTTTAACAGCCTCTGACAAACACCACTTCCCATAATCCCTAGACGTTTGCGGGCTAAACTTCACACAAAAAGGAGAGGCGAGGAAGACCAGGGGTCACGGTTAGTTCAGACATGTCCGTGATAACAGCAGTGCAGAGAGGAGTGAACGCTGTCAAAGCTTTTTAGGCGGCGGAGTTTACGACTAAATAGATGGAAAAAAAAAAACTTTAGAAGAAAACTTTGGTGAGTTTTATGGATCCAGACAAAAGCAAGTTACAACACAGTGCTCATAAATTCTCATTTCTGTGCATGCCAAGTATCATTGTTTAACTTTGGTAAAATCATAAAGGTTACAATTTCTTGTAGCAACTGTTGATTTGTCTTTCAACATGGAAAGTAAACTCCAGGAACACGTTTCAGTTTTTTCAGAAATGCAGATGAAAGAAATGTTTAAAGATAAATTGCACTGAGTTACAGAAGTGGAAAAGAGACTTGACGTCTTCTGCTCTCTATATGGCGAAAATCAGCAAAAGTAAAGATAATTTAAGCTTTAAGAATAGAAGTTATAGAATAGTTTTGACTACATATGAATAATTTTAAATGCGATTACTACAGCACGTGTCAAATGGCCCTCCACGCATACGGTTTTTCTGATATGCAGGAAGGCCTTACCTGATCACATGAAAGGTTTGTTAGAAGGGATGGGTCAGAGATAGCAGAGTGCTACATGACAGGGCGACAGCTCGAGAATGGAAGTAAAAATCTATCAGCCCGAGGGTTGGGTGTTCAGTGACAGCCTGTCAGTGTCTGAGTCCCACTTTTTTTAGTTGGCAGTGCAAATCAGCCACACTTTATTCACGAGGTGTCATCGTCCATCATTAAAAAATGAGGAGTAATTCTGAAATCACTTGATGGGCATAATGCAGACGTGGTGAAACATGAGATGTGAGAAATATTGCATGAATAGAATAGTTTGAGCGAGATGTATCTGTGGCACCGTATTCAGTGCCGTTGGGTCTATTAATGTCTTGGAAGTATGAGTGCCAAAAATGTTCCTGGCAACTGCTGTATGGTGCAGCACCATCCTGTCACCAGTTCACTGCCAAACACTGTGTTAAACGCATAGAAGCATGCGATTAGTATACAATACAAATTGTTTTGAAATGGGACAACTATTGGGACAACTATTTACTTTTTCCAGGAACCCAAGAACTAGACACTTAATTTGCATGGACAGCAGGATACGCTTCCTGTCAGTGCCGTATAGTTAATCATATTCTTTCCACAGTCTTTTTCTCTATTTCTTAACTTAACAAATGACCTTTGAATTCTTGTTATAAATATAACTATGTGTCTTCTTTAATAATATGTTGAAGCAGAGGTAGAAATCAGCTAACTTCATATCTGAAATATTTAAAGTCACCTTGGCTTTTCTTTTCCCACAAAGCCCATGTATTCACAAGCCTAGAGCTGGCTACTGAACTTCGGCACCGACCAAATTTCTTAGAGGAAAATGTCTTGCCATTCAGTTCTAAATTTCTATACCTAAAGAGTAACCCATAAATTCCACCGGGCATGGCTGCAACGCGACTGACAGAGCTGATCACGGATCACCAGAAGTGCCTTGGCTCGTTTCAGGAGCATCCCAGAAGTGTCTCTCCACTCTACTCCGCAGAGAATATGCAGCTGTTCTATTTTTGATACATGCCATGGAGTTGGCGGGAAGTCAGACACAGGAACAGCATGGAGAATCTGGTCAATTTCCACACTAAAACACATACTTACCCGTGGTAGAAGCACATAAACCAAGGAAAAATCTGATCAAGTTAACAAAGTCTGGTGGACATCGCGGCCTTGTTGTCACAGAGCCGTGCCCGTCGGAATGTATTGTAGCCAATAAGCATGCAGCAGCATGATTGTATAAAGATCTAACAATCCTTGTGAACTGTATCAGCATCTTGTAACTGTATCAGCTCATTGATGAGTCAGTTCACCACATTGTCCACCAGGATGAAAACTCTGGAACTTCTCCTCACCATAGAGGATAACCTGACGGCAAACATTGTATTACAGCTGTGGATATATGTCACACCCAGGCTAACTGCTCTTTATCCATGAAAGTAAGAGGTCTCACTTAGCCACAACATCCATAAGTACCATAAACGTAGTCTTGCGTAGCTAGACCTACAGTATCGCCAACTTCATTTTGGTGCCGTGCCACCACAAACCTCACACAGAGTCATTCCCTTCTTCTTTTTTGGATTACAAAGACTAGATGCTACAATGGCATATTTCTGACATTTTTGAATAGTTCATTCTGTACAGATGTTTTGTCCAGTTATCCAGGTTGACTAAAGTCAAAGTGAAAAAAGTTTCTACAGCTGCTGCCAGGTCTTTGAAGAGCTTTCTGCTTTGAGTAATCCAATAATATCCAAATCCAAGTCGCAGAATGATACCCAGTCCTACACAAGCTGCTGCTTTGCAACCAATCAACCAATACGTCAAAAAAATGTATAAATTCAGCACTTTTCCTTCAAGAGTAAAACAATGGTGCAGCACCATCCTGTCACCAGTTCACTGCCAAACACTGTGTTAAACGCATAGAAGCATGCAATTAGTATAGAATACAAATTGTTTTGGAATGGGACAACTATTAGCCTTTTCCCAGGAACCCAAGAACTAGACACTTAATTTGCATGGACAGCAGGATACGCTTCCTGTCAGTGCCGCCAAAATCCTCGCTCCCTGGGTAGCCCTTTCCCAGGAATTGTCTAGAAAGAGTTTGCAGTGCATCACTGACTGGTCAGACTGAAGCCTTCTGTCTGCTACAACATGTGAACAGCACTCATTTAGATTGTAAATACAGGCTGGCACCAGTAGCAATGCTAGGACTCTGTTTCCTTTAATGTTACTGATGATGAAACAAAGTAATCTAGCCAAATACAAGAAATAGTCTGAAAAATAATGGGAAAAGTGAGAGAGTGTGGGTTGAGTGGAGGAAGAGAAATTAAACCTTTGTTTTCTAATTATTTCAATGCAGTTAGTCATAGCGAGAGAAACCACTCAACAGATTGCCTCCATCTTGCAGACAGGTGTCTTGCCTTTCCAGCTACTCCAAACACTCCTACTTCTTTTTTCCATCATTAACTCTAACATCACACAGTCACTATCAATGCACAAAAAAAAAATACACAGTCATCCTGCATGCAAAGATTGTGTCTGCAACAAAGCCATTATGTTAATAGTTCTTTCGATATAGAGAAGACTCAAACATTCAAATGTACATTGCAAATGCACAAAAGGGACCTTAAGATCCCAAATCAGTGCCCTAGTTTAGTTTCTCATTAGTTTGTTGACTGGTCGATACAAAAGGGCCATTTCATGCCCAGCAGTGCTGGGGAGAATCCTGAAAGCCTCAACAAATAGTTAATATCACAGGATAACAGAATATTCTGACTGCAAAATGGATGTCTGACTATATAATTGCCACCGAAAACATTACAACAATTCTAGTAATTAAATTGTGAAGATATTTGGACGTTTGAGCGTTGCCATAGTGATGGTGAATATATGCCCTTGGGTCTATTAATCACCGAGAGTCTGCAGTAAATCAGCTGACATTTGAAAGGTGCGCAATCCGATCTGAGACGTTTATATCAGAGGGTAAAATAAGATCAACAGGTGTAAAATTCCAGCATTTTCACAATAATTCTATGAAAGTTGAGCTGGCAATCAGTTCGCTTTAATATTAGCTTCGAGCCATTTCATGTTTTTAATATTATACTTCAAAGTTGAATTTAATTCGTCGAGTTTATACACATCAAAACGGAGCGGCGGGGATGGATTTTTTTTTTTACTTTCCTGTGGCACTACACTTCTGCTTTGTCATGTTGCTGCTGTGAGACAGTGGTTAAGTGGTTACTACTCTTAGGCCAAACATGTCAGCAGGAGCTCTGACACTTAACCGCAACCCTTCTCTGGAAAAGATGTTTGTGTGCATGCAGTGATAGGTAGGTATGGAGACACTGAAAAGACAGTGGAGTATAAATAGTGACAGATTACTGCATTAATTATGTGACTCATGCAGAAGAAGTAGGTAGGCAACTATTTTAGGCACAGATTTTATGTATTTCTCCACAGATACTTCGAGTAACAAATGCGTAAAAAAATATAAGAACCACAATTCTCCATGCTTCATACATGTATGAGTTTCTCATCTTATGCGTGACCTTTTTTTTTTTTTCCAGCCGTCAGGCATTTTGAAACAGTGAGGAGAAGCTGATTTATTGTAAATGCCACACCAATATTGAATCACACCAATATGGGGGGAAGTTTTATTATTTTTTTTTTTTCAGCTGAGATAAAAAAATGCAAAGTCAGCTTTCCATCTGCTCAAATGTCAGTTTATTTTGGCATCATGTTCAAATGCACCAGGTTGGCAGGAGATCGTATCACTCATTCTCACTTTGTAGCAAAGCGCAGTTTGAGAGGAAAATGTCTGAACCTTCGCTGTGTTTATTTTCATGCTTTTTGATTTTAATTACTTTAACAACCCTCATTAACTTGTCACGTTTTTGATCCGGCATTAATCTGTCAGAGCGAATGCCTTACTTGAAATATGTCCTCTAGAAAGACACACAAAGGGCACAAGCTCTTATTATTTGCCATCTATAATACGTCTACAAATTATGAGATGCTGAACTCTTTCCAGAAGTCTGACACATTTCACCCTTCACCTCTCATGCCTTCAATGGAGCCATTTTTGGAACGGCCGTCTTTGACATTGTAAATCTCATTATGTTAATACGATTTATTGGGGGCACATTTAAATCATCAGGGGTTGGACCATGAGGTCAAGCTGATAAACTAATTTAAAAGTGAATATACATTTTTGAAGCGATGAAGGCGATGATGGAGGCGCCACTATTTACTGTCAATGTCTGTCTCGGTGGCCTCCCATTACATTATTCTTAAGGACATCTGTCTGCTGCCACATAAATATGTACCCCCTACTCCCTTAGGGGTCACTCCAATCAATGCCTCCCTGAGGATTGGCTGTCACATTAGATGTAGGGGTAAAAGCATACTTAAGTGAATTGAGTCAAGTGGCTCACATAGGCTCAACAGGAGTTCTTGCTGCGTGAAGGACGATGGGGGATGGCAAGCCATTGATTCTGGAGGGTTGAAATGTTCTTTATGAGGAGCATGTATTGTTGGTGGCATTGTGACTGGAACACACACACACACACACAGTGGAAATATCACAGCGTCAAGCAACCTGACCAGAGTAGCAAGACGAATTCTCCTCTGTTCTGACAAGAGGTCTGTCGTGCCTAACACCGCATAGCCGCACAACAAGTGCACAAAACTGTATAAATACACTGCAGGCATCCTCTGGAAAACAGACGTTCCTGTTGGAGGCGCCTGCAACAGGGCACCATATGTGCTTGCTGAGATAAAACGGAAGGGATGAGCATACCCCCTGTAGGTAAATACTCATCAGACCAGAGTATTGGCTGCTGTGTTTCCAGATTATTCCATCATTTACTGGCAGCACCAGGCACTGTCCTGCAGTCCCTGATTTCCTCTGAAGAGTTTGGACCCTGGTGGGCTGGAAGCTGGCTCAAAGAAATCCTTCCGCATCCCTGGAAGGAGCACATATGTCTTGTTTTTTCAGTATGTGGCCTTTCAATCGTCAGTCTTGGTTCTAGTTTAGAGGCCCGTATGGACAATACAAGCACCATTTCAATGCAGTTTTTCAGTTTGCTCATTAAAATATTTCAGTGCTATGCCTCACCCACAAGATGCATTCATTTATGTCCATATGCCCACAATATTTTTTTTTACTGTTTTCTTTCTAGCTTTACATTTTTCATGTGCACATTCTGGCTAAATTCTTTGTACCATCACAGTAAACAACTACTTCAATATCTGGTTCTGAGGATGTCAGAATCAGATATTTGTACAGATTTAATGGATGTGGACCCAATTTGCTGGTAACAGCTGCACTGAAAGGTACAACTGAAGTCACGCATCACATGGCAGCCAGGCGCGTGGCGTTCATGGACCATGATATTTTCTGTTTGCATGCCGTGAAGCATAGACGGCCCTGCTGTTCACATGACCCACATAAAAATTCAATTAGAAGTAATTCCATAGTCTCATACACAGCACATTGGATTGTTCAATGAACTTCAATACACCCGCCTCATATGCAATGAGATTTTCATGCCCCAATGAAGATTTAATAATAGCAATTCAATAACAGACTTCGCTTTAGTCTGCTCTCTCCAAAGATAAGTACTGTACTCTGGACGGCGATGGAGGAAGATGAGATAAAACGATCTGCACAGATATGACATGAATACACCCTTCATCTGACCATTTCGATTCACCGACGCAGGATACTGTTGGCCATTATGGCTGCTGCGTTACTGCTCGCGCCCCTTTATGACTGATGCGATTATGTCGTCACCCAGCTACTGCTCTCTGCTGGTGTGCGTTAAGAGTCAAAGACCCCATAACTCAGAGTTCATGTGTGCCGTTGTTTGTGGTCCGGGACGGCCCACTTGGCATTTGTGAGTCTTAGATTTTTTTTCAACGCTGCTGCTGATGAATCACATCATATCACAGCAGAGACCTTTTTCCATTAAAGTCTCAATAAAAATGACCTTTGTTTGCAGATTCTTCACATTTGACTACACATCTGCTTAAAAGAATCACAGCTAAAGTATGCACAAAATATTTATTTCACACTGGTATTTCAGTTTCAGGAATAATGTAGACTAAGATTGCGCCATTTATACAATCCCAGATTTCTCTACACGCTCCCCTCATATATATATGTGTTGGGCACAATATTTGCAGCCTGGTGTGACGGCATGAGATTATGCACAAAGCAACTCACAGAGGATTGCTTCACCGGCTACACTATGCAGTGGGCTTCACTGCCTTTGTTATAGCCCAACCCACCAGCCAACCCAGTCATGTTTCAAGGAGGAATACCTCAATGTATTGAAGCAAGACACGATAGAGATGCTGGCTAGTGGTTTGTGAATTTAACAATGGAAAAAAAATGGTTGATTTGAGGACTCGTACAAAGATAAAATACAGCAAAGACCTTCATTTTTATGTACATGAAACATTCAGTTTCATTTATATAGCACCAAATGCAAGCAGAAGTTATCTTCTGACCATACTCTTTATAATATTAATATAAAGCCAGAGACTCAACAACCCAACATTTCAATATCATATTTGTAGATGTAACAAAACATTTGTATTAAACAGATTTTTAAGACATGAGCTGTGGAACCTTTTTCACATGTTCTATTAGATAACGGTCTCTTCATTAATCACATAGAAATTATAATTGTCCACACAATAATGTGCTTCTCACCCTGCCACTCCATTAACTAACTGCAATTAGCCAGCAATGGTCAATGAAGTGCCCTTCACGAATATTCATATGCATGTTAATGGACTTGTTATTTCATTTCAGTTGTTCTTTTTGTCTCTGAATATGAAAACGAGCACAAAGCTACCACTTATATTTCACGGAGGAAACAAAGTGCCATTATGAAGCAGAAGGTTGATGTATTACCTGATTGTATTATTTCTAACATCACTGTGTATATTATAATGCAGTATGCAGCCAATTCTGAGAGTCAGCTCCGTTATTAAAACAAAATAAAAAAAGATATATAAAGGTTAACTATAAGAGCCGCACGGCTGCACATCTATTGAGTGTCATGGGGACAGCAGAGCTGTCACACATCTCATCTCGATAATGGGAAACCCCAATTAGTGGCATTGTGCCAGGAAGGAGGGTGACATCAGCGCAGCATCAGAGACATGGGACTGCTGCAGGTGCCCGAGGATAAATCCGTGTGAGAAGGGTGAAGCTAACCACTTATTCCATATGCCACATTCATTAGATGTGACTAGAAAGTCTGATTGCTTAAATTATGGATTTGACAAGTTTTTTTCTTGTGATTATTACTAACCCTAACCCTGGATATTTTTAATGTTTGTTTTAGATTTACAGGAGAGGTATGTTGTCACGCCAACCCTGTCTGTGTACCTACTGAACCACATTTAAGCTACAGAGTATTTTCGAAGCAGCAACCTCTGTGGCGCCAATGCGAAAGTGGCAAAAAAAAACGCAGTTCCTCAAATGGCCACTTGAGGTTAATTCTAAAATGTCCAACTTCACAGCAGAAATAAAGATGTTTACAGCCTGGTTCAAATACAGTTTTGCTCTCTATAGCTAGTTTTCTAGTTCATGACAACTATACTGATTCCTGGTAGATAGTTAAAGTTAGTTCTTGTTCCAGCACTAGCACCTCACCCTGGTTGATCCATCTAAACTGCATCTCCTTTTCTCTCTACGCCAAGCTTCTTTAGACATTCCTTTGCTTTCTGGCAGATAAATCTTTGATAGATTTAAACCTACCCTGTTCTTTCATTCATTTCCCTCTCCTTGTTTAAATATTTTTCATACTTCAGGGGGCTCAGCTCTCATCCTCTGTATTCCTTCAAACTGTCTGTCCTTGCATGACTCTTCTGAGTTACCAAATGTCAGCTCTGTACAATTGTTTGCAGTACATAATTTAATCTGATTCATAAATAGAAAGGGGTTTAGATGTCTTACTTCTGCTACAAGTTTCTCGAACTTCATCCAACTGCAGAATCTACAATAATGCCACTATTAAAACTGATTATGTGGTGACATTGTGGTGATTGTGAAGTTTTAGAAGATGTCTTCAGAATATGTACTAATATTAGAAATATAGGAACCTCTGCCAGGTCTACGAATAAAAACAGTCACTTGACTGGGACCTTCATCTAAAAAATGACAAGCCACACATGCATTGTGCACTGCTGGAAGCTGTTGAAAAATATACTGGCATTGGTGGCTATAAAAAAACATCCTGTAAATGTCCGGGAAAATGCATTATAATATTATATTCACCATTGCACAGACTCTTTTCAGGAATAATTATATATTTATAAAGGGAAGTGCACTTAAAGTATCCATTATGTTGTCAGTTACACTGTATTCAGACCAGAAGACTCTACCTACATCTGAAAGGAAATGATGTGTCTCTTTATGTAACAGATGGAGTGGAAATCTTATTCTTTCATTCATTTGATAGTTTATATGATCTTTATACTACTAATGTTGAGCACTTTAGTTAAATTGTATTCATTCATTCATTCAATAAATCAGTAATTAATTTATATTTGTATTATATGCTAATTACAACAATAATGTTATACTCTCAATGGTAAATGTTTCCAGCAGGTCAATGTCATGTCTTAAAGTCGCTCAGCAGTGCAAAATTTCGGGATGGATTTGACTTCCCTCAACAAATATAAGCTGGATTGTTAGAAATAACTTACATTGTATATCCGACATTGTTTTTATCTTCAACTTCAGATCAGAGAGACCTTCTGGCAAACAGAAAATCTCTGCTGGTAATGTAGAATAATTACTTTTTAATAATTAAAGTTGGTGCATCTGTGGTGTGGTATCTTTTGTTCTTCAAATGAGAGACACTGTTGTGGGAGCTGATATGTGAAGCTGTGAGTGGATACTGAAAGCATGTTGATTAAAGTATCTGTAATCATTCGAACTGTTACTTATTGATGGAAATACACTGTATAACATACAGTTAGAGGACATTTTGATGAGTCAGTCATTGAAGAGTCCCTGACATTAGAGGTACAACCTGACAGTTCATACATGAAGACTGTGAGAAGGTCACTCTTCAACCACAATTACTGCACTTCTTGCTTAAGGTATCGCTCTATCTGCTCTAACTGTTGGCCCACTGGAGGACTGTGACTGGAATGCCAAATATGTATCTCTGCAGTAAGAAACCCCAGTTATGATTCTGCAGTGAAAACACAACCACCTTTACCTATCAAAAATATGTTCTCAGCCCTGTCACAACATATTACCAGTATAAGCTTATATTCATTAACTAATACAGATGGTCTGATGTAACTATCATGTGTGCTATAAAACTGGGGTTAAAGGCAGTGGAGTGTGATATGTTAGCTTCCAAGCTGGAATAAAGTATGTTCATTAAACAAGACCCATGATACCTCTGGAAGCTTCTGCAGTGACTTATAAGACCTCTGAATTATCCATATTCATATCTGCAGTACATGCACATTATTCACATGAATCATGTACGCAATTCTGTTAACACAATGACTGCATATGCTAATTACGGGATCAAAATGTAGAGTTTGGGCATTGTATTCGTTTCTTGTCTGTCCAATTTGCTGGTTCCACTTTTTGGCTACTTCATAAAGCAGCTGCTCAAAAGCCTTAAAGGAAATTTTCCTGAACCAAATCTGCCCTCTTCCAAGTGTGTTCATTACTGCTGGAGGCATTGTTCCAGACAGTGTTAAGTGCTTGTTAAAAGCAAGCTCCTTTTAAAATACATAATCAGTACCACAATTCCACACTAAGCAGTTTTTTCGCTCATGTTGAAAAAGTTCTAAGTTCACTTGTTTTTTTGTATGATCTTGATGGACACCACAATGCAATGCACAAAGGAAATTGGAGGAGCTACTTACAGCTGAAAATTGGTGGTGGTGGTGGTGGTGGTGGTGGTGGTGATGATGGAGCTCCAGGAAGATTTTTAAAAAACAAGCATTTGATCTTTGCTTTCTCTTTGTGAAATGTAGAGATATCCTGTGGAGGACTATGGAGCAATATTTTTTATGAGTACACCCCCAAAGTATGTCATGCTCATCACAAGGACACACATAAACATATGACGTGATGCACTGAAGGTGAGCCTGCCGAAGGTTTGCTGCTATTCCACTGACTGACGGCTGGAAACAGTAACGTGACAAGAAACAGAGAAAAGGCAGTGAAGAAGGAGACTACAAGCTAGCAAACATGAATGCATGTTTGTTAGAGTTCCTACATGGCACACCATGAACTCTTCACCCAGGCTTCTGAAAGGGAGCCTGAGCTTTGTCTTGCAGACATAGAGAATTGCTAATACACCAGGATGGGCACAGCCATCTGCTGAGGTGATACCTGACCCTCTTTTTCGAAGAGAGATGTAGTTAATGGAACGTTATATAGCATCAAAGGGCAGATGATTGCATGGAAGGATGGCATGCTGGTAGATCCAGGCTTTGAACTCGCCAGGTAAACTTGATTTGTCCACAGATGTTAGCCAGGACTCCAGAGACTGATTAGTTTTCTTGATGGAGGCATTATGCCTAAGGGAGCATGTAAATACCTTCCCCAGGCTCTTTACTGGCTTCTCCACTGCTGAAGGAATAGGAGCTCCACAGAGAGTAGAACTTTCTGGTTACCTTGTCTCTCTTGAGCATGCAGGATATTACCGGCTTAAAACACAAGTGATGAGCCTCTATGGCTCCTGCAGAAGCTACATGCCTGCTATTACTGATGTTGTCTTTACTGTGTGACCGTCCATAAACTCTCTTATCTGGGGCTGATGCACCTCACCCATCTTGGATAGGAGACCTCTGCAGCCTTCAGCAAGATGTCCATATACAAGGCAAATAGAGTGACAAAGGCGGTACAGGCTGTTATGATGACTTTCTCCAGGTGTTGCCACTCGGATGTAATGAGTCCAACGGTGATTCTCAGATGGAAGTTGTTATAATAATCAAGGATGATGCTAAAAACTCCTGCGTGTTCAGAAAGGTACATTTGGGACCCCACTCTTCTGCACTAAGGTGTCAATGTAACTCAGGCAGTCTTTGGGTTAAGATACTTTTGAATATTTTACACTCCACACAGAGCAATGAGATGATCCTAAACTGTTCAGAGGCTTCCTCCCTTGGGAATTCACCCTCCTGCAGCACATCTCCACTAAGTTGCTACCTTAGAAATTAGTATACTTCGATGTTGAGTATTAAAAAACAAATCACTATACTATGGT
This sequence comes from Miichthys miiuy, assembly GCA_036365135.1. NCBI lineage: Eukaryota > Metazoa > Chordata > Actinopteri > Sciaenidae > Miichthys > Miichthys miiuy. The sequence continues at coordinate 26,628,290 of CM071603.1, forward strand.
TTAGTAAATACAGTATAGTATGGCATTGGGACTTAGCTATAAAGCTAATGATGATCTCACCTCTGGACTCATTTGCATTTTTATAGCCCCCCGAAATCTTTCTGTGAAAGGGTTCCTCCTAGACTCCTGGTTTTGCATAAACAATCACACAGGAAGACAACATTGAAGACGATGCAGAGATACCAATCAGCCTAAGTAGACCAGAATCCTGCGCACAGTGTGCCTCACTGTTCAGACTCGGCTGCTGATTCAGTGTGTCTCACCCTTTTCTTCCATCTGCATGATCTGTGGCGTGAAGTCTACAAACTGCTTTTTTCCCCCCCCTATGCTTAGCATTCCCTAGCTGACCTAACTTGTGTGTACTTGGCATTAATTCAGCTATACAGTGAGGTGCAGCAGTGGGCACATAAACAGACTATTTAAAGAGATCTGCCTTTTTTCTCCTCCGTGTTTGTCCAGCATGCATTTATTATCCCTCTTCCAATCCATGTACACAAAGTAGCAAAAGTAAAATGAACTTGCTTTAAAGCTTTGTATATAAAAAACACGTTTATGTGGGAAGGCAGCTCAACAAATTCCCAAGAGCACAAGATCATTGTTAATCCGTTTAGGTTGGAAGTAATATTTTATTATTAGTTCTATCCATTTAAGTAATGGGATTCTGCTCGCTATGCAGCCAAGCACTATATTCAGAGGAACCTGTTGTCAACTCAGGTCGGGAGGTGTTGGATTAATGTAAGTTATATAACATATTACACAAGCTTTGAGAGACTCACGGGATGAACAGTCAGAGATATGGGACACCCCAATATGCTGCTGAGACTTTGCTAAATACTCGAGGCTGAGACGGAAACTATTTTCCGTGACAATTGACTCAACTTTTACAAGCTTACAAGTGTTTAGTTTTCTCTTGTAGTAAACACTGTTTGCCACTGCCTTTTATTAAATTTGGAACTGTTTATTCATATCCTGCACTGCACTGTGACTGCAGTACAAATTATTTTCTCCTGTTTTATTCTTATTTTATCTTCTATTTTGTTTTACTCTTTAATCCTATTTAAATGTCTTTTTTGTATTGGATTTTATAGATCCCCGTGTTTCTTAGCTTCTTCCATGTCCTGTCCATGCAATGCACCTTGAATTGCCTTGTTGTTTGAAGCTGCTATACAAATAAACTTGCTTTTCCTTAAAAATGTTCTACTGGATTTTTAAAGCCTCTGCAGAAAAATGGAATTTATATATATATATATATATATATATACATACATATATATATATATATATATATATATATATATATATATATATATATATATATATATATATATATATATACGTAAGTGTTTCTTAATCTACGAGCATCTGTCTTCTATTTACGAAGTACATCAGAACGCAGTAAGAGGGATTTGAAGTACTGGCCCTCTAAGCATCTTCTGAAATTGCTCCTTGTGACTTGCAGTCAATGCCCACAGCAGGAGAAACTGCAGACCCTTTTGTCTGGACTGAGGCCGATAAGGAGAAGATTGACAGGGTCGTGCTCAGCGGGGACAATTTTTAACTCCCACAGGTGACCATTGTTCGTGCCTTTTTAAACCTGTCAAGTTTCCAACTTGACACCATTCTTTGACACTCCGTCACATTCTTTGTATCAGCGATCTCATATAGAGCCTTAGTTGCAAGTTGCGCAGTTGCTCTATAATTTCACAAGATTGTCTTTGCAGTGTGGTATAAAAAATACCGCAGGACAACAAGGAAAAACATAACACTGACATTCTCGGGTCATGGTTAATTAACTACTTATACAGTTCTGTGTATACTGCTATACATACTATATTTTCACAATTAATAAATGAATCCTTTAGTTGTCAAAAGGTAAGCAGAACTGTAGAAGCTACTTGTCAAAAGAGTCCAGAGTGATATCTTGAGATGTCTGACAAACACTTGCTTGAAACATTACTTGAGCAATTAATTATCAAACGTGTTGCTGCCAAATTCTCTGGTGATAAAAATAATAATAAATAAAATAAGTGTTGGAGATCTAATGCAATTATTATTTTTATTGAGGTAGCAGCTTCACAATAACTCTGCATCCCTTTTGTTTATTCAAAAGTTCTTTGTGAATCAATACCAACATGTTTTCACGATTTGAGAGTCACCCAACAAGCGTGCATTACGGGTTCGCCACAATGAACACATTCGAAACACCTCCAGCATCAGAGCAAATTATTCACAATGCCTGCAGGTGGGCAGACGCAATGCGCTTTGTAGTGCAGATACACACCAAAAACACGCTACCGCATCCTTACACACATGACTTTGTGAGGAGAATAATTGGGCTACATACCGAACTTCCTGAACGCCGATTTAATGAATATCATGCAACATCCTGCACGCTGCATGAACTTACATCTGTTGAAGCGAATTGCAGGTTGCTGCTCTGCTGGCGAGATAATAAGGTATGCTTATCACATGCTGTGTCTTAGAGTAATAAAGACTTGAATGTGAGAGTATAAACTGCTTTAAACTGGGTTTGGTTATTATATATAATATATATTAATATATATATTAAAAAAAAATATATATATATATATATATATATATATATATATATATATATATTAAAAAAAAATATATATATATATATATGCATATTTAAGTTTTAATCTTTATGTTTTATTGTTTGAATGTGGTGATGTGATGACTGGTGGTCACACATGGTAGATTTTATATTGCAATGGTTCTATATATCCTTTTAAATCTAAAGCAAAATCAGTTATGTTGATTGCAGGAAGCAGCTATATGGCAATACAACTTTGAAGAAGAGAAACTCATTTGTGAGCCTGATCTCACAGGAAATGTAATGTTTAGACAAAAATGAACGAGGTCTGTTCGTCACTACATATACAGAAAATATTGATATTGCTTTTACATTAAACTGAAAACATGAAAAAAATATATCCCTAACGCTATTATATACCCTAGCCTGAACACAGCAGCGCCATATCCTAACTAAACAGATGTTAAAGGTCCAGTGTGTAATATTTACGGGAATCTATTGGCAGAAAAGGAATATAAAAAATCCATTATTGTGTAAGCACCTAAAAATAATCGTCATCATGTTTGTTATCTTATAATGAACCTTTTATGTATAGAGAGAGCAGGTCGTCTTCCACAGAGTCTGCCATGTTGACCCACTATGGTTCTACAGCAGCCCAGAAGGGACAAACCAAAACCTGGCTCTACTTGGGACCTTTAACGGTTTTCACGAGTTCCCTGCCACTGTAGTTTCTCCCTCATGCTTGAACCGAAAGGATGAGGTGAGGGGTATTCAGTCAGTTGCAATCTGTAACTTCACCACTAGATGCCACCAAATTCTACACACTGGACCTTTAAGTTGCACTGTTGTTATAAAAAGTCTGAAGTCATACATCGTCAGGTCTGTCTGCAAGACGACAAGCAAATATAAGAGTTTTGATCAAAAAAAGGCTATGCTAACTTAGCTCATAGTAAAGTACAGCTAGAATCAGCAGGCATGTTTTATTATTTAATGTAGTTTATATATAGATATGATGTAATATAATAGAGCTACAGTGTTGCTATAGTGAATAACTGTAGCCTCTAGATGTACAGGTGGTACTACAGTACATTGAAGCTGCTAGTAGTTGTTTAGCATGCTCATCTCTGCAACATAATACATAGGCGTCTTTGATATAGTGTCATAGCTGTTACCTCTTTACATTCTGTTGATAATGTCATTACTTCAATGAGAACATTCATGAATTATACCTCTGGCAGTATCTCACACATTGCTCCATTAACGTACCAGTGCCATCAAAATCAGCTACCAAAAAATAATAAATCGAATAATAAAAATCGAAGCTACCTTGGAGACCGCTGCCTTGTAAACGACCTTGTGTATGTATTTCCAATTACGCGTGCCATCACGATAAAGAATGTCATCATGACAATCATTGTACAAAAACACTTCAGAGGAATCCAATGTCTTGTTGCACAAAGGCGTCCTCACTCAGCTTCAGGACACACTTGGACATGTAAAAGCAGTGGCATGATGTTGTTTCAGTATTCCTGACGGGGTTTAAGCAGATGAGGACATGGACACATTTTAATGGATTTGGAACAGAGATTTTCCATTTGCCTGTCTTTAATAGTATCCTGGAAGTAGGTAATCCTAAAACCCTGCATTCATCCTCCAGAGACTTTCATAAAGCTCATTAAATCAGTGTTAATCCAAACACCTGCCATCTAATGCTAATTTGCTAAACACGCCAGGGAGGTTGTTTGGTATAACTTATTTAACGTCTGAGGTGAGTTTCGTGAACGCAACAACGGACCCTTAACGTGGTTACTACCAGGGATACTCTGAATCCTGATGTGAAGATTACAGATTCAGATCTGTCCTAAATGTCCGCAATAACCTCCGCAGTCCCCCAACTCGATCTGTGTTTACATATTAAAAAGGGCTTGAGTGTAACTGCGCTCCTATTAGACAGATTATGAGATTAGAGACACATTAGAATGCATCTCTAATCCCACCAGTCAAGTCAGGACAGTAAGCAAGCCAAGGAAAAGCTCAGAGAACACAGGATGTGTGAGAACCAAACACTGAATCCGTGCTCAGATGCATCGCCACCTTGTCATTGTGACAAAATGTCAGGTAGCATTTTTGATAGCGATTTCCTCTACATGTCAGCTAATTGCAGCTGCCGGGATGTAATTTCAGTCTCAGCGTGCGCATATTATGTTTGCACAAGAGCGGGGACTGTGTATAGTGTACGCTGTTATGCATGCACGTGACCGTGTATGTTTTATGCAAATATCCTATTCTTTGGGGCTTGCCTTTTTTCATAAACAGTCATACAGTTAACTCCCTTTTCTGTTTTTTGGTGTGTGGGAGCTTCAGCGCTCTTGGGGAAGCGGTGCATTGCAGCCAAATTGACATTCACTGGAGTGTGCCCCCCCTCCTGTCATTTTGTCAACACCATCACTGTGTGGAGCTCAGCCAAGCAAGACATCTGACAGACAGGCAAATGGAAGTGGTGGACTTCAGCAACATAACACCCTCTCGCTGCCCTCTCTGTGACCAGTGGTGGGGTTCGACGCGCATACATACACACAAAAGAAGGAAGGTGATATTTTGTAACCCGTACTTCCTCTTTTGCTCTCCGGTAGTTTGCAAAAAAAAAAAAAAAAAAATCAGGGACAGGCACGGATTGATCAGAGAGAGATGCAATCAACAAGAGGGTGAACTGCATGAGCGGGTTTCCATTTGTTGCCAAATAGTAAACCTGACACTAAAAATTGATTGGCAAGTGACAAAACCCTTTTAAACCTAGAAGCCTTATCTGGAGAGCACCGTTTCAGGGTCAGAATTATGACTAGGTGTGCCATAGGATGTTTACAATTGTATTTCTTGTAATACCAGGCTCATAAAAGAGAGCATTTTTCAACTGGTTTGGAGAGTTGCCAATCTAAAATGGCAAGAAAATAAAACAAAACGGCACATTGCTAATTTAATGGCACAAACGTACAATAAAATAAAATTTCAACAATGGCAGAAGCTGTAATTTAAATATGGCATTAGTTTTATAGTGGCCACAAATTCATGCAATTGTGCTTCCTTTGACCAAAGCCGGTGAATTAATGACACCTCTGACACTTCACATTTCCTTCAAGACACCATTTTACTTTGGCAGTGAATAAGCAGAAGTCTCAAAAGTGCTGTCAAATGCTGAGGTCTGCAGGCGTAAAACCCCTATCAAAATATAAAACAAAAACATTTATGAGGATAAACCGTCGCCATGGGCACCACTGAATTCTTTGCTAAATGCCGCATGTCATTGCTGAAATCCTCCCCTTCTACATACACATACTGAACACCACACTTATCAGTCAGGTGTCATGGCAAAACACTGGAAAAACAGGGCGATAGGGGACTCAAATGGAACCAGCACTTGTCAACCAGGATGGATCCTGACACCAGAATATGCTCAGGAAATGATTAGATAAAAATAACAGAATCCGCCGGGCGTCTTCGAGGAGGTGTGCTGGCGGCTGATAAAGGATTCAGATTTATGTAGCCTTCACCAAAAGAAGCAGATATTATAGTTTTTGAAAAATGGTACATTGGAAGCTTGGCTGTGATGTACAATACATGCAGCAGAGAGCAAATATGGAGGGGTTAATAAAAGACAGGAAATGAAAAAACACAGCACCAGTTTGGCAGCTCCATGTGATATCTTTGGAAATCAATTTCAGCTCTTGAACATAAGTTTGTTTTGTTTGTCCTTGAATATTGACAGTTCATCTCCGTCAGACACGGATGTCCTGACTCGCGCCATGTAACAACATGCGGTGTGGAATTACTGCCTATTGTAGCTGGTTTGTATATTGCTTAGTAATCAAGAGGGCAACTCACATCAAAGATGTTTTGTTAAATTACGTTCAAGACTACTGACAGCTCTGGAGAAAATTCTGGCAGGTCAGACACTCATCCAATCCGTGCTCTCAACACTGATCAGACCTCTATTACTCAATGACACGGTACCTACACGAGGGCTTACACTTAGTCCACTGTACCGCACCAAATTAATTTCAAATTTGCTCCAGTCTCGACTGCAGTAACATATAAGGGACAGTGGTTGCAAAACTGTCACTTGAAATGGCTCACAACAGCTCAGAAATCAAACTGTGCCCGGCAAAGACTAATCCGATAGCTGATGCTGCTCGCTTGAAACAGCCTGCTCTGGAATAATTCCTACAGGGGGATGGGAACATGGATCCCCCTGAATGCTGCAACAAAGCAAATCCACACCCCTCAGTGTTGTGTTGTGTTCGCACAATGTGGCTGGTTTTGGTGCTTGTTCGCTTGCCTTTGGAAAAGTTTGTTCTGTTTGGCGATATAACAACGTTAAACAAAGGAAAGTTTTCAATCATCAAAAACTCTATAACGAAAAAAGCACAATATCTATTCCTTTCTTATAATCTGAGTCCTATATACCTCAATACTTTCACCTGGATCCAACCAAAAATAGACAAGTTAGTGGCATTATCATGTTATCATGCTATTAATATGTATATGATTATACTGAGAAAATAATGACGTAGTTCTTGAATCATTTCTGTTTCTTTCTGATAAAGCTTTGTGGTTACAGTGACAGTTGTAGTTACAGACTCTCTCTCCACCTCGTGTTCATATTTTGAGTTTAATTAATTTGCTAAAAATATATTTTTTTATTCAGTTATCGTGAATTCTTCTGCTCACAATAATCATGTAGTGAAACTCTGATATTGTGACAGCCCCAATACAAATAGTTGTTTAATTTAATTTCCAGAAAAAAAAAAAAACTACTTGATTCAATATACATTCAGTTGCCAATTGATGGAAGTACACCCAAGCAGCAACCTCTGCGGCTGTGAAATAAAGTCTATGCTGAAGTGCCAAAAACTGTAGTTCCTCAAATGGCCACTCGAGGCTGGCTACATGTTGAACTTCACAGCAGAAACAGACATACTTACTGCCTGCCACAAAAAACTGTTTTGGTTACTATAGCAAGTTTCCTTGTTCATGACATCACAATACTGTCAGTGGGTACACAAATGCCGTCTAAAACAAGAGTCACGTTACAAATCCTCCCTTCATGATGCAGCTTTGGTTGAAACAGTTTGAGAGAGGTGTTGATTCAACTCTAGTCATTTCTGAGGACACATTGTTGGTCGAAAATGACAGCTTAACCTCAAATACCGTCCTATTAAAAGGCAGTATAGCCAAAAGTGTTTGGAGAATAAAGCATGGTTTCTAGCCAAGAGTTGTGCAACCTATTCAATTGTGATGGACTCACAAGACGAGATAAAAGACTAAAATACTAAAAGGAGCTACTACACTGTTTTACCCTTAAGCACTTTAGCTGCGTGTGGTTCGTAACTCTGTGGGAACAGGACATTACTCAATACAAAAAGAAATATTTTTCTTTTGCATCACGCTTCTTTGAAAGTAGACCTAGGGCACACCTAAAAGAAAGAATAGAAGATGTTGACCCTGCATTCATTCACAGCTATTTTGACTGGAATATGTTATCTGCGCACAGGTGTACCTGGTATTGTGCCCAGAACTTCAGCTGAAATCGAGTTCATGCCACATCTAACTTTGTTTACTTTCCAGGTCTTTGTACATTTCTAATCTTTCATAAGGTCTCCAGGCAACTTTGGTCGTTAGCAACGAGTCTTTTTTTTCAAATTCCACTTGAACCATCAACAGCAAAACCTACATCAGGCCTTTATATCATAGACTTAGTGCTCAACAACAAAGAGGAAAACATTTTATTCCAGTATTTATTAAAAGGAGGGTGAAGGATGTTTTTTTTTTTTTCAAAGATGATGCTGCTGTTTTGTTTTTTAATGTGAAGAAAACAGAACAACAGCAATTTTAAATGACGGGGGAAAATAATGAAAGAAGCAATTAATGACAGCTCTCACAAAAGAGAGCAGTCTCAATAGATGAAATAAGACAGAATATATTGAGAAATAAAACTCTCTGAGCTCTCTCTGTGTTTTTCTAACATGATCTAAGCATTTTGTGTAGACCTCTGTTATTTATGATCCCCATCTTCTGTTCATGCCAAAACCAATATCTCCGCATTGTCTGATCCCTCGAATATTTTTTTTTATTTTTTTTGTGAGTAATGTCTCACAAACTGAGCACTTTGGTTCATTCCATAGTGAACCAATTAAGCAGCAGAAAAAGAATAAAATCGGGGAATAGACAGATTGCTGGTGGCAGCTTAATGATTAGAGAAGTAGTCCATGACTGAGAACAGAATTCCAAGGAAAGCCTGTGAAAATAAAAGTGGGGAAGGCGAACATGGACAGCCTCCCTATTCTGTTCCTTGTAAACTACTGTAGAGGTAGTCTTGAGCAAGCGCTGAGCTAACTGCTTCAGTGGAGCTGTTCAATCGAAGAACATGTGATCTGTGAAGGGCAGCTCCCCGGTGTGAAAGAGTGTAACTTTATGAATGTGGAACACGCTCTTCCTGGGAAAGACCGCGGCTGCTTAACAACTCCTCTCCGGATAAATAATGGTGGTGGGAAAAAAATAAAGGCAGCTGGGAGGCAAAGAAACAAGAAAACCATACAAAACAGCGGGTTACATTTTCATCTCCCTCTGTCTGAATGACATTTACGCTTGATAGTTATACTCTGTGTACAGTAGCTATTGCAATTTCTTAATTCTCAGAGGATTTCTATAATGTTAAGGATTTGTGGTCTTTGTCATAAAGCATATTTACACAAGCATTCAATTGTAATATGTCAAGAGAGTTGTGTTTGCAATGCCAAAAGCGCCCAGGATGACATGCAAATGTTAATATAATCTGAAGTTAAAGAGAATTATTGACCTTTCTCCGTCACTTTAGTCTTGGTCAAACATATATTTCTAAGGTTTTCTTGAAACTTGACCTCAGAAAAATGCTAGTACAGTCTGATAATGTCATTGTGTTAAAAAGGCATACCTTTGTTGAGCCTATTATCTGTCTGTTAGTGTCATTCATTTTAAGATTCTTCTCTTAACTGGAAATATAAATGTTATTTCTTATTGATTGATTGAAGTAAAACGCCTATGATACAAAGACTACGCGAAATGATTCAGCATCCATACACAATACCCTGTATTGTATAGCGGCATTGAGTATTCATGTGTATGCACAGTACAGAAGAGTCACTAAGAAAAATAGAACAAATAGCATTATGTTAATTATTTAATTCAGCTGGGGCTTGTTAAAGCAACTGGACCGTGAATTGTAAATAACAAGTGGCCATGTGTAACGTGGCTAACATGTAATAATTTATCTTCCCACTTAACAAATGGCCCTATATATAATTTTTTTTACTTATTAATAATTATACAATAAGAAGTCTGATGTTTAAGACAAATCAGGAATCATCTCATCATCTTCTATTGGTACCATAGATCAAAATTAAATCGGCTCAGATTTGCTGAATTTGTGGATAGACAGAAAATTAACCAACAGCTACTTTGATAAGAGTCAAGGTTGAAATTTTAATCAATGAATTGTCTTTTTTTTTGTATCCACATATTGTCTAGTTCCAGCTTCTCCAACATGTTTGATTATCACTGTCTCCTTGGGTTTTGGACTGTTGGTCACACACACACACAAAAAAAAAGACCTTTAATGGCATTACCAAGGGGAAAATGTGAAGGGCATTTCTCATTATTTACGGACGTTTTCTAAACCAAGCAATTAATCAATTAATAATCAGCAGATTAATCAGTATTAAAACTAATCACCTGTTGCAGCACTAATAGTAATCAGATAAATAAATCAGCTCCTCACTGATGTGATTCAGATGTCACCTGTCTCCGGCGCTCAGGAGAGGCCATCACTTGAAATGTCTAAACTGAACAATCGGTTTGAGAAGGTACAAATAAAAAGCACACTGAGCTGACACAGATGTTACTTTCAACCTGAAATGAGATCATGCAAAGCGTGGGAGATAAATACACAAATCGAAATGACTGACATCTACATTAAAGAACATGAAGAGCCCTAAACGCCAGTCTGCATACATGAGCAAATAAATGCTGGATTCCATCTACGGGAATAGCTGCTCGACGACAATCCACTGCAAACAACAGAGGGATTTTATATGTGGTGGCACTGTGACGAGCGATAGTGCTCAGCTTTTGTTTATTATGGTTATACATCTTGCACTTCACTGTAAAACAAAAAGCCAAGCCTCCCACTAATGACTCATCACTGAAAGAACACAGGCATCATGTTTACAGGGACTGAGCAATTAAGTGTCTGCCAATTACAACAGTGACTGTGACAACCAGACATTAATATCTATACTGACAGCAGTAGAGGAGTGACATAAAGTGCTGCTCGATAGAGTGATAAAGATTCACAACAAAACTAAAGCTTCCTTAAATTGAGACGCAAATATTCGGCGTCTGAGAAAACTCTGGGACAGCAGACAAAACAAAACATTGCAAATTAAATTTGTTATGTTGAAATTCAAAAAAAAAAAAAAAGAGGTGGCACCAGCACAACCTCAAAATCACAAACAGACAAAATCAATCATAGACAGAGAGCAGTGTTGCCAACGTGGCAACTTTCTCGCTGGGTCTATTGACTTTTCAGACCTTCTTAGGCATCTTTATTTTTTAAAATCGACAAGCGGCAACTTATTCAGACCATCAGGGAAAAAGGACAATGAAAACTGGGTAATTTAAACTTTTTATTCAGATATAAGTGCAAGGAACAACTAGCAGAGCCTCTATGGTGTGTGCCCATGTCAAAAGTTATTCAACTACATTTATTATGTAGAAGAATTTCAAGTTGGGACATTGGTTATTAAGTCTGGAACAGCTGAAAGTAGAATTTGGTTGCAGGACACTGAGGAAAAAAAACAGTTTATTTTGAGCCCTGCAAACAGAAGCAGACGTAGTTTGTGACTTGCTGTGTGGACATCTAGCAAACTAAAGAGCCAAATATATTCTCCGATAATAGAGACCAAACCAGACGCACAAGGATGGTAAACATTTGTTGGGTGGTGTTGTGTTTTCAATTTTTACTTTTAAAGTCCACCTGATTTTTTTTTTGTAGTCAGTAATAAAGCAGATGTGCATTTTAAATGTATTGACTATATTTTTTTATATTAGAAAAGGAAGAAAATTATCGTTAAAGTTCCTTTTCGTCTCAGCCTGCTGGATGTGCGTGTCCGTGTCTGTTTGATTGACAGCAGCTGGCAGGCTGCCAGACTGTTAACACTGTAATGAACGAGAGATAAAGTAAACAGTCTTGAGCTGTAGCCTATGGTACATGTGACGGGCTGACAGCGTGTTAGCGGCATTCAGCACGCCAGCATCTAAAGCAAACTTAAGTGACATTTGCAGGTACGTTTACAAGCTCTTTAACGTGCTGCAGCTGAGCACCTAATTAGCTATCCAGCCTATAAACCGGACGTTAACAGTACACTTTTCCTCAGTGACTGTTCGTTTGGTGGCTCATTCAACAGGCGAAGGTGCGGGTCAAGACGTGCTCATGTTTGGAAGTTAGATAAGGAGGAGCCTTTAGCAGGAAAGCCCACGTGGGCTGCGTGCTGTCTGGCTCAGTGTCACCGTCTGCCGATGCTGGTGCTCTATGCAACATTTGATCGGTTATATATAAATCTGCATAGATGGATATTTCACTGAATTAATGCCAGACTTAGGGGTGTCATCATGAAGTTAAATATATCAACATTACATGTCTCCCTTTTGGTTTCTGATTTATTCTCAAACACAGAACAAGCTTTTAACTTGCTGTCACTGTATGCCATCATTAATAACTACGCTTTTGTGTAGATTATTACCTTTCACCATAAATATTCTGCATCTTTATGTCTGGAAAATACTCTGAGTTGCCGGTTTATTGGGTCCCGCTCAAACAAATGTGGTCTAATACAACAGTCCTGCAGTCAAGCCTCCCTTCATGCAAGTTCTAATGATAATTTATGCCGATTTTAGCAGCCACAGTTACAATATATGCGCTGCTGGATTATACCGCATTAGAAACACTTCTAATATTTTGTCTATCCCATTAGAATAAAAACTAGAAACACAACTCAGCAAAATAAAATTCAACAGCAGCACTGCAAACTACAGCCTCCAAAATGTCCATAAAGTTGAATCAACATCCCCAAAACAGTTTTAAACAAAAGCCGAATATTAAACCCTTCATGAAGGGGGAATTTACTACAGGGTTTGTTGTATTAAACTTATTGATTTTAGTTGATTGTACCTAATGAACTGAGTGTACGTTGACTGGACATTCAGTAGGTCCACTCATGTCACCTGCACATTATACGACTATCAGAGGCGTCAGATTGCTGTATTGATCGTGTTACATGACTGCTTATCTTATAATGGATTGTCTCGATGTTGTTTGCACATTACACGAGTGATTGGCGACATGACATGACACTCGAGACACAGGAGACCCCCCCACTGATATTCGCTCGCCCTGTATCACGCCCTATTATTGGCTTTAGGTCGCGGCAAAACAAATTTCACACTACAGGATGATTTGGACTCACAGGCAGGTCCAGATCTTTAACCTGCTGGACATATCTTCAGCGTCTATCAATATTGTTTTTGTAATAACCAATTTAAAAATATAGATCAACTGTCACTTATTCAAACAATTGCAGATAATGTCATACAGCATTAGCAGAATACATTATCCACTGAGAAACAGTCATATTAATATTGTCTATTACAAAGGTTAAGACAGCTTAGGATTTGTAATTCATCTGAAGAGCATTCAAGTGCTATATGTGGTGATCTGACTCAAGTCTGAGCTAATAATAATAATGTCAAGGCACGTTTGTTAATTGAGGAGAATGATAATTTAGTTTTAAGCCCTTTAAGATGAAGTTAATGGCCGGTCAGTTATTTGACTGCACAAGTCAAGCCAACATTAGACTCACTGTTCAATCCTTCATAAATATTTCTGACTATAAAAATACTAATACTCTTTAATGCACAATGAGACGATACCAGCCTGCTAATGCCTGTATCATAACATCCCAAACATCCTTGGTTTTTTTTGTTTTGTTTTTTTTACATCAACCAAAGTTGCGTTCTGTTTCAATGCCACATTAGAGGATGACGTTATTCATAGATAAAACTTTGTGTTCCAGGAAGTGGGATCTGTGACACACACTTTCAGTGTTTAAAGAATAAACGCTGCTGTCATTCCAAATGTCTTCTGAGAGCAATGGGAGCAGCAGCACAGTACCTAAAATGTGGCCTTGAATATAAAACGTCGGGCTACTCTTCCACCCGTACTGATCATGGTCCTTTTTAATTACTATCTATCTTATCTCATTTGTAGGAGCCACCCAAGGTTCTGTTTATTGTAGCCCACTTCATTACTGTCATGTGGCCAATGTGGTTGCCATGGTGTGACCATTACACCATGTCCTTTGAATTTCAATTATCATTCAGTCTGATTTGAGCTGAGGACATTACCGGTCTCCACAAATATCATTTTCTCTCATCTTGAGGAGTCAGACCTCACCCCTGAAAGTCATATCTATAATCATTCCTCTGCAATAGATGTCATTCGATGGCATGGAAAACAGAGTGCAGATGGGGAATCATGCTCATTTTATCTCCAAGTGATTTTCACACGTACAAATGTTGCATCGGCACAACCGTGCCAAAGACTACTGCTGCACATCAAAAGAGGTTGGCTTTGTGTGGTGTTTAAACAGATGTTCATCTTGTAAGGTGGACAGACACTTTCCACGACGGATGCATGATTTTGGATTTGTGCTGTAATCCGATGTCCATATTTTCCAACTAATTTTGGCCGATACCAAAATATGCACATATTTCTTTCCACTAATTAAAAAGAACCAGCTCTCCTGTAGTAGAATTAGCATATTATTATGCCTGATCGTCTCGTGATGACCCACTTGCAAGTGCTAGAGCTTTTCAAAATGTACACATACTGTACCAGTGGGAAAAAGTCTGTTGTAATGATCAGGACGACGGCCCTTAAGACTTTATTGAAAAACTGCAGTTTTGCTCCTCCTCGTACGACCGATGCAGAGCATTCTTTGCAAATAGCAACTTTGCTATCCACTTAATTCACTCTAAAAACCCTCCACATAACAGACATGCACGTGTCACATGCACAAAATTCGGGCGTCGTCTTATCAAGCCCGTCGCATCGGCAGAAATGTTTCATTTGGGCTGATATCAACATTTCATTTTAAAGATTCAATCGGCCGATCCAGATTGCGCTGCCATCATCGCACAGGCCTACTTTCAACCAAAAACTGCCGCTCTGCAAGACTCATAAATGTTTACGCAAGGGTGTCAGTTCAAATATGCCGAGGCTCCACAATGTCATTCAGTATAAATAAAGCACCAGTTCATTTAGATAATGATGGAGCTCTCACTCAATAACAATCGAGACAAATGGCAACACAGCCAAGCTCCACTTAAAGAAGGAAAATACAGGCGAGCTCTGCATTCTACACTTACTTGGGTAAACCCTATTTGTTCAAAAGAGTTGTTTCTCCATCACTCAAGTAGTAAACAATGCCCAAGGATGAGAGGCGGATTTTTTCCACTTAGTCATTATCCCTGCTAACCATTTGCAGTCCATCAGTGTATAGATTGACATTACCGTCTCCCCTTGGTCAATCGTTAGGTCTAATTCCACATCTGCTCTCCACACTTGACCTCGAGTCAGTCCTCGCTTTTCCAATGTGCCAGACAATATTAGTGAACGACTGCACAGCATGTGTCATCCAGACATTTTAGAGAGGAAGCTCAAGTGCACTTTCCATTAGAAATCATGCGGCGTTTGTCTGCTGCTGTACATCTTGATTGGATTTTTTTCCCCTCTGTAACTTGAAAAGAAAGTATTGATCAGATGTACATGATGATCTGTGGAATGTTTTCGACTCAGCGATCATGTGACAGACTCAGACAAAGACGGTGTCTGCTGTCATGATAAATGAGTAGGAGGGCTGACCGTGACTTTTCCACAAGGAGATGTTATACGAATGCACAAACCCTGATGTGTTTACGCGCACATTTTAATGTAAAGCAAGAGGGAACCTACTGTAATTACATGACAAGATTATCATGCAAATGATCAACAACATCCTTACCTGCCTCCGTCATTAATTGCTACACCTCTTGTCTGACCCTGTGTAACATTAAAGAGATTCTCCATTTAATTTGCAGTATGCTTATATCCACAGGCGGACATTGACGTAAAACAATGTGACTGTGTAGCTGCACTCTATGTATAATCCAAAACTCTCTGTAGTCCTTTTAATTGCCGTCCAAAATACTCATAAATATTTGATGCTGTGGAGATCCCACTAGATATTACCGTTTCCAAGAAGAGTCTGCTAAGGTAAAAGACATCAAAGATAGTGTCAAGAAAATGTGTCAAATATGTTTCATGAAATGCTCTGAAAGGGAATATTTGAAAGTGTAAAAGGGTGGAGCTGTTTGATCTGTATCGAGAAGAAGAAGAAGTAGAAAAAAAAGAATGATGCAGAAGTTCTTACTGTACAACACCAGCCTCCCAACCCTGACCCGGAGGTGGACAGTCATATCTCATGGGATGAGTGTCAATGCAGCCTTGTGTTCTGCCTGAGTACCAATTGATTTCTGCAATGACACATAGCCCTGCACCACCATTATGTGGCCTGGGTAATCCACTCAATTCATTAAAATCGAATCGTTCTTAATCAAGCTCTCACGTGAGCATGGCCGAGCACCAAAATAGTTAATTTAACAAAGATAATAAGAAATGATATTCTATAATTCTTGCATTTCTTCTTGTTGTTTTGGTTTCGGAATGCATATCCAGGTTTTAGCATCCATAATAAGGCCGAGTAAGACGAGGAGATGCTTTTTAGATTTTAATGCTATGAAACTGAATTAAGCGTAGAGCGGAGGCTTACCAAAATGCTGCTATCATACATAAAAATTTAAATGGGAGCTTTTTCATTAATTCTAATTCCTTAAGGCGACTTTATCAGGTCACACCGTGGAGGTTGCAGTTAACATATGAAATGGATTCTCTCACGCACCACTGATGCGACGATAGTGAATCAAGCAAAGCGAGGCAGAGCAATACATGGACTAGACAGCTCGAGTCACAATTCATTTGCCTGCCGCGGATACACCTTACAGTCAGTCTCTTCAATGTTACACTATTGCAACAAAAGGAATGAGGATGTCACATGTGATAAGCATTGTCACAACAAGAACACAACAAGTCAAGGAAGGTTTACGGGACCAGCAGAATCTGCCTACAGTATTATGTTACTCCCTTCGCTTGTTGTTTTCATGACCAGAGAAGAAAGAAAAAACATAAAGCTGAATATCTCTGAAATAGTTTGAAATAAGGCGCACTAAAATGTCTGAAATTCTGTACTGCTTTTAATGAAATCTGACTATGTCAGCAATAATAAAACCAATTTCAATAGCTTTATGTTAAATGCATCACTGCCAGCTGTTATTGCCTCAGCAGAGCCACTCCAGGGCGGTGGTAGATCAAAAGATACCATAGCAGGATAATATGCCAGTTAATTACCACAGGCTATTAAAAGCATAGCTAATTCTGTATGTTTGACAGGGATAACAGTAGCCACGAGGCATGTCGACCAATGAGGGAGGAGCGAAACAATGATGGAGCGGACAGGTTTTATGGATCAACTGGTTTCCTTGTTCAGTGACCTTTCATTGAATCCATCCATGGTTGCGTTGTGTGGTGATGACAAATCTTCAGAAACAGGAAAATGACATTTGGCCTTATTGCTGTCCTTTCACTGTAATTTCACATAATATATGCGGCTCAGTAATGGGTAAAAACCTAGACAGGAACACATGTACTACTAAGTCAATCCATTTTTTTTTTCCCCCCCACCAAACCACTTCTCATTTTAGGTTTCGTCTCATAAAATCACCCGTCTAATACAAACAGTACAGCCAGATCAATATGCGACTGCCATCTTCCCAATGGTAAACACCTTTCAGTGTTCACTGATGATCTTGGAAACGGCAGTTTGACAAAGAAATCTTAATTTAAGGTCCAATTACGCGCTTTTTCCTTCACACAGTGATAAATGAGGAGGGGGATTAAAGATCTTTGTTGTCAAACCTTGAAGCATATTGTAATTTAATATGACACGTCAAATTACAGCCTCAAAAATGACTACAGATCAATCAACGCTTCTCTGACAAGATGACAACAGAACTGATGATCAGCTTTAAAAAGGTGGGACATATTTCAAGGCTTTTTTGGGGGTTTTTTCCGAGGATGTCAAGCCTACATGTTGAGCAAGAAGATCTTTGTGGTCTAAAAAGACTCCGTTCGTAACATCCCTTGTGTCTCTAATTTGTAATTAGGGCTCATTTATTATTGTCTGTTTTTTTCTCCCAATTACAGCATTTTATCAGCTGGTTATAGCTTGTGGTTCCACATCTGCCTGCATTGCAGATCAGTTCAGGACCTGAGGCCATGTTTAGTTTTATTTCCCTATTTATGAAAGTAAATCGAGGTTCAGTGGGTCACACTTGAGTTATCAACCTTGCCTGGAAAACCCCCTTTGCCTTTAACCAAACACAGCCTTCTGCCTTTCTTATGTAGACTTTAGAAAACAAACTATCTAATAATACACTGATTGTATCTATGTTTTCTGGTAATTGCTTTTGATGACATCCCCCCTCAAGAGGAAGCATACAATCTGTGCTGACCTGCCAAATAATCACTGAAATGCCTCCCTCTCCGATTACCATCCAAAAGATCGCTCTTTAAAAATAAACTCTGAGACACAAACATCAAACTTAAGAGCAATATTAGTTAATAAAGCAATAAAACCCACTGAATGTTTCCAAAGCTGCTGCCTGAAGGTTATTTATGTATTTATGTATTGCCTTATGTGAGCATTAAAATTGTAGGTATGTTAAAGGGTGTGGGGGCTTAATTTGCTGACTACTAAATACTAGAGGTTAATACATCAATACAGCCCCTCAGTTATATGACTCATACATCATCAGTGTTCCCCTCTGGTATTGACTATTTTGTTGGATGTAGGCAATAACCTTGACTTCTTTCTCCAGAAGTCTCCATCTACTGTAACTCCTGATGCAAACAAAATAATTCACATACTCACTCAGTCATCTGTAAGGCATCATACCACAACAGAACATGGATATCTGCGTGTTTAAGTTCATATCAACAACAAAACAATGGTTTCAGAGCCACCGTTCTTCCCCTCTGCATGCATTCCTCAGCAACTGCATTCAACTAATTCAGCAAGAAGAGATGAGTATCGAAATGTTTTTTGGCACCGAGGAGAGAAAGGGGAGGCAAGTTTTATAATGCATGCCTTCCTCTGTGCGATGTCTCCATGGTATAGTCAAAGCCCTGAATTTCGTCTTACGGCTCTCATTAAGGCAGTGGTTAGATAATGATTTAATTAATCATCAAAACTCCCCCTCTTCACACATTTCTCTCCTATTCATTCTTCTTGCCCATCACTCTTCCCTTCGGCTTCTCCTTCTTCCAAAAAAGCCTTACACCACGCGCACATATGTATATAGGAGCACACACCTGCTCTTTTTCGAGACACTGCAACACAAGTAGCCTTGTCCTTTTCTCTCAGTTCCCCTGACTTCAACTTGCTCTCCCTCCCAGACCAGCAGGCAGCAAAAGTCCCAAAAAGCAATGTCACCACTATTCAGGAGGAAATCGCATTCAGTGAATTACCACGACAAAAGGAGAACTGTTTCTCAGCCTGCCCCAAACTGAGAAAGATAATAGCCTAGTTCAACAGATAAGCTCTTCCTTCTTTCCTTTTAAGTCTTTCATTCTCCAACATGCTTAGCACACAGAGAGCCTCTGCCAGGATGAATTAAGGCTTCAGTATTAGGCAGGACTGAACAGATCTTCTGATTACTAATCTAAGATTGCCCATTGTATCCTTTGAACCTATACACTCTTTTGTTTCAGAGTCTCTAGCAGGGTGAAACTGACCAAAAAAAAAAAAAAAGAGCCCCTCTCCTTTTGTTCATCTCTTACCTGGTGTTGAGGCTCAAAGCTGGACACAGAAGCAGTAAGCAAATAGCTTGGATGAATTTCATAGCTGTCTCACACTCCCGTTCCTTCTCCCTTCTCAGATGCTTTTTGCCTTTCCCCCGTGTATCTCTCCCCGCTCTCTAGCTCTCCCACTGGCTGCCTGGGTTTTTTAGCGCACTCTCATATACACATACACACACGCAGAGACACACAAGCAGCGAGGCAGACAGATGCAACACAGTGGCTCGGCGAGAGGGAGGATCTCTGGCTTTAAATAACACAGGGACACGGACTGACTTGCTAATGGAAAGGAGCGGGTGGGGCTGAAATCAAGAGAGGGAGATGTGGGAGTGATATGATGTCAGCGCCCGTGCAGCTCCGGCTATTGGTGAGAGGCATTCTTGCCATTGTTTGGTGCCGGTTGTTCCGCCAACAATACATCTCTCCATTCATTTCATTCTGCCTCTCTACTACCTGCAGCATGATAGGTGGAGATACAAGACATTTAGAGTGAGCAGCCCAGGTCGTCCCTGCAAGAAAACATGCAGTTCAGTCCCAGCAAAGTCACGATTCACTTAAGGGAAGACTCCTAAAGTATAATTAGTAATAATGCTCTGTACTTAAACAGAAAGCAGGTTTAGGTTGTTGATTTGTAACCATACCGTCAGCGGGGAACAAACATTCAAAACTACTTGAAATAATAAACTGTGCAGCCAAGCATTATTTACACTTTTCTCTCCTTGCTTTATTCTTTATTAGGCTTTAATGATTTTCCAGTTCTTCCCAGATAAATGATGTGTCCAATAACATAAGTAGACCAATGCATTTTTATTTTTATTTTTTTTATATTGAGCTACAACTGGCTTAACTAATATGAATTTAAACATGTCATCTCAAGAAACTAAACCCAAACAAACACATGAAAATACAATTCTAAAAACAAAGAGATTTAAAAGGAGAGTTAGAAAATTAAACAATGTAGAAGAAGTAGGGATATAACTTACCAGCTATTAGAGTTTGTATGGAGTCAACAAAGATGATATAACAATATTATGTTTATTTATTTATTTGTTTTCAAAATAGTTTAATGATTTAAAAATCATATTAAAATTCCCAGGAAGATTGGGTGATATGGATCCTCTATTACACTGTCACATTGATATACAGAATATTATGAAGAAGTAAACTGGATGGAAATTATGCTGAGAAACTATTCATGGATACAATAACAGATTGGAAATGTCTCCTTTTGTGTACGTGAATGAATTAAATAAAGAAACTCTCACGCCAATGCAGTAATTCTACTAACATCTAACATTAACATTATTCACTGCTCATGTATTGCATAATAATACTAGACCACAACCATAATACATATTTAGGGGTGGCTGTGGCTCGGAGGTAGAGCGGGTCGTCCACTAACCAGAAGATCGGTTCGATCCCCGGTTCGATCCCCTCCAGTCTGCATGCCGAAGTGTCGGTGTGTATCAAATGTGTATGAATGAGATACGTACTGTAAAAGCGCTTTGAGTGGTCGGAAGACTAGAAAGGCGCTATATAAGTACAGTCCATTTACCATGATACTAGACCACAACCGATACTATATTGTTGGAATGCTGATACAGATATAAATATTTGCAATGAACCCCTAAAATGTGGTTATAAGCCCGTTGTTACAAAGATAGCTAATGGAGTCTGGATATTTTACAGTTCAGCTGTAAATGTTACGGTCCAAAAATCACATCATTGCACTGAAAGTAAACCACAGAGGAAATTAAACTTGTTAAAATTAGAAAATGAACATAAATAGATAATATTTAATTATTAGATTCAGCTGAGCCGAGGCATCTTGTTGTGTAATGTTATGTAAAAAAAGTTCATCATATCAAGGATACATCGGTATCGGCATATATGTTGTCCGATATGCACCAATATATCGGCCATTATCCAATCTATCGGTCGGGTCTACGTAATACACCCACAAATAACTACCATGGTATCCATGATGTAGCAAAATGTCTTACTGTTGATAGTGGTTTATAATGTATAGTCTCACAGTGTATGTATTTAAAAAAAAGTCTGATTTTCTATCTATTGTAAGCACAAGGTCTTAATTATCGGAATAAAATCCAGTCATCATTTTCAACAAGCTGATATGGATCTTTTCTGTGTTATAAAGACAGACATTCAAAAGGAGTTCTCATCCGTTATATCACTCACGCCTGGACATTGATAGATAAAAATAAGAATAGACATAAAAATAGAAATGCGTAGTAATGAAACCGTCTCATTCCCGTCTTTACTTGCCCCGTGGATCACTTTGAAATTCGAGGTTAACCTTATAAAAGTAAGAACAGCTCAAGAACAAAATGTTGAGAACTAAAAGGATGTTCTGAGTGAGACTCCAAGCCATGTAATCCAGGTAGAATATTAAGCAGTCTGTACAAAAAAAGGTGGAGGTCACACACCATAGGCATGATAAATGATTTCCATTACAGGTTTAATAGAGTTTGGACTCTACTGTATCCCAGCCGTAGCCCGTTTTCCATACTGAAAGATTCCCACCTATTTATTTGGTATAATTACAAGTTCATGCATGGAAACCCATGGTGACCAGTTGTAATGAGTCTGCTAGACCGCAACTTGCCTTGGTTACCGGGGAGAGCGTCCTCTGCGGACCTTCGTAATCTGTCTCAATCATGTATCACATCAGCCAGAAACTTGTAGTCCCAGAGCTCTGAGCCAACCTGTTGAGCATTTTCTCATAATGAAGAATAATTACCATGAAATGAGCATGAATTGTTGATATTATGCAAGATTACATTTGAATAAATCCCCATAGCTGAGCCTGAATGTCACATCAATTGATTTGTGTATTTTGTTTACGAATTCTTCATTTGAATTTTGATCATGCCTAAACGGGATGCTTTGATTTAGTCGGAGCCAAGCACTATTTAATGCCTTTTTTTTTAAAATCTGCTTTCCGTAAGCCCGTTCTTTCATTATACAATAGTTACACAGACAAACTGAGGCACAATGACATTACAAGACTCTCCAATGTTTGTTTTGAGCCATTAAAGCAGTTTTGCAAACAGAAAAAGATCCTATTCCTCTGTGCCAGTTGAGCACTGGATACACTTATTCCTTTACATTTCCGAAACGCATGAAATAACCACAGATGTCAAAAGATTCCAGTCGCCTCCCCGCAATCTAAACCTCTTAGAATCACAGTATTCCAGCTGAGATAGTTAAAAACGCAGCTGGAATGCTAAAAAATTAAAAAGGCGGCTGCGGAGCTCTGTAAGGCATATCAGAAACATAATAAGTGCATTTTTTTTTTCCTTCCCGCACTTCCTCCAATCATTTCTTAATGCCTGAAAGCCAAAGTCAAAGTCATAAACATCCTCGGAGTGATGCAACACAAATCTTTTGCAGGCAACTTTTTAACATTTCGGCTATGTAAAAGTGAAAGGAAAAAATCCTTGGCTTTTTATTTTTTATATCCACTGTGGTCACTGCAGAAGAAATGATGAATGTTGGGCTTGAACGGCACAATCAGGCGGGAAGACGATCTGATAGAACTGTGCATTGAAGCATTGGTCTGTATAAGGCGTGACAGTCCTATCATTCACTGTTTTGGAGGACTTGTTTGGGTGTTAAACCATAAACTCCTACATATTTGTTGATATAAAGCACTGCGGTGTCTGTATTTGTGTGCATGTGCATGTGCACTGTTGTGCTTCTATCTTTCTCATGGACACTTTTGCAAAGTGAGAGCACTCTGGTTCTCACTTCTTTAAAAGGGTATTTGAGGGATGAGGTTTCATAAACTTGGTTAAGGGAGAAATGTAATAATTGATAACGTTGTTTTGTGTTTTTATCCTGTCTTACTTATTTCATAACGCAATTTGAAAAGAAACCGTATGAAACGCACTATATAAATAAGTTAATAGTTAAGTTTTGGGGTAAGGTGCTATAGAATACATTATGTCAGTAAGGGTTCTCACAAGAATGAGTGTGTTTACTGGGCTGTATGAGAATTTTTAAAAATAAGGAAAAGGCAGAGCTTGCCTCCCAGCTGTCAAAATAAGAGTCTCTGAGCCTTTGAAGCCATATATTCTTTAGCTGAGTCCAGCATAAAGGACCATGAGTCCATGTGTTTTTGTTTTCTTTTTTAACCCTCCTTTATATATATACCACTTATTCATCCTAGAAAGGTTCTTGCAGAATACTGAACAGTAGATCCGTCTATTTAGTAACATCCTGGCCCACATTTGAGCATTTTAAGCACATTCACCAGCGGAACTGACAAACAAAACCAATACGATTTTTTGCTAAGCAGCTTCACTGGGTAAACTGGGTTAAATGGTTTGCTAAAGAGCACTCAAAATACTCACTTTCCAGTCCACGTTTCCCGTGCCTAGAAATAAATTGTATCTTTTTGCCTTCTGGTCACAAGCCAGCAATGTTTCCATGTCTACAATAACATATCCAAGGACAGCGATATTGACTGACAGATGCTTGAGTAAATCAAAATATCCTGATTCTGAGCTAGTTAAAATAATGGCCTGTCAGCAACGTTGCTGCTTCTACTGACGACTGTTCGCTTTCTGCAAAGATGCCCCTCATTGCTTTTTTCTTTGGCATGAATATTTAGCTCAGGAAGATAAGTTAGCAAGTACTGAAATCTCCATAGTCTATTATGTATGTTTACAGGGGGGTTGCACTAGAAGATAAAAAAAAAAAAAAAATCCAGCATTCCCTTGCATAAATTTCCATTCTCAACATCTACAATGCCATTCAACATTTTGTGTGGAAAAGGAAAGAGAAAACAAAAAAAAGAGAGAGAGAAGTCTGGCAGCAAAGCTGAAGCTTAAGGCAGTTCCCTGTCAGTTGCTTCATTCTCTCAGTGCAGGAGTATGAAAATATGCCTTCACAGAACTGCTGCTGAAATAAGCTCTGAACATCGCGACTGAGATGTTTAGTTTGTCAACACACGTTCAGAACAAATGACCAGAGATACTACGAGAACAGTCTTAATGTCACTGAACACAAATCCCCACAAATCCCCACACAGCTGTTGTTGGTCATTAGTTAGCTAAGATGTACAGTAGTAGTGAAGCATAGATGTGGAACATCTGTTCCATGCGTGTCACACGCAGGCCGTTAGGTTATCCAATATTCAGCATAGAACAAAAATAGCTTGTTTAACCCTTTAACACACAGCCTGGCGGAGATGGCATATTTTAAATTTTACATATGACGTTCCAGCCATACACTCCGCCGTGTATTGTACCTGGAGAATAAAGTGTACTACGGGAAATAAAAGACGGAGAACAGATTCCGATGTGCAACAAAGGTTATAAGAACTGCTGTTTAATTTTGTTTTAAGCTGCATTCATTTATTCATTTCTATTTTGTTAACCACAAGAGAGCAAAAAAAAAAAACAAAACAACCCCAAGATGACCGTTTGGTCTCCACCGACTGCTCTAGCCACTAAGTTTGTCTGCATGCACAACAAACTGTGTTTTTGTTTTGTACTAGCGTTGTTCTAAAGTTTTAAATTCTTCATACAGTGGATTTAATATAAAAACACTGATTAGTGGAGCTTGAAGTTCTTTTAACTTAGTTTATGTTCAATTAAGGTAAGAGTAAAATACAGTCATTTTTTTGTTGTTGTTGTTTGTTTTAATCAATTATTGGAAATTGTAAAGTATATACTCAATTTTTCCAGAAAACCCTCTGGGGTGCCCTCAAAATTCCTAGACCCCACTTTACAAACCATTTGCAGGTCATCTTCAGCAAGTCCAAGTCAACTCCAATCTAGTTCAGTTGTCCTTAAATATGTCAGTTCTGTCACCATGGCAACAGCATGATAACAACTTGTAATGCCGTAAAATTAAAGAAAATGTAAAAAAAAACTGGCAGAAAAAACATGTCAGAAAATTTATTTGTAACACGTCACACCAGCCACAACAATTTTACTATGTCAACATCCTGGAAGATCGTAATTCATTTCAGCGCTCTGTTGAATCAGGAACTAAATCAGGTAAAGGAGGCAATGGACACAAAGTGAGCAATAAATCAGACACTTAACACATTACCATTTCACTCTACAAAAAGCAAAGAGTACTGGCCTGTGGATGACTTAAATTATGTTGAAGGAACTCTTTCCTTAAGCTGTTTAAAACATGTCCAAAGCATTTCAAGCTGATGTAATTGTACATCCAGTGTAATATATCTTAGAACTGGATACTTCAGTGAGTTTGTCTATGTAACAGGTTCATATACCTTCAATTAAGTGCAGTAATAATACTTTATTGATAACGTGATAATGTGATATATATGTTAATACTTGCTTTCTTTTTAACTTCAACTTTACTTAAGGCTAAAAGGAGAAATCTGGGTCAGGAGGTTGAATTGAAGGTGGTGCTCATGAATCTTTACGTTGAAACCTACGCAAATCTGATCAATTTTATGAATCTTTTGACACGCAGCCAACAATCCTATCACATCAGCACTAATAAGTGTAGGACAGCTAAACATAGCTATCTGACCAGGGGGCTACAATATAGAACAACCAAAGTCAGTAGCAGGACACCCACAATCTGAGCCAAGGTGCCAGGACACCCACATTTATAGCTGATAAACTGGCAGGACACCCACATGGAGCTGAATTAAGATGCCAAGACACCCACTTTTAGCAGTAAGACAGCAGCAGGACGTCCATGTTTAGTGGCAGAGCCGTTATGGATTTGCATGACTGTGATAACACGGCACAGGACGTTTTTAAAACCCTGCACGATTCAAACCAGTAAGGAAAACCCAGCCATTTTAGTCCAGCTTTGTTCACTCCAATGCACTGTAATGTTCCAGCAAGACCCCTGGAGCAAAGCCTTGGCCTTAAACCATGGTGATGCAGCCACTGGAGAGGAGTATTTGTGTGGGATTGTTGCCTCGGTTTATTGTGATTCTGTGGGGTTGTTAGCCAGTGAGCTACTTACCCTGTATCCTCTGAGCGAAGGCAGAAACTGCTAAACAGCTTTTTTTCTACAAATTAGTCACCCATATGATTGTTAGAAGAAGACCATTATTAATTAAGTTAATTATGTATAATTAAATACTGATTATACTTTACATTTTAGAGCTTTGGTTGATAATCTCACTAAGAGCAACTCGCAGCAGAATACGCCTAAAGTCCTGCATCAGCAACATTACATGCATCTAATTTGTGTGGCTAAAACTTAATGATAACAGATGTAACAATTAAAGAAGGATTATTTTAACTGAGGAGGGCTAAGGACACAGCAAACAGGCCTGAATGTGGGAGTCTTTTCACTGTAGGAGGAATACAGAATTGTCAACAGTGCTCGTGTTTCAAGAACTGTGTACAGTGTGTTGAACTCCTTCAGATATCTAACGCGAGACAAGCTCAAAACATTGCGTCATGGGTCGGCAACATTCCGCTGATTTATTCCGAGAATGTCAAGACCAACCAAGACCAAGGTTTTACATCCACAGCACTGAATCTTTAACAGCCATTATGCAGGGTTGCATTGCTTCACTGAGGTATAAAAACAGCCTGGTTTCACAATACCCGCTCATTCCATGTGTCAGGACTCGTGGCCTTGAGAAGAATAAAGAGATAGCCCACTGTCATGAGTCACTAGATTGCTACTGTACATGCCATAGCTTCAGGCAAAGGATCTATTTATTTGCTGATCTATAAACATATAGATTTCTAGTTTCTGTAGCATCAGCAGCTTTGCCGTGCGGTCGCCCTCAGGTTTTTTATGCTCCAACATTTGCCTGTTCTATCTTCGATTGGTTTTGCACTATTAAATGACAATTTCTGAGGCCATTTTGCCCTCTCTTGCTCTCACTGGACTAGGCTGTGGCCTTTACAAGATGACCCCATAGGACGAATACAGAGCTATATAGGTGAATTACTGTTTATGAAGAGCGCTGTTCTGAGACAATGTTAGCTCTGCCATAAAGACAAACTGCTGCTAGCCTATATAAAAAAAAAAAGGTGGCAGGAGCATTAGGGCAGTTGTATTACAGTACATGTGCAATATTTTGGCACGAGGTTTATGAAGACTACACAGCATCATGCATTCTTGGTGACCGTTCTCTTTAAAAAAAACTCATTAAAATATGTATTGCATCCATCAAAATACAGAACCTCTTTTGCTTAATCCTTGCATTTCCTGCGGATACTGGCTTTTCAGTTTGCATATTGTAGCATTACCCTGCAGTTTCAATTTCAAAATGTAAAAAACCAGACAGACGCCAAGATTCTCATCTGTCACGCTATGAAATACAAATTGGAGTTGTTCCATAGACGGAGTATTGTGAGAGATTGAATTTGTGAATGCATATAATATTGATTTGAGCACATACTTTGCACTGAAATGAGGTGTCCTTCTACTCTTGTATGAGCCAGACAAGAGAAAAAAAGAAATCACTCAACTTCTTGTTCTGTCGAAGCATATGGTATGGTTGCTGTTGTGTGCATCTTCACACTGCCGTGCCGTCACATGGGTGGGTGTTTTTAATATATTACTCTCGAGCAGTGATCTTCAAAGTGGGAGGCGGGTCTCCCCAGGGGGAGGCTCAGTTAATGGAAGTGAAAAACTATTACATTAGTTATCAAAAGGAGATCACATAGAATAGCCGAAATGTATTCCATTTGCATACATGTGAGTTCACATACAGTAGTTTGGGGAATTTTACTGTTTTTTCCACGTTCCCAGTGTCAGAAACTGATAAATGTATTGGGGCGGACTTGTTCTTAGATTTGGTGTAAGCAATATTAGGTTATCTTGGCTCTATTGTGCAGTGTCTATGGGAAAAAATAGAAAAATCATGATCCCGCAGGCATCCAGGAATTGAGCAAAACTAAGCAAGTAAACTAAAAGGGGGCTGAGGGGATACCTTTTTCCAAGCTTTGTCTGAGGGGAGGCCCACAGTCTCAGTCTTTGAAAAGCCTTTCTCTAGAGGGGAGGGAACAATGGAGTACTACAAGAACACAAAAAGAATCGTCTGAGGTGAAAGCATTAACAATGCTCATAATTCAGAGGCTGCGTTTTAGACTCACTGATGGACTTTTACTTCCATCTTCAGGTGGTTCCTTAAACTGCATGTAATGTGAAGGCTGCCCACAGCAACAAAGCTTAGAAACAACATTGCACAGGGGTAGATTAAAACTATAAGATGCACTAAAGCTCCAATCTGGTTAAAAAAAAAAAAAGATTGTTACAATCCCTCAAACTTCATTATGGTGTGCATTTTCTTAATGTTGTTGTTTTTAGTGTCAAACTGCTGAACCCTCTCAAATAGGTAGTGAGGCATCTTTATAACCACGCATAGCTGCTTCTGTTACACAGCTGCTGCATGACCTGGATAAACAAAATGCTGCAGAGACGGCAGTATTAGCAGCATACCGCTGGTGTTGTGTCAGACACAACCGGGGACACAGACTTTATAGTAGGAAGCTAGATTGTCTGAATTTCAGATGAAAAGTAGTAGCATTTCTTACACCTTAAAATTTATTATTTACAAAGAATGCTACTTTTTTTTTTTCTTCAAATATTATCCAGGAAATCGTAGGACTAAATGTAGCCCAGAAACATTTCAAGCATGCCTCTTGCCCATGAGTTAAAAAACTGAAAGTTAAATTGATTTTCAAGTGCACTAAACATTTTTAATCTTTACTGATCCAGGCAAAGTTCAGGAACAAACATCCATGGTATTGACAGAATATATATTTGGCTGTATGACCTGTGTGGAAGGTCAGATTGTGGGTTATCCATCCCTAGAAACTCAGAGTTTTGCAAGAAAGGTGTAACCAAACATGGAATTTAAGGTAAGTGCAAACATATATGGATATATATAAATATGGATAGCTGGCCTTGTCTGTTAATAGAATAAAGCTGACTACAGGACACTTGAATAGCCAGATTAGAAGTCCTGGCATACACAGTGAAGGCTGAGAACAGAGAAGAGGAGCAATGGGAAAAGAGGGATCAATGACTGTAACTGATCAGCTGTTGTCTGGACTACAGGAGGTAGAGGCAACACACAGGGGTGCACAATTAAACAGGGCATTCAGCTGAATGTCTGCGGGAAGAGCTCAGGATGCAACAGAAACACAGACCTCCAGTCAGCCACAGAACGAGCCAGGAGGACGTAAACATGCAAGGGTTTATCCGTGCATCTTTGAGCCAGCTGCACCGCTTGACAAAATGATAAAGACTGACAGAGTGCAGCTGCGCCACTCGTGGGGGAAGATAAAGGCTCAGCCGATGGGAGCCAACAGTTATAACCAGAAGAACGGAGTTAAAATGCTGCAGTGACTTGTAATTGTTTTTGTCAGATTCTGTTGTCGATGGCAAGCAGAGAGGAAACGCTGACTGTGTCTGCTGGGAGCTTTCTTCAAAAGACAAACTGAAAGAAAGAAATGCCACCGGGACCAATTGGGTTCACTCCTAAATAAGCAGCACCATAACCTAAACGATGTGTGTATGGCTTGTAGTCTAATATGTCATTTTCTGTAGTTACGAGTGCTAAATTACCACCAGCTACTATAATAAGAGATAAATAGTAGAGCTAATGTGGGAATGTTAATCATCTAAACCTCCCCCAAACACACACAGAGTAAATGATCTTTTTTTTTTTTGCAGAGCTCTTTGATATTGTACAGTATGAAATATATTCTTTTTGTCCAAAGCTGAAATGTTGCCAGTGACTTCAAGTACTTAATACAATTTAAATTTCATGCAACTAGTGGTGTCCTTTTCACTTCCATCCATTATCTTCATCTGATGTTGTAGGTAGTAGTTACTTTGCAGATTAAGGTGTTACATTTAGGATATATGAGAAGCCCATAAAATATGATGAACGAGTATATTAAGTAGACGGACTCAGTGCCACCTGGACCACTGACAACATTAAAAATGCTGCTTGCAGGTTAATACATCAATATCACTGTGATAGAGACAATTCATTACAACGGGAAGTGTGCTTTGATACTTCAAGCTGATTTTGCTGTTAATCAGTATTGTAGTATTTTGGACTGGTCTTAGTCTGAAGGCCACTTTTTAAAGATCTCGTCTCAGAATCGACCTTGTTTTTAACTTGGTCTTTTCTCGGTCTCAGACAAGGAGGACTTGGGATTTTATTCGGAGACCACAACTGCAGGAACATGACTAAATTGCCTCTGCATTGTCTCATTTGTTTGTTTACATCATTACTGTGACTGAATGTAAAGCCTTCTGCTTGAAATGAAACCAATAACTTGACTCATTTCTAAATCTGAAGTTTTTTGTTGTTGCTCACAGCTTTCACACCTCTTCCCCCCCCCACACACACACAAAGTGAATGCAGGGAACACGGGGAAGTAGCTGTGGATGTCTGGGAAAAGATGTCAACCACATCGTCTATAATAAAAATCCGGCAACCTAAACCACAAAGAGTTCGTCTGCAAATAGTGTCTAAAAGAAAACCCATGGCAGTATGGAAATCCTGCAGCACAATGCTCACAGAGCCACCTGACACCACGGCTCACCCAAATGGATTTTGTGAATATCAGGTCGTGACTCAGTCCTGTCCTGCCTTCATCTTCATCTTGACTTGATCTCAATCCCTCACTGTTTCAGTCCTGGTTCTGATACACTCGCATCTTGGTTTAGATGGACTTGACTACAACAACCCTGCAGCTAATAAAACTTTCTTATTCATTAATATTTTGAAGAGAGGATTAATCAAAGTGCCCATGAGAGCGAAGATAGTACCAACACCAAGTAACCAACTTCAACATGGCTATCACCTTAGCACATTTCACATGTTAAAGAGCTGCAGCTGCTCGGAAGGAGAGTTTACTGGTTCCTGTAGAGAAAGGTATGTCATCACTTGCGCAACTTTGGGTGTGTAGTCTTGCTAATTATGTATTTTCACAGTTGACAAGTGAACACTATGATACTGAGTGAGACATTCCTCTGCAGATAATTTCACCTGGAGCCAGGATAACAAATGAAGACACAAATGACAGCGATGGGACCAATATTTAAGTCTACTGAAAAAGTACGGACGTATAAATTGGGAGCGTTGTCAGGTGTTTTCAGGATGCTCTCCATCATTGTGACCGGACAATGCATGTTGAACTGAACGAACTGAGATGAAAAATGCTAATTTCTGTATGTTGCAGCGGCACAATTCAATGTACATTCAATTCAACTTCTCAAACAGGTCAAATCTCCTTCCACACTGAGCACTATCGGATCATTAATCCATAGAGAAACCTATAAATAAACAATACTGACAAGAGAGTCCTTATTATTTTGCATAAGAGACGTTAACCAGAGCTAAGCACATTCATAGCATGGAAAACTAGCTTCTCACCCTGTTCGACTAGGTGTCGTGCCAGAGGGAAGAAGCTTCATTTCCCTATTAAGGAGATGTGGAGGACACTCCAGCATAGCTCTGGCTGTCCTGACAACCTGCCGCTGTGCGCCTGTGACAGGTCCAAGTAAATTTGGGCAAGGCCCTCCAGGGTCCCACATAACTGAACTGCTCTGAAGGCAGGCAGGTCCATACCATGGCTCTCTTGAGCAGTCACAGGCCCATTTGCTGATGTGGGGAGAGAAATACTTAGAGCAAGTAGCCCGGAGCAGCTGTCATGTAATTCAGCTGGCGTCAGATACTGATGGTGGTGTGTGAGCTTTACTTCAGCCGTGCTTTTTACAGGAGTGATGAGGCATTACAGAGGCTCTTTGTTCCAACTAAGTGGACAGAAAAGAAGAAGTCAGCAGTCCTGCCCACTTCATCAAAACACTCAACTTTGCTAAATCTCCGTTCAGCTCACGGATCACCAGCCAGCACTAGTGAAGTGTGTGTTGTGCCTTTTCTAAAGGACTACACGACTCAGTATTGTGTTTTCTGGCCTCATAGAAAGCAGTCCTTGTTTCTTTCTCATGGTCAACAGTCTTTGTAGAGAGAGGAGTCTATCAATCAGGAGTTTGCAGTTGATAGGTATCAACACAATAACTAATCAAACAGTTATATCTAGCTGGAACAAGACGCTTGTGAAAGACTGAATATATGTAACTAAATTTGGACACCATAACGTAAATAACTCCTTACTGTGGTGTCTCGGCATAAGACTTGTCAACATTCTGCAGGGCACAGGTGTAAGTAGCCACTGCGCTGTCGTTTCAATTTATTTAATACTATTTCTTTCACTTTTCAAGCCGTAAGAGTTGGAATGGCTTTAGGGATGGCAATATAATAATACAGACTCAAATACTTCAACAGCTACTGGATGAATTGCCAGGAAATTGCGTCCAGACATTTCACGTGTCAGAGGATGAAGCTACTGACTTTGGTGATCCCCTGACTTTTCCATTAGCACCACCATAAAGTTGGCATCTGCGGGTTTTGAGTGAAATGTCTCGACAATGATTGGACGTGTTGCTGTGAGGGCTGGTTTAGACATTCATCAATGCTCTGCTGATTCTCTTAACTGTGAATGCAGCAAAGACTAAATACCTGTCACAGACAGCATGTATATTGGGCAGAGCTTGAAGCTAACAGTGAGGTGTCTTAAACCTGCATTCTTTCTAATGACCAGCAGGGGGCAGTAACATTGGACGCAACAAAAAAGATAGAAGTACAGACGTACGTATGCTTATAAGAAAAGGACCCGACTCATTACCTCAGTAAACAGGTTCCTCGTGAGTTTATGGTCTTAATCGTCAAGTCTTCTTCCCATGCAGCATGGAGCTCCGTTTTGTAAATTATGGTCCCCTCTAAAATAGACGATAAAGCAGGGTACGCTTCAGGGCATGGCTACCTTGACAAGTAATTTTCAGTTAGACCTTCCACTGCAACACACATCAGTAAAACAGTTGTAGAACTAGGCAATGCTGATCAGATATGAAGGTTATATCAAGGTGCTGTTTTCCTACATAGAGGCTTACAAAACAAATTGTAAAACTTCGATAGGAATTCAAGACTGTGTTACCGCATTGCCTTTCTGTCTCGACTGTTTCACAGACATATGGTGTGCTGTTTATAACTTTTTTTTTTTTACTGCTTGAAAAACTGAGTCAAAATCAACTCGCAATGCAATCACCCTCCAGCTCCAAGCTCTCATCCACATATGGTCATTTCTGGCCCTGCAAAAGCAGGATGGCGACAGCCATAATCCAAAACTCAAGGGGTTCAAAACAGTTGTCCATAAACCGAAGGGTGACGGATAGTTTCAAGTGAACAGTGTGTACTGCAGCTGTGTGTGTGTGATAACATGACTGTATATTCAGTACATGTTGACTATAGAGCAACTAGTAAAAAGTTTTCCATCAGATGGAAATGCATTGGTGGCATTTTAATACATGACAATAAATGATTTGTGCAATCTGGCTGCACTGCATGATTGACTAATAATCTAAATAAAGAAAAGATAATTACATGTAATGTGCAATAATGTTAATGTTATCATGTGTCACCTTCTTATATTCTCTGTGCCTTCATTTATTTTGCTTCTAAAACAGACACAAACGTTTGACTTCAGCTCGCTTATAATCCCTGTTGGGCTGCCCGGCCTCTCCAAAGAATAGATCTGTGATAATCTTTTATGAAACTATGAATAGACAGTCAAGGAGACAAATGAGAATCATCAGGTCACCGATCATTCTGAATGGTTCTGAATCATCTAATCAAGAATGAAGTGAAGTCTTAAAAAAAAGGGACACAATTAGGCCACAGAACACTGTGTTCCCTCAAGATATTCCCGTATTCAAAGGTTGACAAAGCTCCTATAGAAACCACTGTGCAAACTTGACTTTTTTTTTTTGACGAGCAGCAGGAAGCTACAGTATTCCCCAATCATGAGATCTAAAACTTGGTGGGAAGTTTTAGAGCAAAGAGAAGTAGGGTAAAGCAGAGTTCATTGCAGTGATATATCCCACTACACCTGAGGCCATTAATATTTCTTTATCTGGGAAATTGACAGGAAAGTTTTAAATACATCAGTTCTATATTTTGGAGAATTTGGGGGTTTAAACATTCTGATAAGCTGGAAAATATTAAGAACATTAGCACTAAACAGTTCAAACTTACACCACAGCGAACCTACAGGGACTTTTCAAAGCTTTTGTTATTAGGAGTTATTTCTTATCTGTTGTTTTGTTCATTCTGCACATTGCATTTCATTTGGTACGGTGAAATTTAGCATATTTGCATTTTGTTTCATTATAAACTTGCATCGTGCATGCACTATTGAACTTATTTAGTGTTTGTTTGCAAGGATGGAAGAAATAACTCGTAGTTTTCTCTATACACACAATGTATATATGCGATATGTGCTTTTCTATCTATTTTTTATCCATTTCTCTCCTTGATTTTATGTCTGTATGTTGTTGTTTTTTTTATACATTATCTGTCAGTTTGTTTTACATATAAATATATATTGAGACATACAAGAACAGAAATTGTGCCAATGATTAATGTGGCTTCCTGGGATTTTGTGCCCAGTTCCTCATAATACCCTATCTACAACTGACACCTGCGAGTACACCCAGATATTTTCAATAACATAAAAGGAAGATTTTTTTTTTTTTTTATGACCAAATGATACTGATACCGGCTGAGCTCAGTCAGGTTTACATCCACACTGTGGAGCCACCGGCGCTGGGATTTGTATGCAGCTGCAGTTAGATGATTTCTGTCTTTTTTTAATATAAAGTTGAATATTTGTTGCTATGTATTTATGGCTTTTGATATTGTAGTTTTGTTTTTTTTATCTATTAGCCATGCACCCTTACTATGAGTGTCCTTAATAAAGTTCCCTCGTGCTTGTAAATGTTAAGGAAATCCAGTCTTTTCACCTTGTCCTTGTTGTGGAGAAAACCATTATAAATCACCAAGTACGTGTGTGTGTGTGTGTGTGTGTGTGTGTGTGTAAAAAAAACAACAACATGCATTTAAATGTAGGAACCTTGCTGTGATTGGACTCCAGCAAATTCAATATGGCATAAATCTAAGCACAATGAGTGAAAAACACAATCTGTTTTGAATATGCTTAAACTGGAGAGTGAAATGATTGAAAATACACGCAGTCTGTTTAGAGTCTCTCATATGAAGCAAGGTCACAGGAAATGGTGCGTGACTGTCAAGCGCGGAAGGTGGACATGGTTCACAGCTCACACAATTATACACACTTTGAACATAATCAGTTCTGTGCTCACTGATATTCTCCATAATTTTAGGGACAGGTGTTCCCTTTCTACTTCATATTCCCTCACTGCAGCAGAAAATGAACAAAAAAAAAAAAAAATCTATCTTCAGCAGATATGTCACGCTTAAGTAGCACACATAGACTTTTCCCTTACATGCACTGAGCGCAGTCAGCATCATGCCAGAGGAAGCTGTCTGCTCTCACTGTTCTGAGGGTTATTAATGGAATAAAACTGTCCCGGAAAAAAAAAAATAAATAAATAAAAACATTCAGCTGCATGAGAGAATATCAGCCTTGACACCGACTTGTTGTGTCCAGCTGGCTATTATTCTTTCACATGATAACACTGCTGCTAAATAAGAAAAGTGATCCTCCTCCTATGAGTGTAAATAATGTAAATATACAAGTATTGGAACATTATTATCTGGCTTTAAGATTCAATGAGCTGTAGACAACAACTTGTTTTGGATGTAATGGTTCTGGTTCTGTTTGACTTCAGGCCTGAGGGAAGCGGTTGCAGATAAATGGACTTATTCACAAAAAGATGAAAATAATAAAAGGAAATGTGCAAAAAGAAGCATAAAAAACAGAACTGAATAAATTGTGCAGTTGTCATTACAGCTCTGATCCACAGTGTGGAGCTATATTATAAGTTTTGGCCGGCAAAAGTGAAGCTTGTCAACAAATGTACACTACATATTTTATTTTTGCTTCAAACAAATCTGCAGTTTTCATTTAAATTAAATACATTTGAATTACAGTTCTGTTCACTGTTCGATGTTCATTTATATATGAAAAGTTTGACTTACAGGTAAAAAAACAAACATGTTTTAAATCATTGTTTTATGACTATTACTGGTGTAAGCAGACTAGAATATTGCGGATATGTCAATTTTTTTATAATAAAAGGCAAAATGTTTTGGTTTTTGGTTGTAATTCCACCTCTAATATGGCTGGTGAATGTAGTGTACTGTAAATTGTAGTGCTAACTCAAAGTGGATGTACTGTACATGTCATTTGATTTGACAGTCGGTAATGAGTTTTAAAAGATGAGGCCGAATCAGACGGCGAGACGGTTCTGGGAAGGTGCAGGCTGCAGGGTTTTGGGAAGAGGACACATGGAGGAGGAGGAGGAGGAGGTGGAGGGGGAGGAGGAGGAGGCGGGAGTGGGTGACAGAGAGGCAGAGGAGGAGGACGTGCAGGAGAAGGAGGAGGAGAAGTGAAAAATTGACGTGAGTTGTATATTTGGGTGCTCTGCACTGATAACCTAAATTTATTCTGACCAAACAATATCATGCTCGTCATCAGTCACTGTATCCTCTGAACAAAGGGGTGTCAGCTGATGAAAGACTTACTGCAGTGGTTTTTGTGGCGATGCTGTGACAACTCTCATCAAATATGAACTTGACAGTTCTGGGGAGGAATGTAGCCATGTGAGTGGACAAACTGTCACTTAGAAAATATCCTGCTGCCTCCACTAAAACAATGTGAATGTTCAATTGAAACATCAATACCATTTTGTAATCGTATCCAGCCACGCTTTACACTTCAGCGATATCACTTCAATGTTTTTGAGATACTTTTAATTAATCATTAGCCTTATTACTCCATGCCAATCATCCGCTGTCTTTTTTATCCAGCTGCATCATTGCCATTCTTCACACATTCTGAGCCACCATCTGTCAAAAAAAAAAACGGAATAACTGAGCACCGTATCTACGGCTGTTTAACATTTGCTTTACCCTGAATACTGACAAAGTCCTTTGAGGGCTGTCCTTGTGATTTTTATCTGCGCTTTGACATTGACAATCAAGCAAAACAAACGAAACTGCAGGGTACTTCCGAGCAAGTTAAATTTGTGTTTTTCCTAACTCGGTGTGTGCGGCCCCCTGTGATATTTACACAGATAACTACACCGCTCTTTCTCTGGCTTAAATACCGCCACTGTTCACCTACTTTACAGCTCCGCACTGAAGTGTTGGTACATGTGAGAAGACATTTAGTTCACGAGCATTTCTCCTGCATTTGCACTAAATTAATCAGCCGGCACGTCTGTTGTGAAAACGTGACTTCACGATTCACGTCAGCCTCTGTCGACAGTTCGCTGTCAGATGTGACGTGGAATCCTCGAATGTGTTGTATGATTAAACATTTACTGTACGCTCGAAAGCAAAAATCAACCACGGGTCGGCAAAGGCATCTTCTTTTGTGGCTTCGAGCATGTAGTGATCGTAGTCTGAGCTGACAGATTAGTACACAAAGATGGACAATCAAAATCACTTTTTTTTTTACGCCCTGGTTGTTTTCAACCTTTGTCTGGCACCGTGGCGGTTCAATCCCCAGCTGATCCTGTCCACAACACACAGAGCTCCAAATTGCTTCCAATGGTGAGCTATGTGCAACCCCTGCATCAGGAGGCCTATAATTACAGACCTCCCACCTCACAGATTTTTTGCATTTTCAAGACAAGATTGGGTTAAACTGGGTTAAGGTACAGTAAAGTTTTGCTACTTTCATGAAATGGAGGGTTACATCTCAGCCAGACCCAAAAAACAACTAGCAGCTTTAAGGCACCTAAAAGATCTCACTAAGATTTGACAGGTAAAGACATTGGAGATATAGGATACCAACAGGCTCCGTTGAGTGCTCTGAAAAACAGCAGGATCTTAAATCAATTTTTGATGTACTGGAAGCCAGTAAAGACAGCCCAGCACAGGAGAAACACTGTCTCTTTATTTGGCGGCAGTAAAGCAGCATTTTTGTGGATAATTAGGTGCAGATGGGACAGCAAAGGGTTAATAACCAATGAGGGAGACACACTAGTGAAATGAAGCAAGAAATGAATAACATCTCTATGGGTTAAAGCAACATTATGGAGCCTTTCTACCATAAAATAACAAGTTTAAAATCATCCTCTGCCATTCAGACTCTGCTCCTGTTTGGGCTCCGGTTCTGGAGAAGTACATAATGCTTTAGTCAGTGACACGCGGCCAACAATCTCATTGATTTTGGTGAAACGGGGTCATATTTTATGGAGAAAATGTTTTCTGGTTTCCACTTCGATCCCCTTTGTCTGCTCTGCCTCAGCTCTCGGTGATTAAGAGAGTTTCTTTTTGGACAGTAAAAATACTGCAAACTGTAGCTGCTGTTAGCTAACAAAGGTTACCTCGGTTAGCCGTAACATTATGAGGCTGGGAAAAAAGTATTCTGGCTTAGGATGCGAGCAAAATGCTGATCAGGAGTTAATTTGCTCAAAAGGTAAGCCTGGATCAAAGATTACTGGATATCTTTGGACAAATGGGTTTTCAGTGGTGGAGTCCTAATGGATGGAGTCGGGGAAAACCTAAGAGGTGCTCTCATTAGGCTTGAGAAGCAGTCTTTGATGTTTTGTTCCTTCAGTCAATATTAGAGTTAAATAAACCTCGCGCAGTCCCCTGTGTGTTTTTGTGTATATGTTTTTTAGGGATGCATCCTGCGTATTAATTTGTGTTTCTCCCACAAACACACATCAGATTTAGAGCTATAAAAACAGAACCTCCTCTTATTCTCCAGAGCCCTACGTTTAACTTCCTGTTTTTCTTTAAGCTCTGCATTTAACTCATGGGCTACCCTCTCCTCATCATCATGGTTGACACAAACAAGTAAAAAATGACTTTTTAGGCCCTTCAAGGCTTCCACGTGTAGCGCTCAGTGCGAGCTCCAGAAGCTTCTTTACAGCCAGACCACTCACGCTCTTTGAAAGAACTGGTTCTTTGCCGGGCTGCAGCAGTTGTCCTGCAGAGAGACACTTGGAGGGAAGCTCGTCTGTGTATTTTGGGAAAATGCAGCGATGCGTTATCAGCTGCCCGTGAGACACTTAATACCAAATATAGCAGGTCTATAAACACAACACAGTTTGGTGTTAAATCCTCATCAGGCTTACTGGAAAACACTTTAACACCAATCAAACAGTCAGTGTCATTTTTTTTTTTACACCGTGCTGTGTAATTAGGAGCCAGGTTTTTGTATTTCTGTGGATATCTGGATGGACTTAATTGTCACATTGACCTATTTGAAGTGGTTGCTATAAAATTATACCTCAGCAGTAATAAGAGAAGGTGACAGGGCAAGGCCGGAAAAATATTCCTAATTATTATAGCCACTATGAGGGGAAAAACACGTCACCAAACAGCTACGTCAGCGTTGATGGTTTGATACTCAGCTATTCCTCTCAAATAATGAAGGACCTGGGCAATAAATAGTTACATTTAGGGAGCCTATCTATGTATTTTAGCTGTTCGGCTGGCTGTTTGAGGAGGTAGCTGACCTCCAGGAGATGTCCAGGTTGAGCACTTTACTGCATCTATTTCCAGAGATTTACCCACTGAAGCAATCATGAATCTGTCGTGTAGTGACAAGTGTTCATGTCCACATGTAGCAGTCCACATGTATAGTGACTGCAGTAAATAACCCTAAATTATTGTGCAAAAAAAAGGCGTGAATTTATTATTTGATCAGTGCTTATTCACAAAGTCACATTATAGCATATTGATGTTGCAGCAGGAGTTTTTACAGTGAAGTCAAATATTTGACACGCTCAGGCACAAACCCCAGAGAACCTAAAAAGCTCAGGCGCAGATGTTAACAAGCTTGCACAGCAGTTTTGTGTTCCTACACAGTATTTATTCAGTTTGTGAATTAAGTATTTGGGGTTGAAAATCAGCAGCTCATCAGTTGGCAACGAGCCCCCACAAACTGAAAACAAACACAAACAAGCTGAGTTGTGCAGTAACTTCGTTATCGTGGCCAGAGTGTGAGACCCTCGAGTCAGGAAAGGCATTTAATTCTAATCAGCACGCGCGTTCATAAGCTACTCTTTGATTTGACTCTTAATAAACTCTTGGACTGTATCTTAGCAACCTCGGGCACGGCAGGTCCGTCACATGTTGGGGTTGTATGGATGGGCTTGTAGCAAGAGCAGTACTTGGATTAAAACGTTTTAAATGTGGTATTTTTGTTTTCAGCCTTTCCGAAAACTAAAAGCACAAAAGTGCACTGTGGCAGCCCCGGCCAATCTCATTACCGGAGATACTGTTATATCCACCAAACACATCAGTTAGTCCTCATCCTGAAAGCCTTTTCTCTCAGAACATTCAAAATGAGAAACAACAAAACAACCACCTTCATCTTGAACTACTAGTTAGTCCTTAGCATTGATAATTACAGCCAATGTGCTTTCTTCATTTGTATGTCTTCTACATGGATGGCCGTATGAAACCTTTAATGGAATGAATGGGCTGCTTGGCAGGGTCGCCTCAAGCAAGTTACTCTGAGCCCTGTGTTACTTTTTAATGCACTATAATAGAAAGTTATTGCAATAATTATGAAAATAGAGTGCTTGCATTTTAATAAAGAAAGCCGTCCCTCTCAAATCAAACTTTTCCAAAGTTGGGATTGAATCCTGTAACATCACAATGCAAACACACTTTTTTTTTTTTTTTTGCCATCTCAGGAACAAATCCAGTCACAAATCATCGACCGCGAGTCACAGAAAGGCCCCTCGTCTGCTAACAGAAATAGGAAAATTCATAGCGCCATTGAATGTAAATGCAGATGTCATGAATCAGCTCTCCAATCTTTTCTAAGTGGCCATAGTGGGCACAGTACCATTCAAAGCGTAAAAAAATGAGATTAATTCGTCCCGCTCCATGTCGGGGCGCTTCTTATCCTTGGTGTCATCCATTCAGATTTCTTCAAAACTCACCTTTCATCTGGTTTTATTTCTTACATGGGACATAACTCATCTCTTTTAGATTAGCTTCTAGTTGGCGAAATGAGCCATAAATTTCTTTTATGTTGTATTGGTGTAGAGTGCTTCCCCTTTTCCAAGTGCCTGAATAATTCTTTCCCCTCTGTATGTTTTATTGTACAGCAGAGATGTGCTACCACTGGCTGTCTTCAGCTCTGTGTACTGCTGTTCGTCTAATAGATTTATTGTAAAAACAGGCTGGACTTTCTTAAAGAACATAAACGCCGTGACATGATTTAAACAAAAAAAACAAAAAACAAAAAAAAGCTCAAATTAAAAGGAATTAAGGCAAATTAAATCAACCTCTTTGATATAAAGACTATAGAATTAAATGTATAAAATAAAAGATAGATCTTTCTTTAAGCCTTTCAACATTTGTCACGGTTCATTCGGTGGCCAGCATCCCTTCATGTCCACCACCACTGCACTAAATCCTCAGCCCCATAATCTCCCATAAACACTCCCCGACTGAGGAGCCCTCCTTGGTACTGCCAGCATGTGTGTGCCAGCCCCATATACCCATTAGCACCGTTAAGCCTGTGCTTCTCACCCCCACTCCTCGCAGCAAAAGGTGAGTTTGTCTAATGATTACCTCACTTTGCACTATGGGTGGCATTAATCCTCGACTCTGGCAAGAAATCTTCAGAAACAGAAGAAGTACTTATCCATCCCAAACCACCACAGTCTTAAGATGCCTCTCATTACCAGCAAACGTTTGCATACTGCAGAAATTGAATTTCATTTGCTCTGCATCCCTGTGGTTTTCTCACTCCCACCACTTCATAACCCCCCTTCACTTTTTTTTCTTTTTTTGTGCTCATTTTCAACCCCCTGCTTTATTTGCATGTTCACACTTCTCCCTCACTAACCTCCTTTCTTCTAAAAACCACACACACACACACAGCAGCAGCAGCACTCTGATTTTCAAAAATCAGCCTGTGTTCTAGTTAACCAGATCACTCCAAATCCGTCCACAAATAAGAAAACTACCGTAAACAGAAAATCAGAGGAAGACTGCTGCAAGTGCAATCACTGAACATTTCTCTCCATTTCTTTTCAACTCCCCTCGCTGCCTGTGCTCTGTGCCGCTCATTCTCCCAGAGCACTGCAGCTCCTCCTTCCACCTCTCTCATCAGCTGCCCCTCCCTCTTCCTCTCTCTCTCCGTCTCAGCTAGGTGCAGCATGTATGTGAGCGTGTGTGAGCCAGCAGAGCCGCCTGTGTGTTTACATGTCAGCCTATCAGTGCTGCCGGATTTAGCGCATCTGGAGAGGACGACGGCATTTCTCAAATGCCCCTCAGACAAGGGATTCTCATCGCTGCATATATCCCTCTTTCCCATTTGAATCTAGCCCGTCTTGAACCCAGCATCCCTGTCTCCATGCTTTCGGAGGCATTTTGAATTTCCTTGGCAACATGGAGCTGCCTGAATTAGAATTCTCTGCATGACAGTCCTGGTAAGTAGTCTCTATGGTGGGCTTTGAGCACTGAGGCATTGGATCAGATTTATTATGGTGCAGTGTTGGGGCCAGGGGATCGCGAGGGAGCAAATTAATGTCAAGAATAAAACTGTTGTATCGTAGGCAAATGGAAGAGATGGAAAAGAGGAGAATTATTCACTGAGGACGGAGGGCTCCAGATCTTATTTGTGCTTTGTCATCCAGATGGGTTTCATTTTGCAGTGTGCTACTGTGTTTGGAACACGCAATTTGTACTATAGGGATCAGATACGTTTCATGTCGTAAACATGTAGAAAGAAAACACAGGTACACTGTAAACATTGCGTTGTGCACGGATGCATGCAAACACACCTATATGTCCTGCCTTTTCATGATCACAGCTGAAGGTGTGAGGCTGAGCAGGAGAGTGTTTCGTGTTTGAGTGTTTTTGCCAGGGTGGTTGTTGTTGCTTTCCCTAATCTGTCCTCATTAACAGTCCATGTTCCTTCAAATGCCAGCGAACCCATCTAGCCTCATACTTATTTATTCTCAGCAGCTTTTTTTTTTTTTTTTTTTGACTGCTGGCTATTTTTTGTGTCGATTAAGGCTCCCGTGCAGGTGTTTGATTTGCCACAGGTTAGATAGATGGGTGGTGGTGCTTGTGGTAGTGGTAGTGATGAGGAGGAGGATGGGTGTGGATGATGATGGGCAACTTTATATGATTATATATGCAGGCACCTAATAAACAACCTCTCACAGTTTCATTTCTATGGCTTGTTCTATTTGCATTTTCATAATCATGGCTGCAACGCTCCAGCAGACAGACAGCTACAGTACGAGGGGACTCTTTCTCTCTCTGCTTTTAACAG
Source organism: Miichthys miiuy (assembly GCA_036365135.1). Taxonomy (NCBI): domain Eukaryota; kingdom Metazoa; phylum Chordata; class Actinopteri; family Sciaenidae; genus Miichthys; species Miichthys miiuy. Next base: position 26,672,259 of record CM071603.1, read on the forward strand.
CGCAGTAACAACCTCTGCAAGCCACAGACCTCCTGACAGTCTCTGAGTGAAGGGTCTGCTCTTCCCGTCATCGCTTTATGAGCTAGACAAAGCTCCTAATTGGGCCCCTGTAATCAGGTTATGACAGCTGATTGGAATCTTTATTTTTGGTAGTTATTCATGCGCGTCGCCGTGTGTGTGTGCGCACGTCTGCGGCTCCAAAGCACTAAACACAATTTCAATTGACTGAAATGAGCAAGCCATGTGTATGACTGGAATTTCTGATTACATCTGGAGAACAAATAAGTGATTAAAACCGTCGTTACGACTGGACTGACTGTTCCGTCTTACACGTCTGTGAGCGTCTCACTGTGTGTCAGCGTAAATGCATTTCAGCACAAGTTGCTAATTATGCAATCTGTGCACAATTTATGTGCATGTCGCGGCCGTACATCAAGACCGGAGAGCACACGATTGATTGCACTTTATATTACCCTGCATTTCATTGAAATTAGCATTGATTTGATTAAATAGGAAGCAGACTTATTTGAAATATTTAAGCTTTACCACAATATTTAATCTGCATCCATTTCTTTGGACCCCAACTGGAGCCAGCCCAACAAATTGCAGTCACATTAACTAATGGGGATCTAATCGTTGCTGACATATTATCACCGTACAAAGATGTTGCAAATTTGTTACCAAAGTGTCAGCAAACCTATTTACACATACAGGAGATATGGAGTAGTATTACATTTTATTTTTATCTCTCCAATATAATCTACTCTTTTTAGCACTGTTTTGGTCTTCACCAACTCCTGAATATGTGTCTCTTTAGCTGCTAAATGCTACGTTATGTTCACCAGCTTGTTACCAACCACATTTATCTGTCATGTGGTGCTGGGCAGGTAGAGTAGGTTTATCAGAGCTCTTTTTTTTTTTTTTTTAAACTGGAAACAGCTGCCTGCTGTGGTTGGAAACCACACCAACAAGAGTGCTGAGACTGAACCACATTAATGAAGACTCGGAGACCAAAACAGTGAGCTAAAAGACACGAAAGAGGGGAACTGCAACAGTTTTCCACAACAGAACATGGAGGTGGTGTCATTTTTAACCATTTCCAGCCTTTATGAATGTCCTGATGAGACGATTCATGCGATCAGTGACACCTCTTTAACCTGCCGTTTGTTTGTGATGAGATTTGGTCGATTAAGCTTCACAATAGCTTCAAAGGGTTGTGCACAAAGACCCAACTATGACAGGCGCATGTACATGAGGCTTAGTTCAAACGCCTCCACTGGAAATCAGGACCTATTGTTTAGGTACTTGTTTAAAATAGCACAACCAGCTCTCTTCCTCTGAGGCTGCTCGGTGGCCAAAATCATTAGAATAATAGGAATTGTGTGTGTGTGTGTGTGTGTATTTACAGTCTATATTAATATTTTTGAATTATCTATAACGAGTGAAGTAATCTGTAGGACCCACATAGACATAAGCGTACACTGGAAAAAGAAGCAATATTAAGACATCTCATCAACAGAAAAGCTGAAGACGTTCTCAAAGGGAGCTGATATATTGATTCTATTCAAACATTACGATTAGTAATAGCAGTAAATGATGAAGACAACGCACACACACGTACAATAAAGAACTATGGAGCCTCATTCAAACAAAATAAAACAGCTAGGCACAATCAAAGCAGCAGCGCTGTTCATTTTTCCACTGTGCTTTGCTCCATGCTGTTATATGCTTCTGTGATGCAGCAGTCTACATAAAACTATATTGAAATGAAAGTTTACTGCACGAGCTCAGTGAGATTAACACGGGTAGAGAATAACGTCTCGTCCATCTGAAGCTTTTGTGGGGTCTCATCTGGTTTATTTCTTCTCTTTTTGGGTTCTAATTATAGCCCATTTTATTTACAGCTGAAATCGGGGCACTCCTGCACATAACAGTTCATTTGTGATGCCCCAGAAAGGATACAATGTATCAACTGGCCAGGAAACATCAACAGTCCTACGATTAAAGAGTATTCCGAAACAAGATCCATGTTTGAATCAAGCCGCTGTCACATAAATGGGCAACATCCACATCCTTGAAAGAGGAAATGGTGAAAGTGATTGTGGTCAAGACTGGCAGACCACGTGTTTGTACAGTGTCTGCTGAATGGCGAGGTGACAGACGGAGGCAGATCTGTCACAGGATACTCAAAGTTGCGTTCTACAAATGTATTCAGAAGGTCAAAGTCCTGCTGCTCTGCAGCAGCCTCCCTCATTTAAATTTAATAATAACAGTTTTATGCAAAATGTGAGGGAGCCAGAGGCTACTAGGGTGGAGGATTAAGGTTGCCTCGTGTTCATGCTCCTGGCTGGACTCTGGCACTAGTATAAAACAACTTATAATTATATTTACTGGAGCTGATCACAGTGGGAATCTCTTCCTGTTCATCTGTCTCTCTACTCCATCCTTTAGTTTGGCTGGTATTTGTAAGAAACGTGACACAGGTGATCTGGTTTCACCTGAAAGAAAGGAAAAATGAAGACCAAGTGCCCTCGTTTTAGTAAAAACATGAAGGAACCTAAACAGGGCGACTCTCTGAGGGAACTATGAGTCATGTTTTCATGCCGTTGTGTACTTGTATGTATTTGTCTGTCAATCTTGCGTGATAATGGGTATAAAGTGCAATGCTGATCTTCCCTGTGACATAAAGTGCTGTAAAAAAAAAAACAATTCACCCCGAGGGACAATAACGTCTACCTACCTCCCTTCCTATCTACCTACTACCGTAGCCGGTGATTATCGCCTGAGTGATTTGGTGTAGAAATCTCTCAAAATCTTCCATTGTGCTTTCTATGGAGGGCTGTGGGAGGCTTGTCTGAGGTAAAATTGCTTTCAGCATGGCATTTTGCCCTTTCTTTTCAATTCCAGTCCAAAAACATCTTATATTCCCTGATGTGGTGAGCAGGGGATAAAGGTTTTTGTGTAATTTCCTTCTCATCCTACTTGACTTTCAAGAGGAATGGGTGTTAATGAAGCAAGAATCCCTCTTTTGTAGTATTACTGTTCGACTTTGTCAATGAGCCAAGAGACAGATCTCCATGGTAATACTGTATAGCAGGTTAAATGTACTGCAAGGTCCTGTTTTTTTTTTTCCAATATTTTAATGTGGATCAGGATCATTTAGCTGTTTTTGGTTTCGGATCTCATTCTGAGCCAGTAAAAGTCCAACAGCAGGATGCAAATATCTCAGCCTCAAGTCTTGAATTGAAGCTCGAGATAATAACAAACAATGTTCCGCTGGGCTAAAGGGAATGAACAATTCAAGTAAATAAAACAAATGGCAGGTTTCGTGTCACTTATCCAAAAGAGTATAAAAACATTTGAAAAATAATGTCTCTGGGTGGCAAATTAAATCACCATTTGGCAAAATGTTTCCATATCAACACAAAATCGGATGACTAAAAGGGCCGTTAGTATTGCTGATCTCAAAAAGAATACTGCAGTCTGCAGCTCTGTGCAGCTTTCAGCCTCTTCCAGTTAATTGTTTTGGTTCACCAGCACGTCTGGTTGAGTCCCTCTGGCTCACACTGACCGACACACACACACACACACACACACAATATAAAACCGTGGGCATCCAACAAAAAAGCTTACAGTTCAAAAGCTCCCACACACTTCTTGTACATTACCTGCCTGTGTGAAATAGTAGAGTAGGAATCAGGAACCTTTTTGGTCGAGTCGAGTGGAGTCCCTGGTAAAGAAGGTCAAACATCTAGGAAGCCAAAGAGATATATATATATATATATTTTTTTTTCCAACTGAAAGACCAAACAAGTAACTAAAATGAAAGTCATTATTGGACCATTTCTCACATGGATGGGCAAAGAATCCAGAAGAATTTAAATGCAGAACGCAAGTGTATATCGAATGAGAAAGTAGTCATGAGCCGACCTTAGGCCATGGTCATTTGGCTTCCATTAGTCACAAGAACACTGCAGTGCTTAAAGGTTTTTTGGGCTCTGGTTTTCTGCAGCTATTGGTCAAATCTGCTAAGTGCCAAGCTTTAATTTTTAATCAGTTATCAATTCGGAAATGTTCTCCAAACAGAAATTTGCAAGATCTGTATTGTTCTTAAACCCTGATCATATATAGATCCATACGCTTCTAAATCCACTCCTCAAGTGGGATCCTGAAATTGAAACCCATTCCGATTACACTCTTTGAAGGAACATTTAAGTTTGATCAAGAGTATTTTAATCACCAAATTGAAACCAAATAATATTAATCTAATATATGCAAGGATAAAGCCAGCTTTCATATGTATCCCATCCAAATACAGACCTTCTATAATGATGGTTAAACATTGTAACTAGACATCTGTGAACACAGTCTGATGATAAGGCTCAGCCCGTTCGGCTATTCGGTTTCAAGTTAAGCATATTAGGATATTAGGAGTCATTTTAAGTGTGATTAATATTTTTGGAGGCGTTAAAGCACAGGAACAGACACCTAAAAAATGAGATGAACATTATCAGATATTATTATAATTCTCTGTTTGTGTGTGTCTCTATTACAAAAGCAGTGAAGATAGATGCTCACTGTTACAGGTAGATTCAATATACAACAAAGATAGAAATCCAAAGCACTCCGAGTTTTGAGTGTAGTAAAGAGCTTTTATTCATGGCTGACACCCACATACCAGCAGGAGTCTTCAGTGCTTGACACCATTGTCAGCTGAAAACTCAGAGTGCTTAGGATATTCCCCCTTATTTCCACACATGCCTCTAACCTTTAACTCCAAAGGGCAACTATGTTTGTTTGGCATGTTTTTTTTTTTAAATATGTTTTAATTATTTAACATGCTAACCTCATTAATTGCTTTTTCAGACAGTTACACAAGGATCTGACGGTTTAAAATTCATAAATTCAAAATCTTTGTCTGCATGCATGCATGCGTGGCAGAGGGTCCAAGCATATGTGCTCTGTTTATGTGTGTGGCCGGATTACATGCTGTTGTGCCATATCGACAATTTCCGAACTTTGGGAGTACTCAACTCAGCAGGGTGCAGACCAATCAGAGCTGAAATGCAAGCGCATCCAAACAAAAACACATTCCAGCACCACGATGAAGACACTGGGAAACATTAGGTGAGGTTAATAAAGTGTGGCGTACTGAGGAAGAGCTTTTCAGTTTGTTGTGGCATCTGGAACCAGAAGATGTCCGTGTTGCACTTAAAGAGTGTGTCTTTCTCCGGCTGGGACTTTAACTTTGTTGTGCAGAAAGTCTTGCATTGCCTAATCTTGTTGTTGGACTGATGTGAATCAGAGTTTTTTTTTTTTTTATTTTGATGCAGTGTTTTAGTGACTAGCACTGTGCTCCTGGGTATCTCTTGTTTATGCTTGTTTTTGCAGTGATCCACATAAATTCTTTTATCTAGTGCTGTAATTCCAACGAATCGCAGGCTGCCCTTTTTCACAGCAGACATTTAGAGACATTTTTGTCAGTTGGAAAAGCTGCTGTTAATAATGACCGATGCGCAATACTAGGAACCTGAAACAGAATTCAGCCATCAGTATCATCAATACCTGTGCTTTCTGCACTGCGGCATGTCATTTCCGGGATGTTATACGGTAATACTGTCTGCTTTGTTCTTCTTAGTTGGTGCTGTGGCCCATCTTGGCCAGAAAATATTTTTAATCTCAGAGGGATCTTTCCTGGTTAAATAAAGGTCAATAATAAAAAAAAGGTCTTCTGAGAAAAAGCCTATTTGTACAATTTTGAAAATATCAGTGCCATCTGACCTGGGTACTTGACTAATCTTAAAAAAATGATGACCTGACAATTATTAGGTCATGATAAGGTGAGTGCCTCACACAAAAAGGGGGGGGCCGCGCAGGTGCACTACACAAGATGGAGTTGTCGTTCTCTGACCGCACAGGAGATGAGAGGAATTTTGCACCCTGGGCAGCAGAGGAAGAACATGAGAGAGAGACAGAGAGCAAGAGATGCAATTCTTACTGCCTTACTATTGGACAGCACCCTCAGGGTGCCTTTGAACACAGCGCTGGTCCTGAGGAAGGGCGTACACACTCTGCAATGCCACTACAGGAAAGCAAAGAATGAACAGTTCATTTTAAAAAGCACATATGGAGCAAGGTGAGCAGTGAAATAGGGTTGCAGTACAAGAAAGTAACAGTTAGTCATATGTAATAAAGTAAATCCGTAAACAGCCTTTCATGAGATGACAAGATTTGGGATTAAATACGTATCACATTACAATAAAAAGCTACAACAAGCTTGGCCAGCCTCCAGTACTACCAGCCATGTTTCCTGACAACTGAATGAATGCTGTGTTGGTCAGAGTGCAGTAAAGGTACTTTGAGATGGACAGTCAAATGGAAAGCCTAATGGAGGCCGTCATTTTCAGTTCCATTAACCACAGTTGTTGGTGATGTGTAGGTAGAAAACAGGCTTCCGTGATCAACTGCTCCATGTCCCCTGGCATCTTCGAGATCATTCATCTACAGTGCCACCTGTCAAACGGAAAACTACCCAGCATGAATGCCAAAGTGTCAGTATCTGCCTGAATTTGTCAGGGAATCACTCTTGGGCTGTACGCGAGGGTTGTTTTGTTTTTGTTTTTGGTGCAAACTGCGTGATCATTCATTTTAAAACACATTTGTGGACCTCTGCTTCACGTCGCCTTCTCACCAACCAAACAACAGAAATACTATAATTCAGGCTAATTCTTTTACACTTTTGATGAATACAAGAAGATTTCCATTTAAATCAGTTGGCCCAGCTTCTCTCCTCACCTTCTTTTGTCCTACTATAATGTTATGTACAAAACTATGATTGCATCTCTTAAGCTTGAGTGAACTGATTCTTGGAGAGCCTGAAAACCATTTTGCTAAATCATGCAGACACCTAGTTGTATTCAAAAATTGCTCTAACTTCTGGTGTAAATCATTTGGACTATTGTCACAATTGTTTTGCTTCTGAACAGTTATTATGCCGGATTATGTTGCATGAGGTGTTTGGAGTAGGTCTGGAGTTATTCGGTTTCCTTGAACTTCATACTTTCCCTGCCAGGCTCTTTAAAGCAGGCTGTCAGAGAGCTACAGCATGAGAATCTACAGTGCGTCGTGGAGGCATACAAACTGACAATAGGTGATTAAATATTAAACATTTTCATTTTTGCTCGATCCGTTCCTTCAAAACGAAGCTTTTGTGCATTTGCCGCACCTCCACTGTGATCATACAATTACCCAGTTTCCCCTCATTTCTCGTGACATTATCACCAGCCAGAGTAAAAGTATGGGTGTGGGTATATTCTGAGTAATTTCGTAGGCAAGAGTGCATGCCTTTCTGGCTGAGAGCCTTGTTGGCTCGGGGATACTGCTGTCAAGAAAGAAAAAAAAAAAAGAAAGATTGAGAGTTTGCTGACCCCACGCAGGTGTGTGTTTCTGCATCTCAACGGGAGTAGTTCCCATGCACTGAGCCATTTTGTCCTTCTCTAAGCATTTGATCCTGGCATGGTGGAACATCAGGCCATGCTGGGTATCTTTTTAGTTTTTTTTTAGGTTTGCAGGGATTGTTACCTTTATCTTGGGCTTCCATTGAGGATTTGTTTTCATGGGATTGCTCATATCTGACTGCTCATTCTTCTGGAGGATGTAGATTAGCTGGTAAGCCTTTCTGGGTAAACAGACACTTGAGCAAGTAATATTGTAATATACATATTACTGCAGGTCATTGTGTATTTGTAATAGCATTACGGTCGGTACGTTAAGCCATGTCTGGATCAGCATGTGCTTAAGATTTAGCTTACATCTATAAAAATGAACATGTCAATCACGATGCAACGGATCTGAAGACAGACGTACGTAAACAGCTAAGTTTGACTAACGAAGAAAATTAACTGACACAGAATGGAACCTTTTGTCTTGATGAAATAAAGAAAGTGTTTGCTGCTTGGATATCACATTCTGCAGGTGTAGTTCAGTCTCCAAAAAGGAGCCTCTACCGAATGACTTGTCCACCGTTATCTCCCACAAACATTGTCCCATCTATGCATTCTTGCTTGTTTGTTTTTTTACTTTACAAAACATACCAGCGGAAGCAATCTTTATCGCTTAAATCCCATACCCATTTACTGTTTTTGTGTTTGTTCCATCCTCGCTAAACAGTCACAGAATAATCAGAGCTGTTTGGGATATGTCTGCCACGTAAGCCATGTACAAAATGGATGCTAAATGAGCACACTGTTCAGATCTATAAGGAAAATAAAGCTAGAAGCAGCACAATCTGTTATGGACAAAAAGAAAGAAGCAGTGCTGACTGAAACGTGACGTGTGCAAGAGAAATGATGGCGTGTATACATTTGACTCTCATGAGGAGTTTTGCAATACATACTGTAGATTCAAAGCAAACTTTGTCCACCAAACATCACAGCTTTTTTTCACTTCAGGTCAACTGTAATATATTCAATCACAATTACAAACGCTGCTACTAAGGTGGCTCGTGTTATCGAATCCCAATGAGCAGCATCAGACAACTACGATGAACAAAAAAATAGACAAATCCTCTGTGTCCAAACAATCGAGGCAAAAAGCTGAATTATTTAATTTATCAAGGGAAACACTCAAGCTGCACTGATGATTCATGACAGCAGTCACAAGTTGAAACTATTCAACATGGACATGATAGACAAACACAGTGTGCACTTAATAGAGAACTGACAAATAACTCAAGAAAAACCTTCGTATTTTCAACTGCGAGTCATTTTCCATGAACTATTTACGCTGTTTTGTCTTTATCCCAATAATAATGCTTCTCAAATTATGCTGCGTAACAAAGGGTACTTAACAATAAATAAAAAACAGCCGAAGGGCATGTGTGCACTGATGCATATAGCTCATTTGTCTGCATGCTGCTCGCAGACGCTCAGTGACCCATTAGCACTACACACCTCTCTTCAGTTTGCTGTGTTTCAAACCACGGGGCACCATGAGAGTGGAGATGCAGAGATTCAATGCAACGAGAGACTTGACGGTGAGCCGAGCCATGCTTTTTGAGACGAGGCTATGACATAGATGACATATGAGTCATAGAAGGGCAGGAAAGAAAAGGCTGGGTTGGGCTTGTATATTTCTTATGTGAAATACTATGGACACTGGGAATGGATAGACTCAAGGTAGCGATAAATCAAGGGATTATATTTAATGGAAAGACTACATAAAGTGTATATAAGGTCCTGGGCTATTGAAACTGAGAGGTTATTTGCCAACTTTTTTATTTTTCTTCCAGAATCACAGCTCAAGGTCAAAACAAAGTGGTGATACAGTGGAGTAGATCTGGGCTGTAAGGCCAGATTACACAGATAGTGCACCCCTGCCCTTACTACACTCTGAATCATAAATCATGCATGGTACTCTGGTAAGAAAATCACCACTGCATTTGCATTTGCTTGTTTTCGATTTGCAGTGACATCAGTGAGCCTTACCCTAATTCATATCCCTGACATGACAAGATAAAATCGCATTCTGTGTCAAACAGATAAACATGTCAGCTGCTCTCTGCATTGAGCATCTTAGTAATATTTCATTTCACTCAAAGGTTTACCATCTGTCACAATGGATCAAAGTTAAACACAAGTGTGTGTGTGTGTGTGTGTGCGTGTGTGTTTAAATGCACTAAATTGCAGCTTGTTTAGATATTCTCCTATTCCATTGGAAAATCCTCCATGCTTTCCATTTGTGGATTCGTGTAATTAGTTAGAGACAGAATGGAGTGGGAGGTCACAAAGGAGCTACTGATAGACACTTAAGCTTTCATTTTGACAGCCTGCTTTTCACAATGCCCCGTACACGCTGGAATGACACCCAACGTGTCAGACATATACAGAAATTAACAGTTCAGGGGGAAGTGAAAATGAAAGCTGCAATTACATTTCCATTGGAAGTACTCAGACCACAATCCAAGCTGCCTCTGTGTCATGACTTTAACTCACTTAGATTGATGTGTAATTTCTGTTGGTGCAATAAAAAGATCATTCTAATCTTCACTATCAACTTTAATATCTTTTTAAAGCTACAACAGCTCGCTCGACAGCCGGACAGGTTCTAAAAAGCACTACACCAATAATTTGAAGCACACTTATAAAAACACTCCTGTGGTGAATGAGTTACAGAAAGAATATGCAGTGCAGCTACAACCTATTATGACAATGGTTATTGTTATGAATACTTGGACAGAGACTATATTTACCTCTCACAATGGATGTCTTAACATCACCGTTTATCATTTCATTTCATGATGAGGAGGAATTTATTTTCCCAATTATACTACTTTTGTAAGCACATACCCTAATGTTTTGCTTTTTTCAACCCCAGGCCGTTAGATGTCTTTTTTGCTCAGTTGAAAAATGAAGCAAAAGCATCAAATACAAGCCCAAGTTGTCATTGTGTAAACACAGCACCGGTAAGGCCGGTCCTCTCAATGAAAACAAGTCACTGTGTCATTTCTCTTACTTTGCATGAGGCTCTTCTAAGAGTGTGTCGCGCAGATAAAGCTCTGACTTAAATCGCATGATTGATGTGAGAAGTACAGCTTGAAGGTTTTAGCAAGTTAAAGTTCCCCTGAGTCAAAATCAAATAAGGTTTTAAAGTCCACTGACAATCTCCCTCTCTCCATTTATCACCGCTTGGCAGCAATCTCTGTTTTATATCACTGCAAGGTCAACAGCTCAGCAGTGACATGGGATGTGTTAAGTTTACAAATTCTTGGCGGAGACATTTCGAGATGTACTATTGCGCTGTGAGCTGCTAATTAAAAATAGTTTGTATGAGCAGCGACAATGTTTCATTGATATTGACAGTAATTGTTCTCAGCACACTAAGAAGCAAGAAGCACAGCAGGGTGGTTATATTCTGTGACCAAGCCCTTTTTTATTGATTGGGTGATTTCATTACTTGTTAGGAAAGCCACCACAATGAAATTGTATGCAAGGAAGGGAGGGAAGGCTGCAAATATTTTGTGAAGGTGTGCAGATAAAAGCAAAATTGTGGTTTTCCAAAAGTTACAAAAATAGATTTTCATAAAGGTTTTATATGACAAAAACATTCTGCTCATACAGCAGGTTATTTATGAGCTGGGGGGGAATTGCCAAAATGTGCCTGTAACTCGGGAGGATTCATTAGTATCAGATAATGATTTATTACCATGAAATTTGCATTGTGAATAGAAAAACAATGGTTCAGCTATTATGGTACAGTATTTTAAGAAATATTTAGCATACTATGAGATACAGTCCGCTGTGTATGTATCACAGGAAATTATTTCAATATTATACATGTTTAAATATGGGACGTATTTCAGGAAAGCAATCATTAAACACTGAAGATACAGTATATTCTTATTTCCTATAAATTTTGACAGATATATCCATGCCATCTGTTCTGTTTCATTTTGTGAGTTCAGTGGAAATTAATCATATACGATAGTTATTCACTCATTCATTAAAAATCTAACTGAGATAAAGAGCTGAATGGAATCCTGATTTGGTTTCTTAGAAACTAATGACAGACATCTTTTTTATGGGTCTTTTCTTCTGATCTATTATGAGTGTGATGCTGTATTGTACAAAATAGTCCTTTTCCTGTAGCACCATTCCACTTTACCCACACCTCTTTTTCCATGTTTCCACAGGTAAAAAGTAGGATGGTGTCGGGGGAGGCAGGAGGGCACAGCTACTTGGTTGCGTGCTGGCAGCCCATCCTGATCCTGATGCTGGGCACCGTCCTTTCTGGATCTACCACCGGTTGCCCCTCCCGATGCGACTGCAACGCCCAGGAGCGTTCAGTCGTGTGCCATCGACGGAGACTGGCAACACTTCCCGAGGGTATCCCGACTGAAACGCGGCTGCTAGACCTCAGCAAAAACCGTCTGAAGACTCTGGGACCCGAGGAGTTCATTAATTACCCTCAGCTGGAAGAGCTGCAACTTAACGAAAACATAATTTCATCCATTGAGCCTGGGGCTTTTAGCAACCTTATGAACCTTCGAATTCTAGGTTTGCGCAACAACCAACTGAAGCTCATTCAGCTTGGGGTGTTCACAGGCATGACCAACCTCACCCAGCTGGATATTAGTGAGAACAAAATTGTCATTCTGCTTGACTATATGTTCCAGGAGCTGTATAACCTGAGGGCGCTGGAGGTTGGTGACAATGACCTAGTATTCATCTCTCCCCGATCTTTTCATGGCCTCAGCAACCTTGAAAGCCTCAATATTGAGGGATGCAACCTGGCCTCAGTGCCCACTGATGCACTTAGCCATCTGCATAACCTGTTGTCACTTCAATTACGCTATCTCAACGTCAGTGTCATAAGGGATTACTCCTTTAAGAGGCTGTATCGGCTCAGAGTGCTAGAGATTTCTCATATGCCTGCCCTGGATACCATGACCCCAAAATGCTTGTATGGACTCAACCTCACATCACTGTCAATCACAAACTGTAATCTTACTGTCATCCCCTACCAAGCTATCAGTCACCTGAGATATCTTCGGTTTTTGAATCTGTCTTTCAATCCCATTCATACTGTGGAAGGAAACCAACTTTCTAATCTACAGAAGCTCCAGGCCTTTCATTTGGCTGGTGGAAGATTAGCTGCCATTGAGCCCTATTCTTTTCGAGGACTCAACCACCTCCGTGTACTCAATGTATCCGACAATAGCTTGAGCACCCTGGAAGAGTCCGTCTTCCACTCAGTCGGAAACCTGGAGACCCTGGCTTTGTATGACAACCCATTGGCCTGTGATTGTCGCTTGCTCTGGGTCTTCCGCCGGCGATGGAGGCTCAACTTTAACAGGCAACAGCCCATGTGTGCTTCGCCTGAGGTTGTGCAAGGAAAAGAGTTCAAGGACTTCCCAGACATCCTCCCCTCTGACTATTTCATCTGCCAGAAATCAAAAATCGTGGATTATAAGGTTCAAGAAAGCCATGTAGATGAAGGAACTACAGTTCATTTTGCTTGCCAGGCTGAGGGTGATCCAGTCCCTGTGATAATGTGGCTGTCCCCTAAAAAGGACTACATCACTACCAAAACTGTGGGGTCAAGACTTTCTGTGTCTAATGATGGCACATTGGAGGTGCGTTACTCCCAAATCCAGGACAACGGCACCTACATGTGCATTGCAAGCAATGCAGCCGGCAATGACACCAAAGCTGCCCACCTATTTGTGCATAGTTACTCCCCCAATTGGCCCCACCAGCCAAACAAGACATTTGCCTTTATCTCCAACCAGCCCAATGATGAAGGTGCTAATGTGACCCGGGCCACAGTTCCATTTCCATTTGACGTAAAGACACTCATCATTGCAACCACCATGGGATTTATCTCTTTCCTCGGAGTTGTCCTCTTCTGTCTTGTAATATTATTCCTCTGGAGTAGAGGGAAAGACAACACTAAGTCAAGTATAGAGGTTGAATATGTGCCACGTAAAGAGGAAACAGAGGAGGCCAGTCCAACTGAGGCATCCGTACAATTCAACATGAAAATCATGTGAACATCAAAAGGAGGCCATGTAAGCTTACAAACTGCAGTCGGGATGCATACTATCCTCGCTTCAAATATGTACTCAGTCTATGAGTGATAGAAATTGCACAGCAGCAAACGCATCTTGACAATATACCCTAAACTTTTTTTTTTTTTACTTCAGGGACTGAAACTTTAAATGTTGAATTTCAAATATTCAAATTTCTGTAAATTTGTATTGGCAATTCTCAATCAGTATGTTAACATGCACTTAACGACCCAATTACTGCGTCTAACCAAATTAAGGTAATAGTTTTGAATAAAGCACATGGATCACAGTAGACGGATTTCCCCAATAAACTAAGTTTACATGATAGGCTGGATACTGTCTGGAAGGAAGTGGAGATTAGTAGAGATAGAGTTTTTCTATTAGAACGATCTTGCTGTTAGGATCTTGTTGCTGTTTTTGGTGTCTTTTATTTTGATGGGTGTTCAAAGCACAATAACCCACAATAAGATCCTCGGGGTGTAAGAAATTATTGATACATTTGAGTATCGCAATATTACCAATTCTCAATAACACTTTTAATAAATTAGTTTACAGGCAAAGATGTGTGGCAGTGGTTCAGTTTGTGTTGTATTTAAACCCCTGACCAGCACTAATCCATGTTCAGCCATTTCACTCTTCCATTCCAATGTAACAATGTACACACTGAGACAGGAAGAAGTAAGCACAAATCACTTGCAAAAAAAAAAAAAGCGATACATGACAGCCACACAGGAGAGAAGAGAATCACAGGATTACTTTAGAGAGCAGTTACTGAATGGAGATTGGAAACAAAAGATACCAACATTGTATCCAAATGAATGTTGTAGCTGGACTTAAAGACCTACAATGTTTTGCACCCAGTCTGAATCTCGCCTTGCAGGAAGCACTGAAATTTCCAACAGTGTGACTAAATACCAGGATATCTATTTACTGATAAAGGTAAAAGTGAATTCCTTTGCTCAGATTGCACAAAAAGTAGATTTATTATGTTGGATGTTATGGGAACTGTGGTAAATACAAATGCAGATCCCACTATCCTGATTGCAAAAAAAAGTGAACTTTTCTTTTTTTAAACTAAGATTTTATGCATATGATGCTGTGTTGTTTATACTAAGACAGTTTTTCTAAAGTTAGATTTTAAAAGAAAAAAAAACGCAATATATCACCTTGCTTACAATATCACAATACATTGACTCATAATGTAATACATTACAAGTATTACAAGATTATTGCCAATATCGGTCCTATTTGAGCCAAAGTTCTGTTACTTGAAAGTTGAAAGTAGTATCTCTATTTTTTTAGTCCCATCAAAAGCGATTGAACATGTCATGAACCAGTCAGCTATTCTAGGTGTCCGCATCTGTATGTGCAGTGTTTAGAAAAAATATAGAGAGGTTAGAGAACATATTCAGATATTGTAATATTGAGAGTTGTAATATTACCAAACTTTTGCATCTGAATTTTCTGAAATTGGAGGAATAGAGTCTGTGGAGTCAGTGTATCTTACCACCCGTTGTGTGTCAGTGAGCAGTGGCCTTTCACTCTTCCCCAACATCATTAAATTGTGTTTTGATGTTTTCTCTGCACAGTTCTCTCTGGCGCTGCTGTCTGGAAATACCATGTCCAAAATTTCAAACAGTAGCCTTTATCTCCATTGCTCATCACAGAGAAGTAAATTTTGTCAATTGGGCTTCAATTTTACTGTCTATTAGTTATGATAAGTGGAGTATTTCCTTAATCTGGTAACAGCTGAATTAGAAGTGAGCATGTTAACACACTGAATCAGAAAATCAGCCAGTCCTACAGTATGTGCTCCTTTCTGCCAACAAAGAAAGTTTGTCATTAAATGTATTGACATGTTCAGCTATACATATTTTTTCTGTATTTTATTCTTTCCTTGTACATTATGCTATGGCACAATAGTAATGCTTTTAATGGCTGTGGGTTTTGAACATATTACAATTGACAGAGCAGATTAAATATCAGTAAACATGTTTTTAATTTAACTAAAACCAAAAGAAAGTGTGTGTACGAGCACGGTCGAAAATAATCAGATTAACAATCCATCACCAAGTGTAACAAAGTTAATTTGTTTACCCATTTGGCAGCTCAATAAGTGCAAGCACACTGTCCAAGTCCTGCGGTTATATTGTCACCGGTGCACCTCAAAAATGGTGACATTATTAATTTGTTGCCTTAAGTAACCCATTTTCCAGTTCAGCTGAGCAATACCCAATATTTATGTGCAAAATGGGAGTTTTATGCCTCTTAAGAATTTTATGTTGTCGAATTAATTTCACAGTCATGGTCTGCTCTGAAGATAATGTGTTCATTAACTCTTAAAATACGTGTTTGAAAGGGATGGGCAGATGGAAATTCTATTAAAATAAATAACATTTTATACTACGTGGTGTTCCTTTTATACTAATCTACTATGAAATGAATATGAAGACACAGTGTTCAACTGTAAGAGAGGTGATATCCTGTGCTGCAAGTAAAGTAATATTCACAGAGCTTATTGCTTTACTTAGGAGGCACACGGTGAGTCACACTTTTAGAGTACTCATCTCACTGCAGTCTTTTGCCTGTGTGGTCATAAAATCATAGTTCATTCAAACCTGGGTGTAATGTTATAGTGTACACATGTCCAAATTATGTCTGTGCACTGTAAACCAATATGGCATGTCTGTTAGGCAGTGGTATCATATTTCTGTTGTCAAATCTGGCTCTCATCAGTCTAAGCTGCATATTGTTCATCAGCTGTCCTTTGGGTTCAATGCTAAAATTAGCATGCTAGCACGACGACGTAATTATGGTGCACAGTGTGTAGCTGAGGCTGTTGTGGACCTATACTGTAAGTTACAAGGAGCGTTGCAGGTGAACAAATGAACATTATTAAGTTTAACGTGGGACCACAAGTCAGCACAAAGCAAATCCTGAATACTAAGTGTGTTAGCCTTGGCACAGTAATTCTCAACTTGTGTTAGCAGTCATGAGTGCCACTAAACGGTTGCTTGTAGTGACAACAGATGCTCAAAACGGAAACATATCATTTAACTGTCAGCTTGACACTGGGGATGCAAATCTACACTAAAAGCCTGGAGGCATAAAGACGCCTGGTCATGTTTTAAAGCTGTAACTGTCAGTCTGATCAAAATCGAGGACATCAAAGAATAATTTGTTTGCTTGTAGATAGATTTGTGCATATATTTCCATTTCTATCACATGACATAAACATTGCATCATGTGACACTGCAACACCCTGGATGTGTCTCGTTTATTCAGAGACTGACGAGAAATCGACTCCAGGAATAGAGTTTGCGAGAATTCAGGTACAGGTTTGTACTGAGAAGAGAAGCAACATGAAGTGATGCTTGGAATGGAAATTGATTTTATAAATACCAATACCATTATGGATTCTACTTAGTGGTTCATTTCTTTATCGATTTCCACACGCCTGCCCTACAGGTTTTCAGCATTAACGCAACTACTTGACTATCTCACGAGTCTGAACACAGCGCTGAAACTGTAGAAAAAGGGGCACGTCGTCATAACATATGATATTTACCCTTGTTAACTGTCGTGTTGCTTGGTTACAAAGCAGTAGCTGTCAAATACATGGCATTCCTGAAATTTAAACCTTGGAAAGATATTTCAGCATACTGCTTGTGTTTCCACCCTTACTTGAAATTATCATTTTACAGACATTGCCCTACTAGTTATCTACTAGCTGCTATCTTTCTTCATGAAATGAAGCCACACTTTGAACCGTTTCCAACTTTCTGCCATGACTCTGCAAAGTTTCCAGCACTGTTGACACATAAGTTTGACTTCGCAGTTTTAACAATGCACAACTGTCAGAAAAACATCCCGGCATCTACAAAAGGAGCTGGTACACTCATAGGCATACGACTGTGATGGATCGGATCATTCGGAACCAGTTCTCCATTCCCAGCCCAAAGTGATACCGCCTGAAGGGCTGTGTAATGGTATCTCATTAAGCCCAAGTTCATGCTTTTGAATGAAATATCCATGTTGATGGCTACACAACTCTCATCCTTGACTGTTGCCCTACTGGCTGTCACATGTTAGGACATTTGCTTCAGTATGCCACTGCATCACTTCTTGGGTACTGTGAACACAGTTACTCCATGAAACAGAGAGTGTTGAGTAAACCTTTATGACATGGAGAAGATGCTTCAAGTAACAATAAAACATTCCTATCATTGGTATTCATACAGTATATCATCAATGCACAAGTTTAATGTTTTCCAGCACTACTTTTGAGGTGTAAAAGTGGCCACATATATCATTTTGTTGTATCCCTGTACTTCGCCAACTTGCCTCACATTTCGGAGAAAAAGCCGTTTGACATACTCCAGAGAACTCGCCAGGACTTGTTGCATTTGAGATATTCGCTTAGATGGATGGGGCAATAAAAAGGTAGCAATAACTTTAAACACTCATAAAAGCAAGAAAGCATGAAGACAAAAAGAAAATGAGTTTCAGAAAGGCAAAAAGCATCCTAACATGAAATGGTTTTGTTGCTGTCTTGCTGTTGTCGAAGAAAAAAATCCCTCAATTTTTCCCTCTATGACAGAATTTTTCTCTGAGTGACTGTTGAATACTGGTTTTAAACAGTTTGTTTGTTATGCAAGCGTTTCTTTATTTCTGATGGGCTGACAACATAAACTAGCCATCTACTATGATTGATGGACATTTTATTCCAATACCACACTCCATCGCAGCCGCACAGCAAACATGGCAGCTACTGTAAGGCTTTCTCGTACGGTAGCTGTTTTGTAAAAGTGTTTTTAAGGACAGAATTTTATTTATACCTCAATTTCAAGCAAGAGAAACTCTCGGGCCACACTTTATAGAATTACAGCTGCACTCTGGCTTACAGGGAGACAAACAGTAAGCAGCCAGACATCACTGAGGCAAGTAATCACTGAAACTTTAAAATCGATTCTGTAATGAAACCAGTGTGGAGATGCTGAGAAAAAGAGACCAATATGGATGAATGAAATGTGCGCTCCTTATCAATAATGAGCAAATTATTGGCAGCAGAATTACGCACACGCTGGAGCTGAGCCAGAGTCCGCCGAGGACAAACAGCAGAGAAAAAAACGGTAGAGAAAGTGTTCTTTTAAAAAGCCGCTCTGCTCCATATATTCAATATTCTAAGTTTGATTAAGCGATGCCCTAGTTTAAAAGTGGAGTCATAACGTTCTGAATTCATTTAGAACAACTTGATGTACAGTTTTAGTGCTGTGAAACCAATTTGTCTACAAATGTATTCTGGCCGTCAAGAGGGGCTACAGTTACACAGAAGGAAAAAAAATTGGAATATTTCCACCATTAATTAATAACACAGCCGAGAAATTACCTAAGGGAAGAAAACTAAAGGTACTTTACAAATAAATAATGAAGCAAGAGAAATATACACGCCTCAAGGACTCAACATTTTCTTCTCTGACAGGTAAGACGGGAGCTACATCTGGGGGTTATTATGAGCTGTCAACACATGTAGGGATAAACCTCTAAAATAGGCCAAACATTAAAAATCTCATCTCCTCATTCATTCCTTTAATCTTTTGATCTACAGTGTTAGATCTTGACTTGTCACTTAATTTGTCTCAAATGCAGATACAATCTATTTATAATTAAATACATATTCATTTACACCTAGCCGCGTGTCTCCTTTAGCGAGATAAGAAATCCAATTTGCATCTATTCATGCTTGATGCAAATCTGGGTGGCCTGCTTCCAACTTAAGATGTCAAAAGAAGGGGAAGCCATTAGTTGCCAAAAGGTTTCGGAAGAACTTCTTTGTAAACAATTTAACAGGCTAACAATGAACCACTAACTAACACTTACTCCACTCCACTTAAATCATTCAAAGGTTGCACCACTCAGTAATTGGAGGAATGCCAGATTCAACAGCACCTTACTCTGTTTGTGCGATGATAAGCATTGTGAAGCCACTGCAGACGCGGTCCCCGTTGCATATATACAAATGTATTTCAGTCTGTACATAATTGTGGTGTCATTATCTCTTGCCATTATTATAAGTGCATGGCTCTAGAGGTGGCATACATGATTACAAGTACGACAAGTAACACAATCTGAATGCCTGTCTAACGGGACACCCCAGTAGCTCACCTCGTGGAGTGCATAACACATATCAACCACCCTGGGCCCTTTGTGGCGTGTTATCAGCTCGCTTTCTCTCTCTCTCCTGCCCTTCCTGACTCTGTCCAATTAAAGCAAAATGCCAAAAAGAAAATGGGCTACTTGAAAATAAATAAATAAATAAAAAAAAAGTCCCAAACCACCTCAGACAGAAATCCCTTTCAAATTGTTCTGCAGTTAAGGTTTTTCAACACTGAATAACATTTCTGATCTGCCCAGAAGACCATGCATATGCATCAGTACACACACACACACAAACACACAAATAAATATAGTATATGTCCTCTTTAAGAGAAAGCAAAACCCTTTTCCACCATTTTGCTCCCACCAACATTACTCTCTTTACCATCTATGACTGTCTGTGGGATTCTTGTGACAGAATCAGGTCATATGACGAAGTAAAACAAAGGCAGTAATTTAAAGTTCCTCTGAGACACTAAAGCATTCACAGAGGGGCTTTTGTAAAGCACCACCTTGAAGAGTGGAATATCAATATGTGCCCACAACTACACAAACGTTATGTATTTCATTTGTCTGTCTTGGAGGACACTGTGACCTTGACCATTTTCTGTCTTCCACTCTGCCTACTACTAGAAGGCAGAGTGGAGTGGCACTCCGTTACACTTTAACAAAGGCTCTGTTGCATCTATAAAGAGATGCCCATTTCACCTGACAGTAAGTGGATATGTAGTTAATGTAGACTATGCATGTGCTTGACCTCACAGTATGGCAGAGTGTGGAGCTGCCTCAAGCTTAACACGTTTATGGCAAGGCGCAACACGTTTTTGCGTGTTCGAGGTTGATTAGCCGACCGGACTAATGGGATTTAGACCGACCAGCCAGCTCCATACACGCGTATGCATGACAGAGCAATCAATTAATCTATCTCAACGTTTCTTCCAACAGACAGACTTTTGTCCTGGCCATAAATTCTTACCTGGATTTTCTATGATGCAAGTAGATCTTAAGTAAAACAAACAGGTACTAGAAAAATAAATTATAGATCAACTTAAATTGAGTTGAGACAAATAAACTAAGCTTGGCACATTTAGTCAAGGTAAGGAGATGCTGGTGTTACATGTGCGAAGACAAGGTGATCACACAGGGTAGCTTGATAGTACAAAAGGATGTCATTGGTTACTATTGTATACTATTGGTTAGCTGTACAGCCTTTAGTAATGGTTGGGTCTAGATGGTAACCCTAGATCTGTGAATCCCCATTAGGACTTTTACGTGTTGCTCCTTAACTTGGGAGAACTTTGCCTTCTTTCTGCCGGAAAGCTGCTGTCCCATGTAAAACCAAACCTCAACGTTGACTTAATATTTTAATCCAACCCAAATGGTTTTGTTGCCTAAATCTGACCATTGATTCATTCTTCCACCAGGACCATCTCTATTAAGACTTATTATAGTACGTTACCTGACTTCCTAAAGGCTTTGTCAATCTATATTTTTAAAACAACAAATTTAATCTTGGTTTTCAACTGGAGATGCGTTTACCATCGCTTACCATCTGGACACAACCCTAGGGTAACACCAGACAAGGTGTGCATACAAGAAGAGATGAGATATATCTGAACTGCAGAAGTACTGCTAATGCTATGTTGTTAAGTCGTGACTGTGTACAATCGTACACGTACATCGTTTCCCTCACAAAATAAATATCTCGGATTTAGAGGATGTGCTTATGCGCCAACAAAAGTTGTGAAATATAATTTTAGTTTAGAAGAACATTCAGATATATTCTACCACAAATGAACTCAAAAGAAGTGCAGGTATAAGCCACCACCTTTAAACGCCTCAGGATCAAAGGATCAATCATCACACTTAATTATATTCTCCACTGAAATGTGTTCATATAAGCACCTTGTTTAAAATGGAGTTCACATTACAGTATAAATAATATAATTTGGCACTTTGCCATCAGCTTTTGGAAGCAGTGTAATAGCTTTGGATGCCCTCCAACTTCAGTGAAATGTGTTTCTCTTTTAATACAGAGGTGAAGATGCAATGCTCTTTTTTTGTTGGTGGATGAAACGAGAGCCATTTCAACTGCTTTGACCAGGACAAGTTATTATTTTTTAAGGATGAGTGGAAATTATTTTTTCAGGTTCAAATTTTACCACGGCTTTGTGTTTGCTTAAGAGCTAAGAACTCCCAAAGCACAAATCCACTGGATATACGACACCAGGGAATAAAAATTAGATCTGAGAGAAGCAGAGTGTGTGTGGGTGTTTGAGGGGGTTGGGCTGTATGTGTGGACTAATCTGTTATGACATGGGAATGGCCGTCTCTGGTTACTTTCTTTTCACACTTCTCTCTAGTTTAAATCATAATATTTTGGCATCGGAGTAAGATTTTGTTGACGCTCCACAGTTGGTTGCTGAGATGTGCATCTATTTACTTTGCATAAAAGTGGGTAACACGGTTGAAGGTAATTGCTATATGAAATCGCAGTCTACTGCTGTCTTATCGTTATCTCAGTTATTAGAAGACTTTCTCCTCTTAATGCATGAAGTAAAAATGTGGCATTTAAAACCATTTATTAGGAAACAGGGGTTGCGTTGACTGAATATTTTCCAGTACTGACTGATTTTCTTTTAAACAATGACAGAAGAAACCTGAAGGTCGTCCATCATTTTGACACTGATGGAAATTTACCGCAACACTGTCAATAACCACATAGCCAAACCGCCCTGTCTAGTTGATGCCAAGTGTGCAGGTTAATTAGCTTTTGTCTGGCAGTCTTGTTTTTTTATCTTACATGCATGACCTCACTGTCTATCTGGCTTTAACCATCTCACTGGTAGGCTATGTTGCTGCATAGCGTCGCTATTACAAAAAGTTTCTTTATCAACCACATCACAATCATCAGGCTTTGTAAAACTTGAAAAATGAGGGATTCATGCAGCAGAGGATGAAGGACAAGCAAATAATAGTGGAACATTTATTAGTAAGCAGCAGTTAATGTTACACGGGAAGAAAGTGACAGCAAGGTGGTAAAAAAAGATTCATCTGCTTCATGTAGTGTTGACAGAAAAAGTGTCAGTACAGTTCATCTTTTAATTAGTTTTTTTTTATTAAATGTTATTGTGGTTGAGATGTTTTAATTAAGTTCTATTAAAGAAGTTATTTGTCACTATTTATCATCAAAATTAAAATGACAGGAAATAGATGATGACAGAATTTTTACCACATTTGTCAAAAAGAAAGGAATAAGATGAACAACATCTACGTGCCGCGAATAAAAAAGTATGCTCACGACATTTTCAAGTCAGAAAGGTTAGGAATAAAAAAGTGCCACTGTTTGCATTGTGATGACACCGACACAGCTGGACACCAACACAGTGTGGCTCCAGTGTGTACCCTCCGCACACTGGAGCCACACAAGATCCAAGCAATCTGATCAATCTAAGCTGTATCTCGAGTGTTTGAAGCCGTGTATGACATATATATAATACAGTAAAGGAATGAATCAATAGGCAACATGTCGGATAACATATGGAGCAGAAAATCTCTCACAAATAATTGTGTGAAAAATTGATTACCCATGAGCCTTTACTACATGTTAGCATACACAGTGAGTATTTGCTATCCAAGGACGAAACAAAAACACATCAACTCATTAACATTCAACTACAGCACAATGGTGGCCTCATAACGGTGTCTGACATTTCTGTAGGGCACTGATATTTTACTGTTTTTCAGAGTTCCAAACACAGTTTTAAATCACTCAGTGGTTGCTCAACGAGACTGCACTAATCATGGGCTGTTGTGCATTTAACAAACATGTTTTTTCTTCATCAAATCGTTAAAAGTACTGGCAAATCAGTGAGACGCTATGGCAAAAGCTGACATGCTGCTTAGCTTTTTTAACATGACAGAGGTTATATTTGACAAGAAATACTTCAGTTGTGGGCCTATTGTAAGATACTTCAATCACAGTGATATATATATTGGGTTTTACTCCATTACCTGTATGTTTGTTAGCCAGGGGTAACAGATAGTGGAGTGGGTCTCAGATGTTTTGTCCTCAGTTCAACATTGTGTTGTGTTTTGTTAAGAGCTGACAGTTTAATGTTTTGGTCTTTTGTAAATGCACTTACTGGCACCAATAATTACGTCTACGCACTTTCTAGCAGATTTGTCACAGGTCCACTTAATCTGCAATTACGCTGCCATCCAATGGTTCGTCCTATGTATCAGTAATTTTCTATAAGTGCATATTTAAGCACATTAAGAACTAAAGATGGCCTGTTATCAGTTTGTGAGTGGATTTCACAACAAGGTCACAACTTTTCGAGTTTGTATTAAAAACAATAGTCATGCGCTGACATGAACTTTGAAGCAGATTTTGCCTTGTTGCAGTAATTATTCATACACTGTCCAGTAAGTAATTCCTTTATAATGAGCTCCCAATGTAAGAGAATGTGGGGGGAAAAAAGTTTCTCTGAAGTTAATATGAAGCTTCAGCAGTCTGAGTTAGTCACATCAAGTGTGTATCTACCAAAGTTATTCTTTTAAGTATGAAATTCGCCATTTCCCCAGACAGTGGTTCCGTGCTGAGTTACAGAACAGCAGAGGAATAGTTTCATTTTGTACTAAAAAGACTAAATTTGGACGATCCCCACTTGATTTGAATAACTCTGAAGCCTCAGATTGCCTTCAAATTTCATTTTTTGCACAGAACAGGAACAAGCCCCTATCTATTACAGTGGAGGTACATTGGGAAGGAAGGTTTTGAAGTTTATATGCGCACCTGAAATGTGAAACAATTCTTTAAAATCAGAATTAATAACCCCTGATATGGCAAAATAAATACAAAGAAAATCCAGATTCACAACCAGCAGTCACCTACTCATAGCGCTGATGCTAAGATTTCAAGAAGGTGAGCTGCATGGAGCCTCGGTTTATTTTTATCCCAGTAATCAGCGGTGAGTGTTGTTCTTCAATTAAAGAAGATCCAGTGTTTTTCTTTGATTTGTAATTTCTTCTTGCATGGAACCTCGAGAGCATATTTTAAGCTAATTCGGCAGCGAGATGAGCAGGCTGAGGCTGACAGACAGCTTCTGTCTGTGCGACTATAGTCCCAGAATGACAGTGATGGAATTCATTAATCATTAGCAGCCTGCAGGCATCTGACCCACACCCAATACGCCTGCTGCGAAGCCTGTTAAACTGAGCCAGTCAGCCAGTGCCTTCACACATGGATACCGAGATTATTGGGTTATACAAATATAGATCTGCCAAAAAGGAATAAAATGGTGTTATTGGGTTTTCAGGTTTGCTCATCTCTAACATTTCTCCTCTCCATCAGGACCACCTATGACGTTTCAACATGCCATCCTTCATTTCTCCTTGGCACGTGGCGATATGTAGCGTAGTGCGAGTGGCCAATTTCAGAGCAGCGGAGAGGGGTCCGGAGGAGCGATGGATTTAAAATGGGACTAACTTGCCTTCAAGCATGGCTCATAATTGAGTATGATAAAATCAAGTGAAGTAAAAATGCATTTCAAATGAGTTATTTTTATGAAGAAGTGCAACTGTAAGTGTGTCTCGCGTGTTCATATATCCTTTTATTGTGTCCTGTGAGAAGGCAACAATATGCGATTACGTGTTCTGGGTAGGTTGCTTCCCCCTTTTGTTATTGCCATCCTACAGTACCTCAGCTATTGAAGAGACAATCTTACAAATGGTCCCCTGAGTTTTCAGAGTAACAGAGCAGTATCTAAGATGGTAGTGAAGATTCCCAAGAGGAAAGCTGGGTGGAAGACATGAGTGGTAAATAAATAAAAGGGGTATAAACTACAGGACTGCAGCTCTAGCTGAGCTGCATTACAAGTAGTTAATAAATGTAAATAAATATTTCATAATGTAAATATTCAAGGTCACTGCTGGGCTGGAGCACATGTCTGTAGCCTGCAGAGTCGGCATTTTACCTGAGCTACATTTATTTGGGCTTTTGGAATAAACTGGAGCAACTGAAGGAAAAATCACACAGAGATAAAAGAAATAGAAGAAAGTACAAAGACAGATTTGAAGTTAAAGCTGTGAGATACCAGTGATGATTTAGCTCGAGCTGGGCATCATATGAAAATGTGACACTAGTGACAACCCAGTACCTTTCAGTGCTGGTGCAAAAGCAAAAAAAGAGGACTGAAAATATTCAAAACTTTTCTCAACAGCTTACTTTCAGAGATATAAGCCTTCATTTAACAAAATAAGACAAACTTCTAAAATGTTTAAACACAATAAGATGTGCGCAAATTATACAAGAAACTACCTGAAAATCCAAAATAACTAAACAAGATTAAAAGTCACTTTAAAGTAAACTAACTTTGAAACACTCTGAGTGAGATGAATCTCTGTCTCTCTGCTAGGGGTGCAGGGGTATGCTCAGGGTGGCCTCAGCGTGTCATCGAGCCACCCTTTAAGGACCGCCCACAAAACGCTGGACTGAAAACTGGTTATTAACTGTTTTAACCTCCACATTTCAGTAATATATCATTCAAGTCTTTTGAAATGTTTCCAGAAACTATTTTCCAACATATATAATCTCACAAGTGCCTTCATACAGACTTTAATCTGACCAGACACTCAAAACCAACTTTCAGACATAGACATATTCCAGACAGTACCCTATGTGTGCATCTAGTCGATTAAACCTCGCTAGTCAACACCAGAAATACTAGTCAGTTAAACCAATTATAACATTTTATTAATGTACAACACTAATTAACTGTCATCTCTACACACAGGCGTCCACCACTAGCCAGAGTTACAGCCCCAGCAGACAGCAGCACCCCTTCACCTCTCTAAAGCCCATGCTGGTTGTACGAGATGACATCTTTGTCCCACTTTAGAAGTAAAGTCATAGTCAGAACTTTTCATTACTGTGGTCTGCTTTGGGATTCTACCAGACAATTTCACTCTCTTCACTCCATCTAATCTCGCACAAGAAATCTGTTTAAGATGGAGCTCCCGAGGGACAAGAGTAATGGTGGAACTGGTGTTGAAAAGAAAACTGCCCTCATTAAAGTAAGATTCTTAATACTTAGATATTTTACACTAAAGATTGCTCAATTTGAATTATTCTCCGCTCAACATTCGACATATTTGATCATTCGATGCTACTGGATCACCTTTAAGAGTGAGTTGGCATCAGGGAGCAGTGTTCCCTTTATAATAGCACAAGGCTTTTTAAATGCCAAAAATTACCACCAAATATCAACTCTTCCAGAAATCAATGTGTTTGTGGATGCATGTGTGCAGCACTGTTCTGAAACGTGAGTCAACCTCTGTGCCGTTGCCTGGGAAACTCTTAGATGTGAGTTCCCCTGTTGTTCTGTGCATATTTTCTGTCCCTTGAACAAATCATACGTGACAAAATTCAGCACCATTGTTATGTGGATGACACTAATTTATGTCCCATTAAAAACCTGTGAAAGAGGGTGCACCAGAAGCCCATAGCTGCATTGCAGCTGTTAAAAGCATGAAAAGCAATGAAAACAGTGAAGAAGGCAATTTTCATCATTTATTATCTTGTCTGTCAGAAATGAAGTGCTGAATGTCCCGAACCTTTCTCGAACAAATATGAAATAATTATTTCTGGTCCTCCAAAGTCTGTCCCAATTTCACAAATAATGTTTTGTCTCCCTGTCTACAAATGTCAAACCTGCAGACAGAAACCGAGGTGTAATATTTGACAGTGACCTTTCATCTGAAAAAAAAACAAGTTATAAAAGTCATTCAATCATCATTTTAACAAGTTAGGAATATCTCAAAATTAGGTCTTTTCTCTCTTGGTCTGATCTCAGGAAGGTCATTGATGCTTTTATCTCGGTAAGATTATTATAATTCATTAGATTTCATAACTTCAGCTGGTACAAAAGGTGGTACAGCTGCCCTTCTTTTAACAAATATTAGGGGACAAGATCGTTTTAGTCTCTCGTCACTGTTTACCAGTAATTATTTGAATTGACTTTAGGATTTTACCGATTGCCTTTAAAGCCCTTCATGGTGCAGTTCACAGTTATTGCTGCTCCCCTGAGTGCTAAAGCGGCCTTAGATCCTCAGGGGGGAATCTCTGCTGGCTGTTCCAACAGCCTGCCCTTGGGTTTTTTGTTTTTTTAAACTAATGCTACAGTTTTATTTCCAGCATGTATTATTTATTAAATTATTATTGTTTTTATCTTATATTTAATTATGTGCAATTATGTTTTTGTATTATTTTAATCGTCTGATTGTATTTGCCTAAAATATTTTACTTTGGGTTTATCCATGGGAAATACTTGAAAAGGGCTGTATAAATAAATAAACATATAAAATTATAATTACCATTGTATTATTATTATCACTAGTATTCCAAATGTGTGTATGTTTACATGAATAAGAAATATGGGAGGGTCATTTTTTAAGGGAAAAATAATTATAATAACAGCTGGACGCTGTACTTTTAGCAAATATTATTCAGGCAGTAAAAAGTGTATTGGGGATTATTTTCAGGCACAGATTAGTACACATGTGGCGCGCTGCTGGTGATTCATTCAAAATAAACTACAGTGCCAATGTTCATTACAATGAAGAAATTACCAGTGCACCTCTCATTGATGTGCTTTTAAATGGTTTATGAACAACAATGAAGATCTAAGGCACAGAGGAGTAAGCTATAACAGACTTTGTTGTTAACTTTCATTGTTGGTCTTGGTCTTTTCATGGGATTTGTTAGCGGAGAAAATATCAAATATTGCAAGAGTTATTCTTTAAAAATAGATCCAAAGTGTAAAATTTAGCAGGCTCTTGCTACAGAATATGGCATAAATGAAATATAATACGCATGACTATGTTTTCATTGGTGTATAATCACCTGAAAATACAGAAACCGCATGTCTTCCATGGTGTCTGTTATGTTTCTACAGTATCCCAGAGTGGACAAAGAAATACTCGCTCTTGGTGGGGCTATTGAGCACACTGTAAGATGCCACCGAGTCCTACAACTCTGATTACAAAAAAAGTTGGGGCGATGTGTAAAATGTAAATTTGGCCTAGAGGACACAGCGTCTATGATTTCCAAAAAACAAGCTGAAATATGGGCTTGTCAGAACACAGCACCAGTTTTCCACTTGAGAAGCGCTTGAGCCCAGAGAAGTTAACAGCATTTCTGGATGTTTTTGATATATGGTTTTTATCTTCCATGGTAGAGTCTTAAATTATATGTTCAGATGGAGCAAGCCGTTTTCTGTGAAGCGTCCCCAAGCTCATTACGAATATCATATCACAGCAGTGCTATCTGAGGGGTCAACGGTCACGGGCGCTCAATGTTGGCTTCTGGCCTTGCTCCATACATTTATTCTAGATGTTGAACCATTTGCCAACACAGCTTTACACAAAGTGGTGAACATTAACCCATCCTTGCTTGTTTATGAATGAACCTTTCGAGAGTGACCCTTTCATACCATCACCTGTTACCAACGAACCGGTTTTCCTGTGGAAAGTTCCAAATGGGATTTTTTTTTTGTCCCTGTCCAAGGTATCAAATTCAGAAAGAAAAATAAAGTTTAGAAGTCTAAACATAAATCTTTCTATTCTATTCACTTGAACTTTACTCAGCGTCCCGACTTTTTTTTGGAATCGGGGTTGTACACTCTGGTCCTTTAATGCCCTCTTAAATGGAACAATAGTTTTGAAAATCACCATGACACACCTGAGCAAGTACAGAAATATTACATTTTAGCTTTTTCCCCATTCTCTTAAATGTCATGTGTATTTTTTTTTCCTTTTTGGAGCCCCGCTGTGCCGTCAGATGCCACATTTATTCATGCTGTTTGCCTCTTCAATAACACATAACAGGTCGAAACAAGCTACGTTACGGGAGCTTGTTAAGTGGAGTTTCATATAGCTCTTGTCCTTCTCATACAGATTTTCACATTAATAAGCATGTGTTATACTAAATTCTCTCAGAATGTTTTTTTTTTCCATTATAACACTCCTTTTTATGTCAGCCTGCCAGTTAGTGTTTTCAAGGTTGAGGTTAAGTGTTCTGTTTTTCAGTCGTCTCTCCACCATTACAGAAACACACACACACACACACACACACAAAGCAAGGAAGGAGATACAAGGAACTAAATCCACAGGAAATGTGATTCTTACTATAGTCAGTGTGCATAACCAGGTTCTTGCCTTGGATCAAGGTTTGTAGTAAGGTAGGATGCATCAAAAATTGATCCCCCCCAGATTTTCTCCAGATGTGTCTGAGTTCAAGAACAGATGGTATTGAATATGGAATCACCTTGACATAACAGCTTTTTTTGAGTGAGAACATCTGTCAAACTGTCCTAACACTGATCCTTCTCTAAATGAGAATCCCACCACGCTGCTGTAAAAAAAATAAAAAATAAAATCCTGCTTTTAAACAGGGGCAAGGCTGCATTGGAAAATTATTTGCAACCTCTGACTATCTCTGGGTATTTTATTAAGGTTTTGGCATGAGGCAGTAGGCTAATTAAGCAAATTCATTGAATTAATGGTCTAACCATGAATGCAAGATCTCAAAAAACAGTGCATGGTTTCTTTAGAAAGCTGTAACTGCCAACAAGAAATACCGCTGAGAGCAAGGAGTCAGCATGATAAATCTGCACTCATGATTTTAAATTCTTACTCGCAGACAATATGTGCAAACGATTTATGCAGCAGTACAGCCATTATAACTTCAACAAGACTCTGCAGTATAGAAATTAATGATGACTGACAGAGTTTCTTCTGACTAACAACTCTGGTTCATATTTCTGTTTCTATTTTCATGGAAATAGACCCTGTGTGCATTGTTAGCACCTAGAGTACAAGATGAAAGAATATTGCTCTCTACATTTTTTCCTCTCTGTGCACAAACATACACATGCTCTGCAAACCTGACAATTGTTTGGCAAAGATATAATGTCCCCATTGCTTTAATGAAAGCCAGACAGCTTTCTGATTTCATGAGTTTTTACAGTAGCTAAACTCAAAGAAGCGTGTGCTCGTATGACCTCGGATTGTCTTCCACAAATAGGAGCTCTGTGCAGTCAACCCTGCACATACAGGAAATGCAGTTTTTATAACCTTGGTCTAGCTTTTATATTTGTGGCCACTGTTGACATTTTACTCATCTGTGATAATCTTGAAATCCGGGATTGAAACGGTTTTAAAACACCAACTGCAAATAAAAACCAAACATGACTGGTCATGCAACCGAACCTGTCGGGCTTTGATCAAATTCAAGGTTTCACCTCAAACCACAGAATCTTTGTATCAACCTGAACATAAATGTGTGTGTGAAATGTTATCATGACTCTTAGAAATTATGGGTTAACTATGAACAAAGGTTTGTGTTCTGACCACTCAGCAACCAGTTGCCGAGGTCGTCTCCTTTTTTTTGTATTTTAGGTGTTGGGTACAGACGTAGAGAAGAAACGTTGCTGGTAGACGGAGAGGACGAATTAAAAATTAAAAGCCAAATGTAAATCTTTGTTAGTGAGTGCTCCATCAAGACAAAAGCAGGGCAAAAATAAACTGACATTATATTAAATGTTGTCAGGGTGATGAAGTACTTCAGAATTCAATTAAATGTCACTCTTATTTAATCTTAAATCTCGAGTTTGGTTGTCTTTTGATATTGATTTGACCACAGGGAGAGTGAAAACAAGTTTTCAACACAACACTGCCAACAGATCATCCGATTTTTCAGTAGATATGCTGAACTTCTTAGCAAAATGTTGCTTATTTGCACTCCAGCGGCTTTATTAAGTTTTATTAGCAACATTATGATTCATTTGGAGTTGGAGTTTGTGTCCACCTGATGAATGTAAGCACATTATTCACTCTCTTTTAGCAATATTCTTGGTCTCGCCCAACTCTGGAGGGAAATATCTGCCTCTGTCTGCTAAATGTTCCACTTTCTTCTCCAGCTAGTCTTTATGGGCACTAGGGGTGGGCAATATGACCTGATATTAATGCAGCATTTTTTCTTTTTGGGCCATAGATGCATTATATTACATGCTTCTTTTAGTCTTTGTGCAGTAATGCCTCTGGTGTGGTCAGCGGGGAAGAAGGCGGTCAGGAAGCATCTGCTGCTCAAATTCCAGTTATCATTGATGACTTGGATGATGACAAAAAAACAACAACATTGTACAGCTCAGTAGTCCGACATGACTCGGTCCTGAACCTCTTGAAGCCCTGGCAGGCATTCTTGCTAAAAAGCTTTCAAGGAGGCAACTCATATCTTGAGTTTCAGTATGCAGAGTTTGAATCACATATCAAAAGCAATCTCTCTCTGTGCATAACATCACACCAGTGATAAATATGTATGTACCATGTATGTGCATAATTAACAACCCCTTACGCACTGTCATATAGTTTTCATATTGCAGAAACATCCATTGTAACCCTGTGAGAATAATCTAAACCTATATTAAGTATTTAATGTGTTGATTTAGTGTAATGAGCATTAGGTCACTGACTACACTTAAAATGACTACTGAATAAAGTGCTCACAGAGTTGCTGCATTGTTCTGACTGGCCGATCTGCAGTGAGGAATGTACCATTTAAGAAGTCTTGCCAACGTTATATCACTAAAAGCATGTCTTAATAGTAAAACGGTACAGTGAGGGTTATCTTCCCACTGCTGAATATAATGGCTACCTCACTTATCATTATTGCTAATACCGAAGGTCCATCTCATTGGGAAATCATATATTTTATCAGGTAAGAGGCTGCTAATGTTCTGAGTGTATGATATTGCACTTACAATAACTACATCTAATGAGGAATAATGAGGGTCTCTGCTTTCACTCCCTCTTAAAGTATAATATTTAATGCATTAGCTGAACTTTTGTTCAAGGCCTCAATTAACACGCACAAATACTAAATTAATGTGTTAACTGAAAACACCTACACTCTTCAAAGAAAAGTGCTGATCTCTTCAGGATGTAAATGGCTCAGTTTACACAACATACATACATCTATGGTGCATAGATGTGGCGTTGCAACTATTAGTCGATTAATCAATTAGTCAGTCCTCAGAAAAATAAATCAACTATTTTGATGATCTCTATAAACAGATATTTGCACATGAATGCAAAATTCTGCCAGCGTTGTGTTTTTTGTCTGTTGTCAGGGTGGCATTGATCAATCACGTTTTACTGGGTTTTAGTTGCAACAGTCGGTGTGGACAGCAAAAGACAGGGAGCACATGGCGGAAATGCAATCTTGGATCCCATCAGCTATACCGTCTGACAATGACTTTAGCTTTCAAAGAAGTTATCTGCATTCATGTGAAGATATGTTTATAGAGTTTAGCAGAAATGTCTTTCTCATTTTCCACGTATCAAGTTGCTAATCAGGCTGCAAAGGAAGTCTTGGCTCGGATGTCAGTTATCCATTTTCCGGATATCCACTAGCTACACCGAAAGCCCAAAACACTGACCGTTAGCCCCAGAGGATAAATCGCCATCAGACGATGGGTCCTCAGATTGCCGTTTTGATAAATGAATCGTTTGATATTTTTCAAGTAAAAACACCAAAAATTCAATCTTTCCAACCTCTTTTTTTTTTTTTTTACTTTTTTTCTGACCTTCCTTTTTCTTTTGCGGTAGTAAATTAAATATTTATGGGTTTCTGACTGTTGGTCAGACGAACAAAGACATTTCAAAAACATTTTTGCCTTCAGTGAAGCATATCTTTCACTGTTTTTTGACAATGGAGATATAATTCTTCTTCTTTCACAGAAAAAAAAAAATAATCGAGGCAGGAATCTGAAGATGAAGTAATCCCTATATATATATATATATATATTTTTTTTTTTAAATGTAAGTGTCCATTAGTTGCTTGGCCAACATATCCATTTGCTGTGTGCTTGTGAATCTAAAAGTGGCCCTGTGATGTGTTTCTGATCAGAGTGCTGCTGCAGTCCCTCAGAAAATGTCGCACACATGTCAGGTTCACCTTTAAGGACAAAGTCTCCAATTATCCAGTGCTCTGAAACCCTTACTGCCTTCACCAAATGTGCAGAGGCAGGTCTGACTCCTTTCAGATCTCTAGACGTACGCACAAACACGCACAGGTGGCATATACACTGGTCTCTTGATTAGGCATACCTCAATACTAATTCTTAATTCAAAATGCATGCAGCTCCTTCAAGCAGTAAAGCGTTGAATTTAATATAAAACGCAGACATTGTCAAGGGGTTTACCTACAGCTCAGCTCAGCTCAGCTCAGGAGAGACACATAGATTTGTCATTTTTGGTGCCAGATGTAGGCTCCTGGCTTCAGCCCCTGAGCCTTCAACCTCCTGGGATTTTCTTGCAATACATATATGTCTAGGTTTTATAGGGAATGGGACAATACAGAAAAAACATGCTGTCAGTGGGCAGCTCTGTTAGCAAAAACAACTTGTCTGTGACAAGCTGGACACATGAAGACCCCTAGCACACAAATAGGCACTCGTGACAACAATTGTGTGCAGAAGGGCATCTTTGAGCGCACAACTCATTGAACCTTGAAGCCGAGGTGCTACAGCAGCAGAGGACTGTGCTCCACTCGTGACAGCTGAGAGCAAGAAGACAGAGCTACAGTGGGTATGTGATTGCAAAAGAAACTGGATGATTGAAGAGTGGAAAATTCGACTGACATGACAAATATTTATTTCAGATGGATCCTGTCCTATTTATTTCAGATCGATGTCTGGATCCTGTCTAGTGTCAAACGTCCAGGCTGGTAGTGGTTGTGGCCAGTCTCCAAACACAACGGGCCAACTTTCATATGGAGATGAGAATATATTCGCAGCTTGAATATCAGGCAAACAAATCTGCAGGAACTCTGTGATGCTATCAAATCAGCAGGGTCGAAAATGTGTTGAATCCATCCCTGAATTCAAGGCAGTCATGGAGGTAATATCCTACCCGGTCCTAGACAGGTGTGCCCAATCAAGTGGCAACAGAGTGCCTGCATGGAGGAGTGCTTGAAATCTCCGTTATAGATGGGTACAAATTGGCCACAGATTGCTCAGGGAGTGCTGCTAGATTTTTAGAGATGTGTCTTCTTCCTGACCTTTCAGAGAGTCAAAACGCCATGAGTACAAATCAAGACACAAGAAAGAGTAATGAAGGGGCAGTAAAAAGCACTACATAGCAAACAAATGTCAGTGCTTTTGCATTACACTTGTGCATAACAAGGAGAAGTAAATGAGATAATGAGATCTACATTCCTCTGGAGATGAAATTCTGAACGATATATGGATAATAAAAGACATTTTTTTAAGTGAGGGTGGACAACGTGTTGAAACAACTATCAGTACAACAAAATACAATTCAATAGCTACAATATTCAGGTTAAAAAATAGCCATGAAACTCCTCGATGGTTTCAAGTGAAAATCTTTAAGGAGGTAGGAATTATTGCAGGGTTGTTGTCAAGACTAGACTACAATAGTTTAAATTATATAGACCCATGTTTACATTCATTCAACACTGCTGAACAAAAAATCCTTGGGCTGTCCACTCCGTTGCTACTGTTTCGAGACGGACATGAAAATAGTCCATCTAGTCTATAAAATCTGACAACGCTGCGACCTTTCCTTTAACGCCACCGTCAAGCTGAGACAACTCTAAAAGTGTTTCCAAGACTGACCATAAACACACAACATTTACGAGGCGTATTCATGCTAAAAATGATCACACTGTTAAGGTTAGCGAGCCTGTGACCTTTTCTCTAACACCACCATCAGACCACACTGTCTCGCCCTTACAGTATCACTTCTTTTGTTCAGACTCATTAGCCGAGCTGTGAAGAGAAAGTCGTGTGGAAACCGCCGTATAGGCAACAGCGCTAATGAATTTGTCCTGTTTCTGCTGAGATGAAAAGAGGAATCGCGGCGGTGAAAAATGCTGAACAGCCACTGTGCAAAGCCTCCAGCATGACATCAACTTGAAATCTAAGCATTGCTCTTTTCATCGCAATATAACAGTAGATCATAATCTGTCAAGAGCGAGCAGAGCTGCAGTGTAAGATGTTACACTACACTGCACAACACGCCAATGAGTAATATACAAACAGAGGAGACGGAAGGAGAGAGATGATGATGTAGATTAATGGCAACAAATCAATATTCTAACATGGCATCCATAATATGAGCTCCACACCTTTGGTACAAAAATATGATTTATTGGCGATTTTACTGATAGCGTATAATATCCTTTAAATTACAGTAAAGGTGTGCTTTTCACATGCATTTTATTCCTTTCTAATATGTATAAATACAGTGTGTTTTTTTTTACCATTTTAGATTCTCCACTAGTTCTTGTTCTTGCATGTACACAGTGCTTCACTAAAGCAATATTACATGAGAGGCCGTGCTTCATCGTCATTATTGGAACAACAGTTTCCCGAACTGAATAAATACCACACATATTAACACAAAACTGCCTCGCTAGCTCAGTTTTGTAGTGTCTGAAAAAGATGGAGATAGATTTAACTACCAAGCCCATGAAATTCACTTTCTAATTATTTATAAGCTAATAGCGCTGTATTTGTGACTCACTGCACCTTAAAATATTCAGTTTACTACCACATAAGACAAACAAAAGCAGCAATTTTTTTTTGCTTAAAAAACCATTTTATAAACATGTAATTTATTTTTGTCCTGCCCCAGCTGAGGGCATACTGTTCTTTTTCCACGACCTGAGCATCGAGACCTGAACCTGTAGTGTCACTGAAAGGTCTTGATTTCTCACAGTCTCGGTTATCTCGGTGGAACATTCAGACTCTGAGCTTGTTTTGCTAAAACCCAGAAAGGACTCCGCTGAAGTGGAGCTGGGAGTGTGGGGAACCGGTGGACGGTACAGGACTTCCTGTACCCGCTGTTCTGAAACTTTCCCAGACAGTTTCCATACTCTCTTATTCCGCTCTATCAGCACTCTCCAGAGGTTTTTTCTCTTTGTGGACAGAAACGTGTGGTAGCCAATTTTTAATTTAAAAAAAATCCAATTTGTTATTTCTCTGTTGATGACTAATCAATTCAATAGAAATTCTCTCTCAAAAAGCTCAGTCTCATGCAGTTATTCCTAAAAAAAACTAAGACTTTGTTCAGGCTGCCAGCTCAAATCTGTTTTTGGCATATCCAGATTGATTACAGGAAGTCAGGACAAAAAAAATAAATAAATAAATACTTGAAATGCAATTTTTGCAAATCAGATCCAGGCCACATATGGAGGTGATGTGAAATGCAATTTCTACAGATGCATCTCAGTCTGGACTCATATCAGGTGTCTTTCCAGTCACTTAAGCCACGACACAATCCATAGGGGCGGAAGTGCATCAGAGCAGATGAGCTGCTCCTAGACGGTGACACAACTGGAAACCAGCACGTATAGGTACTGCCTCCCTGTGATGTTACCACAGCAACCCGTGCAGATAGACCGCTGATGTCTGGACGCACAAATGCAGACTTAAAGATCTGATTTGCCTGCAGTCCATCAGTACAATCACTCAGTATAGTCAGTATAAATCTATAAGTCATCTTGTTTTGAGATTCTTTTATTGAATTAGGTCCATCTGCTTTAGGTCTACATGTCTAACCCTAATTCCTAAATTAGATTGCAAAAAAAAAAAAAAATTGCTGAAACAGGCAAAAGTTCATTGCGAACTAAAATCACACAATCGCTTTATTTCTTTCAAGAGAATCAAGTCTTTAAGGCTGAATGAGACTTGCAGTCCTTTTCATGAATATATGTTACCCAAATTCCTGCTGATAAAATCAGATTAATTAATTTACACTATATGCCACCTCCATGGCTCGTTTCTAATCTAATTTACGATCTCTCTATAACAATCAGCATTCAGGAAGCGTCACTGTGTTACTGAGGTTGCTGTGGTTTCACAATTTTCAGGTGAAAATATGGGGACTTGGCAGCATGAGCTGAGCCCTCCTGAAAATAAAGTAGGCTGCACTGTATTTCAAGACACATAATGCTACTGCCTGGCTGTCAGGCAAGGGGGGGGGGAATGTCTTTGGTTACATGGGTCCTGTCCCTGTCCCTGTTTTCATCTCATACGGTATATCACCTTCACATCTCATTTCATGGCACTCAGAAAACTGAAGTCAACCAACAGGAGCAGAAGTGCAATCCTCAAGTGTGCAGTGAAATCCTCAGATGAAGGTACAATCATATGACGGTGTCACATCGGATTTAGCAGTGGAAGAGCACAACACAGCTGGAAGGCAGTGAGTTTAGTGTCTGTTGAGAATGAATTGCCATGGCCATGTGTTAATGTGAGGCACAAGATAGTGCTCTTAGCATGATTATATTTAGTTTATCCATGCGTACATTCATGGTAGTTATGAAAACGTGCTTTTAGGAAACCCAAAAAAACTGATTGTTATCCCAGCACAGACAATTTCAAGAGCTACTTAATAAAGTTACATCTTATCTTATTTTATTATTCTCTTCACTCAAAATATGTTTGGGATATTAGATGTGTCTTCTAAGAGAATTTTAGATATGGAGATTAGGCAACGCGTGGACGTCAAAAACAGTTCAAGCCTCACGTGAACACCCCGTCTCCTCCAAAATGATGCAAAACAGGAGCTTCTATTGTGTGTAACAAACATCTGCGCTGTTTGCTGGTATGTAAGCGACAAAAACTCATTTACTTTAATTTTATTCTACTGAGTTAAATAAAATATGAAATTTAGCAGAGTTACTGAAGTATGTAGACATAATGTGTTTACACCCCATAGCAAAGTAAGTTATTGATTACTGTAATTACCGGAGTGATGAATTGCCATTTGACCAATTTGTTTCACTGGAACCTCTCAGACACAGACAGCAGGCAAATCAACAAAGCATGCTAAACATTTACAGGCATGGCTGCTGGCCACTGCACAAGGCAAACATTCAGCCGGATCCATTCGAATCAGCTCTCAACTTCTGTTCCAGTTAGACTTCAAATGCCCGCTGGGTTATTCACTCATTCATTTATTTATTTATTCTTCTCCAACGGCCTCTTTTTAGAGACAGAATATGTGATAACCACCTGAAAGCTGCGTGAGAAATGCCCAAATATAACCAAATGAACAAGAAACAACCAGTGCACCCCTCAATATCCTGTAATCCAGTTAAAGGTCCAATGTGTAAGATTTACAGGGCTCTACTGGAAGGATATAATATTCATAAGTACGTTTTATATATATTATACGTCGCATAATCACCTGAAAGAATTGTTACCTTAGAATGAACCTTTTATATCTACAGAGGAAGTGGGTCTTTTTCCACTGAGTCAGAGATGGTTAATAAAAGAGACACCTCACAGAAGAGTCATTTCCTGAGTCATTTACTTCCTGCATCAGTGTCATGTGGGTTTAGCCACTGCCGCTCCACTATAGGAGACCAACAGCAGGTCCTGAGTCTACTGACTCAAATTGGAGATGGCGAACATGAGCACAGATTTCTTTCACCTCATAATCACTCAACTAAATATTGGACTAATTTCTCACAGGCTTCTGAACATTCTGACACTAAAATTATGTCTTTCAGACGAAGAGATCAGGAGAAAATGAACTTTGTTCCGAGACCTGTGTCTATTTCAGCAGCAACACACTAACAAGATCTGGCAACACGGATATCTCTTCTTGCTGTCGGCGCTGAATCATCTGTCTGTTTCACCGAAGATGATCTATAACAACCGAACTAGGACTTAAATAACTTTCTGAACCATCTCTGATACAACACAAACAATTTTCATCCATCTGCACGACGTTCGCAACACTTCCAAACCAGATTTGGAGATAGGGGGGGGGGCAAGGCGACCATGATCCCTTAGGAGATGGGAAGTGTATCCCATTTCATGCCATCGGAGGAGACTGGAATGCGTTATCTTGTGTTATGGAGTATCTTTGACCGAGTCCACCATGTTGAACCGCCATGAACATACAAAACAAACACGAGCTCTAGATAGCATTTTTTTTGCGAATTTCGTGGCCACTGTAGTTTCTTCTTCATCCTTGGAAAGGGATGATGAATTAAGCGATCTGCAACCTCACCGCTAGAAGCCACTAAATCCTAAACACTGCACCTTTAATGGACCCATCTGTTCAGCCAGTAAAATCTGAGTCACTCCCATAGACTGCCAACTCATTCTTTAGAAATATAAACATTTTGTGCTGGTACAAACGTCACTGCCCCTTCAAAGTCGTCATCATCTGACGAGTACTTTGCGTGGATACTGATTGCAGTAATTATAAGTGTGAATGAAAGTCATTTTAATATGTTTTAATGCTGTTCAACATTAACAGCCTCCTTTAACCACTCTCCTGGGGAAAGGCTCTGACTGGCCATAACTTAGCATTAGTTCAGCCAGCCAACTCCCAGAACGGGTTTGCTGTGTGAATACAAAATATGAGTTGATATTTGGCATCTAGGCTGACTTTGTCACAACCCACAAGCAAACAAACACTGAGCTCAACACAGCAGAGACTGGGAAGTGACGATAATAAACAAACCATGTCCAACCATTGCCGGGAATATTTTATCTAGTGAGGTGAGATGGATTAAATCTAAGGGCTGAAATCCACCTGATATGCAGCAGCAGGCTGCAACACAACAGCCTCGCGGCCCGATAATGATTCTCTCTCAAAAGTCACAACAATTCACGGCTCAGCGCAGAGACAGCCTCTTCATATGAAATGTTATGTGGCGTTGATAAGCAGCAGATGACCATCAGTACACAGATATGAGCTTCAGGGTGACAAAAAAGTGCAGCTGAGCGAAGCAGCAGTGTAAGAACAGGAGCTTGGCGGTGTAGATGTAATTATGATAGGAAAGCCAGTAAAGCAAGCTGTCACATGAATGCATTGCTCTGAGTTGAAACATTTCTCTACATGTGGCGAGAAAATGTGGAATACTATCTAGTATGTGTGTGTGACACAAATATTACAGAGATACACTTGTGAACAATAATCATGTTTTTCCATAATAGCCACAAGAGTAAACCCCATGAGAGCAGCGCAACATATAAACAAAGGACAAACAATGACATAAGCATGAATAAATAGATGTTATTTCTATAATTTTACATTTATCTGTTTATGTTTTTTTACATTTAATCATTTACTTAGTTACATATTTATTTATTCATATGTTTCTACATTTACTTCTGTATTTCTGCATGTATTTATTGCTGTGTCTATATGCTAATTGAGTAGGCGGCCCCAAATCAGTCTGAAGCAGGATTGGTTAGCCGGGCGATCCCATGCCGCAAAACAGACAGAAGCGTCTACACAACACAAAGTAACTATAGCTAACCTTGGTTTTAACTGGCGGTTCAAAAATAAATTATTGTTATAGAGCATCTTTTATATATTATCAACACAATGGCCCTGAGTGGGAGGCTGCTGGCGAACCTGCGACGGGATAACCTTTTCTGGTCACTCTGGGTGTTGGAACGATCTGACATCTATGTGGCTCCAGAAGTGAGTCAGTCTCCATAAGTCCCCATGTTAAAATATCCAACTTCACACAAAACAAAAATCAGTTTTGGTCTCTATAGCTAATTTCCCGTTCATGACAACTGTACTGAGGGTGAAGCTCATTTAACTCACCTGCCGTATTATATTTAGACTCAAAGTTATGCATAATTAACAGCATGGCCACTTTGATTGACAGCTGGGTGCCATTACAGGTGGCATGTTTGAGCAATCAGGCATCATTCAGCCAAATCAGCTCATAAATAAATAAATAAATAAAAAAAAAAAAAAAGCAGGGGCAGCTTCCTCTACATAACTTGGTCACTACTACTGCTACACAAACACCAACTGAACACACAGCCAAGACATGCAGTCACAACACATGTTAGCAAACATGATAACAGTCTACTTGCCTTGTGAAGTGAAGCAGGGACTCCCAACATCTCCTCTGCAGGAAGCAGCACAGGCAAACTTCACCTGTGGCTCCAAACGGTCTTTCAGGTCGACACAGGAAGCAAACGTCCAGCAGTAGAAGCAGGGAGGACGCTTGCAAACACTTAATATCCAACGTAAATGATCCTGAAAGTGTGGCTGGTTTGTTTCAACGCAGATTTTCCCACACGTGAGTGGGCGGGGCTACAAACGCACCTGCTTCAAAATGACGCATGGACACGCCTCTTTTTAATGGAAAAAAAAAAAGTTTGTATGCGTTTCCTTTTTGTATTAAACAATGCATTGTTTTATGACATGCCCAGTAATTAAATCAAATACCATGACAAATGAAGTTAATCCAAGTTGACAAATGATTATGTCCTGTGTCCTTTCCTACAGTACACACTTTTCCTTGACCTTGATGTAAAACGTCATGATGTGAAGGAGACTTTATAAAGACTTGCATTTACACACATCTGAGATGCTTCTTCCTGTAGAATCTTATCAGGTAGTTTCATGCAGGATATACAGTATAAACATGGACAACATGGTGAAAGCTCCGACTTCATAATCAAGTTCAGAGTTGAAATAATAAAGGAATATAGTCCACGTGTCACAAACATGAATCAAAATGGTTGTCACATAATTGACATAAAATGTTACAGCTGAGAGAGACCGTCACGTTGTCCATTTGACAGTCACGCTGCATTGTGCTTGTAGAGAATAGACCAGACTGGCACATGATGTCACTGCAATTGAACGTGTGTTTGGATTACAGTTTTGACATGTTTATATACATTCCTGTCATATTAAACAAGCCTAACAGACACGTCCAATAAATATTTCGTGACCTTGCCTGAACCTGAACGTTCAGCCTTGACTCAACACGGTGGCCAGGCATTGCATATCCATGCATTTATACGTATTTGTAACCTGTAAGGCTCCAGCCTTCGGGCCCTGCCTTCTTGTCAGCCAACCTTCAGTTCAGTCTGCCAGCCTCCAGCCTTTGCTGTCTGTTAGCTTCCAGCCGTCCACCCAGCCTGCTAGCCTTCGTCCTACCTCGTAGCCACCAGCCTTCAGCCCTACCTACTATAGCCTCCAGGCCACTGAGGTGAGTTTTTTTACAACCTGTCATTCCCACGCTCACTGCTCAAAAAGTTTTAAGTCTGAAAAATGGATTAAATGGCCTAGTCAAGTGGTGAGTTGTTAATATATTACTTGTGCATACTTAATACACTAATTGTGTGTATTTATAGACCAGCAGATTCTGATATCAGCACCTGTAATGATGTTCTTTATTCTGCAGTGGAAATAAAATGTTGTACTACATGGTTATTTCAACACTGATCTCCTTAAAAGTGATTTAACATCAGCCTACTTTTATCCTGTGATTCATAAATCTACCAGAATAACGAGCTCATCAGCCACACTTATTGATCAATGTCTATACTTTATATTACTTCAGGATTATTGATGTCTGATATCTCTGATCATTTTGCTGTATTTCAATTTATTCATGAGTCCCATCATAAGACATCCATCAGGCGCGCTGTTTTAACATTTATTAGCTATGTTTTTTTATTCAGGATATGTAGGTTATGTCAACATTCTAACTATAGTCACAACGACAGAGATGTCTTACTTTAAATGTAAACAGATATCTGAAGCTGAAGTTCAAAATATAATAACAGATATTTGAGATAGGTTGAAGCTTCGACCCGACAAAACTACTTTGCAGATCAGGA
Organism: Miichthys miiuy; assembly: GCA_036365135.1. Lineage (NCBI taxonomy): Eukaryota > Metazoa > Chordata > Actinopteri > Sciaenidae > Miichthys > Miichthys miiuy. Next base: position 26,715,690 of record CM071603.1, read on the forward strand.
ATAAATATCCAGTCTAATAAATGTTAGACTTGCTTGCTGTTCACCAGCATCTCTTAGCTATTCACCACATTGACAGTGAATATTCATGTATCCTATGTGTCTGAAATCTTAGTGCACAAGCCTTAATTATTCATATGTTTATTTCTAGTTTCTTATATGCATAATTTAAGCGAGAGAAGCTAATTCATATTTATTGTTATTAAAAAGGGGATTTACACTGCTGCCATAAAGAATTACTGTTTTCTGGTGGCTCATACATTCTTCCTGCTCTCCTTGTGGGATCTCTTTCCCTTCCAGCAAGGATAACGGTGTTGATTTGTATGTTTATATTTTACAATCTGCTACACAACAGCTTCTGTCTCTCTCATTATGCGAAAGTGCTATTCTTTCCCCTAAAAGACGGGCACTGCCTCGGCGCTCTGCACTTGAAGACATATTGTCAGTCACATGGAAACATACTTGAGCGACGGACCAGGTAGCATTACAAGCTAAATTGTCTGTAATTAACCAACCTATTAATAGCCAACCGTTCTGATCTAGGCTAGGCTGAGATATAGTTGGAGTCCACAGTATGTTTACTGATGCTGCAGCACTGTGTCATTGTACCCCGGCAGCCTCCCACTCAAGTTAGCTACCCATCAGTAGAAACTATCACCAGCATCATTTAGCTTTTTTACCACACTGACAGTAAATACTGAATAGCATGCACAGCCCTGCAATATGAAGATTCTGATGAAAAGTTTCAATTAAAAAGTTTTACAGAGGTGTTGATTAAACTTTGGCAATCTTAGAGACTTGCATTATTAACCTCATGCCTCTCGGCAACAAGGAGGTACTCAGACTTCCATCATTTTCCATCACTCTCTACACCAAAAGTGGGAATGTGTGAAGTTGGTTAGACAGATAGAGAACAGCCATCTGCTGCTTGTGATCACCTTGTCCCAGCATTTTAGCAAATATCTGACTAGTTTTATATATAACATAGAGCATGAAACACTGACAGAGCTGGAAGGGGGAAAAAAATGGGAGACTTTCTTCTGCAGCAGTCTGACAAACATCGAGTGCTGTTTATGTACTAATTAGATCAGCTCTCCTGCACCGCTCTGAGATCTGCTGGTTATGTTACTGTTATAATATTCATGGTGACTGATCAGAACATGTTGGTAGCTGCGTTTTATTATGTTTGTAAAAGAAGTGTGTACTTTTAAAACTTCATCCAAAGGGCAGAATCACACTGCAGACTCTTACACACAGCCCAGTTTTCCAAGACATGTGTTTATTATTGTGTAACAAGCTAATTATTCCAACTTGAATTATGCATAGAATATATATTACACAGCTGGGTGAAAAGTTGTCTCATTCATATTCATAAACCAGCTTCCAGACCTACAAAGCAAAATCAGCAGGTTTAATAATTGTTTGATTAACTTGTGCAACTTACAATGTAACATACAAGTACCGGCAGGTTAGCGTCGATGCTCAGAAACACCAAGCTATGTACTGATGCAACACCCAAGATAGTTATGTGCAGGAAACTTTTTTAATCTGATTTCTGTAGTGGATGTTGTGGTATGTCTCATAAATATAGATTTATTTATAGTTGGCTGCGTGAGCTGTAATATTTTGTCCATCCCCTTTATAGTTTAGGTTTTGAAAACACCTCTCTGTATAAGACAACACAAGCCAACAGGGCTGTAAATTACAGCCTCCTTAATGACCATCTATTAAACCGAAACTGCTCTAAACAGTTGAAATGAAAACTGAACATTACAGCTTATGTGAAAAGCAGGATTTATTGCAGGGGTTATTGCATTAGACTGCTTTAGCTTGGTGTACTAATACACTGGCAACTGAGAGTTGCATATGTGCATACATATAGAGTCTAGTCTAGCCTAGTGTAGTGCAAGATGTCTTTTCTTTCATCCAGTCTTTATTGCAAGGGAAGCTATTCTCATGGGGAAGAATTAAGCAATATCACATGAGAGGGAGTGAAGTTGTACTGACTATCAGCATGCCTGCGCAGTGTGCTGATATAGTCAGTACATCAACCTCACACAACGGTTCTACATGAGCCATTTATTAGTTTACAATACTCTATATACATTTTTTTTTTTTTTTGGCTGAACAATAGCTTGCTAGCGTTAATCTATAAGTCAACATGTTACCACAGCTCAGCTGATGTTAATATTTTTGAGATTTAGCCAAGTCTGAAAGCACTTCAAAGTCCGTGTCTGTAATTTGTTTAGGTCAACCGAGGTCATATGAGAAAACTTCCCTTCCCGTCATCGTATTCTGATGACCGTTCATAGTTTAAGTCCAATGTTATTTGTGTAAAAATGTTCATCGAGTATGTTAAAGGTCCAGTGTGTAGGATTTAGCGGCACCTAGCGGTGAAGTTGCACATTGCAACCAAATGGATACTCTCCCACGCCTCACCCCTCACCAAGCATATAAGAAAAACTCTGAAATTCACATTAATAGCAAAAGTCCAAATCTAGATCAGTGTTTGGTTTGTCTGTTCTGGGCTACTGTACAAAAATGGTGGTCCGACATGGCGGACTCCGTGGAAGAGGACCAGCTCTCACTGTAGATATAGAGGGCTCCTTGTAAAAACAACGGAAACAGGATGATTCTTATTTTCAGGTGATTAAACACTAATGGAAGCATACTAATGAATATTATATTCATTTCCTGCCGATAAATGATCCTATAATCTTACACACTGGACCTATAAATTCTCCAGTACAGCTTACCTATCTTCTGTGTTTGTAATTACATCGAGTATTAAGGTAATTTGGAGTTAATCTCAGATTTCTCTCTTAATTTATTCACATGGCATATCTTTGTCGGACTCCACTGTTCTCAATGTATGACAAATATGAAACCATATTTGTTTGTCTCCTTACAATCCTGTGGCTTTTCTTATGGCTCTTCTGAAAGAACAGGAACGTGACTGTAATAGTAAAAACCATTTTGTTTGATTTGCATTGCTATTTGATGCTGTAGTTTTGATTTGTACTGTACTAATTAATGGACAAAATGAGTGCGCATCAAAGTAAAATGAGTACACATTAAGCCCACAGGGACACACTCTCTGTAAGACATGTTTTATCACATAATGCATTCACAGAAGAGGACAGAAGAAATCAAAATTATAAGCCTTTACTCGCACAAATTTGAGCAGAAATTTCAAGTGGCTGACCTTTTCAACTCTGAGGCAAGCCACTTTCCAAAGGAACAGTGAATAGTTTCTGAAATGGCCAGCGACAGCTGACAAAGACTGCCTTTAATCCACACAGAATCCTGCACAGTGGGTAATGTAAAAGTTAACTCGTGACCCTTCATTATGTGGACATAATGGTATTTTTTTAAGGGCACTACAAGTCTGTAAATTGGGGACATCTTGTAGCCGGTGGTGCGGTGCAGAATAGTCTCCAGCACAGATTCACCAAAGGGAATTTGGGGCTATAAGAGCTACTTAAGCACATACTTGTATTTGTTGAAATATTTATGTTATCACATACTATATGAGATATGTTCTACAGAGCCTGGAGGGTGTCACGGAGAAAAAAAAATGTAATTGTGCACTCAGTTTAATTATTCATACTCTCTGTTTAGCATAATTTATCATCTTCATGTCAGCAGTCTTGTGCTTCTGTGGTTACAAAAACACATACTAAAGATGATCTGTGTCCTAAAATACATTTTAAAGGTTAAACGAGTGTTTCGTCATAAAAATTTGATAATACTGTGGATGTCATCTACTTCATTAGGAGAACTCACTCTTCAGGATGTGGAGTGTTTCATTAATGTCTTTATCATCATCAAAGACATTTGCTGTCCTCTACAAGAGGAGCCGAGGCAAAATGTACAATATGATATTTAATTGAGAGAGGAGATTACTGATTCATGAACACAAATGATTAAATTGAGAGCAAAATGACAAATGAATTGTGTGCATAAATTGTACATCTTCTTTCTGCCTGACACCTCTCAGGTTCTATAAAGTTTTATGTTTATTTTGAAAAGTGAATTTCAGGTGAACTATTTAAGTATTTTTCAAGGTATTGTGCTAGAATACATGATGCATGAGATATATATTTTGTTGTTTATGCCGTGGTGGGCGTGTGTACAAAGGTTTAGGAAAAACCTGGCGCTAAGATGTATGGAAGTCTCCAAATTGGATCAAAACAAGCTTTTGATCTTGGAATTTTATGTAGATTTTTATGTTAATGGCATGTAATATAAGAAAGAACATCAAAGCGGTATTGGTCCAGTCTGAGATATAAATGTTGAATGAGATTCACCTGGCCTGGTGTGGTGACCTTCAATGCCTCCTGGACATATGCATGAACTGGTTTAATCCGCTGGAAAGTTGAATTTCTTTAAGTGTAATGCAAAGCTACGGTAAAAAAAAAAAAAAAAGATATGCCTTTGCAGTCTTGCCGAGCTCAAACAGTTGGCTAACAGCCACTACTGTTAAGAAGAATGGTAGCAGACCAAAAGTGCAAACAAGAACCAGAGGCTAAAACAAGTTTAAACAGTTTTTTGAATTCACAAAGGGAAAGTGCAGTGCAGGAAGAGATCCAGTGACAGGGTTTTCCGAGAGCGGTGCAGGGCTGACACTGAGGCGAGATGGGGCTGGATATGACAGGTGAGTGACAGGGAGAGTTTTTCCTGGAGAACAGGGCGATCACGATTAGGCAAAGATCAAACAAGAACAAATACTTTTCACAAATGAGCACAGGGTTGGCCGTAGTATCGTTCCCACGGGGAGACTGAGCCATCTGGCTGAGTCTGGGAGGCTGAGTTTATCTTTGATGAAGCGGAGGTTGATTGGCAGATGAGGCCTAGGTGGAAAGGTGATTAGGCAGGTGAGAGGGAAACCGGCGACACACACTTAGAGAGAGACAGCCAAGACAGACAGAAACACAAGTGGAGTGGTAAACTGCAGAAAAAAACTGGGAAAGGAGGAGGCGAACAGCCTCCACGTGGCAGCTACAAGCTGTACAATGTTTCCTATATGGTTGGCATGTGTAATCATCCTTGAGGGCTCTTCCAAGACGAGAACCACGTGATCATCTTCACTGTAGATGCCATTTGGTCTATATAGTACATGTGTAAGGAGCTAAGAAGCTATCATGGTGTGCAGGTATTCGTGTTATTTCATTCATGCGTCAAGTTCCCCAGTCCTGGAGCCTCAGATAACTGTGCTGGCTCCAGGCCTCAGTTGAACCTTGTCAGCCATGTCTCCTCTTTGCTTATCCCCACTTGCCATGTGCTTGGTTTCAGTAAGTAAAAAATACACCCACGCCCAAGAACACCACTTATAAATATAAATATAGACAAATGTAGCTCTCACTTTTCCAACTTTCATCGAAACTGAAGCACATGAGTCGGTATCATCCCTCCTCACCTTCTTCAGCTGCTGTTTATTCAGTTGTGTCATATCCTTGAGCTACTTAAGAACCCTCCTGGGGCATTGTTGCCTTAAGGTCCCATGAGTTGGACTTATTTTTGTTTTTTAGATTGTTGCATATATTTCTAGGCAGCATCAAAATCAAACACTGTGATAAGAAATAAATGGTGCCGGCATTGAACATCTGAATTTCCCAAAAGCTTGAAATATTCAAGACAGTAACGACAGCACCTCTGATTATCAGAGACTTTGTCAAGGTTTGTTGTGTGATCCACATTTCGAGGGATCTCAGTGAAAACGCAGTGTCACTCTCACTTCAGTCGGTGTTCTGTTACTGTCAGAACGGCTACATTTTCAATCAAGCAATATTGTGTAGAAAATGATATTTTCTGTCCGTCACAAATATGGACAGTTTTACATATGCATTTGTTGTCATTACATTGCATCGAAAACTAGCAATCAACACGTTTGCGAAGGACCAAACATCAATCAAGTGCAACAATACAAGACATAGCAGTCAGCTAATATTAGGTACTAGTCCAACAGCAAGAAGAAGAGATCGACGTCCGTCTTTCAGCCTTTTATTTCACTAACGGCTGAAAGTCAGTCCCAGATTTACTCCTGTCTGGTGGCCTCTTGCTTAGTCACTCTCTCCTTTTGTCTTCCAATCCAAAGGGTACGTTGACCGAGTCTGAACAACCAGGCTGAGCTATCATTAGCGAGCAGCAGCTGTAGTTTGAAGCGGTTTACTTCACTGTCCATCAGGAAACTGCAAATCCCTAAAAGTTGATGCACAGCAGCTGGGGGACATTTTCTCCATAAAATATGATTCAATTTCACCAAAATCAGTGAAATAGCCTGTGTTGTGTGACTTAGTGCCGTGAAGCGTGACATATATTGATCTTACCCAGAGCAAAAATCTCTTATTTTACGGTAGACAAGTTGCACAATGTTGCTTTAAAAGTCATTAACCTCTCCTGTTCAGATACCTGCCATTCCCTCACCTGCCCTCCGAGTTTTCCTCAGTGTGTTCCCTCTAAACCCAGTCACCCAATTTCCTCATTATCTTCCCTGCATATATACCAGCCCTCTTTCCCCAGTCATCTGCCAGATTGTCATCCAGTCTTAGCATTCGTCTCTGTTCATGACCACAGTCTGTCCCTTTGTTACTTAGTTTTCCCTCGCTGACTATCTGTTGCCGAGCTCTGCTCTGAATGCTTACCAAGTAAATGATTGATTGCTTTCAACTGCTGTTCTTCTGAGTCCTGTTCCTATTTGCTGCGGTTTCTCCCTGTAGCTATCTCATGCAAACAATCGCTGCTCTTTCCTTCTTCCCTTCTTCTCTTTTTAAAAAAAAATACTTGGTTCATTTCTTTTTTGTTCTACTTTGCACTATTCATTATACATCATGCTTCCATTTCTTTGATGCCATCACGCTTTTCTTCTTTCTGCCTCTCACTTTCCTTTCTGCAGTTGCTCATCTCCCATTCCAGACAGGACAGTGCTGTGTGATGTGAGGATAGGAGGGGACTACTTCTGCTCCATAGCACTAGACAAAAACCCACACAATCAACATCTCATAGAGCCGAGCGTGTTGACTGAGCTTGCACAGGGCTGAGGGCCAGAGTCTTACAAATTTCTCTGCCAAACAGTTGAGGCATTGTTTACCTCATTTTAAGTCTTGCAAACAGCCCAGTGAAATGAAATCTGTGTCACGCTAAAAGTGGGCATCATGCCCACAGACACTTTTTTTAAGAGAAATGCCTTAACTGTTCTGGCATATCTTGCAGCATTTACACCTAAAGAACACTGATTTGAAATTGCGATTGACCTCAGTCACCCGTGCAAGCAAATTCAATGTCACATCAGTGGAAACACAGTGCACCAGTGCCAGGAAATGACATATAATTGCAAGGCAAAAGTATGTTATAATCAATGACAAGTGCAGGAAGCTCAGACAATAATGTTTCACCGAGCAGCATTATAGGATTGTCCCTTTCATTGAGCTTAGCACACCAAGCTCCACTCAATAGACTGAGCAATTTGTTGTAGCTTTGGAATTGGCTGGACTAACTGATGTTTTTTTTTCTTCTGCTTCTCTTACTAGGCAAAGATGGAAACTACCGATAGATTAAAACAGTATTTTCACATTGTTCTTTATTGTCCTTGCAAGGAAACCTGGAAGATACACAGACAGATTATACACCACCAACATAACCACCAAAAGAGACAGCACATTTCTGCACCCATAGCACCTTACGCACGACAGTTACCGGGGTGTTTTGTGAAGTGATGCTATGGCAGAAGGGTTAAAACCCCTGCCAAATCATGCCTGTTTCCAGGCCACGGCATCTGTATCTGCACCCTGATGGGCTGATGGTGTGGCTGGAGTCATGTGTTATACTGTGTGCTCTGCGTGTAATAGCTTTTCTGTTTGGTGGTCTGAGAGGTTGGAATGGGGAAATCAATAATTTTAGATGTGTTGTGCGTGAGGCTTGTGAATTTGTTCCTATCGGAGGCAGTTAACAGAATGAACTATCGAGGAGAATGGGTTGGATTGTACTTTTATAGAGCGGTAACAGAAGATGGGGCGCAACAGAAAGTGCTTTGAGTTTGTGGATGGAAGAGAGTCTTTGTTGGCAGCGTTTGTGGATGACAGCGCCGTTATCAGGCACTCATTTTAATTAAAGGGCAACCTAACAACAGGTCAAAAAAAAATCTTGTCTCTGTTTTAACTTCTCAAGTCATGTAGAAGTGTACTCCAGGCTGTGTGAGTGCACTGTGACATTACTGTTGGGTGTGGTTACAGGTGCAGCACGCTTAACGGTGCAACCTTAGTGCAGTGAAACACTGCTTTTTGAGTCATGGTAGTGCCATGGCTCTATGGACGGCAATGCTAATTTATTAATCCATTCATCAAGACCTTCCTCCTTCTCCACAACTAATGAATTTTCATAGATATTTGTAGTCACTAGAGGATAGTGATGGAAAATTAATGGTTTGGCCGATCCACTGATGTTTTATGTAACACCACCAACATGTTAAAATTCCCTCTTCAGAAAAACAACTGACGTATTATCACCATATATATATATATATAACATAGTAAACATGCAGCAAGTGTTGGCTTTCAGATGTTGTAGTTTGGCACCCACAGCTGTTTTTATACCTTTTTAAACAGGTGCAATGTACAAAGTCACACTGGATCCCTTCAGCCACAGCACTGCTGCTGCTGCACACTAGACTCTCACAGCCCAATACACAATCATATAGGCATAAAAGATGCTTTGGGTTGCAGTTGTGAGCGTAATAATGTGTGAGTTGTTAACGCGTGAGTGATGCATGAGTTTGTGAACAGGCCAGAGTCGGACCAGCTGAATCAATGAGAGGTCCTAAAATGGCCACTGTACAGCCCATAAATTCTTTTGTTTCAGTAACAACTCTATCAAGTCGTCCGAGTGCCCTGAAAGCAACCATTGTGCTGTTTGGACAGTGATTCATAGACATGAACACCTTCACATTTCCCCTCTTCCAAGCCCCAGTAGTGCACTCGCTCATGTTTAAGCTTTGACCAGCACACTGAAAGGCATATTCATATACAGGTCATTCTATCATCCTGGAAACCTGGCAATAATTAGATTAGTTGTGTCTTTTAAAGACACAGACTAATGCTTTTATGTCATTTTGATCTGATTTATCTTGACTACTCCCCAGTAAGTAGGTAATGCGACACTGGGAATATTACTGCAAATAACTGCTTGTTAGGTTTAGATTTGATTTGAATATGTGACTGATTACTTTTACCGCTCGAACTGATGTGGCTCCTATATCCTCCATACACTTTTCTTTTTGTCTACCTCTGAACATGAGCTTGTGCACTGCCTAAATCCTCCAGACAGTCTTCTTTAATTGGCTCTGAATCATCACATAGCACAATGTTGATCAGACATATTGTACGTATTGCATAAATACAGACATTATCATCTACAATAGAGACATCATAGGGCAGGTTTAAATGACAAGAATAAAACCCAGCGCGGGAGGAGGGCCCATTCTATTGCCTTAGATACCTGAACACATTGTTCTGTTGTGTAAACCCATAGAGCTAAGTGCTGCTATATATACCTACATATCGTCCCCCTCCATGTGTCCTTATACATTATATACATTTCCATGGGATTTTGCCTTAAACACAAGGCCCAAGCTAAATATAGAACTGGTTTGAAAAAAAAAAAAGGCAATGACAGTATTCCCTGCTGCAGCTGCATGCTATCATCATTACTGCAGGGTGCCGGTTTTACAATGGAGCCGATCAATGACGGAAGAAGAGAAACTCTCAAGCCTAATGACTAGTTGGCTTTCCTGGGCTTTAAAGGGATGTTCACATGAACTAATTCTTCTTAATCAAAATCTCCAGTGACTATCTATCCATTCATCTTTTTTTTTTTCTCCACTCATCAGCTATACGGTATACATTTTCAAATATGTTCTCATTCCCAGCTCGTCAAAAACAGCAGCTTCGGTCAGTGGTCCTGCACTTAAAACTAGGACACTGTAGGTAGACCTCTAGCATCAGTTGTGCAGGTGGAGGTCTCTGCAGTCAAGTTATCAATAATGAATATGCAATATCTGGTTAGACTTTTAAAATGAAGACACATTTATTTGTTTAAAACAGTTACAGGTTTAGGAACAAAAACACTACTCGGTTAGATTTAGGAAAAGATACTTGGTTAAAGTCTTTTTTGTTGAACTTTCTAGCTCTTTATACTACATAATAGCACAAATATGCAAAAAAATATGCAAGACAGGCATGTCCAGAGCTGACATTAGAATAGTACCTATAGTATCATAGTTTGAAACACAGGGCCACCGATCAAACTGCCATATTTGATGACTTGGGAGTGAGAACGAGCTGAAATTTTCATGGAAATCCCAGATGTGCATTTTTATATTATAGATAAAAGGGAGTAAGGAAAGCATGCAGTTGTAGCTGAAGGGAAATCTGGAAGTTTCAGTAACTGAAATTAAAAGTTTTAACAATTACTTGATATATACAGTATTATCTGTATGACTGGGCTTGTGATTGGGATTTTAAAGCTTCCTTTTGGGACATTTCTTTTTTTTTTTTAGATTTTAGGTTTTTAGTCTTTCCACTAATTGTGCATTTTTTAAGCAGCTCCTGTAAAAATCCAGTCCGCACCGAGAGAAGAACTGAAGATGTGCTTCTTCTCACAGAGATCTCCTGTTGGAGTAATATGCATCAAATCTCCTGAAAATACCAAAATCAACAAAGCTTTAGTCCATCATTCAGTCATTTCAGACTTCCTTTCCCTTCCCTGGTCTCTGGCACTCAGCCCCAAGCTGTTCCTACTGCAGATGTACATCCTTAAAAACAGGTAACCTTGACATAGTTTTATGATTTAAAAGGGTTAAATTATCTCCTAAAACAGCTGTTTTTTTTTGTAGATGTTACTCAGACAGGAGAGTAAATTTGTTGGCGACTATTTTTATCGGTGGATTAATACACATTTGGTGCTTCAGTGAGTATTTACAGTAGCAGAAAGCTGTATGTGGGACTGACTCAAAATAAACTACAGTGCTCCTGTGCTTAAGCCATAACAGGCTTAAGACAGTCAACACGTCTTGGTTCAAATTCATTTATTGTTGTTTTTGGTCTCATCGTGAGATTTGTCGATAGTGATTAAAATATAGAATATCCTCAGCTCAACTTTAAGGTGACTAAAATGAACACTGCCTAGTAACTATATTCATGTATTAGTTCAATACTTTCCTGATGTTTGTAGCTGGGTCTCACACTTGCAGTACATGCAGTCTTACACAAAATCAAATCAGCTTCAACAATGTGCTTCCACGGCTTCCGTCTCTCTCCTGACAGCATCATAAATGCATTTCGCCCTCGCTGCCTCTCTGCAGGCCAAACGGTACACGCGGCACGGGGAGCACGTGAACCCCGAGGACACAACAACGGCAATTACGCTTAACTCTTGGCGTTTGAGTGACGAGGAAACTGATTCAGAAATAACCTGTAGCACAGACTGGTGTTAAGTGCTAAAATCTTTGCCTGTGGGGGCTATCAGGGAGCTGGTCCAACACAACGAGCAAGTTGAGTTACTACTTTGAACAGGAGCTGCTCTCCTTTGTGGATTTCAGGGGGCTCAAGAAACGCGGTAATCTGCTTTCTGAGACACAGCATGCTAACTGGATGAGACAACATATCAGCGTGGACTATAGGTTTACCACTACTAAGTCTCCAGCTGTAGAATAGATACAGACAGTTCTTCAGGTCTGATTTCAAGGGCAGAATGTTAAAATCATCCCTTTAAAACGTTATGCTCTACAGCTTAGTGAGGTACATCGATGGGCTTCAGTGGGGTCCTGGATTGTGTAGTTAGTTTTGTTCTTTATTGACACATTCATTGCCGCTACATTTACAGTCCCTTAAAGGTACAGAAAACAAAGTGATCATTAGCTCCTAAAACTGCCATTTGGGAACTGGAAATATCCATATAATAGAGTGCAAATCAATATTTATTGTCCCTGCACTGCAAGTTCCTGCCCTTAGAAAATATTTAGATGTAAGCCAGAGAAAGATATCTTATGTTACAGTTCTATTCTGGCTGAGATGGCAGTACATTTCACACAAGCAAACACATTCAAAACAGCTGCACAGGAAAGTGATGGAATAAAAACAACGCCTGAAGCAACACATCAAAACGTATTGCCACATTCAGGCTTTAAAATACCATTTAAATCTGTAATTTTAAAGTATTACAATAAGGTAAAAGGTCACTGCAAGTACTGAAGCATTAGCATGAAAAACAAAACAAATATGGAAAGCTGTCCATAATGCATGCACACACACATGCCAAATGTTTACATGTAGTCTACTGCCTGGGGTTACAATGATCTCTTTAGTTCACACAATACAGATACGTGTTTTGTGTTTGTCACAGCTGTTCCTGTGTCAGTCTCATCCCCTGACTCTGTGTGTGTGTGTGTGTGTGTGTGTGTGTGTTTGTCTCTTTTTTAGATGCTGACATTTCCCACCTGTCCACCAGTCAGACTCACTGTGTTTTCCCTTATGCCTGACTTCCCGCACAGCTGGTAATCCTGTTTTCTGCTGTGCCTCAACTGCACATCATATATTTTATATAGATACTTTATTTATGCCTCGAGTGGGAATATATTCTAAGCGTGTTCAAAGTATGCAGTGATGCCCGCTGGATTAAACTGGATCCAGTGTGTAGGATTTAGTTGCAGACTGCAACCCCCTCTACTCGCCCTTCTGTTCCAAGCACAATGGAGAAACTACGGTGACAGCACAACATGCGGAAAATGTGAAAGGCGCTATCTAGAGCCAGTGTTTGGTTTGTCTGTTATGTCTGCGAAGGTTCTCAGTCGTCTAGGTCATCTTTCTATGGGTCCATTATGGGCTACTGTAGAAACATGACAGTTCAACACAGCAGATATTGTTGAAGAGGACGTCTATAGATATAAAGGACTCATTCTAAGTTAATAAAACATACAATTCTTATTTTCAGGTGGCTATATGCTAAGAAAAATGTAGTTTATAGATGCAGATTATATTCTATTTCTGCCATATTCTGTAAATACAGCCCACTGGACCTTTAAGAAAAAAAAAAAAACATGTTTGGATGATATGGATCGTTAAAGGAGTATTATTTAGTCCTGTTACATGATATATAATTGTGGTTTCTTCAAGTTCAAGCTTTGATGACTCAGGTGTATGTTAATTTCATGAAAAAGAGAAGCAATAATACAAAGATGTAATCGCATAATGGGGGACAAACCTTGTTGGACCAGATGAAATGATAATCTACAAATTAATCTTGACAGTCAAGGTTTTTTTTTTTTTGGTGCTATATCAGTGGTGCATATCCTGAATACAACAGCATAACTTTAATGTTATTAACCAGGAGCATCACCTCATGGAAACAGTTGACCCTTTTCCAAATTAAAATTTCTGTGAAGAAAATGCAATGTGATGGTGACTTACGTTTACTTAATGGCCCCCACAGACATTGTATCTTGATTAGTAATGAGTTAGAAAAGATTGGAATCTGCAGGAAATGTGATGCCAAAAAGTCAGGATAGACCGTAGACTGTATGAAGAAAATTGGACATAGTCTCTGTGATGTAACCTGCAGGTTTTTCATGTGGTGGCTGTCGCCATCTTGGCAGGCCTGTCTCTCCTGGCTAATTTAAAAATGGGCAAAGATGTGAAGAGTTGATGGAGCTGAGGTGGGCTGAAAGAAGTCTGGTTGCTCGAACAAGCCATGCATAATTTTAAGCTCTGATTTGATAAAAAAAAAATTCACCCACCTTATAGTTGTCATGGATGGGAAAATAAGCTATCGAGAACCAAACCACCAACTGCAGCTTTGGGCACTTTGGTGTTGGCTTCAGTTGGTGTCCATGCAGGATGGTGCCTGGGATGGACCAAGATTTTAACAACTCTTTGCTAAATCTGTTACTTTTAAGCATCTGTCGTAAATCAAGGGGCGATGGGAATGTTTCACATCAACATGGTGGACAATTGGCAGGCCACAGCAAAGGTAAATACTCAATATTTGTTTCAATTCAGAGTATCGTGTTTGGGTTATTTCTTTTTTTTTTTTTTGGAAGGGAGTGTAAATTCAATCAAAGTGACTAAAGAACAAAAATCTAGGAAATCTTGCTTTATATCAAGCGGTGCAGTATCCATGGAAAAAGACGAAGGCGCTCCATCTTCAGAGTCAATGATATAATAAATTTATTCTCCGAGTACAGGCATTAATATCAACCATCCAGCCAGAGACAAGCAGCTCTTCCTTCTTCCTCTGTGACTAATGCAGCTTTTCCAACACAAAGTTGCAACATTACAAAGTTCTGAAATTGCGGCTCAAGTTTTAACAAAATTGTCTGATTTATTTCAATAACTCGACTTACAACAACCTCTACTGGCTAGCTAGCTAAGAAGGAAGACACCGTCCTTATGGGTATCCCTACAACGCTCTGTTTGGTCAGTTGTAGCTCTAGCTGGCAGAAACAGCCGCCAATCAACAATTTGAATTAAAGTACTGTAAATACAGAAAAGGCTCTGGCAGTGGCTGTTAAACAAATGAATCACCATAACAGGTCCAAAAATCCCCTATGACATAAGCAGTAGGCAGTGTTCCCACTGTGAAAGGACTTCTTCCAAATAAACTCTACCTAAACTCTTAAGCAGTCGATTGTAAGGAAAGTGTGTTAAGTGAGTCACTCCTCGCCTGTTTTGTTACTTGGTGGTTACTCACGCTAATGTCAACTACAGCCAGAGAGCCTTGTTAAGTTTAATTATGAAGCTGCATGGAAATTTCTAGCCTTCGCTCTACATGAAAAATGTATTCCGCTTGTGTGTATTCCACCCACTGCTAACTACAGAGAGTTAGTGGCTTTCTTTAATGTGTATTCCCTTATTATCTTGTATATTTCCTGTTTATTGCATTAGTAATGAGGATTACACCCACACCCAGAGGGTTGTTAGGACGTTGAAACACTGTGAGCATAGCCCAACCCAGAAATCTTTAGATTTCCTCCTGATAATTGCACAATTTCCAAGTTATTTCCGAGTAAAATGAGTATAAGATGAGTATAAAAATAAGTACAAGATGTGAGACGCTGTGCTCTACTAAAAGGTTCCAGTCAGGTGGCTTTCACAACATGAAATCCAAAAAAAGAAGTCCAATATGAGTTTTCATTCAGCTTTGTTATTATCTTTATTTCCTGCAGCAAGCCCGAGAAAAAAAAAAATAAAAGAAGAATCTGAACAACCTGAGCTTGTAGAAGAGGCATTGAGAGGCAACTCCTTCCTCCACCTCCTCGAGACTCGCCTGCACCTTGTTGCCATCATCCTTGTTATATCCAAAGCCTTCAAGTCTTGCCTCACTGAATTAGCTAGCTACCACCAGATGCCAACAATGACAATCCCTGTCATTGGTGTGCTTTCTTTGTCGTCTCTTTGTCTCTCTCTCTCACGCTCACACAGAAAATGTTCTTGCATTTTTCATCAACAATATCATGTTGTTTTCTCTAGTACCTGAGCAGAACGACAGGTGAATAGATCCAGGGCTGTTTAAAAAAAAAAAAAAATTCTCATTAGGGCTATGCATAAAACATAGAACAATATGCCTCGGATGCCCAGACCAGTCAAACGCTACTGTCAACACCACTCTATCGTGGCAGGCAGATGGTTAAGACTGAATGATAGTACGTGTTTGTTACCTTATACCTGATGTCTAGTCTAAAGTAGCTTAATCCTTCAGTGCAGTAAATCCAGATGTATTTGCTGCGGTGAATCAGAACCAGATCCCTCGGGTCATAACATTACACTGTGGACACAGTATAATAATTTAATCTAATGCATGAGTATAACTTCCATTTCTCCAGTATAATGTATTCCGGCTGCAAACAAACAAACATCACCTGAACTCAAAGACCTCACAAAGAAGCTTAATTTGTCCCAGCACATCAGTGGATACAACTGAATTAAAAATAACCATTTTCTTTCAGGGTGGGCTGTGATTGGATACTCACATGACTGCAACACGGCAGCAAAGAAAACAAACAAAAAAAAAAACAGGACACATTTCTATTTTCCAGCTGAAGTTGTACAAAAATAGTATTTTTTAAATGGAAGAGGGCTGACCCTCTTTTTTTGTTTAGCCTCAAGTATCTGCATGAGGGTCGCAGTGTTTACACCAATCGTGTCCTTCAAATTCAAGCATATGTGAGACCCATTTCTCAGGCTGCATTCAGAAGAGCCTTTAGAAGGGGACGGCCTTGTCATATTTGGTCTAGAAACGCAGACTTCAAACAATTCAGCCTCCCAAATTGGGCCAGAGTGAATTTGTGTACAACAGCCTCAACGCGGCGACGCACATGTTGGAGACTCACCATCATTATTAATTGGGTTATATCAGAAAATGCCAAACCCTTACCCATCTTTACACGTTATACGCCTCTGCTTGATTAGCCATGTCTTTTACATGAATAAACTTAGTCACTGGTCATTTGTTTTTATGGTCATCGAGGGATCGCTTCCTTTCCCTTTATGTGTTTATATGACTCATAAATATGGAAGATAATACAGCCTGAGATCCCATGACTAATTTCTACCGAGTGGCCTGAACGTATGGACAGAGCCTGTTCGTGGGAGTACCCTGCAGAAACATTTCAACCTCATGTAACTGCTTATGAGTTGAAAGCATTTATGACATGAAAGATGAATGGATTGTAAACTGCTGATATTACAGGATGCGATGGCTGTAGCTTTCTTCATTTTCATCGTTTTTTTTTTCTTCTTCTTCTGGCTTTCATTTTCTTTTATTTGAGATCATCAGTTAATTACTATGGAATGTTATTGTTTGTTTCCCTCTGCAAACTAAATTATACATTGCTGCTGTGTCAGCTGGGGCTTGGAAAAAGAATCCCCTTAATCTCATCTGGATCAGCCTGGGTAAATAACAGTTAATAAAAAAGTGCCTGCTTTGTATGCCCTTGTGGAGGGAGATGGGCTTCTAAATTTCTTCAAGACATGACACCAGACTCCAATACCTTTCTGACTGCCCTCTGGTGTCAACTTCAGTAGGAGGCTTTTTTTCCTCTTTCAGTCCTCCAAATTGCTTGTTGGACATGGGTTAAAATGCGAATTAACATTCGCTCATGGGAGAACGAGCAAAGGATGATGCAATGTGAATGGTATAGGTGATGTGTGGAGTGGTCTTAACTTATACAGACGTAAAACCTGATAAAAAAAAATAGTATAAAATACAGCACATCTTTCCTGAAGCAAAAAAAAGGAGTGGATTCAACTCCAGTCTGCTGTTTATTACACTTTTCTATAACGATGCTTGTTCTGCGGATAAACCTATGCAATCATTGTGAGAAACACCAATAGATTAACAGTTAACAATTATTGTAATATGCTGATTATTTCCCGATTAATCATTTTGGCTATAAAATGTCAGAAAATAGAGCAAAATGCCTGTTATCAAACGTAAAGTTGAGCTATCATCTCTGTCCCATGTATTTCCAGATTTGCTGTTGAGAAGTTGAGACATGTCTCCTACTTCTTAACTTAAAGGTTCGGCGTGTGAATTTTAGGATGCTCTATTTACATGACAGAAATGGATTATAATATGTATAACTACAATAAAAAAAAAGAATAGTCAATAGAATGAATATAAAAACATGGTGGACTATAATAACAGACAAACTAAACACTGACTCTAGATAAGGACTTTGTTCATTTCGCTGCCACTTTGATTTCTCCTTCTCACTCTGAAGGAAGTGGTCAGGCAGAGAGGTTGCAGTCAGTAACTACACCTCTAGATGCCATTAAAGCTTATACACTGGTCCTTTAAATACTATTTATTTATTCCTTAAACCATGACATACAATGTTCAGATTTCTTGTTCTGTCTAGAGGTAAGTGTGACATCTTTTCCTATGAAAATGACAAACACTTAAAATGGTTGCTCATTTACTTTTGTGTCAATTGACTGATCACTAAATCGACTAATCGTTTCATCTCTGAACATCAACATATATGTTTTCACATGGTACATTGCCCTGAGAAATCAAGTATTATATTTACTTCACATGATCAAATATAGGAGCATGGGTGACCTTCAGGTACCTGCCCTTTCTGTATTAACAACATGGCGTCTAGCAGCAAGAACCAGTTAGAGTTGTGTTTAATATCTACCTGGCAACAGATCCTGTCATCACATGGATGCCACTCGACTCCTATTAAACTCCGCTGCTGCAAACTTGTTTCCTCCTCCTTGGACTAGCTTGGCCAAGGTTACTGCAAAAGAAAAAAAAATATCCACAGGGTGACCTTGGCAGACTAAGCTGCACACAGAGTTTTCTTGGATTACACTAACACCGAGGGTGACGACTTAACTTTCAAACTGTGATAAATCACACATAAGTCAGGAAACCGGTACAATTTTCTGGAAATTTCAAGCTGAAACATGTTGTATGTTTGTCATGTAATAATGGTAACATCATCTATAGTGTCACACTCATTTAAACATGTTTCTTTTTATTTTTATTTTGAAGAGCTAGGTAGGAGATAGGAAATGCAAAGTCACAGCAGTGGCACATCTGAGTACTGATGGTAAAAGGTTTGTAGAGGAGAACCGGCTATATCCCGCCTAACATATTACAGCCTTCCACACCATCACTGTTACTTTTAATTTACTTCCAGCTGACAGTTCAATGAGGGAAAATGACTCACAGTCTGTATATCATCTCAAACAATGGGAGGCTATTCAATACACTTCAACCAATCAACCATTCTTTTTCTGTAGAGATCAATATTTCCTAAATAATGGCTGAATTTCAGTAGAAAATGGGGATAGATAGCAAGTTTGCATGCATGTATGTGGGACAAAATACAGGTTATACACCTGCTGAAGGCCTTTTAGAAGTCAAAATACTGACGTCATGTCTAAATCTGTCACTGAAAACAGCAGCATCAACAAAAGAAAGTGTGTTATTCTCATCACATCCAGTACTGACAAGATGACATGATCATAACATGGTGGCTATACACTCATTGCTGTATTAACAGACCTTATAAGAGATGTGTATACAAGTTATTCCTCATATACACATCTTACAAATGAAAATATCAACATTTTGTGTCACTCACTCGTCATAACTAAAGTTATAGATGTTGATTCTTGTTTTGTTATGACGTAAATAAATCTTTCATCTGCGTCCTAATAACTTACATCGTGTTGTTTTCTGTTCATATTAATCAAGATGCTGAACTATTTAGGGATGACAGCAGGTTCCAATCCCATGCCTTTTGAAATGGGGTCACCCTTTTGTTTATATGTGGGTTAGTACTGTGCCTTACATGATTACACACAGTATGATGCAAGAGCCCTTTACAGTATTGCAACACATTTCACTGACATTATCTGGATGTTATTGTAATTTAAAACTGAGCTTTCTAAAAACAAATATTTGTTGGCATTCTCCTGCCCTCCCACTTCCTACATTACCGTCCCTGTCACTATGAAACCACAACAACCTCCTAGCAAGCGACCTTACACCCTAAACCTGTCAATGTCAACGCATGTGTTTGGACCAGTTCTTTTCACTTAACAGTATATGCTTTATCTAGCAATATTATTATGGAACACTTCATAAACTTTCTCTGCAGATGATACTGGATTGTATCTATCAATCAAGCCACTACAAACATGTCTTCAAACAGGACAGAAAAACCTGGAGCACCTGTAATTTTCTGATGTTAAAACCCAGACAAAACTGAAGTTCTTTACTTGTCCCACAATCAAAAAACACATTTGATGTAGTTACTCTAGATGGCATCACCCTGGCCTCCAGCACCACCATAAGGAATCTCAGAGTTATCTTTGACTTGGAATTAATTTCAAGGACTGCCTTTTTTCAGCTATGCAACATTGCAAAAAAAAAACAAAAAACAAAACAAACAACAATCAGGGCATCCTGTCTCAAACAGATGCAAAAAAACTAAACCATGCATTTTTTTTACTTGCAGGCTGGATTATTGCAACTCCTTAATGTCAGGCTCATAATAAGTCCCTTAAGACTCTGCAGCTGATCCAGAATGCTATGGCATGTGCGTATACTAGCTTCTCTGCACTGGCCCCAGTTCTGACTCAGGAGACAGAAACCCTCTACACATTTAAGAACAGGCTTAAGATGTTCCTTTTTCATAGATCTAATACTTATGGCTGACTCAGGTGTGTCCTGAACCTTTACTTATGCTGCTATTAGCCTAGACTGCCCATGTCCCATGACACACTGAGCTCTTCTCTCCCTCTTTATCTGTACACATTCATGTCCCCTTAATGCATACTAACTCAGAGTGTTTGTACTGTCTTGGTTCTTTGGTGTCTCGACACCTACATAGGTCTCTGCCTCTTTTGAGGAAGTGTTTCCTTGACACTGTTATCAGGGGCTTGCTCATGGTGGGAATTGTTGGGTCTCCGTGTACAGTCTAGACCTGTGTCCTGATAACATTTGTTAAGATTTGGCGCTATATAAATAAAATCTACTTATCAAATTAAATATAGATTTGCCTCCATATTGCACAATACATTTGACTATCAGTGGTTATTTTGTGGAATAATAATGTTTATAGATGGTTTCCAAACTAATTATTAACCACTGACAAAATGTTACAATGATCTGGTGCCTCTATCTATTTAATGTAATGTTTTGGGATGATTTACGAACAATTTCTTAAAGGTTTACTCATAATTTGGTAATCATTAAAGCTTAATATAGTTTATAAAATGTGCACAACAATAAACAGTTATCAGCTAGTCATCAGCTATTAATTATTCATTTAGAGTTCATGCACTAAATATTTTATATTATACAAACTAATGATAAAATAACAGCTTATAACATATATAATAATAATACATATATAATAATAATAACTACATCATATTTCTGTTTACAGGTTTGCAAACATATTTCTTTCACTTTGTGTGTTATTGGGAGTTTCTTTCGCACAGATCTGAGGATGGAGTTCATCAGCTGCCGATTGCTTTCAAGCACTTTTGCAAAACAGTAAAAAAAGTCTTTAACAGCTTGTGGACTCACAGCGCACCGCCTGGTGCCCACAGCTCTCCAGCCAGGCTGATAAGTGCTCAGAGAGAGGCAGGGGGATTTTCATTCAGGGGCTGAGACTCGCCATATCCTCAGCAACCCTGAGAGCTGTAAAGTTAAATTAAAGAAACACCATCCTGGTGATCTAGAGCATTAATAACTCTTAGTTTATGTTACAGTTATACGCGCCCTGGTGCGATTAGGCGCACAACAGAAGGTAAGCGCACATGGGCGGGCATTTGTGCGTTTAAGTCAGTGACCGAAAACAAACTGGAAAAAGTTAACCGAGCGACAGGAGAATAACTGGAAGGCACAATGTCTAATTCCGCCCCCTGTCATGGGAACGCACGGAGGTCTTCTGGTTTGGCACGTGGAAAAAGACCACCGGATTTGGAGCTGTCGGAAACCACTTTTAGCGCGCCTGAAACGGGGACACCTGTGGGCAACGACACGTTACCTCAAAGAGACAAAATGCCAGAGGACGGTAACAATGCCACCGAGTTACCCCCTGTTCACATCCACCCGTACTTATCTCATCCCCGGATGTCTATGCGGATGTCGGTGTACAGCACCGGGGTCCGTCCAGTCCTCACCCGCGCCTACATCCAAGGACGCGTGTATAACTTTCTGGAAAGGCCGTCTGGCTGGAAATGCTTCGTGTATCACTTCACAGTGTGAGTGTTTTGTTTTTTTTAATTTTCATAATCATCTAGATCCATTGGGTATTCAAGGGTATAATTGCAACTCTTAAGATCCTAATTAAACAGGGAGTCAATTGCGCATGTAGAGCCTTGGAAGCCCTCACAACAAAGAAGTGTTAATCCCGTGAATTGTAGAAAGATGCTGCACGGATATCACAGAACAACCGGAGGTCCCACTAGGAATATTAAAATGATATTTTAGCCTAGCCATAGCATATTATAAAATGCTATAATTCATCTCAGACAAGAGAATTTCAGACAAAATTGTGTCCTCGCAGGAGTACTAAAGCAATATTATACAGATCTTTCATGCGGGAGACTATTTTCTTCAGCACCATTAGGCATTTAATTTGCCATAACAGTATGAGTGCAGCAACACAGAAAGGTTTCCTGGTTTACATTTATTGAGTCTAAAACAACAGAACATTTAATTCAGGCGCACAGGGAACGCTCTTGTTTCCAGTGCGATGCCTTTTTTTTTTATGAAAATGAGGTGTGTGAGGTGAACTTTATCTGCTAAAGCTCCAAAGATCATGAAGATGTCACATTATGCTTCACCACCCAAAGCTGATGTTACAGTTCTGCCAGGTAGCATGAAGCTCTGCCTTTTTTTGACAAATGAAATGTTACTAATGATAAAACTTGTCTATACACCTCTGATAATACGCCAAAGCATATAACTCAGGAAACTTTCAGTCCAGTAGATCCAGACAGCAGTGTTCAGGCAGAGGTTTAGGAATGTAGGATATGATCCTCTGCCTCACCCCCATGTGTGCTGTCTGTCCCCACTTGCAGGCACTGATAGCAGGCAGCTAAACTTGGCAATGTGTATGTGTGTGTGTGCGCTGTGGAGGAGGTAGCAGCCCTGACTGGCGCTGTCACCCTGTGACCCCTCAGTGTCGGAGGGGACGCAGGGGAACGCAGGCTGTCGGAGCAGGTTACACTCTCGGCGACTCAGAGGGGAGCATGAGCCAACACGGTGCAACTCAAACACATTAGAACATTACTGAGAATAACTGCACGACACACAAGAATAGAGAGCCGGCGGCTGCTGTGATTACAGAAAAAAAATATAATATTTCACTGTACATCAGACGTGCACCAGCAAGGTGAGGTGCCTTGATCTTCCTCTGATGGTCATGACACACTGATTACATTACTTCTTCCATGTGTTTATGTTGGTGATAATTAGGGAAACTGTTGTTTGAAGTGAAGGATGAAGCAAGTTTGTTTTGAGGCTGACTTTTCAGTCTGTTTGTTTGACTCCATCCAGACATCAGCCCACTGTTTGTCCAGATATTACATTTCTGGTTTCATTAGGTAAAGGTGGGTAAAGTAAAGGTCACATTAGCCCACTGTTGACTGAATTTGCTCCCGCTGCGGCTCTTAATAGGATGTGATGTCTGTTTGTGATAAATATTAAGCAGAGTCTGTGAGCGCAGTGCTTCTGTTTGCAGTCTGTCGTCGCAAAATTGGGTACAAATCATGTATTTTAGTAATGCTTAACTAATGCATGACTCATGGTGATTTAATGTGTTAATTAATGCAGGGTGTATTATGAATTCCTGTTGTTCACTCACCACTAATAAATGATTCAATCATTATGACTTGATGTGATTGGTTCACTCATAGATCATCAGTTCAAGATTTACATAATAAACTTAAATCCAGCTAATCCGATGCCTCTAAATTAATGCATAAAAGTAAGTGTGAATTAACTGATGAACTATTTAGTGTGAACTAATCACATGAAGTCACGGTGACCTGATCATTTATTAATGGCGAACAACAGTAAATTCACGATGCTTCTTGCATTAATTAACGCGTTTAACCTCTAGAAGTTGTACACATCGTCCGAAATCTGGGAAGCTGAAGATTCATTTGAGATGCAGCTCAGCATCAGCGCGTGTCAAGTTTTTATAGTCATAAATATATAATAAACATTGTGTTTTAATTAGGAGCCTATTCAAATATTGAAGGTTTAGAGTGTACAAGGGCATGGCACATTATGACTGAAGTATGTGATGGCCATTGGCATGCTCTTCTTGTTGTCCAATTTCTGTGTTGACACTATTACATTTTTTATTTTATTTAATTTAACCAGAAAGAGTCCCATTGAGATTAAAAAAAGTCATTTTCAAGTGAGTCCTGGCCAAAACAGACAGCAGTACAAACTAAGAACAGGTCAAATTAAAACAGATACAAGACACACAGACAATAATACAACACATAGCTATCTAGGAAGATCATAAAAGTACAATACAAGCCATGAATTCAACAACATCAGTTAAAACGACACCCCAATGATTCAGTCTCTAGGTCTTTCAAGACAGTACATAGATTTGGTGCCAAACCATTTTCGATCACTTGAAATTGGATAAAAAAGGTTAAAAAATCGAGACACCATCAAGACTTCTAGGAACACAATGAAGAAAACCCAGAGGAATTTCAGTGTTTGGCGATTCAAAGGTGAACACTTCTCTTCTGAAAAACTCAAACCCTTCCTCCCTTATTGTCAATACACCCTGAGAAGCCACACATCCTTTGAATATCCTCGGTCTCCAATTTGTGGTTGAGAAGTTTTCATGAGGCTGCGATTATCCTCGAGGTCACAATACATCTTTTTATACGGTGGTGTCAAGTTTCAAAAAACTACCTCGCTACAATGAAATTGCTATGGGAACTGAGATCATCACACATGAATACAACCGGGCTCATTGAATCCACGAGAGTCTCGGCTTTTCAGTCAGACCCATTTTATGCAATTCCACGACTGTTTAGGGACCTCAGTATGCTGAAATATTCAAATATACGAGGTGGAAATAACACATTTTTACTGCATGCAAAAAAAAAAACTGCATGAGATGAGAATCAAGTGGGCATCTCTGTGAACCCAGAGAACCCATTTTCATTCAGATATCTTGATGCGAGAGGTCACGTGACCCCTTTGAAAATGGCCTAACTTTGGAGCATTATTATGCCCCTTACCAACAAGCTAGCATGACATGGCACCAATGGATGCCTTCTAGATCTTCACTCTAGCTTTAAAAGACTGCTGTAGCCACAGACGTTAGCGATGGATGATATTTTAAATCATAATGAGCTAGTTCACGCTAGAAAAATAACGTCTACATCTCTTGGCTGCCCCTGCATTCACATCAGCAGGAGACTGAAAGGAACTGCATCCTTGAATTCATCAGTTGTGTGGGCTTCACTGACAAATGTCAGGAAGCTATCCCCGCTTCAAAAAAAAATATATACCTTTAGAAACCTTCAGTGTACAGCATGTAACACATTTCTCTGATTGTGTAAGCAATGTACGCAGCTTGTGGTTGTGTTAAACTCCATGAGGTAGGTTTAATTTCATAGCGTGTCATAGTGTCTTTTAGACAAAGCTCTCTAAAGTACAAGCAGGTGTTTGTTGTTAGAGCATTTTGTCAGGATGTGTCCAGCAGGTTTTTGGGGCCAGTTCGGTATCTTGTTTTGTGAGTGTTGTGAGTGGGAGAAAAACAGTCGAGAACAAGCATGGCCTTATCACTGACCCAGAACGCGAACGTCAGAGTGACCTAAAGCCTTATCGGAGGTACCCTTGTGTGTGTGTGCGTGTTTGCACATGCATATGTTTATCCGTCCGTGTGCGTGCGGTGATATAGTGCGCGTACAGGGACAAGGCTGAAAAAGAAAGCTCTCCTCTCTGTAAAAGGATCGTGATATATACTTGGCTTTATACAGTTAATAAAGTATACCCGGCGCGCTCGCTGCAGTCTAACTGTAAAGTCTGCAGCAGCATGGATCCATCCCACATGCTGGTTACAGATAAGTCTACCAGGAGAGTTAAGAGAAAACACGAATTAGAGAGTGTTTTCAGGCATCCATTAAACAGAACAAAAGATTCTTTCAAACAGTATCAAGCTGCAGGAAATCAATTCAGACGCAATATTTAATGATTTAACAAACAGTCTAAGAGTTCGTGCATCGTTTTTGACTTGAGCTGTTTGTGTTCTGTTCTATATTTCAGTCATTTATCGTCCGTGCTTTTATCTTTTCCTCTCTCTCTCTCTCTACAAAGCACAGGAGCTCAGATTCTTAATGGAGCACAAGGTCACTCATTGGTGACCACCTTATATCTCGGAGCTATTAACCCCATACTCGCCAAAGTGGCTGAGGCCACGACAAAGGCTGTTCAAATTACAGACAAGGGGTGATCAGGCCTTAAAAACATGTAATACATAATCCATGTTTTGATCTTTCATTACAGTATTACATCTAAAGCTGCTTTGTGCCGCCTTGCTTTTGGTTGATTCACTTTTATCACCGTAAAGCACTTCATAACTGTGATAAAAATAAGTATGATTGTTGTTCCAAACAGGATATTTGACGGTAACAGCCAGTGACATTCTCAGCAGCGTCACTCCTTACTCTTATCCTGTCCCCCCCCTGCTTGGTCTCTGCACGCACTGCACAACACACTGCAAGTGAATCTGTCCATCAATAATAGATAGGAGCAACGCTTTGAGCTTTTGTTTTGAGTTCGGCGGTGCCCACGTAGCTGAGTTATTTTGTCTGTTGCTTTGCCGAGCCCACTGGAGGTAAAGGAAGTGAAATATGATGGTGCAGTTAGCAGAGTGGGACTGACGAGTCAGATCGACTCAGACGGATTAAAAGGGAAGCAGAAGTGTACGCTCAGCATACTGAGCGCGTATGTTTGCTGCTATTCCAAATGCTCTCAAGCTTCACTGACAAATTACAACCATTAGCATACTGAAGTGTGTGGCGTGGAAAGTTTGATGTTCATTTGTTTTTCCTCTGACCCTCTTCTCAGCTTCCTCTGTCACATTCGAACGTAAGAGTTTATAAATTACACCTGTGAGCATCTTATGTTTTTGCTCAGTGTACCCTGCTTCTTTCTAATAGACTAATTTGCTTCCATTTGCACAGGTAGCAGACTGTGGATGTCATTTTGCGGAAAACGTAGCAAACTACAGAGTCATTTTGCTGTGCTGTTGTCTTCTTGTTTTGTTCTTTAAGACAGGAACTTCTGCTTTGTTAGCTGCGTTACACACTAGTCCATCTTCCCCGAGCTCTCTCCTCCCCTGTCTTTTATCTGTGTTGACGTGTGGCGTGCACGTTTAAGCCCTTGTGTGTGTGTTTGTGTGTGCGTATGTGTTAGTTTGAAGGGGGGTATTTGGATTCCTGGCCAGTCTTCAATAAACTCAGGCTGTAGCATGTGGTGATAAGGGCCTCCATGGTGCAAACACTGACTGGAAACTATAACTCCCTTTACACATACTTTCCATCAAGTGTGCTCATATAGGAATAAGACAGTGATTCTTTAGGGGCTGCTTTCTGAACTGAAGTTTAAAACAACATCAACTAGATATAGACAGCAGAGTAAATACTTCACTAACCCTGTGCAGTGATATGTCAGTTCAATATTGGGTTTCTTCTTTCATTGGGACATGATTGAATTATTTACTATCTCCTCCATACTATATCCTGTAAAGAAACATTACCTTAGATTTTTTTGTGGTTTAGCACTGACGTAAATACGGACAGCTGTACATACTGACTAGTCCAGCAGCAAGAAGCCCAGTTTGCCGTCTTGTCTTTCAGCTGTTTTACTTCACGAAGCTCTCGCCAACGACTAAAAGTCAGTCCCAGATTTACTCTTATCCGGCGGCCTCTTGCCTGATCACATTTCCTCTTCTTAGCTTCCTCCAGTAACGTCCTATCCGGCCACTTCACCTCTGCCATTATGACAATAGAAGCTGCTACATTGCCCTCTAGCCCAGCTCCGTTTCTGGTGCTCTGAACTCACAGTCTGGGCAGCCCGGCTAACAAACGGAGCTAACATTAGCTGACGGCAGCTACAGTCGGAAGCAGTTTACCTTACTGTCCATCATGAAACTCGAGTTGATGTGCAGCCTTTAAATGCATTTTCGCTTCTTGCCTACATAGCCAATTTGTTTATTGTGTCATTGATATAATGGAACAATGCACAGTGTCATATGCCTTATGAGATCTTTGAATTTTCTTTTGCAGAGTTCTCATATGTATGCATCAACCCTTGCCAGGTGTGTCTATGTATATTCACAAACATAGTTGCAAAAACACACAGCACATTCTGTGAATAGTAAATCTATTCTCTGCACCAAGACTTGACAGGAATACTTGCAGCACAGTCATATATGAACAAACAGTACCTCCATTGTTTTTTATTGGGCCAATCGTGGAGGTTTGATATGTCAGCTGACTGACAAACAAACTCAGATATAATCAAGTGAATTCATTCAGAAGTTCTGCCCTTCGCCGCCACGTCTTTTGCCAACGGAAATGAAAAGTTAATGAGTTTGTCCTTGCCACGATGCCAAAAGTCTAATTGACATTCATTCTTAATTTTCGAAGACATCTTGCAAACATAATGAAACGAGATGAAATATAACCCCCAACCTCAGCTACTGATAGTGGAGACAATACTGCAATAACAAAAACAGAAACAGGAACTGAGGCTGTTCCTGGCTCATCGGGCTCGAAACAAGTGTTAACAAGGTTATGAGTGTGAGAATGGCTCATCATGTATTTCGGTCAGCACTGCTTTCTCATCCTGCTCCACTACCTTCTAATGAAACAGGTTTTCTCCCTCTTACTTTTATGAACAGCTGTGAAAGATTCTCACTGAAATTCAGTTCTTTCTTTTTTAAAAAATAACAAAAATAAGGTTGTAAGCAGCATTTGAGATTCTCGTGTATTTTAAATTTGTAATTGCTGATGTAGAGTAAAAAACTCAAGGCCACACGAGGAGTGTTTTTGGTGCAGCTTATCTTAAAGAAATAAAATATCTCTTAAACAAGTAGAGGAGTTACAGACGTCTTATTGTTGCTGCTGTTGAAACACTTGTGACCTTGAGAGGGAATAAGGAGAATGTTAAAGAGCAATTTAGTGTTTGTTGATACTGTGTGTGTGTGTGTGTGTGTGTGTGTGTGTGTGTGTGTGTGTGTGTGTGTGTGTGTGTGCTCATTATTTGAAGTTTATCGTGCGCTTTGCATTCATATTGCGGAGTTTAAAAGGTTCACAAGAATTTCCTCCAGAGGGCTGTCCTTGACTATTTCCTCACATTTAGTCAGATTCTTCTCATGACAAAAATATAAGGCAACGTTGTGCTGTCTTGAAACAGCAGAAGCTCAGACTTGAACCAGACACAGAAGTCGACTGAAGTTTTGCCGTTTAAA
Organism: Miichthys miiuy; assembly: GCA_036365135.1. NCBI lineage: Eukaryota > Metazoa > Chordata > Actinopteri > Sciaenidae > Miichthys > Miichthys miiuy. The sequence continues at coordinate 26,744,722 of CM071603.1, forward strand.
TCAAAGCCTGAAATGTTGGCGGAAGCATGAGGTGGAAGGTTGGAAAGTGGGTTTAGGAGATTCATTTTGCATGACTTGACTGATGACAAGTTATGTAAAGCTAGAATATTTATACGGAATATATAAAATAAGAAATACGAATGACCACCAGCATAAAACTTATGACAAATTATGACATTTTAATCAAGACTATATGATTTTAGGAATAGGGTTAGGAGCTCGGACATCCAGAGGGAGCTTGGACTAGAGCCGCTGCTCTTTCGAACGAGCCAGCTACTGTAAGCTTCGGGCATCTGATTAGGATTTCCCCTGGGCGCCTTGCTTTGTAGTGTTCTGGGCACGTCCACTGGTAGGAGACCCCGGGGCAGACCCAGAACTCACTGGAGGGAACTACATTGCCCATCTGGCCTGGGAACGCCTCAGTATCCCCCAGGATCTAGAGCAAGAGCTAGAATGCATTGTTGGAACACGCTGCTAAACCTGCTGCCACCACGACCCAACCCCCAAGAAGCAGAAGGTCATGGGTGGATGGATGGATGGATGGATGGATGGATGGATGGATGGATGGATGGATGGATGGATAATATTTGTTCTGCTTTCTCCTACAGGTTCCTCATAGTTCTGTCCTGTCTGATCCTCAGCGTCCTGTCTACCATCGAACAGTACCAGGCCCTGGCTCACACTACGCTCTTCTGGGTGGTGAGTGTTAAATTTGATCAACCATAAAATATTGTTTTGTCACTCATTTGTCAGATTGCATAACACAGTTTTTAGATTAAGAGTTAAAGGTCACACCAGATAATTTTAAACCCAAGTGGACCATCCTAATCCTCAGGGTTGAGAGCAGCATTTGGGGTCAGATGGTTGAAGATTATGCTTAAGGGAACGTGGGACAAAAGTAGATACTTTAAAGGCCTGGACAGACCAGGTGCAATCCTAGCGATGTAGTGACATTTTATGGAGCTAGCCAGTTTGGTGACAAACAGTGACATAGCACAAATTCATTCAAGACACGTATTTGCATCAGCTGCTGTCTCTGATTGAACTGATTGTATCTCCAGATTGCAGATCCATGTCGCATCTCTATTGTGGTGCGGTTTAGACCCCAGCAGACCAGGGTTATATAAAGTTGGATGGAGTGACACAACTGACATGATAGCTTCCTCCTTTTTTGGACTCTCCGGGGTTCTTTAATCTTAAAGGTCAGCGCTGCCGGGACAGTTTTCAATAGGTCCGTGGTGCAAATTCTCTGTCAGTGTTCTTTACAAAAGCTCCATGAGGAATTTCTTCGCCGCTGAGAGTGGATCTGCAGATAGCAGCGAGTTTTTTTTAAAAAAAACAAACTGATTTCACTCACACCTGCTTTAAATGCAGGTGTTACCTGACCATCACGGTTGAAGAACCTGACATGATTTCATCCAGCGTGTGTGTGTGTGTGTGTGTGTGAATTTTTCTACACCCACTTCCGTTGTGCTCATGTAATGTGAAGCAATCAAAGAGTGAAAGACTGAAATCTGAGAGTGATTTCGGCAACATCTAAGGAGAGTTAAGAAAAAAAAGAGGAGAACTGCTTTGACACCAGCTTCAAGTCTTGCGGTATGCTCCCATTAAGATTACATGGATTACTGCAGCCTGTTACATGGGACAAAACAACCCCCTGCATGTTAAACTCTGAAATCTGCTCATATCTACCAAATGAAAAGGGTAGTGTGCCGTTTCATTCACAGCCACGGAGGTTGCCTCTTGGTTTCTACAGATGATTGTAGCAATGCACCATAAAAAGTAGCAGCATTCCAGCCTATGCAAAATCTGTTTCATAGATATGTTTACACATATTCGTAGGCCTCGAGGATGCACTTAATGAGTCTGTAATGAATGTAAAAGTGTTTGTTTGCAATACGATTCTATCTTTAATTATCCTGATAAATGGTCCATGAACGAGGCCTACACGTGTCTGAAAGATAAAAGCAGAGTGAGTAAGATTTCAAAGATCTAAAAATCTCCAGAGCAAGATGCACCCTGTATCTTATAACAGCACTGTTTACATTGTAGATACAGCCTGTAGCCTTTTCTGCCTCTGCTGTCTCCTGATCTGATCTTTCCTTTGACTTTCACCATCTGCTCAGCACTTTTGTTTTTTTGGTTTTTTTCTCTCTCTTTTTGTTGGCTGGCATCTGAGAACAGGCCTGATTCTGATATATGATGTAGTTAAGGAGGCATTTTGCTCCCATTTCATGTCAAACAACCCATTAAAAAAAATTAAAACTGATAATGACGCTCATTAAACAACTTAGTTAATTGACATCGAGTCATTATAGTTCTTTGAAATGACACAAGTGTTGGATAACCTTGTTTATTAAACCGCATAATAAGAGTAAACAGATGTTAGAGCAGTTTTTTGACTGTGTGTATGCATTTAAAGGCGGCAACAGTCAATGTCATGATTTGTGAAGCTGTTGCTAAGACAACAAATATCAAGACTCTGTGGTTTGAAAAGCAATTTCATGGGTTGATTGACCTAACCGCTGTCTCACAAAAAACAATTTAGGGACACTGCATAGACTTCTTTTTCTACAAACAATTTCAGGGTGTCCCGCCGGCCTAACAGGACGAAGGCTCCTCCTCTAGAATCAATAGTAAATGGGATAAACTTAACCTCAAGACAGCAGCTGCTGAGCGCAGGAACTGTTTGGGTGACGGGTGAGTCACTCAAGCTCAGACAAAAGAAAACCCCCACGAAAGGATAAAAAGGACTTGAGGATTTTCCTTTAAAGGAGGACTAGAGCGTGCTACAAGTTCACCTTGGCCTGAGGATAATAGGATGAAATGGTCACAGTGTTTCATGAACTGGAGAATCCGAATCTTAAATCCTACAGGTTCAGTGTTTGATTGGTTCAAACTGCTGCAGAGGCTCCAGTATAACAGTGAGACCTGTAATTAAAAAGAAATGTGAGAATTTTATTTAGAAAAACCAAAATATCATAAAATATACATTTTATAGCAAAATATTTTTCAGCCTTAAGTTCGCCCTCTGGGGATGCTTAATCTTCTTATTCTTCTCTTCTACATAGATAATGAATAATTAATATTTGCTATGCTGCTAAACCTACCAAAACCTCAAACAGTCATCTTTTCCGCCCTCCATTCCAAGGGGACTGTTTTGTACTTTGTGCTTTCTAGTTTAGATTTGCTCTGACCCTGCCACTCTTTCATTCTCGCCTGCGCCTTCACAGAAGCATCTCCTTTGTCTTGTTTCTTTCTTCCTGCACATTCAAGGTTAACAGAGACCACTCTGTTCTTTACTTGGAGATGTAGCACTGGCTGACAGTGTTTGTAGTAGTATGTTTGGCCAGATGCTTGGCGGTTTGCCCAAAAGATTCACATTCTCAAAAGAACGTGTTTGTGTTTTGGATCCAAAATGGTTGTGAATGCATTTTACTTGTTATTTCACTTACAACAGACATTCAAGTCTCTTATGAATGTAAATTTCTTTATTGGAAAGAGAAAGGATGAGAGAAGGTTAGGGCTGGCGGGATGACAGGGGTCAAGAGTGAACGGATGGGATTTTCCAGAGCTTTCAACTGTATAATACAGTAGAGGTTTCCAGGAAAGTCAACCTGGATCTGACATGCTTAAATTCATTTTCAAAGAAGTCTAAATAGGCCCAGAGATAATTAGATTTAATCCAAAATGCTGTCGACCTGAATAGACCCTAATTTTGTAGCCAATTAAATATTGGCGAAATCCATCCATTTTCCATAACCGCTTATACTTATCAGGGTCGTGGGGGGCTGGAGTTGATCCGAACTGACATTCGCGTGAGAAGTGGGGTGCACCCTGGACAAGTCACCAGTTCATTACAGGGCTGACACATTGAGACAAACAACCATTCACGCTCACATTTACACCTATGGGCAATTTAGAGTTACAAATTAACCTATTAACCTGCATGTGTTTGGACTGTGTGGGGAAGTCAGAGTACCTGGAGAGAACCCACACAGCCAGGGGAACATGCAAACAGAAAGGTCCCAGCCAGGAGGGTTTGAACCAGGAAGCTTCTTGCTGTGAGGAAACAGTGCTAACCAATGTATCGCCCTACCTGTGAAATTAAAAACCAGCAAAAACAAACAAAAAAAAAGTCATGTGTTAGCAGAGGTCTGATACATTCTTTGGGAACTGGGTTGCAAAAATATGCAGTGATTTTGGTGTTCCACGTGATCAGAACTGTCACCAATGCGCTCAAATCCATTCAGATCTACTCAGGTATTGGCCACAAGCATTTTTAGACCTTACCTGACCCATTTAGACAAAGTAAAGTTTGGACCACTCATTACCAAGTGGACCGTATCACACGACCTTCATCAGCAGATGGAATTTGCTCACTTGTGATGCTGTTGGCATTCAGTTCTTTTATTATTCTGAGCACTTTTAGGATTTCTCTTCCATGTTAAAAGGTGAGCCTGTCGGATCATTCTTGATTTGTGAAACAGCAGTGGACAAGACGATTTAAACCTGTCTGGGTTTTTTGGTTAAGGTCTCCAAGATACAGAATCAACTGTCAAGCATCTACAGACAGAGGCTCTTAAACTTATTTACTCACTTTCTTAGGCACATTCTGTATCTGTGATTTGGAAGCTGATTTTTCTGGAAATTTGATATTTGACTATTCAACCAATCAGATATTCATTTGTTGGGTGGATATTCAGTGTTTTGGGGATTCGGACATTTGCACACCTACACCTCTGTCTCTTGCTGCACACAGAGGAGTGAGGGGAGATTGTAGTTGATTGAATGCTTGTGGCCTTGGTCTCTCAGATGGATAAAAAAGCTAAAATAAAAAGTCACGCTTAGCACCCATAACCAAGCGTCAACCTCCATCGCTGTGAAGTGAAGCCAATGTTGAAGTGCCAAAGACTGTAGTCCTCAAATGTCCACTTGAGTCTGGCTACAGTACAATCTCCATAAGTTCCCCGAGTGGCTTGTTTGAGCATCCAGGCGTCACTCAGCCCACCTCGGGTCGACCTACGCTCCACATCTTTGACTGAATTGACTTGCTGTGTGGTCTGAGGTCAGTTCTTGATCTATAGCTTCATGTCAACTGCATTCATTTCAGTCTGCTGGTGACAATCGTGTTATACATTCAAAAGCTGTGCTGTTTTCAGGGTCAGAAAAAAATCAATTTTCAACCTCACCTAAAAACAACTGTTTTGATTCTCTTCAGTGCCTGTTCTCGATCTGTGGCTGTTTGTTAATGCTTTGCCATTTGTTTTTCAACCTTGAAGTATAAATCCTCCCTGAATAAATTAAAATATACATTTTTCATATTTGCTTCCAAGAACCCAACTTAACATATTATTAATCCAATTTTTGTTTAACAAGGCGTGCTGTTTTATATTCACTGACGCTTTAATCTTTGGCTCTGATGAATAAAAACACCTCCAATAATTCCAAGCTAAAAAAAACGTCTCCTATCATACAACAAGTAACACATCCTCTGCCTGAATACTCCACTTTGTCCCTCCCATCGTTCACTGCAAAATGATCATGTCACTATTAGAAATCTATGAAAAGCTTTTGAGTCACTTTCAGACAGCTCCATTACCAAATGCTTGTCATTGATAAAGAGATGTGTGGAGGTAATTGCATTCACAGCAGTTCATTAATTTCCACATGTTGGTGTAATTGTGTGCGGTAATTGATTTTTTGGAATCCATTTGTCGTCAAGGAGCACAGGAGGAAAGTTGCGTTGAAATTGAAATGGAGCAGCTTTAATTGGGAAGCTTTAATTTAATGAGATTCATGTTTAGCATTGGACACATGCTGTTGTGGCTTGTTTCAGTTACTGTCGTGTGAATTAAAAATAAGAAGGAGCAATGGGAACAAGAGGAAAATGCTAAGTATGAAGCTATACTGCCAGCAGTCAGTTAGCACAGTTTAGCACGAATACTGGGAACAGACAAAATCTACAAGGACTTCTAAAATGCACCAATTAACAATCCGTACAATCTGAGGTGAAATGACATGGGGTTATGTGTGTGATTATTTCTTTGTATATTCTTGCCATGACTGTGGGGTTGCCAGGCAATCAACTCCAGAAAGTCTCCAAAAATAATCTCAAGCACAAAACACAGCGCTAAACAAATGACTTGTTAATGTGCTCAGCTCTGCAGGTGTAGACTAGCTGATTTTCCTCTTGTTTCCAGCCTTTGTGTGACATTTTGTTCAAGAAGTGTTTGCAAATGCAGATACAAAAGTGAACAAAAAGTAACTTTAATCGCTTTCGGAAGAGGAAAACAAACAAACAAAATAACAGAAAGGCGACCACTGAGTACAAGCAGAAGTCCAACAATCCAAGATAATTACAGTAAACAGAAGTCAAGACAAACACAAATCCAGAACAGAGACCACTGGGAGAAGCACAAGACACAGGTGAAACTAATCAGGCTGAAACAGCAGCCATTTTGACATGAAATAGTAGGGTCAACACAGGTGTTTCCAATGTTACTAATTAAGGTTCCGTTCCATTTATTGCAGCAGAGCCTTTCCAATGAGCCAACATGCACCACAGCAGCACCCTGACTCTGTTTGACCTGAATGGAACAGAAGCTTAATTAGTATCATTGGTAACACCTGTGTTTACCTACTATTTCATGTCAAAATGGCGGCCTGTTGGCAGGAAACACAAAGGCAGGACGTAAAGTAACACATGACACAAGGAGAGGCGAGAATTGAAAAAATAAAAGAGGAAACACTAAACCATAAAATCCCAAACCATGACACTTTGCGTTAAGATAAACCGACTAGCTGCTGGTGGTAGCTTCAAATTTACTGTGTAGATATGAGCATAAACCCCTCAACAATCCAATAAACCATCTTCTTCAGGCATGCATCAACACAAGCCAAGGTGAAAGGGTCAGTTAAGTTAGATTCACTTTTCACTCGGCCACCTGTCCAGTCCGATCACTCTTTGTTAAAAAATAAATAAAATCACTCATATCGATACAGGATACAAGTAAATTCTGCATGTGGAATATATGGTGCATTTGTCATTAATCAATTCTTAGTTGACTGCAGTGACAGGTTTGTGTGAGAAGTTGCACTTAAAGTAACAAAACAAAGGAAGTTGGGGGGGGTGGGGAACTTGTCCAACCACCACATCTATAATTCAACAATATCTGAAGTGTGAACAGCTGTTCAGGTGTTGCTGCACTAAAAAACCTGCAACAGAATCTGATTTTTTTTTTTTCCCTCCTGAGCTGTCCTTCTCCCTGATTTCTCTCTTCTGTTTCCCTCATTTCTCTGACAGGAGATCGTCCTTGTGGTGTTCTTCGGCGTGGAATATTTTGTCCGCCTCTGGTCAGCAGGCTGCCGAAGTAAATATGTTGGCATCTTGGGCCGGCTACGCTTTGCCAGAAAGCCAATATCTATTATAGGTGTGAACACAACCCCTCATACTCGCACATATCTATACACAGGCGCACAAACAGATATCTCACTCCACACCCACACACAACATTTAAACAATATCTGTAATGTATCCTGAGCTTCGTCCCAAAATGAAATATCTCTGACAAATTCAGCATGAAATTAAAACAGTCGCTGCAATATTCTTTTTCCTACCTTCCTTTTAAGTCTTAAAATTGGAACCTCCAGGTGTTTTTTAAACGTCTAGCAATGAATATTAGCATTAATATTATTTGTAACCCCTCTCACCTCAATTGAGTAATGAACACCAATGGTACTTTCTTAATAGAGCACGTTCTAACCACTTAGTAATATATATACTTTCTCTTTACTTACTTTTCACTGCACCTCTCTGTATTGAACATCTGCATGTTTGTGTCATATTTATACTCAAAGCTCCTCATTCTCTGTCAATACAGATCTGATTGTAGTTGTTGCCTCAGTAATTGTGCTGTCGGTGGGCTCCAAAGGCCAGGTCTTTGCCACCTCTGCTGTAAGGTAAGAGACAATGTATCTGCAGGTGGAACTATATGACCAAAAGTATGGTGGACACTCAGTGTACTTCTGGTCTGGGGTTGTTCTTTAGAGTACTTCCAATTAAGGGACATCTTAATGCTAAAGTATACAGTAGAATGCTATTTTAGACAACTGTATTATAACAGTTTGGAGAAGGCCATTTTAACATTACAATGCCAAACCCATAAAGAAATGCTTTTTCCAGTCTGGTGAACTTGCCTGACCTGCGCAGAGCCCCAACCTCAACCCCATCCAACACCAGTGGGATGAACTGGCCAACTGTGAGCCAGGTCAGGCCCAACATCAGTGGCCAATCTCGCTAATGATCTTGTGGTTGAATGGGTGGAAAAACCTGCAGCCAGGCTACAAAATCTTGTGGAAAGCCTTCCCAGAAGAGTAGAGGCTGGCATGGTTTTGGAATGAGATGTCAAACAATCCCATATCGGTGTTATGTTTGAGAGTCTACATATTTTTAGACCTTATAGTGTGTGTACATGCATACCTACATGCATTTGTTCTGAGCACAATGTTAGCATTTAAATACTTCTGTTATCTTCCAGAGGGATTCGCTTCCTGCAGATCCTGCGAATGCTCCATGTGGACCGGCAGGGAGGAACCTGGCGTCTCCTGGGCTCCGTTGTCTTCATCCATCGGCAGGTACACAATCACTGCTTTCAAAAACACATTTATGATCCAAAGGCATCAGCGTTTCTGATTATTATTAGCAAGCTGGAGGCTTTCTGTCAGGGGATTAATAGCCTCTTCTTATGATGTATTATTTTCCACTACTACACGATGCAGATTCTCCACATGGGAATGCATATTACATCAAAAAGTATATTCAGCAGAGCCAGACGGAAAGAGCTACTGAGCAGTATGTTAGGGACTGCAGCCCCTCCAGAGCCTCATTCAGCTGAGACACAGAGGTGGCCGTAATTATCCCCAGTGGCCACTGTAGTTGTCTTTGATGTCTGTATAAAAACAGATAGTGATGAAGGTGAGCGAAGAGGCAGGGATGTTTTGCTCGTCCCGTACCGCCTGCTGTGCTTCCTTGTATTGACCTTGGCTGATGACCACATTGCTCCTGGCTGAGGCATCAGCAGTCATTGTCCTCGGCTGTATGGGAAGTTGAGTGCCCTTTCCCCAAACTGATTCCTACCAGCTAGCTGTGGGATATGACTCTGCATGAATGACGCTATAGAGAGCACTTCAGATTGAGGATATAAAACAACAGGTATGCACTCACTGAAGCATCTGTCACCATGGATACTGCTGGATCATGATTTCTCATTAACTTGTTATGTTGTCTTTCCCTGCAGTATGTCCCACAAGTAATCACTTTTTGTGAATGAAATAGATGCATTCTTCATTTAGGATGTGAAAGGTAGATGTGGATACATTTTCATGTATGGTTGCTTTTATTTTGCTCCATGAAAAGGGTAGTGTGGCATGAAAAGGCCAGCGGTTGCCAGTGGTTGTGACCCTCTTCAAAGGTCATTCTTGTTTGTGTGCATGAAGTGTGAGGAGTTTCGTCCTGGCCTCTGCTTTGGCCAGGTCCCTACAGATGCAAAAGTCATGTCAGGACTTACTGAGTGAGTGATGAAGTTACACCATTGGTAGGTCAAGCGTTGGAGTTTCCCCATTGGCTGTTTCACTTTCAAAATGAGCGTAAAATGTTACCAAAACTCCAGATTCTCAGAGTATAGGTGCAGCCCTTTGCATCCGCGTACTACGTGGGTCCCACCCCTGTCTCACATTGTGCATAAGTTGAGCTGAGACCGGGCAATCAGCTTCTTTTTTCATCTAGTTAAAAGGAACCAGTGGGGGCCCACAGCTTAGAGAGGTCAGAGTGAGTCATAGGTAATATATATAATAAGGGATAAAAAGGAATGAAAGAGCATGGGAGGTAGTAGATAATTCGAATACTCATGACTATTATTAGTTTGAGTTTGCTTTTCACTCATATCCTCAGCTATGAGTGAAATGTACTGCATTTAATGACTTAAACGTAGCTTGAACATGTCGTGTGAAATTCTGCCTTAAGAACAAACTTGGACCTTAACAGAAAAATTGCAAATGAACATTCGATCTCCAGGAATTTACATCGTAGACACTTGAAGTTTTTTATTCCAAAGAGGTGAGCGAAAAGTCAAAAAAATTTACATAATTTTAATTTAACAGATATTTTTTTTCTCTCTTATTCCCTTAATTATCACGTGAACCCCTCAGATTTATCAATCCCCATGACGAGAACCAACATTTTAAGCTACACACACAAGTAGCAAGATGGAATTTAAATTTACATTTAATGCATTATTCAAGACCTGAATTTCCCGTGCATCCAGTGGTAGTGGAGTCAGCACTGGTGCAGGCTATTTCAGGGTTTAACTGGCCAGTTCTGCTCCACACTCGCGGGTTTTTGCGATGGACCTTAATACGGCACACCCTTCATGCCAATGCACAAACGGAGGCAGAGGGCAGATGGTAAGTGTGTAGGGGCCAGATAGAGATTGACCTTGGGAGTTAGGGATTGGGCTTTCAAGGCTTTAGATGTGTGTTAGGTAAAGGGAGATTTTGTGTGAGAGCTTAGTGCTTTCATGCTCTCTTTTCTTTGCCTTTCTTCCTTTTTGCACTACTTTTTTTTGGCTATAAAGCTTTAAAGTGCTCTGTTAAGGTCCCACTCACCCCGAACAGCCCTGCTTTAGGAAATTATAGTGTGCTATTGTACAACAATGCACTGTACAGTAGAGGTCATATTTCCATCAACCAGCTGGACGCTCCAATATTTGCTCCTTGGTGTATTTCTGTGGTTAAGTCAACACGAGACCTGAATATTTTGTTCAGCAATTCTCTTATATAAACATGAGACTGCAGCCGGTCTCTTTGAACAGCTGGACTTTTTAAAGTCAATGGACTTCCATTCACTCCAATCAGCATCCAGTGTTCGTGTTACAACATCATTTAAATACACACTGAGCGGCATTCTGGTGCTTGTGGCTTGTAAACACGATTTGCACAGTTGTTCCTTGCTGGCAGAATTTCACATGAATGTGTTTGCCAGGTCTCAGCAGCAGCAAAACATCTACTAAATCTCTGGTAGTGACACAAGGAAGATGTACCTGGATGCGTTAAAAAGCTGTTATTTTCAAAAAATCATGTACTAATAAATTGTAAGCAGTGATGTTAGCTGATACAGGCACAGTTTGATTCCCAGAAATGTCCCAAACATTCAGGGGAAAAAAGTGCTGTCATATAAAAAAATACAGAGACACATGCTGGGTACCGATGTAGTGCTATTTGTGTAGGGTAATGTAAGAGTAGGTTTGTGTTATTTCAGGGGAAGCAAACAAGCGCAGCCATTTGCGATAATCTGCTGCTGCTCCTCTGCTGTGCTCTGAAAAAATCTGGGAGTGACAGTTTTGGGCCGAGACACGAATAAGAATTTCACTCATCGGGAATTCAGTCCGATTTAATGCAGCAAGCGCTCCGGCACCATGAGCGGTTAAACACGGTTTAAATCACGTAGTAGGTGAGCGCGAGGAGAACATTCAATTAAAAAGCTTTTCACAAAGCTGTAGTCCAATTACAGTCAGGCAGAATGAGCCCAATTAGACCTCCTGAGCAAATCACAGGTAGTCCCATATTAAATCTGCCACGGGAAGTGTTAGGTAATTTCATTTAATTTTTAATTTTAATTTTATTTGATTTTTTAAATTTAATTTTAGAAACTTTCTTGATCACGTTGAACGTGAACTTACTTCTCCGCATTTAACCCATCCAGGCTGTCACCTGTTGGAACACACACACGCACATGCACAGGGTCACACACTCAAATTGACAGATGCCAGATTCACCGGAGCGGTGGGCATCAATTCACGGCGCCCGGGGAGCAGATGTTGGGGGGGGGGTTACGGTGCCTTGCTCAAGGGCACCTCTGCCGTGCCAATCTTTTTTGAGCGGCGAGAGCGAACCGCCAACCTTGGGGTTATTGGACGACCCACTCTACCACTGAGCCACGGTTAGATAGATTATTTTAAATTGCACCTAGAGCTGTCTGGGATTCAATCTTATTTATAATGATTTAGTCAATCAATACTGATTATTCTTGAACATAAAACAACATTAAAGTTGTACTTGGTTCCTTTATAGCTGCGTAAAGCATAGAGGTAAAAAAACAAGTTTTGAGCGTTGTAAGGAATAAATAGTTGTAATTCTGTTAGTTTTAGTCATATTTTGTCAACTTTGAGTTTTTAATTTTGTGTTAAATTAAACTCTGAACATTCTAGCCCTGTCTTAGGAAAAGAAAAGCATGAACATTTTCTTCTAGTTTTAGTTGACGAAAACATTTGCAATCCAATTTTTTTCAGTGTCAAAGAACTGTAAGACAGCTGCCACAAAATGACAGGCTGCATGATTGAGAGTGCGGCTGTGCAGATTGGTTGCCTGACCTGATGTTGTTAATTTAAGCTTCATATCCACACACGTACTGATTTTATTTATGTTTATGTAATTCGTGTTAACATTCAACAAATGAGGCCTGCCAATTAAACAAACTTAAGCAACAGGTCATCTCATTTAGCTGGCCACTAAACCCACATGTGCAATCAATGTCCCGTTGCTGTGAAGATGCTAATAATACATAACATTACACACTTAGTCGAGTTTATTTAATATGAGTCATTAAACATCTTAATGTTACTTCAGTTTCTGTGTGGTGTGCCTTGAGGTTTGACAATAATAATAATATTAATACCATAGACTGTATACATGAAAATGGACATAGTCTCTGTGACATCACTTACAGATTTCTGAAGAGCTGTTGTGTGTGATGATGTCACCATCTTGGCAATCCCGGCTCCAGACTAGGTCTCCAGATGGAGCTGAGGTGGCATTGTGGAAACCAGCCACCTGTGATGGCACCCACCTGTCAATCAATTGTTCTTAATTATGCATAACTCATAGGATTTAAATGGATGTGTTATATAAAAATTAACTTGAGAGACCAGAACTGTAGCAGAGCCCTTTTAATATGGGGACTTATGGAGATTGAGACACTTTTGTAGCCAGCTTCGAGTGGCCATTCGAGGAACTGCAGTTTCTGACAGTTTCTCTTCATCTCACAGCCACGGAGGTTGCTGCTTGGTTACTACACACTCACTTTTTCTCTCCATGGCATTATATTTGAAGAGGATCCAAATTAATTTTTTTCAGTTTAAGCTCCGATGTTGCCATAATGTACTTTTCCCCATCACTGTCTCACATTGGTTGAGCTCCTACAGCTATAGGGTGCGGCAAGCTCCAAGCTTTGGCACTGTTAGCGGTGCACTGCTGGTGTGCTTGATTTGGGTGTGCAGGAAGAGACACGTGCAGCTATCCAATGAGAAGAAGGAGATATGGATTTTTCATCAGCGATATCTTATGGAGATTTAGTCGCAGCTAGTGTTTAATGAAGCCGATTTTGTCTGTACGACGTCTCGACTTCGTCATGGAAACAAGAAGTCATTTTTATTAAGACACTAAAAATTAAGTTGCTAGACAACACCAAGTCACAAGAGATAAAGAAGTCATTATGTAATGAGTAGTTCTTACATATGAGTGAATCTTCAAGTATGATCTTGTGACTTATGTTAAAAATGATAACCAGTAACTAGTCAGTGCATAGGTTGTGCTGCTGTCAATAAATTTGTACTAAACTGTGGCAGAAAATAGCTCCTAAAAATGAATTTACTCCTGTTTGAGCAAGATTTGCAAAAACCGTGAGCTGTACATCTTGACCTCTCAACAAATGTGCTCGGGGCTGCTGAGGAAGTATCGGGAAACTATTGCATTGTTAGTTTTGTTTTTTTCATGAGCTTTGTTGATGACAGGAAATATATAGAATAATGTCAGCTTTAACCTTTGAGTACAACACCATCCTACCAAATTTATCGGTAGCTACTGATACTGAGCTTAGAGCGAGTGTGAATCCATCTTCATTAATCAGTTCATTAATGGCACGGGCCAGCAGAGAAAGCAGAATAGTCATGTGAAGATCTTAATCATCATATTCATTTACATGAATATTCACATCCATGTGTCATTTTTTTAAAAAGGCAGTCATACTAGTCATACATACTAGGAAATCAGATGGTAAACTGATATCGTGGCCATCAGCAAGGATTGCATAACAAACATGTTCACAGATGTCATATCATGTAATCCTATGGTGTACTTTGGAATGATCCCTTTGTTTATTATTTGCATGTTTATGATTTCAGGAGCTGATCACTACCTTGTACATTGGCTTTCTGAGCCTGATCTTCTCCTCGTACTTTGTCTACCTGGCAGAGAAAGATGCAGTCGACAGCGACGGCTCCACCCAGTTTGGGAACTACGCTGATGCCCTGTGGTGGGGAGTGGTAAGAATCTGCGTGTGTCCAAAAGTATGTTTTGTTCACCATTTTATATGTCTGATTTAGTTTTGCATTTTGGGAATTAGACTTTAGATGAGAAGAGAGAGACGAGAAGTTTGGTTCCTCTCTCATGTCAAGGGGGATGTTAGCTTAGCTTAGCATAAAGACTGTAAGCGGGGGGAAACAGCTGGCCTGGCTCCGTCCAAATGTTAAACAGTCTGCCTCCCAGCGCATCTAAAGCTCACGATAATTGCTGTTTGTTTAACTGCTATGTACAAATCTGGGATTTATTGTGTCTGACTATTACTTAGCTGGGAGAAGGGGCAGAGTAACAAAGTAACATGAGAGCGTAATAATCTCATTTAACTCTCACCAACAAGCCAAATGAGCATAGTTCCCAAAATGTCAAACTATTACTTTAATTCCCAGTTAATAAGTTCATGCAATTATTATTATTTGAAATAGCTCTCATTGTTAATTAACTCTATATCATATCGATAGCATATTTGGTTACTAAAATCAACACTGACAACATGCCAAGTGTTGCTTTTCAAAGAAAGTTGAATTCACTCATCTTAATATTGTTTTAGTCACATCTTGCCAACAGTAAGATTTTTCAGAAAACACTGACTTGTTTTAAACAGTATTTGGCAAGTGAAAGGTCAAATATAGACTCTGTTTTATCTGTACTACTGTTGTTACAGTAGGAGTTGTGTTAAAACCCTTGGGCACATCCAGTGGGCCGCTAATACAAGCAGCAAAAACAAGTAGTGTAGAGAATACAAGATGAAATTTTATTTTCAGACAATAAGTCACCACCCACTCTGCTTCTTGGAAACTTCAGGGACTCTGATATTGAAAATGAAGACACACACACACACACACACACAGCAGAATCATAACTTTTCTGTGGTTTACTTATATTATTTACCATAAGTTTTATCGCGTTTGGATTCACTCACAGTCTGTACTGGGTACTCTCGGAGTCTGGGAGGTGAAAAGGTCAGAGTTGGCATCCTGCACTACAATAAGGACTCGCAGTAGATTGATCATGACCAACTAGAGCTGTTTTTAAGTTTGTTGTGTCAAGTCCAAGTAACAAATCATGTCATGCCAAGAATGCTGACCAGTAAAATGACACAGCATTTGAACAGCTCCCTTATGAAGTTGTGTTAGTAGTGTTCTTACTTATTTAAAAAGTCATTTCAGTGCTTCTTATTGCCCGTGTTAGAGACAAGGCTCTAGGGTTGGCAATGTCAGTCGGTGGGCCAGTTACTCCATCACTTTGGTCTAGACTGAAATAACTGCAATGGATTGCCTTGAAATTTGATATAGAAATGTATGATCCCCCAAGGATGCTGCCTAGACTTTGGTGATTCTATGATTTTGTCTGTACTGTCAATATGGTGTTCACATTTTTGGTTTGAAGTGAAATGTCTGAACATCTATCGGGGATTACGATGGAGTTTGGCATCGTTCGGTTTGTCCAATATTTATGACTAAATACCTGCAAAACTAATGACATTACCCTCAGCCTCAGTTGTACTAGACTTGTACTAAAGTGGTAAACCAAGCTGCAACATCAGCGGCTGTGAATTGAAGCCAATGTGAAAGTGACCAAAAAACTGCAGTTCCTCAAACGGCCACTTGGAGCTGGCTAAGAACCAGTCAATCTCCATAAGTTTCCATAATAAAATGTCCAACTTTACAGCAGGAATAAACATGTTTACAGTCTGGTCTCTATAGCTAATTTCCTCATTCGTGACAATTGTACTGAGGGTGAATTTCAATATAACTGTGCAAATTATATTAGGGATTATGGTTGTGTATAATTAACAGCTTGGCAGCTTTGATTGACAGGTGGTTGCTGTTACAGGTGGCTTATTTGTGCACCCAGGCGTCATTTAGTCCGCCTTAGGCCCACCAACTGTCCACGTCTTTGCCCATTTTTTGGATTAGCCGGGAGGTGGCAGAGGCAGATGGCGGCGGCCAGAGCCACCACACTCTGAGGTTCACAATGGCTGTTCATGTGATGAACATATTCAATATTATACCTGATAAACATCAGCATGTTAACTATATCAATGTGTGTTAACATGCTGATGTGCCTTACAGAGCCACTAGCATGGCTATGGACCCTTAAGTCATGTTTCTACCACAGGAACTTTCCCCAGGGACTAGGAACCTTTGGATGAACTTCCACTGCAGGGACCAGATCCTAAATTAAGTTCCAGGGACATTATTTTATCCCCCCCAAACATCCATGGTCAGAGGGGCAGTGCTTTCCAAAAGTAGAGGCATTATTTGGGGGAGGCACTGAACATTTCTCACTGGTGAAGTACTCGCAGTATTTTTATTTCAGCCACTTTTTTTTTTTAATTTACAGCTTTTTTTGTTCTGTTTTTTTGTTACAGAAGAAAGCATACAATATTTATGTGGCATCAGTGTTCCTGTGTAGTCACGTGCATCACAGCTGTCGCTGTTTTATACGTCAGCGGACTAATTTGCCTTATCTTTACAGGAAAAGTAGTTCCTGGGACTAAAGTTTCCAGGTACTTTAGGTGCAAATAAGGCTTTAGTTTTAAGTCTAGTTAAGTCTTGAGTCAAATATCATTTTTGTGACTTAAGTACCAGTCACCAGAATAAAAATGGTTAAGAATGTTCTCTTTGCAACAGCTATTAACCAAGTGCTGCAAGAATGAAACTGACAGAACAAAGATTATTGTATTAATTCTTGTCTTCTTTTTATTATAAAAGGTGACCGTGACTACTATTGGATACGGAGACAAAGTGCCGCAAACCTGGATTGGAAAGACGATTGCATCCTGTTTCTCAGTCTTTGCCATTTCCTTCTTTGCTCTGCCTGCAGTAAGTGTAAAGAGAACCTGCTGAAGTAGACCTCTGACACATTTCATGAGCCAGTGCAAATATTTTACAGTTACTGAGATCCATATACTGAGAGCTGTATACATACTTTCATAATATTGCGCCTTGTGTGCTGTAAGGACCTTGACAAGCCATACAGTGGCTTTACATTGATCTATAATTATGCTTTCAGGTTATTAATGAAGACAGAATTGAGTTCACATGAGATTTTATCCTTTTCTAAATGCGACAGTTTGAATTTGATTTTAAATATTAAATATTTTACTGTTGACGTTGAGCGAGGGCTGTCCCCTTGCAATGTTTCATGTCCTATAACACTGCACACGACACTTTGAGGGCCTCAAAGTTGAGATATGCATTGAGGATTAGCAATAACAGTGACTTTGCTTTGAAGTTTTGTGCAAAAAGGAATAAGGATTAGACAAGTTTGTTTCCAATTATTGGGTTATTCTTTGGTTCCATAATCAGAGTGTATAAAATGAAATTTTTAGGGCTCAAATGTTTTCCAGAAAGAAAGAGAGAAATAAAGACTTCACACTTAAGGCACTGTAACAGAAAATGTTTCTAAGGAACAAAAATATATAGATCTAAATGTTTAAGCATCAAACTGCACACTATGCTTTAATTTTGGGTAAACTTTCTGTTTATTTCTGTCTTTTATTTCCGTCATGCTGCTGCCTGTAAATGTGTCGTTAAAACTGAATTAATGAGCAGTAACTCTGCTGTGCTGTGCTGTTGTTCACAGGGAATCTTAGGCTCAGGTTTTGCCCTGAAGGTGCAGCAGAAGCAAAGACAGAAACACTTCAATAGACAGATCCCTGCAGCTGCCTGTCTCATTCAGGTATTTTATATTTGACCAAGAAATACTTAAAACAGAACCACAGCCGGAGGACTGTACTGTCTGGAAGCCCCAGTCTTTTTTTTTTATTGACATCCCCCTTTCATGTAATCCTTATTTTCTTTCTTGCATGGCACACATGTTGGCATGAAATGAGTCCTGTCCAACCAATATATTGCTATTTCCATGCCTCTCCAGACATCGTGGAGATGTTTTGCAGTTGAGAACTTCGATTCTGCCACATTCAAGATGTTTTTGAGAAAGAGATCCAACATCCCCGCCTCCTCTCTGTCCACCCCCAAGCCCAAGAAATCGGTTAGTAATCATTTTATATATTTCACTGAAGCTGCTTCTCATATTCACTTTCCAGTTTATTATGTACACAAAGGCAAAACCAATGCAGTATGAAGCAACAGCCCCGCAATCCATAAATCCTACCTTTCTGAAGGTTATGTTAATTTTTGGGGGGGAATTTTAAAGGTGTGAAATCTGTATGGGGAAAAAAATGAAGGCAGAAAATAAAAAGAAGATGCAACCAACCAAGACACAGCCAGCAGTAATTTGATGTTAATATTGATTATTCAGTATTATAACTTGGTTATCCACCCATGCCCACACTAATACATATATTTACGTGTCAAGTGTTACCCAAAGACTTTGCAGGGCCTCACCTTAAAGTGATGAAATTTCACAATAACAGCAATATAAAATATGTAAAATGTCCTGATATAAATTTGATTTAAACACACTGTAACAGTAATTGCTGTGCTGCTGCACCCTTCAAATCCTTACTCAATGTTCATACATCCATCTGACAACAAAAATGGAAAGCTACATCAATGATGGCTCCTTTACTGTGTCATTGGCTCTATTAATTACAAAGAATTAACAACCAGACAGTCAGCTTAATATGTACAAGACCAAAAGTTTGACTTGGAGTAACACTGGGCTCACACTAGAATTATGTGGTAAACAAAAAAAAGTGCAGACAAAGCAAAATATGTTTTTCAGATTCTTCAAAGTATCCACCTTTTGCTTTGATGACAGCTTTGCACACTCTTGGCATTCTCTCAGTCAGTTTTGTCTTGAAAGAGTTCCAATATATGCTCAGCACTTGTTGGCTGCTTTTCCTTCACTCTGCGGTCCAACTCCAAACCATCCCAATTAGGTTTAGGCCAGGTTATCTGATGCAGCATTTCATCACTCTGCTTCTTGGTCAAATAGGCTTCACACAGCCTTGAGGTGTGTTTTGGGTCATTGTCCTGTTGAAAAACAAATAATGATCCCACTAAACGCAAACCAAACGGGATGGCATGTTGCTGCAGGATGCTATAGTAGCCATGCTGGCCTTGAAATTTCAATAAACCACCAATATTGTCACGAGTAAAGCATCCCCACACCATCGCACCTCCTACTCCATGCGTCATGGTGGGAACCACACATGTAGAAACCATCTGTTTACTTTCTCTTCGTCACAGTGGTTGGCACCAAAAATCATACATCTGACTCGTCAGATCAAAGATTTCCACGGGTCTAATATTCATTCATTGTGTTTCATAGTCCAAGCAATTCTCTTCTTGTTGTTGTTCCCCCTCCGTAGTGGTTTCTTTGCAGTAATTTGACCATGAAGGCCTGATTAACGCAGCCTCCTCTGAACAGTTGATGTTGAGATGTGTCTGCTACTTGAACTCTGTGAAACATTTATGTCAGCTCTAATCTGAGGTGCTGTTAATTGGCGATTTCTGAGGCTGGTAACTGTAATGAACTTCTCCTCTGCAGCAGAGGTAACTCTTGGTCTTCCTTTCCTGAGGCAGCCCTCATGAGAGCCAGTTTCATCAACATGTTTGATGTTTTTTGCAGTTGAAAACACATTCAAAGCTGAAAATGCATTAAAGTAATGATGGACTGTTGTTTCTCTTTACTCAGCTGAAAAAACAACATTGAATGAGAAGCTGTGGCTAAACCTTTGATTGGCACCGTATGTACATGTATAGAAAAACTCTTGCTGTTACTTCTCTCCAGAGAAACACTTTGTTGAGTTGAGATGTTTGTGTTTCTTGGGCAGGTGAAGATAAGGAGGAAGTTGAAGAGCAATGACAAGGACAACGACCCAACTTCTCCCACAATTCCCAGCATCACCTACGACTCTGTATTTGACAGTGGGAGGGAGCTGAGTTCAGATGTTTACAGCACTGTGGGCACAGGTATCGTACGGATTATCTCTGATGCGCTTGGTTCTGTTCCAGTTCACCTTAATCAGCGTGAAACATTGTTTACAACAGAAAATAATAATAATACACACCCACACTGTCACATCGATGTTGCAGTTAATAGGGCTTTGAACCGGTTGAGTTTCTGAAGCCATGTACATGGGTTCAGTAAAAGCAGAAGTCAGAACTAATGCTGCTCTAGCTGCAAACCACACATTCAGTGATGACAGTAAACAGAAAATATTTGGTTTGAACTTAAGTTGTAAGGTTGTAGCCACAGGAAAGGGAAAGAACAAAGTCCAAACAGTGCACTGCTGAACTTGCAAAACCCCACACAACTTACAGTACTGCTGGATCAATATGGGAGGGCTGAGAGTGATATAAAGAAGCAATTAAAATCAAATGCTACATTCTTCCAGCGTCATTTAAGGTAGCCTCCACATGTCTCTATCAATCCATCTTAAATTTATTGCAGTTTTTGTAAAAGCCAGATTAGTGATTTAATATTGGCTGAGGGAAAATTAAAAAAACAAATTACCAAACCAGAATCTCAGTTGACTCAGACTCAAAAGCAGGAGTCATAGGTTGAAAGCAATGCATCGTTTACTTGGTTAGAAGGTCAAGGCAGGGTTCTGCAATAGGTAATCAGTCATCAAACAGAGCAGGCCAGGGGCAGGCAGGTGGAACAAGCGGGCAAGGGGAATAAACGAAGGCTGGCTTAGACAATCTGGCAAATCATCAGAGAAAGAGTACATAGCATCACTGTCCAATGAAAACCACATATTTCCACTTCTGTCTCTGATCAGCATTTAGAAACTTATTGACCAATGAAAAGATGTTTTGTTGCATCATGTATGTAGGATAGATGGAGGGAGGGCAGCTTTGGATAAACAACATTTTGAGTTAGAGGATAGATGACAAGCTCTGGGATCTCTCTAACCCGAATCAGACTGATGCATGCATATCAGTGGCAGATGGCCATTAGCTTAGATTATGCTGATTTCAATCCAAAATAGTAAAATAGCTTTGATTAGGCCAGTGTGCTGTGTGGAAATATGTAGGACAGCCTTGCTGTTGATAGTTTACCAACTGAGGTGGACATGAACAGCAGAGTCGAAAGCTCTGAACCACCTCCACGTTGTTAGAACCTCACAATCCATGAAAAGCCATTTAAGATATTAAACGGTTCACTGAAATGGTCAAATGGTTGATCGGTCAAAAACTTTAGATCCATGGTCCCCAGAGGATGAACCATACTGAATCCTAATGACTTTTCATCACTACCAGAAGGTCAAAGCTTTCTTTTGTTCAATTCAATATCTAAACATCTACTGGATGGATGACCACTGGATTTGGTACACACATTCATGGTGCCCAGATGATGTATCCTAATGAGTTCCTCCTCTAGTGCCACCATGAGGTTGACATGAGATACATGAGATATCTTGACACCTATTAGATTGCTTGCAAGAACATTTGCCACAGATATTCATGGTCCCTAGTGGATAAACTCCCTGACCTTTTATCCAACACCATCATCAGTTATACATTTTTATAAAGAGACTTTTCCTGGAAGATATCTCTTTTTTGCCAATGAAAGAGGAAACATGTATTTATCTCTCTTATTTAATATCATATTTGAAATGTTTTCAAACATTTTCCATGTTTTTTTATCCATGATTGTGCCCCTTAATATTTTCTCTTCTTTTCGTGTTTTACATTTTATAAACCCTACCCTTTGAAAAGTTTTATGTGAATAAAATGAATCATCATCATTATGATTAGCAGTGCTGCAAGGAGGACAACACTGGATGAATGTAGATGAACAGGATGAGATACTGTAGAGGCCAGTTTGTTTATTTTCCTCCCCGGGAGATAAATATGGACGCTTCGAGCATGTCTATAAAATATAAACCTCTACCTGCCTAGATGTGTGTGTGACTGCAGGGTTTTGCTGTGCTCTCAGTTTTGAGCACAGCAGCAGAATTTAATTTGCGCACTGGCAAAGATATGTGTGTGTGTGTGTTTGTTTGCATCATGTTAAATGAAAATCAGTGTCTTTGATTTGAAGATTCTACAGGTTGCACTGCACATCTAACATCTAGAGCATGCTGCTTTTAAGTATGAATCATTTAACTAAATTGCCACATTGCCATCTGGTGTGCGATTGTGTTGACTGGTTACACTCACTGACGGCAACTAAGACCTCAGCTGCTTACATATTTGAAAGACATAACCGAGTTATAATTTAAGTTTGTTGGTTTATCTATACTTCACAATGTTGAGACTTTTGAGATAGATAATTAGACTCCAGTAATTGAGTCATCAATTGCATGTACTACTAATTGCACTCTGTTGCCAGTTTATTAGATAAACCTACCTAAAAAGAATACAGTCTAACCTCGTTCACATATGTATAATCATTTCAGAGGCTGTAGCTTGTGGCTCTGTGGAATTGTATCGTGTTATACTGACAGGTGTCTTTTTATTTATTTATTTTTGTCCGCCGCATTTATATCAACAAGGGAATAAATGACAGACAGCTTCTATCTTTAAATCTGCGCTGTTCATCAAATTTAACTGCCTATTTCCTTGCTTGTGTCTTTATTCTTTTTTCCTGTCTCAATGTTTTGTGTAGCCGGTTTATCAGGATCCCTCACTTTGGGAGGATGCGGTGAGCTGCTGTTAGTGTCCACATCCTGCACATGTTCCTCAGCACACTTATTGCCCTCTCTTATTGCCCACTTTAACAGCCCCCCCTATTTTTTTATCTTCTTAGTTACTTTAACAGCATGCTTTTATCAATGCATGATCCTGTTGTGTTGTGTTTTCTTAATTATATGAGTGTTAAATATTAAAGGACCAGTGTGTAGGATTTGGTGGCAGCGGTGTTGTTGCTGTTTGCAACCCCCTCGCTGCAGGAGGCAGAGTTTGTGCAGTCCAAAAATGATTTAATAGCAACAAAATTTACAGGGTGGTGAAGCAGCCAAGGGTAAAAAAACAATCCAAAAGAAAAGGCAAGGACCAGAAAAGCAAAGATCCCAAAAGCACAAGGACAAAACACAGGGATGAACGCTTGACATATAACAAGACAACAAACTGAAACCAAGGAGCTCACTGAGTGAATACACAGGAAGGTGAAGGTTAAGGCATGGGTGAAAACCCATCAGGGACAGGTGAAACTAATCAGGGTGAAAGAGACAATCAATACTGGTGGGAAACAACAAAGGCAGGAAGTAAAGTTACAGACATGAGGGGAGTGAAGAATTACAAAATAAAACAGGAAACACTAAACTAGGGACGGAAATCCATGACAACAGTGGCCACGGAAAATGCAAGAAACGAGGTGGCTCAATGTGGTGGATACATATATGTACTGTTATGCATATTACATAACCTTTCTGCCATATTCTGTACTTAGAAATCTTACACACTGGACCTTTAAATTGCATTAGTGGCACCATAGTTCTTTACCTTTTTTTTTTTTTGCCCTGTGCTAAACATTGATGATTTGTGTATCTCTTCATGTGCGCTTCAGATCTTCAGCAGTCCTGGACTTCTTTGTCTTCCCTTCAATTCAGCTCACCACCTCCAGGTAACAGCATGTGTTGGTAGGAGTGTTTTTATGTTGCTTTGTCTCTCCAGAAGTAAATAGTTGCATCATATGGTTCAGGTGTGGAGTTAATTCAAGTAATGATATCTTAAGGGCTGGGCTAGGAGGACAAATACTAATTATCACGCAAAACAATTAAGTGGTTAAAACATGTCTCTGTACTCTCTTACTGAGTCTGTTAGTCATGGCTGGTTGCGTCACATCTGTACTGGTTGACTGAACCAATTAAGTCTGTCCACTTAAAGCGGACACATTTCACACCATGCTTTTATTTTCACACATCCAAAATCAAGCATCAGACCAGTTGGATTCAACAACACTGTTTCTGCAGATTCAAATAATTAACACGTTTTGTCTTCCACAACAACTCTGACAAGTTTGCTGTAGGCTTCTCGCCGCTGGATATGGCTACAACATTATGGATAATCATGTTATGGTAAAAAAAAAAAAAGATTGGAGACTTCTTGGTTCTCTGGTTTCTTGGATTTAACCCTCCGGGATTCAAGCAATCGCCCACGCTTGAATCAATTTATAGGACCATTGCTCGGACCCCAGAGAGTTAAAATGGCTCTTTCTGAATACGAATACTACACTGTACTAATAATTTAGTTTGTATTTTTTATTTTACATGAACCTGACCAGTTTCTGGGGTTTTTAAACCCTGGGCTCAGCCCGACTCTTATAGCCAACTCTGAGACCTAAATTCAAACAAACAGTGAGGTGTCTCATAGGTATAAAATAATTATGGGATTGCCGTGTTATTCATCGATCTCCAGAGAATAAGACAAGGCAGCCCAGCAGGATAATACCACATTATATCAACCATCTGTCTTACCTGTTTGTCCAAATGAAGCTCAACTTCACCTTTTCCCAGTGTTAGGTAGATGAATGTCTGTAAACACAGATCTTTTTCCCATCTGAAAATGACAGCTCTGTCATAATTTAATGTACATCCAGGCTCACTACTCACATAATGTTGGCATAATGTTCCCACAATGAAAAATTCTTCCCCATAGGATAAGAAGAAGCTGGCACCTCTACAGCTACCAGTCCACGCTCTATACTGTGGTCTGTGCTGGACTTGAATCCCACCAGTTCTCAGGCCAAGTCCTTACAGCCTTTTACCGCGGCTCTGACTTGTAGCTTAGCAAGCTAATGCAACATATAGGCTAATTTCTTACTTTTTTCCTGGTCGCTAAGACACTTAATGAAAGTTGGATCCACTTGATCTTCATCATCACCTTCTCGTCTTCTCTCCCAAATGAATTAACACTTTTTCGTCAGTCAGACATTTTTTTATGCACATTTTCAAAACAGTTAACAGAGATCTCATAGGAAAAAAAAACTCTACTGGATTAACTGTGTTAAACAAAGGGAAGCAAAACAAAAGGAAAACATCTATTCACAGCTGACAGCAATGACATGCTTAATTATGCATCTCTAATGCACCTGTGTGAAACTCCTTCAGCCCAACTCTTTAATGAGCAGTCATTACTCGATGTCACCTCTGTGTTGTTATCTTGCAAGCACGGGTCAAAGAGGCACGAGTATTTCTGAGTTTGAATTTGAGCATGAGATTAGTCATTGGTTGTTTGAAGAAAAAACTGCAGTACAAAAGCTGTACCATAATAAATGTCCGAATTAGTCTAGAATGGGTGCTTACTGCGGGTCTTGCATGTCGCTGAAAGTTCATGGGTAAAGAAAGAAACACCTGCACACAAGAAAAAAAATGAATGAATAAACCTTCTTAGAACTAGACTTTCTTTTTTTTTACAGTATTTCAACATGGCATCAAAGAAATGTAAAAAGTACAGGTGCAGAGAGAAGCATGGTTTGTTAGCTCTGGTGAAGTCATCTTTTTGAGAAAATAATACAATGCCTACAATAGTTTAGGCCTGTGTGCGCTAACTTTGTTGAAAATGTAACTTTCTGAATAGAGAAATGTGTTCAAACAAATGAGAAAATCTGTTCCCGATCACTCTTTATGCACAGATATATTGCTAACTTAAGTCTAATGTGTGTTTGCATTTTTGTGTGTGTGTGTGTGTGTGTGTGTGCAGTGAAAAGAAACCCTGCCCTCTTGGACGTCCACTCCCCGGGCCCCCTCCAGAGGAACTGCAGCTTTGCAGATGACCTGGAGCTGGAGCCCGAGCGATACAATGAACTGTATCCCGTCAGCACCATGTCACAGTAGGTCCACCGCCATTGAGACTGTTTTTACATGTGAGCGTGTTTTAATGAGCATGTCAGAGAAGGTCTTCCTGTGTTTTTTTTGCCATTTATAATGAACCTTTGTAATATGCCAAACCCCAAAGCACCCCTGTCTTTGCTGTGTAATGATTCTCTATTAGGGAAAAGTACTTGTGCTTGCTGAGGCACTTGCACAGCGAGAGACTGAGACTGATATGAGGAAAATGAGTGTTAAGTAACTGCAGTGTAATGTAAGTGCACAGTAAGTGAAACAAATGGAGCGACAGTTCTGACTCGTGGGACTTCCTTTGCTAAATGGCGGGGCAATGATGCAGAGTTGGAATTGCATGCAGCAGCATTGTTGGCAAAAATCCCTTTTGCTCTACTGATTCCAAAATATGAAACCTGCTGTTCTCATAGAGCAATGACACATCAAATCCCATCCGAAATTAAGCCATGATGAGATACTACCCCTTGTTTTACCTGCAATCAGGCGCCCAAACACCTAGTTAGAAAAAGCTTCTTATTACCAGGTTTGTCTTTTTCGTGTTGAAGCTGAATTACAGTTTGAGTTCTGAATTGCCCATATTGTGTACAGCAGGGAAGAAAACCCAGTTGAGTCACTGTTAGAAATCTAAGACGAGATCATAGATTCTTGATGTGGAATAGTTCACAGAAGTCATATTTCTGCAGCTGCCTTGGTATTGACATCACAGTGCAGTGTGTTTTGGTAAATTGAAGATGATTGAGGTATTTGGAGTTTGAGCAAAATTACCACACGTTTGTTACAAACAAACAGAAATTACACACCTTAGAATACAGCAGACAAGGCCTTTTGAAGTGAAACTAGAAGAGTTAGGTAGGTGGGGGTTAAAAGTTCATCCTGGAAGGCTTTTTCATGTGTCTCACGTCGCATTGTTTGTTTCTATCTCATGAAACAGTTGGACCAATCGCAAGAAGAAACAAAAGATGCAAAAGCTATTACATTCATGCATTGAACGGGCATTGAGCCAAGGCAGAATACTTTTCCTTTATTGTGACAGAAGTTTTAATTGAATACACTGAAGCTGAAACATGAATAATGCAATTTTCATCAGGCCAGCAACTGTTCCTGAAGGTGGTGAAAAAGTTAGGGCTTACCACTTCGCTTCTGAGAAAAGTGATGTGATAACCTCCAAAACTGTGCACGCAAAAATGTTGAGCTAAGCAAAAACTAATTTGTATTGAACACCGATGGTAATAAAAACAGTTTATCTGCTCTACAAATAGAGAAAGTTGAGTCACAGTAAAGGAAAGGGCTCTACCTCTTCCTCAGAAATGTATTCATGCTGTGAGAAGTACTGATACACTCAACAAAAATCACTCAAGCACTTATTTTTGCTCTCATTTTTCACGAGTTGAAGTAAACGATTCACTCCTACCACCTCCTTTGCGAAGACAATCCATCCACCTGACAGGCGTGGCATATCGGGATGCTGATGAAACAGCATGACTATGACGCTTGTGTGGCGTGGACTGGTCACAATAAAAATTTGCAGTTTTATCTTGAAAAATAACTCATTGTGAACTGCCTCTGATTGGCTAGCACTCCTGGAGTTGCCTTCCTTCCTCTAAGTGTCTAATTCTTTACAAGGTTATGGAGCACAGTGTTTACATTATGCTATATAGGGACAATACCATTTTTTTGTTTCTGAGTATGCTATAGGGCTAATTTAACAAAAGGTTTTGAAAGCATCATTTAAAAATTGCTGTGCATTGCCTGAGACCATTATGAGTCGACCTCGTTCCTCTAGTCGTGCACCTAACTGGACCAGACAAAAGAGCTCACTACTTTCCATGTACAGACCCATTCACTGCTTTATGTTCATCATCAGGGTTCATCACTCCGCTGAGTAATAGCTCCTCAATTATTCATATAACGTGATAATGCAGGATAAATGTACTGCGACGACCTTTTTATTCATGTTTTTTTTTTTTTTTTAGAGAAGCACGCACCCCAAAAATCACCCATCCTTTTCTTCTCACTGTAGCTCACCTTGATCACATTCAAAGGAAGGGTGAGGTTTTTAATGCAGACTAAATAGTAATCATGAAACTGTGTTGGACGTAATAGTTCCCCTAAGCTCATAGATATTTTTGAATATAAAAGCCACAGTCGACCATCTTTTCATAGTTTCACAGCGACGCCTGTTTCATAGAAGAAGAATAAAGCCGGGGTCGAAAGCAAATCTATGCTGTGTTTTAAGAAAACTAACCAAGCTGTGCTGTTCTGATAGCAATTTCAACAGTATTTTATTACTATTTTACTACTATTCATATGAAACTCTCTTGCACAGATTGACAGAGTCACACCGAAAAGCCATCCGGGTGATCCAGAGAATGCGTTACTTCGTGGCCAAGAGAAATTTCCAGGTATGACACTAATTTATGTCAAACAACCTTTTCTATTTGCGCTTTGGAAAGTAAAACATTTTTAAATGTCTTTAAAAAAACAGCACTTAAAACTGTATTTTATTTGTTATTAAGTTAAAAGCAAGCTCAGCTGCTGAGTTTAGGGAGTGACGATCATAAACTAGACTTTGTGGATCCAGACCTACAGGTGGATAGAGGTTTATGATGATAGCAGCAGCAGCAGCAGGTGTCTGAAATAGTGTTTCATCAATGTTTCTAAATGAGCAGCACCACAACAGAATAAAAAAGTGGGCAGAGCTTTCACATCTTAAATTGATTACCTTAATGCAAATTACAGGGTTTGTTGCTTTCAATCATCAGTCGGCTAGAATTGATATAATATTAAATGAACGCTGTGAGGCAGAAAGGAGCCGTGCTTGCGGTTATTTATTTATTTTTTTCATGCTGTTATCTCGTGATCATGAGTTAATCATTCAGTTATCTCGAGACAACAAAGCTCATTTTCTTGTGATAACAGGTTCAGTGATCTCCTTATCTTGAGAAAACAAAAGCCAGATTTTTTTTTTGGAGATGGCGAGACAATTCATCACAAGAGAAAACGACTTCATAAGATTCATGAGAGTGGATCATGGCGAACTGACACTGCTCTGTCGGGTGGATTTGGGAGTTTCAAAGCAATCTGACCTTTTGCCATTCGTTGTAAGAATATTTAGTGATTAGGCTATTTACATTATGGCTGATGGAATGACTTACATACCGTGTCAACTTAAAGTAGGTGCGTTGCTGTTAAAGAATTCTCGTTGTCACTGGGGAACTGGAAAATAAATTACGATAAAGTACAGTCTGATGTGTTGATCAATACTACTTGATTTTCATATTAAATCAGTTGCTATGCATGCTGGCACAGGACTCCTGATCTCTGATAAATATAATAAGTAATAAGAGGAAACGACCTTTTATTTTCTCGTGATAACGGGTTGATTATCTCACTATGTCGAGATAACAAAGCAAGCACGAGCTTGCTTCCATAGAATCCAAAGTACTGTATGTACTGAATTAATATTTGGTGTCTGTAAATGTCACCACCCCTGCGAACATACGCCAAGCTCAACAGCAAAGCTTTGACAACATATTATTTTCCAAGACTGAAACAAAGCTTGAATATTTAAGACAGATAAAGATCCAACAAGAAGTGAATTTATCTTTGATGCAACAGCTCCAAACATTTTCATTTTCTCTTGTAGCAAGCCCGTAAGCCATACGACGTGCGGGACGTGATCGAGCAGTACTCCCAGGGTCACCTCCACCTCATGGTGCGAATCAAGGAGCTGCAGAGAAGGTGAGGTGCTTGGACAAATGGTAGATGATGTTTATTTTGTAAGCGTGACAAAAAACAAATATGAAAGCAAAAGAATGGGCGAATGGAAGAGGAAATACAGACACACCTTGTACAGTTGCATTCTTCTGACTTCAGCCTCCCATTGTTTCCCTCAGACTGGACCAGTCTTTAGGGAAGATAACTTTGTTCCAGACAAGCTCAGGTAATTAATCACTCCACAGCTCTCGTAAAATACAGTACAGTAACCATGGAACAAGCCACAGTCATAATCCTTTGGTTTTATTATACGTTTGACTATTGTCTCCCTCTAAAGAGCGAGCCAAAGACAAAGGCAACAACTCTATCGGATCCAGACTCAACAGGATGGAGGACAAGGTGGGATTTGTGCAACTTCAGTGGGAAACTGGTGTAATATTCTCTCGTCCTTTTCTTCCCGTTTCAGATCATTTCTTTTATTTTTGAAAGAGTAAAGTCAAAAATTTACATGATATGTTTGTCTCATTCATAATGAATGTTTTTTGAAAAGGTAATAAGCTTCCATCATGTGGATATGAACAATACAGTGGCAGTTCCACTTACGGTATCACACAAATTGAGATTTTTTTTTTTTTTGGATAATGCAACAAAAAGTTTGTCTGTGCACAGAGATGTGGCCCTGTTATTGTTGATTCACATATAAAACTTTAAGAGCTTGTGCCAGTTTTTCAGCACAGAAATAGAAACCATGAGACTGCTTCTTTCATGTCTTGCTATGATTTGTCAAAACAAAGAAAAACAAAAAACCTCCAACTCCCCCAACTCCCTCCCCAAGTGGGCCTTACATTGCTGCCTTGCAAAAATATATATATAAAGTTTGTGAATAACAAGATTATTTTAGTTTTATTTGTTTGTTTGTAACTGTTTTGAAATGAAATTTTATAGATCATGTACAATACGACAGTGAAATAATTTGGCACGTTAAACACAAGTTATCACAAATTATCCTCTGTTTGAACTCACAAATTAATCTCAAGTACTGTACTTCATTTAATTACCACATCAGAGCCAGCGTGTTATTTTGCTTCCATAAATCACTATTTGATTCAACTCTCGTAGATAACACACATGGACCAGACATTAAACCGCGTGGCAGAATCTCTCGCCCTTCTGCTGGACCAGAGGGACACAGGTGAGGGCGAAGGTGTAGGCAAGCTGAGGCCACGCAGCGGACGGACCTTTACTGTTCTGCCCAGCCATGACAGCCTGCCAAGCTACGACCAGCTATCTTCATCACCCTCATCCTTCTCCTCCAACCCCACCAGCACTATGGCCTGCCCTAAACCTCCTGTCAGCACCACCACCCCCGCCAGTCAGGATGAGAGCCGCTGAAGCCAAACAGCCTCAAAGTTCTCCGAAATGTATCTGTCTGTCTATCTGAAAATATCAATTTTGAGTTCAGCAGAGAAACAGATTTGAACCCAGATGCACAACTCCGAGACAGACAGCTTGAAAAAAAAGTCAACATATACCCATCGTCAAAATCCAGGCAAAAGTCAAAAACCAGACAGGCAGATAAAATGGGCAAACTTATCTTAAAGGGGTCAGGCAGAGAGGCAGGTAAATGTGGACAGACAGACAGTTAGAAAGACCGATACACTCAATTCCTGTGGACAATATTTTTCAAACTAGTATAAATGGACAAGAAAGCTGAAAAAACTTGATGGTAGACAGAGCCGACTGCATTGTTCGGTGAAGAATATCCAAAGGTAGATGGGTGTTTTTTGTGGGAGCAGTTAAAACAGCCTTATCGGCCAAAAAATGTATAAACTTATATAACTTTTTATTTGTTGCACAGTTTGCCACAGCCTGAAAAAAGCTAAACCACTTTCCTCTACTTTATTGCTTTGCTGAATGTTGGCATGGTGATACATAACATATCTCATCAGACGATGTGGGATGTTCGGGACATAATGTGAAGAGAAACAACATCATCATTGACATTTTCAACACTGATATTTCAGTATATTGTATCAATATTAGTTTCATAACTTTGAAGTGTAAAGTCGCCTTAGTCGCCTTTTTTTTAATGACTTGAAATCTATTCAGGTTAATGCCAAAGACATTTGCATGGACAAATAATCATATACTGTGATTCAGTTTTCATATATTCTGTTAAAATTTAGGTAAAAGTGATTGCGTTCATCTTTGTAGAGAGGCCTACGTTTCAATATTTCATCTGAAAATCATTCAACATTTTCACTTATTGTTAATATTTAAAATTAGTCATTATCATGTGATCTTGATGGTAATGCAGATAGTTATTCCACTTAACTAAATGAAGCATTGACTAATTCCAATCAAGCTGGAGAAAGACACCCCAACTGTTAAAGCTGACGTTACCAGCTTAGGGCATTTCAGCTACGTCTCAGCTTTGGACGTTAATGTAATTCATGTGATTTTATTTGATAAATAGCACCACAAACGTTTAAATAAAGAGCTCATATCTTTGCAAATCAGTTTTGTTATTCTAAATAACTTAATGGGGCAGTGGTTAATGATAAAGGAAAAACTCCATAGTTTGCTAAACTCTTGCTAAAGCTAATGTACGTTAACGTGGCTAACGTAAGAGTCAGCTTTTGCCTCCAGTGTTATTCGTGTGATTTTAGTTTGATAAAAATGATCAGACAAAAGCTATAAATTAAATATTTATCTAACTACATGTGACATTTTAGCAATTTAGTTTGTTATTCTACTTGAAGAGGCAGTGACTAAATCCAAACTCCTGCTAAAGCTAACACAGTAGACTTTAGTTAAGCTTCGCCTTAGCTTTGGACTCTATTATTTATTTGATTGGGTTTGGGGAAAGATATTTGTTGAAGACCGGATGTCTTAGCTATTCAGGTTATTCTACGAAACTAAATGAGACTGGGGCTGAATACAGTCCCAATAAAGAAAAACTTCAGCTAGCTCCTGCTGAAGCTAACGTAATAGATTCCAGTGACTGCCATTTCTCACACCTGTAGAAAAGCAGATAAACTGTACCTAATGAAAATAAATCAAAAATCAAATCAAATCAAATTTTATTTGTATAGCCCAAAGTTGTGACACCCTCTGTCCTTAGACCCTCGGTTCAAGTGAGGAAAAACTTGCCCACAAAAAACCCTTTTAACAGGGAAAAAAGGTGGAAGAAACCTCAGGAAGAGCCACAGAGGAGGGATCCCTCTCCCAGGACGGACAGACGTGCAATAGATGTCACGTGTACAGAACAAATCAACACAAACATATTGTACAATTACAATGACTGATAAAATGACAATGAATTACAATGAATGATAAAATGATTACAGTAGCAGTCGAACCTGTGATAGAGATAGAGAGACACAGATGCACAGCAGCAGCAAATCATAAACTAACTATAAACTGTAATGGAGATATGGTAGCAATAATGACAGTAATAATATATGTAGTGGACATCGTGCAGGACCACAGCAGCAGCCACGATCCATGAGAACCTGCTGGATGAGAGAGCACAGAAACTCCGGGGAAGAAGTTTAGTTAGTAACATGCATTATCGTGCATTAAGAGACATGTATGTTTACAGATGGTGGTGGTAATGGTGATGGAGGGAGAGAGAGAAAGAGAGAGAGAGAGAGAGTTTTCAGTAAAGGGAGATGTGACTGCATCTTCAACCACTACCATGCCTGACTAGGCATAACCCTGAAAGAGACAGACAGAGACAGAGAGAGAGGGGGGGGGTCCCCCGGCAGTCTAGTCCTATGGCAGTATAACTAAGGGATGACCTGAGCCAGCCCTAACTATAAGCTCTATCAAAAAGGAAAGTCTTAAGTCTACTCTTAAAGGTGTTGACCGTGTCTGCCTCCCGAACCCAGAATGGTAGTTTGTTCCACAGAAGAAGAGCTTGATAGCTGAAAGCTCTGGCTCCCAATCTACTTTTGGAAACTATAGGAACCACAAGGAACCCAGCATTCTGAGGGGTAGTAAGGTACTATGAGCTCTTTTAGATATGATGGTGCCTGACCATGAAGAGCTTTGTATGTAAGGAGAAGAATTTTAAATTCTATTCTAGATTTAACAGGTAGCCAGTGCAAGGAAGCCAAAATGGGAGAAATGTGATCTCTGATCTTGGTTCCTGTCAGAACACGTGCTGCAGCATTCTGAATTAGCTGCAAAGTCCTAAGAAACTTATTGGAGCAGCCTGATAGCAAAGAGTTACAATAGTCCAGCCTAGAAGTAACAAATGCGTGGACTAGTTTTTCTGCATCCGCTTGAGACACGATGCGTCTGATTTTGGCGATGTTACGTAAGTGGAAGAATGCAGTCCTCGAAATTTGGTTTATGTGGACATTAAAGGACAAATCCTGGTCAAAAACAACTCCAAGATTCTTTACGGTGGAGCTGGAGGCCAGGGTGATCCCGTTTAAAGTAACTAAGTTTCTGGATCTAGAGTGGACTTTTTAAGAAGAGGTTTAATTACAGCTACTTTAAAGGACTGTGGTACATATCCCGATAATAAAGACAGATTAATCATATCCAATAAAGAAGGGCTAACTAGAGGTAAAACATCCTTGAGCAGTCTGGTTGGGATGGGGTCTAAGAGACAGGTTGACGGCTTAGATGAAGAAATTATTAAAATTATTTGATGAAGGTCGATGGGAGAAAAACAGTCTAAATATATATCAGGTTTTACAGCTGTTTCCAAACTTGCTGTATCAGAATGCAGATCAGTGCTTGTTGAGGGCAAGAGGTGATGGATTTTGTCTCTAATAGTAATAATTTTATCATTAAAGAAGCTCATGAAGTCATTACTACTTAGACCTAAAGGAATAGATGGCTCAATAGAGCTGTGGTTCCCTGTTAGCCTGGCTACAGTGCTGAAGAGAAACCTGGGGTTGTTCTTATTTTCCTCTATTAATGAAGAGTAATAGGCTGCTCTGGCATTACGGAGAGCCTCCCTGTATGTTTTAAGATTATCTTGCCAGACTAAACGAGATCCTTTCAGTTTAGTGGCACGCCATTTGCGTTCAGATTTACGTGCCTCTTGCTTTAAGTTACGAGTCTGCTGGCTATACCATGGTGCTAACCTCCTTTGTTTAATTGTCTTCTTTTTCAGAGGTGCAATAGTCTAGAGTTGTCCGTAATGAGCCTGTAGTGCTATCAACAAGATGATCTATTTGTGAGGGGTTAAAGGAAGCAGACAAGTCCTCTGTTGCATTGAGACATGGCATTGAATTAATACTGAAGGAATCACTTCCTTAAATTAGGCTACAGCACTATCAGATAAACATCTGCTGTAAGAGTTTCTGCAAAAAGGCTTATAGTCCAGTAATATGAATTCAAAGGTTATTAAAAAATGATCAAGAGTGTGGTTCAGACAATGAGTCAGTTTATTTACACTCTGACAGAAGCCGATTGAATCTAATAAAGAGATAAACGCAGTACTAAGACTATCATTGTGGTTGTCCACATGAATATTAAAATCACCTACAGTAATGACTTTATCTGTTTTAAGATATTCAGGAGTCCACATTTAATTCTCTTATTTGGACTGTTGGACATGTTGATTTAATTTTTATTAAGTTTGTATGATGAACTCCTCTTCTGTTTGTTTTATCTTTAAATAATGTAGGTGGACAGGGGACAGACACAGTCTCTATACTAAAGGACTGGGTGGGCAGCTGCTCTAATGGAGGCGCAGAGAAGCAGCTCTGCTTCCTGGTCTCAACTCTGGGCTGTCACGGCTTTGGTCGACTAATAAACTTGGCCATATTTCTAGATATGAGAGCTGCTCCATCCAAAGTGGGATGGATGCCGTCTCTCCTAATCAAACCAGGTTTTCCCCAGAAAGGTGTCCAATTATCTATGAAGCCCACATCATTTGCTGGACACCGCCTCGACAGCCAGCGGTGAAATAACGACATGCGGCTATACATGTCATCACTGGTCACATTGGGCAGGGGTCCAGAGAAAACTACGGAGTCCGACATCGTTTTGGCGTATGCACACACCGATGAAACATTAATTTTAGTGACCTCCGATTGGCGTAACCAGGTGTCATTACCGCTGACGTGAATAACAATCTTACTGTATCTACGTTTATCTTTAGCCAGCAGTTTTAAATTAGACTCGATTTCGCCCGCTCTGGCCCCCGGGATGCATTTAACTATGGCCCCCGGTGTCGCTAACTTCACGTTTCGTAAAATGGAGCTGCCAATGACCAGAGTTGGCCTCTCAGCGGGTGTGTCGCTGAGTGGGGAATATCTGTTTGAAACGTGGAGTGGTTGGTGGTGTACCGTGGGCTTCAGTTTGGGGCTATGCCTCCTTGGAACAGTCACCCAGCCTCCCGGCTGCTCGGGAACTGCCGGGGGACGGCTAGCTGAAGCTACCTTTGGTGGTACCGCACCGGCTACAGGGGACTTGCTAACTATAGCAGCTACTGACTGTTCTGTTTACAAGTACCGTTATCGCTAAAGGAGGACGAGGAGTAGCTAAACATGTGGCACACCGGGCAGGAGAGAGCAGGAGAGCAGAGAGAAGCCATTGCTACAGCTAGGCTAGTTAGTGTGACTAACAGGGACTGGTAAAACTAGTAATCAGATTGTGGTTTGAAGTTCAGAGACCTGTTCGTGCACAAACAGAACAAGTCTAAGGATAGTGTAGAGATATGTAGATAATTGCTGATGTGAAACATACGAAAATCTGTTTAGGTGAGCAGAGCAGAGAGCACCGTGGCAGTAACACTGAGAACCAGAAGTGACAGAATACGCTTACCGTAAAGCATGAAATAAGAGTAGATTTGAAATGTTTAAAAAAAAAATGTGGAAAAACACATCATCTACCACTTTGCTGAACGTTGGCAGTGTGATATTAATGTGAAATATCTCATCAGACCATGTGTGATCTACTGTATGTGAAAGAAAAACACCATTATTGACATTTCAACACTGATATTTTTCAGCAGGTTGCGTCAGCATTAGTTTCTTAACCTTAAAGTATCTTATTTCCCTGTAGGAGTCATCATTTGCCCTTTTACAGTAAAGTAGCCTATTATACTTTACATTTATTCAGGTTAACACCGACTACCACGGCATTATGTGCTGTGATTCAATATATCTTGTGATATAACAGATGCAATGGCATTCATCTTGTGGCCTTACAATACTTCACTTGAAAGTTTCAGTTTAATCAAATGCTGTTTTCCTATTTCACTTTTTGTAAATGTTTAGAAATATTCTTCAATAGCAATAAAAGATTGTTGTAATTATTACCAAGCGTCTATGTTTTGTGTCTGGTGCCTTAAATGGAGTCTGACTGAAACAAATGAGCTAATACATATTCCGTTTTGTTTTGTTTTTTTTGCCAGGTGGTTTGGTAGTAAGAAAAAAAGTTGTTGTTACATTAAAATATTGATGTTTTCTCTCCTTATGCCATCAATCAAGTGGATGCTTCACTTTTGAGCTTAAAAGATTAATTTAAGTTCCCCCTTTCTTAATAACCATGCATCAGAACTTCCTTCATTGTTGTGAGTTGGGGGGGGTGGTGGTGCTGGTCGTGACTTATAGAAATAGCCAAAAGCGTGGCTGGAACCGTGCTCTTTATACAGCTGACCTTTGGGCAGCAGATGGTGACCTTTTCCCCGCTGGCCATCCATGGGGTGTCCAGGCATTCCTTCACACAAGTGGCCATGTGGAGAAAAAAGGCCCAAATGACCATCTGTCTCTGGTGTCCACAACAATGGGCCCCACCCACCTTAAGTGTGCTGAGGGTGTTTGGCCTTTGTGCTGATCAGGAGGTGGGTGAGGGGAAAGATTTGTAATTAGCGTTATTTGGATTATTTGGAGAGCAGAACTGTAAAACATATATTAATATAAACATAAAAATAGTATATGTTTATATTAATATAAACATAAAATGATTTATCCAGCCAAATAAACTGTCTTTTACATGAATAACAGCATTTGTTAAATAGTTAAGGAAAGAAAAGAAAGAAAATTTGCATCTAAGGCTGCAGTTTACTAAGATGCAATTTGCTGAATCACATTTAAATGTAAAAACCTTTAAATGTCAAAGATTCTTAATGATTTTTGATGGATTTCACCTTCAAAGATAACTTAGCAGTTTTGGACCCCTTGTGCTTCGTATAATTTGGACACTTTCATCAAATCCCGATTAGACGAAGCCACAACATGCAGATTAATATCATTTTCTGAGTAGTAACATTTACAGCATGCGGTTTATGTCAACGTGGATGTACATTAATTGACATAATCGCTGTGTTGGTGTTTCTAAAAGCCTCATTCACTGATGATGCACTGAGCAGCTTGTAGTGTACATCTTTAAGGCAATTAAATTGAGGTAGAGGGTGGAGAAATTGGGAGCCCACGGGACTCCTTGGACCCATGGGATGGTTTGATGATTATTGATTTCTAGACTGGTAATCTAGACATAAATCCACTGGAGCACAGTGTAAGATCATCTGTTCCTAATGCAGAAATAACACACCTAACATTGTCTGTCCTCCGTGTTGAGGTGTTTTAAAAT
This sequence comes from Miichthys miiuy, assembly GCA_036365135.1. Classification (NCBI taxonomy): domain Eukaryota; kingdom Metazoa; phylum Chordata; class Actinopteri; family Sciaenidae; genus Miichthys; species Miichthys miiuy. The sequence goes on from CM071603.1 coordinate 26,783,120, forward strand.
GTAAATGTGATGTTTGCTGTGTGTTATACCCAAACACGGTGCCTTTGCTCCTGTAGCGTACAAGTAAACACGAGCCAGAGTGAGAATAAACATTAGTGGGATTGGTTTGGGCACATGTCAATGATAATAGCTGCTTTGACTATGAAAGGAGACGGAGTGAAAAGAGAAAAGCTGAGGGAAGACCCGGGGGGTCGAGGAGCTCCAAAGGCTGATTTGCAGGTGAAATAGATGGCACACTCTGCTTTGTGGCTATTGTCCTGCTCTTCGTCCAGATGGCCTCTTGAAATTCTTTAGAGCTGAAACCTCAACACTGTAGGAGTGAATACACTTCCTGTGCGATTTGGCCTCTCTAATGGGATAATTTGGCAGCTACAGATCATATTAACGGATATAATTTTAAGCCTGACAGCACAGTCCTTATGATTGCTATTATGAAACATCTCATAATACAACCCAGAAAAAAAAAAAAGTTCAATTGCAACAACTTGCAACTTTTTTTTTTTTTCTACGACTTTAGGGGGACACTTATTATGAGTTTACTCATCTGTGGCTGCCATAAAGTCAGCACAAAACCAAAGATGTACTTTCTCATAAGACTGCAGTCATATTGAGAATCTAATAAGCTGAAACTCTGCTCACAAGTGGCCGTAATTACAGAACTCTAGGGTCAGTTTTTATTTTAATGCCTTTAAGTAATCACAGCAGATTTTAGAGGAGAGAACTAACTTATGACGAGTACCTTAATGTACTTTAAGTACATCAAACTGAAGTTAAAACTATTCCAGGGGGGAAAAAACAGTGACAGTGTTCAACATTTAAAGGCAAAACTAACAAGATGTTTGACAGAGTTTGATTAGAAAGCTTGCTTCAGGTAAACTGCTGAACGCGAGTTTTGTTGCACGTAAAAATGGATTATGTCAAAAATTACAAATCAGATTTTGTTTCCTGAAACTGTCTACAGTGTGTGCTGCAAGCCCTGGACTCTATTTTATGAGGCACTGATTAAAAAAACTGATCCATTTATGAGCGATTTCCTCCACACCCTCCACTAGCCTGATGCAAAATCATTTAATTAGTATCTATCAATGGATTATTGTGCTTTTGTCTGCATGTGAGGTGTACCCGTATGGAAAGATCCCCCCCAGATATAATCACTCCGTAAGAAGTAGTGTTGCTGATAAAAACAGTTTATTAAAATTCAGATATTTGTAGGCATTTACAAGCTTTGTGATCTGCATCTCAGTTAATTTAGACAAACACAACCAGGACAAAATAGTGCTTTTCTATATCGTTAACAGAAGCAGCTCGTGTCGCAGAAATCCACCAACAAGATTGACAAAAAGAGATGAAACATATAGAAGTTAAACAAAAATGCATTCAGGTCTTCAAAATTCTCTTACAAAACAATAACACTGATGAAAATGAGAAAAGCAAACAATAAATGTGACATAATCAGTGAAAAATGAAGTTAAATTAAAAAAAAAATCATAAATAATATAAATAACACAAAGTGGTGTAGTTTTACCACAGTTCACAAGTAGTAAAACAGACAATACAATAAAATAACATTAAAATAAAATAACATAAAATCCTTTGGTGCAGTGAATAGGCCTTAGTCCAGTACATAAAAATGCATATAAATATATAAATAGTCCATTTTCAGCAGCATGTTCATCTTATTGTTTTGCACTGAGCTGCTTCACCGGAGCTTGTGTGGAAAGGATTCATGGCACTCTTTGTTTCTGTCGTCCTCCTTCTCTTTGCGAAAAAATCTGAAAAACAAGAGGATATAAGACTGGATGAGTTCACTTCATCATTTTGTCATTACAGTTGAATAAGTGTGAAACTGATTGTGGCTCTTGTAAAGACGTGTTGCTCACCTGTAATTCGTGCGTTGCTTCTTGGTTTGGGTGCCGATTTGGAGAGCGTCCTCTTCCTCCGTACGGGCGTCACTTCAGCGGGACACTTGTGCGTGTTGGAGATGCTGGAGCAGTTCTCCTGGTCGGTCCCTGCACTTTCTTCACGGTCGCTCAGCCTGTCGTCATCCTCACAGACGGCGTCCTTTAACTGTGCGGACTCTTGGTAGAGCGCAGCGGCGCAGTCTGCGGGTATTTCCTCCCACTGGAACCTTCCAGGCAGCGGCGTGTCACTCTGGAAGTTAAAGTTCCAGCGGCGGCTGTCCTGCTCGGTGATCTCCTTCAGCCTCTGCTTCAAGTCCCGGCGCAGCTGGTCGTGGTCCACCGGTCCAAACAGACTCCTGCAAACCGACTCTCTGCGCCTGATGGGATTCATCCTTCAGATAGTTCTGGTGATTTAAGTTGTTGAAGATGTTGTTGCTGTCTCTCTTTGGTCTGCTTTGGTCAGCATGAAGCTGCAGGGAGATTTAAAGGCTGCAGGGCGCACGGTGCTGTGTTTGTACACAATGAGGAGAGGCTGCTGATTGGCTGCAGCTCTTTGAATTGGATAAGAGGAGGGGGAGAAACCCATCCTTTGTGCGATGGAGACAACTGAGATCATCAATAAAAGTCTTTGGTTCCTATTGGGGGCACTTTATTGTGATGATGACAGCATTCTTGGTGCACATGCTCCACGCAGGTTTCATTTGCATGATGGCAAACTGGTAACAAGAACAAAACAACCATCAAAAGTGTTGTACTTTATGGCTGTTTTTCCGAGTGAAAGAGCAGCAAAATGCAGTGGTGCACTTTAGCCTCCAGGGAACAGTGATTAGTGGCCACTACAGGCATGTCTGCCCGCAAGCCATGGAGGCCAAAGGCTCCTTGCCAAGATGAGATTTAAAGTTAGTTTATGATCCAAAACGAAAAGTAGTTCAAACGAGGAGACGAGATTTAGTTTAAGTTACATATAGGTCAAGACTACAGTAATTAAAAAGTCATTACTTTAATTGCTTTTTCTACACATTGAAAGAGGAGTTTCCCCCACAGGTTAGAATCGTAAGGAGGGTTCTCAGTTTTGCTTAAAAAAAAAAAAAGCCAAATTAAATCTGCTACTTTATGTTAATTGTATTATAATTTCTACTTGATTACTTTTTTAAACATTCGCTGAGAAACTCAAGGAAGGCTCCTGCTCACACTTCCACTGTTCACACACAGTCTGATTTGCTGGCCACCGAGCAGCTCCACTGGAGGAGACTGGGGGCGTTATGGGCCTCGCAAGCACTTTAGTGGTGGTAATGAGGTTCAATTTGACTGCCTAGATTTTGCTGATCACTCCGGTATGCTAGAAATGCTAATAGTGTGAAGACAAGGTTGGCATATTGAGCCACAACCCTGATAAACTACTGCTCCTGTATCATCTGATGGCTGAGGGAAGGACGTAAGCACAACACTAATCTGAAATTTATCAGGCAATCATTTTGATATATACAGTGTGACATATTTGCCTCTGTTCGACTCATAATAAATATCGCAAAGCTTTCACTTTAACAGATTGATGATCGATGCTGAAGCTAATAAGAGAAAAAAAAATCACGCTTTTATGTGAATCTATTTTACACTCTGTTATTCTGAAATGTGGACTCCTTCAGCTGTCCACCAACGTGCCAAAAAGTAAGCAGAAAATGACCCAGGTTGTCAGGGAGGAGCGTGCGGTCCTGATGAGAGCTGCAGCGGTTGACCAACATGCAAAGTAATGGTGCACAGAGGTGTCCGGGATTGGCCGGAGGGGAGAGCTCCACCTTTGTTCCACTTCCCTAATGGCCCAGGTGGTTCACCTGTAAGTGCTGGGAAGGGAAACCTCCTTCAGCCCTTTACAGGTGTGGTTCAGGAGGAGAGTGTGTTCATTCCAGCCATGCAGGAGAGACAAGGCACACCTCTGGTGAGTATCTACAGTCTAACAGCTGTCTTTTTTTCAACCTGTTTATAGATGGCTATGTCTGGCCAACTGATAAGATACCCTCTGTTGAGTAATAATATGTATGTTTTTACATAAAGCAGGCTGTTAAGGATGCACAGGTTCACATCTAAAATGTAGGTCAAGGGTGATGAAGCAATAATAGGGAGATGATCCTATGATTTATGTGTAATATATGTGGAAAAATGTATATGCATTCATATCTGGAGGGTGCAAATACACAAACCGAGCAGTTGTTAGGTTTTTTTTTACATAAGTAGATGTACTTACTTTCACAGATGTTACAAATTTAGACACAAGTTCAGTACATCCTCCCCCCAGCGCGATTATGTAATCCTTATATTACCCAGTTGCACACTTATATTAGTAACCAATACGTTTTTATATGCAATCTCTTACCTCTCTTGGCTTATACTAAAGTGTAATATTGATTTTTGTTCTAATGATAAAAAGATCAGAGACCCAAGAGGCGGTTTTGCTGAAATTTTAAACCTCTGTTTCTACAATATTGGTTTCTTATTATGTGCTTTCATAGCAAGACTTGCAAGTGTTGCATCACTACATTCGGTAACGTTGCTTTTTAAGTTTCGAGGATTTCTTGGAGTTTTGTAAAAAAAAAAATGTGGAAATTGTGGAAAAACAAACACTGATTTTGAAACATCGTATTGCTTTTTTTTTTTCTCAAGAGCACAACTTTGAAAGTTTGAAGTTTTAAAAGCGGTTGCTCAGCCCTGCAGTTACTTGCACGCTGAAGCTGGCGTCGTGCTGGTGTCTGCTAATGTGGCACAAATAGATTAAGACATCCCAGATCACCGTGCCCTCTTCTTAAGAAAAGAGAAGTTCATTATAGCAGACTTCAAGCAAGATGAAAAGTGTGAACGTGTGTAAGAAAGTCTCTGTGGATAAAACACACACACACACACACACTCTCAGCTGGGAGCCTTGTCCTCTGCCTTTGCATGCAAATCATCCTGTTTGCATGCCCAATCGTCTTTTTCCTCCCGGACCCAGACCTGGTAGTCAAATAAAGGCTCCCATAACAAGCTGCTCACTTACATTAAAACAGATGGCTTAACACAAATTGACTCTCAGCCTGTGTGTGTGTGTGTGTGTTAACCATTGCACCACAATTCTATTAAAACACAGGGGTGGCTGCTGTTTTGTTTTTTGTTTAGTTTTTTTGTCACGGGAATATTCGCTTGTGCTGCAATTTGTTAAAATCATCTTTCACAAGCAGCTCAAGCCAAATAAGGCCGGCTGATAAAACGTGTTTACTCAAACGGCAAACGGATAATCTTATCAATAATGAATGAGATTCTTTTCTGAACTCAGTGTCATTTATTTCTGTGAAAAGAATCATTTTGAGATAAAGAGACTGTGGCTGTTCTCATTGTCAAACGATGACAATGCCCATAGTGCTAACAGTAATTAAAGAAATGTACATTATTGTCATTATTGTTATCATTATCAATATGGGGGTTCTGGTGGGAGCCTGCAGTATTGTGGCCCATCTCTTTTTTTTTTTTTTTTTGGTTTCATGCAGACGAGTGACAGCGTTTTGTGTACTTCTAGTTCAAGCGTCATGCAGGAAGCGCTTTGCATATGAAGCGAGGATGAAAATTTTTACCCACTTTGCATTGACCACAAGTGCTTCTAAGAACCTTCCTTTGTCTAAAGGGTGACGAGTGAGTCATAATGGATTTGGAGGAAAATGGCCCTAAAAGCTGATCTGTGCGTCTGTTTGTTTGTTTGTTTACAGGGGACGCTGCAGCCACAGACGAGATGTCTGCGATGCGGTGACCTGCTGGAGTGGTCAGAGGAGCACGGGTGTGTGTGTGTGTGTGTGTGTGTGAAAGACAATACGAACAGATAGGCCTGTTCCCATTAAGTGACACAATGCATTCATGACATTTAGCAGGGGCTCCTTGTTAAATGACAGCGCTGCTCAGTATTCATAATTAAAATCAAGTGAAAATAGACATTTGCAACAGGTTACAAGTGGAAGAGGTGCTCCAGGAAGTAAACATTTGTACTGGACTAACAAGCCCTTAACTGATTCAAGTTATTCAAGAGTCTTGCTCTTGAATAGAAAACTTTATCCCGTCTTGAATACTACGAGCAAAAGCAAGATATTCTTGACACAGCAGATTATAGACAAAGCTGCCAAACCATAAAGTGCTCCGAATACCTCCACCAGGCAAGATAGTTAGTTATTTTTAATGAGAGCGTGTAGATTTTTGCAATCCACCTCTGCATCTGAGTCTGCTTCAGTACAATATGCATCGTGATACTGTGGAAATCTTCGACTCCGTCTGGAAATATTAGAGCTCTGCCTAATTAAGGATGAAAGTGAGGGTTATGATATAGCGTGGATTAGTGAGTGAACATCCAATTAAATATCAAGCAAAACAAAATTTGATATTGCATATATATATATCAAAGAATTACAGTGTTTTGGATCATCAGGATAATATTTATATGAATCATAGTAAAGAAAGAAAAAAAAGAGAGAGGCATATTGATGGAAACTTTCCATGGAATCGTTTTATGTCTCACTGTTCAGGAGTTATGATCCAAAAGGATTTATAAATAGAGACATGGTGGCATTAATCTGTTTGTCCTTGTCTCGTGGCTTTACTTATTTTTTGAAAAACTCAACAAACCCAAACAAGCGAACAGAGCAGCACAACAATCTCCTTGGCAGACAAAACTATAACTTATTTTAGTTATTCAGCACCGAGCTGATGGTTCCAGGACAGATGATCCCCTTTGTATTTAGAAAAAAGTAGACACCAAAAAGTTAGAGGTTATGAGAGGTGAGTCTTAAGTCTGTGTTTGAAGAAGGCTGGGGATTTCAGGTGCTTTCTGCACTACACAAGAGCACATATCTATTTAATGAGTGTTTCTCTCTCTCTCTCTCTCTCTCCAGTGTCCTGCTGGGCTGTCAGTGCTGCTCTGCAGTGGATGAGACGCTGGAGAAGGTAGCCAGGGGTATGGCAAGCAGAATTAAGAAGGAGAAGTGTCACTGGGCGGCCGGAAGAGTGGGCGACATCGAGTTCATCGGCCCTACTAAGACAAGAGGAAAGGTGAAACTACATATGGGTTCATGGGAATGAAATGTTTAGAGGGAGAATACTGACATCAACTTGTGTGTTTATGTTCAGTTTTTGAGGGTGCTCAGCAACACGGACCCGGTGCTGATCTACCAGATGATGACAGAAGAGTGGGGCCTCGCTCCTCCACACCTGGTGGTAGCACTCGTGGGAGGAGACGAGGTCGCTCAGATGAAGCCCTGGCTCAGGGACACTTTGAGAAAAGGACTTGTGAAGGCTGCACAGAGCACAGGTTATAATTAACTTTTAAAATCAACAGTCAGTGATGGGGAACGGGTTCTCTATTGCCCTCCATTGACCGGTAATGGAATTACCAGAAACACAAGATGAAAGTCTTTTATTTAGACGTGTCCAGAGTAGGAGTCATATATTATTTATTGCATGATTAGTCAAATATTTCATGAATTTTAATGTATGTAAGGAGGACTAACACAGAAACCATACAATCTAATTAGCATAATCAATAGGCCAGCTGTTTATGTAGAATCTAGGACGCAACTCTGGTTTAAAACTTCCTGCGCAACAACACACACACACACACAAACACGCGTATCTCTGTCCTCTAGGGGCGTGGATCTTTACTAATGGCCTTCGTTTTGGCATCACCAAACACTTGGGCAAGGCCGTCAAAGACCACTCCTTGGCCAGCACCTCCTCTAAAGTCCGTGTAGTGGCCATTGGCATTGCACCCTGGAACATGATCCACAATCGAGAGGCGCTACTCTCTGCCAAGGTTTCTGCACACATACACACACACACACACACACACAGTACAGAGCTAATAAAAACAGCAGCGGCGTCCATCAGCAAATATTTACATCTTTCACATTACTATGCTCGTGCTGTCGTCTGTCTTTCCGCATATTCACGTCTCTCAAGGTGGATGAGCCTGCATCATACAAGTCACAGGACTTGCCTCATGGGTCAGTGTATTCCCTGGATGACCAGCACTCTCACTTCGTGCTGGTGGAGGAGGATCCCAACAGACCAGGAGCCACCAGTGAAATGAGGGTGAAACTGCTCAAACACATCTCTCTTCAGCGCACTGGTTATGGAGGTAAAAAGCTCTTTAGGTCACCTCTGGGAACCAGTAATGGAAAGAGAATCCTTTACTGTAATAACAATACCAGAATTTAAAATGACTTAATTAATTGTTAAAGTCCTGCATTTACTTTTACTTATGCAAAAGTAACATAAAGATAAACAGTTGAATGTACTTAAATATTAAAAGTCGGAGCACTCATTGCGACAAATGGTCCTTTTTATGGTGTTAAATTATGCATTAAAATGCATAAAGTATTATTTCAGCATGGGCCTAGTACAGGTGGCTGCTTCATATTTCATGACCTTTTCATATGGCTTGCTGTAAAACCATGTGCCTGAAAACTGTACACAAGTGCAATAGTCCAATGAATGCACATCTGCTCTTTTTTATATGGCTGCAATTGAAAACCTGTGTGTTGGATATGAACTGTTCACCGCCCGTGGGAAGCAAAACAAATATATATTATAAAGATTGGAATAAGATGTTTTTTCCTCACTCTCGTCCCTTTAGTATTTTTTGTTTTTAACTAGCTCAGATAGATACCTGGTGCTACCCTGTGGAGTTTTCCTGTAAGCAGGCCAAAAAAATTGTATTTAAACTCAGTTTTTCTCTCTAAATGCATTGTGTGCATCACTGAGATGCAATAAATGTGTTTAGTTCATTTCCTTCCCCTGTAAAACATTTGTGGAACCAATTTTTCATGAATATAATATAAATTGTGCCTTGTTCACGTCCATGTCTGCTAACTTGCACTGTTTTTCTTCCCTGCCGTCGCATGGGCATGGTTAGGCTTCTTTGTGCTTTACCACCAACAACTGTCAGTCAGTGGAGTAGCCTGAAAGGAGCATGTTCAAATTAGCTTCACACAGCTTTCCCACCTTAGGAGTCAGAATTTCAGTGGCTCACAGGATAGATATGAAGAGTTGTGAGATGGTTAATAAGAAATAACGAATGAAAAACTAAGTATAAACTAAAGTATGTCCTCTCTACTTCATGTTGTTTAATTTTCGAACTCCCAAACTCTTCAAATATAACAAGGGGAACGGAGGCGAGCATCACTCTTTGATCTACCGGCTCACAACTCTGAGACAAAGGGAGCCTGTGGAAAAGATATTTGTCATTTCGTGTGAAAAGCTGGCCAGACAATACTTGTTCAGCGGTTGACAGGAGCAGTCTATGCACCTTTACACAATAGTAGGAGAGTGGTAATGATTTTAAGACACCCTGAGCTGCAAAAGATATATAGTGTTAATGTACTTTCTGGTGTTTGCAGGTGCAGGCAGTTTTGAGATCCCTGTTCTGTGTCTCTTGGTACACGGTGAACCCAGGATTCTAAAGGTAAGGTTTCATTTCATTATGCAAGCGTTAGTTACACAAGAACTTTAACAACGTGAACGCAAACGGTCCTGTTGATAGATGGATGGTCTGTTGTGTCGAATGTGCATAATATAAGCAGGCTTGAGAGTTAGGCTCCAAATCAAATCTCTTGAAGTGGCAGGCCAAAGCCAGACTGCTAAACGAGTTCTTTCTGTTTTTCACAAAACGAATCTCTCTGGCAAGAAATCTCGTCAAAGCCACCAATTTATTTTCATAAATAGAACCATAATCGAGATTATGGGATACGAACAACTCTGATCAGTATAATTTTCTGTTATTAACTGAAAATGAAGACGTTTGAAGGTTTGTCTGCAAGTCTGAACACTCTGTCCCTCTCTGCAGAGGATGTACAAAGGCATTGGCAATTCGACACCATGGCTGATCCTGGCAGGCTCGGGAGGCGTGGCTGACATCCTCGTCACGCTGATGGATAGGGGCTGCTGGGATACGGACAGTGTTCATGAGCTACTGCTGGACACCTTTCCAAATGCCCACCACAGCACAGACATCAGTAACTGGGTCAAGCTGGTGAGAGTGCTGTGCACAGCATGGAGGCAGGCACATACACAGATATGCAGATCACAAGACTTGAACGTTGCCAGAAAAATGGGGCACACTGGGAAAGATTGTGAGGGGAAACTAATGCAGGATTTCCATCCATATCGTCAAAATTTGTACGTGATGGCCTAATTAAGGATGTGAAGGAGGAGGAAAAGATAGCAGCAATGTAACATATTTTTTTCAAGCTGACATACACAGTGAAGGGGTTGTAATTTTAGAAAACCATGCATTAGCAATATGAAATTGCACACTTCTTCACTGAAAATGAGGTATTAGTAATAACTGACTGTCAACCTACCAATCAGATCCAGAGGATTCTTGATCATGGACATCTCCTTACTGTCCACGACCCTGAACAGGAGAGCTCTGAGCTGGATACAGTCATCCTCAAAGCTCTAGTCAAAGGTAAAGTACCTTGTGAGACACATAGTATCAGGAAACTTGCAATTTTCCAAGGCTGTACAATTACAGGTATTGAGACTTGATGGTTTCTATGGAGAGAGCGCCTTGACATTTTGAGCACTTCATAGGTTGTAAAACTGTTGACAGCTTGTGTTTGTGTCCTGTGCATCAGCTTGTAAGAGCCAGAGTCAGGAAGCTCAAGACTTCCTGGATGAGCTGAAGCTGGCTGTGGCCTGGAACAGGGTGGACATTGCCAAGAGTGATATCTTTAATGGAGATGTGGAGTGGAAGGTGAGACAAATAGATTAGTGATCTGATTAGAGGTTTGCCACACTCTGGTAATTACATCCAGTGTGTGTTTAGAACTGTAAAGTTCAATCTGCAATCGAGTCAAAGTTTAGAATATTTAATCAAAGAAGACTAAAGAGTCTACCACCGTACTAGCAGCTCTGTGAAGTACTTAGGCACAGTGGTGCTTTGAGATAAACGCTGGAATGCTAATACGCTCAGAATCGATATCAATCAATCAATTTGAAAGGGGCTCATTGACCACTAGTGACTCATTAGATAGCACAAGATAAGATAAGATAAAATAGACTTTATTGATCCCACACCGGGGAAATTTGCTTGTTACAGCAGTTCAAGACACAACGCAACACAAAAAAGACAGCCAGGCAAGCTAGTGGTACAGCACAAGAAGAAGAAAAGACAGTTGCTTAATGAGAAATTACAATAAAGACCCATGATCTTTGCAGGCATGCGACCTTGAAGAGGTGATGATGGATGCGCTGATTAATGACAAACCCGACTTTGTTCGCCTCTTTGTGGACAGCGGTGTGAACTTGGGCGAGTTCCTCACCTACGGCCGTTTACAAGAGCTTTACTGGTCTGTGTCGGAGAAGAGCCTCCTTCACAACCTCCTCCTCAAAAAGTACGAAGAGAAGCAGCTGCTGCTCGGAGCTGCCAGGACACCTGGTCCACCTGGGCACCATCCGCCTGAGCAAGGGGACCGGAAACCACGCTTCACTCTTTTTGAGGTCGCTAAAGTGCTGAAAGACTTTCTCCATGACTCCTGCAAAGGCTTCTACCAAAAAATTCCCACAGTGAGTGATATACTCTATCTTTTCCAAGAAATCATATATACTGCACTGAATAAGAAATCCTTTAAACTGATGAATTGAATTTCACCTTGTATTGCCTCTCGCGGTGGTTCTCGTTCTTTTTGGCTCGTGACACTTTAAAATGAAGAAGTCTATTTGTGCCCCCTTTTCACTGTTCTCTTTGCATTTTTCTATGAATTGCGTGCAGAGATTGATTTCCCGTCCTGAACCTCTCAGACTGTTTCATTTGAAACTGTTAAAGGACTCAAAGATGCAATGAAACAGACGATATAGAGACTCTGTGGAGTTGAATCTTTAATGGTGACCTCATCTTGCACTAGTAGGAGAAACACACAAAATCTGCTCCACATCACAGTTTTTCTGTAACCTTCTCCCTCCTATCAAGTTGGCATTTTTCTCCTAAACTGACTGTCCAGTTCACACTTTGGAAAGTGTCATACCTTTTTACCCTTTTAGTCAACATGCAACCCCTCAGATTTTTCTTGCAACCCAATGGAAAGGTCATGACCCTCCAAGTTGTTAACCAGCAGGCAGCAGCTTTCAATTTCATCATTGTTGCGCAAAGGTCAAGATGGATCATCATTGTAAACCAAACCTGCTACTATTAAGTGAAATCACCCCTCTATATGGTGTGTAATGTATGCTGTTTGTATCATGGCGATAATCTCAGATAATGACAAAATCAAATTGTTTCTTGGCTGAAAGTCTGTCCGTTCATGTTTCATAGAAATCACTTCATACATTTTTAAAACACCTACATATCCTGCTGACAGACGCACTCCTACTACCAGCTACCTCCTTGAGAGATGAAGTAATTGGCTCTGCAGTCATGGCCGTAGATTTTGCCATAGATTCTAGCCATGACTCATGTAATAATTGCATGTTCTGTGAACTGTGTGCGGCTACCCTGTTTACGATACACATAGTTTACTGTCTGTGTGCTCCAGGAGAAGCCAGCGAAGGGTCGACTGTTCCACAACCAGAAGAACCTGACCGAGTTAGAGGGATGCTGCGAACATCCTTGGAGGGATCTCTTCCTCTGGGCTGTCCTTCAGAACCGACAGCAGATGGCTAACTACTTTTGGGCTATGGTCAGTCTTGTCAGCTTCTTTAGTCAGTTAAACTCCAGCTCACACTGTCTCAGCATGTGGTTTGATCAATACATGTCTAAATGTACTCTACTCAAACCAAACTGAAGCGAGCTGAATTATACTACATTGATAGTTTGTATTCTGGATTCAGTGAGAACATATGGGTCAGCACAGTGGAAGTCCAGGTCAGTCCTACACTATGGAAATGTCAGTCTAGATAAAAGAGCCCAGCAAACGGCATATTTATCAAAAACTGAGATGAGGTAAAAAGCTATCTTATCTCCAAGAACATTATTCAAATGAAGGTCGTGCTGCTTCATGAGGCAGCACATCCAGCGAGCGGTGAGGTAATGCGGGCGTATCTAAAGTCTGGATGAAGCTAATGAGAAATATATCCTGACATGGGATTGATGCCCTATGAATAGTCTAAATGACACCAATCAATGATAATTGCTCTTTGTTTTCAACATCTTTTCAAAGCACCTTTCATTTCCTTATTGTCCTTCCTCGAACTAAGGGAACCAATTATTGTAATCTCACAAGCGGTCACCCAGATGTGCTCCTTTCCTGCGTCTTATTTCAAACATTATCTGAAATTATGGTAATTGCATTCAGTGTGTGTACATCCCCTCACTGCAAATCGTTTTATCACTCCGACTCTGGCTGGGATATCTGCATTCATAATTAGATTGTTTGAAGTATCTCTCATGTTGAAGGCCCACAATTACCCTTGCAGGCTGGCTAATGCTAGCAAAATATGTACATATATATGAACTCAGGAGAAATATACGGCGTGCCATATTGTATAATAATCGTTGATCTTTTAAATAAAGAGGTATGAGTTCTACAACACTAAGTGTGACCCTTTGGGAACCCCCTGTTTTACTATGTTGCTCTTCATTTACACATTTGTCATGGTAGTCCTATAAACGCTGCTACTACAAAGTATAGGGCCATTAAAGGTTGCTATTATCTGTTGATTATAGAAATTATAATACAACACAATAAACATAATGCACTATAAGATCATAACAGACAATGCGCTAACTGGAAGGAACCAACTAAAGACTTTCTTTGTCAATAGAGTACATATTCACAGGCTTCTGTGTTCTATAAACAACCAATTATTTTTTTCCATACTCACACGTGTGACTGAAAAGAAAATGATGTTAAAAAAATGTTAAAATGATGAAAGGAATAACTCAACACTTTCAGAAATATGTTAGTTAGCCTGCCTCTGTTAGAAAGCGACAAAATCCACCTATCAGCACCTCTGAAGTTCACTAATTAACATGTTTTGTCTCGTCTAATCAGTACAAAAACTGAAGTTCGTAGTAGTGCTTCTCCAAACGGAGCCTTTATATAGTGCTAGCTGTTTTCCAAATTTCAAGTCACAGTATGCAAAATTAAGCTAACTGTCTCCTGGCTCCGGCTTCATATTGCATAGACAGATATGTGAGTGGTATTCATCTTCTTATCTAACTACCCAGAGGGAGACAAATTTGTGCATTTCCCTAACTGTTTCTCAAACTATGAAGGATCATATCAATGTTTTTGCATACCTTAACCCATTTACTAAAGAACTACAAGTCCAGCCATTGTTTTTTTTTTTACATTTGCATTTCAGTAAGTTATTAAATTCACCAAGTGCGTGCACCTGGTGATCCATCTGTGCTTTCAAGCTTAGAACAAAGTAACTCAGACTCAAGTAAATGAAGACTTGATGTTCACTGTGATGAAATAACTCTTCTCAACAATGTCTGAGCAGAGTTGATTGTCAGAGTGCACCGACATTAGCTGAAATTGAAGCCTGAGGGTAGGGAAGGGAAAGATGAGGGTAGTTTTTCTCTGTGTCAGGCCTATAAAAACTCCTCACACTTGTCCGGTCATGTCCAAGGTGATACTGCAACGCCAAAATTCCAAGACATCCGTATACGTTAAAGGGTCTATATGTTCAAATATGATCAGCTGAGCAACACAGGAGTGCGTACATTTTATGTAAGTCTTGAATTATACTGGGGCCATTTAGAAACAGCCTGATGCACACAGTAGACCCCATTTAGATGCAAAAAAAAAATACACAGCTTTCTAATATTCTAAACTAGATTTCTCAGATCATTCTCTCAGACCCATTTCTTGGATCCAGCTTTCTTTTAATCCTTCAGGGCCCTGAGGCAGTTGCGGCAGCGCTGGCGGGTTGTAAGATTCTGAAAGAGATGGCAAGACTGGAATCTGAAGCCGAATCTGCACGGAGCATGAAGGAGGCCAAGTATGAGCAGTTTGCCCTTGGTGAGTACACAATCTGTTCAATGGCAATAGCTGACAGTGTGATCAGAAGAAATAAAGGTCAAACATAGCGAGAGGTACATTCACTGACCACAACATCACAACAAAACAACCCAAACAGATCCCACCGAAAGGGAATACAATATGAATTTGAATGCGCGAAGAGGTTGACAGTGCCTACCTGTTGTTCTTATTGTTGCAGATGTCTTTGGAGAGTGTTACTCCAACAGTGAAGACAGGGCTTATGCTTTGTTAGTGAGAAGAACACACTGCTGGAGCAAATCTACCGTCCTCAACTTGGCAACCGAGGCAGATGCCAAATCCTTCTTTGCCCACGATGGAGTTCAGGTAAAAAGGAGACATATGCATATGCTGATTTGTCTCCAATTTAACTCATTCTCTCGGCCATACTAAAACATTTCACTTTCATCATTCATCTTCCAACAGTTTCAAAGTATTCTGCGTTTGATTAAGAGTTAGGTAGTTTCTTTCGCTACCTTATGTATTTTTCTACGCAGCAGTTATGAAAAACTTTCCCAGGGCATTGCATGTCATTAGATACTTACTGCAAAGTCATATTTCTGCTGCTCTCTGGACTTCATTCAGTGCACACATTTTTGCCTAAATATCCCTACAACAGACGTCCTTGTCATTACAAAGTCATCATTGAGAATTAATTGGTATTCAATGTCAGCAGGTAAAGTTAGTGTGCCGAACACTCGCTGACAGTGAGGTGATATTTTATTTAAAGGGCGCTGTTGGAGTCATACAGCCCTTTAAAATGGTAAGCTGTTAATGATAATTCAGTGTAATATTTCAAGAGGATTTTACTGGCCTGTTATAAAGAGTGGACAAGCCCATAACTAAGCGTCATGGGTAGTTTCATGGAAGTGAGCTCAACCCAACTGCAACTAGACTGCTTTGAAGAGGAAAATGGTTCAGCTTTTATATAAAATGTTTGATGAAGAGGGAAAATTCTCATTATTTTTTTCTGTTGGGTAACTACCTGTATGAAGCATCCATGGATTTGGTCACAAGACTGTAAGGCAGAAATATTCTAAGGCATTTGGTGCCCTCTTGTGGTGAACAGATGTTAGTTTGCTCTTTGTTGTGAAACCCTGATTTAAACACAAATGATACCAAACTGAACTTTGACTTTTCCAGGCTCTTCTCACAAAGCTTTGGTGGGGGGCGATGACGACAGACACAGCCATCTCCAAACTTGTGCTGTCCTTCTTCTTTCCGCCGCTCATCTGGACCAACATGATAAAGTTCAGGTGATCAATCTCATGCTATCTTCCACAGTTTGTCTTGCGTCGTGTGGATGTACTATATGTCTTTTTTGTTGAGTATGCACTCTCGTGTGTGTTTCTCAGCGACGAGGAACTTGATAACCGTAATGGCCGCGAGCAGTTTGTGGAGCTGGACAGTCTGGATACAGAGAAGGCTTTGCTGTTAACTGACGACGATGATCCTTTGTGAGTTTGCAATCAAATAATACTCAAATTGCTATTAAATAATATGAAAATTGTCTTCCATTACCATGTATTGTATATTGACAATAAAGCTGCATTTACTTCAGTTAAAGCTTAAAGTGCTGATTTTCATGTTCAGTGGATGTTTTGTGAAACATCCAGCCTGCACCTACAAACCCAATCATCAACGGCATTCACATTATCAATAGTCTTCCAGGATATAAACCTATATTTAGATCATTACACACTTGCTGAGAAGCATGTGTGAGTGTCTTTTCCACTCTTTGATTTCCAGGGACTCTCCACCCGGAGGTCCAGCAGCTCAGAGCTGTGCCTCTGTCTGGTGGCGTTTCTTAATCCGCCGCTGGCGTCGCTTCTGGAGTGCTCCTGTCACCGTGTTCCTCGGTAATGTCATCATGTACTTCGCCTTCCTCTTCCTCTTCACCTACGTGCTCCTGCTAGACTTCCGTCCGGCGCCACCCTATGGCCCTGGACCCCCAGAGATAATGCTCTACTTCTGGGTCTTCACCTTGGTGCTGGAGGAACTTAGACAGGTGACTATTAAAGAACCAGTCAGTGGTTTCTTTATTACACTTCATTAACACATTTTAAGTTCTCAGACCATTATTCAGTGATTTTCTTGTTAAGGATCTATTTATGCAGTGTAATTTCTATTCTTAAGCACTACCATTATTATTAGATGTGCGTTCATCACACCGTTCTGGCCTGACAAGTCTGACATGTCTGAGTAGGAGGCGATGTGAATCACTACAATGACCTCAAACTCTCTGGGGTTTTAAGGATTCATGAGCCTTTCACCTCTCTGTTTGACTCTCTCCCAGTGAACCAAGTCAGACAAGCATGATCCCTTATTGCTGTGATCCCGTTGAGCCTTCCTCCCTTGGGCACAAATCCCCCCCCCAACCAAGATGAGACAGGTCTTCGCCGCTGTTCTCTCTGCTAGCTTTTTCAACGTGCGTCTTAGTCCCTGAGCTGAGCAGAACTGTGGCACAGGTTTCCAAAAAAAGACCCACTCTGCTACAGGCGGCCCTGCCAAGCTACCAAGCCCAGGGGTGCATACCTCTCCCTGCGGGATGACAGTGCCACAGGCGCTCCTGTTCTCACCATACTTGTCAGAGAACAAGGTTAGAGACTGTAGGTTTACCAGCTCTTTAGATAGATGGGCTGCTGCAAATCTGCTCACTCTTACAAAGCCGTGACAACCAATATCTCGTTGCATTAATGTGGTATGTGTATTATAGTGTTTTCTTAACAGCTGTAGTCCTAAAACATATGTCAGCCTAGGTGAGATTTTTTAATGATCTGGGCTGTTTTATTGTTAAATATACAGATTTTATCACTTCCCCGTAATGAGCTAACACCAGAACATCTGTGGTAAGTCTGACGTGTTTGATCAGTTCACCCAGAGTGTCTAACTCTGCAGCTTATGCCTACTTGACAGAAACTTCCAACTTCCTTTTTATGAATCATGTATATGTCTCGAAAAGGCCAGACACCATCAGCACTAAATAACCGAGGAACACCGGAAGACTCCCATCCCGCTTTTAGTTACAGTTGGTCGTCATGTTGGCCTTTTTGTGCTATGACAGTCGGGGCTTACACGCCAGTCTATCACTTTATGAAAGCAGCATATTGCCCTCAGCTTGTTCTCAAACCAATTGTGCCATCGAGGGACCAAGTGCTGGTTTATTGATGTGCTTACAGGTGCCCTGTTCAAACCACAGGAGACAACTCACCCTCACACTCTTAAGTGTCAGAGACACTTTACAGGAATAAGAAATTGGGACACTGCAGGTGCTTTGTGAAGCAGCAGGGCTGTGTACCCGCTAACTCCCTTTTGGCCCTGCAGATGTGTCTGAATAGGGCTCTAGTGTGTGACCTGACAGAGGGTGAATAATACTCATCTCTAACAGAGAAAAGAAAACTCAGTTCAGAGATAAAGGATGGTTTATTAACGCCTTGAACTATTCCGATTTTTTAAATGAAGTGGCAACTTTAGCACACAGACTAAAGTTAAGACACTTTTTTCTTTTCATCTTTACAATTTAATTCATAATTCAGCAAAGTTCTTTGAGCCAATAGTACGAAAGGTGCAAAGCATTTAGACAAATAATGCAATTAAAAATGAAAGCAAGGCTCAACCTTGAAATAGGAATATATTTTGTGGTGGCTCTAACTCAGGAGGTAGCATGGGTATGGCGGTTTGTGCCCCGCCTCCTCTTGGCCACATATCATGCAAGTGTCCCAAATTGCTCTGCTGGTCAGGCTGACATCCTGTGTGGTAGTTTGGTGTGTGAGTGTGTGCATGAATGGGTGAACGAGCGGCAAAAATTTTCCTAAGCACTTTGGGTAAAAGCATTATTTAAATGTTCCATGCCAAAGATAAAGTTGCTGGTGAATCACGAACTCTCTACTATGGCATAGAGCTTCTTCACAGATGAAGAGATGAGCATCTTGAAGAAGTTCAAACTCTACGTTGAGGACAACTGGAACAAGTGCGACATGGTTGCCATCTCGCTGTTTGTTGTTGGGGTTTCTTGCAGGTAATTAACGTTAAATGTCACCGATGATACTGAAATCAGGCTCTAGATTTGATATTCTAGATTGGTAATGTCCATTTTCATTGATTTTTCAGGATGGTGAACGAGACCTATGAGGCAGGAAGGACTGTTCTGGCGATAGACTTCATGGTGTTCACCCTACGTCTGATCCACATCTTTGCCATTCATAAGCAGCTGGGCCCCAAGATCATCATTGTGGAAAGAATGGTGACCAAAACAAAACACTGCTATCTGAATATGCTTATTTTAGGTGATGCTCATGCTCATAGCTCTATAAGAAGATGAAAAGACGTTTCTGCTTCTACTGAACAGATGAAGGACGTTTTCTTCTTCCTCTTCTTCCTGAGTGTGTGGCTCATTGCGTACGGTGTTGCCACCCAGGCTCTTCTCCACCCGAACGACCCAAGGATCGACTGGGTGTTCCGCAGAGCCTTGTACCGTCCCTACCTCCACATTTTTGGCCAGATCCCCCTGGAGGAAATTGATGGTAGCAAAAGCATCAAATTTCAAATCCATGAAAATTGTTTGTGGTGTTGTTATGATTTCAGAGAAGGCCTCCTGTTGCCCTGATTGTTATGTCTTTCTCATCCGATTTTCTTGTTCTTTCATTAAACGGAGCGCAGCTGCTCGCATGCCTGAAATGAACTGCACCGATGACTCAGATGAGATTATCATGGGCCTGCGGCCGCCATGTCCCAACCTCTACGCCAACTGGCTGGTCATTTTACTGCTGGTTATTTTCCTTCTTGTCACCAATGTCCTGCTGCTGAACCTGCTCATTGCCATGTTCAGGTGAATCCAGAAAATCGTGAATATGTTTGTCAGTCTAACGAAATGAGTAGAGCTAGTGGACACGCTCAAAGTCATTAGTCTTTAACAAGGTGCTTTTCTCCATTGAGATTGATCAGCTAGAGATCCAAATCTCAATGAAGTCGGATACCAAATGGTATAATGAAAATTCCACTAAATTTGAAAGTTAAAAAAATAATAACTTTATTGGCTTTTTGTTGTGTTTCTCCCAGTTACACGTTCCAGGTAGTGCAGGGCAACACGGACATCTTCTGGAAGTTCCAGAGATACAACCTGATCGTGGAATACCACAGCCGTCCAGCACTGGCCCCACCCTTCATCATCATCAGCCATCTCTCTCAGCTCCTCCTCAGCCTGGTCAAACAGCCCGAGCCCAAACAGGAGCATCTTGGTATATACGTGAATATTTCCACTCCAAACTATCGAGCCATTTTGTTTTACTTCCAAAAGACATCATAATTGCTTCCTATGCCTTGTCAGGATAAATTAAATTCAAATAAATCACCGGAAAATATGCCGTGTGCTTATCTTTGTCCTTGACCTGCCCTATCCGTAGAAACATGCCTGTTGGTTAATTGGCTATTGGACTGCCTCCATATGTGTGTCTCTGCTGTGGGTTTGTTTTGCCAGAGAGAGAGTTGCCGCCAGGGCTGGACCAGAGGTTGATAACATGGGAGACGGTACAGAAAGAGAATTACCTGGCCAAACTGGAGCGCCAGCACTGGGAAAGCAGTGAGGAGAGACTCAAGAGTACCTCCTCAAAGTAATTGTTGTTTTATAAAAAGAAAGTTGGTGCTGAAGTCTTTTCCTAGAATGGTGAAGGAATGGCAACGACTGATTGACTTACCCATGACTTAATCCTAAACAATCTCACGCCTCATGCCTAAACGTAACCAACCTAACCAACAAAGGCGACGAGTAGTAGCAAATCAGAGATGGAGTAAGGTGCGTCATTCCATTGCCACCATAGGGGAAGAAATAGGCAATGTGCAGTGGCTTTATCAGAGTTTGTTTGAAAGCTTTTCTGGCCCCTAGCAGTATATTATTATTTCAGCACTGAATATGGTTTTAACTGATTTTTGCTTGTGACAAAGGGTTCAGAGCTTGCTGAGGGCTGTTGGTGGGTTCAAGGACCAAGAGAAACGACTGGCAACCATGGATGCTCAGGTAAACTTGAAAAAGTGACGCCAACAGCACCATTTGACACATAACGAGGTTGCATTTTCACAATTTTATATCACATAAAACTCTGCTCTCTGTACTTGTTAAGCAGAATTAACCTAATTGCATAACACTCAGTCATTTCTGGCTTTGTCTCTAGGTCAGATATTGTGGAGAGGTGTTGTCCTGGATGGCAGAGTGCTTCGCTCAAAGCACACTCAAGTGTGAGAAAGAAGTTCCGAAAGCTCCATGTGAGACAAAGATGAGTCATCGATAGTGACTCATAATTTCTAATTATGTGACAAGATTTGTCTAGTCTAGCACAATAGCATACTGTGATTATACTTCTGCACTGCTGTATGCATGTTGAACTTTTTTAACATTACGGCGTTGTGTTTCAGTGTCTCTAACAAGTCCTAAGCCAACCAGCTCCAAGGACGAGAGAAAGAAAGAAGAGAAAGAAGCCAAACAAGAAGGGGGTGCAGCCAAACCAGGTCACCCAGGATATGGAGCTAACAAAAAATTTCCTTACATTGATGAGTAGAAGTGACAGTGGTAACTGGTGGCAGCTAATCATGATGCTATGTGTAGGGTTTTTAGAATATGTTGAGGTATGATGATGATTAAGGGAAGGGAAACGTTGATTTGGTTTGAATGTTGATTTAAATTAATAAAATGAAGTTGGATGGATTCAAATGTGTCTGTTTGTTTTAAGCTGGTCAAACTTAAATCTTAAGAAACAGATTCATGTATTTGCCTTCATTCCTTTTGCAAATGAAGCTTCTAAATTTTAAAATATTTACTCGGCCATAATCAAAACTTCTAAATATGTTTTTGTACCTGTTCTAACTGGAATATAGGAACTATTTTACTGGGATCCTTCATGAGTCACTTGTGGATGGCATGTTGGTTTAAATGAAAAAAGAAAATACAGGAGTAACACTTCAAAGTTGTTTTTAATGTACACTTCAAGTCAGTATAAGACATTAAATGTTAAACACTACAGTGGCTGAGTTTAGGTCATGACCTGCTAGGGGACTGCAGATAAAATATAACTTTAGGCTAACTCTGATACATCATAACATTTAAGTTTATTATTGTACATGGTCCTTTACAAATCTATTTTCATCAGAATTGGACAACATGATCATATCGTAAGGTTCTATCATCGTATGATAATTGTTCACACAGTCAAACCATTTCAAATAGCAAATCAATGTGACGCACGGAGAAACGACTGACACAAAAAATACAAATATATTATCGTCACGTCACGTAGAGGCTGAACAGGCTGCATGGTTTTGAAGTTTACGTCCACTCTTGAATATATTCTAGGTCACATTACAGGAGCTTGTGTGGAAGGCACGATAAAGTCTATCAAAAGCTGGACGAGCAGCGTAGTGACACCTGTATAGGCTGCTATCTAATATGGACAGTGGTGACGAAATGGAAGATCAAAAAGGTGTGTCACAGTCACACAGCACGGTCAAACGTAGTGAAACGAGAAATGTTGAATATGAAAAAGGCATCAGAAATGTGTGAGTTGTTGCTATTAATTCTCATAATGACGTCGATTCAAAAAGGTACCCTGTGGAGTTTCGGTGTATACGCAGTTATGTATGTACCCTTGAGTAGATTTTCTGCCTCATTTACAAGGCAGACATTTTGAATCTTGCTTCCAAATATCCATCCATCAACTAGTCTTCTTCACTTTTTGCTGGAAGTAGCTTGCCATGTTGCCGCCACTAAATATCCAGTGTACTACCATGAAACCAAAGGCTGTCACATAGCTTTCCTTTTGTTTGATGAACACGACCGGACTTGTTTTTTTTTTTGTTTTTTTTGCTGATTCAACCTTTCTGCAGTTCACACGACACTCCTCTGCTTATTGTTTCACCCAAAGATATATTAAATGAAACAGATACCGTGTTACAAGATAGCACCCTACTCATACCAATCAAAGTTGCTCATCTGGCTGGCACATACACAGAAATACATTTCTTTCAAATATCTTCATTCACTCGCAGCTTAGGATCTTTGTCTGTGGGGGAAAAGGAAAATAATTTACTGTTAGAGTCACTGCGCAGGTTTTATATTGTTGGACTAATGTCTCAAATTGTGTTGGGGGGACTTCACCAGCCATTTCTTTTGGATCCACTACAACAGTCGAGCGCTTTTTAAAGTGTCATTCATTTTCATTACTATGCTCTGCAGTCATTTTGAAAGTGTATCACGTGACCCACATGCTCCACATAGCTCCACAGTACCATCCACAGGGTACCTTTAACATTTAGCGATGGCTCCAACAACCAGACCAAGAGAGCGAAGTCTTGTAGTAATATTCAGTCTGCAGGCAGCAAATGCACTCCTTAATGTTGAGCTGATTAAATATTACTGACTATTGTGAACCTATGAGGCCTGCTGTATGCTGGTACCATGTGGGAGAGTACATATTTAATTAAATTAACTTAAATGTACTGTATATATTTATTAAAACAGAAGTCCCATTGACATCGACATAAATACAGGCATACTTGCTGTGTCCAGACTTAAAATGTGATTTCCCCATTCTGGTGTCCATCAGGTAAAATGTACTGTACTGACATCTCAGCATGATGATGACGATCTAATAGACACGTGTATGACTTTAGTCCCTTGAAACTGAGGCTTCAGGTCCTCTAGGCTGCACAGCTGGTCCCTCGCGGTGAATCATATTGTCAAAACGTGGTGTCACCTCACAGCGGATAAGTAGAGTATCATCTTTAACAAAGGCTCTCTGACTCAGCTGATGCAGGTGCAGAAAGGTGACGTAGCCAAATCCTTTGGGGTTGCGCTGGATGGTCGGCTTCTGGAAGGCTTGCAGATCTGGTTTAGTCTCCATCACCTCCATGTGGTGCTGAGCTTCGGGGCCCTGGTCTAGGATGGCAAGGCGGATGGTGCCCTGGAACGGCCAGGTGAGCTGCCCGTCAAAAGCTCCTTGCATGGTGTGGACAAAGAGGGAGATATAGTTGGAGCAGCGCGGGGCGTTGGGGGTCTGCAGGTGTAAGCGCAGGCACAGCTTGTAGCCTGGACGACCCGTGTAGAAACCCGGGCTGTGCTCGACCACCGGCAGGCCCGCGTCTTGGTTCCGCAGGTGGACAGAGAAACCTTTGAGGCGCCAGATGAAGATACCGTGACACTGCTGGGACTCAAGCTCCTTCACTGTCTCCTCCAGCATTGACACCCTACGCCTGAGCTCAGCAAGCTGACCAGCCTGTGGAGGGTGGAAGGAATAGGACATTAGTTTCAACTGACAAAAGTCTGACAGGAGGCACAGTGCAGCTGAAACGCCTCCTGTGCAGACACACCACTGAAGAAAGACAAGATTGGAAATGGACAATTTTCTGCCAAAACTATAGAACTATCAGGAAAAGTAAAAAATACAGCAACTTTTCTTGTAACACAAATGAATATAGCTCTCTAATCTGAAAGAAAAAACACTATAGAGGCATATTTTTCTACAAGAACGTCTTCCCTTCTTATGCACACTTCCCCCTAAATGACTCGGGTGCAACAGCAAAACTAGATGCCAATCTACACACCGAGTACCACACAAGTATGAGGCTTGATTCTCTGGTTTGTCTGTTTTGAAACTACCAACTACAGTAGCTCTGCGCTAAATCATTAATGTGTCAGGACGTTGATGTGTTGGAACTTCACATCAAATTTCCTCACTGTCTGATATGAAAGAGATCAAAGGGCTGACAGGGACACGTAGCCAAGCGAGATGAATCACAAAGACAACAACTGTTTGATCCTAGATTCTGTGATTACGCGGGCAAAGCATGTGCGCATATTAGTACTTCAAAGCTCGAGGACATCCTTTACCTGTGTTTCTTTTAAGATGATGAGCTCGCGCAGCTGGTGATCCTGCTTTACCAAGCGTCCGTCCATCTCCCTGAGCCTCTGCATCTCCTCGTTAGACTGACACGGGGTGGAGTTGCTGGTGCAGCTCGCAGATGCTCTGGGTCCGCCACAGGCTGGTACCGCCACCGCCGCCGCCGCCGCTCCTTGGTCATCGGGGGAAATGGAAGGTCCTAGCGTCCACAGAGATTTGGGTGCGGTGCCGTTGATGCTGAAGCCACGCAGGAACTCCGCCATGTAGCGCATGTGCATCTGAGTGAACTCCTGCATGTGCTGGGCCAGGTTGTGGCGCTGCATCTGCGGGGTAACAAACAGCGTTTCTTTGTGATGGGACTAGCAAAGTTGTCGAGGATTGCTCTTTCAGTGGTGTGTAGGAGATTTGATCACCTACCCTTTCCTTACATCCAAAGATGTTAAAGTTACAGGCGATGGGTGCTTTTGGGCAATCTGTATCACAATGAGATTCCATCTGAAAGAAAAAGCATCACCGGCTTAGCTTCATTCAAAAATAACTCACTGTCTCGCAAAAAAAAAAAAAAAAAAAAATCTAACTTTTAAATAGCAATGGCTACAGAGGAGGAAATGGTCGGGGCAAACATCAACTGCGATGTGCCGTGACTAGGTGTGGTGCAGTAGCCTAGTTCCCCATTGCTAAACTAAAGAGAAGTCCCTGTTAGCAGAAGTTTCCTTAAGTAAATAACCGTGAGCGACTATAAAAACATTTTGATTTTTCATGGCAGACATTATATCACTCACCTGGTCTCGAATGAGATCCATCTCACAGTACTGGCAGGTCACATTGGCGAAGGGACACTGCTGTTCGTGGAGCTGAGGGAATAACCGAAAAACCAGATTGTAAAGGACGCTAATCCTCACTGATACACAATGCAGCAGCGCGATTATCCTATAAAAAAAAAAAAAAAAGCAGTAGGAGCAATTACACAAGTGAGTCAACATTACCTCTCTCTCCTCGTAAACAAAGCTTGCCACACAATCTGGACAAGACACAGGTCTCCTTTGGCACTCCACGGTTCTGTGCTCCTCTAGATGGCTCTTTCTCACACACTGCTGGCATTGCGGGCAAGGAACAGTGGCAAACTGACAGCGGGCCAAATGATTCTGGAAGGAAGACAATGCATTGAAACAATGCAGTTAATTTTATTCTGTAGCAGGACAGCAGTGGTTCATATTTAACAATTTCATCTTTCGCACCGCAGGAAGATGCTGTTTCTTACTTGACACCCAACATATTTTTTCCATACACCTAAACGAGGACACGGAGCTCCCTGAGTCCCTCATTATTTCTCGGTGGGCAGTAGTGAGTTCATGAGGTGTTTCGCGATGTCGAGGATCCTTGACAAACAATCTCTTGAGGTCTATTGGAGTCCAAACTGTGCACATTTGTCCCTTCTAACTAAACTTAAACCCGTCCTTACTGGCTGATAATTGGGAGCCAACAGTGTGTGAAACTGTTGGAACAGTCAGAGGGACGAGTTTGTGCTGACTGCGGTATGTTGACAGAGAAGAGGCAGGCTGCCAGTTTTCTCGTTTTATTGAGGCAGTTATTTATATATTTTTTCTGTTAAGCTACAATCACAGAACTACACTGAACACTGGAAGTACGATGCTATCCAAACATGAGTCACGACTCTCCAGCATCAAATGCACACTTGACCTACAGGAACCATCTTTGTTTTCAGAGTTCGCAGCTCGATAGCGCCATCAACCTCTGAAGATTCTGGATTTTCTAACTGGTATTGCTTGTCCTCTCGGTTGAGCTACATTCAAAACCACAGATGTCTGTCACTCTTAAATTTCTCACCTCTAAATGTCGGAGCTCCATTTTCTCAGCGCAGCCAGAGTTCGGACAGCGAACAGTTAGTGATAGGATCTCGCGCTTGGCAAAGTTATCAGGAAACAGCTGCTCTTCTGACAGCATTTCATTGTCCACGGGGCACCTCTGTCCTGTGTCACTGTTTTGCAAGAGGAAGAACAGCAAATCGTTCAGGGCTGAGCGTTGAGATCATCTGCATGGCGCTTTGTCTGGACTACATTTATTTTAATTATGACTCAGTAGTTTGATAAATTGCTCTACTAATAAAGAATTAGCAACTCTTTAAGAACGTGCAGTGAGCCTGGTGTTAACAAATGCATGTCAGACCTAAGTTCAGCAGTCAGTGTTATTTAAACAGGTGTACAACGGCATACCGAATGGACTTCTCAATGCAGTTCTTGCAGAAACGGTGGCCACAGGGCGTTTGAATGGCATTCCTCAAAGCCATGAGGCAGATAGGGCACTCGTATTTGCTCTCTAGGGGTGGGTCAAACTCCACGTCGTAGCCCTGGAGTGGAGTAGCGGCTTGAAGACTAGAGGAGTTGCTGCTGATCAAGGTGCCGGGGCTCTCCGAAGGGCTGAGAAGGGATTCCCGTTCCTTTTCCATCATTGCCAAAGCACAGCCTGACAGCTCTCCGCCAACAGCTCCTTCATAGCTGTCCTCCTCCAAACTCCCCTTATTGCTGTCAATGCAAGCCATCTGTGGAGGATGGGACAGAAGCTGACAGTCAAAGAGTGAAGAGTAAACAAAATCACAGTAAAAGCATTGTACTCTAAGTAAATATCCGTCATTTCTTTTATTTTGGCCGCAGTGACTAAACTGTTTCCTCTCATTTCAACAGTATCGAAGAAAAACAGACTTTTCTACTGAGGTTTTCCATCTCGTGGGATGGTTTGGTATCAAGTAATAACTGTGTGGTATGGCAACACCTAACCTCAAGGAAACATCTGGACAGAGTGGGGTAAGAAAAAATAAAATAAATCACAGGGCAGACGCTACCATCTCATGGCTGAAATGTACACCATTAGTCTGCAGAAAAAGTGACGTGGGATTTTACATCTTTTAACTACCACCTATCCCTTCTGTTAAAAATGTTAGACCTAGATCAGCCAGCTTCTTCTTCTCAACTCCTAAAAGACCAGTGTTACTCTCTATGGTCTTTAAATTGTCATAAAGAGTATAAACGTCCTTCACAATAAAAGCCCAAAGTAATGTCTTCAAATGACTCCCAGCTAAGGAATGTGTCGCATTAATCATGTAGTTGATTGTTTCATTATCTGCTTAGTTTTTACGTGTAATGATTTTATCGTTGGCCAGGTTATGTTTTTAAACACAGGAGGCTTGTGTGACATCTCCTGGTTTCTGTTTTGTTTTTGTTTTCTGTCAGGTCACCAAAGATAATTCCCCCACACAATAAGATGGAAACACAGTCCTGAATATTTAACCGTTTAATAATATTTATACTGTTTATATCTTTTAGATTTGCTGTATTTTTCTTAGATTGTATATATTTTTTATATTTTATGACATGTATATTGTTGTTTGCACCAGGGATATGTGAGAAACACTATTTCAAATCTCTGTGTGTCCTGTACATATGGCAGCACTGACAATAAAGTTGACTTGACTAGTTTATATGAATATTTTTGATGTTTTTTTTTGTAGATTAACACACAAAATAACATTAACAGGGTTACAATGCAGCTATACTCATGTAAGTTAACTGTATGCACACATTTACAACTCATATAGCCAACTAATGACTTGAGACTGTGAATTAAAATGAGGTGAAGCTACACCCAGCCACATGGGAAGTAGGTCAGTAGTTATCACCATCATGTCTCACAAAGGTCCTGACTCGAGTGTTTACTCAGCAAACACTGCCCCGACGTCTCCAAAGATTTACAGTGTAGTATTTATATCACAGCCTTGCATACATTTAATAAACTGTTGGTAGCTGCCATGCCCCTGGATGCGGAACTTCAACTTTGCAACCTGACTGTGCTAAAAAATCGAGTAAAAGCCCAAATACTGACCAGAACAGGAGGCGGGAAACACGCGTCCTCATCAACAACAGCGGCGGTACAGTAGTGACTACGTCCCCGAGAGCATTTATATTCTTATTTTGTACCCACCTTTGACCTGAAATCGTCTCCAACTTTTCGTTTCTACAGAGTTTCCTGTTTTTTCTCTCCAAACGTCATCAAAGATGACTTGTTGAGGGTTTTTTTTTCGTTTGGACTCGGTATCGGAGACGAGCGCCCCCGCTCGGCCGGAGGCTCTCACTGTCGCCACAGTAGTAGTGAGTGATGGGAAGTCCAGCTCTTTTCAAAGATTCGGCTCTTTTGGCTCGGCTCCCTTCCAAGAGCCTCAAATTAGATTAGATTAGATTCAACTTTGTTGTTATTGCACAAAGTAACAAATACTTAGACAACGAAATGCAGTTTAGCATCTAACCAGAAGGATATATAAATATAGTGCAGGTATAAAGATGAATATGCTATGGGATATATACAGTATATAAATGTTAAAGAATATATATATGTAGTATTAGCAGCATGGACAAGTTGAGATGAATATACTAACATATATATTTATGTATATATACAGTTTGGTAGTAGCAGCAATAGCAGGTAGAGAAAAAAAGTATTATGTACAGTATGAACAGTTATTATTATATAGTGCGTGTGATTAATTATTAAATTGGTCAGCATTATACGAAAAATGGCTTTTCATTTAGTATTTAGCCTTTATATTAGCCCAAGGTTTTCATAAAATGCTTATTTTTATGCATTTTTTTTCATCTGTGCAGGTTTGTTGTTGTCTCTGATCTGACGGATATTTTCATTTTACAAATTCTGCACTCACTTGCAGTCTCCAAAATCATTTAAATGCAGCCAGATGCTGCTTCTTTTTTCAGTTATCGCTCATTTCTTCTCTCTCATTTCTTTACTCCTCTATCACTACACTCGGAGGCTTTTTGGAGTGTCTGCTAGTGGTGTGTCGGTCGTGAACGTATTGTTTAATATGAACCAATCTTTTATATGACTCCGGAGTAATGAGTAGTCTCAGTGAGTGATTCGTTCATTTTGATGCAGTACGGTCTTTCATTCATTTGTCAGGTTTACATCGGCCACAAAAGGGCTACAGCGCTAGTGAATGAACGAAATGACTCAAAAAAAGATTAGTTCATTTTACTGTCTGAGAGTAAGTGATCCGAGTCAGTTAAAAGACTCAATCTTCCCAACACTAGTGTCTGCCCCCTGTCCTTCTTTCACATAATGGTATGATCCTAGTCTGTCCTTGCATGCAATTGGCTCCATGGTGTGTGCCCATCAAAATAACCCGCCTTGCATGGATTCTTCTGAGCAGGAGCAGCTGAAGATTAGGCTCTTTCCTCGACGGGAGTCGTCAGTTCTTGTCGTTCACTTTGAAGAATCGGCTCTTTAGAGCCGGCTCGTTCGCGTACGACACATCACTACCACAGAGCCAAAATTGAGTCAGAAAAATGGCGGACCTCAGGAAAATCTGTCCTGAGTCTTTGCCCTGTCGTGTCAACTATCCCCGAAAACCGTCATTTCAGGGGAAGCTCTTCATCCTCCTCTGCGTACTTATAGTGGATTCCGGAGGAGCTACCACACACTGGGTTGTCACAGAGGATGGAAAAATCCAACAACAAGTAACGGCAGTTTATGTTAGCTCACTGACCTGCTAACGCTTACGTTAGGGGGCTAGCTCGTAAAGCTGTATTAGCATTAGCGGCAACGTTTGGGTATAACTTGTGTGGTTTGTCAATTTTAGCAGTTTATTTTAAGCACAACAAGAGTCTTCTGTCAGCTTTAGTAACGTTATATACGTTCGCTTTTGTTTGGCTACGTTGGTTAGCTCACACGAGCTAACTCTACCTTTTTAAAACTGACGTTTGTCGTTATAGGGGTGTTTGAGGTCAAGATGACCAAAGATTTCAGGCCAGCGTTAACGTCCGAGTACAGAACCGATTATTAGTATGTTAGAAATGACGTTAACCAACTGCCAGCAGAGTGCCACCTTCATTTTTAGAGAGAGAAACGCCGTGTTTGTGTTCATGTGACAGGCTTTAAAAAAAAAAAAAAAAAAAAGCTGAGTTTGCACATGTCGACTAACATGAGGCAATCAAACTTGAATTATAGGCTGTCATGTCCTTATCACTTGGACTGACCTGACCGTGTTACCGCTGCACTCTTATGTCCTCCCTAAGCGCATTGTTTTGGTTTCAGGTTCACTCACCTTTGAATCTGAAGCATCCACATGACGTTGTGATCTTCATGAGGCAAGATACCCGTGTTAACTACCTCAAGAAGCTGGAGGTGTGTGTGTGTGTGTGGGTTTCACCCAGTTTGATACTGTCATGTGTAAATATGTTGTCAACTGTGTTTGTATGTGCAGAAAAGAGCATGCAGAGCACTTTTCTACCTTGTCACTTTATTCGAAAAAAAATGGTGACAACAGTATACATAGAATAAACTCTAAGGAGGTAGAACATATGGTGTGAGTATGTGTATATGTAGTATATGGTGAGTCATTGTTCTGACATTTCTTGTGCTCACTGGCCCTCGCTTGATCGCTTGTCCTTGGTTTTTATTGTCGAACAGAAGCAGCTAGTGGCACAGAAGATTCATATCGAGGAGAATGAGGACAGAGACACAGGGCTGGAGCAGAGACACTACAAAGAGGATCCAGACTGTGTCATGGCTAAGGTACCCCTGGGAGACCTGGACCTGTATGATGGCACTTACATCTCCCTGGAAAGTAAAGACATCACGTAAGCGTTTTGTTATCTCTTCAGGCACCATTTAAACCTCACATAGTCAAATCATGGAGGTATGGTTTGATAAGAATAATCACCTTTCAGCACGTCTGTTGTCTCTTGTCCTGATTGATTTTTCTCCTCGCCTCCCGCAGCCCTGAAAACTATGTGGATTCCCGGTCAGCCATGCCCCCGGAGTTGGAAAAACCTGACTGTGCGAAAGTGTTTGAACTACCTTATAGTATCCATGCTTTCCAGCATCTCAGGGTGAGTAGAGGCCAAACTCTTTAGCTTGACGATGCTGACGTGCTCTTTTACAGCAATGCTTTGTTTACAGTCAATTTTTTTTTGAATAATTTAAGACCAGACATGCAGAAGAGAATATTATACAACCACAGTGTAGATTCACAGGTAGAGCAGTCATAGGTAGAGATGATATGTGTCTAGATTTGTTGGTGGCTTTGCAGACTTTTTTTTTTTTCCTAGTCGTCGTGCTGCAAAAGCTCTTTTATCTAGATCAGATCACAAAGACGAAAGATGGTCCGACTGTATTTTGACTTTGCGGCCCAGCCAAACTCATTAAATAAAATGCAGTGGTGAGTATTGTAATTATCTCAGGAATGACCCTAAGAGCCTAATGGGAAATGCAGTCTGAAGGCCTCGAGTGGAGGCAGCTGCGTGTCGATGAATTTACACCCCAATAATCCAGCACTAATGAGGGAACGACTTCCAACGATTCTTCTCGCAGCTCTGAGTGAAGCTGTTTTTTTTTCTTACCGTTTATATGTTTGATGGTGTGATATTTAAACGTACATTTTTCACTGTGCGAGATGTCGAGACATTTATATTCTATGACCCTTTTTAGCAATAGAAATCATGCATGTGGAGATATGCAAATCACTGTGCAATCTGTGTCTCTGGAAGTTGATAACAACTTGATTTTATCTTGAGGTTACATTCATGTCCAACAACAATTTTTATAAATGAGGCCCTTGGGTAATTATTAAAGGGCAGCGCTGTTTCTGTGGGCAAGTACCAATATGTAAAGTTGATATTTTGTTACAGTCAGAGTGGGAAAACTCGCATCAGTCCACGATTTATCATTCAGTCTTCCAGGGTCCAGTGAGTGTTCATCAGCACATATGTATATATATGTTGCTGCAGAGGCATTACAGCTGTGTGCTTTGGAAGTTCATGTGCTGTTCTTCTAATTATAAAAAACACTTTAATATGTGCATGACTCATTATGTACACAATAGAGATGACTGGTCACAGGCAGAGATTACAAGTAAATCACTCTTCCTTTCTGTCTGTTGCAGGGCGTGCAGGAGAGAGCAAACTTGACCTCCCCGCTGCTTTCCAAGGAGGATCCCATCTTCAGTTCGTTGTCTCATAGGCTAGGTCGCAGTGTTGACGAGGCCGGCCATCGCATCCATCAAGGGTTACTGAGGGTAAGGTTTCGTTCAAGGCCGACTTCTTACTCTTTGCAGAAGTGAGAGAAAAGCCTGGGATGTTTGTATAATAGTCAGCCTTTTTTTAAATTGTAAACATTGAATATAATATCTGCCAATTGGGAGCAGAGCTGCTTTTGTCGGATTTTGTTTGTGTATACATATACAGTTGAGATCTGAAAATCTGTGTAGTTTTTAAGGCACTTTAATGACACCAAGATATTGAAGCAATAGTGTCAGCAGAACAAGCCCAGACACGTCCAGACTATCTTGCAACGCAGCCCAATTAGGTGTGTGAGTAAGGCCTAGGCTTAACGGTAAAGCAGTTAGTCAGTGTGCATATGTGATGCTCGTGTGTTCCAGAACTCAACGTCCTGGGTGCTGTACAACATGGCGTCTTTTTACTGGCGCATGAAGAACGAGCCCCAGAAGGCGGTGGACTGCGTGGTGCGTGCGCTGCATTTTTCCCCAAGGTACTGTGAGGCCGGAAGGACGCTGTAATCGTATACTGTTTATTGCATGAGACTGCTCACAGGTGTTTACGTTCTCACACTGTGTGTGTGTGCGTGTGTGTTGTGCTTGTAGGCAGCAGAAGGATGTAGCCTTGGTCAACATGGCCAACATCCTGCACCGCGCCCATTTCTCTGCAGATGCTGCTATTCTCGCCCACGCCGCCCTGGACCTTACCTCGGACCTGTTCACCAGCCACTACACCTTAGGCAACATTTACGCTGTGAGTCACAGAGGAGCTGCTGTAGAGAGAGACCATAGACTTATCATGTGGTTAACCATGTACTGTGGTGTTTGGTTCGGTTCACAACATTACTGCTACTGCTTCTGTTTTAGTTATTTTCCTTCCTCTTTCGTTATAGCATGAAACATATCAGTGTTTGACCTTTGCTATATCCACGGTGTGTTTGTCCCCTCCTCTATCTCTGTTTGATTAGATGCTTGGGGAATACAACCACTCAGTGCTGTGTTACGAGCAGGCACTGCAGGCCCAACCGGGCTTCGAGCAGGCCCTGAGGAGGAAACATGCCGTGCTCTGTCAGCAAAAGCTGGAGCAGCGCCTGGAAGCTCAGCACAGGTAGACAAGCACTCGTACATACTGCAAACAAAATCAAAATATCGGTGACCTAAGATGTTCACTGCGATATCAGGACATTTACAGACATTTCAACAGTAACAAATTAGTTTACCGTGCCACACTTCTGATCTGGGGTTAGGTTTTCCTTTCCTCATCACAGTTCAGTTTAAAACATGGCTTGAAAAATGACATATTTTAGATATTTATAATGAGCTAGTAAACAGTTTTAGAGTACCTCAGACCTCCCACCATATTTGTCTGTGTGAAGGATTTCACGAAGAAACACAGTGGATTCCAAGGGAAATGTAAAAGTATCATTAAGTATATGCAGGGGATTTTTAATGATTGCAATAAGACCAACATATTTTTCCCCCGTAGGGAAATTTTCCTTGCACTTCCACCCCTCCACAGGGCACTCAGACTACCTAAGTAAAAGAAAAGTGCTCATATTTGGCAGAGAGTTACTGTTTTTCTCATGAATTCCGAGTGGAATGTTTTTGCAGACACCAAGGCTTTAACACGGGTCTTGTGGTTGTAGGATGATCGTGTAATAAGCTGTGTTTCCCCGCTATTCATTTCTGTCCACTGCAGTATTTCCCTTCCTCATTTTACTCTGTTTGTTAGATCACTGCAGCGGACACTGAATGAGCTGAAGGAGTACCAGAAGCAGCATGACCACTACCTTCACCAGCAGGAGGCACTGGACAAATACAAGCTGCTGCAGGAAGAGCAGATCCTCCGCAACATTATCCATGAAACCCAGATGGCCAAGGAAGCCCAACTTGGTGAGATGCCATGCACACAAAGCTGAAAACACACTAACAATCCTGCGATGCACCTCGATTTAGAGAGCAGCAGCTGATTAATGTGTGTCATTCGTTCTCCAGGGAACCATCAGATGTGTCGGCTGGGTCAGCAGCAGCGCAGCCTCTACTGCCCCTTTGACCTGCCTGTGCGCTATCACCGCGGCGATCTCTTTGAACACGTCCAATACGTCCAAGTGAGTCTTTTGAGATATTACAGAGTACTTCAGCGATAAGAAGGAGGGTGGACAGGGTGTGTAAAGAATTTCATTTGAGGCCACACAAAATTTCAGTGGAAGCAAACAAATGACTTTCTCTCTCTCTCTCTTTGTTCATAGTTTGGTGAGGAGGTGTCAGTGGCGTCCAGCGTGGCCCTCGTGTCCGAGCGCAACTCAAACCAGACGGCAGTCAGCCCCGAGCTCCATCCCTCTGTGTCCGGAGACCAAGACCCCGCCGCTGCCCTCTGGGGCAGCCGTCAGGATTACACCGAGGCAAGACGGAACTGCATTTTTAATTTGTTTGTGTTTATGTTAGAATAAATATTTTGCAGGTCAGCTCAGTGACTGCGGAGCACGTTGTCAAATTAAAACTAAAAGGACAAATGATGTCTCTGCAATGCTAATGCACACTCAACAAAATTCAGAGACCCGAGACCGGACTTGCCAAACAAAGTTATGCTGCTGTAGAAAAGAATGCCTGATCTCATTTAGTCTTGAATATGAAGGTGATGACGGTGAAAAAAGCTGTTTGGACTTGAAATTCTGTCACTCATTGCAAGCTAAAACAAATATCTGGATGGACTGTGGTCTGTGGTATTTATTTGACTAACCTGTATACTCATGATGTCTGATCAGAATGGCACGTTGTCGTTAGTATAGTTGGGATATTATCAAATCTGATGTTACCTCTCTGTTTTGTTGGGCGTCGTTTTCATTTTTGTTTGTTCGTTTATCCCCAAGTTGCTTGTGTGATTATTTACAGTTTCACTTTACAGTTTCAGTTTCGTTTTGATAACATGAAAATGTTGAGAGCAAAGTGTGTTTTTCACTTTAGGACATACAGAGGATGTTGTGGCCCCAGAGGAGTGACTGTGCCCGTGAGTACCCAAGCATTCCCCCCGCTCACCTGCTGCCAACCTACTACCTTCCACCTGAAACACAGGGCCTCAGGTCAGTACGCATTCTTGAATGAGGGTACATAGCAGCAGCTTACTTGAGTTATGATCATCACAACTGCAGCACACCTCATAGCAAATATTATAACTTACCCTTGAGTAAAATATGTTCTAATTGTTTATATTCAGCCCAGTGGCAACTCTCCTGTACGGGAGCAACAGTCCTCCTCAGACAGTAGATCTGCCAAACTGTGGTCCGGTCCCCCAACCATATCCAGCCCTCCTGCCTGCCTCACTGGACTGGCCTCTGGAGGAAAAGGAGCTGCCGGATCCCTCTGCCACCCAGGTATCTCTTTATTTAAATTTGTGTGACTCAGATAGGAAGTTAATGTAGATGAATACCGCGTATAGTATTTCACAGAAGTACTGTGCACCTCCTGTGTATGTCTGTGATATGTGGGACTGTGCCATCCATTAATGTTACTGTACGTTTCCTACAGATACTGCTGTCACGCAGTGGAGGATGGACGCTGGAGCAGATCGGCTCCAGAATAGCTCAAGCTATGAAAGTGAGAGAGCTCTTCACTCCTCCGGTCTCATAGTAATAGCACATCTCACTACCTAGTGTAAATGCTCAGTTTAAATCTATAGAAAGTGGCACAAGCTACTTGATACGAACACTGATGGTATTTGTTTAAAACTATAAAGTTGATACGTATTAAATTATAGATGTACCATTCAGGAAACTGTGAGAATAACCAAACTCATAAAACTGTAATCAGCTAAAGAAGATGCATCACATTGTTGGGAGTTGTTAGGACTACAAAAGCCCTCGGTGTTACAGAGCGATGCATCTTTTAACATTAGCTCATAAACAGTCTTTGGCAGAGTATAGACACCAGCTTGCAGAGAGCACACAAACCCGACAGCATCCAAGTTTTATTTTGGCCTGCCATCAACCTACTCATGGAAATTAACATTAATTAGCGCTAGCTGATAATGACCCGCCGCCGACAACATTTGTCATTTTAACCGGCAAATGTGACGGTCAGCGCCGGCTAAGAGACGCTGCAGCCTGAATGTTTTGTACTCTGCGCTCCGCTAATGAGAAAGGGAGAGGTGGGATAACAGATTTGTGACCATCTGAGCCATCTACTGCCAGTGCAACACGAGCAAGCCGAGGTGGACAAAACACTGTAAAAAGAATCTGAGTTTAATTGATCGATCCAAATATGTCAGAATCTGACCCGATACGTCTGTACCCTTCACGGAGGCAATGCTCACACATTCAAACTAGAGTTATCACGTTAAGGAAATTTCTTACATCTCAGACGTCTCCATCTGAAGTCATTCATTTCCACAGCTAACGGAAATTTGTTTGCATATATAGGACACTGCACCACCCTGGCAGGTCCGCAATGAGGCAGCTCTATTCTGGCGGGCCAAAGGCAACGGCAGCCATGCCCTGCAGTGCCTGCGCCAAGTGTTGAGCTCAGCCCCGCCTTCCCACCGCCACTTGTCCCTCACCAATGCTGCTAACCTGCTGCTACACCACGGCTTGACCACCCACGCACAAACACTGCTGGAGCAAGCATTGGCTCTCAATGCATCAGAGGTAAAGGCACATTGGTGCATGACTGGGTTTACTCTTCACTCTACAGTGTAGGCTACTATATCAGGTACACGTAACAGCAGTGCATAAATACTCAGAGATCCACATTAAAGTTGAATATCTGAAGATGTATATTAAGTCGGAGGATGAGAGTTGAGGCTGAAATGAATACTGCGGTAAGGAGTAAGGAGGGCGTTATTGGCTTGACTGTTAATAAAACCAAATTGCTAGATAATTGCATTTGGTTTGGACAGCACAAGGTTACATAACTTAATCTTTATCTGGAGCAAAGTGTACTTGATAAAATTATTACCAGCCATACCGGTTGGCACAGTATTATACCCTGCCCTTAATACCAGTTGACGAACATTTGAATGCCACGTCATACCCCAAACACTGCTGACTAAGTGCAATCTTTTAATGGCCACTCACTGTACCCTTTGTCAGCTGGAGCCTTCCAGCCGTGTATTGTGCCACGTCACAAAGCACTCATCATCTCAAAGTGGTTCCAGGAACATGGATATGACTTCCCAAGGTATAAAAGAGGACCTTGGGAAGATTTAAACACGAGCGTGTGGACCGAAATCGATGGAGAGCATTTCCAACATCTTGTTAAATCAGACCTTCGACCTTGAGTGTACCCAATAAAATGACATTAAGTGTATATATATATATATAATGCATATTGATGATATACCGATCCAGAAACTACAGGTAGAATATATGTAAGAACTTCAGTTGGAAAGTGTAGTAGAGATCGCCCCAAAGCATGTAACTTATGCAGCCCATTATGATCATTTGCCAGACATGCAACAGAATAGTCATAGTAAAACATTACAGGCAGTCAGGAAGAAATTCTAGATAGTTTGTATCATATCTGTTAAAAGCTGAGAGTCAGTTTTCACGTATGTTATCCATCAGTTAACGTGCCCCCGTTTTATTTTGTCTCCCTCCCTCAGCCCCACACCCTGTTCAGCCTGGTGAGCGTGCAGCTGGCCCAGGGCAATGTGACAGGTGCTCTGGCCTTGTTCCGCCACATCCTGGTGACGGCCTCCTCTCCTCCTCCCCCCTCCTCCTCCTCTTCTTCCTTCTCATCCCTCGCTGGCTGCGAACAGTGTCGCACCAGCCTACCTCTGCTGCGCTGTCTGCAGTTCTACCCTTTCCTTTACAATCTTTCCCAGCGACAGCCCTGCCCACGTAAGTCTCTCTTAAGTATAATGTATTACTGTAATACTACACTTCCTGATATACTAAAGTGTGAACTGTGATACAGCTCAGGGATCTGGAGACACTGTCAGGGAGCTATAGCAAGTGTAACTTTTAAAGATTCTTCGTGGTTGTTGAAGACCATATTTAACAAACGTGCAAAGACAGTGCACAAAGATAGCAGCAGAAATCCTCTCCTTAATCTGAGAATGGAGAGCGACAGATTCATATATTGAGGACAGCAGTCATAGTATAGATAGTTTTATGGGTTATGGTCACTTCTGCTCTGCCAACATTTAATTTTGTCTCTAAATTTGTAGTTTAGTTTCATTATTAAAAATTATTAATCATGTTTGTACGCCCATTTGTAAATCTAATGAGTGTAAATCTTTTATAAAACGTTTTAGTATCTAATATTTTAATCTATATTGTTGAGCTCTACCAGCTGGTTGTGTTGAGCCGCCATGTGCGCTGTGGTCCCAGACAGGTTTTGCACTTTTTTTTTTTTTTTTAATATCTTAAACTCAGAAACCCTCGCATGGCGTGTCGTCCCTTTTTTTTTTTTTTTTTTTTTTTTTAAGCTGCGAGAGTAGCTGTGAGAAACAAATAGTATGTTGTGCCTCTGATGCTGAACAGCGGCTGCGCCTTCTTCTTTATTCATATCAGTGGGAGTGAAGAGAAAAGTGCTTTGAAGTGGAGAAATTTTTGCCACTCAATAATTTATGCGGCAGAAAATAGCTGATGCCAAATTTAGGACTGTCTATATTTTACTCTCCGAAGCTAAATATTGCTCCCATAAAGCGCGCCGAGTACATGAGGTCACAGAAGCACTTAATAAAAAAAAAACACACACACACCCACCTTTAGTCAGGTCAAAAAGGTTGAAGTATGCAGAGAGAAATACACAACTTTTCTCATGTTAAATTGTGCGCTGGCTGCAGTTCCTCCCACGTTTGATCCCGTTAGGAGTTTTGCAACAGTCAAACAAATGGTAATAATTTGGGCTCTGTTTATTTTTTAATGATCGTGTAAAAAAAAACACATCATGCATAGAATCATAATCTTGGTTAGCAGCTAAAACTGCACTCGAGAAAGAGTTCCACAAACCGACATGATGATATGAAATCAAACTAACAAACAACAGAGAGCCATACAGGGCTGCAACAATAACAGCATTCTTGCAATACTGCTGTGTTAGTAGGTATAATCTAGTATATTCTCAACAGTACTATCTTCACGGCCTCAGCTACTCATTATCTTGGTGAGTCAACATTTGCTTATTGCAAATATGTCCAGCCATGCAACATAAGAAAAAAAAAAAAACTTGTTGTTGTTGCAAACTTGTCGTCCTTTGTGTCCCTTCCACCTCAGCTGTTTTCACGGGGTGTCTCGTGGCTCCTACAAGATTGTAGCGCACAGATCTAATGTCTCCCCCAGCAATAATGGGACTTTCCAAGTTGAAGAATCAAGAGGTTTGCCAGGGTAAATTGAGACAGTGAATGGAGTCAGCAGAGTGTAGAGAGAGAGAGAGACTGATTTGTTTGTTCCAATAAAACAAACAGTTGCTGTGTCTTGAAATATAAAATGCCTCGCTTTCTGTCCGGGAGAAAATAATCGCTCCCAGGGAAGAGCTAGTGCAGAAGCTCTGGTTTGAATCAACGATATTCGTCAGTAATGGGAACAATATTATGCAATATGCAGATGCAAAGAAAATAACCTGCCTCTTTAACTCGCCAGTACAAACATTATACGTATTTCCCCACATAAGGGCTGAGATTGTTGTTACTGATGCACAAACTGTGCATTATTAAAATATCTATGCAGAAACTGTGTTTAAGAATGCATCTAACATTTGTGTTTTTGATTCTGTTTACATTTGTTTGAGCGCTGCAGGTCTACAGTCACGGTAACGTTTGTATAATAAGTTAATCTAAACTTAACTTGTTGATCCAGAGGGCGCCGCCTGCACGGCTGAGGACGACCTTGGTATACAGCTGGAGGAGTGGGAGGGCAGCGAAGAGAAGCAGGATGTGCCCGCCATTTCTGCCATTGAGGACTCTTTGCTCTTTGAGAGTAAGAATTAGATTTTGTGTCACCTGAAACAGTCAGTAATCTTAGTTAGTGCATGTCTTCCTAACCTGATCAGTTTGCTA
Organism: Miichthys miiuy; assembly: GCA_036365135.1. Taxonomy (NCBI): domain Eukaryota; kingdom Metazoa; phylum Chordata; class Actinopteri; family Sciaenidae; genus Miichthys; species Miichthys miiuy. The sequence continues at coordinate 26,823,967 of CM071603.1, forward strand.
AGTGCTCTTGTAGCTCATCACCACTCTAATTTACTTCTCCCGTGTTCATACTTGTCACCCTTCAGAGGTTATCCTGGACAGTAACGGGTCAGGCGAGGCAGCCGGACAGCAGCGGGCTTCTCCCTCCGCCTCGGGAACGTCTAATATGGCCACCCCGTTTGGTGGCGGAGGTGGAGGCGGAGGCGGAGGAGGTGATGGGGAGGAGGAGTGGCAGCTGAAGGAGGACCTGATGGGAGCCTTCGAAGGAGCGCTGGATGTCGGTGGCAAACGCGGGGACCTGCGAGGTATCCGGGTGCTGAAGAACGACCGGGTCATGGGTGCTCGTGCCGGTGGCGGGCCCTGCTTCGGAAACTGTGAGGATGACGACGGAGCTGAGTGGGTAAGTGTACCCGCCTGTCCTTTTCGAGTTATGTTCACCAAACCCATCAGAGATCTGGGTGGGACTGATGTATGTACAGCTGTACTGTATGTGTAAGTGCCTTTCGTTGTTCGTTAGATCACCTTCCAGGTAAAACGGGTCAGGAAGGCTAAGGTGGACGGGACAGACGGTGTTACCGGCTCTGATGACAGCCAGAACGGGGACTCGCTTCCTGGAGGACACTCTGTCTTGGAGATAAGTGGGCCAACTATCCCATCGCCTGGCCCTTCAGGTAACACATACACCTGCATTGTACTTACTTACACCAGCGTGAACACAGAAGAAATCACTGAGGAGCAGGACTTCACCCAGCTGAGAGAGATGTCTTGTTGTTTTGTCTGTTTTTGAACAGGTCGCTGGAAGGACTACACAAGTCTTGGCTGGCCGGGGCCAGAGGAGTGCCAGCGGACACGAAGGGTAGACCTCACCACTGTAGCGAGCACCTGGTTGGCTGTTTCTGCTAAGAACATTGAGTAAGACTCTCACTGTCCTGATCATGGACACATCTGTCATCTTACACTGATCATGCACGATAAATAAAATGTCTTTTTAATGTCTGATCTTCCATTTTTCCTTCACTGTCTCTTCAGTATCACAGAGCACATAGACTTCGCCACTCCACTCCAGGAGCCAGCTGCTGAACCTTTATGCAACGCTAACCTAGCTGCCAGTATGCACACCCTCGACCACCTGGCAGGGGTGGCCAACCGCGCCGCCATCCACTACACCGGAGAGAGTCAACTGCGCGAGGTAGGCGTCGTAGATTACAAGAGGAGCGTAAACAAGATCAACCAACAGAATCATAGACGAGCTGATCATTGATCAGAACTAATGTGGAAATATTTCATAATAACTTGTGCTGGTTAACAAAGCGTGTACAGTAAAAGTCTGAACCTGAGACCTAAAATGATTTAACAGCCAAGACAATCATAGGTTGATTTAAAGGTTCTCTATGTAACTTTTAGAAAACGTCTGTTCTGAGCTAATGTTAGACTGAAGCGAAGAGAATTACAGTTACAACCTGTTCACCCGTTACCAATAAATGCTGATTAAAATCCTACATATGGCACCTTTTTTAAAGAACATGCAACAAGTGTAGATAATCACGCTACAGTACGTATTGAAACTCTTTATTATTTAAATAATCAGCTCATCGTCTCACGTGTGTCTCTGCTTGTTCGAACCACCAGGTGCTGCAGAACCTCGGCAAAGATAAGTTCTCACCTCAGTCCTTTGAGCAGGTTGGCACGCGCATTGCTAAAGTCCTGGAGAAGGTACGGGCGCGCATCCTCACACACCATTCGAGCATTCAAATAATGGATGCTTGGACGATCTATCACCTGAATGTAAAACAGCAAAGATTCGCTGCCTCTTGGAGTCTCTGCTGTCACAGCTATTTACACGACCATCAGTGCTCACCTCCAAAACTCTTTGCGCTGAAACTTGGCTCAATTTGTCTAACTCTTGAGAGTTTCTGAACATGGGTATTTCAGAAAGTAGAACAATCACAGCCGTTAAAGCCAGGGTTGTTTCCCACTGAGGAAGTAAAGGTGCACAGCTGCACAGAAATCCGCTCAGTTTTTACTCAGTTTGTCGTCAAACTTGAGTGTTTGCTCAAGAAATATAAAGACGTACATATCATGTTATTTGAGCACCTTAGCTCGTGGCAGGTGTGCAGTAGTATTAATAGTAATTAAAAGTGCTATTGCTGTGCATAATGTATTAGCAGCTATTGTAACGCCTCACTATAACGCTTAACTAATTAGACGTTAATTATGCATTTATTCCCTTAATCCCTGACACTGCAGAATCAGACATCATGGGTACTATCCAGCATGGCTGCACTTTACTGGAGGGTGAAGGGTCAAGGCAAGAGAGCCATCGACTGCCTGCGACAGGCCCTCAACTACGCCCCCCATCACATGAAGGCAAGTTAGACATCAACTGCTGACCCACCCGGTACTTCTGTTGAATAAATGATTGTTGCAGATATTAAAAATATATATATATATATTCCTTATTTTTCCTCCTGTGTTGTGACCCAGGATGTGCCCCTGATCAGCCTGGCCAACATCTTCCAGAACGCTCGGCTGTGGGAGGACGCTCTCACAGTCGCCCGCATGGCAGTAGAAATTGCCCCGCACTTTGTCGTGAACCACTTCACCCTCGCCAACGTCTACATAACGATGGTACAATCTTCTGTTTTTTGTGACATAACACGCTGCCTGCTCTAGTTAAACCAGTGAGTGCCGCAGCAGAAAGTTGACGTCGCGTGTCTTGTGTTTCTCGACCCACAGGAGGAGTTCGAGAAAGCTATGCGCTGGTACGAGTCTACTTTGAAGCTGCAGCCAGAGTTCGCCCCCGCCAAAGATCGACTAAGAACCATTCAATGTTACCTGCTCACCAAGAGGGACCGCCGTCAGCCCTGAAACCACTGAAAGCAGTCGGATCCCAGGAGTACTCTGCAATCATGCGCGCACACCAGATAAAGAATACTCAGACACATGCAACACTCACCTGAAGACCAGAGAACCTGAACGTGGTTAAAAGATGAGGTATCAAAACTGACATCCAGCTGAGTCTGGGTTCTTTTTTTCTGTTTTGGGGTTGAACTCCCCAAAGAATTAGGTTTGAAACGACACAGAGTACAACTGTAGATAATTTTGCCCCACATCTTAACTGTCAAACGCAGGACCTCTTGTTATCTTACAATCAAGAAGTTATGAAACTCTACTTTTTTTTTCTTCTAGATTTGCTTGACTCGCAAAAACGGAAAGGGAATAAAATAGAATAAGGCTCTGAAGTTCCACTTAATTATTCTGTGTTAATTGGAAGAATAGATCACTTTGTTATTCTTCAAGACATTTTAGCGTTTTGGTATGAGGAGGAAGAGGCGGCGTCTTGGAAGTTCTCAAACATAATAACATACTACGACCTGGAGATGGCGCCATGTTTTAATGTAACTTAACTGGTAATTTCAAGCGAAAAGGAATGTTTTACAGTATTTGTTTAAGTTTATTGCTGAGACGGTAGGAAATACGCCTCTCAACTCAGAGGTTAAAGGAGTTTGGATTAAACAATATATGCCCTCACTTTTTCTGCTTCATAAAATGGATGGGAATTCTCAGTTTTTGCACTTTTTTCTATATCATTCCTATTTATATGGGACCTACGAACTGTTTTGATTTTTTGCTCCGAGATAATTTAAATACAAAAAGAGAGGAACTGAACTATGCTATTTACATTCGCTTCTTAACTTATGGAATTCATAAGGCAGAAAAAGGATTTGCCATTGACCATCTTTAAAAAAAAAACTGAAAGTGGAATCTGTATTAAATGTACAGTATTAAAGGCAGTGTGTGGATTTCATCACTTCATTTCTCTGTCAGTTCTTTCACGATCAACACAGTCACCACATGAATATTTGATTTAAAAACTGCTGTCATAAACGTGGCCGCCTCTTGGTGGCACTGTCTGACCTTTTGAGGCACACTCCTTTTTTTTTTATCAGCTAAAATCTTTTATTATAATAAAGATATAATTATTTTACATCCACATATCAGATCATATTAAAACCTTTGGACATATCGGCCTTCCTCATATGTTACATGTGACGTGGAAAGTTAATTACAAGACTCTTTGATTGCAGTGTCTTCTAACAGGAGAATGAAAAATGACATTTTACGTTTAATATTTGATCTTTATGTTTAATGACATCAGAACATGTCGAACATTCAGCGAGGAATTTATTTTACCGCCTATATTTCTGGTTTAATCGCACACATTCACACACAGCGCACACTCATGTTAAGTGCAGTGACGTTAGTCACATTCATCTTGAATTTAACTGATTTATGCTTTCAAATCTCAGCTAATTATTTATTAATTATCACTGTATAGCACTTTACATTTGTGCTCTTCCAGTTTCACACAGCTCTGGTCTGTATGGATCAATCCAAACATTGATGAGCATCTCAGCCTCACTGATGCTGTTTAAGATACAGAAATCAAAATAATTCACATTTATTGTTTTTTTTTAAATAAACTACTCTATTGAACCATTCACCAGCTACTATACACCGTCGTGATGACTCAGCCATCAGACAGTTCTCCTACACTGAACAGGAAGTGATGCATACTGAATTGATGGACACAACAACAACACGCTAAAATAAAAATGAAAAGAACAGATACTAAAACCTTGGCTGCACTGGTTCTGACTGAGGTGGAGGCTGCAGACAGTGAGTCTACATTACTAAAGAAACCCAGCAATTGTGATGACAGGTTCACTAAAAATAAGACAAAAAGGAACATTTGTAAGCATTGATTAAAAGTTTTAAATAAAGACCAACTCCATCTCTAGTCCTGCACTATATCCATAATACATTTGGGAAATCTTTAGAGTGCACAGTTTACAGGTTCATAATAGTTGGGGAGAAGATACGTTGAATTAAGTCACTCCAGTGTCAAAGATTTTAAAATGGCAGCAAGTCAAGTCGCATAAAGTCATGTTTTCAATGTTTCATTTTTATCTTCATACAACTCAACAATTCATTCATACATGCTCCCTTCGACCTCCAATTTTAATCACCCATTAACACTTAACTGCATGTAAACAAGCTTTGTAGTTCTCAACCTTAACCTTGCAAAAAAAAAAAGAAGATTTTTATTGTTTTTAATTTTTAGGTTGTTCTATCACCTTAAATATGGGACGCTTAAATTCAAACCCGGCAGCTCGAAGCTATTTATGATAATATGATGCTGCCGATGCAGCGTGGAGCGTCTCAGAACAAAGATGGAACAGTATGTCCATTCACACACACACACACAAAAACATCTACACAGTGTCCTTACGAAGCAGCACTTTTTTTCTTTTTTATTCCTGCTGCCTTTTTTTTTCCCCTTTAAATTGCAAGAACTAAAAATGGCACAAGCACAGAGCAGCTTCCTATTTTTAGAGTCCTGTAAAGGAACAAGATGGCTGCAGAGGAAGCTGAAGTGTATGCACAGACTCCTATAAATACAAGCACAACACATAAGAGGGCACATTTGCAGCTACACATTTTCCCGCCCTTCTCTCCTTCAGATTCGGTGCCGCTCAGGACAAACGGGCTGCTGCGTTGCTAATGGACATTATTTATTGTTAAGCCCCCACCATGGTCTATTCCTGTGCTGCTGAACCCACTCCCCTTTCTCTGTTTTGGAATGTTTCTCAATGAATAATTGACTGGAGTGGTATTTTTGACCAGCCCTGTCTTGGGTGCAGTATATAAATAGCTCATGTGCAGCAAAGCGTGCATGGATTTGTCAGGGGCGTTAGGCCTGGGAGTAGGAGTCCTGTTATGTAATAGGCATGTGAGTTGGCACACCACAGAGACACTGCATTGAATGGGTGTGTGTGTGTGTGTGACGCTCTGTACCCATTGAGGGTTTTCAGAGTGATAGTATACTCACTGAGAGTCCTTTGTTAAGTCTGCTGCAGCTGAGGCAGCTCATTTTATTATTGCATTAAACATGAGCGTACAGCATCTATACATTTAAAGAATGCACTTCATTTAATGCGGATGTTTTATTATCTAGAGCATGCTCACGTTCAATATTAATTAGATAAACATTTCTACATTCATTTGAACTATATCCATGTATTGCGCCGCTGTAGTGCAGAAAATACAGAAAACATTGATATTGACGTACAGCTGCGGTGCGTGGTACTAATCTGGCAGTCATGCAAAGAGCAGTTGCATGTTTTTTTAATAGTTGAATCTATTTTTCTGCAACACATTTCAGACCAGTAAGATCGATAACGTTGTCTTCTTCTTGCAAATATTCATGTGCGACTCAAACCTGCTGCTAAACAGATGCTGCAAAATGCGTTTCGAGCCGAGGAATATTTGATGTTTCTCTGAGATTTGGAGCTTCTGATCTGTCATGATGCTAAACTTTTGTTGCCCATTTCCACGCTGGAGTTTGTTATTGCACCTCGCTGTGTGTGGATATATTTGGCTCACCACTGCTGAATATAGTAACGCTGAATGGATGTTGCTGCAAGATATTACATAATAATAGTGAATTTCCTACATGGACATGAAAGGAGATGACGATTTTAAAGACACAGAGACTAGGAGTGGATAGAGTGGATCGAGATTTCAGCACACGAGCGGAAGAGCGTTTACTTGAATGAGGCTGTCTCACATTTATGGTATAGACCGAGAAAGAGTTTGCGTGTATTGTGTTTTCATCATGATATCAGACTGTGACTTGCTGCAGCAGAATAATACTGGTCATGATTTGAGACCAGAGAAGTGTTTCTTGAGGTATATGTATGTATATACCAAGCAAACATAATAGGAATCACACATATATACGTATATAGTGTAAAATCTTAAGAGAAGTAATCATATAACACTTTTCATATAGAGCAATTCTAGACCGTATTATTTTTATTACTATTTACAGAGACCCGACAGTTCCCACCAGGAGCACGCACCTGGCGACAGTGGCAAGAAAAAACTTCATTGTGAGTGGCCATCTGCTGTGACCAGCTGGGTCGTTCAGTGCATCATGGAAAGTTCCCCAGCAGTCTAACTGTAGAGCAACATAACTAAGGGATAGTTCAGGACTCACCTGAGCCAGACATAAGGTGTCTGCCTCCTGAACCCAAACTGGGAGCTGGTTCCACAGGAGAGGAGCTTGATAGCTGAAAGCTCTGGCTCCCATTCTGCTTTTGGAGACTATAGGAACCACAAAGATCCCTGCATTCTGAGAGCTCAGCTTTCTAGTGGGGTACTAGGTTACTATGAGCTATTTGATCACAAACTGTTTTGCAGGTAAGGAGAAGGATTTTATTGAAGTTTTTACAGGTAGCCAGTGCAAAGAAGCTAAAATGGGAGAAATATGTTGTCTAATGCTAGTTTCAGTTGCAATAATCCAGCCTAGAAGTAACAATTGCATGGACTACTTTTTTTTTTTACTGATTTTTGGGATGTTAAGTAGGTGGAAATAGGCAGTCCTTGAAGTTTGTTTTCTGTTGGATTTACGGAACATATCCTGATGAAAAATAACAAAGAGATACCTTACAGAGGTGCTAAAGGCCTGGGTGATCCTATCAAGAGTAACTATATCTTAAGATAATGTATTTCAGGGGTCTTTAGTGACAAGTGTCTGAGTTTAACATCAGAAAAATGCATGTCATCCACATTTCTATGTTGTCAAGGCATGCTTGAAGTTTAGCTTACACTGAAAGTTAATGGTGCAATTCCTAATAATGTTACTTAAAGGAAGCATATAAGGTGAATAGAATCGGTCCAAGCACAGAACCTTGTGGAACTCCGTGACTAACTCTGATGAGCATAGAAGATTTGTTGTTAACACGTGCAAACTGAGATTGATATAGGACTTAAACTAGCTTAGTGTGGTTGTCTTAATGCTAGTTAGATGTCCAAGTCTCTGTAATAGGACATGATGGTCAATGGTGTCGAATTCAGCACTAAGATCAAGCACGTACAAGTACGATTGTTTCCTTCCTTAGTTTATTACATGCAGAGAATAAATGGACAGTGTCTGCTCAGTTCTGATCTGGGATTTTGTGTTTCTCCATATCATGAACTTCAGTCCTAGTGTGGCAGCAAAACTCTATTTTCTCCACCATCTGCTCTTTATGTTTTGGATAGGATTCATTTCAATACTATACTAGTTCACTAGACATTCATAGAGCATGCATTTTGTTTTGCTAGGCTGTATCCACAAGGGACTTTCTGGCCATTTATTTCTAGTTCAGTGTAATAAAAATGCATTGGCCCTGTGGGGACAATAGATTTCACTTCCATTAACACCAAAGTCCCTTCTTCTCGTGTCCTCATCCTCTTTACTCTTACTTTTCCCGCAGCCTGAATAGTTCTAGTTGATTACTGTATATTACTCTGTGTTTTACTTAAGGTAGTTAACGCATTACAGAAATTCTGCAGCCTTGTCTCCATCTAATCTGAATTTACTCGTGACTGTGCTTCGCTGTTGCTGTGGTACCATGGACAGCTCCAGAGTAATGCCATCACACTCTGTCCTCATCACGCTGCTGAGACCTGTTCAGCCCTGTTTACACAGATGAATGACCAAAGACAGGAACGACATAAAATGTCTTGGAAATGTGTTCAGTGACCACATTCTTCCAGGATATCTTAAGGGTCCAGTATGTAGCATCTAGCTGAGTACTCACACTCCTTTTCCGAACATGAAGGAAAAACTGTGGTGGTCACAGAAAATACAAAAGACCTTATTTAAAGCCAGTGTTTGGTTATTACATTCTGGGCTACATTTGATGTAGAAAGAGTCATTCATGCACTAATATCATCCAGCCTGGACTACTGTAACTCACTCTACCCAGGCATCTCTCAGGTTACCATTTCCTGTTTAAAACTAATTCAGAGCGCTGCAGCCCAGTTAGAAACAAGATCCAAGAAACCGCCAGACCCCGGCGTTTTGGAACCAGGACCTTAAGACTCAATTTTATTGATTGATGTGTTTTTTAATGTAAATTTTTCTTATGTTTTGTGTTTTTTCTGTATGCACCGTGACATCTCTGGACTGCTACTGAAGTTTCTAATAGGTATTCCCTCATTTAGTGTTTTAATGATGGTGGTGTAAAATAGGCTGAGCTGCAGCTTATGATTCACATGATTTTCATACTCAGGAACATTCAGTGGACAGAAGCATTGTCATTGAGGAATAGACCATCAGTTTTCCTCTTTTTAATCTACTAACACAGCACATCTTACATCCTGCCATTGGCTGTGGAGAGCATCAAGCCTTTTTTATTTCAAAAGATTGAAGTCTAAAGGAGCAAATTCAAATTCTTATTTCGAAGTCGTGGACTCAGAGCACATTTCAAGACTGTTTCAGACTTTCTGTTTGTGCACACGCTCACACAGAGGGCGATTTTGATCTTTTTAGGCGGATTGAAAGGTTTAAGTATAGATTCTCCCATTGCGCACATATACACTGCATTAAACGTGTCTGTAAACCATCCATTATCAGTCATGTGCGAGAGCTGCAAGGAAACCTACACCAGTAACTTTAAGTACTTGTTTGTAAGACCACTGAGTGTGTGGTATCACCCATTTATGATCACAGATCCTCTCTTCACTGTGTTATAATTTATCTGTATGAGCAAATCATTCAGTCCTGCAGCTCCTCATTTGGTGCCATAATCCTGGAACGTCTCCAGGTGAGCTCTACATCAAACTAAACATCCGCTCTTAAAAATCTGTGGGTGGATAAACACTCAAAACCTTTCTGCAATGTGAGCTGCATCACCGCCAATCAGCCCTCGGACAGGTGAAAGGTTAATTCCCTCACAACATTTTGTGGACAACTTTCCCTGCTATCAACTGAATGAATGTAGTCGAATGGAGTAAGAACAGCCCGGTACATATCTTTAATCACAGTCCACTGCCCTCCATGAATGACTTGCATGAATCCAGAGAGGAAAAGCAGGACAGGATGAATGGAGTCTGTCAACTGGGACCATTTAATGCCAGGAAATAGCAAATATTTTATATCAGACAGCACACCAGGGATCACACAGGTGTGCATAGTGTGTCTGTTGGACTGATTATTTATGTTAAAGACAAATATTCATAAAATGCAAAAAAAATATATATCATAATTTATTCCATCCTGCATCCTAAAATATCAAAATAGAATACACGAATGATGATGCCAAAGTTGAATCTCCTGTAAATGTAATGCCATGAAAATCCTACAGGTTGCAGCTTTAAAGAACGAGACAGTGTCTCATTCTTAAAGAGACAAAAAAAAAAAGAAAGATTCATAATCTGACGAGGATTATGTCTCTCTGTGGTTATATTTGTGCACTCAGAAACCAGATCCAGCCTTCCTTTCCACCCTGAAAGCCGTCCTGTGTTTATGTTTTGCCTCTCGTACAGTATAGTAGGCTACCCTGAGCAGAGAAACCCGCAGCGCCAGGCATGTTGAGTATGGGAGTTAAAAATAGCATCATCGGTCGGCCAAGCGCCGCTCCGTTACTACGCGTTTCAGCATTCTGCCCTGTGCAGGGGGGAGTCTGCAGGACGGAGGCTTTCTGTGGAGCTCTGCATCATCACACTGAGGGCCACTTTGAGGGTCTGCTGGAGGGTAAACCCAACCTGGAGTCATTTCAGACACCTTTACAGGCCTGATTATGCGTAAAAGCGTCAAATAAACGAACGTTTGGTGTTGGTTTCTCTCCTCATGACCAATGGACTTGACAGTTTACTCTTGATTTGTGTGTGGTAGGCTCCTCCTTTGCTCCCAGTGACATGAAACAAAGGTTTGACCAAAGCCAGGAAAAAAATAATGGCCTTTCCAGTTTGGATGAGGAGGTGGCTGCGCCTTCTTTAGCCTATATCCTCTGCTGGATGTTTCGCTTCTTCTTCTTCTTTTTTTTTTTAGCCACAGAATAGGCAACGGAGGCGCCAAGCATCCACCTTCAAAGTGGGAGATTCTCCACCTGACGTCAATAGTGACTGACGCAGCCCCCAGGAGAAGGAACTATTTTATTCATCCATTTCTTTTTCTGAGGGGTTGGTGTTTAAACACAAAATAGTGCGCGTAAAAATCAAATCATGTGCCATTTGTGGTTCAGATTTATGGTATTATGGTTATGTATGGTGTCGGTGTGCGCGCGCAATGGTGGTGTAGCCACGGTGCTTTCAGCAGCAAATCATGAATTAATAAAAGTCAAATCCTGCACACTTCCATGATTCCGGTTTTAAATCCGGGCGTGCAGCTTATTTATTTTTCCTTCTTCTTCTTCTTCTTCTTCTTCCACAGCATCATTATTAGGGAGAGATGCTGCCGTGCACACGCATCGTATCACGCATGGAGGGGGTTTGAGAGGGGGTGTGCTGGAGGGGGCTCGCGCCAGTTCTCAAACGCTGCACGCTCGAAATTCCTCCAAGGAACCTCTGCGAGCTTTTCTTTTTTCATCACGCGCGAGCTAAAAATAGAAACGGGGTTGGATCGTGATCCAGAAATAGATAGGGGACATCACTCCTATAAAAGGCACACCATTCAAGAGTACAGTGTGTGCACAGTTTGAAGAAGCGAAAAGCCAGAGCATATTTTTTTTTTAATGGAGAAAGCTCTCTGTGTTTTTTTTTCTTCTTCTTCTTCTTTTTGTTCTTTTTTTTTTTTATCCATATTTTTGTGGCACTTTTGAAAAAAAAAAAAAGGAATCTGTCGCTGCTACACCGGTGAGTTGTGTGAAAAAGAAAAAAAGGCTGCTTCTTTTCTTTTGCTTCATGTGTGTGTGTCTTTTTTTCTTTTTTTAAAAAAACTCAGGGTAGGTTTATTGAGGTTGGATATGTGCGCGGAAATAAACGCGATGTCATGTCAGTGTTTTTGTGTGGATTTCTGCAGCATGCTTGGAGGGTTTTGTGTTCGCAGCTTCCACGGGAATCACCCTCGGTTCTGATTCAGAAAAAAAAAAAAAAATAGGGTGGATAAGGGTGTCTTGTGTCGGTTTACTGGTGCTGATGTCTTCACTGTGACACTGTCTGGTAGTTGGTGGTTGGACTTTGGCTTCAGATGTGTGGATCTTTTTTTTTCTTTTGCTTTTTGCTGGGAGCTGTCCTCTGCCTGTGGTGCTGAAGTCTTTCAAGACTGCCTTTGCTCTTTTTTTTTTCCACGGAGCGTCCTCACAATGCCACTGTGGGCATTTCTGATAAGTTTCACGCGCCAGATTTCACACAGAATCATCTCTCTCATTTTAATCTGCTCATATTCGGCTCATTTTTTTTCCACGCAGCTCCTCACATACATTTTACAATCTGACCCTTGTTTGCAGATCCTCTCTCTCTCTCTCTCTCTCTCCATCTCTTTCTCCCCCCTTTTGTGCGCGATGAGACTCGAGTCGTGACTGCTAAAAGTGAGTAAGGCGCGTGCTGCGTCAGTGGCGTCTGGCTCCGGTGCGCTCGAGACAGATGGGGGGAATCGTGACCGGCTGGGAAGACGCGTCCACGAATGAAAGGCACGGATGGCCCAATGAAAACGGAGCGAGGGGTGGGGCCCCTTGCTTCGGCAGCTGGAAGGCTTTTGGAGCCAAATTAACCCTTTGCAAATAAAGGAAACTTCTACTATTAATGAAAGTGGAGGCTCCGCGGATATGAAAGCACACACCAGATCACGATGAGATTCATCTGTTGTGGCATTTTGCTCGGTTTTAATGTCGCACCGGTGCTCATAGTGGATGTTGGAGGGTGGTGGTGGGGAGAGGGAGGATGGGTGGTGGTGGTGGTGGTGGTGGAGAGGGGGAGTAATGAAACTGTCAGGTGCTTTGGCCTCCTGCTTAGGTGCTCTTTTCCTTTGCATCGCCATTGGTAGATGACGACTCGTCCCATCCAATCAGATCGCCGCCGTCCCTCTGCTGCGTGTTGAAGTCTATAACGGCAATGAGATGCCGCCTCTCCTCATCGCCGCTCTTTTTAATAACAAGGCTGCGTGTTGCTGCAAAGCAATGCCAATCCAGTTTTTTTTTCTCTCTCTCCTTCTTTCTTTCTTTTACATGCCACATCCTCGGATGACACACCAAATAATCGTTTGAGCACAAACACCCTCATGCACAAGCTGATTTTTTTTTTTTTTTTTAATATATATTTATATCTGAATACACTCTGAGGATGGAAACCCAGAGGAGTCGTGGACTGGATTGGTTGGACGTGGATTTTCTTGGAGCAGTTGTCCGTCACGAATCTTTTTGCGGTCTGGGCTTGCTGTGCATACATGAATCTGGGAAGCCCTTACCCCAAAAAGCATTTGTGGAGGATATGAACGTCGTTCACGTTGTTGTGGATTGAGGAAGTCACAGCTGCTGCTGCTGCTGCTGCTACTGCTACTGCTACTGCTGCTGTCAAAGACACGGCTCAGTGGTGTGTGTGTGTGTGTGTGTGTGTGTGTAACATCGAGGTCTGGACTCACAAAGTGCACAAAGTGTGACCCATGCTCAGTCGTTGTAATAGCGTGATTACACATTGAAATCACTTGCCTCTCCAGCTGTGACACATCAGGAAGAGTGTGCACTCATTCAGCAGTTGTGTTGTGCATGATTATGCACAGTCTTTGTTTGTATTGTGACATAAATAAACATATTTCAAAACACCATCAACAAAAATAGTTTTTACTGGATCAGAAATTCAGAAATCTGCATCAGAATAGCACATATATATATATATATATATATATATATATATATATATATAAAGGCTCTTCAAAATGCAGCAGTTTTCTTGTTTAGGCGAGCAGATGAAAATGTTGACATCTTCTTTAGTAGGAGCTTTTTATTTTTAGCAACGCCTTGTTTTGATTCTTATATTTCTGCTGACTAAACATCTGGGACGTAGACTGAACGTTGGACAGGCGGCTGTCAGCGAGATGAAGATGAGTCAGCTGTGTGGATTTAGTAATGTTTATAGGAATAGTTATTAAGGGAATTTGTTCAAAGCAACAATGTGACGGATTCAATAATGTTTACGTTACCTAAATCCACTCATTTAAATCAGAATTCTGGGAGTTGGAGTCCTGTGCAAATCTTTGGATCACTGGAGAAACCTGAAGCGTTGTTACGTCATTTTTGAATTTTCTTGCCATTTGAATTCTTTTCCAAACACGCACTTTGTTTCTGTTTAAAACGCATGCTGGAAATTGCAAGAACTCCTTTTCTATAAGTCATTTTCACAGCATACTTGGATGTTTTCAATGTTTTCTGCTGCATTTATTTTCATTCGTGTTTGCTACATTTACACCATTAAACAAAAACTCCTTCTCTCTTCTCTCTTCACTTCTGCTCTCTCACGTTCCTTTCACTTTATTTTCTTTACGCCTTTTGAACTCACAGGTTCTCTATTACGTCACACAAGCTACGCTGGGACACAGCAGCAGCAGCAGCAGTGACCAAACCACGGCGAGGTGGAATCCACAGAGTGAGTGGGGAAAAACTGTAAGAGAGAAGTAAACAGTGGTTCGTCATCACATTCATGCTCAGGCTGCATGGATGTAACACTGCCTTTCTTTTACGTCTTGTGCTTCACCCTAAGATTATGTTGTGTCTAAAGATTTCTCCTTTTTTCTTCTTCTTGGAATCGCTTTTTGTCCACACAACCTTTTCTTCTTTTAAAAGTGATTAAACTTACCTGCATGGGTCCACTTATTAAGCTAAGAATGAGCCCAAATCACAATAGTTACCAGCCACATGAGAGATTTCACATGTTTTTATTCAGGCTTGGCGCTAAAACGTCGAGAACGCGTCACAACATGGTGTTGTGTTATCTATCAAATGCTGGAATCAAGGCCATATTGCCGTGTGAAGATCATTTTTGGGGTCAAAGTCTCCACACAGTTGTAAAGTCTTCAGATTATTTCATTATTTTTATTATTAGTAGTAGTATTTTTATTGTTAATATAGATGAAAAGACCAGACTTGATAAATTATACTTATTTTCGCTTGTAACATCTCCAAAGTGAAGCTTTTCCTGTTTTTCCTAAAGTGACATGAATCACTGACCTCTTTAAATCGGCACTGTGAAATATTTTTAACGAGAGTCACTTCAGGGGTCCCAAAGCATTCTGGGTCCTGGGGTCTCACACCATGCCTGTGAGCAAGCAGTGAACTCCTCCTCAGCTCCAGTGCAGCAGCTCACATAGTAGGGAGCTCCTGGTTTGGGTGATTAAGAATGTGTTTAAGTCTCCTCCTCCCTGAAATTTCTCCTCCAGGCCACTTTTTTTAAAAAATCGGCTCACCTGCTTAAAGGAGACATGATAGCAATTACACTAAAGTCAGAATAACACACACACACACACCAGTCAGAAGACAGTTTAGTTCTCTGTTTTTATGAGGTGTGAGGACGGTGACGATAACGTGGCAAAAAGACAGAAATAGTCAAAAGATGAAGTGATGTCTACAGTGACGGACAACCAGATTAAAAAAAAAGTCTTTGACCAAAATGATTTCTGTTTCAGAGAAATCAAAAGAATACTAAATACTGCAGAAACACATGCGCAGAGCTTTGATCCGAGGAGTTAAGATGCTGGTGTGTGTGTCTTTTTCTTGTTACGCGATCATATTGTCGACATATTCGCACTGTACTGCACTGCAAATCAGAAGGTGATTTGTTGTTTCAAACGAGTGCATTTTTAATTTCATTCCCATAGTTTGTGATGTGCCGTACGTGTTTGCAACTGGACACACACTTTGCATGAAATTCAACAAAGGCACAGCACTCTGAAATAATGTTTCTACGTATATTAGGACATGCCATCTTCTAGTTTTTCTTGGACTTCGTCCTTTAGGTTATTTATTTTCTCTTGTGTGAAGTATTGAAATCTTAATTTGAAGGCACAGAGAGCAAGTTGTGTATCATTTTATGTTTTTTCAGATGTGTTTGTGTGTGTGTTCTTTACAATTATTTTATAAGTAACAGCCTGAAACTAAATAACATGTGCATACGTGTGTGTGTGTGTGTGTCATCCACGTCCAAACTTAGAACATTTACAGCAGCCGACACTACACGTAGCTGCTCTGTGTTTCATTTATATGATTCATTTGCTGAAATCTTACAGAGACGTTGATGCATAAATATCACCAAGTATCTTTAAACTACATTCACGTGTTCTGCGTTTGTATCCAGCAGAAAAGTTTGAAATAAAACCAGTTGATTTTTTAGTTTTCGGACGTATGCTGAGCAGCCAGACTCTTAACACTGATTAAATAGAAATGTGTAACACGCGCTGTATGGGTCAAGAAAATATTCAACTATCTCGAACTGAAAAGAAATCTGATAAGCATCAACTTTTATTCAGAATGTGGAACTTCTTTGAGTACACCATTGAGCTCAGCTCCTCGTCTTCCCGTGAATAACCGATTTGTGCTCTTTTTTTTTTTTTTCTCAATTTAACAGCAGATGACAAAAAAGAGAGACGAGACACAGAGAGCAAGTTGTGTGCACGGAGTCAATGTGCGTCTTTGTTAGTGTTTTCTGATATATGAGTGTGTGTGTGTGTGTGTGTGTGTTACCTTTTACTGTACACTTCCAATCTTGTGCTTTCTTCTCTCCCTGTTTGTTCAAATTAATTGAACAAAATTTGATGTTTTGATCTCATTCCGTCTTATTTTGTCACGTCTTTTTACTTTTCTTCTTTGTCCTAACGTGCCACAATGACGATGGACTGAATGAGAAATCTCCCAAGATTCGCTGAATGTTTTAATGATGATTTCCTCTGATTGTGAATGTTATTTCCAGTTTAACTGTACGCCGTTAACTCAGTGTTTTGTTTCAGAAGGTACCGTGGTTCGATGTCGCTTTTACCTTTTATACAGGAGCTTAATAATAAAAGTAGTGAAAGCTTCTAACACCACAACGTTTGGAGTGCCATGTTATAAGAACATTGTAATCAGTGTGTACATTTGTGATGTTTTGTTATAAACTTTAATAAAAGCATGTGAAGATGATGTCCTGTGTTTTCTTTGTGTCGGTGTGTGAATTTAATCTGACAGATGTGAAAAAGACAGAATAAAGTGTCCCATAAGCTAATTATTTCTATATAAATGTGTTGTTCTTTGTGTATGTTCCCATAACCGACAGATTGTTCTCACTGCACATAGTCATAAATCTCCAACTTTTTTTATCAACGAGGTCGGAAAAATAAACAAAAATGATGACATCATGATAAGGAGCTGTCCATCAACATATGGTGCTGAATTACCGGCTGGGACGCACTATGTTGTGTGATTAAAATACACTTATATCATACACACTTATATATATGTATATCATATATTATATATATTACTTTATCTTGTTTTTTTTCTCTAAGTCACAAGTCACTTCCTCCCTTGATTTTTTTTTCAATGCAACAGATTTAACCCGCACTCTTCATTCACACACCCTCACACGTGGACATCTGGCCGACTGTACTTGCCTACAGGCTCTCCTGGTCATGATCAGCAGCTGGTCCATTTATGTCCGAGATGTCCCTTTAATCTAAATTTCATTCAGGTTCCTTTGAGAGCTTAGAGCCAACATTTTAGACTCCTGTTTACCATTGCTGCATTTCTATTTTTAGATGCAATGCTCTTATGTAACGCTCACTCTCACATTATGGACCACTGCTGTCTGCTCCACTTGGCTGAATTGCGTACTCCCTGTGTACGTGTGTGTGTGTGTGTCTGTGTATTAAGTTAGATTCAATTAAGTCCTGTAACTTTTATACAATAAAAATAAATTTGAATTTAAGGCTAAATTTCTATCATCACATGTAGCTGGAAAAAAAATTAAGCATAAACCAACATTTTACAACAAACACAAAATATCTACATCGTGTGTAAGGCTGTTCTGTAGGTGGTTTGGTCTGATGGATTTCTCACGCTGCTGTGATTTATCCATATCTCCAGTTCAGATTTCAGTTTTATTTGTCATATGTAGATTAACAAAGAGTCAACAGTACAATGAAATGTGTTGGACAAGAGAAAAACATGCAACAGCACTGGACACAGAAGATATAAAAACAAGCTAAAGAAATAAAATACAATACAAGAACGTGTAAGTAAAAACTGGAGTGATTTAATAAAATCTCATAAAATAGAATAAAAAATATGTATATGTGGTTATACACTGTATAAAAGTGGAAAGGCTTGTCAAGTGTTTATACAGTGTTTCCACAAAACCTATAAAACATTTTTAATGTTGCAGTTTATTCTGCCAGTTTTCATTAGAACAAATACATAATCCACTGAAACACACCAGCAGTGTAAAAACAGACGAGACTTTTAGGTACAGACATTTTGCACAGTAACAGAGTCTGACAGTATAATATGTGTAGTCATGAACAGTAGGAATTTCATATAGGACTTTTTTGTTGTTGCATTTTTAAAACATTTATTTCAACCTACTCAAAAAACAAAACAAAAAACCTCTCAAAGTTTGTTTTTTTCTCTCTTAAAACCACTGAAAACTGCTCAGATCACTGTGATCGACATCCATACACCAACAATACTTGGAAAGTATTATTTTGCACAGCTGCAATATGTAATGTATATAGGCTAGATCGTGTATTTAGTCTTCAGCTGCAAAACTATAACCCTGATGTGAAACATTAACATCGTATATTCTGTAATGCAGGAAGTCAAGCAGGAGCTGTAAGAGCACAGGCTGTAAGTTTAAGACGACTTGACATAAACAAACCATGACGTGTGTACAGTGACACACACCTGCTGTAAAACAGGCAGTAGGTAGTAGTGATACAGTTCATGGTGGAGCCTGTCAAGAATAATTAGACTGAATTATACTGAAATAAATAGAAAAGAAACACCCATTACAGAAATTCATAGAACATATTAACAGCTATGATGACTTGTTAAAGAATAATTTAAAATCAAAGTGTAGTTGCTGGACACTTGCTGCAAAGGTGTGTGTGTGTGTGACTGTTACAAAAATAAAGAAGATAAGATGAGAGAAGTAGATACATATTCCAGATATTACAACTCCTAAAAGCAAAGCAGAAATATAGCAAATGAGAGCTGTTTTAAGAATGAATAAAACTGGAGGGAGGTAGTGGAATATAGTCAAATATATAAGATTAAAATGTAGTTAGGTGTATGTAGAGGGAGGACACAATTATGTCTGATTTGTAAGATTATACTGGATATACAAAAATACATCTTTTTAATTTTTTATTTAATTTAAATCAATTTTTATTTTTCGTCCTTCATCTTTCTACATTTTATTGCTGGTTTATGCAATTTATCATTATGTTTTTTATGCATTACTTAACTTTTTGAATTTTAAAAAAAAATTGTTTTAAACATTGTTTTAAATGTTGCAGTGATGTCTTCTGCTGCTCTTTTGCCTGAGTATCTTGTTCGTGCCTGTCTGTCAAAGCACTTTGTAAATGCTGCTTTTAAAAGGTGCTATATAAATAAAGTTATTATTATTATTATTAGTATCTTTAAACCTCTGTGTAAAGCAGTGTGAAGCCTGATAACTGTGAATGCTATTGTTTTTTTTTTTCAGAAGTAAAACATAACCTGAAGAGATAACTTGAGCTTGAAGAGATAATAAAAGGTTTAAATGATAAAAACAGCATTACAGCTCTGTAAACGCCGTGTTAGATACCATTTTACATATTTTCTATACATGTGAGGACTCTGCTTCACCAGTAGGTGGTGCTGAAGCTCTCACTTGTTCCAGTTTGCTGTCAAAAGGCGGGAAAAGAAGAAGAAAATGAGCCAATCACAGCCAGGAAAGGTCGGAAGTGTCCAACAGGGAAGTAGCTTCTGCACTTTGAGCCGTTAGCATCACACTCACACACGCGTCAGAAAGTCTAGACGTTATTACCGACAGGTACTACAGACACAGTGTGTGTGTGTGTGTGGAGCAGGTATGTCCAGCGGTGGAGAAGCCGTTTTACGGGCCGTGGAGGCGCCTCTGTTCTGGCTCGGTGCTCTCACCGCGGCCTGGTTGTCGGTGTGCTCCGTATACCGACTGCTGTCCGGGATCAGGGTGTGGGTGCTGGGCAACGGGCGGCTCGTGTCACCCGCCAAACTGGGGAAATGGGCAGGTGAGACACTGTATGGAGGACAATGAGGTTACTGTGTTTATGTCATTTACTATTTAACTGTATAACACATTAGAAACACATGACTCCTGAAGTCACACGTGTGTGTATTTAATATTCGTTCAATGAACAACGTGTAAGCTGCTCAGTGAACACAGTAACTGCAGGAAAGTGACTTTTGAGCCTGTTTCATGTGAATATTACATCAGAGATGACTTTGTACACAGTTCTCTGTCTGTGTTATGTGTTTTCTTCATATTAGTAATCATACATACTTCTTGTTTGACATATTCAGTGTGTTGTTCTCGCAGACTCTGAGCTCCATGGTTGTTTTTAGATGAAGACGGTTGATGTCATTCAGATTTTTGTTTGTTATTTTAACTAGACAAGCCAAGAAAGAGGAGTCTTTATTTGCATTTATATTTACCTTCTTAATTATCTAAACATGAATCCAAACTGCCAAAACACAAACAGTTGTATTTACTTTTTTTTTATCATGTCACTCATAACCTGAAACCTTTTCTGTTTCTGCTCACTGAAATTCGTAATCTGTTGCATCTCCGACTGCGTCCATCATCGTTGTTAAAGACGATATATGTATTCTTCAAATTCTTCTCTGGTCTGAGAGTTACCAACAATGTAACGGATGATCAGATATAGATGACAGGCTGTTGAGCAACGAGGAACAATATGTATCTCTAGAAATCTGTTTTACTATGAATTTCCTTTTTAGTTTTACAATCTGGACTCCTTATTGCTTACTCTAACCTCGTCACACAGTAGTTCTGCGTTAGATAATGTGCTGAACTTCATCATGCAGGTGAGAAACTGTGTGACGGACGTTAACGTTGCAGTCTTAGGTGTAAACAGTTGATGTCGTTTTGGGATTTCTTTACTGTTTTAACTAAACGAGCAAAGAAAGAGGAGGCCGTATTTACATTGAGATTTACCTTTTTAATTACGTCACTGCTTACATTTCAGGTTTTTTTCTTTGCAGAGAAGCGTCGACACGAAATTCAACTTTAGCATCTGTCTCCATAGAGCTTGTTAAACTGAAACGCCTCTGCTTTGTGGTCGTCACTTTCTCTGAACATGAATCCAAGCAGCCAAAATCTAAAAGGAATAACATAATAGACATGATAATGTTCGTGATCTCGTCTAAAAACACGTTTTACTGGGTATATTTAATGTCCAAAGGAACTTCTCAGGAACTTCATTACTATTACTATAATACTATTATTATTTTTACTTTTTTTTTCTCATGTCTCACACGGTTGAATTTAGACGTTTCCACCTATATCAACAAAAGCTGAACGTTGGACACTTTGTAAAGCTAGAGTTCATGGCAGGGCTGTTGTGCTGGAGTCCACTGGATTGCAACGAGGTGACTGGGTGAAAATCACAGCAGACACATTTTAAAGTTATTTTTGCTGAGATTTCGGCCTACTGTAAAAGAAAAAAAAAAAGGTTGGGCACATAGACTGTATAAAACATGGACGTAGTCTCCATGATGTCACCTGCAGGTTTCTTTGAGTTGTGGAGGCTCTGGTTTCTGCCATTTTAGCAGTCCTGCATGGTTCACTAGTGACTAAGTCTCCTGATATGGCTTATATAACATGACTGATATGACATACCTGTTAGACATTATGGCTTCTTTGTCCCAGCAGACACAGCAGACACACAGTGTTTGTCTTTTCACATGAAATATAAGGGCCGGGCAGGGAATGATCAGCATTTTGTCACTGGGTGTAAATTGTAGTAAATCTTGTTACTGGATTACGGCTTGAGGGGATTATCAAACCACACTGAATGCCGTCCATCTGTCCAACCTGCTCACTGTCTGAACGTTGAACCTTTGAACTGACCGCTAGGATTGCTTTAACGTTCGCCAACATCAGTCTGCTGTTCAAGGTTCATAGTATAATACAAAAAGCTGCTAGATGCCGGGTAATAAAAGTTTTCTGAATGATCAGTTCTGTAAACATTTGAGGAATAGAAGAAAAAAAAAATCCAAAAATGATTCATCAGCTGATATTCTTTATAAACTATAAATGTTTTTTTATCAATAATCCCTCAGATGCGGTTTATTAAACACATGTGACAAAGATATGTAATGGAGACAGTTTACTGTTAAACTTCATTGTTTAAAATGACATCAGTAAACTTAATTCAAAGTTTTAATAAAATTCTAGTTTAAAATAAATAATTCTACATAAAAAACACAATAAAACATAATTAATAGATCTAAATTGCATCACGCATCTTTTTCTGCATTATGTCTTTGATATTGGTGCACATTGGACAATACAAATGTATCCGTGCGGGCCAATATCAGCTGATATTTCTAGATGTTATATTATATTGAATCCTACGTGATCAATCAAAATAAGATGAAAAACAAAATGCATGTTCATTACTCATGTATTTTCAGATTCTCAATCCTAAATTATTTGACGTATTTATCTTTGTTTACTTGGCTGCTCCGCATTTTCTAACCTTTTCCAACCCGCGCAGTCGAAGTCACATCAGTCTGCTCGAGAAAAACCAAATGTTTTCTGAGGATACGAGCCGAAGTTGCCTTTTGCTCTTTTCGCGCGCGTCTAAAAATGGAAACGCGTCAGGCGGTGTTTTTTTTTTTATTTTTATTTTTGGATTACACATGCAAAATGATTCAGGATATCCAATGAGGCAAAAGGAGCACGTTAGCCTCGGCTGCTGCTCTCATTCACAAACTTCTGTCTCAGTGAAGTGGACTTGATTGTGAGGACGGCCTGATTATGTAAGAGAGGACTAGAG
Source organism: Miichthys miiuy (assembly GCA_036365135.1). Classification (NCBI taxonomy): domain Eukaryota; kingdom Metazoa; phylum Chordata; class Actinopteri; family Sciaenidae; genus Miichthys; species Miichthys miiuy. The sequence goes on from CM071603.1 coordinate 26,846,783, forward strand.
CCATTCATAAACGAGACGCATGATCCTTCGGGATTCTGGTTCACTGGTACCCACATGACACTTTCTGTGAGTCTGTGGCAGTATTACAGAGAAGCATTGTAGTGCTATCCTGCTATCTGAGACAAAGCTCCAATTCTAAGTAATAAAACTGTTATATGTAATAAAAAGGCAGCTGGTCTTATAAATGAAGTTCATATGACATTAACATGTTTCTGAAACAAAAGTTGGAGCTACGTAAGAGTTACATTCATGTATACAGTGCAAATAGGCACAAAATGTAATCTGACTTCTTCAGTTATGATGTTCAAATATAGCTACACTTTACAAATATAGGCTGCACCCACGCACATGTGGACCTTGTAAATGATTGTTGCTAGGATACAAGCATGTTGGTCGCATAATATAGCATCTCTCTATCTTATCGGGGCTCGTTGTTGCATATCCAACATATATTCACATTTGTTGCAATAAGACGTTTCAGATATGGTAGTACATGATTTAATTATTTTGATTGTTCTCCAACCCAGATTCCAAAAAAAGTTGGGACATTTTCTGAAATATAAATAAAAACAGAATGCAAACAACAACAACAAACAACAAAGTTTATCATTTTAAACATTAAATATCTCGTGGTTTATCAATTGAATATAGGTTAAAGTAGTAGTGCTTCGTGCAATGTTACGTCACGTAATCTGTTAATCTGCGGTTCATTGTTTTGTCATATAAAATTACAGAAAACAGTGAAACATGGCCAGTATAATTCCCCAGATCTCAAAGTGACATCTTCAAATGTTCAAACCCATCCAAAGACATTCGGTTTCAGAGAGAAGCAGCAACATTTCACATTCATAAAATTGGTACCAAAGATTTTTTTTGGCATCAGAATTAATCATCAAAAATGGATTAATCAATTAATAACTACATACTTGTTTGATCAGTTCAGATCGCTCCCTTAAAAACTAAAAAAAATAGCAAATACAGACTAAAAAAAAAATAAAAATGTGTGCTAATCTTGCCAGTACAGTCTATAAATGTATTGGCTGTTTATTAATTATTGATAGAATGAATTCCCGCCAGTTCTTTCAGCATGAAATGATTTGTTACAAATGCATGCACTGTTTACTGGAGGGAGGGAGGAAAGGGGCAGTCTGGAAGTAGGGCAGGACTTTGGCTTGTCACAAATATTGGGAAACGGGAATGCGTTAGCCAAATCCTCATTATGTCGTCTTTTTAAGTGCACGTTCGTTTATGTTTAGCGATAAAATAATGTTGGCTATCAAACCCAGCACCCGAATGGGAACACATAGTAGCACTATCATCAGAACACCTAGCCGGCCTAACCTACTTTTGTAGAAGACAGCAGTTCCTAAAATAGCCCTTGTTTTATTTGACTGAAGGGAACATGCACTCAGCTGTGAAAGCTTCTTTTTTTTTTTTCTGTTCCGACTGCAAAACATTTCATTCTTAAAACAACTAAAAATAACCCAGCCTGTTTCCCTCATCATTGTGCCTGCAGACTCTCCATCACTCTCCCCTCCTCTTCTCTCTGTGCTATTTTTAGTTGCCCCCAGGATCCCCCATGTTCGTGTTTGTCATTTTCTCTCCTCTGTCCTCCCCCAATCCCTTCTGCTTGGCTCTGCTGCAGCCCTAGAGGATGCTTGGCACCTCGGCATCATCTGTACTCAGGAAGATCACACAAAGGGGAAATGGGTACAGCAAAGGGCAGATAGAGAGATGAGTAAGAAAAAAGAAAGAACGGTGTCAAAGTAACAAAGTATTCGCTTAAAATAAACTTCGGCGTCTCTGCGGGGATATTTGGATTAGACATTGCGGCAGCGGCACAAACGTTTCATGAAAACAGCAACGATCAGGTGTTGTAGTGCTCAGCAATATAGCTGAGCTGCATCTTTTATTAGTATGATAAATAAGTCCCATATATTAACAATATTATGTATATTATACTCAAATCAAATAAAAAAACAACATGTAATCAAAACACTTTGATTAAGGACGCGTTGAGCTGATATGCCAGATCGGTAACAACGATGAAACTGACTTTATTAACTCCGTTTTTAGTGGCACAGCAGTCCCTGTCCTCACATAACCTCATATAAAACAATCCAAGCGTGCGGTGACGTATACAGCTTCTGAAGATGAAGAGAGCGCTGGTGTTGGAGGTGATGGAAGTGGAAAAAGTTTGAAGCTTTAAATAATAATAAAAGTGAGGCTAAGGACGGCAGATAATATCAAAAGGCTATATTCACACCACCATGAGAACTGCGTGGAAATAACATAAACTGTTTGAATGAAAGTGGAGGAAGTCTCCGTGACGTCACCCACAGGTTTCTGTAGAGCCGTCAGAAGTGCCTGAGTCGGTCTCACATTCTGCCCAACTCATCCTGGTGGATAAACTTTAAACCCCAAGATAACACCACAAATACTATACGCCCAGAATTAGCCAAAGAGAATGTCTTTACCCATGGAGGTGTTACTGTCAGCATATTCTAGTCTGGAGACACAGATGTCTGTTTACGCAGATTGGAACGTCAACGGCAAGCTATCTATTATGTCTAGGAAGGCAGCAATAGGTCTCTTCGACCCTGGCCACCACAGTGTTGAGATAGACTGGCACCTACTGTTCTCAAACAAAGCTACTGCCGAGGACCTCAAGGCCCACACATGACCTCGTGTAACCTAAGGATAGAAAATTCCATAACACACACCACTGAAGCCGACTATAGATGAATCCAAAATGAGCAAAGACGTGGAGCATGTGTGGAGCTGAGGCGGGCTGAATGAAGCCCGGATGCTCAAATCAGCCACCTGTCAATCGAAGTGGCCTCGCTCTTAAATATGCGTAATTGTAAGTCTTAAAATAATGTGATGTGATGAGTTATATAGCAATTCTTCAAAAGGTGGTACCATCAACGTATTTTGACGCACATTTTAAATTAACGTGATAGAAAAGTCTGAAGGAAACTTCAAAATTCAAAAAGACTTTGCATAAATTTCGCAAAAATGTTTTTATATCTTGCTCGACGTGGCTTTTGCCTTTTCCAAAAAAAAGAGTACACAGATATGGTGTAACCTTCCTCACATCAATGCATGAAACAAACCGAAATATCATATTTCCATCATGTTTTTAAATGGTTGAGGTTTGGATTACATCTTCTTGTTGCTCTCTCTTCTTCTGGTTTTTCCACAGGAGAATTGAGACTACCGCTTATCTCACAAACCGACTCCTAATATTTGCATAACGGTAGTGGATAGAAACAATAGTGCCCACGCAAAAAAAACAAAAAACACTTCTGACTAAAAGTTAAGATTGTGAGACAAAAAACAATGAAATATGATGCTGGAAGGCTTTTTTAGGTGTCTGGTCATCCTGCGACAGATGTTCCAAAAAGTTGAGCGAGGTTTCAAACTAGCCTCAGGTAATAAAGTTTATTTTGAATAGAGCTTGCACTTATGTCGGTCCACCTGCTCGCAGTATTTAATGAGCCTAAAAGTCTAAAAAGCCCGGCTAGTGGACCACAGAGGCCGTGCTGCTCAGTGCACCCAACCAGACTGATCTGGTTTGACCTAAAACAACCCGCCGATATTACCCTCCTCTTAAGTGCACCTCGCTCTCACAAGTAGGTCCAAAGCACAATGCGACCAAAGAACAAAACAACCTGAAATAAGGACAGGGTAATAATTACGCACAATCGACAGCTAAAAACAGAAGACGAGGAACACGAGTTTACACGAGTATAAGATGAATGACGCTCTTTTACGCCGAGCTTTTCAGGTTACACAGGGACATAATGTAACGCCCTGACTCTCTATCGCACTCCCCATCCACTTTTTTGTTATATTTAGCCAGAGGTGTGATGAATAGTTCCTTCTGAAAGATGGGAATTGCTAAAAATAGGCCCCTGCTGCTGCTGCTGCTGCTGTTTGTGCCAGGCAGTTCCAGGGCATCCGTTCGCTCGACTGCCACTGATGACAGAGAGGACCTAACTTTCTCTCTCTCTCTCTCTCTTTGTCCTCCTTATTCACCTCGGCTGCTCTCCATGTACCCCATCCTGCAGTACATTCTGTCTACACTGACATTCAGCCCTTTTACCCTTGAAAGTCAATTTATTTTATTTTTCTAAAGCTTTTTGTGTGCTCGGCTAACACCTGTGGCTTTTTTTTTTTTTTTGCGCTGCTGCACTTTCCAGGGATCACTTGTCAGTCAGACAGTTCATAACCGACTTCATCAGTCATCTCTATCATCGGATTTCTGTGGTGATAAAATTCCTGGAGGTGGCGCTCTTTGTCTGTTGTTCATCCGTGGTGGATAGACCTGCTTGGCTTCTCTCGGTCTTCTGTCTGTGTCTTGATTTGACACAAAAAAAAAGCTCATGAAAACGGAGCAAAACATGAAAATTTTCAAATATTTCCTTCTGTGGAAATATTTCCTTTAGCAGCTCAAGCTGACAGAGCACATTTCAGGCTTGCAGTGAGCTCGTTGTAAAGGTGTGGTCTGACACTGAGATAATGAGTCACAAAAGTCAGTTTAAACTGTGCACCAGGCCACAAATGGCTAATAGCAAATATACAATGGAGCCTCTTTTTAAAATCATAGCGAAAATATGCAGTTATGTAGACACTCCTGTCTCGTCTTACTTTGGTTCATGGTTTTTCATGGTGTTGGAAAGAAAAAGAAAAATATAAAAGAGCAGCTTACTGTTTTCTCAGTTTTAAGTGTTACGTTCATGCAAAGAAACTATGGTAGTAGATGGTGAATATGGAGAATCATATCTTTCCTATATATTCCTATATACTTCGTCCATCTAACTCAGTCTCTATCTGATCTTTTCCCTCTTCTAGTCGTGACAGGAGCCACAGATGGGATTGGGAAAGCTTACGCGGAGGAGGTAAGATTTCTTGGATTCTGGACTAACCTAACCTGAACGTCACAGTGAAACAAGAAGAGGAGGGAGTTTCTGTCTGTGTGTGTGAAACACGTGGAATGAAATCATTTCCAAAAGGCGTACTTGTGAGTTTTGTACCTGTAATACTGGTTTTGTTAGCTCGGACGTTTAGGTTTGGATTTCTACTTCAAATGGGTGTGTTGAAATACAGTTTTGTCACTGTAATCTTTGTTCTGTACGCTACATTGGCACCAAAGGTCAAAAACTTTGACGTTTTCTAAATGGTTCTTTTCTTAACACCAGACAGAAAAATGATCCAGTTTATGTATATAGATGATTTAGTGAAGGTTACAGAGGCCTGGGAGAATCAATCAAATTATTCAATTTGTCTGAGAAACTCAAAGCTATCCTGCTTCCTGAGCCTGTAGGTGATCGACAGAGTTGTCTTGCCATTTCAAAGACACTCATTGGTCAGAAGTTGAAAATCCCTCCCTCCCTTCCCAGTTACCTCCTTTTGTGACACACTGCGTGTCCAGAACATTAGGTTTGTTCGAGATGAGCCGAGTCTGTGGAGAACTGATCAACAGCAATCGACTCGTAACGCGTGCTTGATGTCGACTTGCTCTGAAGTGAACTCACAAGATCGAGTCGGCCTCAGTCTTTAGAGCCGGGTGCTGCAGACGCAGGGCGTGACAGGAAATGCCGGGCTGTTATCTGATCAAAGATTATAGATTTGTCTACAAACACCACATGCTGCAGAAACCGACCTTTCTGTGCATCTGTACTCTTTAAAACGAGCTTGCAGGCGCTAATCTCCTGATCCGTCCGTGCGATCTCGACCACTTTCCAAGCACGGTTCATTTCCAACGAGCCTATTCCCGCGCAGTAAACCTGTCAAATGTGTGTGCTCGCGCAGACAGGCGCTTGTGCATGTTTTTTCACCTCCAGCTCGTGAAGTTAGGCTCGAAGGGACTGAATACAACATGTGAAGCAAAGTTTACAGGCAGAAGCCTAAATCTTCAGGCTGGAAAAATACACCTGCAAGCAATGACCTGAAAATTGCAGGTACAATCAATTGTTAGATTTAACAGAACTAGGATTACAGCGACAGAAACACACAACACAACCTTTGGAATCATAGACGCATACTTAATGTTCAAGCTTACAAAAATTACAGGTACAAAACTCTGTGAACACACTTTCTATCTGCAAACTCCTTTAGACCAATCGCAGGTCGATCATCACACTAGGCCAAAGTAATGACTTGCACTGCTGCGCTGCCTGCATGCAATCTGTGCCGAGGCGCACACGTGTCGCCCTTCACTGACATGTTGTTTTGTGTTCGCAGCTCGCTCGCAGAGGCTTCGCCATCGTGCTGATCAGCCGCACTCAGGAGAAGCTGGATGACGTCTCCAAGGAGATCTGTGAGTCCTCTGCATGTTTACTTTTAGTTTACACGGGCAGTTAATGGAAAATAAAGATTTGTGCGTTCTCGTTTCATGTTTCAGCTTTCGTCATTTTGAAACACAGTGTACTGTATTTAATCCATCACTCGTACTAATCCCACATTTTTAGAGTCGAGGGAAATCAACAGTACCTGCGGTCCAAGGGCACAAGACTAATATAGTATTAAGTATGACAGCTGCTAGACCGGAGTTCAGTCTTAATGATCCATGCAGCTATACGGCCTCATTTATCCGGAACCTGAAATGTTGCATCCATATTGCACTGCGCGATAGTCCAACAGGGCCGAATGACTAACAACTAAATAGTATTGCACTGAATTGCGTGTTTTTCACAAGCGATCCTAAATTGAGTGGAGATTCAGCAGGACTCTCATGCTTTCGGGGTTACGAGGCAGTAAAGCCTCCTGCAGGAGCTGAACGTGAATCTGTCCAATTAAATGAAAGCTTTCTCTTAAGGGAGGGATATCCTTATTGATGATGAAGGATTATTTCAGGCGTTTAATTATTTTCTTTTTTTTCTCTCCTCCGCTCTGCTCTTCCCTTCGCTTCGCTTTCCAAGAAGTGACTTGTTGTAGTGTGTGGCCATTCATAAATGCTTCACACGAGCGGCTCAGTTATGTTTCATTGCCGAATTAAAATGCTTATTCGTTTCTGTGCCTTCAGCGAGCAAATGCGGCGTGGAGACCAAAACCATCGCAGTAGACTTCAGTTCTGTAGATATCTACTCCAAGATTGAAGAAGGACTCGCAGGACTGGACATTGGAGTTTTGGGTAAGATGCTTAGGTGCTTAGGCCACCTCACTTTTTTTTAATCATATTTAATTAATTGATCAGATTAGATGGCAGATTAAATCTCAATCTTGGCCTACAGACATCAGGATATAATCCACTATGATAAGTGTAAGCTTTTCATACAGTCATAAAGGTTCATTTATCCAGGCTTCTTCAGCCCTTTGCTGCCCTCCTAAGATGCAAAGAGGAATAACACGCATTATAAAAATGTAATCTTCTTTCCATCCATCAGTTTGTCAACATCATGCAGTGTGTTGAATGTCACGGTGCTTTTTATTTCTCTCGTCCGCAGTCAACAACGTCGGAATTTCCTATTCGTACCCTGAATTCTTCCTCAGCGTCCCCAATCTGGACACTGTGAGTTAAAGGATGATTATTCTGTAAATGATTATGTGAATGATAAAATGTAGGAATAGAAGTGGTGTTAATAGCATATAGTTTGTTATTACATATTTTATAGCTCCACTATTAACTGGATCCTTTCCAGTTAGCTGTATGGACAGTTTTGGTTCAGAACCGAGCTGTGGCCCACTGTGTTGGACCTTATCCCAAATATGATACTGTTTTTTTTTTTTTTTTTGGTTTAAACTGGAACATAATTTATGTAATTGATAACTATCATGTTTACCTAAAGCACGCTTATTTAATTTATATGTTGGAAGGGGGCCACAAGTAGCAAAAGCCAAAAGTGTCATAAACCGACTCAGGAAATGCTGTCACACAGTATTATCTGCCAAAGCTTGCTAACATGAGCCACCATACCAGACCAAGTATCAGTAAACGTGAACTGAGCTATCTGATCTAATGGTGAGTTGTATTCCTTAAGAGTTAAACCTTTCATTTGTAAAAGAGTGTATGTGGGGTGTGTATTTCCTCTTCCAGAAGTTGCATAGTAAACAGCCTTTGGCGTTTCAGCAAATATCTCGTGCCATAACAAATCGCAAGATAATATCTTTAACGCCTGCGGTCGATACTCACGAGGACGCAAGGAAGTGCACGAACACACCAGGCGATGTGGCGGTAATGCTCCTTGTTCTTCTCGTTTCAGTTCATCGACACCTTGGTCAACATCAACATAATGTCCGTGTGCCACGTGAGTGTTTGAAAACATTGATGTGATATGAGGTTTTTCTTGTGACTCAAAATGCCAAGAAAATAATCTTACAGTTATTATGTAATACCTGCATAAGTATTTCCTCCTCGGGTTGATATTGAATAGAGGCGTCTTTGGTAGTGCAGGGCACCGTCCCAAACTGTCCTAAATCTAAAGTAAATCTAAAATACCATGGAAATTATGATATAATCACGTGCCAGCAGCCTGGCGTGCTCCATATTTATGTCACCTTAAACTTATTCACACTTCCGTCATCCCTCTCTCCAAAAAAACAGTCTTAACCTCGGTCTCTTCCGCTGTACTTTTTGCTGGCGTTGGCCCTCCTGGGTCTGTCTTCTGTTCTTTACCCATCCCAAAATTAGTTTTTTATTGTCTCCAATCAACAGCTGTACACCCTTAAATTAGAGCCCTGCGGTGATTACAGCCTTGTGTCTCTGTGAACAGTCAGACATATCCGGTTTGTACTTGTAGGTACTGAAACTTTCCCAAGTTTGTCTTTGAAAAACTGCTGAAGTACAAAAGAATGTTCTCAAATACACTTATACAGTCGACTGGGAGACATCCAGGGGAGATAATCTTAAATAAGCGGTTCAGCCTCAGTGTGCACAACATCTCTGTATAGACATGGACTTGTACATGTTGGTCGCGCGTCTCACTGTGATGTCAGGTTTTCCTTTTGAGTTATTAAGTTTGTCCGAGTAGATTCATGTGGCTCAAATAGTTTGAGATCCGCTGTCAGGTAGTCCCACAGAGCACAAGACACACACACACACACACACACACACACACACAGTATATAGTAAGTGACTTCCGTCGCTCTTCACCATGTTCAGCAGTTCCCAGAGCAACAGCTAAAGTCCACCCACGCTCTTAGCACTTAATTTATGTCATTCAATATTTCTTTAAATGGCTCCCTCTGCTATCATTATCACTGCCTTTTCTCTCTTTGTCTTCCCTCCCCGATCACCTCTCCACGCTGGACACACACACACATACACACACACACACACATACACACACACGTTTACAAATGTGGATGCACACCTCCACACGCGCTTGTCCGCCACCCACACACATTGATAGACTTTTCTGTCTCTCTCTCTTTATTTGGTTTCTCACAATTCACAATCTGTCTCTCTCTCTGTCTCTCTCTCTCTCTCTCTCTCTCTCTCTCTCTCTCCTGCATTGTTTTTTTGCAGATGACGCGTCTTGTTTTACCTCGAATGGTGGAGAGGTAAGTTTGTCCGACTTTAGCGACAAGTGTTTATACATTACTGATGGATCTGCGAGTATTTAGCAGTTAACACCAGCGGTTAAGCAGCTCATTAATAGTTAATTAATATCTCTTAATATAATGTGATGCAGAACAGTTGTAAATAGTTAAAGATTGACATTTTGGGTGATATGCTTATTTGTTTTCTCGCTGATCCAAGAGACGCTTAGCTTAGCACAAAGACTGGAAATGTGGGAACAGCTAGCCTGGCTCTGTCCAAAGTTAAAAATAAATCTGCATACCAACACGTCTGACGCTCGTTTACATCATAGCTCGTTTGTCGTCATGTTGCACAAAAACAAAACTGTGATAACACGTTGTGGTTTCAGTTGTTTTTTTGTTTTTTTTTTGAAGTGTATTTTCCAAAATGTTCAAACTATTCCACTCAATTTAATCTTTTATTGTCATTTTTATCCTTCACCATATTTTTTTCTAAACAGTTCTTGAGAGGAAATGGCATAGATTCAAACCATTTATTCAGTCATAGCAGCGCATAAAGACCGGATGACTGTTGAAAAATAAAACTTAAAACACTCAGGATTGAATTTCAATCACAGAGAATAATTGAATGATTAAAACGTTTAGTTTTAGACCGGCGTTGCACCACAGTGGAGTTGTCAGCATTTCCTTCCAAATACCAATCAGTACTGAATTTATTTTCCAGTCCAATAAAGCATAAGTGACCCTCGATCTTGCTTGTTTGAAATTGGGCTCTAAATTTTTTGGAAACCTGTTTTTCTTCTGGCCCTCTGCGGTGTACGCAGTAGTTAGATTGAACAGGTCTAAACTGTGATCAGCTGATATTTCAGTAGTGCTAACCCCAGACCAGTGTTCTATTTCAGTTATAAGAAAAGCTGTGTTATACTTGTTATAGTCATTATTCTGCACTTGACACCGAAACAGGAACCTATACTTATTCTTATAACATATTTTACCGTTGCTCAGAGGGATCTCGCGTCTCTTTATGCTCTCTAAGTTGTCAGTGTGGCTAAACCATTGTACAGTTTTGTTCTGCACGTCCGAAACATTGCTATTTTTACAAACCCTTCATACAAAATAAGATTTTTTTGCAACCTGAATTAAAAGATATCGAGCTTTTGCGGCAGGAAATCCCAAACTTTTGAATGGTTGTGTGTGTGTGTATATAAAATTAAAATGACTTTTGCTTCATCATCCACCTCCTGGATTAGATAGAATATTGTGTGAGAGCAGCACATGCTGCAGCAAAAATATCCTCGGATTGTAAATATGTAGGCGTTTATGGTGCTGCATCTTTGATCTTATCGAGATCTACCAGCTCTTCTTTGATGTTACAACAAGAGCATTTTTGGTCCAGCTTGCAGGCAGACATAGTAGCATGTTCTCTCATCATTCTGGGATTGATGTCTGAAGTGTTTGCTGCCGTTGCCCCCTTCCTCTTTCTGCTTCCTTTCACTGTAAAATAGCATTTGTTTTTATTCTTGTGTTTCCAGGAAGAAGGGCGCCATCCTCAACATCTCATCTGCCAGCGCGATGTACCCCGTTCCACTCCTTACCATCTACTCTGCCTCCAAGGTATTCACAGCACACGCTTTATGACCTTTTTCTTCAGTTGTTAACTGAAGTGTTATCTATAAATGCATCCCAGCGTCATAAACGGTTTACATCTCACCATATACTGTAGGCCACGGGGACGAATCCATCTTTGTTCTCATGTTATGAATTATTCCGTCTAATCTACCACGGCGAAACGTAGCCGCTGTTGGCGATAGATGTTAGTTCAAAATTTATTTGGATGTAGGGATGAAGGGAGGGGATCATCTTTTTTCATATTTGCTGCTTTAATTGTTGAATATAAATAAGTCGCTGACTAACTCAGGTCCCGAGGTAGCGCACCAATTAAAAATGTTTATAGGAGCATGTGGCGTCGTAATGTTTTATAACCGTCTCATGTGTGTTTGTTAGCTTAAAAACTGCCTGCTGTTCACAGTTTCAGCTGATTAATTTGCTGGTGTCTTAATACTGGGTCATGTTTATCTACTAAATCCCGGTTTCTGCAGTTTAATGTTTAAAAGTGCTAAATCTAGAATCCCATTAACATTGTGAAAGAACACCGTGCATGAACTCTGTGGACATATTTTGTCCTTGCTGGGTTTTTTTTTGCGCAGCATGTGCAAAGTCTTTTGAGAATTGTAATCCCATGGCTTTTTAGTGTTTTATGTTTGGTGTCCTTTTTATCTTACTGAGGTTGTAGTCTTAATAACCTGCATTTTATCTTGTATAGGCGTTTGTGGATTTCTTCTCACGGGGACTGCAAGCTGAATACAAGAACAAAGGCATCATCGTCCAGGTGAGTCATGATCCGACCGTAGTTTTTCTGCTGCACGCCCACATTGTTTTGATAAAGTGTGTTGCTATAGATAAAAATGCAAGTTGAAAATCCTTTTTTTAGGGTTTATAAAGTGAACTGTCGATACTTTACACAGCTACACAACTACACGCATTGTTCTGTTCCCTTTTCCAGAGCGTTCTGCCGTTTTATGTCGTAAGCAAGTTGAGTAAAATCCGACGGGCTACGCTGGAAAAGCCCAACCCAGAGCGCTACGTGTCAGCCGAGCTCAACACCGTGGGTCTGCAGACCCAGACCAATGGCTACCTGCCCCATGCCATTTTGGTAAGTGTGGGTATTTAATGCTGGTAGCGAAGAACAAAGAGTCTAATGTTTTAAGCTTCATTTTGTTTTGCTGATTTCTCTGAATATATGAAATTATCTGTCTGAAATCTTTGCCAAACGTTCACCCATCACCCAAACAAATTAATCTAAAAGCAACCACAATCTGTTTTGGTACATCAGCCATCAAACAGCCTCTCTGTAAACTGTGAAGCACATTACAGGTTGCTAAGGAGCCGATGTTTATGTAATTATATCTTGAAAAAACAAGATTCCTTTCATGCGGTACAATGCGTCATTATGTCTCTTTCTTCCTGGCGGTAACTAACAATGATCGCGTGTTATGGAGACCAGCGTTGGACACTAACTGAGGACCTTCGCTGTTTTGTCATCTGTGTGCACACTTAACTGACCACTCAGAATGACTCAAGATCTGCTCAGCCAGCTGGAGCTTAAAATCACTCTGCAGGCCAAATCTTTCCTCCACATATTGTAGGTCGTTTATATACGATCAGCCCGAGCAACTGAAATGTACCTCGGGTATTTGGCAGATAGGGGGAACACAGCTGGAGCACATAAAAGTAGCACCCCTCTCTAACATAACTGGTTTCTCCGGAGAAGTAATAAATCTGGTTATTAGGAACACAGAGAGACGTGTTACAGGTAGTCAAGGTCTCTCGGTGCAACTGGACCGAAAAACCTCATCGGGTTGCAATTTCATTTTATACAAAAGAGCTTCCTACCTGCTCATCTCCATTCACTAAATTAATATTGTGTCAACAGTTGCTGAAGCAGCTGTCAAAAGGTAAACAATCCTCTGAAATAATGGAGTGGGATGCTCCACTACCTTTCTGTGTTGTCTATATCCTAACACTGTAATTACTCTGCGGAGACACGAGCATCGGGAATGAAACGGAAACACACAAATTTACTTTAGATATTTCAGCCGTCGGATCATTTATAGCGGAGGTTACAGAGAGCAAGAGTCATTTTCTCCTTCAGGTTCCTCCATATTGTGTTCAACTATGTGACCTGAATATCAATGACTATGTTTATTGATGTACATATAAATAACAGCACCATCCATTACAGCATGCAGGTGTTCGATAAATCATTTTTAGCATAGATGAGTTTTTTTTTTTTGGTGCCGATAACGTAAATGCAGCACGGATCTCTCTCCTGTTATCAGCTCCTCTGTTTCACTAAACCACAAACTGGAGACAAGTAGCGCGTGTGCTGATTATCTGATAATCCCTCTCCCTTCAATTGTGCGGCACAGCTCTGCCCGTCTCCCAGTAATAATCCACAATTTTCCGGTATCAAATCCAGACTGCTGCAAGCTTCTACATGTAGACATTCTGTCATCTTTGCTGGAGTTCATTTGTTTCCATATTTATTAGGTTGCGTGATTGCGATGCCCTAGTAATAGACTTAAATCGGTATGAAATATAAGCTCAAATTCAGCTTGAAGCTGCTTGAAAATTCACGCCTGTTGTTGGTCCGCTATGAAAATATTATTGACCAGCCGGTTTATCATAAACATTATATGAGGTGATGAAGTTTAAACATCTTGGTCATCATTTTCAACTGGACAGGTGTGAGCCATAGACAGTATAAAACATGGATGTCGTATCCGTGACGTCGCCCATAGGTTTCTGTAGAGATCTGAGTGTGGTGGCGCAGAACCGCCGCCGTCTCGTCAGTTCTGCCGCTGCCATCTCCCAGCTGATCTAAAAAAAAAGGACAAAGATGTCCCACCTGTCAATCAAAGCAGCCACGTTGTTAATTATGCATAATTTTAAGCTGTAATATAATTTGAATGGGTGAATTATATAAAAACACACCAACACCTTTTTTGTACCAGGCTGTAAACATGTTAATTTCTGCTGTGAAGTTGGACACTTTAACATAGAAGCTTATGGAGGTTCACACATTCTGTAGCCAGCCTCTAGTGGCTGTTCGAGGAATTGCATTTTTTTTTTTACAGGCACCACTCGGTCTGTCTAACAGTCCTTGATCAACATTTCTCAATAGAAGACTTTGTTTGTAAGAGTTTGTGTCTCCAACCACAGTAAATTTTGCTTTTTAACTGTTGCCCACGCTCAACCGAGTCCATAATTCATACATGTGATCTATTATTATATCCACCTTGGAATTAATGATGAATTAGTTTAGAAAAATGACAAAATAGGGCGCCCTAGTAGCTCACCTGGTAGAGCGAGTGCCCCATGAGTCCTTTCCGCGATATCTGAGCTCGATTCGAGCCCCGCCTCTCTCCGTATATCCCCTTTCCTGTCTCTCTGAAGCTGTCGCTATCTAATAAAAACCCTAAAAATGCAATTACTGACAATACAGTTAAGAGGAAATCTATAGGTAATTAACTGAATATGGTGAAATGGTAAGTAAATGAAAGGACCATTTATGATGCTTCATAAAACTTAAAAAAAAAAAAAAAGGATTAAAACCAGTAGGAGGGTTTCAAATATTTGAACTGCCAAATTAAACCTGAGTTACTGACATTATGGGTAAAGCACGAAAAGCTTTATTGCTATAACTTAAACTGCCTACTAATGCATAATGTATATATGTATGGCGAATATGTCCAGCGAGATAAGTTCACTGTATTTTACAACTAAGTCATTAGAATAAAGGTATTGTCTTCGTAGCTTTTTAATAACATCAGGACATGGACATTTTAATCTATATGCAAAATGTACAGCCACTGTTGAGACTCGGCTGCAAGTTAGGCATTATTTGAGAAGAGCAGAGGCATGAAAGAGCCCAATTGTCTGAATTTTCCTTTGCACAAACTTGCTTGCCACAGTTCTTGCTCCCGTGGGTTGGGAAATTAATAATGAATGCTAATCTGTTATTTGTAAATGCCACCAGCTGACCATGTAATTTCCCTCTGTAGGGCTGGGTGACTACAGCTCTGCTCCCTGCCAAGATCGTCAACAAGGTCTCGATGGGGATGGGTTTGTCCCAGCGCGCTCGTTACCTCAAGAAGCAGAAGCAGGGATAGATGGATCGGCAGCTTCTGGGAGCGGCGGCAACAAACAGAGGGGACCAGCTGTGTTAACAACCATCATCGAGGACCAAGACAGGAAAACGTGACAGTTTCTGGGCAACATCTTTGTTTTCTCTCTCCCTCTGATACTCCCAGTCATAGATGATGCGAGACAGTGTTTGGCCACAGTTGTTGTCACATGTATTCAATCCAAACAGTCGTGCGAGAAAATACTGAACAAAAGCGGTCGGAGTGATCAGCTTTTAACAAACAGAACGCTAAACAAGGAAACTAAAACAAAAAAACAAATCCCAAAACTATTCACCCGTCTGCAAAAGCACGACTGAAAATGACGCTTTCATGGTAAAGGAGGGATATAAATATATTTGGGTGTGTCTGAAGTTGGAGGCGTTTGTATGTTTGAGCCCTCCTGTAAGTATGTCAGCCTGCCAGCGTAAAGCTCTTTAGTAGAACGCTGGATCCGCTACTTGCTTACTCCTAACACTTTCTAGAGCACTCAAACTATGTTTATGAAGATGATTATTATTATTCTGTATTCATAAAAGAAAAAATCATATCAAAGCACTTGGATTCACACATTTCTTCTTGAGCACAGAGTATTTTTTTTCTTTCAACCAAACTACATTTTAAAGAAAAAAAAAATGGAATAAAATAAGAGGAAGGTCTCCAGATGAAAAGTCAGTAGAGAGAAAAGTTGTGGTAGATTATTAAAATGTGTTTCGTGCACACACTAAACCGATTTTTCATTTCAGTTCATTCTTACAACTGCTGTTTTTTTTCCATAATTGTTAAATTACCCCAAAGTTTAAAAACTGTGTGGTTTGTTTGTGCAACAGTGTGTCACATCGACATTAATCTTCATGTTTTCACTCGCGGTTGTTGGATTTACTAAAATATGAAACCAAACCAATGACAGAGCGGAAAATCTCTCGATATATACGTTCCTTAATGTTTTCGAGGCTGTTGTGTTCATGTGTTCGTAGAGTGCGTCCGCAGCCGTCTCTTAATTCACTTGCACTGGCTTCAGTTTGAAGTTATACTGTATTAATTTACCTGGTCTCACTCGTGCATCAGGTGAGGACCAAACTTCTGTTCTAAGGCTTTTCTCAAGGGTGACTGCATTGATGAGTTTCCCGTTTAGACTGAAAGTGGGGCACTACCAGTACACCTGGATTCCATTAGAATGTACTGACTAGAGAAAACTGCACTGCATTTGTCCTTCCAGCCATCAATAAATATTTCAAATAACCTCATCCCCAGTCATCCGTCTCTTTCTGACTTCTTATGCTCAGTTTCACTTTTCTTGTCACTTGTTGTAAGATTTAAAGCGTACAGCAGACACATTTTAGACTGTTTCATACTAAATTCATGGAAAAAGAAAAGTTTTGGTTTATATCTCTTATGGGGGGTTGTAATTGGATGAAATATATGAGCTTGGAGACAAAAACGTTAATCTGTGCCAAGTGGCATTAGATGCCATCACACCCAAACACCCCCTGTCCACAAACCAGCCATAGTTTATTATATATACACTCTTATGTCCAATCAATCAGTTCATATAACTTCCTGGAGTTACGTTACCATTATTCATCATTTTCACAGTCCGTGTAAATGTGTTGCTTTTTCAACGTTCTGCCTCTTCCCTCCCAAACATCGCTGTCCGGTTCCCATGCCAACAGTTTCTGGGAGATTTTTCCGGTGCACTGGTATGGAAGCTGCGGAAATGTGTCATCGCTGAGAATGTAGGAGGGGAGAGGAGCTGTGTGTGTGGAGGGATGCCCAAAGGAAGAAACGAGTGGGTTGCAGAGATGTATATAAAGAGGAGCTCTCACTGGTGCTCGGAGTCCACGGCTCGCTCAGACTCGCACACACACACCACACTCTGTGATTTTAACAGCAGAGTTTCAGAGCGAAGAGCAAAAGAAGAGCTCTTAAATCATCTCTCATCAAGCAGAATCCTTCAGGACTGAATATTAAACAGTTAGATTGAGTATTGTCTTTCTTTTTTTTTTTTTGCATCATCTGTAACAAAACTTCTGGAGACATCTGATCAGATACACCAGGCGTTTCAACAAAAGGCTTTAAAAACCCTACATCCTACTCTAGAGCTTCACTCTCTACAGTTCGTCCGTCCTCACATTTGGGCCACAATTCACCATGGCGACCAGCATGGACACTCTCCCTGCCCATCTGCTGCCTTTGGTGATGGAGGAGTTCCCCCAGTCTCTGGCCACAGCTTGTGTCTGCAGGGCCGGACAACGTGAGCCCCGCCTCCGCTGCGTACAGTGTGGCATCATCGAAGAGGAGGAGGAAGACTGCTCCACCCTGGAGGAGGACCAAGCCCAGCGGTCCTTCCTGCAGACTGTGGAGAGCCTGAGGAGGAGCACCAGATGAGCTCCTCTAGAGGAAATTCTAGCATGACTGTGACTGTGTTTGACCTATTTGGCTTCTCTGCGACGCGTCTGGAGATCAACAGATGTCGTGGATGCAGACTGTGCTGACTTCAGACCTGTCGGTGGTGATTTTTCGGTAAAGCTGTTACCATTGGTGGACACCATACATGGAAACGGATGAGGCTGAGTCAGGACACTGAAGAACTGGGATGAAGCACTTGCAAGTGCTGGCAATAAACCACTTTTTCATATTTTGTCTATAAGTTTTGTTGTTTTGTGGCATTATATTATATTATTTACATGAATGCTCTGTCTTTGCCTACTAGGACCTTTGATTTGATATATAAAGCTGACGTTGTAACATTTATTTGGTGTTGTGTCTCTATTTTATAGGTAAAAAAATCTGTTTAATGTTGACACACTTCATACATCAAGCTTCCTCTTCATCTCACACAGGAAAGCTGTGTTTTTAAGGGGAACTGTTGACTTACAGAAAGCCATTAAAATCTTTCAGGCCTTTCCATGTGGTGGCACTATTGATACACTTTTTTGAGCTAAATAGCACAAACTATACTATACCACACAAACAATCCCTCCTCTCAACCCCAAGCCAAGCTGCGTATTAACAAGCTGCGATTTGTAAATTACCCCTGATATTTCTGATATAAATGAACCATGAGTTCGTTTTACCTTTGATTGTTTCATTTCAGAGAAACAAAGAAAAGACAGAGTGTATCATGAGGCCAGACCACACGACTAAAACACATTAATCCCCGCCCAGCTGTCATGCAGTGCCCTCCTTGGGCTTTGCAATAAAAAAAAACTAAATTTCACACATTACCTGGATTCTTTTTCTGCCTCCTATTTCCTAAATCAGCTCTCCTGTGATCAATTCATTTTACCGACATGTTTACTATCACTGAGGCAGCTTTTGCACAATTAAGCTCTGTGCCCCGCATCGTCTTTGCAGCTATTAGAGGATAAATGAGCAGTCTTTCGATTCATGGATATATTGGATTGCAGTTACTCAATTTCACGATGATTTTCAGGAAAGCAGCAAAAAGTATTTAAAAAAAAAAATACACTGTGCAGATGTCTTCGAAAATCAAACGAGTTCAGTTACAGATACTGTGTGCCAGCTGCAGACGGTGTAACCTTTGGTTGTTATGTAAATATCTGCATCACTGTGAGGGAGCCTTTTTTTTAATATATATACATATATACTCTGCAAAAGAACAACTCTTTCACTTCTATGCTCTGCACCCAGAGGTTGTTTTTCTCCTGCCAAAGCTTTTGTGTGGTCCAACAGGCCTGCGTCCACTATTTGTTTAATCATTTATGAACACCTAATTAAAATGTGATAAATGACTAAACTTACTTTTTCTAAAGAAAATCATATTTTCTCAACAAGATTACATAATGTTTTTTTTCAAGCTAATTAGTAGAGTTTTGGTTAATATTGTGGATTCTTCCACTACCATTATTGCCTCTAGGTGTTGAGCACTGGTGCACAAATAAAAAGCTGTTATATAAAGTCAACTCAAGTAACCCTCTGATTGTCACTGTAGTTTTAAATAAAACGCATGGTATTTTTCACCAATTCTAAACATCCATCTCTTGACTCACGTTTCTGTTCAGGAACACAGTGTTACTGGAGTTTTCTTCCAAGACGGGTCACCAGTAGGTTATAGGGTTAACACAGACAGACAACCAAACTTACACTGACATTTGTGGGCAATTTAGAATTGCTGACCTATATGTGTTTGGCCTGTGGGAGAAGGAAACCGACGCAAATGCAGCGAGAACATACAAACTCTGTACAGAGGGGCAGTTGCTTTTAAATTAAGGACATTCTTGTTGGGAAGTGACAAAACTAATATTGATTTTAGTTTTAGCATTTTTGTTCAGGGTGCTGAGATGTCCTGCTACCCAAAATCTCCACTTGTAAAACTAGAAGCGCACACACACACAGCAGCTGAAAAACACACTGACCTACAGTACGCTGCATGCTGAAGGGTTTCTTGAACTCTTTGTCCTAGATTAAGGTGCTGTAAGAAAACTGCTAAAACCTCCTTTTTGATTAAGGATATCCCTCCTCGTTACGAGAGATGACTGTGCTGTTCCAAACAGCTCATTCCTACACACACACATATATATAAAGCATACTAAAGTTATTCTATATTTTCCGGAGTAATTGGTCATTAAGAAAGCTCATCAAAACTAAAATACTGTATTTGTGACCTTTGCCTCTGTGTTATAGCAATTTGTAAAGAAACTAGTCACACATTTAATGGTTTAATTAACTTGTAGATAAGGTTGCCCATAAGTGATGTGAGCTAAAAAAAGAAAAGAAAATGAAATGTTTTTGTTTTATATCAGTGATTAGTGAAAATGGCTGTTATGTTAGCTTATTTGTTAGAAGATGAGGAAGTTATTTAGACCACTGGTACTAAAATTATAGTGTGTGTACTGTTGGTACACATCTTTCCTCAAGTACGTGGAGAAGGATAATTGAAAATGAATTAAAAATGAAATTCATATATACAAATACTACACATTTTCCCTGACACACGACCTCCCTATAATTTAAAATATCCTTTCCTGTAATATTTTGTTTCAATATCTACATAGTTCACGTTCATGCAAGTAGCGTGAGCAGTTATGAGTGAAAACATGATGACAAAACATCAAAAGAGCCTGATGTTTTCTGAGGTGGTATGTGGTGAAAAATATTTTGATTTAATTCCATTTTATTCATATATTTCAAGTTTTCTATATTGTAGGTGTATGTGTCAATCTTGTTCAACTATTTTTTTCTTTGAGATTTGCATTTCTTTTGACTCTTTTTACACAATAGACCTACAGTATGTTATAGGCTATTATAGTGTCAGCGTGCTTAGCAGCCTATACTATATTTCATAAAACACTGAACAACATGTGACAAAATGAATCAATCAAACTTCCGGTTCAGCCTAAGGAAAAGTGAGTGAAAGGTTTGCCGAATACGACAGTGAGGCTTGGCTGAAAGCTGTTTCACAGTAGCCATTTTGACATAGGGTCAACTCAGGTGTTTCCAATGATACTAATTAAGGTTGTGTTCCATTTAGTGCAGCAGCGCCTTTCCAGTGCAGTGAGCCAACATGCACAGCAGCAGCAGCACCACCACCCTGACTCTGCTTGACCTGAATGGAACCGAACCTTAATTAGCATCACCTGTGTTTACCCTACTATTTTTGTCAAAGTGGCTGCTGTGAAAAGGGCCTGTAATAGAAGCTAAACTAAACATAACCGTCTGTTTTTAGGTATATTGACATCAATATGAACTAGCAGCAACTAATGTGTCGATCGTGAACGAGCCGGTTCAAAGAGGCTCCGGTACGTGAACTGTTGAGTGATAGTAGAAAAAGAAGAAGAAAAATTTTGAAAACACAAAGGCAGAAGGCAGAATTTTGCAAAGCCAAGCTGTCGTATCGAGCAGAGTCCACAAACAACCATCACAGACACATGAGAACTGTGCATCCAACAGTCAACAGCTGTCCTTTTCATTTATTTATTTATTTAAATTTCTATGCTTTTTATAGTTTTTATAGGTATTTCTATCTGCTTTGTGTAGCCGAGTGGTTAGTGCATTCATTGGGCGGTTTGAGAGAGTTACACGGGTCTGAAAACAATTGGCTACAGCAATTTATTGATATTAGAAAATTAAATTTTTGAATGCTTTTGAATGCTTCAGTACAAAGGATGTGTTTGAATAATTTAAGTGATATATGTACACACATACAAATCATAAGTCAACGGCGCTACATTTGGCTCTTCTTGGTGAGCTGAGTCAAATGATCTGACTCCAAAAAGAACCGAAATTCCCATCAGTAGCACATGATGCCGTACCCTGGTGGCCGCATATCAAACGCACCTTTTGCAATATGGCGGTTATTTTAAACTATCACGACGCTGCTCACTTACAGCATTTTTTTTTTATAAACAAGTTAACTTGCTGACTGTCTGGTAATGTTGCTTCAGGGCTTACCGGAGGAGGAATAGTCGTTATTTATACTCCTGCTGTTGCCACCATTCACTAACTCTGTGTCCGTCATACTATGGATTATAATGAAGATATCGAGCGTTTGTTTGTCCTCCTCATGTGCAGCAGCAACTCTTCACCTCTTCACACCACCAAGGTAAGATTTTCTCTTACTGCTAATGTTGAATGCCCTTTTGTTTATGTACTCAATGTAAGCTAAAATTAATTAGTTAATTAGTGAGAGTTCATCTTCTAGGTGCTCTTTGGTTTTGAGCTTTTATTCCATTTGGTTGTTGTTTCCCATGTGCTGCATTCAGTACAGTGCTCCCATACTGTTGATTTATATCAAATATGAATAATTATGTCATGTCCTATAAGTGAGTTTGCATATTTCTCCGTAGACCGGCTGCTGCTGTTGTTTTAAAAGGGTTTTCTTGCTGCAAACTTCTGTGATCCTGCACATAGAGAGATATATTGTAAGATTGGTTTTAGGGGATGTATAAACTATAAATGTCTTGGCTACAAACCATTATCGTAATTAATATTTGCTTCGTTGGAAACTGAATGTGCTCTTGTCCCAAACACACACACAAGTTAGGTAGTCCCATTCATAATTTATCCACACACTTATTATTTATCATTATATATATATATTATTTAAACGCAATAAAATGTGACAATTGCTGGTACTATTCATCAAATCATAATTACATCTAAACCTCTGAGCAGCTGTTCTATATTATACAGCGCTGCTTCATTCAGTTACACTGTTACCCTTATATCCATGTACTGATGGTCATCTGCTCCTTATCGCTGTAATAAGTAAGAAGAAGCGATTGTCTGCTCCAAGCCTGAGGTCTTGTCATTTTAATATGTATAAGATCATAATTATCTACTGAATAGCTGAGGTGTAAGCCTGCTGGTGGATTGCTGGGTTTAGATTTATCCATCTCACTTCACTAAAAAGTATATTTTTCCTTGTGGATGTGGATGCCCAGCAGGGGATGCATCTTGTCTCATTATCAATTTACTTACTAGATGATGGTCTAAAAAGTCCGTTCAGTGCCTGGCGTTTGCTGTGTGAACTAACATTTCTGACATCTCTGAGCAGCTTTTCCCTGAAGCTAAATATATTTCCTAAAGATATATTTTTTCTGACTTTAGTAGTGCTTTTTATTTCTGGAGAAATGCAGCTGCAGGAAATTTTTTAATTTATTTATTTATTTTTTTAAATGGAATCATATTTGTTCAGTGAGACGGACATCAAAAATATTTATAACTCGCTAATCTGTTTCATTGAGACACAGGTCTGTGGACATTCTGCTGAACAAATATTTTGTTTCATCTCGTTATGTGTTATATATGCATTAGTGTTCCTTGAAAATACTTGCTGTTTATTATGCCTATTCAAGCAGAAGTCAACTTTGCTCCTGTATTTAAATTTCAGGAAGCAACCCCACCCCCCCCAAAAAAAAACACTGCAGCATTAAGTTTCTGCAGCAACCTTGCTGCTGCTCTTTTGTAGCTTTTCACAAAACCCCACCTTCACCCCAGCATCCACCTGTAGGCTCCGAGTCGAAGTCCCCCCTCGGGGGAGTTTATTATCGTCGCTCCCCAGTTGTTGCTGTGCCGAGGTTCGTGTCTTGCTTTTGCGAGGAATGACAAGCTCAGAATGTGACACCAAATACCAACTCTGAAGTTAACATATTCTTTATTCATGCAATAAATCCCTTCTACGAGAGCTGGCTGCCTAAAGAAAAGTTATCCATAAAAATGAATAAATATGACCTCTTTATACCTCTTCAGCGAATTTGAAGGACGATCGGAACGACCGAAGCAACAACTGCTAAAAATTCTGATTAATGCAGGCTCCTTTGATGATATCCTGACCCGTGTTGAGATCGCTCTTATGTGTTTACAGCAACTTATGGTATAACCCTGACCCACAAAATCTGTCTCCTCACTCTATAATATTTCTACCATCGGTTGTGTCTCAACACAGTCATGGGGTCAAAACGGAATTGCTGAATTGATTCTCGTCACCACAGGCACATTTGGTGTTGCTTTGTGAGGATGGAGAGCCTGAAATAATGACAAATAGACGGTGTGGATACTCGGGCGTTATGAGCACCAATCCTCATTATCCCACCATAGTCTGCTCACTGAGCACATGTATGTACATGATTGGACTTGCCCTTCCATTTCGCTTGCCACGCCGCAAATCGCTGCCACGTTGGCGGGTTCACTTCTTTCAGGCTCGGCATGCTATTAAGGGGTTATTTGTATAATTTACCACTTCTAATTCCAAGGCTCAGCCATATTGGCAGGAACATTCAAGACTAAATTGAGTGTGAAGATTGAGAGGAATTAATGTCTGCTGGACTGTGAGCTGAATGCGTGCCTTCAGCGGGCCCTCGGCCACTGCGAGGACAAGAGTCTGAGCAGGATTTGTACGTTAAAGGTTGACTTAGCAAAGTCAATAATTGAGCTACTCTGTGGGACTTTGTTTGTCCCAAAGCAATCAGCCATTCTTTTTTTCGTTGGATGAGACGAGAGAGGAGAGCAATCTAATAGGACTAGCCTAGAAGGCTTGTAAGTTAAACAAATACGGGGAAGGAATTTATTTGAAAGGAACAAATGTTTTTATCTTTTGACAATGTTTCAGACTTCTAAAATAATTGCTTTGAAGTCAGATATTACTAGTTAATGCTATCTTATTTTCTGTTCCATTAAACGTTTCATTTTTTTTTTTTTTCAATAATGTTTTGTCAAGTGTCAGCTATGCAAAATGGAGTCATGGCCTCCTGGAAAATAAAATATAATAGCAAATAGCAAAGCAATAACAAACAACACCAGATATAATTAGTGTTATCCATATATCCATGTTATCCATAACATTTTATTATTGGATGTTTTAAAATGAGCACAGAGCAGATTATTCATTTCATTCAAATTTTAAAAGAGCAATCCACGCTGGTTTGGACTGATGTGTGCCTCACTGAACACATACAGTATGTCTCCATTTTTAAAACAACGTTTTCTGTAGCATGTTATAGTATAGATTCTCCACTGCTCCCGAGGAATTCATGAAATTTAATGATTTAGCTTCAGAGGAAACGGGCAGGGATGCTAGTTCCTTCAACAAAAGGCCGTGTATTTAAGGATTGAATGAGCAGTTTAGTCCATCATCTACTGACTAAATTGATCATGAGAAGAGATGTGTCAAGAGCCATCTGCTCAACAGGTTCCATTGACTGAAAAGAAAAAAAAAATAAGAAAAGCTTCAGAGTTTGTACGAGTGGAGAAAGCAGTCAAAAGGCTCATTGAGTCGCAGTCTGGCAGAGATGTGAGAGGGAAAAGTCAGTGCTGTACTGCTGATCAGACACCAGGCTAAAGTTAGTTTGATAAGAGACAGTCTGCATTGAGTTGAAGGTACAGTACCAGCCACTCAGAAATGCCGCCCACAGCCAGCTGCCAGCCGTATATATCCATCCAGATAAGCAAGGGCCTGTGATGGATCTGTCATGGACCAGACGGCTTCTCTAGGCTACAGCTACATGTATAGCTTTAAGATTATATTGAACAGCGGTGGCTCTGTGTTGTGTGCATCCACTCCACACTCCATTGTGTTATGGAGATTACCTTAGTAAAAGCACACACCAATCTCCAGATGTTTGCATGACGCAAACTGTAACTATATCCAGTGCTTGAAGTGGAGAAAAAAGAAGTTCCAGTACTCAACTTTAATCAAAGAATAAATAAAAGATACAAGGAGATACTGCTGACAACATGCATTTATTTAACCAAGGGGACAACCATTTCAATTATTAGAGTAAAAGATAATTGAAAATGTACACTAGCTTGAGGGCGATGAAAGCATAATGCCGTTACTTCCGTGTATTCCCGGCACAATTCTTCTTTCTCTTTTCTCTGCAGCACCCTGCTCACCATGCTCAATGTCCAGTAGTCTTCTGTTCTCTCTGTGCCCCCCTTTGGAGTCATGCCAACAATATTTCCATCAGGAGAGACATGTGAATGAAGATGACTGTGTATTATTAACAGATGATATGTGACGATTAAGTCTTGATAAAAGTCTTTGGTGCTTAGACTCTACAGGGAGACTTTTGTGATAGAGAGGCGTTGGCCTTGAGCGGCAGCAAGATAAATCCCCCCATAGAGTCTCAGATGATGGTGGTGGTGGTGGTGGTGGTGACTCTTGCACAGGCTGACGGCGGATGCAATGATGAAGCTGATGATTCTGCGAAGACTGGGCGGCGATGGGGAGGTGGAGGGGCGTGCATAACGGCAGCATTAAGGCAGAGAGACAGAGAGGATCATATTTAAAAAGACAGCAGCGAGATTATATAGGCTAACATTACATAGGTGTGTCGCTGCGCTGTTCGATAGATGATGACTGACGATGATTGATAGCCCCAGATAATGACAGCAAGAAAATGAGTGTGAGCAAGAACATTTCATCATTACGACGCTTTTAACCAGCTCCAGGCTAGATTGAAACAATCTAAAAAGCCTGCGTCGACACCATAAACGCTGTCACCACTACAAGAAGATTATCTTTATTGACCTAGCCTAGCCTCTCGTTTTCTTCAAACGACTCAGACAAGTGGTATAAAAACTGCACAGCTGGCCGCTGTTGGATTTACAGAAAATAAGTAGAAGTGCAGCAGTGTTTAGAGAGCAGAAGAGTCTTTGCATTCTATAATTATGTATTTCTTACATCAGAGAGATAGGAGACAATAAAACCGTATAGTGGTTCTTCACATCTTGGCCACAGAAGAAGATTTTGAGGCAGTAGCAGGTAACTTGCATTAGTTTCCTATAGTTACCGATAATGAATGGAAGTGACTGGTGCGTATTGAGCGTGCTCAGACCCGTTCAATGGATCCCCGAGAGAAATTGAAGCAGTAGATTGCAAGCACTCCCATCGCCTTAGCTCCGGCCCAACTTTGTAAATAGAAAATCTTTACAGTTTAAAAGTGATGACAGTGCTGTATCAATAAAAAAAAGTACACCCAATGCGTCTTAATGACAGTGCAGTGATAAGACTATTTATTTATGCATTTGCACTATCTGCAGTTCACCTCTAGTAATCCTTGTGTGCCCAAACAGTTTTATTATCGTTGGTGTCCTTGGATTGATTTGTTTTTGTGTTCATCTTCAGAGTTCCTGTTAACGCGTTCATGACTGTTTTCCGATTTTAATCTTCTCAACATGTTGAAATTGTGGCATATATTAACCTTGTTATACTCTATTGTTTTACATCCCACTAATGGCTCCCAGACTCTGTTCTGTCATTCATACTAATTCATGCTAGTTTTGCAACTATAACAACCTCCGTCCCCCTCAGAGATAAGTAGTTTTATCTTAACTACATGCAGTACAGGTTGGAAATGGAGCTTTTTAAAGGTAGAAATGCCAGCCATTGGCAAAGTATCCATTAAGTCATTAGTGCTGTTGAAACTTGTCATAGGCTCACAGATGAATAATATTAATTTTTATATATGTATATTTTTATATATATGCTATAGTAAAAATGTTCCTTTTAACAATTTTGCAGTTTCAATTTAGCCTTTATTTTTATCTCGTGGATCCCTGCATCTGCATCCATTTCAGCTGTCTGACTTTTTTTTTTTGGGGTGATATTTAATGTAATGTTTAAAGACATTAAATATAATAATAATAAAAATTAAAGACCCCTAGTTATACGATTACATAACTTTGGATGCTCCCCTTCTAAGTGTTTTATTTTGGTCTATGCCTCCTCAAAGTAGCTATTAGTTCAAATCCAAATGGCGCTGTAACAAATTGCAATCTCATTCTGTTGGGGGTGTTTGTGTGCCTCAGTGACTCTAAAAAGGATTGTTGTTGTGAGCACAAGCACCTTGATTGGGCCACCCAAGGCAAAGTGGTCTCAGGTCGTTGGCTGGACAAATGATAATTCACAAAGTGCCCTTTGATTAGTTTTAAACATTTGGAATTGGGACACTCGGGCTCTGGTCTATTTGACCTGCACACAAAATGAGAAAATAGATTGTTTGTCATTGCCTCGAAAAAAACAACCCAGATGAGCATTTTCTGATCTGATGCCTCTATCAGCAGAACTTCAGTATTTTTCAGTGCCTTCCAAAAACATTACATAAATAATAAGCAAAATGATTCATATGAACCTTTTGCGATCTGCCAAATGTTATGGTTAACGTTCGATTAGACTTCGGCAGACTGCAGTACGCTTTGGAAATGATTGTGGTTTTGATTAAAGTATGAATTATGGAAAAGCCTGGGGAAGATTGCTGCCATGGTTAAAAGAAAACAATCATCTAACAGCCCTAAAAGCCGTGTGCACAACTTTATGCAATGTTGGATTAATGTTGAAAGGAAGCATAGACTATATTGAACATGGACGTAGTCTCCTTGATGCCACCCGTGGGTTTATGAAGAGCTGTTGGGAAACTCAGTGGCTCTGGCTGCTGCCATCTTGGCAGTCCTGCCTCCGCTAGCCTACCGGCTAAACCAAAACTGGGCAAAGTCCTGCATTGTTGGTGGAGCTGAGGCGGGCTGAACAAGCAGCCATGCACCTAATTATGCACAACTTTAATATTTTACCCTGAGTACAGTTGACAACATTTTGTTGTTGTTCTTCTGGTTTTCCGACTGAAGAATTGGCGTCACCTATTGGCGCTTTTATCTTGAAGCAACTCCTAATATCCACACAACAGTAATGGATCGAAACAAGCATTCATTTGCATTTTCTTTGGCAGAATTACTTATGATTCTGTCGCAATCTGGATGGAAACATACTGTGTGAACGTTCCTACCAAAATAGCGGAGCTAGTTGTGCACCGATAATGATGTTGTGATATTGTACGGAGTCATAAGGCGTCTTGTCGGGTAAAGAGGTTGTCTGAGGCCCTGGAACAAACAACAAATGCTGTTGTTTTTCTTGAGGACGGTTTCTTTTATGAGGCTTCTATATAAGAGAGAGAAAAAGCGTTTATGTGCATCATGATGCAGTCACATATGCATATTTACAACCCCCTGGGTGGTTTTCCACCTAACAAACTGCTCACACAACATGCCCAACCTCAACAGTTGTCAATAAACTAGGCACGGCAGCCTTTCTTCTTCCTGTTTGGTAACAAAGATAAATTGCACAATGCGAACGTATCTTCTGTGTTGGAAAAGCAAATAAATGGTGTCAGCCAGATAAGTAGTTTCTTGGGCAGTACAGGTGCTGCTCACATTTAAGCTTAGAGTAATCTCTCAAGACTTTGAAAATACCATCGTGTGTTGTTGTTTTCTGTCTTGTCATCCTGTTTTTTTTTTTCACATCCCCTGTGGGGCAATTACACATCTATTTTAAGCTGAACTACATCTTCTAGTTGATCCCAAATACCTTTGTTTGAAACATGTCTATAAAGAGTGATCCCAAACCTGAGCTGCTATCTTTATTAGCTGCGCCATTACATAACCATTTTAAATGGTGTGTGTGTGTATGTGCGCTTTAAGCGTAATCTTACACATTTTCCTGTCACTCATCATGGTTTATACATTATGTGACAGTGTGAATTGTCACTTTTCACCCTACATAGTGTAACAGCTCTTTTGTAGCGACGTGACAGCCGTCTATTCATCAGAGATTGCGTGTTTGTGTCCAATTTGGCCTCGAGGAGATTAGAATAACACCTACAAAGAACATCTATCGATAGCGTGATTGTATAAGTGATGTAAACAAACTGTAATGCCATTCAAAGAGCACTTTCCCCGGGTTGCCAGGTCTGTCTCTGAAGAGGGAACGTTTGTGATGATGGACAAAAGCCACTGCTTTGTTTTTCTTTTTTTTTTTCTTTCTCTCTCTTCCTCTCTACGCCGCGGTGACAAATAACCCTTTCTACATTCCGCATTTCAACTAGGAAATGTAAATGTAACCATTTACACTGCCCCCCCCCCCTCCATCAAATCAACACAGTACACGGTCTTTGTGTCACACACACAGAGCCCAGATGTATATAGACATCCTTTTACCTCCGTGCTTCTCCTTAATTGTCAAAGCGACGGCGGAGTGAATTGAGATTTGAAATGGACTTCCTGGGCTTTTGGTATGATTGAGTTTTTATAATGGCTGGGAATGCTTAGAAGGGCGAAGACAACAGGCACATTCATCTACATGTTAATCAAAAGGCAGCATGCTCTGAAATTTACAGCCTTCAAGGGGAAGTTAAAGGCTCACAGCCTCACCCTGCAGACCTGAATGGAGACTGTAAACCTACGCTCTCAAATCACTGTCCTCAAACAAAAAGGCTCCTCTTACTTATGATCTGACTTTTCTTTTTTTTGCTTCAGAGAATTTATTCCCTTCAGACACAGCTTGAGACATGGTTTATTTAATAAAGTGGACTTGTATTAGATTAAATGACCAATTTGAATGATGCCGCACTGGCGTAGTCATAGCTGTGTCGTTTAGCATGAATTACAATGCATGAGATGTTGACAAAAGCCATTTTGCAAGGTCACTTGTCATAAGAGATTTAAAGGAAAACTCAAAGTGATTGACTGACCTCCTAGAGTAGGGAGAGCGGGAAAGAGAGGCAAACATTGCTCTCTGCTGTTAAAGTGACTGTCAAACCATGCAGAACTGAAATGATTAGTTCATCCGTGATTAGATATTTGTCAAGTGAAAGAAAGTGGACTACTTTGTTGATTACTAATTTAAGTAATTCTCCAATCAATAATGCAAAACGGTACCTAGTTGTAGTCTCAGTATAAAATTGTATTACTATTTTTTTACAACCTTTGACCACCTTGACTTAGATTTTCCTATTTTCCAGAAAATAGATGGATAAATAGATAATCAATAGATAAATTATTATTCGTTCTTTGTATTCTAGTCATGATTTAGGACATTTATCAAGAAGAAATGTTATTCATCTGCTTCTTTCAGGTTTGCACACAATTTGTTCCTTTTCTTTGATTTTAGTTGAATAAATAATCGATTTTATTACGGAAAACTGATCAGCGACTAATCAAAAATGCTTAATTCCAGCTTCTTAAATGTGAGATGTCAATATTCTTTTCTGTTTTCTGTTAGTTTTTGTCTGTTAGTTGGAGAAAACAATACTTTTTTTTAATTTCTTTTTTTCATAGATTAGGACCAGTCATTGATTAATCAAGAAAATAATCAGGTTATCATGAAAATTATTGTTAGTTGAAGCTCTAACGTGAATCATTTCAGGCCCAAACTCTTCCATCAGCAGCCATGTGGTTGCAGGTTTCCATTCCAGCCCAGTAAGATCAAACCAGGCTCGACTCACTGAATCAACTGATCTCCGTCTTCAATTATTTGAATCAGGGGTGCACCCTGGTTGGAATTGGTTGGAACAAAAAAACTAAAGCCACACGGCCCTTTATGGAATAGTTTGGGCACGGCTGAGTTAAAGTAAATTGCTTGGAAAAGACCAGCGGCGTCGGCCTTCCTACTGTAGTGGTGTGAATTGAGAGAAAGGAGAACGAATGAATTCTGGCAAGACAATTTGTCCAACGCGATCTGTCTCTGGAGGGGGCAGGGGGACATGCATTTAGGGCTCAGCCAGTAAATTAAGCTGATCCTACTTACTCTTGGTTCTTCCTACACCTGGCTTACTCCTCTTTTTTTTTTTTTTTTTTACAGGAACAAAGTCTAGTTTGTCCCTGGCACTTGTCTCTCTCGCCTCTCATCCATTTTCGGAAGGCATTGGCACCGTTCATCAAGGGCACGGTCAGTGTTCATCAGAAGACCGATTATTCCTCTGTTCTCTCATTCCTGTCCTTCTCATTTGATTTCCATCAGTGGGGTCTTGTTCTCTCACTCTCTCTCTACACAAACCATCTTCCCACCCCCCCTTAATTAGCCTCCAAGCAGACACAAAGAGAAAGTTGTGATAATGAAGCAAGGGGAAGAGAGAATCTAATTGGGAGTACAGCTAACCCTTCAGAGACACACTATTTCATTCCTAATTCATCCTCCCAAGGCCACACTGGAAGTTTCAGTTTCACCGTCTTCACAGCGTAAAGATTTAAATAGTAAGTCTGCAGCCATAAAAGACCATATTTATAAAAGTCATTGAGGAGGGGGCAGCGGTAACTCAGTCCATGGGGAGCTTGGCTTGGGACTGGAGTTTGGCCTTTTCAATTCCAGCTTGGACCAGTCCATACAGGAGTGGACCGGTAGCCGGAGGGGGAGAGGAAACCCCTGGGGTCCTTGAACAATTGGCACCTAACCCCTAACAGCTCTGAGTACTGTGCAACGGAGACCCATCGCCCTGACATCTCTCCACACGCATGAAAATGAAATGGATTTTTAAAAAATGTATTTCCTCAAGGTGACAATAAAATAATTTGTACTAAATAGGGGCCAAATTTCTGAACGCACTAGGTCAGTCAATCAACAGAAATTTAATCAAGTACAGCTTCACTGAATCCAGCTTCTCAGTGTCAAGATTTGATGTTTCAAAGTGTAATTTCTTCATTTTTTTTTTTTAATATCATGAGCCAAACTAAAACTAAATAAAAAGTAATCTTTAAAAAATGAGAACAATGACGCTTAATTACTGTTGCCACAAATAACTGTTTTAATTAAAAGTCCTGCCTGCATCTGCAAAATCCCATCAATCATGAGTATCCTGCCCAAAATATACCCTGTACTGAAATTGATTTAAGCACTTCACCTGTTAACAAGAAGCATTTTGCATTCAATAGCGTTCTGTCTCCATCAGTAATGTTATCTGACATAACCAGATCTTGGAAGAAACAGATTTATGGACTAAATTCATCCACAATCCGCCGAGAGTTAGGAAATGAAGCAGCCCCAAAAAGAGCTGACAGACAGCCAGAGTCTCCTCTAATGGATTTACTGAGAAGAGTCAGTCTGTCTGTTGTGTTGCAGAGTGACATTCACACTTGTGTGTGTGAAGTCAACTTTTCCTTTAACCTTGCAACAGATGAGAACGACACCTGTAACCATGGCAACTTCAAACAACAGGCGTGACGCCAGCTGTAACCTCAGAGTGCTTAGAAGATGAACACTGCTCGGTTTTATATCTTCGTAGATTAAGTACATTTTGGACTGCTGTCAAGCAGTATATGCCCGTGGGCTTAGATTAACTCATTAAATGAATAAATTACTCATCATGAAAATAATCATGCTTTTAAGATTGATGACATTCTTTATAATTTCAGACTTCGGTATGTGGTGATTGCACGGTTAGACCGAACTCTGTAAGCACTTGACAAAAATATAGTCTACAGTCCATGCACCTTTCATCTCTATTCAATCGTTTCCAATACTTCAGAATATCTCTCTCATTTAGATGAATCTGTCTATAAACACACTGCATGGATCACCCAGTGCACTTGCGTTCATTTAAAGCATGCACTGAATGGGTGATTGCGATCCCTGGGAGAGACAAACTGATAAGAGGATTGATTGACAGATCAGGGGGTGTTGCTACGGCATAAATTTATCTCCAAATGGGTGCTACGGAGTTCACATTGAGGGGAGATAATGTCATTTTGCGCCTAATAAGCTAATGGATCCTAAATCCATTTTTTAGTGTGGATATGAGCTGAACACCATTACCCTAATGGTGATGCACAGAGCAGGGATGGAGAGAATGGCAGTGAATGTTATTTGAGTTTAAATCCACTCTAACATATGGGGGAGAGATTATGACAGAGGGCACAATGGGTACAGTATTGCCTCCTCAGTTAACTTGATGGTATTCAGCCGCTTCTTCGAGGGATTATCTACTGGAAAAAGTGAATTTGAGATAAAACTATGTATTGGTTACAATTATTAAGTAATATTTTGTTTTTTGTACATCAATATGTGAAAATATAACCCAAAATTACAGTAAGATCTTGTGCGACCACCCAAGAACAGCTATCACAAATTGACCACACACCCTTTCTGTGTCATCCATAGACAGATATGCTTTTTTGTGATGACCGGAGGCTGTTTGTGTACAAAAACTAGTTTTTACTTACCTTGGTTTCTTGCAGGCAAATCCATCATCAGGTCAGTCTCTCCTTCCCCCTGCAGAAGTCAAGTAAAGTCAATTTCATTAATATAGTCTAATATCACAGTTTGCCTCAAGGGGCTTTACAATCTGTACAGAACACGACACCCTTTGTCCTTAGACTCTGAAAACCCTTTAACAGGAAAAAAAAAAAAACATCAGGAAGAGCAACAGAGGAGGATACCCTCTCCCAGGACGGGCAGTCTTGTGTTCATATCATCATGTGTGAAAATACAGATTGCAAAGCTTTGGAGTCTGGATCCAGGAAATTGTAGTTTAGGTGTGTCCAAATAGGTACGATCCACCAAGACGACCTGAAAAGAGGACGGCCACACAGAGGAGGCCTTCTGTGATTATTGAAATGAATGTCCGTCAAAAGCAGGTTTACCCCAGTGTCCTTCCAACCTCATTGATGGCACTGATACTCCATGAGCAGCCACTTATTTCCCCATGGTGTTAATCTTTTAGATGATTATGTATTTCACATATCTAAGTTAAATATATATATATCGGGTATGGGAGGATTCTGTCTCTGTGTGAACAGATCAGTTGTGGACATGTTAAAAGGAATCCTCTGCCTTCTGGTAACTCCGAAGTTGTTTTACGTACAAGTTCTGTTTTCTTAGCTCGCCAGATTGAAGATGGTGCTGCGGAAGCTGCAGAGAATTTCTCCAAACTCTAGTCGCTCATGTAGAAATGTTAAATGTTGATAAGACATGTGGATGCGTGCAGACTTTGCAGGAAATAATTTAGGATTGAATATTTTGAGTTTGAGTTAGTAACTTCTACACTTTTACCAGCTCCTCAAATGTGACGATTGGCTGCCTTTCTTTGTTGTAAATTACAGTAAATATCTTTGCCCGTTTCCATCATGTTGAGCTCTGAGAAATTCCAATGTATGAGGGGCAATTAGGGGCATTATTCAGGAATACCATGCATATACTGTACATGTACTTTTCTTCTCACATACACGTGAAACCACACACAGTATATACAATACACAATGCACAACTGAAACATTGAACAATTATATGCTCACATACACAGCTGAAAACCTTAAACTACTGAAAAACTTTGATGTATTAATTGTATAAGATATTTCAGTTGTATAACCTAAAGACGTTTGGTGGTTGAACCAAACGTTGCGTCGTGGATGGCATCACTCTTGACAGTAATCACCCCCCCATAACAGATTATTACAAAAAATATTACTCCAACATTCATCACTGACATTTTAACTTCCAGAGTTCTGGCAAAAAACCAGTCAGCTATACTAAACTGATACATTTAAAACCTTTTTTGTTTTAAAGGTTACTCACACAAGAATTATTTTAGGATGTTGAGTCTACTTGACCAAGAGAAACTTGAAAGCCACTGTGCAAAAAGAATAATTAAGAAAATGAAATTTCTCACGAGCCGTGACCACTACGGGTTGCTCTGTAGTATTTTGTGAAATATGCACAGACCCCCCCCAAAAAGCACAAACAGCCTATCAGGGTTCATCTTCCTACTTTGAATTGCCACTTAAACCACACATTCATTTCTAGTGATTTCTTTCTACTCACTGGTCAAGGCTGCAGCATTTTGAGCATTGATCTGAAGGAATACAGAGTCGCGGGTTTTCCCACCAGTCTGTGATGTACCAAGGACCACCTCCCACAAAGCAAATGGTTTAATGAAATGTCTTGTTTTGTTCTTGTCCTGTGATTGAACACCTTTGAGACTGCCGCCTTCAAAAACCAAACAGCTCCAGCGCCTTGGTGTTTCTCATAGCCGTCCTCCTGATGCACATGATCATTATAATGTCTTTTTCAAAGCCCATTTGCACTCGTCTGTTACTGTTTAATTCCCCCGTTTATGTGGTCACATTCATGCGAGTACAACAGACGTTTTTCTGCAGTGGCTGGGTTACCACTGAGCGTATATGTGAAATCCTAAAGGGCTTTAAAAAAAAGCATAGCACGTAGAAACAAATGAAGGACTTCAAGATAAACACAAGATGCAAATGAATTTGATAGATTCAATTATAATAAACACACTCAACCACCCATACTCACAAACACACACACTCAAATACCCTATGATTTCATTTTCTGCATCAGAGCTTCCCAAATCAATTTAAACTCTCGTACATGCCACGTACATGTGCTGAGTTGTGTTGTCGTTCTTTTACACAGTTGAGGTGTATTGTTTCATATCCGAATCGTTAATTTGTGGTTTTATTTTGTGTTATTCTGTGTTTTCAAAAATATCTGTACGTGTGTAAACAAGATTTTAATATCTGTCCAACAACGTGGTCAATAAAACTTGCTTATGGTACTAGATATATAACTAAGTAGTATTAGTAGTAAGTGTTTTTTTAATCTTGAATGACTTTGCTGCATACGTTCCTTAAACGTTGGTGTAGTAGTACTTCAAATACGTAAAAATGTTCCAAATTTATAATAATTTGTAATGTTTGAACAGGAGCAAAAAGTAGTTTAAAAAAAGTATTCAAGATGTCTATAAACATTATGAGAATCGCTACATTTATCTGCGTCACCGTTTTCTTTTTTGTGCCATACGAGGCATCTAAGAGTTCACAGTGGGAGAAAGCCAAAGAATGCATTTCGTCCTTGGTGTCTCTTGCCAGCTATTAAACAAGCTGTTGGATTATGTAATAGTTTTTATATGAGCAATCATCTGGCTTGAGTCATTATTTCTTTCTCTATGAGTGTATAATGCGGAGAATGAGGGCATTTTATAAGACCACGGTAACACACTGATAAACACAAGACAAAAGTTACATGAAAGCCAAAATAGTAGAGGTAGTGATATATGTGACTTGTTGATTTTGTTCTTACTTTTCATGTAAAGTGTCAATAATCAATATTTTTATTATAATACCAATGTGACAATGTAAAATATTAATCAAATCTGCTGCTCCCTTCAGCTTTAAGGAGGCGCTCACTGCTTAAGGTTCACCATCACTGCTTTTTGGCAGCAGGAAGCTTCTGTTTTCAGTAGAAAAATTCTAAAATCCCACTGTACACTACCTACTTAGCACCAAATGGCAGACAGTCACTACTTGCTGTTGAACATAGTGGAGAATTTAACAGCTAAAAAGCCAGCTATTTCCCTCTGGAGTTGGTAAAGACCTGAACCAGAGCTTAATAAAAAACACTGGTCTTAAAGTCTCTCTAGGAGGCCAGAAATACAACTCCAAATGAATGATAATGTTGCTCTGTAACCGCTGGGACAAAAAAACAACAAAAAAACAATCCACCCGAGGTTGTACAGAGTGCTTCTTTTTTACCTCATAAACTTTGGCAGTCTACAGTTGGCCGCTTGCAGAGAACATACAAACCCACTGCAGCAACAAGTTTCTTTTTGGCCTCCCATCAAATTACTCATGGAATTAACGTTAATTAGTGACAGCAGAGTTTGCTGCCAGCAAAGTCATTTTAAACAGCGAAAGCGGCGGTCAGCGCCGGCTAAAAATGGGAAGTGGAAAGCTGAATGCTGTAATCTGTTTTTTGATAACAAGAGAGAAGAGAACGGATTTGTTCAGTTCGGCGACAGTCAATCACTCGTGCAAACCAAATCATTTTTGATCCTTAGGATCAGCTTGAGACATAATCAATCCTGATATTTAAAGTTTTTAAAAATCCAATAAGCGTATATTTATTTTGCCTTTTGATAGACTGACTCGTATATTAAGTGCAAAATTAACCAAATTAAATTTCTAAGAAGAAAAATGCAAAATGACGTGAAATACAAGAGGTGCCACTGAGCCCCGATGTCTCCACCGCACTAGTCAGCTTCTTGGCGAGGTTGTCTTGACGTGTGCTGGCCAGGATGGAGAGACTCTGGACTGGACTGATAATGCCACAGTTACCTACCGATGGAGAGTGTTGTGTGACATTTACTCAGGACTATCTATCTCCCGGTGAGCAGTGATGAAGTGACACATTGCTGTTTCGTTTGCTGTTGCTGTCCAGGATAGAGATATCTTGTCTGTCCTGGATAGTTGGCTTTATCCATCCTCTCCTCTAAGTGTTTTTGAACGTGCTTAAGTGAGTCACAGTAGCTCTCGCTGGTCGAAAGTACTCGGCTCGACGTACTAAACTAATGTTTCGACTCTGTGAATCTCTCGTCCTCTACCTTACCACACTGATTGGCAGCATGTTGTACCTGCGCCCGTCACAGTCTCCCTGGCTGGCAGTGATGTGATCTTTGGCTGCGACCCATCCTCAGACGTGGCAGCTGGGTGCTTGTTCCTACAGCAAAGTGCTAGTACCACGACTAAACTGAGGAGTAGCATCATCCTTTTCTATCCCCTTTCCTGTCACTCTACAGCTGTTCCTGTTAATAAAGATGAACCCCTCCAAAAGATCTCATGGTTTTTAAAGAACTCTGACTTCTTGTCAGTGCTTTTTGAGACATGCAATACATTCATAATTGTAATGAGCAAATACCAGCCCACTGGTTCATTGATTCAGCTCTAACATGTAAGCACTGTTTACTGACCCTGTTGAAGACCATAGGCTGAAACATCTCGTTTCTTCACCACAATAAAAGCATTCCTGGAATCACATTGAAATTCCACAGTTCAGTATGAGGGCGATCTCTATTTCCTCCATCACTAAGAGAGCCGGAGGCTTTTGTTGTTCCATCTCATTAGTGCATTTGTAAGAACAATATAAATTCCTCTGTGCAGAGAGGGCAACCGTAAACTGACCGTTAAGGCTAATGTAATTAATTATGTAACTCTACAGCCACTTGGTATTCAAAAAAGAGCAGCCTCAGTCCTTATATTTAATTGAACATGAGTTTAAAAGTTTAAATGATATCTCAGCAGGAGATTTCTCTGAGGAACTGAGCATTGAAGGGGTGCTGTAAATTAAAGCTGGGCTATCTTTTAGGCATCGCTGGGAAAAAATTCTTATAAATCTCTCAGCATATTGTAATTCAAGTGGTCAGAGAGAACTAGCACGTCCTCTTGGCTTTGCTTTAGAAAATCTAGCCTGTGACAGGAGTCCAATTGCAGGTCATTTCAAAGAGAGGGCGTTCCTGTTGGCTGTTCCACACATGCAGATGCACATGATTTCCCTTCTGATGGTGGAAGCGTGATTTTTGTAATGGTGGAAGATCCTGCAGTAAATCTAGCAGCAACTTGTGATACATTTCCAATACATCCTATGCTTACAAAAAGCATATAGTACAAGACACGTGGGTGAAAATGTTCCGGCTCCACACGGAGGCTCATTATGTTCCATGCCGTGGCGCCCGCATAGACGAGTGGCAAAAAGGCACGATGACAAAGAGTGGGGAATAACTTTTGAGTGCGGACAGTGGTGTGTGTTTGTATGTGTTTGTGTGTGTGGTGTACTAGCATCTCATCCCACTGTCAGATGGCATCTCAGCTGCCTCTGAAGCCTGGGGAGCTCTGACCTGGAGCTGTGAAATGCTGGAGGGGTGTCTTTGAGAAGACGTCATGGTGAGAAGGACCCGGGTCTTGGTGAGGCTCATGTCGAGAAAAGCGGGCCCTGTGAGGCATGAGGATTCGCAGGGCAGCTGACTCATGCTGCAGTTCAACTTGTGTGTGGTGGTGGTGGTGGTGGGGGGGGGTTAACGGAGCCATGTGAGGCAGCATTTTCCTTACCTTACTTTTCGAGGCATGAAGATACTAGACTTTGCGTGAGGAGACCCACATCAATACCAAATGTGAATATGGAGCCTTTTGAAGCTTAATAGCATGTTGGTGCTCAGTGCTGACCCACATAAAGCACAGTAGGATCCAATCATCCCAGCAAGGGTTGAGCAGAACTTGGTGAGTGAGTTTCTACAGTCATTCTCGACTATGAAATCCTTGTGATTTGCTATAGAAAAGTCGATGGGGAATATTGTTGCTGTCCTTTTTATAGGGACAAACTCTATAGGGTTGAGTTAATACTTATCAGCAGAGTTCATAGTGTGTATGCAAATTCAGGGTACAGAAATGCAGAAATGACTGGTTGGAACCTTTTCAGGGAGAAATGCTATTGTGAAATGGAATAAGATTTATCTGCTGGTTGAAACATCTATCAGGAGTAACTCATTTTTTTTCTGTCCTCCTTGATTTCAAGTGTTGAGCCACAGTGTTGGAAGGAAAAGTTGCATTTGTTGTGTTTAAGGCTAGTAACTATCATGTCATTGGTTTAAATTTAGCCGGATAGAAGCATGACGCTACTGCTGAACGCCGTGGTGAAACGGTGACGTGCACTTTGAAAAGAAGATGTTCAACTGTTTCTTGGAAGCGGCACACAAACAGAAATAGAAAAGAAAAACTGATTTCACAATGTGGTCTGGGGTGTTTCATCTTCTTGACAGGGAAAAGGAAAACCGGTGGAACAGTCGCTCTTCAATTGTTCCTTCATTCCATCACCCCCTGACATAGCTTTGTAATAGATTATCCAAAGCTTTTAAGATAAAACATGTAGCTTTGAAAAATGTGTATAGTCATCAGTAAGTCATAGATTTTTTTTTAACGGGAAAGGCTGAACACTTGCCTTCATTAAATAATCAGGAATGACATCAGTATAGAGGAGGACATTCACAATAGAGAGCACAGGCCCCTGTAACCTCTTTGAGGAATTTAGTGAATAATATCTGAGGGAATTTGGGTGAGTTGGAAGATAACCATAAAGAGCAAGTTCAGCAGTGATAATTTTATGCATGAGCACCTTAAGGTCAGAACATTCACCAACAGAAATAGATTTACTCTTTAAAAACAGTTTCAAAGAAATCGCTGTGGTCTAAGACTTTCTCTAAGGAAGAGAGTTGTAATTTAGAGTTGTGATTTGGGGGTGAGAAATGGGAATAAACTTTAATCAAAAGTTCATAAAGTGACTCACACTTGAGGAGTAAACTAAATAAGTAATACAGTACTTCTCATAAAGAAAAGCATATATATGCTAAGTAAACTCTCCAGTGTATGTTCACCAGTACATCGTTCTAAGGATAAAATAAAGTACCAATAACATTCCTTTTCAGTCAAATTCAGAGCCTTAATCATCTTTTTATTCTCAGTGTTTGTTCACATACATTTGGATATCTGGAGTTCCTTCAAGCCTAGAAGCTGAAAATATCCCTGTAAGGGTTTCGCAGTTGGGCTTGTCAGTGAACTTGCGTTTCAACAAGCAGTTCCACTTGTAACAAAAGGAGTTGGCTCGTGAGAATTGTACCACTACCCCCTACTAATTTGTCCACCCACAGCTTGAGATCTAATTTTGCAAAGGTTGCCATTTTTTCCTTGCAAGTTCCCTGACCCCTCACAGTAGCCTTATGTCAAGTTAAGCTGTTACTGTAGCTTGTAGCTGCACTGACCAGCTGCGTAGACCAGCACAAAAACCAGCAGATTCATTTAATTTTCAATGGAAATGTGACTGAACTCCTTGCACAACAACTGGAGAACTGTGCATCTGCTTTCTCAAGGAGGGCCAGCTCACAGATGGATTGGTGCCGGCTGCCTGCCTGGTACCGGCAAGCTGACACAAACTAATCTTAGTCACTCACTGCAGATTTCAGACTTGTGATTGCTAGCTATAGACCTACATAATCATGGTGTCACCTATTTTTGACTATCAAACAGAGACAGGCTGACGGGTTCTGTCAGCATCAGGGCAGCCTGTCACAGGTCTATGTGGAAAAGTGAGCAGTAATGGCACAAGTCCAGAACAGGAGAAAGTGTTGAGACACAATTCGTAGGCCTCATATTCCTGGTATTGGTGATCTTTAAGTATAAACCACAGGACAAAGTGTATTTTGAGAATGATCTGTCTTTGCCAGAGTCCAACTTATAAAGGGTCAATAATCTCAGAAGGAGAGCAATGTGTTACTGAATGCAATTTATTTTTGCGAGACCATGACTCAACCGGAAGGAGAAATCAGATGTGGTCGTGAGCTGCTATTATTGTAATTACTGCATCATACACGCTCATATAACCTACAGGGTCATGGGCAGTATGAAAAATGTCATTACTATAGCACACACTGTACTCTGTGGCATTGTTGGATAAGCTACTTGTGCACTTATCACAACAAAGTTGCAACCCTGCAGGCAGTTATGAGCTGCTGATGGAAAGCCAAAGTGGCGTTTTACTTGTGGAGGTATTTGAAAAGTAATAACAAAAATCAAGTCATATAGTGAGGCACCAAGCCAATGGGCACCAGAGTGGATGAAGAAACTGCAGACAGGATGTTTTTCCTCATCCTGCATTCTTCCCATTGAGGCGATGGTGGGTGTTGTGTGTGGACTTGACCTGACCTACATTGTGGACAAAATGGTAGCCCACAGGGGTCTCAACAGTGGCCTTCACATCACTGGAGATATTGGTTGCCAGCAGAGTTTTCATAGATTTCAGCATCCAGGAAAATATTCTATACAATTTTACTGTACAATGGGGATAGGTAACAATGCCACTGAGTGCAGCAGTAAGTGCAGTTTTTTCTCTACATATTTACTGCCTAACACAATAGCTGTCTTTCACAGGAGCTTGGTTGTGGACCCACTTGACATGCCCTTGCTACAGATTGGAGACAAGCACAAAGACATTACAGAAAACTCTAACTCTAACAGCTGACATCAGATGAAAAGACCCACGTAAAGATGGCGCCTGTGGTGGCAAGCCGTCAGCCTCATCTCCCTCGTCTGCTCAGCATATTGTTTGCAGTTACCCTACTTCTATGTGTATTTTGCCAAGATGTATCCACTCTGTTTGTTTACAATCGCCAGGCTCTTTTTAACATTAAGGCTCTCAGCGAGTCGCTGTTATTATCAAAGTCCAGACTAGGACTAGGAAAGCAAAAAGCGCTTTAGAAGAAGCAGAAAACGAGGTGGCGTGATCGTGAAATTCAAGGCCTACCTGGTGGCCTCTTTTTGGAGGGCCTGATGCTCATCTTATCCATGATGGACGGTATTTCCCCGCGGTGAAGCGCGCACTTCACGAGGGGCTGTTGGAGCCGTCCTATCCTCCCTGAGCCATTGACTACCCTGACCGCCGGCTTCCCAACGCTTCCCAACCTGTGCCCGGTCCCGCTGAAGTTTCCTGGTACTCCCTCTAACCTGCCAGTGGAGGTTCCACGCCGGTGCTGTCTGCTCCGCGGTTGTTTATCGCCCTCCAAAATTTAATAAGGACTTCTTCTTTGACTTTGCAGATTTTCTGTCACATGTCTCTGTGAAATACGATCATTTTCTTATTTCTGGAGATTTCAATATACATGTCTGCTGCAGATCAAGACCATTGGTCACTGATTTCTTAAACCTGGTTTTATCATACGATTTATCTGTGAGCGTTAATGAAATCTGTGAAGCGCGTATCTCTGACCATCTGCCTGTGCTTTTTACTGTTTCAATCCCTTGTTCGAGGGCAAAAACCTGTGCTTCTACGCGTCGTCTGCGCACAATTAACGCTCAAACTGCATCAGTTTTCAGCCATGTATAATGACTATATCATTTCTGGTGATATACTAAACTGAACATTTTTTAAGCAATTTTAATTCTACTTGCACGGATATCCTGGATTCTGTTGCACCTTTTTAGAACAATGCGCATAAAAGCACGTACAGAACCGTGGCTTAACGACTCCACACGCGCTCTCAGGCGC
Organism: Miichthys miiuy; assembly: GCA_036365135.1. Classification (NCBI taxonomy): domain Eukaryota; kingdom Metazoa; phylum Chordata; class Actinopteri; family Sciaenidae; genus Miichthys; species Miichthys miiuy. Next base: position 26,890,118 of record CM071603.1, read on the forward strand.
TCATGTCGGCGCGCTGAGAGAAAGTGGGAAAAAAGATAAGCTCCATGTCTCTAAAGAAGCTCTTTGTGAAATCCTGTCTGTCTACCAAAGTGCTGTTAAGGCTGCTAGAATGGATTATTTTTCCAGTCTTGTCTCTTGTAATCGTCACAAGCCCCAAGTTCTTTTTAACATTTTTAACTCCCTTGTAAACCCTTGTGATGACTCTCCAGTTGTACCCTCGCTCACCCTTTGTGAGAATTTCCTCAAATTTTTTATTGAAAAAATCTCTGCTCTTAGGTCACCTGCCTTTTCTTCTGCAGGCCCTAGCTCTGACCTCACCGTTCCTCCTTTACATGCTGCGTTTGATCAGTTTGAACCTGTATCCCTCCCCGCACTGGCCAATGTAGTTCAGCAAACTGTTCTTCAGACAGCATCCCCTCTCGTCTTCTTAAAGAGGTATTCAGTACGGTGGGCCCTGATATACTTTTATTTATTAATTCCTGTCTTAGCACCGGATGTGTCCCAGCCCCTCTCAAGCATGCTGTTGTGCAGCCTCTTATCAAAAAGAAAAATCTGCATCCCTCTGTGCTGTCTAACTTCAGGCCTATCTCTAAACTGCCATTTCTATCTAAAATTTTAGAGAAAGTGGTTTTATTCAGATCCAATCATTCCTAGTGGCTAACGACATCTATGAGAAGTTTCAGTGTGGCACTGAGACAACACTGCTGAGAGTTTTTAATTATCTAATGGTAACTGTTGACTCAGGAAACCCTGCTATGCTGGTGCTCCTTGATTTGACAGCTGCCTTTGACACTGTGGATCATGGGATTCTCTTAGCACGATTAGAGCAGTGGGTGGGCATCACAGGCTCTGCTCTCTCATAGTTCCAGTCTTACCTGACTGATCGGCGTTTCTCTGTGCAGCTAGGTGAATTCACCTCATCCTCAGCCCCTCTTACTTCCGGGGTCCCCCAAGGCTCTATCCTCGGGCCGATTCTCTTCTTGCTATATATGCTACCATTAGGGTCCGTTTTCAGGAAGTACAATCTTTCTTTTCATTTCTATGCCGATGATGTTCAGATCTATTTGCCTTTGACATCAAATGATTCTGTACAGACATTGCTTGATTGTCTAAACGATGTTAAATCCTGGATGACTTCAAACTTTTTGAATCTAAATGAAAACAAGACTGAAATCATAATGTTTGGATGTGGTCCAGCAGACTTTATATTTGATGACAGGCTGAAATTTGATCGCCAGGTTAGTTCGGTTGTGAAAAACAGCTTTTATCATTTGAGGATTTTATCAAAAGTAAAAGGATACCTGCCACGTAGAGATCTCGAGAATGCTTTTATTAATACAAGATTTGATTACTGCAACTCACTTTATTTTGGCCTGGACCGCTCACTCTTGCACCGCCTGCAGCTGGTACAGAAAGCTGCTGCCCGTCTCCTTACCGGCAAACGTAAGCGTGACCACATATCCCCTGTCCTGGCGTCGCTACACTGGCTCCCGGTTGCTTTTAGAATAGATTTTAAAATTTTACTGTTTGTTTTTAAAGCTCGTAATGGCCTACCCCCCCCCTCCCAGTATTTGACCGAGCTTCTTCATATCCACACCTCCGCCAGAACACTGAGATCCTCTAGTCAGCTGCTACTGGTCGCCCCTAAATAAAACTAAAAACCAAAGATGACCGAGCCTTTGTGGCGGCGGCCCCATAGCTCTGGAATAACTTGCCCTGGCACATCCGATTTGCTGGATCATTTGAGGTTTTTAAATCCTCCCTAAAAACACACTTTTTCTCGTAGTATCGTAGCATTTATCTTAACTTTTTGTAATTATGGCATTATATGTATTATATGTATATTATATGTATTAACCTGTACAGCACTTTGGTCAACCTCGGTTGTTTTTAAATGTGCTTTATAAATAAAGTTTGAGTTGAGCTGAGTTTTGTCCTAGCACAAAACGGGAATGTGCGCTTGTACAAGCAGCCCATTTGCTCCAGAGGCAGTCAAAATGCACCAACATCGTCCACCTTATCTACAGGCTTGGCACAACAGAGTATGGATGTGTGCAGTGAGGAGTAGTACAACTTGGTGGTCACACTGGACATGGTCTACTGTATAAGACTGAGGCAAGGCAGAAAATGAGAAGAGTTGCAGAGATGGAGTTTGAAGCAGCAGTGGAGTACTGCAGGATGAAAAATGTCAACTACATGCCCTGTGGCCTCGTAATCCTCCCTGATGCCCTTTGGCTTGGTGCCTCACCAGATGGCTTGATTTTCGTTCAATTCGCACAGCCAACATTCAAACTGGTTGAGATAAAGTACCCCAATATGAAGAACTCTGTGGACTGTAAATACCTTTGAATGCAGTATGGCACTTTGGCTCTCAGTCAAAGCGTAGATGTAGGTGCAGGGTTAATTGTTGATGGTTTCTGGCCTGCAGTGGTGTGATTTGATCCATGTTGACCCGAAGATAATAGTAGTCATCAGAGAGATGATGGGCTAGTTTTGCCTCAATGTACATATAGAAATACCTGCCTACAAAAGATTTTATTGATTGATGCAGGATAATTTGAGTGGAGGGGCTTTCTATGAAGAGGAACATAGAGCTGCACTATCAGCGTTATATGACGAGACAAAGTGGCAACAAAAATGCATTTCTTCAAGCATGGTAACATTAGGCACTGTTCACATTTGTATCATTCACATTTTATGCTCTAGAAATGAGACTATAGCCTTTTATGAGAGCTTATATAGCCGATTTTTTAATGTTTCACGCATCACTGTTAGAAGGATTTTCTCTTGTAATTTAGATTGAAGAGGAATATGTTCATCTAAAAGCTACACAGTAATTGTCATAAATAGATACTGTGTCTCATGAGACTCACACAAACATTTGTCAATGACAAAAAAAAAAAATCATTTACCATTCAGGATTATGTTGTATAAAATATGTTTTCTAATATAATTCACTGTATGCACAGTTTGATTTCATACATTTTACTACATAAACAAGACAGAGAGTAGGCGGTTTGACAAATTAAACCACTCAAAATCATGTATTTCATACAACTGTATCATAGAATATGTATCAAAGCAGAAAATCCAGTTCTTGTTGAAAAATTGTTGTGTGCTGTTTTTCACAAAGGGAGAACAGAACAGAGGGAGGCCCATTATCAGTTTGGTGAGCAGATCTGAGACAAGCATATTGACAGGCCGTTCAGCGCGTCCACAGAGACTGACTCAGTGAGGTTAACACAGTCACTTCTTTGGTTCAAGCCTTGACCAGTGGCTTCTTTTGCTTGTTTTGGTTTATTAGGAGGCAGACTAAGACAAAAATGGTCAGAGGAATAACAGCTTGTCCTCTTTGATGCCCCCTAATTGTCCTCCCGACGTGTACCCTTAACCGTGAAATGTCCTGAGTGACCAGTGCTGTCACGAGACAGCTGTGAGTTTTTACTTTGCAGGATACTAGGTCATCGATTGTGAATCCCTTGTACAGCATTACAGCCACATCTTTATCTAAAAGAGGGACAGATTGCCTGAACAGCTCTTTGTCACTGACATAGCCAGAACACGACGGGGAAACAAAAGTAACAGCACCATGCGGTGACACATCTATCATTCTTTCCAGGGTAGTCTGGTATTTATACTGAGAAAACATCTCACTTTGTAAGAATAAAGATGAAGGCATCGAACATTTTATCTCTGCACAGCCATTAGGGACTTTGGTGTCATGACAACTTGCTGAACACAGTCGGCATTGTGGCTCTAAAAGGTCTCAGGAGACATTCACATCCCAATGGTGCCAATAAATGTAACCAAATTTTGATTATCCTGATGAAGATTGACTGATGAATGTCGACGCGATCAGATTGGTCTCCTTCAGACTCAATGACCTGTACATAAAGAACGGGAACAGTTCATCAATCATCGGCTCTGGTGAGGAGGCGGGGTGGACAGTTCTTAGTGGTAACAATAATAAACATCGCCTTTCATCAAATGTATGTATTTGTTTTTAATTAGACGGTAGTGCTCTCTTGGGTACTGATTTATCAGCAAGGTGCTTTTAAAAACAAAATGATGTAGTGTCACCTGTGCCCACCGTCTGGCTGGAAAGTGGATGACCGTGAACCAACGCGCACCGTTCTCCTTGTTGCAGGTTCAATCTGTCTCCAATATGCTTGTGGACGGCGGTAGCTGGCAAATCTAAAAGAGTAAAAGAAAATTATTATTACCTTTTTTAAATCAATGCATAACTTATTATTGATGTTCGCCCTGGTGGGTCTTGCCAGGAAGCAGTGGCTGTACCCTGGCCTAAATGTTTTACTCTTGTTAGGATGATTTTCAGCATAATCTGAAATATAATCGCCTGGTTTTAAAGTTGAATCCACGATAAACGGCACCAATGCGAGCAATGATTGAGTGAGTGGAGATTTGTATCATTTTTTTTTGCTCTATATTCTCTTTTTTTTTTTAACTTTAACTTCACTCGATGCAGCAAACACTGGCACCATGTCTTTCTCACACACAGACACAAACACACAAAGTACCATTTTCTAGTTATTGGTCCAAGTGGGAAAATAACGTTGGTAATTATATCATCTGTAATGCCAATATGCTGTTCATAAATTAGTGTAGTATAATTTGAAAACAGAAAAACAATTTCTTCATGCAGCCGTGGCCCCAAATTTCTTTATAGGACTAACTCTGATGATTCTGAATATATGAATACTTTTTTTTTTTTTAGGCTCATGGAAACGACTTGATAATGCAAGAACATCATGGCATGAATAGTCATTTCCTCTCTCCACTGGTATTGGGTATTTCTCTGATGGCCTTCGGTGTATTTCAAAGGCGTTCATACTTAAGTTTAAAAGTACTTGTAGAGAAATATTCAGAATGTGTGAAATTAACAGACCATTAACCATTCGAAAGGAGAATACCATGCCACTTACAGGCCATTAATTTGCTGTGGCTGTGATTCATTAACAACCAACAATTTTCGCCTCACTTCAAGACGCTGAAGGCCTCTTGACCTTCCTCACTGGCAGTAAGTACATCTCAGGTGGCTGTTTGTGCCAGAAATATATATTTGGCTCTCAAAGAATTACAGCCGAGCAGAACTCATCAAAGCTTTTAAAATATGTTGGCCGAATACCAATGAATAGAAACATTTGAGGTGATTAAGAACAGCGTTGCTGTTGCTAATATATTATTTGTCTGTTAAACAGACACATTTTTGAAGTTTGCTGTCCAACTTTTTCCGTTGAGCGCATATCTCAGAGTTCTTTATTAACCTTTGTTTATCTTGTACATTTTTGGTCAGTTCAGTCGGTGGAGAGAAAGATGTCTTATGCTGAAAGGTTTATTGAAGCTTGACCAAGGAAGACGGAGGATTCTGAAGAAGCTGTCCTATCTGGCTCGTCTTCCCTGTGACGAGGGAGCGTGGCAGCCTATCCTCTGATCTCAGTTACCATATAATGCTAGAATGTCACCTGCTTTCCTGAACACAAACATACAACTTCTGTGTCAGTGACCTCGAGACATGCTTGACCCTGTGTAACCCCATATGTGGCATGCCTGAATAGAAAAAATGTCCTTTGGGCCTTTTTGAGCTTTATTTGACAGAGACTGGGGTGTCCATGGGGCGGATGCTCTACCAACTGAGCTAAACAACACCCCAGCTGATGTTTTTATGTTAGAATTATATCTGTACTGGCATCTTGAATTGGTAAATACTAACACAATATGTGTCCTTAGCGGTTCCATGACACAGCTTGGCATATCAAGAAGTATACTAGAGTGACGGATTACTGTGGTACTAGTGATTATCTTGTTATTTCAGGATTTAAATCATGACATATTGCTGCAGAATCTGGCTCAATGCCAGTGACATGACTTTTGCTTATTTTATAATAATGACATTCACAAACACTTGGCTCTTAATGCTACCAAGTGCTTCACACAACACACACACAGCAAGTGAGGGGAAAAAAACGAAGGCAAAGACAAACGATTAAAGTGTTTCTGAGATTGATTATACGGGATTTAGGTCAGTGTCACTGTTTTCAGCAACAAATAGTTTGCTTAGATGAATGCGCAGGTCATGTAGACACAATAAAACTGTTTTCTAATAATAGTCTGTAACATTTAAAAAACATCGTGTGCACGCCTGGTGTCATATTGGCCACAGTCAGCTAAAGTGGCTTGTTTTGGCATCATGTATTTATCATGATATTCACATAAAATGTATTATACAGCATATTTCTGTGTTGACATGGAAATATTAGCTAATGCATGCAGTAGTTTTATTAGCTACCTCATTAACAGTGCCTTTTTATTTAAATACCGTTCTAACTGTGGTGGGAAACATCATTATAGCATTAATCACTGCTTAGTTTGATTGTGTCTTTTAATGCGCATCAAGGAAAGACTGTAACTCTGGATATAACACAATTTTTCTCTTCCAAATAAAAAAGTTGAACTCATGAGAAATAAAACAATGCAGGGCTGTCGGTGAGGGTTTCTTGCTACGGGTACTGAGGTGACGTGACATATGAGCCAAAAAGGCTTATCAGAAAGCAAAACACAGATTCTTAATACTCTGAGACAGGATTTAACAGCTGTGGCAATGTTATCATCGCTGCCACAGTTTTATCTTTCATGACAATCGCGAGGAAAACAGCAGAAATAGAGTAGCAATTCATGTAACAAAGCATCCAGGGATGTTAGTCTTACATGTGTTTGCCAGCACAGCTCCCTTTTCTTTGGTGTATTTGTTCAGGAGCCCACTGCGTTCAAATGAAATAAAATGTTTTGTAGGTATTTGTATTACTTTTTAGTCAGTTGCCAGAAAATGAATCTGCAGCTATCTGGATTTATTGAGGATTCCCCGGTAAACAAGTCATTTTTATAACGATTGTCTCTGGGTTCTGAACTTTTCTGACATTTTACATGCAAAGAAATTGATCAATTAATATAAAATTTAAAAAAATAAGTAAATCTTTATTGCCAAGGAAGACCATCCATCCATTGGTAGGCGGTCTGGGTCACGTGATATATATATATATTTTTTTGTGCTGGCCATTCAGATTACAGATCAGCTGTCCAAAAATGTACTAATGGGATACCTTGAAATGCAAATGTACCACACCACATCTTATATTTTGACCGTTTTGTTTTTGAAGTCATCATAAAATATTGTTCAGAAACAGAAAAATGTCTCCCTCTCTCTCTCTGTCAACAGCTGTTCCTTTCCTTTCTTCCTCACTTTGATGATCCCATTACTGAAAATGAAATATCCCAGGGAAGTGTAAATTTAATTCAGCATAGCTGGAAATCTTTACAGCGATTGGCTTTTGACTGCTCAGTTTTATACTGACTGCTGACTCCTTAGTCCTCCTAACTAGCCAGTAGGGACCACAAGCGATCAACAATTGTTAGGCTGTTAAAAACAAGGCTTACTACAAGGTTTACAACAGACTGTCAGCCATTTTGACCAGAAGAGAGCCTGCTGCATGTCGCCGCTGTGCGTCTTAAGTGTGTTAGATGTGTGTTATAGATTCATTTTTACGATGGGTAACTCGAAAGCATCAGTCCAATCTCCAAATTGCATATTTTTTTAAAGAATATTGGCCGATTCATTATCCTTAGTCACAAGGGTCCTCCATGGGGAGTTCAAGGTGCCCCCATGAAGCTCTCAAGGATGTTTTTGAATTGTGTTCCAGTCCGCAATGCGCAAGCAAACCCCAAAAAAGATGGAACTGGACTTGAATTGGCAAGATTTTCAACATCGCAATTCAGATTTGACAGCTTATTTGGTAAAAACGCCACTAAAACCTCCCGTTTTCGCTGCTCTAAACAGTCTGCTGGTTCAAACTGTAAATATTTGCTTTTTTATGGCCACACATTGCCCAATTACAAGGTGTCTTGAATGCACCGCTAAAATACACAAGGGCCATTTTTGATACATTGCTAATTAATTAAGTAGAAAATGCTCAGTGCATGCGAGAGAAATGTCAGATGCTGCTTCAAACACCGTCATTATGCTCATCCTCATTACACAGTTATAAATGTGTCTCATGGATAATAAAAGGTAAAATTCTATAAAGCCATCAAGAGTCTAATAGATCAGTAAAATTGATTCATAATAATGTTCAGTGGCCATGAAGTCTAAACTTCCAAATGTTCTGTGCCTATAGGTCATAACAAATTAGAAATGCTGTCATTCACACAGCAAACTTCATTTTCAGCTTTTCCCTCTGGAAAAATATCACGCTGTAATTAATTGTTCTCCCAAGCCAGTGCTCCTCGTCTTTACTAGACAGCACAGTGGTGGAATGAGGTAGATGCACTGGGTGGCAAACTCTCTTCATTTGAGTAGAGTCTTTATTAGATTGTATACTTTAATTTCCTCTGTCGAAGCAAGAGCAAACCGCATCAGGAGTTTCGTACCCACAAGAACAGAATTGCATTGTGTTTGATGACATTAGTGCACAAACATTCTAATACAACAGATGATTGAATTCATAATAGAAGCCCGTGTAACAAAGCAACATCCTTTTAGTGAGGAGGGATGTTTCATAAGCCCAAGGAGTGTCGATCCTGTTGAAGTGTGCACATCAATTTAACCATATCCACCACAGAAATCACTGTGCAAGCTGCTATACTGCTGTTTGTTATTCATGCATGGTCATCCAGGTTTTGCAAGAATGTTTATTAGACAAGGAGATATGAATAAATGTGACTTTCCATGGTAATAAGGAGTGGATTGAATATGGAGTGGGGAGTTTCTGGAGGCTTATCACTTCAGTTTTTAAAAGGATGATTTTAAAAGTCAACACAGGGAAAATAAAATCATTTCTTAAAACAAAGATTTGAAAGAATATGGTCTATTAAGCTATGCACTGGTTTGGATAAACCACCCTTGGACTAATTGTAAAGAAAATTAAGCGTATGGTATGTTTTTCTTTTTTTTTTTTTGCAAATGCTCATTTACTTCCAATTTACTTCATTTGCCAAATTGGACAAAATAACAAACAAAATACTGAATCTAAATTACCGCCAAGCATTACGTAGTTACATTCTCCTTTGGCAGACGTCGCAAAATGTTTCCTGAGGCCAGTAAAAAGTATTTTTATTCCTGATTTTTCTTCTTTTCTCTCTCCACACTTCACCTTGCAGAACATAAGGTTGTTTCACACTCTGCACGTTTGACAAATCTTTGATTAAATTCCGTTTTTTTGGACTGTGAGGGCCATCGTAAAAATCTTAACCTGTTGTTTATTTAAATAGTTCATGGCTCAAAAGATTGTGTTAGAAGACTGTGCGCTCTGTCCTGTGCTCTTTTCAGTTTCAGTTTTTTCACAGACTTTCATGGATTCACTCTGGGATTCATTCTTGTCTCTAACAATCAGCGGCGCAGCGCAGGATATGTAGGTATACGGAGCAAACCTACTCATTTGTCAGTCGGCGGATAAATCCCTCCTGACGCGCATCATTCAGAGGTGTCCTGTGAGATTAATTTCTTTTTCCTTGGATGGCGAAGGCATGACATAGTTGTCCAATTTTCATGAGCGGATGGAGTAAAGAATAAGAAATACTTCACTCAAAATGCGTGATTTTTACCTGTCTGTGGGTCAGATTGGGTCAAAATTTGCAACTCTTCTGGTGCTATTGTTGATATGATAATGATCCTGACTGGCTAACCAGCAGAAATTAAATGACAATGTGCAAATACTGGCTCATTTTTGGATGAGCTAAATATGCAACAGTAGTCTTACATGTCACTGTTTATAACTAATTTATCTTTATTTTAAATTATAATGTGGCTTCTAACATTCCCAGCGTCTTGTAGACGAAATCTATTGTTGACTCTGTTATTTCACAAGACTGTCATCCCTTCTCTCACAATAATGCCTCCCAAAAGGGGTGTTGATCAATCCATTAGCAAAGCTGCAATTACTGTCCCTGCAGTTATTTGCCTGTAAAAGGAGAAATCAGCCCTCATAGTCTCCGACAGATATCATCGCTTTGAGAGATTCACCGTATCTTATTAGAGTTATTTTATGATGAATTGTTTGATTTAAATTTGTAATTTAATTTTTCGATACACCCACTTACTCCCGACCTGGCAGATATACTTCTACTTGAGTTTGTGATTTCCTTTGTCATCTAAAATTACTAAACAATCTGGAGAGAGGAGGGCATGAACTTATTACTTTGATTCAAAGGTGGGCGTATAGGAATATAAATGTCTCACCAATGAGTTCTTGAACACCGGGGCAGGCCTGTGATTACGCTTGGGGCCCTTACTGAAAATGTCTAGTGGCTGCATAGCATTATGGTCTATTGAAGTTACTGTCAGTGAAGAAATTGGTCTCTCAGCCTCTTCTACTCTTGGATTTCCTCCTTGTAGTTTGAGTGTTGGTGCAAAATGGCGGCTGTACAAAGAAGGCTTCAGGGGCTGATCAGACAGAGACGCTACAGGCGCAGCTGCTTCAAAAACGCCTTGGCAAAGCGTGTCAGGCAAAAACAGCTGGTGCGCCTGTGAAGTGGAGCTACGTGCGCAACCGGGCGAACAATTAAGATTAGCTGTTGCTGAGGAAGGAGGAGAAAAAAAGCCCATAGAAAGCAGAGGTTTTGGCTTCACGACATACTGAAAAAATGAAACGCTACGGTGAATAGAACTGTGTCTTCCATGTGTTGCGTTACCTTTTAGTCTACGTTCGCCATTGTCCCATCATTCCTGTCGCATCAAAACAGCAAGTGAGTGGTAAAGTGATGAAGCCAAGCAAATCTTGCTTTAACTTTTATGTACGTCTATAAACGAGGAAAAACATGACAGAAGGGAGGAGTGCATGCCAGCCACACCATACCATAAGAACATGGTTTTACTGGTGACCAGTTTCTAGCGATACATCTCGTTTTTTTTTTTATATTGTATTTTGCTGTGATTTCATCATACGACCACCTATCAGGATCAGGCAGATCCAGAAATATAATATAGTTATTTTTAACCGCATAAAGTCCTTTTAGGATGGATTTTTCCATTGCCTGTACATTATGACCCTAACCATTATGTGAAAAGTGCTTACGGTACCATCTTCACATGAGGTTCAGCATTGTACCTGACACTTTTATGTAGTCTTTGAACATCGTAATAATCACATCCCCATTCACCGCTCACATATGCTATAGATTTTTTTTTTTTTTCTCTCCCTTCCTTTGATAGAGTAAATAAGCAGGCTCCTGCTTCACTGGCATTTCACAAAAGCAGTATTTGGTGTTCATATTTTGTCTCCTCTGCACACACAGCTCAGTGAAAAGAAAAGTGATACCCGTGGGGTTGCTTATGGCTCATTTCTTGGTCTTGTCTCACATTCACCGCGCACAATTCCATTAAACTGTGAGGTCTTTTTAGAAAGCAAGCTTGCTCCCTCATGTGCAACACAAACAAATGCACCCTCAATGCACACACACACCTATTCACACACACACGCACACACACACCCTACAGGCTTCTTTTCCTGGCGAGGGAGCACTCACTTAGCGTAGCGGTAGAGTGCAAAGATTGGAAACTCAGCAAGTGGTAGGAAACTCGTGGTTATAGAATGAGGAGATGTTTGATGTTAACAGAAAACTCAGGCTGCACTGTATAAGTACTTTGGTGTTGAGACTGATTGGCACTCGAGAGATTGCATCAAATTAGATTTTATTTTAGGGCAGATGGTTCCCACATCATAGTATTTACTCTGAGTGTGTATTTTTGAGAGTGTGTTTGTGTGTAACTGAAGAAACCTGGATACCTGGCTTCAATTGTAGCCTGTACTTTAATTTCCTGTTCTCCAAGCAGCCTATTCATTACTTTATGCAGATGAATGAAGGAGATATTGGTGATGTTGAACACTCACCAGAAAATAAACAATTCTCAATTCCGGCTGTCATCTAATATTCATGGTGACTGCTTGAACTGTCAGTTACACGACACGCAATGTTTTCCAAGAAACTTCTCTTATGATTCTGGACATGTGGAAGCAACTGCATAACTGAAGAAGGTCGGGAAAAGATTGCAGGCCATGGCAAATAATTCATGGTCAAGGTCAGGCGACTGAAGAATTTGGTTAAATATGCAATAAGAGACTTTTTTTGGGGGGCCACTGAAGGGCAGCAGACATAAACTTTAAACACAAAAAAGACACCTTGTCAATAGTTAGTTAGATAGTTAATAGTAGGTAAAGTGATAGGTATAGTTTTCGGGTACACATAGACAGCGTTTTGTCAGCGTTCGTCCAATTCGGAGAGCCAGACAATTCCTGGCACTGACGTAGAGCAAGGCTCGGCTGTGGACAAGGTCAGCTTAAAAATGTGTTTGAGCCATATGAAAAAAAATCAATATCCATTTAAGTGTACATGTGTATAGAGAGCGTATTCTTGCCGTCAGACAGGCCTTTCCCTTGATGTTACATTGTCTCATCCGTAGAATTAATGTATTGCTACACCTAAGCCCTACTTTGCTGTACACAGCATATAGTAGCACAGATCGGAGGTAAGGTAATGTGGTGAGAAGAATCTCTTTAGTGGGCTTAATGTGACTAAAACACATTATTCTGCTGACTGCTGTCCCCACTACAAAAAAAAAAACTATCCCTAACAGGTGTTTATTTACACACCCAACAGATCATAATTCATTGTCATTCATTTGGAGTCCTGTGTCTTACCACCTGGCGAATGGAAGTCCATGGAAGTCTCTACGAACCCCTGAGGGAAATATGCGCGCTCTTCAACTTGCTAAATGCTCCACTGTTGTCACCAGCTATATGCTAACTCAGTCTGTGTGCTATTTGGTGCTGAAGAGGTGCATGCAGTGTGTTTTTAGAGCTTTTTTTCCCCCCCTTGAAAACAGCTGCCGGTTGCAGCCAAAAACGACATGAGATATCCATTACGAGAGCAGTCAGAGTGAACAATGAGTGGAAGAGAATGTTGGCACTGGATGGACATCACGCACCGTGGAATCATCCGATATTAACGGAGTTTTATGGGATTCTGGGCTGAGGAAACTACAGAAAAAGGGACCATTGGTTCGACTTATTAGAAATTGCGACCTTTATAAATCCAAGGTATTTCTTAAGAAACGCCGTTGGGCGCTGTTAGGGTGTTGTGCAACGAGTCAGGAAATGTGGGCTGCGTGAGTTGATATCATAATTAAACAGTCAATTAAGGTCTGTTGCACACGAGATGGTGTGGATCATCACTGATCCTTACTGACAAACGTGTTTGGCTGGTTTCTTTGTCACTTCATGGTGTCTGCAACAGGTTGATGTGTTTTTTTTTTTTTTGCCGTAGTCTCGTTGGCTAATTAAAGGTTCCCCGTGGAGTTTTTCACTTGTAGTAGTGCTATAAAGCTCCCACGCACTCCCTGCCAAAAGTTTCACACTATTCCACTAATCTACAGGTGGCAGTGACACACCAAGATACGAAGCAATGCTCTAACACAGGCAGGGAAGAGGTAGACGAAAAATGCTGGTTATAAAATACTCAGATTATTTGCTTTGCAAATGTTCCATGAGGGGAAAAAAAATCATTTAACACATTCGTCTCGGTGAAAAGTGACAGGGAAACATGACTTCTCTCTGTTTATAAGAAAACTCACAGTGTGACTTTAAGAAACTTATCTGTCACAATGTGTGAGATGAACCTGAACTCATCATTGCTCACTTATTTGTTCCATTCTTTTTTTTCCATTACATTGGCAGTGTGGGAGTAGAAGTCACATTAATGAACCTCAACACTGACAGTAGTTGAGTATTTAAAGCTGGCGTTGAATGTGTGGTCAGATTTCTACTACTGTACTTGTTCTTTGATCAGATAGTTCCAGAATTAAATCATAATTTTGCCAAAAATGTCATTTGAATGTGGCTGATTTGTCACATTTGACACTTTGGAAAAAAAGTTTTGTGGAAAAAAAATAAACAAGGTATTGGAGAAAAAAAGTGTGGTATAGGCATTGAAACTCAAATGTCACTCTGGCAATAGTATCGTCAAAACATTTCAAATGATGGCCAGCCCTGCTCATTATGATATTAACTGTCATCTGTCATTGTCATATAGTTTGTCCTCCTCATTGCTGTAGCTCTACTGGCTCTGCAGTTATGAGTCAGCAGGCTCAAACGGGCCGCTGGGCAGTCGTATAGTGATAGAGCTACTGCTCTTAATGCAGATTTAGGAGAGCAGCTGTGTGTTGGGCACTGCGGGTTGACTCATACTTTTTTTTGGGGGGGGGGTGTAATTGGACATAGATGGTTAGAGTTTTGATTGGTTCCAAAAAATCACCAGCATGAAATGTTGTGGATTCTGTTTAAACCCGACTGGAGCTCGAGCCAATTTGGCATTTGATTTGCTTGAAACTGATTTTTTTTTTTTTTTTTTTACCTCCGTATATGTGAGTCAGATCGTGATGTGGAATCTTCACACATTTTACTGTCATACCTCAGCAATAACAATGCCACAATGGATATCTTGTCACTGCTGATAATAACGTTAAAGGTCTGTCATACCTCCAATCTTCCTGTCTGTGAGGACAAAGTCTGTGCTAATCTCATCTTCGCTTTGTCTGTGTCTGTTTTGCAGTGTTTATAACCCAGCAGCTGAAAAAAACACCTAAATGCCACCAAATGTGTTGGCAGAGCTGGAGGTAGGGGACAGATGTGCACATCACATTGTTTCAGGAGAGAGAGAGAGAGAGGGGGGAAAAACAAAGCACAGAGCAGAGTCAATATAAAATGTGCTCTTGAGAGAAGTCAGGGAGGCTGACCTGATACGAACCTGCAAGGTCAGGTCTAGCTGCAATCAGGGTGAGAATCAAATGCTCTGTAAGGGTAAAAAACAGGCCTGTGAAGTAGAAAAAGCTGAAAAATCATGGCAAAGTGAATCAATAAAAAAATAACAAGGCTTGGAGCACAACTTTTACACTGAAGCAGCTCACCGGCTCAGAGGAAAAAGGCTGTGTGACTGTGCTGGGAAGCTACTGGGCGAACAAGTCTTCCTTGCATATTAAATGCTTCAAATAAAGTGTCCCCGCGTGGAGTGATTACGCATTCAGTCCAGGGAAACAGCCAGATTTTTTTTTAATGAAGAAATCTGTCGAAAGATTTCTGAATCTCTTAGAGGTGTTTCGAGCATAAGACCCGTTGGTATTGATGACTTCCTGTTTACTCCTTTTTGTGAAAATGTTCAAGCGTTGAATTCGTGATGAAAGCTGACCTTTCAGGCTCTTTGATGGCAACTTCAGTGGGTGGCCATCATTTGAGCGTTTGCGTACACGTTTTAAAGACGCATTGATTTAAAGTTTGAAGGCAGCATTTTGACAACACAATAACAAGTTTTTTCCTCATTTCTGCACGTCTTTTTATTCAGCAAAATATCAGTGGTTCACACAGACAATTTATTTGTTAGTCTGTTGGTTTTTCCTGTCCTTGACATCGTTCATAGGACATTATCTACATGTAAAAACCCTACCAGCAGCCTGCACGCCGGGTTGCGCCTTGAAATTGCTCATTGCAAAGCTTTGGGTTTAACGTTACAACCAGGGAAATGTTGTCCACGGGAGAGAGCTGAGGTTGCCAGTAGTTAAACCCTACCGTGTTAAGGCTTGCAGTTTGGCAGCTCCAGTGGTTGCAGCATGTAACCGTTGAATAACTTCTGCCTCCAATTTCTAGAAAATCCTCGCCTGTCACTCAACGGTATGATAATAGTGATCTTTTTTTATCGTTAAAGCATCATGCTACTGTGGCCACAGACGTCCTCTGCAATGCATTATATCTATAATCCAAGATGTGCAGCAAAAAATGTGCAGCATGGTGTATGTATTTTCCCTATATTGGTGTTATTTCTGATACATGAAACATGTTTATATAATTGGTTGTTTCCCCAGCATTTTATTTAAAATTTATATCTGCAAGTGGATATTTCAAACTATATCAAATTCATATGTTATCTAAAGATAATTATCCCCGGACTGCAGTCTCCCTCAACTCTACAGCATTTGACGCATCTCCAACTCATTGTTTTAGTTTTACAGCCCTCAACTTCACTGCCTCAGTTCACTCTCTCACTGCTCTCATCAGCGTCTTTTCCAGCAGCAGGCAGCTAGTTTTTTTTTTTCATGGTTTAAAAAAAAAATAAAATAAAATCTCTGACAAACCCACTGTACTGTACCGGCCCAGCACCATACAGCAGATGAACAAAGAAAGCTACTAGCTGGTGAGTATTTGGCAGCTGCTGAAGAGCCGTACATTTCCCTCAGGACTTGGTGGAGAGAAAAACAGAGCTAAAAAGAGGAGAGAGAGAGGCAGAATGTTGGACTCAAATTCATCCACTGGCCAGAAACATGAAAGTGAATGAATGCTAATATTGCTTTGTATCTGCTGGATGTGTATATAAATCCTCTTTTTGCTATCACCATATCAGCGCTATGAAGTGATGGATAATACGTCAGTGTCGCCTTTGGAGCCGTAGTTTTTGCTGCACTCAAGTTACAAAAAAAAAAATCAATTGTTAATGCAGGTTTGGAAAGGAATAACTTCCCTTTGCAATCGTGCATTTTTAGACAAATATATAGCTTCCATGGCAATGATCAGATTAATGCCAAAAGAGATGATTCATACTAGGTTCAAAAAAATCAATTTCAAATAAGATAAAGCTGCTTGACTTCCAGGTTGTGCAATAGAAACAGAATAATGTATGATCTGGATCTGTATAGAGTTGAGTATTGAGAGAAGTGAGGATGAGACCTCTGCACATAACACTAAACAGTCCTGAGGAGGTTATAGAATGACTGGCGAAATCTCTGCGATATGAAACATAAACCAATTAACAGCTGTGTCTGCAATTCCCACAAAATCGCTAATACAATTAAGACTCAGTGATAACAATGCCAAAGGCAGCCCTTCTGGTGGGACTGTAGCACATATTCACCGCAATCCTCTGCTGAAAGGTCATTTCTGACTAAATAAAAATGAAAAATTAATTCTCGGGAGTGTGTAGAAATACAGTATTCATAAGAGTTAGGAGCTGTGAGTCAAGTCGAGTTGAATATTAAAGTTTCTAAGTTGTGACCAAGGACTAGTACCTGGCACTGAATGAGACTGACATTGATACTTTCGTCACATCTCCTTGTAATCTGAGCATTTATAGTACGTAGCTGGGGTTGTCGTGGTAGTTTTTTTGCGCCCTGCTTCAGAAAAGACTTTCACTGCTCTGTTCGCAGTTTTTGTAAGTTGCTGTTTTCCCCTTTTGAAATGGCAGCTCTGCCGGAAACTTTTGATAATGTCACTTTTATTAAAGTCGCTCATTGTATTATGCAACAATAGCATGTGTCTGACACGGAGATATAACTGTTGTCCCCCAAGAGTCCAAGCCTGAAATTTGGTTAACTGCTGCACACCCAGTAAAACAGAGACCGAAATGTCATATTGCCATTTGCTGAATGTGTGTATGCAAATGATGCCAGTGCCAGTTTGAGTCAGTTAACACACGGTGTACACTTTGCATAACTGGTTGCTGGGCGTGTGGCCCTTCCTGTTCCAGAAGAGACTTCTGCGTTTATGGGAAGAAAAAGCTTCTGTGTGGCTCCATGATGCCACACCTAGAGACAGAATACCATCTAATCATCTGGCTAAATTATAAGTCACGATATATGCATATAGGCTTCATTTCAACGAGGAGCACATTAGGCTTCACGGGCTCAAAGAGATGAAACCTTAACGCTGCATGACTGCATGGAAATGAATTATGATGACAGCAAATAAGTCAGACCGAGATGACTAACAACGCTGCAGACACATTCATCACGGCACGTCACATCGTACGCGATTGCATCTTTATTACTTCTTTGCTGTTTGAAATGCATATGTGTGTAAAAGGTGTGTGTGTGCGTGCAATGAGTAAGGGAGAATGTACAATGAGTAAGGGAGAGAAAGCAGTGTACAGAAAATAGGGTATCCCCAGGGACAGTGCTTACTCCCGGAGGAGCGACCTGTCTTAAATAAATCATTCCATTCCCATGCCCAACTTCCCTATCTTTCTTTAATCCAGTGTGGGAGAGAGTGGAGAAAGATAGGAGAGAGTAAGCTGTTTGCCTTCCTCCTCTGCTTGTGTGTCGCTTTAAGCCTTTGGAAACTTGAGTTCTAAAACTTTTCATTTTTTTTTTTTTTGTTGACCCACTTAAATGTAACTGTAAACCCACAAACTGGGTTGTACAGTAGAAGGGGAAAAAAAAAAGTCAAATGAATCTTCTGTCAGTAAACACGCTTGTTTTAATTGGCGCACGGCGTTTCAAGCCGCATAAGCCGAGCAGGTTGACCACACATGATTCAGTAATGAGATACATTTGCGATGCACTCTGAAGGCTGAATTTCCGCCAAGGTCAATTTCATGAATTCCAAATGACTGGAGTTAAATAATAAAGAAAAGATCAAGTGTCAGGTATTAAGGTGGCGGTAAGTATTGTAATTAAAAACTGCCGTGTTATTGTTATTCATCCAAAAAAACAGAAAAAACAACCTCTCTTGTTTTTTGCTTGCTTCAGGTAAAAATGACACCCACCTAGCTGTGTGTATTTAGAGCTTATATTGAGTCCTATAGGAACACCAAATGAGATTTGGAGGTCATTGGTAGTCCTGAGAACAGTGGGGCTGTTCTTAAGCTATACCGTTGCCACATCTCGTGGGTCTGCCTGAAAAGTGCACATACTGCATAACAGATCAGTTGACCCTGTCAGCTGTGCCTCACAATGATTGACACCGCACTCTTAGAAAGCTGCAGACTTTTACTGGTGCTGACAAGACAAGGTTCTCCCCCCTCACACAAGTTCCTCTACCTCACTCGACTCGGGAGAGCCTTCAGCTCTTTCATGCTGCGATCAAGTGCAGCAGATATTTTGTGAACCCTGATGGATAAGACCTTCATTTCTCGGTGAGCGCTGGGCTGGAAAACAGGAGCACTCGCCGCAAAACAAAGCAAACGTGAAGCATGAAATAAACAGCCGTTTTAATTTGTAGATAATAGAAATCTGATTCACGGGACGGAGACAACAACATTTTAAAAAAAACAACAACCCTGTAGCCTCGATGCAGACACTTTTTCAAGGTTCAATTAAAAAGCAATATTAGGCTCATTTTTTACGGTGCAGATGGCAGTCATGGTACAGACTAAGCTTGGCGAGCAGCGATAAGATTGACTACTGACAAGCGAAGCAACGTCTGATCTTTCTTTCGCCGTATTCAGGCACTGAATTGTTGTAGAAAATAAAATCTGCTCCCTGCTGTGCGTTTACCGGAGGTGTTACTGATGGAGTGGCATGTCTGTGCGTGGTGGCGGTGATGATGATGATCGCTGTTAATCAGCTCAAGTGATCTGCAACCCATTTGCGATCCCTTTTCCATCTGCCAACCCTGACAAGTGTGCTGCTCAGTGTGACAGAACCCTGCACGCCTGCTCACCAAAGCCTTTTACGTCTGTGCATCCGGATGCACCACGTTCAGGCTCTGCTTAAACCGCTGGAGGCGGATTCGGTGTCATTCTAGCCGTTGTGTGTGTGTTTTTGTGTCCATCAAGAACATGAATCAAGTGTGACCCCCGACTTTTTTTCCCCCGCTCCGCCGTCTATTTTTACGGCTCGCACTCCGGAAGTGTGAAATTCACATAAATGCCTCTAATTGTTCACAGTTATAGACATGAAATGTCTTTTTAATGATGCATTTCATCTGTTACTGGCGTTGTCTTAACGCATCTAGCAAAACTAGAGGTTGAAGAGGTTAACCGACAGCCATTACATGACAATATGGTGATTGCCCAGGTTGGGTTGATTTACTGTGTGTTTTGCAGCTATGGGCCTACAAGCATAGAGCATAAAAAAATGTTCCCTCTGTGTGTCTCCAAAGTCCCTTTTAATCTTCCTGCAATGTGCCTTTTGCTCCCGACGGAGAAATGCTGCTCACGGGTAAATATCTAATAATGAAAATGCCCAAAGAGTCTCAGTAAAAAGAGATGAAATGGAACAGGATACATAACCAGTTTTGTACCACAAACACCTCATCTGCTTTGCCAAAAATCAAATCTGTTTTTTTTTTTTCCCAAGAATTTTTAATGCCATGCAAATTGTCAAAATGTGTGTCTGCACCCCATCGCATGACAGAAAGCGTTATTTCCAGCTTCCCTTTGCCGTCCTCTGAGCACAACAGTAAGAGGCAGCCTTGTGAGTGAGTGACTCCCCAAGTTTCACACTTACCCGTTAAATCACATCTTCTGGCTCGGAGCTTACTCCACTCATCTCTTGGAAGTCAGCCATTTTCAACATTATATCCTTATCTTAGTTAGTGGAGCCCACCATGAAGAGCTCAGACTGGATGTTTTAGGCCATGGAGACGTCTGCAGTCAGATGTAAACTCCTTACTGTGCTAGAACATCTTCTCACTCCCAAAAAAAGTTTATTTTATCTCTTTTATTTTATTTTGCAATGTTATACAGAATGCCCCAAAATTTGGGGCTTGTGTCTTATTAGCCCTTTGTTCCCTCGGCTCTCAGTAATAAACTGTTCCAACATGGTGTCAGTACTTGTCTCCGTTGAACATGAAAGGCACAGAAATACTGAATTTGACTGACAAAATATGAGGAGAGAGTCTCAACGCAGTCAAGTTTCAGCCTTTCTATCATTTATAAATGACAATGCTATAATTGTTTTGCTTTGATAGAGTAAAGCAAACGGCTGCAGCTTTTGTTTTATCCCTGAAGGAATGTCAAATGGAAGCTTCTCTGTGTTGTCATCCCAAATATTAAAATAATTGTACCCTTGAAGACGGGAAAAATTATAATTTTTTCCCCCCCTGGCCAATCACAGAGTAACATATGGAGTGCAGAGGTCATAGATTGAGCTAACTGAACCTTATTGTGCTATCTGTACACAGGATGAGCAAGTACGCACAGCTGAAAGATTTCAAAGCCCTAAAACTAGCTGAGAATATTGAAAAACATTTAAATATGAAGTTTTTTTTTTCAAGGGGATAATTGTGCTGTAAATCCATTTTAAACACGTTTTTGTCAGATGACCTCTGGAGGTTTGTTTTTTTTTTTTTAACGGCGAAGCATTAATAAAGGAATACAGAAACTGGCACAGAAATTACACAGTGTTTGCACTGAAGAGAGTCAGACGGCAGTAATGCCAGCATTACTGTAATTAGTCGGCAGCGGCACAGCAGGTACGTCTGCCTCTTCAAACCGCAGCTGTCCCCTCTGCCTCCCTGTAAATGCGTCTTACATCACATAGCTGCTGCGTCTCAGCGGCACGGTGGAAAGTGTTAAGAAACATCTATTTGCGGGGCATTTAGAGCAGTTAACCCCACAGAAATGTTGTTTTTTTTTACTTAACCACACACAGGATTCATTAAAGAACAGATGGTTGTTTCCGCAGTTGAGTTCTAATTATATATATAATCTTAATTTAATCATGTAATCTCATTGAGATCAAGGTCTCGCTTGCAAACGAGTACGCTAGAGGACACCAGTGCCGAGAGATATCATACGAACATAGTCACACATGAACGCGGGCACTGAATCGATGCTGCATGTACCATCCTGTTGCTCTAAATACTAAGTAGTGCACCAAATGTCTGTTAATCCGAGGCTAAAAATAGACCTCAACAAAAGCACTTTTCACTCCTATACGAGTACTGCTTTTATGAGATGAAAGCAGCCCGTACAGGTACTCTGCCCTGGCATCAGGCCCCCGTCCCCTTTTGAGTGAAAGCAGGGCTTTCTAATTTGACTGCCGGTAAATGCAAATCGCAAAGGTCTTTGCCAATTTAAAAGCATAAAGTAAGAATAGTGTTTTGCTTTTTAACTGTTGGAAAGCCAAAGCCCCGTGGCTAGTCAGGCAAACAATTAATGAAGTCGTCGAATATTAACAATCTGCATCATTACATGGAGAAAACTGGAGTCTGCATCCATCAAAGTGGACAAATCTGACACATGCGGCTATTTCATTTAATATATTTGAATAGATTTATAACATCTGTCACTTTTTCTGTCGTTAAGACACATTTTCCTTTTGGTAGTTAACATTAATTACTGTACATGAGAGCCACAGAAACCATTTATTTTGTGCTCTTTATGTGAATTATTAAGATTGAGTTTGTCTCTCTGCTTCCAGTAGAGAGACAAACTCCATTTTAATGTGTTTTATGTATGTTTTTTTTTTTTTTTTCTTCAAGCACATTCGGCTCACGTCATGCACTCACTAACATCGTTAACTCACCTTTGATGAAGTGTTTGCTACAGATACACATATATTTGACCTGGCCAGGTCCCACTATTTACCATTTTCATCCTCTCTGCAGATGGCCTGATGCCACAGATCTCTTTTATTTTATTGTATTTTGTTCTTGGGGGAAGTAGACAGTCGTAAACTTTTTTTTTTTTTTTTTTATAGTTTGATGTGCTTGTTTTTGGGCATGTACCGCTTGCGGACAGGAAAACGACGTGTCTGCTCTCATGCATTTGCTAAAAGCTGTTAATTTACACCTTTAGAAAGAACGGGCTTCCACACAAAGTATTGAGAGATGAAATAACACGTAGCTGGTTTTAGTGTTTTTAGTTCTGTTGTCGACAATAAGAAAACTATAAAACATCCCCAGCCTTAATCTTTACATTTAAGAAGAGACATAGCCCAGTTTGGCCTCTTCACTAAGAGACTTTAATACATAAAATTATGGTTTGTAGTTTGGTACATTGGTAAACTATGAAGTGTATGAAGTACTGGATTACTCCATTGTCGAGCACAGATGTGATGAGCAACTTCACCTTGGTTACCTTCTCCTCAAGTTTCTTTATTCCAACACTCAAATCATATGATGCCACTTCATGCTACTTTGATACTCAAATCAGGTTATGTTCTGATGATATTTCAAAGTTTGGATCGTTCCACCTTTACAGAACTGCATATCCCGAAATATTATCTAGTCTCAGTTCTCAGTTTTCAGTTCTCTAGTCTCAGTTGAGTTTGCGCAACCTTGTGGGCCACATGAAAGCAGAGTTTTAAAAAATCCAGGACAAAATCTTCAAAAACCTTTTGAGACTCCTTCAAAGGCCGGAGGTCACCCTCTTCAGTGCGCGGTCATCTGCCCACCCTGCTTTAAAATCGTTTCTTCTGCAGTTGTTGAATCACAGAAAAAAATTCATTGCAGATACTCTAGTTCTATCTTTCATAAAGATAACTCCTCTCCAGGTTTTTACCTTGAAGATCTGAACATTACAGGGAGTTTCAGTTTAAAGTAACATGAGTGCAGTTCTCCTCACAGGAAAAACCCTCAATTTAGCTTTCACCTTCAGTCTGAGGCCAGCCGCTCTGGAGGACTCTATTCACCTCCAGTCGCCAACCTATTATTTTTCATCCTCTCCTCAAGGTGCCCATTAATCATACAGTAAACATGTTGCTCACTTTTGCATCTTTAATGAACAATCTGCTTAAAAATTCTTCCCATTTTTATTTATTTATTTTTTGAACTTATCTCTGTGCAAACATGGACTGTTTTTTCCAAGCAAACAGCTTGTTAATCATTCCAACAAACTTTTCTCAGCCACACTCTGTGTTCCCATCCTCCTACATGAATGTCAACATACACAGACTGCATTTCTGCTCAGGAACGGAGCAAAAGTGCAAAGCTACAAAAACCTATGTGCATATTGGCTGTAAAACATTAGTTAGGCTAATTATGCAACTTTGATAACAGAGATGTGCGTTCTTCTCAGAAGTTTGCAGGACGAGTTGATCGGTAACGATCTCCCCCGCATGCTCTGAAGTATTGTATATTTTTAGTCATTCACATTATGATGCACTGCAGTTTGCGCTCAGTTTTGGCAGAAGGGAACCAGGCAGTTATGAAGGAGGTAGTGATTGATTATATTATATTGGCTGTGTAGAATTACAGCACTATAATATCCCTGAAGAGGGCAGACCTCAGCTTCTGTAGGAGGAATGCAGAGTGTATCCACTGCAGGATCTCCCTGCTTATGGATGTGACGGTTGAACTCAGGGAGGAAGAAATGAAGGGCATTGCAGAGGTCTAGGAGTTAGCTACAGTTTGAAACTCCTTTTATATAGAAAAGTGACAACTACAATTACCAAACAGGACAGCGGGTCACATATTCAGCAAGGCATCTATTAACTGAAGTCTCTCATGTTTCCTTTAATGACCTTTACTGCATCATATCAGCTTACAGTGCAACCAGTGTAGTACTGTGGCACAAGGCAACTTTATTTGTATAGCACACACAAACACAGAGAACATGTTTTACATGAGAACATAAAAAAATATATATATATATATATAATAATAAACATAATAATAAACATAATAATATAAGATGGCAAAGTCTCGATTCAACTCAACTTTATTTATATAGTAACTTTCAAACAAACATGCTTCACAGAGCGAGATTAAAACGGAAAGTAAAAAACAGAAATAAAATAATTTTGCACTTTGACTTAAAAGTCAGCAATAAAAGGCTAAAGTATTAAAATAAATAAAAGGCAATAAAAACAAAACACAAGACATAAAAGTATAAAAAGCAGTACATGAAAACCAATGACCACTTTGGCAAGACGATACAAACTAAATAAAATATAAAATAAATAAAAACAATAGAATGATTTAAAAAAGTAATAAACACGAGGGATCATATGAGCAAGGGCAATAAATGAGAAGGCACTTTGAACAAAAGCCAGGAGAAAAAGACATGTCTTAAAGGTCCAGTGTGTATCTGATTGCAACCCCCTCCACTCACCCTTCCTGTGCCAAGTGTGACGGAAATACTACGGTGGCTGGGAAATGTGCCGAAAAGGCACAAAGATGATGAATCAGGTGATCTATTCAGGTGATCCATTTTTTCCGTATAGTTAAATATAGAAATAGAGCCTCTAAATCTTACACTCTGGGCCTTTTTTAAGGTTTCTTTTAAAGATATTAACAGTGGTGGAGTCCCTCAGATCCACAGGCACAGTGTTCCTAACACCAAAACTCCACATGTTCTCCGCATGACTCCAAACCCCACAGGGAGCGTTTGAGAAGCGGAGCGTTTTGCCTGCTAGACTTCATTAACCTGCTCAGATTTGGTTATTTTCCTTGGTCTATGTGCTTCTAAATATGTTAATATGCTACGTAGCTATGTGTTTCCCTTTTTGTCTGTAGTGGCAGTAGCTCAGTCTGGAGGGTGGCTGGTTCAAGTCCAGTATGGACCATAGTATGGAGGGTCTACTGGTAGCTGAAGAGGATCCAAGCGGAGGATTACAGCATCCTATAGGGACGACTAGAAGTCCAGCTGCAGAGGATGTGAGCGACCTGACCTAAAAAGAGACTAAAGTATAAAAAAGAAATGACAAACATGTTTTTTTAAATGATTTTTTTGATATAAATTTGTGCACATTGAAACACACAAACACAATGGTAACAGATGGAAGGGAACGACATGCTGCAAAGGTCCCAGGCTGAAATCAAACTGATGCTACATGACATGTCTCAAGGCTACACGGATGACTCCAAACTTATGTTTGTATTTTTTGATTTTAAAGGTCCACTGTGTCAGATTTATCTAAATAGACTACGGCAAAATTCAGGCAATAACGGCATAATATTCATCAGTGTTTTCATAAGTGTATAACCACCTGATGTGTTTTTGTTACTTTAGAATGAGATTTTTATCGCCACAGACGCCACAGGCCCTCTTCCACGGAGTCCGCCATGAGGATGAGGATGGTTCAATCAGTGACTACACAGCTAGATACCACTAAACCCTACACACTGCTCCTTTTAAAGTGATGAATATTAAAGTATATTTGTCTGCGCGGCATAGCCAAAAGCAGCTATCCCTTGTTTCGTCGTAATTCTGTGAAGAGACCAGTACCATGGCAGCTGAAATTCAAAGACTCATGACTTTCAGCTTTGACATTACCTCACTGCACCAAGAGAGAGATATGGTGTAGTAGGTAGACAGGCCCTTGCAGCTTTTCTATATTATACAGTGTAGGGGAAATGGCTATTGATGTCATATAAAAGGAGAATGAAACAATCATAATCATATTCAACCTTTCTGAAATTCAAGGCTGCACTATTAACTGTAATATTCCAGAGCAAGTATCGTCTCTTTGTTCTGGAGCTCTTCATTGGGGAAGCTTTTATCTTTTGTTATTTTATTTTTTTTACCTCTTAAAAGTCTGCATGATAGAATACTAATGATCAGCTCAAGCTGTTTTAAGCATACTTCTTAGTCTCATGCTGGTGTTGCCTACATGAGAAGTTTAGCCTCTCATAAAAGTGCCTATACTGTACAACACCAGCAACCTTTTTGTGTAATTCATTTAATGACTTTTGTCAAAGTTTGCAATGCTTTCTGCATTTTTGTTTTTACATTTTTATCATCCAAACTATGTTGATCATCGTTGAACCCCTCTTCAGGTGTTAATTGCTTTGTGTTCTCACTTCAGGCATAAGCTACATCGTTGGTTGCCGTACTTCCGAGTGAAGATAAAGGGACGTTTTAGCCTGAGAGACTGGAGGTGGTGAAGAATGATGAAGACCTTCGTGGCCACTCGTGGTGGTGTCACAGATGTTGCACCTGTCACAAAGCAGGCTGCATATTCAGCAGCGAGTGAAGTGAAGTGCTTGTTAACTGGTTCATACTGGCTGCAATATTTGCATATGAGCTCTTTGGAAAGCTGCAACATGACGTTTAATTAATCCTGTGGAGAGATCTTTCATATCCTGCACTGTAGATTTCATACTCATGAGAGAAAAAGGGAAAGCTCGGTTATGTTCAAAAACACACTGACTGCTGTTCACATGCTGTAAAAATAGTCAACGGTATGGATTCTTATGACTGGAAATATAATTACTTTATGTTCAGCACTAAACAAACTGCATAAAGTATGAATGGAATGCATGATTACCAATCACTTAACCAGTCTTGCTCCCAGCAATTGAAAATGTAAAATGAAAAAAAAAAAACATAATAATTATTGTCTACAGCTTATCATCTCATTGCTTAGCACATTAGCAATAAAAGCAGCATGTCATGTTGTTTTAGTTACACTAACTGTGTGCCCCCTGATGTGTACACCATGCTATGACAGTCAACAACTGGTGAAAGATAATTATCTCGCCAACAATGAGATAAACCCCACGATTTAGAAAAATAAGGAAAATACACAAAGCACTTTAGGAAAAGGTTCAGTGAGCCCCAGCAGATATCCAGACTATCTGCTTTGTCTCTGCGCTGATATGGATGAAAGCTCTGTCAGCAACAGCGACAAGCAACCTTTCCAACCAATGAGGGATTATATATTTATATATAAAGTCAATTCCTTCTGCAGATTCTTAGATTCTTACAGGCCAAATTTCTCCCTTGTGCACGTCCCGCTGATGATGAAAATTGTTTTTTCACAAAGATCAGTAGCAGTCGGGGAGAACGCAGAAATCATACTAGCGGTCCCAGAAGGTGATTGAGCAATCTTAACCCAGTTGTTTTTATGCTGCATTGCATGCCGAAGGAATATTTCCTCCATTCTGCTTGCCTGTTAAGCAGCGCTGTACTTCAAGAGAACCTTTGTCGAGTCCGAGACCGGGACTCAAGTCACGACCAAAGAGGTTTGAAATAAAGTCAAGACAAAAGAATGAGAGAGAGAGAGAGAGTCAAGGCCGAGACAGAACAAAAAGAATCATTTTCAAGACCACTTACCACATGCCTTTTTATTCCAAGATTATCATTGCATAATGCAGTGTAAAGCTGTTTACTTTAAGTGTAGCCTATTCACTGAGCTGAAGTGCAATTCCACGTTTTCACTGACTCAACACTGTAGATTGCATTATAGTGTAACAATGACATTCTGTATTCAGGTAAATAAGGAAAAAAAAAAAAGTAACATTTACAAACTAAATTTTCCTTTGTGTGCGTTTGCATTCATTGCACGGACTCATTTACCAAGCTATATTAAACTTGCAGACATCCCTTCTCTTCACCGTCTACTGTGAACAGCTGAAATAAAAATAAATGGTGGTTGCTCGCTTCTCCTGGACTGCCAATGGACACAGATAATAAAAAAAAAAATAATGGGTATCTGCTAAGCAACACAGATGTCACTACTTTGAAGGAGGAAGGAAGAAAAACATATATGATATTGCTGGACTTGGCCAAGACCAACTAGAGACAAGTCTGAGTCCAAATACCAACTAGTCCAAGACAAGTCTGAGACAATTGGAAAAAGTCTTGTGTGTCCAGTCTTGAGTCCAAGACTGGACTTGAGTACAGCAGCACTACTGTTAAGATTATCTACTGTGTTTTATACACAGACAGTAAATAGTAAATGGACTGTACTTATATCATCCCTTAGAGCCACTCAAAGCACTTTTATGCTACACATTTCATTCGCACACAAATACAATGATGGCATTGGCTGCCATTCAAGGTGTCAGCTGCTCATCAGTTTTAGGAGCTCACCATTCATACGTATTCACACACCGATGGCGAGGGGAGCAATTTTGGGGTTCATTATCTTGCAGACCGAAGGAGCCGGGCAATCGAACCGCCGCCAATTGCTTCATTAACAGCATTAACCTCCAGTTACTTATCAAAAAAAAGCATGTGTTATTGTTTCTTTATTCCCATCGATGTTGGAAGAAGCACTCAGATATTTTACTTAAGTAAAAGTAGAAATAAAGAGTATTCAATCAATGTATAACGGCTCATTTCGGAATAATCTATATTAAATTACTGGATTATAATTATCTTATTTTAATCACTTTAATATACAGCTGTGCAGCTTCATTTATAACACACTATCACAACAGACCTTCTTCACAGCAGCCATATTGACATGAAATAGGAAGGTCAACGCAGGTGTTACCAGTGATACTAATTAAGGTTGTGTTCCATTCAGGTCACAAGGAGTCAGGGTGCTGCTGAGGGACCTTAATTAGTATTATGCTGTTGACCCTACTATTCATGTCAAAATGGCTGCTGTGGAAAAGGTCCATTGATTGTTAACCTTTAGTGTGCAGAATAACTGGTCAAAAGTAGAATACTGGCCTCTGAAATGTAGTAGTACGATGAATATTCAAAGTAAGTGCAGTACTTAATAACATGCCAGCGCTGAATAATCCGAAATGAACTTATCCTAAAATACTGACCTGCTGCCCGTGATCCCATCTGCAATCACAGCAACATGGACTAAGTCTCAGCTTTGTTTAATGGCTTAACAGTGTCCCCAAATAATTAACTGATGCACTACCAGCCATCCATCAAAAAGGTAACAAGAAGCACACACACAAACACACACACACACACACACACACGTGCACACACAGAGAGCACAGGTCCTATAAATTACAATGCTCGTGTGCGTTTGCTGATGAACACGGCACGCCTTTCAATTATACATCCTCCTCCTTCTCCCACAGCCCACACAGACACACTTGCTTCTCATGACTCAGCAAGAAGTGCCAAAAATGAACTGACAGACTGTGAGTTATTTTTTTCTCTCACTCAGAAGGATCATCTCTGCGGGACGCTCACCTGGATACTTTCCCCCGGCGCTGCGTCATGATCATATGTCGATTCCTACGTCTACCCGGTTCATGACACGTGTGTAAATTTGATGTGGCTGCCAACTGCGTGACTCACATGGATTATTGTAGAAATTAGTTGCTCAGTTGCTGCCTGTGTGTGTGTGTGTAAGTGTGTATGAGTGAGCCACCACACAATACATCAAGTTATTTCATGTTCTTCTGCCTGAAGAGGTGGAGGTTTGTAAGAACGCAATATTAAAATAGCTTTACTAATTGGCTTGGATTGGATTCACCTATATGTGTTGCAAGTACACCACTTTCAAAAATCTGTCCAACCCCAAAATAATAGAGAAAACAAATTAGTGACTTTCTGTGTCAAATTTGCATCCAGGAATTGAGAAAAGTTGTTATGAAAAGTGAGACTTTTATAGGCTCGTCTTGCATCGTTTTTTTTTTTTGTTTTGTTCAGGAGTCAAAATGAAAATGGGTTTAATTTATTCATTGGATTCATTAATGACTATGACTAATGACTGAAAGAAGCACACCAAACTTGTTATCTGTTCCTTCCACACACCAACTAAAAACTGGCGTTTAACCCTTAAGAGGAATGTACGGAGACTCCTCCCAAATATAAGAAGAGGGCCACGAGTGCACCGCAGTAGTTTTTCTCAAGGTGATCATGATGAAGCCTGGTTCTGCATGAGAACTTGGCAAGAAACAGAACCACTGAGAAAGAAAAGGTAGATGTAATTTGTATGTATACAAATGTCAAAATGTCAAGGCATGTAATCCTTTCAAGGGGTGATGAGGTCTTTGGTTAGAGCTTGGCACGACTCCAGACTTTAACACAAGAAAAGTGCTTACTTCAACTTCTGGAGGTGAGTTCTGATCTCACTTTCCACTTCTCCCACTCTCCTGTGCACCCCTCTCCTCTCTCTCTCTCTCTCTGTGAAGGGATTATTTTGGTATTGGTATGGATTTACAGTAGTGGTGTACAGTATATCCTGAGTGGCATGTTCCATTTTATTTAATGCCAGTACTTTTAAAGCATGTTTTCCAAGGATGTATAGGGACAGGGATAGTGTATGTAAAAAAAAAAAATACATATATTTATATATATATATATCACTACAAATCCTCAACCCATATCCCCTGTGATGCATTTGCTCCTTAATACGAGCCGCATCATTCACATAGACAGTGTCAAAACATTTTAAAATTCCTCCGTTAAATACTAGCTTAGTGTTTGCGATGTCACCTGAGACAGTGTTTGTTTACAGTGTTATACAGTTTACAGCAGGGATACTCCACTTGCATTGCCCGGGGGCTCTCTGTTGCAAACT
This sequence comes from Miichthys miiuy, assembly GCA_036365135.1. Classification (NCBI taxonomy): domain Eukaryota; kingdom Metazoa; phylum Chordata; class Actinopteri; family Sciaenidae; genus Miichthys; species Miichthys miiuy. The sequence goes on from CM071603.1 coordinate 26,921,058, forward strand.
TTCAAGAGGCCAAAGTGCCAGTATTAAAGAAAAATATTATTAATATTTATCAGATCAAATGAATGAACATTGGGAGTGTTGATGTGGCGGAATAAAACTACTTCAAAGTTGTAATCTTCTCTTTTCTTGTGGTGCTACCAGGCGGGAATGCTGCACGTCTTGACTTGGCAGCTGGTATTAGCAAAAGTGAGTTAGGATCGGTATGAGGTAGCCAAATTAAAGGAAAATCCATCTGCCTATTTTTTATTTTATTGTATTTTATTATTGTCTGTTTTTATTCATCTTTGCTGTCCTCACTCACATTTTCCAATAGGCAGATCTGGTGAGAGCAGCCACGCACAGGTCAGGTTTAGGTGAACTTTTCACAGAGTATCACCACTTATGTGCACTGCACGGATGACTGTTAATAGACATTATTATTAGACTCCTAATAGACATTACTGAAAATGTACTAATTGGTATAAACAAACCAATAAAAAGTCTCTATGTGAATGAATTTATTTTAACCACTGTGAAGGATTTCTATTTTAAAATAGAAATCAAAACACATCAAATAAAGTCCTGAGCTTTGTATAGTAGAAGGGTTAAGTAGTCTTCAATAACAAGAACCAGAAATATGCATCATTAAGTTGATATCCATATTTTTTTTTTTTCATGGATTTTCACTGCAAATCTGAAAATGGTTATGTTAGCTGTAAGATTGTGTTGTGAAGGTGACCCTGACCCACCATGCATAGTGGAAATCAAAGACTCTGTTAGTTAAAGTGTTTAATCACCATCAGTAAACAGCAGAACATGCCCTCTGTCTGAGGCGGGATGTTTGCCGAAAAGTCGGCAGAGAGGACTGACCGGGTCACTGTGACTTTTCCACATAGCCAAAGACACTACCTACTCTACCACATCATTGTTGTCTGATGTAACAATGTCGGTTGCTCCAAATCTAATCAGCTAATCACCGTATATAAAAAGTGGAACGTCAACTGCCAAGTCGGAGGCTGTTTTCCAAGGGAAGAGTTCGCCGAAGAGTCGACAGGGAGGACTGACTGGGTCACTGACTTTTACACAAATAAATTGGCCATTTTTTTCTCATGTAGCTGTACTGCTGTTTGCTTTTTCTTTATATATTATTTATTATTATTATTTTTTAATTAAGTCTTGAATCAAACTAAGTTTAAAAAGCTGCAAGTGCAAGTTGGTATCAAATTAAAAGAAGTTGTGAACTTGTGATTTCTTTCTGGATGGTTGTTCCTGATTAAGTAAGAAAAACAAATTCTCATTTGAGTGACTGATTGAGTGATTTGAATGAATGCTATAAATCTACTGGGGTCCAGAGGGTTAACTGTTAATTATTAATGACTGGAGGGCCACCTGCAACTCTATCGCGGGCCACATTTGGCGGACTCTAAGTTGAGTATCGCTGGTATGCGGCATGTGTGGTATTTTTGTATGAAAAGTTAATTAATTAAGCTAAATTACAATAAAATTATTTTACTAATTAGAAAAACTCACTTAGAGTAAAAGTTCATTAAAATTAGTTGAGTTGCAATAAGAAAGTACACAGAAATAATACTCTGTTTTTCTTCATTAATCCTAGACTGCATGATGGTGGGTGAAATTAACCATGTACAGTATGTTTTTTGTATCAACATTTAATGAAGGAAAACATTGTATTGTACTCATGTATGTTCTATGTGTTCTTCAAAGTCCATAGTGCCCTTTCTGATGTGCCAGTGTTGTAGGATTTAATGACAGAATGTCAAAATGGCACATGTAATTACCCATGTTATGTTTTTAGTGTCAGTGGCTGTTAAAAATGTCAGTTTAGTTCATTTTAAAGTGCTTTGGCAAACAATACAGATCCGTTCAGAGTCCGCCCTAATAATTTCCTTCGGGTTTTCATCACCGGTTGGGCTTCCTCTACAGAATATTCTTGATAATAAATTGTACACTTTCACTATTTGATATTCCATGTTTCCTCCGTAACTTTTTAAAAATTCTGTCCAACGTCTGTCCTCCCACCGCTTGTCTGTCCTCTACTTACAGCAGCTGCTGTTGCTAGGCAACAGCTCAGGGCTGAATTAGAATATTAATATTTACATAAAAACAATATTCAATAGTCAGTGAATAGGCTATTAGATATAAGTTGGAGTAATTCAGTTGAATTTTAATGTGTAGTGCAGGCAAGGACGTTTCCACCAGCTCTGTCACACTGCTTCTACCAGGAAATTGCAATTACATATTCATTAGTAATGTGTTTTTCATGTGTTTTCACATTTAGCTGTCTTGAATATGGTAATAATACACACTGTTAAAGAGGTGAGAATGTCCCTAATGACAATTTTTCTTCTGAAAATAATAAAAACAAAAATAAAGTGGACACAATGTGGTCAGATCTAGTTAATCCCCAAACATATATATATATATACACACAAAATCAGTGGTTTATTGGCTGTTGTGTTTATGCTTAATATGTAAGCCAGATTGACAACTCTGACTTAAACAACCCAGGAACACTACAAAGATGATTTTTCTATGTTTGACATCCAATGTGGCTTACATGTATATCATCTTGTCTTTACTTCTGTAATCCTCTGTTCTCCATCCCACCTGCTGCGGCAGAGCTGTAGATCGTGCACCATGCACGTCACGGCACCATATTACCACCATCCTACGTCTGTACACTCGCTGTCTGTCAGGTTTTGAATTGATTTCTGGGATTTTACTGATTCCTTTTTAAGACTCGACAAGGCTGAGCCATTTCTCAAATGTTTTAATTCCCTTAAACGACAGACTGTGTTTGTCAGATTCTCCGTCGGGGCCCTTCTGGACATTTCAGATTCCTGGCACGAGTCCATATACAGTATAGGTGATTGGGCTTCAGCCATCAAGGCCAAACGATTCAAGTGGAGTGTCCTGCCAGAGGAGCTGGAAGAAGATCTTCAGATTCAGCCTTCACGGTTATGCTTTAGAAAATTCATTTTAATCCTTTTAATTTCCTTTTTGTCTTTGTTAGATGTAGCTATTCTGCATTTTAAATTTTATTCTTATTACTTTTACATGAGGATTTGGTTTGTCATAAACCATTTTGTTAGCCAGGCAACGGCAGACTAATTCACAAATGCAAATGAATCTGGAATCTCATTTCATTTTTGATTTTCAAGGGGCATGCAACTGGATAGGCCTTGAACCTGTAAGAGCAATGAAATGTGTGAAGTAACACTGACACCGAAGATACTCTATAACGATCTCTGTCAATGACGTGAAATGGTACACATTTCCTGTCTCCTAAGTGGCCTTGATCTCCTCGGCTCCGATCTCCAAAGCTTTTTTCGAATAGTTGTGGATGAATAAAAACTGCAGAGGCTTCCATCTTTTATACCGTCTATGTATAAAATGCAGCCCGTATTAAATAAACGGGTGTGATTGGCCCAGTCAGATCAGATCTCGTCTGCCAGAACAAATGAAACATGAGCTCAGCATGTTTGTCTTGGTTCTGTGTAATTTTCTGTGAATCTTTCTAATTCCATCCGTGACTATTAATATTTGGGTGATACTTAGTTTGAATAATATTAAGAATATTAATAATGAATAGTAGCTTCAGCATGTGGACTCCTGCTTTAAACACTGAAGCTCCTGCAGACCTGCGGTCAGTGTGGACTGTGAGCCAGTGTTTCTATCATTCTTTTGCTAACCCTGCATATGACCTATTGGTATACAGTTTATTGAACCAATAGTCTGGCATTTATCAAGTATGTAAGAGCAGGAGTGCTAATCGATAATTCATTTTGGCTTTGCCATCATAACGACATAAACAATCGAGACGATCTGGTAGTCACTGCTCGATTAACGCTCTTGCATTAGAGGTGCCAGAGCAAAGCAGCAGCCTGTTATTTGAACAGCTGAACAGTCGGGCAGTCGGCTGCGAGCTCATCAAAGCGTGGAAAAGGGCAGAGAATATTGCTGCCGCTGCCATCTCTGTAGACGCAGGTAACCACATGTTTAGCATAAGGCGCCGGTGTTGCATCTGAGCTCTCGACAGCCGTTTTTGCAGCAGCGGTCTCTTTTACCGAGTATGTAAAAACCACAACCATACGGTCCCGTGTGTTTTCACAAATACACGCCTGAGGCTGCAAATAACAATTATGTTTAGCACTGATTAGTCTGTCGTTTAATCGATTAATCCTTTAGCTAATAAAATGTCCGAGGCGTGGTAATAAATCCCCATCAGAATCCATCAGGGCCCAAACTGATGGCCTGTAATTACTTATTTTGTCCAACCAAAACAACAAAATATCAAGTTTACACTGCTTATAAAACAGAGGAAGGTGGAGCCAGATGATATTTTAACATCTTTTTTGTGGCTTATGGAATAACAGTTAATCTGCACCACTCCTACATACACAACTGTTACATCTGCCCATACTGCTCGCTTCCTCTGCAGCCTTTCCCCTATGCCAACCTAGATGCACGGTGCACTCGTATGACCTTGCCAGCGCTGCTTGAAACCGTGCCAGAGCTGCAACACCGGAGCAACAAGACTCACTTCTTCTTTTTTTAAATGCATAGGCTGCTCGATGTGTTTATGTTTAATCTGCTTCTCGGCGGTCTGATTTGTCTGTGCCACATGCGCGAGGTCCTTTTAGAGTTTGTGTCAGTCTTGTCTCGTGTAAGTCACTTCCAATTTGTCAGCAACAATCAGCCAGGTCACATTCCTTCTGCTCCTTTGCACTCTGTGAAACTAAAGCAATTCTGAATTTGATGCAAGCCTGGAAAATAATTGCCACAGTGTGCTCTGTAGGTCATTTTACATTATGCATTGTTTGTTTCTTTGGTTTGCATATAAAGTCGACTAGCGGAGGAATAGCTCAGTGTCAAGTCTTTAAAGTTATATGTAGAATAAACTAAAATGCTATCATATTAGGAACAAAAAACAAACAAAAGAAAGCAATAGCACAATATTTCTCAGATGAAATGTTGTGTAATCTTCCCCACTCTTCCTTTTTGTGCTTTATCACTTGAAAATTCTTAAATAAACAAATGTATTATTGCTTTTTTTTATTGTTTATTTTTTATCAGATGATACTCAGCTTCTCAGATTTTTTTTTTTGCCTGTAGTTCTTGTAGTCACAACCACACAGACTACTACAGATTAAGTAAAGCAGATGTCTTCTTCCACCCAAAGGGCAACATTGGCTGACATCAGCATGTCTCCTTTAAGCTCACTCGCTCTCTTTCTCAAGGAGAGTTTCGTTTCTGGAGCTGCAATGCATATTTTAGATTTTCAGCCCACGTGAGTCTAACAGGCATGTTGAGCGTGTATCACTTTCAGGCAGAAACCACATGCCTCTGCTGCTGCTTCTGCCAGTTTGCTCAAAAAAAAAAAAAAAAAAATCTACTTTTGGCTCATTCGTTGGAGCACCAGTTGTCTTGCAGTAGGTGGAACTAAGATTGGCCGCTGTCAAGGCAACATATAGCAGTTTCTTTTGGCTCATACAGTAATTGCAGTTCCATAGTGGCGATTGTCATACCGCTGTTTATCTGCCATTAGAGACGACATACAGGATGTTTCATTATCGAGGTCTTTAACTTGTTTTTAGGCCCATCATTCAGCTGTATCTGTGATTACAGAACAAACTCTAGCCGCTATTCAGCTGTGACTGAACAAAGCAAATAAATGTAGCATAAAAACGGTACACCCAAAATCTGTGCTCTAACATAAGCCTTTAAAGTTGGAAGGCTGTTTACTCTTTAATGTTTTTTGCTTGCATAGTTTTTCATCTGTTTGCTTCTGTCGGATATTGTAATAAATTATCCATTAACTAGCATATTAATCAAACCAAATAAAAAGCATCTGGTACCTTGCACACACACACACACAGACACACACACACACACACACGAACAGAGTGAGCATTGAGGCCACCATGAATGTTTTCCACTTCTTCATGAAATCAGAAGACACTTGGCTGCCTCTCTTATCCAGTCTGTGCAGACAAATGTCTGTAGCTACTTTGGGCATGAAAGCTGCCAAAACTATGAGAGATGCCAAACTATACTGAGAGGCAGATATCAACGCCTGAAAACACAATTTTAGGTCTTGGCCTACATCTGCTTCACATGGACTCTTACTGATAGAATGGTGGAAACTTCAGTTACTGAATATAAAACTTGATGTTTCGTCAATAACCCAGTAATATCCAATGCAAATTAAGTTGCTCCTTATCGTATTAAAACACACAGTATTTCTCTAATTTCACTAAACAAAGATTCCACTTTGGCTGCAGCCAAGTTGTTCAACTTCTTATTACATTTTCTTTTATATCTTTTTTAAAATTTATTTATTGGATTATATATTAATCCCAGTGAAAGGTCAGTATATTGCATTTTCTAACATAAAATGGAACGCACATGCCATGGTCAAATAAAAGACTTTATAGCATACTTACTTACTTAAAAGATTACTGGGTGGGCCCTCCTGCCCCCTGATTTTTCTTTCAAACGTTATTTCTTGAACATTTCTACTCTAAAAGTAAAAAGTGCTGCAAGCAACTAAGCCTCTGAGTCTGATTTACAACCAAGATGATCCAGTTACGCTATTTGTGCCTTGAATGACTCAACCACCAGCGCAGTCCAGAACCTACCCTACTTTAGTGGTTCTATCTACCTCAGACCTTCCCATCTGTGGATGCTACTGGTTGGCAAACCCGCCTTCTCCCTCTCTCTGTCCACCTTTCGTACGTGCAAAAGGTGTTATTAAATACTTTATTATAGACAACAGCAGTCAAGAGGGATACCATCTGTTTCACAGCTTGCTGGTGGTCCGTTTAACCTGGCTGTCTTAGAACCAGACTCCCTGAACAGAGCTTTTTCTTAAAGGGGACATACTTGTAACCTAATGCACCTGAAAATGAGAGCATCTGGTTTGGGTATTGTAAGGAATCTTATCTATTCTACACTGAACAAACATAAATGCAACACTTTTGTTTTTGCTCTCATTTTTCATTAGCTGAACTCAAAGATCTAAAACATTTTCTATATAAAGGCCAGTTTTGTTTTATTGGGGGGGTCTGAAGGCCAGTCAGTATCTGGTGTGACCACCATTTGCCTCACGCAGTGCAACACATCTCCTTCGCATAGAGTTGATCAGGTTGTTGATTGTGGCCTGTGGAATGTTGGTCCACTCCTCTTCAATGGCTGTGCGAAGTTGCTGGATATTGGCAGGAACTGGAACACGCTGTCGTATACGCCGATCCAGAGCATCCCAGACATGCTCAGTGGGTGACATGTCCGGTGAGTATGCTGGCCATGCAAGAACTGGGATGTTTACAGCTTCCAGGAATTGTGTACAGATCCTTGCAACATGGGGCCGTGCATTATCATACTGTTCGTCGTCCATAACATACGCCTGCCCATACCATAACCCCACCGCCACCATGGGCCACTCGATCCACAACATTGACATCAGAAAACCGCTCACCCACACGATGCCCCACACGCTGTCTGCCCTGAACAGTGAAAACCGGGATTCATCCGTGAAGAGAACACCTCTCCAACGTGCCAGACGCCATCAAATGTGAGCATTTGCCCTCTCAAGTCGGTTACGACGACGAAATGGAGTCAGGTCGAGACCCCGACGAGGACGACGAGCATGCAGATGAGCTTCCCTGAGACGGTTTCTGACAGTTTGTGCAGAAATTCTTTTGTTATGCAAACCGATTGTTGCAGCAGCTGTCCGAGTGGCTGGTCTCAGACGATCTTGGAGGTGAACATGCTGGATGTGGAGGTCCTGGGCTGGTGTGGTTACACGTGGTCTGCGGTTGTGAGGCCGGTTGGATGTACTGCCAAATTCTCTGAAACGCTTATGGTAGAGAAATGAACATTTAATTCACGGGCAACAGCTCTGGTGGACATTCCTGCTGTCAGCATGCCAATTGCACGCTCTCTCAAAACTTGCGTCATCTGTGGCATTGTGCTCTGTGATACAACTAAACATTTCAGAGTGGCCTTTTATTGTGGCCAGCCTAAGGCACACCTGTGCAATAATCATGCTGTCTAATCAGCATCTTGATATGCCACACCTGTGAGGTGGGATGGATTATCTCGGCAAAAGAGAAGTGCTCACTGTCACAGATTTAGACAGATTTGTGAACAATATTTGAGAGAAATGGTTATTTTGTGTATATAGAAAATGTTTTACATCTTTGAGTTCATCTCATGAAAGATGGGAGCAAAAACAAAAGTGTTGCATGTAGCAAGCCGCACATTGGGGTTACACAAGGTCGAGCATATGTCTGGAGGTCACTGTAGAGATAGTGTTAAATCTTAGATTCTTATGTGGATACTGACTTCTCTCCTTGAGATACAGAGCTGCTGTATGCTTTAGTTTAGGAAAGCAGGAACCATTTGGATCATTACTATGGTAACAGAGGATAGGGCTGGCTCACTTTCGTCGACACAACAGATAGGTACTTAACGTAGAAGTCTCTACAGAGTCGGATAACATTGTCAGACCCCTAAGGGTAAACATATTCCCCTGTTCGTAGACGCAATTCGCAAATATCTTGTAATGTAGATGCCGAGTTAGACCATTTAAGGTAGTGATGTCACTGTCCTGAGGGCATATAGACGAGCCAGAGAGGACAGCGTCTTCAGAATTGAGGCAGCACCATGCCATGACAAGCATATTGATAAATCCTCCATTCTCCTTGGCCGTGCTTCAATAAACCTTTCAGCATAAGACGTCTTGGACTCCTGTGCACAATCTCTCCACTGACTGACTGACCTGACCGTTGATGAATAGAATTCTCCACTCCAACAGGTATCATGTCTGTTTTAAGCACAGCAGAATACTGTGACAGCCCCTGGCTAGTCTGCCAGTGTGTGTGTGTGTGTGCGGCATCCATTTTTACCTGTGTTGTGTTGAAGGTGCCAGAGGAACCTGATTGCGGTGTCCAGCTAGATCTGGAGCACCTTGGCCCAGTGCTCTATAGGATATAAAAGTCCTACCTCCTCCCAGCACAGCTCTCTTTCTTTCCCCTGCCACTACCTGCAATCTTTTGTATTTTTTTTTGCTTTCCTCAGCTCTTTGTTTCATTTTTTTTTTCTTTACCTCTCAACACATCACACTAGACTACACACACACACATCCGCATTTACACTACCTGTGTCACCGACTAACACACTTTATTTTCTGCACTAAAAGAAATTAAAAAAAAAAAAAACGGTCGCATTTGCATGCCCTATTTTTGTCATGGCCCATGGGCTGCGTTATGACAATACATTTTAACTTAAGAGCAGCAGCAAATATGATATTTATACATATTTTAGCCCACCCTTGGCTCCAGATTCATGACTTCTCCCTTTCTTCTGCATGGAACCTTGGAAACAGATTTTTTGCTGCTTTAAGGAGCTTTAACACTGACGTGGTACCATATGTGCAGACACACGCCGAGTACCAGATAGAACACCTTGCTGTGATTTACGTTTTGAAAGATCAATTCTGCCCTGAAGGAGCGTAAGATGTTGGGCGATATTTTAAAATTTAAAAAAAAAGCCTTCAAACTGGATTTTTATGTTTAATATTCTTTACCTGACGTATGTTGCAATCTGCCCACAGTAGCGCAGCAGTTGTTAATAATTTATCTGCAATAAGATTGTACATGTTCTCAATCAATCTCTTTCCATATCATGTTGATGTTGTGCTGCAATAATGCAAATATCTACAAAGTCTTAGTATCACATGGTTTATTACATTTGTGCCAGTGTCTCTGTTTTTTACTTTTTGCCACAAGCCCAGCTCAGTTCAGCTCGACAGACTGGCTGCACAGCAGACATTTTGACTTGACAAACACCGGCGGACTTAACACCAGTAACGAGTGTCCCAGTAACAGTGACAGTGAACCAGCTCTCACAATAGCTGGACCTCCCTTAAGTGGAATGTAGCCATCATTAATACAGCCATGAGTTTTCTGCTATGGCATGTCAAAATGTCTGCTGTGCAACCAGTCTATTAGGATGCTTTTTTTTTCTTTTTGGGCAGCAGAGATTACAGCTAAAAATAATATATTATACATATATTAGAATATAGGTACTAAACTCCTGGAACACGCTTCACTTTTTCAGGAAGACAGATTTAACAATTATGTCCTGTGGATGTGCTGTGTGTGGGTGGAAGTACCAGATGAGCTGAGCCCAAATCCACTGAGATTTTTTTTTTTTTAAATCGGTGCAGCGCAAGTTTTTCCTAACATCATTTTTATTTTAGTCGCTGGTCACAAGGGGTTGCTTTTTGGGAGCGAAAAAACACCTTCCAAGCACTTTCCAAGAAAACACCTCCAGAGCAATTGATTAGGAAGTTTAGATTTAGTTTGATCATTTTTAATGCACACACATTCCGGCGCTGTTACAGCAAAGATTTAAAAATAAAAATGATCATCTGTCGCTTTTTCTTAGTGCAGTATTGCATCGACCTAAGAGACATTTTATATAGTATTCTTGTGAAATGTGTGGAAAGTGTCGAGTTCGGGTGTGGTGACGCTTATATAGACCACCATATAGTATCTTGGTGTTTAATGAGCCTCATATTTCAGATCTTGTAGTTTTATTCGTCCTCCGTAGCAACGCGGTCGCGCTAACGCAGCCTCCTGTGTTGTTTTGCCTCATATGCTATTCTTTGTCTGAAAGCCTGTGTTTTCCTTTTATCTGGTCCGCTGCAAACTCTGCGTTGCTGACACTTGTTGTGTGCATTTACGTACCTCAGAAACGTCCAACATCAACTGATGAACATCAGTTTTTAATGATTGCGTTTGCAGTTCTGCAGCTGATTCTTGAGTTTTTAAGATGACCAGTTGGTCACACCGCACATTAATGCGCCACACACAGCCTCACAGCCACAGAGGGAGCAGCCTGGGTTTATTTTTTGCTTCCTGCCCTCCTTGTCAGATTATGCTCACAATTACTGGGACTTGCATTCTCTGGATACGGAGCTGGATCGGATGACGTACAATCACTGACGCGAGTGTACTAAGAAGAATGCAGGAATGTGAAGAAATGTCCACATACAGTTAAACCTAAACCTACGCCTTGTGTAAATGTTCATCTGATTCACTGCTTGTAAAGAAATACTTCCCACGTAGATCGTGTATCCTGCCTGGAAGTCACTGTCAAGTTTCTGAATGGGTTTCAGCATCATTGTATTGAGAGTGTTACCTGCTGAATAAATTGATCAGTTAGCAAATGAATTAACAGCCCCTTTGTTGGAATAAACATCCTAATAATTGAGACTGAACATCCACGATTGAATGAAGCCTGCACCAATTGCCTCACATCAAGCACTTTGTAAATGGAATAGGAGCGATCCCAAAGGCAACTGTGATTGTGAGCCATTTTGTGCTATTTGGGTAGTTAGGATGTTACAATAAAAGAGCAGTCTCCTCACTGAATTGTTATAATTTTGTGCACTAATATTGATTGTTTCCAGCGGAAATTCAGTTTGATTAAGTATTAAATACACGACTGTTAGACTTGTATTTTTCTTACTTTGACAATGTTCTGCAAGGTTCCGCAAGGTTCTTTGTTCATCGTATTGAGCCAGCGGCGAGGGAGCAGGAATAGCCTATTGTGCTCTTGGTTATGAAAATTTGCCCGCATGAATCAAATGATTCTGTCAGACAGATGGAGTGATTCAAACTGGATAAAAGAGTCCAACTTCCCATGTATAATACGGAAAGATCACTTCCCTTCCCTCTCAGAGAGATCCACTTCCCTCCTCTGACCTCCATAAAATAAGCGAGAGTGCATTTTCTTTACAGCGTTTCTTCTCGGTTCAGCATTCTGGATGCTGCTTAGTAATCCTTTTTTGTTTGAATATTTCTATACAAGTGTTCATGTGCGAACGGAACAAAGACCGCAAAACGGTGACGACGTCTCCGTGAATAATGCATTCTGTGAAATCTAATGGAAAAAAAAGAATTGCAATTTTTATTTGTATTCATGTACAGTATGAACTACAATCTCAGGTATCAATAATTGAACATCATCCTCAGAGAAATTAGTTGGACTCCTGACAAGCACAGTCTCTTGTTTTTTTTTTCGTTTTTTTCTTGTTTTTGTTTTGCTTTTTCGTCTTTTTTTTAACAATTGAAGCACATGTAAAATTATGATCTGAATATTTTTTTTTTTTGCATTATGTTTTTGAAAATATTTTTTTTTGTAGAAATTTAACCATTTGATGATTATTCTCTCCAAAAATGGGAGAGAATATTCCCACATACAGTAACCCTCCCCATACATAGACAGTTGGCAGAATAACACACAAGAATTTGATCACCTTGGCTTAGGTCTTTGCACAAAAATCAAGCTCACTCTGCTGGTATTTCAAGTCCAACATTCTGCAGCTCAGTCTTAATTTCATTCTGGCATTCAAATATCTCTCTCCACATAAAGCCATCCTGCTCATGTAAATACCAACACGGAGATATTTCATTCATTCGGAACAACTCACAATCCTCATCTCCAAATATATATATATAAAAAAAAAAAAAATCTCAATCTTTTTTTTTTTTTTTTCACTGTAGCCAGCATCAACATTGAATCATTAAGCCACCAAAAGCATTGAAAAGGAATTCAGCATTGTAAAAGAAAACAGTGGAAAAGGGAAAGAATGGTTCACTCATTAACGCTCGCTACCGACGCTCGTTTATAACACTCGGTGGTGGAACGCCATCAAAACCATTAAAAAAAAAAAAAATACATTCCATTATGCCAGTTTTGTTTATAATCATTCGCATTTATGAAATGGCCAGTGGGAACTTAAAATATGCTTGTTGCACAGAGACCAAAGCGAAAGGCATATCTACCTCTTCTTACTTTCTGCACAAGGTCACTGTTTCCATGGCGACAGTCTGATGGCTAGTTTTGCCTCCTTATACCTTATCTTTTTTTTTCACTCCTCTCCCTTCATATCTGCAATATCTCTGTTTGAAGACCCCTCATGACCGTCGTGCCCCTCCTCTCCGCCTCCGCCTCCCTCTCTCTCCCCACCCACCGTTCTCTTCACTTTTCATCCCTGCCCTCCCCCTTCCTTAAGCCTTCCCCTTTGAAAGACTAAATGAAAAAGCAAAACGTAAACAGACTACAGGATAGACAATGTCTGATGGTCTATAAATGATGCAACATCAAAGTGTGCGCGCGTGTGTTTTTCCTCTGACAAAAATGAGACTGAGCAGGGGTCGCTTCAATATCAAAGGCCTCTATTCCCGGTTAGATGTTGGGCACATGGAGAGTGAAAAAGTCTCATGCTGTTTTGTTATCAGCTTTCCTCTGTTAGCCTGCAAATGAACTGCTGATACAGATTAATGAGCTATAACCCATCTCCCCTTATTTTGTTGCAGGTTCCTAGCTGCCTCACTGACTATGTTAGCCCCGTCTGTGTTTGTCTGACAGGGTCACACTACATTACAAAGCAGCCTCATTTGCCTCTTTATCTGTATAACAGATGGACTATCAGCACCCAAGCTCGTGTGACCCTGGGGTGATGGCAAGGTAACGCGACACTGAGTGGACGTAGATCATTACTGGGTTAACAGGGAGGCTACACACCGCAGCCTTATGCTCCCCTTCATTTTCCCATGCAATATTCTGTGTCGTGTGGCACATGCCGGCGGATAAAGCGAGACAAATGAGACATGGCGAGGGGTGAGGAACGTGCCCGAGCTAAGTGACAGAGAGACAATCAAAGGAGCGAGAGGGAGAGCGGGGAGAAGCAAAGAGAGGGATGATGGAGAATTCAGCGAGAGAGGAGAGGGTAGAATAAGGGCAGAAAAAGGTAGAAGGAAAAGAAAAGTCGTAAGAAAAGGTTGGAGGAGGGGTGGGAGCATGGACTTAATCTTAATTAAAGTGAAGGATGTATGGCTGTTGTTTAGGAGCCACGGGGGAAATGCACATTTACTCATTTGGCTGCTTTGCTCCTTAGGCATGCTGGCTTCACTGTGATATCATCCAGAGCTGTGTCATTAAAAGATCTCATTTTGCGTTGAGTGACAGCTAAAATATGATGGCAATGAAAATAAACCCATTTTATGTTTTGTCTCTTATAAACCTCTGCCAAATTGGACATGGTATGCTGAACAACGAGCAAATAAATGCTTATAAATGCAGGGCCATTCAACAAGAGATGTTATTATCAGGTAAAATCAAATGATTCAAATAATGGCATTGAATTAATTTTAGTATAAAGTCAATTGACATGAGCTGCATTTGATACATATCTTCGCTTTTAGTAAACCATTCTTTCCCTTGTGCAGTATTACACAGAGAGAGAGAGAGAGAGAGAAATAAAATGAGCTAAAAAGCTATCACAAATTGTTTTTCTTCATTTAGCCACTAGACATACTTTTAATAAATAATCTTTGTTTTTGTAAAGACACTTGTTAAAGTATCATATGTCGTCCCTTTACCGAATGCTGATTTATCGCCATTATCGACATCAACTCTTTCAAGTCAATGTCATTTTGATATCTTTTATCGTCATGTTTTGGTCCATTGTACTCCAAGTATGAAACTGCTGATACTGGATAAGTCAAATTCAAGATCAGATTTGGGTCTCTTGTACATTGTCTTTTGAGCAGGCTTGAATCAGTAAAGGTTCCTGTGTGGCTGAGCTGTGTATGGTACTGAGCATAGGAGGGTGGTGGTAAGTGCTCTTGTAGGTGTTGTAGTGGTTGTAGTGCTCCAGAGGGGGCAGCGATAGGTGTCTCTCCATGGCAGCGACACCCGCAAGCTCTTCCTCAACAGTAATGACCTCCATGGAGGAGGCAGGGCCATCAGGATCCTGCTGGTTATGCTGCTTCCTCATCTTGTAGAAAATAACCAGCAGAACAGCAGCCATGAGCGTGATGGCCACGAAGCAGCCAATGATAATCTTGGTGGTTTTCATCACCTCATCCAGGCCATTGAGGGCTCCCTCACCATCCACATCAAGAACTGGAATGGTGTAAGTCCGCTCTGTTGTCCTGGTTGAAACAGGAGTACCTTTTGTCGTTGAGGATGACACCCAGCCAAATGGTGGAAGCGGTGTTTGGCTATCTTCCCCCGGAGTCTCAATGGTCTCCACGGTGACTGTGGTAAAATAGGTGACCCCGCTGTTTTCCACCGAAGTGACATTCAGCACAGCAGAGGCAGAAATGTTGCCTGCTGTGTTGCTAACCATGCAGGTGTAAGTCCCAGTGTCCTGCATTGTGACACTAGTAAAGTTCAGTGTCCCGTCATTGAGTACAGACAAACGCACCTTATAAGCTCCATGTGTCACCAGCGAGCCATTTGGTGTAAGCCAACTGATGGATGTCAACGAGCTCGTACGACATTTAAGCTCTGCACCCATGCCTTCTGTCACATTTAAGTCACTGGGTGGCTCCACAATGACAGGAACATCACACTGGAAGTAGCTGTGGTCCAATTCTCCGATGTAACGACCTTTAAAGGCCGTAGGAGAATGGCAACGGGCGCAGCAGCTGGTATTGGCAGGTACTGCCTCCTTCAGCCACCAGCTGAGCCACAAGATATCACAGTTGCAGTTCCAAGGGTTGTGATGAAGGTGGACCCGCTCCAGACGATGCAACGGTGTGAACAGGTCATGTGGTAGAAAGGTAAGGTTGTTGTGAGCCAGGTTGAGCTCTACCAGTGACTGAAGGTCATCAAAGGAATTCCTCTCGATTGTTTGGATCTGGGCATGCATCATCCACAGCTTCTGGAGGTTCACTAATCCTGTAAAGGAGCTGGGCTTGATAACAGAGATCTGGTTTCCTGACATTTCTAGCTCTTCAAGCCTGACCAAAGGTAATATGTTGGGGATCTCCTTGAGATTGCACATTCCCAGGTTCAGGTAGCGCAGGTTGCTCAAGTCCTTGAAGGCTCCTTCAGAAATGTAGGAGAGCCGTTTGAGCTCACCAAGATCCAGCCTTCGTAGCGAGGGGACCCGGTTGAAGGCATAAGATGGTATACTTTCGATGGGGTTGTTCCGTAGCCACAATTCCTTAAGCTTGGACAAGTACTCAAATGCTCCATTGGGGATTGTCGTGAGCCGATTATCAAAGAGCTCCAAGGTGTTTAGACTGGCCAACCCATTGAAGGCGCCAATTTCAATGCTGCGGATGTGGTTCTTGCTCAGCTGCAGGATCTCCAGATGGCGCAGATGTTTGAAACTGTCCACCTTAATCACCTGGATGAGGTTGTCCTGGAGGTTCAGGTAGCGAGTGTTGGTAGAAATGCCATCTGGGACGTCCCGTAGACTGCGGCGGGTGCATATTACTTTGCTGAATTGGTTACTGCATGAGCAGACAGAAGGACAGGTCTGAGCGCGAACAAGCCCAGCCACCACCAGGATCTGAAGGGCCAAAAGCAGCACAAAGAGGGGGTTGGACAGCGCCCCCTTCAGCCTACGACCTCTCATTGTCTGGCGCTGGAGGGAGGAGATCATTGTGTTCAGCATTCATAGTTCATCTGCTGTTTGTGTTCTCTGCAACAACAAGAAAAAGAAAGAACAATATTTAGTAACCACATAAAGTAGTGAGAATAACATTGTTTATGTTGTTTTAGTAGTCATAAGTTTCAGTGGATCAATACAGGATCTTTTTCAACGTTCAACAGGAAGTTAACTGACAAATATTTGCTTGTTTCAACTTCTCAAATATAAACAAGTGCTGCTTTTGTATTTATTATACGATCGTAAACTGAATGTCTTTGCGATCGGATTGTTGGTTTGAAAAAGCAAACAATGAAACAAATATGTAACATGGAGCTCTGGGAAACTATGGTGACCATTTTTCACCATTTATTAACATATTATAGTCCGAATGATTCATCAGAAAATGATCACCAGATTAAATGATAATGAAAATAATCATTACTTGCAGCCCGATGTGCTTACAATGATGGAAAGAGCAAAATGAATTAACAGCTTCAATTAACTGACAATACTGCCCATCTGTGGAATATATTAAGCTTTTTGTTAGCTCCCCTAACCCTGGATTGTCCCAGATTTCTTCACAGAAGCTGATGCATCTACACTGGAGACTGAAAATGAAAAATGAGCAGGGCCATTCGAGCAGGACCTGTGAATTTCTTGTAAGACCCCTTACTCAATGGAATCCTAAGCTTTGAATTATTTAATACACAAAAACTTGGTTGTGAAAGTCTTAAAAGAAATGGCGCAA
This sequence comes from Miichthys miiuy, assembly GCA_036365135.1. NCBI lineage: Eukaryota > Metazoa > Chordata > Actinopteri > Sciaenidae > Miichthys > Miichthys miiuy. The sequence goes on from CM071603.1 coordinate 26,938,268, forward strand.
TCCATTCATTTCAATAGGACCCATTTCTGAAAGTGAAAAGTGGTTCTGCAACGTCACAAACAAGTAACGTCCGCCAATGAGACATTTGTATAGAAGATCTGAAATATGTTGAAAAAAACAACACAAGACGCCGTACAACCTTTGCAACGCAAACACCGGCAGAGGCAAAAATTCCATCTATTATTGCCTGAAACTGTGCTTATATCAGGATGTAAATCACAACAGTATATTAACAAATAAGTGATAAATGTTTCCTATTGATTATTTTTTTTCATTATCTCAAATTTATACTAAGATATTCTAGTTCATTGACTTTGAAATATTTGATTTGTAATTCATTTCCTGTGGTTTCAAAGTGGCATTGTTTTATTGATTCATGATTAATGCCTACTCAAAGCAATATTCCAGTGCTATTTACTTTTCATTATTGTTTATCCTCACACGAAAATATAACAAATACCAAGATTTATGAATGTGAAGAGGTCTGGCATTGTCTTTGCATAACCACAGCAGAATTTATCATCTCCCAAATCAGGTGATTATTAAAAAAACTCGTAACTCTCATTTCAGATTAGATTAAATTAGATTGGATTATCATATTCAACCAAGCCGTCTAGGAATATTGAGTGTGCTCAAGATAAAAATAGACTAAGGCATTCATACACATACAGTACAGGCTGTAGCTCCCACCTCCGCACAGCAGTGTTGATGTGTTCCTATCACCACCTATTATCTTCTGCCCACTAAGATGGTGACCTACAAATAAATCAATACATATTGTACAGCAAACATATCGTATATGCTGTGAAATTATACAGTGTGACAGCTCTGTGTCAGGCTTCAGCTATTAAGCGATGCAGACACAATTCTTCAGTGCAAATTAATGCCTTTGCCAAGAGCAAAGGACTCTTGCCTAGTGCAAAAAAAAAAAAAGCATTAGCCTCGTCTGCTGGCTCCTTAGATTTAAGCATTCTCCTTGTCTCTTAATTCAAGTTAGCCGTTAATCGTCCCTTTCCGTCAACACAAGAGCAGGAATAAATGAGTATATTATGACAGGTGTTTTCTAAACTGTAAAAATTGTTAACTGAGGTGGAAATGTTCTCCAGTGAGGATGAGTGGCTGACTTAATCAGTAGAAATGAGTCTACATGTGGCTTAGTTTTGCACCAGCCGGGCTGCCGCGCCAGCCGTGGTGGAGAGAGGCTGCCTCTGGTGGGGAATCAGATCGAATGAGGCATCCCACTGGCAGGAGCTCATTTTGTCTGGCTGGAATTACAACAACCCTGCGCTGCCATCTAAGAGAAGAAAATGCCAGACATGACAAACTGACTGATAGAGCTTATCGGCTGTCAATAAAACATCTCCGTTTGCATTTCCACTGGAATGCTTAATGAAAAGTGTAGAATTCAGCAATGTCGCATGTCGATGTACCGCTTATAACTCTGGCCACATCCACTCTTCGTGAAACATTTTTATCGAAATACATTTGATCAGCACAGAATGCTTCATTACATGAAGGGATGACACATATTTTAACATTTGCTTCGAACATCTATGCAACACTGTGGATTAATTCCATCTAGGCAAGCTCAACGTGTATTCAGAGTTACTGAAAGCACTAGCTGCTTACATCTAAAATCCTGCCAGCAACATAAAAAACACACCCACCCTTACTTTTCTGCTTCTGCACCAGCAGCCACTGGCATTATGTTTGACACCACTGTGATTTGCCAAATTCATTTGTTATAATGAGTTTGTTGGAAAAGTGCTAAGGTAACATATGTCTCAATCAGACTGTGCATAGCAAGGAGTCTGTAATACAAAGCAGAGTATTTCGGAGCACTTAAATTACAATGTCAGATGATTAGAGTCTTGTGTCAGCGTTGTGCACGGCGAGCAGCGGCATTCTACTTCGCCTAGCGAAATGTGTTAGCTTGGACATTCACACACAAACAGGGAAGCAAGCTTGGCAGCCTAAGACGCAAAAGACCTAAATAACTGGACGTCTACCAGTTGAAGCAATTAAGTAACACTTCCAAGAAAAGACTCTCTGTTTCATAGTCTTGTGCTATGAATATGAGGATAAACACTGCTTCACACGAGTCAAATTGAGGAAGATAGCACACCAGTGAGAAATGTAACAGGAAATGTTGCATTATTGAACAACTTGCTTCGCAGTCACATTTAGATTTTTTTTGTTCCTCGCTTGTTTGCATATTTAGCATTTCCCCTTAGAGCACTATGGGGGAATTTAGATGGATTACAGTAGGTGCAATAGTATTATTCCAACCGAGTCGCAACAAAAATAAATTTGCACTTCTACCACAAGAAAAAATATACGCTAATCACATGTGTGACACGAGATTCGAATGCTGAATTATTGCAGCTAATACCTGATGTCAGGTATTACAAATAAGTTCCTAATATGCCCCGTCAGCAGGAGCTTTTCATGTATCATAATGACTGAAATTAAACTGCCCAAAAAATATTCATGTCATAATTTATTGTGATATTTGGTGGTAGAAAAAGCATCAAAACAAAAGTCACAAGTTTATTGGACAATTACTGATCGCAGCCCTTTGCAAGTTGTATCCAGTTAGTGTGAAAATGACAGAGCGGGTGAAATATGAAGTGATATGAAATCTGGCAAGTCTCTCATCATAGTGGAGAAAGAAGCCCGTGGCCACTAAGAGGGCTGTCTGATGAACTGAATGTCATCTCGCTAATTCATTCAACACATTACTGATTAATAACATTTGCATACGTTTGTTGCCTGTCTTGTTTTTAACCTCGTTTGCGCTGATTTTGAAACCTCTGGGTCTCGCAAGACCTGTGTACAGACACCGTGCCTCGGAGATACAGATGGATAACAAGTCTGCTGTGTCAGTGTTTGAAATGATGATATACGTTAGGTTACACGATGAGTAAGAACATATGCTACCTAACTATAACAACACAGTATGTTGCTGGTGATATTCTGCATTTTATTATTGTGATCCAGGAAAAGACACAAAAAACTCAATACTATCCTCCAACAGCTGGGAAATGTAGTTAACTCAAACGGGAGCAAATAGTGCATCTGTGGGTGGCTCTTCCTTAGAAATGTTCCTCGGATTGACGTCCATGTTCATAGAATTGATTCCCATGTTCTACCCATGTAACTACACGTGTTCATTGTAATGGAGGGACATGTCACCCAGTGTGGCTCATTAATAGTGGAGCTGTATGGCACAAAAGGAGTAAGCTCGTACTTATGCAGCGTGCTTTGGATACACAGAAAATACTCGTTAGAAGGATCAATTCGTTTGTTTGGCCTTTTCAGGCAATTTGTTAACCAAAAACACACACACAGAATACAGAATAGGACCAGCAGTATCTATTTAAATGGGGGGGGGAAATCAAACTAGAGCTTAAGCAATTAGTCAACAGAAAGTGAATCAGCACCTATTTTGCAGAACATCTATCAGTCATTATCTTTGGTTATGGACTATTTGTCAAATAAAAGACCCAATTTGAATACATCACCCTGGGTTCTCTAATGGGCATTTTTAATAAGGAGTTATAGACAAAGCGATTCATTGATTTATTTAGAAAACAATTAGCATATCAGTTGGTTATGGAATATGAAGATACGTTAACAATAGCCATAAAACAAGTAAACTGTGCGAACGACTGTCTTACATTTAGAATTTATATATTTTTTCAGTTCAATCAGGTCAATAAAACACAATAGCAGCGTTGCTATAAGCTTAAAATAAAATGCACGCTGAAGTTCCAAATCCTATGCGCGGCTTCATGTCTGAAGGGTTGCTGTGCTGCTCAGTCATTAGCACATTAGTAGGCTACATGTATGTAAACATCTGAACAATAATTACTTGATTTGTTAAGTGGGTAATTCGATTTCATGACTGTGACCATCTGTCTGCTATGCTTCATGTTGTTAAAGTGAAGACCAGACTTTTTAAATCACGCCACTTTGAGGAAAAAGAAAGCTCTTGGTTGAAAGCATGCGTGCATGTTTCATGCTTGTTTGCATGTCTCGGAGAGGGGGGAGGCGGTTTGAAAAATCTCCGCACTGGGGCCATGATACCTAGAGGGAACCAATGCTGCTGTCTCATCCTGTCATGCAGACTGAGAGTGCTTCAGTCTCCACCTCTGCTCCACCTGAAAAAAAAAAAAAAAGCAATTCCCCTCCCCCTTCTTGGCCCCGGTACACAGTGAGTGCTGGTGTTAGGGAAATAAATCTCACTGTAGGGCGCTGCTGACTTATCAGCCAAAGTCTATTCTTTTAACGGGAATAGAAATGATGGCCCTTTCGTTGACTGGACGAGTCCGAGCAGCAAAAAAAAAAAATAAGGTGTATTTTGTTGAACATTGTCATCCTCGTGGGATGGTGTTATCCAACAAATATTTTTTTTTAGTATTGTCACCAGCTTGCTTGCTGCAGCCAATTTAAAACTGTCTATGCCTGTAACTAGGGTAAGTTCAGAATTTTTAGACTTCAGGCCTCACTGCAGATGACATATGCATCATAACGCCCGTGTATTGTCATGTTAACCGTGGTTATGGTATAATCACATTTGTCATTTCCTCTAGCTTTCATAGTCTTTATCATTTGAGTTGTTTGGGCCAGCCGTTGGAGGAGTAGGAGTGATGCTTTGAGACAAAAGACTTTTAAAAAAAACAAGGTGTGTTGGCGGTGCAGTCTCTCTTTTTCTCTGGTCTCCTCTGTGAGAAGAATTCCAGGACACTGCTGCAGTGCACTGTCTCAAAGGTCTCAAATATTTATTTCTTTTAGCTACGCCCTGTGTCGACTATCACTTCACTCGGTGGGATGCCCGGAGATGAATGAGAAATCATTATTTCAGCTCCGAATGAGACCAAATCATTTCTGTGTCTTCAATCTGATTATTTGGAGGGAACGGACAGCAGCACCGTATTTCATTTTTCAAGCTAATGAAAGATTGCGATCTGGCAAAATTGCTGTACGGCGGCCAAAATATTTAATTTTCAGTGCATTCAAGGTAACATCATCCTGATTGCATGCATATACTATCCATGAACCCTTCTGTAATGTATTGTTGAAATACGGCTTCAGACATGGAATGGAAAAAACAAAACAAAACACACATAAGCAAGGTCATACTTGTGGGTTATGCTCAAGTGTTTTCTCTCATCAGTGTGGAGATAAAGTGGCTCACGAATGGGCGGCTGCCAAGGGCTCTAGTGAAAAGGTAGAATGGATCTCAGCTACAGTGTCCAGTAAGCTATGGAGGCTGCAGGGACTTAATAAAGCTAACCAAGAAGTGTTTGCATAAACTTTGAACGCAAGAGCCGGAGTGTGAGTTATTTTGGACAGTTCAATAGAGCATTGTAGTAGAACAATGTAATTGGATTTTCTGAATGCTTCCACATAAAAGCTCCATTGGTCCCTTTTAATTTTAAAGCTGTATTAATCGATTTTTGGACACTCGGGGCCACAAAAACATGAAAACAAGCTGACTGATATATCGACTCAACAATACACCAAATACTGTATGCAGGTCATAAAATCCTAAACAATGAGCTACAAGAGGCTACAAAGCTTTATGGAACTGCAGAGCTGGCCGACACCATCAGTGATTTTGGCGCTACGAGCAACCCCTCTCATGCCTGCACGGGGTGATTTGATTCAATGTGAAAAAAAATATTGATCAAGCTTTTAGTTGGCATTCTGAAAAAAGCCTATTAAATATATATGGATCAGAACAGAAAACCCATTCATCCATTTCGTTCCCACATCCATGTAGGGGCGAGGCTAGCGTCCATACGGCTCACTATATACTGAAAGTTTTCATTTTTATTTATTGCCGTTGTTCTGCTGAATGTGAGCTAAAAAAAAATAGCCTATAACTCATCAAACACGCTTTATTTCTCTGACCAACAGGAGAACGCCGACCGTAATCTAGGTCTCTTCAGGATGAAGTATGAGAGAAGTGGTGGCGCAGTTTGACCCTCTGACCTGAGCTTAACCTCCACCATCCCCTCAGGGCAGCAGCGCTCCCAGATGGCACGATCGTATTATTGAAAATCATCACAATTTTAGATGACCAGGCTCATTTTTTTCCAGTCTGTGGTGGAATGAGATTAAATTAAAAGAGCGGCAAAAACCGAGAGCAATCAAACTGCCATCTGGAATTATGGTCAGACAGACAATCACTGTGAGGACAAAAACCTTTTAGACACATTTTAATTTGCTGTCAGGCAATATGCTATGGTATTATGTCTGAGAACAGTACAAAAGACATTATTTTTAATCAATCTCTTGTTTCTGATGAGAAATGTAATATCATTATCAGCCATCCGACCACTTTGCCTCGTGGACTGATGAGTGCAGTCTTGGCTATTGAATTGTGACAGCCCTGTTTGGTTTGCTTGTGTTTATTAAGCGGCTTTGAAACTGCAGTGACTCTTGGTCTGACTGGAGAGTGGTTCAGGGAATTTAAGTCATGGTACGGCGCTGAACAGTTATACAATGTAGAGTTCCTGTATGTTATTACGTGTGCCAGGAAGCAGGAAGGTTGCTATCGTGTGCCAATACTAAAACGAGGTAGAGTGAGACGTTATAAAGAGACACCTTTCAAGTGATAATTCAATTCCTATTCACGTATTACCTTATGCTGCCTCCATTATGATAATTGCATGGGCTAAATAATCTGCAGGGACCTCCATGTTCAAATGCACTCTGCCAAGGCTCTGTCTGGTCTCTGCAAAGGGATTAAGACAGGATGCCCTGGGTGGCAGACTGACTGAATGCGAGGGCGCTGTTAGTATTCGTGTCACTTGTCTAGCCCACCAATCTGCTCCCACGACTGCGTTCCTAAAAAGAGATCCGCAGGATCGGCCAATTGCAGGTTGAAGGGCGTCGCGGTGGAGTCGAGGCCGACTGGACTAAATGAAAACATAGCACAGTGAAGTATGTTGGCATGACTCAGTCAGTGAGGGGGGAACTTGGTAATTGGTTGCAGATATGGACTAACACTCCCACTGCAAAACATTTTTGTTTTGGTGTTCAGAAAAGTGTGGAGACACATTACCTCCACACGCAGTGCGAAAAAACGAAAAAAGGCAGGTGGCAGCTCGGGTTTAGGTAGGTGAGTACACACAGACAGCAGCAGTGGCAGAATAATGAGCTGAACAGACCCCATAAGCTGCCTTCTTACAGTAGTTAAACAGATCAGTGCTTTAGCCGAGGCTTTGGGCGAGGTGGGTGAAGTAGGTGAACGTGCAGCTGTGGAACAACGCTGGATTGCCAGGAAAGAAAAAAAGAATTCTGAACAAACTCTTGACACTCATTTTGTCTGAAAGATGATTTTTTAAATATTTAATTAAAAAGGTTCCACATCACAGTGATGCCCTTGTTACATTTTATGCTTCATCACAGGGGCTTGGCTTTTTCCAAATGTGTTAATAACATATTAAATGTGGTTCCTTTCAGGTTCAGAAGCAGTAAAAAGTGCAGCAGTTAGGTTTTTTTAATGATATAACACATAAATTTCAAATTGTCACGGCTTAGGATAAAAACTATTTTAGTTTGCAATTTCTAGGGGCCATTTAGATTTCCGCCTTCCCGTGGCCTATCACTGGTGTATTGGTAATGCTTCCAAAAAGGGCAAAATACCGGCGTTCATTGTTCGTATTGAGAAAGACAACAGTGTTGCATTAAAAATGACACAATAGCAACGTGGCTTCAATGGCCGGTCTTGGCAGGTTGCCTCCCTGCAAAATGCAGAGTGCTCGAAGGGATTAGTTCACTGGAGTGTTCCCTGTTCAGTCACAGCTATTTGCCAATGAATTCCGGCCATTCTAGTTTGCAAATTGACTGAATAGAAGAAGTTGGAGGCAGTTCTCTCTGGAGCTTTTGTGTGCACATCGGGGTGACAGAATACTGACAACAGATGGCACCATACGTGGCGCAGTCTTTTGTTCTTTTGTTTATGATTGCTGCCCGCCAGTGTGCCAATGTCTCTCATTGTAAATCCTTTCTCTGGGTTCTGCTGCCCCGTCTATCAGCATGTGAGAAGTCATTAACACGTGTCTAATAAGTACAATGCTGAGAATATGTGTGGTCGCATATCAGCATGCTGACACACAGTTGGAACGTTGATTGGTGTTGACACCAAATTTTACACAGAATACATGTGTGAGCCTAAATCATATTAAGGTTACATTTATTACAGTGATATCACAATATAATTATAGTGAAGACTGAGTGCCAGTCTTGCAAAAAGGTAGGCGATAGTCCAAAGGAAAAAAAAAAGCAAAAGAAACTTGGCTCGGAGCAGCGTTACAGTGCTGTAAAGATTTTGACTTTTGACTTGATCTTTAAACTCGATAGAATAAAACATTCATAATGAAAACACAAGTATACTCTTGCACACCCACAAACATATCGAATCAATACATCCAAACAGTTCATCAGCAAGACTGAAAATATGTAGGCCGAAGCCTACACATTATGAACGTGATGCCAACGATGCAAACTGCTTTTCTCCCAATCAAAAAGTTTTTACAACGAAACTGATCTTTTGGAAGCACTGTTGCTTTGCCTTGTCTGCTGGCTTGACGTGACCGAATTGTACAAGAAGGTGGAGAGAAAAACATAGAAAACAAACAGAGGCAAGGCGCTCCTCCGACACAGCGCTCCCGACTGTAAGCATTAATATGTAACTTCTTCCAAAATTCAAAAGCGGGTGTTGCTTTTCTGATGCAACAGTGATGGATTTCAGCTAAGACATGAATTCAGATGTGTGTCTCGCTCTGAGGCCAGGCTCCAGAACTCATTATCATGTATGGCGTCCATAAAAAAAAAAACCCAGGATGAAAGCTGAAAAGAAACTTGTGTTTTAGTTAATGGGCTTCAACATATGAATTGGCCTATATAGTCTAAAAAAGCACACAGCATCCAATGATCTAGTTATGCTTCCATAAAGAGCATACAGTATCCACCTGTGAGACTATGAGTAGGCTGTTTACACATAATTACCTTTATGCAAGCGTCAACAAAAACTGTGTTGCACTGAGAAAAATGTATATTTCATTATGCTCTGCCACAGAGCGTAAGGAGTTTTTTTTTTTTTTTAATATTCTCCACAAACACAAATATACTGTATATTATTCTTCACTGCGCTGTGAGATCACAACTACGAAAAAGATGGATCTAATAATTACAAACTTTTGCTGCGACATTTACCCGGGGATCAAATTTAATCCTGCGTGAGCTACACACACACACACACAGTGTACAAATGACACAAAGTAGAAGCCTGCATATCTTGGTCAAGGATTAAACGCAAGCTCCCCAAATTGCTTAACTGACTTGAATAAAGCAATAACGATGTGGTACTTCTATTGATCCCCGCAGTGCAACTCTTTTCACTCCTGTTCCCTCCAGGGAGGTCAGAGTGCAGGGTCATCTTCACATGGTGTGCCCCAGGAGCTGTGCAGAGAGTCAGCGGGGAATCGTTTGCTCAAGGGCAGGACAAGAACGGCGTGTACATTACAAGCTCTTTCCTGTCTGGCTACAAACGGGAGGATCTGAAATCTCCCCCTACTTAGAATATCTTCAAACGAAATTCCCAACATAAGGCACAAAGCTTCCAGAAGTAGAGGGTAGATTTTTATTTGAAGTGAATATTAGGAGAGCGCCATTAAGGTTGTCCTACTTCGAAGGCAATCTATTCACCTCATCCTCTATATAGAACAAAAAGAACAATGGGCACTTCTCAGCTATTCTTCTTAAACTATATCCCTGCCGTGTGTCATGTTGTGGTGCCACTAGAGCTAATTAGTATCTCAAGATTGCTCAAGTGAATCCTAAGTAATGTTCCATGTTGCGTATGTGTTGTCATCGAACTGTCAGGATTGTAGGGCACTCCTTTCATAGAGCAACTAGTCTGTCCCACTGCAACGAGTCACAGCTAGGAAATTAAATTCCCTTCGACCAGATTACTATAATTATCTACCTCACGATGAAGGGTGAGCAGAGGATTAAGGTCTGTTTAAAAATAACCACCATCAAATATATTTGGACTCACTAAATGAAAGCTGTAGAGCAGACATTTTCTCAGTGGTGTGATTTTTTTTTTCTTCTTCTCGCCTCTTTTCCCTCCTCCTTTTCTCTCTCCGTTGATCTGCTTTGATACTTTAGCAGCGAATGCATGGCACTCGGTGGGAGGCCGCCTTAAAAGTCAGTCAGAAATCAAAGCGTGGGGAAATGCAATTATTCAAGTGGCAGTCAACAGTTTTGTAAAAGATGGATGTACACGGCCTCTCATAAAGGCTCGGATCTACCAAGAGGATCACAAATCATCACAAGGAGCCATATCGTTGCTCTGCTTGTGCAAGGTCATTTGGAAGGCCTGGGATTTGTTGTATTGTTGCAGCACAAACACTATGTGACTTTTTTTTTTGTTTGTTTTTTTTTATCGTTCGTGTACGATGACAATCATTAGGCTCTTATTTTGACGGTGGTGGAGGAAGTGTTTTACTCTTTTATTATCCACCGAGCGAGCTCCTGAACAGACTAGCTGTGATTGCACTAGGTGAGGGACTGTATTAAGTCTCTCACTGCTGATGGCTGATTGATTGTGTGTAGCCAGTGTTGACAGCGTACAGTAGGTAGTCCATCTTGTTTTTCTTTCATTATTTGCTGACGGTGAGGAGGCTCAGCTGGCATGCTAATAAGCTGTTAAGAATTGGTGTTGTGCCAAAATTTGTAACCCCACCCCCGCCCCTCCAAAATCTGTTGGTTTGTCCTTGTTTGTCCTTGGTATTTGTTATTTCTATTTTGTGTGGTGGTGTTGTTTTGTTTTTTTTGACATTTCACGCGCAGATTATCATAAATGACAAAAAGACAGTATTCTGGTGAACGCAGCGTGGCGTTCAGTAGTGTTTTAAAAACTGTACTGACCCTCTCAAAAGATGGCACTATGAATTTAATCCATAAATATGATGTAATAATTGCACAACATGCTGACATTTTATCAGGGAATCTCTTGCAGCAGCCTCCGGTCTCTAAAGATAAGATTATTGATAATAAATGATATAAAAATGCAACTGTGAGATTTGCTCGCCAACTTTTAAAACTGTACACGCGTTTGCAACACTTCAGTCTGCTATAATCAGACTGTAAAGTGAACCATAATTCTGGGCCCGCTGCACGGCTTAGTGATGAATATAATGATGTGTGATGTGTGAATTCCATCATACATGAAATTACAATACTAATTGCACATTAGACATTTATCACCTTTGCAAATGGCGCCGCAGTTGTTGAACGCACCATGCCACAGTACATTTGTCTTTTAACCTGTTAACCTCGGGCTTTAATCCTGAGTTAACATTAGCCCGGGATTTATCTCCCACGTTTGACACCGTTCATATTTAGTCCGGGTTAGCCCGAGGGGGAGCTGTCCAGCCGCTGTGGTGCTGATTATTATTCATGTGAGGTAGCTTGTTTTCCTTCCTTCCTTCATGTATGATTTTTCAAGTCAAGCATGCAGCGTCTGTATGTTTAATGCTAAACATATTGCAAAGGAAGGCAGTTATTCCCAACGTGGCAGCTTTGTTCCATGGTTAAAATAAACAATGTTTTTCATGCTCCTCTGAAGGAGATGCACGTACAAGATAAACAGTCTTTAAATTACTCTATAGACGTTGGAGATTTGTCTCCTAATCATTTCATTTATCCGAAAACCACCAAATTTAGATTTCTGTTGAGCAAACGCCTGAAACGTGCAATAATTCGAGGTCAGCATGAAAGTAGCTATGAAAGCAGCGCTGACATATTACCGCCTTTAATGCTGAGGTGGCAAATTTTGCAGAAATCAGCTGTTTATTTATACATCCAGCAGATGTGGAGCAACCTGGGCATTCATTTGGAGCCATGTTTCTTGGCACCTGATGAATATGCTCTCCCTTTAGCTATTTTTTTTTTTTTGGTCTTATCTGTTTTGTTTTTTTAGGATAAATACTCCACCATGTTCATCAGCATCAGTCTGCTGTTTGGAACTGGGCAGGTAGTGTACAGAGAGCTATTTGGATGGAATAACAGCTGCTGGCGGTGGTTGAAAACTAAGCTGGAAAAAAAACAAAAACGGAAAAAACAAAACACCCTCTGAAACTTTCCATAAAGCTGAGAGGAAAAAAAATATGGCAGCTTGCTCAGCGGCTCTGCACTTCAAATGCAATGTGACGCTGTAGCTACACCTCTGGCGTCATTTCTCTGACGTGCCTGTCTTGCGTAATGTTTTGATGTGCCGTCGAAGTCAGGTGAGTGTAAAGAGCGAGGCGAGCATGCGTAGGGACAAGGTCGTCGTGGTTGGATGGGTCAAACGCAGGGCTTCCCACCCCCCCTCAGGAGACCACTGTTCGTTTCCCATGTGAAATGGGACAAGGTCATAGTTTGAGCGAGCTGCCGCATTTGACGGGTTTGAAACATGCTTGAAAATATAGATGTTTAGCAGCTTAAAATATTTCAAAATACTTCAAAATGTACCAGTTACAGTGATACTGTCAGGAAATCCATCCATTTTTTATCTCACTATCTCATCATGCACTGGGTGAAAAGCACACACATTCAGACAGACGCACACATTCACACCCACAGGCACTTTAAAGCCCCCACTCCACCTAACCTGCATGTGTTTGGACAGTGGGAGGCTACTGGAGTACATGAAAGAAACTTCTGCAGATACAGGCGATAAATAATGTAAAAAATCCACACTGAGCCTGTATGTCTGGAGTTTACATGCTCTCCCCAGCTGGCCAGCGGGATAAAACACACAACCATCTGCTTGTATAATTCAGAAGCCCATATATTTCTCTGTATTTGTAGATATATAGTTGCAGATTATTTATTTTTTTAATCCTAACTCCGTGAAGTCCATGGAATTTCAAGTTCTGCACACTGAGCACATAGAATACATTGTCTCTCTTCTGCGTGTCTGCAGCTCCACTGCACCTTAATCCTCCAGCTTTTTCACCCTCTTTCCTCGAAGCACCTTTCTCCCTCGCTCCCCAGAGAACCACCACTATCTGTCTCCCTCTATCCCGGAGCCTTTCTCTCTCTCTCTCTCTCTCTCCGTCTCATTCTCTACTCTCGTCACTAAATAATTCCTTACAGAGGAAAATCTAATCAAATCTCAGTGAGAGTGAGAAAGGCAGAGGTGGGGAGAAATGTGTGTGTGTGTGTGTGAATCAGACTTGGAGAGGGGGGTCTAAAAAAAGACAGAATCAGAAAGCAACATTGGCAGTGTGTGTGTGTGTGTGTGAGGGGCTTCTAGAGTGAGCGAACTGCAAGTGCATTAGCAGTCAGAGCACTTAGTGTGAGGAATCCATTCATTATTCATTAGCTAATTCACCATGTATAGTAATTAAAATCAGGGCCCGCTCCAAAATGGAAAGAGCTATGATAGACTGGTTTTCTGTGTACAGTATTTAAGAGGGGCTGTTTTTCAGTACTCGTGCTTCAGGGTTTTTTTTTTTTTTTTTTTATAAATCATGTTTACTTGTTTAAAGGGTGCAACTTGCTGTCAGGACTCCTCTAGTGCTGTAAGTACATGCGACGAGATCTCTCTGACACGAGAATGAATCCAAAATAGAAACATGCAAATGCGCAACATGACCTATAAATAACAAACAAAACCATTCCCCGTTTATTATTCAGAGGGAACGCTAATTAAAAACAAAAGTCAGCATTGTCAGTGTCGGGATGTACGTTTGACGGTCGAAGCACGTGTAACTTGAACTGTTTCAAGGCGTTTGATTGCATAGAGAACTTTATATGTGCCATGCCCCATTAAAAAAACAAACACAGGCGTGTTTATTTGATTGTGAGAGCGCTACAAGAAGAAAATAACGTCACGTAACCCGAAATAGGGCACGCTGATCAGCCCCTCTGTTCAGTCTAGATGAGGGGAGGTGGGATAGAGGTGCTCGCTTGAGCTATATTTGAGCAAGAAAAGTGGCTTGTTTGGCCTTGTTGTGACAGCGGTGGTAAAGATTGGAGTCAAAATAATCCTGCAGTATATGTGTGTGTGTTTTTGTGTGTATGTGTGTGTGTGTGTGACAGATGTGCCTGTTTATTCCATCCAATAGACTAATAGTCTAATTGTCTCTCTGGCAGGTGGTTCAGATCAATGGTAATAACCTCAAGATTCTCTTTTTCTTTTTTTTTATTATTATCTGTTGACCACAGTTAAAAATCTTCCTCTGTGTGTGTGTGTGTGTGTGTGTGTGTGTGTGTGTGTGTGAGGCTGATACCATTCAGGTTTCTCATTTATGAAACGACACTGATCGAGTGTGAGGGATCAATCCCGAATCTTAGCAGAATACAGATGTGCAGCAAAGCCCATTAAGGTACACTCATTTGAAGCATCTGCATGTTAATCTATAACTTAAACCGCCTTTTAACACAAAACCTGTCTAAAGTCAAGTCAATAACAGCCTCTGATTACCAACTGCAAACACATTAAATGCTGAAGAGGCAATTAGCAATATGCATCGTTCTCTATTGACACTTTCTTCCATACAAGTAGCGATTCAACGTATATCCAGGTCATGAAAACTTTTACATTTGCTGTCCTAAGCACTCAGTGCCTCGGAGGTCTTGTAGAAACCAAACCTCGTGTTCAGCACAGAAAATGATGCTTCTGCTTTTCTCGGAGCGGCAAACAGCAGCTTGTTTGGAGGTAAACAGAGGAAGACCTGGGCAGTTAGCGCGAGCGCCGACAGCCACGCGGCGAAGACAAACACGACAGCGACGACTGAGCAAAGGCGATTACGCCGACACAAAACGTAAGGAAAAGGATGGCATAAATAACTGTCTGGTGGAGTGAAGATTGGTGGCGCCATCCGAAGATGAAAAGCACTTAAAGGATGAAGGGGGACAATGAGGTACAAAACAGACCTGTCCCTTATTTTTTTTTTGGACAAAGCAACAATCATTTATCACCAAAACTGCTGCCAAAAAAAAAAATTCATCACAATCTCATCACATTTGGACACACACAGTGTCCTCTAAACAGCGGTGAGTGACTGCTGTGTCACCAGAAAGCTGTATTTTTACAGCATTAGATGTTTTGCCCCTTTGCATTGGTACTGTACAAACAGTTCCTTTTATATAGGAACAAGTACCAGCAATTTGTCCACGGCAGCATCATGCAGATCTGCAAAATGGACCGTTTACTATAACAGTCATGACATGTGTCACGTCTTTCCCCCAACTTGAGCACAGTTTCCAATCTTTACCTGTTATTAATGTCACCGCCACCACTATTCGACCTGAGGAGCAGCAGAAAAACAGCGGTAAAAGTTTTACTGGCTTGTTCTGGAGGTCTGGGTATCTGTGTGTGTGTGTGTGTGTGTGTGCTCCAAAATGGGCAATTCTCTTCTTTACAAATTGTTCTGGAGCGAAGATCGGACTGTCAGGCAGAGCGTCTTCATCTTGTGTCCGATGACGTGATAATAACCAAGGTCGAGACAAAATTGAACAAGAGTAGGTTGGGTCGCTGCTGCCTTGTTACAGATCTAAACCTTTTAGTCACATGGTACAGCACTTCCAATAAAACTCAACAGTGTCACTCTTCTCGCTCTTCTTCTGTCGCCGCGCTTGTTATTCTTGTTCCAATACTTTTGCTGAGAATAAAACCTGCACATTATCTAGTTAAAAATAATGATACACTACGCTGCAGACAACCCTGTGCTACATTTTCAGACAAATATAAGTTCAAAACCTCACGATTAATACAAAAGGGGCTACGCAAGGAGTGCAACCAAGAATTATCTCAGTTCTCAATTAATCTGCTGATTGTTTGGTCAGAAAATAGTCAAAATGGCCGTCATAGTTATTCTTATTTTGTTAAACAAACTGAAAGATGTTCAGTTTACTATCACAAGACAATAAAGTCTGAAACAAGGAGTATCACAGTAGCTGTAGATCATTTTTCTGTCAATTTGATGAATCATCTCAGCTCTGGTTTGCCCCTTCTACTCGAATCCCTGAGCGGAAGAATCCCAGCTTTAGATTTAATAGTTAAACCTTTAGTTTGGAGCGTTGCATGTGTGGATTTTGTAACTGGATATCTCGTATGCGGCAGGGCTCACTGCATAAATAAGGAGGGGAACAAATTATTTACTGAGCGTTTTGCATCAACAGCCAGTCAGTGTTCCGTTTTGTCGCAGTTCATGTTTCATGTTCACAAACGCTTTTATCCGCCATATTCATTTTGAAGAGTGAGTTGTGTCTTCAATTAACATATCCGGTCTTGTGTCACAATTTTAAGTGGATGAAAGCGACTGGCGGATGAGTGAATGGAAGATAGAGGGAAAGCGACAGATGTTGGCTGAAGTCACTGTCGCTCCTCTCTCTCTGCCCTGGTGTAAAAGTGGGTGTTCATCCCCTGAATACAGATGGCATTACACAAGCAATCCTCTAAACGGCTGAGACACGCTAACATGCTGGTGTCTGGAATGGCCCGCGTCTATCTCCAGCGCCTTTGCAATGCCAAACACCTTTGTTAATCTCACAGCCAAGAGCCTTAGTTTAGGATATGGTTCAGAGGACATTTCTTATTACCTTTTTACTTTAGTTCAGTAAATGTGTTACATTGGCTTTTCTATTTTCTGTGATGTCAGTAAGAGGAGGGGACCAGCGGTAACTTAGGTAGAAAATCGGAGCAACTCTTTGAAGCTTCCTGACGGTCCACTGTCCACCGAAGAATCAATACGTAATGAAAAATATTGCTTGAATGCGCAATCATCTTAATAAAATTGGATTTTGGCGTCCCGTCTCTGCTCCCATCCCCTCCCTTGTGCCTCGGTTTTTAGATTGGCCTGAACTTATGACAATTAACCTTGAACACCGCGGGGGAAAAGCAGAGAAAGGAGTCCACGAGATTTTCAATAATTAAATTATCCTTCCTGTTGCACATCTCCAAAGTCCGCTGACACATTCTCTGCCTCCCCCGATAGATCTTTAGATGTCTTTGTTGTGCAAATTTCTATTCATCGAATCTTACATCACAATTCAGGAAACTGTTACTGTACACAGAGCTGCGCATGAATATGCAGCCACTTTAGGCTTTAATGAATTTGGCACTCTAAGTGAGGCATTATCATTGCTCCACTATGTAATCCAATAAAGTATGATAAAATATGATATGAGATTATGATATATCTGCGTAACTTGATATGCAAAATGAGGTGATTTCATGCTAAATTCCTTTTGTATTATATATTTTTTAAAAGGATACTTCTATTTATTCAGTTACACATTTATTGAACTCACTAGTAGGCGGCAGAGTAAGCTGACTGTGGCCAAAGTCACATAGAAAACAACCAGTTGCAGTTGACAGCCTGAGCGTGTGGATCTACCATGGAAGTCTACCCTTGATGCTGTTGTATTAACATGTAAATTTCGCCGGTGAGTCTTACCGGCGAATGTTTTTCTCCGCCGCTATTGTTGTTGCAGGCTGAATGGTGCACTGACTGCAGGAGATGTGTGAAAGAAAATCAATTCAGCTTCAGTTGTATTTGCAACATACATAGGTTTGGTAAATTGGAATAAAAAAAACAAAACAAAAACAAACTCTCTTGTTACTGACAGTGTTTGGATCTAGCTATTCAAAGCCAGATTACATCATGCAGTCGCAGGTTTTAGAATGAAACTACTGAGACCTAATTCAGCCTGAACAAACACAAGAGAAAGGCAAACAATTCAATGAGTAAATGAATCATTCCGGATTAGGTGTTTATTTTTGTCATTGAATAGTTGAATGCTTAGATCAACCACCAAAATTCTAAGTTTTACATAATGGTGTGATTTGAAGCCTCCCAAATTGGATTCCAGTCCAAAATATCTGGATTTGTTAAACTTAGATGATCTTATTTAACCATTAACCACATTTTTTATTAATAAAGAGCATCATAGAAAATATGTAAGTAGTGTTAGGCTTCACATTTGGAGTTGGTGTTGATCACCGTACCTGAGGCTGTACCAGGAACTAATAAAGGTCCATGCTTGTACATTAACAGTGACCTTGTAGTTGTTGCGATGTGTTTCAGAAAGACTTGACGACAAGAACACAATGGTGACCCGTCTCGAGAGAAATGATCCAGTTGCTCGCGTCATGTCAAGTCCTGGAGAATCTCCAATTCAACCTTCTGAATCTTATCAAAAATAAAAATGCAGCACTTTTGTTTTTGCTCCCATTTTGAGTAAAAGATCGAAGACTTTTACCTAAAATGGGAGCACACCAAATGTGCATGTCTCTCAAATCGTGTCCACGCATGTATTCAAATCCAAGTTAGTGCCTTTGCCAAGATAATCCGTCCACCTGACGGGTGTGGCGGATCATGATGCCGATTAAACAGCGTGATACAGGTGTGACTTAGCCAGGTCATGTCATGTCATGACCCGCCCGGTACTCTACCTCTGATTGGCTAGTACCTGTTGTCTTTGACGGAAAATCAGCGTAACAGTCATGCTGTTTAATCCGTATTTTGATACGCCACACCTGTCAAGTGGATAGATAATCCTGGCGGAGAAGATGAGCTCACTGACATGGCTTTTGACAAATTTTGACAAAATTGAGAGAAACAAACCTTTTGAGTGTGTGATTAGACGGAACTGATCAAACCCCTACCATATTCTTGAAAACCCCAAACTCTGTGAAGCACTATTTTACCGTAGGTCTAGGGGAAATTCCTCCTTTCACTAGTTAAGGGCAGTGGTCAGTTAGGAAGCAGTGCCTGAGGTTATTGCCTTGGTGTTAAGGGCAAAGGAAGGAGTACTAGTAACATGCGTTTTGGTTTTGGAGGAAACCTGTGTGAACGCAATGACAACAAGCAAAGTAAAAACAGTAATGAGCAGGGTTACCGTTAAATCCCAGAACCTTGCAGTGTAGTGACAGCGTGGCCTTTTTTTCTCCACCTCAGACTGATCCAGAAACAGATTTTGATGGATAATTTGCAGCGCTCCAGAAAACGGCTGCAATGTTTTTGTTTTTTTTGAATGTGCGAATAATAAGCACGGAGCAGTGACAGACCGGCGAGTGGCATGTTCATTCATTGGGGTTGAGAAGTGTGTTCACTCAGTCAGGTGTAGGAAGGGTACACAACGATGTCTGAGTGAAGCAGAGTGCTGCCAATCATTCGCTGAACAACCTACTCGACAAAACACTTGTCTCAAGCTAATGCCTATTGATCACCAGTGAGGCAAAATTGCAGGGCATGCTGGCATGGATCCACTCTGAGGAAAACAAACCATTACAACAAAACAGCACAGAACAGTTGAGGTGGCTGACTCAGACATCCCCGTTGTGACGCTGGGACAGAGTTTACTTCCTCTACAGCTTGTTTCACGATTTGAAAATGAGAATTTGAAAGTAGTAAAAAGATGCATGATGCGTTTTGCACGTGAAAGAATTTCAAAGATAAAATTAGCACCTAAAGCGGCAATCCTTAAGATTTCAGCGACACCTAAATGTGGTTTTATACTACAGGTCCCAGGATTCCAAGGGCAGCAAACTAAATTATTGTCATTTAAAAATATAAAGAGTAGAATTTCCTCACAGGGATTAATAAAATAAATGTTCATCTTAATAAAGACATCAGGAGATAATTGGCATTTTCCATCGTTCTGTAAACAGACGTGATCTGATTTCATGTCTGCGAGTCTGCAAACAGCACGGCAGAGTGAAAGTAGCTGGTTACCTCGCTAAGAAGTCGGAGATGTGCAAGCCCTTTTGCCTGCAGCTCTTTATATTATATATACAGCTCACTGAGGCTTCTCCTTCTTGTTTCATTACACCCCGGAATTTCAAACCGATCCGCTGTCAAATAAATGAAGAAAATTACTGTTGTCTTGTTTTGTAGATGCATTTTTGATGAGCGGTCAGCGTCACGCTCACTGACAAACGCGTCGCATTTCCCGTGTCTGCTTTATAATCAAAGTCAACATGCTTTTAAAGTGAAGCTGCAGCAGTAGCTTTCAGTTTGCATTAGCAGTAACTTGATGCAGTATTTTTTTTTTTTCCCCAGGGATATTGCCTCGGACACCCACAGTTCCAAATACTGCAAATATATAAATACTGCAATACTTTCATGAGTGTCATGAGTCTCCGTGACTGTGAAGTGAAGCATGTGGAAGTGCCAGAAACTGCAGTTCCTCGAACAGCCACCTGAGCCTGGCTACAGTACGAGTCAGTCTCCATAAGCCTCCATGTTAAAAAGAAATGTTTACAGCCTGGTACGAAGATCAGTATTGATCTCGCTAATTTCCCCGTTCATGACAACTGCACTGAGGTTGATTTTATTTATATAACTCACCTGTTCAAACTATAATTTAAGGCTTAATTTGCATAATTAACAGTGTTGCTGCTTTGACTGACAGGTGGGTGCTGTTACAGTTGGCTTATTTGAGCAACCGGTGGTCCTTTCACCCGCCTCAGGTCCAATGACAACCCATATTTCGATTAGCTGGGAGGCGGACGAGGCAGGACTTCCAAGATGGCGGCGGCCAGAGCCACCACACTCTGAACTTCACAACTTCAAGGATACTACGTCCATATTTTATACCGTCTACGCTCAGTCGCCATTGTGTGACCTCATCAGACGATAGAGAGTGACTAAACAGACATTTATTTAAATGAAAATCTTCAGGATTGCCACTTTAAGGTGTGAAATTTACTACTTAAAGTATGAAATTACATTCACAGTATTATTTCTGCAGGCCATAAACAGATATGTTAATTTCATATTTGGGTCACTCACCTCACCTAATCTATTTAATTTGCAGTCGGGGGATCTGTTCAAATAGATTACAGGAACACAAAGTCATTGAATTGCGATTGTGACCTTCAATTTAGGGATCAACACTCTGATCACCTAATGCTCAAAAATCCACACCATTACAGTAATTGACCAAGCATTGTAATCACAAATATTACTTTACTGTATCTTCCTGTTTGGCTAATGTAAACGAGGTGCTTTTTAATTTGATTGTTAACTGCGGTAAGTCCAAGGTAACGCAACACCGAGCAGACTGTATTTAATACGGCTGAGTGACCGTATTGTGCGTTTATTTGGGATATAAAGTTTTTGTTTTTTTCTCTCTGAGTTCACTGAATGTCTCTTGTTCAGAAATGAGCCGTGAGACTATTTACATTGCGCACCTTCTTTTATCAGCGATTTCATTTTTATTACTGTGTCTGCACAGAAAAATCCGAGCAGGTTTGAAGGTTAACAAGGTTTTCTTTTCATCCTACAGAGTTTACACACACATGCATACATTCTCACACAGTGTGTTACACATGTACAGGTGTCTGGTGGGGCCTCCTTGCAGTGCTGCACTTTCCTTTGGATATGCTCAAATAGCATATACAAGCTTGAGGGCTTGGAAGACGGCCAGGCTCATCGCCTCGATTTTGGGTCATAAACGCGGCCTCTGCCCAAGGACTGCGGGGCCTTTTAAAACAAGGCTCAGCTTGATTGGACACACTTCTGTTGCTCTGTCCCGACTGCTAGCAAGCCAGCTGATCAGAGAGGCAGAACAAAGCCGGTCTCTTACAAGCCGGTCGGCTCTCAACCTCTCGTACAGTGAACAGGATAATATTTTTTTTTTCTTCTTCGCTTTGCTTGTAGATGGTGGAAACTGCTGTTAGGACAGAAGCCCAGAATGATAAAAAAAAAAAAAAAAAAAACACAAATCTGCAGGATAGCCTATATTCAGCTTCAGCAGCTTATTTCACACGCAGCATCAGAATCAGCGATGGTAAGAAACAAAATGTAAATCCGTGCATTGGACCAGGAAAAGGTGGGAGAGTTTCAAGTGAAAGTTACGTCCATGAATCCCTATGCATCCTGCATACGGCCTCACGCTCACGCTGGTGTTTTTGAACGTCTAATTTGTTCATGAATAATACAACGTGAACCATTTGGCTCATGAATATGAAATAGATGGAACCACAGGCTCTCCCCATAATCAACAGTCGACACACACAGTCCGTCGTCAGCTCCCGAGCTCTGCAGCAGCGTTTCCTCTAGTGTATTTAACCAATCACAGCCGATCATAGCCTTAGCAGAACGTTAGTGTCGGTACAAACTGTCCGTGAATAATGTGTGAACGCGGCATCTTTCGTCACTAAGGACATTTTAGTAGGATCACAGGCGCACTCCCTCTCTTTCTGTCTGTCTGTCTCATCTTCATGCACAGACAAACGGTATTTACAGTGTGACAGCCCTAATTCCCCAGAACACCAACTTTCTCTAACATGGAGCAAAAAAAAAAAAAAAAATGATCATACTGTTTTATTTACTGCTGTTGGGTAAACAGTGTGCTCACTGCAGAGACAACAGAGAAACATGATGCAGAGCTGAGCAGCTAATTCACCAACAGTCTCTGCCCATCCGTTTACCCCGCCTTAAGCCCCCGTGGCTCTCCTCCAGCATGGCAATGTGCCCCTTAGCCTAGCTGCTTCTACGCTATATTAAATGACTCATAATCTACATATCATCGCTACCCAAGAATGAGTAAAAAAAACACGACGCGTGGATACTGGCAGACGGTCGAGTGAATGAAGATACTGATGCTCGTGGCTCAACTCACAGCTTTCAGTGAAATAAGATACAACTGCAACTTTTACTTTGTTGTCTGTTGACTGTGCAAAAAAAATTGTAAAACGTCATCCATCACAATTTCCAGAGCCTGGAGTAATCATTTTTAAATAACTTATTTTACCTGAGCAACATTTTAAACCCCAAAGATTTGATTTATGATCAGATATGACAAAGAAAAGCATAAAACCAGGGATTGATGGGCAGTTTGTTTTGTTGCTTGAAATGTGCCTAAACATGTTTAATTATCTATCAAAGTTAGCTGCTTGTTGATTATTAAATAATTAATAATAATAATTTTGCACTAATCCTTTGTTTTAAGATGAAATGAGATTCGTCGCGTTTTGATTACAGCTGAAACAATTAGTGGATTGACGGGAAGTCAGTTAATCAGATTACATCAGTTAATCATCTTTGTCTCATGTGATCACCTGAATATCTCTGGACTGAAACCAACATTATTAATTAGGTCATAATCAAACGAATCGTTAGCTGCCGTCGTGGCTTCGATGTGATTCATTGAGTACGCGCCATGAAAACATCGCGCTACTCAAATGCTTGTCATTTCTGAGAAGGTGCTCGCTTCCTCTTTAGGTTGAGATAAACTCTTTTCAAAACACGTTATGGTGACACAACAATACGTGGCTGAACTGGTGACATTTTGTTTTCACTAAAAGCACAGTCAGATTTTATTCTTAGTGTCAAGTATAATGATATTGTACTTGCTGGCACTCTGGTTTGTACTCAGCGAGGAAAGAAAGGCTTGATTAGAGCTGAAACGGTTAGTCAGCTGACAGCATACTGATCGATAACTTTTGATAATCAGTGTCTTTGTCTCATGAGCTGAATGTCTTTGGGTTTTGGGCTGTTGAAGAACTCTTTTCCTTTCCAGCGCATTTTCAAACTGTGGTGACTAAATATGAGACAGTCAAGTTAAAATAGAAAAACAAAATGCCTGTTTACTTTTCCGGTGCCTGAACTGTTTTGACATTTTGTTCACTGAAAAGCACAGTCACATTTTATTCTTAGTATCAGGCGTAATGACACTGTACTTTGTCTGACTTGCTGGCTTGTTCATACTCAGCCGTTGAGGAAAGAAAAAAACACGACTCACTGTAGCCGGACTGGACACAGTCAACAGCAATGTATGCATTTGTGCATCCTCGACAGAGATGCTCCTAAGTGATGTCGCTAATTAAAATCACCACACCACAAGTGGTAGGTTAGTTAGTCAAGCAGTGCTGTCTCTAACATTATTAACTGGCCCTTATTGTTAGTCATTTTCATTACCAGGGTGCGAATGAGATAAAGACCTAGGACTCCCCCTCTGTTTGTGTCCGTATTCCCTGCCTGGATAATTAAGTCCAAGCAGCAGGTGCTAGTTAGATGAGCCTGCAAAATGTAGCTTCAGCTGTGTATTCGGAAAGACAACATACAAGGAAGTACACCACGCTTACTGTACGGGCTTAACAAAGCGTGACAAAGTGATGAGTTTTCGTCACTATTAATGATTTCATTTTCTTTATTGTTTAATCTGCTGATTACTTTTAATTATATCATTGACAAACATGTTCGAGGAGAAGTGAACTTTGGCTTTTTTCGACCTAAAATGACAAACTGTTCATCGAAAATCACATTTGATCATTAAGGAAACACTGAACTCATGTAAAACACTAGGTTTTGGCTCATCCCAACTGCTATTGAGCTATTACACACAATATTTTGGATGTACAGTATGTCCTGAGTTCAGAGGATGTTTGTGTCTCAGCCGGTAAAATAGAGATGAATGGTTTTTCAAAAATAGCAGCAGGTCTTTCCAGAAACAATTCTCCACTTAGTCCGAAGAACCTACAGGTGTATCATATCCCTTCCTTACTACTAATATTTCAAAGTTTTGGTGCTATTATATAATTGTAAAATGTATTGCATATTTCCATCCTGTAATTTCCATGATGGTATAGTCAGTATTAGGACAGCATTTGTTTAAAACATTTGAATGTAAATGAATGACAGCGTTATGTCCATTTAGGTATTTTCCAATCCTGATCTTGTGGATCGGCTGATCGGGGTATTTTCTAAAGGTTCGTTAACTCTGAGAGATAAATCGTGGTATCCGCAGAGACTCAATCGGACAATTTTGCTACAAAAAGAAAAAATATGATTGGGACATACCTTTGTCAAGTGAGTTTAAAGGTCCGGCGTGTAGGATTTAGTCTTACCTAGTGGTGAAGTTGCAGATTGCAACCAACTGAATACTCTCCCACGCCTCACCCTTTCTTTCCAAGCATGTAGGAAAAACGCCAAATCCACATTAAAAGCAAAAGGTCATATCTTACTATAATACATATTATATTCCATGTCTGCCCATAAATACTCCTAAATCTTACACACTGGACCTTTTAAACAGTTGCAGTTTGCAGGAAACGAGTGAAAGATCACATTGTGTTGCAACTATCCTTTAAAGGTCCGGTGTGTAGGATTTAGTGGCATCAAGTGAGGTGCAGATAGCAATTAACTGAATATCCCTCACCTCACCCTCTCCTTCCAAGTGTAAAGGAGAACCTACAGAGACCTGTGTAAAATGTGAAAGGCATCCTCTTGAGCCAGTGTTTGGTTTGTCTGTTCTAGGCCACTGTAGAAACATGGCAGTGGAAGAGGACTTATTCTCTCTATGGAAATGAAAGCCTCATTCTGAGGTAACGAAAACACCACAATTCTTATTTTAAGGTTATTATACACTAATGAAAACACAGCTATGAATATTATACTCCATTTCTACCATCTGAAAATGTAGCCCGCTAAATCTTACACACTAGACCTTTAAGCACCCCAGCTGCATTGGATACTTAGCTTAATACATCTCACAACAAATGAAAGGGACTTTGTGTTATTATTGAGGATACAAGACACAAAGAATGACATCATAAGAGCTTTTCCCTTTCTTTTCCTTTGAATTTGAAGGACAAAATGCTCTTGTGGCAAACAATGACGTTCACCAATAATGTGCACGGCAACAAAAGAACAAGATGTTCTAACAGGCTTGTTGAAGCCGAGAAAACACTGTGGTTGGAGAAAAGTGTTGTCATAAAAGGGGAAAATGTAGCAGAGGCGACTCTGAGCCACACAAAAAAGAGACAATTTTGTCAGCCTTACAAGATTCCCTTCTCGGTTTAGCAGTGTTTGACTTGGCGCCAGTTACTGGGGTTTCATCTTTGCCAATTAAGCCAATATAGCGTTTTCCAGCAACTAGAATGTGCACTGTTTGCCCAAGCATTAATGAACTAGATATCACTTTCACTCTTGCACTGATTTCGTAACTCCCTTCACTGTATAATGAATCACTGTCTATTCCTGCTGAGCTGCAACATGAAGGTCCATGCACGCATGGCTCTTGGTAACGTTAAGATATTCTCATCAAAGACATCAGAGCTAAATGAACTGGCAGGAGATAAAATGTATATTAATGTATGGAGAATTAGATAAACAGGGGAAAGTTAGAGAGAGGAAGACGGATAGAGGAGGGGTGGGCATTGAACATGAGAGAGATAGAGACTCATCATGACAGTCATCACTTCAGCTATTATCCCTAATTCTCTAAGGGAATATCTCAGTAAGGCGGAGTAAATTTGAGGCTGATAAGGAGACAATGAGATTTGCCCGGGCTTCGAGGCAAAGCCCTTCCAAGGGCTTGCTTTCACCTACATTATGTCTGAACTTGGCACATCAAATGGCTGAATATGACTTTCTTTGTTGTAGTCCAGATCCTGTTGTGAAGTGACATATATGCAGGTGCTGTGCAAACCTGGTGGGTGGCTTACGACGTAGATAAAATGTGCTCCACGTATAAGCTGCCTGTGGTTTTTTGCAAGGTAAAGTTTTGATTCTCGTTTCTTTGGCATCTGTGAGTCTCTAATTAGCACTGTGAGTCACACCACCCAGGAAAAAAAAAAACAAAGTTGAAGGGAGAAAGCGTAACTTCTCAAATGGAAATCCTCCAGGAAATTCCTTATGGTGTAAAGCTTTGGGGCTGTGCAAGCAGAGCAGTGAAGAGTTTTGTTTCACAGAGAAAGATGCAAAATAATGAAATGCAAATGGCACAATTTTTAGCCAATGCTAGCGGCACGGCTCTAGGGATGTCAGTGTCTGCTGGTCTGTCAGTCTGTTGGTTGGATTGCCATGAAATGTGGTACAGACATCCATGGTCTCCAGAGGAAGGATGCTACGGACTCTGGTGACTATTCCTTCTAGTGCCACCATGTGGTTGACCTTTTGGCATTTGGCAGTAAAATGTCTCGACAATGACAACATTGATGTTAAATCTGGATATCCATTGTGCCATGACAATGCATCCTGGTGAATCCCTCACTATTCCCAGTCAAAGAAGAATCACTACTGGCAGGCCGACTTTTCACTTAGCCAGTGAAATAGTTCCACATCTAGCAGATGGATTGGCACGAAGTTTTGCACAGACATTCATGATGAATAACGAATTACTTTTGCTGGTTGTCTGACTTTTTCCTCTCGCACCGCCACATTTGTTGTCTTGCATGAAATGTGTTGACAGTTATTAAATGAATTTCCCCGAAATACAGACCTCCAAGTTCATTTCAGGATGACTTATAACATCTCAATTCTTTAATATTTAATATAGCGCCAGCGTTTGTTCAGTACTGTAGATCAGGGGTCTTTAACCTTTTTCAGGACTCTGTAGCTGATTAGAGCTCTACTACTACTGTGGTATGAAGTGTTGCATATTGAACTGGCTCTACAATAACTTGTAGGGTAGCCTATAGTGTTGGCTCACATGATTGCACAAGGATTCATGGGTAGCCTATCTTCAATGTTGTATAGATTAGTATTCTATTTTTTAAGGCCAGTTATCTAATAATATGGCAAATCGCAGTAACTCTGCTGGCTCCCATGTTGAAGGCTCGGGATGTGGATTATTACCAAAAAACTCGAAATCTTACAACCGACCATATCTCTAGTGTTAAGTTTCTATTTCTGTTCTTTTTTTTCTGAACACAGTCCGGAAGGAGAAGTGAAGGAATACAATCCCCAAAAATAAGATTTTTGTACTCCAACACTCTCACTCCCTGTCGGGCCTTTTTAAGCTTTGTATCTTACTCCTTTGCGGACGACAATAGCTTTGATTTGTGGTGACATAGATTCAAACAGCTAGCCCAGTTGAAGCAAACTGTCCACAGAAACTTTCTTGTAGCCGAACATGCTTCCACCACTGTCCATCTACTTTCTCAGTATGTTCCAAACTTTGGGCTAACTTTGTTTTTTTGGCAAAGATTCGACTGTCTGGAACATATTGACCGTACAGATGGACAGAGGAGAAACGGATTGTGCTGCAGAAGTTATACAGACATTTTGATACTTTTCCTCCTCTGACTGTAGTTTTTCATACTCGCTGTAACAGCTGTGGATCCAAGCTGCTGTCCTCCACGAAGGAACAGCCACCTTTCACGCCTTCACTGGCAGACTGTCTGATATGCAAGACATACGCTGAAGTTTCTTTAAGCTATAGATTACTTAGTAGCACTAGGTGATTACTTAGTGCCAACACATTTAAAATATCTCAATGTCTCTCATGTTATTAACCTCTGACTCTTACTTATTCTATCTTCCAGTTTCTTGTTTGTCTTAGCTAGTAACTGGCCTCATTAATTAATTCAAGCTTAATTAATATTTTCTGTTTACCGTTGTATGTCATAGCATTGGCAGCATCAGGCTTAATTAAAGGTCGAAAAGGTGTAAGATCTAGGGCCTCTATTTACAGAATATAGCAGACATTGAATATAATATCTATAACCATGTTTCCATTAGAGTATAATCTACTGAAAATAAGATTTGCTATGTTTTTTTCGTTCCCTCCTTTTAGGTCTATTTATAACAGGCAAGCTAAACACTGACTCTAGATAGGACCCACAGTAGTTTCTCCTTCTTGCTTGGAAGGAGAGGGTGAAACAAAGGGGTTGCAATCTGCCACCAGAACACTGGATGCCACTAAATTCTAAACAATGGACCTTTAATTGTAGACCTACATTCCTCCAGTTGGGAGTTTAAAAGCATTTTTTTCTGAATCTGAATTGAGTCTTCCCTTTAAATGTCTTTTTAGATTTAGCAGTCACCAAGTTTAAGTAATGGACATTTATGATATAAAACTTAAATAATATTTTAATAGAAAGCCATAAAGATAAAATAATTGAAGATCAAAACACTACAGTTCTGCTAACTGCTCCCATATAGATCATATCTTATTAAGTGTTGATTTGGCGATTTGCACTTGTTGCTTACTGTTTCCGCAGCTTCTCGGGACTATATTTACATTCAAATTTAGCCAATGGAATGCAGTTAAACAACAACCATGTCGTATGTTAAGACCAGCTTCACCCGATCTTTAACCTGGACGTCTAGACACTCTTAGACCTGCAAATCAATACCATGCTTATTGGAATATTGATGATCACTCTTTCCTGAACGTTGCCACTGGTTTTGCTTACAAAAGAGAAAGAGGGGAGTTAAAAAAAATAATCAATAAGAGGTTTGTTTGGCTCTGAATTTAACTAATAAGAGTGTTTTCTCAACTTGGGATCAGGTCCAAAATGAAAATCAAAACACAACCCTACACATTCCCAGGAATGATTCCCAAGCTTTCTATCCTTTCCTGTAAGCTGCATCGACTGTTGTGCTGTGTCTTTGTTTTATTGCTACACTCTAAAGAAAACATTAGAAATGGTACAATGAAAGCAATGAAACTGTTGTATAAAAGCCATAATTGCCTTTAGGACACTGTTTACTGTGATAATGCATTCCTCAGAGTAAGGGGGCGGTACTCAACTGTGCCTCACATCACAGCACCACTGACCGCACCTATAATCACAGAAAATAATGTCGACTTGAGCATTATTGCTAAACTGTATATCTGCAGGTTGTTGGGAATCTGTAAAGGAATCTATAAAGGGCATTATGGTATTTGCAGAAAAGTGGCTGCTTGCTGAAGAGGCAGAAACAGCGTGGCATCCGTACACCGAACATACTCTTTCTATCAGAGGCTCTCACTGGAGTTGTGATGGCTGGTTCCGGCTGCAGGCCACGACAGACACGTAGCACACAACACAGATGGTGAAATAAGCCACCAACGGCTGCAGTCAAAACAGTGAATGTGTCATAATGACATTTGCGCCATAAGTTGTGATTTTTTTTTTTTTTTGCAGATGTCCATCCATCCAGTCACTTTATATAAAGTCACACTCAGTGGTGTTGAACAGCAGTGGATCTACAGGCACACACAGACACACACAGAGCGATGCAGCCTCTTCATACATCACCACATTAATATTTGTTGATTTAGAAATGCAGACTTGTGAATGACACAGAGCAGGATTCGCTGAATAATCCCCTTTCTGGTGCACAAAGGCATAACTTAAGCTGCCACAGTGAATACTAAGTCTCTCCAGGCTGGCATGCATTGGACTCTTTCACACCCGAGCGGTTCGACTCGTTCAGATTGGCCCGTGTCTTGTCTCGACACAAACACATGTTTTGTGGAGGTACTACTGGAAAGATACAGAGCGCTATCTATCAAAATGGAGCCGACTGGAAGTCAGTCTAATCTCGAGCTGCATCCCACTCTGTTATTTATGTCACACAGACACATACTGTACATATACATGCAGAAATCCACACAGTCCTTCGGCATAAGTTAAGATAAAAAGCACAGGCCTGGAGGGATTGTGCTGTTTTTCACTTTATCCAGACAGAACCTCAGCCATAATTTATCGCCACTCCCAACACCAATCCTCATATCACACAGAGAAGTATGCAGAAGGCCAAGACGACAATATAAATTGATGAAACGACAAAACAGTGCCCCTGTATCGCATATCCCTCAAAAACACTGACTGCCCCCGTCAATCGCCAAAAGCATAAGTGCAATAGAGAAGATAGTAATTTGAAAATGAATCAGCATTTTTGCTGATAACAGGTTAAAACCCCAGGCTCTCAAAAACGGGCATTAATCTAGCCTAGTACATCATTTCAGCAAAGAAAAGATCTGTTGTAGTGAAACAAACACCATAATTATACAAAGAGGGGTTTAGGCTTGTCAGAAGGTTACTCAGTCATTTACCGAATAAAAGGGAGAAGCTAGACCCACTGAGCAAAATATTTTGATCCTTGCGTGTGAGATGTAGAATCCAGATAATATTTGGTATTTTCCTCTCTTTTTGTATCGTATCGACTAATTTTCTGTAGCACCAAATGAAAAGCCTGCATGTCTTTCAGCACCACACTAGCCTAGACTCTGAACGTAGACTAGATTTTTTTTTGAAAGTGTCACACTGAAATCAGATAGAGACTTGGCTGCTGCACCACTGAACTGTGTTTTTGTGTCTGACCCATAACCCGAGGAGCTTAGGAAATTAATTATGAATCCCTGTTTGACTGAGAAGGTCATTTGACATCTGAAAAAGAGGAGAGGAAAAAAAAAAAGACATGCGTGTGATTTGTCCTTAAAATTACTCAGTGATTAACATCCCACCATGCTTAGTGTTGTGTGTAAAAACCCTGGGAAGACCCCGTTGCTCATTATTTTGGCTCCTGTGGCTCAAAGTAGAAATCCGTGACTTTTACAGAGGGCTGATTATGGAAGCATGTTTTTTTTTTTTTTTTTTTGCTGGAGCTTCTGTGATGTACATTGTTTGACTTAATGATGTTTGATGAAAGGAAAATGCAGCAACAGCGATGATGGCATGAAAATACGTTGAAACGACATAACCACCTGGGAAGAGGGGGGCGCGTATAGTCCTCCACTGTGATTTTTGTGCATTATTTCCAGAAAAAACAGACAAGGCGCTGTAAATAAACACGCTACAGATTTCTGTCTGAAGTGTAACAAGAAATTTAGGATGCAATACTACAGTGGAATTGTATTGCAAGTCCTTCATTATAAGGTAAATTACCCCCTTTTATGCAGCAGGTTGTACAAGAACAAAAGCAGCGGTTTACTGGGGAGGAAAAAAACCTGGATGGTTAGATGAGTCATCATTCACCCTGTTCTGAACCAGTGGTTGACTACATGTGTATCACGCATGAAAAGAAATCCATTCGCCCAAGTGCTTATTTCCCACAGTGAAGGCTGCTGTCAGTGCTGTTTCTGGTGAGTGGTCCTGGCGTGGTTTACATCCATTCAGTCCCTTAGCAGGCAGGTAAATGCCAAAACCAACAACAGCTGTCAGGGTGACCGCATGCTCTGCTGTTTCTGTCCTGATGATTGAGGAATATTCCAAGGTGACAACTCCACAGGGTACAGCACGGGTCTCTGTTGTTGTTGTTTGATGAGCATGGTAGTCATGTGGCAGTAATGGTGACCAGTTCTCAACCGTGCAGAGGACAACGCTTCTAGCCAACTTTAAAGTTCAAATAGTGGAAAAGATCGAGTCACGTTTCTCCAGTTGAAGTTTTTAAGAATCTCAAAGCTCAGTGTGGCAGCTCAGGTGGCCCACACTGACCCAATGCCCTATTGAGACACTTATTGGTGTGTGGCCTTAATTTTAGCAGTTAGCGGCCAGGACAGCTGGACATGGGCAAATGATATCATGTTGGTGAGAACACCAATTACAACTAGATTTTTTTCCATTTTTATCACTCAAATTGCCATTTTTCTAAAAGTTTTCTGACATTTTAAAGAACCCATTGATGCTAAAGAATAACCGATGTGTAACAGGCTCTGACCTTCTTGGTTTTATCACAACCCTTCGCTGAAAAGTCTATGCAGTCTTTGCAAATTCACAGATCCAATTCACCATTTAGTGATTAAATCCCCAACCCAGGCAAGCAGGAGGCTACTAACCTCTCTCTCTATATATATGCATATATTGTGGTAACCAACCCTGAATAGATAGATGGACTCATTCTTAAACACTTGGACCGTGTCCTTCATTTTACAGGCAGGTTGTAAAACCACCAGATGTGAATATGAAAAGCCCGTACACTTGAGGATGTGGAAATGCTTTTGGCTGCACCAGCACCAGCACCAGCAGCAGCACCAGCTATTTCAGCTTGTGGTGTCTGCTCCAAATGCAGCTCCCTCTACCCAGTTTCAGCCAACACACAAGTATTTTCAGCGTCAGGGCATTTTCAGCACCTCCCACTGATGGACAGCTCCTATTCAAAGGACTCTGAGACTTGACACTTTTTAAAATTTCCTTGAAAATGCACTTCTGGTTAACCTGCTCGGCCCGTGTTAGGGTAAAAACCTTCATTTCTGTGTATCACCCAACGGGTGGCTTTTGCTGAAAGCATTCAAAGAGAGTGGAAACATGTTCGAGGTGGGAGCATGAGCAAAATGTTTTTTTTTTTGACCTGAGGCTTTCTTTGCTTTGCCACATTCTCAACTCAAAGCGCCCTTCCTGTGGGCCAGCCTGCCCACCTGGCCAATCCGGCGCTCTTTTTGCTGCAAACGTGTATGCTGAGAATACCTGAACTGAATTTGAATTACCATATGACGTAGGCCTTTTTCTAGCAGTAATGTCCTGCTGGCAACAGGGACTACCACGGACCATACAGTCTCTACCAAGCGCTCAAACACACAATTTGTTGCAGCTAACCCCCACCACCACCAACCCCTCCTCCACTTCCACACACCTCCTCAACCCCCCTTTTCTGTTCCCATCTATCTTTATCTCTCTCTAGATATATCTCACACACACATTTTCAGGAACACACACAATCGCTCACACACGAAAGAGGATGCGACAGCTTAATCCTAACCTATAGAGATGGAAAAGGACACACACACACACACACACACACACACACATACAAAAGTATCTTTACATTGAAGTCTGCGAGCCGAGCACAAATCATGGGGTTAAACGGCGATGAATAATCGGTCTTACGTGGGGAATATACAGCAGCAGATCGCGCCGGATGGGCAGAATTGGGAGTGAAATCAATCAGATACTCACGCATTTTCTCGAATAAATGAAATCGGGGTTGAGAGCAGTGGAGGAAAAATCAGCAGGGCCCCGGTCCCCGTTTTCAAGATTTGCAGTACGACCGAGGCACAAATCTCCATGTGAAAGGGATTGGAGGGTGCTGCAGTCCGCGTCTCTCTCTCTCTCTCTCCCCTCTCTCTCTCTCTCTCTCTCTCTCTCTCTCTCGATCACAAGTCAAGATGCTCGCCTGCGAAAAATGCCAAACATTCAAAAAGAGTTGCGTGGATCTGCGGTGCGGCCACCATTCCCTCGGATGTAATGAGCGCCGATGGAAGAAGAAGAAGAAGAAGAAGAAGGAGGAGGAGGAGGAGAAAAAAGAGAAAAGCCTCCCCTCAGAGGAGCAGCGGTAACCCACTGGACTTGGAAGATATTCCTCTGGACTGAGGAGGAGGAAATCCTGCAGAGTTTTTGATGAGGGGGGGTTAGTGGTGGTGGTTGGTTGGTTGGTTGGTTTGTGGGGATCAAGTCAGTATATAGGCCCTTCGTCCTCAACCCCCAACCAAAAAAGAAAAAAAAAAGAAAGCCAGTCACAGTCCAAAATGACTCCCACCGGTGGTTTCCTGTTAAAATCCCTGAAAAAAAAAAAAAAATCAAATCAAAATAAACAAAAGTGAAGTAATTCTTCTGGAATCAGCAGTCAGACTGTTTCTCCAAACAAATGAACAAGCTCAATTAACAGTTACCTATTTATTTATTTGTAAAGCATGCTTGATAAGGTCAGTGCAGAAAGGGGTGCAGAAGAAGAAGAAGAAGAAGCGTCCTACAAAAAAAAAAGATTAAAAAAAAAAAGACAGAAAGAGGTAAAAAAAAAAATCCTTGAGAACGCCTATTGGATAAAATTAAGGATATCCGTCCCACTGCAACCATCACACGCGTCGCATCAGGACAAATGGGTTGCCATAGGCTGCACTAAAAAAAAAATCGCAGAGAGCATATGGCATACAGTATTTTCTATCAAGCAGAGGGTGCAAGAATCCACTGGATGCTTTTTTTTTTTCCCCCCCTCCACCCCCCAAAGCTATTATTGATTGATAAAGCGCGGCTATTAGCAATAATTCCGCTTGTCAGGGAGAGTGTGTCCGATCCGGGTGGTGGTGGTGGTGGTGGTGTGGCGGCAGCATCATCCGTGTGTTGCAAATAAAGCGTTTTTGGTTGTTTTTTTGGCCACCGGCTTCCTAATGGTTCCCCCGCTCTCTGCAGTCCATGACTTGAATAGCGAGCGCGTTGAAATCACGGGTCTCCAGGCACAGATCTGCCGCGTGTGTGCAAAGCGTGCGTGCGGTGCGTGCGTGTCACGCCGTGGTTAAGTGTAAGGTGGTAGGTGCGCGCATGTGTTGTAGGCGTGATTCCGACGTATGCCCAACACCCCACCAACCCCCCTTCGGACCACTTTAACTTTGAGCACTTTGCCTGCGCGTCCATCTCCTCATTTACATCACCCAGCGGTCGTTAATTATTATGGATCAATGGCATTAACGCATAAGAAAACGCAGATCTGATGTGATCTTTTATGCGTGTGCGTGTGTGTGCGTGCGTGCATGCGTGCGAGCGGGTGTGATTCAATTGTTGATGAGGTATGGTTGCCACCTACAGGCGTTAGTCTCCATCCAGTCATCCGAGAAAAAAAAACAACAAAAAAAAACGGACCACAGTCTGCATCCACAAATAAATTCAACACATTCAACATGTCTTATCAGGACTCCTCCACATTAAATACAATATGTGCATGACAGCTATGAATCAAATGACTAATGCCTTGGATTTTCTCACCTGCTGTTTGCAGTAAGCATGTTTAGTGCCAGCAGTTTACTCCCCTTTTTAAACAGATGCTGTCAGAAGCAGACAAAAGTAACCTAGGCAACCTCTGCGTGGCTGAAACCAGCTCGCCTGATTGCCTTTACTAGAGATGTTAATATAAAGGGGGAAAACTTAATCCGCCGGTGTAGCAAACAGGTTGGCACTGTAGGTAAGGAGGTGTCTGGAGAGACCTGCAGACAGACAGACAGACAGACAGACAGACAGGTGAGCGTTCATTCATGTGATCTGAGATGAACAGGGTGTCTCATTAGGTGACACGCCGGAAAGTCGGCTACGTGAGTGTTTTCCCGGTCACTGAGGCCACTCCGCTTTATGAGACCGAGAGAGAACAAAGATGAATATAAATCAGTGGTAATGGCATTGTATTACGTGTTTTGATCACACACACACACACACGCTGAATACTCAAATGAGAACTGAGCGAGAGCTTTCTTCACAGAGAGTTCCTAAAGTAAGTGATTACGGTTCGTCTACCAACGTGTGAAAGGAAAATGAATCTGAACCTGAATAAATTATTGGAGAAACAGGAGCCGATGCTTCCAATAGTGAGCAGGAGGGGGTCCACTGAATGGTCTGAGTGTGAAAATGATCTGAATCATTCGCTATAGCCAGATCTCAGCCCAGTCAAGTCACCTGCGGGAGACCTTGGACTGATGAGTTGGACAGTGCTTCTCAGCAACTATTATTGTCATTATTTTCTCAACGTGTCATTTTTGTCCAGGAATGACAGAAAAGTAGGATCATTTTGAAAGTTAATGTCTTGAAATTGTTTTGTTTTTGTCTGGACAACAGATATAAACCCCAAGATATTTAACTGGATTTAGAAAACCAGCAAATATTCACAACAAAACGGGGGAATTGTTAGCACGACTTCTGAAACAAGACTGCTGTAATGGTTGTCATAAAAAAAAAAAAAAGTGTTTACCCATTGTTGTGTCACCCATTGGTTTGTGAACAATCCATCTGAGCCAGAAGTGACAAACTGCTAGTTGAGCTGTGCCTGATTTTGACTTCAAGCTAAAAAAAAATACCCCCTGCCCGGTGGTAAACTTCATCGTAATACAGCTGAACGGTACACATGTGATCCTTCAGTGGGATACGGTGTTTGGAAGTCAGAGAGCACAACTGTTTGCGGTGTCTCTGTGTGGTCATCTCTTGTCTGTTGCTCCCTCTGGCTGCCCACCTTTTTACGACCCAGCCCAACTGTAAATTACCAGTTGCAGTTTGGCTAAAAAGAGAACAGGGCGCCGGCCTTGTGAGGCGATTTTTTTTTGCCAGCTGGCTGTGCGTTACCAGAGGGAGCTAACCACTGTGACGAGCCAGGTGAGCTGGGGTCCTGTCAGCTGCACCACACTTTCATGTTTAGCTGTTCAGTCCATTACCATATAAAACTACAGTACCTCTTAACACACATCTGATCATTTGAACTGCACATTTCTGGCTTGTCTGGAGAGTCATAATCCAAGATTTACCAAATGTGATCTGTGTGTCGTGTTTGTCATTGTACCTGAGGAAGATTCTTTTTTTCAACCAGTGTTGCTGCCCCTGCTGGCCAGTAGGAAGACTGCAGGTATACAGTTATATGGAAAATCAGTTCTGTTTATATAGGACACATGTTGACTTGATGGCGGTCCTAAATGGAGGACAGGAGACCAAGTTCAGACACACATATGTCAAATGGGGATAGGGAACAGCAGTAGGTGCCAGCAGTACACCTACCCACCTATTTAATCGTATCACTCCATCTTTTTTGTAAATCTAGGAGCAATAATATAATATATTTATAAAGAAGTACTTTGAGTTTTATATACAGCTGAGATTGAGAGGTGCATGTGGGAGGATCATAATAAGAAATAAGGCTTCGAAAATGTGTCCTTGTGCTTCTGTTTGACATTTTTAAAACTCCGCACTAAATCTCCTTTTTAAAGATAATAGACCTCAATAAACAGTATAAAAACACACTCCTCCTGAACCGATTCACCGTGACATGACAAAATGAGTCATAAGAACTTATGAACCAACCGACTTTGTATTGTCGATCAAATTAAGACCTTCTTTTTACTCACTAATCATTCACCCAACTTTATTATCTTGGACTGAAAACAGTTCCTACACCATCATAAAGCATTGTAGTTGCTTTTCTTCTCCAACTGTGAAAGTCTGAACTTTCCTCCCCCTGCAAAAAGTAAAAGGGTAGCTTGTCAAAACACAAGCCAATTTCACATAGATTAAATATAATCCTCGTCTAAGAAGCAATGAGAATTTTCATTGCCTCGGATGAAGTCAGATCCAGGTGCAAAAAAAACGGACCTTTGTGGATTTAATATTGCCTATATTGAGGCATAATCGGACTTCAGCATAATTTTTTCATACGTTGCACTAATATTAATGGGGTAACAGTTACATAACAGCGAGGGTCTTCCTTATAAAGACCGGATGTGCATTTGATATATTTTCTGTTATCAGCGTTTTATTCACGCTTTGATGAAATATGAATTTTAATTCCTCGAGATCTCCTGTGTAGAAAGATTAAAAAATAAAAGCGCTCGGAACAAGGGGAGAGACGCGCGCACAGCCTGTGTTGCTCTAAATGAAAGCCTCAGCAGATCTGCACAATCAAATCAATGTCAACCACATGCGGCTCCAACAATGTACTCCCTCATTACAATGTTTTTCATACAAGGACAATATAAATATACCGTGTTGTATTTAGCCCCATTTGAATCCATACAACAGCAATACTTAGAGTCAGTGCCAAAGATTTCCAGCCCACAAAAGACTTCTGGGCGGTAAATCAACCCAAACATCAAGCATATTTGACAGCTTGACAGCTTCTGTTTTCTATGGAAATGGCAAAGTTAGAAATGGTTTAGACCAGACGTCTGTTCCTGTGAATTTTTCCAAAGGATTCCATTAACTATGCTCGCTTAGAAGTTGTGTGATTACCTGAAACCCGATGCATATTAATAACATTTTCAACAAGATTAGTTTCAGTTTTTGGGCACAAGATAGACAGACACTCACTTTCAACCTTTATTCCGACAGATGAGTGAACCCAGGACAGCTTAATATAGAATATTATGACAAATATGTCAAGGTGCGTCTCCTCCTTCACTTTGCTCTTCTAAATGCCTCATGGATTTGAACTTCCCAACAAAGGGCTCCTACATGATTAACAAAAAGCACAATGTGCATCGCTTATCATCGCCATTGAACTTCAAATTATCTTCAGATAACTGCCTGAGACGGGATAAAAATGAGAAAGAATGCTGAAAATTTAAAGCCACTTTATGCTGCATTTGGTCTTAAGGGGGGAGAAGAAGGTTCTTCTCACTGACTTATTTAAACACCCCCGGCTTTAGAGTCTGTCAAACAAATTGAAGAACACAGATGGGAAAAGATATGTAAAAGTGTTTAACAAATTATGGGTAGAGATGGCTTTCGTTAATTCTTTTTATCCCTCATTTTGGTCTGTAGACAGTTTTCTGTCAAAATAGATTTGGCCTCTCGATTTCTTTCTCTCTGTGAGACATCTCTTTTCCTTCTTTTCTCTTTTCTATCTTCTTCCATCAGCCTATTGGGATCGTTGGATCGGCTGCTGTGGTAGCACATGTCCCAGACTGCTTTCTGGGACAAACTTCAAGAAGCCGGGCTGGGGGGAAAAAAAAAAAAAGATAGAAGGGAAAATATGGCAGAGAGAGAGGATCCTCTAGCACTACGGCGCCTCTTCAATTATTCAAATGGCCGCTGTCCCTCTGCACTTGTTCTCTCTGCTTGGTTTGAATATTAAAATGGCCGCCCCCAAAGAGACAGATATCCAGAAGATGAAGCCCACGCAGAGAGCAAAGGCTGAGTGTACTTGACTCGTCTCATCCCCACCACAGCAGTCGATGAACGCGGAGACTATGTATGCATCTGACTGCATGACTTTGAAGAGGGAAGTATTCCTGTCACGTTTGGCCTAAATTCAATGAAAGAC
The DNA here is from genome assembly GCA_036365135.1 of Miichthys miiuy. Lineage (NCBI taxonomy): Eukaryota > Metazoa > Chordata > Actinopteri > Sciaenidae > Miichthys > Miichthys miiuy. The sequence continues at coordinate 26,977,729 of CM071603.1, forward strand.
AGGGCTGAGGGACTGCGTTATTAGCACCAAGTGAGCTCGCTACCTGTATCCCGACAGACAGGAAATGTCCACTCCTCTGAGAAGTGCACAGCAAGTCCTGATCCTTTCTTTAGGGGGGCTCGGCCTGGTCACCGCGATCATGAACACGAAGATTATGAGAGATCATCATCCTCCTCACAGGCAGAGTGGATTAGACATCACCTGCCTTAAATAAATTGCATAGAATTAGGAAACTTGGTTGGTTAGATTACAGTCATAAAAGAGTTATGAGGCAAAATTAATCAGAGAGTCAGGCTGCAGTTTTATGCGGCTAAAGGTTAATTGGTAGGGCAGGGATGGAATAAGTGTTCAGACCTTTAATTTTAGTAAAAGCAGCCATACAACAATATATCAGTACTCTGTAGTAAAAGTCCTGCATTCAAAATCTTACAGCAAATGCAGTGATATGAAATGTAAAAGTGCTCATTATGCCTACAGCCTATACAGCCTAGAAACCCTCCCAGTGTCATATTATTAAAAGATTGGATTATTCTTACTGATGGATTACTATGTAAGCAGCATTTTAATATATTGTTTCTCATATTTTATTCACTGTTCCGTAGTAATTACCATATTATTAATAGTTTATATTTGCCCTCTTTCCTACTCTGTGCTGTATCTTAATGCTTCATAATTTATAAAACTATCATATTTTTGTATGTAAAGCCTGAGTCTGCAAAGTAACTAGTAACTATATCTGTTAAATAAATGTAAATAAACAAGAAAGTACTATTTACCTCTATAGTGGAATAGAAGTATAAATTACACTGAAATTGTAAAAATACTTGGTACATACTGTAAGTACAATACTCAGGTAAATGTGCAACCACTGTCTCCTCCTGCCACCTACCACCTACCACAAATACAATGGACCTCAATCTTCAAGTGTCCGAGTGCGGTGATGAAAAGCATTCACTGGAGAGATATTCCCTCATTTGGTGTTTTTGATGATGGTGGCGAAGAGCGCTATCTAATGTCGGGTTCAGACTACATGATACCAGCCTGGTAACAGCCTGACCCAACAGAACACGTGACAACTGATCGTTTTTATCCAGTGTAGCGTACGACGATTATGTCACCTCACGACGTCCCGCCAGAAAGACGATCATGCCAGACTTGTTTTGACCAATCGGAGCACAGAGCGCTCTCGGGTGCACAGCAGTAAATTGGTGAAGTAAAAAAAAAAAAAGGAATGATGTTGGTGCTGCGAGGTGGAACAGAGAAAAGGTCACACGCGTGCTTCGGACGCCATTGTTTCTTTATATTCTTGTCTCCAGAGGTCATTCCCCAGCACATACTTCTATGATTGGTTTGGGACCAATGTGCAGTATGTCATGTAGCAGCGAGAATTTATGACTCTGCGTTAACAGGGAAAAATATCATGTAGTCTGAACCTGGCATAAAACCAGGCAGACACTGTATGGACTGAGGGGGGTGGGCACTATGATCAAGGATGATCTGTTCATATATATATGTATATTTTTTTGGTCGGATGTCTTGCAGTTTGAGCAGTTCAGTGGTCTGACTTCCCACAAAAGATCTATTATGAACTGTAGCGAGCTTGCTTTAACATCACCGGAGTGGCATTTTACATGTTTTGGTTAAAACTGTAATGCTGCAATATAAAACCGAACTTCACTGCAGAGCAGACGCCATATTGTCTGCATCTTTCCAGCCATCTGCGACTTCATATTTTCCTTCGACGCTGGAATCGCACAAAGTAGTGCTGCCTTTATCTCCTTTTGTCAACAGCGCAAGGGATGTCGTCGTCTCGTCGGAGGTGCTTGCATTCAGTGCGAGCGCCTTATTGTGGGTAAGAGTTGCATGTTCTGGCTGTGCTGAAAAGGGCTGATTTGAATGTTTAGTGTAAGTTGACACAACAAACAAAACAAATAAGAATTGCAGAGAGTCTGCTCAGCTTAACAAGTCACTCTGAAATGTCCCGTCGGTGTTCAGCTAGGTTGAAATCTGCTGACTGTGAGGGCCATTCAGTGCCCTCTTATTCCCCGTACAGGAGCATTTGCATGTTTTATCCCTTCTCTACTTATTCACCTGTCTATATATTAAGACTAAGACTACACGAGAGAGGGAAAACGTATACTACACCCCACCCCGCTCGTTTTATTTTGTTAGTATTCAGTGATCACAGTAAGCAGCGTAGGAGGATGAACCTTAATGGACCGTGTTTCCTCTCATTACAGCAGTTCCAGATAATTGAAGTGGCATTTCTGTGTATGCATGTTACACTAAAGCCCCTTTGTGGATTAAAGAAAAAAAATAACTCAGCTGGCGAAATGGCTGTTAAGGCACTAAATGTTTCCACTCTGTCGTGAAAGGAAAGGTGCCAGTTTAAGATGCTCCTGGGGGCAGGAAGACCGCATGCCTAGCCCTTTAAAGCCAAAGAATCCTGAGAAAGGTTTAAAAACATTTGCAGCAAAAGAATCTTTTATGAATATTTTTGTGTTTAGCTGCTATTAAAATAAGGTTTATGTGGACTGGTAACTGTATTTAGCATGCCACTGCAGTACCCTAAGTCTTCTATTTTTCATAGCTTATAAGGGTTCCAAAATAATCTGCATGTAGGTCAAAGAGAAACATCTATTCACATTTTATGTAGGACATGACTTCCATATTGACTTTTTGACCTTCATATGCTTGGCCACAAAAGAAAGCCTCATTTCATAAAGGCCTTTGTGGCTTACATGACAAGGAAAAAAAAAAAAACTGCAGATGATTTCTTTTATGCAGTGAATTAAACTCAAGCAAAGATAAGTGGAAACCAGAGTCGAATATCTGTATATCAAGACTAAAAAAGGAGCTTTTTTATTTTAGATTTGCACCCTTCCTACTTTGTATTGCAGCTGCTGCACAAAAATAAAGTGAATAAAATAAAGTTCCATCTTATCTTTAGTCTGTTTGTGAATTATTTTCATCTCACCTAAGTACTTTGAATTAATGATATTGTCAGTAAGGAGTCATTCAGGGCCAATTTTTTCACCATTGACATTCATTTGTGCAATAAATGTGGCAATATCTGTGGAGGCAGTATTTCATATCTCTCCTGGTGGGTGCTTTAAAAGACTCATCAGGCAAGTAAAAAAAAAAAAATGTTGTGGCTGTTCTCGTAGGTTCAAGCCGAGATTATTTTGGGTGCAGAGAAACAATGAAGTGTTATTCAAAGACGCTCCCACTTCTTATTCCATGCCAATATGGATACATTGGCACGTAGTCAAATACGCTCCATGTTCCCAACGTTGTTGAACACTGCTGTCCAACAGGCCTTGTTTCTCCAGAATACATTATTTTGATTAATTACAGCAGGTCCCCATTGAATTTGAATGACCTCCAAAAGAGTATCATGTGACTTCCTGTGCAGGCCCAGATTTCTATAAAGCATTATAATGAGCCTTATTAGCATAAACATGAAGACAAGAGCGAGGTTTCTAAAACGGGCTGGGGTGTTATATCTTTTTATCCGGTAACTTTTCTCGGCAGTTTTACCCCGTCACATGAACCTGCGAGTGCGGCTCAGATAGACTTCAGTGCACGAGGATGGTGATTAATGCAAATGCTTTAGGCAGCGAGGAGTGCACGGGGACAGCAGTTAAGGGAAATTTAGTGTGTCCTGTTATTTTGCCATAAACGCTGTAGCGTGTCACGATAAAGCAAACTGGAACTCGGTGAGTTATGACGCTTCCCCGTGTGTTCGGCCCATACGGCGGTGAGAAATGACAAAAATCAGCACATTACTCGCACGCTGTCAGAGTTGATCTGTCGGGTGTCATCATGAGCTTGATGCATAAAACAACTTTACAATGAGGAATGCTTTCAAGGGTTAAAATGATTAGGATGAGCGATGCGTTGAATGATTTAATACCCGTCTGAGAGAAGATATGCATATAGGATTTTAATGTGGTCTGATTTCTTTCAATTCGTGGTTTAGAAAATTCCCGTATCGGCCAAGTGCAAGGAGGAAATGATCTCTTTCGACGTTCATCAGAAGCAGATAAACGTGTGTGTTTATCAGGGGTAAAGATGGAGCTGCAGGTTGAGATCCTCGTGTTGCTCCTGCATTGGCAGTTCAATGCCTTCCTTAATCAGAATGGACAGCGGGTGTCATAAAGGACCAAAGCACTGACCTTCCATTTGTAGGATTGCCTCTTAGAGCCTGAGCCAGTCTTCTGCAACACTGATCTCTAAGTACTCATGCACTGAAATTTGAATCTTATCTTACAGCAAAAAACCTCTCTGAATGCCAGACGCATTCATGTTAAAAATCGATGTTTAGAGGGAGAGAGAAGGAAAAAAAAAAAAAAATCTGGTACGAGCGAACGCTCTTCAGTTGTCTTGACGATAAAATTGTCACCTTAACAAGACCGTTTTCTCTCCTCTGCAATCCTATAAAATGGCTGATGGACGACAGATATGATCAGGTGGTTGTTTTAATCGATACACAGGATCTGATGTTACAGTCTTTTGTGCCATAATCCAGGCCGAGCAGCCATAGAGAAGCCTAATTCAGATGTCAGAAGAAGGATATACTCACCTACAAATAGTGACTGGGGCATAAATCTGTGTGACAATCAGACAGGCAGCACAATTCATTATGTAACCAACTAATCTAACTGCTCCATTCACCAGGCAACTAATTTGATTAATAGAGGTTATGGCTCCTGGGTTACTCGATTCCTTCTAAATCAGTATTTTTCTCTTTCTGCGAGTAGGTGAGGTTTGTGGAATGACTAAAGACCACCTGGAGGCCTCTTCACAAATCAATACCAACCTCATGGTCGACGTTATCTCCTAAGGAGGGGAGTTAAGATTGATTGTCGTTAAGCACTTTACAGGATGGAAAGAGGATGAGGACGGATCATAAAACGCCCACACACCACCTACCCATCCCTCTCAGCTGCAACAGAGTGCAGCCGATCGATAAGAGCAGGATCAGCAAAAAAATAAATAAATAAAAATAAACGGTAAAGAAATAAATATCTAAATAAACAGGGGAGCAATAGTAAATTGCACAAGGAACATTGATCAAATCTGCAGCAGGAGGATCACAAAATATCAACGTCCGGGATCGCTGTGAGAAAACCTGTGATCATGTGATTCATTTAAACCGATCCCTGCGAGATTGATTTGGCTTTTTTTCGTGTTTGTTTGTTTGTTTATGTAACCCGTGGAGTCTGTGCCGTGCAAGACAAAGAGGTTCTCTTTAGTCCTGTGCATTTCCTGACACAAAATCTTCAGATGAAATAACCTCTGGCTCCACAGTAATGAGGGTAAAGTGGGAGTATTAGCTTAACTCGCTCGTGAGGTAATATAAATACCCACAATGGATTATTAGAAAGCAGGGGATGGATTATCATCTTAAAGAGAGAACAGGAAGTTTAATGTACACACATTAGCTCTGACGTCCAAAGCAGTCGCGTTATCACTATATTCTGTGCACATAAAACTATATATTACTGCAAATATGCACATCTGAAAGAACATTATATTTCAATTCCTGTTATTGCACCCTCTCCTGCCTCACTTATGCGGCTGAGATGTTTCACATTTTATACGAAGCCATGCCTACTGTACAGCCCACTTCACTAAAATACCTAAAGAGTCAACGTTACATAACTGCACCGCCTGACATTCCTCCTTCACGTCACAGCACATGGCGTTCACGTGCCCCAGTAAACAGATCTGTATAAATACTTGTGGAAGGTCGTCTCTCAGTCAGAATCTCAATCTAATATTCAAATGATGTCTTGGAAGTGAGCCAGCTGGGGTTTTCCACTCAGTCTTGGCCATGGCTGCATGTCAGTAATTTGCATGTACATACATACAAAGTCTAATATATTCTTTATATATTCCAGTTGCAACCTGCAAAGGATGTCTCTCTGGCTTCCATATTCTGTTTTTACTACTTTATTTTGTTTGGAATACAGTCATTTAAAATGTAAGTGGCACCGGTTAAAACCTGTATTGACGCGCTTGCTCTTGACATACAGCGGCCTTAGTCGATACTTGGACACAGACCAATGTGGCGTGTGCAAAGATTTGATTATTTGATCTGTGTCTTTTGTTGTCCCCATGCTGTTTTGTTTTTTTTTTCCTCGCTAGCGCCTGCTGTTGAAGTCAGAATGCAGCCTTGTGGATGAATAAACTCGCAGATTTGAGAGCATTTTTTATCATCTCAGGACGTGATGAGATGCCTCTAATGTAAAATGTGGATCGTTGCCATTTTGTTTTCCTTCTGTCATTATGAAGTGATTATTCCAGCCATGTGGACAAACAGTTGAGCTTGTGGTCAGCAGATGCACTGCTATTCAGAGACTGTCCACACCAGAAAAAAAAAAAATTACAACACTGGCTGTTTGTTCCAACTGCTAGCGACCTTTACACTTTACTGGAAAGCTTTCTCTCACGGTTGTGAGAGTAATGACTGTTCTACTCTCTGAGTAACATGGCTGGAAGTAGTGTGCATTGTCACAAAATGTCTCAGGTCTCATGCCAGCAGTCAACATTGGTTTCTTTAAACCGGACACGAATGTCTTTTCATTATTTTTGCTGCCGAAATTTAACCACAGCGTTCAATAAACAGAGCACTGTCACATGAGTTGTTTTGGAAGGCTGTCAAGTGACTTATTTTGTAATTTAGATACGAGGACCAGGTTGGATATTTGAATTCAGAAAACGTGCTTCATGCGTTTTAGAGAGGATAAGCTTATAAGTGTGAGTACACTGTGACATCACTGCTGGGTGTGGTTATAGGTGCCACGGTGCACACTTCTGACGACGGAGCCCGGAGGTACAACAGATTTGAAGATTTCAACCAGAGAGAGCTCAAACCACATGTACTGCAAACATACAGCGCTGAGTTTTTAACATAATTATAATATTATAGTTGTTTTCAGCACTTGCAGCCATGTTCTCTCACTAATCATTACTTGACCTAGCATGAAAAAACATAAACAGCACACCGCATGTCAGAATTCATCACTGATTTGTCTGTATGTGAGTCAATCAATCAGTGTGTCATTGTCAAGTCTGTTGCTAGCCTGTGAGTCATAGGCAAGTGTCATGGGCTGTGACGCTTGCAGCTCTTTCTGACAGAAGCTGTCAGTATGCTAACAGTTAACTGTCATGCTGAAGAGAAAACCGGTTTTCTAAAGCGCTCCAGGAGGTTTACTCTTTACCTAGCAGCAAAAAACGCTGCATTCATGGCATCCATCGAGGTGAAAGGTGCACTCAGCGCTGAAATAATTACAATCATTATGAAAATGCACACATGTGCAGGCCTACACTTAAGGATCCTGGTTTAGAGGTTTACCATGCAAAGTACAATGCAGTATAAGGGGGAAGTCTTATGACTCCTCCTGGTTTCCATCCATCCGTCCATCCATCCATCGATGAGCTGACTGCAGCTGACATTAGGTGAGAGGTGTGGTACATCCTGGACAGGTCTCAGTTCATCACAGGGCTCAAATGTATCTATCTTTGTAGATACAGTATATATATATATATATATATATATATATATATATATATATATATATATATATATATATATATATTTGTATTTTATTCATATTAATTAGTTCAGTAAACTCAAAAAGTGATTCATCCATATGCATACAGAGTAAGTTAAACATTACTTTACACCTCCTGTTAGAGTTTCTTGCACTCACATTATCACTTACTGTCATAGTGACTGCAGTTCCCGTGAAATCTGCTCGTTTCAGAAAAAATGAAGAGTAAAGCAAACACATTAAATATGAAACAGGCTTTGACAGCTTTGCCATCTCAGAAACTGTAAAGGAACTTGCACAATTTTCCCGAAAGCCAGATTCGAACAAGGTGACTTACTGCGAAGAGTGAAAAGCGCCGCGTATCTCGTGGCTTAAGAGAGATAAAACACAACAGCTCTCAACCGCGCAAGAAATAATTAAGGTTAGTTAAAAAGTGGGGATTGATTCATGACATATTTTCTTATTAAAGTGTCTGAGTTTGACAGTTCTGAAGACGTTCAAGTAGAGAAGCTTTAAATACTATGAAGTAATAAAATACAGGCTGTTATCACTTTTCTCATTCAAAGAAAAAAAGATCCAAAATATTCTTGACAGTCATTGTGCTGAACTCAATTGTACTGAACAATGTTGCACTAAGTCAGTCAAATAATTGGGATGCAGATCTCACTGTGGCTCACTCGTTTTTTAACTTCCTTGTTCTCATGCTGGAAGGCACATTTTAACATAATACATGTTTTTCCTTCCTTATAGCATCGACTCGACTCCGCTTAAACACCAGCTTTGAGATTAGACTCCCAGAACAAGAGTGAAAATGGAGCCAAGTACGCCCTACATCTGTCTGCGTTTGTTCTTAAAAGTGGTCAGGATAAGGACAACACTGCGGTCCACCAGCCAGAGTGCTCGCTGGTAATGTTGTAGGTGTAAATGGAGTCATGCTCTGTTGAAAGAGTAAGGCTTGTGTGCTCGTTCCCCTCATCCATCATATTTGAGGGTGTATGTGTCTGTCTATGTGGGCAAAGAGAGATGGAGGATGCTCTCCAGCCGGGCCCAGGAGATGGGCTGAAGGGAGGATGACAGATGACGGATGAGGTGCCGTCATGGTTTCCTAAGAGCTCAGTAAGACCTGTCTGCTGGCGGCATGTCTAAATTATTACCTCAGCTTTGCAGGCGTTTGTAGCACTCAGCCCCGGTCTTGTGTTATTCCAGCGAGGCTGCAGACCTTTAGGTTTTGTGAGCTCATGTTTTTAATCATTCACCTTCTGCGGGGCAATGAGATACTCATCTGCGTACCTCTTGCTGCTTGAATTAACACGTGTCTGCTCGTTTCTATAGTCTGTTATGATAGAGACGCGTTTGAAAATTCATCTTGAGGTACGATATCGAATAGTGACGCTAATTCAAAACCCGACGTCAAAGCACAGTTGGTCAGTCCCACCATCAGGAAGCCAGATGCTATAACCAGCTTTATTTTCACCAGAGAGATGCAATGATCATAGATGTGAAAGCCATCTATCTTTTATCCCCACTCTGACTGCTGTAGAATATGTAAGCTCCATACACTGTATAATATATAGTGGGTCTGAAAAGTGAAGTGCCTTAAAGTGGAATTCTTTCTGAAGGCCAGCAGGGGGCGACTCCACTTTAAGACAGATTGTATTGAGTTTCAGTGATAAATATGACCTCAATTTTTACGCGGTTTAATACTTCAGGAAACAGTTTCCACATGAGTTTATGGTTTCACTCGCCACTTTCAGGCAAGAATCCAAAGTGGAAGTGCCAAAAACTGCAGTTCCTCAAACGGCCACTTGACGCTGGCGACGTAATCTCCAAGAGTCCCCGTATTACAATAGCCAACGTACAGTAACAGCAGAAATAAACATGTTCACAGCCTTGCACAAAACTTAATATTCAATTTATGTTAAGGCTTAAAGTTATGCAGAAATTAAGAGCATGGTCACTTTGTTTGAGCTTCATTCGGCCTGCCTCAGCTCCACCCATGCCGTACAGCTTTGCCCATTTTTTGGATTTAGTGGGGAGCCGACAGAGGCCAAGAACTGCCAAGATGGCGACAGCCAGAGTATGTCACAGATACTACAACCATGTTTTATGCTGTCTATGGCTTCAAGTCTTTCTTCACGCACGCAATGTTCATTTTTGCAAATTATGATCCCATTTAGAGTAAAATAGACAATAAAGAAGGGTATGCTTTAGGGCGTGGCTACCAAATCGCTACCACGGTCTGTCCTCAGATTCTCCGTCACATCCAATAAGGACATATTGTGTATGAATGCGTATCCTCCCCTGCTCCAACACTTCTGCTTCCAAAGAAACAAGATGGCTCAAGGCAATGACAGTCCACAAACCAATGGTTGACTTCACGGTGGGTTTAAATTCCTACGCATGTGTGTGTCAGGATTCAACGATCACGTGACAAGTTGCTGATATGTCATGATATGTCAAGAATTAACATGTGAAACACGTTTCCTTTTCAGTGTGTTACATGTTCCTAGAAATGCTCGCCTCTAGCGATCGTTGCTATTATTAAATACTTGACTCAAACGAACCTTAATGATGAATCCTGCTGGATACTCATTAATTCGAGTTTTAAAAAAAACATGCATGATCTGCTCCATGCGAACACGGAGCAGATCACACTCCAGATTTTCCTGTAAGCTTGTATAGCGAGTGCTACGTCCCTCTGTGTTCGACTGTGGCCCTAGAAAGCATAACTGGCAGGGAGGCTGACAGAAATGTGAACTAGACACGTCTCTGCCAGACACTGTGGGCTAGTGCTGAGTGGGTGCTTCAGCATGCCAAGTTAGTGTGGAGGAAAGTAGGGCAAACAATGCAATCCAAAATACAACAAAGGGGACATTTCCTTCTGAGAAATTACACAAATGTAATGTGGCTACAAGATTTGCATATACAGTATTTGAAAAGGAAAATAGCAACACGGAGTTGTTGCAGCTTTCCTGCAGTGCCATGGCAAGCTACAATCTTATAAGACATTTGCAAAACTGCAAATATCAGCCAAGATCTATTGATCGTGCATGTCGATAATGTCGAGATGGAGATGTGATAGTTCACCCTCTGTACAATGAAATATTTTGGCATAAATCTATGAAAACTTAAATGTGTACGAAATGGAGCCTTTACTTCCTTTTTTTATCCAAGGTGTAATACAGAGATGTTCCTCACCCCCACACTCCTTTGTACTGGGTCTCTGTGCCTGGCTGTCTTAGTCATCTCTACTGTGAAAATGTTACTTCAGTATTTTCATTAATTACTCACACTGAGGTCCAGACAAGCTAATGAAGATGCAGCACTGAAATGTCTCTGTGCACCTTGTGCAACATTTCTTTTAATTATTTGTTCTTTTATTCATTAATAACGGGACACCCCTTTGTTTATGTCAAGGATGATCTGTGACTGACATCTGCTTGTTATTGTGGTTTGAGAGCATCCTCCTCCACCCCACATCATTTAAACTCTGGGACTGGTGTTACAAAACTGCACTTAATGGCCCTTCCGTAAATCTATTTTAACCCTTCATTAGAAACTGCTGTCGCACTCGCAGTCCCACTTGGGGAAGATCCATAATAAGGGCACAACGAATGACTGCTTCCATGTCTATAACATGTCAGAAAATCATCTTCTGGCACCAAAAGTTACATCTTTGAATTGTTTGCTTCGTCCAACCAACAGCCCAAATGTGTTCAGCGCACAATAATACAGAAAAAAACAGTAAATGCTCACATTTGAGAAGCCGAACCCAGCATGTTTTGTTTATAAACGACTAAAGGCAGCATTAATTAGCTGTAAATTAAATGTAAACACAATATTTACACACATTATTAACTTTGGCGAATGTTTGCAAGCAGTTGCCTAGTTGACATTAGCAACAAAGCAGCTAAATGACTGACGACGTTCACCTGCTAGCTGCTACCTTTGACTGCCATTCCTTCGGGCATGGGCAGGAAGCTCAAAGTGGGTTTATTGGAGTTTGTTCACTGAAAACAGCTGCCTGCTGCTCGGAAATGGGGTCGATGAAAGCGATGAGCGTGAACCAAAACAGCAAATTTGAAACCTCAAAAAAAAAAAGAATGAAACAAAAAAATGAGCTGAAAGAGCTAAAAGCCTCTGTAGAGCTGAGAGGAGCTGCAGAGCGAACTAATAAGTCTCATGGGTTCATTATTGCAGCTTTACAACAACAATTCACTGATGAGAAAACTTATCAATTAATTACCTGTCAACTAATTGACTGATCGACTTCTCGGCACTGCTCCATATGAAGGGAGAAGGTAGAAATGAAAAGGTTGTCTGTGCTTGGCCACCGTAAAACAGAAAACATCCATCACCATGGAGATGTGATGTATGTATTGCTTGCTGTATTATGTACTGTTTCTGTGTGAATGCATAACATCATCAAAACAACAGGGATGTAATGTTCTGGTCCAGTCCCCACTTAGCGGTTTGATGAATCCCTTTGGCAAAAACAAACGTAGAGCTGATAGGGTGTTGTGGCTGAAACGAGGATGAACCAACTGTGTTGTCAAATATATGAAAAAAAAACAGATAAATACTCAACATAGATCAAAATACACAGTGTCCCTCCTGTGCAGGAGAATCACAGAACCCTCCTCGTTCTACTTCACCATGCTTTCTGTCACCAACAGTAACAAACTCTTCAAAATGGTCCTCGCTGGTTTTTCTAATCCCAACCTCCCAGCCCTCATTAACACTGCCATCACATGCAAAGCACTCACCATAGCACGCGACCCCAGCCAACCTCCTGAACTCATGCTTCGCCCCACTCCCCGTACGGCCTCACATACAGATCCCTGTTGTGTAAAAAAGCAAACCGTAAGAGCACTGTGCCCTCTACCATCACTACTGCCCTCAACCAACTGTAGTAATAACACTAATGTACTCGTGTACTTCTGACTCTAGTGTGTCCCTAACTGAATTTCCCCGGTGAAAATCAATAGAGTCTATCTTATCTTTTTATGTGGCTATGTTTTTGAGGTAGTTTGTTTGATTTTAGATTTTGTTCTTATGTGCGTTCGGGCTGTGGAAACTATTTTCCTCTAGTTTTGTGCCTGACGATTTATGTAAATCAGGTATAAAACAATCCCTGTTTAATAATACACACCTTTAAAGGGTCGGTGTGTAAGATTTATGGGGCTCTATTTACAGAAAATGGCAGAAATGAAATATAAAATGTGTACAATGAATCGTTTAATGAGTCTATAACCACCTGAAAATGTCTTTTACCTCGAAATGAGCGTCTTCTTATACGGAGTCTGCCATGCTGAAGGGATTGCTATCAGCAGCTACACCACTGCCACTAAATCCTGCACAAAGGTCCTTTAAAAAAGAGTAAAGACTCAGTTTTGACTGCCTAATTTGCCTCATCATGCCTCTGCTGAGGCAGCAGCTCTATGGCAACTGCACCGTTGAGTTCAATTTCAGGTTAGTTATGAGTGCTCAATAAACTGAACAGATGTAATTACAACTCAAACGCCAACAACAGAACACCTTTTTCCCTCTCCTGCTCATGATTGAAATGCCTTTGTCATAATAAACAGTGTAGAGATGTTTTTTCTCATATATTGCTCTGGTGTTAGGCCTATTATTCGCAATTAAGTTCTAATTTTGTAATATATTCATTATGATTGAAAGATGAGGATATCTGCAATGTGGAAGACTTCGACTTGTGTTCTAAATTGTTTTCTAAATTCATTTTAATCACTTAACCGAGTTTAAATACTAAGTGGTAAAATAAATCACAGGATTATTAATAGTATCCCACAAGCACCAATTAGCAGCAACAAGGCACCAGCAGAGGGCATCAAAAAATCATCATGTTCTCAGTCAGCTATCTGTAGCCGCCTCCAACAGCTACATTTAACAAGAATCAAACGGATGCAGTGGGGACAACCAGGAAAAAAGGCAAAAGCTGTTGGGCCGCCACATGCTTATGGGATGCAAATGTGACAGCTAAGCTGGGCTAACATATTGCTGTCATGTCGTGCTGCAGAGCAGCAGTGAAGCTGTCAGATCACTCAAACCTAGAAGTACCAGCCATGAACAACTGGACAGTATACTGGCTGTTTCAAACGCTCTGACTTCAGAAGCAATCACAGTCCACTGACTATAAACTGAAATGAGTTGTTAAATCACTCCCACTGCAGCTCTATGATTGCATCTAGGATAAACCATTTTACCTTTGAGGTTCAAAGTAAAGACAAATATAATGATGTAGTCATCCAATCATTTCCCAAGATAAAACAACTTCCATTCCTCAGAAAATGTCAGATAATCTGCTTTGATAATAAAATATGTGTAAAACAATGCATCATCCTATATCTACTCAGCACGCAGTTCATTTAATCCAGATGTGGAAGTAACTAGATTAGATGTGAGTCTTGCCAGATCTCCACTGGATGCATCCAATCATGTTATGTATGAAATGCACTGCAGGAGTGCAAAAATATATTTTAACTGAGATAGCAGAGATGTGCAGCGGCAGCTGTAAAGGCACTCTGTCTTATGGGTGCTTCTTGAAGCAGGGATGCGTGCCAAGAAGGAACAAAGTCCCTTGCAAATCCATTCACCGGGAATGGTTGTCATCCCTCCAATCCATTCAAATTTGATTTGGCAAAAAGTAGTTTGCATGACAGAACCTCATGCTCCAATTGGGGTACGTGATGAGGGGGAGGTGAATGACGCACATGCCCGGGAAGCTAAATGAATCAGGAGAAGGAATCCCAGGGCTCATACAATACACTTGGTTAATAAATCTAAAACCTAATTTTGATATGCCAGTTTATGCAGCTAGGATATGACCAAATAGATTAACTCTACAGTGTAGAGTAGATACATGGATGGTGCCTCATAGGAAGACGGCTCTGGGTTTGAACCCTTCAGCTGTCGGTGCCTTTTCAAGTGCAGCTTGTATTGCTCTGTGTGAGAAACAATTAGTTACAATTGATTATTGGTTAATCTGTCTATTACCTCTCTAATGAATTGGTGATTGCTTAGTTACTTAAGGGGTTCTAAAAGGTCATCATTTTCCAAGGAGAAGTCTTAAAATTGTCGGTTTTGTCCAACCAAAGCTCTAAAACCCAAAGATATATTTAATTTACAATTTCTATCTCTGTCAGGAGTGAGTGGAGACCAAACATGTTAAAAAGAGAGTCAGTAGGTCTTAGATTCATCAAATGACCAGAAACATGACTCTAAATGATACAGCAATACAACGCTGTTCTGTGTCTGCCTGATGTGCAAATAAGCAACTGTTAGCCAATCTTGGAACCTGTCTGGTATTGTCTGATGACGAATAAGCCTCTGGGGGCAACGGCTAGTGTTTCATGGCTTCCAGTGTAGCCAGTAATTATCCAAAATCCAGATAATATGGGCTAAAGCTTCTTGAACAATGAATCTCGACAAATTGCAGCTAATCTCTGTTAAGAAATACATTCACATGAATGCAGCTAATAAAAATCTAAATCATTGTTAGACAATAGCCGATGAATTCAGCCTCTTGTTTTTCACGTAAACTACTGCAACCAAAACTCAAATGTGACTGGTCAATACTACTCGCACTACGAACGGAAAATAGAGCGTTTCCGATGTCAAAACCTTGGTCCCTTGCGTATAGATTTTGCATTACTATGCTTATACACATCTAATGCTAGTTTAAGCCAAATAGGTTTCAGAACTTGGTACTTTACCTTTGTCTTGTGTGTTTGTGGTCTATGTCTGTACTCAGTCATAGATACTGCGGTCAAATCTACAGTCGACAACTGTAAAGTGGTTAGAATTAATAGCTTTTTCATGCTAACAAGGACAGCAGAGAAAACATGACGCGGTTGTGTTACATGAAACCCCCAAGTGTCCAGATATCCGGTGTCTGCTACATATAATTTGATTATATCTACAAACATACTGCAGCGCACATCCACACACTCACACCCACCCACACACACACACACACATTTCGCAACCTGATCCTTCCAGTCTCGCCTGTCTTGGTTCTCACACATGTAACAGTCCTTGTTGAAGTCCTTGGTGAGTACATGCATCAACACACATTCTTCTTTGCTCTCAAGCTTTTCCATACACAATATGAAAGGACTTTGCAAACTCAATGAAGAACAATTGCAGTGGCTTCTTTCTTCTTCTTACTCAGATTTATATTGGCTTGCAGGATTCCAAAATGTTCTGATTCTATGAAAACACTGCTGTTTATGCACTTGACAAGCCTTGGCCAATCTTCATTCAACACACCCAAGAAGGTCAATTGACAGTTCAATAAGTCATCCAGTCGCTGATGGTGTCTGACGTAAGAAAGTGCTCGGCAGAAACTGATCTCAGGCTCGTACCATCCGAGGCACTCAAAGCAGAAGCCCTGGCTGCGGGATGCAATGGCCACTGAGTTGTGTGGGAGTGAACAGCATGGACTTGTCTGTGGTTGGTCGGAACCTGGAGAAATTGATCTCAGTAGTGACTACAAGTGGATTTATCTTCCTTTCTCAAACAGGTCTTTACTATTACAACCCTGGGTTTTGGGGGGAGTGGAATTTCCAACGCATGGACGTCATTCATTCCTGTAGTTAAAACAGCAGCGGACTGCTGATCTTTCTGACAGAGAAAGAACACTTTCAGATCTATAGAAATCTGGAGTCCTCCACTTGTCTTTTTATTAACTTCCAAAGATATGCCACTTCATCTGTGCTGCATACTGCCAAAGTTACCCTTCCACATTGCATTCTTTTGCTAGTCTGCTAACAAACCACGTGTGTTTGGATAGACGAACAAAAATGATCTCAGACAATGGGCTACAAGTGTGCCTGGCACCCATCCTGGACTCAGTATGACAGCTCCCACACTTTAGGACACAACAGAGTGCTATAGCAAGGGTATTGTTTCTACAGAAAAGTCTGTGCTTTTTCCAGAGATGATTTATAGCCTTTTTGGCCGTAGCCAAATGAAGTTTGCACAAGTCACAGGTGCCCATGGTACTCTCAAACTCACTGAAACCAATTTGGCCAATATCATCTCAGCTGTCTTTTTCATTATGGATAAGAATACGTTTGTTGCTACTTCCAGTCAAAGAAATCACTGTGGAGTTGCCTTAACAGTTTTGTTGGGGGTTCCTCCTGATTTTCATTTCCACAACCGTTTGCTCTTTACTGTTACTGCTGTCCTTCTGCTTATTGCACTAAAGCTAAGAAGAGCTTGTCTTAGTCTTTTGTGAGCTTTCTGATCTCTTCCAAGGGGTTCACATCCCTGGTTTGAGTTTGGCTGGGACCGACATTTCTGCTCCCTTTCCCCGATTTCCTGTCAGCTTCCAAACCAAGATCATCTAAGTTGTAATTGAAATTCATAAGAAGCATCACCGAAATACACAGAAGCTCATGCAGTAAACACCAACCTCAAACAAATGCATAAATTAAAGGCTTCCCATCTAAACCCTTGCCAAACACGGCTTTTCTTTTCTTTTTCTTCAGGTATGTTTTAAAACAACACTCACATTTCCGTGCGCGCATTGAGAGCACTACAACTGTTCATACTGACTGCCAAGAGTCTCCTTCTCAAAGCAACTTCAGTGCAAATGATAGGGGACAAAATCCACAGTCTTATTTCTCAGAAAATATTTAGAAATTCAGATGTCTTTTTGGAAAAGTCATCCACAACCCACAACAGAATAACCCACAAACACGATCAGCATTTACAAATGGTATGATTTAAAAAATGCTCAAACCCTTGGGCTTAAGTACCGAGTGTGTGACTACACCTCATGCCAATTTAACACACATGAAAATACATCCTAAAAAATGAATGCCACAATTTACTGAAAACCCTTCCAGTGATTTAGACTTTCTTGTCCACTGTTACATCATATGCTCGTCTCTTCCTTGAAAATAATCCTACTAAAATGTCTGAGACATGAAATGACAACCAAGTCCCATCCAGTCTAGCTGCATTTCAACTGGCACAGCTGAAGCTGTCTCTGGCGTACACACACATACTAAAAGCTACATAAAAGTACAATCTGGAGGCTCAAACACGCTTTTTTTTACCCCTTTCCAAATCAATCAATACTAATTAATAAACAACAACCACATTTTCTTTTGCGTTCTAACTTGAAAATGAAATGAAAAGGTCCAACAAAACTGAAGCTGACAAGAAGCTGAATAATGAATAATGTATAACTCAGTCTTTTACTGTGCGTGTGTATTTACCAAGCATGCTAATGAGTACATCAGTAGGAAGACAGACTATCTACAGTCAGGTTCCTACGTGGTTTCAAATGTGAATGTGGACAAGAATACAAATTGGTGCTTTAATTCAAAGTCAAATGTTGAATAGCCAGTAAAAGTTTGATAAAGAAATCGCGTGGGTTATGTACAGTCTAAAACTATATTGGCTGGTAATGGTTAAATGGGACCACGATGTTGGAGACATCTGATCTCCAGAACTTCGTCTCCAAAGAAATGAAGTGAGTTTGAACAATTATTGGAAGGTTATTAAACAAACAAGCAAATGAATGAACACTATAAAAACCAATTACTTAAAGGTGAAACTGCACTTGAGCATTTATGGTCAGGAGAGAGGAAGCTGTGTTTTACATTGCAAGTGGTGCTTGAATATAAAAAAAAAGGGTTTTCGTGACTGGGTGTACTATGCTTATCATATAACCTCTCTAAAAAGCACTTTAAGTTGTACAGTTCGGTTTGAAGTTGGTTTGCTGTTACAGCAGCTAATTAAAACTGACTAAATTTAGGACTAAGCAGCGACACACTTTCAAACTAATACCATGTAAAATGTCAGCTGGGGCTCCTAGACGTATTAACACATTGATGACTGCGGTCCTGACTTCACTTTCATGGAACATGAAGGATGTGAGCGGATGCATTACTTGAATTTATGATTGTAATCCATTTAATCTCTGTCAGGTTTGGCATATTTTTCACAGAGCCTCAACACTTTCAAGGACAATTCAACGTCATAACTTTGCTTTGATAAAGTGACTGTTATAGGCCTATACAATATATTAGCCTGTCAGATTTATATTTAACACCAGCTAATTTAATCCAGGCTTTTACGTAACATGAACATTTTATGAGATTAACACATTTCGTCACCGATGTGCCTCTGGAGAACAGTGTCTGGCTATCAGCGTCATTATTTAGTGGCATTTCTTTGTAAAAAAAAAAAAGTATTGCAGACTTGGCTTTCAGACTAGAGTTTAGAGATTCACAATGAAATTAATTTCCTGTTCTGTAGGCTGGAGGATCAACATAATTTATGACTTTGGGTTGTCTAGGGCCTGGTTGTCTCTAGGAAATTAGGATTTAGAGGAATTATTATCAATCAATGATAAATCTGGCTCATAATCTCTGTCACATACCCCTCTCTCTGCTGTATGTTCAGTCTCTTCTGATTTGCTCTTGAATCAAGGATCTTACATGTAATTAAAATTAAAGGCACATATGACGACAGATTTACACATAAAAGGTAATATAAAATCTGAATTTTTATTGATGATCTTTCTTGTCCGATCCGTCTGTTTGAGGATCTGTTCACAGCCCTGGGGAAAAAGGCCTCTGCCGAGTAGGAAACCAAAGCTGGAGTCAAAGCTCTGTTCTCAAAGCTAGTTATAATGAACTCTGCATGTTTGAAGTCAGACATGCACACATCTCTGCAAAGACTACCAAACTTAAATATAAAACGCTACTCTATAAATGCAGTCAACTGATAAAGTATACATAAATAGTTAGATATTGTTCATTCATGATGAGACATCTTATATCCACTTGGCACTGTACGGCCTGATAAATTGTAGAATTCCCATCCAAATATTGGGAATTTGGGAGGATAAACTGTTACAGTATGTCTTATCCTGTAAAACACACCTATTGACAATTATGGGCCCAAAGCAACTGAATTTCTATTAAATTTGTTGTGTATAATAATTGTCCCCAGAGGAGGAACTCAGTGTTTTTGTTGCCTCATGATGTACTTTAATTGTGCATGGAGGTTTTCTCATAACCTAATTGTAGCAGATTGCTATGAAATTTGCAGAGAGAATTTATGACCCCAAGAGGATAAACTCGTTTGGTTTTAATGAATCCTGCACTTTCCTCGAGATAACACAAAGTAAATTATTGGCAGACACACTTTTACACACAAAAAAAAAAATGTTAGTGGTAAAATATGGTAAATATAAACACGAACAGAACCAGCCTTATATTATTATACACCGATCAATAATGTTCAAGACTGAATGAACAAGAGTGTTCAAGTTTATTATGGATTTGTGAACACAGTGGGATTAAAACAAATATGCACTGAATGTATTTTATTTTCTGTTAATTGTGCATGCATATAATTGCAATCAGCATAATTATTCATTTCTGTATTTATTAGCCCTGCTCGTTGCATAGCTCTTGGGATGGCGATGTCAGCTAGTCAGTCAGTCTAACACTCTTTGCAGAGTGAATATTTTGGCAGATGTTTGCAATAAAATTTGGTACACTTATTAACTTAGTAGGCAATCCAATTTGACTAAACTGAGGACTTTTTTTTTTTTTTTCTGCACAGTTGTTACAATAAAAAGCTCGAGCTTGTGAACTTGAAGAGTAAAAAGACACTTTAAAGTGTTCTTTAGGAGGCTATATGTGATATTCATGCAGTTTAAAACTTAACTACACACGATGCACTCTAGGTTGTTTTTGACCACTTAGTTGAAATTGCACATATCTACAGTTCAGAAATAATTGTATTTGGGAGTGCAGACAGGGGTTTTCTAGGGAAGTGGATTGAAGTCCTTTACATCTCTATCAGCAAAGTCAGAGCAGGCAAGAAAACAAAGTGGGGCCTGGGTGAAAGGATTAAGGAAAGAAGAGGGCCCAGAGCAAAGTGCTGCTGTCGGTCTGATAAGTTTGCTGAGGAGGCTGATTCACATTCGAATTTGGCAGACATCAAACCATTATTGCTTGCAGAGGACATGAGCAAAAGTAAGTACATGATTCATTTTTCTTAAACTGTACCTCGAAACCTGTAACAGCGCAAGCTGGGACTAGAACCCTTTTGTTTGCATAGCTACAACTCACAACAGCTACAGCCACTTGATTTATGTGTCTTACTGAGCTTATTTAGCCAGATATCTAGATTAGATTATGTGGCATGCAGCTCAGTAAATTAAACCTGATAGAGAGGCTAAAGTCTCATTGCCAACCTGAACCAGCAGCAACTCCAGGTCCCCATTATCTTTTGTTTTGTTACCTGGTGACAAACAGATATTAAACCCCCTTAAAAATCCTCCATCAAAAACATTTCTTTGTCGGTTTGCTTTAATTAGTACCATCAGTACTTCATAAAAGCTTGATATGCTCCGAATTACAACGAATGTTTCTTCAACAACAGAAGCACTCAGTGCTGATTAGTTAAGATCCGTTATCATCATTTCTGTTGTCCTTTTGTTTATATTTTTCTGTAGAGCTCTAATAATGCATCTACTTCAGCTACACCTAGCCACCCACAGAGGTAACCTATGATTTGACTTGCAAATAGGTGCGGCCATCAGTATTCAAATGTTTTTATGTTTAATCATCAGGTAAATGCGGCCAATTTTCTCAATATCACGTCAAAGTTAATCTATCCACTTGACTCGCGTTTCCCTGTCCCTTCAAATGAATATTTCTGCTAAAATTACGTGCAGGAAATTCCGATTTAACTACTGACTGTTACACATATTTACTGGATCAGGTGAATAAGGTGTGTGATACACTGCGACTACCTTTAAAATGTCATCTTTATCTTTAATTGTAAATGTTCTGGTCAACTTGTAAATGTAAGCCCGATTGTCTCTGTCCTTTTAACAAGTGCTTGGTTCCCATCAGCTCTTGAGAATCTGGGTCATTGGCTAAGTGGTGCAACTCTATCACCAACTAGTTGCTTAATTTGTCTGTTTGCTGGTTTCAGCTAAGCAAGTAGTGAACACCTGGCTTGTCAGAGCATGAGTGTGAATGCTGTTACTTCCCATAAACTGACTTTGGATTTGTGGTTACTACCAGGTAGATGTTGATGACCATAATAAAGTGACTGGGAAAACTACTCAGTTCTCTCTTGAAATGTTGAAATATGAAGAGATTTTCCAACAGACGTAATGGTCTCAGTTTCACATATTGGTGGCATTTCACCTGTACTGTAAAGAGAAGTATGTTTGTAAGTGGTAGGCTTCAACTCCCAAGTTTGTCAAGGCAGGGTAATGTAGCATTGACCCAAATGTGTCAAACATAACAGCGATCAGCATCATGAGCAAAAAGCATAGCAATGAGAGCATAAACCCTAAAATAAATATGTCATTTATTAAACAATTTAAGAGCACATGGTATAAAGGGAAGTTCATGTCTTTTGGTTCTACTCGTGGGCGCTACGAAATTCTCTGTGCAGACGAAGCGAGTAAGTGGGTGTTGAGGCTGCAGGCAGGAAATTGTACAAGGGGATTAACTGTCCTTGAGTATGTTGGCAAGGGTGCACAGAGTGGCCTCATCATGCCTTTCACTCAGTGATGGAAGAGAAAAAGACAGAATGCCGGCGATCCTGCAGCATTGTTTTTGTACCCTCTTCAGCTCCTCAGAGGCCTTTTGTGAGCCCAACCAAACTGGGCTGGCATACTAAAGGATTGGACGAATGAAGGTCAGGTATATTTGTTTTAGAATGTCACATGGGAGACCAGCTCTTACACTGAGGTAATGGATCTTTGGCCACGTCTTTGAGGGCATATATTTAACGTGGGCATCCTATGACAAATCAGAACTTCAAAAAAGTTTACAGGTGGAGACTCTACTGATGTTTTGTCCAGAAATTGTTGGAGCCAGAGGAGAGGGGATGTTGCCCTTTGTCCTGTCACTTATTGGTCTTAATTTATTGCCAGTGAAAACTCTGACCCTTAAATATGATGGTAACTTTGATGATTGCAAAGTTACCATCATATTTAACATGGGTAATGGAAGGACGCAGACATGAATCCAGGATGTTTATGCAAATGAAACAAAACAGTGTCGGTCATTCAAACAGATGTAGTAGGTGCTCACTCGCTGCTCTTGTAAGGACAAGACTCACAAATATAATCCATGTTGCTTTGTGGTCGATAAATCACCGGAACAAAGTCGCAGTGTTCAAGTGCTTCCACAGCAAGTCATTATTATTCTTATTTAGATTTGTCACGATACCAAAATGAGTAACCGCGATACTATACCAGACAAAGTATCACGGTTCCGGGTATTATCGCGATACTGCGGCTTTTTTTATTATTATTATTTTTATGAACTGCGATGTATTTGTACAAGTTATAAATACGTATTAATTACTTATAATGTTGTTTGGTGCATGATAAACATAAGACTGGTGAAGTAAGAATTAGACTGAAACAAGTTTGAAACAACAAGTTTGGTTTTTTTGAGCAAAATTAGTGGTGCCGCCGACGACTCGCCGCTGTGTAGTTCGGTTGCAGTAGTTGCCATGTGGGTTTGTTTACAAGGGAGCAGCGTGCAGTGAGAAGCCGGGAGGAGAGTAGAGGTGGCCGCTATGTAGCGGAAACTGGCACCAGTAGTATACTAATCCACGGTACTACCATCGTGTAGAATTTCTAGTATAGTAGGAACCGTTACGATTTGGCACCGCGGGGTGCCGTGGGTACCGTGCAACTCTATTCTTATTATTGAAAAAAAACGACATAATCATTCTCATGAAGACCAAAGTGCGGAGGGAGATTATAACAATTTTGTAACAATTTGTGACAATTTACTGTGTTCAAGAGCCAACTTCAAAATCTAATGTCTTGGTGACTAAGTGGGCTAAGGAACATACAGTACCATGTAAATGCTATGTTCGGTTTCAAATCCACCACTTGCTTTATATATAATGCTGGCTCCTGTCTTTCCATAATTTCTCTCGTCATCCTCTGAACTAATGAAAGCTAAATAGTACAAAATGTCAGAAAAGGAGTGGTAAAAGAATGTAAAAAAAAGCCGTCTTTTGACCCTGTCTCTGAGATACATTAGTGAGCTTCAAGTGTGTTTTTTGTGTGTGTGTGTGTGTGGATGTGTGACTGTGAGCTGACTGGCTGGCTGACACATAAGCTTACAGTACTTGCGTCTGAACGTCAATAATATTAATATATATCACCATTTGGCCTGTCACAAGGCTTTTACTGAAGCTAAAAATCATAAACACATTTACACTTTAATCAATATCGTAAAAATATGGCGCTGCAATGAGTGTTCCTTTTCTCCTGAGACATGGGTGCCAAACACATTAATAGAACTTGAACATAATTTATGGGCTGAGGGGCGCCACTACAGCATTTGAACGGTTATACGTCTCTCGATTGATTGAAAAGGCTGGGGAAAATAACATTTTCTGCGATGGTTGTAATGAGATACCCATAGCAACTGATAATGTGTTCCAAAAAAGACTGCTAATGGTCGCAATGATGAAGGATCAAAAACAGTTATGCGATTTCATGTCTATCCAGGCAACATGCTGTGTATACCATTTAAAGTTTTAGTGAACAAACATAAATTAAAATGAGCTTCTAGAGCGAGTTCTAACAGAAATGCAAACAGCGAGCAGGAATGTGGAGAAAGGTCCATCAGAGCCGCCGTCGTAGAGGGTTTACAGGAAACAACCGTTTGTTTATAATTCATGATTATGACAGGAAATTATGTGCATGGATTCTACAATCACTACAGATTGAAGTGCATCAGAAAAATAAGAGCCAATTTACATTTTTGGGCCAAGAGATTGATACTAATATTCGTTTGCTGGTGATGCTAAATGAGCTTATTGTTATTAAAGGCTACAGTATGTGTGGGCCTAACCACTACAATCACGTATTTTCCGCAGTTTTTAATTTAACAGGAGACCTTCTATTGTCTATGACATTCTAGGGAGGACAAGCTAGATTGTAAATGTTTCAGTCACTTTGGATAATAACCTGTACTGGTCAATAGGGGGTGTATTTTTGTCTTAACTGCTCCACCTGTGACTGTTCACTCCCTCCTAGACTAAAATAAGGGATGAATCTAAATATGTGTCTTAGTATGAGTATATAGAAGTTAGAAGTAGTGTTCTTTCTTTAATATATTCTTATGCGAGGAAATATTCTCATAGACAAACAAAACTCATGTTTACGTTCACAGTTACTCATCAAAATCTGTTGTTTGTATCCTTGAAGTCGAACATATTGAATGTGTTTCCTCATTCATAAAAAGCTAGCAAGCTCTCTTTTTCCTGCCTTTGGTGGCACATTGTTGCATATCTTGTCATGTTACCCCCACCAGTTGATCACTGTGAAACTACTGGCAGGACTGTGTATCTTGACAAACGCGTGTTACCTAATTAAGACCTTTCGCTTTCTTTTTCCACAATGTAACGTAGCTGCTTTTACTTACATAAAGGATATGAATACTTATTCCACCACTGGGAAAACTATCAAGCTTAAAATGTTGAATGTATTTTTTCTTCTTTACAGCATAGGTTTTTGTATTTAGTTTCTATTATTTGAATTAACTTTTATAAAATCAATAACACCCGCTTAGCTGTCTGCGTCTGGGGACAGGTTGTCAACAACTCCCCTGCCCAATGGTTATAATGTGAAAGCTTAGAAAACCCAGTTTCTGCTACTGAAGTATAAAAATGATAGTGAAAATATTGTAGTGCATATTTGTTTTTTTCTAAAGAGACCAACTAAAACTGCAGCTCTGAGCTCTTTCACGCAGTCACGCTGTATTTGCGGGAAAGGTTTCTGTGCTCAGCTGTCCCCATTCCGCAGTATGGACAATCCACCACCGTGCCCCGATCTCACATTAGTCTTCGTCTTCATATTCCATTCTTAGCATGTCTATTGCTCAACTTTGCTGGCTGACAGGTAATAAATCTTAATATGAATGCATAATGGCATGAATATTGGAATATATAATGCACGTAATACTTGTTTGGTTACGGCTGCCAGGGCATAATCTGACTTTGAAAATATCTGTCATTTGTCAGCTTTTTGCATGTGGTTCCTCAGAAAGTCACTGAATAACATCAACAATTCAAGAACATCTAGACCAAAGATCTGAGAAATTTTTCTTTGGACATTGTGAGTTTACAATGTATTTTTTATGTCATGGGCTGGTGTTCAATTTCTTTTGCAAATGAGTTTTCCAGAATTCCTCATTAATCATGAGCTGGGGAATCTCGGCCGTGTTAGCGCAGCACGAAGGAATATTTTTGTTGTTTATTTGTATATTTCTTGTTTTCTTCCATTTCAAATAAGCCTGCAGCATGTTTGACAGCACTCTGTTTTGAGCAAGCACAGTGGTGGAAGCGATGGGAGTGGTGTCTGCAGAGGGAGCTTGTTAAAAGGAACAACTCTGGCTTTCATGAGAGACGAGTATGCAGACGACTGGAGGCATGCTGTGCGGGAATCTATAGGCCTTTTTAGGGATGGCTGCATCAAATGCACTCGCCTGGTGCTGGAGTGGTGGTTTGGGATTGAAGGATGTCCATGCACACAGCAAGGGTCCTTTTTTTCCCCCCCCACACAGCACACCACAAACACTAAAACGTGTTTGACAAGATGACTACCAGTGTTGTAGACACTGACAGTGACAAAAATTACACATCTGAAAAGCGTAAAGAGTTTCGTATTCAGTCACAGTTGGTGTTAAAATCAGACGCGCAGGACATTTAGTGATGTTTTTAATTCAAATCTGAAGCCCTCTTTGTCCGAGACACGGCCGAGTACAAATGTGGCAGATTTTGAGACGAGATCTGTAAAAAAGTGGTCTAAAGACTAAAACCAATCTCGAGTACTACAAAAACTGATCACCGCAGTCATTTGTGTTTATACCATTTCTCAAAAGTCAACACCGTATTCGTGTATCGTATCTGTTGTCTGAAGCTGAAATATGTCTTTCACAAAATGAAGTGTTTAATAAGTGTTTTGCTCAAGGAGGCTTCAGCAAGCTCTCTCTGGAGGAGCTGGGGATCAAACCAGAAACCTTCGGATTACCAGACGACAATACTCGGAGTCGAGAAAAGAAATGGTCTTCAAAATGGAAAACTGGTTTAGAGTTTAGTTGTTTTATTTTTTTTTTAAAGGTAACCTAAAAAAAAAAGAATCATTTCTGTGACTCACATTTTACTTTCCATCACTTTTTATTGATTGAGGCAAAGGCAGTTACTCACCATTACAATTCAGTTCAAGTGCACAGTATGTTCATGCCTGATATAGACCAAAAGACATTGATTCTTGTGCAATCAAACTTGCATTTGAACCTGATTACCAGCGATCTGACAGCTGCACACTCATGAGCCGACCCACAGTGCTTTGCAAGCGTATCTCCGGGTGCTTCCGGATCACGCACGTTCAATGTCCTTCAACCCTGAATCTGCCCTCACCATCAAATATCGTGAAAATTTGAAGCAGGCAAATGATTACAATCAGCTCCTGATTGAACTCCACCGACCTTCGTGAAACAAATGTCTCTTTAAAACG
The DNA here is from genome assembly GCA_036365135.1 of Miichthys miiuy. Classification (NCBI taxonomy): domain Eukaryota; kingdom Metazoa; phylum Chordata; class Actinopteri; family Sciaenidae; genus Miichthys; species Miichthys miiuy. The sequence goes on from CM071603.1 coordinate 27,004,855, forward strand.
CGGTGGTCAATGTCAAACTATTCCCTTTTCTTCCGTTGGGAGGGCGGAAGGGTCCAGTCCACACTGCTTCATCTGGACGGCGATGTCAAACAGGTAGTCGTAACATTCACACCTACAAAGCGCAGCAGTATTGGTGAAGAAACAATTTTCTTTGTTAAATATGTCTGACATCTTCTTGGTCATAAACAAAATCAAAGAGATGAATAATGCTGGAAGGTAAATGCTCACATGGTCTTGGCTTTTTCCCACGACTCCCCCCAGACGTAGACACCATGACGGCGGACGAGGACGGCACATGAATCTGGGTATTCTTCTATTGCCAAAGCCATCCGGTCTTTCAAGTCCTTCTCCTCTGGTGTATTTTCAATAATAGGCACGACGAGTGTGTCATCATACCTGGACATATGCAGGGTACAAAATGACAAATTTACACTCAGGCTGTTAACTTTTTAGTGGCATTAACTTTTCCCATTAGAGTTCTGTCAGATAGAGGCCAGATATATAGACACATTCCTGCTCTCAGAACCTGACACTGCCGTCTGCTGCGCTGTCTCTCTGATTTGGAGGCAATCAAATCAAAATATTACAATGACTATGAATCAGGCATGTGGCTCGGGAGGTAGAGAAGGTCAACCACCGATCACGGGGTGGCTCGAACCACACCTCCTCGTGTCCACATGTTGAAGTGTCCTTGGACAAGACACTGAAATACAAATTGCTCTCAATGGTCAGGTCAGTTCCCTGCGGGGCAGCTTGCTGCCATCAGCGTGCGCATGAATGGGTGAATGAGCGGTGGAGAGTTTGTAAAGCTCTGTGGATAAAAGCTCTGCTGCCTCCTTCGCAGGTCCCAGATAGGAACCATCTAAACCTCTGCCAACATTTGGCCCTTTCTTCTGGTGCCTGGATGGGTAATGAGCACGCTGTCAAATCTTTGAACTGCTAAAATGTTATTTCTATCCGGCTTTGCAATAAATGCTAACATTTGAAGGCGGATCCTGAAGGAAATGGGGCCGTTTCGGATGACTGAAAGTATTATTTCACACAATTACAGACACAAACCAAAATGTATAAAATCACAGAACACGTTTGAAGTAGCGGCTCGCGTGTTTCAGCCTGTGATTTGCATCAGGGTTGCTGGGAAAACGAAGGCAAGACGGGGCACATTTATGTACGAAGAGATCATATCATAGCCAAGAAAGAGCTGTTCATATCATCATGTGTTTAAAATATAAATACCTGCAGACAGATTAAAATGGCACTCTTCATCTGTTTGATTTGATAAGGATCTTAAACCTGATGAAGGAAATGAGCCTAACGTTCATTTCCACGGCAAGTTGGCAGCTTCTGGAAATTTCTACTGTCAGACTGATAGTAGGTGAATGAGTGCCAGAGCTCCACCTTCACTAATTATTCTTGGTAGGCAAGCTTTGATTCATTTTATGTATCCTTGGAAGAGGAGCCACAGATTAGTTTGAGACACCAGCGAGCGGAATATACTGAATAAGAAGCGGCCATTTCTAACATGATGATATGTTAAATATAATCATCTACCATTGTAGCCATTGTACTTAAGTTTGTATTTTTCAGGCCTGTGTGAAAAGGCTCAAACAAAGCTGAAGTAGTCACTAAATTATATTATTTTTCACTGTACACTAGTTCTTGTTGGCGTATCAGGGAATCTTTATCGTCCCTGACGGGCGATTTGTTGTGCAGCAGCAGATGTAACATAAATAACACATATACAAACAAAGGTAACGACAACCAGTAAAAGACTAAATAAATACATACTACATAAAAATATAATGTTAATTCAGGTGATTTTTTTCCAACAATATGTGCATGTAAATAGCTTTTGTGTGTCTGTTTTTTGAATTTTAAAGTTTGGTTCAGCTGAAGTCTCTGGACATGCCCTGACTGTGAGGAAACAGATAAGACTCCGAGGTCTATTACTCATGTTCTAGCAGATTTTGAAGGTGTGGTTTAACCTTTAAGCTCCCTTTGGTTAAGTTAGGGAGTTAGGTTACAGAATTACACAGTTGAACTGCAAGATTTCAAGTTACAACAACCAAAATCAGTTTCATTACAAACGTGAGGTCAGGCAGGGTCCTGCTTTATGTCCCATATTTCACACCTTCACTGTCTTACCAGAGCTTAGTTTTACAGTTCACTCGTCCTTTTCTGCATAAGAATACAACTGAAGTAGAAATTAATAACATAATAAAAGACGGCCAGAGAAGATGGATATTTGTATTGCATTGTTTTCTGAGCCACGGCAACCATGGCCAAGCTGGGAGCATGGCTGAGAGTAGTGACAAGTCAACAAGCATACTGAAGTCCTATCACCTCGTTTAAAAGGCACTTTCTTATTTTTTAATTAATCAAAATGATTTCAGAAGGCTTTGCTGCGGACTCAAGGACTCACTCTAAGATTTGAGCTACCAAGTTGCCTCTAAACACAGCCTGTGTGCACGTCTCTGTAAATTGTGTGTTTTGACACTTTCGCAGTATTTATACAGCACCTACAGCAGCTTTAACAGAAAAAAAAAAAAGGAATTCTTCTACAATATAAGACCTTTAAGTGCAGCGTGTCTGCCCACATGGAGCGCGGACACTCTATTCTATATTTGTCATTCAAAATGGCAAACGCAGTCAGTGAGTCTGCAGCTATGATCTCGACTATGAATGCCAAGATACTTTCAAACCTCGGCTTGACCAAGAAATCAAAACGCTCAGACTTCACTAATCCTTGCTGCTTGATTACATACCGATAGTTAGCGCCTGAGGTGCCCTTACGAATCCCCTTGATCATTTCCTGGTGTGTTATCCTGAACTCTTTGCCAGGATACAGCAGTGTTGCCATGACAGCAGCCTTGGAGTGGGTGTGTATAACTGCCTGTGCCCCTGCATTTTAGAAAAGGAAAAGCAGATTTTGATTTTTGAGTGTCATCTACTAGTACTGTCTTTCCCAAATGATAACCATAAAAAGGAAAGAACGCTTGCCACCGCCCACAGATGACGAGCAGACTTTAAAAGGTGCACTATCCTTTGAAATTCTTTGGGACAAATTTAAAAGGATAGTGCAGGGCGTCAGACTTAGGGGGCTCTGTTAGCAGAATATGACAGAAATGCAACATGCACTACGACTTCATTAACCTATAACCACCTGAAAATAAGAATAGTTGTGTTTTAATTACCTTCAAATGAGCCTTTTATATCTACAGATGCTGCAGTCCACCATGTTGAACCGCCACGACAAAAACTAAACACTCGTGATTTTTTTTTTTTGCACGCTTCAAAGACGCCATACTTTCTCCTTCACGCTAAGGAGGCGAGAGTGCCGCAATCAGCAACTACTCTGATAGATGACCATGAATTCGTCACGCTGGTCCTTTAAATCGTGTTCATAACGGCTCTACTTTTATCAGTGATTATAAGTGAAGAATAAAAAAACATTGCAGGATGGAGGATATGAGCAATTAATACAAAAGCCTTTGTTTAGCGTGAGGTATTTAATTACAGTGTTTTCAGCTGGCGACTGCGAGCCTGCTTCTTTGTGAAACTGCAATCTAACAAACCACAACTTTTACAGAAAGAGCGCTACTTTGTAAAAAAAAAAAAAGAAAAAAAAAACTTGTTTACAAGAGAAAGAAGAACAGAAGGGAATTATTTAGAGCCTATTGATTTTACAATTTTGTTTCCATGACTATTTATTACATCATTTCTAGCGACAGAATGATGTTCCGCCTTGAGATAACCAATTTCATTCAGCCTTTCAAATGAGGAACGTCTACATTCAAATAAAAAATAAAAAAATGTTTTTTTCCCGCTTTCCCATTTCGTTCTTTGTGTCGTAGTACACTGCGGACTGGACTCTGACACAGACAAAACAAGTGTATCACTGACTTAATTAAAAAGATAATTGGTGGTGTGTGTATGAATGTGAATGAGAGTGACTCACCTCTCATAGTGTAGGCATTCATAAAAAGCGGTGTGCACTGGCTCTTCTTTAGCTTCTTCCAGGCAGGTGGACAGCTGATGTCTCTCTCTTCCATGTCGCACACAAACATGTCGTCTGGCTGAGCAACACAAATATCGGATTTAAGATGCAACTCTTACATGAATACTGCTCAGTCACATCTTTGATTAGAACCTGCTCACCTGTATCCTCTCTTTCTGGACGCCTGATGGTGCAATATAGATCTGCTCCCTGCGTGATATATACGACAAACAACATGCTATGTATTAATATCAGAGGGAAAGACGAGGACGGTGAAGTGGTTCTTGAAATAGCGACTCCAGGAGTCCTTTTTTTCAGACCATAATGGAGGATCACGGCCTTGCACGGCATACAAATAGACGGGCTCATCGGAGGTTATTTTGTCTTTATATCAAAGAAAATGTGGGGGTGTAATGTAGTGAGTAGAAACTTTATGGCTACATTAAAGAAACTACTCACTAAAGATTTTCAAATCATCCATAAAGAACTCAATCCCTCGGGCGCTTTTTGTTAGTAATCCTTTATAATTCTGCAACAGTATTAACAAGACGTTTTGCAGTTATTGCTGAAGTCGTCGTCATCATTTTGAATCTGTAATTCTTTTTGTGTCATGCAATGCACTCTGAACTGCAAATGTGCAATGTAAATAATGTTATAATGACTACCTGATGTGTCATTTTCATAACCAAGAAATTTGTCATTGCTCCAAAATGTAACGTTCTACAGCCTTGAACGAGGCACGTAATGAAAAAAGTCTGAGCTAGAAAGGAAGAAATCAACTGGTTATCGGTGTTTAACACGCAACCTCAGAGCCGATCCCCGCAGAATCGCAATGATCATATTTTTGTTTAAATGCTGAGAGCCCGAACATTTCCCCATAGGATGTAGAGGATAAAGCCATTGTACGCCTCTTTATCTAACAACAAACACAGCAGATAAAAGAGCAGCCTATTGATTTTTTTTTTTTTGTGTGCAAGGTTTGGCGAGACCGCCTCAGGCTCTGAGTCACTTCTGAGTCAAACTAAAGCTGCGGCGAGGAAAAAAAAAAAAAAAAAAGGTTTCAAAACTTAAAATTCAGACCTGAACGCACAGGAAATAAAAATACACTCATGTAGAACACAACACACACTTCATGTATTACATATTTTCATCTGGATTCATTTATTTTGTAAGTTAATAAGTGTTAAACAGTTTTTAGGTTGCTGAGACGAACATTTAAAGCAGGATAAAGCTGAAAGGCCCACATTTAGTAGACGATAGTGGGGCTTTAAATATCTCCTGTTTTGAATCTCGATTCAAAAAAAAAATATGAAACAACAACTGACAGCTAGAAAACAGTAATTACTCTGTAAATAGCACATCCATTTTGAGGAGTAAGTAAGTGTGTTAGTATAGTGGAGCTGAGAACTGCTTGTTTTCTATCTGAATCTGCAGCTATAATAATTTAACAAGGCGAAATGAAAATCTCCCGTGGATCATTTTAGAGTTACAATGTTTTCTTCTATCTGAATGAAAAACCACGGTACATGCAGCGGCAGTCAGTAAATCCTGTTTGGTTTCATCAACTTCCCCCTGTTGGCTTAAATAAATGTCTGCCACTCCCCCGTTTCAAACAGGGATTTGCTAATGGTGTTTTCTTTGTAGCTGCCATCCAAAACAACACAGTTCAAAGATGTTTGTAATAACCTGTCAAAGCCTTCAGTTTGTATTCGGTTTCATTATGGCACAACTGTGGCTTCTGCCTCTAAACGAGATTTGCACACATTGTCAAAACCGATATGACTGACCTCACCATCAACCTGAACGGAACTTTTGTCGGCATACAAATGTTTCTAAAAACTCTCCGTGACAGAATTACATTTTTGGCATAAATGTCAAAGACATGCAGCAGAAAAGTTGCGGTGAATTAGTTTCGCAGCCTTTAAAAAGAGCAATGTGCATGATATGGACAGAATTATAGCTCATAAATGTTGCATTACCAACAGAATGTGAAGAGCTATAAAATGTATTCTATATGTATTGTGTTGCAGAGATGCAGTATCTACTGAAATTAGCATGCTAACCGACTAGTTTCTGTCCATACTTTCTTGTAATACCACCGGCATCCAGAACGCCCTAAGGCCAACATGAAGACGAAGGCGAGGAGATGCGTGCACGGTGGAGGGCCAGAGCTGCTGCTGGCCGACAGAAAGATGCTGCAGCCGGGATCCCCGGGGGAGCTGTAGAGAAGAGACCCAGGGGCAGAGCTTTCTCGAGGAATAAATCCTCAATATTCATGCCAACTTCTGCTCTGATCTGGACGCGTTTTAACTTTTGGGATTAAAACTGGATTCATCTTCACTCGTGCTTCTTAACCTGTCTGTGGCAGTGAACGTGCACACGTCAACCGTCTTTGGGCACCCAGAGCTCTATGATACTATTTTATATGATATTACCTGGTGAGTGCTGGTTGATTCCAGGCCTACTTTACTATGAACTAGGTTAGCAACGCCCCCATTGATAGGAACTCCATTCAGAAGTCAGAGTTATTTGATCTGTCAGTTGCAATTAAATCACAGTTAATGTGTTTGTTGTGAATATTAATTATTGCTCTGAGAGTTTGGAAAGCTGTTCATTTTTGGAGGACACTGCCAGTTTTATTGATAATCTCGAAAAGCTTCATTGCATCAGTGCTGGAAGGAGGTGAAAAAGATGCCTCCTGTTTTAGTACGTGGCCATGAATTACACAATGGGATAGAGAGTCACACTCGAGGGAGTATAAATAAAAAGACCATTTCAGATCCTTCGCAGTATTCCGCAAGAAATGAATCCACATACGAACCCTCGTCTCAGACTGATCCCGCCGCCTGTCCCCGTCACCCATCCCAGCTGGTAGAAGAGTCGACATAACTCGGGGATGAGCACCCGAGGGTGCTCCCTCTCCTGAAACAAACACGAAACCAAGTTAACCAAGTTATTAGAGCTCGAGTTTAACACCCTTCACATTCTGTTAGTTCATGCCGTGAATAAAAAAATAAAAATATGTGTTGGTTGTTGCTGTATCTGTACTGTGTCACTGTAATGGAAACAGCAAACTCCCACGAAAAGATCAAAGGCAACAATAAATCGACTCTATCAAGTATTGCCAATCTGATTATTCATCTCTGCCACAGGGCTGTATTGTCATCCAAAACTATTAAAAACACATCAGGTATGGGCTTGATTAATTACCATGAATGCACACAATATAATGTATTTTGGCCTGATACCTGAGCCACTCCTTCTGCTTTAAATGCTAACTAGGGAACCAAATGTGTCTGAATCCACAGTGGAAAATAGTCCCGAACAGAACACTTGTTATTCCAGTTTGAGTAATGTTTGCTGAAATGAATTATTTAGCCTTTAAAAAGTAAACACTATATATCTGGTATCTGTTTTTAAAGACTCGTATCTTCAGTGGGAACTGATGCACTCATGACTGATACTGTTGTCTGGAATTTTCACCAGTCGTATACTTAAAATGTGCATTATGTGTTCAGTCACGCTGTGCCAGGAGAGTGTCACAGTAACACAGACATCATATTATTATACGTGGTGACCCATGCGATTACTGCCACTGAAGAACGAGTCTGTCACGTCCATGTGTAGGTTTCATTGCATCACGTCACGCAAGTGCAGTTCAAAGTGTTCGTCTGTCTGTTGCGCTCGCCTGTTTCTCCGCGGCTTCTTGACCTGCTTCTTGGCAGCCGTTGCTGGTTCCGCACAAAGACGACATTTCCTGCGAGAAAACGCATTGACCACGTTTAGAGACAGTTCACAACGCCCAGAGAAGATGTCTGGGAAATGGTTGCAATCACATTGATTTTGGTGTCATGTGAGACGAGCTTTGTGCTTTTAACTCACAATGAAACCGCATCCTGTCAGTGTCTTACTTCCTTATTCTGATTTACTCAGTGTTGACACTGGATACTGTTGAAATAACACTGGGAAAAAGAAAAAAGGAACCGATTTACAGTTCTCACTAATTCCTTTCTTTCCTTGTCCTCCCACACATCAGTTAACGTAGACGTAACGCTTTCCTTGGAACAAACAGCTACACAAATCTTTAAAGATGATTTTTTTTTTAGTTAAGGTAACAAGTAAAAAAAAAGTGCACATGATTTTGTCGAGAACAAACTGAATTAAATGACTCTACGAATGATTTAAAATGGAATAAAAACAAATCAAACAGAGAAATAAAGTGGAATACAGTAAACATTCACTCACAGCTTCAAACTAAACATAAGGCTACATTAAAAATGTTTAATAACTGAATGAATTGTTTTGCACAGTGACGTGAATAAGTCAAAAGGTATATTTCATTTTCAGTGTTCTCCAGCAGAAAGCAGCATGGGCCTGAACGTTTCCTTCTTTCTGAGACACACTAGCCATGTCAGGCACTGCGATTATGCAATTATCAGGAGTTGGTCCATCGAGATAAGCGGTACCATGGAAGTCAAAACAATGAAGAAGCTCACATTCTTATTCGGAAAAAAAAGTCTTTCCATCTCTCAAGAGCGGTAACTCTTTTCCAAAAGGAAGTAAAATTATCTTACAGTAAAAAGGCAAGCTAAAATCGCCTGGGGTGCTGAACACAAGACCACAAGGTTGGATGACATTATCGCTGTCAAGTGTCGTTTTCGTTCCGACAACACAGCGAGGTGTTAGATCTGAGAAGAATAACTTAAGACGAGCGCTAATACGAGCAGACTTTCGCATTAAGTTTTTTTATTTCACTTTGTTTTCTGTCTTTTTAAGGCGTTTTTCGTTCAATCAAAGCACTGCTGTAAATCCCTGACGTTTTCCCATTTAGTTTACTGTAACCTTCTCTTCCCTTGCGTCACCCGGCCCTCTTTAGCTCACCTTCAATTGGTGGACGGCAGCAAAAGACTGTTAACTAAGACTATCTGTTGACCTCAGTTCTCGCCCCGTTTCGTTGGCTTCCAGTAAAACACAAAACTGATTTTAATTTGTATTAAACTGCACACACACACACACACACACAAAAGGCCTTAGGTGATCCCTGCATATCAGAGCTGCTGACCCATTATTCCAGCTCGTGGCCACACCGCTCAACTGATCAAGGCCTCCTAATCGCCTTTGTCGCTCTGTGAGATCTGCTGAATCTGTGTTTTTTTTTTTTTTTAAGCAACTAATAAAAAAAGTCATTTCAGAGGTTAGTTTTTGTGTAAACACTCAACATTTGCTCTGGTTGCATGCCTTAACCTGTATAATGCATGTGCTGGCATGCATATATGTATGTATACTTGTACTTTTCATATCTGTATATTATCCAATATGTTCAGCATTTTGTTAAACAAATATTGTTATATAAAATTCTTATTAAGACCTGATTTGTTCAGGCTGTTTGACCACATCTCGTTTAAAAATCTGAAGTGATCTCAAATGTTTCCAGCTAAGGCTTTTGTTGTAGCTGCCCTGGAAATACTCTACATGTTAGCACACATACTTAATTGAGCAACACTGTTGCGTGCTTGTCAGTGAAACCATCTGCTCCACATACCATGGGGGAATGAACGCTGGCTTGGAATGAAAACTCAATATTACACAACACTTGACATACATTCTAAAGTGTGCCCGACTCTGGCCCCGTCGCCCCCATACATTAAAATAACTGTCAATGTAAATATAAATGAATTAAATAGTGAAATGATTATATATGTTGTTGTTTTTTAATACATAAAATGAATCAGTATTTTAATGACACATTTAAGTAATTATTTAATGGTGTATTTATTGATTTAATTTTGGCACTTTTAGCCCTCCATACGCAGATGCTTACCTGCCGTAAACAGGTGAGTGCAGGTGTGTTAAATCTGTACATGTGGAAGTGTATACATGGATTTGTACATAAAGAAGTGACGATGGGGGCCAAAAACAGTGCTTATGATGTTGTGGTGTTCACAATGAGTGCACTATTTCAGGTTTAACCACAAAAAAGGCTAAAACTACAGGTGATTTTTAACAAGATATTTAGACCCTAAAGAAATCAAACCTGTGTGTTTTTTCACTGAGAAGTTACAGTCCTTACATCATACTCACGTACTGCACCCAAAACTTTAAATATTACCCATCAACAGAGTCACCTTGAGCTTTTCTAACCTTTAACAAACTATTATTTGAGAATTTAATAAGCGGATGAACTGATTCTGAAAGTGATCACTTACTCACTTACGGCGCTGAAAATGAAAGTAAAGGAATTATATAACTGATGAACTGTGTGATAATGTAGGTTCGTTCTCAAGTTTCCAAGTTCTGGAGGAACGCTGTTCTAACGAAAAGCTGATAATTCAAAGGTTCAGTTCCGTTCAGGTCAAACAGAGTCAGCGTGCTGCTGTGGTGCGCGTTGGCTCACTGGAAAGTCGCTGCGGCACTAAATGGAACGCAGCCATAATTAGTATCATTGGAAACACCTGAGCTGACCCTACTGTTTCAAGTCAAAATGGCTGCTGTGGAAAAGGTTGATATTGACACTGTAGCGACCACTATGAGTGGAAAAAAAGGATGCTAAGAGGTTAAGCAGACTCATGCTGTCACGTCGGATAAGTTTTATGGTGATTATTATTCAACGAAATATTAACAAACTGCTTAAATTGGCATAACGAAACGATACGTGATGAAACAGGAAATATTCAAGTCTAACTCTCTCCCTCTTTGTCTGAATCCAGCCAGGTAAAGCAGCAGGTAAAGTAAGGTGAAACAAGACCACCCCTGTGCCTATTATTGGCATGTGTAGCGATCCAGAGAACGCGTGCGATCGAAACAAATCAACAACTCAAGTTATATATCAGGGATGTCCAAAGTACGGCCTGGGGGCCAATCACGGCCCGCGGTCAGATTTCATGCGGCCCGTAGCTTCTCCGGTTGACATATTATGTAATTTATTGTATTTATGTACAATAAATTGACATAATGAAGCATTTGAATGCACTAAATGTTAACCTGGAAGATGCTCAGTTTGGCTCCTGCAGATGTCTTGCATGCTGTAGTACTACGTCTTGTTTTCATTCCAACATAAACATAACTTAAGATCGACGGTGGCTGAGTGAAACGGAACGATGTGGAGTGATTTGCACTTTCATCGCGACAAAGAAAGTTGTTAACTCAGGCTTGACACAGGATTGCTCATCATTGTTATGACTGCTGAGTGTATTTCCAGGGAAGCCGCTGCAGGTTTTGGCTGCACAACAAGTCAAAACCAAGAAGTCAAGATCAGCTTTTCGTTAGATCCTTTAACAAACTATTATTTGAGGATTTAATAAGTAGATGAACTGATTCTGAAAATCTAAATGTACCTCTGTAACTTCAGACAGTTAAACGTGGTACATGGGGCAAACACAGACAGTGGCAGTGAGTCCATATGATTCATATTTAACTAAATAAAGTATTAATTTAGTCCTATTTTACAAGAAATGCATCAGTTACCTGCACAGCTGATGTCTCTGACTAACAACATGTGGCTAGCTGTATGGTTTTTAGCTGAATTATAACACTTGAGTTACACTAAAAGTTTCAGAAAACAACAGCGTCAAATGTGACTTATGAAAGGAGCAGCCAGCGCTCATTGATGCCGGCGTTGTCTCAGGTTTGAAGCATGAAAAGTTTGTCCATTTAAACCGGATAAATGCGAGTTAGTTTTTGCCCAGTCGATGCTAACTTAGCTGTGGCTAACACACGCACAAGTTTGCAAACAGCTTCGTTTAGCTCGCAGACTGATGGCGGCTGCGTTGCTTCTACCTCTGCTACCTTCTACGACTCCTTACCTTCATTAAAAAAAAAAAAACACACACACAAAGCAGACAAAGCATGACTCCTTACCTTAATTATGCTGTGAAATCAGTCTGTTGTTCAAACACGCGAAGTCCAAAACAGCTAACGTTACTGCTAACGGAAAAAACACGTCATCAACGTGCGACGTCCACGCGAGCAAACGTCAAAGCTGTCCACCAGCTGTCTGTCTATTTTTAAGTTTATTACACATTTTATCTGCCGTGGAAGAAATATTAAGAACATTTACTCAAGTAAAAGAAATATTCTATAATAAGAAAATAACACTCTATTGAATAATAAAAAACTTAACTGGCCAGGTGTAGAATAAATATGGTTTATGTAGCAGGTTACTTTACATGAGTAAGGTGGATATGACAGTATATGCAGACCGTGTATGAGTGATCATATTTTCATATTTAAAGAACTGAATTTAAACAGTGAGAATTAATACAGATGTACAGGTTACAGGATGTTTGAGGCACGGGGATTGTTCTTGACACTGGGTGTCTTATGTCAACTGTTCATTAGAGTGGTGGCAATTATGTTCTTCCACTGCTTATCCTGCTTTATTTAATGCATACAGCACGTGTATTTGTTCATTGCTCATTCACCATGTGCACCTTACTACTGTTTGATCTATGGTTAGATGATACATTTCATTTTGTCATGTGTGCAACGATAATAAAAATTGAATCTAAACCAGTTTATTCTTTTGACTTTACTATTCGTATGAGATTTCTCCTCCAGCAGCACCCATGTCCCTCTGTTATGCATCTGCTGCTCTGTTTGATAACTTTCTGTTTGGGGGGTTTTCACATCAGGCCCTGTCAGCTTTTAACCTCAAATATATTTTAAAGACTGTGATGACATCATATCTAATATAATTATGAAATAATAACCCCATTATTGTTTTTTTATTGCAAGATTATTTTTATTTGGCAAATCACTGAGTGTACAGAACATTTTTGATCTTTTTCCCATATATGCATATGCACAAAGGTTATTAAAAGACATAGGAAAACTTTCCGGCCTCTATCTTAACTTCTTATGTACACAGACATGCAAGAAGTAAATACACACCTTCATTCAAATTCAAATTAAAGGTGTCTATTTACTTCTTGCATGTTTGTGTACATTATCCATGTATACCCTTCCACAGATACAGATTTAACTCATCTGCATTTATATGCCTCTATATTCATCTGCATACCCGCCTGTTCTCACATGAGATCCTTCTCACATCTTATTAACAGTGTAAGTAGAACACAGGGAGGTTACATTTCTATTATTCCCATCAAATAGATGGAAGGAGCATGACATGCCAGTCACACAAAGTGTGCTTGTATTGAGTTATAAATTCAACCAGTTTATTCCAAATGTGTCTCTTTGGATCGTCAAAGAATAATTCAACTTCTCATCATTTTAGATATTTCCTGAATTGTTTAATACCAGTCTTTGGGTGTAGGTGGTACCGGAATTAGCCACTTTTTGGGGATTGATTTTTTTCCTTGCTGCCAAAAAGGGCCTGCAGCAGCAGCTTTGTATACCTCCTCTGTTTCAAAAACAAAATGTTGCCCAGATAAAGAGTCTCAGAGAGATCTTGTCTTGAATACCATGCGTAACGCTTTGTGAATGCCATCCAAAATAAACTCAGTCTGGGACAGTCCCAGAATGTAGGGAAATGATATGCCTCTTTTGAAATACATTGTCTGAAGCAAATTAAACTTGTATTCCTTATCATTTTTCCACTGGTGCTATCTCCAATACAACTTCACGTGTTATCAACAATCTCTTTCCACCGATATCCTCACATCCTCATTGCCAAGTATGTTGACACACACAAGAAGGCTTGCTTTGATTGTAGCTCCCACCATACTCATACACAATCCAAAACTAAGATTACCAAGAGCTGGATAACAAGCATGAATCATGCAGGTCATAGTGTTATGGTATACAACATATACAGAGCTGTGGTTGCAGTAGTGGAAAAGTACATGGATGCTTCCTGTTCCCCTTCTTTTCCCAAAACCACCTCGATGTTGAACACATACACAGGCATGCTGTTTATGCCTGTGGTTATATGAACATACACTGCATATGGAATCCATAAAATGCAAATGCAAAGACAATATATTTGATTTTATTCAAAGCAAGTCAGGAATGTTTGTTGTTTCATCTAGCCTGGACATGCTGTCTGTTGGATCTGTACCTGGAATGGGTTGCAGTTTCTCCATACAGCCACTCCTCCTCACAGCTCTTTGTTTCCTGTTGAATAGATTCCAAGTCCTATTGCATGTGGGAAAGTGTAGAGCCCTGTGAGTGCTCAGTGGAAGTCCCCATATTGGCCAAACTTGAGTCTGACAGACGTCAACGGGGGCTGTGAGTGTTCTCAGACAAGTGTCACCGAATTCTGCGCCGTTGGCACAAACACAGGCTAAACAGGGTTGTAGAAAAAAAAGTTGAAACAGGCCTACCAGCTTTAACATTACTGCCATATTCTGGATTTTCTCAAGGGGCTGCTCTGTGTATACATTTTCTGATTTTAATCTTTCTGAAATGCAGTTCAACCTTATTTTTTTCCAAACAACTATTAGTGTTTTGTTGCACATATGTGGAACTAATATTCCTTGTTCGATACAACGATGCTTGACTTTGTTGATTCCTTTACTTTTCAGATAGGGCCATCACTAGATTGATAACAAACTTTGGATCGAATCCCATGAAATGTGGTACAGACATTAATTATAAAAGAGAAAAAACGTAAATGTTAATGCAAAAAAGTGACGTTCAAACACAAAACATTGGAACAGACTAATAATCAAGTATTTTTGAATGGCAAAAAAGTTATGTTATGTTATCTACAATGATGTCTGTTTGCAATAAGCCTCTATGTGTAATACCTGAGAGCCTGACAGCTGCATTTTGCATAATGCCAACCAGGAAAAGAAAAGTCCAACGTAATTAACAAGGAAAAGAAATGTGATTAATCTGCGTACCGATGATTACGGTTAAATGTGTCAAGAGTTTTTCCTCAATTACATCATCACAATAACCAAGAGATATTATGTTCAAACATTGCAGACCACCTGACCTCAAAACCCAGACCATTTTGACAATAAACAATGCAAATCTGTGATCAGATGTTGCTGTTTATGTTCATTTGGCCGTCCAGTAAATCAATTATTCAAACATGTGGGGCATAATTAACTGGAAAGGAGTGGCATCTTTTAAACTAGGTCGTATGACATGTTTCGTTTCACGTCTTGCCATGTCAACTCTTATCTATGATGTCATAAAAATATGTGTAACTAAGTCCAGCCAAGTCAGATTTAGGTAAGAGTCATCTGTGTTTCTCTCATCTTCACACCATGGAGACACAAACATCGGGTGTGTCATCAGCAGGTTTCCAGAACAAGTACGTGATGATTTGCTCAGGAAGTCAGCTACTGTAGAGTATTTTCTTGGGTGTGACAAAAATTAATCTTGGCTCTGTTTAAATTCAAGGCACTAAAAGATATGCCCCTCTTTTGTTAGGCTGTGTCTGTGGCTTTGGTTAACAAGAAAACAAAGTGCCACATGTAGACTAACAACAGTAATTTAACAACAATGTAGTAGTTTGCTGGACTCAAATGAAAAGACTTTACTTGGCCAGTTTTGCAACGTTTATTATGTTGAATACAAACCTGGGTCTTAATGATAGCTGCACACTGTAATACTGTAATTTAACAGGTTCGACATGTTCCATTTTCTAGAACATCATAGAACCCTGCTTAATAATTTAACCCTAATACCTGCCACCTGGACTCCAGCTAAACAGTTTTCCCTCCTCTTCCTGCCGCGCAATATGGCGTGAGCTGGGAGCTTCAAATGCTGCTCAGTGAGCGTCCAAACAAAGTTAACACAAATGTAGCGCAGCTAATAACAGCTGACTTTGATTTATTAGTGACAGTCTGCAAGCCATGACAAATGTTTTCAGTGCTGACTCACTATCACCTGTTATTCTCTGTTATCTATCTATTTAACTGAAAACTGATTTTGTTTCCAAAGAACAGCAACAGGGAAGAAGAGAATATTTTACTTTAACTTTTGGAAAGCCTCCATTTTTTTTTCCATTTAATTTCAGACTCTGAATGTTGAAAGTTTCAAGGTTATGGTTACATTATTGACTTTTCTTTTTATTAGGCAGTCCATTAAAATCCTTTTATTGATATATTCCATGAATATTCTTTCACTGAGTCCGCCATACTGAATCTACAGTAGCCCCGACTGGTCAAACATTGGCTTTGGATAGGGCATTTTGCATAATATTTCCATTTCAGTTGAAGCATTACTTTATCCAACAATACCCCCGTTTGCATTTTCTTTTCATGTCTTATTAACATGGTCAAAATTGGATCAAGTAATCTTTTTTTTTTTCCTCCCCAAAAACTCTCTTTCACGATAAGAGCAGTGCCATTGTGCGTTTTTTTTATTTTTTATAAATTTGATGCAGAAATGTGCCACCTAAAGTGGATTTATAGATGATAAAGGTTATGACTTTTCTCCGGATTAATCATGGTGCTAATAGATGTGAGAGCTGCGGTGCACAGGTCGCTGGGCTTGGTTGCCTTGGGATTTTAGAGACGGGAACAATGGTGGCTGCCATGAAACATGAGATAACAACGAGGTGGAGGGAGGGAGTCTGTTACAGTGACTGCTAATTGGCCTGCACATACCCTGTGGACCTGCCCTTGAAAGACCCTGTGTTCTGCTGCTTTGCAGAAGTGTTTATCCATTCATTTATTGACTGTACACCAACACAGGGAAATTCCTGTGTCATGTTCTAGGGTTAAAATACCAAGATTGATGTCTCTGTGTGTGTGTGTTGAAAAAATATGAGCACAAAAATGTATCCGCTTAAATCTTTGTCAAGTACGAGACCTTTGGCCAGCTTGTGTTCAGACTATGTTTTTTTTTTTTTTTTTTTTAAATTTAATTTATTCTGTTTCACTTTTCCAGATTTGAATACACTTGTATTTTTGAAGCCTTACAGCACCAGGGGCCAAATATTCACTGCTTTGTAAAAAGAATTGCTTTTGAAAAATAAAATAAAAAATGTGAACCAAAGTGAAATACTGCTCCAAGTCCAAATATCTCAAAATGTAAAGTAACAACTCACCCCCGAAATGAGAATACAGTCATTACTGATTCACCCTCACGTCAGTTGAAAAGCCATTGAAGTTTGCAGGGTGATGAAACACTAAGACAGTTAGCCTTCATTGTTACCATCTTAGCCTTTTCATCAAAATACAGATTTTTATGGTGCGGCTCCAAAAGCCTGATCACGACTTACATCACAAAAAAGAAGTTTCTATAAGGAATTATAATGCAAATCTTTGAAATGATTTGACTCCTGTGAGGACGTGAGGAGGTCAGTGACTATGGCATTGACTTCCTCACAGCCTCACAGGATCTAACTTCTCCCAACAATTCCCACCATGCGCAAGCACTTGGTGACGGTGGTGAGGAAAAACTTCCTTTAAAAAGCAGCACTATAATTTTAAATAGCAGTCATCTAATAGTTGTAATAATGATGATATAATTATAGTGTTTGTAGTATGATGTGTACAAATGGAGAGAAGAAGCGATGAGCTCAGTGCATCATAGGTTGTCCCCTGACCAGGCCTATAGCAGCATACCTAAGGGACGGTTCAGGATTCACCTGAGCCAGTCCTAACTATAACCTCTATCAAAAGGAACGTCTTAAGCATACTCTTAAATGTGGAGACGGTGACTGCTCTCCCGAACCCAAACTGGGAGCTGGTTCCACAGGAGAGGAGGCTTGATACCTGAAGGCTCTGACTCCCAGGAGACTAAAGGAACCACAAGGAACCCTGCATTCTGAGAGCGCAGTGCTCAAGTGGGGTACTAGACCACAAGACTGTGAGAAAGATTTGAATAGTGAATCTCATGCAGTGTCTATCCAGTCGAAGCTGACTGCTGCACACTTGTGAGCACAAGATTTGTTCTCGAGCCTTGAGGATATTCCTGTTATGCGTCATTGCTAATATATGGTAAACGTCCGTCCTGAACAGTAACAGAAATTAACCTTTTCTGGGTGTGGAGTGCAAGACGGGACATGCGCTCACCCACACGTGCTGAGTAATTCATGACGACTGTCACAAAATCTTTATAATGCCTGAGGTTGAAACTCCACAGTGACGCATCGATTTTCATCAAACCGTCATTGTATACAGTGTACACGCTGCCTGCAGGGAGACGTTACTGAGCTGAGTTTGTGGCAAAAATCCGTCTGGCAAGGTGTAGAATTTGCATACAAACAAATCTGAAACAAGATCAAAAGTGAGAATTCTTGTTGTGTCGAAACACTTCTCCTGTGACAGAGGAGGGGTGGAAGATAGCATGATGAGGAAGTACTGGTGAAAAAAGGAGTGTTGTTTCATGCGACTCCAGAGCCGCACATAATTTATCACGTCTTCAACTGAGAAGTTTCCAACAGATTTCCCTGACTGTCAGCCAACATATTTTATACTGCTGGGAATGCGGTTTCACACAGAGTAGTTTGCTATGTTGTCCTTAGTTAAACTGCATGGTTGAATGCCGGTACATGTTCATCACAGTCCGCTGCATTTGTTTTTATTTTGTATGTTGGTAACGTGTTTTTCCTGACATGCAGATCATTAATCTCTTTCACTTCTTCTTTATTTAAAAATGTTAAGCAAGAAACTTAAAGAGAAGAGTATCTCATGCAAAACTTCTGTTAAGACTGCAGTGATTCTTACATTTAATATTTAACTTCTTGTAATTTTCTCCTTCAGCGTGTATTTTCCTGTTTCTTTTTGCCTGTTCTTTTGTTTGTATATCTAATGATTGTGTATCTGCCTCTTTGTCATATATATGTATATCTACATTCATGTATAGTTATTCCTTACGTATACATTTCATCAAACCTTCAACCTTTAGATGCTTTGTGAGTTTTGGGTCTGGGTCACTTACAACATTTTACTTACAACAAGCTTTTCTGGTGCTTTTTTCATGTGATTTAGCATCATAAATGGTGTCTCTCATCCTTATATTTGTATACATTATATATTATTTTGTGTTACTGACAGAGGAGGGGAGAAACTGATACCACACTTCTTCTTTATCCTCTTCCAGCAAGAGCTATCTGAAAACTTCCGGAACAACTGGGTAAAAAAAACAAAAACAAACTCATGAGTGTCTGTTTGTGTCTGATGAAATGAGATACAAAAGCGTGAGAAAGTGTGTGAGAAGTGCGTGAGTGCGTGTAAGAGGGTGTGTTCACAGGTATGCCAGTCCCCTTCTGTGTTTGTGTGTCACCAGTCATTGTTGCACTGATGCAACACCTACCTGAGGTGTGTATAAAAGACAGCGACATGATTCATCTGCGTCAAATTAACAGTTCAAGTGTGCCAGATAGTCCCGGCTTACAAACAGTGACCTACTGGCTATGGCTCCATCACGAGTTTCTGGTATGAAGATGAGGAATCTTCTTTTTGGGGTTATTCTGGGACTTCTTGCTGTTGTCCACTCTACACCTGTTAATAGTAAGTCAGAGTCTTTTATTTTTATTTTGTCTGTTTTTCATGGTGTATCTCTTTGAAGCAGTACTTTCTCACTCACGACAGAGTGTCTGTGTGAATTTAATTGTCATATGACGCGTCTTTGAGTGTTAAACTAAAAGATTAAGATCCGAATTGAGGTCGACTTTTTTTCTGCTTATATCTTCATGTAAGATATTCATTGACGATCAATTAAATTCTACTATTTAATATGACATTCTTGCACCTCAGGGCTCAGGCGGCCATAGCCATGGATTTTGCAGCCTGACAAATACAGTCATTCTTCTGTACAGACCTCTGAAATTTCAATAATTCCCATGGTGTCCTTTTTCTTACCCCATGAGTCAGCACTTCCCCCGCTGCCACCTAAGATGCTCTTTATGTTTCAGGTCGAACTCTTTCTGTAGGAATGCAAGAGTAGTATTTCATTCCCGGTGCACAGGTTTCACTGGCACCTCCAGATTACACACAGCGATCATTGTAAAATGTCCTGAGCTGCTCCAGGAGGTGCATTAATGCGTACGTCTTGTGTAAGGTGAAACCAAAGATCAGCAAAGAGCTGTTACACAAGTTTGGGCAACTGGTAACCTCATAGGGAACAGCGGAGCTGAACATGACTGGGCAGAAATGGAAAGTGGAGAAGTGTGATTTGATTCTTAGGCCTTTCATTTATTTATTTTTTTAAATTACATTATATAAATCCTATTTTGACTTTGAGATTTAACAGATTTTTGCTCTTTATGGTCAGTGTTTTATCAGCAAAATGGATTTTGAAATGACCGAGTACTCGTTCTAAAGAAAAATGATCCCGTGACTACTTTTAATAACTTTATATACAGTTTTCTTAGGGCAGTGGTTTTCAACTTAAGGTCAGGCTCCTCCAAGAGGTCACAAGATAAATCCGAGGGGGGTCACAAGATGATCAACGTGGTATAAAGAATTTTAATTGGTATACCAATTTAAATGAAAACATCTGAGAAGTTTCAAGGGAAATCTTTCTTTGGCCCAACAACTCATAGACATCTGAACTCATAGACACTACTGTTGTCAGCAGTAATGTGCTAAAAAGGTTGGAAATTGATGGTTTATTCTTTAACATTATACTGTATTTTGCAGGGTTATCATATAATATTATTTTAGATAGAAAATCTCATTCTAATCTTATTCCAGCTGTCAGGAAATCCTAGTAACAGGCACAACACTTCATACTGGAATAAAGTCATGCAGATGGAAATATTTATATATTCATAAGTACAAAAACCTCAGAACTTTAGGACTACTACTACTACTAATAATAGTTATTACTATAATACAGGGGGATAAGCAAAAAACAATACACTTGCATTAAGCACATGACCTTATTTGTCCTTTTTCTTCCTCCTCTTTAATGACACAAAAGCCTGAAATGGCTTCCTTCCAACTAAAACAGAGGAACAGAACAGTCATGGTTTACACTGTTGTACTAGGTGTGTCCAAAAACGTAGTATGCTCTCATAAAACCTGTGCTTTGATGGGGCTGCCTCTCTTTTGTTAACCCACTCATAGACGATTAGTCATCGAGGTTAATCATTACTGCTTCTCACCACTCCCCATCTAAGACAACGCAAGTTTATACAAGAATTTGGGGCGAAGTATGTAAGCCGTGCGTGGTGGTTTTGTAATACTCCATTAAAGCTTTGTAACTTTCCTTTCTGCTCAAGTCAGGGCTGGTAGGTAAACACTTAACCTGACCTGTGGATTTTTCCGTTTCTCTCTTTGTCCTAGCTGTGACCCAGAACCCCTCCGAAGCTGAAGATGATTTTTTCCGAGAGGCCATGACAGATGGGTTCCTTATCGATCAGACTCTTCCAACTTTACTCACAACTGAATCACACTCAAAAAAGCCGACTGACGACTCCAGCTCAAATTCATCTACCACCCAAATTCCTCAGTCTGGTGTTACTGCTTCACCAGTGGCAAATGAAACCCAGACAGAAGAGAGTAACATTCCTGATGGCAGTGGGGACGAGGGCTTCCAGATAGGAGTTGAACACTATACAACCACAACTCAGAGTGTTACACATATTCAGAGCACTACCTCCACAGTTTTGCCAAGGGACACCGATTCAGATTCGTCTACCACCCAAATCCCTCAGTCCGCCTTTACGTCTTCATTAGCGGTAAATGAAGGAAGTGGAGACTGGATCATGTCCATAGCCACAACAACTCAGAGTGTTTCACATGGTCAGAGCTCTACCGCCACAGTCTTCGAAATGGACACAGAAGAATCCAGTTCAGATTCATCTACCACCCAAATCCCAGAGTCTGACTTTACCTCTTCATTCATGCTAAATGAAGCCCAGTCCACAGAGAGCAATGTTCCTGATAGCTCTACCTCCAACATTCATGACTTCATTTTAGATTCATCTAACCAAAACCTTCAGTCTATCTTATCTGAAGGTAGTGGGGACACAACCATGACCACCACGAGCACTCAGAATGACATAAACAAGGACAGACACAATGTAGACATCAATACAGAAAAGCTGCAAGGTAAACATCCTATACCCGACCCATTAGTCATACCTACAATCGCTGTTATATTGTATATATTATTTATTGTGTTTTTATTAATTTGTTTTTTTCTATTTTTAGATTACGAACCAAAGGGGCCAGGGAAGGTAAACACAGCACAAGGGACACAAAGTGAGTCGAATTAATTAAAAAAAATAAAAATAAAAATAAATCAAACCCCCCAAAAATGAGATATACCAGATTTCTGCATAAATGTCCATCTCATTAACTTTTCTCCCATTTCTCCAGGTTGGATCATCATAGTTGGTTTCATCGTCGGGTTGCAGCGCTAGTAATGCTCTGTGTTGCCATCGCTACAAGAGACAAGTAAGAATTAAATATGAATACTATACATAAAATATTTTACCATAACTATTATAAGCACAGGATTAAATTGTCACCATTCCTTAATTTGAAGGTGGAATGGACCAAGGCAAGCGTCCCAACTGGAGACCGATACCAACTCCACAAACCAGCAGAGGGGGCTAGAGTTGGAGACATTCCTGCACAAAGAAAATCCGAGGGAGAACGGAAAGGCAGCAGAGTACACAGTCATCCCCCTGGACGAGCTTTCAGAGAGCTACTCATCACACTGAGGTTCGGAAACAGATCCTCTGGGAGGCTTGAGACTCTCCACTGAACCACAAGACTGTTTGAAGCAGATGAATTTCATCAGAGGAACAAAACTATCGGTGGCTGTTGAGCTAAAGGTTTCTGTGGACTTTCACAGTTCTGGGCCAAGTCTGAATGAGAATCATGGCCTGGTTTTTCATGTCTGACTTTCAAAAACTCCTGTCATATCTTTACTTTGAAAAGTACAGCAATACATTTGCATTATTTGGTTGATGTATTTATTGCCATATAAACTCTTTTATTAAGTGTCGGGTAAGATACACAAATACCGTTTATTTCAAACACAGTTGTTTTACTTCCTGTTTTTTTCATTGTAAATAATTAATATGTCTTTTTTTAAACGCACACATCTGGTTGTGGACACAGAAATGTCCGCGCTAGTGAAAATGTGTACCTTTATTGTAATGTTATTTTAAATCTTTTTGTAAATAATATTATTGAAGACGGTGTCGTGGATTGTAACTTATATTAAGGTGCTTTTGTCTCTCCCAACATTCAATGTGGAAGCTCTGTAGTAAACTGTGCACAGCCCATTAACTCATCAGCTTCTCTTGGCGACCTACACCGCACTTCATCTGCTTGCAACATGCACTTACTGAATGCTCATGCTGTATCACATCTGCCCTTGTCTCAGAAATAAACACAACGGCAGCTCATCAATAAACATTTATTTGTTTTCATTCATATTTACACCGTATTAAAACATTTACACACATTAAGTCCATTTGCCTGACAATTTGCACTGTTAGAGTTTATTTAGTACGAGTGCATTCAGTCCTTGCGTCTCTGCTTGCATTTAGTCAAAGTCAAAAGAAGTTTTTTTTTTTATTACAAAGAATGTCAGACACAAGAAAAATGTTGAACACATTCTTGGACCAATATGTGCGTAGAATCAAAAAAGAAAGATAGAAAATAGAAGTTTTATTATCTAAAGATTGTACAATTTCACATGCTCATAGAAAACACTTGCTACACGAGGCCAGCTGACTAAAATCTTATGCTTATGTAGATCAAGGCCCAATAACAAACAAAATAGATGGAAAAGTGATGTAATGAATAAATAGATGATCGATTTTTGACATAAATCAGGGAATGTTGATAATGACTGTGGAAGACTCTCTTCCATTTTGAAGGAAGGCCGTGCTTGAGCCAAACACTAGATGGTTCGCCGAGGCCTCATGTAGACGTACTGTAGCTGCCAGCACAATTATTCAACGCACATAAAGAAATGCCTTAAAGGTCCAGTGTGTAAAATTTTGTGGCTTCTATTTACAGAATATGTCCAAAATTCAATATTATACCCATAAATACATTTGCATTAGTGAATAATAAACTTAAATTCCTTAATGCTGCAGGTCCTCTTCCAGTGAGTGCGCCATGTTGAACTCCCACCTAGCCCAGAATGTACAAACTCAACACTGGCTCTAGATAGGGGCCTTCGCATTGGGCCAATGTAGTTTCTCCATGTGACAGGCGAGGCAAAGGGGTTGCAATCAGCAACTACAACACTCGGTGCCTAAATCCTACACACTGTTCCTTTAATGTGCTCATTACCCTTAAATAGCATCCACTCATTAAACAAGTGAAAAATATTGGGCTTTCTTCTCTGACAACCGTTTGAAGCTCCGTAGTTTCTCCTAAAACCAAATAAATGTAATCCATTGTTTGGAAGTAAATAACTCTAAATTCACAACCTATTGAGACATCTAGTGGCCCATAAAATGAACATTAACATTGTGCTAGCATTGTTACATATATATATATATAGTTATAGTCTTTATAGAAACCTTTAGCATAGCAAAAACAATTCTGACAGATTACATAAAATGTCAAATTCTATACATTTGATTTATACACTTTATCTAAAGAGAGTATATACACAAAGTGCAAGGAGGCACTTTAAACATGAATATATAAGCCGTTGCTTATATGAAAAGAGAAATAAATAATCCTGTTTCCTAGGTTTGAACAGAGATGCTACACAGTGCTGAACATGCACATATTCCGCCAAAATCCAATGACCTTGTTGTTACAGCTTTAAATTCATGTGAGCGCTGGTGGCAGAATTTAGTGTGCACTTGCTAAACAGACATTACCGTAGCTAATTAACACTGTTATTTATGTTTAAATTTACTGTGTTGAAGCTAAATCTAAAGCTGCATAATCTAAGTAATGACTTGTGAGGAAGGCCCAGCCGTCCCCGTTCTGAGCGTAGTAAAGCGAGTAGGTGGAAATACTACCTTACTTTCCTTCCTCTTCTAAAATGTGAGTCCCAATATTCTATTGAAATGAATAGCTTGAACTTTTATCCTGAAATGTGTTTTGTCATCACACCGACTGCACTCTGCAGTTGACATCATCAAGGCAAGGTTGTCATATAGCAAAGATATACACAGTTTGAAATAAAAGACAGAGCAATCGCTGGCCTGCTGAAAGTTTAAGACCAACCCACTCAACTATCCGGTTGAACCGCCAGCTTTTCTTTTTCTTTGTTAATCTTCCTCCCTTGCTCTCAGAAACACGCATGAACACACATAAATTCCAGTACACAGGCATACTTTTTGACTACGAACAATGCTGAACTCATAGAGAACATACAAAAAAATAATAAAGAAATAACTGGGAGGGCATCCTTCACTTACTCTATTTTCTGCTTTACGGCTCTCTGCAACACATCCTGTACTGTTTGTTGCCACATTTAGATGGCACATGCGCTCCTCTTAAGTCCTAAGCTTTGCTTCTTAGGCTCGAACCATGTGTGTGACATCAGGGTGTAATCCCATAAGTCAAGCAGTCAAAGGTAATGCAGTGTTTAACCATCTTGCACTTAGATCATAATACCACGAACAGCACTGTTTCATTCAGTTAGTGTTTTCCGTTTTTTCATCAATCCAGTTTGCATTATTTAGAAGCTTTGGTGGTTACAGACATTTCATAAGAAGACATGCCATGCCACTGATAGGGACTACCATTCAGAAATTCCGATGACTGATTTCCTTCATATGTTCTGAGTTGATTTCCAACATTCCTATCATCTCTCACTTGGTCCTTGTATAAGATTTAACTGGCAAGGCCATCATCCAACCATCATTTCTCTGCCCTTTTAGTTACAAAGAAAATGCTCCGATACAAAAGAAGAATGAGATGTTGCGGAAGTTGACAGAACAGGAAGCTTGCAGCAGTACCAAGTAAGGCCCAGAGTGTTGTCAACCAAATGATTTATTCTTCTGTACAAAGTGAATGAAATGCACCAGTTCTTTACAGTTTGTGTCTAGTTAGTGCAAATGCAAGATCTAATGCAAGTTGCTGAGCCATCTGTAGTTTGCTCCAGAAGCTACCCGGATGGGTAACTGAAAGATTGGCCGGATGTTTGTTCTTGCGGTACGTTGACTCTGCTAACGCTCTCTTTTTTTTTTAAATCTTCTTTTTGTATGTGATTTTTTTTTGTTTTGTTCTTTTTTGTTGTGTTGTGTAAGCAGAAAATAAAAGCTGTTGGAACTCAGGGTAAGGCGCAGCAGCATCTGGATCTGCTTTAGTCGCATTTCCATGGTTCCTCCTCAACAAGAGAGAACTCTGCAGTCTTGCCATTTGTGCCCATCGTGACCTGTAAGTAATTATCAAGAACATCTAACTATGGGGCCAAGGCACCATCATTTACACACTGTCAACAGTTGGGAGCAGAGAAACCATTGACCTTGGGGCACAGTTTATGTATGGTTCCCCAACATTGAAATACATGCCATCTTATATCCGTGTATAAGATGACATGTATTTCAATGTTGTTGTGTTGCACGTCATTGTGGTTTGCCAGTTGCACAATTACATCAAAACAAGGATATTTATAGTTTTTCAAAGTTGGCCATGTATTTTATGGATTCTCTGCCCAACTGAATTACAATGCCAGAATAACCAGAATGCAACTTTAGCATCAGATACAAAGTTGCATTACACAGACAATGAAATATCAACAGAATTCTACTTTATAAGTGAAATAATCTAAAAGCGCTTGTTTGTTTAGAAAGCTAACTACAATATTGAAAGGAAGTGATCTTTGATAGGCATTTCATAAATATATGCATCACTTTGGATGAAACATGGTGAAACAGCAGTCTTTATGTATACCACCAGCTAAAAAAAACTCTTTGCAAAGATGGCCAATGATTAAAAACTGTAATTTGGTCAGGCCTTCCACAAATACATGTCCAATTAAGTAGAGCAAAGAAAAAGACAGTGTTCTTAATAAAATCAAGACATACCACAACAAAATACAAGTCAAATATAATTGGGTACAGAACAACACATTAGGAATGGTTGGTGCTTAAAAAGTAACACTTTCATTTGGATTTCATGAGAGTAAAACAGAGTTTTTGAGGATGATAAAAAAACAAAAGTATAATATAAAAAACAAACTTTGATTTTGATGAACCTGGTATCACAAAAACTGCTTTTTCATAATCACATTAACGGGTGAATAAATAAATAGTTTTTTAGAGCAACTTTTTTTAAAAACATTTTCTTCAATTAAATTATGACAGATACTATCCACAAATACATCAGTATAAGAAGTCACATGGAAAAGAAACAAAAGACAAACACAAACACAGAGCGGGGGAAGGATTCTCTACATACAAGTCTCTATGTCCGTTAATGTGAAATGTACCTTGCAGTCGTCTATCAAGATTGAGTTGTGGTGAGCGTATACGTTCTGGTTGCTGTTATTTTCATAGAAGGATTGAGTCTTTGCCATCTCAAAGTCATCCATCCGGGTTTGGTTAGAGTCGTAGGAGTCAAGCTCGTTCTTGGAAAGATGGTACACGATACCCGCTCCATAGGAGTCCCCAACCACATTGACTGATGTGCGGAAACGATCCCTGCATGTTGAAGAGGAAAAGTGGAATTTAGTCACTTCATGAAAGAAAAAGAGAACAGTAAAGAGCCAGGACAAGTGTCTTTGTTTTCACTTTTCTTTTACAAATTTAAAGGAACACCGGTTTGGATGTCCTTATTGAAGCACAATATACATCCAGGGAGGAGAATTTCACTGATATTCATCTGCAATACATTTGAATCTATTAGTTAACAAGAGGCCAAGCAGCTCATTCCCAGTCGACTAATTTATGCCTTGCTGCCAACAAAGCAAGAAAGTGCCAGCACTTTTTAAAAATCTTTTTGCAAGTGGATTATATGCTGTAGTTCTGTAAGTTACGTATCTGAATCGACACAATGACGTCAGCGGGCGGGTGCAAAGAGAGCAAGACTCTACATCTCCAGAAAAGTTATCAAAGCCAGACAGCAAGAAATGTTTACACCTCCAAAACATATGTTAGAGAACATGCATTTCTCACTTTCTAATGAGATCCACAAGCAAAAACATGTACATTTAAAACAAAGTCAAGCATCTGTTTTCATGGAACTTTGGCTACTACTGCTCCACAGTGTACAAACTATGCACATCAGTGTGCTGTCCTGGAAAGAAAGGAAAAAAAGATAAAATACACATGCGCCTCGTTAGAAAGTGAAATGATCTTAAGACGTTAAAGGAGAAAGGGTGTTGGATTGAATGTTAATGCAATTGAAATCATTAAGAGTGTAAAGCAATGGAAAGCTGGAGTTGTACATCCTGGGAGGGCAATGAAGAAGGTAGGCAGAGTTCTGCTTTGAAGCTCCCATGAATATCGGCAATTCAATTAAAAATCTGATGAGCATGATAAGTCTGTAATTTTCTCTAATTTCCCAGTCTGACTGAGATGGTGCCACATTCTTAAGGAAGTATAAATATCAATTTTGTTAAATTGTGACCAACAAGCACTGCGGAATTTGGCCTTTAGGGATTTGAGAGGATTAAAACTTTAGATAAGCAATGAAAAATGTTAGACTGTGAAGTGTGTTGGAATGTTTCTTTATGTTTTGAATGATAGCGTTTGTGTTGATGTTGAACTTACAGCAGCCAGTCGACAGCGACCAGGAGGCTGATGTCCTGAGTGGGCAGCCCCACCGCCGTGAGGATCAGAAGCATGGTCACTAGTCCAGCACTGGGAATACTGGCTGCTCCAACACTGGCCAGGGTGGCCGTCATACTGAATAGGAGAAAAGTTCAACTCTCAGTAGGAAGGACAAACCACGGGCAACAGTGCCACGATTCACTTTTAACATTCAGTGACTGTATTAATAATAAAAATGGAAGGATGTCTATCAAATATTTGAAATTACTGATAAACTAGGGTATAAGGCTGGTGGTTACTAATTATAATCAAGACAACTAAAATTGAACTTAAATTGGCATATACACAATGGTACTATGATAAAAAAACCCTCTCAGTTCTGAAAATAAAAGAAAGATCCCTGAGTTTTAAAAACATTTTACTGTGTGTATGTTTCACCGGATTTATGTGGAAAAATTTCATTTGAAATAAGGACAGTCATTCTTTTGCTCAGGCAGATTTAAACCCCTGTCGGGAAGAATTTGGCTTCTTTATTACGAAAACGTTACCTTGCAAATGTGTTGTGATATCTTACTGTAGCCACGTTCTCACCTGACAGTAACAATCTGGCCCCAGTCGAGCTCAATGCCATTCATCTGAGCAATGAAGATGGCAGCCACGGCCTCATAAAGCGCTGTGCCGTCCATGTTGATGGTGGCGCCCACTGGGAGGACAAAACGTGTCACTCTCTTGTCGATGCCCAGGTTCTCCTCTAAGCATCGGAACGTGACGGGCAAGGTACCGGCACTGCGGCAAATAAAAGAGGTAGAAACGCTTTATTGTTAGAGTCACAAATAGCATTCAGTGAGCATGCAATGAGTGCAAACTCCGAACCCAAAAACATACATGAATAAAGAACCCGACAACAAATTATAGACTGTGTTAATCCATTTGATTGGGACACTATTTCTGTTACAATAGTTTTAAACTTAATTAAGTTATTCCTCTTTTCTTACTAAAATAAATCCACTCTGGTGATTTATTAAATGTTAATTGGTTTCTTAAAATAGACTAGTGTAGGCTAAGGCTTTGATGAGTTTAACTTCAGCGAAGAAACACAAACTAGTTTGAATTCAGAGAGAAAACAGCAGCTGTGTCTCAGAAGCTCTTTTGTATGTTTCGCTTGATAATTCATAAGTGTTACTCCGAGATGGCGGAGGAGAGAGAGCATGAAAGAACTGAGGTCACAAAGTCAGGAGGAGAAAGAGTGTGTCTATGTCATTAATAAAACAAAAGGAAAGATATCCCACATCGAGGCAAAGTGAGAAGACATTGTTGGCAGGACTACTTCACAGTTACAAAGGAGTGAAAAGGGGGAATCTGAGTATTCACAACAACATGCAGCATATCAGAGAGGAAACCCAAATTAGATACAGTACACTCTGTGCTTCCCCGCATCAGATAATCCTAGAAAAACAATAACGAAGGCTGAAATCACTCATACCTGGACGCTGTTCCAAGTGCCGTGACCCAAGCTTGGAATATTCCCATGAAGAACGTGTAGGGATTTTCTTTTACTATCACAAAATATATCAGCGGAAGGAACATGCCTCCATGGATGATGAGACCAACTATGACAGTGATCATATACATCCCCAACTGCCTCGCAACCACCTCCAAGTCAGCAATGGAGATGATCTTTCCGCAGATGAGGCAGGCAATACCAAGAGGGGAGTACCTGAAGATAGACATGGGATATGTTTGTACTCAGGATTACTTTTACACATGTGTAAATATATAATATATAATACAATATATAAATATGTCGTATATTAGCTGTGGGATTCTCATTTTCATGAAGAGAACAAGCCAGGGAAATGGTTTGGCAATGTAACTGAATGTGGAACACTTACCACATAATTGCGCCGACGAGCCTCATGACAATATCATTCAGGACGTTGAAAAACTCCAACATCAGTTTGGCCTTTTCTCCCATTTTCCCCATAATAACTCCAAAAGCAACAAAGAATCCAATCAAACCTGCAAGACGCAGAACACAGTGATGTTAAATTAGTCTTGGATAAGCCTGTCTATTAAACTGAATATACTAGAACGATACCCAGTTCACTCTTAATCAGTCACTGAAAGTAAGATGGAAATGTGCAAAGTGTAAAAATGTAAAAGTACTACTAGAGACATTTCAATTCATTCATGCTTTTTTGGCTTTGTTTGTTAGTTTGTCTATTGGCAGAATGTCACAAAAATGAACCATGAGGTAATAAGTGATGAGTCTTGGTATGGATACAGTAATGAACTCAGTGGACTTAAAAACACCTGCCACATTTATATCACAACTTAATAAGTCTGTTACTACATATGTTTTGACACAGATCCAGGTGCAGAGGGCAGAGATTTTCTATTAATAAATCTGACTGTGTAGCATTGGTGCTTGTATGTTTTCTAGTCATTATGTAATTGAAAATAAGACTTGTGTTTTTCTTCGACAACTGTTATTTCTTTTTTGGCTGTGCAGTGGGTGTGTTTTCCAAACTTTTCACCTACCCAGGACATTCATCCCACTCTTGAACTGAAGTGACCTTTTGACAGTAAACTGTGGAGGTGCTTTGGTTCTGTTAGTGGGCACGGGTACTTTGGTAACTACTGTTTGGATCTGGACAAGAAGCAAAAGAAAAGAACAAACAGTTGGAGCCTTCCACGTATGAATCAGACTGTTTTTTTATGCTGGGTTAAAAACCTTTTGTGAGACTCCTACCTGCTGAAAGCACGCCTGCACCAAGTTCTCTGGGAAAAGATTGCGGATGAGGTCGAAGAAAGCGTCAAGGCTGGACACCTCGTCGTTCTTCTTTCCCTGTCCAAGATTAGCCCTCAGCTTGGGGTTCCCGGGATGGATGAGCAGCACCAGCACAACTCCCAGGACGGCTGCGATCACCGTCGTTGACATATAGTACACCATGGCCCTGGTGCCTAAGCGGCCACTGGATTTGGCATCCAGACCGGCTAGTCCTGTTGGCATAGTTTGTTTGACAGCAAACAAATATAAGTGTTGAACATCAAGATTTGTTTTTATAAAGTAGATCTGATTTCTCCTCCAAGTAGTTATGAAATAACTTTACAATCAGGCTGATCAGTTCCTCTCTCCAAACAGTTGCTTCCAGTCAGAACTTGCAGAATTTCAACTGTGAAGCCTCCACACAAAAGGCTTACCTCATTTAGATAAGAGGTGCTGGTGTTGTGATTGTCTACAGTATGAGGACATATTGTGCAAATATATTGGAAAAACAAACCATAAATTCCACATCAGTTGCTTCCAAATCGAGATAACTTAATTACACATTTGTAGTTAGTTAGACAATTGGACGTATCTTTTGAATTCAGTTTTTAATTATGCAGCAAATTAATGTAGCACTGTTTATATGTTGACTTGTGGAAAGACTAGATCTCTTGACTTCCCTGAATAGCACATGATAAATAAGAACAGTCTTCAATACATGAATTGTTTACTGAGGGTAATTGAGTTTAGACAATATTAGAAATGCGTCTGCACGCTGTGCTATAAGCATTGATTAGGATTTAATATTATCTTCAGGTTATAATGTCGTTATATTCATAAAGGCTTCTACTTTTTAATCAAAAAATTGCTTTTATATGCTGATTAACAGTTAGGGACTGTATCCAAAGCTATTGCTGTGTCTCAATTCGGATACTTCAGCTAGTACACTTCTTCACTGTGTACACTACTTACTTCCTGCGCTAATTTCAGCAGTGTAGTGTCCTTATTTTGAGTACAGCAATTGGGGACTTACTGGAAATGACGATTGCAACATTTCATTGCTTCTCCTTCACCGATTTGCAACCCGAATTGCAAGCGGAGCACCAACATTTGGCTGGCAAAATATCGCGGTATACAGTGTGACACACTTATGTGCTCAAAATAGTAAGTGTAAGTATGAAGGTTCGCAAATTGAGACTCACACAACTCCCATATAGGCAACCTAACATAACTATGCCTATATTGATTAATTTTATGGTCCTAGTTTTATTTTTTGAACTAGTAGGAGACTTATGGTTTCACAAAAAATAGTTTGGAATGTGGAAAAACAATGACATCTGTATACTTGGGTCTGTGTGCCACCCGGCCTCCACACAGATCTTGTCTAAACACAAATTGTCTGAAAAAACCCGCCCACTCCCTCGCCTCTCCTGTTGCTTCCAGGTAGCAACAAGTCGCACAATGTGACCTCATTTCAGGACAGTTGTCAGCAAATTGAGCAGAACATTTGCAGCAGCTACTGTACCTCACCCACCTGTGACCAGACTGGAAACCACAAGAGGCAAAATAAGCATCTTCAGCATCCTCATTAGGATCTCCCCAGGGAAGGCGATGATCATAATGACATCAGGAGGGAGAGGCGATATGTGCCGCAGCAACATTCCAGTGATGGAGCCGAGAAACACGCCTGAGCCGACGGGAAAACACAAATCAAACACAAAGCCTGGTGACTCTGAGCCCCGACATACCAATGGTGAGCAAGAACCAACATCTGTGATAAATAAACTCATGTTTTGCTGTCTTAATTAACATCACAACCTGTCGTCTGTATGTTACAGTGCCACGGTGTCAACTATACATTCCGTACTAATTGTGCACATGTGGGATAAATCAAAAGTTCAACTTTACTGGATGACTCATGACACTGAGAAAATATAACAGTCCGAATGTTTTCACAACTACTTCACATCCGTCAACAGATATAGAAAAATATAATGTTGAAAGCAGCACAGTTTCTTTGTTTAGTTTGCCTCTGGTACATTAAAATTAAAACATTAAAGTGCAGTTGCTCCTGCTCTTCATTGTAAGGTATTTTCAGTGTTATTTAAATGAAATATGAACCAAAAGAATGAATATCATAAAAGTCCTTCTCTTTGCTAAAACACTTTATTATAACATCAAGAAAGAAGCTGTGAACCTTTTTCATATTTAAATGGTACATTGTGAATTGTGTTGGCTTCACGTCGGGCTAAGTGGTGAGCTTTATTGCCTCTCAGCAGGAATATATATTTGAAAGAGTGGGCCCTTCCTGACTGAGGTTTGAATGTTTTCCTCATGTGTCAATGGATTTTCTCCTGATGTTCCAGGTTTTTTTTTTATCCACAGTCCAAAGACATGCAGGCGAGGTTAATTGCCCGTAAGATGTGTCTGTCTGCCTGAATGTGCTGTAGTGTGTGCAGCTTGATGGATGAACAACAGATCCGGTGTGTAACATGCTTTTTTTTTTCATATTCATGCTGGAAAAGGCTCAAGCTCTGGAAGAGCAGAGTAGAAAATAGATCGATTTTTGGATGGAAGTGGCAGGACCAAAAACGTACCGAGGATCGTGAGAGTGAGAACCATGTTCTTCATGACTTTATCACACAGATTGCTGCATGCACTCTCAGGAATGTCCACTCTGGGCTCCAGGTGACTCTCGTCCATCCTGACCTCCACTTGCTTCTGCATTTTGTTGGCACTGAGAGAAGAACAGAAAGAGGAAAATCTGGTATTTATTACGGGGACTGGGTTTTTTTTGTTTGTTTACAAAGAGCTATACCTGCTAATAGATGCATTCCATCATTATTGTGGAACAAATCGGAAGGTTTACGCATAGCCACCTGTTGCTGAGACAACCTCTATAAGTCACATGCATAAATTAAAAAGAGTGGGATGTAGGTATATAGGGGCCACAAAGTCAACATGCCTTTGCTCACTGCTATAACGTCCTTGGGCTTGATTCCTAGGAGCAGCACTCCCAGCTTGTTTGTGTATTCCAGCATACATAATTGGCAATGTTTATTGCATGTTCTTGTCACTGCAATATAATCTCCTACTGATTGCTCAGGGTGCATGCACATGGAGTTGGACCTTGGGGTATACCGTGAACCTCCCACGCAGCATACCCTATATCCAATAGCTAGTTGGGTAGTGAGAGCACTGAAAGAAACATATGTCTGTCCGTACCCTAGAGGACAGTATTCCAAACTGGGGAGAAAAGGGGGCAACCACTGCTATGTATTTTAGGCGATTAGAAAAATTTGTAGTATTAATTAAATTCACAATATTACTATGTAAGTGTTCATTGTGTCATTGAGTAATTAATGGGGGCACATTCACACATGATTAAACACAATTAATTCAGCATACGCTGCATTCTTAGTGCATGCAAATTTGTTACAAAAAAAAAAAAAGTTTGCAGATGGCCTCATAATTAGTGACTCCCGAACAATTAGTGCAGAATCAATAAAGAGCCTGTTTATAATCTGCATTTTAAACAAATTATTCCAGTTTTTACTCTACACATATGAATAAACAGAACGCCAGCTGTTACTCATGTCCTTCTCTCTGCTGCTGCTTCTGTTGAGCGTCTGCATAAGTAATTTATGATAATCTGAGATATTCCATTTCTGAGCTGAAGAAAATATAAGAGCAAAACCTGGGTGTAAAGTTTTATTAGGGTATGCATAATGGCTACTTTAAATAAATATATATATACCGTATGTTTGTGTTGTTTTCAGTGAGTATCCAGGTGTTTTCATTGCTAGAAGAAGTTAATTTCAGATAATGATCGTCCATCCTACCACCCATTCCTTCATCTTAGTGCTTCATCATATCACTGAAGCAACAAGTATCTCAGGTTTGTTGTGGTCTGGCTTAAAGCCTCTTTGACTTAAAGATCATCTCTCCCCTGTGCAGCCTTTAAATCCTCTGTAGAGCACCGACGTGCACAGTTATGTAAGACTGAAATGCCCGTGTCATTTAGACACTCTCGACCTTCATGCCTTGAACACCTGGAATATTAATGCTGTCAGCAAACGCAGCAGAAAAATGCTACAGTTTCTCTCAGCAAAAGGTTTTGGATTAAGTGAAAAATCCTCCAGAAAAAACTAATTCACAGTGCAGAGAGGAGATAAAGCCCTAATTATAGGCAGCATGGAAACAGAATGTACTCTTCTTCTCCTGTTCAATAATGGGTCTGGTAGTTCAATATTTGAATTACCTTCTGCACAAGACATGAAAATGGAACAGAGAACATGCAAGGTGAGGACAGAACAACTGCCAAGTCAATCAGGGCTGTCTGATACATTCTCTCTTGCTAGCATTAATGAGCCTTAAGCCTTTTAAAGAGGATAAAATTAGCACCTGCAGCACACAAGTGATTGAGTTATGCAACGGAAAAGGGGCTTCCCAGGAAAAGTCAAGGTGTCACCATCGCCCGCCTGACTACTGTTATGCAGGAGATTACTCTGAACCCCAAACTTGGGTGCGAACTTTTCAATACTCCAAAAGCATTGAACAAGTAATTCAAAGGCCGAAACTCGTCATGAATAGGCAATTAAGAAAATGTTTGGAAGACATAACCCTCACCCTTTTTCAGTTTTAGGCTCTTACCATTAAAAGATTGGTGGTGAGGCTGATGCAAAAAAAAAATAATAATAAAAAAAAAATCAAATGACAGAACTGTACAGAGCACTGAATAATCTGAAAAAACATCACATTAACTCCATTAATCATCCACAGGATTACTACAGATAGAAGTTAGCCTTGCAGCAGTTATTTCTGGATAATTATACACAGTTATAGACGCAGGTATTTTAGCATCAGTGATGCATCTTTTAAGTTTCAAGGGAAATCTGAACAGAAACTACTTAACATTATGCCGATGGCATCTCTTCAATGCCAGTGTTTTTTCATGACTCATCTCATAAATCATTACCACATCACTACGTGCTACTAATAATGCTTACCGGTTGTTGTTTTTTTTGTTTTTTTTTTGAGGTTGCTTGGGATTGAAACTGTACTTTTGGAGAGCTACTACACAGCCATCGGCATCAGTGAAAAAAATAACAAATTCATGGCTTATGCATTAGTAAATCCAGTCAGAACCTCCAACAAGTCTTTTATCCTTCAGAAAGGTCTCTTCAGCCCTTAAAAAAAAAAAAAAAAAACAGTCTTCAGATCACTTCTTCCTCAGCATTAGATGTATATCCACAGTCACAGATGCCTTCAGACGTAGGGAGGCGCATAAAGGTAAACTGACTAACCTGGAGGTCTGACAGGAGTCTCCCAGACACGAAGGGTGGAGTCAACCTGCTAAGATTAGCAAAGGAGTGAAATCCTTTTCTCTTTCTTTTTGCTGAGCTTTGTTTGTTTACTTCTTCTTCCAGAGGGAATGATTTACATTGCTTTGGATGTCCAGAGACATAAGTCTCTGGGGAAGGTCCTGACTGAGTGAAAATAATAATAATAATAATAAATTGTTGAGTTGTAAGAGTTAAGTTCTTTGACTGGGGCTTATCCTGTTGGGGTATTTCAAACAGTTTAGTAGATTTCATAAATTAAAAAAACAAAAAAACAATGCATATTTATATTATTCTTTAAGCATCCACATGCTGAGTTGCAGAATTTAAGTACAGATGCTTACTAAGAGCCACAAAGTGCATCGTTTGCAGAGCTTTTATTTTGTACGGGCCTTTCAAAAAAAGTTGCCAGGAGTTTTAAAACACCTTGGCTTAACACAATCACTGGGGACGTTGTCAGTAGCTGCAGCCCATAATTAATTTCTAACACAGATTGGTGTCATGATGGTGAGGGTGTGAAATCGTGCGCAAACCAACGGTTTGTGCTGCTTGTTGATTCTACTGAACAATTTAATACATTTAGTGATGGTGTGAAGGAGAAACCATGGTGGCTTGGATTGGAGTGGAAGCAAAAAACAGCCCCACGTAGAGCCAGTGTTTGGTTTTATCTGTTCTAGGCTCCAGTAGAAACATGGCAGGAACCATCAGATAGATAAACAATAACTGCCAAATGAAACACACACAAAAAAAAAAAAACTTCAAAGATAAATTGATTATGAGAGCAAAATGAAAAGCTGATTGCAGCTGTTTCCTTGACACACTTTTGAGTATCTAATCAGCCATCAATTATGGCTTATATTTGGGTAAGATTTTGTCATAATTATTACACACAACATTGATTTTAATGAAGGTTTTGGCGTGCACGCTGCTTCTATCAGTTTTGTTCCTCAGCTTGTACCAGCATTGGACTAATTGAGATAACTTGCTAATTTGGATAAGCAAATATGAACTTTTCATGCTTTGTGTATGCTTGTTGTTTTCCAGTAACATTACCCAGGATGTTTCTTGTGCCGTTTTGCACAACATCTTGTGTACTGTTTCAGCAACCAGTTAGGCTTTGATTTGAAGTATTTGTGGAGACGCAGCTGTTTGCCGCTGCTTAGTCATCGAGCGCGTGGCCATGGCTTCTTTTAGTTTCACAAGGTGACACGGCCATTGTGCATGTAGTCATTGTGATGGCGTTGCCATGGCAGCGTTTATGCTTTAATGATCTGTTGGGGTGACTGGCTTTTTATGTGGACAAGATGATTACTGAAGTGTACGTGATGACATTGGAGCCATTTTTTTTTTAACATTTTGACAGTTAAAATGGGGCTTTATTCCATAACGTGGGAATCACAAAGTTACTTGGTCAGAATCAATTGAATTCCAGCTGTCTGATTGCGGGGTAATCAGCTACTAAAATATCACATATCTACTTTAGGAAATAGGTGTATTACATAGTTATTGGGTGCAAGTGTGTTGAGTAGATGACACTTTATATCTGTGAAGTCTGTGTAAAGATTTCCATCAACCAGCTGCTCTCAGAGCTTGGACAGGGAGAGGAGAGACAATCTAAGAGCACATGGCAAAGCATTCGTCCGTGCAATTTCACACCTGGCTCCTCCTTTTCTCCCCTCAGCACCAAGTCGACCTCATGCTGCAACACCTGACAACACACACCACGCTTAGACAGCAGGTGTCTATAATTAACTAATCTGTCCTGAGCCATCCTAATCCAGCACACATACAAACTGAGATGGATCAGACGCGCTTAGAGAACAAGTCTATAGCTCTGATACCCTACAACATATTTCCACACATCCCTAAAAAAAAGAAAAAAGAAAAAAGTGGGTCCCGATAGTGGATCACTCTGTGGCAATCTAATTATATATTCATTTAAAATTTGCACAAAAAAAAAGTCACAACCTGAATTACAGATCAAACATTGTTGAAACTGTTTGTGTGAACCTTTCCCTTATACTCACATCTCCACACAACAGAGTCCCAAAAACCACAAATCCCACCCGCTAACTGTTACTATTAATTAAAAGAACAGAAAAATGCAACAAGGAAATTTTTGTGTGCTTGCCCAACTCATTCGGGAATTCAACTGACTTTTGTCGCTCGCTGGTAGGAATGAAATAAAGGAGCGGGAATACTTAAAACAAAGGCAATGAGTAAAGCCATTTGGTTGTTGTGAAATACTTACACCTTCTCTCCATGACCCACTGTTATTCCACATCCACACACCGGAGGATAAGCATGAACCATCTTAGCAACAACATGCAATAAGAACATCCTGCTGGTTTGTGTGTTGTGTCCTGTTTTTACCTGTTTGAAGGATGTCGTCCTGTCCTGCATGCTTATATATATCCGCCTCATCTGTTGTACTCTTTTGCATTTTTGATTGTTCGCTACTTTTAAATGAAAATAAAAATCCTTGAGTATAACAGTGGGTGGAAAATATAAAACACTTTACAACAATAAAGTAAATATCAATTTGGTGAATGTGAATATTCTCCCTTTGTTGAGTCTGCCGGTTTTGGCGAACGCAATGTTAAATCTGGGGCTCATTGTTTGTCTTTCCCCTTTCCTTATTTCATAATGTTGCATTGTATGACAATAATACTTTAGCAATTCAGGTGGTCTGGCCACTAGAACTCTTTTTAAACATAAAAAGTTCAATGAGTTTTCAGAGAGCGGAAACATAACTCCCATAAGCACAAAAATGCCTGGAACATGATGCAACGCCGCAGTACCAATGGAATTAGATGAAGCATCCTGACACTCCACAGTTCCTATAGTCAGAGTCGCACTATCAGCGGCCATTGTGAGCAATGGCACGAGCATAAACAATCCCAGATTAATCAAAAAAACAATCAAACCTGATGTAGAGGGAGGTAAATGACTCCA
Source organism: Miichthys miiuy (assembly GCA_036365135.1). NCBI lineage: Eukaryota > Metazoa > Chordata > Actinopteri > Sciaenidae > Miichthys > Miichthys miiuy. The sequence goes on from CM071603.1 coordinate 27,044,439, forward strand.
TGCACAGCCAGACAGAGACCGGAGGAAATACTGGAAACGTTCACACTGACCAAAATCCTTTTCTGCCACTGGCAAGAAAAGTGTAAAAAAGCAATTACTACACTGAAGCCGAAGCTGCTGGAATATAGCATTGCTATGCCGTCTGGATGTAAACAATAAAAGACAGATATTTCACAGCCCTCGCCCAATTTCTTTTAAACAACTAATAAAACCAGTCTCAGTGTGTTCGAATAGCCCCCTTTGGTACACTAACAGGAAGCTCGACTCTCACATGTACAGGTCATTTATCTTAGTTAAGCTAACCAGCGAACCCATAGGGGCATATTGTCTGTTACTGAGCAACACCTATACGCCACTAAATTGTCCCAAATATAATAAAAGGGTTTTTATTTTAAATACAATTTATCTCAATCAAAACATCTAAAGACCTGTTTTTTCCGCCCCCCGCTGTACCTCACAGCTGTTTACACCTTCCACATTGAAAAAAAAATACAATTCCCAGCATGCTCTAACCCCTGTTACATAACATAGACGTGTGCGTGCTGTGGATGTGGAAAGTCCATTAAGTGCACAGAGATTTAGTCTAAGGATCCGACAACCCGAGGTGATAATTCAATGGGCCAGAAACAATGAGGATTAATTGGCTTTTCTGATTGTTCCATATGCCAAACTGTCAACGCTTTCAGAGGTTTCATGCTCTCGCATCAGTTAAATATTATATGCTTCACTACAGGTTTAAATATCTCTATCACATGCAGAAGAAAAACCAACACACCGATTCAAATACTAGATAAATGTTATCTGTGAAGATTGAAAATATAACTTCGCTCACAATTCAGGCAATTATGGGAGTCGACATTTATGTTCGGCTTTTATATTAATTTTCATTAATCAGCTTTTATATTAATTTTCATTAATCTCCTGTGATTTATGTCGAACTAAATTTGATTAACCAGCAGCCGTTTATATAGCGTCAAACACCCGAGTCAACCCACACACAGAGGTATCATTACAATACTGAACAGTAGAACAGTTTGAAGATTTTTAACACTTTAAGTGTCGGTCGGAGTCTAGTGCAGTTTTTAATAACAACAAAATAATTCATTGGCCTTAATCACAAAGATATACTAATGTGGAATGTTGGTTATTTGACTTTTGCATGTGTTTAAAAAAAAATATCAACATTTAACACACTTCTCAGAACTATAACTTTGAATTCTGGACATTTTCAGACTAATTAGACTGCAATTCGTATGATATCTATGTACATGATATATATGTGATATGTTTTAAATAACCGGGAGGAAAGCAGACCCTCTTGTCGTCTGTGAACACAGCAGAATCGTCAAAGTGTTCAGAAATCACTCTTCATGCTACCTGATGAACTGATTCTCAGGTAAGCGACAATGCAACTGCTGAAGAACAAGAGATGTGAATGCAACAGGAGTCCACTACAATATCATCAAAGCTGCGTGACAGATGAATTCAGAATTTCAGCACAATTCATCCTGAACAAGTTGGAAAAAATGGGGGTTCTCATTTTGTGCTAAGAGGGTAAGTCAGGGGTAAAGATAAACATTCAACCTAACGACAAAACAGGGGGATTGTAAATGAAAGTTTAAACAAGAATATAAATATGGCTGTTGGAACAAATATATAAATGTGCATGTAAAAACGCAACACAGAGGATGCTCGTGTGGTTACACAGTGAGTGTGTGCGTGTGTTAGTAGCAGCCCTGTTTTGCATCGTAGAGGCACGATGCACGGCTGATGATCCTGTTTCAATGAAGATTTTAATTACATCTTCTTGTCTTGTAAGAGCAGGGTTTCAGCTGGATCTGAGCCAGAGCTCCACACCAGCTCCTGATTATGAGAGTTAACTGCTCTTACTTATGCGGGAGATGTACAATTAAAAAACTCCAGATCAGATGAGCACCTCTTGACTCGCTCTGCCATCATGCCCTCAACGTGACGATGAAGCTGAGGAGGAAACGCTCATTCTCATGCTCACGCTCATTTCATAAAGTCTTTTTGTGTACTTCCTCACGCAGAGTTAGGCAAATTAAGGTCTAATCATGCTGCTAGGATTATATGCTTCTTTGCCGCCCTGCTGGGAGTTAGGTGAGAAAGATTGGTATCGGTTTCAATCTCTGTGCGTTGAGAAGCTCGTTCTGGAGAGTGTTTAGCCTGGCTTAGCTGGAAGCAGTGGGAAGCGGTTACCATTGACCCAGAAAAGAAGAGAAACATCTTTCCACCACCTCCAAAATCTTGTTTGCATGTTTTATCTTGTTAACTAGACATGTAAGTTTTAGCCTAGGTTTTATTTAGAGTTTGGAAAGTTTGGGAAGCTGGCAACTTCACAATGAGGACAGGACCTCTGAGATGCAGTGTGCTATCACTCTTAAGTGTGCACTGTTCAGTTGGATTATAACTGAATGTTTCATCATTATTTTTTTATGGGAACGTGCAGCTTTATTGCTGGATAGAAACACAAGTCAAATGACAAATAGAACCTTTGAACCTTTGAACCTTTGAACGGTACACAGTCTGAAATAAAAAAGTCATATTAAAAATAATCATAAAAATATTCTGGGCATCTAGCTGAAAATGATTGCACCACCACCACCACCTCCCTCTGAAATTTTAAGTTTCTGTACGTAACCTTAATCTAAGACTTACAAGACTCAAACAAGTTTCTTATAATTGCTCTTGATTCTTTGTGGACATCATTCCTAACAGGAGCAACGCGTCGTTTTATTGAAGGAACATGGATATTTCTCCTCAGGGCCTCCAGCTAGCCCTCAGGGCCTCTGGCTGATGAAATGTTGGAAAGTTTCTTTGATGAGCAGAAGGGGCCCTTTTTCCTTTTTAAAAAGTATTTTACAAGGCTGGCGTCTGATTTTGTTGATATTCGATAATTCAATTTTGATTATTTGAGGAGTTAGTCTATGATAGCAAAAAAAAAATACAATAAAGAGCGAGGACAGGAAAAAAAACATTTTGATGCTGTTGCTCTCCAGAGACTCCGACTCTCTGCAGTAAGTGTAATTCAACCCATCTGTAAGAGTGCACTGTATACTACGCCACACATTGAAATGCATTGTTTTATTCATACTATGTAGAAAAGAATAGCCGAGGGAATCAGGTGAGACGATTGATATCAGTTCCCATTGTATGGCTTGTTCTAGAAAGTGTTTAGCCTAGCTTAACTTGAAGCAGCGGGGAGCAGCTACCATTGACCCAGAAAAGAGCGGTACATCTTTGAGCATCTCCGAGAAGATGATGACGATTATGACTGCAGTCACATGATGGGATTATGTCTGTAGTCACGTTCCCGAACAAGCGTGCGTAAGAAGGAGCAACTGTCTGATGTGCAACCCATCTTGTTAATTTTACTCCAAATTTACAGTGTAACCCTTCGGGCTATTCTTTTGAACTTCATCCTCTTGCAGCCGCCTTTTTTTCCTCTAGTCGAGGAGCGCGCTGGGTGTGAGTCTCACAGAACGTCGTATCTCTAATGATGCACATGTGGCCCAAGGCCAACAGTTTTGCAATGCTTTAAAAAAAACGAAAAAAAAAAACGAGCATCTTCCATAAAATGCATGAGTTGACTTGTTTCTGTCCCCAGATGCAAAGCCATGCATTTTTTGAATTCACCAACAGCTTATGTGTTTTTTGTAGCGTTGTAGGTGAATAACAACCAACCCTGATCATTTCAAGACTTTGTACACTGATTATTTTCACTGGTAGGCATTTTGCCAACATCCTGAGTTGACCTACAATGAGCCATTCACTCAGTAGGAGGAGTGGGAATACAACCAAGAGCAGCATTCAGGTATTCTTAGAACTGGGTCACAGCACTAACAACATAGTAACAATTCTAATAGCTACATATTATTCAGTATACGTCTAGCCTAGCAACCGTCTACCGTGTCAATCAGCATCAACATGCTGTAAGACATGAGAGAAGACGAAGCTCGGGTCACCTTGAGGTAACCTGTTTGTAACGCAGGCAGGACTGATCTCCTTTACATTATCAATAACCTCTCTGCCAGTTGAATGCATGCTCAAATGGAAAATATGCTGTGATTTATCCATGTATACTTCAATAAAAAGTGCTCACCTGTTGAAGTCTTCTTTAAATGTGTGTGCTTCCCTGATTGGAGTAAATGTCAATTAACTTCAAATGTGCGTGGAATCAAAGCGGCGTTAATATTTGCAGAGTTTCTGGAGAGATGTCATACAGATGTTGCAGCAGGTTCCTCCTCCTCTCCTACTCTAAAAAGGAATGCTCGCACCTCCCACTTGCAACCTAAACAAACACCCTACACGGGCAGACAGTGAGCGCAATGGACTCAGGGGTGGGGATTTGAGATGAGAGGTCAGTGCCTTTCTCTCAGGTGCGGGTGGGGTGTTCTCTCGGTTAAAGAGTAATAGATTAGCAGACTTTCACCCCTTTTTTAGCAATATGACATCACCAAGTAAGATGGAGACCTCTGCTTGTGCAAAAGGCCCAAACTCAAATGCAAAAAAATTGTAAAAAGTGAATGCATTTGTATTTGCATTGCATCAATATTTGCATGTCTTTGCATTTATGTGGTTCTTCCTGTGATTTCTGAATGTCACTAACGTTTCACGGCTGCAGTCTAATGTGTTTTCTGGTCTTGACTTCTATATTTGCCATTTGTAGCAGAAATACAATCACCATCCCCCCGCCCCCCACCAAGCAATTCAGTTTGCAAGTTGCAGAGACAGACTACTGAGCCACTCATTGTTTAATTGGCCAGGCTTAAAAGGTGTCCTGCATAAAGCCGCAGAGAGTGCAGCGGGTGTCTGCGTCTCAGGAGTAAGAGCTAAGTTTAGCAAATCCTCTCAGTGTGTTTCTCAATGACAGCACATGTTGGAGAGTCTGCAGAGAAACACACAAACGTACATGCAAGCACGCCACAGACACACAGGCCCTGTGCATATTTACCGCGACAGATGAACATGCAGTCCTTTGCGAGCTGTACTGTACACATGCACAGACTCGGGGCAATGCATGCAAATGAGGGAATTTATCGCTCATTGCATTTTAAATGTTTGAATAGTTGTGCCTCTTAACAGAAAATTAAAATATGCACATTTTTAATCAACTTTGCAGACAATAAACATGTGGATACTTGAGGCGCATATATATATATATATGGCTCACTGTGCGGATAATGACTTCCACGTCTTGGAAAATGTTTATCTCCAGGACAGTCAGAGGTCATAGACTTAGAGCTGGCAGAGATTCAGTGACTTAGCAGGATGCAGAATTGCAGCTGTAGAATGGAGGCAGGAGCTCAGCTCTTAAGCACTTTTTGGGATTTAAAACTGGCTTTTGAATGAATAATTTTAAGTCTTTAGCATATTAAATATTAATATTTCCTGCAATATAAACCTAGTTTTCAAACAAAGGTTACAAAACACTGAAGTGACGTGGACAGAAATGCAACAAAATCAGGCCAGCCTCAAAATGAAGCATGAGTAATACGGCAGAAAATGACAAAAAAACAAAACAAAACTAGAAATATGTCTGCTGATGGCTGATGGTCAAATAATTTCTGGTTTTCAAGCATGACTCTAGACCCAGCTAGAAGCACACAGTGCCTGAAGATAATCAGTGCATTTAAGAAAACACAGATTTCAGACTCGACATGGCATCTGGATGATTCCTTTATTTAATCAAGAGCAGTCATTACCATTCAACGACATAATGTAACACTCAAAGATCATGAGTACGTGGGTGTGAATCATAACCAGCTCACTTTGAGTTGTTTGAAGTGGAGGTGGCCCAAATACAGAACAATAACATGCACACATAAAAGATACAGTACAGAGCCAGGAAAACAACTCTCACCTCATATGATATTGACACAGATACTCCTGCTCCACCATTTCCACCATCTGTGGCATTTATTTACTATTTAGGTCGCTGAAAATCAGCTTTACATCAGATATTAAGAAAACAAAAAATCTACATGTTTTTCTCTATCCAGTCTCGAAAGTTGCCTATCCTAGTCTGAACTGTGTGAGTCTGTTGGTGGCAGTTCTTTTCCGTATAGCTGAAACTCTCCAAACCAAGAAGCTGCCAGCTTGTCCTGGAGGCTTCCTGATTCTCTTTGTGACCCGACAAGACAGCACTTGTGGATGAAAACACAGCTGGCACGGCCGTGATGCCTGGAACAACACTCAGACAAGGGCTTTGAAGGCTGGATGGCTTCCTAATGACACACAGTGTATTGTCACTGATCACCGCCGTACGTGCTCCTCCTTGAGCAAATTCTCTTTCACATTGTGTGACATCACCCAACTGAACAAGTTTGGTCTGGCTCAGGGGAGTGTAGCGATTCGGGTGCCTGTAATCGTTTGGTAAAATCCACCTCGCGGTGTAAGCCTCCTGCGCTGTCACCTCTCCTCCTTGCACTTTGGGTAGACACACCGGCAACGCACGCTCACTAATCTTGGCCTTGTCTTTCAGCTTGAGCACAGCCACGTCGGAGTCTGGAGCAGAGTAGAAATTTGGATGGACTAAAATGTCTGAAACCTGTTGGTGCAGAAAGAGAAAAGCACTGAATTGAGAAATGGAAGTTAGAATACCTGGGAAAGCCTGATTTTCACTGAGATCTGCCAAGCTTTGGACTATCTGTCGAGATCAGATAATATGCATGGAAATATGCGAATGTTTTGAATCAAAAACAAATATAGTTGTATCCCGGTAACGCTTTAAGTGCACAGTTAAATGCCAAAGGATTTCTTCCTGCACTATTTACACAGAAAAACCTGTCCAGGAGATTATATCTATTTAATGAAGAGTCTTTCCTCAATACTTTATCACTGCATCTGCTGTTTGGTAGAATTTGCAGTCATGGGAAACTTTCGTACACTGCCTGACCTGGAAATAAAAAAAAAAAGATGTAAAACTATTCTAAGACTTTAATAAGCGTGGGGATTTTGTAATTTGCAGGTGGCAGCCTTTTAACCTCGGCATCTAAATGTCCTGAAGTCTAGATATCAAATCTAGAGATGCTAAAAATTATACGACTCCATGGTACTTTGTGGTTTGGACACTTAAAACATTAGCATGGGAGAAGATTACAGTTATCAACAAACTCATAATAACCCTAATAAAAGCAACAATGTAAAACATTTGATGGATTTTCTCTGACTACTAGACTGTGTTGTACCCTGAGGTGGTGCAGGCTTTTCAACCGATCCGTGGATGTCTGCACGCCTATGACAACCTTCACTTGTGCTGGGTGAAGGGTCTGCTGCTTGTCCTTGTCCACCACACACTGAGCTGCCACCAGGACGCTACGCTGGGTGAGCAGAGCACCGCTGCAGGCCAGGTACCAGAATGTGGACTCCTCTGAGGCCCCCTGCTGGATAGACAAGGTTGCTCCACGTGGCCCGTGGGTGCTGGCAGTATGATCAGGAGGCGAGCGGATATAAATGGCTGCATGCCACGGCCACTGAGTGTCTGTGAGGTTGTGTAGGCTGAAGGTATCCAGTTTGCCACAAACTGTGGGGAGGTAAGAATCAGAGGAGGAGATATTGTGTTAAAATATGTGATTCAATGACAAACTGGCAGCAAAAAGATATGCACAATATTGCTTAAAAACTTGGTAAATCCAAGGTAAGGCTGTTTTCTTTACAAAGAAAAAGTTATGAGACACTTAAAGCCCTGAACACACAGACACAGGTGTTTCTACTTCTTCTGGCTATAATTAGACTTCCTCTCAGGTTTAGGTTGTTTGGAGCAATGCTGCAATTGAACTAGTACGCCATACTTCACAATCCAATATGAATTATAGCTGTACGTTATCCCAAACAGGTGCAACAAAACTAATACACGGATCAGAGCGATATCAATCAAGACATGCACATGACCACATAGTCCTGAGACTAATGAGGCAAAATAAGTTAAAAAAACACCTGTGTGAGGAGACAATAAGATGGAGGACATTTAGTTTGACCTTTTGGAAAAGAGTTAGATGAGAAGAACTGTTGAGTCGCTGTAAATATTAGAAAGAATAGAAAAAACTTGCTCTATCTGTGTCATGAGATAACTCGGTGCTACATGAATAAAACTGAATTAAAAAAAATTGAACTGAAGATAAGCTTTAGGCATCGTAACTCTGACTGTTTCTCATTGTTTCCAGTCTTTATGCTCAGATAGGCGCCTGCTGACTGACTGAGAGAGTTTTCTATTCTAGCCAGCCTCATATGGGGGGTTATACAGGGTCAAGCGTATGTATTTGAGGTCACTGTAGGGATCTTGTTAAATCTTAAATTGTTATGGGGACACTGACTTCTCTCCTTGAGACGCAGTAGCTGTAGGTTTTGCGTTTAGGAAAGCCGGCGCCCATCTGATCATTACTATGGTAACCGAGGTCAGAGGATAGGGCTGGCTCACTCCCTCGACACAGCAGATGGGCACATCACGTAGAAACCTCTACAGGTAACAGATAACAATGTCAGAGCAGTCGGGGTAAACATATTTTCTTGTTTGTTGAATAATGACCATTTAGTGATATATAGTGTAGTGGCACTATGCTGAGGGCAAATGGACGAGCCAGTGAGGACAGCGTCTTCATGCCATGACAAGTGCATTGATAAATCCTCCATTCTCCTTGGCCTCGCTTCAATAAACCTTTCAGCATGAGATATCTTGGACTCCTGAGAACTTTTTTTTGTTTCGCTGACTGAACTGATCATTGATGGATAGAATAACCTGATCTCCAAAAATGTTACAAACAGTAGGCTTATGTAACTTTTGCTGGACAGCACCACTGTGGTGATGGTAGATACTCAAGGCACATGAAAACTACTAATAGTTAACCTACAGATCAATAGCCAGCATTAGAATTGAGTAACGGTGTGTTTTATTGCTTATGATTTCTGTATATATACTGCTACTTCTCTCACCTGGTGAGCAGGAAACATGGCGTCCACTCCATCTGCCGCTCTTCATACAGGTGCGCCGGGAGCTTCCTGTGTTGCGGTAGAGCGCCGAGGCACATTTGTACTCGATGCTCGTGTAGAGTTGGTGAAAGCCACGTGGGAGCTCCGCGGAGGTGTCCTCGTCGTCTTTTTTTGACAGTTTGTCCAACTTAAGCGGGATGAAACCAGCCGACAGCAAATCGTGCATGTTGAACCTGGAGGAGAGTCTTGGGTTCTCTCTGCGGGAAGGAAAAGAACGTTTGTTTTATCTGCGTTTAAATAACTTCATGTGGGAATACTGTTTTCAATTGTCAAACATTGGAAACAGTGTCTTAGTGGCTACCTTGATACCAGGTGTGGCTTCACAACATTTTGTCGCACAAGGTCAGACACTCTGGGCTCCCGACATGCTGTAGAAGTGAATCAAGCAGGCGACTATTAGTGCACAAGAACCACTCTCAAACTACAAACTACTACAATGAACTAACATGCTTACTACACATTCATCCCAGTGCTCTAATTGCTTACTTTTTCCACATGCAAGGATACGTAAATGTAAATTTCCCATTGGGGTGTTAGATAAGCATATAACAAGACTACCTGAATATCGGAAACATTTTGTTCTGTCCTTACAGTAATACAATAGAAAAATGGGCTATTTTGTGTGTATAACACTGTGTTCCCAGCCCTAATGTGTTTATCAAACCAACTACCTCTCACACACTTGGGTGGCCTGCTACTCCAGGATCCATTAGCGAAGCAGGTATTCAAGTGGTTACCACTCAGAATGTAGGACTTCTTGCAGAAAAACTCAATAGTCTTTGCACCTCCAGCTGTGTCAGAAGCAGGTCTGTGGTAACCATTAAGCAATTTGGGTGGAGGGGAACACCGGACTCTGCTTGTCTCGCCTGTACGAGAATCTGTTTGAGAGAGAAAAGGAACACCCCCCGCTCACCCTCCAATAAATGCATTACATGGCTTACAAACACCAAAAATGAGGACCAGAAGCCACCTGGTGAAAATGTACCTTTCACACATGTGGGTACTGTAGCACTCCATGTGCCATTAGTCAGACACATCCTCTGCTGGGAGCCGATCAGTGTGAAAGGTGGATGGCACCGGTAGTTTACAGAAACAAGCTCCCCCTCTGGGCCACGTACAGGCTGCAAATATCCATTCACCGGTTCCCCTGGGGGTGCACACCTTGGATTCTTGATGGCTGTGGAGATATTCTCTTATTTTGTTTGTGATATTGTTGCTGTGGTCCTATTGTGGTATGTAAAATTAGATTTTTTGCCTTAAAAGGAATAGCATTAGATGAATTACCCTGTGCAGCATAATTATAGCAACCCCTGATGAGATTGAGAGTGCATAATTTCCAGTTTTCTAGACCTAACTTAATTTTGCTAATTATATTTTTTTTCATTTCTGAGATTTTCAAAGAGTTCAGACGTGTGTGGGGAGGTTTTGATATGTTGTGGGGAACTGCTGCGCCAGAAAGTGGAAGCACTGTCAAACTGGCACTAAAGCGCAGCCAATAATTGAGCTGACTTTGGTTTGACAAATTTAGCTTGGTATTTTAGATGTTATAAAAGCAGATATAAAATTCTCTTAGAACTTGATGATAGTCTTCCTTGAGTGCCAACAAAGGATAGCTTTCCCAAATGGTGTCGTTTTTACTAGCTTGAATCTATATAGTTTACATATTTTTGATTGAAATGTTGTCTTTCGTATCGCATTAGTATTACAGAATAGACATAAATCATAGGAGCAGGCCACTATTAAATCATTTATGTATGTAGTAAAAAGATTAATGGCCCAAGGACACTGCCCTGGAGGACCCCACAAGTTGTAGGTTTTTTATTGTAGAGCATCCCATTAACTCTTTGGTAGATCTTGCAGCGTTTCTTCTCTCACATAATTAGTTATATACTCAAACCATTTCTGACTGACTAAAATATTGCTAGGAGGGGCTCTGACATCCGTTCCAGCTGTACCACTATGAGACGTCTGGGTTAGCTATAGCAAAGTTAATGTCCGGGAGGGAAAAGACTGGATAAATGGGATGCAAGTTAGATGCATAATTTGCTTCAAAGAGGGCAAATGGAGAGGGATGACAAATGTGGGTCGCCGACTGTCCGTCTCACTTCGTTGCCCACTATAGGAGGCTGCACACGCACCAGCAGAATAGAAGATTAATGTCCAGGGTCAAATATGGTGCATGCAAACAAAAAGAGGGAAAATCGAGGGACATCATGCATTCAGGATAAATGTATCTGAAGTCAATACATACAGTGTATCATGAATAAGAATATCAGATTAATAGTTTCTCGGATTCCATCTTGTACAATGCAGACAAAATAAGAGGAACACCATACATCATAATGCAATATATTCCAATAATACTGCTTTGGACTCAGGCACAGCAAAAATCAATGTTAAGCTTTTAAATGGGAGAATTTACTGTGCAGCACTTGTATTTGAGTATTTCTTTTATTTTGTCTATCTTGTATCCATATTGTGTGTATTTATGTGTAAACAGCATTCACATTACTAGCAATGGTTGTACCTGCCTGAACTCTCCTGATAGGTAAGAACAAATCCATCAAAGTTGTTGTAGCCATCTGAGGTGAACAGGATGTGCAACAGGTTCCCGGAGCTTTTTATTGGAGGAGGCAACTGATCCCCACAAAACCGCCCAATCACAGGGGAGCTCAGACCGTCGCCGTCACGCACCTCGACATAGTCATAACGACAGTTATGGTCAGACTCTAGACTGAGCACTGAAAACCTGCAGCGAAACCCAAGAGAAGGTGCATTTAATGGATTTTCTTCAATCCAATTCATTAGACTAGATTTCTCTTCAGGGAGCAGAATAGCCTCTGTGCTGTCACCTCAACATTAACACTGAGTGCCAGTTGTGCTAATAATAGTAGTATGATATTTTTGACATTTTGTCACTTCTTGCACATACAGGCAGATGCCAAAAGAGTGTAATTTCTGCACTCGTTTTTAGTCAGTATGTGGGCAATTTTCCGGCATTCTGGCTACGTGCACTTTCTTGTAATGTCTAAAATCTAAAGTGTGCAAACCTTTCCATAACTGTATGCTTCAGCAGCATGAACTGACAGTGTGATACTGAGCTGGTCTGAGGAACAAAAGTACAAAAGGGTACAAAAAACTAAAAATCCTTTAACTTGGCCTTAAAAAAAGCAATATTCTAGGTTAACTGCAAGTAAATAAAATACAGCTGAATTCTTTGGTTGTGTGTTTTGAGACACTTTTTACATGCCTATGCCACAGATGCCTCAAACATAGCACGAGGTGAAAGAAGCAGCATCTGTATAGATCAAACAATCAGCAAAATCAGACCAGTCATTTTAAAAATGGTGTTTTAGACATAACTGTTTATTAGCTCTGAAATAATTGACCCACCTCAGCTCGATCTTCCTACCCCTCTCCACTTGCACTGTCCACTCACATCGGGCGTTTGTTGGGTAACTCTCCAGGGCTATGTGACCCTGAGTCCTCTGAATGACGCCTCCGCATGCTACCCACAAGAGAACTGTAATTACTTTCACTTTGCAAATTCACATTCTCATCAAATGTATGTTTATCACAGTGGCACTGAACATTATAAACTAGACCACTGATGTGTAAAAGGGCAGATAATTTCACCCCCCCCAAAAATATGAGATCCAAACAGCCACTTCGAAAACAATGATAATAAACATCCTGCTGATGTTCACACTGGCATGTGTTTTCCTCAGAGGAACAAAAAAAAACACATTTCAAAATGATACAAATGATTTCTGTCGGTTCTCGATACTGGAATTCAAAAACACGTCTGTGCACAGCTAAGCATTATTACAATCATGCATTATTTAATTTGAATGCGTCCACTTGGATGTATTCAAACTCTAAACAGGTTATGTAGGACAACAGAAGTGGCTGAACGGCTCCATGCCTTCCCTTGTGCGCGTCAAACTGACAGTAAATGACAGAATAGCATCCAAGTGGTAATTTCCCTCGGGCTTTGGAAAAAATAAAGAATGGAAAAATATAATGAGAGTGAATAACAGGAGTGGCAAGCAGGTAAACTTGTTTGCTTTTCCTCTATAAATAGCATCATGTTACTGGGGCTTTACCAGTACACATTTTCTTATTATTATCTGGGAATTATTTGGGAAGGGTACCTGCTGGAGCACAAAGCTGATAATAATGTTTCCAAAAAAAGAAAAAAAAGGAAAAACGGGATCATAAATCTGATCAATATTTCAATATCTTGTGAACATGATCTACAACTAGAATATTGTTATTTGTTGTAGCATTGTCGCCACCAAGTGTCCTTGTGCTGTATTACACGTTTAGATGCGGCAATCTGTGAATCCTTTGTTCCATAAATTGTGTATTTGCTCATAGGGATAGATACTAAAGAGATGAACTTGTAGTGATGGAATGTGTTTCTTTACCTTACAATTACTAAAAACATTCCTAGCGGTGTTTATATGTTTAAAAAAAGGTTTATAAGGTTTAAGCTGTCATATTGTCAGTCTTTAAGAGCTATGTCAGTCACACAATGACTCATTTTTGACTCACAGTTGCATTTAAGGTCTTACATATGATTCTGAACTAGATAACGGTGAGGAGTGAGTAAAAACCCTCGAGCATTCAGCAAGGAGTTGTATAGATGGTATATAAGAAGACATCAGTACTTGGGCATGATGGAGTGCGGCTGCTTTATTCTTCATAACTGAGTACTTCTGCACTGTGTGATCCATGATTTCCCATGTTAGCAATGGGATACGGAATATTCAGCCTATATTCCGTGTTGAGATAAGACCCTGCAGCAATGCTGCATTCTTACTCACTTTTACAATCCCCACCACTCCAGCCTTGGCGACACTCTGTACAATACTTTCCATTGACAAAGAAGTCGTCATTGGCTTTCCATGTTCCATTGTGGCAGGTTTTGCAGTTCTCAAACAGACTGCAGCCTGGCAAGGACACAAAATAAATAAGTTGAAAGTTACATAAAAAAATAATCCAAAACTTTCACAACTTCTAGCCACTGACCAAAGACTCAGGATATACTGAACATTTCTTGATCCTAAGACTTGGTGTCTGTTCATCATGATCAGAACTATTTTATTCCTCTGAGAGCAGCAGCTGAGAACTGGGCAGGTGACAATAACAGTGAGGCAAAATAAGCATCCGGTTGTACCTGATTAGTACAGATAAAAGAACATTTAAAAGTGACAATGAGAGCGTACCTGGGTGAATGATACAGGGGTCACACTGATCAAGAGCATTGCGGCAGCAGGGAACGGTGTAGCCTACCCTGGAGCCTTTTGAGGGACACCGGCACTGGATCAGTTGGTACTCACAACATGGACGACACATGACACTCCACTGAGAGCTGGGGCAGTTGTCCTCTGTAAAAAGGCGTGGAACCAAAACAAAGGACAATGGTATCAAACTTAATATACACCCATTGAAACATCTGACTTGATACTTTTTTAAAGGCTCTAAGAAGGTAGACGAGATAAAATGGAAAAGATTACAGTGAAGGAGTTACATTTATGTATTTCTATCCATAGAAAAATGTACAACTGATTTAGCCCTACATGTGGTTATAGAAATGTAGTGAGCAGTGGCCGAGGTGCAAATATTTCCCTCTAGCATATTTCCCTGTTATGTGATGATGCAGATCATACTTCCTTGTACAACACACGTACGACATTTGATGACTGGACAACCTGCTGAGGTGTGAAATCTGTCTTGGCAGGTGATTTTGTGGCAGATGATGCTATCAAGCGCAAGATGGGCTGTGTACTGTTTGGGAGCCAAATCTGAGACCTTAAGCTGCCTGAGCGCTTTGACCCAAAGTGATGCAGCATGTTGATGCAGCATGGGATGCCGAGACGGGCTGAAATATGTTCCAAACCTCACTGAAGATAGCAGTTTTTTTTTTTTTTTTCATAAACCCCATTTTGAATATAGATATATTACAATCCTGTTTGTACAAAAGTTGGCATGCTGTATTAAATTTAAATAGAAATTAATTGAACATAGCACAAAGACAACACATCAAATGTTGAAACTGAATTTGTTTTGTTTGCTCTTGGAAAATGATATGTCCCATTTTGGATTTGATGCCAGCAACACGTTTAAACAAAATCTGAGACAGTCTCATGTTTACCACTTTGTGGAATCACCTCTTCTTTTAACGCTTCTACAACACTGGAAACTGAGGAGATGTTGCTGTAATCTTCAAAGTGGGATGTTTTTCCCATTCTTTCTTGGTTTCAGCTGCTCAACAGTTCTCCTTTGTCATATTTTACGTTTCATAATGCACTAAAGTCCAGATTGCAGGCTGCCCAGTTTAGCACACGGAGCTGTGCTGGTCGTCCCGAAAAAAGACATAATTTGCAGTATCGGTTGTTCCAATACCTGTATATATATATATATATATATATATATATATATATATATATATATATATATATATATATATATATATATATATATATATATATATTGTTCAGCATTAATAAAGCCTACTGTGTTCACAGACAATGTTTTTAGGAAGAATCATATTGGTTTTCAATGCAGTGCCGTCGGATGGCCTGAAGATCATGGTCATCCAGTATGTTTTCTTTGGTCTTTGGACTTGTCCCTTGTGTACAGAGATTTATTCGGATTCTCTGAATCTTAATGTAGACAATGAAATCCCCAGATTCTTTTCAACTGTACATTAAACAAGAAACATTATTCTGAAATTGGGTGTATAAATTACACCGTTTGACTGCAACGTGGTGAACCCCTCCCCATAAAGGTTCAGCTTCTCTGGGATGTTCTTTTTATTCATCTTACTAACATGTTGCCAGTTAACCTCATTAAATATCAGATGTTCCACCAGGTGTTTTCTTTCTGCATTTCACAATTTCTCCAGCCTTTTGTTGCCACTGACCCAACTTTTTTTGGAAATAGTTGGGTCAGTAGTCTGTATTATGTAATTGTTTTCTCAAACACAATGAACTAACAACAGAGCAGTTGGAAGTGAACTCAGGGTGTAGCTCACAAGGAGATACAGCCAAATTCATCATCACATGTTTAAGTCTATCCATCAGTGTATTCTGTGCTAAATGTAATGTAAAATCCTCACTACTCTGCCCAGTGTCTACAGAAATTGGCAAGAGAAAGGGCTCTATACCAGCCATGGCAGGAGAGGTTATCTTATTTTTATTTCAGCAAGGCACATAGAGTCTGGAGCATGAATTGAGACAAGTCCCAGCTGCAGAAGTGACTCATCATCATGAAATAACTTTACAGTTAGTCAACGTTCTTATTTCTTGTTCAAAGTTTGTAAGACTTTCACAAAGGAGAGGCTGTGTGATATAAAGACTCTCCAGCACTGCGTCTAGTGCGAACAACAGTCAATCAAAACTGCAATAAATGTCTTTTACTTACCACGTGGCCAAGCCGTTACACAAAAAGAGAGATTTAGGAGGAGGTAGCAGAGTTTGGGGTCCAGAAGAGTGGGCATGGGCACTTTCCTCGTGAGGAAAGTGAGCATGTTGGCTGCAAACCTCAAAACAATACAAGTTCCCAAGAAGTCCCAAGAAAGTAGCGCAAGCCCAGTGTTATGTACAGATCTTCCTGTCTGCTGAAAAATATGACGTAGCTATGGATGATGATTTCTCCCATCTGAGCATAATGGACAGAGATCCTTTAACCCATTCCTTCCATGTTATGTTGTGGAAGCGTGTATTTGCTTTGTTCAGCTCTAATCAGTGTTAGATCTGCAACTAGTTCCTGTTTCTCTGCTACAGCTCAGAGTCCAGAATGAGTGCTGAGTGCTGAATGGCAACAGGGGAAAAATACTTGCTGGCAAAGGGAGTGGAAAGTGCATTTGAGGGAATAAAGACATGCTAATGAGGAAAACAGTGAGGAGTGATGAAAGAAGTCCAGAGGAAAAGAAATTTCCATCTGTCAGGGAGAAATGTCAAGGAAACAATAGAAGTGAATCTCTCTGAAGCTGCAAGTTAGATATTAAAAATCATCCTTTTTTTTCCCCCTCGAAATACTTCAAAAGTCGTGATAAAAAATAGACACATCAGCAGGTGTACGAAAACAAATGTGTTTACTGACGCTTCATCATGCACCAGCTGTCATGACAATTTCACAACTTCTTGGAAGAGAGACAACAGATGTCCTCCCCATGAAATGTTTATGATGTCAGTCTCCATAGATTAGCCAGGAGCAATGAGGCTGACAGGATCGTCACAGCCCATTTCATGACCAAGGTTGCTTTTCCATTACCTAAGATTTTACTTGGAGTGGAGTTTTGATAGCTGTTGTAGCGGTTGTAAGCACACAGGTAGACACTGGAGTTGAGACATTTTTTTCCAACCTCTTCACCTGCACGAATAAACCCTTTACCTACTGTTACCTGAAGAATGAACTGCCACAAGCAAGGGCTGTTTTATAGCTCATGAAAAGTTGATACAGTGATGATGAAGTTTAATTCTCTCGTTGACATGCCCCGGGTCTTGAGCACTGTAGACTTTTCTTTTAAAGCTGCATTTATAGACTTTTGGCCAATAGAGGGCAGAAGATCTTCATAATAAGACGTCTAGCAGATACGGTAATGTGTTAGAGTATAACAACGCATTACCACTGGGGTGATTGATTCATTGCCAGTTGTTTTTACTTTGGTTTGCCAATTTAATGATCTGCCTCGAAAAACAACGTGCAGAGCCGGAATAGTTTTCGGCGGTTCTGCTGGATTCTGACACTAGAGATGACGAACACACAGCCAGGACAGAAGAGGCCAACGTAGGTGAGGACCGAGAGGGAAATCAGGCATCATAGAGGCAGCAATACAGTGTAGAGCCGGAATATTTTTCACAGACTCTGTGAATTTATGCCGTATTTGGATGAAACCAGAGTTGGTTATTGTCGGAACAGTGGAAAGACTGACCGAGAGATTCTGTTTCTGTCAACTTTGAACGAAGTGTGTAACAAAATGAAGCGCTGATTCAATTAATCTACACCCCACCTCTTCTGCCAGTTATTTAAGAAGGCATGGACGATCTAATTGTTCTATGTCATCACACTGTTGTTAATAGAAGCGGGTAATTTTAATACAAAGTGGTAACCACTGTGTGTGAATGCACAAATCACTGGATTTGAACTGAACTGCAACAAACTTGATCTTGCTTCGATCACCCGCTATGAAACAACATTACCCTCTTCTATTTTATAATGCCTAGTAACACTTTTGCCGTTATTTTAGTGAAAGCAATGCAAAAGTTACTCTAGTAATATACTATACACTGGATATGAAGCAGCAAAAGGTTCAATACTCGGTTTCTTAGCTTGGTTTCCACCAATTCTTGTGATAAAAACTGATCTGAGCTTGCTTAGATGTTTGACTTTTCTTCACAAGCTTGTCTTCATGCGTATGTATGTTTGGTGCTGCATGGGCAGTTAGTGTGAAAATCTGTCCATCACGCAGGAGGAACGGAGAAAAAAAATGAGATGTGAAAATTACAGATGTGTCAAAGGAAATGAAAACAGTAATTAGCGACAGTGTTGCTCTTAGAAGACACATTCTTCCAGTAGATATTTCAGCTGGAATGAGTTTAGAAAATAATGATCACACTTCTGTGTTGTTTGTTCCATGTTGACACCGTTTTCTCTGCTATCAATTAACACAAAGATGTTGTCCCACAAGTCAACAAAAATGAGTTTCTGTCCCGAACATATACAGCTGGAGTGTCACACTGAAAAACACATGGTCAGGCAAACTTTGGCCCATTATATTTTGTTGCATAAGGAAATATTTCAACTGCATTAATCTAAATCTCTTATTTCAGTGTAATCACAGAATCTGTGGCTGCAATCTTGGTTGAAAATGTACATTAATGCACTGACATAAATCTGCTGTATATCAGTATTTTTCTATCATCATATTGCTTTTATTTTGAACGTTTAGCACTAAAGAGACAGACATTTTTCTCAGGAGTTGGTGGAGACCAAAACAGAACTAAAAGAAAAGGGAATATTGGACTTTAAATTTGTCCTGAAACATGATTAAATACTGATGTTGCTCCATATAACTGTTTGCTATGTGAATTTTATATGGTGATATTACGTCAGGGCGGTGTTTACAACTTGTTTTGCTGCCCTCAAGTGCCCCAAAATCGAAGACGGTCGCTCATTGCATGGTGAGATTGTGTTTCTACACACATCAAGTCAGAATTTTTGACTGAAAACATCCCAGCAGTAATTAACTCTCATGTCAACGTGAAGTAACAGCCACATTTTGACCACCACTTTGAGCAGACACACATAAAGAAACATGAGTGACTGCCCATGATTCTCGCAGTCTTTGAACTGTCAGTCATTATTTAAGACGTTGCCTCACCCTGTCGTGTTGAACCTGACTCCCGCCAGACATGAGAGAGGACGATGAGGGGTGGGTGGATGGGGTGAGGATTATGCATTTTTACATTATGACACAGTTCTAAAACTTTCATCGGTGTCACAAGGCCAACTTCACTGTCGAAATGAGTTCTTGACATCAGAGACCAGTGTTTTTTGGTTCGAGTAATTACCCATGGTGCTCTGTCAGCTATTTTTAGCCCTCCTGTTGCTCAGTGAAATATTCCATCTGGAGCCCAGAGACTCCCCCGCCTAACCTTGCACCACCATCCACTGACCTTCTCCACCTCCATCCAGTGTTGATTATGAACCACATCATGTTGTTCCATGGCAAAAGTGACAGACAAGAAGCGACCTCACACTGAGGCACATCTTGCCACCTTAAATGAGGCTCCAGAAATACCGAGAATTATGAAGATAGATATCAAGCTTTGCTCTTCATAGACTCAGCAATATATAATAATAAAACCACTCACTGTATTGCAGCCTTGAACAATGAAAATAAAAATTATATTCTGATTTTCTTATATAAACACTAGTATTATTAGTTCATTAGTAGATAGGCATCCTCAACAATGCACTAGTTTTGTTCATGGTCTTACCAGAGACCTAAAATTAGATATTTTAATGAATCTTTTATCTGTTGAGGTCTGTATATTCATTCTGCTGATACATTATGTATTTATTTCTGCAGGTCAAAGGCCTGCCGCGTCTTAATGTTTTGAATAATGGCAGTTAACGATGTTTGCACGGAGGAGTTCAAATCAAACATGGGAGGAGGTAGCTGTTAAAATATTCACCTCTGCATCCCCGGCTGACTGCTCCATATGCCAAGCATTGGTCACTTTGATGAATGTGATCCAGTGGTCCGTGTGGAGGCACTCTGCGGTTTTTTACGCTTGAAGCAGACTACTCAACACAGTATTGACCTTTTAAAGGTCTACATACGACGGCAGTGTGTTTGTCAATGTCTCGCTTCAACGTGACTGTCAGCTTCATTAACTTCTCACACACTTCGGCGATGAGCAAGGACGCGGGGGAGCTACGCTGACTTACTGGCTTACATATTTTCTTCATAATTATCAGACAGATAATAAGCTCACACTGGGCTACATTAGTTCTGGTTCTTATCACGAGATGAGGTTTATATTTTAAGATATATAATTAATAACACAGTCTCTGAATTTAAGCGGCATGCAAAGAATGCAGATTGACACAATGAGTGTATATAAACTGTTTTATTTGACAAGGGCGCCAAAATTTTATATTTAAATACAAATAACCAGTGAAAGTGCAATGTTCCCTTCAACAACTGAATTACACACCATCTTTAATGTTTTTCATAGGCTCTGATTAACCGAACTGTTACAATGATTCAAAGACATTTTAAAAAGCTGGTTTTGAAGACACACAACATTTATGAGCCGGTAAAGACGTACCAGAAATGTCACGTCCCTAGTTAAGAGTGAGTAACAAGGACTTCTCAGTTGTAGGCCAGTCGTGCATCACTCTGATGAAACATGAGAGTTATAACAGGACTCTATTTCACGCTGTCCCACTTTTAAAATGCAAATATATATTCATAGAACACGTGTGTTTACCATTTCATTCTCAGCTCAGAAACTTAAAGCGTTGTAGCAATTAGTGTAAAAAGCGTTTGACTGCAGAAGTTTCAAATGCGGGAGTGATTTCTTTGGAGACAGAAGCCTTTTTGTTTGTCAAGGTTTGTGATTACCATACCTTACCATATCCGTTACAGGATATGACAGGTCCAGCCCCGTCTTGTTCATATTTGACAAAGCAGAAATGTTCCTAGCCAGAGGTTACCGTTAAAAAAAAAAAACATTATCAAGATAGTGACATACATTCATTATAATGGCATGTAGCTGTAAGAAAAAAAAAAAAAAAGTTTGTATCTCGACGCCAACACCCTCAATTTAGTGAATAAACCGCACCCCCCCCATGAATAAAAACATGATTTTTTTATCCTTCACTAGTAGTCTAGTCCATAAAAGACACATTATTATATTTCTCAGGTACAAATAATTGTAAAAAGGCCCCAAACAAATGTGAACATATCTTTAAATAAAATATATATATATATATACAAATTCCTTCAAGCTTTAAGTAGGATTGTATAAAATCACAAGACTATTAAACCCAACCAAAATGACACATCAGTCATATTCTAAATATTATTTCACATTCTCACACGACACAGAAAAGCTGAAGGTTAAACACCGATGTTTTCTTTCTCTGGCAGTAGTTTTTCCTTGGCCGAGTCCTCTGGCACTTTGTAAGAGTCCTTCTTCATTTCAAGACTTCTGACCCAAGTGTAAGCCGACGAGCCGCCGAGAACCATCATGTTACTGGTCCACCACAGCAGGCTTTTGCTGGAAGAGTTGTACACCACCGCGATAACAGTCTGCGCGCAGGCCTTCGCCGTGCCCGAGACATTGTGTGTGAGAGGACTGGTAAACTTGATCTGGAGGCCCGTGACGTAGCCGATGGCGAAACCGAACACTCCCCCGATTGTCATCATGCCCCAGAAACCGAGGTCGGTGAGGCGGCTGAAGCCGGCGACACGTGGCAACTCACCAAATATAACAATGAGCGGGAGGAAGAGGACGCAGGCGTTGATGTTGTTGTAGTAGGACAGTTTCCAAATGTTCCCGTCCACCGCAGGCATCACCTTCTTGGTGTAGATGGCGTTCATGGACACAAAAGCGCTGGCCAGGACTCCAAAAAAGACACCTGTCCACGAGAGGGAGCCTGCCAAGCCTTCCTGGTCCACACCGAGCCAGAAACCACCTGAGAAGCACGAAAACATGCAGGACTGTGATATCACGCAGAGGAAAACAAGCTGTCACAGCTGAGAAAATGCAGCGGCACACAAAGTTTCAACACGACAATGACTCAGAAGTCAGAAGTGGCCTGCACAGAACCCTGATCTCAACCCCGTCCAATGTCTAGGCTGAACAGGAATGTCAGGTTCTGTCGTCTCAGTAATGCTGGCAGTGATACTGGCTGCAGGCTCCCAGAGGAGTAGAGGATCTTATATCGGCATGACAATGTGCATGATATGAAAAATAGGTGCTCTGGTGTCCATATACTTTTGGCCTGAATGCATGAAGTTAGAAGTATGTGCATGACTGCATATCTATTTCTGCAAAATTCAAGAATACTGTTGGTGCAAACTCTACTTAAACATGCATTATTCATGCAAACACATGAAAGAAACAAAGTTCACATACCCAATATGACTCCACAGCATATTAGGGCTCGGTATGATGTGGTCTGTTTCAGGACAACATATGAAAACAGCACATTGAAAACCGTGCTGAGTGAACGACCGACCGTGTAGAAGGCCACTCCGACATACTTCAGGCACAGGTTGTTGAAGGTGATCATGCAGATGAACACAACCGACAGCGGGAGCACCTCCCGGGCCGTCTTCAGGTCGAGTTTGACCAACGGGAAGTCGATGAGTCCCGGCGACAGTTTAGACAGCAGCTGCATGACCCAGCACAGCCCAACAGTGACCACACACTGGTAGAAAGTGACAAACAACGGCGCGTCCAGGTCTCGGTTGTCCAGTAGATAGTTATTAAGGAACACCATCGTTATTGAGACAAACCAGTACAGCGCGACCACCGCTGCTATTTTCACAGCCCGGACTATGAACGGCTCTCCACGGCCGTCCTGGTCCATCGTATCCGGGTCCGCTAGAGCCATCCTTAGGATGCTGGAGCGCTTCAGCTGAGTCCTGTTCATGGTTGTAGAGAGAGAAGAACAAGTGTGTGTGTGTGTGTGTGAGAACACCGCAGCATTTACAAGAGCTAATATGTAGCTACAGACCAGCAGAGCTACACTCACTACACAACACAAACATGACGACTGATTTCCGCCAGCGGCAACAACAGCGCGACTTCCTGTCGGTTTCTTTCAGAATAAAAGCAGCTAACTTAAACTTCATTGACCCTTTTAAGTTAAATAATTCTTCTTATAAAATATCAGCTCGATCATATCTGTTTTATTGCTATTGTTTTTGTTCTTATATTATTGTTGTCCATTTTATTTTTGTATTATTTTAATTGTCTGATCTTGAAAGTGTGAAACATCATTATTATATTATTATATTTTATATAGAAGAAGAAGAAGAAGAAGAATACTATTATTAATCCCACTTCACTCAGTTAGACACAAAGAATAATAATTAAACAAACAAACAAAAAAACTTAAAGGGATCCTTATTCAAAAGTGCACATCTGCTGATGTTCACAGATGTCACGTTTGGAAGAGTTTTGATGTTGTAGATGAGAGGTAAAGCTTGTATCACATTGCTTTTCATTCATCTGTAAATGAAGCTGACATTAGCAACATTAGCTTGGCCTACTGTTTGTTTATTTTTGCTCATTGCTTCCAGGCAGCTCTCAAATTGTAGTTAAACCAGAACACATATTTGAATATAATTTCAACATTGCTCTGACAACAATAATGGGTAACATATGGGTAGTGACGCCAAATATAAACATTAAAAAAATAAATGAATAATAAAGTTTTTTTAATTCCCTACTTTTATTTTGAAGGAGGACGCGTAAACCGGAAGTCTTAACCGTGACTGCTTCCTTGTTTGAACTCACTTTCTCCTTATTTAAAAAGATAGTGCCTCCGAATAAACACGTTCACCGATCAAGATATTGTCCATAAAATTCCCATTAAATACAAAAATAAATAAATAAATAAATAACTCCTGGACTCTCATTAATCAAACTAGTTCACTCATTCAGACGTCTCAGCTTGCAGCAGCCTAGATTACATTGCGAACTACATTTTAACTACTGCATATGAAGTTAAGTTTTCTAATATCACAACATACAAGTATCACATTGTTTTTTTTCTTGATTTACAATATGAAGCATTTAAAAAAAAAAACGTTTTCATACCTTAAATCGTCGTGGACTGTCCTGAGTCTGATGAATCCAGCAGGCAGGTTGGATCCGTCATGAAGTGTCTGCCTTGCCTTACACACTCCCATTGAGGAAGCAGGATTTGTTTGACCTGTATTTCCTGTTAGAGACTTATGACATAATGCATGCAATAAATCATGCGATACCAGCAGGTGAATGCAATACACAATACAATTACCAAAATAAAATGCGATATAACAAAGAGTTTAAAACCAACTTTGACACCCTTTTAGATTAGAAATATGATGGTACCCGAGGATCTCTGACTAAACTCTGGATCAGTGAACAGAAGAACATCTTGGCCTTTAAACTCTCTCACACACACACACGACAAAGAAAAGCAAATAAGAGAAATTACCACCCATCAAACATTACATGTTTGAACAGCACATGCCTGTGCAACAAAAAAAGGATGTGAACAATGGGAATGACGTCATGGATACGTGCGTTTCATTAACAGGTGAGGTTACCATGCCAGTTTTTCAAGTCTAGTAGTCATACAGCCAAGAAGGTTTTCATCATTAACATCAGTGGATCAGATTTAGATGAGACTAAAGATTTGCTCATGCAGGCATATTTTACAGGTCAGCGTGTACACAGGCACACATCTTTTTTTGTAATTCCAGTTGTCATTGATATATTTATTTTAAGTGCTATCCCCCAAAACAGTTCTTTGCGACGTTTGTTGTTATTCTCATTGACTGACCTTCAAGATAAGGGTTTTATTTTGAAAGTAAGATGATAATATCCTACGCATTATTCATAATTAGTTTTAATTCATTCTATAAAAACAAACAATTCAATTAAAGTAAACCTCAGTGTTAACTTTCAGGATAGTTGACCACACAGACGGATGGTGTTTCTGAGGCACTTTCTGTGTGTACTAATAAGCCCAATGACACTTGAACCAATTCTCATTTCTCAAAAATCCAAGTTACTTTTCAAGATGGTATAATACTGAAATAGTGAAAAATCATAATAATACTCTTTCATAAAACAACACAGTTTTCCCTTGTGTGTGTGTTTTTAATCATTCTACTGTACATAGACAGCAGCAGGCATTCACAATTCACCAACATTATTAATAATACCATTGTACTATAGCTTCAAGACACTAGGTGGCAGCAAATAATCAGTGTTGATTATATGACCAGCTGCAGGACTATGATTTATGAGTGACACCTATAACTCGTGCTACGTACTGATCAGCATAAACATATTTGAATACTATTCTGTACTGTTTCATTAACAGTACAGAATAGTATTTTTAACAAAGAGTACAGTGACCTCAAAAACAACCATCGGATTGCCCTTTTCACATGCCTCAGGAAAGCAGTGCTTAATCAGGAACAATGTCAAAATGTAAGCCTATCCACGGGTCTCTGTAATGAATACTGTCTGTGTGTATACTTAGCATTATTGTTTTTTATTTGACGGTGAAGACAGACATAAAATGTGGTGAGAGACTTGGATGACACGCAATAAAAGATCCCCTTTCGGATTGTGATTAATGGCATCTCAGACCACTAATCCCTAAGGAGGCCCGAGTTTAGAATATTTCCTTATCCCTTACACTACAGAACCATCTTCACCCATCTATTATATCAGCCGCAGCTGCTGACTGCTTTAAAAGTGACATTATGTAACTTTTCTACCATAAAATAACAGATTTTAAATCATTTTGATACTGCACTGACTTTTAATAAGATGAATGGTGCCTCTGCCGCTCCCACTCTGTGATCCACTCGATCTTGCACTATGTAACGTTGTGCTTGAGCTGGGAGAAGTACGCAACGTTTTACAGCACTAAGTCACACACCGCCGCCTATATGTCACTGATTTCGATGAAACTGGATCAAATTTTATGAGGAAATGTTTCATGGTTTCTCTCTGATGTCCGCTGTCCGCAATGCCTGTTTCCTGATAGACAGTCAAGGAACTGGTGTGAACTGTAGTTGCTGTTAGCTAATGTAAGCTCACTTAGTTTGCAGTGCTGCCCAGACCGTGAGCTCAAAGCACTAAGAGAGTGTTAGTATTTACGCTGGTACCACAGACGTTTTGGACCACCGGGAAGAGATCGCTTTCATGCCTGAGGTTTGTGGGGGGGGGGGCACAGGAATGGGCATCAGAACTGTAGCTGGATGAGTGGGCAAGAGTAAATCTGGGACTGGTTTTTAGTCATTGGTAACAGATAGATATGTATAGATAGGCTAGGGATAGATGCTGCACTGTGATTCTTGGGATTCTGTAAAGAAAGTTAAACTTGCACTTCACTTTCGCGTTCAGACCTTATGTCAAACCCCCGTGTCTTCCTGCTGTCATCGTTCCCCCTGCTACACAGTTGCAAGCTATCTCGGTTTGCTGGGAAATTGTTATAAGCGAATCTTGTCTGTTGGCGTTATATTTTCTGCTACAATACACCGCAAGTCACTGTAGCTGGTGTCCCAGTGTTGACCACTGAGCTGGCAAGCTATACCCGTGGACTCATATATGCTCTCAGCAAGGATGTAAAACTCCATTTTCCTCTAAGAACACAGAGGCAGTATTTGTGGAGCCTGACTCAGCCTATACAACGCATCCATCAGGGGGTGTCTGACCCTTCATTGTGCTCCCTTTTGCTCAGACTTTGGAAGGGGAGAAATGCTGAGCTGGAGCCAAGTTTGCTATTCACAAGACGGTCTCCCTTCCTGACCCCTGTCAGCTGGAGAGATTTCCACACTTTATTAGCAAGCACACACAAAAAAAAAAAAAAAAAAATGGAGAGAAGCTACCGCTTGTGATATCTTGGATCACGGAGGCTCTGGAGCATCTACACCGTGCATTAGTATATCTTCACCTAACATTTCGGTGTATTTGACGCCACGTCAAATACAAATGTCAAATATAGGAAGCGGTATAACAAGCAGTCCATCTCAAAATAAAGACAAGTAGAATAGTTACATTGGATAAATACAACACCAGTTTTGGTGATGCTGTGTTATAGTTCCTATTGTTCCTAATTCTGGATCTCAAAGATTGCAATGAGAATTAAAAATTTTAAGAGTTTTAGAATAATGATTGTTTTCCTTTGAAGCTCTGTACCTATTTCATGCCTACATTTTATTGTCTCATCTTTTACATCAACAACATTAGACTATACTTCAGTGTCTTTCACTTCGTTATAAAGAGTACTGGATACACATCTAACGAGAAATTTGCTATGTTGCTATGTTATGTATTATGTAGGCCAAAGATTTTGCCATGTTTCTACATACATACATACAAGGCTCGTGACAATGTGACTTCTTTTCTTGTGAACCTTTGTCCTTCAGTAGCCTACTTTATTCACATAGACTCCAGATGGCACCTTTTACGACATAAGTGATCTATGCTTGCATTAATGTTCCAAATATGGTGCATTTATTGTGAAAACATCACAGTTTAATCTGTCATCTGTGTAATATGTCTGATACTTTATTCACAAAGATTCAGGCAGATGCTTAGACTGCAGACGGACAACACCTGTCGGTAAACAGTCCGATGGAATGGCAGAACGACAGAAGGAAACACGCCTGAAGATATGTTGCTATGCTGATATCATATTGTTGAAAAGACTAGAATAAAATCTATGAAATAAAATCCTTTCTTCTTGTCTATTATTTTATGTAATTAAATAATTATTAGCTTTCGGTGTCCAGATTGTCCATGTTTTGTCCTCGCGTGAGTGCGTTACATAACATCTGGTTGTATATTGTGGCGCAGAGAACAGCAAAAAGTAACTCAACCTCAACTAATTTTATTGTCCTACATATCAGCATCACAGAAACATGCTGGCTCTTTATATAATATCAAGCTAAATCATCTAAACGTAGGCTACTAGATTTGGTCAGAAGCTTGTTGTGATGCTACAGTTATCAGTCAGCCAACACAAATCAACCACCGGATGACACAGTTCCTCAGAAGGATGTAAACCATCGCCTACATACTGTATCATCCATGTAAACATCAGGGATGTAATTTATAGACAACCCTTCTTGGCGAGGCCTCCTTCAACAAACATCTACGATGGATGATGTGGCTGCTTGAGAATCCAGATGACAAATATCCCTAAATTTTGCTCTAGTTTCAAAGCACATCACTTCTATGTCAACACTCTATTATAATACAGTAGATGTTTGGTGCACAATAAGCAATGTAACAACAGCAGGCTCAAGACCATGTAGAACAAAGAGTAGTTTTAATTAAAGATTTATAATGAAGGCAAGGCAAAAACAAACACACAACTTCACAGCAAGCTGTCACCTTTTCTCCCTCTGCACACCACTCATTGCTCATCCTCACCTAAACTGGAACATACCATCTGTTCAGGAAAGAAAGCACAAGGTGAGTTAAACAGGTGCAAACATGCCAAGACCACACAATGGAAAAGATATTTAAGATTCCTGTTGTTTTGACATATGGGAAACACGTGACGACAAAAAATAACCTGAATAGAAGATGAACTGCTGAACAAAAATGTGCCCCTCCTTTTAACGACATAACCACACACACCACATGTTTGTACTACCGCTGACATAACAGCATAACAGACAAAAACACACAGGCCACTCTGGAGAATAACAGAGAACTACACAACTGAAACAAGCTTGTATTCCATTATTTGTTATAGTTGGCTGGGAGTGATTAATTGATGCAGGGCTGAGTGCAAAGAAAAGTCAAGGAAGCAGCCTTTCCCCCCCCCGACCAGACACAATAGATCTCCTTTTTTACTAGAACCATGGGCTTTTATTATTAATGACACCACTATCGTTAAATTAGCCAGTTGTGACTACAGTTTCAGCAGCACCACATGGGTAAACCAACGCCGGTGGTGTGCCGCTCCACAGGCAACTGCTGTTCATTGTGAATCTTCCAGCAAGTAGGGTGAACAGATATTAGGCCGGAGGGTGATCTGTATGGTACAGTCCACAGGGCAGCTTAATTTCAAACACATATAATCCTCCCTTGTGAAGCTGGTTTCTCAGCTAGACTGCTTTTACCACTTTGATCTCCCTGTGGTTGTAACAACCTCTGCCTCTCACTGTCTAGAGAGAAGAAAGAGCAGCAGGTCCTTCTTAAGAACGTTTCCTAACAACTGGAGTGGTATAATAGGCTTGAAAAAAAGAAGAAGAAAAAAAAAAAAACAGGTTGATAGACAAAACATAAAAATGTAATGTAGAGCTTCACTCCAGCTGCCTTTCTCGTGAGACTAGAAAGCTTTACAGGAACAAGCTAGATGAATGGGAGAAAATTATGAAAACCTGTACTATTGGCTAAACAAAGCTATTCTTTTTTTTTTTTTTTTTGTTCCAATACAGTGGTCAAATATACAAGGCTGGTTTTTCTTACCTTTCTTACAATTTATCAACATATTCATTGTGAATCGGGGCACCTGTGGCTCAGGTGGTCGAGCGCCGTCTTGTAATTGGAGGATGGCTGATTCAATACCCAACTCCCCCAGTCCAGTCGAAGTGCAAGGTAAACAAAGTTGATTATTATCTGCAGCTTTTTTTTTATGCTGCCCCAAAGTGGCCAGAAAAATCTGTTATTGCAGATTTAAAATCAAAAAATTCATATTTTTTTCACAACTATGGTGGCAATTCAACGCCGAATCCCCCAGTCCAGTTAAAGTGTCCTCCCCCAAATTGCTCCCGATTGCTGTGAATGTGTGAGCTTTGGATAGGAAGCGCTGTTCCGCTCCCGATGAGCAGCTGGCACTTCGCATGGCAGCCTCTGACATTAGTGTATGAACGTGTGAATGTAAATACAAGAGCATTTACCAACTGTCTATAGCTAGAATTCTCAAATGCATGTTTGTGTTGCTGCTCCCTGCAGTGAGTAGCGGAGTGAAAGGCCTTTAATTGAGGGGACACTTCTTTGGCCATCGTGACACATATCACATCCTTGCAAAACTTTTAGAGCCAAGAAAGGAGGACATCCTCCTGAAGAACTAAGATCATAAAACATGAATGAGCTATCCTCTCAGAATTAAATTGCACCATAAGAGCTATTAAGAATCCCTTTAACTATTCAGAATAAGCTGACCATCGTCCTCTCAGCTCTGCAACATGAAATACAGCTGCAGCATGAATGCAAATGTCCTTTTTGTCACTGTCAGACTGACATGTTTGGCTTTGTCGAGTAGGCTGGCAGACTCCAAACTACTGTCATCCAAGACCAAGATGAGTCTGATGACTCATCCTCCTCCTCATCATACTGTGGAGCAGCATGATGACAATGGGGCCGCTATTTTGTCTAACAAGGCCTTCCATCCATCAGTTCTCTCATTTACTCCTTTTCATTCACAAGGACGGCAGAAAAAAAAAACCCACCCCAGACCAGTCAAACAACATAAGAGAATCATTTACACCATTCACCTGAACTGTGTGTCCTTAAAGTGAGGAAGGTAAGTAAAGCAAAGCCACATGAGCAAAGATGGAACATTCACACAGACATGGTTTTAACTGAGCCTATTTATTTTCCCTCACCTGTTTTTGGTGTTTGTGCTTGGAGTGTGTAAGCACTCACCTTTGTGACGTGGCTCTAATTGACCTTTCGCTGAGCCCCGCCCATTGTCCAATCACACATCCTAGCAACCGTTACTATGTAAGCAAGGTCCGTCAAGCTTCAGACTCCTAGAAAGATGGTGAAGCGCTGTGCCAATGGTGTATGTAAATCGGACAGTAGATACCCCGAGAGCTTGACCGGAGGAGTTGTGTTCTTTCCATTCCCAAAGCCAAAAACACAACTGGAGCGGTGCGTACAATGGATTAAACAGCTAACTCCCAGCTAAATGTGTCGAAGATAACGAAGCATACATATGTCTGCTCAAAGGTAAGGACGAACGTTTAACGTCAACTACGTACTGTGCTGTCTAGAACTAGAGGCAAGAACACAAATTGGACCAAAGTTATACCATGACAAGGATATCATTGAAGAACGTTAGCCTCTAAGCTAAGTTCAGCGAGCCCTTTAGCTTTAGCCCAGTGTTTCTCAGTCCTGGTCCTCGGGGAACACTGCCCTGCATGTTTTAGATGTTTCCTCCTCCACCACACCTGATTCAAATGAGTGGCTCG
The DNA here is from genome assembly GCA_036365135.1 of Miichthys miiuy. NCBI lineage: Eukaryota > Metazoa > Chordata > Actinopteri > Sciaenidae > Miichthys > Miichthys miiuy. The sequence continues at coordinate 27,075,922 of CM071603.1, forward strand.
TTATCAGGCCACTGCAGAGTTGATGACGAGCCCAAGTAACTAAGGGGGGCTTGTTTTCTTACAAGTTAGTGGAAAGCACCTTGGAGAACTAAAAGTACAGTGAACTTTGGACGAATGGACACAAAGAGAACTCCAAATTTATGCGATTCTTGCTGGAAATGTGCCTGTTGTGCTAACAAGTTCACCATATCTACTGCAAAGATGACAATACAGGATGTTCTGCTGCCCCCATGTGGCCAGAAAAAAAAAAAAAAACAGTCATCAGAAAAAAAAAGAACTTTCTGAGTTTGTCATATAGTACAACATTTCTCCATAGCTTTTGAAAGTCTTTACAGTTGAGTTTGCAGTCATACTGGAACACTATGTCCTATTTTTATTGTACACAGCATTAGAACAACAACAACAAAAAAAATTCTACCTTGACTGAAAATATGTGGTTTCTGTGGAAAATACATGGAATTAAACTGAGTAGAAGGTTTTCTTTTCATTTTCTGCTCATTTTTTCCCCGCCTGTTCTGCCTGTCATTTCTTTGTGAATTAACTTAAACCAGTTCATCCCTGTGAATTGAACACGGCACATAATGGGCATATGAGTGCACTACAAAGGTCACCGGCAGACTACCACACTGAGTGAGTCACTGCCTAAAACGTTGCTAATGAAGCTAAAGTGGTTGTGTACTGCACGCTTGTGTTTCCACTCCCCTGCACTGCTGCCCAAGGGCTTGGTTAATTATCTCCTTTGTTTAAAATTGTTCTCACACCAGCTTAGAATGTGCTGTTAGAGGGGTAAATGAGCAGGTTGTGCTTGATCGATAATAGGACTCCTGTGTAACATAAAAAAAAAAAAAAAAATCCAACTTTTTCTCATCTTGTGTTTTTCTTTTCTTGTTCTATCTCCTCTCTCTTTGCTGCGTATCTCTTATGTTCTTTCCTCAATTTGTCAGTTTCTTGCTTTAGTTTCCAGCTCTCCAGTCACTGACTTCTCTCCTCTAAACCAAAGAAAAAGGCCCAGTGAGGTTTCAAAGTCCAAACGGTTGCAGGTAACACATCCAAAAGTGCTAGTTTTATGTGATATAAATAGAAGCGAAATGATTATTTTATAGATTTTTCTCACTAGATTGGTATTGTTTCCTTTCAGGGTTGTTATTAAGGAAATGAAGGGCACCGCCTGTGGTCTCTTCAGCTGTCTGCGGTCTGGGGTGAAGTGCCATATTGGGAGGTTTGTTATTAGTAGTTTTGGCCCTCATAACCACCTCCATCACTCTTCAGGAGAGAGTGAGTGCAGGTGGAAAGCAGGGCGTTGTGGTGGCAGTGCTTTACCATGCCACGAAACATTTGGTAGGGTAACTGAATTACCATCCCACAGGGAAATCAAAAGAACTGGCTCAAATTACTTTTTTTGTAGTTGACAAGGCATCAAAACATAAAACCAACTAGAAATGTACCAGAGAAAACACCAAGAACATTTTCTTTTCGAAGGGTGAAAGTATCAAGTGTCAAACAGAAACAAACACAATGCCTCAGCTGTGGAATGCAATTGATTTCTGTCAGTGATGGAGCTTTTCCTCATTACCAGTCTTCTGTTTTATTACACTCCTGACTTGGGCCTCCTTCAAAGCCAGGTTTCTGCTTGTGTTTTACTTAGCAATAAATTAACAAGTTAAGCTAAACACCATCAATGACAAGAACCTTTTCATATGTGCAATTCATTCATGCACATTGAGTCCATAGCAAAAACACTGACATGTTGCGTTTGTTATGATTTTTTTACCTTGCACAGGCATTGAATAACCTGATTACATCAACATGAATCACTAGGTTTGCTATTTTGTTAGCATATACTGTATGCAGCTACATATAATCTCAAAGCCTCATGGGGACTCTTTGACAGAGCAATCGCTTGTAACTAGTAAACTCAAGTCATTCACTTTTCTGGAGCCTTCAATGGCATTCCTTGGTCTCCAGAGTTTTCTCAGTTGTCATGGAGATGGTTCACTCATGATTACTTGACCTCAAATGGAAATTCGGTCATGTGATAACAGGTGGTCACGTATGAGGGGAGATCCTAACCCTCTCTGTAGCATCTGATGTGGAAAGCCTCTGTGATCTTTCCGCTGTCTGCTCGAAAAAACTCGACAAAGATGCGACAACAGCCCGTGTTGTGTGTTTCATGCAGTGTCTCCTCCGCAGCGTTTCACCATTGTCGTGTTCTCCACAGCTGCTGCATGTTAAGTTAAACAGCACTCCAGTTTTCCTCTTAGGAGGTCTATTAGCCATCTGTGTGCTGGGAGAGGTCTTCGAGTGTTTAATAGGTAATGGTAAGTGTTGTGGTGCTGCTCCTTGTGAACTGAAGACTGCTGATTAAAGTGATGTGTATTCCAAGGATCTAGCCAGTTATAATCAGAACATAAACAGCAAAAGTATATCCAAGCATCTACTATAAAACATGTTCAAGGTAGAGCCACCAAAAGTAAATCCCTACTTAATTTCAGCTCTCACTTGAAGGAAGTCTTAAACAAACCCAATTTCCTAAATGGATGAAGCCCAAACTCATTACGGTTTTATTTTGTAGGCCTGCAGCATCTGAGTAATAACAGCTGTGAGAACTTTGTCACAGACATTTAGTTATTTCTTAATGTCTCGGGATAATACATTTTGAGTGAAAAACTCAGCTCACTCGTTGTGCGTTCCTGTGTTGTATATTCACTCGCTCACTTGAACCCCGAATAACCTCTGTTTTTTTTTTGGTGTCTTGCCCGCGCATCTGTTTGCCACGTCCAGCTGCCTGCAGTCTTCAGTTGCTGGTTTGGATTTCGCCTCTTCGTCTGGACCAAAACCTTGTTTGTCTCTGAGCCACCTTACCCTCATCCCACACTGTTCCCCGAAGAACCTCCCTAAGCTAAGCCATCATCTTCCATCCAACCTCTGTGACAATAAAATCTCTTACGGCTGCCTGGTCTGTGTTTGTATTTGGGTTCAACAATTGTGTCTTAACACAAATTCATGTGGACTCACCATCTGTTCTGGGACAATTCAACAATAGGTATCGTCCTTCAGCTCATGGGATTTGTCAAAACACAATAGAGTACGAGAAAAAGTCAATATTTTCCCACAAAATAGCGACGGTTTCATCCTCGGAACAGTTTTTATTTTGTAAGGCAGGGGATGTTCGATGTTCTATAACTTGAATTATACATCATACTGTACTCAAGTTCATGCTGGCAATCATTCAGAGCGTGTCTGTCTAATTTTGGCAGCTCCTCAGTTGCGGTTCGGGCTTTAAATACTTGGTCAACTTTTGACTTTTCATATCTTGAATAACCCCATCCCTCAAAATCAGTCACGAGGGAAAAGAACTCATCAGTGTGAAAAGACAGATGATTAAGTAAGTGGGTCGGGCATATGTGTGTATGTGCATGTAGACTATATACGGGAGTGTGATAGTGTAGAAGGGGGCAGGCTGGTAAAAGGAAGCTGTACTCTCCATTATCTAGTGGCCAAGGCTGTGTTTCTGCTGACACAGTGAAATATTGATGTGGAATAAATTCCTGTCTAATTAGAGTGGCTGAATTAATCAGGAAGCGTTTAATTAGCAGAGTTTTCTTTTCAGTTGAGGGGAGGTTTTGATCTGAGCCATATGGCTGCTCCCTCTGATGTGCCGTGGTTCACAGGCTCTTAAATATGAATTACTTTTGTTAGAGGCCTCATGAAAATGAGCTTTTTGGTGACAGAGGGTAAACTGTATAGGCTAATAGAGCGTGATAGTATGGGACACTTAAAATAGCATTACATATGGTATTCTAAGTAGCTCGGAATTGGCATACTACTATAATAACTAGGTTATTGGTACTGGGCATATTTGATGTGCCTCCTTGTGTTTTTGATTATAAAAAACATCTACCAACTATGTGTTTTGCATGCTGAAGTAGTTGAACACACTCACACGCAGTGGCCTGAATTTACAGGTTATATTTCACAAAAAAACAAGTCACCCAGCTCTGAATAAACCCTACTGTATGTCATGCTTACAATGCTAAAACGCTGATGTTTAGCAGGTATAATATGCAGTTGAGCCTCTTTGAACTGTCATCAGAAAGTATAGAAATCAGACAATCTTACATGGTGATGGAGCTAGGATTAAAAGAGTCCATTTACATTCTGAGTGGAACATGAATGTTTGTGCCAAATTTATGTCATGGCAATTCATTCAACTGACGTCAAGGCATTTCACTAAAAAAACAAGTCAAATGTCGACATCGTGGTGCTGATCGAGGAAACGTCAGGGGACTGCTGAAGTATTTAGCTTTCCTCCTCTGCAGACCATGACTGTATTGTACCAAGTCTTCATGGCAATCCAGTAGTAGTTGAGATATTTGTGACTGGAACAAAGTGACCGCCAGACCATCATTGCCATCTCTTGAGCCATGCAGCATTTGTCTTTGTCCACTTTGTTGCCACCTCCTATTTCATCCAGCTTTGCTTTGATGGTTAAAGTGGGCTGGAACGGAGAGAGGAAAATGAGAAATGTTGTACACATAAAATAGATATTTGATGAAATATGTGCCAAGACCAAGTAAATAGAAGTGAAGGAGTTAAAAAAAAGAAAGAATTAAAGTTAAATAAATTCACTTGGGCTCCATAGGCATTTTCAAATGTCTTATTTTCTCCAACCAATCACCTAAGATCCCCCAAAACACTGAATGTCATCATATCAATCTAATCAAATTCTCACATTTTGTGAAGCTGGAAACAGATGTGTTATAGTTCAAGTATACTTCTGCTAAAGAACTCCAGTGACATCCGAAAACTATTAAAAACACAGAGAAGAGGCATACTGTTCTCTCGCTACAATGAACATGTCAAGTGTAGTTAATTCTTGTCATCCCATCCCCGAGTATGCTCAGTGATGTATGCCTGACATGAGGCAACTCTCTGGAGACTGAAAATGCAGCAACAAAGTTGTTTCAGAATAAATGATAAGTGTCTAACCAGTTTGACAAAGCTTTTTTGCTTTGTGATCCACCTGTTGTAGCAGTTTACGGCAACACAGAGATATAATATGTGTGTGAGTACACAAAGTCAAAAGCAATCTTAATTTACTAACAAATGAGAAGCCATGGAGCAGATTTTACAGTGGAAGTGCATGTAAATAAGGGTACTTGTGAAATGAAATGTACTCACCACTGCTCAGCAAAACAAACATGAAAGCGATAGCAGGCTCATTGCACAAAGCCGCACGACATGACATTTAAAATTTCCTAGCACAAAGCTGTGAAGTACATCGCCGTGTCAAGCAATAATCTCAGATAACACCAGCTACTTGTGAATCACATTGCACATTAACATTACCCAAACGTGTGTGTGTGTGTGTGTGTGTGTATGGCTTAATGTGCAAACTCACAGTATCGTTGGGCGTTTGCACATTTGATTGATGAGATGGTCAAAAAACAATCTGCCCTGCTGTCATCAGCCCATCAATGATAAGTGGGATGAAGGGAATAAAGATGGCAGAGCAGTCAGCGGTGGGATTTATGAGTTTGGGCTTAAGTATTGGTGAAGATGTGGATGCATACAGATGACTGTCACACATGTATCAGCAAAGGTATAGGAGGTTCATTACTGAAATGTGCTTTTTCATGCACAATGAAAGCACAACTTATCTGCTCGCAAAGCTTCACAATATTGTCAATACTCCATTTTTTTTATATTGTGTCATATCTCAGACACCAATGCTGCCTTTTTAAAAAAAGCCTGTGCAGTTAGTGATATACGTTACTGTTATACACGGTATATTATTACATTTCCAGCTAACTCACAATACGCCAATAATTCTAACAGTTTGACTGGCGTCCAGCTATCTTCTTTAGCTATCAATGTTTGCAGTCCAAGTTTTAGTCCATTATCATGAATAAATTGTCTGTCCTGAGGGAGGAGCATCTATGGATAGTAATTATTTTTATCGTTTTTGTTTACTTTTTACCGCCAAATGATGAATGAGGAAAAGGTCCGCATGAGGAGTGTGAAAAGCACAAGTGAAGCTGGATGTCCATCTCTTGTATAGAAGCATAATAAGAACTGGATATCGGACTCCAACGTTTCAGACCGTGGAATGTTTTTTTTAATATTAAAACAAAACGTACAAAGAGTAATAACTAATGGCTTACTCGCTGCACTGCATCTGCATACATACACAATTTATAGCTCGCAGCTCCTGTTTTGTGACTTTGAAATATTAAAAGAAGTGACGCCTGCTAGCTCTCTGTCAACAGACATCATTCATGCTCGTGGAGCGAAACTGATTCTACTGTTGTTTAAGTGCAATTGAGACTTGTTCCATTTATATTCCTTGATGAGACGCGTTCAAGATAAATAGCTAGCTGTGTTCTTCTACCCACCCAGACCTCTCCGCTGCAGTGAGATAAATGCTAACATTAGCGCATGTGGCTAACATGGGCAGCATTCAGACTGAAAAGTCAAGGAGATAGGAGATATGATGATATACGATGTAGGAAGTTGGTTTGAGTAATAGAGTTGTGAGTTTGGAATCTTATTAGACACCAAACCACTACAGAGAGCTTTAGAAAGCCACATGACAACATTGTTTTGGTTTGAACATGGATTTGTGAACGCCTCCATCCATGCCGATTCTCTTTGGCATTGGAGTAGTGCACTGTGATGATATATATATATATTTTTTTAAAGATTTTTTTTTGGCCTTCTTTCAAGCTTTTTATTTTTGACAGAGACAGCTGAAGAGTGACAGGAATGTGGGGAGAGGGAAAGATGGGGAATGACATGCAGCAAAGGACCGCAGGTCGGATTCCAACCCTGGGCCGCTGCTGAGCCGTCGTACATGGGGCGGATGCTCCACCAACTGAGCAAATCGACACCCCTACTGTGATGCTATTTAACTCTAGTAAGCATATGAGAATTCACAACATCACTCTGAAATAAATATTCCACCCAGCGGCATGGTGATACAGTGGTTAGCACTGTCTCCTCACAGCAAAAAGGTTCTGGGTTCAGACAGCCGGCTTAGGTCTTCCTGTGGCTTGGGAGTTTGTCGCCGGGACCTTTCGGAGCGTGTGGAGCTTACACGTTCTCCCCTTGTCTGCATGGGTTCTCTCCAGTTTCCTCCCACAGTCCCAAAGACATGCAGGTTAATAGGTTAATTGCCCATAGGTGTGAATATGAGCGTGAATGATTGTTTGTCTCTATGTGTCAGCGACCTGTCCAGGGTGTACCCTGCCTCTTGCCCAATGTTATCTGGGATCGGCTCCATGTCCCATGACCCTCCAAGGGATAAGTGGTTACGGATGATTGAATATATTAGCTGCATAGCTTAGTATACTGGTCCCTCGGCCTCCTACAGATGACCTCTTATTCATTAGACGGAGACAAGGGCAGAACATTTTCACTACATGGGTAAACAGTCACACTACTATTATCATCCTGGCATCAACCATACACTTCAGAGTTGTGAGCAGGTAATGTGTGCATATGTTGTTACCTGTTTAGATAACAAGCTGAGAGGGGAGAATTATCACAGCTGCTCAGCTTGCAGACCAAACATGGCGCTGTTTGTTTGTCATTGGGATCTGTCTGTTTGCAGTGGTAGGTCATTACCTTAGGAGTTCAAAACTGTACGTGGATGACCCTTTTACAAAGTTTCCACGACTGTGTGCGATTCAGGTCCAAAGTTATCCGTGTTGATTAGAAAAGGTTTAAGACTCTCATAGATAATTTAGTAAGAAGGGTGGGTGAAAATTGGTTTTAGCAGCTAGTATGTACCGTGTAAAGAAGGATTAAAAGCTTGGGTGGTAACTTTAAATGTGCCCACTGAGGTGCGTTGGCAAGAATGCAGAGATGTTGGGATGAAGTCATATTTATTAATCACAACAGATAGTTCACTAACGAGGACCATGCCAATATAGATTTATGTTTAGTTTGGTTTATTGCAAGTGATGGAAAGGATGCGCCCTGATGACCTGCAGGAGAGAAGAAGGGATGAACAGCCTCATCAACAGTAGTCATTAAACAGTGCTAACAACTGTTATTAGCACGCCTCATGACTAAAAGGTACGCAGCTAATTAGCAAACCACTGGTATTACAACATGACCTAGCCGGCACATTAGCGAACACATCCTAACATGTACACAATGACATTCAGAGTGCACACAGGCACTTGCGTTTTCACCATGACGGTATCATCCACTGATTCACGTCGCCGTTTTAAGTGTTAGCGGGTGGCCAACAGGCTAGATCTAACTAAGAACTAAAACATATTACACATTGTCAATAGAAAACGCAAGGCATGGAATATACAGGTCAGTCACTTCTACATTTTCCTGAGCGCGCACACGCATGGCTGGGTTGTGGGTAGCAAAACATATCAGATGTGCTGTCTTCTCTCCCCCGCTTTGCCCTGCAAACTACAACTAGATGAAACACAGTGGCCCTCATGTAAGCATGGCAGAAAAACTGATAACGACGGTGCCAATTGGCTGATCCCTACTCTCAGGCGAGTGACCGGGCTACTACAATACATGAATGAGTAAGTCCTTCATTACACAGCTGATTATGCTTGTTTCCTGTACCGTATTTGTGCAGTAGACGATTAGAGTTGTCATAAATATTCACAAATCTACTGCGCAGTCAGTATTCATTTAAACACGTTTGAAATGCTGTGTAAATATTTGCGTGATTAGAATTTGATGCTGTAGACCTGAAGAGAAAGCTGCAGCAACAGCAGTCAGGTTGCCAGTATCAATATGGTTTTAAACAAAGAACAAACACCTCAAGGAAAGATGGGAAGCCGCGACTATTAAATATAAGTCTTCCTCGCCGTTTCCTACATCATTATATGAGAGTCGCTACAGCAGAAATGCGGATACTGAGACCAGCTTTGATATCTAACATCAAAACACAGTTTGAGTGCATTTACTAGCCACACAGTATAACTGTTCTATCCAAAGGGTGATGTAAACAGGCTCTCTGTCTTTCAGCATCAACAGTAGCACAAAGATGTGCGGCGGATAAATCAAACATGCCACTCAGACACCTGTCTCAGACAAAATGGCCAGTTTACTCTGCTCTTTGTTATCATCGATGAGCACAGAGAGAGCCGGGGTGCCGGCTCGAGTGAAGTGCCAGGGATCTCTTTTGTTGCCTGGTGAAATGTGACACTGATGACTGAGCAGGGAAGGCGATATCACAGTCTCTTCTTTTATTCTGTTTTTTTTTAGCTACTTCACCATTCAGTAAGTATCACAGAGGCACGATTAGCGGCCACATCTCTCATCTCGCCATCTTGTCACACCAAATTGAATTGGTAATGCGCGCAGATCCGAGAAACAGACTGAGAGAATATGGATTTGTATTTGAAGTGCGCAAAGCCGAGACTAATGCATTTGAAACTTATAGATCAAGTCGAGTCATTTTTTATAGATTGCATGAATATGAATTTAACAACTATTTTCCCAATCAATCATTTCTCATAAGTGATTAGAGTGAAGAATAGATTTCTGTGCCACAATTAATCATCGGATTTTACACACAGTAATTCTTTTTTTTTTTTTTTTAATTTGCTTTGATATTTTTAAGAGGTGAAAAACATCTTCTCATCTCGTTGATACATCGTTAACACCAAATAATTGAATGCCACTCAAACTAAGGGGGTGGGGGTTAATGGTGTCACGAGGGTTCAGTATCGATCACCAATGCTATCACCTCCTCACAGCTGTATTGTGGTCATTCTGTCCTATAGGGCAGTAAAAAAAAAAAAAAAAAGTCCTCTTTACGGCCCTGTCAAAGTGTAGGTGGAAAATGCAAAGAAGTCATCCATTTTGATAGGTTCTCTGAGAAAATCCTCTCGCACTCAATGCTAATGATGAGGAAAGTGACCCAGAAATCAATCCAGGAACAGATACTCGGGTAAGTAACTTGACTAAGGAGGCTCTTTCTTGGACACACAAAAGAGAAATGGTGAGCAGCGATGTAATCAAACAAGGTCAGTGAAGGGCCATATATTTCTGGAACAGAACGGAGTCTGTCACTGGTTTACTAATGGGCACTTGACTGAGAGGGGAGGGGGTGGGGATCCAGGACTACAAGACTAATTTCTTTCTAACCAGCAGCCAGCAAGCTCTGTGGACATCAATACTAATCTGGGATCAGTTTTGTTACAGATTGTATACATGTCAGGGAAAGTGAATTGTACATTTGCTGGTATCACTCACATAGTGCGCGCTTTTTTTGTTCAGTCTGATTGAAGTGTTAAGTATGCAACCATTTGTATTGGTGGTCATGGTGTAGAGATAAGATAAACAAAGCCGCCCTGTCATTGTAAGGATCTTAAGTGCATTGCTCAGACAGTGGTGCCCCAGGGAAGAATTTTTTCATTAGGGTGGCCAGATGGGACCACTGGAAATGTTGTGTGTCCAGAGTGTAATGGATGGTCAAAAGAAGCTTTCTACCTTCATATGTTAAGATACATAATGATGATGATTATGATTTAATTATACATTTAATTTAATTAATTGATTCAAATGTATCAGAAAGGTAAATTGGACATTGGGGTGGGGGGTTTGGGGTTGGTTGCAGAGGTGGGTGGGGAGTGCATTACAGTAATTATAGCATAGTGGAAATAAAAAAGGAACTGTAAGATATATTGTGCTATATTTTATTGTCTAATAAAAGGGCACGTATGGTGTGGTCACTGATACGTGAATATGGAATAATAATTAAGTTTACAGCACTGTGGTTTGCGCTTTAGTCAAGTCAACTTTATATGGCACATTTCATATGACAGATTTAATGTCCTTTAAATAATAAGCGGTACAAAAAAAAACATGACAAATCATATTACATATAGTATATAAGATTAAAGCACATGAGGGAGTAATACTGATTTTAAAAAGGTTTTCCAAGTAAGCAGACACTTTAAATGCAACTGAATCTTGCAAAATATGTTTTTAGTCAGACTTTAGTTAGTGAATTCCACAGCCATAAGACTGAAGATTTATTTTAGGTAGCGAGGAGACCTTTACTTAATGATCCAAGGGATATGTCCAGTGTGTATAATGTCAACAACATTGGAGTAGAGACATTCATGGTTTTTAAAAAATAGGAAATATTGTAAAAAAATCTATTCTTACTGGGAGTCAGTGCAGAGAAGAGAAAATAACGTTTAACCAAAACGTTTTTGGTTTTAGTTAATATTCTGGCCGCAGCTGTCTGATTAAGCTTGATTAGATTTGTTTAACATCTGCTTTGTCCGTCCAATAAAAAGTGCATTACAATAATCATAGTCTAGTGGAAACAAATGCCTGAACCCGCTTTTCAGAGTCTGACTGTTACAGGAAACATCCAGCTTCAGCTCTACAGTTGTATTTCTAAAATTTTAAAAAGGCAGACTCAGAGATTATTAGATACGTGTTTCTGGAATATCAGAACGTAAAATCAATTTAGACTAGGAAAACCCATAGGGGTCATAGTTTAAAGAGAAATCCAGGGAAGATGATGAATTGGACCCAGATTCAGACAAGCAGAGGCAGAGCTTTGGCAGATCCGATGATTTAATTACACAAAAGTCAACATACAAAAGCTTTTGAATGTCAGGCAGGCTCAGGTAAAAACCAGGTTAAACAGTCCAAATGAGAAAACAAATCCACCAGGGAAGAGGAACAAAAAAAAAAAAAAAAGTCCAAATGGCAGACGAGGAAAGAAAAACTGGGCAAAAAATCCAAAAAATCCAAAAAAACGCTTGAGTGTACAAAGAAACTGGTGAGAACTAATGAGGAACAAGTGAAACTAATCAGGGCAGACAATCAAAGGTGGTTTCCTACCGGTTTTTATTGCAGGAGATGGCAGGAAGTGAAGTTACAGACACAGGAAGAGATGATGGTGACAAAATTAAACAGGAAAACATGAAACCCACGCCATAACAACAGGTTTCATAGGACGTTCATATGACTATTATCAAAACCAAGGGCTGCAAAAGTCTGCTGAGATGGTGAATTCCTTTTTGTCCTTTCCTTTTCTCAGCATCCATGTTAGCTTACTATGTCCTGTAGGCTTGATAGGAACGTACAGTAGTGTGTAGATGATTGTTTTCCGGGCAGCTGTCAGAGCTTTTCACTAACACTTTAATGCACCAAAGCTGTTCTACCCTCCTTTCTTTGAAGATCTAACAAAATGCATCCAGGCTACATCTATGATAGATTTTTGGATGTATTCTGTCGCGAATGAGCTAAATCGTTTATTTTTATGAGATGTTATTAATCTTCTCCAGGCCACAATGATAAGAACTCATTGGGAGAATATATAGTGGAGCCTGAGAAAAGTAATATACCTTTACATCCAGCTGAAGTATAAATATAGTATATTCCTCGGTATAAAATGAACCCAGCTAGCTTTAATCACCATCTCGCCTCTTTTCCTTCAATTGAAAGTCTATATGAATTAAAGTTTCCTTTCTACCATTATAAATCATTGAGTTCAGGACTTTTACAGTCTGTTGCCATTAGGAACATATATTTTTGTGGATTTCTAAAGACATTTTATGTTTTATATTCTTCACACTAAGTGGCTCTAACTATTTGCTTAGGCTTGCAGCTAGTCTGTGATTTCATTAGCAGGATTGCCGATAAACCGAGCTGTGTGATTTATAATTTGACCTGAAATTGAAGCCGGTATAGGAGGCTGTCAGTGGGGAAGCGAAGCAGGTTGAGTAGCTTGTGAAATCAGGCTTGATATCACCCTGTGTGTGTCCTCGCACCATATTCAACATGCAGTATGCAAACAAGCAACACCCGTATTATGCATATTTTTATGACACAATCTTGGCAGGCGGAGGCACAGAGCACGTCAAAATATGGCCCTGGCCCAAAGCAGGGTTCCTGGAGAAATTCCAGCAGAGCCAGAATCAATCTATTGCCAGCTGCTGCTGATCCAGAGCCTAATACAAGGTTCATGCAAGGAAGAAAAGAAAAAAGAGGAAACTGTAGGATGTGATTTTTTCCTCCGTGTTAGACAGGGGAAAAATACTCATATGTAAGCCTTCATTTTTTTATCACGCAGGGAAAAAATCTATCACATTTAAGAACCACATCACCAAAACTGTGTATTTGTTTTGATTATTTACCACCCTTAATTGATTTGTAAGTAGTAAATGAAGAGATTGTAGTCACATCTGCAAACCGCACTTCCTCAAACGTCCACTTGAGGCTGGCTACAGAACGAGTTATCGCCATAAGCCCCTATGGTAAAATGTCTGACTTCACAGCAGAAATAAACATGTTTATAGTCTGGTGCAAAAAAAAACAGTTTTAGTCTGTATTGCTAATTTCCCCGTTCAAGACAACTGTACCGAGGCTGAATATTTATATAACTCACACATTCAGATTACATCAAGGCTTACAGTTATGCATAATTAATAGGGTGGTTGCTTTGATTGACAGGTCAGTGCTGTTACAGGTGGCTTGTTTGAGCAACCAGGCTTCATTCAGCACGTCTCAGGTCTACCCACCATCCAAATCTTTTTCCATTTGACTGACAAGATGGTGGCTACCAGAGCTACTACACTCTGAGCTTCACAACAGCTCTTCACAAACCTGTGGGTGACATCACGGATACGAAATCCACGTTTTATACCGTCTATGGTAACACTTAATGGTAAGGGTACATGAATTGTCATAACTTCATGCACAGAAACGCATGAATTCATTCATGTAGTACTTCATCACTATCAGGAATGTACAACAGTTCACATTATCTCATGCCTGGCTTTATTAAAAAGAACGATACATTCTGTTCAATTTCAAGCGTCGTAATGGTCCCATCTTTTGTTTCATCGTGTTTGAATATACAGAAGAGAGAAAGAAGTGAAGACATCATGATTATAACAGAATACATACGAACTTAACAGGTCAGTTTTTTCCCCTGTATTATGATTAAAATTCCTTAGTTGTTGCATAAAATCATGCATGAGATAATGTTATTCTTGTACATTCCTGATCATCCCTAACAAACTAGAAACTGACCACGTAGTGATGAAACCGCTTACATCTGAAATTTATTCCTTTTCTTTTTAGATTCTGATTCAGGTATAGACATCAATTTTTAGTTTTACTTTCATAAGACACTTGAAAAGTGAGTTTGGGGAAAAAAGGGAAAAAAAAACAAAAAAAAAACACCTCTGAAGTTCAGCTGAGAGAAACCGGGTCACAGAAAGAAGTTCTGACCACTGAAGCCCAAAATTAAAGCACATGGTGGAACAGTGTGGGAGCAGCTTATTTCATGGGCTAGCAGCAGACAGTTTCAGGACTTCCTACCGACTGGAGAGCATACTGTGTCTGTGTGTGTGTGTGTGTTAGTGTGTGTGAGAGAGAGAGAGAGAATGTGTGAGTGTGTGGCAGCAAGCTGTTCAGACCCCCTTTTCCCTACATTTCCATCTGTCACACTCTGCTTGGTTGCTGTGGAAAAAAAAAAAGTATATATCACTCAACCGCAGTTGCAGAGGATTCACTTTTTATCAGGTTCACACCTGTCCAACAAAGTCCTCTAAGTGGAATATGACCACGGTCATGCAGCAGAGATCAGCTCAGTAAATTACTTTCATTGCTCTTCGGTGCTGTGGTAAATTTGTAAGGTTAGATCAGCCATTTTGGATTATTTTACAAATGTTCTTTGCTTTTACAACAACAAAGGAGAGGAGGCAACAATTAATCGACCGTGCACCATTGGCTCTGCTGCATTTATTAGACAGCTTGTATAAGTTAATACACCGTTCCACACACACACACACGCCTTGCAACCCAACAGTATTCTCTAAACTCCTTCATCCGCCGAAAGACCTTTTTGGTTTAGAATAATCCAAGAGAAAGCTGAGCGTGCAGAGTTTCCAATCAATCTGTTAGACAAAACGTTTTGTTCGTTCAGCAATCGCGTCGCTCAAATTTGTTGACCTTGCAATGGCCATGTAGCAGTCATTTTCTACCTTTCACTTTCACTTTCCAATCTCATGTCCAATTCTTTATAATTACTGCCCACAGCTTGCCCTTACTCCAAACCTTCAAACGGAAAGAGCACAGAGGGAAGGGAAATCCAGGGAAGGTCGGATCGTATGGAAAGGTAAAATATAGATAATGCAAGGGAAAGATTAGTTTTTATGCTGTGTAAAGAACACATAATAAGGCATTAATGAATACTGGAAACAAAACATGTATCTTAGTTTATCAAATGTAAAAGTTCTTGATTAGACAACAAAGGTTCATGTGAGTCAGACGACGTAGTCCGTCATCCCGAGAAATAAAAACTGTTCCATTAACATAGCAACGGAGGAGCAGACTAGGGAACACACAAAAAAGGAAATAAAAGGCAGAAAAAGTGGCATGTAAGTAGGTCCGCTTTTTTTAGCAGGTAATCATTCTTGGTAGAGACTTGTGTGGCACCGGGTCGATTGCTGGGCAAACTTCAACATAAAAAAAAATGTGGTAAGAAATCCCATGGAGTTTATCCTCTCTAGCCCAAAGGGAAATCATACTGCGGTTTACCTGGCCTCTTTCTTAAATCCGCCATCTCCATCTTCTCCATAGATTCAGTGTGTTTGTCGCAGGCTTAGGTTGAAGCTGTGGTGAGCGTTTATTACCGCGAGATGAGAGAAGAGTTTCTTATGTTCCGTAGTGCGACACGTCAGCAACGCACAACGGCTGTTACAGCACTTTTTCTAAAGGATAAGAGTATGCGGTCTGGTTTGATCAATGCTGCAAAAACACTGACATAACGAGGACTAATCCTCCATTTTATATCTGAAAAAATATGGATTTTGTTCCAGTTTTTGAAGCAGCAGCAGCAGCAGCAGCAGCACAGTCTCGACTAAAGGTCTGGTTGCGGCTAAAAAGTGCTCTGTCCTCTCGGGGGGTTACAATGATAGAGCCAGCTTAGTTTGATTTATAATACAGAATTGTTTGCATGGTTCATTGCAATTACAACACACTTGAATAGAAGATTACATATTTATTCCTCCTCGGGCATATCATGTGCAAAAACAAACAAACAAACAAACAAAAAAAGCAAAAAAAATAATAAAGTTCCAGTTTATTTTCTTTTATAGATTTCAGTGCAAAATCCAAAGAACAGATTTTTCCCAAAAAATAACCACACTGTCCAAAGCAAATGTGCCATTCAGCTAGATTTTACAGCACAAACTGATATCTAGAGGTATGCAAATAAAGCGAATGAAAAGAAGCTGCAGACAAACAGAAGCAGATTTGCCTCAATCTGTGGCAGTCTGCTCGAGTGGAGAGTGGAAATGTATAGTCGGATGACTTCATGAATGCAGAGGCAGGAGCAGAAAGGAGAGGCTCTGGAGGGAAAATAAGAGAGAGTGGAGTTTCTAGTGAGGCTGGAAATCAATCTGTCTGAATTGTCACACTGACTTGCTGATTGTTGTCTGTCAGGGAGCTTGTCCATTGAGTGCTTGTGGCCAAATGACAGGTTGAAAAAAAAAACACTCCAGCAGGCAAAACGGAGCCAAAAAATCACTTATATATTAATACCTAAAATGCAACCTGCTTATCATAGATTTGCTGCTGCGCTCCAAACAGAATCTCACTTATGAGATGTTCAATCCGTCAATTAAAGAGTACAGTATGGCCTTTCATTGATCCGTCCTGCGTTGTCTTCTCCGTCCGTCAATGCCTTCCCGTCTGTGCTCGAGGGCAAAGCTTGGCGCACGTCGTGATGCCGTGGCACCGTGGAGTGTGTTTCACAGTGGAAGATCCCACCTTGCATCACACACAGGCAGCTGATTTAATTTGTGTTACATTGCCATCATACGGTCCCCGTTATTGTATCGTGTGTTTCCCTTTTGTTACACCTCACATCCCCACATATTCTTCTTCGGATGATCACATTCAAAAAGCAAACTAATAAGCTCTATGGGTCTGTCACAAAGCCATCAGCAGGCCCCTAATTAGAGTTGCCTCATTTGAAAAAAAAAAAGCCATCTGCGCAACTTCTGGCACGAACATAGCAATGCTGATGTTGATAAAGTAGGACGTAATACACACAAACAATGATCCGTACAAACTACCGAATAGCAGCGTCAGACTCCAGACTTGAAACAGCATTTCTCATCTCGGAAATGAGTTTTAATTATTGACCAGCAGAAATCTTTTCATGCAGGCTAAAAGCTTGGCCTCTCCCTTCAGTGTTAGCTAACAGTTTCCTCCTCTCCATTATGCTCTTATCTCTCCCCGCCGAGGTGGCAGAGAAATTAAATTACTTATCTCCAACTTCATTAACTCTCTTATCTTTACCAAGGCACATATCAAACAGAATTTCTCTTAAACATCTTCCCCTGTTCCCAGCCTTTTTTAATGCATAAGGCACAAGAGAACTAACTGCATTAGATGTCGACTAATATGGGAAAGTATTTAATTCTATTTCAATTTCCTGACATGTTGAACACGTCCTGCTTTCAACTCTTCTGGTTCGGGGATGAGCCGTGTCCATATTCTGTGGTCTGTCTGGATTTGCATTTGGGAGATGCTCTTGAATAAATTCATCAAGCCGTAGACAAAAGAACAAAAACAAAACACAATCAAACACAATGATTGTCAGCGTAGGATTATTTCCTCGCAGGAATTCGTTGAGATATACGTCTCAAAGTCTTTCAAACTCCTTCCTTGTTGTGAGCCAGCAGAGGTGACTCACAAACTGCAGATTCTGTCTGGCAAATTCCTGCTTTTTGCCACTATTGGCACTGAATGAATTAAACTTAATATGAACTTCTCTCTGCATTACATAACATGTCTTAGAGCTGCTTATGTTTTCAAGGACCAAACCTGGAGAGCGCTGAGCGCAATATAAACACATATATGCAGCAAACAAAAATATTTCCAAAGGGAAACTGCTTTACTCCTGACCTTGCATCAGTTTTACTTTTTTTTTTTTTGGTAGGTGGAGCGTTATAAAAATTTCTATTGGGTTTAACTTAAATTAGGCAGTGTTTCAGCAGACACATTGATTTAACTTGATATAAACACTTTACTGCCAGTGTATGGGCTGTCAGGGCCCAAATCCATCAAATGTGGTACATTTCTCTCTGTCCGGTGAATTTAGCACACTGAAATTCACCAGTTCTTCCATTTTTATGGCTATAATACAGATTAACTGGTGGTTAATGCAAATTCAGGTCAATTTAATAGCATAAAATAAGAATACTGTATTGCTTCTACCAATAAATCCTATGGTCAGTCAGGCAAACAAAAAAAGAGGTTGATGAGTGTCCTTTCAGTCTGGAGGCAGTTCTTAGTTTGTCTTAAACATATTTTTTTCCATAGACAAAATGACAGAAATCCAAAGAAGTCTGTCTTTGAATGGTAGGAGTCTCAAATTTCACACACGAGCCAGAGACCAGTATCAGTTTAAACAGTTTATTGAACCAAAGAAGAATGCAGTGGCAGGATGGGATCTTGCAGCGAGGGGTGGGGGAATCGAGGACAGCGCAGGGCTGGCGGTGGCAAAACTCCAGGAGGCAGGTGCAGAGATGAAACAGGGCTGAATGTGGCAGGGGAAATGGTTGGCAAGATTCCTATAGCACAGGAAGATCAGCGTTAATCAGGCAACACAACGAAGTGTAGTTTTCAAAAAAAAAGAAAAAAAGAATCACACAAAGTTGGCAGTGACGCCGTTGACAGTATTACCACAAAGGAGACTGAACGATCTGGCAGCGTCTAGGGGGGGGGGGTTGAACCGGTCTTTTGCACTGCATGGGTTGATTGGAAGATGGGGAACAGGTGGTGAGGTGATTAGGAAGGTGAGAGGGAGTCCACGCCCAGCAACACACACACAACCGAGACAGACCTAAACACAAGGGAGAGGGAAAAGGTAAACACTAGGAAGGCAGAAAGCCTCCATCATGACATCTATCACATGAAATATAGAGTGTTTTCTCTCTAGCCTGGAATCTTCACATATTGTCAGGCTCTGAAATACAGCAGCACACAGACCGTTGATACCCGGTGAAATGAGCGTGTTGTTGGATGTCATATCCAGTTTGACTTTAGGTTATATACAGAGCAAATCATGAAATATGATGCCAGATTTCAGTAAATCAGCAACTTAAATTAGGGTTGCCTGTGCCCCCCACCCACCCTCAAATTACAAAGCTCAGATACAAACAGCTCAACAAAAGAAGCTCCAGTAAGCTTCAGTTTCTATGGAAACTCTCAGGCATGCATTAGGGTAATGTGTTTGCTGTTCAGAAGGGACAAAGAAGAGAAAAAATAACTTCAAAAATAATTTTCTGCGAAATGAATACGTATGGCAGGTCAATTTAAGTCATCAAAAAACATTCACATCTAAGTTGGAAATCAAGAAGAGGGAGAAACAGCCTGCATTTCTGCCCGCATTAAAATATACCCATTCTGAATCTGAAGGTCTCTCATGTTACGACTTCAAGAGTCGGAGGATAATCTGCAGTAAAATCTGATTGGAAGCCTCGAGGGAACATTTTTATCACAAATTCTCCTGGATGTTATGATGAGCTTGAACCAAATCTTATTACCCAACATCATTAAGGAACCACTCTTATCTTTCTTAAATGTAAGACTGATATTTTACTGTTGGGTACATTGTAAGTATTACAGATGGAAAGGAAATATTAATGTGCCTAGTTCTTCAGTAATTTGCAGAGGCTTTTATCACAAGCACGTCTTCTTAAATATCTAATTATTGGAAAATGTAGCCGTCACAAAACTAATAACTCATATAAAGCAGAATAAACAAATGCCTCACATCAATTTCTTTAATCTTTTCGTCTTCATTGTCTCTAAGTCAAAGCCCAGATGACAGATTTGATGTGCCACTGCAGCGTGGACTTTCATCATGTGCAGAAACAGATGTCTCTTTTTTTTTTATTGATTTTCCTAAATCATTTCTTTTGGTGCACTCAGGGGAATACGAGAGTCAAACTGGCGGTTGGTTTATTCATTTTGAGAATGGCGTTTATCTATTTTTGCAAATGAACTGCTGATGTGTGTGTTTGAATGTCGGCATAAACACGAACACACATGCACATGAGCTGCAGCTTAGATGTCCGATTAATGTTTGTTCTCTCGTGATTTAATCGCGCGTGCATTTTTCCTCCCCATAAAACACATTGTGCGTAACTTCTTTTTTAGAAACCCCCGAGGACACATGACTACATTTTTATGTGTGAACATGTTTGCACTTGAAACTGTTTGTTCAGATGTAAAAATTCCATATGCATGAATGCATGAACAAACAATGTAGGAATGAATGTATATGTATTTTTCTTGATTACTGCATGAAGAATCAACATTGCCAAGTCAATGAAATATTAATATAGACTCAACAAAAACATAAACACAACATTTTGATTTTTGCTCCCATTTTTCATTTGCTGCAATAAAAGATCTAAGACCTATGAGAGGCAGAGCAGGGATACTTGAGATGTATCTGTAGCCCCTGTGTGAATAGCTTAGCGCGCTCCCTCAGAAATGTATTTTTATTCAAGATAAAGTTGCACATTTTAAAGATGACTTTTCTTGCGATCAGTCCGAAGCACACCTGTCATGCTGTTTAATCAGCACGTTGATCTACCGCACAGCCACTGCCGCCCGCCGGCTATTTAAAAATTGCGTGACATGGACCGTCGGTCGCCTCCCTTCGGAGGTGTTCCAGGCATGCCCAACTGACCCAGAACCCGCTGGAGGGACTATATAGCCCCTCTAGCCTGGGAATGCCTCAGGATGCCCCGGGAGGAACTGGAACTGTATTGCTGGGGGGAAGGAAATCTCGAGCGCCCTAAACCTGCTGCCACTGCGACCCGACCCCGGATAAATGGAAGAGAATGGATGAATAGATGGATGGCTGAATGAAGCCTGGGCGTTCAAACAAGGCATCTGTAGCGACACCCAGCTGTCAATCAAAGCAATTGATAAAAAACTATTTTAATCCTGCATAACTTTAAGCCTTAATATAATTTGAACAGGAAAGTTCTTCAGAAATTCAGACTCAGTACAGTTGTCAGGAACGGATAAATTAGCTAAGGAGACCAAAACTGTTTTTTGTACCAGGCTGTGAACACGTTTATTTCTGCTGTGAAGTTGGACATTTTAACATGGGGACTTATGGAGACTGACTCACTTCTGGAGCCAGCCGCAAGTGGACGTTTGAGGAACTGCAGTTTTTGACACATCTGCATTGACTTCACTTCACAACCACGGAGGTTTGCCATTTTCAATCACACTTTTCTCATCGCATCAGTTATGTTTCCATGAATTTCCCTTTAACTTCTAGTGGTGTAAGATCACTATTTTTGCCTGAAGTGGAACAATTTTGAACTGCAGATGTAGTGTCAGATTTAATAACTGCAAGCAATAACATAACTGCAGTAAAAAAAATACACTATTAAAACCAAGATAGAAAATGCGTGTGTTATACGCTACATTTAATGTTAAATTTAGTGGCTCCATTGCTATA
Organism: Miichthys miiuy; assembly: GCA_036365135.1. Classification (NCBI taxonomy): domain Eukaryota; kingdom Metazoa; phylum Chordata; class Actinopteri; family Sciaenidae; genus Miichthys; species Miichthys miiuy. Next base: position 27,097,436 of record CM071603.1, read on the forward strand.
AAATGATATTGTACAGCTTCGTAGCTTATTATGCATAGGTTTCCACTGAGGCAGAAAAATATACCTGGAATATATTTTGTGAGAGAAAATGTGTGAATAAATACATTTTCTTAGCATTCACAAGGGAATCTGCACGTATGTGGTTTGCCCTATAGTATGTTACACTACATTAAATCGGGAAATCTCCAGCTAACCTCCACAAATCGTTCATGCATTACCTTAATTGGTTTCATCTCCCATCTATATTTCCCAGTTACTGTGTGCAGCAGTGTATGCACTGGTTTGTTTTTCTTTTGATGATAGTAGCACTTGCAAGGACTGCAGTGCAAAATATTTATGATTGCTAATTTAGTATGTGACCCCACTTTGTGACCTTCATATTTATAAAATTGGAATAAGGAAAAGAAGCCTGTGGTTCACTAATAAAATTGACTGGTTCAGTGTTAAGGGCAATGATGGTGCTGTACTAAACTTAAGGTATTCACAAAATCGGCGTGTTTCCTACTGACCTTGTGCAGTAAATTCCTTTGATTGTCAGTTCATATTTCTTCGCCGAGCGCAGTTATTAAGTGCCTACGTTCTGATAAGTTGAATTATGCTAAAATAACATTTCTGCCGGCGACTTGGTAGATGATTTAAATCGCCTCCACTGCTCTGCATTTTCTCAGAGCTTGAATGCGTTCCCCAATAATAAGATTTATTTAAATCAATTTCATATTTATTTCTCTTGAGGATGAACTGTTTTGTTTGTCCAATAAATCCACTCCCACAACCTCATACATTATCGCTTGGAAGTGCGACTTACTGAGGTTTGAAAAGATGGAAATATTTCAAATTAAAGTTTATTGATGATTTTTAATTTTAATTGCCGCTGTTATCAATTTTTCCCAAAAGACAAAATGCTAAGAGAACAACACAAGGAAGGCGAAAACAGCGGTTACAAAACACAGAGCAGGTAACATGTTGATGTTTTGGGACACTCACAGTTCATTTGTCACTACCTGCGCAGCTAACTGTTTGTAGTGTTGTGTTTAGCATTATCATTGCTGCCATTTCTCCCTGGAATCCCATGTGTCATATCAGCTGAAGCTGACAGACAGACTTGCACATTGCTTCATTTCTAAATGCTGGAAATGTCCATAATCAAACTGTCAAGACACTGTGGCAGCATGCTTTCTACCCGTCTGCTGCGTGTACATGCTGGTTTGTGGGAAACCCATCTATATAAGTCATTGATAATCATTCATCCTTTGCCCGGAGTGACCTCTGACATTTTAGCCTACACCATGCAACATGCAATATCGTCAACATGTTTTGTATTCATGATGCAAAGACGGCTGTAGTGCTTATCTTCGATATTGGTAAATACAGATAATAAACTACCAAGCCATATTTCCCAAAATGCCTTTCAGCCCTGGATGTCTAAGTAATACGAATGAAAAAGCTCAATATGTGCAGAGAATTCTACCTTTAACAGGCAGTCTGCTAAATAAAATCCAAAAAAGACTCGTTATATGACTTGTATGTTAAACTCCGCACTTTTCACTCTGATAACAAAGCCAACAGAAATCCCACTTAATGACAGGCGAGAGCCGAGAGAGTTCTCAGAACAGCTACAGGGAGAAAAATACAGTTTGTACTGAGGCGCATAGAAAAACCAGTTGAGGCACTAATGTTGTATTCATGTCAAATTGGCTTTACTGTCATAAATAATGCTGTCTGTGGGGAAAAAAAGGTGGTGATTACAAGCAGGATAATGTGTGTGTTAACAGACATGAAACGCATATTGATCAGTGTGGCTGATGCCTCCTGAATTATCTGCCAACAGGAACTACATGGTTAACTATTTCAGGATACTTTTAATAGGGCAAATTTATCAGAATGGCAAAATCTGGCTATGTATGGGGCGTAAATGAGAATACCTGTACCTAGCTGACATTAGCACAGGTTTCTGAAGAGCCATTATGAAGCTCAGAGCTCATCTTGCCTGCCGCTTCCCAGATAAACTAAAGAATCAGCAAAGATGTGGACGGTGGGTGGAGCTGATGTGGGGCTCGACTTACATTTGGGTGCTCGAACAAGTTACCTGTAACGGCGTCCACGTGACAATCAAAGCAGCCATGCTCTTAATTATGCAAACCACTCCAGCCTCAGTAAAGTTTAAATTGTTTTTGTACCAGGCTGTGAACATGTTTATTTCTGCTGTGTAGCTGGGTATTTATGGAGATTGACTCATTTTGTAGAGGTTATGTTTGGTTCAAAATGGAAAGCCCTGTCTCTACAGGCTCAACAGCCGTTTCACACTCCACACTGCCTGCTAACATTAATGTTTCATAATTGTGTAAAAGATGTGCTGTCTGAGTTGGTGTAGGCTTACACTATATTTTTCTTTGGATTAGCTTTTTTTTTTTTTTTTAAGTAGAAGCAAACAGCTCAGTCAGTCACAATCAGTGTGTGACGTGTGAGGACAAATGAGTGTTTCATTTCAGATGGCAGCAGAGGAGAGCAGCAGTTTAAATCATACACCTTAGTCTGATGTGAACATTTGATCTTTCTTTTTTTTAAATATTTAGATATTTAGTGGTGTCTCAAGCCAAGGGTATTGATTGACTTTAGCTTCGCTTTGAGCGATGCCCCAAGTCCGAGTCTTACGTGTTTCATTTCATATACACTAAGCGTCCAAAGACATGCGTGCACGTGCATCAAATGTTCCAAGAAATTGCAACATTATTGCAAAAATTGCATTTATTTTGTGTGTAAATTGCTGCTGCACAGTATTTTTTTTTTCTTCATGGCTGTTGTTTTCTTTCTCAGATAAATTCAGAATCTGTGCATTACCACCATCACCTGCAGTCCAGATGTGCAACCTGACGAGCTGCTGAAGATATTTGTCTCGTCTCTTTTCTTGAGGACACTATGGCTCGAGTTATAGTGCATTCTGTAGAAAAAAAAACAAAAAAACATTTTGTTCCTGTACAAGTTGCTAACAGCTGGCAATGAAGCACAGGATGCACTACCTTGAGGTTTAGTACTCGAAGATGTTATGTTTCATATCAAGGCTTAAAAAAAACATCTAGTTATGGAAACATAAAACAAACCTGTCGGCTGTTGAAAATCGATATGGTGCCACATGATATTGAAGCCTCACATGTTCTTCACGTGAGACTTCACAACAAGAACTGTGGTCTTGTTATGAAGGTCACACTGAAATGATACGACACACCGGCGACTCTTTTAACCTGCATGTGAGCGTGAGTGTGTTTCATGTTATGTTTTATGCTTTCAGACCCTCCCCCCCCCATTTTGCACATTCCCGACTATATCTGACTTTACAGCTGAATGCAGATATTTCATATAAAACTTATTGTGCATATGTGTCTGCTTATTCTACAGTTTGCAGATCATGACGCTCTCCTCCAGGGATCCATTGAGGACACCACAGTGAGAGTACATGTGATCAAAAGCCAGGATGCAGACCTATAAACAAGCACGCATCAGGACTGTACTCAAGGGTAAGGCTGCATTTGCAGCCTCCATTTTGTTTGACCCTTTCCTCCTGAACTCAAGTACCCTTTTAAATCACTCCAGTAGGTTGTCATGGAGCTAAAAAGCAACACACTCTCTGGAATCAGTATAAAGAGTCAGTGCGTTGTTACCAATGTGCAATGGTGGGGTAGACAGGGGATTATGGACATTACTGCTCCCCTTACTGATCATCTCAAAGACCTTAAAGTTGAGATAAAGTCATGTAAGACTATTCTAAGGTCTTTCAGAGCCTGCGATCAGAACCGCATCCATAGCAACTGTCCATTATTCATAGCAGCGTCCTGCTATACAGAAATAGCAGACCATATAGCGACACTGTCCAAATGCTGTCTACAAAGTAGGCCTATTTTAAATGTTAAACACATGACTGCTTCCAAGTCGCAGCAGTGAGATGTCGTCCTCTTCTTTCACGTCCTCCGATATGATCTGAACATGACATAAGCGCATGAGATACGCTACATTATTACCCACAGACAGTGTTGTGACTAAGCAGCATGCATTTCCATACAGATTGCATTTGTTTCCGCTCAGCTGCCGCAGAGTAATGAGCAGCTCTGGTATGTAGAAGATAACAGGACGGTGCTCATTTTCACGTACCTGAACACAGTCTTGAGCAATCATGTCCCTCTAATACGAGACTCATTTGACCACCCAAAGAAGCTATCTGCCATGTGTCGATGAGCAGCTTGATTCACGTGTCGCAGTGTGGGATTAAAGCTGCTGGAGTCCTGCTTAAGGCGGATTTATGTTACATTGTTTGTATATCTATAACACAGTAAACATTAGCATGTGAGTATGCTAACTGACTGAGATACAGCTGAGCCCAACTTAAGGCTAACTTTCAGTCAACATGAATTTCCTTTGGCGCAAACTTCAAACCACATTTTACAGTTTTTTTTTTTCCCCCAATAGTGGTAACACTAGTCAAAAGTGCTTTTTAACATTTTTCATTGGAAGCTTGGGGATTTTCTATTCATATCCAAAAAAATCCCAGACTGATGGACTCTCTTACGGTTCAAAACATAAATATATTCTGTTCAGAGCACTACTTTGTTAAGGTTAAGGAAAAGACTGCAGTATATATTGGTAGGGAAAGTGCTCTGTGTCAAAGATAAATGCTTTGTTGACCCATTCGTCCAGCACAACCTCCTCTTTATGTTTTCAGCACATCGGGAAGGACTTTAAGATTGTAAAGCCTCTGAGAATCAGTCCCTTGGGAATTTAGGACGCCGATATGACTTTTTCCAACAGGAATGGTCTCAAAATGTGATTGATTTCTATTCATTTCCATTTGGAAAGAATCCTCTGGGACTTCGCGAGTGAAGGATCAATGGAAAGCAAAGATTTTCTTCCAGTTTAGATCCAAATCACTGTTTTATTTTGTAATATATAATGAGAATTTCAGCCTCTCAAGGCTGTTATCGCGGTAAATGACTTTTAGTCTTATTAAGAAGACATTTGTGTAATAAATACCTCAATCAAAATAATGAATTGTTTTGTACTGGTAGCGAAATGCTGCACCAAAGCTTCAGACACGGAGGTAAAAATGCCTCCTGGCTACGTCCCGTTGGAGGTGTTCCAAAGCGGGACCATCAGAGAAGAGACCCTGGGGGTATAGAGCCAGAACAAGCTGCAGTCACTACAACTCCCAGATGGCCTATAGAAAGAATCTATCTATCTATCTAGAAACATACATGTAAAGATTTTAAGTCATTTTCTGGAGTTTATATGCTACACGGCTTTTCATGGATGACTCACATTTTTTAATATCTAATTCTGCCACTTTCTTTTCCTCCTTAGGCATCTAAACTAATCTACACTCTCCATGCAGCTGCCACAATTTAGTTTACACCATTGCAGCGATACAGACGTTCTCCCTATCCGAGTTTTAAAAAGGCACATCATTCCCTGACCTGTAACAAATACTGAATAACTGATCCATAATAAGAGCTGATCTTTGTTGTGATGGTTCATTTCCCTACTTCTCTTCCACACATTAATTCTAATTATGGACAAGCTGTTTCCCCTTCTCCTCTGTAAGGATTTTCTGGTGTCAGACTTTCTGTCGGATCTGTCTCCCCATGATAAAACAGGGGAGCGGAGCCAACATTCCTCAATGCCAGAGAGGCAGCAGATTTATCAGATGACACGCGCGGAGCCAAACAGCTGCAAACACACTGCCAAGTTAGCACTAACAAGTACTTGTGGACACATTAGCTTAGCTACTGTATATTATATAGCATTTAGAGCATTTAATGCTACATCACGACGAGCAACATCGGTCTAAATCATGAACGTTCTACGCTTATGTATGTATGCCAACATTAATTAATGAATTCTATGTGTTAACAGCATGCAGATGATTCGTTAAGACTCCATTGCAGCTTGTTTCAGTGCACACTGGTTCTCGATCTCCGACAGAAAAGGCGGCTTTAGCACCTTGCCAAGCTTTGGCTACAGGCAGTATGAAAATAGTTTGACTGTACTGGAACAGGGCTTAAAGGGGGTAAACATGAGGCCAGACAGAGGCTTGAAAACTTCATTTAGTTAATCTGGAGTTTGGAAAACAGCATGTTAATTCTCCCACGTCTGTCCCAGTTTAAAGAAAAATAAGCATTTTCTGCATCTGGAGCAAACAGATCATTTGTTTGAACCCCAAGAGATGATTTCAAAGCAGAGATTTGTCTTAATGGCTTTGTTCTTTCTTTTTTTAATGAGCCAGATGTCTGCATTTTAAATTATGTTGTATTGCCACCTAACTTCATCTTTTTTTTTGTTTTTTGTTTTTAAATGATCATTATGGAGATCACGATTTTCAGTCACCTTTGTGGAGAAAGAATTATCATACCATTAAATAAACAAACCACAAAAAAAAATAAGAAAGAAATGAAAGACAAAGACAAATTAAAATAAAAAGGTCTCTCTTCTAGCTGACCGGCCAAACATTTGTCTGTGTGCCATCCCTCTCTTTATTTAGCCAATTACAAGTGTTAATGATGCATCTCCAAGGTGCACTCAGAGGTGAAAGCCCTGAATTAAGGAAATAAAACACTGCAGGAAAGACCGTTATCATGATTAAATATTTTTAAAAGGCTCTGCCTTACTCATCCATCCACCTCCACATCCTTCAAACCCTTATCCATTAATTGACACTGGACATAAATCACGAGCTGCAGAATCATCTAATGTGGCCGTAATTTGGGATAAACTGGAAATCCACTACGGTCCTTTTTCCTTCATCATCTCCATCCTTAGAGAATTCCAAATCTTTTAATAAACAAAATCAAGATACAATATAGAAGACTGAAATACCTTGTATATGTATGTAATATGTAATAGCTATGAGTAGGTCTACCTCCTCAGACAGATAATTAATTTTCCAAGTATGCTCTCAAATCCTTCTAGAAAGAAAAACGACAAAAATAATTCAGAAATAAATTGAATTGTTAGACTTGATTTAACCTGCAGGCCGTAACTACAGTATATCAGGAAGCAGAAATAACCCTCACTGTCTGATTTTCTTAATACATCCATTCTATGTATCTTGTGCATTCTTGTGAAAGAGGCAGCTACAGCTGCACTGATATCAGCTGTTGTTCTGTCTAATTATCCCTCCAGACCCCGGTAGAATTCTACAATGTTGCTGCAGTTCACTCACTACAATGAGCACTAAAAATGTTAGAAAAGCTATATCCTTTTCCTACATGGCGATGTCACCATGACCCGGTCCTGGCCTGGAAAACAGCATCCGTATTTAGCCGGGGTAAATCCTGGGGTTAGTGATTATGTGATGTGATGTTAGGAAAACGCTTGAAACTCATGTCCTGCTCGTTGCTTTCCGCTATGCACGGCGAGTCAAACTTTTGGGCAGTTTTCAAACAGCTTCAGGTTCATTACCATCTCCTTCCAGACTGGAGGATGGCCGACCCTGATTTGCATGTAGCTCAGGGGGAGAGAAAAAGACAGACTGCAATCATATTTTCAGATGCCCAACAGAGATGCATATACTGTACGTGCAGTACACGAGTTGAGGGGGGATGGGGGGGGTGGCATCCCCCCTGGGGGAAAAAAATGGTCAAAATCATCCCTCTTCTAAAATGGTCAACCCTTCTTCCATCCCTTGTGGCATTTTATCAATGTGGAAATTACTTCTATTTAACACTGGAAATAGAATTACCATTCGACATTTAAGGGGGCTTTATGATAATCAGCCTATTACCTATGTGATAGTAGGTTACCGTGAGCGATGGACGAAAGTTGCGATAAGTTGCAATTCGACAGTCGCGCCGAGCCGGAGGCGCGCGAGCACTAAGTCCACGGCCCGGGCGGCGAGGTCCGGGCGGGAGGCGCTGTAAAGCTTTCCAAGCCAACCCAGAGCCAGTCGCGGCGCACTGCCGCGGAGGAAATGCGCCCGGTGGAGGCCAGCCAGCGAGCTAGCAAGTCACCCTAAAATATACTAGAATGCAGGAAATTGCATCTAAGAAATACAAAATTTTCTGAGGGAGGACCCCCAGACCCCCGCTGGAAAATATGTCACATAAATTAAGAATTTCACCATCCCCCCTGGTTTCATTTTACAACTCGACTACAGTGTACGTGACACCACGAGTACGAGACACTTGAAATAACAATTGTAAATTGGCTCCCGAGCTGAAAACGCCAACGTTGACCTTGACTCAGCATATGCAGCGATACTTTACAGTTACTTTGCATCTGTAAACCAGATGTGACTAACTGAATGCAACCTTTCCAGTCACTCAGAGAGTAAACAACATGAAGACAATAATAAATAAAACAGTTGTAGCCTCCTCAAGGCTATGAGAATACCTGATTAACCATACAGATGGTCTGGTGAACACAGTGACACATTTACAATCTAGAGATGCAGATATCGTCCTCAGGACTTTGTGGATGTGAAATCAGGGCTGAATATAGCAGCTCACATTAGTTGGGTGGTCAGAAACACAACTCTAAATGAATGCTAGTGTCGCTCTTTGTCTGCTGGATGTGTAAATAGACAACTGTTTGCTAACATGTTCACCGAACGTCCTTTTTAAGGATAAGATGTTGAGTGCCCGAGTTTCCAGGAAGCAAATTGAGGAGAAACACTTCCTTAGGAAGCACTGAGAAAAGCACTTATTAAACAATGCACACAGAAACAAACAATTTACTGCATCAGTAAGTTCACTCGCTATCCTATTATCAACTCAACCAACCAACTCCAATCATCCCCAACTCTCAACCGTCCAATACTTACCCAATGGCTAATACAATATCTCAACTAACACTTCCTTATATACAGACCTTACTAGTCACATGACTAAATAAATTATACAATTTTGTGGGTTTTCTCTCATATTTTCCTACATACAAATAAACAATAAACATTTACATAAATCAACAAATTATAATATACAATAGAAACAACTATTTACAGGCCCGATTAACTCTAATAAACACCCAAACGTACATAAATGAACATACTTACACGAACACCCAAACTTCCCTCTTCCCTTTTACTCCCATCGGCTGTGGCTCAGGAGGTACAGTGGTCGTCCATTAATCAGATGATCCCGGCTCCTCCAGTCTGCATGTCGAAGCGTCCTTGGCCAAGATATCGAACCCCAAATTGCTCCCGAAGGCTGCGCCATTGGTGTGTGAATGCGTATGAATGGTTTGGCTCCTAAAAACTGATGAGCAGTTGGCACCTTGCATGGCAGCCAATACTACCATCAGTGTGTGAATGGGTGAATGGGATATGTAGTGTAAAAGACTAGGAAGTGTGCTATATAAGTACAGTCTATTTACCATTTATAAACACGAGGTTGACTGGCTCCCGTTGTAGTTCTCCACCCTTGACTGCAATATGCAACTATTCAAAGAATTTACAAACTGTCAGTCGATGGATCGATGGAGTTGTTCAATTCATCATTACATGATCGTCATTTCGGTCATTACATTGCAGAACTTTAATCCTAAAACATGTGCCATATATTAATATTTGGTATATTAAATTATTCTGTGCCTACTGGAGGAGAACAGTTGTCTTAACAGCAGATATATATATATATATTGTATCCTATGCAGGACAAGTCTGAACAGTAATTTCTTTTCCCATACACACACTGCTGACCTTATCTCAAGAGTTAATTAAACAAACTATCCAGCTAACTCTCAGATAATAAGCCTGCAGTAAAACACGTACAAGTTTGCCTTCATCAAAATGGCAAACAAGTCAAAGACCAATTCTAACTCCTGTGGAAAATATGTTTTATTGTGGGTATGTAACATCCTATGTTATTTATTTAAGTCTTACAATAACGTCTCCCTATCCATTCCAGTACCTAATTTGAGACTGTATTACGGCGTGACAGCTAAAGTAAATTGAGTTTTTCCAACAAGAGTGCTTGTTTTCCATCCCTGCGGGTTGATCTTTGGCCTTAACCCCCTCCCAGTATGCGGAATCGAATTGTTACTTTCTGTTTCTCTCAGCACACACACTCTCCTGGCTGCATGTTATAATTTGCAAAAGCTCTCAGTCACCTTTCACAGAGGTCAAAAAGTCACTTTCTTCTCTTAGGAATCCGTTTCCCAGATTGCTATTTTGGTGCTAACAAACAATCCACCGCACATGAAAGGAGCTGCTGTTTAACTCACAAATTCTTCCACGGGCCACACGTAGTGCGATTGACCTTCCGAAGGCACACTCAGCTGAGAAACTTGTATTTAATTAATGCACACATTCTCACCTCCAGCTCTTCAATGACATTTTATTAAGGCAACAATTAAAATCCCTGTACTAATATTAAAAAGCTGTTGATACACTGACCATTGAGCAGTTCAGGACACTGTATCTACATCTAATTTTAATTAAATCAACACTTCCTGAATAGGTCGATTGCAAATGCCTCCAAAAATGACAGTGACAGTTACGTTGCATGCCTAACTTGAGTTAAATACGGTCTGGGTGAGTTTGACCCATCTTTGCATCGCAACCTCCTCATAGACTTTGTCAGTATTTATACTACATCACCTGACTCCAACCTTTATTTCCATCATAATTACTACGGTCGCCTAACTCTAAACCTATTTGTTGTGATTAAATACTTGTATGAATGACCTATACGGCCATTTTTCTGGTGAAGGTGGGATAGATTAAATTGCGTCTTTCAGAAAAACCTCTCTGAAAACTGATTTGGCCTTTTTCTATTCACCTCCTCTATTTCATAGGATCATAGCTGGTACAATTTATATTGTTAAATCTAAATGACTTATGAATACAGATCCACAAATATACCGTGACGCGTTATGTACTTCAAGGTCATCAATCACAGAGAAAAACAAAAAAACATCAGTGGTACACTGAACATTTTAATCAGTGGGGAAGGTGAGGAAAATACTTACTGACAAAGTAGTAAAGCTTTTTAGTGTCACAGTTTAATAAAGACTATGAACTATGACTATAACTATGAAACAGGGCTGTTGGTCATCAGAGGAAAGGTACAAATACAATCTAATTATAATATGCAGATCGTTTTACGCAGCCACTGATTATAAATGATCAAATGTTGTTTTTTTTTTGCTAGAGCCAATTTTCATGATCTGAATATTCATTTTTTGGTTTCACTGTATGATCTCAAGATTATTGCTTCAAAGTATGTTCTTCTATGCACTTTGATCAGTTCAAAAAGTATTTCAGTAAAGCACGACCATCCTTTCCCATAATCAATTTAATCAACTCAGCGCGGCGTTTTGATGTGTGGCTTTCTAAATAAAAACCATCCAGCAGACGCTATGCAGGACATCTAAATGATCTAATCTAAATAAAATATGTAATTAAGTTGCAGCTAAAACGGTTTAATACTCAGCATCTTGCGTACCTGCATATTTGCATAGACGTCTTATTTGTTAAAAGCTAGAAGGCTCAGTTAATAATCTGCTGTTTTAAGTCATAAATACATAAATAATCATCCATAACACAAAGGTGTCCACTGATCTCTTTGATTATTTGTTGTTGTTTACATGTATGGAGGAAACATATGTTTTAACAGGCACTGTGTAATTGATGCTGATGCGAGTAACCGCTTAAAAAGTGATGATACGCCGCCATCATCATAATTACCTCGGAATTCCACAGGGAAGAAAGGCGGGACTAAAAAGAGACAACTCGATTTTAATGTGGCGTCTCATTACTTACTTTTATTTCTTTTAGGTTTTTTTTTTTTGTTTTTTTTCCCCACCCTATTTTCTTATTAATGTCACGACACGGTGAAAAATAAATGGGTGTTTCTTTTAATATGTTCCGATAAACACAGTGTTTAAATCAGCCCCCCTCGGGAGGATACTTTCTCCACGTTCACAAAGCCTCGAGATTAATTCAAGTCATGTTTCAGGGGCACACTTGAAGAAACAAAACACCTAGAAACAACACTTAGAATAATCACTTCATTTAATGAAATGCATTGTTTATAAGTGCTGTTTATTTATCCAGAAAATGGATAAAAAAAAAAAAAAGTACAATAAACATTTACTGTAAGATACGAGTAGAACACTTATTCTTGTAACAGATTAATAACGTAACTATTAACCTTTAGTTTTTTTTTATTATTACATTTAAGCTTTTTTATTATGTATTCAATATTTGTGGAAATAGGTATTTGTTGCTATGTCTGGCATCATCTTTCAACGTGTACACTGTTTTGACAGCTGAGGTAACTGTTGCAATCAGTTTCAAAGTTCTTTATTAGTTTCTGAAGTTCTTTACTCATTATATATGCGCACAACAATCATACCGAATGCCTACACAATATGTATAAAAAGAAAATTATGCAAGTAAATGAGATAGAGAAAGAGACATTTAGACATAAAACGGTGCAGAAGTTAAAATAGAGGATTAATATAACAGAGTAGCTCATATGTTTCTGTGAAAATAAAGCATACTGTATGAAAGCCAAACAAATGACAGCAAAATTGCCTCATGTTTGTATTGTATGAACTGTGAACACTAATATTTAGTGAGACATTCTGCATGTAATGAGCTTTTGGTGCCTTGTTTTTGTCACATTTTTTTTTAGTAGCATGGCATGAATGAGGTGCTGACATCAATCATCCTGCCAGGTGTTACATCAATACCAACTTTAGTTAGGATTACAATAAAACAGAAACCCTGACAAAAGACAAGCCCGTACGTCGATGAGCAAGTGGAATTTTTCATACTGTTAAAGTACAAATGGAAGCAAAACGCTTTCTCTAAAGGGAGGAAAGACAGACATCTGACGTCATCCAGTTTATACTGATTCCCAATACTAGACAGAAGCACACAAATCATTCATCGATTTTGTCAGGAAGGAAAGTGGGGGTGAAAAAAAAACCCAGAATGTACTGACAGAAGATGTGCAGTGCTTTGCAGCGATGTACTGGGACTGAAATCCAGCCTGGGACTCTGAGATGGAGACGGCTTTTATGTGAGTGCCTGATGGGCATGAGCAGAATGAATTTCAGCAGTTATTTTAACACTAATGCAGTTTCAAAATCAAAGATCATCCACATCAAAGCAAATATTTGGAGACAGAAACAACCATCCTCAAAAGGTCCACAGATGGCCTTGTACGTTCTCGCTTGTCAATTTAGCACACTTAGCAGCATCTTGCACAAACATTTTGCTCTTTTCAGCTGGTCATTTTTCTGTACCACCAATTTCTCTCATCTCATCCCCTTCTTATTTATTTTAACCATTCTCTCTGAGTTTACCACGAAAAACTTCAGACAGATGGAAACTGCTCAAGATGGAAATGACTGAGCCAGTCAGATTTTTAACAAAAACAAGGACTGGTCCAAATTGGGAGGGTTTTCTCTTATTCCCTCTCAGTTTTGAAAGTATTAGATTGAACCAGTCTGGCAGGCAGCGTTCTACTCTGTGCTGCCTGCAGCTGTGAGGGCCAGGCTTGCCAATGCCACAGCCAAGGACCATACAGTCACTACTGAACTCACAAACTAAAAAAAAAAGACCACTGGCACTTTGGCCTGGAATGGATCAGCTGTGTTTGGAAGTCTTCCTGAAGGCCCCTCACACACTGTGTCACTTCAGGCATGTTATTTAAAGCCACTGTGCGTGGATTTCTGACTTTTGGTGGCTCCGCACCACCGTACCCACCCCAACCCCCACCCTTCTTGGGGACCTGACCTTACTACTGTAGCGGCTGTCATAGAAAGAAAGTCTGCTATGGATGATCCTGTAGCATACAAGGCTCCCAGAGGCTAAATACAATATTGATGTTTGTTATTGCTAATATAATTTGTTAGCATTATTTTGGATTAAAATGACCCTGCTGTTGAAGACTTCAAATGTCACCAAATTTGGTGAAGATAAATGACTAGCTAGAAGGGGGGAGAGAGAGAGAGAGTGGAGCTTTCCCACCTGGTGACATCGACTAAATCAGCAGAAAAAAGAGGAAATCCATATCAGGAATCCTTCAGAGCTGGGAAGATGCAGCAGAACACATCCATCATGGCTGCCAGTGACACCAGAGGCTGAAATCAACCTGATCTATGTGAGGATAATGAGGTGGGGCCTCGTAAGAGGGTTACCTGACAGCAAAGCTCATTATGGTGAGCGATATATAAATATATATGTATGTTTTATCAGGCCTCCTACTCGGCTTTTATCATCTACTGAGGTTGATAGTGTTGATTGACATATAAACTTGCATGTAGGTCAGAACTAATCAGTGACATGATATAAGGTTCAGGTTATCTTGGCTGAATTGGAACCCTCACAATCGAAAGCTTGTGCACACGCGAGTGTGCTTCTAAAGTATCTTATCTATGTGAATTACCTCTCTATACTTTTAACTGCTGCAGCGTATTTCCAATGTGCCCGAGAGTCTATTAGCACTCAGTTTCAATTACCAGCACTCTAATGGATGTTGACACTGAATCTACTCCACTTGCAAATCCAGGAAGCTCACTTCTTCAGATGAGCAGGGACGTCTCGTCAGCAGCTGCAGCAGATGCTTTTGAGATTCAGTGTGACAGCACCAAACCAGATGGTCTGTAGAGTCTGACCCACATCTCAGGAAGTAAGAGGAGATGGTTAGAGGCTTGAAGTCGTGACAGTACTTGCAAAGAGCCATTCAGATTCAAAGCAAGCAGCACAGCGGGCTCACCCATAGGACCGACTTTATTGCGTTTCCAATTACCCGCCCGGTACTGGAAGAGCAATTGCACATTTAGTCCTTGATTGAGCGATAGTGTTGTCTTAACTTGTCCAATCTAATTGAAAAAGTTTTTCGGGAAGGCTAGTAAACCCTCAGAACACTATAAGACCAAAAAAAACCTGTCATTACCATGATAGCATATGGTGTTTTATCACTTTTCTGTTTTTGTAAAGCAAAGTAGATTTTAATTTGAAATTTGATGCTTGGCTTGATACCAATGAGACTCAACTCTCCATGATGTTGTCTGCATATACAAAATGCTTACAGGGTTTTGAAACACACACACACACACACACAAAAGCATATTAAAGCATTTCAGATCATGCTGCATGCAACTGAATATTTAAAATGTCTAAAATATTAAAAAGAAATATAAATATAAACCTTATGGGGGTCAAACCTCCTGGGATGTAACATACTTTAAATAGCAACACATTAATGTCAAAGTACTGTGGCAGGTTGATTGACATGCAATTTAAAACCCCACAAATATGGCATGCAGCCAAATAAATGGCAGCTCCAAACTTACCCTGATATCTAATTATTCATAGTTTGAAGGAGGGATGATGGAAAGAAAGAAAACTTCATATACTTTAATACTTGCTCCTGTCAGAATGAAACAAATGAACTGAAAGAAATATTACATATCCATATTGCAATCTACCACGCTACAGTAAAAGTTCTCTTTATGCTCTTAAATATAGACTTCAAACTTCTCTAGTGAACTTAATGTGCCCCTCATTAACACATATTATTCTCTGTGCATTTCTCTTTTAGACGGCAATACTATGATTGATAGAGGCAGTGAATCTAACAAGCATTTAAGCCATCAGTTCAGAAGTATCACAGACAAACTGCGGATGATTTTTATTCCCCCAGCATAATGAATCTTTCTGAATAACTTCAGCCAGACAAAAAAAGTGTCAAACCAGTCTGCTATATAATATACAAATAATATAATAATCTCTCCATTTGCTGCTGCCATCTTCAAAGTACTTGTTTTTTTCTCTGATTATGTAAGAGATATTAAGAAATGCACTGCCTCGTCACTGTATTCACCAACTGAAAAAACATCCACATACAGAAATGATTACAGAACAGACAAAATCTACTAAATAATCTCTAATATTTTACCCATGATTAAATATATGTATTATATTAACTTGTAATTTTATATCTGCATTGTCTACACTCTACACATCTCTAGTGACCGCTACCTGCCCCTTCTCAAGGTCTGGTTCACAAAAGATGCTGCGCTAATGAGATTAAAGTGCAAACGCACCCAAAACATTTTGCAGCTTACTGCAATTTGCCCTTGTTTTGTATCTAATTCATCCATGTGGCAAAGTAAGCAAACTGGTGGCTTCGTGCCAAGAACACAGTAGACAGGACAATGGCAGAGAGAATGAGAAAAAAAAAAATAAAAATTCAGAACACAGGCCCCAAGTCTTGACCGATGAGGTGCAGAGGCATTCCTCGGAAATTTCAGGAAAGGAATTTAAACGTGACAGAGAGAAACCATATTTGAGATTTAATATCCCAGTCTGTCAGAGCTGTTGGTGTTTTCAAACGCACACCTTCAGGCTGTAAAAGAAGATGGCATCATTTGAAGTGGAGCACAAAATAAAAAAATATCACACAATAACTCACAAGCTTCTCAAACTGGCGAAGATCCACTTCAAGAGCAGTCTTGATATAGCACTGAGAATATTGCACAACTCTCCAGACAGACGATATGGTTATTATTATTATTATTATTGCTGTTATGTTTATTAACATTAATAAGATATAACCTACTATCCTTAAAATGCACCTTTTTTTATGTGCAACATGTTTCCGCTGTTTAACTGAGATCCCATATGCAGGCCAGCCACAGCGGAATGATGGGGGTCATGGGTCGAATCGCCAATGCAACAGTTGTGAAAGGTCAGAGTCAGCCTAAGCCGGAGGTCTCGTCAGGAGGGTCTTGCCAGATTGCCACTTTGCATCCAAACCCTCCCGAAGGCAGTTAATAGAGAGGAAAGGGACAGATCTTATCCCAGGATTTGGGAAAAGAGAGAAATGATTTGTTTATTCATTTATGCATCTAATAACCTTATTTTCAGAACTGACATTTATTTTTCATGACACAGCTGTCGTTGCATTCTGTTACTGCAGTCTGAAAAAATAAAATAAATGGGTTTGTGTGGAGTTGTCCACACAAACCCATCCTCCATCTTTTTAGGCCAAAATAAAGCTCATTGTGGCTAACTGGTGAGAGGAGGACAGTGAATTGATTGTTTGGCTTTACTCATCTGTTTTCTTTGTGAAGCACTCTGTGTCTGTAATAATAGTTTTTTTCGCTACCTTTGAATGGTGTGATAGTAATATTAATGATAATAACAATATAAAAATATTGTTTACCTACTGTATTTATAGACAATGTTTTTCTTTGGGGCTCACAAAGGTGGTATTGTTGCGGACATGTTTGCAAGGTCAAAACAGGCTAACTGAAAAACACAGCATATTACTAGAAATAATAATAGTAATTAATAATGATGTCTGTCCTTGTCTGCTTTGCAAATGAGGCAAGCGGGGCAGGTGGCTCCTTTTCATCTGGTTCTGAATATTGATGGCCAAGTCGTGAATACTCAATCACACAGCATGTTTTGTCTGCTTCCTCGTCATTTGTTGGATTGCGCACTGGAGTCGTCCTCCATGTTTGCAGTTGGTAGCTGCTGTTCCTAAAAATGTAGCTGTCATTCATGGACCTGGGGAATTTGGCAGCCACGTTCGTGATGGTGTTATTGGTGTTGCGAAAACTACTTGGACATTGATAGAATGCGCGTGCTTTTGTTGTACTATGTACTAGAGGATTTCCTGTACAGTCAGTGGCGCCCACAACATTGGGGAAACTGGAACATTAAAAAATTCTTGTTTTGTCCTGTCAATTTGCCGTCAGTTTTGGGGAAGGCTGCACCATCCATTGCTCAGTGACATATAACATCCCACACGGCCTTGCTGATGGATGGTTGTGATTGCCCAGAGGCAACTGTGATAGGTGTCTGAAAGGCGCAAGAACCTGGACTGCTGACAGCATTTTGACAAGGCAAGGTAATGTATGGAATCTTTGGGTAGCAGGCTCAATGTCATCCTTAATGTCATCAAGTATAGCAAGAATTGTGTGAGCTGGCAACCTGTACCCCTGTGAATAATTCTGGTGACAGGAAAGTCAAAAAGTGATATCTCTTTCCGAAATATCCGCTCACGAGCGTGCCTGGCATGACTATGCCTTCACTTGGCTATAATTAGTGTTTACTGGGAGGTCTGAACGAGAAATCTCCACCAGTCACCACCAACTTTCTGAAGATCCTAATAATTTTCACTTTAACTACTGGTGGCCATTAGCGCTGGTGTTTGTGAATTGGACTTTTGTTACAATGTGGCTCATTTGCAAAGGAGCCAATTTTGCACCGAATGTAAGCATACTGCCTAATTTAAACCTCCGTACCTCAGAAGAATTGTAGAAAGTTGATGCAGTTCACTGAAAAAACGTCACTCAAATGAGCTCAGTCAACCAACAGCTCTATCTCAAAAACAAAATCAACTGAAAGCTTGAATTTGATCCCAAATATGTGGCATTTGTAGCCTTTTTTAAACAGAATTTGATTCAACACACCAGAAAGCAAAACAAATGGCACTCAAACTGTTAAATTGGTAAATAGATATTTCCTGTATAAGACCAAACAACAGTACAATTACATGAGAAAAAAGAAAGAAAGTCACCCAAGTCACTACAACGACCGGTCAGTCCTTCCTGCTGACTTGATCCCTCTGAAAACGCCCTCCGTCTTGGCAGTGAGAGCCAGTTAAGTCCTGCTCTTTATCTATGTTGAGTATGTGATGAAATCTGAAATTTCAAGCAAACTACATTGGAACTTGAACTCACAACTACCACTATGCATGGTGGGTCAGGATCTCCCTCAACAACAACACAATCTCAGGGCTTCCAAAAGATCGTAAACCTGAGGATGCTTTGGCAGCAGAGACATTTCAAACCGAAAATCATCAATATCAAGATAAAGATGTATATTTCAGGTTCTGGTTATTGATGACAACTTAAACTACTTTATATTCTATGTTTTGATACACTGGGAATGATTTAAAAATAACGGATGCTTTGGGGTCTAGCAGGTTAAATATGTGTAAATAGTACAAAGATGCCATTTGCTTGGCGGCGCAGTTAGAGGTGCGTTTCACCCTTTGCGGGTCCTTTGAGAATTATACGGTTATTTTTTGGGCTTATTTGTGCAGGTTTAGCAGCCGCTAAAAACCGTGAAATCCTTTTGTGAATTCGCCCCACAGTGTGTTGTGCTGCTGATTGTTAACTGTTGACTTCTGTCTTTTTACATGTCAGGATGTTGCCACGCACACTGTGAATTTAGATCAGATGAGATGAAAGCTGCTCCGAGGCAGCAACACCTTGACACTGACATTTTCTCATTTCACAAGGCCAGTGTTAACACCTGTGCCTCTCACCCACACACTCACACGTTTCTGTTTTAATACTTCGGAGGTGTCTCATTGACATTATGCACTCCCTTACCAGTAGCCCTAACCTTAAAAGGGCACTGCAATTTTAACATCAAGGGTCAGATGTGAAGGCAATTGTATAATGTCTTGTTTGGCTCAGACTAACACGAAACTGTTATAATCTGGGGTTGTGGAAGCATCTACCAGCCAGGATGATTTAAATGAAAATTAAAGATGCTATCATGTTGCATTATGGGAAGTGAAGGATCCAGAGTTTTATTGGGTCATGACCCATACTATAGGGACTAAAGGTCAATTAATCTCAGCCTCTGTAAAACTATTATTTTTGTAAAATGTCTCTCACAGCCGCCCAAACTTTATGAGTGTGTAATACTGAAAAAGTATTATTGTATTGTACTATTGTAACCAGAAGCTTAAAACCAAGTCTAAAGCCTCAGTTAGCCTTTGAGGAAGTTAGGACTGAACAAAATGTCCTCACGTTGCCGAAATGTCCTCTTAAGTCCTAAAACTCAGTCCTCACAAAGCTAGAAGTACAAGCACACACACACACACACTCCCTGCTTGTCATACACTTCCTCACATCTTTTTGCAGTAAGTGTAAAAAATGCTCAAAGCTGTCACACTCACTGGCAATAGTAATATTTTTAAATGTGGATTTGAAGCCGTGATCTGCTTTTAATAATACATGTTGAGCTGTAATAACAGGCTTACTGAGAGTGTGAGTATTATACCTCATTCAGGCCTCGGTTAGAAATAAAAGGAAACTAAAATGAGCACAAAATGACTGTACAATTGTCAATTAAAAACACTGAATCCAAATGTGGAAAGAAACTTGGGCTTGTAGTAGTACTGAGGAGAAGCTTTGCATTTTTCCCCTGAACGTCATTTCAGTAAAACGGAATTTTCATATCGCACGCTTGACCGCAGTCCAATGCCCATTTTGTTACTATCTGTTCAGAGGGCGGAATTGACTATCAGATGTGATGTTTTGACTGAGATATTTGCAAAATAAAGGCATTATAATTAACATAAATCTCAGACCAATCTTACCTGCATGTATTTGCTCATGTGGTCACGCTCTCTTTTCTTGACAACAGAACATGATTGTTGTTTTCTCATTAAACCTGCTTGGATTACATATTTATAGATTTTTCCTGAATTAACTTGACTGTAGTCCTTTGGACTGCTGAACATCTTGGGCACTGAATTATTATTTTGAACCACTCTCAGCTACTACAATCAGCCTTCAGCTCTGGGTCAACTGGATCAGTATGACTGACAGCGAGTCGACTGCTACAAAATAATCAATAGCCCTGTTAAATGAGGGAACCGGGTGGGTGTAGAATATTAGAGGATTTCTTTAGCTGTTTACATTTCACAAAATATCATCCGTTCCTGTTTCCGCCTCTAATCATCCTCCACTGTAGCTCCAGATACAGGATGCTGATGTTTGCCTGGAATCTGGTGTGTATCTCTGTTGTGTTTCCTGTCAGTCAGCCAATCACGGACTGAGATGTGCAAACATTTCTGTCCTCATTCCTCAGCATCACGATGTGCGGTGCAATGCAAATACTGTTTGCAGCATTATTCTTTATTGCTCATTTCCATTTCTTATTTCTTGGCTGCATTCCCCTCATATTCAAACTATTCTTGTATGGCACTATGCCGACAACGTGACACTGAGAGAGATTTTCTTGTCATGCACACTGTAAAAACGATACTGTAAAACTGACTGGCAACCATTGACAAGTAACTTACTTTTAAAAATGACAGTAATTAACTGTCGATGTAAAATAAAACAGAAAATATCGTGCAGATTTTAAGTCATTAGAGAGAGTTTCATGAAATATGAAACATGAAAGCTGAAAGACTCTGCACTGAGCTGGGCTTCTTGCTGTTGCACTAGTAAGTAATATTAGCTGGCTGCTTCGTCCTGTGATGTTGCACTTGCTTGATGTTTGTCTGTCAGCAAAGTTGTCGCCTCGCTAGTTTTTGATTATAAGTAAATACACAAGTACAACTGTCCATATTTACCACAGTGGTACTCTGAAACTGGGGTTGCTAAATCATAAGAATAACAGTTCCTATGTAATGGCCATATTCATATTTTTGAAGCTCTGATCTACTTTTAATAATACATGTTGAGCTGTAATTACTGTGCTTACTGAGAGCGTTGCCATTATACCTCATTCAGGCCTTGGTAAAAAAGAAAACATGAAACTAAAATGACCACAACATAACTGCAAAATTGTCAATTACAATAATGAATCCAAATGTGGAAAGACGCTGAGTTGCTCTGCATTTTCCCCTGAATATAATTTTGATAAAAGGTCAATTTAAATTTTAAAAGAGATGACTTGGAGGCTGCATTGCATGCTTGACCACAGTCTAATGCACACATTCACAGGGCAGAATTTGACTAATCAAATATGATGTTTTGACTGAGAAATTTGCAAAATAAGGGCATTATAATTAACGTGAATCTCAGACCAACCTTTCCTGTACTTGCGAATCACTGTTTTCTCATTAAACCTGTTTGGATTACATATTTATAGAAGTTCTACTGCTCTCAGACTGTAGTCCTTTGGACTGCTGAACATCTTGGGCACTGAATTATTATTTTGAACCACTCTCAGCTACTACAATCAGCCTTCAACTCCGGGTCAACTGGATCAGTATGACTGACAGCGAGTCGACTGCTACAAAATAATCAATAGCCCTGTTAAATGAGGGAACCGGGTGGGTGTAGAATATTAGAGGATTTCACATAGAGTTACTTTAGCTGTTTACATTTCACAAAATATCATCCGTTCCTGTTTCCGCCTCTAATCATCCTGCACTGTAGCTCCAGATACAGGATGCTGATGTTTGCCTGGAATCTGGTGTGTATCTCTGTCAGTCAGCCAATCACAGAGTGAGATGCGCAAACATTTCTGTCCTCATTCCTCAGTATCACGATGTGCAGTGCAATGCAAATACTGTTTGCAGCACCGTTCTTTATTGCTTCATTTCCATTTTTTCATTTCTTGGCTGCGTTCCTCTCACATTCAAACTATTTCTTGTAGGGCGCTACGCAGACGACATGACACGCTGAGACAGATATTGCTGTCATAAGAGGAAATCGTGGCTTCTTTCCTGAAGGGAGCAATCAGATTAGAGCTCACTGAAGCCATCCGCGGGGCCGCTGAATGTTATCTGTTGTTATGTTTTGCCTGTTAAGGTCATTAATTAACCAGCTGAGATTCAATTTTAAATAAATACCAAACAGGGGGCTAATTGTTATGAGAATATTTTCAGGTGTTTGAGGCAGATACATATTAAGTGATGGACCGAAGCCGCTAGGGAAAAAAATAATTTTGAAAAGATTGGTTTGAAATTAGAAAA
This sequence comes from Miichthys miiuy, assembly GCA_036365135.1. NCBI lineage: Eukaryota > Metazoa > Chordata > Actinopteri > Sciaenidae > Miichthys > Miichthys miiuy. The sequence goes on from CM071603.1 coordinate 27,120,115, forward strand.
TGATCAGTCAGTCAGGAGTAATTGCACATGTAAAGAAAGGTCTTGTTTAAATATTTATGCACTACTGAAGTGATGCAGGCTGATAGTTCAAACTCTAAACCTTTTAGAATTGGCTTGTGGAATCGCAGTAAATTTATTCTGGGTGGTTATTATTATTAAAGTATTAAAATAGTGTTGTGTTCTAATGAACACTCAAAGCCGTCACACAAAGTAATGAAAAATAATTCTGCTTTGCAGCAGCACAGATTTGAATTCATTCATCTTCGGATCCTGTTTCTGTTTTTAAAAATACCAGTACTCTTATGACGCTGGCAATTTTGTGCTATTTTTTTTTTTTTTTCACTCATAATCCACACGAATACCGAGCAAATTTAAAAATGTATCAAGCCTGAGGGAACCTAAAGTAGAAAATATAGAACATCATGTTATAAATGTTTCATGTGCTCATACATGCTGTATGGAGGCTGTGGACAGTGCATTATCAGCCTGTGCTGTATCACAACAGTGACCTGAGTGTTTGCCTCATGTGAAAGATTGATGGATTAAAAAAAAGGCACACAGCATGTCAATCACGCCCCTGCCGAGGACATAAACAAGCCTGAATGCACTTTAGTTCTATATTTATTCTTGAATCTAAAACACAGTCATGACTGAAGATGTGTTTCCAACAGATGGTGTGTCTCCCACAAGATGAATGTTGATTAAAAAGTCAGTTCATTCTTTATATTGTCTGTTGGTTTAATGTTAGCCATTATATAGGACTGACAATAAATAAAGTAAATAAAATACATAAAAGATTTTCATACTTATTTATACTTCCACTTTCACTCTATAAGTTCCAAGATCCCGATAATTAAAATGCAAAGATTTTATTTTCCAGAGAAATCATTCATATTTTATGACAAAAGGTTAAACTTATTTAAAATGCTGCTAGAAAAAAAAAAAGCACAGCAGGAGATCTGCCTCCACTTGCCATATGCTGTATAGAATATGAGTTTAATGAAACATACAGACGCAGTTACTCAGATAAATCGCGTGGATTTACAAGTTGACAGAGGCTGTAAACTGACTTTCTTTTGCTGGCAGAGAGTGTGCATGATAACACAGCAGAGACAGACATGAGGCAGGAAAGCAAATAAAAGTGTATGTTTCCATTAAAGGTTTCTCAGCGGTACGGCACATTGAGAAGAATCCCCTTTTCTTTGGGTTGGAGTACCCAAAATGACTACCGAACATGGTAGAATACAAAGTTGGGTTGACATAAAAGGGAAAATTGCAGCCTTTCCAAGTGATGCCGTGAGCACCTCCCTGTCGAGGAGCAGACTTAAAAATTCAATAATTATTTTTGTACTTCTAAGGGACAAAATATTTTACTTTTTTATACAGTCTTTCCATACAATGTCCAGAAGGAAAAGTTTGACAAGATCACATATACGGTGTGTATTTTAATTTCTGTCTTTACATTTATGAACATTTATGACTTCCAAAAACTGAATCCATGGCTTTTAATGGGTCTGTGTCTGTCCTTAATGGATATAAATAATTAACTGTGCTGGACTTTGTTAGTTTTAAAAATTCTGAGTCGCTGAAAACATTGGATTGAATCCTGTATATAAATGACAGTTTCACCCTCCCTTGGCTTGGACCCTGAGGACTATTATGCCCTCTTTTTAGCTGCCCTGCATACTCAGACAGCACAGTTTGGTTTCAAAACTCTCCATGAAGTTATGCACATTAAAAGCTAAAAAAAAAAAAAAAAAGTTCTAGCCAAACTGATATAATAGTGGCCTTGCAACTCGGGAGCTGCCGTTGATGTTTTCTCATCCAAATCACGATCTATATTCAGACGACCAGCTCAAATTTGTACGTTGGCATTTTATTCTTGACAAGAAAAACATCAAGAAGAAGATTCTCAGTGTAACTCAGATTGAAGCCGCGCTCCAAGGTGCTTAGCACTCCAATTAAAATCACATTTCTAGAACTCTCCAGTCTGGTGGTTCAAATTTAATTTGAATCTTTCAACACCTGCAAAATGACACATAATATTTTCACATCCAGAGCACGGTTAACTAAGCATGACTGCAACATAAAACAACCTCTGCCTTTGCTTAGCGACCGGAAACATTTCGCCCGCTCGTTAACTCTATTGGCAACATGCCGCTAGTTTACCGGCTAGGTAGTGACTGTACCGTGAGCTAGCATTGCTGTTTCTGTGTAGACTTAACAAGAAATATAATGATATGAAAATGAGTTTTGCTAATTTATTCATTTGTTCCACAAATTCTTGGACGATTTCACACAAGGGTGTGAGTTTTTTTTAATATTGTACTCTTTCTTTTAAAAACCAGTGCAGAGACGATGTCTCACCTGCTCATTTTTATAATGTTTAATAACTATTATTAACTATCTGTGAACAAGGCCATTATGAAATCTTCTTGGGGGGAAAATAAGGTGATAAAATGTTGGAAATTATGGTTATTAACTGATCTTTTATTCACAATCTGTATGTGCTTTCCCTTCTTCTCTGTAATAAACATTGTGAATAAGATCTTTAATTCCAAATGTGATGTGTCAAAGGTTTATTCCAAGCATCCTGCAGTCTGTAGAAGTTCCATAAAGTTTGATTAAGGGTTTTTTTTTATTAACCAGCATTCTTTCCATTTACTTCAGCTCCCCAAAGTGGAGTTTTATTTTGGCCAGTGGTGGGTTTAAAGTTCTTCTTTAGGTGGGATGACAAAAGTGCCCTTGAGAAAGACATTGGTGTGGTTGCTATAAAAGTTTTAAAAGTTCATAAAAAAATTCCCTCCCTCACATTTCATCAAAGTCCTTTGGTGTCCTCTGTTCATGGGACCTTAAAAACAAGGGAATAACTACTTCATCACCACAAATTCTGAATTTGACATTATTTTTTACACCATCCCCAGAAATCCACGCAGTATTTTCCCCTCCCTCAGTGGTTGGTAAACTGAAGGTGTTGGAGGTGTATAGATGTGTGTGTGCAGTAATCTCTACCCTAAAATATTCCAAACAAATTCCTTTACATGAACACTTGTTTATGACATGTTGACACACTTCAGACCTAACAGTCATATTGTTTAATGAACTAATTAAGCAAATATGGAAGCTGCTGATTGGTTGGACTTGGACTGCAGGAACAGGTCCAGATTTGCAAGCCTGGCATATGAAGGACTGTGTTGGTGTGGAAGAACATCTGGCAGTGCTGCTGTCAGCTTTCTTAAGCTGTCTGACAGGAGATGTTAGCATCCTGTCTGCTGCACGTCTGGAGTTTGATAGTTGGCTGTAGCTGTTCCTCGTAATACATAATCATCCTGTAATCAAGAGCAACATGTCACGTTCGGATTAAAGCAAAAATGAGGTTTGTTCTCAGTTCTTATGCTGCAGCAACCCACTGTACAAAATAAAAGAAATAATACGTTTGAATGACTTCAGATAAGGGCTTATTTCATCAGCAGGAAATACAGAATGCACATGATGCATGAGTGTGTGTATATATATATATATATATATCATAAGAAAGCTGCTGGCCATGCTGCTAATAGATACTGATGTTACAAGTTGCTGTGGCTCTTTTGTTGAGCGCTAGCGGCAATCTAGCAAAAGTGTTTTGGGATTGAGGTGGCTGCAGCAGGCGGGGAACACCCTGGAAAGGTTGCCAGTCTATGACAGGGCTAATGCATATAGACAGACAGCTGTTCACACTCACATCCACACCTACAGGCAAGTTAGTCTAATTAACCTAACCTGCGTGACTGTTTAAGAAAAAAGCAGAGAATCCCGAGGAAACAGACACGGGGCAAAGTTGCAAACTCCCAATAGAAACACAGCAGCTGGCCAGCAGGTTTAAACTGAAGACCTTGCTATGAATCAGCAGTGCTAAGCTGCACCACCTGCCCCGATACTGAATTCATTCATTTCTGTATTCATTACATTTGTCCTTGTCCCTTTAACAGAACCTTTTCTGTGCAGTTTTAACGCCACAAGCTGGTCAGCGTTGGCTGCCATCAGTTGCTACATGTGCACAATGATACTACTGTGTTAACGAATGAACAGCAACATATTGTTAGGTTGAATGTTTCAGCGGGCCTACAGTGCAAACAACAGCTGAAGACTGGTTGAATAAGTTGATTGGTAATGTGGGCGAATGTGTAATGGCAGATGGAGATCTTGCTGTTGCATGGCCGATGGTGGCAACAATCTAAAAACCAATGACAGTATAAAGAATCGACAGAGTGAGACCTGTAGTCACCCGTAGGTTTCCAAAGTGTTGTTTTGAAGCCAATAATATGCAGCGATGTTGGATGTACAGCTTTTACACCTCCCGGGAGGCAGCTTCATTATAACACACATTGTGTAATATTTGACAGGTGATAAACATATATTAAAATGTAAACAATATAGTTTATATTCTGTAAATTTGAGCATACAAATATCTTTCTTCACCATGACACAGTCCAGGCTCTGTAGTCTAAAGCAGCGACACATTTTACATCTTTTTTTTTTTTTTTAATAAGGTTTAGTTCCTCGGGTGACAATGAGAACATAAAGGACCACCATGTATGACACTACGACTGTGTAAAGGTCGTTGGCGTACAAAAGGTCAAACATCTTGTAGATTCAAGAAAATTAATTGGACTGTTCTTTTCAGTGGGAATAATGAAACCCTCAAGCAAGTCTTGAAAGCACGCACACACATTGAGTGTCCTTTACTTCCCTTTGATTCACTGGCAACACACAGCGAAACTCAGTGCAACTCTCTAAAGCCATCTGGCTTGCGAAGCTGTTACCTCCTGTGCTCGAGGTAAATTTTCTAACTTTTTTTTTTTTTGTTGCCCTGCGGGGGTTTCGGGTTCTGACCAAAGATTTTAAGGAATCAAGCCGAGATCAGCTGTTCTTTACATCATCTACATCTCTACAGCAGCTAAAGGTTATAGCAAGAAGTTGCACTTTTTTTTTTTTTATCTCCGTGTTTCGGTGCACTCTGTGCATGAGGGTCAGTATTCATTAACTTTGAGCGATTTAAGGTTCAAAGTGCACTTACTCATCTACAACCCAGGGTTGCGCAACAAATATATGTAGACAAATACATATATTTCAGAATGAATAGATTATATTCATTTATTTAATTTCTGAAGAAAAACACCGTATTTTTCGTGAAGTGCGGAGGATGATCTCACAGCCGAAGATGCTCTGTAGTCTCACTAGTACTGTAAGTGAATACTTCTGTATTGCTTGGCAGACGGCAGCAGGGTGAAGGCCACGGATGTCTTTTAGTATGCTTTGTACCGATATCCTCCTTTTATATCTCTGGTTCCACTTCATCCTCTGCACCCAGCTCTTTGGTGTAAAAACTAAACATTGGTGAGAAAATACACTTTTTTTTTTTTTTTAGCCTGACTTATTAAAGAATTAAGAAAAACACAACGGAAAAACAACCTATATGTATTTTCTATGTAGTCCATCCAATCATTGCATTCAGGCCAAATGAAATGATCAGATGGGCTTATACCGTGCCCGCGACAGCCAAAGATAACAGATTGTTTTCTCTGTTTCTTCAGAGCATTTGATTTATCGATTGCTGTCGGGTGTAAACAGAATATACAACAAAGACTGCTTCTGAGAAACATGACCTACTCTAGCTTTAATGTGTGATTTTTACAATAATGAGACAATCATAACATAAAATAAAAAAATAAAGAAAAGCAATCAGTGGGATTCTTACCTGATCAGTCAACGTTTTTTCTATAAAATATAATAAGCAAAAATCCATAGAGTCAGTAACTGGATTTCAAGGGAGGTGAAATTAATAAAGCTACTCCCATCTATGCAAAGATGGAAATCTGAGATGTGTGTGTGTGTATAGCATGTGTGGCCGTGTGTGATGAATAATTTTATAATGCCCATTTCACTGTCTTGGTGTGTGATATCTTAAGTGGTGAAGGGAAATTAAAATTCATGTAGAGACAGTAATATTATGCTGTAGAACCAATTGGATTTGAAAGTCATTTGGGTGTGTTTATGACTGGAGGAGGATGTCATTGGGTTGAATGTGGAGAATAAGTAATTTCGCAGGATCACATCCAATTTAACAAATCTACTTTGTTCAAATACCGCACATCACTTAGGCTTTAACCTTATCTCTCACTATATACACAGATGGAGTTTATACATTTATTACTGCCTCAATCTTGTCTTTTTTAAAATTTAAATTATGAAAGTTAAATGAAAGACTCAGACTGGATTTGAGTAATCTGGTGTTGTGGGTGAAGTCTGCAGCTACAGCAGGACTAAAGGACGAGTAAAGACAGTGGAATCTCAAAAGAACCAGGTTTAAAGGAAAAAAAATGGATTTCTATGGAAGGAAGGATTAAGTCCCAACACAAAATCCCACTGCTTTTCTTCACCTGTCAAGTTACAATGTACAGCAAACCCTCAATAGAGTCATACTGTAAACTATATATACTTTTACGGCCAAAAGTATGTGGAAAAGTGTCGCATCATTTTTAAACATTTTATTCTAAAACTATGGATAGATGTTTTAACAGCTTCCACTTTTCTGAGAGAGCTTTCCAGGTTGCACAAGACTTTGCAACCTGGCTGCAGGGATTTTCTCCCACTCAGCCACAAGAGCATTAGCAAGGTCAGCCAGCGGGCGATAAAGCCCGGCTCAAAGTCGATGTTCCACTTCATCCCAAATCTGTTCATTGGGGTTGAGGTCAGGGCTCTGTGCAGGTCAGACAAGTTCTTCCACACAGAACTGGGAAAATCTTTTTTTTTTTATTGTAATGTTGAAAGACAAACCTTGGACCAAACGTGAAAAAGCCTGCATGTAACTATATGGTACCCACATTTGCAGTTCTTTGGTTGTTCGTCCTGTAATCTTGGTATCAGCAATAAAGTAAAGTAACAGATGTAGCTACTCAATCTGACGAACCTTCAGAAGCTACGTGATCCAAATGCTGAAGGTCCTGATAAAGAATAATAAAACTGACAAGATTAAATTATATTGGAACTGAGATGGGAGGAGGAGATACATCCCGCTGCGGGATCTGGGACTACAGGAACCGACTCCAGGTTGTGCAGTGTTTTTACACAGCGATGCCCTTTTACCTCCTAAACAATCGTTGGCAAAGTACAGGCAGCTGCTTTCAGAGAGCACACAAACGCAACAGCAGCCAAGTTTTTTTTTTTTTTTTTTTAATTTTGGCCTGCCATCAACACGGGATTAATGTTAATGAGCGACAGCTGATATGACCTGCTGCCGGTGACATTTGTCATTTTTTAACAAGCGGAAGTAACAGTCAGCGCCGGCTGAAATGAGAAGCTGCTTCTTGAATGTTTTGTACTCTGTTCTTTGCTAATGAGAAAGAAACACGAGACATAACAGATTTGTCACCAAACCCTGTAACAATTTGTTTGCCAACCCGGGTGTCAGAACAGAGTCGATCACAGGCGCAATTCACATTCGCGCACTTTTTTCATTTTCACTCCCATTTGCAATGAAATCTTTGTAGTTTAGAGCCTGACTGTCATTAAACAGAACAGTCATGGAACACTATCAGGTTAGGGTGGGCAAAACAGTTAAGCTCAAGAAAGAACCAGACTTTGATTGGCTTCACTTTAGCCAATACCCAGTGGTGTAGGGCCCCTGGAGAGGTGGGTACACTCTTTATGTATGCCCTATTTTTTTTTAAAGCAGTACATCCAGCAAGGTAAAAATTCCCTGTGTTATAAACAGTGACAGGTAGACTACTCCTGTATATTTAGCTCAGCCGAAAATGGGTCTGTAGTTTTTACAAATTGTCACTTAACTTCTGCCGCTTGACTTCAGGGAGTAAGGACCACAGAAGAGGTGCAGATTTGGCAATATATACTGGCCCACAGACAGGTGAGATAACTACATAATTATGCATTGTTAGTGAAGTATTCCTCCTGCTCATGAAAACTGGACAACTATGTCATGCCTTTACAATCCCTAAGAAAAAAAAAAAAAATCAGCTTGCAGACACTAGTGAATGATCAGAGGGGATGTAGAAGTGGGTATACCACGTGCAAAATGAAAAAATAAGTGGGTGTAATCTGTATACCAGGAGGTACCCTGCACTACACCAGTGTCAAGACTGATCCATGTCCAGGCTGGCCTTGGTACTGACCCTTATATCAGCTCGGGACTTGCCTTATTTTCACACTTCAAGATCAGCTGTCGTTGTGCGAGGGCGCAGCGTAGATCCAGTATACTGTATTGTGGCTGTAGTTATTTCTATAGGCAATTCAGCAAATGGAAACACTTTGCAAGTGTACTTTTACTGAACAGTAACTCACTTCAACAAAGCTGACATTTGCTTATGGATTTGTGACAAATACTCGACACTAACACTGCATTCCCTAATTTGTGTCCAATAACGTCTCCAAATACCCCCGAAATGTCCTCCCAACTGGGTGTATTTTGGAAGCCATGACAGGCGACATTTGAGTTTTAAGCTTTAAGGGTGGGCTGATTTAAGGTAGCTGGATTAAGCTTGTGCATCTTCTACAAATCTCTCAGAGTTAATGTTGTGCAACCACCGTGTTTCGCCTTCAGTTGAGTCTAAATAAAGAATAATAGCGTGTCTCCGCCTTTCTGAGCTTTTCTAAGGAACGTCTGAGAAAAATCAATCATATAAAGCCCGAGGAAAAAAAAAAGCCTTCTGCCCATCTGTTATTGTCCTTACGTTTTTGAAATAGATAAAAAGAGAGAAAAAAAAAGAAATGATAGACATGAATAAATTAAAAGCAAACATCCCTCAGTCCTGCTGCTCTGACAAAGACATTCTGAGAATAGCAGCATCTGGGGCCTCAGCTTTGGTATTATTCACTGGTGTGTCTCGAAGTTTCTAAAATGATGCTAATAGTGGAAGAAAACAGCATCAAACACAGCGTATCTTTAACAATATTCAGTATTATCTGGCATTAATAAATACATCTGGTCTGTTGTTTATGGTACCTGTGAGCACTGCCACTGACAACAGAAGAAAAAGGCCGATGTATGTGAGAGAGATACGTCTTATTTATTATCTGGCTCACATTACAGATGACATGCACATTACACTTTCATCCTCCAAAGGGATCAGCCATGAATTAAGTGGTCCCAGTACTGCCACAAAGTAAACATTGATCAACACTGTGATTATTATTATTATACTGCATGCATAGCACACTCAAGCCTACCTTGTATACCTCTCTCTGATTTGCAACCAACTTTTGTGCTCACCTGTGCGTAGCTGCTTGAAAATTAAAATGATGACGTTTCTTTGTCTGCTGGTGCGCCTGTGTCAGCCTTTTTCAGAGGAAGCTCACACAGGGAAGGAGATGGATCGCCGTTGCATCTCTCCGCGAAAGTGACGCTGAGCTTGCAGCTCAGACGTGCCATCTTCTGACAGCTTGTCTCTTCCGGTAACTCAAGGGCACCTGTGCACTGTGCAAAAGGCTGACCGGGCCTTGAGGAGTTGCTTCTCGAAATGTGAAAAGTGCCGCCAAAGCAAGTGGAGAAAAAGTAGCCCATCTTTTGACAAAGATAATCTGGTAAGCACATGATGAATGAATCATGAATTTGTGGCAACAGAAGGACTTCTCTTGGAATATTGTTTCAGATAGTTGTCCCCTCCACATCTTGTCTGTAGCCTATGAAAGCCAGTGGTCAAGATCAGATGATCCTAAAACACTTTCAGGGTTAAAGGCTGACACTGTTGCCATTATTGCCAGATTGCCGGCAAACCAAACCAAATTATCCCTTCAGCCCGACTGCATCCCATGTCTGCAATAGGGAAGCCATTTGTGCAAGCAATAGTGGATTGTGTCAGACCCTCGCCACAAACAAAAAGTGGAAACCAATATTTACTCACCATCAGCCGAATTGGGAAGGAAACACAGCAGCCCAGAACCTCTATACACAAAACAATTCTGCCAGGGTGCAATCAGTAGAAAAACTCTTCCTGGCCCAGTCCCCAGGTTGCAAATACCTCTATTCAGCAAGTTAACATAAAGAGTACTATTTAGCAATCAGACACAGAGTGGTATGGTGACAAGCTGGGAGACCCACCTGCCACTGTCAGGCTAAATTTAGTCCCCCAATTTGCATCCTGCGGATCGGAGAGTTGGAACGGGTGGCGCTCCAATCAGGATCCCCAGCTGGTCAGGCAGGCAGCGGGAAGCGAAGATGGCCACACCTCATCAGCTGGAGCTAATCAGGGGGACCACACACTCTGCTCAGCATACACAAAAAAAAAAGTTATATACAGACATCAAACTCTACAAGACTCATTTATTGAAGGGTCTGTTTATCCAGAATTACACAACCCCCTATTTACTCTTTATTTCTGTAGCGATGTCCTCGCAGATATGCATTTTTATCTCCTGGATTTTGATGATTGTTCCTGTGATCCATCGAGAGCTGAACTTCACTGCAACGTGTCTCTGCAGAATAGTTTGGTAGAATAGTTTTAACGGAGACACAGGGAGGAACAGCTTCTTTTGCTGAATTGGGTTGACATTTCAAAAAAAAAGTATGTTCAGTGAGTACGTAAAACTGGAACTATCTCTGAAGCTCGTATAGATTTTTTTTTTAATACATTAAACAGGAAAAAAGTGGCCCTGCTTGTTTAAAACATCCCAGATCAGCAGATCAGTAACCAGACTATCAGCCTATAACACAGTGAAGCTGAGGGTGATGTATGGGTGATCTACTAATACAACCATATATATTCCCTCATGGCACATTAACTCATTTTTATGTTTTTTTTTATTTTTTTATCCAAAGCCCACTACCTTCTCTTTCTAATGCTTCAGATGTTACTTTTGTGGCCTGATATAATTTATTAACCTAAATCTTTGAGGACACAGGTGGCTGCAAATCTACCCCAGCAGCTACATGGTGAAATCTGGCTACCAGGCGCTGCTGTCGAGCATAGCTGCAACTAAGCTTATTTCTGTTATTTCCCCGTGATGCAGTAAGGTGGAAACTAAACCGACCCCTGAATAATGAACCTCAGTAACAGGTCACATATCATAAGGCTTATGGGAGAATGCATTGCTTTTCTAATCCAAACTCTTCCCCTTGCTGCCTCGGATATTAAAAATGATTGATCTACTTAGTATATTGGCTATTTTGATATACTGCGTTTATTCTTATAGATGTTAAATAATTACTTTTGTTTTGTTTACTACTATTTGCTGATACCGGAGACTTTTTTTCACTGTATAAAATGGCCTTGGAAACAGCGTCATATTCGGATATTTCTTATTTTCACTCTACCCATCATGTTATTCCAAAAAGTTTAGATTCTTCTAAGACTAATACAGTTTTCCTGTTCAATCACTGACCCTTTTTAGCCTTTCTGGCACATGTTTCCTTTCCCTTCAGGGAACATGTTTCCTTCCACTATAGCAATTTCCTCTTTTCTCTAATGCTACTTTGCTCATTGAAGGTACGCCTGTAGAGATAATAACCTACATATATATATATATAAAGCTCAAATTCTACTTTTCTAAATTGCTTTTTTAGCAACGTATGCCCAGTAGAGTAAGTTGTACAGTACACTCCGTTCTTTCATCTTTATTTTAATCCTATAGAGATGATGCATTGCTAAGATTCATACACCAGTGGCTGGAGATACAGTAATAGAAAGGTCAGTTTTGTCAGTAAAGATAAAAATTGTAATAACGTTCAGTCTGTTTACATTCAGTATATAATGTGTCTTTGTGCGAGTGCGCTGCACCAATCTTCCACAAACCTTCGACAGGTTTTTCTAGCACTGTCTCAGCTCCCTCTCTGTGATGGTTTCCCTTCACAAGCGACAGCCCTGTTGATGTGCATGGTTTAATTTTAGTTTTGTGATACTCTAGTAATCCCCAAAGGAGAGATTCTGCTACAGTACAGTGCCGCTGGGATTCAGTATTTTTTTTTTTTTTTTTTGGTTGTTTGTTTTTTTCCAAGGACACTTCAGTCGGGTGAACGTTTGCTGTCACGGGGATTATTTGGGTTTAGACCTTCACACTGAAGGACAATCGCTGTGCTCATGCTGCACTACTTTCATCCTAATGCAATTTTGTTCCTCATTTGACCGGCCAAGCAGCCTTTTTGAACTGCATGCTGCTGCGGTAATAGATGCGGTACCATACGTACAAACTATAGCAGGTTGAAGGTAAACCGTGACACCACCGATTATCTCCTCATCCAATTCACTTTGGTCATCCCTCCATCACACATTTTGGCAGATTTCAGGGCTGTATCATAGCTTCAGTTACCATAATAAACACAATTTACACATATATTTCTACCACGACTCCTGGCTGAGTAGCGAAGGAGAGAGCTGCTTTCTTTCTCAGTATTTCAACTTTCCACGTTCACACATATCTCACGCCTCTAAACAGAGAAACCGAGGAATCTAGGCCAAAAGTAACACATTTCTCAGGACTATAACCTTTTTATAGAATACATTTTGCCCGGTCTTCTCCAAAATAGGGATTAATTGCTCCTGGCATGCAACATTTATAATGTAAATATAAAAATCTCTAGATGGCCATCTACTGTAGTGCTCTGTTGTACACCCGTCTGTAGAACACTCTTGTACTCATCTTTGTGCTCTTTGCATCACTTCACTTTTTCCGTGTGTGCTGCTATCCATTATATATTCTGCGTTTTAAATTTATGGGCTCTCTAAAGCTTTTTGTTCCTGTACTTTGCTCTCCCCGTGAGTGTACTTTCTCTGTCTTTCTCTGGCTCTTACTGTGTTCTTTTCAGATTTAAACTTTCCAATTAGGTAGAAAACGATTTCCCAAATTACAGCCTTATTTAAATGATCTATCATAAAATCTTCTGTTTTGTTTTGTTTTTTTTAACCTTTTGAAGATTTTAGTTGAAACTTATGTTTAACTCAGAATTTTTCTGAAAATTTCAACCCATGTTTCAACCCAAAGTTGCTCTTAGAAGATGAAGGATGACATCAGTTGTTTCTGGTTTAGACAACTAAAAGGTATTCAGTTTATTTGAAGATCACCTTCATACTTAAAAGATATGAAAAATGACTGTTGCTAGGAGATTTATGCTTCGACAGACGTTTTTTCACAGAGGGCATTTGGACTTGTCACAGCAAGACAAGCACAGATGGAATTAATAACATTAATGGTGGTTTAGTTCTGTTGTGAATCTGGTGAGCTGTACGCACGATGCAAGGACCTTTTCTAATTGGCTCACAGCTTGCATTAATGTGATTGAGCACACCTGTGCTTTGCCTGCTATGACGTCAAGATTTGTGCAGTGAAAAAAGGTCTGATAATCTGTATTTCCATTATTTTAAATGGAAGCCCGAGACTAGTTTGCATAATGATAGTTCAGTTGACTCTGCAGTTTGACTATTCAATTTATTCTCCGCACACTGAGGATCACAGTGGAATAGGACATAATGAAACTTTTAGTCATTTATTTCCTGTTTTATTTATTTATTTATTATTTATTCAAAAGTTTATTCATGCCAGCACTACACACTCTTACACTTACAACAATGCGTTGATTGTTTTTATTCTGCTTTTTCTTACCTTTACTGGTTATGGACTTGTTCACGATTCTTCTTAATCTTAAATCTGGCATAAAAATGTCAAAGAAAAAAAAAAAGTAAATATAATTGTTATAATAACAAAATAAAAGAGTTAAGTTAAAAGTGTTTAATTAATTAATTCCCTGGTATCACTTTTGTGATCTCATTAATTTCATAAATCCTTTTAAATCGTTTTAATCTGTGCCAATGGATTCTCTGTATTTGGCCGTTCCAACACATGGCGCATCCGATCCTGGAGAGCAGCCCAGTCTGTCTCAGGTTACAGGGCAAATCACTCACTGGATAGAAAAATCACCCACCATTGTATTGTACCTCTATATTGTCTGAACTGCACCACAATTAGCGAAGTCAGGCGTGACATTTCACATTCGACAGCTGATAAAAGAAACATCTTCTTTAACCAAATGTAAACGATTACCTTCTTTAGAGCCGTATGGTTATGATATGGCCGGGGTGATGTGCAACACTGCGCTGACAGTTCCGAGTCATTAATGATCTATGCTGTGCTTTGTGAGAATCTAATTTGTTGCTGTTGTTTTGTGAGTCAGCCTGTATGGGAACATTATTGATGAGGCAGAACAGAAAGATCCCCGAGGACAGCTGAGCACAGTGCTATTAGAGTTTGGCTGCTGTTTGTACCTGCAAAAACATACATTTTATAACTAATACTATTGCAACAGCTACCGTATCCACTGCAATGATTTTATCACTGTTGAACAGCTTTAAAGTAATGTAAAGGGAATAGGAAAAAGTAATAATGGTCATCAACAATCCTGCGGTGTTTTTAGAATACAGGTCAGAAAGAGAGATCATTCACATTATTTGCACCCAGGGCCTTATTGCCCATGTTTTTCCCATCATGACGATTGACTGTATTCAGGATATGTCACTTGACTGTAGAGCTTTTACGCCTGCAGTTTGCCAGAAGCGCCGCTCTCAAATACACACTCTCCACCACCCACACAGAGCGAAAGCAATCCTAAAAAGCATTAAAGACAATCGCACTCGCTCTGCAGTTCTCCCGCGTCCGTAAATAGCTGTGATTACACAATTACCATTCTCTGTCAGTTCATTACTATTGTTTGAGTCTGAATATAATCAATAATTTTGACTTTGCTGACACTGATGGATATGCTGCAGAAAGAGCTCACTCTCCCATGAATCCTACATATAATTACAAGGTTGGTTCCCCCCAGTCAGCAGTTTGCATTCACATGAACACGACATCTGTGTTTGAGCAGTTTACTTGATAAGATTCGGATTCTAATTAAACGAGCGAAGCCAACATGGCAATAAATTCGAGTTTAATGAATATTTGGAAAATGTGATGTGATGACAGGAGCCACTGTGACTGAGTACTAGTGTTCTTTTTACTCTATTATCTACACTACATTATTTATTTACAGTGGGGTGATCACAACATGTTATGGCAAGACAGGAAAAGTTATGCTACTCAGAAATGCTTTCAGTTGTGAGTGGAACTATGGATTTTCTTGGGCGCTGCCAGAAAAGTTTCTGGGATGTTTATGTTCCTTAATACTGTCAAAAAATTACTCATAATCCATTATTATTATTATTATTATTATTATTATTATTATTATTATTATTATTATTATTATTATAAAACCCTTTCCTCTGGAGGCTGATCCCAGCTGACATTGGAAAGGCAGCGTACACCCTGACACTGACTCATAAACCTGCATGTGTTTGGACTGTGGGAGGAAGCCAGAGGATGTAAAACAAAAAAAAGTTTTCTGTAGAGTTACGATCCAGCTCGTGTAGGGAATATGAGGCAACATGAAATGAGATATACTTGGTAAGACAAAGTTATTTATGTTCAGGAAATAGGATTAATAATACCACAAAAAGAGGTGAGGCAGACTTGGAGGAAAAAGGGATGCGAGTGGATGTTCAGCAGAATAAATATACCCAAAAAAACTGAGTCTGAACTTCCTCAATCAAAAAAGGAAAAAGAAAAAGTGAGGTAGTCCCTCAAATTGCATCCTGCGGATTGGAGGCCTGTACCCGGTGCTCCTCCAGTCTCGATACTTAAGCTCTCCAGATAGCGATGATGAGAGTGGCCACACCTTACCGCACACACCTAACTTAGTATACACAATAAAAGTTATCCATCACCCACCCATCATGCTTGGGGGTGATGCAAACAAGAAATTGTAACTTTTGTAACGTTAGCTTACATTACAGCAAATTTACACCATGAAATGTAATACTCTGCTAGCAGTCTGTGTCTTTAAAGACAATCATTTTAGATACTGAAGAGAAAAAGTCTCAGGTCAAGTTTGTCATCTGTAACCACCACAAATCTACAGCATGTAATGAAGTCAGAGAATAAGGGATGCGATTTTGTCACATAATGCTTCAGCTGGGAACTAAGGGTTAAAAGGATGTTAAATACATGCATACACACCGGCTAAACCCCCACACCTTCACCCACTTCGAGAGTGGGCGGCTGATCTGCTCCGCGAAACTCCTGGGCCTAAAATAAACCCTGAGCCAACCCCTGTGAGGAAATGAATCTCCTCTGTTACCATGTGTCAATGTCACCGCCGTACACAGTAAAGGAGGCTGCCCTACATAGTCAATCTCCATAAAGAACTGCTTACTAAGTGTGTGCACGCGCATGTTCTTAGGCGCATGCGTACGTGTGCTCACTCGCATGCACATTTAGAGAGTGACAGGGCAGTAAATGAAGGGGAAGGATGTCAAAGAAGATGCTGGCACTGATGTGCTGTCACTGTGGATCTTCTCAAGGTCTCATCAGCCTCCCTAGTCTTATGTTTCTTCAGGCCAACAGTCCAGACCTTCAAGGACACAAGTTCATGTCATACAGAAGCACTTTTGTTATTCAATTGTGCTGCTCATTTAGTGTGTTTGTAAAGGAGAAGGCCCACGGAGGTCATTGATCTATCCTTCTAGGGTGACCTATCCAAGAAAGCGAGAAGAGTTACAAATGAACAACATGGAGCAATGCACAAAAGCCAATTACAGTCAAAGTCACAAGGGAGAGAAAGAGAGCTGAGTAAACATGTCATGTGACACTTGTACTATTTCCCCTCCATCCTCCTCTGCCTCCGTTTCTGCCTCTCCCTTTGTGCTGTATTACTTTCACAAGAGGAAATACGGTCCGGCTTTTTCTTGATATATAATTACATATAGATGTTGGCAAATAGCAAAATCCTCGATTTAAGGCTGCACTCATGATAAGCATGCATGAATTGTCTTTCTGTGGGAGAAGGGTTTGTTTTTTATGACTGAACACCGCACTACGACCGCAACAGATTTCAGACCAATTTCGTACTCAAATACAATTTGTTGGTCCACACAGATCAAGAAAAAAAAAGGAATTTGTTGCCAAAGTTTAAAAAGGTAAACCGCTGCCAGATTTGGACTGCGTTACTAGTATGAAATTTAGGAAGAAAATAGCAGAAAGAAAGTCTCTGTTTCCATCAAAGGGTGTACATCGTCTGCAATAATGCTTAAATTGCTGGTATGTGTCAAAGTAACATCCACATGAATGCCATTGTCTAAAGCATCACCGTGCCTCCGCAGACTTGCCTTCTTTCTATAGTGCATCTTAGTGCCTAGTTCAACACTTTCACTTCCTTGGACCGCTTTGGATGAGCACTGCAGAGTAGGAACACCCCCACAAGATCGGCATTTTGAGATGCTCTGACCCAGTTGTCTAACCATCGCAATTTAGCCATTGTGAAAATTGCTCAAATCCTGCCCATTGCCCTTTTTTCCCTGCTAACACATCATCTTTGAGGACAAAATGTTGAATCAATCAGTCAAACCCAGTTTGATGATACACATTGTGTTTTTTTGTGTGTTTTTTATGATGGTCGTTTTCTTTTGGCCTTCATGGGTTGTGTGCTTCCTTTAGTGGTGCTCGCATGTCCTCGCTCGCCTGTCTCGACTCTTCAAGATTAAAAACTAAATGGATAGAAATCTCATTTCTTGCCAGTGGTAAGGTACTCCGAGGAAGAGTCTACACATGCGTACTACAGATTGGAGCCACAGTAAATACTGAAAGTGTGCAAGCTGAGCACGGCTTGGGGTCAATTCAAATGTGTTCCTGATGAAACCAATGTGAAAATAAAAGTAGCTTAAAAACCAATTTGTCATTTTTTTTTTAACTGTATAGGTACGACCAACTGATGATAATGTAAATGATTGATCAAGGCCGGGCAGAAAATCCATAGTATGATTAAATATAAGTGTGCACTGATTAATTCAAAGCCATGCAGAAAATCCATAGTACGATTAAAAAGTCCTGCAACAGTAATATAGGTTTACAGTTGAATGATTGTGTGGGAAGCTATTTTTATTCCAACTTGTGTCAGCAGTAAGGTTCGAGAAAACACACCTGACATCCTGAGTTGGAACTCAAACTTAATGAGGCATTTGGTTTTATTTTATCTAGTCCTGAGCAGGGAAGGAAGCTCAGTTTGTAATTGAATGCATAATCAAAGTAAAATTGAGTCTGAGGTAAGTCCAGGGTCACAGAAATCTTTATTGAAGACTGAGGCTTGAGTCAAGCTCCAGAGGCCTGCTCGTAACAGCGGCGACTGACCTTTTTTTTTTTAGGAATATTTCTTCCTTTGATTTGACCCCGCAGTCTCAGGCGGTTCAGCTGTTCTCTTGCATCATCATTTAGAATACTTGTTATTGGAAGTTTGCGCCGTCTGTTCAATCCATCACGCGATACTCTGGAGGACTGTGATGGAGGATGAATAGAGCGACTCATCCGGCGCAGCTACATCGCCTCACAATGACATTACAACAATTTGTTCAGCTCTTCTGAGCAAAACAAAGTCAAATGAGTCAACAAAGCAAATCTCCTGGGAACAATCAGACGCGAGGCGTGAGTCTGGCCAGGCTCTGTGGCACGTCTCCAACAAGCCTCTCTTTCTCAGCTGAAGGTCAACTCGTGGCAATTTCATAAAACTCTCATAATTCATTGACTGTGAAGCCTTGTATCTCAGCCTATTATCCAGTTACTTGCATCCCACATGTAAACAAATCCATAGTATAAATTTACTGTGCAGTAAGAGTGCCTGGTGATATTTACACATCACAAACAATGAGTAATTAAAATGGGTGTCTTGGAGGTTGTATTTGCTTGTGATACAGAATATGACCTCAGTTGGCTATTGCTTTACTGTTTTGTTTCAAAGGCCATGGCACTCACTAGAGAAAATAGTAATTAAAATAACTAATTTTCTATTATTTAGCTTGAAACCCATCAGACAGGAGGTGTACAACCCATTCTCATCCAAACAATTACAGATGCTCCATCTGCACCCTATAGCATCTGTATGACAAGACCGCCAGAAAGGCTTTTTAACACATGGTTAATAATAGTCAAAACGACTGGGGGGTGGTCCAGCTACTTTAAACTCTAAAAGCCAGGGTAAAATCAGAGACTAAAGAAGACCATCTGCACCAGAGATCAACACTTGTAACAAATTATGTTTAAGTTCACTGACAGGTTGTTATGCCCAGCTCGTTCAAGAGCACAACCAAGAAGGGAGGACCACAACGACCAGTTGAATAACCATAAATGTATTAAAGAACAGAATTTAAGTATAATTATGAGGAAACAAAAGAGCTAACAGAACACAACCAAACCAAACAAAACTACGCAGGGGTGCCTGGAGGCCTGGAGGCACCAGCCATCCAGGAAGGAGAGAGAGAGCCATTTTGGAAAGGCCATGCCTTTATAGATGTGGCCACAGGTGGGGTGGATCTCCACGACGAGGTGGGCGGGAGACAGGCAGGAAAAAAAAAAAGTTTGTGTCCTTCTAACAGTCAACGTTAGTTTCTAATATTTCCATAGAAATAATAAAATAGCTTTACTTAACATATTCAGGACTGTGGCAGATCAGGAAATGCTCATTGTTTTAAAAAAAAAAAAGGTGCAAACAAAGTGGCAAATTGGATTAAAAAGTAAAGGGGAATTAGATTGTTTTTCAGTTTGTGAAGAAAAAAAAAAAATCCTCCCACACAGCAGATACGCTATGAATCTGTTCATAATTATCCACAAAAGGCAAATTTCTTCCATAGTATATGCAAAAAAAAAAAAAATTTAGCCCATCATCTCGTTCTACATAATTAATATTATTCTTAATTCATGAGGAATGAGAAGTATTAAAGTTTTTTTTTTTGCCAATTAAGTTAGAAAAACAGTTCATTTCCTGTTTTGGTGTATTCAAAAGCCACTAACCACAAAGTGTAACCATGAGGAAAAAGCACCAGTCAGAGAAGAGGAAAGAGAGTTGTCTCTGCTTCTAAAGCCTAGCAAGAAAACAAATTGCTATTTCCAGACCCTCTGCGGTGGACTAGTTGCAATTTTAGACTGGCAAAGGGAATTAATACTGTTAATGAGGCAGGGTACAGGAAGAGTCCTTTATACTCCATCTGAGTTGAAGGTGACCTATCTAATCAAACCCAACTCTGCAGTACTCAGAGGATCACCGGCTTGTTAGCTCCAGACATTTAGCAAAGCCGCACTCTTGAGAGGTTAAGATCTGTGTAATAAACCAATCAAGGCAACTTCTGATAACAAATGGGACTCTGGAATTAGTGCTCACGTCTGCGTGTTGAACAAACATGGTTTAGAAATGCATAACCTTGAAGTTTGTATTCAAAATGAACCCATTAGCAGTTAATGTTGTTTCAGGGGCATAGCTGAATTCCAGGAGTGCAGAATTCTTCCAGCATTCAGTATGTGTCTAAAGGTTTGAAAACTGAATTTAAAGAGGCAGTTAGTGCAGACATCATCTCTGACAGTTGGCATTTAACAAAACTCACAATCGGAATTTTAGCCTTGTAAGGTTGTTGTTGATGACAGGTGGCAAGATAGATTCCAATCGGATGCCCAAGAACTCACAACTTAACATTTAAATTTAACAAATTGAGTTTAGAGTGTGAGATGCACTGTTAGAAGCATAGTATGTTAGAAACAGAGATTCGGTGTAAAACCCTGAGTGCACGCTCAATAAAATGCACCTCCTGGATGTCTGCTGCAATAAAAACTGACGCATTCAGTACATTTTGGATAAATGCATTGTTTATTGATTACTGACACTAAACTACTGACTGTGTGCTTGTACCTGAGATGAAAAATGATTCCACACACACTACTCATTTATCTATTAAATAGCATACTCCGCTCCCCGGATAGAAAGGGGAATTGCCTTGCTGTTTCTCTTTTGTGTTTATTGATTTGTCTAAAGCACTTGATTCAGGAGAATACTCTTCTTTGAGATTAGCAGCTTTTGAGGCAAATGCATGTAACAGGATTCACGACTTTCGTACCTCACTAACTGATGCTTTATTAGCCGGGTGCAAATTAAAAAAAAAATGCCATTTTAAATTAATAATTAAAAACAATATGACTTGGTGATTATATTATTAATCCATTCTACATGACTGTATGCAATTCTTCTTTGTAGATAATTATATGCTCATATCATACTAAAGAAGGCATGGCCACCTTCCCCAGTTGGGCTTAATGAGGGGCCAATGATCACACACCTGACTTTGCATACAGGAATCACACACACACACACACACACACAGCAAGGTACGGCCATCATTTTCACTCTTCACTTCTGTCTCCATTTTGGCTTCTTTCTCTCAAAATCTTCAGTCCACTCTCTACTCCGCTGTGTAGGTATGTTACCTCCAGAAACCTGTGCCCGCTGCAGCAGCGGAGTTGTCCTTTCCTTACGTCATTATGTCATAGATTAATTGGCGCGGTTGTGATCTAATAAAGATTTGCATTGAGAGAAAAAAAATAATAAATCTGACGGCCTTGCAGATGAAAGGTTTGAATATTAATTCAAATTATGGCCGTACTCAGTAGCGACTTTTGATTTTAAAAGAAGCGAAGTAGATTACATGGTGTAAATTGTACTCAAGTATGAGTAAAATTGCACACTTGGAAAAAAAAAATACTCATAAAAGTACAAGTACCCAAAAAAATCCACTTAATTACAGTAACGTGAGTATTTGTAATTCGTTACTTCCACCCCTGGAGAATAGCAACTAAACTTGGCAACACTCAATACAAACACAGTATAATGCCACATGTTTCAACATATTGAACCCTATGGATTGATTGCACAGCAGACAAAAGCTGGAAAAACACAGGTGGCTCACTTCCACTGAGTGTCCCAGTAACAATGACAGTGAACCAGCACTAACAATAGCAGGACCTGTCCCCAGTGGAATGCAGCTATCATTAATACACCTGTGAGTTTCCCGCTGTGACATGTCAAATTATCTGCTGTGCAACCAGTCCATTAAGTGATGGTCGCCCGGACACTCTGAGTGTTGCGCTGGGAGCCTGGATCAAAACGTATCTGCATGTATGTCTAGTTAAAAAGGACAAGTGTGTTGGATTTAGTGACATCTAGAAGTGTAGTTGTTGATTCCAACCATGTATTTCCTTCCTAGCGTGAGGGAGAAACTACAGTGGTTGCAAAACGTACAAAAATGAAACTGACACTGGACATTTAAAATTTAATAAAAATATATATTTGTAAAACACTGATTTGAGCAGATGGTTGCAGAGAATACATTCGACCACTTACACAAAGCTGTTGTGATTTAAATGCCTAATCCAGAACAGACTGCTGCTGTTTATAAGTGCATTTTAAATGCTTTGTATTTCAGCATTTTTAAAATTCTGAATAAATGAATCAATTGTACACACACACACACACACACACACACACACACACAAAGTGAATTAGGAAAGTCTGCATTTATTTTCACGTGGAGTTGAAGTGGAACGAGCTGCAAGACTTTATATCTCCGTATGGTTGTATGTGAGAGATGACAAACACGTTTTCCAGGACGTGCCATGTTGTTACATAATGTGCATGATGTCATTGATTTATTATGCAATACTTTATTGCCTCTGCAGGGAAACTTATAGGCTCACAGCACTATTGATCTACCATGATTACAAAACACCAGTCAGTCAATAGTGTAACCTCCCGTTAGATGGAAAACATTACCAGCACAAGTAGATCAGAGAACTCTGAAGTCGGGCAAATACACTACACATTACATAATTATTAAATATAAAATTATAATCCAAAATTTCCTGCACAGTTACCTCAACTCATCAGTGACTCTTCCAAGAATCCATAAACTTTGGTCAGATTTACAGACATATTACAAAACTACAGCCGCAGTTTGGTACATTGGGGTCAGTAGCGGCATGAGAACTGATTAATTTATTAAAACCAAAATCCCCGTAGACTTCCCCTGAAGCATACATGACCCATTTCTCTTTAATATAGCAATGTGAAACTTTCACATGAGACTCCTGAAAGAAAGTAATATGTGCCCCAATTTGCAGCAGATGATTTAGCACTTCCATCTGTTTAACCTCCTTGGCTTAATTGGTTTGATTCAAGACATTAAAATAACACCTAGCAACACTAACTCATTCCCCAGCCGCAGTGTTATTCTGGGCTGGACCATATTTCAAGCGCAAAGATGGACTGTGTGTATATAGAAAGAGCTAAAATGACATGACAGAACAGATACCAAAATGGATATAAATGACCTTTGCAGTGTATACTTGTGAGACCTATGCACCACTGACTCAGTTCATAACAGCAACACTAATGCCCTTTGTAACCAATATGCTATCTCGGGCTGAGCAGCAAGGGAATCACGTAATTGTGCACAGTGGAACAAGAGTGCAAGAGGCTTCGTGATATTAAAATACAGCTATGCAAAGATGGCAGAACATATTAACTGGCAATGACCAAACAGGGGAAAATAACTCTTGTGTCAGGTGTCAGGCTTGATGCTGTACGACTTGTTTACTGTGCTATCATCGGCACTAGACAAATAGCAAACTCTCTCTACACTTCAGCTGGTATGATGGACTACTACTTTTTTTTTTTTTTCCAAATGAGGTTGTCTCTCTGGATTGGCAAAGCAATGCAGCAGGGTGCAGCAAACATGGGTGATATTTCTCAACCCACCTCAAAAGATAAATAGAGTTCAAATTTTCTGTTCACTTATTTTATGCTGCTGTTTTCGCCTTCTTTGCTGAATTGCAGTTTGAGTGAGGTTAAAAATGACAACAACCACCAGAAAAAAAAAAAAAACAGATGTTAGAAATTCTTGACAGTAATCCTCTCCATATCTTCACCTTAACATTAAATGTGTTTAAAGTTTTTTTTGTGTGGAGAATACAGTGTTCCAGACTTCAGCTGCAGGATGATGAAAATGTGCCATCGGGATGTCACTCATCATTCAACAACTAAAGAGCCAAGGAGAACTTTCAATCATTTCATTAAAGTGTCACCTTGTCAGTTAACTTCACATGATGGATGGCTGTATTGATGGTGCTGTTCGATTTAGCCCGGCCCCAATAGACAGAAGGACACTTTGAAGCTCTAGCATCCTAAGACATGAGGCGACGAGGAAATGACATTGGTTGGACAAGCCCTTCGGTGATTTGGCCTCTGGGGCTTATCTGTCAAAAATCCTCTGTTGGCATGTACAGTAATGTTAAAGATCTGGGTCAGGATCTCACTTGACAAGGTCTTCTTTAGTCTTTTGACAAAAAGTTAAAATGGCTAGAAATGGCTGCCCAGACTGTCATTTGTCTCCAGTGTAGATATAAGAAAAATAAAGTGTTCTCCAAAGGTTAGTGTCCCTACAGTGACAAACTTCTGACACCAAGGCATTTTAAAACTGGAGCAGCAAAAGACTCACATACTTCCCAGCACCTTCCCTGTTTTCAACAGTGTGACTATTGTTGTTGATAAATGGAAAAAATGTTCAGAAAGGGCTACCACCTATTTGTGTTTCCTGATGTAGTAGAAAAAAAAAAAAAAATTCTGTACTTTAAAAACCATTTGTCGTGTCGGCAGTCCAAACACTCCCCTTCTGCTCCCCCACTTTTTCCTCATGAGGGGAACAGTCCCGCATTTGACAGCGATGAATCACTGAGGTTTCCACACAAGAAATGGTTATTAACATACTTGCTGGTACTATATACAGTTCTGAATTTCACCCTCACAGATAAATTGCACATCCTTTCCATTCTGATAACTGGCACACATACTGCCACCATTATGTCCCGGACATATATAATAATTACACCAACCTTTGGTTGAAGGTAGATTTGGCCAGAAACAGAATAGATTTCCTGTGGGAAATGGCAACAATTTTATTTTCCACGACAGCACAATGTGTTAACAGAGGCATTTCGAGTGCTGAATAAAGATCGTAGAACCCCGATTCCAATTTGTGCAAAACATGAATGAAAACAGAATACAACGATTTGGAAATCAAGTAATTTATTGAATCAGTGCATGGACAAACTGATAATCTGTCTTGTTTTGTCATTGCACACTCACCCAATTCTGTTTTTACTTACATTATGTCCATTTGTATTGTCAATCAAACCTGTAAATTGGTGAAAATCTTTGCAGATGACAAGCCTTTATATAATTTGAAAATGAACAGTAGTTACTCATAATTTAAGCTTAAAAATGGCGCATCAAAAAAAAGGTTGTTACCAACACATGAACACATTTGTCACATGCTGTTAGAAGAATATCCTAAAAATCACACTTCAAAACTAGGCAACATTTTCTTTCAGGACATCCGAGCTACCCACTAGTTTAATTTCCAGTCTGCTTTCATCTTTCAAAGAGGCTCCCCTTCCTCCTGCTTTTTCTCTTTCCCCTCTACTCCTCTCTCCCACCCTGCAACACTTTGAGCACAACATAGCTGTAACCCCTCAGTCCCTCAACAGGGCTTGCGCTGCTGTCATCCGCTCTAAATGCCTTTCACAGGTAGTGAGGGGGCTCACTCTGATCCAAGTGCTGCCTGGATCATTAAGGGACCCTGTGGCTCAAGCTGCTGTCAGCGATCATTTCCAATTAGGTCTCCATTTTGCACCACACGTACCTTAGCACCCGTGGGGGACAGTGGTTCATACTGCAAAATCACTCAGGTGGGGAGAGAGACATTAGGATGAGCGTTCATATGGTAACCTCATCGCCTTGAGAGAAATGGGACACGTTTCTGAGGTAATGAACTCAGATTGACTAATTAAAATGAGCTTTTGGCATAGGGACTTCTGTTGATTTTGTGAGAGTGAAAGCTGGAACATTGGAGTGTGGGACTAAATGACTCATCAAGTCATAAGCACCTCTTCAGGTGAATCCATTTTCAACATCTATTCAAATAATCTGAAGTAAGAGTGTACTCATAAGTAATGCCCTTCCTTACTTGGTCTGCAAGTGAGAAAAATTACTCAGAAATCAATAACGTGTAGGTGCACTGTATAAATACGCCATCATAGGAATAAGTGCTGAAAATTTAAATTACTTTTCCTTGTGTTGAGTCCATGTGGTTCCTCTCTCTTACTACAGTAAATCAGGAATTCCTTTCCATAGCCACAGAGTGCACTTCTTATTTTCTGAATCTAATTGTATTGATCAGTTTATGGTCTGTTGGGGGACAAAAACAAGCCACTATGGAGATAAAATGTACAGTGGCCCAATGTGGAAAAAAAAGAAGTGCCCTCTAGGGTGCCCTTTGTGTGTGGAGAAAACGTGAGGCAGCGCCATACGGGCATGCTAGAAGATTATTTGGCCTCTCCGTGCCTCGAAATGATTAAATAGTTCAGTGTTCTGTTTATTACAGATGTGAAGTACTTTAAATCTAAATCACATTATAAACCTATTTTAACCACACTGCACATTACAGACAATGCTCTTCGCCGTGCCTTTCTGAAGGCAAAAGTGAAAGAAGATACACAAAGAGCTGCCCCATTCTGAACCCTCAAAGTGTGCCGTGTTCGGGTATACGTGACAGGTTTGTCTGAAACACATTGCTGCTGCAAACCCTCAAATAAGAAAACAGCACAGGTGGACCAACAGGGCATGTAGATTACTTATATGCTTCACTGAATCTAGTGCCAGCAACAGGGCTTTCTTCAGAGACAGCAACTTCAGGGATATCTCACCGGGTGCATATGGCTCATGGGAGAGCCCCCTGAGCACTGTAGACAGATCCCACTGTGGGACAGATGGAGAAACAGTCAGCCTTTGTAGCCTGACTCCCTGCAGAAACTGTTTCATAAAAGAGGGTGAGTGAACACTGACCTCTCTCCAAAAATCAACATGATGCACGCATGTTATGGTGGAACGTGACTGGACTGAGGCTGTGCAGTCTGAATAGTCTGCACCACAGAGGAAGACAAACCAACATTTGCACCATTCAGTAGCCAAAAGCACAGATAAGCAGCTAGCCAATTGCAGGGGTCACCTGAAACTCAACTCTAGTACCACTTAAGGACGTTGCACTTTTTCTAAACACCAGGAATGTGGAGGCCTTTGTGATAACGACAATTCTCTAAGGATGAAATGGAGAGCAAACTAAGAATCCCTGCTGCCCGTTGATGTGAGCCACAATCACTCAGTTGTCCGCCCTCACCAACGCACCCTTGCCACTCAGCAGTGGATTGAAGCGTTGGAAGACCTGCGGCACTGCATTCATCCCCAAAAGACTGATGTGGTGTGACTCCTCTGGAGTCAGCTTGCCACCCACAGCTCTCATCATGCCTCTCTGTCTCAACAGGAATGCATTCATCAGTTCAACGCATCCGTAGGTCACAGGAGGATACCCTACCATGACCATCTGTACACCCGTGTCAAAGCACAAAAATCCCGTTGTTCAGTCGCTGGCTGATTATTGCACCTCATGTGCAATACAGCTCTAAAAGATGCACTTGAATCGAACACTGACTATTAAATTTTATACGGTGGAAGTACGTATGAGCCAACATTAAATTTCAAATCATTTGAAATGACTGCCGGAGTTATTCTGGTAATATCACAAATCCCGGCTCATGCAATCCCAGCTGGTTCCTTTGTCTATCATATGACCTGTATGTTACCCAGGAGGCCATAATCCTTTTTATATCTTTGCATGAGGAAAAAGTAGATCCTTACTACGCCCTAAAGCTACATTACCTGTCCTTCCATGGAGAACATGTAATGTGCTACGTGACAAAAGTATATCAAACGCTGTTGAAAAGAGGACCAAAAACATTGCGCCAGTAGTTTTAATAGTCTGCCAAAAATAATGCCAAGTAAATTAGAATGAAACAGGCTTGATTCTCACTGCAGCTGAAGGAGGCAGAGGCTGTGTGCAAGACCTCACGCTGTAGTGCTGTTGTGTTAGAAACTTGGCTCAGGCTTGTACCAACTGAGAGAGTAAACACAAACACAAAGATTAGAAATGGCAATTAAATTTACTGAAGTATCAAAGGAATACGATGTGAAAAGGGTTGGTGGTGGTGGTAAAGCAAGCCCGGATGGGTAATATGAATGTGAGTGTTTAGAGTAGTCAAGTCGATTTTATTTATACAGTCCAGTATCACGAATTTGCCTCAAGGCGCTTTACACTCTGTACAGCACACCCTCTATCCTTAAACCTTTGATTCAGATAAGGGAAAAAACCCTTCAAAAGGGGGAAAAGAAACACCAATTTTACCGAGGCATTGTGAAATCTTGCCCAGTAAAAGAGAGAACACAGCTGGGAGAACTGGCCTTTATACCCAAAGGTACTCCCATCTCACAGGTGTAGCCAGTTGTGCTGATGACCCACTAAATCGACCCGTATTTAATCTCAGCCATTTAATCAAAGCAAGCAACCCTGCAAATGCAGTATTTTGTTTTAGTGTTTAAACACATAACAGTATGTTTGTGGATTTTAATATTAACAATATATACATATATATATTGTGAGCTTTAAGCCAGCAAGAGATAAATGTTTTATCATTCTTGTCCTTTCCACCAACTCTCTGGCTTTATGGCTGGTGGAGGACTCTGGTTCTAGTGTGCAGGCAGGCAGTGTGCAGTGGTGTCTTGCGGTCTGAGTCCCTTTGTTTAGCTGTATGTTTGGTAGGATTAGTTGGTATTTTCTGTTGGAGATTAATGGGTCATTTTGGTCTCATTTTGATAGAATTGCTCCCAGTTAGTGGTTTCACTTGGCTTGCAATGAGAGCCAACCAGTAAAGCAGTATAACCATGCTGTAAATATCCAATGAAACCCACTAATTGTTGCATTTGGTTTTGGATGGTTAGATTTTTTTATTTGGGGCATATCAAGGCATGTTCTTATTCAAAGGAAAACCTTGTTAAAATTAAACACATGGGTGTTGGTAATGACTAAGCTTGCAACAGTCATTGCTATTTCAGGACGCATCCCTTCATTTTCGTTTTCTAAATTATGTGCAGCCAAATGTGGATTTTAACATTGCAATTAAAATGAATCACTAAATTAATCTCCTGCCATGAGTACTCTGTGAGATTAGAGTGGATTATTTTGGATTATGTCCATTGACCTGATTTACTGACCGACTGCCTCTTGTTATCCAAATCAGGCTCGTAAATCTGACCTTCAGCGGTCGGATTTAGAGCGTCACAGAAACCGTGACAAGCGGCGAGATGCAAGCACCTCAGTCGGTTTTCAAGTCAGTGCATGCACCGAGGACGATTACATACTGAAATGGTTTTGGAGAATTCATTTCTGGCTGACCTTTAAGAAAAAATAAATGTTAAAAAAACAAAAAAACTGTCTAAATCAGTAAATCTAAATTAGTAAATAAATAAATTGCCTGGGTCACGGTGAACAGTGCCAAAAACAAGAGGTCTGAATCCTCTCCGGGTTGTTGGAGGTATAAACAGAACACAAATATAAATGATATAAACATTTTTAAAACCTAAATGCAACCTAAATGCTGTAATAGTTAAATAGTAAGATTGATATTTTCAACTTTCATGTTTATAAATCATTTTCTTTCACATAAATCTGTCCTTATGTTTTAAAAGAATACTTTCAGAATAAACACTCAACCCAAGCTAGTTTGTAATGTTTTGTAAAGGCAAAGTTTGCTCCTTTCCAGAGAGCTGTTGTAGCCAAGAAGACAAAATACTTGTGGTCTGACAAACCTACGGTGAAGTTTTGGTTGCCTTCAGGCAGAAAGACAACTTGGTTAAGGTTAGGGAAAAAGCATGGCCTGGGTTAAAATAAGTGCTTAGTTCTGGATAGGGAAACATAATGGCTTGGGTTATTTTTCATTAAGGAAAGGAGACCTTCATCATCATGGTTAAAAAAAATAACTGCTTGGTCATCGTTAAAAGAAATCTATCTTGACTTTCAGCAGGAGGCAGCAGATGAAGCAGGCCTCTCATCTTAAAGTCTGACATTTTGTTGACCTATACATCCACGCCTCTTTGCTATGGAGACTGTAGCTTTGTTATGTCATCCAACTTCTTCTTTGCTCCTGACAGACAGAGTGTCATATTTCCAAGGGTGCTTTGTCACTTGAACCAAAAGATCGTTTTGGGGCATTTGTAGGAACAACTATTGCTTATTTAGTTTTTTCTTATCATCCACTCATTTCTGTCCCATCTGTTCCAATATATTTCAGTATATTCCAGTTTGGTATATGGCACTGTTTGCGACTTATGATTAACCATGGACAGAATAGTAGAGAAAACAGCATTCTTTCTAATGGCCAAGCACAGTGACTGCACTGGTTGCAAAAAGAAGCCTAATTGTATGTAAGCTTATGAGGAAAATAACCCTACTTCTCACTTAACAGTTTCCTCATGAGTTTATGGTCTCAATCATCGATTCCGAGTCTTCTTCCAAACAGCATCATGTTCATTTTGTAAACTATTATGAAAGTACAAACTTTAGGATGCAGTGAACTTGGGATTCCAGCTCCAAACTCCAAACGTTTAGTTTGTTACATGGCATGTGATGTCACGCATGGCTATCAATCAATTCTCTATGACCAATAAAATGGCCGCATGTTTGCTCTTTTTCTTACAGTGCATGAACTACAAGAGTTCGGATCTGATAAATCCACCATCCTTCCCCTCCACTGAGGACAAAATGCAGTTTATTCTCCACTGTGTTGTAGCTGTACTCATTTTAATTGCTCAGCAGCTTTATCATAATATTTAGAGGTTACAGTTAACACGATGGCCAATTAATCCAGAATACTAATTAGGCAGTAATGAAGTGTCACAGAGACAGCAATAACTGGCTGGCTGATCCACAAACAATGACAGAGCAGTAAAACTGACATTGGCCCAAATTAGCGACCTGATTTAAATAGGTTGGAGGCTACTTTGTTGGAAATAATACAGGGATCAGAATAATGTCAAGGACGTTTTCATCAGTCAACATCCAGTTCAGCTCTTGACATTTCTTCTGCAGCTAATCAATTTCCCCTGCTCCGCTGAGATACAGCAGCATTTATCTAAGTGATCGCATCTTATACAAACATTTTTTTTTTCAGTTTGCGCAGCTGAAATGAACTGACTGGCTCCATTGTACATGAATAATTCCAATAGTAGTTTCTAATTTGTGAGCATTTATCAGAGTCCCCAGAAAAGTTTCAATATGAATAAAATGTGGGGAGGAAAAACTTCATTCTGTTTCTTAAACAACTCATGATGGGAAAGATTTATCTTAACAACAAACCTGGTGGCCCTTGGTAATTAAAAAGCTGTCAAAATTGCTCACAATAACACTGTTATACTGATTAATAATAAATGAAATAATAGACAAAGTACTTGTCACAGCTCCTTTGGATATATCCTCACAGGTAGGGATGTAAAGACAGTTGCATTGATACCTTGAAAACGAAAGCAAAATCAATATTGAATCCATACAAGTAAGTGTTTTTCTGTATAGTGTTTGACAGGGGACAAGGAGACATCAATAGCTTCTAATTTTGTTGGTTCAACACACAGGCTTGTTTGCATAGTTAAGCAATGTGTACTCAGAGTGAAAGACCCAGAAACTGGTCATAGGGACAAAAGCACAGCTGGCAATTATAATCATTAACAACACATCTATCTATCTATCTATCTATCTATCTATCTATCTATCTATCTATCTATCTATCTATCTACTGTTTTTATCCTCTCTCTCTCTCTCTCTCTCTCTCTCTCTCTCTCTCTCTATATATATATATATATATATATATATATATATATATATATATATATATATATATATATATATATATATATATATATAACATTAGACCATTTTTGATCTTCAAAGGTCAATTCTGCCATGTTCCCCTTGGGTATTCCCATCATGCAGCTGTCCAGATGGTTGTAACACACAGAGGAAAACCTGAGAGCAGAAAAAACATACTGTGACTAAAGGTGGAACCAATCTGTGAACGGACAGCTCAGATACCGTCTCTGCTCTGTTAACGGCAAAGCTCACAGATTTGTGATGAGACATTTGAAGCTTTAATAAAGAAAAAAAAATCATTTTTCAGTCTTTTCACTTCTCCACAAAGGCAGGTGTTAATTTTCTGCCAGTGGTGAAATGTTTTTAGTTTGTAATTTGGCACTAAATATAGGTGCAGACACTCTGCATAACAGATAACACACAGAGAATAAAATGCATGCAAAGACTTTCATTGTGAAATATGTGCAAAAAGGTGAATTTTTTATTTAATTTTTTCCTTTTTATTCCTTCTCATTTAGATGTACTAAATGTGTGCGTTGTCAGTTGTCACTGGTGTTGGCTTGAAGAGTGCTGCACACAGACGTACTGCGTGTCGCCTCTGATACACGGTGTTCTCAGCTGCTTCATTTCATCTACCAGCAAGCAGCTTCACAAGGCTTCACAACAGGAACCGCAAGTGCAGAACCCGCCGGCTTCCCACCCACAAACATTTGTATTCATTGAATGAGTGGCTAAACAGTCCACCAGCCTACCAGAAACTGAATTTTTGCAGTTGTATTGTTGTCTGTTTCACCAGAGCACAACTAATCTTTGACTCTCTGTGGTTGTAATGGTGTTGTGTTAGAAAGTGTAAGAATAATATAACCAGAAATATAATCAAACATTCATTTCCAGTCATATTTGCTTAGTCATGAATCTAAAGTCTGATATTGGACATAGTAAAATGATACCTGCATGAGGGTCCTTTCTATCTAAATTCACAGAGCTTCATGATTTATTCATACATTATTACATACATTTACAAATGGAGGGCCTCCTCTAAAGCTCATCTATTGATAACTAATGCAATCAGACAACTCTTCAGCACTCCTGTATTTTCATTGGGATTTACTGTCTTGAATAATTTAGATTTAATTTTTTTTTGTTCACTTTATTTTGCCCAGCTGTATTAATAATGCAGGTCCAGATTTGGTCACTGTGGACAGCGATGACCATTATCGTGATGGCAACAGAGATATAAGATGTGCAAATATGAGCTTCCCAATATTATTATTTACCCACTCCAAATATATTTGGTAGTGGTAAGATTTGTTCTTGCTGATAGCTTTTATCTACTGCCCATGATTTAACAATGTTTCCTTTTATTCCGCAAGCAGATAACAAGCACTCCCTGTTTGGAAAGTTGAACTATTTCTGCATAAATTGAATATTAATATTTAGTATTTTGCCTTAGGACACATTTTTTATATTAAAAATATATATTTAAACATAGTACAAGTTTTTAACTGTTTTGAAACAGCCTCAGTTAATACTGATGGCTCTACAGTATATGACCTACATAAACAACAAGATCATCAGCGAAAAGGCTGTTTCTATATAGTTATTCTTGGTGCCTTCCATTGGATCGGATTCCCTCTGCAACAATCAACACCAAATTAAACTGTTGTGCTTTTTTTTCGTGTTAAAGCTACTTTTCAGTTAGGATATGCTCGTATTTTATATCATTTACAAGTAGCACCAATAACTGCAGTATAACAACAGAATCTTAATAATTTGTTATCTTGACTGGAACAATTTTAACTTCATATTTTTTATTATATTTCTTAAGTTAGAGTCACCAGCTAACCCTAGTCCTGTACTAGAAGTAAATAAACTTTCTAAAGAAGTAAAGACAATCTGAGTTTTTTTCATGTATGATGTTTTGACAATGTTTTTCCCGAAAATGACCACTTTTTGACTTTCAAGAAGATTTATCTGTCCTGTGATGAACTGGCTTCTCGTCCACAATGTACCCCGTGGTGTACCCCCCTCTTGCCCATCAGGATTGGCTCCAGCCCCCTGCGACCCTGATAAGGGTAAGCAGTTATGGAAAAAGGATGGATGGATGGAAGAGAATTCAACCTCCTAAGCCAGTGCAGTACTTACAGGGAACTGTATCTTAGTCTCAGTTTGGTTCATCTGGATTTTGTGATTTTCTACCATGCCGGCTTGTTTTCACTTATCTTTTTTAAAATATGTAGAGCTGATTCTGTTCAAGCTATAACTCAAGAGTGTTCAGATAAATGGAGGTGGACCTTTACAAGTGTTGTTGATGAGAAGAGAAGCGTGTTTTCCTTTTTAGTTTGCAAATTAAATATCCAATTTGACATTAAGGAAAATCCTGTGGAGATCTGCGATTAAAAAAAATCCATTTTCAACTCAGGCCTCAAATTGTAGAGAAAAAATCCCAAGGGGGAGTTGAATACTTTCTGAACGGTAATGTTTGACATTTAAAGATGGAAGGGTGACTTTTCGGAAAAAAGGAACAGAGCACATTTTTTATCTCGCTATAATTGGTATGGGAATATTATCTTGAGAGTGCAGCATGAAATCAAAAAGGTTGCTATTCTTTTCACCGAGATCAAGGTTGAATTTTAATATCACAGAAATGTTCCAAAACATTGGGAACATTTTTCTTCCGCTAATTTCAGCATTTGTTACAAAATGGATGGCACCACACTCCAGCCATTAAAAGTAAGTAATTAAAGTCATTAGCATTAATGGCAGAGAGTCTGGAGCTCATCCATTTTGTACTCCTGCGCTACATGTGTGACTTAACCTCACATGCTGTTGTTGGAGCTTGATTTCTTTTCCTGCATGGTGTTTGTTAGAGAGAGGGAGGGTAGTGATAGGGAAAGGGAGAGATGCATTATTCATATAAATTAGATGCTGCTACTCTAGTGTAAATCAGCATCCTGCTGAAGGAAATGGAGAAAGACAGGAGATGGAAAGTGCAATGTCCACTCCTCCCACCGGGCCACAGCATCTGTCTTCTGAACAGCCTACTGCCAGTTCACCAAACATGAAGCATGTGTGAGGCCTTATCTGTTTGCCTCTGATGGGCTGCCAAAATTCAGGGCTAAGGGGACAGCAAGGCAGCCATGCATCGCCTCCCTCCCTTCACCCAGCCCGCCTCCTTTACCAAAGCCACTGGCCGGCCACTGATATGAGCAACAATTTCCTGTCTGGATGCTGTCTCGTACAAACACAACACACACACACACACACAGAGTGCAAAAAAAAGCATGCACATACACTCACAGTAACTGGGTACTTAGGTATGTATAAAACATGGACTTGCACGTGTGCACACACTCACATTTTTTTATCTCCAGTCTTGTTGCTAGCTTGCCTGGCCTGCAGCAATCTCTTACAGAGGAGACAGAGGATTTTCTGAGCTGAGCCACGTCCTAGCAGCTCTACCGGATTACTATGCAAACACTGCTACCTCCTCCTGATATCTTCTTCATTTTCAACATGCACCTGACTCCCTCTTTTCTATCGCTAAACATCTTCCCTCTTATTCCCAGCCTCCCTCTTTCACTCTCCTCTTCAATCCCAGCGCTGTCACTATCATCCCCTGGTCAATTTCCAACATGCCACACAGGGAGTCTGGCTGGGAAAATGGCTGTGTCTGTGGGTGGTGAGGTCAACAGTTGAGGAAATGTGTAGATTGGCTGTTTGCATGCTGCACAGTAGAAAAGACACGGCGCTCGGCTAAAGCCGCCGGTGGCTCTTTTAAGCTGTCAAGGCAGCAGTTTATGTCCTTCTGTTCATCGCCTCTGTGTCTTCACAGTCGAAGAAGTCATAGGCAGTAGAAGTCATATGGGTGTGTCTCAAAGTAGTTCAGTAGGTAGTGAACTGCCCGGGGAGTCAGACGTATTCTTGGGCGTCCCACTGCTAAAATCGTTCCAGTTCACTGGAAGTTCAGCTGCCAGGAAAATTCCCACACTGCACTGTAAAAACCATTGAGCTGCATTGTTATCTCCCCTCACAGACTGGAAACAGCCTGGCGACACTTTTATTTCGCTTCCATTGAGAGGTGGGATAACAATAAGGATGCCAGTCCAGAATTAATTTGGAAATGTTTTGTTCCAGTTACATAAAGTGTGTTAAACAGTTTGAATATGTTGTTTGTCACCATTCATAAACTTTTACGCTAGTTCCAACTCCAGATGGTGTATTGATATTCGTGGCTCAGAAACTGAAATGTTACGACACGACATTCCCATGTGTAACATTGCTTGAGTCTTTGTTATAGGAGGAGTGGTTGCCTGGCACTGATTGGTTCCAGCTAAGAAGGCATGGCCAACTTGCAGCACTCAGTCTGACCCTCCAATCAGCGGGATCGAATTCGAAGTGTGATTGTTAGTGTGTGTTCTAACTCTTATTTTGTAGAGGTAGTCCATTTGCTACCTGCATACTGGGCTAGATTGAGTTTATTTTACTGATTTGCACACACTGAGTGATGTTGTTGTTGTTAGAAGCGCTAGGTTTAGGTTTGCTGCATAGACTCTGATTTTTAGAGCGTACTGTTTTGGTTATATTTATTTTGTTGGTTCGGACAGCATCTGCTCGGCCTTCCTCGCCTCTTTTTGTTTTATTATAATTAAAATAACTGTTTTTACCAAATACGGCTGGTTTTATGTTACTTCCTTTCCCCACACAAGCTGGGACATAACACCAAATAAAGATAAGAATATTCTATCATCCGCTATGTGTAAGTTATTAGGTCGCAGTGAAATTAACCAAACATGAATCTTAAACAGCGTTGCGTAACATTTGAGCGATTGCATTTGTCATCATGAATTATTTCATTCATTTATCTCGATGAACGTGCTCCGGTCTGCAAACATGACAGTGAGATCACCAGTCACGGTGACAAAGACAGCATTGTCTGTTGTTTTTTTTTAACAACTGGTATTTCATTTGTGTTATTAAAAATCTGAACGAGCGCTGTGAAATTTAATTGGTGTGGGTTGGCAGGTGTCTACGTCACTTAGACAATTAAGTCAGAGGGGATGTTCAGTTCAACAGACTTCATAATGAACCATAAATTACAAAATGAATATCTACTCTCACATGCAATGTAAAAGAGCTAGTTTAATGATTTTTCAATTGCAGGGCAAATCTTATCATTTCCTGGAGTACTCAAGTCAATTGCAACATGACCCACTGTCTCCTCAGCATGAAGCTAAATTAACCATCAGTCAACAATTAGAGAGACAACTATGAGCTCTTGGGTTGTACTGCAATGTGATGAACAGTTTCCAGGCCAACAAGGTATGAAAAACTAAATTATAAATGTAATATTAATCCCACTCTTGCGAACACACACACACAAAAACAAGCATAGCCTCTATGTGCAGCACAACAGCAATACTACATTCATAAGAAGCAATCAAACAAAGTGGTCATATAACCCCGCTATAACTGTGGAGTAAATCTTCTAAATTATGATAAAGCTCATTGTATATAACGTTATAAGTCTCAGCTCAATCACTGATGCTGACTCTGAAATTGTTGAACAGGAGCATTGTCTCAATAATAATTACGATATAAGAGTGAGAGCAGCATCAACAAGAACAAAAACAATACCAGTAATGTAATAAGTGTTACTCATGTCTTTGGCCTAGACTCCAGCCGAAGAAGGCATTTGGCAGTAGGTTGAGTTACCCACTGTGTCTGCTGGTCCCTGATGTTGATCTAACATCACTACCATGCACAACCTCCAAAGCATGTTGCAGGTCATTGACTCTTCAGTGTCCCAACAGGCATGATTCTCTGAAACAGCAGGGTTCAGTGTGAAGAAATGCTCAGCGTCAGCGGAGTGGAAGTAACGAAAACGGTGAACACACTGCTGAGGACATGGAAGCGTGGTGAGACAAAATGCGAAGCAGACAAGGTGACACACAGTTGGCCTATTTTATGTTGGGCAGCAAGATGCTGTTTAGCTTAGCTTTGGGAATAGCTACTTCTGTGTTCTGGCAACCGTGTTAATCTTGTTGAACTTGTTGGAAATAAGGACAGTGACAATGACTCAAGCGGCTTCTCCTTTTTCGCTCAGCATACAGAGTAAAGGAATCTCTAACTAGTGTCACTATCGTCTGTGAAACACACAAGTTAAATATTAAGAATTAAAAATGTATTAAATTCATGTTTGCTACTACTCTTCTTTAAAGAGTTAAAGCTGAATTAATTGATTTTTGATCCCTAACAAAACAAAATCATAGAAACGCAGCGCCGACTTATTCTTTAGTCTTTGTCTTCTTATATAAGAAATAAATAAAGATATGGTCTGTCATATTTCTCCAAGTCCTGAGGAGGAAAATTCATGGTGTTTTGGCTGGATACTAACATAGTTACTAAAATTGCCTGCATCATAGAACCTTTATACAAAATTGCCTGCAACATAGAACTTTTACCCAAAATTGCCTGCAACATAGAACTTTTATACAAAATTGCCTGCAATTTTAGTAACTCATACAGTACACTTTGTTCCCGGGTTTTTTTTTTAAAAAAAAAGCCTAATAGTGAGGTATAAAATAAACAGAAATATTTTTATGTGCAGCTGCAGAAACAATTCAAATGTCTCATTTTTTAACGCACAACATAGGTACAACTAGTCCAGTGATGAGCAACGCAACTGTAGCCAAACACAACAGTTTCTAAGCTACAAATAAGGCCGACTGGTGTGATTTTATTTAGTGTATGAATATTTAAATGAGCTTCTCTACTGTCACAGGTGTCTTCGTCAGTTATATTACAATAGCTTTGAATTTGCCTCAGCGTATCAGAGGTGAGAAAAAAGATCAGTTTTATCAATGTGAATTTAATAGCAATCTTGGAGTCCAAATACCCAAGGCAATCTGTTCTCCCAATCTGTCAGCCAGCGAGAGCTCACACTGCAGTTAGAATAACAACTCAACTTGTTAAAGCATCAGATAGAGATGCAAAATGAAAGATGTGTATACACGACTGTGCGCCTGTTGTATCTGATACCCCTGTGCATTCACAGGCACATGCAGTTGCAAATAAATATGCAGGAATGCACACATACACACACACACACACACAGGCTGAAGCACAAATGTATCTATCAAACCCACACATACATATTCACAAATCAAACAAGCTCTTTCTGGCTGGTGGATGCATGTGGCTGTCACACCAACATGCTGTAGAGCTTGATGTTTTTGGCCCTCGGCCTACATGTGTATTTAATTAGCTGTTAACACCGCAGTTAGCGTGCCAATCAGCCTGTGGCATTGCAGGTACGTTCAGATGGCGGCCATGGATCTCTCCTGGGAAATAGGACTTAAATACTAGTATAGGTTCTGTTTTTAAAACATGTCCTTGCCTCTTACCTAAAGTTTTGCTCCTGATTGATTCTGTAATATCACTGACACTGATGGCAGCTGGCCCATAAAACTGACCTACCACTCAATCAACATATCACTTTCTCCAATTCATACCAGAATCCTGCTTTATGTTTAATGAGGCATTAATGGGTAATCACCGTTCATAAAAACTTCATTACAGTGCATCTTTATGCTATGTTTGTGCCATTTAAAAACGGTAACCAGCCAGTCTAAGCATGTGTCTGTTATTGCTGCAGTCTGCTGCAGACTAATCAGTTATAAAAATGAAGAGCAGTCAACCACAAAGACAGTAACCAGGCAGAAAACTCAGTTTCAAGTCATCCAAAGCTCAGGCTGAACCGTGAAAAACATAGAACTTTTACACAAAATCTGTGCAGAAATGCACATTAGCATCCTAGAGCATTTCACATCTTCCTAAATTGCTTCATGTTACTTTGAGTTACAGGGTGCTTTACATGGTTGAACCAGGATTAAAACACCGTCAGCTGTTCAGCTAGAACTCTGAACCCTTCATATGAACTTCAGTTTGCAACCCTTGGTAGTACTGGACACTATCCAGTGACTGTGTCATTGGTTAACCACTGCCTTTACATATGCCTTATCAGACCCTGAAGTGCCTCACATTGTTACACAGCATCACACTATTAATGGCCAACCGGTTTCATGTTGGGGTGAGGTCAGGGAAGGAGTATGTAACCCAAGAATCAGATCGTCTAGTGAATTAAGACAGATAGA
Organism: Miichthys miiuy; assembly: GCA_036365135.1. Taxonomy (NCBI): domain Eukaryota; kingdom Metazoa; phylum Chordata; class Actinopteri; family Sciaenidae; genus Miichthys; species Miichthys miiuy. The sequence goes on from CM071603.1 coordinate 27,159,965, forward strand.
AACACGTAAATATCCAGGTTAAATGAGGTCACTTCCTTTCTCTGCAAAGCGTGGTGGGAGCAGCATGTGACACAGAAACAATCCACCATCTTTAACAAGAACGCTCAGTGAATGGATGTAATTATTATTATTATTATCTGAGACCAGTGTCTTTTGATAATAGTGATTTAACCAGTTCCGTTGGTTTTAACTGGGATGAGTTCAATTGAATCAAACATTGGGACAAAGGGAATAAAGTTTATTAAAGCTTTACGTTTATTATTGTTTAAATTAAAACATATAAGACACGCTAGAAAATTAAGTGTTCTTAAAATGATTTAAAATATACAAAGGCCCGCTCACCTTTAGTCTAACTCTAATGTTAAGGTCATGTAATCTTCCTCCACAGAAACAGAATGTGTTGCATGTCATGTCATACATTTTTTTTGAATGCTATTGTTGTAATCTTGCCCTGTACATTGATATCATAGGGTGAGGTGCAGCATTTGTCACACAGCAGGTCATTGGGTAGTGAGCTGGGTATTACCTGCTATGTATAATATGGAGTGTGTAACATTGTTATCCGTAGCTGAATATACGAGCACACTGACTGAGATTGGTCGTTTAAACTATTGACCGGAACTTTTTGAACTAAATATTTACAATTTTAACTCGTCCAAAATAAATTCATGAGGCACTTTGGAAACTCAGTAAAGTGTATTTAGCTCTTATTCCACAGTTCATGAGAACACGCTCATATAATTAATTTTATTTTGCTCCTTATGTGTCACTCAACTTTAAATAAGCAGGCGGTGTCAAAGTCCCAGAAGGTTGATATTGTCAAGGTGGCTTAAAGCTGTGCTCTGAGGCAAACTTTAATATCCAGCAGGTATCTGAAGCGTTACGTGTAGTTATATAAACATCTCTTGTGCAATGCTGATGAGGTCTCCATGGTATCCATGCACTGCAGTCGACCGTCAACATAATTACTCGTCAGATTAGGTGTTGAGAAACACAGTTGTAAGAGTTTTGGCAAAACAATACTGAACTCTTTTTCTTGTAGTTATTATTCAAGTGAATCCAACCAGTTCTGCAAAACAAACTGCCATTATTTTAGTATCTGGCTTATAATCAGGATGTATCTGCAAGTAATACTGTGTCCAGACATATTTACTGAGTCTAACAGTCTGAGCAGTGGACATGCGGTTAGCATCTTCTGGTGACATTTTGGTGTTTGTAAATGTCAGAAGATGGTGCAACACACAACTTGATTCAAACAAAAAAAATAGAAATAAAATACAATTCAGCAAAATACAGGACTCAGTGACATGGTTGCAGTTGAGATGGTCACAGTATGTGTGTAGCTGTCACAGGTGATAACAACACCTCTAACAGGATTACCATCCTCTCTTTCCTGTGGAGGGAGCTGACCCTGACCATGACGGCCGTCTTTGATAAAATTCTGCCACAGGAGTTAAAGCTCAAGTGGGAATGCCAGTTCCCCGAGAGTAAACAGCAGCTACGTGTTTCCTAGTGTTTGGTCATCTTTTTTTCCCAGAATGCTGAGCACGTGTTAAAGGTCCAGTGTGTCAGATATAGGGGGCTCTGTTTACAGAATGGAAGAAATGGAACATAATATGCATAACTACATTTGCATTAGTGTATAATCACCTGATAATACATACTTAGAATGAATTTTATATCTACAGACACTACCAGTCCACAGAAGTCCGTCATGTCAAACTGCCAAGTTCCTAATGGAGCCCAGAATGGACAATCCAAACACAAGCTCTAGATCAGGCTTTTCATGTTTTTTCACAAATTTAAAGGTCACCGTAATTTCTCTGTCATGGTCGGAAGAAAAGGTCAAGTGTAAGGTGTTACAATCCACAACTACAGCGCTAAATGCCACTAAATAGCACACACCAGGCGTTTAAATTTGTTAAAACTGTCACTATATCCTGACAGCAGTGCATGAGACAGATCATGGCTTCTCCTGGTGCGTTTCCAAGAATCCACCATGCCTACATAAAAACAGCCAGGAGGAGCCTCACGTAAAACTTTGCAAACACAATGGCTGAACAACAAAAAGCATCAATGTAAAAACTGCCTGTCCCTGCTTTGCAAACAGCAGCGTACAGTACAACGTGTCCCGGGTCCACACAGAGCTTTGGGCTTATTATGTAATGGCCTCGGTATCGACAAGAGGCAAAGAGGCATGATGACAAACAGTGGGGGATAGCGTCTCGTCCCATCGTGGCCTCCTCTGAAGCCTCAAGCGCTCTGCCATGTGGCTGAGAAAGCGCTGGTGGGGCGTCTTTGAGAAGATGAATCATGGAGAGGGACCCGGGGCAAGGCTCACACTGTGAGCTGCAAGTCCTACCAGGGACGAGGTTTCGCAGGGCAACCGGCTCCTTCTGCTGCCATACGAACTTTGGTGGGCTTGGTGGGACGGGCAGCGGAGAGAAAAGGAAGTTTTTGCCTCCTGTATTTCCAGTTGTTACTGACGACAGCTTTTCTTTTCATCTGTGGCATGCTGTAGCTTCCTGTTGAATATCTCGATTCCACAAGAGTCAAGTGTATATATAATAATAGAAGCAGGGGCCTCAGGCAACTTGTTGCTCCAGGATACATGCCTCTGCTACAGCAATGGTTTGAGACCAGCATAACGGATAGAGAGGTAGACAGTATGTAACAGCAATATTGTCAAATTCTGTATATTTGCACGTCAGGTATATTTTCAGACCGAACCGAAACACCGTGAACCGTATTTAGATGAAAATGAATGTGGCCCTTCTCTGGACTTTGTTTTAAATATCAGCCATTATCCCTGCGGGAAACTTCAAATTCAAGGATTTTAAAGCATTTTGGATTGACAGCACCTGGCCTTAGATGCTGCATGCAAAGAATTTCAGGAGCCCTACGAAAGGAAACCTGGATTGCATGCTCATCTCGCAGGATATCAGGGTCTGCCCTGCCTCATTGTACGGCGTCCTCTTGAATCTTATTATCATGCTAATTAAGCGGGACACAAAACCCTTGAAGGTTTGTTGCATAAAAAGCGGAAATTGCCAAAAAGCCGTCCTTTTGTCAGGAGACTTGCGCCGGCGTTCCAAGGCTGCTGTGTCTGTTTCCTTCAAGGACAATTTCCAAACTGTTGTCAGCCTAAGCTCCTGTTTTAATGAGATCAACTGCTTACCTCAGCAGTCGCCATGGCGATACAGTAAAAAGAAAAGGTTATATGAGAGCTTTTATGCGGCTTCAGTTAAACCAGTGACCCAGGCCTGGAATGTCACATTCAAAAGGCCTCATCTTCCTCTCCAGCTCCCTTTAACACACCTAGTCCTTTTCTATGCTAATTACCAGAAATAAATCACACCCAGCCTCTCTTTCAGCTGCAATGACTTATGAGACAGGTCGTTTTTGATTTTCAGTGGCTGCAAAACAAAGATGTGTGGAATGCAGGTTAATCTGAACGACGGGAATGGTTGCTGAAAAAAATAAATGCTCGTCAAAATGGGATTTGTGTTCTTGAATGCATGGAAGCATGTCAGATCTATCCGTTTTCTCAACGTGGGATGTTTGGAGGTGGTGGATCAGCAAAGACAATTCAGCAAAGTGCCAATGTTTGGCACATGACTAAAAAAATGGAGGCGAGGCTATTCATCTATTTGTGTGGGAGTTGAGGGAGTATCTTACCAAACAGCACTTGAGAGGAGAATGGTTTCTGCTGCCAGCACTTGAAACAGAACAACAGTACCGATCCGCCTTCATACCGATACATCCAAGCCAGCACAGAAGAGGAAACAGCTCCACTTAACAGAGGATGGAAACTCCCACTGCTTCACGCACTGCAAAACTATCTCTTATCCTAAGACTGTAATTTACAATATGTCAAAACTGCAGAACAATTCCGATTTACCGTGCCACTGCGAGACACGAGAAAAAAGGAAACGGATCATTTGCTTGTGCGATAAATTGATCCCCCAACTAGGAGAGCGTCTGAGGGACAAAGGAAAACAAACTTTCCACCCTTTCAATGGAATTTGGACCCAGATGCTCACTTGCGCTTTGTCTCTATTAAGACACCGAAAGATTTATGAGAGGAATACTGAGTTTGTGCGTAGACTACCAGTTCTGCTGGCCATTTTATATTTCCCACATGAGAGCAGAGAAGGAAGCGGAGCACTTTGTCTTCAGCATCTGCAAGTCTGTGAAGTGTGTGCTTATGAGGATTGGAAAAAAAAAAAAGAAAAGAGCCCACACATACAGCACAAAGTCGCACACATGAGCGTAATAATGTTTTATTCCATCTCCCTGGGGACACTTTAACATGTTTTTTGCAGTGTTTATATTTAGGATGCTTATTTTTCAGGTTTTGGGAGTTCAGAGATGTCAGAATTAAAAAGACTGGGACTAAAAAAAAGGAAATGATCCGTTTAGATAGGACAGATGGTCATGGGCGATAGCTGCACTCTTATCTGAGGATAAAGTGTTATGATGCTATTCAAAGACCAATTTGAACTCCCGGAAACCTGTTTAGACACTGCAACCACAGGTGTTTTTGTTACTTGTGTTACCACGCTGTAGTTAACACGCTGCCTTATTTTTTTATTTCATTATCCTTGATCCAAGAATAGAGCAGCACACAGGAAAGGAAAACATTAAAGCGACATTGCATTTTTGCCATTTATCGCCTCCAGTTTTTAGAGTGCACTGATGTACCATTGATGTAAATATGGACAGCTGTAGATGTGAATTTCTTATGATTATTTGACAGCTTAGCAAACACAGCCTATTGGCAAGCCAATGTAACAACACAAGACATAGCAGCCAGCTAATATTTCATTATAGTCGAACAGCAAGAAACCCAGTTCAGCATCTGTCATTTATTTCACGAAGCTCTCACCAACGTCCAAAATCCAGTCTGAGATTTACTCTTGTCACATTTCTCCTTAGGTTCCTCTATCTATCTATTCCTCTATCCTCAGCTCCAGTTCTGGCACGACACCGATCTGTTCTCTGTTTATTGTTCCACGTCAGCATTCAAAAATGCCTGTGGTACAAACAATAACACTGTGTTCTGAGCTCACGATATAATAACAGCTATAGGTTGCAGCAGTTTACTGTTCATCAAGAAACTTTTAAAATGACAGAGGGCTGAGGAATATAAAATATGATCCGGTTTCACCAAAATCATTGAAATAGTCCTGTGTGATAAAAAAGCTGTAACGTGTTAAGTACTTTTCGCAGTTGATTGTTCCCAAAGCACAAAAGTATGGGTTGCAGTATTGGGAGCCATTACAAATCAGTGTAGCATCAACATGATTTAAAATGTGTTATTTTATGGTAGATAAGTTACACAATTACTTTTTTTTTTTTTTCCTTCAGACAAAACAAGAGCTACAAGTGACTGATCGCCTTGATGAACACACTCAGAGTCTAAGATATTTCTCCGTTGGAAAATTAAACATCAGCATTTTGACTCGGTGTATTATCTCATAATCTTCTGTCTCTCTGTGTGTTGATTAGAACATTAGTGAAACACAGGTCACCTTAGAAATGATGGTTAATCATAGTTCCTGATCATGACTGTACAGCTCTCCACTACACAGCTGACTCCATTTTCAGTCAGTCTTTGAAGAAAGCAGCCCATTAGCAATCACAGTCAGATGTATTTGGAGTAATGATGACGATGATGATGATTCAAATGATTTAAACACTATTAAAACATTTAATCAAATAACCAATGGTCTGCAATGGACTTTGTTGGGAGAGTAAGCTTTCAATCAGACACACACACACACACACACACATACACACACACTGCCCTGCTGGCAGATGGACACACACATGTCCCTGTAAGCAGATATGGTTCCACAAAAGGTCTGTGTACAAAACATCCCAGCAAAGTACCACATGGAGGGGAAGATATGCCTGAGCCGCCTGAATACCATCCACTAATGGTCCCCCTGTATGAATACTGCTCTCACAGAGAGGAATGTGAGATATATATATGACGGCTCTTGTGGTGTTTCTCTATTCAACTTTTCAAAAGAGGAGACAGGGGATTTTTAAAATTTTTTTTATTATTATTATTATAATCATTATCTAAAATTCTTTCAGAATGAAAAAGAATAAGCACGATCTCTGGTGTTTTCTTCTTGGGAACAGAAAAGGAGTCCAAGTTGAGTATCTGAGTGTTGAAGGTCTTTATTATTGAAAACATAATAACTGACACATACACACACACAGCCTGTCAATGATTTCTAATCATTTTTGTAAAAATATGAATTGTGTTACATTATAAAAAAATATATATATTTTTTTCTAAAATTCATTTTCATATTTTCTTTTTTCATAGTCTAAGTGCTAAAAAAATCCATCACTTGGAGGCCTCGGTTTGGACTAGCTCCCTCATTAGAGCCAGAAATGGAAAGTAACCAGTATACTGTTGTCAAGAAACCAAGCTCTGACAAGAATACTGAGATGAAATGTAAAAAAAGAGACACGATGATATGATTTTACTTTTCCATTATAGAATCAGTCCTTCCATCAAATTTTCTATATTAAATGACAAAATGCCCTTTAGCAATTTTTTGATATGATGCTTCTGTCGGTAGGACGAGCATTTGTCTGTGCCTTCCAAAACTGTCTTGAATGCATTTTGTAATGTGACACTGCTATGGTTAAGGTTTGTTCTATTTGTGCACAAAAAATATATTTCGGGAAATCATGGTTTGGTTTGCAGTGACTATTTCATTAAGGTTACAGGAAATGGTTGTCTCCTTTGATAAAATCACACGGAAAGATCCATCTTGGCAAACCCAGACAAACCTACGTTGTTCATTGATTTTAATCATCCACTCCTGCAATACAATGTCTATAGTGACTGAAGTAGGGTTATTTCTGTCTTTGGAAATGTTTAGGCATTCACAGAAGGCTAGGAAATGATAATGGTCTGGGTTTTAATCCAGAAAAGTCAGTACTTGAAGTTGAAGTAGAAGTACAAGAAAGGCATAGTTAGTCTATAACCTCAACAAAGGGCTTTTGTTTGCTGAATCTAACCACACGTGGGAGTCAGGATCCAAACCTGGTCCCTTGTGTCCAGATTACGGCTTGCAGTGTACGATGTAATTCTTACTTTTTACAATGCAGTTTTGTGTCCTAGTACTGTATCAGTGCAGTACATGGACCACCAGTACATAAATGTTGGTACAAAGGAACAAGATGACGCTTGTGATTTATTTCAAAATTACCATATATACCACTTACCAAAACTGGAGAGCAGAACCACATTGGGATGTATGAAAAGGCACACAAGGCCTTCAGCCCCTATACGGTCTTGCAGCTGCAAAAAGGTAATGTTGAAAATCTGTATAAAATGTACGTTGAAATATTGAATTGTTGACATATTGCCAGACTTCAGTACTCCAAAATTTAAAGTAAAGCAGCCGTCCTTCTTTAAATATTGAAGTGAATTTAAAAAAAAAAAAAAAACACTCATACATCAACAAATCACCTGGAAAGCTTGTGCTCCCGGACATAATTTATAAGGCAATATGGTCTACAAGGACAAGGTGCAGTGATATGTCCAGATTTTTTCTGGCAGAAAAGGGTTGGCAGGGTATTGGGATGTTGTGCCAAGAGAGGAAAAAACACAAAAAATATAAAACAAAAACAATATGGACACAAGGCCTAAGGCTGCTGCTTGAAAACCAAAACATACAATTAATAATCAGAACACTCACATGAGAATGTAGCAGTGGCAGAGCGCAAAATATTCAAAATCAGCAGGGGGAGGTGCATAAAAACAGCCGTTTGCAGCTCTTTCTCGTTCTTTCTCTCAAACAAACAAGTTTGCACAAATATCGTTAGGAACAATTCTGCCCTATTTGCAGGGACATGTCCTTACCATCCATGTAAGAACTTTGATGTAGAGCTAGAATAGCAGGGGGTACTTAATAAATAACTACAGGGTACATTTGAGTTTTTACTTCGGAACAAACAGAGGTCCAGGCATCGCAGTATTGCTATGAACAAATATGTTACAGGTACACCACGGTACTTTCAGGGGACTTTAGAAGCCTGAGGTGGTGCAGGTTTATGTGGATTGAAACGTGTTACACACATAGCTGTTCACTGTTGTTATGGAGTACAAGTATGATTAAGAATTACGCTGTACGCTGCAGGCCATTACATAAGTCATGCAATGCTGCCAAGTCTTGCACTTTTGTACGCCCGCCGTCCACCCCGACCCCCTCTATACAAGCTGCGTCCAGTAAAATTAATTAGCACACTTCCTTCACTCAAAAAAAAAACAAAAAAAAAAACATTGCCTGTGAATATAATCCAGATAGCAATTGCATTTCCCATCACAGCGTTATCTGCAAAACAAATATCATGTATTCTAGGAGAATGAGCAGGGGTTGTTCAGTTGTAATACCCAGGAGTAAAAAAAAAAAAAAAGTACAGGAAGTTTAATGCTAATGAAACAAAGTCTGCATGAAATCTCTGTGAATATTAATAGAGGGGAATAGTAATTGTCATAATAAAGGGGCTAAATTACAGAAACAGCCATGCACACGATGATAAATTGGGTTCTCTTGCCATTGGATAAGAAAAATTTGAGACCATCCTGAAATTTTTTCATTAACATAGAATGTAATATGGACGCCCTCTGTGTCTGGTTGATGATGGTACTTGATTCATCAGTTTTTAATCAGGATTGTTTGGGAGACAATCACTTCAGTGGCTCAATCACAATCCCCTCACCCCCCACCCTCTCTCAAGGACCGCTGTCCTTTCTCTCTTTCTCTGTAAGCTACCACATCAACACTGACCGGCATTGTGTGTCTCTTTATATCAGATAACAGTGTAAGGTAATGTGGGCAGATTGAACAAGAGTAAGATTTCTCCCTCAGAAGAGGAGGCTTTTTGTCTTCTTTCTTAATCTTTCTCCGCGAGTCGTGCCCCAGCCTTCTTGCCTTACTTCATTAGTCATGCAGACGTACGGTGGAGGAGAATGGTGGAGTCTCTCATTGACTTTCCCTGCAGTCGAACACAGAGAGGTCGTATGAGTGTGGGGAAACTATTGAACCTGCCGTACCAACCTATACTTGATTCCTGCTTGCACTCCAGCGATGATATCCTGTCTATCGATGAAGTTTCAGGAAACTCGCTCATGGAAACAAACTCTACGAGATACTCCATGGGGGAATATCCTTTGCTTAAAACATGTGTGTTGTGTTTCTATCGGCACTTTTAAAGATTAAATCAAGTTCTCAACAAAAAAGGTATTCTTTCTTCATTCTCTGTGCCAGGAAAGTTGAAGCTACCTGAGGGGAAGAAAATACTCCTACATCCACCTTTTATTTCTCTTGAACTACACCCCCTTTCATTGAACATAAATCCAAATTTTTACCCAATTGAGTGTAGACACACATTTGGGACTAGCAATGTGTAACACAAATCTAGGCCCTTTGGTCATGGATATCATGCTTATCTTTGGTGTTGACTGAGTTGACTTGCACTTGAGTTGAAAGTCACAAAGTTTTAAATATCCTTTGATTCGACTAAAAAGGCACAGTGTGGAATATTTTCTTTTAAGGCATTTCAGTGTTACTGTTATCTTTTAAAGCTTTAGGTGTTGAATTTTAATGAATAATCCTATTACAACCCCTAACAACAGATTGTAAGGACATCATTTTCAATACAGATGGTTCTTTTCTCTCCTGTTTTATATACTGTACTTCACACTTCTGTACGTTCAAATTAGTGTAAAAGCCACCCTGAGTGGCCAGAGCCCAGGAGTGACAGGAGTGACCTTTTCAGTCCTGTTCCAACCTGCCATTCTCTTTGCTGAAGGTCAAACTGCCACTACTGTTAAATTCAAAGTGTCACTATGGCGTAGAAAATACCTGCTACATGCTGTGTCGCTGGTACAAGGCAGTATATGGGAGTGGCTTTATATTGTACTTGTCCCTAGGGAAAGAATTAACTTGGTGAGCCAGATGATCATTCAAGCTTTTCTGCATCCTTGGAGAGGCAACGCCTGGAATCAGATTAGACCTTGAAACAGGCAGGCGTGAAGACAGCTTCTCCTATCAGCAGGATTACTTTCAGGGTTTGTTTTCTCTTAGTTATGCTCTGTGTTGCAAAGAAAGCATATTACAACCTTTAACACCAGGGACTGGGGCAATCCCAAGACATCATAGACCTCAAGCTAAGACGCTTTTGCTGTGCCAACACAGGTATCCTATTTGTTGAATGTCCTTTGGTGTTGGGTCATTCACTCAGTGGCCCAAGAGTTGTTACACAGTGTTTGGGAAAGAAACAGCGATATGCCTGTTGGCAGTGTTGTAGCGTTGTTGCTTTCGGAGCAGGATGTCCTTGGTTTCCACCTGGCCCCTGCTGGATATTACGCTAATGTGAGAAGATAAAGGCCAATGAAGAAGTTAAGAAGTGTGTGAACAAAGAGGAGGTAAATGAAGGAGGCCATTGCTAAGCATGGGATGCATTATCCTATTTAGGGTGTTATTTAGGATAGTGGAGCGACATTTGAAATGCTCCACCAGCGTTGCAATGGTGACATGTCCGCTTAAGGGCCATGAGCTAATGGATAATGGGTGTTTGAGCTAATGGGTTTATACCTTGTGACTGCTTAGTGTCACAGTACATTGCTGAACATGTTGTGGTTGAAGTTACAAGTTGAAGAGTTGATGGTTTTCAAGCAAGCGACTAGAAGCGTGATCATAAACTCGATTGACGTAAATGCCAGATAAACACAAAGACTATAATCATTTGATCAAAATGCCATTTGATGGCCAGCTGGTCCATGACATGCCCCTTAATCTAAATGGAGCCATCAGAGGCCAGCAATTTCTGTTTTCTAATAATGGCAGCAATCCAGACCTGTATTTTACCAATTTGGCATGTTTGGCTAGATAGATTTGTGTTTTTTTGCTCTGCTGTACCAGGGTTATGCCTGCATGCAGTTCGTCCAAATTGTATTTAATTAGTTATTTGTTTTGCAGCATGCATATTTTTTTTTTTGGTTTCAATGGATTCACGGTTGTTGCTGAAGGCCAAAATATATTAGAGACCACACTGGTTGGAAAGAAAATCAGAAATATCTACAAGTTGAGCAGTGGTTATTGTTTACCAACTCGGGACATTCTGCTACCTAGGAACATCATATCTGCAATCATATCTTAAAACTGATAAATAAACATAGGCAGGTTTCCATGACTACAATAATATAGGTATCTACACTGACTGCTGAACACTGCCAACTGACTGGGTAAAAAAAAAAAAAAAAAGATTCACTGTAAGAGAGAGGAAGGAAGGTTATGTGGGGAAAAAAACAAACTGAAAGCATTAAAAGTTAGTGACTGTAACTTCATTTCAACTTTCATGTCCCATAACTATGCCCCTGTTTTGTGTAAGTTGTTATATTAAAATTGACTTTATTTTCCCATAGCAATAAACAAGAGTTGATAGATTTTAAGTCACCTAATATAAAGTTGCAGAGACTTGGACCACTCCATAGAGAATCAATTGATAAAGGTAGAAAAAAAAGAGAGAGAGAAACCATTTTCTGGGTATTAGGGCACATTTTCTAGTTCAAAACTTACATTGTTGGATCCAAATCTGTCTCCCAGGCAGCACGGAGATTACATTCTGTCTTGTTTGTGTACTTAAAGGGATAAAAAAAAAAAAATGTAGAGTGGGATAGGGATATCGCTGTAAATGAATCATGAAATTGGGTAGTCTTCCCGTTAAAGTGAAATGTAAAATTGATAAGATAGACATCTGTGCAGACACTGAATATAAAATTAAATGTATTTCCTACCAGCCAGGTTACAAACGATTCTGAATACATATTAAACAGACATTGTTTCAAATGGAAAAAAATGGACCAACTGCACTCTCTGCATTTTCACATAATTCACAGTGAGTCCATAAATGAAGTTTAATTTCTTTCTTGTACTTACACACAATGCTCCAGGCTACAATGTACTGTCAGCACATGAGCCGAGTACTTTCATCACAGTCTCATTCAAAGCCTACCACAATGACGAGCACTTGATGAACCGATGATGATGATGATGATGATGATGGCAAAACGTGCAGATGAACTTCACAAAAGCCTCATTTAAAAAAAAAAAAATCATCTTGTTGCATTATTTCGTCTCACTTCTGCAAGTGACAGTCGTGGAACAGAAAAAGATGAGCCTTGCTACACTACACAATTACAATTACACTGCCAGGTTGTTACTGTGGTGTGACTCCCCATGAAGTAGCTTGTGAGCATGACATATGTGTCAAGCTTCACATTTTTCCTGTTTTAAAAGAAAGAGAATTAGCCCAAGCAGCAGTCTAAAATAAAAGTTACTTTTTATCACCCCTTGCTCCATTTCATCTTCTGGACTACTATGATATCTAAATCTAATAAATATTAACATTCCTTCGCCGTCACTCTAATCTGAAAAATAATCAACTGAGCAGGATATATAAGCTCGCAGTAATAAAAAATAAACATCTATTCTCAGCTGAGTGATTTCATGTGGGGTTTAGTTAAGCATTTGGGTAATCCGAGTAAGGTCACTTTATCACTTTTACCCACTCAGATTGTCCAGGCCCAGTGCAAACACAAGCTCATTGGACTGCTGGATGTGTCAAGTCTGCATGGAAAACAGTGAACTGTAGAGCACTATATTTAAAGAGAAGAGGTAATAACAGACAAGACAAAATAGTTTGGAGCAGACAAATCAACTTTTAAAGGAATAATTTGACATTTTGGGAAAAATGCTTCTTGGCTTCTTGGCAGAGAGTCAGATAAGAACACTCTTATGTCTGTCTGCAGCCAACAACCAATTAGCTGCAGCCAATGGAAACAAAATCCACCAACTACCACCTCTAAATCTCATTAATTTACACTTTATGTCTAATTGAGTGTGCCTGAAAGAGCACACTAAATACTATTCACCACGCTTATTAATGTTATTATTATTATTCTTATGCCCTTTTTTTGGCTCGCTAATCCACAAAAAAGGAATCAAAACGTGCGGCTCGGCCGGGAATCGACTGCTATGACCTTTCTAAGCGTTTCGCCAAACGGTTTGCCGATAAATCGCCAAAAACCACGCCAAAAAAATGAATGGGTGTGACACACACACTCACACACACAGACAAGACAAAAGTCTTTCAAAATAAGAGTCCCTTCAAAATAAAAGACTTTGTAAAACTCTCTGATTAACAGACACAAGACCACACAAGCACACACACACACACACACACAGACAAGACAAAAGTCTTTCAAAATAAGAGTCCCTTCAAAATAAGAGCCCATTAAAAAGGCAATGATAACACAGCTTGTTGTATTAATACTGAATTTGCTGAGCAGTGTCAATAATAATGTACTGTATGGGGGCGACAGGGCCAGACTCAGGCACACTCAAAATTTCTTTAGAAATTTTTCTAGTTTACTTAACTTACTGAATCCCTACAAAGTTTGTTTTTTGTACAACAAACAAGATGTAAGATAAAAGTTTAATGGACAGGTGGGTGAGTGGTATTGACCTTCTCACCTGACTCCCTGCCAGAAAGTGAAAAAGGTTTTCAAAATATCATTTTTTTTTTTTTATTTAAGAAGTGTAAAACAATACACAATGAAACTTATAAATGAGTTTTGGAATCAGCAACCAATCCGAGTTTTCTGGCATGAGGCTGCCAGTTTACGTCATGTCTGTTTTTTTTTGTGTGTGTGTGTGTTTAAAATAATAATAAACTAATAAATAATCAACCCTGTTTGGAGCCTGGTTTCCTCCTCAAATCTGATGATCAGAATCTGGATCAGATCAATAACCCTAAACCAAACTCTAATCCTATCCCTTACCCAAGTATGTTTACATATTTTTATTTATTTATTTTCTAATTTGCATATTCTCACCATTTTTTTTTTCTCACTTAGTCTCACCTACAGTACGTGCAAGATGTGACAATGCATTTCAAGCAGCTTTGTTTAAATGTGAGCAGTGCTTTGATTGCATCCACTGATGACTATTCATACTGAATGGATCGAGGTACAATCAAGGACACAGCTGCAGCAATTCTTTTTATATGCTCAATAGAAAATAACATCCTTTATTATTCAATTTTATATTCACTAAGGGTCTTGATGACTGCAGGCATAACAATAATCATCCATTGTTTTTTTGCTGAGAATGATAAATGATCCACGTCACGCTTGCCAGACAAATATCTCTCTCATGGATAAATGCTTAGTGGTTCTCACCTCGCTAGAAATGATAATAAATCTTGAACGTATTCTGTTTGAAAATTAAATTCACTGTTTGAAACTCAAGGGTGACATTCGATAGGGCTGGGATTTGGTTTGTGAATGCTCTGAAAGCTTTTCACTTCTATGCAGTCTTTACTCTTTGTTACCATATGGCTGAAGGGGAGAGAGGAGTGGGAAGCTGTCATGTCCACTGCTGCATGCTGTTTGTTATAAAACAGCAGTATTTTAGGAGCCGCTCTCTTCTCTTCTGTCGGTGTATCGTTCGTATGAGATAAGTCGAAGGAGAAACTCAGACAGTATCAATCAAGCTGTATCTGTCAAGTGGAGAAACTGTGCTCTCTAAATTCAGCGTTACTGAAATAAAGATATATAATAGTGGATTAAAGAATAACACTTTCCTCGCAGCAGATCATGCACAGCTTTGTACCGCTATTGCCATTTAAAACAGGATAAAGACTGTGTGAATCACTGTTCTCGATGCCAAAAAAAGACACACTGCATTTATAGGAGCATGACCACTGCATGAAAGACAACACAAAACAATCATTTTTTCATGGATATGCCCCGTGGCTACTATGAAAATTTAGATTTCATTATTAGGAATGTGTTTTCACTTGAATTTCAAACAGCACCTTTAGCATCTCCGCTTGTAAACCAGTGCAGAGGCCACTCACTGCGATGGCAACATCAAGCCTGAGAAAGCGTTTGCTGGCGGTGTCGAGGTTGTCAGATCAAATGCGAAGCACAGAAAACCAATCTGCTACTTAACAGGTTTTTGTCTTCTACTGATCATTTCTCTGACGCTTTGCAAACACCCTTCTCGCATGCTTATGACACCTTTCTACAGAATCGTGTTTTATCTCCAAGTAACAGAAACATTTCTACTCAACGCCATCATGTCAAGTTATAATAATCCAGGGCACCGGCCTTCATGCTGTAGAATGACATGAAAATACAGTAGTATCTATGCACACACATTGCATTTTGTCACCCCTAGAAGATCTTCTAAAGTTCTTCTAAATCCCAACGTCAACACGCCTTCACTGTCTGCAAGTACATCACTCCATTCTGAAATATAATCGACTGAGTGTGCTCCTGCGGGACATTTATGGGTTCCTAGAAACAAAATAAACATTTACACTCAAGTGATTTCATGTGGTGTTTAGTTACGTATTTGGGAAATCCGAGTAAGGTCACCGCAAGCTCAGAAGCGGTCAAATGTTGCACAATCTGATTATCCACTGCACTACATACTGGATGATTCAGGGCTACGTGGAAAACTGAAAACACTTTACTCATCAGTCACCCGGTGTGCCTTACCAGTACAATCATCTCGACATTATATCTAAATCACAATAATCCGTGAAATCCAGATCCAAATCAAATACGGAACATGGTTTAATGTAAAGATCTCTTCCAGGTTTTGCTCAACACCATAAACCTGCTTGTTGGAACAGTAATTCTTCAGTGAGACCAATCCATTCGTAAAAAATGAGTTGAGGTCAACTAATGATTGGCTTCAAAAATAAATTAACCATGTGAATAAAATGTCATTAATCATATAAATAAAATGCCAAGGTGTGCCAACGTCTTCAAATTGCATCTTCATGCAAAGACCTTCTGTTTATTATCACATACGGAAGAAAGTTTCAGTTCGTCACATTTGAGAAGCTGAGAGTGAGTCAAGCAAATATATTTTTGCTTGAATGAATGACTATTTTGCAGATTATATAATAATTAAATCGATCAGTGACGTTGACATGATGTTAGTAGGCCCAAGATGTCCATCATAACTTTATTTTGGCAAATACCAACTGAGAGCTTTGAGGTCAAACTGTAAGAAGTGGCTGTAGACCCTAAGCAAATCAGAATCTGATCTTTTTGGTGAATTTGTGACCAAAAGTTAATAATGCATTCAGCATTGATCTCCAATGTGGTAGCTTGCGCCTCCAGCTAATCAACAATAGTTTTCTCTTGTGTATGTGTGTTTGCAGTACACATTTTTGTTTTAAATTGGCCCAGAGCCAGCTGGAGCCTAGCTTTGCCTCCCACTTTTTTTTTTTTTTTTTTTTTTTTAGAAACTGACACAGCAACGTGACAAATGAGACAATTACCTGCGGTCAAGGATGGTCTCATCTCTGCTCTCCTTTATGCGATGCCGCTCCTTCTGCCCCTGACTCACTGCAATGTCGGCCCGGGGCATATAAAATATCGCCCAACAATGTCGGGCTTCCACTTTTGGCTCTTTCTCCAGCCCTCGTCTGATAAAGCTGACCCGGACGTGGGAAGTAAGGCACTTTCTGCTCTCCCACCTGTGCCCCATTTTTTGCTAGAAGAACTGTTCGGTGGTCATTAGACAGCAGCAGATGTCATTGGCCTCTAGTGACGTGCACAGACTCTCTAAGGACCAAGGACGAGAAGTAAAAAGGAGCTCCTTTACTTCACTTATGCTTTGGGTAACACTAAGGGTCCCCAAATGTGCATCTGGCTGACCAAGAGGCACTTGGGCCAACGAGAGGCATGCAAGGGATGAGTAGATCTCTTTGGTATGAAATTATGGAAACAATGAAGCATGGAAGTGTCTCATTGGGCCCTGACATATACTAATCATAGGGCACTCAGGGCAGCAAAGAGACTGGTAAAATAAAGAATTTAAAACATCCACCTCTTATTAATCTACCTTTGCACAGTGTTGCACTTTTACATTCATCACGTAACGATGTATTGCCATTATTATTATTAATCCTTTAAGGTAGGTTTGTATCCTCCGGCCGAGGTCTTTCTATGAGGAGTTTGCCCTGTTCTCTTGTGTTCGTACTACAGTCCAATGGAGACAGTCCGCCAAGAACCTTAACCCAGCAACATCAGTCATTTCAACAAAGGCCCAACAACAACAAAGCTCACCGTGTATGTAGCAATTAAGACTCTTGTCACTTAAGGTGGAGGTAGTGTGATGTTGTTATAGTGCCACGAAAGGAGGTCAGGAGGTTGGATGGGTCAAACAAGGTTGACTTTGACAGTGGAGACTATTATTTGCATTGATTTCCCAAACTTCATCTAACCATTTGTTTCTAAAAAAATCATTTTCTTAAATGACCATAGGATTTAGCGGCGTTTAATAGTGTATTTGCTGATTGCAACGTCCTCGCCTCACCCTCTCTTAATTAGCATGAAGAAGAAGCTACGTTGACTGCGAAATGCACAAAAAACATGAAAAAACGAGTTTGTGTTGTATTATATATTATATATATACTATCATATTATAGCATCTTAGGCCTTGGAACTATTTATTACTTTGTCAAACAGGCCATGTTGCTTTGTTGGTAGTTTTAGATGCAGACACAAGACTTAGTGTCAGCCCAAACAAAACCTTTGAACGGTAATGACGTAATGCAGCTCTGAATTCAGATCCTTCAATGGTTTTCATATATTTAGCCAATTTCTCTTTCACATTCTGTAACAGGCCACATACTGGCTGTCAAGGCCAGTCACACTGAAGTGGTGCTTAACAGAGGATATCATCCTGTCTCTTAACCAGCATGCTGGTGCTAGTGGGGGTAAAGACAGTCGAAGCAGGTCATTAAAATGGAAAAGGAAAAAAAAAGGAAATGTTCTTGAAGCTAAGAGCTAAGAGGGAGGGAGAGGATAGATTACATAGACCAGAGCCATGATTCTTCTTACACTGAAGCAGGTCTGCTGGAAATGAAAGGGAGAAAAAAAGAAGGAGTAAATACGACGAGGAAAAAAAATGAGACGCTGAAGAGGAGAGAAAGGGAGAAAGGTGGCAGGGGGAGATTGAAGGCCAAGGGGATGAATGGCTGCAAGAATGAATAAAGAGCAAGGTGGCATAGCCTAGAGGGTTTTGCTGAATTAGTAATTAAAGAGAAATGTGGAAGACTGACTAAGATTTGTGAGAAGAAAGACGAATGTGATTAAGGATTAACATTTTACAGCAGGGGTAGTGAACCTTTTAACCTTTGAAGTCAAGATGTTTTTTGACCCCTTGTCCTTTTATAGATATTTTAACTGGGTCTGATGCTGTTTTGTTCCTCTTTTCAGATAACATCTGTACTTGGTCTTATCTGCATTTCCACACATGCTAGGGAAATTCTAAGACACATGCACTGAAATACTATTTCGCCCTGACACGATGAAGACAAACATTATGACAAAGGAAAGAAAGGAACCTACCTAAAAATACACCCACACGAGTATGTTGGAGGTCTGTGTATTAGTCATGGAGATGAGTTACTGATTAAACTTCTCAGATGATTCACGTAATTGCCTCGTTCTGACTTTGGCAGAGCTAATTTGCCAGATAATTTGAGGAGCGCAGAATGGATTGCGTGTTCTCAACTAGGTCAACAGTTCAGTGGGTTAATGATGGCAATGACTGTGACCTTGTGAGGAAAACAAAGTGAGCAAACGAGATGCCATATATAAACTGCATTTGCACTTGGCTCTCTGTCAAATGTTTGTCCATTACATGGTCTTTGGGTGCTTAAAACGCAGTTTAACTTGTGAGGAAAACCTTTTTTCTCAGTTTTATGTTCTATTTATGACATGCTATATATCTAGGGGATTTGTATGTATTTATGTATAACCTATCAAGGCTTTGACTAAACCTTAAAACAGAGATGCGCCTGTTCTGTCTCTCGAAATCCAAAAGCGAAGGTGAATCAGTTATGTTTCCAATTTAAAGATTTACCTAAATTAAATTCAGGTGTTGAGCATGGACACAGTGGTCATGGTCGAACGCTCTCTCCACACAGGAAGTGATTAATTGGTGTGGAAGATTTTAAATAACCTCCTATAACCTCCTGTGGCTCCCTCCTCTCCCCTCTCCGTTGCTCTCTCTCTGCAACTTGATGTAAATTGTGTTAGAATTGAATGTCTGGATCTTATATTAATCTCATATTACAGCCAATTACCGTGTAGAATCTTTAATTTGACCTTATTTGATAACCGTGATGTGTAATGGCAGACCGGACTCTTTTAGGCTGAGATAAACAGCGAGATATCTCAGGACATTCTTTCGTTCGGATTTTTCCTCACTAAATCTTCCAGTGATCGTATTAGAAACTCATGCACTTTGTCATTTTTAATTAGATTAGAACAAATTCTAAACAGAATGACATCATGACTTGCAGCCTGATTTTTTTTCCACAGAGGACATGTTCCTCTTATCTTTCGACATTAGTCAAAGCTTCCTAGGATTGCTATGAAACAGGATTAATACTAAAATATTAATGATCCCCTTTAAGGCCAGTGCAGGCCTCGCCCCTGACTAGATATGTAATCTTTTAACCCCCTTTGTGTCATGCAGCTGCCTGAGGTTGTAGGAATGGGGTCATTTTTTGCTTAGTTTCAGCTCAGACCGTCCGAGTACCAAGCTTTTAGTCTAGCCTGCCATTAAATCTCATACTTGCCCTTTTCAGTTGTCTTCTGCAAGATTTCTTTAAACCATTTCCAACCTAGAAGATGAGAGAAATACCTCTCTCCATTTTTACAGTTACTGTGTGATAGATGTAGTTTGGAGATTTGTCTGCCGTGACCCCAATACCAGTGAAGCTAAACAGCATAAAACTGTTTATAAAAAATGAGATTTAGAGAAAACTCAACAACAGTTTTTTTCTTTCTATTTTTGTTTTCAATTATAAGTCTGTATTATTATTTCTGTGCTTGTGCTGCTGCATCACCTGAGTTTTCCCTCTGTGGATCAATAAAAGTTTATCTTTTTTTTTTTTTATCTTAAGGCCAAGCCGGGTTGTCATAGTATTGGGTTATTTTTGTCTGAATGGTTGTAAGAAACCATCCAGTCACAGAAGTTTCAAGTGACTGAAAACATGTTCTCCAAACTACATAAAATATTGAAAAACTATTACTGTGCATTTCAAAACCGAACACAAAGGAGAGGTTTGTTATACATAATGCACCCTCATGAAAAATCATCCATTAGACAGTTCAGCCAGTCGTTCGTTGTGCAATTTCATTGCAGAATGTATCAACTAGAAAATCCATTACACTTTAATAAATGGCCTATTGTAACCTTGAGCAACTCTGTGAAAAAAAAAAAAACTGAAGACATAACATAATAAAAAGGTACTCTGGTCTCATTTGAGTGAGCGCACTCAGACTTCCAGTAAGGGTGTATATTTAAATTAAAATTTGCTGGTGTGGGAGATTGGGGCACAATGCATATTCAGATGCTAATTCTAGGCATTTGTCTGTGAAGCAGTGGCCCATATAATTTGACTTTGTGTGGGACCGTCCTGAGTGCCAGCTCAGGCTGAGGAGGCGGAAATTAAATGTTTATGAGATAATGTGAGAGAAATACAAAGAGAGAATACAGTAAAAGAAAAAAAAAACCCTCAATATTTCTTTTGCAGTTTACTTTATGTCCTCACTAAAAGTACCAATGCTACAGGGAGAAAATTGTTTTTCGTGGGTAGTTCTTCCTTAACTGAATCAGAGGTCTGAGGACAGAGGGATGTTTTACAGATTGTAAAGCGATTGTAAATGTGTAAGCAGAACTTTGGTGTTGCACATTATTGAGTTGGGTTACATAGTTTAGTCTCTTGGTTCCCAACCTAGTGGTAAAGTTTGAATATTTTGTTATAAAGGACATTACAACACGGGTTTGAGAACACTTCGACTCAATTTGTTGCTGCATCTACAAATTTAAGTTAAAATTCTACGATGCAAAGACAAAGCCATATATCAACAACATCCAGAAATGATACTGACATCTTCGGTCAATCTCAGATGTGTTCAGGCCCAAACAGAACGGAAGTGACAATGTAAAGTAATAATTGTGCTGTGGTCTGATTTTGGGCTAAAGGGGAAAAGGACCATCCAGACTGTTACCAGTACAAAGTTTAAAAGCCGGCTTCTGTGCTGGTATGTAGTAGATGTTATTGCCCATGGCATGATGGGTAACCTGCACATCTGTGAAACATACTGCCATCCAGACAACATTGTTTTCAGGGACGTCGCCGCTTTTTTCCCATAACACAACGCCATGCCGCAAGTGCTGGTAGACTGGCCCGCCTGCAGTCCAGACCTGTATCCTACTGAAAATGTGTGGTACATTATGAAGAACAAAGTACAACAGGGGAGAACCCGGACTGCTCAGCGAATAAAGCGGCATATCAACACTTCAGCAATTAGTTTACTGTGTTCTCGAACAAGTTGTCAGGATGTAACAGTGGGATACATGATCCTGTCGCAACATTTGTGGAGTGTATATTTAGTTAGTCTATCAGTTTGAACCATAAATGTCTTGTCTTTGTACAAGGTTGTATATCCAGCACAGCAGGGTTGTATATCCAGTCACAACAACCAACAACAACACCATCATACAGCGACATTAAGGTTGCTGTTTATGGTAATTACAAACTCCCTCCCTGATGTCCTTTATTACATATGTGGGCGGTGTGTACATTGCGTGTAACAGAATGTGTAATTATGTGTGGTAATTGCACATGAAGTATGTACATGTAAAAGCATGTGTAGCCCCTGTTTGTGCGTTGTTCTGAGCACGTTTAGGTTGCATCTATGTGTGTCTTTGTGGTGGCACTTCCTGATAAATAGGCCTCCAGATGTGTGTGAAGCCTATCTCTGGCAGTGAGGAATATTGGCTCTCCCTGCTACTTTATCATAGAAAGGCAGCTCTGACAGAAACCCTGACACAGAAACCTCCCCTAGAAGGGAAGTGGGGACAGCTTGGGCATAATTAGAATTAATGCAGAGATGTGGAATAAGGAAATGAGCCATCACAATAAAGATCAGCTCTTCATTTCAATTTTATGCTTCACTCGTTGAATTTCATGGGTAATAATGGATAGGCAAGGCTGCCGATCACTATTGCTTGTGATGACAGATATGTATGCACTGTTTCTTTATGCTCCCATAGGCAGAACAATGAGAGGAGGAGGAAACGGAAAGACAAAGAACAGGGAAGGAATGCAAAGTGTTTATTATGGCCGCGTTTAACCATTTGTTGCAAATATTTCATTGATTCATGCAAGAACAAAACCCTATGTTACATACAAAGTGAATGTGAATGCTACTGTGTGGTGTATCACAACTGTCTGTTAATGCTTAGTATTGCAGGATGTGGTAATCTTCATGATGGCGTGTGATGATTACCCCGCCGACAGCGTTCGACTCTGTTTAGCCCGTGCCTTCCAGTGTGAAAGCCAACTGGAAAACAAATCTCAGTATCCTTTTACATAACAGCTGGGAAATAATAGCCAAGTAACATATTGAGGGCTTAGAGCCAACAGGGTGCAAGTGCCATGTTGGGTGAATAGGAGCATTATTTTATGTCAAATGAAAGCTTCCGGTGCGATCTTTTCAGAGCCAAAAGGACACAACTGAAATGATGAGACATAAGGCATAATGGTAAAAGTGGAGTTTTGTTCAGTGCCAAAAGGGCACAAGTGAGCTTCCACTCTTTGTTATGAGGACTTGTATAGCCCTTTGAATGTGTCAAATGAATAGTCCGAGTCACAGGACACATCAATAAATGATAATGTCACTTCAAAAATGTATTTAAAAAAGGTGGAAGTACATACAGACATACTGTTTACCGAGTTTGTGGACGTTTAACATTAAAACATCTTTATCATTGATTTGATCTGTTCCTTGTTACTTACGTATGCCCATATTTTGCATTAGTCTATTGGGAAAACATCTGTGCCAAAAAAGTGTGTAGAGCACATGGCAAAAATAGCTGATTCAAGTTTGATCAACATTTGTACTGGCTGTCCTGTAAGGTTTAAGGAGGTTTAAGGGGTTAAACACAAACCACAGTGTCTTAAAGTGAAGTTCAGCGTTGCATATCATTGCTTATCTCTATCACCCCATTTCCTGTCAAGACACAAAATGTCCTAAAATACAAAAAAAAAAAAAACTTCTGTTTTCATTTCTTTCTTTGTCACTTCTGTTTTTCTGCATGCACATAAT
This sequence comes from Miichthys miiuy, assembly GCA_036365135.1. Taxonomy (NCBI): domain Eukaryota; kingdom Metazoa; phylum Chordata; class Actinopteri; family Sciaenidae; genus Miichthys; species Miichthys miiuy. Next base: position 27,183,219 of record CM071603.1, read on the forward strand.
GTTCCAAACACTATTTTTAGTATGATTAAATACACAACCCCCATTCCTCATCTGCACTGGCATCTGTTTATGCTTGTCGATCAAAAGTGTATTATGTGATAGTGTTGAAGTTGACACATGCCTCTCTGTATTGATTGACATGGTTTATATGATGATTATTATTGGTCTCTGTGTCATAGTGTGAGTAAAGAGGCTTTAGAGAGGCTCAGGAGGTGGAGTGGGATGTCCACTAATGTGCGGGTTTGTGTGTGCCTGTGAATGGTGAAGTGTGTTGGATAAAAGGGCTACTTACATGAAGTCTGTTCCATTTAAAGAACTGATCAGTGCGGCATGAGGTAATGGGTAGTAATTTAAAGTTCCATGTTTGTCACGGTTGGATAAGTTGCATCTTCAATCTTTCTCACTTGCTTGAACTTCAGAACATTTCCACTGTCCTAAAACATTTAAAAATCATAGCGGAGACACATTTGAACCAAATATAATCCATCATACCATGTTACTTTACCTTCTCTTGTGCCCTACACCACACTTAACAATGCAAACTATATTATTATAAGGCCCAGGTGAGAAATGGTCCCACGCCAACTCCTTTACATAGTATTTTTAAATGGTGCAGCACAGCAACGCTATTAAAGATAATTGAGAGGGTAATCCCTGTTGGGTACTTCCTCTCTCTGCTGACAATGATTGTGGGTTTTGGCAACCACAGTTCATTAGTGGGTATTAGGACAAAGCTCACACAAGAGACCACACTGTCAAAGACGTGTAATATCTTCCTCATTACAGAAGGTATCAAATGCACTGACACACCACCCATAGGTCTTCATTTCATTACGCCATTCTTATTGTCTGGGGTGCAAATCTTAATGAATGCATATGTATAATGCATCCATATTGACATCCACTTGACAGGAGGGATTATTCTCCATAGCCTTTATGAGGCTGACATGTCGTAATTGGAGCAGGAACAATTATGAATGTGTAGCTTACCCTCCTGTCAAGGAAGAAGAAAATAAATTGCAGATTTCATCACTGCATATGTATAGTATTCTTGCTAAATGATTACCAGTTATGATTAATCATGCAAAATGTAACGTCATCTTTCTTTGAATGCTTTTTTAAACGTCCCTGCTTGCTTTGCCTTTCAAAATAATCAACACGACCCATTTATATTTCTCACAAGTAAATAAATCAGTAAATACTAGTCAATTATTTTTAAAGTTTTAATCATATATTAAATCAAATGAATGTCTTGCACGATGGTGCTGTAATATGCATACATCTCATGAGTGAAAAAAAAAAGCTTTTAGCAATAGCAATAGTCAAGGGTGATAGTGCGACTTTTAACATTACAACAGATAATCATACATGCAGCTTTGTAGTATGTGACGGCCCATGAAGTGAGATCCCATTTGTTTTTGATAGCTATGACCCTGATAGATGTAGAGTACCAAATTCGAGTCTCACGATTGTCACATTTCACTGCATTACTATACTGCTCAATGATTTGGAGTTTTCTTTTTTAGTCTGAGAGTCAAGAGAGAGAGGGTGGAGACAGAGTGGATTGAGATGGAGACAGAACTGGGAGCTTTGACTAGATAACACAGTAATTTCATTTTCTGTCCTCTAGCGTGCTGCACGACTGAATATTATTCATCTAAATGGAGTGAGCAGCATTCACACTCAAAGAGGAGTGAGAATACTGGGTATTTCTAAAGAGAGGCTTTGTCTGTACAGCAAAGTACTGCACCGAGATGACATAGGTGGTACAGATGCTTATGAGATCTGGAAGAATTCATCACCATAGGCCTAGGTCTACCATTAAACTATTCTCTATATGTAGTCCCACCAGGTGCGTTTCAGAAGTAGAGGGTTTTGTTAGCTTTAACAACTTTAACTGTGGCCACATTTAACCATTTGTTGCAAATATTTCATTGATTTATGCAAGAACAAAACTTATTTGAACTTCTGTTTTCATTTCTTTCTTTGTCACCATAGGCCTAGGTCTACTATTAAACTATTCTATATATGTATGTATTTTTACCAAGCTCAAGCATGTGATTTAGTTTTCCTACACATAGTACCATACATAGTAGCCATATGATGTTTCCAATTTTGCCTGATTAAAGCCTTTATCAGGTGTATAGTACTATAGTACTGCACTCAAACACAGGTGTAGCTAATAATTGGTAACCCAAGCTTTTCTGCAACTTCAACATGAGGAGAGGCCTAAAAAGCCCTAAAAAAACACCTCTGTGTGTGCAGGATGAGCTAGTCATACACATACAGTTAGGATTTAAGATGCTGATGTCTATGCTAACATATTAAGACTACAAATGTGAACTCTACAGGGGTGGTATGCTGTAAAAATAGGAAAGAACTTTATCAAACACACTGGTAGCAAAAAATATCTGCAATTTTTCAACTTGCAAGCACAATTTTCAGCAAACTTCCACGGTGATTCCACTGGGCATAGATATGTAATGTCGCGTCCGCACAGCTTCAAGTCCCACCAGGTGCGTTTCAGAAGTAGAGGGTTTTGTTAGCTTTAACAACTTAACAGATTTCAGATTGTTCCTTGATTTATCTGCTTCTGCCATTTTTTTTTTTTTCTTTTCATGATCGTGTCTCTGCATTGGATGTTATATTTTAAAAATTCACAAGATTCTCTACTGTATGCCATTTCTGTTTTTTTTTTTTTACTTCCATTCAGCTCGATCTGCTCTGTGCTGCTTGAGGCAGTTTGGTCGTGGGTTCCATCAAAAATAGACCAGCCACGTATTCTCAATGGAGCAGAGCGGAGAGCTGCTTCTGGGACACTTTTGAAACCCTGCTTCTGGTGAAAGCACGAATACAAGTCTAGGATAGTCGCTATCAGCTCTGGTGGAATCCATGCCCGGTGGAATGAAGTGGTCAGGCAGATAATGTAGCATCTAGTGAAACAGAATTGACATGAACCATAAAAAATATGCTTCAGGTAGCTGTCCAGCAAGAAGACTTTATATATATGTTATATATAGCTGATGTAGAAATGGAAGTGTATCTGTAAAGTCTGAAAGACATCTTAAAAATATGGCTGAAACATAGCTGGTCTTGACAGAATGTATGTTTTTCACATACTTTGTAAAAATAACGTGTTGGAAAAAAAAAAAGTTGCATTTACTTCATGCAGGGTCACCGCAAAAGAGGCGTATACTTCAAAGCCCAGCTCTACCGCCTCAAGCTGTATGGCCTCTCCTCAGCCGCTCACATACAGTAGCTCCCACTGCTGCTTCAGTCCTCACAGCCTGCTTTAAACTCACCACATGAATGCCTAATTCACCTAGTACTGTTACACTGCCAATGGTACAAATCCTCAGCATCCATCTTCCACGGGAGGTGAGGAGACGCTACGCTTCCAGCTCTGCTTGGTCTGCCTCTGTTCGGAGACATGGGGTTGGGAACGATTTTTCATTGACATGCTTCATCTACCACATCCTCCCATAGCACCGTGAGCTCCACAAAATCCATGATTTGCTGCACCTCTGACCATAAGTTTAGCTTTAAACTGTATTGTTGTTTTATTTTTCCTTATCTTTTATTGCAAGATAATAAAAAAAAAAAAAAAGTACCTCATACTGCATATAATGCCTTCCTCTCAGGGGTCTATTTGTGGAGTCAGACCAGCTTTACCTAGGTGCATCCTATGTTTATTGTACATTTGTTCCCTCTCTGTGTATCTTTTTGAAATGGTTATCTAAACAGTAGTGGCTACTTGAGTGTGCACTGAGGTTTACATACCCAAAAGGATTGTGTGAAGTTGGTAGGTGGGTAGGAAGCAGAGAGGAAAAAATGGTTTGGTGGTTTGATAGCAGTAAGTCATGAAATGGCACCACATAGTTTTAATACACCACAAGGACTACCTACTGTATAATACACCTTATTTTTCCATTTTTGAATCCTGACACCACTGAATAAATGTTTGAACAAACATTTTGCCACAGTTTTCTTGTTTTTAGATGTTCAAACCGAATTCCTTTATTTGATAAATCATTACTTATGTTGGATTACACAACTTCTTGTTACCCGAAAAGGTTCCTGCATGCAGCTTTTAATCATCTTTGCCATTTCGTGTTGATTTCCTGGTCTGCTGTCCCAATGGGCAGTCACTCTCAGCTCACATGACATTATTTGGATGTGAAGTCCAAGGGAAGGGGGGAGGGATACATTTTCACTGCTGAAAGACAAGGTCCTGTAAGTACATTTATATTTATTGTTCAGAATTCTTTCATAGTCTCACTCGTAGCAGTCAAGAGAGGTGACTGTGCAGTATCAGACATTTAAACTGCTCCAGTGGGTCAGTACTACACCCCCCCCCCTCTCTGCATCTGACCTCCTCACAAACCCTTAATGGAGGTCAACCAACAGTTAATCCCAAGTTAAGCCTCTTGCCAAAACAGAGTGAGGTGGAATAGATCTGGTTAGGGGACTGGGACAGCACTCTGTTGAGGTTGCTGCACAAATGTAACAGGCATGGTGTAAAAATAGCAAGATTTTTTTTTTTGTTTGTTTGTGTTTCTTAGATTCTGGAGGCTTTTTATAGATGAACCATGGAGATTTTAGTTTGTGGGCCAAATGAGTGTGGGCAGGAAAAGAAGTTAAGAGGCACACACTGAACCCTTCTTTCTTTTTCATTCTCTTTAACGAGCATCCTTAAATTTCAAATATATTCTCACAGATGTTGGTACTAACAAAAAGCAGTCATTCAATCAAGCTGTGGACGTCATCATCTATAGCAGACAAGACAATAATTAGGCTACAGTAGAACCAGGCATGCTGGTGCTGTTGAAGACAGTGACTGTCAGATTTTAACCTATCTGGACAGATACCGCTACAGCAGTACATAGCCTCCATGCATCACTGTGCAGGGAGCATCTTTGAATAGAAATTTAACATTTGTTATGGGCCCATTAAAGCGATTATTACTCTTGTCCAGAAGGAACAAAGGAGAAAACTGTCTGACATTGTTACAGAGCCACAAAGTCCACAGAGGGAGAAGGTTGAGGAGTCAATGTTGGTTTCTTTTAAGCATGACCAAAGTAGTAATTATTTCAACCACGATGTCCAAGGTTCCCTAACTTTAATCAATTTGTTATTTAATGCAAGACAACATTGTTCTCTTAACCTTGACCAAGCAGTTATTTAAGCCCAAACCGTTCACCCGATCAAGTCATTTTTGTGCCTAAGCTTAATCAAACCTCAACCATGGCAGCGTCAGATCAGAAAACACTTCTAGTTTTGCAACAGTGGTTTCTAATGGAAGGCGTTGACAAATGATGTTTTGCAGAAAGGGACATCACGTTAAACAAATCCAATTAATTTAGAGTACTTGTGTTGCGTCAGCCAAACTACATAAACAACACCTGCATTGCCATCAAATTATGGTATAGGACATAAAAACACGTGTTACTAAATTGTTCAAGATGAACATAATTACTCAAGAGACTGAGCTGCTAATATAACTGCTGCTCATGGTCTTTTGTTACTCGTTTGTTTTGGAGCATTTAATGCTTGAAAAGAACACTTAAGATGTAAGAACTGGTAGATGTAAGAATATAAGAGAATATAATAATAGAAGAACTAGAAGGTCAGTCATTTTACCATCTTACTCTTGTCTGTTTGTTTTGTGTCACTATGGTAGGTTAATAAAAGCACGTTGCTCACCAAATCATCTCAATTTTTAAATGAATAATATTCAGATATTATATCAGATAAATTACCTTAACCTTCCAAACCCCAGTAGCATTGTAGAATGTTGCTGTGGTTCACTGAGAAAATCACTGAAATGAGCATTTATTCATACTCAAAAACAGAAAGAAAGAAATTCACATCATAAGTTGGTTTTGCTTCAAAAAGAGATCAGCTGACTTTTCTGAACTCATTCCAGTGCCCCAAACAGAGGTTGGTATGGTCATTATTTTTGCAGTTATAGTGCCAAGATGTCCATTATTTGACGGGGACTGAAAACATGGTGGTAGACACATTGTCTTGAGCTCCCCAGTAGCATTGACTGTGTCTCCTTGGTTTCTCCTCTTGCCTGTTTCCTAGCCTCTTACATTACTTCCTAGGTGCAACCACATCATCGCGATCTGGCCAGTCCTCTCTGCCGACTCGTCGGCGAACTGTCTCCAGGAAAACAGCATCTGTCTCTACAGTGATTATGTGAAGAAATCCATCATCATCCATCAGCTTATGTTGTGAGAAACAACAGTCGTGTGGTAGCAGGTAGAGATTTTTGGCAACTTACGAGGAAAGAACTTTGAATTTCTGTGGAAAAGTTGGTGTAACCCAGTCAGTCCTCCCTGCCGACTCTTTGGTGAACTACCCTTGAGAAAACACCCTTCTCCACGTCACACTTGAATTCAAAATAATAGACGTGTATTGATGAATATTTTGGTTCCAGTTATTGATGGCAACTTAAACTATCTGCAATACAAAGCTCAGCTCAATATTTTCCATGTTTTGATTCACTGGGGGTGACTTTCAAATGACATTTTAAAACTATACATACTGTCTAGTTTGGAATAACTAACTAGACTAGTATACCTCTAATAAAAGTGTTATACATGACATGTTCAGTATATACACAAAAAGAAAATGTTCAGCATACACTCTAGACCACTAAGATATGTGCTCATTGTCTGTCTGCATCAATAGACTCACACTGTTTATTGACACACCATTACCGACTAGTATCTGTGAGCAGTAAAAGGCGGCAGATCTTTTAGTATTCCAAACATGCGGGTGGTGACTGGTCTTATTAACAATGAAGCCCACAGGGTTTCCGCTACCAGGCTTCCTCCACAAGTCCTTTATCACCTGTTGAGAGCTAGTGAGCGTGGGCGCTGCAAAATAAACAGAGGTATATGCCTACCTGCTGCTAAGCCCCGGTGGCCATCATCTCACTGACAGAATAAGATATCACAGCTGCCATCTGAGATCAGAGCAGCAGACCTTCTGGGACCTTCATAAACCACAGCGAAACCATGTGATCTCCAAACCATACGTAGAAGAGTTTCATAATATATTATCATGTGATCAACCTGACTGTGCAGAGGACACCTTCGGTGCTGGGAGGACGAATGAACATAATGAAGGTCTCGGCAGTGCTCTTTGTCAAGGCCAATCAGTATCTCACAGTTTCATGGTATTGGTATTATACAACATGTGATGTGAATGTTTTGCATGGGATAAAGTAAAGCTAGAAGCCCCATGTTGTGTTCTCCCACCATCCAGTGTTATATCTGACAATTCATTCACTTTACATGTATTACACAAATGTTAGATGCCAAACCACTTTACTCAACTACCATGAAAAATTCATTGAGACTACCCTCTACTCAAGTGTCTACTAGTCTGCCCTTTTAAAGTAACTTAGAATAAAAAGCACACGTGGTAATAGTTTATCAAATGTAAGAGTGATATAGCTTGTGAAGAAGTATTATACTGCGTAAGACTGACGTACAATCACAATGCGCGGTAAGAACTGAAGGTGATATAAGAAACCGACAAACTCAGAAATATCAAAAAGAACAGGTAAAACAGAATAGAAAAAAAATGTGGAAAAGTTCTTAATTGGGCCAGTTTTAGCTGACAGTGGAGGTATGAGTAGCTGCAGTAATTATGAACAAAGGACTGCCGTGAGCCTGCCTCTTCAGCAGGCAACTTCACTTTGCTGATTGTGCAGTAAAATGGAGGTGGACTGAAAGCTGCAAACTGGATGTCATAGCGGGTGACCGTTGTAATTATACATCTTTTGCAGTATCAACAAAAGCTGCTAAAATTCCTGTGTTGAGAGGAATGATGCTGAAAAACTACAGGAGCACATTGCCATTTAACCAAACATGCTTTTTTTTGTTTGTTTTTAGTATTTGTGCAACAAAATGCTCTCAGGCTTTCTCCACATCTTGGAGCAGCTCCTACAATTTCAAACTGAGGTGTTGTTTCAAATGCAGTGGCTCATTGATACCGAAGCTTTTCACTTTATAACTGTAGATGCTGGATTCCCAAAAGTCGAGTAATGATCTGGGTGATGATCTGATCTGATCTGATCATGATCTGGGGCTGATTTTGACCCAGGATGGCAGGTGAATGCAATTAACCACCTGGTGAAGTAGAAAACCAGCCCTGCTCTGGACCCCGAGGATTAGATTTGAGGAGCACAACTCTACACCATATGTACACCGCACTTGTTGTGAACTGGGTTGAACTGTGGGTCATGGAGACACTGGACAGTAGATGTGCCACTGATATGCAATACTTCTATCTCCCTTTAATGATGATTTATATTGGTTTAATGAAACAATGCTTTTAAATAAGCACTATTTTATAAGGAGTTTGCAGGCTTCTTAAAAAACAGTGTGTAGGATTTAGTGGCATCTGTCATGGTTTAGTAAGGCTGAACCCAAACGCAGACACAGGACAGGCAGGGAAGGTGAAATTATTAAGTATACTGGCAGCAATCGAGAGACGTGCCTGGCTGTTGAGAGGCAGAAGAAATCCGGGTGGAGGCTCGGCAGATGGAATGTGTCAGGCATGAGAGCTGGCTGACGGGCTTGGTGGATGGTGAGATGGGAGGCGGGCAGGTGATCCTGAGACAGAAGGAAAAACAGGTGTAAGTCTCAGACAGGCAGGCAAACTAACTAACTCAATGCAAAAGTAAACTAACCTCATATGTGTGCTGCATAGACTAACCACGAGTGCAACCATGATCCGGGGAGGACTGGCAGTTTGTCCAGAGCTCTTGGGGTGATGACTAGGTGGCAGGCAGGTGTGCTTATTGCTGAAGATAGACAGGTGTGTAGAGAGAGTGAGGAGGGGAGACCACACCCACACAAACACTGACAGAGACAGGGGAAGAGGGAAACAGGGAAACGACACACCGAGGCACAGCTGTGGCCATGACAGCATCTAGTAGTGTAGTCGCCAATTGCAAACCCCACACCTCACTCCCACCTCCCTATTGGGAAGGAGAAACTATGGTGGCTGTGTAATATGTGAAAAACATGATAGATGAAAGGCCCCATCTGGACCCAGGGTTTGGTTTGTTCATTCTGGGCTACCGTAGAAACATTCAACATGGCGGACTTAATGGAAGAGGAGCTGCAGTGTGTGTAGATAAAAAAAAAAAAGGCTCATTCTAAGGTAACAAAACCATAATGAGTCTTATTTTCAGGTGATTACACAATAATAAAATCATAATTAAGCATATTTTATTCCATTTCTGGATCATCTTACACACTGGACATTTAAGTACTAAGTAAAAGGCTGTAATTTCATGACCATATTATTATTTAAAATGGTTTGATTTATAGATGAGAAATAAGAAGCGTGTGTGTGTGTGTGTGTGTGTCGTGATTGAAACGTTATTATTTAAGAGTCAGTCCACCAATTTTGCGCATCACATAAAGCCTTTTGTGGCTCTAAAGAAAGCTGCCCGAGCATCTGCTGAAAACACAATTACAGCAAAACCATTTCACCACAACGTATTTTCATTTTCAGCTGAAATAAAACTCTGTCATTAGAGAACATTATGTCTGTTATGTCCAGCTCGGGCACTGCTGAAACAAAAAGGCATCTTAAGCGAGAAACGTTTATTGAAAAAGGTCACGCAAGTACGTCTCTTCACACGATGAAATACAGTGAAATCAAAGCATCGGAGCTTTTCCCAAAGACACTGTCGAATTTTAAACTGCAGATTTCAACCACCTATCTGACGTTCACAGACTGGCTAATCAGAGGTCTTGGCCGTGTGTAGCTCGATTTGTCTCTAATGCCAATACCAATGGCACCAATTTATTTAACATTAGAGTGGCCTCATCCAAAATAATGAACTTCACTGTCAGTGAGTTTGCAGTTGCAGTTGCTCAGCTTTTGTTGGAGCAAATTGGTTGGATTAGTGACGTTTCAATGGATGGTCTCATTTTATTTTATTAGCCCAATACTGATAGAGCAGTTCCTTTCCAAGTGGCTATAATCTATCACAAAATACTCTATGCTATAATAAAGAAAATAGTAGGTAACTGTCTAAGATGGCGTTAGAATCATTATTTCCTATACTATAAATACTTTACATTATTATTAGATATTTCTCGCCAAAACATTGCCGTGTACGAATGTGCACCTCGCTAGCTTGTCATACATATCTCTCCATTACACCTCACCACACCTATATTACTTCATACTCGGTTCACACGAAAACACATTTTGGAAGAACTCCATTAAACTCCCTCTCATTAATTACCATTTCACTAGAGTGGGTTCACGAGTTGAGTTCATTTCTGCTTAAGAGGATTCTGAAGTACACCATAATTAAAATGCACTCTGCCTCATTCTTTATAAATGGTTTGAATGGTGCATAGAAAGTGGCCAGATGTGTAGCATACTATATTTCTGTAGAAAAGACAGACAGACAACGTTATAAATACTCTACATGCTCATAAGAGTTTGGGTCCTTTTGGTGACAAGTTTTAAAGTGCGGACCTTAAATGTTTATTGGACCCTTAAATTCTTTATATGACGTGCAGAGCAACACACCCTAATTAATCCAGTATATTAAAGCTTGTCTTTTTAAATTTGTATTCATAACTTAGAAGAATATTATTTGACCTCCAGGGACCTTTTGCAGTAAATGACAGCCCATACAGTGTCACTCATGATCTATAATGGACGTGGGGACAATTTACGTGGCTGCAGTTTAATTAAACTGAAATGTTGTCACAAATTCCAGATACTGTAAACTCAAAGTGGCTGATGGGAATTGTATTATCGCCCTGACTGAAATTGGTTGGAAGAGTGAGGCAAAAATAAAAGCTAATGTACAGTGAACCGGTTATAAAAGTAAGTTCCCAGCAGGTTACATCGACACTAAAGCTTTTGAAGCAAAGCAATCTGAAGTAAGCTTACACTATTTGGCTTTTGGTCAGTTTGGTGGTGTTGCGATAATTAAAAAGTGTGTACAGTGTGTAGGATTTAGTGGCGTCTAGTGGTGAAGTTGTAGATTGCAACCAACTGAATACCACTCGCCTCGCCTTCCCCTTCCAAGCATGTAGGGTAAACTGCAGTGGCCGTGAAACTAGAGAAAAACAGAAATGGCCTTATCTAGCGAGTCCTTTTGTCCGTTCTGGGTTTGTAGAAACATGGCGGTTCAACTCCACGGAAGAGGACCCGCTCCCACTGTAGATATGAGACTCGTTCTAAAGTAATAAAAATTACTGATTCTTATTTCCGGGTTAAAATACACAAATGAAAACATAGTTATGGTTATCATATTCCATTTCTGCCAGTAGACCCCCTTAAATGTTACCCACTTCATGTACTATACCTTCTTTTGCCATTTAATGTATTTCTCTAGGCGGGGCACTTACTTAGTGTTACACATGTACAAACAAACAGTAATTCCAACTATTTTAAAGACTCATTTTAAATCCCCTGATAATGACCTCCCCCCTCTACAAAGGAACACACCAACAATGTTACATTAATTAACACAAAGTATTGACTTAACCCTTGAGGCTGCTACATAAAAATGTGTAGTAAGTAAACACTAGCCGAACTCTAACCACATAAATGTATGCAGTTGCCATAGCAACGTCAGTTACCTCAAGGCTAATGCTCCATTATCCCATACAGCGTCTAAACAGTAATAGAAAATGCATCACCACTGGTGGTTCCGTAATACATTTTCAAATAATATGTAACCTTTATGTCATAACAATTTCATACTTTGGATCACATGCCAGTGGTCTTGACAGACATTCACGTAAGATTTATTTTGTCATTTGAAATCATGTGGATGTAAAATGTTATATACTGTACAATAGTGGATTGTTTCTGATTGAACCTGGACAACTTTGACAAGCACTAAAGGGGTTAATTACACTAGATCTAGCCCAGGAGTGGCCATTATTCGATTTTAGTTCTATTAATACATTAACAGTTTATCACAGAACACAAATAAATTCTTGCAGTATAAAAGGGTTGCAAGAAGGAAGGTAGTAGTGCCAATCCCACTGGAAATTAACATGCACAAACAAACAAACACTGATTCATTACAACTGCGGGTAGCAACTCTGAACCCGTAAGCTCATAGGCTCAGTGTCTGCAACATGCAAAGCAGAGCCAGCAGGGTGCAAACTACACAGGAGCTCTTAATAAGACATGAACTCCCCTGAAAGCATGATTTATGACATTTTTGTGGAGCCTCTAAAATATTGACAGTGTGCTATTTTTTGCCATGCATTTGATCATCGTGGATCATGCGTAACGTTAGCGATTCATTATAATTACGTCATCATTTTCACTCAAAGGGTTAGGTAGGATTAGTTAGATACCTACATTACACTTTAAATATCTTCAGTAGTGTATACATATACTGAAACATTTGCAAGACACAGACATACTGACAGGAGCTTAAAATTACAAATCACAATACATTAAGGCCTTGTTAGATAGTAAGGATACAATAGAAAATGAAAGCAAAAGGTCACTAAGAAGAGTACATGCTGAGAGTGGGTTTTAGATCACATAATCCAGTCTGAATCTACTCTAATCCTGTCTTTCTGTCATTATATTTAGCAGCCCAGTGGGTCATAAGAGACTGTATGGAAGAAAAAAAACCCACTGACACACATATATACACAGCAACAGTTAGAGTTAATTAAATAATTCCTTCACACATGTAATTAATCTTTACCTTGCATTCCTTTATGTACTTTTTTTATGTATCCTCATATACCTATCACAAGACAAAACCACAGCAATCATCATATAAAATATATGCAGGGCTGCATTCTTTTTGATTCGATATGCCTAAATCAAATTATGGCAGACTAATGCCATTCACTGTAACAATTTGACTGAGCTCATCAGAATTTGAGTAGGTCTTTTCTTGGCCCCGATCCTTTGGCAACAACAAAACTACGCCATGAATTGCAACAACATAAGTCACAAAAGAAGTAAGGAAATTGAATTGAATTGAATTTTTCACATCAAATTAAATTAGGAAAGGCAGACATAGCAATATGTTAGAATATGTTAGTATCGGCTTCGGTGAACTGTATGAAAAACAAATCAATCCGAGCTTTGTTCAACCAAATCATGTTTTTACGACATCGGTGAGATTCAGTTGAAGGTTTTTTTTTTTTTCCTGCAGCTGTCATGTCAGATTAATTTATACCAGTAGTATTTGGCATTGTATTGAGCATAAGGTCATTCTATTCAGTGAGATTAAAGGGCACCAATTCAGGAAGGGTGAAAACTTAAATGCACAATGCTTCATGTTTCATTCTGCGGTTATTGTTTTGACTATTTACCTTTTCTTACATTGAGTAATCTGAAGAGCTTTTAATAAGGTTTTAATAAGCGTAAATAAGGGTGCACTTGTGTGCATGCAGTGACACGCAAAGACCTCAGTTTGTAGTGTGGGTTAGGCTCCTCCGCGACCTGTTTTGTTCTCTCCTTACCTGCGCGTCACAGCAAACACACGCCATAAGCAGCAAACAAAACGCATGAAATTGTTACAGCAAGGTGACAAAGAAGAAAAAGGCAGGTAACACAATTACAACATCAGAACCGTTGTTAAAAGCTATTGAACAGTGAAGTTTGAGGTGGCCCAACACCTTACCAAGACACTTTGTAGCTTTTTTCCTTTACGTCTGAGTATTTTGCTGCTTTTTCCACTATTTGGGTAGTAAAATAAATAAATAAATAAATAAAACTCTGAGAGACTGTTGTATTAATCTTTATAGCCTCCTCAGCTGCTCACCAGGCAGGTTCTCTTTTTTATTAAAAATGACTAGATGCATATTAAAGTGAAAGCCTCGCATTCATCCATGAACATTTATACAGCAGAGATTCCACGGAAAGCAGCTGACCTGCATATCCAGACAGGATCTAGAGTACAGTATCTCAAGGATACACGTAGGAATATAGCTTTAGTATTTTTAGTGTGGAAAGTACTGCAATATGGCTCAGTGTCAAGGAATATGTGTGTGTGTGTGTGTCTCGTACATTTCCACTTGTTAAGACACTTGATGTGATTCAATGCACTGAAAATGTACTTGGAAAGCTTCAAAAGCATTTTGATGCTACACTTGCTTTTAATGGGATGAAGGACACCGCCATTTCATTGATTTCGGTAAAACTGGTTCATGGAGAAAGTGTTTTCTGGTTTTCCTTTTGATGTTCTCCAGCTGCTCCGCCTCATCTTGCTATGATTTACATAGTTTCTTGATGGACAGAGAGTTTTACTTGTTACTAAAGTAAGTTAGTTCGTTCTGTCCATGAGACCTGGACTGGGAGCTCAAAGCACTGCTACCAAAGAGGATAGGTGAGAGGTAAAGGTGAGCCAGTGGTGAATGGTGAGCGGGGAGCATAGCCAATGTCATGTCAAATCCGGAGCTGGGCAAACAGCCAATGTAATGGGCCTCAGCAGCTTCTGCGAACACGGCAAAGATGAAGAGGCCCATTGACGGAGGAAGCTGAGAAGGGAAAAAGAGAGTGATTGAGAGGCCGTTGGACCAAAGTAAATATCAGGCTGGTCTTTAGTTATTGACGAGAGCTTCATGAAATAAAAGGCTGAAAGACAGATGTGGAGGTAGGTGTCTTGCTAAGTAATGTAACCGTAACAAATGCATGTTTACAAAGCAGAAGCTACTCAACAGCATCGGCGTAAGAGACTAAAAATCTCAAGGATTAGGACATATATGGATGTTCTGGCAGAATGGTGTTTATTCCTTTAGTAGAGTTCCAAAGACTAAAAACAATTCCACATTGAAGCTGTTCTTTGCACGTTGAGGTGATCCTGTAAGTCAGCCAACAAAAGGACAGTAATAGGGCCAAGCGTGACAGGAACACTTAACCAGCAGAAATTAGTCCTTCAACTGTAGAACATTACTGCACGTCATTAACAGCCTTGCACAATACCGCTGCATCTTATATGTATTTTGATATCAGAGAGCAAATTCATAACGCATGATAATTTCACTCAGAGGTACAGTATTCTGACTTTCAGCAAAGTCAAGGGAACTATGTCCACACACCAGCCTTTTCTGCTTGCCCACCTTGTATCTGTATTAGCTACACATTAGAGTTTCCCTCGCTTGATGCCAGTAACACACGACTGTCAAAACACAAAGGTTTAAGTAGGCCATCTTATTGATGCAGTTGGTTGCATCCACCACTGCAGTTATAATGCTGCGAGGCATTTCCTGTCAGTTCTGCAGTTGCACCACTGAGGCTGTTCATTGACTGAGAGCCCAGGAGAAGCTTCATTGACATCCAACACATCAAACATGCCTGGAAGGCATTTCTTCACCTTCTCCAAGAGTCGGTCCTTTTGCTGATAGGAAAGACACACGCCTTCACTTTCGAAGGAGAGAAAAAAGCTGCACTTTTGAAAAGCAATTTTTCTATGAAGTTTCATATTTTGTATTCCGTGTTCAGTGGGCATAATGATAGATGTAGAAAATGTCTTTCTTCATTCATGCAAACTATTCTCTTTCATGTTTCTGTCACTCAGTTACCTTCCTCACACTACCACACTAACTAGTTTTAATGAAAGACCAAAGACATTTTGCTGTTGTCATTACAGCCCACAACATTTGGATGAGCCACATGTCAAAAATACTAGAATTTGATGCCGTTTAATTTAAGAATAAAACAGTGTTTTTATCTTAAATGTAACCTAAGCATCATTCAAGCTCTCAGTATTATATAAAGTCCTTTGTTGAAGTTGTTTTCTGCAGTGTGGTGCTGCTGCTCAACTCAGCATCTAATTAGAAACCTTTCCATACAGCCCTATACATAAAGTTAAGTTAACATGGTTTTATCATCTCACTCGGTGCACCAAGCTCTAATAAATATATAAATTCCAGCTTTCAACAAGACTGGGTTAGGCTTTAAAGTTTAAAAAGTTTTTCATTTCTATCATCAGCAGAAAACACATCAGCATATCTCACATGCAGCCGGTGGTTACCGCTACAGTTCTTCTTCCTTACATATATCTGGCACTTTTGTCATAAGTGACATTTGTTTTTCACAGACGCATTTGGAGTGCTTTGGGATTCATAGTGTTGACTTTGAAATGTGGAATGCGGGAAATGAGCCACCACTCTATAAATGGCTGATCTACTCAGCCTTAGATACAAACGAATGCCAAAATGACAAAATCTGAAAGAAAAACCTACCAAAACAACAAATTCACAAACAGTAAGAACAAAAGAAACCATTTTATTTTCATTACCATACCATGCAAGGATACAGTTTGACACCATTCCTACCGTTTCACTCAGCAGCAGTACTGCAGATACCTCAAAAACCTACACACACACACACACACATACATTACTTTGAAAGTCAATTTCAAACTGAATTATAAATACACCTTCCTTTGGCTGCATTCCTGGCTGCACTCAGTAATGGAAGTCGGGTACAGATGGACAATGAAATATACAGCATGTAAGCAGTATATTCATTCCAGCCCATGTCTTAGTAAAGATTGAATATGTTTCTTTGACCACAGATATTTGTAAACACGGTGTACTCGGCTCACCCCACACACACACACACACAAATCATTAGCAAATCTGGAAGCAAATTGATGCATAGGCAAAACCAGAAAATTAAATAGTTTCTTCAAGTCTTATCAGGCTAATTTATTTGAGATCTCTTTGAAATATTTTTTATTCAGTTTTAGAAATGGGTTATTTTGTGCATATTTTGTATCTGGCCTTCCCTTACGACCGTAACTACTAGACAAGGTCCATGTTTTTTGTTCAGTGAATGATGAAAAGTGCATACCTAATGTAACTAATAATTAAATGTTACTTTTTAGTACATCATGTTCCTTACTGCTGTTGCAAAACCTTTAATAATAGGTAATATCGCCTCCCTGCACCAAAGCACAAAAATAAATAAATAAATAAATCACCTTTAAATATATAGTGAGCATACACAGATCAGGGGATATACATCAGGGAACAATAAATTATGAACCAAGGCTCAAGCCCCAAATTAATTATGCACTGTTTTATTCCACTCAGTAAGAGCTTCTTGTGTGATGTCCTTTGTGCAGTCCGACACGAGGTAGTTAATTTTAAAAGTGTTGTATAAGCAGAACTGGCCTGTACCGTATCTGAAGTGGACTTAATACTGCTCTTCAACAGCATTCATTCCCGGTCTATTGTCTAACCATCTTGCTGTGACCCAATTTCATCAATATTCCACTGGATTAACGGCGGCCGAACAAAAGATGAACAGCAAGAAAATAAAGACAGAGCTTGCAGCAGCTTCATCTAGTTTTGCTTTTCTAAGCAAACTGTGCCCTGCGTGTACAAATAATCTATTTCTTAACATTTTATGATACGATCTTGTTTCCCAGTCTTTATCTTTTCAGTCTTATCTGCCTCTGCAGTGGACTGCAGCTCCGCAATAAGGTGAACTAAAATGACAAAACGCGATTGAACATTTCTTTTCTTTTTTTTTTACAGCTTTGCTATCAGGTGTTTTTCTGTTTTTTTTCATGCATAACATATGACGTAGTATTCAGGATAGTAGCTTTTCTTAGAAGCTACAGCAGCGTGTATATTATACATGTTATTAAAACTCTGGCATTTTGTTTCCTATATTAAATGATCACTTCTTTGCAGAGGAAGAAGCTGTTGTGACACGTCACGGCTCATCAATGAATCTACATGCGCACAACTGTGTTGTACATGGTCAGTCTGGTAATTTTATACACACACACACACACACACACACACACACATAACACACTCTCTGTTTATAAGAAAATGCTAAAATATTAAATTGTAGGTAAAGATAGCAACAGTGTGTTTCACATTTGCATGGATTCTGGACATCTTTACTCATAATAATTTACACTGTAGCCTTTAAAAAAAAAAAAAGAGTCTATTTTCATTACAAAATAGTGCTACAGCAAAGTGATGCCATTTGCTCGGTGTACTGCAATTGAAAATGATGACTGTCTTTTTGTGTTTTTTTCTGCATGTGGTCACATAGTACATATTTCTTCATCAAAACAGCTGGCTGTTACTTATATGTTTTATATAAGGATAATTGCATATGTGGATATGCATGTTAGTTGACCAGTGAGAAAGATGGTGCACCAAACAGATTAAAGTAGGTCTCCTAAAAAAGCTGAGACGTGCATCAAATTCTGCCCACGGAACATGCATCGATGCAAATTTAATATGAACACTTCTGCTTCATGCGTGTAGACTCCACCTCAACACTGGACGCTGGCCGAGGGGAAAACATATGTGCATATTAAATGTGGAACACAAAT
Organism: Miichthys miiuy; assembly: GCA_036365135.1. NCBI lineage: Eukaryota > Metazoa > Chordata > Actinopteri > Sciaenidae > Miichthys > Miichthys miiuy. The sequence goes on from CM071603.1 coordinate 27,201,565, forward strand.
ATTCCATTTCTGTCCATCATTTTCTCCAGATGAATTAATGATACGTTTTCCATGGCTGTCCAGGCTATCATACTCAAAAGAACATTCTCTATAAGCTTTCTGTAAAGATGAAACCTGAAACCTGTTGAAGGCTGAATACAAATCTAAATGTCCTCCAGTACTGAATAACTGTCCAGCAATCAAAGCTTAATTGTGTAATGTGTGAGTTTTTGAGTTTGCCATTGAGCTTGTATATCCAAGAAAAAGGGCAATAGCATTGAATTCCACGAAAAAGGTCCCACGCCTTTTCATCAACACATGAACAATTGCAAATTTAAGCGTTGAACTATTATTCTTACATTAGATAAAAAGGTGGAAAAGAACCATAATGATGTCTCACCTGTAGGCACTGAGCCATCATACTGAAAATTCTTAATCTGAGAAATATTTTCATTTAATGTAAGCCTTTTACTTTTAAAGTGCTTACTTTTAACATTTGTCAATCTTATTTGGAGCAGAGGAGGCAGTGTGACACAATCCATTATAAAGTCAATTATGTAACCAAGTTCATGTGTGAAATCCCCTTTGTGAAGCCAAAGTCTCCGCTGTGGCACTTTCTGTGCTCTTTGGGCAGGCCCAGACAATTTGTCTTTGTTACTACTAATACTACTACCCTTTGGGTATAGGCACAGACACTTTGTTTTTGCCTACCGCCTCTACATACTGTAATTGAAAATGCAAGCAGCAATGTGGCAATAGGGCGATAAAGTAGCATCACAAGTTAGGACATTAGCAGAAACAATTTTGTTTGGTAGACAGTAGTCATTCACGGTCAAGAATGAACTTCACACTCCAATTTCTTGCACAAATTTCAAACAAATTCTTCCTTTGTCTTGGTTAAATTAAAAACTTGCAACGATTACCCAGTTATTGCCTAAACGTAATATTTTTTCCCAGGTCAGCTAACCGTAGCAGTTGATCCTTTTCAGGCATTGAGTGAAACTATTCCTAGTACAATTGTGTTACACTGAAAAACAGGCATAGTAATTGCACTGCTCTGCAGATCCTCATGAAAATTCAATATCAATGTATTTTCACTCGTCACTATATTCCTCTTGAGCACCTGTCAAAAATTGCTTTGCAGCACTGGCAATGCAACTCAGTATCAACTCAAATCTCCTCTGAGTCCTTCCTAATCCATTGCTATTACCACTTTGCACCCCTTTAAGTCCCCTTGGATTGATTCAGTTTTCAAAAACCTGCATTCACTGTTGTGAAATGATGCTTTAAGAGGGGAGTCCAGAAAGGTGGGGTGAAAACTAAAATATACTAAGCAGTAGGTTCAAACATCGCATACAACACCTACATCATTTGTTAAACTTCTAAAATTATTTATTATTTTTTTGTAAATTATTGAGTTTTAATGATGATGGCAATGATACGCAAATTTAACTCCTGGTCGAATGACGGTAGTTGAACTAAGAATGAAATTTGAGGTCATTAAAGGTTGGCCACCAATTTACAGTAAGGCCGTTTGCAGCCATGAAATTTGATACAAAAATTGATTCCTTGGCTCACAGCTGATATGAATGCTTAAATATAGCTTGTTAACTAACTTTGTACCTCTGGCAATCCTGCCAGCCACATTCCCAAATCCTGAAACCCATTCATTGTCATTTTCTTATCCACTAAATTAAATTAAATTTCACTCCCACATTCAGCCATTCCTAGGTGCCCTGCAATTACTGCTTTCCCCCCCAGTTCTGGTCATCTGACAGCAAACATGAGGGGTTATAGTCAACCTGTAGAGATACTACTAAAGACCTTTACTCAAGCAGTAAAGACATCAAGATAAAAAGTATTACAATGATCTCATTAATAAACATGGTTCCAACCCCAGAATCCTGCTCAGCACCATAAGTCATACAAGTTCACCCCCTGCTGTTACTGAACCGTCCATTAACAAACGTGAACACTTTTGATCTTTTTTTTCACTTTGATCTTCATTTAGTAGCTGACTCTGGTTAACACATTGTTTTAATCCTGTTGGATCTGTCTGTGGCCTTTGACACTGTTTTGACACTGACACTGCATTTCAGGTTTGGTTTTAAATTGGTTTCATCCTTATCTTTTGGGAGGTCATTCCGTATGGAAATGGGTAATTATCAGTCGACTCCATTACCACTAAAATATGGAGCTCCACAGGGTTCCGTCCTACTGGCCCCTACCATTTTCCATTTACAAGCTCCAACGTGTTCATATTATTAAAATAACACTATCGGTTATCATACTATGCTGATGATAAACAATTATATCTGTCTTTTGACACTAATGATACCAATCACATCTCTCTAATTTAATAACAGTCATTCAAATATTAATTTAATCCCAGTTAGATTACTACAACACTCTTTCTTCTTCACTTCCCTTGCCTCACAAAACAAAACGCAGCAGCCAGACTCATGACCAACATGAGAGAATACATCTCACCTGTTTAAAAATTGCTTAATTGGCTCCCAGACCATTTTAGGATTGATATTAAGATTTTAATGATCACTTTTATGTGTACTATATTCCATAGAGAATTATATAGCTGACCTCCTGACCCCTTTTGAGTCGACATGCAAACTGAGATCCTCATTTCCTGGTTAAACCTTAAAATTTAAAGGTGACTGGGCCTTTTCTGTTCAAGCCCTTCAATTGTGGAATGGCCTGTTGAGTGAGATAAGTCAAGCTAATGAATTGTTACTAAACATTTAAGTCATTGTTAAAAACCCACTATTTTAGACTTGATTTTTATTGGTTTTACTGTTTGTTTTATCACCATTCATTGCATTTTGTTACAATACTGAATGTTGCTCATTAGATTTTAACTGAATGGAAAGTGTTTGTGAATAGCTCAATATAGTGTTCCTATTACTGTCCCACCTGCTTGGCCTCTTTGCCTTTTTTATAGATATGTTTGCCTGCTCAGACAGCCATCGTAGTTTAGACCCTTGCCTGCCTTGTAACTCAAACTTTTTGCAACTTCTCCAGTAAATAATTGAAGAGACCCTGTTGCCTGCATATTCAATGGCCGCGATGTGGCATTTACCAAAGGATGAACACAAATGGTTCATGATATGCCTCAGTAGTTGCTGGTCCAGCTAGAAAGATAGAAACCCATGCCAGATTCCCAATTGCAAACACTGCCAACTGTGTTAAATTGAGTGCTGAACCAGCCAGGGATTTAAGGCCCTGAACGCTTATAATTCACCCACACAGGTGTCTTCACTTGAAAACTGATTAGACCTCCTGCCAGAACTGTGTGGACATTTACTTACGTACCTACTTAATGACATGGACAGGACATCACCCTCACCCGGTAATAAAGGTGGACAACATTATTTATTTACAGACTTTCTTTGGGTTAATGTGCACTGAATCAAACATAACAGGTATTGTTTCACAGTGGTTTTAAAAACATGTATGACAATGCTGTATTTTCCTTTTTCTGTGCAGCACACACAGTGGTTGTGAAAAAATGGTGGGATTTAAGTGATCAGTGCAAAATGAAATAAAAAGAAACCTGGGATCTTGGTAGTCCAGGTGTGAACATCATTCTTTGATCCCCGTGTTCAGAGGAAGACAACAAAAACCTCATGTATGAACACTAAGCCCATTCACGTGTCCTCCAGTGTGTAAAGACAGCAATCTTACAGGTTCAATGCATGTCACGAGTCTTTATCTTCACGGATGGTACATATCATGAAAAGAAACGCTGACATGGAAAAAGAGCACTATAAAAAACATGTGTTACATTCCTGGCCTGAAATATATAAAGAAATATGGAAATTAGTTAATTGGATATGATTCAGAACAAAGCAGAGAAGAGAGGAGCAGCTGGCCTAACATTTGTTTGTTTGTGTGTCACTTGATACTGGCCAGAGTACAACTTGAGCCAATGAAATTTGTCACGGCAAACATGACCATGGGAATCTGATGCTCTTTTAGTTGGATGCCAACACTTGTTGTGTAGGGTATCCAGATAGTGTTTGGTTGCCAGGCTAAAGGTAAGGTATATGGGCCGGCTCTAATCCACAGCTCACCCTTATGCGGTTCTGCATTGGTGCTTCATTTACAGTCCATTTGTTAGACATTTAACACGTAACCAATAACTTAACAGTCTTTCTCTCAATGGCGACACTCAGAAACCTTTTCTCCAAACTCCAACCCACTCCTGCTCTGAATCAACTCCCTTAATCATTCTTGCTCTCAACTAGGTGGATTTAGCCCATGCACCTACCATGACAGCATTGCAGGACAGGCAATTTACTTCTCCTATTATAAGGTGACAAGTTGACAATGAGAACTCATTGTTCAGGTTGAGTTGCATGCTACATAATGTCATTCATCAAACACTTCCCTGGTTCTTCTTTTCCTTAATTTGCACCACAGTGCTACAAACATAAGTCGAATCAACTTGTTTATTGCAAGATTAAGTATGATTTATTTGCTGATTTGAATGTGTCTTTCCAATCAAGGTTTCAATCAGACTGTCCAAGTTCTTGCACCTACAAAAGGTGTTCCACAAGGTTCAACTTTAGGTCCTGTTCTTTTCCCCATTTATATGGCTTTGTCTCTTTATTGAATGGCTGTCAAGTGCATCTTTATGCTGATGACACTATTGACACTGTTGTGCCATTCAGAACCTGCAACTGCTCTTAAAAAAGCTCTTATTGAATCTTAATTATAATGGTGTGAGGACCCTCTAAACAGGCCTCTCCCTCCACGAGCCTTGGTGGTTGGTCAGCCAGCCCCTCCTTTTCTGGCTTCCACCCTGTTTAGTGTTGTTGTATTTTGTTTGTCTTTTTCTTAATTTCCTGTTTTGCTATGTGAAATAAACTGAGCCAGGTGGTGATGAAGTAGAGCTTGTCCTTGATCAAATTAGCCATTTCGGTAAGATGAAGTCTTTGGTAATTTGGCCTGGTTTGGTTTGTGTTGTTGCTACCTCCTGTGACAATGGATGTTTGACTAATAGGAAGGCTGCTTTGGTATGTTTTCAAAACTGGTTTAAATCAGTGCACTGTGGGCTCTGCATAGCAGGGACCTAATGGAAACGTTGGTTTCCAGTGAATAAGTACTCTGCACTAGTGCCTGAAATCTAGTTTGTTAGTTCTGTGTTGGTTAACCTAGGTTGAGGATTACTCTGCTTTGTTTCTGTGGGCTACCTTTTGATTTTCTTAACGATTTTCTTAGGACTTTGCATTTGTGTTTTGAAGAAGTTGATGAAGTTTGTTGAATGGTATGGGTGAATTACCTTCCTCTTTGTCATGCAGTCAAGGATTAGGATTTTATTATTTAAATTTAACATTAACATTATTGTAAATGAGGAATGGTTCTTCAGTTTAAATAAAGGTTTTGGAAAAGTGGAAAAAAAATGTAGCGCCATCAAACATCACGCACATGCTTTGTCCATCAGTAACCATGTGTATCGCTTGCTCTGTGCAAGGTAAATGCTAAAGACTGTGGACAAAGAGAAGATTCCATCTTCACAAGCCACATTAACAGATCACAGTAAGAACTCTTGAAAGGGTCTGGCTGTGAGACAAATAGGACTTGGTATCACCGTTTATTTAACTCAGGCTTCCACGTCTCACTCAAACAGTCTCCCCACTGTGTTCCTTGCCAACACATCCATCTTATAAAACAGAACGCTAACACTTCACATAAAAAGGTATTCATATCCTCAACAAAATATCTGTTTTGCTGGCTTGAAAAATGGGAACATACTGGATCTGGTAGCAACATAATAGATGAATAACCAGTGACTCCCAAAATTACAAATATGAATATATGACCGATGGAGGTTGACCGATGGAGGTTAGCCTTGTTTGAAGCCTAAAAAGTAACTTTTGCTATGTCGTAAAGCAGATTGCGGTTGTGTCACATGGAAGATACGTATTTCTTGTCCCAGGTTTTCCTCATCTCGATTTCTTACTTAACCCACTTTCTTTAATATATATCTAAGAGAGACTGAAGACTGTGTTTGCCTGTTTATCTCTGTTACTGTGTCTCACAGTTGGCCTTGTCATGAAAGTGTCACACTGAAGGTGATTTGTGGTACTTTTAAGGACAATAGAATACATTTGTTTCATGAACAAGTTTTAGAAACGTAGTGTCCAACAGCTATAGGCAATTTCCCCCTGTGAAAAACATTGAATAGATTTTTGAAACCTGAGTGGGAATGCCACTGTTCCTCCTAACTTTTCCTTCATATTAAAATGGCAAATGCTGCACCCCTATAGCAGGTTACGGGTAGTGAGGGGTCCGCAGTTGATGGCATTATGAAACAGAGCACTTAATAAATCACTGTAACCACAACAGGAGCTTGAGCATACGATCATGAATGTGCCCAAAACATATTAGGATGTATAGTATTATATAGTATTAGAGAAACACAAAGAAGACCAAATGGATGATCTCCTCGGAGTTAATGATGACATACGAACCAGAATAAGTAAGACATTTGTAAAATAATATTTCCTTTTGAAAAGTTTAATTGAATTGCAGAAAGCATAGCACTTTGTTATTTTGGACCAGGGAAGAGTTTCGACTGATCAAAGGACATTTATCTCTAGCCTCTGCTCTGCAGAGAAGTTGGTTTATGGTAAAATATCAACTGACCACTACTTATTCTATATGGCTCTAGTGAAGCATGACTACAAACTGACTACTGCACTGATGTTATGAGAATGATTTATAAGATAAATGAAACCAAGATATCAACTTTAAGGTCAGACCTTTGAATATTTTATGTCCACCGTTATAAGACTGTCAGTGCTCGAATTGGTTTATGATCCTAAAAAAAATCCAGTCATAATCACCACAGTATGCTGAGAAACAACAACAATACCACCTCCTGTGATCAAAGGATCTAAGCACAATTTCGGACTTCTGATTAATCAGGATTATCTGAAATGCCTCTGAGCTGTTAAGAATGTCTCAGTGATATAACACCAGCTACAAGCTTGAGGTCTCCTGAATCTGAATTCATGCACGCTCAATCTCAGCTCCCTTTGACTCACCTCAGTAATTGGTTTCACTGTGATCTACAGTGGCTGTTAAGCTATTCATAAAGGGGAGCCGACATCGCCGCAGGGAAACCTGACTGAGCAAACCGCAGTGTACAGCCCGGCAGTATGATGCGCTTAGTTAGAAATAATAAAGAGAGGGAGCTCTGGTGCTTTAATTGCAGCTCATGATTAAACTGAAAACTATTTAATTCAATGGACACAGAGCTAACCATTATCAGAGAGGTATTCCCAAATAACCTGATCTCAGCATAAGCAGCCCGTTGCACGCTAAACCATTAGCAGCTCGGTTAGGGAGCAAATGCATCAGCCTTATTCGTACCTCGATGGTGTTATGATTTCACGTGATGCAAAAAGTAGAATAATTGTCTTCATAAAAAATACACTAAACAGTTCCCTCACCTATTTGTTTTTGCTAAGAATACGCAGAGTATGCAGAAAATAATGCAAGCATCAGCTGAAATTCTTCAGTAATGGTGAAGGTTGTGGTGCTTATCAGTACTCAGATTTGTCTCTGATCATTTCAGACTTCTATTTCTATTATCATCACTAAAGCTATTTAAAATATCATTACAGAAATGTTGAATTTCACATCATGGTATATATATAATTTGATTATATAGTTAATCACTTAGAGGTAGTTGACTGACATTTTCATTAGTCGGAGGCATCCTTTTCTTAAATATCCGTTGATGTTTTGTTATCTGCAGTATGTCAATGCAAAACCGGTAACCCCTCTGAACCAATAAGCTTTAATCCAATCAGCGACGCTTGAAAGAGGGATGTTGCACTGCAGTGGCTCATTATCAGCACCTGTGGGGAATCACACAAACTCAATTCAAGAGGACAATCATTTGGTCTTGTGGTATTGGTGTTACAATTATTTTGTTGGGAAGACAGTGTTCGGTAACACAAATGAGTTTCAAGGTTATGCAGTTGTTTACTCTGCTTCCATCTGTTATAGCTGGAGATATGCAGATTGAATACATATGTGTTTTCTAATTTTTGCATTTCAGATACTCCATGCAGTAGCTGTACCCTCTGGTGAGCGTTTGATACTTAGTGTACTATTATACATTGTAAATTCTTATGTTTAGGACCATAGATGAGGTCACGTTGGACTCACTGAACTTGGGATGGGAGTTTTTGTTTATTCATTTCCATATTCATAGTTTAAACCTTTTGAAAGTATTGAAATGTAATGCCACCTTACATCTTTATCAACATATGAGGAAAGATAGCATAACCTAGATTACAATCTAATAAATTACAAAATGATGACAAAAATTACACAAACTGAGGATAAACGGTTATGAAAAATGGAATGGAACGGAATATTTATATGATATTCAACTACAACCACGATCTTTCCTTAAGCTAGACCAAAGTGATTTTATAGCCTAAATCTAACCACCCTGAGAGTTACGGCTGATATACATGGGACAGACTTACAATGCACAGACTCACACTGTGTGCATTTGCTAACAATAATGCAGTTTGTTATGCAGCGTTCATAGGCTGCATTTACAGGTTATAAATTAATTAAGTGGATCATTTTAATGACATGATTATGAATACGCATTGATTTATCTTAATGTAAAATCTAAAAACATCCACGGGTTGCTCAGCTGCATCGCATTTCTTTTAATCATTTTTTTCTGCATACATTTACATGACATTTTATGTCGTTTTTTTAAGCTGGAATACCACGTAGTCAGAGAAAAATAGAGCAGCCACACACAGTTGATCATAAAGGACACGCTCTGCTGCAGGCATCGCTCAGCTGCTGCATCTGCGTCCCATGTATTTCAGCCGTTAGGACATAAATTTGGACCACCCACCCAAACCGCTTCATTAAAACTCATGTGCAGTACAAGAATGTGGCATTTACTTGTGTGAGTAAAAAAACAAAAAAAAAAAAGAAAGAATGCTAATGAACAAACTCCAAGCAGCAATTCAATCTCCCTCAAATTGTTGGCAAAACAAATTAGGTGCACAAAGTGTGGCTACATGAATTACAGGATGGGTTGTGCGTGGACTTAACGCATTGTGACAAAGACAGACATGTCCTCCGTTTGTATTTAATTTGGGGAACACCGATTTATCGAACAACAACATCTGATGCCTGAAATCTCTCAGCAACTCAAGCATTTCATGTACTTTGGCGTTATGAATGTATAATAAACTCCACCTCAGTTGTCACCGACAACTCAGCCTGTATTTCTTAGACAATTAGCATCTTGGAAATCATTGCTACCTTTAGGCAATAATTTCATCATAGGATGAAAGTGATCTTTAGCAGTCACTGTTTTTTTTTTTTCTCCAACTAGAAACATAAAAGAATGAAATACAAACTAACAAACTCATAAGAACCCTTGTACTCTTTTGTGTGTTTCCACATGTTTTGTTCATACACTGAATTTCTCCATCTCTCCCTTTGGTAAGTTTCTAAATTCGCAGAGCCCATGAGTTGTCACATCATCCCATTAAAGACAGGGACTTGGACAAAGCACAGTGAATGAACAGTCAAAGAGTTGCAGCACAGTAATGAGAGGGGGATGTCAGGAGAGAGAGAGAGGCTAGTCCTGATGTGCTGTCACAGAGGATATTCTCAAGGCCTGATCAGCCTCCTCTGCAGGCTAGATGCTCGAGCACAAAGGCACATGCACACACACATTTCAAGCCAAATAACAACCCACGAGGTACATTGGGCTGTGTGCAAAACAAGGGCACGCACACCATTTCTGAATCAGTAGCGACTTGACTTGAGCTGTGAGGATCCTGAGGGCCTCACGTCACCACAGTCCATCATCCCTCCCGCAGCCACTGCTGCTGACAAGGTCACACTCTTCAAAGGATCTACTTGGCTTGTGCCGAATACACTTTTCCCTAAAAGGAGCTGTCTCATCCAATTAACCCGTCACAACGGCATTTGACTGACAACTAGAAACAATGTAGATTGCTAAACTGCCATTTCCTTCAACAACAATGTCAAAATCCAACTGTAAGTACTGAAGTGACATCTCCTGGGAAACATTTGGGGTTTTGTGTGGGAAGTTGGAAAAATTGTTCACATGATTTTTTTTTTTACTGTTGAGGGAGTTGTAGTCAATTTCTATCTCACCATCTCAACTTTTCAAATTTACCTATACAGTTGTACATTTTAAAAATAAGGAATCTCAATGAAGTGTCACTATACGTTCAACAACCCGTGTTTTTGCAGTTGGAAGAAAGACTGGATGTGAAAGCTGGTTAAAGACCAACCAGAAAACTCGAACAAGACTGCTTGTAGAGATGTCATTCTGCTTTACAGCTGGTGCAATTCGTTTGTGGTGTGAAAAGGAAAGCATACCAACTAGTATATATGTGATTTAATGAATTAAAGATTAAGTATGAGTATTTATATCTGGTGGTCATGGGAACTGTTAAAGAAATCCCTATAAGCAATCTATAATGCATAATTATGCAATAATTGCATGGTAACCATGGTAATGTATAGTGTATACGCAAGACAATTGTGAGATATTCCCTGATCAGAAAGCGATATAATGGGTTAAATCAGAGGTGTGTTGAGTTTGTGTTTAAAACAAGTGAAACATCAGTTGTTTAGGAGGTAGAGCGGACCATCCACGGATCATGAACACCTCCTCCTGTCCATGTGCCTTTGGCAGGACACTGCCAACAACATGGTCAGAGCAACACTCCTCAGGTAGCTTGCTACGATTGGTGCGTAAATGTGTGCGTGATTGGGTTATTAAGTGGCAAAAATCGAATAGATGAGAGCCCTTTTGATTCTGCCTCCATCAAAGCGGACAAGCATTATAACTAACTACCTTATTGAACCTCCAGGTAACATATTTCTAACAGCGTCTGTCCAATGTGAAGTTACATTGCTGTGTCTGCTGTACATATATTGACTTGCCAGGTCACACACTTTACCACTTTCATCCTCTCTGCGGATGACCTGAAGCCATAGATCTTCTTGTACCGTCTTACACTCTTGGGGGAAGTAAAGAAAATTGTGAACAGCCTTTTTTTTTTTTTATTATTATTGCTGTTGCAGCTCTTAGGCATGGTGCAACTAGAGGCACTTTTATGCCTGTTGCTTCTAAAAGGGGTTGTGGTCACTCTGAAGACAGAAGATTGATGTATGCCAGCTCTCGTGTACAGCACTAAATAAATGCAGCAATTTACCATTTAGACATCCCTTTGACGGTATGGTACAAGCCTCGTAATTATCCTGTTTTTTTCACCATTATTTGTGATGAGGTATCTAAGGAGAGATCAATAAATCCAGAGGGTGCAGTAGTTCTGAAATGTGGCATCATATAGTGGTAATCTTTAGAAACGTGAAGTTTTTCGGATCTCACAAGGTTTGGACCCAAACAGCTAAACAGTAGCCATGCTGTCAACCGCCACATGGTTTTGTCAAAGCAAGTAAGCTCAACTAAAAAAAAAAAAAAAAAAAAAAAGGAGACATAATATGTCCTATTCCTTATCACCGAAAGCCAGAAGTGGAGAGAAGACCTTCCTTCTCAAGTACAGATCGATATCAACAGGTTTGCCCAGCAGGAATTGTATGGCCAGCTGCTTTTTCAGGGCTCTCTGTATTCCAACAGTGTACATGCCCTGAAGCCTTCAGTGACCCCTGACAGTACTGCTTTCAGAGATGCCTGAGATGGTAGTCATGATGAAGAGTAGGAGGGAGAGAGGGCATCTGTGAGGAGTTGGCACCATATTTAAGTAGTTCCTCCCACAGGGAGTGGAAACAACTCCCACACACTCCTATAGCTTACAAGACTACGAGCCAGAAAGTAGAGATCTTACTCAAAGTGGGAGAATAGATTTAGAGTTCATAGATTTGCCAACATGTGTCTTTCTCATCATTCTTGTTCATGTTGCGTTGTCGAAGTCCCATTATATATTTTCCAGATATCTGTCTGCTGCACTAGGAGCCCAGAAACATTGGTCGTTGCCCATCCATCCATCCATCCATCCATCCATCCATCCATCCATCCATCCATCCATCCAGAGTTGGTTGACTGTGGCAGCAGGTTTAGCAGCACGTTCCAAACATCTCTCTCCCCAGCAGCGCATTCCACCTCCTCCTCCTCCTGGGGGATCCTGAGGCGTCCAGATGGGCTATACCTTAGCTGGCTCCTTTTGACACAAAGAAGCAGCGGTTCTATTCTGAGCTCCTTCCAGATTTGCGAGCTCCTCCCGGCTATTACCCCAGAGGCTAAATCGTTGTCAGATAATAGCGGGTTCAAAGATTGTGCAAGAAGTTACTTTTAAAAAAAAAACTTTAAACATTAAAGTGTCCATTTGTGCATCATATACGTAAAATATAAATATGAGACTAAAATGAGTCGTTAAAAATGTAGATGTGTTAGATTTTCACAATAAATGTTACAAGAAAACAAATGAATAGAGAATAACCAGCAGGTTACGTTCTCTGTTTGAACTAACTGCTGTAAACCATTTTCAGTCCTTCCCTGAGTTTCTGTAACTCTGACCTCTCTTTCAGTTTGATGATTTGACTTCATAATTTAAAAGTTTCCCACAGATAATGATGCTCCATCACAGAGCCACCCACGGCAATGCACAAACATTAACCTGTCTTTAAAACATCTCAAAAACTGACACTTGCAAATATAAATATCCCTACACTTCACAAATGTCAAAGACGAAATGTTTGGCTTGGTTGCATAACAGCTAAGCAGTTACTTACTGTGGCGGTGAGAGGCATTCACAAATTAGCGACATATATACAATGCATATACGGCAAAGTTTCATTTCATTCTGCAGTATTTGAAACTATAAATCGTGCCCTTTGACACCACAGTTCATTTCTTTCATCACTGTTTTATTGAACTTAGAGTTCAGACCACTCCTGTCAACACTGCAGGTAGCTGACAGCACAGAACAGAGGGTTGTCATGTCAGATATCCACATACCTCGCCCTTTTGTACTTAAAAAGAAGACACAGAGACTTGTTGTAGAGTTTATTGTTCATTATCTGTTTTGCTTTGCGCTGTGCAGTTTCCTGCAGCACTAACAAGTTCTTTATCTATCTATATCTGTCACATAATCTTGTATAGACTATTATAGCTGATGGGAATTTGCTGACTTTACTTGAGACAGCATTGCACTCACATTAGTTTAAGTGCTACACCAGGTTTGGATACTGTGTGTACTGTATATGCCTGTTGTCTAATTGATCTTGAAATTTTGAGTTTTGACTTCAGTGGCTCTCTGCCGTTATTGTCTTATTCAATTTTAATTATTTATCACTCACTTCTCTATTTATCTGAACTTTTCTGTGTCCTTTCTGTAACACCCGAAGTTCCCCTCTGGGGATCAATTAATGATTTTCTTTTCTTTTCTGTAAAAAGACAGATTAGACAGTTAGCTGAGGAGAAACAACGCATCAGGTAGCTAGAAAGGTAAGTGCACGGCGTCTGCTGGATGTGTACAGTTGCTACATTTATCCCAGGTGATAACGTTGTTCTGCTTGCCAAAAAAGAAAAGCGTTAAAGCTGTTTTAAAAAAGATGTATCACAGTATTACTAGTGATTAATAAATTACTTTTTGAAGCTATTTTCCAGCCACTATGTAAAGTGTATTTAGACTAAACTCTATATAAAGTTTGGAAACTTGCAAGCCTGTGATTAAATGTAGGATTCAGTCTGTTTGCTGAGCTCTCAATGGCTTCCTTCCATATGGAGCCAGCTGTTCCACTCCCCGCTGTGGGTATGGGTTGGTTGGGTTTGGTGTACTACTCTTCAGAGACTCTTGAACCATTCATCTTCTAAATAAGCCATGTGTCATCAACTATTGTGTCTAGGACAATAGAAGATTTGTATTTTTAGTCATACATGCAATATATGTGGTCACGCTGTATCCTAGGAATTGACATGATGGGAAAAGATTGACACATTTGCCATCTAAAGCATTGAAAATGAGAAAAATTCCACTTTCCCTCAAATCCTTCACCTTCCAATCCCCTTTCACTGACTTTGGGCAGGGCAAATTTAAAAAAAAAAAAAAAGATACACTCAAATGTTATTTGTTGCTATTTTTATCAAGATCATTTTACCAGGATACTGCTGTACCTGCTGAGGGGAAGATCAATGTGGCGGTGAATGATGAGTTAGAAGATATTACAGAGGAACAAAAGGGAGGACAGGGACAGGAATGGAGGAAAACGAGCCATCAGTCAGCAGAAGGTCAACCGAAACAGAATAAGACAAAGTGACCCTGAAAAGCAGGATGACTACTTTTTGTGTGGTTGGATGCTTTTCTTTAACGATCTCCAACAACATGATCTGTTGTTTTATTTTGAAACTTGACATTTCAGTTGTCATCTTCAGAAATGAAAATTCGTCAAACAAAATAAAAAAAGTGAATAGAGGAATAAAAAAAAGGTCTCACACGGTTTCATCCTTTGCCACCGTCTGAAGAATCTCAAGAAATGACAGAGCAACACACGCTTGATAGCTGATACGGTATTAAGTATCGATCTCATCTGTTTGCACAGAGTTATCACTCTCTCAGTGAGATGCTGTCTTGAAAGTTAGTGTCTTTGCTGCATATCAAAAAGGTGACACGCGCCCTCCTAGACAGCATCTGGCAGAAATTAATAAAAGATGCTCCATCTCCAGTTTTCAGTTCGCAGCCTGTGTGTGTGTTTTCACCTGTAACTATCTCCAAGTCATTGACCTCAATGGCTTTCTGCTGTACCTCGCATTTCAGCTGCAATCAACGAGCTATCACTGCCATGAATATTTGTGTTCTACAGATAAATACTTCATGATAGAAAGGCCAAAATAGGTGTCTCTTCCTTTCTTGCACGGTTGTTAGCAGGGTTGATATGGATGCTTTAAAAATGTAATCTGATATGGTTACGAAATACCTGTAAAAATAGAATCAGTCTCAGTTATTTTTATTATGACTTTAATACCAAATATGCAGATAAAGAGAACATGCCATAACCTATAGACTTATGATCAGAGTGCACAACAAATGTTTACGACACAAAAATAAAACCTCAGAAGAAACATTTACAGGTGAGTTGTTGTTGCTTCCTTAAATCAGATGTCGACTGGATGAACTGGAAGTTGGAAAGGAAAAGTTGCACTTCGCTGTGATTTTTTGTTTCCCCTTTTCTTCTTCAGGACCAGAGTAATGGCAAAGTTTCCGCCCAGTGGAAGCACTTTGTTCATAGGCCATGATGATAATAAACTGATGATGGTTGTAGCTTCGTTCAGAGCTATAATGTGCGTGCACTGCAGTTCTACATGTGCATCCTGCACGGATCGTGATAATATGTCATTCTGTAATTACAATCCTTCAAAATACTAAAAGTATTTTGTATGCATGAACCTTTCTTTTTGGTATCCTAGTTAGAAAATGTCAAACCACAATTATGTTGCTTCAATGTAAGTTTCCTAGTCAGATAAAGTTGCAGATCAGATGTAGTAAGGTTTTTAAAATGTTTCTTCTTTTTTTTTTGCAAAGTTTTGTAAACCTGCCCTGAAGGTACAGTACACGATGCACAAAGTAGCCGGAACTGAGAGCAGGTGGAAAAATTAAAGTGACACAGCGAGTATGTGTGTGTGTGTGCATGTGGGTGTTGATAAAGCTGCCGTGCGAGTGCAGCCGAGAGATTCCAAAGTTGCTTAGAAAAGAGCTGAGGCAGTTTTTTTTTTTTTTTTTTTTTTACCCGTCAAAGCGAGCGGACATATGCTGAGGATCAAGTGCAACTGCCACGAGGAAGAAAAAGGAACAAAACGACCTACTAGATCATCGTGGTTCACCATGAGAATTCTGCATTTAGCCTATATTTTTATCAGTTCAACCAACAGAGATCCTGAAAAGAACATGTTCGACAGATGTTTTTCCAACCCCAGAGTCTATCTAGAGTGGAGCATGTACTACAGTGCTGTATACTATCTGTACATGGGAAATGCTGAGGAAGGTCTCGGAGGATTTGCACTTATAGAAAACCAGCAATCCACATCTGGTTTAACAAGACTGAAACCTGCTGCTTTCCTGCTACATCCCCAAATTAACCATCAAAAAACATCAATAGATAAACATACAGTATATAGCCATACATATATATATATATATATATATATATATATATATATATATATATATATATATATATATATAATTCCTTTAAATGTCAACTAACCGTAGCGTTGAAAAAAAAAAACGAACCAACGATGCAAAGCAACCTTCAGCAAGCAGAAGTTACAGGAGCACTTTATACTTAAATTAAACTTGTATACAAAGTAAACTCACAGTGTCACAGTGAGTGCTTGTGTATTTGTGTACACACACACACACACACACAGCCACCCATAAGCACACATATAATACAGACACTCACTAGCAAAACAACTCTGCTGCGTCTCTCCCCTCATGTACCCACTTAGCACTGAGTCAAATGACAAAATAATGATCAGGCAGCAGCACTTACTACATAATAAACTTCACTTATTTCCACATTTTTTTGCTGAGTTGTTTTTGTTACATGGTGTCTACCTTCAGTTTAGAGTTTGAATAACTCTAATATAGAGAAAATTAATTTCTAAAGGTGCTGCTGAAGTGCAGAACTCTCAAGAGAATTTGGTGCGTGGGTTCAAGAAACCAGCTTGAAAAGTGTATACAGTATATCACTGGCAGACTAACACTACATCTACACATACTACACCTACTGCTCAGTTCTGATCTAATTATTATTAATACAAAATATAATAACTCTCCTGCCAGTTTTGATTGTCTGTTCCAGCCTGATCAGTTTCACCTGTGGCTTGTTATCCTGCCTTCACTTGTGTATTTACTCTCTGATGCCTTAGTCCCTTGGATTCAGTGTCGGATCTTCTTCATTCTAAGGTCAAGCATTCCAGCCATTCCTTGTGTTTTGTTTCCAGTCTGGTTTGAAGTACTACCATGTTTTCTTGAACTTTGGATGTACCCTGCTCTTTTAGGGATTTGTTTCCTTGTTTGGACTGCGTTTCACAGTTTCTAACTGTGCCTGTCTGGCAATCATAAATTCACTTTTGCGATAACAAACCATTAACCTGCACCTGTCCTTCCGCTGAGTCTGTATTTGGGTCCTATGCCTCATGTTCCTGGTCATCCTGCCTAAACCATGACAGCTATACACTGCAACTCCTACACAGTTGTCCTTTGAATGAATAATAAAATTAGTTAATAATTAACTGATGTAAAATTCATGTTGAAAAGATTTCAATTATTTCAACACATCTATGAAAATTTAGATGCTTCTCTTTAAAAAAAAAAAAAAAAAAAAAGTTGGAATCTTTAAAACTTTGACCACAGCAGTCAAGTGTAACATCCAAACTTTGTGTTTGGTGTCACGACGTTCTATCCAAGCCAGCACTGGGCAATTCTGCCAATTCAGCCATTGGAGTAATGATGGAGACAAAAAAAGAATTCAACAGCCATGCAAGCAGCTCTGTGAGCTCGTACTCAACCATGATCCTGTCACATATTGGATGCATTCAAAGTTTATACTGTAAACATTAAAAAAAAAAAAAGTGTTCAGGTAGGCCTCTGAGTTGGAGATACCAAGAACTTTTGAAACAGACTATATTTCCCACTTTGTGAAAAGAGCTACCGACTAGTCAACAAACAATTGGTAGGCAAGCTGCAAATGCAATGCCACAAGCAGTTACATCAAAATAAAACCAATATAAGCACTGATACAATCAATGAAGACTCCAAAGGCTTCATTTGTCGAGGAACTGATATAAATATGTAACACAACAAAAGAGGCAACAGGGTGAACCACTCCAAAGTACGAATATGTTATATTATTGTTGTTGTTGCAGAATTTGTCATATTAGTCTGGCATGTAAACAACATGTCATGCTAACATTTGCAATAAACAAGACAGAAGAGGCTGATGAGAATTGCTTGTTGTTGTTACATATGAATGAAAAACTTGCAGATTTAATATCAGTAATACATTTGTATTTCTTTTCTGAAGGTTGTTTATAAAATAAACTATTTATTTGAATCTGTATGCATCATACTTACACTGAACAAAAATATAAATGCAACACTTTTGTCTCTCATTTTTCATGAGATGAACTCAAAGATCTAAAACATTTTCTATATACACAAAATAACCATTTCTCTCAAATATTGTTCACAAATCTGTGTAAATCTGTGACAGTGAGCACTTCTCTTTTGCCGAGATAATCCATCCCACCTCACAGGTGTGGCATATCAAGATGCTGATTAGACAGCATGATTATTGCACAGGTGTGCCTTAGGCTGGCCACAATAAAAGGCCACTCTGAAACGTGCAGTTTTGTTTTATTGGGGCCAGTCAAATGTTTAGTTTTATCACAGAGCACAATGCCACAGACGTCGCAAGTTTTGAGGGAGCGTGCAATTGGCATGCTGACAGAAGAAATGTCCACCAGAGCTGTTGCCCGTGAATTGAATGTTCATTTCTCTACCATAAGCCGCTCCAAAGGCGTTTCAGAGAATTTGGCAGTACATCCAACCGGCCTCACAACCGCAGACCACGTGTAACCACACCAGCCCAGGACCTCCACATCCAGCATGTTCACCTCCAAGATCGTCTGAGACCAGCCACTCGGACAGCTGCTGCAACAATCGGTTTGCATAACCAAAGAATTTCTGCACAAACTGTCAGAAACCGTCTCAGGGAAGCTCATCTGCATGCTCGTGGATCGAGTGGCTCATGGTGGCGGTGGGGTTATGGTATGGGCAGGCGTATGTTATGGACGACAAACACAGGTGCATTTTATTGATGGCATTGTGAATGCCGGAGATACCGTGACGAGATCCTGAGGTCCATTGTTGTGCCATTAATCCACGACCATCACCTCATGTTGCGGCATGATAATGCACGGCCCCATGTTGCAAGGATCTGTACACAATTCCTGGAAGCTGTAAACATCCCAGTTCTTGCATGGCCAGCATACTCACCGGACATGTCACCCACTGAGCATGTTTGGGATGCTCTGGATCGGCGTATACGACAGCGTGTTCCAGTTCCTGCCAATATCCAGCAACTCTGCACAGCCATTGAAGAGGAGTGGACCAACATTCCACAGGCCACAATCAACAACCTGATCAACTCTATGCGAAGGAGATGTGTTGCACTGGGTGAGGCAAATGGTGGTCACACCAGATACTGACTGGTCTTCTGACCCCCCAAATGAAACAAACTGAACGTTTCAGAGTGGCCTTTTATTGTGGCCAGCCTTAAGGCACACTTTCTAATCAGCATCTTGATATGCCACACCTGTGAGGTGGGATGGATTATCTCGGCAAAGGAGAAGTGCTCACTATCACAGATTTACACAGATTTGTTAACAATATTTGAGAGAAATGGTTATTTTGTGTATATAGAAAATGTTTTAGATCTTTGAGTTCAGCTAATGAAAAATGAGAGCAAAAACAAAAGTGTTGCGTTTATATTTTTGTTCAGTGTGTATAGAGCATGTAACAGCAACAAAATGCGTACAAGGTGAATGAAAGCCCTTTTGTAAATCCCATCTTTCTCTGCAGCTACAATAGCTGTACTAGGCATTGTTGTGATGCTTATTGATATGGTTCGGCAATGTTGCCATAGCAGCAAATGGAAACATAACACAATGACAATGACAAGGGATGATATATGGAAAGGAAATATCATTTGCAAGCCAGTCAACCCTGGATGAGCACTCAGAACATTCAGTAAAAGTTTAATAAGCCGCACGAGAAACTAAAATTAGCTCTGTGAAAATGCTGAAAACATGAATGTTTGTAACATCAGCAGCCAAACTGTATTTACTTTTAAAAAAACATTTAAATGTATACACCCAATTGGCAGTTTATTAGGAACAGCTACAAGTAATGGAGTCAATGCAGTAGCCGTGCCGTAAATACTACCATCTTGACGGTTGTGTACCAGCTTCAGTATTAAAAAAACACAACAATGCTGATGTTAAAAATGCAAGCTGTTATATGTAATAGGAAAAAAAACTTAAAACTGCAACTGTCTTCATATAATGTATTTCTGTCAGGCCTTTCTTTGACGTGTGGGCATTTGTGTAAACATCCTTTTATTTCACCATTGAAACACGTTAAGGAGCAAGCATTCAAACTCAGCCTCTTTTCTTTTTTTTTTTTATCACCAACTACTATAAACACACATGGATTATTCATATAAAGAGATGCCCAAGGATCTCTTTTCAGCATTACAGAGTTTGAAATACGCTCTTTCAGTCCGTGCAAGGCTCCAATGAGGCATGAAAGATGGGGCAGCCGCACTGAAAACCCTGACACCGAACCAAGTGGAAAAGGAAACATAAAGGCCCTATAGGCTGAATCTTGTGGATGGGTGCTCCCTACACATGTAAATGATATACTCTGAGTGGCCACCGCCAGCACATCCTCGCATTCATGCCGCCGCCGCTGAGCTGAATGGATTTCCCAGAGGAAGAAAGGAGGGGTTAAGGACAGCAAATGGGGTGGGCATAGTGGGGGGGAGGGCTGGAAGCTTTACAGAAGGAGGTTGTTGGGTGAAAGGGGACCTTGCTCTGGGCAAGGATTGGGTAAAAAGCAGTCTGCGTCTTGGGTTTATGTCTCCCTGCGCTCCCTCCCTCCCTTCTCTTAACCCCCCTTCTGCAACCGACCTTGTTCTTTTTCACCCTTGTTCCAGCTTTTCAATAAAAGGAGTTTTGGGGGGGAAACGGGAGGGGGCACATATTTTTGTGAAACAGAAGAACACAAAACTGTGGCGGCTATCAGACACCTGAATTTGTCCACTCAACCCTGGGTGCAGCTGATACAAATCGCTTTTAATTGCGTCTACGTATGCTCGTCTTCTGCCCATCCTCTGTTTAGACTCTCTTTCCCCTCAGCCCACGGGTATGAAGGCAGATCAGTCTTAATATTAAATGTACACACAAGAATTTGCAAGTATATTTAGGGATTTATAAAGACACAAAAATAGTGATTGTTGTGTATGAATGTGGAACAAATCCACATATATATGTGCATACTGAACAGAGTTTCAAGAGCAGGACCACACCTCAAACCGTGCCACTTCCGACATTCCTATAAATACCCTCTTAACCCTCTACTCCTCTTTCACTCTCGTGTTCTGCACCCCTCCCGCCCACCTTGTTTCTTTCTCCTATTTCCTCCTCTCCTTCCTGCTCTCCATAGGGTCCTGAGGGGGTGCGTCGTGCCCCGGCTGCTACACTACACTACCCCCACTGAAGCTTCCCCTCAGCGCAGCAACAGACCGAAGAGGTACAGGAGTTCATGCTCCACTCATACTCACGAATTTTGTTAATAAATCATTTTTATATATCACAACTATTTTGGGGTGTTGTCACACTTTTATATCGACTGTTGAACCTGTATTTACAGACTTTACGTGTCATGTGTGAATTTCACAGCATTTGTTTGTGGGCGTTATATCTGCCTGCAGATCAATCTCAGCATGGAGTCTGGTATCTGTTATCAGGTAAGTGATAATGCTCCTATATGTTCGAGTGATGTATGCATTAGGCAGCTTGGTAATGGTCCTACGCTATGTCTCGATTCAGATACTTATGTTAATATGTAGTGAACTGTGTACACTATGTACTTCCTGGCTTAGTGTGCCAATTTCCACACAGTGTGCACTTACAGGCAATTACACAACATTTCACCACCTTTCCTTCTTTGCTAAATTGCAACCAGGTGGAGCATTAGCGGCAACATTTGCCATCAGCATTATGTAGCTAACTAGCTAACTAGTCTACTAGTCACGCCCTATCAACTGAAACTTAGCAACTAACTGACAGTCAGTCCACCTTTTTTTTTTTTAAAGTGGTTCTGTGGTGGTGTTTTTATGTGTGCTTGTGTGTTTGTGTGTGTGTGTGTGTGTTCCTGTGTGAAAAGTAAAGTAATTTTCCTTTTGAAAAAGCAATCCTTGATCCACAGTCCTCTGATTTATGCCTTTATTCCTGCACAGTGAGCTAGCATGATGCTGCAGTTGAAGCTGACAGTAAAGTTGACGAGCTCACAATGATGGCAGAATGACTAATGCAAGTTGGATTTTCTTTTTTTTAAGACTTCATGGTGAAGAATTTAAAAGCAGTTCTCTAAAGCAGCTTTGGGCTGCATGTTTATGTGGAAGATTCTATATAAAGAAAGTTTAAAATGTCTTCTTGAAGAATATTTCAAGATTAAATAGAAAAGTTTTTGTAAAAAGTAAAACAAAATCAAATATTTTACATTACAAACAACAACAAAAATCAAATTGAGGCCTAACCCCTTTTCTCTGCCTTTTTTCCCCTGTTTTTGTGTAAGCTCATACGAAGTGGCTATTGGGTTACAAACTATACTCAAAAGACATGCGTAGACCTTAAAATGAAAGTCTCTGTTTGTGTGTCTTCTGCTCTTTTAGTTTCACAGAAGCGAGCATTATGTTGAAAATCCTACAGAAATCACCACCACCAAAGTTATGGTCTTCATTTTTGAACCCTTTAATGGACACGTTTATTAAATGTTATGAGAACAAGTTGTCTTCTTGTGTTAACATCCGTGAAACTTGGAAAGGAATGTCTCGTGGCATATCTGGGTCAAGTAGTGGTCGGCATGAAACATTCTTAACTAGCTGTAGCAGCAATGCGAAAACACCTAAAACGGCAAACGTTTAGAGTAAAGTATGATTTCCTGTGAAGCTTTTTGCAAGAAGATCAGGGCTTTGAATTTATTTTGCTTTGCGTTAGGACAGAAATCAGTTAAAATATATAAATTAAGGAGTGGAGGCAGCAGCTGCGTGGAGTCATCCAACTTCTGAGTCCAAACAAATCATCTTTAAGTGATAGACCTGTGCTCTGAATTGTGCTGAACACTTTGAAGCCATTCTCAAGGACACTATAAGTCAGTAGATCTAGTGCAGCTGAGACAAATGAGTTTCTAAATAACTAATACTAGTTTGTACAAATGTATATACAAGATTTCATAATCACAAAATTATGTACGCACAACGACATATTCAACTGAAACACGCAGGTTTGGCTGTAATGGCTTCTATAACGCAGCCACAATCTTAAGAGAACTGAAGTGAAGATGCACCCGGAGTTGTAGTTTTTCATGTCATGGTTTTGGGTTTCTTGTTTAGCATTTCCTGTTTTATG
The DNA here is from genome assembly GCA_036365135.1 of Miichthys miiuy. NCBI lineage: Eukaryota > Metazoa > Chordata > Actinopteri > Sciaenidae > Miichthys > Miichthys miiuy. The sequence continues at coordinate 27,224,813 of CM071603.1, forward strand.
TTGAATGAGTTTTTCCGAGGGTGTTACTTTACTTTGCGCCTTTTGTTGTGTTTCCCGCCACTTTTGATTATCTCTTCCACCCCGATCAGTTTCACCTGTGTCTCGTTGTCCTGTCTTGACTCTGTGTGTTTAGTCCCTGTGTTACTTGGCATCAGTCATCTGCGTCAGTTCCCCCAGGTCCAGTGTTCTCTTTCCGTGCTTCTCCTTGTGTTCCTGCTCCTTCCTGGTTTCTCTGTTCTGGATTTTTGTTTGGTTTTGATTGGAAGGATCTTGGATTGTTGGACTTCGGTTATTCTTGCTGGACTTTGTGTTTTTCTACCTGTTCAATAAGTCTCCTGTTGTTCACTCGACCATCACGTCTCCATTTGGGCAGTTGAAATAAACCCTGACATTTTATTTATTATTTTGCTTTTCTTTAACAGAATGCAGTTCATGTTGGCTCAAATATCACTATTTGAGTGTGGATCCTAATATTTCCACTTCATCCAACAAAGTGAAGTCCTCAACAAGATAGTGGTGCCACTTCTTTCTGCTACCGCAGGCATTTATCTCTTCAAGTAGCCTATAGCTGCAAATCCAAAGATCCTATCTAAAGTTAATTGAAAGGTCAAATGGAAAACATCTAACACATTAAAACTGCCATTTGTGTGTAATTCTTTCACTTCTGATAGTCACTGTCTGTCATTCTCATTAAGATAATTTTAAACAGGTTTGATAATTACAGCTGGAATCAGGATTATTGACGTCACATGTCTGAGCTAGAGAAATTTAAAAATAAACCAAAGTGGTTGTAGTCGAATGGCTAACTGTGAGGTACAGAGTGACGCACAGTGTCGGTTTGTTTGCTGCTGAAGCTCCATTCACCATCCGAATCTCTTCTTCTCTTCTCTTCTGTGTGATATTTTTGCATTGATGATTTAAATAAAATGTCTGTGCATGTTTATTGAGAGGGATGGGCTCTTTTGAGCAGAGCAGCAGAGCCTTTCTCTGCCAAACCGTTACTGTGTAACCATTGAATGGCCAATTCCTTGATGTAAGTGTCGCTGACTGAAGTGGCTATTATTTAACAAGCCACTTCATTCAGCGCAGAGCGGCAGCACCTGGAGTTCACCTCTGTCTGAAGTTCTTTTTTTTTTCTCCAGTGATTCTCTGTAGAGTTTAAAATCTGTATTGACGCCATCTCTCCACCCACTATGTCATCCAAATTGAGCGTTTTACCTGTGAATCTTCTCCTTCTTTTTGGCAGAGATTGCAGTACAAATAAGCAAGGCATCCTCTTTGTCGTGAATGATTCGGTTGGTGCAGGAAAACACGAGGATTTTAGAGGGCATAATGACATCAGTTGTTATGTCTTACATCAGGCCACATTGATGACGATGTGAGTGGCACAGATTAGCCTGAAGCTTTTCGTGTGCGTGCAGACAAATGAACAAACCTTCAGAGTTTGTCTGGATTGGCATCACTGTATTTACAGATTTATCCAGTGTCCAGCTTTAAAAAATAAAAACTTGGACTTGCACCCTTACCCTGCACCCCTGCTGCATTCTTCAGTACGAAACTATGTTAAGTGTTTTCTGTTGAACAGTGGAGTGTGTTGCCCTCCCTCCCTTTTTCCCAGTGAGAATATTCAAATACTGATTTTTGGCGTTTATTACCATAGCAACACAAAGAAAAATTTGGGTCAGCCCTGACAATAGCATGAGATGATCCTACTGACAATTGTTTTCATCTCATACTAGCAATTGTTTTGAGAAAACAGGGCCTTCGTCAGTGTGGTGAAAGAGGTTTTGCATGTGTTTTGCAGAAACATAAAATAAATAGTTCATACAGTATATTACACACACACACACACATATACATCATAGAGCCTTTATCCAGGCTCCATGTGAGATAAAATACTGATTTATGTGAATAGCAGGGAGCAAAATAAATGACTTTGCCCTGCAAATGTGGAGTGCCTTTACATCCACGTACTGTATTATCCAATTTCCTCCAGACATAAGGGCTGGAATTATTGCTGACAAAATTAAATATATAGCCAAGTATACCTGCAATATTTTAGAGAAAATTACAGAACCAGTATTGATGTGTCATCATGCCTTTACCATCCAGTTTCTTAAGCCATTTATTTGCTTGAATGACCAATCAAATTAGAGATTATATAGCTACATCGACCCCTTTTAAACATTTAAAAATCTGAAAAATCTTACATCGCTATATTGCTTTCATGCACTCTGTTTCATGTTCCAGATGAGGTGTTTTGCTTGTTTATCATTTCATTTGCAAAGTCAAGCCAGCACCAGATGATGCTGGAAAAAAAAAAAAAAAGATGCTGATTTAAACATCTCGCATAATATGTCACGATAATGCACAGCCACCACTCGCAAACAGGCTTTCAGTCCACGGCATTAGGCAGGTCAATAAGAACAGAGCCCTTTAATTTCTCTTATCTCCATAATTACACATAATCTCCTAGTCTGTCAGTATATTAGATAAAAATAACAGGGTTTGATGGGTATCCCCTGCAGGGGGAGAGAATGATTTAACTGGAAGGCTTTTTATTCCATTTTAGTTCTTTTAGATAAGGCACGGTTCTCTAATCTAGCATTTAGGATGTCTGTCACACAAAAATGAGTCATCCCACAAGCACGTTACATGCCAGTCATGAGAGCAGAACAATTCAGGAGGCACGGCGGTTCCTGATAACTTGCTTCCTGCGACGAGTTTAAATGATTTCAGAAAAGTTCTACATGCTAAGCGGTGTTAAATGTTTTTGAGCAAGCCTCCTCAGTATGTGTGAATGAATACTTAAATTTACATAATCTTCCAACATTATGAATTGTGTGATTATGGATCCAATTTTGCTGCAGTTTGGGAGAAAGAGTTTGGTTAAAAACACAAAATGATATAGAAGTGGGGTCTTTCAAAGTTTAGCTAGATGCTTCCCTCAGAGCAAACAAGGTGACCTCTATTGCAATATTGAATAGTTAAAAGTCACCACTACCCGAGGACTACCCGTCAATCCTCCCTGCCGACTCTTCGGCAAACTGCCCTGGAAAACAGCCTCTGTCCCCCTGTTTATCTACAGTGATTATGTGATGAAATTTCGGGCAACCCACATTGTTATAACAAACAGCAATAATGTGTTAGGAGGTAGTATCTTTGGCAGCTTGAGAATATAAGAAAAGATCTTTGAATTTATGTGGAAACCCAGTCACAGCCGACTCACTGGTGAACTGCCCCTTGGAAAATCCGTATCTTGCAGTGAGAGCCGGCTAAGTCCTGCTGTTTCCTAATGGTGATTATGTGATGTGATGTGATGTGAGCAATACACTTGAACTTGCAATGTCTCGGGTTCTTCTCCACTATGCACAGTGGTTTTGGATGACAACTTTTTCAGCGTTTTACTATGACTTGGGGTCTAGAGAGTTAAGGTGATAATAATCTGTTTATGTTCTGGTTCTGTGTGTTTCGGTATTCCGATAGAAAAGACACATTTTTAATATAAATATATTAGAACAATACTAGTACTTTGCACTTTATATTGAAAGGTTCAGTACTAGCCTAGTTTACTCTCTGCTCCTCAGCTAGCCATTCAGTCAACAGCTGTAGTCAACTGGCCAGCCAGCTATCCAATATCCAGCACACCGAATGATTAAGGGCACAGGATAAAGATAAAGATGTGGCAGACTCATCTGAAGCTCCCGTTAATCTGCTGTTGGCAGTGGAGTTTCTATTGCATTAGCATTATTACAGTGTGTCAGCTGGTTACAGTAGTTGGAGGTCTCCACATTTGTGGCAGCAGCAGTAGTACTGTTGAAAGATGGAGTGGAGCAGGACTGGCTCATATAGCAGGCAGTGTGGGACTGTAAAGGACATTCAAATGAAGTAACTGTGTTGTTATGGAAATGTCCAGGATTTCTGACTTCCATAACGAAGATCATGGCGCGTGGCCAGGATGCTGCTTTTGATACAGTCGTTTCATGCTGAAATGTGTACAGTTAACTTCGAGTTGTTAGTGCATAGACAGCAGATTCTTCATTAATCTATGTCTGGTCTCTATGGTGATTCTTCTCTAAGTATATCCACTTTACATATTGTAAGTCTGAAAACCTTAATTTTATGTGATGAATTTTACTGTTTAGTATGGAGGGGTGGGTAGGTCTCTGATGGCCAGATGTCCTGCTGATTCTTTCAGACGTTTCCATAGCCTCATGGCAAGTACGGAGATCCACACTCTCACACATATTATGAATATATCAGAGATGCTTTCCTAAAACAGTAAGAGGGAGAATCTTCCTGGAGATGTAATGGCTGCATGTCAAACCCCGACCCTTAACCTAAATTTTAAACCCTAGCCCTAAAACCAAGCTTCAATCCTAAAATAAAACATTTTTTCCTTGTGGGTCCCCAGATGGCACGCGAGTCCCCACAATCTGACGATTTGAAGAGACTTGTGTCCATGTTATGCGATTATACATGGTCACATAAAGCTCTATTTTTGGCCCAACGAGAAGTACATTTCTTTCACCATTTAAAAAAAAAAAAAAAAAATGGATGGATGGATGGATCATCAAACCTTAATTAAATAGAAAGTTATAGGCCTGCAGCATCATCAGTTATGCACTGCCACAGCTGAAAAAGCGGCTGAACCTTGTTCATTTTTTTTTTTTTGACTTTATTTTCTTCACAGCGCTTCACTAACACATTTGTTGTAAAAAGGAAAGACCAGCAGTATTTTATAATTAGAATTTATTATCCCTACCGAGCAGAAATTAATTATCCAAAATAGGTAGAAACTTACTTCCAAATGTGCTCCAGTGACATATTGACTTAATATTTTCATCGGGACTGAATGTGGTTTATGTGTGTGTCTCTGTGTGTGTGCGCGTTTCAAATGTAATGTTGTTATTTTACCAAGGCTGTGAAGTCATTTATCAAATCTGGAACCCCCATACATATGGATGCATGGAGAGACGGGATATATAGTGTCTATTTGATTAAGGAGACCTTTGACAAAGAAGCCAGTACAGCAGAATGACAGCGAAAGCTCTGTGGGTTTACGCTGCATAAAGCTCATCCTGAGGGAACCAACGTCTAGTTGGAATTTCAAGCAGTCTAGAGCGCATGCAGCGGTACCGTTGCTGCTGGAGAACTGACGAGATGGGAGCTTTTTCAGGTCACTTACATATTCAGTGTAGGGGATGCAGATTGGGCAGGTCTTGTTTGTGGTGAATACCAAACAGTACCCCAAAACCTACTCTCTTCAACTGATCAAAATAAAGAAGCATGACAAACTCTGGCAACTGGCAAGGTGCTGTGCCGAGAAAGAAAAGAAAAATATCTACCATACCTGAGTATAGTTCTTTGGGGAATGGATGTAATTGCAAAGTAGGCACTTAGAGCTACTTAGCGCAAACTCTTTGCATTTAGTAACGCATGCAGAAATTAGAACACTAGTTCAAAACACACAGTAATTGCATCATGCGAATCACAAGCACAAGTTTGTTAGAAGTGTAATTGGGAACCACAATTACAAATGTAATATGTGTGTATATATATGTATGTATATATATATATATATATATATATATATATATATATATATATATATATATATATATATTTGAATCATCTCAGCCACATTTGATAGAATGAGTGAATAGTTGCAGTTCCTCTGTAGAGGCCATTTGTACCTAACATAATGAAAAACCTTCAGTATGTCTGAACTAATCATAATCCTTGCTCTTTACCATTAAATGCATCTATTACCTCATCATTTGACGAGATATAATCCTATGACATTACTCATAACTGTATTAATGTCGAGTATGCAGTTGACAAAGTGCCCCAGGTGTGCGTTGAACGCAGATGCAGTCAAGTGAGAACACCTGAAAAGATGCTGAGACTACAGATGAGCATGTTTGTCACACAGAGAACCGAGAGGTCAGAGACAAAAAAAAAAAAAAAAAGTGTAGCTGCACACAGGAAATGTACCCCGGTCACAGAAAGCTGGTCTGTGCACACCAATCAAAGCCTGCTGGACCTCGCTCGACTTGGTTTCTGCTCTCTCTCAAAACTTTATTGATGAGAACGACCGAGGGGCTTTTTAACAAATCGATAATCTGCTTTTTGCTACGATAACGTTGACTGGCTCGTTTGATCAAATTTGAGAGGAACCAGCCTCATAACCTCTCTGACAGCCCACAAAGCTGGTGCTGGTGGTGACTGTTTCCTACAGCTGGCTAACAGTTAACAATGATCGTGTTAGACATTTAAATGCTGTATCTCACGTGGCCTTTTTAGGGCTAACATCAGGCTCAGCATCCCCCTGTGTACATGTGAGTTTGTCAATTGTGTGTTCAGTACAATCAATCAAGTTTTTTTGCTTTTTTTTTTTGCAGGATCCTTGTTGTTTTGTTTCAAGAGTAAGATAATTTTGTATGAAAGTTTCCCGAAGTGATTACTTATGTTAGAAGAAATGTTTGTCGTCTGTGGGTTTCACAGCGTAACACAATTAAAATGTGACAGCTTACTGTAACAGGAGGGACAACATGACAGAGATAATTGATGGTATTTAACTTCTGGATCCAGTTTCTTTTCTGCAAAAGCCAAGAATGTTAATTTCTATAGATTATGTACAGCTCAATTAACAACTGTGTTCCCCTGTGAGCAGCTGACTGAGAAAATTATTCTGGTACTGCCTGGTGTAAACCTCGCATCCCCACAATGTAAACTGTGTAATGTAAAAGTGAACAGCATCCCGTACGTTCGGGATCAAATATGTGTGGTAAAACATACATATTTGCTAAATGTGTGCTTGGAGGTACCTCTATTTACAGTCAACTCTTTTTCAGTGCATTTTCCAAGTAAATATATCGACTACAGTCGCAACAAGTACACCATAAAGAGTGTTATATTGAATAAAAAATGGTTGTCATATGCTAGACCAATATCAGCGGTACACAGATTTTTCATACTTGGACATTCGCTGTGTTCTGCCTCCTCCTATTTTTAAGAACAAGGCAATCCCTTCAAATCCTGGTGTGTGCACAGAGTTCCAGGTTGTGAATGAAAAACAAAAACCCAGCTACTGTCACCATGTGTATACTGGCATAAAGATGACGGAGAGAGGAACAAAGCCAGCACCCAGCTATGCGCATTATTTAGCCTGGTGTGTTATGAATCTATTACAAATCCTTTTATAGCGTGCACAAGAAGAATAGCTGTAAGTGATAATGCGCTGAAAGGCTATCGCGCTGCAGCAGATGCCCAGCTTCAGTGTGGCAGTGCGTCCCTTGACAAGGCTTCCACAAGCTGGGTTCATTGACATCAACAGACTGGGGACAGCCATGGAATCAGATCTGTATAGCTGCTGCTTCACTGGCCTCCCTGTGGCACTGCTGTGAGGACATTCGGGGGCCTTTCATCTGCAAGGTTAAGACAAGCAACTTCGTGGAGCAGCCAGGAAAAGGGCAAATAAATGTGACTGCAAACAAATGAACAAAGAGAGATGCAATCAAAAATTGCCTTTGATGATGTAAGTGATCTCTACAAGTGTCGTATGCACATATGTCACCCAGGTGTGACATGATCAGAGATAACAAGTGCTTACTGCCATGGCTGGAAAATAATTGAGCACATGTACTCGAGTACTAGTTTGAGTTTTTCCATTTTATTATTACTTATTACTTAATACTTTTACTCCATTACATTTTAGATGTGACTCATTTACTCTGCTACTTTGGGGATTAAAGTTTTACAATCAAAAGCAAAAAAATATGATCATTATCATCCATAATCCATTAATATGATCAAAGTAAACTCTCTGTATGATAAATATTTGTACAAACCATGACTCCCAACACATTTTTTTTTTTTAGATAATTCATGTTTTCAAATGGTTTATTTAGCTCAAGAAACAGTGTAATGTTTTCAAACCATTAAAGTGACAATCACACTGAGCTTTAAGTTCTCTTTGGCGACACCTCTGGCAATAAGCAGTAACTGCAGGTTTGTTTTTGGACCTTGCTTCCCAAAGATTCAATAAATCAGTTTGCAGCGGGATTTGCAGTTGTTTTCATCGTGTAAAGCCATCGATCTTATTCATTGCTTAATCACAATGATCACAATAATGTAAAAACAAAAAACAAAAAAAGAAACAGTGCGCCGCTGCACACACAAGTGAGTTGAAGAGTGGGTCTGTTGCATTAGCTTTGCCTACCCTCTTTAGTGGACGAACCACTGCTGTCCATTTTTTCCCTTTGTCTGAATATTGCAAAAGCAACCATTGTTACTTTATATGGGGATAGATAACAACTTCACAGACCTTTATTTCGATGAATATTGTCAAGATTATTACTTTAAGGACTATGTATTCTTTCAGTTAATCTAAAAAAAAACAAAAAAATTGGAGCTAGCCGTGGTTTTCACTGGACAGCGATGGTACCTGAATAAAATTTCCTTTCCGTCTTTAGGATTGCAGAACTTTTACTTATTTTTCATGATGGTATTAGTATTTTATTGATATAAATAATCTAAATATTAATTGCACCACCTCATAAATGCATCTGGGGAAGCTGTAAAACAACCAAAGTTTAATCTTTTACATGACCTTTGTAACATTTGTTTCCTTTTCACTGTTTGGCAGCTTCAAAAAAAATACAGCCACTGCTCTTTTTCATTAACATTGTACATATTTTATTTAATATCTACAATAATTACTTTAACCCTATGTCTCAAGAGGTGGTGAGTCAAGTCATCATCTCTGAACCACTCAACATGGTTTATTGATTGGCCCAGCTTGCTATAACCAGGCTCAGGGAGCTTTTATTGGAAGCTTTCCAGACTAAAATCCAGTTATGAAAACTGAGATCTCTAAAATGTAGAGACGGTTCGCATCCGTCTTCTTACATCTATGTGAAATGGAATTGGTGTCATTGGTGCCTCCGACAGCTTGTCAACATCCAGACTCTTAAGCATCTCAGGGTGAATCTCAGTATCTCTGGAAACATGCCCCTTCAGAGCTTTTTAACTACCTCACTGACCTCTGCCAGCAAAATAGGGAATCAATTCCCCATGCTCTTCCATTATGATAGGCTGGCTCAAGTTTCTTAAAATGGCCCAGTTCCCCAAACTCACAAAGGTAGACTACATCTCATGGGCTCAGGTATTGTTGGGAGAAATTTTAGGCTGCAAAAAATCCACTTGAGAATTGAAAGGCAAAAAAAGAGAGACTCTGTTGTAAAAGAGTTAATATATAACCTTGAGAAAAAGGCATGTTTAGATCGATGCAGTATGTTTCACTATTCACCATCATGGTCGCTTCATTTCATGGTCAGTTTAACATTGTGGGACTCTTTTGGTCGATGAAACCCTTAGAAAACTAACGTGTATGATGATATTTGAGAAATATCTGTCACTGAACAAATCTATTCTGATGGACCCGGGACAAATCGAATGTTCTACAAAAAACAAAACCACAATAGGAAATGATATGTCTATCACACTGACACTCAATTTCCACCAAACCAACAGCGAAAGTTAGTCAGTCATTTGTGATTATTAAACATTAGTAAAACAACAATCCCTAAAGTTATTAATTATAAATGTCAGTAAGCTGGTAATTAATTTTTTGGTCCAGATGCTCTGCACCAACATGGTCATTGGTCAAAGTGGCACCAAAGTATATTTATCATTCTAAAAACATCCTAATGAGCCATAAAGCTGTTGATCTGATTGTCTTCACATCCTGGTTACATTGTCCACTTGCCTAGCTCCAGTTCTAGCACGACACTGCCTTTGTTCCATCTCCTCCTGGTGGTCTAAAACTCCCCCGGTGCTCTGAGCTCACAGCCTCTGCAGCCTGGCCAACAAACTGGGCTTGCATTAACTAACAGCAGCTGTAGTTCGCATCAATTTACTTTACTGTTCATCAGGAAACTGTAAATCACAGCGAGTTACTGCCGAGAAAAACATTTTCTCCATATAATATGATTCAGTTTCACCAAAATCGGTGGTGGCTTGTGATTTAGTGCCATAAAGCATTACATACATTTTGCAGGTGATCACACCTGGAGCGCAAAGTAGCGTAACAACATTTAAATTATTTAACATGTGTTATTTTATGGTAGAAAAGTTACACATTGTTGCTTTGAGCATTTTTCTCCTACACCCTTTGGAAAGAAAAAGTGAGACAAGCGGTAATCATTTAGTTGCAAACTGCAACCTCATGGTTATCCAGCACTAAATTCCCAGCACAGTGGATCTTTTAAAATGGGAGGTTACTTATTTGTGCATCCCTTTCGCTCATTTTCCAAAGCTTTTTGTGTATTGATTAGGAGTCCAACTTCTTTCACACAGCATGCACTTTGCACACTCATATCATGTTCATTATCAGCCCAACCATTCCTGTATCAATAACTGGGTTGCAGATGCCCCGGAGAAAAGGCTTTGCAAAATCACAGCCCGAGGCTGTAATGTTGATGTCACGAGTTCACGTCAAAGTCAAGAGGAGAAATTCTCCACCATGAAAATCCCTCAAACCGGCACGCAGAGTCAGGCAGACATATAAAATAAGTGAGCTCAGATAAGCTGCAGAAAATGCTGCTAAGCCATTCCATTCATTAAGAAAAAAAAAAAAAAAGGCATTAGTTTAATGCAAATAAATAAATAAATCTAAATCTAACATTTGCATGCAGTTCAGATTGAGAAAGGTTCATGGAAACACTGTGAAGTCGCTGCCACATTGGCTGGGTTGAAAAGAGCTGATTTGCTTGTGCGTGTGTGAAGGGGGTGGGGGTCTGTGAGTGTGTGATGTGGCAGGCAAGAGACTGAGGATGATGATGGTGTGTGTGTGTGTTAGAGAGAGAGAGAGAGAGAGAGAGAGAGAGAGAGAGAGAGAGGCAGGTGGAAAGGGGGAGGGGTTTGGGGTGGTCCAGACAGTCGCTCCTTGTGTACCTCACACACTCAGCCTCTGCGCATCATTTAAAGGGGAGCCCGGCTGTCGCTTCCCCCGGTCAGACTCACCGCCTGGCTGCTTTATAAAAAAAAAACACAATAGCACCAACGTTACTCCACCACTTTATCTCCCCCCTTTTTTCTCTCCCTCTTCTTTTATTTTATTCTTTTCTGAAGCCAGCCGGTCAACTTAAAACCGACTCGCACCACCATTATATGGAAAATACAGGACTGCCGGGCGCATTTATTCTCTCCTGCCCGAGAGGAAGCGCACGGTGGAAAACGTTTGAGGAAGGAAAGGAAAGCAGGCGTGATTCTTGGACGTACGGCGCATCATGAGAATACAACAACTACCAACAAGGTATAACGAAAACAAGTGTGAAATGACTCCATGGTGTTGATGTGCTTTATCAAACTGGATGATTTACGCATGCTTTGTTTTATACAGGGATTTCTGTTTTGGTGGGTTTTGAACACTTGCGGCTGGGTGGGATGCGTTCATTGGTGCTATGTTGTCTTATCGCAGCATTTGGTGAGGATGTCTGCATCGCGGAAAATCTCTCCTTAGGAAGCCTAACCTGTTCCCTCTGCGGTATAGTGTGGTTTATTTTCTTTCTAAATGTCCGTGAGAGGTGAAGCATTGATGCTCTCTGTGAGGATTAAGTCGTCCTGAGTTCCCATCTGTGGCCATAGAAGTCAGTATTTTGTGTTTTTGGAGTATGCATCAACACTGATAGCTCCTTCGCACAAACACAAGGCTGTACTCTCTCTATGCAGTGCGGAGGGAAACCGATTTTTATCCGCTTTAATGAAACAGTTTTATTTTTTTCCCCTCTCAGATTTTAAAGTAGCCTTCCTTCACATGGTGCTCTGGAGTCAGGGGAGATATCCCGATGCATCATTTCTGGGTTTTTTTTGGACCGTACAAGTCTCATGAATGGCTTCTGAAGTGATGGTGGTCTTTATTTTACTTACACCATCAAAGCTCCCTGCGTCAAGGCCCCCCCAGTATGTGATACTACAGTATAATTATTTTAAGAATCAAACCCTGAATGGGACAGATTTTCTACGTGATTATCTAATTCCTCACTTGCAGCATCATTTCCCCTTGACATGACATTGGCAGTGAAGCTTTAAACTATTGTTTACCTTTCTGGGTTGGCTCAGACTTTCTGTTTTCCTTGATGAACAAGTAGAGTACGGTATGACGCTCAGATGGCCACACAAGATCCGTGAATTACAGTAGATGCAGGCAAGTTTGTGTAGACAGTGCAAGGGTGGATGTACGGGGGTGTACTGCAGTATAGTTTGTAGTAGTTGGTGAAGTATTCTGACTACCTAATAATGGGTATATGTTAAGTTATAGTATATTTTGAATCCATAAAGCAGACAGACATAACTAGAGTCATAATTCAGGTGAGAGCTATTTTAAAAACATCAGTACAAAGAAAAATAAATGTCCTGCCCTTTTAAGATGCTGTATGATGCTGTCTGTTTTGTGCATCTACTTCACTGTGGCCCTGGCTCTCAGACTGTACATGGTTTTTGGCAGTCAGTTCATTGGATAGGAATCAGAAATTCGAGACTCAGAAGTCTCCGCTTTATCTATTTTAATTTTCAAAAATTAGGCTGTAGCACCGGAAGGAAAGAAGACGGGAGACAAATTAAAAGATTAAGTTACGGGATTTTTGTCTCATGGCTACAGTTATCTGAATTAAAGGCTGCTTTTGTTCTTTTCATATTCTGTATATAGTTTATTGTTCAATCCAAGAACATAAATCGCAAAGTCAATGATAATATAGGCCCTGGAATCATAAATAAATAAAATATGGCCTGCATAGTGCTTATATTAAACCCACTCGCCCTCAATTTTAAAATCAATCACATTGCAACCTGTCCCACTGTTAATTGGAATATTCAAATACGATTTTATTGTAATGTTCTCCTTTTTATAGCGCCAAATATATAATGCCAGTTGGAATTTTAGGGCAGTGAGTGATCTACACTGTAGCATTTTGTTTTTTTTTAAAAGATAATCACATAACAGCCACACCCAAAAAAACAAACAAACAATATAATTTCTAAGAATAAAAAGACAATTAATTCTTTCTTCACAGGGAGGACCTGGCATGGACCGCTGTGTCTAAATGAAGTGGTTCAGCCATGCAATGTTCCTGGAAGGCAGTGATTCTGCTGGCCTTGGCCTCCATTGCCATCCAGTACACGGCCATCCGGACACTCACCTCCAAGCCTTTCCAATTGTGCCCATTGCCCAGCCCCCAGAACTGTGGTCTGGGGGGCCAGGAGACAGAACCTCCCTTTGAGCGTGGAGCAGCAGGCGGTGGAGCAGCAGGCGGTGGAGGATGCGATGACTACCCTTACTTTTCCATCAATGCCACGCGTAAAACACACATCCTGGTCCTGGCCACCACTCGTAGCGGTTCCTCCTTTGTTGGCCAGCTGCTCAACCAGCACCAGGAGGTATTCTACTTGTTTGAGCCTCTTTATCATGTTCAGACTACACTAATTCCACGCCTGTCACACAGTCGCAATGCTGCAGACCGGCGTGTTATGCTGGGCGCCAGTCGGGACCTCCTACGTAGCCTGTACGGTTGCGACCTCTATTTCCTGGAGAGCTATATCAAGCCAACACCCACAAACCACACCACAGATAAACTGTTCCGCCGTGGCGCTAGCCGAGCATTGTGCCAGCAACCTGTCTGTGATGCCTTTGGTCCTGCTGATGTTAATGTGGAGGAAGGGGACTGTGTCAAGAAATGTGCGTCTCTAAACATGACCTTAGCAACGGAGGCGTGCCGCGAGAAGAGGCACGTGGCAATCAAAATTGTCCGGGTGCCGGAGATTGGAGATCTACGCGCTTTGGTGGAAGACCCACGGCTGAATATTAAAGTGATTCAACTCGTCAGAGACCCACGTGGTATCCTGTCATCACGGATCGAGACTTTCAGGGATACATATCGTCTGTGGCGTATTTGGAGGGCCACGGGGCGAAGACCCTATAATCTAGACTTGAGTCAGCTCACTGTTGTGTGTGAAGACTTTCTCAGTTCTGTTTCAACTGGTCTTAGCCATCCCTATTGGCTGAAAGGGAAGTACATGTTGGTTCGCTACGAGGATTTGGCTAAAAATCCGCTTCTCAAGACAAAGGAAATGTATGACTACCTGGGGCTGCCTATGGATAAAACTGTGGAAGACTGGATACATGCAAACACTCGGGGCAGCAATGAGCCCTCAGCCAAACACAAGTTTGGTACAGTGAGGGACTCGGCAGCCAATGCAGAGAGTTGGCGTTTGAAACTGTCTTTTGACATGGTAGAATACACACAGACTGTGTGTCAAAAAGTACTTCACCAGCTGGGATACAAGGCTGTGAAATCAGTAGAGGAACTGAAAAATATGTCCCTCTCACTGGTACAGGACAAAACTTTTGTACCTTTTTTGTAACAAAGATAGTTCTCTAATGACTATTTTTGATATATTTATAATTGTTGCCTTATAATTTCCTTAGTTTGTCGTTTTTTTGTTTTCTGTAATTCTGTTTCTTCAAATTTGCACTAAACTTTAAATATTTTGAACGCACCATGGGAACTTATGGATGATTCCCCCAATGTTGCAGAACAGCACACGTTAAACACAAAGTAATCAAATGAGCTAGTTTTTCAAATGTGTCGTTATTTAGTTTTTTTTTTGGTTTTTTTTCCATGAATAGAACTTAGACAAGGCACTGTCTTTATTAATGACCTGTATGCAAGCTGTTGTTCCAACAAAAGTCAAATGTTGCCCTTCAGAAACATGCAATGGAGTTTTTGTTTTTGTTTTTTTGTTTTTTTAGACCTGTGATGGCAAATTTGGACTGTACAAGCCCTACTGTGCAATAAATAGTGAATGTCGCAGTCAACCTTTACCACTATGGCATTTCTATCCATGTGGGAAGAGAAGAGATACTTTGACAGATGCCACGCTTGCGAAGGATAATTACAGACAATTAATAGGCTCTCAAGTTAAAGGGACAGAATCCCACTGGAGGTCACGAGTGTTTCATCAGAAGATTTTACAACCATCTGTGATAGACAAACAGACACTAATGAGAGGTAATGCTAAAACCTTAATTACTGTAGCTATTTAGAGAACACATGACATCTTTAAGATGATTGCAGCATCAAAAACGCACGCTGTAGAGTAGACACTGAAGCATTCTGATGAAGAACTGTATTTCTCACTTTTATTTATTACTTTATTTATTTTTCCTTCATTTATTCGAAATCATCGTGTGAAATTTACTCTGCCTTTTCTGTCTCTGATTAAAAATGTCTATGCCATTGTCATCCTTTGATAGTAAGACATTAATTCATCACCTTTTTTTTGTGTCACCTGATGAGTGAGATGACATCCCAGAATAAAAATAGCGTATGTATTCTCTCTCAAGTTTAAAAAAACACACACACTTCAACAGGGAAGATGTCTTTGTACTGTAGAGAACCGCGGATTCTCATTTTCCCAGCGTGTGTTGACAGTTTATACTGTACAACACAACCGCATTCGCAAAGGACATCTATGAGATCACAGTAATGACTGCCCATAATCTGGAACAAATCCTCTGATCATCAGAGTAGAGGTTTGCATGCTGTTTCAACCAGGAGATGTTCAAGGATAGAAGATCAAGGCCGAAATACCGTACACCGGAGTCATGTGTCCTTCTTTTGTCCTTAAACACAACACTCCTTCAACACACTGGACAATTGCCAAAGCACTAAACAGAATAACACAATGTTACTTCTTTTTTTTTTTTTTTTGGTTTTCTCAACATTCCTGAACTTAAGCACAAAATAAAATCCAAATAATTATCTGCTGTAAAATGAACCGTATTATTAGCTTGTTTGTTATTGGTGGACTCTTGGAGCATTATTGCAAAAATAAACAAAAAAATAAATATGGATATGGAGACCCACACACAGCTGGCACAAAACGCAATGTTCTGGTAAACATTCCCTGCAGTTGGTTTAAATTTGACGCAGTGTTTACCAGATTATGCAGCGGTTAGTTTGGCAAACTGCCTTTCCCGGTTAGTGTGCAAAAGACAGTGAACATTTCATGCCGTGCACTGTATGTAGCAGCTTAAATTGAATGTCGGTTTGCATTATGTAGCACAGAAACTGTCTGGGATGTGTGCACAAAACACAGCTGCACCCGTAAAACGCAGAGTAAACACTTTTTTTGGAGTGATATTGGTAAACACTCAGCACCGGGTGTTGCATTCAAGATTTAGACGCCGAAAACGGGACAGATTCCTAAAGATAGATGGGACAGGATGGATTGTTGGTGCCAGTTTGTCACAGAAAATATTAAATTATTGTGTAATTAGACCCAAAAATGAGTTTTAAAATCACATGAAGAGACTAGCTGCGTTAAAATAAATTTAGGGAAACTGTAGCAACACTGTAGATCTGATAAATGTGCAGGTGTACCCTGAGTACTGATCAAAGTAGTGTCTGTCCTTAACACTGATAAAAATGTCAGTACATTTGTATATAAATACATATATATATATTTTATTCTACATCTTTGGATTCTTGTCAACCTTGACTTTGAATTTGTCAAATGGCGTCACTGCAGATAACTGTGCGTTCAAATAACTTGAGGCAAAGACTTCCATTGATTTCCATGCAATGACCACTTGTTTACCCATAAGATATCAGCCCTGTGAATGGAGCATCACACACCCGGGCTCATCAGTATTGGTGACCGGATGTCCATTGTGATGCAGAGCACAAACCTTTGATCCTCCTCTGTGCCAAAGGCTTGGAGGCAAACTCCCTCTCTCCTTTCCCCCCCCCCTCTCTCTCTTTGCCTGTGCTTTCTCCATCATCCACCTCTTTCTTTCTTACAGAGATCTCAGGGGGATTGTTCCTTTGCTTCAGTGCTCACTCTCTGTTTTTCACTTTACCTCTGAATCTTCGAGATGTGCTCGGCATACTTTTAATTTAAAAAAAATCAAAAAAAATGATGCAAAGCTGGGCTCGAGCACATGCACATGGGCTCTCGCAGCAATTAAAAGAATCATTTGATATTTTGTGAATCATGTTTAATGGTTTCCTGTCTGAGAGCTAAGAGATTGATACCGCTGTCATGTCTGTATGTTAAATATGAAGCTGCGACTAGCAGCTGGCTGGCTGCACAAAGACTGCAAAAGACTTAACCACTACCTCGACTCCGTTTGGCTCTATCAAAATCCACCTATGAGCACCTCTAAAGCTCAATATTTAAGACATTACAACTCATCTGCTTAATCTCTACAAAAACCGAAGCGTAAAAACATTAATTCACCATTTTCCCAGGGGTGTTTTCTTGGCTAGCCTCCCCCGTTTCCAGTCTTTGTGCTGCCTCTAAGCCCTAGCCCAGCCAATTGGCTGCTGGTTGTAGCTTCATATTTAATAAACAGACAGTGGGTGGTATCAATCGTCTCATCTAACTCTCTAACATTTTGTGTGAAATACTGTTATTTGCTTTTGGCCAAACTATTCTTTGAACAAAAAAAGCAAACGGAGCACGGACATAGAGGCTGTTGTATGTCTTTCAGCCTTTTTTAACCTTTATGGGCTTTAATGCATTCAAGTATGCATCAGCAACTCCAGCGCCAGCTAAAAGCTAAAACTGGATAGTGTTTTTGCTGCGTCATTTATACCTCATTTACTTATTGTAAAATAATAAGAGCTCACTTAATTGGACAGCTCATCAATAGTGCTACATCTGAGTGATGTCCTGAACACGCTCACCTTTTGAACCGACGCTCTTAGTTAAACTTAATTTGGCTTCTTATGCCGGACAGTTTGCTCATAATGGTGCACTTCCTCCACGTGTCTGCCCCTCCTTCCCCTTGCACACAGTTTGCAGCCTGCTTCCCATGTGTCGGTGTGTCTCTGGGCCCTCGCTGAGCCTCTCTCGTGTCCCAGGGCTGAACATATGGTTCACAAGCCCATGAAAGAAAGTACAGAAAATCCCTCTCTCTCCCTCCCTTTCTATTCTCATCCCCTCATAATGTGACCTTAATAGTCTGACCCTGTGTAACTGCATGACAGAGAAGAAAGATATTTTCTTCAATGTGCCCACTGTTTACTGAGCTGAGCTGACAGGACACTGCTCACTAAGACTACTCGTTAGTGAGCAGAAGCTGCTGGAAGAGAATATTCTTGAAGAGCGTGCAGGAATAAAGTGATCATATGAACAAAAGAAAGTCAGGGGATGAATATGTGCCGTTAGCACTTCACACGTTTTTGTTTTTGTGTCTGCGTGTGTGTGTTTGCATCTGGTCTAGCTACTCGGTGGGATGCAGTCTAGTTGTGATACGAAAGGCTCGAGGATCTGAACAAATCATGTGAGTTATGACACTTAAACATGTCACTGTCACTGCTGTAGCCAAAGCGAACAGCGTATGTGTGATGTAACGCGTCCTGAAAAATCGCATGTTGTCTTTGACCCCTCAACACGTCACCTCTGCGGATGATTTGCGATGGCGTTTGCCTCCGAGCAGCCTGGATGATTCAGTCAGTTGTTGCTCAGGTGACCCGCTGATGTTTTCTTTTTTTTTTTTTTCCCCCCCCTTTCACCGAGCTGTCAATGAGAGTTGAGCGATGCAATCAAAACTATTCATGTGAAAATCATGAGATCGTTTTGTTCGGCTTTTTTTCTGCACAGTTTGTCCGAGTTGTTATTTAATTGCTGGTAAAATGGCAGGCAGGAAGAAGGCAGGAGTGGGGTGGGGGGAGCGTTTGGGCTTTTTGCTTTAGAGGCGATACGGGCAGCTTAATTGAAGCTGTCAGCAGGTCAGCGTAAGAGAGGCGTAGCAACCAGGTCGTTATGTAGTTAGAGCGCCATGATAGTTTTAATAGGCAGAACAGCTTTGAAATGAAATGTTCAAACATGAAATATTCTCTGTAATACGCAAAAAGGAACAGTTCTCCTTGTGGGTGATAATATTTTGGGGTTGGATTGAATTCAAATCCCAATTTCAATTCATATTTGTGACATTAAATCGCTCAACGCACACAAAGATTAGTCGGTATCTGTCACTGCATTGTTGCTGGGTACGTTTAATGTTGCACGAAGCATGCCCCTGACACATCTCTGAAATGAATATGAAACATGCTAACTTGTAATATGATTGTAATAAATTATTTTTTCATATCTAACATTTAATACATTAAAGCATTAAATCTTACGGCGTGTATGAAGTTATTTTTAAATAAGCAAGGGGTGGGGTGGGGGCTGGAAATGACAGTCTGTCCCTTAAAAGCTAGGAGCTACAGCTGCAACTGGCAAGCATAGGTTACTCTGGCTCTGTTGCTCTCTCTCTCTCACACACACACGCACACACACACATTCAAACTGAGGAGCCATTGATGGGTAATTCCCCCGTGGAAATGTGGGTATAGGTGAGTGAGAGGATGTGTGTGTTAGCGAGTGAGAGCGTGTGTGTGTGCACGCAGTGTTTAGTCGGGCCTGTCGGTGCGGCTTACGTCACTGTGGTCAGCTGTGGCTCTCTCTCTCTCTCTCTCTCGCTTTGCTGCTGTTGCTCAAATTCTCCCTTCGGCTGGCCTGAAAAGCTGAAATGAGATTAGCACACAAGCAAACAAGTATGAGCAGTCATGAGCTAAAAATGAAAGCACGGGGAGGAGAGGAAACATGGAAATATCTCAATTTTGACGCTGTGTGACATTTCTTGTTTTTGATTCACTAATATAAGACTTGCCGTGGATACCTTGGGCAATACTACCAGCACAACATGACTAAACCTGGGCGGCGTGGTATGTGTATATGTCTGACCAAGGCTATAAATCCTGATCAAACTCTAGACTACCAAGCACACATTTGTTTTCTCAGACACTGAGGCTGTAAATCAGAGCTCTAAGGGTGCAGTGATGGAGCGGTGAATGAAGGCAGTGAAGTAGGTCTGAATACATAAATATTATTCCATCTGATACTGAATTACTGTATGTAATGGAACAGTCTTCCATTTAATCTATTTTTGATCGTACATCTCATCTACATATGGGACGAGAGCACGAGGCATCTCTCATAAATCCTAACCGAGACTGAGCCCTCGTCGTGGGGATTTATCTACAAGCCCGCGCAGCCCGGCATGTATATTTTAGCCTTGTCTTTGCATCAAAGCTTTTTGTCAGGCGTGTGCGTCGGTTTCTCTCTCTCTCAAAAAAAAAAGGGGGGGGGGACGTCCCCTGACATGTCTAGAATCCTGACTTGTTCTTCTCTACTGTGTCACTTCTGGAGGAAACAGCTGGCACAAATGGTGTCCACTCCGTGTGTTTGATTGTCATGGAGTAGTCGGCTAAATGTCCTATAGAGAGTACCAATTTTATTAATCTACATAAAATGTGTTTCTTGTTTTCACCACTGCACTTTCACTCAAATATCTGCACTGGTTCCCCAATTAAACCACTTAAACCTTTTGATGAGGACTTTCTTATTTAATATTCATAGCAGCTATCTTCTTCGACTCTTTCTACCTAGGGTCTCCGCCAAGTGAAATGATCAAAAGCAAAAGATTAATGTTTCTAGATGGATAACAACATTTTTGTAAGAGAATGTTATTATGTTTTCTTCCCACGACCTGAGTTTACATACTCCAGAGAGCTCCTAAACACACTTTCCTGTCCAATGATTTTAGTACCCCTCATTAATTTGTTCTCATGGTGTAATCTGCTGCCTAGTTGAAATGTCTGTTAAAGAGCTAAAGGGAAATCAAGGACCTCACAGGCTTATTATTACATGAACACCTTGGTAAGATTATCTGTTAAGACCTGATTAAAATACCTCTTTTCTCTTCCTAAAGACACACTGATTAAACACTATGACAAAAAAAAAATCATAAATTTATAGAAGAGAAACATTTTTTTTTTCTTCAAAATTGTACACAAAACTAAGACAAAATACAGCAATTCCTTAATAAATATTACGTTGTTTTACAGTATTTTCTACTTTCTTAAACAAAACTTAAAATGCATGCAAAATGACAATAATTATCTGTAATTTATGTGACATTATATAAATGTCAGTGTCCCTTCCCAGCTCCCCAGGTCCACCCTATGGTGTCCTTGAGCATGATATTGAACTCACGATACCAGTGACGTGAGAATGTTTTGTAAAATCCCATATATATATATATATATATATATATATATATATATAAAAGATGTCTGATTTTCTGACTCCTTGCCCCCATCAGATTTATTTTGTACTATGTCAGCACTTTCCTAAATGTCAGCAATTAAGTTGAGTGTGATTTTGATTTTATTACAGATATAAACGATGACCAGAATTTCCCGTAATGGTTCAGAAAAGCTTGCTGTTGCAGCTTTCTGCAATTACATGAACATAAAGAGCAGCCAGGATCCTGACTTGATTTTTAGTCGTCAAAAGACCCTTACATGGACGACATCAATACCCTGATTTGATTAGAAGTCAATCACACATCCAGCCAAAGAGGTTGAATCAAGCAAACATGCTCTGAAAAGAGCTGCAGGTTGATTGAAATATTACTCTAATTACACCACCGGCAGCTTGACACCAGGTAGAGAAGACCAATGGATTCACTTTTTTTGCACTTAATTTGCACCCTGCCTATATTAGAAGCATCTTTCTTCCCACTCACCCTTAAAGCAGCTTTCTCTGTGATACAGAGCTTTAGACAGTTTTAGTAATGATACAAAACATGTCCACTTCCAATCTGCCACTAAAAGCTCCCCCCAAGAGGAAACTGGTGCCCTTGTGCAGTAGGTGCAGGTTTGCCGTGAGCGAATATTATTCCACCTTAAATAAGCCAAAAGGAGCAAATGATGTTAAACCTCAAGAGGAAATAACACATCTGCTTAACATATGTGCTTCTGGTCCAGGGAGAACTGTTGGGCAATGTAGGAAATGGTTTAAGCCAAACAGAAAATACCTTATGGTACATGTGAGATTGTATACTGTGTCTTAATTATTTACGCTACATCCTCATGCACAGTATATTTTATATAGTTTATTTTATATATAAGCTTGACATGAGCCCAAATATTGTCAATTCTTCTGTTTTCAATCTCCATTTAATCTCAGCAAACACAATAATTGGATATCTGTGCAATTTATTTCATTGTGTTTTGGTGACTTTACTGATTAACTTTACTCATCCCTCAATGGGAAAATTCTGTATGTTTACATATAGACATAATGTGGTGAGACGTTGGAGTGATGGGTAGCCACGTAGCGGCGCCCTGGGAACAGTCAGGGGGTGTGGTACGATGCTCAAGAGCATGTTAGCAGTGCCAAGGAGGCGAACTGGCAACTCTTCAGTGAAATAAAAACCAAAACTAAAACTTACAACTAAAACTATCGGAAACAATATTAAAACATTAATATATAAAATAAAATTCAAGAAATGCGTAAAATCTACAAATATACATGTTAAGTTATAGTCTTTGTAAATCTGAGGTGGATGCGTGAGGAGGCATTGATGCAAGGCACAAAAAAACTCGAGAGAGCTGCATCGATACTACAATAAATAACAGCCTGTTGCGTTTGGTCTCGAATTCGTCAGCCTAATGTGAACTCCTTGACCTTTTTCCAGTCACCAGTGTTTTGTTATATTAGAGGTCCTGGCCTGCAGGACAAACAAAAGCTATTTTTTCCCTCCCTTTTACATTATTTAGTAGCCAGAATACACCTCTCCATCCTCCTCTCCCGTGTCCTGGATATTTTGTTAGAGTGGAGCTGTGACTCAACCCTGACCGGGCAGCAAAGCAGAGGTGTTGAGTCCTTGAAATGCAACGATTGTGTATGCCCGCTGGCAGTGTGTGCAGGAGCCTACGCACAACCGTGGCACTCTGTAGTAACAGTGTACATATACTGTAAGGTAACATACATTCAGGCTTGTGCACGTTCGCACTCACTCACACACACACACACACACACATATGGCTCGAGGCAGACTGTGTCAGACTCGTTTTTTGAGTCAAACCTTGATTGCCTCATTCACTGGGATTTTCAACAGCAATTGTGATGATTTGTTGTGAAATATGTGAAGGGTGCGTTTCATTTCGTCCATCTCTGCCTCCACATGTGGTTTAAAAATGGGCCTAACTGCTGTCCAACATCTCTCAACAACTGCAAAAATATATAGTTACACAAAAGCTAGCCTTGTTATATTCTAAGGTGAATATTTAATGTCTTTGTCAGAATTTGTCAGAAGGGGAAAAAATAGTATTGTTCCCGTATTTAACGAGAATTGCCCTTGTACTTCTAAATTATTGAATTGTGCAGTCACTCGTACCTTACCAGTTATGAGGATTCTACACAAGAAATCCAGAGCACTTTTTTTTCCCATGACATGCTCGATAAAATGGCAAGAGGAAATCTGCTCTGCAATTACTGTTCACATACTCAAATGTCACAGGCCAGCGGATGAATTAAGGTTGAATTTCAGTGATATTCTGCTTTAATACCCCAGCTGCCAATGCCGTGTCCTCCGAGGTTCTCTTTCTCGGATCAATTTGTCGTGGCTGCTTTATTGGCAAACACGGAGACGGGTTTGGCAGGGAAAGCCTGTTACATATATACCACGTGTCAAACCTCCATTTTTGGCTGTTTTCAGGTCATTCCTGACAGCAACAGCTGTAGAGGGTGATATATTTAGAAGCTTGAGACAAGAGGAAAGGAAGCTCCTCTACTGACGTGGGTTGCTCTGAATAAAGAGAAAAATTAAATGTGCACGCTAGTCAGATGTTCATAGAAGAAACATTAGGGAAACATTGAGGCCTTGGGGTTAAACTCTGTGGGCTTTTAATGCCAATTAATCTGCCATCAATTACTTAATAATATCCTGATCTGTAAACCACAGTATTGTGACTAATCCTGCTAAATATAATCAGATAGGCCCAGGACCGGTAAGATTTATTTTAGCTTTTCTGTGCCACGGCTGAGCAGTGGTAGAAAGCACATGTGCTCCAGTACTGTTCTGCAGTGCAATTTTGAGGTACTTGTACTTTACTACTATTTCTGCTTCTAGTACACTACATGTATTTATAGGAAAATATTCTATTTTTCACTCTCTGTCTCACAGCTGCTTTTCAGATGAAGATTTTTTGCGGTCAAACCAAGCGGAAACCTACTTACGAAGCCGATATGGAAGTACCAAAAAACTGCAGTTCCTCAAATGGCCACTTGAAGTTGGCTACAAAATGAGTTGTCTCCATCAGCCTCCGTATTAAAATGTCCAACTTCACAGCAGAAATAATAATAATATGTTCAGGACAACTGTACTGAGGGTGAATTTTTATAGAACTCACCTGTTCAAATTATATGAAGGCTTAAAGTTTTGCTTAATTAAAAAACGTGGCTGCTTTGATTGACGATACAGGTGAGTTGTTTGTGCAGCCAGGCTTCGTTCAGCCTTCCTCAGGTCCGTCCATGCTCCACATTTTTGCCCATTTTTGGAGGGCAGAGGCAGGACTGCCAAGATGGCGGAGGCCAAAGCCACCACACTCTTCAGTTCACAACGACTCCTCAGGAACCTGTGGGTGACCGCACAGACACTACATCCATGTTTCATACTGTCTATGATTCAAACATGTGACCACATACATCATCAATTAATATACGATTAATATATAAATGTAATTGCTGAAAAGAGATCATGCTGCTGCATAGAGATCGACATTGCTATTGCATTGATATTTTCCTGAGCTTGACTCTTCCTCTGAGCTCGGAGCTTGCTCAGTTTTAATAGAAAAAGCAGCGCGTGAAGCTTAAGTTGAGGTTTTTGTCAAGGTCAAGTATGAACTGTCAAAATCAACTACTGTATAAGGAGGACGGTTTCATAACCCGGGGCGTCAATCACCATTTGACTTTAACCGTGGAACGGATAAGAGATTTTGATCAATAGACAGACGGGATGAGAATAATGGGTGAGGGATTTTGGAGATATAAAAAGAAGCAAAACCACGATTTGGATTTGTGAACAAACACAAGGATTTGTCAGTTCTATAGCTGTCAATACCAGTTATGCCTGTGTGTAATATGGCCCATTTATGGGATCCTGGCTGCAGTATTCTGGACAATCTGGATTGGAGCAGAGAAGCATGACTAATACCATAACACAGTGAGATACAGTAATCTAGAAATAGAGTAGTTAATGCATGAATGGTTCCATCGTGTAATTTTGACGCAGAAAAAGACGAGTTTTATGGCGCTTCTGATGAAATATACATTTTATATATCTTGCAGCTAAGGCTCAGGAGGTAGAGCAGGTTGTCTATTAATCCCAGGATTGGCAGTTCAATCCCCAGCTTCTCCTTTCCATGTTAAACAAGATACTGAACCCCAAGTTGCACCCAATGGGCCAACCGGTGCCTTGTATGGCGGCTCATCAGTGTGTGAATATGAATGAGAAGCAATATTATAAAAAAACCTTTGTCTGTTAAGATAAAAAGGAGCTTCAATGCACTCCATGAAGCATTTTAAACAATCTTCATATTAAATCAGATACTGTGCATCACCTGAAGCGAGCCGAGGCTCCGTGCAATTAAAGAAGGATGGACAGTGTTTTGCTGACCCGTTCTATTCACAGTTGCTTTCCTTTACAGCCTCCGTTTCCCCCATTTCCTCCTTCGATCTAGAAGATTCAAACACCCGAATAATCAGTGGAGGGAAGTACACTCCTGGGGGAAATTGTTATTAATCCCATGGTTAACAGTCAAAGAGGCATTACTGTCTGGGGATGAAGCTATGCACTGGGCCTCTAGCTGTGCATAGCTGAACAGCAAATCTTGTGTTATGCCTTTTTTGCTGTAAAATAATTAAAAATCCATATCTATAGTTACATAGAAGATCGTACTTCACAGTTTTTGACAGAAGAATCACACTACCAAGGGCCGTTTGTGCTGTCAAAACCGCAAAGCGCTCTTTAGGGTCATTCTGGAATGCACTGAGAAGAAATTTACTTTTTACAGATATAAAGAGGTAGAAGAAATGTATTTTTAAATCACAATTTAATCTTCTTGTTGAAGGCAATATAAACGTTGCAGTATCTGTTCCCCTGAATGACTGTGGTCGCAATGAACTGCTCAATATCAGCCCTTTACAATTTGAGTTCATGGCACGAGAACCTCCTGAGACCTCGTGGGTCATCTCACAAACTTGGAAGTCTGTTTGATTATCTGTGAGATTTTTCTGGTTTTCCTCTTCCTTCCAATGCAAAAACAACCTAACTGTCCACAGTCCACAGCTCACAGATGTGATCTGCTCCGTGGCTATCATTACATTTGTGATGTCCACAGCTAGTGTTGTTACATTATCGCCCTGCCAGCAAAAAAATTGTGATACCTTTTACAACATGTCTACACAGGAGGTTTTTCAGCGAGGAGTTATTCATTCCACTGTTTCATGCACATCCGACAGAACAGATACTCTCCTATTTTAATCAATACAGCTGTCTACACAAGTCCCACAACTGCTCCAGTGTCTATTTTTCTCCGTTTTGTAAATGGTAACTACAGTGATTGTGTGAGGGTGCCTTGAGCGTTGCCAAGATGCAGATGTCCTGCATTCGATACTGTGCCTGAATGCATCCTGTGTGGAGAGAGAAACCAACTATCTGTTTGTCGATGTGCACAGTTTTCAAGCTGCTAAGATGTTTTGCTTGTTGATGCGTCTTGTGCATGCTGAGACTAATTCGCAAATTTGACTTGACTTTAACGAATTAGTGTTGTTAAACAGTGTTTGGACATGTAGTGTTAATGATCAGGGGTGTATTGGAGAAGACTGAACCAGACAGTGCAGTAAAACCAAAACAATTAGCTAAAAGGAGCTAAAAGGCTCAGAGGAGCTGCAGACCGAGGGTGATAATAGCACAAGCAGCTCCTTTCAAATCATAGGAAATCATTTGATTCATTGTAAACATACTGATTTGTGGAGCTTTCAAGAAGTTTTGACTGTCAGAAGACAGAAATTGCTGCGGTGATTTAGAGCCAACTTCAAATTCTGATTGCGTTGCCTCTTTGTATTTTCCCATAAAGCAAAGCTTGCAAACCTGACAGGGCCAAAAGCATTTTACTTTGAGCTTTCTTAATGGTAGTTTCCTATCTGAGAGTGCAAATGCAGCATGTACTCTAAGATATTTCTGTCAGTACACCCAGTATCTCAGTATACCTGTGCAAGCTATAATTATCGTGATTAAAATTACAGCATAGGCTTAGATACCAGCTGCACTTGTACAATCAATAAACAAAGTATACAGAACACCGGGTATACGATAATCATTATCATCACTCTATTTCTTGTGCAGTTGCAGGCTGGTAGTTGTGATTTAAGTATTCAACACTCCTTAAAAGGGGAACAAATAGCACAATTGAATGAATTCTGCAGGGACACAAATTCATCGCGAATAATACCATGTACTTATCATTTCAGGCTCTGATTGCACATGGTTAGCATTGTAGTTGATTTAATTGTTTATTTTTATAGTAAAATATAGTAAATGGTTGTTTTAGACAAAAGAGACACAGTCCAAACCAGATAAAAACGACTAAAACTACTTCTTCACTGCTGATTTTTTTTTTTCTCGGATGGTTGTCCGTAGTAGGCCAGTGACCACAGTGGAGTCACGATGACAGCAGGAAAATGAATGATGCATCACATGACCTTCATAACACAGTAACCCTCGCAACATTTGTTTCTCAGCTTGAAATGACCGTTTGCAGCGATCATCGGGGCACGGGAGGCATCTGCGGTTTTCATCCCGTTGAGGGCACTAAGAAACATATTTTGTGAGTATTGTGTGTGTGTGTGTGCGCGCATGTGTGTTTTTGTATGTGTGTGTGTGTGTGTGGTGGAGGGGGAGAGCTCCGAGTGGTATTGCCAGTGCTCTGCATGCAAGCCTTTCTCCCTCTAGCCACCTTCTGCTCTCTAATTGCAGCATGTCCACATTTTGACTGCATTCACAGTTGGATGAATGTGGGTTTTTGTTTCACAGCTCCTGACTAAAAATCATTATCTAATCGGAAACTTTACTTCAAATGGCATGCTTTAACTTTCGGGCAGAGACATGAGCGTTGTCTGATTGCCACTTTGGTCTGCATTGCGTTGGTCTCTGGAGATCAGTGTGTGTGTATATGTGTCTTTTCTGATGATCTCCCCAGGCACCACCTGCCACATTGACTTAATGGATCAATCCACACCTCGCAGGTGCACCAGATGGGTATCACTTCGACGTTAAAATTCTAGGCTGTCTCTGCCAGAATTGGTTTTGTATGTGACAAGCTGAAAAAAAAAACAAAGCAATAAATAAATAAATATGCACCTATTCAGAAATAACCAAAGGGGTGACTCAGAGAGAGAGTGGCCCAGAAAGTCTGCCTTCATTTCAGGAGACATTCTATTTTACTTTTTACCTGACTGAATGAGATAGTGCCGTGCTGCAACTCCAAAGCCTTACGCTGAACTCAAATGTCACTTCCCATACACGTACTGCCGTACTTAATTAACTCTGTTTAAAGTATCTGCATCCAATATATTCACATTGTAACAAAGTCAGTTGAATGCACCAGACATGGAAAGAATACAATTTAAAAAAAAACATATATTTTGAATAAATAAATGATGAGTTAACCAGTGAATGTAACAAGGGACGGACCGTGCAGAAATTATTATTTGTTTAGTGCCTATACTACCCGTCTACATCTTGAATAATATGATATGTTGTGAAATATAATTTGTTCTTTTTGACAAATAAAAACAAGACTTATTGTCCTTTATTTTAAAACAAAACTGTTCAAAATCACATGAAAACAAAGTTTATTGATTTAGAAAGACTCTTTTTCATTTATGAAAAGAATGCACTGAAAACACAGAAGTAAGCACGTATAATCGTTTCAGGGCAATCACTATCTACACACAAGGCATCAGTATCAGACTGTACATCATTCGATTGATATCTGTGCTAAATATATTAGTGGGACGTGATGAACCAGATCAGCTTCTTCAGACGCGTGTATTACGTACTTTCGACCCTCAAACCTATAAACTGCAATGCTACAAGTGACGCAAACATTATGCTTGCCATCACATTGAATGAGTTTAATTCAGAACCAGAAAACTAGAGACTGTCCTCCCAAGTGACAAAGCCTCCCATGAGCTGTAATTATCAGTTATGTCCATCGGGAGCAAAAAAGGAAATAGCGTGAAGTTATTAAAGAGCCACAAAGTCTGCCAAGACGAGGTCAGGATGTTTGGATGGGTCAACAAAACATCGGACTTTGACATGTCGATACCCAAGTCAAAGTCTGGTATTTTGTTGATCCATCCAACCAGTTTCCAGTTTCCTACTGACAGTCAACAATGGTTTCTTGCAAGTATGGCCACAGCTGTTCCCCAATCTTTTATATTGTAACCATGACGATGAAGAATAAATCTTAACAAAGCTGTCATTTTAAACCAAACCACAATCTTTCACTAAACTTAAAAATGACTGTAAGGTCAGAAACTGACAGTTTTGCAAAATACTGATGGACGACATCTTCATGCTGATGGGGGTGTCAGACGAGAACTGAAGTTGAAAACTTTAGCTTTCTTTAACGTCTTCCTCACATCCTTTTGACCTTTCCACCCCTCCTCAGCAAACTGAGTTCTGCATTTATAAGTTATAAGTATAAAACTCTAATTGGATCTCATATAGTTATAACTTATCAGGATATCCAGGAATAATAATAAGAAGAAGA
Organism: Miichthys miiuy; assembly: GCA_036365135.1. Lineage (NCBI taxonomy): Eukaryota > Metazoa > Chordata > Actinopteri > Sciaenidae > Miichthys > Miichthys miiuy. The sequence goes on from CM071603.1 coordinate 27,254,557, forward strand.
CAAAAATTATGAAATGTGTTCATGTTCCCATTGGCATAGATGCACATACATCCGTACATACACATGCATCTCCATAATTCCTAGCCCATCCATATATAATATACAGTATATGGCTGTAGTTGTGATTTTATTTTTTTTTTTCCAGTACTAGAGCAACGAGCGGTTATTCAATTCAAGTCTGAAGAAGAAGCCTCAGAAAACAATAAAAGCAAAAGTGTATATTTAAATCCTCGTCTCATCATTACCATTTCTTCTGCTGCTGTTATTAAATAACATTTATTTATATATATATATATATATATATATATGCCAAAAAATGAATCATTCATAAAACAACGTTCAGAAGGCAGGATAGAATTTCATCCATTATATCAGCTAAGGCTCTTGCTACTTGTATCCGCAGTATTAAATCTTGGACATTCCGATTTCCTTTTATGAATGTAATAAACATAAAGGAGTCAATTTAACTTGAGGTTATTTTTTCCCCCTTATTTTCTAATTGTAACATATGAATAACTATCTAATTTAGCACCCGATGGTTCTCATTACACGCATCATTGTTCCAAACCAGATTTCACAGTCTACATTCCATACTGCACAATGATGACCAAAGAGGAACTCTTGTTGGATCTTTTTTTAACAAATTTGGAAGCTGCTGCTTTGCTTTTATTAAAACCAGTTTTTCTACTAGTGGATGAGTAAATAATGACAAATCCATGGAACTGTGCACATGTCACTGCTCAACTGAACATAAAAGGAAGATGACCCCGGTAAATTAAATGTACCTGATAAGATAATTAACCCCCAAAAAAAAAAAAACTTTCAGAACGCTTTCGACAGTCAGCTCGGGTATCACTGCCCTACAGCTTTATTCATGCATTCTACCGTATGATACCGATGATGAATGTGTCCTTTTGAAGTATTCCAAGGTCCTCTTGCAGCTGAGTTTGGAAGAGGTTTTCTTTTTTTTTTCACCTGTTTCTAAACTAACCATTGAGAATCGTGCATACACAGAAAGAAGCATGAGTTCTTGTGCTGTCCTTGAATCCCCACACAACATTGGTTTATTTACTTTGGTGAAAACAAGTCTCTGTTTGGACTTGAACACACAATGTAAGGACGGTGCCATAGTTTCTCTGCCATGAAAAACAGATTTAGAAACCCAGTGTACACAGGTGTAGACTTTTTTTTTTTTGTGTTTGGATTCTACCTTGGGTGTCTGAACATAGAGAGTGAATGGTGATCTTTTCAGACGATATGCAAGGCACATCTTGCCACTGACACACAGGGAATTGGATGTCCCAGCAGAGCCAGGGGCTGCATGTGCATGACTGCGCCCTTCTGACATCACCCATCACTCTTTTGTAGCCGGAGACCTCCTCTGCCCATCATATTCTCCTTCTCCCCAATGTATCTGGCAGAGATTTGAAAGATGAGGTCTACCCTGGGGACAGCTCACCCTGCTGGGCAGAAACACCTCCCTATGAGTCTGCAAGGAACCACAGCTTCTGATTCAGTCTCGGCCAAACCTTTTTTCTCATTTTCCTGAGAGAAGTGGAGCTGCAGCACAGATTGCCACAAACGTATAATATGTGGATTTATGTAGATAATTATGGGGAGTAAAAAAAAAAAAAAAAAGAAAGTCGGACAAAGATGTGAGCCATTTAAAATTGAACTGTCATTTGAATGCTTCTAATTTGTTCTTGCTTCCTCATTTTTTCCACTTGTCATTTCTTTTCCCTAACATGTTTTTTTCTTTCATATTGACATCTCATCATACATATTCCTTTTTTTAATCCCAAATGTTTTCTCACTTCTTGTCTCACTCTCTCAATTTTTGTGGTAATAATTCATTCTTTTTACGCTTTTTAGACGGTGAATTGTAAAGCTCATGCTGTGCCGAACAGCAGTGCAATTGGAGAGGGAAATAAAAATAGCTTGGCATGTCAGCAGGGGTTTATGATGGCCTCTTTTCCTCAGAGAACTCATATTAAGTCCTACCCACATCTTATACAATAGACTAATGGAGCAAAGCCTGCAAAGCTAGTTCTAGATGACAACTCCAAGTAGAGGTTACAGCACATTTCTCTCACTGACTGTTTCTACCTTTTTGGCACAACTTGCTTCATTCAAAAACCACAATAGCATCCAGCAGTGTAGTATGCAGGCTTATGTACAAATAATGTGAAAATCCACATGGGCACACACACACACGTACACACTTGTTTGCATGGTTGTACGCTAGACCCTTGGATTTCTTTATCGTGTAATTTGTACTGCCGATAACGGAAAATCAAGTAAGCACTACTCCATTTGAACAAAGCTAAATGCACTATCAGAATTTAGCAAGCTTGCTAATTTGTTTGCACTCAGACATGTAACTGTACCCGTTTTGTGTGAGCTTCAGTTTTTAAGTCTGCACTTGAGTATATATTTAGTCTGCATGATGCTGACGCTGTTAGCTGTCTGCTAAATCGTGTGAAATCTCATAACAACAACGTTCCTTCTTGATGTATAAAATGTATCTTGAGGCAATTAGCAACATTTTTCACTCCCTTAATTCTCTCCCGTCAACAAATACCAGTCAAAACTGTTCTGAGGTGGCACCAGAACCTTACCCATGGAATCCTGAATAAATTATTTCTCTACCTTCTCTAGTTGATGTCCTGGGTCTTTGGCCCTGTTTACACTTGTCATTTCATAGATTTTCCTATCTGAACATATATTTATCTCCATAAACAAGATCAGAGTCATCTCAGATTTCCTGATCTACATGCAAATAATCCCCTATCCAGCACAGATGCTTGCGGTAATGCACCTGAAGCTGCTTCGTAACTGCCAAAAGTAACAGAAGAAGAATATCAACAGTTCAGCTAGCTAGCTCACAATCCATAAAACAACATAAACACATCAACCGCTTGCAGTGTAGGACCCGGGGGGGCAATTGCCGATGCCACTTTCTCCTTGTTTCTTTTATTTGTTGTTGATTTTGGTGTAACTTAAGTGTTGCTATCATGTGCAGATCTTGTGAGTGGCCACCTTGAATCCAAATGTTTACATCACATTCACTTGGGCAAACCAATGGTGGGTTAAAAGTTGAGGTAGATGCCATCTCTTTCGGAGCTGTGTCTTGTTCTGGTCCAACAAAATGTAATGAAGAGGCGGTCTCCAGAGGTTTCTCCATCACTGTTTCATGTTCATATATTCTGATTTTGAGATATCTTTTAATTTAAGCAACGTAAGTCTTGATGCAGGAACAGATTAGAATGTAAATTACATTCTTGATGGGAAAAAGTGCCTTCAGTAAGACAAATACTTTAATCATGGCATTTTGCCATACTGTAAGTGGTTGTCTTGTATTTTTTAAATACAGGATAATAAATTGGATTTAAAAATGATTTTTCATACCAGTTGGCTGCTCCAACATGCACACGTTATTTTTCCTTTGGTTTAATCTTGTGATGGGCTCGCTTAAGCTTAACTTGCACTCTGGATGTGGTTATTGTTTGGTCTTTTCTGAATAGGACATTAAACTTTGCTTAGGTTGTACACTTCCATTTGAACTTTGTATACAGAACTGGTTTTAAAAGGGAGATTTGATGTTATGGTCTGACCCTTGCCTGTATTCTTTGAATGGATAGTATCTGCGGTATATTATTGTTCATTGTAGTAACAGAAGTCAGTGCCTCTCCTACTCCTATTGCTTATTCTTCAGGAGGAGGATGGCACTCTTGTGCACTTTGACGAAGGCTTGTTTTGTCGAAAGCACATCAGTGTAAGGAAATAAAATGGTAAACCGAGGCTCTAGTATTGAGATTATTCTGTGTGTTTTTGGAGTGCATCTATCTCACTTCATAAGTTGCTGTCACTTTAGCGGAGCATCACATTCGCTCAAAGGAAGTGCACCTGTCTCACACTGAATGTAATCGCTTTATCAGTTGCTGTTCTCGACAAGCAGAAGGCAGGGAAAAGACAATATGACTCAGCACATTTTTTTTTTCTAAAGGCTTCTCTTGCTCTGACCAACAACTTCAAGACGTTTTCTTTCTAACCTCTTTCTTTCTTCCTCTAATACTTTTCTGCAAATGGTGATCAGATCTTCCAGTGATCGTCTATTTCTTGAATTTTAATATCAGACAACTTTCAAGACAAAGACTTGTCTTGACTTTCTTTGTTCAGTTCACATCTGTGTGCTTGGCATTGTCTAACAGAGTGGTAGTCCAGGACAGAAAATGGTGGTCCAAAATGCCTGTGGTACAAACACTAACACTGCTCTGAGCTCACAGTCCGGTAAGCCCAGCTAATAAACTGAGCTTACATTAGCTAGCCTCTTCCACTTAAGTCACAATCCCGAGTGCTGAGATTTTGGTTTGTTGGCAAAACTGAACTGGATGGAGGTGAAACACACTGAACAAACTAAATAACTCTAAATAAGGCAAAACTGAACAGAGTGGATGGAGCTCGGCATCTCTAAGACTCAGTAACCAGGATCTGGAAAAACAAGGTATATATATATACAGTTGGCAGGTGAGGAAAATGAGGTTGATCAGTTCAAAAGAAACTATTGGCCATGAGCCTGTAAACGTCCAAGATTCAGCACTCTAGACGACAGTCATGGCAAAAATTTAATAAATGCAATTAAAACATACAATATTTTAGTGGTTATTAAGACCCATTGTAAAATAAGCCCACGTAGCTGCCATCCTGTCACTTTTTGTTTTTGCTTCGGGCATCACCTCTTTGGCCTTATTTGCACTTGTCATTTCAAGTACCTCGTATCCAGATAAAGTCCAGGTGTGATTTAACACATTGTTTTTGTTTTTTTATATGCGCCTGTGTTAGATCACAAATCTGATTGTAGTTTGTCTTGGTTTTTGCTGGGCGACAGTATATGTAAATCAGGGTTGGCCCTATTCCAGACCGGAGGGTCTGCTAACGAGCACCCCTATAACTCTTTCCTTGTAAGCCCATGAAGGCCCCACCCCATTAGTGGTGACCCTGCCGACAGAGCTCCCAGTGTTTTGAAGGACAGGAGGCAGAGGCCAGAGCCTCCCAGACCAAAGCCTGGATTAGTTACTAATCCTTGGAGGTATTTCTCTCTCTCTCTCTCTCTCTCCCCCTGCCACCCCCATGCTTTCCAGGAATCCGCTTGCTTGCTGCATGACTTCAATTTTCAAGGGAAGGGAGTTGAGCAGAGTGATGTGGGAGTCTGCACAGGAAAGGATGGGAGTCAGGACCAGTTAATGAAAACATTAGAGAAGCACAGAGAGAGAATGCATGGTGTAAAATCTGATTTGTGGCATTCTTTTTAAGATTACTGTAATAATTTCACTGTCCTGACATTTCTTAGATCAGCATTAGGATTATGTGCTAACCCTGTCATGCAATTCTATAAAATGCTTCTATTTTAAACAGAAAATGTGAATGTTCTGGACAAAGCTCGGGCGTTGAAGTGGTTCTGACTAACTGTGGTGCAATCAGTGATTCATCACACCACAGTCAGTATCCACACTCACCTACACTGTATGCATGTTTCTGTTTAATCACCTACCTTACCTTGACTAAGATTAACCTTCCTACTCATCAAGAATTAGAATTTGCTTAAATAATTGCATGCCCGTCATTAGCTGTGTACATGTTAATGTTCCATGTGCTTATGTGAACACGGTCAAAGTCATGCCTTCGTGTAAAAAATAACCGCAATCCTTTTATCTTCAATTTGGCCTCCAGACACATCAGACTGATGAATATACCTCATTATGCTCGCGTGTCAGCGCTTTATATATCCTGAAAGACAACCTCTCTCGCTTTTCCCCATCGCGCTGTTTATTAGCTCCACATGAGCTGTGATTGACAGCCTTTGATGAGGTCACAATAATGACAATCATCATCATCGCATAACCATCTCGCTAATTACCATGTCGTAATCACTGCCATCAAGGAATTCGTGGCTGAGTCCTCATTTGCAGAGGGTGAAATATTCATGCTCTTCTGGTGGAAGTTGAGCAGCCTGAATTTTAAAATGATTACACTCTAAAAATCTCTGGAGGGACGTGCAAAGAGGAGCAGTTCCAATCAGCGATTCTGTTTTCTGCTTTATCTAAGTATAATATCGGATCAAGTAAAAAGGGGGCACTAACCCACAGGATATATGTAAAGTAAAGAATGCGGTGGCACAGTGCACATCCTCACATATACGTTTGGTCATATTTAGTAAAAAGGAATACGCGTGAAAGGGAATTTTCAATTGTGCACTTGTCAGAAAGACTAGAGTTGTTTATTTGTTTGTGGGGCCTCCTTTCTTTTTTAGTCCATACCTCTGTTTCCCCAGTAGAGCAGATTGGATTATACTGAGCAGAGGCAGTAGAATTAGTGTTGGATCGCTGCGTCGCATATGCTCCCCAAGGAGAGATGGTCTTGAAGAAAGGGTGCGTGAGTGAGAGAGGGAGAAAGAGCGAGTGAGTGAGAGAGAGAGCAGATGCTTGAGTTACTCAGTGTTCAAACATCCCTGGGCAGTAGCGGGGTGCACATTGTTGACTCTTAGCTTGTAATAACTGTAGTCACATTTCTTACAGACACATTTCATGCTTTAGTGGGTGGATGATGCACAATAGGCCTGTGTGTAACTTTATATCTGTGGTGATGGTGTAGATCCAGGAGAGGATCATGTAAATCTCATGCTATGGAGAGAATATTTCCTGTGCAATTGTTTTAAAACAAGCATGAACCAGAGGCTAGACTCACATGCAAAGGAAGAAGTTGGCGAAGAAAACTAGCAAAGCAGCTGTTTACTGCAGCAAACTACTATACGAAACCAACGTCCAGTGCTGAAGGAAGTATTCGGGTCCTGCACAACCACAAATCACAATCACAAAGACCCTTTTCTTTACTGCATGCATGTCATCCATTTTATCATCTTTTGAGATTTCGCTCTCCTGATGGGTTGGTGCTGGCTCTTTCTTTTTTTTTTGTGGTAAACATAATAAGTGAAAATGGCAAAAAGGGAAAGGCGGGAGATGAAAACGAAGTGGATGGTGCGGAAAATTACAAGGTAAAAAGAGAAAAATGTGAGTGCAAGATGCATCTAAATGTCCGCCATTAACAACTGAGGAGGTACGTTGCTGTGTACTTTGGAGGTTGGCTTTTTCTGTCTCCAAATTTTGTGCTTTGATTTTGATCAAGGCTGAAACTGTATTTCCTATTATTACAGACAGACACACACACACACCATGCATTTCCTCTCTTTTTATGAGATTGCATTGTAGTATCTGGCTATATATTTGAAACCATCATTGTGTGAGCATGCGAGTAACTATTTTAGAACTCTTATTTCGAGGGCTGAATTTCAGTCCCAATATATCCCTTTATTTAGCTTTATAAAGGCTAACTGATAGTTTTATCTGTAACTTTGCCACATTTTATAACCTCATATGTTATATGTTATAGTATATGTTAAAGTAACCTGTAACTATAGCAGTGCATGATCATTTTTCTTTCATTTAATTTAAAGTTTTGGTTGTTTTGAACTTGAGCTTGAACTGTGGAGGCAATGCAACCAACCACTAGTGACATCTGCCAGGTTCAGAGATCATTTGCAGACTTTACAGTACATACTCAAACATAAATGAAGATTCTTCTAATGATGCATGTACCTCTTGCCAATGTTGGGCCTTCACCTTGTTAGCGTTGTTTGGAGAAAAATACGATGGCTGACAAAAGACGGAGTGGACTTGCACTGATGAACATCCATCATGCTATTGCAATTGATGTAGAGGCAGGGAGACACAGAACACATTTTTTGGGGCTTTTTGTTTCTTTCTTTTAGCTGCTTGGTTTGGTCGTTCTGTTGCATATTGTCATCAGTATCTTTATGCCAAACTTTTCCTACGATGAAGCTGCTAAATGGGAGAATTACTTACTTGATTGGTGCTGTTGTGGAGAAATTGCTGAAGTCAATGGTCAATTAAACTCAACTCAACTTGTGCTGTAATATTTATTGACACTTGGCCAAGGAGAATTAGAGACACTCACAAAGCACATCAGAAGTGCCTGAGTTGGTTTCACATTCTGTCCAACTCATGCTGGTGGATAGACTTTAAACCCCAAGATAACACATAAATACTACACGCCCAGAATTAGCCAAAGAGAATGTATTTACCCATGGAGCTGCTAGCAGGTGCCAAATTGCCGACACTACACATTTCTCTGGGCTATATTCAATACAATACACAATAATATAGTATAGTATAACATATTCTGTGGCTGTTGGTCTGGACTTGTTTGGTCTTTGAAATGCCAGTGATGCAGGCTTATGATGGTGCTGTAATGCTAAAGGTTAGTGCAAAAAGAAAACATGAGTTACTGACTGCATATGTGTGCACAAGGAAACATAGCATTCTTTTTCTCCTTCTTGTGTGTAGTATGAAATATTGTCCTACCATCGCCACTGACTGTAGCTCTTGAATATGTGTGGTGGAGCAGAAGAACTTGAGTCCAGCATTCCACCAACGTCCATGTAAGAACCCTTACTTCCAGTTAAGGGAACCCCCACACACAAAAAGAAGTGGTTTTCAGTGTTTGTTGTGGAAACTGTGTGTTGTGTGTTGAGTCCTGTCCTCAACCTCACCCAACACCTTTAGGGTGGATTGCGAGCCATCATTTCTCACTAATGTTCTTGTGACTGAATGACTGAGCAAATCCCTGCAGCTAAGTGGAAGTAGCTGCAAATGAATATCCATATTATGTTATCAAGAATCATATTTGGATATCCACATACTCATGGCCATATTGTGTACATTCTGCTGATGCATCGCAGTTCCTTTTTCCTTCTTATGCCTGATAACACCTAGTGACCAGCACTTTTCTGGCTCACAGCCCTCACCACATCGAATGCCTACCCACTTAGACCTCTCCTCTTCCTCCACTTGCTCTCTGCTTCAACTGCTGTTATTAATAGTGGGAGCATAAAGGAGACTTGTTGTGGCACAGAGATTAGGTGGCTTGCAGTGGCCCACCTGCTGAACCGAGGTGCTCTACCACTGACTATCTAAACATAGTTGCTATTGCATGGTCTCGTAGCGCCCAATACAAGCCCTTGTGTTGATTATAGCGTGTGATAGTGTGAAGTGGATGTGTACCAAAGGTATAGGTGAGGAAAAAGCAAGATTCTCCTGCCTCTTAAAAGTCCAGTATATAAAATGTACACAGTTCTATTGTCAGAATACGGCAGAAATAGAATATATTATGATATATATATATATATACTTTCATTATAATCACCTGAAAATAAGAATTTTTATGTCTTTGTTATCTTAGAATGAGCCCTTTATATCACGATGTGAGTCCACCACGTTAAATTTATTTCTCCAGTAGCCCAGAACGGACAAATAAACACTAGATCTGGATAAGGCCTTTCACATATTTTTTGCATCCATGTTTTCTTCTCCAATCAGATGCAGATGGCGAGATGAAGGGGTGCAATCACTAACAACACCACAAGTTGCCGCCAGATCCCAAACTGATACTTCAAATGATAATTTAAGGCAATTTCCCATGTCAACATCTCAACTTTCATTACAAGAGTCGGCAGTTAGCTACCTCATCTCGTAAACTGAGTCATATATCTACTATTATTAGGTATAACCAAGCAGCTGGCACTTGCAAACATGGCAAACTACCACAGATATAGGAAAAAGGTGACCAGACATGGATTGTGCTGTGATTAATTAAATTAAGGAAATGCAAATGCTGAGAAATAAAGTGTCACTAAAACTATTACATGTACAGTTATTCTGTATATTATCTGTGATTCTAAGAACATAGAATTAATTGTCAATACAGCAATTCATCCTATATTATCTCGTCTAGCTTTGTCTACTTTGGTAAGTGACTCCGTGCATTTTTTTTCAGAGAGCTCACCTGGACTTCTGGCTGCAGTCGGGTTATATGTGTAGGTGGAGACAGTGACAGAGGCATAGATAAAATTGGTGAGAGTGAGTTTCCAGCTGAGAAAAAATGACTCACACCTGTACTGAAAACATGTCTCGTGGCAGCTGCGATGCAGTCTGGTCTATTGAGGTTATTGTTAGCGAAGGAACTGGCATCTCACTTCTAAAGTGGATTTCTGCCTTTATGATTGTTCAACGTGGGTGCAAAATGGCTTTTCTGGAGAGCAGCGCATGGTCTGAAGGACTGACACCAAATCCTGACATTTATTTAACGCGCTGTATTAAATGTTTGAAAATGTCCCTCCTTTGAAAGAAAGAGAAAAAAATGTGCAAAATATAATAATAAAAAATGAGTACACTTTAAAATGAGTGACAGATCCTCACATTTACCTTTTTTTTTTTTTAATGAGTGGCTGACAAAATCACGACAGCTTCATTCACATTAAGTGTGTTTTGGACTGGCTTCACACTCTTGAATGTTTACTGTCTTCGTTCAGTTTTGTTTCAGTGGGTGGGAGGAAGAATGTAGTTTAAGTTGGAGTGACTGTCATCTTCCCACTAGTGCAGTTTGTCAGAAAGATAACATAATCATACCGACTGTGGGAAATGGACCAAAAATGTTCTGAATACACTAATGTTGACAGCGGTCCCTCGTGCTTTGTAAAAAAAAAAAAAAATTGAGTATGAAGTATCATCTAAAAAATTTACTCCAACATATCATCTTACATGATCATGTATGCAATAATTTGTGCACATTATGTGGCATTTTACACAGAATTTTAGCCAATCAACAACATGGTGTTCAGATTCTTTCTTGCAGAAGTGTTTCTGCTCTGAAAAGGTCAGACGGAAACGAGTTAATTGTCTCTCGTTTTACGTGCCTGTCATGACTGGAATTTCTGACGCTATAAAGGAAAGTAAAGAAAGAATACTAACACATGTGCTTTGACAGAGAAGAAAATTATCGTGAGAACTGTCATCAGGATGTCAAAATTCAAGACAAGACACCTGGACTGAAGATCTTCAGGTGTACAGCACAGATATAGCAACATGGAGCACCACAATATGAAGTTCCCTTGGGTGATCATAACTCCTTTTAACATGAATATATCAAATGTCACTCCAGTGAAGGATGAAACAATCAAATTGGCATTTGGCATTGCTAATGTTTTTTTCTGAGGTTTTGGGAAAAGTATTTGAAAAAATGTTCAATACCTTTCACTAATGTAAAAAGTAATTACATTCATTTATAACTTTAGTAATTAGTTGCATTAATCATCACATTCCGTTCCATAACTCCCGGCTCTATCACATATATCTTCCTCCAAAGCCTCCACCCCCACATGTCCTATTGTCTGTATTTAACACATGCAGAATTGCAAAATGAGACATAATGGTTTAACACGCTGACAGCCACAGTTTGAAGGTATTTTCTTATAATCAACAGCTAGATTATCCCCCAGTGAATGCAAAGCAGCACTCGGAGAATCAAGCTGCAGGGTTCATCCTCCCAACCCTGAGCAAAACCAAGACTGATTCCTGAATGTAGGCCTACCAGTGTGCTAGCACAAAGCAAGCAAAACAACTAGGGCGTTACCATACAGCGTATTTCTCCTTTTCCGGGACAGACCACCCTCCTCTTCACACCTCCAGCCCATGCTACAAGCTAACACGTGCAAGAACAGTCAACACACGGACACAAAATGGATGTCAGCCCTTCCATCAATGTGAAATTATGCAATGACAAACAAGCTGTCTTGTCATGTTAGGTATAAATACTTGTGATGGGTGTGTGTGTGTGTGTGTAGATGTTTTTATATTCCTGTTCAGTAAGCATTAATTTTTCCCCTTGTGTATTGTGTTGCCACCAGCATACACGGGCAGTGTTAAACTCATTGCCTGGCCTTGCGGCTGTTGTGTTCTGATGAGACTTCTTCAAAGCGAGTAATTCTGATTTAGTGGTTATCTGCAGAATGCATCACTCCCCTCCTCTCATTTAATATCCTAAACCACAACTTGGGTCAGCCTTCAGACTCTGCAGAGCATTTTGTGTTTTTATTTGCCCTCCCTCCTGGGCAGCCTTATAGGCACCCCGCTACAACTCCCATCCAGCAAAGAGAGCAAAGATAGACAGGAATGCATTTTTCATTTTCTTTTTTTGGTATCAACAAACACTCAAATATCCAAGCCTTTATGGTACTTTATAGGCAATTCCCCCAATTGAATGATGCATTTGGACATAACTGCATGTTGTTTGTAACGTGGAAAAAAGCACGTAGCATGTACTTTGAAATAATGCTCAGGATACACTGTTGATAAATGTTTTCAGAAAATATATGGAAAAGGTAAAGCACTCAGGATATATTCATTTGGGTCTTTTGAAATGTCAGGCAGTGGGCATAACAATGGACAAACCTAAAAGACGACAGTAATAATTCATATTGTGGTAAGAGCTGCTCGACTAAGTAAACAGAAACGATGGCCATCATTACTTTAAGACGGTCAATCCACAACATTTCTTTAAAAATGTGTCTTTAGGTCCAGCATACATACAAACACAATAAAATGCTGTGATGAAACTAGGTCTCATGAGAACTTCCCTATGAACAACAAAGACTTAGTTTTCAGCTCAATACAGTTACTAGCCTCAATCAGATTTGAGCCCACGTAAACAGCTCAGTTCAAGAAGCAGACACATCCAACAACCGTGTCTTTGTGAGATGCAAAAAGAGCGAATGGTATCTGCATGTGTGGTTCCCAGCATCAAACATGGAGGAGGAGATGTGATAGCATGGGGATGCTTTGCGTTTCTCTGTAGCCACTGATCGTTAGGTCTCCTTAACTGACTGCTGACCTGACATGTGGTGTACAACAGGGTTCAATTCTTGGACCTATTCTTCTTTTACTTTACATGATCCTCCTCCTTAATATGGCAGTTTAAGTGCATTTTTTATCCCTGTAATGCAGACAGTTCCCAGCTATTCTTACCCTTTAAATCAAATGGTGACAGTAAACTATCTACCCTGCAAGACTGCCTAACAGCTTGAATCGCAGATTGAATGTCAGACAACTTCCTCCAACTTAACTCTGACAAAACGCAAGTCCTCACCACAGGCCCTGAGAGTATTTCACAAGAAATACAGCAGTGTGTTTGTCCACTAGCAGCAAACAGAAAGTAGTCCAATCCTGTTTTTTGTTTTTTTCCAAATAAAACCTTGATTCAAGATCAAGATTCTTGACTATTGTAATTCACTGTTCACCACTCTGAGTTGCTCTGTTGCGTCTCAGCTCCTGTTGGTCCAAAATATAGCTGCTAGACTTTTAACCAACACGTTGTAGGTCACACAACACACCAGTGTTGTCCAATCTGCATTGGTTGGGGGTTGAATATAGAATTCATTTTCTGGTATAAGACTCTAAACAAACGAGTCCCACTTTAAATTTCTAATTTTATGTCGCCTGACCTCTGTGAGATCTCAGTGGTCTACAGACTAAGGCCTTCTGATGGTCCTGAAATCTAAGCTTATAACCAACAGTATATATCTGTATCTGTAATCTATATCTGTAATTTCCCTGCTTGGGATAAATAAAGTCTATCTATCTATCTATCTATCTATCTATCTATCTATCTATCTATCTATCTATCTATCTATCTATCTATCTATCTATCTATCTATCTATCTATCTATCTATCTAACAGTGACCAAGCCTTTCTTATCCAAATTATTGAAAAACGCAGAGTCAGTCCATAACTTTAAAAAGCTGCTAAAAACTCACTTGTTTTGTAAGCACTTTGTCCTGTACTGTGTTTTTTGCTTGCTGTGTTGTTTTTACTGTTTTTATTGTTTTTTTTTAATATATTGTTATTTCCTGTTTTAACTTATTTAATGCTTGCATTGTACAGCACCTCGTAACTCTGGTTTATAAATAAAGTTTATTTACTTACTTGCTAATGATTGTGATTGTTCATTGCATTCGTTGCACTATATATTTTAGATGTGGCCTACTATACTATGCTACATATGCTTTGTCATACTGTACATGCTTGCTCAGCTCTCATGTGCCCTGCTATGTTTACAGCCACAGACAGAACCTTTAACTCCCAGAAGTTACAGTACACAGACTGCCATTGTTTTCAAGTGTACATAAAAAAATTGTTGCTAAGGGCATTGCTCAGGTCTCAGCGAGCAATTCCTATTGCCGGTAATATAACAGAGCACCTTTTTGTACTACCTTTCTTTATTGGAAAGGTAAAGACGAGGCTGCTGTCTGCAGACCTATTATACAAAAAGAGTTCCAGTTGATTCATACTCCACATTTTCAGCTTATGCACCAATAAATTCAAGATTTTTGCTTTCATATAAATGTGAAAAAAAACACTTCTTTTAAACAAATGCTATTTGTGTGTCTCGAGAGGAGATCCAGGTTATATATCTTGGTTCTAGATTAGACTTCTTCTTTTACTTTGTAAAAACAAGTAAAATAACTCGAGTCAGAGAACAAAAGAAAATGACTTGTGTAATGACAAAAATATCCAAAAACTCTTTTTTTTCATGTGAACATACAGAGATGAAATTTTATATACACCAGGACAAAATTCCCAGTCTGTCAAGTGTGATCTAAAAAAAATATTACATTAATGTAATACTCTCATTTTATTACACCAGATACACACAGATCATTCAGTCTTATTTATGTGTTACAGAAAATAGAGCCACAAGCTTCGCATTACTACCTCATTTCATGTGCCTGCCTGATATTTCGGGTGATCCTGTGTTCTGCTTGTAGCTCAGGAGAACCTTGCTTGACACCTATTTGCCAGTTTGGACTATTAAACCACACCTCTGCTCCCTCAGTTTACTACGTTCCGTCCGCTCCAAGAAAACCTACAGCTAAGCCATCAAAACCATTGACTGGTTGATTTTGTGACCGTGCACCACCGTAACAGGTTACAGTCTCCTTGTCTGTGTTTGCATTGGGGTTGTAAACTGAACTGTTACAACAAAAAGTGGCAAAGTCAGGCTGTAGTCTGAATGAAAATGTCTAACATTGGGCTCATTTAGACTAATTAGGAAATAATGATGTGATGTTTCATCAAAAATTGCCCATAAAATACAGATGTGTTCACTTTAACAAGAGGAAGACTATGTGTGTTAGGGTTAGGTTACCTTTTTTGTTCTCATCCGGATATACAAAGGACAATAACTAGTTAAATCAGATGCACACAAGTAGCTCATATATTTACATTAGAAATCACATATAGTAGATGTTCTTAATCATAGTGTGTGCGTGCGCGTGCGTGTGTGATATAAACCTAACATTTAACAGCACATTCACATTTACTGCTCACTCTTTACAGTGTCAGCACGTACTGACCTCAGGCCTGCGTTCCCAACCAGAGCTCACTGCACTCTGCACTTTGAGCTGTTTAATATTAGCTACAGCTATTTGAAGCCCATGCTGCATACAGTGGAAAGAGACAAAAGTGAGGCCAGAGAAATTCCTGCTGCAGCTAAAGCCATTACTCTGCTATGAACGGAGTCATGGGAGGGAGCGGCTGTGGTGGGAGAGCAGAGCACCAGTAGACCTGGGAGCATAAGTCTACCAGCCTCTTGATGGAAAGTGCCTCAATGCTTTAAAATATAAATAAAAAGCAACTGTAATCTAAACCCACCTCCCCGCCAAGATGTTTTTCCAACAGTCACAATAGAAAAAATACATGGTCCTGCATGCAGACTCTGGCCGATCTGCTGTGTGTGTGTGTGTGATGCTATGCCACTGCACTGAATTTAATAGTCTGTATTTTTTTGTTGTCTTGCAACATTACCTGTTTGATTAAGCACTGCTGTATCTTCTTTGGCAGATTAAAGGAAATCTTAGTACGTCCACACGTCTATGCTGTCAATTCATTCAACCTATGTGACCTGGACAGACAGAAAGTGCCAGATGCTGCTGTCAAAACACTCACCTGTTGTTGGCAATGGCTACAGGCAAGCTTAGGGCATTAAGTGGCACATCAAACTGTTTTGACACCACTGACCATCTCCCAGCTTCAGCTTAAATTGTGGTGGTTGTACGCATTATTTTCCAACTGCGGCAGATAGAAAATTGGTATATAAATGTCAGGGCTTATTTAAAGACACACAATGAACCCACATCTTCCATTAACTGCAGCTTCAAGGGTGCATTTATTTACTGAATACTGATCCGTAGTATACAGAAGAAGTAGACAGACATTTAATCATACAGAAATAATATATATATATATATATACCATCTCTTTTAATAGTGATCATTTTTATGTATTTGTTAATAAAGTATTTTCTTTCCTCTTTCTGTCCCTCATCCCTCCTCATATTTTCTTGCTCTCTGGGTTGGAACAGACACTGACCAATGACTCACAGAGCAGGGACACAGTGCATGCCAGACTTCAGTCCATTGCAAATATCTGTCATATTTGTCCAGACAAACCAATAATGAAATATACCACTGTGCAAATTGTATCACTTCCACAGCCTCCAGATATTATTGAGAGCATGTATTATATTGGCAGATGCTGATAAAAGGACTGTTTTGTGATCTGGCGCTTTGTAGCTGTGCCTAACAATATTCCATATTATACGTTACATATTTTATTTTTCCTTATGCTCGCTACATGTTTGTTTTTTTTTCACATTAAATCATTTGCATAGCAGGCATTTCATCTTTCATTGAGTATCGGCTTTGATGTTTGTAGTTTCCATGAATAAATAAAGCAAATCAGTCATGTACACATACCGTACGCTCCCTCTCTGAGCGTCATATTGTATCTTCTTTCAGCATCATTCATCAGTAGATGAGGGGAGAAAAATGAAAAAGAGAGACATAAAAGAGCAGGGAGACATAAAGGGCTAGCTAACATTATAAGACTGCAGTGTGTGTGTGTGTGTGTGTGTGTGTGTGTTTGTGCCACAGTTGAGTAGGCTAAGAGTTTGGACATAGTGTATTTATGTCTAGGAAAAAAGCTGCATGAGAGATAGAAAACTAAAATGGCTCCTCGGTAAATTCATCCAAGCTTGAGTCTGTCTGACTGGGCTGCTTATTCATACACAGAACTAGCTTAACCTCCTCATATGAACCTTGAAATAAAGTGCTCCTCCATGTGTAACCAATGTGCTCTCAACTTTCGGAACGGTTATGACTGTTCTGGAAAAAAAGGTTACAGCAAAAGAGGTGTGCATTGCTCATCTGCACAGACACAGACAGCCTCTTTAAAAGCTTAAAAGACAATATTCTCAAAGGATTATGAAGCCATATGTACAGTGGGCATTCTCTTCAATGTTAAGTATCTGACCTTGCATGCTATGCTCTACTGCGTTCAGCAATATTACAGCTATATAATGTGGCTTGAGGTTCTTAAAGGTTCCTCTCAACTGAGACTATCCAAGGCTAAGGCTATTCACATTGCCCTTGACTATCTGATGAGAAATATTTTTTTTTCTTCTTTTCTTTGAGCTTACTTCTTATTATTGATAGTGATTATATTATAATATATTACCATCTACTTACACCTTCACTGTTTCTACTTCTTCATTTGAATGAGGCCATCCACAGTTAGATGCTCTGAAGAAGTGCTCAGATGTATGATGTCTGGGAGGGAGAAGCTCAGGGTTACTGTTAAAGTTCTGTGTTGACTTCTATCCTGCTATGTTAAAATTATTAAAGTTACACATCATCCAATCGAATATCTCGACTTTTTCTTTACCAATTTCTATTAGACAAAAATACAATAAAGAAGGCCACAGAAAGAAATTCAAGGGACTACATAATTTTACTATATTACTTGGAATATTCTCTGTGAAAAAAAATTATTTTGCCCTGTAACAGTCCTTGCATTGTTCTATAGAGGTCAGAAAGTCACCATTCTCTCAGCTATCTGGCTAATGATGTGTCAATCACGCATCAAAGGCAACACGTGTGGAGAGTGGAGCAGTATTTCATATTTGGACATTTTCTGTCTGCGACTGAACGCTGCACCACTTTAATAAAAAAAAAAAAAAAGCAAAAACCTGAACCAGGAAATTAAAATGATGAAATCGAAGCAATCAGCAGTTATTGATGGCTGTCACAGGTTGTCATTTGTCATCGATTGGACCGTAATGGTGAATAAATCATAACCTTCAATCAGTGAAGTATTTTTGTTAAAGGGACAGTGTGTAGGATTTAGTGGCATCTACTGTTGTAGTTGATTGCAACCCCCTTACTTCACCCTCTCCTTTCTAGTGTGAAAGAGAAACGATGGTGGCTGATCCTGA
This sequence comes from Miichthys miiuy, assembly GCA_036365135.1. Classification (NCBI taxonomy): domain Eukaryota; kingdom Metazoa; phylum Chordata; class Actinopteri; family Sciaenidae; genus Miichthys; species Miichthys miiuy. Next base: position 27,272,798 of record CM071603.1, read on the forward strand.
TCTGGAGCCAGTTTTACAGCCAGTTTAACACCCCGCTGCATTTGTTTATTAAAGGCTCATTTAATGGTGAATTTGTTTGGTTGGTATACACGAATAAAAACATAGTGTGTGCATATTTTATTCCATTTCTCCCATATTCTGTAAATGGGGCCCCCTAAATGATCTGAAACCAACACCTAGAAAGGGTTCAGGTAAGGTCTGCAACCTATCTTGTTGATGGTTCTGCCTTAAGCGCTGGTACAGCCTGGGCTTAGTGGTCGTTAAATCCCCTAGGCCTAACAACAAATCATTTTGTGACAATGGCATTTCTAGAATCTGATGACAAGACCACCAACGCAGTGGTTTTCCTGTGGTTTCTGTGCTATGCACAACTTTTGCAGAGTAATAACGACAAATTAAATTAACGTTAACAGACATCCTCACTGAATGTTATCCAGGGAATTGGCACAACTGCATTAAACTGGTTGTGAAAGTGGAAATAGCAACTCTTTATTTCTCCGTGGACTGGTCGTTGAGTCATGTTTCACATCCACTAACATCCTGCTGCTCTTTTACACTTTCAAGTCACATTGTTGTTGGTGTGATTAATTGGTGTAATGATGGATGGAGTAAAGGTGGGAAAACAATCATGATGGGAGCCTCACCAGGCGGTGCTCACCAGATGACAATCTAGAAAAAGTGCTCATTATCTGGGCAATCATGTTCATGGTTCTGCAACAGTACTTTCTCATCAGTGAAACTCGCTAGTAGTAAATACTTGGAGCAGTGTGGAGGACGGAGAAATGAAGGTGGGATCTTTTTGTTCTTTTCACTTAATATTTACAATGAGTTTTCCTCTTTGTTTGACGTACCTTTCTGCAGTACTCCAATCAGAAAGCCTCGCAATAAATAAAAACCTTTTGTGAAACTCATACTGGTCCATTTCTCTTGACATTGTGTCGGGGAAACTTGGATTAAACTTTGATATTGCTGTAATGGACTACAGAAGGAAGAGAGAGAAGAACAGACTTCATGTTGACATAATATATATACTGAATAATCCATTTCTTGTTAATGTAATTGTTTTATTACCCAATGTGTGTCTATCTTTTAATGATTAGATGAGATGATTGTTTAATAAAGCTGAGTGTGTCATTAGGAGGAAAGCAGTCGCATGCGAGATTAAGAAGGAACGATTAGGTCAGTTAAAATATAAATAAATAAAAAGAAACCACTAATCTTAATGGTGAAAAGACACTACATTCATTGCTGATGAAATAAATGAGTGTGTAAATGAGGCTTGACAAAATGAGAAATGCATCTCAGTATAATTATGTGACAAAATAAAACTGCATAATGTTTACTGTGTCTTCTTACATCGTGCATACAATAAATATTGAGTACAGCTTTAATAAAGTCAATATTAACTAAAGTATGAGTGCAGTATGTCAGGATACAGCATCAGAACTCATGACTCAAACGCAGCACAGGTCTCCCAAAAGGGTCTATTGTTGTTGAGTTCACATATCTGTTTGCGCCTAGAGCCCTGTCTCTGAAACTTTGTGTTTCTACTTACTGTTGTAAAAAAATGAAGCTACATTCATGTGCTATAGACACAAGTCGTAGGGAGGACATTGCGGTGGATGGCGGCCATACAAAGGGCTTCCTCGGTTAGGGCAACCAAAGACCTTCAAGGTTAGTGAAGATAACATCATCATGACCTCTCTCCAAGCAAATGTGCTCCTAAGGCATTATGTTTTTCATCTAAATGTTTGCTTGCAAATTAGTATTATAGAAATGTTATTTCAGGGTTGACAGGGTTTAGGATTTACGGTCGTTTGAATTAAGAAGAATGTGTAGGAAAAACAGTTTTTGTAAAATAATAAATTGTTATTAAATGTATTATTTTTAATAAACTGTTAGTGTGGTGATCTGAGGACAATATAATCTCTGTACTCTGCTATTGAAAAATGTTAATAAAGTTTGACATCAATACTGATGCTCGAGCGAAAGATAATTTATGTTTGCATGCTAATTAGTAACATTTATTTATACACTTTTCAAAATCAAGAGCAAGCATGACATTTTCTTTGCATTCCAGTGATTAATTACTGGTATATTGTTATCGGTATAGAATTTATTTCAATAGCTCCATCCACAGTTTCTTATTCTCTCAAAGCACAAAGTCGCTGGTCACAGAAATTCCCTGTTTCCTTCGGTAATCAATGTACCATGATACAGACATAAAGAATGTATGTATCGAATGAGTCATTTGTGCTGAAATTTCATTTTTTCCCCTCGATGGATCACAGAGACTCTGGCCATAGCCAGCAAATTCTTAAATGCTCAGCAAGTACTTCCAGCAAACACACGTTTTATGCTTTCTTCTACAAGCCTCCTTTGTGCCACTCTTTTAAAAAACAATATTTTGCTCCTCTTTATTCCTTGTGTTTCTAATCCCACGCTTTGTAGCCTTATGATTGCTCACTTATTCTTCTGATCAGCCCTCCCCTCATAGTCTCTCTGCCTGTGTTCACCAAGCTTTTAGAATGAGGGGGCGAGAAACCCCAAAACATGAATCATTAAAAGATGTGAAGAGAAAAATAGATCACTGCAGATGCACCTGCAAAAATAACAGCGTGCAATGAAGGGAGAGGGAGATGGGGACAGAGGAAGAGGGGGGATGGTAGCATTTGGCTTCTGTTCTCCTCGTAAGACAAAGGATCTGTCCTGTGCTTAGCTGGAGCGATTGTCTATCACAAGTACAGAAAGGCTTTTCCAAGCAAGCCAGCCAAGAAATAAGCTTCTGGTCATTTTAACTTACATTATCGCATCATTTCTTAACACCTTTTGTGGCTTTTCAGAAACCCTGCTGGATATATTGTGCTGGTTTTAAAACACGCTGTACAGTAGATCTGTATGCATAAGGAAGAAAAGGACAGAGGACAGAAATCGATAGAAATAAAGCTGAAACAACTAAAGAGGCATTTGGCACTTATCCATTATTTAGTGAGCCAGCACATTGTTTGACAGTGCTTCAAGCATCATTTTATGCAATGTTTAATCTCAAAATGAAAAGATAAAGAGACACGACAGCAACAAAAGTGAAGTATGTGCCAAAATACTTTACAGGCTTAGTGGGGCAAATGCCACAATGCTCCTCCACAGCTGTGAGATTTTAAGTGCTGCTGTGTGCTCTTCTGACAGTCGTGGTTGTGAGTTGTGTCATTTTCATTGAGGCTTGTAGTAGTTGAAATGAAACAGCAAATAATACACATAATTATGCTTGGCATAATTTGAATCTGGACGATTATTAAATCATCTGAAATGTGTCCTCTTCCGTTAATAATATTATGTCTGTGCTTTAAAAGAGTACTTGTGGTTCACACTGTCAGTAATAAATGCAAAACTAGTTCTCTCTTTTCCCCCACACACTAAAGCTAGATCTTTAATCACATGCTGCTCTTGATGCCTGCTGTCAACTACCCATCACTGCCAGTTACCAAGTGTTTTATATATTATATTTTATATATATTTCACATATGTGTAATGCTGTATGTCACCAATATCCAGCCCAAAAATGACAAAATAGTCATTTTTTTAGGTATTCTTTATGGCATTTGTAGCAAACCCAACTGACTCAGTGCCAGGAGCCAAACCCAGCAGGAAAACATCCTTAGTAGGCAATTGTATCCCCTGCCAGACAGGCCACCGCTGATTTTGGAAGTCCTGGGTCTGGACATATTCATTGGAAGGTAGATGCTAAAACTAGCCCCTAGCGTTATGTGCAATGCGTTCTTGTGTGAGTGTATCACGCAAACCTTGATGGACCTTTTTTACAGCAGTCATTTTGACTTGAAATAGTATGGTCAACGCAGACATAACTAAGGTTCTGTTCCATTTATCGCAGCAGAGGCTTTCCAGTGAGCCAAAACGTACTACAGCAGCACCCTGACTCTGTTTGACCTGAATGGAACGCAACCTTAACCTTTGGGGTGTTGGGGAGACTCATTCTGACCCCAGGACAACACAAGTCCCTCCCCATCTTACATGCAGAAGCAAATAGCACTCTGCTTTTTGTTTCATGGGGACTTTAATGGTCAGTCGTTCTGGAGAGAGATAGTTGATTGAGTTTCAGGAAACATGTCTCAAAGATAGTGGCGTTTGGGGCTGCGGGTATAGTTGATTGATTGAGTCTCGTTCTCAGCAAGAACGCCTCCTATTGTGTTGTGTGGTTTGCTCTGGGGGGGGGGAGTTATGTGTCAGTTTATGTTACAGCATAACAGCAAACAAACATACTGTAGCAGGATGGGATGCAACACACCCACACATCTGAACAACATTCAGAAATATCCCCGTGACAATGAAGCCAGGGACAAATTCAACAAAAGATTCCATCTGCAGAGACGCATCCTACACACAGTGCAGAGATGGCTAAATATATTCACTGAAGTCTTTAGTTGCACTTGCTGCATGTGCCAGTTAGCATACCACACTATTTCAGACTAAAATATCTCAATAACTTGTATGGATTGACATGGATTTTTGTAAAGATACCCACAGCGCAGAACCCTATGGTGATCCCCTGATTTATTCTGTAGCACCAACGTGAGCTTGACATTTACGGCTCTGAGTTATGTGTCTGCTGGAAGGATTGCCTTTAAATTTGACACAGGCATGCATGTCCCCTTCAGGATGAACAGTTGATCATCCAACATATTTGTAATTGTATCACTGTATGGGCGGATGGAAGGACAAATGAGACAAAATCGACATAAACATTGGTGGGATTGGAGAAAACAACAGTTCTAGTAAAAGGAAGCTGGCAGCGAAATGTGAAATTAGCTAGAGTGAACTTAAAGCCAGCAGTGTTGAGGTATATGGAGGATTAACTGCGGCCATAGAAAGTAAGAAACAAGTTTATCTTGACCAAAAACAAATAATAAAACGAGAACTTGATTGATTGATTTAAATGAACAATGTGCAATTTTAATCCATGTTAATAATCAGGCCATTGTGTTCAAATGCATCTGCAGTGATCTATTTTTCTCTTCATATCAATTGTTATCCAAAACACATACTGGCAATGAATCACTGTAGGAGGGACAAACTGTTTTATTTGTAGCATTGTACACCTAACTTTGTAATCCCAAAACTAGCATTTTGTCAGAAACACACGTTACGCCACCCAAAAACACTGTCATGAGCTTAGATCCCTTTTAGCATTGCTATTTTTCTCACCACTTATACACAAAACAGTCACATCTGTTCAGTGGGCATTGTCAAAAGACAAAAACAAAAGCAGATTACAAGCTGAGGTAAAAGTCAAGGAGGCAGTCAGAGAGAAAGCTGGGTACACAAACAAACACGAAGCCCTATATTAATATTGTTTTTTTTTATGGAACATCTGTGTGAGAGACTTTTGTGTCAATTTTATGACTTTCGGATTTCAGCTCTAACACAGATAGGCTAAATTACCTGTCATTAGACCACCTCTATTTCCAACTGTGAAGGAGAGACCTCTGGGTAATTATTCTCTCAGCTCCTGCAGCGCATCAGACAACCATTTTATAGCTTCATGTGGATGGTGTGCTTCTGGGTACACCTTCATTAGATTTAGCTGTGATTAGAAGTGTGTTAAGAGCAGTTGAACTGATTAGGAATGTGTTAAGAACACACACACCCCCATTTGTTATAAAGTTTAAAGAACATTTTCTCACAGCCGTGTGTATCTTTTAGAATCATTAGCTGACAACGCTAAACTCTTCCAGACACACAATGGATGTTGACGTTTCATAACTTTACTTATTTATTAGCGATTTCAGTAGGTATAGACTCAATTTTATGCATAGCAAAAGTTATGTGTATTCAGCTATGCTGCTTGTTGTCTTTCTCTTTGTCATTCTCTATGCTCTTTGTCTATTTTTCTGTAGCTGTAGTCAGCAACCTTTATTGTGTTGTCATTCTCCAACACGACTAAAATATTTAGTTTGAGAAAAAGCCAAACAGTGTTTTCATTGTAACTGGAACCCAATCAATGCTGGATATTTGAGGCTGAAAGTGAGAGGAGCAGTATGCTGGCCTATATTCGTACGGATATATTGCTATTGTAGCTGTGCCATGACTATAGTCTAGTAAAATTAGCCAAGAAAGCATCGTTAAGTTACACAATGTTTGTTTATATCGTACATGACAGATGTGTTCCCAGTGTTGTGGGAGCTACTTTGCAAGCTACCAATTACTTCACACGGGGGGGGGGAAAAAAGCTGAGCTACAGAAAAGATATCCTATAGAGAGAAACACACTTTGGATAACTAAAGCCACATAGAAAAAGTTGTTAAAAAATGATTGTAACAAGGTATGATACAAAACAGTGACATGATGTGACAGCAAGAGATTTTTCAGTTTTGGTTTTGTGTCCAACATCATTCACACGTCTGCCATTCAGAAGGTGGGGGTCTAGCACGAGGCAGGATGACTCATATAGGACTCATTTAGACAAGTAAATGGCAATGACTAATTGATTCAATTTTAATCAGAAATTTAGATTCAAAACATTTATCCAACTTAAGCAATGGTAAAATAAAACATCCTCTCCTTTTATGACCCAAATTGTTTGTTTGATCCAGTCGTTAAAATGGCCAGAAATGAGCACTTTAAACACTTAAATTACTATGCAAATATGAAAGTAGCACTCGAAAATATTAGTTCAATTTCATTTAGTTCAAAACTCCACAACACTGCGTGCTAGCAGACAATACAGCACACACACAGCCCCTGCATGTAGTTACAGTTACACCCATTATGAACTCATGTGTCACAGCCATAATCATAACAACCAAAGCACCTACTCAGGCTGTCATCGCCAACCGGTGGTAGCCTACTACATAATATATGATACCATATCATAATACTCTATCTCGGTGGATCAGAGGGAATGCAAAACTTAATACGAGGTAATGGGGGGGGGGGGTCCATCGTGTCCCTCTGGGATGTGTATTTTTAAACATCAGCACACAGCCAAAATGCCAAAAACCAATATATCTACAGTATATTGAACTGACAATAAATAATTAATAATATGCATATTATTTGGAAATTGGAGAATCAAAAGCTGTCTTCTTTTCTAACACGATACACACTCAATTGTTCCCCCTGTCCATACTGGCCAAGATAAGGTCCACAACTAAAGATGATTTAAATGTGAGGCATGGTCAGGCAACATCCTTGTTTTAATTAAAAATATGTTCTTAAGTTCAAACGAAACTTATACGAGGCCGTCTCAGACCAGTCTTATTATTATGTTTCAAAGTTACACATTTCATAGTCCCAAACTTGCTCAGTGTCTCCACAGAAAGCGTTCTCTTGCTGAGCCGTGGTGGAAGGAGAGTACCTCAGAGAATGTATTTGAAACGTATCCACTTGATTTGTCTAAATCACACTACTGAAGACTCGCATTAGTTTTGACTTTTTTTTTTTGCACCGTTGGTTTTGTTGCCAAGCACTTCCACTGAAATTGCTTCGTAGACATTATGAAAAATGAAAGCGACCAACTGTGCTTTCAACGTTCATGGAAATGGTGGTATTATTCTGAAAACAGACTTGGAAAAATGTGAACCTATCTCTTAAAGTGGTCCTTGAGGTGCGATTGCTTTGTCACATGGCTTTGTATTCTTATTGTGAGCAATGGGTATGGAATCCTCTTGGTATTATTATTTAATTGCATCACGGTGTGCATGTGTTATAGTGGCTGAATTGGCAGAAAAGTTGAATTTATGAATATTAAGCATTCGCTCTCATACTTGGAGGTTATATATGATATTTTTTATAAGTTTAACTATCATTTCCTACGCAACACGGTACAAAAATAAGTGCTGTGAGTGACTTGTTAATCTCATCCTAATCAGGCTGCCACAAACATTCCTACCAACACATGGCGGCCTGTTTACTCAGTGTCAATTTGAGAAATCCTCCCCTCCCTAGCACATTTTGGCCTTGTTGTTGACTGTTAATGCTTCCAGCAGTGTGTGTGTGTGTGCGTGTGTCCATTAGAGCGGCCATTCACCACCCCCGCAGTTTGACAAGGCAATATGAAGGGGGCTGCGTCCACCCCCTCAGCGTCATCGCCACATTTTAGCCGCCAGCCATAGTGAAAAGCATAGGAAGGAGGTCCTCCCTTGACACAAAGTCATTACAAGTGAGGAAGTGAAGGAGGTCCTCCCTTGACACAAAGAAGTTTTTAAAAAGGACCAAGCAGCACAAAATGCCTTATGTGATAAACCTCAGAACTATATTTGAATAGGGATATCGAATCATGAATATACATTAAGTATCCTGGACTCCCTTCTGTATAAGTCTGTGACAAGAGTGTTTAAGCACTCATAAACTTCAAAAGGTTTCTGTCCTGCATATTTGGGCTCTATTTCCTGTGTGTTTCATCAGATAAAGTCTTCAGGTTTCTCTTCATTAAGTATGGGGCATGCTGCCTCGCTGTTACTGTATGTCAGCATGTTTCAGATGGTCTTCAGATTGTCTCCTTTGAACCAGTGCAGAAAAAAAACAAAACAAAACAAAACATTCACGACACGCTCATCATATTTAGCTCGAGAGGGCTACAAAACACGGCTGGCTGGCTGTGTTACTGCTATTGCATCACCTTGACTTTCCCACTTTAGACTGCTTAATTGCTGCTTGTGCCTCGACTATGAATAAATGTGGGCATCCATCATCAGCTGCACCATTTTACTCTCGGGGGCACTGCCACATTCATGCATGACTATCAGAAAGAGATGAAGTCTTTTATGTACGAGTGTTCTTTCTGCGGAGTATATATTTAACTGTCTGTCACGTTAAACTGCTTTTTGGGGGGCTGGTAAGGAAAGCTGAATGAAAGTTGTCATTTAGATCATCTCCCCTGTCTCCCAGTTAGCTCTTATTGTAAGTGTGCCATGCAACTATCGATTCTAGTGAAATGCCCTTTGAGTAGAAGGTGGCGCTGAACCAGCACCACATACCTCTGCTCCGTATTGATTGAAATTCCTGTTCCCGTTCCATGTTTGTTTATTTCTATAGCCTCTGGTGTGTTGACAGAGCAAGGCAATAACTGTCCGGGCACACGGGACGAGCATGTCAAACCAGGTGAAGAAAGCCCGGAACCCCAAGAGTGATTAAATGTGTTACTGTCGTCAGTTATCGATTGCTCATGAGGGCAGATAAATACATATCCAAGAGCGAAAAAAAGAGAGATATTAAGAGACATTCTTTGTTAAAATACCACTGATTCAATTTCAATTGAGGGGAATTAATCAGTTAAGCATGCTGATAATAGCAGATGTGTATCTTGGAGTCTTGCAGTGTTTTCCTACTCGGTCAGAATTGCTGCATCACTGATCTTTTCACAGCTCACAGCTTGTGTCAGGCCTTCACTCATTAATGTATTATAATAACTTAACCTGGGTAATCCACTATTAACCATACTGTCCAAGTAACTGCTCTCGAGATAGTCCTTTGCACAATACATTATGATGTGATGTCTTTGTATACTTTTGTGCTCGACATTTGATGAATGATAGATGTTCTTAAGTATAAATTATTCAGCCTGCTTTTATATCATGGTACAACCTTTGGATTTATGTATTTTGATGTATATTTTACTCAGTGCGGGGTTTGATTTCCCATTCCACCTCAGAAAAGGACAAGACTGCATGTATTTTGACACGGGTTTTAGCACCTAACACCACAACCTGACAAGGATCGTGTGATTTCGCTCTGAACACTCCGCAAGCTCCTTTCACTCTCAGAAATCTTCATTTCAAGACATGTCTCCCCAGCAGGTGCTTCCAAGTTGTCACAGGGGCTGTCAACTATTGTGACATTCAATTACTCTTTCAGTGCCTGCCATCACTAAAAGTGCCTCGCCGGGGCATAGGAGGTCACTCCATACCTCCGCTGATTGGATGATTTGGCCTGGTCAAGAAAGGAAGTTTCGCAGCCTGAAATGAGACCCTGAGCGCATCTGACAGGGATCACGGCTATGGTGCAACAGGACTTGCTCTTTCTGATATTTTCCACTTTGGCAGTTATAGGAAAAAGCTCTGTGTGCATGCCCGTGCACCTTTGTGTGTGTTGTATGGTTTTCTAAGAAACCTTGAGGGGCAAAATTGGTCATTGATATGAAGGTAAACAGCCCTACAGCATGTATATTTCTATATACGTGTCTCAATAATGTTCAATTGTGATGTTACAGAATAGTATCCTGCTCTCTCTTCAGATGATGGTATTTCTAAGTTTGTTTCTGATCAATCTGAAGTGCAAATCTGCAGCATACCAGTCTTGGAGTAAAATTCTACATTTTGAAACCAGTTCTTGTGCTCCGATTATGGTTTAGTGTACTGGTAAACTGTGCCTCTCAAGCTAAATTGTAATAATTTTTAAAGGTTTGTGCCAACTGGTCAATGTTAGCATGCTAACACACTAAACTTAAATGACGACCATAGAATCCTTATAATCTGCTTAGCCTCAACATAATACTGTCATTGTAAACATGTTAGCTTGCTCTCAGGTTAGCATCTAACTCAAAGCACTGCTGCGCCTATAAGTAGAGATTCACTAGGGTTCGACATAAGAGGCACTTGCCAGTAGGCATATACCCATGAGACACAAATCAAGCGGAGGGTCAGGGGGTCCTATCCCATGAGATTTTGAGTATCAGACAACTCATTCTGGTGAATTGTTATGCGAAGAATTTGTGCTTTTTATGCAACAATTTCAAAGTCCTCTGCTACTCTCAGCATGAATATAAAGGAAATAAAGAGGCAATAAGAGCAAAGAATAGTTGCAGAAATAAAAAAAAAATTAAATATCAGATGATGGACACAGGAAAATGTTTGATCTGTCAAAATAACTCTCTGCACTCTACATCCTCTGCCCTCGTGCTGATCAAACATGGTAGTCCCCTACTGAATGTTGCTTCAGGTCAGACAGTCCACCATTCTTGTACATATTCCTACAGACACACTGATCCACTCATGGCCCAGTCAGACCTGTATTTGGACATCCTCTATCTTTTTACAGGCAGATTTGAGCTGACATTTAAATAAAACACATCTAAGTCTCTGTGACCAAGGCAACAGTGATGTTGAGTGACAGACAACTTGCCTGTCATTCTAGGTGTCATTCCCTTCCATAAATTCTGATTTAACACCATGTCTTGTGAAACTCTTTGTTTTATTATTTCTCATGTCAGTTTAAGCATTTGAAAACTTAGTACCATCATCGTCCCATCCTGATACATTTTATTTCTTATGATTTACATACTACCTGTAAACTCGTTCTGTAGTGTTCTCTACGTTGAGCTGGTATATTCTGAGTTTTTCAGAAAGACCACAGGATCATGGAGAAGTGTGATTGTGACCCACTGCTGCCATCTGATCAGACAGCAGGATATCATTTATATAGTAGCATGTCATCCGCCAAAAAGTTGATAGTAGATGAACACATAAAAGGAACTCAAGAACTGAAAAACTCGAGTTGCAAGAGGGTTTAGGTTAGTTCAGTAAGCCCCCTAAGTCACAGGACAGAGATGTTTGAATCACATTCAGGGTGGTTATAGAGTAGTAATTTACTGTGATTTCATAAATGTCAACTTGAGGTGCTTTCACACCTGTAGTTAAGTTCATTTGGACCAAACAAAGGGCATTATTATTAGTAGTAGTATTTTAGTTATCGTCCGGCTCTTGTTCACAATGATTTTTTTACAGGAGTAAATAAGAAATTATCTTGCATGAGTGCATTCACAGGGAAATCAAATTTTGGTGATTGAGTTTTTTTTTTTTAGTGCTTCAGCTTTTGACAATAAAAAAATATTCTTAACTTTTAGCGATTGTGCTAAAATCATATATGTGCTACCATAAAATCCAGTGGTTGGTCCGTTTGCTCACACACCACAAACAAAGCACACCAGAAACTGCTTGGAAGGTTATTAGGCTCTTTGGTGCACGACAGGGTTTGATTGACAGCTTTCACATCAGCCCACATAAACCGCACTGAACCGCATGGATCCCTCCGAGTTATGCCTTTTGCATTTCTCCTTGGGGATTTTTCATTTTTTGATGGAACAATTATTTGGACATCCATTGCCTCTGCACCATTGCACCAACCATGAAATTGAGCAGCAGTCAGATTTGCAATCGGAGACGAAGTCAGGTTTGTTTTTCTGAACCGTTAACATTATGAGTAAGCATTAGCTTCTTAGTCTGATGTTTCATGAATATGGGCGGACAAGATGCAGCTATCTGTGTTTGTGTGTGGGCCTATTGATGCATGATGGACAAGGTACACAGTTTGTACTCTGGTGTGAAAATCACAGTTCACTATGTTCTCTTTTGTGGTGTTTAAAACATTATGCAAATGTTGCTTGTAATGCTGATGTAGAGCCAAGTAATGAGTGAAAATGTGGCTTTGTACTGACAAAACTCAAACTGACCTTTGCAAATGTCCCTGTGTCTTTCTATGGTGGTAGCCAGTGGTAGGTGTGGGTGCAGACCTGTTCTATGATGTTGGCATTTCATACACACTAAGTTTTATATTATCATTTTCAAGAGTTATGTCATATAAACTCACATAGTTTGATTTTTAGCGTGTTTTATTAATACACCACAGCGTAAGATGTTCAATTTGCTTGTCACTTCAAGCATGGATTCAAGCATGACATGATAATGATATGGCAATGTCCTATGTTGAGTTTTCTCCAAATCAAGTTATCAAACCAGAGCTTGATGTGGCAGCATGACACGCTGTGTCCAGTTATAAAAGACAAATTTGATGCCAGTATCAGAATTCATTAGCCGTGACTGGATGTGTGAGCTGAGCTGTGTCACAATTTGTCTTCGATCAAACCAAAAATAGAGTTACAGCCGCTGTCACATGGCATGCAATGCTTGCCAACACTTGTCATTCAGAGGGACCTCGTGTTCTGATAAGTTAGCATGTAAAGCTGCTCTTAGTCACCTCAGGCATGCAGTTGTCATTCAGTGTTCTCATTTTGTTCCAAGTACTTCATATCAGAACAAGATGTCCTTCTATGTGAAATAAAGGTGTTGAAAGGCCAGTTCCTGAATTAAATCACCAGTGTGGCAATTTATCTATTAGTTGTTGAGACAGTTCACATGTCACGGTGGTGTTCTTCCAGGAATCCTGAATGTCCGTGGCAATTCATCCAGTAGTTATTGAGATATTTCAATGGATATGTGAAAACCTTGACCTGATGGTGGCAGAAAGTCAGAGGATCCCCGAAGTCATTAGCATTGATTCTCTTGCCACCATGCACATATGTACCAACATTCACGGCAACCCATCTAAAAGTTCAGGTACTTAAGTACTGAGTAAAGTTCGTGAACAGACCCTTTCATGTTTTGACGAACACTGGTACCAAGTTTTGTGCAATGGGGGACAAAAGAGGTTTCCTTCCATTCAGTTTACCACATGATGTTATTTACTACTTGCTCCTAGTGTACTTCAGGAAGAGAATCAAAGGATTGGCACAGCCTGGAGTCCTCTTAATGTTCATGCCGGCCTTTGAGATGATACAACTGATTTATATCTGGTATACCAGGTGAATGTTAACAAATACTTGCTGGAATATACAACCGCTACAGCTCTGGTTCTGCATAGAGAGCCAAGGTAATCCCATTTTTTTCTCTGATGTACAGTTAGTCTATAAAATCACCCACAGCAAAAATAGTTCTTCACTAAGCTTTGCTCTGGGAACAAGAGCAGAATTACAAGGACCTCAACTGGGGCCAACTGCATCATTTCTTCAAGATCCATGGAATTTGCATACTCGGCTTTTTCTATTAACCCCCTCGACCCCAGAGCTCCCCTCAGCGCCTGTTCTATATTTCATTATAGCGCCCGGCCTTCGTTATAAAATTATTCCCAGGGTATGAAAACATAAAAAAATAAAGTCCTGAATTTTCATCAATAACTGGAACTGAGAATATACACTGTGCATAGTGAAAAGGGACAAATACATGCCCACGTCACATCACATAATCACCATTACTAACCAGCAGGACTTACCTGGCTCTATCTGACTGGAGATGGACGCCGTTGGCAGGGAGGACTGGTGACTTTTTTTTCACATAAATTCAAAGATATTTTTCTCATACAAGTTGCCAAAGTCACTACCTGTGACCACATTACTGTTGTTTGTTATAACAATGTGGATTGCTCGAAATTTCATCACATAATCGGCATAGATACCGGGACAATTCTACTGTGGTCTTGGGGGTTGAAGCCACAAACTCCCTTCCATCCCATATCAAAACCTCTCCAGAATTTGTTTGTTTTCTATGATGGCAAGAAGGTGGTTAAAGGAGAATGTGATCACGAATTTCAGTTTTATAAATCAATATTAATTAATCACCTTCCCAAAAACTGGGATTAAAAATTAGCTTCAAGTTATATCTCTGTATGATGAATCAGGTTTTAAGTATATGAATGATACCCAAATAAACTTAAGAAATAAAATAAGAAGTAAAGTACCATGGTTGCCAAATATTTAATATAGTCTTCACTGTCAGTTCAACAAAACTGCACAGTTGAGTGTTTAGCATCCTAATAGGACTTAATCTTCTCAATGCTGAAATAGTTTTCTTTAAAAATTTTTGCACCAAACTCATTTTGGACTCATGATTAGCTGTCATACAGCCTACTGTCACAGTTTAATTATGTCAATTTAATTGCTTTTTCTGTGGCATGGTTACCTCTTATGTTTGAATAAAAGATTGATTCCTTAAGCTGTTATTACAGCAATGGCTGAAAAAAAAAGCATAATCCCCCTGTAAAGTTGCAGACACTTTGCCACAGTCTGCTGTATCTCATAAACCCAAACAGTCAAGCATGAGCAAATTAAATGCATCTATCGCAGATTTGTGCATTAAATGTCTCTTGACATCATGAGGTTTAAAGCAGTCATCTCAGCCTTCCTAGACCATAAAGAGACTCTCCAGCCTGCGCAGTATTACACTGACAAGCAGCTGTGTATAATACAGCCTCTCAGCCAAATAACACAATGTTACACTTCGATTTTTGCATGTAGATGATAGTTCATGGAGTTCTCCTATTAGCACCTTTTGCGTTGTGAGTTGTTCAAAGCTTTGTTGTTTGTGAGGTTTTGGATCATCCAAGAATTTGTGAAGTATTTTAACAAGGAAAACCTGTGAAAAGTCGGTTTGTTTATTAATATTTCACATTAGTTACTTGTTGTTATGGTTTAGTTCAGTTATTTCCTGTTTTATGTTGATAGAGTCCTTTCTCATGAGTCTTGGTTGAACTTATTTCCTGCCTTTGTGTGTTTCCCGCCGGTTTTGATTGCCTTCCTCGCCCTGATTCGTTTCTAATGGACGAATCTTCACTTGCTATAGCTGTCTCATTTAGATTGGCTCACCTAGGTCAACACGGTGATGCTCTCTGTGAGAAATTTGCAATCCAAAAATGTACACGTTAGCCAGTCACATGAGTTCAAAGTTAATGAGAAGTTAGTCGGTTCCAGAAACGTCCTTTCATAATGCTCTAAAAGTAGATGATCTCCTTTTTGCATGTAGTAGCTGCTGTTCTGTTTTCAGTGTGCAAAGACAAATAGTGTTTAATTACGGTGAACCAATGTCTATTTGTCTAGGACAAAATAAAGCCCAGAAAGTGTTTAGGTCAGTGTATCCCCATAAAACACAGTCTGTTTTTTTTTTTTAATGTCTTTCTTTAAAGTCTTTGAGAAGGGTACAATCAAGTGCACACCTGTGTCCAATTACCTCAAAATATATGTAATGGTAAAAATATTACAGAAAGTATAACCCTATACTCTTTAGGTGTGGTAGAACTGAAGGGAGAAAAGAAGTGCAAACACTTGACGTGAGAGCAATGGCAAAGTATTACCTGATGGAGAGGCATGCAAAAGAATTCTGCAAGCTATTGCTGGGGACAATGGAGACAACATTGGAGGCTCAGTACATACTTCT
This sequence comes from Miichthys miiuy, assembly GCA_036365135.1. NCBI lineage: Eukaryota > Metazoa > Chordata > Actinopteri > Sciaenidae > Miichthys > Miichthys miiuy. The sequence continues at coordinate 27,288,793 of CM071603.1, forward strand.
CTGTAATACTATGACATTGACAGAGGCTGACTGTCTGTCCAGGTGCACCACTTGCAGATCAGAGTTTTGCATTTTCAGTACCTTGAGGATAATTTGACCTATAGTAGAGAAATCTGATTTCTTATGCATTGACCTATTTTCCAGTCAGCTTGGGTTGCCATGATTGGCTTGAAGTGCGTCTCCCATGGTCGCTTATATATCTACATTCTGTTACTGTTGACCGTAAATGTACTTGCCTTGAAATGAACCAAAGGATCAGTCATTTTGAATATCTAGGCAATGGTGCCAATGACTTGTAAGGTAAACTTTGGGAGTGATGGAATTAGAATCAACAGAAAACAATGAAAGGTATAAGAGGATTTTGCTGACTTACCATATTCTTTTGAACCATGCAAGCTACTAGAAACATTTATTTTAATATAAATATGCATCTCGGTATTATACAGAGATCTCTTGATCACTAATGCATGTTATGCAGTTTTTTTTCACAACTTGCCAGGCCCCTAGCAGTTATCAACCACCGGCTTCCTCCAGTCTCTTCAGTATATGCCTGCTTTCAACAGATCTTCAAGGTGCTGTGGTTCATCATACCTGTGGAATTTTTGCCTTCAATCAAAACAGGCCTCTGTTGGCAGATGAGATAAGAAAACATGAGCTAAACCCCATGAGCTCGCATTGGGTGTCCTCTGCCAGTACCCAACTTGAATTGCTGATATGTATGCAAAGTTTTGGAGATGGTTATACTTCACACTTTATTCAGGTCGTAAGCAGAACTGAAAATCGAAACTATACCAGCAGCTTCAGAGAACAATGGATATGAGGTGATGGACAAAAGAAAGGGCCTTACTGATACATATGGCTACGCTACATTAGCCTTCTATCATGTCATGGCCCCTCCAGGCCTCAGTTTTTCTCTAGATAAATGATCTTTCTGATTGCATCTGTAATTTCCACGCACTAAGTTAGGAGTTATCTAATATTATTTCCTTGTCCATGGTAACTGGCTAATAATTAAGTCTGAGATTTTGAGCATTCACTATCTGCTAAAGTTTTCATGTTGTTTTAAGCTTGATCCCCTTGAATTTTTTTTAATTGGGACCTCCAGGATTGCAGGGTCGTCTTTCCGTGAAGCTAACAGCTTCAGAGCAGGGTTTGCAATGGTATTATTAAAGGGTTAGTCAGACATAAAAAAAAATAATTGCCATGGATTAGCTCGATTATCTTGTTAAGAATAACACTGTCTGAACAAATGTCAGCTGCATTGGTTTATTTATTTTTTTTTATAGATAAAATACTTTAAATGATTCTTCAAGTGGTTTGAGAGACTAGCAGGAACCGCACAAAGCTTTTTGTTCCACTTCCTTTCATGTTCAGTCCTGTGTACAGAAAAGAATGTCTGCAGAAAATCAGACGTTTTTTCCCCCCAAATCACTATGTGGAGAATGTCATCATGGGAATAGTCTGGTACTCAGAAATTCACAGACTGCTGACTCAACACCTGCTTTCTCCAAAGCTGCATGTCAACAAAACTGTCATTTTAAAGCTGAGAACTTGGCTTGTATTCAAATGTAGCCTCATGATTAATGAATGCTTTCTCGTGCTTGAGTCACAAATGCCTGCAGTGCAATCACATCATTGGCAGAATAAATCATCTTAGTATGTGTGTAAATTTCAATTAACAGTTCAAATAACTGAAGAATCTATTTCGTCAGAACGTTTACTCAACATCTCTAAATACTTTCTGTTATTTTAGCTGCAAGGCTCCACGTGACATGAATCATGTCATCAACGACATTAAATTAAATTTATTTAGCTCATCGATTTACAATATCTCCATTCAGCCATCTGGATTCAACCCTGAAATTGCAAGCATCATGCAGGTACTGTACATCCATTTCCTCAAATAAGTTGAACTGCAGACTTCAGGTGTGAAGATCTATGCAGACACACAGTGTAGAGCGCACGCATAGGATTTGGTGTGCCACAAAGGAAGTGCTTGTTGGCTTGGAGAACAGCATCTGAAGCCCTCCTACCTCGACGTCTTTTCAGTCTGCAAACTGCGGCGCCGTGTCACAGTTTTTGTAACCTTCCAAAACTATTCGATAAGCATGCCCACCATTTGCCAGGTGTGCAGACATGGGGAAGCACGCAGGATTTAAATTTCTCTTTCAAGTGCTTGTTTTTCATTCTTCACATAACTACTTCTGTCATTTATTGTGTGTATAAGCAAAAGCAGCACCGTGAATGCCTTTGGGAAGAGACTGTCCAAACGTTTGCAGTTATCCCTATTTTGTATGATTCATTGCATTTGCCCCTGTTTATGACAACAGGCTTTTCACTGCAGCCCTTCAGAAAGGGTAAACACTCTTCCCTTCGGATGCGTTCAGAGGACAATTCATGCGCGGTAATTAGTTTGAAGCATAGTGAACCCTTCTCAGGCAGGTATGTAAACAAGGACTGACCTTGGTTAATGTTGGAATCCATTCTAATTAAAAAGGGTCATGTGTGAGGACTGAGGCAGAAGCATCTGTAGCAATAACTTCCTTACTTTTTCTAGTTTTAGACAACCTTTTTTTTTTTTTAGCCACAGTCTTTGAATCCTGAGATGGACACTAGAGTGCCGCAAGTCTTCTTTGATGAGTTTGTGCGAAAACTACTGTGAAGACTCTTTTGTAACTGACAGGAACTCAAGTATAAAACTTGCTCCTAGGGGCAGCAACAAACAGGAAACATTTCACAGCCACCTTTCTTGACACTCGAGCATGGCTGGAGGATTGCTTCAAGGACTGTATTGGCATAATAATTAGTAGGGTGACTAAGAGGAAAAGAAACAGAATGCCTTATGGCTGATTAAAATTTTATGTTCAACTCCAAAATCATGAATGCAACTTGTTTTTGCTCCCATTTTTCATGAGTTGACGTAAAAGATCTAAGACTCGAAGGGTTTATTTCTCTTGAATTTTCGTACAAATTTGTTAAAGTCTGTGTTGGTGAGCACATTGTCAAGATAATCAATCTACCCAGCTGGTGTGGCGTATCTTATACTGATTAAACAGCATGACTGTGACGCAGGTATGCCACAGAGATTTTTATCTTGGAAAAAAAAAAAAGATACTGAACTCTGGCTGTTTCACATAGGGATACAGATACCCTGATATTGCACAAACTTGCACTACTGTGGTATAAATTACTGTATTTTTTTAATGAAGTGCACACTACCTGACATAAGCATGCAATGTTGGTTTTCACTTTGCATTTCCATAAAACTACAATTCCTAAAAACGCAGGTTTAAATGCATCCAAAATACATTGACGTTAGCAGAAGAAAAGAAAAGCAGGTGTAAGGCTGCTACCAACGTGTTCGGAGAGTTGCAAATAGAAACTCATGAAATATGGATAGTCTGGATTGTAGATGAGGAACAAGCAACACCAGATGCCATTAATTTGCTGTGACGAAACTATCAATAGTAATAACAGCGACTGCATAAATTATTCCTCGGCTTTCCATGGTATCGCTGATATCTCAGAACTGCCTCCTCTGTTTTAAAAAGTAGGACAGGAAACATGGAAGCATGATTATGCAATATAAAAGACAGTGGCACAAGAGGTGACATAGATACATCTGTGTCTCATACTTGTATATTTTAGGATGTCCTGCATCACATTATATCAGAAATAAATACTCTTGGAAATATGAATTGATAAAAAAAGTAGTTTATTGGCCTTGGGGAAGTTGTTTTTTTTTTCTTATCCACATGAATAAATAACTTTATTACCATAACTAAACTATATATAAACTATTATCTAAATAATGTTCAGACCTTGCCATTCCTGTCCTGCCCACCCCAATGCCAATCACCTGATCCTCCACCTGGCTGCACACCTACTTACCTCCCCCCATCCCCACACTACAGTATATATACCAGTAACCCAGTAGCTGTAGTTATTTGTCTTTCATGCTCAGTAGCCGGAGTGGTCCATTCTTTCTGTTTTGTGAATTTGCCTCCCTGTCTAACTGATTTTAACCTCTGATAGTTTGGGGTGGGGTGGGCGGGTGGGGAGGTTGTCTGGCTGATCTCTGTTGACCTATGTAATGCCGAACTGGGTTCTGAGTTGAAGAATTAAGCTCAGTTTGGAGCTTTTTTAGCTGTTCATTGTTTGTTCCAGATTACATGTTCTGATAAATTGCCCCACGCCTGAGCACACACAATAAAAAACACTGAAAACTGGCATTGCATGTGATTAAATATGAAATCTCTTAAATATTTAAAGCAGGTGCATGGCCTGACACTTCTGGTTATGACTGTTTGTAATATTTTCCTTTTAAGGAGTAGAGAAGTTGCACTCTCTCTCTCTTGTTAAGCTTTCCAGTACGAGACTTTGGGACGAGTAAAGATGGCTCCTTTCTTTTCTCCATTGTGCTATCACTGGTTAACAGATATTGGCTTTTGGAAGAGGGCAACAGTCAAACTAAATCCCAAACCTAAATTAAATAAATCAACCAGTTAAATACAATATATTTTCCTCACACACACACATTGATGCATCCGCTGAGCTACTGGAATCACAGCCCAGCTTTCCGACACACCGTGGTATCTGCAATAAAAAGATAATTGGGAGCCTCTGGTGCTAACAAATCAAATCCACCATCAATTTCCATATTTCCCTCCCTTACTTTTATGCTTCATCCTTGGCACCCCGATAAATTTATACACAATGCTACAACATGGATGCAGTAACAAAGCAATGACACCCTCCCACTTTTTGTCTTTTTCGCCAATGTTTCCTCAACAAGATCAGAGAACATTTTGGAGGCGCTGTGATTATTTATAATTTATGTTGTCTTTTTAACTCTAGAAATCCATATTCAGTTTGAATTACACACAAAGAATAGCTGCACAATCAGACTCCAAAACGCCTGCTGTTGACACAAACATTTAATGAATAGAAAAGAAGCCTATATTTCACACCACCAATTTGACATGAAAAGCGTCTTTCTTGTGCAGATCTCATTAACACCTTCTCAGATATGCACTCCTCAGCGCCCAGCGTACATTGTACATGAGGGTTAAGGGTTATGAAGCCATCTTGTGTATATACTGTCTCTCCGATCAGTTACTGTGGCTCTGTACAAATCTTGTAACCGCCTGTCTATAGTTTGCACACACTCCAATACAATCCATCTTTGTGTTTGTCACATGTACCGACGAGGCAAACAGCGTGCCTTGTTTTGAATTCTAATGTGTCCTTTACCATCTCTGCACAAATCCATACAACCTCTTGAAAGACTCTTGAAGACGCCTGACACTGTATCCAACAACAGCCAATTCCAATATCCAAAGGTAATCAATACGAGGAGATTGAGATGGCTGAGGGAGCCTGACATTACACAGAAGATACAGAGGTCCAATAACAAATCAAATGTCATTTCTACCTGATGTTATGGGTTGGAATATTTCTTCATTTTCCTGATTTGAAATTCCAAACTTCGGATTTTCGAAGGAGAAAATGTGCCTGTTTGAGTGCGGTCACGCTCAGTATGCACTAGACGGTGAGAAAGATGATATTGCGACTGGAAATCAAAACCAATTACAGCGTTAGGGTATTGGTTTGGGGGTTTTACAGGTGGCAGCAGCAGCGAGCGAGCGGGGAAAAGGTGGCAAAAAAAAAAAAAAAAAGCGGCCGGATGGAGGGAGCAACTGATGATGTAGATGGCGGAGGAGGAGGAGGGAGTGAGCTCCTAGAAGCGTCTGTGAAAATCAGTGGCCCCCTGGGAGACCAGCTGAGCTCAATTACCAGGAGAATACAGTTGCAAAGGGAAGCCGAAAGGATACAGCATCGATCTGTCACACAATGACAGCGGGGAAGAGAGCGCAGGCGGTGAGGGAGGGGTGGGCGGCAGACTAGAAACACGGCGAGGAAAAAGAGATGAAATTGGAAAGGGAGCGAGCCAGAACAAATAGTGAGGTAAAGGAAGGTAGGCGTAAGTGAGAAAAACAAATTCTGCTGTTTGAAGGCAGATTATGCTACCTTAAGTATGTGCCACTGAATTTATGGTCCAAGACGGCGCAGTTTGTCCTGTCAACAGTGCTCTCTAACATAAATGAACCGTCATCAAATCAGACTTCAGGTTTCATACTCACTGCAAAGAATGTACATATGAGAGTAGGTAAGAAATCTTTACCTGATTTCTATGTGACGGATAAAAAAGCAATTTTTCCAAAAGGCAGTTGGATTGTTGCTCAGTCCTTGATTTTTTTTTTTCCATCTCTTTTATTTTTTTTATTTACTCATATAGCATATTTAGGTGCAGGGTGTAAACACCAGTCCCTAAAAGCAATTCTTTCTTATCTTTAAATACTACTCAGTTTTGTAATTTACACTTAGGTTGTTTATTATAAGAGTTTTTTTTTTAAACATGTTTCATAATGAAAGCTAATTATCATTGTGTCTGTTAATTGAAAAGAATACAGAATTTCAGTTATTGTCAACAAAACTTCCCTACAGCACAGCAATAACATACTTACATATTATATTATCGCAGTCAGAGGAAAACCACATATATCAGCAAAAGAGACTCTTTTTTTGGTGCATATTTTCTTCTTTCTATGGTCAGCATTTAGATTCTTATTGATCAATGAAAAGAGGTTTCGTTACATCATCTAGGATAGCTTTAGATAGAGATCGCTTGAGTTTTGAGCCAAGGATGGACAACAAGCTCTGTGATCTCTGAACTGAGTCAGGCTGATGTGCACACACATCAGGATCACGCTGGTTTCAATCTAAAATAGTAAAATAGTTCTGTTCAGGCCCATGTGCTATGTGGAAACGTGTAGGACAGCCTTGCTGTTGATGGTTTACCAGCTGAGTTGGACATAAACAGGAAAGCTGAGCTCGGAACCGCCGACCCGTCGTTAGAACCAACCAACCACACCGCTACTTCCACTCCATGTCAATCCATTTAATATATTAAGCGGTGACTTGATGACTGTGTAAATGTAGATTTTCACTTCTGGTGTTAATGTGTCTGATTACAGTGTATAAGGCTCATTTTGAAAGCTAATTTCTGAGAAAAAGTTTCTTCATCCTTCACATAGTTGTCATGTTTGTAATGTTTTCTTGTTACCCTTATTATAGGCTACATCGGTGACCCTCTCTGTTACTGAACTACTGACACGAGACAAGGTAAAAAAATAATTCTGTGTCAGCTGATTCACTGTACACACAAACACATTCAAGACAATAAAACCAGCTGTTGTGCTTGCACAGAATAATAGTAAGATAGCCAAATAAAGCAGTTTGACAAGACAGAGCTCTGCTGAAAACTGCCTCAGGTGCAATAGGTGCAAGTATAATAAAGGTTTATAGGCCTATCCAGCCTGAGTAAGATAAATCTACTGTAGCAGCTATACATGACCTTTGTAACCGGTGTGTTGTACATTTGTAGTATCTGATCTGTAGAAATGAATGGAGGAGAATATTGGCAAAGATGTATGCAATGTGAGAAGACACAAATATAAAACAGATTTTTTTTTTTAATGAATTATATAAAAGAGAGGCTAGATTTGAGAAAAATCCATTAAAATACAAGACTGCAAAGGGAAGGCTGGAAGATACCGCAGGCTACACATCTGAAAGCACAAATGCAGGTAAGGAGTAAAAAAAAAACATTAGAACGAACATCAATTATAGCCTGTTGGTCTTTGCACTGCTTGAATCCATGCGATATTGAGCAGAAACAAGACACAGTAATAGACTGATTATGCAACATTAAAATCTTTGCTTGGATCACAGGAGTTGTGATAATTTCATCACTCTGGTGTAAAATCCATTTTGCTCAGCTATTCTGTGAAAACAGGTATTCTGTCTTCACTTAGTAATGCTTCATGTTCAGGATATTTTTAGTAAAAAAAAAAACTCACAGTCCACAGTCATGCTTGCAGCTCTGTGAGGCTGTACGTAACACTCTGGGGTCTGAGCAATGGCTCCCACAATTGCAAACTATTGATAGGGCCATTGATAGGACCCCGGAGGACTGAACACAGTGGCGCTTTGAGCTACACGCTCACAATGACAATGCTAACACGCAAATATTGGTTATTGGTAATATGCATGGTAACCATAGTTTAGTATGTTATAAATCTAAGCTTTTCTAAATAGTTCAGGCTGCTGGGAAGTATTTGGTCATAAATAAAATGAAGCAACATTGAGCAGATATTGGTATTTTTGTGATTCAGTGTACCCAGATTCAGAGCGTAATACCGCTGTCATAAATATGGACAGTTGGACATGTGTATTTGTTATGATATATGAGGCTACTTGTAATCAAAAACTAGCAAGGTGACAACTTTGCTAAGAAGCCAAACATCAAGCAAGGGCAAGAACACAAGGCGGCCAGCTAATAGTACTAGTCCATAAACAAGAAGCCCAGCTCGGCATCTGTCTTTCAGCTCAACGCCAACAACTGAAAGTTTGACAGATTTACTCTTGTCCAGAGGCCTCTTGCTCAGTCACTCTCTCCTTTTCTCCTCTTAGTTCTGTTGGCCTCTGCTGTTATGTCCATAGAGGTTGCTTGCAAGTCTGGTTACATTGCCCGCTTGCTCAGCTCCAGTTCTGCCACGACACCAGCTCCACTCTCCCCTTTCTGCATTCCCTCCTCTTCCTGATGGTCCAAAACACCTCTGGTACAAACATTAATACTCCCCTGTTTCTATGAGGTCACAGTCCAGAGCAGCCCAGCTAACAAAGTGAGCTATTATTAGCTAACAGCACCTACGGTTCGCAAGTTTGACATGATGATGAGTGAGAGGATCACCAAAATTATTACAATTAATTTGGAGTGGAACATGAATGTGTGTACTGAATTTCATGGTACCATAACTGCCTGATGGTGGAAGTCAAGGAATCACCAAAGTAAATGAAATCCATCCTCTGGGGATCATGAATGGATCCACAGAGTCATACTGCTAGCGTGGCTAAACATATTCATCAGCCCTGACACGTTAAAGAATTCATAAATCCAATCATCAAATATTGCAAACAAATCTTTTATGCTGATTTTATGAATATCATGGAGACCTTCATAATTTTCAGTCTGTGCCGCAGTAACTGGGCTTTTCCTGATGAATCTGAATGTGCTGCTATGTGTCTACTCACTGGCCTCCACGAGCTGTGGGAGCCTCGAAAGCCTTGATTATAACAATAACTTATAATAACTGATCTCTCAACTAGTTCACCTGTCTTTTTTTTTTGGTTAACAAGCATTAAAAAGGCCATAGAAATTGCACAATGTGCAAAAGAAATTAATTTTACTCATTTAAAATGAATCGAGGTGTGTTGCAACCGCAGGTGTTGGCTAGGGCTCATTTTCAGATGCAATTATTAGATTGGATCGGGAGGAAACGTGAGTAATCATTTGTGGAAAATCAGTTTTCATCGTTTTTTTTTTTGATGGCACCCACTGTCTCAGCGGGCTAAAAGCAGCAGCTATTCAAATGTTGACTCGTGTGTTTGAGGAGGAGACAGTCACACTCGATTGGTGACTGATCCCCTGCAGCATGTTTTTCTGGCTCTAATGATGTTGGGAAAATGTCAAAACTGTCTCTGTTACATGAGGGTTTTTTTTTTTTAAAGTTATAGAAATGCAGGCATGCAGTCAAAGGACCAGTACTAAAATATCATATTAAATATAGAAGTTGAAATTGCCCACACAGTGAACGTTTGAACTGTTCTTTTGACCCTGGCGGTTTGCTGCTTTGGGTCCAGAAAATACAAACGTCACTTTGTGTTGCTGCTAATGAAACTCTAAAGAAAGTTCAAGTCAGGAAGACATGCTTTCATTCCATCCTGTCCTCTCACTCATACTCACACGTATTTCCTCACTGTCATTATCTGGAGCTGTCACTCATGATATCAACTGTTCTCATCTATCCAATAGCATATTGTCACACCTGCATTGTTAGCCTATCGTCTTGCCGCTGTCTTTTTTTCAAATATGACTCTGATTCTTTCACTATGTTCCTGCTGCTGTTATGTGCACAGATTCATCAGCTTCCATCATTTCATCCGCCAACAGCCTCAGCAAAGTCATCACCTCCACCATCACCAGCGTCTGGACTCCATGGAGGGATTTATCTCGCTGTTGTTCGGGGCCGACGACTCTCTATCACAAAAATCTCCCTGTAGAGTCTGAGCGCCAAAGACCAGACAAGACATAATCATCACATATCATCTGTTATAATACGCAGTCATCTTCACTTCATTTACTTGTCTCTCCTGATTGAACTGGTTTCAGAAGCCCCAGAATACACTGGGAAATGCAGTTTTCATCTTGGCCCCATACCGACAGGCAGTTGTGGTTCCTTTGAACCATTTTTCTCACCTTGATCAAATAGTCTGATTTGCCAGAGGGACCCTAAAACAGTACCCTAATCTTTAAAAGGATTTTTAAACATCAAAATCCTGTGTACAGGTCTCGGGGAGTACTGCTTGTGTGTTTTGTAGTTATTCTTGTGTTTTTTCAGATGTTGTGCTTGCGAGTAATGCCACTATTGTAAAGACTCACATTTAGGCTGCAAAACTGAAAGCCCCCTGGTAATAATCCACTTGAAACAGACAAAACAATATTTGGACTTCTGATGGAAATAAAAAGCAGCTTTGATGGTGCTGGATTCACCCTGAGCACAGCCACTTGAGCAACAGCTGACCTGTTTGCTATGCAGAAAGGTTAATGAGGTTACCCTACAATACCGCATCAGAAAATTTGAATAATTAATGAAGTTAGCGCCGCTGTGCCACATGTGGAAATTGTGCCCCTCTCTCGCTTTGGAGACACGTATCGATCCTGCCGCTGTGTGCTATAAATGAAGTCAAAGACAAGAACGTGAGACTGTCTGAAAGCGCCTCGCCTCTTAATTTCCCAGTGCTCCCCCTCTTTTCCCCTCCTCTCATGTTTCTGTCTGTCTTTGTCTGCTGTGGCCTCAGGTTCCCTCTCACCTGCCTGTTCTCTTCACCACCTGCTGCTCATCATTAAATCAACCCTTGCGGTATTTAACGCTGTTCAGCCTGCAGACTCCTCCACGTTGTTCAGTCTTCATTGTGGTAGCTATGCTTTGGCCAGCTCAGTGTACTTTTTTTTTGGAAAACTTTTTTTTTTTTTTTGTGACTTCTGCTGACCTTGATCTCTCTCCGTGTCTCAGGATGTCTGCCAGCCACTTAAAAGCCATGTCTAGCTCTGTCTCGTCCTCGTTCCTGTTTTTGGATACTTGCCACTGTCGGCCTTGCACTGTTTTGGATTTCCTTCACCACACAACCACCTCCAGCTCCACCTGCCCCTGCACCTTTCCAACTGCTTCGACTGTTCCTTATGTCTCCTTATGTTCAACATAGAAGTCGCTCTTTAACTTTTACGCTGTTGTGTTTGTGCATGAACTTGGTCATCCTAATGCAGAAACAACAAGTGTTTGTTTATGTTTTGTTATCAGGCAACAGAATTATGATGCGCAACTTCTAGAAGTGTTGATTAAGCCTAGAAGCAGCTGATGCAAATTTGTAATTTCGTGTACGATATAATACAATATCTTTGCAATATATGAAACTGATGATTAGCCCGACATTAAATCAGAGGGGTTTCCCTTGTTCATTTCATCAGCCTTATTAAAAACTTTATTACTTTCATGTGTAATATTTTTCTCTCCATTCTTTATTTTAATCAGGAAAAATAGAATTGAAGCCCGTCTGAATTGTCTTTTAGATTTGGGAACAGAAGCACCGTCCACGCAGGTTAAGATTCTCCCAGGTGTATAAATTTATTAGCTCCTGTTGTGGTTTTATTTTGGAGCTCTGTCCTGTTCATCAGAACCTCCTCGGCGCCCTGCAGTGAGTCAGATTACCTGGCCTCTCGGGGAAGTGATGTGCACATTCAGTGGCACTATGGTATTCATTTGTCTTCCTTGTGCTGGCGAGCCTCTAGCTTAAAATATTGATGATATGCCTTGAGGGGAACTTCGAATGTGTGGACTTTACTTTTGTTATCTGTTCTGTATTCAGTCCGGCGCCTCGTTACATTTGAAATGTTTTTGTTTATTTATTTTTTAATCCTGCGGACTTCTTCGGACTTTGACAATGATCCTGATTGACTGTGAAAACCGGCAGGTCCGATTCAAAGACACAAAGATTTATCTCGACACAATTTGTTCCAATGTGACAAGTTTGACGTCCTGCTCACTCGGCCGTACCTCTGAGGGACATCTGGCATGCTCGTTATTTTTCATACCTTTGGTAAAGCATCTCAGGACTTCCCTCAAGCATGTATTTTATTATTATTATTATTATTATTATTATTATTATTATTATTATTTATTAGGCCTAATGTATATTTCATAAGCAACTGTTTAAATGTCAAAAAGACTATTTAAAAAAGTCCCCAACTGACAGCAGCAGCTGGGCACAAATTAAGAGGACAAATGAGGTTTTTAACTTCATTGCTCATTAAAGGGCTAATCTTCCTTTGCATATTAAAACAGCACTGTGGTAATAAAACCTTTCTGTGCAAATATAGGCTAGCTGTCAGAGGCTGGTGATCGTTAATACACAGTAGACAACACACATTACACAAGCACTCAGTAAACCTCATCTTGATACACAAATTACAGAGGAATTTGGCCTTCAACCTTTAAATCTGTCATCGTGACACACCTATCTCCTAAACCAGACAGCTTGAACGGCTCTGATCATCAAAAAAAAAAAAAACTCCATGTAGTGAAAGCATAACTGCTAGTGACAATCCAGTCCGGCTTTCATTATAGTGTCCTCAGGATAGAAGTGATTATGCGTGGAAGTAATATGACATCTTCAAACAGGCTGTAACAAACTTTGAAGAAGCGGCGCTTATTCATGCATGAACGGAATAAATGAAGTTTAAATAACAGTAGACGCCAAGCCCGCCGATAACAAAGCCGGCTGTAAATGGGAGGAGGTACAGTATATTTGTGTTTATTATCACATCACTGGAAGAGGAGCTTATCCAGGTTTATGTAAGGAGAGTATGTCAGTGAGTGTGTGTATTTCCAATGCGCACAATGCGCTCAGTCGCCAAGGACCGAGCACATTCACAAAACAGTAAGTGAGAAGACACTTAAATTTATTCAGCACATTCTTTATACTCTCTCATCTATGTGTATTCAAAGGTCATGGATCATTTATGTGTGTAATGTGATCATTAACATTTAGCATAGCCATTTTTTTTCTATTATGACTCCAAATGGAACATTTGCTAAGATATGCTTTTTTTCACAAGCTCAGGCATACAATAGGAGACTAATTTGAAGTCAGTCGCAGTAAGAGTTTCACATAATCTCACATCTCCCTCACACTCTGTTAAACAGTGCCAAAAAGACACAGATGCACATACTGTACATTCACACACACACACACTAAAGTGACAAAAATAAGATCTGTGTCAGCTATTGTTCAAGATCATGTTTAGCAAAGAGAAAAGAAGTTGCAATAAAAGAGCGATTTTCATCTCTGAATGTGATAACACAAGTCCTCCAGCCTCTCTGCTCTCTGTTACTTTTTTTTTTTTATGTTGTCCTCCTTAGCTTCTTCTGGACCAATTTCACATGGCAGTAATTACAAAAACAGAACGCTTTCGGAGCCTCTAAGCTTCTGGACAGCGGCAGATAAGAAAAGAGTTCTGGACTGAATAATGGTAAGGATTAACCTCCTTTACCACCTGGCTTTTCCTAAACGTAAGGCAGTTGACAGGAATAGAATGACTTCCATTAAACAGCACGGCACAGAAATCACTCAGTGCAGATTACATCACACAAATAGCCTGTCTTTAAGCTTAAATGACACAAAGTCCGATTGCTGGATATTTACTGTATGCAGTTTATGAACAGTAAAAGTCAGCTGACAAAAAAAGAAGATTATCGAGTCTCACCACGTCAAACACAACAACACAAGCTTTGAGAGATGGTGAGCACAAATGTTTGATTATTGGACCTTTGTATGACCTTTGACCAATGAGGCATTCATTATAAAGAAAAAAAAAGCCAAACATGTTCTTACAAATAAAAGTCTATGTTAAATGATTAAATCCATAAAGCTGAAAGATCAATCTATCAATCAATATGGCAAATATTGAAATGTATTGAAAAATGTGTGTAAAATTTACAAGCAAAATTTGTAAATTAACCAAAAATATTTTTTAAAATGTCCCAAAAAATAAAATATCTGGCAAATATTTATAAAATTATGAACTTATATAATAATCAACTTTTCAGAGACATCATTCTTATTTGCCAGTTATAAATATGAATAATGTATCTGAAAAGTAGCAATAAAAATCTGAAAACTAGTAAAATAAATATTATATTAGTGTAATATCAGTGAAATATCTGCAAAATATTAATAGAAAAACCAAAAACGTATGTAATTCAATAAATTATTGGAAAAAAATCTATGACAAATATATCCAACAAAAATGTATGAAATTCTCCCCTCATGAGTCACCAACATAACTGGCAAATATTAGTAAAACGTACTGAAAAAAAACAATCAAATATCTGGCATTAATCAGTAGAAATATGTGAAAATGTATCTTAGCAGATGTCATACGTGGTGACAGGAATTAGCTGTTGATTACTTCTTGCATATTTTACTGTGTATTTCATTTCATACGTCCTGTTCAGCAGCAGCGGTGGGTATAAAACATTAGACTCAGTGGAAACCAGAGTTTAATCAATAAAATCAATGTTCATGCACGCACACAGGTTAGTGCTGATAATAACACCATGAAGACACAGACCACTCTTTCCTGTTTCCCCCAAAACTTTCAGTGAATTTCACGGTCGACTTGACTGGTCAGTTCCAGGAAAACTGAAGCAGAACTGTGTCTGTGACCTTGATCGTTGACCCAGAGACTGTTTCTAGAGACAAAGGACACGATTTACAGATAACCACCATGTGCGCCCTCACACACACACACATACACACACTCACTGTCTGCTTGTGGTCGATATTCGCTGGTGCATGTCATTGTGTCTGGGGAAGGGAGACAAAGGTTAATGATGGGGTAAAGGGCAAAACCTCTCTCCCCTGCGTGCAGTTTGTGCCCATTTTGACTGGAGAAGAAAACAGACAACACACCACAGAGAGCTAAACAGGGACAATAATTGATGTACAGGATGAGTGCGTGTGTACACATGTGTGTGTGGATGTCCCTAAAGAACTGTTGTTCTTTATAAATGGATTAATGACTGAATATTGAACACGAAGCTTGCTCATTAATGTAATCTGCAGAAGTCAGTCTTCACGCCAAGTGTTAATGGGTAATTCTTTATTGCAGTTTGGGTCTTATTTTGGAGGTTTTTGCCATCATTCCATCTGTGCTAATAACAATGTAGTCACCGAGTTAATTGCAGAGATCTTGGCAGTGTTGAAGCAGCTACTTTTAAACTGCAGCTAATGAAGCTACAGGCCACTCTTTATTTGGAAGTCAGCTACACAGAACTTTTGTTTAAAGTAGTTAGTTACACTAAAAAGCCACTTAGAAGAAGTGGCTAACTAAAGAAACACATCTAATGATAAGTTATATAATGGTATATACACTGGAGAAGGAGACAGAGAGGTGCATGTGGAGAATACAGACACACCTACACGCAATTTAGAGTCACCAATGAACCTGTTATTATCGAACTGCATATTTTTTTTGACAATGGGGGGGAATGGAGTACCTGAAGAGAGCCTTCTTGTTGTGAGGTGAACTTGCTAACCTCTGCACTGTGAGAAATAAGGAATTTGAAAAGTGTGTAGCTTTAGTTCCACCAGTTACAGACTCTGATTGTATCAAATTAGATAGTATGCCACCCCAACTCAATTATGCAATCTTAGTGAAATCTACTTGCCGCGTAAAATGAATGCACTGCTCTGCTGAAAACATGATTTGAGAAATGTTGGACTCAGTTAAACCGAAGGGGGTTAGGTAGGTTAGGTTTGAAACATGTTATGTAATTGTACCAAGACATTTGTGTGCTCATCTGTATGTGATGGGTAACTTTAAATGTCTTTGATGAGGATCCATTGGTGGCAACCAAATGTTTGCTGTGTGTTCATGGACTGCTTTGCTATCTGGACTATCCATGTATTATTTTTTGCCAATAAACTCCAAAATATAGCAGGCCTACATCATTCTGCAGAGTATACTGCGCCCCGCTTTGATTGGCTGTGTTGCATCATACTGTGATGTTTGCTTTGGTACCCATGTGGACAATCATTATAATAACTGATTATCAGATGTGCTGACGCAATGCAAGAAGCCGGTTGCAGCTACAAATGTTTATTTTGTTGCAAAATTCAGCATACCGCCACACCCATGCTGTAGTTTGCACACTGTACCGAAAGTTAGCAAAAATCGGATTGCTGATACACAAAGGACATGAGAAGTTCAACTCTGACAGGTGATGAAGTTGTTGACCATCTGCACATTCGTCAGATTTTGAGTTGCTAATCGCGTGTCTTGCAGTAAAAGCACTGAATGGTTAGATAGGTGTAACATATAGTTTTGTGCGATATGTCTGTTCTACGTTAATGACTCCAGGGCAACAGTGAAAGCAGACTTCCAGTTAGAAGCCCTGTTGCCTTTAATCCTCTTTAACTGCACCCTGCGTCTCTCACCAAAGAGAAACTACCAGCAGAAAATCATTTTTCTACTCCACAGCCCATCAACAAAGACTTACATTTGGCTTACGGCTCACTCATGGAGGGCATGAATTAGCAGGATAGAGAGTAAGAGAGAAAACAACACATCAACAGCTGGCCACAAACAACATGGTGGCATAGCCCCACTTAAAGTCATAGCAATTTTCAATCCGAACAAAGGAGTTAAGTCTTTGCTTTGCCTCCATTTAACTCAATTGGTAATTTGCAGATACTGGCTGTCCCATGGTGAACATAATAATCGTGACTGTTTACTCTCAACCAACTGCGAGGCCCATCTCAAGAAAAGTCCGAAATGTTTTTATTATTTTAGCTTTTCAATCCATGAATCCACATTTTATCCTCCTGACAAATGCAAGGTGAACAGTCAAATTATGTGATTTAATTAGTTTAGTATGTTCATTCATGTGTTGCCAACTTAAATTATGTTGTGGCAAAAAAAAAAACTGAGCCAGGCTCCATGTTTTTGCAGGACGACCCAGCAGTTTTTGGCCGGAGTCGGCACCCCGCTGCAACCAACACAGTGGTTTCATTGAAATTAATGTGTGGGCTGCATTTTTTCACACAGCGCTAATATCGGTCAGAACACGGCCTTAAGGGACTGAAAGAGCTTAGCCTGCTGTGGGGAGTGATGCTTTTTTGTGGATCATTAATTATAAAATGATGTTCATGCATTTTCTTCTTCTTTTTCTTTTTATATTTGTTAGTTTATACAATTGGGAACATTTTTTTTTTTTTAAGTACATTATGTTTGAGATGGAAAAACACACAGCCCCTCTTCAGCTCAGAGATCTTTCGAATTTACCTGAGCAGTAATTTCCATTAATTGATAAATGATTTTACGGTATCAGGAGATTTAAAACATGGACAGGACAACAAATGGGACATCGCATTGTTTCTGTATAGCCTGGATTACAGTGGCAAACAGCAATATTCATGAGACTTAAAAGTTGCATTATACGTTTCAATTAGCAATGGACACAAAACTGTAGAAAAGAAGAGCAAAACTGTCTGAAAAGCTTTTGTAATTTGGGCTAAATTTAGAAAAAAATGGGAATTGTGGAAAAAGCCTGATGTCCAGACGTTGTCATAAAATCTCTCTTATTTTTATTACGGATTGGCTTTTGTCGCTTCCTCTTATGTGGCGTGAGATTTGTCAGCGTGAGTTCGTCCTGCAGAGCAGGCAGCCCTGATTCCAATCAATATTTAATCACACAGCTGGTCTGTGGGCTGCCAGCTAAAACCTGCAAGTTGATATTACCATAATAACAGCACTTTAAGGTCGGAACATAGCTACAGCACTTTCATGGGAGCGTTAATGAACTTTGAAGAGGGGATTTTTGTTTCAGCGCAGTCTTCAGTGCTGAAATGAGGATCTCAGTTGCTGGCATTGAACCATAATGCCTCTCAAACAAACAATACGCCTGCAGACATACAGTATGTAGTGAGTTCCCAGTTAAGGTTAGGTGTGAGTATAACTTATGCATGGCTTGGTAGTTGGAGACAGGCGAGCTGCCTCTGGTGCACTCAAATCTGCAATCACCTTGGGTGTTTTACTCACAAATTTTCAAAGGTGTACAGAAACCAAATGGGAAAACGACTGGAGCTTGTGTTGAGTTCTCATGTTGTCAGCAACAAACGCAAAAAAAACATCTCCAGTAGACTGAGGAAGATCAAAACTGGACTGTTAGGAGTCTAAAAAAAGTTGGATGAAAACCGGAAAAAGAATCAGCTGATGTGGACAGTATGTAAGTTTTGTATAATTGGACATAAATGACGGCCGAAAACTATTCTTTGAGAGAATAATGGGACCGTTTTATCACTCACATATGAATGCACATACACTGAGATGATATACACGTTTCTAAATTTTCCATTTCTTGAGGTTTTAAACTTTTAATTTGTTCCCGTTTCTGAGTGAACTTTTTAATCTCCCAAAGAATTACCTTGAGGGTTTGAGCACAATCCTGGAATTACCTCTGGCAAGAAAGTTATGTTTCTACCTATTTAATTAGTCTCCATCTGTCAATATAATATTGCCAAAACATTTGACTGTATTTCAGTTAAATTTGGCAGACCTGTCGGCCTTGGGCTAAGAAACAGCTCGTTAAAGTTAGGTGTTAATCTTGGATTTCTGCCATTAGACGGAAATAGGCCGATGAATGAGTATGAGTGACTAACACAGATTAAGACATGATTCCAAACCCTCAGGAGGCGTTTCAGGAGATAAAATCATCTCAAATTAAAGAGAGAAATGTTGTCTTTGATTGTAACAGCATGTTGCGTTACTGCTTGGAACTGTCCAATGTTTTCTGCTCTACTACTCTTTTATTTTGATTTGTTTCTCTGTACTCTCCTCCGTGTACCTGTGGGTGTTTTTCCTGCTTTAGTTCGGCAATGCTGCTGGGATCAAACTGTATAAATGATTCAGAATTTCCTATAGTTCTCAACCCAAACCATGCCTCTTATCCCCACAGCACACTCTCAGGCACTCATGAACACACAGCAACACCCCAAAATAACTGCATTCACTATTTACAAGGCATCAAAGGTGCTCACAGGCCTTTTGTAGAAAGTGAAACGCTGTCCCAAAATGGAAGTGTCTGTAAGAATGTGCAGTAAACACGATCATCCTCATCAGTTTTTGTTGTTCTGAAAACATACTGGGCGTCACTCGTGAGACCCCCATGCACACCACCATCACCATGGACGCTTTTCATAGTCATCATGGAGGGTCTTCAAATCCCTCAAAGCAACAATGTGATTTAGTGCCCCCAGTTTCAGAGTGCAATACCGTTGTCGTAAATATGGACAGCTGTGCATGTGCATTTGTAATGATTACATTACTTATGATCAAAGAAAAAACTCCACAACTTTGGTACAAGGCAAAAACATCAAGCGCGTCTGTCTTTCAGCTTTTTATTTCACCAAGCTCTCGCCAAAGACTAAAATTAGATTTTAGATTTACTTTTGTCCGGCGGCCTCTTTGCTTGGTCACTCTATCTTTTTCTCTTCCTAGTTTCCTCTGTCAATGTCACCTTTGGTCTTTTTGCCTCTGCCATTGTGTCCATAGAGGCCGCTTAACCCTTGCCCGCTTGCCCAGCTCCTGTTCTGGCATGACGTCAGCTTCACTCCCTGTCAGCATTCGCTGGGCCTTAAAACCTCCATCACTTCCTGTTGGTTCAAAAGGCCTGTGGTACAAACACTAACACTCCTGTTGTAGTCTGAGCAACCTGGATTACAAACTAAACTGACATTAGCTAACAGCAGCTATAGTTCACAGCAGTATCAGAGTTGAGGTAGAGCAGCTTGAGGACATCAGCAGGAAAGCAGAAAACATTTTCTCCGTAACATATGATCAAGTTTCACTGAAATGAGTGAAATAGTTGGTGGTGTTTGACTAAGTGCCTTGAGAAATTATGTATTTCTCACAGGTGGTTGTACCCAGAGCACGAACTTAAGTGAATGCTGTGAGGTTTTGAAATTGCTCTTAAATAAGAGGTTTATTCGACATTCGTACTATTCGGATTGACAGATGATATAGCTGTTGGCACATCATAAATAACTGATAACTTCTTTTAGACAAAACCAAGGATCTCTCATTTTGCAGTTTCAGCCCCATGTGTTTCCCTCTCACATCCTTACTGGAAGAGTTAAGGAAGCGAGGAGGCACGTTAGCATAATGTAAAGCTATAGCATGACAAGTGCGCTGTGCCTACTCATGATGGACAGTGAGTAGTAATGGATGGGGTTTAGCAGACATTCAGTTCTATTCTTCATTGTATTGGGGAGGATTCAGAAGTTTCGGCAGCAGTCTATCTGCATGGGTCAATAGTAATGGTAATTTGGGTCAAGGGCCCCTATAGATAGATGTCTTCTGTGCCAGAAGTAAAGGTAGATGGTTTGTACAGTCAATATTTTTTGGGTGACCTTATGACCTTTCCTTTTCCCCCACCAAATGTTTTTAATGAACATATCTCCCTGAGCCATAACTCATAAAGACACAAAGACATTCATTCTTCCTTGAGAAAGAAACCCATTGATTTTGAAACCCTTTGTTCCACCTTCAGACCACAATTGGATCTTTGTCTGGATAAATGGCAAAATAGTTATCCAAAGCTGACAATGGGCCATCAGGGATATTGTTAGACTCTGAATGTATGATGGTTTAATATGGTCAAATATTTTCTTTTTTTTTCAACCATGAAAAGGTGGGAATTTCATATTAAGGCGGACAATTATCCACACTATCTCATGAGGACACAAGTCTCCATAAAGTCTGAGTCTGAAGTTTATTAAGTGTATTGTTCAATGTCACCCATTCTGACTGTTGTTCATTGCACATGAGAAATGGGGATGTGATAGAATGGAGGAAGGACCAAGGGACCTCTGTTGCAAAACCGGCAAGAGGATTTGTCTGCCCTGTCCTTGAGATACTTTACACTTGTGTGTGTGTGTGTGTGTGTGGAGGAACTGGGATAGGGAAGCATTAGCACTACATTTTGACAGAGCATTGTGCAGAGAGAAATTAAAAATCAATGGGTCCTCCTATCATCCGTGTTATTCTTCTCTTTCATCACAAGCAGCGGTGACCATTGACCTCCGCAGACTGTTCATCATGAGATGTCTTGGGGGGGTGGGGGAAGAAAGTCTCAGAAACACTGTATCGGCCTTTATTAGTTTCATTAAATGATTGAAAGGAATGATGAAATCAACGTTAATCTCTGAGACTAAACTAAAAATAATCAAAGAGTCTCAGGTGGAGACGATTGAAGGAGATTTAGACACCTGTTCTTGGTGATTTCAGGAAATCCATTTCAAGGACGATTGATGTGAAGGGGATTAAAACCGCAGTTATATAATAAAAAAGGGGATTTGGATTGTCCATTTATCACAGTGGAACAATAGAAACGTTCTCAAGCTCAAAGATCTGATGTATTTTGTCTTTATAAAGCTGTTATGATTGACGTTGGGTAAAAATATCAGCTATTTCCATATCCAGCAGACCTGAGTATTCTTTAGAATCTGTTACTAGCCCCCTGATGACGACTCCTTTTAGTTTTCTGGCTCTTTCGCTGCTAGATGTTTACCAGCTAGTTGATAACTTTGTCTGTCTGATATTCTGTGCTGGGCAGGTAGTGTACTGTGGGTTTATCAAAGTTTTTTTTTTTTTTTTGCTCAAAGCTATCTGACACTTCTAAAAGCAGAATTCATATGAGCAGTGCGATTTAATAAAAACACTACACAGAAGGCAGAAAAGCTAAAAAAAAAGTGAGATGAGCTTTGTATAAAATATGTTGTAATCTAGACAATTTTCTCAACTGGCAAAGAATTTATTCTGAAAGAGATTCTTGTATGTGTCCATAAGAGTTATTATAAGGCCAAAGAAACCTAAAATTTGAAGGAACCAAACTGCCCGACTGGACTCCACAGCTAGCCTTAAGCCAAATTTAATTTCCGGCTAACTTTTCCAAACTGTTTGGTGTGATTTAAATTGCGATGGTCCAGCATGGCAATTTCATTTATTAAACCACATAAACATAGCAGAGTCTAAAAGGTAAAGTCTAGCTTTGATTCCTTTTAGTAATGTATGACAATATTCATCCTAAAAACACCATAAAATTAAATGACCAGTGTAGTGTGTAGGATTTAGTGGCATCTAGCAATGTAGCTGCTGATTGCAACCTTGTCACCTCACCCTCTCCTTCCTACCATGAAGGAGAAACTACCAGTGTAAAAGGACAGAACGCTCTAATCTCCAATGTAGTCTAATGTCTGCTTGTGTTCCACATCCTTTTACATCATGCTATCTCCTTGAGGTACTCGATCTTTACCTGCCGCCTTTTGTTGTTTTTCTTTGCGTTACAGTCTATTTTGTCAGGGATAAAAATGACATGAATGAATGACAGGGAGGTTGCTGGATGCATTCACACGGAGTGTTTACTTGCTGTATAACAGTAGGTTTTCCTACATGGAGGATCAGGTGTCTCTTTGGTTGGAGCACATCTGAAGAGGATGACTCCATTCTGCGAATGCTGTCTCTCATAATATGAGAGATATGAGCTTTAAACTTTATGTATAATAAACTATGAAAAGCCTTCTTGCAATGGAAAAAAGGGAAGTAAATAAATGTTCGGCGCTGTTCAGGGAGGCCAAGATACGCCCTTAAAGAAAGATCAGTTCAGTTCAGAGGTAAATGAAAAGTGGCTGACTGCATGTCTGCTGAGTTTGAAGTGTTCCTCATAACTGGTAGTTTTATCAGCCTATACACATAAATCCACAGAGATGTATTTGTCTCCCTATCATATTTCTACATCATATTTGTCTCCCAAACAAACTCCTCACACACTTATGAAGCTCTGTAACTCAAGAGGAGGACAGGGTGGCTGGTTATTGTACGTGCACGGTTGTCATATTTAAATCATATTTGAAATTAGACATCATTTTATGTCTAATACAGTGCGTATGGGGTATAATAAGATTGCTCTCTACAACAGATTGAATACTTACAGCCCACATTTGGTAATATGAACCTTTAGAAGAACACTGAGCTCCCCTCTTTACTCACAGAAGGTAACAGATGGAGGAAAAACTAGTAAGTACTTATAGATATGAGTAATACATGAAAAAGATTTGATTAATGGAGCTTCATTGTTCCCGTTAATGCAATCTTTTGTCACCACCCAGTGGCCATCCAAGTACTCACAACATGAAATAGCATGAAAATACTGGCCATTTAGTGAGTTAGATCTGTGATCAGTCGGTGTTTAACTGAGTCGTATGTCCCTTTTTATGATGTACTGGCACGCTTTCAGCATTTTCATTTTGATCTGTTTGCAAACAATTAGCAACTCAGAAGTGGAAGAAAAATCTACCTTGAGGTTACTTTTGTTTTGTTTTTTTTCAGGTTTAAATATATTTCCAGCAGTTGTTATTAATATACAGAATATTGGCAGTGATCTGAAAAGCAAAAATTGGGTTTTGGCGTATTTGCAACATCTACTGCAGACACACATATTGTGTGATGCAGTGTGATACACATACAGCATTGCATTTGGTGCAAGTTGAACAAGGACATGATACACAAATATTTACACTCCTTCATTCCTTAACCTGGTTTTCCTTCTGTTTTTATCATCAGTGACCCAAACAAGACAGTTAGACAGCGATGACGGCACCTCAGTAATTGTAGCTTGTAAACTCGATTGGTCATGATAGATAATGCTATATGCTATGATATGCATATAATGCCAGAAAACAGAGAAACGTTAGTGTCAACATGCAATATTTTGCAATGTGCATGTTGGTTAATGCATGGACAGTGTCTAATATCTTGCATTCTTATGATTAATTTCAGAGTAACACTGATCATCTAATCCCCAACATTCTTAATTACAAATTTCAACATTTATTTTGTTAAATGATGGGATGCTTGAATGATTAAATAAGCAGTAAGTAAGTAGTTAAATGTGGATTCAATAGGTCAAATCATTATGTGGCCACAGTGTTCTGCCCAAAAGCTCCAAATGTGAGCTAATGTCACCACCTAGTGGACATAAATGTCCATAATCTGAAACATTTTTAATCATAAATTGATTTTTATGCCTCCACACAAATCATCATGTCTCCAAGAGAACGATCTGGATAACTCAGTTTTACGGAATACAAGTTAAAGGCAGTAATGAGAGACACTGATGATGATAGAAATATGAGAGAAAATCAAGCCTTGACTGGCACCTGGGCTGAAACATATTATAATTACTGAATTTAAAATTGCAATGCCTTACACAGGTTAAAGAAAATCACATGACATTTAACTGGATACATCTGTACAGTCCAATGCAATCCAATGCAGAGTCTACTTTCATAATGCCTGGAATATTCAGTTTCTGTTCACACATAGAGGTGTTAACTAAATTATGTTTTAGCGCTGTCACAGACACAATTAGTGGTGTTGTGCTTTTATTTCTTGAAATATTGAATTTCTTGAAATAGCACAAATTAAGACAAATCACTGAATTAGCACAGAGAAGATGATCCTCGATTGCAGAAGTTCGACATGCAGCAAGCGGCAAAGGAATATTAAAAGGATGTATGTCAATGGACAGGTAGAAGAAGATTCATAGGAGGCAGAGGCAGTGGAAGTGGAAGGCAGACCTCTGTGAGGAAAATCCCTCCGTCAAGAGCTTAATCTTGTTAGGCTTGTTTGACCCTGTTAGGTTAAACATAAGTGAGGAAGAGCACCAACAAATCATTAACCCAAACACAGACCTAATCCCAGAAATGTGATAGTAGTGCACAAATCTGTCAGCATAGAATTGTATTGTAAAGCCCCATCTACTGCTACATCTACCGATCTACAAAATGAAGCCAACGGAGTGGATTTTGAATATGCATGCATTATAATACCAAGAGGTTTGCAATCAACGATGTTAAAATGTTGCAAAAAGCAAATTCATCTTTCTTTCTTTCTGTTTGTTTAGACATAAAGACATGTTTCGATCAATCCATGATGCCTTTCATCAAATCTTTTTAGTAAGAAAGAGTAAAACCGTCTCTTAACTTGGCCGCGACGGAGCTGCTAATTTTAGATCCACTTCAAAGATTGGCCACGTCTTTAAAAGCAATAAAGCTTAAATAAACCTAATCCAAGCTGTGTTTGAAGAAGCGTACTGTAGATAGAGTCTAAATGTCCCGTGATCTGATACCATAATGATCGTACTATGATGGCATATCATAATAAGAGCGGACATTGGAACATTCAACAAAAAAGATGGAAAGGTTTGGATGTGGTGGGACATACGTTTTGTTTTAATAAAATTTAAAACGTGTTTATGTTGGATAAGAAAGATCTGAAATGTATCAAAAGCAGACTGTAGACTGGCATCGGATAGATTCATAGAAGGAAACTAAGACAAAATCTGTATTTGCATACATTTTAACGGACCCACAAGACTCTAGTATTGTTTTTTGTTTTTTGTTTTTCAAAAAGGTTCAAATGATTCATTGTCCATTGTGTGACGGTGTATAGCAGTTATTCAGAGGAAGTTGGGGATCCTAAAATGTAACCACACTGCACTGCCAGAGTCTGCTTCTGCTTCACTTTTGTTGAAAAGGATAGAAAAAGGTGATGATGGAGCCAAAAGGTGAAATTGGAATAGCAAGCCTGATATCTCGCTGCCTGCTTCACTTCAAGAATGGAAAAAGCCACAACAGAACACCGGATAAAAGATTTAATGTAAAGGAGAAGAAACTCAACAGCTACCAGATACTACAGTGAGTCCAGAGCTTCAAGCGAATCAGGACTCTTTGTCATCAACTAAAAGGCACAAAAGCTGCACAGGACGACAGTGAGAAGAGGAGATTAACTGAGCTGACAGTAAGACGTATGAAATGTAATGTTTAGATCAGTATATAGCCACTTAATGTATGACTATTTTATTTGTATTTTAATTGTGCTGATTGCATAAATGATAATGAATCATGTTGCACGAAGAAGTGAAAGCATGTGGCAAGAGAGAGCGGACAAGAAAAGGGAAGTACCTGAATATGGAGTTAGTGTCCTGACTTGACCCTGAATTAATCACAATAGAGAAAGCACAGATTTAGGTTATGAGAAAGATTGATTATTGCACTTTTGATATGAACCTTTGGAGTGATATTACTGATATTTCTAACCTAAGTAAACCATCTGCACTTGAAGTAAAGATTCTTTAGCCTCTCCTCGGTGATATACAATTACATAATGTGTGTGACTGAGTCATGTTCATAGATGAAAGCTCTTGTGTGTTGATCTAGACATGGAAATGAAGGTGGCTGTTGTAAACCAAAGTGATTCCACCGAGCATCCTTACAATTAGACCCGTGGGGGTGCTATTGGAAACATAGTGGGAAATACTGCGGGATGAAGACAGTTAGGAGTTAGTCAAATCGCCTTCACCTCAGTCCATAGCATATATCTGTATACAGTTAGAAATGACTCAATCATATCAGTGGTAGTCAGGCTAATCTTTGCCACTTTGAAGTGTCGGCTAAACAGGGCTCCTCTACCCGAGCACACTCTGGGAAGTCTGAAGCATACCAATCAGCCTGCAATAACATTAATGGACAGAGCCTGACAGAGCCACATAATCAGATCAACAAAAGGTTTCAGGCTACAGCACCAAAGAAAACGAGTATAAACTCTAAATGTGTATAAAGAGGACCAGCAGGATGTTGCTACAGTATGATCCACTGTTTATATGCTGGCTACCAACCACCATGGACCTTCTGCTGCATGGATATGCTGCCAAAGAAGAATAAAAGCGACACAATGTTTATTCCTTTATGCATCCATCCAGAATTTACATTGTGAATATGAAATACATGAGCATGAAGAGCCACAAATACAATATATCATCATGAGAGATGCTGCACTGAATACGTTGTTCAACATACATGTTCCAGACGTCATTCCAGTGGACTTTCTCCTGTGTGTTAATCTCAGCAACCTCTAATCACCTCACAGGGATTTTAATGTGGATCACACTGTTAATACAGTGTCCACTAACCATGAAATGAAATGAATGGCCTCTGCCTGTTTTAAAATCCCATCTTAAGAAACATCTCTATCCCTTGCCTTTTAACTTTCATTGTACCTACGGTCAGTAAAAATAAGTGTTTTCTTTCCTTTGTCAGTAAGAGGAAAAGAAAAACACAGAGCCTGCTTGCTATTGCTTACTAAATTAGTAAATTTCCCCGTGGTGGGATGAATAAAGTATATCTAAGGACCATAGCTTTTGTACTCCTCTGGTCTCCGGCTAAAGCCCCGCCTGACAGGGTTCAACCTCGGCCACCTAAAAAACAAATCTGAAAAAACATAATTGCTCGAAAACATGGTAAGAATTACTAGTGGGTGCTAAGTAGTTACCGTCATCCATCTTGGCTGCTTGACCGTTTAATAAAATTTTAAAAAAGCAATGCAACAACCAACAAGTACTATTCAGCTCTTCACAAACGTTTTCAGACGCTCGCACTGACGGATTCTCTTACTCTATACCCTGAGTAGGATTTGTCTCCCTTCGCTATCTGCAGAGCTATTGCAATCTAATTAAAGGAGATTGATATACCAATTCCAAATGAGCATGGCCTAGAGCGTCTTAGTTTCTTAGCTTCTTTTTTTTTTCTGTGAGCTGAAAAACACTATAGCTGATCAAGGACAGCAATAGACTTGGACATCAGCCAGGTGGCAGATGAATTAATGGACGAAAGGCGGCATTTCTGTAAACAGATCATTCTTTTGGGGAAAAGTCTTTTGAGATAAAACTCTGTAAGGGTAAAATGGGTTCTGTTTTAATGGCCATGTGCTTAAATGTGTTGACTAAATTAAGAGCACTCTTAGTCCATTGATGTTGCCATGTTTCATCACAAGTTAACATGAAGAATCAGGATGGTTTCATCATTTTGTTCTCAAGAATAGTAAATTCTGCAGCAGCTCGTCAAAGCTTGGTCAGATCATCAGTAAACAAGTTTAAGTCTTCAGCCATGCTAGCAGCTCGGTGAGGCCGCGTTTGCTTTTAGCTAAATGCTAACATTAGCATGCTAATGTGCTCAGAATAACATTGCTAACATATGTTTACCACATTCACCTTCTTAGCTTAGCATGTTAGTACACTAAAATTTGATCAATTAGATGATTATGAAGTCCTGGACAAATTGAAATTTTGACGTGATGATGGCTCAAGAGTCTCAAAGTAAGGAATCAACAAAGTGATGACAATTCATCCTGAGAGGGACACAAATGTAACAAAATACAACACCTGATGGTTGCACTGGACATCAGAGGTTTACTAGCGTCATTAGGACTCATCGTCTGGGAACTTTGAATGTCATGGAAATCCTCTGATAGTTGATGAAATATTGTAGTCTGGACCAAAAGGATGGACCAGCCAACAAACAATGCCATCCCTGAGATCCATGCCGCTAGTATGGCTACATTTTTAAACTTGGAAGACATCAAAGCTGTGAAATGAGACATATAGAATAAGGTACTGAGAAGGTATGAACAAACTAGACAGCTAGTATATGCCCTAACTTTACCCCCCATAGAGGGCTGCTGCCTAGACCCACATTTAGCTGCAGATCTTATTAACTCAGAGGCAGGAAACCCCACCAACATAATGCCATAGTAATCCTGAGGCCACACTAATCACCTGACTTATATGCAAACTGGAGCTTTGGGATTCCGCAGGGTTATAAAAAAACACCTAAGAGTATGAGCTTCCCATTTCAAGTCTAACCACAGACACAAGACCAAGGCTGCAGGACTATGGACTGTTAAATTGCAAGCCAGCCATGGGGCAATCACAGCAAACAGAGAACAGTGAGGAGATTGATGTCAAAGCACTCCAGGACATGTACAAAAAGTTTGTCACGGAGTGCCCGAGTGGACTACTTTTTCTGCATGAATTCAAGCGTTTCTTTGGCGTGGATCCAACAGGAGAAGCGTCGGATTACGCAGAGAACATGTTCCGAGCTTTTGACAGAAATGGGGTGAGAGAATAAAAGCTGTTACAGCTTTGTATGGCTACTGCACATCTTTACCAAAATGTGAAAATGTGATGCAGTTGTGTTCTCTACTCTACCTTTCAGGATAATACAATCGATTTCCTTGAGTTTGTGGCAGCATTGAATCTCGTTTTCCGGGGAGACCTGGAGCATAAACTGCGCTGGTCATTCAAGGTTTATGACAAAGACAACAACGGCTATGTGGACAGGAGCGAACTACGGTCAATAATTGATGTAAGTCATCTGTGTTGGATGCAACTAAAATACATAAAAGACATAAAAAAGGATTTCCTTACAGAAAGTTTCCCTAAAGTCCAAACATTAACAGCAAATGAGAGCAGTTCATTGTACTTGAGATGAGATATTTTCAACATCTTTATCTAGTATATAATGTTCTCTCCTACCGGCAGCTCCATAAAACAGGCTGTGGATTTATCTTCCACCTCTCGTTGTCCGATATTCACTGTCACTTTCTACAATGCCAAAAGTAATTCACTTTTTTTGACAGCGTGAGCTAGCATGCACAATACCAGAAACAGAAGCGATTATAGTAGTAATTATGAATTATAGTAGCAATAATAGCAGTTATAATTCATCCATCATTCATTTTATCACATGCACCTGTGCTTTTCCTTGTGTGACACGTCCAATATGGATCTAATTTAATCAAATCAAAGTCTTGAATCAGTGCAGTTTCAGCTTTGAATAAATGCATCATAATTAGACAGCATTTTATTTTTAACCCTGTTAATCACAGGCATTGTATTTTTGCTGTCGTGGCAGCAAATGTTAAAATCCCTGCTGGATTCCAGATCCTGATTTCACTTTTACTTTTCATTGTTATAAAAGGAGTGTATTGAAATATGTGCACAGGAAATGAAGGATTCATATTGATTCTCCCAATACCGGTTTCTGAGTGTGTGTTTTAACTGTCAACACATCTTTTCTCCGCAAGACTGCCAATTTGTTGTTTACAATCTTTTTGACAGTTCAATCAATCAAGATGAGCTTTTCTTCAAAAAATATGTCAGGGTGGTCAAATATATTGCAGACATAAAGCCAAAGTGAACATAATGCTGTAACAAAGATGTTCAGTTCAGATACAAAGACATGAAATGTGTCTTTTATTTCCATGTAGAGCATCTATCGGATAAAGAAAGGCACAAAGACAGACATGAATGAGTCACAGCTTTCAGTAGATGAGGTCGTGGATCGATTATTGGAGGCCGTCGACAGTGACGGAGATGGTAAGCATTTAGTCACATGTTATTTTTGAGCCAAAGCACTTTGGAGCGACAATAGATTTATTAATGTTTAATGATTTCTTTCGTTCTGCAGGTCATATTAACATGGAGGAGTTCATCAGGGGTGCGCAGCAGGACGCATGGGTGCTCAACATGCTGAAGTTGGACATGAACCCCGCTGGGTGGGTGCTGGAGCAGAGGAGAAGGAGTGCACACTTCTGAAACAGGCCTTTCCCATGTGGACAAAAGCAGAATTTATCACAGACTGTGAATGAAGTTGTTTGGGTCTGGCCGTCATTTGGCTTTAAGTAAAGGAACAATAGCAATTCAAATCTCAAAATGGACAATATGAGCACACAACATAAATGTATATTACTTTGTATATATCATTTTTTCTTTTTAATAGTTCAAACTATAATAATGGTTACACACGATCTGTGATTTGCTCATTTTTAATGAGGGGATGGCCCAATGGGAGCATCCTCCTGCCTCCACACTGCCAGGACACCTTAACCATACCTGTGACATTTCTTTCTACTTATTCACTAACTTACTATCTAATTATACCACCTACAATTATCTTTTCATAACTATATATATATATTATGCAGTGTACTGAGGGGCATCACCTGCTGGTTACACTCATTAAATCATCTTTAAATACTATTCAGGCAAGATTTTTACAATTAATATATATTGCTTAAAGTGTCAATATGTAAATAGTGAATGTCTGCTTTTCTATTCTTTTGTTTTATTTTTATTTTATTACTAGGAGACAATTACATCATTATTGTGCATACTGAACAAAAGTCCATACTGTAATGTTGTTTTACCTGATTGCTTAACTTGTTGTTAAAGAGATGTTTTAATATCTGTCAATTCAATTCAATATCTGATGAATTGTTCATGTTCTGTTTCTCAGCTGTAAATGTGTGCTAGCTTTCCTTTTTTTTTTTGACTGACATGAACCTGAATGCATGTTCAGCTCTTTCAGTGACATGGCCTCCTCCTCCCAGTCAGTCACATCCATAAACCCACGGGATTTTTAAGCGCAGCTCGTTGTTTAAATCGGTAGCCACTAGTGACCTGACAATCTTAACAGCCACAGAACAGTTCACCTACATAATTTATACTGTACATATATCCACACACAGGGAAAAGGGGCCTCACAGGAAAAATGATCATTTCAGTCCATAATAGTGTGACCTTGGGTCACTAAAGGTTCAAGATGGGATCAGGCATGTGGATTACCGTTTTCAAGTCCGCTTTGGCTAAAAATAAGCCTCCTGGTTGGGGTCAAATGATTCAGTTATTACTTTCAACTCAGTTCAACAGCGCTGAACTGTTGAAGAAAGAGTTTTTACTGCAGTGATAGGATTTGGATTTTTGTTTGGGTCACGGGCACAGGAAGAAGAACTGGAGTTAAACAACGTCCAGGACCTTTACAAGTCATTCATCATGGAGTGCCTGGGTGGATCTTTGTACCTGCATCAGTTCAAGTTCAAGTCATGTTTGGAGTACAGAATGGTGCACCTGAATCACCGTACATGGACAGCATCTTCTGAGCATTTGAGATGAATGATTTGATACCCTATTTGTGACCTTGAAAACATTTTAAAATATCTGACTTAATATTTAGGAGCACAAATATCTTCCCTTAAGTTATGTAAGCATACTCATGATGTGTCCCTGTTTTCAGGACAATGGAGTGGATTTTATATGATATAATATAGACGCACTAAACCTTGTTTTATGTGGAAAACTTCAGTGGTCTCTCAAGGTGTTTGACCACAATGACAATGGCTGTCTAGACAGACATGAACTATGGAAGATTGTAGGTCTACAAAATATGGCAGAAAATGAATATAATATGTATAAACATGTTTTCATTAGAGCTGTAGAGTTGTACACATGTAGACAGATATTTCATACGACTATCAGATATTGCTGGTCTTGGATTGAAGTTATAGTTCAGTGTAAATGCAGAACCGTCTTACTTTCATGACTGCTGGACTGTTCAAACTTAAGAAACATAGTTTCAGGTCTCCAGGACGGGATGATGCAGGTGGCCTAGCCATCAGCTGGAACACACTTATGGAACCAATATTTTTTTGACAGTTTTAGCAATTGTGTTTACTCTTTTATTTTGTAACTTAACTTCCTGCCTCTGTTATGTTTCCTGCCAGTTTTGATTTTCTGTTCCACCCCCAGCTAGTTTCAACCTGTAACTTCCTGGCCTGTCTTCACTTGTGTATTTAGTCTGTGAGCTCCAAGGTTTCATTGTCGGTTGATTGTCATTCCATGTGTCAAGCATTTGTCCTTGTGCCTTGAGATGTTTGCTTTTCTGGACCTTGCCTTTTCTTTTGGATTTTTTGACCCTGGCCTGCCTCGCCAGCCTGTAAGTTTTGTGTTCATAAATCATTTTGGACTGCTCTTACTCTGCCTCCTGTTGCATCTGCATTTGGTCCTTTCCTCAAGTTACCTTTTTTGCACATACTGACAGACATGCTAGCAGCTCTGTGAGGCTACACAGTGGTGGCCTGATGTTCACAGTTACAGTGCTAACATGCTGATATTTTTAGCTACATTTAATTATAATCATGCCATGTTAGTTTAGCAAACAAAGTCAAAAGTTAGGGATTGCCTAAATGATTACAATTCATCCTCTTGGGACCATTAATGTCAGAATAATTTCTTCCAACAGCTGTTGAGATACTTCAGTCTGGCCCAAAGTGGTGGGCTGACCATCAGTCCGACATTGTCCTCCCAACCAAGCTAGCCTGGCCTTAAACTGCAGCATTATCAGTATAGCATGAGAAACAGTCTATTTGCTGGATTTGTCCTTTAGATAAAGAAAAGTTCTGCTCGACACTGCTGAGCAGGTCCATAAGCGAATCATTTCAAGTGGTCGATGTGAGCAGTGGTGTATCCACTGCAAAGCAACAAAATCCTCCAACATCTCTCTCAAAGAGTATGTTTCACTATTAAGCAATAAATAATTCATTCAGGGTTGCAGCTGCAGGTCAGATTACCTTGGATGAGTTTGTACAGGAGACTCAGAGGAGTCTTTGGCTGCCGAATCTACTACTTCATGTCAGTCCCAGTGGATGGATCCAGAGGTGCGTGACAGGAAACTCATAAGCACCGAAGATGCCAGAGGGTGTGGAATATATTCAGACCAGCCTGCCGAATGGAAACGAACCGGAACATAAATACTATTCCCAGCAGTGTGTGAGAAGACACCCGTCACCTTTATTGTGGTACAGTGTAAAGTCAGCACTGTGGTAACTCAAAGTTCCATTAAGTTGGAAGTGCAGTACTAAAAATCTCTCTTGCAGGAGAGATATATAAAAGGTCAAAATTGAAAGAGCACAGACAGTAGTATGTAGAGTCCCTAGTATGGGTATGGGAAGCTTCAAAAACACTTAATCCTTCGACACAAGTCTTTATTAGTCCCTCCCTGACGAGTAATCAGAAGAAGTATCGAAGTAAGTAATGAAGGGACAAACAGATTCAAAGTTTCAGCTTCCCATTTTTCTTTGTTGGATTGAGACTAACCTTTGCCTGTAAAACTGTGCTGATTAATCACAAATTAATTCAAATAATTGGACTGTGTGTGTGCAATATAATATACATTTGTTGTGCCATAAGACTGTTAAAATAAAATGACCAATTTAAAGGTAAACACTTTAACTTCACCAGTGAGTGCAGTGCATTCTGTAGGACCATTCCTTACTTTAGCACCATCTGGCGGTAGTATTAGGAATGGATGGAGTGTATGAATGAATGGGTTGATGGACTGTTACTGCTACTGCTACTGAGGCTGATGATGAAACGAATGAATCTGGGGATAGAGAAGTGGAGGGGCAAGTATGAATGTACTGAAGGCAGCATTGCTGACAGGCAAACAATTCAAGTCTGTCGCTGTGCTATTGGATAGATGTGATCAGCTGATGAAAACAGCATGCGTGAGAGGAGTGAGTGACAGGATGGAAAGGGAAACACAAAAGTAAGTCAGTGAGTCTTCATGACTGAGTATGTGTTAGAGCTTCATATGGATGAATATGAATGAATATATAGGATATGTGGGGATAACCGGGAATAAAACTACTATACAGTGGTCATTTTTATAATAATGACGGAACATATCACTCCTTATGAATTAGTTCTGTGTTTCTAATCATGTTTGGACAATAACAGAGGTCTATGGAACATAGGAGGTATTATATATCTCCTCTTTAAACTAACTTCAGCTCAATGCAGACTCTCCTGGGTAAAATGTGTGACAATCCTACATATGAACACCTGATTGGTGATGGCCAAACCTACAAAAATAAGAGCCGCGTTGTATTACAATCTAATTGTCCTTCGTTTTCCTAGCTCTGGATATTCAGTCAAAACAGAAAGCTGATTGGCCATTATTCATTGGCAGCATTACAAAGAAGATGACAGCATCATCAGGAAAGTTTGCCTTCCTGCCATGGTGCTTTTTTCTATGGGGCAACACTTAATTCTTCTCTTTTCTTTCCTGATGCTCATTAATGTGCTACTCATGTGACAACAGTACAACGAAAACATACTGATTCATTCACTTGTCTCTTTTTGAAGTTGAGCAAACTGTTAAATCTTTAAAGTGGGAAGTGGGAAAACAGTTATTTCACTTCCCTACGTCACTGGGAAGTGTCTCAATGCCAGAAACTCAGCCCTCTGTTGCACCGTCAGCACACTTCCTGACAAAACTCAACAAGAAAACTGCTCCACAAATATCTGAAGAAAATATTTGAAGAAAATGGGGGGTAAGTAACCTAAGATGGACTTTAATTATTGTTAGGGATGGCAACATTCCCAACACAGTCCTCTGTTTCTAGTACAGGAATATTATATAAAGATTTCTTTGTTTGTTTATATACTGCTTTCATAAATCATCACGCTCGTGATAAGAAACCAGAACAAACACCATTAGTGGTGTTGTTGTTGGAGAGGCTATTCAAACTAGTTCAGATTGAAGATTTGGTGTTACATGTTCGTTGATTTTTGTACCGATTTAAAAGGAAGTTCTTCTCTAGCTTCAGATAATTTCAGTAGTTCAGTAGATCTCTGAAGAGCTTTTGAACAGAGTTAAACTTTTGGTGAACTCACTGCTTAAACAGTGCCCTTTGGAGATAGTTCATAATTGAGGAAGCTATGTTATCATCTGTGTCACACCATTCATGGTTATACAACGCTGCTCTGGGTACAAACTGATCCAAAAAAAAAAAAAAGATAAGCAGCCTGGTTTGCATTTAACTACATTTATGTCACCATAGACAAGGTGTTGTTTTATAGTTCAGTGCTTGATGTCTCCTGTTGATATCACTGGATCCACACAGATTCTTTAATTACGGTCCTCGCAGTAATTTTGTTCACATATTTTAATTTACTTTGGGGTACCAATAAAAATCTTGTTTCATCTATATGAGACTATTCTGTTCAAAGACCAAATATACTGTGATAAAGAGCAGTGGAAGTGGCTTCAGCAAATGTTTTTTTTTTTTTTTTAATTAAGCCTTTTTTCAACTTAGTTAATAAATGAACCAATCCCAGTTTTCATGGTATCTCCATAACCGCAATATCATTGATGTGTAAGTTAAATTTTTGAGGGATGGACATCAGCTATGTCGCCATGTATGCGACAAAAATACATGGGTCTGCTCCAAGAAGTAGGTTTACTGAGTTATTTGGGAAACTCCCCAGTGTAAAACCCTCAGACCCCTTATGCCAGGAGCATGCACTTATGTAGAAATAGCTGTTCCTGGCTTAACTTTGCAAGTCTTTAAACCATGCCCAGCTCTTCAACATACTGTAACCTAACTCTTTCATAACACAGACACAAACAGTTGGGAGGAATGGGACCTCTCAGGACAAAAACTCAAGTCCATTCCTCGGAATCCTCTAACACATGTAAGAAGTGTGGATTTGCAGAGGAACAAACTGAAACGGATCACTGGCATCTCCAGATTTACGCACCTGATGGAGCTTAATCTCTCCAGGAACAAGATATTGGAGTTTTCTCAGGAAATGCAAAACCTGCACAAGCTAGAGACCCTCTACATGAACCAGAACAACATCAGGTCCATTCCCGAGGGAATCTTCCCACATCTTAAGAATTTAAAGTTCCTAAAACTCAACTCCAACCGCTTGACCAAGCTTCCTTCAGATATAAACCAGTGCACCAGTATCAGTCACCTAGACGTTTCCCACAACTGCCTGCAAAACATCCAACCACTAGTTGGTCTTCCAAACTTAAAGGAGCTTTTTGTTGAGAAGAACCAATTGACCAAACTCCCATCCCAGCTCTTCCAAAATGACAGCTGTGAGCTGACTGTGTGCAAGGCCGGGGGAAACCCGCTGAGGTACCCACCAGAGGAGGTCTGTGCTGGAGGGGTCATGGACATCCAGAGCTACTTCCGTCAAATGGAGGAGAACCCAAACACGCACAGCGCCTGGACAGTCAAGACAATGTTCCTGGGCTGCTCAATGGCAGGGAAGTCCACACTCTGCCGCAGCTTGAGGGAAGGCAAGCCTGTGGCCGTGGCAATAGAGGACCGGACAGAAGGAATTGAGATAAGTCAACTCTACACCCAGGAAGTCAGATTCCTTTTCTGGGACTTTGCAGGCCAGGAGGAGTATTACCTGACGCACCATGTCTTCATCACATCACGGGCCCTTGTCATCCTTACTATTGACTTAGCCAGGTAAGCATGTGTAACTGCTTAATCATATTTTTGGTTCCCACTCTTTCTGGCCTTTGACCCCTTAAATTATACGTATTCATGACTCATACATTCCAAATGACTAACAATCATGTCTTACATGTTTGTTGGATCAGGCCAATGCTAGCCTTTTGAATCTTGGCTTACAGTGAAACAATATCTTGCAACAGTATCAGTGTGTTTTACTTTTTATGAAGAGGTAAGATGACCTATTTTTTTTAGAAGACAAAACATGTCCAAGAAAAGAAAGCACTATAAATACATCCTATGTAGCAATAATATGTATGTATAAAATGGACATGTGATGTCACCAATAGGTCCTGATTCCACCAGCTTCTGGCTATCCCAAAAAAAGGCACCCACCACTCAGTCAAATAAACCAACCTTTAACTTTAAGTCTTAATATAATTTGAACAAAAAGATTCCACTGTAAAAAGACCATCTGCACAGTTGTCAATTGTACCAAAAAAAACTCATTCATTCAGTCATTTAAGAAACTGACTTCATTTTACAGCCAGGGTGGTTGCAACCTGGTTTTTGACCATGTTAATGGCACTTTCCTTGTTGGTCAATCCACCATTCTGGTCCAATTTGAAGTCTCATCATTGATTAATAGATGGATTGCTATGCCATGACATCTTAATGACGATGGTGATGCCCTGAATGTTCATCTGTTCATTATTTTATTTTCATTATCATTTTCAAACAGTTACAGCATAGTAGACCCACATTCATTCAAAGACCAGCTGTGGTTCTGGATAAACAACATACAGTTGCGTGTGCCAAATTCGGTGGTCCTGCTGGTGGGAACACACTGCGACCAGTGCATAGACCAGGAGGAGGTGATGGAGAAGAAGAAAGACATAGAGGAGAAGGTCAAAGCCATGTTGGAACACAGGAGGATGGTTTTAAAACAACAAAGGAACAACCTGGAAGAAAACATGGACCTGTCTCTCTTCATGGACCAGGTGGATGAGCTGGACTGTCTTTTGGAACACAATTTGAAGGTACTGATTGGATAATTGAATGTTTTTTTAGAATATTTTATTTAAATAAAAGTATGATGAAACTTCCTTAATGTACAAATTCTGCTCCTATATAAGTTACTTTTTCTTGCCTTGCCTATACAACCTTTCACAGCTGTCTTTCCTGACCTTCCTTCTAGGTTCTGGATCTTGTGACTGTTGACTGCACAAAAAGGGAGGATATTGAAAAACTCAGAAGTCACATTTTGATGTGCATTCAATCAGAGGGGGTGCTTCTGTGTTCCGAGAGCATCTTACCGAAAAGTTATGAAGAAGTGGAGCAAGCCATCCACACACTTGTCGCACTAGAGGAAATTCCCAAACACGGTAAGCCATTTTTCCACTTCAACCTCATTTGAAGTATTATTGAGAAATTATCGCATTGCTTTTTAAACTTTAATTAAATTTTCTTCCGTTGTCTATATCAGGCATTATTCTGCTTGAAGAACTGAGTGATTTAATTCTCGACCACGTAGAACTAAGCAGAGAGAATCTCCAGTCCATCCTCAGGTTCCTCTTGCGATACATGCATCGGATTGGGGTGATCATGTGGTACGAAGATATCGGTGTACTCAGTGACAGAGTGTTTATCCAGCCTTCATTCCTCATCTCGATGTTCAAGGTCAGCAGTTTCTTTTTATCGCCTTGAGAAAAAATATTTAAAAAATAAATGGGCTATGTTTTAATTAAAATTGTTTCTCAATTTCCTAATTTACATTTTTCTGCTGATTGGAATATTTGAAAGAATTTTTAATTTCACAAATTTGTTTCTCTCAGCTAAGCAGCATCAAGTCAAGTTGGTGTAAGTGTAAAAAGAAAGAAGGAAAAAATTGTACATCTATGAAAAATATTTTTTTCTGTTTTTAAAAAATTGTATACGGAAATCTGTAAAGTTATGGAAATTATCTGTAAATCTTAAAGTTTAAGTGTTTTGCAAATAATGACAAATTCCAGTTATTTCTCATTTTTGTACAGAGAAATTATTCTTAATAATATTTCATCTTTCTGTAAATGCAGACCATTGTGAGGCATGACCTCATACAGCAGCTGGAGGGGGTTTCCAGAGAGCTGCTCATGCAGGAGGGGGCTCTGGTGAAACAGAAGTTCACCTGGGTGGATGACCTGAAGTGCAAAGGCGTCCTGCACAATGCAGCAGTACGCATCTTGGTCCGCAGAGAGTTGGAGAAACTGGCCGTGGACGATGATGACTTAGTCGTAGAGGTGGTGGGAACCAAAAGGGAGGAAGGCGTAATACTCACCCTGCTGCAGCATTTTGAGATCTGCCTCCCCACTATTGATGGAAACCTTCTGGACCCCCAAGCACCAGAGTTCATCCCTGGTAAGCAACAGTGGGGATCGGTCAAGGAGGCCAAGAGAGATCCAGATGGAGCATGTCTCTTCCCAATCTACCTGAAGGATGACTTCATAGTGTGCCACAAGTGGGGAGAGGACAAACAGGACGACATCAGGGTTCACGTGTACTTCCTCCCTGAGATTCCTCACGGCTTCTTCCACAGGTAGCAAAGCTTGGAACATGTTACATTGTATGAAATCCATAATGTTTTTAACCAGAATGTTGTTATTATACTCAACAAATGTTGAATTAATAACGTTTTTTGGGGGGGCCCAATCCACATATAAGTCCTTTTATATTAGTTAGCTGCTAATACTTGCAGATGCAACGATAGTCTTTTTTTTAACATTGACTAAATATCTATCTGGCACATTAAAGTAACAGCTGTAGCCTACTTTGTCTAATAAGGTTTTTTTCACAAGCTACCTGATCCAAATACTGAATGTTTATGAATTTTAATTATAGATATGATATAGATTCATGTTAAAATCGGAGAAGGCAACTCCTGAATTTGGTGTTACGTTATCGGCTACAGAAAATATGTATGACTGCCTGAACATTTGCAACTCTGGACTAAGTTTTAAAGTTGTTTTCCGATACTTTTGTCATTAATGTACTTCCATAAATTGCCTGTATGTACTGTAACATCAGAGTGATCATCAAGACGTGCTCCCTGTACCCGTCTCACTGGGTGGGGAGAGAGCAGTGTCTCCTCTGCTGTGGAAACAGACTGGCTGTGGTGAGACAGAAGAATAAAGATGGAGACCCGTTCATCGAGATACGCTGCAGGAGACCTGAAAAGAATGAAGGTAAAAAAAAAATCAGATCACTCTTTCGTAAATGAGACCATATGCTCTGCACGCCTACAGTACAGACGACTGTTTTCTTCCCTCAGAGTTTCGGCAGTTGTGGGATCTGATCTTGGCCGTGATGTCCAAGCTGTTTGTGCTGTCCAGGCAGTGGCCAGGACTGACTCAGCAGGTGCACACACCTTGTCCAGAGAGAGACTGTCCACACTATTTCACCTGGAGGGACTTGCAGGAGCTCAACAACATTGACTTCTACAACCTGTAAGTGTTGCAACAATTTGGGTTCGTGCCTCTCATGCAGCTGTTTTTTTCAAAAGATAAATCCCTGATCATCTTTCAAAAAGTTAGTTAGTTAAACAAAACGCCATTCTCTTGAGTGTATTTACAGAATCCTGTCGAACACATCTGCTCACCTGCATCACAAAATATTACATAACTACAGAAGAAATGTATATTTTTAACCCATTTACAAACAGTAGGGGTTTATTGAGATAGTTTTGTCAATGCATTGTACAAATCAAATGAGGAGACATGTCAGGCCTGGTGAAGATTTCTTATCTTTAAATGAAGAACAGAGAAGGGTGAGTAAACATCTTTTTGATTGAAGAGAGAGCGTGATGTTTCTGATCTAGATGGTCAGAGATGTTTTGAAATCTGGGAACACCTTTCAATTGGTGCAACAACCCTCTGGGTTTTTGAGAGATGGCCAGGGTTTTATATCTCAGATGAGAGGAACAAAATTCGCTGGGTCCTACCATTGATATTTTTCTCTTGTCTTTGTTTTGTTTGTTTTTTAGCGTGAAGGAGGAGAAATTAGTTTGCCAGGGAGGCCATACACGACGGACAGCACTGATTTTTCCAAAAGATAAATAAATGTCTGTGTCTATGTAAGGTGAAGAGGCAAATACAAAAAGCTGTGTCCTTTTTACTTTAATTTTTAGTTACAGTTTTGACTTCAGTTCCCAAAACATGTAAAATTGAACTTTTAACAGCGTGTAATTTTTTTTGATTGTTGTTGAATCAAATAAATGTGATAAAGATTTATATGGCAGTTTTTTGTTTGTTTTCTTTGTCTGCTTGTTTTGTACCATTTGATTATCATTAACATGTGTTCTGATTATGAATGCCAAGAATCCACAACTTCCTGGGAATACCACTTTTTCACTGTTATCATCGGCTCAACAAATCCCAGTTATGTTCTTCTCTTTTCGTCTTACATTGCTTTAAAGTTCTCTCAAGAATATCCCAGCAGGTTCACTCCACATCAACTCATCAACTGATAAAATATGCCACTTCTGAGAGCAGGATGTCTCCAGAACATTCAGTATGGCTCCAAGGTTAAGGTAAGGCTCAGCGAGAGAGAGCAGCACCAGGTGAGAGTGAATGGCACACCTGCATCCTGCTGACTGATCACTCTCCCTTCTTAATATAGTAGTGTGCTGGACCTGGTAGAGGAGAACAAGACATGTCCGGTCAGCAGCTTCTGTGGAAGAATATGCCGGGCAGCAGTGTCCACAGTGAAAGCACCCACGGTGGCAACAGACGTGCCACAGGGATGGATATAATAATCACCATAACATAACCCTCTCATAGGAAGCTCCACTCTTTTGCCTCTCTCACCGGCAGACACACACACCTGGAAACCATTTGCTTGTTGGGAGGTAACGTATATGAGTAGGAACACTAAGTCAGTATCTCAGCCTTGACACGTGTGCAGTGTGGCTAGTGAACAGGCTAGTCACATTAAGTTTTTACTACAGATCTTTGGTACTTTTTATGGTTTATGCTTGATTGTGTTAATATATTGCCTTAAACTCAATCCTGTCAAGAACTAGTGTTCAATAAAATTGTCCAACTAGAGTCAAAATCCACTTCTCTGCATTTTTCTGTACCACTACATGCGAGGAACCTTGTCCACCCAATAATCCAATTTTGCAGCACACTAACCTCACTACTTCGTCCTGGTCATACATGTTTATATAAAGCAATGCATGTCTCTTTCTTTTTTTTTTTTTTTTTTTTTATTGGAGCATCTCTTTGATCGAAGCTGTGGTTTTAGGAAGTGAGTCTCGAAGAGAGAAAGTAGAGTAAGGTGGAAGAATGAGCTGAAGAAAAAGTCAAGAAGAATCCTTCCCCCTCTCATTGTTATACACAAATCCTTACTCCTTAGACTTCCTGTATTTCTGAACACAGTATGCAGCCTTTGTATACAGTGTCACCCTCTGCTGGTTTCTCTCTGACATGACTGATATTCTATCTCCAATGTGTTTATGTTGAGCGTGTAGCACAGTGTTTCCCCCTTTCCTTTCAGATTAAACTATAGTATGTAGATCTTCAAGTGAAATTACACCTGTTACATGCAGCCCAGCCACAGAGATTTATTTTTAATATATTCAGTTTATTTCCAATAAATCCAATCTGATGCTGACTGGGAGGTACCAAGCTGTGGCCGGTATTCATTCTTCTCTCTCTCTCTCTCTCTCTCTCTCTCTCTCTCTCTCTCTCTCTCTCTCTCTCTCTCTCTCTCTCTCTTTTCATCTGTATTTTTCATCCACTTCCCAGCCCTCTTCTCTGTGGGAGCTCCTGCTGCCTTCATGGTCTCCTTGTAAACTCCACATTTTTCATGTCATGCGTGCGATGTGTTGCTTTTGAGTGTGCTAGTATTATATTCATATTTTGTATTAAGTTTTCTTATGATGAAATGAAGCAGGATACAGTGAGGGGGAAAAGGGTTAGGGTTGTAAATAAACTGATTTAAACTGGCACGCATGAGGGGGCTTGTTTTGTCCAAAAACAAATTAGAACAATCACTAAAGGTGTCCGGTTTAGCCCGCCGCTAGCTTGAAGGGGGATAAAATGGTGTAATCATGTGGCTCAAGACAAGACTTTCTAAATGTTATCGGACCAAATGGATCAAATTCTGATAGTGAAATGAATCATTTCACAGGAGCAGTGACACTAAAAAAAAAACACATCCACCATTTTACTTCTTTGAAAATGTAAGCTTGAGGGGAAAAAGACTTTCTGGGCCAGTGTGCATGTGATGGACGCCATTTCTGTTGTATCTTCTAAATTGTGGCCCCCAAAACAATAAAATGATTTAGATCTGAAAGCATCATAACTATTCATTTAACTGACTGTGTCTACAACAGTCCTTTACATAGTGAACATCACCCACAGGTTTCTGAAGAACTGTTGTAAAAGCTTGTTGGCGGTCCTGCCTCAAAAAAATAGGCAAAGACGTGCATCGTCTGTGCAGCTGAGGCTGGTGAATAAAGCCTAGTTGCTCAGTCAAGCCACCTGTAATGGCACCCACCTGTCAATCAAAGCGACCATGCTCCTAAATCTGCATAACTTTTAAGCCTTGACATAATTTTTAACAGGTGAATTATATAAAAAATCAGTTGTCATGAACATTGAAATTAGCTATAGAGACCAAAACTGTTTTTTGTACCAGGCTGTAAACATGTTTATTTCTGTTGTGAAGTTGGACATTTTAACATGGGGGCTTATGGAGACTGACTCACTTCTGGAGCCAGCCTCAAGTGGACGTTTAGGGGAACTGCAGTTTTTGGCACTTCACACAAATAATCTAGTGCCTTCCCATCAAAGCATGTACCTATTGCTAAACACTTATTAGCAATTTCAACTTTTTTTTA
This sequence comes from Miichthys miiuy, assembly GCA_036365135.1. NCBI lineage: Eukaryota > Metazoa > Chordata > Actinopteri > Sciaenidae > Miichthys > Miichthys miiuy. The sequence continues at coordinate 27,332,904 of CM071603.1, forward strand.
ATATAATTAATAATAATAAACTATTAAAAGGTAACAAATCATCATGAGGGTCTGTTGTTGATCAATGACGTGCATGTTAATTCAAGAAAAACACACTGTATAATCTTGTTGGTTATAAATATTAAATAGTCTCTCTCTCTCTCACACACAGTTCTGCTGAGTTTCCATATTTCCCACAGTCTGCGAAGGCAACACCCTATCGCAGCATCGCAAGACCTCTTCAGGTGTTTCTCCTGAGCCGCCGCGCACAGCCGAGCCAATGGAGGAGCTGTAACGCGGCGGCATGGCGGACAGAGAGAAGAGGAAAGGCACCCCGCCGGCTGGCCGCAACATCCAGGTGAACTCCCCGGCCAGCTTCAGGTAAGAACCCCGGCGGAGGGAGCCCTGGGAGGGGAAGGGGGTGGTGGTGGTGGTGGTGGTGGGGGCGAGTTTCGATCCCCCCCCTCTTTTGAAGGCTGTGAATGAGCGATGAGCCAACACCGCTCTGCAGAGCCGAAGGTGCTGATGCTGGCTCCTCGGAGCCGCTGCAGCTGCGCTTGGCTCCGCTCAGCTTTGCAGATTGAAGTCGCATGTTTTTGTGTTTGGGCGTGTCTGCTCCCCCGAGGACCGAGACGAGCTGCGTGCTCCCTGCCTTTCACTACAATAATACGTTTTCATACATTGTCGCATACTTTTTTTTTTTTTTTTTTAATCATCTGCTCCAACCCCAAATAATCATTTGTAATAACTGGAAATCGATTAATCAGTCGATATTTGCTGCTTTTTTTCCTGACATAAATGTTTTGGCTTAAGTACAGTCTCCCTCTGTCCACAGCAGCTTCATTATGATATGCCTGATTTACAACAACACATGCTGATTTAATGTAGTGATATCCCTGTGTAGTCCAGCCAGTGGCTTAATGTATTTGTGGTGCACATTGATGTTTTTATTAACAGTACTCACATCATATTCATCTCCTATCACTGTAATAGGCTATTAGAGAAACTCACATTGTGTGCGCAGGACTGAGTGCTGAGTTTACAGCAGCCCTGTTTCCTCTGATAGAGGCTGTATTGTTTGGATTCATTGTATCAGCATGGGAATTTGAAGTTTAGCACAAACATTTTGAAATATTCCTCCAACAGAGACACATCACTGCAGATCTGTAGACAAGATGAAATGCCCAAACATCTAGAGTGATACCTAAACAAATGACCCAACATACAGACAATAGACAAGACCTGCACCAACCTGCATATGTGCACACACACACGCACGCACACACACACCACAATGCAGTAGTGTAAATCAGGATGTATACAGAGATCGGTGAATTGACCACAAAATAAAAACTATAAACAGAAGATGAAGTTAAATGGATAATTATTAATGTAAATAACTAGAATGGTTGGAATATAGTAAAATTATATAATCGAGTATAATGGGGTCTCAAGACTGGCTCACCAGACATAGCAACGGTTTGTAAGGGCAGCATCAGCCTGGAGGTTTGGGAACAAAACAAATATTCATATTTGTAGAATAGAGACGGCATATTTGTTAAATTAAACTAAATGAATCTATAATTTAGTGGTGATAAAAACAAAAAAACACGTTTTTTATGGTAAAAAATGGCTAATAAATGTAATAAATATGACTTTTTCTGCTATGGCAGTAATATGATATCAGTGCTGTTGAATTTACAGTAAAGGTTGCCATTTTATTCCATATTTTTTGTATATTAAAACACTACTTTATTCTGTATAAATTCACTTAAAGGTTTTGAAATATGAAGTTTTATATTTTGAATATTTCCTGGCAAATTTCACTGTCATGGTTTGACAGTAAAATCTATAGACAGCGTCCGTTTCATGTTAGTCTCGGTCTCTTTTGATTCTCAGACTGAAGAATCACTTCAGGCATTTTTACGCTAATCATGATAATAAACAGTTTCATAAAATCCTAATTTCTAGGTTAGTTGATTATGAAATAGTGTTGCAAATACCTACAGTAAAGGTTACCCAGAGTTCACCGGGTGATCACTCAGAGCTAATTCAGCAGCTCAACATGTCAGAGAGCTGAGCAGGGTGAGGGGATTAGCTGCATGCTGTTGACATGAACAGACACACACACTCTCCTTACATCCTATCATGGGGAGAAGCTGTGATATTTCATTGGCATTACTTGGTGGATGGTGGCTTGTGATCATAAGTCCCCAGTGAGACCACAGCACACACACACACACAGAAACACACCCTCAGGCTCGGCGTGTGCCTGTCTCATTAGCTGAGCTGCACACAGTCATCTTTCTTCAGTTTTTCATCATTTCTCCAGTGGCATCGCAGTCGTTCCAGCAGAGTTTGATTTGTCTGACATAAAAAAAATATATAAATAAAACGAATAACAACCTCAAAGTTACACAGAACATCAATAAAACTCTCAGGAGGGGAAAAGAAGCAGTAGAAGCAGTTTGGCCCTGCTAAACATTTTATACTCAAACATTTTAAGCTGGAAAGACAATAAAAAAAAAGAATAAATGAATTGCTTTAAAGCAGGAGTTTCTCGTCACATGTAAGTCTGAAGAGTATTTATTGATATTTTTTATCGAGTTGTAGTAGTACCAGATAATCCACAACCTCGGGGTTGGCCCAGTCCCAGAGCAGCCATATGTTGGCATCCGTTCCTGCCTGCCTACACACACTGTGGTCGAATCCTCCGTCTTTTCCCGACCTGCTGCTGTCAGAGAACAGGCTGTCGATCTGCTGCTGCCGTCTGTGCGGCTCTTTGTGTGGAGATATTCAGCGACTGAGCTTGCAGAAGCAGCTCGCGTTCATTTTAAATCCCAAATTCAATCCACTGTTTCCAATTTTTAAGGCCCCTAAAATTACAGACAGATCAGCGGGGAGTGTGGACAGCTAACGAAGCTATAGCTTGACAAACGAAGACTTACTTTTCATATTTAGGTGAACTGTCCCTTTAAATTCTCCCACACTGCATTGATCATCTGTGGCACGAGAGGGCGTAGCAGGAGACTCTTTCACGTTAGCACTGTGTGTGTGTGTGTGTGTGTGTAATGCAGCATGTAAGGAGCAGTGGGACAGTGTAGGATTGCAATCCATGCTGTAGTGCCTTATTGGGGGAGGAAAAAAAGGAAGTGATGGCATCTGTGACCTGAAACCAAAGATCCCTCTTGAGGCAAAACTAATCCCTCTCACAAGCAATCAATATTTTCAATATTTTAAATTAATTATGGCACACTAAACAGGTAAACAATTTTTAATTCATGGAGATTTAGATTTTGTTGTTTATACTTTTCCTTTTTATCCTTAAATGGGAGTTAATATCATCACTGTAAGTGATTTAATTGCTATGTGTCGAGACATCATGTTGTTCGATCAGCAGTACATGGATGGACTGATGATGATGATGAAGTATGCTTTGTTAAGTCTGCAGTCAGGTCTGATCTTTCAGATAGACTGTCCACACGGTTGTCTGCAGGTGATCAGATCAGATTTGTATGTCCAGACATCACCTGCCTATCTTCTGTGGTAACGACAGTAACTGTGTATGCTGGTGACATGGCTTTCCAACATGGAACCAGCTAAAGTAAGCGTCTGTCTGTCCACGGACTGTTGTTGTCTGTTTTTGTCCCGGGAAGCAGCTGCATGATCCTTCCCGGCTGCTCTGATGCACTTCCATCACTTTGGATTTGTCGTTGTGTGTCGGGTTGCGAGTGACACAAAAGACACTTTGAAATCCGATTTGAGCGGCCGGAGCACCTGGACTGAGACGCATCTGTGGAAATCTGATTGGAATCGCATTTCAGACCACCTCCAAATGTGGATTGGATCAAAGTTCATGTGTTTTTCTTTTGCTTTTCTGCATAAAATCTGGATCCGAATTCGGTCTGGCAGTCTGAAAAAGGCCTTATTGTTGGTTGGTATGAAGTTACAACAGATACATTTTGGATGAAGGAACAACGACCTGGGAACGAGAACGCATTAGGAATGTTTTTAATTAGTTTGACACCAAAATATCCAATCGTGCAATTTAATATGTGCTTGTAGTGACTCCAGCATAACAAAATGTTTCATGGTTGTCATAGCGTTTAGTGAAGGTTAGGGAAATGTGATTGTTAAGCGAAGCCACGATCTTTCCCTGACCTCAACCAAAGTTCTTTTAGTAAGAGGACTTGGGGAAGCGGACCCATGTCTCTCGACCCCACCACCGACCAAGGCATTGACTGTGAACATCATCCAGGCAGCTGTTATGTTTAGCAGCACAATGTACTTGGGGAAACAATATAATAATGCTGTATATAAAAGTAGTTCCTTGGAGACAGGGTTGCATAATGTCATATGAACTAAACTAAAATACTAAAACTCCCACGTGTGAATATGTTTAATTGCCTCTGAATACTTGCATACTAAAAAGCCTCCTGGCAAAAAGTGATGACTACCTTTTTGAATTATTAAATTTCCTGCATTTCTCATGTGGGAGAATAGCATAATCACGTTATTTAGAACATACTCTGTAGTCTGATTTCTGTGATCGCATGACGTGAAGAAATTAGATAATAAAACCAAAGGATCTAAGCAAGTGTTTTAAAATGCACAGATCACTGAATAATCACATTGACAGAGCAGAAGTGTTCATGATCTCGCCCCCTCTCTCTTTCTTTCCTTTTCATCTTTTTTTCACTGCAGCCTCCACACTTGACATGACTGCTGACAAGATCTGCTCAGGCAGATGGATTCACAGGGTGTGGGATATGAAAGGGGAGAGGGGGAGAGAGGGAGAGAGGGAGGCAAGGGAGGTTAAGCAGATTTTGAAATGTCAGATTCGTTGCATTTATCTTTCATGGACTTTCATGTTTTCTTAAAAAAAACAACTTTTCAGAGTTTTCAAGCAGGATTGGCTTTCCGTCTTTTTATCCTCAGAGAGACAGAGAGATCGAGAGAGAGAGAGAGAGAGAGAGAGAGAGATTTAAATTGAGCTGATTTGAATTTCACCCACAGCAGAAGCTGACATAGTGGACGGTTATTGCTCCGGTTGCAGTTCCCTCCACGCTGATTATTTACTCCTGTCGCTCATTTCTGCTGACACGGCACGTTCCACCTAATGGCACCTCCCCTCTGCATATAGTGCATCTCTCTGTCTCTCTGTCTCTCTGTCTCTCACTCCTTATTATCCTAAAAATGAAGCAGTCATACATTTTATATCCTTAACAGAATTATGATGTGTACCTTTTAATTCTTTAGTGTTGTATTTTTTTCTTGTTTTTTTCCAAGTATTTTTAATACAAGATTGTATCTTATTTTGCTAAGACACTAAATCATTTCAGCATATTTTCCATTGTTGAACATTTCCTACTGTTCGAACTGTGGCCATAAGGACTCCAGACACGCCTCTAATATGAGCCTGTTTAAAAATATAAAGGGATAGTTGAAATACATCAAATATCAGTTCCAGAATTTGAGAATTTTTATTACAGGAAAACAAAATCAATAGTGCGTCATCTGTTTTTGACTTAAATGTGATTCTGTTACATCAGACTGCAAGCAATGGCTACTGTCATTATTGGTGAATCACCTCAGTGTGACAATGTGAGGACAAATAGTCAAATGTGTATAAGGTGTCACCTTCCAAATGCTTGTTCATAACACTACTCTATTAGGTCTTGCTATGAACACGCTGGTACCATGATGAGTAGCCAAGACAGGCTTAAGATGCCTTCAGACGATGATCTGATCATGGTTTGAATGCATAGACAGTGTACAGCATGGATGTCACATCCGTGACGTCACCCGTGGGTTTCTGAAGACCTGTTGTGAAGCTCAGTGTGGTGGCTCTGGCCGCTGCCATCTTTGTAGTCCGGCCTCTGTCGGCTGTCCGCTGATCCAATAATGGGCGAAGCTGTGTACTGTGGGTGGAGTTGAGGCGGGCTGAATGAAGCCTGTATGCTCAAACAAGCCTGTAACGGCGCCCACCTGTCAATCAAAGCAGCCATGCTCTTAGTTATGCATTACTTTGAGTCTAAATATAATAGAAATGTACCCTCCAAACATATCACCATCTATAGAGACCAAAACTGATTTTTGTACCAGGCTGTAAACATGTTTATTTCTGCTGTGAAGTTGGGCATTTTAACATGGGGACTTATGGAGACTGACATGTTCTCTAGCCAGCCTCAAGTGGCTGTTCAAAAACTGCAGTTTTGACATTTTAGCTTCATTTCACAGCAACGGAGGTTGCCTCTTGATTAAACATCTCTCTCACACACACACACACACACACACAAACCTGGGATACCTCGCTCTCTTTCTTTCTGTCTCACAAGACTTAAACATTAATATTTATTTTGCTCAGATACAATTTGTGTGTGCTCTGTGTGTTTTTCTAAGATTTTCTTCTTGTTCCTTCAGCTTGTTTTTCTGCTTTCTGTGCTCAGTCAGTTGTGCAGAGAGTATGTGTGTTTGAAGCGCTTCTGTTATGTGTGTTTGTGTATATGAGAGTGAGAGAACGCGAAAGAGCTCCATAGGTTCTGGCCAGGTGCCGAGAATGTGCTGTATGGCCATATGGCTGCGTGTTGGTAGCTCCGAGTGTAGAAAAATTAGGATGCAGTGTCTTTGACCTTCCAGAAGTAATGTTTGAAGCCTGTGTTGTTTTTTCAAAGCACTGCTTCTTATTGGGTCGAAGCATGTGTGTTAGGTTGTAATGGATGTTTCACATTTGAACACAGGGATGAATGAAATGCTTTAGCCCTCATTTAAAGCTACAATCATTGATTTCTGTCCACCAGGGGGCGTAAAAACAAGTTGACAGACAGCTGAAACATTAGCATAAAGTCGATATATATATTTCTTTACACATTTTTTTTTTATTTTTGGCCTTTTTCAAGCTTTATTTCCGACAGAGACAGCTGAAGAGTGACGGGAATGCGGGAAAGAGCCACAGGTCGGATTCGAACCCTGGGCTTCCGCAGCAAGGACTGAGCCTTCGCACATGGGGCAGCTGCTCTACCAACTCAGCTAAACGCCGCCCCATATTTCTTTACACATTTACAGATTTGATTATGCAAACACAGTGTTAAAACTCTCCACTCACACTTGTAAAGAGTTTTGAAACAATAATGACCCCACAATTTCAGTTATTTTAGCTCAGGTTTGGTCTCCACCACCAAAAAAAAAAAACAAAAAACATCAGCTTAAGTTGCTGAATGTTGCACTTTCTTCACCAGTAACTTTTCACAGTATATCGTCATTTTGCTGCTTGAACAGTCTCATTTGTGTTATTAGAGTAATCTCTCTCAGCTACATTAGCAAACTGAGATGCACCTCATTGCTTCATGAATTTATCGAAGCGTTTGGTGGCTAAAGTGAACACGATGCTCCTATGTACAGCATTATTACCTACATACAGTGCATATGCTCTGGTCTATGAGATGCTGGCAGGAGGTTTTAAGGTCAGCTGGGTTGACGGGGTTAATGGAGTGTACAGTACACCGCACATGGGCGTGCTCACAATTTTACACATGCATTGATTTTGCGAGGAAGCTTTAGCAGCTGCCTCAACATGGAAAGATCAGCACAGGTTAAAGAATAAATACATTTCATACAATTTTTTGTATGTTTTACCATGATAAAAGGTCTCTACAGCATTCTTGTTCTTTTATTTTTTATTTTTTTTACATGTTTCTCTTACAGAGCAACAATAATGTTGTGTTTATCGAGTTAATGGCTTAAATCCGGGAACACAACAGACTCGCAACAGGGCAAACCCAGACGTAAGCAAAACCTCTGCAAAAGAAAAGAAAGGATACATTACATCCCTTACAGTTTGCAGACCTATCACATTTTTCCTGCAAAATTAGAGAGTGTTACATTTAAATAACTTGACTTAAAATAAGTGGGGATGAATTAAAGACAAAAACAAAATACGTCGAGATTATCTGGATACACTGTTGGCTGCTTTACTTGTTGCCCACTCTTCTTTTGTTTTATGCCGTGTCACTTGTCTTTTTTATCAATGTCTGTGTGTTGCAAGAGCTCAGCAATTACCTCGGGAGAGTGCAGAGCTATCTCGACTGATCAAGATAATGCCCGAAAGTACAAGAACAGGCTCCGCGTTGTACTGAAACAGAATTTTCCTTAAAGAGGATGAATGGAGAGAAAGGCGGAGAGGAAAATTAAGAGTCTTATGATCAATGGACTTCATGAATAATTGAGTATGACAGCGTTTTGCAGAGAGAGAGAGAGAGAGAGGAGTGTCCTCTTGTGCTGATGTTTTGGCATTGGATGATTTGCTAACACCAGCACTTTCCTGCAGTGGCGTAGTAAATCTGATGCACACCGGACAGAGTAAACATCAAACGGAAAAAGAGAGAGAAGAGAGCGAGTGAGGAGCAGATTATATAACACTACTCCTCTGTGGCAGATTCAGCTCCTCTGCTTTAAATAATTCCCCACCCTTCATCGCTCTCTCCTCTTTTCCCCCCTCCGGATGAGCAGCGGCGGCGGCGGTAAAGGGCTCTGAATCGGACGCCTCTCCCATCGACCCGGACGAGCTGCACCACCCCCTCCTCCTCCTCCCTCTCCTTCGGCTCTCATCCTGCTTGCTCCTCCCTCTCGCCCACCCACCCTCCCTCCTTCACTTTCTAACCCTCTTGCTCCTTCTCCTCCTCCTCCTCCTCCTCCTCCCTCCTCCTCCTCCTCCTCCTCCTCCTCTCTCAGCTGTGGATGTCCTCCTCACTTACAGTATGGACTCGGGAGGGGAAGGAGAAGAGGGTTGGATGGAGGACCAGTGGGAGAAATGGTAGGGCATCTCTCTCTCATTCTTCTCTCTGTGCATTTTTATTTCTGTTTCACTGGCATGCAGCAACATGGCTGTGTGTGACCTTGTGAGTGTGTAACTGCTAAATATGCCTGTATGTCGCTATATGTCGTCTCCTTGCATCTTAAAAGCTCAGGGCAGGCATGCCCTTGAAGGAGAGCAGATGCATATGGCTGTGTGCGTGTTTGTGGTTAAAGAAGAGCGTGCAGCAGAGGTTGCTGGTTTATGTTGACCAAAAATAGTACCAGTGAAGCCTCAGAGGAGAGCACATATCACACTTTATGTTGGTGTGTGTGTTATAGCAGCATTGCCGACGTAGGAGATGTGTGTCTTCAATGTATCCACACGGTGTGAGAGTGAATTTGTGCCTAGAGTTTGTTCTCATACAGCAAATGATGGAGTAAGGTGGTTGTTTTCTCTGGATGTGGTGAATCTGACAGGATGGTCCTTGATCCTAATCCTTGTCTTGGTCCTGTCCTTGCAGGAGGACACCGCTGATGAATGACAGACAGCGTGCAGCCTTGTAATCTCTCAGCAGGGGGATACATTTGTAAATTATTGTAAATTATTAGGGAGAGATGTGGGGGTAAAAGATATGTGTGAAGGTATACATGCATCTGCTGTGACAAATGCTGGGCTTAATGTGTATGAGAGTGCGAGTTGACTGAATCACACATGCTAGTCCTGTGAGACTGTAACATGGTAAGAGATGTGCAGGTGTAAAATATTTATAGTTATAGCGTGACTGTTCTGCGTCTCACGGATGCATTAGCAAATTTGGCAATAAATACACAAAAAAGCAAATTTGGGAGGAAACAGGATTCAGTTTTTTCATTTTTTATTCATCTTTTTTTTTTTGCCTTGGGGTATTTTGGTCTGTAATTAGCAGCTCATTTGCATTTCTCTCTTTAGTTTCTCATGCTGGAAGCATTTTCCTGATCTGCCTTCACCACAACACAACCTTTTCCCGCTGTAAACTGCAAGAGCAACAGAGAATCTAACAACTTGTAGGCCCGTAGGAAACCTAAAATCCTGGTTTCAAATCAGGATGAGCTGCTAAAACGATGACCCTCATCCACATTTGACCTTGCGTGCTACTTGTTAAATAAAAGCTGCAGTCAACACTTACAAGCAAACAGTAGGTAAATACAGTGCTGTTTGCATCAGGGTCATAGCCGGATTCAGATAAAGACTAATGAGCTGGCCGGGCCCATTATGGCCCGAGCGCGAGGTCATGCTGTCCTTCATTAACACAAGCAGAGAGGCAGGCCGAGGAGGCACAAACACATCAGTAGGCTGTCCTGTCACCTCCCGCTGTCAGAATAATGCAGGAGTTTATCCCCAAATCTTTAGCGACACAAACCGAAACATCCATCCTGCAGTGTTGCTGGCCTCTGATGTCATTTGACAACAAACTGTGGGCATGTGTGGGATTTCATGTTTCTGAAGGGAACCTAGATTTCATCCTACAGCTGATATTTTAGCAGTTATGTACTTATGGCAAATTAGATGGTATCCGAGAAATGACCGAAGAGCAGTCAAGACTCAAACGTATCCTTCGTTAAGCCTTCAAACCATCACTGTATCCATTTTACACAGTAAACAGAGTGTAAGTCAGTGATACACCTTAAAACACAGGGTGTCTACCTGAAGAGGAGTGTACATAATCAGGAGATCACAGAAGCTAATTAAAAATCAATGTTACTGTTATTGATACTGTGGCAGAGAAAGACCATACATACTGAGAACAGGATCACTGAACAGCACATGTAATATTAAAATTGTCCCTGGAGAGGTGAACTCAGACACATTAGAAGTAAAAGCAGCTAATGAGACTCTGGTGTTGTTGAAAGGAATTCATATTTTAAGAGATTTTTGGCGTCTTCTGAGTTGATTAAGATTTCCTGAGTGTCTGTTAGAGAACTACGCTGTTGCAGTGGCTTCAGCATTGAGCTTACATGAACTTTTACTCACATGCGTGCTACATTGAAAGTCTACTAACCTGTAAACTGTAGTTAAGTCAACTGTGCATCGTAGCATTTTGCATATCAGGTCCTGTCCTCATAAGTTGCTGCTTTGTATCCAGCTGATTCTCGGATGTTGATGCATGATTTAACAGTGTTATGGTTATAGGCGACTCAAAACACTCAAGTCAGTGCAGATTTGAAGCACCAGAAGTCAAGTTTTCTGCACCCAAACATCCACTCCAACCCTTTTCCAATGACTTTTGTGCTGTATAAGAACATCAACCCCCCTGAATTAGAAAAAAAAAACAACATTCCCAGTGAACATAATCTAGTTTCCTTTCTAACTTTTTTGGCAGGACAAATTTATAGCATAAATATTTATATTTTGTAGGATAGGGGGTTGGTCCAACAGATTTCACCATTCTTGGCATCTTCTCAAAAAGCTATAACGATAGCCGGCTGTTTACAGAGATAAAAAATGAGCCTGATATAACTAGTTAACGTCCTGTGAAGTAACTGTCACAGTAATGATGTCCGGGTCGGCATGTTGTTACTACAGTCCGGCTGATTAGCTGCATCTCACTTTCAGTGATGATGACACGGTGAATGTGTCACGGGGATCTCTGACCTGGAGAACATCAGCCAGTCTGCTGAGTCAGCCTGCATTGATCACTGTATTGTGACTGGTGTCTGAGTGAGATGACAGTTATGCATCATACAGGAATACAATGCCAGAGGAAAATATTCAGGGTTCGTGACTTTCAAGGTTATAGATAGGTCTGTTTAGTGATCTTTAAGGAAAATTAGGCTTGGTGTGTGTGGTGTCTTTTGTTTATAGTATAGTCTATGCAAAAATATGAGAGCTCTGGGGCATATTTGTAGCCTAGAGGTCAGGTGTATCATGTAACTGCAATCTACAATTGCTGGATGTCATTTCCCATATCTTAGGATCATTTCTAAAGAAAATTGTCTTTATTTCTGAAGTCTAAGGATTTAGGAGGACACCTTTTCAGTATTAAAACCAAAAATAGATTTTGGGTATCTTCACACTAGGAATGGAAATCGGGAACCGGATCTAGTTGGGTATGGCTCAGAGATTAGTAATTCTTTTTAATTCGATGTTTTTCTGAGAGTTGCACACTGCAAATAATGATGTCAAACTCATCATGTGCTGCTGGGAATTGGCTTATAACAAGAGGAGGTGCCAAAGCGCGTGGCTTCATTTTACGAGAAAGATGACAACCGTGCTAGTTTTAATGTCTGTAAAACGATCATTTCAAGTAAAGGTGACAACACTGGCAGTGTGCTGAAACAGCTTTCTATGCAACGTGGGCTTAAATTCCAGGAATGCCGTGCATTTTACAGTCTCCACAAGAGTGACGCTGCTTCCCAAACAAGCGGCATGTCCGTTACCAAAAAAGTATTACGTCTGTTAACAGACTTTTTTTTTTCTGACTAAGAAAACATTGATTAAATCAAATGCTGTACAAACTCTGATTTCATACATTTCTGATGATGGCAGACAGAGAGACTAAGAGATGATGAACAGTTGTGTTGACACTGAAAGCCAACTTTTAATTGATCAGGAATCAATAAAAAAGAGTCAACGTGATCGTTCAGCTGTTTTGGAGTTGGGTTGTATAAGACACTTATCTATAGTCGGTGTATTATCTACGGTAGACAGCGGGCAGTGTGCCCTCAGTTTGGAAAAGCAGACGGTGATCCTGGCACAGAAGAAGAACCGTGCGTTGTGGATGAGGGGGCAGCAGAAAAACATTTGAGTTTATAATAAGTATACACTATATTAATGATACTTTCACCACTTTACCTTGTTGTCAGACGGCCTAACCTCTGTATTTTTATTTACCCGTAAAGACTAGACCACCAGAGGAATCATTTATGTAAACTGAGTGAATTGGTGAATTATCACCGTAACTGTGACATGACCGTTCGGCTTGTTTGATGTGACCGCGCTCGACATTGTACGCCCTGAATGCTACCCTGTAACGTCTGAGCCTTGATGTGTGACAACATCATTTGCTCTGTATTATATTATGGGTTTTTTTTTCTCTTCCCGGCGTCTGCATCTCTCCTTACCCAGAATTCACTGCAGCAAAGGGGTCACCCTGTCCCGTCCAGGTGGTTTATCTCCCAGCACTTCATTTGCTCCTCCTCCTCCTCCTCCCTCTATTCATTTGTGTCCCCATGACTCTCTCCATCCTCTCACTGTCCGCTGCCTCCATTTGCACTTTCCTCTTGGGTTTGATCTACAGTCACAACATCGTTTCCTCTCACCTCTTCTTCACCATTCCCCTCCTCCTTTTGTCCTTGTGAAGGCCCAGTTATAGGTCAAAACCTGCAATTCAGGCTCAAAATAACATGACATACTTATGGCTGATTGGCTCTGATTGGCGTTCATGCATCATGTTTGCAGTCTTTCCTTTTCTTTCGTTTGATTTTCTTTCTTGCTCCTCCTTCCTGTAAGCAATGCTGATAACGGAGGGACACTCGGGAGCATATTGATTTTGTTCCTTTCCCAGGCATTGTCTGTATCGTAATATATTGCATTTGTAGTGAACTGATAAGCTTACAGTGTTTTTTTTGTTTTTTTGTCTCCAGACCAACGGCCAGCAATTTTGCTGGGGCAAAAAAAAAGGTTCAGGTGGCGCCTTGAGTCAGACGTTGTTGCTTAGAGAAGGTCACGTCTTGTGGGTAAAGACAAGAACAGCTGGAGACAAATTGGCAGAGCAGATTTAGTTGAATGATAACCACGTAGTCAATGTGAGGCAGTTGTGCACTGCTCAAAGAAATACCTTAAATCTCAAGTACTACAAGACACTAGTCACTTAATTTAAACGAGTGTGTTTTCCACTTAAGAATTCACTCAAATTAAATTTGACGTTTTGAACGTTAAAACTGACATGAAAGTGAAAGGATTGAAATCCAAAAATTAATTAGCTCTAAGCCTTTTAGCCTCTTGTAGCTAATTGTTTTGGTTCTCCGGCTGCCCAAGTGTAAACCCACCGTGATGGTCGATGCCAATCATTGAGTTTGGCAATATGGTGTTGCCATCTTGGCTTGGTGGAGCCGCAAGCGACCAAATTTGGATGAGAGTGTGGAGCTGGTGGGTGACATATTGTAAGTCGGGTTAGATGAAAACATCTGAGGCAAAAAAAAATAGGCAATACATTAACAGAATCTTGATTCATATTTCATTAGCACTGCATAGTTTTAAGGTTTGATGCTGTGTGTTACACTGGATAGACAGATTGAAAATGGCTTGTCAGTCACAAAGTAGCGACGCCCTAATGCATATCCTCTAAATGGGACCATGATTTGCATGATGAACATCATGCTGCTTTGAAACTTGCAATTGGGCTATAAACTTGTGGGACAACTGTTCACTGAGTTGAAGGTATGTTATTTGCCCTGCAGTGGTCAAAAATATTTATTGCATTACATTGCTAATGCTGGTGTCATTCTATCAACAAATCCCATAAAAATGCAATGCATTTGTCCATCTCATAATTCTTTCTGACTTCCTTACCCAGTTTGTGGCACTCTGCCCTAAGCCTATTCCTCAACAATACAGTTGTTGAGCTTTGGGTAACTCTGGTATAGTAGATTGCTGGGAACTCCTTTCAGCGGATTAGTACACATTTGGTGGCTCCAGCCCCACCGTCACCCTGTTGAGGATAAGCAGTCACAGATATTGGATGAATGGATTGATAATACACATTTGGTGAGCATCCACAGCAGCAGGATTTGGTCTTTTGATGGTATTTGTTGACAGTAAGAACACAATCTGATCTTTCCCCTTCACAAGTCAGCTGCTACACTTGTACTTATAGTCACATGTGAGATCCTTTACTCGCTAACAATAGATTGCTAGATTCACATACGGTCTAGCTGTCTTCTTCTGTTTCTTTCTCTCCTTTCCACCCTTCTGCCTCCTCCTGGGCCTCATTATAGAGGTAAACAGATGCTTCTATCCAGGCTATTTAACTCCCATACCAGTCACGTGACGGCTACGGCTGCAGCTGTGCGTACTTTTGCAAGAGGAGACAGCTGCGGTGTTGACGAGTGGCCAGTGGCCAGAGATGATGTTAGCATCATGCAGCAACAGGGAGAATCGTACCTCTCCAAACTCACCGGGTCTCTTTCACAGCTTTCTATTGTGCTCCTTGTGATCGCTGTCATCTTCTCTTTCCTCCCTCTAATAACATTTTCCTGCTGTCTGTTATGCCCAGGAGACTGCCGGGTAAAGAGATAAAAGGCGGACATAATTATAGATGGGGAAAACTGAAGCATTGTTTACTGGAAGCTAATTGAATCCTGCCACAGACAGCAGGACTGTTCATTTCATGCCTGACACTGGAGTGATGTCCAGGCTTTCTGCAAGAGCAATCAAGACCTTCAAGACCCCTGCAAAAAATAAATGGTTTCTTCCTTTGACTGACAGAACCAAGCTGTGTCGTAGGGAGGCAACGGATGCAAAGGCTGACGCTTTGTAATGAAGGGATTGTTAAGCTTGGACAGAAGTTGACTTCATGCTCGCTCAGTTGTTCAGTTATATCAACAGTAACAAGCCTGATTGCCATTACATTTACACTGGGTGCTCCTGGTCCCCAGATGATGAATCCTTACATATATATTTAGTCACCTTGGCTCATTGTTCCGCACCACTGTCATGTCAACATTTCCGCTTTTACACAATAAATGACCAAATCATGCCATGGCGTTTACTGAGCACATACATGCTTCATCCCCAGAGGATGAACCTCTCTCATTTAGCTAAGAACATAGAAGCTCTATGTTTATGAACGAACTTGGAGTTTACATGCTGCTAATATGGCTTCTAGTTTTGTTAAATTCTTGATCAAATTGTTGATTTGTTTGTAACAACATGCAAATTTGCATATGGATGTCTGTATTTGATCTGTTTGTGTTACAGGCAAGAAGTAACTTTGTTCAGTCTGTTGGTTTTAGTTATGAGAGTATGCTCACCATCTGCGATGATGCATTTCCCTTTCACTCCACTACCACTGTGAGTCAGTCTCCCTATCACTGTTGATGTGTAGCTTTATTCAGGCTGCCAATATTTAACAAGTAGCTTGCGGCACTAGCCATATATCTGTTGTCACTGAGCAGGGATATGATGAGAAAGTGCTGACAGTTTTTTGCCTTCATTCCTTTCCTCTTCTCTAAAATCTGAACCTGCTTTCACAAAAGTAGTGAATGAAGAATTACACAGACATGACTGTGAAGTTTAAGATTGGTTGTTTGATTGTATTTCATGAATAAGAGCAGACAATATTCATTGAATAAGTTAGCTTTAGTGGAGGAATAAAGCACCAAAATCTTATGATTTACTTCAACCCACACCCCCATTTATAATACTATACTAATACTATATAAACCTTAAATAAATGGCCTATAATAAACTACAATGTAGTTCAAATCTATTATCAAACACTTATATTTGCTTACAACTACATTAAAAGTGTAATTAACAAGTTATTATAGGTCCAGTGTGTCAGATAGGGGGGTTTTATTTACAGAAATGGAATATAAAACATCTAACTATGTTTTCATTAGTGTATTATCAGCTGAAAATAAATGAGCCTTTTATATCTACAGACACACTGGGTGCTCTTCCTACACCATATCCACCATGGTGAAATTCTATTCGTATCTCATCTTACAAACAATAACTTTTATTTACTCGTGTGATATTTCAAAAAAGGTAAGATATGGTCCTCATTTTTAATTATATACCCCCAACATGACCAGAGCTTGTGATGATTCAGGTTCACATGTGCGATGTGCAGTTGGTCTTGGATTTTGTTTCGGAGTTGCCACCCTGTCAGACAGAGAATCCGGTCAACAACAGATTTCGAGATGTACTTCAGTTACTGATGAGTGCTGAAGGATTAACACTGATTTCACTCCCCCTCATCTTCCCCACGCCCTTCCTCTTTTCGTCCTAATCCTCCCCTGCAACCAGGTTGACCCATGACATCAGCCTGGATGAGTTTGAAGATGACGACCTGTCGGAGATTACAGAGATCACAGACGAGTGCGGGATGAGCCTCAACTGCAATGGACCGGATATAAAGGTAAGCTGCCTCCACAAAGAGCTGGTTCTCAGCAGATTTCATGAAATAAGCTTTCTATGAAGTCTTCCACTTTTCGGGTGTAGATTTAGTGGCAGACTTCACACTTCCCTGCTGTGAGTGAACAAAGATCACTCACAAAATCTGAGAGCAGATTCTTATATCAGGAAAGGATTGAGTCTTTAGATCTATTAAACTTTGTCTATTAAGTCTTTCTTTCTCTTTTATCTATATACAGAGGTGTAGCAAAGGTTTACATCACTGCCAGGTAGCTGCAAAGTGCCATTGTTTACAATCTGCGGTTTGAATGGTGACATTTAAACATGCTGTAGTCTTCAAGCCAATATCGTGGTATGATTTGGGGTGGTGTTACATTTACATTTAGTCATTTAGCTGAATTTGAAGCCAGTAGAGCTCGATGAGCAGCGGGGTAACATGTGACCTTTTGGGTTGGTTGTGGACCAGGTGTGCCGCCGCGTTCTGGATCCTTTGAAGCGGTTTCACTGTGCAGGCTGGGAGGCCCGTCAGTAATCTCGTCTTGAGATGACCACAGCTTGTGTGAGGAGTTGGTTAGCATGTTGAGTTAAGTAAGATGTGATTTTTTTTTTTTTTTTTTTGATGTTGTAAAGTGCAAAACGGCGTGACCAGGCGACAGGATTAGAGTGTTACATCATAGAAGAGAGTAGCAGCAAGGTGTAAAATCCAAAAAAGGTTGTGCTACAGCAAGGTTTAGCATCTTGGCTCACCCCTTAGAAAAACAATGTTTAACAGTAGAGCAAAGCTGCTGCCGGTCTTGACTGATGTCAGGTGTAAGGGGACAAAATGTCTGTCTTTGGCTCTGCTCGGCCACCTGCTGACCCACATGAATGCATAATGTTATACCTTGATTAAGACAGATTTTTAACATCTGGATACGTCTTACGCACTGGACCTTTAGTCTAGTATGACTGCTTTGCGACCGTTCAGCAACGTTCGGATGAAGTTTGAGCTCTGCGAGGGGTTGGACTCTCCTCTCTGTGGCATTTTGTCCTGAACAGCTGCTGTATTCAGCTTCCTGCCAGCATAGGAAACCAGCCAGAGGCAGAGAGAGAGAGAGAGAGACAGACGGTGACAGAGATGCGAGGTAGAAACCTTGAGTCTAATTATGTACGACTGCCCGGCTGCTTCCTGGTTATCTAAATAATTCACTCTGAGCTGTTTACTGTTAGAAACTTTGCTGAAGTGGAGACTTTGTGTATGTGTGTGTGTGTGTGGCCATCATGGGGCTGACTAGCACCCTCATTTTCTCGAGTTTTATTGGCGTAAAAATGAGTGGGTCATTAATGAAAACTGGAGCGCTGCTGAGAGAGAGAGAGAGATGTGGAGTGGTAAAGAGGGGGGAAAATATAAGCAGAGGTGAATTTATTATTCTGTCAGATCTCTCCGGCTCCATTCCCAGTGTAACCATCACCACCACCACCATCTCCTCCATTCAGCAACCGTAACCAAGGCAACAAGAGGGTCGAGGGCTTTTTCAGTGTAATTTATACGAGTGGATGAGCCTTTTTTTTTTTTTTTTTTTCTGTGATCGCTCCGATATCGCTCCGAGAGTGCCTGAAATATTTTTAGGTTGAAAAGCCGGTTCTCACTCCTTCCACTTTTTCACGTCTTCCTATCCCGGAGCTAATTATAGCCCCGATTATTGAATGTGAGAGCTCTCTGCAGGAGGTGTGTGTGTGTGTGTGAACATTGATGATTCATCCCCGTGCAGGGACCTCACAGAGATCAAAATCCAAAATGGCTCCTTGACTGGCAAACATGAAACGGTTTTGACAGCAGCAACAAAAACAAACCTGTCACTGAGTGTTGTCACTCTCAGGACATGAAGCTAACTATAAGGCGTATAAGGAGCGTTTCAGAGGAGGGGGTTGCATCCTTTTGTAGGGATAGAGCAGGCTCTGCTGGTTAATCTCAATTATTTATTTTACGTCCATCTCAGTCTCATGTCATTATGCCTGTTTGTTGACTATGGATTGCCTTCCTCTGTCAGGCACAGACGATATCTGAGTTTTCTGCCCCGCAGAAGCTATGCAGTGAGCTAAATGCGCTTCCAGTAAAGGTTTGGTTAAATTGGTTGGATAATAAACAAAACATTTCTGATTACCATACCAAAAATATGAAACATAATACCTAAAACAAGAGTTGGACCAAAGGGCTAGTGTAGTAACAAGTAGTAGGAGGACAAACATGAAGTCAACAACAGTTTGAGTGTGTGAATATTGTTGTAATCATACATACATACATTATCTGTAACCGCTTATCCTCACTAGGGTAGAGGGGTGCTGGAGCCTATCCCAGCTGACATTGGGCGAGAGGCGGGGTACACCCTGGACAAGTCACCGGTTCATTGCAGGGCACATACCATTCACACCTACGGGCAATTTAGCGTCACCAATTAACCTACTAAGTGCACGTCTTTGGACTGTGGGAGGAAGCCGGAGTACCCGGAGAGAACCCACGACACGGGGAGAAACTCTTCACAGTAAAGGCCCCAGCCAAGGTTCGAACCAGGAACCTTCTTGCCGTGCCGACCTGTAGAAAACAAATTACAAATACGAAGATCACAAAAGTTAATTCATTATTAGTGGGAACCACATAGAAGATAAGTTGAATGAGCTTGGTGAACCTTTATACGAAGTCCACCTCCTCCTGTGAACCTTCCAGACAGCCTCCACATCTTAGACAGGCTGAAGTCTGAAAGCCTTCCCAGAAAAACAACAACTAATATTTTGACAGATTTCATTTATATTACAAGAGGTTACTGCAGCTAACCAGGTCAGAACAGTACAACACAGTAATGGTAAGAACATGCAGTATATACGTGAGTCAGAACATCCACTGATCATTTTTCTCAGGAGTAGGTGGAGACAAAGAGTGAACACTAAATTCAGATTAATCAGGCGGACACTAACACAACTCCAAATGAAAACACTTCAGCGAACGTCGGACAGACTTTCTTTCTGTTTCTGTCATATTTCAGTTGTCGTCACAGATTATACAGACACAGCTTTATCAGTGCACAGTGTTCGATGGAGGCCTGCTCTGTTTAAAAATGTATAAAGAGGTGGTGCAGCTGCAGAACATCGAGGAGATTCGGGAGGGGTTGTCAGTTGCCCTCACTGTATGTACACACACACACACAAAGTGGTGACCTCATCAGTGAGCTCATCATCCCCGGGGAGTTTTAGGATGCATCGTCTCATCAATAATGGACAGTCGCAAAGAATCACTTACCCCCCCCCCCAGACAGGCGTGGCATCTGCCCGAGCAGGGAGGAGATTCAGAGGGTTTATATGGAGGGATCAGAGGGCGTGTCCAAACGTATGCAGATGTTTGAAAAGCAGCGTTACAGGTCAAACTGTACAACTTGTACAACAAGCTGACATTGTGACCTAACCTATGACACTACAGCAAAATGAGCATTTAAAGTGTTTTTTTTCTAAATGCACCATTGCTATCCTTCATTCTGCCACCTACAACTGTATAACAGCAGCTTTTTTGAGTGCAAAATACTGCCAAGAAAATGTTTTTTAGCAGCTGAAAGAAGCAGAAGTTTACCTGGTTTCTGCCCCACATAGGCCAAATAATGAAGAGAAAATCCTGCATGCTGTTAAAGGATGACAAACCGAAACACCTTATTCATAAACAGAACTTATCTTTCCCAAATGGTCCCTTCCCCTGAGGGGGAACTTCCTAAAGACCCAGGAGCGAAACAACATTAATTAATAACCTGCCTTTTTTAACTGCAGGCATTTAGGTGCAACACGAATGGAGGAGCGGGTTCTAAATTAATTTTGTAGCTGTATCATATCTATAGCCAAGGAACTATTGGGGTAGAGTTACAGTAGCAGTGCTGAACTCCACTGGCTGGTTAAACGCAGCCAACGCAATGCAAACATTTGTACAGGATTCATTCAAAAAAGTCAGCGTGTACTGTCAATATAATAAGTGCTGGAGTTTCTTCATGATGTCTGATGAAATAAAAGAATGTTGCAGTTTTTTAAAAAAAAAAGGCAGAAAGACGGGCTGAAATGAAGCGTGACTCGATTTCATGAAGTTGTGTTACCGATTTAAAAAAAAACAACCTAAAAACACGCACAGCCAATCAGCACTGATGAAGTGTCTTTTTCAGAAGCACTTCCATCTTTAAATGCCATGTCAAACATTTATTAGACTGTCACAGTATCACAACATCAAATCAGAAACAAGGAGATGAAAAAGAATTCGGTGCCTCTGTTCTCTTAAATCTTGTTTCTCAAACAAAGCTGTAGCTTTTTGATCCCATATCATAGCTCCTCAGATTTATGAATGTTCTACAGGGAGTCAGATTTTAGTTCCTGGTTGAACCGGCTCATTTGTTTGGGGACAGGAGAAGATGTCTTTCCAAACGTATCTGAATTAGTGTGCACATGGCCGCTGTTATGAAGGGTTAATGCGGAGCAGCATGAAGCATAAAGAGATTTGATGTTCCTCAGAGACACGAAATGACAACATGCATTATCACATCCACTGTGTGTGTGTGTGTGTGTATTTGATTAGCGGTCACTGTGTCATGTGCAGGAGGTTGAAACAGTCATATGTCATGGTGGGGGTGGCAGATAGCAGAACACTCGACCCCAACGCTGTATCTACACATACACACACATACGAGAGGATTCAAGGCGTGTTATTCTGTCCAGACTGCCCTCTATTGTCACCTGGTGTTAGACGGAGAGACTGAGAGAAAGAAATGTAAAATCCCTGAATTATGAGTCATATCAGCTGATATCGATCCTGTTTTGTGTAGGAGTATTAAAAATGAAGTTCTGAAGTGCCTTGAAAGTTGCCCCTTGTTTAACAAAGTGCTGAAAACATCCTTGAAATTCTAATGAACCACATTTTGACGTTTTGACATTAAGCCATTAGGAATTAAATTCTTCTGAGTCACAACAGATTTTTTTTCTTTCTTTTTCTGATGTGTCACCCTCCATCTCTCCCTCTGCTTTCTTTCTCGCCTTGATGAGCCTATTATTAAAAAAAAATGAATATGACAGGGAAGTGTAAATTTAGTCCAGCATGGCTGGTAATTGATCTTTATAGCGACTGGATTATACTGACTGCTGACTCCTCAGTCCTCCTAACCTGCTGGTAGGAACTGCAATCAACCACAAAGCTTCGTCTGATACAGGCAACGTTTTTGGTGTTTGACATCCATAAAAACATTTGTTCTCGTGTATGGAATTAATCAGCATCTGCAGATTAATTCCATACACGATATGCTATGATACACTAAAGTCAGACACGATACGAGATGATTGAATCCCTGTTTTTGCTGACAGGAAGGCAGCCTGCTGCGTTCATGTGCTGTGGTAAACAAATGCCATGTGCGTCATTGATTATTTTTGACTCGGTGGTGACTCGAATGAATTTATTATTATTATTTTTACTGAATATCAGCCAATAACGATCAATCTGGACATCCCTGAAGTTTCTTTTTGCCTCATTTTCTGAAAATGTGAAGATAAAAATATATTATTAATATATAAAAATATGGTCTGTAACTATGGGCCCCATTTTAATTCTGAACGATCTCGTTAACCTGGAGAGGAAGAGGGAGAGAGACGAAGCAGTAGAACAGCTGAGACACAGAGAGAGGGAGACACAGCGAGAGAAGGGAGAGCAGCAAAGCACTTACAAGAGGAGAAGGAGACCTATTGCCATGGCAACAGTCACCTACTGAACGTGTCAGAGCTGAAAATACATGTAATACAGTGTTGACACACACACACACACACACACACTCGCACACTGCTCCCATGGATACCGCTCGCGTCATCTCATCCACGCATGGTAACAGCTGAGAGGCCGAAGCTGCCTCATCAACACACACACAAACAAGAGACGCCTCGTGTGTCTCTGGTACTGTTCAGAGCGTCATCTGTCATACACTGTGTGTTGTTGTTTACTGATATTAACATTCTGTGGCAGCACAAGTTGAAATTTGCAAACCGATTAGCGACATTAGCTTCCATTTGGATCCACCTGATGAATTTAAGTCCTGTGTCTGTTCATTCTCCTCTTACCAGCTCTTTAGCAACCAGACGTTCCCTTTCTTCAGCAGTTAGTTGCTAACTTTGCCGTTCAGTAATGGTGGGGCATACAGAAGGTTTATCAAAGCTCTTCATCTTGATGATGGGCTTGAAAACCAAAACAATGAGCTGAAATCAGTTAAATGCTCTGCAGAGCTGCAGTATTTGTTGTAATTCTTTGTGATTTTATCTAAGGGGCTGCAACTGACGATTATTTTCATGACGTCATTTAATCTGTCGATCATTTTCTCGATTGATCAGTTTGTCCATGAGGATGGTGAAAAATGTTGAATGAAATGATCAGTGTTTAGGTGACGTCCTCAAACGTATTTAGTTTACTGTTAGAAAGAAACCAGACACACGTTTAACACACTGAAATCACTCAGAATGGTTTATCTATTATCAAAACAAATGGCAATTAATTTAATACTTGACAGCTAATTGATTAATCGTCTGAATCGTTGCAGCACCAGGTTAGTCTTACGAGTGGCCCGTTTCATGTTAATGATATTTATGTACTGTTGCTTCAGAAATAGTGCCGCTCTAAGAGTCATTCCAGAAGCAGCAGGTAACCATGTTGTTTGCATCCCTAAATGGGTGATTAGTTTCAAAGAAAAAGCTGTAAATTATGTTTTGTCAGTGATTTATTGTACAACCAAACTAGAAGCAAGATTTATTGAATTTCTCATGTATACCTTCAGATTATTTCAAAGTATTGTGTTTATGATTCAGATATTTGAATGTCTGATGTCCCGTTTGCAACAAATCTACACCAGATCTTGACTTTATATTTTGCGTTTTTGGACTTTTCTCTCTATTTATTCAAGTTTTCATTCTTTACCTCCACCAAGGAGGTTATGTTTGGTGATATGTGTTTGTTTGTTTGTTTGTATGTCAGCAGGATTATGAAAGAACTTTCATTGTAATGAGACTTTGTGGAAAGGGTGTAGTAACTTTGTGTGACAGCTCAGTTGTAACCGGTGTCAAAACAAATTCTTGCAGATGCTCCTTGTACTCCTCGTATTTAAAATGAATGTTGTGCCATGATTACACACAGTAGTGCCCCAAAATTCACTGCAGAAACAAAACAACTTGTGCTCTCTCTCTCTGCATTGTAGACTATTGATCATTTTGGACAGACCTCAGCAGGAGATTTTGGGTGATTTTTGCATTTGAAGTTTTGTGTTATTGTATCTCATGTTGTCCTGCTGGAGCTGCTCTGATTGGACGAGAGCCGAGCATCACGGCATCGCCGCGGCAGCAGCAGCAGCAGCAGCATCATCTCCTCGGCCTCCTCGTCGTCACTAAGCACCTTGTCTCCTAGCAACAGGGGCTGGTGCTGTCATAAGTGAGGTCATAAAACATGAGAGGCGGGAGAGTGATTATGATGTGATTACTGGCATGAAGATAGACAGTGGTGTGACGTGACTGAGATGAAAACACAGGAGAAAGAGGAGGGAAGCGTCTTCTCACCAGATTGTTTATGGGTACTTTTGTGACGGATGGACAGGATTGGTGTGTTGATGGATGGATGAATGGATGATTGTTGGATGGACAGACAGACAGATGGATGAACACAGGTGGACAGACTGATTGGATGGAAGAACTCGTGACGAGATCCCTGTCTCGGCAAAGAAATGAAAAGTCTGACATTGATCGTTGTTTCAGGAGATACAAAGTCAAACATTGTACCCTTTTAAAAAAAAAAAAAAAGCACTGTGCTGAACCAGTCTGAAAGTAATCCCTGGACTGTTGACTCTTGTAATAACCCTTCAGTGTTAAGAGAGCTTTACTCTGCTTTTCTTTGCGTTGGTTTCAAGTCTGAATGTGGACGTTCAAGGATGCTGTTCCCGAATAGGAACGCAGCTACACAAACACTTCCCATTGTAGTCCCGATTCAAAGGCTTCTGTGCTTTTTAGCACATCATTACAGCAGCCCCCCCTCTCAAACAGGCACAAGCCTCTTTCTTTCTTTCTTTCTTTAGAGAGAGAGACCTCTTGATATCTGTGATTGGTGTTCTGCTGCATACAAATGTGCTCGAGGGCGACGCAAGCCGACGGAATTGGATTAACCTCCATTCTATTCACCAACCGTGAGTTAGCTCACCGGCTGCAGCTGAACACACACCCACTCTGCTTCATTTACGAAGGAAAACACGTAGATTATAATACAGTCAGAATGGAGGTATTTGCATGTTTAAGTAAACATGTGCTGTCCTTTTATAAGAAAAGTTGTAATGCTTGCTCACTGCTGTTCAGTGAATGGACGTAAACGTGGGTTAATGTCAAAGGAGTTGAGCTCTGCACTCACTGATTTTCTCTCCTGAAATAGTCCAGACCGTGGTGAATGTTGTCGTCACGGCGGCTGACTTCTAACACGACTGATACGTTCTTGATCGCCTGTCTCTGGATCAGCTCTCCTGCAGATCATAGATCAAATTTTCATTTCCCGCATCAGTTTGAGCTCTGGTCAAGCTTTTTGCTTAGCATCGGCATGGCTAAATAATTTATAGGTAACTGATAAAGATTGTGGATCTGAGCAATAAATCAATACTATCCTTTTGCCATGTAATTACATATTGACAAATACTCATAGATAAGTTATGGCTCACAGTTCTCATATTTGAATTAATGATCACAATTAATGGCTACAGTTTGTCAAGTCGAATGGATTATAGAAAATAGAATAATTTTGTTCCATAAAAAATCTTAAAATGAGATTAATATGAGTTTTATATGTGCATATTTAATAACATATCTTATTTATATAGTGATAATCCTACTTAATGTTGAGTGATTTTAGAGCCAGCAGCCACCCAGCTGGATTTTGGAGTTATAATTTTTTGAATGTCGATACATTCTTATTTAGCATGACTGTATATACTTTTATACTAGAGGCAAAGAAGGAGTTAAAGACTGTAATAGGCTTAACAGTGACTCTGTCACGTCATGTCAAAGCATGTACATCAGCAGACAGGAGGAGTTACAACGTGGTCTGTGTTTGTAGCTGCAGGGGCGGTGACGGGAAGTGAAACAGACTGTACTGACCCAGTGCCCTTTGACCTACTGTCTCCCAGATGACGCTCGTGTTTGTCACATGCTCTGATTTCAGCGGTGATATAAAAGACAAAATGAAAAAAAAAAATGAACCAGTTGTTCAGATTTGTTTCTGGTCAACAAGTTTTGTGGAATATTCGAAGAGAGGATTGTCATCTAAATCACGTCTTTGTATCCTGAGATGATGTTTTCTGTGTGCACATGGATGTCAAACCTTGACAAGACTTCAAAGTTTAGAAATATCTCAGCAGTTTTAAAATTATAGCTTTATATCACAATTCTTAGTAATGAGATATGTCTTCTATATCAGAATTGTGAGATTATCATCCCACATTTATTTCTATTTTCTTCCATTTTCTCATGATTTAGGATTCAGCAGTCTCTTCTGCACAGTGATTCTTGTCTCTGCTAACTCGAATGTTGTCCTGCGGAAGCTGCAGACAGAAATATACTAAAAATATGTCATTAGCTACCTTCCGGCGATGATGGTGTAGCAGGTGTCTGTGTTTCCCCCAGTTCCATCCCTTACTGTGCAGGCACCCTGACCAACGAGGGGTTACCAGACCGGAAGGTTTGCTGCTGAATCTCAGGATTTACCCAAGATGTGCAAAAACTAGGCTGGTTCCAGACCTATAAATCACAGTTCTCATCTCATTTTGCGAGCAATTCACATAGTTCTAGTGCTGTGCTCATTTATGGCTGTTTCCCCAGTTAGAAAACAATCAAACCAAGCAGAACTTTTTGGACAGGATTGAGAATGGGGACAGCAATTGAGGCTGTACATTGGTGCTAAGGCTGATGAAGATGACATAGTTTCTTAGTTTCATCGTTTAAAGGTATTTGTTTTTTTAAAGAATTTGACAAATTGGATCAGAGCTCTTATAATTGATCTTTTGGGGACCATGAATGCCTGTGGCTATTTTTTCTGCAACCCAGGGGGCATCAAAGTCCAAAGTTTTGTGCCAAAACAGTCAGTAGATGTTGAGATATTTCATTATGTGAAGACTTTCTCTTGTTGGTGGCGCTAAAGGAGAACTCAGACGATCATCAGAGTTGAAATTATCCCCAAGGGACCATGAATAACACAGAAGTCAACCAGATGGTGACATTCAACCAAAAGTCAGTAGGATTTATCCTCAAAGTAACACAAATTCTGTGATTGTTGAGATGCTTCAGTGTGGATCAAATAAATGGTGAGAGACATCGCTATTCCTAGAGCTGTGTGAGCACCATGGCTAAAAATATCCAAAATAATGGCAATAAACTTGCCCTAAGCTTGTTATGAGTCAACTTAGAGAAACAATAGCTTGTAACAGTCCTTAAATATTTCTTCCTAAACCGTTTCTCAGAGCAGCAAACGGCTACTGCAGCTCACATGTCAAATGACATCAATGGGCCGGATACGTCAGTCACTGCTGTTAATACCCCTGCAAAAAAACAAAAAAAACTTACTAACATGAACAATGTAAGATGAATTAA
Source organism: Miichthys miiuy (assembly GCA_036365135.1). Taxonomy (NCBI): domain Eukaryota; kingdom Metazoa; phylum Chordata; class Actinopteri; family Sciaenidae; genus Miichthys; species Miichthys miiuy. Next base: position 27,360,439 of record CM071603.1, read on the forward strand.
GTGAAAATGAAATGACAGTTCAGATCAGGATAGATGAGAACTTGAATAAATTAGAATCTAAATAGAGACTAAATGGAAAAAAGCTGTAAACCTGAACAATGATGAACAGTTTTCAGTCTTACTTCATTACTGAAGGTGAAAGCTGTCATGCAGAGAAGCAGATGCTGGGAATATTCTCTGCTCTGTGCTTTAAGCAGCTCAGTGTTGGCAGCGAGAGTGTTACAGGCTGAAGACAGAGCAGCCTCTAATTGGCCGGCTCAATCTCATCCCATCCACATTCTCTCTCTCTCCCTCTCTCTGTGCGTCTCTCTCTATCTTCCTCTGCCTCGACTGACGGTGGGTTTCTTCCAATCCCTGCAGGGCCATGTGAGGAGAGGGACCAATAGCATGCCAGGGAGGGCAGAGCTCGGCGCTGTTGGCCACCTCCAGGCAGAGATGCTGCATTTGGAACTCATCGACGGCGCTGACGGTTACCGCGGTGATAAAGAGTCCTCGAAGGCGTCCGCCATCGCACCCCCGCCAGTCATCAAAGACCCTGCAGCACCTGTTACCATGGATACCTACCGGCCCAAGAGACCAACGACCCTTAACCTCTTCCCGATTGTGCCGCGCACACAGGTAGAGCCTGAATTAACCTTATCCACACACACACATACATAGTTTGTGGCAGATGTCTGAATATTGATCAGATTGATCAGCAGCAGCAGGAGGAGGAGGAGGAGTGGAGTCTGTCTGGGTTCCTCCTTACAGACTAACATGACATTTAAAATGGAAAATATAGATAGACAACCTGTGTGAGCTCAGCAATGGACTCGCTACAATTGTTTCTCTGACAGGATGTGTTTACTGGACTGAACAATAGCCTCAATTGTCACGACACAGAGACACTGAGATTTTTCTTTTTCCCTTGGTGCCCGTCACTGTTTGTGTTTGAATGCTGCTCGAGCTCGTGACTGTGTATGCGTGTGTTCCTTCAGTCTTTGTGAGGACCAGTGTCAGCTTTAAACCTCAAAAGGGAAGACATTTTGCCCTCGAGGCACTATTTGAGGCTCTAAATCAGAATCAGACTTAGATCAGTTGCTGAAGAGTGTACAGTATCAATGAGGGTGCTCACAAGTAAAGATGTACAATCTAAGTGTGTGTTTGGGTGAGGCTATGTTTGTGTGACAGTGCAGGTATGCGTGAGTGTTGATTACTGTGTGTCCGTCTACCTCCTGTTCTCACAGCAGCAGAGCTCAGGTCCATTTTCCTTCCCTAAATGGACACACGTACTGGTGTGTGTCGTCATTTTCTGGTCAGACGCCCAGAGCAGCAGAACAACGCTGTTTATCTGTGCCTCGCGAAGACATTACAAATCACTGGTGCAAAAAAAAAAAAAAAAGATTCATTTCATGTGACAACACCATTGTTAAGTTCAGGATAAAGAGGGTTAGGCTTAGGGGAACATCATATATGGGTTCAAATGACGAGATGAGGAGGTTTGTTGGCATGGTTGATGGATGGATGGATGATCATGGTCAAGCTTTAAGAAAAAGTGACTGTTGCATGATGGAAAACTCCCATGTTTTGTTGATGCATCCAACCAGCCAACCCAACCTCCTCTGTAAACTTTGACATCTCAAGCTCTGATTTCCTCTTACAGTATCCTCCCGTCATAATTACTAAGGCCTTAAGGGGGCTTGGTCACTTCTTGTTTTGGAGTCTGAAACCAATGCTGTCGTCGTTCTTGGATGGACAGTTTCCAGGTTCATATACCCTGTGTGCACAAAATGAGGAAAAGGAAACATTCTTTTGTCGTATAGAATTATGTAAGAATGATTCAGGCTTATTACAACTTAGGTATTCGTTTTAAATCATGATAGTAATTGCTGAGACCACCAGAACAAAGTTGAGCATAGCAAAGAAGATGAGCTGTCAGTTGTTATAGCTAATAACTTAGCAAACATTGGCCAACACATTCAATAGTCACAGAGCAACATTAGCATTCTTTGGGAGTCATGAGATACTTTATAGTCTCAGCCCTGGCTTCAGCTCAACCAACTACTTGGAAGAATATCTGGCTCTTGTTGGCAGCCCGTACATGTACATGTACCCCGTTTCTGCTGAATAACTGAAACAAGCAGGTGTGGGCTCGGATAGCACCTGGATGGGAGACCTCCTGAGAAAGCTACGTTGTTGCAGGATGTAGGATTTATTGGCAAGTAGGAGGCAGTCTTCCCTCTAGTCCTAATAAAATGAATCCCTTTGCCCCAGTGTAGTTACAGGGAAATGTGCAGTGATGAGACATTTAGCCGGGGTCCTGACTCACTGTGGTCATTAAAGATCCCATGAAACTTACTGTAAAGACACTGGCCACCTAGTCATCCACCAGTGTGACTGGCTCTGTTTCCCCTCTCCACCTCAAGATGAAGTGTGGTGAGTGTTGCATAATGGCTGCCATGCATCACCCTGGTGGGTACTACACATCGGTGGTGGTGGTGGTGGTGGTGGTGGACAAATAGTTTTGAGTATCAATGATAAACCACTATAAAAACATAATCTATTATTATTAGTTGCTAGGTGTTCCACTTTCAGTGCCTGCTGGACAGGTGGTGTACGGAGAGTTTATGAGAACTTTTTAGGTCAAAGTAGCTGCCTGCTGCTGCTGAAAACAAAGTTGGGAGTAAATCATACAGTAAATGAGCTGTTAAACCATAAACATGCACTAAAAAGGTCTAAAGAAGAGCTCTTTAGAGAGCCTCACTGAGGGATCACCATGAGTGACCCCTTTCACATTACATGTTGCCATTTGACCCATTTTTATTCCATAATATTAGTTGAAGTGAATCATTTCGACACTAAAACAAGCTGCTATAGCCCGCAGCCAACAGTCCGGCTGACCCTCCCTGATGTTGGAACCCGTTGGCCAATTGACAATTTGGCCTCTGAGGGAAACAGCCAATAGCTTTGGGTTTCCAGTACAATCAGTGGATATCCAGAAATAACAGCTATCCAGGCCAAGACTTCCACTGCGGTCTTATTAGCAATTTCATACATCGGTATGATGAGACACATTTCTTCTAAACACTATTTGGCTAGCTGATAGCTTTCAAGATTGCATTTCAGCCAATGTGTTCTGCCTCTTTTGTCCCCCACAAGAACTGTTTACCTGGAAGCAACCAAAATCCACTCAAACATGACTGGTCAACATGACGTGGACTACAAATTAAATCCAGAAATCCCTTTAATCCAAATTCTGCATCCATATGCAGAATATCTATTTCTAGAGATTTGTACCTTCCTAATTTACCCAACCTACCAAAACATCCTGTGACTTACCTTGCTATTCCTAGAGCCTCTTAATCTGATTTATTTAATTAATTTGAGGGCATGATTCAGTAGTTCCAGGGCGTGGATAATTTATTTAAGACAACACATTAAATGATTCTTGTTCATTTAAATTTTAAAAACATTTACTCTCCGATGTCTGCCAGGTTCAGTCTAATTGTACATGTCTGTATTGCTATACGCTTGTTATGCAACACATACAGTAACGTGTTAGTGAGTGTGCCTATTAACGTACACACTCCCCACAGTGCAGGCTGTCAACCTGATCAACCAAGTGGCTCTGTATTTGTCTGCGCTTTGTTCCTTTGCACAGTTTCTCTGAGGGGGAAACAAGCCTACTGTGCCTACTCTTGCTGCTGTGCCTTTGTTAGTGTGTGTGTATGCGTGTGTGTGTGTGTTTGAGCTGTCAGAACTAGAAAGCTTAAAGGAAATAATTGCTCGGAAACATTTTTCTTCTTAGGAAGTCTTCCTGTCTCCCGGGACATTTTTCACCGTCTTCATACAGCAGTTACATAAAACAGGAAAACAAAACCTGATTTAGACCGTTTCAGTGCTAAACGGGTGAAGGCTTCCTCAAAGTGGCCTTTGCATGAACTGTGCAAAAAACCACATTTCATTAGCACAACATCCATCAGCGGCAGATGTTGGAAGTCATTTTGCATTCTGGGCTTTAGTGGTTTTGATGCTCGGTCATATTTACAGATGATGTTTTAGCGCTCGTAATGAATTTGTCTGTTTAATATGCAGAACTAGCTGTGTGCTGTGTATTACAACCTTCATCTATTAATCATTAGCTTTCAATTTCACTCACAGGCTCAAAAACTCAAGCTAGCCAAGCTACCTGGTGGACTGAAAACGCTTTTGTATCTGTAAACTGCTGCGAAACATTTTTCAGAAATCTTACTATCGTCTATATTAACCACTATGACACTGATAACATTTGAGAGGACTTCCTGTGTCCTTGAACGATGGTTTCTGGGTCATTTGTTCTCTTTCTCTTTTCTTAACATGAAAAGAATCTAGCCACTCGACCTCTCTATGTACAGTATGTGTATTCATTAGGGGTGTTGGAGGACCTCCATTCAGGGTTAGAGAGTATTTTAATCAAATGAAATCAAGCTAAGGAAGCACGGAGTAGATTTGAATGCCTTTCGACAACCCCAAGAAAGCTGTTGAAGGCCTTTGTACTAAACAGACACCTGATGACAGACAATATGTCTGCAGTGTATTCTGGTCTAGTTTTTGCTCTTGTGGTATAAAAATAGGTCTCTCTCTCTCTCAGCCTCATATTTTCACTCCAATATAAAAGAACAAATAAACACATATAATACAGATAAGGCGTTTCTTTTGTGTGTGTGCTCCACCAGCTCCAGCTGACAGTGGAAACTGAGGTTTGGTCAGGCAAAGCTTAATGTGATGAGATAGATGAATGCCGAAGCTCTCCAGTCAGTTTTTCCTCAGACTGTAAGAGGGGAGAGAGAGAATGATAGGGCGCTGTGCAGTGTTTGACTGTTTCCAGGTCAATGGATCGGTAAAAATCCTAAATATACATTTAGCTCTGCATCATTTGTGCAGCAAGTGACAGAGCTCCGTGGTCGAACAAAAGAAGCCTTGAACACGGATCACGGTTAGAGATGTGAGGCGTTTTGATCCAATCGTCGGGCTGGTGCCAGCGTGTCAGAGAATTACAAGGTGAAAAATCCTGTGAAACCTCAAACTGTCAAGAGCGACTGCTTTCTGTTTTTTAGGCTGCGGTAGTGGGATTTGTATCCAGGCGTCAGAACTGCTACAGCGCTAAAGAAACAAACAAAACAAAAGCAATGAAACATAAATGTTTGAAACGTGCGGCATGAGCTTGTTGCAGAAACGAGGGCAGGTTTTAATCACTGATTGTCTCCTCTGAGGCTGCTTGAGTAAAATGATCAAGCAGACATAAAGACAGAAATCATCTTAATTAGACTTTAATCTCTCATCTCAGGCTCTTTGTGTTGAAGTGTGTGTGTATGTTGTGGAAGGTGTACTCACATACATTAATGCACATGGGCAAAGACAACACAAGAAAATGGTGAAGTGGCGCGTGTGTCGCACAGTTGTCTAAGTCATGTGTTATCAGACTCACTTCCCTTTATTTATTAATACTCTGTTTGTCATATGGTAAAACAAGCCATTGCTCCTCAGATCGACGCTGCCGTCTCCCACCTGCTGATTCACTCGTTACCACGGCAACGGCCCTGTCTACGCCTGGTACACGTAGATGGAAAGTGAGTCATGCGTGGCGGTGGGTGGACAGAGGAGGAGGACACGATCTTATTCTGGGCGACTTGTTGTCGTCACAGGAGTTTCCAGCTCTCTGTCCATCTGTTAAAAATCTCCCTTCACCGCACCTGTGTCTTTTCTCTCAGAGCCGGTTATCAAACCTCGATGCCAGCGTTCAGAGTCCGATCTCTGCGGTACAGATTTGTAATCTTGTTTGCCCTGTTGTCACGAGTAATCTATCGCCTCATTTTAAGTCGGCACACAGATGCTTATTTGCACATCCAGCAGCGGGGGGAGCATTGTGATTCATTTGAAGTCATGTTTGTGTCTACCTGCTGAATCAAGTCCAATACTGATGCTCTGTTTTCTGATAAATACTCCGTATTTTCTCTAGATATTCGCTAACTGTGTCTGCAATCTGCTGCTAGGTGCTTGGCAGGTAGTGGAAACAGCTGCCTGCTGTATCCAAGAACCAAACCACGGAAACGTCGCTGGTGGGCGAGATAAATAATTTATTTGAACTCACTGTAAAGCGCTGCGGATTTGGGTGGTCATTTTTCATGTGTTGGCAAAGATATTCATCTCACATATCATATCAGGCCTAGTATTGGATATTTTCAAATGTTACCCAGCTACAGTCTTATCTGGCAAAGTGTGACTTTTCACAGCATTTTGAAGCAGATCAAATGAAAATAAAACTTCTCCTCACGGGTTCAGTAAAAAAACATTACATGATTTTTAACTTAACACCCTCTCTGGCTGAAAGTCTCTTTTACCCCTTACTGGGTGTGGTCAGTTGTCACCTCGATGTCACCAGGTACTGACCACACCCAGCAGTACTCCTCGACGTCACGAAACATTTAGGACATTTAAAAACTTTTTTTTAAGGTTTGGGTGAACTGACCTCTTTGAAAAAGGCTCTTAACAAGTATCGTGGTTTCTAGAAAAGGCTCTCTCACATCCATCAAAAAGTCCACCAAAACAACCTAAAGAGACTCACACACACACTCCCTCTGTGTGTGTGTGTGTGTTCCCAGTGGCTCTGATAAAAAGGTCTGGTTCCCTTTAAATGCACACCACGAAGCACAGACAAAAGAATCCCTGCTCATTCAACAGAATAAAAGCTTTGTGTGTGTGTGTGTGTGTGTGTGAGAGAGACAGGGAGAGAGACAAAAAGTTGTGTACATTGAGTGTGAGGATCCAGAACTCGGTGACCAAACCTCTCTCTCTCTTCCTCTTCCTCTCTCTTTTTCTCTCTGTACTCTCCATCTATCCTTCTTTCTCACCACTTCCATCCTCCCTTCTTCATCTTCTTCCTCTTGTCCTCCTTCCTTGCCTTTCCACAGGACACATTAAACAACAACTCCTTTGGGAAGAAATACAGTTGGCAGGAGAAGGTTTCAGGCTCGTCCTCGCCTCTTAAAACAGGTGAGCTTTTCTTTCCCACAGATCTTCACACCACTAAACCCACATTTTAAGTTGATGATAACTGAAATACATAGACCAGAATGCCGTGCCTGATATTATTCACTCTTGTGCTACAAACCGAGCAGCTGAATGTGTGTGTGATTTGCATTTAATCTGGCAGGCTGCGTCTCGCTGATCCTCGGGGGACAGTGTTAATGCTTGGCTTTGCTATGCTGAGCTAAGTGTAGCTAGCTGAGTCAATGCTGTATAATGTGTGTGTGTGTGCGTGTGTGTGTGTGTGTGTGTTAGCCAGCCTGGGGCTTAGCTTCGCTGGAAGCTGTCAAAGGTCATTGCTACAACTCTTTTCAGAGCACCATGCGAGGCGAGACGAACCAAACTGACTGCCAGCAGCTCACCACAGTTGGAAAAAGTCATGCAGTATATTATTCCTTGTTATGTCATAGTATGTTACTTGTTTTAAAACACAGCAAAAAACAGAAATCATCTCGTCTTTTATGGCTCATTCAAACCTGAAATCAAATAAACCAAAATTAGTTTTAACTTTTTTTAACTGTTACGGATACAAACAGTATTTAGCTCATTTTTGATTAGTTAAAGATGGCTTAATTTGGCATTTTATTTAGATGTAACTGTCATAGATGGTGGTGTTGGAGCTATTTTTCCATTTAATATCTTACACGTTTGATTACAGTCTGTACAGTCTGACTTGGGAATTGCATTCCTGTTCAGTATTTCTCTTCAGAAACTTTAACCGAGAAAAACTTTGACCATTTTTACTAAAGAAAGCTGAAAACCATCAAGAAAAAATGCTTCCTATTACATGTATATAATATTTATAGATTTAATCATCAGATTAAACATTTCTGATACGGTCAACCTCCATAAATAAGACTGTGTTCCTCGCTTATACGCGTGGTGTAAGTAAGAAACTTTTAACTTAACGTGCATTTATGTGAATGAAGCTAATGAGCATCGCTTTAAAACCTGCATGAACAAAACCCGTGGCATTCACATGCAAAGTAGTAAATGACATCACATGGCCTCACAAGCGCCAAAGACTCACTTTGTGTTAAGAGAAGGTTTGTTTTAAGGAGCCTTTTGAGAAAATTCTGCTACATTTAAATTGCAAATCAAAGTCAGACAGAACAAGTCTCTGCAACCCCACAAGGAATTCAGATTTTTCTCTCTACGAATATGACAACAGGGTTTATTGTTGTAAAGTAAATTAGCACTGAATAGCATCTGTGATGGTAGACAAGGAGAGACAAGCCTGAACTGTCACACTCGCTGCTGCTCCATAAACGCGGAAATATGTTATGTCTGCACTCTGGCTTTGGTGAGTAATGGGGATTTAGCTGCATAATCCTGACATTAGTTACCTAACCATTTCTACTTTTCTCTCTTCCTGTTTGTGCTTTACCTGATCTGTCTGTGAATTCGCTGCCATGTCTTCCTTCGTGTCCGTTTGTCGACCATGTCTGCATCATGTGTATTTACATTGTGCGTGCTTGTGTGTGTGTCTGTCTGCGTGTTGTTTGCGTCTGCTTTCCCTCCAGGTGAGCTCACCCCTCCACGCGAGCACAGCTGCCTGAGCGACGAGGACAAGGTGCACGGCGGGGGAGCGCAGACCAAAGACCGCGGGACCTCCACCGACGCCCCCTGCAGACACAGCCACACCTCTGGACACTCGCACGGCTCATCTACGGCGGCCGCTACGCGCTCCAAGCTTCAGGAGAAGCCACCCGCGCCGCCGCCACCACAGAACTACACACCAGCTCCTCTATACCCAGCAGCGAAGGCGGATGGAGGTGGGCACCACCGGGAGAGGATCCGCTACCACACGGATGTTCATCTAGAGCCCACAGAGGAGATCTATCTGACTCCTGTGCAGCGTTCCGCCGACCCACTAGAACCCTCCAACGTGCAGGACCGGCCTTTCCTCTCGCAGCAGACTGAGCAGGGCCGCATGTCCATCAGCTCCGATACAGAAGGCCCACCTCCTTACCAGCCCCTCCCAGACCGGACAAACCCCTCCATCTACGAGGAGGATGAGATCTACGTCCCCCCACCTTCATATGCTTCCTGTGTAGAGTCCCTCATCACACCACCCAGCATGGCTCTGTCAGCTCGTTCTTCTTTAGCGCTTGACCTCAGCCTGAAGGGGGCAGGAACGGGGGCCGGGGTCATGCTGAGAGGCGGGTCATCGGTGGAGTACGTGGACGCCACGGATGAAAGCTACTGTGGGGAGGATGAGGATGTGGACAGGATAATAATGGACGGAAGGATGAGGAAGGGGGGAGGAAAGGGGGACAGCGGTGGCGGCAAAGTCCCCGTAAGGACTTCCATGAGCTCGGAGGCCAGCGGGCTTTCGTATGACTCAGTCAAATACACACTGGTGGTGGATGAGCACGCTCAGCTCGAACTAGTCAGTCTCCGGCAGTGCTACCAAGGCTACAGTGATGACAGCGACTCCGCCACTGTCTACGACAACTGCGTCTCTTCTCCGTACGAGTCGGCCATCGGAGAGGAGTACGAGGAGGAAGATGAGGAGGACGAGGACGGTACCCGGACAGGAGGAGTGAGGAGAGAGGCCACAGCTTGTCTGTCTGAAGACTCCACTCCAGAGGTCGACATGCACTTCTCAAAGAAGTTCCTCAACGTCTTCATGAATGGACGCTCTAGCTCCTCCAGTAAGTCACGACCATGGTAACGATAAGTTCTCACAATACAAGAACAATATTTCATGTTGTCTGATTAAAGTTATGTCAAATAAAGAAACAGAAGTTGAGCATATGTTTAAAAAAAAAAGGGGTGGAACTGACTCCGGACTTTTGATTTGGAGCTGGGCGATAATTAAATATTCTAATACTGTAGATTTGTAGTGGAAATGTGCACTGTTAAACAACTTAATTTATTTAAATGAAGTTTAAATTAAAACAACTTCATTTATTTAAATGAAGTTTCCATAGGAAGATATAGATATTTGGGGTTTTAAGGACCAAAAACCATCTCAAACAGGGCGTTATGTTTTATCTCATTATTATTAATTAGCCTCTCTTCTGATTGGCTGACCGATTTCTTAGCGACACCTGGTCGGGTCAACCACAGGTACCGGACTGTAGCCTACATGCTGAGGGCGGTGACTGTATATAGTTGTGACATCACAAGCTTCCAAAAGTCCTGACGACTCATTTAAAGGCTCAGTTTCTGTATTTACGCTACAGTATGGGACCTTTTTAAATTTAGAAATTTATAATTCCAACCAAACTTTGGAAACACTAAAAACAAACAAAATGCAAAAGTGAATCTGTTCTTTAATGTATCAGGTTTTATTGTTTCAAATCAAATTGTCTTTGAATTAAACATTAATTTAACTATTTTATATGTCCTCTTGACATATGTCAATAACAGAAAAATATTCGTGTAAATTATATATACTATATATACTATATATTAGTTTATTTCATATTATTTAAGTTTGAGCTTGTTTGCAGGGTCAAGACAGCAACCAAAAGTTGAAATTATGAATGGAAAAAGGTGTTTTAGGTTTTTCTTCTGTAACTAGAAAGACACACAACATGCAAAGACATGCAAATTAAGACATTCCTTCTTGTTTGCATATGAGGTAGCCTCTATTAACATCAGTATTGTATTTATTTTATTCTTCATCTTTTTACCAGATAGCTCACAGTGACAGCTCACGCTCCTCTTTGTCTGAGAGAATTGGTTTGATTTTTGAGAGTATGGATATTTGTTAATACAAGATATTATATTCCCCTCCAGAATTATGTGTGAAACAGACAGGAAGCACATCAGCACGGCTGGGCTGTTGTTCTGTGTGATTCCCTTTAACCATAGAGTGACACAGCAGTGAATGCCGTCTAGCCGAATTGGCAGCGTGGTGGAAAAAGGCTTAAAGCGATGCGGCTGATGAAGCAAAGCCGCAGGGATATTCAGGAGCTGGAATCTTCTCGCGTCATCCACACGACATGTAACTCTGCATATTGTGACTGTCTGCACTGGATTTTCTAGAAACGTTTGTAATATCGCGTAGAATCACATCTGAAACCGGGTGGGAAATAGAGCGTGTTACTTTGTTCTGCCGGTGGCTTGAGGAGAAACAGTTTGAACGTGTGATTTACATGAAAGTTATTCTAATTCAGGCCACGTTAAGTCTTGAAAATGAAAGCTGCCATTTTTTGCTGCTTTGTTGATAATGTTATCAGCATTCAGACAGCAGCACATTCAGGACAGGAACTCAGCTGGACGTTTAGATGGCACGCTGGGAGGGAGGACGCGGCCAAAAGCCTGCTTCCAGTTTCCTGGATTTGCCTCCAGGCTTTTCCTCACTGTTGTTCAGACCAATCACAGGTTCAAGAACAAATTCAAGGCATGAAAACAATGGCTGTCCTAGAGAGGCTGTTTGCAAGGACTGCAGAAGAAAAGAAGCAATGACACAGGCAGCGATTGGCTTTCTGAAGTCTGTGATTCTGTATTTTGTCTGCTTGAAGTTATAATCCCGACGACCGTCTTATTAAGTGTACTATATTAAAACAACATGAGGAATCCTCCTTTTGTGACGGGTTAGAAGGCTAAACACCTAAACACTGCACTTCATCTCTAATTGTCGATCTGAACATAAGAGCCTTACGAGTGTGGCACTAAAATGTGTACAAAACGGAAAGTATGCATCTCCCAGGTATGAATCTTCTCAGTTATTTCCTTTAAAATCTGTCGAATAATCTTTGAGAGTTGAAAGATGCGAAAAGTTTGGGTTGCCGTTGTGATGCGGTTGCACCGCGACCTCCAGAGCTGTTCACACCTGTTTTAGGGAATGATTGTGATTGTGGCGTATTTCAGAAGCGTCCCGGAAGCATCTCTCCACTCTTCTCCGAGGAGAACACGTGGCTGTTCTAGATTTGATGGACACCGCGACCAGCTGCATCAACCAGCACAGAGCAGATCGAGATGGCCGGAAGTCAGACACAGAAACGGCATGGAGATCAATTTTCAAAATAAAAACACCCTGCGCAGACAAAAAAGAAACTATTCAACTACGTAGCTTACTTACTCATGGTAGAAGCACATAAACCAAGGACAATGAGTACATCTGAGCAAGTTAGCTAAGTCAAAATGCTCTGCTTCTGAAACACTCCTGGTTGGATATGAAGCAGTGTGGACCAAAACAGCGTCGCAGACATCACGGACGTCAGAGAGCTGCGTCCGGTGGGATCTCGAAGTTAAGAGATCATCCGTGGACCTTGACTATCAGGTGTCCATGTGCTGAAAAAGAGAAAAGATTTGCTGATTTACTAAACTGTATCATTGTCGTCTCTCAGCGGAAAAGAAAGAACAAGAGGAGGGAGAGGTCGGCCCTTTGGAGCGTTGTAGGATTTACCTCCATTAGGCTGATTCTCACCTTGGGGAAAATGCATTGACTCACATCACAACGTGTACGTGCGTGTAAAGCAGCCAGCACTAATGGTCACGAGGGAGGATTCATATGAAAGAGACAGACAGACAATGAGACATTTGTCCATAATATATGTGCGGTCATTTCCTCTAATGGCGCTCACCGTCCTCTTGGATGCCGTCCATGTGTTTTACAGACTCATTAGAAACACCACAGCAGTTTATCCGAGTCGTGCAGAAGGGGGTGATGGATGTCTCAGGGGGAATGTAGGTAGAAATACACAATGCTCATCTGTTTCACGGCTAATTAAAGTGTGATTCATGGGTCCTAAAGAATGCATGTGTGCTTTAAAGTAAGCACAATGTGTGCTCTGTTTGAACATGATGGATTTTTGTTGTAATTTGAGGTCAGCGTCATTCATCTTTTTGCCTTATTTATTTGTTTATCTTGCCTTTTCTCTTCTTATTCTTCTCTGGTCTTCAAGGTGCAGAGTCCTTTGGCTTATACTCATGTATTATAAACGGAGAGGAGAAAGATCAGAGCCACAGAGCCGTCTACAGGTGAGGAGGAACGACACCATCACCATCATCACATGTACATCCATATCAAATGTCGCACCATGATTGTAGTTTTAGCCTTCGTTTTGGTCACCACCATGCACCAACACCACAAAGGCACCTAATTCTCATAAAACCATTGGCTTTTCCGACTAATGGCAAAATTATTTTAAACTTAGACGGATGGTTTAAATCTTACCTTGGCAAATACTTATTATGCCTACATTCTTACATTCACATGACCCTGCAGGGATACTGTCGATGCCTCACCTGATTGAGAGTGTGTGCATTTACTGAGTCCTTACCTCAGCAGGTTAGATTTCAGCCTGCAACCCTTAATTTGAGTAATAAGTCCATCCATTTTCTGTAACCACTTATCCCTATCAGGGTTACAGTGGTTGGAGCAAATAGCAGCTGGCATTGGGTGACAGGCAGGGTACACCCTGGATAAGTCACCAGTTCATAACAGATACTCGCATCGAGACAAAGCAGTCATTCATGCTCACATTCACACCTATAGGCAGTTTAGAGTCACCGATGTCTTTGGACAAAGCCGTAGAGAACCCGAGCAGACACAGGGAGAGCGTGCAAACTCATGCAAAAAGGCCCCAGCCAGGATTCGAATCAGGAACCTTCTTGCCGTCAGGCGACAGTGCTAATCACAGTGCCGAGTTGCTAAAAATGACAATGAGTTTATTGCGTTAAACATGTCTGATCGTCTGCCAACCATTGTGTAAAGTTCCCAGATCCTCAGCAACGAGCAAAGCCTTCCCATAACTGATCAGAATAATGACAGACATGTGTTTAAAAAGGAGAATTTCCCTTTAAAAAGGTCCTGCATTAGCATTAGCAAGCACCTGCAGAAAAGTGGCATACATGAGCGAGATTTATTCCTCTGCAGTGGCTGTAAATACAACACACGGGCCGTATTCAGAGCTTAAAAAGACATTTAGAGCCCACAAACAGTAACATTAACCACGATAAACAGCGTGGCTACAGCTATGTACTGACTCCGCCCTGCAGAAACACAGACTGGGACCGCTAGCTGAGCTTCAACACAGCCACCCACACAGTGACTCTCTCAAAGAGGGCCGTAAATGTGCTTCTAGTGACTGTCACAGCTCCATCAGACTCAGAAACAGAGAGCCTGACAGTATCTCCTCATGGCTGGTTGGCTCTGAGCTCTGCCGTGCTACACTGAGCAGTGATCAGTCAGTCAGTATCCCCTTTGTCCCCCCTGACCCCTCACATGTCACACATAAGCAGATTGACTGTAGTTACTTTTTCAACACATTCCCATCTCCATCAGTCTTTTTTTTTTGTTTTCATTTTGTAGTTGTTGGAGCAGGAAACGCTCCATTTCTTCACGTTTCCCCAGTAACAGTCATACTCCAGTTGGCAGCGTGGAGTTACAGCTGCTGTTGAAGACCTCAGGCTGATGGATGCAAAGGGGGGGGGGCACTATAACAACAGCAATGCAGTCATATGAATAACAGCATCTCTGTGCGCTGACATATCATGTGATGGTGCAGGATATTATACATGCATAGCTGAAAGTGAAAGTGGTTATTCCATTTAATGAGTTTCTAGCGTGGGTGTTGTGTATAATATTCTATATTTTTGTCATGCCTCTATATCCACAGCCAACCTGAAACATGTTTCTGTTGCAGACACTCTGTAAGACGGTCATCCAGCTCATAAAAAAGCCTGTAATGTCCCTCAGATCATCCGCATAACTCCATCCGTCTTTACAGGTTTGTCCCACGACATGACGACGAGTTGGAGCTGGAGGTGGATGATCCGCTGCTGGTGGAGGTCCAGTCCGAGGATTACTGGTACGAGGGCTATAACATGCGAACCGGTGCCCGTGGGATCTTCCCAGCTTACTACGCTATAGAGGTGACCAAGGACCCCGAAAGCTTCAAAGGTACAGACGCTGGTATGATTATTAATTATTCAAGAACTGATCGTGAATGTGTTAGCAGAGAGAGACTGAAATGCCTCGAAACACTGGACGAAACTCTGCACAACACTGTTGTATGAAGCCTGTATCCGTGGTGTTTAAATCATAGTAATGTATCGTGGTTATCAACTTCTAGAGGTGAACATCAGCAATTTCCACAGTAGTCATTATTAGTGATTAGTACTACAGAGGGCTGAAGCTGTGCTCCATTTAAGCCTTGTCAAAGCAATATGCCATGTTCTCAGTGGGTCTTTTTAAAAGGTTGCACCATGATAATAGCATGTTATGAGAAAATGAGCATAGGTATACATTCAAACAACTGATTTCTGCAAAAATAATCATTGTTAACATGCAATGGGAGCTGCAGTTGTCAAATAACAAAATTCACTTTTATATAAAAGTAATGGTTTTTCAAATTTGGAAGGAAAACTCTTGTAACCTGGTGATTTTTGGAAAGCTAGCAGTCCAAACTGTTTGAGTTATGATGAAGAATGAACGCAAAGTTTGCTAGCTCATTGAAACACGTGCCATGGAAAAATTGGTGAAGTGTGGGGAAAAAAATAAACATAACGTTATAATACATGATTTTCTAGCCTTCACATGCATCTTTGAGTCACACCGTGACACTGTTGCAGCTGCAAAAGCAACGTCTATATTTAGAAGTTATTTGTATTCACAACATTGCTTTAAAAAGAGAGAAGAGGGCGAGGAGAGGTCACGTAGAAAGCGGCAGCAAAGAGTGTTCGTTCATCTACTTCTAACTAGAGATGCAACTGCTGAAACGAGTGAAAGCACATGAGAAATGCTTGCAAATCGACTGTTCCAGCTGGCAGAATGAAAGCTGATTTCATCGACTAGTCACAGGTCCTTTTTATTCCACGCAAAACCTAAAAAGATTTACTTCCAGTGCTCAATTGTGAGGATTTTCATTGTATATGTAAGGCAGTTACCTGTTTAGGTCACAAGGTGGCACTGTGGCGCTGTCTATGCCACAACAGATGCGGCAATTCACACTGTTTGTCCATGCAGGACGCCATGTTTTTTCAAAGTTTATTTTTTTGCATTGTAACGGCGTCCTGCATTATCTTCAAATATTAGTGCTAAAACCACCCATTCTGCTAACTTGTTCACGCTTATCGTTCATTTACACATCAGGGTAAAGTCGCTGTAGGTGGGAGTGTTATTAACCATTAAAACCTTTTCTGTCAACTGAGAACTTTATTTGAGAATGTATGTTTTATGTTGGTAATTTAGTTTGAGTGAGAGATTTATTACTTTAAAAAAAAGTTTACTTTCCTTTGCCCCGCAAGGTGTTATGAAGCCGGTGTTGTGCCGTATTAACCCTTGTGTGGTATTCGGATCAAATTGACCCGTTTCAAATTTTTACAAGAAGAAAAATGGTACAAGTATACATTTTTTCTGCCTGAGACTCACTTTCCCGCACTCTTTACCCTCTGTCACGTGTCCACCTGCAAACCCTTTTTTAGAAATGATTCCATAACATTGTAAACATCAAACATTTTCTTGCACTATATGCCTTGCTCCTGCACATCACAAAATAAACCAGGAAATCACAAGACAACATAGACACGAGACAAAAACTGAATACATTAACTTAACAACGTTTCCTGGACATGACATACTAGTCCCATCTGCATACTGCGAAAAGTATTTGATGCTGGGATAAAAAAAATTTAGGGGGCAGGGCTGGTTTTCGACCTTATCAGCATCAGTCTTGTGTTATACTCACACCACTTTCATGAAAATATTTTTCCACTTATCAACATTAGGGTTAAGACCTTAACCCTAATTGAGGTTAGAATCATGATTTCCCTGTGAGTTCAGATCAAGCTTACAAAGGCCCGGTTAAGGGTGTGTCGACGCCCAGCAGCTGTGGGACTGAGGCCTCTGTGCTGAGAAAGATGACTGACACCGTCCAAGATCAGAACTCTGTTGTGCTTTTCCATAAGCACAATTAGCAATGTTTGTGGGTGGGTTACCTGTGTGGCTGTTATCTGTAGGGTTTACAACATGTTATGTTATATGTTGCTTTTCAGGATTATTTCCAAGGTTCTTGCTCTTATTCCATGTCTTTCTTTCTTCTCTGTGTAGTAAAGAGCAGTGAGTGGATGGACAGATACCGGCTGAAGTTCCTGGGCTCGGTTCAAGTGCCCTTCCACAAAGGAAATGACGTTTTGTGTGCAGCTATGCAGAAGGTACAAAGCCCATGCTGTGTGCATGTTTGTGTGCGTAAAGCAACATCAATACTTAAGCAACATCACGGAGAGATAAATGCCACAAATACATGAGCTATTTTTCTAGAAAACCTTGTTGGAGGCATGTAGCATGGTGCAAAAAAACCTCAGAGGAACTCGAGCATCCATAATGAGGATCCATAATGCAAAATGACGAGATTCCTGCCAAAATTTCAAACTATGATTTGACAGGAGCTCTCCAAAATCACTGCATGACTGTTCCTGACATTGAGGAGTCATCTTTCACTTTTGTTTTCCAGATCGCCACCAACAGAAGGATGACAGTCAAGTACAACCCACCTTCCTCCTGCATCCTGGAGATCAGCGTGAAAGGCATCAAGCTGGCGGTTCAGGAGGATTATTATGCCTGCGACAGAGTAAGACTCTTACTGCCCCTCGGTCTGTCTCATTTAAAATAATGTGTAAAGTGCAGCTTCATGAAATAAAAGCTCATCTTCACGCCAGAATCCCATTAAACAATTGTGGCATGTCGCCCCCACGTGGCTGCCAATAGAGACTGCAGGCAGAGATGTTAGGGGCTGTCAGTTCTACAGTAGTTTGACTGTCAAGGTACTGCTACAGAATTGTACATACAATAATATAACACTCATAAATGAGCCATTCTTGCATTATGAATACCTTTGTACATTGCGCTGTCAATATGTGTACACATTCTTAATCTAAATCTAAGACATTCATTCGGCTTCTTTTCTGTCTTGCTCACAGAGTAACGAGTGCAATCACTTCTTCCAGTTAAAGAACGTCTCCTTCTGCGGCTATCACCCCAAAAACAGCAAGTAAGTATATAAAATAAATATAAATATAATATAAATATACATCGTCAAAAACATTTTTACTTTTTGCAAGTATTCATCTCCAGAGAAAGTGGAAATAGACGACTTTTTTGTTCACAGTGTAATGGATGTAGAATAATGACACCATCTACGTTCAAATTGGTTCCATAAATATGCAAATGTTTCTTTCTTCTCTCTTATTTTCAAAGTGTTGTTGATCATTTCTCCGTGAAAAAAGTAATCCAGTCTTGATGATGGTGCTGCAAACAGTAATAGTGCTTGGAAACATTAGGTGGAAAGTTGACTAGTTGTCTGTTTCCACAGCAAACTGTTCAGCAAAAAAAGCGATGACAAACAATCAGGGCCCTTTTCTGTGCGAGTGCCTTATCTGCTTTCTGTCTTATCTGCAGGTATTTTGGTTTCATTACAAAGCATCCGGCAGACCAGAGATTTGCCTGTCATGTGTTCGTGTCTGAAAACTCCACCAAACCTCTTGCTGAGTCAGTAGGGTGAGTCAGACTCATTGTTTTGCATATTCTCTCTGTAAATTTTGACTGGCGCCCAATCAATCAGAGCATCCTTATTTTGAATGTCAACTACAATTTCCCTAACCCAGCTCCTGTTTCTTTCATGACTCCTCATAATAGTATAGCATCAGTGTACTCAGTGAATTCTAACAAAATAATCATTGTTTGGTGAGCTGATCAACTTCTAATGTCCAGTATGACAGCAATAAATCTTCAAGAAAAAAAAGTAGAAACCATCTACGAGAAAATACATGAAGAACTGTGAGCTAGTTGTAACCCTGACCAACTTTGGCTCTCAGCTGGGGGTGTTATAAGAAAATGAAGTATGTGAAGTGTGTTTCTTTTTTGTTTTGTTTTTTCAGGAAAGCCTTCCAGCTGTACTATAAAGAGTTTGTGGAGGTCTCATGCCCTACAGAAGACATCTACCTGGAATAACCCTGCCCTGCCTTCAACCACAGCCCTGTACAGTACACTGTATCATAACATAATGTTGCATGAAGGACAGACATATCTAAAATTTAAAAAAAGAAAGTTAAAAAATTAACACATCTGACAGACGAGCAGGAAAAGAAGGATCAAGGACTGGAACTGTGGTGAAACCTTTGTGCGTCTAGGAAGAGATCGGAATCAGCCAAAGGAGGAAAATATGCAAAATGGAGTCAGTGATGAGATGAGGTGATCACAGGCTGTCATCTGAAAGCACAAACGTTGTATCACCGCAGCCTTGGCAGGGGGCCAGTTAGCCTGTAGCGTCGCCTCAGCAGGTTCAACGAAGAAGGCCCGGGACCTGTATTGAAACTGCACCAGCTTGTACTTGCACTTGACGAAACGAAAACAGCAGCGAGTTTTGGAGATATGAACACGACGAGTTCGCTCTGACTTTAAATAGGCAAGGTCTGAGCATGAGTGACGTGTATATTTACTAAATAATACCCTCACACCCACATGTACACTAAGTGAACCATGGAACTAAGTATTCAATGAATGAACAGTGAATTTTACCCTTTTAGCACACTTGATAGGAATGTGATATCCACATACGCAACAACAACAAAAAAAACAACCACTGTTGTACAACCAGCTACAAGTGATGTTCTTTGCATTTTGGGGTCCTTTTTAGAGGTTTGGTGTCCTTGTTGTCAACTCTTAACAGTTTTATCAGCAATTTGACAGCAGGAAATGTAGGCATGCGGAACATCAACGGAAAACAGCAGGCTTTTGTGTCTGCAAGACTCTCCTACACATGAGCTGTGCACAGTGCAAGGTGGAGCTCATAGTACAGTACAGTAGTTTCATGCTGGCATTCGCCAATGTGGGGTGAGTAGATAAGAAAACTTGAAAAAACTAGCTTTGATTAATTGATAAAGGAAATATTGCTAGTGCTCAGACCCAGTGATTAAGAAGGGTGCAGTTGTATGAAACATTTTTCTACCTTCTTTTCTACCTACCATGTTGACTTCAAAGGTCAAAGTTGAAACTGAGTGAGAATTTTAAAACGCCATGACAAGAAGTAATGTATAAGAGGTTCGCAATGCCCGAGATAGAACGACTTTAAGGTCCAGCATTTCCTCTTTCTCCACTGGCAAACAGTAGTTAAAACAGATGAAAAGCAGTTCTGCTAACGATCAAGTGCAGAGGTCCTTAGAATCATAGAGCCAGCTCTTTCCAAGGAAAAGAGGGACTGTAGTCGACAAGTTGGGGTAGACTCAAAAGGTTTAACCCTAAAATGCACTTACCATCACTTGTCCATGAAAAAAAAAGAGGGTGAGGGTGTACGAGTGTGGATTTCTTCCTTTCCAACTTTTTAGCAGCTTCGATTAGGACTGTAGTGCTAAGCTACCAGCCCCCTACCATTTTCCCAATAAAGCCTTAGTCCTTAACTCCTCGTCTAATGCAAGACACACTGCGCTTCTTTACCGTGTGTTCTAGCTACGTATGAAATCAGTGATGTTTAACACCAGGAAAACAACAAAAAAAAAAACCCCATCAGACTTAGGCTCGCTGGTGGTACAGGACGAGGTCTGACATACAAAAATCTCCTTCGTGATGTGTTCTAGAAACTTGTGGTTTCCTCATCAGAATTATGAAATGCTCTCAGTGTGGGCGGCGATGAGATCGTAAGGCTGATCCTCGGTGCAGGTGCTGACGGGGGAGCTAAAAAGCAAAACTCTGGTGTCTTCATATCTTCACTAGTAGTGCCTCTTTTTCATCGGATCATTGTGACCTTCCTCAGTGAACATTGTGACAACATTTTAAGGGATTGCCATTGAGTGTGTGTTTAAGAGTTTGAATGCAAATATGATGTAGGAGTATGCTTGATTGTTTTTTTTTTTCTACTGCATTAAATGTGCTGTGCTGTACCTGTGCTGGCACAGGTCATATTTGTTACAGAGCATGAAGGGTACATTGAAATTATGAAAAAACACCCCCTTCTGACAAACAGCCACATGCTAGAAAAGACAAAGTTATACGTCTCTTATGTAAGCAGACATTCTCCTGTTCCAGTTTAAGCACTTTCAGCTTTAAAAGTCCCACATTGTACAAAGTTAGATTTCATTTTTTATTATTATGAAGCCAGTTTAGGTGCTATATAAATACCATGAAAGTATCAAAATGGCCAGTCCATGGAGACTTGCACAAAACCCATATTCAGAACCTGTGCCTTTTGACAAGCCGTCAGGACTTCTTTAAGGTGGTGATGTCACAATTATACTTTCACGCCCCCCCAAACACGGCTATTTTGGACCCACCGCCCAGGTGGGGTATAGTCTGTTACCTGTGGTTAGCCTGGTCATGCATCACAGAAAATCAGCCAATCAGAAGACAGATACTAATGAGACTAAACGCCCTGTTCTTGCTAGAGCTCCAGAGAGAAGCATGAGAGAGGTCAATTTTGGTACTTAATACTACACAAATATCTAGTTATGGATGTGAAAACTTCAAATAAAACACCAGGAAAGTGTAAAATATGAAAACTTTAAGCATTTTCACTGCTTCTGGACAGTTTATGGACCAAACAATTAATCAAAACCATAATTGCAGATAATGAAAATAATATTTGCATAACCGAGACTTGAATGTGAACCAAGCTTGTTATTGTAACGCCTTTCCAGACTGGATGATTCCTGGTTTGAACAAGGCTTGAGAATAGCTTTACAGAAAAGTGTCTCTTCCTCTGATGACGTTTAATGCACGGCACATTGCTGTCACCCTCTGTAGATATTACACAACTTCTCCGAAAAGGCCCTCAGATAATCTGCATTATTAAAATGAACTTGCTGTGAGCCCCCCCAGTCAACGTTCAAAACTCTACTGTGTTCTGATGGATCATAACAGAAAACCAAAGGATTGCCATATATATATATATATATATTTTTTTTTAGTTCTCAGTCCAGCGCGGGTACAGCACAGCTCTGCAGTGAGAAACGAACACAAACATACTTCCTACGTCACTTATCACTGAAACTAATTTGTAACAGATTATTTTATGTCATCTATATTTAACAGAAGATAAAAAAAAAAATGTTGACTGTAAAAGAAAGATTCATGACATGGAAATTCGATTCAGCCATCTCACCAGTCCCCGCGGTTTGTTCCTTTCAAAGAAAAAAACAAATGAGTCGTCTGCTGTTGCTCATCGAAGCCATCGTGTTTGCATCAAGAGATCAACACTGACTTTTATATGAGTTCCCTTCTCAAGAGCCGATCAGGCGGACAGGAGAAAAATGTAAAGTAATGGGAGGCTATACAAAGGGTGTATAGATATGCCATATATAAATAAATAATTTAATATCTGTAATTATAAATATGACATTGTATTGATTCAACATGTAGTATGTGAAATTTCTCTTTATTTTGGAATTTTTTAGGTGTGAATTTTTCTTTATTTAAAAATTTTAATGCAGATCTCCTCGTGTTCTGTCGTTATTAAGTTTGGCATCACTTGCACACATTGTAAACACATTCAGATCATCTGACTGCTGTCAGGCTCCACTCCCAACCCAATCAATCGGAGTAGTTTTAATATACTGGTACCGCGTGATATTAGAAGATAAAAGACGTCCATTAGCATCACGTCATGCTAATTTGCTAAGGGTGTGTTGTAAAAAATGATCATGACTAATTTCAAATGAAATGAAAATGTGTTTTCTATTCTTTCTTTGTGTAAATGTAGACAGTGCAGTGTGTTTGCACTGCGGCCCGTGCGGTGGAGATGATGTTTGCCATCAATCACACTGGCGTGGAACAAGAATAACTGGCAAGCTTGTGGATTCGGGGCATGCATTGTATTCACGTGGGATGATGAGACCATTTTTTTTAAACTTGACCTTACTCTATACAATCATGTACAACTTATAGGATCCTGATGACCACATAGAGACCCAAAACATTCAGTGTGGCGTGTAATTGACAATAGGATTGACGATAAGGTGGTTTCTGTTCTGAGCACTGGGATGGCCCTCGGCCATTTTGTGTTTTGCTGGCCTTTCTGTGCTTATCCCTTCCTAGGTTCTCCCTGCCTGGGTGCGGTTGAAGAGTCAGATTTGCTTAGGAACCTTCCTCACTGAGTGAAATGATCCGGAAGTATTAATGCGTCCGCCATGATAAGAGCTTAGAGATTCTCTAACTGTTAAGGAAAGGAGCTTCAATACTTCCTTTATTATCTCCTTTAGCATAGGATACACCGGACCATCCTTTACAAAAGGAAAGGGGGTAATGCCGCCCCACAATTCCTTGCGGCAGAGACAAAAAAATCGGTGCACCGTTCAGTCATTCACAACCAGAACCATTAAAAAAACATCAGTGTATTTAAATACAGCCTGCAGCAGAGAGAGCGTGTGAATATGAACATACGTGTTGACGTGATGTAAAAACTTTGATCATGAAGTGTGTTCTGTTGTTGACTGTGGAGCTGCGTTCACACACAGAGTAAAAACTGTAACTGTGCCATCCAGCGTCCTGCAGATCATCATGAAGTTACTGTTGCTGATTAATCATATATCTTTGCCATAACTTGTTAATATGTTTCTATATGAGTGGAGGGTGAGCGACCATACCAGCGTAACAAACACTTCATTTGTCTTCTGTGGCAGGTGGACAATATTCATTTATTATTTGAATTCTGACGTTGATGTTGAAGTCACATTTTTCACCGGGTTTTCCACGTTTATATTTCCTGCATTAAACTACATGCTAAGAGCGCACGGAGAGTATCTAGTAAATATCTCAGATGCGTGTTTTGTGGTCCATCTTCTGGACTTTATAGTTTTACCACAGGTTACGTCAATAACATTCTCCGTCGCATGATGACGTAGTCTAAGTGTAAGTGCAGTCGGATTCTCCTAACTCCTTATGAATTCTCCTTCACATCTTCCCTTGACCTTGTCACGTTTTCTATCAAGGTCAAGGAAAAGTGGTTAGGAAAGGACTTAGGAGCTAATTTTTTGGACTATTCAACCATACCTCCTGTCTCCCTCCCACCTCGTCGGGGAGATTCACCCCACCTGTGGCCTCATCTATAAAGGCATGGCCTTTCCAAGATGGCTCCCTCTCTCTCCTTCCTGGATGGCTGGTGCCTCCAGGCAGCCCAGCGTAGTTTTGTTTGGTTTGGTTGTTTTCTGTTGGCTCTTTTGTTTTCTCATAATTACACTTCAATTCTGTTCTTTAAATAAATTTATGGTTAATTTAACTGGTCTCTCCTTCTCCCTCCTTGGTTGTGCCCTTGGATGAGCTGGGCATAACAGCATGCAAGCATGTCTCCGTATGTCAAAAAATTTTTGATATCAAATTATATGAATTTTTCTGCAATGTTTTCCTTAAGGTCCTGGTGTCTTGGTGAGAATTCCGAGCTTTTATTATCAATTTTTAAGTTGTCAAAAATGGTTTATTTTTGCACCAAATCTGTGTAACAAATGGTATCGACCCAAAAACTGCTGCAACAACTTATGAGACATGGGAATAATCATATACGTCTATCATAGTGTGCTAAACCCTGATATGCCCCCAAGCGCTGCTGGAAAATGTTCAAATCCCAATATTTGAATACAGAAGAGGAGGATAGTTTTTACTAGATTTGTTTAAGCATGCTGTTATTTAAGCCGGAGTTGATCCCGTATGCTGGGCAGAGCAGATCAAATGTGTTTCTGTTAGTAGTAATTATCCTCCAGGTTAGGTACATAGGGATTTTCAGCATCGGGTGGTGGTAGAGGAGGAGGGACAGGTCTCTCACCGTAATCTGTAACAACATATTAGCACATTAACAGATGGATGCAAAGTGTCCAAAAAAAAAAGAAGAAAGTTTACGCTTACTATAAAAAGACATTGTCCTCTGGATTATGAGTTGAGCACCATCAATGAACTGATATGTGGCTGTCTTACCATCAGTAAGGATAACATGCCGGAGGCCAGGGTCAAAAAGCAGCTTTAACTCTGCTGCACCTTCATCAGCTCTGCTGGGAGAAGACACAACACTAGATGAAACTAGAGCACTACAGTTAACAACGTTTATATATAGGAATTGATCAAGGACTATGCACAGGAAATGTTTTCACAAATATTATTAGAAGAGAAAATCTTTCAAATCACGACGGTGACTAGTGAGACATGACTGTAATTATATATCATTTCTCTATAATTGTTGACAAAAAAGTTAAATGGCCCTAGCAACTGCAGCTTACATGTCGACCGACCATCCAGCGTTGGGTTGGTCTCTTTCCATTGAGTAACTAACACAGAAATGAATGGCGCAGTCACAATTTTTAGCTGTTTTCACTACCAGACTTCGGCGTCACTAAACATCACTACGATAACTCACTATTTCCATAAAATAATATATGTAAAACATGCGTAAGTGTGTGATTGGTAATCCGTCAATAAGTCCTACCTGCTCAGCACAGGTGCAGAGAAACCACCGATCACGAGAGAGGTAAAAATGAGGCAAGCTAAATATCTACTGATCCGGTCTAATCTATAATCCTCCATAGTGCCTTGGGCATCTACATCTGCAACTACTGCATTAAAACACAACAATAGTCAGTTCTAGAATGAATCGCTGCATTTGTTAGTCTTCAAAAACACTCCGATGCACATTACTACACCCAACATTCTTTCGATTGTACACATAATCACAGATTGTTTGTGCTTTATGTCAATACCTCTGTCACCACTCAGGTCATTTTTATGTTAGACCTCAGCCACCTTCTATAATCAACTATTTAAAACTGGTCTGGCCTCTGTCGCTGCATATTAGGTCAAAACCATAGACGATACAAAAAATGGATCACTTGCAGAACCTTTGTGAAGCTCAGAGTGTGGTGCCATCTTTTTTGGGGTGGGGCGGGGTGTTTTGAACCTTCACTTAGAGACAGCTAAAGAGGACAGGAAACAGGAAAGCGAGAAGACGACACGCAGCAAAAGGGCCACGGGTCAGAATCGAACCCTGGACCGTGCCGGCAAGGACCGAGCCCTTGGACATGGTGGCGCACGCTCCGCCAGGCAAGATAACTGGCACGCTTGGCTGCCACCGTCTTGGCAGTCCTACCTCCGCAGCCACCTGTGTAGATTGTAGAATAGAACAGACGCGTAGCCAAGCGTAAAGACGCTTCTGGGACGCGAGTAATAGGGGAGAACGGGGCAATCGGTTAATGTGAGACACCCCCTGTATCTAGGCAACACCAAACATTTGTGGTCATGTGACATTACATTTTGAAGCCCCTCCCGTTTCCCCTTGGCCATGAAGGAGAGGACCTCATAGTGCTGTGGTAAGCATGTTTTTTTTTCACTAAAATATTTAATATTTTTGCATGTAAAAGTACATTTCCTTGCTGTCAACTTAATCAACTGTTGTGAGACAAATGCTGTCCCACCATGAGGTACAATTAAGTTTAGTCTTAAACATCTTTTAACGTAATATTTCAATAGGCCTACATGTTTTATTTTTAATGTCATAAACATTTTAGAAAAGCCATCATGCCAAGGCAAGACACCAGGAAGACAACCTGGGGAAAAAACCCCCTCGAGGAGATGGAGAGTGCAGCCGCTCAGGTCAAGGAAGGAAAGTCCATAAGAGCAGCTGCAAGGGATCTTAATATTGACAAGTCAAGCCTCATAGCCTCAAGATTCATAAAGAAAAAAGAGGAGGAAGGTAAAATCAGTAGCCTGGGGTGCAGTAGCTGAGGCAAAGTGAATATTCACAGATGAGATGGAGTAGGAGCTTGCCGAACACTTGAAACAACTAGCTGAACAGTTCCATGACCTTCCTCCAGTTAAGTGCTGTCAACTGGCATTTGAATACACAGAGAAAAACAATATCCCTGTCCCTACCAATTGGACAAAGACACAATGTGAAGGTAAGCTAGGGTGTGCAAGAGATCACATGATTCTGTAAGTTAACTAAGGCCAACTCAACTCTTGCCACAAAGCTAAATCTTATAATAATGTCTACCCTAGGTAAAGATTGGTTTGGCAGCTTCCTATCACGTTGCCATCTCTCTGTCCGAACTCCAGAGGCAACATCCTCTTGACAATCTGGCTGTAGTGATGGACAGGTGACAGAATTAATTCTTCAGTTGAAAATGTTTTATGGAGGCTTTACCTGTAAGATTTGGTTTTGATTCTGATAAGGTTCTTCCCTTGCCTCTCATCTTTAACAGGCATACTTTCACTCCCCACATGATTTACAATGTGGATGAAACAGGCGTCTTTACAGTACAAACTGTTGTCCTCCAGATTCTATGATCTCAACTGCACGTCTGCCTGTGTGTTATTCATAGCAGCTGCTGCTATACAGAAATGACCATTAACAGTAAAGTCATTCATTAAGCCTGGCTGACTTTTCAAAAACAAAATTAAATGTAGGGTGCAAAAACATTTTCAAAAGATACCAAGTGTGTCTGGCTGGAAACTGTTTCTCTTCCACACTCTAACCATGTACATTCATTTATTAACTTTAAGCCACCTGTCAATAGGAGGTCATATAATGCCAGACAATTATAAGACAAATATTTTGGCTTTGGTTTTTGGAACCTCTGTAGTTAACTGAAGCCAATGTAGAAGTGCCAAAAACTGCACTTCCTCATTGCTACTGTTATGGAATTTTCTATCCTTAGGTTACATGAGGTCACGTGTGGGCCTTGAGGTCCTTGGCAGTATTAGTTGTTTGGCTTTGGATGAGAACAGTAGGTGCCAGTCTATCTCAACACTGTGGTGGCCAGGGTCGAAGAGACCTATTGCTGCCTTCCTAGACATAATAGATAGCTTGCCGTTGACGTTCCAATCTGCGTAAACAGACATCTGTGTCTCCAGACTAGAATATGCTGACAGTAACACCTCCATGGGTAAAGACATTCTCTTTGACTAATTCTGGGGCGTATAGTATTTGTGGTGTTATCTTGAGGTTTAAAGTTTATCCACCAGGATGAGTTGGGCAGAATGTGAGACCGACTCAGGCACTTCTGATGCACCATGAGAGTGTCTCTAATTCTCCTTGGCCAAGTGTCAATAAATATTACAGCATAAGACATCAGAGGCTCCTGAACACTTTCTTCCCTCGTGACCTCACCATTGACCTTTGACTTCAGTAATTTCTCCACAGCGGTTACGACCAGCTTAAGGGGTTGGAGGAAGTAACATAAAAAAACATAAGTTACGGTTTAAAACAAAGGTATTTATTAAATTGAAAAATCAAATTGTCTTTGTTATAAAAATTAGGTTTATACTGTGTTTCAGATGTTTTAAATCATACAATGTGTACGTTGTGTACGAATTCCTCTTCCTTACATGTTCTGTTTTCACTTCTCTAATATGACTTTGTTGCTGAGGCTGGCAGGGTAAGGTAAAGTTCAGGTAATGTATAAATAGAGGAAGTCAGAAGAGAACAAGGGTCAGGGACGTTGTGATGCTATCTGTATCTGTGGGGAGGTGTCCGAGACAGCCCATTAGAGAGTGTATAAGAACCAACTGTTAGAGCTCCACAGTGAGCCTTTTTCTCTGTAACCCCTTTTGTGTGTTGCACTGTTAAACGCTCCTTCTTGTACAAGAATAATAAATTCAACTCAAGCTTTGATACTTTGAATCCAGTCTTCCTTATTGAAGGGTCATTTGAAAATTCTTATAACAGTCTTAACAAAAGGAGGTGAGGTACTATGGAAACTAAGGGCACACAGATGCTGTTCAACACAACAAAGAAATATAACAAAAAGAGAACTCTAAACAGAGCTTATGTTATCCAAGTTGAACAAAACAGGAAAGAAAAACCTTGCTGTCTAATTTAATTATCAATAACAAAAAACACATCAAAAACAGCATCCCTAAGCTAGTGAATATAACAGAAATCTTCTACTTGTAAACAGCTTCTTCACCACATCACTTTTAGGAACATGTGCCATATAATTTTCCTTTACAGCAAACGTGGGTCTCTCCCACTCTTTCATGTTTCCCTGGATTCTTCTGAGAAATTGTACCAGTATTTTGTCATCCTCAACTTTCTCAATCATGCCACAACGCCGACGCTCCTGTGTTTGGTTGAAAAGTTAACTATGACAAAGTCACCCACGGACAGATCTGTGTTTACTGGATCACTTCTCTCATCCTGAGAGCACTCTTCACAAAACACATTATTAAGTGGGACAGGGACATCACTCTCCTCAGAGCTGCTAACTACGATTTTCTTTTTGGTTGCTTTCTTTTTGGGTTTTCCATCTTCTTTGCTATTTTGCTTTTTCCCTGCAAGTTTCTTTTGTCTTTCTTTATAAGCCTTTTCATTTGCCTGCTTCTCAGGAGTATCAGTTAGAATGGCTGTCTTCACACGCTTTCATTTGGTTTGTGTCCTGGGAGGACATTTAGGAAGTGGTGAATTTCACAAGGAGACATATCCAGGTTTGCTGGGAACAAGTGAATTATCTGCATGGGGTGGATCATCTGCAGGGGCAGCCTGCAGCTCAGGGTTTGGCCAGTCAGACACTATGGATGGTGCAAACGCTTCACCGGGGAAAATATCTCGGTTATATGGGAAAATCCCAGTGGACCTAAATCCAGAAGTGATGTTGCGCAGTGTCACTGCTGACATGAAGGCCTCATTCACGAGTCTTGCAATCTGGTAGATGGAGACTGTTTTGCCAGGGTTGGATCTCATCCACCCATCAAGAGCTCGGCTGTTTCGGGTCTTGAACGGGCCATACATGGTCACAGCGAGAGGCTGCATGCGATGGGAGGTGTGGGGTGGGAGGTTGAGCAGAACAATACCATTGCTATTGTACTGCCTTCAGTGAGATGTGAGCCTTGAGATTATCCAGGATTAGCAGCATGGGACGGTCAGGGGTGCAGTTAGTGTGCTGTATCAGGTGCTCAAGGAACTCAGCCCAGATGTCTTCAGTCATCCATCCCGTTCTGGTGGAGGTACCTTTGGCCCTTGGAGGTGCTCCTATCATGAAGCAGTCCTTAAACTTAACTCTGGGGAAGACTGTGGAGAGGGCGTGGTGCATCAGCTGCAGGAGAGAGGTGTGGGGAGGGCTCAGGAGAGCAGCACCAGGTGAGAGTGATTGGCACACCGGTTGCCTGTTGAGCTAATCACTCTCTCCTTTTAAAACACAGTAGCGTGCTGGACCTGGGAGGAACCCACAGACACACGAGTATGGACGCTCACGGCTGTTGGCAGCACTGAAGAAGAAGACACCCGTGAACGACACTGACTGAGCTGATTGTGTGTAGAGTGTTGAAAATAAACAGATTAAAAGTCATCACTGGTGGAGTCTTACCTGCTGAGAACCCACAGTGGCATCAGACCACGACACATTGGCGCCCAACTTGTTTCAGCAGGAAAAAAAAGACAAGGGATGACAGAGCCACAGCAACCAATTATGTCTCTGGCACAAATGCTGGCGGAGATCGCAGCCATGAACCGGGACCAAGCCGTGCTCAGCAGGCAGCAGATGGCAGCGCTCCAAGGCCAGGCAGAGAGACAAACCCAACTGTTGGAGGTGACGATAAATCGGGCGGGGGCGGCGTCCCCGGCCCCCTCGCTAGTCGGACTCACGCTCCATAAAATGGCTGAACACGACGACCCACAGACATTTCTGGAAATGTTTGAGGCGACGGCAACAGCCGGGGCTGGCCGGGGGCGGAGTGGGCTGCTCCCCCTGTTGTCGGGGGACGCGCAAACTGCGGCACTCGGCCTGCCTGCCTCCTCCCAAGGACAGTATGGGGAGATAAAAAGGGCCATCCTCGATCGGCTGGGTTTCTCCACGGAGGACCATCGCCGCAGGTTTCGGGGAGCCAAGCTGGGACCCGCTGATCGGCCGTTCGTCTTCGCCCAGCAGCTGAAGGACGCGGCAACTCGATGGCTGCAGCCCGGGGATTCCGCTGGCGAGGGCCGGTTAATGGACCAGATTGTCTTGGAGCAGTTCATGGAGGGGCTCCCAACTGTCACCTCAGACTGGGTGCGCTGCCACCGCCCGGCGGACCTAGCCGTGGCCATCACCCTGGCGGAGGACCATCTGGCCGTTCTCTCCAGAGCCCGGGCACATGAAGCCCGGCCAGCCTCTCCCGCCTGTCCCACGCCGGCACCCCGGAGGAGACCTGTGCCTGGCCCCCCGCCATACACACCCGCTCGACCCTCTCCTCCTCCCAGAACTAATCCCCCTTCTCCTCTCTTTTCTTCCCAGGATCCAGCCGCTACAGGTGCTGCTCTCAGCTCGCAGAGGGTTCCTCAGGCGGCAGGGCAGGAGTGTTGGAGGTGTGGACAACCCGGACACTTCCGCCGTGAGTGTCCGCTCATGGAGGTCGGCCAAGTTGTTCGGGTTGTCGGCCCTCCAGCACCCTCCCCCGGTCCAGGAGGGACGTACAGCATTCCAGTAAGGATTCAGGGGGGTACACATCAGGCGATGGTGGACTCGGGCTGCATGCAGTCTATAGTTCACCAGAATCTGATTCGACCCGGGGATATTCACAGATACCCTGTAGTATCAGTGGAAATTCGGTTTAAGGGTAAAAAGCATAGTGTGAAGGCTGCGGTTAGCTCCCGCCTGACGCACCCCCTGATTCTAGGTACTGATTGGCCAGGGTTTGATAAGCTAGTGGGGCAGTGTGTGGGGGTGCGTTCACGGCCGACAGGGATATGGGATATGTGCGCTGTGCTCAGCGGTGACGCAAGGTTGTCCAACACTGCAGACGGGGAGGTGGAGCCAGCGGTGCCTTCACAGGAGGCTCCGCAGGTTCCCGTGTTTGACTCCATGGAAGATTTTCCACTCGAGCAGTCTCGTGATGATACTCTACGCTTTGCCTTCGACCAAGTGATACAAATTGATGGTCACATGGTGCGCCCTGATGCAGCGTTAACATATCCACACTTTTCATTACGTAGGTCAGATTATACAGAGTGAGCCGTGACACTCAGACAGGTGAAATAATTACCCAGTTGCTGGTACCAAAATGCCGCCCGGAAATAGTCTTCCCGGCGGCTCATTATAACCCGATAGCTGGACATATGGGGTGTGAAAAGACACTGAACCGTGTAATGGCCTGATTCTATTGGCCTGGCATTTGGGCAGACGTGCGCCGCTGGTGTGCGTCTTGTCCTGAATGCCAGTTGGTTAACCAACCAGCCATCCCGGGAGCGCCTTTGCGGCCATTACGATTGATTGAGGTCCCATTTGAACGTATTGGGATGGACCTCATCGGGCCATTTCACCGGAGCGCACGTGGATATCGCTTTGTGTTAGTTCTTGTGGATTACGCAACACGATATCCAGAGGCAGTGCCGCTGCGCACCATCTCCGCAAAGAGTGTGGCGCAGGCGCTGTTTCAAGTTATCTCCCGAGTCGGGATCCTGAAAGAGATCCTGACTGACCAAGGCACCCAATTTATGTCACAAACACTGAGAGAACTGTATGGATTACTGGGCATCAAGTCAATTCGAACCAGTGTTTACCACCCTCAAACTGACGGCCTCGTTGAGTGCCTGAATAAGACTTTGAAGTCCATGATCCGTAAGTTTGTTCACGATGATAGTCGCAATTGGGATAAGTGGCTAGATCCTCTGTTGTTTGCAGTGCGCGAGGTACCCCAGGCCTCCACGGGATTGAACTGCTGTTTGGCAGAAGACCACGCAGGGTTTTGGACCTAGTTAAAGAAAGCTGGGAGGAAGGTCCAAGCCCCAGTAAAAACGAAGTTCAATACGTCCTGGACCTGAGAGCAAAACTCCACACACTAGGACAGTTATCACGTGAGAATTTGCTCTGGGCCCAGGAACGTCAGCAGCAGCTGTACAACAGAGGATCTACGTTAAGACAATTCTCACCGGGAGATAAAGTGCTTGTATTGCTCCCATCTTCCAACTCAAAATTACTCGCCAAGTGGCAAGGGCCCTTTGTGGTCACACGACGAGTGGGTGAGGTTGACTATGAGCTTGTGCGATCTGACAGGGGAGGGGCGACACAGATTAATCACCTCAACCTCCTTAAAGCTTGGAGAGAGGCCGAGTCTGTTTCCCTGGTGACGGCAATTGCAGAGAGAGATGAGTTGGGGCCTGAGGTACCAAAATCGACCAATCCTGCCTTTAGAATCAATAGCATGTGCAATCAGTGGGCTACTACTGGTCTAAAGGTACATTGTATTTCTTTTCTGTCCATTTATTTTTTCCAGCTCATAGGTTCACAACATTACTAACAGCATTAGTTTCAGCCTTCTGTCAATAGCTATAGCTGGTCATTATCACACCAATGTGGCACCTTTCATCCAAATATTCATCCAAAAGTGCTTCACAGAGCAAAAAGAGACAGAACGGAAATAGACAAAAAAAAAAAAAAAGATAATGCATAAATAAAATGTGGCCATACGTTAAAATTGTATAATAAATAAAAGCCAAAAGGGGGGAAAACATGAAACAAGGGCCAGTTTAGCAAGAATAAAATTAAAATGATATTTTAAAAAATCCATGAGATGATTAAACTTGTTCTGTCAAGTAAAGGCTTTCAGAGTAGCCACACCCTGTGTGTGTATGTGTGTGTGTGTGTGTGTGTGTGTCCTCTCTGATACAAGCTGGGCTGACGAAGATAAACCGCTGTGGCAGTAGACTCAGTAGAGTTACAACAGAGGAAAGTCGTAGCGAAGTTTTTGAGGCTTATTAATATCCTGTTGATGCTCCGGGCGTTTGGTGGATTTTTACCTGGGAGGGTGAAAAATCTTCTGGTGGGTAAGTCATCAGTATTTTCTCTGCTAGAAAAATTGTGTCTCAAAATATATAGATTTGGAATGATAATCTGATCTGAACTTTTTTAATCACACCTGCCTGTTTTGTTGAACTTCGACTGCAAATGAGACACTGATCCCATCAAAATAAGTGTCTTTCCTACCAGTGTAAAGGTGCCGTTTGAGAAAGCTAAATTAAAGCAAAACTATTTAATAGTTTTCCGCATCTTAATCTATTCTTGCATTAAATATCACTCGATTAATGCTGTTGAATTGTGTTTATTAATGTGACGTGTGCACTCGTGATGGTTATTCTAATTATTAGACTATAATAAGATGTATTATTCACTGATTATTGATAAAATCAGGAAAATTGTTCGTTCATTTGGATCAAACTGTGTCTGAAATAACACATTTTTATATACTACAGTACTACTGTGCGCCATTTTACACTGAACAAAAATATAAACGCAACACTTTTGTTTTGGCTCCCATTTTTCATTACCTGAAGTCAAAGATCTAAAACATTTTCTGTATACACAAAATAACCATTTCTCTCAAATATTGTTCACAAATCGTGTAAATCTGTGATAGTGAGCACTTCTCCTTTGCCGAGATAATCCATCCCACCTCACAGGTGTGGCATATCAAGATGCTGATTAGACAGCATGAATATTGCACAGGTGTGCCTTAGGCTGGCCACAATAAAAGGCCACTCTGAAACGTTCAGTTTTGTTTTTTGGGGGGAGAGATTTTCAGGCTTCTTTTCACCAGCCTGATCAACTCTATGCGAAGGAGATGTGTTGCACTGCATGAGGCAAATGGTGGTCACACCAGATACTGACTGGTCTTCTGACCCCCCCAAAAAACAAAACTGCACATTTCAGAGTGGCCTTTTATTGTGGCCAGCCTAAGGCACACCTGTGCAATATTCATGCTGTCTAATCAGCATCTTGATATGTCACACCTGTGAGGTGGGATGGATTATCTCTGCAAAAGAGAAGTGCTCACTGTCACAGATTTACACAGATTTGTGAACAATATTTGAGAGAAATGGTTATTCAGTGTATTTCAATTTGTGCACTTCTTTTTGCTCATGATCTCACTGCAATGTGTCACATTTAACAGTCCCACCAGGATTTCACGATTATTTTTTTGATTTCTGCGATCAAAATGACTGATTTTGCGGCGGCATTTTCTCATTTTTTGCGAAGAATTTTGCGCCCCTTTTTTGTTGTTTTCTTTACTTTTAAACCGCATCAAAAAGTCTAAACAGGCTTAATAAGACAAAAAACAAGGCAGACAGATTGAGAAACACTGTTTCCTTTTTATTTTCTGTAAGAATCTTAACATTAGTACTAGAGTGTAAAAACGCATTTACCCAAAACAAACAATCAAAATGGTTAGCAGTCACCCATATGCACAAGTGATTCCAACGATCAATGATATAATCTGTACGAGGCCCCATTTGATGATGGTCGAGGACTTTGTTACACGGGCTACAAAATAGTTTTCCTCCGCTTGCATGTAAAATTGCTGGATATTGTTTTGCTCGGTATATATGACGGCAGGTGGGATTTGTTAATAGTCGCCATCACTAACTAACGTTCCCACGGTGGTGTGTGAAAATGGCTGCGCGTGCGTGGTGTGTGTCAAACAGGTGGTGTGGAAGACACATCTATGGCAGAGCCGTTTATTTGATCTATGGTGGAAAACACATATGTGTCGTGGGAAAGGGGCGGCCTGTTTGGTTATTTTGCAATAATTGTGCGACATAGTAGGAAATATGCGGCCTCGCGAAAATATGCGGCATATTGCTGATTACGCGGTAATCCACGCGATCGCAAAATCGCGAAAAACTGGAGGGACTGATTTAATGGATGATACAATGATAGTCTGGTACAATCATGATTTTTATTTTTCTATTTTCATGCCTACACTCCCTACACAACCACAGTGTGTTTGTTTAAGCTCTATTGTTCAACCTGTTTATGTTGGATGCTCCTCGTGGTGCAACTTTCAAGGGCAACGCCTGAGACAATACACCCATGTAAAAATACCTACGTAGATAGATCTACGTATATCTTTCTCTCCCTCACACCAAAACAAACAGACAGAACAGTTTGTCTTTCCACAGTGTCACTGTGAGCAACAGCTAAAACCGGACACACAGTGAAAATAACATTACTGTTATATCTGTAATATTACACACCTGGCCAATAAAGTTATGTATGTGTTTTCATTGCTTTCTGTAAATTCATCATTGCTTTTGCATTTTATTCACCAGCTAACAGATACCATCAATCATACCGGTCCAACAAGAGTTTATTCCTTGGAAAAATTAAAGGCTTGGTCACAGCTATGAGGTATGTGTAACTGCAGATGAACAAGCAAATGAACAAGATATTTTCCATGCGATAAGGGATAGAGTATTTGTAAGATTTACCTAACCTGAGAGCAAAACGCTTCTATGGAACTTTGTGCTCCAGGTATGATCACCTGCGAGAAGTACGTAACACTTTACAGCACTAAGTCACAAATGACCAACTATTTAACAGATTTTTGTGAAACTGGGTCACATTTTATGGAGAAAATGTTTTCTGCGTTCTCTCCGATGTCCTGCTATGCATCAACTCTCCGTGAGAACTGCTGCAGACTAAAGCCAGAGAGGTAGCTATAGCTGCTGTTACCTAATGCCAGCTCCGAATATTAAAGCACCAGAGGAGTGTTAGTGTTGTTAATGTTAGTGGCACTCTGGACTACCGATATTCAGTTACGGGGTGTCGGGGAATGCTGACTTATGCGTGCCAAAACAGGGTTAACCCAAAATAGGGTTACCTAACCCTAACCGGTTTAACTGGTTTAATGAGCGGCTGTTGATGTCTTGTGTTCTTGTGCTTGCTTGATGTTTGGCTGTTAGCAAAGTTGTCAAGTTGCTAGTTCATAAGTAATGTAATCATCACAAATACACATACATGTACAACACATGTTCATATTACGTCATCGGACGTCATTGTACTCAAACTGCGGGTGCTAAATTGCAAAATTGCCAATTTCTATGCAATGTTGCTGTAACTACATTTGTGTAATATCATAACGGTTTCACAGCTAATAAGCTGTTGAAAGATAGATAATAGATAATAGTAGGTTGCTAATACTCTTTGTTATGAAAGTTAAAATGCTCTCTTTGGCAATTTGGATGAATCATGGAAGGCAGCTAGACTCCCAATGAAATCATGAGATCACACGAGAATGAGTTATGAACCAAACTAAATAAGCTATGAACCAAACTAAAACAATAGGACGGTTAATACGACATAATAGAATCATTCAGCCAAAGTCTGGCGCCCAGCAGAGCATGAAGCTGTGATAAAATCAACACTAGGGCTGTGTTTTCCATTGTCTGACGCCCTGCTGTGGCTAATCTCACCATAACAAAAACTGTAGATTATATTACAGAATGTTAGCTGATGACTAATGAGTCTAATGATGGCTAATGAGTTCATTTAGCAAGCTATTTTCCAAGCAGCAACCTCTGTGGCTGTGGCGTGAAGCCAATGCGGAAGTTGCACTGTAGTTCCCCTACAGTAAAATATTCAATTTCACAGCATAAACAAACCTGTTTCCTTGTTCATGACAACTGTACTGTTAGATTTAGACATCACGCATATGATGTCCGTATTTATACTGTCTATGGTACGCAGCTAATTCAGAAGAGTTACATTTTTGGTGTTAACTCTGAAGTTCTTACTGTTAACTCTGATACTCGCTTTTACATTTGAAGCGTTCACTCAACAGAGCAGATTGCACCTGACAGGAAGTCCGACACAGAATCAACGTAATACACTTCCGCCCCCTTTCAAAAGAAAACACAATACGCAGTTCATGTAGCCTATCACAACTTCACATCAACGTTACGTCATGACCGGTAGCACCAGGTCAGCAGTCAATCGATCAAAGGGTCTCAACATGAACGATGAGAGACTAATTGTTGAAGTGGAACAACACACAATAATTTATGACACAACAGATCCTTTTTATAATCTCTTCCACGTCGGAGAAGCAAAGTAAGCTGTTTGTTGTTGTTTCCTTTATACGCAGTTTATCGCGGGGTCTCGCGTATGTTCAGGATTCTTACGTGATCACGTGATCTCGCATGAATACAGCTGGCTTGCTACGCTGCCGTCATGCTGCCATCATGCGCCCGGTGTGAGTTGACGCCGGGCAGAGGACGCAGTAAAACCGTGGAGCAGCCGTTCCGCGGCGCTTAGCTTAAAGTTAGCTGTTTTGCACCATGAGTGAAGTTACGTGCACGGTTAATAACCCCCCTCAGCCGCAACGTCAAAGATTTTACATTGCAAATGTCAAAATAAATGTTAAAATAATACCAAACATAACCATCTTTATTTTAACAGTCCTTATTACTATTATTTTTATTTAATGTTATAGGTCTAACACTTGTGTAGTTAACACATGATCCTCTGAGTGAGTTAATTTTAGATTCAATTGCAGGTCATTTTTGGACATGGAATTTTGAATTCCAAGTCAAGTCAATTGGGTTTTATTTTCATTTGAACCGGTGAACAATGATACCAGACAGTGTGTCGCCAAAGGCCATGGTGCCACATGAAATAATAGATAGTGCAGATGGGATTACATTTGCGTGCACGCATATTGCAAAACAAAACAACTGACAAGAAACAACACACTTGCAGGTGCTACATACTTTTATATACCAGTGCTAGAACCCTGTTTGTTTCTTTCCTCATCAAGACCACACTCGAAAGAACATTTACGCTTCAGGGCTGTGGCATACACTAGCATGTACTCGAAAGAAATCAATATTGTGGGGACATTTTTTTTCGAAAACCTTCAATAAAATGACAGCTTGGAAATCTCTTAAATCTAAAATGACTTCAAACTGTGGCATGTTTAAAATGGGAGGGGAATAGACAGAAAGTGGTTAATAATGGATGAAATAAAGATAAAACTTTCACCCACTTAAGTCAGCTTGCCCATCTCTCTGCATGCTCAGTATAGCATCATACACTGTGTCTAATTAATAACCATATATTATATCCATTGAACTGAAGTGTTTTCTCCTGCTCTTGCATCGTTCCAGGGCAGTCACTGCTGGAATCTCCTGCTGTTTCGTGTTACTCTTGGGTGGCTTCACTTCTTTATATTCAAAGTCAGTAGTTCAGAGTCTTCATTATCACTCATTGGAGATGATTAAATTCATCTTCAAAAATGACTTCAAAATGATTTTATTCCAATCTCCAATAGTAGATATCTAACGAACCTCATCTCCAACAACCTGCTGGTGGGCAGTGGAGGAAAGTCGGTGAGACAGAAAATCCAAATAAATGACACGCTTAACTTTGGGTAAGAAGTCTACTATTTACTTTTGGCTTTTTACGGAGAGGTCATCCATATTTTATAATTACAAGATCTGTATTTTCACCATTTGACAGATTCAATTTGTTTTCATCTCCTCCTTCATTTGAGACTTTAAAAAATACTTAATAACTAAAACACCTGGTGAAAGTCTGGTAGTGTTGAGTCCAGTGTAACATGGTTAAAATCCCCAGAGATGGCGATGAAGGTGTCTGGGTGTTGTGTTTACAGCCAACACAAACAACAATGTCATGGAAGAACTCTCTGGGCATGTAATACGGTCTGAGACCTACTGCCAGCAACTCGATGTCTCTGTTGCACACAATCTCCTTTACCGTAACATGCCCCGGGTTGCACCATCTGATGTTACTAAACAGTGCGAGTCCTCCACCTTTACGTTTGCCGCTGCGTCTGCAGTCCCTGTCCGCTCTCACCGTCGTGAATCCAGGTACATCCACTGAGGCTGTAAACTGATTCAGAGATTGAGCTCCTCACCGTGGGGGAGAGATGAATCATGAATCATGTTTCAAAAATTCAAACTCTTCCTGCTGAAACCACTTTGTGTCATGTTTGACACTTCAGAGGTTTGTGCCATTGCTTCCCAGCCGAGCAGCATGTCTGTCATGGAGGATAAATGTGCTGTTGTAACAAAATAAGTCACATATTTGCACAATGCTGTGCAAATATTTGAATGCAAACGGAAATCCAGAACTAGTTTCAAATTAAACAGTGATGATTGAAGAGTTGCCCCTTTTCTCTACTCTGCTTTGACATTATGAACAGTTTAACTGACACTGAAATCTTGTGTAGACCTCATTTTATTTTCATCAGGAAAATTGAGGAATCACTAAGAGAATCGAGTCAATAAGCAGAATCGATAATAGCATTGGTACTTTATGAGCTTTAAGTGGAATAAAAGGTTGAAAGACAGCCACTGAGTTGGGCTTCATGCTGTTAGGCTAGTAAGTAATATTAGCTGGCTGAATTAAAAGCACTAACTGAAAACATTCACAAAATAAAAGTCCTCAGTTTTACACGTGTACATGTGTTTGTTTTCACCTTCTGTTGCAGGGCTAGGCAGAAGGTTGAGACACGCACAACTTGGAGCGCTCCCATCATCTGGGAGGATGTTTGACCCAAATCTGTTCGACCAAAAGCACATCGAAGGAAAGTCAGCTGTGGCGCTCACCGTGTTTGCTGTTGACAGGTTTGTTTCTTCATAAATTTCGTGGATGTGAGAATATACGTGTTTTTTTTAACGCTTGAATGCTTGTCCAAACCTTTTCTGTTGGCCTGGTAGAGTGGTGCAGTATGAAAAGAGGAAACATTTACTTGATGCCACACAATTCTTTTTTTCTAGGACAGTAGTGGAGGAGGGATGCTTGGTTTTTATTTTTCATTTCACAGCATATCAAAGTGTGTGACGGCATTGTTGTCTATGTTCTAACCTGCAGGGTTAGGGCATTAAAACAGACTAGAAGGTCATGTGAATGCGTACTAAGAAAGTTGTCTCAGATAACATAATATAAAAAACAATGTTGTCCTTTTTTCTGGTGTTTTTTTCATGTAAAATAAAGTTATGAACAACAACAAATGTTTTTTCTCTCTGTCTCTACCTAAGATACCTGGATGCCTACCTCAAGACTTTCCTGATCTCTGCAGAACAACATTTTATGTTGGGATTACCAGTGACATATTACGTGTTCACAGACGTGCCAGAGAAGGTACCAAACGTCATGCTCAATGCCAAGCGACACCTGAAAATCATTCAGGTGCAAAAGTATTCCAGGTGGCAGGACATCTCTATGATGCGCATGAAAACGATATCGGAAGTCATAGAAACGGACATTCGTCACCACTCCAGCTATGTCTTCTGCTTTGACGTGGATCAGGAGTTCAAGGGGAGATTTGGCTCGGAGGCTTTGGGGGATTCTGTGGCTTTGCTGCATGCTCATTTTTACAGACTTCCAAAGGAGAGGTTCACCTATGACAGAAACCCCGAATCCAAAGCTTTCATTGAAACCGGTGATTTCTATTACCACGCGGCTATCTTTGGAGGCTTGTGGGAAAATGTGAAGAATCTGACAGATACCTGCTATGTGAACATCATGGAGGACAAGCTAAACGACGTGGAGGCTCTGTGGCACGATGAGAGTCATCTTAACAAGTACTTTTGGCTTTACAAACCAAGCAAGCTGCTCTCCCCAGAGTACTGCTGGGACCCGAGTATTGGTGACATGACAGACATACGTGTCACTCGCCTAGTGTGGGCACCAAAACATTATGACACACTTCGCACTTAATGGTAGAAGATCTACAAATTGAGGTAATTCTTTGGGGGATAAATGCAAGATTGTCTGCTATACGCTTTGTACGGGATTATTACCTTCAAACAACTCTTGGAGAAACTCTTCTTTCTCTCTTTTAAGAATTCAGGTACATTGAAATCTGATTGTCTTTGTTTTTATTTTTATTATTTTCTTTATTGTAGATGTGAATGATTTTGCAACTGCACTGGGAGACACATTGAAAATTCTTGACATTTTCTGGATTGACTGACCTTCATGTCTTGAAGAAAGAAATGCTAGACTTTCATTCCTCTTTACATAGTTGAGCGGTTCTTGCGATAATATGGTAGTCAGGGCTATTTTCTGGACTACTGCAACACAACTGACGGTCTCAAACTAATTATTTTAGCTGGCCTTTTATAAGCTTGAGATGTTTACAAGAAGGATTTCTAACCCGTAATGTGGCTTTTTTCTCCCCAAGAGTCTTGAAACTGCATTCCAAGTTTAGCCTCCCACTCATGTTTGATGTTGCCAAGTCGAAGAGGAAGCCAGTGCCGGGCAAAGAGGATGTGGCTGTAAAGTTTAGATGTCAGTCCTGTTTGTCTTTGGGATTGAGGTGCAATAACCCCAGTTTACATTTGCTGCTCAGACTTTCAAGGTTGGAAGAGCTGCCATTAAAAGACAGGATGGATTACATAATACCTGTATCATTCCAGAGCACGTTGTGTGCTATCAAACCTATCAACATGGACGCAGAATTTACATAATAATAATAATATATTTTATTTAAAAGCGCTTTTCTAGATACTCAAAGACACTGTACATAAAAAGAACATCAAATCAGCAAAACAATATAAAATATTACACTAAAAAGCCATTAGACTTGTCACACCGCGGTGAAGACAAGCTGGGTTTTTTGTTCTGTCTCCATGTCTTGTCATTACCTGTTTTATTTTGAAAGGTAACTCTCCTCTCGTTTCAGGTCACTTGCCCTTCCTCGCGTGTCACCGGTCTGATTGTCTTCCTTGATTCGCGGTTCCCCCATTACCTCCATGTGTTCATATAGTCTGCGTCTCCCTTTGTCTTGTTGCCAGTGTGTTTCGTTTCGTGCGTCCACTACAGCCCTTGTCCCATGTCCACAGCCAAAGAAATTGTCTTCAAGCCTGTTTTCGCCTTAGCGCTGTTCCTCTTAAGAGTGATTTTGCTTTGTATTTTTCATAGTTCAGCTTAGAGATTTTGAGTTCTACAGTTTCAGTTCAGCCTTTTGTTTTTCCTCCTCGCTAGTGATTTTGGTTTCTCGTTCTCAGATTAGTATGCCTCCAGTTTAGTTTAGCATTTTCTTTATTAGATTAGGTTATCCTCCGGCTGGAGCATCTTTTGTTTGAGTCAGAGATTTCGTAGTCATAGATAGAGTTTGAGTTGTACTTCCTCCAACGGGAGCGATTATTATTTTGATACCTTTCATAGCCGGTTTATTTGCTCTCCTTAGAGCCGTAGTTTTCATAGCATTAGGAGGTTTCATAGCCCTTTTTGTTTTTTCACTTTGAACCGGTTTTCTTGTGAAGTCTTTCAAACTGTCATTTGGTGAGGTCAGAGGGATTGTCAGTTAACAGTGGGGCATGAAACTGCTATTGTGTATGCTGGTTTACTTTTCCGAGGAAAATGGTGTCACTATTTCTTATTAGATTGGATGGCATCCTCTGTTGATTACGCTTACCTGGGCTAGAGCCTTTAGGGTAAAAAAACCCTGTTTGTTCACTCTCTCACACTTACACAAATGGCATCTACCCAGCATCACTGATATCTGTTGCATGTGCCTTTTGCGTCGATGATGGTATATATCTGCAAAGCTGATCTTTTTTATACTTTTCATCTCTTTATCTACGAACAGGACATTGACCCAGATGTGTTGTGATGTGACTAAATGCACTGGGAGTTTTTTTGTTCGTTTTAAATTACCATAAATGACAATGATAAGAATTCGTTTGATTTGTCGAACATTTTGCATGCACTTCACGTGTCGATGAAATGAAATGATGAAATCACCCCTGAAAATAGCATACGTCCAAGGCTGTCTGCCTTATCTTGCTCTCAACTCCCTTTTATGAGAGAGTGCTTTGTGTGCAGATGAAAGATAACATTCAGAATAGTGTTATAAAAATTAGGAGTATACTGGGGTTCAGATGTTTTAACTCTTATAGAGAGTGTGTGTGTTTTCTGTTTTTGCATATCTCTCCCACTCCCCTTGTCAGGCATGTCTTTGCTGAAGCTGGTAGGGAGAGAAGATTAAAAAAAGGATCAAGGACAAGAGAGACAGGTTAGGGGAGGTGTCATTTTGGATAAGAAACATAATGTTCATTACTAAGCGGAAAACCAAAAAAGGAAATTGTTAGTGGGGAGATATCCGAGACAGCCCATTTTAAGAAAATTGTATAAGAATCAACTGACAGAGCTCCTCAGGGAGCCTTTTCTCTGTAACCCCTTTTGTGTATTGCACTGTTAAACGCTCCTTCTTGTACAAGAATAATAAATTCAACTTAAACTT
The DNA here is from genome assembly GCA_036365135.1 of Miichthys miiuy. Classification (NCBI taxonomy): domain Eukaryota; kingdom Metazoa; phylum Chordata; class Actinopteri; family Sciaenidae; genus Miichthys; species Miichthys miiuy. The sequence continues at coordinate 27,404,372 of CM071603.1, forward strand.
TGATACTTTGAACCCAGTCCTCCTTATTCAAGGGTTCTTCTTTAAAAATTCTCGTAACAAATAGAAAGCTTTTATTGCCATTGTACAACAGACATACTGTAAGCACAACGAAATTACAGGGGGCTTCAACGAGGTGCTGGTCCTAGTATAGGTAATAGCATAGTGTGGCGTCGATATAGACAAGATAAAAAACCACAATATAAATACAAAAATACAAGGGATATTCATAAAAAGGGAATGCTGCATCTTGCTTGTATTTGCATAGCAAATGGTAAAAGCAGGATGTTACATCACAGGGTTGTTGCACATTATTACACAGTTATTGCACAAGAGATTTTGCATGTTGGGGGGCTAGTGCATGTGTGCATTCAGGATGGTTATGGCTTTGGGAAAGAAACTGTTCCTGAGTCTGTTTGTCCTGGCTCTAGTGCACCTGTAGCGTCTGCCAGAGGGCAACAGGTCAAACAGGTGATGGGCAGGATGGGTGTTGTCTCTCGTAATGGTCTGCGCTCTGCTGAGGCAGCGAGATGGTATCTGCGTATTCCTATTGTCCATTATCTTACCTTGAAGGGGTTTTAAATCAATTATTTTTCAGTTCAACTCACTTTCGTGACAGTGCTTCGTGTACAGATGATAATATATTAATAATAAGCTTGATTCATATCGCACCTTTCAAAACACAGTTACAAAGTTCTTTACAATAAGCCAGAGCACTATAAAACAAACTACAATGACAATAACAATAAGTGTAAAATGATGAATAGGAAGGGCATTTTTAAAAGTTGACACAGAGTTTGCAGCCCTTATTTCCTCACACAGGTCACGCCACAGTCTTTGATCCCTGACTGCAAATGCTCCGTCACCTTTATGTAAATATAATTGGACTGTGGGACAACCAGGAATGACACATCTGAGAATCTCAGGGAGCGAGGGGAGATATAAGGCACTAAAAGTTTAACTAAATGACTTGGGTCAAGGCCTCTCAGGGCTTTAAAATCCACTGTAGATAAATGATAAAAGATAAAATGATTTATGTATTTGTTTATTTAATGGATTTAGTTTCTTTTTTTTATGTAAATATATATGTTTGGGTAGAAAGATTGCTAATTGAGTACTGGAGAAGGTTTAAATAAGCATATGCTTCATCCTACTCCTTTTCGGACATGTTGCGTTCACATTATTATTTTTGTTTTGACTATTCTTATTGGATTTCTTTGTTTTCAGTTTACTTTGTTATGTTACTCGCACATGTTCGAAATAAACCGAAACTGAACTGAACTGAAAACTCGGACCATTCCTCACATGGGTAAACACCCAAACTTTAGTCTCATCACACAAAACCAAACCGACGTGAAACCTCCAAAGCACAAACTGTGCAGCACAGCGACAATTGCACAATGCGGTGCGCAAGCCCTCGGGACATGAGCCAACAAAAAAAAAGACATTATAGTAAATCTTATAAGTCATATTGTCAAGCTTTCAATCCACAACTTTGCTAGGTCATTGTTTGTGCCCCCTTGTGTGATGTGACTCACCAGTGTTGTGAAGGTGCTCTTGATGACCTTCTTCTGTATCAAAAAACAATTAGGGAGCCCGAGCTGAGCCCGAATGTCCTCATGGCGAAGGCGTGAGCCCGTCTACTCTTTTACCTACATTCGGGAAAATCCAGCAGCTTCTTGTCTGAGGCTCTCTTACACTGTGCACGGGATGGCGAAGAGAGAACAGCTTTGGACTAATGAATGGAGCCTGACCAAGACTAAAGCAATGTGAAATATGAAAGTAATAAAGTAATTCATTACATTGTAAACAAAACAATGGTGATATGATGCTGAAAGTGGAGTAACATGATCCAAGACTAGCAGCAGCATTCTGCTGGATCACCTGCAGTGGTAATATATGTTAAGCTTAATATTAGAGGTTTACAACGCCATAGGGAACATTTAAACTACACTTTAAATAAACACAAGGCAGCTCTTTAAATCAGATGTGTTTAAGCACTGGTAACTCGCTTCCTGAACATTTTAATACTTGAAAAACTAGGTTGGGATGAACAGGTGAAGTATAACAGATGAATATACACAGATATATATTTAAGGGTAGTGCAAAAGGTAGCTGAACGGCTGATATTTCACTCTGTGTGTGTTTGTTAGATGAATGCTGCGTTGTACTTTCAATGGTGACTTTTGCTCCTGACATGAGGGACTAATTTGACAGTCTATATGTTGTTGATTAATTTTGGTCATTATCATTCATTTTGTTGTCCAATACAGATTTATAATTGCTTCCAATAAGACTCCAAAGACTCCCGTCGTCAGCCTTTATTTGAAATGTGTTTACCTCGCTGTATAGTTGTGCACCTGTACACATACTTATTTTATGCCTTCTATGTTTTCTGTGCCCGAGGCTCTAAAAAAAACTCTGCTGTACTGTATGATTGAGACAGACATGAGAATTGCATGTTAAGATCCAACCTGCCCAGCCCAGCCCACCCCCATTGCTCAGCATGAACCACACAGCATCCACCTGTGTCATTCAGCTGACCTCAGATCAGCTTGGACCTGTCTGACTGAAAGCATTGATGCATTATTCATAGACTGCCACCATCTGGCGTATCAGCGCACCCTGCCACCTTAGCACTCACCCTGTCAAAGACATGCAGTAAGAAAAGGGCAGTATAATATCAGAACAGTCTTTGCTTCAGTGCCAATAATTCACAGGCCAAATGAATAAGTTAGGGGTATGTTAGCAACACATTTTTATATTCATCTGACAGAGAGGATTCGGAGAAAATGTGAGTTTGTGCGAGGATTATATGCAACAGATTCCAGTCTTAAGATTCGTGCCCTGCATGTTGATTAGAAGCACACTGTAATGGTATGCTGTTTATTGCACGAGACTGCTCTCACGTTGTGTGTATGCTGATATTCTTGGCCACGCTACCCTGGACGTTACCTCGGATCTGTTCACCAGCCATTCTGGTTTGAACATGAACATGTTTCCACATGAAACATATCAGTGTTTGACCTCGGCTGTATCTATGGCGTGTTTGTCTCCTCCTCTATCTCTGTTTGATCAGATGCTTGGGGAATACAACCACTCAGTGCTGTGTTACGAGCAGGCACTGCAGGCCCAACCGGGCTTCGAGCAGGCCCTGAGGAGGAAACATGCCGTGCTCTGTCAGCAAAAGATAGAGAAGCACCTGGAAGCTCAGCACAGGTAGACAAGCACTCGTACATACACAAGCAAAAGCTAAATATTACAGACCTGAGAAATTGAATTTAATATCAAAACTTTCACAGACCTGCACCATTGCATGCAACTGTGAAAAAATTGATTAATTAATTAAAATGTAATTCCTTGATTGGTTTGAGTATGCACTGCAACGCCGCTTCCCAGTTTGAAGAGCAAAGAGTGAATGTCAGAAAATGATGCAGTTCAGTCATCCTAACACTTGAGGGTGCTAGTGTCAAGTCTACCTTAAATACACAGCTGTACCTTCACATCAGATCATTCACCAATCCATGAGATGTATGTGTGTTGTTCCCTAATTTGCATCAGTTAAAAAACTCTGTAAAACTCCGCCCCCACTGGCTTCTCCCTCTGACAGGCTCTGTCCACCTCTGTCTGCCGCATGGTATTTTGTTTCTTTTCATTTCATGCAGCATCTCGTACCCACTACACGTTACACTCATGCATGCACGCACCTTCACCACTGATGTACTGATAAACACACCTCATTGTTTCTTTCGTTTAAGTTATCTGTGCTTTTGAGTTCTTAAGCAATAAATCACTTTTACTTTGCCTTCAACCCGCGTCCCAACCTCTGTTTTTGTCATGGCCTTACAGCCCTGGTCGTGACAGTGTGAGTATGTGTAGTATTTTAGTAAGGAAGGACCCAGAGGATGGTGTCAAACAATCTCTCAAAAAATAAATGTATTGCCTTTTCTCCCGTGGATCTCACTTGTTCAACAACAGCTTGTAGCTTCACTGACTCCGCAACCATCCCCATCTTTTTAGTGCTCACCCTTCAAAGGTGATCTGGAAGAAAAATAATCTTACTGCTCGAGTTTGACTACACTAGTACTACTTTTGACAAGGCTGCAAACAAATCTTAGTTTAATTTCTGTCCCAAGAAATATGAAGAACTTTTGATGGTAAAGTTGCTTCTTTGTGTCTTGATCTGATTTTGTCTTCCGTCAAGATACTCACACCAATTTCTTTGAAACTGTCTTGAGTCTGGATGAAGAAATTTTAGGAATTTTAAGAAAATTCGGCTTTTAGAACTCAATAAAAAACAAATGACTTGATAAGATGCGCTGCATATGTTGTACCAAATACTGGATTTGACATACAGTACAGTACAGTCCCAAACTCTCCACACGGTGGCGCTCAAAGCACGCAGAACCCACTATACAGTTTTACTGGGAAGAAGCAGAAGCACACGTAATACTGTAAAAACAACATCAGGATAAAAACAACACAATAATTCAAAGAATGAGAGATTTACAAACAGCAGAATAAAAACAGTAATATTTTAGCAGACAATGTCCAAACTGGTTACACTTCTGTCAGATGATTAGAAAGTTTGTTTCTCTTATCCTGTGACAGACAGCACATTGCTCCAACATGCAACCACAGTCAATCACAGTTGTTTAGGCACATCAGTATACAAACTGACATTGTTTGGTGGCTTTAATAAGCTTGTGGTTATAGAGACAAAGTACCAACATGAGATATAATATCATTCATGACTGCAGAGTGATGATATGTGTCTGTCCTAAGAGGATCATCTTTGTATACCTGGAGGTTTGCCAGCTAGCTAACAGTGCCTTCTTTCTAAAACCTCTTCAGAGATTTAATCCAACATTATTGGCAAGCAGCTCTGCCTGTAAAGTATTTCTAATACAGCTCATGGCACATGACACAGTTGTAAAAGATAATCCACTGTGCAACAGACTTTTCTAGTGTCCATGGTTGGGCTCTGCACTGTAAATCGGTGAGAGCATGGTGGCTCTTAATATCTGCTGTCTTCGTGACAGAAAGAAATAATATGAAACATGACTGTGCCAAAGCTCATAAAGAACCAGCTCAGGAATCAACAGTAAATGACGTCAAACGATCAAACGAGGCAGAATATTGTCAGATGCTTTTCTGGAACAAATAATCACCTCTGAAGTGATGCGCGCACATGCGCGTGCTGGACTTACTTAAGTACCATTGCAATCACCATTTCTATTCTACTTTTAAAAGGACATACTGTACTTTTTCTCGACTGATGGTGGTGATGGCTTCAGCTTCACTAGTTACTTTGCAGATTCAAATGTCACTTGCATTACGAAATGAGATTATAAATTATGTCTGTCTTAAAAAAATGTCCAGGCATGGCCTCAACGGGATGACACGATGGATTTTTAACCCTTTACAGGGAACTCATTGAAATACTACCCTGGAGTGTTATTGGAGACATTTTTCTTGTGTCAGTTTTAGGCTGCAAATCAAAGTCAAAGAAGTTATCGTATACGGTCACTTGCCCACCTATGGTAGAACTACAGAACTTGTGACACTTATTTCAAATTATCACGCATGTGATACGGTGAAAAAAATGTTAGGGTTAGGGTTAAGGTAGGATCCAGTAGAGGCCATAACAACGTTACCTGTGACATAGCCTGACATTTGCTGATTGGCTGAAGAAATCCACGTGATTCTGCTCCTTCACTGAGAGACGCAAGGCATGGAAGTTACCATACATGGTTCCTCGCCTGATAAAGGGTTAATATTAGAGGTCCAGGACCAGTGTGTAATATTTTGGGGGCTCCATTGCCAGAGTATGGCAGAAATGAAGTCCAATATTCACAACTATGTTTTCATTAATGCACAATCACCTGAAAATAAGAATAACGTTTTTGTTACTTTAGAACAAGCCTGTTATATCTACAGATGTCACGGATCCTCTTCCATGGTTTCGGCCACCATGATTCTACAGTAACCCAGAACGGACAAACTGTATTTTCTCCAGCGCACTGGGAAGGGGTGAAATGAGAGGGTTGCAATACCCACATTCACCACTAGATGGCATTAAATTCCACACACTGGTCCTTTAAAGAGTTTCAAGAAAGGGATCAAGGTTTAAAGGTTTTCTCAACATTACAGTATCTTTAGTGGTATGTTGAAGATATCTTCAGTGTTTGTGCTCTGATGCCAAAAAAGAGCAATTTGTGATTTGTGTGGTATTTTATTTTTAAATACTTCTCCCTCCACTCAATGTGTGTGTTCTGCTTTAAATTCAAACCATGTCAACATTTCTTCATATGACTTTGGATCTGCAAGACTAGTTTCAGTCTCAGGGGTTCACCTGGGAGTGAAACAGGTGGAATCACCTCCCGGCGCCCTTCAAGTCATCTCCTTCTTGTGTGTGTCAGGTGTCTCACACACACACACAGAGCTGCTGGGTCCATTTGAATGAGGCAGCAGTCTGGTCTTCCATGGTAGAAAGTGAACACACACAGCTGTGTTTACACTGTGTGGTCAGTCTCCTGCAGATGCATCAGTTCTTCCTCTGGTGTCCTCTGGTACCAATCAACATATCTATGAATGTGCCAACTTCAGTACAAACACTATAATTTATATCATTTCCATCAGAATTCTCTTGAGGCATGTCAGGAGGGCTGAAATGATTAGTTAGTGATTAAAATAAATCTACAATTTTGATAACGGATTATTCTTTTGAGTCATTTATCCGGAAAAGTGATAAACATTCTCTTGTTCAAACTGTTTTCCTGGTAGGTTTTTGCTAACTTTATCTGTTTGTTAATTGAGTGCATTTGTTTTTTGGGCTGTTGGTCTGACAAAGCAAGTTATTTGAAGACATCAGGCTCATATTTCTGTGATATTATGGACTACACTGAGTTCAGAACATATGCAAAGCACACATGTCACACAATGGATGCATCATTTTTGCATATTTATACATATTTAAGGGGACATTCAACTTGAAACAGGGGACAATCCTGGACAAACCATGACGTCCGTTACCGTAATCAAGCAGCCTTACAAGTCAAATGGGGCACCATTCATACTGACTGAAAACTGGGAAAACAAAATAGGATTTATTTCATTTTTTGTCTACAATACTATCATAAAGCATTGTTATTGTACCAAATAAGGACATATTAGGATATTTAATCCTTTACATGCTATATGGGGCACACATGAACCAATAATTATTGTGTTTGCCAGAGAAACAGACATCCTACATACTAGTTATTAGTTTTGGGTCAATTAGATCCCAAAGTGGTCCAACTCTTATTGGACAGTTTATGAACAAACTGATGTAAAACTCCCAAGAAGAGAAGTCTGAACAGATTTATGAAACACAAGCAAACAAATGAAGGTGTGAGTCAAACCTTCTAAATGTACTGCAGGTTGTTTTGCTTTCCAAAGACTGACAGAGTCTGCTCAATGAAATGGTGTTGGCCTTCCGTTTTTGGTTTCAAGTCCAACTTGGAAAAATACCGAAATTCATTTAAGGTCAGGATGTTATGGACTCTTAATGATGCATATATTTTTATTTTTATTTTATTTTCTAGAGCGTGACTCTAGGAATGGCAGTGTTGGTCGTTTGATCCACCACTTTAGTTCTTGTTGAAATATTTCAACAATTACTGGATGGATTGAAGCTGACTGACTTTGGTGATCACCTGACCGAGCGTGGTCGTTTAATTATTTTATTTATTTATTTATTCAGGAAAGAACTTTCAATACTCAACAGTTTTGGATTAATGGGATTTAACAGTTGTAGCTCTGTGTAAAAAGTCTACTTGTCAATCCATAAACAGAGAGTTTGACAGCTCATCACTGAGATCCCAAACAGAGGTAATTGGCCTGATTTTCACCCTCACCCTCAGCACTCACCTGTTTGTCATTCCCTCATTAACTCCCTGGTATATATACCAGTCCATGTGCACTAGTTCTTGTCTTTGTGTGTGTTTTAGCTTTCCAGCATCCAATATTTTCTTCCCTGTTTGTTGAGTCTGTTTGTTTTTAGGCCTGTATTCTTTGAATTCTGCTTCAGACTAGCCCTTTTGAACCTTGTTTGTCTCCTTATAAACTTTACCAGCGACAACTCACTTGAATATTTGCCTCCCAAGTTGTGCATTCGGGTTCCATTTGAACTATGACAATAACATGTTGTATGGTGGACTTCTGAAACATGATAAATTTGAGCCAAAGATCTGACCACTGATCTGAAGCATTTATATACTGTAGGGATACACAAGTGATGGACAGTGGCTGTAAACAATGGAAGTATTCCAGGAAGCATCACATTTACTTCAAACTTGTAATTGGTAAATACAAATTGTGATTACCAAATTGTAAAAGATATTTTCACAAAAAATACAGACACAGCATGCAACAAAACCCCTAACATTTAGTCCTCCAGCCTTGACGGTGTAACCTCATTAGAAAGCCTAAAAAAGTGCCTTTAGCTGCAGAAAAACAGCCATCTGATGGAAAGGTCACTCACAGGTAAACGAAACTGCCACCTATTTCTCAGCTATGCAGTAATCAGACCCCTCCACTGAATAAATAGTGTGATAAAGGTTGTTAATTTCTCCAACGTGCCATGTTTTTGGAAGCAGCGGTTTCAGGTTGGGACATACTGACATCATCTTCCCCTCGTGTTTTATGAGAGGTGACCTCTGTTGAAACCCAGCTATGAAAATATGGAGGTGAACTGGAATTACACAACCAACTGGCACATAAACATGGTGAATATGAAGTCAGTAAGTGTACAGACAGTGTCAAATCTGCCAGGTCCATGCCAGGGTCATTACCAAATGAAAATGGTTCTTTTCTTAGAGCGCTTGTGAGCAGCCCGCTCAAACACAAGCAAACAAATGAAGGTGTGAAGCAAAACTTCGAAATGTACTGCAGGTGGCTTTGCTTTCCAAAGAAAGCAAGAGTTGACTCAATTAGTTCCATTTTGGGTTCAAGTGCAACTTGGTTAAATCCATGAATTCATTTTAAGATCAGCGTTATGGATGCCATGTTAGCAGCATGGCAATGTTGCTCAGTTGTTACTGTTACTTTGGTCAATTGGAACTTTGTCCAGATATTCATGGTCCCCAGAGGAAGAAGCTGACTGACTTTGGGGACTGCCTGACTGGGCATCACCATTAACTCAAATTTAGTGCGTCCAGAACTTAATTTATCGTTTTGTGTTTAAAGACCCGTAAAACTCATGGCAATGCCATCAGTCTTAGTTGTTTTGTACTAATTAGCAATTATTTCCATGCTATCATGCTAAGCTAAGATGCTAAAAATGGTAAAGATTGTGTCTGCTTCACGTCCACGTCATGTCATTGTGAACATGTTGCAAATCACAGCCTTTTAGGGCCGCTAGCATGGTTATTTTTTATGTTTTATTAGGAAAGAGCATTGTACCTAGCCCAAACACCTTCAACCCAATGACCAAATTTCAAGTTTTCAGTGCTTTTTTGTTTGTTTTTTTTTTACCCTATTAGCATATTGTGGGTACCACACTTCAGTTCATTCTCCTGTCAGGCGATAGCATGTCTTTTTATGAACACATTGTCCACAAAGCAGTTCAGGCAAACCTCTCTGGACAGAAGGCATCTAGAGAAAAGCTGTTGAATGCATTTTGTGACTTTGTTCCCATCAAACTCTGTTTATATACAAGAGTAATAATGCCCCAGTGTGCCCAGAGGCCTACAGAAACCTATAACTGATCTAAAAAGAAATTCCTGTGGATTATTCTGCTCTTTTATTCTTTTGTAAACTCTAATAAGACACAACAATATAAAAGTGGAGCTTTGTTTGGTGAAATGAAGGGCAGATTTTAGAGGTTTTACCCCCCCCGACTCTCACACTGATCTCTGACTTTGAAGAAAGTCGCTTTCACAGAGCCCTAAACACAATAGATCCCCCTCCCACCCTTGCATGCCCTTGTGAGAGGATATATGTCAAAGCTGTAACATCATATTCCAAAGTATCACTTTGACTCTCCACGGGTCACATTCCTTCATGATGGTGAAGGACGTGTGAATGGTTTTCACCGTGTGTAAGGAGAGAAAGGAAAAGAAGAAGAGTTAAAGGAAAAGGAGGACGAAGAAAAGCAGAGAAAATTGCACGAAAAGAACAGGAAAAAAGAGTAAAAAAAAAAACAGAGTTATGAGAGCAAAGTCCACTGACATGGAGCAGCATCTGGCACGGCTCATCCTTCCCATCATACACATTCCTGTCTGACACGCTCACAAAGCACCATTGTAATGAACTGGATCTGACTCATATCCTCACTGCTACAGTACCTACCCTATAAGCTACGACCACATACACACAATGACACACACACACACATTTGGCCTTGAGCCACATCCATTGTGCAGAATTAGGGGCTGACAGTTTTAATACCACCTGTAAATGATTCTCTACTGTACAGAGAGGAGGTGTGAACTTCAAAAGATGGAGGAGGAGGAGGAGGAGGAGGAGGAGGAGGAGGAGGAGGAGGAGGAGGAGGAGGAGGAGGAGGAGGAGGAGGATCTCCACGGTGACCAAGGTCTCACTTCCCTTCACGATTTGCAAATAAACACGGACGTCATTTCAGTTTTCACAGATGAAATGCTTTGTTATTTTCCGCACACTGAAACAAAGAGAGAAATAACTTCATACAAAACACTTGCTAAATTCACAAGAAGGGCCAAATAATTAAGACTTTGTTGTTGACAGCTTTTCAGAAGGTTTATGTGGTTTCTCCTCATGCAAAAAACAAAAATTACAAGATTTTTTTTTTTTTTTAAGAGTCTGTGTACTTTCACCACGGACAACAAAGAAGTGGCATATTGGTTACAGTTGAACTGTATTTGTAAAATTTGACATGTTTGCGGTCAATAAAATGTCGTCGTCTTTCATGAATTTGGTATAAACGGGGATGAAACAATGTGTTCAAACACATCTGCTAAATGCACATCAGACATGGAGTAGCCATCGTGTGCAGTACGATAATGCAAAACGACTACATGTATTGGACTGAATACTGAATTGACAAGAAGGCACAAATGATAACTTACCTTGAAAGTTTGTTCTCTTTTTAAATTGCACAATTTTTAAAGGAGTCTGGAAATATTGTGGTTACTAGTTCAGTGTTAATGTTAAGTATATTCTGAATCTAAAAACTCGAAATAAATCTAATATACATCATATCGCTGAGGCTAAAAAAAGGTAGTTACCAGACATCAGGCATGTTTATCTCATGTCAAATAATTTAAGAATATTGAACAAATAAGAGGTTATTGTCTTAAATGAAATACACAAGTGAAGCAATAGAACCTCGGTAGTAGTCAAGTACAGCAGTGGAGTGAGTTACTTTCTCCCTCTGGATACAGTTTTACAGTTTTTGTTATTCTGCAGCTGTGGTGATTAATGAAAGTCAATGATGACACTTTACACAGATACAGCCTCTCCTTTTAACAGGTAAAGCACACTCATCTCCTTTTTTTCTTTTTTATTGACACCAGATATTTTTAGGTTTCCATGGAGCCACACGGGGGAAAGCAACATCTAATTTATGTTTTTACTGTGTTGCTGCTGCGACTAGTCAATATCTGCCAGTGCAGTAGAATTAATTAGGCCTGTTGCTTTTATTGTTTATACAGTGCAGTCGGAAAGCATCAGGGAAGAGAGATGGGTTTTGTTTTTTTTTTTATAGTTGTCTCTGTACTCTCTCTGTTATCTTTGCATAAAATGGACAATTTCCTGCAGCGTCCATCAGTTTAAAGCCAAGAGCCAGGACATTCACCTTTAGTAACTGTTCACATATTACATATTATATTGTACTGAGTCTAGTTATGAACTATAAAGTAGTTATTTGACATGTGTTCTTAGAAATAAGTGAAATTTAATAACTTTTGCCCTGGTTCTTGCATCATCAGGTCAACAAGTTTTCTTCAGTCTTCACAAAAGCTGAAGTTCAAAGCCTGTTACGTTCTCCTTGTTTCATTAATGCTTAAACAGACGCAGTTTTTTTTTTTGTTTTTTTTTGGGAGTGCTGCACCCACAGAGTGGAACGTCCTCGGGGCAGAGGTGTGTGTCCGCTAAATGGGACAAGAGAGAAAAATCCCCAAATTCCCTCTGTGAATGGCACTGAGTAATTAATCTCCAGCAGGGGTTTGCCCTCCTCTCTGACATATGAGTGACACACAGGCTGTGTGTGTGTGTGTGTGTGTGTGTGTGAGGTGTTTGATTGCCTCTCCCCCAGGCCTGCTCCATCATGTTCTCTTCTTCTTTTGATGTTTCCCCCTTTTCTTTTTCGCGCCTCTCTTCTTCCTCTTTTCTCTTTGCTGCCCGCTGTGCTCAGTGTCCTCTTTATTCCTCTTTACTTATTTTGTTTTCTTTTTTTTTTTCCATTGTAAAATGGATCATACGGTGAATGTGTGCATGCCCAATCAGAGCTGACATAAGGCGTGGGAGGTACAGTACATACAATGCCGTGGTGTCTGCAGGATTTTAAAGTTATTTTCAGGTGAACTGTTCCTTTAAGTGACTGACTTCAAAGCTGTTCTAAAAAAATAATTTAAGATTGGATCACACTGTTATGTACAATGTGAAAGAGGTTACTTATTAAGGACAAAACCACCAAGAATTATCACCAACTCTGCAGTCCCACACAGCTGTACAGGGCTTTTTAGCGTCTTTCAGCTCATTGTTTTGATTTTATAGTCAGCGTCTTTTTAATGGCGTGATTCACAACTCAACACTGCCATTTTGAGCAGCAGCAAGCAGTTTGTTTTTCAGCAACAAAGCTGTTAAACCCATCGAACTTGACCAGCACCAAGTGGAAGACACACAGTTAGCAAGTAGCTGGCGAACATAACTTAACCAGATTTTTTTTTTCTCAGGTCTTAGTACAGTAGAGACAAAACCAGAGCTAAAAGGAGCATGAATAGATATCTTACATTCGCCAGGTAGCCAGAAACAAAACTTGAAAGGTTGCTAATTTGCTACATAGGAAGCTTGTTCGCTCATATGACCGCAGGGTTGGGTTAGATTCAAGGCCAGTGGGGACACGTCTTTAGCAATATTTTGGAAAGGAAATATTACACTATATTTGGAGTCAATTAATACAAACCACATGGCAGCTTTTGACATTAGTAATGTAATCCATGTAACATAAGGTGTGAAAGTATTTAAACGTTAGTCCACCACAGAGTAAAGCACTTGTTTAGAAAATACTCGTTTCATGAGGTTAAGGTTATAATTTAAAAAGTTTCATAATTTTAAAATTGCCATTTTTAAAAATGTAATCAAGTCATTCTTGGGAATGTATCTAATTACACATTTAAAATGTAATCTGGACTGATCAGGGTTACTTATTTCTTTCTGTGATAACATAATCTTGATCTCATGTAATCCATTACTCCCCAACCGTGTATGTTCGCCACATATCAATGCTGGATCTGAGTGACTGCAGTTGCCCCCTGTTGTTTTTCACTTTGATTTAACCACTTATTTATTATTTTGCCTGTTTAACCCTGGCCTTACTCCTTCATCGTCCATTTTCCTTGTCTTTCTGCCTCTTAGATGTAACGAACATACATCACTGAGGAAGCCTGCCTTTCCTATATCTGATGAGTGAAGTCCTTTCTCTTAAAGCCGATCCGATTGGACAGATTTGAGCAGCATTTTTCTCCAGAGATTATATCAAGACCAGTTCCAGCTCTGATGCATTACCATTAATTAAAATGAACATGCCTGGAAAAAGAATGGATTTTCAAAAATGTTATACTTTAAATGTAACCACTCACACACAGACTTCAGTGTGTCTGCGTTTATCATCTGCAAATACTGGAACATTTTATTTCCCATAATTGTGCTCCTTTAAATAAAATCTTACTGGTGACCAACAGCGATGGTCTATGGGCCGTAACTTGAGAAGCAGCTATTTGTGAGTAACACAGAGTGTGTGTGTGTGTGTGTGTGTGTGTGTGTGTGTGTGTGTGTGTTAGTGCTGCAGAGGAGGAAGGAAAGAAAGCCTGCCACATTAATGACAACCACACTTATGTAAAGCTCCACACAGTATTTATAGAGTCAGCTGGGCTTCAGAAGGCCACAGTCGGAAAGTCCGCAAACCACAAGTCATGACACACGTGCGCGCACACACACACACACACACTCACAACATGTTTTAATTCATCACGTGCAGAACACAAGAAAAGATCCAGTAACGCTTTAAATTACAGCCCTCGACGTACAGCGTCATTCTTGCCAATTATAAATGTGTTTGAAGTTTCCAGATTGTTACCCCCCTTTTATTCACAAACTTCTCGTCTTGTATCTACATGTATCTATTGGTACAGGAATTAAATACAAATTACACTATAAACTGGGAAGATTAAGCTGCTCCTTGGTTTCTGGAACTGTATCAAACTATAAATGTGTAAATGAGAGGTGCTGTACATGGGATCCATCTGTGTCTCCATCACAATAGGAGGGCAAGGTGGAAAATCTCTGAACAAGTCGCCAGTTCATCACAGGGCACATAGAGACAAACAACCATTCACATCTACGGGCAACTTAGAGTCACCAAAGTGCATGTCTTTGGACTGTGGCAGGAAGAGCAAAGAGAAGATGCAAACTCCACACAGAAAGGTCCCAGCCGAGGTTCGAACCTTTATACTGTGAGGCGACATTGCTAACCACTGCCCCACCATGCCATCCCCATTGCAACATGATAAATACACCATGGAAAATAAGAAATTAATTTTCATTTTCTGTAAAAGGTTTTTCTGCCGATCTCAGCTGATGAGAGGCAGGGTACATCCTAGACAAGTCACCGGTTCATCGCCGTGCTGACACGTCGAGATAAGCAACCATTCACACACACATTCACAGCTATGGGCAATTTATAGAGTCAATTAAGCAATTAACTGGGAGGAAGCCGGAGCACCCGGACAGAACTCAAGCAGACACGGGGAGAACATGCCATGTAACATGACCTGTAAAAAGGCCAAAACATGACAGTAAAAGACCGTAAAATATCCCATGATATATGACTGTTTTCCTGTATACAATAAAAGTCATATTTTAAAACCTTCATTTATTTGCCACAGAATAAAGCAGTATTTTATATTAGAGACTAATTGTACAGTAAAACACCGTAATATTTAATGGCATATTTGTCTGTCATGCTTGGGCAGTTTTTCACTGTAATTTTAAAATATGGAATAAAATGCCAACCTTATATGGGAAATCTACAGTACTAATATCATATCATAATATTAGAAAAGGTTATACCTTTTTATTTATTACGGTAAAATTCAGGCAACCACAGCTGCCAGTTTTTAACCGTTTAAAAACAAGAATTTCTGTTTTACAGTGTGAGTTCTTCTTTGAAGCAGAGGCATATTTCTGACTTGGCAATCTGAATCAGTCGCGAGTGCCCGTTCACCGCCCAACACATTGTTGGAGGGCCTGTTCATTCCACGGGCCTCCAGTTCAACCACACCGCCTGCCCTATCTATATTTACGCCTCTGGAATCAGCCCCGACGGGGTGTCTCTGACTGGACGTTGAGCTTACTATAACTTCAAACTTTCTCTGTTATATTTACCAGAGTTACATCTGTGTGTTTACAAAGCAACCGGGGCAGCTACACAGACACATATACACAACATCAGCGCTGACACATCTGTATCTGTATATATTACAGAGAACTTGGAAATAAATGTGTACAACTCCGCTGTAAAGGAGGAAGTTCAGAGTAAGAAGTGCCTTCGCCCCTCTTTGCTCTCCTCTGACCGATTGTTAATGAGCATATTTCACGTGAGTTTTTGTCATGCTTTGTACAACACACAGCGTGTCAGGGATGACAGGAAGCAGCGGTGTAAGGTATAGCAGTTATGGCCTCGGTGCCAAAATGTGTCATCAGTGTTGCACTGCAGGTGTTTGACAGGTGACATTTGAGTTTAAAATTTTGACCTTTCATCATGGTGTCCTCATGTGGCCAATTATTGTTAGAGGCGTTGCTGGATGTGTTCTGCAAGATTAATGTCAATACACTGTCAGCTTTTCCAAGGTGAGCGATGGATTAATGCACTTAGCCATTTCTTGATTTGAATTTGAATTTAGCATTTTATTAATCCCTCCTGGGGAAATTCAATTTTTAAGCCAATTGTTGAAAAAGGATTTCACCAAATCACATTTGCATGACATTGTAGAACATTTTCACAGCTATAGAAATAGTCCTAAGAGTAGTCACCTCATAATCCTGCATTTATTGGCAGTTTTTCATATAGTTGCAGCCTTTACAATGCACAACAAAATGCATTTACATGCACCAGGTAAACACAACAAGTCTCACACTGCACATTTCCAGATATATAACTGTTGACGATAAGAAAATGGGGCAACCAAAGGCATTCCTGATATAAATAATTCCCACCTTTTTTAGGTTGTGAGATCCCTGAACCATGACAGTTCTGTTAGTTATAAATGCATGTGCTGATTTCTATTTTCACTCCTCATATTTTCAGCAGTCAGCTGCTGTCCTTCAAGTTTTTTTTTATTTTTATTCATCCTCACAATCTGGAGTCCAAAAGCAAGCAGAATGATCATCAAGAATTACATCAGGGTTTGTTACATTAGAGCAATAAAGGTTAGCCCAAATGCAGACAATAGGGGTGGCAGAGATTGTGGAGTCAAAAATAATTTAATGATGCAAAACACAAGAGACGTACAGGATGTCCAGAAAACAAACGTCTAAAAAAAACAGCTGTGGCCAAATAGTCTCTTTGGTTTGAAGGTTTCTAATTGAGTGAAATGACCTGGAAGTGTTTGCCAAGCATGATAACTGTCGTAACTGTTTGAATCCTCTAAATCCTAAGGAAACATGCTTCAATGCTTCTTTTCTGACCTCCCTTAGCGTAGGATACACTGCACCATTGATTCCGTTTTGGACACGAAACCTATACTTGAATTGTACAACGTTGAGTTCGTCATACTTATGTGTTATGAATTCATTCCAAATTCCAACTTTTCCATGGTTCCTATGAATTCACATCACATCGTTCCTTGAGATTTTCCACTGAGGTCAAGAAAAAGTGTTTTTGGAAACATTAGAAGTAATTTTTTTGTTGACTGTCATGTTCGTCGTGTGTCAAGAATTCAGTCCTAGTGTTTAGTCTTTGGCTGTAGTCAAACAAAGTGACACTGAAACAAAGAAACTAACTAGTGAGAGCAGGATAACAAGATGCAGATGAAAACTAATCAGGGACAGTGGAAACTAATCAGGAAGGAACAGACAATCAGAATTGTCAGTAATCAGAACAAAGGCTGGAAGTGAAGGGAGCACTGAAAAATAAAACTGAAAACACTAAACAACAACCCCAAAATCATGACAGGATTGTTATCCTAATTTAATGCCTGCAAGTAAACATGCCGCGTCCTCCCGTATATAACACTGTGAATACACTCCGTCTACAGTATTTAACAGAAGTTGTTGACCCTTCTGTGTTTGCCTTTTTAAACCGACGCCATGCTACACAGCATGAGCAGCACATTTGCGGATCAGCGGCTTCAGTGATTCAGTGAGTCCACACGAGATGCGTTCAGGCACAATGGTGAGCGTAGGTCACTTCTGTTTTGGCAGCACTCAGAGCTCAACCCACATCAGCGTGGCTGCACATGCAAAACGAAAAAAGAATCGAAGCATAAGAATATGCTTTGGGTCGGGTTTATGTGTATATGGCTCGAGTCATTTGGTCCAAGTACCAAGTCATGGTCAAGTCAAATCCTTTGGTTAGAGCAAGTCAAGTAATCTCCAAGCTCTCAACCTGAAGGTACACCAATGAATCAGAAACAACCTGATAATTATGGAATATTTCTTGAATAGTAGTTCCTGAATAATCATCATAGATTATCATGATGATCATCATAATAAGTATGGGAATAATAACCACTTTCTTCAAAATTCACTTAATCAGTCGGCACACATTAGAAACAACTCATTCATTATAAATTATATAATTATTGTCATAGTTATAATTGTAGTTACTAAGTAATCCCTCTTTACTTCATGATTACCTGACCATTACTGTCACCCCTCAAGTAAAGAGGCGTATCATTAACCTACTTGTTCCTTAGCAACTACTCATATTCTTCGGTGCCGTACCATAAAGTGTTTCCAAAATATTCTGTGTTTGAACAGATCTCATATCTTCTCATTTATTACGCGCTCCAGTTTTGGTGAAAGTTACTGCAGATTCTTGGAAAGTTGAAGAAACGTAACAATCTCTCATCTCCATAGTGCCGATACGAGGGTGATTACAGTCCTGACACCTCCTCACAGGGATAAAAGATGCTGCCGCATTGGGGGGTCTCCGTAATTGGTCCGACCTGATACATGGTGGATGGAAGAGGATTGTGGGGCAGTGGTGTGTTTGAGTGTGTCAGAGGGTACGTTCCATTCTTTACCAGAAAAACATCAAATGTGTGCTGTGTGCATCTGTGTGCAATTGTATGGTTAGTTCTATGTGCATCCCTTATGAATGTGTGTGTTTGTGCTTCGTAATTTTTATCTATGTCTTATGTCTATTCAGTTCTTTATGTGTTTTTGTGTGTGTGTGTGTGGGCTCAATCACACCAGTGTTTAAAGGAAAAATGTATCAAAGTCAACTAATTAATGAAATTGCCATAATTTTAACATTTGCAGCAAAATAAATCCACAAATTGACACTGCCAACGGACACGTTTTAAAGCAGGACTGTGTAAAAATGTGTATTTTTTTTGCAAATTAGCAGTTTCAGAGTGCAGTTGGACAGCTGTACATGTGTATTTGTCAACATTACTTATGATCAAAAACTAGACAGCTAACAGCCAGACATCAAGCAGGTGCAACAACATAAGACATAGCATTCAGCTAAATTATGTCCATAGAGGTTGCTGAGCCCAGTTACATTGCTTATCCAGCTCCTGTTCTGGCACGACACTGACTCCACTTTCTGTCAACATTCCAGCAGAGTTGTAACGCAGACATCAGAGGGCAAATCAGAAAACATTTTTCTCCATAAAATATGATCCACCAAAATCAGTAAAATTGTTGATGGTGTGTGAGCAACGGGAAAGCTAAAAATGGGACTATGGAAGCTACAGAGATACCACATGTACAGTGCAAGAACTGCTCACTGCGATCACTGCTGTCTGTCACAATGAATGAAGCAGCGTAGAAACACTGATTGTTTTGGTTAAGTCACATGGAGTCTGTATTTTGTCAGTCATACAATATGTCCTGCCAGTAAAATATAATCTGCTTATGTTTGTTCGAATATGTAACTCTGCGTGGGCTTTTTGGGGGTTTCAATGAACAACAGTCTGCATTAACTGACATTTTGGCCACTTGAAGGCAGAGGAAATAAGCTGTAAACACAACACTAACATTATCGCCTCACTTGAGTTGATACTGGCAAACAGTGGATTATTTACACATCCAGCACGGAGCAACATTACAACATTAGCATTCATTTATATGTATATGAGCTGATGTTCACAAACAGTGACTTATATTCAGCGTGGAGTAATATTAGCATTCATTGTGTTTTCATAGGGGAGAAAAGGCATTTCCCCTGTTATTGGGGAGATATATATATTTTTCGTTTAAACATTGTATTACATCCTCTAGCAATACCAACAAAGTTTTGTTTTAGCTTGGATAAATGACTCAACGATGCAATCAGACCAGAAAATGATTGCACCTTGTTACTTTGGCCTTCTCTGTGGGGACTAAAGAAACACAGGCATGGGACGAAAGTAATGGTAGGATAAACTGACCACAAAACAAGCTAAGCTCACGCTCATTAACGCTTTAGTCCTCCAAGTACTGTAAATAAACTATGTTACGCTCAAATCAGTCAATCGTTAAATGTCACAATTCTATGAAATTGGTCCAGTGAACCAAATCACCTATTGCGGTCTGTCCATTGAGATAAAACAGACTCAAGCGTACACATCTTCACCTATGAACCTAGGTTTCTGAAGAGTCATTTTGAAGCTCAGAGTGGGGTGGCATTGGCTGCTGCTATCTTGGCAGTCATGCCTCTGCCAAGATGGCAAAATACCAAAATTTATAGAATTATACAGAAATTCAACAGTTCAACGCGGAAATTAGTTATAAAAACCAAAACGTTTTTTTGTACCAGGCTGTCAACTTGTTTATTACTGCTGTGAAGTTGGACATTTTAACATAGGGACTTATGGAGACTGACTCATTTTGGAGCCAGACATAAGTGGCTGTTTGAGGAATTGCTGTTTTTGGCATTGGCTTCATTTAATAGCAACAAAGGATGCCTCTTACATGGCACGTTCCTGACTTCTGCGTTGGTCTTGCAACTGCCACTGATGCTTTTGCTGCTTTGGCTGCTAAATGCTTCACTTTGTTCAAAAGCTAGTTGCTAATTTAGCCTGTCTGTTGATTGGTGCATAATGGGGTTTCAGCATTTTTAGAGTTTATTCCCTTTAAAACTGATGTTTTGCTTCCTACAGCTGAGGGAAAAACCACTGAGCTAAGTTGAACAACAGTCAATAAACTTGACAACCTTGACAACATGGTTGAAAACATGCTCAGCCATTTAACACACACAAACACATAACATAACATAAACTGCAATGCTACACCGAGGTAAATGGGTTTTGCAGTTCCTTGCTGACAGCTTCAGACTCCACCATTGAGCCCTAACAACATATTTCTTGGCTGTTTTTAAGGTTCTCAGGCGACCGTGAGCAGGATGTACACACCGTAACATAACTGGGGAAGCTGTGCACTCAAGCCTCATTTCTGTCCTCCAGAGAATGAATAACCCTCGCTTCAGCCACCCATCCATCCATAATCCTGTTTAGTGGACTCCAAGACTTGTCCACAAGCCTTTTCTACGCCATAAATTTGCTTTTACAGCTGGGATATCCATTCATACCTCCGTGTGGTTCAACAAAAGAGAAGCTAACAGCAGCGTCTAGGTGTGCGTGTACACAAAACTCAGGTTTTATTGTAGAGCTCAAGGTCTTTTTAAGGTTTTTCAACTTGCTGTGTTCATGAGGTAACAGTGCAAAACTCATCAGGAATGTATGTAAGTGATGGCCGTCATCAGGAATCAGTGGAAGCACAGCATCGCGCGCACGACACCTTGAAGAGGATTTTAACGAAAGGCACAGGGTTGGACACTGAATGGTTTTGTCCCAAGGACACTCACAATTAGTTTTCTTTAAAACACACACACACACACACACACACACACACACACACACACACACACACACACACACACACACACACGCACACAAGCACAATGGCAAGATGAAATGAAAGGAGCCTCCCCTCGTGAACCACAAGGACAAACCAACAAAGAAAATAAAAATCACGAAAAGTGTTTTGGCAGTCCCTTTCACCGCCTCTCTTTCTGTCACCGGCTTGTTTTTTTTTTCTTTGTTTTGTGACTCTTTTCTTACTCTTGTACACTCTGTGTGTCTCTCACCTCAGTGGGCACTGGGGTGCAGTGACAGCCGGCCTGCAGCATAAAGATGGTTAGTTTTGTCCTGTCGCTCGACACCTGGGAAGCTGCTGGAAGTTCAAACGCACAGACAGCTAGGTAACCCCCTCACACACACACACACACACACACACACCTCCCTCTCCACCCGAGTCACCAGGACAAACACAAAGACTCTGCAAAGACAAAAGGCTACCTTTCTTAGCTCCTCTCTGAGTTTCAAGGCCAGAGGTGTCTCTGTGCTCCAACCAGTTCTATTACCGTTCCTCTGCTCATCTTCCTCTCTCATTTCATCCTCCACTTTCATTAAAGACACACTCCCTGATGTTGTTCTTGCACCCAATAACATCCACACATTCACAGTGCTTCACCCAGCTCACTTCACACTGCGATTGTAAATAAAATAATATATATAAGTTTAAAAGAGAAAGTGAGCTCACACACATCTGGAAATCTTTATTGACCAATCAATGCAGAGTTACAAAATCACTGATGAACTCTTGACCTGTTTTCAAACGTGTAAAGAAACTAGCAGCTCAAATGACTCATCTGTTCAAGGATGAAGTAAAACTGATATCGTATGAGCGGCTTGCAGTTATTGTTTGTAACTCTTTGAACGCCCTGGAATCGTGAGAGTTCCCGAATGCTGCCCTAGCAATGAGCGACACGTTCACACGATGAAACAAAGCTGAGAAAATTTGTCTGTTATTTTTGAAATTCAAGCAAATTTCAGTGACTGTTGTTGCTGTGATGCCACAAAGAATATGACTGATAATATTGTGATTAATCACGACCTAAAAATCTTACAGCAGATAACTGACAATCACTTTGATAATCTGGAACAAAAAACAAGCTGCAAAAAATGGATCAGTAAATTCAGCTGTGTCCAAAAAAAAACAAAAAAAAAACAGTAAGAAGTGTGTGTGTGTGTGTGTGAGATAGGAGTGTGTGTTTATTTTCAAGGATCCCTTATCACTAACAATCAGCAGCTTTTGGAGGACATCCATCTATCACTGTCAATGAGTTGCTAGGCTTCTCACTGACACACACACACACACACACTGCATGCAAGTAAAGCTTACAAACCATGCCTCAAACCACATCTGGCAGCTTCTTGCTCAGTTACTTTCTTTTTCTCTTCTCAGCTTGTTTCGTCAATGTCAACATCAGTGTCAGTCTTTTCGCCTCCGTCGTCATGCCCATAGAGGCTGCTGAGCTCAGTTTCATTGCCGTCTTGACCAGCTTCAGTTCTGGCATGACACCAGGGCCTGAAAATCTCTTCTTTCCACTGTTTCCCAAAACACCTGTGGTACAAACAGGCTCAAAGTCCAGCAGCCTGGCTAACAAACTGGCCGCTAGTGCTGACCTCTGTGAATTGCCCAAATTTAGCCATGGTGTCAGTGACCATCTGTTGTGTATGATACACTTGTTAAGGTCACCTCAGGGCGACCAGGCTGGCACTAGCTCACGGGAGGGTGAGCAGGCAGGCCACCCACACTGGGAATGACAGACGCCATTCACCTGATAAGTCACTGTTGAATCGAGATCATTTTAAATCTGTTATTTTATGCTAGGAAAGTTACACAATGTTGATTTTAACTTGTGAAGTTCAAAGACACCTGCTGTGACCTGTTTGACCCGTCATACTTAGTGTAATTGTGCAATCACGCATTTCGACTCCCTTCCAGAAATGCTAACGCATCAATGGTGAGTAAATGTTATTATAGGTGATCAGGTTGATAGACAGGCACAGGCTGCAGAAGAAAACATAGACTTAGACTAAGTACTGCTTTGATCCAAATAAGAGTGACATCATTTTGTTTATTTTTTTTACATTAATCAGTGAACTTGTCTTTTTTTGTGATCTATTTTAATTTAATTTTAATCTTGTATTCCCTTTTTTTTTATATTTGTATCTCTTCATCTCTTAATCTTTCATGTTGATTTATGTTTTTACTTTAACCTGTGTGGCCTTCTGCTGGGTCTGCTGCTCTGTAAAACACTTTGTGCTATTTAAATAAAGTTATTTTTATTCTACAACAAGCTCTTCTTTGCACAAATATAAAGGATGAGAAATAAATAAAAGGTCTGAGTTTATATTAATGAGTTTTTAGCTAATGCTAATAGTAAGGCTTCTGTGTACAGAGCTAGATTCATTAAGAATTAAGATTCTGGATGACACACACTGTTCTTAAAAAGGGGGTCCCAATGGAAAACCCACCCCCACCTCACACTGCCACCATGCTGTGAAGACAAAGAGGTTTATTCCATCTGACTGGTTCTGACTGTGCACCGGCCGTACATTCAGTTTGTGTCTGAGGCTGTTCCCGAGGGTCTGAGTAATTCATCAACAGTCACAATAACAGGTCGCCGATTAGATTACAAAAGTGTGTGTGTGTGTGTGTGTGTGTGTGTGTGTGTGTGTGTGTGTGTGACGACTCAGTGAGTGTATCTCAATGTACAGTGTGAAACAGGCAGACTTTGCCAAGTAAACACAATCCTCCAAAGTCACAGGCATTGACAGGGTGTTAGAGAGCGAGATATGAAGTGGTTCTTATTTCTCAGTTTGGAATAGTTGCTTGGGAACAAAGTGTTGTGAAAACACAGCACAGTCGAAATGATCTATTAGGTATTCTTTAATAAATCTGTTATCCAAACAAAGTCTTCATCAGGATGCTGTTTTCTTTTCTGTCTGGAAAAGTATAAATCCATAATATAATTGGAGCAAGTCTAAATTTAAAAAACTTGTCAAGGGGTGTGATTCATATGCTCAGTTTAAAAAAAAAAAAAAATTCAGATCCAGGAATCAAAAGTAGGCCGTTGGATTATGATGTAACTTCATATCAAATTTCAAACAAAAAACAAAACAAACAGACACCTCGGCTCCTTTCTTTTCAGACACTATAGAAAAACAGATGCTTAAATGAGATGCTGCGAAAACAAAAACAAAACAAAAAAATAGTTTTCTCAAATAAAATTCTGGTCGAACTCGGCTCGAGCTGGCCGGAAGCCAGACATAGAAATGGCATAGAAAATCTGGGTTGATTTTTCAAAATAAAAGACCCCGTAAAAAACTGCCGGTCGTAAAAAGAAAAAGCCAAAAGGGGAACAATTTAACTACGTAGCTATTTACATATTTAGAAATGACCAAATCTGAGCAAGTAAACAAAGTCTGACAGGCTTGACTTCCCGCATCCTTTCTATCATGAACTACTGGCCTTATCTGGAGCAAGTGTTTAATCTGTACATTCTAGGCTACCAAAAAACATGGCGGTTCAACATTGTGGACTACGTCGAAGAGGACCCACAGTGTCATGCTATATTCTGTAAACTGAGACTTCCACATCTTACACACCGGACCTTTTAATCTCTTTTCTACTCATCTGCAAATAGACAGTCCGACCAGAGACAGAACTGAAAAGGATTCATCAAAGTTCTTTTTAATGTTTAGTGTGGAAAGTCTGTCAGTCTGTCTTTAGGTTTATTATTCTGA
Source organism: Miichthys miiuy (assembly GCA_036365135.1). Classification (NCBI taxonomy): domain Eukaryota; kingdom Metazoa; phylum Chordata; class Actinopteri; family Sciaenidae; genus Miichthys; species Miichthys miiuy. The sequence continues at coordinate 27,429,415 of CM071603.1, forward strand.
AACAAATATTCTTCTATAGTAGAAACACACTATTTGTACTTGATAAGATGCACATGTGTTTGTGTGCAGCCCGTGTGTGTGTGTGTGTGTGTGTGTGCATCCTTCTAATTGTGCTCTAGCTGTTGCGTGCTGGACAGCGTTAATGGCATTCTTCACCCTTGTATCTAAAGGTGGCCCCCCAAGCACAATTTGTCCCTAATAGCTTAGTCCCCCCCCTCACAGTCATTCCCATGATGCTCGCCTTCTTTAGTCCCCGTTGCGCTCCTCTGTCTGCGACTGGCCAGCTCCTCATTGTGATGTTCTCGCGGCAGATGGGGTCCCTTTCACCGACATCAGCTGGGGCTTCAGTCCACCAAGACATTAGTCATGCCTCCGGGCTACCAGGGACACAAGAGGGCTAATTGGAAACAGATCACACACACTCACACTTGTGATCACTTTTACACGCACACAGACGAGTGAACCCACATGCAGGACACACACACACACCGAGACACACACACACAATATCACACACTTAATTACTCAGACCCTCACACTAATACACTCTCACACAATGCGACACACACACTTGCACTCTCTGTCTTTCAGAGGCCCCTCCGTCTCCCCAAAGGAAGCACCTCAGGGTGAGGGGAAAGGGTCAGCTTATTGTTTCTTATGAAGAGCATGTGAAACAAACGAGGGACTCCACAGACGGGTAATGAGTGAGGGACAGAGGGATGGAGAGGACGGAAAGAATGAGAATCATCCACCTCCATTAATGTGGCTTTTCCTCTCCGTGTATAAAAGGACAGCTCCGTCCCCGGTTCGCATTGTGTGAAGTCAGCCCAGCGTGAACCCTTAATGGCTAATAGCAGAGCAATCCCCCGACCTGGCTGCACATCAACTCTGCAGCTCTCACAATCAGCTAACAGCCTCTTAATTAGCTCATCAAAGCTTGACAGGTGGTTACACTTTAGCCGTACAAGATTACAGGTTATGTCCAGGCATGTCTGCGAGGAAATCTGCTTCATGTTGGTTGTGAACAAGGTGCAGTTTTTAAGTGGATAACAGTTCACCTTTATTCACCGTTTTCCTTTTTTCTTTTGTCTGCCTGAAACCGGCAGAGTTTCATAAAGACAGCTTGCCGTCATCCCACATTGCACTGTCCATTTAAGATAACAATCACCTACAACAATGTTTCTCGACACTTAATCAGATATGTGGAGTACACGATATCTGCAAAGTGTGGCAGGCAACAATCGGGTGACAGTCAACAAGCGTCTTTCTGTGGCATTCGATACACGTGGTGCAGTGTGGAAAGAGCTCGGAGGACTGGCGTTAAAAAAAGACCACATGAAACTGACTTTTTTCTTTACACGCTGCTGTCGTTTTCTCTGCAAATGCTACTGTTGTCCTAACAGCTGCAGACAGAAGCAGCAATCACGATGTATGCTAGGTGAAGCCGATGCAGAAGTGTCAAAAACTGCAGTTCCTCGTAAGGCAACTTGAGGCTGGCTACAGAATGAGCCAGTTTCCATAAGACCCCATGTTCAAATGCCCAACTTTACAAAGGAAACCATGTTTACTGCCTGGTACAAAAAACAGTTTTGGTCTCTATAGCTAATTCAAACATTGTATATATATTGTTAGACCCCGAGTTTCCCCTGTTCAGGTGGTACTGGTCCAGCTCTCCATTTAAAGGGTCCGATCCTCCAACCCATGGTATTGCCCCATCGGGTTAAGTCAGAGGACTGTTTAAGCTGGTGGTGAGGAGACACGCCTAGCTTCTAACTGCCTTCATCCGGATGCCTACCCTGCTTACACTAATATAGCATCTGACTGGATAGCCCTAGAGTCTAATACTATAGACACGCCCGTTCACGACAGCTCTCCTCTAAATGATCGTGGCGCTTGGTATGGTTGCTAGGATATTTTTTAGTGGCTTGGACAGTAAGCCCCAAGGGTCTGTTTATTTCTTAGGCTAGAGTAACTTTCAAAGATGTTGAACATACCATATCTGATAATTACAACCTTCAGAGAGGTTACAAATTCAATGTCCTCAATTTTAATCTTTAATTTCGGTTGATTAGATTCATTGCAAGATTGAGCAAGGGTAAGCATACAGCTTCATTTAGTTCAAAAGTTATTATTTACTTCCATCAATGACACTTAATCACATATCTAATACTAAAAAATGTTCAATTTCAAACCATGATGAAGGGGCCGCAGCTTGGATGATTAGATAGAGAGGGAAGTGGTGTACGGGCCCTGTACGGTCCTTCCTTGACTGCCAAACTCGTTGGTTGCTGCTGAAACTATTCGACTTCATCCAAAGTCTGGAAAGTCCCTGATCGGCCTTCAGCCGCTGATGGCAGGATGAATTTAAAGGAGAATCTTCTTGGGTCAGATTGGAAACCCACAGCCGGCTGGAAATGGCTAGCCCTCTTAGCACGACACTCTCTCTCTTTGGCTTTAGATCAATGTTGGGCTGCTCATCTGCTCTGTCTCATGGGTTCAAGATGGCTGCCAAGATTCACAATGAGCAATCACAATCTTTAAAAATACGGGTGATATCACAGATACGATGTCCGTATTCTATACTGTCTATGAGACAGACTTGCTAACTCCCTGATACAAAGTTTCACCAGCTGCTTCTTTTCTCCTACAAGCAAGGAGACTCACCTAAAGTTACCGTCCCTCCGGTTTCATCCCTCTTCATGCAGGTGCCATGACCAAGCTAGTGCGGCAATAATAGCAATAGGACATAATTCCCAGCAGGTTTTCCCACCCACATCCCAAAAGTAGGCCTACGGCCCACCCGTGCACCGAAAACATTCATTTCTCAGAGAAGCGAAAAATAGTACGTGCAAAAGCAGAACTGTGATGTCATGACTCAGCTGAATTATTCAAATGACACTGACAGACAACAATGAGTCACAGTCACTTGAAGCTGGAGCTTGTTTGTCTCCTTGGTGTGTCATGTTGATTGAATTCGCCAAGAGGCTGTTAACTTTAGCTCTGGAAGGTTAAACAATAATGTGGCAGTAGCATTTCAGCCTGTTTTATGACTTACTATTGTTATTGTATCATAATAGTGAGTATTGAAAATGTTCCTCGGTTTCTGAAGGTGCAGTTGGACAGCTCACACGGCATCACAACTCAAAGAACAAAACACTTAGTGACAGGACACAGTCCGCCACAGGCTGTGAAAAGGACATACAGTACCCAAACATGTTTATGGATGTCTGAAGTCCAAAGAGGAAAATGGTAAACATCATGACTGACTGTTATAGCCTCGGATGCCTGTCATTCAAGCAAACATGACCAAAAAAAAAACATTCTTCTGTTTATGCTGTAATATTTGGAGAAGGATGCTGAAGATGGAGCTGCCAGGCAAGAAGAAGGAGGCCAGAGAGGAGGTTTATGGATGTGGGGAGGGAGGACATGCAGGTGGTTGGCGTGACAGAGGAAGATGATGCAGGGGACAGGAGGACATGGAAACAGATGATCCGCTGGGACAGAGCAGCCAAAAGCACAAGATCTCCTTAATAAATGATAAATTTGAAATTGTGAAAGAGAAATTGCATCGTATTTTGAGAATATATTTCAAATGTTCATGTTTTCTCTGAGCCAGGAGTCATCAGTCCTTTCTCTTAAGCATTTCTGCTTGACACTGCCATGCCTAACATTACTTTACAGCAAATACAATCAATAGCAGTCAGCTATTGCCAAGCAGAAGCTCAGATACTGAACCCTGAAATGCATGAGCGAGAGTGCAGTTTGCATTTCTTATTTAATAGAAATGCCGAACAGGGCATGTGAATGAACTGGAAAATGTATGATAACAATGTGCAGGAGTATGTGGTGCTGGATGGGAAACAAGGAGGTTAAAGCCTTCTGGTTTGAGCCAAGGTGACTTCCGAAATCTCTGCCTGGGTTTGTACATTCCTCTGTCGCTGCCAGATGAAGAAGAAACAGAGTGGAGGATGTCATTCGGTGTCTGCCAATTAAATGATGCCCTGCAGCATGCCTGGCTAACACAGCTAATTTGTGTATATTTAGAGATACCGGTTTGGTGACGCTGGTGGAGGTGGGTGGGCGGCGACTGTACCTGTTCCCTCCAGAATCGGGCCGATTCAGCAGCAGCGGCGGCAGAGCGGGGGCAGCCGTGATGGACAGCGGCTGATTAGGGGAAGTCCAGAGCAGGTTGGATTTGCTCCGATGCCCCAAGGCTTTGTCAAGACAGCAAACATCTCAGCCTACGGTGCAAACACGCCTCCCATTACTTATTTATTCATTCTATCTGGATGATGTGTTGACAGCCGGGGGTTGCACAGAGCTGTGATGAACAGGATATTGTTTAGTGGCGAACTGCTTCTACAGTCCACTGGGCTTACCTCTCACGCCGAAAATTGGGCAATGAATGACATTAAGGAGGGGAGAGGAGGAGGAAGAAGAAGACACACATGAGAAGACAAAGATCTGAAGCATGAAACAGACAGACATTGGACAGGCGTCATGTCATCACAGGACAGGCAGCTGGAATCTGACCTGAGGCTGCGAACTTCCCTCCTCTGTGATCAGTAATACGTTTGCTAACTCATTAATATCTAATATTTCCGATTTGCATTTATGCTGATGTCTCTTGTGTGCAGATATGTGCCGGGCACCTGAAATAAGCGCTAGACTAGTAGTGTTATAATGAAATATCGTATATATTTTACAGTATGGAATAAAATGCACTAGAAAAATATGTACAGTGGAACATTTTTCATTGACACAACAGATTATTCAAGTCTATTTTTATTTTTATAGCTCAACATCATAAATCTCAGACTTCAAAAGGCTTTACAGTCTGTACACTATACAACACCTGCTTTCCTTACATGCTTGGTTCAAATAAGGAAAAACAAATACAAAATAAATAAAATGCATACATGAAATGCATTCAGACAGAAATGTAATGCTGCCCGGATAATCTTTGAAAGCATCAAACATTGAAAAAAGTCCAAATCTACTTGATTAGCGGCCTATTGATTTATGGTGCAAATCTAATGGATTAACTGATGCCTAATTATACAGCAGAATCAATATTAAATACATTAAAGATCAATGCGCGCCACAATCATACACGCGAAAAACATTTCGTGAGATACAAACAGCTTCATGCGGATCAAATCAGGAATGAAATATGCTGTGTATAAAAACCAGAGAGACCACAGGCAGCTATACACTATCCAGTATACAGCGGCCCTAACAGGATTCAGATGGGAAATGTGCCCCCCTGAACTGATGGAAGGCTTTTAATGTGAAACAGATGCAGGAAGTGTTGAGTTTGCATTAACAGCAAACAGCAGCAACGGCAAATTATCACGATTAATGGTGGCAGACCAGAAAAACAAGGAGGTTTATGACAAAAATATGGAAGAAATATACGTGCAAATTATATGTACAGTTAGACATAAAGAGTTTTCTATCTCTAAGATCAAAAATAAGGAAATTTCAGCCTCTATATTTGAATTAAACAGACTTAAAATGACCTAAAATTGAGAAAGAAAATCACAAAACTTTAGGTTTTGCAGTTGCAGCAGCATCCTACATACTCATAGTTAGCTAAATATGAATAAACAACAGACAAATTAAATAAAAATATTAATAAATGATGTAGTTTGCGTGAATAAAACAGGATTTTTACAGCAAAGCAGGCTCACTCCAGCTGTGGCAGAAATGAGATGGTGAGAAAGGTTAAGAATAGAGTCACTGTTTAAACTCACATATAGTGCTGAAATGTCATCGTCTTGGAAATACAAACATAATATTGAATCTTCCTGTTCCTGTCGGTCCTCATGACACATTTCATATATTGATTTCCTAACCTTGTCCTCAGGTTATATCCCTGGAAACAACCACAAATCAGTGTGCTCAGCTCCAGCTGAGACACCGCTGTTAAAAGGGCAAACCATAGATACACATCTGCAGTTTGATAAGGATTTAAACAAAACTATGTGAGTCCATGATTTCAGATCATAGTCGCTCTAATAATACACAATTAGGATTATGTAAATGCAAACTGTGCTGCATTTACTGACTATCTGGGCATTTAAACATCACGCAGCCAATGAGCCCGTTCCTCAGAGATTTCAGGAGTTAATCTATCTGCTTAACGAACCTTAAGATGTGAATTTTTTTTGCAGCTATCATCTTTGTTTACATCCCAGCCTTCATGGTTTCCCCTCTCTGGATTAATAATATGGGAGTTGCACGCAGGAAACACAAATATCGTGGGACTAATATAACCGTAATTTATGACAGCAGGGGCTTTGAGTGGAGCCACTTAGGGGCATATGCATTCAATCAATGATCGCATTAAGAGCGCATGAAATTGGGAATATTAAGAGTGCATTCTTTAGCTGTCCAGTAAATATATAAATTGAATTATTCCTATAATCAAAGTGAGAGCTAGAATTACATTAGACCTTTTGTTATGGATGATAGCAGAGTCACTTATTCTATTAGTCCGCCACATGGGCCCAATGTATTTGTACTTCCAGTACTGATGTGCCTCCATTTGTCCTGTATTGGTCCCTTTTGTAAAGTGACAAAAGCTGAATTTCTTTACAAGTACTTCTGTGTTACACATTCATTGTTGATCAAATTAGGTTATGGTCACTGAGTTTTTTTTTTTTTTTAAGGTTGTTCTGCGGGTGAGAAGCGAAAAGAAACACACCGAAGGGAGAAAATATGAAAAACGGTCAGCGCAAGCAATCACGAAACACGGAATAAATGGAGCTATCTGGAACAATCAGTGGATGTACCGCCACTGTCATGAATATTTATGTGAAAATAACCTCCTCCTGATCAGATTTTTGAACGCAACTTTAATCCTTCATTTCTTCATTACAGATTACTATGTGACATATGTGACTCTTAGAGCATGAAATTGATTCAGTCTGGGGACATCCTCTACAAACAACGCAAACACACTGGCGACAGTCAAAACTAGGTGGTATTCTAATTATTTTGACATTTTATCCTACATATCTTCCATTAGTGTTATCCATTATTTTAATGACTTTTAAATGAATATTTCTAATCATACTATATATGTAAATGCTGTCTAGAGAATTTCATGGAAAAACAGGAAAACACAAGGTATGCACACCCCGACATGAAATAAAAGGTAAAGCAAAAGGTTGATTTATTTGTCTTTTTGGGAGCATATAATCAATGTGCAGATGCCTTTTTTTTCATCGTACTGTACTGTGTGTAAAAATGTATAAAATAACACCATACACTCTCAGAAAACAGCTTTTTGATCAGTGCTCTGGAGCACTTCGTGTTCACTGGAGAACCTTTTTATTCTGAAGAACCCTCTCCTGGGGAACTGACTCCAAAAAAAAGTTCTTGAAGTTGAAATTGCAGCATTCTTTGTTCTTTGAAGAAGCTTTTTATGTTTAATAATCTTTCAGCCGTTCCTTGTAAAACTGTACACATAAATAAAAGTTCTTGAGTCACTCTTTGTAGCAATGGGACCTGGTTTTGATGAAAACCAACAAGAGACACCACTGAAGAGCCTTTTTTGTGAACCTGAAGTACGTATTGGCTGCTATATGCCTAACCTAATGACTAAAGGTTCTTTAAAGAACTCGATAATAAATGGTACTTTGAAGAACAAATAGGTGAAAGGTTCCTTGCAGAACCAAACATGTTTCCTCCTCTATGGCATCAACACAAAGAACCACTTTAGGTTCTAACTCGAACCTTCATTTTTAAGGGTGCACGCCACCTGTCTCGATATGGAGATTCTCCCTTCATAAAAAGAAAGAGCAGAAGGCGTTCTTAGCCTCCGTGTCATTCATTACGATCATGGATTGTAGAACTTGTGTGAACTGTGTTGCTTATTTTCCCTTAAACACGTAGTCTAATCCGGATCGACTTCACATGTGGTCGAAGGGCTTGTGCGCAGGTTTGTTGAAAGAAAACGTTTCATGGTGATCAAGCAGCCGTCACGCTGTTGCAGCCAAGAAGCCCCAAATAATATGTGCAAACAGTGGCCTAAATACGCCAGACTCGTGATCAACCATGTGTCAGAATAAACTGAGCTGCGCTGGCCTGTTTTTGTTAGAATCTGACAACAGACCAAAGATGCCGTAAGTGCTGCTAATATGAGTTTCTTTCTCCACCCAAATTGGCCGCGGTCCACACCTTTTAAAAGCTTGCCAAATCTGGGTCACATATGGTCCACTCGGGGGCCAGAACACAACTGATTGTCTGCACAATCAGCCAACATTAGTCTGACCTGGCTGGCTAACTGGGTGGGGAGGTAAAGTGATTATGCAATGCTGATCAAGAGCCGGCATGTGGATCCAAAATAAGTACAGCACACAGTGCTGGGTTTTTTTTCTCTCCCTATAGTACCTTCACTTTTTCCTCACCTCAGCTGATGGAAACACTAATTAGAGTTTTATATTTCTGCGTGTGGGCACCGCAGAGCCTCACCATAGAACCATCCTGAGCGTTCATTAGTGGTAATCTGTCTCCAGCCCAGCAGAAATGGCTAAAATACGCTTTGTTTTTCCCGGGGTCGGAGAAGTTTGACTCTTCTCTCCCTTTGTCTGTCTCTGAAGCAGATAAACTCTCATTTCCTCTTATTACCCAATCAGATTGTAAAAACCACCGCAGGGGCAGACATTTCCTGTAGGGCCTGGAAAAGAAAAAAAAAAAAAATCGAAAGACAATGATAGAGAAAAAAGACAGAGAGGGAGGTTAAACAGACATCGCAAACAAATTGGAGAGGAAATGTGAGAGAGAGAGAGAGGAATAACAGAGTGATATGCAGTGGGCTGATCAGCATCATCACTCACTTTGAATAAAAAGCTGTACAGAGGGCACTTATTAAGCAAGAAATAAACACCAGAATACAGATAACACCCTTTAAACAGACTCCCTTGTATTCAGCAGAGTGATAGACTAGACTAGACGCACTCAGTGCAGTGAAGTGGACATGAATGAGCAGCGATTGAAGAGAGAGGCATTGAAGTCAGAAAGAAGGCGACAAGTGTCCAAAGAGGAGGAACAGAGGAGGTGAGCACTCTTTAAACTTTAGACCCTCCAGCGTGATGACAGGAGAGGTGGAGAGCGGGATGACCGACATCAGGGATGTTATTTCTCACTGCCAAACCACTGTCTCCTCACACTCTCGCTGTAGACGGCAGACGGTTTCTGGTGGAGACGGAGGAAAGAGACTTGGCGTTCAGCTGGCAGGATTCTCGGAAGTAGGGAGCTTCTTGTTTGAGATAGATGGATTTACAAACAAAGTATAACTCGCAGTTCAAGCAGAAGTCATGATTTAGATTTGACTATTTCAAATGTGCTTCTAACATATAAATCAGAATGTGAGGAAGCGCTAACTCGCTCACTGTTTGCTGGGCCATCTTTGTTAGGATAGATGGCAGTTTTCTTTGTTTTCTTTATTTAAGTTGTAGTCACAATATTAGATGAAAAAGACACATAATTGTGGTCAAGATCGGTGTTAAGTTTATTTCTAAAACTTTTTTTGTGTGTGAATGTATTGCAGAATTTAATTTGACTCTGTTGGTACGAGCAGATCGAGGACACTATGGTCGAGCGCCAGCTTTTTTGTGTTACATGTTTCACGTTTGTTTGTTTGCTTTCCTGCACACATCCTGGCCAGCGTGACGGTTTGTCTTCCTTGCCACCTCTCTTTTCAACACAGAACACTCTGGACACTCGAGCGGCTGCTGGGTTTCAGATGATGCAGACTCAATATTTCAGTGTGAAGGCGGTCATAACTCATCAAGCAACACTTGACCCCCTTTGTCAGATGATATTTTTGCAACAATTTGTAGTCCTGAAACCTTGAAATATTCGAGTCAGGGGTTCCTTTTCCATATTTTTTTCTCTGGTTCACATAAGCCTGTAAGTGCTTATTTATAATTTCCTGTTATACGGCACACTGGCCAAATATATTTAATAACCCAGATCGTATTACAGCACTATTCTGCAGATTTTAAAGGTAAGGGTGGGAACCTGGTGAACTTAATGAGATAATTCAGGTATTTTGAAGTATTTTGGAGAAGCAGACGGGATCCCGGCACTGTGGACAGAAGCAGCAGAAAAACACATAAAAATGTCCCACCTCAAAAAAAAAGCAATATTCTTTCAGTGTACGCTAAATTAAGAATATTTTCACAGCTTCACCTCGCAGTCAGACTGCCTTTTTCTTCGCCACTAATGTACACTATAGTAGGAATACAGATGTTCTACCTCATACAACCCCGCTTTCAAAATGCTCCTCCCGAGGCACCCATTCCTCATCAACACCTCCGTCTGAATGAAATAACACCCAGCGTTGTTTTTCACCTCACCAGTGTGAGGGACTTTTCTGTCCTAGCATGCCACATATTGGGGTTACACAGGGTCAAGCATACGTCTTGAGGTCAGCGTAGGGTTAAATCTGAGGTACTTATGAGGACGCTGACTTCTCTCCTTGATATACAGAGCAGCTGTAGGTTTGTGTTTAGCAAAGCAGGCGCCATTCTGATCTGATTCTGATTGCTATGGTAACCAAGGTCCTAGACTAGAGATGGCAGCTTCTTCAGAATTGAGGCGGCATCATGTCATCAAGTGTATTGATAATCCGCCATTCTCCTTCGCCAAGCTTCAATAAACCTTTCAGCATGAGACATCTCTGACTCTCGTGGACGTTATCTCCACTGACTGAACCGATTATTGATCAACAGGCTTCTACACAACACCCAGGAGGACGAGACATCTCCAGCAGACCCTTCAGAAAACAGTCACAGTGCTCCATCACTGAGTCACTGTGCAAAAACAGACAAAGGAACATCGGGACATGTTGCATCACGCTGCCGCAAAGTGTCATCCTTTTCAGTGCGGTCTGTCGCAACCAACTGTGCACGCCCTGAACACCTCAGGAAACTCTGCTCAGTTCTCGTCAGGCTCTGTGCTGCTGAGCAACGACAGCAGGAGGCGCAACATCAACCAACACCCGACTCCCCGCTATATCATTACCCAAAAATTATTGCACGCTCTCCACTGACAGAGTCGGATGCACGCAGACCGGCACGTCACAGATCACAAAACAATAGATTTTTATACCTGCAGAATATTTAACCTCACATATAGGAAAACAGTAAGGCCTCTCATTACTTCCTACCAAAGAAACAAATAAAACCTTCAGAGATGAAAGGCAGGCGAGACTGCAGCTCTGGGTGAGACACCTTGCAGCTTTAATTCTCCGCCACCTGCTCGGAAATTGGCGCAACAAAGCGGCTCGGGGTTAGCATAGTCCTGAAAGCGTAGCAGTGTCTCTTTCACTGCCCTTGTTTATAACAATAATTGCAAATCAGCACTCATCACAGATTTCCAAACTGAATACTTGGAGTCTGATTTCATTCATTTAAAAGTCAGCGTGGCTGTTTCTCAGGATGCCTGTACGGTGTTTTGACATAATCCAGATCTGTAGCAGAACTGTCAAAGCTGGTGGATATTCTGACATGACTGTAACACACACACACACACACACTGTTAAACACAGCTCGGAGAAATACATTACAAACTCCACCTCCGTTGCCATTGTTACTGTCTGTTGCAGTTACCACAGCAACTAATACACAAACACACACATCTAGGCTTGTGTTTGCTTTTGCACACATGTCCGTACCCCCCCGCCTGTCCTCACCGCTCCTCTCCCCTACATCACACACACAGATACACACATACACACACACAGACAGTGGTGTTGAATGACAGTGCTCTTCTGACCTTGGCGGCACTTGGAGCTCATCCAAGCGAGAGGCTGCTGGAGGTGTTGAAGCCTGAGCTGAGCAGCGAGGTGAAGGACAGGCAGCACTGTCAACGTTGGAGTTGCCCCGCTCTTCATTCTTCACCTCACATTCCTCCTCCAGTAGAGGCACTCATCAAATTATTTTGACTCTACATTTCACCCACACATGCACACACACACCTTCGCACACACACACACACACTTGTTACTGCCGCTGCTGCTGCTTCCCCGTGACTCGCCGTGACACCGGCTGTTCTGTTGACGCTGCCATTCTGACTCCTAAAACAAACGCTCGCAGTTTGCGAGAGAAAGTGCCAACCGCAGCTATTTCGCTAAATAACACACTTTACTTCCTGAGTACCAATTAAAATGCCTGTCATACATCGTGCCCTCTTTTGTGATAATGATGTCAGGATGGGAGGAGGGTCTCATTATTTGCACGATGATAAAGAGAGTTGTGACATAGCCAGCGTGCGTTTATGAGATGATGTTATCATATCTCACCAGCCTGGTAATCAGGGACATTTTATTTTTTCAACCCCCAAAGTGACAGCAAAATGCTTCAGGTGGTATTCCATACGTACGGCCAACCACTTCACAAGATATCCACTTTCAGTAATTGGAGTAATTTCCCAGGCAGCTGCTACCTTCCTTCTACTTTAGGTCATTATAAATAATAACAAAAAAAAACATGAAAGCAGGGACTGAGATCTCACAAATAAATATTACATTTGTTTGACGTGTTTTGATCTAAAGTGACTCACATTTGAGAAGCAACCCGGGGTTCAAAGTCTTTCTCAAGGAGCGGAAGAGCTGAGATTGAACCGTCAACCCTACGTTTAATGGCCAGCCAAATGAGCCACTGCAACACTGATGCAACGAAGTCCAGTAGGGCACGAAAAACAGGCATGTCGTAGTAAAACGGTTTAGGCGGTTCAGATTATTTCAAATTCTTCTAAAGTAAGTGCACCAGAAATGTTGAGGGAAAACTGTGTGAACACAACTACTGCATGTATATTTATGGGTAGGGTTAAGGTTAGGATGTTCACAACTAACAGATCATTTTCTATTTTTCTCTTCCAAATAAAATAAGATTGACTTTATTGATCCCACATTTGTGACTTGTTACAGCGGTTCACAATATACAAGGTGGATAGTAAAACAGCATGCCTTGTCTCTGTGATGCTACACTCTCCATCCTCCCTCTGGTAGCCTGGTTAGCGCCGTTAGCTCTTCTCCATCTTATTGGGGATTGATCTTACATTCCTCATGATAACAGACGGGCCCTCACGGTTTTATATCCAGCTCTGCATCCCGTCTCCTTCTCCTCCCTTCAGCAAATAAGTTAGACTGTTGTCTGACTGCTTCATCTTTTTATTAATGTCACCACATTTCCAGATCTCAGCCATAAACTGAAAAAAAAAACCCAAAAAAGTCATTCTCCTTTTAAGAATTAACAACCAAACAGCAACTTTTCTGATGTGAGAAACAACCTCATGCAGCTAGTGACCACAAAACTCAAAGATTAGTGTCACAACACTGTGATAACGAAACTAAACGCTCACTGGGATGGATTACCTCAACCTCAAGCAAGCCTCTGCAAGTTGATTCTCCTGACAGTAAACTGAAATCAATGGCTGCCAGAGTGTTAATCTTTAATGCCGCATGACTCATAGATGCCTTTTCCTTTTCTTTTTGCAAAGGATGCACTGATGTGATTTACTGGTACTGTAAATAACAGTGTTCTTTATATAGATTTTAAAGAACTGCCACTGCTTACAAGGGGAAGCCTGGACAATAGGAAATCCATCTTAACAGGTTTGCTTTAGAAAACAGCAGCAATGTAACATGAAAATCTCCAGTGAATCCTTCAGAATACGAGGACACATTCCTCAGGAATCAAGTCAAGTGCTTGTTGGGTTTAACTTATCAATTTGGGATTTGACATCAGTAAAACGCTGGCGTGGCTAGCTGGAAGCTGGCTATGAAAGTGTTTCATATCTCCTTCCTTTCCTTTATCCCGGTGTCATGAAGTTCGGAGTGAACTTTCGCTAGAATCTGACTTTGCTCCCTCGTCCTTGTTCTTTGCCTTGTTGCTCTTTGTCAGCGTGTCAGAATAATGAGGGCAAGAGAAACACAGCGTTCGGACCAGAGCAGGGACAGCTCAGCTCAGTGCCCGCATGAATATTTAGTCCCGCATATGGCGCCGTGCATACGGATCTGCATTCACTTAAAGGCTCTAATTAGGACGCTCGGCTTGAAAAGAAGCGGCTGTGGTTGCTGTCAAAGAGCCTCTTGAGCTTAGTTAGTAGTTTTTCTTTGCTTGAGAGGAACGGGAGGGTGAGAGAGGGAGAAGGTGGATCTCCTCTGGAAGTGGATTATTTAAGTGTGGACTGACCTGTAACAAAACACTGAGGAGCTTTTATTTGGAAGGGGAGAGAGAATGTCATGTCACATCATGCCACGGATCACTGAGCTTAAAGCACTGACTCTTTTTTTTAAAGGGTATTGCTGGTGTTTCTTTTAAGTTAGTGTCAACGGTTCAGGTTCACTTCTCCGGAGTCGACATGGTTACAGATATCAGGACGGTTATTTTTCCCCTATTTCACAAAAAGCTGTTTTTACTCTTCATCCACAGAGCGAGATAATCGATCACACCGTAGCGAACGTAACAAATCTTTCTGTTTATTCTTCTTTCATAAGCGCCTTCATTTTGAGTCCAATTACGGAGTGAGGACGAAATAATTTGGAACATTTCGCAATATAATCCAATCACAAACAGGCAGAGTATATCAACGCCTTGTAAATAAGACAAATCACAAGGGTAGTTTATTTCTGGCATTTTGTTGTATTACCCGACTCTCCCGCTGTTTTGCCCATTCATGCATCACATGGATCACCACAGGAAGAAATGGAAGCCTATTCCAGGAAATAATCAGAGAAAAAAGGTGTTGCCTTGTAGTTTTTATTGTCATTTTTTAGATGTTGTACACAGAGGAATAGTTATATACCATTTACACATACGGTATGGTAAGGAAAATGGTCAAATAACTAAATATATGACAGTATTACAAAGCAAATAGAAATAAAGCAAACCTGACAACAAGGTAACTGTAAAAGTCTTGGAAAACTGGATGCAGGCAGGGAATCAAAAAAAAAAAAACTTTACAATAGCAACAAATACATTTAAATGTTTCAAATATACGTATATAAAGTATTCTGTTAAAAAAGAATACAGTAAAACATGGCAAAAGAACCAAACGTAGACACAAGAAATGATTGCAAATGTATCACAGTGCGCTGGAGGAAATGTATACTAGATGCAGACACAAATAAATATTTTTCTAAGCAACCTTGGTAGTCCCCTTTGGTGACGCATTCACTTGTTCTACACGATTCGTTGACCTTTTCGTCTGCACAGAGCTCAGTCTCTCCCACAAGTACAATAAGAGCTCGGATCGCGGATTGTAAATTCTTGACCACATCCTGACTCTGAGGTCGCCCCTTCAGCAGGAGCCAACTTGTCATGTCCAGCACTCAGGATGAGTTAAAGTCCTGTCCTGCTGTAAATATCTCGCAACCCACTAAATAGCTATTTGGTGGTTTGAGGCCATCTCTCGTCCCTTGCGGACGCATCTTTTTCCTGCTGATATATGGGTAGTACATCCCATGTCATCGTTCATCACAGTCACTGCTGGTGAGGACAGAGAAGACAACCGACACATTTTCTGAGTTACACAAGGAGAACTCGAGTCCAAGACTACAGTTAGGGCCAAAATATTTTTCCACTCCAGTTCTCGATTTCACAGTTTGGTGTGGAAGTTATGGCCACTTATAGTAAGTGCCTGTTTTCAATCTGTGTAATTAGTGTATAATATGGAATTAATTCTCCTCATGCTATACTACTACATTACACATAGATTGTATTGACCTCTCTGCGATGAAGATAAATGTAAACTCCTTGAGCAGTCATCTGTGTGTCTCTGAAACGTTGCCAGAGACTTAGAAAACCGTCTGCAGTGACATTATTAACAGACGACTACAGCCTTTAAATGCTGCTTCATAGCTCCAACCCTCGATAGAGCCAGATGGTTATCAGGACTTAGCCACATATAGTAAAAGAAAACAGATCACATCATTTAGGAGACTTTTCCTTTAGGACTCTCGTTGGTTATCGCCTAAAAATACCAAAATAAGAGCAGATTTTTGTCCCCACACTCTTAAACATCATGCTATATCCTGCTGCAAGAAGTGACACTAATCACGTTACAAAAAAAGTAAAAAAGCACAGCGCCGAAATTTTTCCAGTTATTAAAAAAAGTGAAGAGGAAACTGGAGGAAAAAAATCCAATTGGACCGGTTGCACAGCAGACATTTTGACATGTCACAGCAGGAAACTCACAGGTGTTCTAATGATAACTGGAGTTAGAGGAGGTCCTGCTATTGTGCATGCTGGTTCACTGTCACTGTTACTGGGACACTTAAACTGGGCTGTCGTTACCGTCATTAAGCCTGCTCGTTTTCCTCGCTTAGACAAGTCAAAACGTCTGCTGTGTAAACAGTCTAAACATACGTATGCATCAAAATAAACTCCTGCGCGCCGTCTAACTCGCAGTAACACATTTATCTGAGATGTTTCGGTGTAAGACATCTTCGTGCCTGCAAGTGATGATATGACACATCTATTCATACCCAACAGGGGAGCTAACTAAACCAGTGTACAGATTAGATTTCAACGCATAGCCACAGGTGCCTACAGGTGTAGAAGCAGGTAGCAGATTGCCTGTGGAACATGTTACAAACAGGCATAACTAATACCGTTAACGATGGCTCCATCCTGTATAGGCTCCAGTAAACTATATGAGAGCATCATGAATGTTAGTCACATAACACCTGTGCTTTTCCTGCTATGACATCTCAGAATGTCTGCTGTGAAGAACTTATTTCAATGATAATTTCTTGCCTAGTTCACGCCAAAAAGGTTTATTTTCTACCTCCATGAACATAAAAAAAACATACAAACAAATGTGAAAATATATTTTCTAGACTCTGGGAATATTTTGTGGTTTAAAAATGCAAAATACAAAGAGTAAAAACTGACATTTTACAGACATTTAGATGGTGGTCTATGGCGGGGGGGGGGCCTTCTGGGCAGCAGGGGATTTTTCCGTCACAGTACCACAAGTGGCCATTGAAACAAACTTGCAGTAAGGCTGACTGACAGCCAATTACAGGGCCCAGCCCTTGAACACCCAATCAGGTTGCAGATTATTAGTTGCACCTGTGTTTGACAAATCAAAATGTCTGCACACCTCTCTATATAAGGCCATGTTTTAGCATTTGGTAGTCTGGACTTAACAGGTTTCATGCATTTTGTTGATGGTTGCTCCACAGGGTCTTTAAAAAATTTGGGCCCATTTGGGTCTACGGTCATGTCTGTTCTGCCCAACAGAGCCACTTTTCTGTTGTGCACAGCAGCACAGGGGAACTTGTCAATGACATGTGACAGGGGCACGAAACAACCAGCGCCAAAAGAAATACTGGTGGTCATTCATACGGGCCAGAGTATGTTAAGAAATTGCACAGTGACGCCAAACTTTAGCATGAAACACAAGCTGGCAGTCAAGACTTAACCGAAAACGAGCTGACAGTGCTAACAAGTAGAAACAAGTCAGTATGCTGAAGTGAGTTTCACTGTCGACTGTTTATTTCTGTTGTAGACAGCAGCACCCATGTGTGTGACAGCCGAGGGGTGGTGGCTTCAAAAGTATCCTCAGAAATAAACAGTAGGCCTAGAAACAAGAGAGAAAAGTACTATACATTTATGTATACATTTATGTAACCACAAGTGTTTTGTTTTGTTTTTTTTCTTATATGGTTGCTTAAAATAGCTAAAGTGGCTACGCTGCCAACTGCAGCAAGCTAAACCGTTTATCATTTCATTTGACTGTATCTAAAACTTGTGTTGTAAATGTAGGCTAGAATGTACATTTTATCTTTCCTCCCAGCCTGAATTTTGACTAAATATGGCTACATGCAGAGCTCCTGTTTGTACCAGTTTGCAGTTTAGCCTCATTTTATGTTGTTTGTTCCAACATTTCACGGGACAAATTTTAAAGTTTAACCACATTTTGATGAAATGGTTTTTGTGTTTGTGACATGAAGATGTGAACAGCAGTGTTATGACCCCAAGTCAAGAGTATTTTGCTTCTGCTGCTCTGTCTCCATTGAAATCCATCGTTCTGCTGTTAATCAAACATAAAATCCTCTAAAAAGGAACAAGCTACATACTTTTAAGAGCCACCTTACATATATACATGAGGTGTTTGATATTGATTCCTGTAATTATGAAAACAGTTATTTTTTTGTACTTAAATGGCTGCTGAAACTAGCTGGCGTAGCTTAGCTGCCAGCCACCCACCTAGCTAAAACATTAATTGTGTTGTCTGACTTTACATTTTCCATTTTTAAGTTGTTGTGTTTTCTAACTGTACATGACATGTTCTGTTTTTCTTTCTGCTCTTTGGTCATGTTCCAAACTGTACATTTTTTCCAGTAAATATGGCTAAATACGCAGTTTCTGTTTGTTGCCAGTTAGCTGTTTAGCTTTTGTTGTATGTAGCTCTAAAAGCTAACTGTGCTAGCAACAGCTCTGTGTTTATACATGTTTTTTTTTTCATGAATCTTTTTGCAACATGTTGGTGATACAGACAGATAATTCATTAAGCAGTGGGGTTTTGATACTCTCCTGTGAAACTGTATTTGTCATCCATTGTTTTGCTGTGAATCATGGCCGTCCTCAACAAGTAGCAAACATTTCAGAGCCACCTTTCAAGTAGCCTACAGATTATGTTTTTTTTTTTGCAGGAGGATTCCTGTAATTAAGGAAACAGCTTTACAGAGAAAAAAATCTAATCCTAATGTCAGTATCTTACATTGTTGGTTTATCACGAGCTTTTGTACATCTTGTAAATCACTGTGCAAACACAGCCTGTGGTGGGACAGCTGCGCTCCGACGGCGGATATCCTACTGAAAAGTTTAAACAATACTGAGAATCCAAATACAAATTTAATAATCCAGGTAAACAAAGGTATGACTGTCCTGCTTACAGGAACGAGGGGGCCGCTGAGAAACGTTAAACCATTTAATTGAAGCATTTGATTCAGGCTGTTGATCAACGTGCCCATATGGGGGCTTAATGGATTCACTTATAATCAAGCGAGCTTACGATTCAAAACAAAGAGCTCCTCAGTTGGAAAGTCTTAACTATGCTTATGTAATGTGAGTGCTGTTGATACAAAACCCTTCTCTGTGACTGGATACTAATGATATCAGAGCCTTGGGCTTAATCCAGTATGACTAGTCCTGCATGTAGAGCCTGGAGCATGATAAAGTGACTTTGCACATACATAGGCGTGTCTGCTTAATACAATGATCTGGGACTTACTATATAAATCCACTTTACCTATTACTAAACCTACTTTTAGACTTGTAGTACATTTCCTTTTCTTTTTTAAACGCCTTTTTGTCCAAAAAGCGAATTTGCAAAGAATTAATCCAAAGACTAAACATGAATTCAACCAATCCCTTACAGTTTCCTGTTCCTAATAGCTCCCCAAAACTGGCTCTGGTTTGGATTATGTCAAATCTGCTAAGAAAATCAAGTCAACATCAGTAGAGCTTGGTTATCAATTAGTATTTTCTTGATTAAACGATAAACGGTGAAACATTTTCCCAGACCCAATTTGATGTCATCAAAGCGTTTGTTTTTTATTTGACTAACTAATAAAGATCCAATTAGATGATACATATCAGAGAAAAGCAGCAAATCCTAACACATGAGAAGCAGGAAGCAGAGAGTGTTTGCTTGAAAAGTTACTTAAAAAGTCAGTTAACTGGCTAATTGTTTCAGCTCTAGACTTAAATGTGTCCGACTTTCTTGGAAATGTTGTAACACTCGACTTGACCGATTCGACTCTTCTTCCTCACCTCATCTCCACAGTTATAGGGGGAATTTGTTGTTCTTCTGTTGTCGAAATTTAATCATGCAAAACTCATATTGGGCTAGACACCAAATAAACTGAACTCAACACCCACACTGCAGCATACTTGTAGTGTTTATTTTACCAGGTGGATTTATGTATTTTGTGTTATGCTATAAATCCTTTCCCCCACTCAGAGCTGCAAAACAACCAGCTGCACTTGAGCTGTATCTCGATCTAACTCACAGTACAAGACTTTATAAGGCAGTGTTATCCTAAAAGTGAAATGTTTGGACCTAAAAGAGCCTCACAGAAATCAGTTTATTAGTGGAGTGCTGCACTGACACTGTTTACTGAAAACCACAGCAGCACCGAGCAGCTTATGGAAAACAAATCCCCCTGAAGGTTAATAACGAACAATGTGTTTAACTGCTGGATATTTCCAGTCCTGCTTTGGCTTTTCTTTCCTTTACACACTCTTGGATCTAATTGAATTTTCTTTATTCCTTTGCCAAATTTCTGTATCAGTTTATCTCTCTCCTCCTCCAACGTCTTTGGATACCCTTCCTTTTCCCCCTAGCGTGCCTCATCTCCTCGGAGGCGGGGCCGCGCCTCCGCGAAAAGCCGGTTCGAGTCGGCATTGTTGACAGAATCAGGATGTCTCCTCCCAGAGGGATGCAGGAGTGTCAGGCTGGGACAGAGAGTAAGGAAGGTAGCAGGTCTTCCATTAACAACCCTGCACTTGCACACACACACATACGTGCACGCATATTTGTCCCATATGCTCATCACTATTCATCACTAGTCATCTGCATGTCCTCATAAGATGACAGGAGGTGGGGTGACACAGGAACAGAGAGAAAAAGAAAAACGAGGTGAGCGGAGAGAACAAAGAGGGACAAAATAAAAAGACTCCTTCAAGTTTAAAAGTCACAGGGATTTTGATGGTTTCTTTCTTCTGTGATTAATATATTCCTGATTGAAGCAGCATGTCAAGGCGGGATGCAACACAAATGCATATTCTTCAGCTGTCACAAATTTGGATTCATCAAAAAGAGTCAATTCTGGGTCATTAAATCAATGAGATTTTTAAACAGAAGAACAGTTTCTTCTGAACGTGGAAAACTTTCCTTTGGTTAGTCCACTGCTTTGGTCCAGTGTCCAACATCTCTACAACTCTTACCATGAAAGTTCATACAGACATTCATGGTCCCCAGAAGATCAATCCGAATGATTTTGATAGCCTGACTTTCCTTTCCTACAGCATCTTGCTTGCATGGCAGCTAAGACGATCTTTAGTATTTGATTGCACTAATAAATGATGTTTAACAAAGGTGTTGATTCAATGTTATTGTCATTTAAGCTGTACTTTGTTATGCTGTTGAGTTGTCTCATACTAAGAAGTATTGTAGTCTGTCCTCATTGATATAAATCTTAGTGTTCTGAGTGTAGGCCAAGCGGCAACCTCAATTGATGTAGCCACCCTCAAACAGCCACTTGAGGGTGGCTACAAAATGAGTCAGTCTCCATAAGTCCCTATGTTAAAATGCTGAACTTGACAGCAGAAATGAACATGTTTACAGCCTGGTACAAAAAACTGTTTTGGTCTCTGTAGCTAATTTCCCCGTTCATGACAACTGTACTGAGGGTGAATTTATATAAAACTCACCTGTTAAAATTATATTAAGGCATAAATTTATGCATAAATAAGAGTGTGGATGCTTTGATTGACAGGTGGGTTGTTTGAGCAACCAGACTTCATTCAGCCTGCCTCAGCACCACCCACTCTCCAGGTCTATTCCCCCTTTTAGCATTAGCTGGGAGCTAATGGGAGCAGGACTGTCAAGATGGCGACGAACAGAGCCTCCACGCTCTCAGCATCAGAACTTCTCTTCAGAAACATACGAGTGAAAGTTTGATACAGGCTTTGATATTATATGGAGAATTAGCACATGGACGAAAATATTGTTTTATTTATTTTATTTTACTATTTACGTAATCTCTATCTCTCTTTTAGACTGAAATGAAAGTGCTAGGGATTAAATTAGCAGCACACATCACAGTTAATAAACTGATATAATCATTGCATGAAGCAGACTCTTTTAAGTAAAGTATTAAAATCGCTCATTTGCAGCTATGATGTCACGAAACCATATAATGGCTAGATTGCTGGTTCTGTATTGATTTATCACAGTGTTCTCACATAAAATTTAAGATCCATCCATAAAACCAGCAGTCAGTCAGTCAATCCTCTGATCCTCAGTATTATCAGGAGACACTTTCTGGCACATCTTCATCGACAGCGAATTATAAAATGGACTCACAAACACTGTTTCATTATGTTTTCTGTCAACATGAACACACTTTTCTGTCTGTACAAAGAAATGAGCTCAAACAAGCTTCCCACGCATCCTTAAAGCTGGTGTCTTATTGATTATCAATGCTCCAGAAAACTCTCCTTTAGCAGAGACCCCGGTTGTTTGGCTCCTAGTTTTGGAAGACAATCGTTCACGGTCAAAAATATTGATCCAATTACTCCGATTCACTTTAATGGGAGGAGGGGAGAGCCAAAACAAAAAATTAGAACCCAGCCTCTGCAAACCCAAAGGAAATGGAGCTCATATGTTTATCTCAGCTTCAATCACTGGCCGACCTATCTCAAACTGTACAGAGAAGAAAAAGACCTGCACTCTGTTCTCCTGCCCTCAGTACTTTCAAGCATTTCAGCTAAAAAATAAGTTCCAAGAACCACATGGGTACAGGCAGAAAATGGAAACAGCTCTCCTTTTTGGTTCAATTGTGTGTGTTTGAGTTGAAACAGGGACAACTGTTGATGTTTTTTTTTGTACTCGCAGATAAGTGTGTTTTCTTAGCGGAAAAAAAAGAGCCCAGCAAAGAAATTACCGGCACATAATAAGTGGGTTGGTGATATAGTGACACGCAGAAAATAATGAAACATTGTCCTGAGGTAACCCATCCCTGCCTCCTTCTACTGCTTTCCTTTTTTTCCAATCCACCCTCTGCTCGCTGCCGCTTTCATCCCTCTCTCACATGATTTCCTTTAATGTCGCAGCCTGTTGGTAAGCACAAGTGCATCTGTGCATGTACTGTACATGTGTGTGCCAAACTAGATTTTGAGATCCGATCACGACACATCTGCAAAGCGTTAATATTAGTAATCAGACCAAACTGCACAAAACTGGCACAGCAAAGGAAATCAGGCTAAATAAAGGGGATAAATCCATTCTGCATGTTTAGGAATAGTTCACTATAAACTGCACACTATACAGTAGCTTTTGCTCGGTGTGACTGGTCGCAACAGGAGGAAACATCTTTCACGTTGTCATTGTCACTTTTTTTTTTCCTACCTGTAGACTCATCACTGCCTGGGATGATGGAAGCTAATGAAGTGTTGCAGTGCTGTGCTACTGGAAATGAAGCCAAGAAGCTGTGGGAGTTTTTGGGGTGGAAAAATAATAAAAAAATAAAAAAAAAAACAGGTGAACAAGAAGAAAAAAGTAAAGTGTAACAGGAAACGTGGGAGGTAGAAAGTTTGACAGAGATAGAGGCTCTTCTCTGCTCCGTTGCCGCAGACGAGCCACCGAATCTTGAGTGGGTGACAAGCGTCAAGTCCACATCTCTCACCTCCGAATCTTAAATTCGGCACCTCCACAGAACTGATGTCAGTTATTTGACACAATGAACAGGCAGAGCTTCTGAAAAATAAACTCTTAATGAGGAGACAAATGCACACTGGTGCAACTTAATAATAATTGCAAAAGTTAATAAAAATACTAGTAGGACTTCCGTAATGATTGAGTATTAGTCTTTCAGATTTGTTAATAATAATAAACATTCATATTTTCTGCTCTCCTTTGGTCTTTTTAGCTGCTAGCTTAGCTTGTTAGTCATTAACTGTGTCAGTGTGCTAGCAGGTAGTGTGTTTATCTGAGCTTTTTGTGCTGGCAAGGTTGAGGTTGATGACCATGCTGAGAGCGGACCAATAAATGTCCTGTAAAACTAAATAATGAGGTAAAAGAAGTTAGAAAAGCACCACAGAGGTGCAGAATTGGCGATCATGCTCTGTTTAAGAGTGACCCTCTGAAGTTATTTGATCTAACGTAATATAAAAATGTCAATATAAAGTTAGTGGAGTGTGGATAGCGTGGCTCGAATGTTCTCCATGTGTCTGTGTTGTTCCTGCTTCCTCCCGTAGTCCAAACACATAGACATGCAAATGTATCTGTGCAAAAGTGGGCATGCCCTTGGAGCAGTTGCGGGTTCGGTACCTTTCTCAAGGTGTGAGGTGAATTGGCACCTCTCCACCTACCAGTACACACACCATACCATGGTCCATGTTGGACTGAGCTACTGTCATCCCCAAAATTTGCTCATAGGTGTGAAAAGGATTGGTTCCAGCCCTGTGACCCTGGTTATAGACGTTGGATGGATGGATGGATGGATGGATGGATAAATAAAAGTGACTTAAATATCTTGCTCTGACCAAAGTGTTGGACTAACAGACAGACCTGCTGTTCCTATTGTGGCAAAAGACGAGTCAAGGTAATTTTATTCATATAGGCCAATGTCACAAATCACAAAAGTCCCACAAGGGGTTTTGCAATCTGTACAGTTATGTCCTTAGACCCAAAATTGGAGTAAGGACAAAAAAAAAAAAATGGACACAAAACTCTTCAACAGGGTAAAAAATGGAAGCAACATCAGGAAGCAACAGACATGCGGTACATGTCCATGTACAGAATAGATCAACAAAGTAAAATGACAGTATGGACTATCAAATAAAACAAGGAGAGAGACAGGAGAAAAACATGACAGAAGCAGACATGACGTAAATGTGAACATAATTATTTTACCCTCTGTTTGTTGGAGTATCCTGTGTGTGTGTAAGAGTGTGGATTCTGGTTACAGTTAATTGTCGAGGTTAATCTCTGGTTACATCTACTCAAACCTGCACAGATGTGACTAATTGCTCCTCGGTAGCCGCGCTGTTGGCAGAAAACTGGAGGCTGGCTGGCTGGCTGGCTGTGTGTGGGGTTCAGATTGGTTCAGTGGATATTTTCAGGTCTTTACAGGAGTACATTCCAGGTCAGTTATTACCACTGAGATGACGCTCAGTTGAAGATTCAATAACCTTCTGCCAGTCAAACAAAAACTCTGACTCACACTGAGCTCCGGACACATTCATCAATATGATAGGGTCAGAATGATGCAGGTATAAATAGGATACTATAAATTACATCATCATTGAAGCTATTACAGTTTATCTTGACGGGAACATGAATATATGTGACCTTTTTTAAAAATTTTTATATTGCACACACAATTACAAAACTCAGGACATTAACAAAGTCAATAGGATACATCTTCTAGATATTATGAATGTATGTATCCATTTTTTTTGCCAATCCATCGAGTAGATGTTGAGATATTTCACCATAAGTGAGAACTTTGACCTGCTGGTCAGGGTAGATCATCAAAGTCCGTTGGATTAATCCTCCTGGGGCCATGAAGTTCTGTACAAAATATCAGGGCAATCCATGAAATAGTTGATTAGTAAATAGTTTTCTTTTGGTTTGGACCAAACTGATGGATGGACCGACTGACATTGCCAATCGCAAGAGGCATTGCACTAAAATGTCTACGAAATAATAAGACTTCCATGTTTAAGCTGCAAATACTACTCTTGCAATCCTTTTTTTTAAAATCAGATTTCCAATTTATAATCCATCCATCCACCCATCCATTCATTTTCTTTAACTGCTTATCCTTATCAAGGTTGTGGGGAGCTGGAGCCAATCCCAGCTGGCATTGGGGTACACCATGGACACGTCGCCAGTTCATCACAGGACTGAAACGTAGAGACAAACAACCATTCACACTCACATTCTATGGGCAATTTTGAAGCACCAACCATGTCTTTGGACTGTAGGAAGAAAGCCGGAGTACTCTGAGAGAACCCACAAAGAGATTGGAAGAACATGAAAACTCCACACAGAAAGGTTCAAACCAGGAACCCTCGCTTCTTGCCGTGAAGCAAGAGGGTCAAAAAAAACACATAAATGTATTTTTCTATAAAACCGTGAACCCAGTGTTACTTATATGTGATGTGTATTTAATGAGCTAGAAAATGCAAACCCACGGACATGGTCGTTTAAAGTTCACGTTTACCACAGCGACCTAACAATGAAGCCGCAAGACTATTAGAAAAGGATTTTGGATTTCATTTTTGGATGATAGTAACTGCTAATTCAGCAGAGACTGTAAATCCTACAGCAAGAAAAGTAAAAAAAAATTTTGCTGAAGAGGTTTTTGTGAATCTGAATGAATGAGTGGTTAATGCTCTGGCTTGTGATTGAAGTCAGCTGTTTTCAGTCCAATCAATCATCGATCACGGCAAATATGGAAGGCTGTGGGTGGGTGGCCTTACTGGAAAGCATCAACACTGGTATGTAACCAGTGAAAATATCAATTCCACCTCTTTTTCCCCATTATTATGACAAATTGCTGCATTTACGGGATTGAAATACATCAACACATTTCACTAAACATCTCCCTCGTGCACCGTCTCTCTGCTGCACTCCCTCATTCCACACGTCAATCACACCGCTGTGTTTTTTTTTACCACCACCACCACCACCACCATCATCATCATCACCACCTTCACCCTCAGCGATCTCTCCTCGTTTCTTCCCTCCATCCGTCCGTCTGCGCACAGCAGACTTTCTAAGCTAAAATCAATATGATATGGAGTGTCGCCACTTGCCTCTCAGCTGCTGTCAATCGAAGCGATGGTCACACACACCGAAATGAAGACAGCATCAATTATGTTTGATTTAGCCTCACAATGCCTGCACAGGATTTCGCCTCTCAGTTTCAGGCAAGCAGTGTATACTGCATACTTTCTCTGGGTAAAAAAATGAAATATATTTCGATACCTGCAAAACAAAAACAAATAAGATATTGAGGTGATATATACAGTACAGAATGTATACAGTTGGACGAGAGCTGGTGGGTAATGTACTGCGAGTTGGGCTGCAAAAAAATAAAATACAGCTAAACAGTACACTGAACTATGATGCAGAAAACATTTGAGGCATCAAATTGTCAACAGCACTTGTTTCCAATCATCTAATCAACCTGCTCTGTATAAAAGACCAGCTCAACCTCCCTGATGCTGCAATATAATTCAGTCTCCCGTATGGTAATGAATATGGCAGCCTCCTCAGTCACCCTGGCCCCCTATCCGTTAGTATTTTGTTGAAACTACACCGCTGCCTGTTTCAATAAACTTTAACTTATTCTGGTCTCCAGGCTTGTGTTTGCACATTTTATCTGCTACCATTCATTATAAAACATACCCATGCGCATGTGGAATAAGCCTCAGTTGCATACTTTCTTTTTTGTATCTAGTTTCAAGGCACAATTTGTGCTACAAACTTGAAGCTTTGATTTTGTTGAGCCTTTATTTATCCAGGAAGGTCCCATTAACATACAAGATCTCTTCTCCAGGGAGTCCTGGTCATTTGTTAGTTGTTGCCAACACATAAATCGACCAGTGATAAATTTCATAATATTTTAAAAAATACACCAAAACTCAGGAACATGTTTTGGATGATGGGGCTTGTTTCATATTGTTGTTGTACACTGTGTGCTGATAATGTTCATATCATTTCCATGCGTCATATGTAAACACAAAACAATGGCGTCAAACTGAAGTAAAAGGAAGACACAAAACATTCTCACTCATACATTTCAGTCAGAGACACTTAGGTCAAGATATTGAATGCAAAGATGGATGCTAAATCTACGTGGATCGGTCACTACAAGTCACCTCTTTTAGTCATTTGATCTATTGTTAACATAAATACGTTGATAAGTGCAGCTTTAAGAAAAAGCGAGAGCTTCAAGTATATCACGACTTCAGTCTATCTTCGTCTATCTGCATCTCAGCTGTTCCACCGCGTGGACGTGAGTTCAGCTCGGTGAGAATACTTTCAGAGACCTCTGTTTTTTACTGTGGAGTAAAATGAGCTACGATTTCTTCTTGAGCAGGCGGCATTTTGATTAGCCGACAAAAGTAAACAGCATGACATTAACAACCTGCTGTGTGTCCGTCTGTTTGCTTTGATTTGGTTTTGACAAAAGCCAAGTCACATTTTCTAAGACTCAAATGTAATTGTAGATGTTTAAGCGTCGCATAATGGCGGTGATTACATGAGAGGCACAAACTGGAGCTTTACGGGCCCCGACGCACTGCTCTCCTGGTGTAGTGTGATGCCTGGCCGTAATTTTTGATACTCTACGTTTGTTGTTGTGGAGCAGCTTTTCAATGTGGTCGATGTTATAAGTCGGCCTGCTATGTTCAGAGCTCAAACTTATTTAAGACAAACTCCTTGGACGTATAATCAAGTTTTCATGCAATCAAAATAGACACAGAATAGACATCTGGCCTTACTGACGAGCTGAAAGCGTCTTAACAAATGTGTTTCTGATTGCAGGAGATAAGTACGTGTCTTGAGTATTAATACTCTTCAGTGTTATGCTCTCTTCCCACAAGAGGAAAAATAGTGATCCACTGATGACGAGTTATTTTACAGTACATATAGTACAACACTGACTGTTACTGTCACTGGTTTACATTACTCTGTAGGTCCAAACATGCTCATGTCGTGATTGAGTCATGATTGTTGCCCTGCCTACTATAGACACAAAAAACACAATGCATAGGATGAGGTTTTAGCAAGTCCGTGATATTCTATAAAACCACATATAAAAACCAGCCATTTGTTGATCCTACCGACATGTATCGTCTTGTATCTAAAGCCCAATATACTGCAGCTATATCTCTGTGTGATAAACACCACCACGCCATTATGTGTCCATTAAATATGAAGCTACAGACAGCAGCCAGTTAGCCACTTAGCTTAGCATAAAGACTGGAACAAAATGGAAACACCTCTTGGATCTGTTTAAAGCTCTTAAGCTCACTAATTAAGTTGTATCTGCACAAAACAAGTGCTTTTAGTAAAGATATGTACATGTGTCTGTCGATTGAGATAAATACAGAGATTATATACAGCATGTGTAGCAGTTACAGTCACCGATTGCTTCTAGTATTCCTGCATGTGTAATGTTGGATAAAATCTAAGGTGGCCAGCTGTTTTAGTTTTTAGAAAATGAAACTGTATATTTGAGATTTTTAAAGATTTATGTCTGTAGGAGGAAACTCATGTAACACAGTAGCAGAGACACCGTCAGGCAGTCACACGGTTTCAAAGTAATTTATTGTTGGTTTGGGTTTTTTTTATGGGTTTGATGACAATACCAAAAATCTAGCATAATTCCAGCCACATCCTTTCTGAAGGAGGCTTCTGTATCTTAACATGATTGACAGGAAGCAGAGTACAGAGTAATGCGGTGCTGAAACGTTTGTTTTGAATGTTGTCACACATGTTTCAGAGATCATTCTAACAGACTGTGTTGGAAAAAGGAAAAAAAAATACATGATTACTGTCTGTGCATCTTCAGCAGCAGCATGCCTCAGGTATGATTAAGGTCATGCAGGTAAATCTCAAAAGTCGTAATCCCAGATGAATCATCACACATTTATCTGCTGATGCTCTTCTCTTTCCCTCTGTGTGTCTGTCCTCTGTTTCTCAGTCGGTTTCCCACATCATACCGACCCGACCTGCTGTGTGTGTCATGAGTGGATCATAAAACCCGGTGAGTGTTTTCATTGCCATCCCAGCCCCTTAATTCACTTTTTATTTTACAGGCTGCAAGGTCTGATTCAGCAATGGCAGCGCTTCTTGCCAAAACCAGCAAAGGTCAAATTTCTCTGTGCATGGAATGCAGAGTTTCCGAATAAAATCCAAACAACGCACGAGGCTGTTTATGGCATAGAGGGGCTGAAAATAAAGGCAGCGAGCCCACATAGAGTTCACAGCCAACAAATTCTGGGCAACTTATTTGATCTTTAAAGTTTTTGAGCCTGTAGGTCAGGTCGTCTGGCTTTGTTGTTATACTACCCCATTTCTGAAAAACGTTGGCACACTGTGTGAAATCTAAATAGAAACAAAACGTGATGATGTGTAAAACATTGAAATCAAATATTTAATTGAAAAAGCACAACTTGACAAATGTTTGGAAAATTATATATTTTTTAAATTTGATGCCAAGGTTGGAACTGTGGCAACAAAAGGCTGGAAAGGTTGTGAAATGTGAAAAGAAAACACCCAGTGGAACATCACGCAATTAATTAGGTTAATTGGCAACATGTTAGTAAGTAAAGAAGTAGTAAGTAAAGTAAAGAGCATCCCAGAGAGGCTGAGCCTGATATAAACATGGGGCTTCATTACTCTGTGAAAGACTAATAGTGCAACAATTTAAGAATAACGTTTCACAATGTAAAATCTGTGGATTTCATTGTTCACAGTAGGTAACATCAATAAAAGATTCAGAGAATGAGAAGAAATCGCTGTCCCCACGAGGGACAAGGCCGAAAAGTCAATATAGGATGGCCGAAATCTGAGCCAACTCCTCATCAGTTTTGGGAGATAACCATTCATATATCGACAGCCTTTGGCAGCAGTTTGGGGTTCAGTATCTTGCCCAAGAACATTTTGACATGCAGACTGGAGGAGCCGGGATTGAACCACCAATGATGGTTTAAAAAAAAAAAGTGTAAGAGAAACTATGGTGGGCGCAAAACTCACAAAAACCAACGCTATCTATAGCCAGTGTTTGGTTTGTCCATTAGAAACATGGCAGACTCTGTAGAGGAGGACCTGCTCTCTCATCCTAAGGTAACAAAAATGCAATTATTCTCATTTTTAGGTGATTATTCACTAATGAAAACACTCCAATGAATATTATATTCCATTTCTGCCATGTTCTGCCAATAGATCTCACACACTGGAGCTTTAAACCAGACGGCGAAATGTCTTTTGACTTGCAAATCTTAATGGGCTTCCACACAAATCTTCAGTAGATAAGTTGGAACAATTTTCTCATTAGATAGATGCGGAAAACTGAGCTGAACAAAATGAAGTCTGGAGTCTTATCCCCGTTGCCAGGATCAGTAAGCTCACAAGGTAAAAGGTCATGAAAACCTTATCCAGTAAACAAGCTACCTGTTAGTCCATGTGACTGCTGTTTACAAGTCCTGTCTGGCTTGTAATTGTGTCTGTGTGAAATTAAACGGAGTACAAAATTCTATAAACTCAACTTTTCCACTCTAGTTTGGACCAAAGAAAGCCAATCCTCTGCTTTCTTGTCAACTTTGCCCTTTTGTTAGTTTTCTTTCCATCTCCCAGCTTGTCTGTAAATTTTTCTTGAACTGCTCTGCAACTAATCTTTGTCGCTCTCCTATTTCTCCGTCCTCCCACCCTGTCCTCAGAAACACCCAACGCCCCCTCCAACAGAGGAGCTGTAGCTGTAATGACGGTTGATGGAATTACAGTAAAAATATTGATCTGTGGCTGGCTGAAACACTGAGCAGATCCCTGACTCGACTGCCAGTTTTTTCTTGGGTTTCAAGGTCTGTTTTTGTTCCTGGAGAGCGTTAGAGGAGGTGAAAGACCACCTGGAATGGAATTATGATAAGACGATTACAAAACATGAAAACTGGGATGATTGTGTGTTGGTTAGCCGAATTTTACAAAGGTTATTTAAATGAAATTTGGTGGAAATTCAGTCCAAGGAACAAGTGATAAGATTTTGGTTTGGATACTTTTTTTTTACTAATTATTAACTTGGCATTTATTTATTAGATTTTATGCCTACATGAGATATTGGACAGTAAACATATGACAGGAAGGATAAGAGATATGGGGAATGACATGCAACCCCACTTTTATAAAGCACAACCATTACGCCTTGTAACTCCTGAAGTTTGAGGTTATTTGTATGTTGGTTTACTCTCTTTAGCTTGGTGATATCACCAATCTGTTCACTGTTTTCTGGGTCACACTTGAAAAATTTCTTTCCATGAAAACTCTGGTGCAGTTTAGTTGAAGTTTAATTTGTCCGTCGGTCACTGTGGACCCTTTTTCGCATGATATTGCACTGTAGAATATGCCGTCATCTTCCTCTGATTGCGCCTGCCTTTTGTTAACGTCCAAATTCAAATACAGATTTGATTAATGCTCACATGATAATTATCATGTCCTTGTTTGCATGTAGCCACAAGGTTTTACCCGTGTTTGCAAGCCAAATATTTCTGACCACACAGACTGTACAGCTCAACGTCAGATCAACAGAGCCGTGTACATCAGGGCAGACAATATTCCTTATTGTCGGTGTCAACAAAATCAACAATGTGTGAGGCCGTCTCTCAATACTTTCTCACTTCCAGCAGCAAGTCTGTGGCAGTTAATCACGAGCCCATTTGTTTCTACTACCTATTATCTTTAAATGAATCACAAATATAAATGATTTTTTTGAGGCTTTATAATTTCCTGAATCAGGACTACATTAATGTGCGCACACATTACAACACAAAGTACAACATAAAGTGCAGTACATTCAGACTAGGGGGCACATTTACATATGTTACATATGGTTATATGACTACTAGAGTGGGTGAATAAAGAGTACTCGGTGATGTTTCCCCTTGGGTCAATTTACGTAGCATTGATGAACGCTCAAGTTAAACCTCTAGGGTCTAGCTATGGCTTTTGCAATGTGGGCGATTGCTCAGACCGAGAGGGTTAGAGGACCAATTAGAACAGTTGTTTTATTAGCAGTTAGACTGTAAATTGCAGAACCAACTGAAACCCCTCGACTCAACCAAGCACACAGCAGAAACTAGCCAGTGTTTAAGCTCACTCTAAGGTAAAAACAAGATTTTAATAAGTCTTTATGTCAACAAAACTGTCCCATAAATTACTTACCTGTCAGTCAATGAGTAGTAATGTTTGCCACCCATTGGCTTCCTATAATAAGTCAACCGAACCATATATTGGCTTAAACTGGGACTAAAACTAAAAGTTACCAGTTGAACTTCATTGTCTTTATAACTGCAGCCCAGCAGAACAGAAATACAGTGAAGTAGACAAGCGTGGTCAGACCGTGTTGCGTCATTATAGTGATGAGTAAATACCAAAGATTCAAGATACAAATGATGTTGCAATAGTTGTTGTTTTGTGTGTTTGTGTGTGTGTATGTATGTGGTGATTCATTGAAACAGGCTGGCCCAAGAAGACAGGACGATGATTGAGTCATGGCCGCAGAGTGTTTACAGCTTTTCAGCACAGCTCTGCGTACCTATAAAACCCTTTTTATCATTTTATGAGCTCTATAAAAAAGAACACACACAGCGATACACTATTTTCTCTATTTATTTTTTTTTCTCAGCATCTCGGCCCAAAAATTGTACACAAACCTTTTCAGCATAATGATTATGAGCCTGTAACTGCTCCAGCTGTTTCTTTTCACCAGAGCTCTGGATCTTTAGGTTGGGCTCAACTTCTTCAGAGTTGTTCAGTTGACTGGATGCTCACTTCCCACCCTCTGTCATACTGGGATGATAGAATTAATTGAGGGATACAGAAGGAGCTTCAGTTTCTGTCTCTGAGATGATGAGTCTGGGGACAACAGAGCCACTTTCCTCTTCCGACTGAGCAAATCTAATCATGCTCTTATTCTGCCGCTTCCTGTCTCTTCATCTCTGAAAGACGGACTGTATTCAGAGACGGATGCAGTTTCCAAGTTGCACACACGCTTGTGACACTTGTGAAAAATCAGGTTTTGTTTTCTGTTTGTTTGGTTGGCTGTTGTTTGTACAACCTCAGTCTTATTTTCATAGTTTTTACAACCTATGATTGTGCCTGTTCGCCTTTTTGCGCCCACACATGTAAGCCATTTCTTATGTGTACCACACTTCTGGTTGCTATTAAATGTTTGTTGATATTGCTATTAATTGGATTTCTTCATGCTTATGTCTTAGAGGAAACATTTCTTAAACATAATCATAGTTATGACGTCAGGAGTGGGTGATTGGTAGTACAAACACACGACTTTCTCACTTTTGTTAGATGTTGTCTATTTCCATCAGCTTTATGTTGTTGTGCTGTCATAGTAGATGTTTCAGGAGGTCTGAGCTTGTGTTTTTCGCAGTGGAAAGAGTCTTAGTACAACAATTTACATTTGGCAACGATGCTCTTGTCATCTTTCCTCCCGACAAAATCTAAGTAACTGATGGGAATAATTCCAGGCGCTGAATGTGATCGTTTCCATCTTCTAAGGCAGCCTGCTGCTTTGTGATGTGCACATGTGACGATTAAGAAAATGAATCCCGGGATGTGATTAGACTGCTGGATTTCAAATCAGTACAGAAGTGACAACAAAACTAAGTAAGTAATTCGCTAAACTACTTGTGACTGGTGTTATACCTGGCACGTTCAGGAATATAACGAGGAGTGAGGTCCATACAGCGACCATAGAAGTAAACAAAAAAAAATCATTAAGTACAAATCAATGTAAGCAAAGTGTACCGAGTTAAATCAGCCAGCTTTAAATCACTCAGCTTAAGCAGCAGCTGCAAGCAGGTGACACCAAACCATCAGGAAGACCTGAGGAGACAGAGCCAAGCCAACACAACACACAATCTTAAGGCCTAACGCCGTCACACTGGGGAATGTAATATTGCTGTAATGAGTTACTAGTAGTATGTTATAATGCTGCTAATCATTAGTTACTTTCATACCATGATGAGTCATTTTTCTATTCATTTCACCAACAGATCATGGCAAAATGTTACATCACAATTACGCAATGGCATTTTCAGAAGGCTCATTGTGTTCCTGTCAACACTGCTACGCAAATCCTGCAAACCCCCGCAACATCATGCAGTTTCAAAACACTTGTTTTTTTTATGGTTGAAGACACTGGAGCCCAGAACCAGTGAACAAACCAGCAACACAAAGGTGCATTGTGATCATAAAAAAAAAAACACCTTTTGAAATCTCTGCCATCCGACACAGATACATTCCTTCTGTGTGAGTGCTTGGGTGTTGATGTGTCGTTGATCTGCACCAGAAGTTTCTCGCATTACGTTAGCCGTGGCCTGTTGCGATCAGAGTAACGACAGCTGTCTCTCATTTGCCCTTGCCTCACCTCTCAGCTCCCAGATGGTGGTGATATGATGGTTCCCCTGCACCCGTCTGATCAGAACCACCCAGCACGCCTGAGAGCAACCTGATCTCCAGCTGTAGATCCAAGGAAAGAAATCGAGCTCGACACGCAAGTCTTGCAGGCGGATAGAGAGAGACGTTGAGCCACATAGTCAAACAGAGGAAACTTTATTGAATCTATAAACATATTGGGTGTTATTACACCTCGCAATGACAGTGAGGAATCAGAGCAACATTCCCCGAGGCACAAACAAGGCAGTTACCAATGAGGTCATTCTACAAATGAACTGTGTCAACAAAAGCAACTTTGATTTGACTCGTGTTAACACATGTATGTCATAAATTCCTTTCCACAATTTGGCCTAAGGCTTTGTTATTATCTTTTTTTGCTTCCATATCGCACTTCTTGGTCAGGAACTGAGTTACTGAAGGTCATTATACTCTCTCTCTCTGTACTGTAAAGATGGAAAAATCTTGGCAGGATTTCCTACGAGGAGCCTTTTTCTCGCTACTATTTGACCGTGAGTCATCAGACTGGAGAAAGCCAGCTTTAAATCACAGCTGACAGGGAGGTAATCAGCTTTACTGGAGCCTGATGTTCTTCAAAGGCCCCCATGTCCATTTTTAGCTACACGTCGTTTTGGGAGTTCATGATGTCATCTTGGCGTTGGCTTTCAAGGCTGCTCTTTTGAATCCCTTAGTTCCCTTTTTAAAACCTGCCATTAGCCAACCAGGAAGTTGGGAAAATAAACCGGTGATTCAACACCCCCCCCCAACGCGTTCATTTATGTTCCACTGCTCGGAGGAAGATGATACTTCCTGGAGTTGTGACTGTGTGTGTTTGTGTGTGAGTATAAGAGAGAAAGAGCAGATACCAAGCAAAGGCAGACTGAGCATCAGCAGCGAGAGGGGACAGAGAAAAACAAACTAAGCTGAGATGGATTTTCAGCTGAATACAGCAGAGAAGTTTTGTTTAAAGACTGAGGACGTGGAAGTGGCTGAGCTCATTCTGAATATATATATATGAAGGAAGAAGAAGAAATTTCTCACGTGCTCTTTGGAAAGACTTCTTGAAAAATAATCTTGAAAACGATCCAATTTTGATTTGGTGTGATATAGATGATACAAATAAGTAATTTATAGGTCCAGTATATCCGACCCAAGAAGAACGTGCAACAAGGTGTATCAGGAAACTTGTCACCTTTTGGCCATTTTGAATCCATAATGGGTCACTTGCGTGATTATTGTAGATGAAATTGGTGGTGTGGGGTCCATTCAGGAGCTGCACTGTGTCATAAGGGCCAGGGAGGAGGTGTCAGGGGACTGTTGCAACACACACCCTTTATCTTGTAACACAGAACTGCTGCCATTAGTTAGATCAGTTAGCGGTCCAGTAGTCTAGCGTCCCAGTGGACTTACTCTGAAAACTGAGTTTTCAGGCTGGGGCAAGGGATCACACTCTGGAGCCTCCCATGAGTGTGATCCCTTGCCCCACGATATGGCTGGACCAGGACCAAACACAGCCTCTGAGCCAGTCCCAAGGTGATTTACAGCAGTAAACGAAGGCAATGAAGACACAGTAGGTTCAGTTGGGAGTATCATTATGTATCCGACCCTTGATGGTGTTGCACTTAAATTTGTCTTGACCCACATTGTTTGGAAAAGACACAAAGCCAAAGAACTTTTTTGATTACTAACTGTAATTTCATTACCAATTTTCCTCGTTTTCTTGTAAAAGATTTCCATGGCGTGCGGTTGAAAGGTCCGAAAACCTTTTTAAGTTAACTTGTAACATTAGATTCAGATTATTTTCTCAATGAAATACTGATCCCAGGGTCATAAATGAATCCCCATGCTCAGTTTTTATTGAGACAATTTCATGGTGGTTTTTTATATGGATAATTTCACAGTGGTGGCAGCAATCTCAAGGACATATAACTCAAAGCCAGAAGAGATAAAAATCAAACCATCTGCACTGACAGATACCACTAGAAGTAAGTAAGAACACGTGTTTGTTGAACTGAACCTTTAATGTACCTGTATTTATTCACCTATACCTCTCCTTCAATGACTCAGAGGCTGCTGGTGCTGCTGCTGGATTTCCATCTGTGTCTGCTCATATCTCCAACAAATGCCTCATACTGATTGGTTAATGATGACTGATGGTTGCTGTGCGGGAGTCTTGAGACGAGTTTTGGGTCAGAGTTGCTCCTCTTGTATATTGTGAAGCTGAAGTATAACAGTATAATCCATCACTTTACTCTGGATTGAATCACGTGTTTGCCAAGGTCCGGCCACAAGTTGTAGAAAGACAATAAATCTCATTGTGTTCTTAAGCATTCTTTCCTGGGGGAGGAGAGGAGAGGTGGAAACTTCTCTGGTGTAGTCTGAACACACGATCAGGTGAAAGAAAAAGAAGAACACTGGTTTTGTATTTTTTCCACATTAAATTTCCCATCCATCACTAAGCAACAGAGAAATACTGTAATTGAACATCTGTTTCAGGTTTGGCACTACTTGAAAACAGAGACAAGTTAGATACTGGAGGGTTTTAGACACACAAAGAGATGAAACAGATGATCCAATTTACTCTAAATTAGCATCTTTCTGTGGCCTGAAGAATAAGTTTCAAGTCTCTTTAGAGGAGAGAACTTATTTGACATATACAGGTTCATTAAACCTACAGCAGCTAAAGCTCATTTGCAACACCTAATGCTACTTTTTGCACAGTTCAGAATGAACTCTCAACGTTTAAGCCAACATATTACAGCTACTTTATTCAATATTTTTTATATCAGTGGATCAAAATGAGCATGTTTAACGTGAGAGGGCGATGAACCCACGAAGACACTGCAGTTCCTCTCAGCTCTGTGGAGCTTTCTTGCAGCATAGTTTTGGTTTTATGGTCCGTAACTCTAATAACTGGCCTACATATTGAAGCGTTTAGAAGCTAATGAGGCAGATACTTCTCTCGGGAGTTGGAGGAGACCAAACCGGAGCTAAAAGTGGAGTGAATATTGGACTTTTTCCCACTAATTTAAGTGATCAAAAAGAAGAATTCAGTTAATACAGGTTTGACGTGCTTAGAAATCTGCAAAATCTTCAATTCCATACAACTGGGCAACACACAACACTTCCCAAGAAGGCTCATGTGACGTAATCGCTGTGACATAGTTTTCTGAACACAAATACATTTTGAAACAAACACAATCCCAACCATATTAATTTTTCATCATCAACATGATAAAAGACATGCTTTCTACATTTGTTCCCCAACTGAAGTATGATTAATCTCGTCACTGTTCACTGGCAACTAAAGCACTTTCAGTAAAGGTTAGGAAAAGGTTGTCGTGTAAAAAGAAGTGAACAGTGACACAAGACAAGATGTAAATGGACTTCATAAATAGACCGCGTTTAAGGCTCCTGCAACTTCATCATTTTTTTCAATGCAAAAATGACAGCAGCTGTGCCGCCAAGGTTGGAGGAGAACAAAGGGAGGGAGGGTGGCCGCTGCTCACACAGCTCTTTGCAACTGCATTTGTATAACTTCCACAACAGGAGAAACAGTACAGCAACTGATTTTACTGGTGTTTGGCAAAATTTAGGGATCTATTGACAGAATAGATCTCCCTAAATTGAATATAATATGCATTTATTAGAGTATAATCACCAGATTACCCTTTTGTATCCACAGAGGGAGCGGGGTCCTTTTCCATAGTCCGCCATGATGGACCGTCATATTTCTATAGTAAAACAAACAGATAAACCAAAAACTGGCTCTCAAGAAGGCTTTTTACATGAGGTACGAGGAGTATTCAGTTGGTTACAATCTGCAACCTGCCGGCATGAGCCGTGGCGGCAGAGAAGGGCTGTTGGGTGGCAGCCGCTTTTAACCAAGTATCAAACACACACCCACACTGACGGCAGGGAGTTACTGTGCTAGGCGCTGGCCTGAACATTGAGAGTAATTGGGGTTAAGTGTCACACTCGGACAAAGGAGCGAAACCACCAGCCGAGTGTTTAGCAAACGACACCACCTGCTGACTCACGGCCAGTGTTCAGTTGTTCAATATTTGATCAAAATCACGGTCTTGTACTTTAACCAAAGTGGTTTTGCAAGCAAACCTCAGTCCTGCACCAACCACCTCCTTACTACTGTGCACAAGAATGCAGTACTTCAACGTGTACTTTATGTACCAGTAAAAGACATTGCCCGTGAACGCAATCCACCAAGTAATTACTTAATAGGTAAAACCATTTAGGAGCCTACGTAAATGCCCATAAAACCTTTTCAAAAATTTTTTATTGGAACAGGATAAGCTTGCAAGACCAGAGGTACAATAAGAGATCCATAATTTCATAATCAAAACATCATCTCAATACTGCAGACAAAGCATTGTTTTTATTGTTTTGCTATTAGATGACGCAAAAAATAAAAGCTGGCTTGTGCTTTCTTTTCTCTCGTCCTGAACACTTGAAATGCAGTTTCCACTGGTCTAATAAAAGAAGACAATGGACAAAGCACAGCTTGTGCCGAATGCCTCTGCCAGAGTGCTGACGAGGACAAAAGACAATGAACACATCACACCTGTCTTTTTTTTTTTTTTTTTAAGCATTGATTTTAACACCCTGGAACTTGTTTTTTTAAAAGCCTTTACATAGCTCGCCAAACAACACATATCAGATTGCCTAAAGGATCAGACTCCTGTTCACAGTTTGAGATCAACAAACAAGAGTCCTCTTTGTTTTCCATCAGTAAATTAGAGTGAAGTTAGTAGAGAGGCTTCCTGATCCGGCTAACAGTCAATTCACAGTCATTTCCTGCGGTTTAAAATTACACTTTGATTACATAGGTTTTGATTTACTGCTTTTTTTTTTTATTATTTCTTTGCTTTTAAATCATTTGTACGTCTGTTTTTATTTCCTTCTATTTTCCGAAAGCTCTTCAGTCTGTGCCCCGTTTTTATTGTTTATAGCTTCCTGGGATTTGACTGATTTATTTGGAACATTTTGAGTAGCATGAAATGAAAGAATGAAAGATCCAATAAATTAATTTGATTGAAAACATTGAATGGGAACACACGTGCGGCTGAATACAGAGTGCCGACTAGAAAGGTCTTTCATCAGTTTAAGAGATTTGGTAGAGAGTTTTGGATTGAAATTGTTCAATAACTCGGTCAACCTCTATAGACATAGCACTATGATGATTTTGTGGCCAAAGGAAAATGGAAATCTGAGTGCAGCTAATTCTAAGACAAGAACAATAGTCAATAACAGCTCGGTGCCTTTTTCAGCTTTTTTGTTGCATGTATTCCGAAATCTGCAATTATCTTCTTTTATTTTTGCTTTAATTTTGTGCAAACTCATAGAAGATGCGTCGCTTAAAACATAACGTCTGCAACACCACTGTTTTCCTGCAGTCCAACACACATCGTATACACTCCCATCTATAGTTTTCTTGGATCCATGGAGCCATATGCCTATGACTATATCATCACCACGACATGTACTGCTGTACCTGAAATACCTGTAATGTTTCTTAAACTCTCATGGTGCTGAAGTCACAGACAATTATCACCCAAATCTACTGAGCTTTTTAGCCTCTTTAACCTCATCAACGTAGCACTAAAAGCAGAATGAAAAGTGGGTTAGTGGGTTCGCTTGCGGGCTTAAAGTAGCCTAAATCGACACAAATCTCTCAAGGCAAGTGAACAATATGTGCCTTTTGACCATCGTGACAGTGCTAACCTACAGAGAATGAAGTGCTGAAGAGTCCAAAGTTGAGAAAGTTATTGTAGTTCATCAACTAGATGATGGATATGGAAGCGTATTGCATTCACTTGAAGTAAAGAGTCGCGTTTTCCTGAAGGAAGGACAACCTGATGGAGGTCGCTGGAGGCTGTTTCATGGCTGCTGAGCCAGCATTTCAGCCGCACCATGGCCACAGGAGATGACCACACCAGTTCTAGGCAAAGATTGTAATTCCAATAGAAGTGCCACGGCACGTTTCGACATCATTCACATCCCAGAAGTGGCTCCTGCGCAGCTCCAAGGAGAATACATGGTTGTTCTATTTTTGATGCCATGACCATCTGTATCAAGCAGCACATTAACAGATCAGGGTGACCAGAAATCAGACAGAAACGATGAGAATCCGGTCAATTTTAAAAATGAAACAGACTTCTGACCGTAAAAATAGTCATAAGGGAAACAGAAAAACAGAAAAATGGTCAAATCTGAGAGAAAAACATGCTTAATTGGTGTGCACAAACTGCCATGGAAAGAGGAAAGAGGCAGCTAAAAACTAAAAAAAAAAAAACAATGCACCAGATTCCTTTTAAGCGAAGCATAGAAGATGCCTCTGGGAATTCTGCACCTGAGCATGCGGAGTGAGATGATGATGATGATGATGATGATGATGAGGGAGAACAGGCAGGTCAAACCTCAATGGAGACCTGCTTACCTCTGGGATCGCCGGACTGGACTCTGCTGCTTGGCGTGTCAATCAAGACACTTAGCCTCAGGCTAAACACACACATTTACAGCACACACTACACATGAGCGCCCTGTTGAAGCAGCTTAAATGAAACAGCCAGTGGTGCTTAGACATTGTTAGTTATGGCTCATGTAAACAAAACAAAAAAAACACATTTCTAATGCAAGAGGCTGAAATCCAGCTGGACATCAAAGACGGTGACGAGCAAAGCACAGTGCGGAGGTGACTATATGGAAATGAATACACTTAATGAAATTCATAATTGACTTCACGCTTGTTTTACCGTTTTTGCTGTTGTTGTAGACCGAGCCGTTTTTCTGCAATAGCGACAAAACTTCTGTCTGCTCTGGTTCTGTCAATACAGACAAGTCCACCACCACTGAAGTGGCAGCCACTTGGGAAGAAACAGTGGCTGTAATGGGCCTCACCTCAGTGAGTCCATTGAGGGAGACTGACAGGCTGGGCACCACTTAAATCAGGGCCAGTGTGAGGGTAGAAGAAGACTTCAGTCATCCCTACATTGACCACAGGAATGTCAGCCATACCTCTGAAGATCTGGACAAGACATGGAGATGCCAGCATCCCATGATGCTGAAATGAGGGCCTCTGCAAAGAAGCCACCATGCGGGTGAGCTGGTTTTGGTGAGGCTCTTCCAGGAAATCGGCTGAAAAACTCAGCTAACATTAGCTCATTCACCGCATGGCATTGGCTGCCATGCAAGGTGCCAACAGCTCCTTCAGTCATCAGTTTTTAGGAGCTAAACATTCATACACATTCACACACTGATGGCGCAATGTCCGGGAGCAACTTGGGGTTCAGTATCTTGCCCAAGACACACTTCGACATGCAGACTGGAGGAGCCGGGGATCGAACCGCTGCTTAGTGGACGATCTGCACTATCTCCTGAGCCAGAGCCGCCCTATCAAATAGTTGATGGTGTGCGAATTAATACCGTAATCTCTTATTTTATGCAAGAGAAGTTATACAGCGGGGCTTTATATTCAATAAATAATGTTTTATTTCTATTTTTACTACAAAGAACAGCTGTCTTCTTTGTACATTACCTTTGATGATTAAGTTCTAAAAGAATAATGTGTAATTTATTATCTAGAATTATCTTTAAATTCAAACAGCTCAATGTTTTTTTTTAACTAGTCGTGTAGTGTTTTTCACAAGCTGCAGCCCCAAACAGCTTGAACGGTTCCTAAGAGGCAGAATCCAGGGCAAAAAAAAAAAGTCAGCAAATTACTCACTTCTGCTTGTAAAGCTTAATTGCTGTGCGCGCGCCATAATAACCGAGGGCAACTCAGATGAGAGTATCAGCGTTTTTTTTTTTTTTTTTATCAGCTCACACTCTCACTCTCTTGTCTCATCTTGCATATGGTAGCTGATCTGTCAGAGAACAACAATGTTCAGAGAGGCTTTGGTGAGAATTACGTACCTGGAACAATAGAAGTGAGGGGGACAAAAATGGAAAATATGCACATGCATAAATGTTGGAAAACACCGTGTCATCAAGATGCAATGTTCATACGCGACAGCAGACTTGGTGAATAAGTCTTTATGGCACCATTAGTTGTGAAATATCGAAGTTCTGATGTCATATACCGTGAACGGCACTCATGAATCAATCTTAATTCCACTTAATACTGACTAATAAGGCCGTAGACTTTGCTGAATGGGTCTTGTACATCAACCACAGGTGGCTGCCGAGCGGTAAGAGAGCGATCAGAAGCAGAGGGGTGAGAAGTGACAGGCAGGAAAAAGGTGACAAGGGTGACGAGGGTGTGTAACCACAGGAGGAAACCCAGTCTGTTTACCCAAGTGAAATTTTAATTTGAGCAGCGGGCTTCAACCTCGTTTTTTTTTTTCGTATCCTTTTAGTCTTTTTTTTTTTTTCACCTCTTGAAATTGGGCTCGGGATGTTAAGACAACATTGACTTTGGCACTGGGGGCAGCAACTGGGGGAAGTGACGGGACTCTTAAAGAAGTTTCCTCCCCTTCCACCTCTCTCCCTGACTGCGCTCTGATCAACATCACATCGGCACTCGACATTCGCAACAACCAGACGCGCGCGCCTCGTGTCCCCTGACGTCTCTCCGTGCCGCGCTGATGAGGTCACAGTCTCCTGCAGAGGTCAGATCATCGCCTGTGGAAAATCACACTGGCTAACACATCCCTGAAACACTTCTGTCGCCACATAGCTTCATGTAACAATAATTTTAACATATTGTCATACTCTGTTTTAATGCAACACATTTCCCAGTTGTGACATAAAAAAACCTACAGTGCTGTTGATGTAATAAACTATAAAGAGCTCACATTATTCGGGAAGTTTAAAATTTATATTAGGATCTTCTCTTTATGGTGGTTAATACAGTACGTGTTAAATGGGTGACAGTTGTAATTTATCATTTTTAGGAAGTACTACTGCAAGTGCATGCAACACTCAATACCACCACACACCCAATACAATCTAATAATTGCATTAAAGGTTTTTCAGGTCCCGTGTGTGAGATTTGGGAGTATTTTATTGGCAGGAATGGAATGCAGTATTTATTAGTACGTTTTCATAAGTGTATAATCACCTGAAAATAAGAATCCTTGTGTTTTTGTTGCCTTTCAACGAGACCTTTAAAACTACAGT
The DNA here is from genome assembly GCA_036365135.1 of Miichthys miiuy. Classification (NCBI taxonomy): domain Eukaryota; kingdom Metazoa; phylum Chordata; class Actinopteri; family Sciaenidae; genus Miichthys; species Miichthys miiuy. Next base: position 27,473,509 of record CM071603.1, read on the forward strand.
GAAGAGCAGCTCCTCTTCCATGGAGTCTGCCATGTTGACATTTTTCTACAGAAGCCCAGAACAGACAAAACAAACCCTGATCCAGATGGGACCTTTTGCTTTTTAATGTTTAATGTTCGGCAGTCTGAGTTTTTCTTACATGCTTGGAAGGAGAGGGGTGAGGCGTCCAAGAGTATTCATTTGGTTGCAATCTGTAACATCACGGCTAGGTGCCACTAAATCCTACACACTGGACCTTTAAGACGCATTTAAAATTAAATTAAAAAGCACATTTTTTAGTACAAAAGCCAAAAAATTCAAATATAGTGGGCCTGCTAGAGGGAGTGTGGATCAGCTTCAGCAGACCTTGCATATATTTTCCGGATGTGTCCTTGTATAAAGTCTTTCTGGAAAGAAGTGAGCCATTTGGTCTCAGAGATCTGAGAATTGACTTCTCTTTTACCTTGATGTACCTTAGAAATATCCCTAAAGATCTCAATAGGAGTGACTCATACCTCTTGAAGATCTTTGTGTTACAAAATGCTGGCTCCAGAGGAAACCCACCACCATTACCTTTCTTATTAGCATGAACTCTATCTGCACTATAGAGAAAACAGCTCTCACTCTTCACAAAAGGAGAAGGGGGATACGTACTGGCTACCATGTAGACCTCATCTTTTCATGTGTTCACATAAGAAGTATTAAAGGCATTTAAAAGGTTGTTAGTGGCTTGTATTGATTACATGAGAAATGGAAAATAGAAAACTGACTACATTAAAGGTCTGGAATTGCACCAGATTGTGTTTTAATGGTAACATTTTCTTTTTTAGTTTGTTGCTTTTACATAACAAACTGCAGGAAAAGTACCACATCTGAAATTGTTCTTTGTTAGATCCCCTAAGTAAACACCAAAATCTATTCACTCAAGTCAGGTTTGCAGCACTGGAGCTGGAGAAGTTCCACAAAGCACTTGATGAGTAACGCTGACTGAAAACATCTTGTTTTTGCTGACCTCCGATGGTTTGACATCTATACTTGCAGCAGTTATGTAAAAGGGTGTGTAGGTACACTGTGACATCACTGTTGGGGGCGTGGTTATAAGTGCAACAGAGCAAAAAACATCTGATCTCACCCAGCGGTCGGGTGTTGTCAGAGGTGAAACGTACTTGAAACTCTCAACCAAAGAGGGCAGTGACACACTGATTTTTAGCCTGGTGATCTACCAGGCACCTGACAGTCAGTCAGTCAGCCAGAGAAGGATCAAATCCACATCTGACACACAACACCATCTTTCCACTGAGACAACTACTTGGCTTTAACTCCACTCTTAGATCACGCTAACACCTGAATAAGTTCCATTTGTGGTTTAAACTCTGTAAAGTGGACTTTTGACATTATTAAGCAACTTAAGCAGCTCATTTACTCAAGCACTGACATGCAACTTAATCACACAGTGTTTTTGTATTTATAGTTCAGCCAAAGTACATGCCGTTGCTATGGCAACCCGGGGCCAAGTTTGTCTGTTATTTTTGGGGGGATGAAATGTTATATTTAACTTTAAGAGAGGAAGACAGGAGGCATAGAGAGAAAGAAGCTGGCACGTCTCCTTGCGGGAGAACAAAGGAGATCTGACGGAGTGTTCTTCACTTGACAGGCAGATGATGGAACCTGACGGAGAAATTGATTTCCGTTATCTCGCGATGTCTGACAATCTGCTCCATCAACATTTGTACGTGAATCAATCACCGCAGCACTGACACCGACCCGGCGGATGTTTCGGATTGACTTCCCATCTTTTTTATTTAGCTATGTGACGCGTTGCTGACATTTTGTACTGAAAAATGCCACCAGAGGAAACCTCACTTTATGTCCAGAATCAATAGGGTTCATCCTCAGGGGAGCATGAATTGCAATATTTCCCATGTTGATATTTCTTCTGAATAAGTGGCAGCTTATAATAAAATAAAATACAATACAATAAAATGAGGTGGGGGGGTCACCACAGTGACTATGATCCATCCATCTAGTGGATATCATGAATATCAGTCAGGCCAGTAGTTTTACTGTGTCGCCATTTCAGTTTCTTGTAGTTTTAATACCTTTGGGAGCAAAGGGAGACCTGTGGTCAGTGTGACGCCGTCATCCAGGCCAAACTACAGAGGACAAGCTGTTGAGTATCCATCTGTAGCGGCTCCTCCCCTGCTGAGAGTGAAGATTGAAGTTAAACTGTGCCCTGAACACAGAATAATCGTCCTCTCTCTGTTTACAGCACCCAAGGGTGAGCTTTAATGAGGCTAACGGTGATATGACTAAACATCCTGCAGCATTCATCCGTCAGGGTAGCAGCGGCCCCGAGGCTTTTGATGCCTGTCTGAGCAGCAGAAGAAGCAGAATCCTTCCCTCCCTCCCGTCCTTTGGAATGACTTCAACGTGTCCTTGTTGAAGTGGAAATCTAAAATGTCACAGAGTGTGGTGCGCTAGCTTGAAAATGTCAGAGATACAGCAGCTTGTCGTACACAGATCTGCAAAAGGCTGGTGGGAGATTAAAGGAGAATCAAGAACAATTTTGTTAAAAAGGAAGTTTAGGTGGTGCTGACATTTCTGGCTTTCAAAAAGCACTTTCTGGTTTCAAATCCATTTTAGTATAAAAACGCCCTCAACTGGCATAACATATTTTGTTCTGCAGCCAAAAATGCAAATGCAAAAACAAGTTTGTTATTTCTTGTTATGTCTCCGTCCAGAATGGTAATGATTTTTATTCTGTGTCTGCACTGCAGAAAACATTAGCCATTCAAGTCCTCTCTATTGTGGAATTTAACACCGCTGTGAAGTGTGCTCATCAACGTCGCTGGAGTCGACTACAGTAAATGTTGCCAGCAAGTTAATATTTATGCTAAAATACCAGCAATATACACTGGACACATCAGTGATGGGAAAAAGTATATGACTTGAAAAACACACAGATGAAAATATAGTTTGAAGTTAAAAGACTGCAATCAAAGTTTTATTTTATTGCACTTGAGAAAATTTCAATATAAAACAAAATTTTCAAGGGAACAAAGATTAATTAAATGAAGGTCATAACTTAATGCTATTAACGCATGGGAATAAAGTAATTACATAATAAGACAGCATAATTTGGATGGATGAGGATGAAAATAAGACACACAGTTTTGCTATTTAAAGGTATTTTTCAGCGATCCAGACAGAAACATCCTGCTGTGTAAATTTTGGTACTACTCTGTCAAGGGCAGGCTAATGTACCTGGCTGATATTGGTCTTTCATTAAATGATGGGTGTTACTGTCTGGCTTACAAACACCTGCAATGAAATGTACTATGAAATTCTGAATATAATTTCCAGATTTTTGTTGTGATTACTGACCTAAACAGCTGTCTGTATCAGCTTTCGATATCCCATGCTGAACCCTTAAATATACACATAGACACAAGTCTGTGTGTGCTTCCTTTGAATGTCAGCTGCTGTCCTTGCTGTCTCCTGCTGGTCCACAGTCGGCGTCCCTGACTCAAGGCTAATGCATGCACAGTTTGTTGGGGGCGGAGCATTGAGGTGCGGTGGCCCCCTCCAAGGTGAGTCTACCTGAGTGAGGAGGACGAAGAGAAAACTGTGGACACATCAGAGCGGTGATGAATATGGATGCTCTGAGGCTGCATAAGCCGCTGTCCTGCTGCTATAAACCATCCTGTTACCAAAATTGATGGGCATGACGCAGTTTGTATGAAGGTCTGCTGGAAGTGAACATAATCAGGTGGATTATGTTGTGTATTATAATAGTGTACTATACATCAGGTTCATTGGCTGTTTGTTTAGGAGCACCTTAAAGAAACTTTATATTAAACTGAAATGTTTCAAAATCTGCCATGTTTATGTGAACTTTTTATACGATGCATTGTGATGATATAACCACCAATTGTCAATATGTGGGGCTGCATCATACCAACAGATGTCACAACTTTTATTTGATATACATTGCCAGGTAACCTAAGTTTTATATAAATATGTACTTATGATATTACATAATATTGGGCATGGAAAAGTTTTATAAACTGATGTACCAGTCTGACCTGAGTACTGTTCACTGTAACTATCTAAATTAGCCTCATAAATCACTTGCCAACAGATGGCTCCATCTGTATAAACTCATTATTCAATGGAGGCCGAGGTTATCTCTTAGCTGTAATGTTTCGACTGTATCTGTTACACTGCCAGATACAAACAAGTCCATAAAAAAAAAAAAAAAAAGATCTTGTGATTTATTTCTCTGTTCTGGACTTTTTAAAGACTTTTTTTTTTTAACTTACATTTCATGAATTCATGCTCTCCTTTGTCTCATGGGGCAATTTTTAGTTTGTCCATTCCGGGCTACTGTAGAAACAAGCCGTTACAACATGGTGGACTCCATAGAAGGACAATTTGTAGATATAAGATGTCCATTCTGAGGTGCCAAAAGACAGGAATTGTCATTTTCGGGTAATTTAATGAAAACATACATACAAATATTCCATTTCATTTCTTCTATATTTATATTCTGTCAGGACCTTTAAATCATTTTTGATAATAAAAAAAAATCATCTATATTCTCTGCATCCCTCTGTTATTGCAAGACTTAATTTGAAAATATAGGCTTCCATAAACCCATGAACCCTAGTTATCCTGTGCGTACAGCTGTAACATCTGTGTAGGTATGTCTTTATCTCCAGGTTCAGGTGGTTGACATTGAGGTGTTTATCTATATTACTATTATTGGATAAAGGGGGTGGTGGTATATTGCAGGATCCCCCTCCTCCCTGTCTACCCAGTCAGAACAGGTCATAATGGCTTCGTGGCTAAGCCACAGAGGCCCGGCTAAGGTAGAGGAAGTCTGTCTGAGCTGAAGTCTTCATCAAATTGAAGTTTCCATTTTCCTTCCCTCTGAAATCCCTAAAGCAGTGCCACGGTGGATCCATTTCACACCTGGAAATAGTTTCCTCAGCATGTGGGTTCACGGCGAGCTTACAGGCAGGAGGAGGAGGCACGGGACGTTTAAGCCTCCATCAAATAATGGCTTTGTAATTTCACAGCAAACGGCTGCGTCGAGCCAATCTCAGACGCCGCCTTTCTCTAATTTTATCTCCTCAGCTGCCTCTCCCTCTCCTTCTCTCTCTTCTTGTCTTCCTGTCTGTTTTCCCCCACGGACGGTGCCCCCTATCTCGCTCTGTTTCCCAAGCCGTCTCTATCTCTGACAGCTACAGACTCTATTAGCTGTGATTGGTTACAGCTCACACCCATGAAATGATCCTCGGAAAAAGAAAAACACCGAATCTTGAAAAACTCACATCAGGTGCAACGTGAAACCTGCATCTACTGTATCTGTAAATGTGGCATGTTACAGGTAAGTTATCTGTCGGTGTCACTTCAAAGGCTTAAATAAACACCTGTGCTATCTCACACCTGGCTGTCCAACTTTGCGCCGCTCTTTGTTCATTCGGGCTGGGGACAGAAAGGAGGGAAATGTTCCCATCATAAGAGGTGGAATTTTTTTCAAGGTGTTGTTTACGAGTCCTCTTGTGCGGTTTGTATTAACTGTTGTCAGGCTGTTTTGGTTGAATTCTGCCCTCTACGGCACATGTGGAACCAGATACATGAACCAGAAACGCTCCACAGAAATCAGCCCTGCGTTAACAGGATGTGTTGGTGTACCCTCGGATACCGAGGATATGATCTTGGAAGTCCAGTTTGTGAAACACCATACGTTCCCAATATCAGATTTTGGGGCCAGCTGTGTCACTTTGTTGTGGCACTTTTCATGTGAACAACAGAGTGTAACATTATCAATGTCCTCCAGGAGAGATTATCTGAAAACATGTGGCGTTATCCTCATATTTAAATGATATCCCATGTCCCCCTTCTATGACAACCAGCTTTTCTCTCAACCTTCAAGTGTGGCCATTTGGAACTACTATAAACAACCCTGTTGAGACAGCATGTCCTACGAACTAGTTCTGTTTGAGCAGAACCAAAACCCTTATGGCTCAACCTCACCAGGCATGGCTGTGGAGCGTTCTGGCTGCCCTGTGGCCGCAGGAGCTGACTGATCCCATTCCAGACAATTATTGTGATTGCACAAGAAGAGGTTTGCCAAGGACAATGGCTGTTCTATATCTGATGGATCCCGCAACCAGCCATGCCAAGCAGCACAAAGCAGATTGAGCTCGGTAGAAGTCAGACACAGAAACAGCATTGAGAATCTGGTTAGTTTTCAAAATAAAACAGATCGGAAAAACAGAAAAAAGTGAAACAACTTACCAAGTAGCCAACTTATTTATGGTAGAAACACATAAAGCAAGGAAAAATGACTAAATCTGAGCAAGTTAATGAAGTCTGGCGGGCAAATCACTCTAACACTATGAACCCACATGGAGAACGGACCGAAACTGTTGCGACTGGTGGAATAAGTGTTAGATTGAATGCCAGTCCAATCTGACAGATGGCATTATTACACACTAAATTAACAGATATGTAAATCAATCCCACACTCCTATTAACAACGAGTAGGAGACCTCTTATCAGACAATATAGTCCCTGATTCTTTTCATTCATTGGCATGAAAGTGTTTTTTGTGAAGAACTTTGGCAGGGAAGGACAGAGGAACAAATCTTGGAAGTTGTTGGAAGAGATTTTCTACATTTTCTGATTTTCTCCTCAGGAAATAGTGAACAGAAGGCGTTGCAAGGATTGTCGCTACCCTGGTAAACCAACATACCCACTCCTCTGTTTGATCCAGCCAGATAGTACATCCTGCATCATATGCACAGGTCCAGTGTGATGTTAGCAATAGAAAAAGAATGAAAAGGCAGCTATCAAAGTGAAAGCAAGCTGAAAATATTTCAAAATGTGTTTTTGAAGTTGTTCAATGCCACTTAATGAACATACAAAGACAAACTGGAGGGAAATAATTACCTCAAGTTTCCGGTTGAGCTCTGAAGTATAAGTCAAGGTCTGATGTGTCACAAAAACAAACATACACAGGCACACCTGCTCACGCAGGGTTGCTGTGCATGTTGCTAAGCAGGCTAACAGCTATAAATAACACCTCTCAAATCTAGGAGTCAAACGGGACGATGTGATCCTCACCGGCTTCCCACCAGAAAACGCGTTTACTTTTCTGCATGATGCGTCATCAGTAGCAGCTTTTGAACGTTTGAGTCCTCCTTCTGCTATGACAGAAATTTTCAGAGATGTGAAAACATTATTACCATAATTAAACACTTCATAGAGATTTAGTGTCACAGCAAAGAGATGTTCTTAGTTTTCTTACATGCTGCTGTGTGTGAGCGAGTGTGAGAGCATGTAATTCATAGACTACTGAGGGTGGAGCACGTGGGAGAGTTAGTGATGATTTAGTGCGAGCAGTCATAGTGCGGAGAAGTGGAAATGTTTTCCTAAGGCTCACGGCACTTAACAGCCGTGGGTTACAATCACAAACACATACACTCCCTCTCACACACACACACATATATATAAACACACCTGACTTTCCCACCCGCTGGAGAGCAGCAATAATGAAGTGCAGACTGAAAAGCATTTGATGTAAGAACCTGGCAATTATATGCATTCATCCAGACAAACTAACTGTACGTTTACTATTGCATGTAGCGTAACTACACTGTATGCAGCTTTTCTAGCTGTGGGACATCATAAACAGATCACAGCATGCCTGGACTAAACACGACAGCACCAACAGTGATGACAAATATACTGGAGAGAAAGAGATGCTTAACTTTTCCACTGTCAACATCTTTTAGTGCCTTCTTCTGTGTTCGTCCACCTCCACCTGGAACGCAGCTCCTGGGCACTTCCACCTGTAATCATCTTTCATCGCCGTAAAACAGTGCTAAAGGCCTTGCCGGCCTCTTGAGGGGAAAATCCACCATAAAACACTAATGCCAAGAGCTAATATTGAGTTTGATAAGAGTGGTTTTGCATCAGATGTTAGAATGTGGGGTTAAAATGTCTCTTGAGTCTTGAGATGCCATTTTTCAGCAACATTCCACAGCGGCAAGTTTAATTTTTATTTTAATGTGACAGGAGAGGTAAAGAAGCAGCTTGTACGGTGGACCAACACCAAAAAATAGTAATAATAATAATAAAAAAACTAAATTAAATAAGATAAATGGTAAAATATATTAATAATACACTAGATGAAATAAAACATGTCATTTGGTTTTCTCTGAATCCTCCGAGCTTCCAATTTCTGCCTTTTCCAAAAATGAGCTCATGACAGCACCAACATTGAACTTACATGACTAATCGGCTGTTTCCACTCCGACAGTCTCTTCATCACTCTCATGGCTGTATAATTCATCTATGGCTGATCTGATCTTGCATTAATAGTTGAAACAAACAGACGTCTCACACTTCCATCATGTTTTCTGCATTGTTTGACACCAGTTGAAGTTCAACTGGCGCTCTTTTTTCTTTTTTTTTCCTTTTTCAAGCTTTATTTTTGACAGAGACAGCTGAAGAGTGACAGGAATGTTGGGAGAGAGAGATGGGGAACGACATGCAGCAAAGGGCTGCAGGTCGTATTTGAACCTTGGGCTTCGTACATGGGGCGGATGCTCTACCAACTGAGCTAATCGACACCCCCAACTGGCGCTCTTTTAATTGCTTCACCTTGTTGCACCCTCTTCTTCTGGTTTTCTGGAATTGGCGCCACCTACTCCTCGTGAGGAACCAACTCTGATCTCGGTCGTGGATGGAAACAAGCGTTCAGTTTTTGGGTTTTTTTTTTTTTTGGCAAAATTACTGATAATTTGTTCAAATTTGTGTGGATGGAAACACGGCTAGTATAAAAAATACAGATCAGCACGCAGGCTTGGTGGCTGAACAAGCTAGCTATGCAAGTATTGCGCACACAGTCTGTGACTCTAATTCAGTCAATCCAGCTAATGAGGAGTTTGTTTGTAGCTGGTTTCACTTGTTACCAAAAACAAAACATAAAACATAAAGTATCATTTAGGTTATTGAAGTGGTGTGACTACAACGTTAGCAATGGTGGCAATTATGGTAAGCCATCTTGGAATGATGCATGAACACAAGTTGGAATAACATGAGGCTTAATTCCTGTTCTTTCCATTCCACCAACATTGTGTGAATGCAGCATAAAACAGAGTCCGTGGTCAGAAGCAGGTCACTCAACTTTTGTAATGATGGTGGCTGTGTCCTGTGTGACTGAAAATAACAACTCAAGATCTGTCTCGAATGACAGCCATTGTTTCGTCTTCTGAGGTCCACATTTCAAGACATAAACGTCAAAGCAATTTGTCCCATGCACATGATTTCCAATGTGGCTTTAAAATACAGCTTTCTTTTCCTGAATTTGCAACTGGTAGTAGCCCACAATCCATTGTGGTCCAGTCCTGCCTGTGTTTAATGGTGCATTTAAGTGGTCCTTGTGAAATTGCAAAGTTAGGAGACATCACGCAACCGCATCATGTTTACCAGGTATTTGCCTTCAGGCGGTCATCAGTCACTTGTAAATACATCACATGAAATGGACCAATGAAAAGCCATTAGTGGATGTAAATAATGGAAGCCAGGCAATTTGTTTAGCCAGCACATGTTGTTAGTTATGTCCACTCACAGATACACTGACATTACAGTGGACACTGTATTTACCATTGATATAACTTGGATAATTGGTTGTCAGATGTTGTGTGTTGAAGTAAAATGTTGTGCTGTAAATTCAGAATCTAACCCTCCCCTACTAAACCCTACTGGTCTTCTGACTCTCATGGACAAAGCTTCGCTGTACTGTATATATTGAATCTACAGCTGTTGTTGGTGTCAAAAAAGTTATAAGAAGTAGCAGACTGAGAGAAAGTAGGTTCACCAAAATTGTAAATTCCCAATAATCAAAAAAATATAAATCTTGGAATGCATTGAACATCGTAGACAGATTAGATTCAACCGTATGAAATGATCTGAGGGTGAAATTGGCTTCCTCAATATGGATACTTTTTTTAAAAACTGATAGGTTTATACATCAGTGGTTTGCCAGCTGGTGTGTAAAATTAACCTGAAAATGTTTTCCCATCATGAAATTTGTTTCTCTGTGTTATTTCTCAATCAAAATGCGCAATGTGCGCAACCTCTCGGCGGTTCCTGAATAATTTAGACTCAAAACTGGCTCATGCTTGCTTCTATCACCTCATCACGGATTCAGTCACGGAAACAGGTCAGCAACCCTCATCTATAATCCACAAAGAGGGTTTCCTATCCATTAACACCCTCACTGCTGAATGCATTCAGGACTTAAAACCCACACAAATTACTTGAGGAGGGGGAGTATACATGTTTGTGAAGGAGGAGGTTGTTGTTGTTGTTGGGGGATGTGATTAAGTTGGGATACATTCAAATGGGGTGTCCCTATTTCTAAGCAGCACTGCAGGCACTTTTCATGTAGATCCTATTTTAAGATCTATCCCATTACCCTGATCAACTTTGGCTAAATTCACTATAAAGCTTCTTAATTCTTGCTTGACTAGGGTGTAATTCAACACAGCGAACCACTTCATACTCAAAAATCAACCACCAAAACTCTCAAAACATGAGGCCCAGCCCAGAAGCACATTGCATCCACCAAAGAAAAACAATTTTTATTATGACTTATGAATAATGACTTCCATATCCTGTAATTATGACCTCTGGCATCTGACAATTTAGAAAAGACATCTTATGAGAAGCAAGATAAAGATCTCGGATCTTAAAAGAAATCTCTTTTTCCCCCCACAATATGAGATTTATCTCATCCTGGTCATGTAATTACAAGATCCACAATCATCATTAGTATATACAGAAATAATAAATACAAAGCTAATTCTGAAATGTGTTTTTTTTTCCTTTGGTGAATGCAATACAGTTGCAGGTGAAACTGGATAAAACAACTTTAGAAGACATCAAAACTAAAGTAAAGATGTGCTATCAGCTGACTGATTAATTAATTAGGCAATTCACTGATCAAACGACCAATGACGTATGGCAAAAATACAATGTAATCAGGCAGAATTTGGGGAGATTTTGGAATTTACTCACATGTACAGCAGGTTTGTATCATGAGAAAATGTCTTCATGTTCATCATGTTGACAGCGTTTTTTGTCAAACAGGTTAAATGTAGTGCAGTAACAGAAGAGGCAATGAGACTGTTGGCCCTTTAATAAGCGATTTCATCATACAGGGTGTTTCTGTTGGGTGGAGAAACAGTTAACCAATCAGCTAATTAAGAATTAAAAATGAAGATGTCATCTTCCTAAAAAACTACCAGGTTTGCTAAGTTCATCCATCCATCCATTTTCTCTAAGTGCTTATCCTTATCAGGATGGTGGGGGGCTGGAGTTTATGCCAGCTGACAGTGACCAAGAGAAAACACCCTGGACAAGCCTTCAGTTCATCACTGGGTTGGTACATTGAGACAAACAGCCATTCACGCTCACATTCACACCTACCGGCAATTCAGATTCACCAATTAACCTTTTAACCTGTTAATGTCTTTGGACTGTGGGAGGAAGCAGGATCGCCTGGAGAGAACCCAAGCAGAAACTGGGAGAACGTGCCAACTCCTGGTAGTGAGAGTGCTGACCACTACATCACCGTGCCGCACTTGTTATAAGTCAACCTACGGAAATATTAACAACTCCTATATCAACATATCTGTTTGATAAATGTGAAAAATTGTAAATTAATTGCTTTCTGCAACTCCTACTGTTGCTTTCTTAACTAAAAAAAATGACACTGGCAAGCATTCATCACTCTGTTAGGGCAAAAACAAAACAAACGACTCCCCCTACCAACAGGAAATTGGCTAAGAAGAACACAATGTCAGCCTGAATGAATCATTTGAAAGAAACAGGAATTCAGTCTGATTACCAGGCTCAAGGTAATTATCATACAGAAAATGTTCAATCTAATTCAAAGAAGAGAAGGCCTTGTGGTGTATATGTGGTGTGTATGTAGGTTTGGGTGGAATATTGGGCTTGTTGAAGTGAACATTTCTACATGGAGTAATGAAAGGCTGTTCTTGTTCAAACATGGAAGCTGATCTGTTTTTAGCAATAGTGTTGTACTGGATGTGGTTGCTGCTACATTGCACAGCTATAATAAGAATAGAGAAATTTGTTGAATGTTTCTGTTTACATAATCACTACCTTTCCTCCACATATATCTCCTTTTTCTCCCTCTCTCACTCACAGAAAGAGAAAAGGAAAATGTTGTCTGACAGCATGAAATTCTAGGATTGTGACCTCGTTGATTCCTAGTGGTAGCATCAATGCAAGACTAGTCCGTCCTGCTGGAGCTTTACATGGCAAGTCAGGGGATCACCAAAATCATGTGGATTCATCATCTGGGGATCATGAATGTCTGTACAAAATGTTATAGCAACCCATTCAACAGTTGTATCGACACTTCACTTTGTACCAAAGTGATTGACGAACCGCTGCCGTTATTAGAGCCACTCATCCAGCGTGGATTGAAATACAGGAAACCTTGCAAAACGACACAAAAAGACAACACCGTGACGCTAAGATGCTACTTGACAACCTGTGGAAAATCCTGCTTATCGTGAGGAGGTACAAACCAGTGTGCGTTGCCACTAAATATTAACACTGAATTGGAGATTGCAACCCCTCGCCTCGCCCTCTCCTTCCTAACGAAACTACAGTGGCTATGAAAACTTCCAAAAAAAAACATGAAAGGACCTATTTGGAACCAGTGTTTAGTTTATTCATTATGTACTGTAAAACATGAAGGTCTGATATGCTTTCAACTATCAGGGTGAGGCAAGGGGTATTCAGTTGGTCGTAACCTGCAACCTCACTACTACATCCTGCAAAATCCTACGTAGCGGACTTTTAATTAAAACAATGTAATCATGCCAATTCTGTCACACCGTTGCTCTAAGTTTGGCTCTTTAACAGAAACTTAATGGGAATAAGTCAGTTCATTATACTGAGTATCCTCTTTAATTGTTTACAGTATTCTCAAATGATGATCTGCAGAGGATTTCACTGTGAACCTGCGGTCATAAGTTAAATTTTAAAATTTCAGAAACACGTCAGCCTGGTTCAAAGCATATAAATAGGGTAGTTGGAGAAACAATTGACCAACCAGATGTTTCCAGGTGGAGAGTGAGAGTGAGTATGTAATTTTCCTATTATAAAGAGATACCAAAATCAAAATGAAATAAGGTGGTAGCATGATTATCGGGGTAGACAATTATCAAAACCCCCATGATAACAGCTGTGCTTTATGAAGAAGCACAAAGCAGCCTGGAGAGTTGTTCATTGAGACACACTGCAATTGTCATTGTAATAACCATGATGTACCATACGAAATCACATGCTGACATCCAATAAAATGTTCTGTCAAAGATAATGGCTGTGAATGAGATCAAAGTCCATTTGATGTAATTTATTAACCTTTAAAGTTCACAAAAAAAAGTGCATAATTGAACAGATCAAGGGATGATTACTTCTTGTTTCTTTGATGTGCCTCGCAGCTCAGCTCACAATGTGGATTTATGAATCCTGAATACAGGGAGGGAGCCTAATATCTCGTTCTCTCTCTTTTACAACAGATCGCTCCGTTGAGGCAGGTTCAGACTCGGGTCTTTTGCAGCTTCTAGCAGAGCTGTCCCCAGTGTGTAGGACAATCAACGACTATTAAGGGACTGCTGGCAGGAGAGAGTGTGTGATAATTTGTGTGTATGTGTGTGTGAGTCGGGCGGGTGTGGGTGTGTGTGTGTGCGGTGTGGTAAAAGTTGCAACGTGAAATCCATCAGCAGTGGGAGAAAACTAGCCTGCAGGGCTTTTGAGGCTTTTGTGAGTTTCCACCTTCAGAAGAAGAAAAAAAAACTGGCAGCAGAAAACTTAATCCTACTCCTACAGGGCAAGAGGGGGCCCGACCAACAAGAAAGAAAGACAGAAGAGAGAAAGAAAAGAACAGAGCAAGTGAGGAAAGTGAGAATTTTTAATGTCAGGGCTTCTGTTTTCGGGAATACAGAGCTTAACAAATCAAGTATCACACATGATCAAAGTGCAAAAGATTTAAGGGTTTTGCCTTCCCATTTTGGCTTTGTGTTCAGAATTAACAAAGAAAACATTTTGATAGTGAATAAAAAAACATTTATGAATGCAAAAGGACAAAAAGCATTGTAGGTCTGCTATAAATTTACAGTATGACTGCAGGGACACCAATTTCAATCAATCTGCTGGTCTGGTTGGTCATCATTTTAGTCCAGACTGAAATATCATCAACCGGTAGTTTAATTCCCATGTGTTGCATTGCATTGTACCGATAGTCCCCAGAGGATGTATCTTTAATGATCTTGTTGGTCCCTTTACTTTCCCTCTAGCGCTCTTCATGAAATATCTCAACAACAATTGGATGGCTTGCCATGAAATTTGGTACAGAGATTCATGCCATCCTCAAGAAGAATATGGGAGATGTGAAATATGACAATTTCATTTTGTATTTTTGGTTTATGACCAAATACCTGCAAAATTATTGCTATATTGGCAGTGCTTTGTGTTTAACGGGCCATATTAAGATGGTGAACATGGTCAACAACAACTCTAAACATCAACATTTTAGCATAGTGTTAGTGCACATGTTAGCATGCTAATGTTAGCATTCACTCAAAGCACCATAGAGCTGCTAGTGTGTCTTACAGACGGGTTGTTATTCTACTTTTCAGGTTGAGCCTTCCCTGCAGGCTTGCTCTTCGTTTCAGATTTCCTGTATGACATTGATATGACACAGATACCTATGAAGTGCTAATGAAATGGCGGTGATTCACAGGCTTTGCCAAAAGACATGAGCGTTTGAACACATGTTTATGCTGGCAGTGATCTGTAATTTGTTTATTTTTGGGACTGATTTTGAAAGCCTGCATATGTATCCAACAGTCATCTCAGTTGATGCAGTAGTATTTTAGGTGACAGCTGACACATGTTTTAGTCTGTGAACATGTCACAATCCCAGCTCTGGATCAGCAAAATCTAATCAACAGACATAAGAGGTGGGTGGGAAGTTTCAGGATGGCCAAAGTTATTTAAGTTTCCCTGTTTTACTATTAAAAATGTGTGCAGACATCCAACATCTAGAGTTACTATACTATACTATACCAAACTATCCTGTTTAAATCATCAGTACAAACCAGGGCAGTCCCCTCACGTCAGATGGCTGCCCTTGTCCTTCCAACGTCACCAAGTGCTTGCTCATGGTGGGAATTGTTAGGTCTCTGTCAAAATACATTAAATATGTTGGAAAGTAGTTGCTAAAGAAACAGTCACCAGTTTTCAGTCAGATTTTTTGGGGGCGGTCCTAAAGGGTGGTTCAATGAGCACACTGAGGCCACCCTGAGTATACCTCTGCATCTGTAGCCTATTCTCTCTGTCCAACCAATTTCCAGCAAATCTTTTTGAAGTTGTAAAAAGAGCACTCATGGAGGGACAAAATGCAACGTGCACCTTCCCAGCACTCTAATGAAACCACATTGTGATATACTGAGTCGAGGGAAGGAAATTGATAATCAGGAGGCTTGTTTATCGTTTACAAAACCGTACGAGCACTTCAGAATGCATTAAAAACCTCTGCGTCAAACCTTACTGAACCTTATTCACATGAGACAGCGCAGTCTGAAGCACGCATAAACAAGCTGAGGCTGCTTAAGACATAAAATAGTTCACATTGCAGCCTTTCATATGCTACTCCATTATTATTAACCACTAATAGGCACTCTTACATGGTCCAATATAAACACAGAGCCCAAGACCATAACCAGCTATAAGTCCAAACAGGCTGCTTTCTGATGCTAATTTAATACAGGAGACAGAGACAGAGGAGCTGGGTGAGAGACCACAAGCTAGCTGGTTCGAAAGCAGCGCCGACGTGGTCTTGGAGTCGCTGTAGCCTCGCCGCTGAGGCCAATTTGCAGACGTTCATTTCCTCCAATCTGTCAGGCACGGCGGTGGGAGCAAGGGGAGCAGGAGTGGACGAGATGGGGAGGGAAGTAGTGAGGAGAAATAAGGCTAAATGAGACTCTGGGGGATTGGAGACCACAGAGCAGCTAGCTGAGTCCCCCCTCTCTCTTCCAAAGCTTGGATCTATGAGGTTGCCCTCTCAGGTCTGCAAAACAAAGCAACCTCTTCACACTCTCGCTACCACCATGCTGACAGAAATGGGATTAGCATTCAAGCGCTGGTAGCAGTGCCATTACGATCTGCAGGGTAAACTATCGCTCCTGCAAGCAAAACTGAGCATGTGGTCTTCTTCCTCCTCGCCTCAGAGGCCACAAACTCACCCAAGAGACATATTTACTCGTTGGTACAAACACAAGGGTGTTACTGTACATCTCACTGGATTTACTCTGAATGGATGTCTGCAGGAAAAATGAACTGCTGAAATGCCTCAAAATTCTCCTTCTCCCTACTCTGCTACTGAGAAATGTTGATCGGTTTTGTTGTCAATGTTGCCTGACTTCATCACCTCAGTAAACAATTCATGTGTTCCCACATAAGGTTGATGGCATTTAACTGGCAACAACGAGGTGGGCAACACTAGATTCAGGACTTGAGTTGACATTTTAATGATTGATTCATTGATTTAAGTAATTACCACATCAAATGCCAAACATTTACAGGTTCCCACTCTTAAATGTGATGGTTTGCAACATTTCGTCTTCGAGTTGTATCTGAAATCTGAAATATTTTGTTACATTTTATAGGCTGGTAGATTTATAGATTAATCCATATTCAAGTGAGGGTCAGTCATCGATTGTTCCACCTTTTTGATTGAATCACATCTGTCTCTAACAAATGCCCATTGAGACTCCAACAAGCAAAGCACAACAGATCCTCAGTCTCTAAAGCAACAGCATGTAGGATTTAGTGGCGTCTCTCAATGTACTTGCTGATTACAACCCCCTTACCTCACCACATCCTTCCTTTTGTGAAGGAGAAATTACAGTGGCCATGAAAACACAGAAAGGCCCTATTTAGAACCAGTGTTTAATTTGTATGTAGAAAAGATGGAGGTTCAACATGGCTGGCTACGTGGAAGAGGACCCACATTGTCTGTAGACATAAAAGGCTCATTATAAAGTAACAATTCTTATTTTCACATGATTATACACTAATAAAAACACAGTCACGCATATTATATTTGACTTCTGCCATATTCTGTCAACAAAGACCCCTAAATCTTACACACTGGACCTTTAATAAAATCAACTTGTAGGAGCCACCATGGCTGAGGTCTGGTTAAATGAATAGTTTGACATTTTGGGAAACAGCTTATTCAGTTTCTTGCCAAGAGTAACAAGAACAAAATCAATACTACTCTCATATTTGTCTGTTACATTGTTTCTTTTCATACGGATTAAACTAACAAGATATATAATGTGTTAATTAGGGAGCTTTGGAACCGCTGGTATGCAGATTTTCATATTTATACATGTATCTTACAATTATTTTGATGCTTAAAGATGGCTCTTACATAGGGCTGTCACTATAATTTCCATTGTTGGTTATTCCTTTGTAGATTTCCAGTAATGATGCATGACGATTGACGAGAAATATTCACATTCATTATTCCAAAACATCATCCTAATATCTCATACTGCAGCCTGATGGACTACACTCATGATAACTGTTGTGGTTTATTTGTGGCATGTTTCATAAAGCCCTTATTTTTCATGTTTTAATATAGTGGCAGCACTAATTCAGTGGATGTGTGCGGGGTTGTGTTGCGCTGACCTTGTGGTTACAGTAATGACATGTTTAGGAGGACGATGGCGCCAGACAGCTCAGTAGACCCCTACCACACTTATAATTCAAACAGAATTGTTTCGGTCAGAAGTGTTCAGCACACAGTGGCTTGAATAATACCATGTGAAAGCAAACAGTCCAAACAAATGCTGTGGGCCAGAGTGCATGTTTATGAATTTTTCAGGAATTTAGAGCACCCGGTCGCAATATTAGACAGCGCAGACAGTGTGTAATTACTTTAAATATTCCTCTGAGGATTTCCTCTGAGAGAAGCTGCAGTAGCAACTCAGAGGCCGACGGTGCTTCATGTTTCATTAAGGTGATACTTTTCACCCCGACCCAGAAAGTGAGCAACTTTAAGTTTTGTGACTTGCTCAAGGACATGTGGACAGGTGAGAGTTTCAGGGATCAAACCTGACCTTGCTGATCTCTTTAACCTCCTGCCCCACGCACTCCTAGATAAAAGCTCAGAGACATTTAGACACAGAGGCTGTGTCTCATATTTATGAGTCGGTGGTTTAATCAGCTGCAACATCCCATTGTTATGAAATTTTCTATCCTTAGGTTACACGAGGTCACGTGTGGCCCTTGAGGTCCTCGGCAGTATTAGTTGTTTGGCTTTGGTTGAGAACAGTAGGTGCCAGTCTATCTCAACACTGTGGTGGCCAGGGTCGAAGAGACCTATTGCTGCCTTCCTGGACATAATAGATAGCTTGCCATCTGTGTCTCCAGACTAGAATATGCTGACAGTAACACCTCCACCTCATCTCTTTGGCTAATTCTGGGCGTGTAGTATTTGTGGTGTTATCTTCGGGTTTAAAGTCTATCCACCAGGATGAGTTGGGCAGAATGTGAGACCGACTCAGGCACTTCTGATGCACCATGAGAGTGTCTCTAATTCTCCTTGGCCAAGCGTCATTAAATAATACAGCGTAAGACATCAGAGGCTCCTGAACACTTTCTTCCTTCCTGACCTCACCATTGACCTTTGACTTCAGCAATTTCTCCACAACACCCATAAAATTCTCTTTATTTATTCCGTATCAGATAATCTAAATGAATTATGTCAAGATTATGTTCTTATTTTTTAACAAAAAATAACTACTTTAAATTGTTTTGATGCTACACTGACTTGTAATCAAGCGTCATTCCCACTCTGCACCTCCATCCGCCTGTTCTTGTGCTATAACTTGCTCTGGGTAAGATCATCCACGAGAAGTACGTAACGATTTACGGCACAAAGTCACACACCACCAACTATTTCAATTATTTTGGTGAAATTGGATCATATTTTATGGAGAAAAATGTTTTCCCTCTGATGTCTTCTAGCTGCTCCGCCTCAACTCTCTGTGATTTATAGAGTTTCCTGATGGACAATAAAATAAACTGGATGCTGTTAGCTCAGTTTGTTAGCCGGCTGCCTGGATACAGAGCACCAGGGAAGTGTTTGTACCACAGGTGTTTTGGAGCACTAGAAAGAGGAGGTTTTTAAGCATGGGGCGTGGGAAGTGGAGCTGGTGTAATGCCAGAACCGGAGCTGGGCAAGCAAGCAATATTACTGGGCTCAGCAGCCTCCACGGACGTAACTCGAAGAGGCAAAGAGGCTGGGAGGACGTTGATAGAGGAAGCGAAGAAGAGAAAATGAGAGACTGCTGTACAAGAGTAAATCTGGGAATGACTTTTAGTCGTTGTCAAGGGCTTTGTGGAATAAATGCTGAAAGACAGACACCAAGCTGGGCTTCTTGCTGTTGGACTAGTAAGTATTATTAGCTGGCTGCTATTTTAACAATGAGCCAGGGGGAGGTACAGATACAGATAATTCTCTGTGGGTTCTTCAAAGGAGGTTAAACAGGTTAAACCAAGGATGAGATGAATCATAAAACAATGTGTTCATTCTAATGCAGGTTGATCATACCACTCATATGCAAACTGTTTTAAGAATCTGACACTAATAAAAATGATTTCTTTTGCCATGAATTATTGTTTCAGTTTGGATATAATGACTTAAAGCACTCAATTGCTGAGCAGCATATTGTGAACATATTGTGAGCTTCAACTTGTGGAGCAGTAATGCGCTGGACGTTTTTGACTCAGCTTTACAAGTAAAACTTAGTAATAGATTTGTATGATGAAAAGTGTTTCTGGGATTCCCCCCTAACATTTTCACCATGGCACGACTCCGCCAGTCTAGACAGTGTTTGTGATCTCACCACTGTCTCTTGGTGGAGAATACTCAGCTGTTCTTTTTTTGACAGGAGTCGCATCGAGCAGCACAGAGAAGATCGAGCAGGCCGGAAACCAGACACAGATATGGCACAGAGGATCAGTTCAGTTTTTAAAATAAAATTCCATGTGCATGTAAAAACAAACACAGGGGAAACAATTTAACTATGTAGACTACTTACCAATGGTAGAAGCACATAAAACTGCCCAAATCTGAGAAAGTTAACAGTCTGCTGGGCATAACGCTCGAATCAAAGAAGCCGCATGGAGAATGGACCAAAATATGCCAAAAACTTCCACCTCGCATGGTGTAATTTAGAGGTTAGAGTGTCACATTTCCTGCAGTTGTGTCTTTGGCCAATATGCCAAAATCTGCTGCTCAGCACACTGTCCTTCATCAGGGATCGGTTTCTTATTGGTTCACCTCCACCAAGGCAACAAAGGCTCCATTATTTACAAAAACTCATTACATCAGTTTAGTTTATAAGAATTAGTTCATCCAAAAAAAACCTAAAATCTGCTTTGCCAGACACCTCTATGGATTTCTTTTGTTTGCTTGTGTGTGTTTGTTTGCCCATTGGCTGCCGCATCACAGCAACTACGAATCCACAGGGTGATTAATCCTCATTATCAATGCGGTGTGCATGAGGTAACATTTGGTTAGAGTGCCAGCACTGCTGTAGCTCAGGTGATAGAGTGGGTTGTTGCCCATGTATTCCCATTTCATGTCCTTGCGCAAGAGAGTGACCCCAATGTGTGTGTGTTTGTTTGTTGCTTTGGGTAAATGTGTCTGCCAAGTTAATTAAATTAACGTAATGAGGAGAACACTTTCATTACATTTCACGTAGACAGAGTCACTGTTGATTAAAAGATCTTGAGTGTGTATGATATGGATGTGTCAGCATGCTCTCTTGTCTCCCCCCTTTGGCCACCTCCTTGTAAAAAAAAAAAAAAATGTTTTGTTCACGCTGGATTCAGAAGCACAATTATCACTGCGGCCTTTTCTGTCTCGCCTCTTTAGGCCAAGAGATGAAGCATGAAATGAATTCTGTGGCCAGCGGCCGGGCCAGCTGGATTTGAACTGTGCCAACACAATGGTTGGGGTGGGTGCCAGGACACTTATTTGCTTTTGCTATTAAGTTGTTTCTCTTGGTGTTTAACAAGTGGTGTCAGCGTAACTTCAGGTTATTATGTCTTCAGGGCTTCACTGTAGATATGTCTGAATTTCAATATTGTGTATTCTTGGTATGCTCTGTTATAGCCAAACTAAGCACAAATACTACTGCGGCTTCTGCTACCTTTCTCATAAAAACAGAAAAAAGGACGTGAGAGGGCATTGAACTTAAAAAAGTGAATTTTAATGATTTTTTTTATCAACGTCTCAAAGACAGTCGGTAAAATAACTAAATAGCATCAACAAATCATAATTCTTACATCTTTAATAGTTTATCTCTGTAATTTAGATAAACAAACTGTTAACTTGCAAATGCAATTTTAGATTTATACATGTCTACAAACAGTTGTTACAATTTTGGCTGAACCAAAGTGTCATTTCATGATGTCATATCATCCCTTTTCTATGTCCACTCAGCTGCTGGAGGTCACTGGTAACAGGAGCTATTCCCATCATGCACTGGGTAAAAAGGCAACATACGACCAGGACAGGTTGCCAGTCTGTCACAACTAATAGTCACACCTACAAGCAAAATCCAGTTTCAGAGTCTGACCTGCATGTGTTTGGACTGAGGGGGAGAAGACACTGTTATGATTGACACTTTTTCCCAGCGTTTCCAGCGTTGGTGTCTCTCTCACAGACTGTATAAAACATGGACGTAGTCTCTGTGACGTCACCCTTAGGTTTCTGAAGAGCCGTTGTGAGGCTCAGAATGTGGTGGTTTGACAGTCCTGCCTCTGTCGCCTCTCGGCTAATCTAAAAAGTGGCAAAGACATGGAGTGTGGGTGGAGCTGAGGCAGGCTAAATGAAGCTTGGGTGCCTGAATAAGCCACCTGAAAGGGCACCCACATGTCAGTCAAAATGATCCATGCTGTTAATTATGTTTATCTATGAGTTTTAGCTTTATTTGCCCAAGTTTTTTTTATTTTATTTCTGACTCTATCCAACTGAAGTAAATGAATTTCCTGCTCACAGCATCTCTCTCTAGAAGCAGTGTTGCATTGATTCAGGATAATACATAGAACAAAATGTTGGCAGTTTTCACGGGAATAATTCCTCCAGGGACATTGGAAATCAGTCAGAGTTGCGACTGCTGAGAGAAACTTAGTCTATTTAATGATATCATACAAAATTCTGTGTGGCATAGCCGTCCCCTATATATAAAATTTAACAGTGTTTCACAAGCAGACAGCGAAAATGAATGCCAACATACTGTATATCAAAGCAGCCACAGCCAAAACAGATCTACCAAAGCTCATTTAATCAGCGATGTACCTATTCCTATGAGACACCTGTCACTCTGAATCAAGGCCGGGAGAGTACTGTACTCTAAACCTCAAAAAAGTAGAGCAAGCTCCAGTTACTTAGATTTATAACCAAATCACACATCCTGTTGTATTAATTGACTACATGTGTCACTGTACATGGCAGTAATTGCAGTTACCTTATGTATTCTGACTGAGTTGAACTCTCTGGGTCTGTCTGAACATGTGCCCTGACGTCTTTGGTCATTTTAACTCAGTGGGAAACTCCCTAAAAGACGTCAATGTGCTCATGTGTGATAGGTCCAACCTGCCCTGCCTTAATCAGGGCTGGAAATAAGGTTGTATTATAGACATATTATAAATGATTAAATAAAAACAGTGTACAACACATATAAAAAAAGAGAAAGTCAACAAGTTTAACTGATGGTTTTTATTATTTGATGATTTTAGGGGGAGCTGCAGTCCCCTCAGCACCACTTCTTCCCACGTCAATGGATTCCTTGGTTGAAAGTGAAAACTGTTCCCAATTTTGTTGCAGCTTTTTTCTTTGCCATATTGTCATTATTGGATTGTTTGCAGAGCAAAAGGGAAACAATGGGAAAATAGGAACGATATGACATACAACAAAGGTCGCAGGCGACATCCAAGCAGCACAGTACATGGCAGCAGGACATTTCACAAATGACTGCTGCTCAAAAACTGCAGATATGTATCATTCCTGTCGTGCTCTCATGTGCTCATGTATGGGCAGCGAGTGTGTTTCTGTGTGAAATATGTAAAAATGAGCGAGAGAAATGATCCCATGTTGCCTATCACAGCTCACATGGGACATATGTGGGATGCTGGTATAAATACGAGGTCAGCAAGATGTCCCATGACCCTGTGGAAACTATCTGCGGGTCAAATGTGAACTTTGAATGTTTTTCTTTTGAAATACAATGCATTGCAAAATCAAACTTCACTCAACATGCAGTAGTGAGACAAACACTTCGCATCAAAGGAAGGTACCACTTAAGTTTTCCTTTAACTCCATCTTTGTTCCAGCAGTTTACTAATTGCGCCAGAGATAGTTCACGGGTTCCATTTACGCAACAGGTGCTGCTCATCACTCAACAGGTACGCAGGCACGCCTTCACACCAAGCTGTACAACAATCCCCTTCCCCCCAAACGCAGGTGTAAGACTTTTTTTTTTTTTTTTTACAAAGAGCAAAGTGTAAACAGGCCTGTCTTTTAGCCAGGAGGCCGACAAAAGGCAGTTTGCAGCGTTTTGAGGTTTTGCTTTAGGATTGCTCAGTAGCCTATTGACACAGCTGCAAGCCCCACCTTCTGCCCATATCGCCTAAAGAAAAGAAGCTCGCATGGAAGCCTGCATGCACCGCAATCTGTTATTTTGAAGGTTGGAAAAAAAAAAATCAAGCGGGTAGAAGACATTCTGAAGAAGCCAGACAAAAAGCCAACAAGCCTCTATAAGCCCCGAAGGATCCAGAGCTTTTGTAAGCAGAAAATTAGGATTCTCTGTGTACACATGCATGCCTGCACACATATATGCATACATACTGGTGTATGTGTGTTTTTGATTATGTGTGTGGGATCTTTGTGCGCACTGTCATTCTCCAGCTGTTGAAGGGAAAACGCTGTTGCCTCCAAAAGAGGCGGCGCACAATTACAAGTTCCATTCGGAGAAGCACAAAGAGAAGGCAGCGGTGGATGGGCCGTTAGAAAAGATGCCTATTTATAGTGAACTCCTGGGCATTTTACAGCGGACGGTCAGCTTTGTGTTTGTGATGGAACATGTGGATGAGGGAAATTGTCACGTAATTACACCCTGTTAAGCATCCTGACCTATCATTTTGTCGAAATGTGAAAGGGGCGATTCTGTGAGAGCTTTGTTATCAGCGATGGCAGAGAATTTCAAACAGAAGGGAACAAGAGTTTAAATCAAGTGCACATCAATCAGTGTGTGATTTGAAGAACACACACGCACACACACACACAGTAGTACATCTCAACACATAAGGCATTGATTTTTAAAGAATCTGAAGGCTCAGTGACCTTGTCTCCACTTTTACCAACAGAGACACAGGCCATGTCCACACCACTGTGGATACTTTTAAAAACATTTTTCTGTTTTGGGTTTCCTCAAACTAAGTGGATGCTTTTCCACCCCAGAAAATATAGCTTTTGGAAACAGTTCAAGAGAGTCAGCACATCGCTGTACTACTGTACTAAAACATTGTTGATTTCATTGAAACCACTGTTTCAACAGTTTGAGGAATAGATCCATGAGTTTGAAGGGTTTTTTTAGACTGCACTCTACACAAATATGAATGCAGCACTTTCACAAGCTGAAATAAAAGACCTCAGACTTCTTCTATGCACACAAAAGGTTTAAGTTTTGTTCGCAGATTTGGGAGTGAGCACGTCTCCTTTGCCAAGATAATCCATCCACCTG
Source organism: Miichthys miiuy (assembly GCA_036365135.1). Taxonomy (NCBI): domain Eukaryota; kingdom Metazoa; phylum Chordata; class Actinopteri; family Sciaenidae; genus Miichthys; species Miichthys miiuy. The sequence goes on from CM071603.1 coordinate 27,498,432, forward strand.
ACAGGTGTGGCATATCAAGATGCAGATGTGACACAGCGTGATACAGGTGTGCCTTAGACCGGTCACAACAAAAGGCCACTCTAAAATGTGCAGTTTAATCTTGAAAAAAGACATTTATTAAGTACTGAGCTAATCCGATTTCATGTAGGGCTGCAGATAGCAAGTTTTTTGCCACCAGGAAGGCCTGGACATGACCTGCCTATGCTGGACAAGAGAGGGTTTTAGCATTATAATTGCAACAATTATTATTTCACATGATATTACATTTAGTCATTTAGCTGACACTTTTATCCATAGCGACAAAAAATCGAGGTACAGTGCGACAAGGACATGTTAGTGCAGTAATAAGTACTACTCACATAGAATCAAGTGACAGTTCGAGAAGGTGGGTAGATTTAGCATGTCCAATTGTTGGTAGTGTTGGAAATGAGGTCCTCTCTGAAGAGCTCGGTCTTCAGGAGGTTTTTGAAGGTAGAGGGGATGCTCCTGATCTGGTAGGAACTTGTAGGCGTTCCACCAATGGGGAACAACAGACGAAAAAATTTGGACTGCCCTGCAGAGCCAGGTTTGGAGGACCGGAACGGACGTGAAGTAACACATTCCTGTATAAGGGCGTTCAAGTATGTAGGTGCAGAACCAGAGACTACTACTAGGCAAGCATTAGAGATTTTGAATTCAATGTGGGCTGCTACAGGTAACCAGTGGATTGGCGGCTGCAGTTTGATGTCCAAAAACTGGATCCGGCTAAACTTCTCCACCGCAGGTAGGACACCTATGCAGCCTGCACTGCTGCAGGCAAAATGGACTACCCCCCATTCAAATGAATGGAAAAACCAGTGTTTTGGCCACAGCACCGGATCCTGTCTGAATGTACAAAGTTATCACAGAGTTAGTGGGGACAGAACATAGGTTTATGTAGGTAGTTGAGAGCCATAGTTGTCTAAACAGTCCATTCAGCCCCACTCCTTACCAGATGATGACAGTAATGCCACCCGAAAGAGATTTAAAGGTGCTTTGTGGATTTTTCTCGTAAACAGACAAATGACATGTTTATATTGAGTGTTACTCACAAAAACAATGTGTATCCTTGAGGCCTAACAAACATGCTGAGTCCATTTCCTTCCTCGAAAAACATTTACAAAGTCTTTTATTTAAAACATTTTAAAACCTGCAGTGTTTATATCCATGTAGCAGTCTCCTTCCTCCCTGTGGATCTTTGGAAACGTTGGCAGGAGGTGTATCACGAAACCTCGGTGTGCTTACATGTTAATTGTACACTTCAGTCCTACAGAGATAAAAGCAGATAAATCATCAGGACATATTTCACATGCAGTATCTTCAGAATCCCTTTCAAACCTCCAAAAACAACAATACAATAACAATAAAACACTTTATTTCTGTGAACTTCTATTGTTTTGGCGACGTGATTTTTCACTTTTGATATCCTGGTCGACTCCACAACATCCAGCTGAGTCGACTCTTAAAACCTTTTCTGGATTTTGTTCTCGGAAATGTAGGAAATAGCTAACTGCTAAGGTACGGCTAAGGCAGGTTAAGTTACAACACCGAGAAACAACTCCTGGAATGTGTCAAACATCACAGACGGAAGACAAATATACAGTATGTACAGTGCGAACAGGATTTTTCCACGAAGATACACAAACTGTAACACCGTTGGCTCTGTTTAGTCAGCGCCCTTGTTGTGAAGTGGATCATTGGCAGATTTGATGTAGCCCCTGCAGTGCTGAGGGAATGGAGTGTGATCCAGGCTGAAATGTAGCTGAGGCTGCTGGGTTTGCGGGGCAAGCCCAGTTCACGCAGGAACACTAAATCACCAGCAGTCCTATATGGTAAACATGTGAGCTTTATAGCAGCTCTGGCTCTCTGAGCTGGATGTCAATATTTGGTCCCATTCCTTGTGGTCGGGGCTGTGACGCATTCAGCCAGAGTTGGATTTGTACTACAGCCCTCCACAGGCCATCCAGCCAGCAGCGAACAAACAAGCTGCTCTACATTAACCAAATACCCGATCCAATGGCAAACACAATGCCTTATTATCTTATTGCCCCAAACCACAAGCGGTTATGAAAAACACTGTTGTAGCAGAGACGACTCTTTGTAATCTGAACAAAGATAATGCAAAATAAAAGTTGTTTCAGTTAGAGGAAAATCCCTTCAGTCTTCGCATTTTCTGCCATTGTTAAATCTTTTCATAGAGACGCACAGAAGTCACAAATGTCTCAATAGTCTGTGTGATGAGTCAAAAATATAACGAACAGTATAAACGGAACAAATTACAAATTACGTGTCGACTTTATTAATGCTTTTTACTGGTTGTTTTCACTTTCTCAGCTCTTTAACTTACTCAATCATTTATTTATGACACATTCAGCCCCCCAAGATTTTCCATTTCTTTAAAGCAGAGTTTCTCAAACTTTTTTTACACCGTGTACCACCTCAGAATATATCTTGCTTTCCAAGTACCACCAGTAAAACAGACAATAAAAATACAGGTCTACCGTGTTCAGCTACAGACGCTTCATGCAGGAGGAAAGTTTATTCCCTCGAACCAGAGCTACCTAGGTAGAAAAGGTGTACTCCTGATCCACATATCTCTTCCTTACACATTTCGAGTCACGATTTCAGTGTTTTTGAACACCCACACTCACATTTTAGCTAGAAACTAATCATGGATGTATTAGCGCTATGCGGACTGTGACATAACCACGGAGCAGGATGATATTGACACAAAATATTACAATATTTAAGTATCTTTAAGTATTTTCATTCAAATTCTTGTAGTATTGATGGTTTTAAATGTTTCTAACTTAATTAATTAAAAAAAATATTTCAGAGATTCCTCCATACTCCATACCACTCAAGGGAGCTTGCGTACCACCAGTGGTACTTGTACCACAGTTTGAGAACCAGTGCACTAAAGGAATCAGCTAATTTTAGCATCTTGTAAGTTTCCATATTCTCATTTTTATTCTTTTCTGGCACTGTTGCACGTATGATACTGATGTAATAATACTCATGTTCATACATAATGTCCATGTTTAATGCTACATATATTCACACATGCTTTTCATCGAGCTCTGCTGCTGCTGCTGCTGTTGTTTCATTTCGTTCATTAATCCTCAACTGTATTTTATTATTTTCACATGTTTTATGTAGTTTAGGGCCAGCTTTATATTTACGTATTCATATATAGCTGTGGAATCTTTCATAAAACTTTTACTTTTGACCGAGTACAGTTTTAACTTACTGTGTACCTCAAACACTTGTATTGAGATCACATATCATACGAGTTATAAACCCCCTTTAGGATGTTTTAACTTAATTTCTGATTGGTATTCAGTTTCCCACAGGAACCACTGAGGAGGATTATTTCAGATTTTGAGTTGTGTGTGCAGGAGATCCATGTATGCGTGCAGTATGACACTTTATGAAGGCATAAGATGATTAGTAATTTATCCTACTTTAAAATCTTAATCTCAGCCTCAGAGATAATTGTGCCCACAAAGCCATATCAAAGCTCTTCACCTCTGTTTCCATTTCATTGGCTTTAACAGGAAAGCCTGGCCCTGCCCCATCCCAGAGCCTCCAGAGTTGCCCCAGCTTCACCTCTCCTCAACCCAGGCCTCAGTGTGCTCCTCTGGGTACAGTCTCTGAGCCAGGGCCTCTTTGGAATCAGCGGCGCCTCTGGCACTGTGAGTCATTGAAGATCTGATGGCTTTTCTAATGAGGTTTTAAGACCTGATGCCAACAGGCCAGGTGCGTGAGCCTGTATAGGTGGGTTTTACAGTGTGTACTTTGTGCCGAGGAGGAATGTGCGTGTGTTTACCTGCTTGTGAGCGCACATTCATTCAAATTACGTACACCTGCAAGAACAAGTGTGTGTGTTTGCTTGTGTAGGTGCTGATTATGTACATTCATGACTTAATCTCTCTTGCGGCTACTGCTGATGTTAACGGCAGATCGCTCACGTTGAAAGATGTCGACGGAAATCTGATTCCTGTAAAATGTATTTAATGTTGTTGTGTTAGGGGGTAAAACTCGATTTAAAACCAACCAAAGCCCAAGTGAGAGAGGCAGAATGTTTTAACAGGTGAAAGTGATGCTTTGTCAGAGAGATTTATTGTCAGTGATCCAGGTTTAACATGCTTGTGTGCATGTGTCTGCCCACAGTAAGTGTTGGAAATATCAGACTTCAGAGCAAATCTTTCATTGCCATTCTTTTCTTGTTCAGTATGACAGATGAAAGATCAGCTTAATGGTTTAAAGAAACCAACATTGACTGAGTTAGGAGACATATATAGACAATCTGACATGCACCTGATCTCCTCCCTGATTTCAGATTATAAATCGTCTCATTTAATCAACACAATTAGTGGTTTTGCTTGCACAGGTGGTAAATTTACATGTAGTTTTTGTCAAACTTTGGGAGCTTCGACATGTGTTCCATTGGCATCTTCCCAATTTGGAAACAAAGAGATCCAGTGAGTCAAAAAACCCTGAAAGCATTACATAAATGAGTTCTTATTTAGGACATCTTTGTTGACCAGGACAGCTGTTCCGTTCAAAATAGTGTAGGTTTCACGAGTTATGATTGGATCTATAATAACAGCAGCTTGTGAGAATAAAGGCCCTTCTCATCGAGGCCGAGGACAAGCCTGCGGTCAAAAGCCGAGTCTCCGTGCTTCGAAAAAAGGCCAACGACGAAGCGAGGCGAAAGCCTGCGTCCATGTCAGCGTGTGTGTTTGATTTTGGCCACATGTAAACGAGTCCATTGTACGAGGAGAACATGGAGAGAGCGGAGCATCCACGAAAATAAACCTCACACAGAAAAGCCCTGTAGTTAGACGGGCCACAGAACAGAACTGCTGGGCTCCAAACCACACCACAGCAGGACGCACTGTGTGTGTGTGTGTGTGTGTGTGTGTGCTCTTGGTATAACTGTGGCAGGCCTGCCAGTCCTGGCCATGTGGACTGTGGTATGGTCGGGTTCCCCTGCTAAATTTAATAAGGGTGTTTTTGGTTACATCATGGCCAGGAGAAACAGAGAGAGAAATGAGAGAGGAGACAGGAAGTAGAAAAATCTGCAATGATTATAATATTCAAATAATCCAATATCCAACATGGCTGCAGCCAGCAGCGCATATTTTCGGCTTCAAAAAAAGCGCTTCGGAAACCTACGGGTGACCTCACTCAAGCTCTGTCCATTCTTTATACTGTCATTGATTGTCACCTTGTAAAAGTGTCATGGCTAACTTGTTAGCAATAGGTTATTTACACTTTCAGCAGGCACTGAGCAACATTCACCTATATTTAGGGCCCGAGCACTGGCGGTGCGAGCCCTATTGATTCGAATGTTTATTATTTTTTTATTAGGGCCCGAGCACTGGCGGTGCGAGGCCCTATTGTATTTCAAATGTTTATTATTTTTAGGGCCCGAGCACTGGCGGTGCGAGGCCCTATTGTATTTCAAATGTTTATTATTTTTCTTTTTTTTTTTTTTTTTTTTTTTTTTTCTTCCTAAAAGTAAATCGCATTTTAGACGGCCTATATATACTCGAAAACTCACGAAAATTTGCGTACCCCCCCAAGGTCGGGCGTAAAATTACGTATTTTAGGAGTGTCGGACATGGACGTGCAAAAATGGCTCGACAGCGCCACCTAGATTTATGTTTTCAGAGGAGCCCTCGGCGGTTTCATCCACGTGTACGGGATTTGGAGGAATATGTAACATCCCGAGACGCACAAAAAGTCTCTTGTGACCCAGGCTACAGCGAAGGTCACGGCCTCCATTTTGTTTCAAAGTTGGCGTTTTCGTGTTTTTGGGGTCATTTCCAGGGGTCGTATTTGAACGAACTCCTCCTAGAGCTTTTATCCTATCTGTTTGAAACTTGGCGTGTGTGTTCTCAAGGCCTCGACAATGAAAAGTTATCAAAATCGTAACTTTTGGATTTACTGTGTGGGAGGCGGGGCCACGAAATTCGGCGAGTGTTTATAAAATTTCGACGTGCTATAACTGCGAAAAATACTCTAATCTTCCCCATACCTCTGATATATAATCGTAGTCTGGCCTAGAACACATTTCCATTACAACATTTGGTGATTTTCACAGCGCCACCTGTTGGCGACAGGAAGTGTCATATTTTTTTGACGCTAGCTTTCTCGAAAGTCTTTGAGTATATCCACCTCAAACTAGGTGTGGATGTTGTCAAGGCCTTGGTGTTGACATTTGAGAAAAAAAATCAACTTTTCATCGGAGGGCGTGGCCGTGACGGCGCCTCAAAGTCAACAGTGGCGAATTTTTCGAAAAAATCTGTGACTCCATTGACTTTTGGGCTGATTTTCAGGCAAAAGTGTTGGGCTTTCACATACTTTCTCAGAGCTGTCTGAAACTTCTTGCGTTTATTGAGACCAATATTACGCAAAATTCGGCTGCATAATTAATTAGGGGGCGTGGCAAAATCGCTCTATAGCGCCCCCTTGAACTTTTCTTTGAGGCAGCCCCGCCACAGTTTTGGACACAGAGTTATGAAACCTCAGCCAAATTGTAGAACAAGGCAAGACCTACAAAAAAGTCTCTTGGAGCAATGGGCTAAAATAAACAGGAAGCGAGATATTTAAGACTGAAAATCACAGTTTTTGGCGTTTCGGGCTGCTTGAGAAGGGGTCATATTTGAACGAACTCGTCCTAGAGATTTTATCAATTGACTTCAAACTTGGTAGGCCTGTTCATATAGACTTCCCGAGTAAAAGTTATCAAAATTATGAATTTTGATGAAACGGTGTGGGCGTGGCGCTTCATGAAATGATTCAAAGAAGAAAATCGTCATGAATCACCTGCTGAAGGCTTGTGATTCTCAGAAACTCAAGTGTTGGGCTTTCACATACTTTCTCAGAGCTGTCTGAAACTTCTTGCGTTTATTGAGACCAATATTACGCAAAATTCGGCTGCATAATTAATTAGGGCAGGGCAAAAGCGCTCTATAGCGCCCCTTGAATTTTCTTTGAGGCAGCCCCGCCACAGTTTTGGACACAGAGTTATGAAACCTCAGCCAAATTGTAGAACAAGGCAAGACCTACAAAAAAGTCTCTTGGAGCAATGGGCTAAAATGAACAGGAAGCGAGATATTTAAGCATGAAAATGACCATTTTTGGTGTTTCGGGCTGGTTGGGAAGGGGACCTAACTGACCGAACTCCTCCTAGATCTTATCCCAGGGACTTCAACTTGTAATTGCTTTTCCTAAAAGTAAATCGCATTTTAGACGGCCTATATATACTCAAAAACTCACGAAAATTTGCGTACCCCCCCAAAGTTGGGCGTAAAATTAAGTATTTTAGGGGTCTCAGACATGGACATACAAAAATGGCTCTACAGCGCCACCTAGATTTATGTTTTCGGAGGAGCCCCTCGACACGGTTTCATCCACGTGTACGGGATTTGGAGGGAATATGTAACATCCCGAGACGCACAAAAAAGTCTCTTGGTGACCCGGGCTACGGTGAAGGTCACGGCGTCCATTTTGTTTCAAAGTTGGCGTTTTCGTGTTTTTGGGGTAATTTCCAGGGGTCGTATTTGAACGAACTCCTCCTAGAGCTTTCATCCTATCTGTTTGAAACTTGGCGTGTGTGTTCTCAAGGCCTCGACAATGAAAAGTTATCAAAATCGTAAGTTTTGGATTTACAGTGTGGGAGGGGCGGGGCCACGAAATTCGGCGTGTTTTCATGAAATTTTGACGTGCTATAACTTTGCGAAAAATACTCAAATCTTCCCCAAACCTCTGATATATAATGACAGTCCAGCCTAGGATGCATTTCCATGACAACATTTGGTGATTTTCACAGCGCCACCTGTTGGCGACAGGAAGTGTCATATTTTACTTAACGATAGCTTTCTCCGAAGTCTTTGAGTATATCCACCTCAAACTAGGTGTGGATGTTGTCATGGCCTTGGGGTTGACATTTGAGAAAAAATTTCAACTTTTCATCAGAGGGCGTGGCCGTGACGGCGCCTCAAAGTCAACGGTGGCGATTTTTTCGAAAAAATCTGTGACTCCATTGACTTTTGGGCTGATTTTCAGGCAAAAGTGTTGGGCTTTCACATACTTTCTCAGAGCTGTCTGAAACTTCTTGTAGTTATTAAGACCAATATTACGCAAAATTCGGCTGCATAATTAATTAGGGGGGGGCAAAAGCGCTCTATAGCGCCCCTTGAACTTTTCTTTCAGACAGCCCCGCCACAGTTTTGGACACAGAGCTATGAAAGCTCAGGTGAATTGTAGAACATGGCAAGACCTATGAAAAAGTCTCTTGGAGAAATGGGCTAAAATGAACAGGAAGAGAGATATTTAAGACTGAAAATCACCATTTTCGGTGTTTCGGGCTGGTTGAGAAGGGGTCATATTTGAACGAACTCCTCCTAGGGATTTTATCCAATTGATTTCAAACTTGGTAGGTGCGTTTATATAGACTTCCCGAGTAAAAGTTATCAAAATTATGAATTTTGATGAAACGGTGTGGCCGTGGCGCTCCGTCAAGTTTGACCGATGAAAATCACCATTTTTAGTGTTTCGGGATGGTTGAGAAGTGGTCCTATTTGAACGAACTCCTCCTAGGGATTTTATCCAATCGACTTCAAAATCGGTAGGCGCGTTCACATAGACTTCCCGAGTAAAAGTTATCAAAATTACGAATTTTGATGAAACGGTGTGGGCGTGGCGCTCCGTCGAGTTTGACCGTTTGACCGAATTCTGGCTAATGCGCGTGGTCGGTTTGAACAAACTGCTTCGAAGGCTCGCGTGTTTTCCGCCCTGTGCCCCCCGACGTGCCAGCCCCCCCGACGTGCGCGGATGTGCGAGGGCCCGTCCAATGCTGCTTGCAGCTTTAATTTTTTTTTATTTTTTTCTTCTTCTACCAAAAAGTAAATCGCATTTTAGAAGGCCTATATATACTCGAAAACTCACGAAAATTTGCGTACCCCCCCAAGGTCGGGCGTAAAATTAAGTATTTTAGGGGTGTCGCACATGGACGAACAAAAGTGGCTCTACAGCGCCACCTAGATTTATGTTTTCGGAGGAGCCCCTTGACGCGGTTTCATCCACGTGTACGGGATTTGGAGGGAATATGTAACATCCCGAGACGCACAAAAAAGTCTCTTGGTGACCCGGGCTACGGCGAACGTCACGGCCTCCATTTTGTTTCAAAGTTGGCGTTTTCGTGTTTTTGGGGTCATTTCCAGGGGTCGTATTTGAACGAACTCCTCCTAGAGCTTTCATCCTATCTGTTTGAAACTTGGCGTGTGTGTTCTCAAGGCCTCGACAATGAAAAGTTATCAAAATCGTAAGTTTTGGATTTACTGTGTGGGAGGGGCGGGGCCACGAGATTCGTGTGTTTATAAAATTTCGACATGTTATAACTTTGCGAAAAATACTCCAATCTTCCCCAAACCTCTGATATATAATGGCAGTCCGGCGTAGAACACATTTCCATTACAACATTTGGTGATTTTCACAGCGCCACCTGTTGGCGACAGGAAGTGTCATATTTTTTTGACGCTAGCTTTCTCGAAAGTCTTTGAGTATATCCACCTCAAACTAGGTGTGGATGTTGTCAAGGCCTTGGTGTTGACATCTGAGAAAAAATTTCAACTTTTCATCAGAGGGCGTGGCCGTGACGGCGCCTCAAAGTCAACAGTGGCGAATTTTTCGAAAAAATCTGTGACTCCATTGACTTTTGGGCTGATTTTCAGGAAAAAGTGTTGGGCTTTCACATACTTTCTCAGAGCAGTCTGAAACTTCTTGTGGTTATTGAGACCAATATTACGCAAAATTCGGCTGCATAATTAATTAGGGGGCGGGGCAAAAGCGCTCTATAGCGCCCCCTTGAACTTTTCTTTCAGGCAGCCCCGCCACAGTTTTGGACACAGAGTTATGAAACCTCAGCCGAATTGTAGAACAAGGCAAGACCTACAAAAAAGTCTCTTGGAGCAATGGGCTAAAATAAACAGGAAGCGAGATATTTAAGACTGAAAATCACCGTTTTCGGCGTTTCGGGCTGGTTGAGAAGGGGTCATATTTGAACGAACTCGTCCTAGAGATTTTATCCAATTGACGTCAAACTTGGTAGGCGTGTTCATATAGACTTCCCGAGTAAAAGTTATCAAAATTATGAATTTTGATGAAACGGTGTGGGCGTGGCGCTCCATGAAATGATTCAAAGAAGAAAATCGTCAGGAATCACCTGCTGAAGGCTTGTGATTCTCAGAAACTCAAGTGTTGGGCTTTCACATACTTTCTCAGAGCTGTCTGAAACTTCTTGCGTTTATTGAGACCAATATTACGCAAAATTCGGCTGCATAATTAATTAGGGCGGGGCAAAGCGCTCTATAGCGCCCCTTGAATTTTTCTTTGAGGCAGCCCGCCACAGTTTTGGACACAGAGTTATGAAACCTCAGTCAAATTGTAGAACAAGGCAAGACCTACAAAAAAGTCTCTTGGAGCAACGGGCTAAAATGAACAGGAAGCGAGATATTTAAGCATGAAAATGACCATTTTTGGTGTTTCGGGCTGGTTGGGAAGGGGACCTAACTGACCGAACTCCTCCTAGGGATCTTATCCCAGGGACTTCAACTTGTAATTGCTTTTCCTAAAAGTAAATCGCATTTTAGACGGCCTATATATACTCAAAAACTCACGAAAATTTGCGTACCCCCCCAAAGTTGGGCGTAAAATTAAGTATTTTAGGGGTCTCAGACATGGACATACAAAAATGGCTCTACAGCGCCACCTAGATTTATGTTTTCGGAGGAGCCCCTCGACACGGTTTCATCCACGTGTACGGGATTTGGAGCAAGTATGTAACATACCGAGGCACACAAAAAAGTCTCTTGGTGTCCCGGGCTACAGCGAATGTCACGGCCTCCATTTTGTTTCAAAGTTGGCGTTTTCGTGTTTTTGGGGTCATTTCAGGGTCGTATTTGAACGAACTCCTCCTAGAGCTTTCATCGTATCTGTTTGAAACTTGGCGTGTGTGTTCTCAAGGCCTCGACAATGAAAAGTTATCAAAATCGTAACTTTTGGATTTACTGTGTGGGAGGGGCGGGGCCACGAAATTCGGCGTGTTTATAAAATTTCGACGTGCTTTAACTTTGAAAAAATACTCTAATCTTCCCCAAACCTCTGATATATACTGGCAGTCCGGCCTAGAACGCATTTCCATGACAACATTTGGTGATTTTCACAGCGCCACCTGTTGGCGACAGGAAGTGTCATATTTTTTGACGATAGTTTTCTCCAAAGTCTTTGAGTATATCCACCTCAAACTAGGTGTGGATGTTGTCAAGGCCTTGGTGTTGACATTTGAGAAAAAAAATCAACTTTTCATCAGAGGGCGTGGCCTTGACGGCGCCTCAAAGTCAACAGTGGCGAATTTTCGAAAAATCTGTGACTCCATTGACTTTTGGGCTGATTTTCAGGCAAAAGTGTTGGGCTTTCACATACTTTCTCAGAGCTGTCTGAAACTTCTTGTGTTTATTAAGACCAATATTATGCAAAATCCGGCTGCATAATTAATTAGGGGCAGGGCAAAATCGCTCTATAGCGCCCCTTGAACTTTTATTTGAGGCAGCCCCGCCACAGTTTCGGACACAGAGCTATGAAAGTTCGGCCGAATTGTAGAACATGGCAAGACCTACGAAAAAGTCTCTTGGAGAAATGGGCTAAAATGAACAGGAAGCGAGATATTTAAGACTGAAAATCACCATTTTCGGTGTTTCGGGCTGGTTGAGAAGGGGTCATATTTGAACGAACTCCTCCTAGAGATTTTATCCAATTGACTTCAAACTTGGTAGGTGCGTTTATATAGACTTCCTGAGTAAAAGTTATCAAAATTACGAATTTTGATGAAACGGTGTGGGCATGGCGCTCCGTCAAGTGTTACCATTTTTAGTGTTTCGGGATGGTTGAGAAGGGGTCCTATTTGAACGAACTCCTCCTAGATTTTATCAATCGACTTCAAACTTGGTAGGTGCGTTCATATAGACTTCCCGAGTAAAAGTTATCAAAATTACGAATTTTGATGAAACGGTGTGGGCGTGGCGCTCCGTCGAGTTTGACCGTTTGACCGAATCCTGGCTAATGCGCGTGGTCAGTTTGAACAAACTGCTTCGAAGGCTCGCGTGTTTTCCGCCCTGTGCCCCCCGACGTGCCAGCCCCCCCGACGTGCGCGGATGTGCGAGGCCCGTCCAATGCTGCTTGCAGCTTTAATTAGGGCCCGAGCACTGCGGTGCGAGGCCCTATTGAATTTCAAATGTTTATTATTTTTAGGGCCCGAGCACTGGCGGTGCGAGGCCCTATTGAATTTCAAATGTTTATTATTTTTTTTTTTTTTTTTTTTTTTTTTTCTTTTTCTTCCTAAAAGTAAATCGCATTTTAGACGGCCTATATATACTCGAAAACTCACGAAAATTTGCGTACCCCCCCAAGGTCGGGCGTAAAATTACGTATTTTAGGAGTGTCGGACATGGACGTGCAAAAATGGCTCGACAGCGCCACCTAGATTTATGTTTTCGGAGGAGCCCCTCGACGCGGTTTCATCCACGTGTACGGGATTTGGAGGGAATATGTAACATCCCGAGACACACAAAAAAGTCTCTTGGTGACCCAGGCTACGGTGCACGTCACGGCGTCCATTTTGTTTCAAAGTTGGCGTTTTCGTGTTTTTGGGGTCATTTCCAGGGGTCGTATTTGAACGAACTCCTCCTAGAGCTTTCATCCTATCTGTTTGAAACTCGGCGTGTGTGTTCTCAAGGCCTCAACAATGAAAAGTTATCAAAATCGTAACTTTTGGATTTACTGTGTGGGAGGGGCGGGGCCACGAAATTCGCGTGTTTATAAAATTTCGACGTGCTATAACTTTGCGAAAAATACTCCAATCTTCCCCAAACCTCTGATATATAATGGCAGTCCGGCCTAGAACACATTTCCATGACAACATTTGGTAATTTTCACAGCGCCACCTGTTGGCGACAGGAAGTGTCATATTTTACTTGACGATAGCTTTCTCCGAAATCTTTGAGTGTATCCACCTCAAACTAGGTGTGGATGTTGTCAAGGCCTTGGTGTTGACATTTGAGAAAAAATTTCAACTTTTCATCAGAGGGCGTGGCCATGACGGCGCCTCAAAGTCAACAATGGCGAATTTTTCGAAAAAATCTGTGACTCCATTGACTTTTGGGCTGATTTTCAGGCAAAAGTGTTGGGCTTTCACATACTTTATCAGAGCTGTCTGAAACCTCTTGTGTTTATTAAGACCAATATTACGCAAAATTCGGCTGCATAATTAATTAGGGGGCGGGGCAAAATCGCTCTATAGCGCCCCCTTGAACTTTTATTTGAGACAGCCCCGCCACAGTTTTGGGCACAGAGTTACGAAACCTCAGCCGAATTGTACAACAAGGCAAGACCTACAAAAAAGTCTCTTGGAGCAATGGGCTAAAATAAACAGGAAGCGAGATATTTAAGACTGAAAATCACAGTTTTCGGCGTTTCGGGCTGGTTGAGAAGGGTCGTATTTGAACGAACTCGTCCTAGAGATTTTATCAATTGACGTCAAACTTGGTAGGCCTGTTCATATAGACTTCCCGAGTAAAAGTTATCAAAATTATGAATTTTGATGAAACGGTGTGGGCGTGGCGCTCCCTTAAATGATTCAAAGAAGAAAATCGTCAGGAATCACCTGCTGAAGGCTTGTGATTCTCAGAAACTCAAGTGTTGGGCTTTCACATACTTTCTCAGAGCTGTCTGAAACTTCTTGCGTTTATTGAGACCAATATTACGCAAAATTCGGCTGCATAATTAATTAGGGGGCGGGGCAAAGCGCTCTATAGCGCCCCCTTGAATTTTTCTTTGAGGCAGCCCCGCCACAGTTTTGGACACAGAGTTATGAAACCTCGGCCAAATTGTAGAACAAGGCAAGACCTACGAAAAAGTCTCTTGGAGCAATGGGCTAAAATGAACAGGAAGCGAGATATTTAAGCATGAAAATGACCATTTTTGGTGTTTCGGGCTGGTTGAGAAGGGACCTAACTGACCGAACTCCTCCTAGGATCTTATCCCAGGGACTTCAACTTGTAATTGCTTTTCTAAAAGTAAATCGCATTTTAGACGGCCTATATATACTCAAAAACTCACGAAAATTTGCGTACCCCCCCAAAGTTGGGTGTAAAATTAAGTATTTTAGGGGTCTCAGACATGGACATACAAAAATGGCTCTACAGCGCCACCTAGATTTATGTTTTCGGAGGAGCCCTCGACACGGTTTCATCCACGTGTACGGGATTTGGAGGAATATGTAACATCCCGAGACGCACAAAAAGTCTCTTGGTGACCGGGCTACGGCGAGGGTCACGGCCTCCATTTTGTTTCAAAGTTGGCGTTTTCGTGTTTTGGGGTCATTTCAGGGTCGTATTTGAACGAACTCCTCCTAGAGCTTTCATCCTATCTGTCTGAAACTCGGCGTGTGTGTTCTCAAGGCCTCGACAATGAAAAGTTATCAAAATCGTAAGTTTTGGATTTACTGTGTGGGAGGGGCGGGGCCACGAAATTTGGCGTGTTTTCATGAAATTTCGACGTGCTATAACTTTGCGAAAAATACTCCAATCTTCCCCAAACCTCTGATATATAATCGCAGTCCAGACTAGAACACATTTCCATTACAACATTTGGTGATTTTCACAGCGCCACCTGTTGGTGACAGGAAGTGTCATATTTTTTTGACGATAGCTTTCTCCGAAGTCTTTGAGTATATCCACCTCAAACTAGGTGTGGATGTTGTCAAGGCCTTGGTGTTGACATTTGAGAAAAAAAATCAACTTTTCATCGGAGGGCGTGGCCGTGACGGCACCTCAAAGTCAACAGTGGCGAATTTTTCGAAAAAATCTGTGACTCCATTGACTTTTGGGCTGATTTTCAGGAAAAAGTGTTGGGCTTTCATATACTTTCTCAGAGCTGTCTGAAAGTTCTTGTGTTTATTAAGACCAATATTA
This sequence comes from Miichthys miiuy, assembly GCA_036365135.1. NCBI lineage: Eukaryota > Metazoa > Chordata > Actinopteri > Sciaenidae > Miichthys > Miichthys miiuy. Next base: position 27,513,491 of record CM071603.1, read on the forward strand.
TGCAAATTTCGGCTGCATAATTAATTAGGGGGCGGGGCAAAAGCGCTCTATAGCGCCCCCTTGAACTTTTATTTGAGGCAGCCCCGCCACAGTTTTGGACACAGAGCTATGAAAGCTCAGGTGAATTGTAGAACATGGCAAGACCTACAAAAAGTCTCTTGGAGCAATGGGCTAAAATGAACAGGAAGCGAGATATTTAAGACTGAAAATCACCATTTTTAGTGTTTCGGGCTGGTTGAGAAGGGGTCATATTTGAACGAACTCGTCCTAGAGATTTTATCAATTGACGTCAAACTTGGTAGGTGCGTTTATATAGACTTCGAGTAAAAGTTATCAAAATTAGAATTTTGATGAAACGGTGTGGGCGTGGCGCTCCGCCAAGTTTGACCGTTTGACCCATTTTTAGTGTTTGGGATGGTTGAGAAGGGTCCTATTTGAGCGAACGAACTCTAGGATTTTATCCAATCGACTTCAAACTTGGTAGGCGCGTTCATATAGACTTCCGAGTAAAAGTTATCAAAATTACGAATTTTGATGAAACGGTGTGGGCGTGGCGGTCCGTCAATTTGACCGTTTGACCGAATCCTGGCTAATGCGCGTGGTCAGTTTGAACAAACTGCTTCGAAGGCTCGCGTGTTTTCCGCCCGGTGCCCCCCGACGTGCCAGCCCCCCCGACGTGCGCGGATGTGCGAGGGCCGTCAATGCTGCTTGCAGCTTTAATTTTTTTTATTTTTCTTTTTCTTCCTAAAAGTAAATCGCATTTTAGACGGCCTATATATACTCGAAAACTCACGAAAATTTGCGTACCCCCCCAAGGTCGGGCGTAAAATTACGTATTTTAGGGGTGTCGCACATGGACGAACAAAAATGGCTCGACAGCGCCACCTAGATTTATGTTTTCGGAGGAGCCCCTCGACGCGGTTTCATCCACGTGTACGGGATTTGGAGGGAATATGTAACATACCGAGACACACAAAAAAGTCTCTTGGTGACCCGGGCTACGGCGCACGTCACGGCGTCCATTTTGTTTCAAAGTTGCCGTTTCGTGTTTTGGGTCATTTCAGGGTCGTATTTGAACGAACTCCTCCTAGAGCTTTCATCGTATCTGTTTGAAACTCGGTGTGTGTTCTCAAGGCCTCGACAATGAAAAGTTATCAAAATCGTAACTTTTGGATTTACTGTGTGGGAGGGGCGGGGCCACGAAATTCGGCGAGTGTTTATAAAATTTCGACGTGCTATAACTTTGCGAAAAATACTCCAATCTTCCCCAAACCTCTGATATATAATGGCAGTCCGGCCTAGAACACATTTCCATGACAACATTTGGTGATTTTCACAGCGCCACCTGTTGGCGACAGGAAGTGTCATATTTTTTGACGCTAGCTTTCTCGAAAGTCTTTGAGTATATCCACCTCAAACTAGGTGTGGATGTTGTCAAGGCCTTGGTGTTGACATTTGAGAAAAAAAATCAACTTTTCATCGGAGGGCGTGGCCGTGACGGCGCCTCAAAGTCAACAATGGCAAATTTTTCGAAAAAATCTGTGACTCCATTGACTTTTGGGCTGATTTTCAGGCAAAAGTGTTGGGCTTTCATATACTTTCTCAGAGCTGTCTGAAACTTCTTGTGGTTATTGAGACCAATATTACGCAAAATTCGGCTGCATAATTAATTAGGGGGCGGGGCAAAAGCGCTCTATAGCGCCCCCTTGAACTTTTCTTTCAGGCAGCCCCGCCACAGTTTTGGACACAGAGTTATGAAACCTCAGCCGAATTGTAGAACAAGGCAAGACCTACAAAAAAGTCTCTTGGAGCAATGGGCTAAAATAAACAGGAAGCGAGATATTTAAGACTGAAAATCACAGTTTTCGGCGTTTGGGCTGGTTGAGAAGGGGTCATATTTGAACGAACTCGTCCTAGAGATTTTATCCAATTGACTTCAAACTTGGTAGGCGTGTTCATATAGACTTCCCGAGTAAAAGTTATCAAAATTATGAATTTTGATGAAACGGTGTGGGCGTGGCGCTCCATGAAATGATTCAAAGAAGAAAATCGTCAGGAATCACCTGCTGAAGGCTTGTGATTCTCAGAAACTCAAGTGTTGGGCTTTCACACACTTTCTCAGAGCTGTCTGAAACTTCTTGCGTTTATTGAGACCAATATTACGCAAAATTCGGCTGCATAATTAATTAGGGGGCGGGGCAAAAGCGCTCTATAGCGCCCCTTGAATTTTCTTTGAGGCAGCCCCGCCACAGTTTTGGACACAGAGTTATGAAACCTCAGCCAAATTGTAGAACAAGGCAAGACCTACAAAAAAGTCTCTTGGAGCAATGGGCTAAAATGAACAGGAAGCGAGATATTTAAGCATGAAAATGACCATTTTTGGTGTTTCGGGCTGGTTGAGAAGGGGACCTAACTGACCGAACTCCTCTAGGATCTTATCCCAGGGACTTCAACTTGTAATTGCTTTTCTAAAAGTAAATCGCATTTTAGACGGCCTATATATACTCAAAAACTCACGAAAATTTGCGTACCCCCCCAAAGTTGGGCGTAAAATTAAGTATTTTAGGGGTCTCAGACATGGACATACAAAAATGGCTCTACAGCGCCACCTAGATTTATGTTTTCGGAGGAGCCCCTCGACGGTTTCATCCACGTGGGATTTGGAGGAATATGTAACATCCCGAGACGCACAAAAAAGTCTCTTGGTGACCCGGGCTACGGCGAAGGTCACGGCCTCCATTTTGTTTCAAAGTTGGCGTTTCGTGTTTTGGGGTCATTTCCAGGGGTCGTATTTGAACGAACTCCTCCTAGAGCTTTCATCCTATCTGTCTGAAACTCGGCGTGTGTGTTCTTAAGGCCTCGACAATGAAAAGTTATCAAAATCGTGAGTTTTGGATTTACTGTGTGGGAGGGCGGGGCCACGAAATTCGGCGTGTGTTTATGAAATTTCGGCGTGCTATAACTTTGCGAAAAATACTCCAATCTTCCCCAAACCTCTGATATATAATGGCAGTCCGGCCTAGAACGCATTTCCATGACAACATTTGGTGATTTTCACAGCGCCACCTGTTGGCGACAGGAAGTGTCATATTTTTTTGACGCTAGCTTTCTCGAAAGTCTTTGAGTATATCCACCTCAAACTAGGTGTGGATGTTGTCAAGGCCTTGGTGTTGACATTTGAAAAAAAAACTTTTCATCAGAGGGCGTGGCCGTGACGGCGCCTCAAAGTCAACAGTGGCGATTTTTTCGAAAAAATCTGTGACTCCATTGACTTTTGGGCTGATTTTCAGGAAAAAGTGTTGGGCTTTCACATACTTTCTCAGAGCTGTCTGAAACTTCTTGTGTTTATTAAGAACAATATTACGCAAAATTCGGCTGCATAATTAATTAGGGGCGGGCAAAAGCGTTCTATAGCGCCCCCTTGAACTTTTCTTTCAGGCAGCCCCGCCACAGTTTTGGACACAGAGTTATGAAACCTCAGCCGAATTGTAGAACAAGGCAAGACCTACGAAAAAGTCTCTTGGAGAAATGGGCTAAAATGAACAGGAAGCGAGATATTTAAGACTGAAAATCACCATTTTCTGCGTTTCGGGCTGGTTGAGAAGGGGTCATATTTGAACGAACTCCTCCTAGGGATTTTATCCAATTGACTTCAAACTTGGTAGGTGCGTTCATATAGACTTCCTGAGTAAAAGTTATCAAAATTACGAATTTTGATGAAACGGTGTGGGCGTGGCGCTCCGTCATATTTGACCATTTGATCCAAATTTCCCCCTGCATGTGGTCTATTTTAACAAACTCCTCCTATGGATTTTATCCAATCAACTTCAAACTTGGCAGGTGCATTCACATAGACTTCCTGAGTAAAAGTTCTCAAAATTATGAATTTTGATGAAATGGTGTGGGCATGGTGCTCCGTCAGATTTGACCCTTTCACCCAATTCTGGCTAATGTGTGTGGCCTATTTTAACAAACTCCTCCTACAGATTTCACCCCATCTAATTGAAACTTGGCATTGAAAAATGGCTCCATGGCGACACGTAAAAAGATTCGAAGAAGCAATTGGCAGTAAACATTTCAGCTGCAGGGCTGAATGTCTTAGTCGAGAAAACATATGTAGGAGACTTTAAGTTTTGATTAAGATACAATGTGTTTTATTGAATGTTCAACAGGTGAATGTTTTATTGGTAATCTGTATGGAGATAGAGGTGAGTGTTTGTAGATGAATCCAGGAGCCATGGACAGGAACGAAGGTTTTATTAAGTGTGCTGAGATAGAGTAAAGACGAAGAACATCATCAAATCAAATCAGATTTTATTTGTATATCCCAAATTCACAAAGTACATTTTCTTCGGAGGGCTTTACAATCTGTACAGGGAGTGACACCCTCGAACCCTCAGTTCGAGTGAGGAAAAACTTCTCCACAAAAAACCCTTTTAACAGGGAAAAAAGGTGGAAGGAACCTCAGGAAGAGCCACAGAGGAGGGATCCCTCTCCCAGGACGGACAGACGTGCAATAGATGTCACGTGTACAGAACAAATCAACACAGACATATTGTACAATTACAATGAATGATAAAATGACAATGAAGTACAATGAATGATAAAATGATTACAGTAGCAGTGGAACCTGTGATAGAGATAGACACAGATGCACAGCAGCAGCAAATCACAAACTAACTATAAACTGTAATGGAGATATGGTAGCAATAATGACAGCAGCAATACATGCAGCGGACACCGTGCAGGACCACAGCAGCGGCCACGATCCATGAGAACCTGCTGGACGAGAGCACAGAAACTCTGGGGAAGAAGTTTAGTTAGTAACATGCATTAATAAGACATGTATGTTTACAGAGAGAGAGAGAGAGACAGAGAGACAGAGATAGAGAGATGGGAGGGGGAGTCCCCCGGCAGACTACCATTGCAGTCATAGAGGATGAGGAGAACAGTGGAGGTATGATCAGGTATTTGATGCTTCAGCGGTGCAGGAGGCTCAGGAACAGGTGTGATGCAGGTATGCAGGCAGGTGAGCGCATGATTTTCCCAACTGTATACAGAAACACAAACTGACAAAATAGACAGACAACACCACATAGGGAAGGGGACATAGGGGGAAACAAAGGTAGGGAAAATGTCCTGCGCCTGATAGTAATATGTGTTTATGTATTAACCTTACATCAAGCAAGTACACCACAGGGAGTTTATGTCCATTTCATAAATGTATGAGTGCAAATGCAGGGCCTATAGATGTTTGAGGTTACACAGTAATAACACAAAATCTCCAAGAGCATATAAGTCACATTATATAACAGGTATTTTATGATCTGTTTAAGGTTAACAATTAGTAAAGGCGTACAGTTATTAACATGTCTAATAGGAATCATAAGTTAGTAAGGCAGTTAATATGAAGTACATAAGTGGTTAGTATTTCATAACATATTTATATTAAGATGTTATATTTATTAATATTGTTAGTAGAATATTTAAGATGAGTTTAGATTGCCATAATATAGCCATTATGTCCTAGGAGTTACTTATGACACTTATGTTATGCAGTGAAAGTGCAATTACATAGAGCAGAGTTGTATTGAATCAGCTGAGTTAGAGTATCCATTAGGAAACAGAAACTATGTTTGCATCATTTGTCAAATACAACTCAACCTATTATTAATTGTTATCAAAGCATCAACATGCAATATGTATGGAAAAGTTAGGAGTAGTTAGTATTTCATAACATATTTATATTAAGATGTTATATTTATTGTATGAAGTACGTAAGTGCTTAGTATTTCATGACATTTATATTAAGATAAATATTATTATATTAATAATTAATTCATAATATTAAATATTATTTATTAAAACTGTTTTTAGCAGAATATTCTAGAAATTCTGTGTGCCTCCGTTGCTAAATACAGCTCACCCTATGATGTACAACTCTATTTTCCCATGAAAGATTAGCATAGATATTTGACTCAGCAGAGATAAAGACTCCATAGTGAAATAGAATCTCTCTCCACCTCCTTTGCCAAATACAGCTCAAGACTAACTAGCAGTTATATGTTGACAACATTGTTATCAGTTCCACATGTAAATGCACACATAATTGCATCATGGTCGCTGAAGTACGTTTGCAGCACTACACAGCTCACATGACAATGTGTTGTTTTAACATACACATGATCAATTAGTGTTCCTTTGCTGTTGTGGCTTCTGAAACATGCTGAACAAAGCCTCTCTGTGTCATAAAGTTGCAAATTGTTTTTGACGCAACCAGGTTTTCATTGAAGTCTCCCATGACAGTAACAGTTTCACTTAGTGGTTCCACATACTCAAGCAACTTCCCAAGATTCTTTATGAAAAGAGACATGGGATACGATGGTGGGCGATAAACCACTGCAACCAACATTTTGTTTGCAGTAAAACTGTATATCAGACATTCGATATTGACATATGGTACTTGTATAATGTCAAAGGCCAAATTGTCTGAGGTATACATACCAACACCACCATGTTGTTGGGCTTTGATGGCCAACAGCCTGGGATCATTGTAACACACATTCCTAGGAACACTATGAAAATGATAACCGTCAATGGTCACAGTTTCAACTGAGGACTATCGGACAACCATGTCTCTGTAACAGCAACACACTGAGGCTTCAAATGCTGTATACACAAAGCAAGGTCTTTTGCATGGCAGTCTAAACCATGGACATTCATTAAAAAGACGCTGAAAGCATTTGTTCCGCATTTGTATGTTCGAATGTTGTTAATCAACAACGGGACATGCTGTTGAGTGCCTCTTTAATGCTGTCTTTACAATATATGGCTTTTTGTTCAAAGTCCTTCAGAACCAAACCAGATAAACTTCTGACACGGCTTAAAGCAACATATGCCTGTCCAGGTGCAAACACTCTGTGTAATGACACTACAGCCTCATCCATAGTAAGGCCCTGTACTTTATGTACTGTACAAGCCCAAGCAAGTTTGAGGGGAATTGACGTCGCATTCCACCTTTACCAGTGACCCGTTCCTCTTCTGCATCAATGCCAACTGAGGCTGTGTCAACACCAGGGGATGTGCACAGCGTTTCCTCAAAGTTTGCCAATGTCAGCATTGTCAAACTTGATGTAGACTTAAGAGGAAACTTTCTATCATTGTCTCCATACACAATGTCTGTGACCGAGCCGCACACCCCATTGACTAAACCATCAGCAACATCAACATTTTTGCACAACATGACACGGGCTCCTTTCCCCAAAGTAAGTCTTCCTGCAAGCAGGTATTGCTGGCTTTGGAATGATGACCCTTTAACAACACAAGCTTGCCTGTTTTTACTATTGATATAATCCTGAGCACTGATACAGACATAATCAGGACATGTTTTCAGAAGGTATTCCAAATTATGTTGACTGACTTGTCTGTTGGTCGGAAAAATATGCAGAGCGGAGCTGTCTTCACCGGTTTCACGAGACTTAAGGAGTTGCACATCACAACCTAACATTGCAGTGCCCTTAGAGTGTGTCCTCACTCTGTTCAGCAGTTTGGCAAATTGCTCATCTTTTGCCGAACAATTGTGTTTAACACTGCGATGTTGAAAACGCCAGACCACAAATCAAGACCAACATTTTGAACATAAAGTGGTGTCCCACGCACTGGAGGCAACTGAAAGAAATCTCCAACCGCAATAATAGATACATTTCCAAACAGGAACTGTCGCCTATTTGTTTGATTTGGCGTAATCTTCCATGGATGTAAGCCAATAGATTATGAGCAACCATGGATATTTCATCAATTATTAAAATCTGCAAGCTACTATATTTAGCACGTAAAGAGTTCAGCTTATCCTCACCCAGAGGTGTGTATGGTAGCGAACATCTTTGCCAATGCTAAATGTACTATGAATAGTAGTTGCATGTAAATTGTATGCAAATCCCTGTTGGAGCAGTCAACAAAACACAAATGTCGTCTGGCTGACGACACACTGGTGCCAAAATCCTTGTTGCCTCATACTGAATAGCCTTTATTAAATGGCTTTTACCAGTGCCAGCACCACCTGTAACAAAAATGTGGAATGGGTCTGGCTTTTTCCGTGAGCCTGCTGCACACACCACTGTCTGACTTGATAAAAATACCCATCTGTGTCTCATTAAGAGAGCGAAGCAACGCCAAACCGTCACTTCTGCACATGATGGTATTCCTCTTTCCAAATGAGCTATCTGTTCTCGCTGAGCAGCTAAGTCAGGATATGTCCCACCTCTTCCTCATTGGCCTGTGTTTCTACTCTACGTATTTCCTGCATTCTAACCTATCCAGTTCCTGTTCAGGGCACAACTCACACCAGGCATCCTCAACAATCCCATCATTGTTGATTAGCTCTTCCAAATTGTCTAAGTCCTCACTTTCCGCTTCAAATGTGCTTCGATTTCTGTCAACCACAGATTTGACAGAATGCATCAAATTGTCAACACATCTCACCTGGCCATTCAGATAAAAATCTTGATATGTTTCAAAGCCCACAGGTCTGAGCTGCCCATCTGTGTAATATGGCATAAACAACTGCAGAATGCTTTGAAAAAACAATTCTGGGTTTTTTGTTTCAGAGAACCGCACATAACGCACAACTGCAGGTTGTGTGCGGGTTCTTTTCACAACATAACCACAATTGTTTCCAAGTTTGACTCTATTAACAGCAGTTTCGTTTTTTGACAAAACGCGATACTGCGATGCAAACGAAGCCAGACACATGTCTCGAAAATCAACGGTCACTGGCCTGTTCCTGTATCTGTCCACAATGTTTGTCATCCACATGTTGTCTGCACTGAAGTCATGTGATGAAGCCTTCTGTTGTAAAACCTTTAAAGGCAGACTCAGTCTAACAGTGTTTTCACCTACAGGAACAAAGACAACTTTTCGAGAACACTCTTTCAGATGCCTGTTTGTGAGTCTATAAACAGCCTCCTGAGCACACACATCTCGGTTGTGGAGATAAACACTCCCCAAATTTTTCAGGCTGTCCTTTGCGTCTCTGTTGCCCTCTTTGCTGCCTCACGTTGTGCACACTGCAACAATAATCCCATTTCTTTCTCAGCTTTAGAGATATAAGAAATGATATATACAACACAGGCATACGCATCAACAACAAATTGGATGTCAATATTTGCATTCCAACACTTCAAGAGGGGTTTGCTATATTGATTGATCCAAACAGCGTTAGCCTGCCTCTTCAAGACAACTTGTGTTTTAGTAGCACAACGGTCATAGGCAGCCTCAAAAAGACCCTGGCTGACACCTACATGCTGAAACAATTCCTCAGCTGTTTCAAAGTTAAGATCGTCCTGTCTGACAGCTTCTTTGATTGCAGACATGATGTTTGCTGCATCCTCCTTTTCATTTTCCCTAAGCTAGCCTTTCCTTACATCTGCAAGCACACTGTGCCAGCGTCTGTCCTCAGTGAGCTTGCACGCATGAATTTGTGTTATCCTCGTCAGTGACATTGCGAGAAATAAGCGTGCGTGCAGATGGCGGCCTGGGAAAATTGAAACGACACACAGTTTTGCCCTTTTACAGGTTTTTGCGTGTCGTTTAGAATGCTGCTGCACAGATGTTACAGTGTCCAATAATTCTTCATCGTTGAATGGTAATTCGCATGTCACATAACGATCAATGAACTGAATTACCTCTGCATCTGTGTTTTTATCAATAACAGGAGCATTCTCAATCCAAAAGAGGCAATGGACATGTGGGGAACCACGCTGCTGGAACTCCACCCTAAAAGTAGTCCTTTATTTTGCCTATTGGATTTGCTGGAGACATCAGCACTTCTCTCAAAAAACAATGCCAGCGGAAGTCAAACATTCTTGCCGCAGTGACAGGATTACACATAAAAGCTCACACCTATCTGCCCACTCTAGCTGCTCCACAGTGTCTGTTCTACCTGCCTGCTTCAAAATGCTAGAAAGAAGGTTTTCCAGCGCATATCAGCTGCAGAAAAGGAACAAAACCACGTGGGGATACCTAGCTGCCTTACACAAGCCAACAAGTCACGCTGTGCTCCTGCCAAAAAGCTGGGGTACCTCTAATTGGTTTTAAAACCGATACCCATCATCAAACTTTAAAAGCTTCCTCAGCGACTCCTCAGTGTTGAAGGCCTCACCACTCACTTTGTGACCCTTCCAATTTCCCTTGCCCTTTCTCAATGCAATGGACACATTTGACACCACCTGTTCAAGCTCAGACATATACTGAGCAAAAAATATATATTCAACATTTTGTGCAAAGCGTCCATCTGCATGTAAAATTCTGTTATTGAAATACGCGACAATGTCAAGCGATGCTGTCTATCATCGTGGTATGTAGGGCTACCTTTGGGAAACAACACTGGGAAACATCTAGCTTCATTACTATGGTCAGACAGAAACCTCACAGGACAGTTGCCTTCGGCTGGAGCCAAATTCAATACATCATCAAAATACTGGTCAAGTGCCTCCTGACCAATATCGACAGGCATCAGGCAGGTGTCCTGGAACATACAGTGCTGCTGCCTGTCATGCAAAAATTCATCGTCTTGCACAACTGACTGCTCAACACTATCAATCTTACGCTCATCTGCTTCATCAGCTTTACGAAATTCATTAAACCACTCTGTATTAAAGTGCACTTCTTTATAATAAACATTATGTTCCTTTAAATATTGCAGCGCCTGCTTAATATGTGTTGTATCCACATACTCATATTCATAATGCCCCTTATAAGTAAGTTTGCGCTTGAGCTTGACAGGCAATAAAGACCCTCCATGGAAGTGCGTGGAAGCAAATTGGTCGTTTGAACAATGTTTGTTGGTACACACGTGACAGGTCCATGGACTCCATTTTGCCCACCTTTAGGCAAGGCTAACATCTTCATAAAGGGAATATGCAGGGCTATCAAATGCTGCTCTAACTTATTTAAACATGCCAGTTCAAGCGGAATAGGTCAAGTGCCAAATTGTTTTTGATGCTTTCAGCTGGCACTTCACCCTTATTAATTTTATAATGGCATGTATAACATATCCAAAGCTTACTTCTAGCTGTGTTTAACCAATGACACTGGCTTTCACAACTTGTACTACACACATGCAGATAATTTTCTGTAATACATTTTCTGCGATCAAACAAACTCCGGCTTTCTTCCTATAATAATCTCTCCTGCACTGTAACACCTGGTGTCTGAACAACAACCTATGGCACACACAACACACAAAATCTGGACCATCTCTAACCTTCTCTAAAAAGCGCTCCATAACAAAATCAAAATCTTCAGCCTGTGCTTTCACCTGCTGCCTTTTAATTCTTACACCTCCACTAACCCGCTTCCTAAACTCAGCACTTCACGATAAGTCTTTGCACTCCTAGCTTTAATACTCTGTCTATGTGTGAGATTATCCTATATTTGATTTTACTACGCTCTTTGGCTTTACTTTGATCGACAAATCTTTGTGATATTTTACTTGAGAAATTATTTTGACTTTGTCACGAAACAAATCATTTTCATTGTATTTCTTTGTAGAAATGCTTTTAACTCTTTTCCTATACTCATCATTCTCTTTGTATTTTTCTTATACTGGTCTATCATTTTCTCCCTATACAAATCGTCTTGTTTGTATTTTCTTTTATACTGGTCTATCATTTTCTCCCTATACAAATCATCTTGTTTGTATTTTCTGTTATGTTTATTTTCATCTTTTGCCTATACAAATCATCTTCTTGGTATTTCATTCTATTTGCGGTTTTCTTCATTTCCCTATGCACCTCATTCTCGTTGTATTTCATCTTAAGGCTGTCTTTAATAATATCCTTATTTTTTTATATCGTGTCGTACTCATTTCCCTTTTCTTTTCCTTAAACAAAATATTTTGCTGATACAGCCTTCTGAACATGTCTTTTTCTTCTCTGTGTGCAACACATCGCTTTGATATTTTAATTTAAATTGGGCATACAACTTTCTTTTTAAATACTTTGAGAAAGTATAATTCACACTAGATTTTAAGCTAACTGTATTACTCTCGCCCTGTTTAGAAGTTCTTCTGGCCATATACCGGGTGTCTAATGACTGAATCTCTTTACACAACTCAAAGCACACATTTCTATCACTATCCTGAACACAAGTAACAGCCTCAAAATGGTTGTTGGCACATTTAGACAGATAAATTCCTTCATCTGTCTGCTTTGTAGTCATTGGAAAATAACTTTGCCACATCCCATCACTAAATATAAATATCTCTACACCCAAAGCATTGGCCGTTGCCTGAATTCCTATCTCTGAAATACAGCTGCCAACATAGTTCATCTTTACCTCTTTAATATACTCTGATACTGTAAGATATTCTTTCCCTATCAATTTCATATGAATATCACTGTGATCATTCATATGTTTCACCACAGAGAGGCGCAACTTGCGATGAGCCTTTTGTGATCCACTAATAACATGACACACAGCTCTAAAGAAACCATTACCATCATCAACAATTTTCTCTGTTTTACAAAGACCGCCCGCAGACCCATGTACACTACCTTCATTTACATACGGCTTCACCAAATCAATATTCAAGTGCTGGCATAGTTGCTGTGACATTTCATAACATAAGGGATGGTATTTAGTTGCATTATTATCCATAACTTCATACTGAAGTATGTCATTGTCAATGCACACACCATCTACGCGACAATCACTTTCACAATCAATTTTAGTTCTGCTTCTCTTTGGCTCTGGGCTTTGACATGCACTCCTTACTGCATGCTGACGTTTACTGCTGTAGCGTTCATTGTTACCTTTGCAGAGACCGTAACAGTTCTGCAGCTGAGGCTGATTAACACAAACAACAACTTCATAATGACAGCCATTAACATGCTGCAAGTAGATCCCTTGCTTAGACATGGCTTTACTTGTGCACGAATACTTCAGCCAGCGATCATTGTAATAAGTATAAACGCTCACACCTAACAAATCTGCAGTAGCTTGAATCTCAAGCTCAGTAGCCCAACTACCAACATACCTCATTCTTGACGCACTAACATACTCATCCACAGAAGAATACTGAGATCTTAAAAAACTCTTAAACTGCACAGCATTCTTTTCTACATGTTTCACAACAGCACGTCTTAATTTAATGTGATTTTTTTGTGTACCAGACACAGCTTGAGACACTGCTCGAAAGAAACAGTTACCATCAGCCACAATGTTGTCACTCATGCAAGGAGTTCCCAACATGCCAACTGATGAACACATCTGTCTATCCCCATCTCACACCCACATTTAACTGTTTGCACAAAGCTTGTGCAACTTTTTTATCAACCGGATCAAACTGCAGCCCCTTAGAGGACACATCACAAATAAATTCTACATCTGAATTCACAGCAGTGACATCAGAACTTTTCCTTCTTTTTAATGCCACGTTTACATTTGACCTCTTACGTTTACGACTACTGCTTTCTATGACTGAAGCGGATTCACTGCTAGTACACACCGCATGCTCAGACAAACACTCTGAACTGTGATCATCTGGGACAGGATTTTCACAGAAACAGCAGCAATCTCAAAAGGCCTCTGTCCAGCACCAAGTGAAACAGACAACTGGCATACATAGTTGCAAACATCTTCAAGTGTTGCCAAATGTACAACAACACTTTTTCCATTCATATCAACCATTCCACATGCATTACGTGCATGTGAATCAACTACTGCATAGCGACCATGCTCACAAATAACAGCACATGTACTGCTTGCCAACGTCAGGAAACATGTGCTGTATTTGCCAAGCATGTATTGTAGCCCTCCTTTCAGTGACATCTCTACACCTGCATCAACAAGCTCTCCTGATCCTGCCAACTGTCCCTGTCACCCATTCTCCATATTCAAAAGCAAAGGTCTGCCCATCAATGACTGACTGCTGAGGCAAATCAGGGACACACAACAATTTGGACCCACCACTGATCATCTTACTATTGCGCAAATACGAATACAAATCATCACCTAAAAGCAAAACACTGTCCAAATCTTTTGTCTCCCACTGAAAAACACTATGAACACTGTGTTTTGCTAAGCTGACTAACGATACAGCCATGCACTGAACACCAGGGTTGCTTAACAGAGGATTCCCTGATGGAATGACGCTCTGACACTTTTCTCTATTTTCGCTATGGAACCATGCTGTGGCACATCCTCTACTGAAATTTCCCTACACTGTTCACTGTTGTCACTAACCTTATTCACTCCTGGAGTTGGTCTCAGTTTCAATCCTGGCTCTGACGTCAGGTCCACAGCATGGAGTGTGGCCTCGTCCTGTAAAATAAAGAGCACGTAAATGAATAGTTAATGACCAAATAAAAGTACAGTCAGTGTGCTTTATTTCAATAAGTTTGCATGTAGCTATTCACCAAAAAGGGCGATGAAGCTCCATTCAAACAACAAATCAATTCACAAACCTCATCCACCACAGGCGTAGAAACTGCACTGGCAGGTGTTACCACGGAAAACACCTCCACATCTGACATTGTTGTGTCCACCTTAAGGAAAAAAAATTCACAAATGTTTATACATGCAAATAACATCCAAAATAAGCAGGAATTGAGATTTTTATACATAACAACTTGAGCAATGTCCAACTAAAATCTCCTGATATTATTCAAACAAAAACTGAAATCACAAACCTTGTCTACCACAGGCACTGCATTGGGAGGTTTTGCCACACGGGGGACCTCCACACCTGACACCACTGTGTCCACCTGTAGAAGCAGTTTACAAACAACAATTAATAACATACAAATACAACATATGCAGGCAGGAATACAGCCATACGTACTAAATATGTTCTCATACTGTCAAACCACAACACAAAGAACACCAATAATACTGACCTCTTCTTTTGGCAGCCTTCTCTTCGCAACAACAGTCCTGCGCTTCAGTGCCGCCTTCTGCTTCTAAAATATCAAAAAAAAAAACATTTTACTGCAAGGTTCCATTTTAGATACATACATTTATTCGGATTTAGCACTGATGATGAATGCAAACACAAGCCAGAAAAGAAGGTAGAAAGAATGTATATGAATTACCGGGATGCGCACAGGAACAGCGTCCTCCTCAGGAGAAGGGAGAAAAGACGGGCTGGTCTTCTCAACAGCATGCAACATGGCTGGGCTGAACCGCACAGGAGTCAGTGGGATGAAACACTCCTTCAGCTCCACCTGTAAAAAGACAATGAGGAGTACTGTCAATTGGCATTGCATAAAACCCAGTATATCTATCAACATGTGAACTTCTGTAAGATCATGTATAAATTCATCATAACATACCTTCTTCTGAAACACCTGATTGTCCAATGCTGTCAGCTCAGCTTCAGGCAAACTCCGCTACACAATGGAAGAGACAAATGCTTGTGTTACACAGGAATGTAGTGTTATGCCACAGATTAAGATAACAGCCCAGTGTATATGCATTTCATGAGCACCGATCCATAAATCAAATATATATACATATATTACCTTCTGGCCTCTAACCACTGTAATCCACCCTCTGGGTTGGCTGCTGGGCGTGGCTGTGGCTGGCTTCCCCTCACAACCACCTGGGTGGCAAACCGGGGCGATGCGGGCAGGTGGGAGTGGGCGTCAGAGGTGGCTCTGGCTCGGGTTCTGCAAGTTGCCTGTCGGCTGCCTGCCAAAGAAGGTGCAGGATCGGCATACCCTCGTTGTCACTGAGGTGTGTCTGAAAACACAGTAAAAGTAAAAAGACGTTACTATCATTCATTGGCAATACTTATTTACATTAGACTACACAGTACCCAGCTGTACAATCTTTTGCTGAAAACTTTACTTACACCATCTCTGGCCCACAAGTCAAGCTGGTGCAGAGGAAGTGCTCTGAGATGTGGTGGTAAGGAACACCTAAACAAATATGAATGACACAATAATCAGTACATATTCAAGTGATGAGTTCTTGTGATTAACTTTGCGAATGATTATTTAGTAGCATAGCTGTAAATAAATGAATCTTTAAACATATCAGTGTAATTTTAAACATACCCTGGTCCGCACAAACACTGTGGTAAGCCATGCGCAGCAGCCTCTGTGCACCTCTTCAGCGCTGAGACGAGGCGGAAAGTCCAGCACCACAACCTGCCGATTACATGTCATGTTATTACAAAGGCCAATAATCTTGAAATTGCCAAAATACACATCATCTAGAATAAGTCTTCTAACCACAAATTCACACTTACGTTGGACCAACGACTACGAGCAGCCTGGAGCAGGGCGGCAAAATCTGCTGACGAGTCCTCCAGTCCCCTGCAAGCAGTGAGGTTGTTGCCGGGAGCCAGGGCGGCGGCGACATCAGGCTGGCGAGGAACTGCAGCAGCCACGAGCTCGGTCCTCAGGTGCGCTGCTGTCGCCCCGGGAGTGCACATGAAGCCAAAGGACAGCGGCCCCTCTGGCATCCCGACGAAGCCATCCACCAAGGCACGCAGGTGGGAATCACCAACAACAAGAACAAACTGAAATGAAATGAAACAGAGGAGGAGTTGGTACATGGCAATGTATACTTAATGCATTCATTGTCTCTTACATCATTTGCGACTTGAATATTTACCTTCTTGTTGGTGCACGCAGCTGGAATCACCAACTTGTGGGGCTTCTTGGTCAGCTGCGACTGCTCCCACTCTCTCACCTTGTGGCGCCGACCGGTACCACGAACTGAAAAAACATATAATATAATAACATATATAACAGTTAAAAGTTAGTCAGTATCACATGAAAACCAAAAACCAACAAAGACAAATACAATGCACAGGAAAGAACAAAACCAGGTAGTACATACCCAAAGGCACACTGTCCACACGGTTGGCGTCCAGACAGGTCGTCCGACTCTCCTGCCTCTCCACCCTCCTCTTGGCAGCCTGAGAGCGGCGGTACGACTTGCCACGCGGCATCTAAAACATCAGGACAACAACATTGCATTAAGCAATTGCAATAGCTTAAGTGAAGAATGTCAGAACAACACTTTTATTGTGTCCCATAAAATGGTGAAAATGTGCTAGTGCAACAATGAACAACACAACATGTTTTCACTGAATCCCCACACAAGTATACAAAACATGTATACTACAATAACCAATAACCACATTAAGCCTCAATATCAACACTAACATGCTAACTTATATTTAACAAAACAGGAACATGCACCACATACATATCACATTAACAACAACAATGTACAATCCATACACCGTAACAAGTTACTTACGTGATCAAGAATGAATGAAGCTTGCTCTCCAAAAAAACTCCAAAGAGAAAAAATTCCGCTACGTTCTGACAGACTAAGCTATCTGAAGCAACGAGTGAGATCCGGAATGCTAACGCAAACAGAATCAACGAGCTTCACCTGCGCTGCGGCTAATATAGTGGTCACCGGGGGCGGGGCTTGGTTGACCACTGCATCGTTCAAAGACAAACCAACCCGCAACGTCTGTTGAATACCACGCCCCTAAACCTGTAACGCCCCACCATCACTGTATCCCTGCCCACTCACCTCGCAACATGCCGGCTAAATCCATCGCTGACCGGTGTCCATCTATGCGCGTAGAAAGCAAAAATCCACAGACACCTCTGTCTCCACAGCAGAAAAAAAATGCAAAAATAAAACAATTACGTATTTACGTCATTTCTGAATTTTTATATTAGCATTTACTAAAATGTCCTCTTGTTTACACCGTCGATCTGTCCCGTAACGTCTGATGGACCGTTTTCTTTTGTAACCGGGCTAACTTAGGGCTATATCTGTTTGATGCTTTCTGAAACCTATGAAACACACTCGATTTCTGAGAATTTATTTCTCTGACCGTCATAGCAGTTATATTGATGGCTACATATATATACATACATATATAAACATACATATATCAGTGTGTCCAGCTGTGGCTTTCACTACATTCAGATCATGAGAGAGAGAGAGAGAGAGAGAGAGAGAGAGCATCACTAATTCTGTTAATTTAGTAAACAGTGACATGTTAGATATAAACATACACACTCACCCTCCTTTAGGACTATTGAATAATAACATAACCTCATAAATCTGTCAGCTGCTTTCCAGTTCGGTGCAATCGCCGGTCTCTGTAGGCTACATTATGTGTTATGCGTTTTTTGGAATTTATGTTTTTTTTTCCATTCACTGTATTTTCATTGTTGTCCATCCAATAGGTTAAATTCCGCATAAATGAATTAAACCATAAATGAAACTCTTTTTCTGAATTTCCGTTTAAAGAGGAAGAATTACGGGTGATTATCAGCCTTTCGGAAGATTGTTTGCATTTCTGCGGGAATTCGGAGCGTGTTTTAGGCCAGGTTATGTTTCTGTAAACATGAAATTTATTATTATCATCTGTTAAATCGAATTAAGTGAAGTAATGCTGATAAATTATAACTATTACTTATTTTATTACATCACTTCTTTTAACTTTGCCTCGACTAACCTCCAGGGTCCAGTCTCCTGCCCCTCCACCCTCATCGCACCTTGAGGACAACAATACCTTAACACACACGTTTACAAGATCTAAACAGTCACATTACATTTGAATAGAACCATTATGCTGCCACTAACTACGCTCATCCAAGTGCACAAACACATCAAGCCACATACCACTGTCTATGAGTATACACTTAGCAAGACAAAACACTTAATAATCACCCCAATACCTTTCAGCTGCTTTCCAGTTCGGAATTTATGTTGGTTTTTTTCATTCACTGTATTTTCATTGTTGTCCATCCAGTAGGTTAAATTCCGCATAAATAAATTTAACCATAAATGAAACTCCGTGAAACAAGAACTCTTTTTCTGAATTTCCGTTTAAAGAGGAAGAATTACGGGTGATTATCAGCCTTTGTTGATAGATTGTTGCATTTATGCAGGAATTCGGAGCGTGTTTTAGGCCAGGTGAGCCGTACAATCACCTCATTAACATTCTCATTGCTCAACCTTTTGTTTGCGCTTAATGGGCATTTTAGTCTCCCAGTATCACACACATCACAGAGCCGAACATGCAGCTGGTTTGACTCCTGTATACTATACAGTAGCCTTGTGATTTGAGTGTGTTCATGAACAGGAGGATGACTCCTTTACTGCTCCTCTTTCTTAATAAAAACATTTCATTGCACGACCTTTACCAGCAGACTACATTATGATAAATACATAACTTCGTAACACATGAAAAAATACCCGATACAGCTACTTTGACAAAATGCATGAAGCCATACGTTAAGCGTTAAACAGAGGTGCAGTTTGTATATATGGATTGAAGAGAATGCACACGTACTACTCAGGTAACAGTGGAGTGATTTTTCACTTGTAGCGAAATTACACTTACTTAAGCATACCTCTTACAGCTTGTATATCTTATTATGTAAACATGAAATTTCTTATTATAATCTGTCAAATCGAATTAAGCGAATTAATGCTGATAAATTATAACTATTACTTATTTTATTACATCACTTCTTTTAACTTTGCCTCGACTAACCTCCAGGGTCCAGTCTCCTGCCCCTCCACCTTGAGGACAACAATAGCTTAACACACACGTTTACAAGATCTAAACAGTCACATTACATTTGAATAGAATCCATTATGCTGCCACTAACTACGCTCATCCAAGTGCACAAACACATGAAGCCACATACCACTGTCTATGAGTATACACTTAGCAAGACAAAACACTTAATAATCACCCCAATACCAGCCAGACAAAACAGACACTCCATAGCTACAGCTGCCAAAACAAAGCTCATGAATGAGAAACTCACATAATGAAAAAAAATGGAAAAAGCACACTGTTATTTAAGACTAAAGACTAGCAGTTGAAGCAAACACACCTAAAATGTATACAAACACGAATGTAATATTACAGTGTCTATAAGAATAAACTCCACATCTCCCCCATAACTATGCACGCCTGCTTAGACATAAGCTTGATGTTTAATCTGCATTACTTTTACAAGACAAAGTGGCAGGCAAAACCCAAAGATATGGTAGGGAAAAAATATAACATGCATAACCCTGATATCTTCAATAGACTAAAATCCAGTAAAACTCTGACATGAACATAACATAACATTAAAATGAGAACAACCTTTTTTCTTGACCTCAAACTTGGTAGGTGCGTTCATATAGACTTCCTGAGTAAAAGTTCTCAAAATTACAAATTTTGATGAAACGATGGCTGTGGGAGGCTGAAATTGAGCTGTTGGTTTTAGAGGGCAAAGAGACCAAGAAGAAGCAATGTGTGTGCATGTGTGTGTGTGTTTGTGGGGGGCAGATGTATATTCAGGAACAAACCTGACCCTGTCTGTCTAATGCCTCTTCATTTTCAACATTTTCTTCTGTTGCTGTTTATTTAACATAAGAACAGCAGCCATATGTTTCTTTCTCAGGTTTGTAGTTTACAACTTTAAGAAACAAAACTAGTGTAAGTCCTTAGGTTTATAGAGAGGGGATATACACACTCATCTTGTTGAAAGAAAGGAGACATCTATCTTTGTAGACAGAGGCTACATTATGAACAGGAAATATTGTTTCCTTTGCTCTCTCTTTGTCACATAAAAAACTCATGATACAGTTACATCTGTCTCTCACAAAACAACCTTTATCAACACACACAAACAGCACTGTGAGTCTGCATGCCCTGGTCAGACAAGGGTTATTTTATTGTGTGACTACGTTAAAGCAATCTCATCTATTATGGCCCTATTACTGCAATTTAAGATTGTAATCTGTAATCCATAATGCAACACATTTTGTCAAGCACTCTGCTGGCTCTGCAGGCAAAATTGATGGAGGGTGGTCAGAAAGAGAGAGATGTTTTCATAAGATTCATGTACAGTAGCAATTTAAGTATAAGGGGACAGTTGGAGTGGGTGAGACGGATGAGCGGAAACTGACCAAAAGCTTGTGCTCTTGCTAAGATTAGTAAAGCCATGTCCAGTCATGACTCACCATGACTTCTCCTGTCCCATCATACACCACACAATACCTGGCTCTTCATTGGTCAGCTTGTATCTATTCATTACTGGCCAATTACAATCCTTGCCACACCCACACCTGAACCGTCAAATACCTCGATTTATCCACTCATCCCACTAAATACTTGATCTCAAAAAACTTCTTGGATACCGCGCCATACCTTGAAAAGGGTGAGTAACTGTTACTTTCTTTTCCACTACTTTCTCACTACTGCAAATTATTTCTTTGCTTAAGTTACTTGGTCTTTTACGTACTCTTTCCTTTAGCTACTACTACTGCTGCATTTTCCCACTTATATAATGTATATGCCTTAAAGAAATACATAAATCACAACTGTTATTCTTGTAACTTTAATTATATTACAAAACACTATCATGTTAATTGCTGTCATTATCTTCACATAAATATCCTCTTGTGCTAATAATTATACCCTCATTTCACATACAGT
This sequence comes from Miichthys miiuy, assembly GCA_036365135.1. Classification (NCBI taxonomy): domain Eukaryota; kingdom Metazoa; phylum Chordata; class Actinopteri; family Sciaenidae; genus Miichthys; species Miichthys miiuy. The sequence continues at coordinate 27,534,978 of CM071603.1, forward strand.
AAAATATAAATGTTGACCCACAAATTTTCATTACTTGTTTTCTTTGTCTACTACAAGATGTACTCACCAAGCAAGCTCCGAGCTTCAACGACACCAACGTTACAGAGATTCGCCAGGCTTGTCAGCTTTTAAGTGTAAGTATACCTATACCTACTATGTTTTCTATCTAAAATGATACCTCAACCACAACAGTCCAAACTAAAACGTTAACAAAGGTATGCGTCATCTCTCCGGTGATTTTCTGTGCAAACATGATTGACATATCACAATCAAAATAATTTCATCCAATATTCTTTATTTAAGTAAACTACTTTATTGAGCAAACCCATGAAGAACTTCATTCTGGGTTAACTTTTGAGCTTTTGAGTGTGGCAACTTACATCAGTTTTTGAGAGGACATGTGTGTGCCCACCAAGACCTTACGCACATACAACAACAACAAACCATGGCTCACTGCAAAACTCTGCCAGCTTTGCCAGGCCAAGGAGGAGGCCTATAGAAGTGGGGACAGAGTCCTGTACAACCAGGGCAGAACCACACTGCTGACAGAGGTGAAAGCAGCTAAGAGGAACTTTGCTAAGAAGATCAAAAACAGCCTTTCAGCCAACGACCCAGTGTCAGTGTGGAAAGGCCTCAAATATCACCAACTACAGGAGACCTTCCCCCAACTGTGCAGTGAACCATCAACTGACAAACTGAATGTGTTCTACTGCAGATTCAATTCGATTTGATTGCACATACAATTACTTTAAAATACTACTCCATCACAGAACAAATGATACTCTAACTAAATCAAAGTACCTACATATGTTTCTACATATCTGCTTATATGTACATTAATTTCTATCTCTTTATCATGCATTACAGTACTCCTGTGCAGACCAGACAGTATCCAGGGAAGAGCTAATTAAGCTCACGCAAGAAACCTGTTTAAGAGTGACTACACTGGCTGTCCGCATGGCACGACAGCAGCGAGCATGGCCCAGAAAACCACAGTGCTGCAGAGGAACTTGCGCAACGAAGGCGTCAGCAGAAAAACACACACACATGTGTACAAGGTCTGTTATGCATTTGCTCTACCTTTTAATTTCATATACCTAGACACCCTGCGTTAATGAAAATTCATATATTTCCCACATACAAACAAATTAATTTCCTTTCTACTTGTCATTTCTTTTGTCTATCACCAGATATCTCAGATGCCGACATGTTGGCAGCCGAACTCACCTGAGAGAACGGACCACCTCGACCTAGAGTCCACCTCACCGTAGACTACCAGCAAACACCTGTGAATACTATTGTCTATATTGAACACAATTCCAATAAACGCTACTTATAATTTAACCAAGTATTCTGTTATTTCATGCATTTAACTTGTTTGAATTCCACCCTGACTTTGCAAAGATTCCATGCATATCCATTTCAAATTTGCACTGCAGAATGTAAAGAATGTGCAAAACAAAATTGTAAAACATATTCATTTCCATCAAAAATTGCATGCATGGTGCCGTGGTGAATTTTGATATTCCACTTCAAACAGGAAGATGATGTTGATTCCAGGTCTCACATTTTAACAAACTCCTCCTAGAAATTTGGTCAGATTGGCTTCAAATTTAAACTGTAGAATCTAAAGACACGTGATGTTAAATTTGCGAAGCTTTAGTGTTGGTCAAAGGGCGTGCCTGTGGGGCGCGGCAAAGTGTGATGTTGCATCATGAAACGAGAAGCACCTGCTGATGGGCTTGTGATGCTCAGAAATTCAAAGAAATTGGCCTAATTCACCAGAAGTGGTCAAATCTCACTAGAAATGTCAGTCTCAGTTCTGTGTGTGATAAAATGGCTCCATAGCCACCCTTGAAAGAATCAAAGAACCAGTTGGCAGTGAACATTTCAGCTACGTGTTCACACTTCGCAGCATGTGTAATGGCTTGAAACTTGCATGTGCCCCGACGTGCCACCCCCAAGATAGGCGCGGAGTGCGAGGGCCGTCAATGCTGCTTGCAGCTTTAATTAGGGCCCGAGCACTGCGTCGAGGCCCTATTGAATTTCGAATGTTTATTATTTTTCTTTTTTTTATTTTTCTTTTTCTTCCTAAAAGTAAATCGCATTTTAGAAGGCCTATATATACTCGAAAACTCACGAAAATTTGCGTACCCCCCCAAGGTCGGGCGTAAAATTACGTATTTTAGGGGTGTCGCACATGGACGAACAAAAATGGCTCGACAGCGCCACCTAGATTTATGTTTTCGGAGGAGCCCCTCGATGCGGTTTCGTCCACGTGTACGGGATTTGGAGGGAATATGTAACATCCCAAGACACACAAAAAGTCTCTTGGTGACCGGGCTACGGCGCGCGTCACGGCGTCCATTTTGTTTCAAAGTTGCCGTTTCGTTTTGGGGTCATTTCAGGGTCGTATTTGAACGAACTCCTCCTAGAGCTTTCATCGTATCTGTTTGAAACTCGGTGTGTGTGTTCTCAAGGCCTCGACAATGAAAAGTTATCAAAATCGTAACTTTTGGATTTACTGTGTGGGAGGGGCGGGGCCACGAAATTCGCGAGTGTTTATAAAATTTCGCGTGCTATAACTGCGAAAAATACTCCAATCTTCCCCAAACCTCTGATATATAATGGCAGTCCGGCCTAGAATGCATTTCCATGACAACATTTGGTGATTTTCACAGCGCCACCTGTTGGCGACAGGAAGTGTCATATTTTTTTGACGCAAGCTTTCTCCGAAGTCTTTGAGTATATCCACCTCAAACTAGGTGTGGATGTTGTCAAGGCCTTGGTGTTGACATTTGACAAAAAAAATCAACTTTTCATCAGAGGGCGTGGCCGTGACGGCGCCTCAAAGTCAACAGTGGCGAATTTTTCGAAAAAATCTGTGACTCCATTAACTTTTGGGCTGATTTTCAGGCAAAAGTGTTGGGCTTTCACATACTTTCTCAGAGCTGTCTGAAACTTCTTGTGGTTATTGAGACCAATATTATGCAAAATTCGGCTGCATAATTAATTAGGGGGCGGGGCAAAAGTGCTCTATAGTGCCCCCTTGAACTTTTCTTTGAGACAGCCCCGCCACAGTTTTGGGCACAGAGTTATGAAACCTCAGCCGAATTGTAGAACAAGGCAAGACCTACAAAAAAGTCTCTTGGAGCAATGGGCTAAAATAAACAGGAAGCGAGATATTTAAGACTGAAAATCACCGTTTTCGGTGTTTCGGGCTGGTTGAGAAGGGGTCATATTTGAACGAACTCGTCCTAGAGATTTTATCCAATTGACGTCAAACTTGGTAGGCGTGTTCATATAGACTTCCCGAGTAAAAGTTATCAAAATTATGAATTTTGATGAAACGGTGTGGGCGTGGCGCTCCATGAAATGATTCAAAGAAAATCGTCAGGAATCACCTGCTGAAGGCTTGTGATTCTCAGAAACTCAAGTGTTGGGCTTTCACATACTTTCTCAGAGCTGTCTGAAACTTCTTGCGTTTATTAAGACCAATATTCTGTAAAATTCGGCTGCATAATTAATTTGGGGCGGGGCAAAAGCGCTCTATAGCGCCCCCTTGAATTTTTCTTTGAGGCAGCCCCGCCACAGTTTTGGACACAGAGTTACGAAACCTCGGCCAAATTGTAGAACAAGGCAAGACCTACAAAAAAGTCTCTTGGAGCAATGGGCTAAAATAAACAGGAAGCGAGATATTTAAGACTGAAAATCACAGTTTTCGGCGTTTCGGGCTGGTTGAGAAGGGGTCATATTTGAACGAACTCGTCCTAGAGATTTTATCCAATTGACGTCAAACTTGGTAGGCCTGTTCATATAGACTTCCCGAGTAAAAGTTATCAAAATTATGAATTTTGATGAAACGGTGTGGGCGTGGCGCTCCCTTAAATGATTCAAAGAAGAAAATCGTCAGAATCACCTGCTGAAGGCTTGTGATTCTCAGAAACTCAAGTGTTGGGCTTTCACATACTTTCTCAGAGCTGTCTGAAACTTCTTGCGTTTATTGAGACCAATATTACGCAAAATTCGGCTGCATAATTAATTAGGGCGGGGCAAAAGCGCTCTATAGCGCCCCTTGAATTTTCTTTGAGGCAGCCCTGCCACAGTTTTGGACACAGAGTTATGAAACCTCGGCCAAATTGTAGAACAAGGCAAGACCTACGAAAAAGTCTCTTGGAGCAATGGGCTAAAATGAACAGGAAGCGAGATATTTAAGCATGAAAATGACCATTTTTGGTGTTTCGGGCTGGTTGAGAAGGGACCTAACTGACCGACTCCTCCTAGGATCTTATCCCAGGGACTTCAACTTGTAATTGCTTTTCTAAAAGTAAATCGCATTTTAGACGGCCTATATATACTCAAAAACTCACAGAAATTTGCGTACCCCCCCAAAGTTGGGCGTAAAATTAAGTATTTTAGGGGTCTCAGACATGGACATACAAAAATGGCTCTACAGCGCCACCTAGATTTATGTTTTCGGAGGAGCCCCTCGACGCGGTTTCATCCACGTGTACGGGATTTGGAGGGAATATGTAACATCCCGAGACGCACAAAAAAGTCTCTTGGTGACCCGGGCTACGGCGAAGGTCACGGCCTCCATTTTGTTTCAAAGTTGGCGTTTTCGTGTTTTTGGGGTCATTTCCAGGGGTCGTATTTGAACGAACTCCTCCTAGAGCTTTCATCCTATCTGTCTGAAACTCGGCGTGTGTGTTCTCAAGGCCTCGACAATGAAAAGTTATCAAAATCGTAAGTTTTGGATTTACTGTGTGGGAGGGGCGGGGCCACAAAATTTGGCATGTTTTCATGAAATTTCGACGTGCTATAACTTTGCGAAAAATACTCCAATCTTCCCCAAACCTCTGATATATAATCGCAGTCCAGACTACAACACATTTCCATTACAACATTTGGTGATTTTCACAGCGCCACCTGTTGGTGACAGGAAGTGTCATATTTTACTTAACGATAGCTTTCTCCAAAGTCTTTGAGTATATCCACCTCAAAATAGGTATGTATGTTGTCAAGGCCTTGGGGTTGACATTTGAGAAAAATTTCAACTTTTCATCGGAGGCGTGGCCGTGACGGCACCTCAAAGTCAACAATGGCGAATTTTTCGAAAAAATCTGTGACTCCATTGACTTTTGGGCTGATTTTCAGGCAAAAGTGTTGGGCTTTCACATACTTTATCAGAGCTGTCTGAAACCTCTTGTGTTTATTAAGACCAATATTACGCAAAATTCGGCTGCATAATTAATTAGGGGGCGGGGCAAAAGCGCTCTATAGCGCCCCCTTGAACTTTTCTTTGAGGCAGCCCCGCCACAGTTTCGGACACAGAGGTATGAAAGCTCAGCTGAATTGTAGAAGATGGCAAGACCTACGAAAAAGTCTCTTGGAGAAATGGGCTAAAATGAACAGGAAGCGAGATATTTAAGACTGAAAATCACCGTTTTCGGTGTTTCGGGCTGGTTGAGAAGGGGTCCTATTTGAACGAACTCCTCCTAGAGATTTTATCCAATTGACCTCAAACTTGGTAGGTGCGTTCATATCGACTTCCCGAGTAAAAGTTATCAAAATTACAAATTTTGATGAAACGGTGTGGGCGTGGCGCTCCGTCAAGTTTGACCAATTGACCGATCACCATTTTTAGTGTTTCGGGATGGTTGAGAAGGGGTCCTATTTGAACGAACTCCTCCTAGGGATTTTATCCAATTGACTTCAAACTTGGTAGGTTCGTTTATATAGACTTCCCGAGTAAAAGTTATCAAAATTACGAATTTTGATGAAACGGTGTGGGCGTGGCGCTCCGTCAAGTTTGACCGATGAAAATCACCATTTTTAGTGTTTCGGGTTGGTTGAGAAGGGGTCGTATTTGAACGAACTCCTCCTAGGGATTTTATCCAATTGACTTCAAACTTGGTAGGTGCGTTCATATAGACTTCCCGAGTAAAAGTTATCAAAATTACGAATTTTGATGAAACGGTGTGGGCGTGGCGCTCCGTCGAGTTTGACCATTTGACCGAATTCTGGCTAATGCGCATGGTCGGTTTGAACAAACTGAAGGCTCGCGTGTTTTCCGTGCCCCGACGTGCCAGCCCCGACGTGCGCGGATGTGCGAGGGCGTCAATGCTGCTTGCAGCTTTAATTTTTTTTATTTTTCTTTTTCTTCCTAAAAGTAAATCGCATTTTAGACGGCCTATATATACTCGAAAACTCACGAAAATTTGCGTACCCCCCCAAGGTCGGGCGTAAAATTACGTATTTTAGGGGTGTCGCACATGGACGAACAAAAATGGCTCGACAGCGCCACCTAGATTTATGTTTTCGGAGGAGCCCCTCGACGCGGTTTCATCCACGTGTACGGGATTTGGAGGGAATATGTAACATACCGAGACACACAAAAAAGTCTCTTGGTGACCCGGGCTACGGCGCACGTCACGGCGTCCATTTTGTTTCAAAGTTGGCGTTTTCGTGTTTTTGGGGTCATTTCCAGGGGTCGTATTTGAACGAACTCCTCCTAGAGCTTTCATCCTATCTGTTTGAAACTTGGCGTGTGTGTTCTCAAGGCCTCGACAATGAAAAGTTATCAAAATCGTGAGTTTTGGATTTACTGTGTGGGAGGGCGGGCCACGAAATTCGGCGAGTGTTTATAAAATTTCGCGTGCTATAACTTTGAAAAATACTCCAATCTTCCCCAAACCTCTGATATATAATGACAGTCTGGCCTAGAACGCATTTCCATGACAACATTTGGTGATTTTCACAGCGCCACCTGTTGGCGACAGGAAGTGTCATATTTTTTTGACGATCACTTTCTCCAAAGTCTTTGAGTATATCCACCTCAAACTAGGTGTGGATGTTGTCAAGGCCTTGGTGTTGACATTTGAGAAAAAAAATCAACTTTTCATCGGAGGGCGTGGCCGTGACAGCGCCTCAAAGTCAACCATGGCGAATTTTTCGAAAAAATCTGTGACTCCATTGACTTTTGGGCTGATTTTCAGGAAAAAGTGTTGGGCTTTCACATACTTTCTCAGAGCAGTCTGAAACTTCTTGCGTTTATTGAGACCAATATTACGCAAAATTCGGCTGCATAATTAATTAGGGGGCGGGGCAAAATCGCTCTATAGCGCCCCCTTGAACTTTTCTTTGAGACAGCCCCGCCACAGTTTTGGACACAGAGTTATGAAACCTCAGCCGAATAGTACAACAAGGCAAGACCTACAAAAAAGTCTCTTGGAGCAATGGGCTAAAATAAACAGGAAGCGAAATATTTAAGACTGAAAATCACCGTTTTCGGCTTTCGGGCTGGTTGAGAAGGGTCATATTTGAACGAACTCCTCCTAGAGATTTTATCCAATTGACTTCAAACTTGGTAGGCGTGTTCATATAGACTTCCCGAGTAAAAGTTATCAAAATTATGAATTTTGATGAAACGGTGTGGGCGTGGCGCTCCATGAAATGATTCAAAGAAGAAAATCGTCAGGAATCACCTGCTGAAGGCTTGTGATTCTCAGAAACTCAAGTGTTGGGCTTTCACACACTTTCTCAGAGCTGTCTGAAACTTCTTGCGTTTATTGAGACCAATATTACGCAAAATTCGGCTGCATAATTAATTAGGGGGCGGGGCAAAAGCGCTCTATAGCGCCCCCTTGAATTTTTCTTTGAGGCAGCCCGCCACAGTTTTGGACACAGAGTTATGAAACCTCGGCCAAATTGTAGAACAAGGCAAGACCTACAAAAAGTCTCTTGGAGCAATGGGCTAAAATGAACAGGAAGCGAGATATTTAAGCATGAAAATGACCATTTTTGGTGTTTCGGGCTGGTTGAGAAGGGGACCTAACTGACCGAACTCCTCCTAGGGATCTTATCCCAGGGACTTCAACTTGTAATTGCTTTTCTAAAAGTAAATCGCATTTTAGACGGCCTATATATACTCAAAAACTCACGAAAATTTGCGTACCCCCCCAAAGTTGGGCGTAAAATTAAGTATTTTAGGGGTCTCAGACATGGACATACAAAAATGGCTCTACAGCGCCACCTAGATTTATGTTTTCGGAGGAGCCCCTCGACGCGGTTTCATCCACGTGTACGGGATTTGGGGGGAATATGTAACATGCCGAGACGCACAAAAAAGTCTCTTGGCGACCCGGGCTATGGTGAAGGTCATGGCGTCCATTTTGTTTCAAAGTTGGCGTTTTCGTGTTTTTGGGGTCATTTCCAGGGGTCGTATTTGAACGAACTCCTCCTAGAGCTTTCATCCTATCTGTTTGAAACTTGGCGTGTGTGTTCTCAAGGCCTCGACAATGAAAAGTTATCAAAATCGTAAGTTTTGGATTTACTGTGTGGGAGGGGCGGGGCCACGAAATTCGGCGAGTGTTTATAAAATTTCGACGTGTTATAACTTTGCGAAAAATACTCCAATCTTCCCCAAACCTCTGATATATAATGGCAGTCCGGCCTAGAATGCATTTCCATAACAACATGTGGTGAATTTCACAGCGCCACCTGTTGGCGACAGGAAGTGTCATATTTTTTTTACGCTAGCTTTCTCGAAAGTCTTTGAGTATATCCACCTCAAACTAGGTGTGGATGTTGTCAAGGCCTTGGTGTTGACATTTGAGAAAAAAAATCAACTTTTCATCGGAGGGCGTGGCCGTGACGGCGCCTCAAAGTCAACAGTGGCGAATTTTTCGAAAAAATCTGTGACTCCATTGACTTTTGGGCTGATTTTCAGGAAAAAGTGTTGGGCTTTCACATACTTTCTCAGAGCAGTCTGAAACTTCTTGCGTTTATTGAGACCAATATTACGCAAAATTCGGCTGCATAATTAATTAGGGGCAGCAAAGCGCTCTATAGCGCCCCTTGAATTTTTCTTTGAGGCAGCCCCGCCACAGTTTTGGACACAGAGTTATGAAACCTCAGCCAAATTGTAGAACAAGGCAAGACCTACAAAAAAGTCTCTTGGAGCAATGGGCTAAAATGAACAGGAAGCGAGATATTTAAGCATGAAAATGACCATTTTTGGTGTTTCGGGCTGGTTGAAAAGGGTCATATTTGAACGAACTCGTCCTAGAGATTTTATCCAATTGACGTCAAACTTGGTAGGCCTGTTCATATAGACTTCCCGAGTAAAAGTTATCAAAATTATGAATTTTGATGAAACGGTGTGGGCGTGGCGCTCCATGAAATGATTCAAAGAAGAAAATCGTCAGGAATCACCTGCTGATGGCTTGTGATTCTCAGAAACTCAAGTGTTGGGCTTTCACATACTTTCTCAGAGCTGTCTGAAACTTCTTGTGTTTATTAAGACCAATATTCTGTAAAATTCGGCTGCATAATTAATTAGGGGGCGGGGCAAAAGCGCTCTATAGCGCCCCCTTGAATTTTTCTTTGAGGCAGCCCCGCCACAGTTTTGGACACAGAGTTATGAAACCTCGGCCAAATTGTAGAACATGGCAAGACCTACAAAAAAGTCTCTTGGAGCAATGGGCTAAAATGAACAGGAAGCGAGATATTTAAGCATGAAAATGACCATTTTGGTGTTTCGGGCTGGTTGAGAGGGGACCTAACTGACCGAACTCCTCCTAGGGATCTTATCCCAGGGACTTCAACTTGTAATTGCTTTCCTAAAAGTAAATCGCATTTTAGACGGCCTATATATACTCGAAAACTCACGAAAATTTGCGTACCCCCCCAAAGTTGGGCGTAAAATTAAGTATTTTAGGGTCTCAGACATGGACATACAAAAATGGCTCTACAGCGCCACCTAGATTTATGTTTTCGGAGGAGCCCTCGACACGGTTTTATCCACGTGTACGGGATTTGGAGGAATATGTAACATCCCGAGACGCACAAAAAGTCTCTTGGTGACCCAGGCTACGGCGAAGGTCACGGCCTGCATTTTGTTTCAAAGTTGGCGTTTTGTGTTTTGGGGTCATTTCAGGGTCGTATTTGAACGAACTCCTCCTAGAGCTTTCATCCTATCTGTTTGAAACTTGGCATGTGTGTTCTCAAGGCCTCGACAATGAAAAGTTATCAAAATCGTGAGTTTTGGATTTACTGTGTGGGAGGGGCGGGGCCACGAAATCCGGCGTGTTTTCATGAAATTTCGACGTGCTATAACTTTGCGAAAAATACTCCAATCTTCCCCAAACCTCTGATATATAATGGCAGTCCGTCCTAGAACACATTTCCATGACAAAATTTGGTGATTTTCACAGCGCCACCTGTTGGCGACAGGAAGTGTCATATTTTACTTGACGATAGATTTTTCCGAAGTCTTTGAGTATATTCACCTCAAACTAGGTGTGGATGTTGTCAAGGCCTTGGGGTTGACATTTGAGAAATAATTTCAACTTTTCATCAGAGGGCGTGGCCGTGACGGCGCCTCAAAGTCAACAGTGGCGAATTTTTCGAAAAAATCTGTGACTCCATTGACTTTTGGGCTGATTTTCAGGCAAAAGTGTTGGGCTTTCACATACTTTCTCAGAGCTGTCTGAAACTTCTTGTGTTTATTAAGACCAATATTTTGCAAATTTCGGCTGCATAATTAATTAGGGGCGCTCTATAGCGCCCCTTGAACTTTTATTTGAGACAGCCCTGCCACAGTTTTGGACACAGAGCTATGAAAGCTCAGGTGAATTGTAGAACATGGCAAGACCTATGAAAAAGTCTCTTGGAGAAATGGGCTAAAATGAACAGGAAGCGAGACATTTAAGACTGAAAATCACCATTTTGGTGTTTGGGCTGGTTGAGAAGGGTCATATTTGAACGAACTCCTCCTAGGATTTTATCAATTGATTTCAAACTTGGTAGGTGCGTTTATATAGACTTCCCGAGTAAAAGTTATCAAAATTATGAATTTTGATGAAACGGTGTGGCCGTGGCGCTCCGTCAAGTTTGACCGATGAAAATCACCATTTTTAGTGTTTCGGGATGGTTGAGAAGTGGTCCTATTTGAACGAACTCCTCTAGGATTTTATCCAATCAACTTCAAAATCGGTAGGCGCGTTCACATAGACTTCCCGAGTAAAAGTTATCAAAATTACGAATTTTGATGAAACGGTGTGGGCGTGGCGCTCCGTCGAGTTTGACCGTTTGACCGAATTCTGGCTAATGCGCGTGGTCGGTTTGAACAAACTGCTTCGAAGGCTCGCGTGTTTTCCGCCCTGTGCCCCGGCGTGCCAGCCCCCGGCGTGCGCGGATGTGCGAGGCCGTCAATGCTGCTTGCAGCTTTAATTGGAGTTGTCCTTCTGTTTGATGAATACCAGTTCAGCATTCCCTCTCCTTTCAGCTTTGTTTTGGTCTCCACCAACCATATGTGAAGTCATCGTTGGAAACTGCTTGAAAAAGAACAGGTACTTTCAAATAAATACAGACTACTGGATGAATCATCAGTCTATCACGGGCAAATTTTAATCAATCAGATCAAGCTCTTACGAAGCCAGTCTTGAGAAGAGCAAAAACATCTTTACCATCCACAAAGTGTTCAGTGTTGTTCTTTGCCCTTCTTTCTTTCTTGCTTTCTCTTCTCTTGTTGTGATATAACCGAGGAGCATCTACACTAACCTCTTTGCCGCCACAGTCACACCTGGCATCCTCAAGGGCGCTAATTGGTCTTTAACCACTGTTTTCCGACATGGGTTCATAGCTCCAAGCTTGGCAAGATGGATTCTGCAGAGTTTAGCTCCTTTTATGTCTTATTTCTTTATGTTGTACTTTCTTCCCTAGCTACTTTAGTCCTGAGCGGGTAACAAGCTGGGAGTGAATCGAGCTTGTTTGCTGAAAGTAGCTACCAGCTGCGACTGGAAACGAGGTTGCAGAGTGTTGATACTGAATCATGAAGTAAATGTGCCGTCAAACCAAACACGCTGGGCTACAGGAGCCTAACACGTGCTCAGAGCTGCAGAGTTGGTGATAATTGCCTATGAGTTAATCACTGTGAGCGACTCCTTTCACATTACACATGATCATTAGAGAAATATTAATTGGGAAAAAATTATTAATAATCTTTAATTAAATGATTCATTACTAATTAGAGGTTTAGTTATTGACATAATATAATATAAATGAATATCTCTGTTCTAATTCTCTGTAATTGCCGTCTGGCACATTGTCTTTTTGAACGCTTACACTGGGGGTCATCAAAGTTGGAAATTTTCTAATTATACATATAAAATGTTTGAGTACATCGATTATCAAAGGACTGTGTAGAGATACAGATTTAAATATGAAGTCTGATTTAATTGTGGATTTAGAATCAGCTCATAACAATCCAACCAATTTCTTAAGACTACCATAAATTATTGCATTGAATTGCTCACTCCATTCAATACAATATTAATATAAAATAAAGTCTTGAAAAGTGTTCGATTTGATAGATTATTTATTTATTTAATCAACTACGATTTGCTTGGCTTGTGATCTACTTATCTTTTTATTGTCAGTGTTACATTAAGGCAGTTGCGTTAACGTAGTTGGGACTAACATTCTCTCTTCATTGGGGTATTTAATTAGTGTCTCACATCACAAGTGTCAGGAATCAGCCGGTGATTTGCGCACCTGTTAGTACTACAGCCAAACCGGCATTCTCTTTTTCTAATCATGTCAATTTTTCCTCATTTTTTAGCTTCCCGGTTCAGTCTCCCATGAACACACAGCTCAAGAATGCCAACCTTTTTTACAAGTGAGTCAGATGGCAGTGCCCTTGAATGCACCAACAATGAGAATCCTCCTGACAATTGGGCAATGACGATGCAACTTTTGCCACAAGTAAAGGCACCGAATTGTTCACAGTGGCAGACAGCCTATCCCAAACGGTTCAAGTGTCTGCAAGTTGATTTTCCATGATGCAAAAGAAACTAAAGGAAATGGTTGTCTGGAAGGAGTGACGTCACTCTGAAAACTTTGGCTGGCAATAATGTAAAGCAAATTATATTTAATTGGCTAAACCATGCAAAACCACTGGTATGGTCCCATAAAAGTGGTAGAGTTATTTTGGCATAACTGAGTGTCTTTTTCACGACAAACATCTGACTCCTGTTTCAAGTTACTACAGCGCTATAAATGTCCATCAGCTTGTACGTATGTGTGAGCAAGCATGTGTGGGAAAGAAAGCTGCGCATGAAATTCATCAGATCCTGTGTTAATCTGAGAGAAGAATGTTCATATAAGCAAGTGGCAGAGAGAGGGAAGGTCATATCTATCTTTTACACACACACACACGCGCGCAAACATACACACATAATAGATAAAAATAAACCTCCAACACCTGTCTGATCTTCTATCTGTGTCGGCCTCCTCATCTCCCTGCACATTTCTCTATTTATCAGAGGAAGCTAAAGTGATAAGCTCACAGCTGTTCTCCCAGCACCTATGAACACACATACACACACACACACACACAAACACAGTTACTCTGACAGCCATATGTTGCACTGGCCAAAAGGTGTCAGGTACCAGTGGTGTCTTAGAAAGAGACAGAGAATATAAAAGTCAGAGGAGCTGCGGTGCGACTTTTTGGCACTTTAAGTGATAAGGTTCTTCAGTGAGATTGAACTAGAGCATGCAAAGTCATTCTCAGTGTGTGTGTGTGTGTGTGTGTGTGTGTGTGTGTGTGAGACGAGTCTGAGACCTAAACTAAAGCCCTCGGTGCTGTGCAGACAGGCTCCTGGCCCCGCTGTGGACACATTAATCACAGGTTATAATTAAATGTCTCCATCTCTTCACCCAGAGACAAGATGGGAGCTGAAAGGGGCCACAGCTGCTATCCGTTCGCTGCAGCCAGGCCGGCAGCCCAGAGTTCAACCCATCCAGGTCCGTGATCCTGGATCAGCTCACCGCTCAGTCACCGCAAACTGGCAGCGTATCGCTCAGAGGGGAAATATAAAAATCATCCTGTCTTTATTTTCATTCTCCACATTCTCCTGAAGCTTCCATGTTGGGAGGCTCCATTGGCTTTGACTGGTGTATATTTAAGTCTGTCACATTTGATGTTCTCATAGGAGGTTATGGTTACTTGGTAGTGCATCTTAATGGTCTCTGTATGATATTCCTGAAGAGAGTTATGTGATGATCTTATTAAGATATTATACAGCGTGTCATCCTTTCACATCTAAATGCATTAGTGTTTATACACGGTGTTAATAGCCTCCTCCTGGCATCACCTCCTCAATCACTCCTGAGAACTCCTTTGTGTGTTTTTGTAGTGTCAAATTATACAACGGAGCAACCTCTCTCTCCTGAGATGTACTCTTGGTGCTGCACTGAGTCGTAGTGGTGGCCTCTGTGCACATTTGCCCAATCACTGCATGAAGCTGGCACGATTGCCTGTTTCCAGAAAGTTACAGTTTCCCCCTCGATTCATACCGTGAAAGACAGTTTCACACGCTGTTAGACAGTTAGAGAATGCACTTCGTTTACAAGCTGCAAACACACACTCTAAATAGATTCTGACAGCGTGACTGCTTAGGTGTGTTCGCAGCTCCCAGGAGTTTTGTGACTTTTAAAGTTAAAGCTGGGACCTGTATTATTAAACTGCACTTGCCGTTACCATCAGGATGTGCTGTCTTCCTAAATCTTCCTTTAATGAATTTAAAGTAGTGATAAGGTATTCTGTCAGAGACTTTGAGTCTCGAGGCAAGTAAATCATGCCCTTGTCAATGATATCCTCACAGTGTTCCTAAAAGAAGGTTACAATGTGTATTGCGGTGTACTTAAAGGTCGGTGTTTCAAATTTAAGGGCTCTGTTTACAGAATATGTCAGAAATTAAAATAAATATGCATAACTGTGTTTTAATTCGTGCATAATCACCTGAAAATAGGAATCATTATGTTTTATTACTTTAGAATGAGCCTTATATATCTACAGACCCCAACAAAGAGGAACTAAACACTGGCTCCAAATACGTTCAGGGTGAGGCAAGGACATTGCAATCGTTGCAATCAGCAGCTGCACCACTAGGTGCCACTAAATCCCACAGTTTGGTCCTTTAATAGTATTTGTGTCTCTCACATATCATTCCTCTTATGGGATCTTACATGAAGAGATGTAATCTGAAGGTACAATGAATAAAAAAAAACATGGAAAATAAAACTTAAAATTCTTCAGCGTCTTTAATATTTTCCATCAGACTACGACGGTTCTTTGTCAAGGCACTGTCCATTAAAATGCCCTGTATCAAATCACAAAAATAAGTGATGGCGCACCACTTTTATTGGGGATGGAATCTAATACTCTGATGGATGCTACACAGGAGAGTGGAGGGTGAGGCGTGTGCTGAATGATGATGTCCTGTTTAGAGATGAGGAGCTCACATCTAACTAAAGCCGCCACGTAATTAGAAAGTGTGGTCCACAGCCTCTTTTCCAGGGATAGAGGAGAGACATTAATATGTAGACTGTGGAGCAGGGGGCTGGTGCTGGTAATATGGGCAAAAATTTGATGTTATTCTTAAAATTAGAATATTATAATTATATCAGAGTCCCATAATAAGTAATTTTATATCCTGTATTAATTAGATAATTACAAACTCATTATTCTTTCATTAGCTGACAATTATTACCACAGAATCAATCAAACAAATCATTAAAACACGACATCAGTCATGATGTCATGCTCCTGAACTGACGTCCAATAGTGTCTGGTGGCTTTTTCACAAAGTGCATTGGCACTGAAGCCTCATTCCCTGTTCTTGTCACCACTAAAACTTCACTCCAAAGCGGCTCATTGTCTCCGTATACACCCAAACACCACCCATCACAGCTGTTCTCTTTTTCCTGCTGCCTCAGCCGGCGCTCTCTCCGCTCAGACTCTCGGAACAAGTGCAGAATCGTAATGAATGTCAGGTTGAGAAGACACAAAAGTCAGAGAAATTTCACAATAACTGTTGACTCTGCATTGCCGCGCGTCTGTTATGAAAATGTCATCTCCAGTGTGACATATTGTCTCCATTCGCACTGTTATTACAGACTGAACTGAATCATGTTTGAGGGAGAAAAGATGTTTTTCTTTCAGCAGCAGCAGCAGCGCGGTCATGGGCTACAGTCTGAGTCGAGGATTCTTTAAACTTTAACACGTCTTTACGTCCAAAATACATTTTTTCAAGACAGATAAGTGCTATTTCTACACTGTTTATCCGAGTCGATTGTTCATTATTTATGGTCTATTGCTATTGTAATCAATGTCCTTATCTCATTTGTTTGTGATTTATGTGACTTGGCAGCTGTAACACTACAATCTACTAACTGATTGGACAAACACCGGTGACCCCTGAAAGGCCTTGAAGTGTGACTTTATGAGACCTATTGAATGTATTTCTAGACTCTCATGCATTTTTATAAGTAGTTATGGTGTTCAGTACTTAATTTCTTCTTATTTGTAGCGCTATATACTAATTCTTTGATCCCTAATAGTGAGATTAATATTCCTATCAGAGCTTTCTCTGTTTTTTTTTCAGAATAAAACATTTTAAATTGTCTAAACCGTAGATGCAAAATTGTTTCATGGGGCATCACTACTCTATTGCATGTGTGCAAAATGCAGTAACTCATGCAAAACATTTCATTCATGCTTTAAATCCCGGTTATTATGTCTGCAAATTGGCAAATGCCACAAAAAAAAATGAAAAGCAGTTTTGTCATTGTTAGAGCCGGTCTGGTCAAAATGTTTAAGTGTTTTTTTTCTCTTCATTTCAGTCAACGCTGGAAATCTTTTTAATATACAAATCCCTTTTTTGTACTGCTTTGTTGTTGTTGCTGACTGCTTACCGGGCTATGAAAGAATGTCAGTTTTGTCCGGCTGAATGCTTTTGTATGTCGCACTTTAGATTCAGACTTCAACGGTAGATAAATATTTACTGGGAAAAGTCAATACTGTAGTACACAGAGAAGAGATTTGCACGTTCAATTTGTTTGAGTGGCAATGTCTTACACGTACTGTAAACGGAAAATTCACCTTTTATCTGTCATGTAAAGTCATATACAGCGACTTCACATGAAAGATTCACCCCTGCAACAGTGAAACAACCTGCAGTGGTTGAGTAAAAACAACAAACTGTATCTCCTCGCAGTTTGTAACGCCATGAATTCTCATCTTCTCGGTGGACATCCTGTTGCTCTTTGTCTGTCTGCCCAGAGATTTTCATCAGAACATAACACAAACATCCCATACCATAGATATTTATGTTACATACATGCATGTCTGACAGAAATTTAATAACCGTAGGCGTCGTTTTGCATGTGGTGACTCAAATGATGAAAGAATGTTTAGAAGCTGCGAAGAACATGACAGAGACATGTGCAAGCGCTTATTGTGCAAATTGTAGACAATTGTCCTCGCACTCATACTAAAACACGTGCAATTTGCTTGAATGAATGAGGAATCCAATTTGAACTTATTGCTTGAAGAAAATCTCATTCAAGACTTGAGCCAAATGAGAAAAAAACAAAACATAATTTAAGTCATTTAAGTGACTTAATTGTGCTTAATAGTTGTTTATGTCTCGTTGGAATCACTATCATATTCCTATATGATTTTACAATGTGTGTGTCAGAGTTAATAACAAGTTTATGGTGACTTTCTGGACTGAACCGAATGTATAAACTTGGTGGTGTAACTATATCGTCCTTACTGGAACATCTGGGGGGAAAAAAATCATATGTGCACGGTGACCTTTTTGGACTTAATTACATTTTAATATAGTCCTAACCATAATATCCCTCCTAACTTTTTGTAAATCTGTGGTACTGAATAATGACTGTGTAATGACCTCATCTCATGGTCATTACACCCCACTGTGAAACCACTGCTCTGTCATTTGCCTCCATTGACTTAAGTGACAACAGAGAGCTTTCCCCCTTCTTCTTCTTCTTCTTCATCTTCTCCTCTTCTCTAACCCACATTGTATTAGAAAGAAAGGCAGAATAAGAAGTGGATAGAGGGAGAAAGAGGGGGTAGTGTTTTCCACGCGATGAGGAGAGCACAAACAGTTTACTCATGCCTCCAGATGCTGTCTGAATTTATCCTTTGATTTGCTGACAACCGGACCACTCTTTAAAAAAAAAAAACAAAAAAAAACGTAATTTAAGAAATGACACAACGAAAGCAGAGATTTTTCTGGACGCGCCTATTTCTTGCCGGATGGGGAGTCGAAAGATTTAAGAAGAAATTCACGACACAGAAACACAACAAATTTGCGATTTATCGTTTAGTTTCTATCTTATACATTTTGCTGTAATAATGGTTCATCCCAGTGGTTCATTTAAGCGGGAGTTAGGTTGGAAATGCAGCGGTAGTCGAACCGAGCTCCCCCGTAGCTTCCTCTTGGTACAGTCCACAGCTCCTTTTGGTAGCCACAGCGTAGGGAACTGGAGCACAACATGTTGGAGACCGTAACCGAGCTGTACCGCGCCAGAGTTAACTTTTTAATCCCGGTTTTGTCGCGTTATCACACACAAGAGGAGGAGGCGGCGGCGGAGGAGGTCGGGGGAGAGAGAAAAAGGGGGCTAACACAAGTCAGTCATGGTATGAGGTTTAAAGCCGTGAAGTGAAAGAAGCCGGAGCGTCTTCTACTTGTTAACTAAAGAAGAAGAAGAAGAAGAAGAAGCAGAAGAAGAAGCCCGTTTGACATTTAACTGTGTGGAAGAAGAGGAGAAAAAGGAGAAGAAGAGAGTCGGGAAAGCCCGGAGAAGCGAGTGAAAAGCGGGGTGTACAAGATGCAGCTGGCCGCGGTGCTGTGGGGCTCCCTGGTAACTTTGCTGCTCAGCGGAGTCCAGGTAAGAAAATGTCCGTTCAAAAGCGCTGCGGAGGCGGGTCGGAAGCAGCGTGTGAGCGTGTGTTTTGTTGGAGGTGAACGGAGGTATTTTATCTTTTTTTTTTTTCTTTTAGTTATTATGTTTTGTATTAAATTCCTTCCTTATCTGCAACCGCGAATCGGTTTGACTCTCACATTCAGACATTTAAAACTCAGCGGCCAAGTTATTAAGAGAGCGCAATTTAAGGGGGTAAAAATAGAAACTGTAGTGGAAAATGTGTCTGTGACTGTGAGTGCGAACCTTGTTTGACAACATGCTTTGTGCGAGTGAAGCGCTGGCCTCAGATCTGCAGCGAGTTGCTCGCATTTTTTTTTAATTGATTTTAACTTAAAAATGTCGCTTTCAGTTCTGTATTTTCACTTGTTTGCAAGCCTTGAATCGTGCACCCTACTTATATGTACTTGTGCATGCCGTTGGAAGTGTGTAGGTGTTACATTTTGTATTGCATTTAACTGGGATTATATGGATGGTAGTTTTTGGTGTTGTTTGCAGGTTAGTTGTGTGTATTACAGTGTGTGAGGGGGGGGGTGTATGCATGTGTGATGTCCTGTCAGATTGCAGTCCATCCTGGCTGATGTGGGAATAAAGCCCCACATCCTTACATCTGTTAGGTTTCAAAGTGAAGCTTGTCCAAGATGCTCAGAAGCTGAGAATGAGACATGAAATGCATGAAAGAGCATACATGATGTGATTTTTCTTTTGCATGGTAGAAAGTTCAGTACAGTTACTTAAAAATGCACTTTTTACCCTCTGTCCCTGTTATGCAAACGATCAGCTGTCTTATAAGGGTCCCTGTGGAAGATAGATGTTAGCCGGTTCAGTTTTTCTAAGAGAGAAACTCAAGCGTGCTGCTCTCGGCTGTGATTGCAGGTGAGCCGGGTTGTTTATCTGTGATAACCTACATCCTGCCCCCCCCCTCCCACGCGCACACACACACACACCACTACCACCACCACCTCCTCCCCAGTCATCACGACCCCAGCAGCACTTGTAATAGGTCTGAGTGATTTCCACCACCCCCTTCCTATGTTTTCTCTAACACCTTGTATTTACAACATGTTAGAACAGCCGCGGAATGCAAGGACCCTACAGGCTATTTCTAAACACACACACACTGGGCTAGCGCCACACACACACACACACACACACACGTCGTCATACACATGGGTGCTGTGCCCTCTGACGTGATATGAAAGGAGTTACTGAAACAGGATGGCTTAAAATCTTATCTGCAAATTGGCTGGTTGGACCTCAAAAGGAGGAGATCGCTGTAATTGTGTCAACTCCTAAATGTCACCAGGAGACTGTCTCCAAAATGTCAGCCCGATAAGATTCGATATCCAATTGAAAACAAAAGGCCCCCCTCCGGATGATCCACATCCTATTTATAGTCGGCTCTTTCATCCTTTCAGATGTAGTTATCAGCGTTTTTTTTTTTTTTTTTACCCCCGCCTTCCCTCTTTATCTGGGACGGCGCTGTTTGATTATGGACTTGTTCTGTCATAAAGCAATTAAAGTCTGCCGGGCCAGTATCATGTCTTAAACACATTGTCATCTGTTGTACATGAGCGCGAGCTTCTTTGCTGTTGGCATTTTCCATCGTGGCACACGACATATGTTGGTTTTGTAAGGTCACTGCCGTTTTTTTTTGTTTTTTTTTTAGACGTCTCTTTCCAATTTTCTATCGAAAAAATCTTTACATTTGGCCAGGAATTCCAAATATAACATTTTCCTCTGCGAGTTTTATTTTTGTCGGGGTGGAAAAGCCTCTGAAATAGCATTTAAACCCTCATGTGACACTGACGTGCAGACTCTCACTAATGACATTATTTTAAGGGCTACTGGGCTCTTAAAGACGGGATCTCATACCACAGCTATCCAGTGGTCGGGAAACTCCAGGACGCATGAAAAACCCGACTTAGATAAATATATCTTTGAAGAATTAATTGACTAAATGAAATGTTCAAAGCGAAGGATGATATATCCATCTAACCCCAACATATCAGCTGCTTTATTTTTGTATTATAAGCTACATATTATGGGTGCATGAGAAGATGAATAAAGGCTATTATTTCTAAGCTGTGTACAGTGAATGGCATTAGAAAGACCAGCCGCCGGTCCCAGCTGACAGTGGATGACCTGGGGCTACGATTTATTACTCTGCCTACTCTTTGTGTGTGTGTGTGTGTGTGTGTGTGTGTGTGTGTGTGTGTGTGTGTGTGTCTCCAACATGTGTGTGAGGTCAAAATGCCTTCTCAGCCAAGTCTAGTGGCCTTGCCGTAATGGGCTGAGTTGGACTAATGGTGTGTTGGAGAGTCTGTTATACAGTTTAATGATGTCGTCTGGGACAGGACGACCCCCTCACCCACTCCCACAAGCCCTGCTGAGGCCTCCTCATTTACTAATCAACTATCGATCGCACTCTCAGGTTAACCCTCTGGTGTTGTTCGACCGAAGGCATCGCTGCATATCAGATCGCATTTGTACTTACAGTAAAGCGTCATTGACGGATAAATCCATAATCCAACGGGGGGGGGATGAAATTTTCAACTTGCACGATGATCCCGGAGCTGCAGCACTGAGACTGAGCAGGACTAAACCCGAGACAGTGCCGCTGTACGAATTTGACAGCTGGGCAAGCGTCCAATATATATATATAGGAGGGATACTCCTTCCTTGAGCGGGGTTAGTTGGTTTTAGCTGCTTCAAGTCGAACAAAGGAGAAGAAAAGAACGAGGACGATGACAGTAAAACAGGGAATGAAGTGGGCTGCAACTTGTGATTATTTGCATCATTAAGAAAAGGTCCATTGCAGTTTCCCAGAACTCAAGACTACAGCTTTAAATTGCCCTTTTCATCCAACTAAAAGTTCACAATCCGAGGTATTTCATTCAGAATATATAAAACGGAGAGAAGCAGCACCACCTCACCTTCTGAGATGCTTTCTTACTTGATAAATGAGTCACCGACAGGTCACGACACCTTTTCTAATGTCGAGTAAAACGAGTGCATCTTTTGTTAAAATGGCATTTCATCAAGCGTGACTGTTGTCTAGTTACCATGTTTTCATGATGGTATCAGGGATGGTATCAGACGTCATTTTTTTTGGAATATGGAAACATCAAAAGATCTCTTCACTTGTGTACTTCTACTTTGATGTGACAGTTTGTGATTCAAATCACAATTTAGAGGATTTGGTGGATGGACAATAAGGTGAGTTATTGTTGTTGTAGTACAATATCAAACCATAAAAAGCCCTGAAGATAAGAGGTGTCTGAATCCGTTTGATCTCCACCTTACCAACAGTTTAATGATTATTGTCGGCGATGCTGGCGTACTTTTTTTTGATCGTCTAATTGGATAATAAACTAATCGTCTCAGCACTGGTGGCGATTGGAAGGAGAGCAGAAGCAGTTAAAAGAATAAAAACCACAGATAGGTAGAGGAGGAGGAGAAAGTGGGTTGGGGGTAGGTGGTGGTGGTGGTGGAGGCGGTGTGGAGTTTGGCCTTGTGTCCGTGGTTCAAGTTGCTGCTGTTCTTTTGTGCGCCTGTATCCTGCTCCTCGGATTGATTAGTCCCCTGACATCGCCCTCCTCATCCCGAGCTAACGCACAAACCTGCAGGCGTGGCTTAGTGCACCCAGCGAGCGTTAGTATGTTAATTTATGACTTTGTCTTGCAAAATAGCTCCAACACCACATTTGATTAAGTGCCCTCAGAGTAATTGTGTTGGTATTAATGGTGTTGCAATGTTGATATTGCGGAATAACTCAACCTACAGACAGATTTATCGCTTGCCCATGAGTTGTTTTTGGTCCAGATTTCACTCTGCAGGCGACAATACTTTCCTCCAACAGGGGAAAAGGTTATTTTGGAGGATGTGGCCGTGGCTTGACGTCTATGAAACGGGACCCGTTTGTCTGAGCTCCCGGCAGGGTTTGATTGCTTTGGCGTATATTCACATTCACCTTCCACGCTGTCGACTTTCTTGCCGAGGCTGAAGCCATTCGGGCAGGAGGGGGACGACAAGGGTGAAAGTTTCATTAATGGATCAGAGACCCGAGCTGCTGTGTTGGATCAGTGCATGTGAGTTTTGTGTCCTGAATGAATATGTGTGTGTGCCCTTCTCTGGTCTAGCTGGTTAGGTTGGTGTCAGCCAGGCTTTTGCTTTCACCAGGGGAAGGCAGACTGGGCCACCCGATACCCCACTGCGCTTTGTGTGTCTCTGCTAAGGGGATGGAATTGCACCTCCAAGGTAGCAGCGAAGGTAACCCGTGATTACTCGATTCGACCCCCTCCCCTCCGCCCCTCTGTCCCTCCACTCCAACATTCCCATATGGATAAATGTCAGACCTCAAACCCCCTTCCACTTCCCCCACCACCACCACTCCGCTCCTCATGTTCCTCCACCTTCCTATAAATCACCTGGCTCTCTCTCTCTCCCCCTACGAGACCCGGCCTCCTCCGAGAGACCCCGGGCAGGCAGGCAGGCTCGTCTTTGGGGTTGTGTCTGATTTCAGAACATGATGCCACGGCCCCGGGGCCCGTTTCAATTATGTTTGCAGCGCTAATATATGTCACAGATGTCCGCTTTGAGAGCACATGAGTGAGCAAACAAACAAAGTCGACTACTGACAGCCCTCGGGGCGCGGAGACCGGCGGTTGGCGGCGTAAGCGAAAGAAGTGACCCCACTGGTAGAAAATCTGTGGGACACGCTACAAAGCATGACGAGAGATCGCCACCCATCTGTGTTTGTTTATTTAAATGACCTGATGTTGGAGGGAATTTTAAAGGGCAGACTCTCTGACCAAAAGAAAGTTTAAATAATTAAATCGCATTTTAACATCTGGCCAGGGGGCAAACCGACGAAGGCTTTCCAAGCGTTTTCTGTTGATCACTGGGCATTAGGTTGGTGTGCAGCTGCGGCTCAGGTTGTAGAGGTCGCGATTAATTGCGTCCCGGAGCAAGACACTAAACCCCAAATTACTCCCAACGGTGGAGCGATTGTCCATCAGTTGTGATGTGAATGTGAGACAATTTGCCATATAAACGCGGTCCATTCCGGAGCCGGTAGCACGAGAAGCAAGCACATTTTCATTAAAACATTCATTATAAAGTTGTTGGTTCTCCTGTTGAGTGCCAACGACAGATTCTTGACGCTTTTTGACAATAAAGCGTCAGAGAATCTGGATCTGACACCTCAGGTAACACAAGAGATATCCCCACATAGTGAAAGTATGTCATCTGACATCACCAGCAACTTTCTACTGTTACTGTAAAATGTTTTGCGATATGAAATTCAGGCCACGTCACCGCAGAGGTTTGGTATGGAACGAGACATTTGTTGTTTTTTTTTTTTTTTTTTTGAGGCCATGTAGCGTGAATCCTCGGGGTTGCAGATTATTGCAGACTGTTATAAACTCTGGTTCTCCGTCTCAGCGGGGTCTGCTGTAGAGGACAGAAAGATAAGCAGGGCTGGAGACTCACTGTCTGAGCACAACCAGGGGAGGAGGAGGAGGAGGAGGAGGAAGGGGGAGGGTTGGGGACACAAAGACATTTTGAAGGACACACACTCGTACAGATCCGTAGTAACTTAATTCTTCAGAGACTTCGCTGCTCTCTCGCTGTGACTTTGGGGAGTTGGGGGCATCCGCGGAAACGCCATTGAAATTTTGGAAGACGACGAGTGCTAAACGACAGTGGAGTTTTGTGACGAAAGGCCCTGAATCCACTCACTCGTGTTATTGTCCTGGTAACCAAGACATCATGGGATCCTCTTGTGCAGACAAAAGAAGACATTTGTCTGATGCCATTGTCTGCACGGGTTCGGTCTTTACCGAGTGTCGACTGGGAATACGTGCAGCCATATTTTCAGCGTGTCTAATGGCTGAAATTGCACAGCGGGGGCCACACGGGAAACATATGGTTAGGAGATGACTTTCTGTACACGGGCAAACATCTGAACAATTTATTTTTTCAGCGCGGGACAGTTGTCTCATTGTCGTTGCATGAAGCGGGCCATCCATAAATCTTAGAAATGAATGGCCGGCTTAGAAAGTTTTGTTTTTAATAGACGGCAATTAATCATTAATATTGCCATGTCGGATGGTCATTGTTAACAACTGATGAAACTCTTTATTGCAGGAGTTACATCATGAATTTCGATCGTAAAAAAAGAAAAAAAAATCTCCAGGGTTTGAGCAATCACACAGAGAAAGCTTCAAGAAAAGCTGGAAATGTGAGGATATTTCTCTGCATCTTCCAAAACTAATAAAACGCATCAATGAGCCATGCAGTCGCACTGTTCTTTCATTACCACGAACACACACCCATATACGTTGCCCTAAATACTCAGCAGAGCGCCAAACCTATGTTAATCTGCTGAAAATAGTCCCCACTGAGTGCTCAATGTTTCCCTCTTTGAGTAATGTTTTCTAAAAACTACAGTACCCAGCTGCTCACAGGATATAAATAACTACAAAGACGGAGACAGTCAGGCTTCCTTGCTAACTGGACATGGCCTCATTCACTATGCAAAGGTCATGGACTATCTGTGTGTGTGTGTGTGCATACGTGCTTTCTACTACAGCTCACAAACAGCCCGTCCTCTATGCATCCTCATGAAAAGGGGGCGAAGACGAGGCTTGTTCTGTTAATTGTCAAAGCTGTGCCTCGGTTTTTTTTTCTCCGCAATATTCATCGTCAGCCCGCTTACTGGTTGAACACACACACACACGCGTGCACACACACAGACACACCCCTTGATTCCTTTCCATTAGCATTTGGCTTGTCTTTCTCAATGAAAATCCATGTTTTGAGTATTAAACACTCCCTGCCTGCCGGCTTTAAAAGCGTTTGTAGCTCGCTCCTTCCTCCTTCAGCTTTGATTCACCACACTTATGATCATGGCGGGGAAAAAGGCATCAAAACACTCGTTTTGGACACGTTTCGGAGCACTGCTGCGACATAATCCATTAACTCCCTCCTGTTTTGATCCATAAGTCCCAAACAAATGTGATATTTCCCACTTTAGGTGAAGCGTTTTTGTGCAAGTGAGGAGCATGCTTTTTGACATTTGTTAGTTTCGCCGTGGGTCACTATTGGTGCAGCTTACTCCAGCACTTCTAGTCAGTTTGGAATCAAACTTTTTAGAGCTGTCTTTGAAGCCTGCAGGAGGAGGTGAGCGTTTGATACTCAAAACTCAGAGATGCATGGCTGGCCACACAGCTGCCTTTATTCTCACGTGGGGTTGTTTTCCTTCTTCTGTTTTCCTGATCATATCTTGTGCTCCTCTCATGCTCGACATCCAGGTCGCTTATGGTCACCATCATGCCCTCCCTCTCTGTTCATCAGTGGGGTCCTGCAGATGCGGGGTGGGGTGCAGGCCTGCAGCTGTCTCATAGATCACCTCCAAATGGTGCCTGAATCACCTCCTTCAATGTGCCTCCATGCAGGCATGCAGGCGACAGCCATATGTCCAGGAACACACACACACACACACGCAGCTTCCATCTCGAGCTTAAGATAAGATTGGAGTGTGATCGGATTTAAATGAGACCCACAACCCTCAACACACTTTCTCCCCAACACACACACACTAGTTAGTGTTAAATCCTGTAAAACACTGACAGATCCTGTGTGTGTATCTAGCGACTTAAGGTGGACCTTCAAGGTTTGTAGTAAGTGAATCTCCAACGTCAACAAGTCCATTTTTGCACCTAATTGGCAGAACTGTGTCCATGGATTGAATCACACTGCACGCTCTAACAGGAGGCAAACACATCTGATCAGTCGTTATTGGCCGATGACAAATTAGTCATTAGTGTCCAACATTTTCAGCCCAATCCGATGTTTTGCTTCTGTCCACGCACCAGCTGACATCGATACGTCGCTCAGCCCGCGGAATAACAGCTGAATGGACCGGGCGACTTTTCGATCACACTGCGTACAGTGTGAGCACATGGCGTATCAGTTTCTAGCTGAGATTCTACAACTGCAGAGAAGCACCTGCTACGTATCTGATGTCCTCCGAGCTGTTCCGTACCAGCGGGAGGCACGCCGCAGTGCCGTGGAATTAGAAAGAATCTCAGACAGTCTCGCTTTAATGAGACACCGGCTTCGAAAGGCTATACTGTCTGTCAAATGTTCGGCTACGGAGATAAAAGTGTAAGAGAGGATAGCTGGCATCAAACGATGCACACACACACATACTGAAGTTGCAGAAATAGACACAATTCAAAAAAATCTGCAGCTGCTGCACTATATATTGTTCATTTTACTTCAATCAAGCGATGAAACTGAAAAATCTCATCAGTTTCTCAAAGCCGGGTGACCGCTTTAAATGTCTTGTTTTTGTCTGATCAACAGTCCAATCTCAATTCATGATTCAGAAATTGCTGATTCATTTTCTGTTGATACACAGATACCAACCTCACACAACAGGGATTCAGCAAACAAAAAAAAAACATATAGCGCGATGGCGTGCGCTTATTTCGCCGTCATTCGTGTGCTCCTGTCGATTGTAAAGTCAGTTTATTCGTTGGACGCTGAGGCAAAATGTACTTATGATCTGCAATAACACCCTCGTTATTGTGCTTTTGTAATCTACCATTAATTTAACAAATGTGGTTTACGTTTAAGACTAAAATATGATGTAAAACACCAGTTGTCACTCAGTTTTGCCTCGTAGCGCTTCAATGTCACATTATGGAAACATAATCAGGATTCTATGCATAAAATTGAGCCACGCATGACATAACCTATTTCCAAAGTAGTCCCAAGGTCATAATAGCAGCAGAGTCTGGTACACTAAAGACGCACAACCACCTCACTTTTACAGTAATTATCTCCCAAGTGTAGCTCATGCGCGCACACACACACACACACACACACACACACACACACACACACACACACACACACACACACACACACACAGCTGAGACTTCCTCAGGGCCGTATGATCTCAGAGCGCTTTTGCCCTTCTAGAGTGACATCTCTCACTTTTGTCCGCTCGATACTGACGCACAGTGATGTCACCTGAAAATGTGAGCTGAAACCGGACTCTGACACACACACACACACACACACACACACACACAAACAAACACACAATGCTTGACCGAGAGAGCGCTTGCCTCACAGCGAGTCGTTTATGCAGGTGAAGCACCGTACCTGTGTAATTCATACTTCAAGGAGGATGGGGATGGGGAGGGTGTCTCACCCTCATCTAACTTCACTGCTGTGTCTTCATGCTTATGCTTCTTCTTTACACCCCTCTCTCACCTCACCTGACTCTTTCTTCTTCACCGTTTTCTTTCAATGGACCCTCACCCTCCAGACACTAACTCAGCCAGGCTTGTGATGAAGGAAATGGAGGTGGTAGTTGTGGAGGTGGTGAGGGTCTTTTATTATACAAACAGTGAAGGGCTTTGGAGGCCCCATTGAGGTCTGGAGCCGGGAATGGGGACGCGACTGAAAGCGCTGCACTCCCTAATGAACTCGAGTGGCCCATAGAAGCGGGGCCTTTTCATGGAAGCCAAGGAGGACAAAGTGTCAAAACAAGCCCAGCCCCTCTTCGTTCACAGGGGCTAAACGCCGCCTTTTGACTCTGTGGAGTGTGGGCATCTGAAGGGGAGGCCATGAGGAGAAAGCAGGGGGAGGCAGAATGTACTTGTTAAAACAATGGTCTCTTAAATCAAGCACCCCTCCTTGCCTCTCGTCTTCTCCTTAGCTCCTCTGCTCCCGCCTCCCTAACCCCCCCCTTGTATAGCCTCGACTTCCAATTAGACCTACTCTTGCACAAGCAGTTGAAAGCCCCGTATATCGCAGGGGCCTCAAAGGAGAGGCTTTGGAGTTGCGTCTCTGTAGCAGTGTTGCCTCTATGAAAGGTCTTAGTATTCAGGGGAGAGCCTTGTTTGGGCTCCTAAAAGCACTCAATCTGCCACCGGGGACTTGTGTACCATCATGTCCCCTCCGCTCGCCGCCTCTACACTCCCTTCTTCCCTATTTCTGAGCCACTCCACCCCCTCCATTCCTCGTCTTTTCCCTCTCCGTCCCACCCTCGGCCGAAACTCTTTCTTCAGTTTGTGACCCCTCCGTCGCTCCTCCATGCTTGGCTGCTCATGGGGCCGGGGCAGGAGCCGTGCACAGGCCGGGCCCATGCGCCGCTGCCTCCCTCCCTTAGTTGTTTAGCCATGGATGAAAAGCGGAGACAAATATGTCTGTGGTTCAAAGTCCATCCCGGCAATTACAGTGACTGATTAAAGAGTTGGCCTACACAGGCAGGCAGCTATGTATAATACTACAGCTCCCACTCAGTGTTTCATAACAGCACCTTCAGAATAGAACTGAGCTCAGCAGTGCCTGATAAGGACCCATGGCTGGCTGAGTCCACTGTTTATGGTGAAGTGATCGAGAATTGGTGCCATAAAAGGGGCCACGATTGTTTTACGGCCAGAGTTTAATATAAGCAGAGCAGACAGTGTTCTTAATTTATTCCTGTGCATTAAAGTCTAAAGACACAGTTGGGGATTGATGACTAGACTAGCTCCACAGCAATCCATTAGTCCCATGTTATGACTTTATGATGTTTTTTTGACAGGCGTGACATAACAGACATTGCTAGGACGGGAATTTGGCAAAATTTTAAAGATAATAGGTTTATCTATCTAGGTTTTCTCAGGCTGGACTGCTTCCAATGCTATAAGGCAGCCTTGTGCCTCCAACATGCAAAGTCATCATGTTTGTGTCAAACGTACGTCTGTCTTGTCTTGCCAAACAAACTCCAACAGTCTCTCAGCACCAAACCCTCTGCCTTCCAAACAAAGGCCCCATTGTTTGCTGTTGTTTATCTGCAGAGTCGTACTTAGACGTTTGATTAACCTTGGACTTCCCTGTCATCATCGCATGCAAAAATGGTCTTAAATGCAGGACTGCGATTTCAGCAAGGGACCATTTTCAAATGTCAAAACATAAGGAACGTTTCAAAGAAGGATTCAAACATTACTTTAATCTTTAAGATTGAGATTCTTTTGAAGTTCTCATGCTGCTGTACTTACTCTATAGCAGCACCGTCAAACAAGTATGAATCCGACATTGGTAATGTTTGTTGGAAAGATGACTCTCGTTGAAGAAACGTTGATTTGGTTCGATTTTGTTGTTGATTGAAATCTTGGATTACTGCCATTATGATTATCTTTTTGTTCCGTGACTATAATTTTGTCTTCAGTATACAGGAATTTCATGTCAGCAGCTGAACAATATCGCATTAATGCAACCACTGTTGGAAACCGAAACCTAGAAAACATCCAGGGCAACACAAAGAACTGATAATCTTCCGGTGCTTTCCACTTGTGAATGCATTCGCTTCATTCAAATCGCCGTGATGTATGCTGATGTCGTCCTTGGCATATAAGTGAGGAGTTATTTTTAAAGCCTTCTTTTAAAAAATAATCGAGAGACGGTTGACTTGCTGGAAGGAAGAACAGAGAAAAGAGAGAAAGAGATGCATAATGAGTGATACAGTGTTACAGTGACTTTGCCTGAGGATTGTAGTAGCCAATCCCAGGGGCCAGAGTTAGTCTTCATGCCTCGAAGCAAAACTCTGGGAAGCTTATAATAATAACAACAAGATTCTCCACCAGAACCAGGGGAACCATCTGCCTGGATTGACGCGAACTTAAGCGGGCGTAACAATACTCTGCAGACAGTCGGCACTAATTGGGTCAGCATGATTTTCACTTTTGTTGCTAGGTGGTTGATCTATGGGGCTTCTATTCTGAGAGGCGCCTACTTAAGTTATTGTATCGGCCATCAAGAGACAAATCCATCTATGTTGGGCAAAGTCCATCGTCTCACGTCGTCCTCATTTTTAGTTAGCCCACATTTTATTTTAGAGAGCTCGCTCCATATCACAACCACAGCCCAAAATGGGCTCTCTCAAAGGCTTGTTCCACTTCTTTTGTCATTCTTGTGTATAAATGGCATCAGGAGGCTTTGGCCTTGAGTGTTTACTTTCTGTTGTGGAGACAAATGGTGGAGAAAACAGGGAGAACTAAGGACGTGCACACTGGATTGTGGACCAGTCAGTTACAGGCAAGAAACTGTGTTTTCTTAAAGCTAATCCATACAGTACATCTGCATTTTTTGCCCCAGGTTAAAGGAGAGAAGCGTTTAGTAGTAAAGGTTTAAACTTCTAGAAGTCATATGGAACATGTCAGACCATCCTGTCACACAAAATTTGGTTAATGCTTTTCCTCTTGCCCAGATTGGACAAAGACAGAAATCTTGAGCATCAGTCAGCCCAAAGGCTCTTGCATAGCTTCGCATCGGTGGCAGATGCTGCGAGGGTTCACTGCTCCTAAGTTATAAGGTGATTGCCGATAGAGCAGGCAGGGATGTTTTTTTTTGTCCAGACCTGGAAGACTGGGGCTGCTTACAGATCCTGTCCAGGTGTTAGCCTGGGAGGGAGAGGAAATCTGGGGCACAGTTAAATCAGAGCCAGGCCTGGACCCGGCCCTTCAGGCTGGAGCAGCACGCTGTAGGTTGGACTCGACTTTTGAAAAACTCTGGTCGGTGTCCAAACTGGCCTGTTCATTTTCACTCTGTCACCATCCTCAGATTAGACCTGGGTCAGCGGCCTTCTTTAAGGTCCAACCTACACTTCTAATACTTACTTCTCTATGGATTTACACAGCCGTCCTCCTGTACTATACATAGACCGGGAGTTAGGGCACACTTACATATACCTCTCGACAATGTCAGTCAGTGGCCTCTCTGACTACCTGTCCTCCGGCAGGCTGCTTTAGATGCTCGATTGATTGTTGTAACCTTGGCAGCGGCACAGAGGCAGGGACACACTTTAGAGCAGTGTTCATAAAACACAGTCGCTTCTAAAATTGCTCATTAAATAGGGATGCTGTGTGGGCTCTTTTTCGCGTAAGAGAGCGGCGCATACGGCTCTAAAAGCATATCTCAAGTTTTTTTTCTGCTCAGCGGTGATACATTAATTTTATGTCCGTGTTTAGGCTCGCGTTTAGGGTCACGGTTAGTCTCGAAGCAGCTGGCTTTTTCCACCAGCTCTGCGGTTTCGGAGAACCGATCTGCTTGCTATAAATCTGGTTATAGCTCAATTGTCTGGAGCTGTACTGTACTTCACCATTGTTTTCCAAGCAGAGAGATGGGCTTTAGTTTTAGAGCAGGGAGGCAAAGGTCACGACTGGTGGCTTCAGGACATCAGAGGTATCTCCCTCCTGTGCTCTAACACAGTCACTTGTGATAAATCCTCGACAGGTGCCGCAGCTCAGTGCAAAGTCTCGTCCACGCTACGTGCATTCGCCTCTGTTGTACGCAGTTTTTTTTTTATGTTGTGGGTGTGTGTGTGTGTATATGTATGTTAGACAGGTGCCAGGGTGCAGTCAAGTTGACCGGCAGTTGCAGCAGCGGGCTGAAATAAAAAAGGTTCAGCTGGCGCCTGGCGCCCATAGTGCTCTACTCAGATATGTGCCTCTGGCAGTGTGCCACAACACACACACACACACACACCCACCAACCAGGAATCACTCAACTAAACCCTGTTGATTGTAACAAATACACACGTTTACTCCTAAACAATTGCACCCACATCTTCCTTCCTCTGCAGACTTTCTTAAGTCCCTCAGCTGCCACAGCTGAAGCTGGCACCCCGCCTCCAGCCCTGCTGTCACCCCTGGGTGTTCAGGTAGACACCATCATCAGGCTGAGTGGTGCCAGCCCGTTTTATAATTGGATTTAGTGTTGGCACTCTTCCGTTGCCCCCCTACCCTCCCATCAGCCGGATAGCATTGATTTATGAGGGAGGCCTGGGAGACTGTATGTGACCGAGTCCAACAAGCATCACGCCGCCACTGAGGGCTTTGTTCCCGCTGTTAGCTTCTCCTCTATCACTGGGCTGAGTGCTGCTGTGCATATCTGGAAATACACTTACTACTAATTTAGATTGGTGCGCGTGATATCATTTTATTACTTCTCCTTATCTGCTAAGCTGATTAAAAGTCAGTCACAGTTGGTTTGTTTTTTGGACCTGCCAGAGGACGAGGGTGGGAATTGCGGGATGACTCTTTGTTTTTGAGCTTGTGCGTTGGTTTCATCTATAGAAAGACATAGACAAGAGAGACGACACATTCTAATAATAGATTTTGCCAGATATGTTTCATATTTGCTATCAGAATTCAACCCTTATCACCATTCCAGTGTCTACATGCCACTGAGCCCCTCCACACGTCTTTTTCAAGTGTTGGGTGTCAGCGCCTTGCTTTCCCCCCTCCTCCTCCTGCCTCAGGGGGTTTTTGGGTGGATGGCTATTCTTGGCGGAGGAGTGTGCTCGCTCACTATCGCACACCCTCACCCCCTTCCCGATAACCCTTTACCCCCACACCAGATGACCTGTTGCCCTTCAGAGGAGAACGCAGCGGTCACGCGCCTCGGGACTCGCAAAAACACAGACTGTCTGACCACTTAAGCAACATAGAAGCAGCCCTGGAATGTAAACAGATGCTCCCATTACCCTTGAACTGCCTCTGACCTTGGTGATGAATGACGGTCGGGATAATAGGTGGATGTTGTACCTGTCATCCACCTTCTGGAGCGGTTTCTCAGTCGAGCAACTGGGGTGGAGGAGGACTGAGGTCTCTAACGCACCACCTCGACAGGAGACCACCTTTAAAAAGCGCCTGACTTGCTGACATGTATATAGACTGTGTTTTTCACTCACATAATTAGTTTTCTGGCTCTGTGACCCACAAAGATGCGAGTCCCTGACAGAAAAGAGAGATTCCCAGTGGCGGGGTCACATGACGCACACAAACTGTATTTCTCCCATTTTGCATAATTAGATTTTACATTGGCGACCCTTCAAAGATGTCAACCCTGAAAGGAATACAGAGCCGCCGCCGCCACTGCCGCCAGTGGCGAGTCACATGATGGGAAGAAGCTTTGAGTTAAATCGGAGACAATGTCCATGGAACGTCAAGTGCTGACCTCGTGTTCCTGATCAGTCAGACGACTCAGGGCTCGGCGTTCTGCAACAGAGCCACCATTCACAGGCAGTGACAGACTGGCTAACCCACTCCGGGTCCAGAGACAACCACTGCTGACACAGCTCTAAGACAAACACATGATGCACTTCTGAACCCTCGTAATTCACTTAGATCCAGTTGAAACATGTACCATCATACAAAGGGCATGAACTCAATTATTTCAAGGACTCAGAATACAATGATAACTTAATACTTGAAGAGACACAATTCTTTTGTCTCAACGGGAGGGTTGACAAGTAAATGAAGAGAAGATGTTCTCGTTAGCGTGCTTCAAATCTATGAAAGTTGATTTCTTATTTTGTAGTTTAATGAATTCAGACAGACACACAACAAATCACTGCAGAAACATGAAGACATAATTTGAAACTACGACTACAAATCTGCCACCCATTTGCCCTCATGGAGGGTTAAAGGAAAAATTTCCACCCTCTGGTACACTGCTGCAATTGTCGAACTGCTTATTATTTGACAAAGCGTAATTTATGTCTTTCTGTATACCAACTTTCTTTCTTCAATTTGGTTCATCTACTACTTAAGTTTATGGTTTTCTCCATTTCCCCGAAGCACTTTTTTGAAAACTCTCAGAGAAGAAGAAGGGGTCCAAACATGTTGCATCCAGCAATGCTTTTATGTCTTTCACAGAGAGACAATAGTTGTAGTGATTACAATGATGGCATAGTTAAGAGCAAGACTATTTCCAAGAAAAATAACTCATGATCCCGCTCCTAATTACTTCCGCTAAGAGGTTATGTTTTTGGTGCCGTTTGTCTGTCAGGATTACAGGAAAAACTATGTGAGAACATGGCTTGTTGTTGCGTTGCTGTCCGGTCTATTTAAATGCTGGTAGAGAAGCTGGCGGACAGCATCTAAAAATACTCTAGAAAACAGCAAAATCGGGTTAGAAGGTCACATTGCTGATTATTTTTAAAAGTGCTCAGGTGTTTTTTTTTTTTTACTTGAAGGCAGAGAATAAAGCCAAATAATTGAGAAATTGTAAAGCCGCATCCATCACTCACACCAACACATCTTTGCTTCACTCGGTGTTTTAATGTTTCGAGTGCCGTAGTTTGACCTTTTTTTAGAGCTATTTATTTTTCAGGAAATGGGATGAAATCAAAACTGAGGCGCAGAAAGCCGCTGTGGATCATCAAAAACAACAAAAAAGCACTGACGAGTTGTTAAAACCGCCCACCGTAGCGAAGGTTGAGTGGGCTTATTTTCCCATGAAAGCTACTACATCACTGAATATGCTTCACGTTCTGTATTGAAGTTGCTTTGCTGTTTCTAAAGACAAGTACAGCGCTGCTGTTAAAAGCAGCAGCAGCAGCTCAGGAATCTCTGCGCCAGTGCTGAGTCATGGACGACTTAATGGTGTTGTGCCCTGTTTACTGTGTTTACAATGTCCTTGCAGATATTTCCATTCCTCTGGGAGGGAGACGCACTTCTTATCTGCAAAGCGATGGCACTACAAAGAAGGGGGAGAGAGAGAGAGCATTCGGAGAGAGAGAGGGGGCGACATCAAAAGGAAGAGACGCTAAATATACTCATCCCGTTTTTGGCACTACATGTGCATCTATATCTCGCTGTGTGGGCTTCACGAGAGGAAGCCGAACCATCAACACGTAACTGAGTCACTCCGCTGAGAGGTTCTCGACATAGTTCACTCCCATCGTGAGATGCCATTGGCGTAGGAATTGATTTATAATTCAGTGTCAGATTCAACTTGACGATAGCACTGTGACACAAGTCGGATATGTTGGTTTTAGACATTTGCCATTTGACAAAAGCATGTTTACATTTGTTAAGGTAAGGTATCTAAAAGGACAAATTCTAAAATCAAAAAATATTACTGAAAAGGTAAAAGATTACCCAACTTTCTATGCACTGTCCTCACTATCAACTATTTTAGGAACCCAAATATCAGAACTTTCTTTCTACCTGGTATTTGCCATAGCATGTAGTTCTTAAAGGTCCAGTGTGTTGGATTTAGTGGTACCTAGAAATTAAGTTACAGACTGCAAACAAATGAATACTCTCCCACGCCTTACCCTCTTCTTCCAAGCATGTAGGAAAAACTCTGGTTCCGTAATTCACATCAAAAGCAAAAGGCATTATCTAGATCAGTGTTTGATTTGTCTGTTCCGGGCTACTGTAGAAAAATGGCGGTTCAATGTGGCGGACTCCATGAAAGCGGACCCACCCTCGCTGTAGATGTAAAGGGCTAATTTTAAGACAACAAAAACATAACGATTCTTATTTTCAGGTGATGATACATGACTGAAAACATACTAAAGAATAATGTATTCCATTCCTGCTAATAGATCCTCCTTAATTTCATGTCAGCACATTCAGCTCTTGAGGCTAAGTTGGACGAGCTGCTGCACCGTCATCCTCTAATTCGCAAGACTAAATTCATCTTTACGGCTGCATCTCAGCGATGGCCAACTGTTAAGTAGTGGCTGCTGTGGAGAAATGTTGGACATCAAACCCCAGAAAGGGGAAGTAAAAATCATGGAAAATGAAAGAAGTGTATTCCTGCCTCGCCCATGAATCTAAACACTCTGCTTGTCTTCCATCCAGCCACTTCATTACTTCCTTATCCATCACACACCCATCTCTATATCACACTGCTGACTTTGCCAAAGGCTTAAGGAACTATTGCCAAACACCAGCCCTTTGTGTATAACCCTTGCAGGGACACCGGGACACTGCTATTGATAGAATAGCATGAATGTTATCTTGCCATGTTGGACTTTGGATTGAATGCGGCTCAGATTTTAGGAGCAGTTGGCGCTGGAAGGAAGAAGACTGGAGCTTTGCCAGACTCTCCCTTTCCTCAGTCGAAGTCTGGCTGTCTGGTCCTTGGTGTAACCTTGACTGCGCTGTAGATCGTTGCGCAGACGGACGTCAAGTTCCAGATCTGCTTTAAGCCAAGACCGTTCACGCCAGACTGTCCCAGCCAAACAAGAGTCTCTGTCTCGTCTGGCCCTACCTCATGGTGGTTGTAGAGCTGTGAAGACTGATAGCTGATGTGCAAGTAAACAGAGGGTAGAGGGTGGGGGAACGTTTTGCTGAGGATCAGGACCTCGATATGCATCCAATATGTTGTTCTTGTATATTTGTTGATTTGATCTAATGAACCAGAATTATCATACACACTTCTCACGGCAGCGCCTCATCCAATTTGGCTCCATTTTTTTTTTTTTTTTTCACTAGTTGGAAAACCAAACAGTGCCCCCGGCGGTTTCTTCCTTTGTTGTTTGTGAGCACGGCCAGCTGTTTATAGACGTTCTTTGCCTCTGCCTGTAGTCCTGTCAGAGGCCTGTTTTTTTTCCCCCCTCAGCTGTGCTGAGGTTCTGTGTGCTGCTGGCTGTGGTGCTCTCAGATCTTTAGTGGTTGACCTCTCCAAAACGCTGGGCTGGACTTGGACACAGTTGTGGTCATTGTGCTGGTAGTTAATGATTCTGCCCCTCCATTTTCACCCTGCAGTCTCCTTCAGTTCCGCCGCCTCCTTTATAGAGTCAGGAAATGGCTGCCCCGAATGGATGTTAACTTCCAGGTCAGTGGACCCAGGGTTGAAGGGTCACGGTTGAGATGAGGCAGCCATAAATCGGCTGACCGGGCAACTTTTTGTGCCGCTTGATGATTTCGGAAACCTTTTTTGATAGCCGGCTCGCACAAAAAACACATCTGCAGATGTGTGTGGCACGTGCATGAAAATATACGAATGTGTGTTTGTTAGCATGCAGAGATAAGAGAACATGTGTGACAAGCTCTCCACTTCTGTTTTTTGCTTGATCTCTTTCTTTTTCTTTCTCCTCTGCTATCCTCTGATCTCTTCCCACTGTTCTAGCTTTCCTCCTGCTCACTTCTTTCTTCCCTCTCTCCTGCTTTTTCACCTCATTGCTAAGCAACAATGACAGCCGTGACAGATCTGTGCTTTGGCTCACACAGTGTCACATCTGACTTTAGCCAAACCCCCTCCCACATAAACACACATACACACACACATGCTATACAACCGAAGTACCCTGCTGGTTCGCGGTTTATGATACTGAACCCCAACCCCCCTTTTTCGAAATGGCTCCCTGGTCAGCACCCCCTCGCTGAGGTGACAGGAGGGAAGCGTCCAGCTGGATGGAACTGTTGTGTTCCTCTCCTGAGGGCTTTGATCCTTTGCCCTTCATCCCCCAAATCAGTGCCTGCCCTGCCAGCCTGGAGAGGGGGGCTGGGTTGCTCCTTGATTTAGCACTGTTTGCCCAGCCCACAGGGACAGAGGCCCGAGGAAGCCAGTGTTGGAGAGGTATGATACATACTTGTGCGGGGCTGTGTGCGACAGCTGGGACAAGGTGGTGGCCCTTTCTCTAGATCGGCAGCCCTCCAGGCGCCCCACCCACCTGCCTCCTGCCTTAACGTCCCCTAACCAGCGCTCCTCTCAGCTCTCCTCAGCTCCACGGCGCAGACGCATTGTCTCTAAGCCCCTGCTCGTCTCTGGGGAGCCGAAGGGAAAAGGCTGAGGCTCCTCGCTCTCCCTCCTCGGTACCCCTGATCCCGGCCCCATTTTTAAGGCTTTAAGACTGACCTGTCAGCCACTCTCTCTTCCCAGAGTCAATGCAGGCCGGCCCCTCAAAGACCCATCCGCATCGGCCTTCTGTTTGAACAGGCCCCACCAAAAGACCCCTTGTGCTGCCCTTTGTGTGCTCATAAATAAGATCAGAGTTAAAGTCCCTGTGCTCTTGTGTCCAGAGACGGGCCCTGTGGGCCAGGAGGACTAATGCCGCTTGGCAGGCCTATCAATCACAAAGCTCCTCCCAGAACGTTGACCAGCCTTGCAAATGCCCGATGCCTAGCTCACTACATGGAGCTTATAGACGCACACAATTGTAGCAAGATGCTCAAATAAACATACATATACATATATTTACTAAGGTTGGGTGGTGGAACATTTATACCAAGGTGAGTACTTGCTGATCTATTCGATACCTGACTGGACATGTTCATCTAGATAGTTTATTTTTATTGGTTATTCATAAAGATTCCCAGTTTTACTACATAAATGATTCATGCACTGAAATAGAATTTTCCCCACCTCAAATCAGCAGATTGCTGCTTGGACAGCAACAGTTATGCCCGTCTGACTCTGCTTCGCTTGGTTCTTTTCTTATCTGACACTCCTTGCAGTTAAACCCTGGCCAGACCATCGAGCCCATCAAATCTCAGTGTATCCCTGCAGCCACTGCCCCGTCCAGGAAGCTGTCTTTGCAGTCTAAATCAGCCCAGATTTATAGCAGGGCTTGGCTGGAGCAGAGCTCTGCTTAAACAATCGTCTGTCTTGTAACTTAAGAGCCAAATAAAAAAAAAAAAAGAGATAGTCTCCTATCCCGGCGTCTGGATGAGACGTCCCAGAGCTGGAGGCCACCACATGTCCGATGAGGAAAAACATGGCCAACACCGTAAAACTCTGGCCTCCTCTCTTTGACGACAGATGAAGGAAGGAGGAAGAAGGAAGGGAGTAAGTGAGCGAAGGTCAGAGAGGATGAACTTGAAGACTGAACAGAATAAAAAATAGACCAAGGTTGAAGGACTAATGGATGCGTGGGAGACGAGTAGGAGAAGGCAGGACAAGTTAACCGTAAGGAGTCGAAAAGGCAACGGGCTGCAAAGAGAGGAAGGAAATAGGTTATCAAAGCAAGCCATTACGAGTGGATTAGGTGAGGGGAAGCTGAGCTTTAGCAACAAACCGGATTACACAATATCACTGGCAGCTCATTTAACTGTGCTTAAAGATCCCTGAGCCCTCAGCTGGATGAAGAGAAGCTTATAGTTAGTCAGTTGAAGAACCTGAGGCTCTGGATATTTTCTCCCCAGGAGCTGGATGATAGTCAAACAATAATTTACAAAGTGTTGTTACATGTTTGTAGCACTTCTTCAACTTTATGGCTCGGCACTTCACAGTGGAGCTCTTGCACTGAGCTCCAGGGTGGAAAGTCAAACCATCTATAGGTCTGCAGTGAGGGATCGAGCACGGGAAAAACCAGGCATTTGTTGTACACGGAGACAGACAATTGTTCAGCATGATCTCAGGACATATCATATGTCCTGGGGTGAGAGGCTGTTTGCTCCAGGTCCAAATCCCCCTGTCATGACGATTACATGCGTGTCCATGTGTCTGGAGCCACTGGCCCACCTGTTCTCATTCCTTCATCATCCAAAAACAGACAGAGATCCTGGCATGGGGTAGATGGGGACAAGAGGTCAGCACTGATTTGGGGTTTTTTTTACAGTCTTGCAGCCTTTATGGATGTACTCTGCAGCTCGTTTGGGGTTTAGCAACAGTATCAGCGGATGTCTAAACATTGTCCTTGTTACAAAGTTGGCAAAAACGTGACCGAATTTATTTAACAGCACACAACACAGCAATAAAAAGAGTGCTCCAGTTCTTTTCAATGTAGTTGGAGTTAGAATATAGAGGGTTAAAAATGTGTTTTAAAGTTTTAAGGCAGCGCAACATCAGTTATTGAAATGAGAGAAGATGGTATCATAGAGCGGCATTACGCCAGGTAATCACACAGCCAAGGAACCTTGACTGCAAATGCTAGGATACACTTGGAGTGTAATTGAGGATGTAGGGACTACTGGACCTGTAGGCTTCTTTTAAATAAAACAAAGTCATCACAGACTTGGGTAGTAGAACCAGGGCACAGCCATGTAAGGCTTTAAATGCGAGGAATAAGATTTGAACAAAGGACAGAGACAAAAGCTTGGTGAAGTTTCCAAGCTAAGCTAAAAAAATGCCGTGTCCTCCAATCATATCTATAGGTAGAAGGGTGGGTGGGGCGAAAAACCCCTGAGACAAGATGAATTGTGGATAATGGCGCATTCTTTTGGCCCACCAGCCTTCCCTCATTCGTTGTGTTGCACCAGGTTGTATTGATGAAAAGTAACAGATGTAGTTGCGTGATAAATGACAAAGTCTTGGGAGTACATTTCAGCATACTTTCTCACCTCTGCACATGTGGCCAATCGCTGTGAAACGTCGTGTCGGATTGTTGGTTTCAGCTCCCGAGATCAGAAAGGTTTGTCGGAATGGCGTTTCAGACGTTGTTTGACGATCCAACAAGGACTGCACACTGATGCTTCGGAGGGACTCGAGGTTTTTTGTGATAGGTCACATCTGAAGGGCCAAATAAAACAATCTCGTGTTTTTCAAAACATCCTGGTGCCGTGTCACTTTTTAGTACTGCAGTAGAAGTATTTGTTTCAGATAACTAAACCTGGTATCATAGTCAAAATCTTTTGGGAGTTTGCCTGCAAGTGGAAAGTCGGCTGGATTCAGCCTCTTGTTTTTTTGGCTGGGTCCAGAGAGATGTTTTGGTCTGGGAGTCTTTATAGAGAAAAACTGCTTTTCCCCCCCTGACAGAGTGCCTTTAAGAGCACAGGAGTCAGTCTTTTTCTGTATATGTGCGTGTGTGTGTGTGTGGAGAGGAAGCCTTTGGAAAGTGCTTTTTAACAAGTGTGAATAGAGTCATCTCTGGCTGCTTCTGTGTTTCATGTGAGACTCAACCATTTTTCCTCTCTGCCTCTAATCAATCACCAAAACCTCTCTCCCTTCCTGCCCTTGCTATTTTTCTTCCTCCTCTCTTTTTCTGTGGGATCTCTTTCCTTACCCCCCTCTTATAAAGTAAGAGGAAGGTGGTGGTGGTGGTGGTGGTGGGAGTGAGAAAGAAAGAAAGAGAGTGAAATACAGAGAGAAAGAGTTCCTCCAGTGTTTCTTTAACATGTTTAACTGTGGTCCAGGCTGCCCGGGGGCTTTTGTCTGGGACCCGCAGATCCCCACTGGGCATTGTGGGAGCAGCTCCGGGCCGCCGGGGATTGTGGGAAAATCCATGGAACCGGTTACAGGGATCAACAAATGAAACGGAATATGGAG
The DNA here is from genome assembly GCA_036365135.1 of Miichthys miiuy. Classification (NCBI taxonomy): domain Eukaryota; kingdom Metazoa; phylum Chordata; class Actinopteri; family Sciaenidae; genus Miichthys; species Miichthys miiuy. Next base: position 27,576,795 of record CM071603.1, read on the forward strand.
CTCCACCAACCACCAACACCAACACCATCATCATCATCATCATGGTCATCATCATCATCATCATCATCATCATCATCATCATCATCATCATCATGATCATCATCATCATTCGTTGCTCTAATTATGTGAAAACTTTAATGATTTCTACGTGAAGAGAACCAGCCGTTGCTCTGAAGCCAATCGCGCCACACGCATTAACGGCGTCTGGTGATTGTTTTTTTAAGCACGACACAAATGTGCTGCTCCCAGCTACATGAGCTCTGCTCGTCCGCTGCGTATTGCATTTACTGAAAACTACACTGCGCTCGAATGCAGCATATATCTAAATGATGTCAGTTGAAAAGCTGCAGCGGAGTGTCGAAGCTGAGCTGTTCTCTTCTGTCGTTGGCTCAGGCTGTCAGTGGATAAAGCCCCAGTATTGCTGGTTTCTTTGCAACTACTGATGGAGCGTAAATTTTGCTTTTAGAAATTATTCACGGCACGCTCAAATCGTTCTGCAGAAAATCTTGAAGACCTGTTTTTTTCCAATATAGAAGTTAGTTCTTGCAGCACATTTGGCCAACACACGTCAGTAAGGGATGATGTTGCATCGGGCTGCCTCCATGTCTCGACCCCTGCTGTGCCAACAGCGGTCTAACGCGAAACGCATGAAGAAGTGACATCTAAACGCGGCAGAACTTCTTATCGCTCTTAACGCAGGTGCACGGTGGTGGCAGGTGATATGGTGGTGTTAGTGAGATGAGATGGGATGTTGTTGGTTTAGTTCACTGCCCCGTGTTGGCCCCCTATAAGGTTGGAATGCCTTGACAGGAGGAGGAGGAGGAGGAGGAGGAGGGAGTATTATGGGGATGGGAGTTTGGCTAGTGATCTCTTTCTTCCTCTTCTTTCCCTTTCTGCCTATATCACACACACACACACACACACACACACACACACACACACACACACACACACACACACACACACACACACACACACCCTGAGAGTTGCCATGTGGTTAACTCTAGCTCAAGTTCATTGTGGCTGGAGTTCCGGGAGGCGGTGGTGTTGCAGGAGGGCGTTTTGGGGAGCAGTAATTAAAGAGCTTTGAGAGAGGGCCCCTGCGCTCTGTTAGATGCATTTCACCTCCTCCCCCCTCCTCCTCCTCCCTCTCCCCATAATCCCCACAGGAATAAACAAATTGGGCTTTTCAGCCTGCAAGCTGGGCCTGGGGGCTCCTGTAATGGGATAGACCTGAGGTGTGTGTGTGTGTGTGTGTGTGTGTCGGACAGCGAGAGAGACTGTGTGCGTGAATACAAGATATGAGAGAGAGAACATGTGTTTCTTGGTCAGTTCTGTGTGTGTGTGTGTGTGTGTGTGTGTGTGTGTGTGTGTGTGTGTGTGTGTGTCCCACCACAAGTGCAGTAAGTGGCTAATTGCTCCCAGCTCAGTGGTGAAGTGTGCAGACGGACAAAGAGGGCCTCGGCTTCATTTACTTAATCCACGGGGTTTGGTATCTGAACCAGATTATACCGCGATACCTCTTAAACACCTGAGCACCGTGTGCGTGTGTGTGTGTGTGTGTGTGACTGAGCATGGCATTTTAGCTTTTATTAGATAGTAAACCAGAGTCCAACTGGACTTTGTATTAAAGGTCTTATTACTTTTGTATTTTTTTCCTCGTTCTATCAGTTATTATGAAGTTTTAGTGCGTGGATGTGGGGCTCATGCAGGGTTGGTGTTTTCCTACATTTCCCAGAAGGTTTAGTTGAACTTCTGGGCTGTTAACAACCTCGTAAAACAAATCTTTTGACCACTCGTGCCCCCTTTTTAATGTCATTGTAGAGACATCGTGTCCCCAGATCTCAAGAATTCAACCGCGCTGTGTCCTGTTTTATGTTTGTTCCCCGGCACGCACCTTCTTCCTGGATGGAACTAAACAACTGCTCCCTTCACTCTTTAACTTTTTGCACTTCATGCAACTTCATGTTTATTTCCCAACCCTGAATCCTCAGCTGGTACTAATCCATGCCGTGCACCTCCAAAACATTCTAATCGGATCACAAAGCACAGTGGCGTGATGTCAAAGCAAAGGACGGAGAGAGAGACAGAGAGAGAGAGTGCATCTAAATCCTCATCTTAAAGCTGATATGGGCTCATCATCACATGGCGGGCTGTCCTTTGATTTAACGAGAACAAGCAGCAGTTTTGTAGTTTGGTGTGTTTGCCATCGGGACCCAAGATTCCCACAACTGATCAGCTCTGAAGTGTGCCTGTGTTTTTTTTTTTTTTGGTGGGTAGGGGGAGGTTAAATGGATTCAGTCCATCTCCTTTTAATGAGCATCAAGCACATCTCATTTCACTGGCTGTCACACTAAAAAAAGAAAAATAGTCCCCCCCCCTCTCCCCTCTCTATCCTCTTCAGTTCCTCCACCTCCACTTCCAGTCTTTCAGGCAACTTCAGAGGGTTCTGCCATGCAAAGCAGCCAATGATTTACTAAAAGGTCCTTTAATCATTGCAGGTTTTATTCCCCCCAGCCTGTCTGGAGGTCAGTAATCGTCTCTCTTCCGCACAAAAGCGGCTCTGTTTGTCGTCGCGTTGTTGACAGAGAGAGAGAGAGAGAGAGAGAGAGAGGAAGGAGACTCGAGGCGTTTCAGCTTGTCGTCCTGCAGGTCTGATCAGGATCAGCAGGTTCTTCATTAAACATCAGCTCAGAGTCTCAGCTGCTTTGTTGTCCTGCAGAATGCGCGCAGATGTTGTTCTGTCACTTGAGGAAAGAGGTGGAAAAAGGAAAAAGAGAGAGAGAGTATGAGATGCCAAAAAAAGAAAAAAACTGAGTGACAAAAACAGCGATGAAGCTGGCATCCTGCTCCAATCCCGTCCTCTCTGCCTCAAAGCCGCCTCGACTAAAATATCTCTCCGTCAGAGAGGAATCGGCTTTGAAAGAAAAGAAAGCAAAGTTTGTTTGCGTCCTCATCTTCCCTCCTCTGTTCATCTCCACCCCAGATGCTGTTACAGTGAATGCACGATGCCTGCTTAAACTATGCATATCTGATCTCTCAGCTCGTCATGAAACGCTTCGTTTTGCATTTCATACAGGCCTGCCCCCCGCATCCTCATCCTCTTTCATTCACTTCTTCTATGCTACATAAAAATAGAAAAAAAAATAGGGCTGTGTGATGGGGAGGCTGATAGAGGAAGAGCAAGAAGAGGAAGACGTTGGTTCTTCTCTGATCCGTCTTTAATCAAAGTCTAGAATATTCCATCAATGGCCCTGTGTTTCTCTGTTGTTGCCAGCGTTCCTCCTCCACACTTCTTTTCCAAAGCACTGTGGTTAGTAAGCTTTCTTCACTTATCCTTTTTTTTTTTTTTTGTTTCCCCCCTCCTTTTACTTTATCTCTAAAGTGGGTTGCATCTGTTCTTCGTAAAGGTAAAGATCTTCAGATGCTGCAGAACGAGGGAGAAACTTCACAGAGTGATCTGTGACGAGCCAGTCAGGCGGGTTTGGGAGGAGGGCCATGAAAGAAAAAGCGAAGTCTGAAATAGAGAAAACTGAGAATAGTAAATTATCTTTGTCTGTGCCAACTCTGATTTCTCTGCATGAGCAAGGCTCGTGTTCCACTTTCAGTCCTTTTCCCTGCCTATTGAATGTACTTTCTGGCCTATGTGATTAATCATAGATATGTTGTGTTTGCATCATCAATAATTTCTTACTTCAGCGAGTGTTATATAAAAGTTTGGCTGTGAGGACAAATGAATATTTCTGTTTTTTTGGTGAAACTAGATGAAAACCAAAAATAAGTCTAAGAATAAAGCAGAATGCAAACAGGACTTGCAGCTTTGTGAGACAAGAGCATTGAGAGTTTGATAGTTTCAAATCCAAATCAAAACAAACTGCAACAAAGTGTTGGAAAATAGTTGCTGAAAACATGTGAAAAGACTTTGAACCATATATTACTGAAATGTGGAGTTAGAGGTTCAGTTTTTCACCAGTTTTCAGTCTCAGGATTTTGTGGGCGGTCCTTAAAGGGTGGCTCGATGACACGCTGAGGCGACCCTGAGCAGAGAGAAGAGATGAATTCATCTCAGCTCAGAGTGTTTCAAAGTCAGTCATGTCATTTTCTGAACTCATCTGACACGTTTCAGTCGCTTCAAAATGGCTGCTTGACTGCTCCCACGAGTGGGCGGGGCTTCAGCACATTCAGCGGACACGCCCCCCCCCCAGTCCTGGAGCTGAGAATTCATTTTTACCTGATTTTGACACCTAATTATATAAACTTGCCAATATTTTTAATCACTCAAATTTGGCTGGGCGGTTAAACAAACTTGGAACACATTATTCTTACGTTACACTGACTTTAAAGTCCATTTAGCTGGTTTTTATCAGTAAAGTAACAGACGATCATGTGATATGATAGAAAACTCCAGAACTGCTGCCATTGTCTTCTTAAAGGTCCAGTGTGTAGGATATAGTTGCATCTAGTGGTTTAATAGCTGCATTGCAATCTCCTCACATCACCTTCACCTTCCTAGTGTAAAGGAGAAACAACACGTGTTGTCTACAGTCAGTATTTAGTTTGTCCGTTCTGGGCTACTGTAGAAACAGTGTTTCAAGATGGCGGCCTCCATTGAAGAGGACCCGCTCCCTGTAGATATAAAATAAACTAATTTTTAAGTAACAAAAACAAAAAGATTTGTACTTTCAGGTGATTATACATGCATGAAATCATAGTTATGAATATTATTTTCCATGTCTGCCTTATTCTAAAAAAGGTCTCACACACTGGACCTTTAACTGTTTCCTGGATCAAGAATGAACCTTGCATAACCTCCAGGTAAATATTTGCCTGTTCTCCATGCGTGCTGGATGCATTCACTGACTGTGGGGTTTTGTCAAATCATTAGAAATGCTTCAGACACGCTGCTTGGCCTGCATACATGACAGCTTCTCAGTAAGTCCAAACTGTTTACAACATTCGCTGAAAATTACATAAATAAGCCAATTGCTTGAAAATTGTATCTGAAGCGGTTCTCAACACGCAACGCTACCTCAAAGGAGAGCGAGTGAGAATGCATAAAGGTGCAAACGTGCACTGAAATAAGTTTGATTCCAGAAAATGACACAATCATAATTTATAACCCCGATCACAGTAATTTGCAACATACCGTGTGTAATTATCATTTTTCCACGAACTGTGCAGCCTTACGCACGGCTTAATCCAACGACGACAGACAATCATTACAGTTATTTATCAAATGAATCCTTCTGCATGTTCACCTGACTCATCGCAACAGGGAAGCAGTGTGTGTTTGTCTGAACGTGTGTGTGTGTGTGTGTGTGTGTCTGTGTGTGTGTATGTGTTCTCAGTTGTCGGCCAAGCAGCCTGCAGGCACCTGAGCCAGCAGACAGGCCCAAACAGGCCCGACCGTAAGATCAGACCTCAGGCAGCACCTCTTCTGTCTTCTTACAGTCTGGGTCCTATCGCTATTCCCGTATTGTGTGTGTGTGTGTGTGTGTCACGTGGCCCAGACAAGTCCATTCTTTTAATCAAGGCTGGCTGAAAACAGACAGGAGCGATCTTAACATCACCCTCACCGGGGGGAAGAGCTGTCAGTCAGTCAGCCAGCTCGAGGAGGGGACAGCCAACAGAGCGAGGGAAGAAGAAAAGGAGAAAGGAAAAAGGAGAAAGGAAAGAGGGGAAGGCATAAATAAAGAACGCTGGAGATTTAGGACAGCAAGACGGAGGTGCGGAGAGGACAGAGCAGATAATTGAGGCATGTGCGTGTCAGGAGAGCGATTTACTCTGTCCTAACAGTAAAATATTACGCTGTCATTCCATTTGTCCGAAAGGCAGACAGTCTCTCAGGCGCCGTTAGTTATGGCCAAGACCGAAACAAATTTATCTGAATGAAAGATGTGATGACTGCAAGATGGACACATCGTGCTCACAATGTTGATGCATTGTCAACAATAATAGGCTGAAGAATGACCTTCATCTTCCCTCCCCGGATGAAAAACAGGACAGAACGTGATTCTTACAGCTGGAACTCATGAGAAACTGGACCCTATTTTTTGCACACAAAAAATATTTTGCTTGGCAGACATGGCAAAACTTATCTTGCAATTAATTTTATGAACTCATTAGAGCCCGCCACTTTCTTAGGAACATCCGTGCTGCCAATAAGATCTGACGTGAGTTTGTCTGAACTGGTGGGGTTTGTTTAAAATCTCTATTCGTCTTACTCCATCGGAACTATTTTTAGTCACATTCTGCAGATCGCAGTAATTAACTTGGTGAGTCAAATGTTATTATTACTCATAGAACTGATGGCCAAAACTATTAAAACAAGACTGACCTTGTAATAAATTGAAATTATCCATGAAACATCTTCTTTTCTACCATCCTCTCTTCTCCTTCTTTTTGCTTTCTTTCCCCTTCCCTTCTGTTCTGGGTGATGACTTGATCTGCTAAAGCTGCTGTCACAAGCTGACGGAGGTGGGGTGGGGTGGGGGAGCACATTAAGATTGATGTCTTCATATTCGAAATGCCTCGGGCCAAATTAACGTTTATTGAGTTACATCCTGATTTTCCTTTTATGAGGGTCTAAAACAGGATACCAGTCGCATCATACCAGGCAGATATTAAACAATACACAACAGCTTGGGACTGAAATATAACACACACGCACACACGCGCACTCTTGATTGTTTTAGCTTTTATTGTTGATCAAGGTGGGGAGCTTAACTCAGGATTACGTTGTTGTTGTTCCGATGATTGCGGCGTCCACAAATGAAACTTTGATGAGGGTTGTGCTTCCACCTCCTTATGGCTGTTGATGATCCATTAACAATAACACTGGAGCGTAATTATTATCCAGCTAGAGGGGATACATAACTGCATCTTCAGTTCGACGTAATCTGAAGGCTGCGGCGCATTAAGGCACCCCCAGACTGACAGAGCAAATATTTGCGCCGTCTATTTAAACGGGAGGTTTATTAGGGCGGCAGAGTGGGCCACTTGTCATTTTCTACTGCAGACGCGCCAATAGCTTTCCGTCATGTTTAACTTCTCCTCCGGAGTAAGACCTGAGCTGTGGTGCTGTAGAACACTCTGGCAACAAGAGCTGGGACAGATGCTCAAGTGACTGCTCTGTTTCAATGTTAAATTAACCAAAACCCTTAAAGCCCCTGTGTGTATATTTTCAGTCTCCTTAGTTCTTATTTGCATTAACAGATTTTTTGAATTTCTAGTCCACACACAGCGAATGTACAGTACAGTACTCGCAGCCAGTTTTAGATTTGAACATCCCTGGTATACGCAGATAATGGATTATGTGCACCATAGCAACAAAACCAGTTAGAGATGGCCTATAATTAGCCTAAGTGAAGCTGTACCTCTCCATCCTACACACAACGGAAAATTGAAAAAAAAAGTAGTTTAGTGGGAGTTTTGCTTTGCCTCTTAAAATGAGTTAGAGAGCTGCAAATTTACTGAGCGGTTGTCTCTAATTCAAAAAAAAAGGGAGATAAAAGCCTGTCATTAAATGAGGTACAGGGTTACACCTTTTTGTCACCTCCTTGTCAAACACCAGTCATCAAACGTTACAAATGTGCACCTTCTTTACTCAAAGTTTAAGTGCCAGGGATATGTGTATAAAAATATACCTTCTGATCGCTTATGACTCCAAAACTGCAGTATTTTTTTAGAGATGTTTGGACATTTCACCGTTAATAATGAACGTTTTTGTTGTTTGAATTCTACCCTAAACCCGGCAAGAAACAAGGAGAACAGAGAAACCTGATGACAAGGGAGAACGGAGAAGGAATGTTGCACCGTCACTGCTTATTTTCATTCCAACTTTATTAAAAATTTGCACGAGTCAAACTGAGCCGACTGTATCATTACACTGATAGTCTGCAGGGCTGAATTCAAAATGAAGACTTCAGTAAATGATTGACCCGAGGAGTTGCTCTTACTCTCTTTGTCAGACCTCCGTGAAGTTATGCGAGACCATGGCATCTTCCTAGTTTACTCAAATGATCAATCAGGCGGACAAGGTTCTGACTCTGCAGACGCCTCTAATTTCCTACAGCATAACGGATCTTCAACACTGCCCTTTCTTTGCCTTTTTCTCCTGTCTCCTTCCTCAAACAGACAATTGGTTTGTATTGATTTCTTGAGCATCATTCCCAGATGACTCATCCTCTCGCTTTGGGAGTCTGGCTTTGTGAGGAAACACTTTCTTCAGGTTTCCTGTTCTACTTTAGGGTGATGCTTGTCAAGGTGGAAGGTCCTGTCTGGGCCTTCAGGCTCAGAATAGTTGCTTGTGATAGTAGGTGGGAAAGATTTATAGAGTATTTGTTCTTTAAGAGGAATAACAACATCTTTAGTGGGGCCGAGGCTGGCAAGAGGTGTGCTGTGGCGCCCCTGAGGAGCATTTGGCCTTCCTCGACTGTTTTGTAAGCATTTGACAGGTGAAATAGTGTGGGAACTGCGGGGAGTGTTGCTTTAAAATGCTTTTTGTTGTGCTTGTCGGGGATGTGGAGGTGCCTGGTGAATGCTCAATAGCTCTGTAGGAGCCACTGGTGAATGGTTGGGTGCTGGGGGGGAAAATGGCTTCCCGCAAGAGCTGTGCAGATTGTTGCTGAGGCTCCTTCTTTGGGGAAACTGTCCACTGCTCTCTCCCCCCCCAACTGCTGACTCCCACTGAGGAGTGCAGGAACAGGGTTTTTTGTTATTGATTGATCAGACTGACATGTACTTTGCCTGTTTCTCAGCCTAAACCATTTGGAGGGTCGCCATGCGAACTGATGAGCCACATGTTCCGCCGAAGCCCAGCTCGCTCCTCTTAACATCCACCGCCTGGGGAAAAGACATGCTATGGAGTTTATTGTAATGGCACAAAGCTGTCTCGCTGTCCACGCTCATTTTCATTGTTTTCGCTGTTGTGTTCCATGTGTTATGGAAATCACAGTCAGTTGTAATTTTGTCCCTGACAAATATGCTATTAATCATACCAATAATTGCTTTGTTCACCCGCTCTTCGAGTTTTCTCCACATCCCTTCGGGCAGTAAAGATCTAGCAGGGCTTTTTCAATAATGGAAAGATGGTTTGGGTGAGGCATGGTGTGGGAGGATGAGTCACCCACGTTTTGATGATTGGGGAAATGGTAGGGTCAAATGGGGTCCTGAGAACCCAGAAAAATGTGGGGCGCTTCATGCTTCCTTTTGCCTTGATTCAGAGTGTTTGTCTTAGTGTTACCAAAGAGGATGAGAAGAGTTGAGGCAATGATGCGACGGATGGGAAATCAGGCGAAGATTTTGAGGTAAGACAGAGAAGAGAAGCGGAATGGATAAGAAGAAATGTTTTACGTCGAAGGAAAGGACTGATGGAGGATATTGGATGGATAAAAGAACGCGAGTTTTGCGGGAATAGCTTGTGGTTGCTTTTAGAGACGGAGAAAGTAAGGCAGAGAGTGAAGCGGAGAGAGGGATTGTTCAGAGCCAGCGCCTGGCGAGGGCCATTGTTCATCCTTCCCTTTTGAGCTGAAGGAGACAGGAGAGTTTCACACGCCACTCGCAGGCATCCTGCTGGGCAGCCCCGGAAGGGGGCTATTGCAGCCGGTAAAGAAGGCCTGGCCATAGGGATAAATTACTCTGAATGGAGGGGTCTGTGTTTGCCGTTTTCTCCTCTTTTTCTAAAAGGAGCCAGAGAGGGAAAGAATTCAACCCCAACCACAGGTTGTCCGCCGCTTCTGGAAAGGCTCTGCCTTCCAAGTCACCAATTTAACATCCCTCCACCCCCATCGCCCTCCAAACTCTCTCCACTCCCACCTCCTCTGGAATGCTCCGGGGTTTTGTTGTCCTGCAGGGACCGGGCAGTGTGTGTCTTATGAAACTTCATAACTTCAAGATGTGCATGTATTCTTATTGTGGAAAGGGCAATAAAATTAATCCAATTAATGGAACATTTGAATTACTTACAGACAATTCTTGAATGACATTATAAAAAATACATGCCCATGACCTCTTTAGTTCTTTTGTCTACTTTACATTCTCCTGCTATTTCACAAATTGTTTCATATGTGAACGGACTTTTAAAACTTTTAAAATATGGACCTACCTTTTAAAATAGTTGCTGTTTCAGTGACAATGATATTAGTCAACATGTTTTGAAGGTCTGTGGAGGTTGCCAATCATCCAGGTCATCTTTCTTCAAGAAGGGTTAAACCTGGGGCAACTGGACTTGCTTGTAGGTCTGTGTTTCGAAGGGGTTCTTTCTTGGTGAAGACTTTGACAGGGATGTAATTCAGCACTTATATAGCAACCTACTTGAGCTGCTTTTAATGAGAATATGTCTACAAGTATGCTGATTTTGTACATACATACATTGCACCAACTTCAGAAAAAGAAAAGTTCAAACTAGGGGTGGGCGGATCGATTTAAAATATCGATAGCATCGATACTAACGTTGGTATTGATTGATGCTTGTGTGATGAGATCGATTCTTACGTTTCAGTTTCTCTTCTGTACAACAACCGACTGGCTGTACAACACCGCTCTTCTCTCACTTCATTCATGCTCAGTTAGCCCCTCCCCTTTCCTCAGCTCCCCCCCTCCACTGCTACACTCACTCACTCACTGCGAGGCGATACCACGGGATGGAGACCCACTTCTTTGGTGGAAAACAAATGAGTCAACATTCCCCTCTCTGAGCAAGCTTGCCAAAAAACACCTGACTAATTGTAACATCTGTACCAGCAGAAAGGATTTTCTCCAAGGCAGGTCAGTTAGTAAGTGAGAGGAGAAGTTCAATAAAAGGGAAAAATGTAAACATGTTATTGTTTCTGAACAAAAACCTATAAATCTGTAGTTCTCAACAAGGGGACAGGTCCCAAAATGGGACCCTCAGGGGATAATTTCTAGGACACAGGAGGGCAAAAAGAGAGAGCCAGTAGGAGTATTTTCTTTTGTTTATTTATTTGCACAACTTAGTTAGTACATTTCAAATTGAAAAAATCTTGAGTTTGTTAATTGCAAATGCAGATTACCACCCCAAAAGGGAAATTTATGTTTTAGGGTTTTCTAATAAACATTTCTGAGTTACTTAATAAAATTTTATTTGCCTGAAAACTTTGTCCTGTGTTTTGTTATCATCATAAACATGATTAATTAAAGGAAAACGTACAAAATAATTAAATAATCATGAAAATTCATGTTTTCATTCAAATTTGCATATTGATGATGCATTCACTTAATAAATTATGATACTCTCCTCTCCCCTACACAAAAGTAGGTGGTAGTAGTAAAACGTATCGGTATCGACAATACTGGCCCTGTATTTACTTGGTATTGGATCGATACCAGCCCTAGTTCAAACTGCCTCACTACCAATCATGATACCCGACATGGTTACTAGAGGATTGGGGCGGTTTATTTAGTGACAAAACTGAATAAAAAATATGAACTTGGATGCCAAACATGGCTTTGTTTCCAGTTGGGAGCAGTTTCCGGATGGATTTGCCTGTGATGATATTATTATTATTGACTTAGCACAGAAATATTAGTGTATATGATGATGTTAGATTAGCAAAGCAAAACTGCACTAGAATGTTTTACAGATGGTATTTTTATGCGCAAAGTTTCACCGTAAACTTTACTGTGTGCACATTAGTGTTTTTTTTTGTTTTGTTTTTTTTAACGTGTGTGTGTGGGCGTGTACATCTGCACGTGCACGTGTGTGCGATTGTGCGAGTCCTCCTCGTAGTTAGCAGCTCATTTTAATGGCCGACTCTTGGACTGATGCAGAAAACAGAGAGGTCAATATGCTGAAACTGGCGAACTCTCACTCAGAGATCTGAATTTTACAAGCCCGGTTTTTGCCCCAAATCCCAAATGTTAACATCATAGAGCGTCTGGTGCCAACATGGAGGAGGTTAGAGCCGCGGAGCGGGGCCCTTCATGCTGCGTCAGTTTATAACTGGATATTACAGAGCTGGACCTCGGTGCCTGCTCTCCTCATCCAGTCAAAGCCCATAAAGTGAGTTACAGCTCGCCTGCATGGAATAATCTCCTCTTATTACACTTATCCCTTCACAGTGAGTTCACATTCACAGACATGGACCAAATGGAGTTGCTAATACTGATCTGGCGTCGGTGCTGCCACGAGGCCTTTTTCAGGAACGCTGCCTTTGCTCAAGATCAAAATTTGACCGCTGCCATTTTGATGCCTTGCAAAGCTCAGACAAATATTTGTACAGATGATAACATTGTTTCCACTGGTTACATTTGGGTGATGTTCTCATATGTGTACAATGGTACAATTAAATGTCGATAAGGGTGGGACGTGATTTCAATATTTGGGGATAAAAAGTAGATAATACGGTGAAAAACATAATTTACTTTTAACCTGAAGGTTGAATTTTACAATAAAACTTGGAAATCAATGTACAATTTACTCTTCTGATGACTGCTATGGATGAACCAGTCGATACAGACCATAGTTGTTTGGTTATCCGCCAATTGTTACCAATCAGATACATGAATTCAGTCAAGGTGGAGCCCCAACAATGCTTTTAGCACCACAGCAGTTATATTACATAAAAGATTCCAGTGAGTTCCATGTAGTGAAGACATTTGGTGAAAAGGCGGCATTGTTGGCAGATACTCAAGTACTTCTGACTGTCTTCTTCTTGAACTCCGAGCAACCAACTATCTGCAACAGACTTATTGGATTATTTTTTCTTCTGTAGCTTTTCCAGTCCTTTGGCGAGCTTTTAACCAGGAGGTTACATTCTGTATCACAGCTGATCAGACATTTAAATGGCAGCCGGTTAACAAAGGTTCATTGGGGAAACCTACAGATTTTGTAGGAGTATTCGGCTCTAAAGATTTGTTCGTTCAGTTGTATTAAACACCTCTGTTCATAGATAATAATTGCAATTTTTAGGCTCATCATTCTTACCGCGTCCCGCAGCCCAATCTGATTGGAAGCGACAGTGTTCATGCTGTTAGAGAGCTGTTAGAGAGGTTTGTTGTAGTTTCTCTTCAAGGCTGCCACAGACTTAGTTTGATTTGTACAATTTGATTTGAGTTTGATTTCAGTCTGTCAGCATGTGGCCCCAGAGCAGGTGATCGATAAATCCCAGAGAGAGGCACCGATCTCAGGGGGGGCGTTCTGTTTGCAGGGAGGGTCCGGGGGTTGTTGGAGGTTTTGGCTCAGACATGCGGCTCGTGTAGCACTTACAGACTGACTCCACTGGACTGGACTTGATCCAAACACCAGTTACACACAAGAGAGAGAGCAAAAATCTAAAACTTCACCAGCAGCCTTTGTGTGTGTGTGTGCTGCAGAGACATCCTGCTGGACATGGTGAATCTGTCTGAAATTTCAGACTTCAGTAGACGGCCAATTCACTTTCACTGCACCTCTCTGTTTTCAGTTTTAATTCTACCTGGACTCCGGTTCAAGCACGGCGATGTTAACATTCCCGTTGGTTCAGCTACTTTAATTTGAGCTGAGTGAGGTCCACCGCTTTTACAACCCTGAAACATGGTTTTGATTTGCCTCCGCAGAACAATAGCTGTTTGCAGTGGAAATGGGTAATTTGGTTTGGGGTTTTAATGGACATTTTTGAGGTTTGCATCCCATGGCGTCAATGTAGGAATTTTTTTATTTTTCCACTTTTCGAAGCTCTGTTTAGAATGCCAAAGAACAAATAATGAACACTTCACTCATTGGTGTCTCTCTTAGGGCTGGATGTTGGCAAAGATTCTGGTGTCAGAATATCGCAAAAAATACCCAAATTCCCGGAGACCAAGGTGTCTTCAAACTGCTTGTGCTTTCAAACCCATACTTAAACGGATTGCAAAGACATAAAACAGTAAAAGGTGGAAAATACTCTCTTTAAATGACTGAAACTAGTGGTTAAGCCAGTCAGAGCTCAAAGATACAAACTCTTGATTGACTGAAAACCTCCTAAAAAAAAACTACTTTAGGCACTCAGGTGTGGACAGAACAGGGCGACTGGAAAATAAGTAGGACTGTGAGCACCCAGGATCTCGATTGCACCGACTTAAACAATCAATCGATCATCTAAACGCTTGTTAATTAGTTAAAATGGACGGATATGGTCCAGTTTAAAAAGATGGATCTTGGGATTTTTCAGAATCGATGCCGCGTAACCCAATCGGAAAATTTCAACCCCAACTGGAAAAAAAATCAACTCTTCCCAGGAAGGAACGCTGAGCTCTAGGCTCAGCTGAATCTCTGACCCGTGTATCCCTGACAGAGGCCCCTGTTCGGGGATTTCGGGGCGTTAAAGTGGGGATGGTGGGGATTTGCGAGTGTGTGTATATGTGTATGCATGTGATGGAGGTGGCGGCGGTGGCGGGGAGGAGGAGGAGGATGGGTCAGCTGGCCAAAGAGACAATCTGTGGATTAGAGCAAGCTTGGACACCAAGTGCTCACTCAGCACATTACCCAGCAAGTCCAGTGTTCACAGCCAGAGGCAGAGCTCAGTGCTCCTCTGTGTTTACACTGCCAGGCCTGACACACACACACATGCACACACACACACATGCAATCCTATTCATACTAAAGCCAATACGAATCCGCACCGAAGTGCTAAAAGTCTCACACTTTACTGCAAATCTGCAGCGATGCTCTTTGAACTGAATGTTTTATTCCAACTTTAAAGTCCAAGTTGTTCAAAAAGTAAATTTTCTGAAGCGCGTATTGATCAAAAAAAATGAGTCAACAAGGCTATATCTGTCTTTTCAAAGGAGGTCAAAACTATCTTTCTCTCCTCGCAGCATCCCTTTCATCTCAGCGGCAGGGCGTTCACGCTGCTGCCTCAGCAGCCGTCCAACAAATAGACCCCGACTTTCACTCTCTCCGTCTCTCTTTGCCCTCCTCTCTGACTCCACGCAGAATGCTTGCGTTCTCACCCACACTTCATAAAAACACCACAGGAGCCCTTCAACGCCGGCTCACGACCGTCAGACGTGCAGCTGTCCGTCTGCCTCGCACCGTCTCCCAAACCCACCCTCTCATACGCAGCCTCCATCCCGTGCGACAGCTTCATCGTCAGCATCTTGCGTGTTTTGTCCCTGTTTCTTCAATACGCTTGTCATCTTTGTGGAAAAGTAGTCGTCCAGTCTCCTGTTCGGTCATTAAATCTTTAAGACGGACTAAATGGAAGTAGTTGTGATGGATATTTTATGTGTTTTCTCTTTGATCATAATACAGAGGCCTTCCCTCATTCACATACTGTATACAGTACACACACATGTTCACACACGCACATATACAGTATGTTGAGACCCAAAGCCACATAAGTACAGTGTGCAGAGGCCAGAGTGCTCACAAAGGGCTGACAGTAGTGGAAAGTGAAACGTAGTACGACACGCTCGCCCCTCTCCCTCCTTAACCCTTTCATGGCCCTGTGACCAGACAGACCACACAGCATAACACGCACAGCGAGAAACACTGACTTCATCCGCTGTAGAGGTTATAAATCCTGAAGGAAAAAGTCAGCCAAGCTGGACAGAAAATGTAACTTTCCCAGGACAGACCGATTCACTTTAGATATCTCACAAGACCTCAAAGAGGTTTGGTCCAAAGTTTAAGTGACTTTGGCTGTGACTAAAGCCTGACAAATACTTACAAGTACTGTAAACCTCAAATAACTAACTAAGTAAGACACATATACGGGTCATAACTAATAAATCTAAATGAACCCAAGCATCTTTTTATGCATTATGTCCTGCAGAAAAGTTTCATATCAAACAACACATACGGTTGGGCTCTACATATAACAGATTTCTGATCTTCATAATTGGTCACTAGTTTTTGTAGTTTTTATGCAAATGTCATGTAGTTTTTATGCAGAACAGAAACTACAAATTGCAGGCCGCAACAACTGCGATTGGTCCGCTCGGCGTGTGAGACGAAAGGAAGAGTGAGGGATAGAGTTTCAGTTTCGAATCGCCATGGTTTACACGAACAAGGAGGAAAAAAAAAAAAACTCAACAAAGTGGCACAGACAGCTCACCGCCAACTGCCGTTTTGGCTCTTGTTTATTTGCAGAGCAGCTCAAGACACACCAGCGCACGAGTATAAACGCTTACAGCGGTGTGGCTCACTTCACTTAGAGCGTACGCACAACCACGAATCAACCTTAACCTAACACACAGTATAGTACAAAACACACGCAATCATGCGAAATGATAACCTAAATACAGTCTGATGGGTTTTGTGTGCTGGTAGGAAGAGCACACGTCATAAAATCGAACATGGAAGCTAAATGATGGACAAATAGAAACATTTCTGGAGGCTGGAGCTTTGCGGGAGTTGGAGGCTTGTTCAGTGTTGGAGGAGATTTTCACTCCACCGAGTGCATCCTAGTTGTGTGCCATTTTTTTTTTTTTTTTCAGATCTTGACACTTTGCCCAGAGAAAATGAGATTTGGGGAGGATCATGTTGGATTATCTCAAGATGTTGGCAGATATTTTTCACTAGTTTGAAGTAAAATAACACGAGAAAATACACTGAAACATTTACACTCTTCTCTCTGTGCAGATAGTTCTGCCTTTTTTTTCCATCTCTCTCTCTCTCTCTCTTTTTTTTTTTATTTGATATAAGTCACACACCCCTCCACCTCCTCCACCCAAGTGCCAGCCCACATGCCCGTCCAGCAGCCATCCACTCATCCCTGGCCAAGTCAGTGTTATCTTTGAACTGACTTCAGAGAAACTGCTGGCCAGCCGTGGATGATGGCGGTGTGTGTGTGTGTGTGTGTGTGTGTGTGTGTGTGTGTGTGTGTACAGTATACAGCTCCATAGCAGCACTATCCTTTCATTTCCCCCCCTCGTTTGATCTCGTAGGCCTTTATTTTTAACCCTCAGCAGCAGGACGATGATATATCACAAAGCGTGTAATTATGTTGTTTTCGCTCATTTCAGGGGAATAAAGGACAGTATCCTCCCACATGCTTCTGGGTCGCACTTAGTTAATAGGCAATACACTTGGCTGAGTGTGTGTTTGAGCGTGTGTGTGTGTGTGTGTGTGTGCATGCCTGCCATTCTTTGCACGAATGAAGCGCTGCACACGGCGAGGTCCTGCAGAAATGAGGTCCTGTAATGAAGACTCAGGTCAGGTTGGGGGGGGTGTTAACATGGTTTGGCCTTAAAGGCAAGCCAACACACACACACACACATACCCTCCTGTTGAGTTACGTCACGAGGAAAGTGATTGAGCGCCGCGCCGCGATAAGAGCAGAGTTTTTAATGAAAGTCTAAGATGAGCAGGTGTGAAAAGAACCCCACTGCCAACCAACTGCTGCACATTTCCAACGCTCCCGTGTGAGTGTGTGACCAAACCGGAGGGATGAGCTCGTGATGACGGGCCTGTCCAGTAAGATTTTTCTTTTTTTTTTTTTTTAAGCAATGCTTTGAAGATTTGACATCAGCTCTCAACTTGTTTGTCTGGTGCTTTGTTTACATACTTGAGCGTGCAAAGCGGATATTTTAAGCGATTTTAAGAATTTCCCCATGTGCATTTGCTCATGCATGTTGTTCCCCACGCGCTTTTTTTCCCAGCGCGGCTCAACATGTGCTGCTGCGGTTACCAGCTTTGCCGAATCAGGGCGGCCTGACCTACGGTGGGCAAATTAGTAGGTGGAGATGAGCCGACGGAGAGAAGAAGAAGAAGAAGAAGGGGGAACAGGCGGGGAGGATGAGCTGTTTGGCATCTTGACTCCAAGTCAGCGTAACCCAGAGCCATCATAACCGCAGGGAATTCAGTGAATGCGTCCTTTGAGTGTTAAGAGTATAGCTTTAGAGCTTCCATATGTTGTAAAGGAGAGCAAATGTGCAGATAAAAAGGAGCGTGAGCCTGGGAAACAGTGTATACGATCGTTAAAGCTCGGCCAATCGATACTTTATATCACAATATAACAACTATTTCTGGAGCTTTTTTTTTGAGCCTCTTCAAGCTCATTGTTGTGGTTTGTGGAACATTCGCTGTATTGTTGGGTCTCTGCGCTTTTATCAACCTCGTTTCCAGCAGTAACAGCCATCCGTTTTCTGAGAAACCCAACGTACCCACTCAGGACCAAATGGCGAACAGCTAGGGATTGAGCTGTAAAGCAACTGGAGCGTCTAACGCCGTAAAAGCCAAACATAAAAGGGATTTGTATGTCAGATTTGGACGTAATTTTCTGTATGTGGACAGAAATGCAGCTCCAAATTTATGCTGTTGTTTCATCTCTGCTTGATTCCTAAATCAAGAACTCTTTGCAAACACATTAAAGTTCTTTCTACCGCCGTAGAAGAAAGAGAAATTCAATTGTCCTTTTATTGCAGCTTCCCACACCTCATAACACGCAAGGCTCGTCTTTCTCATAAAAGTCTGGGAGACAAAAGATTTGAAAAGAAACGAACCTTCGTCCGCTCTTAGTGAAGCTGAAAATGCAGGAGACTCTTTGGCTTTCGCCTCTGATGCACGTTTGCAAATGACGCGCAGCCGTCCGTTTGACGGCGAGCGCTTTGACTTATCGGCGTCACACGAACAGAATTTTACTTTGCAGCCCAAGTATTGAAAGACTGTTAGAAGTCTAACGCTGGTGTGTGGTGACGCCTTTGATGCCTTTGTTACTCGCTCTTTAAAGCGTCTCGCATTCCGACGTCCGCCCAATCTGATTGTGATAGACAAGATAGAAGATGGAAGATGACACAGTCTTCTGTGTGAGAGGTCAAATTATAATTAGACAGGTTTGTTTTTCAGGAAGTAACACCGATGAGCCAAAGATTGATTTCTTTGCTTGTATAAAACACGTTCTTTCATATTACCCATCCCAATATGTGTTGCATTATCCAACATAATCTTGAATACTGTCTATACGGAGTCATTCAAAACCATTATTTTAATGCTGCATCACAGTGTCAGTGGAAGCAAATTAGTTTAAATGGTGTTTAAGCCTTGGAGAAAAGTGTCCATCTCAATAGAACTACTTTCAATCTTCATTTGGTGCAAATGTAGGACATAAAAAGACCAAAATAGACGTCGAATGTGGCGTCTTGACTGACTGTTCTGTGTTAAAGCTTTAGCTTTGAGAAGAGAGTGCTGCGTTTTGTGTTGCATGTAGCCCGGTGGAGTTTTTATTTGTACCCCTGCCATGTATCTGCTCGAGTTAATCAGCCCTAAAATGTCCAATAAGCCCGTTTTAATCTACGAGGGGATTCGGTTGTTGTGTTTCGCTGCCACAAAGGAAATAAGTTCCAACGAGTGGAAAAAACAATTTGATTTTACAGAAATCATTTTGAATATTGCAGAAATTAACCAGATGGAGTTATCGGTTAATTAGGCAACTAATAAGATGTCATGAAATGTTAAGATCCTGGGCTTAAAAGCAAGAGTAACTGAGAGATTTGTAAAGTAATAAAAAAATAAACTTAGATAATCTTTCTGTGGAAATCACCAAATGGTTGAATTCACTGCTGAGTGCCTTTGTGACAGATGGATTTAGAAAAGGCAGTAAGCTGTGGCATCTAGCGGTGTGGATCTCTAAATTTTAAACACACTGGACCGATTCATTTATGCTGAAGTAGACCGGATGTGGTAAAATATGATTTATAGAATTTAAATGCATTGAACTGGGAAACTTATGGCTAAATTCCACGGGCATGGATACGATGTGTTCTCTGGGCGCCGCGGCTGCCGGAGCTAATCATGGCAGTTCTAGTCGATGTTTCAAACCCCACCGGAAGCACCGTGGTGCGGCTCCGAAGCAGTGCGTCTCCGCAACTGTTTTTGACACCCTGTACAAACTTCCAGTCGTAAAAGCAGCCAATAGGGAAGCAATTTAACTACGTAGCACATTTAGGGGTGCATAAACTAAGGGAAAAAATTAGCAATTTATTAAAGTCCAGGCAAAACACTTTGAAGTTGGGGTTTGAAGTTGCGTGGAGAACCAAAGCAGGTACATGGTATTGGTAATTTCCTGTATTCTTATTTTATTCTGAAGTCACTACAGCTAGAAGATTTCAAGACATAAATATAAAGTCCTAAAAACAGGAGATCCAAAAGCTTCTCTTCTGACAGTTTTTGTCATATTTGAAACAGTATTTTCATCATCCAGAATCAAGAAAGCCAAAGCTCTGTCGCAGTCCTCTGTCCATTGTGAATCGTGAATGACAGTTTCTACAGCCGTCTTGTGTATACCCCGGTTCAGTCAGCAGTCTCACACAGGGTAGAAGCGACGGAGGATGAACATTGTTGCCTGACAGCGAGGTTGGACGCCAGTTGTGTCCATTCTCATTGTGCAGAGCGGCGCGACGCCATGCGGCGCAGCTGAATGCAGCTGGTTTGGGACGGTTCTGGCCGAACAGTTGCCGACACGCTGAGATGCAGCTGTCTCCGTGAACGCGACGCTTTTACAGCTCGACACCAGCAGCGCGAGGGTGGCAGGAAGACAAGAGAACGGACAAAAGGCTTGACTCATTCCCTCCGTGCTCCCCACCTTACCCTTCGTATTGTCAGATGGTTCATTTTTTCTCCTCCCCAATTTACCGCTTATCACTTTTTACGGCGGTGCACTGGCACGCTGAAAGAAAGACGCAGCCCCGACCCTCCAGGTAGTCTCCGGGGAGGTCCACGCCTAATTAACTGGCAGCCTTTTGACATCGTTCAAAGCGTGTGGCCACCCGCTCTCTGGGCTGGGTTACCATTGTGTGTTTTGGCCCCACTGCTCTCTCCTCAACTCTTCACACTCGTCATTTACAATTTAACAACAGCAAATTGTGAAAACGGTGAAACAGAGGTCGGATGCCACCTGGTTAGATCTGAGGCTCCTGCGACGTGGCAGCTTCCGGCTCGGTTTGGTTGGCGAAGGCAGATTCTTTTGGCGGCCAGCCCGCTTGCTGTAGGTGGGTCAGGTTTAGGCGTGGTGTCAGGCACGGATTGCGGGATCATCTGTTTGCCTTTTGTGTGTGTGGGGGGGGTGTTTGGACCACCTGTCTTGTTCCACACCGGGTCTGTTTAGACAGTTTCAGGCCGTAGTAACCAGCAGTGGAGGATCTTTGGTGGTCTTTGTTTTCTTTTTCTCTGCTGGAGGTTCTTTCTGACTCACACAGCTCAAACACACCGGCCTCTGGCAGCAGCAGCAGGTGAAGGGAGAGCTTAAGCTGTGTGTCTGCCTCACTTGTTGGCCTGACATCACCTGTTTATTGGATAGAAACGGAGATTTCCTCTTTGTCAGTGGGCATGAACTCTGTACTCGGCATGAACTCACCTGGGGTGTTTGCGTGTTTGATGTGGTGACTTTTATTGACCTATAAACAAACCGGGAAGCATTTATTTTTTCACTCTTCAGTAGCAAGTGAGATGATTTGAGCACAGAAAGGGGAGGCAACACCAGAGTTAACTGAGTAGCAATCTAAAAATTAGACCTCCAATGTCAGCTGTAATCTGCTGCAGCCCCCGCACGATCCTCACGAGGACTTTCAAAATAAAAGAGGGCAGAAAAGGCATTGTTTACTTTAATTATGTCTATTTTAAACTCAGACAAATTGCAGTGAGCTCATGCAGCACCTGACCTGACATGCGTCGAACCGATCCACCCGCAAAAATGTGGCTCAACAATGTCCATGTCACGTAGATTTAGACCGACGTCTATCCTCGATTAACGCTAAGCTCAGCCAAGCTGACTGTTCCTGTGGCGCTGTAACAAACAAACCACACACACGCTTCCAAAATCTCTTTTCTGGAAGGCTTTTATTGTGAAATTCGGCTAAGAAGCAGGATAACATCGCAGAGAAAAAAAAAAAAGTTCTGCAGGCAGCACTTCGTTACTCTCGTGTCTCTGTTTTCTCCTAACTCAGCTTTTCGGGCAGTTAAAAGAAATTCTGCAATTAACAGCTCAGGTGCTTCTAGCGGTCCGCTCCACTTAAAAAAAATCCTTTAATAGACTGAATGATGCATTGTTGCTAAACTTGCACTTAGAGCTCAAAGTGATCCACTGTCTCTAAAAAAAAAACAGCCTCAGCATGTGATCTCCCTATCTGGGTGATGCATCAGAGGCTCGCCATGCAGGCGCTTCTGAAAGGCGTCTATGGCTGGCTGCTGGCTGCTGCTGCTGCACGGTGTGTGTGTGTGTGTGTGTGTGTGTGTAGCCTTACATAACAATCTAGTGAGTGACTACGATTGTCTCTTTACTCCTTAAGTAGGTTCCTGCTCCGAGTATAAAGGAGATCTCAGTCCGCCCGCCCGGTTGTGACACACATTCATACTCACCTCCTGAACTAATTATCTGCGTGCTGATCGCCTCGTCTCGTCGTTATCGGCCTCATCAGTTAACATCGGGGGAGTTTTTGCTTCCTTGATCCGACTTTTGAAGTGGCTATTATTTTTGATGGCACAGTTACAAGACTAACTGGTCTTTGCATTGTTTATTGATACTGAGCTCATCAAAAAAAAAAAAAAGTAGTAGTTTCTCTCCCACGACGTCATAAAAGTAAGCACATATTTACCCCCACGTGGGACGGTATTCACAACATCATGCATATAACAGTGTTCTTTTTCTGTTCCTGACAGCTTTGAGAGTTTTCTGTACTTTAAAAAGTACCGTGAGTGTTCGTTTACTTTATGTAGGCTACATATCAGTGGTGGGGGGCCTCATTTTTTGTGACACAATATTGATAATTTGTGTCGTATTACTGACAAACCGGTGCTTCCTTTTCCCGTCTGGCAGATATTTGAAGTGTTTCGCTCTCTGGAAACTCAGCTTTTTGTCCCTGAAATATTGATACAGTCATCAAGGTAGAGCGAGTTGTCCACTGATCAGATGGTCGGCGGTTCGATACCCGGCTCCTCCACTCTACTTGGGCAAGATACTGAACCCCCAAGTTGCTTCTGAACGCCGCAACGTCAGTGTGTGAATGGTTAGCTCTTAAAACTGATGAGCAGTTGGCACCTTGCATGGCAGCCAATGCCGTCACAGTTTAAAATCTAACTGTTTAAAGTTGTGAAAAAGCAAAACAGATTTAACTCCTTATATTTTAATCTTACATTACACGTGGCACAGGGTTTGCATTCAGCATATTGCAAAATGATTTGGATGCGTGCACATGCACGTGCAGCACGTGTGTGTGTGTGTGTGTGTGTGATGGTTTCCCGCTAAACTCCGTAAGTTTCTTTGGCTCTGGTCGGAGCCAGTGACTTCTGCTTTTTAAAGCATGTTTGACAAATGCGCGGCCTGTGATGTGGCTTCGTGTTGACACAACTTCTCCTCCAGCTCACAGACTCTAATTTAGCTCTGTGCAAACTCGCTCACACACACACACACGCTCTCACATATTTGAATAAAACACACATATGCTTAAAGTTACAAATCCATCACAGCTCACAACACCGGAGTATAAGCTGCCTGTGTTGTACTCTGGAGTTATCAGGAATTAGCCTCAGTTGGGGATTTTCAGGCTCTGGTCTGTACCTGTCTGTCTGGGATCGCTCTGCCTGCCTGCCTGCCTGTCTGTCTGAGGGTAAACTTGCATGTCCCCCGGGGGTCCGAGGACTGGAAGGAACTACAGACCATGCAAGAAAAATTAGAAAGGCAACTTTTTAATGACAGGAAGACTCGGATGACGCCATCGCCCGTTTCCCTCCCTGTTAGCCGAGAGTTCTGGAAACGCGAGGAAGAAGAGGGGGGGCAGGAAAAAAGCAGGGAAGAGAGGAGAGAAAAGAAGGGGGGAAGTGTTAAGAGGGGATGGTGGAAAGACAAGAATGAGGAGAAAGAGAGGGAAATGAAAAGAAAGAGGCCATTAATTTAGTGCTGTGGGAGGGATCTGAAGGTTACTGAGCTCTCTCTGCCAGGCCCTCCTGGGTTGACTGATGCCTTTGTGAGGAGGCCAGGACACACACACACACACACACACACACACACACACACACAGACACACACGCGCGTTCCAAGAAAACTCTGGGTTTGTTGCGGCAGGCCAGTTTCAGCAAAATAGACACACATACACACACACAGATGGTCATTAATGGGCTTCAAAGTGAGAGCAAAATGGGAAACCTTAATTTATTTCCTCTCCTGGATGTGATTTTCCCGTGCGATGCGTCTGAAAATGTGGTGACGCCGTGGTTTTTTTTTTTTCTCTCTCCGCTGTGGTGGGGAAATCAGGGCAGAGCGAACGTATGGATGTGTGTGTGTGTTGATGTATTTTGGGATGCCGTGTTTGTCTGCGTACGTATGCACACAGTGTCAGCCAAACAGGCCATATTAAAGGGCCAGTAAGCAACGTGTTGGGCTGAAAGAATAGGATGTGTTTCTTGCCCTGCCTGGAAGTCTCAGGTCAGGGCAAAGGCCTTTCTTCATTTTTATAGTTTTATTTTATTTCTCAGCTCTGATTTGCTCTTTTTCCTTGTTTACTGCATAATTTACTTTTATGGGCCTCCAAGGCGAGAAGGAAAGATTAAGACTTTGGCCAAATGTTCACATGAAATGGACATGAAACTTCTGGGGGGGCCACAGATAGACATCGCTTTGTTGTCAGGGGTCACAGGCCAAAAATGTTGGAAACCACTGACCTACCGAGTCAAGAGTTAAGATCGTACCAGTCCATGCAAAACCGTAACCGAGAAACCTAAAAAATGGAACTGAATATAATGAAGCTCGCATCCTTCCATAGTTTGAGTGACACCTGAATTGTTTTCTGTCAGGTAAATTGACTAAATCGGTGTCTCTCAAACTTTTTACACCACGTAACACCTCAGAACTATTTTGACAGACATTAAAAATCCAGCAGCGTAGGATGTTCAACCGCAGACAGTCGATGCAGATCATTTATCGCTGACTGAACCAGAGCTCATTTGGTAGAAAAGTAGTACTCCTGATCTGCGCTTCTCTTTCTGGTATTTCCTGCTTTGAGTCCACTCACTATTTCACGTCAGATTTTAACCAGTCGTGGATGTTTGCATGCACTACTTGACGGCGTATCAGGCTGATATTAAAAAAAAAGGAAATGCAAAACTTATTTTAAATAACATTCAAGTGGTGTTCTAGTTGAAATTTATTCAAACAAGTCTTTGGACTGTGGGAGAGAACCCATGCGGACACGGAGAACATGCAAAGTCTTCACGGAAAGCTGAGGTTTGAACCGTCTTGTGTTGAGACAACGACTAACCACCCACATATAGATATATTTCATTTATAACTTAATTATTCATTATACTGAACATACCTATATTGGCTGTTTTCTGAGGATAAGAATGAACCTTCAGTCTGCTAAATAAATCACTCGGTGCTGTTTATAAAAGACGTTGGTCCATACTTATCACAGCTGGAAACACCACCTCACTCTGAGCTGAAACCTCCTGAGGCCGTACAACTGTATACTCTTTCACGTACAACACATGTCCATGTTCTGACAGACGAGATTCATTTCACGAAAGCTATTCGTATTAAGACACGGGCATGTTTATTGCTCTCGTATTAATCACTTACACACACGCTGCAGCATTGCCACGGGCTGGGAACGCTTGTGAGGTCTCGTAGTGTGTGGCTGTAGTTTAACAGTACACACAGCTCGCTGGAGCAGTGACAGAGAAGCTGCATGGCAGAAGGCAGCTCGGACGACCGCTGCTGATATATCTCCGAGCGCCTTAAAACTAGAAAGGAGGACAGGAGCGCAGACTGAACTGCCATTTTGTCACCACTTCTTCTTGGCATCGCATTAGCTGAATAGGTGATATACACGAGGCAGAAGGGGTTACTGTGCAACTGCTGCAGAGCTGAAAACTTGAGACTTGGACTGGAGTCAGATTTCAGTCACAAAAATGACTCGAGACTTTATCCCCTGCAGATTAGACTTGACTTGATACTCGAGAGCAAAACCATTTAAGTTTCCACTTTTGGCCAAGTAACATCGCAGAATTCAAAAATCAAAAAGACAGCATCGGGCAGGCCTCGCATACCCACATAGCTTAAATATTTAAGAAGGCCCGGTCTCAGCTTTGCAAAAAAAACACTTTAACACAACTTTGAGAAGAAAAGTTCAAATGCTCTGTCATTTTGATATTCAGCATTGAAAGACTTGCCCTCAAGTGACCTACTTTGACAAGATTGGAGACCTGACTTGGACTTTTCTAGACTTCCCAAGAACAAAAGCTGAGCTTATTTAACTTTATCCGCCATCACAGCAATTTAGGGAGAATGAAGCCAGGAACTTCCATCAATGAAACTTGTTTTAAGTCAGGACATGGAGGACACCAAATATTCACTCTGCTGAAGACTTTCCTCCAGTACCTTTTTAAAGAATCGGCCTATCAGCCTCATAGCGAAGAAATTTTCCAACGTTAGTTCAACCTACAAAAGCTCCAATCTTCTGTTGTTTTTCTCTAGCTGTGGAACAACCATTCACATTCACATGAGCAAAAACCGCCCTTGAATCCCCCGACCAACTTTGCAATGCTGGTTGTGATTCAGAGAAGTGGAACCGCGTTAGTTTTAATCATCCCGTCCAAATCCCAGACAAGTGGATTTTTTTTTTACGGCCGCAGCATAAATCAAACGAATGACATTAAAGTACAATACCCAGATTTCTCATCACTTGGTTTTCTGAAAGTTTTGTCACACATAACAGACGGCGCAAGTATCAAATCGTTAAGGAGGGTCAATATATCATCGTAAAACAAAGGGAGAAGTCACATGGGTACGAGGCATTGTTCTAATATTGAGCTGGATTCGTGGGTTTGGCCTGAGAACACACGGAACCACAGCTCTGTCATGTGTTTTACAGTACACCCCCTCCTCCTCCTTCTCTGACTCCTCTGCAGATGACATACTCCCCCTCTGCTGAACGTTGTGTCGACGCTTGCACCTCCCTGATGAGTCAACGCCGGAATCACTATTTGCTTATATAAATGCCGATAACAGAAACAAGTCCATTAAGCTGAACATTAGCTCTAACCCATCTCTTCTTCTTCTGTGTGTTTGCAGGAGTTCAGGGCAGCGCTGAGTGTTCGTGTGGGAGGAACCACTTCACATGTGCGGTCAGTGCATTCGGGGAGTGTACCTGCATCCCGGCCCAGTGGCAGTGCGATGGAGATAATGACTGCGGGGACCACAGTGATGAAGATGGATGCAGTGAGTTTGCAACCTTTTCACCTTTTCGTGTCGCCGTCGTCTCGCTTTCCTTCCCTCTGTCTTAACATGCACAAGATTTATTGACCCTGAATGTGTCCAGTTTGAAACTTGAACAAACACTGACGTAAGAAGCATCTGGTACTGATGATCCAAGGATGTGTATCACTCTTAAGTTTATTTGATCTGTGTGAGATTTTTTTTTATAGCTTTCCTTGATTAATATAAACATAGTTAACCACTAAGACATTTTTCTCATTAAATAGAAGTAGCCAAACATCTCAAATGTTAAATGATGTATAAACACAAGCAGCTGTACAAGATTTTTTTTATCTAAATAAAAGTCTTAAAAATCTTGTTGAAAAAGCTCCCGATCAAAAAACAAATAAAAGATCAGAAATCTGACCAGACATTTGATATATTCGCTACTTGTTTTTACAGTTTTGACACTCAGTGCCGTGAAGCCAGGGATGTGCGTGACTATTCAAACACTTGCTAGTTGACTCAAGAATTACAAGTTGGTTGAACTAGTCATTAATATTTTATTAATGTACAGTACTAGGCAGCAAACATTTCATTTCTTTACTGTGGTCTGTTTGGGATTCTACCAACCGATTCCCTACCCATCCAACTTCAAACTTATAAATTGGTTTGAGGTGACACTATCCAGGGCAGAAAGGTTGGCAGAACTGGTATTAAGAAGAAAATACAGAGTATGGTAAGTTTTCAGTAACATTAAGCAGTGAGAAACTGACAATCAGCCTCACTGTACATGCTAACGTTTCGTTAGCTTGCCTGCTTTCTGTAATTTCACGTAATCGCTGATGCGGTGTTGTCTACTTTTTTGTCAGTGAAATCGCAAAGTTAAGCCAAGTGGCGGTGGAAAATAATATCTAAAAACAACTTGAAAGGCATCGTGTATGAAGTTATGCCGCAGCAGTCAAGCAGGCATGAGCGTGAACTCTCTCTTCGTCTAATGACATGACGAACATCTTGATTTCCTTCATAATCATTCACAGCGTTCATCAGAAAGATGTTATCCATGTGTTTCTCAGTGTTCAGTCCATAAAGTCTCCCAGTGTTAAAACAAGACATACCGGAGTATTCATGTATTCATTTGTTCGATTTTGACTGTTCTCTGAGCGTTTCCTTCCTTTTAGACTAGTCGACAGTTCAAATTTAATCAACACTGGATAACCGGCCTTACATGTTTGTTCCTCTTTTACGAATAAATCAGCAGCACTTCTATTCTGAATGTCATCTCTGTCCCCTCGAGCGAGTCCTCACCGAATACTCCGGTTGTGCTTGGAAGCCTCTTTCCTGCAAATTCATGCAAAGTGTATGACTTCTGAATTTTTTTGGTAGGGAGGTACAAGTGTGCTCAGGCACAGTTTTTTTTGTTTTTTTTTCCTGCACAAAGAGTCTACAATAGTAAGAAAAAATATAATTGGGCCCATATGGATCCCATCATCACCCAGTGAAACAGTGAATGGGTCACCGGTCCAGGCGGGGTAGTATTTCTGATGCAGAAGCAGAACGAGGCTGCTCTGCGTGGTGTATGCCCCGTGCAGGAAAAAAAAAAATGCTTGAGTGACTTTTGGCACCAGGCGGCGTTTGGCTGGAGGGAAGTCTTGGCAGCAGAGCCAGACAGGAGTATTTTCCTGCAGAGCATGTCAGTTTGTCAAGTGGAGGAGATCTTCACCGCTCCTCTTTTACACTTCAGTGTATTGATGTGAGATGTCAGTGTAAGAGTCTTTTTTTTTTTCATTTCCCTGCTCGCCTATAGAGCGGGCAGATGCTGCCCTTTTTATTTGACACTTCTTTTAAAGGTGTGTGTGTGTGTGTTGCTATTTTTTCCCCATCAGTCCTCCGTCACATTAAGCTAGTTAGGGGTTGGGAGAGGGGACGCTAAGTGTTATTGATCTCCAGCCAGTTGAATGTGCAGTCAGTCTGATCGCATCGATCTGCGGTACGCTTCTTATTTAAGGAGACACGTGGAAGCAGCTGACAGATATCAGAGCATCTAGCTAGACCTTCGTAATCCATTAGTACTGTCTGATCGATCCTCAGCTCCATCGCTCCGGAGTCAAACGCCCTCCAGTCATTCTCATAATCACAGAGCTCATATCACAGAGATTCATGTTGTTGTAGTGGCCAGCCACTGAATACTACAGCTACAATCCTTCAGTGTTTATGTCTACACATAAATATGCTGCCTCAATAGTGGGTGGCACCCTGGAGAATGAGTATACTGGCACTGAAAACAATTTTGCCAACAAAAGTTTGATACTCAAGTAAGGCATTTTTTGAAATATTCCAGCACCTAAGGATTTGATTTTTAAATTAAATATCTTTGAGTTTTGGGGACAAAATAAAGAAGTGGTGCTGTGAAAGGGGTCCCAGGATAAGTCTGAGGGCTGACAAGATGATTAAATGGATTAATTGTTTTATGAAATTCTTTTCATTTTAGTTAGTATAGTTTTATCTCCTCAGGCTTCTTGCACATGAAATTATCTATGATAGAAAAATCTCTCTTGCGAACAGAAGTTGATTTGTTTTAAGTGGATGTGAGCCAAAAAAAGTTGGGAAATGCAGTTATAGATGTAAAAATACAATCTGAACATCTCTGTAACTCCAAAGATCAGGTCATACACTGTAAAAAAAACTAAACAGAACAAACAAAAAGCTGTTGTTTTCACAGTAAAAAAACTGGCGCTGTGGTTGACAGAATTTTACCGTAAACATGGTCTAACTTTTCTAATATCACGGTAAAAGGATATTAGTACTGTTTCACATATGAAGTTGTTTTGTTTCATTCCATATTTTAAAATATCTGTAGATTTTACGGTGAAAAACTGCCAAACCATGACAGTAAAAGACCGTAAAATATTCCATTAAATATTACGGTGTTTTATAGTTCTTAAAATGGCGTATGAATAAGGTTCTGAAGTATGACTGTGTTTTATTGTATACAGAAAAACAGTCATACTTAATGGCATATTTTACGGTATTTTACTGTCATGGTTTGACAGTTTTTCACCGTAAAATCTACAGACATTTTTTTTTACAGTGTAGTACATTCTGTAGAGAAGGATGCTCACTCCCGGTTCAAATACTAAAATTGATGGGAGAGTGTCTAAAAGTGTGTTCCAGCTCTCAGATTTTAATAGTTCCCGGCTGACCGAAAGATTGATTTTTTTTTTTTTTTTCAGGTAAAGAACTACGAATGAGATTCAGTGAAGTGTGTGTGTGTGTGTGTGTGGCCTGAAAGATCACGTAATCAGCCGATGTGTTTGCAGGTGTGTATGTGTGTTTGCGTGCGTCACAGCGGAGAGTCGAGGCCCACGCGACTCTGCTTCTATTACGCTGATTAAATTAAGCCGGCCGGATCGTATAAAAAGCGAGGGAGTGAAATTTATGGTTTTTTACGACGTTTCCTAAACGCAGCGAAGAATTGAATTTACGGAGGCGCGGTTTGAGCGCACGGCGGAGAGAAAGCGGTTTTCCACGATTCAGCAGGAATGAGAGACGTTTGTGTGTGTGTGTGTGTTTATGTGTGTGTGTGTGTGTGTGGCCGTGAGAATGTAGAAACACAATGAACACACAGAAACACACAGACAAATGCTTCTTTTCAGCAGGATTGTAGTGGCGTAGTTTGTGGCGTCCCGACTTTGTTTGAACATTTTTATCATTTATACCAATTTAACAATTTCCAGAGGAAGCACAAGATGAGGAATCCTCCAGGAATCTGTGTGTGTGTGTGTGTGTGTGTGTGTGTGTGTGTGTGTGTTTGTGAAACTCAGGAGAATAGGAGCAGGCGAAAAAGTGGCCGACCGTGTCTATGAAGCGCTCCGCGTAAACTTCTGATCTAATTACGATGTGGGAATCACATGGAAATTACATAGTGCAGATGTGGCTGGTGCATGTGAGTAAGTTTGTGTGTGCTTGTGCTTGTGTTCCCCCGTATAAAGTTTCATAGCTGCACAGAGACCAAAGAGGGAGTGGAGAAGAGATGCATGAATTCTTTTTCTACATGCTGTGTGTGTGTGTGTGTGTGTGTGTGTGTGTGTGTGTGTGTGTGTTCTGAGTAAAGGATGAAGTAAGTGGTGTTGTGAATGTCAGTGTAGGAACTCTGTCGTACTCTAAAGGAGTTGCTGGTGGGTGACGGTGAGGAGGAAATGGTCTTTACAGCCGGCCGCTTTCCTCTCTTCACCCCACATGTAACATCTGTATGTTTATAGTGGACCACACTGGGTAAAAAAGGGAGAGAGAGGAGGAGGAGGAGGAGGAGGAGGGGGACGTTCTGTGCTGGGCGATCATAAATCTACCCATTTGAAAACAAACATGCAAAGTTAGAGGCGCACGCCGGTGTGTTTACAAGTTTTATATCCCTAACTAATGCCAGGACTGCAGTATTTTTGGTCAAAGTTATATTGAAGCTTGGATGGCAATTCAGGGTAAAAGCAGCTTGATTTCCAAAGTACTTTGTTTCAAGGTTGTTTTGGAATAAATCTAGCTGAATAAACACGGCTGAATGGGCAAAGAAAAGAGCTCCACCTAGATTCAAACTCCGTCTTTCAACATTTATTTTTCACCCAAGGAAAAAGGCACATGTAGTACCTTAAGTGTGTTCTGGGTCTACCTTAGGGTCTTCTCTCAAGTTGGACATGTCAAGGAAGATACCCAGGAGGCCGATCGGACACACCGCAGAACCTTCAACTGGCTCCTTTCAAAACAAAAGGAGATCCTCTGAATGTGCGAGCCCCCCTCGCCTTGTCTCTAAGAGGGAGTTAGAGCCCCCCATTGCACAGTTAAAACACTAAAAAAAAAGGGCAGCACAGAGACATGAAATACAGATCCAGGAAGTTCAGTTTGAGTTTTGGTAAACCGCAGTGGCTAATAACTTTTTTTACACAACTCTTTTACAAACAAAAGTTATGATAACATTGAGCGTACGTGCAAATGAATGAGTCGGTCCAGACACCGTGTGAACGGAGCTCATTTTGGCTGCAGGTATAAACAGTCTCATTTTGTATCGTCTGGTCCAAACACCCACATCTCTGCGGATGCTCCGGCAATCTGTCTGTCAATCCCGCGCTTCGTTTTTACCCTCAGCAGTGAAGCAATCTGTAAATTCCCAGCCATGCACGGTGACCTCCGCTCGAACTTCCGAATGAATCTGAGAAAAGAAGATGCGGCGTGACTGGACAAATTAAAAGTTGAACTTCTTGAATTTCCTGCCTGAAGATGATACAGGTGCCTCTGATGGGATTGCGAAAGCATCTCTGTTTTCATGCCTCAGTAGTCAAAGAGCATGAAGAGCACGCTGCGGGGTCACGCATCTCAAGGACAGGACACTAATTAGCCTTGATAAAATTAATTGAAGGCATAACTCACAGTTGTTCCATCAAATTAAAAACACCCCTTTTCTCAGTGATACAGCTGTCTGAGCTCCGGGGGTGTACACAGCTCTGGATGGTGGTGGGGGACATGGACTGAATAACATATTTTACTATGTTTAATTACAAGCCAAACATACGAGCTGCAAGGGACTGAATTAGAGGGCTATACGTCCGTGTTGTTGGCAGTCTTGCTCCGCATCCATGAACCCTCGTAAGGAGAAGGAAGGCCGCGCGCTGCCTTCGTGGATCCGGTTCCTATGGAAATGGCAGCGAGCGCTCATTGTGTGGAAGGCTGCGCAGTCAAAACTGAAGTGCCACGTGAATGAAAAAGGGAGAAGGACGGAGAAAGCGATGAAAGGGAAGATGACTGCTACGCGTCCTTAGCACTTTTGGCTAAACATCTTACCGCTCTCTTCATAAATCCACTCTCTACCTCACTCAGACTCCTTCAAAGCTTGTTGTGTTGTACTCTCCTTGACTTGAGCATTTGAACATTTATCTTCCTGCTGTTGCCTCCCTCCATCATTCCTACGTTTACATTTTTCACGCTGGCCCCAGCCGTACCAGCGTTCACTTGCCTGAGAATCAGTTTTCAAAATAAAAGACCCTGCTCCTGGTCGTAAAAAAACAGACAAAAAAGGAAGCTATGTAGCCCACTTGCTCATAAAAGAAGCACATAAATCAAGGAAAAATGAGCAAGTTAACAACCGACCGAAACAAGACACAATGTCACAGAGTTGTGATCAAGAGTTAATCATTCATCTGAGACTTGATACATGTATAACAATATTTCCCGTTTAAAACGTGCTCTCCTGAACTCTCTGCCCTGAAAGTGGAGACGGCAGGCGGGCGGTCATCTTATCGCGTTCGACGTGTGTGTTTTTTGTCTTCTCTCCTATCTTATCTCGCTCAGTTTGTCCTGATCTCTCCTCCCAGTTCAAGGCAATAAAATGTATTAACGCACACTGATATAAGATGTTCATAACAACAGTAACCACAGCAGATAAGACGAGGCAACCTTGGAAGACTTATACATTTTCTGTTATTTCTCCTCCCACCTCCTCCACCTCCCTTTTTCACTTACTATTGAAGTAAGCAGGAACGTGAGCACACACACACACACACACACACACACACACACACACACACACACACAGATGCATAGGCACTGTGTCGAGAGTCCTGCTGAGTTGAAAGCAGCTGAAGTTGTGAAAGAGTAAATGCTTTCGGCCAGAGTGAGGAGACAGGACTGGAGAGAAGATAGATGTGAAGGTGTGTGTGTGTGTGTGTGTGTGTGTGTGTGTGTGTGTGTGTGTGTGTGTTGGGCTCGCTGTGTGATGAAATGGAAGAAAATCTCTGTTGTGCGTGATTGAAAGCGCCGCATGACTGTTGGCTTCCTCTGCTGTCGGTTCACACCCCTCTGCGAGGTTTGGGAAACGGGTGTGTGCTATAAACTCAAACACACACTCGCAGGTATACACACACGCAAACACACACATGCACACACACACACGCACACTTGCACACGCTTGAGGTCCCTCTTTTGGAAGCACTTCAGGATATCTGTCAGGTATAACGGGGCCTCCTGGTGGAGTTATATTTACCATATATATGAGGAGAATCCATTTGAACGACCCCCGTGCCGATGTTTCGATAACATTTTAAACATGTGGCAGTTACTTCTGACCAAACATACAGTATTTCTTGTTGATCGCCAAAGTGTAAGTGTAATAATAGAAGAATTATTCACGATTTCTGTATGTTTGTATCGCAATCTTACCCCAAATTCCACCGAGCACGGATACAGCGCGTTTTGTGTACGCTGCAGACGCCGGAGGTATATGCGGCCATAGTAGTCAATGTTGCTACACAGAGAATACGTGGCTGTTCTATTGACGGACGCTGCGAGCCGCCCGTGTCAATCTCCACGGCGCAGCTCGAGCTGACAGGAAGTCGGATACAGAAACGGCATAGAGAATCCGGTTGAATTTCAAAATAAAACACCCCGTGGAAAACTGCCCAGAAACAAGTTAACGCGTAGAATATTTACAGTTTTAGAAGCACCAAACCAAAAAACATGACCAAATATGAGCAAGTTAAAGTCTGGTGGGAATGCTCCACTTCGGAAGCACTCCTGGTGGGGTTTGAAGTCGCCTGGCTGGTGGGGTTTTGGGTTAAATCTAAAGCTTAGTGCCTACTGCACAAAAATAACGTCAGTTAAAACAGTGATTATGTCAGATGACAGAAAAATTAATCCCATCTGATAATCATCAGAATTGAGACGTCCGCTTTTATAGGCCAGTTAATAATCTTGAAATTCTAACGTGAACCTGGACAGATCTGATCACGTTTGATTTGAGCTTCTCAGCAAAGGAACTCTAAATTCCGACATCTCTAATCTCCAGACGTCGGTCTTTGTCGCAAAGACTAATCTCAACCCTTGACCCACGATCAAACTTGAAACTCTTCTGATCAAAACAAGCGAGGATCCAAAAAAAAAATCTAAAACTCAAACTGCTTCCCACAACGGCATTGATACAAACTCACACACACAAACCACAAAAAACGAGAAATGCGCCCACCCCATGTCCTCTAATCCACAGCTCTTTGCAGTTTTAGCCAATCAGAGAGCGGCAGTGACCGCGGGAGCTCAGCCGATCCGAAGGCAGGAGCGGAGAAGATTAAGACCCCATTCCCTCCTTCTCTATGTGTCAATTTCTGACCATCCCTTCATCTTTGCCTCCCTCCATACCTCCCTCTGTCCTTGCATCCTTCTTCTCTCTGCCCTCCGACCGCTGGAAACCTGCAGACTTGACTCACTTTTCTCTTCGCTCAAGACTTTCTCATTTATTTCCTCACCATGTGGTTGAGTTGGTTACTTCACTCTGTCTTCCTGTCTCTTTCTCCCAGCCTTGCTCGTATTTTCTTTCCTGTCTTCTGTCTCAGGATATTCCCATAGTTGTTTGGACACATTAGCATAATCCTCCTCCTCTCTTTCTTCAAACGCCCTCCAACCACCCACCCAACCACCCAACCAATGCTCGCTCTGTCCTCTCCTCCGCCTCCTTCCTAAATATTTACTCCCCGCTCGGTAAATGAGGCGAGCACACTTGTTCACACAGAGGAGGACACGACGAGAGGCTGATTGAGGACAGAGAAAGAGACAGATATAAAAGGAGAGACAAAAAGCTTGTTGCTCCGGGGCCTGACTTTACCTTCTTTGTAAATCGTGTACAAGCTTGTTTGAGTAGGTGTTAAATATGTCCTTTGTGTAATTAAACACAACAGAGGTGATAGATCAAGTGTTACGCATATTTTAAGCAGTATGTACACAATATTCTCAAATGATTGTGTCATTTTGACTCTCGCTGGACTCCACAGATGTATCGAACATTAAAATAATTGTTAGATGGAGAAGATCGGTTGGTGTGCCACATGTTTTTCACTCCCACCATCCTTTCAAAGGTCTTTTTATTGATCGTCAGTGATGAATAAAACAGCAGTTGTACAAGGAAAGGAGCTTTTTGTTTTTCACTCAGCCGTATCACCACACAAGCATCTGAAAACACACAGCTGACCACAGGAGATATAAATTATGGATCGGTGAAGATAAAATTCTAGACAGCAGTACAGATAGAACATATAGAATATACCTTGATAGTAATAAATAAGTAATAGAAATAGTCCAAAAATACGATAGGAACATGGGGGATAAAGGCAGTTTTCACTCCTACCATCAGCACAATCTCAACCGAACTAGGTCACGGAGACGCTGCACAGCGGTTTATACTCCTTTGTGGCAGGACTTTATTAAGTATTGACAGAATCTAATTAGTTTAGAGCTTCCGGGTCCTTTTCCTTTCAGAGGTATTACCTCCGTAAACAGTTTTCTTAATGAGTTTATAATCTCAATCACTAGTTTCAAGTCTTTTTCCATGTAACATGACGCCGATTTTGTAAATTATGGCCCCATTTAGAGTATAAATAGCGGGCTGTGCTTTAAGGTGTGGTGACCTTGTGATTGGCAATTCATTCTCAACGAGTTTGTCTAACACCGGGCTCTCAAACTCTCAAGCTAGGCAGCGCTGATTAAATATGAAGATTCTGTCACTTTGTGGACTATTTATCTTCTCAGATCATGCCGAAGCATGTTTTAACGTATTGTTTAGCGGCCATTGTTGTTTTTTCCTGCTTGAAACCAAGCAGGCCAACCTCGCGGTACCGCATCACCCGCCAACTCCACACTCTTTCGTCCAAACATGGTCACTTCTGGCTCCAGATAAAACAAGATGGCCAAACTAGTGCCAAACTCAAAGCCTCCAAACGATTGTCCACAAACCAATGGGTGACGACACACTGGTGAATGTTTTTCACTAGGCAGGCTGCTTTTTTCTTCTTCTTTTTTCCTGGTTGAAACCAAGCACAGCCCAACTCGCAATACGCCACCCACCAGCTCCACACCGTTGCCCAAATATGGTCACTTCTGGCTTCAAAAAGCTAAGACGGCAAAGCTAAAGCCAAGCTCGAGGCTTCCAGATGATTGTCCACAAAACCAATGGGTGACGTCACAGTGGGTTAACACTTGTTATTAAGGCAGCAGTCATTTGCTTCTCTGTTTTGACAGTTGAAGTTAAACAGTAGAATTTGCTATGTTCGCGATACAAGTTCCTCTTCCGGGAATGTGTGTCATCTCGGAAAACAGTGCATTGCCAGGAAAACCAGGTCTGTCACCAAGTCACCAAGTCCCTTTAACACTGCACAGGAATGAGCTGTACAAGGATATGTGGATTAACCAGCTTTATCATTCTCATTGCCATCATGTGACGTCTTCTCCTTCAGAGCAGAGAGGTAAAAACAAGATTGAAAGTGCAAAAGATGTCGGCGGTGAAAGAAATATAGCCTCCGAAGTTTGGCTGCGTTTTGGGTTTGTGACAAACAACCGGGAAGACGCTGCAAAACTGGATGAAACTGTGATTTACGCGAAGATAGTGGCAGCCGGAGAAGATGTATTTTTCCTGCTAAGAATCAATCACAGGCTAACTGCTGTCGGGACGAGTGTGTCGAGCTCTTTTGCCTTTTGCTTTTTCTTCATCACTGTAATTTCTAATCATTTAACTAGTCATTCCCTTGCATGCTTTGAAAGCCAGACAAAATAAACAATTCGCAGACATGGCCTCGGGCTCTGAGGGCTTGCGGCGTGCACATGTCATTGTGTTTGATATTTTTATGGGCTGACTAATTAACGAACTAATTGAAAATGATGATTGATAGATGTGTTGGTTGCAACCCTGACTGCACCTTTTTCCAGGTGGAACCATGGTTGATGACAAAACACAGTCGGCCTAAGGTTGTTCAATCAACCTGCTTGTCTTTGCTGCTGACACATAGTTTACCCGCTTCCTTGGCTCGATATCTAATGAGTTAACTTTGGACTTGTTGATGCCGTCGCTCACAATTGGTACCCGGCTTACATGTTGACACTGCAGATTTCTCAAATAGACAAATACATTCATCCGACGTCGCACAACCAAGACAGACAACCACAGCTGTGTTTGCTTTTTGGTTGAATCGGTTTTTGTGAGCACGCGTGTGTGTGCATGTTTTATTACCCGCTTGAACTCTTCTCCAACTTTTCCTATTATGTAAATTCAAAGCTGCACTGGCACACACACAGTCAAACACACAGTCTATTTTCTGTTCACCTGGTGGCTTTAATGCAGAGGAAGATACCTCGACAACTCTTGGACAGATTAACAAATAATTTGTCAGAGGCGTTGCTAACATCTGAGAATGCTAGCTTTGGTGATTTTCATCTTTAATCGAGCAACTCAGCCTCGATTTCCACTTGTAAACAAAACATATATAAATTTCAAGGGTAGGCAAGATAGTTTTTTTTTGGTTTTAATGACCCTTTCCTCTCAATCCAAAGTCCCTCAAACTCTAAATTGCGGGGTCAGGGTACAACTACAGTCCATAGAGGATGCTAAGGTGACTTTGTTACTATGGTGACTATGTCTGCTCGTTTGTAAACATATATTGACATTGTATTAATAATAATGTGGGATTTACTTGGCTTTTTGTGAGTGTTCTCACAGGACAAGTCATGTTCTTTCAAGTTCCGACTCAGTCTTGTCTCCTTGCCTCTTTTGAAACGTTCGTTTTTGTAGTTAGTCTTCCCTAAGCCCTCTTTTTTGACAACTATCCTCTTATCCTGCAAAACTAATAACACTTGTCCAGTAAACTGTCAAGTAGCTCCAGTAAAGAGATGCATTACCTGCGAGGTGGGTGTCCAAAGGACGAGCAGGGCAGCATTAGAGAAATTATTGCTTCATTCAGCCGGTGACAGATACTCATAATAGTCTTATAATGTCATCGTTAGAGCGCGTTAGAGTATTTCCTGTCGTTCAGCCTCTTAAAGATGAAAATGTGTGGCTTTTCAGGATGACAGCCCTCAAGTGTTTCGCGCTGGTGTCAAGCACTCGGAGCGGAGATTTGTCATAGCAACGGGCGAACGTTTTCTGCTTTAATCTGCTTTGATGGACAGTAAAACGTCACGTGACGACACACACTGCCGCATCTCTCTGCAGTTCATTCACTGCAAGGACTTCTTCTGATGCGTTTTGGACTTTACTTTAATGCAACTTGATGTTTCACAGCTACAGCTGGAAGATTGTACCCACAAAAAAAGTAATAATAACGTGTCCATAAAGATAAACCAGGTCAAATTGGCACTCTGAATCGGGCCAATATGAATATCGTCCAGCACATTTGCTGCTAATATTTTGGTGTTCCAGTAAAATATTTTTACACTGTGCTGTTGCTGTTCTGTTTAAGTATAGGATTCAGATACTTGAGAGTCTTTCAGTGGATAAAAAAGATGCATAAACCGTGTTCGGTCAGAGGTTTTCCATCTTTTATTTGTTTGATACCCCAGACTACGATAAACACAGTGTAATGAGGCGACAAAGGCTGATGTCAGCCTCAGACAGCTAGTCAACAGAACTCTGCACTGATCTTTTTTTTTTCGACGGATCCGTGAACGCAGAGTAGCGTTACGCGGCCTGGGTGAGGCAGGAGGTCTGTTTACTGAGGAGGTGGAGGAGGAGGAGGAGGATGCAAAAAAGCCCATCATAGAGGCCGCCGCCGGACACACTGCCAAGAAAAACTCTGCTGGCAGCGCCACTCCGCTCTGACGGAGTGAAATATGCGCTGGCTACCGACCAGGGCTGCCTAGAAATCAGATAAGCCGCCTCTGTCGGGACCGGCTATGAGAGGAAAATAAAGAGCGAGTAGAGGAGGAGAGGCTGACACGGATGGACCGAGAGGATTAGTTTGAGTTGGATATTTCGGAAAATAATACATTTTATGGCTTTACAGACTATTAAAATATCCCGCACAGAGTCATTTCACCATGTTATGATCGGGATCTGCATTAGAGATCCCGAAAACTGAATTCATGGCCTCTGCAATTAACCTAACCTATCGTCTACCTATCAGAAATGTTTTGTTTTTGCCACCTGCTTTGGTTTTTAAGGAGAGAAGTGAAGAAAGAAGTGTGGAAACCAGAAAAGAGAGACAAATCTTGGGAGCTTCAGAGGGAGAATCTCTGTACATGAAAGAACATGAATAATTTGGGTGTCAGAGTGTCAGAGGTATAAACTAAGAGGAGAGACAGTTCGGGTATTATTCTGCCTGTTAGCTCATCTCTCTCTACACTTAAGCACTGACGCATTTGTTATGTAGTGAAATTAAAACTTGCATTGTAACCACTTAGGGGAAAGCGTCCAAACTCTCAAAGTTTACCCCGAGCCGCTGCGATCGAGTTTGGTCGTACAGGTGTGCGTTTGTCTGTGTGTCTGTGTGTGTGTGTGTGTGACGGCCGCTCGATGCCAAACATGGAGTCAAATATAATAAAAACTGAAGACACAGACCACCGCTGTGAATAAATGTTTCCAGTGGAGACGACAGTAATCTGGAGGTGAACCGAACGGTTTTGGACAGAGAGAGAAAACCTTTATTATAAAAGCTCCTCGGCTGAAATATTCTCGTTAGACTTGCAGACTCCTCTATGGCTCTCTGGAGTCCACATCTGTTTTTCAGTCAGACAGTGTCCCCCCCCTCTCCTTCTCCTTCTCTCTCTCTAGTCTGTCCATCCTCCCATCCGTTGATCCGGTGTGATAAGCGGTGTTTAGGCAGATATATTGGCCCCATTAGAGCCACTTGATTCAGCTGCTCTGTAGTAAAGGGGAGGCCATTGACTCTGCTGCTCAAGGCCACTTAAAGACGCGCACATACATCTTTCTAAAAACACACCGAACACAACAAACATACAGCCAATAAACACTCAAAAATCAATAGTGCTCATTATTTTCAGTTCAAAGAAAATGGGATTAACTTATTCTGGTGCCCAATCAGCAGCTCTGCTCGTTTCATCTTATTTTTTCTGGCTTCCTGATCCAACGAGACCTTGTTTACCGAGGACTACTTTGATCAGCGGCTTGTTAAGAACAGAAAACACTTCAGCGTTTGGAAAAAAATAAAAATATGTGCGAGAATCCATTTACACCAATCTGTTCCTGTCAGAAAATCCAGGTGTTTTTCATTAAAAACGCGACGAGCCTTTCAACAGCTTGTTCACCCAAATTACAAAAGTACACGTTCTCCTCACTTTTAGCTCTAGGGGTGGGGGAATATCAAGAGATGAAGATAGTTTCTGAGAATTGAGCTTTCATCCTCATTGCAATGAAGGTTGCTTGAAAGTTAAAGAAACTCAACAACAACACCTCCTTCCTGAAAACAGTGTCCGTGCAATCCTGGATAATCCGGACTCACCGCACAGATACTCCATCAAACTGTTATACTGGGGTCGAGGCAGACGTCTCACAGCAGGACGGTGGAGTCGGCGCGTCTAACAAGAATATTTCATCCAAGGTTCCTCTAATAAACGGTCCAAAAACCAGCTGGTTCACCTCCAGATTACCTTTGTTTCTAGTGGAAACATTTGTGGTGATCTCGAGGTCTTTTGTTCTTTTGGTAACTTAAACAAACTCTCTGTCTGTATAGCTACATACCAGCAGAGGTAAAATGCAAGTGAAGGAAACGTATTTTTTTTTCTGAAAAATTTGGAATCAGTCTTTAAAGCATTGGTCCCCAACCACTGGTCTGTAGACTGGTACTGGTCCGTGGGTCATTTGCTGCCGGGCCACACAGAAAGAATGATTTAAAAATATATATATTTTATTGATTATCGGAGTCTGAGAGATGTTTTATTTTGAAAAATGACCAGATACATCCATCTGTACCTTTTGACACACGTCAAGACACTTCGTCACGTGATACGTTACCCCAGAAATTAAGCCCACAAGCTAGCAAAAATAAGTAAAAAAAACAAACGTCTTTGGAAAAACATTTTTGTCTCCCATTACCCCTCGATGGGAGCGGCTCGTTGCAGAGGAACAAACTGTATCGTTTTGTATCATCATATTTATCCCCACTCCTTGAAGTCCTTGAAAATATTGTCTGACATGGAACTGCTTTAACGTATAAACAATGTTTCCTATATTTACTTGATGAGTAAATTAACCGATTAAAGGTGCAACGCGTAGCATTCAGTGGCATCTAGTGGTGAAGTTGCTGATTGGAACCAACTGAATACCCCTCACCTTACCTTCTCGTTTAAAGCATGAAGGAGAAGCTACAGTGGGCGTGAAACTCGCAAAAGGGTCCTGTGTAGAGCCAGTTAGCTCCCTTTTTAAATGTGACACACTGGACCTTTTAATGAACCGATCATTTCAGTCAGTGAGTTGAAGAGCTCAAACTTCAGCTCTGTTTAGTTTTGACCTGTGGAATGAGAGTGTGAATTCTGTTGCTCGGGTGAGAAAATCCCAATGGTGAAGGTCAGTGTGTGTGTGTGTGTGTTTGTGCTTGTTTGTGCATGTGTGTGTGTTATTGTATCACCTGGACGGATCATTCCAGCCTGTGAATGAACAAATCAAACGAGCAGTGGCACTTTTAGCAAGAATTAGGCAAATTTCCAAAAAAAAAACGTTGGCAAAATAACAACAACTGTCCTGCGAATATGCTCAAGAGGATGGGACAATATTGCATAATTAATGGAGCACCACCACGGGAGCAGGAAGTGGACCAGAATGCAATGTGTCGTGCATCTGTCGTCGGTAGCCCGTGAAACAGAACGAGCGCTTTGATGCGGCTTTGCTCCGGCACGGTTCTGTCAGCGCTCTTTCTTATTTACATCGTCAATATGTTGACGGCTTAAGCGCGATGAGCACATGGTTTTGTTTTGAGGTGGAATGCTGCGAACAACGCGCAGCGGACAAAGTTAAAGAAGGTCTGGTGTGTGTGTGTGTGTGTGTGTGTGTGTGTGCGCCTCCGAGGAATGCGGCGGTAGTGAGACGAGCAGCGCTGAGCTGAGCAGAATCTGTGTGATAAGAGATCAAAGCGCCACATCAACCTTCCCAGCATGCTCCCTGCTGATCCACCTGATACCAGTACACAGGCCCCACCTACTGCATATGTGTGTGTGTGTGTGTGTGTATGAATTTAAGAGAAAGAGTGTTTATTTGCATACATTTTGCATCCCTCAAAATTTGGATGCC
Source organism: Miichthys miiuy (assembly GCA_036365135.1). Classification (NCBI taxonomy): domain Eukaryota; kingdom Metazoa; phylum Chordata; class Actinopteri; family Sciaenidae; genus Miichthys; species Miichthys miiuy. Next base: position 27,619,941 of record CM071603.1, read on the forward strand.
TAAACAATTCTGCCCTGTAGTCGAGTGTGTGTGTGTGTGTGTGTGTTCTTTTTGTCTTCAGATAAGCTGAATTATTTATTGAAATGTCGAAAAGCAGCACTCCCCACCTTCTCGTCGGTCAAGGCAGTAAATCCGCTGACGCCCGGTCGGAGATGCATCCAAAATGCATAAAAAAACCGCTTCAGCTTAACAGAGAGAACATTCTAGACGGCGTGCAGGTGTCAGGACTCTCAGGAAGCTTCACTAATGGGTCCGTGTGGAAAAAAAAAAAAAAAACTTCCTGGCAAATATTGAACTCAAACCTTATTTCATTTCAGCTGAGATTTGTCTTTTCAAACTGAATCACGTCAGCTGAGAGGGAAATGTTACAGTCAGGGCTTTAAACTTTAAAGGAACATGCCAGTAGTTGCTACTGTGATCATGTCTTATAAACTTTAGGGCTGCAACTAACAATTAATCAGTCTGCTGATTGTTTTCTTGATGAATCCATTACTGCCATTACTGGCAACAAACAAGCGGAGGTCCTCTCTGAAGAGCTGGAGGTCTTCAAGAGGTTTTTAAAGGTAGAGAGGGACGCCCCTGATCTGGAAGGAACTGGTAGGATTGGTAGGAGCGTACAGGCGTCCACCGGTCGGGAGGTAACATAAGCCTTCTTACGTAGGAAGGAATTCAGGTGAGAAGGTGCAGAACCGAAGACGACTTTGTGGTCAAGCATTAGAGGTTTGAATTTAACGCGAGCCGCTGCTGCTGCAGGTAGCCAGCGGAGCTCGATGATAGCGTCATGAAGTAAACCAGGCACGCTGCTGCTGCGTTCTGGATCATCTGAAAGGGTTTCACTGTGCAGGCTGGGAGGCGTTACAGGAATCGAGTCACGAGGTGACCACATCCTGTATCAGGAGTCGGGGAGCACGTTGAGTTTTAGAAGCTAAAACCAGATATTTTATTGGATTTGTGTTTTATATCTCAACGTTTTAAGCCCCGTGATGAACTGGCCACTTGTCCAGAATGTTCCCTGCCTCTCACCGACCCTGATGAGGATGTCAGTGATTTAAGTGGACGTTGACACTCTTGACATCCCAGATCAGAGGGTACATTTTAGCCTCGTGAAAAAAGGATGCTCAAATATTATTTCTTCCTACTAAAAAGGTGGATTTTTTTTTTGGGATGTTTGGCCCTCAAACCTTGCATGTCTTGGAGCGTCTTGAATGCACCACACGGGAAACTGTGATTCAAAAATTCAAAGGTGGTCATTTTCTTGACCAGCATTTCACGTCTCTGAAACACTTTGAAATAAACTCAAACCATTGGCTGAAAAAATAAAGAAACTGATGGTATGATTTTAGATAATTGTTTGCAGAGATGCATTTTATATGCAAATTGAGCCAAACCTCCAGTATCGGTCACGTAATTTAGACAGCAAGAGTTCAGCGGAAGGTGAAGATAATAAGGGGTGGTGGACAAAAAGCGAGATTTGGCAGGCGTGAGACTTTTGTTTGCTTATATGTCTCTCACTCTTTCTCACTCTCTCTCTCTCTCTCTTTGTGTTGCTCTCTGAATAATGTAATATCCATGCAGGGGTATGTGGGTCAGTGGGGCTTTACTTCCCCCAGAGACCAGGGCCACACCCCAACACACACACACACACACACACACACACTTACTTAATTCACTCACTGAGCCCTGACTCCTTCGCCTGTCTGCCTCGCTGCTTAGCTCGCTGCGTGACGTCATACATTTTTCATAAAGTCTGTGTTGTTTCGTCAATATTTCATATCTCGTATTGACAGGCTGAGTGAGAGTCCACCGTAAGGAGCTGCTGCTCCCTCTCCTCCTTCCCTTTCTTTCGCCTCTCTCCTCCTCTCTCCTCCCTCCTCCTCCTCCTCCCTCTCTTCTCCTCCCTCCATCCCTCTCTGGCCCTTTAATTAAATTAGCTCTGTCTGCGGATGACAAAGGGCCAGTCATTCGGGCTCTGCTTAGATAGCAAGTGGCTGCACTTAGAGCGGATATGAAGTTAAGGAGGAATGCGCTGAGCTGAGCTGAGCTGAGCTGAGCTGAGCTGAGCTCGGTGCTTCTCTCTGGGTCTTAGGGTAAGGAGGTGGCAGAGAGGAGAAGGACTTGTGGGTCCTGATCGGGGCTCAGGTTCTGGATGAGCTGAGACCAGACATAAACCCTGCTGCCTGTCAAACTCTGCCAGCGACCATTCAGTCATCACTGTGTTGGACTGACAGCACATCCGATTGAGTTTTCTCACCTTAGGGCTGCGACTACGACATTGTTTCTACTGAATAATCAGCTAATTACTTTTTAAATTAATTAACTTATGGATAATATCCGTTAATAGCATTAAAGGGACGATTTCCCAGAGCTCAAGAAGCATATTTAAGTTGCTTATTGTGTCCAAGCATAAGAAATGAAGTGTCGTATCACAGATGATGATGAAAAACTCACATTTTTTTGGTATTACTGCTTTAAAAATGTACAATTACTTACAATATGAAGAGTTTTGTGTTGAGGAGACGCTGATCACACCCTGTATGGATGCAAAGCATGATGTTCCTCCTAAAAAAACTCTCTTATCTCGCACAGGAAAAGGATAACGTGGTGAGATTTAAACGTCTGAAACTGTTAAAATCCAGCTGTGTTTGGGGCCAAATGTTATCTCACTTCGCAATATCTGGTAACGATGCAATTAAACATCACTTAGGCCCAAAATATGGTGTGATACATCGCGGAGACAATCAGAAAATATGAAACCAGCAGGGAAATATGATTTAAGGGAAGAAAGTTAGAGGAAAAATCACGTTAAAAGTAAAGAACTCTCCTCTCCTCTCCTCTCCTCTCCTCTCCTCTCCTCTCCTCTCCTCTCCTCTCCTCTCCTCTCCTCCGTCACAGTTTGTCGGTTTGTTAGTTAGTTTGTTTGTCTGCTCCCACTGACAGACGTGTGTTGTCTGTCCTTGTTTGTTCGCAGTGCTTCCCACCTGCTCGCCGCTGGACTTCCACTGCGACAACGGGAAATGCATCCGCCGCTCGTGGGTGTGCGACGGCGACAACGACTGCGAGGACGACTCCGACGAGCAGGACTGTCGTAAGTGCACTCTCCTCTTCTTGTCAACACAAACACGAAAATAAACAGCGGGCGGTCACATTGGTATGACTCACACATGCTCACATACGCACGCACACACACGCGCAAACACACACTCTCAGCCTGCTCTGTCAGGCTCGGGGAGGGGTAAGTTATTAAAGTGGACAGATGTTTGAGGCAGCCATGTGCAATGAGGTGTTTGTTTTGAGTCTGAAAGAGGTGCCTGGCTGTCATACTCACTCTCTCTCACACACACGTACACACACACACAATGCACACACACACACACACACACACACACACTGGCGAGAGGTCAGCACTCCCACGGTCAAAACTCTCTGACCTTTGCCCTGAGTTTATCCTGGTCCTCCTTTGATTTGTGGAGCTGTGTGTGTGTGTGTGTGTGTGTGTGTGTGTGTGTGTGTGTGTGTGTGTGTGTGTGTCAGCTCAAAATACCCCTCAGCTGCTTGCCAGGCAGAATGTGGCCTGCAGTGGGTGTAGTAAGGAGTGTCTATTTCAGCAGACATATTTATGTATCTATGCATCGCTGCCGGGTGTGTGTGTGTGAGTGTGTTTGTGTATGCTTTATGCTGCTTTGTGAGGACCATTTTAATTTTGACACTGAGGAAAAAGGGAGAGCGTTTCGTCTGTTCCTCACTTCTTCAAACGGCTGTTTGAGGAGTTAATGCTGCGTTCGCTCAGTGTCGGCAGAACGGGATGAAAAAAGAAAAAAAGAGAACCCTCCTGTTATTCTGACCTGGAAATGTTCATGCATTATTCCACGACGGTTAGGCAGCTCTCAGGCTCCGACATGAGCCCTCTCGTTCATTTGAATGGAGCCCGTCCAAGTTGAACTTGCCTCAACTTTTTGCTGCAGTTGCAACGCAGCCGTCATCCAGCGAGCGCGTCGCGCACATGCAGACACACGTTTCTTGTAGGTTACTCTGTAATCTGAACCGGTGTCACTGTGATGAAAGATAAAATGGTTGTGAGTCGCGGGCATTCATCTGTCCATGTGGGTACGCCGCCACCAGTGCATCGTTTTCATCCTCAGAAGAGCCGCTGAACTCCGCTTCCCTCGCCTCCATTGTCACTGTCTGAAGAGCCACTTTAGAAACGTCTTTTTGCAGCTCACACGGAGGCTAAAACTTGCCAACAGTGCTGGAAACTACAAATCCCATGATGCATTCCTCCTTCCCCACATGTATTTTAGCAAATGTATTTTCTGATATCGTCTAAAACGTGCTTCACGTCACATATGAGCACAAACATGGCACACGGTCTTAAAGGGTTAAAACTGAAGAGTGCCTAAAGTTGGGATCTAATATGTAGTTTGTAATCTTGTTTCCTTAGTCGCCCAACTTTATTGCAGTGAGATGCTCAAAGTGTCTCTTTTCAGGTTTGGGTTCAGGCTCTAAGGCTGGAGAATGCATCATGTCAGCTGGAGGTGTGTAGAAGCACGAACGTGTGTGTTCGGTCCCTGCGAACACATGATCCCACTTTTAGTTTCTGCATTTACCCGTAATGATTCAGCAGGCTCAGCATGTGCAGTCTGATCCGTGTGGATGTACGCTGCACGCCACTGGGCTCCGTCGCACGGTCAGCGAGCGTTTGGCGATCGCTTTAATCACACTTAACACTCCGGGCAGCGACAGGAATAGTTCCAGTGTTCCTGATGGAGATAGCACATGGCAGAGAGGGTCAGGCTGTGTCGCTTTAGTGACTAACTTTTATCTAAAGATCAATTCAGGCTCTTTTTTTCTCATTCTTCACCCTCCAGTCACAAAAAAAAAACACGCTGTTTATCTTATTGTAGCATTTTAACATTTTGATATTGTTGATTTAATAGTGGTTTGCCCTTTATGTAGCTCACAAAGGCTTGAATCTATCTGAACACATCTTAATGCTAGAGCTATCATGCTGACTTCTGGTGGTGTGTGAGCATGCTTGCAGTTAGCATGTTGAGAGGAGGTCGGTCATTCATTTTTGAGAATACCGAGTCATGAACTTAAAGTGCAACTCCACGACTAAATTCTGCTCGGTCCCTGCAAATTTAAAAACAGGATAAGCACTCTAGCCTCGTGGCTAGACAGGAGGTAAGGAGACACCGGCAGTCTGATCACAAGTCAGTGTAGAAGGAACAGAGAGCTGTAGTCCTGCAGTCATCAAGGGACAGAATGGTGCTTCTACGCCCATCAAAGGTCTGAATCATACATGCATTATCTGTAACCGCTTATCCTCAGCAGGGTCGCAGCGGGGCGGGCACACATGCGTCACCAATTAACCCGTTAACTGCATGTTTTTGGACTGTGGGAAGAAGCCGGTGTACCCGGAGAGAACCCACACAGACACGGGGAGAACTTGGAAACTCCACACAGCCGAGGCCCGAACCAGGACTGCACCGCCGCGCCACCCCAAAGTCTGAACCATTGCACCAAATTTAAAAACTTGAATTGAACGCCAGAAGGCTCACAGTCTCTGACCAAGGCGTTTTAAATGGTTTCATAAAATACAGTACGGTCATACAGTTTAGTTTACAGCTCAGAAAAGAGCTTTTAAATGTGCAGCACCTTCAGAGTCTCTAGGATTTATTCTCTGGTGACTATGACCGTCTGCACCAAACTTAATTAAACGTTTGGTCCGGCGTTAAAACATCTCGACAAAGTGTCGGACTGACAGACCGACTCGTATCGCCATCCATCGAGCTGCAGCGCCTGAAAATAAGAACGCCGCTACTCGAAATGATCGACATTGTTCAGTATTAACAGAGGCATCTGTTGTTAAAGGGGACGGGGAATCAGAAAGTTGGCGACGCCGCGACTGGAGGCAGCTACGTGTTTTAACAGCACTTAAATGTAATCTCTGACGGCAAACACACCCTAATCCTGACGGTGTTTGTTTTCCAAAATACCTGCTGTGTTATACCTCACGTCGTGTGTGTGTGTGTGCAGCAGGTACAGGTTCGCTCTTCCTCTTCTGAGTGATTTTTCGTCTCTGTCTGTCTGTCTGTCTGTCTGTCTGACATCCACTGATTTCTCCTCCTCTGTTGACCCACATACTGTATCAGCAGCCAGACAGTGAATCACTTCCTGATGGGGGGTCTGTCTGCTTCGAGCCAGCTATGAATTTTTCATCTTCATGCCCACTAAATTTCCCTCCTTCCCCTTGTTCCCCGCACTGCTTATTATTTCATGCTTCTTTCTTTCTCGCTTCATTTTATTATTTTATTTTTCCACCATCACCTTCACCTCCTCGATATATATTTAGTTTCTCCCCGCGATGCGATGGTTTTATTTCATTATTTAGAGACGGTGGAGACAATCCTCCACGCTCGGCTGGAACCGGTGAGGTGTGTCTCGGTTAGGACGCATTTGTGTTTGAGCACGAGATGTTCTGAATTCTTGAAGTTTGAAAGAAATTTCACCAAAAAAAAAAAAACAACACAATTTAACACACTCTCACACACACACATATGCGGGGAGGCTGGTAATGACTCCCAGCACCCTTTGCCCTTTGACATTTGGCTGCTGTGTGAACGATGAGCATCTTGAGGGCTTGTTGACCTCTGACCTCCCTCTGTTTACCTCACTGATGGGACGGGAGAGGGCCGGAGAGAGGAAGAGAATCGATTATTTTGAGGTGAATAATTGATTTAATGACTGTATTTGTCAATAGTGAAATTAAATTTTCATCTGGAGCCGTCATTGGGCTTTTTATGGTTTGCGAGGGGAGGGGAGGGCGTCCACTATCCACAGCAGATAACAAACATATCAGCTCTGGGGCCTCCTGTCATGTCTCCTCTCTGAAGTGCAGTGTGTATCCGGCAGCCTCGACTCGTGCCACCTGAGAAAAGATGAAAAATCTCACCGAAGTAAAGAAAACTTCCATCTCCATCTCCGTCCGCCCCCTCCATTCTGCGGGCATCCTTCTGTTTCTGTCTCCCCTATCTCGCTGTGTTTGTCTCAGCTGTCTAACACTCACACACACAGCAGTGATAAATTATAGATTACCTCCTGCCAGGGGCCATCCATCATTGGTTCTCCTTGACGGACCCTGTTTACTCGAGGCCCCCTAGGCGAGAGTGGCCGGGGCTTCGCCATCGATTGGCAGTGGTAGCGGTTTAGAAGGCGGTGTTTTGAAAATCCATTCAGCCCTTTTTGTCAATGGAGGTGTGATTAAAAGAAGCCAGGTGGAGGAGTTGTTATGATAAATGGAAGGGTTTGAAAGTGAATGCCGTCAATGTCACAGTGCTGAAAGTTGAGTGGAGGGAGCGGACCTGTGTCTAAATGCATCGTCAGGGCTGTTGGGATGAATGACAAATGTGTCTTTTATCTTCCGGTCTCAAGGTTAGCTGTCCGGTGAAACAACATTTCCTAACGTACAGCCGCCAGTATATTTAATGAAGTCGTAAAACAAGCTGCTGGAGCTCAGGTTCACGAGGTTAAGGAATCTCAAGGAACTGACGATTGGTTAAGAAATCAGCTTCATTCATCTTTCCAATTCCTGATGATGACTGGAATAAAATGACCGATATAATAACATTAGTTTGGCGCAGGAAAAAGCTGATTAATTGGCCAATAACCTGATTAATTAAGTCAGGGAATGGAGTTGGAGAGTAATCAGACTTTGTGTGAATTAGGGACTTTTTTGGCAAGCTAGTCGACCGTCACTCTCAAGACAGACTGGGCCTCTTCCACGAGTGAGTAGATGTGCGCCGGCATAGATATTCTCTAAGTTGATGTGTGTGTGCGTGTCTACGCAGGAGGCGCCGATCGTTACAATATTGTACCTCTTCACCTGACTGGTGGAGGCCGCACAGCCTCTAGTTTGTCTGGTTACAGGTTTTAAAACAGTGATACTCAAACTGTGGTACGAGCTCCCTCTGGTGGTACGCGGCGCCAATCGACCAATAAATTAGTTTAAAATCATGTTTTTCTCAGCTTACTACGTAGTAAATCGTACTAAATCTGTGTCTGGCTTGCAGTTTATGCTGCAAAATGGTGACGCGAATTTGGTTTGTGTCCGAGGGGTTTGAGAGAGAGGGAGCGCTTTGGTTTAGAGACATAGACAGTGAGTGAGAGTGAGTGAGCGCCGGCCTCGATAAAGCCGATAAGAAGTTATTTCCTGAATGTTTCACAGCGGTTACGTTCAGCACAAATCTCGATCCTCGAGCAAACCCTCATTGATTTTTGCTTGAGCGCTGAGTCAGAACTGTCTCGTTTTGTTTATAGAGGATGTAAAGCCCATTCAATTCTGGATATTGAGACCAATAATAATAATAAAAAATCTGATATGGATTTATAGGCTAATATTTGTGTAGCACACCAACACATATAGACTTTATTTGGTCAAACTTGTTCTTAAAGAGTTGTGACAGCATATTTTACTGAAGCGGGGTGTTTTAAGGCGCCACTATTCTCAAAAAGTGTCGTCCGACAACATCTGATGGAAAAAGTTCTCCTATCTGCTCCACAACAACCACACTCTCAAACCGGCCTGTGGGAAACTCGATATGGTGCACATTTTTTGAACAAACTTTCCAGGGAGGCAGTCACAGTGTCAGTGTTGCACTCTGTCTCAGAGTAAGTGTGTGAAAATAAAAATGGAGCTGGATTTGTCATGTTCACACACACATTCCCAGCCAATTGCTCAATGAGGTGGGTGCGGTCGTGCCGATGCAACTCAATTCGGACCTCAGAAAGGTGTGAGAGGGGGCTTCAGACGCTGTTTGACTATCCCATCTATCCTGTCGGATGGTTGAAGCGTTCTGACGCCTTTATAGTTGAACTCGCCGCATCCAACCAAGAGGCAATCAGCCTTCTTGTGAGGTCATAGGGGGTCGAGGATTGATGTGGACGCACTGCATTTAGCTATTAGCCTGAGTGTTGGGAACAGCCAATGGAGGCCGCCTTTCAGTTGTGGTTTGAGATGTTTTAAATTCTTTTTCTCACCACGAAAGCTTCTCATAACCAACATATGTTCAAGCTAGCCGCAGTCTTTGTACTCCCTGAGGGATGAATCACCAAAGTTTTTCGAGCCACCCGTCGAGGTGGTTTGGTTTCATGTGTTTTTGCGAAGCATTTGTTACACATCTTCGGAAAAAGTGCTGCAAAAATAGAGGTGTCATTATGGCAAATGTTTTCACTCTGATCGGCGACCGTGAAGGCAGCCACACACACACACACACACACACGCTCGATATGACTTTACTCAGCCTCCCTCCTCGCTGTGTCACGGTAGCTGTCGATCGGACGTCTTTTGTGCCGCGATCGAACCGCAGGATATTCGCTCTGTGAGTCTTTGAGCTCCAGACCTACAGCCTCTGGAGAGTTCAGCTTGTTTACGGAGAGAGAGAGAGAGAAAAAATCTGTCTCTTCTCCTCGGCTCTTTGCTCTGAGCCTGACATAAAAGGTCACAGTTTCCCTGGTGTCAGTGCAGCTGTGAATATATAATGTAAGCGGAGCTCGGGGACGGCCACCTCTTATCTAATTCTTGTACGGTATCTGCTCTTTGCTTGTGTTGCGTGCTCATTATTTGTCTCTTTCCTCTTTTTTTTTCTCCTGCAGCTCCCAGGGAGTGCGAAGAGGACGAGTTTCACTGCCAAAATGGCTACTGTATTCGCAGCCTCTGGCACTGCGACGGCGACAACGATTGCGGGGACAACAGCGACGAACAGTGTGGTGGGTACACACACACACACACAGAAACACCACCGTGCAAGCACGTATTCATTCACACTGTCTCACGTTTGGTTTTTTTTCTGCACCAGACATGCGTAAATGTTCAGACAAGGAGTTCCGCTGCACAGATGGCAGTTGTATCGCCGAGCACTGGTACTGTGACGGAGACACGGACTGTAAGGACGGATCGGACGAGGAAAACTGCCGTGAGTTACCCACGGCTGATCATACGACGTTTGATGAAGCGGCTCGCTGTCTTTCCCCACAAATTATCATCAACTGGCAACATTTACACCTGATCTGGTCTTTACACACAGCGTTGCCAACTCCTCAATGAGGAAAGTAGCTATTGGCTGTCCTAAAAGTCGCTAAACGACGTCATCGCCTAATTTACATAGTCAGCCACGTGCATGTAATTATAATGGACGCTGTAGGAGAGGAGTGAAAGCCACCCTGAATATGCAGCAGCTTCACGCATGCGCGATACATTTGCACGTCAGGGTCGCTGTTGCAAAGTAGGAATTACACAATCACACAACTAAATCCTACACAGCGGACCTTTAAGGGGGAGACATCTTCATCTTCGGATCATTTATTCGCTACAGCTTAAAAAAAGAGATCCATCAAAAGGCCACTGCTCATGAGAAAGCTGCCAGCCCGACAGTCGGTGCTTTTGGATGCACTTTAGCGGCTGTTGTCGGCTTGTAAAAGTCATTTGAATGAGAAAATTAGAGCATCCCGGTGAACATTGCTGATTTTTCATCTCAGAGTTTAAAAAGAGAGAACAACAAAGGCTTGAAACAGGGAGTTTATCTCTATGGAAGCAAAGAAAAGTCATCACTCAGAGCGGCGTTTACTCCTTGTACCCAAAGTAAAACTCATAAACTGAAATAAACTATTCTAAATAAGTTTCATTTGTAAAATCCAGACAGGGATAAAGTGTCTGAACATCAGTCCAGTCGAAAACCTCTTCGAGCTGCAACGTCATGATTTAAAAACTATGGCCCTAACTGTAGTTACTGACCAGCTGCGTGTAAACTAAGATCTTACAGCAAGCATTTTACTGCAGAGCTTGTAAACATATTCACTGTCTTTGTAGAGCGCCGAGCTTCATCTTCATTTCATACACAGCCCCTGACAGACTCACCAGAGAAGAGTGGAAGCTTCAAAGAGCCTCAGACAGCCGACTGCTGCACCGTCTTTCTTTTTTTTTCCAGCATCGGCATCTGTTTAACACGTCTGTGTGTGTGTGTGTGTTTCTGTTTCTGTGTGTGCAGCCTCAGACGTGATGACAGCCACCTGCAGCGTGGAGGAGTTCCAGTGCGCGTACGGCCGCTGCATCCTGGACATCTACCACTGCGACGGAGACGATGACTGCGGAGACTGGTCGGACGAGTCGGACTGCTGTAAGCTCCCCCACACATGAAACTCACAGAGACCCGACACTGACACCAGGTGTTCGTTAACCCTGAACCTCAAGAAAACGTTCCTCTCAGACACTAATCCACTGTTATGGCTCATAAATCTTTTTCCTTTCCATGGCAAAAAAAAAAACAACTTAAAATTAGTCAAACTTGATCCTAAATGTGAGCTCCAGCTTACAGACATGACTCTCAGACCCGGGCCAAATTGCATCACTTCACAAAAACGTCTCCTTTCATGATCTCGAATGCAAACTTGGTGGACGTCCAAGAGGAAAACAAAGCACGCTGTTACAGCGGCGCGACTGATCCGGCCTGTCCTGCTGGTGTAAAAACTCGCAGTGAGCTGCCGTTCGTTATCTGTTTACACAAACACGCGCAGATTAACGCACAAGACGAAGCTCCTCTGGGAGATCGCGCCTCTGTTTTTAAATGAGTTTCTTCTCTTCCTCCAGCTGACGTCTTTTCCTCTCTCTCCCTCTGTGTATCCCGATGGCGTTTTGCTGCCGCTGCACGTGTCCCGACATCCTCGCGTCGCGCAGATTGCCACGCTAGTTCATCTGGAGTTGAAAAAGCCCTTTCGCAGGCGTATCTACGACACTGACACATCTTGAGATGCGGTACGTGACAGATAGCGGCCCTGTCTGTCTCGTACAACATCTTTTTATTTTATTTTTAGACTTTAGATTTCATTTTTTTTTTTTTGATTCGCTGATTGAAACATCCCTGGAAAAGCTAAACCTCAAAGAGGTTTATGTCATCTAAGGCTGAAGCACGCAGTTTTAATGAAGCAGAATCTTGACTAAATTTGCCCTTTTTTGTCATGAATATTTGATATTACACAGAATGTTACGGTTTTATGTCCTTTCGGGGTTCGTGTCAAGCGTCCCAACTACACAGAAACACAGCCGGAGCGTCAGGCAGACTGTTGTTTCGTGACGTTTTGTGTCGACTGAACGTTCTTAAGTCAGTCGGCAGTCAGGTTGAGCTCAGGAACATCTGCTGTATCGCGGACTGTCGCTCAACACGGCATCTGTCAGGATTGGAAAACACTCTGTCTGTTAGATCTTTTCTGTCACTGCAACTCACACACACACTCTCACGCGCACACACACACACACAGAGCGAAGCCATGGTCCTGATTAACAGAGACTATCATGTTTCGCTCTCCTCTCTCCAGAGACGCTGCCTGCTGCTGACAAATCTCTCAGCATCTCCCTCCTCGTTCGCCCGTCTCTGATTTCTCACATGTTCGTTTCATTCGCTCATTGTCTATAACCGCCCACCATCTCTCTCTCTCTCTCTCTCTCTCACACACACTCACGCACAGTGGTTTCCCCCCTTTTGATGTGTTTATCTGCAGCGCGATAGGCGCGGCTTCAAGATCTTGTACCGTCGTTCGGTCATGACAGTCGACTGAGCAGCTCTCTGTTTTCTCTCTCATCTCCTCCCACATTCAGGTTTTTTTAATTGCCGCCTCGCTTCTGAGGTGTTAAACAACTTTTTTTGTGGTTGTGGTGGTGGGGAGTTGAGCTGGCATCAAAGATTTTTTTTGAAATAAAAAGTAGAAAAAGAGACGTGTGATCCTGAAGAAGAACTGCATATATCAGATCCAAATTAAAATGAGTTACAGCCACACACACACACACACACACACATAGAGTATGGTTTGTGTGTCTCTTAAATGACACAGATTTAAAGACAAGCCCTAAATCCAGTTCTTAATCTTCCTCCTTCACTAAACAGTGACGGGACTCCGAACTGCGTGTTCTCTTTTTGGATCAAAAACCGACAAGGTTAATAGATCACTCTACATCCTGTCTGATGGACTGAAACCAGCTGGGCCTAATGTCCCCTAACTGTTCATTTCCTGCTGTCCTGTACTCTTAAACTGCACATTTATTTGTCTTACTTATTTTTATTCCGATGTTGTCTTTTTGTTATTTTGAGCAGCGGTCGTTCGGAACGAGAGCGAAAGTTTTGTTTTTGTTTTTTTTGTCTTTTAAAAATCAAAGTGTTTTGAAGAAAAGGCCCAAAGACGCCTCGGCTTTCTGAAACATACAGTTTGTACACACACACACACACACACACACACACACAGAGGAGGCATTCCTCAGAGGCATAAGACAGCCCATCCTCAGACGGCATTCCTTGGCATCGACTCTCCAGACACATGAAGGGCGCTTTGTTAGAGAAGAAGCCTCTCTCTCTCTCACACACACACACACACACTCACACAAACACACACGCGCTCTCCTCTCTCTCTCTCTCTCTCCCCCGTGAATGCACACACACACACACACACGTCCAAAAACACTCACACTTTCATGCCTGGTTACCGCTTGCGAACACTGATACTGCTTGTGGCATAGCTGAGCAGATGAAAGAGCATAGTTGGTATGTTTGTGTGCGCGTGTGTGTGTGTGTGCGAGAGAGAGAGAGAGTATGTATGAGAGGGAGAGAGAGAGAGACAAGGAGAGAGATAAAGGCTGGATGAATCATTTGAGTGTGTGTGGGCGTCGGTGTGGGTGTTGGTGTGTTCGGCGGCATCCCACGCTGATTCTTGTGGCCTATAAGTCTGAGTCTCTCTCCTCTCTCTCTCTCTCTCTCTCTCTCTCTCTCTCTCTGTGGGAGAGCCACCTGCTGTTTTGATCATCTCTCTCTTCTCTCGCCCAGCTGATAAGCCCGTACCGGGAGGCTTGAAGCTCTACAACATCCCCCCTCGCATTCCCTCGCTTGTCATTTTGTTCCTCCCTTATCTGACGCCCACCGAGGCTTTGATGGGAGCCGACTCAACTCGACGCTGTCAGGAAGAAAACACACCGAAGACGCACACGCACACACACACGGGATTTAAGATGCTTATGTTTGATTCAGCTTTAATCTTCTCGTCCACCTCCGTCCTCATCTGCTGCCAGTTTGAGCTTCACTTTGATCCGATCACACGTAGAGATGTGGTGGGAGAATTAAAGGTGGGGACGGCGATCTCGAGTCAGAGACGATCATGAGGCAGCCAAAACAAACAGAAACAATTCATGTTTACAAGAACCGAAATCAGCGCATGAAACACTGTATCTTTGCGTTTTTGCTCTTTTCTTTTGAACTCTTTAAATACTTTTCATGGGCAACATTCGGAGATGACAAAACTTCCAAGGACTTCCAAGGTCCGTAGTTTTGATCTGATTTGAAGCAGGCTTGTGGAAAACCTACCTGAATCTCATTTGCATGATTTGATGATCAACATTTTTCACGCGATCAGAACCGATCCACTCGGATCTTGCACATACTGATAGACGGATACAGCGGGAGACGTACTGGCCCGTTCACACTGGAACTAATTTGGCTGCAGGCTGACTTCGGTGGTGGGGGAGCGTCTTGGTTACCAGGAAAGGACCCGTGATGACCTCTCTTTCTGTAAACCAGCAACTTATTAAATATTTTGGATCCAGACCCCTTAAAACAACACGGTGCCTTGTCCTAACACGCTTCCCCTGCTGCGATTCGAAGTGCAAAACTCTCAGATCAAAGATTTACTTTCTCCTCTTTCAGCTTGCAAACTGTAAACTGTCAGCAGGGCTGCAGCTCGTGTTTTTTTTTTTTCATCGCTAACTAATCTCCCAGTTATTCGTCAGGCTAATTCTTCAGTCTGCAAAAAGTCTGAGAGTAATTAGAAATACCCGGAACAATTTGTTAGACCAACAGTCCCCCCCAAAAAAACCCTTTAATTATGTATAACAGAGGAAACCAATGAATCATCACATTTCAGATGCAGGAACAAGAGAATATTCAGCATTTTTGACTTCGACGATAAATACCTTTCCATTACTACCAGATAAATAAAGTTGTGACTTCTTTTGGAAGTCCTGACTGCAACTTCAGGAAGCTCTGATGATCATTTTACTGTATAAAGTTCAGCTTTGTTGTCATTGTGTTGATGTCACTCTGTGTGTGTGTGTGTGTGTGTGTGTGTGTGTAGCCTCCCACCAGCCCTGCAGATCAGTTGAATTCATGTGCAGCAGCGGGATGTGCATCAACGCCGGCTGGAGGTGCGACGGCGAATACGACTGCGACGATCAGTCGGACGAAAAGAACTGCAGTGAGTTGCCGCCGCTTTCGTCAGAATCACAGAAACATGTCATAGAGTCATGTGCATCTGAACGTGTGTGTGTGTGTGTGTGTGTGTGTTTATTCCTCATTCATGTCACCGTCTCCTTCAGCCACGTCCATGTGCACGGCCGACCAGTTCCGATGCGGGACCGGACGCTGCGTCAGGTTGTCATGGAGATGCGACGGCGAGGACGACTGCTCCGACCACAGCGACGAAGAGGGCTGTGAGAAAACTGGTAAGACTGGAGGTTGTTGTCTTGTGTTTTTTTTTTTCTGAAGCTAAATATAACACGAGCTTCAATCGTAGTCATGACAACAGCTCCGAACAGCCCTCCTCTGCTGACAAAAACTCGCTTCTTTTCTTTGCCTCTTTCTTTTTTTATTTTTTTTTTTTCTGTGTTCAGAAACACAGCGTTGCTTTCAAACAAAAGACTGATCAATTTGGCAGCCGCTTCGCTGATGGAAAAAAACCAACCTGTGGACAAAAACCACACGAATCTGGCCCCGAATATTTAGATAGAAAATGAACAATGAACAGGCAGCAGAGAAAAAGAGAAGATGGAACGTTTTTACTTTGTTTCTGGATACTATCCATCTATAACCTAAGCCATGATGGTAAAGTAGTTCCAGATCACTTCTTCATGAACCCCGTGAACCCTTAAAGTTTCCCGTAAACTTCCCAGCTTTAAAGTTAATCCACTTGTATCCACTCCATACGACATTACGAGAGTTGTTTTCTGACATTTCTTCCTGTATTTACTTTATTCGCATGATGTCATTTTTATGGCAGCGCATTTGCATCAAATCACGACATGTTTTGCATCATTTGTACCGGCCCCTTCGGTGTCGGGAGTCTCCGTCCACGCCGGAATCATCTCTGAGGGTGTTTATCGGCAGTTAAATGTAACGACAATCAAAAATCAAAACACTTTAGCTCGCCTAATAAACGTTGGTGTTTTTGTGATGTGTCAGGTATGAGTAATAACAGTTTATCAGGTGAAGGCTGGAGTGGGAGAGGAGAGAGTTGTTGCTATAATTGTGCTATCAGTGTGGAGGAGAATGAAGAGACTGGATGTTGGATCACTTCTTACTGTTGTTTTAAAGGGTTAATTCAGGGGTCTGGATATGAATATAATCTTACATCACCGTATAATATATCATATTATGCATATCAATATGCATATCACAGTCTAGTACAGTTGTAACAAACTTAGAAACTTTCTCGATGAAATAACCGGATAGGAATGTTGCAGCGTATCTCCGGAATTAAATGCAGAGCACGTTGACGTACTCCGTCACACTTTTTTTTTTTTTTTTTCCGGGGATGACGGATCTCCGTTGTCTCGCTGGGGAATATCATCGTACTGCATCTCCCCGCAGACAGTCCTCCATGTGCTCCCGATCAGTTCCAGTGTGGGAACGGACGCTGCATCGGTCAGAGGAAGGTGTGCAACGAGGCCAACGACTGCGGAGACGGGACGGACGAGCTCCCGCACCACGACTGCCGTGAGTTGACGCGTCGGCATGGACGCCGCGGTGTAGAGACTGAACATTCAGGCTTAAAGAATGCACAGAATCTGAAGTAACACTTATTTTGGAGGGATAAAACTGAATTCTGTGTGAGTTATCATTTGGTAAAATGAGTTTGGATACATATTGACATTAGCCAAAGAAACAAAGGTTTCAAAATATATATGTAACAATGCAGTAATAATGTGTGATTACATAATTTAGTTTTTTTCTTTTACTTACAAGAGTTTTCTATGTTTGATAGTTATTAAAGCGTTATCCCCCTGTGGAGCATAAATGTGCTCAGCAAATTTTTATTGCAATCTGTCAGAAGGCTGAATAATAGTGATAATTTTGTCCAAAGGACTCGTGAACGTGTGCCATAAATTTTCATTTTTACGCTCCAGCCATTAGATTTTCATGTTTTTGGTGTTCAAGTGGAACTTTGGTTTGAATCTAAAGGTTTCATCTTCTGGGCTTGAAAATGTTTGCCAAGGCCTAATGGTGGGCCCGAGCAGAAAGGTCAGCGCTGTCACCAGCATCATTCCGAGGCACCCAGCACGGGAATCGTGAATGTTCAAACAAAGTTTAATGACAATCTGGACTCTTATTTGTTTTCATGCATTTCAAAGCCTGGACCAGACTGACCTTGCTGCTTGTGGGCGTGAAATATTTCAGGGCTCCACACCAAGATGAGTCAGAGATACAGCGAGCGTGGTTGGGAGTTTATGCTGAATCAGTGCTGCTTGTGTTGATGTTCCTGTAATGTTTCTGTGCTTTCACACACACGCACACACATACAGGTCCGCGCTCCAGTGAGGGCAACTGTAACCAGAATAACGGAGGCTGCTCCCAGAAGTGTCAGATGGCCAGAGGACTGGTCCAGTGCACCTGTCACACCGGATACCGACTGATGGATGATGGCAAAGCCTGCCAGGGTACTACTGTGTGTGTGTGTGCATGAGTGTGTGTGTGTATAAACATCAAAATCTGACATCAGTGTCTGCACTGAAAGTGATTGAGCAGAGTGATTATTGCTAAAAATATAAGTTTAGATTGGACATCAGGGAGGAATCGAAGCTTTTGAGTAAAATTAAGTTACCTAAAATTGAAGTTTAGAATATTAAACTCCAGAACTCATGTTCAGGAATCAGTAGAAAAAAACAACAGGTAACTTTTGGTAGCAAAGTATTGCAAAGTTACAATAATGAAGTGAGGAAAATAAGGAAAAGTGTGACCTCTGTCTTCGTCATACTATCTTTAATTTCTTAAATATGGTCAGGCATCGATGTCCAATGTTCCACCTCACGGAGTTTATGTTATTCAGTTTGCCTTTAAGTCTGCAGGATATTTCCCAAAACTATTCATTTCCATGGAACATTGTGGAAAGTTTAGCTTTGGGCTGACAAATTATTGATTATAATTTGGTGTGGACCCCGAATCTGGGATTTCTGCCACGAGTCAAACATTTTATCGCCAGAACTCACGGAGACATAAAATCTCCTCTTGATATTTGTTTCCACATCCTGCGGGCGCCTTCGCAAGGTCAGATACAAAATTTTAAAATTCAAGAGGTGTAAACAAGAAGTTGGACGTGGATGTTTTTTTCCAAAAGTATGAATGAGTTTTTCACCTTCCAGCCACCTTCTCTGCTTTTTGTCTTGAATTCATTGTTAACCCTGCGGGAGCTTGACGCCAGCATCGCTCTGTCCTTTTTGGTCCGTTCCAGATGTGGACGAGTGTGCCGAAGAAGGCTACTGCAGCCAGGGCTGTACCAACACGGAAGGGGGGTTCCAGTGCTGGTGCGTTCAGGGCTACGAGCTCCGACCCGACAAGCGCAGCTGCAAAGCTCTGGGTAAGAAACCGCTGTACTGTATTTCAACCTTGACATGTGACCACAGAGAGTCGCCCGGGTTTGACCTCCAATAAAAACACGGTTGCATAGTGTTTATATTTGCTTCAGCAGTAACTGTATCCGTTCCTCTGCCCCGGGGTCTTGGACCCAGAATGTGGTTGGCTCATTCAGAAGGTCTGGACTAGATTTAGATATGCGGTGAAGGTAGAGTGCAGGCCTGGTACAGCAGCCCATCAATCTGCTGCAGACCGAGTTAAACCCAGGTCAGGACTGTCTGTCAGGCAGCTGCCAGGACCCGGGCCATCACCTCCAGTGAGATTAATGCATGCTGTTATTAAAAGTGACCATCGCTTCAAACTTTTTTTTGTCTCTTTCCACTTTTCTTACTGTCCAACTTTCACTTCACGTTTGGCTTCTCGCCGTTTTCCTTCTCCACTTTAATTCACATCATCCCCCATCCCCTCTCTCCGTCTTTGCGTCCTCCTTTTCAGGTCCAGAGCCAGTGCTGCTGTTCGCCAACCGTATCGACATCCGCCAGGTTTTACCGCACCGCTCCGAGTACACCCTGCTACTCAACAACCTGGAGAACGCCATCGCCCTGGACTTCCACCACAGCCGCGAGCTGGTATTCTGGTCGGACGTGACGCTGGACCGCATCATGAAAGCCAACCTCAACGGCTCCAACGTGGAGGAGGTCGTCTCCACCGGTCTGGAGAGCCCAGGTGAGCACTCAGCCAATAAGGACGCAGGTTCAAACGCTGGGCAACAGGCTCATTTATCATTTATCCAATTTACTCGACTCTGCTGCTTTCTGTTCAGCCGCGCTCTGCTCACGCTCACTTCATCCATCACCTTATGACTCAGGCAGTATGACATCAGTACTGCTCAGACTCAAAAGTCTTTTTTCCTCTTCCTCTTTCCTCTCAGACTCTTGTTTTCTTTTCTTACTTTCTGTTGCTTTGTGTCTCTTTCAGCATCATAAATTTGCTCTTTTGAACTCTTCCTCTTTTCACCCTCTTAGTTTTGGGAAAACATTTATTTGCTTTCTTTCTAAAAGTGAACCTGTATCAGTCTCATGTCTGTGGGTTGAAGTTAGTGTTCAATCTCTTGTGTTTGAACTGTAAATGAAAAGAAAAAACTTTATGTGCTGTTACTATTTCTTGATGAGCAACAGTTGATCTTTTTTTAGTACTTCTATGAAGCGTCTCTGGCTTTAGCACGAGTTGCCAGATACAGTCGGTGAGTGCTGGTTTCCCAGTGTCCTGTCGTCACTGACATCACTGCACCCTGTCAAGAAATAGCCCCTCACATAGCCCGCGACTTTTCATTTTTACACTTCAGTTTTTGTCTCGATTAAACAAGAGGGATACCACATTTTAATTAGTGAGCTTTAGAGGTGCCGCTAGGTGATTTTCTTACCTTCGGAGAGAGCCAGGCTAGCTGTTTACCCCCCATTTCCAGTCTTTATGCTAAGCTATGCTAACCTTCACCTGGTTGTAAAATTTGCTCCTTCTATAGGTGGACTGGCCATAGACTGGATCCACGACAAGTTGTACTGGACAGACTCTGGGACGTCCCGCATTGAGGTGGCCAACCTGGACGGGACGCACCGTAAGGTGTTGCTGTGGCAGAACATGGAGAAGCCCCGAGCCATCGCGCTGCACCCCATCGAGGGGTATGAGTTCAAACACACACATGCACACACACTGTGTATAATTCACTGCAGATGGTTTGAAATGTACACACACTCATATAGACATATCCCCCCTGGATGTGTCCCAGTTGTAGTGCAGCAGCAGCAGAGCGGGGATTAAAGTTTGGCAGCACAGCAGTGCCCACAGGCAAGCATCTGTGTCGAACAAGTATTTCATGAAAGGGGGCAGCAGCTAAGTGTGTTTTCATCCCCCGGATTCATATGGCGCAGTGGCAGGAGAGAGTTTTCGGATGAAGCCCCAGAGAAATGTTAAGCTTGAAAACTCATTCAGCTTATTAGGTAGCTCATTTGCATGGGATAATTGAAAAATATCAAAAAAAAGTAGCTCTTTCCTCCGAGCCCGGACAGAACAGATGAATGAGGAGTGAATACGAGGACAGAGGAGACTTTTTGTTGCATCAGACATCTGGTGTTTCTTGAATCCTGACAACCCGACAGTCTGTTTACCTCTTAACTTAAGTGGATGCAGATGACATAAACTAACTATGACTGTCCCACTTTCCTCCTCAGTAAGATCTACTGGACAGACTGGGGCAACACGCCGCGCATCGAGTACGCCAACATGGACGGCTCCAACCGGCGCGTCATCGCAGACACGCACCTGTTCTGGCCCAACGGCCTCACCATCGACTACGCCGGCCGACGCATGTACTGGGTGGACGCCAAGCACCACGTCATCGAGAGAGCAGACCTGGACGGGCGCAACCGCAAGGCCGTCATCAGCCACGGTAAAACCAGCGACTGTTAACTGTCTTTTCCGGTACAGATCGAGAACCAGTTCAGAAATGCAAATTTCAGCAGTAAAGGCTAGAGGAAGCTGCAGTTCCTTCACAATAAAAGCCTCAAAACTGGCTTTTATTTCTGCAGTAACAGACGACACGTCTGAGCAGAAATGATGAGAAATCTGTCATGAAGGTCTCTGATTGTTAACAGAGATTCGTCCACGTCCACCTTCCATACTTTGGTCCATACTGGACTTAAACCAGACACCCAAGCCAAGTCCCTACAGACTGAGCTGCTGCCGCCCGCCGCCATTTACAGTCATCAAAATCTTCCAAAACTGAAGGCAGTAAATGCTTTCAACGTTTTAGAAATAAGAATCGATACGTGGAGTTAGAATTGATAGACTGTAAACAGAACTATATTTCTGGTGTCTTGGTTTAAGCCTCAGTTTATTGAGGATTATTTTTCTCCGTATCCGGGACAGATAACAACAATCAAAAAGAGACATTGGCCGTGATTGCATCAGGATTAACAGCAAGCAGTAACTTTCACGTCCGTTTTCAGGCTCACTAATTATACCACAGATCAGGGGATTCTTGAGTTTGCTACTGATACAGTTTTCAAAATATTTAAAGCTGATCTTTGAATTCTCGTATTAATTTGACATACAGTCGGACCTGAACGGCCTCTCTGTAAGATAAACGTCTGATGACCTTGTAAACCTGAAACATGAAGCCAGTCGTTTATCCCGGGACCTCAGAAGTTGCTGACGTTTTTTTTTCCTTGAAAGCTCAGAGTGAGCAGGAGAGATGTGGTGTGCAGAGGCCTGGCTGGAGTTCAGCTTCTCATTAATTAACACACACACACACCTACACTTACACACACACACACACAAGGGGATACATATAAGATGTAGCACGCTGACGTCTACTTCATTATACCATGTGGAGTTAATCAATGCCATATTTCCATTAAAGAGCCCACGCATGTGCCTACCACTGAAACGCACACACACACGCGCCGAAGGCCGTGAATGATAACACAAAGCTGTGTGTGCCTCTTTGCGTTGTTGATTCCGACGGTGAAGCTTCTAGGTGTGCAGATTTACAGATGTAAGCAAGGCAGAGCGCTGATCCGTCACAAAGACCTGCTTCACATCGCACTGAGATTTGTTCCTCGCTTCCAGCTGCGTCACTCCGATCGCCGCAGGCTGGCGGTGTGACGATGTAATTCGGGAGCTGTAACGGGGGCGATTAAAGCGGTAACAGACCGCTCGCAGCGCTGGTTCACGAGTGACGAAAGCTCCGATTTTTTTAAATTGATCCAATTGACTGCAAAACTAAAAGGCGTGAAGTAGTAAGATCCAAATCTTAAATGTGTGTTTTTTCAAGCTCAGGGAATCAGTTTACAGTGAAAGGCCACGCGAGTCTAGGAGTGATAAATGATTACAGGTCGTGCAGCGTGAGCGCATGCAGCTGACGAGTGGCTTCTAATTTGGGAAGTTTTTTTTTTTTCTTGTGTGAAAGCACATCAGTGACGTACAAGAGTGTTTAAGAGTGTGAGAAGAGGGACAGAGGAAATGTTTCATGAAGGTGTGTGTGTGTGTGCGTGTGCCATCAGCCCTGTGAGCTCTCCTTAATGATGTGTGCTCTCAGGATAAAAGGCTGTAATTGGCCCTGTCCTTCTTCCACAGCCTCTGTTTGCTCAGACAACACACAGGACAAATGGGACGTGTGTGTGTGTGTGTGTGTGTGTGTGCACATAGTTACGTTCTGCCCAGGAATGTTAATGAGTCTTTATCTCCTTACACCTATAGTTTTCTGTGTGTGTGTGTGTGTGTGTGTGTGTGAGCTGGATGTGTGCCAGCTCCTCTGTCACTGGAGCTGGACAGCAGGCGGGTGTTACGGATAACACCGCTATCCAGCCTGCACACCTGTGCAGCTTGAGGTGGGGGGCAGGAAGAAAAGGGGCTGTGTGTGTTCCGTGTGTGTGTGTGTGTGTATGTATGGACGTGAGTACATCTGCTTGGGAATAAATGTTCTATACTACAGTCTGCTTCATGACGATACACCGGACAATAAGTCGGGTGTGAAGTAATCACAATAGACCAATGGAACAATGCCCCCTAGTGGACAACAGCTCAGTTCACAGGTCTTTTTGAACAATGACAGTATAAAGAACGGACAGAGCGTGAGTGATGTCACACACAGGTTTCCAAAGCAACGTTTTGAAGCCGAAAATCCAACATCCAACATGCGGCGCTGGCGGCTGTACAGTTTCTACCGCCTCCCGGCTAAGCGCGGATTCACACAGGATCAGGCGCTCCGGGAAAAACAGAGGTCATTTCAGTGGGGGTCATGTGTTTTACCGGCACCAGCAGTCCGCAACACAGGGGCTGCCGTGACACGAAGAAGTTTAATTTGATTTGTGTCCAATGATTAGAGAGCGAGAGCGAGAGTTACCAAAGTCTTTAGGATTCATCCTGTGAGGATCGCGGATATCTACAACATGTGGATCATCTGCCACGGTACTACCACGAGGAGTCGCCAAGTCAGAGCTTTGAAATTCGACACATGACGTAAAATTTTGTTTTAAAAGCAGTGGTTCACAAACTTTTATTATTTTTGTCATGGCACCTCAAGCCATCCAACCCCCAGTTTATATAGATAGATAACATACGTAGAGTACACAGATATGTATCAGTCAAGTTAAGTATGGTGTTATTGGACAGTCCACGAGCAGCCAAAAAAAACCTCCATCAAGCCGTTAAAAATCCGCAATAAATCGGGGTGTCGTTTAGCTCATTTGGTAGAGAACCGCCCCATGTACGAAGGCTCAGTCCTTGGGGTTCGAATCCGACCTGTGGCCCGTTCCTGTCACTCTTCAGGCTGTCTCTATCGAAAATAAAGCTTGAAAAGGCCAAAAAGAAATAAATCTTTTTACAAATGCACAATAAATCAAAAGTCTTTTTACAAATCCTGCATGTGTCACCAAGTACAGACAGCTTTATACAAATATATTTTGTGTTTTTTTTAATTTGAATGATTCCTCAAGTACTTAGCATTTATCTTTTAAACAAATGTAAACTTTCATCCGTCCCCAAACCTATTTGGCGCTTCTCAGCCTGATTAATGTTCATCTGTGCGATCTGCAGACCTCCCCTGGCCTCTAGATGTCTCCTTAATGACTGAAATAACACACAGGGCTGCCCAGTTTGCCCTTGAGTCTTTTCCGTAACAACATAAAAAGCCATTTAGCTCAAAGAGAAATGTGATTCAAGAAGGGAAAAAAAAATCACTAAACGTTCCCTATATCGCAGTCCATCACACTTTTAAGCCGAGCAGTGTTCTGTCCAGCTGGAGGCGACGTTATGTCGCTGATGACCCGTGGATAGCGGGGTGTGCCACATTCAGCCGAGGCGTGAAAGGACCCGGAGGTTCCACGTGTAGATTAAAGGGGACATTACTGCGAAGGCTGAGTTGGACGTTTGATGCCCTGTCGGGCCTGCAGCTGCTCCTCCAGCTGTCCCGGAAAAAAAGGGAGCGGGAGGTGGGGGGGGGTGCAGAGACGACATGGAAGAAGGTGACCGTATCAAAACCAGGCGCCTCCTAGCTGTTCGTGACTCAGAGGAAGGAAGAGGGTGCACTGTTGTCTCCCTTCGTGTCAGGATAAGATCAGAAAACACACACATTCAGCCAGTATCGCCTCACACACACCTGGACTTTGTCTGATTTTTTCCTTTAGTTTGTGCTCTTATTTGATCGGACGATTGGTCTAATTCAATAAAAGCTTCTTGTGTGCCTCAACTTTTGGTATAAGACATATGAGAGCAAAATATTCAGTCAGTATTGTTTGGAAAATGGCCAGAAATGATTCACAGCCCTCCTCTGGAGAAAACAAGACACCATATATATATATCATCTATATCATAAAGCCTCTCTGCTTCGCCGTGCAAGTACACATGGGAAATGCTGTTCATAATTGTAGTCCTCAAGATCCAAGGCAAACGGAAACTGTAAATTGAACATATCGTATTAAGATCATCACATCAGAAGTGATAAAAGTGAAAGCTTTATGCCTGCAACTGTCAAACATGTCGATAAACCTCGTCTGTGGCATAATATTTATATCAAAATCCACATTTAAACATGCAGGTAGTCCTTGTAGGTTTAAGTTTTTGTTCTACGTACCGAGATAACTTAATGCCACGTCATCCAAAACTTCCAATCAGACATCCACCTATCCACACATTTCAGGGCAACATCCAACATTTCAACCAAGATATTGACTAAGTCGGACATTTTAAAGACACTGTGTCTAAGTCTTTCTTTCTGTACTGCGGTGTCTTGCAGTCCTGCCAACGCACGCCGAGACCAATATACCCCTGAAAAGATATAATTTAACAAAGCTTTAAATTGTTAGGAAATATTTCTCCGGAGGCAAAATGAAACAGAACACGGTCCTTTGTTCGTCTGCACTAATGTTAGGTGTGTTCATCTCGACCACATGCGCATGAAACAAATAGTCTGATCGTAAAACAAAATCACAAAACTTTTGTTCCACTGAACTCGAACACTCAAGCATGCACACACAATTACTGTGATCCTCGTCGTTCATTATCATTCTGGTCTCTCTCCAGTTTTAGCCATTTACCACTTGACATTATACTCTGCTGTAAAACACTGTCATTAAATGAGCAGCGCTGTTTTTAAAAGCCCTGCGCCAGCGCGCTCACCGCACCTCCACCACCACCACCACCACCAGCACCGTGGCTCTGTGCAGCAGCAGAAATCACTTTTTCCGTCCATTTGGCACTCTCATCCGAGCTGGTTTTGCAGCCACTTCAGCCGAGGAGGATTAAGCTGGAGAGAGAAAGAGAATGTTAATTTGGACGAGGTTGGAGGAGTCACCCTGAACAGATGTTCCCAATGGAGACAAATGTGCGAGGAGTTCCCTGTTACATATGTTAGTGTTTAAGCCAGGGTTCCACTGATATGGGCTGTGAACAGTGATACTGACAGCTTTCGGCACAAGTCAACAATTTGTGTAAAAGACAAAAGTAGTCACAGGCTGGAAACCTTGATGCAAATTTCGAACGTAGACCTCTTTTAAAGGCCTCGAAACTTGTGTTTCCAATCTGAGACAGACTTTTACATCAGCACATTGTTATCTGCCAAAGTTAGTACAACAAATACGGATACTTTTTCCAACTTTAACTTTGATTATTGCTCATTCATGTTCTTAAAGGTCCAGGTTGAGGGATTTTAGTGGCATTTCTCGTGGTAAAGTTTCAGATTTCAATCAACTAACCAACACGCCTCGTCTCAACCTTCCCTTCCAAGCATGTAGGAGAAAATTATGAATATTATGTCCAATTTCTGCCATGTTCTGCCAATAGATAGTGGTTCTGTTGGCAGAAATGGAATATAAAAATCCATTAGAGTGTTTTCTTTGGTGTATAATCACCTGAAAGGAAGAAGAAATATGTCGAACAGCCATGTTTGTACAGTAGCCCAGAAAGGACAAACCAAACACTGGCCCTTTCACGACTTTTGCGGCCATTATTGTTTGTCCTGCAAACTTGTAATACTTCAATAAAGTTCATTTTAAAAAGCAAGGCCTGTTGAGTTGGTTGCAATCACTAAAACCTGTACACTGGACCTTTTTAAGGAGTGTTTTAAGACAACAAGGCCAATAAAAAAGTTTTTTCACTTGTTAAGGTAAAAAAAAAACAACAACCTTAAAGAGCATGCAGATGACAAACAGACACTAAAATCCATTTAAATGATTCCAATGAACAAAGTAAGTAAATAAAATTACATAAAGTAAGTAAAAGTAAAAGTTGAGAACTGGCCGATATCTGTCCAGTATCAGTCTGACCCATTTTAAGGGCTGTTCTCGATCTCGCTTCCAGAGTTTGGACAGAAAAGTCACATTACTTAAGGAAACCGGTGGAGCGTCTCTGCTTTTGGCCACTCTGCCCACAACTAAACCAGCTACAGGCCAATGAAAGGCAGGGTAATTGAAAGCAGCTCTAAATGGGGATGATATGACATCAGCCAAGCCCACAGCGCTGAATGGGGAGGATGTTTGGAGAGCGTTGGTGGAACGAGCCAAATGCAGCATTTGATCTTTCCATCTCTTTGCGGTTGGATTTAAACATCCACATGAACTTCACAGAATGATTATTTTTTTGCTCATTATGAAGGTGTCAAACTTAACGCCTGTGTTTGTTTACTGTGACGATTACGTCTCTTCAGAAACTAACAGGTCGCTGGCTTTTATTGCACACTCCATCGAGCGTATCTCTCTGTAATCTCTGATTCTGTCTTTCCGTAGGACTGCCGCACCCATTCGCAATCACCGTGTTCGAGGACAGCCTCTACTGGACCGACTGGCACACCAAGAGCATCAACAGCGCCAATAAATTCACCGGCAAGAACCAGGAGATCATTCGCAACAAGCTGCACTTCCCCATGGACATCCACACCTTGCATCCCCAGAGGCAGCCTGCAGGTCGGTACACAGCAGAATCGGAAGACACGGTGGAAGTTTAAATTAGTTAACCATCCCTAAAAATGTCCCGGTAATTGGTAGTGGGCGTTTTTTTCAGTGAGAGGAGCCGATATCCCTTGTGGGGCTGATGAAATTTAATTTGTAATGTAGAAGTCGATTTCTGCACTGTGCAACGGTCAAAGTCTGTCAAAGAAAAAGCTCTTTGACATCACAGGTTTTAAAGTCTGCACTTGTTCTTTTGGTGGGGCAATGGACAGTGAAGAGATTTTATGTATTTCAGCTTGAGTTGAAGGACAAAGCAAACATCTCCATTCACGAGGCTCGGGGGCTCCTTGTGTCGTCAGCTTTTCACCTCACATCCATTTCAAATCTGTCTGCAATAAGTGAATTCTGGGTGAGAACAATGAACCCATTTTTTGAACACAATTAAGTTTGCAGCCTGAAGCAGAAGAGATTTTTTTGTCATGAGGCAGATGGAAAAACAAAATGCTGAACAACAAAAGCATCAAACGAAAAACTCGACGTGGGTTTCTTTACGGGTTATCGCTGCGCACAGAAGTGGAAACCTTTCCCACATGGTGGCAAATCCTCACATGATAGAATGATTTGTTACGCTAGTGTTAGACCCCGTGGTGAACTTGACCAGTCCGAGTGTTTTTTATCAGCGTGACAGCAAAGACTTGTGTTCTTAGCTAACAAACCTTGTTGAACTTGAGCTCCGGCCAAGAGAAAGTTTTTGTTATCACGCTGATAAAACGTTGTAAAAATCCGACACCGCTATAAACTTTGAGCTGCCTCTGTGCTGGCAGAGGGAGGTCAGGCACTGCTCCTTCTTTTTCTTGTTTTGGTCGAGATTCATTGAGACATGAGCTCACACTGACGCCTACTGTAGAGGAGCAGAAGACAGAAGCTCTGCAGTCGATGCAGTTCGCCATATCTTTGAAATCCGCTGGTCCTCTTCCGCGTCCACCATGTTGAACCGCTATGATTCTACAGTAGCCCAGAACAGACAAACTAAACACTGACTCTAGTCGGGGTGTCGTTTTTGTGTGTTTTGTGGTCACGGCAGTTTCTTCATCACTCTCTAGATGCCATTAAATCTTCCGCTCTGGCTCCTTCAAACTGGTTTTCAGTTTTGAGTTCAAATTGTTGGAACTAAACTCAACATTTTCAGATATATTAATACCGAAAGAGGCATCTAATTCATCTCCATGTCATGATATGTTTATACAGTAATAACGACCTGCGCATCGTCTGTCATCTGTCATCTGTGTGTAAACGAGCTCTCAGGTTTCCTTTGCTTGGAAAATTAAAATTTCACAACGCTAGCGCACTAACAAATCCATTTACAAGTCACCGAGATCAGAATAACTCGTTTAAAGTCACCGCAGTCGCACGCTCGTCTTGTCTGCTCGTGGCTCTTTAGTGTAATGTGATTCTATGTTGTGTTCTTAACTGCCTGCGCTCAGCATTGTTTTCTATCCTTATTGCATTGCCCACGTCGTACATGTCCTACTTAGCACGACGCTGCCTTCCTCCTCTAAGCCTTTTATTCCGTTCACCTGCTCCGTGTTTTTTGCTTTGTCTTGTTCCAGGAACGCACACACACACAGTGTGTTTTATTGTTGCTCTAGTGGCTAATTCAAAATCTGGCAAAAGACAACAGTTGAAAATGATCCTCTTGGCCGGCGCTGACACATTTACAGTGATGTTGATCAGTGCGCATTATCCCTGACAAGAAACGGATAAATAAGAAGTGGATTCGTTTAGCTGAGCATAAAGACTTGAAGCAGCCTCAATCTGTAGTTAGAGGTAAAACAAACTCTCTGAAGCTCACTCAGTAGCTGTGATTCTCCGTCTGTCCTGCAGGCGGCAGGAATCGCTGTGGCAGCAACAACGGAGGCTGCAGCCACCTGTGTCTCCCCAGTAACAAGACGTACACCTGCGCCTGTCCCACCGGCTTCAAGAAGGTGGACCACCACAGCTGTGCCGACGGTGAGTCCGTCATGTCGTACAACTTGATATTTATTGAATACATTCAGATACAATTGAATATTTTTAATGTAGGCTTTGGTGTTTACTATCCTTGATCTGCTGCCGAGTAAAAGTTAGAATCCTCAGCAGTAGTTTAAGGGATGATTGCAAAGGCTTTGCTGTGTTTAGAAGCTAAATGGGCAGAGATGATCCTGTCGCATGCATTAAATCTGCCTGATCAGCCTGGCAGTTAACTTGTGGGTTGTCAAATTTTAGAGGGAAACAAATTTGCATGCAGAGAATCACAAGACATCCACTAAAGTCAAATTTCAATCAGTGGAAACTTGAAAACGAGTTAAATTACACGTTACGCTTCAGCGCAGCCAAAGCAGCGCTGAGCTAAAATGGGCTATTTATTTTTAATAAATTCTTCACCACCCTGTGACACCCTGTAATTATAAAAAAAAACATCGATATTTTATTATCACCATTCTAGATAATTGTGCCAGAGGAAAGGTTATGATTCATATTAATCAGTTTAGGTTGGATTTGTCCTTTAAGGGCTGCGACTTGTCTGTGTGTTAGTGCTGTTTTTGCTGTGTTCACTGTTGACCCCCCCACTGTTAAACCTAGAAGACTGACAGAAGACCTTTGGTCTTTAATCAGGTCTTGACAAGTTCCTGCTTTTTGCCCGAAGGACGGACATCCGACGAGTCAGCTTCGACACAGAGGACATGTCCGACGATGTCATCCCTCTGGCCGACGTGCGCAACGCCGTGGCGCTGGACTGGGACGCCAAAGACGGCTACATCTACTGGACGGACGTCACCACCGACTCCATCAACAGGGCGCTGTGGAACGGCACCAAGCAGGAGGTCAGTGGCGTCTGTAGTCTTGACTGAGCTCGACAGTACACTTCTCATCTGTCCCAGGCTTACCGGAGAGGACAGGAGGGTTTAAAGTTTATGCAACACTGCCATCTACTGGCGTTCATTTGAAAGTGCAACAGCAATGCATCTTCAGTCATCATCAGTACTAACTCAGCCTGCAAACAGCCACAGAACAATAGTCGTGCTCTTGATTTAACAGTGTCATTAGCAGATCTTTTGTTGTCTATTATATGATCTGTCTCTATTTGTATGTCTGACTCTAAGCATGTCTGTAGGCTCAAAGGTCCAAGTAACTTAAGGCTGCATGAAAACTAGGACTGGAATCTCATTGTTGTCTCTGTTCTTCCAGGTGGTGGTGGACACAAGTCTGGAGAGTCCAGCCGGTCTTGCGATTGACTGGGTGACCAGCAAACTCTACTGGACCGATGCTGGTAAATGTCCTCTTTCACGTATTGTCACAATCGCCTGCACAACGATTTCAAGCCCTCGTGTCTTGTCTCGTCTTTCTCAGGTACTGATCGTATCGAGGTTTCCAACGCCGATGGAAGCATGCGGACTGTCCTCATATGGGAGAATCTGGACCGGCCCAGGGACATTGTTGTCGACCCGATCGGAGGGTGAGATGATTTTAAAAAGGTTTAAAAGGTACATATAAACCTCCAACCTTTTCAGTGAACTCATTCACACTTTTCTTTGTCGTTGTTCGTCATGCGTAGTTTCATGTACTGGACCGACTGGGGTGCCAACCCAAAGATCGAGCGTGCAGGAATGGACGCCTCCAGTCGCATCGTCATCATCTCATCCAACCTGACGTGGCCCAATGGGCTCGCCATCGACTACGAGACCCAGCGCCTGTACTGGGCCGACGCTGGCATGAAGACCATCGAATATGGCAACTTTGATGGTTCTGACCGACAGGTAAACCTCACGTTTATCCTAGAGTTTGTTTGTTTAGGTGTTTAGGATGTTCAGATCACGCTAAAACCCCCTACTACCGTTTACGCATACAGGTTTTGATTGGCAGCCAGCTGCCTCACCCCTTTGGCTTGACTGTAGATGAGGACAAGCTGTACTGGACAGACTGGCAGTCCAAGAGCATCCAGAGCGCTGATAAGCTCACTGGCTTGGGCCGACACACGCTGGCCGAAAACCTGGAGAACCTCATGGACATTCACATGTTCCACCGACTACGCAAGACAGGTCAGCATGCGTCCACATGCTCGATCACATCATCCAGAATAGATAACTTCTTAGGTTCAGTTCAGTTCACTCAGACTTAAAACTCTTATTTTAGTGTGTTGCAGCACAAAGGTATGGAATCTGTAAATGAAAAATGTGCCTCTGCCCTCATTCTTTGGAGCAAACTTAATTTCTCCTGTGGGACTTGTGTCGTCTCTTGTGACAAAGGAGACAAAAGAGAAAAAAAAAAATCTCCTGTCACTTTCTGCTTTTCTGATTCTTCGCCGCCTTATCTCAGAGCTCAGATCGTGTGTCTCTGCAGACACTGTGAGGATTACAGGTAAACTGAACCCAGATCACTGGCAGAGAGGCCAAAGAGCCTCAGGGACTCATACCAAACTGAAGCCTCACTGATCTCACTGATGTGTGTGTGTGTGGGTATTCCCTGAAGGGTTCCATTGTCTGTATCTGCAAGTTGTGTGTGTTTTTGTTTGCCCCAATTTCTTCCATTCTTTTTCCGTCCCCTGCCTGCGAGCTGACCTAGAAAGTAGGACGGCGCGGTGAGCTGAGTCTGTTTCTGTGTCTCCGTCTACAGTGCGCAACCCGTGCTCTGTGAATAATGGAGGCTGCAGCCACCTCTGCCTCCTTGCTCCTGCTCCTAAAGCCTCCAGCTGTGCCTGTCCCACCGGGATCAACCTGCAGAGTGACGGAAAGACTTGCACGCCTGGTACGAAAAAAAACAACCTGTTTGCATTTCAGACCCAAAGATTCAAAAGGCGAGCGCGTCACACGACAGCATGAATGTGCTCAGAAGTCACATTAAGATGAGACTCGTTATAACTTTCCTCATGATTGAATTTAGACTTAGAACCTTACCTCCATGGCTTCATTATATTATATAATGGCTGCATCACCAAAGGCATGATGGGGAATGTAGTGCCAAAACTCTAAAGGAAATAGAAAAAAAGAACGCCTGCAAAGCTGAACAAAAGCAGTTCAAAGAGTTAACGTCAAAGTCTTTTGCTGCCAGGAAGATGAAAGTATGTCAGCCCCCCTTTGTATTCTGACCGGACGGCGCTGTGTTGATGCGTGCGTGTGTGTGTGTGTGTGCAGGGATGAGCAGCTTCCTGATCTTTGCACGGAGGACAGACATCAGGATGGTTTCTTTGGATATTCCATATTTCGCTGATGTGGTCCTGGCGGTCAATAGCTCCATGAAAAACACCATCGCCATCGGGGTGGACCCCAAAGAAGGTTCGTACGTCCACTCGAAGTTTTAAAATTTTGCCGTAAAGATGAGCGATGTAGAAATGGAGTCCTCACATGTGTGTGTGGCGCCTCCTGCAGGGAAAGTGTACTGGTCTGACAGCACGCTGAAGAAAATCAGCAGAGCCAACATCGACGGGAAAGCACACGAAGACATCATAGCTACAGGTGAGGAGGAAGAATTACGTGTACGATCTGTTTGACTCCACCCAGTCACGGTGTCGTGACTCCATCCATCTTGTCTCTCTCTGTAGGATTGATGACGACTGATGGCTTGGCGGTGGATGCCGTCGGCAGGAAGATCTACTGGACGGACACGGGAACCAACCGCATTGAGGTCGCCAACCTGGACGGCTCCATGAGGAAAGTTCTGGTCTGGCAAAACCTGGACAGCCCTCGAGCCATCGCCCTCTACCATGAGATGGGGTGAGGCTGTTAGAGCGTGATGAACCGATGTGTCCTCATCGTCTTGTCTCTGTCCTACTCTGTCCATCCTTAACCTGTGTCCCTCTCTCTCTCTCTGTGTTCTCCAGTTACTTATACTGGACAGACTGGGGAGAGCACGCTAAGCTGGAGCGCTCAGCGATGGATGGATCCGACCGTGTCGTCCTCATCAGTAACAACCTGGGCTGGCCCAACGGCCTGGCCATCGACATGGCCGGCTCACAGTTACTGTGGGCCGACGCTCACACTGAGGTTTGTTTATTACACTGAGGGTTAAATGGTGAAATGCTAATTGACAAAAGTCTTCCGACATTATGGAGTCATGGTGGTAATCCTTATTATCCTTCCAGCGTATCGAGTCGGCCGACCTGAACGGCCAGAACCGCCGCACCCTCGTCACTCCGGTCCAGCACCCGTACGGTCTAACCCTGCTGGGGTCTCACATCTACTGGACCGACTGGCAGAGCCGCAGCATCCAGCGAGCCGACAAGAACACCGGGACCAACACCATCACGGTGCGAGCCAACCTGCCAGGCCTGATGGACATCCAGGCTGTGGACAGGGAGAGGCCGCTGGGTGAGTCTTAGGACAGGAAATCAATTCTTCTTTCCTCCAATTGAGAGGTAATTAAGGGGAACTCTTCAGCTTCAGCTTTGAGACTACATCTTTGAACTGCAGGATGCAGAGTTTGAAAAAAATGATCGAGCGTTTTTGGAGCTAGACCCTGTAGGAACTTAAAGTCCGGATGTCTCATCACTGCTGCTTCGTGTTTAACCGTTTTTTAAATCCTGTCTCCTCTTTTATCCCTCGTGTTACACTCCATAAAGACAACACTGTAGTCACCCTGAAAATAAGTCACGCTTGGAGGAAATTTAGTCACCATTTTAGAGTATCGTGTAATTTTTTGATCTGTTAGTTGTTTTTGTTTGCCTGAACATACAGGCTCCTCTGTTTCTTTGCATCGATCCGTCTGTCTCCGTCCTTTTCAGGTTTTAACAAGTGCGGCAGGAGGAACGGCGGCTGCACCCACCTCTGCCTGCCTCGTCCCAACGGCACGTCCTGCGCCTGTCCCACCGGCATCCTGCTGAAGGGAGACGGCAGGTCGTGCGACGACTCCCCCGAGACGTACCTGCTCTTCTCCAACCGCGTCAGCGTGCGCAGAATCTCCCTGGACACCAACGACCACACCGACGTTCACGTGCCGGTGCCCGAGCTGCACAACGTCATCTCGCTGGACTACGATAGCGTGGACGGAAAACTTTACTACACCGACGTCACCCTGGACGTTATAAGGTGTGAACGCAAACATCTAGTTGGCTGACAGATCGTTTCATTTTCTCTCGAGTAGCCCTGTGTCATGTACCGTCCACCTTTTGTTCTTCAGGCGTGCAAACTTGGACGGCAGTGGCATGGAGACGGTGATCAGCCAAGGCCTGAAGACCACAGATGGGCTGGCTGTAGACTGGGTGGCAAGGAACATGTATTGGACCGACACCGGGCGCAACACCATCGAGGTGGCCCGCCTGGACGGAACGAGCCGCAAAGTCTTGGTCAACAACAGTTTGGACGAACCCCGAGCCATCGCAGTGTTCCCGAGCAAGGGGTGAGGAGGGGGAGTAAACAGGGTTTAGTTTGGAGGTGTCACAAAGTTGCAGATTTTTATTTGTACGTGTTTGTACAATATATTTTCTCACGAGATCAACCTCCTCTCTGCAGGTTCCTGTTCTGGACCGACTGGGGTCACATCGCGAAGATTGAGCGGTCTCACCTGGACGGATCGGACCGAAAGGTTCTGATCAACACCGACCTGGGCTGGCCCAACGGCCTCACTCTGGACTACGACACACGAAGGTCAGAG
This sequence comes from Miichthys miiuy, assembly GCA_036365135.1. NCBI lineage: Eukaryota > Metazoa > Chordata > Actinopteri > Sciaenidae > Miichthys > Miichthys miiuy. The sequence goes on from CM071603.1 coordinate 27,655,162, forward strand.
AGAGGAGCGTGTCTGTGGAAAGAGCTACCTGTGGAGGCTTTTTTTCCCTCCTCACGGGAGCTGTGTAAATTAAATTAGATTAGATACTATAAAAGTTTTATGATCTAATGATCCCTGTGGAGACATAAGATCATCGTGGGATCAGAAAGTAAATCTGCAAGACAAGTAGTGAGTCCTGAAGATTATTCAACAGCCAGTTAACTGAACATACTGAGATTAATGCACGACATTAAAGGATTTTGCATATTTGGCACTGAGCGTCGTTAACTTTTTGGTTAAATCGGGTGCAGTAAAAGAAGCATGCGTACCAATATATGGAGTAATGTGCCAGGACACGCAAATACATGAGTTGGATGCACCGTACAAGAACATATTTTATAACCTAAAGATGGCTCATACATCCAACAGTTAGCACTGGAGAAGGCTTGTACAGTGTGTTTACATATCGATATAATAGATCGTGTGTTTAAGTGTCTCGTGTTTTCTGCAGGATCTTCTGGGTGGACGCCCACCTGGACAGGATCGAGAGTTCGGACCTGAACGGGAAGCTGCGTCAGATCCTCGTCAGCCCGGTCTCTCACCCGTTCGCCCTCACACAGGTACCCACCCGCCCCTCTTCACCCTCAGCTTTCAGTCACTGGACTGACCCTTCCTCCTCCCGGCTGCCTCCTCCACTCACCTGCTCTCTTTCACTCATCGGTTCACCTGTGTGACTCTCACCGGTCGTCTCTCCGTCCCTCCACTCATACTGAACTCATTCGACTTAACCATTTCTTCTACTTCCCTTCCACTCTGACCCTCATTTTTCTTCCTCCTCTCTCCCTTCCCTTTTTCTTCCTCCCATACCCCTGCTCCTTGTCTGTGTTTTTTCCCCTCTCCTCTCTTCTTCTCCCTCGTTTCCCCAGTTGAAGCCGGTGTCCTCCCCTCTAACCCCTTTCTCCCGACTCTCGCAGCAAGACCGCTGGATCTACTGGACGGACTGGCAGACTAAGTCCATCCAGCGGGTGGACAAACACACCGGCCGTAACAAGGAAACCGTGCTGGCCAACGTGGAGGGCCTCATGGACATTATAGTGGTATCACCTCACAGACAGACAGGTGAGGAGGTTCTTCTGAAGTGTTGAAGCAGCAGTCCAGATAGTTTGCTGAACCATGGTTGCTATAGAAACAGACAACAAATTGGGCACAGAATAAGAAAGTAACCCAGTACCAAAGCATAATACAAACACATTATCAAGTTAAAAATGTATTTAAATTGTCATTTAACACAAGAATTTACACAAATTTGATCGAAAATATACAAAATATACAATATTAGCATCTCATTTTGTACAAGATTACATCTCATCGGGATATTTTTAACAACAACACCAGCCTCAATTCATCAGGAACAAAATCAAAACAAAAATGAACCAAATCAAATTTGTGTCTGCTTCTTTGTCACTCTGTGAAAATGAAGCAACACTTTAATTAAAATTAGTCAATATAGAAGAAGCTTGTTAATTGCACAGCAGCTCGCTCGGTTAACTTTTCCTCCGGCACAGTTCAGACTTTTGGTCAAAAGAGGTCTGATTTCAGCCGCTCTGATAATTGTTTGAGCTTCTTTTCTGTAAATTGACGAGTAGAAAAAGTGTTTGACTTTCAGTTTGTATCGAGACAAAGTCAAATCTCGTCGTTCTCCCGTGATGAAATGAGCCGCTCAGACTGTTTGGCGTCGGTTGTGACTGTCCCCTCTCCTTTCGTTTAGGTACCAACCTCTGTGGGGTGAATAACGGCGGCTGCACTCACCTCTGTTTTGCCAAGACCAACAGTTTTGTTTGCGCGTGTCCCGATGAACCAGATGGGCGACCCTGCTCCACCAGTGAGTGACCCCAGATACCCATAATACCTGGCCAATAAGAATTTTCATAACAGGACGAAGATATCGTCTTCGTCACCAGTATGCTCCAGCACGTTCAGCTTCTTATCTGCATCCGCTCATCAGTTTCAGGTTACGTCCCCACCGCTCCCGCCAGAGGAACCAGCAGCACTCCGGTCCCCAACAAGATCCCCAAAGCTCCAACAGACACTCCGCACAGAGGACCGTCGCTGGTCAAGTACGTCTGTTTGAATTGTTTTTTGAACAGTAAAGTTCCTTTTTTGAAGTTATTACTTACTGTAATAAGACAAAAAGTAACTGATAACTCATGAATACTCACGTCGTCCCATCATCATCGCTTGTTTTCTAACAATTTCAAATAGGAACTTGTTGTCCACGCGAGATGCCGCCGGGTTTTCAGTTTTGTTCGTCTCATTCGAAGAACTACTGCATAAGAAATAGTAATAATTTGAATGTTGAAGATGCTTGTCCTCGCTCAGAAAAATCCTTTTATAAGTCTAAGAGGTTGGAGAGTTTTCTAATTCCACAGAGGAGTATTATGTAATTGTTCATCTTCAAGACGGAACACAATGAGGTTTTCCACCAGCAGTAATAGTACAGAAACACTTCCCAGAGGCCCCGGGAAAGGAACTATATAACGCTCTGACTTAATAAGGTTGTCACAGCTAATATTAAGTAGTCTGAGTTTCTGTCTTATTTTTACAGCTGCACTGACAAGAACATGAACGACGAGGGCTGCCTGAGCAACGTGGTGACGGCTCCTCACGGTACGTATCACTTTCATCCATGTGTGCCAAGCACAGAGACGGGTTCGGGGTGTGTTGAGCCTAGCTTAGCTCAGAGTTAAAGTATCGGGACACTGCTAGCCTGGCTCAACGGAAAGTGTTAAAGTGCAACTTAGCAATTACTGCTGAGAAACGGTTTGTTTCTGACTTGACACAAAAAAAAACGGCAGTGCCTGGAAAAGCAAAGCAAACAAATGTGGATGTTAATCTCTGACATCGAAGTAATTTAATTAAGAATTTTAATAAACTGTAAATCATTTTAATAACACAACAGATACAACTTCAAAACAGCAACAAATAAATGAATAAAAAGCTATGTTTAACCCTCACGGGGCCAACTTTTCAGTCGTGCAACTGTCATTCAACAAGCAGTGGCATTTAGTGGCATCTAGTGGTGAGGTTGCAGATTGCGACCAGCTGAATACTCCACCACTTCCAACCTATATGAGTTTAAATCAGGTTCTCCTACATTGGAGAAGCACAATGAGACCTGCAGCCTTCATCTGGAGTTTCTGATGACGTGAACGCTAACAGGTTGTAAATACGGGAACTTTATTTCCAAAACTAGCTCCCTTCCCACAGGACATAATCTGGGCCAAACACTTTCAGAACTGTCTCTGCGCTTTGACGAACTGAAATCAGATGAGATGGCAAACGGCTGTATTTTCTGTAACACACCCATCATTAATATCTGTGCCATCCGTTGAAGGAGGAGGACTACACATCAGCTACGTGATTGGTGGAGTTCTGACCATCCTGGCGATTCTGATCCTCATCGCTGCTTTGATTATTTACAGGTCAGTCCCCCGTCTCCTAAAACGGCGTATGCACGATGAGCTACATTTGATACACGGCATGAAGTTCAGATCATAAACCATGAGCTGTTTTTTTTTTTGATCGACAGGCATAAAAAGTCAAAGTTCGCCGACCCGGGAGTGAGCAACCTGACCTACAGCAACCCCTCGTACCGGACGTCCACGCAAGAGGTCAAGATCGAGGCGTCGCAGAAGCCTCCGATATACAATCAGCTTCGATATAAGAAAGAGGTAACGGACGGGCTGGAAGTGCAACAACTTGTGTTTTTTTGTTTTGTTTAACAGATGAATGGATTCAAGAAGAATCCATGATATTTTCATAGAGCGATCACAGACTGTGTAGGTGTACGGTGGGTAAACACAGGGAGACAAATGACTGTCGTGTTTGTCTCCGGTCTGATTGATTGTGTTGAGATATTTGAACATGTGACACGAGCAGATTCCAGACACCAGCGCTCATCTTTTTCTTTCCCCTCTCTCTCCTCACTGCAGCTCTCTCATCCCTACAACTCCCTCTCTCCCTTTATCTTTTGACCCACTTGTCCCGTGGAGAGGTAGTTACACAGCATGAAGGAGTTGTGTCCTTTCCACTTCTGTTTTTTTTTTTTTTCATTTTATATATTTTTCTGCCGTTTCTTTGTTTACCTTCATCTCTTCTGTCTTTCACTGCATGCAGTCTGCTTCACAGAATTAATAATTTCTCTCTTTGGTGACGTTTCAGAGATCTGTGATCAATTAGCATGTCATCGTTAATAACACTCATCAGGGTTTTTTCTTTTTTGTGAAACTGACATCTGAACCGCCGACGAACCAAAATGTATGGATAGATGATTGCAAAAGGTGCTACACGTGTCGTCGTTAAACCTTCTTATATCTTTCTCAGATTAATAATGAAGCTTTGAATCAAGAAATCAAGACTACATGTCCCATAAACTCTTCTAGTTCCTACTCCAAGTAGGACGTCACTATTAAACAAAAGAGAGAAAGTAATTATAGAAGTTAAGGATGTCTGACTTGCTTTTATTCATCATTATGAGCTGTGTAGATATATAAAGCTAAACCCATTTATCTGTTGCATTGCACCAGCTGTTCAAAAACCTCTTTATAAAATACTGGAAACTTTATGGCTGGACTGCTTGTAAAAATAAAACAAGCAAAAAAAAAGTTTTTCAGGTAAGTACGGAAGCCCCGAGCGGTCATACATTCATACAATTTACTTCCTCTGTTTTTTTGTTTGTTTTCATGATGACGAGTTAATTTAATTTGTTTTCTCGAGCTCTCACATTATTTATGTCATTATGTCAAAATAATAAATGTTATCCTGAGATAACGGGATCATTTTTCTCAACATCTCAAGGTAACGAAACTTTGTTTTCCCGAACTAACGACCTCATTTTAATTGAGATCTCGAGAAAACAAGAGGATAGTCAAGTATATTATTATTAATATATTATTAAATCAGCATTGTTTAGTGTAGCAGTGTCAGAGGAGCAGTTTCACTTATTTAACACACTGGACTACCTTTTTGTTTTCTTGAGATCTTGAATTAATCAAGACATTATCGTAGTTTTGTTATTTCGAGATCTTAAAACAAATGAAAAGAACTCATTATCACAGGAAAACGGAGGAAATAAAATGTCTGATTGTTTGACCGCTCAGGGCTTCCGTAGGTAAGCACACTGTGGCGCTGTGCGATGCAAGCCGAACTGCTTTGGGTCATCTCGCCTCCGTTTCAGCAGTTGTCACGCCAATACTGTTTGCATTTTTTTCATGCTGGAGATGAACGCTGTCCAAATTATTCCTTCTCCAGACAGACTGAATAATTTGTTCATACACAGCACAGCAGCATAACTCCATCTGCTCTGGGAAAAATACCTATTTTCTGTTTTTCTTTTTGTTCCATCTAGTTGATTTCGCTCCAAATTCCACAGGCTGACAGCCTGGTGTGCCTTTGTTTATTTGTAATTCTAGACCTGTAGCACCTTCATCTGAAAGTGAAAGAACTAACTGTGGCACAGCATTACTAAAGGGAGCCGACTCGCTGTGCATGGGTTGTGTTTGAAGGTGACGTCTTGTTCTGGAGTGTTGTGCAGTTGGTCTCTGATTAATCCTGAGAAGGGAAATCCACCTTTAACAGGATGAACTTCTTTAGAAGAGCTGATGTTTGTGCAGCTGATTTTAAAACGTAATTATTCCTTAAAAAGGAAGAAAGAGAGGACGGTAGACAAGTGCATGTGGCAAAGGAATAAAGGAGAGCCAGACGTCTGTCGGTTTTTAGTTTAACAGATTAAATAGTACCTCAGGGTGGATTTTCCCGTTAAACTTCTGATATATACTCAGGCTAACTAATCCTGTCTCCTTGTCCAGGGGGGAGTGGACGGAGGCTACACCAAGGAAAAGATCCGCATCGTGGAGGGCGTGTGTCTCCTGTCCAACGACGAGCTTTACTGGGACGACCTAAAACAGATCAAGCCGTCTCGAGGCGGCCTGCACACCTGCATGCGCACGGACACCGTGTCCCTGCAGGCCAGCAGCGCCTCGCTAGACGACGGCGAGACGGAGCAGCTCCTCCAGGAGGAGGCGTCCGAATGCTCCTCCATAACCACCCTGACCCCCTCCGCCATCACCCCGCAGCGTCACGCCCAGCACAGCCTGCCCGACACCGGCTGGGCCTCCACGCGCAAGCCCTCCACCGAGAGCGAAGTGTGAGGGAGGCCTCCTCCTCCCCCTCTCTCCCAACCCTCCCTCCCTCCCTCCTTGCCCTCCATGCTTTATCTCAACTTCCATCAGTTAATACACACACACACACCTGTATTTATAGCTGGTACAAACACACAAAGATAAATAGGTGCAAACACAGTATAACGTAGAATAACGGTACATATGAACCTGGTTAGACACAACTAAGTTCACATAAACACAACTCCTGTCTGAAACTGGGGCTCCGTCCTACTTGTGTGTGCACACACACACACATATATATATATATACACACACATGCAGTACAGTCCTCCAACAGTACCCTCAGTGATACTGCCTTCAGGCAAAATGATAAACTAATGAGCATGCTGGAATAACAAAGCGAAGGACTCTGGGGAGGAAGTGAACAGAGAGACACAAGCGTTATCTGGAGCCGTTTTTTTTTTTGTTTTTTTTTAAGAGGATACAGACTTCTTCTGTGTACGACTTCGCGTTTATTTTTGTGGACTTTCATTTTTCCGTTGTCGTCGTCGTGACGAAAAAAAAAAAAAAAAAAAAAAACGACGTACTCCCCCGGACGATGTAACCACGCCGCTCTCTCTCCCTCTAATGCCACTCATGTCTTTATGAACTCTATTTATGAACTTTTTTTTTTTGTACTTGTGGAGTGGGTTCGCTGACTTTACAGAGAAACGGCGAGAGTGTTGTGCTAGAACTTTGTGCAGCAAGGACTCCGGGGGTAATTCAAGAGTTGTATTTATGACAGTGCCAAAGGGTGGGGCTTCACAGAGTCTCCATGCTTCTTTCCTGCATTTACACTTCAATAGAAATGTATGTTGATTACGGGATGTTTCGTTTTGACTTTACTGACTTGCCCTCACCGGTGTGGGAGACCTCAGTGATGACACCACCTTGCTTCTGTTTCCTTTTAGTTTTACACCCTCTCAACAGGTCAAGCAAGGACTCACTGTAGCTGCTACTGTCGGCTGGTTGCAGGAGTCCATTCATCCTCTTGTGTTTTTTCTTTGTTTTGTTTTTTTTGCTGATGCTCTGGCATAGCAGAGGAAGCCACGATGAAGTAACAGCCTAAGTGCCAAACATTTCGTTCTCGTTCCTCCTTCAGCTGTATATTTATTTTTTTCTCTCAGAGGTTTTTAAAAATGTTCGTGACATTCGTTTCTACTTTGGGTTCGTTCGCTCGCCCAGATCACAGAAAAAAACGTGTTTTCTCAGACGTGTACCACAAGCGCTGCCCAGCCATGCAGATAGCTGTGGTTTTATTTATCCAAGTGTTTAATATATATTAATATATATATGTCTCTGGGATTTCTTCTGCTCCAAAACAATGGGGTTTTCTTTGGAACTACTGGTAAACGATTACCTACGACAGCACTTACTAAAACCATTTGACGCTCCGGGAGTTTGTGAATTATTATACGTTATCGTCCCTTATCCATGTTATCCACCAACATTATCTACCAGTGTCTCCAGTTTTTTAGCCGTAATCTCAGCTGTCTAAAAAAACAATCTCATACCTCGCCACATGGAGGCACACTGCTCTTAGGCTCGTGTGAAATTCTGTTTGTTTCTTTTTAAAGGTGCTACAGACATACAAAAATATTGGCTACAGAACAATATTGCATCATTTTGACAATAAAATATCATCCCTGCTTTAAGTATTTGACTGAACTGGGCAAGATAATGTTGAAAAGATTGTGTTGTGGGCTTAGATTTGTGGATATCTGCATCATTACAAATGTTAATGTGATTTTCTTACAACAGTTCCAGTCTCTCTAATGTTTTGGAGGTTGTTTCAGAGGCGAATATATATATATATATATATATATCAAACACTTGACACGTACGACCAAAGACATCTGCGTGGCCAAACAGCGCCCGAGGTAAACGAGAAACGTTTGTTCTTCTTGTAAATTTGAGTTCTGATCCATCAACTCTACAATCTGTAATGCAAAAGGTGTACTCGCAGTATCTGCCGCAGTACAGCGTAACGAAATGGGTCAAACTTAGGAACACTGTGCATGTCTGACCTCATCAGACAGTGAGGGTTATAGTTTAGAAATATATCACTGACATCTTACTGAAAAATGAATTTAATACAAGTAAAGATATTATGCATTGCTTTAACTTTAGAGTACCATTCTGTCTGTCGTTGAAATGTGGTACGAGGAAATACTATATTGCTATATTGACAAATATATCGGTTAGACTTTACAGAACCATGTATTTTGAAGTATCTGCTAACAAGCTCAGCAACTCGCTTGCTGATTTGCTGCTAGACGAAGCACTGAGGCCAATGAAAGAGGGTCTTGGCAGCTACATAACTACAGTCTCTGACGGTTGGTTGACGGTAGGCCTACAGAGCATCACAGCGACCCGGTTAACCAATCATCCTGGCTCACAGTCCCTCCAACTTCTGCTGCAGGAATGCTAAAACTGTACAGATTTTATCACGAGGATATAAGCAAACATTTCTGTTGAAGATATTGCATTGATTAAGTTGTATAGTCTTTTGTACAAAGGGATTTCATGACTGTTTTTAGACTTGTATTAATTTTACTCACTGGAGAAGAACTTTTTGTTTTGTTTTGTTTTGTTTTTTTGTTTTTGCTGGATTATTTTAACCACTGTGTTTCTAAGCCTTGTAAATGATGATAGGGAAGATGCCAGTTATTTAATAGTGCTCTTTTATCTTATGAAATACTGGTCGCGTATAGCTGTTGTAAAGTTAACAAAAAGAGGTATTTATGATTTCTGTTTGGTTGTCACTTGATGTGTAAATATGAAAAAGACTGTATATGTATTTCCATGGCAGTACTAACAAGCTGTGTTGTGTGATATAGTGAATTATCCCTTTGCTATCTTTTAATATAAAATTGCATTTGCATTTCAATGAAACCTTTGGACTCACTCATCTGTGCACTTGAAAGAAATGCTTTCCCAGGGTTCCTATGTGTCCTGGAAAACCTGGAAAACAGTTCCAGACACATGGAGAATTGAGATACAAAGTTAAATGTCCTGGAAAAGTCTTGTGTTGTCCTGGAAAATGATTTCAACACTGTGGCTTACAGCTGGTGTGATCAGCCTTACATATGCAGCGTGATGAACTGCCAAGAGTCAGTGGCAGTTAATAATTCTAGCAAACTCGACAGTAACTTGAAATTAATTTAGATAAATTGATTAAAGATCCAAAGCTCCGTCTAGATTTGTCAGTCGGCAAAATGATATGCTAGTATCTGTTATGTTAGTGTTTAGGTAACAATGCTTGATATAATTGATGTAGAATACAATGAGATAATACTATAAACAATATAAATATAATAACGTACCTCATCCTGGAAAAGTCCTGGAAAATAATGTCTAAAAAGAGTCTCAACACTGTTTCCTCATCAGACACAATGATCATATTAGCGCTAAAGGAAACACATACTGCACAGTCTGCCTCTGCAGATAATTACAGACGTAACAATGGGAACAAAGATGTAATTAGAGAATCAGTGTTTAGGAGGCGCGAAGCAGTCATCCGACATTACAGTTTGTTATTATGTAAAGGGATCATTTTCACACAGTGTATAATTCAGGAGGACTTCTATTTGTTCTATTTGTAACGCTCACATTTATTGTTGGAGGGCTTTCTGTGCAACGTTCAACACAAAGGACAAACAGACAGAACACACAGTAGTAGCAGTACTAGAATTACATTATAAAACTACAGAATAAGTCAATAAATAGCTTTTAATAGTGTTACATCTGGGGGGGGGGTGAATAATGTGAATCAGAAGAGACCTCAAGCAACTTCCAGGTCCCACCGAGAGCCTGTAAGACCTGGACCACACACCCTGCCCCACCCACAAACACCTGGAAAGAGAACAGAGTCCACAAAGGCAAAACACAAAGATCTAATCCACACAGAGGGAGAAGAGACGAGATGTTAAAGGAGGATCACAGCTAATTGTAGGCAACACACAATGTACTTTCCAAAAAGCATTTGGCGTTATCTGTTTTTTAATCATACTGTGTGGACAGGAAGAAGCTTTAACCAGCACCAGAAAACATCAGTGAGTTTAGCTTTGTGTTCAGACCTGCAAATAAAAGATGAAATTAAATTAAAGTACAGAATACAGAGACTGTCATTAACTGTAATGGAGATATGGTAACAATAATGACAGTAATAATATATGCACTCAGTGTGCTTTATATTCTGCAAAACACAAGGACAGTAAGAAAATGATTAAAATGTGAATTAAAATGTCAGATATGAAGTAATGTAAAAGACAAAGAAGATTACAAACACGTGCATAATCATATTTATTTGATTCATTTATTATTTTAATTAAAATTCAGAGCTGAAGTCTGATCTGAATGAACTGCTGTTGTTAAACGAGTGTGTGCACGTGACAAGTACACAACTTGTCATTGGTGGGTCAAACGTTTAAATCTATCCAATCAGCAATCAGCTTTCCAGAACGCGCTCGTCCCTCCACGGTTTAAAAAGGGAAGGAAGCTCGCGTGGGCTAGACCGTTAGCTTATAGCTACGATGATTACAAGTAGGAACACCGAGGAAGCGGTGTGTTGGCGCTTAATATTTGCATATATGTTCATGCTGTGTGTTTATAATACGTGTTTTTTGGTTGAGCTCTGTATTTTAGGACAAACGGTGACAAACTCAAGCGAGTGTTAGCTGCTAGCTTGGCTAACCAACCGGCAGTACGCTAACTCGGTTAGTTAGCTTTAAGTCTTAGCTTGTTTTCAAGAAAAAGGCTAACTAGTAGTCAGACTTTCACAGGCCTGCTTTAAGACCTGTGAAAGTTTGAGTTTTTTCCACCATGAGTAAGGCAGCCGTTCAGCACGTTTTGAGCACTTTTCTATGGCTAACCTGCTTTGTTTTTGTTAAGGCCCGTCGCTGTACGCAGGCTAACTGTGGCTAACTGATGACAGGATGAAGCTACTGGCCGAAAAGAACACAAGGTAAAGTCCAGACGGCTGAACCTAGCGTGTTTTAAAGTAGTGGTGACGGGTGTGAGAGTGATGAGTTGCACTAATCAGTTGGGGTGTTTGTTGCAGTGGCATCAACACCTCAATCCGACCCCCAACCTGAGGACACACAGTGTGCACAGGGGCCATCTGACTCCACCCGTAACCCTGTAGAGTTAAACATTAAGGCAACAGAACTACACAGATTATCCTGATTTAATGTTAAAAAACCTGACATATATTTTTTCTAGCTTCTGGAAGTGGAAGAACACCATGGAGCCTCTCAAGCTTCTCTCTCCCCTCCACGAACTCCTTCATTCATCAAGGTCTGTTTCCAAATGTGTTTTTAACTGAGTTATAATCTTGATGCAGACCGTGCAGCTGTGCTCGGTCATCTTGGTGTGTGTGCATTGTCTGAGAATAAGGCGACCATGGGGTGTGTGAGCATTCACTACCCAAATCCTGTAGTAACTTTAGTGTTTTTTTAGGGAGCCACTGGGGTGTGACAGTGATGAGTTGCACTATTAGTCGGGCTGCTGATTGCAGTTGCACAGCGGACCCGTCCTGACAACCTGTGTTGACACACCCATTGTGCACAGGGGCCATCTGAGTCACCCCACCCCACCCCTTACACCCGACAGACAAACTGTGTTTTGCTAAATGTTTCCTCTTCATTTCCTGACCTGCGATTCTGTTTTTGTTCTAGTCTCTTCCTTTCCAGCCTGAAGATGCGAGGCTTCAAGGACGCGGTTAAGCAGGATGTTGGAGCCATTACGAACACGGCGAACAAATCAAGACGGCGAACATTTTTCTGTTCATAATGGGTGGAAGCACTCTGACCTGAGAGCTGGTGAGGAAACACAGCCAAACATTTTCCCTCACCAAATTGTCCTTTTGGAGGTTATTCCATTTCCTTTACTGACTTCTGATGCTTGGAAAGTAAAATTTCACATTAGTGAACCAAATAACATCATTTTGTAACAACTGTAATGACAACAGTTCTCTAGTTTTACAAAAGCTTTTCTTAAAGCAACAAGTGCAAATCTCTGCCAGCCTTCTCCACAAACTGATCCTGGACAAACCATAGGATACAGTGTTCAAACATGGCGCCCCATTCATTCAAAATAAGAGCTCACTGAGCATGTAAACAAAAGCTGAGGGTTCTGTGTTGGCTCCAGAGTGACCACTGCTGTAAAATGACAAGAAATGAAGATGAGAAATGTGCTCTGACTGCAGTGTATGACTCCCTATAACACATTACTGCACTGACTCATATCTGCCCATGATATGAAACCAAGTGATGGATTATATTCAGGACAGTCATGTTCCCGTGTGCTAGGTGTCAGATGATTCGTCACCTCTTGCCAATGTAATCTACAGTGTGGGTGTTCTCACTGAGCCAGCGCACACTGCTGTCTGTCTAGCACAGTCCTTCTCAAATAGTGGGGCGCGATGCCGAGGGGGCGCGTGTGAACCTTTTTTTTTTTTTGCCATACTAGAATAAAGTATAATTGCACATCCACTACAGTAGTTGGCAGTGGCGCTCTCATTGAGTGTGCGCAGGGAGTATTAGGTCTATGGTGTAGGGCAGTGAGATGATTAATTACTATTAAAACTGGCCTGCAGATTGGCGCGTACGGAGTAGTGATGGGTCGGTCGCGAACAAAGCGGCTCTTAGAGCTGACTCTTTGAGGTGAACGACGGAGCCGGCTAGTGAGCCGAGCCAAAAGCCACAATGTGCGCGATCCCACGTCTTCTCTTCACTTCAAATTTTCGAGGGCTGACCGGTCCGCGGCGCAAATAAGGTTGGGAACCACCGGTGTAGGGTTTTGTTTTTTTTGCACCGAGCAGGTGAAGTGCAGTGCACTAAGTCGGTCAAAAATGTTTACAGTTTAAACAAGGATATTTTTTTTTAATTTCAGGCAAATTGATGCACTTAAAATCTTTTCTGTTACAGACTAAAAAAACAATGTTAGTTTTCTTTAAGTTGAACTATATTTCTTTTTTGTTTTCTTTAATGTTAATAAGGATATAACGTTATGCAGAGGTCTACTTAGAACAATTTTATAGACAAATGATATTTATAGACATGGGGGGCACGAATTGTTTTCTTCTTGCTGGGGGGGGTGTAACAGAAAATAATTGAAGCACTGGTCTAGCACCTTCGTTTCTTACTGTATTAATAACTTTGCACACTTGTATTTATTCCATGCGTAGGCATGTTGCTTTGGTCACTAATGACCCAGATAAAACTTTGGCCAGCTGTAAACAGTGGCCCACTTGATAGTTGGACTCTTGGGCATTTTTTTTTTTCTTTCTTTGGGAAAATAAAAACTGCACACGATGGCGGTTTCACATTTTTGTCCTGATTATTTCTTTAACTAAATCATTGGCTCTGCTTTTAAATTTCTCCTGTCCTCTTTCTGTCGTCTTTGTCCCTGCAGGCAGCCTCGTGCTCAGAAAACCCCGATAGCCTCACAGCAGCAGCAGCAACTGGTACAAGTGCAGGTCACAACCAAAGTTCACCGGGGACCTCCACCTGCTGCACACGTGGCCCGTCCTTGATCCCTCGGCTGCTGTGACACTACCTGAACTGACCCTACCTGATGCTGGGACATTTTTCAGTAGGTGTGCTTGTACTAAAGCAGTGTTAACATTGTACTACACCAAAGTTTGAAATACAGGAGCGTAGGTCAACCCTATTCAGCTACAGTTTACACAGGAGATAGGTGCATTCATAAGATTGTTGTTGAATCCTGAATGAGAGAGCCAGAGCTCCTTTGTTGGAAAGGTGTTTCTCCTGGTCCACATTACTCTTGCTAATCTTTCCCATTTGGAGCCACAGTTGCTGTTTTTAAACCGTTAAACCTCCACTTACTATCTTGCGACACATTTTTGCTCATAAGTAATCATGGGTGTTTGTCTGTGCCATCTGCATTAACGTGACTATATGAATATATTCACAGGAAGTGAGTTTAAATTACTTTGTCATTCAATTTAATGATTTTATTAAATATTTCAGCTCTTCCATGTACCACTGTAGGGAGGCTGCATACACCAGTGGTGCACGTACCAAAGTTCGAGGAACTACTAAAGAGTTTTACAGGATCTAAAGAACTCATGGTAACTAGTAGTGCTGGCTGATTAACTGGGTTTAGACTTTGAAGCTGAAATACGGTTATATTGGATAATACAAATGTTTGAGGCGTCCTCTGGTAATATACTGACATTGTTCTGACTGTAGTAGGTAAGGCTCAGCGTTGAGCTACGTCTGCAGAGCAGAGAGTGAAGGAATCAATATTAGACGGGTTCAACTGAGTCATGATTAAACTTTCAACAGTGCTGAAAGTTGGAACAGATTGTCCCAATTTTATTTTTCGGTGTACAAATTGGAAAGTTTATGGAGCTCTGCGGGTCTCATCACTGGTTTAACATCACAATGTGGGTTTGTTGTTGACACCGGGAGCGTTGCATGTCAGAATAACCACCAGAGACGATGTTTGTTTTCTGTCTGTGATGACTTGTTCTCTTTTGTAGGCTGTCTGCTTCCTTCTGCTCTTCTTTGCGACCCAAATCCTGCCTCCAGCATGCAGCGTGTTACACAGCTGAGGGCAAGTTATATCTGAATTAATTCTTGACGCGTTCAGGAAGATGCCTTTAACTAGAAATGAGGTTAAATAATGAGCAATATCAGGCATTTTTTCCAACTCTTCACTGTCCCTTACTGTGCAGATGACGAGATGCTGAACCAGAACATGTCGACAGTGCTGCAGCTGCCCATCATCCACAGCACGAACATAATGGTGTACGTTAGGAAGACTTCTTGAAGCTGAGCTGGTGAGCAACACAGGAGTTGGTTCAGTTTTGCGTTTATCTTCAAATAAATTCGGCCTTCACTGTCATCGGCACAACAAACGCGGAGCAGACAAACTCTATCGTGTATACTTCTAACAGTCCTCGTGGCGTCCAACTGTTCAGTAATCCTTTGAGTCGCGGCGGCCTCTTACGTCACAGTAATGGCTTTTACTGAGGCTGTCTGCAGAGGTGACTGCAGTGAGTCCACTCGGTCTGGATTCCTCTGCAGGGATTACACTCTTTGTGATTGCCTTGCATCATCAGAAACCACAACTCATCTTAAATATCTGCATGTTTGCTGTGGTTGAAGTTGGAACTTGGCAATATGACGTTCATATCGCGGTAGTCAGATCTAAGTGAGAATTTAAAACGGTCCCACTGCAGCCTGTAGGCTGGGACTGAGCATCTAGCTAAAGCCATAATGGGCGACCATGGCGTCTTGTGGATCTGGGTCAAAGTTAAGCCAAAACAAGATGGCGTCTGGGGCGCAGCAGAAGCTGCAACTAGCCGTAGTTCTACATGTGAGTGCACAGGAAGTTATTTATCGCAGCTGTTTCAAATATGGAATCATTGTTAGTCTGGAAAAAGTGAACAAATGTTAGTTTAGCCTGCTTCTGTGTGCGGCTGGGAGTCTTATGTAGTGCGTTTTACAGGCTTCAGACCTTCATAATGAAGGACACAACTGATTCATGTTCTGGCTGAGATATGATGGCATATTAAAATCTTATTTTTAGCTTTAGAGACCTACGTGATGCATTGACTATAATTTAATCTTCTGAAATCTGAAGTGCACTTATGACTACAATGTGCATTGCAGTTTGTATTGCTTTTAAGTGACAGTAGTTAGAGCTCCGTCAGGCTGCTCTTCAGAATCCTGAAGTATTGAATTATTTTGACAATGAAGAGCTTCAATTTTCAAGGCAGATTTTTACATCACTTGAACTTTTCCTGTAGAAAGGCCAGCTGGACACTTTGGGTTATTTCACCATCTTTTTGTTTTTGCCAACATCTCTCAGCACAAAACAATCGCACCCTTCGTCATAAGACCTTGAACTTTATGAAGCCGTCCTTGTGACTGTCTGCAGGAACATGGCAGAGTTTGTTTCTGATCTTAACATTCTTGTATTAGAGCGCACGATGAGAGAGCGGCACTAAGAAACGTGAAGCTTGAGTGGTTAACTGAAACAAAAGACGTGATTGTCTTCACTGAGCTTTTATTTACTCAACGATGCTGCAGTTTAATTACTTACTTCAGTCTGTTGGATGAGGAGACGGAAGCCAACATGAAGTCCTCATTAGGGATGTGTAAACATCGCTTCTTTCACAGTTGAATAGATTATCCTGTAAGTTGGTTGGTGCTGGAGGCTTTACGGTGGATAGACTGAAGTCTTTGCCATCTTAACTGTCAAAGCATTAAACGGATTAGTTGTTTCTTCCTTTGTTCTCAGAGTCAGTCTTTTGCCAATTAAAATCCGCTGACATTCAACATAATTATTTGTTTGCACCTTGAACACTCCTGAATGAAAGTTTGTCTCTGTTTGTTCACAGATGGCAAAAGATGACAAACCACCGAGGCGAGAAGGAAGAGGTGGACAGACGTGTGTCTTACTTCAAACACTTCTGGCCCGTAAGAGGAAATGCTTAAACATGCAAAAGCACTTCAGAGAAAACTGACCGACATCCTGCTGCTCGCCTGAAACCTGACTGTCGATCTTAATGTAGGATAAAGTCTTTAGCTGAACCATGCAACCTGTGAGCTTTTTGTCACGGTGCCACATGTCTGGACACGCAAACCTGATATGGGACAGTTTTTCCAAGGAGAGGTACCCAAAAATAATCACCATATGGCATAAACCTTTATAAGAGATGAGAAAGCATGTTTGTTCATTCATCACATGTCAGGATTCATCCAAGCTCATTAAAGTGACTTCAACTGCAGATCTTGGCTTCATCTCTCATATGCTTGGTCATGTGTGTACTGTCTATATAGAATTGCCACCAATACTGACCTTATTAAACAAACATGTCTGGACCATGCCAGGTGGTGTTCTTTTCAAATTTCATGTAATAAAATTTGAGCAGATTTTAAGCGTGTCTTCTTTTCGTTGCTGATTTGTTTAGCTTTGAAAGAGTTGAAGTAACATCCTGTAGGACTCAGATCTCTGCAGCACAAAACTCAGCTGCACCATGTTTGGAACAATCAGCAGACCGGTTGGAAACAGACTGAACAACTCATTTAAAAAAATCTATTCTGTTGCCTCCAATAAAGGAGAGCATTCACACCAGCCATGTGAGCTGTTGAAATGATAACCTGGCTGTGCAGTATCACCTTTAAACCACCAGGTGGCAGTTGAACATCAGCGGTTCCTCCAGTTTGATCAGACACATGTAGCCTGGAGTTCTGTCACAGGTGTTATAAAGCAACATATTTCATTGGATTTATTCTGTTATAGAAACACAGCCTCAAGGCTGCCACACAAACACTGATGACTCCTGCAGGGAGAAGTATTGTTGGGTAACGCTGCAGCTGAAAACCTCTGTCTTCTGGCTGGCAAATAAACACCACATTTCTGATTCTGAATGATTTCCTTCAGCAAACTCAAAACTATTTCAAATATTCAGATTTTTTTTTTGCACACATTAGCATCTGGCCGAAGCTTATTTATTATTTCAACTGAAAAACATCTTTCTCCATGAATATTTTGTGGCGTTCGGGATGATCTAAGTTTGACACGTACACACACACAATGCTCTGAAACGCACTGTTTTGATCTAAATGTGTAAGAGTACACACACGTGCTGCAACACTGTCAATCAGTTCTAGCTAGATTTCAAAATAAGAGCGCTATGAGGTAAAACTTTAGATTTAAATCAAATTAAGAGCATTCCACATATTTAGAGAGTTTAGATCATTTTATTCATCATCAGCTTGAGGAAATATTACATCTCCTCCCATTCAGTGCCACACAGAGCTGTTCGGGTGGTGTAGGCCTCCATCATCCTGTGTGATGATAGGTGAAAAACTATCAAATGATCCTGTTCACGTGTCCTGTACTCCATTTTTTCCCCTTTGTTCGTACTTTTTTCTTCTCAGTCGGTACTCGCAGACCTACTGTGAACAGAGAGTGTGCTGAACGTCAAACTTTGCAGCATGAATATATTAATACTCATGTGACGGTTTCACCTGGAGACAAGCAGCAGCAGTGTTTCCTTTGACCTCAAAGGTCTGAGCGCCACCTGTTGTTGATCATGTGTGTATTTCTACCCAAAATATGGGATTAAAGATGTTATTCTGGTGGGAAAAAAAAACATTAAAACGCCACCAGTTTGATGTTATAAATATTTCATTCTTCACAGTATTTTAATCTTTTTAACTGCAGGGGAACACAGATGAGAAATATTCCATGTGCAACCATCACATTCTGCAAAGATCATTTTTATTCAAGTGAATGTCTGCAGCGAAGGGCACTCTGTGACTCCATTTGATGTAGAATCAATTATTCATCTCGTTAATTGTGAACTGACATTGATTTCTTTTTTTTTCGGAGGGCGCCTCAAAGGTTGCCGAGTCGTGTTTACGGCAGACTGCTGTCATTAACTTTACAGATCGCAGGGCACCATGGGAGTCATTTTTAGCACTTGATTCCCAGCCGGTGTCAATTCAGTCGTCGTTTTTCATCCAAACCCTGACAACGTCAGCCCAAGCTGTCTGTCAGGCGGTGTCACAGAGCTGAACACTGCCCTCCTTCTGGGCACTTTTCCTGTCAGACTTGTACAAGACTATAGCCTGACATCACTGCTATAGCAACCGGAGAGCAGCAGGCTGTACAGTGTGTGTTGACAGGAGGAGGAGGTTATGTCAGCCCTGGTGAAATGTTTTGTTCAAAGATGTTTTCAGTCTCCTGTACTCTGAGAAAAATTTGGGCTGTGATATGAGGTGATGTATGATCTGTTCACTGAGGTGTTATCTTTCAGTCTTGCTCTTCCTCTCGCTGTCTGAGGAGCAGCACTCCTCTCTCCCCTCCTTCGCTTTTTAATTCGTCTTCCTCCTCCTTCCTGCTGCAGTCGAGACAGCTGTTCTCATTCACTTCACAGTGTGTTTGATTCTCAGGGAGCAACAAACTAATTATCTGCAATTTTCGACGTTTTGTTTTCAAATTTCCTTCGGTTCACAACGAGACATCACAATGGTTTGAAACATAAATGGACTGTGGTGTGATGTATTGCTGGACAAAGTTCTGAAATCATTTAAAACGCCAGTGAAATATTGGAAAATTATGCCATTCGTCATAAAACAGAAGTCTCACATTCAACAAACAAGCGTAGGTGTCCTTTAGTATCAAAGTGAAGATACAGAAGGCTGAAACTAACATTTTTTTTCCTTTTTAATGAATCGCTTGGTCCATAAAGACAAAAAAACAATATGAAAAATGGCCAACAAAGTTTCCCAGAGCTGTAAGTGACAAGTGAAATTACTTGTGCTGTTTGAGCAACAGTCCTAAATACAAACATTTTCATTTTACAGTGATATAAAACAGGGAAACAACAATTTGCAAAGCTGAAACCAGAAGATGTTCGGCCGTTTTATTCCAACTTTTTCCCCTCAAAATTCAGACTTTTTTTTTCCAAAATTCAGATTTTTTTCCCCTCAAAATTCAGACTTTTTTCCAAAATTCAGACTTTTTCCCTTAAAATTCAGATTTTTTCCTTAAAATTCTATCTTTTTTCCCTCAAAATGCTGGCTTTTTCTTAAAATTCTGACATTTTTTCTCAAAATTCTGACTTTTTCTTAAAATTCCGTTTTTCCTAAATTCCAACTTTTCTGCTGTCTTTTTCCTCAAAATTCTGGCTTTTTCTTAAAATTCAAACTTTTTCCCATCAAAATTCTAACTTTTTCCTCAAAATTCTGACTTTTTCCTCAAAATTATAGCTTTTTTTCTCAAAATACAGATTTTTCCTCAAAATTCAATTTTTTCTTGAGATTCTAACATTTTCCTCAAAATTCTGACTTTTTCCCCCAAAATTCTCTTTTTTAAAAATTCTGCCTTTTCCCATAAAATACTAATTTTTTCCCTCAAAATGCTCTCTTTTTCCTCAAAATTCTAACTTTTTCCTTAAAATTCTTTTTCTCAAAATTCTGGCTTTTTCCTCAAAATTCAGACCTTTTTTCCTAAATTCAGACTTTTTTCTGAAAATTCAACTTTTTTCTCAAAATACAGGGTTTTTCCCCTCAAAATTCTAACTTTTTCCTCATATTTTTCCCTCAAAATTCTTTCTTCTCAAAATTCTAATTTTTTCTTGAAATGCTAACATTTTCCTCAAAATTCAGACTTTTTTTCAATTCAGTATTTTTCCTCAAAATTCTAACTTTTTCCCCTCAAAATGCTGTCTTTTTCTTAAAATCCTGATGTTTTTCCTCAAAATTCAACTTTTCCCTCAAAATTCCAACTTTTTCCCTCAAAATTCTGTCCTTTTTCCCCAAAATTCTGGCTTTTTCTTAAAATTCTAACTTTTCTCAAAATTCTGACTTTTTCCCCAAATTCTCTTTTTCTAAAAAATTTTGGCTTTCCCTCAAAATTCTGATTTTTTTAAAATTCTAATTTCTTCCCTCAAAATGCTCTCTTTTTTCCTCAAAATTCAACTTTTTTCCTTGAAATTCTGACTTTTCCTTAAAATTCTAACTTTTTCTCAAAATTCTGGCTTTTTCCTCAAAATTCTGACCTCTTTTTCCCTAAATTCTGACCTTTTTTCTGAAAATTCTAACTTTTTCTCAAAATACAGACTTTTTCCTCAAAATTCAATTTTGAGGAAGAAAATCTTTCTGTCTTTGTCTTTTTCTTGAAAATTCTGATGTTTTTCCTCAAAATTCCAACTTTTCCTCAAAATTCTGACTTTTTCCTTAAAATTCAAATTTTTCCCTCAAAATGCTGACTTTTTTCCTCAAAATTCTAACTTTTCTTCCAAATTCTGACTTTTTCCTTAAAATTCTAACTTTTTTCTCAAATTCTGGCTTTTTCCTCAAAATTCTGACTTTTTCTGAAACTTCTGACTTTTTCTCAAAATACAGATTTTTTCCTCAAAATTCTGACTTTTTTCCTGAAAATTCTAGTTTTTTTCTCAAAATACAGATTTTTTCCCTCAAAATTCAAATTTTTTCCTCAAAATTCTGACTTTTTTCAAAATTCAGACTTTTTCCTCAAAATTCTAACTTTTTCTTTGAAATTCTGACTTCTTTCCTTAAAATTCTAACTTTTCCTCAAAATTCAGACTTTTCCCTCAAAATTCAGATTTTTCCTCAAAATTCTGACTTTTTACTTACTTTTCCCCTTTTTTTCAAAAAACTTTAATTTTGACAGTTTTCATCTACTGTAATGTCATTAATTTGTTGTAATCACATCAGGGGTTAGAAGGGCAAAAAAAAAAATCAAAAATTTACTTTAAATTTAACTACTTTTTTTATGTTTTGTTACAATTATGGCTGAAACGTGCTATTTCTAAAAGTTTTAGAAATAGCAGTTAAATCAAAAACAAAGCACTCCGAGTCAAGTATCATGGCAGACTTTTGCTTCAGAATTTGTAATGTACCAGAGTAGCAGAGTACTTTTTACTGGAGGTGGGTTACACCTTTTCAAGAACTTGACAACTGTATTTTAGCTTGACACAAAAGTTTCACACACCTTTACTCTAGAAGCGAAAACTTTAATCACATTTATGGCTTTGAAATAAGCTTGATGTCGTTTGTCCCTGTTGCCGCTGAATCTGCTGGCTAAGTAGCTAAAAAGACTCACATGTTGTTGTGCATGTTCACACTTGGTCGTCTTATTTGGCTTTGTATTATTTATGTTGGTCGTTGGCGGGATTGCTCATCTCGCTGAATATATGTGCATTTAATATTACCCTGGATGTACACTTACATTTTCGCTTTCACACATGCCCACAGGCTTTATAATAGGCTTACTGTTTCTTGTCTCATTTACCGCCGTCCCCGCAGGAAACTGTGACTCAGGGCTGTGATTGACAGGAGTGCAGTGACTGATCATAGAGGGACTGATGGACCAGACTTTGTGACTCGAGGCAGCTCTTGTTTTGCTTTTAACTTGAAGTCACCGGGGAGTCTGGGAACATCCAGCTGGCCACAGATGTTCGGCGAGTACCTGTGGGATAAGAATATGTCCAACACCTGAGAGTGAGAGTGAAGCAGAGATGAGGGCATCTCTGAAAAGAGATAAATATGTTTATGCAGCCTGGGGAAGCTGTCGTGTGAGTGTGCAGGTCCAGGGGGAACTGCACCTTTCACGGTGCTCTGAACACACTCGTACAGGTTGCTGTGCAGATGTGATCAAAGGAAGGTTTCATATTAACAGCAAAAATAGCTTTTCTGCTAACCAGGTCATGTTGATTTGTTCAGCTCCTGAAAATGACCGAACAGGGAAGTAACCCCAGCGCCCGCGGTGAGCTGTGTACATGAATATGTAAACATGCTGGTCACACGCATGTTAACGGTAAGAGGCAGCATGGCGTCAGTGATTCATAGTACAGCCACAGTCGTAGTGTTAATGAAGAGCTACGCAGACACATAATTGGCCCCAGTTGCATTCTTAGGCAGAGACTGTTTGTATAGTGCTCAGCCTTGGAGGACCTTATCAATCTGTGATGGATGGGATGTTAATAGCTGCATTTCACTTTCACTGGGTGTATCACACAAACATTTTCAACTCGTGCAGATGGGGTTACCTTCATTTGCTCCTTCCAGATTGAATTAGCATCAGCTCACCTCTTTGTATTTGTTTTTTTAGGCAAAACACGTCAAAAATGAAGTGAAGTTAATGAAGTTAATCTGGCTTAATCTGACTTTATTTGGATAGCACTTTTCATACAAATAGAAGTGCTTTACGCAATAAACCTCCACAAAACAAACCAAGGATCCACGTAGCAGCACCTCTAAAGCTCCCTAATTAACTCGTCACACAGTATGTCTGTTTGTTTAATGTGTATTACCTGTAAAAACCGTTTACGGGTGGGGTTAATGTGCTGAACTATTTCTTGGCCATGACCAGTAACTCCCTGAAGTCTCCGCTGGTTGCCTGGCAACTGTTCAGAGCCGAGATATACTCCTGTTTCCCAAACTTTTTTGAAGTATTCCTTTAACAACATGTAGCTTAGCACGTAATCATTTTGAATATTTTTTTCTGTCACATTTTGATGATGATCCTAAATACTATAAATCCCATGAGCCTCAGCAGAGCTACAGCAAAAAGTGGAACGCTTTGTTTTTTTTTGCAGTTCTGAGTTGAGTTCATCTAACAATGACCCAGAATCTAAACTGATTTCAGCTGCTAAATGTTTTATCAAGTTACTGCAGAGACTTTAAACTCTCAGATTCAGTGCTCTGCTTTTGGTGCACGCAACATTTCAGCTCAGCAATTGGATGTTTCTAACCACAATGCTTCTTGGGATTGGGACTGGCTGATTTTGACTTTTGACTTTTTCCTCAAAGAACACAATATTTAGTTTAATATCCATCCAGAACTTGAACTGTTGGCCTCTTAACACCGTCAGTGCAGAAAGTGGATGTGCCTTTATCTCCTGGAACTCTAGACTCCCAATACAGTCTTGTACTTTTGACTTTCGGATCACTGATGCAGGTGGCGATGACAGGTCCGTCCAGATTTTTTACAAATCCTCGGCCAGATAGTCTTCCCACCTTGTCTGTGAGATCGTTACATCTTCATTGCTCCATATAACCCAATTTGGTCCAGTGCTAAAAGTGCTGTTCCACCTTCAAAATTGCTGCGATACGACTGACAGCAGTGCTATTAGATACATGGACAGCACGACTGGGAGCACTACTGTAAGAGTCTGTCAGAGAGATGTGAACAGATTTTTCTCAAATCCTTTTTTCTATCTTTGTGTCGTCATTCTTCCAGGTGTTTGCATTGGAAATTAAATATACCCTAAAGTAAATAGTATATATATTATAGTATTTATATTAACCCAAGGTATCTCGTACTTCATCGATTGCCCAGCAATGACCTCATATCCACTTTCCCTGCATCCTCCTTGTTGAATTTATTTAAGATGTTAAGAATTCAATCTGCAGCCGACTCTTATTTCTAAGCCATTGTCACTGAAAGCATCTCCCCCCTAGTTTCACTTCATATCAGATATAATACCTCTGTGGTTGTGCAAATGCCCGGCAGGCTCCTACAAGAGCAGCATTTTTCTATATGCATGTAAATGTCTAAAAAAAAAAAAATACAGACAAGAACAGATTGAAATGCTAATTCGCCCTAACTGTTTCTTACTGTTTCACTCATGTGGAGCCACAAATATTATAATATTGTGTTTGCTCTGGAACAATGACTGACACAAAAGAAGCAGGTACATAGAAAAAAAATAATAAAAAATGCAGTGACGAATTAAATGAAAACTCTGTTTTGTTCTGTAGGAAAAGTGTGACTGATGCACTTGAATGACTCCTGCAGCTTTGTTTTGTTTTTCACTTATCCAAGTTCTTTTTTAATTGAAACACAGAGGATTCTTACCCATGCACAAGGTCAGAAACGGCCTTTTATCTGAACGTGAGACATCAAAAGTTCTGTTAATAAATGTGAATCGCTAATTTCTTCGACTGAAGTTCTGTTTACCTCGTTAAAAAAAAAGCGCCGCGCAGCACATTCGCATCGAGCTTCGCGCCAGTGTAGGTGTTCAAGAGAACCACAAGGGAGCACACGAATGAGTAGCACGCGTTTGTTTATTTCACCCCCCGGAAAATGCAACTAAAAGAGGCTTGTGCTGAATAGACTGTGGTTCTGTGGTTCAAAGACACGCCGTTTATTTTCATAAAGCTTATGTCTTTGGGCGAATCAAAGCAATGAGTGTACGTCCTGATGTCATAGAGCTCTCAGAAATATTGCAGCACCTCTCTGCTCTTAAATCATGTCATGCCGGTTGCATTTTCTATGGCGAGATTTGTCAAAGAATGTTTTTCCCCCCCTCAGATTTTCATATTCATGCGGAGCTCATGAATACATCATGACTTCTGTATCCTGTGCACCAGTGGAGGCAGACAGGTGATAGAGCAGCGGGGATGTGCGACATTGTGTGCATGTTTGCTGCCTGAATAGCGTTTTCTACAGATGTGTCCAAGCAAGACATCCACCAAGAACCTCCAGAAAGATTTAAACATAAACGGTTATTCTCTCTGCAGCGCTCAAAGCTCTCGTTTTTACTCTTTCACACCGAGCTCCCACTTATCCGAGACTGAACAGGGAGATGAACTTCTTTTCACGAGCCATCAGGAAGAGAGCAGGAACTTGTCAGATTAAATATGCAACGAGCTGCACATGTAGGAGACATGCAGCTACCAACACATTTCAGAAGAAATTCTAATCTGTTCAAAATGTCTCCTTTGGTATGAAATCTTTGTGCACGTGCTGGGAGCTCATCAGTTTACCCACTTGAGCTAGAATACAAAGGACTTATCAGCTGACTCGTAGCTCCAAACCAGTGCTTGCACAGACAGGACGACAGCAGTTTAAAAAGGGAAATCTGGGCATATCTTAAAGTTGCACACGGATTGTGAGCTGTTGAGATGACCTGAGAAATTAGAACGTGCCCGGAAAAGACAGGTTAGTCGTTCATTAGGCCTTGAGAAATCTGAGCCTTCCCGGCAAATTCACAGGCAGTGCAGTGTAGTTTATGTAACCTGAGTGATTACAGCATTTTCACACAGAACCAATGTGTAATTCAAGAGGCACGAGAGCGCGGTGCATGCTCGAAAATACACCGACGCTTAGGATGATTTAGGCGGACTGAGCAAGCCTCCAGGAAGAGCTGTAAAACAGTGTTTTTTTTTTTTTTTGGTACAGCCCGAACAAAATGAAACATTTCACCATCAGAATTTGATGCATTCGAGTGAATTACATTCAGAAAGTCTAGAAGATCCTCACAATTAAATCATTTTATCACCATTCAAGTTAGCGAAGGGCTAAACCGGAAGTTAGCGACTCGGCCGTGCTTGGCTGGCGGAAGCCTCTAGTGCCCTTGCTCTGCAAACATGGCTGCAATTCCAGTGGTTTGATCCCATTGATGCATTATTTTTTATTTTTTCCTGTAATGGTTGTGATTAATGTCCCATCTCTTCTTAGATGTTGTGTTTGTGCGTTCTAACCCTCGACTGTAAATCACAGAATGGTCGGATTATACCATTCTTAGAGGGAGCTGCGTGACTCAGTGAAATGATATTGTGCCTCGCGTCGGGTGGCTGACCTGTGCGTCGCCGGCATATGTATCACAGATGTCGAGGAGAGCCGAAGAAGAAAGCCGCTAACTTGCTCAGCGTTGTCACCGGAGATTCGGATGCTGAATAGATGTGCGCTTCAGTCAGATCTGGGCTGACATTAACCTTCCCTGCTGTCCTCTCGCCTCCTCAGAGGTCCGTCCATGATGGATGACCTCTCCCGCACACGACACACACACAGCTCTCACCGCTCATGCCCATTAAGAGCATATCCTTATAAACGGATTAGGAGGCCGATAATGGAAACTCAGGGAACTTGGTCCCATAATCTCCTGCTTGATACATTTTCCTCTGATCAATCATTGTTCCGGTGCCTCGGAGGTAGTCGTGAAATGTCATTGGCTTGTTTGAGAGGTGAGGGTGTGTGTTGGGGGTATTCAAAGTCAGATGTCAGATACATTTATCTAACTTGTTGGGCGCAGATTCATATTGTGCACTGGCTTGGGGTATCAAGAGGAGCCATTAGTTATTATCTGTGAAGGGTGTTGCTTCTATGATTTATTCAGCGCTGCAGCAGAGATTGTGCTGGTACATTATACCATCATTATGGCTTCAAGCGTGACCCAAATTTCCTCTGCCCCTCTTAACTCGCCCGCCTCTCCTCCTTCTCGTCCTCCTCCTCCTGCACTGAGGCGTCTGAATCCAGATGGAGAGCAGACCGTACGGTGTGACCGCAGCTTATTATCAGCCTCAGCTACACTGTGTGACCAGACCAGAGGCTGATGGGGAGAGAGAAAAAGAGACGGAGGAGGAAAAACATGATCAAAGAAAGCTACATGACATTACATAAATACACAGTTTGTGCACTGATATGATGCTGTGACATTTAATACTTTTAAAAGAAGAAAATAACACCACATTTTGGATAATTAGACTGGAGGACTTCAATACAGAGGATGGCATTAAAGAGGTATTACTAGGATTTGTCAAAATCAAATCTATTTGTGCCATTTTGCTCCTCCTTTGCATATTTAAAAGACATAAATACTCACAGGCAGCTTTAGGACACTAATGGATACTGAAGGATGACAAATCCAAAGGAAAAACCACCATGAAGGGTCCGATACTGTAAAAAAAGAAAAACGTTTTTGTTTTTACGGTAAAAAAACTGGCAGCAAATACGGTATAACCTTGTTTTTAATATTACTGTAAAAGGATATTAGCACTGTTTATTCCATATTTTAAAATATCGGTAGATTTTACAGTGAAAAGCCGCCAAACCATTACAGTAAAAGACCGTAAAATATGCCATTAAATATTACAGAGTTTTACTGTTAAATTAACAGTCTCTACTATAAAATACTACTTTATTCTGTATAAATTCCCTTAAAATGTCGTAAAAATAAAGGTTCTGAAATATGCAGGATGTATTTTACGGTCTTTTACGGTCTTTTACTGTCTTTGCCTGTCATGGTTTGGCCAAATCTACATTTTTTTACAGTGTAGCATGGAGTTGTGCCATACAAGCCACCAGAGTTGCTTCAATGCTCTTTGCCAAGTCTGTGAAATTAAAGCGATTAACACCATGCTTCCAAACGTATCCCCTTATTCATCTATACAACCATTATTTAATCACGTAATCAGGTAAAGCTTTCAATACTAAGGCGAAACCCTAAACAAAAGCAAATTGGTGAACTCTTTCTTTTCCTCTTGTTCTCAGTTGTTTTCGGTCATTGTTTCAATTACACTATGTAGTGGCTGTTTATCTGTGTTTGTTTTATTGTGTTTTATTTTGTGTTTTATCCCTTAAAAGCCTGCCCGGGGGCCAAGGACTGCACATTAGCTACAGCAAGAAGTCACTGTGTTGGGTTTTAACATTGCCATCCCTGTTAAATAAATGAAAACAAATGAATAAGATTAAGATGAATACAAATAACCTGAGAATAAAATCTCTTTTGCGAGAGAGTGCAGCAGATGGAAGGAGACACAAACATAACAAAAGGACACGCAGAGACAGCCACAGACGGTGATCTGTTATCACTAAATAGAAGATAAAAGTTCCTATTTGTTGTGGTGTATTGAGACAAAGAGCATTGTCTTACATACTGCACAGCAGGGTTGTGATCTGGTGACAATGGCTGACATTTATTTTAGAGCATTGAAGGGGGTGAAAGGTCGTTCAAGAAAAGTCAGTAATATTATCTTGTCTTCTACAGATTTCATGCCCCTCTTTCACTGCGGTTGATCACACCTCTGTCCTGACACACACCAGGACACCATGCAAGGACACACTGAGTCAAATCATCAAATTCCTATGCTGCCTAACGTTACTCTGCGCCACAGTCCTGTTGTGACGCTTATCTGACATCCCAACATGCTTTATTTCTTTCTTTTCTCTCTCTCTGACTCACCGCTCTGCTCTCTGTCCTCAACCAATTTTTTTTTTTTTTTGTCATTTGTGTCTCAAGGTGAGTCCTGACACAAACAGCAGCAGCAGTGGGAGCTTTCAGCTCAGTCATCTCACAGGTGGCACTTCACAGATGTCACCAGCATGATGACATTTGCATTTTCTCTCAATTACAGCTCGCCTTATTGAAAGGAATTACTTTTACCGAGGAGCAGCCACAAGTGGTTAATTATCAGATAATAATACGTTAAGATTTCCCAATATTTTCGCCTGACGGTTGTCCATGTTTTGCTCTTTATTAACAATTGCAAATGTCACACAGAGAACCTTAGCACAAATGTATTGAGACAACCTGATACGGCGTTCCATCCCTATCGTAACGTTGGTTACAATAGCATTAATTGTAAACTTAAATCTTAACCATAATCTACATTACAGGTAAGGTGTGTATCATAATCTATAGTCCCTGTAGTTAATCTAATTTTATGATGAATCTGACTCATCCAGCGCAAACCAGAGAAGCTCAAGTGAGTTTCTGCAAGTCCAAATCAAGTCTTTGAGTACAACCGTATTGTATAATTACACTTGGCTAATAACAGCTTACACTCTACTTCAAATGAACATATCCTTTTAACCTAACGATGTTGGCAGTGGAATATGGATGATTGCGTTACTCGACCATCTGGCAAGCGAACAAACATTCGCTCATCTTTCTAAATTTCTCAGCTGACGCCGGTCTAATCAAGTCTCTCTTAGCTCTCTCTCTCTTAGCTGCAAAGCTGTAGTCGGATTCTAATGTTAGATAGCTGATGCTAAGCTTGTTATTTTCGCTAACCGTCCAGGTGACTTCCCGATCCAGATGCATTTCCAGGTGGCTGATGAAGTTTGACGTGGCCGATCCATCATTCTTGTGTAAAGTTATTTTAGGCAGAGGTTACGGTGGTGTTGCTGCGGCTTACAGTCATCTGTGGCTGCAGATGCGTAATCATGCATGATGATAAGGGACGGAACGATATTCAGCTCATCAGACATTTCCTTTATGTTCTCTAACAATGTCGAGTCGGAGTTGAGACTCGAGTTAAGCCTCAAATGACTATGTGTGACTCAGATCCCTAACCTTGGTTGCTGGTAAAATGCCATGAGCGGTGTCCCATTCCACAGGTTTGATGTAACGTGGCACTCTTAGCTTTTGTTTTGGAGAGCAACTGAAGTTTGGCGGTGACTTGTGAGAGAAAGCTTAAGAGAAAGAATTGGGGAAAAAAAGAACAGCAATGCAGTATTAACTACCTGCAGTATCGTCTATAAATCACAGATTTTATTGTATCAGCTGACAATATCCTGCCGGCACTCCTCTAACTAGGTCAATCTATTATCTGTAGGAGTAAAGCGGAAAAAAAAATGTTTTTGCTTTGAGCTGAACAAACAAAAAATGTGCTTTTAAAAAACCCTGACTGCATCTTGTGGGAAACCATGTAGTGCACTGTCATGGTGCAGACATCAATTACTGAGAGACTCAGTGGATTATTATGTCAGCCCATAGTGTACATTAAAATTAATAGACGCTCCAATCTACTCTCATATCTTGAGCTATAATTAAAACGCTGACATAAGGTCTGTCTGTCTGCTGCGGATGACTGTCAGGCCAGATAAACTGCACAGAAATGACAATAACATTTCAATCTTTAGTAGAGACTACTAGAATAACATAAAAATAATAATAGAAAAATATATATTAGATGAAGAAATGAAAGATCGGAGCTGTTGATCTCTGTTTGGAATAAATTCAAGTCAACTACAGACAGATGATCAAAGATTTATTTAGACTAAATGCTAATGATGCAAGGCAAGGCAAGCTTTTTATCCTGTACTTGTATCTCTGCAAACACATGTTCATTCAAACCTGCATTAGATCTTCATTTGCAGATAGCACAACAAGCTGTAAACACAACAGTGGCATCTTACTAAGATAATATGGCGAATGTGTCAGCAAACATTGACATATGCAGTAAACATGAATGACAGTTTATGTTTGGAGTCACGCCTCTTGACATCGTGACTCTCGACGTGTTGACAGAAAGGTCGGATACAATTGCTATTTGCTAATTTTATCTGTCTACTGTGGGGTTGTTTATTGCTGCTGCTGGAAAAGTTGCATAATTTGTGAGGTGAAAGTGAATCAAGACAATTAAGTTGCACAATAAGTAGAGTAAGATGGTTGATGGTGGAATGGAGCAACCTTTTTCACTACATGCAGTTCTTTGGACTCATTTTAATATAAAAATATTGATTAGAGCTTTGTAAAATGTAAATTTGGCAGTGTTAGGTTTTCGGACTTTTTTCTCAAGATTCTCTGGATTTTTATGGTATTATGGATGGTGGACCGGGAAATTTTCTACATTCATACCAAACGTTGTTCTTCCAGGCGTTTCATTTCTCGGAAAGTAGCGAACCTCGCCATATTCTTAAATCACACTCCCACCGCTCATACTACAAATCCCACAATGCACTGCAACAGCCGCCACACAGGTCAAGATACTGTCATTGGTCAAGACCTGTGCATCACCTCCCCACCGCTGCTTCGGTTGTGTATTGACACACTGATCAGCGGTCGGTGAATGAACGCACAGCGACATTAAAGCTCGCCAGAAAACGGCCAAACGCAAAGTTGACTTTGAGAACAGGGACTTTAAATGAAGGTGGAAGGCTACTGACAAAAGTGTGCCTTGTCCCCACCAACCGGCCCTTAGTCCCAGTCTTCAATTATGGCCCACTGGGTGATTTGAATTTGACACCTGTGATTTTCATACCCAATTATGATACTGTTACCGGTTCCAAGTTTATTTGAGCATTCCACAACTTTCCCACTCTGTTGTTGCCTCTGTACTAACTTTTTTGAAGTTATGCTAATTACAAGAAACAGCAATAAACAAAAGTTTATCAGTTCGAACATGAAATATCTTGTCTTTATACTGTATTTAATGGAATATGGGCTGCAAAGGATTAGCAAATCATTGCATTCTGTTCTATATTTACGTTTATTTTAGAGCGATCCAACCTTTTCGAAATGGTGGTTGTATAACAGCCATAATGGCTACCATGGACGACTAAACTTGGTGGTTGAAGTGAGACATTTTATCCATTATTGCAGAGCTTTTAAACTACATTGGATAATAGTGAACCCGTGTAGGAAAAGTCATGGACAGGGTAATTGAAATAGTTTTACCCCCATTAGAAATATCAAGAAGGTCACCGCCATGGCTTCAATGTTAATTTAATGAACAGGATGAAACCGCACTGCCAAAAGATCCAATCAAATACTATAATATATCTATATATTTTTTTATATTTTTCAGGCAATTGGCAAGTTAGATGAAAGGACGTCTTTCGAGTGAGGACATGAGTGGACAATCCTGCTATTTTTAGGTAACAGGAACATATACGAGGCTTCGTTTGAATTGCCTCCCAGATGGGATATTAATATTCCCCGCATGGGTGAGCATGAAACAGATATTCTACAAAGCATTTCATTTTAGATTCATCTCCGGGTTCAATTGCTTTCTTTTATTTGGGGTCTGCAGGTGCAGAGAGTGAGTGATTAGAAAGTAGCAAAGTCAAATTGCTGGTGTGTTTAGTTTCTCTTTTTACAGCTTGTTTAAAATCCTGCGGGGACCCTCCAGCGCTCTTCTCTCTCTCTTCTTTAAGCTCCCACATCCAGATGAATCATCACTTCATAGTGAGGATTATCTCTCTGAGTCACCGATGTTCTCAATATCATGCAGCTATACCTCTCACAAAGCATTGTAAGAAAGTGCACACTACACTTTTCCCGAACAAAGAAGTGAAAAGCGAGGTCAAAAGTCAACTCAAGTATTTTACTTTAAGATGATATATCCATTTTTCTAAAGGTATCGGTGGTCAGGATTTCATTTCTTTCCATGCACATAGAAATTGAAAGGGTACTGTGTCTAGACAAAAGAAAAACTTTGAAGGATTTTTCTTTAGAAACTGCCACTTTGAGACTCTAAAGGGGGCATGGCAGCTCTTTGTGGGTAAATTGTTATTTCTGCTGACTGTATAGCGGGCTGATAACTTATAGAATTGCCTAGTATAAAGTCTTCTCCCCTTTGTTCAATTTGGAGGTGAGAGGTGAGCGTACCTGCCCTTCATCCGCGGTGGAGAATACAGAGCAGGTTGTTGCGAGTCAGCGGGAGGACACAGGTAACTTTTTAGTGTCCAAAGACAGACAGAGAGGGAAGGAGAGCTGCAGCCTTCTCCCGGCCAGGCAGCTGCAACATTAAAGTGAATGATGACTTTAAGCAGTATATTTGATGCCATCTGTGCTGCATTGCTAAGCTCGGCGGTGAGATGTGCTCAGACGTGGCTGCCCTGACTGTCAATGAGAAGCTCGCTGGGCTCTCCAGCTCAAGATGCAACGCCTTCAAAGGAGATTTGAAGTGTACTGAGAGAGATAAGGCAGAGACAGATATTTACAGTTTACTCAGATGTAGAGAATTATATGGTCTTCCCTCAGTTTCAAGATTCAATCATTTGTTGCCACATAAACAGTCGCTGGGAATTTGTTGTACCGTGCAGTATAAATAAAAATATGAAGAGTGCTGCAAGACTACACTGCAGAATTCAGATATAAGGCAGTTAAAAGACTCACCAATACATATCTAAAATCACGTGGACACTAGAACATTGCATTCACATGTGATTGTTGATCAGGTCACTGGTCATTAACATGCTGCTGTGACAGCCTGCATTCTTCTTCTAAAAAAAAAGATTTCCACAAGATTTTTGGAGCCGGCTGCAGAGATTTGTTCCCATTTGGCCACAAGAGCATTAATATAGTCCAACACTGATGTTAGGCGACAAGGCCTGGCTCACAGCCGGCGTTCCAGATCATCCCAAAGGTGTCGGGGTGGGGTTGAGGTCGGGACTCTGTGCAGACAAGTTCTTTCACACAATAAGAACACAATTTCTTTATGGGCCTGGCCTCGTGGACGGGTGCATTGTCAGTTTGAGATAGAAAAGGTGGGGCTTACCCAAGCTGCTGCTGCGAAGACGAAAGCCTGCCATTAGCCACCCAAATGTGTTTGGGTGGAAACGTTGAACCGAGAGGGACAGTCGGCAGTTGAAACTTCAACCTGTGAAAACGATGCAGAAATCATGACTTAAATATGACATTTTTGTTTGTTTCATGTACTAATGTGAGGAACAGATCTGTGTGGGACAATCATTGATGTATTATAGATCCATGGGAGCGATGAGGAGACTAAACAGCTCATCAGTTAGTTTAATGTTTTCTATGACAGAACTTATTCAAGAAAAGTGTTTCCATCTTCCATTCGGTAAAAAACGCTGAGAACCAGCTTGAGCGAGCATTAAAAACTTTTACACAACATGTCCCACAACTGCACAGATGTATGTGGACGTGAACATGGACATGTGTATGTTGAATACACCCTGTAGAGTTTCCTTGTAAACAGGCACAGTGTCTGCCAGACTCGTTTGGAATGTTTATTGCAGCAGCAGTATACAGTTAAAGTTTGCCGTCTAGGCTCCCACCTCATCATTTCCCACAGATAGTATGTGTATATATATATATATATATATATGAGGAGTGATGATAGAGCAGGTGGGTGGTGGTGGGGCTGAAGAATAGGCAGTGATGCTGATGCCGGGCTGCAGTGGCTGAGCAGAAGGTGAGATTGGACATTTTTGCAGGTTAAATAGACCGCCAAACTGGGAGGGTGTGTTTGGATTTGGATTAGATGATTGTGCGTAAGTGTGAGGCGTGTCGTGTGTGTGCTTGAGTTGTCTACCTGCCGATATGTTTGATCATTTGAAACCTACATGTTTACATCCATGTTTGCTAGCCAACCTCTTGTCTTCTTCTCGACCTGTAATCACTGAACAAACCAAAGGCATTGGCCTCAAAGTCGGGTACCGCAGCGGTGTATGAAGGGTCTCCTATGTAAGCCCCCGCAGTAGCACAACAACTTACTCCACTGCCCCTCTGTTTAACTCTCTAGAAAACCAGAAATGTTATCATATTCACATCCGAGCTACTGTATTGTAACTTCTTCTGTCAGTCATCAGAGGAGACATGAACGATGAAAACCTGTCAAACCTGTTAAGTCGAGAGTGATTATTGAGCAGCACAGACTGATACTAAAATGACAGATTCAGCATTAGTGTCATGAATAAATGAACCCCCCCCTTTTCATGAAATGAGTGAGCCTTAAATGAACCCGGGCTTCTGCTTTGCCGCTGCGTGAAAAGAGTCTTTTCGCTGTACGTCTCCTTGTTCAAGTTCCCCATCCAGCATCACAATGAAATGAATTACGAGAGAGAGAATGAACTAAAAGTGAAGCCCATGATTCAAAACCTGTAAAAGTAGATAGACAGGAAAGTTATGATTAAGGTCACACTTGACCAATTTTGGATGCTTCATTTAAATTTCCTGGAATTGTATAAAACACGTTTTTATACAGCGTCTACTTTTGCCTTTTGTCCCTCGAGAGGTTCATGAAGCTGCTCGTCATTATTATTTGTTGTTCTTCAAGGATTAGGTTCATGAGTGTTGTGTCTATTCATCAGTGGCTAATTCAGTCAGTGGAGAGAAAGTGCACAGGTGTCCAAGATGTCTTATGCTGAAAGGTTTACTGAAGCGCGGCCAAGGAGAATGAGCGAGGATCTATCAATACACTTGTCATGAAGTGACGCTGCATCAATTCTGAAGACGCTGTCCTCTCCGGCTCGTCTATAGACACTCTGGATAGCTCCATCTATGTCCATAAATGATCATTAGTCTACAAACATGGAAATATGTTTACTCTTAGTGGTCCGACATTGTTATCTTTTTTTTTTTAAATATTTTTATATTTTTTTGGCTTTTTTCAAGCTTTATTTTACTTACATGGGGCTGATGCTCTACCAACTGAGCTAATCGACACCCCCCGACATTGTTATCTGACTCTGTAGAGGCTTCTATGTAATGTACCTATCCGTTGTGTCGAGGGATCCTCTGACCTCGGATACTAATGATGTAGTAGTAATGATGTGTGATGCATGATGTGTTGTGTGGTATACTAGAACAGAAAATTCCTTCACAACACGTAAGGAGATTAAGTCTTTGTCATTTACAGGGATACTGAAATTCTGAGATTTGATATATAAGAAAATCAATATACATTTATTTTCCTCTCATGTGAAGTCTAGCAGAGCAGAAACAGAGGAGGCAGGGAGGAAACTGCTAGCCTAGCCTTTCCAAATTCGCCTTCCAGCAACTCCAACACTATTTACACTTTGTTCAATAGGTGTGGATGTTTGACACAGATTGTTTCGCTGCCGCAAATATGTTGCCCTTAAGATTTTCAAGAGGCAATACAGTCTGTAGTCATCACCGTAAACACACAACACAAGCTCTATAATCATCATCAACATAAACATTACTGCATGAAGGAGCAGCCCTTGTGCTAGTGTAATAACTTCACAGGAGAAATGAACTGGAGTTTTAGCAGCGTCTCTTGATGCTTTGCTTGTCCTTTTTTTTTCTTCTTTCTTCTGTGTTACATTCAAATAAATCCTGAAGAGGCTCTACCGCGAAACAGCAAATTGCCGTAAATTGTTCCTCACAGGTGCGCAGCGAGTCGGAATAAATCCGCTAATGCCTGAACTGACAGCGTGTTCATTAAAAGGTAATGAAATTATTGCTCAGGTGGCAATTTGTGCGATAATGTTTGGGTGTCAAACTTTAGATGCAAACTATTTAAGCTCTAATGCACATCTTAGCAGACAGGTGTTTAGGTGAAGGAAATTGTGTGAAGTTGCCGTCATAAACAGCAGCCATTAGCAGCACCTGTGTACTATGTTCATATGATGTGATCATTTTTGAGGCCCTGTAACATAAAGGCTATTATACTGTTTAATGTCTGTAGACTTGTCAGCCACTATCCTCCATGTTTTGTAAAAAAATCAGCTCAGCTCAGTGAAGTATGGCACCTCTATGAGGATATTCACTGGATGGGCGTTAATCACTTCCCAGACAGGTCTGATGCCTCCTGGCTATACTCGCCCCAAAATAGTTCACCAGAAGCTGGCTTCAGGCTGCCTTTAAGCTCCAAGCAGTAGTCCACACCCAGGTCCACCCATGTGTCGTGTGACTCTTGATGTCTGCAGGATATGATAAAAAAAAAATCATACTGTGATTACTTTGACAGATCACTCTTATACCACTAGAAAAAAGGCAAACCATTGTCTGATGTTACTATTTTTAGGCTGCATAAAATAAGAATCTGCTGTATATCGTTATTATGTTTTCAGATGTGTAAACAAAGCTTGAATAATGTATGTTTGTGTAGTAGAGTAATACAGCTTCAGGAAGTCTTTGCACAGAAACCGAAACAACTTTACTGAACGCATCTTCGTCTCAATTTGTAATCGCCATCTGTTCATATCCGATGTGTGACTCTGTATGCAGTCATGCGGCTCTAAAATATGCTCCGCATTCAGTCAGCTCATGCCTTCAGACTTCTAACCACGACGTCCACAGTCCAACGATACATTCTGAAAACGTGTTATTATGCTGTGTTGAAAACACTATGCTTATCTCTGTTGACAAATCCGAGAATGCAGTCGGGTTCAGAGTGACCTATGGTGGGAGCTTGTTGGCAACGGATGCCTGGGGTGCATAATTAGCCTTTGGTGCATATAAAAACACGAATGACTGACAATTACAATGTGTTTCTGATTCAAGCAAATATAGAAATGAACAGGCCGCAGCTCTGTGAAGCTGCAATGCTCATTCTAAAGCGAAGTATTTGATTCTTAGCAGTTGCACTGACGTCAATGTAAAATTGTTAATTTAGACTAAACGTGAATTCACTTGAGACTGATGGGAGTTAGTTCTGAATTGGACAAATTGGAATTTGGGCTTGATGAAAATCAGTTAGCACAATTCATCCTGCGGGGACCGTGTTTTACCAAATTTCAATATCGCAATCAAAAGCGCAGAGACTTATTACTCAAAACCAAAAGTGGCAGCAGTCTGCTGATGGTGCTAGATGAAATGTCAGTTGATCATCAGAGTCATCAGCAATCATTGCAGTTGTCACCATTCAACTAAAAATATTTTGATCCCCAGAGAAAAGCCAGAAAACTGCAATCACCGTACTGAATCATTGCAATTTTCAGCATCCTTTAAGAGTTATTATTACTTGAATTACAGGACGACTTGTCTTCCGACAGGCAGAATAACAACCATAATGTACTTTTACACTGATGACAAATAGCTTCATTATTCATAGACTATAGCTGTTTGAATAATAATACTTGTGGCAGACTATTACAGTACGTGTGGTTCTTGAGAAGAAGAAGAAGAAGAAGAAAAAGGGAGCTTGCTTTTAACAGTGGGGGAGTGATGGACCAGCAGCTGGGCTCAGCAGAGACTGTGATCACACAGATACAACACTTCCTCCTCTTGCATGTTAAATGAATGTGTAGGTTTGGGTGAAAAATAACAACTCTTTGGGGCTCTCTAAGTTATCTCATGTCGCTGTGAAAACTCATGTCATTTTCCTAATATGTGTTTTTCTCAAAACTGCAACTTTGTTTTCATAACAAGTTTCACAAACTATTTACTTTCAAATTTCGGTTATTTTCTTTCCCCATCATGACCGAGACTCGTTGTTAAGTCTTTTTCTTTTTCTGTTTATCCTGTTTGTGTTCATGCATAATGCAAAAATCATGTGACAGTTCTCATTTTCGGATTGGGAGGGAGTTTTTTTTTTTTCTTGTTTCAATTCAAGCTAACCTCAGCTGCAAGGTACAGAAGTTGAGAAAAGTGTCAGAGGTGTGTTTGATGCTCAGAAGTCTAGTATTGCTTTAAGTTTCGTCAGGGTGGGTGAGAGAGTTTGGGGACTGAGAAATGGGGGTAAACATAGGGTCCCCAAAAAACGCTTGAGCCGGCCTCGGCTTGCCTTTTCATATTAAATAGGCCTGTCACGACAAGACAACCTTGTATCATCTTATGGCAATCAGTCCAAGGCAGAACTTGAAGGCAGTCATTTTCCCTGTTGAGCATTCTCAGTGGCTGAACCCTTCTTTCATCTGGATCTCAGACAGACGGGGAACGTCACCTTCATCTGTATGGACAGGTATTGGCTGCGGGCCACTCTCAGTTTCTCCCTCCATCCGTCTAGTGAGTCCTGTTCTGTTTTCTCTTAATGTAGTTCAGCGATTCATTGGTCTAGAGACTAGAGACCCATTGAGGTACCTGATTATCCAGGTGTTAGGCAGGTAAAGGGCACCATCGCGCGATCGAGTGAAGTAGTAAGCTTCACTGTCATTATGTGGAAAACACTGCAACTGGTCCTAAATATGTGTTCAGTGATTTTTCAGTGTTCATAAATAAATTATATATCCTATTTCTTGTGCTGGAGACTCTTCTTTCTGCCATGGCATTGAGAGAGGTATTGAGTATCGTTTTTTTCTTACTTGTACTGTAAAATTTGGGTACTGTGATAACCGTAGGCCTTTAATATCAAAACAAAAAGCTGAAAGAAGCTAAAACTCACTGTAGAGCTGAGGGGAACTGCAGCTGCAATATTGATTATCGCAGCTTTAAGAGTCTTATTTCCACATCATATCGGACAACTAATAGCAAAGTTTTACACTAATATTTAGTTTATTATTATTCATTTTTTATTTCTTTATTAAAATTTGCAAGAGCAAGTTACAAATTATCTTCACAGCAGGGGTTATCAGATTTTTTGGTACTGGCAAATTTAATAATCTAAACAAAAGAGACTTTTTTGTGGAAAACAAACTGTATTAGCTCAGCAAATTGCCAGAATGTTTTACTTGTTTTCGGGAAACGCGACCTTACGTGGCATCAGGGCCATAATAAAACCGTGTCCAGTGGTCAGAATGGTGTTTTTTTTTAATGAATTAAGGAATGAATAGTCCAAATAATTTGAGGCCCAGTGAAACCCTGCAGCTTCTGCTTTTAATTAAAATCTACATTTTACTTGCCCCAGCGAGGCCCCTGGAAGCTTAATTAATTAGCATGGAATTACAGTTAAGCATGAGGAGTTTTGTTTATCTCGACTGCCCCGGAGAGAATAAGGATACTGTAACACATTTGTGGTGAATAGCCCGCGGTGTCTCATCTATCATCTCTTCCATGTCTACCAATGATAAAACCTGTGAATTATTCTCACCTTCTTCTCTGCTGTCAACTGTCCGTCGCCTCGCACACACTGCCACGGCGGTGTGCAGTTCGTTTATCATACTCCCATTCATCTTGTCTAACCTCTCCCCCGAGACTGAGACCGAATCCATGCGAATGTGTTGGACATGATTAGCTGTACATCTTGCTTCCTCGCCAGGCGTGCTCACCAAGGTTAAATTAATGCAGATTGTATTCAAAGTGACAGTACTTTGGTCGCTCTCACAGATTGGACTGATTGCGGAGAGCTGGCTGTGCTGTACACAAATAAATAATGGCATTTTTAAGAAGTAACTGGGCACCATTATGTTTTAACATGTTTACTGGTAACCGTACAGTGAACAGAATGACATTATAGCATTAGTATGGTAAGGATTTTATAAGTTTTGTTCACTAAAACTTTTCACACTAAAACAAATACATATTTTAAGAAGGGTAGGCGTACTGAGCTGTAGCTTGAGTCGAAAAAACAAACAGTGTTCTTGTTTTGAAAGAACAATTTCTAACTTTGTGTCAGCTTCAATACAAGTCCTTCAAAATTTAAATAGGTTGCACAACTCTTCTCCAGTACACCATGCTTTATTTATGAAATGTTTTAATCTTGCCTTCATCAGGGTGTTTTCTGTTTTCTTGTGGAGAACAAGTTTCCCTTTGGGAAAATGTGTTTTTGGAGAGAAAAACAAATATAATAATGATAAATTTACCATAATTTACATTTCTGCGGCATTCACTCCAACCAGTTTTACCCAAAGGTGTGCTCATACTGGATGTGGATGCGGCGTAAACGGTAAAGAGGGCATCCATGCAGTGGAAAGACGCAACCGGATGCAATCGGTGCAACATTTGGTCTATGCAGAGCAAATCAAGTCTGAGAGACTCATCTCCGTGATTTTCATTAGGCCAGACTCAAGTCATGACTTTGAGTCACAATATGATGACATTAGACTGCACATTGACAATTCACAATCCTTCCAAAACCTCCAGTTCAAACCTTATGACTTTATGAAGGATTAATCCATTTTCCAAACCCAAAGAAGAAGAACGTTATTTGGAGCAGCAGTTATTTCAAGGCACAGAGCAAACTTTCAGACCGGTGTCCAAACTGGAAGCTGACTGGAAGCTCAGCAGCTGTTGCTCTGAAGTGCTTTTGAATAAATTACTATCACAAAAACAACCGATACTTCCGTTTAATAATGACGCAATTTTCTGCAACTTGACATATATATTCAAAGACCATTTGTTTCACCTAAAAATTTAAGAGACATAAATTCACATAAAAATACTACATCCACAATGCAAATTAATTTCAAGAACATAGATAACAAAGCTGCAGATGAAAGGAACCTGCCAACGTGGTAATACTGCACCACACCGTTTAATGTGGTTAAAGCAAGAAAGTCTGTAAATAAATCAGTCGGCATTCATCTATGAATGAATGTGGGTGATTCTTACAGTATCTGCTGTCCACAGCTGCTTTATACTTTATGAAAAGCTTCTCCTTCAGTTCACGAAATCCCTGCAACATCTGAAGGCGGCAGGACTGATATGCTGTTGAGCGCCGTTGCACACGGCCGTTCATTGTGTTTAATGTCATTAAATTGCTTGGAAATGACACCAAGCTGCTACAGTGTAACCACACAGACCTCTCCACACGTCATCTAGTTGGTTATAACTCGATATTCTGCTTTTTTATGGAGGAGAACAAAAAGTTACAATTCATGTTTTATCCTGCAGTGGAGATGCTGTTGTGTAACATTAATATCCTTGGTCCGATTTAATCATATAAACCCATTTCACCAAATCAATTTATTATAAAACGACCTGATGGAAAATCGTATTCCAACTGCCAGCTGTCTTTGGGTGCAGGTTTGTGGTGATGGGTGTTCATGTCATGACACACATCACCACTTTCCAGACATATCCTGAGGTAAAATGTTGCTGAGCTGTCATTATCATGTTTAACTGTGATGGCACAGCTGTTTCAGAGCTATGAAACCAGTGATGTGACCAGTGGAGAGTGTAGTTAATAATCATACAACCACTGATCTAGATTCATCTTCACCCGGCACTTTTGCACATTGCTCTGCAGCACATATGAACAGGAACATAATGGAAAGAAGTCTTGTGACTTTATTGCAATCTCTTGATAAATTGGTACTGCGTGCACATCTGTGCAGGCTGCCACACAGTCCATGCAACTAAAGCTGCCTTCACATGATAAGAGCTCACTGCGAGGTAGGGTGCAGGACATAGTGCTTGCAGAGACAAAGTGTGGTGCAGTCAGCAAAAATACTACTAATTGTTCTTGAATTAAAACAAATCAGAATTTCTATGTAACAACGGACAGGATTTGCTGCTGCTAAGCTAACGTTTTCAGGACAACAACTGCTTACATGTAGCTATGCTCGTGGTCCAAAGCATAGCCATTGTTGCTTTGTATAGCTATGTGCATAAACGAGCAACGTTAGTCTTGGATTTGGCGATCTATATGCCCATTCA
Organism: Miichthys miiuy; assembly: GCA_036365135.1. Taxonomy (NCBI): domain Eukaryota; kingdom Metazoa; phylum Chordata; class Actinopteri; family Sciaenidae; genus Miichthys; species Miichthys miiuy. Next base: position 27,697,573 of record CM071603.1, read on the forward strand.
CAAAGCTCGTAGCTCCTCCAAAGGACTGCTGACATGTCATCATGGGTTACTGTTCCATGCCTGTCTGCTCCTCGGCATGTTTTAATGTTGGCAGAGTTAAATTTTCTTCCCTTACATACAGCTGCTCATTGGCTCCGCTTTTAAAGGTTTAATTGCCATATTAATTTGAACTTTGAGCGCAGTACTGTGGTGGTGCTTAGTGGTGCGCACCGCCAAGGGGAGCACTAGTGAAATCAGATCTACATTGATACTCTTTGTTTGCCAAGAAATGTAAGGAGAAATATATATTTTTTAGTAGCGTTTGCTTTGTTAATTTCATTTTGGTGTTTTAATGTGGACAGCAGCCTGAACACGCAGGGACCTTGCAATACTTCTACTGTGTTTTGACATTTTAGCCATAAGGCTTTTAGGCTAGGTGTGCTGGCAAGATATCCGGAGGAGAAAAAGTTCGAATGCAAATAATTTGAACTTACACAGGACCTTCGTTTTAAGGCACTAGACAGGATCTTGTACTATCTCACCTCATCCATTACAATGACTACCTGAACTGTTGCCTGTGCCTGTGGCTTGCCCTAAAGGTACAGCAGACTGGGCAGGCGAATTCAGACCATCTGAGGCCACAGAGGTGCCAGAGTCGTCTTCCACCTCCAGCTTCATTTTCACAGAAAATAGTGACAAGTCAGTGCTGTGACCTTCTGTGAGCAACAAGGTAATATACCAGCGTATTATTGGTAAGGGACTTATGTAGATATTTGACATTACCACATTCTGAGACACAGTAGATCACGATTTCCTCTGAGAGTCTGCAAACTCCCAGAAAGGCTTTATTAAAAGGAGTGATTTATCTAATCTGGAGCGAAGAGCGATGATGTGTGAAACCATGAGAGATGATTAAACCCCTCTAGTGTCAGGGAGATGGTCCCTGTCACATCCTGCTCCTCGTCAGAATTTAAGACCCCGCTGCCGTGACATGTCGTCCTCTAAACTCAGCTCTGTTCACCCATTCTCTTTTATTCCTCCCTTTGTTCTTTAATCCCCAGTTGATGTGGCGGAAACACCATGAAATTAATTGCTGTAACGATTCACCTCGCGTTGGGTGAAAGTGCCACTTCAGGTAACTTTTCACAAAACTTTATAATATCCAGTGGTGCTGGCTAAATATGTATTTTACCTGTTGAGAAGACAAATTATTTACCACTTTACTTTGCATTGCATTGCAACAAAGATGCATGTTCCTACGGCTGAACATAATTAATGTATGAATGTACAGTAAGCATGCAGATAGTTTTGGTTTCATGTGCTAAAAACATCCTAAAAGGCCTGATTCACAAGGACCTAAGTACAGTTCCTAAACACACCTCACTGCCATTGAAAGGACATTTATCGGAACAATTTCACTTGAAGAAATAAGTCCCCATAAACACAGTTAACAGCGACATTTGTGGCTCATCCAGAGAATCAAAAACCTGACACATTCACATAGATTTCAAGGCTAAATTCTGTAAACTTGTAGAATAAATAAATATTCAACCCTCTGGCGTTTCTATGGACAGAATCTATTCATTTGTTAACATTATTGATGGTCATTCTCGGACGCAAATGTCAGTTGCAGCACCACAGCAGCAACGCCGTGCAAACCACTGCAGTTCACAGGGAGGTAGCAGTCATGCACAAGTGGACGTAGGCAGTGTTATAAATCTTGCAAAAGCAAAAATCTCCTCCATAAACGACTTACTCCTGAGGTCAAAGGTCACTGTCTTAAAAAACACTAAAGAAAATCCAAACAATGATTTCCAGGTACCTTTCTGCTTAATAAAGATCGGGGGCAGGGTTCCAGCTCTTAGAGGGTCAGCGTGTAAGATTCATGGGACTAACGATGGTGTCATTATGTTGACGCTGCAGGTCCTCTTCCATAGTCATGTTGAACAGCCATGTTCCTACGCTAGAAGAGCAGAAAGGACAAACTGAACTAAAAACTGGCTCTAGATAATCACAATTTTTGGCACACCATATTTTCTTCAAGGAAGGAAAGAGTGAAATGAGGGGGTAGCAATCTGCAACTACACCACTAGATACCACCAAATCCTACATACTAGACTTTTTACTGAGCACACCAGGACCTCTATCTTCTTTTTTTAAAAATTATACATATATGGTATTGTGGGAATATAAGAGGAAATCCTTTTCGTCATACTGTATATCTAAAAGCATGCAAAATATGTGTAAATTTGTCTTGGAGCGTGTGTGTTTGTGTGTGTGTTTGCATAATGAGGGCAGGCTGCTGATGGCAGCATGAAAAAAAGCAGCGGTCTCTGTGTATAAATAATACAGCCCAGTGAGATTTTCATTTTCTCCCTGATTGACTCTGAATTGGAAAAGCATCCTCTGGACACTGATGGCAAGGAGTGACATCACACTGCATGGCACGGTGAGAACATATATCAAATGGATCCATCTCGCCATCTATTTTCTAAACTGCTTATACTGTTCAGGGTTGTTGGGGGGGGGCTGGAGTCTATCCAGCACTCACTGGGCATGAGACGGGTACTCCCAGGAAAGGTCGGCAGTCTGTCACCAGGTGTAACGCGAGTGGACGGGCACATTCACCCTCACAATTTTCACTTATGGGCAATGTGGGGCACTAGCCATTTCGTTTAAATCTGGGAATGGGTTACCTAAATATTTGGTAAAATGAACACTTGGTGATGGTCTGAGAGCGGTTCCACTTGCACTGCAGTACATTTTATCTGCATCATTAATGGACTTCTTGAACTGCTAGCAAGAAAACTGGAGAGATAGAAAGCCTCCGTGATGAATGAGCAGACAGTAACATTTCAAGTCCGACTTGGAGGCAGGACACTCATCATATACTTCTTTGCAGCTCGGCCATGGAAGTAGTGATTGAGCTGTCTTCAGTTGTTCGTGGTAGAGGTGTTCACAGGTCCACTTGGCTCCTGTTTTTTCGTAAATTGTCTTGAGAAAACCTGTTGGGTAGGCTTTCCAAGATTTTGTCATGAAGACATAAATCAAAAACATAGATGACAGATAGTTTGCTGGCAACACTTTCACTTTCATGAGGAAAAAGTCATGCAAACTGACCACGAATTGGAACAACAGTAACAAAAACCACCCACCCAGATAACATCATTGTTAAATTCGCAGACGACGCCACCTTAGTGGGACTAATCTCTGGAGGTGACGAGACTGCTTACAGGGAGGGGGTCCAGAGGCTGGTGGGGTGGTGTGCTGATAACAACTTGGTCCTCAACACCTCTAAAACTTGGGTGCCCAGCTTCAAGTTTCTGGGTGTGCACATGGACGCCAACCTCAGATGGAGCTCCAACATCTCAGCGGTCGTGAAGAAGGCCCAACAGCGGCCACTTTCTGAGGATCCTCAGGAGGATCAACTTAAAGAGGGAACTGCTGACCGTCTTCGACCGCTGCTCCATTGAGAGTGTACTGACATACTGTATCTGTGTGTGGTTTTCCAGCTGCACCATGGCACAGAGAAAGGCACGCAGCATTCTGAGAGGCAGTACACACCCAGGACACCGGGTGTTTCAGCTGCTGCCCTCTGGCAGACGTTTCAGGGTGCTTAAAACACGGACTAACAGACTGAGGGACAGTTTCAATAAAGATTCTAATCTAAACGTGAAAAGAAATGAACTTGAGCTTGCACCCATCAAGCACGTTCAGGAGAATGGAGTATGGACTGCAGTGTCAATGTGAGAAAAAGTTGCAAAAGAAACAGTGTGATCTCTTCAACAATACCAATATCCATCAACCAAGCCCTCAACAATCAATCAGCTCAAAGCCTGCAGTCAAGTGACCTATCAGGTGGCCTACAAGAACACTCTCAACGCACCCAATCAATTTCGACTCCTGCGAGGCAATGTTTGCTTTGTCTTTGTCACCTTTTTCTTTAATTGATTTTGAAATATAATGCACTCGTATTGTTTTATAGTGGTTTGATGATTACAAGAGAAGTGCAGGAAGAATGAGTTTTTAGCATTATCTACTACTACTAATGTAATTTGGAGTTCAAATTATAATCAAAACCCATCTTTTGATATGTTTCATGGGAGTTACTGTATATCCAAAGGATATGAGATGTCCTACATTTAGATAATCACTGTTCTAAATTTGATTTCATAGTAACACTTTGGCATAATTATCACCGAAGCCAAATTATCTGCTGATCAAAAGGATGTGAATATCTTAGCGTTCCCTCGAGGCGCCCCAGCCTAAAACAAATGTCTCTCTGCCTTTGGATTGTATCACTATGAATCTAATTAGTGAACATGCAGTTGTAAATTGACAGGGACATGCTTAACTGTGCTTTTGAGTGGTGGGATATGAGGTAAATCTGAGGCTGTGCGGACCCTCTGGCCCGTGGGAAAATGCTGTTTGTCCCATTCATTTTAGTTTCCCGTGTGTTAAGAGCTGTAGGCTGTTTTTGTGGCGGAGCTCTGTGTGTCTTATTAAAAGCTGTGCAGTCGCTCTTTGTCAGAACATTCTGGGCCGTGGAGAGTCAGAGGACTGAGACCAGCAGGACCACAGCCTCTGGTCTTTACGAACAAGTTACACTTATTGACTGTGCTCTCTTGGTGAAAAAAAAAACTTAATATTTTGAACTAATTTAATTCAACAACAACAGCTTTATCACTGTGCAATACCAGCGTCTGACATTTTGGCTGCAACTTCTATTTCAGAGTCTTTGCTATTTGACACCGTGTTACAGCTCCAAGGCTTTGCAAACACCCACGCGAGCACGTACAGACACACACAAAATGCTTACTTATGGGCTTACTTAAAAACCATGCACAGCACTGTTCTAACTAACATCCACCTAAAGAAGATAATATATATGACATTTAGTGTTTTCTTTCTGAAATGTAATGGCTAGACAACTGGGTCAGAGCAACTCCAAAGCTGCTGCTCATGTGGGGGGTTCCTGGTCTGCAGTGGTCAGTACTTAACAAAAGTGGTTCGAGGAAGGAAAATGGTGACCAGGTGACAGACAGTTTGTTGCTTATGAGGCTGTGTAGCCGCAACAGGTCATGGCTGTTTTGTCTGCAAAAGGGGGACCTACCCAATATCAGGCAGGTGATCATTATGTTATGGCAGACTGGTGTATATTAATGCTAAATTCAACAAATTAATACAAAATCAGGCCCTCTGCGCCTCCCTTTGGAGGTCTTCGGGCAGATCCATCTGGAAGGAGACACCAGGGCAGACCCAGAACTCGCTGGAGGGACTATATAACCCATCTAACCTGGGAATGAATCGGAGAGCTGGAATGTATTGCTGGGGAGAAGGACGACCCGATAAGTGGAAGAAAATGGAGTGATGGATGGATGGCTGTAGATTTTAGTACAGTTTGGTGAAAGTGTTTTCCACATACTGGCACCGTATGTGTCATATGTGTCATGTGTTATATTTTTGACACATACACATTTAGCTAACTTAATCAAGTCATTTCTATCTCCAGAGGAGCTCCACCATAAATACATTTTCCTGCACCAAAAATCTTAATCTGCTCACAGCAGATGAGGTAACATCGAGTTTCTGCCTGATTTTATGCACGTATTCCAGCTTGACTTTCTTTCCGGATACCCACTGTTTCTGCTTTAGTGGTTTGATATTTCATTTTAGATACGACACTGTGTTCAACCTGTTCCCGGTTACAAATATCAGCCGCAGCAAATGGGCTCACATAAATATACAGCAGCCTGTACACCAAGCTTGGCCATATTTTTCATTGGCGAATTGGCAGTCTCATTGTTTTTAGTCGCTCGTAACGTATGCACCTCTCACTTTCTGGTTGGTAATGATCTTGAACTTTTCAGCAAAATTGCGTCATTAAACGGTGAGATATTTATCAAGAGGAGAGTGCTGCCGTGGAGAGGAGAGAACTTTTCACTCCGAGGCAATCTTTAAAACATTTGCCAACTTGTGTTTGTCCGATGGAGTTATTGGGATTCGGGGACCTCAGATGTTCGGCAAACCACATTGAAGGAACGAGTAGGTCAGAGATTAAGAGGATGAGGGGCTGAAGAAAAAAGGTGTGAGAGGTTAAGAGATCATTAATGCGTGCATGTGTCCTGGATTACAAAGCATTGATCTCAGATGAAGATGTTGGCTTTGGCTGTCTCTATTACTCTTCTCTTGATGCTGAAAGGGTTTGGACGTTTCACCTTCAGTTTCCTTAGACACCTGGCAGACTAATCATTCCCTGTTTTTATATATTTTCCTTTTTTTAATCAAAGCCAGCCATTCTATCTATTTTGTGTCTGGCTTCTTTTTTTTTTGTTTTGTTTCTCTCAGCAGCACAGCGGGACAGTTTGTTGTTCCAGTTAGATGTCATTTATCTAAGTCTGTCTTGCATGCAAAATGTGTTTTTTATGTATCTATATATTTATTTCTTTTTGGAAAGGGCAGGCCACATTGCATCGATGTACAGAAGCTGCATTTGACCTGGGCGAGGTCTATCTTGTCCTTCCGACACAGAAAAGCATCCTGGAGTTGATGATAAAGTTAAGTTGCATGTCACAGATTCACATCATTAATTTTGCGTTCATTAATTGAAAAAAAATATTTTTGTAGGAACATTTTTTCATTGGACATCTTCCCAATGTAGCTAATCATATGAAATTCAGACCAGACGTTGGTATAAACTCAATAAAACCACACAGATGAAGGTAATAGTCCAATCAATGAAAAAGTTATGTGCAATAAAGTGGAATGACACAGGAAAAAGTATTGATCACGGTAAGAAAAAGCCCTAAACCAGCCGATTCCAGACTGAAATCTATCCCTGTCTGTGCAAATAAGAATCAGCTGGATTACTGCATGTTGGTAGTACTTCTACTCTTTGAAAAAGGGTTACCCATCTCTGATTGCAAGTCATTTATGGCCAAGCTCTCACGCAAAAATCATCCCATGATGCTTAGAGGCAATGAGCATCCCCATGACCTTCCTAAACAACATTGTTGAGCTAACAATGGTGCTGGTTACCAAGATTTCACAACTCCTATAAGCACCATTGGGGGCCATTATCCACGGGTGAAAAAAAAATGACCTATCATCAACCAACCACGAACAGTAGCTTTCCTACCGGGCAGTCATAAAGTTAGTCAGATGAGTACCCAAGATCACTCAAAGAGCTCCATAAATACCTGAAAGCAGCAGGTACAATCCTGTACAATCCAGGTACTCCATGCACAATCACCCCAGAGGACTCCATTACTGTAGAAACAGCGCATTCAAGCTCATTTGAAATTTGCTACACAACATTTGGAGAAGCTGTGGATTAAATTGCACTTTTCTGCAACAATACGAGATGCTATTTTGGGAGGCTGTGTATAGCCTAAAAATACTACACTTACAGTGAAGATTGGAAGGGGAAGCTTAATGGTATGGGGCTGTTTCTCTTCTAGGCAACAAATGGATGCATGTACCGTGAAATTCTCGAGAAGGATCTGTTGCCATCCACCAGGATGACGATGCTGAGACATTCTTGTTGCAGGATTCGAGCAGGACATGATCAAAAAATGCAACCAAGTGCAAAGGAGAGGTTGGTTCCAGCGGAGTAAAATGAAGGTGTTGGACAGGCCCAGTTAATCACCAAGGCTTCAACCCAACAGAACATTTGTAGAAAGAACTGAAGAACAAGATTCGCCAGCAGGCTCACCTAAATCTTCAAGATTTAAAGACCATCTGTATAGAAAATGGAGCAAAATCCCACCTGAACACTGTGACAGATTAGTTTCTTTGTACCAAAAATGTCTTGAAGCGATTATTGTAAACAAATGGTTGTCCACCAAGTATTAAATTTAGTTAGTGATCAATACTTTTTTTTCCTCTGTGTCATTCTATTTTATTTCACATAAATTTCTTTGATGGTTTATAACGATTCTTTTTGTGTGTATAGTTCTATTGAGTTAAGTCTGGTCGGGTTTTAATTTATGTAAATATCCGCACTGGAAATATGATGTTGTTGACATGTTGGCTTCCTTTTATTTGTTTTGTTTCTCTCAGCAGCACAGCGGGACAGTTTGTTGTTTCAGTTAGATGTCAATACTTTCCCCATTGTATATTTTTTAATTATTATTATTAAGGTACTGAAAGAAAGAATAATTTGGAAGTATAATGTAGATAATGTATTTTGCCCAGCATGTACAGCACACAGTTTATTGCAGGTATTTCAGTTTTTCACCTAGCACATTCCAACATTTCTGCCTTTTCTTTCTGTCAAAAACTTTAACAACCACTCACAAAAATGAGCATCCACATACAAACAAGCAGTGGCAACAACAACATATAACACCAAGCTGAAGGTCCGCACAGTGCCAGTGCCAACACTTGCCATTTAAATAGTCAGACTTTCCTTTCTTGGAGCAGATAGCGCTCTTCGCTAGTAAAACATTAAAACATCCCCTTAAATGCTTCTTGCCCAAAGTCATGCAGATTCCCTCCAACTCTGTCAGACACAGAGATTCACACTTGTTGTTGTGTAGTTATGCAAAGCTCTTCACTCAAGCAGAAAGCTGTCCAGCGCCGAGCTGTCCTTACTCCGCCCGGATCTTTCCTCCTGGTGATGACTGAAATGTCACAGTCGTATCAGGAGAGGGAGTCATATCGCGTAGCCTGCACACATAGTTGCACACCTTTTTTTCCCCCCCTTCTCCCATGAATATGGATATCTTCCACACATTTCCCACAAATGTGGTGGATTTGTTTTCCGCTCTTCACCCCCAGGCAGGTTTAGCAATGACTTGTCGGTGTACAGGCCGTGCTCAGTTTTTCACAAGATTGTTTCTTTGATGCTTCATTTCCCGCTCACTCTCTCTGTTCTCTGTTTTTTTCCCATCTGCAGTCATGACGGTCACCAATCACAGAGGCAAGACTTTTCTCTTCAACTTCTTTCTTTCTCCATTCCCCCCTTCCTGTTGTACACATCATTAGTGATTTACATCATCTGTTACTTTCTGTTTGCGTAGTATGCAAACAGCGATTGCATACATTATGTGATGTGTGATGCAGTGAAAACATCTTTTCAAGTAAGTTTCTTTTCTTTTATATATTCCAGCTTTTCATGACTTGATATAAGTTTTGGAGTTTTTCTCTTATTGCACTTCACAGAGGAGTCCAAGCTGTTATTCATTAGGCAAACTGCCCACAGTAGATGTGTGTTGTGCAAGATGAGTTTGGGGATTTGACCCTTATTTCCATGTGTAGCTGACCAGGTTTACAGTGATTAGAAAAATCAAATCAAATCAAATCAAATCAAATCAAATTTTATTTGTATAGCCCAAAGTCACAAAGTACATTTGCCTCGGAGGGCTTTACAATCTGTACAGGGAGTGACACCCTCTGTCCTTAGACCCTCGGTTCGAGTGAGAAAAACTTGCCCACAAAAACCCTTTTAACAGGGAAAAAGGTGGAAGAAACCTCAGGAAGAGCCACAGAGGAGGGATCCCTCTCCCAGGACGGACAGACGTGCAATAGATGTCACGTGTACAGTCAACACAAACAAATTGTACAATTACAATGAATGATAAAGTGACCACAGTAGCAGATATGGTAGCAGTAATGACAGTAATAATATGTGTAGTGGACGTTGCGCAGGATCACAGCAGCAGCCACGATCCACGAGAACCTGCTGGACGACAGAGCACAAAAACTCCGGGGAAGTTCGGTTAGTAGCATGCATTAATGAGACATGTATGTCCACTGATGGTGGGAGAGAAAGAGGGAGGAGAGGGGGAGGGAGAGGGAGAGAGAGAGAGGGAGGGAGAGTCCCCCGGCAGTCTAGTCCTATGGCAGCATAACTAAGGGATGACCTGAGCCAGCCCTAACTACAAGCTTTATCAAAAAGGAAAGTCTTAAGTCTACTCTTAAAAGTGTTGACCGTGTCTGCCTCCCGAACCCGGAATTTGAAACATTTTAATGGGCTTCAGCCTCATATCAGGGGACCTCATGCTTTTTACGACGTGCAGTAACATCAAATTCCATGTTCTGAGACATGTCTCCATGGAGGCAGATTTTCTAATAAACCTACAAAGAGTACAAAACATACAGCAGACAACTGCTTTTGTTGCCCAGCAGTGCTGCTCATTTGATACTATATACACTCTATACACTTGAGTGAAGATCACCACCTTAGACAGACACTGTGACTGAAAAATTAAGCTGGAAGTGATGGCTGGCTACATGTTGAAACGCCAATCCTTCTCAGCAGAAATAAACATGTTTACAGCCTGGTTCAAAAAATGGTTTTGGAGTCGGGCATTGCAAAGATGGTCACGGCTAGATCTACCACATTATAAGCCTCACAATTGCTCTTCAGATAGCTGTGGGTGAGGTCACAGTGACTCTGTCTATATTTTATAAATACTATGATCTTGACAGTAGTACAGAAGACAGATAATCTTCACTGTGCCTGAACAAAAGCAACCTATCAGAGCCAGGAAGAGTCTCTAATGCAGTAACTTTTGATGGTGGACACTGCTGTTAGATTGGTCGCAGCTGCCTCTGAAGCCTGGGGTGCTCTGCCGCTGGGCTGTGAACAGCTGGAGGGGACCGAAGTCTTTGAGAGGCTCCCTGCAATGGATGAGGTTTTACAGGGCTGCCCCGCTCCTTCTGCTATGAGCAGCAGAGAGATGCAGAAAGATGTACACCGTGTATGTTCAGACGTTGCCTACTGCAGCTTTATGTGCAACACGCAATGGTCACATCGCATTGCCTCATTTAACACACACCATATAGACACAAATAGTCGTAATCATAAGGCCCAGTAGTCATAATGTGGGTTTGAAAATGGAAAGTTCTGGTTTTCTAGAGTCAGTGGGGCAGTGGTGGTTAGTGACAAGTTGTTATGCCACTGGTGCCTGCTGCCTCTCAGGAGAGTTGACATACATTGAAGTTGCAATTTACACTGGCAGTAAATAGTAAAAAAAAAAAAAGAGACCCACTGGCCCACCAGCATAATTCAGTAATATCCCTTCAAGAGTGATTGACATAAATGCAGGAGGTAACACAAAACAACAACTAAATCTGAGGCATCAATATATTCTAATGTGTTGAAGCTTGATTTACTTCAGCATTAAATAGGGGCTAAATTTCCAGTTATCACTGAAGGAATTCATCTTCCACCAAGTCCAAAGCTGTTGCAAGACATAATGTTTACTCATATTTTGATAATGGATGAAATGGAAACTTTTAGATCTTCTAAGGAAGCATCCCATATGGTGTAGCGGTTAGGATTCCTGGTTGTGCCCCGGGTTCAACTCCCGCTATGGGACTGACTCTTTAGGGCGTCCTTGTAGAGTAAAAGCCTGACCTACAAAGGCTCAGGCCTTACCCAGCTGCTATCATCTAATAATCCTTCGAAAGGTAATCTTAGAAAATGATAATTCCAAGGTGCAGTCTAACAACAACTTAAAAATGATCCTGTATGTCAATTCAATTGATTATTTTTCCTGAAAAAGTTTCTCAACAAAAAGAAAAGTAATCAGCAACTCTTGCTTCGTCTGGAGTAACCTTCACAGCACTCAGCGAGCGTGCTGCTCTGATGTAGCAGCATTACATTTCTAAATATACCATGTTATTCTTTGTCGTCTGAGGTGTTATACTTTTATCAGCGTGTACTGATGCAGCACCTGATTTATTTGGAACCTTTTTACTAAGACCTACATGCATTATTTTTATTCCTTTAAAACAAAAAAGTAGCACACTTTCCCATTGTTCAAGTTTGGGTGGTTAATGTTGGCTCAGGATGAACAGATTTTATTTGAATCCCAGAATAGTTTCTGGGCAACAGTCTCTGTTTTATCGCTTATGGCTTTTATCTTGATTTAATGTGAGAAAAAAAGTGTCCTAATTGCTATTGATTTCTTTAACTTTCCACCTCCCACCCTCTGCTTTATCCCGTCTCCCTCTTTCTAATAATGACTTCTTTAAATGCCATTTCTTTAGTTAGACGATACAGTTAGAATGAATTACGGAACAAACACCGAAGTAATGAGTTGAGAGTGTGTGTTTGCTTTTAGAGTATGAGTTGAATGAGCGTGTTGATTGATGATGCTTTCACTGACACAGAAAGGTGTTTGTGTTGAAGCTGACCAGGAAAGGCCTGGCTGTCGGAGATAAAGACTGCAGACCACGAGTGCTGCCGTAAATATTTAAAGTAGAAGATTAACTGCATATGAAAGGAAGACGGACGTTTCAGTGACACCTGAGAGTCAGCGCGGGGTTTCAGCTTCACCAGAGAGAAGCTGTGTTAAATAAGTATTACTGTATCTGATCTGTTTGTCATTTTGTGTGTTGTAATTATATTGTTGTAGATTTCTTCAGTTATTATAATGTGCTTTTTCTTAGACAGCTACTAGAAGGAACAATATCGTCATGTTTAGCTTTGAGACGGTTCATGCTGTTTTTCTGAATTCGTCATCGCCCCACTGTTTATTGTCAGTTTTTCTTGCATGTACTCTACGCTTTAGTCCATCCTTAAGCAGGTTAACATGGATCGAACATGACAGCTACTTGCACATTTAACCCTTTTATATAAGAGAAGACCTTTCTGTTGGTTTATGAGCCGTGATTCAAATGAGCAGCGGGTGCTGCCATTTTCCTCTTACGTCTAGAAAAAGGTCATTTATGTTGTTTGAGCTACAGGCTCAGATAAACTGTTGTGACTAGTGCATAAACATATAGCCCAGACACATTTTTAATAAAGTCACGACTATCTATATGACATAAGAAGAGCGTTATTTCACTGATGGATCAACCAACAACTCCCTGCTCCTGTTCCTCTGCAAAAATCCGTACACGTGAAGATAATTGTATCTTAATCAGGTTTCTATATTTCATTAATGAATAAATGTGTTACCTCCATCTACAAGTACTGTGTTGTGTTAATGTTTGCAGCCATTTAAAAAGTATTTCTTTCCATCACCTTTATCGTACCATGTCATTATCAGTGCACCTAGTTTTGCACCTCTTTTTCGGATACACCGCCATTTCCATTGACGTTTATTATACTCAGAATGAGCATAGAGGCGGAAGGTTAGAAAGGTATCATTAGGGTTGTTCATTTTATTCATGTTGCAGGATAATGCTTTGTGCAGAGCTTTATAACAGGTGGCCATTTAGATGCACCGACAGTTCTTTCAGCATTGTTTGTGCTTTACAGAAATTTCGGGCCTTGTGTGTTGCGTACTGAGAAAAGAAACGACTCCTCTTCATCGCTCTCTACTTGAAAGATGAGGATGAAACAGTCACCTTTTGGTGGCCCAGCCTCATTTTGTCTCTGAGTTCTTGGTAGAGATAAGCAACATAATCTGTGGCCGCTCTGGAACCCCGTGAAGCATCATCCTTTCAAAATAGAGGGTCAGTCTTCTGTCCGTGCGTCTCTTTCCAGTGCTGGTAAGGATTGCAGGGTATTAAGAGGGATTCAGCCCACAGAAGGGGTCAAGGCATTTACTGAAAGAGAGCTGGGGGCAGAGATGGAAATGGCTCAAATCTGCACCTCATGCCGTCAGTCAGGAGTAAAACCAGACACGAAGAAGCCCTAGATATTGTGGGGAGACATGCAGCAGCGCTGTAAGGAGGGAAAGATTGTGTGACTTTGTGTACCTACAGAGAAAAGTACAGTACTTTTGGTTTCTCTGTAGGTACTTTTTGGAGACAGGTAGAAACATAAAGTAGTGTTCGATTTGAAGGAACCATTGCACAACTGACAAATATACGGACATTATTACTGTCACACCAAGAGCTGATACTGTGTGTTGACCGCACAAGTTGAAAGCAAGTAAAGAAAGAGTCAGAAAGTAAACACCAGAGGAGTCATTTGCAGTAGTTGGCTACGACTAGCCCTGTCAGCTTAGCCAGCACATTCTGCTTTAGTGACTACTGTGTCCGGTGGATGTTCTGACATACCGCCATAATGTGGGAGGTCCACATTATTGGTAGAACATCAGTGGAACATGTAAGAAAAATGTATAAATTTCTACAGCAGCAGTTTTGTTTAAATAATTAAAGAGGTCTAGATGCAATTGTTGTATTTTTTATGAAAGTGCTTTTATCGCTTCTCATATCTTTGATCTTGCTACATAAATAATAATAATAATATTGTGTTGAAATGGTTCCCGGGATGTTTTGCTGATGTTTAGTCTTGTGTGTCACGTGATTATTTGATTCATTTCTCAAGTAGTCAAGAGAAATTGATAGAATACTTGATTATGAAGCAACCCTACATTCAGCTTTCACCACTTAAGGCGAAGAGGAACAATGACTTTTAAAAATACTGATACAACCATCCAATTAATGGCAACATTATTAATTAAAATAACCAAATCACAAGTTTGATATAAGAAAAACAGGTTAGAATACTATTTCACTTCCTGTTTGCTCATATAAGTTTTTATTATGGAGAAATATAATGCAGGCATGCTCTATATGCACCACATGTTGAGCTTCATTCCAAGATTAGGAAATTCTCTTATAAATCTGTGCGTCTGTAGGATTTCTTCGCCGGTCTCTCCTGTAGAGTGCCTGACAATGAAGCCAAAGGCCAGTAAATGTCAAACGCTGTGCTCCGACTCCCCGTCCCCTTTCTCCACTCAGAACCTCGTCCCCCTGCAGCGACCTCTAAAGGATCCATGCTGACTGAATTCATGCAACGATCACGCCACATTCAACGAGCGCTTCAACGGTGGGAGTGTAAAACACACTGTACTTATTCACACATACACGTGACTCACTCACAGGCAGCAACCGCATCTTAGCATCACACGTCGGCGTAGCGGTTAATGCTTACACGTATCTGTTCGGCTTCACCCAGGTTCACCAGCTGTATTTGATGACACAGATGCTACGTTACCGGTGTATGACTCAGAGCGCAGGCGTTCTTTCCGTGTCGGAAATATCTCGACAATTATTGGATAGATCACCATCAAATCTTTTTTTAACAGGACGAAAACAACTCAACTTTTCCAGAGTCAAGGCAAGGCAGCGGCATGAGTAACATGGCTGAAAATGAAAAGAGTTATAAGATAGCAAAACATTCTTCAACAATCAAAACATCTACAGCCAGATTTATTTGCTTCTAATGCACCCGAAGAGACCAGCTCCCAAAGATTTGGGTGATTTTGCAACAAGCCGAAGGAGCAGCGCACTTAAACGCCCCTTTGAGGACTTTGGGGACAGTTAGTAGAATTAAGTTCTGGGAGAGAAGATATTAACTTCCCATTTTGTAGGATGTAAATCCTCAGTTATGAAAGAAGGAGTCCAAGAACAGCCTTATAAAATAAGAATATGAATGTCTACAGGTGGAAAAGGCAGACCATCCAACCTGAACAAACAGAGAGCACTGTGAAAAATCTCAGCGCTCGATGGTAGACTATATCCAGCGTGTAAAAAATAAAGATGGTAGCAACAAGTCTCCTTCTGGCCTTGAAGGAAAAACAAAACTACAACAAACACTCAATTTCACCTTCAGTTTTTTCACCAGTTTCTGAATGTGAGTTTTTAAATGAGAGAAAATCATCAATTATAATTGATATAAACGGTCCACCGAAAAGTTATAACGGGATGTTCAGTGGCTTTGATTTAGCATTCGAAAACATCCCGATATTTATCTTCACCACCTTAATATGTCTAAATAACATGAGGCTCATCAGAAACGTGATGACTCACTCTCCGGGAACCATGAATATCCACAGCAGCATTTCATAATCTGATGTCATCATTGAGGCCCACCTTCTGTTTCACCCGATTTGTAGAAAACCCAACAAAATTAGGACATATTACCTCCCTTTTTTGTAACTATGACAACCGTGTAGATATGAGGGCAGACTGGAATTCAGGCTGAAAGCTGCAGAGGGTTTATTCCCTGTAGGTCAGCCTCGCAGGGACTCTGCAGCACTCTTCAAACTGCCTCCTGCTGGGCAGCAGATTGTCTGTAAACCAGGCCACAGCATTTGGCACCAGGCTGAAGAGGAGGCAGCCCCAGATTGTGACGGGTGTGTGCGCAGGTAGATGCCAGGACTCACCGGTACAGAGAGGTTGATGAACAGTGTGACAGACGATACTTGTGAATTAAACACGACATCTCTGGGTTATAGTATGGGCTATCTGTCAGGTTACAGCACATACAGCTCTACGGCACGCACAAGCAGACTAGAATGTATCATATACTTGTTTTATCCTGCTGCAATTTTTATTCTTAACTCCACCGTGTCCGAGGCACGTTTTTAATTCAAAAATTCCTTGCTTATTTCACATAATTGAAATTATCTCAGGAAAATGGATGCCAGCCTTTTCATAATGGAAAGCACATATTCTTCCTCAGGCTTCCCTTTGCATGTGATCCAAAATTCAAGACTGGCGTCTGGAAGCAAGTGCATTACAACCCCCATCTATCTGGGGTTAATTGACTCTTAGAATCCATTTCCAGTACTCGTATTTCTCTGTTGCCTGAGCCGTATCAATATCGCTTCATTATTCCAGCAAACAAAACAGCCGTTCCAAACATAACAAACCACATAATAATTTCTGAACCCCCAATCCTGGTAGGAACTCCGTCTAGACTACAGTGTACACTGAGGTGCCATCGGTTTCCAGAGGGTGTTCTCCATCTGCTCACCCAAATAAAACATTCAATTTCATTTGTGTTGCAAGTCGAGCTGCGCTCCCATTCAGCCGTGTCTGCGCGAGAGCTACAAGACGCAAACACATGAGCACGATGTTGGAAACAAAAGCCCAATGGGGGTTTTACCAGTCAGCCTTGGCTAACCCACTCGCCATATAATTAACTAACTGCATCAAATACACCTCCCAAACACTGGTAGAGCAGTCGCTGTGGTAAATATTCTGGAGACAGCATGCTAATCTTTTGGCAAACATAAACCGTCAGAGAATAACAAAGAGAGAAATCACTCAGCCATCTAAGCAATGCTTCCACTGCAACATTTGTAAGCTACCATAACATTTCTATCTGGAAGGCATCCATATGTACCAGTTCCTAATGAGAGCCCCCTGGCTCTCCTCTTATGAAAATGTGTCTCTTAATTAAACTAGTTGGTGGGACGCATTGGGCTCAGGGGTCGTCGCCGGTGATCAACATTGGCTAAGGAATGGGAAACAACAGCGAGGATGGAGTGGTGCTGTTCCTCTTCAGGCCTTCCTGTTATCTATGAGCCCCCAATTTTAGGTACATCCATCCATCTCTGTGTGCGGGGTGGTGGTGGTGGTGGTGTTGTGATGATGGTAGAGTTTGATGCACAGACGGCGTGGTTCCATTTCTATGGCCCATTGTCCTCCAACACAGGATGTTATCAGCCTCAGCCAGGCTCAACCTCCTACAATGCTTCATTACCTGTGTGTATATGTGTGTGTGTGTGTGTGTGTATCCTCATCCCGGAAACAATGCTTCATTACATGTCTCTCCCAGGGCTCCCTTAACATTTCTTCCTGTCTCATTACCCAGTGAGAGTCGTGTTATCGGCTCCAGTCATATTTACCGGGCAGACCTTTGCCTTCTCAGAAACGCACACGCACAAGCTGCCATGTTTGTTAACGGCATAATCCTGACATCAGTGCTCATAATGAATAATTACTTAGCGTTTAACGGTATATGTGTGTGCACGAGACCACACAGACATAAATACGATATGTAGCCTATAATATCTACAAAAAAAAAAGTCCTAAAGTCCTAATTTTAAATTGTGCAAATGTCAAATCTGAGCCCAAGAGATAAAATAACCAAAGGTTACTTAGGTTGTATCTTCAGTTCTTTAACTGATGCAGTTCTTTAATCAAACTGTTACACACATCAAAATACACTACCATAAATATTAGCCTATGTTCTTCTATTGTAGGCAAAATGCAAGGGAGTATTTGCAGTTTTTTTTTTATACACTTTTGGCACTTCTTAAAGGTTGAGGTCGTGTTTTAAAGAAAAATAATGAAAGCTGTATTAAAATTAATCTGCTCTACGCTAGAAATTAAATAACTCCAGCTCCAGCTCGAGTGAATATTTATTATATTGTACCCAAGAAATCTCAAGGGAGCAGTTTCTACAAACAAAACCTTAATTGAAAATGAAGAGGAGCAGAAGTACAGAAGAAGATACACTTAATCTTTGAGTAGGAGCAGGTATATGTGAGGAACTATGTTTCCAGTTCAGCTGTTCATAGTGAACAGGAGGGGATTCTGGAGGTAATCATGGTGTTGGGGTAGACGCAGAAGAGTCAAAGGCAGTGAAGATATTTTTTGTGATTTGGGTGAACAGATCCTTCAACTCTTTGTCTGTAAAGTTGTATCCAGCCCCCAAAACTGCCTCTTTTTTTTTTCCACCTGTGGGTCATGAGCCTCTTTGAATTCAGCAGAAATCATTCTACATTCCCTCTTTCTAATGCTGACACGTGGAAGAAGCAGCCTCTTCGGGAAATGAAGACTTTGGCAGTCAGTCAGGTGGTTGAGCCTGGATGCTGTCACGGTTTTTCTTTGTTCACATCCAAAAATTCAAAGTCAGTCAACGCCAGTGCAGATGAATATGATGGCAGGACTGGAGGCTGCAGCCCCGTCACGTCTAATAAGAATCTGTCAGGTTATCATAGAAAGTCTATTGATCATCCACATCTGGCCCAGTTTCTCTCCTCGGTCCAGATTAAGGATTTCACAGCACGGTCGATAGAAAATGAATCACAGAAAACACACGGAAATAGTGGGACACAGGGAGTTGGGGGGAATGTATAATTAGACGTAATTATTCAGCGTTATGCAATCTGTTTTTTTTTTAGTTATTTCAAGGAGCCGTGTGTCATGCTGGTGTAACATAAGCTTAACGTTTAAATGAGAAACAGCATCCATTTAGATCGTCATTTACATAACACTGAATATTTGAGTTTTTAGCTTTCTGCTTAAACATGAACTTCAGCTCAGCAGCTGGAAATTTAAAGACGTCTGTTTTACAGCCGGTGTTAATGGTGCGAGGTATTAGGTGTGTGTTTTTTGAAATGAAAGTCTCTCTGTTTTCCGTGACATAAAAACAGATTCAGAGAGATTTTTCAGTTAGAACCTGTCTGTTCTCATAACCAGCCTCTGAGGGGATACAACAGAGCCTTGAGCTGTTGAACAGCTGATTGTGAATGCATGTTTTTTTAATAAAGGCCAGCTGCCTGCTCGACTGATTATCCGCAGTCTCTATACACAGTGATAAACAAGCACATTAGAGACCAGCGCATCTGCTGACACCTCCCGATACACAAGGTCTTTTCAAGAATACATTCGCGTCTAGTATTTTTTTTTTCTAAATGGGCCTGGCACTTGTGGATGGCCGTGCCTCTGGGCTGCATGCCCTCTCCAATTTAAATCTGTTTGCCTAATTGATAAATGTTATCGCTTAATAAGTTGTGACAGAAAATTAATGGTGCTGGTCAGAGTGGGTGTGTGAAGGTCGTGGTGGAAGCTGACGGCTGATGGTTTAATTGTTTTTTATTCGTTTCTAGCCAGACACAGCGTCTTAAAGCCACCCTGATGACCAATTCTGGCACACTTACTGGCACTTTAATCAGTATCCAGTCCACCAATTTATAAGGACTGCCCTGCATCCCTTTAGATTTACTATGTTAAAGTGAAAAGTCTCCCCTGGATACTCGCTCACACATTACTCACACAATGCCTTTTAGAAAAGGTGGAGAAGGGCCATGAACTCATGTTCCTTGGTGTGTTCTTTAGCTGCTAGATCTTCTGTTAATAGTCCATCTATTGGATGTCTATGTGTATCTGTTAGGCGATTTTTAGATTGCTATTGCGTCTCCTATGTAGTGCATACAAGTTGCACACATCAGGCAGATGGTATACGGTGTCATCCCTCTGATTCAACTGGGTCTGCAGATCATTTATGCCGCTGTCAAACTAAATGACTGAACATCTGTGTGGGAGGATCTGCGCCTTATGATATGTAGAGCACATTAATGATATGTGGCGAACAGGTGAGGTGCTCCATTGCTGATGTCTGTTGTAAGCGTTGTTGTTGCGTCTATCTGGAAATCAGATTTAAGATTGTACTAATCACATATTAAGCGGGTTAACGGCTTGAGGCCAGATTACATTTCAGACCTATTGAAGCTGCAGGTCGCCCAGTGATTCTTCTCGTGACTTCAAATGAAACATAATGAAAGCTGTATTAAAATGAATCTGCTCTACGCTAGAAATTAAATAACTCCAGCTCCAGCTCGAGTGAATATTTATTATATTGTACCTAAGAAATCTCAAGGGAGCAGTTTCTACAAACAAAACCTTAATGGAAAATGAAGAGGAGCAGAAGTACAGAAGAAGATACACTTAATCTTTGAGTAGGAGCAGGTATATGTGAGCAACTATTTCTTCAAATAAACAACAAATTAAGTGCTAAGGTCAGGCCTCTGAAGCTTGAAGCTGCAGGTCGCCCAGTGATTCTTCTCGTGACTTCAAATGGCGACTGAGCACAAGCCCCCAGGAAGAGTCCCAGGCTTTGAAGCCCATTTCATGTAGAGGTCAAACTGTGTAACTTGAACTGTGAACTTCCAGGTTCGCCACATGATGCACAATGACCCAAAAAAAGACCTATTCTGTTAAGCTTGTTGAGTCACAGCTCTTCAGATTTGGAAAGTCGAGAAGAGCCGCACGATTAAAACATTTTATCCTCAGTAAAGTTCGTGTAAAGATAAACCAGAAGTTATCTGGCTCAGCCGATGGGAGTCTCTGGTGGGCATGCTCTATGGGCCACAGCGGCCTGTGCATTCATCCGAGTAATTTCTTTACAGCTGGAAGCTATTTTTGGCTTTGTGTGCCACTAAGCATGTTTCATAGACCACCACTGTACCCAGTATCAACCAGTAAAAGTTTCCCCAGAGACAGTTAAGACAAGAGACGGTGCACTGAAGTATCATTTCCTGCATCAGTGTCACGTGGGTTCAGCCTCTGCAGCTTACCTTTAGGATACTAGTGGCAGGTCCTGAGTCTATTCACTCTAATTGGAGAAATGAGCGAAGGGTATGACTGATTATGATTCTTTTGCCCCATAGTCATTTTGAAGTCAATATTGGACACATTTTTCACCAGCCACGTATCATCTGAACACTCTGACACTAGAATGAATTCTTTCAGACCTGTCTCTGTCTCAGCAGCGACTCCCTGTCACAGATATCTCTTCTCTCTCTCTGTTGGTGTCGAATCGTCGGTCTGGTTTCACCAAAGATGAGTAACTTTACATCTGTGGCACAACCCAATCAGCTTTAATCCATCCACGTGACGTTAACAACACTCCCAAACGAGGTTGGGAGATCAGGGCGAGGAGACCAAGGCCACTTAGGAGACAGGAAGTTTATACCATTTAATATCATTGTAATGCATTACCTTATCGACTATCTTATGCTTGGCTGCATCTGGAAAATTGATTTTGTACCAATCCAATTAATAAAACCTCCATACATATATAATCTTTTTACATTAAACCTCGTATTTCTTGGGAAAACGACTTTAGTTTACTTTAAAGGCGCTTTGTTAGTGGCGCACAGTTCACAGCTATATACAATAGCCTGGAGTGACTATTACTCCCCATCGAGCAGGAAATATCTGGACATGATAAGACACATATGTTGAAGACGTGCTCAAACAGCTTCACCGCAGTTAATGCACACACTGCTTTTACACTTCTCTATCTATCTTGATCAGATCTCTCTCCGCTCTGGCTCATCTTTCTCCACCTTATTCATCCTTTCAGGGCCTCCATGAAAAATTCATACTTTGGGATGGTAAACTGCCCAGTCTTATTTAAAAGAAATCACTCATTTTCACATATATTGGTATATTCAGACTACCTCTTCAGATTTGAATCTGCACTTTACGAGGAGAAGGAAAAAAAGTTCCATCAGTGGTGGAAAAGGCACAAAGGTCCAAGTAGCAATTGATTGTGTTAACATCAATACATTAAACACCTTTAGATATGCTAACTACCCTTTTTTTCCATTAGCAGAAAACAATATTCCTGTTTCTGTTATTCTCTCCACATGGTTTCCCAATTTCACAGTTGCTTGAACATCGAATAAGGTAATTCATATTTACGATTGTTATTATCGATCTACTTCATTCTTCATGCTTTAAATATGGTGTAACATCCAAAAATAATGCATGAGTTTGAATCAAATCAAACTCCAGATCAGCAAAATAAATAATCAGACGGGGGGAGGTCATCAGGTCATACAAATACGTACACATATGCTTACACACACACACACGCACCATGGCACTGGGTTAAATAAACACTTAGCTGCTCCATCTGACCACAGGTCAATAAATGGTGGTGTGGCTCGCCTTGTCACTGGCTCAGCTGCACTCTTTAATTACATACCCATTGATTGGCCGGGATGTCGATAAGGCATTTAAGCAGCTTAATCCTCGTTGTATTAACATGAGCAATATGCGCATAGTTTATGTATTAATTCTCAGCCTGAGGTGGAGCACTTGTATTTGTTGCCTCTTGCATTTCAATCCGGCTGCCCGGGGTTTTCATTAAATGTCAATAGAAAGAAGAGAAATTGATCGATTTGACTGCTGGTGGCAAGAGGAGGAGGAGGAGGAAGTGGAGGAGGAGGAGGATGGTGCTGCTGCTGAAGTTACTTTCTGTTTTTTCCTGAACTGTTGCCAAACTGCTAGCTCTGCTCTGTTGTTTGACCCCAACAAATCTATCAGGAAGAGCAAGACATCTCTTTAAGTTAAATTAGAGCTGATTGAAAAAGCAATTTTCAACTGTGTGCCGTTAAGTTGGTCCTTTCATGCATAGATGCTAGCTGCATCCCCATTCCCCCCCTCCTTTCCTCCCCTTCTGCATCTATACGGTAGATGAGAGTTGTTGCTGAGGGAGTCACTCCATCACCTCTGCACCGACCTCCGAGGTTCCAGCCCATGAATGGTAAGCACCTTTGGGTGGTGCTGCCCGCCCTGGCCGAGGGTAGCGAGGGCTGGGACGGGCAGGGACCACAAGGCCACCACTCACCATGACTAGGACAGACACAGCAGCGACAACAGAGAATTTGCTTTACAGCTGAGTGACAGCAGGTTAATTGACTGAACCCTCCCCAGTGCTGCTCACCGGACAGCATTTCTCCCCAAGAAGTATCTCAATGTACCATCTAAGATAAAGACATTCATGCTGATCTGTGACAAGCAGATTCTCATGGAAATACACTGGGACTGATGACATAATGGTATTGTATAATATTAAAAGTGTGTATTCTCTTGTGTAATTGTCAGTTTTCAAATATGACACCAGATATATCAGGTTGAATCTGGGAAACTGTACGCACAGTTCATCTTGAAGATGAAGGTGTAGTTGTAGTTTTTTGTTGCGTTATAGCAGCTATAGCGGTACTCTTGACAATAGCCTCTATTTTAAGTGCTTGAAGAGTCCTTGAAATCCAAACCAACTATGTAACTCTGTCTTAAGTGTCGTCATCAGGTCATTGGCGCCACCATCTCTTCCTCTATGACTCGTCACCATCATTACCTCTCCTTTCTTCCTTGCCTTGATGAGCCCATTACTAACAGATAAATTTGTCAGGGAGGTGTAAATTTAATCCAGCATGGCTGGAAATTACTCTTCGTAGCTGGAAGCTTTTGACTGCTCACTCTTCCTAACTGTCTGGTAAACAAGGCTTACATAGTCTGTTGTAGGCAACATTTTGGCCTTTGCCATGGCAGAAAAACTTCCATAGAAGACGTGAACTTGAGCATCTGCAAATTAATTCCATACACGACATGTTCTGATCAGCTAAATTCCAAAATTAATAAATCTGTTAGTTTTGCCACCATCTTGACTGGAAGTGAGACTGTCCGGTCGCCATATTGGAGAGGTCGCTGCATGTGTGGTAACATAGACTTATTGTGCTGAACTGCCTACAGTGGTGTAGTCTACATGATACGCACTACGCCCGACTAAGAGAGCTTTAGGACTTTACAACACCCACTTCAAAATGTGCAAGGATACTAATAATGTCATTTTGAGTAACTTTTTCCAAAGTTTTACTTTTCTGTAAAAGTTTTCGCAGAGCATTGCCGAACACCTCTCCATTGTGGGTTAAGATTTTGCACCTCTGCTTGGTTAAAAAAAAGACATCTACCTTAATCAATCAGTAATATTATACACCGCCCAGCAAGCATGCTGAGTGACACAAATCAAACACACCAAGGATGCGAATCCAACGGGTGCATGCTGGGTCTGGCAAAGAAGCTAAATGCTAAAATGCTTGTGAATCCTCCAGTAGTGATTTCTACTATTTGCTACATTGCTGAGGAGCTGCATGTGAGCTACGTGAGGCCTTCCTGCTGTGGATTTCTGTCACATTTTGTAACTGCAGCTCAACGCCGTTTTCAATACTTTATGAAGCACAGCAGGACAGTTGCATTCATTCAACAACCAGGAGAAATGACTACGCACTGTGTAAAAACTTTGCAGCTCTCTTTGCTTTAATATGTATATTTGTGGCTGCGGCCGCTGTGGAGTTTTTATTGTTTTTCATCTCCGGGTTGCTGCTTGGGCGATGTTTTATTCTTCTGTTAAAGTGGCAATTATCTAAGTTCTGTAGCCTAATATTGCTTTTTGCACCCATTGTGGCGTCCGGCTCTTATTATTTATGGTGGGTCATTTGTGTTTAATTGTTACATTTTTTTTTTTCTTCTTGTTTTCTGGTTAATGTTACTTAGGCTATACGGAGGAAGGTTATATAGAATAATCAGGTGAACACACAGGCTGCAAATCTTTCTTTGCAAATTAAATTTAAACACACACAATCATTTCAGCGATGTAACAAAGCAACGTTTACTCAAAGCACATTTTTAACGACACGAAATATTTCAGAAATAACTCAATAAAAGCTGAACTCATAATCCTATAGCCTAGAGCAGATTCCCCTAAAAGAACTATGCGGCTTGTTGTCCAGCTACATTACAGTGTGAACATAAAATAACAGTATGATCTGGTAAAGGTCTGTGAAAAAGTCCACAGTGTTTAAATCTTTCCAGCTGTAAATGTTCTTGACTGTTACAGTTGTGTGTTGCCTACAATAGGACACATATCGTAGCCTTTGGAGTCCCCTCGGTTATGCGTGAATACAGAGTGTCATCACACATCCACTACAATAATTTAGAGTGCACCACTGACTGTCTGAGTGATATATTCTTATCTGTTTAGTACACTATACATTACCGTGGAGGGAGGTTGTATATCTATAGTAGATAGTCTACTGTACAGTTTGCACAGGCAGCAAAATGCTTGTCAGAAAAATATCTGGTTTGGATACGTGGTGTGCAAAAACTTGACGGAGCCAGTAGTATTTAAGACTACATTTCACCTTGTGAGTCTGTAGTTGAGATCAAAACGAAGGCCAAGTTGATAGGTGTGGTCTGACCAAAGATAGTATTAAAAAATGGACAGAGCATGGGCAAGCGAAGCCGCCATGTTGGCTGTGCTGCTTCTTCCGCCTCCCGGCTAATCTAAATACCGGCAAAGTCATGTATCATTGGTGGACCTGGGCCAGGACGAATGACGCCTGACTTGTCAATCAAAGCAGCCACGCTCTTAATTATCCGCATATTAAGCCTTAATATCATTCGAACAGATGAGTCAAGAAAACCAGTGGACATGGACGAGGAAATTAGCTATAGAGGCCAAAACCATTGTCGCAAGCAGGCTGTAAACATGTTTATCTCAGCTGTGAAGTTTGAGGTTTTAACATGGAGGTTGACTTGTTCTATAGCCAGCCTAAAGCCACTGCTTGACGAATTGCAGTTTTTAGCTTCATTTCCCAACCATCCAGGCTGCTGCTTGGCTCTGACCTATCAGTACTAAGTATTTATGTAATGATGTAGTAATGGCTACTTAGTACTCGTGTCTTGGAGCATGTTGGGGCATCATGGACGGGGTGATTCCATAGCGAGAATTTCTTTTTTTCAAAAGTTACATCTTCATGCTTTAAAGACAGTACTCAAGGTTTCTGCGAAGACAGAGTTTTATTTACTGCAGTTGGTTATTTCTACTGGGAATACCTGCATTTCAGTGTGTATTTTTGTATGATTTCAGGTGCTCTGTGTATGTGTGTTTTTGTATTGATTGTGGTGCTACAGGAATCTATAAAACACTAGGTTCAATGTTGTGCAGCTCCCAACAACATAGCTTCAAAAGTGTTGCCGTACCTGTTCCAGTTAGCAGCACAGCAGTACTCCATTAAAGCATCAAGAGGATGTACTTATCTTCACTGCAACGCAGCCTTTCATACATTTCCTGAGGGAAATGGAAAACATCAGTATTGATAAAAGTAGGACATGAAAGACTTTTCCAGGAGCCTGACGCTGGGATTGGCTTTCATTTCCTAAGCTTGGAAACACTGGTTTGGTTTAAAGCTGCTGGTGGATGGCATGATGACAAGCTGTTTGGTTGCCTCTTGTAATTGTGTCATATATCTGTCCTCTATTTTTTGCTATCACCCTGGAAGCATGGCTCACCTACCAAGTGAGCCTGCGAGTTCAACTAGCAGTCATCAGCACACTCTGAAGTCAAATACTCTCAGCAAATAAAGTAAACAACTAAAATATTTATTAACTGAAGAATTTTTTTTTTTTTTTTTTTACAGCAAACTCTTATCACATCACACTTTTCAAGTCAAATGACACTTAACCCTTTGAGTACAATTAGGTTGGCCACTCTCATCTGGAGAAGTAACAATGAACAGACCCGTGGGATTCTTCCACCGCGGTCTTCTATCAAAAACATGAACAAGCACATCAGGATCTAGAAGGTCCAAAACTGCTTTTTTTCTTAAAAAGTCAGACATTAAAGGAGAAACACAATGGCTTGCTTTTTTTTTTTTTTTTTTTTTTTTTTAGTAGGAACTGAATCAAGAACAACATTGTCATTTTCAACATCAGATTTTTTCTTTTTTTTTTTTTTTACATGTGTACATAGTTCTAGTTTGTCTGTTTTTTCAGTTCATACGGACGAGTGTTGGGGGGGAAAAAAATAAAAGTGTGAAGTGAAAAGTCTGTCCAAGCTTCTCGTCGTTTTTTTTTTTTTTTTTTGCAAAGACACCAGGAACAGATGCTGGTCAAAGCTCATTCTGATTCCCCCAAAATCCACTTGTGTTGACTCTCGGCTTTCGGTGAGGGTCACTCACTGATCACAGAGAACTGTACAAACACACGGGCTAGTCCAATCCATGTTGTCCTAAAACAGTGAAAAGACATTAAAAGATGACATACTAAAAAGGGTTAAGGCAAGAATAGAAAAATAAAGAAATAGTAGAAACAATAGAAATGTTGCTTCTCTTTCATCCTCCACTTGCAACGCTCTGATCCTAAGAAGCCGCCGTGAGAATTATTCACATAGTCTTACTCTCTTTACAGAACCCTTCACTTTACACAGTATTTACAGCAAAACAGAACCTATCCCACAAAAAGAAAAGCAGTCCACTAAAATTAATACGTTATTCATGAACACAATGATAATTAAAAAACTGTATAATTTTATCATATCGTCAGTATGTAAAAACATTTACACACAGACTTGCAAATAGTGTTTACAGTAGTCGTTATATTTCATATCAAATCAATCAACAGAGCAATCTGAAAACTTGTTTCCAGTGATCGTTTGTACAAATGTCTGCTTCTGATTGCTGTGTTAAACTTTGATGAGTACAGATACCATTTACATCACTTGTTTTTCTTTTGTGTGTACTTTGTGCACAGTTGACAATTTTCAGTTTTACAAGAGGCATTGTGAAAATGGAGGAGAGTACACAGAGAGAATGCTCAGTCGAGACACAACCAGATGTGGTGGCAAACAAGGACATTGGGAGGTCGGAGCAGTGGCACGCCTCGCCGAGCGCCGCTGTCCCCCCTCCAGAGGTTAAACAACCAGCATCACCTTTCTCAAAAGTTTGTGAAACGGCCACCGTGTTTGAGAGTCCAAACAATGCGCTCGGTGCACGAAAGGGTAGAAAAACATCTTTTTTCCGCTGTTTCTGTGAGGGACCAGAAATAAGAAGTAGTTTGGCATTAAACAGAGGAAGGACAGCAGGAGAGAGGGAGGGAGATGGCGGAGACGTTTGTTTTCAACTCCAAAGACCAAGGTCACCCCTGACGGCGATTCCCATTCCAAAAGAAACGCATCAAAGTTTTTCCTTCTGCTAGAGCAGACTACAACACTAATAAGACATTTTTCATTCAGGGTGTTAACATATCGATGTTTGTGCGTATTGATGACGAGATTTTTCTGCTTGGAGAATGTAACATTGAATGGAAACATGCGATAAAAGTGACTACGCAAAGTGCTCGACGTCTTGTTTTGGCTATAATATTAATATGTCGTAGTGAGTGGAATGACTCCAGCCATGCCTACTCAATGGTTTTTGCCTCAGATCTTAAATGTGTCCGGGAGAGTAAAATGGCAGTAAAATCTGTCTGCACTAGGCTTTCCAGTGTCAGACTTTGATGGGTAATACATGTATCTTTTAGGGCTCCAGGTGAGTTACATCATTTCACAAGGAAAGGGAACTTTGATGAAGCCAAAAACGGAGGTTTCATTTTCACTTTGGAGGATTATCTGAATGTGAGAACAAAGTGTAGAGAGACCTTGACTGCTGGTACCAGCTTTGAAAAGAAACAATTATCCTTCGACTGAAATTATTTTACTTGCCTCAAATGAACTATTTTGGTTGTTTTATAAAGAGCTGTAAAACAAAATTTGACTGAATAACTGTTTCACCTGACCAAAGGGTGCAATCAGCATGTCAGATATCTGCTGTTATCACCTAATAATTTCATGCCTGAAGCATATTTCATGGCCATAACACATAGTTAGCATTTTAAAGTCACAATTTGGACACAATGTTAGAAATCCAGTGATGGACAAACAGGGTAATAACGATGACACTTGAGGGAAACGTTGGCACTCTTGAGACACTCTTAAGGATAATGCAGAGAGGTGTGGAGGAGAAGACGGGGTAGGAGACCGGAGCAGTGTCAGAGCTGTGAATGTGTGAAAAGCATCAGACTCTCCTGCCTTAATTAGCCCGGCCGTCTGTAAAGAGATTCGACACTTGGTGACCTCCTGGCATACTCAAATCCAGGCCAGCGTGACATGGCTTTAATTATCCCCACTCGCTCTCTCTTTCTCCGTGTGGATGTTCGGAGCTGAGGGGCCCTTGGAGACACTTGTGGAGGTCCAATGCATCACAAGCTCGGCCGATTTAGTCAACAGCTTCAGCTGATGTCTATTGCGCACCATCACATCACATTGCTTTCACATGCTTTTGATTGCTGTTGTTGAAGTAGGTAGCTGTCTGACAGTCATCAAAAATGACACATTCAGGCAGAGAGAAAGTGTGTGAAAGTGTATGTTCTAATTTCGAGTCTGGATCCTCTGGATGTGGTTCATCAAGTTGGGTCATTTCAGGTTAAGGACGTTAAGATTGAGGGCCGGGGAATGCTTGAAATGAAGAACTTCAGACAAAATGTCTGTCAACTTCCTCTTCCGAACATCCACCCTCCATTTCAAACAGCTCGGTCATCAAAGGAGCAAGACACAATGAAATGGGACTAATGGTGGACAGACAAATTTGAGTTCAAACCGTTCATGCCTGGCCAATCATTGCATGACGCGGGCGTGCTTGTCAGATTATCTGTTACAAAAAATTGTCAGATCCAGCACTCCACTCTCAAGACTGCCCCTTGTTTCCAAATGACATGGTTCAGACTCACAGATCAAACTGCTTTCTGATGCTTGGCAGCCTTTGGTCTTGACCTTGGTAAAGGCCACAGGCTGAAATGCATCAGATCCCTTATTTCTAAGTCAGTTCACCACAAACATGTTGCCCTCAAACTAAAAGTTTGAAAAACGAGTGAAAACTAGAACAAGCATGACGGATACAAGTCGTGATGGTTCACTTCAAATCATGATGGGGGCTGCAATGAAAGCATGTGCGGTGTGTTTATCGTCTCATTTGAAGTGTTCTTGAGGCCTGATGACTTAACGATTAAATTCATGGATGTTGCTGAATCCAGTCCCTGAAGTGGTTTTCCAACACAACACAATGGGATAGACCTACAACCATCGAAAGCAACACAACATGAGTAACATATCAGCGGCAGCCATCTTGGTTGTTTTTGAAAATGCCTCAGTGGTGCTTCTCTGTACAGCCATTGTATGAAACACACAGGAACTGGAGGGGGAACTGGAGGGAGCCTGCTGATTTGCCTGGCTCCCAAGCTAATTTGTCACAGTAGAAAGTAAAAAATATTTGTTGAGATAACATGAAAAAAAAATCACCTCCGTGTGAAAAGTTGGAAACTAAACCTGTGTCATCTGACTTGAAGGTTATTTTTGTTACATTGCGAGGTGTTACCTTCTACATCAAACTATCTCTTGTTTCAGTACCTCGCATCCTGATAGTGTCGCCTCACAGCACATCGTATAAAATTAGGGTGCGTTACTTTTGATTACCACAATAGTAAATGTATTATGATGACCAAGCAATAGTAAGTCCACGATTAGGCAACGCCGACAGCTGGAGCAGCTCAACATCTGTCCAGGTGTGAATCCTTTTTCTTTAACTCAAGACACGCTGCTCGTCTCCGGGTTTGAGGTTCGACACGTAATGCTAAACAGGTTTCCTCAAGACATGTTGTGAAATGGAAACAGCACAAAGACACATACACAACACAGTGACTGTTGTGACTATGGCCTCAGTCTCCACCTGAGACACACACACACACACACACACACCCACACCCGTTCACTCACCCACTCACTCGCTCACTCACTGTTGTGTCGACAGAGTTACGGCATAAAAGCACAGCCTCAACAACCCCAGTCCGTCCAGTGTGTGTTTGTACTTCCTGTGCACACACTGGCATGCACATGTGTGTGCGTGAGTCTGGTTTATTCATGAATCCAAGGGGAGAGTTGTCAGATGGAGGAAGGGGGCATGGCAGTCCCGCAGTGAAAGGAGGAGAACAGGACAGGAGGAGGAGGAGAGCTTTAGTTGTTCTGAAGGCAGTCCAGCTCAACTGAGCAGCAAACACTTCCATTCTGAGCGGCGCAGCATGAAAAGACAGGAAAGAGGAGACAGAGAGTATTAAATATCCTGTATATGCTGCATGTAATAACACAGTCTGGTCATAATCAGTCAAAATATAGAGACTTAACACAACATCCACAGTATCATTACACCTTACCCCAACCCCAATCCAAATTACAGTTTTTTTTGTCTCTACCATTATCATGCTCTTGTCACTCAGTGTCAGAATTGTCTGCTATAATTTTGAGATATTCATCTCTGAGATTTATAATCACTCCAGTACATCGGAGGTGAACAGAATTTAGGATGTGTGGCTCCAGGCAGTGACAAATTCAAGAAACTGAACAGCAATATGTCTTTCCACTGACAAGGACCCATTTTTTTTTTTTGGGGATAATCAACAGAGCTCACTGTCACAGTGTCACACTTTCCGCTGGAACTACTTTCTACCGAAGAAATAGTCCCTATGAAAAGACTTTCAGACGACGATATCTTGAAAACATATCTGCTTATGTTCATGTAAATCTGAACTGAGATGAACCTTTAAAGGCGCAAAATGGCAGATAACTGATGAGGGAAATGGGACCCGTACCTTCTGATCACGGTGGGCTTTCAGTTTTGGTTGACCCAACCAGAGAGCAGCAAAGTGACTTGAGTAGGCCTGAGCTCTGATGGTGCACAGCGTGAGTGAGCACGCCAGCTTCTGTGGCTGAGCTGTAGATGACTTGTATGCTTTCACTGATTCGGTTCATCTAACCGCTAAAAGATAACCTCACATATGTTGATTATAGTTCAGAGCCACATATTTACTGTGCTTCTTTTTGGCTAATTTAAATTCTGATTGCTCAAAATAAGCAGAACTGAGAAAGAAACATTTTTATTTTTGATGATCTGAGTTGTGGTGACACGTTCCTGACACAGTGATCTGCATATCTTGTTCTTTTAAGATTAAATGTACGTTACATCATCTGTGACAGTCAGATTTTCAGATGTTTTTAGACAGTTGCATATCCTCCAGCGAGATAAACCAGATAAACTCACTTTACCACAGTTTCCACTCCAATTTAAAAAATCGACATGAACATGCACTCAGGCTTCTGTGACTGCATGAGACTACAGGAACAAAGGTCTCGCTGCAGGGATAGACAACCAGCGGCTGAGGTAAAAGCACTAATCCACCTCGAAGTCTGAAAAACTGTCTGTGTCACTTCACGAAGTTTAAACAGTACAAAGGTTGTGTTTTATTCGGTTGAGCACTTAATTAGCCACACCGGTGTTAGATCAAACCTAGGTGCTAAGAAAAGCTTCATTACGGTTGGTGTTGCTTTGACCTACCTTACACTTGCAGGTGGTACAGGGTGAGTTGGGCATATGCCATGTGTCCCCGCTGAGGCGGACGACGCCTGCGGGGTCCTGGCACGTCTGTCGGATGTCATACGACAGGTTGTCGGCCAAGCAGGGGTCTGTGACGCAGCGCGGGCAGCACTCGCCCTCCGCCACCGCCGTGTACTCGCACATCAACACGGGGCAAACCAGAGGCCAGCAGTCCATCTCGCCCTCCTGCACAGACACAGAGAGAGGTGAAATACGAAAATAAAAGAGACAAATGTGACTGTGTGTGCTGGTTTTTCTGTTTGTGGATCACATGATCTGGCAACTGCAGTTACAGCTCACATGCTGATTGTTGCCACATCCCTAATTAGAGCCGTGGTAATTACCTGAGCCATCCACACACACTTATACACACAGCCGAGCAGCAAATCAAAGCCAGGTATTAAACAAAGCCCGGCTCCGAGCTTCATGTGGATGAGGAGAGTCTGTGTTTTGGATTTCATCTGATTCTTCTAACAAACCACTTTCACCACACTCAGGGATTTAATACAAAGGTCAGCTTTCATTTTTTCTTTTGACAAAACACACGTGGCTTCCGGATGAATGTGCACGATTTTGGGTACGAACCATGCAACGGCACTGCTGGCAGCCGTACAGCCAGGATGCTCCACTTGGGTAGAGTTTGCGTCCGCTCTTGTCCAGACACTGACTGCTGGGCCTGTTGTCACAGCCGGGACAGCAGAACAGATCCTCGTCCGGGTCTCCGCAGTCACAGGGCCTCCTCCTGCAGTACGTCTGCCCGTCCTGTGCAATATAAGTCACAGTGGGCAAACAGGCTTAGGTCACGACATGTGTGTCTGACTTCAAAGAAACAGTGCCAGCAAGGACTTCACGTCTCTTTATATCCCGGGCTGAGTAGTGTGAGGTCGACTCGCGTTCAACAGCTCCTTAAAACTGAGAGCTTACATCAGTCTGGTTGAAGAGTTTAAGTAAAAAGGGGACCACTATCCACTATCAGACAAATCCTTGACTATGGGATAAGATCAAGGTGGCGCGTATCTGACACCTACCTCAGGTGCCTTTAAGGAGAGCAGCACACTGGGTCATTCAGGTGGATTATTCATGAGCATAGTGTACCTACGGAGGATTTTAATGTGTTTAACAACTCTAAAATCTCTAAATGAAGCCAGAATGTGTCGAAACTTTGGTGTGTGGACTGGCATGCAAAGTCAAGTGCAGAGGAATCTTCTAGATCGCCGTGTCCCTGGCTCGCCGTCTCTACCCAGAGAAAACTTTATGGTCCATTTTACTCACCACAGCCAGCGCTGTCTGGCCCGGGGATGACAGTGTAATGGAGATGTAAAAATGTTACATAAAATGGCTGTTAGAAAATGTATGTGAGCCATAAAATCATTCCGCATACCATTAAAAGGGCAATACAGAGCCAATGTTTTATCGATGCATATTGTCCTGCTACAGTAACTGCTGAGTCCCAGGGTACCGATTTTGATGCCGTTGGTCTTTACGGTTACGGCCCTGGACTTGCTGGGAAAATTACTGCCAATTGTAGCGTGTTGGCAGGACACATGAATGCAGACTGTTCATTTTAATGCCAGGAATAAGACCGGGCATGCATGCTAATGTTGCACTGTTGTGCTAATCAAAACAATATTGTTATGCAGCGTTTTCACAACCTCATGATTGTTTTGATGACTGCAGATGACATTCTCTTTTATCAGGCGTGTATGACTTGTTTTTCTCTGAAGGTAATTTAATTTAAGAGCGGTTGGTTCTTGTTGAGTCACTACCGTACTCGATTTCTCCTTTCACTTTCCTGAAAATGAACACTGGTGAAAGTTGAGTATAGTTTTCACCGTTGATCTTACGTGTTGATGAGTTTCTCAAAACAATTTTTCTGCTCTACCCGCTGCCATCTTCTTCTCATGCACTTCTATCTTTTTCACTTACCCTGCCTGGCTTTCATCACCTTTCCCTGTAATGATAAACAAACCATCGGTTTCATGTGCCTTTTACAACGAGTGTGCAGTCACCTTCAGCTTCTCTCTCCTTTACAAATCACTTTCTGTCTAGCTCACACTCACAAGGCTAGCATTTTTTTTTTAGCCCCTCTGGTACCTGGAACCAAGATCAATGCTGGTTTACATTCTGTGAGCATCCCACATCTGACACAAAACCCAGCTGGGCAGTGGATCCTGAAGGCATCCTAAATTACCCCAATGCGAGCCGAGCATCTTACTTGTGATTATCCGTCTGGGAACTGGGTGACTGTTGAACATCTAAGTCAAACGAGTCTTGATCACTGAACATCAAAGTAGCTGTAAATGTCTAGATGGGATTGCAATTTTAGTTTAAGAGATATTTTCCTGCAGCACGATGGGATCCAAAACAGCGATGGTACGATGGCAGTGGTTTGACTATGAGCCATGGTGCCCGTCAGAGTCAGTAATATTTTAGTTATCAGTCAACCCAACAAAGGACATTCCTTTCAGTACAACTATCATGAACAGCCAGGTATTTTAAAAGGCACCAGCAGCCAAGACGCAAGAATTTGAAGTCTACCACAGTGTATTGTACAGTCAGTGCTCTTTACAAAACCCACAGCTTAACTAACAAAGCGAGAGTCTCTTTGGAATCGCAGGAAGCAAACAAAATAATACTGTTACTACATACAACTGGTGGCCATAAAATAAACCCAACTGATGCCTTTTGCGTCTAACAGACAAGCTTAGTGATTCTTCGTCATCCCCAGAGTTTTATGGCCAGTGCGCTGATGTTGGCTGCAGGAATCGTCAACCTGTAAGCTGTTCAGGTTGATGGAGGCTCAGTGGAGTAATTAATTTAGAGGACAGGGTTAGAGAATAATCAGATTCTGTAGAATGAGCAAACTATTTTTGTCAATCTTGTTGCCAGGGGTTGGGAAGCGAATGGACCACCGCTCACCGGGTGGACTGTGCCTTCTCTACTGGTCTACATATTCCTTGACTTGACTTGGGGTTTTTACCCGTGAGCCAGCAGTGCTTCCCTAGAGGCTGTGAGCACTATAGCACATCTCCATGTGTAGTCTGTGACAGTTTACACACAATATGAAAGAGAAGTAATTCTGATGTGTTTACTACCATGCTGAACTGAAATGTCATGTGTCATACGTATAAAATATCTCTCTTTGTTTACCATTGGTATTTACCAGAGTATTTCTGCTTAGCAAAAAGGAGACACAGAGGGACAGAGAATAAAATGACTGCTGTGTCTGTTTTGTATTATTCTCACCCTCTGAGCCTCAGACAAATCTGATCAATATCTCACTTTCCTGCAGCCACCTCCTGAGCACAGAAATGAGTTGTTAAGCTGCTGCAAGTGTTTGTCAGAATGCAACTCAGTCTAATGACAAACAGATGGGAGCACCGAGGTGTTTTTCCTTGACCCTGTACGGTGCTCAATTTGCTGATGCTTTCCTGAGGTCAAAATGATCAGAAAAGTCTGATATTTTTTGATTCATAAGAATCCATACAGGTGTTAGCACACCCTGCTGCCGTCTGGCAAGCAATGCAGAAGTATCATGGCACCAGACTACAGAGAGACTCCTCAGTTCATCATCTGCACTCCACCATTAATAACAGCTTATTTTTTTATGATTTATTTATTCATCCATTTATATCCTTTTTGTTTTGTGACTGCTCTTCTAGTCCCTCTCTCGTTATGGGTTTGTTGCCGTGTTCCCAGACCCCAGGTATTCGTTGTGTGGTGTTATCATAATCAATAAACGATGGACAAACTACAAAGATGTAATAAACCTGAATCATCCTCTAAAATGGAGAAAACTATTAATTAGCTAAAATGAAAGCAAGCGAAGCAATCACAGAGAAAGATCCCTGGGTGCTCCCAGTCTCCCACCAGCCCACCTACCTCTTTGCTCAGTTCTGCTTTTCAGAAGCTTTCTTCTATTCATCGTTAATTTATCCGACTCATCCCGTCTCCCTCTCCCCACCCCCCAAGTCTTTTTTTTTTTTTTTCCCTTTTGTTGTTCTGGTCTTTCTTCTCTTTGTTAGCAGTGTCTCTGAGTCAGTTCATCTCTCGATGCCAGTCCTGTCTGTCACTGCTAATGGAGTGTGTGTCTTTGTGCAAGTACAGTAGTGTTGTAACAGTGAGTACAGAGGAAGCCATGAAGTCAGAAGGCTCCCCCGATGCTCATGAGGTTTCTGGAATATCAGATGTATTCCATACAGAGATAATTAAGTAAAAATCAGGGACTGTCAAGAGATTTGATCAATATCTTGAATATTATGTGATGTTTGTCTTTTGTCTTTTCTCTGTAACCTTCTTGGGTGATCCTTGAATGATGACTCTTGGTGATATCCCACCCAGAATCGTTGCCGTATCAAACATTCCCATATTGTAGACTTGAAAGATGGCAGTTAGTTGCAGGGAGTCGTGGAAGAGAGATAAAGCTTTATATCAAAGTGTAGTGAATTTGTATGTGTGTGTGTGTTCATCTTCTGTACCTTGCAGGAGCATATAGCACAGCGGTCGAAGCTCGGTTTCCAGTCTTCCCCGTTGCGTCTGATTGCCTCTTCCTGTGGGCAGTCGCCGCTGCAGCCCGGACCAGACGTGCACACACAGTCGTAGCCTCCCGGGAGGTTCACACACACGCTGTCATTCCAGCAGGTGTGTGTCTGCAAACTGCACTCGTCGATGTCTGGAAGAGAAAAAAAGAGTGAGTCATGATAAATGAATGCTTACATGTCAGCTATGATGTTTGATGCCACATGAAAATCATAAACAACATGACACAGAGCTGGATATCAAACTTCAGTGAAGTATTTCCAGACCTTGATCATAATTCTGCCCATTTTAGACTTAAACTGTGTTGTGAAAAACGAAACAATTAAAACATATTCTTTCGGTTTCAAAGAAAAGAATACCGACTGTGACATTAATATGCAGTGACTTTGATACACAACCCTGAAATTCAGGCAATTAAACCACTCATTTCCATGCCAAATATAGTTTGAATGAATCATAATTAAAGTCTGGATTATGTTCACTTGCTTTGTTTTTTTCCAATAAATTGTGACATTGTTCGTTCGGAGCCGCAGCGCTGGACAATGCACATGTATTACAGTGCAATCGGCCTCCTGTCCCCCCACCGCTCTGCACAGGGAATTGTTTACCTTCACTAACTCTGCGGTAGACGCGGTGCCCATTTCCTTTAATTAAATTTTCTGTTTCCTCACATTACTACGGAGCCCGGCAGGTATCAGGGGTAACATTTGTAATAATTTGTGTTGGCGCAAATTAGTATTTGAGCCCTTAAGTCACTCGAATCGTTGCTTCCAAATGAATAGCATTCAGTTATTGTAGAGGTGGAAGCTGAAATTACAGGTTGTTGTGGTCAGTTAGGGAGGAGCATCCAGGGTGTTAGCAGCAGGCTTGCAGCCGTTACTTTAATTTACTGAATCAATTCATACAAATTAGCAGCAATCCTTCTCTCCTTGTTGGTGTGCAATGCAGTGCAAGTGATATGAGCATGTGCAGTATATTTTAGGTCTTAGGCTATTGACAAAAGGATTCGTAGGATAATTTGAGGGAGGAAATTACACCATATTTTACACCCCTTCTCTGTAAGAGTATATATTGCATGCATGCATCAAAGCTTTAGTCACATCAATCACACCCTATATATTCTCTTGGCTTCAGTTCAATCATCAAAGGAACAAGACGTCTGCTTGGTCAGCGTCTTCCTCACTTTTTTCCTCTCTACCAACCAAAAGGAACCAAACGCGAACAGAGACGACAGACGGCATTTTCATCCACTTTTCTTTATCAGCACAGCACAGGAAATAGGTTGCCAAAAAGTCTGTCTCTAGCTTTTATCAAGCCATGACATTTAACACTCTTTATCCTCAGAAATGCGAGCTGTTCACAGAGAGGGGAAAAAAAAAAAAAAGACCAAAGTCCCTTCAACAGTTAGCGGCGCTCTCCCCTGCAAGCACCTGCTGCCTACAGACATTGATCACGCCCACGCCACACTGACAGCGCGCTACTGGTCTTGCATGAACAAAGACCTTAAAGTGGGGGAAAAAAAATGAAAATAAAAAACAAAACACAAAAATGGATTTCATGTTATTGTTTGCATGTTTATTTCTGACCATGCATTCACAATGAAGGGGACCGTGGGGCTGTCAAAAGTTTAAGAAGCACACTTCCCTGTTCCTCAACCGATGCACCGCATTGAAATTTTACATTTCCAAACATTTCCATCAGGATTTGACTCAACTTGTATCTGTGTAAGCTGTACTCTGTTACTTTTATGTGCTTATTCATCCGTGGTGGCAAAATCATCCCTCAGACACGCCGCTATTGTTTCATTGATGCTCCAGAAAAGCAGCATCTTTATCACATAATAGAATTTGAATCCCCAGATTTTCACATCCTAGCTTCTTTACTGCCGCTACTCATGTCCAGCGCATCCAAAGTGTGCAACAGGTGTCAGATCGCTTTGTAAAGTGCAAAGTGAAATCTGAAATTTCTGGGATTTTGTTCCATAAGTAAATTCACAATCCCACTCATGTTTGCAATGACACAAATTTCTAAAAACATAGGTGTGCCTCTTCCGACATTCCTATAAATACTCTCCTAACTCATCCTCGTGCTTTGCACCCCTCCTGCTCTGTATCTATCGCTCTTTCCTGCTCCTCATAGCATCCTGAGGGTGTCCGTCGTGCCCGGTGCAACGGCTGATTCCCCATCGATGCTTCCCCACAATGAAGTACAAGAGTTTTATCATTTAAACGTATCTTGTTGATGGTGTGGTCCTTGCTAGTCCCAGACCGCCAGGGGATAAATGTCATGGCTCAACATAGGACGTAGTTACGGAGAGTTTGCAGTTAACAGCAAGGCAACATGATAGAGAGGACTGCAGGTTGTAGAAGTTTGTACACTGCAGAGAATACAGCTACGGAGTTAGAAAAATCACTTTTGATTTTTGTGAGTGAAAACCAAGTTAAGATGACGAAACTCAGGAGTGAATGCATAAGAAGAAAAAGCAGCACCATAGTTGCTAAATCCACTCAAAATTGACCCAGAAACCAAAAGTAAGTTCATTTATTTCTACCTAATTAGTAAGCTAGTAATATCAACTCATTAAAAACAATGCAATGCTTTGAAAGGAAATACCAAAGCAGCGAAAGCAGGGACAGTTACATAGAAATCGTAAGAGCCTCTGGCACAAGTTTCTCACTCTGCAACATCAAGTTTGGTTTTCTCCGGTGGAGGATGATGATGGTGGTATCTGGCAGGAAGATCTACTCTGGGAGGGCGCGGGGCTTGGCCGATGCTGCAGCCACAACAATACACTGTGGCAGAGGTGAACACACACTCTAAATGACTGCAGTATACAGTTTGCTGGATGCAGAAAGGAAAACAGCTCAGGCGAGAATTATTATTTTGCCCGTTGCGGCGGTCTATTTGCATACACTAAATGAAATCCCCATCAGCCAGTCAGACATACTGTACCTCCGCTGGTGAAGGATTAATGCTCTTCATGCTACAATCACCACATTCAGCCACAAGCTGCTGCTCGGAGATGAAGCGTACTTTTACATGTAGGCTGTGAAAGATGGTCTTACAACTAAACACAAAAGCCCTTTGGAGAAACCAGCTGAGCTCTGAAAAACTTAGACCCACACCTACATGTAATGTTACACATGAAAGCACTAATCCTGCAGTGCACGAACACAACAGCAAACATTCACGCAGGCATAGACGTACACAAGTGGGAACAAATCAATCCCTCTGACAGATGCTGGTAATTAGAAATCATCACAAAGCTCTACTGTTTGAGTAGTTAAATTATTTTCCTTTGGTGCGTCTTCAGGGCAGCCATATGGAAAGGTCATGTACATTACAGAGAGAGAGAAGACAATGCACGCGCCCGCTGCCGTGCAGGGAAACTGTGGGAGTTGATGGTGTATCATCCTCATCTTTATGCACAATCTGTTTATTAAAGCCACCTGTCTCTCCCTGAAGCATTAAGCATAATAAACGTGTTTTGAGATGCAGCCCATGCAGCTCTAAGTCGAAGCAATAAAGCAAAAGGACTGCTGTTTGCAGATGCTCTGGTCCACAAGACAGCAATGTGCAACACAATGCAACGTGTATCTAAAAAAAAGGGGGGCACAATTTAACACTTAACAATACATCATACTGAAATATGATGATCTTATAACACGTGGTATCACAACAATCTCCCTGCGTTACACTGTAAAACTTAAATGCT
Source organism: Miichthys miiuy (assembly GCA_036365135.1). NCBI lineage: Eukaryota > Metazoa > Chordata > Actinopteri > Sciaenidae > Miichthys > Miichthys miiuy. Next base: position 27,738,319 of record CM071603.1, read on the forward strand.
CATTGTGATTTTAACTCTCTCGACCCATATTTCACTTAAAATGATTCCCAGTGAATAAAAACATGGAAGATAAAGTCCTGAGCTTTGTACTGTAGATAGTTTATGTTGTCATCAATAACCAGAACTGGAAATATGCATTATTATGTTTACATGTATGTACAACAAAGCCTCCTCCCCGGTTTGCAGTCTTATGGAAGAGATTAAGATTCTAAGATTGTGTTGTGAGGCAGATCCTGACCCACCGTGCATAGCGGAAAGTGACGAAGACATTGTGAGTTCAAGTGTTTTACTCACATTACATCAGATAATCATCATTAGTAAGGTGCGGGCTACAAATGCCACATATTTGGTATCAAATCAAAGAGGAATTTCCATTGCAACCATAGACTGTATAAAACATGGACAAAGTCTACGTGACGTCTTCTACAGAGCCGTTGTGAAAGTTCAGAGCGTGGTGACTCTGCCATCTTGCCGCTAATGCCTCCTCCGGCTAATCCAAAAATAGGCAAAGACGTGGAGTGTAGGTGGAGCTGAGGCAGGCTGAATAAAGCCTGATTGGTTAATCAAACCGCCTGTGATGGCAACCACCTGTCAGTCAAGTTCCAGGCTCTTAATTATGCTTAACTTAAAGCCTCAATATAATTTAAACAGGTGGGTTACATATTCACCTCAGTACAGCTGTAACAAACAGGAAAATTAGCTAAAGACACCAGAACTATTTTTGTACCAGGCTGTAAACATGTTTATTTCAGCTGTAAAGTTTGACATTTTAACACGGGGGCTCATGGAGACTGAGTCGTTCTGTAGCCAGCTTCAAGTGGACGTTCGAGGAACTGCAGTTTTTGGCACTTCTGTGTTGGCTCGTGAACCAACACATGCACACAGGCCATTTTCCGGTGCTCAGCTTGTTTGTACCGTTGACAGCAGCGCTTATCTGTACATATTTTCCACATGTGACGGAGACGTGTGAAGTGCGTGTTGACACCTTGGGAATAGTACTAAACAAAACTGGGAGAGTGTATACTTCACGGATAAAAAGGCTCTTATAGATTCATGCGTCACCCGGCAGGACACCGTGAGAGTTACTCCATGTGCTAAACATGAATTAACACCAACACTACAACAAAGAGCTGCTCATTTGAAAAAAAAAAACACAACACATCCTTTAGCTAGAAGGCCCTTCTTCACAGAGTACATCGCAGCATAATTCCCCAATTTGCTGTTGCAGCAAAACACACTATATTAACACTCGATTTTTTTTTTTCCCCCAAAAACGCATTACCGTAGTATTAGGAAGCATGTGGTTTTCACAGAAATACTGTGTGAAAGTGTTGCTTTGTTTTCGGCTGTAGATTTGCATCTGAAAGTTTAAATCTGTGCATTTTTTTTTGCAATAAACAACAACCTAACCTCTTTGCTAGATGCAATTTTGTACACAACTACTGTTATAACTTATAACTAACCCTAACCCTTCCTCAAAACATCGTCCTCTTCTGACTCACTAATTATCATCCGTGTGTTATCTGCTGTTTCCTGCGAGGTCGTCACAGACGCTTCGCTAGCATTCAGCCATTTATCAGTTTAACTGACTAGTGTTGCTGGCTCACTTACTACAAAAAACCTGCTCCATTGTCATTCGTACTTATTTCCCCTGCTGGCTTCCAACCTAATACTGTACGCGCGTACCGGGCGGAGAAACGTGGCTGTCGCAGCTACATTCGTTTGTCTGTCTTGACACGTTTCTATTTAAAATGCGAAAGTCTAGAAAAGCCGTGTCATTAATGCCATCTCTCATTGACATGCAAGTAACTGCTTTCACTAATCGCACTGTATGAATCGCATTTCAAGTAATGAATGTGTTTGTGGGTCGTCTCAACAAACAAGTAAGTCAATGTCCAATTAGACTTGTGACTGATGTAACGCAGGTATGAAAACTGCTGCATTTTATATGTGCTCCTGTGTGCCGCTGCTTTTCGATCCACCGTTTTATGCACACGGAAACAGCCTCAGTGAATAAATCATGACGTACACAAAGCGCGTGGCTTATCCCTTGTCACCGTAGAGAAGAAAAACTGCAGACAGACGAAAACATCAGCTCGTTGGACCGACGAGAAGTAACCGTCCCCAGGCTAATAAATCAAACAAACATAGAAGCACATATTTTCGTCATGTTTTCACTGGTTTGACAGAGAAATGGTGTTTCTACCTCTGTTGTGGAGAAACTCCTGAGTGACAGGAGCATAAGAACCACAGCGGAGAAGTGGACCATACTGCAGGAATGATTTTCTACAATTTGATACGTTATTTCACCACGACTCAAGAGACCTTTGGAATCCATTACAACCGCTCTGAATCCGAGCTGAGTATGGCTGTACAGACATCTTTAACATTACCATTAAGGGAAGCATCCACTTAAACTGGTGCACTTTATCTGAGATGCTCAATGCGTTCCATTTTCATTTGTGTGAGAAGTCTGCGTGTGTACCATAAATATTTCGTTTTTCATCCATGGAGCTATTCTAGCAAAGACATTTTTCTTCAGTACCTTATCAAACACAACACCTCCTACGCCTGAACACCGCAGTCGGATGTTTCATGCAAAAGATTGGACTCTTAGACTCATAGTTAAGTTCATCTCCACTAAATTATGGAAGCGTGGCAGAGGTTCATTAATAGAGAAACGTTAATTACATTTTGCTTGTGGTGGCCTATTGGTGACTCCCAATTAAAAGATTTAAATCGCTAATTGGATGAAGAACACAGAGTGTGTCTCGGTTTGCAAAAGGAGGAGAAAAATCGCAGGGACAAAACATTTGTGACGAGACAATGGGAGCCGGCGACTGCCTTTAAAGATGTTTGCATGGTGTTCAATCTGTACACGTCACTTCTTCTTAAGAAGTGAGTTTGAATTTGAATCTGCAGGAATGTGCTGAAACTGTATCTCTCTCCAGTGAATGAATCAAACGGGACTGCTGATGTTGCATTTTGATTTAAAGGTTAAGCGAAAGCGTTTCACTCAGCCGAGCGATCCTGTTTGCAGCATTCATTACGACCTTTCATTTTTGCAAAAATAAAAGCAGCGGCTTGGATTTGTTGAGTGATATTTAGATTTTCTGAGCTCCTGCTCTCACACAGGCAGAATGACATATGTAATATGCTGAACCGCTGAAAAATCCTGAAGTTTGGATGGTGACAGTGCCAGGAATCAGTAAGCAGCTGCACTTTTGTGCACTTGTGTTTGTTGGTATGAGCTAAGATGGTGACCATGGTAAATATTACACCTCCTGAACATCAGCATGTCAGGAATTGTGAGCATATAAGCATGATGAAATTAGCTTTTAGTTTAAAGCACCGCTGCAAGTAAAGCCTCACAGAGTCCATATACCATGGCTGGAGACTTTTAGACTTATTGACATCTCTGTTAGTGTATTAATAGTATTTAAATGACTATATTTGAATGTCAAGCAGGTCATAACTAAACTTTGAAGTTGTCATCAATTCTGAAGAAGCTGTCCTCACTGACTCGTCTATATAGCCTAAGAATAATGCCACAACTACTCTATATACATAAATTAAATAAATTAATAAATGAGTCTACAAACAAGGAGCCTTAGTGGTCTGATGCTGTTTTCTGACTCTGTAGAGGCTCCTACATTTTGTACCTATCTGTTGTGTCGAGGGGCTGACACAGCCCTATCCTCTGACCTCAGCTACCATAGAAATGACCTAAATGGAGCCTGCTTTTCTAAACACAAATAGCTCCTCTGTATCTCAAAGAGAACAAATCAGTGTCCCGTAACAATCATGATTCAACACTGTCCCTCCTCCGACTTCAAGACATATTCTTGACCCTGTGTAACCCCCACATGTGGCATCACATGATCCAGAAGTCTGTTTCTTTCTGTATGCTCCCTAACAAATCAAAAACTCTATAACATTTTCTCCAGCGCCTCTTTCTTTCAACGAAACATTCAGCAGAGCGTATGACATCAGAAACATTTTAATCAGCAGTAAAACAGTTACACCAGTAAGATTAACAGTGTTGAACTCAGATCAAATAGTCCTTAACAGACGTTTAAGTTCTGCTTGTGTGTAAGTGTAAGAAACGCAGGAAGTCTCCTAAATCGTTTATCTGACAGTAGCAGAACAAATATCTGGGTGTGGGAGTGAGAGTAGCAGCATCTATGCTGGAGTAAACTTATTGATTTCTTTCACCTTGTTTTTAATTTTTTTGGTGCTGGCTTGCGACTTAAAAAAAAAAATCACCGAAAAAACTGCAGAAAACTACATCGTAACTATTGAGCTGAGTTACTCGCAGTGTGAATGTGGGGTCATAAACAGAAGAGGCTCACAAATGAATATAAAGTTAGGACTTCCACTTTACTTTCTCGTTCCGTGCATCATCAACACTTTGTTTTGACACGGGAAGCACGTGAGTCGGATCTTTCTCTATTTACGTCTTAAACTTTGACATCCAACAGCGGCAAAAGGCTTGCGTGCGTTCCTTGTGAGCATCTCATTAAGGGTAGTGTATGTGTGGGTTTCACACCGCGTGGCTGGATCTCAAGCTGTGAAGGTGAGAAAACCTCTGATTAGCCTTGTCGTGCGGCTGCTGGATGGCATATCAGAGCAAACACCCATGCTCCCATGGGTCACAGTGAGTAGGTTATTGCTACATGCTAGATTTTTCAAAGAGGACAAATGAGACAAAGAATGGCAGTCAAGCGATCATGTAGGAAATCCAGGATAAAAGGGACTTGAAGAGAAGCCATGCAGCGACACGATTTAGTCTGGAGTAATTGAACACAGAGAGAGGTAGAAGGGAAAATCTGTACTGAGTAGGTGGTGGACCTGCAGAAGTTTGAGGAGCTGGTATTTCAAACAGTGATGAGGATGTTTTGAATTTAATGTATGCTCACCAATGCAGGAGCTCCCATCGAGCAGGTAGGAGCCATTGTCATGGAAACCACTTCTGCATTCACAGTGGTACCAGCCGGGCAGGTTGACACAGCGGGAGTGGTTGTGGCACTCAATCAGGCCCTCTGCGCACTCGTCGATATCTGAGGACACAAACATACACTGTAGCGTCAGCGTCAGTCGAAATTATTTTCCTTGCAACAAACATTCAGCTCATTTGTATCTTTTTTTTTTTCCCACCCCATGGCCCGTTCTTTGATCTGTGCCAGTTGCGACAGTGGAGGTTGATCTATTCAGAACAAAACTACCGCCACCACAACAGCAGAGCTGGGCCAGCTCGGCTGCCCACATTAAACAGCCGACATCGCACACAGCTGCAGCAGGGATCAAAGTCTTTTTTTAGAAATCATGCCATTTTGCAGTTATTTCCTTCCGTGCACTCCCCTGTTTCGTCTCCTCACTCATTCCGCCGTTGCTACTCGCTTTGTCTCTGGCATGCGGCGTGCATACACATGCCCAGCCCAGAGGCGTTAGGTCTTTGCTCCTTTCTCCGGAGAGTAAATCTCTCTCTCTCTCATCCATTATGTATGATGTGAGCCCTGCTCCTCATCTGCAGCTCCTCTCGCTCCTGGCTGTCTGACTCGACCTGTGCACACACCCTGTTGGTTAAAGTGTGACCTTCAGTCACACCTTCAATCACTTAAACGCGAACCATAGCAAACAAATAAAGGTAGCGAGGGACTGCTTGTGAACTGTCATGTCTGACCAGATGTATCTCATATTGTCGCTAACTGCAGCAGTTTGGAGCTTGACCAGCAGGCATTTTTCATATTATGTAATGGATATTAAGAGGGTTTGCGCAAAAAAAAGCAAAGGTTGGATCCATGTAGGCTGTCAAACATGAAAATCCACAGACTTGTCGGTTCACCACCCAATGAAATCAATACAAATCAACGACCTAAGTGAAGTGATGTCTTGTTTATGACAAAGATTGATTTGGGCACTGTAAAATCACTGCTTGAAAAGCTGCCATGACAATGAATATTTTTAAAAATCTGGTGTTAAATGAGAATATCAGCTCCGGTCTCTGGAGCTCTGCTGAACACCATTCTTCCAAAAGATTGGTGTGTCGATGATGGTCGTAGAAAGTGCTGTCTAACACATCGTTCCACAATCTCCAGGCCATAACATATGATTCATACCGATCAAACCATTCAGCGACACCACTATGGATGGGTGTAAGAGATCATCAGGATAGAAATGTTTCATCGTAGGGTAAAGGTGATCGCTCTGAACAACTGCATGCCTGCAGCATCGCAGTGCTACCGGAGCCCCTCACTGTAGGGGTCAAGCATCTAGGCCTGTAGAAATGCACTCACCCGGTTGTCGAGAACATTGTGATTGATGACTCATCTGACCATATGACTTTTATCCACCAATCTGCAGACCAGTGTCGACGTTTTTTGCACCACTGGACTCTCAAATGCGCATTTATCTTTGTAATGACGGGTTTATGCACCGCAGACCTACTATAATAACCTCTCTGTCCTTGCTGATAGTCTGATTATGTCCTGCACTGACATTCTCAGTCACCTGAGGAAGAGTTGCTCTTCTGTTTCTCCTTACATATAGCACTAATGCCCAAGCATCAAATGTACTCTAGTCGGCCACCCTGATTCCCTTTCCATAGATCTAAATGCAAATATCACTGTTCCAATTGAAACATTAGTCAGTTGAGCAGTCTTTGTGAGTGACCCTCCTGCTCAGCATTTTTATACCTGCCCTAAAGCATGAAGAATTGGATGTTAAATTGCGTGACTGTAGCATGCAGTGCATCTGAACCTGTAGTTCCATTTGAGTAAACAACACAGTAATAAATACTATTCATGCAACTCAGGTGCATCTTTTCACTGTGAATCTAATTTCTTGTTTGCATTTACACTGACTTTTCCAATACCGGATAGCTATCTGATTTACCCAAGATGCTTGAGGCCTGATATATATAAAATATAAAAAGATCACAAAGTGTTGACCTAATAAAACTCCTGGTTAGAGAGCAAACAGACATATTTCCCCAAATGCTGGGATACTCCTTTAATCAAAGTTTATCCCTTTGAGAATGTCGTGTTTATCTTTTAGATGCATGTTGTCTCCAAAAATCTGACAAATTCCAAACTTGGTTTGCCATTTCGTAGCTTCCACTGAGAACACACACACACACACACACACACACGGAGGTGCGTACAAATACAGGAGCGATGTGTGGAAGTCATTTTACGTTCACTTAAAAATAACTCAAGGCTCTGCAAAAGTGTAAAGAGGTAGAAAACTTTTGAGTATCTGAAAAAAAAAAAGATTCAAATGTTGTTTTGTATGTGTCATTTTTACTGTATTTTACAATATTTCTATATTGTAAAGACACGTCTAAATAATTGATCCCACTGGATATTAAACTGGTCTTGCAACCATTTTATGTTGCTGCAGCCCTCTTGTAATCGTCAAAGTTGACACGTTTGACCCTGTGTTAAGAAACACACACGCGTTTATCTCCATACAGATAAAAGAGAGTCTCAGGGCGGGCCGTTTAGCAGTGTGTGCTGTGGATTTGTTTCGTTAGCCTGGTGCGCTGTAGGTAATGAGACATGACAGCTGCTGGGAGGTCTGCCCTCTGTCAGCCTCTCCGGTCAAAGATCTGGTCAGAGCTACAGCAAGAGATTCCATCTCTGACGTCCCACTGAAACGTACCAATATTAGAGGTGACTGGTGGTCAAGAGCGGCTAACGCTTTAACAAAAGAGCAGCGTATGTGCAATGTGCCGGGCTTGAACTGCATGCTAGAGGTGTGATCACTCAATCCATCCATGTATGTTGTGTATCGTCGGTATGAAATCTCATGCATGCAATCTAACCTCCCTGTTTTGCATGAACAAATAAACAATGTTCGTGGTCACCGTAAGGAAGAAAAGCAATAACTCCCAATATGAACATCTACAGCGCACAGTGCTGCCAACATATCTAATAACAGCAATCCTGCTCTCCTCTCCAACATTGTGGCCCATAATTTATAAAAAAAGTGACTCATCTCAAGAGGTTTTTCACTGCTACTGCAAAACACTACACCTTTAATTGTGAGGTATAAGTGGCGCTGCGTTTCTTCTTTCATCTTCTGAGACAAATGCTCATTTTCTTGTCTGTACAAAAATTCCGAATTTACAACATTTATTTCTCTGCTTCTCCCTTTTTTTTTTTTTTTAACATGTTTATCTCTCTGTCATTTACTGCTTCTTTAATTACATGAAACAGAGGACAGCGACATGTTTTTCAATGTTTTGACTCTGCACTCCACAGGACCAAATTTGAAATAATGACTATGAAATTAAAACGGCTGCTAGGGTGCGTGAAGGTGTTTAAATCAGTGTAGGAGCAGCGTATTTTAGGTCATGGCAAAGTAGGTGCAAAAAGGAAAACTTGATGCCGCTTCTCATTTTGGAGAGCAAAGTTAAATAAATGCGGAAGATATGACGGCCAACGTAACGGCTTCCTCTCCTCTCTGTTCCCCTAAAGGTTAGCACTCTCAAGATGGTTTGCGATTGGTAAATGGCGTGAATTTGCGCGTGAACATCACTTCTGATAATGCTGGTGTGACTGAGCTCTGAAGTCTCAAGCAGGCAGGGAGAGGATGGCTGCAGTAGATGCAAGAATATCACTGAGGAAGATACCAACCAACTTTCAATCTGAAACAAAATTCTAAATATAATAGAACTGAAAAATACCTTGAACATACTATTGAAGTTCTTTATTATTTATTATTATTATTATCTTTATTATTTTACCACTTTTCAACCAGTATCGTTGTCTTTTTTAGCAGAAACCATAGCCCATATGAAATCAACCACATGCAGTCTGGATTTTACTCCCACAAAATTTCTCAAAGAGGTTTTTATCACAGTTGGACCCAGTATTTTATCGACGGTATTTATCCTTCTGCTTTTAAACATGCTGTGGTCCAGCCCCTTTTAAAGAAACCCAACCTTGATCCTTCTGTTCTTAGCAATTTTAGGCCAATTTCTAAACTTCATTTTGTTATGTGGTTGTTTATGTAATTTATGTTTTTTATTTATTTTTTTATTGCTTTTTACTGTCTTCTAAATGTTGTTGGTTCTTCTTATTTTGCTCATGCTTGTCTGTCAAAGCACTTTGTAATTGCTGTTTTTAAACAAGCTATATAAATTAAGGTATTATTATTATTATTTATTAGTAATTAGTTCAAAAATAGAACAGCTATCTGCCTGCATCCCAGCTATGTTTCCATCATCTTTCTGTAATTCAAGGCACTTCACTCATTAGAGCTCTCAGACCTTTAATTATCTTACTGCTCTATTCAGCACCCACACACTCACTATCTCACACACATACTCCCCCATAGTGTACAATTTTGTTTTTCATTAACTGCAATTACCTTCCATATTTAGCAGCTTTATGCGTAGCTGAGACATTTCTTCATTAAGGTGTTGCAATGAGGAGAACACAAAGAGAACAATAACGACATGATAGAAACTGTCGCTGCCGCCGTTGCCTTTCAGAGAACACCTGTACATTATGCAGTGTTGTTTTGTTCTCGCATGCTGTGCCAACAACATTAAGTGCTGTCAGAAATCCTCTAGTTTCCATCATGTCAACTCTTCAGGCTGATTTGTGTGTCGTTACGAAGATGCTGTAGCATCAAAAATGAGTTTTGAACTGAAGCAAACATTGCACATAGGATTAATTAGGCTAAGGCGGTCTTGGTATCTAGCCTTAAACTAGAGTGTAGTCTCTGCAGCTTGGCTCTTCTGTTTGTGCTGTTCTCTGCTTCTTGTGAAATGTTCATCCTTTCATCTTTTCTGTCAAAAAAGTCCAATTCGGGTAAATTCTCACCGAATATGTAGTTCCTACATTTTTGTACATAATGCAGTTTCTTATTTTAAGTAGTTGTAATGATGGATTTCAATGAAGAGATGAGGCCGAGATCTGAAGTTCAAGCGCACTTTAATGCGAGCTCGGATTCATTCCCACATGCTGCAGAAGGAACAAAGACTCCTTATATAGCAAGTTTATGCTGTATCGGTATCTGTTCTAGACATGGTGGCTCCTATAACTATTAATACATATGTCCTAGGTCATAGGTTACATAGCACAGGAAACACAGTCATACATCAAGTAAGAAAACATTCATCCATTATCTGTTTCCTGCCTCTGGAATGTGCTGTGAATTTTCCCACTGATCAATATAGTCTTACCTTAATATTTCAGAGTGGTGGGATACTATATAATATTATCCAAATTGGAAGGGGTTCATCCTCATGGAGCATGAATGCGCTCCATAAATTTCATGGAAAACGTTACATTGTGACATTTTCCTAGATGAAACTTAAATTTAGGTCCAACGGCAGTACAACAGCAAAGCCACAAAAAACTTCAATATTTCTCCCTCTTGGGACTATGAATATTAATGTAAATCAAATTAGTGTTCCTTTGTCTGAAGCCTAAATATATGCAGTTTAAATTTTAGTTTTCATGATGGATTGCTCAGGACCAATGCGTCGGATGGAACAACTAACCTCACCAACCTTAGAAAGAGAACATATTTGATATATTTTGGATCATGTCTCGGCATTAATAAGGTCCTGGAGTTTTGAAGAAGGTCAGCAGCGCCGCACACATTTCTTAAGACGGACCCACAAGGTGAAACTGAAAAGCTGAATTGGAAAAGATTACCTGTCTGATCTGAGATTTGTGATACTCCACAGCATCTGTTGTAAACACAGAAATACTTAATTCCACCAGGACTTTGAATCTCTTTTTATGGAGACCACATGTTGTTTAAAACCCCATTCATCACCTGCCTAGTAAGACCTTTTTATTTAGATGTAATAAAAGCTCATTTCATTCGCACACAGTCAATAATTCCTACCTCAGTAGTCTTATGAAGTTATTTGTGAGCTAGTGTGAGTAGACAAGCGTGTGTTTGTGTGTGTGTGAACAGCCCTCCATGCTCTTGGCAGTGAAGTGGACAGGTGACCTTCCTGTGGTATAAAGTACAATATGCTAGAGTACACACACACATATACACTCCATCAATCTTTGTTACAGCCACAGGAAGTAAAGCAGCCAGCAGCCAGCATCTCACATTTCCCTCTGTTTCCTACCATTACAGTGCAAACGAGAGCACTTAGTACTTTCTGCAGGGCTTCACTTCTGCCCCGTCTGTGGATTTCCCCCGACGGGGATACGTGAAGACATTATGACAGCCCAGACTGTGAAGAGCTGTGAGTTTTAGCTCACCGAGGAAATGGGAATTAATCCACACATTTAAAATAATCCCCACGCTCTCGGGAGGATCCTCTGGCCTGCTGAGCTTTACATAATTACACTTATTTCAGCCCTACTAACCTACTGAAACAACATCACGGAAAATGTCACACGCAGCATTTACAGTAATGTGTCCTCCGACAGATACAACAAACACAGTTTGTTTGTTGCTACCTGATAGTCTGTGACCACTAAATGTCCATAAAATTAACAGCCTGTTGGATTAAAGAAGCAGTTAGAAGTGACCACAGACCACAGCCAAGCACTAATGAACACGTGTAGAGCTGTAAATATCACTGCTGATATCTTCACTAACTTTTCGTATAATTGTGCTTGACAAAATATCTGCTTGCTACACTACGTTGCTCTTGATATTATATAATATCTACAGAGGAAGAAGCCAATTAGGTGTGTGTAGGTTCTTATAGGTCGCAGGTAAGCATCAATTTGGTGATTTCGTCTCAGATTTAACTCTCTCCAACTTCGACCACAACATATCCTTTGACCTGAAAATCATCAAATCTGTGCTGGCTGGAATTTTCAGCTAATTCCAAGAAAAGACCAAAACCAACAATTTTTCATCCCTCTGAAAAAGTGTTAGCCGTGGAGTCATTCAAAAAGTGTTTTAATGTTTAGAGCAATAGGGCCTGATATGCAATCTATAATGCATGGTCAAGGATGCAAGGCTCAAAGGCATTTAAGGTGTGTCAAACATGTTTTTAATAATTAAATGGCACATAACTTGGGCGCTAAGTAAGGCACAAAGAGGTTATATTGAGTCTTTTAATTAATTACAGGTGTGTTTTGAGTGTCATCTCCCGTTCCCTTTAAAGGCAGGTCTGCCTGCTGAAAACCAAGGGAAAGAATCTGACACTGTGGACAGCAAACAAGAACATTAGTGCGGATGTTTCTTCCCAGGTGCATTCAGTCACACCTGAAGATTTATATGCTGATCACATTTCAGACATGTCTTGTCACATTTCAGTAGATTACGTCATGATTATGTGCAATACAAATGCAGTGATATTCAACTGCTTTCTGCTGCTTCACGATAGCACCAACATGACCGACCACACCTCATTTGATGAACACGCCCATGGGCGCACAGATGGCTGCAAGCACATTTTCTACTTAGACAATGTGGGCGTTGGGCGTGAAAATGACAAGCGTGTCAGTCGGAAAATAGCACTGACACTGACTCGCTGAGTGCCGCTTTGCACTGGGTGTTAGATAAGGCTGACAGTGTTGCAATGGTTGACATAATCCTTCATCACAATGAACATGGATGTTTTCGTCATCCTCCTGGCTGTGAAGTGATCAACTACTAGCTCGACTTCAATGGAAAACATTAGTGTTCATATCTTTAGTCCTTATTCTGTGCAATCGAAGTTTAGCTCTTACTTTGGTAGCAAGGTGTATCGATCCACAAAACATAAAACGGTATTGTCATTCTGAAATGTATGTAAGGAAATGTTTCCACCTTGGTTTGTCCCATGTCGTCCACTGGAGTTACACTGATATCACTTCATGCTGGTAAAGAAGGTTGAAAGGATTACAGCAACCATTGAATGTTCAACGTATAGATCAGTATTGTACCAAGACTAGCATAGTCTCAGAGGTCCCACAGTTTTCCCATTGTTCCTGACAATGCTGCCTCAAGTCTTATTGCTTGCATCCACTTTTGTCTTCTTATAGGTTCAGTTTTTAGTTTCAGCAGCTTATAAAAACTTAGGTCTGGTTTCCTTATCCTGTGGGTAGTGCACCCACAGCAGCTTTTAGGCATTTTGCTGTTGTTTGATAGGAGACAGAAGTGACAAGGAGGCATCTTCAGGCAATACAAAGTCAGTGAAGATGGTTTCCTCAGGACTGAATTGCGCTCTGTCTCCATATGCACACACATCACAGAAAGTGTTGCTGCTGCTGCTGCTGTCCATATTCTGACATATCCTGACATAGCGCTGAGGCAAATTTGTGCCGCTTTGTGTTTTACAAAAGGGGTCAGCTCTAACTCAAGCACACACTCTGTAGTACAGTATAACTGCAAAGAAGTAATATATACTTCACAAAGTTCAGTGGTTCAGTTTTTGATCCTTTGGAGTAAAGCGCTTCAGAAAATAAACCACATGGATTCAGCAGTGGATCTATGGCAGCTATATGAACCTACTGGAGAAAGACAGGCAACCCTGAGGAATGGATCAACATGGGGAGATGAAAAGATCAGTCGATAGTTCAACTCCACCTCGGCTTCATATTGAGGTGCTAGTATGATCCCGGTGGGTTATAGTATACACCTCAGAGGACAGAAGTCAGTGGAGCAGCGATGTGTTGTGAGACGGCAGGAAGTGATGACAGAAGATGGACTGAATGTACATGAGAGACACATAGAGACAAACAGTGAGAGAGTTTGACAGAAGTAGAGACAGGTTGAGATACAGACACAAAGAACATGTCGTGCATGGAGTTAAAATAAGAGCCTTCTGTACAGCTTGTCCAAATTACCCTTGGCAACTCTTCAAGGGGAACTCCATCAACGCCGATTTAAAGCAACATTGCTGAACTTTTCTACCATAAAAATAACAGATTTAAATCATTGTGATGCTACATTGATGTGCAATCAGGCGGATTGTGTTTCTTTTATTCCCACTCTGAGCCCTGCACATCTGTTTGCACTATGTAACTTCAGGTACAATCACCAGCGAAAAGTACGTAATGCTTTACGGCATTAAGTCACACACACCATCAGCTATGTCACTAATTTGCGTGAAACTAAATCATATCTTATGAGGAAAATGATTTTTGCTTTCACATTGATGTCCTCCAGCTGCTGTGCATTAACTCTGCTGCGAACTATAGCTGCTGTTAGCTACATTTAGCTCAGTTTGTTAGCCAGGACTGTGAGCTCAGAGCACCGGGGGAGTGTTACGGTTAACCACAGGTGGTTTTGGACCACCAGGAAGAGGAAGTTTTCAGACCTGATGGGGGAATGCTGACAGGGAGTGGAGGCAATGTTGTGCCAGAACAGGAGCTGGGCAAGCGGGCAATGTAAACGCACACAACAGTTTCTTAGGACATGATGACAGAACCGAAAAAAAAACAGAGGGAATGTTGACAGAAGAGGAAAAAAAAAGGACTGATTGAGCAAGAAGTTGCTGGAGTAGATCTGGGACTGACTTTTTGTTGTTGGTGAGAGCTTGGTGAAATAAAAGGCTGAAAGACAGACGCTGAGCTGTTGGACTAGTAAGTAATATTAGCTGACTGCTATGTCTTTGCTTGATGCCTGGCTAAACATCAAGCTTAAGTAACGTTGTCACTGCAGTATTTTTTATTACACTGGTATTTGCAACAAATTAAACTTCTTATGCAAAAGAATATAAAATGTGATCTGTTCAGGATTTTGTTCTTAGGTTATCTCTATTATCTCTCACTGCCTCGTAGCAAATTGCTAAAGCGTCTTTAATGGCTCAGACGTAAGCTTACAGCATCTGCAAATATGTACAACAGAGAGAAAAAGAGAGAACATTTGTTTGACATCCAGAGATTTTGACGCAGGAGACAGAGTGATTTTGCACTGCATCTCATCTGTAGCAGCCAGAGGGCCACAGGGAGGAGCCTCATTAGCGGGATGATGTGTTAGTCCATATTTTGCTCCTCATCTGCTCCTCACTTCAACACTTCATTTTCGTCTTTGCATGATCTTTCCCTCCCCTCACCCCCTCCAAAGTGGTTCAAAGGGAAGCAACAAAATCGTTTTGCAGATGCGATATAGTCATTTTTCAAACCAATCCTGCATGTTGTTAGTCATCAAAATTCAATAACGACAGACACGAATGTAAAGTCTGTGCCGGGCTGCAACAGCGAAATGTTACGTTTGGATATAACATTTCATTTTCAGACAACCACACTGACACATTAGCTTCACACGTTAATTAACTGATAGATATTTGAAGCTACTTGTTGAAAGGTTATGAAATAAGTTGACTGGCTCAAATGCTCAGACCTGAGAGTTTATCAGAACTTGTCCGAGTGTCAAGGTTATTGTTCCTTCCACAACAAAAAAAAAAGCGTTACGAGAGAAAAAGACGCTTTCATGTTCAACTTAATGATCACGGATCATTTGATAAAGGTAATATGTGTACTTCTCCTTCATGCACTCGCACACACACACACTCTGAAATTTCTCATAGAGATCAGAGGATGCACGGGTCATCTCAAGTCGAGTAACTTGAAGAAACTTCTGCAGATATATGAATTTGGATTCAGACGCATGAGGAAACTCAAAGCAGCTAACATCTCGGAAAGCACTTTGTTCACAACACAGATAGAGACAGGAAATGTATTCCAGGGAGACTATAGAGCAGATGACCCCTGTAATCTTCCTCTGCTTTACAATATATCACACCCTATTAGGACGGACAGTAACACACGAGGTCTAAGTGATTGTAGCTACATGTAGAGTCATTTCACCAGTAATGAGCACATGTGTGTAACCAGGTGTCTAAAGGGAAACCATGGCAACACGGTGTGAATAGCTGACCTGTGAATGTGATACTACTGATATGAGAGGGGCTCGATCACTTCTGCAAAATGAGCCTGCAGAGACAGAAAGTTTAATTACAGAGGAGAGGAGAGGAGAGGAGAGGAGAGGAGAGGAGAGGAGAGGAGAGGAGAGGAGAGGAGAGGAGGAGAAATGAGTGGAAAACAGGGAGGAGATGGAGGAGGATGGGAGGAGATGGGAGGTAGGAGGAGAGGAGAAAAGGGAGTTGAGGAAAGGAAATGGGGAAAAAGCAGAGAAGGAATGGGATCGAGGAGAGGAAAGAGGAGCGAAAAAAGGAATAAGAAAAGGGGAGAAAGGGGTAAGAAGTTCAGATAACTGAGAGATCAAGCAGGAAGGAACAGAGGAGAATACATGACGGGGGGAGAGAAAGATGGGAGGAAATGAAGAAAGGAGGAGAAAATGGAGGAGGGTGGAGAAGAATTAGCTGTCCTTCTCTACAGCTCTCCTGGGATCCTCAATCTCTGCACAGGCCAATTTAAAACACAGGGATTCAGAGATGGAGTTTGTGTGTGTGTGTGTGTGTGCGTGTGTGTGTTAGAGAGAGAAAGAGTAATAGAAGACACAAAGAGAGACGAGAGATGACTGCTGATCCCTCAGACCGACCTAATGACCATTCCTCTGATGTCACTTCTGGACGTTGATAAAAAAAACAATATGATGCTCCAGTTGAGCTTTAATTAGGAAGGACAACTGAACAAGCCAGACAGTCGAGGGGGGTCAGGTGGGTTCTTCGGGTCTTACCTGTCTCACAGCGACGTCCTGTGAATCCTGAGGGACAGACACACGTGTTGGGTGACACACAGGTCCCTCCACTCCTGCATCCCTCCTCACAGAAGGCTAGAAAGAGAGAAAGAAATAGATCTGTTAGTTCAGTTTGTCTTCATGTCCTGGATATCACAGCAGCAGCAGCAGCAGCAGTGCAAAAAAGGCTTTGAATCTGTGCCGCTTAAGGTTTCATGAAGACATTACAATGTGCAAAGTGGTTCCCCTGGCTATATTTTTTAAAAGCAGCACAACAGTTTTGGGAGGAAACACTGACACATTTGTCATTCACATGGGTTTTTAAATGCTGTTTTTATGTTTGGATGTGTGAGTAAGTCAGGATGTGCTATGCCACCGAGCAACCTGATAAAATATTATCAAAAGTGGCACTTCACCAGAAAAAAATAAATAAAAAGATCAGCGCAGTTTTATTACCGACATCGCCTCATCCACTGCTCAGAACTGAAGCCCGTCCTCCTCCAATTCATTTTGCTTTATTGAAAGTGTCAGACGTGGAATTTGTCTTTCGCGTGCGGTTATCACATAGAGGACGGTTCCTCCAGGAATACCAGAGTTAAGTAATGGAGATAAAAAGGCACCATGGGTAAAAGTGTCTCACGGCGAGACTGAGAACAGTGCTCCCTTTACACTAATCAATATTTCAAAATAAAACTCACTCAAATGCGGTTCATTTGAAGCAGAAAATGAATTTTTTTTTTTTTTAGCCTATTTTAACTCATTGTTTTCATTATATACTGTATGGTTAAGGAAACTCAAAATGAATGTTGTGTGTTGTGTTGACAGAAAGTGTAAAAGAGTTGTATGAAGGGTCTTTTAGGCGGATCACATGTCGCTGATTGGATAGACGGGAGTGTAGGACTGGGATCGGGCCACCAAATTACATTGGTCCAAATGTGAACCCTACCTGTCCTGCTCAAAACAGCAGACAAAGTTAATAAAGTCAAACGTCTAGCAGATGATGTTATACTTTAATTTTCAACGTGAGAATATGTCAGATTTACAGCGTTATGGAATTCTTCTATCCCAAAGTTTCAGATTATATTAATGAATTATTAACATTATGATTAACAAAGCATTCCTTACAATGACCTTAAGAAATATTCTCTTTTCTAGAGAATTACTAACATCAAAGTGACTTTGTGTATCTTATATATGGCACAAGGTTTTGTTTCATCGATTGGAAACAACGCTTAAAATAACAGCTGTGAAGCTTCGGTCACTTGTTGCTTCTACTGCAAAACTGAACTAAATATCGTTGCTTTTTTTTTTTTTTATTTATTGGTTTTCTTCTAAAAGCTTCATAGTTCTGGTTACGAGAATGTAACTGATTTTTATTGTGGATACTCAGCTTGGCTTCAAGGTAAGTGGACCGCTTTTATATAGCACATTCATCCTGAGAACAGTGTGAGCACTTTAAAAAGCCTCGCATTCACCCACACACACATTCAAACACTGATTGTAGCACAGCTGCCATGCACGGAGCTAACTCATGAGCGGATCAGAGTCTCAAGGACGACCTGCTCTACCACCTGAGTACACTTGAAAGAAATGTGATAAAATCCTAGAATGCAAGTGTAAGGCAGCAAGCCATACACTTTTATAACTGTAGTGTTGCTGGTAAGAGCTCCAGCATTCTCACATATAAACATACATTATATTGAATGATCATTTGTGAGTGCCTTCCAAAATTATCCACCTGACTGTTTCACAAATGACCTGGCACCACTTCAGTCAAAGCCTGGTTTTAGCAATTAATACTTTTAAGTTATAGTTAGAAAAAGATCACCTTCATATTTTAAAATAAGCCGGTTTTCGAGGTAGAAGGGGCGCGTATGTGTCGAGTTCCAAAACTCGACACATACAAGAACGTGCCACAGTGAAACTTTTTATGTTGTTGCAAATAGATGGGCCATTCCACCTGGAAAACAAATGGTCGAAAACTGTTATAAATGCTGGCAACCAAGCCCTGAAAGGTATAACTCCATCACAATGTTTTTGCCTTGCTACTGCTACTGGGGACATTCATTATTTGCCCCACTAATGGTCACTTGTCTGGTGTTGAGGACAGTCCCAAAAACAGGACTAAAGGGCTGCCCACACCAAGAATGATTACAGCAATAACTATATATATATAGTGTTCTAACTGGAGTTGACAGCAGAGTCAACACCACACATATAATGACAGTGGCAAACAATGTTGTTGGGATTTTTTTTTAGAGCGATTTGATGAACGATTCTGTGGAATACAATTTATGTATAATGCCAAACTGTCTTTGGCGCTGATGGGACGTTATTTTGGTCCTCACTGTTGTTCTTTTAGTTTCATCAAAGTTAACTTCTCTCATCTTTGAAGGCTTTCGTGAACCTGCATCCTCCTGGTTTTCTTTTTATGTCTCTGAGTGACGTACAGTAACAGATGATCAATATATAATTTCTTAAGCTACAGTACCAGCGGTGTAGTGCAGGGTGTACACAGGGTACACAGCCTTGGGTATACCCACTTCTACAACCCTCTTTTCTGAGGATGGCAAAGGCATAGTTCTCAAATTTTAGATGGAGTAAGGAATACGGAATACTTCACTCAAAATTCACAGTTATGTAATTGTTGCACGTGTCTGTGGACCAGTATTTACTACCAAATCTGCACCTCTTCTGAGAGTAATGCTGATTTCCTTACTTCTTGAGGTCAAGTAGCACAAGTTAAGTGACAAGGACAGTGACAAAGGCCTATTTTTGGTTGAGCTAAATATGCAAGAGTAGTGATAGATGGGTTGGGTAGGGTTAGATGGCCCACGAACAAAGCTCAAATCTGGCTGAGTGGGGAAATGAATTTAATCCAAGGTTAAAATTTTTAACTTCGACCTCCACCATCAGTCCGGTTCGTCAGATTAGGTTTGGTTAGATGCTACATATTATCAT
Source organism: Miichthys miiuy (assembly GCA_036365135.1). NCBI lineage: Eukaryota > Metazoa > Chordata > Actinopteri > Sciaenidae > Miichthys > Miichthys miiuy. The sequence continues at coordinate 27,757,843 of CM071603.1, forward strand.
TGATTGCCTACAGAGCTGCCTGCATCATTCATGGGGTGACATTTCACCTGTCTACTTTGCAGGTACTTGAAAATCTTATCACCGCGTGTGTGTAAACATGTGTGCAACCATCCCGCCGCCTTTTGCTGGAAGCAGGCTGGCAGTGCAGATGAGTGCGATTTGTTCTGTGAGCGCACGGGGTGTTGATGCATCAACGTGGCTGAGGCAAACAACACGAAGCGCAGGGAGCAGGTTGAAGAGACAAAATCCAGCAAACAAAAGGAAGAAAGAGTGTGAGCAGAGACAGTGAGAAAGTTAGTCAATGCTCAAAGCGAGGGGGATTAAACCAAAACGGAGGCAGGCTTAATTGACCAAGTTCATTAAAGAGAAATGACTTGAGTATTTCTAAGCTTAATTAATGACATGATGTGAAAGATGAGCCTTAATGGGATGAAATATCTATTTATAGTCACATACATAGAGTGTGTGAGTGTAATATCCGTGCGTACATGTGTAATGTATGTAGATGTATGGCAGCTTGTCGGTTTGGTTTATGAATCTAAATATACATAATTTATCCGTGTAAATGATCATCGCGTGGTTTAAAAAAAAAAAAAAGTGCTAAATATACAAACGAATGCATAAGTGCAATAAATAAAAGCACAGTCTCATGCCAGAAGCTATTAGAGCTATTAATTTGACTGGTTCCATGATTTAAGAAGTTCTATCAGGCCCTCATTAGGAGCGTGATTGCCTCTGTACTAATAAACCTTACACTTAAAAATTAATTACACTTATATTGACTCAATCTATCTCCAGCTCTAATTATCATTTCACCACCATCATAATGCCACCAGCCTGTCGAACTAATGACTTCCAAAGATGAGGGGGCTTCACTTGGGGTGGGTGTGTTGCACATTTTTTTTTTTTTAAACCCACATTTATTCGATCAAAGCGCTTGGCAATGATTCTCTTTCCAAATGACAAGACCCAGTTTCCAGTCGCCTCCAGTATTTTATTCTTGTCTGAGTGGAAAAATAAACCTGAAGCGCCATAAATTTAGACCGCTGGCGTGTGACTCTCAATCGGCTCTCACGCCTCTTTGTTCAACCAGAAGCTGCTGTTATTGTTGCTGTTCAAAGCCATCAGACTCCACTGACGTGAGATCAATCTTATGTTGCAGAAGACAGGAGTTGTTGGTCTACCTCTGCCTCGAGTTTGTGTTAAGTCAAACAATAAGACAAACCAACCAATCAAGGCAGTAGTTGACTAGCAACTCCCCATTTTCCATCCCGATGCAAAGTTACCCAGTACCAAAAAAGTACCCAGCAACAGTAAAACAGCCGTTTCCATTTCAACCAAAAGGATTTTACTCTTTAATAAAAAGGTCTATCTCTCTAGGGCCCTTTCCATAATGTTATCATATACTTATAACAACAATCTGAGTCTGTCAGTGGCAAAAAAAAACAAGCACTTTTAGTGGACGTACTATTGATGCACTATTGCCCCGAAGGATTACTCATTGCAGCTCCGATTCATGGCTGCAGGTTGCAGCACTCCCGCTCAATACTGGACCACTTTCAAAAATCGTTGCCCCCATTAGTCATTTAGACACAAAAAACACAAGAAGATAGGGTCCAGATTGGAAAACACCAAAGTTTCAATAAAGCTCAGCCGCTTTGACTTGTTGTTTTTGCAGTTCGCAGTCCAATTCGGTGATGTTAGAACACTTTTTACGTGCAGTTTGCAGTATTTTTCAGCCACAAATGTATACAGATGGGGTTTGAATATGCACCTGATTATGATCATGTTTGCATTATTGAATCAAATTCACGACATGGAAGGTAAAATGGAGAGAAAAAGTCTAAATCACTTTTCTAGATCTTTGGTGGATGTACATGAGCATGAGCTCTCTGAGGGATTTCTTTAAGAGGTGAAGGGGTTGTTATCAGCTGTAGTCTTTTTTTAGTTATCGATTTCCATTTCCAAATAAGATTGAGAAGGGACTAAAAAAAAAAGTGGTGCTACTGTTCAACAACCACAGCAGAGAACATCCCATACCACTGAAGACGAGTGGTATTTCACATCCTATAAAGTACAGACTCACAAAGATGAGGTATGGCTGCATTGTATTCTGTTTCATTTCCTTCTCCTGTGGTTGTAGAAATTGATTTTTATGTCTCCCCTTCTGACACCAAACCTGGTGTTTTCCATTGACGCTACAGATCGCTATCATGCTCCATTGTTGCTGGAAACATCTTAAGCCTCCACAAACTCTGTTATCTCACCACCAACTTAAGCATCTTACCAACACATTACCTCCTTCTTTCCTTCTCTCCTTTTTGTGTGCCTTGTATTAACTGCTTTTTTTTCCAATTTCTCCTCTCTCCACATTACATTACCAGGCCCCCCACTGCAACGACAAATAGCCTGCATTTGGGCTGCGCAGACGGAGACAGCCCTTTCTCCATTGTAGTGCCCGTGACCTCTAGCTAAACTATCTCGCTGCTCAGCTGAGCCTGTTGCTGACTCGTGGCTTCTCGAGACATGCTTATAACCACAGATTTGCTATTTGAGTTTCCCATTATGGGCCTAGATTGCTTTCCAGTGGGTGGTGAGAATGGAATCATTCCACTCTGTGCCGTGGCTAACAGTTGCATTCACGGTCGTTGGGTGTCCAAGGATCCATCTCAGAATTAAGAGCATATCAGAGAGAAAGCCAATGGATATTCCACAAATTCAAGGAGGTATGAAAAGAGAAACAAAAAAAGAGAAGAGAACTGTAAGAGGACTGAGCTTATAATTAGCATCCCACAGCGTATAGCACAGCTCAGTGATATGCTGCATTAAGACATCGTTAGCCTCCTGATAATGCTCTCATCTCTCACTTAAAGTTCAAATCTCTGGAGTTTAAAGCTGCATTTTTCAATATTTTAATCTAAACAAGTGTCAGTGGGAGGTGGGAGAGGGGGACATAAGAGCTTCTCGCTGCAGTGTTCTTCCAGGGGAGTTGGCCTTGGCCAAGGCCCTGCTGGTGCGGGGGGGAGGTCAAGATAAGATTGGAATTTGTTTGGTCTTGGGGCAAGTAGCTGCATTCTTTCACGCTACGGGCCACCTCTACCAAAATGGTCTCCTAAACGATCCACTTGCCTTTGCAAAACTGTCAGCTTCTCCATGATGTTGTCCATATCGTGGTTGTTCTTGATGTTTTCCATAGTTCCTGTGATGGTGACCATGTTCCGGTTCATAGTCCCTGTGATGGCTTCCATATTACGATTCAAAACTCCTGTGATGTTATCCATATGTCGGTTCAAGGTCTCATTCTGATTCCCGACAGCTGTGCTCAGTGCTTCAATCATTACGGGCAGCTTTATGGGGCTTTGCACTGCTGTCAACGTTTTCTGCATTCCTCGATGAACCAGGGCAATGCCCGATCCAATCAGCAAAACACCTGTCATCATCATTCCGAATAGGTAGATATCTTCAATGTCCTCCACAGAAAGAGCCGCCAGACACACGACCCGCCACTTCTCCCACGCGTCCATCGAGTAGCCAGCTGCGAACGTTCCGGCAGGACATTCAGGTTCCCCCGAACCCGGGCTTCTCGTTGAGAAGATGGTGTCAATTGCGCTTAGAGACCAGTTGATGAAATCCATGATGATTGCTTTGAAGAGCAGTGCAGAGAGAGTCTCTTCAAAAGTGTAAGACAAAAGACTAGACAGACAAGAGAAGCAGAGCAGGCAAGGCAAGGGGAGGAGAGGAAGGAAAAATGCGACCGCCTTCGTTGAGAGCAAACATTGAATCAAATGATACGTGTAATGCGAAAATGGGTCCTTCGCAGCCCCAATTTGTGCCTCTTATGGATTAGCATCAGCATCACTTTGGAGTTACAATGATAAGCATCTGTTTCTCTGAAAGATAAAATACCTGACAATGTTTGAAATACCCAAAAGGTCGTTTAACAACACTTACAGCTCCTCTGAAGGTATTCCCAGAGTCCTCAAAGACTCTTCTAACCATCTGGATGATGCACGATAAAAAAAGGATTTTTAACCCACTTCCCAAGTTCAAGTCAAAGTCAACTTGGGAAATCAAAAGTTTACTTGAATCAACACTCTTTACCCAAACAAAGATAGTTGCTGTGCTGTGTCTGCATAGGAACTTGGGAAACGGGTTAAAATAATTTTTTAATACACAGCAGATATTTTCTCATCCAGATGGTTGGAAGAGTTTTTGAATAAACGCTAATATTGTACATGAGAAACACAAACCGGGGCTAGGTCACTGATAGCGATGAATTATTATCCAGCTCAGCTTTTTAATCTCTTTCAGCTCATTGTTGGTTTTAGGCCACATTTATTCAATGGGTCAGAATCACATTGATTTAAGCCAGCAGTATTTTTTATTCAATATCTCTGGAGTGTTTTTCCAATGTCTTATTCATCCATCTCATTCGGATTCTACAAATCAGTCCACTCAGCGACTCGTGCGAGCCTTCAACTGCAAACCGTCTAATTTTGTTCTGTCTTGCATGTCTAATTAAGAATAATGGCCACAGGAAAACAACAATACCACACAAATTGTCCCTCAAAAATGACTGTATGTCAACAGTGATCAATAAAAGCCCACAGCTTTAGAGTGAATACATAAACGCGCTAGAATGAAATCATTCTTTTTCTCTCTTTTTTGATCATTTTGGTCGTATTTCTATTGCTCTTGGAAAAAAAAAACAGTTCTTCGCCATTGCAGCTGGACGGACAGTTTGTTACGAAGACAGTGACAGCCGTAACAGAGGTCAGATTCAGTTATGACTGCATGGCTGCATGTCTCGGCTGTCTTTAAGCCTTGCTGGCATCGTTCTTTTCAGTCAGTCGCTCTCGCCAAACCCCAACTCCAGCAGCAGCGACAAGCTCCAAAATCAAAACCCAAGTTAGAGACTAACTGTTAAATATTTAGCAGCTATTATTCTCAAGAGTCTGTGACCAAATCATAGCTGCAAGGAGGGTGATATCTGGATGCTGGCTGTGTGAAAATAAGCAAGTGTTTGCCAAAAAGTCAACAAGAACAATGTTGGCGGTGTTTCTGTCAGCTTGTGGCTGGCAGTATTCCTGCCCCCTAGTGGCCAAAACATCAATTTACGCAGCTTCTAAATAAAAGCACATCTTCCAACAGATGCTGATTTCATTAAGAGGGAGAGGATGTACAATAAAACACACCACAGAGTGCTCCTGAACACACCATCAGTAGTTCTGACAGAGAAACAGTGGGGGGTATCCAGATAATGGACTACTTTAAACTACTTATTCCTCTTCATCACTCCTTCACAATCTCAGAGATGAAAACTCCATCCTCTCTCTTTCTCTCTCTCTCTCTGCGGTGTATTTGTATAATATCTGCATAGTTCACCTGCCAACGAACAGCCAGGCTTAAATGCAGAGGTGGAAGTCCACTGTCGTCCTGCACGGAAGAGCTGACCGCTCAGAAAGAATTAACACAAACCCATTTACTCATACAAATGCCTCACTTTGTTAAGCATCAGAGTAGAGGCAGTTCACCCTTGGCTGTACTCTCTGTTGGGCATTTACTGAACATTATAGATAATGGCCGCACTTACAAGACAATAAGGACTCAAGCCAGGCGGTCGGCATGGATTAAAGACGCATTAAGGTAGGTTTTTACTGCCATAATTTATCTGCAGAGAGTTGAAAGGGTGGTTGATCAATACGTCCGACACCACAATTAATTCCAGCAGGTGCTCTCAGAGATTTCTCCACACACTTCAAACTACTCAACGATGGAGGGTGGGAGCTGCTGTGAGTGAGTGACCAGCATTAAGATTCATGAGGGTTTTCCCAACTACAAATAACAATAACAAACATGTATGTTTTTTTATATTAATCTTTTTACCGCCTAATAAAGGTCAATCTGTTCCAGAAACTGTTGCTGGGTTACACATGGAAAATATGTATTTCATTAAAGTCTGTAGGAGTGTTCTTGACAATTAATTCTGTTTCTCTTCAACTACTTGGTTGCGTCAGACTTTTTGAAAGACAGCATCGTAAAAGCTATATTCCATTATTACCCATCTATTTTGCAATGAGACATCAAGGTTATTTAATAGCATTTAATTATCGATCACAACTATGTTTAACGTACAGATCTTACTGGAAATGTGCAGTTATAAGGGCATGAGGAGAAAAGACGCACAGAGACACCAACCGTGCATCAGTTCTTATGTTAACTCCACACCAAGCAAACAAATGATTGCTGTAACATTAGCTGCCACTGGCTGATAAACACTGTCAGTATTACTTGCTTGTCCTTCATACACTATGACACCAATCCCTCATTTTTCACCATGAAACTTTGAAAATTCAGCTGGCATGTTGGCAATTCAGCACGACATGTTGTAGCTGACCAATGTGATGGCTAAAGCCAGCCAGGTCATGCACGTGAAATCAAGACTATTAGACAATCGCTAAGTTATGTGCACACTTGCACCACCTCAATAGGTGGTTTACATTGCGGTTATTAACAGTGTTTCATGTGAATCTACAGTAGGTCAGCCTGTGTACAATATGAATTTTCTGGCATTGTTAAAACAAACAAAACATTCGGTTAACACAACCCCTATTAGAGATACAGTGGAGTTATCACCATAGATAAGGACAAGTAGTAAAATATAACATTTTCAAATATTCAGAATTTCATTGTTAATATATTCAATAATACTTCTGTGGCTTAACTTTGCAAACTTAACTTTATATTTGCATTCACTTTGGGTGCTGCGATACCTTGGCAGCAGATGTGTTTTTTTCAATAAATCTAAACCTGCCAGTAAAACTACATTGACCATAATTCATTTGCACCTATATCAGTACGAGCAGAGAGACAATTTTAAAATGTTGCCTCCAACCAGATGGCAGCAGGAGACTGAGCTAACACTCAGGTGCCATTAGTTTATGTTAGACAGGGAGGCTGAAAAAACATGAGTGAAGTGACACGCAGTCACTAAATGTAAAACAGCTGTCACTGTTAAAATGGCCTTCTGAGAGTCTTACTTTCACTTTAAAAGCCTTCGGAGTGCCAAAGTTTTACACTTCAGGCAGACAAATTCAGCTACATGTTCTTGTGTAGTTATCTATTACCCCACAGCCCTGTTTAATGCCACTTTGAAATCACATGATCGCTGTCTCGAGAGTCAGACAGATCTCTGATGTAGCGCCCCAAGTTCTACAGTTTAATACCGCTGCCATATATATGGACAGCTATGCACCTGTAGTTATATTACATTACTTAGGATCAAAAGCTAGTTGGCAGCTTTGCCAAACATCAAGCAAGTGCAACAACACAAGAGCACACTCCCTCCTTAGCTCCTTCATTGTTCCCTTTGGTCTCTTCACCTCTGCTGTTATGTCCATAGAGGCTCCTCAGCCCGGTTACATTGTCCACGCCCTGTAAGCATTATCCCACACCTCAAGCTTAAAAAAAACTCCTCTTCCTGGTGGTCCAAAGTTTACTTTACTGTCCATTAGATCACCAAGAGTTGAGGCAGAGCATTAGAGGGTAAATCAGACAACATTTCCTTCATAAAATGATTCAGTTTCAATAGTGGTGTGTCACTTAGTGCTGTAAAGCGTTGAGTACCTCTAACAGGTGATCGTACCAAGGGCACAAAGTCACATAGTGCAAGAACATGTGGAGGGGCAGCAGAGTGGGGCTGACAGAGGCACTATTCACCTGATTACAAGTCAGTATAGCAGTCTTATTTTTATAAATACCCACAGCTAAGAAGGTCACCAATGTTCTAACTTACACTCACTTACACACTTGCATTCCTGGCTTCATATGCATGATGGTCAGTTGGGTAATATACTCTAACTTGATTGACTAGCATGTCATTAATTTGTTATTGTTATATTAATATAATAATCAGGAGCCGGCATAGAGAATCAACAACATGTGCTATAATGAGACTACACCACCAAATGAGCTCCACCACCAGACATTGATTCGCAGGTTTGCATCCTGACAAACATCCTTCCATGATCTTAATCAAGTAGTTTTAGTTGCCCAATCAAGCTGTAATCACAATATTGGAACTTTGTTTTGTCATTACAGAGATTTGTTGAATGAAATTGTCAAATATGGCCATAAAATCAAATAACCTTTGCATTCAGAGAGAATTATCTCTTGACTCTACAGTCCCTCTCAGCTCTAAAGAGCGCTTTAGCGTCCTTCAGGTTATTGTTTTGATTCAGTCTTGCATTGTGGAGCATTAAAGAGCCAGATATTTCCCTCATGAGTTGGTGGAGAGAAACAAAGGAGCTAGCAGGCGAGTGAATATTGGACTTATCATGAGGTGGACGCAAACACGACTCGGTGTGAATGTTAATGCTGTTCTGTAACTGCTGGATGTGTAAATAAGAAACTGTTTGCTAACAAGTTTGCCACGGTAACTTAAACGGTGACAACGCCATAGCTTGTTTCTGCTTCCCACTCAGCGCATGTTTAAGTTTTATTTTACATGATTTATATTATTGTGTGTGTGGTAATTCTTTGAGATGTGAAATGTATGTATGTATATATGAAAAGAGTTTAAACATACTTTAGTTTAGAAGTTCATAAAGAGAAGATTTAGCGGGACTCTGTGAATAAATAAAGACAAAACACCCGCAAGCCAAAACAGTTCTCATAGTTGGGATCTTGTTTGGTATTCTTTATGTTAAGAAAAAAAAAATCAATTGAATAACTGAATAAAACAACAAAAACATTTTCATCTCACTGCCTCTTTTTTCGACCGAATCAGTGTGTGGCAAACATTAACTGGCTGTTCACGCCACGTCTGGATGATTTTATCTATTTTCATCTGAGGAAGAGTCGCGAGGGCATGAACCTATCAGAGCAGCGAGGATGGGAGGAGCGGGGACGCCCTTGGCAACTGGATGTGAGGAGCTTTCATAACCAAGGGCGGTGCAGGACGAGCGACTCCCTCTATCTGAATCCATTACTGACACACACACACACACACACACACATACACAAATACAGGTAGGCAAGCGAATGCCACTGTTTTCTCCAACGTCTGGCGTTACACTGATAAGATGAAGTTTACCGCTGAGAGGCGAGATGTAGTGGTGGAAATACCCATGACCCATGCTGCTGGAATCTGGAGGAGAGATATGCATCGCATCCAGCCATAATGTGAATTTGATTTTATGAGGAAGATTTATTGAAAGATGTCACTTGTTGGTCCAAATGTGACATTTTACTCTTTTTTTAAACACCCATTTTATTGAAGTACAAGAGGAAATTCATATACAAACACACACACACACACACACAGTTTCAATCAATGTCCTCCATCTTTGGATAATAATAATGCTTGTAACGATTGTAAAACATTCATTTTCAGCGCTGTAAGAGGGATTTCTCAGAACCTGGATGGTTGTTGTAGTCAGTTTTGAAAGAGTTTCACTATAAATAAACATACAAACATTTAAATTTTAGAGCTGTCTTCATTTTATGGCCTCAAAAATCTTTCCTTACGTAAAAACAGGACGATGATCCGTGGAGTTTAAACTGCTCTCTTGTGAAGGAAAACTAAATCGAGAGAAAAAAAGTGAAAAGTTGAGCTGATGATTATGTATCGGCACGGAAATAGTGTTTATAAAATCTAACTTTCACCTGACTTTGAGTTTTGTGTTATTGATTTTCTCGTGAAATAGCAACATTATGTAACTGTTCAACCATAAAATAACAGCTTTAAAATAATTTTGTCGCCTGACTTGTGTCACTATGCAACTTTGTGCTCAAGGTCGAGAGGAGTGCATAATGCCACACACATCACCAACTATTTCACTGATTTTTGGTGAAAAATTTATGGGGTAAAAATGTTCTTTTCACCTCAACTCTCTTGTAATTTCTGCTTTACTTGTGCTAAGCTATTTAGCGCAGTCAGTGCTGCCCGGCCTCGGAGCTCAAAGCACCGGGGGAGTGTTTTTCATTTACAAAGAGCTTTGGACTGCAGGGAGGTGGAGGTTTTCAGGCTCGGGTCCAGGGGGAGCCAGTGGGGAATGCTAAAGGGGAGCTAAACTAGTGTTGGTGCCAAAACCGGGGCCGGGCAAGCGGGCAATCAAACCGGGTCTGGCATCCTCTGTGGACATGGCAGATGCAAAGACACCCAAGAGGACGTTAACGGACTGAGGGAGTTGACTGACCAAGCAAGAGGAACCGGACAAGAGTGAATCTGGTTTGGATAAAATAAAACATGGATTTTACAGCCTTAAAAACATTTTCCTTTAATAAAAATAAAGAAACCGATGAGTACAATATAATCATACCTGCACCAGGCAACCTGTAGCTGTCTCTTCTGTACTCTACTGATAGCTGAGAGGAACAAGATCCGCATCTCATGAAACCTCTTTGTGTTTCCACACTAATTCATTCTCTACAAAGATACAGAGCATACATAGAAGCCAAAGAAAGAAAGAAAGAAAGAAAAAAAAAACCCTTTTAAAATATAACTCAACATACTAGACCTGCCGCTGTCACCCTGACAGACAGCACATGGAAGAGACGGAGGACAGATGAGAGGTATAAATAGACGTATGAAAGAAGAGAAGAAAGATGATGGAAGTGACAGCTGAGAAATCTGCATTAAAAGAGGCTGCGGATGAGACGGGGATGTAAAGTGGATCTGGATATGTGTATGCGTGTGTGTGTGTGTCTCGTGTCTGAGTGGAAGCACCATCAGGTATTAAAGGCAGGTGAAGAGAACAGACAAACTCAACCAGCGTTTCCTCCTCTGCGACCTCTAGCTCCACCTTTCTGTTACGCTCAGGACGCGGCCCTAGGGACGGCATCGTCGATTGTTCAGACTGAAAAATCACGAACAAGATAGTCTGGTAGTTTGTGATGTTGTTTTGTGCAGACATCCATGGTCGGCGGTGGGTTTTCTTTCAGTGCTCCAGCTTCCTTCCACAATCCAAAGACATTGCAGGTTAATGGATTCATTTGTGACTCTGCGTGCATGTTAATAGTTGTTTGTCTCAAGGCATCAGCCCCGTGATTAAATGGCGACTGTAGGGTGTAACCTGCCTCTTGCCTCTGCCAGGCTTCAACACCCCATGACCCTGATGAGGATGAGCAGCTATGGAAAATGAATGGAAAGATATTCATGTCCAGAGTCCGCAAATTTTCGTCTAAACAATAAACTTCATGTTATTCACTCATGTATTCACGTGTATTTGTATAATGTCATACGAATAAGGCTAATTTAGACTCCTGTTTCTCTCCTCTGGATCAGTTTCTGCCCCTTCTTATTAGCAGCAGTTTTCTTGGTGCTAAATTAATGTCTCTGGCTCTTCCTTTGATGAGCTCAGTGTGTGTGTGTGTGAGAGAGAGAGAGAGAGTGTGAGCGAGTGTGGTATTCCAAATTTCCTGCTTGGCAGAAACACAGCACTAATTAGCTAAAGAAACCTGGATGTCAGATTTTAATCAACGCTCGCACACAAAGGCTCGCACACATGCACAGATATCGTGAATCCGTACACAGCTGATCCCATCATGTGCACTGATGAGGTGCTGCCTGTCTCTGGGCTGGAGTCAATGATTACCCGAGAGTAATCACATTACTCTTCCCAAACAATACCACGTTGCTTCGCAGGGAAGTTCTTGAATTATAAGGAGCGTCTTCATTGTATTAAGTGGATCTATGGATCTTTATCAAGACATAAGATTATTATATACATATCAAGTCTGCATGTTCAGATTTGACTCGGAACTTAGAGAAGGATTATAGCCTCATTTTTGATGCTAACTGCAGCTCCTGCCTCTGCCGTCTTGAGGTTGAATGTGTTCAAGTCCTCGGATAGTCAAATTTTAAGTGCGTCCGTTAGCAGAGCATTAAAGTCTTAAGTCTTAATATTGTTCATACTCTTCAAAGTGTGATGTGAATGCTCTCTCTGAGTACGAGTTCCATTAGACTTAATGAGTAATTACTAATTGATTACCTTTTCTAAGGAAAACCCACAGCAGTGGCTGTGAGTAAACATTATTGGACTACACCAGCCTAAGTTTCAAGGCGTTTTCCTAGTCAATTATTTCTACTACTTGTCTATCCGTTTTTTATTTGTGCTTGTGTGTGTGTGTGTGTGTGTGTGTGTAGCCTGCAGCCTGCCATAAATCAGTCAGGGCCCACAGATCTGAACTAAAGTGTTTTGGAGCCTGGAGCCTCTGGGCTTTGTGCTTTTCGGTCCCAGTCGAAATACTGTGTGTTTGAAAACAGGCTTTTTTTTTTTTACACCACAGCTATGTACCAGGTGAATTTCCTTATGCTATCAGCGCAGGCTGCAAATTAAATTTACCACAATCCGGTGAATGACGAGGGTGACGCATTTGGTTCCGAGCGAAATTTGTTTATGTGAATTTTGTGTTAATTGGCCGAGGGAGAAGGCACCTAGAGAAATTAAGATAACGTGAGGTGCTAAGAACAACTTTATTACCGGAAAAAACTGACGCATGGTTCATCATCTACAGTAAACGCACACACATGTCGTGTTATACGCTGCTTCCTATTCATGCAAATAAACATCAGGTGAGAGGTATCGCACCTCTTCTATTCACCTGTGCAGCAGATGGATTTTCTTTTGTGTGTTATTAATACATCTTGTGTGCCATAACACTCTGTTTGTCTTTCAGTATTTAATGGCAGCACCTAGAAACCAATAATGAATAATTTACTTTTGTTATTTTATCTGCAGATTCATGTGAGAAAGTGGAAAGAAAATGTGTTTTTCTTTGCTGCGAGTAAAAGCAAATTATGTGGCGACAGTGATATTTAAAGAGGACGCTAAAGTGTTTTAATAATGATGTGGAACATTACTGCTTAGTGTACAGTAAGCAAATATTTGCTGTCTTTTTCTGAAGCCATGGCTTTTTTTAAATTTATTTTCCCAACCCTCTCTTGTTCCCAACATGACAATTATCTGGCAAAGGCTTAGTGTTAAAACCAACTTGAGAGTGGTTTAATAGGCAGTTTGTGAAAAGGTCAAAATGCGGACTTCCAGCTGAGGTGAAGTGACAAGAAAATTGTTGTTTTTTTTCTGGTCTCAATAACTGCTTCTTTTATATTTCTTGCTGACAAGTTTTGAAATTATAATTTCATAAGGAAGCATTAATAGAAGGCTGCGGTTCTGCACACTTCAACACGTTTTTTTTTTTGAGCTGTAAATCAGTGCTGGTGTTAATACGCACACTCAAGTGATTTAAGAAACTCAGTATTTCGTTGGCTGAAGATGGCTCAACACAACGTCCACTGTTTGAAATCATCCTGAACTTTACAAGGTCACCACTGACGCAGAGGAAACCATTTGGGACTAATTTACGTCATGACATTTCTATTAAAAAAAAGAGTGTTAACATGGGCGTCCCCCACCTTCGATTGAGAGACAAGTCTGAAACCATGTTTATTTTCAAATGCACACAGATCAAGAGGCATCACTGACAGGAGTTTATGCTATTTTTTGCTTCTACTTCTTACTTCTGCAAGCATGATTTAGGCTTGCAGTTACCCTTTGAGGTGCATTTGATAGACTGACAGGTGTCTCAGCATTTCACTGACAGAAATCGTACAGTTGCCACTTCCCTGCCTGACCTCAACCTGAGCGTGCCATTAAACAAACTCCATGAAACATCTCTTGACGATATAGGTTAGTGGTTCCCAACATGGGGTCAGCACCCCTCAGCGGTGCCCCGAATCTGAAGGATAAGACCAAAGATAATCCAAGGGATAAGACAGGAAACAAAACATGACATTTTATCTACAGTTTTCTCTTGACTTCAGACCCCTAAATGCTCTCAACACATGTCCACACATAATCTGTGATGAGGACTTACGAAAAGATTCAAAGGTTCACCAGCTCTGTCGTTTTCTGCTGTGCACGTGCAAACAGTGGGCATGAGGCTTTCGTCTCTACTTTCCTGCATTCAACCTCCCCCTGACACCTCTAACTATCTCACATTACCCTTAATTCTACGGAGAAAAACAAGGAGAAGATGCAGTGTGGGAGAAAGGGCATTAAAACCATAACGTACTGATGAAGATGCATCTGTAGAACCAAACCAGACGCACTGTGGATGATAAGAGCTCATTTTAAATCAGCCAGAGTGGACTGGCTCTCCCTGAGAAGCTGTCAAACATGTACACAGACATGCAAGAAGTAAATAGACACCTTTGATTTGAATTTGAATGAAGGTGTCTATTTACTTCTTGCATGTCTGTGTAGATACGTACACGTGAACTCTTGACTGTTTCTCAGCATTCTCTCCTAAAAGACCCAGAAACCCTACCTATGATATTAACAGTGACAGTATCATGAAGATGTTCTCTTCTAGTCTTTTGAGTCTTCTAGTCTAAATCTTAGTCTTGCAGGTTTCTGGATCAAAAAGTCAAAGAGTCAAACCTCATGGCTTCATTTCATTGACTTCAATTTCATGTCTCAAGTCTACAGCTCTGAACACAACTAATATTAAACATAAAGTACTAAGTCTTAAGATTGTTGTTGCAGAAAACACTAGTATCAGTGTACTAATATTAGAGTTTGTCGTTGGTATTATGGTTTTTGCCGTCCTCTCTGTATAACATCGCATCACTGACAAGCATCTCCGTGTTAAACAAAGAGTATTCTTTGCACAGATTCAATACTGCAGAGTATCAGTGACACAAGACTGATTGAAGACGAAAAAACCAGCATGGATCAGAGAGAATGAGGACGGCATGCTAGATTTTTGCCTGGTGCATTATATTAAAGTACATTACAAGAGTAGCTCTGATAGGGCTGAACACAAGAGAGGATTTTTCTCTTTGCCGCACAGCAGTTACATCTAACAGCAGGCCACTGACTAAAAATAATTGCCTCAAATGATAATTGCTACAAAGCTTCAAAAACAAGTAGTGCTTTTTTTTTTTTTTCTCCTTCTTCTTGGTACATTTTTTTTTTTTTCCACATTTGCAATTAATCATAGCTTCAGATACTGTGGTTTTCACCCAATTAAATGTTGTAAAACACTATGCCCTCTAGCACAAAACTACACAGCAGAGAAGGAGCTAAATGTGTTGTTCCTATCAAAAAGGGATGAAGGGGAGCAATAATTATGTAAACAGAGAATTAAATGCTTTATACTTGTACAGGAAATGAAGGCTGAATCTGACACCCCCAACCCACCAGCTCCCCCCTTCCCTGCAGCAGACACCCCTCTCTCCCTCTCTCCATCTTTCAGAATATATTAGCCTGGGCTTCACTGCTCGCTGCTAGTTGCAACATGGTTCCTCTGTGATTAGCTCCGATAGCAAGATGAGAAAAGCACGAGTCAATGCCTTTGTCCTCTGCGCCGCTGTTTAGACTCGCTACTCCAATCCTCTCTATTTAAAACCCCTTTGTCTATACAAACCAGTCCTAAGGAATGAAACGGACCATTAACAAGATTAGCTCACTCATTCTGCTGCCGACAAAGGCTGCTGCAATAGGCTGCTGATCATTAGGCTGGCAGCGGGAACAATGCTGATCTATAATCTTGTGCCGTGCTCCGATTGAACTATTGTGGCTTATTTATTGTGCTCTGAGGGAGATGACATAATGGTAGCCCTTTCTCTCCCCAAGAGAATTGCAATACACAAAAGGAGGAGGGAGGGAAGAAGAGAGAGAAAGAGGAAGGAAAGGAAGACAGAGTAAGTAAAGGAAGAGGGAGTATTAACCCCTCATTTCATCTCACTTCCAGTCACCCCAGTCAATCGATAGAAGGAAAATGGGCTCTTGAGATGGAGGCCTTTCTTTACGTGTCCCTGCAATCATCCAAGTCACAGGCAGGCAGTAAGGGAGGGCAGCTGCAGGGGTACCATGAGTTGGGCACTTGGCAGATATGGAGTTAAATTTGAAATATATGCGATTATCAAGTGCACTAACAAGTAATGTGTGTACAATCTTTGAGATGAATACTAATTTTAAACTTAATGTCCTAAAAGGTGTTTTTTTAAAACAAAAACTATAAAGCTGAACAGCATGAGCCCCTACAACAAGAGCAAGCAAATCTATTGTATCGTTAATGATCGCCAAAGGGGCATGGCATTGCTGTAGCAACATTATTAGTCCTAATTATTCTTGTGTAACAGAGAAGAAATGTGAGGTGAGAAAGGAAAGCCTTTATTCATGGCGACCACAAGAGGATGTTTGTCAGGAACACAGTTTTCTGTCGTTTTTTTCTGTTGAAGACAACCTCCAGATAACATATCTTGGTGTCAGTCCAGTGAAGGATTGCCCATTTGGAAATTGGGCAAATGCCAGAATGGCTGCCCGACTATGGACCACTTGGGCCCCACAGAGAAGGACGAAAACACAAGTAAGAAAGATGTGTCGTCAGCCCACTTCGACTACGCACCAGTTCCTCAATACCACTTCAGCTGTTGGTCAAAGTTTTGCAGCCGAAGCTTGTAAGACAGAAGGCTCTTGCTCTTGGGAAAACAAAGGCGAAGTTTGGGTTTGGCTGGGTTAGCTAATTAGCTACAACCAACGATTCCAATCTGATTTCCCAAAACAATTTCAAATGTGGACCACAGCACACTTTCCACTTTCCATCAGTCCATCTTAGATGAGTTCAGGCCTGGCATTTGTGGATGTTATTGCTGGATGGCTTTGAGTTTGCTTGCATTTGTAGATGCAGCAACAAACTGTGTTTACTGACAGTGGTTTTCCAAAGTATACCAGAGCCCATACAGAAATATCCTTACACAATCATGTTGGTGTTAATGCAGTGCTGCCTGAGGTCGAAGGTCATTGGGATTTAGTGTTGAATTTTTGCACTTGTCCCTTACGTGCAGAGATTTCTCTGGTTTCTCCAGATATCTTTTAATATCATGGGTTGTAGATGGTGAAATTCCTAAATGATTTGCAATTGTGCATTGAGAAATGTTTTTAAACTATTGGACTATTTGCCACCACAGTTTT
The DNA here is from genome assembly GCA_036365135.1 of Miichthys miiuy. NCBI lineage: Eukaryota > Metazoa > Chordata > Actinopteri > Sciaenidae > Miichthys > Miichthys miiuy. Next base: position 27,774,825 of record CM071603.1, read on the forward strand.
TTTACAAAGGGTTGAACTTCACCCAATTCTTGCTTGTGAATGTCTTAGCCTTTTTGAGAAAGGCTCATGTCGGTTGCAAAGAATCAACAAGTGTAAGCTTCTTTCTCAAGCTCCCCTTTTGCGCCAACAATCTAAGAAGGGGTAAATGTGAAAAACAGTAGGAAATTCTTGCTCCAGTACTGTAGGTTCCTCCACTTAAAATCCTAAATTGCACCTAAATACCAAAAGTCCAGTCCATTCTCCAGAGGTTACTGAAAAGCATTAAGGGAAAGGTATTCACGACATGAAAAAAGATGATATCAAGGCTTGAAGAGGGAACAATAAGGACACACTTCATCGCAAAACATCATTCATGAGGTCCATGAAACGTCACTGAATAAAGGGTTTTCCTTAACAGGCAGAGAAAGAAATTAACCGAGAGAAGTTTTAAAGCCACTGAGTATGCAAAGCCACATTTGAGCAGCTGTCCTTGTCATCCTCCGAGTCACAACAAATACGAAAAGGTCAAAACCATACCAAGTGCAAATAAAATGCTCTCTCTTTGTAAAGAATTCAAATGCCGCAGTGAATTTGAAAATGTTTGCTTTCACAGGAAATAAGCCGTTATCACTCAAGGGCGCTCATCACCTGTTTTAACATGTCAAGGTAATCACACACTTTTGGCTCTCGAACATGATTTGGCCCAATCTACTATGGACTCATTGCTCAAGGCTGACTAAACACACTTCTTTTTTTTTTTTTTTGCCTTATTAACATTAGCGGGGACAAGCTGAGAAGCTGCAGTCGCACTCAGACTAATTCCCTTATTCCTGAGAGGGCTGCGGTGATGTATGAGGGGAATGAGATGGGAGGCACAGGTCGATTGGCCAACACTGTCGCCATCACACAGTAATGAGATCTCAGGGGGGAGGGGAAAATAGAGGCCGATTCCTCCAACTCCCTCCTCGCATAATACTAATTGGCCAGAATAGGATAGGTGAGACGTAGGAAGTTTTAATGACATTATATAAAAAGTGTAGAATTTTCTCACCTGCTTCTGACAAATACCATCAGTAAGTAGAATTGATGCTGTCGTGAGTGGTTTCTGTATACTGGCTGATCAAAAGTCTGGTGGACAAGTACTATGTGCATACTTTTGGTCATAGTTTGAGCTAGAACCCTTTATTGCATTTCAGAGAAACCTTAATGTTACAGCATACAACGATATCTCAGAGAGTCCAACAACTTCCAAGTTTCCAAGAAGTCGCCTTTGCTGTATCAACATGACACAGGTATCATCAATCCCTCATGCACAAAGGGAAAGAGTTTGAAGTAGAACTTGACTGCAGGCCTGCACAGAGCCATGACTTCAACCCGATCCAACAATTTTGAGATGAATTAAAACCTTATGGCTCGACATCACTCATGTTCTTGTGGCTACACAGGAACAAATCCCTGCAGCCTTGTTGTTAAATCTTGAAGAAAGCCTTCCCAGAACAGTGGAGGCTGTTATAGCAGCAGATTAATGTCCATGGTTTCAGAAAGACATGTTCAACAATCAGGTATGGGTTGAAAGTCCGCGGCGCCAACATACTCTGATCTGGTGTCCATTTTCCTTACAGTGTATTTCACATACTGGCATGAACACATATTTCCACCATGTTTAGTAATTTTCATATATATATATAGTCCGTAATTCATATTCTGCACCTCTTGTGATAATCTGTTGCATCATTTGCATATTGACCGTGACTTCCAGAGTAAAAAAACATGGAGGTAGTGCTTCAGTCAGGTTGTATATTAAGTGTGTGTGTGTAGCATGAACCTGGAGACAATCCAGAGGCAGAAACTGTGTAGAAGGCACTTTGCAAATTGCATTGATCTCTCCAAAGACCTGCCTTCCACCTGCCGCTCATCCTAATGCCTGTGTTACAGAAGGCATCTGTAACACAGGCATCATCGTCTTTGCATTTACCTTCTCTCTTACCCTCCTGCTCTTACTTTCCTTTTCTTAACCTTACTTTTGCATCTATCGGAGTCGTTTCCAACACTCGTCTCTGCTTAATCATTGGTATGACTGACATGCTTTCCTCTGTCCTGTCCTTCTAATTGCAACATTATTAGTTGTCACGGTGATGAGCAGCAGTGCAAGTACAGAACACGACTTAATGAGTGAGAAATCATGGCGGAACATGGCGCAAAGATCAAAATGAACCGTGTTTTAATGTTTGCCTCTGTTAAACGAATTGAAAGGTGATCGAAACACCTCAAAAGGTATTCGGTTGCCTTGGCTTTTCTGGGATTGTCAAGACGGCTGTTAATTGAACTACATCTAATAATCAAAGGGAGACAATCAAACAAGAAAAAAAATATGTTTTTTAGAGATTTCAGCTTCGCAAGCTGCAGTTGCTCAATGCTGGTGGAAGCGGCGCTGAAGCTACCTTAAATCTCATCTGGTGATTTGGCTCCCTTAAAAGCGCTGATACCCCACGATGCAACATATTTTGCTGGAAGTTTACTGAGTTCATGTTTAGGCAGATTGGAAAATCAAAGGCTAATTAAGCTTAATGATGCTCCCATCACTTAGACAGCAGCCAAGCATAAGCACACAGTCATGAAAATTACATGAACAGGCTTCTTGTGAGCTAATGAGATGTCTTTATTAACAAATTACGCATGAGACACGAGGAGGGCTCCATATCAGACCTCTGCTTTTTGAGTACCGACTGATGGTGAAGTGATTGCGTGTTGAGATTCTCAGTCTTGTTAATTTATTCTTCAGATATTTTCCGGTTTAAATAATGGATTTACTGATCTTATATTTATATAAGCAAAATGTTTGTACCTACAGCAGATGTTGTACATATGAAAACATTTAGTGCTACGGGGATTTAAATGATTTATGGATGAAATAAAATGTCATAAAAAGTCAAATTTCATATCAGTACCAAATATTACCACTGTTAGGCAGTTAAAGACCTCCATGTCTCACAAGTCTTGTTTTAAAAATTTAGATGTGATTGCCGAATCTGAATTCTTTCCATCCCTTGAATTAAATCTGTGTAGTCTTAGCTCTCGACAACTTTGTGCAACAAAAGTCAAAAACAACGTATAACCATGTTGAATACACTCATGAAAAATGAGACCCAAAACAAGTGTTTCTATTTTTGTTGAGTTGAGGCAGAGTAGGCCGGGTCATGCTTTTCTCCTCCTGGGAAAAAAACATGTTTTTTGTAATTCAACATTCTTTTATAAAACTACACATTTTAGAGTGTCCTTTATTGTGACCAATCACATGTGCCGCGCTGTTTAATCAGCATCTTGACATGCCACGTCCGTCAGGTGGTCGCAGCAGAAGTGCTCACTAACACTAACGGCAAATTTCCGGAACAAAATTTGAGAGAAATTCAAGCTTTTGCGTGCACTGAAGAAGTCTTAGATCTTAGAAAACTGGAGCAAAAACAAAAGTGCGGCGTCTATGTTTTGTTGAATATAAATAAAACTCAAAGACTGACACTCAAATGTTCAGTGTGCTACAGTTTTCTTCCAGATATATTGCATATCTGTTTGACTAAATGTCACCCTGGATGATGCACAGTACATTGCTCTCTGCTGATAAAAAAAAAGAGAGAAAAGAAAATTGCAGGTTTGTGGAACAGGACCCAAAATGGAACTACAATCTCAGACTTTAGAAAATTGAATACATACAGTGTGTGTTTTCTCTCTCTTCACCTCGCTGGCTCCAGTGTAAACATGGCTGTTAATACTCAGCTGCGATGCACACTCTGGCTTGTAGAAGCTGCCAGTACTCTAACGAGTCTCCCCAGACTCCACGAGGGCCCTACACGGACCGCTATCGACTATCCTGCTTCATCTGCCCGAACCTGCAGCGACCGTCCCACAGCGGCAGCCTTCAGTGCAAATATAGTTAAATATAATTCATATGGTACATGGCTGAGTGGACACGTGAGCGTTGAGTCTAAAACCCGAAGGTCGTGTGTGTGTACATGCACGCACACACAGTGTCAGAGGGTGTGTAAACAGCTACGTAGCTCTCCACAAATATTCCCTCACAATATCGCCGGGTCAGAGAACTACATCGGAGAAACAAACGCCGCTGCGAGTCCCCGAAGTGTTTCTCTTCTAACTGGTAAACAAACATAAATGTAATTTAAGATTTGTTTTTTCTTCTCATTTTATTGTCCAGTGCAGCGCCCCATGAATGGGAAATCACTCTGATATAATAAAACAACAAGATATATGCGTACATGCGTATAGTGACAATAAAAGGCATCCTATTCTATTCCATATCACTCTTGTTGTAAAAATAAAAGAGCACTGACTGCTGTTATTCGATAACGTGTGCACACAGGGTTTATTAAAGATGTCATTTCTGAATTGGGCAACGAGTAAAAATATCTAGTTTCAGCTGAAATCAAATGTTTATCGGCAAGACGTCTGCATTGATTGTGAGAAGCAGCTATCAAGGCTGCACAGTATGGCAGCATATTACTCCCTTTAAACAGTGGAAAGCCTGTTTTTAAGCTGAAAGCTGGATATTAAACAGTAGGCTAAGCTAAGGTTAGCTTTCTCTGTTTTAGTGTGCATGGGCAGGTCCAGTTGGTAATGGACTATCCTGACATATAGGACTAAGTCTGGATCACGTGTTTTATTCATTTTTAAATAAACCTCTGTTCATGTTTCTCTAGTCTCCTTGAATCCTGCTCATGTTGGGTTCTTACGAGAATATTGAATTAATTCTGTGGACGCGCGTCAAAATAAGATCTCCTGTGCAGACTTAAGGAACTAATCACTAACACAACATTCTGTACGCCTTTCCGCTCCTGATACGGAGCAGCTGTCAAAAACACACAACTGCACTCCGTTCTGAATACTGTAACCGTTACTTTATGCAGCTACTGTGTGCATAGAACTTTGTGTTAAAAGTTGCCAATTCACATCTTTTTCAGCGACATTTCACAGATGACTCACACATCTGAAGATGCTGATGTAAGGAAACTTCTATGACTGTGAGAAGATTGGATAATATACAAAATGATGCTGAAATGAAGCTCAGCACAAGTTCAATCAGGAAGACTGTCTGTATGCCTCATTCATTCTCTGCCTCCCTTTCTTTTCTTATTAAGCAGCTGACTGTGTGCTCTTTCAGATAAAACTTCATCAGCCAATCGTGTTGTTGCTGTCAAACTTTTAAATCTCTTCTCCTCTCTTGCTGCACTTTTCGCTGCAAAACCGTTGCAACCCTCCTCCAACGCATTCACCTTCAGTTCGCCACATCATCACGTCTGAGCTCGTCAGAAAGTCCGCTCCTCGTCACATCCGTCTTCAACATTCAATTCATCCCTTCACCACCACCACCAGTGTCTAGACTCCGTCAGTCCTATACTAATCCCAGCTTCACCTCTAAATATAATGACTGCGAGGTCTAATCGCCAGAGGCTTTGCTCATTCTCGTCTTCACTGTGCACGTCACTGAACACATATGCTCAAAATGAAGTCTCTCCAGATGGAAATCACTTCAGCCTACAGTCATGTTCATTTCAGCGCCGTCGCAATCTCAAACATGATACTCTCTGAAAATGAACCTCGATAAAAGGAGGCTAATCGTGCTCAGTGGACTGTGTGTGAATCACGCAAGACTCGTCAGCTTAACCTTAAAATCTCACTGGGTTTGCAAAGTTAGAAGAGCGTAATCACAACTGGAAGCCAACACAGTGAACAGTAAAACAACTTAAATCAACTGATCTTGGTACGGACATACACTCAATGTGAAATACAAAACATTTGATCAGGAAAATAAATAAAATATATCAAATATATCAATCATTTTGACTACAATAAGGTGCGTGCCACATGCTAAAGGCTCTGTGTAAGCATCGGAGAGTGAAATGTTTTATATTCCCAGGTTACATATGACGTTTAGTCCCAACCGTTTGAAGAGTATTTGAATGACTCTGTATCTCAACGCACTGCACATCCGCTCCATGTTGAAACAGACTTTGAAATGATCTTTCAACAGACGACATGTTACTAAATTTGCTCCCTTAATTCCTAAAGCACCGCCGTTGAGTTAAGTATCCATTTCAGGATTCATTAATTTTCTGTTATTGAGGCACTTTCCCACTTTGCTTTAATTATTGACTGTTTCTGTTTTCATTTTCTGAAGATGACAGCACACAACCAACAAGTGCTTTAGCTATTATGCTGGAGTGCACTAAGAACACTCTAAAGGTCTATGCAGCAGGCTGAACGCAGGATTTTATAAGGAGCAACAGCACACACACACAAGGTAGAAAAAAAAATCTCTCATTTCTGCCCTCTCTCCCTCCCATCATCTGTATGACAATGTAGGGTCAACCCGGGGCGAGGCGCCTGGGTCGGGCGACGGGGTCAACAGGGAGCAGGGTGAGCGCGGAGGGTGAGGAGGCACACACATGGGGAAAAAAAAAAAAACAGGCTGAAACTGGTCCAGAATCAATTTTCATCATCTCCGTGGCAGCTGCTGCCTGGTTAGGTGATGTAAAGGAGGAGTGAACCAGATCAACAATGATGTTACGGAGCAGAGGAGGTGGAGGAAGGTGTGTGTTTGTGTTTGTGTGTCTGGAGGGCTGTTCCAGGGCAGGAAACTTACCTCTGCAGATGGTGCCGTTGCCCACATAGCCCGGCTTGCAGGTACACAGGTGTCCTCTGATGGTGTTGGTGCAGATGGCGTTCTCATCACACAAATTTTGGCCGCTGGCACACTCGTCATGCTCTGAGGGAGAGACAGAGAGAGACTCCTCAGTCAGGATAGCTGTGTGTGTGTGTGTCTCAAAGATGAGGAGGTCGTTGGGAAAATGCTAATTTCTGTTTTCAGCTGAGCAGTCGCAAAAATTGCGGAAATTCCACTGATGAGAGGACAGTCAACAAGCTTGTTGGCTAAGAATATCAGGTCACAGCTGAGCTTTTCCTCTGTCAACAGCCAGCTTTATAAGCATCCAACAGAAGAGCCAACACCAGTTCTACTTGGCAGGGTTAAAAAGGGATGTCAAGTGAACTCTGTAACATGAAGGTTACTTCAAACATTGACAGTCGTTACACCATTTACAGCGTTAACGTTTTCCAGCCTGGTTTGACTCTAAAACTAACATCAGGCCCGACTCAGGCCAAATCTGGTGCTTCAGGTCAGCTACTTTTGGAGAAACTCAACCTGATGTCAATCCCATCATCAAACTGGTCAAACCTGCTACAGTCAACCTGAAATATCACTGAAACTGAGCAGTATTACGGTGGAATTCATGGACTAAACTATGACACCACCGTCCTTGTTGTGCTCTAGCTCGGTGTATTTCACGTACCCCAGCCCTTATGTCTGAATCTGGCTCGCGGTCTACGCTGCAAAATAGCGACATCAGTAAGTTTCCTGACTGTGGTCGAGCGACATAGACAGTAAATAAGAGCGAGTGAGTGCCTTGAACGTGAAAGCCGGCGAATCAGCAAAATAAAAAGTTATTTTCTGATTGTTTCATGGCGGTTATGTTAAGCACACACCCCAACACATACTCCTTCCACACACCGACACACAACCCTAATACATGCCAGGTGTGCTGACTGATTGCTCAGTATCAGCATCAATTAGCCTAATGATGTTGGATTAGACACTGGTGGTGACTAAGTGAGACACAATATTAAGAAATATGTCAACACTTTCATTCACAACATTCACAAAACCATGCAAACAAGTTGAGTGCTCTAGAAGCTTTCACGCGAGTAGAGTTACATCTGCTATTAGAGAATAGCTGCTTAAAATTTCTCAATATTTTCCCATATATAATATATAATATAATATATAAGTGGATAAAACTACAGCAGCTACAGAGGTACAAGAAGATAACAGCATGGGCTGCTTGTGTTTTCTCTTATGCCGACAGAGGTTTGTGAGGACAACATGAGGCAACTTGAAAAAAAGCTCCTCCTTTGTAGTAACACACCTAGAAAAGACATCTCTGCTGCAAACCGCTCACCACAAGCGCCACAATCCATCACAGTAATGAGACAAAGCCAACGTTTGTACCTTTGCTTGTATCGCAATGTCAGTAAAATAATATAAAAACAGATAACAGCAGAATATAAATAATGCACGATGTAACCAGATCGCACTCATACATCTGATCTCTGATCACGTAACCTTCAATTAAACTGATTAATGGTTCTTACCCAGTTATTATAACTCGTAAAAACAGAAATCAAAGCAGTTAACATTGCATGATTTAAAAGGCGTTGGCTACAGATAGCTAAATAGATGCAAATTGAACCAGCGTTTCAGGACAAAGGGTGTCGTACGCTGCACAAATTGAGTTAAATAGTGATTTGTGATTCCAGGCTATATAAATAAAATTGACTCGACTTGACCTGACAGAAAAGAGCACCAGCCGAGCTCTCTGCAGCTGACAACAGAGAGTAGGACTGCCGCTGTCATGTCAAAAACGCGGATGCACAACTTTGGCATTCCCCTGCCAATACTGGGATTTAAAGTAACGTGGTCTTTCACATGGATGAATTCTTTAACCAAAAAACTGAGTTTTGTCCTGAGCGGCAATTGAGGGAAAAAAAAATGGTTTCTATTTTTTCTAAGGCTGATTTAAATTGTTTTCTCTCATTTTTATGACTTATTTATGAGGACAAGTTGGGAAAAAAAGGTTTGCTAGATGAAAAATGTGTTTTTTTTTTCTGACCTAAATTAGTTTTTAAAGAACAAACAATGACCTGACAAAAAAAAAAAAAAATCCATCCTGACTTGTTTTCACTCAAGAATAAATAATATAAAGATTTTTTCACCTGTTTTTAAGTCATAAATACAGAAGAGAAAGTTCAGACTTAGAAAATAAAGCACCAGATTTTTTTTTTTTTCTCACTTGTCCCTCACCCCTAAAATACACTGCATGCGGAACGACTCGGGAACGACTCCGCGACGGCGGTGGAGTTGATACGTTTCAATTTTAGTCAATATGTCAGTTCACACAGTCTCCAGTTCTGCTGCGACACGGCTCCAGAACGACTGCAGCGACCGGCAGCTGTGCGGGGAAGGAAATCGGCTACAAAATACAAAATAAAACCCCGGTTGATTTTCAAAATAAAATACTCTGTGTTCACCGGGGATCGAGTTTCATTACAAGACACCATGGATGAGGAGAAGTTGATTCTGGAGGTCCAAAATCAACCTATCATTTATGACACCTCACATCCTTTTTATAAGGTCACCAGCAAAAAAGATGCGGCCTGGAATGCCATTGCAGGAGTCAAAGAGACTACAGCCGGCAATATCGCGTGACTATGCGTGAATTCGCGAGTTCTCGTGATGCTCGGTGTTCGGCGGAGCCGCACCAGTGTGCATCACAAAAGATTATGTGTGAGTTGGCGGACGGCGGAGTATGCCGTCGTTCCGGAGCCGTTCCGCATGCAGTGTATTTTCGGAGTCAGGGTTTTTGTATGTCAGTGCAAAGTCAGCATTATGAAAATATGGTCAGTTTTGTTTCATTCATGAATCGCTGACTCACTGATAATATAGTGGAACACTACACAGTGCTTTACAGTATAGTATACATGCTCAGGGTCACTGTTTTATATTCTGCTGGGTATCATGAACTGCTCTCTTGATTTTTATAAGTTTGCTGTTAGCCAGGGGCCAAAAGGGAACAAGAGGCTGGTTTAGTACTGCAGGCGCTGCATGATTAACCACCGCTAAGAAACCTTCGACTAAACAGTAATTCCATCTCACTGCTCTGATAGTGTAAGTCAGGAATGTTTACATGTAGGTCCATGAGAAAACTTTAACTTTAGCTAAATATCCTTGACTTTCCTTTGATGGTTGGCTGCTTCTGCCAAGGACCTTGGAGAAAGTTTAAGGAATGGCAGATATAAGCAGCTAACTGGACTTATTTGGAGCATACTGACTATATGATTGGACAGCCGGAAAATGTGCTTAATTGGTGGTTTAAGAAGTTTATGTTGACACTTGAATCTGTTTTTGTGAAACTGGATGATAGTTGGAAATCCATTAACTCCATCCAGTTGAATCCATCAAGTAACTTGTTGTGAAAACTCATTTCACTAAGCAAGAACAATGTCAACTGAAACAATAAAAGAAATGTAACTTTTTTTTTTTTACTCTTAAAATAAACATTTCAACACATTCAACAGAGGTCTGCAGCCCCGGGGCAGTTTCCAACTTTTTGGTAATTCATCCTTGTTCAAGAAGTTTTAGAAATGAGGCCCCACAGTTCAGCTGAACACCTCCAAACATAAGGTGAATGAACCCATGGGTGAGGAAAATTTTAGCAAAGATATCAGCTGCATGCAAACGACTTCACCCCCATTTTTGTCCAATTTACAACATTTCTTGTCTCCTCTAGGACTCCGTGAGTTGGGAAGAAATTCTCTAATCTAGCATGCGTCTTATGGGGTTACACGATGTCAAGCATATCTCTTCTCTTGAGGTCACTGTTGGGACAAAGTTTGGTGTTATCTTGGGTTGTGAGAGACAATGACTTCCCTCCTTAAGATACAGAGCGACTGTATATTTATGTTTAAGGAAGCAGGGACCATTCTGATCTATGGTAACTGAGGTCAGAGGATAGGGCTGTCTCACTCCCTCGACCCAACAGATAGGCACATGACGTAGAAACCTCTACAGAGTCAGATAACTGGCAAAGGCAGCACTATTCTGAGGGCATATAGACAAGCCAGAGTGGGCAGCGTCTTCAGAATTGAGGCGTCATCATGTCATGACAAGTGTATTGATAAATCCTCCATTCACCTTGGCCGAACTTCAATAAACCTTTCAGCATAAGACATCTTGGACTTCTGTGCACTTTCTCTCCGCTGACTGAACTGACCATTGATTAATAGAACTCTCCACATCATGAGTTGTGCCACAAACCACAATGAATGATGGGAACCTTTTTCCTTCCATGACCCGTGCTCCTCTAAATTTCCCAATATTGTCCTCATACACATATGGTATGTTTAGTTTAGGGCAATTTATTTGATTTGGACATGCAACATGTATGCAAGAGATATTTTTATATATATATATTTCACAGCAGAGATATTTTTATATATATATTTCACAGCAGACATTTTGATTGTCATACAGTAAAGCACTGGTGTTACCAATAACATTAGCAATGGCTTTGTGTGCAAGTGTCCCAGTCGGCCAACACAGCGTGACAATGAGGCCAGCACGCACCAGGACCCTCAAACCGAAGCAGCTAAATGGAATTCAGCCATCATTTGTTTTATTTTGACACTTACTTTCCTACTTCCACCTCAAAATGTTCCGCATGACAAAGTCTGGATTCTGCAACACGGATTCATTGGGATTCATAAGTGTCCCATTGAGAATTCATCATGTCATCAAAAGTGAACAGTAATGAGTGATTTCTGTCAGTTCACCGTCCGGCGTTGCATCAGCCTGCTGCAGCTTGTTAATCATACCAGAATCAACATGTCACACATGACATACTACATGCTCCACTAATGAGCCCTACACCGAAAGATCCTAATGAGGCTGCTCTGGACTTGACCTGAGGCCACCATGACTCAGCTTAAGTTGCGACATGCTATTTGGGAAAATGGGAAATCTGATTTGTACATTTTTCAAAAAGAACCTGATTATGACAGCATGAAATAATAATTATGGATCTGCAGTTAGGGCATCTTCAATTAGAATCTAACATCATTTCAGATGATTATAAACAATACATCAAAAAGCAACCCTTGATGATGCTGCAGGGGGGGGATATACAACAGAGCTGCACAGCTGAAGTATCTTTTTATATCAAACTGTGAACTGTGTCTTTAAGTGCCAGACAGGACCTGGCCTGAGGCAGCCTCCGCTCACAAGGTACACACTCACTAAAACACACTCCTCATTAATATGCAAAGGTTTCGGTGGGAGTCATGACTAATACATTCCCCTTAATTAATGAGTGGTGTTCATGAAGCCCTGAAGCAACTCGGAGAAATTATTTAGCTTTTTCTCCTCCCAAGGATTTCCTCCCCACGTTGAACTATAAAGTGGAGGTGAATGTCAACAGCGCTGGCTGGATGTGTGAGAGTTTATGTGAAGGGATATAAGTAGGCTACAATAATGGACGAGTAATAGAGGAAGAGTTACATGATTAAATATTCAGTGCGCTAATGGCTGTGAGCTGACGGCGCGGAGAGCAACACGAACCAAAACACTGGTGGCCACGGCTGCTTATTTATGCTGTTTAATGTCTGCTGGGCCAACTTGAAATTATAGAGTTGGGAGTGTAAACAGACAGATGCAGAGGCTGAATTGATGGATAATGAGTAAGCGAGAAACTGCCAAGCTGAATAAGCAATAAATCCCTTATTTTGCGCTGGTTGTTGCCGCCTTGTTTTGATGGCGGCCAACAACCAGCGCAAACAGCAGCCCCACAATTTGGGCTTTTCCTGATTGTTATGAATAAATACAGGGAGAGAAAATTGAAATTTGGAACAAGATGTTGCTAATTTGATGTTTTGTTTGTTTTTGTTTTTTGTCTGTGTTAGCTGTGCCTATGATCTGTGGAGATGCAGCTGTGGTGGATGAGTTATTGTTTTTCCCGTGTGTCCTTAAAGGTATCACCAGCCAGATCTGGAACACCTGGGCGAACCCCGGTTTGCTCCATCTCCAGCATACTTTGCCTTGTTTACACTTAACACCTATACCTCATATGCACCATCTGCACTACTGATGTTACTGACTGACACTCCACATTTGCACTTCCATCCATCCATTTCCTTCTGCTTATCCGGGGTCAGGGTTGTGGTGGCAGCAGGTTTAGCAAAGCGTTCCAACCCCTCCTGGGGTATCCCGAGGTGTTTCCAGGTCAGATGGGCTATATAGTCCATTCAGTGAGTTTGAGTCTGCCCCGAGGTCTCCTACCAGTTGGACGTGCCCAGATCACATCCAAATGAAGGCACCCAGGTGGTGTTCTAATAAGATGCCCGAACCCCCTCAGCTGGCTCTTTTCGACGCAGAGGAGCAGCGGCTTTACTGCGAGCTCCCACCGGATGTCTGAGTCCAGCCACCATTCAGAGGAAGTTCATTTCAGCCACTTGTATCCGGGATTTCGTTATTTTGGTCACGACCCAAAGCTCATGACTGTTAGTTGAAGGCTGGAACAGAGATAGACTGGAAAATCTGGAGTTTTTGGCTCTCAGCTCCCTGTTCAACACAAATGGTCCAGTATGATGTCAGCAATACTGCAGACGGCACATCTGTTCACTGGTCCATCTTAAGATACATTTACAGTTATTATTGTTTAAATTACTGCAATAAACACAATAATTCATGGTCATCCACTGCATCCACCTCTGTATTTGTCATGGCATAGGAGCCACAGCAAAGCAGAAAAAAGATGCATGCCAAAGTGCTGTACAGGTTACTGACAAATGAGACTAAGATAGAGATATGATTCTAAAAAAAGGCAAATAAAAACTATAAAAGCCTCACCAAAGCTTCTTGCCCCGCACTTCAGAGCGACCACAAGGCAGAGCACCTGAGGCGAACCTCCAGGCTCAAACATTAAAAACACTCCAGCCAAGTAAATCAGTGCAAGATGAAGATCATGTTGAATTTTACAATTCAAGCGTTAAGAGCACCACTTCTCTCTTGATTGTACAAGAAATCATCTTTTCTCTCTGAATGCTGCAGCCGCTGCATAATACCCACAGTCGACTGTATGGGTTAAGTGATTGGACACTGTGAGTCGTTTGGTTAAAGGATAATTTAAAAAAAAAAAAAAGCTTAACACAGCTTTAATATAACGTTCCTTAGCCAATACCCACTGGGTAAGAGAGAGACTGCATTAATGCACCTCTCAAAAATCAGCTGTGGTAGCTGTCATTCAGTGGGTGGAGTGAAAAAATAAATTACAGCTCTCGCAGAATAATTAACGGAATGTATAAAACACCAGAGACTGATAGGATTTAACAGTTAGAGATTTCTACAATACAATAACCTAACGCGGTGATGAACGATGGTGTCACAGGAAAGTTATTACACTGACAGCAGTAAGCTCGGTGATTCTCCTGGACATAACAACAGCCTCGTCTGAGCACGCTGCCCATCTCTGTCAGGTTTGGTCTAATTAGTGATGATTATGGAGTGATGCCGTGTCAGGCCTGGACATGTTGAGGTGACCCCCCGAAGCGCTGGGCTAATGATGTGTAATGACTGATCATCAGGACGGCGGGCAGCGGCCGTCACACTCAGTATGGCTTCTGCACCGTCAACACAGTGGAGAGAACGCAGGGTAAAAGGAGGACCAGAGAGATGATTTCACGTTTCACAGAATTACTGGGACAAACAAATATGTTTTGCACTAATGACAGCACATCAGAGCTGGAGCTGTGTCCTAAATCACTCCCTTGTTCAGTTATTTACTGCTCCTTATTGGGTCGGTAGTCTAGTGAAGTTGAAATAGATATTTTAGACAGCAAAAAGTCGTGCACATTTTCTTATTGTTTGACCTTTTAAGGCTATGACAGTGCTGAAATGTTCGAGTTTCTCTATGCAAGGTGCTTCAATTTGAACAGAAAATTGGTGTTTGCATTTCTTTCTTTATTTTATTTGCACATTTACTGACTTTGTTTCAGTTCTCTCCGCTTTGCTCACAGTCTCTGTGGGTGAAGTGGAGTCATAAAGCCTCAGGATGAATGCTAATTTCGCTCTCAAGTTGAAACATTTTCAATGCACGGACAACTATTTGCCTTCATTTGCACCGCCTAGAGCTAATCATTTGTGTCCACTCCCCTCTTCACATCCACTTTTAATCACGCCGCCTGTAAAATTAACTTCATGCTCGGTCTGAGTTAAACACTTAAATAAAATGTGAGGAAGCAGTGATGGAAAGTAACTAAGTATATTTAATTAAAGTACTGTTGTACAATTTGCGGTACTTCCAATTTCTGCTAGGTTTTACTTCTACTCCACTACGTTTCAAAGAGAAATATTGTACTTGCAAGTTGAAGTATAAGATCTAAGACTATTCTTCTATGCATGCAAAAGCTTGATTTTCCATCCATCCGTCTACTTTCCGTAACGCTTATCCTCATCAGGGCTGTGGGAGATGGTGCCAATCCCAGCTGGCTATGGAAGGGGACTGTCTCCCTCCGGAAAAGGGGTGAGAGGTGCGGTACACGCTGGACAAGTCGCCAGTTCATCACAGGGCTGACACATAGAGGCATCCATTCACACCCACGGGCAACTTAAAGTCACCGATTAACCGATAAACCTTGCATGTCTTTGTTCTGTGGGAGCAAGCCTGAGTATCTGAAGAGAACCCATGCAGACATGCAAACTCCATGCAAAGGCCCCAGCTGTGGTTTGAACATCTTGCGAGGTGACTACTATTTTCTCAAACTTTTGTTAAATGTGTCAAAATGCATGTTAGTTAGCACTTCCATCCACTTGAGAGACGGTATGACCCACGATACTTCTACTTCCCCGTCATGCCAACAACCTTCTTCCTGAACTATTGTTCAGACAGGAAGACAGGAAGCTAAATACCTCAAATGTTTATTGAAACAAATCTATTCATAGTGTGGCATAAGTAGCTCTGAAAGTGTGAAATTCAATGTAATTTGTGTAGAAAGTACAAGCAGAAAACTAATTTTGTCGAGTGCAATACATTGCGTACTTCTTACTGAGGGCCTTCCTAGCATGCTATTAGACACAGCAGGGTTTTTGCTTTTACTGTTGAGAGACCTCGCTCAATCAAAATATTGTAGGACCACTGACTGATTTGTTGTCAGTGTGTGTAAAAGACCCTGTTATCAGCTATTTTACAGCCAGGCGCAATAAGAGATTCAGAATCACATTGATTTTTTTTTTTAGCCTCTTTAAAACAAGCACTATCTTCCGTAAATCCCTGTTTCATATGTTTGACGCAGCCGTGTCAATCGTGCCGAGAAACATTAACGTTACAGTTTATCCACCATTTTCTTAGTGTAATAATAAACGGGATGTCACTGGGTTTTAAGCTCTTGGTCAAACAAAGAAGGACAACTGAATATGCCAGCTTACTATTTTTGGGAATATCTGACAAATATGTATCTATTTTATAGACTCACAATTATAGAATTGAATGAAAATATTCATTCGTTGGCCTGCACAACATCACAGCATTCTTACATCCGGCTTGTTTGTCTGCAAACCAATCAAATCATGACAGACGACTAAGAGCGGAGGCTTTAAATGCTGCACCTTACTCATGGAGATCAGTTTGAAGGGGCGGTTTTGATTCTGAAGAGGGGCTTTTGCAAACCACAGTATTGTTAGCGATGCTGGTTTTGTAAAGATAGCTGGAAATTGGTCTGACAGTGATGCAAGAGAGAACTGGTCTTTCTCCATGCCAAGGACAAGATAACAAGGTAGTTTGGGCACATAATGGCAGAAAAAGCAGCATCATGCTGTCATTTTGGAACAGAGTCGTCACAGAAAAGCCATTACTTTACCAGAGAGATGATCGGAAAAAAAAAAAAGTTACATCGTCTGTTCCTTTTTTTGACACCAAAGAAAAGACTACAGGTGTCCAAAAATGATGCTACTGTGACAGTGTGTCCTTATGTATCTGAAACTACACAAAGAACTTTGGAGTGACATGGCAGTGGCTTATTTTGTTGGACTATGAGTTCAATTACAGTCATTATTACAGTGTTACACATGTAGTCCTGATTTAGATTCAGTAATGCCTCTGTTTTGATGTATTGTCCAGTTAACTGGCTGCATGGCATCCGCCCAGAGCCTTTAAAAGCTCTTTCTACACACTAACAATCTATCTTCCTGCAGCAGTGTCTCCACAAAACGCATTATCTTTTAATATCTTTGAACACACGCCCTCAAACAGGAAAAATGACGTCACTTCGCATTATGTTTTTCATGTCACAGAGAAACTAAACTGAAGTCAGTGTTGTTTGTGACATGGAAATGACGTCTGCTGACAATTATTTCCTCATATTTCTTCTTCAGCACCTTTTTTTTTGTTAATGGTCTCGAAAACTTAACAAAAAAGACAGACTCTGTGTGTATTAGAGGATGTATGAGTAAAACCAACACCTCGTGATTCACTTTTACTTTGTATAATAAATTTCTAAAACATGTCCTCATCTCTTAAGCCCCTAGCGTTGTCACGTCCAATAATGTCAAGCAGAACACTTCAGTAATGTGAAATTTAATGACCAGTGACAAGCCCATAAAAAAGAATAGATCACGGCAGGATTTTTCAAGGGTTCTCGCTCTCTATCTTTTTTTTTTTTTTGTTAAGTTCAAAGTCGTCATGCTCACTTTCTGCCTCAGCCTTGCTGCTCACCTTGACGGGATGTGAACTCAGCAGAGATCTGTCCCGTGTCACAGGGGAAAAAACGTATTGATTGCCTGTCATAGCATTTAGCACGGAGGGAAACTTCTGATTTTCCGCAGTAATCCATGTGGAGTTCAAGAGGCTGTATTCATTTGACCCGTCAGTAAATGAATTCAACCTTACGTAGCTGCTTAGCAATACTGCAAGCATGTGTGCTCAGAAGGAAGATTTTATTATTAAGATTGTATTAAGATAAAACTGGGCTTAAAGGGCTCTTTGCATAGGTCAGTGTCAGGGACCTTTATGTATTCTGATGACTTTTTAAGACTGCTCATTTAGATGTCTCTTTACCCCTCAGGTACGTCTACCTGAGATATTTTTCTACCCAAAAATTTCCAGGAGTCACAAAAATACAATCCCTGTTCCTAGAGTTATGAAAATATTCTAAAGGGGGTAGATTAAGCATGCCTGAGTGTCTGACAGTCTTGATACTGTTGTTTCTTGTCCAACAATATGAGACCTGAGACTTTCACTTCAACTCACTTTTAAATCGAAACAAGCCATAAATAAAGAATTGAATGTGTCAGTTCTCCATATAAGGTTGTCAAGGAGACTTGTTGGGAAACAGTTGCCTTACACATTCAGCAGATATCAAGGATGTGTAAAGACAACTGGATACAGCGTTGGAGCTGGGGCATTCATGCTGTCTGCTGCATCTTAAAACATTGATACAAGTGGTAATGAAGCTGAAAGATGCTCAAATGATTGGAGGTAATGGAGAACTGCAGTGCTGGATGATGATCCATCTTTCAACAGAGAACCTCTATAGGGGTCCTATGGCGCATTTAGTAAGGCACACATGAAAGACCTATTTCATTGGTTGGGGGTGGCAGCAACAACCTGATACTGTTGCAGTGGCTCAGTTAGCATACTCCCATACTTACACTTGCTCTTTAAGAACATAAGTGGCTACATGGCAGAACGGGGTACCTCTGGCATTGTGAAAATGGCGGCCAAGGAAGCAGCTGGAGCTGAAGCGATTCTAGTGAAGACTGCAATATAAAAATGTAAGTTGTATATATGTTTTATACTTAGAGATCGGCAGTCAAATGTTGGCGCTAAAGCACCACCTCCTTACAATTCGCTAAAGAAGAAGAAGTAGTGGTAAATGGTGTACCCTGCTGATAATAGCCCACAACTATAATTACACAGAAGTACATTGAGACACAGCATGTGGCTATACGGTCTAATATCACCTAAGAATAAGTAAAACCGGGTTCCACGACATCATTTACAACGCCACATTTCCACCTATACTGTTTTTTCCCCCTTTAATTACATGGCAAACAGATCACACTTTCATACCAAAGTGCCTTACAATATGTCTCTCATTCACCCACGCTTCAAAACGCACATTCAGAGTAAAGGGACCTTTTTTGAAAGGATTAGAGTTTGATGATCTGACATCCGAATGCATGGCTGCCGTGTCACATGACATTATTTACAAGAAGCACTAAAGACCTGGCACTTTAAAACATAAGTGCTTCCCAATGCTTGGCAAATATGTTAATTAACGTCATGAATTTCAGTCGCTTCTCGTGTGCCATTAGCGCTTGGTTTGCTTTATAGTGTCCTGACCACCCAGTTCATATCTTCTCTGTGCGTAGCCGCAGCACTGATAATGTAATTCATTTATTTCCCGATGAAATATACAGCTCTCGGCAATAAAGATGCTTAGGCTGCAATTCGCATTAATGAAAGCATGTTCCATTAATGTGCCCTGTCAGTAAACATCCATCCCATAGCATACAGTGCATTATTATTCCGCACGTCTCCATGTGTGCCAGGGGAACAGGAAGACAGTGCATCCAAAGAAGAAGGCGATGAACAGAGAAGCTATGTAACAGTCTGCTGAGGGGCAGGAAGATGCACTCCTTACATCAAATCTTTATGGGGGAAGCTAAATATAAACACCGGCTTCTTAGAGCCAATTACAAATGGATGCATGTGAGGACTAAGGAAAACTTATCGGACTCTTTCCCAAAACTGTGTCTGATGGGCTTCTTAAATTGGCTGGTGCCGAGCCAACCAGACACCGTGACCTCCATTTTTGAAGAGTTAATGTACACACGGAGGGTTGCCAAGGTTTCTAGGCTCGTCACACCTGAGTTCCACATTCATTATATGTATAATTGGAATTGGATTTGATCAAATTTTCATTAAACATATAATGTGTCTTGAGGGGGGATGCAGCCTTTTCCAATGCGAGAATTTTCCAGAATATATGTAGCAGCTGGTGCATGAAATTAATGGCAGCTTCTTTTGGTCAACCACACGGCCGAGCTTGAACATATTGTTTAAGACAGCAGGTTGACAGGGACAATAAAAAAAGTCAAGTATTGATCGGCGTGAGTGCAGATGAGGATAGAAGAGACATATACATTAGAGGATGAAAGGAAGCAGCAGGTGATGTGGCCGCTGTCTGAATAAAGTATTAGTCAGCTAAAAGCACTTCAATCAATACAGTTAAAATAACACCAGCAAGTGTTTATGTCAGCTAAAGGAACAATAAAGGAGTTGCAGGTGGACAGAATAATGATATTGATTTGAGCTTGAATGATTTTTAAATCAATATCCAGTCATTTATTAGGGTTTTTTTGTTCCCTTTTCCCACAAACACTTATAATTAAAATCCATGAAATCCCTCAAAAGAGGTGCGCCAAAGATTATATGAAGAAAGAAGCAAGAGAAACACTTCTATTTATGCGTCTGCCAACAATCAGCCATTGCCAATATGTTTATAATACACCATATCAGCCAGTCAATAGTACTGTTCAGATTGTAAACTTTCTTATACCACAGCGTCTTTAGTCCACCGGGAGGAGTATAAAAGCTGCAGCTTGGCGGTAACTGAGCTCTTTAATCTATTAGAGAGTTCAATGTCTTCACCCAGTCATACGGTGTTCAAAGCTACAGCTTCTAATAGATAGGAATTCATTTTAAAACGGCTATACTACACTTTATCTCCAGGCCTGAGTTGAACCTGCTGTTAGAGTTTATTTACAGGATGGAGCCGGGGATGAAAGAAGGACCTTAAACCTCTCATTCTAGAGGTTTAAGCTGCTGTAACTGCGAGCCTTATCAGCGCCTGCTTAATGCAGAAAAAACAATTCTCTTAAACCCAGAAATCATACGATAAGTACGCAGCGGGAGTGAGACAGCCACTTCCAACTACCTATTATTACCTATGGCAGACAACTATTATCCTCCTGCACGTGAAGTCAGAGATCATAATGACCTTCCACAGGGGAAACGTGGTGTGCACTGCACCATGAAGACAAAGGGTAAACACAGGCATCATCTATAGTTTAGGGGACCGGAGTCTAATCTCAGCACATTAATTAATTAAACAATGATTCTAGTTTTTATTCTCTTGACAATGAATATCCATTTTATCAGATTCCTTTATGTGTACATAGCCAGTAAAGCTTTTACATTGCTCCAAACTGCAAGGTCGTTACAAGGACACATCTTCCACGGAAAGGTCTGATCACTGTGGATGTGTTTTGGCATTACAGGATTTTTGATTTATTTATTCCATATTTGATCTTAAATACAGAAATTACAGAACCACAACATCAACAAAACTTGAATTTTCTCATTTTGTTTACCTGAACGCAGAAGCACACAACATAGACAACATACACATAGAGTACATTGTACTTCCAGAGTAACAATCAGAGCTGCGGGACAAAAAAACGGGCATTGTCGTTGCTTCTGAAGTGGAGCAGCTCTTTTGTTTTTTAATTAATAGAAATAAAAGCGTGTTTGTTAGCACGAGCACTAACAGCTCAAACTCCCTGAAAAGAAAGTCAGAGGTGCCCCGAGGGCTCAAGAACACCAGTGAAAGCTCCCGACTCGCTGTTTGACAATAGTTTTTGCAAATTGAAAATGTGTTTACTGTAGGTATATGCACCACTAAGCACACCAACAGACATGATAAGACCCCAAAGGTTTCTTTATCATTGTTGTTTCTGTGCTGTATACTACATAATGTACCGGAAATTACAGGTCCAGTGTGCAAGATTTAGGGCCATTTATTGGCAGATTAAGTTTGAATAGTCATATTGAATAGTCAATAAGCCGAATCATTAACTTTTTGGTACCTTACAAGGAGCCCTTTATAATATATAATGGAGTCCAACGTGTTGAACGGCCATGTTTCTACAGTAGCACAGAATGGACAAACCAAACTCTGGCTCTAGTTAGCCTTGTGATTCACAGACACCGTAGCTTCTTCTACACAATTGGATGAAAGGGTGAGGCCAGAGCTACAGTATATTTAGTTGGTTGCAATTTGCAACTTCACCACTAGAAGCCACTAAATCCTACACACTGGATCATCAATGTGATCAATGAAATTACCAAATCCAGGGTCAGTTTGTATTCCACCCGTTCTACTTAACAGCTAATGGGCAACATCTGACCTGGACGCAACCTCTGAATGGCCCAGCATACATAAATCTGATATATGACAAAATCAAATAACTACATATATTGCGCGGGAGTAGCTAATGAGTGAGCCGTCTCGCTTCCATCCCATCTTTGCTGATAGCAGCACACGCGCAGTATCGATCGAGTGGGATGTTAATGGATGTAACACACTGGCAATCGTATCCGTCACCAATCGTTTTCTCCTGGGAGTTAGAAGCTTTTCAAAACATCTGGCTAATGACAGTCACAAGTAGGGAAGTGCTCAAGTGAAAGTATGACTCTGTCAACACTAAAACATGAAACTGACAATGGAAATTGTCAGTTTAACGCTGCCTGGACTGGCAAGTACTTGTTTATTTAAATGGTACTGCTGTCTCCAAATGTCAAACCAGCGTGTTTGACTTGAAATTAGTAGTTAGGAATATTATATTCACCGAGAAACAGAAAACTTTCTGGACAAACTTTTTTCGAGGGAAACTAAAGTGCAGAGTTTGATTTTATCTTCCATTCGGAGCAATATAACCCCGGTGCGGTCATGCAACAGCCGAGAGAGAACAACAGCAGCTTCCCTTTGTATATTGTGGCAAGAAAATAAAAAAAAAAAACATGCAGAGGCTCTGAAACCATGAAAGAATGCATGCTGGCTGTAGTGGAATAGGAAAATGAAATTAAAAATAGCGTGACAGTCCAACACGGCGTAACCTCTATTAGAAATGTCTCACATGTAAACTCTGAATAAGGTTGAAATTCTAGATGCAGATATTTTTGAAAAAAAAAAAAAAAATGATGTTATGTCTATAGCAGTGGATGAGTCGCACAATGGTGCATGTGTTTTTTTAATGGCAAATGCTGCATGAAGGAGGAGTGGGCTAATAGGGGCCAGCACGGAGCGCTCGTAGATGGTTCATCCAGCCATGAGAAAGTCCAAAGGAAAAGGACATCATAGTCTAACCCACATGGTTTGATGTATGTGATCTCCGGAAAGTGCAGGGTTGCACCAAAGAAAAAAAAATCTTCACATCAAATGTTTTCAACAACAAAGCAGACAAAGTCATCCTGGACTAACAGTGAACTGTGAACTGATGTGGGCTGCATAAACATGGATGTGATGACAGCTCTGTGGCATTCTGAGAAGGTGAAGTATAAGAAGCTCACACTTCCTGTCACCTCTCTTCTTGCCTCTGTCCATCCCTCTGTTTCCCCAGAGCTGCTTGCCTGCTTCCATAGAGGTGAAATCAAGTGGAACCACAATTACTGCAGCCTCCTATTGTTTACTGTCTTCACAAAGGACAGGCTCCCCCGCCAGGCAAGAGAGAGAGAGAGAGAGAGAGAGAGATGAGGCTGAGTGTTCAATGCAAAAGGTGATACATGATGTGTCTTGTAAAAAGCTGCAATAGGTGACATTTCATTCCTCTGAGGAAGGAGCTGCTCAGATTGTAATATTGAGAGACTCTACGCTGCCTACAGTGATGTAAGTTTGTGGGTGGATGGAGCTAAATCCATCTATAGTACACTTCCACACACACACACCTGACCTGAAGAGAAAACACAGGAGCAAAACACATAGCTGCCATCAGTGATTGTCATCAAACACATTTCTCCGGCCGTCCCCGTGTTTTATTTCGTTCCTGCTTGATTGTCACGGTTCAGGTGACTTACTTATACGGCTGAGTGAGGATACGCACGTGATGTCACTGTACGGTCACTCCCATCTGAGCGGCAAACAATAGAACCTGCATTGTGTGTTCACACACCAAAAGCAAACTAACAAACTAACAAAAAAAAACAAAACATGGAGAAGTCTGCTGAAAATTGTGAATTGTGCACAGACTGCGTAAAAAACACGGACTGCTAGTACGTCCTTGTCAGGAAACATGAAAAGAACATTCTATCACCAAAGCAATCCAGCTACAACAGACTATACAACTGAAACCATAAATAAACCACAGCAGGTCCTTCGACGCAGCCTTGCATGCTGTAAAATCAAATCAATTTTATTTATATAGCTCAATAATCACAATTTGCCTCAGGTGGCTTTACAATCTGTACAGTGTACAACGCCCTCAGAGCTTAGAGCCTCATAAAAAAATACTTAAAAGGGGGGAAATTTCTCTATCACGAGGCTATAAATAATCAGAAACTGTCAATTTGTTTTAATTTGGGCAGACCAACCTCAAACAGGGCTGAGTGTTAATGGGTTATAATAGGATAAGGTACCTACAGTATGTGCCTTCAGGCTCGGTTCAGGGTGCCATTAGTTACCCTACCCTATATACAGTATATATCTGTCAGGAAGCTCAATATCTGGCCACGTTTCAACATCCACAGACCACAAAATGTATGGTACACCATGTGGATTGATGATTATTATGAGGAGGTGATACCGCAGACATCAATGCATAGCATAAAAGCTCCACATTGCGTTAATTGAGTGTGCGGCGCACATATGTTATCCACGCTTATTATTATTGAGTGTGCACACTATATGTTATCCACCGCTTATTATTATTATTATTCTTACGCCTTTTTTGGCTCTACTCCTCCCAGAGTTTTGTCGACACAAAAAAGGTATCAAAACGACTCGGCTCGATTGCTATGTCTTTTCTAAGAGTTTGCAAACGGTTTTGCGAAACGCCAAAACCACGCCAAAAATGAATGGGTGTGTATTGCGTGAGCTAGAGTCGTGATGTCATCGCTAGAGTGGAGAGGAGAAAAATTAATCGAAAAAATTTGTAAATTGCGAGCCGCAAATGTCACACTACAGACATGATTTGTACATCAAAACGTAGGAAAATTCGTGTCGGTCGCAGTGATAACACTACTGAAGCTGTCAGTGTTATAGTTTTGGCGGGACACGCAAAGATTCGCAGCAACACCCGTGTTTTCCCAATCTACTCCCATGTTAATTTGAGAGGAGAAATTTCCAGAAGGGCAGGAGCACCTGCTCTTTACCACATGATTGAGGCCAGAGTTTTTGACATTTAGCTCTCAAACTTGACACAGAACTGGTCGACAAGATTCCCCCGCTCACGGTTATTTCGGCTTTTGGATCGACACACCGTTTGGGAGATTTCGCCAACCGTTCGAGGGCTTCATTTGGAGATTTTCTGTGTCACTCAGGGAGACACAGAGTGCATGTTTTCCCAATCTACTCCCATGTTAATTTGAGAGGAGAAATTTCTAGAAGTGCAGGAGCACCTGCTCTTTACCACATGATTGAGGCCAGAGTTTTTGACATTTAGCTCTCAAACTTGACACAGAACTGGTCGACAAGATTCCCCCGCTCACGGTTATTTCGGATTTGGATCGACACACCGTTTGGGAGATTTCGCCAAGCGTCGAGGGGCTTCATTTGGAGATTTTCTGTGTCACTCAGGGGGAGACACAGAGTGCATGCACGCACCTGTGCCTAATTGCTCTGACCTGCAGCTCACCCTGGTTGCTTGGCAACCTCAAGCCTGCCTCTGACTGACTTTGCTGAAGTCTCTTGATCTGAATTTGCTCAGCAGTGTGAATAATAATGCATGGGGACGACGGGGCCAGAGTGGGCACACTCAAAATTTCTTTAGAAATTTTTCTAGTTATTATTATTATTATTATTATTATTATTCTTACGCCCTTTTTGGCTCTTCCTCCCAGAGTTTTTGTCGACGACACAAAAGGTATCAAAACGACCCTCGGCCGAATCGATGCTATGTCTTTTCTAAGAGTTTCGCAAACGGTTTGCGAAAATCGCCAAAACCACGCCAAAATGAATGGGTGTGTATTGCGTGAGCTAGAGTGCGTGATGTCATCGCTAGAGTGGAGAGGAGAGAAAAATTAATCGAAAAAAATTTGTAAATGTACGCGCAAATGTCACACTACAGACATGATTTATACATCAAAACGTAGGAAAATTTGTGTCGGTCGCAGTGATAACACTACTGAAGCTGTCAGTGTTATAGTTTTGGCACACGCAAAGATTCAGCAGCACCCGTGTTTTCCCAATCTACTCCCATGTTAATTTGAGAGGAGAAATTTCCAGAAGGGCAGGAGCACCTGCTCTTTACCACATGATTGAGGCCAGAGTTTTTGACATTCAGCTCTCAAACTTGACACAGAACTGGTCAGCAAGATTCCCCCGCTCACGGTTATTTCGGCTTTTGGATCGACACACGTTTGGGAGATTTCGCCAACCGTTCGAGGGCTTCATTTGGAGATTTTCTGTGTCACTCTGGGAAAACATGCACTCTGTGTCTCCCCTATCTACTCCATGTTAATTTGAGAGGAGAAATTTCTAGAAGGGCAGGAGCACCTGCTCTTTACCACATGATTGAGGCCAGAGTTTTTGACATTTAGCTCTCAAACTTGACACAGAACTGGTCGACAAGATTCCCACGGTTATTTGGATTTTGGATCGACACACCGTTTGGGAGATTTCGCCAACCGTTCGAGGGCTTCATTTGGAGATTTTCTGTGTCACTCAGGGGAGACACAGAGTGCATGCACACCTGTGCCTAATTGCTCTGACCTGCAGCTCACCCTGGTTGCTTGGCAACCTCAAGCCTGCCTCTGACTGACTTTGCTGAAGTCTCTTGATCTGAATTTGCTCAGCAGTGTGAATAATAATGCATGGGGACCGGGCCAGAGTCGGGCACACTCAAAATTTCTTTAGAAATTTTTCTAGTTTCTGCTAATTTTCAGCCCGTACTGAATCAAAGCAGCGAACCGAACTGGACAGAGCCTTGCTAATAACTTGACAGAACAAGAAACCGGTGCTTGTGTCTGTGTGTGTGTCCTGCTTAACGTGGCACCACAGACGACAACATCATTACCAAAAACCCCTAACCCTAACCTAAGCAGACACAATGATGGATAACAATAGAGATTTCAGCACAATGCCACAATTACAAAGCTAATGCGCAATCGTGTTAGCGGTGTGAAATATGAGCAGTCGCCGCCCAGCGCCATGAATGCTAACTCTGTTTCATATTCATGCAGAGGATCCGAAACCCTCCAGAAGAAGCTGAAGGGAAGCAGGAAGAGAGGGGGGAAAAAGAGGAGACACAGAGAGGATTTATCTCTCCCAGCAGATGTAGAGAGTGCTCCTAGGGCTCCCAGTCAGCAGCCAGGACAGTTTACAAGCTGCAAAATAGATTGATTGTCTATGGATCTCTGTCCCTGCGTGGCTGCCAACTGTGAGCTAATTAAAGAACACTTCTCTGGAGAAACACTGAGCAGCAACCAAGCGCATCCTATTCCCCCTCTCGAGAAAACGTGTTGCTCTAAACCCCTTCAGAGGAAAAACATTGTAAACCAGCTATGCCAGGTGTCATGGTACTGTATGTTGTGAAACAGCTTGATTCAGAAAAAAAAACATGTTTTTTTGCATTGTGCATGCATACCCTGCCCTGCATTCAGCGGCGAGGAGGTCAGGGATGTAGAGAAAGCTGGATTTATTTATTTATCAGAATATTTACTGTTGTTTTTTAACACTGAATGGCTGCAATCACCCATCATTCTTTCGATCACATGCTGATTTTTTCAGCCTTTTGAAAAGACAGTTGCTGAGGCATTCACCAATCAGCTCGCATTCATTTCTCGGCACTCTTTAATTTCAGATAACAAAACATAGCAAAACCAATGAGCAAAACCAGTGTAAGGTAGGGATACAGCTGACAAAGAGAGGAGGCGATGTACAATATCTTGACTTTCCTAATATGAAAAGGTGGAAAGTAAGGATATAAGTACAAGATTCAGACAAAATTCTAGAGCTTACTCTTTTACATCGTCACATCTATATTGCTAAGGTTTATGTGCAATTTCCAAAAGTGCAGATTCAATGGATTGTGGATTCAGGCAGCCCTCACACAGTGTGGTGGAGTCCGAACATTTGGATTCAACCAATTCACAGCCTTCGCATTATAGTTTAAGATGTCAGCAGTGGTTAGCATTGTCGCCTCATAGCAAGAAGGTTCTTGATTCTTGTCTGGGGTGTACCCAACCTCTCGCCCAATGCCAGCTAGAATTGGCAGCATCCCCCCATGACCCTGATAAGGATAAGCGGCCATGGAAAATGGATGGATGGTCGGATGTCCTAACCTTTACTAATTAGCATTAACAAGGAACAGTTGAGGCTGGCTGAGATTGTGGAGCCACAAAGTGGTTAGGAGCAGTAAGGGTTTCAGTTGCCTCAAGGGGATCTTGGCAGTGCCCAGGAGGTGAACCAGCACCTCTCCAAGCTCCAGGATTGTGGTCCTTGCTAGAACTTACTTGAACCAGCCGCCGACAACCCAGCCTAGTCCCCACAGACTGAGCTACGTCATAGACATGCGATGAGTGAGTCAGTAATGTTTGCATGCATGCAGACATACCGGTGCAGGAGTATTCGTCCACTCTGATGAAGCCTGGCAGACAGTCACAGCGATGGCTGCCGGGCAGGTTGACACACGCCGTGTTGGACTGGCAGTAGTGCATCTGGGTCGCACACTCGTCGATATCTGTGGACAAACAAAGCAGATTCAGTGGATTGATAACTCAGCAGAGTGATTCCTCAGGCAGCTGGTGAAGCAGTTGGATGAAGCTCATTGAGCTGCGTTGCATTGATCTCATTACATAAGCGTGGTTGCTCATCCAAAAATGGTCCCCAAAATTGCCTCAACTCATCAATCACTCAGACAAACAAGACAGCTTTTTTTCCACGGGGCGTGTTTTGCTTGCTTAAATGTATAAATTACAGTGTTTTGTTGAGTTAGGGCAATGGCGAAGAGTACGAGACAAGAGAGGACGAGAAAGAAAGTCAGAGATTGAGAGGAAACAACAGGGACCAGAGAATGGGGAGAAGACAGGAGAGGAAATATCCATAATGTTCTGCTAATATGACACATCGCAGCTTCTTTTAATACACAGAATCTGTCCCTCCCTAATGTAGCTTGAAAGACATTGTATGAGCGTTAAAACACAGGGAGACGTTAGCTGAGCCGGGTTGACTGCTGATAAAATGGGATCGGGAACACACAAGGGAGGTGTTATGCAGAAAGGCCTAAATTTACGTGTGCGAGCGTGTACAGTACGGAGTATTTATGGGGATGTGAGCAGCAGAGAACCAGTTTCCCGAGGCTAAGGGGCCTTTCCGCCACTTAAGGGAGTCTGTATGCCACACTTCAGGGAAAGAGAGAGAGTGAGAGAGAGATTTCCATATCCTCTCTTTGGATAAATACATCCCAGCTTTGAGGTTTTCAGCTCACACTTTCCCCTTACAACAGAATGAATTATGTAATTGACTCACATGCAACACCCAGAGGTTTTTTTTCTCTGGAAATTTCATCCTTGGAGAGTGTACAGTAAGAGCGTTGAATTGCACAATCAAAGAGAGACGGATCGCGTATTCAGGCATACAAAGGCTCGCTGGCCTTCAGCATAAAAAGCATTGATCTGCTACATCAAAAACGTTGAACTTACTCGAGTGCTTTGAGGCTGCGTAACAGTACCTGAATCCAATTTTCATCTTGTCCTGAAGCACTACTCCACCCAGAAAGCTGCTCATTTGATCACCCCTCATTGGTGCAAGGCGCCGAAGCGTTGTTAAGGCCCAAAGATGGCCGTCTCGATAATTCAAACTCGCTGCTTTTGTCCGTTTTCGTTTAACGTGGGAAAAGCATCTACTGTCATGTCTGACGCTTGATGAGGCTTTCTGATATCTGTCCTTCCAAGGTCCTGTATCCCCAGTGTGTGTGTCTATGTGTCACTGTGTGTCACTGTGTGTGTGTATGTCTGTGTGAGTGTTTGCGTTCGCCCTCTGCAGCCTCCTCTGGGAGTGTTGTAGCAGGTGAGGTCTGCTGACAGAACTGGAACTGTCATTTCACACAGGGGGGAATTCATTTTTCTGGATTTGCCGGTGTGTCTCCCTCTGTCTCTGCCTCCCTCCTCCTCCTCCGCAACCCCAGACCTCCTCCTCCTCCTCCTCCCTCCTCCCTCCTCCCTCCTCTCTCCCTCATCTGAGCTCACTTTCTTCATCTCTCTGCTGCTTTATTCATGCTGTGATGTAGGTCAGGGCTGGAGAGGAGAACCGCTAAAAATAAGGCAGGATAGGACTATGTGTGCATGTGCATGTGCATGTGCATGTGCATGTGCATGTGTGTGTGTATGCATGTTTGCGCTAGCTCATCCCCTTGTGTGTATTATTTGTGTGTTTCGGGGAGAGAGACTGTCTGGATGTTGAATGTTTGGATGCTGTGAGGCAGAAACAGAGGCAGCTCTTCATATTCTTTTGTGAGTGTGTGTGCACTTGTGTGTACGTGCAAATTAGTATCTGCATCAGCCCTTACTGTACAGAGGTTAATGAAAACAGCTTTCTATCCAACAGCAATATTATCTCCTGCTGACTGAAACTATTTTCTTCACTCTAATCAACCCAGATTCGGTGTTTGTGTGTAATGTGTGTGTGTCCAGCCGCAGCAGCAGCTGATGAGTCTCTTTGAGCATCATTTTTTGGTCTGTTCTTGGTCTAAGCTGCTGCCTCAGACTAAGAACGAAATGGAAACAAACAGAAATAAATGGCTGTCAGGACTTCAGAAGTTTTCACCAGATTCTTCTTCTATGTTTATTTTTTTC
The DNA here is from genome assembly GCA_036365135.1 of Miichthys miiuy. NCBI lineage: Eukaryota > Metazoa > Chordata > Actinopteri > Sciaenidae > Miichthys > Miichthys miiuy. The sequence continues at coordinate 27,805,265 of CM071603.1, forward strand.
TTTCATTGTTTTTCCTGTGGACTGAAACTGTGGATTTTGTGTGTGCGTGCGTGTGTGTACTGCCATACATGTTTCTCAAAGGGTTTCCATTCAGCAAAACTCACAGTTGTTAATCAGTTTTTTTCCTTCCAGGTTTTCAGTTTGTCTGTCGCTCAGCAGGGTGTTTTCTAAAAAACAAAACGCTTCTTTGGAATTTGGTTGAAAAATTGAACAGTGTTTGGTGACGACCAATTGATTTGATTTTGGTGCTAAGTGATCTTAGATATTCATCATTAAACGTGGGTCGCTGCTTCGCTACAAAGTAAATAAGGAACCTTTGCACAGAGACTAATTCCAAGTATTTAATTTGATTCTATTATAATAATATAATATAATAGAATACTTAACTGAATATAAATGTTCAGTTGAGTCAGAAACTCAATTTAACTTCAGTCTGGTGATGTGGTACAACAAATACTTTCATTTGTCATTTGAACAGTTGCATTATAATTCATTCTGTCATATTTGTATTGTTATAACTATCAGACCTGTTTTAAAACACGTCTGTGGGGATTACTTAAGGCATCAAAGATAACACGGTGTTGTAATCTGTAGTTTCTCAACGCATCTCCATCCTTCAGAAAAAAGTAATAAACCTAAGTGGCTCATTTAGATTAGCTTCATATGGTCTGACAATTTCACCGCTCATTTTGCACAGCCTTAGGTTACACAGTGTTGGGAAGCAGTGAGCGCTCACCAGTACTGCTGAAACAAACAACATCCAAGCATCACAGCTTTAATTCTGTATATAAAAGGACAAATTTAATAAATGTGAACAATATAATTGTGTGTGAAGGACTTTGTAGACACATCAAACTCTTGAGTAACCAAAGCATCCTGTAACTTCAACTGATCAGTTTAGGAGCACAAATGACCAGACATGTGACTCAAGTCATTTGGTCCAAGTCTTAAGCAAGTCTCAAGTCTTTCCTGGTCAAGTCAAAAGTCAATTTACAGATTATGTCCAGTCCGATCCAGACCTTAATTAAGACATTCTTCACTCATGCTTGTCGTATCCAGTATACGCACTTCAACAACTCATGTTGACCTGTAGCCACATTTCTGCCAATTACTAATTCATGTGCACGGGTTAAGAGAAGAGCGACCCTTGCTAAATCACTTAGAGTTTGAAAAAAAAGGACTTGACAGGAGCTGCTTCCATTCAAATGTCATCATCCCTCCAGATGCGACTCTGTGTCTCAGCAGACGTTACCTTCACACACACAAACACACAAACACACACACACACACTGCAATCAGCATTCCCCTCTTCTTTGACCTCTCTCTCACGCTCCCCCTCTCTCTATTTTCATGCACACAGAAGTTAATCTCATCCAGCAATTACACACCATGATAACTGAGGCTTGCACAGAGCATTGCTTTCAGTATACAGGCGCGTGCGCACACACACACACACACACACACACACAAGCTGTGTTGATGGGGAGAAATGGGCGATATTTCATTTATTTTTCTAATGCAATTTGTATAAACAGCTAATCACCTTTTTTTTTTTTTTTTGCAGAAACAATGTATTAAAAAAAGATCGACAATAGCCATTTTTACACAACATTATGTCTATTAGAAATTCTCAATCACAATCACAATGCAATCAATATGTATGAAATTACAACAAACACTAACAGCCACAAATAGTCCGAGTTACAGTGGGCAACATAGGTATCCAATAAATTAACCTTTTTTTATGTTAAACATATTTTCGTGTGAAATTTAGAGACGTTCTTGGTATCAGCTCAACAAATCTATACAGGTTAAGAAATCCCATCATTCCAATCCATAACAAAAGTCACTAAAATCAACTGATTTCCAGATTGGTTCTCCCACCTGTGCTATTTAAAATCAGGCTTCAACTCTTTCTGACCACAAGTAAACAAATAATTAGTTACTAAGCTGTCAAGGCTCAATGTGTAGAGGCAACGAGCATCCCCATGACCTTTGCAAACAACATTGTTGAACTACATAGCAATGGTACTCGTTACAGATGGATTTCTCAACTTGTTTATTTGCTTATTTAAAAGGATGCCCATTAGCTGACGCCAAGACGACAGCTAGTCTTCCAGACAGTAATATTTAATAAAGCACAACAGGCATTACAAACGTAAGTAAATATAAAAATATATAAAAATGAAAGACACATAACCACATAACCCAACCACACTCTAAAAAGACGATGATATAATGAAGGTGTTGATATCAAATACATTCTTCATCTCCTTTTAAAACCCGCCTTTCCCTTAATTTCACGAACCTCACCTGGAAGATTGTTCCAAAACGCTATAAAATACTGACAACTTCACAGAGTCAGACTTAGGTAGTGGTAGAATAATCAGTCCACTATTCGCCCCTCGAGTGTTATAAGAATGAGTATTTGAGCAGTATATTATATTATCATAAAAACATGTAGGAGTCTGACTATTAATTATTCTATGCAAGTATATATCAGTGCATTAGCAGATAGTCTATCATTGACTCTCAACCAGGTGAGACGTTCATGCATTTCTGCAACACAAGTTCTTGGAGAACAACCAAGAACTAGTCTTGCAGCCTTGTTTGGAGCCACTTGTAAAAGTTTAAAAGCCTGTAAATGTTCCTATAAGCATCATTAGGGCTTTCCATTGTCCACAAGTGGAAGGAATAACACTTAACCATCAACCGACCACGCACAGAGGTTTAGCGAGATTAGTAGCTCAAGAGCCACGGACCAATCAAAAAGAACTTCAGAACCACTTGGAAGCAGCAGGTACATCATCACAGAGAAAACAAAAGGCAACGCACTCCACCGTTACAATGTCCCGGCAGGTTGACCTCAGGAACTTCCATTACTGGAGAAAAGGGATGCTGAAGTTTGCTACTCAACCCTCAAAATCAAACTTTCCAAATCCAAATGAATTAATAAAGGGGGAGATGAATGAAGCCATGAGCTGAGAAATTCTTGAGGAGAATCTATTGCCATTTACCAGAACGATGAAGTGGAGATGTGGGTGGATTTTCCAGCAGGACAATGATCCAAAATATACAGCAAAGACTGTCAGTCGATTCAAGGGGAGGAAAATAAAGGTGTTAGACTGGTCCGGTCAATCACCAGACTTAAACCCAATAGAATATCCGAATAGTGGGCCCCGCTGAACCTTCAAGATTTAACGACTATCTGGTCGTGTGTCACAAACTGTAAAAAACCCAAATAAGAAGCATAATCCTGAACACGATGTAGACATGTCCAAAGGATGCTCCTCAAAACAATCGGAATAAGGAATATACCTTCACGACTCGACACTATCATTGTCATTTGGACTAAATCTAGTCACTGACACCCATTTGAAATACAAAGAAAGCATATGTGTTTGAAATTCAAATTCCGTGATGACTCAGTGATCTGCGGTCTGTTTCAGACACAAATGTCTGCACCTGGGCTTAAATATCTGCTGTCCTAGCTAAAGAAAGAGACTGATGTTTCCTTGATTAGGCCATAAGAGTGCTGACTCTCACTTGCTTCCTCATAAACACCTAAGACAAACACAGTGTGCTTCATTGAATTTTGCTGTGTTGCGAAGCTCGTCTGACATTCATTCCAATATCTCCTTCTTCCCCCCTCGCAGGGATCCTGTCTCCGTGGTGCAAATACAGCAAAAAGCTAAAATCTTATCAAGGTTCTGATGCTATTAGAATGCGTGAACACTTCTTCTTCCACTCGGCACAGTGAAATGAGGATAAAAGAGAAAAGTTTCTTCTCATTCCTGTGATGGACTTTTATCCCTGCGTGGATGATGTTTTCATACTGTACGAGAATAAACGCTCCGGAAATTGCCGCCTCAGTAGGAGGAAATTAATCCCAGTTAGCAATTACATACTGTGATAATTTAGCCTTATATACCGCGTTTCCTTCAACAACTTTGCCTTGTGAAGGAGGATACAGAGCCTGGGTATCTCCCACTATGCTCCATTCTTCCTGCAGCAGCGGGAACTACTGGCACAGACTTGAAAAGAAGTGTGGCATTACCCTTTAATATGGACTGAGCCACGGGGAGGGCCAAATGATTTTCATGACAAGGGTTTCATCACCAGAATGGGGGCACGCAGAGGCCTCAGACGGCTGAACTCAATGACTAAACTCTCTTATCTTTCCATGCTGCAAACAAATCAAACACACACAAAAACAACAACAACAATCATCATGCAGCACAGGAGTGCTCCTCTCTCTGATGCCTCACGTCCCCTCTTTGGAGCCAGAGGAGAGACAGAACTACTGATGCATTTAATTAGAGAGCCTTTAGAGAGCAGCAGCTCTTATCGCCATCCTTGTCCTTCTAGAAGACGCATACGGAGGAGGAAGTGCTCTGTTTGTGCAGATTAGAGCCCGCTCAGGAACGCGCTGTTTGCACTGACTGTCAGAGAACAGCTTGTGGCTATAGGAGAACTGAATGATGGCGTGGTTCTCTATCAGGAGAAGGGGAAACAACGTGAGCAAGGTGGTTTAATCTACCTGTCACTCTGCAACTCCAACGTGGAGCTGCCATTCACCGGGCTGCACACTGACAGACTTTCAGACAGACACTCTGAAGCTTGAAACTGTGACAGAGTCCTTCTGTCAGACAGAGCGGAGCAGTTTACCTAGATGACAGGTGTTTGTGTGTGTGTGTGTGTGTGTGTGCGCCGGATGTTCACACAGGTATATTTACCGCAAAGCTTAAGAAAAGTACACCTGGGCACCCACTAACTGAAATAAATCCATATATCAGGCAGAAGGAGGCGGTACAGCGCGCGCCTCCCCTCACACTTTAACGGATTACCGCACCGGCTGAGGTCTTATTGTTGCAAGCAAACTGAATTTGCGTCGGCGGAGCAGAGAGATGCATATCACAGAAGAAAGACACAATCCGCTGGAGCAGTCTCTGATGTTTCATAATGAAATGTGATCAGCGTATAGGATGAGCTTGCGGAGCATCCAGGCACATCTCAAACAAGACAGTGAAAAGTCTCCCTGTTGCAGTTTTGCCATTTGCGAAGTGTGACTGAGCGAGAATGACCATTTTGCGCCTGTGCAATGCTGCACGCATCACGCACCGGGTCAAAAAGCCGTGGGGCACGTGCCTTTTTCAGATCGACTACTTTGCAGTTGGTGTGATACTGTGGCAATTATCTACCTACAACATTAGTGCTACAAGAGACCTGTCAAAATCAGCGGGTCATCCACTAATCAGAAGATCGGTGGCTCCTCCAGTCTGCACGTCAAAGTGTCCCTGGGCAAGATACTGAACCCCAAATTGCTCCCCAAGGCTGCGCCGTCGGTGTGTGAGTGTATGAATGTCATTAGCTCCTTTCTGATGAGCAGTTGGCACCTTGCATGGCAGCCTCTGCCGTCAATGTGTGTGGCTGAATGTGAAGTGTAGTGTAAAAGTGCCTTAAGTGGTCGCAAGACTGGAAAAGTGTTAGATAAGTACAGTCAATTTAAACCCACGATGTTTAAGTCCGGCCTCTTAGAGTCTGTATGTTAAGGTGACTTACAGCAGTGGTAGTGCAGTGCTGGTGTGTTTGGAGTTAAAGGAAATAACTTTTATATATAAGTTATATAACTTGACTCTTTAAATATTAGCACTCACCAACGCTTTGACCTCCTGCATCAGCAGTTCACACACACAATTTCTTCCCCACTGCTTTTCCTCAATAATCCATCAATAATAAAAAGGTTCGTCGAAAGCTGAAATTGTTAGGTTTTCTCGCCGCGCTGAATCGTGTTGCCATGTCTGGTAATGTTTTGTACAGATCTCAGACCTTAGATCTTAGCACTGTTTGTTGTGGTAACAGCTTTGATACATGAGATCATCATCTCTCCAGCTGTTCTTTCAAAATTTTGTTCAGATTTCCGTCGATTCCTCCAACGCAGAGGTGATTGGTGCAGTTTAGCAGTAAAGACAGGCAGTGGAGATGCAGTAGGAGGGATGTGAGGAAACAAAACAGATAAAAAAGAATATTAAAACTTGCTGATTACTTGATTTATCATTAGAACATCCGGCTGTAGCTCTAACTGTTAGTTGCAGTCATACTTGCATCTGCGAGCACAGTTTTCCTTCAGCGTGTTAGCAAACATGCAAACACACGTACATGGAGGACTCTACAAATGAATCAAAGGCACAGGCTGGGACACCCCAGCAGGCACATGGCTGCATGCACACTGACAGGAAGTTGTTCCAGTGACAGGCTGATAATCAGGAAGCGGTGCAGATGCTGTTGTGTATGAAAAAGCTGAGAGGTAAACACAGATGCTGACAGAGGCAATCAGCAGCAAAAGCTGCGAGCAGTAGGACTGAGCTGGGCGCTCATGATTTATTAGCACTTTTTCTTTTGTTTTCAGGACGCACGTATCAATCTGGACCGACCAAATCCACCGATTAACTAGAAGAAATCAATGTCCCTCTCCTCTTTGGCCACAGAAGAGGTTTCCATGAGTCCTGAAACTTTAATCCAAACCTGATCTGGCTGATTTCATTCAGGCTCAGAAACATTTGAGGCTTGCACTCAGGCTCAGAACCCATCAGCTATTGTCTGAGGATGATTTAGTCTCCGGAGGCAAAGGCCGATATTTCTGGGCTTCTAGCCAGCAGATATCCAGAAAACGGTGGGTAACAGTTATCTGGCCAAGACTTCTTCTGGAGTCTGATTAGCAACTTCATATGCCCGAATGACAAGTCTGTCATCTCTAAAAGTCTGCATTTGAATGCAGAGAAAAGAGCATTTCAGCCAGTGTGTTCCACCTCTTTTGAGCTCCACACAGGCTGTAGGAGTCAAAGATCTCTTAAACATGACTGGTCAATACTACACAGACTACAAAAAGGAAACCAGAATGCCCCTGTGCCAAAATCTTAGTCCGTCGCCTACAGATTCTGCATTCATGTGTGATATAAGATTAGCTTGACCGGACCCAAATTGAAAGTTCAAAGTCAAAACTTTGTCCCTTATACACACAGGCAGATACGCCAACAAGTCCTCTACAGACTGTCTCAAACATAGATATTTTATTATTATTATTTAGATATATGTCTATATTTATATGTATGCATGAAGCATATGAATCTATAAAGTCTGCAAACTGTGCAAGTCCTTCAAATCACCAAATAAGAATGGCTAACCCAACTATCAACTGACCACGTGACGTTCATACTAAAGATACGTGCAGACAAGCTACACACACATAAGATGTGAAGTTATTTATACAGGGCACAAAGTAATTCAAGTGACCATGAAGCAGATTTGATCCAGGCACTAATAAAACTACCATTATGGGCTCCCTCACTACTTTACAACGGCCTCGGCTTGAAAATTACTGTGCACTTTCGTAATGTGCATTCCCTAAAGTGGGGTCCAGCTAAAAGGTGCTGCAAAATGACAGACTTTGCATCACTGAATTAAACCACAGAGCAGTCAGGACACGGTTGAAGGAAGTTAAATATAGAAATTCGCTCCTTTTACCTCGCAGTTAAAACTTGACATTACATGCCCGATCCTCTATAATCTTCTTCATTGGACAACATTACTATACTTCTCTGTCTGTGAGAGCTCCAAAGCCTCCACGTCATCAGTACTTATATAGACTTAACCAATAAATACAGGATAATAAAGATATGATGAAGTAACAAACTGACTGTAAATGTGACGGGGTCAGTTTTTATGCAACAGTGCATGCCTTGTTTTGTGATTAAAGAGATGAGCATCAGGAGTGCTGGGAGAACTTAAAACAGCGGACAACCGGAGAGCAAAGCAGGCAGAGCATGGGGAGCGCAGAGACCTGGAGGAACCAGCACGGGGGTGCCCACAAGGGTCAGCTCCGCGAAACATCACCCTCCTGAAAAGCGCAGCAGCTGGTGTCCGTTGCCGTTTTACTCCAGCCTGGAAATAAGTGAGTGCCAGTTTAAGATTGGAGCGGTCGGACACCAGGGGGGCCGAGAGGGAATGGGCTAGGTGGTGGTGTCCTGGTGTGAAGCTGGTGTGGACTGGTTGATGCTGAACTTTCTGGGCAGAGTGACAGCCTCTTGGCAGTGTGCAGGAGGAGCCGGACAAGAGGGGCTGCTGGACTAACAAGCGAGCCTTTGGACAGTTGTTTGTGCCATAAACTCTGAACTTTTAAATTTTGCCTCGTGTTTTTTAGCTCTGCTCAGCCCTGATCTTAAGAATCTGTGCATAAAACATCAAACATCAAATGCCCTGATCACAAAAAGAACGTTTCCAATTACGATCAGAAACTTCACCAACTGGACAAATCCTTAAAGATACCAGGATGCCGAACCTCCAGAAAAACTCTCATCCAAAACACTTTCTGACCTGCTGACATCTGTCTGGTCCATGCGTGTGAGTTTGTGAGCTTTTTCTATGTTTTGTTTCCACCAGATCTGCTGTTCTGTTTTGTATTTTCCCCTCGGTATGGCCAACATGCATTACTATTCTATGAGCTGTGTCAGTCCCACACACACACACACACACACGCACACACACACACACAGACTCGATTGTCCCTGCGCCCAGGACTGTGAGCAGGACAGCAGCAGTAGCAGATGGCTGAATTTAGTTCTCATTGTATCAGGTTACTGCAACACACACACACACATACATACATACATACATACACACACACACAACCAAATTTGTCAGGAAGGTCATCTACGTATTACTTATGCGAGTCCAGATGAGAACTTGTTTCAGATTATTGGCCAGATCCAACCATTAGCAAACAGTTGCTAGGTAACGGCGATGACTCGCAGCGAATGACTCGCATGATCTAATTGACATCCAATCAGTCACCATTCACCTTGTAGCTGACGGGGAAAAGGGAAGCAATAGAAAACTCTGCAAGGCGGTGCGGATCTGTTATTATCTTGACAGTTTCCACCACGTTTTTGGTTGCTATGGTAAATTAACATCTTTCATCTTTGTAGCTCACTGCACGCCGTGGAAAGACGTGATAGACACATCCAAACAGATAGAAACGCAGATACACGAGCAATCTGAGGGGAAAATAAAGACACGAACAGACGGGAAAAGATGCAAGGAGATGAGGAGACAACAAAGAAGCAACATTGCGCTTTTTTCGTGACTTCATCGGTGACAGACAGTAATCACTTGACAGGAGAACTGATATTGGGGATATAATGACAACGCAGTGTGGGAGCGCTTAATTAGTCTAGCTTCATTGTTGTTTCCATCCCGATGCAGCAGCAGCTGCTACACGGAGTGGATGCGCTCACAAAATGCTTGTGTTTGTGTGTGCATGTGTACACGAGGATGTCACATTAAGTTTTGTTTTGGTGTTATTTTTAGTTTTGGGTTCAGTTTTAATGTGTATGCAAAACTATATATATATATATATATATATATATATATATATATATATATATATATATATATATATATATACAGTATATATATACTTTATCTGTAACCGCTTATCCTCACTAGGGTCCTGAGGTGGCTGAAGCCTACGCCAGCTGACATTGGGTGAGAGGCGGGGTACACCCTGGAAAAGTCGCCAATTCATCGCAGGGCACACAGAGACAGACAACCATTCACACTCCTCTGTGCATGAGAGAACCCACACAGACACGGGGAGAACATGCAAACTCCACCCATCTGAGGTTCGAACCACTGCACTTAATTCACCATTCACCTGTACACTGATGGTAACTCCATGTGCAAAGTGCTCCCGATGATACTAAGCTCACCCATACCCACACCCCGACAGCACAGCCATCGGGAACAATTCGGCATTTTGTATGTTGCCCGTGGACTGGAATGAAACAAGCCATTCCAGATTTGTTCGGATGAATTGGTATGAATCAATTCAAAACGCTGAAAACTAAAATCTTTCTGTTCATGTACTACAGCAGTTTTGTTGATCTCAGTGCTTCAAACTACAAAAAAGCGGTCGCTTGTAGTGTTAAACCAACACGGAACAAATGACTCTCAGCTCTATGAATAAATCATTTTAGCATATTTCAGCTAATTGACTACATCAACCTGTTTCCAGCAGCAACAGGCAGCTGTTTTCAGCAAAACAAAACAAAATCTGCTAAAGACACTGACATTTTTTTTTTTTTTTTTCCTCTCTGGAGACCAAACTATAAAGGGAGTGAATATTGGACTGGAGCATTGAATTAATGCTAACATTGCTACATGATATATTGCTGCTGTGTTTACAGCTTGTACCCCGAGAGGCCAAAAACACAAAAACGAATGAATGAGTTTAGATGAAATATAAACTATCATCTGCTTTGATATGTTTCTGCCCCTGTTGCTATTAGGAGGTTTGAACATCTTCGGGAGTCCGACAGTCTGTGAGAATTTCATTTCACGTCCATAAAAGTTAGAAAATGTGAGTCTCGCGGAAGAAACACAAAGTTTTTCTTGTTTTATGGAACCAAAGTGTGACTAATCAAGTCAAACTGTGGGCTGAAAGTCAGATTTTAATCATAACTATAGGTGTTTTTTTAATTAGAAGAAAAATTGAATCAAGTCCAAATATTGACGGATTAAATAGACAACAATTATATCAACTTATTTCAAAGCAATATCCGTGGCAACACTGAATATAGTTTTGCATACTTAAGTGAGCAGATAGTGTAATGAAAAAAACTTAAAATTAATTCTTACCTTACTGATATTCTCCGCCTTTGTAGCTACAGGTCAACAATCCCAGTATGTTTTGGTTTTGAGTAAAACTAAAAATACGTTTTGTTAATTGACACTTCAGGGTCTTTTCTTTTTTTCCTCCGGATTTTTCACAGACTTCTACATTTTTAATTGAGTTTGTAAATGTTTTTACATGCCCCGCTGCTGCTGTGGCCCATTTTCCTGAAAGGTAGATGTGTCAGCATGGGGCCCAGCGGGAGAAACAGCAAAGTGACAGTGAAGTAGCTGAGGAGAAGACTGGAAGAAGCAGCTTTCGCCCACACTTACACACACACACACACACTGGGAGAGTTATTTGTCCCCGTGCCCGGGACTGTTGGGAGGGCAGTGGCAGCAGATGGTCTGCAATAGCTCTCATTGTCTCAGGGATGAGGCAACAGGGAGCAAGGCGTGCCCTGCTCGGCCCTGGCCTGGAGACGCCATCGCAACGTCCTGCGTCAGTGTCACAGTCAACCTCTTTGCCATAATTAAGGCCAGCCCCTCTGGTTCCACCTGACAGCAGAGAGCAGCTGGAGGACAGAGGAAGAGGAGGAGAGGTTGAATCCTCCGAACGAATGGCAGCTGAGCGGCTCTCATGTTCCAACACGTGCACTAACACACACACGCATGTCCTCTGGTCACATGAACAGGGAGAAGACGATGACAGACTATGTTCAGTGACTAACCCTCAACTCAGACTCAATGCAACACCTGCTCAGCCTCAAAATCCTAATTTTAAGACCAACACTGACCAGCACGGGTGGATCTCTAATGGCTGCTAGTGCCACTTAGAGCAGCCTGAAATGAGTTCAACCAGTAGGAGTGAAAAACCTTATCAGCTAAACCTTTTTGCTGTGTACTTCAGACAGTACAGACATCTAAACAGCATTAAGACTATTGTAGCACATGTACAGTACCCTTAGTCAGTATCGTTAAATTGCTTGTGTTCCTTTGTGTCATTGATACATGACTGGGTGTCTTTAACTAATGTCCGTGTCTTGTTATGTATTGATTGGTTTGTTTTAGCCTCAGCCGGTCTTACCAGTTTATTTTTCCCTCTGTACTTTCATACAATCGCTTTTATTGACTGAAACCATTTGGCTTAAAACTCAGAGATGATGTGGTCACTTACAGGTCAAAGGACATTTAGATGTAAAACTGGGTTACAGTACGTCAAAGGTAGACGTGTAGCATAGTTAGGCTGTATATATGTTAAAATAAAGCCATATGAATCCTGTTAAAGAATGGTTATACCTAAAAATGCTGACCCAGACATCTAAACGTCTTTTGACGGGATTACTGCGTAGCCCATTTGCAATCATGTTGATTGGGGATATACAATTAAAAATGTTTTTTTTTGTAATTTTTGGCCATTTTTGTGTAAAAGTTACTTTCAGACTCTGAGGAATGAATTATTTTGACTTTTTTCAGGGTCAGTATGGTAGATAGTGGGGAAAAAAAAAAAAACATGGGTGCATAACAGTTTAGAGTTATTTTTCGACCTTCATCCCAACTTAATCCGTAATCTAATCTTAATCCTAATCCCTAACTATCCCTTTTAAAAAAAAAAGTGATGACCAACCAAAATGAGTCCGCTCCCGAGGATTTTCCTCATCATTCAATCCTCAAATGCATCTCACATACATGCACGGAGTTGAGCGAATCCTCGGCCTTGGCAAAACGCTGAGTCGGATTTGAAAATCTAAACCTCGACGGCGGAGCCTCGTGCAGAGGTAGGAAGCGGCATCAAGAGCAACAACTCCGAAGATGATCTGGACAATATGGACAACCTGACAAATGAGAGCAGCTCCAGTCCTCGTGACGACTGCATCTAACGCATCAAAACGCAACACTTCTGTTTCCCAGCATTGCGGGTCGTCTTTCAAGACACTGACAACTAAGTTTGGTGAAACATCAGCCATGCAGGAGGCGCTGCATCTGTTTCTGACACACTTGTCATCTGCTCTGCCAGCTGCTGAGTGAAAGATGCATCATAATCAGTCCTGGGAAGTTAGTTGGGTGTGTGTGTGAATCCGCTGGTGACCCAACAACATGTGCACAGACATGCAAGAAGTAAATAGAATGAAGGTGCCTATTTACTTCTTGCATGTCTGTGTATATGAACAACATGTTGTTTAACAGATGCAGTCACATAACTGCTCATTATTTCAGACAGTGTCTTCTTTTCAAGATTTAAGACTATTGATTTCGCAATTTTACCCCTCTGTTACATCTCACATTTATGGTGGAGCGTAGCACCAGAAGATGACAACAGTTTTATAGATTTCACTGTGGGATCTCCAGTTTCAGCAGATGTAAGGGCAAAAAATGTATCTTGATGAGGTTCTGGAGCCGACGGCAAACAAACTTCATTCGGTTAAACAGACATGTATCAAGATGCAAAGTGATCCGAGGGGGTCCCTTAATACATTTCTGTCTCATAAAAACAACTTCTCTTGAGTTGTTCCTTAATAAATGCATTTCATTTAGTAACGTGCCCCTCTTGAATCAATTTTTCCAAATGAAAAGTGAATACAAGCTCTCACAGCTCAACCCTCTCCCTCAAAATCACGTTTATGTGGTTTTGCCTAATGCGTTTTGGAGGAAATGTAATTACCGCCTGGATTATGTTCTCTGGCAACATTTTTTTTCCCCAGGCTGTGTAGTGTTATGTTCTCGTAGCACACACACAAGTTGTAAAGAGGTGGTTGGAGTGGGTGGTGGATTTGCAAAATTCAAGAGGTGCACACTAGAGACCGCAGGTCTCACATGTGGTTAGGTCTTACAGAACTGTAAGAGTAAGGTGAAGACTGTGGTTTGGTTAAATAGTTACAAGGTAAACATCTTCTTTTGTGTTATTGTTGTTGCTTTTTTTGGTTTTTAATTAAGATGGTGATCAAATTTGTGGTATATTAAAGTAATTCTAGAAAGCAGCGTTGCACAGATGATAGGCACAGACAATAAAGTATGTACAATATTAATAATGTTCCATAAACGCTGGATGCAGAAATATGAGCTCAAACCGCAGATTCAGACATAGTTTTCTCTGCCAGTGCTTCATTTTTAGAAATCAGGTGCAATATACAGGTTTGCATATCAAAGTCATGATGTTAAGCATCAAGCAAAATGGCAACACAACAAGAGACAAACTGTGGAGATTCATCAATGTAAAGATTTTCTCAGTGCAAATACAAGGTTGTCTTCAAATCTACCTTCGGATAAGAAGGAGAAGCTTTTTATTTGAGCCATGTCTTCCACCTAATGTAGATGTTTCTTTCAAGAATTCCTACTTTTTGAAAGACAGATATCAGGGGCGGCGTTTAGCTCAGTTGGTAGAGCAGCCGCCCCCATGTGTGAAGGCTCAGTCCAGGGTTCTCCTTACATTCCTGTCACTCTTCAGCTGTCTCTATCAGAAATAAAGCTTGAAAAGGGCAAAAAGAAACAACCTTAAAAGACAGATATCATGTTTATATGCAAAAAGATGCAGATGGAATTACATTTTCTACGAGGAAATGTTAATTAACGTGCATGACAAGTCGCAGAAATGTTGACAGTAAACACATCACACCCGGGACGTGATCCTGCACTTTATACATTGTTGCCACGGCTATGAAATTATGAAAACAACTGCGTAAAATACAGAAGTAACGTCTAGGAGACAGGTTTGACAGGTGACAGACATTGCTAGCAACTTCGTAGTTGTGCTTACACCGAATCAATCTACTTGAATCTAAAACTTGTAGATCTCTCGAGTCTCACTCTGCACTGTCTTCGTTCACTGAAGGGCTCACCTGTCTCTTCGTGCGGTATTATAACTCTTTTTTTTTTTTTTTAACATCATTCACTTTAACATTCATTGTATTTTACAAGTCTCCCCTTATGATCCATCATGGAGTAGTTGTCTTTGTTTCCCTGAAGAGAGCTAAAAAGTTACAACCTCTCATCCTGAGGTGTCATTTCACGCACATTAACTCGGAAAAAGCAAGCTGTTAAGTTTTTGTAAGGATTTTCATTAACTGTCATGTTTCCATTTCTTCGCTCTGCCGGATGTAAAAGCTCCAATTTAAACTGACTTTTTGTCACGTTACTGTATAATTTGACTTCTGAGGTTTGATTTTAAAAAAAAATCTCATTTCACTTCTCACCCTCAAAATGTCTCTTTATTATTATTATGGAAAGTCTTTTTTTTCCGCTTGCTGATTCGCTACTCATTAATACACCTTATTTTGTTGTCACTGATTAACTTCGGTCCCTTTCAAAACCTTCTGTGCGTGTGGAGGAACCTTCACAGAATAATCTTCAGTGAACATGAGTGACGTTCAGGACTTCACCGGCAGTATGTAGCACTCTTCTGACAGATTATGCACACATTGAATCACATTACTTTCCAAAGCTCATCTAGAGATCGATCCCCATTCATTTCAGTCGATATTTGACATGATTAAGATGCCGGTGTAGAACTCTCTCTGCTGTTGTAAATTAAATAAACTTGTAAATAACTATAACTTCTGCGTGCCTTGAAGCAATCTCAAAATTAAAGAAACTGCTGACTACAGATGGAGGACAACAAGCCTGCCCTGTGGCTACACAGCCAGGTGGAGACATCCGTTCATGAACCGGGCTCAAGATCTCGGTTATGGAGTCTGCTTTACATGAAAAAACATTAAAGCTGTCCACAGCACTGAGATGCATCTTTTACCGCCGTCTCTTGCATTAAGGAAATGGGTTATATTGGGTTTTAATGGGGGATTGTGTTGCTGTAGATTCTTGGCGGACCTCAGATTTTGAATGGCTCCCAATGTTACTTTCAGATCACGGAGTTATGACATGTAAAACAACTATTTCATTTTAATTCTACAAGCAGAACATTGCGGTTTCAATTCCACATTATAGACTGACTCCTTCATAAAAGAAATTAAAGAACGATTGGATGATTTTTTTAACGATTAATAAACCATCAGTGAATGATCCCTGTGTTCTCTGCGAGGCGGTTGAGGGGGATTCGTCAGGGATAAAACAATTGGGTTTGCTTCCAAAGTAAATAAATCCAGATTGCAACATAGGCCTGCAATTGCTCCGCTGGGAAAAAGGCATCTCTGAAGTAGAAAATATTATAGCCTCGAATGTTATACCTGAGCTGGTGCTTAAGAGGGAGTTACTCAGCAAAGATCTCAATCAATTACTCAGATGTAGAGCAGACTTCCTCATGCATAGAGCCGGGCAAAATTATTATCTCAGCTGTGCAACAACCAAGGCATTGCAAATATAACCTCTGTTACATCCCTCACTGCTGAATTGTCTACTTACCCAACAGAAATCAATGATAACTTCCGTGCATTCTCCTCCTCTCTGTATACATCTGAGATAAGTTATCCAATTCGGCTCTAGTTTGTTTTTAAAAAACAAACTGCAGCTCCCACTGCATTCACAGGAGACTTGGCTATAACTTTATGCGACCTCTATAAGCTCCTCTGACTATGAATAAAGGAAAGTCAGCAGGCTTGGATGGTTTACTTCCAGGATTTTGTTTAGCCTTTGGCCCCAGGTTGGACCTCTTTTGCTGGAAAGGATTCTTTCTGCAAATTCAAAGTGTTCATTCTCCAAAAAATAGTAACAGAGCTATTATATCTCTATAAGATATCAACTAATATCATTACTGAATATCCGAAATCAAGTTATAATCAACTGGCAGCCTTCATTAAAAACTGGCTTGCCTCAACAATGTGCACGGCCTTCTCCATATCATCGAATTCTTTGTCAAAAGCCGTCCTCTCCCTTGATGCAGAGAAAGTTTTTGTTCTCCTTGAGAGACATTTCATCTCGACGCATGGGTTTTGTCATTTCATCACAATCGTTCATGTTCTTTATTCAAACTCCAGCGCTATGGTGTCGACAGGGAACATCCTTCACTTCACACTTCCTAAACAGCGTAAGAGACAACTGCCAGACACATATGACAGAGGTGGAAACTGGTTTGCAGAGATGTAAATTCCCCCCCCTTCATCATTTCATTCTCACATCTCTTATTAAAATGAATTTTGCCCGCTAAAGCTCTGCACAATCATTCTCTGTTGGTATCTTCAGTCGTCCATATTTCATGACATAAATCTTCAACTGGGCAGGCAGCCAATTTCATTCTACCATAAAAGGTGTTCATACTTTCTGTCATATCTACGGGCCTGTGGGCATCCAAGACATCCAGGAACATTTAGATGCACCTGCATCTTTCTATTTTAACCTTCAATCGCGCACAGCGATGCGCACTTACGGTGTGCCGTGAAAGCTTTGATGAGGCCAATTCCATTCCATTTTTCTTCCTCTAGGTCTCTATAGACTATAAAAGGGTGCAAACATTTGGCAGAACATGTTGCTTTTCAACCATCATGTTATTAATTTTAATTTTATACATAGAACATAAGTCACTCCTCACATATTACATGAAAGCTAGACCATCACTAAACATTTCATATGCTCTGGGGATGCTCAAGGCTTGTGGATTTATGGAAAACAGTTTTCCGGCTACAATCCGGCCCACTGGATGACTTTGAAATATGAAAACCTGCAGACAAGTTGTTAATCCCAATTTTTCAATAAAATGTAGTAAAATACTAAATATGTTTTGTGCCTTTGTAGAATCACAGTCATCTATAAATCAAAATGCACATGTAGTGACAGTAGACTCACCGATGAACCAAAATGGGTTTGACACTCCTGCTGTATAGCATATTGTCCTAACCAATGCCTAGCTCTACCACCTTGGAACTCTGTGTCACGCAGAGGTGTCTTAAACAACTCACAACTGCCAAGCGACTAATGGAAACCTCAGAGTCCCATCTCTATATAACTGTGTTTAAATAAAAAGAATAAAAATAGTATTGTATCAAAGTCAACTCGCAGGAATGGGTGATCCATCACAGTGAAAAAAAAAGTCATGACCTTTGAAGTAAGCACGCCGACAGGACTTTCACACCCTAGACGCAAGTGATCCTAAATACAATGACCTCCACAATGGACTTCTGGCATTGACGAGGGAAGGAAGATATGCCAGCTACACTTGTATTGTAGAGAAGAATGTCAAGAAAGATACATCTGTGCAACTCCCAGAGTTATGAAACTCTCTCTCTCATCTGACCAGGACTTGATATCTCAAGTATGGCAGAATACATTTCGGCGACTGTGTTCAGGTGGTGGAGTGGGTTTTCTAGTAATCGGAGGGTTGCTGTTTAGATTCCCAACTCCCCCAGTCAAGTGGAAGTGTCTTTGGACTGAATCTCAAATTGCTCCCAATCTTTGTGTCATCATAAACAGTTCGTATAGAAAGCTATGTATTGCTCCTGATGAGCAGTGTATGAATGTGTGCGTGAACGGTGGATGTGGAAAGTGTTGTTGAGTGCTATGAGTGGTCGGTAGACCAGAAAAAGACTGTATGAATACAAGTTTATTTACAGTTTACCATCCATATTTAGAGCGTACAAGGATACCAGACTAAAAAAAAAATGATTTTGAAGATGCAGTCCATATTATTCCTCTGTATGTGGTTAGTCATCTGCATTCTGCGCACAACCTTGTGCAATCCATGCACCCTTCTTCTGACAGAGAATTCTCAGTTTGTCTTTCAAGAACACGCCACGTCAAATCAGAGAGCCGAACAGCAACCTTTTTAATGCCAGAAACAGACATATAACATGTGATTGTCACAACACCCATCCCGTCTGTCCAACACTGCTTGTGAAATCAATGCTTTTCTGCAGAAACATGACAGATGTTTTAGAAAATGGGCAGCGGTGATAGGTAGTGATATAGTCTTTCAATAAAATAACACCTAGTATAAGAGAGCTATAATATAGTATAATGCGTAACTAATTTAAGTAACAACCCCTTCCATTTTCTGTATTAAATCTCTCATTAACTTCTCTCTAAATCTCCAATATCTCTTGTGGAGTATCCTGAGGTGACTTGCAGTCTGTCTCGGCTCTTCTACCTGTGTCCTTCTTACCAGCCATGGCTACCTGTGCTAAGCTCGCCCACCTTCCCTTCCCCTCATTCACTGATAGCATCAGCCCCTGATTCACTGCAGCCACCTCAACTCTCATAATTGATACAGAATCCGGACGCCCCGAGCAGCTGACATTCAACGCAGTCTGAAGGACAGCTAGGGAAATGAGGAGCGCATAATGGAATAGGCCGCCAGCACAAACAGGAGGAAGAGCCACTTGTAATGTGATCTGCTCCAGCGCTTAAATATCAAGTGCAATTAAATGCCAGTGACGGCAGGACGGAGACAGCTCGAGCCGCATGTGTGTCTGGAAACAAATTTGCTCTCGATCAGTAGTGACATCCTTTATGTAGTCAGCTATCGTTTACTGTGTGTGAGTAAAACAGCAGGTCTGCTGTTTGTGGCCTGGCAGGGAGAAAACACGCTCACTACATTTTGCGAAATGAGGACAAACTCTGAGAAGCAGATGACATTTTGCGGACACAAACAATGTTGCTGTTGCTTCACCGTGAGAGGTGAAATCAACACGTATCAGGTGCCTTTCAAATTGTCCAACCTTGGGTTGTCTTTAGATTCTATGTTTTGCGGCTCTGTGCAACAGTTTTTCTGCTCGGATGTCATTAACAGTCTATCCCAGATCCTCTGCCAATGTAGAGGATCTGTACTGTCTCACAATCCATCCCCGACCAATGTACTGTCTCACAATGTACTGTCTCACAATCCATCCCTACCGACCTCTCCGCGCTTCATCACACAAACATTTTAACAACGCTTACACTGGCTAAGGTCGTATTGCTCCGCTCAAAAAAAATAAATGAACCGTCGAGCACTGGCAAAATCTGTTAACTAAACTCTTCAGAAATGTTTTTGCAACTTTATAACATAGCAGTTTTTTTTTTGTTTTTTTCAGTATTGGGAAGCAGAGGCCTCAAACATCCTGATCAGTAGTCTGGATCTTTAAAATATTACTTTATAAAAGTCATACTCAGGTTTTTTCCTGGCTTAAAATGGAAATTTTGTGACTCTTTAATATTTATTTGTTCATAGGGAGATAAATGTAAACAAATGTAAATATATATCCACCTCTAGGAGGCAACACAACAGTAGAATCAGGCCGATAAAGGAAATAAAGTGCTCACATCATAAAATATATTTATCTTATTGTGAATTGTTGTATTCAGTGTTTTCTCTCTTATTTCTGTGGGTGTAAACTCTCTTCTTTTAGCTGCTTCAGTCCTTTCCTGTCCTCTGTCCTCAGCCCCAGGAGTGAACTCTTGTCGCTCCCGATGGGAGGGGTTGTCTCTGGGCAGGGCAGGGCAGGGCGATACTGGGAGGGGGCACTCAGGCGAGCGCCAGGTCAGCCATTTTGCTCATCTTTTTTTCATGTTCCACAAGTTGTACTGTACACTGTAGGACTTTACCTGGGAGCAAGAGAGTGGAAGTGATGTAGTGTCTGCGTATGTGTGTGTGTGTGCACAAGAGTGTGTTTGCACGTGTGGAACCTTTCTACAAGGGCATAGAGCTCAGGGGTGCAGACAGAGATTAATGATAGGAGGTGACAACTCTCTTTCAATATTAAGGGAAGAAAGTTCTGTCATTGTATGGACGGCAGGGGGAAGGGAGAGAGAGAGACAGGGAGAGACAGACAGAACGTGAGAGAGAGGGAGCCCTGAGGAGTCACAGCAGAGGCCGAATTGACCCTTTCCAGCGGTTTATACTCCCCCAAGACGCAGTGATTAACTAGAGTACCATCATGTCACGTCTGGGCTATCCACTGTACCACAAGCTCCTGAAACTCAATGCATTCTCTCACTGAAAGTTCCATCGATCGGGACAAAAAAAGTTCAAGATAAATCAACTACAGCACTTTTAACATCAATGAATTTATTACAACTAAAAAAAACTACAGCTGCCATGAAGTGGCTTAAAGAAAGACACGAAAATATGTCGTCTGCTTGTCAGCGGTGTTCTTAAGACGTTTTTATTTGGAGAAAAAAACCAATGAAATTTGGTAGTCGGGTTCTGTATGATGTTCCACTGTCCACTAAACATTGCGAGACAGGTGAATTTTAATACAGACGTACAAACTGTATAGTGTATAGTTGTGCTGTGCAGATTTGTCCTTCTAGTTACCAATACATTCATGCATTTCTCTTGTTGTTGTGTGTGTGGTTTCTGTATTTGCAGCTTTGTAACATCACGAGCAGTTTGAACAGAAAGTGCTGCATTGCTCCTGATGAGCAGTGTATGAATGTATGCGTTGTTACGACCAGATACAGGGGTATGAGGAAGTAACATAAAACCAAGGTGTTGTGGTTAATAAACAGAGGTATTCATTAAACGAAAGTTCAAATTGTTCTTAACAAAAGGAGGTGAGGCAAAAGGGAAACAAAAACCTCACTATCTAACCTATCCATAACAAAAAAACATCAATAAACAGCTAGTGGATCTAACAAAACTATCCTCAATGTAATCAGTGCTAAACTAAACTAAACCTGACCCAGTCCAGGAAGCAAACAAAGCAAAGCTCCACAGTCATCGAACGAGTTTACAATCACAATTTCTCCCAAACGAGGCGAGCTCAACAACACAACACACAAAACAAGCCGGGCGGAGTCTCTGGCGGCTGCGGTTTAAATGCCCGTGATGCTGATGAGTGGGCCCTCTGATTGGCCGCGCCAATCCCGGACGTGTGCCAATGGTGACCCCGCCTCCAGTTGGGGCCAACCGGGAACTGGCAACCGCACACCTGTATTTTCATAGTGGGACACTACACACAAATATAAACTGGGGACGAGACGGCGGCGGCCGTAACAGCGTGAATGGGTGAATGTGGAAAGTGTTCTTAAGTGCTTTGAGTGGTAGGCAGACCATAAAATCACTGTATGAATACCATTTATTTATTTATTCATTTATTTACCATTTCCCATGCATGTTAGAGCAGACAAGGATACAAGGCTAGAAAGACTGATATTGAAGATGCCGTCCATATTGTTCTTCTGTATGTAGTTAGTCATCACACAGCCTTGTGCAATCTATTCACTCTTCTGAAACCAGACAGAGAATTCTCTGTTTGTTTCTGAGACCACTCAAACCAGAGAGCTGAGCAGCAACCGTTTTAATGCCAGAAACAGACATGTAACATGTTATTTTCACAACATCCATCCTGATTTTCTGCAGAAATGTGCCACAAAATGTTTAGCAGTGATGTCAACTACGCAGTACAGGTAGCTCCCCATATTTTTAGCATAAATCCCTGCTGTTCAAGGAAACATCTATGGCGTTCAGTCCTTATTTTGCATTCCAATAGGTCACCACTTAACTGGCTTTAGCCTGCTAAGGACTTTGGCTTGTGGGAAATTGCATTTATGCAAAAATAATATTATTACATTAAAATGTCTAATCCTTGTCTTGACAAATTTCAGGATCTTTTACTTCCGCAACTGAACCCTGAAGATCTAATTTTAAATCATTTCTTTAGTCATGCTCCTGAAAAGAAGATGAGTAACTTTAGATCGAACATGATTGAACACGTTCGTCAACATGCTGCAGCGCAGCTGAAAAGAAGGAAATCATATCGCTCCACTGTTAAAAAAAAAAAAAAATCATAGAAATGATTCCTTTGGGGCAAATAACCTGTAGGTAAAACTTCTACAAGCCACATGCATCTCTTCCCCAAGTTGTACTTGATCAGAGAAAGGATGGGACAGTGTTTTGACATCCATCACTACAAACCTGCCAAATGCTCCTAATCATAGCCACTGCTGCTTGTCAGAATAAAAGCTTGCCGTTTAAATGACTCCGGTATCCCCTCAAGCAACTCGTTTCTTCACACACTGTTTACCATCCTTCAGTTTCACTAACTGCTACCAGGATACATTCACTAATACTGTATAACCTTCATCTAATTATTATTATTTTTTTTTTAAAAAAGCAGACGGAGCCTGAAAAACAATATCAGGTCTGATCTGGATTCTGTTTGAACTGTGGTGCAGTCCACGTGTAGTCAGAGGCTAATCACTACCACCATTGAAAAATCCATGTCAATAGAGGTATTCTGGCGTTGTTTGCTTGACAACAGGGGATTGGATGCCATACCAAATTATAAACAGTTAAAACATTTTTTTCCTGGGAGGGTGGTCGGGAAGGGCAGCCCATATAGTTACGTTTTTTGTGCCCTTCAGTTGTAATCACATGAGTCTGCCCGGCTGTACATTGTTCTCCTTTTGTCCCATGTGCATTACTCTGGATGCCAATCTTGTTTCCGAGCAACAGGAGTAAGCTGCATAACTGACAAAAGGATGCCCCAATGCATGATGGGCCCTTAGTTACTATATATGGTATCATCTCGCCGCATGATCAAACAGACCCTTGACAACAACATATATTACCCAGCAACCATTATTGAATATCTGTA
The DNA here is from genome assembly GCA_036365135.1 of Miichthys miiuy. Classification (NCBI taxonomy): domain Eukaryota; kingdom Metazoa; phylum Chordata; class Actinopteri; family Sciaenidae; genus Miichthys; species Miichthys miiuy. The sequence continues at coordinate 27,828,391 of CM071603.1, forward strand.
TGTGACAAAAATGCCACAGGGCTTTGGGTTTGCTTTTCAAGGGCATATAAAATATAGCAAATGCACATTTTTATACTCTCTATGAGCCCACAGGACGCAGTTCAACCCATCATACCTGCACAGTCTATGTTTCCATCCCTGCTTTAGAGGTTGAGAGTATTAAACAAAACACCTTGTTGCTACGAGGATTAAATCTGTAAAGTTTGACCTCGGGTTGGCATTACAGAACAGGTCATGAAAACACTAAATTCAGCAGGATTCGTGTGGAGAGCTTGAATGTGCTTTAATGGCAATCAGTCCCAGCAGAAAGTCTGCGGGATCACCAAAATCAATAGAGGTCATCCTCTGGAGAGCATAATTAAACTGATATTGCTCATTTCATTTGACCAACAGTACAAAGTTGAACCACTGAAGACCGAAATGATCAACTCGTTATCAGAATGTCGCAATCATTCTTCCGTCAATGGCTGAAATGAATAGTTGGCTAATTGTTTTAGTCCTGAAATAAGTACAGCATATTTTATGGGGCTGCTGTTACTAGCCACTTGATGTTTGTATGTATAAAAGGATATTTTGGATTGTGACAGATGAAAGATTAAGAAGTCGCCACAGTCAGTAGGGTTCATCCTCTGGGATACATATATGAACTCTTTTGTTTTGTGTTTGCTCATGCATCACCCCAAAATATCATTAGGATTCATGTTCTCAGGTGATTATCATCTGCAAATTCTTCGTTAGTTTCATCAGTTTTAATCTGCACCTAATTTCAGGTTTATCTGGCCAGTAGTGGTCGAGATATCTAAAGCATTGGGTGGACAGCACTGACACATAAGTCCTTCAGCCTCTCACTTAGCACAGCAAAAAAAAAAAAAAAAAAAAAAGACTTCCATACAGGAACTGTAAATTTACATCAGTACCCCTGGCTTTGCCCTTGCTCCTGCCTTTATCTACTAAATAATTCCTTGCTGGTTTATTTCAATCCTCGGGAGATCATAGCCGGCTCTTATCCATGCAGGCCGACATACTGGGTTGCTGCCCAACACTCCAGGATGACATCACCCTCTTCACTTCAAGGTCACCTACGGGTGGGGGGATACAGTATCAGGCAGATTTTGAGCACAGAAATTCAACCTGCTTTTCCTCTGGATTATTTCAGTTCAGCAGTCTGTTTCCACTTCATCTACTGCATGTGTGCATGTGTGTGTGTGTGTGTGTGTTCTCCATCACTGTGATGTCATGATGAATGGGCGGCCAACAAAGCGGAGGAGAGGCGGAGAGAGAAGGGGAGAGGAAAAGCGATCTCTCCTCTGCCTTTTTATCGCTCTATTTCATCATGGAAATCACCTCATTTACTCTGAGCACTTCTCCATTCATCTCTTATTGTCACTGGCAAAACCCATTTTCTATCTGCACCAGTGCTGTGTGTGTGTGTATGTGTGTGAGAGAGAGAGTCGCAGGGATACGGGAAAAGCAGCAAGCTCACTACATGCAGTTTGCGTTTGTACATGAGCTGTTGCATTAATGTTGCATTAACTCACGCTGCACACGTGTTAACATCAGCAAACGAACTTACTATGTAGGAATCTTTTGTTTTTTTGGGGTTTTTTTTAAAGTGCTGGCTCTTTTTAATCATATAAGAATATCTGAATGTTTTTAACGTAAATTATGAAATATGATTCGACACTAGGTATGGCAATGCCAGTCCATCATCGCTCCATCGTTTTGGTCCTGACTGAAATATCTCAACAGCTACAGGATGGATTGTCATGAAAATGCATATATTCATGAATCCTGCTGACTTCAGTGATCCCCTCATCTTTTCTGCCCAATGAGGTTGACATTAATTACTTTGAGTGAAATGTCTCGACAACTGTTGGATGGATTACCGTGACATTTGGCACAGATATCTACAGCACGTCCCTCTCAAAATGAATTGCAATAACTTTGGTGAACTAGTCACTTTCCATCTAGTGCCATCACCGGGTCGATTTTTTTGTCAAATACTTTGGTTTGTACCAAGTTTGGTACTTGCTAAACTAATAACATTGACACCAGCCTCATCTGTACTTAGCGCTATGTGCTAACACGTTACCAGTCCATAAGAAGAAATGTGTGTTCCAAGTTTGTCAGACCAAAGAAGAAAAGTGATCAGATGAGTTCAGAGAATGACGCGACTAACTTTGAAACACTCTGAGTGAGATGAATTCATCTCTGTCTCTCTGCTCAGGGTGGCCTCAGCGTGTCATCGAGCCACCCTTTAAGGACCGCCCACAAAATCCTGAGACTGAAAACTGATGACTGGCAACTATTTTCCAACATCTCTAATGTATTTTGAAAGAAATCTCTCTTTAACTAATGTGGTAACACAATATTATAACGTATTACCACATTACCTGCTAAACATCAGCACCTAAACATTGTCCCCGTGAACAGGTTAGCATGCTGATGTTGGCACCCAGCTCAAGCTCACAGAGCTGCTAGCGGGCTGGACTCTAACTCTTCTTTACTTTTCAGAGTTTCAGTAGTGGTTTTTGTATGTTCCAGTCTGTTAAAGATCATACAGTTTGCAGTGTTGGGTGCCAATCATTCACCCTCTCTGATCATCACTAAGTTTTAAATATGTTTCATTTTTATGATTGGAATCTGGACCATCAATATCATATAAGAATGTTAATGTACCTTTCCTCTAGAGCTTACAGTCCATGCCCTTTTGCTCCTTTCTTTCATCTATTCCATGCACAATGCTGTGTGAATTATCAAGACTGATTTTGATGGATGTGACTTCATGTTTTGGATTTGCAGGAACACGCCGCACTTCAGTTGTTGGCACACATGACAATGAGGCTCTAATTAAAGTCTAGCATCCAGTGTGCTGCCGTCATTATTTCAAACAAATTCTGACAATCGAGACCGAAGAAATCTTTTGGCATTTGGGTGGAAATGTGTACGCGATCTGGTCTTTGTAGTCCACAAACAGCTTGAGTTTACCTGCTGTTTGCACGTAGCCATGCTTACGCTGGTACAGTATAAGCACGAGGTCTAAGGCCTGCCCTTGATAAAAGCATCTGCTAAATGAATAAATGTAAATGCAAGACATTGGTATGCGATAGCTATAGTAGTTGCTGTGGTGACAGCTGTGCTACACTACAAGTGTGAATGCTATATATGGCTGCGGTCCTGCTGTACTACAGCTACAAATACTCTCTCCACACATTTCTATGAATGGAGTCTTTTAGACAGTAGATGTCATATCATCATTATCCCAGAATAAACCTTAAGAAGATGGATTAAAGCCCTGACGTAAAGCGCTGCGTATGAAGCTCTTACATAATGTGCTAAACGTGTAATATTCGTCACATTCGTGTTATTTTCAGCTGTATTTTATTTTTACAGTTTGTTTGTTTTTTTGCAGTGCAGCAAAGGGCTTAAGCTGCATCTGCTAGGAATCTAATCAGTGCCTTGTTTCCATTCCATGTCAAGCTAGGGGTCCTTGGCTGGGGAGGCTGTGCGAGGTGGTTAATGACATGAATATGATTAATAATTCAGAACAAACCCTATGTGGGTCTAAACAGAAATGTGCCAGCGTGCTGGTGCCTTCAGTGAATAGCAGGAGAGCGGCGGCCCGGCTCTTGGAGTAATCCGACATGACAGCGTTCACCTCGGATGATAGAGAGTGGAAGAAAACTATCAAAATGCTTATAAATATCTTATAGAACTGCTGAGGAGCGACGGAGCAGGGGGAGAGGGGGCAGGATGGGCGTGGAGGCTGTCAGATGTGCCCCAGCTCGTGCTGCAGAGGCAAATATCACGCTACTCACATGCAAGACGAGGATAACGTGTGTTTATCGGCGTGTTCGGCGTCTGTGATTGCACGTGCGCGTGTGTGCGTGCAGCACAGCATACGGTTGCAGCAGGTGCTGATGAAGGCAGCGGATTTAGAGGCACGCGCTTATGGGGTGGGAGGTGGCTGTACCTTGACAGCAACATAGTCACACAAACAGGATTGTGCAATTTCCAAGAAGGTATCTGTGTGTGTGAATGACCAAACAGCCGACTGGAGCAGAATAAGAGCTGCAGAATAAAAATAAAGCACCGTTCCCGAGCTGCATCCGTCTCTCGCAATGGGAAAATACCGCAGCTACATGCCTTTTCTCAGCGAGTTGTAACATGCTCTCCTACAAAGAAAGCCCCAGGTCAGATATTATGAGAATACACAGGACTGAGAGAGAACTAAGATACGAACAGTTCATCCTCCTCGCAAAAGGCCAGTTTCAGCCTCTAGTGATGAGAGGTGGGAGAGGGGAGATAAATAAGGGGAAAGCTTCAGAGGATAAAACTCTTCTGTGTCTCCTTCTTCTGTGTGTGTGTGTGTATTGTAAGAGAGAACAAGTTTGTACAGCCCGGTGCTACAGATTCTTTTTTTTCTTACATTCCTTTACTGTATTGTAGCTGTAGTCACTTGGGTTACATTAGGTCAAATGGTGGACTGGGTTACTGCGTTATCACAGGGTAGATTCCACGGTCTGGTGGAGAGGAAGTCATGTTGGCAGCACCAAACGGACCTGAATATGCTGCAGATCCTTATAATACACTGTTTTTCATAGCTAACAAGCTCCATGCTGACATTTTATATGCTTTAATTCTTAAATAGTTTGCAAAAAGTTGATACTAACTGGAAACATCTCGTCATTTTGCGAGTGTGGCTTGCACGTCACATTGCCTGAGGTCTTGAAATGCAATTTACCTCAACATTTGTCCAAATCTGAGGGCTGTATGCCGTCCCTTGGTTTGTTGTAATGTCACGGGTTGATAGTTGGTGACCGCGATACAATGGAAGAGTGCGATAAGGACAGGAAATAGAAGGCACACCCACAAAATGAAAAACAATATTATCACCATATAAAGTTCTGTGGCTAACGCGTGAGCAAACATCTGCCTAATGGCACATGCACCGTGCATGCAAGCATCCAACTTCGCCATTTGGTGCTAAGCAGGTAGCGTACTGCCAGGTTATCAGAATTTGCATGCCTCAAAAGAGCTGACTACGGCTCATGGAAACAGGGATGAGCGCCGAGGCTTAACCACATGGCAGAAGATGCCACAAAACATTGAGCTAAAACAGGATACAGAGCTCAGCACAGCATCAGAGATGGATAATAACTCTGTGTGTGTGTGTTCATGAGGAAGCCTTTTCACGCTGCACAAAGTAATTTAATTCGGTGTTAATGGAAAAAACACTGATTAGCAGAGCTTTAATTATATGTGTTGTATTTCAGGGAGAAAGTTCAAATGAATATCAAAACCAGTTTTGTTCACGAGGAAACTCACGGTATACTTTAACAGCCCTGAAGAACAAAATGAAAGCAAAGGGCAAGAGTAAAGAACATCAGACCGCTGTTCCCCCTCCTCAGGGCCAATCCAGGGCCAGCCTGTTAGCTCTCTGAATTTTGTACGAGTGTCTTGTACCTTAATAGAATGGTCTGCTGGGCTTTGATCTCAGAGGATTAAACACCTCCCAGTGGAGGGAGCGCTCCTTTCTCTTTAAATCTCTCCCCTGCCAGGCCAAGACCAACCAGACACTTTATTGATCACAGGAGGTTCCCCCCATCAGTCTGCAGCCTCATTTAGACCGACTTCATTGTTTCCAGATGAAACACCCGACAACAGCTTCCCGCTGACTGAATTTAATGCATGCTGCTACCTTTAAAGCTGACGACTCTCACTCCATTTCTCTCATCCACGTACGTGATCTCATCAATCTCTGATCCCTTACGCTTAAAAGCCTTTTTTTTTTTTTCTTTCTGGTCTCCAACCAGTCACTGCAGTATCCTGTAAATCAGGTTTGGAGCTAGGACACGACACATTTAACACCAAAAATCACAGCCCTTCTTCACGAAACATAAATCTGTCAAACTGTAAATTAGAGACGTCATACGCATACTGCTAAAATGGGATCAGGTGAGCATGCTCACACTCTCTTTTTGAGGAAAAACACCCATGAATCAATTTAATTATGAAAAGAGCAATCCATGTAACAGTCATCAAATTTGGTCTTTTTCCTCATTAGTATCAAAAACACACTGTGCAAACAGGAACTCCACTGGGAGCTGCTTCAGCGTGACTTTCCACTGTGCAGATGAGCCAAAATGCAAACGGCTTTAGGTTGAGGTGTAACTCACAGCTAACTTACCGACTCCATGGCAACATTGCACTTCTTCTCTGCATCACCCAAAGCATGGTGAGAGCTGCGGTGGCAAAACTCAAAACATGTTTATGCCAAAAGATGATGATTAAAAAAAAAGGAGAACAGCAGGCGTGACGCAATCTATGAAAACCGTCTTGCTTCATATTAATGAAACATTTTCGACAGTAATAATGTCTTGTCTTGTGATTCTCTCTGGAGCACCTTTAGAATCCTTTAGACACAGTTATGCAACACAAATTTCATAAAACTCTCATGATAAAATCCTGCAGTCATACATGTTGTACTAAACACACCAAATGATAGTTTTTTTTTTTGTTGAAATGGATACGTGTACATGCCAGCTATGGTACAGAACAGGAGTCTTCAACCAGGGGTCCACGGCAGAGGTACTTGCAGGGGGTCCGCCAATTTTTCTCATAATAACTGACCATTTTCACCAAAATAACGGTGAATGTGAGGGTGCGGAGAACTGAGAAACTACAAACAGCGGAGGCACTTGCACTTCACAATGAAGATAAATCAGTGGACATGTCCAAAGACGCACATAACCCAGCATATAAATAGGTTAATAAGGTGAAATAAAAGTTGAATAAAGTAAATAAAACAAGTTATTATAGGGCACGCTTAAAATGTTGGAGAGCCCTGGTATAGAAAAACCACGGTTGAGGCAGATAAACTATGGTTATCTTAAGGTAACTACACCACATGGTTATGGAAACATTGTGATTATACTGTAGTAAATAAAAAAAAAGGCAAACATGGTTGCTTTGAGATGGGATGCTGTCTCCACCATCAAAGTAAGATGTACTACACAGCTGACAGCAGTAAAGGGCACGGTGCTCCCTGCATTTGTGCTAAACAAAAATCATAAGATGCTAAATCTTTTGGATATCGAGGAGGGCCTTGACCCTAAGATACCATAAGCCTTTTAATAAAGGGAGTGAAAAGCGAGAAAAACAGGCCATGTTCTGACGTATGCACCGGAGAAAGTCTCGAATTAAAAACTGCAGCCGCCCTTTGCATTGTAATAAGGGCGATATATCCCCATTATCAAATGTCCTCTTTGGATTCTAAGGAGATAATTGGACTCTTTAACTTTTCAGCCCCAGCAGCTCCCCATTAGGATCACGAATAAATGTGTCAATCACATGCTTGTGTGCAACTGCTCATGCGCGGTGTCGCATTTTATATAAGAGTGGAAAAACATGCACTATTTTTATCTTCACCATTTTAAATAGGTTACTATACCTAAAATAGCGAAGTTACCCATTCCCCCTCAGCCGAACACAGATTGTTCCCCCCTTTTACCATCCGTATCCCACTCAAAGATGACTCCACATGCCATTACTGGGTCATGAAACTGGCACCTGTCCCATGCCGACCTCTCTGAGTGAGTCAGAGCACCAGAACATCGCAGGATCAAAGAGGAACTCATTTCAAACACAGCACCGCCACATTTTCTCAAGCCCTCTGCTCGGCTATGAACAGAACAAAACAAAACCACAACGAAAAAAAAAAACATCACAGCTTCCTTTCTTCTGTGTAATTTCATATTGTCATTGTCTTCAAATCAGAGTGTGTGTCGACGCGTCACATTCTCATTACTGGGCGGTGAAAATGATACAGCGGAGATAACACGGCAGCATGAACTCTTTGGGGGAACAACCGAGCAGAACTAAAACCAAAGGCAGAAAGCAAACAACGCGGGTAAACCCAGCAATACATGATGTATAAATAAGAAAGACAGACTACAGTTGTATCATGAAATGAAGACAAAACTGCAAATTGGGGGAAATTATGAAAATGACTGTGTGTGTTACAGAAACATACATATACGAGGGGGAAACAGCGCTAAATGTATGCCATTTCTGAAAGAGAAAGGGCCATTTCACTGTGCCTGCATGCCTGCTATGCCTGGGGCCACGTGAATTATACACTGCAATGTGCCTTTCAAATTACTCCAAATGTACAATGCGTGCCCATGTCTGCACTCGGTGACTGTTAGGTGCTATAGCAACTGACAAATCCATTTAGCATTGTTGGATAATGAGGACCGAACGGAGCGATTACCTCTGCTGTCCTGGTGAGCAGCAGCAGCGGAGGAATGTTGTGGTGGTGCTGAATCTGTTCGGTCTGCAGCCGTCTTCCTCTTGTGTAGCTTTGAGAGGTCAAGGCGGCTAAGAGAGTCACAGGGGAGCCATCTGTTTCGTCAAACAATGACCCTCGTTTATTGGATCTTCGACAAAAGAACTGCAGGCCGAAGCTGCGGCAGAGAGATGTGACAACATCTGCCACATATAATTCATGACTCCTGTCACACATCCAGTCTCATCAGGTGGAGACTGATGATTTATTTATAACACGCTATTTTGGGTGGGTGAGGTAACTCCTGGGATCATTTTTGTCCTCTCTGTTTTCAGTTGCGTTGGTGCCAAAAACTCTCCATGACTCTCCAGACCCCACTGAGTGGAGACGCAAACAATAAGCATCCGAAAGAAGATACATTCCAGCCAGATGTGGGAACAGTATAAAAGCATTCAGCTTCCACAGACGCATAGATAACGTTTAACCTTCATGAAGTAGGCCATAGCACGATGTAGCAGCAACCGCTAAAGTTACGCTGAAAACAGCCATTGGCATCTTGTCAATGATATCAATGATCTCCCTGCGTCATAAAGCAAAAGCAAAGCTCATAAATACGTTTCATCTGCGTGTTTGACTAAGTTACTTGTAGATGATGTGAAGTATTAGCTCACTAGCTAGCTATGATGTAATATTTGTAGCTACGATTATGACAAAAGTGCTAAAATGTATTGTTTTTCTAGCTTTACCGCAACCCTCTGGACGGATTAGTGCTTACTCTGATGTAGCCCGTTAAACTGAAACAGAACACAGTCTGATTCGTGATCCGTCAAAACAAGATGTACAAATGTGGCTAAGTGAAAATGAGTGTTCTTTGATCTACCCCCTCTTCATGGTTATATTTAGGACAAAAGCTGTCAACTGTCGATCGAAGACAGAAAGTCCTTGTTCTGAACTTGCACGCTCGTCTAACAAAGTTCCTTCTCAGGAAAATGCAAAACCGTACGCTGGATTTTTTTTTTTTTCTGGTGGGAACTGTCTCAGTGGAATCACTGACTCTTTATCTTATTTGATTATTGAACTGTTCACTGTGCTCCGATGATACCCTGAGGCTGAAAGCTCTGCTATTAAAAAAATTCACTGCTCTTGTAGTGAAGGAATCCATTGATTACCATTCTCCGTTTGTACATGTTACAGTAGTTTGATGTTGAACGAAAATTTTAAATATTGTACTATAGAAAGCGCCTCGTATAATGTTTGCACATGCAACATCTGAAATAAGCATTTCACAATCACAATCCAGCAGATTTTCTGGCAACATCCAGTTACAGTTGTATTAACAAAGGTCACTGAATGACTTGGCATTTGTGTGGCAGGATTCAATGTGTGCAAATATTATGACTTTCATCTTCATTATTTGGCTTTGTTATTGTTTTTTTTCTGCTGTATTACAGTCATTACACAATCTAATTTGATCTTCTTTACCTTTGATAAATGAGAGTCACTGCCTGTTATAAAAAAAACCTCTTAAAAACTCCAACAATCTTCTCCTCATCACAAGGACTGCACTGTGCAAAGTTTCTAATATGTTTTTGTTGTTTTTAACTTCAACTTTTAAAGACCAGAGAGATGTATCATAGTTGTTGCATTAATTCAGTTGCAACAGGCTGGTATTAAGGCTGGCTGTCTTCTCACGGCCGTAGTCAACTGTGTTTTGGAGATAGTTTTTTCCTGCAGCTGGTAGAGTTTACATTCACCCTCCGAATAAACCCTCACTTAGTTCTCTGCACAAAGAGAGCACCACTTTTTGCAAAGCCATTTGTTGAAGTCTGAGCTGGAATGGCTTTGTTGTCATCTGTTCAAATCAAGCAGGCTGAAGGAGAAAGCATTTCAGACTTCTACAAACGTGCTTGGTGTGAATGCGATGGGTTTATAACTTGAATTGAATCTCTTTGGGCCCGAGGGTTTTCCTCAGGGGACAGAACTGATAAGAAAAGTGGCCAGGCTGAACATTTAACGAGCTCCATCGTAGTGAGTGGTCAGAGGAGGCTGTTACCTTTGGAAATGCCATCATCCTCTATCGCTCCCTCTCACTGTGATGTGACATTTTTCCAAAATGCTCTATTCATGGTGAGTCAAATGCTGCTTGATGTTGCTGGTGAGGTTGAAAGAGACTCACTACACTTTCATGCTCATAAAAAAAAAAGATTACTGTCAGTAATCAGGTTAAGGCAAGAAATCAGATGTTGTGTTTATATTATGTTGCCTTGCTGGGATTCCTCTGATAACGTCTTCTGGCTAAATGTCAATGAATCAATGACATTTAGCCAGAAGTTGAAGAGTCATATTTTCAGTTAATTAAAAAGGAGGGGAAAGGGGAAACGTTCAGTCTCATCAGCATGAAGCACGGCCAAACTTACACCAGACTTGTTAGTTTAAGGTACATCATTTAATATTGATATTGTTATTGATCCATTTAGCTAGATGGTCAGAACCTGTTTGCAAACATTACATTATAAAGCTGAATAAGGTCACTTCAGAAATCTCCGTCAAGGAATATGTAAATGTGTCGAGGTCAAGGGATTGACCTGGATTTGAAACTGTGACTCTAAATGGGATTACTTTGTTTTGAAAAACGTGGCATTTAGTAAAATCCACACACATTCTTCCTTAAAACCTGAGAAACATACAGGGAATTGCTTCGATTTTTTTTATTTTTTTTATTGGCAATTCATAAAGGGACTGAAAACTGGTAAACCTTGACCTTGACAATAGTCCATATGGACATCCAAACCGACAGACAAAACTTGAAATTTTGAATGAATAGCTTTGGACAAAATGTTGGTCACCATGGACAAATAACATTTAACCTCTTAAACAACTGACTTCAGCAGCTGATTTGGTTCTCTGGAAAAAAGAAATAAATACAGTCCATACCTGCTCTATATGATAAAGTGTCCTTTTATGATTCGGTACTATATGAATAAAAATAAATTGGCATATACCCATTAACACCCAACCTTAATTAGTTTTAGTCATATCTCTCAAATAGAGAATTTTCTGTGATGTTTCATCTTCATGATGTGCGGAGTGCCACAGGGATCCATTCTTGGTCCCATTTTGTTTTTCCTTCATTAGGAAACATTTCAGTTATTTTAATGGTGCCTCCTATCTGCTATGCTGACAATGCACAAACGTACTTATTCTTAAAGCCAGATAATGTTTGGTGGTGGTGGAGAAATGGATGACTTGTAACTTTCTGCAGCTAAATTCAAACACTGCTGATCACCTACCAAGCAAATTGCAACCATTTATTGGTCCACTGGTGACCGATATAAAGTCTTGAGCCAGCAATCTACTGTACGCATCACATTTGATTCTCAACTGAAATTTGAACCACATATCAACAATCCCATTAAACACCATAGATCCACCCATGAAACATTACCAAAATTAAATCAGCTTTGTCTTTTCCTGACTTAGACTTTTTCATGCCTTGTCTTGTCTTGCCTTGAGCCATGTGTTTTCACATGCTCTGCTTCAGCTTCAGCTTATGCAAAATGCTCCCTAACACCAATGACAGATCCCATATCACTGCAACCTTTACCTTGATTTTAATATTCTTCCAATAACATTTAAGACCCAACATCGTCTGGCCCTCAGTTAAATGACAGAGCTTGTGGCTCCCTATGCTCCGAGTCATAACCTGAGATTCTTTAGGCTACCATTGCTAGTTGTTCCTGGGTCAAGGCTGGTGACTAAGAGTTTTATTCTGATGTATTTTTTGAAAGTAAATAAAGTCATAATCATCATTATAATGATTACATCTTGGTTAGTTTGTAATATATCATTGCAGGCATTAAAAAGGTAACCAAAAACAGCACAACCTTAATCTCTGGAAAACAAGATCTATTTCTCTGTTTACATCTGTATTCCTGAGATTAGATTAGCACTGAAACAGAAGAACAATCGCTACAGCGAATGGGACTGAATGAGCCAAACTAAACTCAGAGAAAACACTGGCAGTATTAAACAGAACACCTACATTCACGGGAAAAGTTAAATGAGTTAACTTGTTAAACACAGATGGAGGGGGGTAGGTATCAGAGGAAAACGGAGGTGTGCCGCATGAGGAGTGTTTGTAGTGAGCACAGTGGGCTGAGAGTAGGAGGTGCGATGATTTGCTTGGTTAGGCGAAGAGCAAATGGAAAGAGGGAGTGGAATAAAATAAATTTGGAGGTGTAGATGAGCAGAAGGCGAGGCGGCAGTGGAAGAAGAAATTCTTGGGAGCCCAGAGAGGAGCAGATGCTGCAGTGGTCTGAATCATTCATTCTCTTTTAGTTTTTATGGCGATCTCAGTAAACATCGGCCCTGTGCTGTGTCAGGGGAGTTGTTTTCTCCAACAGCATGTGAATGCTGCTGAGAGATGATGGATGGTGAAGAACAACACTCTTTGCTTGTTCTTTCCTTATCTCTGCCTTTCTTTTAACCCTTTATCTCTCTCTCTCTCTCTCTCTCTCATACACACATACACTTGCTAACAGAGGGTCATGAAAATTTCAGAGGCTAGGCATGAAGTGCTCAACACAGTCCTAAACCCAGTCAAGGTTTGACTGTTTCCTGTCAGGTATTTACACGGCAGTTGAGAACAACAGGGCAAAGGCATCCAAATAGATGCAATATGCATTATGTACCATATATATATTTCATCTGGAGTAACGGTTATAAAAGCTGCACGCACACTGAGGATGATGCACGGTATTTCATTTCAGCAGCTCCAAGGTACTGTGAGAAGATCGCAATCTGGTCTCTTTTTCCACTCCTCTTTATCTCCATTTCTTTTGTTAACTTATCTAAAACGGCTTTCAGGCTATTTCAAGTTCCATGCAACCGGCAGCAAGTTGATTTCTCCCATTGTATTTTCTGCCAGGGAAAAAAAAATAGGGCATTGTTCATAGCCTTCCAAATTAATCCATAAGAGCTCTTTTCTGATCTGGCGACCCCAATCAGCATCATCATCTTTTAAATCCGTTACCAATGACGCTATCAAAAACGACTCGTGTGTTTTCTGATGTCCCATTTATATGATTAGGATTCCACTTTGATTTGGCTTTTCAAAAAAAACCCTCAAAAGAATTAAAAAACACAAATAAAGAGGACAAAAAAAAACTATGTTGACTGTTGGTAGAAAATTAAATGCAACCACTGGTCTTGTGTTAAAGTCAAAATCACAAATTCATGCCAAACTATTCACCTTGACCTCACGTCGATCTTTCACGTTACTTTCACTTCAGTTTCGGACACACAGGAGTCATGCATCCATCCATTTTCTGTAACCACTTATCCTTATCAGGGTCCGGGGCCGACACATGGAGACAAACAAGCATTCACAGTCACCAGGAAACCTATTAAGTGTGTCTTAATAAGTGCATGTCTTTGGACTGCGGGAGATAAGAGTCATAATTTGTGAAACTACAAAGACAGACTTATCAGATAAATGTAAACATAGATTATATTTGATTAAATGCCTGATGCAAGCTCAGGTTTTCATGTAATAATAACCTCATATGCCTAATAAAAGTTATAGAAACTGAGGCTGCAAAATGGCAAATTGCAAAGCTTAATCTTTAGTTTTAGCTTATCCATTGCAACACAGTTTTAAGCTCAGTGATTAGATGTTTCTCACCAAACTGAGACTTTGGGAGTTGTAGTTCTCTTCTAATGTTTTCATGTACAACGGCTTGTATCTTTGACTTTTTAAATCAAAGAAAATAACATCTTGGGGGAGTTTCATGTCCATCCACGTCTTGGAGGTCAGTTCAGCTAGCATTAAGAAAAGAGCAGGATTCTTACTTGCAGAACCTGGATAGGCAGAATCACTCAGCTACTCTATTAAACATGAACAGAGATTACATCCACAGCTCAGACCAGCAACAGCCCCACAGAGGACATGTGACAAGTGTCATCACCTCATCAACCTCTCCCATGCGTGCGCATACACACACATCATCATCATCATGTCAGCGGGCCTGAGAGAGACATCTATAACATGCATCATTCAGAGGGCTGTCTGGTTGCTACAGTCAGCACTTGTGTGACTCGCTCTGCAGCGGGGAGCTGCTTCGTTTTACCCTTTATCTGATTAATGGGGGCAATTTTGGTAAAACACACATTTTTGCGCATTAGTAAATCCTACCACTACACACAGTCGCACATTTTGGTGACTGACAGTTTTATAAAGATCACCGTTTGTGGGAGCACGGTGTTCCAATCAAATCACGGTGTGTAAGACAGCATGGAAACCTTTTTTTCTGAAAGCATTTTTAAACGTGTTATTTTGGATTTTGGCTCACTATTTATCACGCTCATCAACTTAATTCTACTCATGTCTGCGGAAACGTGAATCACGGACATCCAAATCAAGAACGATTTGGATTCAGCAGTTGTTACACTCTAATTGTGTCGTATATATCGACCCGCAGATTCAAATGAGCTCATGTTACTGGTGTTTATACCTGGCAGGAGCTGCACTGTGCACAGCAGGATTTCCAGCAATTTGGAATATAAAAAAAATGAATAAATAATGAGGCGAACTTGCAGTGTTGTGGGGCACACGGCGCAATGGAAAAACAAATTCACAAAAGGTTGAAATGTGAGTAAAATGGGACCTTTAAACTTTTTCCCGAATTTGAAATCACAGCTATGACAGACTGAATAATTCATGACCCGTTCACGACTCTGGTTGTAAACAGAAACACTGAGTCGTTTTTGCAAGCGTTTACTGCTTCCACAGTTTGTTGTGCTGTGAAATGATGACGGTGAGGAAACATTTACCTTATCCTAGATTAAACCAGAAAATTTCACGCCCATTTCTACGGCATTAATCTCGCTATTTCCCACCAGAGTTTAGAACATTTTTTTTCTTTCAAGGAACTGACCATTCACCTATTTTATGTTGTCGCAAAGTACAAAAGAGACACACAAAAGCCTTTGACTGTCCGCATGGGCCCACATGATGAATGACAAGCACAATTTGAGCTTCTTAATTTAGCTCTTCCACAGTCTATCGAGAACCAGGGGTTATACAAGTGAGCGGGAGCTCACTGAGCCTCTTCACTGTGTTTCACACCACTGTCTCTGATTTTTTTAAATGGGAGATGAGGACACAGGGTCACTCAGCAGCCGCCTGGTCACAACAGGTGATTACGAGATCCTGGCACTTTCAAACACATATTAGTGGAAGACGTCGTGCCCACGCAGCTGACAAATACCTGCCTTAGATAATAGCGTGGCTTCTGCACTCACAGATCAAAGGTTCACCCGCCGTGATAATGCCATAAATTAGGTCATAAATAACAACCGCTCACTAGTACAAGGACGAGATTAAAGATTATACATGAAGACTGCATCAAACAAGGTTTAAGCATTGCAGACATCTGAATGTCAAGGCAAAGGCAAGATTCCTTCCTTTAAATATGAATAAATGTGTAAAATTGCATGCCAAAAAAAAGAACTGTTTTAACACTAAAACATGATTACTCTAATCAAAACTTGCATTGTAACCTGAGACGAGAGCAAAGCACTAAAAACCTTCAGGATGAAGCTCCACTAATAAAACGTAATAATAAAAAAAAGTTTGTACCTGCCTTTGTTTCCGGGGCTGTCTAACCTGCAGTAGTTTTAAATTGAGTGCTCCTGCGGCTAGAAAAGGCACCTTTGACGAGGAGATGCGACAATAAAGATGATCCAGAATTCAGATGTTATACTCACACCGAGGATCAGGAGCTCATTCAGTGAATACAATGAGGGTCGCCTCAGTACAGGCTTTTTCCTCTTACTGCTGCTGTCCTGTCACTGCTTGTTATTCATCATTAGTACAGTATAGGAAAAAAATATATATATTTTTTTTTTGCTAATTTTTTGGACATAAATCTCAAGAGACTCACTCATGCATCTCCAACGCCATCTTTTGGAAATCTGATGAGTTGAGGTTATTCCGTCATAGGACAAATGAAGAGGCCAAGCATCTGAATAACTGTGAACGGACAAGTTAATTAAACATTAATGGTCTTGGTAAGTCCTGATGAACATAGACACTTAATGTGTATTTTCTGTGACAATTTTGTCCTCACTTATTTGCAGTGCTGTTGTCTATTACACACACACACTAACCCGTTAACAGGCCTGCATCATTCAGAGGCCTCCAACCACCGCGTGGGCAGCTTACCTTGAGTCATAAGATGAGCGCAGCCTGTATCAGGCGGCATCTCTTCCTGCTGCTCGTGACTGACATGAGGCCTTACTGGCCAATGACTATCAGTCCCTAACCAGCCCACCCTGCATCAGAGATTGTATCAATCACTACATTCATATGCATTGAAATAACAACATTGGCTGTAAATACTGAGATTTATATGTGATAAACCCCAAATAGCGTCACTGAATCGTAAAAAAAGTGCTGTGGTGTTGGTGTCACTGGTGTTTGTACATGGTAGGACAATCTCTTACACTTTCTGTAAACCTCGCTGCTCATTTATCACACTCTAATTTCGACCCGCTGATTCAACATAGCTCTTGTTTCTGGCGTTTATAGCAGCCGCACTCTCCGTAAACCCCCGTGCACAGCGGGATTTGGAAAATAATAAATAACGAGGCTTTTGCAGTGTTGTGGGAGAAAAACAAATTCTCAAAAGGCTGAAATGTGAGTAAAACGGGACCTTTAAACGTTCCAGAATTTGAAATCACTCTTATTTGCAGGGCTGTTGTCTTTTGTTAAATTAATCAGCTAGATCACATTTCCTTTTACCATCCAGTTACCATTTTAAGAAACTGACAAATGGTTAAAAATGGTCATGCATTTAAAAACGATATGTACTCTTCCATCATCAATAATAAGATGAAGTGTCACCAATCATATTAAGCAATACTGAGATTAACAGGAGTTCAACAAACCAATCAGAATCTTTCTAAAGACTGGCGGACCAGTTTGTTTGTTTTTAATTCCACAGCCAATGGCAGGAGCACATGTTGTCCCTGGATCCGCTTATTATTCATTGACAGCTCCTAAAACTGCCCCTGTGGAAACTGTTTGCAGCTACAACCATATATGGTGAGCATATATAGTGAGCAGTGCATGTGTCATCCCCTCGAACCAGTGTACTTGGGAGCGTGGAGAGAGTGGGAGGACCCGCGGAGATACACCATACACCGCTAAAACTTTCCCTCAAAAGCAAAAAAAAAAAAGTAACAACTTGTCAGACTTTAGACATGTTTCTTTCAGAGACTGAGGATGAATTAGAACAGATCCACTCGGACTCAGACTCTGTAAGTGAGAACAGCCACTGCAGCCTGGATGAGGATTACGTCCCGCGGGGGCCGGCCCGAGGATCAGATCTGTGAGTTTTAGCTTCGGTTCAATGAAATATACCGCTCTTAAACTAGATGCATCCTGTATAACATATACATGGATCATGTGTGTGCATAACCATCAGACTGACACCGACCAATATGTGTGTGACAATCTGGTTATACAAAATAATGAGACAATGGGACACAATGCGCCCAGAGCGCAACACTCAGCTGCGATCCGACCTGGTTTGTGTGCAGCGCTACAGCATAATCTAGAATACCTGTTTGGCTTGACCCGCTCCACACCTGACTCTGCAAGTGTGTACACACGCTGCACATCTTACTTAGAAGCCAGCGCGCACAGACAGCGCGGCGGACAGATCCACAGCAAGAACAATGGGGAGCCACCCGGCGGAAAGGCCACGATAACCGTGTGAAAGTGCAACGTTTATTGTGCAACGCGGATCTTTTAGTGTTTTTGCGCACGCCATCCTCCGCACCCTGTAATATTACGCACTTAAATCCTGGTATTTCTGTCCGTTTTTTTTCCTCATCGATGAACGTTTAAGCGGCCCTCTTTATGATGCGGGTGTCTGCGGGGGGTGGCAGGTTGCTGCGGGGGCAGCAGGAGGAGGAGGAGGAGGAGGGGGGAGTGTGAGAGCAAACCAGAATCATCATAATGTGGGCGACCCTTAAAGGTGCAATCTGCTGATTTTTTTGTTCACAGTATGCTCGGTGTAGTTACACACGTGGAAATAGATGTATCATGTCATCTGTGGCTTATAGGAGGAGCTCTGGCAATTTTCCAAACAATAAAGTTGCCTTTGGTGTTTTTGGTGCATGGCAAATTCAGTAAGTAGAACATCTTTAAAAAAAGATAAAAATGATGATGAAAACAATACAATCTGAAGACTTGAACATAAAAATACAATGTTATTGAAATGACTGTGCAAAAAAATATAAAGCATATTTTCATGTCATCAGCTTAGAGTTTAGGGAGCACACACTTCTAACAGAAAACGTGTGCTACAAACTGAGATGAGATTGAGAGACACGGGCATTTGCAAGGCTGGGTGTGTTATTGACTTGCATTATGGGATTCGGTATATTTGGAGCTTGACTCATACTGGGGACTTAAAGTCAGGGTATTTCTGCCTCTTCTCCTAATCTTTTTTATACGTCTCCTGGAAGTCCACCAACATTTGCAGGGCCGTTGTAATAGACTGAGGTGGATATAAACTGGCAGCTCAGTGTATAAACTAATGATAATATAGCAGTATATTGCAATATTGATATATAATGTGATGCAGTGGATTTTATGTAAAATCCTCATTAATCCCATCTACTCTATTTACAGAGATGACTTAACCGATGAGGACAGTTCAGACGAGGAGTGGAATAATACGCCCACGAAGAGAAGAGGCTCCAGGAAGCGCCGCCGCTCTGTTTCGGCTTCTCCAGTGAAATCCCCATCTAAAAAGTGGTCCGAAGTCGAAGTCCCCCTCAAAAAGAAGATCCAAAATGGAGCTACACCCAGAAAAAACACCTCCTCCTCCCCAAAGACCGGTAAGGCGTTCTCCACTCCACGCAGGGGAAATCAAATTGGAAGGAGACGAACAGAAAGACAGCTCTCGAGAGAGGAAGAGGATGATGCCGATGACGGAGACGACCGGTGGCGCGACATGGATGAGGAAGATGTTGAGCCTCCGCAGCCGCGGTTCAGACCTGAGAGGGACGTGGGTCCACAGCTGGACCGAACTGCAAACTACACGCCGCTTGAACTGTTCCAGTTGTTCTTTTCCACGACAGTGATTGATACTTTGGTGAAAAACACCAATGCCTACGGGAAGAGGAAATACCAAGGCCAGAAGGAAAGCTGGGTTCCTGTAACAACAGCAGATATGTACTCCTTCCTGTCCCTTGTCCTCTACATGGGTATTGTACCGCTAAAAACTCTGAGAGAGTTCTGGAGGGGATCTAAGCTGTTCAGCCTGCCATTTCCTGCCTCTGTCATGCCTTGCAGACGCTTCCTGACCATCTCCCGCAGCCTACACATGAATGATCCTGCAGTTGAGGCAGTCAACGATCAGAAGAAAGGGACATCAGGGTATGACAAACTATGCAAGATAAAGCCATTATACGAGCAAATTTTGGAGGCCTGCTACACATTCTTTCATCCCTACCAGCATATCTCCATAGACGAACGGATGGTGGCGACTAAAGCAAGGATCGGGTTGAAGCAGTACATCAGAAACAAGCCTACTAAATGGGGCTTCAAGCTCTTTGTTTTAGCAGACTCTGTGTGTGGCTACACCCTGAACTTTTTTGTGTATGGAGGAAAAGATGGTGAACCCACAGGGAAGGGACTAAGCTATGATGTTGTCATGAGACTGCTGAAAATCCCCTTTCTGGGCAAAGGTTACAAGCTCTATGTGGACAACTTCTACACCAGTCCAACTCTTTTCTTTGATCTGCTTCGGAAAAAAATCTGGGCCTGCGGCACCGTTCGTCCCAACATATCCGGATATCCCAAAAATAAAAAAAATGACATGACTGAGAAAACGCCAAGGGGGACCATCCGGTGGATCAGAGAAGGGGACTTGTTGTTCGTTAAGTGGTTAGACACTCGGCAGGTGACGATGTGTTCCACTTTGCACAAAGCATACAGCAATGACACGGCAAAGCGCAAAGTGAAAGATGCAGATGGCAAGTGGACAGTGAAGGACGTACCTATTCCAGGCTGCATCAAAGATTACAACCAGTACATGGGGGGTGTCGACTTGTCAGACGCACTAATATCCTACTACAACGTCCTACATAAAACCCATAAATGGTACAAAACACTGTTTTATCATTTTGTGGACATAGCCACCGTGAATGCCTTCATCCTCCACAAGGAAATGTGCAAACTGCAGAATCGACCTGTGTTAAGACAGAAAAACTTCAGGGAGCAATTGATCTTGTCGTTGGCTGAGATTGGGTCAACTCCGCGTCGGTCAGCGCCGCAAAACTTCCCAACCTCTCCTTTCAAAGTGCCTCACGCTTCTCCCTCCAAAGTCCCACCTGCTCCTCCGTCCGACGCACCGCCAACCTCACGTCCTTTCCAATCCAACGTCCCGCCGGCCTCTCCTTCCACAGTGTTAACCCCCTTCATCCACTGAGGGCCGCCTGCTGCAGCCTCAGTGGCACCAGGTTTCGGTCACCTGCCCTCTTACTTTGTAGAACAAATGAGCAATGTGGCTCCCAGAGATCGGGCCACTGCCGGCAGAAGGGCATGCGTGGTCTGCAAAAGAAAGTCGCCAGTCTATTGCAGCACTTGTCAAAAAACACTTTGTTTCACTACTTCAAGAAACTGCTATAGTGAGTGGCATAGAAGAAATGGTATCTGTATCTAAGTGATAAGACCTAATTTGTGTACAGTCTGTATAACGTGTCCTTGATAGGCAGAAGGAACCAAGTCAGTGATTCATCCGTCTTAAACGTGTGCCTTGGATCACCACAAGCAAACAAAGGCCAACTATTTTTCCAAACTCTCTTAGATACTCACCTCACAAGGTTGTTACCTCATGAAGGTACTTAACAACCCTATTCATATGGGCTTCAAGTAGTCTGAGATATCTTGAGATACTAGACACTGAATAGATAATAACCATAATAACCTGTGGTTAGTGGACTAGAAAAGGATCTATATAAATGGATAAATCGACCCATTTTTATGATTGGCAGAATTGACTGTTAAAATTAGAATATTCCCAAGGCTTCAGTGTCTGTTCCTGTCATTACCTACTAAGATACATCAAAGTGTCTCTAAAACTCTTAATAAAAAACATTAGGGAATTTATATGGAACCGTAAAGAGTCTCACAAACCAGGACGCAGCATGTTACTGCATGGATTAATTTCAGCGAGAGTGCCTAGTGCCCGGCTATTCAGGAAGGGAGTGTCACAGTTGCTGCTCACGGGACTTGACAATCTAACAATCTTCAGGGGCCGGTGCTGCTTTCCAGTCTGTGAGGACACGCCAAAGACTGGACTATCATCTCGAACACCGGTGAAAAGTGATTTCACAGCAGGTGACTCTGAAGAATAAGATTCTAGAGATTTACCATCATAAACAGATTCATATCTACCCGGAAGACTGCTGTGAGAACGGACACCTCGTGTCATCCGCTGTTGTTATCTGCAACAACAATCCTTTCATGCAACAACTACATGAATGTACTCTTTGTGAATGAGTGGGATTTGTACACTGAAACTACATCAGGAGTCACACTTGAATATAACAACTGATGCAGAAGACTGCTACGTTTACATATTTACCATTATGTGTTTTATATTCTGGTTTTAGATTACATGGTTGGTGCAGGCATATGTTTAACTGAGGAAATCGTTGATATTTCTAGTTACTATAATGTGGCTGAGGATGCACCAGCATACTTTACAGACTCATAAGAAACAAGGTGTTTTCATGCCGTAAGTGCCACGAGGCTTTCATAAGTATTTCTGAAACTGGGATGTTTAACGCACAAAGATGATACTTGAAAAAAAAAAAAAAAAAACAGCACCATTTTGTGCACAAACACACTGAATTGTTACACTGTACCTCAGTTTACATCAATGCAAAACTTGAATGATCAGAAATGTTTTATACGCGGTATTTTCTGGGTATAGCTTGTATCGTATTTCTTAAGGACGCCCTCGGAAACAAGGCAGCTCACGGGAAGTACTAAAACTCGAGTGTTTGTGCGTATTTAAGGAATTCTCTACATTTCTAGAAATGCAGTATTGCTACTTTGTGTATTGTGAAATGAAAAGCAGTGAACTTGAAGTCTCATTCTCATGTCCTCTTAGTTTTTTTTTGGAACTGAACAGATGTGACCTCTGATTTAGTTCATGGACCTGAGTGTCTCTTCTGCGAATCGACATATTGGTGTTTGTTAGTTTGTTTCACACGATGTTATTTTAGATGTTGTATGTATTTGTATGTGGGTTGTTTGTAAAAATAGAATACATTTTTTTAAAAAGGGATCTGTGTATCATCTTTTTATTCTTTGGAGGGTCTTGTGGGACACTATTTTGAAATGATATTTTCCAAAACTCACACACTGTATAGTGTTGATTTTGAAAAAAAACAGTGAGCCAAGAAGAGTTAAACAATAATTACATTTACTAATCATTTTTTATCATTTTGGCTTCGGAAGAGATGCTTGCAGACATGATTCAGTGAAAAAGTGATTTATCATCGAGTAACTTAGCTGAGGTTTGGACTTTACAGAGGATGACAAGATGTTTGGTCGGCACACATTAATGTAATTACATCTCAAATCCAATCAACCTAAATTTTAATTAAGATAGTAAACGTTGTGTGAATTTCAGCCCAGATTTACAGCATTTGAAAGAAATTTTAAAAAAAAGTTTCATTCTTCCGCAGTGTGCAGCTGTGTAGGTGTGGAAATGAGATATATTAATTAATTTCTTCATGGTCTTTGGAATTATAGTTAAACATGCACGTGATGCTTTAATAATCTGAAAGAGGTTGGACAAGCACTCTGGAGGGTTTGTCATATATGCTGCCGCTTTTGTTTGTGTGTGTGTGTGTGTGTTGTTTACATGAGTTCTCGCGTAAAGGTGTGAAACTGAGGGCTGCTCTTAAGCTCTCTAATTAGGCCCAGAAAGATGATGTGACACGAGTAAATAAAAACCTGCTGACAGCAATTCTTGTTCATTATCATGCAAATTAATAAACACACCTCCTGTCTCAGTCAGGCAATGGACCACACTGCGAATCGCAATGTGACTCGAACCTGGCAGCAAACACGTACAGTATGTAGAGCACACAAGGGCAGCGGCGCTGTCATCCACACGTACATGACAGAAATATATAAACACTATATAGACTATATGAAATATATAAACAATGAATGAAGAGAAAGGGCTTTGTTTGTCATGTGATTTAGGTCAAGTCGTTTTGGCTTTGTCTGTCAGTAAAATGTTCTCTACATTGGTGGACTTCTTCTGATTAAGTGACTATGAATACTTTATAAAGCTCTGCGTTTGAGGCTCCCTTAAACACGACTCCAAGCCAAGTGTGGTTGTAGTGCTGCTGCAAGATATTGCCGTTACAGATACTGTAAAGTGTAAGTGTTACAGGATGACAGTTTTGGTGGAATCTGTGATATGAGCATGTGGCCATGACTTCTCAAAACCAAGGTGACTAAATTTGTCTCTACAAATGTGTCAAATATGCGTGCGCTTCAAGACGTTGTGAGACGTTTTGGAAGAAAATTATGTTCAGTTCAGCTGCTGCAGACTCTGTCAGCACTGTAACTATAAGGCACTACAAGGCATTTCTGAGTAGGGTGCAGGGGGATTGTTCAGTGGGAAGCTGCGGCAAGGTTAAATACAGGTTAAATAAATATGATAATAAAACACACGCCATAGCAAAGCTTCAGCCCGAGCTTACTCAGGATACTCTAAATAGTAATGAGGGGCGTATGCATATGACATACACACAAAACCGAATTACTGTTGCAACACAGTGACCCGTGCATGTAAATCTTAACCCTGACATTTTGCCCACAAATAAGATTAAGTGTACATCGTCCCCTTGGATAAAAGCTGGGGCAAAAAGAAAAAGAGATGGAATGAGACAGACGGGGGAAGCTGGGTTAAGCAACACTAAGCAGGGATGATGCATAAAATGAAAGGCAGAACTGAACCCTGAACTGATCCAGCTCTGCTCTAATGGAGGCTGTACATGAACACACACATTACCAGCCAGGTGGCAGCTACACGGCTGTTCCGCCTGTGATTAATAGCCTGATAGTGCCCTTCGCAGAGGATTTGCGGACAGGGCTGCCGCTCGGGTGGGGCGATGCGGTGTGAGAATCCCTCCGTGATTATATATCCTGTGTCTGCTGATAAGAAGAGACTGTTTAACCTTCTGCCAATCACAACCACAGACGTTATTTGCTTTTCCTCTGAACGTTAAATTGGGAGCAGTTCTGCAGGTGCTGGATCTCATATCTCAGTCCATAAAGCAGAAGCAACAGGAAGGCAAACTTTTGTTTCCATTTCACAGGAGATTAATAATCTTCAGCAAGGTAGAGCGAGCTCCGTCTGTTACAAGATTTAATGTCTACAGGCAAAATAGACTCTGTTTGAGTGTTCATATCACCTTGCTTATTCAATCTTTTCACTGCATTTGGAAATATTAGTTCACTTCCCTCACAGAGGATTTTAAGTGTTGGCACTGAAGCCCGGTGGTTAATGGTTCACAGAGTTTGATTTCTTCCTTGCGCTGAGCGCATGCTGGGTTTCTGGACCCCGAAGACTTCTGAATAACAGCAGGAATGCATACACAAAGAATGACTGCATGTGAATGAGTGAATGACATCCTAAAGCCAGACCTAGTGATCCCACACTGGTGGGAGTATGACAATTGCGCCTCATTAAAATAAATGGGTGGCTCTGACGCCTCAAAGGACGAAGGCTTTGGGCTCAATCTTGACTTGACATGCTGAGATCTCCCAGTGTGATTCCTTCCAGCTGCTATTTCTTTTTCACTCCTTGGCAAAGGGAGTTTAGGTATCTCAGGTGTCTTGTCTTGTCGGATTAGTGTGGTGTTGGCAGTACTGCAGACGTTGTACCAGACCGTTGTGGGGAAGAGGGAGCTGAGCCAGAAGACAAAGCTCGTGATTTTTTCAGTCCATCTACGCTCCCACCCTCACCTCTTGGCCATGAGCTTTGAATAGTGACCAAAACGAATGAGATCACTGATACAAGTGGTCAAAATGAGTTTCCTCCTTCCGCATGGTGGGTGGGCTCAGATTTAGAGATAGGGTGGAGGAAGCTCGGAGTAGAGCCGCTGTTTGGCTCCTGCATCACAAAGGAGCCAGCTGAGGTGGTTTGGGCATCTGATTAGTATGCTTCCTTTGGAGGTAGGAGACCCTAGAGCAGACCCAGAACTCGCTGGAGGGACTATATATATCCCATCTGGCCAAGGAATGCCTCGGGATCCCCCAGGACGAACTGGAATACATTGCTGGAGAGAGGGCTGTCTGGAACGCCCCGCTTAACTTGCTGCCACCGCGACCCGACCCGGATAAGCAGATTTTAGTTTCCACGACACCTGAAGAACCTTGGTTAGACTGATAACAAATCAAAAAGTCATAGGTTGGTTTGAGATGAAGGTTTTGACAATGAAACATGGTCATCTGTTCTTCTTCTGAATGTTTGAATAGAGACTAGCAATCTAACAATCTAAAGAAAAGCTTGTGTAAGGCCAGTTAGTTACACAGCACAGCAAACTCTGCCCCATTAGTTCTTGGGTTACAGTACTACCCCTCGAGCAAGGACATTTTGGCGAGCAGCAGCTATGTCCCAAGACTGAAATACATACCTTAATTCCTCATAACAAAACTGTGGAGAAGTTCCTGGGTACTTAAATGTTCCTGTGGTCAAAAAAGTCCTTGTGGTTAACAGAATTTGTCGCTGCTGTAAACCCCGAATATCCCGTTTGGGTTCACAATACTGAACTTTCAGCCAAACCTAACACATTTAAGTCACAGCATTTCAACTTGAGCCGTGAAGTAGACCATCAGTTTTGTCGAGCGACATTTTTCATCAAGAGCAACGAGCGGCACAAACCTCTCAACGCATTATTCATTGTGTCAACCTGATCACTGACCCCCGAGCTCAGCCATTCAGATGGACAGCATATGCCCTAAAAATACTATGTGCCCCGTCATTATGTTAATCGTGTTGGGTGTCAACACCCTGCTGCTGCTGTCTGACAGGCTAAAGCCTTATCACATCATTACACACCATTACTGCTCTTAATGAAGTCAACAGCTCCCAAGCACAGGATAGCCTCTCCGCTGTCTGACTCATTAAATGTTCTAACATGTGAATAACCCTCGGCTCAATTATCAAGTCAGTCAGCTGTCCTGTGCCTGCTCACCTCCTCCTCACACAGCCTCTGATACTTGCAACTTCAGCCTGTTGTGTTACTGAAGTATGGTGGAGATGCTCTGATTAAAGTAGAGATTTATCTCGATGCCAGTATTGGGTTTTTATTAGATATTCTGTCATGCTGCCCAGTGGCAGCGTGATGGAGGTTCACTGGGGTGAAACTAGATTATTTTATCGTTTATCTCTACACTGAAACTTGGTAGTTACGCAACTCCTTTAGGGATGATTTACAGGATGTTTTTGTTTTCAAGATCAGAGCAGAAGAGAACGCTACAAAAGATTAGCAAGTTATTTTAGCGCCATGGCGATGGATAGCTAGATTGATAGCTTGTTTGCTGAGTGCATTTCACATTGTATGACCCATTTAGCAAAATGCATTACATCCAGCAATCCAGTGCATCAAAATGCCAGCATTTTCATACAGGGGACATAACAATATGGACAATATTTGACAAATATATGAACAATGTTTGCTACATAAACCTCGGAAAGGATTTTTATGAACTGAAAAAGTTACAGCTACTGGTGGCATCTGTCTAATGAGAGAAGTTGTGGAGCAACCAATAATGTAATAATGTCCAATAACATAATACCTGACAGTAACGTAAGAATTTTGGCCATTTTAAATGGAATAAAGCCAATTATGTAATAACTTAAAGTACTCATTTAAAACTTAAAGTTTTGGAGCCAGTAACGTAATAACATTTTGCCAATAAAGTTATTATGTTATTGGACGTTGTGACATTATTGGTTGCTACAGGGTGTCTGGGAGTCTCTAAAGCTACCCTGCTGGACGTGGCAAAACTGCACTAAAATTTAGAAGAAGAAGAAGAAGAAGAAGGACCCTGGATAAGCGGAAAGAAAGGCATGGATGGATACATGTTTTTCATTTTTGGCCAAATGGTCCCAGGAACTAAGGTTTGGTTTGAGACGAAGGTTTTGACGATGAAATAGGGTCATCGCGTTCTTCTCCTTCTTTGTGATTTACTATGGTATGACCAGGATGTTTAAATAGAGACGTGCAGATCAATCTAAACAATCTAAAGAGGAGCTGTTCTCATGCTGTAGCAGTCAGAAGGCTTGTGTAAGGAGAAGAAGTAAGAAGAATTCAGTATTTTACAAAGTCATCGGAGTAGCACAGAAATGTCTGACACCAGTGTGTGTGTGTGTTTGTACTCTCGCTGGGTGTACGCCGTCCATCAGAGGAGTTACACACTTGTCATTGGGGTGTTCCTCACCACTCACTGCAGGACGTTCATCACGTGAAGGTCAAAAACAAAACTCTGCCAGCTGCTCTTTATTAACACTCACCCTTTTAACGCAGCCATCTGTCAGCTGAAGCCTTTTTCTGGGAGGGAACGCGCAGATAAACAGAAGACACAGGTCTGTGTTGCTTCACTCGTGACAACCTTCCCACGGTAACATTCAAACACTGAGCTTAGCACTTGCCATTACATGCTTAACCTCCCTCTTCACACCATGTCCTGCCATTTTGGATATACTGTAACAAAAAAAAACTGAAGACAGGGGAAAAGTTAATTTTTAATTAGTCCTCGTAACAAACTCAAAGGGCTTGTGGGATTGTTTTAATGCTCTGATATCTCTCATGAGGCAAGCAGAAATTGTGCACAGACACGGGTGGAAAACATAAATAAATTCCCAATATATAGCATTTCCAAGGATATCAGTTTTATTCACAGTAATGCATCATCTCCACCTGCGAAATCTTAAATATTGAACATTATTTTAACTTATTTAAATTCACTTTTCAATAAGCCGATTTCTCACTTTGAGCCATTTGCAATTATATGTCTTATTAACTTTATCTAACTTTAAAAAAGAGCCTGCGGTTGATGTTATGAATGTAATTAAATCATATCCAATAAAGGGCTCTTCCTTCATAAATAAGTTATCACATCTGCAGTCTCATGTTAAGTTGTTCATAACTTGATTTTGGTCTGCATACTCTTTTCCAGAAGCAGCTAAAAAAACGAATTATTCGCAACTTTGCAGCCTAAAGGTTATACTTATTTATGGTTCATTAGTGAAAGCATAAAAAATGAACCATTAATATATAACTGCAGAGATTGTAAAGTAGGTTATGCCTTATTGGAACGTAGTACATACACACACACACCTATACAAACACACACACATAGATAGAAATTAGTCCCAGAGGTGCTTTGAAGCTTGCAGATGATTCTCTGTGCGGCAACTAAGACGTTCAACTTTCCTTAAAACTTCCAAACAGCAGATGATTATCTCCACTTCCATCTACCTGCTTCACCTGGACTCCATTACACGGAGAGATTTGTGCTACACAACGAAGGAAACCGAGATTTCCCTGAATTATAAATGATAACAGTGCTTCACACGCAGCTTTGATCATGAATAAATCTAAGGGCCCCTCCGCATCCTGTGCTGCCAGCCTGAACTGCCTCACCCCGGCTAAACTACACTCCTCAAAGGCAGCCACAAGTTGACATGCTTTGGGCAACAGGTGCAGGGAGCCTTGGTCCTTTGTACTTTGAGCATCTGTATCATAGCTGGGAGCACTTGGCAGATATTTTTGGGGAAGCACTAGATGAGGCTCCCGCTGTTGCTATGAGACTATTGAAAACCCCTTTGAAGCGTGGCACAGTTGAGCTCGAAGTTGAAATATCTTTAACTTCTTGCACTTGGTGCTGCTGAAACCAAAAAACATGTCAAGCTTTGAGAGTGGAAGGGTATAGCTCTATGCCTATGCAATGTAAACAATGAGAACAGGATAGCAATGCTGCAGAGGGAATGAGAACAAACATATAGAGCACTCACGGCACGCAAACACACTCAGACATACTTCAGCTGCAGATAGAAGAGGACACAAATAATCAAGATAGAGAGGGGGCAGCAAGACCGAATAGCCTTGGATGATTTAGTTGTGCAAACATGCAGTATAGAACATTATTTGATGATTTCTGCAGTGGTTTAGTGCAGGTATGTGGAGTTTACCTACTTATTTTTCAGCTGGCATCGGGTACACCCACTTTTCAATCTCCCTGGATCACTCACTTGTGTTTTGCAAGCTCAAGTTGTCCAATTTTCACGAGTGGATGGAGTAAGGAGTAAGTAATACTTCACTCAAAATGCATAATTATGTAGCTGTTTCACCCGTCTTTGGGTCAGCATTGATTGCAAAATCTCCACTCCTTCTGAGGCTAATTGATTTCATAATAATCTTTACTCTGTGAAGTCAAGCAGCACAAGTTAAGTGACAGTGTACAAATACTGATTGGCTTTTCTCTGGTCAGATAAATAAACAAGTAGTTTTACGTTTTAGTGTTCATAACACAGGGCATTTATCCTCTGCTGGATGGGCTGCTTCAAAATAACTTGTAGGGATAAATTAAGTTTACTGACTTCTCCTGGCACTGTTACCACCGGATTTATGGGTCAAAAGACATCCAGACATCAAGGTAAAACTAGTCGGAAAGTTCCTCTCTTTAGATATTTATGTGACATTAAATAGTTTGCACTGCTTCACACTGAAATGCAGACTTTGAAATGCCATTGAAAGCGAATGCGGAAAAGGTGTCGAAGCTGCACTTTCTCTTCTGGCTGCAGGATGCTGGCTTCAAAAGAGACCCTCAGACCCCATAAGATCCATTAAAGATCCAGAAAAAGGTCCTGACTTCAAAGTCATGCTTGTCCACAAGAAAATAAAGCCTCCATTCTTTCAGAATAAATGTTTCATTACGGAGATATTAAGCCGGAAGAGAAGTATTTTGAGGGGTACGTGGCTTAATTCAGTATTCTAGCATGCCTCAGATTACACCCCCCCTGCAAGCCCCTTACAAAACTTGCGCAGTCAAACTGAAGCTTTGAAAAGGTCTCTTCAAAGATCGACAGGTGACACGCCATCTTTTTTCTGTCTATGCTATGAAGAAGTGGAAAACACCCCTGCGAATCTGCAGTGCGTTCCCTTCCCTTAAGAACAGTTGATACTTGCCGCAATAACGTTCAATTAGTCCAACTGACCTTCGCTCCTGCGTATGCATTTTCTTTATAGACATGATGTGTGTGTGTGTGTGTGTGTGTGTGTGTGTATCGTCCTCGCTTCCTTATAAAGTCACAGCTCATCTGGGTTTCACTGGGGCATTAAATTAGTGCTGTGACAGTTACAACGAAAGGTTGTTGGCGGGTTTAATTGTCAGCGGTTAAATATGGTGTGAATGTAAGGCAGCCTGGCAGAACGTTTGGGTCATAAACCACCCTGAGCTGTCGTGCTTTGTGGGGCAGAGCAGAAAATCACTACTCCAAGGGAAAAATCCTTGACATGTACTCTGACGGCTAAAATCAATCCTTGAACAAAGCTAAACTTCAGGATCAATTTAGAGTCTTGGCATACAAACTATCTCATAATTCCCACAAAACATTGACGCCTGAGCCGGAATATTCATTTGTTCATTCATTCATCATTTGATCCACTGTATATTTAAGCAGAACACAATGATTTGTACCGTACGCTGTTGATTCATAGTTTTTATCACAGCCTGCGCATTCTCTCTGCGCTGCACTGGATACTAATCTCGTCTTCCGATAAGCCCCGTCAGTCCGGTAACTTTGTGTAAGAGAGTACTTTAGCTCAATGACAGTCATCTGAGTTTTTGCCTTACTCACTAGTCCGTCTATGTGTGTGTATGTGTGTCTAAAGGGCCAAGGACACTGTCTGAGCTAAGTGGAGATGACTGATGTCCTCGCAGTCATAATTGTGTCATTACCACCCGGTGGAACATGATCATTAGTCCCTGCGGTCCCTGCTGTAATTACCAGATTGGGGATGACTCTATCTCTTTCCAGACTCGACCGAAGCCACGTCTTCACCTTTCGGCGAAAACACAAAGAAAATGTCCATTAGTGATCTTTTTCACACGGTAGTTGGGTTCCAGTACAGGGGGGTGACACCTTGGAGGTCTTCCTTTGAGCAATGAATATGTTGAGTCAACACAGTTTCTACTCCAAGTCCAAGTAGTCTTTCCAGGAATTTAGAGGACACTATTAAAGTATCTGCATATGTCAGTATACCAGAATCCAATGCATGCCAGTCACATGTTTAATGTACTTTCAGGCATTTTGTCAACTCAGAAAGTCAGGGAGTATAGCAGATAACCAAGCAGTTTTGACTACCCATTGCCTGCGTTGGTGGTAATCTGTAACTAACTAGCGTGAGGCAAGATCGTCTCATTTAGGAAGGAAGTGCAAGATCAGTCCACTTTTCTTCAGTCCTCCAAAGGTTACACCTTAGTAGGCCGCGTCCTTCAAAAGAGGTGGCAACTGAATTGGGACAGAGACGGCGTTTAATTGATGGTGTGTTACAGTACCGAAAACCAGTAGGGATGTGGAAAGTGAGCTTAGACTAAATCTTGTGCGTGTGTGTGTGTGTGTGTGTGTGTGTGTGTCCGTAACAACCCTGTGATTGAGTGCTACGGGGTCAGTAAATGGCATTTCTTGGCCTGAGTCTGAAAGAAAATACCTGGCCATTTCTTTGATCCACACTCAGACCGCAGCTGCGGTTTTACTGCTGATTAGTCCTGTGTTTGCTTTGAGTGTGGCCCTGCATCAGAGAGCACATTTGGAAAAAGTCAGAGCCTTACAGCACGTCGTTTTTAAAAAAAAATAAAATAGTCTGTGACTATGACATGAGTTAGACGGCTTAGATTGAAATTTGTCAGTCAGCGTTTTATTGAAATGTGTCTCCGATATGATCTCTGCCTTAATTAACAAACACTTTTCTCAACAGCAAGAAATACATAGCCTGCCTCACTGTGTGATAGAGAAAACTACTTTTTTTTTTTCTAATTGAAAATCTGCCAATCACTTTGGCAATCTGGTAACAAATCACAATCTAGCTAAAATGAGAATAGGGAATAGCGAATTCTCTTTAAGACTCGGGGCAAAACAACAACCCGTGCCAACAAAAAATAAAACTGGCCTTTCAGTCATCTGCAATCACTCCCATTAGGCAACTTGGAGCAAAGTTTTTCGGGGCTTGCATGGGGGAGCTTTTAGGCTCGTTCCATGTAAATTTGAACACTTTAGCCCATAGACTATGCAGAGCAGCGAGCCAGCAAACCCTCTGGCTCGAGGATTACCGCCCCAATCCCCTACAGCTCAGAAATGGTCAGGAAAATTGAATGGGAATAAGCAGGGATAAATAACCATATGAGGAATGGGAGGCGAGGGAACGGAGTGTTGCCAAGGACAGCGTTGGCTGTGTTGGAACACATGCGGTCAGTGTAGTGCAGATGGCAGAGATGGATGCCACCCAAAAGAGAGTTTGAGAAGTGGGACAGGGAGGGAGGGGAGTGGAGCAGCAGCACACACACATACACACTCACACACACTGTCGTTCAGCGAAATGACTATAATTCATTACAGGTCTTTCGCTGACCTTTTACCAGAGTGCTCACCCACTGTGACTCCGACGGACCTCTGCCAGTGTAACACAGTAGGCCGAGTCAATCCACCCACTGCTCACAGAGAAGCTCTCCTCACGCTCTCAGACTTTCAGCACCACGGACAGGACTTGGCTCGCGGTACGGTTTGTACTTTCCAAGCCTGTCCTCTCTTTCATCATCTCTGTCTGCGCAGTGAAAAGAGGGTCTTATTGTTATTTTTACCCCTGCCTGTCCGTCTGCTCGCTTCTTAGCGGGCTTCCTGCTTTCTTGTAACCTGTATTTAAAGAGTAATTCCAGATTATTTCACCTGGGTTCTTATTTTCATACTTTTAATCGTTGATTCTGTCTAATTGCTTAATTCTAGCATCGGTAGGGCTAGTCAACATTCAATCCCAAAGTTGGACTAAAAACTGTAATTGTGTTTTAAAGAGTTTTTCTTTTTTCTTCCATGAAGGCTGGCTAATGTGGGAGATTGTTCACAACTCATGTAATTCTCTGACTGTCGTGACTTATTTTTAGCGACGCACGATGCTACAATGTAATCCATGCCCAAATGTACAAAAATAGTAAAAATATCGTAAACAGTGAATGGATATATTCCCAATAGCAGTTGGTAGTTAGGGGTCTTGCTCAAGGGCACTTTGGTAGTGGTGAGGGCAAGAGCTGCTGTAGAAGCATTTCTTGGTCACCACTGGAGGCTTTGCTGGTTGTCTGGTGACAAAGGAATCAGAAAATTTAAAGCTCGTTCTCCCTGTTTCCTGTCTTTGTGCTAAACTGTGCTGACCAGCTGCTAGCTGTGACCTTATACACCTTATATTTAATGGATGGGTGTGACAGGGGTATGGATTTTCTCAACCAGAAACCAAATATGGGTAATTCTTCTGAACTTTAGGTCATGTTCTGTGTGTTCACTGACAAAAAAACAGTTTAACTAGATGAAGCCTGAATTTGTGAAATCCAGTTGAATTAAACTGAAGTCTTAAAAATACTAAATGGATGAAACTGTGACTGTTTATTGGCTCCCTACATATAATACATGCAGCCTGAACTTGAGGTAAATATTCAAAGAACATTTTCGGTTTACAAGATAATCCCAAAATCAAGATATACATTAAGAACATGGGTTTTTTTTTTTATCACTTTTTAAACACAGCTCTTCGGGGACTTTTTAGTCGAATGCCAAACACGAGCTTTGTCTGGGAGGACAAACACAAAACCGACAAACTTTTTACGAAGGGCAAAGATTATAGCAGATGGCTGGCGGAGGCTCGCACTGCTGCCTGTCTTTATCTACCTTACTTACTTCCCGTCTGTCTTCCTCTTTGTGTCTCCCCAACTGCCAACCACAACTCAACCCCTCCCCGTCTTTCTACAATGTACAGCTCTGAGGAGGAGCAGCCGCCGTTGCTCATTCGTTCCTTGTCATTAGATCCCTGTTTTAACACGGCAGAGGTAGAGTTCCCACGGAGAACCTGATTGATTCGCAGAAGTACAAACACAGCCAATTACTCTTTAGTGCCGCTGAGTGAGAGCCAATTCAGCCACCGGCGCTCGCCAGTGCCACAAAACACAGACGCACGCCGCAGCTCCCATCATTGCAGGCTAAATAAGGACAAATGAGGATTATCTAAACTGCTTCCAATCAATACGTCACTTTCTTCTGCATTATGCCTCTCGGCACACATCACATTAGCTCTCATCAGAGTTGCATTCGGAACATTAATCGTAATGACTTGACAATGAAGTGGTCTGTGAAATAGGAAAAAACCTCCACGGCACATTGCAGGTATGTATTTCCATGTTTCTCTGGCTCGTGGTGTTGCTTTGTGTGACCAGACCCGGCGGGGGGGAAAAGTAAGCAGAAGCTGTTAGTTTTAGCGGATTAGCTGTAGCATAAGGGCAGGTGCTGCACTCCGGGTGGGGACACATCATGTTTTCCTGAGCTTATCTGAAAACGCAGGACAGCTACACACACTCACACACACACACATGCCTTCAGTTCTCCTAGTGTGGGAGCTCTGCAGGCAGGCGCTGCCCTTGATTAGCTCACTTCCAAACCTCTGTGGATATGATTCCTGCAGTTTTGCACTCCCGGGGAACTGTCTGTATTCATTTCGGGTTTTGTAGCTGCAAAAATCTTTCTGTCTGGGTGACTGTCTGTCAGTCAGCATACGGGTCAGTACCACCCAGAAACCAAATGCCCCAGCTCATCTCAGCTCATCTGCAAAAACATGATAACAGCACCTCTATCGAACTGAGCAACACGGAGAGACAAGATGGGTAAAATCCTCCACAAATGACATCCTAAATCCTTCCGGGTGCGCTGGATACGGATACAACGTTATCGGCTGTGAACATCTCGGCAAGCGGTGGTCAGGACATGAGGACACATTATATGGAAAGTATCTACTAAACCAGCAACCTAAGCCTCCATGAGGGAGCTCAGAATAGCTGAAGAGCCAACCAAAACAATGACATTTAAAGGGTCAGTTGGTCCAAATTACAAAAAAAGAACCTTTTCACTTAGGAACAGATGGTTTCAGTTTGACGTGCTGAGGTTTGTAGATATCCGTCTGCGGTTTCTGCTACCACCCCAGTGCAAAGCAGATGAAAGGAATTCAGAATACGGTGCTCGAAATGTTGAAAAGTATCTTTGCTATAACAGTTTTTACTTCGCTTCCTTTTAACTGAGGAAATTATCTTTAAGAAAACTATTCACAATAAGGTCTAAA
This sequence comes from Miichthys miiuy, assembly GCA_036365135.1. NCBI lineage: Eukaryota > Metazoa > Chordata > Actinopteri > Sciaenidae > Miichthys > Miichthys miiuy. The sequence continues at coordinate 27,864,167 of CM071603.1, forward strand.
GCAAGAAGACTCAAGTCTGGAAATATGTTTTTCAGCCTGTTTGAGTATACAAAACCTCCAATGAAACAAATTGGAGGCACAGAAATCAAAAAAGTTCTGTGAGCAAAAAAAGTTTATGAAAGTTCTTTTATATTTTTTCTTAGTCAACATTCAAAGTCTCATCAAGCACCACATGCTTCAGTGTTTCAAAGTAACTAGTTTGGCTACAAGATATTCAACCTCTTCTTCGTTTTTACAGTCACTGTTGATCTGACAAGAAATATGTCTGAAAAATAATTTTTATGGTTATCATGCTCAGATCCAAAACAAAACCCATCAACAAAAGATTGCTTTACCAAGAATGTCTTCCCAGGTTCCAGCAACAGCTGGACTCATTCAGCGATAAAAACATTAGTCAGTCCTTGTGCCAAGATTCTTCATATATTCAGATTCATCAAACCACAAAGTGCAACGACATGCTGGTGGTAAAGGCACAAATTTCACTTGATGAATATTGAACCCAAGCGTGGTGGATAATCTTATATTCAGAAATAAATCTTATCGATGGCAGTTTGTTGATTTTCGCACGTTCCTGTTTGTCCTCTGTGACTGCCGAGTGCAAAAATGGACAAGAAATTGATCACAGCCACTCAAAACTCACATCCACGCCCACTCGATAGATTTCATGTACAACGCTGCGTGATCACTGCAAGTGACTTCATCGAGCTTATTTCCAGTTAATGCAACTAAATGTTATTAGGGCACAGCAGCATATAAGTTGGTATCCAATATAAAGCCCTCGACTCCATTACCATAAGGGAGACTTTTATTTTCAAAATGCTGCGGCTGCACTTGGTTATTTCGGCGCTTTGATTTCAAATTGTAATTAGTTTTTTGCTTGTGAAATGGGCTACATGAGCACTCAATTAATTGCACCACCTACAAACACATCAACCAAACTGTCTGAAGTTTCTTCAAGCAGCTCCAGTTGCAGTGATGTGATGCTACTAGCGCTGAAGTCACAGCATATTAGCAGTGAGGGGTAAAGAGAGAGAGAGAGAGCAAAGAGAGAAGACGAGCTGAAATCTGCTGTGGTGTCAGCGGAGATTGACTGGAGATCAGGGACACCATAAAGTGCCTCCCCAGAGCCTGTTAGCTAAGGGGACACATCAGAGAGTCATTCCCTCAGCCCAAGCTGCCTCCAGAGCTAAATAAAAGCAAGCTGAACAAACAGAAAATAGACCCGTTAGGTTTCATGTGTTGGCCACACACTGGTCTCTAATCTTATTAACCCGCGGCAGAAGAGAAACTGTGTTCTGTGGGAAAACTGCAAAAGAATGCAATAACCGGTGACTGACAGCAACGTGAAGTAGACAAGCCTTGAAACATGTTTGATCAAAGGCACTAAGGTAGCAACAAAATAAAACACATAGCTGTGAAGTGATGAAACTATTCCACCTTTATATGTAAAACAAGTGTGTTTGACTTGCACATAAGAAGTTAAAGCGAAGGAACGGGAGCTAATGCTGCCATTAATGTATGTAGAGTGACCCATGGGGGTTCTTAACAGCAGGAGAATTCTCCACAACAAGCTCCTGAGACCATTTCTATGGAAATAAGCTTCGATTCTGCATATGTGAAAATACTTGACTCGACTTGAGCATCTCACTAACTGCTCTTTGCCCTAATGTGCTCACCCATAAACATTTCCAAGGACGCGCCGTGGTGATAGAGCCTTTCATTTGAAACATGGAGGAGAAAGGAAGTGCACAGAAGAGGCACTTGAGAGGCTGGAAGAAGAAAAAGAAAAGAAAAAATCTTCCTGCCGAGTCGGAGATCATTTGGTTATACTGAGGTCCATATAAAACCGAGAAGATGTGCAATGAAAGAAAGATGTGCACTATCTAGGTGCACTTTAGCTCGTCATTAAACCCATGCTGGGATTTCACCCCACCGTGGGGAAAAAAAGATATACAGAGCAGCCTCTGCGGTAACAACTGGCCATTTGGGAGGAGCCTCCCTGCAGCACTCGTCTAGAAAACAGCGAATTACGTTGTTTGTCCTTAGCTGATGCAACTATCCTCAACATCAGCAGGTCTAGCACTTTCTTTATTTGGAGCTTTGCTACGAGTTGGCTCAACTCAATGCATTCCAACGATAAGGGACACTTGTTTTTTTTTTTTAGGCTACGATTAACAAGCTGTCAGCAAAATGACAAAAACGGTGTTAATGTCCGTGTCCTCTGGAGCTGAGAGAAGATACAGTAGATCTGCTGGGACTCTAAGAATAACCCTGACAGCACAAAACAAGAGCTATTGAAGATAATAAACCTATGATAAGCCCATTAGCACGAACACAGTACAGTACAGTGTGCTGACGGGGAGCGGCATCAGCTGGTGTGACACACCTGAGCTGGAAAGAGAACACAACCAACAAGATGTACTCGGTGCTTTTGTATCAATACTAATTAGTGAATTAAGCTTTCACAGTATTCCTGTCTCACAGGGTTTACCTGATGGTACCGATAACACCTTTGATCCCCAAGGGACTACTCATAGTTCGGTGCCAATACATTCTAATAGACGGGCTTGGATACAAATATGCTGTATATGGTGAATACTGGAAGTGGGGAAAGTGCAGCAGTTCTCTTGCACAATGTATTTTTATTGAAATAGTAGGAAAAAAAATGTGGATACAAAGGTCTGGTCTCAGAGGAGATAGACAGTGAAGTAGAAAGAAGAGAGATGCAGTTCCTTCATGGATTATAGTGACGCAGAATTGACAAGAACACTGCCAACGGCTGATTGACGCTTTATCTTGTGTTTCATTAAGTAACTATTAAGTGTGATATGGTTGTCTGATATTGACTGCTGATAGTTGTGTATTGTATTATGGCGGCAACTGATCAGATTCAGTTTCTAACGATAGTATGCAGTAAACTACTTGTGGGAATATGTTCATCTCTGTGGTGCAAAGTTTGTTACAATCTAAGATAAATCACTATTATGTTAATATAAAATTATTGTAGCAGAACGCCTGTAAAGTAAAGCGATGTCTTGCTCAATCATGGAACGACTACTACTCCCACTACGATACTACACATACACATCCATAATCATACGCACATATATGTGTGTGTATACACTGTACATGCTTGATTTCATGCGGAGTCCATGACAACTGAAGGATCTTGCCCGTCACACTTCACGTGTCCGTGCTGTTGCTGCCGGCAGAAGCCAGCAGCAGGCCAGCTTGTAAGCCTTGTTGGAGCGTTTGAGTTGCTGAGTGTTGACAAGACCAATCGATAGCAACCGCTGCCTTCTCGGAGGCTTCGACTCGGATTAGGAAGTTTTTCACAAGCTAGAGAGGAGAGGGAGGGGGCGGCTGTCCTAACATCCACTGTGTTGCATGATTTCTCTAACTGGACTCTTAAATCTAAGCGACCAATTAGCAATAAACCAAGGTTAATTGGGGTGTGCATGGACTTATTTATCTAACGTCAGAGATTTTAATTTAACAGTCTGAGTTTTGTCTACTTTTCTAGTTAATTCTAGTAATGCTACACTGTGGAAAGCAGTTGTATATATTTAAAATGGATCAACTGTTAATTAATTAGTCGTATGCACAAGAATGGAACTCATTGGTTTGGATATTGGGTCTTATGTTGCTGATGGTGCTCCACTAGTGTATACCATGACATTTACTGTAATGCAATTTATTTTCTAGCCTAAAGGTGTTCTTTAATTGAACAGTACATCATCATATAACATTTGTTCTTTACCCCCACACCAACTTTACCGTGAAAAATGTAACGTTCTCTCCTAGTACGAGTACTTTTACTTGAGTGAAATGTGTCTAATATAACAGTACTGTAAGCTGAGAGGGAAATGTTTAGTACTCTTAACATCCCCGCTCAAATGTAGAAGGATGTCAGCTCATATATGCATCTTTAATACACACACAAGCCTTAGCCGGAAAGCTAGTGAGGCACAAACCATCTTTATTGTGTGCGCATGTTTGTTTCTACATGCGTATCTGTTCTGCATATGCAAGCATATTTCTGCCTTCTCTGAGATTAGGCAGATGGCTTTAAATATTAACACGTTCACAGCATTCTCTACGACATTGGTGTAAAAAAAAAAAAAAAAAACAGGCCTGCGTCATACATGCCGCAGCAGACTGATACAATATGCTGCAGCGTCACTGACTTCTAGCGCCAGAAAAGATGCATTTTTCCTCGCAGATCAGCTGTTGCGCCACAGCCGTGGATGAATCTTCAGTTAAAGGTGCATTTTCAGTAAGGAGTAATCCAGTTCAGCGTTGTTTGTACATCAGTGGTTAAAGTGCAAGCAGGCACCGCTCTGAGAATAACTTTATAGCGCGCAGATATGCTAAAATGTAAACACTGAAGGCAACACAAATGGGTTCAGGTGCAGCCTGAAGCTAAACTGTTGCCCTGAAAAAGCAATATTACACTTGATGTTTGCATTAACCAAAGAACCATGGGAAATGTGGCGGCAAAAGTCAAAACCTCTTCAACGCAAGTACAAAGACAAGTGTGATACTTAGCTTTGACAAATCTAGCGAAATTATCTCAGGGTTTAAAGTATTATAATATTTGAAAGATCAGTGCAACCTTTCTGCACTTATCCAAAAGTTTTGACACGCTGGAGGCCAGCCAAATATCCCATTGAGAATAATTAGCCATTGAGTTTAAAGAGAGGGAGAAAATAATTACCACAAGGTGACTCAATGCAATACAGAAGGCTCAAGACGGGCTCTGTTTAAATCCGCCGGTCCCTCCTCAAACAGCACTCTGATTACAAGTAAATAATTTCATCTTCAATCATTCAGCAGCACATTAAAACATTTATGAGGATACCATGGTCACGTTTAATGACAGCTTAGAGAGGCAATCTCCTGTTAAAAAATACAAGAAGAGGGAATTAATTTCTTCTATAAGACATCTATTAGGATATCAGTGACACCCCATCAGACTGCAGGGCTTTTTTTATTACACAAATAAAACAACAAGAAAAAAAAGATTATCGCTGTTTGCTGTGTCAGACATGTCATCCTAAGCCAATTTAAGTTGAAAGTGTGTGTGTGTGTGTGTGTGTGAAGCCATGTCAAATACCACCATACTGTACAGCAGGATTCAAGCTAATCCATGCACAATAGATAGTTTCTGCTGCCTTTAGGGAGCAACCCCCAAACACGGATAATGCCGCCATAGCCAACAGATCCGTGGTTCTACGATTTACATAGTTGATCTAACAATCAGCGTTTCCCAGTCCTCACTCATATGGCGTGGGACGTTTCGTGGATTAGAGTGGAGCTCTGGGTAAACCTCTTTACCATGCAGATCAAACAGAGGCAGACAGACTGGAGGGCTTGTGGCTACCAATCTCTCAGGGTGTTTAGCAAATTCAGTCTGCTGTGGTTCCGACCCAAAGACAACCGCATCGAGAATCGAGGCAAATCCTTCAATCCGCCGACTACAGCTCCCAAGCCTCTTAATCAAATAAGGCCATTAGTTCTATCACAAGTACTCTGGGCGTCCAACACCCACAAACTGGGTTTTGTTACTCAGCCAAGGCCTAAAAATCTGTATACTGGAAACACCCTGACACTCTTGGAGATGATCTACTTTTTTTCAGAGAAGCTGGGATCCCCTGAAAATCTGCTGAATGAACAAAAATTCAGATTGTATGTTTTCCAGCAAACGCTTCTGGAAACAATTGGGTACTCTAGTTTTAAGATTAAAATAGTTGGGATGGCAAACATGTACTCTGCAGACTTGGGTTCACTTTGTAAATGTAACAGGAGCTTTTCCGCTGAAAGTGAAGTTTAAATCTCATCAAAAGTTTGATTTAAGAAAAAAGAAAAAATGATCAGGAGTTTCACAATAACCTAAAAGGGCCGTGCCTCTGCCAATCCACTGAATGCAAATCCTGTTAAGTTTCCATTTTCTAAAAGCATGCCATGAGTTTGTACCTTGCAGTACAAAACGTCTTCCGTACATTTGAGATGCTCCAGTAGAAACGACTGAAGAGGATGCCAAAAAGCAACTTTTGTAATGGAAGAAGTTCATATTAGCATCTGAGTGTGTCCATGTTTGCTTATTGGTTGTCTCCGGAGTTTTACGTCCCAACAACACATCCCTTGAAACACTTAGTGCAAAGCAAGTGCATTCAGCCTCCATAGAAAGAACTAGAGCTTGATTCTGCCTGATAGCACTACATTAAAGCTCACAAGTGCATTAGATGATACTGAAGAGTCTCCATTTTTTTATCTTCGAATTGGTATTACATGAAACTAATGGCTGACCAGGAGGCGAACATTTCAAATATCTTTAATGGACTAAACATGCGGAGGTGCTTTGACCAAAGCTTCTGGGATCTTTTAATAAAACCATTCAAAATGCCTAAACTGAACAATAACCATTACAAACCTTGGAACAGCACACATCAAGTCATAGTGCTCCACAGATCTGAACTGTCCACAGCACTTTCTTTCCCATTACAGCCTTTCATCATCATATCATACACTCAGTGGGTTAATATCAGCTCATTACGAATCTCAGTCTGCGGCCCACAGCCTACACAAGCATGCTGCTAAAAGAGAATGATGAATTAAACGCTGACACTCCGCCACCCATACCGCTTTTTAACATCCCATCATGAGCCCCGGCTCAGCCTGAGCTGGGTAAAGTACGGTCCTACCTTCACAGTAAGTAGAATCCCCGTGGATGGAGGCATAGCCACTCTTGCATTCACACTCTGCTTTAGTATTCCGGTTTTTACACTCAGAGTTTTCTCCACAAATGAGTCCCTCTGCGCAGAAGTCATAACCTGAAAGAGAGGGACGAAGGAAGTCTCGATTTTTACTTTGGTCTTAAAATTTGCTCATTCAAGGAAGGCAGTGAAAAGTTGTGTACAGAAAGACACACACACGCACACAACAGATATAAAAGCAGACACACATTACACATTACTATGCATGGCAAGAAGCTGGATGTATGTTTATGGCTACATTATATTTGGTGCAATAATAAAAGTTTTGGCTTTCATGAAAGCATGCACACACACACACACACAAAACATTCTGCTCATAGGAAAATCTCCGGGGATGTCGTCCATCCAGCCAATGGAGTCAAAGAGTCAGTGTGTCGCTCTGTAGGCCAGGACAGTGTGTTCCTTTGGTGTTTTGTGTTGATGCGCTGGCTTTAAGGGTCGCTTGTAGAAACCATCGTTGCTGCTTCAACCATCAAATCTAGATGCTCAGGTAGCAAAAGAACCAAAGATTGTGTCTCCTGGAGTGGGCACATGGATGGCCAACCCTTAAAGGATGCTGCACGTCTAGCAAAGAAGTTTCAAAAATAATGGCCCCCTCAGTGTAACACAGTGTGGAGACGGCAGCCCTGCACTCCAAAACCCATTACTTCTATTGCCGTGCCACAGTGGAATGGATTCGCTGGTGTGCTAGTGCCCAAAGTTCAACCAGGTTGATGTTGGGCCTCTGAGCGCAGTGCCAAGCGAACCGTATTGTGTTTAAAAGGGCCATAAGAGGACAGGAAAATGTAATAAATAAACCTCTGAATAAGCTTCTTCTGGCTAAGCTTTAAGCGGTATAGTATATAGTATGGCTAGTGTGAGAAGGAAGTAAGAGTATTTAGCTCTCTACTGGAGGAAACAGTGTGTGGAACGTATTGAACAGATGGCTGAACGAAGCGTAGGGGAGTGGGTCATGTTGCAGCAGCGGTTTGAAAGCACCATTTGAATCCTTTGTAACTTGTGAATCTGAGCTGAACACAGCTCTGAATAAAACAAGCTACACCATTTCAAAGATGTCTTTCAAAGTCATGTTTTCTTCAGCGGAGATCAGTGTTGCATGAGTCAGGATGTGTCTATCAGCACCCATGATCCCAATACTGGGATTACTGCAGAACTGTACAATCTTTTGTCAAACCTGAACCAAACCAGCCTCAGTGTCCAGCACGTGCCGCACAGACATACAGACATACTAAGAACGAGTGTGACAGATAAGGAAGCAGACGGACAGAGAGATGATTGTCTCCTGCTCGGTAAGTATGAGCTGATGTAGCCCATCATGTCCTGTAATGAAAGACAGACTGGCTGCACATAAAAGCCCCGAGAGGCAGGGGGAGCCTAGGGAGCCATTACTGAGGAAAGAGCTGTGTCTGCATTATTCCTTCTCTCACCACCACCACCACCACCCTCCACCCCTTCCACCATCTACAGCAGCAGCACCCCACCAGAACAGTGTGTACATGCGAAAGGACTGACTACACAAGGAATAACAAACACGAGCGCGCGCATGAGTGTGCCTCTGGTGGAGCGGAGCTCTGCTCCGACCGCAAACAGCAGTGAAAGGAGAGAAAATATAACATGCTGCAGTCGTGTTTGTTGTTTGTTTTTGGGTTTTTTTGGTCCTATTTCAGTAAAAACAGCGTAGTGTGTATGAACTTTTTGTGACGATTGTGTAATTACCAGTTTAACGGAGCCCCGTGGCTGCTGAGTGAGACACAAGTGAATTTCAGAGTGGTGGCAAAGTACTGACTCACACATTGTAGGAGAAGTCTGGAGAAGGATTGGAAATAATGACTGGCTCTGAGATTTGGCGACCGTGGGTGAGTGAAGAAAGAAAGAGGAGCTGTGACTCTAATCTGTAATTGTTAGCCGTGCAGTACAGTTCTCTCCTCTCTCTGCTGTCCTTTCCTCTGTACCTCTTCTTCTCCGTCCACATCCTTCTCCCTTTTCTCCTCAGTCTTATCCTCTGTTTACCTTCCTTTTCATCTCCCTCTCCTCTCCTCTGCTAACCTTCCCTCCTTTCTCCTTCACTCCTTTTCAACGTCGCAGGTCGAATATATTTCATCCCCCTCATTCTCCTCTCCTCTCCTCGCTGTCTTTACACTCTTAACCTTTCCTCTCTCATCTTTCTCCCCCCCCTCCCTTCCCTCTGTCTTTCCCTTGCCTTCTCTTTTACCTTCTTTTCATCTCCCCTGAATACAGCGAGTCTAAGGCACGCTGCTTATCTTGCCTAAACGAGAGTGCAATTTCCTTCGTTCAGAACCTGTCCCGGTTCCTTTCATTATGGCTCTATAGCCGACAGCCTCCTACAGTTTGTTTATTCAATGTATTTACTGAATTACCGGTGGCTATTTACCCTGGTGTACCTCTCTGCCAAAGCAGCAGGGTACAGGCAAATTGGCATAGCAGGTGCTCTATAGCAGACAGACCAATCTGCTCTGATAGGTACCCAAGCCAAGAAGCATTCATAACACGTGGAAAGGGAGAGAGAAATGGAGTTTTTGCAGAGGTGCAGCCTGAATCAGCATCCGGCATCCGACTGGCTGTGTTTACTTCTCGCATTGGTGGGAGCCATGTGCTTGCAAGTCCAAGGAAAGAGTGATTCGTGCAACTGAGGAAAAAGTGCAGTAAGAAATAAGACATACCTCTGCAAACATTGCAACATCTGCCGTCTGGTAAGATCTGTTCACTGACGGTGCAGTTGAGTTCCGGACAGTTTTCTGTGACTTTCACCATCAGGCCGTTCTGGAGGGACACACAAACATTTCAGTTTCAGACACTGCGGTCAAATGTGTGTAGGTCTCTCTGTTAAATGAGATTTAAATTACAACATCTTGAGGAAAAATGGTTCACAATCTGATCTGATCCAGCACTCAAAGCAGCAGTCCTCCAGTCACAGGACCACTTCTCCGAACCTCACCACTTTTAATAAAAAAAAGTAGGTTTACATGCCAAATGAACTTTATGAAGCGAGAACCTGCTGACATACTCTAAAGCAGGTATATTGTTTTGCTATACAAGTCATTTTTCTAACAATATATTGGTGAATATCACACTGGGAACGTGCATGTTTGTACAATTCCAGCCATGTTTTGCCCTTTGTACTTGTAAAAATATGAAATCTGGATTACTTGAGTACAAAATCTGCCCTTCTTACTTTGAAATGTGTTCATTCCGACACAATCTAAACCAACCCTTGCAGGGCATGTCCCATTAGAAACGCTGAAAAGGGTTATATCTCTGCAGTTTTTATAATTTGTCTCATTCAGTGCATTTCAGCAGTACACAAGTAAGTTAAGTTGTACAGCATGGACTCTAGAGATGCGATCCTGGTATCAGAGCCAATTAGGAATATTTTCACGGATCTGTTCTCCCTTTCTTTGCTGTATTCTACTTTGTTTTGTCCACCTCAGCCAGTGTTAGCGATGGAGAATATGAAAAAAACTCGAGTTCTGAGTTCAGGTAGCTTCCCATCATCTTTAGATGCACCGTTGCTTTAATCAGGAAAAAAATGAAAAGCGCCGGCAGGTCACATCAGCTGGCGCTAATTAAAGTTAATTTCACAAGTAACTTGAGGACAGGTTAACGTTAAACTTGTCTGTTGTTGGGTTCGCTTCTCTGTGAGGGGACGTCAGCTGTTTTCTTTCTTCTGTCAAGCTGATTGTGTCACGTCAGTTTCAGGAGTTGCATTTTCCAAGTTCAGCTTTCATTCATCAAAATACATCCCTAATAAAAAAACAAAGACTCCAGTAAGGTTTTATTAAAATAAACTCTCTTAATCAGTAATATTTTACTACAGAATAATGTCAGTGTTATACATACTGACCATGTGGCTACAGGAAGTCACATAATGACCCCTCTCTGAAAGCTCGCTTTGTTGTCTTCGAAGGTCTTTAATTGCATAATTGTCTTTAATTGCTTTTTTTTTTTTTTTTTGACCCTGAAAATCAAACCAAAAGTATTTATGTTTATATTGAATGAATGTATTCATAGTTCTCTGACTACAGAGAACTGAGCTACATTTTCCCAGCGTGAAAAAGAAGAAGAAGGATGACACCACTTTAGAAATGTATTGAAACACATTTAAAAAGGATGTTTTCAAATGTTCCAAAAAAAGAAAAGTATTTTAAGATACTCCTGACTGAATGAGGCTGCCATGACAACAGAGAAGCTGGAATGCAAAGGCTGTACACGCTGAGCACATTTACAAGGAGGACATGAATACAGGTAGCAGGTATACGGTGCAGATATGCGCCACCAAAGAAGCGAAACAAGGGGTAGATGGAGCTCTGTGTCATCCTCCCTTGGGCCTTTAAAACAAATAGCAGACACACAGCGGCAGCAGCAGCCGCCGCCAGGCTGGTCTGTGGCTGGCAGAGCTCCGGTGGTCCCCGCAATGCCTTTCGAGGTCTGAGGTACTGAGTCCGAGAAATCCCTGAGATTTCTCCCTTACAACTTTCTTCGATGTCGCGCATTTCTAGGAGTAACAACTTCATAAAATGTCAACCTGTTTTAATCAGCTTTAATCTCGTCTATGAAATGTCAGAATGTATTTAAAAGAGCAGAGGAAAGCACTTTGCAGTGGGGGAAAAACACGGTAATCAGCTATTCAACACCTGGACACAAGAAATGGTTTCTCTCTAAGAGGATAAAAAAAAAAACCCACTGACTCTCCTATCAAGCTGCAATTTGTTCAGCCGCCAGCCAACCAGCCACTTAATTGCAGTTACTTGCTGAAATCACCCTGTTAACGCAGGTTGCAGAATAAGGCATTCAGGTGATTCAAAGAGCCTCAGAAAAGCACCCGGACCATGAATGAAAATTTCAGCCGGTCTTAGTTTCATTACATTCCCATCAGATATGTCAACGTTTCATCGATTCGTTTCATTTTCGAGATGCGGGATGCCGTGACTCCGCCAGACACGGCCGTACTCTGGAGTCTATTAGCACAAGCTGCACAAGAGGTCAGGCAGGTTTTAAAGCCCAATTATGTGACATTTCTACCTTAAAATAACAACTTCATAGTGATATTGATGTTGCACTGACTAGTAAGGCGAATGGTGTCTCTGTCATTCCCACTCTGTGCCCCGTACGCCTGTTTCTGCACCATGTAACCTTTGGTTGCAGGTCGCCACAACAGTGTAACGTATAAGTCGCAAACCACAAGCGATGTCACAGATTTTTGTGAAACTTTATTTGTGTTTATTTGTTCTAATCTAGTTTAAAGATTAGAGGGGCTTCTTCAGTCATTTTCAGATCATTCAGCGTGTGTGATAATGTCACAGTAAATATTCATTTAGCTAAAACCTTTAATTACTTGACAAGACAGAGGGAACTCTCCAGAGGAAACAGAGGATTAATCAGGACAATGGCAGCTTTACTACAAACAAACAAGTGTGTCGTATGAACCTGAACTGTTTGTGTGACCTTTTGAATGTGTAGAAGAACAGAAAACATTAATTAATATTAGATCCTGAGCGATCACGTCAACCAAGTCAGGACATTTGACTAATCAGTGAAGAGGCTGCTTTGTCTCACGAGTAAATGTGCACAGCATCTCTCTTTAATTTCACCATATTTCCCCTGCAACCTGTCCGCTATTAATCAGAAAGTCAATCTCTGTAGGGATGCTTTCCAGAATGTTGTCAGGACACTAACAGTCTGAGCCGGTCAACGGCAACAACAAGCACTTTTAATGGATGCCCTTTTGAGAGGCGAAGTAATATTGGCTCACCTTGATTTTTGGCTGTTAGCAAAGTTGTCAAATCAGAAGTAATGCAATCGTAACGAACGCTCGTGTCCAGCTGTTCGTAGTTACAACAGCGCTGTGCCATAATGTTGCTTGAAATGAAGCACATTTAAACCATACCAAACATTAGAACCATTAATTGCTTCTTAAAACTGTGTTCATGAAAAATGCTTGTTTGATATGCTGGAGATAAAAATGAAAATACGCAAACTTTCTCGGACTTTTACAGAACACAAGGTCAGGTGCAAACATTAAACTCTTCCTTTTGTTTTCACTGTCTGCCCACACGTTACTCATTGAGCCCTTTGGGATATATTTACAGCACACATGCAATGACAACGTCCAGTGCCAATGCAGTAGTATGTAAGAAGATAGAGGTCAGGGCTGGTTATGTAATGCATCTGACCTTCATGCAGGAGGCTGAAATTGAGAAAGCTCGAGTCAAACAGACTAGCTGCATCTTAGTATCTCTATCCATCCATCACCATCCACGCCTGAACCGAACATCTACTCTGAGCTCCCCGAGATGTCCGAGCTCCTCACCCTATCTCTAAGGCTGAGCCCGGCCACCCGGCCGTGGAAGCTCAGTTTGGCTGCTTCTATCCACGATCTCATTTGTTTGGTCACTACCAAAGGTTCATGACCATAGGTGACGGTTGGAACGCAAGATGGCCTGGGAAAACCAAGAGCTTCGCCTTCCGCAGTACCGCCGACGCCGCACCAACCAGCCGGTGCGTCTCCTGCTCCATTTTTTTAAATTAACACACTGGCTGTAAAAACTAATTTGAAACATCATTTCATTGAATATCTGTCCTCCATAATAATGCCTGCCTCCTGAAGGGAAGAGACTCAATTTAACACATGAATTTTTTATGCCATTTATTTTGATTTGCTGCATGTTACCTATTTATAGAGACGCAATTCCACCTACCACCAATATAGACCTTTAAATTGAGATTGATGGCTTTGACTGTGGCCCAGATTAATCTGTTTGATTTCACGCCTCATCCATGAACAGCCTAATGTTGTGTCTCGATATCCACAATCAAGGTCACATGCACACATGATGAAACATACAGCTGAGATTTATAGACATGTCATGAGCCAGACGCCGCAGAAACATTTTCAAACCCCTACTAAGAATAATTTGTCTACAAATTAGTCATTTAGCAGGGTTCACATCCCGGAGTAAAGGATGGCTGTAATTGCTTGAAACAAAACCTACAAGCAATATAATGATGTTTCGAGGTATCTGAGGGCTAATAATGGGTCCAGGAATCCACTGTGTGTCTCTTTGTAAGCAATTACATGCATACGACGCTAATTTTCTCCTTAAAATAGTGTCTTTTTTTTTGTAAGATAAATGACTTCTCAGTGAAAAATGCTAACCTCTGTTCTATGCTGAACTGGAATAATGACTTTAATTATAACCCACACAGTGATGAAGCTCCAATTCAAATCAGGCCTTTGTTGTAGCTGTGTTCATACGTTATTCTAATTACCTGGCTATCTCGCCATTAGAGAGATGAAAAAAGGCAGATTGAACAGATTGGGGGGAGGGAGGAGGAAACTAATAAGGCCTTGCTTGCTAATTGAATAACACGAAGAAGTCCACCAACACCACACACGATCATTACACATTTATGGTGAAGGAGAAGTGCTGCATGGTGATCTCATTGTACAGTCAGGGCTAAATACTAGAGGATGAATTCATAAGAATGCGTGTTACCTTGCATTCCCTGCAGCTCCTGGATAGAAAGCGCTTGCCTTCAGAAAAGGTCTGGCCCATGTAGGTACACTTCGCTGTGGGGGAGATAAAGAGAACGTCATTGCTTCAGTAACAATCTATTTATAAAGTACAGTAACTATCAGAAATAGAATAATTCCTCAGCCAATTCATCAGCTCTTTTGGTTCTTTCAACAATAGCGTACAATGCTTTTGAGATTGCCTGCGAGAAAAAAGGAAAAAGTTTTCAGACTGAAGTTCTGCATACTTAATTCCGTTAGAAACAAAGTTGTTCTTGGCTAGTGTGCAAAAGCAGAGAGGAAGTGTAACAGCGCATTAAGAATACAACAGAGGAGACCCTTCTGCATATTCCTCTGGCGATAGCAGAAATAGAAAATGAAGCATATGATATGAAGTCCTGCTTTTCTCCTCTCCAGGGTGTAGGACTGTGCAGCGCTCAGTCGCAACTCTGGAGCGCTGCTCCCTCGTTCGTCTGTGCCAGACCTCTGATGTTCACAGGGGAGGAAGAGGAGGAAGACAGAGAGAGCGGAGGGATGAAGGGAGGCAGAGGAGGGCTGGAATTATTCAAAGATGAACTATACTTCTGGGATTTAGTGGTTTTGCAGTGTAACAAGACAGACACAGTTGTCCGTGGGTCTGTGAGCAGTTAGCAGACCCCTGTGTGCTTTATACTAGAAATAGTGCCTCCATTTCAGCGTCCATGAAAATCAGGCGACTGTGATCTTTGCTCTCACAGAAAAGCTTGCTCTGTTTTTTTTTATTGTGGCAGAAGAACATCAGCCATAAACAACAAGACCTCTTGTTTGGATCTAGAGTGCTTCTGGTTGTAGAAGGCCCTAGTAGCCTCCTTCAAAAGCATGAAATACCGTGAAATAAACAAACTGAGCATGGAATCAAGATGTTCATATTTTCCTACATTTATAGTGTATAGTTAACAGAAACAGCTTCTGGATCTGGGAAGTGAAGCCAACAAGGAAGTGTCTTAAACCTGTATTTCTTTTAAATGGCCATCAGGGGGTGGATCCATCCAAGTCCTAATGTATGGAGCCCTATGGGGAAATCTGCCTACTTCTCTAATGAATTTATGATCTCATTCACGAGTTTCAAGTCTTCTTCCAGACAGTATGATGTTCATTTTGTAAACGATGGTCCCATTTAGAGTAAAATAGACGATGAAGCAGGGTATGCTTTGCTACCTTGTATTGACAACTCATTCTCAGTGAGTTTGCCAGGTTCATCGGCCTGTCAAACTGGGCAATGCTGATCAAATCAAATCAAGATTCTGTTACTGCATGTCTTATTTTTTTCACCTGAGATGTTTACAGAAACATGCCACAGGCCGCCATCTTTTCCCCACTCGAAAGCAGGGTCAAAACCAAGTCCAGCCCAACTCACGGTATATCAACCACTAACTCAACACTCTAAAATGTGGTCACTTCTGGCTCCAGAGAAACAAGATGGCAACAGGCTTCCAAATGGTTGTCCATGGACCAAAGTTTTGTGGTTGTAAGAATAATGATGGTCTCAAAGCAAATATCCAGAAGGTGCCATGACATTTTTATACTACTGCAAAAAGTCTGAAGGTTTGGTAAGACCAGATCCACGATTAAACTCCATGATTTGGTTGAAACACTCAAATCTGGAAACATAAGGTTACTGTAGGTTGTAAGCTAGTAAGCTGGGAATGCTGTTGATAATACTGGGTCTTACTAAATACAATCTCATGTTTCAGCATGTTTGACAGTTGTGCCTGGTTGCTAAGATACGACAAACACTGATCGGAGGAGGGATTCATTGACTGATCAACTACACATGCTTTTGTCAAACGTTTAATTTTCAAATCAAATTTCCTTCAGTTCATTGGAAGCTATGCAACACCCCTCCTGCTCTGTTGCACCATATTACAGCAATCAATGCCTCCTTAATGTCAAGTCAATCTCACCATCTGCTAAAGGATCTAGACCAGTGGTTTTCAACGTGGGAGGTAGGCCTACCATGGCAGAAATTAAATGGGTACCAAATTACTGTGGGACCACCTTCGTGGTTGTGCTAATAATGACTCCCCTCTCTAAAACAAACAACACTGAGGTGACCTGATGTTGTCATACTGCCACAAAATGGCAGGAAAAGATACAACTTATTATTATTTTCAAAAAAGCAGCTGTGGAGAACTGGTTTATAGAGAAGATGTACACCAAAACAGTTAAATCTCCGTCATCATCATCTATTTATACTGCTTGGCAGAAAAACAAATGAGCGAGCGGCCGTGCCAACAGTTGATTTGACCTCAGTTTATTTATATTTGTGTTTATTATATTTTTGGAGTGAGAGGTTTCACAGGTTTGGCTGCGCAAATGACTTCTTGCTGCTGATACTTACGTCTGCATTTCTTGCAGCAGGTCCCGTCAACGTGTACAGGCAGCGAGTCCTCTGAGCAGTTTGCCGGAGGACAGAAAATCCTACGACACTCCACCACGCCATTCTGTAAGGAAATTATTGTCATTATTTTTTATTCTTTCAGCAAACATCAGCAGCAAACATCCAACTCTGCCTGTGAGCGTACAGATTTGCCTGCGGCGCTGCCACAAAACCCACGCTGTACACATCATCTCGTTCCCTCAATGTCTCAATTTAAATTAGCACAAGCATCCATGGAATTTTATATCTCTACCTGAACAAAACATTCACTGTACCCCAACAGTAAACATATATAACACATGATGTATGCTTCCATCCAATGCAGCTTACAATAAAGCCCAACCCTGAATGGCTAGTACTCCATGCAAACAGCTCAAAACTGTTCAGAACTTCAGGAATGCAGCCCGAAACTGAAAGCTATCATATTTACACATTAAAAAAAAAAACAAATTATAATGTCACGCAATCAGATAACAGCTTCATCATCGAGAGGTGGATGGCGGATACTGAAAGCGAGCAGCCCGCTGATAGCAGGTAGTTTATTCAGGCCCTGAAGGACTGCCTTCATTTTTGAGGTTGATATCTCTCTCTGCGAGCGC
The DNA here is from genome assembly GCA_036365135.1 of Miichthys miiuy. NCBI lineage: Eukaryota > Metazoa > Chordata > Actinopteri > Sciaenidae > Miichthys > Miichthys miiuy. Next base: position 27,881,492 of record CM071603.1, read on the forward strand.
CTCTTCATTTCATGAGTCATCGGAAATGGTTCCCCCAGGATGCCGCGGTTATCAGTTAATGGCATGTCCACGGGAGGAAATCAGACCGACTAAACTCCACCCTGTGCTTGATGTGCAACGATGCAGCAAGTCTAATTCCCCGGGGGCCCGGGATGGCCTGATTCAACAAATTTTAAAGTCTGGCTCCTATGTATGAGTGCAGGCAGGGAGGCTTATTAGGAGGCCGCTTATTAGGGGGTGGGGAAGGAGGCAGGGAGAGACGGCGCAGGAGTCGGGAAAGAGGGAGGTCTAATGGGAAGGCAAGTTAAGGAAGCTAAGTGAGAGGGGAGGAACTAAGTTGTAGTAACTTCCTCCACAATATAGACCAGGCCTGGGCAAAAAAAAAAGTTCCACAAAGGGCCGGTGTGGCTGCAGGTTTTTGTTCCGACCAACCAAGAGCACACAGTTTGACCAATCAACTCTGTGAAGACTGAGATCAGTTAATTAAATGAGTCAATTCTGGTGTGCTGCTGCTTGGTTGGAAAGGAAACCTGCAGCCACGCCGGACCTTTGTGGAACAGATTGCCCAGGCCTGATATAGACACATATTTCTACAAGTTTTAAGTTTACTGTTGGAAAAAGGTTGGAATAGTTGAAAAAAAGTGTGATAGTTGAAAACCATGTTCGTCATTTTTTTTTTTTGTTCTCACCACTCACCTTACATGCACAGTTCCTGCAGTTCTCCGGCTCCACCCACAGCTCCTTGTCTCGGTAGACCAGGCCGTTGGCGTTGCAGGTCCTCTCGCAGTGACAGCCCTCCAGCTGGGTAAGCCTGGACTCGGCGTAGTTCAACTGAGGATGAGCACAGAATCACTAGAGTCACAAAACTAAATCAGAAGTCTGAGTGTGCACGCGGGGTAACCCCGTACCCTGCCCCCTTGCCCTCCGGCGTGCCTCGGTCGGCTTTTCACAGAGATCTGCTCCACTGGGAGCGACTCATTAGAAGGGCACACAGAATAATAAGTGATCATCATTCAACTCATGCTCCAGGCCCGAGGCTATAATCTACTGAGAAATGACAGACAGGACTGACAGCCTCGATCCTGCCTCACCCCTCTTTTATTTCTACACGCTGATCAGCCCTTCTTCTTCGGCTTATTTAATGCTCGGTATTTTTCATGGTCGTCTCCCAACAGAAATGATGCATCTTTGATTGACAAGTGTGTCAAGAGACAGTGTCACATGGAGGGGGCACAGAGGGTGGGATGCACCATCTGGGAACTTTAAATCAGGATTTAATATATTTATCGAGGCTGAGAGGAATGTTAGATTGTAGATTTTGATTTAATATGTGTTTGTTGTTTTCGTCTCCGTTCACACCACCCTTGGTTCATCGTGTCAGGGGTTAGAGGGAAAGGGTTTTAAGATGGTGGGAGATCAACAAGTGAAATGGATGGAAAGTTTATAGAAAATTTATTAAATAAATAATGAGTTACACATTAAATAAATTATACAGTGACACAAGATATAAGACGTAGGCCCACATATGTGTTTAATTATATGCTAGGTGTGGACATCCAGGGACAGGTCAGGCCCTTTGGTTTACTGATAACCGTACGAGCAGCAGGTATCAATCAATGAACGAATGAATAAACCATGATCCTCGCAGAAGGTAGATGTGCGTCTACTGTTCCCACATGTCGATAGTTCGCCAATCGCTCTGGTAAGTTTTCAGGTTTAGCTTCACTTCAGGCTTATGCAGTGTTACAGTCAATCTGTCACACAGAAACACAGTGGTTTTTCTTTCCTGACAGTTCCCCCTCCTGCTGAACTGTGAACATAAATTACGTTGTTGTAAATGTGAAATGTATCATTTTTTGACAGCAGCTGCACCCCATCGCTCACTCGTATTTCCGTCAGTCTGTACGTATGTTCAAAGTGTTCCAGTCAACATATTGTGTGCACAATGCACTGCGAGGAACCCGTTTAACAAGTTGGTCCAAGGCTTTAGCCTCGTAGGAAGTGTCAGTTTTACCTTTACTCACAACTGGCTGCTGCCGGAGACTTTCTTTTGCTGTATTATATTGCTGTATTCTGTTCATGTTTAATATTTAATTTTGCGTTAATATACATAATATCTTTGGCTCTCAGGGCATGAATATTTCAGTACTGTCTTAACATATCAATTTAACCAGACTAAACCAGAATCTGATCAGACTTGGTCTTTGATTAGCTCTGAGTTGGCTTTATGAATCACCTTAAGCCTGGTTTAGTTTGTTAAGCCAGGTGCGGCTGTGGCTTGGAGGTAGAGCGGGTCGTCCACTAATCAGATGATCGGCGGTTTGATCCCCTCAGTCTGCATCTCGAAGAACCGAAATTGCTCTGAAAGCTGCGCCATCGGTGTGTGAATGAGATACGTCACTGTAAAGTGCTTTGAGTGGTTGCAAGACTAGAAAGGCGCTGTATAAGTACAGTCCATTTACCACTCAAGCCAGACTTCTACAATAAGCCCGGCTTCAGCTGGGCCACTTTTATGGTACATAACCCATATTTCTAAGCCAAATATGTTTTGTAAGAATCGCACTCAGATTTATTGCCAAGTAGGTTTTTACTTACAAGGAATTGGTGCATAACAAACATTAAGTACAAATGGAAAAATTAGTAGATATCAAGTTTCAGAAAATAAAACATGTAAATATATGTACAAATATAGGTATTATGCTGCCTGCTGACCTGTATCTCAACTGACAATGAAAGGAAGTCAACCAAATCAAGTTTCATTTTCTTTTTTTTTTTTAAGGTGCAGAGAGTCTGACAAAACTCAGCAGACAAAGGACTTCTTAGCATTAGATTAAATGTAATAACAGGTGGAAAGTGATTGTGAGCTATTAATACGCTCTTTCCAATCATATTTTAGATCTGTAACTCATTCATTCTGGTCTTTACTGTATTTTATGACAATCAAACTAATATTCAACTTTAGTTTGAATCATAAAACTGACTTATGTTTTAATTAAAACTCTGGAACGCAGGTGAGATTCATTCAAAATAGTTTAATAATCTTCAGCTCAGTCTGATATTAAATAAATCCTTATGTCACGTTTTAATACCAACAACAGGACATTGTAGTGTTAGTAGCAGTGAGTCATCTAGTCACGTGCAGGAAGGGTTCATGTTGACATTTTAGCAAAGGAGAGAAGTTATCGATAATCTGTCATCTTGTCGATACAGCTGTGACAGAAAATTAATGTTGTAAGCGATGAAATATATCCAATCCCATTGTTTCCATGACATCACTCAACGCAACCACATACAGTATGATGTTGGAAAGGAGCCTCCATTAAGGTTTAGTTTGTGTTTAACTACAAGATACTCACTCCTCCTCGTGAAAAAAAAAACTGCTCACTGCATCTATTAAAGCTCACTTATGACCCAGAGTAAGAGCTGAGTGGTTACACTATATACTGTACGAGTTCATGTATCTATAAAATACGAGCCCGTCTCACCCACATATAAACAATCAAGTCCTGCTAGAAAGGTGTGGGGGTTTCAAAAATGTGCAATTGATCTGAGCAGCGTAGGTCAACTCAGAAACTGTAGGTCCACTTAAGACACTCAAGGCTGCTCTGCCTCCGCATCCCCCTCTGCTCCTCTGAGACCTGCCCAGGCCACAGTGTCAGAGGGGAAGAGAGAGAAGACTCGCTGCAAAATGATAGAGGCTTCTCAGTCAAAAGGAAAAATGCTGGATGTCACCGAGGCTTTTTTGCTTCATTTAGAGGAGTCCCGGCTGGCTTGCAGGAGAGCTGTGAGCGGTAAAGATGTGTCCTGTCAAAGCGCTAAACAAAATGTTTGAAATACAATTTCAAAGGCTGGGAGGCTGCCTTGAGGCTCCACAGAGGAATCCCTTTCCTGTACAGCGTGATACTGCACAAAGGAGTCAGAGGCTAATAGGCATGTATCTCCTATTGTTGATACATGAGGCAGAGACACATGAGTGAAATAATGAAACAACAGCTGAAGATAAAGTCCAAAGGAAGAAGGGCACGGAGTGCAATTGCTGCAATGAATTATATTTGCATGACTGCATGTCTGAGGGATGTATCAAACAGGTATGAGTGAATATCCATGAAATTCTGGAGACCAATCAGTCATGGGCCAACAAGCAATTAATTAAATTTTGTTTGTAACAATGAAACAAATACATGCTGAGACTCTGAAAGCTTAACAGATCAATGCATCTTAAAATCTAAGTCAAGGTAATGATGTGGTTGGGGAGTCCTTCTCTCGTTCAGCCTTCAAAGTGAGCTTAACTTAATATTCAAACAATTGCTCTAAGCAACAGAAAAGTCCAAAATAGCACAGCATGCTGGAAACAGTCATGAAATGTCTTTTCATGGTTTTGACCACTGGCAGAATAAGGAATGGACGGCGTGCGCGTGATGTAACCTGTAGGTTTCTGAAGAGCATTTTTTGAAGTTCAAAATCTGTTGATAGTCCTGCTTCTTTGGTCTCCCGGCTAATCTAAAAATCGGCAAAGACGTGGATCATTGGACCTGAGGTGGGCCGAATGACACCTGGTCGCTCAAAATAGCCATCTGTAACGGCACCAACCCGTCAATCATCGAAGCGGCCACGCTGTTAATTATGCATAACTTGGCTTGGTACTGTTTTTTGTACCAGGCTGCAAACATGTTTATTTCTGCTGTGAAGTTGGGTTTTTTAAACATGTGTGCTTCTGCAGCCAGCTTCAAGTGGCCGTTCCAGGTACTGCAGTTTGTGGTACTTCCACATAGGGTTCACTTCGCTGTCGCTGTTTGGTTTTGGCACTTAACCGAGCATCTTGAGCCTCACTATACATTGCCAAATTTAATTTGCAAAAACGGTTGTGCGTCTGTATCAGCATTTTGTTAAACTGAAGGAAAATTCTGGTATTTTTCCCACTTAAATCGAGATTTATAGCTTACACAAGGAGTCAGGGCACAGATAAAGGTTTGTAAGATGTAGGTTTTTATATATAGTACGGTGCTGGATTTCACCTATTGACACTGCAACAATAGTCTCATGTATCCAACCTTTTTTTAGGAAGTGCAGCTACGTCACGTGCTTCATAACCCTGCCACAACCCCTTAACACAGAACTATACATCCTGTTTTAGTCTGATAACTGCACTTGCGATCTCAGCGATTCAGGAAACGCATCCGCCAAAACATCATACATCAGGGCAAAGAGTGCAGGCGTCCTTAAACTCTCCAAATAAACTTCAGTTTTTCAGAAATCATCTAAAAGCTTGTTTTGAAGCCCTAAAGTAAGCACAGGAATGCACACACCCCCCTCCTGGATAAGCTGCTATAAGTGCATAGGGGGCAACTCGCTTCTGCGGTAATAGCAAACATTTCTACCGCTGACACATGGACCTCAAATCCTCTGTTATGACTAAGAACACTGGGAAGACTCTAAGCTGCTTTCATGGTTCAGACACAAGGGAATCAACTGCAGCAGCCATGGAGGAGAATATTTAAGTTATGTATCATATATTCAGATAGCTATACTAAGCAAAGTGTACATCAGTGGCATACTTCGATGTCTGCTCTGCTATGAAGACTCAAAATGCCGAATAGAGAAACAGCCTTTGTGACAATTAATTTTTACTTGTTTCACAGTTCTGGATATCTATCAGCTGCATTGCATGAGTAGTTTATTTAAAAACTTAAAAGCAGCAGATTACTTTCGCAGGACAGTGATACACATACATGTACAAGTATTAATGAGTCCGTTCACCCATAATAAGCAGCACCGAGCCATGCAGGCAGATTCGGTAGACGGTTTCTGCCTCTGACCTTGCTGTCACCCATGTTTATTAGAACTTTTTTTTCTCTTATAGAGAGTTGTTGAGAAAAAGGATGGATAATTCAGAGTAAGAAGAGGCAACAATTGTAGGAGGAGATGTTGCTGTTGGTTGTGAAAATCTAATTTTACAAAGCTGTGAGCGCCACAGACGAAATTCCTACATCGTCACCTCTGTTAGAAGCAGAAATGTGAGCAACAAATAGAACTATCGACATGGTTACACACCCCTGAAGGGTTTTTATTTTTTATTTTTTTGTTGTCTGTATTTTGGGGGATTTGACAAACAGAAAAAAATATATATATATATATTGGATTAGTATACGTGTGGTATCAGACATTGAGTCACTTCTACGCGTGCTGGCATAAACATATGCTTGGGATTCATGTCACAAACAAACACAGGTATAATACATGCAAATGCCGCCATGCTAGTGCACACACAGCCGATCTTACTGTCATCTCACCTCGCCTTGACACACACACACACACACACACACACACAGGAGCAAGCAATTATTCACTGCATGCTGAATTCCTCTATTCTCTACAGAAGCTATTTAACGCTGGAGTCGACTGCATCCTCCCCGCTGCGCTTTGTGCATTGAGGTCAGGTGGCAATAGGTCGAGGTGTGTTCGAGTGAAAGGAAAAGGCATTGACACAGCGGTGGGGTAATGTTCTTCATTTCACCCTTATTTATGCTGGAAATTATTCTATAGCCTCAGTCCGCCCGCTGAGGTGTCCTTGCTTCATTCACTCCCACCTGATAGCACTCGCTCATGCACATAGAAGCACGCACTGAATCACACACAAAGTCAATCACACACACACACTCGTACACACACAAATTTATGCAGATGTTTAGTCTTATAAATGGTTTAAGCTCTCCCCCGTGGCTCCAGGGCAGAATGCACATTGCCTGTTAGCCTCCTGTTGTCATGATGCAGTCGCCATTTCCAGACACCTCTCTGGGCCCTGAATGTACTTCACTGTGTGTGTGTGTGTGTGTGTGTGTGTGCACGTGTGTGGTTTCTATCCAAAAACATGACATTAAGCATTTACATTGCAACAGTAGCAGCAATCGTACATTTTAACAAGATTATTTACAGCTTACTGTCCCAATCATGCATATGCTAATAAATATGTAGCCACTTCTGAGGACTAGTTAATAAAATGCATACAGTGGTAACACTGACCTTGATTTTAATAAGTGAAGGTCAGTACTTATTTACTGACTCGGTGTGTATCAGTGGACAGAGCAGAAAAGTGAAGCCTTAAATCTGCATTCTTTAATAACCACCTGGCTCCAAACATAAATCTGACTGTATTCAATGTTGATTTATTACCTCAGTAAACAGTTTATTAAAGTCTCAAGTCTTCTTTCATACAACATGATGTACATTTTGTAAATTATGGTCTAATTTAGAGTCAAATAGTCGATGAAGCAGAGTATGTTTGAAGACGTGGCGATCATTCTCAGTGAGTCATGATCAGATCAAACTGTAAGTAAGTGTTGCTGATCAAATATGAATCATGATTCTGTTACATACTATACAATTTCTCACCTCAAATGGTTTTAGAACTTATTTTACTGTAATGTTTAGCATCAATATGAAAAGTTTGTGACTTGTAATACAGATCCAAATGCAAATGCAGCCCAACTCGCAGTACAATCAACCCAGCTCCACAATATGCACTGGCACCCTCCACAAACCAAATGGGTGACTTCATAGTGTGTTTGCACACTGTCTTTACTGACCTACAATCAGACCGACCAAGAAAAACATACAAGGAAAACTGAGAGAGGAGATATCATGCGCTGAATTTTCCCCATTATCATTCCTCATACATTTTAGAGTGAAGTCTAATCTTAATTTTCAAGGCTACATTTATCCAAAGCCTGGTTTTAGCACGGTGGTCACTTTGCTGATTCAAATATTGACATAAACTGGAAACTGCACCGAATAAAATCCAAAATTTTGATCCTTTCTCACTTTCACCTTGCCTCTTTACAAAAAATACATTGAAGTTAAGGTTTTTATCCAAAACTGTTGCATCCTAACTGTGAAAACTCACAGTCTATTATGTGAAGCATTTAATACGGTCAAAAACACGCATATTTAAAGTTTGTTTTGTTTGTCTGTCTACTTTTCTTCATTGTCAGTACCTTTATTCACTAATGTTGTTATAATGTGACCGTATATTCAAAGTGAAAACCGTTCCATCCTTCCATTACTTTAATCTTTAGCAAAATGCAAACTGTCCTTCTAGGACCAAATGATTGTCTGTTTGTTCCCACTTACATGCATATTAATATCTTTTGTGTTCTTCACCGAGTTACTTAAAACCTCTTCAATCCGCCCTCACAGTAATAATTGACAGATTAATCATATTTTCTAAAGACAGATTAAGGCGCATGTTCATTTAGTTTTTTTTTTTTTGTTTCCTAACAACGTCTTGTTGAAATTAAACAAAAATCGAAATGCTGGCTTCAGAGGAGAGCGAACAATAAGCTTCAGCGAAGGCAGAAATGAAATCAAAGGATTGTGCTGTCTCCGGCTGTAGAGGAGAAGGTAGTTATTTATTCATTTTTATTTCTTTATTTATTTGTTTGTGTGTCAGGCTCTGACTGAGAAAGCTTTTAGTGGATTTTCAACTTTCGCCTGGATACTTTATTTAACATCTCTGTCTCCCACTCACATGGGGCGGGGTGATATTTTTAGATTTTATTTTATTTTTTGTTAGAAGTCGATACTCGTTCTTACCTTCAGGGTCATCTTGGCCAGTAGCTCCTGAAGGTCCATGATGCCTTGCACCAGGCTCAGGAAATCGCTGCAGGTCGGACAAGCTCAATGGAGGAAAAAGAAGCACCGAAACAGAGAAGAAAAGGAGAAGAGGAGCGAGAGGGAAGCATTTAGATAAGAGATAAAGAGAGCAAAAGAAAATCATTAATCATTAGCCTGATTATTTGGACGTGGCACACGGTGGCCAGTGACAAACAAAAGAGGGAAGCCTCACACAGCTGTTTGCTCTTTGTCTCTGGCTTGTTGCTGGCGTTAGTATCAATAATAAAGCGACAAGGTGTGATTACATGCCTTATTGATCAGTGGCAGAGACAGTGGCACAGCGGAGGCCTTGTATCTTAATCTGTTTGACAGTAAACAGATGGAGAAACAAGGCAGAGAGGAGAGAGGGGAGGCTGCACTGAATCTGAATTACGGCAAAATAAAGATTACTGGAGTAGAAGAAGAAACAAAGGAGAGAGGCTTTGTTTGTGATCAGCTCGGAGAGAGCTCCATCAGCTGATGCACAGCTCATTACAGCCCAATTTTTTATAGTGGCACACAGTAATAGAGAGGTTTTTTTTTTGAGTGTGTTCGGGACGCTATGTATGAACGTGATCATGATACTTACTGCGGTTAAGGTTAGGACACTGTGTGATGTAGCCGTTGGGAGTGAAAATCAGCTTCACATCCTGGATAACTCCCTGCGAACACAGTGGGAGGGAGGGGAGCAGGGAAAAGACAGGAAGAGATAATGATACATATGGATTGACAAGATCAGAAGACATCTCTTTGGATTTAAAAGTCTGAAAATATGATATGTCAACAGATAGTCACAGCACAAGCGGCACTCTGACCATTTGATATTTTCCTGGTGTTCTCTTGGCCCGTCTGTTCTGGACAAACAGATGGAGAGGGTCATTCGAACGGGGCGGCGCAAAGCGACTTGTTGGTATTTTGGTGGCGGATGCATCTTAGACTGACTGAGAATAGACGTCTGTTAGCGAAGTCATTCAGCCGCCGCTTCTGCGATTTTGTCAAACTAAATACTTAAAAATGATGAAATAATGCTTAAAATGAACAAATTTAATTAAACGCTCTCCATCCAATAGATGCGATGATGCATAGACATCAAAAATAACTGTCACCTTCGTTAAATAACAAGAAAACAGCACCGGGCTGCTACAAAGTAACCCCATAACACGTCTACACGGTTCAGATGGGGTGGCTGTGACTCAGTGTTGTTTAAGCAGATTACCGGAGCTCGTTATGTGGCATAGCCTCCTTTCCTACTTACAAAGAAACAAAAATCAGTTGTTGATGTTTTATTTTTGAAATGTCCATTTTAAGGTTTGACGCAACCATTTGCAACGTGAAGCACAGCAGAACTATTTGTAAGATATCACCGGATTGATGCGATCATAAACCCAACCATTTGTTACATTTCTATCATCATCGCAAACTGTATATCCAGCCCCCGGCTGCAGATTTGTGGTGCTGTGTATTTACATCAGACGACAACAACGTGATTTCCTGGATAAGCCGTTTTCTCCGTTTGTCGAGCTTTTGCTGTCGCTGTAACTGCCACAGCAGTTTCGGAGTGACGTGACCGGTAATCTGACTGGCTGGCCTGGAAGCATATTTACTAATCATCACACCCTCTAATCTATATCAGCTTCACCCAGGCTTTTCTGCACTTTGCACTACTGCACATCGAGCAAGAAAATAATGACCTCATGACAGTGCTGGATAGAAGTTATCGCAGTTGTTCTTCCATGAATATCAGTACAAATATTGGACTTTTAAATCTTGTTAAAAGTCCAGAGCTCACTGAAGTTATTAGCACCATGCACATCTGTACCAAACAGTCCATATAATAGCCGTTGTGATATTTCAGTGTAGACCAACTGACCGCATGTCACTAGCATGGCTGAGATCTGACGCTTTATTTTCAACTTAAAATAACTGTATTAGAATTTCCGTTCACCCACATTGTTTGGGTCGCTGTCATGACTGTTTCTTTAGCAGAAGGTAATTAAAAGATTGCGGACAGCGAGATTGGGGCATCTTTCAGGGTAACGGGGAGATTTCTGCAAGAAGTCGGTTCTTAATTAAATGTCAGATTTTCATGCTTTGAACAGCAGAAACAAAATTCCATTCACCACTTTTCAGTGGGATGAAGGCAGATATGTCAGACATGGATATTTCAAAACCTGGAAAAATAAAACTAAAACCTTATGCATGGCTAAATATCACAATCGAAGTAATTGGGGATATACTGTATGTACATGCAGCTAGACACTAAATATTATTCAAGGCTTCTCCCTTGGTCATTTCAGGGTGAAAAACCAACCGACTAAATGTTTTACAAAAATAAACCCACTACCATACTATGCATACAGCATCTATTTCGAACTGGACTGAAGTAAATGGACTTAAAGCCGAAATCCTCTCCTCCTCTTTAACAGGCAGTCTGTCAATCACCCTGAATGACAGGCTATCTCCAGAGGTTCATGGCTGGTAAATAGAAGGTCTCATGATGACCACAGAGAACAATCTCAGGGAAAAAAGGCACCCACCAAAACACTGGTGTGCCCACACACACACACACACACACAGGTGGTAATATAATTTCACCGTTCCTTCAAAGTGGCAACTGAAAACACGCTGGAAAGACATTAGAATTCACCACCTCGAGCACAGTTTGCATCAACTCGGCTCTGCTTTATGTGTATGTGAAATCACATTTACAGTGAATTTGGCTAGCCCGGATGCAGGCAACACCTGCCTCCATTTCACACGGAGGGAGGAGGAACCTTGAGGCGAACAGGCTTGCAGCACAAATTGAGAACAAACACATTCTCTCGCACACACACACACACACGTGCTGTGCGAGCAGTGGATGGGTGAAGATTGTCAGTGTCACTCAGAATGAAAATGAAGGTGTAGATCACAGATGTCTGTCCCGGTGGTGTAATATAGGGGTCTTGACCACACATCACTGTCAATGATCAGTAGGTAATTCGAACTGAAGTCATAAAATCTCTCCCTTTCTCTCTCTCTCTCTCAGATGCACACACACACCACACACAGCGGCAGGGATGTGCACGTATTTGTTCCATTCCTAAGCCTATGGCAGATATGTTTCAATAGCACTATTCAGGAATATGCCCGTCTTGCATAGGAAGACAAGTCCAATTACACAGCTGCATTTCAAATCATTCACAGCAGAGTTACAGCAGTGACACATTTTCTATTGTTCTGTCTCCACACAACAGCACACTGGATTTGAAATGAATGTGGCCAAAGTGCTGACTTTCATCTTTAAAGCTCCACTAATCAATATTTTTTAGATTAAAGATGAATTAAAAGGACTTCGTAGGAGATGAAAGGGGTCACTAAAAGCGATGAACCCACAGAGAAGTATTACCACTCAGCTCTGTACTGAGAATTTCTAAGGCTATTTTAGCTCATAGTTGTAGTTTTTTGCTGCATGGTTCAGTCTCACTGCTTCATGGAAAGGCTGGCAGCAGCCATATCCGGTGCATGCTTGTTGATAGCAGCAAATGGCAGACAAATCTTAATGAATAAGCTAGTAGCTAAAAAAGCCACATTGTTCTCTCAGGAGATGGTGGAGACCAAATCTAAGCTGAAAGAGAGTAACCCATGAATTCCACCAGGCACGGCTGCAAAACATTTTGCGGCTGTTTCGCGTCACGTGTCTCTCTGCTCCACGTGAAGATAACCTTGCTGGTTTATTATTGATAGATGCCGTGACTAAGCGCGTCAAACAGAACAGAGCAGATCGAGCTGGCCGGAAATTGGACCAAGAAGCAGCACAGTTTTCATGAAAAACAGACAAAAGGGGAAGCAATGTAACTACATAGCCAACTTATCAATGGCAGAAATACAAGACCAGGAACAGAATGACCAAATCTGAGCAAGTTAACAAAGTCTGATGGGCGAAATGCTCCCAGTGAACCTATGAACACGTGTGGACAGAAATGAATGCTGATGTTGCTACTATTACATCATCATGTTAGCCAGAGCAACTTTATACTTATACTGGCCACAAAGTTCATTAAAGCAGCCTTCAGGAGGTTTGATCGTGTTGACATCCACATTCTGTGTGACTAGAAGCTTTCTATGCATGCTAGGGAAGGACATAAAGACGTTTTTACATGTTTTATGGCCAAACACTTTATTATTTCTGACTGTCTAGTCAGTCACATGAGTCCAAGTAACAGTGTGCTTCCTTCCAAACATATACAGCATCCCATCAGGGGACCATGTATAAAAATGGCTACAGTTCTTACACTGTTCATCTGATGTTGATGTCTGTGTCGTGTGTGACGAAGCAATTAAAATGTGCCGCTGTCCAAAGCCTCATTTAATTCTCGCAGATGGCATTGAGATGGCAGTCTTGACTGAGTGTGGCTGTGTGTTGTCACAGAGCTGTATTGGAGACAGACGTCTTCAGGCTGTTAATAATATTAAAAGTCCCTCAATGTGATGGGACTTCTGTCTGTCATCAGGGCTAAATTAAGGCTCGGCTTGAGGTTTGGATTAGAATTAGGATTGGTTTAAAGTTTGGTCGTGATTGAGGCTGGGGATAAGGGATGACTACAAACAGTGAGGGTCCTCAAGTACTGCAAATGAGTGTGTATATGTGTGTGTGTGAGAGGGTCTGTGCTTATGTGCTGTTTATGCATCATTTGTTTCTTTGTGTCCCCAAACGTTCACAAGTTTGCTCACTGTTATTGCTGATAAAATTACCTTGAGTTCGTTTTCTCTGCTCGCTTCCACAGTCATAATTCCCACTTAGCTTGTTTATTATAGCAATAATAGGCCAGGCATGTTTGGCTAGCACTTCACCCTGAGGCAACATTGACAGAGGTTTATTATCCTGGGTAAAGCTTTATCCTGTGATTCTTTTTTTTTCTCTCAAATTGATCATGCACAACATGACCTTACCCTGTTCCAGCAGAGTCTAAAGACTTAACCTCCACCTGCAGTTCATCTCCCGCGACTACGCCAGCGTCAACAACACTAATTTACAAGTGTGAGAGGGGAGAGACAAAAGGCAGATGAACAGAGAGAGAAAGAGAGTGATGATGATGGTGATGATCCCCCAAAAGAATTGACTTAATAACATCTTCGCGCTTCATTTGACAGCCGGACAGTAATGATTTGCACATAGTTTTCAAAGCTCCGTGTTTGTGATGAAGTGACAAAAGTGGAATTCCACATGCAGACATCAAGCACGCCACATAACAGCAAGTTGAGAGATTGAACCATTACTAAAATCCAGAAAGACTTTGTTTTGAGGTGGGCCATGACTGGTTTAGTCACACCTCTGCAGCGCAACATAAAAGAAAACATTTTAAGCCACGGGCAAAAATGCACAAGCTGAACTTCTGAAAGTTTAGTTCAAGTTCTTTTTTTTTTTTAGTTTTATTATTTAAATGAGAGTCAGAAAGTTGACTTTTGTTATGCATTTTAGCTGCACAGAGGGGAACCAGGCAGGGTGTAAGTGACATTTTAACAACTTTACAGAAGATCCAAAACAAAAACAAAAAAATAATAACCATACTTTGTTCTGACGTTATTAAAGATCCAGTGTGTAGAATTTAGTGGCATCTAGTGGTGAAGGTTCAGACTGCAACCGACTGAATACCCGTCACCTCTCCCACGGGGTTCAAGAATGAAGGCGAAAGTACAGTGGCCGTCAAACTGTAGAGCCAGTGTTTGGTTTGTCCCTTCTGGGCTGCTGTAACAAAGTGGTACAACATGGCGGACTCCATGGAAGAGGACCCGCTCCCTCTGTAGATATAAAAGTCTCACTCACTCACTCATAAACTTAAAAATCCTAATTCCCAGTTGATGATAGACAAAACATAGCTATGAATATATATTTCATTTCTGTCAGTAGATCCCCAATGTGACACATTGGACCTTTAAACTCAATCTTTAATATTAAACTTTGTAAACGTATGGCTGAAAAAATACTTAACAAACAACATGGTGACATCTTTTGAGCTCATATTTTAAATAGTTCAGTTTGTTCTGCGTTCAAGTCTTTTTTTTGCATTTGATTTACAACTCTTGATTGGTTTTGAATCCACATGTGCCCTTTTGAAAGACCTCATCAAGAGCTTTCATTTGAGATAAATCTCATTTTCGTCTGAAATGTCACTTACTCCCCTCTGGTTATCACTCATAAACTTGAAATTAAGCAGGATCACTTAGCAACTCAGCAGTGCAGACTTTATCTGGGGCAACAGTGTCCCTTCATCAGAAATGAAGAAGAAGTGACGCAGCAGTGTCTTAATAATCAGTTCTTTGGGGAGCAGATCTACAACGTAATCCAAATATAAACAAGTGCATGCAATGCAAATGCAAACTACTTCATTTAAGGGTTAATGTACCCCTTTATCACAACTGAGAGCCGCAGAGCATCAATTTTTAAAGTTTAGCTCTTCGTAAAGAAGTTGAAATATACTCCACAATATGCTGAGCTCCTCCAGTTCATCCCATGAGTTTCCTCTTTCCCATTCTACTTTTAGAAGTAGGGTGAATTAACCCCAGTTTGTACTGTATTATTACTGATACAGGGTTGAATAGAGCGATCGCATCAGGCGTGGAGGAGAGAATTATGTTGCAGATGGTACAATTTTGAAAGAAAAAAAGGAGAAGGACGTGAACAAAGTGCAAACAAACTCATTTAAATAACCAGGAAACAGTGGAGACATAAGACGGGCGCAGGAAAAGCAACAGACAGGCTAACTGGGAGATCTGAAGTCTGAATCTCTCATGGTTTGGCTTTTCTTTCATCGCGCCGCGTGATGTAACATGCTCAAGCTTTCCATCATTGTCCGTGATAGATTCATTACCGCCACGTGGTGCGTGAAACACCGAGCGTTTCACAAAAGCACCGGCTCCAAACGAGCTTGCAGTGTCCCTGAGGAGTCAGCATCCTCGGCACAATGGATTCTAGATAAAGATAATTTATTACAGTTGCTCCTTCAGATGGAGAGGCTCCCGGAAGGAGGAGGCACGAGGACGAGGAGCGTCTCAAGCCACTGCTAGGACTCACTATGTTTTATTTAAAGGCCTAGTTAGCTCGTCTTATCATTATCCCACTCCTGAGTCCTGAATGGGACAGATTAGAGCTGCTACTTTATTTCACTGCCTATCTCCACAGTGTTACTTCAATAGCTTTTGGCTATTTTTCCCCTTTGTTTCACATCTTGCTTCTTTATTCTTTGCTCTCAGTTCCCAACAAACTCCTCACTCGTCCCTGCTTTTGACATGAGAAGACATAAGTAGGCTCTGCTTGTCTGCCGTTGTCTTTAGTGGGTTAAAGTAGGAAGCAAGTGTGAAGGAAATAGCAAAGATGGAGTGATGTAGGGTTGGACAATCTGTTTTGTCTCTTTCTTCATATCTTTTGTCCTTGTTTGTTTGTGTCTTAAGGCCCCAACCTAATACACCAAAGCTTACGAAGTTATGGTAGGCATATTTTTAAACTTTGTGTCCCCCTACTTCCAAAAAGCCTACCAACTATAAAACCATTTTTTCTTAAAGTAGACAGCAGCTTCAAGCTGAAGTTCAAAGCAAAGTAGCTATAAGCCTAACTTTGGCAAGACACTGGACCCAACAATCCCATAGTCTAATTATCTAATGGACATTGGGGCTGGTCTATGTTTAAGTAGAATACCTATGAGTACTAAATTCTTCTTTTCAGATGTGGGTAGACAAGCACACATGAAATAATCATTTACATTACATTAAGTTTAGTAATTTAGCACAGGGGTTCCCGAAATCAATGTCGTAATGTTCAGCACGATGCTAATAGACCTTAGCTAATGTTGTTGTTGCTGCTAATGTCGTTAGTCTGTCGTGATCACATCAGGGGTCAGGAGGGGCAAAGAAAATCGAAAGGTTTTGTTACAATTATGGCTAAAATATACTATTTCTAAAAGTTTTTAAATTTTATTTGATTTCTGAAAACCATCTTTCGACCCCCTCTTGCCGCCTTAAACTATAAATATATATGTATATATAAACTCAAACTATAAGCTTCTATCCCAGGAAACAACTTACTATGTATTAAATTACAAGACAAAACAATGAGTCAACTGTACAGAGACTTCCCAAACTAGCAGCTAGAGGCTGCTGCTCAAAGAGCGTTAAACAGCACATTGTGATGGATAGGAAGAAAAGGAAACAGTTTATCTGTAATGCAGTTTTATGGCTTGAGGATTTGAGGAATCGAGTATTGTTTAGAAAAGGCACAGTGCAAGATTTAATGGAATGCAGCGTTAAGCGCGAGTGGGCTGTTAAAAACGTTGGTTTAACTGTTGACCTTGAAAAAGTGTTTTCAGTTTTAACAAATACCATTCAAAGAGGTATTTTCTGTGGCAGCTATGGTTTAAATATTCAGTCTATCCAGCTGATTATCTCTTTGCAGCGATACTTATAATAAAAAGTGTCACTGCTAAATTTGCTAAAACTATTGTTGGCTCATAAATACGCATGAGTAGAAGGAGATAATTAAGTCACTCTAGATCTAAACGGCCCTTCTGATACACTGAGCAACAGGTCCTTAATTCAAGGTGTTACAGTTGCACCTGTCAGCCGACATGCCAACTCATTCCAGTGTAAACCTGAAGGGAGAATCTCCTCATTCCCTCCGTCACTTCACACGGGCCTCTGCACTTCCACACCATCTGTCTCCGCTGCTGACAAACACTTTTGTGCGCTCCCTGCATGCGGTGTGCAGACAGATACCGAGTACTGAGCCGACCCCCGGTTAGGGAACTGGATGATGGAGCTGCGTCTTTCAAGACTAGAGGAAGGAGAAGCTCCTTGAAGCCTTGATCCAAGGGAGGATGAAGGAGGTATAGAGGGAGGAGAACGAGTGCGCTGGTGTGCAGCAGCAATGGTGTCAAAGCACGGGGATGGGAGAGAAAAAATTATACCACAGTAGGGTCTGGTGGCTAATCAATATGTTACAAAGAAAAAAAATAAAGGGTCTATTGATTACACGGTGGGTGGGCAGGAGAGGTGGGAATATCAAGAGCATGTGCATGGCTTGGTGACACGCCACAATGTCCCCTCCGTGCTGAGAGCGCATGCAGAACCCTAAGAAAATGAGCAGTGATTAAAAATCGACAGCATCGTAATGGGCTTGGGAATAAGCGTTTCAAAGCACGCGCTGAATTTCGCAGCTCCCCTGCGAGCCCACAATGCTTCTTTCTTGTATCTTACACATGCATCCCCACCGTACGCACAGGCTACTGCAAGTCTGCCCAGTCATGGCAGTTGATTCTGAATGTGAAGCACATTCAGATGCATGAAGGAACAGTGTGTGTGTGTGTGTGTGTGTGTGGATACATCATTTGTGAAGTCTTACCTTGAATAGGCCATGCTTGTGGCTGTGCTGGCCCAGCCACACTCCACTGCCTGGGGTGAGCTCCATCTGAGGGGGGTCTATCACCCGCTCATAAATCCTGCCAACAACAAATCAGAAGAGAATGTTTGGTTATGATAACGACACAGACACAAACACGTTTTCCCTTTTTAATTTTTTTTTTTTTGTCCTGGTCTGGCAGGAACACTGATCCAATACAGCGGAATAAATCCAACAGACCGCGTGCACATCTGCTCCCTCCCTCCCTCTCCCTTCATGAGAAGGGTAGAGCAGAGGCTGCTCTCCTCAAGCATGACAGCCAGTCTCGCCCCACGGCTCTCTAACACGGTATTGATATCTGGACCTGGGATGTAGGCTGGATTAACCGCCCCGACTCCTGACACAGACACAAACAAGCTTTGGCATTATCAAGGCAAACATCCTCAGCGTCATTCAGCACCATTTTTCCCTGCGCTGAGGTGGGCTTAACGATGCCGGCGAGCTCTGATGGGCCTCTGTGAGGATGTCAGAGGACAATTTGTCAGGTTTTCTCCTCCTCACACCATGAGCTCACGCAGGGAGAGACGCACTCGGAGTAGCAAGCCGATTTCCTCTTTTGTTCCCCGTTTCAGCTCCACTGAAAGGGCATTAAATGTTTTAATCGCTGACACAGGAATTGCAACAATGACTTGCAACAATATGGTAGGCTTTACTGTACTTCAAAAGTATGTCAGGAATAGTCGCAAGTTTGAGGAGTCATTAAAAAGGGGAAGAGGAGATAAATCACCTCCTGAAAATGAAAGTGGTGGTGTGGGGGTGGTTTCCAAAACCGTTTGGAAGACAGAAAGAGTTATTTGTGAGCCAAAAATGTCAGTAGCTGGGCAGGTGATTGGTCTTGATCTATGACCATAATCCCCTGTACGTACTGTAAATCATGTTCATGTTTTTTGGCTTAGACCTACACAGACACGCAAGAAGTAAATAGACCTTTAATTTGAATTTGAATGAAGGTGTCTATTTACTTCTTGCATGTCTGTGTACAGCTGCATTAAGCGGTATTTTGGTTATAAACACTGAGTGAAATGACTCCTTTTATTGTGAAAAGACTGCCAGTGCTGCTAATCCCAGCGGTTTTCAAAGGTTTTGATTTGCACTTTTCCACCACGAAAACCGTCAGCCTCTATATACGTGTATATACGCCACTGCATTTCGTTTGTGACAAATATATCAAGTTACCGCTGTCAGACCAAGAGAGAGATATAACTTTTAATTGACGTGCAATTTGGGAGATCGAATATCAATGTAAGAACATGCAGAAAATCCACAAGGTAGTTTCCTTTAACGCCGTAAAAAGAAATTTGCCTCCGGTGAGAGAATGAATCAAGTAAAAAACAGCAGAGGAACGCGTCATCTAGATAAAGTCACAGTCTCTTGTCCAATAAATGCTTATAAAAGGAGGAAAACAATGCAAGACGTCGCTAATTGTCACGCTTTCTAAATAATGTTCTCTTATTTCTTTAATATATTTTCTTAAATATCCAATATTTTACACTTTTCTGCGTTTTATCTGAAGTTCCGATATCCATAAGAATACGTACTTGTGTATTCAAGTACCTAAAACCATCTCAGTGTAGTTGGGCAACACCTCTGTCACATTCCTCTCCGGAGCTCTAGCGTTTTATGTTGCATTTTGTCTTATTAAAGCAACATTACGCAGACATTTTTGTGATTCAGTGCCTCCGGTTTCAGAAGAAAGACTAAGACTAAAGGTCAGTCCCAGATTTACTCTTGTACAGCAACTTCTCGCTCTCTTTTTCTCTTCTCAGCTTTTTTTTTTTTTTTCTGCCTATGTCCTCTTCACCTCTGCCATTAGGTCCACAGAGGCTGCTACACCTGTTCCATTGCCAGCTTGCCCAGCTCCAGTTTTGGCCCTCTGATCTCCCCGTCAGCATTTCTTCTTCTCCTCTTCCAAGTGGTCCATACACTTAACACTGTCCTCATGCTCTGAGATCACAGTCCGGGCTAACAAACTGAGCTACCAGTAGCAGCTACAGCAGCTAAAGTATAGCAGGTTACTTCACTGTCCATCAGGAAACTCTGTAAATCACAGAGAGTTGAGGCGGAGACATCAGAGGGAAGACAAGAGAACATTTTCTTCATGAAATATGATCCAGTTTTACAAAAATTGAAATATTTGGTTGTGTGTGACTCGGTGACTATATACCTTACAAAAAAGTCTTGATGGCTTGATAAAAAGGCGCCATTTCTGAATACAGGCTGTATGAACTCCTCTGTGGATTGAGTTTTAATACTTTTTGTACAGCACCTACACCTCCTTCATGATAAAAACAATGGAAATGTCACTTTCTAAAATGTGCTTATCTTCAAATAGCAGTTTGTTCACGTAGAACAGATGTACATATGCTGTCACGCCGATTTATATTTACTGACCTGGGAGATTTGCTTTCACAGCCAGCAGAGATATAGACAATACATTAAACGGTGTGTAAGTGCTAAATGCTGTTTATGCTGTAGCTGTCTGATCTCCCACCTGCTGGGCAAGCTGTCACTGCGGTAGAGGATGTAGAGGTCATGTGATTACACTCTATTTTGTCTCCCCCCAACCTTTCTGTCTTTTCTTTTCCCTCATCGTGCCTTCTCATCAGCAGGCTCAGCAGTGGCGAGGAGTGGGAGTTTCACACAGGGAATGTGTTGGCAATGCCAATTTAGAATAGCGATGTGCTTACGGGCATATTTGCATGGTCTGAAGCCACAGGCTGCAGCCATCAATAGCTAATTATAGAGGACATACACGAGTCAACATACTGTATAGCATGAATAACGGCCCTATGCTATCGCCATGGTGCAGGATTCAATTTGAAAGAGCTACAGTTTACAACCGAGAGCTGCGTTTCTCTAACTTTTTTTAAACACCGCTCGCCACCTCCGAAAATATTAAACTCTCCAAGTAACAGCATTATGACAGACATTAAAATGCAGCAGCGTAGGCTGACCCCTATTCAGCTACGGACAGTCCATGTAGGAGGCAGTTTTTTTTTCTTAATAAGAAGATTATTTATTGTGCATATTAAATCTGGAACTGAACTAGTTCAAGAACCAGAACTAATTTGATGCTGAAGTGGTATTCTGGGTCTGCACTTCTCTTCAAATTCTAGGCATTTTAGTGCACTACTAACTATGGTGTGCACTGTGTGCATTAACAAGACGATGTTGTAGGATGACATTGAAATGTAAAACTTAATAAAATTGACAGTTTCATGCAAAAAAAAAAAAAAAGTTGACAGGTGTATCTACTTTTATAATCTGGGTGATCTAATCCTTTAAAGTCATTATCCGAGCTGCATTCTAACTGCCTACCTATGCATGAAGGGTTCACAGTAAGTGATGAAGCATATAATCGAGTGTTACTATGATTTTATCTCACTGATATCAGCCTCACTGTTAATTTTTCACTCAGTCACGGCTGTATTACCCCTACTTACTACTACTGCTACTACTGCTGCTGCTGCTGCTGCTGCTGGTGGTTCGCATTAAAAGCATTGAACCAGTGAAACATTTAATTCTGGAGCAGTCACAGTAAACACAACATATTAGTCACTGATGTCAGTGCTGACAGTGATCAATAATCATAAATACATCTATGAAGCAAAATAAGTCATTTTTGGCAATTTTTGGACAGTGAATCATTTTTAAATGGAGCAAAACGGACCGTCCACAGTGAAACCTCACTACTACTGTGCAAAAACTATGTGTGCAACATGAAATCAGATCGCAGCAGGTTGGAACATGGCCAATTATTGACGGACATCTTTTTTAACTCAGCATGAGTTTATTTAGCTTCTCTGTAAACAGATACACCGACTGCTCTGCTGCAGTGGTGTAGTGGAATACTCCCACTTTATGCCCTCAAATAAAATTTACCCATGGCTGTTTTTTGATTGTGCGCCACTTTTTGTGCTAATAAAATATTCAAGTCCTCCAGTTTGGTCATCATGAAGCCAGATTTAAAAAAATGTGTAACAGGTTAAATTTACCCCTATAGAGAGGCTGTCCTTTTCACAAGTTTAGATGTTTTCTACTGTGCATGAAAGAGCTGTGTCATCGGCATAACCTTCAATATGGATAAGAGAAAGAAAGCCATGAATGCAGAGGAGAAAGGATCATAGAAGCACACTGCTGCCTGGAGTATTCTCATATTATTTCAGTGATCATTCAGGAGTGTTGTGCTGAAAAGACTCCCCAAGACAAATCCACGTCTTTAACCAAACATTTTAGGGAATAGGTGACTTCATAGTACATGTTTGATGTAACCTCCCACTGGGCACGGCTCTGTGATGCCGCAACCACAACACTGTTTTGGTCCATTCTCCATGTGGCTTCAGATCCTACCAGTAGCCTTTTGTCCCCCTGATGTTGTTAAGTTAGTCACATTTCCATTTTTTTGTGCTTCTACCATAAATAAGTAGGCTATATGCTTTCTGTTTTTAAGACTGGAATTCTCTATGCCGTTTCTGTGTCTGACTTCCGGCCAGCGTGATCTTCTCTGTGCCGCCTGACAAGGCTGGTTGTGGCATCTGTCAAAAAATAGAACAGCCACGTATTGTACCCAGTGCGGACAGACACGTCTGGTGGAATCAACAAAACATCGTCTAGAACGTCCGGAACCAGCTCTGCTGGCGGCTTCGCAGCCATGCCCGGTGAGGCTGAGCCACAATAGCACACCGAAGAAAGTGTCGTTTTTACGGCAAAAAGCTGTCAGCTGTGGCTGCCAGAACGCTACTGTAATAAATATGGTATAACCTTTTCTAGTATTACAGTGATAGGATATTAGTACTGTTGCATGTATAAGGTTGCTGTTTTATTCCACATTTTAAAACGTCTGTAGATTTTACGGTGAAAAAAAAACGTAAAACCGCCTAAAATATGCCATTAAATATTACAGTGTTTTACTGTACAATTAACAGTCTCTCATAAAATGTGCTTTATTCTGTATATATCCTTTAAAATGATGTTTAAAAAAATGTGACTTTGAGAAATATGACTGTGTTTTACTGTATACAGGAAAACAGTCATACTTCATGTCATATTTTACGGTCTTCTACTGTCATGTTTGGCAGTTTTCACCATAAAATCTACAGATTTCTTTTTTTACAGTGCAGGTAAATTTTACTCATTGTTAGTTTTAAGTATACTGTAGTGACACCTGGCAGTTCTAGTGTCAAAAACAATCACTTGTAAGACTGCTCTTGCATGCTTAGCTCACCCAAAAATGGGCCAGTAGTCACTTGACTTGTGCTGCATGACTTCAGGGAGTAAGGATCATTATGAAATCATCATTACTCTCAGAAAAGGTGCAAATTTCACAATCAATACTGAGCCACAGATGGGTGAGACAGCTACATAATTATACATTTTGAGTGAAGTATTCCTTGTTACTTACTCCATCCACTCATGAAATTGGACACCTATGTCATGCCTTGAATGATGCACATCAGAGGGGATTTAGAAGCGGGTATACCGGATGCTGACTGAAATATAAGCAGGCGTAGCTGAAAATAACCTGCACTACACCACTACACCTCTCTTCTGCTGCATTACTGACAAAATAATTGTTCAAAGAGTGTTTACCCACAGAATTCTGGGACCTGTAACACTAAACCCCACTTGTTGTCGCAACCTGCAAACACGGATGTTACCAAATCAACCAGGACTGAAATTTTGAGGATTATAAATTTAATGTGGGATTAGCGGTGCTCTGCTTTGCCAAATCCCCCAGCATCTACTGCACAGCAAAAAGGGAATGCTAATCAATAAAAGCTCGTTGGACGTGGAGTGGCTTGCTGGGAATACATGATACAGTGGAGCCAGATGAACCAGACCCATCACTTCATCCATAACCAGTAAAATAGGGCAGCACTGCTCCACATTTACACTGCTCCTCTTAACCTTTATCAGTGGATGTGTGTATGTGGATGTGAGTGAGAAATAGAGAGAGAGAGAGACCCACATCTCGATATGGAAGAAAGAGCCAGGCAGGTGTGGAGCGACTCGCCCATCATTCATGTGAATGACGAGGCTAAAGCAAAGAGAAAACCCTGAGATGTGGAAAGTGCTGCATTATGGCCAGAGCTGTGGATGCACTGTATATGCCGCAGACTGTATAAATCCATATCTTAACGCATAACACATATTTTGTTGACAGTCTGCTTCAATAAGCTGCCAGGCCACCTCGTTTCCACCGATTTACCGACTGAATTAAATAAACTACATTTAATCTCGGGCGGTCAGGATTTCGGCTATACCGGCTGGCTCTTTCCCAAGTTAGTCTTTGAGCCGCTGATAAGAGCAAATACAGTAAAAAGACTAAATAAATACACAAATACTATCAAACACAGTGTCTGTCTAGCTTAAGGATTACATGTCAGAGTGTCAAAACAGCTTTCATCTTCAAAAGTGAGAAACAATATTTAGGTCTTTGGCAGCCCTTCATGCCTCCTCTTCAAAACGACAATCTCAATCGCAGCCTTCATTATTTGCTCTGCCAATATCTGTCGGCCACACTAAAGTACAGACCACTTCCAATTTTCCACTAGTCAAGCTCAAGTCATTTTCTGTCATGTTTGTGTCTCCCCTCTGCCAGAGAGATGAAGTCGGAAAATGGGGAGTCAAAGTCCCTTTTGAATCACATCGCCTCATTGTGGGATGAAAATTCTCAAAGCTCCCCATTATATCCTCCGTCAAAAAGCGCCGGCCGGGATATGTCGCGTCACTGAAGGCAGGTGGGAGATTACCGGTTACTGTGGTAGTTCGGGCAGGAAACTAAAAAGAATGTCCCGCATGCTGTAAAATCCTCTAAAGAAGTGTCTAACTGGGGCTGGAGGTTCAATGGCACTTTATCAAATCTTAATTCAGCGTACAGTCACCTCAAAACTTTTATATGAAACTGTTTAACATGATTCCAAAGTAGCATTATATTTAATAACTGAGATATTATGTTTAAGAAGTGAAGGTCAAAGGGCTAAAACTATTCCAAACTATTAAAGAACTGACATTCAAAGACAAAACTCAAATTGGACCAGATAAAAAAAACAAAAAACACATTTGCTTTGCGACTAAATGACTTATGTGTTTTGTACTTAATGCTTTGAGCAAAAAAAAAGATTTGTTAGACTCAGCGATTAACCAGCGTTTAGTATTTTATCCACTTTTAAGTGAATCCAACCTCGAAATAACAGCACATCATCCACGCTTCCACATCCACTGACTCTACCACCTAACCCTTAATCCTTAATCTGCCTGAGGGACTTATGTGTGGATATATTAGATGGATCCCTGCTTCTGAGTCTTCATAAATGTCTCCATGACAATGCATTTGCTTTTGTTTTCTTGCATTTATTTCTATAATGCTGCGTTTATTTATTTCCCTGCTAAACAAACGGTCGACAAACCTTCAGCTCCTACCGCGCCCCCCCTTCCATCTATCAAGTAATCAAGCATGCCTCCTAGAGAAATTCTGTTCATGCAACAGCAAATATGATTTGGAAGAAATGTAATGCTGTGCATGGGTTTCTAATGTTATTAATGTAATCAGGAAAAGGTTTTAATGACCTCGTCTCCAAAGTTATAAAAAGGTTCACATCAGAGCAAAACTTTCACCGACGACATATTCCATTTGTTTTCCCAACAACTAAAGTATGATCAAATCCTTAAGATCAGCGTCTCGGTGAAATAGTCATACCAAGTCCACTCACGCTAACCAGGCTCATTCTACTTCTGTGCTGCACTTTGTGGACTCCACAAGTGAATATAATCCACACAAGAATCATGTTTATGCTTAGCCACAAAAAAAAAACATTTCCTTTGTGTGTTAACATCAGTTCTCAGAGACAGCGCTGCTTGAATTTACTTACTATGTAAATCCCTGCTTCCTTAATCCTAATGTTTTTTTGGGGGGGGAGTTTTGTTTCTCATCTTAAAGAGCTCCGGCTGTGTCAGAAACTGTTTTGGGCCTTTTAAAGCCCATTGAGACACTCCGTGTGATATCAGGCTCTAAACATAAACTTCACTTGACTTTACTTCTGTTTCACTAGTAAATTGCTGCATCATGTGGTCTTTCAGCTGAGCGAGTTAAGCCCAGACATTTATCACGATGCCACCTAGAGTACAACAATCCAAAAACACACAATACGCCACACCGAGAGAACAAATACGGACAGGAATAAAGTGGAGATATATTGTGAACAAAATGTATGAGAATTACCATGAGACAGCCCTTCCTTTGTGAATACAAATTATGCCTTACTAATTCTAATGTGGTCATAATAATCGGGCTGATTCTCAGTTACAGTCCATTTCCTGAAATTGGATATAAATTCCGGCTCATTTACATGCGAATTTCTACTCTGCTCTACAGAGAGAGCTACCGATCAGCACATTCCTTATGCTAACATGGTGTATATTCTGTTACATTTCAAACGGTGTCTACCAACTGCACGTATAGACACAATAACTGCAGCAGACGTGCATTATTTGCATTGCATACTAGCTCAGTCAAATGCGTAACTGGAGAGAAAAAACATATACATACATATGCATTCATGTACAGTATTAGGGATATTACAGATCATGAGAAGACCATGAGAGGTAGCAAGCATGCCTGCATTGTATTACGGGAGGAATGTTTGTGCATAATTACATCCCTTGGTAACATCTCAATTACAGCACTGGGGAATGTGTCATGAAATATGGAGTCACAATGGCCAACCTTCCCCATTTTCTTTTTTGTGGCCACCTTGCAAGAACTGGGAACAGTTGTAGTGTGTAGATCTCCATCTTTAAGTAGTTTTTTTCTTGGGCCCTACATTAGAGTAACCTTGACTGACAAAAGTGTACATCGATTGGTCAAACACATGAGCTAACGCAGCCACGGCAACCTTTCTAAGCCGGTGTAAACAGCAGCCTTAAACATGACATAATAACATACAACTGGACCCACAGTGGAGTCCAGGCTTTATTGATATATATATATATATATATATATATATATATATATGAAGGGATGTAGTTCTTGGAGGAAGTTCCTTCAGGGAATTCCTCTCAGGGACTCCCCTTAACTGTTTGGTCTAAAACGCCTTATGGGGGTCTCCGGTGTATCACACACACACACACACACACACACACGCACATATCAGATGTGTGTACTATAAACACAACATATCAATGTAAAGATGGATGTATTTTGGGGGGTTTTAACCATTATATATCAACTGGAAATCAGCCACATTGTGTTTTTCTCTTAATATATTTTGGTGCTTTCGTCTGTGTTTGTTGTTCTTTGTCTCTACTGTTGTATTGTTTTATTTTCATGAAGCCATTTGTAAGCTTTATTATTTTTCAAAAGAGCAAAACTAATGAAACCAGGATGTATTTTTAAAGTGGACGCTTCATTCAAATGAGACACGGCAAAGTGAGTTGTTGATGGTTTTTTTCGTGTTAATTGTATCTTAGACCTCGCGCTGAGAATAAAACGTCTCAGACCAACGTCGTGCTTTTTGGAACAAGGCCTCTCCGCTGCCAATTGGCTGATTATGTCAATGAGAGGAAAATAAATACTTGGAGCAAATGAATTGGATAATGCAAAAAGCTGGAGACAACATTGCAATCAAACGCTCTCCAATCAGTAGATGCATTCAAAACAGCATAAAAAATGGAGGTTGCGGTTAAAGCAGGAACATCAGTGAAACATTTATTAATAAATCAGCCAAAGACTCTTTATTCTATATTATTCTACTGTGTGAAAACCTTCTCATTCACTTCACTAAATCCCTGCAGCATGACAGATATATGTGATGAATATACATCAAGAGTGTGCATGAAGCCCCATTATTGATGATAAGAGAGGGATATTAAGCGAGAGTTGAAACAACAGACACATTATCACCATTTATAGCAACGTGGCAACATCAGACTTTGGTATCTTTTGGGTAAGACATGTTTCTGTGAGAATGAGGGAGATTTATCAGAAGTCCAAAGCCACAGTATGGTGCAAGGCTCTTGATGTTTAAATGCAACAGCCAGCAAAGTTTAAATTCTTCATGTGTTTCAAGCTTAACACTAGGATCGCCAGTATTCCGGCGCCTCCTGCAAGCGCCGCAGCGGTCTGCAGCACATGTAATTGCATATTATTTTAATGTTTACATTCACAAGCAGTGCTTTGGATAACAAGTACTGTCCTTACATGTCGGCGTATGTATAATAGTGGTGGTGGTGGCGGGGGGGGGCGATACTTTCTCTTTCCACAAACAAGCATCATAATGCTCTGTGTTGTCTATGATTGAGAAAAGCAGGCACGCTGTCATATGTGCCAAATATGCTAGTGCTAAATATTTTTCAGAGGTATAAAAATCTTTTATATCGTATTTTAAAACCTTCTAAGCTTCAGAAAACATTAAAAAAAGACATATTTAGGCAAAGACTGAAAAGCTTGTAGTTCTTATTCAAACAAAGTATTTTTTAATGTAGTCTGTTAGACCGTCTTGGCATTGCTAGCATTTAAGCACATTCTTATGGCTTGTTTATGGCCATATGGGCTCATCCGACAGACTTGTAGAGATAGATGAATGAGGCTTTTCAATTAAACTGCATTAGGTCTACATCTATGCAGAGGCTACTTAACAGTATTTCTTGTATTATTTAACACAGTCAGGCTGCGATCGCAGCACAGCTCGCCTAGTAGCACTGAAACAATTAGTCAATTAATCTATTTGTCAAGTGACCGAAAATTAATCAGCAACTTTTTTGAATAATTGATCCTTTATGTCCTATAACATGACCTAGTTCCAGCTTCTCCTTTGTGGACGTTTAATAATTTTTGTAATTTTTTTTTTTTTTTTTTAACATTTTATAGAACTGATTAATCAAGAAAATAAGTTGCAGCTCTCAGACGTGCGAAGTTGATATATTGTGTTGTGGAAATAGAATAATTTGTGCTGGTGCTCTTTCTTAGCCTCGTCTTTTCTTGACTTGAGTGGAAGCAGCGCCGTATATTCAGGCAGCTGTCACTGCAGCTCTGCGGCTTCCGCTTTTAAAAGGGCATCTGTCAGTCTCTCTCATGCTTCTTAAGTGCTGCAAATGAATCGAACTGTACCAGCTCCACTTAAACTGGAGCTCTGCCACCCACAGTGGTTGAAAGACGCTGGCATTATGCTCTGATATGGCAAGCCTGCGATTTGAGTCAATACTCCCATTCATTGTTAAATCCTGTCTAAGTCTTCCAGTAGAAATGAAAGACCAAGAAATCCCTAATGGATGAAATATGAGCAAGCCGGAATGATATATTTAACAACATGTGTTTTTTAAACATCTTTCCGATACATGATGCAAAAAAAGCAGAAAAAGTAAGACTATAGCCAAAAAGAACTAGAGCATCCGCACTGAAAAAGGCAGGAAACTATTGCCTGAAACTAGAGCATATCCTAATAAGATGGCAGATGTATCACGTTTAATGGATAAAATGACCCAAATTCCTTTAGGCAACCCTAAGCTTGCTTGGTGCAAGGGACAGGACTGGTTATACCTACAGTATGTAGATGAAGACAGAGCCTAATCTGGCTTTGTCACCTAATTCCCAAAGGAACTGTACGCCTGCTTCCTCTCTGTCTCAGATATCTGTAATTACTTCACCTCGACAATGACCTTATCTGTTGATAGAAGCTCCTGTCCTTTTCTGATAAGACACGACTACTGTAGCTGCAGATATATTCCAGGAGAAGAAAAAAAAAAGCAGTAGATGGAGAGGGTGGTAAGGCGGGTAAGTAGGCTTGTGTATGTATGTGTGTCCCTTGGGTCTCCTTGGCACAGGAAGCTCCTCCTGTCCTCCTCCTCCTCACTGCCACCTGGGGCCCGAGCTGGGGCGTCTTGCCCGCATGAAGGTGGGTTGGACCCCGCTGAGCTCAACGCAGGGATGCTACAGTAATGACACACTCCATCACGCCTTACAGAAGACAACAGTGAACTTCAGACACAAGAAGGCTATTGTGGAGCCTCAAATGTGCTTAAAACTAAGTCAAATACTTGAACAGCAGGATGACAGAGGCTCGGGCAAGGCTAATGATGGCAGAATGCTGACAGTGTATGTATCACGGATCATGACCCAGGCATGCAGATTCATTTATCACGGAGGATGTTTAGGCGATTGTTGCAAACGACCAGGTATGAGGGAAATAAAGTGCTACTGCAAAGAGGGAGTACAAAGAAACAAAAGGAGAAAACAATGGATGTCCTGGTTCCCTTGGTTCCTATACTAAATCACTGCCATGTCCTGAGTTTGAACCCAGATCTTTCTTGCACGTCCGTCAACTAAGTATCTCTATTCTGCTGTGCAAGACTTACATCAACGGCCATGCTTAGTGCCAATGCAGGAAGCAGTAAGTCTTATATAAGATTGAAAACAGACCTGACAACCATGCAGAGGTAAATGACCCAACACATACTGGCACAGAATCTTCAAAAACATTGGCACTGAACTTAATCCAGACTTTCTGCAGAAGTATACACTAGCGACAGACAGTTATTCATCATCTGGCATGTCGCGCCATGTTTCCTTTCCATTGTTTGTATGTACTATCAATTAAAGACAAAGAGAGTGCCAACAAAAAGCAGTGCAAATAAAGCTAATCTCATTAGCACCAAATCCATTCACATCATGATTACAAGCGTACCGGTTCACACCTTTAATCAATTTCAGGTAACAAGTGCAACCTGATAGAAAATAATTGGGGTTAACAGTTGCATCAGTGGAATGGCAGGCTTGCAAAACTGATTGAAACCCTCAGTCAGATGACGGAGGTTGGTCTGTTACAGCCCAACTCACATGAGGAGCACATTACAGAAAATCAATTAGAAAGAAGAAGAAAAAAAAAAGACCACCACCACTCATTGACATTTAAAAATTTCCTTCATTAGGCTAGCTAGGGCAGAAGGAGTAATTACTGAGGGGTCTGTATGAGTTGCTGCAACTGGAACTGCAGCCACCCATTGATCTAAATGTGGAGTAGCCCCATTGATTAGAGACCCAAGGGTTATATATAATTTCCTCTGTGCTTTCATTGTGCTTTGTGTCCAGTGGAGCAGTGACAATACAACCACCCGGTCAAACAAAAGTGCCCTTCTGGTCAGAGAGATACTGTATCTGGAGCCCGACGGTTTCCAAGGACAAGAGCAAAGGTGTCAAGGTTACAGACAGCATCACGTGGCATTATTAACCTGATTTCAACTCATTATCATTCTTGGCACGGCACCCTTCTCTTAGCTGGGGTATCAATGATCAGGTAATGAAGTAATGAATGCTTGCTGCTCTGCTGAGCAGCACTGGCACTGCCCTTCACAGGAAATTAAAATGTTACACCTGAACTGCTTATTGGGAGAAACACTTCCAGTTTTTCAAGCACGGCTTAACTATGACTTAAACCTGTCCATGCATATCACTAGATCTCATAACATATCTTAAAATATTAGGATACATTATGGAGTAGCGAAAAAACCTGCACTACGCACACAAGAGAGATGGAGAATGACGGAGATGGAAAAAAGAATGAGTAAGGACAAAAAAGCACCAGTATTATCAGATGAAGTTTGGCTTCACTGCTACTCTATCATTACTCTAATGTTCCATTCTAGTCAAACAGCAGAGCTCTTGTCCTAATGATAGTTTTGGCCAGGCTGATGAGCTGCTTAGCAGGTAAAAAAAGAGAACATAGCTTCCAGCTCACTGACTTCTTTAATGAGCAAAGCAGAATGCCATTTTCTGGCTGCTGGACACAAAGCAGTACGAGTCGTATCATTATGAGATCTTTAAGGTGCAGAGCTCCCAATGTCTCTCCTCCTTCATTAGCCGAGTGACTAATGAAAAAGACAATATTTCATTACCTACGTCGAACTGTACAGTTGATTGCGAGAGCAAATGAATGTGAAACAGGTCTGCTATCATCAGCTCCACAAGACGTCACTCAGCATACATAATGTTGATCTTTATAATGCAGGCGCTTCAGACGAGTAGAAAAGGATCTAATGTATTTTAGATGACTGCGAGGCTCAC
This sequence comes from Miichthys miiuy, assembly GCA_036365135.1. Lineage (NCBI taxonomy): Eukaryota > Metazoa > Chordata > Actinopteri > Sciaenidae > Miichthys > Miichthys miiuy. Next base: position 27,913,627 of record CM071603.1, read on the forward strand.
TGAGCCATCAGTTCACTTCCTGACAGACGTGCACATTAGCATCATTGTGGGATCTGTAAAATGAGCAGAATGTAAAAAAAAAAAGAAAAAGAAAAAAGTAGTGTGCAGCATTGCCTAAAAAAGAAATGCATATAACGCCTGACAATGAACGAATAGGATGGAGCAGACGGCTAGAAACAGCATTTCAGTATTTCATCAACTAAAACCTTACCCTTCATGTAACCTTAATGTTTACTGCCAAAACTCAACCCCAACCTTAATCATTAAGAAATTGCTTTCTTTGCTCACATGCAGTGCTTAACAAGTTTATTAATTTTAGACCACCACCCAATGTAAAGTTTAATGCCACAGCTTCCCTAAATTAACATTGCATTGGTAATTACCAAAATCATTGTTTATGTTTCTGTAATGGTTTATACACCAGTATGTAGAAGCTCTTTAACCAAAATGATATTTCTAATGTTAAAATATAATCATTATTGTAAACCATGAATTTTCTAATTCACTGTTTTACAAAAATAATAATAATAATAATAATAAAGCACATTATTATTTCTTGATTAAGATGTCAAATTAGTTATTTACGTGCATTCCTGAACAGAAGAATAGTTTTAGTGGTTGAATGTTATGCTTGATTAATTTCCGACTTCTCAGAGAAAGCCCAGTGAGTCGGCTCAAATTTGGGTATAAAATGGTAAAAAGTCGAAAGCTCACTGAAAATAAAAGTCTCTGACATATGGTCTAATACATTTGTTAAGCACTGTATGTCTACAACCAATAACTTTCATTATTAAATAATATATTCGGTTATTTAAATGTCAGAATAAAAGTAAAAACTTCCCACTGAAAGCCGCAAGAGCCAAATTTGACGTCTCCAAACTGCATGTTCTGTGCGACCAAGATTCTAAACCGCAAAGATATTCAATTTTCTGTGATACAAACCAGAGAAAAGATAAAAAGCCTCGCATTTAGAGAAGCTTGGAGCAGATAATGTTTGATATTTTGTTTAATAAATTACTTGGACCATTAATATAACTATTATCAAAGTGGTTATTTTCCGTCGTCAAACTCAAGTGCTCAAACGGAAACCTAATCTGATCTGCTAATGTGCCGAACGGATAAAAAGTCTGGCTAATTCATGCATTTTTCACAGAATCTGGAACATATTCTTCACACAATTTGAATTCCAAAAACATGATTACAGTTTGTGCCTTTTTTACAACACGATATCAGACCATATCAGTGTTTCAACAACCGTCAACGCTGACAGTCAGCTGTTTTGATGACTTAATTGGGACATCATTCAGCACAACTACCACGAGACAGAAACAGAAAGAGAAAAAAGAGGATGAAAGAGGCAACAGGGAGAACTAAAACATTTAAAAGGTATGTTTAAAGCAAGTCTTCACACCCTAACTGAAAAACAGACAGCTTCAGTGTGACTTGTTGTTCAGAGTGACAATGAGCTGGAGGTTTTGAAAACCCCCAAAAACAATGGCCGGTGGCCGCCTGTTCCTAATGAAACCAATAATAATTCCTCTTTCAGCCACAAAAGCAGCATTTAGACCATAACTACATCTTAAACATTGATGTCCCTGGATGAATTATGGGAGAAATTAGATGAATAATGGAGATCAGACTACATTGTTAGCCAAGCAGCTGGTTAATTCAGGCCACGTGAACGCCTCTTCATTACCATCTCTTCATGCTGTTCTAGCATCTGTTCCTCTTAACTGTGGCTGAACCTGGCCTCCATCAGTCATTGTACAACAGGTAGTTTCAAACAAACAGTCTGATTGGTTGAAAATGCTAAACTAGTGCTTGTAATTCTAAACACAGTTGGCGCCAACCCTCCAAGGTTTCCTCTGTTAGATAAATAGAGAAAATCTTGGAGGGAACATATAATCTGGCACAGTTTTCTGGTGCTAATTGGTCTAATTAGACATTACAGTTATAATTGCTAAAGGAAATATCAGCTCTGACATGAAATACATTTGGCGTCACATACTTTTTGGCTCAAAGAGTGCAGGTTTCATTTTTCACTTTTTTTTTTTGTTTGTTTTTTTGTGATGTTGTGCAATTTTCCGCGAGAAGAACAGCAGTGCCATCCATGAAAATAGGAAACAAATGTTTATCACACCCCACTATAGAATATAAAAATTTTATGTAAATAGAAATCATACCAATTATTTTACAGTTCTTCTATTCTTCTTTATCCTAAAGAAGAAATAAATAAATAAATGTTTTAAATAATTTCATTTACCATCTGGCATTTTTTGGTTTGACCCACTGGTTGTGCCACATGAATGTCATTAGGATTCATCCCCCAGTGTCCATTATTATTAATTTCTACAATAAATGAATCTACAATTTCTTTTTGAGATACCATACTTGCCATGGACCAGAGTTTTCTCTACTTTTTCTTATGAATTGTATCATATTGGACGATTCTGATTTATATCCAATACCAAAGTCATGAAAAATGTTCCTTTATGTTCTAAAAACCAAATCTATGTGCACAGAAGTCTGAGCATGGATGGTGCATATGTAGCAGATCCAGAAGACATCTGTGTGATAGTGGTTTTGAGCTAAATGCTTCGATATTCGATATGCTAACATATTGACAATGAAAATGCATATTGACGTTTAGCAGTTGCTATTCTGTATGGACTAAATGCAAAGTACAGCTGAAGCTTTGGTGTCAGTTTTAGAGATAGTTGGTCATTAAACAAAGTATTGGGCGCACAAACATTTAAATCTCCTACATGGAGAACGAAGGGATCAACAAAGTTGCCAATTCATCCAATAGGTGTTGAGACATTTCAGTCAAACTCACAAATGTCAGCCCATTGTTGCTCTACATGAATAGCAGAGATACACCAAAGTCAGCAGAGTAGGAAAACCATGAAAGTGTGAACCAACTTTTAAAAGCCCATCCAGTAGTTTTTGAGATAATTCCAGTCTGAACAAAAGTGGTAGACCAACCTACTAACGGACCAAATTTTCCATCCCTAGAGCCAAAATCAATGTTTTAACATCTGCAGGTCTGCCATATGCCCCCTGCATCACTCCCATCTTGTCTCTGATGTTGTCACTGGAGTGCAACTTGAACCATCATCATATGTACCTCGCAATGACTCAGGGGGAAACCAGAGCAGATACTCAGCAGGTTTTTAAAATGTGTAAGAATTCCTCTTGGGATATTTATATTTTACTCAGCAGTATTAGACAGCTGCGTCGAAATCAAGACTCTCTGTAACCATCAATTCAGTGATTCAGACACCTCAGCACAACTAACAGAGCTGTATCAATAAATATGTCTTCAGATCCTTGACCTTGAAATAAGAAATCGTATCAGAAGTCAAACCTCATGTGTGAAATGAAACTGACATGAATCTTCTCCGAGTCTCCAACTTGACACTAAACTGCAGAAAATTGCAAATGAGGTGCAATTGTTATTCAGTTGTTCTGCTTATCCATAAGTAAAGCTTGTCACTGATGAATATACAAAGCCTGTTGTTGCGCACCCACGTTCCTTCAGAGAAAAAAAAAAAAACTGCAGCAGGGAGAACACAATAGTAAACACAGAAAATAATGTGCCCTTAACATAATTGCTTGAACATAAAAGGAGCTGTAGCCTCAGACATGCCACATAGGAGCAAAAAAAAAAAAAGCTTCTGCCTCTCCGACTCGCAGCTATTAATTGGAAAGATGTGAAATTTTAAAAGAGTTCATCACATCTTGAATCCTATTTTCATAATTTTTAAGCAAGCTCCAGGCAAGCCGAGCTTAATACAATTGTAACATTATTACCATCGTTTAGGCAATCTAGGTAAACGGTTTATAACATGTGACTTGTTTGCTTGTATTTCCCCTTCTGACTGTTCGTAATGTAAGTTAGGAAATGAACCACCCCACAACTTTCTCAGTTGCCTATCAGCCTGTGGACGGTTTAACATGTAGAGAATACATTTTCCAGTAAAATCCAAAGGATGTGATGTTTCTGCACAGTCCTGAGTGTCTTCATTCTCTGCTCCTCTACAGGTTCAACGGTGTGCAGTACTAACTAACAGAAATAGAATCTGCAGGATCACCAGTAGCTCAGTAGGTAGAGCAAAGGCTCTGTCCTTGCTGCAGCGGCCCGGGTTTGAATCTGACCTGTGGCCCCTTGCCGCACGTCGTCCCCCCTCTGTCCCTCCCACCAAAAAAAGTCAAAGCTAACACTGCAAATTATGTGAAATATATTCTGATATTGTGGTTTTAGTTGGCTGGTTTGCTAATGTGTCTAAATTGCTAGCTAGCTAACATAACATAATACTTTCTTGGTTGGATTACGTCAGTTAAACCAGGCTTTGGGGGCTGCTCTGGCTGGGCTGACGTTGCAAAGCACCTGGATACATGCAGCTCGGCTAGTTAATCTTAGCTTGGCTTCTTACTAACGTTATGCCAGCAAAACAATATCTGAGTGTTGTAGCTCGCCAAATTATGTCAGCAGCTAAAGTGATCAATGGTATTAATGGTATTAGGACAAACAGTTGATTTTAGCCAACAATAACTGATGTAACGGTACAAAACGAAGACATATAACTAATGATTGCTTTTTATTAGCCAAGAGCGATGCAAGACGTCGGCTGCCAACAAGCTTGGCCTGCCGACTGTGCAGTATGGGTCTGGTGTTGGCTGCTTTGTGGTGTATGGGGTGATTTGCAAATGACAGGTGAATATCTTGGACCCAGTGGCCCCCATAATGTTACTATAAATGTGACTGTAATTTATTTTCCAGCGTTCAGTGCGACATGTCTCGTGTCACGAGATATGTGACGTACATTTTCTTAATATTACATATTACATCTAACTTCTAGATGTTTCATTTTGATGAAATGCATCTCAGAGACGGTAGAAAGAAATTGAATCTCTACATTTCAAATGTGCCTTGATGATATGATCTTAATTAAGTAGAGTACTGACAAAGCAGATTGTGAATGCCTTTGATGTAAACCAATAAAATAATAACGTGCATAACATATTGCTACAGAATACCAATATTTTATGCATATGCACACAAGAACACATCAAAGAAATCTCCAGAGTGTCATGGCTGAAAATACTAAACCCAATTAACAGAACTGCACTGATCTCTCTCTCACTTTATGATTACTGGTCTCTCACATCCTCATTCTAATATTATATTCTTGTCCTCCTTGTCCAGGACTCTCTACCAACAAATACAACATTCTCCCTTTGTCTGAATATCACTGTAGGTTTTAGGCAGACAACATACTGAGACACAAAGACACACAGAAGAGGAGAGAGTCTGCCTCTTTAATAATAGACCTACCCCCTGTATCTTTTTTCTGTTTCAGTAATTACATTATGAACACATACATTATACTCTCTGTTGGATGCCTCTGTCTCAGAGAATGCGGCTGTATACTAATCAGGGCAAATGCATGACCAATGGACGAGATAAATAACTGGATACCCATTTTTGTCCAGAGCTGTCTCCATGACAACTGAGAAACTCCATCCTTTTTTTGTGTGTGTTTGTTTCTTTCAACTATTTTTGTCCCGTTACCACTGAGGTTAATCCATGATAATGTCAGTCAGTTGGCCTGTCTAACACTTCCTCGAGCACCACTATCAGCTCATAACTTCTGGTGTATAACAAGGTATTCAGTTCAAATTTTAGATTGAGTATTTTTGAGATTTGCATGCTCCTCAACCAATTAACCTTTTCCATTGGACATGTTTTATGAGCTGTCTGACCAGAATTTCTGATTTTTTTTCCCACTAGATATAGTATTTGACTACTTTAAGAATGTCCATGGTGGGAAAAACTAGCACCACCCTCAAGAGAACATGTATTTTAGCCCTACTGCTATCAAAGTTCTGAGTAAAGCAACATTGTCTGAGTTTTTTCTGCCTGTGGTTGCTAGTGGGGCTTTTTTGTAGACAGTCCACTGAGGGAGGGAGACCTGGCAGGCAAAGAACACATAAAGGGAAAATGGGGGAGGAGTAGATTTTGGGGTTGTTTTTGTTTGGAGCCAATTTTTGCACCCTAAAGGAAGGAGCCAACCAGGAGAAACCAGTTATTTTCAACTCAACACTGCTTGAAGGTTGGCTTTCAAACCACATCTGAAGGTCAACACATGCAGCAGAGCCCTGGTTAAACTGGGTGCTGAATAACAGGCAGTACATGAGTGCAAAGGAGCTGGAAGCAGGAACCGAACAGTGCTGAGACCAGCAAAAGCCCCCCTGGGAAACACCAGTTAGTCTGCACATGCAATGACCTTCTGTGAGTAGGAGACAACCGCATGGTTGTAAGTGACAGCCAGAGCCAATGTCATTACTGCGATTAGCTATTCAGGTCCAAAACAAAGAGCTGACTGAGTGTGTGACGAGGGAGTTATATACTGGGTGTCTGCCACTAATTCAATTAGGAAAATTTGGAGATTACAATTACATACAACAGTTAGGTAAGCGTCTGACCTTGTCTAAGCTCCACAGTGTCACTACTGCAGGTAATATCATACAAATGTGTGTGTGGGAGGGAAATGACCTATAGTAGCTGAGTATGTTCCAATGAAATGCATTTGAAAATGAAAGGTGGAGGAGGTGGAGGACTGAAAAAGTCATTGACTCTGTATGAGGCAACACACTGCAGCCATCTTCTCCCTCCACCCTTCTGAATGAAATAACATTTTGTATTTCGATACATATCATTATTTCTAAACGTCTGAGTTGTTCATTGAAATGCTCCTAAAGTGCTGCTGAAGCAAAACAGAGAATTCATTTTTCATCTGGTCAGGTAAGTCGTAATGTTTTTTTTTTACACTGAGCAGCAGGCAGGCAGACAGAACAGCAGTTTTTGGTGCAGATGTCAGTGATTTTGACTGTTAGTCAGAATTTATTTGTGTGGGGAAAGAAATAACAGGTAGGAGGTATTCTGACCTGAGACTTAAGGGCCCAGTCACACCAGCATCTGTAGCAGCAAAATTGGAATTGGATGCAATCACTGGATTCACATGTGGATACCAAATATATTTGTCCTGAGCAAGTTCAACTTGGCTGAAGTTTGACACTCAAACTTGTGCTGCTGACAAATAGTAAACTGCTGTTTGTCTCTGAATACTCATCTAAGTTAATGGTGAGCCAAAGAATCCAAAATGAGAGAGGAATCCATCATATTAGCTGTGTCTATCCAGTTTTATATAACCCCCTGTTGGAACATAAAGTGCTCCACTAAAGACATTGGGGCATGGTTTACAATCAGTCGTTGAGCAAGAGGGGATTGTAGAAATATGTTCCCTTGAACAACAGAGGTGACTTATTATGTGGTTGGTGACCAAGAGCACCAAGTACCAAGCTTGAAGAATGATTGTTTTTTTTGTGCTACTCTTTGGACTGCCTGCATGGGCACTGATTCTTACTAGCAACTAAAATACTTTTTGCATGAATGAAAGGAGCTTAAAGCAGTGGTAGGCAGTTTATTTTTGGTGTTGCTGGGTCGAATTAACCTTTAAACACAATTCAAGTGGTCTGAAAGAAAACTAGACTCCCGCACCTCCCGTTGGCTCTGTTCAAGCTTTAGAAAATCTACCCTGTGATGGGAGACTGGCTAATCACAGGTCATTTCAGAGAGAGGGTGTTCCTATTGTCTATTCTACAAATGACGATGCACACGCGTGTCCCTTGAAACTAAGATACAGTACTGGAAAATCCAGCAACTTGTAATAAATTCCTTGTTTGCTTGCAGCATTTTGTGTGTGAACACCATGTTCGATATGTTCGACTATTCTTCATATTGATGAGTGGAGGGGGGCGACTGTGTTGTGTGTGTGTATGCCACTAGCCATGCTGCTTTAGCTGGCACAAAGCTGAGCATGTCCAATTTCCTTTTTGTGTTATTAGAGGTTGGTGTGACAGTCCAATAATACAGCACCCCCCACCTAGAGAAATCTCTGCTGTTTCTTGCCCCTCAGAGTGTTGCTTAGGCAGTCGAAAAGAATGTCCGGACCGTCCTCTTATCCTGCTGTTACATAGTTTGCGCCGTCCTCTGAAGCCTGGGATGCTGTACCCTGGCACCATAGAGAACCAGAGTACTGGAAAGGCATCTTTAAGAAGACAAGTCACAGCAAGATGGAGGCTTAGCGAAGCTGATGCTGTAGAGAACGGGCCCTGCACGGCAATCGACTCCTGCTGCTTGTGGGTTTGGTGGGAGAGGGTTAGCAGGGTGATACACAGCAGCAGAGAGGTGTGAAAGGTTTTGCCTTGCATTGCCTTAAGAGCGCCAAATTATGTTGTAATAATGGATACCAGTAATGGAAATGTATTGATTACTGATTTACTATTTAGATGGTCATCCCTAACCTAAAGATAAGTGCCAAAGGTGCAAGTCTTTTGTGACTTTACCATACCTCACTTAATAATTAGATGATATAGTTAGTTGCTCTTGCATACCACTTTCACCTGACAGCAAGATGGATTTACTAGTTCTGAAGGTCTTTCTCTGCGCTTGCATGTTCATACATAATCTCCTTTGACTGATGACCTTATCAGGGCGTTTCTCTACCTTAACCCCGTATTTACTGATGGATTTGTGAAATCAAGAGACTGCTGAAGTGGTTTGGATTTAAATCATGTTATGGAACTATAATGTGGACTTCAGCTTTGCCAGACTTATGATAAAATAAAATTGGGGATAGTCATTTATTTAGTACAACCATGTAACCGATCGGGATCATTTATTAGGGTGGCAGGGAATAGAGATGTTGTGCCTGTGAATGAGCTGAGCTGAGCTGATGAGCTTTGAGGAAAACCACATTAATCAATCGGCAGATGAAACATAATTACAGACGTGCTGAATATTTATAAGATAAAAACGAATCTACAGCAGTCCAGGACACCAGGCGAGTGCCTGTCAGAAATCTACGAATAGTCGAGTCAGGGCTGAAACACTGGGTCAAGCAGCCTGAGACAGGAGTCAATGCTGACTCCTGTCTCAGCAATCTGGATTCATTAGTGTAAGAGTCACTACTGTACAACTACAGGGTGTTGATCAGAGCGGAAAACAGAAGAGGAAGCAATTCTGGAGTAGTTTCCTGTCATTATTTTGAATGCAATATGGTCGACTTTGTAAGAGTTCTGCAGTGGAACAATGTTTGGTGCCACTGCAAGGGCTCAATCTCTCTACATTGGAGGGTCTATAAGCAGAGTTGTCTGTAAGTCTTACCCAAAAACAGTCCAAGTCAAGTCTGAAGTCAGTCAAGACAAGTCATAGTCTATCACAGCAAGTCTTTAATCCTGGAGGGCAAGTCCTAGTCAAGTCAGCAAACTGCAAGTCAACTGCAGGTCTTTTAGGTCTTTAGTTCACTATAGTCAGGCCATCTCTCTTTGGTTCCTAAAGATGCGAGTCTACAGGTAAAGGTAAACTTTCCATGAATTCCATGATTGTAATTTCTATGTATTATAGCTACATTTTGGGCATATAACAACAAACACAGCTTCATGGAGGTCTCCTTTAGAGTTACAGAGTTAAAGCTACAAATTTTCTACTTTATATTTTGGGAGAGCAGCCCAGACAGCACACACAAAGTGGAAAATCATGTACATGATGAATAGCGCTACCAGAGAAATTACATAGTATTAAAAGGACAGGGTGGATGTTTTAATGTAAAGGATAGTAAGATGTTTAGCAGAGACCCAACTCCAAAATCTCTGAAATGGTAGTTATACATCTGTGTGAGCCAACATGGTATGTGGGGTTCCCCCAGGGTCAATCATTGATCCTCTTCCATTTAACACTGATAAGTTTCTATTAGGGCACATTATACATAACAATAACAACATCAACTATGATTATAATGCAAATTTATTTTGCTCTGTCCACCAAGTAATTACAGTTCCATAGACGGGAATTGAATAAATCAATGATTGGATGTGCCCTAAACTTTCTTCAGCTAAATGGAGACAACACTGATGCAAAAAAAGGAAAGAAGGCTGAAGGTAAGCATTCTAGTCAAGTCAGAAATTTTAGACTCTAGTTGAAGAAAGGACACCTTAAAAACACGTTCAAAATGAACAGACTACACCAATTCTCAAGTCAATTGATGAACAGTTGCTTGTCTATGAGTCTTTAGGTGGCTTAGAACCAAAATAATAGACATCTCTAATGGTCTTTTACGATATGAACCCTCTTTGCCTTTCAGGTCATCAGGTAAAGGGCTACTAATTGTTCCCAGATTGCAAACTAAACATAGGGAAGCAGCATTAAAGAAGCTACTGTGTAACACAGAGCTGGAATAAACTTCCAAAGGATATTAGTCTTACACCAACTCTGTCCACCTTCAAATGAATGAAACTTAAATACTTATCATGAACTATCTTGCCCTTATGTCGTTTTTCTTTAAAAGTTCCTTTAAAAACATTTTTATTCTTTTAATTTGCTTTTCAATTTTCTCTATTTTTTGTGCTTAGCATTTTGTATAAAATGTGTGATACAAATACTTTTCTTTTCCTGTACTGATCATTGATGATTCTATTGATGATTTTCTTTGTGGAATCAACCTTTGTCTATCTAATCCCATCAATAAACCCGGACGCATATGCGTCACAGTTTGGGTGTAAAACATGCATCAATAAAGTAAGAGCTGCCAAGGCCAAAGAAACTGTACACAGTAAAAGTCTACATAAAGATGTGAGGATAAACTGCACCCTCTCAGATTTACAGATACTTAAAACCATTTAATGAGCCTTGAAATCAATAAAATGCTGTTTAGTGCATAAATCAAATTGCTCTAGATTTCAAGGCTAATGGTTATGCCAATTTGCTTTGAATGGAAAAATCATTCCCAACACTTAAGAGGAGTGAGATGATCAGGTGAGTAGGGAGGTGATTTTCTATATCTTCTTTTTTCCTTGTGCAAAGTTATCATCAAAGCCAATTTCACTTTGTTGCTGCCAAAGTAGTGAGAGAGAAGATTTAGGCTAATATATATATATATATTGGGGAAAGGAAAAGTTTTAGTGAAGGAACACACACACACACACTCACTGACACTGCATAATCAGCATGCAAATAAAAAAAAAAAAAATCCGGTAACTGCTTTTCTTTGTAACTAATCTACATCTAGTCCTCATATAAACTATCCTCATTAGTGCCCTGTGGGATATACTGATTGGTAATTCTGGACATACTGCTCCCTGCAGTGTTTATCAGCTGTACAAATTCATCACATTTACAAGCTTTATCAGTTGAGAATTATGGATGGAAAACATTGCACACACTCGACTGGAAGTCAGTATCAAATGAAAGTAAATATAGTTTGGTTTAATGGGTTTTCATTTCAGCGCTTTAGGCAATCCAAGCTAGAAAATTTGAAAGATTTTTTGTATCCTTTGTGCATCAGCTTCTTGTAAATATGAGTCAGCGGTGATGAAGTATTTTGAGGGGATGATGCCATTGTCATTGGCCTTGAAGAAAAGGCACTTGGGTGGTGCCAAATTCAACAAATAGATGAATAGTTTAGCCACAGTTGCGATCAGACATAACAGATTTTGCGACAATGTTGGCAAGTCAGTTGATGCTCACAGTCAGAGAGGCTGGAGCTTGGAGGTGGGTTAGTTTCTCAGACGACAGGTATCATAGACAATTTGAAAACTAATTTGTCAGCAGGGGGGTGTCAGCCGGTGCTGCTGCAGGTCATGGTGAAAAAACTATCCATCTGAGATTGGCTGCAGTTGAAGTATTTACCTTACTGTCGCACACCAGTACATCTATGGTGTGAGGGGCTTGGTAACCATGGTGACTGTCACCTGCCTCACTTTGATCTTACAAGGAAAACTTACATATGAAGTTAAAGTTGGCATATAAAGTTAGCTGTTAACTAAACTGAGCACTCCTGTGGTGAACCGCCTGGTTTAAGAAGGTGCTGCTTCATGCCAATTTCAACAAATTTCAGGTGTAACACACCTCTAAAGCGCTACTGTTGGTTAAAAACTCTGTCCAAACCTTCCTGCCTTCCAACAACCGGTCCACATTGAGACTCTAGGCTATATAATATATGGGGTTAGTTTAACACTGGTACATACTATCATGTTTTAAGGCATCAGCATCACCAATGCAACAGAATATTACAGGGGAGGTATTTATTAATATAAATGTGGTCTAAATATGATTATTAGTGGAGTTGTTTTCGAGAATCCTGCTGTCACTGGAAACTGTGAATTCAGTCAAAAATAAGGCTACTTAATCATTCATAATCATTCATAGAAATGAAGGAATACTTAGTAAATATATAGTATAATGTACTTAAATGTACTTTACTTGGAGTCATTACTAGCTTTGTGATTCATAGATTCATATCAGGAATCTTTATCTAATGAGCATCCCGTCTGTTCTCAAGAAACTCATCACCATCTACTATGTAGCTCATGATTCAGGGTTACTCAGGAACTGCTTATTAACAATTTATCCAAAATTAGGTCATTCCTAATTAAAGGACTGACAGAGAGCTGAGACAGTAAGAATTAATTACAGATTCCACCATTCTCATAATAAAACAATATTTTTACTTACATAGCACTTTTCTGGCGAGGAGCACAAAGTATTTTGCAGTGGAAGGTAAAATAAAGTGCAATAACAAGATCCTATAAGAACAGCCTGGCCCCTGCAGGTATCATATTTTCCTCGCTCCATTAGTATTGGCCCTGTAGGCTTACTGCCCATCCCCACACACTTACGGCGGAGGAGCTATTTAGCAAAGATTTGGAGATCATGTTCTTTGCTGACGTTGTTTGTAAAGATTTGGATTTTAACGATGATGAAGTTTTGAAGAGCGTTTGTTTTTGTTTGACATCTGTTGCTCCTGCAAGGCAAACTGGGAGAATATATCTAGATATTTATTTTTTTCTCAGCAGCTGCTTGTTTCTTATTTTTTATCTTTACTTACTGAAATCATACTAAACATTAAAAGCTGAGCCTTATTAGCGAGGAGAGCTTCAAAGACTTTGTCAGACCACAGGTTAGAGAAATGTTTTAACGGTACAAGAAGTTTCTATCGATTAGGAAGCAGCCGGTGATTTAGCATTCTGACTGTTGCCAGCTGTATTTTATCAGAGGACAGATTTAAAGATTTAGTCTATAGGCTGTGTGATAAACCGCCAAACAACTGTACTACCATCATGGAAAAGGGCTGGTAATGGATCAGCTGTTACAACGATCCAATAATATCTTTGTTATGTGCAGTACTGACAAAATGAGACGAGTAAAAACAAACATGAATAATTTAGACGCAGAGAAATAGGCCTTAAAACTAATACATAAGAGATGAAAACGGCATAGAAGAGATAAAGGGAATATTAAAACAGTAGCATGTCGGGAGGTATCAAGAGCTGTTTTATACAAGTAACGAGATACTGAATCTATTGGTCGGACAAAGGACTTGCATGCTTCGCATCAACAGCCAGCTTCATGAGCCACCAACTGCACCAACACATTCAATCTAACTATGCCTTGATTAACTCCCAAATAACTGCAAGTAAGCAAAGAGTCTTGATTCCGATGTTATCCAATTACGTTTTGATCTTATATGCCCAATAACACTCTGACGCTCTCTTTTATCTTCACTAGAGCCTCGTCTGACAGACAGCCACTGCGGCGATAATTAATCGACAAACCACCGGCCTGATGGGAATAACAGGCGCTTGGGAAGAATCGATACTACAACGCAAACCCTATCGCGCATCAGCTTTTCATCCATGAGAGGTGACAGAGTGTCGCATCTACTCAAATTTACACTCGCTCGTTCGCGGCGTGTCCGTCTAGCAGCTGCATTAAGACAAGGACAAGTGATGCCTTCCTGGCCTCTCAGGAGGGAGTGCGAGGACTGAGAAGGATCATCACAGCTGAAGTGCATGTTTATAGATCAGCTCTGACTGAGTGCTCTTTTAGAAAAGGGCCTTTGCTGGCCAATCGATGAGGCGATTATATCATTGTTACCTTCCACTTCATTATGGAACAGTGTGAGCTGAACATCCTCTGGGCTGTTTAAAGATACAGCCTTCATCGTAGGCTGTAATGTGCGTGCGCACGCTCGTGTTAATTTGTCCTTGGCTGTTTTATTGTCAGCACTGTTAACAGCCTGTCATCCACAGTGAGACAGTAGCGAACAAATATTTACCTTGATAAACACTGACAGCTCATTAGACGTGACACTTCAAAGAAGCACGGTAAAAATAAATCGGCACTGCCACTTGTGACAGAGATATCAAGGTGTTCTTCGTGTGTGACATAAGCGCGCGCGTGTGTGTGTGTGTTACCTGTTACAGTCGACATGCAGCAGTAGGTGGGAAGCGCTGATGGTGAGAGCGATCTTGTGCCATTGTCCATCAGCGAGGCGGTAGGGGAAGGACTCGGAGCGCGGCTTGCCTTTAAAGCGGTAGTGGTAGCGGATCTCCTCTCTCACCCCGCTGCTCTCCAGCTCAAAGTAACTGCATTGGAGGAGAGGAGGTCAAGAGGTTAGAGACACATGCTCTCTTGGACAAGGTCTCTGTTCAGGCTAAAGAAATATATAAACACTCTGAGAATTGCATCTACAAAGTCTTGTACAAGAGAGTCAGTGAAGTATTTTTTCTCAATCTTTTTGTTAGAGATGAAAATACAAATGATTCATATTCCAAACACACACATATATTCAACAATAAGTGAGAAAGCATTTGAAGTAGCCTTTTGAATATCACTGAACTTGTGCTGAAACAATTAGTCAAAAGTGGACCTATTATACCTATTATTTCCAGCTCTACATTATTAGTCTGAGACTATATTAGAGTAGCTTTGCATGCATTCATGCAACCCCTCAGTTCACCCTCTGTCTGGAACAAGTTGTGCCTTTGACCTTACACACAACGTTACAACTTTATCCACTGATTTTGGTGAGACTGGATCATATTTTATGAAATATAATATTTGATGCTCCGCTTCACCTTTCAGTGATTCATGGAGTTTCCCCATGAACAGATGGCTTGACTAAGTGTAGCTGCTGTTAGCTAATTAGCCGTGCAGCTACAGTAATTAGCTGTCCTATTACCTCACTCTGCCCGTACTCAGAGCTCAGAGCACTGGCGTTTAACGTCACATTTCTAATGCAGAAGAAGACCACCAGTGCCTTGAGCTACCAGTGCGTTGGCAGTTAGCAACAAGTAAGGCTACGTGTCCATCAGTACATGAATCACAGAGAGTTGAGCCAGAAAAGCCAGAAAATATCCTTCACAACCAAAAAAACTATTTCTGTCAGACATACAAAAACCTGAAGAGTAGTCCTGAGCAAAGTGGTCCAATAACTAGACTGAGCCGGTGGATCATGAGCGTGCCCCTGTATCCACTTGGCATGTTTAGCTCTGCTGTGTTTGGAACAAATGACCATATAAGACCTCATGTAAGGTAGCGATGACAGTTGAATTATTGCACATTAAGAGCAGTCTGAGATTTTAGTTCACAGAGATTACTTTTACATACTTTTAACTCATTATTCACCTCGTTCAATATCAAGAAACTGAGAAACTGAGTGAGTAGTCAATCAACAGAAAAGTAATGCCACTATCTGAAAAGTCAATTAGTAAGTTATTAATGAAGCATGATATATATATATTTATTAAGAGGGCTTACAGTGCAAACCCAAGATTACGATTTAAAATTATTTAAAAGAGCTCAGCCATAAGCACATGAAAAGAGAAATGTTTTAAACCTGGATTTAAAAGTGCTTACAGTTGGGGCTGATTTGAGTTCTGCTGGTAGTTTGTTCCAGTTGTGTGCAGCGTAACATCTAAATGCTGCTTCAGTGTTTGTAAACTGGTTTCTGAACTCTGTGCTGGAAATATACTCGAGCTGTTCTGGTTCTGCTGCAGCTTCAGCTGTTTGATACTTTTTTGGGAGAGTCCAGTCAAAAGACCGTTACAGTAGTCGAGTCTATTGGAGATGAAGGCATGAATCAGTTTCTCCTGATCTGTTTGGGACACAAAGCCCTTAATTCTGGATGATTTGATATGACTGTTGAAGGTCAGATCTGAGTCTATCAGCACGCCAAGGTTTCGGTCTTTAGTTTCTAGAGACAGTGACTCAAGGTTTTTACTGACAGTAAGCCTCTTCTCTTTATTGCCAAAAACAATGACCTCAGTTTTTTCTTGATTTAACTGAAGGAAATTTTGGTCCATCCAATTTTTGACTTGCTCTAAACAGTGACACAATGACTCTATTGGACTGCAGTCATCTGGAGACAGTGCGAGATATATCTGTGTGTCATCTGCATAACTATGATAGTTGACATTAAAATTCTGCAGGATTCTAATAAACAATTAGAAATAAACAATTAATTTGCAACATAATCATTGTCTAAAGCCCCAATAGTCCCTCCAATGGGCTACAATGTTGCCACTATGAAAATCTTGGTACACATCAAGAACCCATGGGGAATGTAAATCTGGACCAAATGTTTGGTTGGATATACCCAACCTCAATTTGAGGTTTCACTGCTAGTGGAGCAAAAACAACCCAACGCAATAAAAAATGAAGATTAAACTATGTAATTCTGTCTAGTGGTGGTCTGGGAGAATCCACGTCATGTTGGCAGACAACAATCCTTTGCTGATCTGATATTTATTAAAAAAGGCCACTATCATCCTGAACTCTGAATATACCACATTGTAATTTCATTACCCAGTTGAAAAACAATAATGTGTGTACACATAAAGGGCTGTGACTTGAGCTTTGTGTAAAAAAGATACCTGTCAGAAAGAAATATTTCTGTCTCGGTTTCACCCACTACTCTGATTTCTGTGGTGTGACTGCAGCTCGCCTTAGCACCACACGCACACTACTTTTCATTCTCATCAGCCATGCTAAATTAAGAGCCAGTCAGCCATAGACACCAGCAGCCCGAGAGCCGCAGGCAACCAGTCATGACATTTCAGCTTCCCTGCGGCTGCAAGTGACCCTAACCACTGGAACCCTTAGCCCCTCAGCACACACTCACATTCACACACACACAAAATATGCTGTATGTGACTCAGCTCTCCAATAACCTGAACCAAGCCAGAACCTATCCCAATATATCCAGGCACAAAAACACAGGGATCAAGCCCATTCAATACCAAAGCTCAACAGCTCTCATGCATATTTATGGAAAGGGAGAGTGGACCCACTCTAGAGAATATCAATCGAGGCTGTGGGGCACCAGATTTATCCTTCCAGTTTGGAAAATGAATGAAACTGAGAAAAACTCTGTACAAACAAGTCCAAAAATATTACAGAATAAAATATCAAGGCAAAATTTCCACACATAATTTGATCATGATTTGATGTCCTTTGCCTGCAGCTTAAATGTAAACACTACAGTAAAGCTGCTGCTGAATATGAGACATGAACATAAGACAAGTTGACTTTCTCTGTTCTGAAACTGTATTCATAACAGTAATTCCTGAGATCTTGTGAAACAAAGAAAAGTCAAACGACAGCAAAGAACACGAGCAAACACAACAGGTGGTAAGAACAGCAAACAACAGTTCAGACAAATTATCTAAACACCTTCATTTGGGAGTGATATCAAAGTGTTAAAGTGTAAGAACAGAAAGTTGTACCACATAGTCAGTCTAATTTGATAATAATTTGACGGTTCATTTTCTCTTCCATATACTTTAAGTACAGCCAGGTCACTTTTCACAACTTATGAATCATGAACTAAAACAGTCTTTTCATAACCATTGACAGCCTGGCAGCAAAGAATTTTCAGTCTACTTCAGAGATTACATTACAACAATTAAAATGAATAAAAAACAAAAAGTTAATATAATGTTTTAGAAAGCAATACGCACTTTAAATATACTTTGCACTCTTTTATTCAGGTAGATACAGAGGGGTTTAGTAAGGTAATTCTGGTTTTAGAGAACAAAACAGTAAAAGACTGCACTGGTCAAGGCAGTAAACAATCTAAGAGATAACACTGACTCAAATAAGCCCTCAGTACTAGTTCTTCTAGATATTAGTGCAGCCTTTTGATACTGTCAACCACAAAAATCCCTTAAAACAGACTTGAAAACTGGGTTGGTCTCACAGGAATGGGTTTAAAATGGTTTAGGTCATATCTGACCAGCTGGGAGTTCTTTGTTTCTCTGGGTGACTTCTCCTCGGACAAAACTTGTGGAGTCCCACAAGGCTCTATTTTAGGTCCTGTCCTTTTTAGCCTTTTAGCCTTTAACAGAAAGCATTGAACATTGAACAAAATTGACAGCAGGTTTTTGCTTCTTAGTGGAAGTTTTTTCTTGTCGCCAAGCGCTTGCTCATGGTAGAAACTGTTTGGTCTCTGTAAATAACATTATAAACACATCAGTCCTGAACTGCTCAGTGATGGGAAATGTCATGAGGTAACTTTTGTTATGATTTGGCAATATATAGGTGAAACTGAACAGAACTGAACATGTTTATCTAATGTGGATTACCCTTTCACATACAATTCTCAGACATTTCATGTGTGAAATGTGAAACAGGCACATATGGACATGTTAATAGTGAAGTATCTTGTTTTGCAAATTTTCTGAACAAAAATGCACTTGAAAACAAAACATGCACGAAAAAAAAAAGCATCAGTCATTGTGCCATATTCCTAGATAACGAGAACGAAGACGAACAAATTAATCGTTGTAACCAAAAAAAAGACAAAAGAAAAGACAAAGGAGCTGAGAGGAGGAGGCGTTGATCAGTACATGCAGTCTAGGGTTCAGCTAACTGAGTTCAAATCTCTCCACAGAGCTAATGACAGCCCATCAGCCCCCCACACAGCCAGCTGTGTTAATACTAAAACAATTATCACACAGTAAATTAACAAGCAACACAGGGAAATGTTTTTTCTACAACATTAAATTGCATTTGCACGTGGCAAGCAGTGGCCGATTGCCTACATACATGTGTGCGTATCTGCGAAAGAAAGAGAAGTACAGTCAGTATGGCTGACCAGTTCGGCTGTCTTTGTACAGCATGTCATCGCTCTGAAATTAAATGAATATATCACTCTGTGGCTGCGCTGGGCACCGACCTGACAGCTCGTCTCCATGATGCTGCGGGAGACAGAGCCGCTGATACTTGTCAGCTGGAGAAGGATCATTTGCATCGAACAAAGAGTAAAACGAGAACAAGAGCTCTACAGCTTCGCTTTTTTCCCACTGATGGAAGCCTCCTCGGGGCTTCGAGAGGGCCTGGAATCACTGAACGCGTAGAAACACAGTTATCCTGATTTAACTCATGAAATAATCATTAAAGGCATTAACTCCACTTCACAGCGAGCATTTATTTTATGAAGCATTTAGTGGTAGCTATTGTTTCCCTCGCATTACAGCATATTTAATGAAGGGGAATAATCTATTGGCAGGCAGTCCATTTGTAACCAATTGTGTATCCTGACAGACACTAAAAATGACATATCTGTTTTGGTGCTTCTCTGTATGAAAAATAAACAGTGAGCCTTATCACCATTTTAAAAGCTTCCTTTTTTATTGCCGATCCTTTCACAACTAGCATTTTACAAAGCTATTTTTTTTTTTTTTTTTAGTATTGGCAACTGCTTAGATCTAACAGACCCTAATGTGAGCATCCACGCCCCCAAAAAGAAGAAAAATCTTGTTTGCATATCAAAGAAAACAGAAAATTTTGGCTAGCAGTGGTAGAGGGAAAATCCCTCATGAGTAGAATGTGTTTGGATTTGATGCTGGAGCATAACTGCTGTGCGTGCCGCTATTTTCTGAACACAAACACACTTGAAAATAAGATTCGCATGAAGAAAGACATCTATGGTGAGATCCGTTTTCGGCACAAACTGATCAGGATCGCCTAAACAGCGTTAATGGCCGCTACACAAAGGATAATGAGATATGGAGGGCTGTTAAGGACACACTGCTTGTGTCCTCCAAATTTGGACAAAAGGAACGCTGCACTCCCGAGCTGTATTGGGAGCATCCTTTCAAAAGGCTTAGTTGGCCAATTATGATGCCTTCGGTCGAGGAATGTGGACTTCAGAGGACAAAGCCCCTGACCTGAGCACAGCTTTAGATTCCCTTCTTACTTCTAGTAAACCACACCACAGTTATCTAGGAATTTTATTTCCTTTGCAGTTTCTTGGGTTTATGTGATGCTATTTTTTATTTATTTTTTATTTTTTTGCAAGAATTTGACTGTATGACTACATATTAAACATAACTGGCATATTTTGTTGTGGCTCCACAGTGATGGAACGCGCTAAAAAGGGGATTTTTTGGGGATGATCTTGCTTCACTGTGGTATGAACGCACTTATTGTACATCAGTTTGGACGAAGTGACTGTCAAATGAATGTATTGTCATATTGAGTCACATATAGAGTTGCACTACATAACAAGAAACCAACCTCCGTGTCACTGTGACCAAATCATTTAATGTAGCCATCATCTACAGATATGGTGACTTTCCATGGAGAGTTCCTGCATTACAAATATATGAAATCATATCTGAATAGAAACACTTAAATAAAATGTAAAATTTCCATACAACGCAATGAGAATCAAAATATTTTGAATGTTACCTCTGCAAGTGCTGGAATTTGTCCAGAAGTAAATGTGCAGGGACATACTGACAATTTAAAGCAGCACACTGACACACGGTGTCACATATACTGCACAGTACATATGGAGGAGTGGGTAGACTCTATGTACACCACTCTAAAAATATGCATTGCGCATGAATTTATCATGTGCCTTTAGGCAGCACAGTATGCAGTGTGACTGGACGGGTAGTGGTCAGTGTCCGGTAGCACATTGGTCCTATTCCCATACATTTTTAATACTTTTATATAATTGCATTTTGTGCAAAAGAAGGCAGCGTTCTAAATTCTAATCAGATCTCAACAGGACATGTCGTGGGAGTACAATGTGTTGAGTAATTGTGAAGCCATGATGCTCTCACAGAGTTTATTCCTTTTTAGAATTTAGTTTCACTGAAAAGTAACACAAAACTTCACAGCGGGGTCTGATTATTCCGAATAATGGGAACATTATTTCTGAAAAAAAATGTATATGTAGATTTTCTTTTCCTATGAGAACCAAAAAGGAATGAATGAGACAATATTGTTTTTTTTTGGAGTATGGAGAGATGTGACCCTTTAAAGCAAAAATTTATCATTTCTTTAAGTACTCATTCTGTTTGCTTTCTGCAAGAGGGTTAGATGAGACACTCATATCTATCTGTTAAATATATCTTTAAAGCCAGCTTAGCTTTGCTTAGCACAAAGACTCAGAATCAGAGGCAGACAGCGAGCCTGCCAGCCCCGGTCCAACACCAAAATCTACCTACCAGCACCACTAAAGCTCAATAATTAGCATCATTAATTTAATCCATACAAAAACCAAAAGGTAAAAACAATTTGTAGCAATGAAAACGTCCGCAGACCCCAAGCGTGGAGTCAGAACTGGGTCGCTACAGGAAGAACTCTTCGTACATGAGGAGCCCACTCTACCAGTTTAGCCACCAGTGCACCCCTATTTATTTATTCATGAGTACTTTTTTCTTATCCACCTTGTATATTGTCAGCCGCTGCAACAAGTTCCCGGGGTCTATCTTATCTTATTTCCAGTATTATGTTCCAAACTATTTGCCAGAAGACTAGCAGAGAATCCAGGAAGGTACAGCCAAGAAACAGCTTGGCACAAATGATGAGTAATTTTTATGTGTTGCCATTTGTACTGATGAAACAAACTAGATATAATGTGCAACTGAGGCAAACTGGGATTTCTAATATTGGACTATATGAATAAATTTGACTTGATTTCCAGTTTCTGTGCTTTGTTAGCCAAACAACTGCCAGTCGTACCTTTATATGTGACGTAAAGACATGAGAGTGGTGTCGCTTTGTTTAGGTAATCCTTTAAGATGAACATAAAAGAAGAAAATGAGCGGAGGCATTAGCTTTAGCATGAAATCGTCCCCATGTACCACATTATGAACACTGCCACCTTCAATAATGGCTTTCCAGATAAAAGAAAAAAAAAAAAAAACATGATACCAAGATGGAGTTTCTTGACAGGTGGCAAATATACTTTAGAAGATATGATGTCAATGTTAATGGGACACGGACAAAGCAGCGCTAATCTAGCAGCTGCAGTTTAAAGAAACAGCTTTTCTCATTAAGCTGCAGACAACAGAGACATATTCAAGGTGACTTATCACCCGTGTTGATATAACCACGTGGCACATAGGAAGAAGACTTCACGCTATAATGTTAATGCTGCCTCTCATTTCCTTCGCAGCATTATAAATGCGCTGAGACCAAGAGAGATGGTGTTTCAAACTTGCTGAGTAATAAATAAACAGCCACAGTGGCAGGGTTGCAGGCTGTGTCTCCTGAGATGGAGATTGTGGGCTGCGGAAGGGTCTCAGGAGTGTTATGACAGCTCTGGAGAGAAGCTGTTGAGGTGACAAGTGGTCTTCATCAAAATGCACTGGCGTCATCTGTAAGAGAAAAGTTTAGAAAATGAGTGGCTGCCCCAGAGTGCAGGGTTGGCTGTATATCACCCTGTCCATTTTTCTTCACCCCTGGTGTCATGCAGCTATTTTATGGAGGGCAGCTGACAGCCAATTATCTGCTCAATAGGGAGGTCAACACTCTGGAGCTTGTCCATGGAATGGGAGGAGAAGGAGCTAAACCAGATACTACGATGGAAAAACGCACCAATGCCTTCAGTTACTGACCTGGAAAATGTGACCGGGATTGGTTGTGCTTCAGTTTGTCACTTGAAGGCTATACTTGATGGGAGTGTCTGGATTTAGCAAATAGTCTCATCACATGGAAAGGTGCCGGCAGACAGGTCTTATTTTCACAACTGAGCTCAGCTTGATTAACAGGATGCAATGAGCAGGGAGAATCATACCTCATTTTCACAGTTTGGAGGGTGTTGAGAATTATCAAGACTTGATTTATAAGCAACAAAGAATGATGCATGGCAGACCACCTCAGGTTGGTGATGATAAGGTTCATCTATGGACCACCAGTCATGCCATCAATTGATTTCACCTTCTCAGGCCTGTCTGTCATTGGTTTAACAAGGTGCAGAGGAGTGAATAAAACACACGGGTGCTTCTCCAAAAACTCCAAGACACGGCTCAGGAAAAGCTGCCCACGTATTTATAACACTGGTTGTGTACGGTCAGTAAGATAGCTAACTCAATTACTTAAGAATCTATGGGATTGTGAATCGGCTTGTTTCACCCTAGCACAGTTAACTACCCTCTAAGTCACCCTCTCGGCTGAGAGACTCTTCCTTCTTCAATCTTCCACCTCAGACACAAAGAGAAATTGCTTTAGTGACAAAAGGTGTTCACAATTTAGAGTTATTTGTTGGCCTTTAAGTACGTTGTTAGAAAATCCTAAAAAGGTCTTGAAACTGACTTCTGATAAAGAACAGGAAAGGAAATGAGATCCAATTTGATGTACGGCTTCTGACTATAAAAGTAGTTTCTGAGATATACATGGGTGGTTTGGGATATACATTCCTAATTTTCTGTATTAAACTGAACAATAGTCAGGCGTATCTGTCATCCCAATGCTCAAAGACATTTTGGAGTTTCTGGCATTTTTCTGCCAGAAAGTCTTTTTTTTGTGGAGGAGGGCAGCCAAGATGGTGGTGAAGGTCTCTTGGGTCTGGAGACTGTTGGACAGGTGGAGAAGGTTTGGCTTCCTCATGGGCATCAGGGTGATCGTGTCACTCAAGCTAACAGCAAACACACTGGAGATTTTGAAGGAAGTGTGGGGCAGTGGGTAAGTCTAAGATTGCCTTTTTGTTGCTGGTGAGCAAGCAGAGCCTTTGTCATGCTGTGTAAGTAATTTCTTTTCCCGTGGGCTTTATGTTCTTCAGCATTCCTTCCTTATAGCTTTCTTTGGCAGATGTAGAGCTGCACTGCACCGTGTTTTCTTTTCTGAGACAACTTTACAGAAATGGAGGCAGCAAACTGACAAATCAAATGTTGATATTAAAACAATCTTGAGTATGAAAGGCTTTGGTTCGGACTGCAGGCTAATTAGATCTTTAAGATTCTCTGCACCGGATTTGTCTGTCCAGACATCACAGACCAATCATTGTGGTAATGATGTAGGCGCCGATAGCTACATATGCTGGTGACATGACTTACCAAGAAGGAAACAGCTTTGTCTGTACATTTGAGCGTCTGTCCACAGACCTTTGTTATCCACACACCCATTGCTAGTAGCTAGTTGCTTTTAGCTCATAGCGTTTGATATACAGCACATGTACTGTATGGCAAAACCATGGAAACCAAACCAGAGCACAAAGCGGAGTTAATGTTGAACTTAGCACAGGTGCTAAAGCTGCTTTGTGTCTGCTGGATGTGGAAATAAGGAGCTATCTTCTAATATGTTGTTACAGCTTCAACTAACAATGGATGACCAAATATGCAGAGTTGGTACTGTTAAGTCAGGTTTCCAGTACTGTCACCTATCCTAAACCCCATGTCCTATCCTAGGAGACATGCAATTAAGTCCACCTGCACACACCAGAAGAATAAAGACCGTAATTATGGGTTAGAAGTACAAAATGATGCATTTTGGTCAGCTTATGTTAGTTCACAGAATTCAGAAGGAGAATGAGGAGCAGAAGGAATCATTGTTAGTCAGTATTTGTACTGTATTGCTTAGAGCCAGTGCTACCCAAGAATAATACAGGGAGCGCGGTGTGGAAACTGGTATCGGTCTGAGGTGAGAGGGTTCAGCTCCATCCCTCACCTGTACTCCACAGGGGAGATCAGGAGTTCAGAATGTAAGCCAGCAGGTTTCCTGTTCTCTAACATTCGCTCACAAATCCGCTCTGATGACAGAAATAAAAGTGAAAATGTCTGCAGATCAAGTTTAAGCATAAAATAAACAGACACAGATTGAACAGCGATTCACTGTGGCTGTACAACAGCAGAGCACCAAACAGTTCCCCTTTTGTATTTCTCCTTTCTATTCATCTGGCAGGGAATAATAAACAAACCCAACTGTCACTTGCAATTTTGCAATTTCTTAGCAATGTGTTTTTCGGGCTATTATACACTGTAGATGCTGTGTTAATTCAGATTAACACATTTCCTTTTAACGCACTTGATAATGGAAGAATGTTGAAGTGTACAGTGGTGATCTTCAGCAAAAGGTGATCTCCGCTAAAGTCAATACAACAGACAGTAGCATCGGTTCAGACAAAGACGGTGCAGTGGCAGCACTGAGCGCAACGCTG
Source organism: Miichthys miiuy (assembly GCA_036365135.1). Taxonomy (NCBI): domain Eukaryota; kingdom Metazoa; phylum Chordata; class Actinopteri; family Sciaenidae; genus Miichthys; species Miichthys miiuy. The sequence goes on from CM071603.1 coordinate 27,938,925, forward strand.
CTGGTCGGTGTAGGAAGTGAACAAGAAAGAAAGCCTGCACCATCTTTGATTTAACATGGGTTGTCTCACCCCCGGTCCATTCCATTAGGTTCTGTTGGCTCCTTTAAACCTCTCTAGGATCTTTTTACAAGTTACTAAGAAGATTGCCTTTCCTCCAGTGGGTTTATATTTTTCTTTTATGAGCGCCTGAGTGACTGAAAAGTTCCATCTGATTGATAGCTGTCCAGGACACTGATGTGTATGATGCCGTATGAAGGTCCTGGATCAGGGCTACATTTACTTTTACCTTGAATCATCCGGCAGATGCTTTTGTCTAAAGCAATGCGCAAATGTGGTACAATCCAATGCAGTTAGGAATTTGAAAGTATTGCATAAAGGTCAGTTATGACCATTAAATTGACTGATTTGCAGAGCACAGGAGGTACAGCAGAGGTGTAATCCGGATTTCACAGGTTTTTTAAGTTTTTATGACTTTGATGTGGTCCCAATGACTTCACGTCACTGTTTTCTGTTTCCTGTTTTAATTGGTGCTTTTCAGAAAATATCAATATATTGAGGACCCGCACAAAGGCATTCAGTTAACGCCTGTACGCAGTTCTTTTCATGCCATGGTCCTAATTTAATGTTATCAGGAGGGGTTGGTGTCATTTTAAAAGGAGAAAGACAGATTTCCCCATGTACTCTTTCGACAACCCTAAATACAGTTTAAAAATGCATGTTACCTATGTGACTTGGATTGGTGGACTACATTTTTAAAAATGGATGTTCCTGTGCTCGCGTTCGACTAACTGTTCATGTAAAAATGATTCGGCATTTGGGACAATATTTACCTCATCCAACTTTTCCATGCTCAGTCACAGCATTCCCAAAGATACCAAGGAATCTAATCTAAGCCGCGTGTATTTTTAACTCCCACCATACGCCAGACCTGCAGCTCAGCGTGTTTCCTTAAAAGTGAAGGACCTGTAGACACTTATGAACTGAGGCATGGCAGGAGAGACAGACCTGTAGACTGACAAAGGACAGTCAGATATGAACAGAGTAACTGGAGGAGCTAGCTGAGCAACTTTGATGTTTAAGTGCTCAGGTGGGAGAGAGCAGTGGAGAGAGTGCGCTTTGAGTTAGTTCATCAGAGAGCTACCGCCAGTTGCTGACAATGAGAGCGTTACTGGGACCCAGAAAACTGCTGGCTAGGCAGAAATAGGCTCCTTTTGTTCTATTCAGCCTAGTGGAGCAGCAATAAACCTTCTTTCCCGTTCCCTAGTGCCGGGCACAAGAAGAAGAAGAAGAAGAAGAAAAAAAGAAAAAAGTTTCTTCTGCTTTTGCAGTGGGTACCAAGAAATGCTTTCATTCAAAAGACGTTTTCACTTTGAGGATGAGGAGAGCGGAGGACGAGAGGAGGGAGGAGAGAAGGATATTATCATATTGGAAAGCAGAGCTGGCAGAGGAGGTGGGAGGGAAGAGAGGATGGTTTGATTGTGCTGAGAGAAAGATGAAGAAGTGAAGGAGAGAAAGAGAAGGAATGTATGATTGGATTTGGCCGAGTGGTGCAGCTAGCTGTCTGTTAGCTGGCTGAATGGGAGGCCTGTGTTATAATGGGAAAGAATGGGCATCAGCAGAGGGTCTAATAGGGCCTTCAGAGAGGATTCAGGGGTTCAGAACAAATCCTCAGTCACAATGGAGCACAGGTCTGCACCAAGCCAGTCAAGGCTCTGTCCATCTCGCCAAATTTAATTACACTCACAGTGTGGCAGTCTGACTCACACAACAGCTCGTCTCAAAATAACTTCAGCCTGCTGCGGCTTGGCTGGGCTACATTTGCATCCCAATATCTCCTTTATGATACTCAACAATGCACAATATGTGAAGGAAAATGAAAGGTCTTGAAAGTCAAATAACTAACTAGAGGTTTATTCTGTCATACTTTGAAAATAAATGACAAAAACACTCTGTATTTCATCTGAAAACGCTGGATCGGTTCACCCAAGTTGCAAGAAAGAAAGCACGTTCTCTTTTACCTCTATGGTATGTGGTCATGCAGATATGTTCAGATATCAATATTTGAAAGATCTGCCACCTCTTCAGCAATGTGTCTTTTCATAAACTCTTGATAATCCATAGATCTCACTATGAACAGACATTGTTGTAACTCCGAGGTCATGCCATGGTCGATGGATGGGTCAAGAAACCCGACCTCAACATGGACGACGAATGCCTACATCCTGTTTGCCATCTGAAAAAAAAACATTAATTTCACTAAAGCATCACTACAGTCGTTCTCTCAATTTTAACCAAGTACTTTTGTGCCTTAATTTAACCAAACCTTAACCATAGCTGTGGCATGTAACAGTTTTGGAAGGCACTGGCATTGGATCAGTCGACACTCATATCTGTCAATGACAAATGATGTATTTTAGATTTTTAGTTTTGGTTGGAGTTATGTTGATACTCCAATATACCCTTAAAAAGTGAGCAACCCTACCACCACCACTTATTCCTAACGCCAGTCTATTACATTTATTCAGAAATATTTGACAACTGGGTGTGTTTGAGTGTGGCTGAGTGCCTTTACTGCAACGATTGCTTTGTCCGAGCACACACCTCCGAGCTACATATGCTGCATGGTGCATGTCACTGTGCCTGAAGGAGGAGGACAGTACAGTCACCTGGCTCCATTTAGCCTCATTGTTTGGCTAGCACGCTGTGCGTCAATTATGCCTGCAGGTAATGCGAGAGAGTGAGACTGACAGAGAGGTGGAGAGAGGGAGGAAGTCACCTTGAATAGACAGCAGGAGAAATACGTTTGTCTTCAAGGGGGAATTGTACTGTTGAGTAGATGCTAGAAGAAAAAAAATCACATATATGTGCACATACACACCAATGGAGAAAAAATCTCATAAAAGAAGCCATACCACAGAGAAAAATATACCTTTTATGAGTGACAGTACTGCAATTGAAACGTCACGAGTTAAAAGCATGCATCGTCAGAAAAATATATTTCAAAGTTCCAAAAGTTAAAGCAACAATTTGCAACTTTTCTGCCCTAAAATAAGTATAATAAATGTGTTTAAAATCATTTTGATCCTACGCTGACTTGTAATAAGGTGAATGGTGCCTTGCTGTTAGTAATTGCTAGTTAATATCAGCTCAGTTTGTAAGTCCGGCTGCCTGGACCGTGTGCTCAGAGCACTGGGCGGTGTCAGTGTTCGTATCACAGGAAGCGACTGGAAGAGATTTTCAGGCCAAATTTCAGGCGAGGGAGCAGAACCGGTGCCATGCCGTGTCAAGTAACTAGTTACTTTGGAAAGTACATTACTTTCAAGTTTTTTAAATGCTCAAATTTTGATGGAACTTAAAATACATGTGCGTGTTCAATTATTTATGATAAATCTGAATATTATAATGAAATGGACACTTAAAACAATAACATAACAGAAATCCACAGCACACAAATCTGAACTATTTTAACGTTGCTGCTGGGAAAGTGAGACTAGCATCCAATAAAATGTCATGGATTATTGTAGATATTATAATTACTATGTTTATATAGTGTTTATGCTCGACACCGACGTGGAGAGGCACTTGACTCCAGGGCGTAATGTGCATTTCACGGTTACACTCGTTCCCTTCATTTCTTGGAAGGAAAAGCAATGGCTATACTTCCATTTAAAGAAGGCTACTTTTGGACTGTTCGGGCTCGCCATTCCTGTTTCTCGTTGACTCACGTGAATGTCCTGTGTCGTCTTTGTGTGTCTGACAATTTGTGTACCCGCCCAACTCCACCTCTGATTGGCTTACCATGGAATTTTACTCAACCTCAGCCAATCGTCATCATTTACGCGATTGTCTCGTGCCCCCGCCCTCACCAAGGAAGGAGGAACAAGAAAAATCTTTGCCGCTCGGCTTAGAGATCTAGTTGGTCTGATGAAGAACAGCTGCCTTCAATCGTAGTAACACGCCGCATTTTTTGGCAGTAACGATAAACGGTGTTATAATGATGGGAAGAGTAATCAATTAGATTACTCGTTACTGAAAAAAGTAACGCCGTTATTTATAGCGCCGTTAATCCCATCACTGCTTATCAGCCTCCATTGACATAACATGAGAGATGAAAAAAGCTGAAGGGACATTGATAGAAGAAGTTAAGAAGAGAAAAATAGAGAATGATCGAACAAAATGCCACCGGATAAGAGAAAATCTCAAAATAAATAATATATAATAATAATAATAATAATAATAATAATGCTGGATGTTTGGCTGTTTTTCCCTGTATTATTTTGATATATGTTGCACTTCTATATATGACATATTACTGATGCAGCGTTATATAACCAGATATCTGACCGGTAGTACTGCTACTGAAGTATATAGTGTTTCTGATAAAAGCTGTATATCAAACCTGCAGCTATTTTCTTAGTGCAGAGTTTATTGTTGCTGTGTTTACAACAGCAAACTAGCTTCCCCCTACACACCTCTCTCAATCAGGGGGGGCCCTCTACCTCACTCTTCCATTGTGTACGATTCTCCCTTTATCTCGACTCCCAGCAAACACATCCAAACATGATTACTTTGACTGCATGTTTTACAGAACTGAAGGCTTTTACCTCCAGAGAAGTGGAGGGAAAATCAATGTTGCCTGCCCTTTAAAAAACAATTCACAGTTGTATAGTTTCTCAGGGGGGGCGGCGAGGGGTTAGCTTGCTGATGCCACTCACTGATGTCCTTCAGCCATCAGCAAAATTCTGTCCAACAAATTCAACACGACTCACTGAAACAGCTAAGGATGTTCAAACTAGGGAAAAAGATGTGTGCGTATTTTTGTAGCCCATCGGTGCAACAGCCGCAGTCAGAGATGCTCTAAGTCAGTTTATGCAGCATTCCACGTTAAAATGCAACATTATCAGCGTGCTTGGTATACCTTAGCACTTCACACTCGTCTTACAGACACAGTACATGAAATGTTATCTCTCTGCTCTGAGCGTACAGGAGGAAACGCTGCTTTATTCCACCCGATGGCTTGCCCTCCCATCACCCGCTGACTGTAATCTCACGCTGATCTTTACTTTACAACACCCCATCAACAGCCATCTGCAAACAGCTATGAGTGAGATGAGAATTCATCTCCGGGTTTAATTTAAAAAAAACGAGAGCGCCCGCTAACCCATGGAAGTAGAGTTGTGCGAAACGGAGCTGCAGGCCAAAATGAAGAGGATTACAGATGGATTACCTGTGTTCTGACTCGTGGATGGAGAATATGACTCCTGATGTGGAGGACTTCTGCTGGATGGAGGCCAAGAAGGTAAACTCACTTTTACTCCTGAACAGCTGCACCACTTTCTCTGTGATGTGTGCCGGGGCGTGAACTGCTCTCCCAACATCTGAAGGAATAAAGTAAAATGGAAAGAAATCATGAGCTTGTGTCAACTCTTTTTTTTCTGCTTCTGCCTTCTCCGTGTGCACTTGCCAGAAGTGCAAGCAACATATTAAACTTGTTAATCACACATAGGTGGAAACACAAAGCAACACTTTAAACTTTGAAACTACAACTCATCAACAGTTCAAGAGGTTTGTGTTTGAGAAAAAAATAAACATATGTTGATGCCAAGAAGCTTCGTACACCAAACTAATGCATGTAAATTGATGCTTTGACATCAAACTTTGCATAAACCGTGTGTTATTTTACACTAAAGAGAACGTTATGTCCTTTTAAAGACAGAGAGAGTATCAGAAAATTTGCAAAAATAAAGATTTCGACCTCGGTAAATCAAACTGGATGGAGTTCTTTTGTGGTTTGTTTTTCAAGGATGATTCATGGTACAATTTCAGTCTTGTATTTGCAATTTTAGCAACTGGTTATGATAAGTTTGTACTTAGTGAAACAACTGCAAGAAATGAGACAGTTTGTATACGAGCCAACAGTTGTTAATAATTCCTTAATGTTATGTACATCAGGTCAGAGTTGAACCAGGAAGCCATTTTGTATGGATGTCTAGAATGGATAATCTGGGTTGATTTTACTATCTTCTAACCTTGAGGGTTGTTTCTTGGTCAGTCTGACTATATTTGGACGTTGCCATCTTCTCGTATCTCAGCAAATGAACCTCATCAGTATTGCTATGTTTCCTAGGATGTGGTCTCTTCCTTCTCCGTGGTTCTCCTGTTGTTTCCCTTCACGTTTCATGTTTGTTCCCAGTCTGTCTATGTGTGTTCGTGCTGCCGGGTCTACTCTGCCAATCAACCTACGCACCTGCAACTGATCTTCAGTTGCCGATTTCTCTTTCTCCTCGTGCACTCCGACCTGCGCGGTATGAAACACCAGCTCATCCGTCCAACTGTCGTCATGCCGTTCAGTCACCTTCGTCTTTGTCTGCCTTTTCAGTTGTTGCATCTACCTGTTTATTCTCAGTGTAACCTTGTGTTGTCCGTGTCCCCGGATCACCCCGTCTGCCTGCCATGTCCATCTGCTTCCAATCTACAGTTGCTAATTTGGATTTCGCCTCCCCGTCTTGGCAAAAAAGCGACAATATACAGCCTTACCCAGGACTGGTGGCTTTGTTTGTTTTACACATTTCTTATGTTTTGTATTACATCCAGCCTGAGATGAGTTTTAACATCGATTTCCTATTTTCCACAGTCACAGTTTCTAATCGTGTCAGAGCGAAATAAAATGTTATTGCCCAATAATGATTGTGTGAGCAGTTTGGAAGCACGTCACTGTGTTCAAGGGCACCCACAACACCAAGTCACCAAAGACAACAGGGTTTGTCTCTTGTTAATGCGGCGAGTTGTACATTCTTCCCCTGCAGTAAACTTTCACAAAGAATGTAGAGAAGCAAGAGTAAGTTGATTTTATGTTACCTGAACATGGACTGAAACCAGTAACTGTTGTCCAGATTGAAATATCTCAACAACTCTCTGGGAAACTTATCAGCAGTAACCACCAGGACCGAGGACAGTGTGGTTCCAGACTCCCAGCTGTACATGACAGACAGTCCAGTGTAGAGGAGTCTGTGGCTGTCTCAGCACAGGGCTTTTAAAACTCCCTAGGGTGACAGTGGCCCGCCTGCCTTCACACTCAACCTCCCTGCTGTCACTTCCCAGTCGATGGAGTGCCACTTCCTCCGCCCCCCTGGTTCTCCAACATGCCCGCTCTCTGACCACAGTCTGTCATTAGATCACCCCCCCCCCTTTAGAATCTGCAGAGACACTGGCCCCGTTTTCATGATGTGAAGATACTGTCAGATTTCAAAGTCTGCTTCTTTATCTTCACCTGACTGACTCGTGAAAAAAAGAAAGCTTCAAGGTCACTGAACTGTTTACACATTAAATTAATTCCCATTCAAACTGCAGCTGGGCCTCGTGTAAATGCTTAATACAGCCAATGGCACACTATTCACAGGCACAACTCATGCATGTCTTCTGCTGTTTACTGAGCCTGATGATTGGTCTAAAAAGAGAAAAGCCATTTGGATTTCTCTTATTAGATGTTTGTGGTATGAACGTGACAATGGTGCAGTAACCATTGTTTCTTTTTGATTTAAAAAAACGATTGATTGAATCACCCTAAAATAAGATTTTATTTTATTTTTCTTCCTTGAATTGTGCACATCTGGGTAAAGTCGGTGTCACAAAGTGTTGTCTCAGTCCTCGTACCATCCTATTAAAGCCTTTTTTTTTGTGACGTTGAATTGTTTCAACATAATTTGGATCAGTCTGCTAACACGTACATGTCTGTAACAAGGGCTAAGCAGACACAAATGCTAACAGATGCTGTTTGACAAAGAGCTTGTAGACACAAAGTTTACATCATTAAATTTCACACACACACACACACACAGTTTGCTAGTCTGGCGTTTGTTTACAAATTCTGCTGTACTTAAAATGAAATTGGCTGACGGAAATTACAAAATTACGGAGAAAAAAAAAATGTTCAAACCAAAAGAAAACTAAACGTAAGTGTCGTCATACACCAACAGTTCACTAATAGTGATGGATCGATAGTACGATGGGTGTAGAGCTAAAGCAAGTTCACCCAGCAGTCTCTGGCTTGTAGACATAAACAAACCCATTTACAGTGACAGGAGGAAACAGGTAGAGCGGGAAGGTTCGTCTCCAGGCAGACATGATGAAGCTCAGTGTAGCAGGCAGCAGCCGGCTGTCACCCCCTCTCTCTCTCCTTCCTTCCCTCCCTCCCTCTTGATTTTACAGCTCATCACTTTAATCAGGAGCCCGGTGGGTCCTCCCCCAGCTCGGGTAAGTCTTACAGATGGCCTCCTTAACTGGCAGTGAGGAAGAGGAGCTCAGCCGTGGTCCGGAGAGACTTCACTCACCAAAGATTCAGCCAGCCAAGTCTGTGAGGACTTCTGTCTGGCCTGATATGGAAAACCCGTGTCACAGTGTCACAGCCAGATAAGCACATTACTGTACTACGCTCGTTTTTTTTTTTTTTTTGCCAAGGGCACAAAGTAGATCAGGGCAGAGTTTTCTCGGAGGCTGGTGTCCAGCAGGCCTGCAACTGGCAAGAAACTGCCTTCACTCTCCAGCTCACAAGCTGCCACTTTTTATTTAAAATTCTTCTTACAAGATTATATTCAAACTGTGATGACATGTTCAAATTCAAAATTTACAGTCTATATGCAAGCCAAGCTTGTAATCAGCTTGACCTAATACATGACCCATCAGTAGACCGAGCTTGTGCCGTTGTGTTGCGTGCTACGAGAATGGAGGACACCAACGAGCAAAGCCGCCCTGAGCAGACAATCAAGACACCAAAGCATCCGAGATGAAGTGCGTGGAAGTATTTTGGGTTCTACGTTGTAGATGTAGAGAGAAGTTTGTACAAAGCAGTCATCTTACTCCTACTACTACAACAAATCTGCAGACTGACCTGTTAGCTTTCCACCCAAGTGAAGCAGCACAGACGAGCGGAGCAACGTCAACTGTACAACCCCGTCTGACTGCCTGACTGCCAGAAGCTCATAAAAATGCCATCGCCAATAAGACGGAGAGATTTATATGCAAGGAGAGGCGGCCCGTTGGTATTGTTTCTGAATCTCATGATGGATCTGGAGCCATGATATAAAACTCCAAGAGAGTCTGAAATACAGTGAGCTGTGACTGTCACATAAACGTGCTGCGACGTCTTTATGTTTCTTTGTGTTGTAGAATATGCGTTGGGATAGTGAATAGTGTGGTACTGTACACCATTTCCTGCAGGTATTTGCGTCTCTGTGTGCGCAGTGCTCAGATTTGTATTGATTATGTTGTTATTACGGTTGAGCGAGGACATCAGAGTAATCTGAAATATGCTCAAATAAAATTCTACATATAGTGGCTTTAAATCATGCACGATTTCCAGAGCTTTAAACACAATCGCATGCATAAGGCCGCATTCAGGCGCTTCAGAGAAAAAGCAGGTTTTTCCCCCCATTCTTTTGAGTAGAGGTCGTCCATTTTGGATGCGACGGTCTGCGCCGCAGGGGTGTATGCCGAAAATGCGACGTCCTGCAGCGGAGGAGTTGAGCCGGATCCAACATTTGGTAAAAATGCTGTCTGAAGAAATGCTGCAGCCACCAGGCAAACCCTCAAACCTGAAAGGTCTCTGAAACGGAGGCTATCCTGGACTAAACTTTGATACTCTTACCTGTTGTGTTCTGGCTTTGTTTATTTAATATGCCAGCTTCTAAATCTGAGTCTGACTGGCAATTTATGCTGCAAAATAGTGGCATGAAGAAGTTTAATTTGGTTTGTGTCCAGTGGTTTGAGAAAGAGAGTGAGAAAGCCAGCTTTGGTTGAGAGACATAGACAGTCAATGAGAGTGAGCAAGCGCCAGGTTATCCATGTATCCATGCATGCTCTACCTGGGCGAATAAGTAGTTAAAATGTTGCTGTTCATAGAGAACCAACAACAGCTTAGTGTCATGACACACCACTGTATAATCAATTCACTTCTGTTGCTTATGATAAGGGTCATTACATGCAAGCCTATCTGTTCTGTTTTCTAGGTAAAACATAAATGCAATGTTAAGTCACATGAACTCAATTTAACACACCGCTGCTATTGTATAGTACTGTCTGTGGGCGTCTTTAAATGACACAATGCTACGCGGTGAGGTCAGTAGAAGTTCACTGCCAGCCAGATAGAAGTGGAGAAGTGGTCAAACAAAAGAAAGTGCCACAAGGTTAAGTGGCTAAGCTCTATAGCTTTAACTCTATAGCCCATAAGCAAGAAATACAGGAGAAAATATGGAGAAAATGATTAGGGCTGCAATTAACATTTATTTTTCTAATGTTGATTAACTCTGCACAGTTTCCAAGAGCCCAAGGTTACATTATCCTCAAATAACTTGTACGACCGGCAGTCCAAAATTTTATTTCCAAATACACAAAACAGAGAAAAGCAGAAAAATCATATTTTTTCATACCACTTTAATTTGCAGGCTTGGTACTCATGACAAAGCTTTAACCATGAATATCAATAACCTCTGGAAAAAGTGCAAATACACAAACACATTCTGTCTATACTCGGGCATCAGATGAAAGAATGTCTCCATGCACTGTACAGCCAGAGACTTGGCTGTCTCTGTTTGGATGTATTTACAGTCCCCGCAGGAGCACATTCACCATCACTGGCAGCTGCTCAGAGGCTGCTGGACTGCTGGTTATAGGAACAACATTAAAAAAAAAAAGGTACAACGAGGGAAGAATAACACATCAAAGTTCTGTGGCATCGGTTGAGTCAAATGAACCCGCAAAGCCTGATAACTATTTGGCAGGTGACACACGAGATAAAAAAAAAAAAAAAAAACTTTTCACTGGCCATCGTACAACGCTTGTTTTGATTGCAATATCACAAATACTCAATAGAAAAATCAATCTTCGTAGCAAACCGGCTAGCATTTGCCACCTTTTTTTGAAGTAGCGGTGGAGTAAATTAACAGATGAGGAACAATGTTCAAATATAAAGCACTAGAGAAAATTCTTGCTGTATCATGGAGCCCTAATCTCTATTAAATACTGAACTATTAAATAATGCATTTGCACTGCACGTTGGCAAACAACCCCCATATGTGTTTGCCACTGCTAAAACTGGTTGCAGTCCTTAGTTGCTTGTTAGTTGGTATATTTTTGTCGCTACAGGCTCCTGTGTTGGTCAGCAGTTTACCCTTATCAGTGTGAAAGTTGGACATATATACACTGGTAAAAATATAGCACCAGAGGATCTTGGGTTTTATTTCTTCCCCCTCTCAGTTTCCTGTCAATCTTTTCAACTGCCAAATTATTTTAGAAACGGAAGGAACCAAACAACCTGGGAAGAAGTCTCCCACAAATGTGTATATCCTTTGTTATTTCCATAGCATGTTTCTTTCCTTCTGATCCTGCAAGAAGCCAGTCATCTCTATTTCCACGCTTTCAGCCCTCCAGTCATCTGTACATCCACACATGAAGCTAGCCAGCCAGTCATCCATCCAGTGCACAGCACAGCAGACTGTCCCCGAGGAGCTAGCCTGCTTTCGGCTCCTCAAGGCGGGTCTGCGGCTGAGTAAAAAAGCATAAAAAGACTGGACTGCAGAACAGGGGATGGGCTGGAACTGAAGATAAAGGACTGAAAAAGAAAAAAAACTCTCATGGATTCAAGGTAATGTTTTAAACAAAAAAAACAGCATGTCAACAGCAACCACCCATGGCACCTCCCTTTGACTACAGCTGGAGCAGAGATGTAAATTCAGTGTACAGTTTTCCATCAACAAACTAAGAAATGCAGGAGCAGAGACACCGACATGAGCCACCAAATAAAAACACTCAGACTGCAGTTCGAGGCAAGTGGTACAGTTACAGCAAAATGGCAAGGAATGTCAAGTACGCTTTAGAAAGTGGAGAGAGCCACAGAAAATGAACGTGTTCACAGAAAAACAACAAAGGAAGAAGAGAATGTGATGCATGTGAAGGAGACTGCGAGTGCATGTCAAGCAGCCTACAAACACAGTCGAGCTCTCAGCAAGCCTCTCCTAAGTTGACTTGGCTTGCATTTGAAGAACTCCTCGACTACTGAAAAATTCATAAATCTGAATTGATAAAACATTGATGATTCAGTTCAAGTTTCCTTTCCTTTTGCAAGTAGATAAACCTGACTCTAAGCATTAAAACAAACCCCTGTAAGCTCTATCTGGTCAGTTTTTTGGTCTGATGTGGCACAAATCTGATGAGATGTGCCACAGATGACATCCTGAGAGGGCGTGCTCATGCCTCCGATGGAGCGGACACCTCTTTATCGCAAACAAGCAGACTGAGTGCGGTTTGATTACAGTAAATAAGGATGAAACTCGGAGAAATAAAGCCCATCTATCTGCGGGAGAGTCATCGGCTGTCACTTAAAGAACAATAATGCAGAGCGCTGATGCAAAATTCAGCCAGAGGAATATTAGATATTGGGTTAGAGTAATGATCTCCCCATTTGAGTTCTTCCACGGGCGTCAACATTTGCATGTTGCATCTCTGGCACACACCAAACACATGCACAGTAAGGCTGTGAAGCCTGTGTTGAACTGTGTGTAGATTAAGTATCTGTGTGTGTGTGTGTGCAATGAGATTTGCACCATAAGAGATGGTACTTGAGCTGAATTTGAACGTGCTATGCCCGGAGCAACTTTGGCTGAGGTGGTCGAGCGTGTTTTCTAGTAACGGGACGCTCACTGGTCTGTTTCCTGGCTCCTCCGGTCCAGTTGAAGTGTTCTTGGGCAAGATACTGAAACCCAGTTACATGTTAGAACTATTTCTTGGTGGACAAAAGTCAAGTGCAGTGACTGTGTGCAACACCCTAAAGTCTTGATACAGTCTATGGTAGCTTACTCTCGGCTTGTTTACTTGAAATGCCTGTGCATGGCAGGACCAGTCAGGGCTTTGAGACTAAACCCAAAGGTGTAATTCCCCCTGCGGATGGGGCACCATGACCCCCTGACTTTTCAAAATCCTAATGTTGTCCTTCTTCTTATTTCAAGCTGATTTTCTTCTTAACATCTCTCCGAATGTTGTCCCCTTTCATTCCTGCCACCGCTGATAAGAGAGTATCTGAGCTAATAAAAAAGTTCATGCACTCGCATCTTTGGAGATGTGTTATTGTGCGCTCAAAGCGACGAGATTAACAAGCAGAAGCGAGTTTTTCGCCCCTCGGGTCGACCTTATTGGTAAAGGTTGTTTGGGCTGTATGCAGCCTTAGATGAACCCCTGCAGACACTACTCAGGCTTGAATAAAAGGGAGTGACAACTTGTTTTTTTTCTGTTGATGTTTCTATTCACCGTTAATATTCCCCTGTAAAGACAAATTGAACATGAGCCAAAGACGAGACCACAAAGCACACCGGTCTCTGTAGTGAAATTGCAAATCAACAACAACATACAAGTATAGCAAACTAAAAGCGTTAGAAGTTTACAGAGCATTTCTTGGTCTCCTGCTGCTATAGACTTGATTCATATAGACTTTTTTCACAGCAGCCATTTTGACATGAAATAAGAGGGTCAACGCAGGTGTTTCCAATGATACTAATTAAGGTTCCATTCCATTTATTGCAGCAGTGCCTTTCCAGTGAGCCAACATGCACCAAAAGCAGCAAGTGTCACTCTTACAGCAATATTTTTTCTGCTATACTGCAAATATAATATTAATTTGTTCATTCATTTCATCCACTTGTGTTGTTTTTGAATCAAATTCATGGAATCACAGCCCATTTTTTAAGATAGCCTCGAAGGGCAAATGTAGAAATGGCCTAACTCTTGGATCCCATCGGGCGGCAAACATTGTTTTGGTCGTTCTCCATGAACACTGCAGAAGTGTTTTTCCCACTAGACTTTGTTAACTTGCTCAGATTTGGTTATTTTCTCTTGACTTACGCGTTTCTACCATGGGTAAGACAGCTACGTAGTTATTTAGAAAACCCGATTCTCTATGCCGTTTGACTTCCGGCGAGCTTGATCTCCTCTGTGCTGCCGCGTCATTTCTGTGGAGAGCAGTGGGATTGAGCCCTTACTTACTTATTAAACCACAAACCACATATTAAACAACCATATTGTGCACAAATCAGCTCTGTTGGATGGATTAAATCTTCGTTTGTCACTTTTTATTACGTTGAAAACACATCAACCATTCAAATTTCACAATAATTACATGGAATTCCAACCAGCGCCTTGCATATAATTAATTCATTTATTTAAAAAGTCTTTTAAAATTCAAGCTGAAGAAAGTCAAATTTATGCTGCATGACTGCGGTCCCTGTGGGCACTAATCTCTTTCCATACAGTGAGGATCTGTGTGTGCGCATGTGTTTTGTTAACAACTCTCTAGGCTGAGATCCTATCCATAATCTGCTCCACCCCCCACAGCTCTACACAATCCTCCTCTGCTGTGGGCAGGTTTAACACCACAGCTGGCACTCTGGGCTTCACACTGCTCACACTGTACACATAGAGCATGGATCCACACACACACACATATGTATATATTTAAAAGAGAACACAAGCCGCACAGGGAAAATAGGTGGAATTGAGATGTGAGCTAATTTAGTGGAGCAGCGAGCGCTTTGAGGTGCCATATCAGTATCTGTCAGGCCTGCGGTAGCCCCACTGCTGGGAGCGTGGCGCACTCTGAGGAACCACGCAACTGTACAGCTGAGGCCCCTGTAGAGATCCAGGAGAGCTAGAACAGAGAGCCCTCCCCCTCATCACAACTCAGCCAAGCTTAATTACCTCCTCACTCTGCTCGTACCGCTTCGCCTGACAAACAGCCGATCACCGGATCCGACAGTGGGACGGCACCAGCCAGCAGGCTCACCATCCAAGCCAGTCTCCATCCTGTCATCAGCACTGCTTACACAGCTATTTATCTCAATTAGCCATGCTCTGCATACTTGAAAAATATGATGTCGGGATAAGGCTGTGATAACGGCGTCCGTTAGCACTGTCCTCCTGATATTTGTGATAAATCATCCGGTGAGAGCTCTGAACTACCATGTTGTTAAACATCGAACAAAGCAACAAATCTGCAAATAACCTCATCATCACGCAGTCATGTTTATGGCAGGCTCCTTAATCATTCTCTCACAGCCAACAAGCTGACAGCCACAGCCACGTTGTTTACCTCGGCATGAGCCCTGCTGCATTTCTTTCTCCTTTAAAAAGAGAGGGAGAGAGAGAGAGAGGTAGGTGAGATGGCGGTGGAGCAAACAAGTGGTGCAGCGTGGGCAGCATGCAGAGCAGAGCTGGGAGATACGATCAGGACAGGACACACAGGGAGGAGACACACGGCGAGATAATTCAGCCAAAGGTCACCCAAGGGCGCCTCATTTCTCTCCCAGAAAACATCTCTGTCACGGCCCGGTGGCACCGCAGCAAACACCCGCAATGATCATGCGTGACGTGCTACATGTGAGCGTGCGTGCAAGCGTTTTACACACGGCTTGGAAGCCGTGATAGAAGAACTATTTTCTGTACTTCATCTGTGCTGTTGAAATGCCATTCCTCCTTTGTAATGTTTGCAGCTTCAAAGTAAAGAAGAAATCCGATGTGGAAACACGACGTGAAGCAAGAAGGCGCTGCTGGAAGCCAGCTGCAATCACAGGATGTAGTCCGGAGAGTTTGAGCAGCTCCCTGTTGCCTCATAAAAATAAAAATAAAAACTTTTAAGTAACGTTTTGCCACCAGACCAGAGTAAGGTGTTGTTAGTAAGTGCATCTCTCTATGGAGGACCAAAATATTTCTGTTTACATGACCCTAATCATTGTGGGAATTGTAGTTCCCACCAATTAATCCCGAATGAAGATAGGAGAAAGCAAAACATAGGAGTAAAACAGTGAAAGTCTCATTATAAAAAGTTCCTTAGGACATGTATAGTACCACTCACATGCAAAACGATGGCATTGCTACTGTAAGTCTTGGATGATGTCTTCGAAAGTTTTTGTTTAGTTTGACTCACTGGCTGAAACTCAAGGATATCCAGTTTGCAGCGATGTAAAACACAGAAAAGTAAAACTGAGAATGTTTGACATTTTTTGCTAGAATTTCCCAACATTTTCTGTCAGTTTGAAATCATCATTTGTTTACTTTACTTTTGTTCACTGCTTTCAGATGTCTGTCATTATGTCTACTTATAAAGTACCAAAATCTGGATGCATCTTCTCATTTAATGTTTTTTTTAATTTATTTTTTACGTTGTAGATGAACACTGACGACTTTAAAACTATAAAATAACGATAATGTGGTGAACAAAGCAAAGCGAAATATGTTTTATATTTTATATTCTTCAAAGTAGCCATCTTTTGCTTTGATGACAGCTTTTCACACTCTTGGCATCACCTGGCATGATTTTCCAACAGTTTTGAAGGCGTTCCAACATAGCTGAGAACTTTTTTTTGGCAGCTTTCCTTCACTTTGCAGTCCCTCACATCCCAAACCATCTCAATTGGGTTCAGGTCGGGCGATTGTGGAGGCCAGGTCACGTGATGCAGCACTCCATCACTCTCTCTTATCCAGGAGATGTGTTTTGGGTCATTGTCCTGTTGAAAACCCAACTGATGGTCCCACTAATCTCAAACCAGATGGGACGGCACGTCGCTGCAGAATGTTATGGTAGCCATGCTGGCCTTGAATTTTGAATAAATCGGCACAGTGTCATCAGTAAACCACCCTCACATCATCGCAACTTCTCCTTTGTGCTTCACGGTGGGAACCACACATGTAGACTGCAAGTCTCGCAAAGATATGGGCGGTTTGAACCAAAGATTTTGACTCATCAGACCAAAGTCCAGATTTCCACTGGTCTAATGTCCATACCTTGTGTATCTTGGTCCAAGTAATTCTCTTCTTTTTATTGGGCTCCCACGGTAGTGTTTTCTTTGCAGAAATGCAACCAATCCACCTCTGAACAGTTGATGTTGAGATGCGTCTGCTCCTTCAACTCCGTGAAGCATTTACGTGGGCTCTAATATGAGGTGCCATTAATTGGTGTTTCTAGGGTTGGTAATTGTAATGAACCTTATCCTCTGCAGCAGAGGTAACTCTTGGTCTTCCTTTCCCGGGGCAGTCCTCACGAGAGCCAGTTACATCATAGCGTTTGATGGGTTTTATGACTGCACTCGGAATCAAAGCTCATCAAAGCAAAAGGCGTCTAGAAGGATGTCAAGGTTCTCAGTGGTTACTTTGAACGTTATGAAATCTAAAATATATTTTGTTTGTCATCTTTACTATCCTCGGTGTTAATCTACAATGTAGAAAGTAATAAAAATAATGAACAACCCGTTGAAGGTAGATACTAAACTCTTCTTTTTTTAATCTCATCCCACATTGCTATCAGACTATCCACCAGGAAATCTATCAAATATTGCTGCGTCATTATCTGAAAAGAATACAGCCCAGCTGGCGAAGAAACACACTTCTCTAAAGAACATTGCAAGACAAACAACACAAACAGTTCCCACCCTCTCTTATCTGAGCAAACGGAGCATCAATTCACACAGCGGCAACGGCAAAAAGGAGGCAACTCATCAAATACAGCCGACTGGAAATGCAAACTAGCTGCTGCTGCGTGTGGAACAATATCCCTATGTGTACCCTTAACACGTGTCAGCGTAAGATTACTCATACGGGACTCCATTTGAAGAGGAAGCTACCGAGTTTAGTGACTGGGGCTGTGTTGGGGTTGATTATGAAGTCAGAAACGATGAATTATTAAAACAAATGGTACTCCAGATGTTTGCCCTGTCTTCATGACAAACGCTATCCTCTCTCAAGCATGGTGATGCGAGCTGAGCATAACACAAGCCTGAAAAATCCCTGTGGCCTTTCTCCCCTATGTGTGTGTGTGTGTGACAGTGTTACGTGTGGTTTCCATTCTCTGGAGGTACTGTCATGGTGATACATTAGCAGCCCTCAGTCATTTAGCATTGTAGAGTTAAAGCTTTAGCGTTAAACTGCTGGTATGAGGCGGGCAGGTACTACATATCCTGCTCATAATAAAGTTATGTTGTTGCACGTTATTAGGCTATTTAGGTGGGTTTAATATTCCACGGGGAGGTGGGTATTAAACCTTTTTTCTCTGTTCTAGTGCCGAAACAAGTAGTTCATCAGTCAAAATATACAAATATCTCGATTAAGTACTCGACGGATCATCCTTTAAGTTACTTACTGAGCTCAAATATACAAAAACATGTTACAATTTGTTGACTTTCTCTGATTAATTTTTTTGCCTGTGTCTAGCTGCGTCTTCTAACTTGTGACTTGTAACTAAAATTTCCTCCCGGAGAGATGACTAAAATCGTATCATTGCAAATTGCCTAACTTCAGGCTTTGGATAGTTGTTTGGAAACAAGCCATTGGAAAAATGTCACCATGGGCACCGTTTTCTGGCATTTCATAGACCAAATTAATCCCTTGACGGAAAAAGTAATCAACAGATAGAGAGAAGAATAAAAGATCAGTGTAATTACAGTAATTGTTCCTTGCAGCTCTACGCTGCTCCTCAGTCACAGAGTTGGTGGCTTTCTGTCATAGGGGAGAAAAACTGAATTTTTACAGCTGAGCATTAGCATGTGTTCTCCACTTTTACAAGTGGTATTAAAAGCTCTCTGACCACTTGTGTTCAGATTTCGATGCTTTTTATTGACTGTGGTTGCATTGTAAGCAACACCTTTTACAGATATGGCACTCCAGATACTCCACACATCATTTATTTTATAAATTTACATCATCATTAATATTACCGCATGATTTTTGGTTGATTTATTCAACATCCATTATTTGGACAGATACTTGACAATGAGAGTCAAATGGCTCTTGTGCTTTTACAGTAAAGAGAAGACTGTTGGCTGCGAGGAGATGGCGTTAAATAAATGTCGGGGTGCTTACACATTAGCGTGCATCAGATGGATTTTCATCCATTGTCTCATGGAACTCCAAGTGCACACTGAGCTGATGAAACCAAGTGGAAATCCAGCTCCCAACAGACCAAATGCACCAAAAGAAGAGAACAAGACTGCAATTAATACAAGTGTAGGTGGAGAAAAAAAATCGTATATGCTCTCCAAACAGGATTAAAATCACTGAACAGAGCATGCAATATTAAATTCACATTCTAGGGAAAATAAATCTGATGAGCGGGGTTTTTATCCACAAAGGGGATCTTCAGCATTTGACCAATCCTAAAGATTTAGAGCCAGGGTGCAGCATCTAGGGCGAAAGTCCAGTTCTGAGACCATTGCCTTTATCCGCGGTGGAGTATTTTTAACACTGCATGGCATTCTTTCACAAGAAGAGGTGTAAGAAAGGGCCTATAAAGTCAGAGCTTTTGGAGGTACTGTCCGGTTAAAACAGGAATGTGCTAACCTTCTTCCTTTCAGGCAACATCGCTAACTGCTCAGGGTTGACAGGTCTTGACTTTTTTTTTTTCCAGTACTCTAAATTCTCGAGATAATATTTTGCTTGTTTGCTGGAGGGGATACGCTGCATTGCAAGAATTTCATAGCATTCACATGCTATACAATAAAAATGATTTTCCTCTTGGAAATCTTCCACGAATCAGGTGACGCGCGAGTTTGGCGTCAACTTCAAAGATGAGCATACACCTCTCGTACATATTCATAATTCTAGGTGTGAAGGCTGCTCGAGGAACAAACAACAACAAATTCATTTAGCAGCAGGGCTGAATAAACTCCTACTGTTTCCATCAAAGCGCCTCTCAGTTTTCAGCTCTGCGTCTTACCTCAGAGACACGGCTGTAACACATGAAAAGCTTGCAGTCACGAAGAGCAGCAGCATCTCTAACTGTGTTTTGCTATGCCTCTTCCTCCTCTAACCCTGACTAAAACAAAATGACGGCTCGCCTTGTGATGCAGTCAGAGCTCACATTCTTTTTATATATATATATTTTTAAATCCAGCATCCTTTGATCCTTCGCTGGAGAGTTTTGTGTTTGCTCCTTCCAAGTGTTGAAGCTTTAAACACTGAAACAGGTACAGTACAATATCTAAGATGTGCTGAACGAGCAATTTACATTCTGACCAACCAATAAAGTCTCCCTCTTTCACGTGCCACTAAACAACTAACAAGCACAACACTTTGTCCTCCACAAATGTTGCAGAAAGACCGAAAGCACTCCACAGCAAAACACAACATCCTTTGAGAATTTCTGCAAACTCTAACCAGCAGTCCGACGCTTTCAAACCTCTAAATCTTGACATGTATCATCCATCTGTCCAACTTCTAGTCACACCAATCTCTTCTTTTGTTACAAATTTGGAACATTAATTGCAGCTCACACGTTTCTGCTTGTCTGAAATGCCGGAAAACAGTTTTGTTATTAGGTAATGTTAAAACGACGATGCCGTGCCTCAGAATGAAAGTGATTCTCTCACTCGTGCTAATGAACAGAGTTTATTTCAAAGAGAAATTGTTGAATGGATTCAGGATAAATCAAATTTGGAAATTAGTAATGCTTCTAAGTCGCCTTTAGAACACCAGAAGATGTTTTCCCAAGATGTACAGATGTGCATCCATATTCATATTTAGCCTCGCACAACATCATAACTAACATCTGTTCATCCAAACAGCTTGACCTGCGGGACATTCTGGTTTGTTCAACATTTGTCTTGCAAATGATTTTCCAGGAAAATGACACATGAATGCAAGACTGCTTAGCAAACTGGCCAGAAACCTCAAACGTACTGAACGCAGTCACACTGTCAGTAGCTAATTGGTTGACAGCAGCTCCTAAAATGCGAAAGTGAAGCCTTTCAGCGGCTGCAAAATGGTCCAAGAAGTACTGAAATACTTTACTTATATAATATGTAACATTTCTGCATTGATACGTCATGTTTATGTTGTATATTGTTGTTTAACAATGAAGACAACAACTCCCATGATCCCACACGACTTCACGACGCCATTAGTTTATGTGTTCTGTGATTGTTTTGATGTAAGAGACGCCTCAGAGGGAAAAATTCAAAATCAAGTATCCATAAGTCCTGAATTGCAAATTTTATATAATGTTGCCCCGATCCACCTGTTAAATTAATAATTACCTTAATAATTAATGATTGAGATACCTTAAGCCTATCAGAGCTGATCCAGGCATATTAAATGGATCACTATCTGTTAAAATGAAACCAAACCAATTGTATTCCTTTACTGTTCGCTAATGTGTTTTCTCCACCTCACCACCTCAGATGATCTGTGGTTCGATCCCTGGCTGCATGTCGAAGTGTCCTTGGGCAAGATACTGGACCCCAAACTGCCCCTGTAAGTCGCTTTGGATAAAAGCGTCAGCTTGAGTGACGAAATGTAAAATGTAGATGGATTACAGCGCTGGTCTTCTTCACGATAACGAGCAACTTTCTGCACAGCCGAGTGGAAAGTGTTAAAAGACTGTGTGAATGTGGAAAAAAAAAAGATTTGGTCTCACCAGTGAGTGACTCCACGTGTCGACTGTTTTTTTTTTTTTTAACGTTGACAATGATGGCTCAGTTATCTCTCCTCTCTCTTTCTCTCTAATTAGCAAAGAGCAGGGCACAAAACATTTAGTATAAGAGGTCATATCAGCTGTCACTAATTAATGCTAATTCTCAAAGAAACTTGATGACAAGCCACAATTAAAGTTGTCTTTGGTGAGTACTCTCTAAAGCCGGAGTGCATAAAGACTGTTCATAAGTGAAGAACCTCCGCTTTGTAGCTCTGCTCTAAACTCTGTTGTAAAAATTGTTTTATAGATTCATAATTTAATGTTGTGTACGTAATACCATTAAAACAGGACCTTCACGATTTGGATCAAGTAGCTTAAGGTGTCAGATTTAGTAGCTACAGCTGTTATGTAGCCTGCCAGATACATTTCATTAACGTTTAGGTAAATATAAGTATCGGAGCAGCACTGTACTGTATGAGCAGTTCGAGCCTTGACATCCCTGAATGAACGGTAGTGGAATTAGAGGTAACTTTTTCAAACTTGAAGTGTCTTGCCTGATGGACAAGGAGCGATTTCCAACTTTTAACACGCTTTTTTTAACTTTTGCATTCTTTGTACTTCAGACTTGAAATAAAAGCAGTGCATTTGTCTATATTTGAGCAACTCTTTGGAGAATACCGCTGAGATGTTGATTATACCGCAGAAATGCTTTGAAGCATTTTTATGGACATATTTTTGTACTCAGCTGTGAAAATTGTCTCCACTGGAAACCATTGTAACTGACATAAATTCAAGCTGACCACAGCTTCTGTATACTGTGAAGGAGTAAACTACAAAACTTCTTTTTTTTTTTTTAAAGACCTCATAAAACGAGGGTCTAAACTTCATGGGAAAGCAGTACTTCCTGGAAAATAGTTCTCCTCATGCTGCACTGATAGACATAAATAAAGTCAATAAAGCTATCACAACACTTAAATTAAACTATAATTCCCTCCATGACTGCTCTCCTATTGGTTTACACTTTTAATTGCGACTCTTTCGTTTCAACAGGATCCTGTTTGGCATTAAGAAAGCAAATAAGCAATTTTCTATTTAATGGGACCTTTCAATGTCACCATTCAAGAGTGAAAGGTTTTGGTTGGAGCATCACTTTTGACACAAAACTTCTATAAATGTGGCTACTTCACACGTCTGACGGATGGATGAAAATGCAGAACATTTAACACTTAATTATGAGTCTAAAAATCAATTTTAAGTTCAAAACTGTGGTCATCATCTCCGGTCTGGGCCTGTCTGGATACGAATCAGCATCGCTGGCCTATTGCACTGTTTCTTCCAGCCTGGTTAAGTTTAGATGAAGACTTGCTGTGTATGTGCAGAATCTACAAAAAAAATGTCAATAAGTTACAACATATTCCTTCATCTCTGACATCTCAGAGTGTATAAAGAGATGCTGATATGATAAAGCTTAAAGAAACATAGAAGGAATGAGAAACAGCTAATAATATCTGCACTTACTTTCATGGAAAAGGCAAAAATCCCCATCCACTTATCAGACTAATGACATTAACTAGGCGCATTCATGCTCCCCAGAATCCTTTTCTCTATGGTGTACCACCATCAGATATCTTTCAAAGCCTGACGCTGTGGGGTCTCCCCTTAGACAACATGGAGCCAACTGCACCCACTGAGACTTTTATTCCTGTTTTTTTTCATTTGGCTCAGTGATTTCCCAAGTTTTCGCAGCACACCCCATCCCATCCATTTTAAACAGCTCAGAACCACACATGCACCGCATGCGTATGCACATGCAAATCCCTTGTGACTATCACGGACAGCAAGAAGCATGAAAGGATGCTGCATTAATCTGACAACCAGTAAACGTTAGCTGACGTGTTGCAAATCCGTAGCTGTCGACCTCGCTGTAATTGAAACAGGAAGCGAGCGCTGACGTACCTCTCTCCTGTTTGAAAACTCTTATAAGACCCCAGCAGTGATGAAACTTTTTTTCAGCCCCCAAAGGTATGCGAAGTTACATTTGCATGAAAATCATCCAGATTGGTCTGGCAAGGTGTTCACATGGCAACAGCGATATCCAGCGTAGCTGGAGTTTAAAAGGTTGTCAGTGACACCTTTTGCCTTGAAGCTGCCACGGCTGCGTCTTGCGGTGCGTTAAATTACCAGCGATGTGCAGCCAAGATGGTGTGAGTGTTGTCTCGGCAACCAGCTTGTTGATGCTGACAGTTAATCCATGAAATACCGTAACCGCGTCGTGGGAAATGTTCCCAGAGCAGCTTAATCCCAGCATCCTTTGCCTCTGTATATTTACTAGAAATCTTTTTTTTTTTTAATAGGCATAGAAATATTATCAAGGGGGTTCCTTTATGTTCATGCTTTTGAAGAACACAGCAGAATAGAATACAGATTGCACTGCTTCCTCAGAAAGTACCTGTTATTTCCAAAATGTCCTACAGTTCTTCTAAATGATGATTCTTTGCTTGAATTATCAACCGAGCGTACGCTGTATGGGTGCAACAGCGGCACTAAAACTGCTTGCTTTTGACTGGAGTTCTGTTCCATGAAAGAATGGCTGCTATCATGGTAGGGATATTACTTTATTTAGAAGAAAGGGCAGCCAGAAAACATGGGGGTAAAAGCAGAAAACTTTAAAGTTATGTGTGGTGATGCGTTGTATCGCTTCTTAGTAAAATCACTTATATATGTGTGTAAATAACTTGTTAGCTGTCAGTGAGGTCAGGGTGAAGTAATCATTTCTTCACAGTAGGATTTATGGATAAAGTAATAAGTGACAACACACAATAGGCTCAAATGGCTAATTAAAAATGTCCAAAATTCACTCATTAAATGTTTTTTTTTTCTTTCTTGTTGGTAATAAAGTTTTGGCTGCTGTATTAGAATACATCATGTCCAAAATGGTACCAAAATGTCATTAGCTGTAATTAGTTATAACAGAACAAATTCCAATTTCGATCTTTGTTAGGTTATAAAGCCACCAGAGTGAAAGTGAATGCAATTACAGTGCGACTGTGATACCATCAAAACAAAGACAATGGCTCCGGGCAAGACAAAACGAGGCTAATTATATCAGGCTTTTGATGGAGATGGCGAGGTGCTGAAGGCTCATTCTTGCACCTTCCACGGTTTTCGCAATAAATAGACAGAGTTTAATTGCTCCGTGCTGAGGTTACTGTGCCAGTTTCCAGTCATGAAGACGAGGATTTTAAAGATCAGCGCGTCGTATTGTGGATGACATTTCTCTGTGTGTGATAATGAGACAAGACTTTAAAAGGAGCTTTGAGTGTATGATAATGCGCCGTTGTAACTATTTTCCAGACGGTCAGTTTTTAACTTGCATTGTTCATAAGACAGAAAATCTGAGGGGACTGCGAAACATAAACAAAACAGCACAGTTCTGTTGTCTGACTCGTGAAAATAGAAAATAGAATAGAGGAATCGTTAAAAAGGAGCCAGCAATCCAGCCTCCTCCTGTGCACTGAACTCTGTAGGGAGCTGCAATATGTGGTGTTATTATTAAAGCTGTAACTATTTACTCTGTGTGTGTGTGTGCGTGTGTGTGTGCACACAAGGATAAGCTTGATGAGTCAGACGTGCAATTTCTACAACTACATGTCTTACAGTGATTAGAACTAACTCTAGACAGCGCAATCTTAAAAATAATGTCCATTAACTGATCCTGAATGTCTGGAAAGTATGTGCTTAATCATAACACACTTTATTTATAGAAAACCTTCCATGCAGAAAATTATGCTGCTGCACAGGTTATGTCATAAAGTTCCTCCCTTTTCTATTGTTTTATTTATGACTAATTATGCAGTTTTAGCGTTTGCACAAGAACAAAACACAAAGAGAAAATGTCATTAATTCTGCAGATATTTGGTCCTAAATTTGGTCATCATGTTGAAAATTTGATGTGATGCTGGTGGGTTCGAAGCCCAGCTGGCTGCTTTCTCTGTAGAGTTTGCATGTTCTCACTCAATTCCCTCAATTTCATCTGGGATAGGTCCAGCCCCCCGCAACCTTGATAAGTGTAAGCGGTTACAGAAAATGGATGGATGGATGGATGGAGTAGGTTGAAGGTGACACATTATGCCAATTCCCCTAACGTAATTGACATTTTCACTTTCAAAGGTGTTTTAAAAAACCTGGACAGAGGGTACTAGAGGGAGAGAATTCCATAACTTGAGGCAGCCTCACTGTAGAAATAGATCCTTTGCAGTAAATCCTCACTATTGATCCTGTTCCCAGAAGACCACAATGGTCTGGACCAGTTATATGGATTTTAGGTCTTGGGTGTGCCAGATGAGATCATGTTTGCCACATCCAACCGAAAGCACTTGTGTCCTGCCATTGTTCACGTACACTGCCTTTAATTTGACAGCAAAGGGGGACAACAGAGACACATATGTCCCTTTAAAAAGATATCGCCCTCATGTACGATGAATAATTCAGATGGAATAATCCCATCGAGGTTCCTCTGAGGTGGGACCAGTGTCTCGCCTCCTCCAGCAGTAGGACAGCCAGGAAGCTTATACATAAAAGATGAAAGGTTTGATAGCCTCCATTGGATTCAGTGGCTGGGATGGTGTGTTGTAGACTTTAGAGTCATGGCCTGGCTTGGCTGCTTGCAGCTTGTGAACTGCCCACAGCCTTTTGGGTCTGCCGGCATGGGGCTTTCTCTCTAATATCTGTGACATATGCAACCCAGCTCTGCTCTGCAGTCAGAGGGGGGGGGGAGGTATAAATAGCAACAACATGGATGCAGGAAAAAAATGAGACCTCACTGAAACCCCTCGGCTTCTGGCCAATTCACTCCAAGCCTGCAGGAATGGTGCAGCGAGGAATGAAAATAGAATAATTCTTTAGGTCACATTGTGCTGCTGCTCTATTTGTGTTTATCAAGATTTCTAAAGTGTGTCATCACCTATTTTTTCTCCCTAAACCACCTATTGTCTAATTTCACAGCAGCGTCTGCAATTAGTAGCTAAATTCGGCTCTTTAATTTGCCGTTTTTTTTATATATATATATATATATATTGTTGTTACATGCAGCTAAGTCTCATCTTCACCGCGAGGGAACAGACAGATCCGTTCGAGTGGAGCCAAACCTGCTGCCTGCCCAATCGCCTGACACAAACATGATAACATTTCACTGGAGCACATCAAAGATTGGCATATTTTGACTTTCTAAAACAGGAGTAACATGCACAGCGCTGATATGCTCAAAAGAAAGGAAACCTGTGGCGAGATGTGGAGCTATCGGCCTGTCTTGTTAACCTTCTTACCCTCCGTGGTTACCCCGAGGGTAAATGTGCACTACTAAAAAGACATAAAGGCCAACAGTTTGGTTCAAGGCATTTGTCTTTTGATTAACTGTCAAGAAAAGTCTATCTGTGGAGAGACCGATATAACTAGCCATCAATTCAATCATGAACTCCATCGCTACAGAGTTGCAAAGTCGATGGATTAAATCCCAGTTGGTACCAAAATGGGCCACTGAGTGTTCATATTGATTTATACACAGTAGCTCTGGGTTTACAAGAAATCTGTCAGCAGAAGATCTGATGGATGTTAAAACAGTACCAAATCTATTAAGAGAAAATGAAACGAAATAGAACTTTGACTCAGAAGATGCAACAAAATCATTAAGAGCCACAAGGCACAAAGCCTCTCTAACGCATTTATCATTTAAATTCCAGGTTTGATTTTCTAGCAAAAAAAACAACAACAACATGCAAATTAAACAAAGGCCACAGGACAGTGATAGTCTGCTATTAATTGTGAATGGGACCTGGCTTTTTTGCAGCCTGGCACCACCTGCTGAGCTACATAAATTTAAAAAAAAAGGCACCCAGCAGCACCACGGAGAAGAGTTGAGAACATCTTAACTTTATGCAAATGTCTTCTGATGCAACGTGAGCAACAACCCTCAACAGTGAGCTGTGCTCTTTTGAATGCCAGCAGAAACAGTTGTTTACTAATCTACTCCATAAGAGGAGTTGGGATCACATCCAGTGGAGATGGAGGGCCACAATGCCAATCAGTCTTGCCAGCATTGCGGTATTAAAAGATTTTCAACAATGCATACATAACACAAGGCAAAAAAAAACAACAAAAACAAAGCTATTTGAGGTGTGCTCGGGAAAACAAACTGTGCAGTGGGAAATCAGCTGCTTCCTCATGTGCTGCTCAAACTGAGTATGTAAATGATTTGCTCAAAGGTCCAGTGTGTGAGATTTAAGGGGCTCTATATACAAAACAATACACATTAGCGTATAATCACTATGTGTTTTTAATACCATGAATGAAACCTTTTATATCAACACAGTCCGCCATATTGTTATTACAGAACAGACAAACTAACAGTGCAAAACATATGGCCTTTGGCTTTTTTCATGTGTTTTGTTCCCACTGTAGTTTTTCCTTTACACTAAGAAGAAGAGGGCTGCACACGTCTTAAATCCTACAATACAACGTACCAGAACTATCGCTTTGTGTCAAGGTAGCGACAAAATAATACCTTGTGCTCGTACGTGTGAATGCAGAGTTACAGTAATGAGCCTGAAGCGAAGCTGTCCACTCCACTGTGGTGCTGATTACTATTTTTCACACGACAGCTCATTTTCTTTTTCTTCCACGTCTCCAAGGAACGCATACGACATGTCGACCCTATCTTCTTATCTTTGTTTTTCCTTCGTATGCTACTAATAATACAGTATGGTTAGTGTCAAAGAGGCATGGCAAAACATGGTTGCAGTTAAAAATGTATGAACGCTGACTCTACTCACTTCAGCTTCCCCGCACTGTCAAAAGCCGTGTCACCGTCCAATGATCCTTTTGCTCACATTTGTCAAACCAGTCCATCAATCCTTTTCTTTAGATACCGTTGTAATCCTGCCATTCTGTCATTTAGACTCACTATTACGTGATCCACCACTGGCACACCGTCACAATGAAAGGTTTAACTGAACCATCAACCACCTGCTGGTTTTCTGCAACCACCGCCGCTATCCAGTGGGACCATGTCTTACATCTAAGTCTAATGAATGGATCCATGGGGTAAGGGTGAGACATCTATCGATTTCCCCACATCTCTAAGTTCTTGGAGCTAGCTAGCTGACAGTGACAGCAACTGTTTCTTTTTACTACCTGTTGGTTAAGTGTTGACATGTAGAATTTACAAGCCAATTGGTGTTGAATTATTAGATTTAAACCGTGGTAAAATAGCCCTATAACACATAAAAGCCTGTTCCATACACACAGCATATGGCGAGGTATCAGGTGAGACTCCCTGGTGGTTGGGAGATGGAAATATACACCATTACAGATAATTAGGAGCTTTTTTATTCACTGTATTCTGGGACAGTAATCATTGTAATCAGCAGTAATCACCATGCCCAGCCTCAATTCAGCCTTAAAAACTTCAGGGAATCATTTTTTTTTTCCCATCTGCAATTACAGACCAGCATTTCTACAGCTCTAAACACTTCTGTAGTCTAGACTGATGACTTTTATCCGCATGTGTCACCTGGAGACAGGTGACAAATTAAAGGAAAATATGTGAATAAATGAGTGGGGTACAGTTAAGCAATTAACATTCAGTCAAGATAAAAACGCTGAGCAGACCCAGTTCTGATTTTGTATCAAGAAGAAAAGATCTGAGTGAGTATGAAAGAGGATTCATTGTTGGGGTATGGATGGCAGGAGCGTCAACTGGCTTGTGTTTCAACAGGAATAATGACTCGATGCATTCAGATCCACGGTAGGAATTGTGGTCATAATCGTGATGACTAGGAATGTCACTGCCGTAAGTGATCAGATTTCAGCCTGTCGACAATTACGTGGGATGTTATAGTAGGGTTGCGGTGCATAAACCCCTCATTACAAAGATGAATGCATATTTGAGAGTTCAGTGGAGCAAAAAACCATCAGCACTGGTCTACAGAGATGTGGAAAAAATTGATCTGGTCAGATGAGTCATCCTTCGCCATATTCTTGGCAAGTTGAGGGAATGCCTGTGTGGCGTACACTACGAGAACGGTACAGGCCTGAATGCCTCTATGAACCGATATCTGCATATGAATGAAAAATCTGCAGGCAAGGGACCAAGTTTTCGGCACCTGATGGATTCTGTGTTCTGTTTGTAGTCCGAGAAGTATTGGCCAGTCACGTTTGAGCGGGCTTTGGTAGCAACAGTCCATGTGGCAGAACGCATTGGCTTAAATTGCAACCCGGGCGCATCGGCTGTCGTCTGACAACGATGTAGCTCGATGTGAAGTTATCTGCATTCATATGCAGATATCAGTTTATAGAGATCAGCAGACATATCTCTGGATTTGGTTTAACTTGTTTCCTAAGATGGAAGGGCCACAGCAAGAGAATACAAAGTGATCACATGTACCCAACGATGGGACATTTCTATCCTGATGGGTGGTCTCTTCCAAGATAACAATGCCCCAATCCATAAAGGGCACGAAGGGTCACCGACTGGTTTGATGAGTATGATAACAACTTGACTCATGCTATGGCCTTTGCAGTCACCAGATCTCAACCCAAATGAACTCCTGTGTAGCACCAAAGTGTGAAAACGCACTCTCCACCATCATCAAAACACCCAACGACGCAATATCTTATAGAAGAATGCTGTTTTCTCTTCAACAGACTTGCAGAATCAATGCAGAGGTGCATTGAAGCTGACCTGACAGCACACAGTGGCCCAACACCGTACTGAAACACTTTATTTTGGTTTTTCCTTTAATCTGTCATCCATCTGTATGTTTTTATTTTTGTCAAAAAGGCTACAAAGTTCTGTCTTGGAACCTTTCCTGCTGTCATGTGATTTGGAGTTTTGGTGTTGTCATCTATTTTTATTTCATGTTGAGATTTTCCTATTGTACCATTGCCAGATTGACTTTTGACAACCGTAAGAGAAGTGGCAAGAACCTGTCTCATCCTCTTGTGGGTTTTATGTGTAAATGGAGGGACACACACAGTAGTTATTGTACTGTTAGCTCGCTGAGAAGAAGCGAGAATTACCTCATTCTCAAAACCCGGCACAGTTTTGAGTCTTATTTCTTGATCCTGTGAGTGCAGAAACTGGTGTCTGTGTTTCTTTTCCATGAAGAGATTCAAACCATCAATTAATTAAAATAAAACTAAAAAGTGTTGTATGTGTGGCCAAAGAATTAGATAGGTATGACCCTTTGTGCTCCACTATTTTTGAAAGACTATTAAAAAAACATAAACCGAGCACACCCCTTCACTGGGTGACCAGTTCTTTCCTGCAGCTGTGAATACTGAATAGCAGGCCCAGACTTGCCATCAGGAGCACTGGGAATATTCCCAGTGGCCTAGCCAGCTGATTTAACTACCAGAGCTTCATGATGATCAACAGAAGTCCAGTCAGAGCTGTGAGTAAACGCCAAGTGCATAACAAACACTCCCAAAGTGCACAAAATTATATAGTATTTATTAATATTCATACATGTAGCTTTAATTCTGGAGGTGCGATTGAGTGATATGAAAATATGTTACTGACAAAAACAAAAATCTCAACTAAATGGCTATAGTATACATAAAATGTGTGGTGACTGGCCTCCACTAACATTAGAGTCCAAGCTGTTGAAATTCCTTTAAATTAAACTAACAACAAAACTATATAATTTGCGATACATAATGAGTGTCCCAGACAAGTTTGGGAAGTTGGAAATCATTCAGATGAACACATAGCTTTCATGGGATCTGTAACAGGAAACCTATAGAATACCACCAGTCTAAATTAATCTTTAAGTATAACAAAATAAAGTAAATAATCTCCATTGTAAACTCAGACAGTATGCATTTTGGCCATTTTAAAAACACACACACTTGTCTGACTGATGCTCCTGCAGATTATTTGGCCTCTTTATAGTTCTGATAGTTAACTAAAGTTAACTAAAAAAACAAACAAAACATTTTATGTGACAAATAGAAATGACCTAGGTTCATTGGCATTCACACTTGTAGCAGTGTAGGTAATTGAAATTTCAAAGTGTTTACATTACGTTGTCTATATCCCGTACTTTTGGTCAGGGTTTTAGAGGACAGCGCGGTAAAACAGCTGCTGATTACTGTCGCTTTTCCACTGTTAATAAAGGCCCGGCTGTACAAGAGGCCCCTTGTTTGAGAAACATTCTTTTTTTTTCTTTTCAGCTGTGAGCAATTGTAGAAATTGAGCAATTTCAAAGACGCCAATTTTGCTGTTCATAACGCACCTATTTCAGCTTTCACAATATATATTTTTCCTTACAGAAAGTAGTGTTCAACAACAGAAAAGGCAGCTGCAGCCACGACGTGTACTGATCCAGAAAAGATGCTCGGATAGGTGACCTCTGTGATGACCTCTGTATTACCACGCTGCTCTGTGTGGCGTAGCAGAAAATCTGAAATGCTCCTGAAGGTCCTGTCTTCAAATTTTGACTAAAATCCACAGTTTAACTTTACAATCACCAGTTTTGCAGTGCAAGTGTTTTGAACTTTCCTGATATTCATGCAAGTTACAGTTTCACAGATGCCAGCCCTATGGAAGCACATCTTGGACGTGGAAACTGATGCAACAGCTAGAAAACATGGTTTGTAATTGGGATAAATACTGACAACATGATATTTAACCAGGAGACAGACAGTGGAACCGGTTACCAGATTAGATTCTGCATTTGTCACACATGTCACAGTAAGGCAAGCTTTAGCACAAGTCACAGCATTTATAAAAAAGGTTGGAGTCAGCTTTCAGTAGTTTAGTAAATCCTGTTTAACTGATCGGCTTTTATTGTGTAGCTGGATTTGCTGACTTATTCAGAAAAGATAGCGATAATCCGCTGACTCTGTTCGATAGAAGTTGCTCTTCATCTAGATTTGGACACATTGTCACTTATTTTTTTTGTCTGCGGATCAGTTCCACATTTTGTGAGAGAGAAATGCCAAAAAAAAAGAAGCTTATTGCAGTTTGGACAAACCTCAAACCTCTGACACATAAGCAATGTCTTTTTACAGTGCCAACACTGATGAAACTCTTTTCTGCATCATAGGCTTGGATAACTGTTGCTCACAGTACAACACACTGCAGGTATCCCACCCACACTGAAATGCAACCTCATTTAAGACAGAGTATCTATCTATGGAAACAACAATTTCACTCTTGTCAACTACAATTTTGTTGTCAACATGTCGCGTCTGCATTCAAAGACAGAGTGAATGATTCATTAGTTATTCATTAGCTTATTCCCTATCAGGCCAAGAGATGATTAGCTCAATCGCTCTCTTTTCTGTGGATGTGGTTAACTTAGCTTAGCATAAAGATTGGAAGCAGGAGAAGCAACTGGCTCTATGCAAACATTAGGTTAGGCTCACTAATCAACACTTCATATGTGTCTCCGTCATCGGTACAGAAAGGAGTTTGCAGGTACAATCAACACAAAACAGGAACTTGTTTTTACACTTCATTTGTTGTATGGAATAAATAAGACATTACATGTTAATTGGTGAGCTCCTCGTGGCTCTTGCTTCATATTAACAGGCGAAATAAAACGTACCTGTCAAAAAAAATATTCCTTTGAATATAATTTACAGTTCCCTCAGCTGTTTCTTTCAACCGATAAAAGGGAGGACAATCAAAGAGTTCTTCCAAAAGGTGTCATTAAAGTCGAGACTTGTTTATTATTGCTGCATTGCATTCTGGTCAATTTTCCATTGCTGTTGTTGTTGTAATTTCTCTGCGTTTTCTTTCTTACAGTCTATTTCTCCCCGTCTGGTTGCCAAACATCTGTGCAAACTGTCAGCACTAGAAAAAAAAAAAAAAAAAAACACATCAATCTGATTCTGACGGACTGACACGGAAACCTGACATGTTAATGTTTTGACATTTTAGGCGTTTTGCTCAGCAATTAAACTTGACATATCTCGATGTACACTTTACATTTACATAACATTAGTCCAGTTATTCACGGTAACAATATAGACCAAGAAATGCAGCGTGCATCAGTTATCTTTCCTTGTGGGACAGTGGCGAGGTGCTTCAGGGTGGATGTCTGCTTTAAATTGGGTTGTTTGATTGGAATCGACAGGAGAGTCAATTAAATGTTAATTAAAGGACCACTTCAGTCCTAAAACCAGCCTGCAGTGTTGTCAGCCTATATGTTTCAAATAATTAGCCTAAAAGGCTGATAGGAGGCATGTTTATAGATCTCAGACATATCAGGATCAAGGCTGTATTTGTTGTTACCATTCAACTGTTTAACGTTAATGATTTTCGGTAAGAGACTCAATGTAGAAGAGAGGGATCTATACTGACTAGGCATGTTCACAGATAGCTGGGTTTCTGTTTGTCGTAATGTTGTTTATATAATTTAAATAACCTATAAATTATAATCAACTTGGAGGGAAAAAAAAATAATGGTCAGAATATTGAAACAAAAAAGAGCAAACACACAAGAAAGAAACAAGATATGAAACACTACTTGAAATTACTTGAAAACTCTTGATACTTGATAATGACATATGGCAGTTAGCTAAACCAGATTTCAGGTAGGTAGGTTAGTAATCAAGTATATATGTCATGTCAGCTGGTCTAGCAATCCTGAAGAAATAAAGAGAGACCTTTTCTTTTCTTTTATTTTCTTTATGCTTGACATTAAGGGAAAGGTCATGTTGCTACATAAATCAAAAGGCTTTCTCTGTACACTGGTCATTACAGGACATCTCAGACCCAGCTAGTCTGGCTCGACTCAAAATTTTCAGACTTGAAAATTGCTCAAAGCGGCGGCACAGTGGTGCATTGGTTAGTACTGTTGCCACACACACAGCATGAAGGCTCCATGTTCTCCATGTGTTTGCGCAGGTTCTCTTCGGGTAATCCGGCTTGCTCCTACAGTCCAAAGACATGCACTTAATAGGTTAATTAGTGACTCTAAATTGTCCGTAGGTGTGAAAGTGAGCGTGAAGAACTGACTCGACTTGTTCAGTGTGTGCGCCCAGAGCCCATGGGGGATTCCCATTGGCAGCTGGGATTGGTTCCAGCCCCCATGACCCTGATCAGGATAAGCGGTTAGATGGTCGCTCAAAGGGTCTTGTTCAACTTTCACCAACTTAACCTATAGGTCCATCTGAAACAGACTCATGGAAAACCGACTCTAATATCCATCTATCCATTCTCCATAATCCTTATCAGGGTCACAGGGGGCTGGAGTCAATCCCAGCTGGCATTGGGCGAGAGGTGGGGTACACCCTGGACAAGTCGCCAGTTCATCACAGGGCTGACACATGGAGAATGTGAAGAGTCACTATGCCAGAGTTTGAACCAGGAACCTTCTTGCTGTGAAGCTAACCACTGCACCATGATGCCGCTACTACTCTGCGCATAAATACGTAAAAGAAAACACCAGACCCGAAGAATCCAAGGACAGTCAGACTCTGTTCAAACAGACCAGATATAATTAGATGCCACTCAAAATTAGGTCAACCAGCACACATCCAAATAGAGATGAACACCAAAACTGGCAGCGGCATGATGTGGCACCAATTAATGAGCAATCACAGTTGAAAGGAGTGGCAAAACATGTCATATTCCTCTACAATTCATATTTCACAATCCTGGTCTGGTGTCAAAAATACAGTTTTTTTATCAGGTGATGAATATGACATACCTTGTGATCAGAGCTGGACAAGACTCGCAAGTCTACTTGGATTAACTCGACTATTTGACATATTGACACAAAGTCTTGAAACTTGCTGCAATTCAAGGGGGCCCTGCCCGACCAAATTACACTGAGATCTGACTCTGGACCTTAATCGGACCTTGTCCAAATTGTATTCAGTTATTAGTTAGTAGATTTGAAGACCACTAGTTAACCTTGTTACCTTGTTGGTTCTTAGGCTAGATGCTAGATTTGATGAAAAAATAAGCAAAGTCAGAGAACCTGTCATGCACCAAATTCCATGGTAATCCATGTTATAGTTTGCCAGGTATTTCATAAAATATCATACATGCATTTCCAAGAACTGAGCACGCTTTTAGCAGTCTGATGAGGAGAGTTTAAAGCGACTGAAGTGCCAGCGTGTGTTTGAAGTCGAGATAGTCGACTCTGACGGATCAACAAACTCAACATGTATCCACAGTGGGATACCAAAATACAAACTGATAATCACCATTAGAAGAATTTTAAATCTAAATCAACACTGGGACAGAGGGGGGTCTGAGTAATGAGGTTGACAATCTGGGTTCCAATGTAGGATGAGAAACTAGGTCAGCCCCCTTCTGGACAAACTAACTTTATTCAATAAATCACAGAAGTTTCCCCCACAATGTAAGGAATCCTGCTGAAGAAAAGTTCAGACTCTTGACAAATATGCAAATATCTTAACAATTAGCTGAGCTTTGTTCCCCTCTATCAGCACACAGCGGGGGTTATTAGGATGTTTCTTTCTTTTCATCGCAGACTGGATCACATCCAGATAAGGACGTCTGAGTGGAGGCTGCAATCGTCTGCCTTTCCTACATCAAGTGCATCCATTATTCTGGTGAAAGCTTACGAGAGGAGATACTGAAATCTATTTTCTAATGTAAACCATCTGTTGTTTGTAAATCACTGCCTGACTGGAAAGACTGGTTCCAGTGTCCAGCCAAAGACACTGGCAGAGCCCTGTCTTTCTCACTCAGTGCTATCGACACTAATTGGAACACAACATTGCCCTTTTTTTTTTCCTCCAGCCATTTTACCAGCATCACAATATGTTCCTCCACAATTTATGCAATCAAACAGATGAAATATGGTATAGAGCTCAGCGCACGACGTGATTGCATACACTATACATAAATCATCTCGAATAATCACTGACCCAATCAGCCACAGAGGCTCCAGCACAGCTTCTGCTAGACGGGTAATCATGGGCTGTTTCTGTCATTTATTAGACTTAACTTTTCCACTTTTTTTTTTTTTAAACCTTATAGTTGCTGTAACTTTGCCTGCAGATGCTCTGTGAAGCCATCTGGGTTACAGGGCCATGAAAGCAGCGCAAGGGTGTGCAAAGTGTTAAATAGGTCAAAACAGAAGCATCCTCTCCAGCACTCACAGGTCCGGTTGTTTTTTCTTCCCATTGGATTAGCCTCCCGTTTCCCACACTATCTGGATGCAGCACCTCGACCCTTGGAGCTTGGAAAGCATAGGGAGAGCAGCTTGGAGTAGGAGTGTGTGGGCATGTGTGTGTGTGTGTGTGCGTGCGTATCAAGTAAAAAGTGAGGTTGTGTATCCTGTATGGCCTCCAGCCTTGAATCTTGGACAGCTTCACCTCGGCAGTGTCGGCCAAACTGCCCTGCCTTCATTCATACAGAGCCAGTAGCACACCGAGCCAAGCACTCTAGAAAATAAAACCACACACACACACACAGCATTCTGCCGATATGAGTCTCAACACCCAGTGCTGCTTATTTGGGATTCAGGCTGCTGGTGTTTGTGCCAGTATCTTAGAATTTGAATATTTTCATGCCAGAAAAGTAAAAAAAAAGGACTCAGTGTTTCACCCCAATATTGTACTTTTGTGCATGGTGGAAGAGCATTGGGGCATCATGATCAGCTCCAATGAGAATTTAATGTGAATCTCTTACAGTAAATACTGACTTGCAGCTCACCGCTTGGATATGAACCTAAAAAAATGTCACAAAATTAATAGAAAAAAGTTTGAAACGATGCATTTTTTTTTTTATTGCAGGTTCCACTTGACTGAAACTAAAAACAAGTCTCTCTTTGTCTTTGTACTTCTACCCTCAGCCTCTGCTTTAAGCTGAGGGCACTAAAGGAAGAAGGTGCACGTTTTTTTTTTTTGTTTTTTTTTTTCCCAGACTGCAGAGAAAGAAGTGAGCAAAGTTATCCTATGACACTGGCAACGCACCTCGAACCCTCTCCACAGGGTTAACATTACAGCAGCAGTCCATCGGCTTTATCTCTCTATCAGGACATCCACGTTTATCTTTGATTATGGGTGCTCACACCTGATGTCCATTAACCACCAGTTGTCGGGATTTCCACAGCACCTGATATCTTTGGAAGCAGTCGAAGTGTTGTAGAGAAATCAGACGCTCGAGTGTGTCCAGGAAAGAGCCCGAGCATCTGCTGCCTGGGACAAATTAAATGTGGAGTAATTATGAGAGGAGGCTCCCCGGAGTGTTCTGCCTCAGCATCCCAGCTAATACTGTGACACGGAAAAGGTGTGGCGGTGCGTGGCTTTGCTCACACTAACTAATGAAACAAAGAGCGTGCGTGCGTGCGTGCGTGACACAGAAGACAAAGACATTTCTGAACTTGAGCAGCGCGACTAATGTGAGGAGAAAAAAACAAAAGATTTGCCAGCGTGCTGTGTGTGTCATTACCTCGAAAAAGAAAGGCTTTGCTGATGTTGTGAAGCCCCGCCACTTGGGTAATTCCATAGGTGGCATTTGCCAGGTCAAGTTCATTGATGATATCAATCTGGTAGTCTTGATCTGATCCGAAAGCCAAAGCTGAGGGAGAGAAATGAAGGTTAGATGGTGTGTGTGTGTGTGTGTGTGTGTGGGTTCACAGCCTGCTGAGAGGATTTATTTTAAAACTCAAATTCATTTTTAAAAACAGACATGCTCACTGCTTATGTGCATTCCACTACTTTAAAAAAATGGCTGGTTTGCTGGGGAGTCACGCAGTTTTAATATAAACGCGAACGCTGCCCACTAAAATGCACCGTTATCCGCCCGCAGCCAACACCTGTGTTCTCCACGGGCTGCAAGGCGCACTGTGCGCACACGTTAAAGCAAAAGGTGTCATCTCTTCTACGCTGATGTGCATCCTGGTTATTTTCAAACATGAACTCCACAAAACTGGAGCTGGTTAAAGAATAACACGCTGCAGTCCAGAGACGTTATCAAAGAGACAGAGAGAAATATCTGACATTCTTGCGCGCGCAAGGTGCAAACAGTGGAGCGTAAAAAAGATGCTAAGAAGCGTGTGTCACTCGCAACTAAATTCCTCACTGCCATAACAGTGTGTGAGTGTCCTACTCACCTGGTTTGGTAAAAAAGAAAAGGGAAAACAAAGTCACGTAAATATCCATTTGTGTTGGAGTTTCGCTGTACAGAGTCCTCAGTCGTGCGCTCTGCTGCTATCCACACCAACCCGCTCAGGTCCGTCTGGCGCTGTGTGCGCTGCTCTCACTTCGCCTGGATGTGAAGGAACAGAGGAACGGTCCACAAACACAGGAGCAGGGGTTTTCTCACTGCGAAATCTGATCCGTTTATAAGGTTTTAATGCGTCCGAGCAGTCGGTGCACGGCATCGAGGGCGATATGCGTGCGCGTTTATTCGGGATCTATTTAAAACCGGACTGCAGGCGGAGATTTGGAGAATATTCGCGACCATTTATCTGTAAAGTTCCCCCCGTTCAGAGCACAGAAACTTCCAATTTTGGAGGTGAGAAAAATGCTTTTCAAAGGAAAGTCGGTGAGTGGATGATATGGGAATTCTCTGCAATAGATAGGTGGGCTGCTCTCATTTGTCACAGCAGAGATTATTCAAAGAATTTTCCAGTCTCACGGGACAAATTAACAACGCCGAGGACGACAAAGAACAGGTTTTATGAACTGTGTGAAAACACTGCACCTTGCACAAGTTTGCATTGTGTGAGGAATCTGTCTAATAGCACAGACACATAAAGGGAGTCCTGCATCTCTTCTGTGCTTCCTACAGCATCTCCCCCCCACCCATCACTTCCTCCAGCTCCTAAATCGACTTCTCCTCCTCCCATCTCCTCCTTGCCTCAGAGAATCCCTGGGATTTATAAGCACTGCTGCCACAGTCCTCTTTCCTCTGGGGCCTGTCCTTATTGAGAACCATTAATCATACCCTTCTCCTGCCTGCCTCTAATTTGTGTACATTGTCAGGTTGTCTGGGTTACCTGCATCAACACAAACTGGTAAAAAGAGAGAGAGAGAGAGAATGTCTGCTTAGAGATTATGGCAGTTACACAGTATGCACCGCCTGCTCCTCTCCGCACAAGTGTGTTCTACACCAGGGATGGTGTGATGTCTGCTTTGGGATGCAGGTCACTGTTCCACACTCTCAAATTAGACTGTAAACAATAGCAGCATTTGGCAAGCCTATCCACTGATCCAGAACCGAAAAAATCTTGAAGGGGAAAAAAAAAAAAAACACATTATTTGAAATTACAGGTTGCAGAGCAGTGAGGGGGAAAGGGAGGAAAGTGGAATTTAAACTGTTTTTTGGGCAGGCGCTGAGCTTTACAAGTAACACTCGGGATAAAGGACAGAAGGTGGAAAGACCACTGTTTTTAAAATCTCAGTTTTCTGGTTCTTGTGCACTTTCCCTCTCATCATAAACACAAACATCATTGAAGCCGTGCATGTACTTAAAGGCTCCTGTTAGTACCCACAGCCAGCCAAGGAAAACATGGCTGCTCATGTACTGGTAATGCTGTTCAAAAGCATAGACAGTATAAAACATGGACGTCATATCCTTCACTCACCCACACTTTTCTGATGAGCCGTTGTGAGTGCGTTGCTTCTGACCACCGCCATCTTGGCAGTCTCTGCCTCCACCAGCTCACGGCTAATCCAGAAATGGGCTCCAAAGATGAGAGGCATGGGTGGACCTGAGGTGGGCTGAATGAAGCCCAGTCGCTCAAACAAGCCGGTGATGGCACCCACCTGTCAATCAAAGCAACCATACCCTAAATTATGCAAGTGTTATGATATATTCATATAATTTGAATGGTTGGGTTATGTAGAAAGTCAGTCTCAGTACAGAAAATTAGCTATAGAGACCAAAACTGTTTGGTTTGTACCAGGCTGAGAATATGTTTATTTCTGCACATTATAATATGGAGGTTGCTGCTGGGTTAAAAGACACCTTGACATCTAGAACTGGGCTAAATTTGGGTGTAGTTAAACGTCTGTATAACTGTTGTTTGGACAGCATTTCCATTCACATGTAGTTAAGACCTGCTTTGTAATTAATGCTGTTGAAACAATGCATGTTTGTAACCTAGGACATCTGAAAAACATTCACTTTGCAGCAAAAGTTCCACAGTTGCAAACAAGACACCCAGACCAAGTATACTAATGAAACTCAGTCAGACAGACTTACTCTTTCTTGCTCTTATTTATGCTTTTTTTCTTTCCTGCCTGCCTCAGACTCATTCAGGTGTTTCCCTATTCTCTTGAACCCATCTGATTTCGCCATGACCTCTGTGCAGACATCTTGTTGCTGTCAGAATTTTTAAAATGTTCCTTTCTGTGTCTTTGTCACTTGTCATTTCATTGTCCAGTTGATGTGACTGACCTCCACTTCTAGTTGGAGAATATTCTCTCTTGTTCAAAGGGTTTAAAGGGTAACCTTTTCTTATGTTTGTCTGTCAAAGTGAGTAATTTAGTTTTAAATTCCAGGAGCGTGGTGTTTTTGTGGGAAAATAAGGTAACGTGCACCTTATGTTTCTACCAAAGTTAGCCTTTATGACATCTTTTCAGGTTTCAGGATCTTGTGGTCAAATTCAAATAATTGATGATGTCACTCCATGGAATAGAATAGATACTTTATTGGTCCCTTGATGGAAAATTCGTATTTCACTCAAGTTTTTACATGCATTTAACCCGAAATACAACCACACACACACAAAGAGCTCATAGGCATGCTCAGAGATGTTGAAGTGATGGGCATCCACGCATAGTGGCACCTTAGGAGCAGTTAGTGGTTCGGTACCTTGCTCAAGGGGCACCTCTGCAGTGCCCATGGAGAGGTTAACTGGCACCTCTCCAGCGACCAGTCCACCCTCCATACTCGAATCAGCCACCATCCGGTTCCCAAGCCAAATCTGTACGGACTAAGCTATCGCCGACCTCGATTGTTTTCTTGCTGATGAGAAAACTCTCACATTGGTTACCTTGGAACGCAATTACAGATGTCATCAGAGACGGACTCAGAGTACTTTACAGCTCTGTGTCCATGCAGTTAACTCAGGCATCCTGGTCCATCCATCCGATCATCCAACAACGACTCATGGGACTTTCCTATGTGGTCTTAATGACATGACAACCCAATAAAAAAAAGATGATTTCCCAGTAGGCTCTATTCAGCAAAGACTCTTTCATTTAATGAAGATGGTGGAATATCTTTGTGAAAAACTATGTACCATCCCTCCAGTAGAGTTCCAGAGAGACTATGACAAAAAGCACGGTTTACATTGTTGACACATGCTTTCGTGATTCAGAGCGGTACCAAACCTGAAGCGAACAAACAGTGAGCAAGAAAGAGACACACTGAGAGAGGGCGACAGAGAAAGCTGGTTGATTGGCAGCGATGAAAATTGCAGGATTGCAGTGCTGCCTAGATGTTTTCAATCTGTACTTGTCAACGCGTTACAATGCCCCGGCAATCGTCCCGCAGTCAGACACTGTGAGGACACCAGAAGAGGTGCAACCAGCGGACATTTCCTTAACAGGAAACAAGCGAGCAAGACACCCAATTGTGTACACAAACAGAAGTGACCTCAAAAACAGAAATCAGAAATCTCATTTGCTCTGGGTCTGAGCTGTCTGCCAGAGATGGAGGGCAAAGTTTTGTTTTTCTCTGAGCAGAACAGGAGTCACATTAAACCCACAAGAAGCGAGACGGCGCTCAGTCACTGACGAGATAAATGTCACTCAGCAGTGCTTCTATTCTACATGATGGATCCCTTTGTGATCTGTCATATTCATTCCTACTTTAGAGATACCTGTTTGTTATTACAGTAAAGGTACAAGTATGAAGCCTTAATGGGCCATGAAATTTCTCAGAATTAAGAGCAGCAATGAGCAACGCCAAAGTGACATTTATCGTCAGACCCGATGACCTGGCTTCAGTTCCTTACCTCCTCCCTTGTTTGAAAGTAATATCAGCTGCAGTGCAAATGTATTTTGTAAGACCTACTGAAAGAACACATTGTGCACCCAGATATCATCAGATGTGATGATAATAGTGCCATTCTTTCTAATATAAGTGCATAAAATTACTCAGAATATCCTCTCAGTATGTTCTCTTCTAAAATACGCAGATCCTGGAACATCTGCAAAGACTGTTGACTGGAGTGTTTTCACCCATCTGCTGCGTCATAAAGACTGAAAGTTATAATCCGGAGCTTTTCTCTTTCTTTTGCATAAAGCCTCACTAACTTCACATGTAGTACCAGTGAAATAAAAAAAACACACATCACACAAGATTTGATTTTCTGTATTTATGATAGTGTATGTGTTGTGATGAACATTTGTACATATGTACGTTTTCAAGTTTTTTTTTTATTTTTTATTAAATTAAAATATTTTACATGTGTTGTGCAACATTTTTATCAAAATCTCCTTCAAATTCAGATATATGAATACATCCCTGATGATATATTTGGTATCTTTAAGAACTTGACCACACCCAGCAGCCTGCTGAGGTGGAAAAAAAAACAAGGTCTCAACTTGAAACTCACTTGGACATGTTTATTTTTGGTTCATTTTATTCATCCCGATAAAACACACTGTATATGCATCACACAATCTGGGATTTAATGAGAGGAAGTAATAAAATGCAATTAGCAAAGCAGCTCTTAATGGACTGGCTGGGGAATCAGGCTGTATCTCTCGGTAAATGTTAGCCTGCGGTCATGGAATGACTGTCTGATTTGGTTTACTGGCAGATGTCTATAAAATAATCATATAACAAGGAATTTCAATCACAGTCCAGGCCCACAATTTAACTGTCATTCTAAATCAGCTCACAAGGTATATTGAAGTCCTGGTAACCATGGGAACAGTGCTTCTGCTTTGTGTTATGTTACTTATTCATCTTCAGTGGTGAGAGGGACCACACCTATTTTTTTTTTTTTGCAAGTGCTAACTGCCCATAATATAAGAGTAATAATGCATTTTGATATGTCCCGATACAGCGAATAACAAACTTGTGGAGGAAACGCAACGCTGCTGTGCATCAGAATAATTACAGATATGTATATTCAATGTTTTGATCATGATGGATTCATAATTACAGAACATGGAATAGGAACAGGGAATCATCAGACATATAATTATTAGCGAATGTATTTATATTTAAAGAATGTTTCTCTTAGTTTAGTGATGTCAATGAATTTCTAATTGCGTTTTTTTTTTTTTTTAATTATCAGATTTTTTTTAGGTGAGAGCTGTGAAATCTGTCACTGTTAATTATTCTGTGTCACCGCCTTGTGAGGTTAGTATATCATGACACCTTGTGGTTTAATGGACTCTGTCACTATCAAAGAACTGCGATGAGAAAGCTCACTTCAGCTGCTGAAACGAGGAAGTAACTAAGTCACGGTAGTTACAGAGTTTGTACAGCTCAGACTGATCAAAAAGCTTCTGCGTCCATTTTCAACAGATGAAAATCTTCGTGCGCACGATAACAAGGGCAGACATGAAAGTGATATATACTCTGTATAATGAAGGCCTAAGCTTATGATGAACAGTAGTTTCTTGAATGACTAACTATCGCGGCCCAGGGAATGAAGACATGCAGCAGAGTCCTGCTGTCTGCTGAAAGCCTGTCATTAACCATTACTCACAGTGTTAAAGCACTCACTAACCATAATGTCCAAATGTGTAGTTCTCCAGCAGTCTGGTGGATGTGGCACAGTCTGTGCCCCGGCTCGAAGGTCTCACTTCTTTCTTAATCGCTGCTTTCATCTGGTAAGAAATGAGGTTCAGTAACGCAGTTGCTCAGCCCGATTTATGCAGCTTAATATTCACCCTGACCCTTTAATAAAATCCTTTTTTTTTATACTTGTGCAGTTATACACTGGGGAAAAAAGCAAAGATATAAATCAGTGATCATGATACAGGTAGAAATGCACTTAATGTTTATTTTCCATTGGACATCAGATAATAGCATCCATCCATGCATCCAACTATCTTTTATTCTGCTTATCTGGGATCAGGTTGTGGTGGCAGCAGGTTAAGCGGGGTCCATCGGAGTACATCGATCCGTGCGTTACGTACATAGGAACAAAATGTGATGAAGTGCAAAACATTGTATTTTGCCTTTGCATTTGAATCTCAAGTTATTCATCAAATAAATGTTGTAACAAAGGGATTCTGGTATTAAATTATCTTGAGATCTCGAATTATTATCTCATCATTGTCTCAAAAAAAAAAAAAGTTTTGTTATCTTGAGACCTCGGGAAAATTATCCTGTTGGGATAACAACATGTGCGCACAGCTCGTCGCTGCATTCAC
This sequence comes from Miichthys miiuy, assembly GCA_036365135.1. Lineage (NCBI taxonomy): Eukaryota > Metazoa > Chordata > Actinopteri > Sciaenidae > Miichthys > Miichthys miiuy. Next base: position 27,983,701 of record CM071603.1, read on the forward strand.
AGATTCAAGTTGAAACTCTACAAACCATGCAAAGAGGAAACTGTATATATAAACCAGTTTCAGAAACGCCGCCGCCTTCTGTGCGCCCGAGCTCATTTAAGATGGACTGAGGCGAAGACTGTCCTGTGGTCTGACGAGTCAAAATTTGAATTTCTGTTTGGAAATCATGGACCATCCAGCTTGTTATCGGCGCACAGTTTAAAAGCCAGCATTGGTGATGGCATGGGGGTGTATTTGTGCACATGGCATGATGGGTAACCTTCACATTTGTGAAGGCGCCATTAATGCAGAATGATTGACAGGTTTTGGATCAACATGCAAAGACGACAAAGACTTTTTCCAAGGACGGCCTTGCTTATTTTTGCAACACAATGCCAAACGATATTTTGCATGTATTCCAGTGGCATGGCTCTATGGTAAAAGAGTCCGGGTGCTGAACTAGCCTGCCTGCAGTCCTGACTTGTCACCTATTGAAAATGTTTGGCACATCATGAAATGTAAAATATGACAAAGGAGCCCCTGAACTGTTGAGCAGCTGAACATCAAGCAAGAATGAGAAAAAAAACATTCTACATTCAAGATTACAGCAAAGTCTCCTCAGTTCCCAGACGCTTACAGGGAGTTGTTAAAAGAAGAGCTGATGCAACAGAGTGGTAAACATGACACTGTCCCAGCTTTTTTGAAAGGTGTTACTGGCGTCAAATCCAAAATGGGTATATAAATTTCTCATTTTCAACATTTGGTTGAAATCGTTTTCTTTGTGCTATTTTCAATTAAATATGGATTTTCAATGTTTTGCACATCATCGCATTTTGTTTCAGTTTACATTTTATACAATGTGCCAACTTTTTTCAAAACAAGGTTGTACGTGAACACAAAAAAGAGCTCGGTAACTCAGTAAACAAAAGTCTCAGACACCCTTGGTGGTGCTCAAACCTCACTGTGCAGCGGCGTTTCATCCACATCCAAACTCAGTTTTTTTTTTTTGGCGATGGAAAATGTTGTCTCGGTCTAGATTGTAGGCCAAAATGAAGAGAAAATATGTGTTTTCCACACACAAGTGTGGATCTGGTTTAAGCTGGATCATAGTTGAGGCGTGACTCTCTGCACAGGCTGAGGGTTTTATCCTTAGAAGAACGAAGGAATGAGGTTGGCAGTTCACAACATGGCTTTGTATGCTTTTCTTCTGAAGTGGTTGAAACTGCAGGGTGCAGGTGAAGCTTCAGTAAACAGGGTGTAGCTGTTCCATTCAGCTGGGTTGGAGTGTTTTAGGTCCAGTCTGGCCTTAATAGGTTGAGTGGAAGGGGTGGAAACTGTGAGAGGGTTATGAGTCTGCACTATCAGAGGCTTATAAAGCCAGGGGCAGCTCCAAAGGGACACCTTAATGGCACTCTGGGGAATCAATGCTCTAACTTTATTTTGTCAGCCACAGTTGGAGTTTCGTTGACTGTCACTTCTCCAGCAACATGATTAATGTGTTCCTCAGAGGTACTTGCAAAAAAAAAAAAAAAGAGCTTCACCATTTTGAAAGTATGACACCACAAACCACAAAGTGGTGCTATTCAATAGCAGCAAATGTTGCAGAGTTTTGTTTTGTTTTTAAGACCTGTGCGTATTTTCTGTATGACAATTTTAAAAAATGGTTCTCCTCATTCAATAACAGCAGATGAAACAGTGAGGTCTTCCCCCCCCCCCCCTTTCTCTAACCTGCTGTGAGAGGAGACTAAGTTATGGATTAAATAGGCACCACCAGTGCAGACCTATATATTGTTCACAAAAACTGTGGCCGGGAGGCAATTATCAGGTCGCAGAGAAAACACTCAGCTCTGGACTTGATGGGCATGAATTGTCCCTGCAAGTTTGGTGGTTTGATTCCTTTGACAAATATAGCAGCACTTATCCCAAGCATGACCCACTTTTGCTCTCAACTTTCTTCAGGCAGAGGTAAACACGCTTGCTTGAATGAAGAAAAAAAAAAACAGCATCTCTCTCGCAGAAGGCAGCAGTGTGATTGGAATGACAACTTGCTGCTCTATCACTGAGATCAGATTTCTCAAACTGCAGACAAAAGCTTTCTAATATGAAAAAATAAATAAATAAATCAAAGACCTGCAACAAACAGCTAATAGAACAATGATGCTCATACAGTATTAAGGGATGCAGTACCCTGCCTAGTAAAACAGCATAATTATGCTTTCTCAAGTGTGGAACCGTGCAACATTTTTGCAAGTTTTAGCTCCTTAATTTACAGGTCTGGGGATATTCATTTTTCCCCATGAACAACACTGAATTGATTCGACTAACAAGCATTGCCTATAGGCAAAGCCTGTCATAGCTTATTTCCTTCGTGCCGTAGAGAAAACCTATGCTGACTGATTCAATGTGCAAACATGCTGACAATGAACAATACTAACATGCTAACGTTAACCATGCTCACCTTTGTGTTTTAGCATGTTAGCATACTAAAATGTGTCAGTTAGCGCAACACAAAGTGCAGCTGTGGGCTGAAGTGAAAGTCAGTGTTGCAGTTCTTTGGTCATTAAACAAAATGGGCAAATCCTAATTTAGATGATGAAGTCAGGAGATCCACCAAAGGTATCACAGTTCATCTGAGGTGGAATATGAATGTCTGTACCAAAATCCATCAACACATTTCACACAGAAGCTCATAGTGGCATTTAAGATAATAACACGGGATCACCAATGTCTTCAGGATTCATCCCCCTTGCAAATTTCTGGACCAAATTTAATGGCATGTCACTAAAATCCAAAAAGGTCAACCTGATGCGAGAGGGGAAAAAAAAGACTGCCATCAGTCATTAGGATTCCTCTGGGAACCACGAATGTCACAGAAGTCTATCTAATTGTTGTTGAGCTGTTTCTGCCTGATCAGAATCAGAATCAGGTTTAATGCAAAGTAATTTGTCTTGGTGCATAAAAAAAAAACATAAGGTAAAAAACTATAAGGAAGTCATTTTTAGATTTAAAAAAAAAGAATAGTACACTTTTGTGCTGGACAGCAGTGGTGGAGCCACCGGCATTGCCGTCTATAGAACTGTGCTGCTAGCTTAGTAAAACATATCAGTGAGCCAGACACTGGTGACATGTTCCATCATCACCATGAACACAGCCAGTGTAGTTTGATCCCAATCAATCCCCAATACGCCATCATACAGCTGGATGCACTCACGAGAGCTCCAAATGTATGTTTATTCGTGGATTTAAAAAAAAGCTGCTCAGTACATTACTAGGCCATCTTTAAAATTCAAACTACACATCTGTCTGCAATAGGAGCCAATGGAGCTGAGTGCCACAGTTGGGAATTTGGAAAGTTTTGAGAAAGATGCGTAGATATAGAAGATCCCTGTAACACTTTTGCTGATTTTTGGACGTATTGTTCCTGGATTCATTACTGCACAATTGTGTCACTCCATGCCATGATGATGTAACAAAAAAAATCAATGCAAACGTAATGGACTGTGACGGATTATACACCTTAAGCAAGTTTCAACAATCTGCTAATTCATTTTAATTTTTTTATTTTAACTTGATATTGTACAGGAATTAATGGAAAACAACAACAACAACAACAGAAAACAGCTTCGCTCTGCTTCCCTGCTTATTAAGTCTGGGATTAGTTGTGATTTCCCATGTTTGTGTTCCCCCAAAATTAATCAACACACAAGTGACATGTGAACCTGATATATTCAGCTGCTGGATTTGGTTGGAAACTGTGATAGAAATAGAAACCGACTCAAAGCGAGTGTTGCCCTGACTATGAACATTGCAAGTACATTGCATTCTGGTCTATCTCCTGTAGCCCCTGTAAGGTAGAAATTGTTCTCTGTGGCTCTCCTGTGATAGATTTCTCTCTGTATGGGCGTTGAACATTGTGTAAAACAGTGGTTCTTAAATTCAGAGTACTGGCACCAAAACCTGATGTTTACTAATGATGTGTAGACCTTCGAGAATGACATTGACATGACAACACCAGACCTAATTTGGTGCATGATAAATTGGGATTTTTAGGGAGGCTGACTGTATTGCTTCAACTCTGAACTGTTGTTTTGATTGCTGGTTTTCTGGCCGGCACATACTGTATTTACTTTACTTTCTGCTCTCATTAAAGTTGAAAGCTTTTCATTTCCTCTTTAAACAATATGACGACACACAGACATTTAGTGTACTGTGCTCTAAATGCTTTCCTTGAAGTCAGTGTTCAGAGCATGACTGTACAATCTGCACAAATCTTCAATAATAGCCAGGAAAAAGGAGATGCAATTGGGCACTATTCCGTTTTTCTCCGCATTTTCTAATACAAAAGATATGAACAAAAAAAACATACATTTAAAGAATAGTTGGACATTTCAGAAGAGACCCTTGTTGCAGTTTTAGATGAGAAGGTGTCAACACAGTAAATATGAAGCTACAGCCAGCACCCGGTTAGCTTCATCGGTTTTTGTAAGGATTACACAAATGAGATATAACATGTTAATTACTGAGCTTTAGCTGCTAGGCAGATTTTGTTATTGCCTGTCAGAGCCAGGCTAGCTGTTTACACCTGTTTCAGTCTTTGTGTTAATCCAACCAGGAGCTGGCTGTAGCAAAATTTCCTCATTTAACTCCGTAAGAAAGCGAATAGGGCGAATTTCCCAACATATGCAACATATTCCTTAAAGGTTTAAAAGGTTTGAAATGCTTTGTAATCACCTGAAGTCTCAAGAGAATATGTTGCAGCCAGAAATATCTACAGTTTTATGCCATATTACAGCTTAAGTTACATGACTCTGATTCTGCCATGTGACCTTAAAGCCCCACATGTGATTCACCATTATATAGACCCAAGGCCACTGGTGCTGACTGTGGCTGTTCTAGAAAATGTTTCGAAAATGAACTAGGTTGTTTTCTTAATCATGTTTGAAGCACATAAACCAAAGGAGAAATGACTGAGCAAGTTAACAAAGTCAGGTGGGAAAGAGGTGGGGTATGGGGTATGAAGCAAAGTGGAGAATGGGGTTTACACTTGCATGACACCCATAGTCAGTTTTAAGTCGCCCAAAAACAAAAAGATTAATATTTTTTTTAATTAAAAATGTTCATAGAAACTTCTCAAATCATTACTGCAGCCATCACCCACTACTCTTCTGTCCAATCATATGTTTGGTTTTTTTTTTTACATTGCTTCCATGTTTTGCAGTGATGCCTGTCAGTCATCCAAACTGTCAGTCAGTTTGGATAAAAGCATCAGCTAAATGACTGAATGTAATTGCATTGTAAATGTCGATTGTGCCAATGAGTCAGGTAGCATTTACACCAAGCTCAGATCCTCCATATGCAAAGACAGGCACAAAACAAAAGTTACATAGTTAAATCAGCAGTTATTTTCAAAATAAGGATATGTAAAATAAGACATTAAATCTGCAGTTTGAAAGACTGAACTGACGACTGAAATTTGGCCTTTGAAATGTTAAATAAAACGGGAGCACAATGCATTAATAAACCATTAACTGCATAACACTGCTTTGATCCAATCCATTGCTTCCTAAATTTGCTTACTTAATCAGTTGCTAATAATGAAATCTGGAATGTGAAGAATCGTCTTCACACATTACAGCTAACGCCGGTGTTGAAGATGATATAGAGTATTCGGTTTGTGATATGTGTCATCTCTGGCACCATGGCCCATTAAATCACCTCATTACAGTTGTCATATCATAATATAATATTATGCTAATGTTTTTCCAAGGCTAAGGCATTCTCTCTAAATAGAGGCCTTTAAGAGAAACATTAAATGCAGATTATATATTGTATGGTTCAGATTTGAAAAAAATATTTTCATGAACAATATAACATGCAATTTACAGAAATGGAGCTCTGATTATTAGCTATTGAGAGCAGTGCTATTACAGATGATTGAGGCCTGATGGTGCTTATTTATGGTCAGGATTATTATGAATACAAATGGAGGAGGGCCGTACAGTAAACACAAATTGCAGACATTTCATTTCCATGGACCCAAATTAGCTACTTAGAGGCAGTGGGGCGCTGTGTGCTAAAATAAAGCTCATCAGCTCGCGTGAACAGACCTGTGGGCCATATGGACTCCCAAACCCCCTAATTTAGAGAGTTCACACCCTGCCGAGGCTGCTGAGGTGGCAAAGGAAATACAACACATGCAGATGATTAAGCCTTTGTGTGCATTGCTCATTAGATATGCAGCAGTGTTGGGGGTGAATCTGATGTGTAAACCTATGATTAAAATATTGTCAATAATCAGAGTGAGGCATTCATCCGATTGTAATGTGCACGGTTTAAAAAAACAATATTATGGAACTTTTCTTCTTTAAAATAGCAACTTTACTTCCACTGACTTGTAGTTAGGTGAAAGGTTTCTGTAATTCTCACTCTGCGCCTGTTCTCACACTGTAACTTTGGTCACACATCACCACTATTTTTGATGAAACTCGACCATGTTTTATGGAGGAAATGTTCCTGGTTTTCTCTCTGATGTTGTCTCATCCACCTCAACTCTTTACAGGATTTTCTAAAATAACCGCTCAAAAATGTAGCTGCTGTTAGCTAGTTAGCTTAGCTATACCGCATGGGACTGGGTACTGACTGGGGAATCTGGAATTGGACGAGCAGGCGACGTGTTTAGGCTCAGCAGCTTTTATGGATAGGCCAGAGGTGAACAGTTCTAGGAGGAAGTCAACAGAGGAAGGTAATAAGAGACAGGGAGAGAGTGACTAAGGAAGAAGCCACTGCCAGAGAAGAGTGAATCTCTGACTGGCCTTAAGTCGTTGGTGAAAGCTTTGTGAATTAAAAGGTTGAAAGACAGACGCCGAGCTGGGCTTCTTGCTCTTGGACTAGTAAGTAATATTAGCTGGCTGCTACGTCTTGCTTGATGTTTGGCTGTTAGCAAAGTCGACTTGTTAGTTTTTGATCAAATCACAAGAGGTACTAAACTTTACATATTGTTTTTGTTTGTCTATTTCCTGTGTAGCCTGTGTCAGTGGAAAGAAATGAAGATGGATTTTCATCTATACATCATTTGCCTTTTTCTGTCTCGACTGGCTGTGAGTTGGATTCTACCTCTTTCTTCTCTGGCTTTCATACAAGAAGGAAACCAAATATATGTTGTAATAAGGCTCTGTTGGCTTTTAAATGTAGAATATTGGACCTAATGATAATTCAAAAAGGAATTTTCTATGTCACTTCACAGCTGTTTCTTTTCTTCCGTGTACTGCAAAAAGTGTTTCTGGGTCATGCGACCTGCAGTTCAGACTTTTGCCAATAAAACAAAATGATTTCCAGCATTGGACCCAAGAGAGTATTTGAGGGACTGCTACAATGTGCTAGATGAGGATCATCTGACAAGTGGAGGCAGCCAAGATCCCTTGTGAGCTATTCTGCTGTTGGTTTATACATAATCTTTTATCACCTGTGGTAGCTTTACATTGGCTACCTCAACTCATATAGATTAAGTATTCTTTTGTTAAAAAATATACTGAGGAAAAAGATGAAGAAGCAGGTTATTTATACAGCAAATTCTTTGTGGCGATTCATTTTTAACTTTCAAGTTCTGTTTTCCACCTCGCCATTGATTACAGTACAGAGTGAGGCTACAATAATATAGCAAACTGATCTCTTTGGCTGCCTCCGTCACTCTTGAGACCCAGGACTGAAAACACAGCATTGATGTCAGGAAGCTGTGAGACATAAAAAAAACAACAAAGGTAAATGCACATGAAACGAGACCTCTGAAGAGTCACAGTTCAGGATCCACTTCCTCAGTGCCAGTGGTGGCTTTAAGGATGACAGTTACTGTATCTTAGTCAAAGGCTGAACTCTTAAACATGGACATATATGGACATAACATATGTTATATACAGTACATGGACATATGTATCTGTAAGCTTCCAAGTACAATATTTTGTGTCCATCTGCTGCATTGTTCTAACTTCTTGGCACTGTTTAAATGGAAATTAAGCAGATAGATCAGCATGACAGCCTTGGCATAGTGCAGTATGACTCTTTAGACCCTCAAACTTCAAAGCTAGTCACACCGCAGACATCCAACAGGGGTCCAGGCACATTTTACCAAAAACCTGTGAGAAGCCAAGTCTCTTGCCAAGTCTCTGACAGGGCCACACTACAGCAGCCACATATCAAATGAATTACAGTGTAGATGTAGCACAATAGAAACAATCCACGAGAAGTCTCCATTTGCATCGATCGTTTTTTCTGTGTCAATTTGCATCTGTCAGTAGGTGGTATCAAGCAAATGCTGCATATTAGCAAATATACTATACACAAACATCTACCTGTTTGTGGTTAGGTCCACTTACAGCCAGTTCAGCTGCTTAAACTGTTATTTTTATACGTTTGTACCAAATAACGATCGAGAGCTTGTAGCAAAAGGTGTTCTTTTCTCCACTACCAAAAAGTATCAGATGGAAGAAACCTTACTGTAGCGAGAAGTAGAATAATAAAAGACAGTGGCCTCAGGAATAGAGTCAGAAACTTGCACTCTGTCCAAAAATAAACCATCATAGGCTACGAGCACTTTTGTGTACTTACAAACAATTGGTTTTATTGCAACTGAAGCGGTTATCTCTTCATGAAAAGTGTAGAAAATGGTGACAGATATGGCTAGATAAGACAGATCTCACAAGAAGAAAAAAAAAACAGTCAAGTACCTGGGGTCATAGGGGGTTTCGGGCGTTTCAGCTTCAGAATTCAGAACTTATACGGTAAATGTCCTGAGTCAGGAAATGGGCTGAAAACATCACTGGAGACCGATCACATCTGTTCCAACTTTATGCCAAAACAACAAGACACAAAAACAGTTTCTTCACAAAGGCCAACAATTAATTCAGTCAATAACATGCATTATGCTAACATCATAAGGACGCTGTTCAGATCGACTTACAGCATCCCAGGTTTCAGTGGACGAGCCAAGTAATAAAGCAGCATTCTGAGTAAGTTATTAATAACTTACAGAACTTTGTTCCTCTCCCTGTCATTCCCTTTATCAAACTCCAACATGTACATGTGGTTACAGCTGAGTTGTGCATGAAAGCGCATCCAGTGATGGAATTGGCACTGTGCTTGAAGCGCATCGAAATAGGTTAAATCCTGGAACTGTGGACGCCTTTCTTTTTCTACACAGTGCGGCCAAACACTAGGCTAAGAAAAGACAGTATAGAGCTACAAATGTAGGCTACTATTCAGTTCAAATTCACTTAAGATGTCAAGGATGCATCATTTGTGTAGGTGTTCGAGAGAGGAGAAAGAGAGAGTTCATGTCTCTCATGAAGCTGTGTTATAAGAAATGGATTCAAATGTTCTGGTGAAGTTTGCAGTTTTTTCTTGCTTTGCCTCAGTATTGGGAGGCCACTGGTATGAAGACTTGTTGCCTTGGTTATCCAACTTCAGGGGGAAAAAAACCTGATTCCCACTGTGCATGACATATTGTATTCTTTGGATATTCAATGCCTTTCACTCTACCCAAGTCATTCAAGGTCAGTGGTGTACCAGATAGTTTGCAAACGAATTGCGTGTCAAGTTAGTTTGAACTTGATTTTTGGAAAAAGTGACACCCCTACTAATCATGTCCTTCGGCTCTTTTTGGAGGATCCCGAGGAATATCATCCTCCCTTTGTGTTTTGGGTCTACCCGAAGGTCTTCTACTAGTTGGATCTATCCTGAATAAATCCACAGGAAAGCATCCATGCCGGAACCACATCATCTGACGCTGAAATACTCCAATCACCTTTGGGGGTATCCAAGCTTCTCACACTTTTGTCCCTCAAGCTAAATCCAGATTACCAGATTTTGTACTCTTATTCCATCAGTCACCACCCGCAGCTCATGACCACGCGTGAGGATTGAAATGTAAACCTACTGATAAATAGAGAGCTTTGCCTCTTTTTTTGCCTTTCCCTTATCTGTTTCCCACGGAATTACATAAAAAGCGCATCGCCTACTGTACATAGCCACGTTGACATCCCTTTAAAAAGGAACATTTTTTTATGTTCTGAGGAATGCCACACATTCTCTGCTTTTTTTCTCCAAGCCTAGCTCCTGGCAATGCGAATGGTCTTGACTACTAATGTGCACATAAACAACACTGACAGGATTTCCTGAATCCTTGCGTCTCAGATCAGCCAATCTCCTTGAAGAAGTTCAGCAATGGCTACGCTCGAAGCCTGGTTCTACTTGATATATATCATCTGTAAACTTTACACCTTTTTCTCTCATTTAAAATACCCAAACCTTTCAACAACAAAAACATATTACAGCTTCATGGTGAGTGGCACTAAACACACAGATAATACAGCAATTACGCCGAGCAGTAAGTGCTTCTTTCCGGTAGAATGGCACGCTTTTATATTATTCTGACAACAGGGCCCTTGCATAACCAGCCAGTGGTAGAGACCTCTGTTAGAGTGGAAGATTAATGGATGATTCAGGTAGATAGTCCCAGGGGCCAGAGAGCCGCTCTGAAACTAAATGACCTCAGATGGCACAATGAAGCCAGACCGCTCTATCATATAAGCAAGCCATACGGAGATAAATTGCCTTTTCCCCTCTTCATCTTATTATAAGTTCCTTTGGAATTAGTGCAAGTTCCTGGGTTTAAAAAAAGCATCCAAGGAAATGAAAAAAAATATGAAAGAAAAGTGTGATTACTATACAACTTTCCAGAGAGCTATTATTATTTCAGTAGATTTAACATAACCCTTATCTTTGAAATAGCTAGAATAGACTTCCACTAATCTGTTTTCTAAAGTGCATTTTCTTTGCTGACCTGCGTTTTTACAATTCCCCCAGTGCAGCAGTCAAAGTTAAAAAGCTGTATTCTGATAACTGATGAAGGGATGTTAATCACAAAGGACTGAAATCAGGTTCCTGTGAGATTTATATACTATATACTTAATCCCCTACACTACACTTTCAATAGCAAAGCACACAATACCAATGTCAGTTTGCGAAGCAGCTTGGAAAAACTTGCAGTCGAGTTTTTTTTTTTTTTTGAAATCAAAGAAATGGGACTCGAATGACACATCACAGCAACTGTTACAATGGCATGTCACGGGGTGTTGAAAACAGACATTACGATTCCCATTCCCCAACTCACACTTAGCAATATAGTTCAAAGCAGCCCATCTACACTGTAAGATGAAGTCAGGACTGACAGAGAATTCTCATAGCTACAGAATACATGAGCCCAGAATCACAGAGACTCATTCGACATGTCCTCAAGCAAGAAAAGAATGCTGGGAAGAAAATCCTTCTCGTGGGGAAAATAATGCCACCCATCCATCAGTTTATAATGCTCCTAGCTGAGGGAGGCTTAATTATTTTTAAAGTCAATTATTGTTTGGTGGCAAACGCTAATTATAAAAGAAAGTGCTCACTGCTGGTCTGACTGCACTTGCTATTATTCTAGTAATTGCCTTGATTCCATTTCTGACTAAATGGAGACAGGCTTAGTGTGTTAGTATCAGAAACCTGTGTCAAATAATTCTGTTGTTCATTTTGTCCTTCTTGCTTAATAACACTGGAAATAATTAGGCCTTTAAGTAATGTAACCTTACCAGTGCAGCATAGCAAATGTTGGCCCATCACACAGCCGATGTTTTGCTATTTAAAAACAATGAGAACTCCTATTACTAATACTCCCTAGGTGCATTTCATTACACAGCTTGACAAATTATCTTTTTCATTCAACTGCCGCACAACGTGTAGTCAAACATCCTGTCTGAATTGATGTTTAGTGTTCTTACTGGTGTATCCCACAGCAGTGGCAGCTGAGGAGGTAATGGGAGCTAAAAGGAGGTTGGGGTGGGTTGATGGTTGGGTCACCTGAACTGGGGTTCATGTGCCGTGTGAAGACAAGAACAAATTAAAGGTAACTTTCACTTATTTAGTCAGTTTTAGTTACCTAAGTTATGTATTGACTTATGTCATGTAACTCCAAACCATGATCTTTTCCCAAACAAACCCAAGTAGTTTTCTTGCTTAAGCCAATGCAACCATTTCACCCAGTTACCCACACCACTTGTCACTGGTACTCTCTACCAGTCATTGGCAATAGACCCATTCTGTCATATAGGTACAAGGATGTGTTGGTAGAAGGCTGTGGCATACTTTCAGCGAAGCTTAATGGCGCTTCACAAACTTTGAGCAGGTTGAAAACTGGATGTAGTTTTGCTGGAAATACCCAATAAACAGCACGGTCAGATTAATGTTTGCTCCCCCGCTATTTAATTCAGATGAAATCCGTCTGAAGGACAAATTCAAGTGTGTTTTGGTGTGCAGCATCTCTTTCACACTCTTTGTGATCGCTGTGCTTACCATTCATTCCCCACATCAGAACCATGACACCACGTCCTTTTCTGGGCTGAGCGCAGAGAAGGTTTAGCAGACAGAAGATTAATACGGCTGTACCACGCCAGTATTTAAAGCAGCCAAATTTCAAAATATGTTCATGTTGATGAAGTCAAAGTAAATCTGTGTAAAACATTCAAATTGAGTTTAGCTCTAAAAGAAACTTAACCAGTAGTGCAACATTTTGACAGTTCTGACAGTCCTTGAGAGAGCGGAGTGCTGTGGAATCTGAAATGGGGAAAGCTAATGTCATTTATTTTTCCATGTTTCAGCATTCACTTGTCTGTCAGTAGTATCACAGCTGCGCATGTTATTCTTTAAACTCACGAGGCGTTACAGTGCCGTGCATGGTGGAACTGAATTCATTATTATCTAATTATTATCACGTTCTATCTGATCAAAAATGTGAAATCCTAAAACACTGCATTGTCTGTCACACAGTTAACATCACAACAGTAAAGCTGCAACTCACCTAATAATGACTGAAAAATGTTAGAAATCCTCGACACAAAGCTGAACTCCAATTAGCCCCTTTAGACATATTCATTTTACTCTGTTTATATTATTATATTATGTGCTATACCATAAACGTGTGATACAGCATTGTGTACGTGCATTAAAGTTTCATTATAGCTGTGTAAAACCACAGGAAGAGTGATTAGTGGAGCGTGTACGTTATCCTGTATTCTTATCATTACATTATAAACGGTTTTGACATCAACTGACCCAAGGCTGGCTAATCTTTACAGCTTTACCTCAGGGATTTTAGCTTTTGCTCATTAATGCATACAGCCATTTGGCCATAATCAGCATCAAGTTAATTGGGGAGAGATAATTACACTAAGAACTGTTGTACCACTGAGGGCCAGAAATAAAGAAAAGGTTTCTACTGAAAACACAAATTAGACAGCTAAAATTACTACCAATTAAGATAGGTTTGTAGTTTTTTTTTAATGTGTTATGTCATTAATCAAAACAACTTGTGTGAGAGTTTGCCTAAATATACCTCGATATAATGCGTCATCATAAAAAGAAACCAATACTGACCGTTGACACAAGACAAAAAAAAACAAACATCCATGTCTATGTAAAACTAGCCAGTGATGATGCCTCTTGTCCAATCAAATTACTTGTCGAGGCTAACTGTTGTATAACGCTCAAGCAGCAACCTTTGTGGCTTTGAAAGGCAGTCAATGCGGAAGTGCCAAAATCTGCACTTCCTCAAATGGCCACTTGAGGCTGGCTGCTTCACAGCAGAAATAAACATGTTTACAGCCTGGTACAAAAAACTATGTCGGTCCCTGTCTAATTTCCCCGTTCATGACAACTGTACTGAGGGTGAATTTTTATAGAACTCACCTGTTCAAATGAAGTTACACAAAATGAACAGTCTGGCCGCTTTGATTGACAGGTGGGTGCCCTTACAGATCAGCTTGTTTGCGTACCCAGACATCATTCAGCCCACCTCAGCTCCACGTCTTCGCTCATTTTTAGATTAGCCGGGAGGTGGCAGAGGCAGGACGCAATATCACCCATATTTATACCGTCTATGATGATGTTCGGTTACTAAAAATGAATGGACGCCTGCCATCCAATCATAATTAACAATTTTTAGTTGCTATTCTATAATTAATCAGTAAAAATCTTATCTACTTAATTAGTACTTTATATTTAACACGTATTCACAACACTCAATATTGAAATCAAATAAAAAGTTGAATTGCATTTTAAAAAAATACATACTTTTATACTTTATCTACTTCTGTTTCTGTTGTTCAAAAGAAAGATTGAGTGATGAATGCACAGGTTCCTGCCAGGTTTGGGAATTACAATTTTAATCCAACTCACTCCAACTAAATCCACTGTATCAGTTCAAGCTGGTGATGCATGTTCATCCTACACCAAAATCTGAAGAGCGACATGAGTAGCAACCCAACCGCAGAAGTCATGTACAGCGCGGCAGAGTCCTCATATCAGCCAGGGAAGCGGAGGAATTAAAAATTCATGCATGTTTTGCATTTGGTTTTCACAAAGCCTGAGACATGAACAGGTGTTACAAAGTCTTCAGCCATCTTCATGTTTTTTCTTTCTCAGAAAGTAACACCTTTTCACTAAGCAGATGACTCACCCCGCTCTTACATTCGAACAACAGACTGTACGAACTCCACTTGTCATAGTGTTCTTCTTGGTAGTCAGCATTACTCAGAAGCACAAAATAGTGTAGCTCAGAGCCTCTGTCTGATTCTGCGGTTTTAATTTACACGTCTGAGGCTTTCGAAGGTCTGACTGAGATCAGCATGTTTTCTCAGCCTCCACAGAACAAACAGAACATTTGTGGTGCCATTTTGATCTTTGACGCTGCTGTGCTTTTTCATTAGACGGAGAAGAATTGCGCCTCTCTGGCACTACTGCTGATTAGGATGTGAAACATGACACTGTGAGCTCTTCCCTGCATCGATGAGCTAAGCGTTCATCAAAAGCTTGGTATTCCCTCATGTTAAGTGTCGAAAATTAACAAGTTCTACTGCTAAGATTTATAGAACTTGGAGGAATGATAAGAGCAACACGGACAGTTTGAGTTTTTCACATAGTCTCCTCAACATCCTGCTAACAGAATGTCAATGCCTGCAGTTGGACCCAAATATTCATCATCAGATAATAATTGTGTTTTAATCCAACAACAAGTCCTATAATATGATTCATGCTTTTTAGTCATGCTAGCCATGTGTCAGCACTTTTGTTTTTGATGACATTTGTCAATATGCAAATTAACATGTGACGTAATCTGGCGCCTTTTGGACCTAGTGCTACTTAGATTGGAAAAGAGTTGTCAACAGTGTGGGAGGGTGTGAGGTCAATGATTGTAAAACTCATCTCTGAACAGTTACCAACCAAAAAAACAACAAACAAACATGACATCACACATCTGTAGACTCCTGTGTAATGCAACCCAGTTTACTACTCCAACAAGCCGACCAACCCTTAGTAACAACTCAGCAACAGAAACGGTTTGTAGTCCCTGCTGAGTCAGCCAGCCAACTTGAACCAACATTAAAGATTTCCACAGATCGCAGGACTCACCAAACTGAAAAATACCACAGATACAAACAGAAAACTGCCTTGCTAGCTTGATCTTATCGTATAAGTAAGACATCTACTGAAAACAAAACATCTTCCATGAACACTGCTTTTGGCTCCAGCTCTGGCATTTACAGTGTTGCTATGGAAATGGCAGCATGGCAACATATTTAGTGCTGAGCACGGTGTGCTGCCATTCAATCACATTCTTAATGTCTGGTTAACCAATCAGATTTGCTTGGTCGGCAACTACCTGTTGTAGAATGGCGCATATCAGCGAGGTTGTGCGTTGCAACCAACTGAACACCCCTCGCCTCACCTATGTCTGGCTTATGTCAAACATGTCCGTGAAACAGAACCTGCTCCGTCTGTAGATATAAAGGCTCATTCTGAGGTCAGGAAAACAATGAAAGCTAATCTTATTTTCAGGTTTATATACTAATGAAAACATAGTTACAGATATTATATTCCATATTCTGGATCCCTCTAAATCTTAGACACTTGATGACTAAACATTACGGCTTAACTTTTACGGACTCATAAAGATAAAATATCTCACAATTTTTTTGAAAACAAAAAGAGCAGTTAAGTTAGAGATAGTTTTCAGATAGACGAGATGCTATTTCATAGTTATGAGATATCAAACCTACAATGAAGTTTCCAAATATTATACAGTGCGTTAACACAGTGCATTATATATTTATAGTAGCATCTATCTCAGAAGAGATGAAAATGTTTTGGAAACAGAATGTTTACTTTCCAAAAAGGAAAGAAAATGTTTCAACGCGTACGTAATTAAAGAGGTGAAGTACCTCCTAAAGATCAAGGGGACACAACCAGATTATTTTTTTTAGCTGTCTTCCCCTCAAAGATGTATGATGATTAAAGTCGATAAAAACACAGTGAAAGTAATAAACCAAAGCAAACCCTCTTAAAAATAGTAAATTGCTTGAGATTTCCTTCTCTCCGTGCTGTATATTAGCTTTACTGCACACATAAGGTGTTCTCGGCTGCTCTCTGCTCTGTGGGCCATTCCAGGAAAATGGAGGATGGCCTACATTTTACAGCTAATCCTAATGACATTCTCATGGCTGCCAGTCATGCACCTCTCTCTCTCTCTCTCTCTCTCTCTCTCTCTCTTTCGCTCTTACTGAAAGTGCCCCATAGTGACAGTAGCACATCAGTAGGAATACAATCCCTGCAGTGCATACTTCTCTAGCCTTGAAAATTCATGAAAGTCTATAGATTTGAGAAAAACAATGGAGGCCTTTAAACTTTTTTATGTGCAAAAATCTAGATGCAGGTTGAAATATTTCAGCACTTCTGGATTGATTTCCATGATATTCATGATCTCCCATCTCAGTTCTCAAACATCAGCATGCCCCGTTCTTCCGCCTCCATTGGTCAGAACCGCTCTTCTGTATTATAGCCTTCCTACAAACCAGCTTCTAGCTGGTTAAAGGTTGAAAATTACAGTCAAGACAGCCAGTTTCACCATCTGAAACAGCGTTGCATGTTGTCTGTCGTCATCACTCATTCCTGGGCTGTAAATTAAATTCCTGCCCATCCTTGCCCTGTTTTGTTAACATGCGGTGCAGCAAATTTTCCACACGGGTTATTTAGAGGTCCTCCAACTGTAGCCTCATCCTGTCTTCGTGGTTTTGTTTTTAATCAATCAAACCAAATCAGTGTAAGTGAGCGTGTGTCTAAATACATGATAGGTAACAGCGGGAATTTAGATCGTGGATGGGAAATTTTAGCTAGGGCAGAAAAGAACATTTTAGCTGAATAATAATTAAAAACAGGATGAAACATGGAGGAGCAGCGAAGCAAAAGACTGAAAAAAAGAAAGGAATAGCGTAGACATACATCAGCGTACATGTTCCCATGTGGTGGGGATTAAAAAGGAACTGAGAATGAGTCGACAACGCTTGAATTCCATCAATACTAGCAAGTTTCAAAGGACATTTATAAAGGACACGCCATAGAACACAGATATTATATACAGTTGTTGGAACTGACCAGAAAATACAGGTTACATATATTATTATGTGCTATAGATCTACCTGCACAGAGGGGTGTGAATCAATCACTGTGCGCGCGTGTGTGTAAGTGATTGATGGAAGAATCTGAATTATCGAACTGTAATATGGTGGAGGCAGGGCAGTGTGTTCTTGAGGATGCCATTGAGCTACACACTGTACGCTCAGGTGCTGATACCGTTGCCTGCAGCCCCAGGAAAGTATTGCTGCAATCCTGTATGATAGAAGATATGTACAGGTGTTGATATCATCCTTCAGGTCAGGTTGTGATCGTACGCTGTGTAGCCTGTCAGGGAGGGGTTGGGGGTGGCTACAAGATTTTGTGCCCGGGGGTCTCTGCATTCGTAATCCGTGCATGAGCATTAGGCCAGCCAGTTGCCAATTAGTGAGTTATGACAGCTGTTCTCCAGACTAATGAAAGAGCCGGAGACGGGGCACCGTAATGCATGAAAACAAATGTACCTGCTTCGCTCGGCAAGGTCATGCACAAGAAGTGAGACAGAAACAGTGGTCACATGTTTGGTGATACCGTTGAATTGGACGTACAGAATTCCATCATGCCGTAGAAGTGGTTTTAAAAAAAATCTAATGAATGTGTGATACTTTGGCTCCACTCTGAATTCCTGTCACTACTTATTTAACGCCATTCTTTGCAAATCCAACCTGACCCGAGCACCTGTTCTTCTGCGCCGCAGAAAGAAAACATTTTACAGCCGCCTTTTTCCAAGTCCTCCGAGTGTTTAATACCCAACAAATAAATGCTGGATGGACTATCGCATTAAGTATATGTACATATATATACAATATGATTCTCTATTCCTCAGGTGGTACCTGGTGGAAAATAAAAAAAAGCAGCTTGGGCTGGATTAAAGAGATTTAGTTAAAATTAGGTCCTCTCTCATGCATCTGTAAATACTTGTGGACCTCAGCCGTTTTTGGTTTATAGATTTTGTGCTGAAATGCAGCAGAAAAAAAACACAACATAAATTATTTCAAACCTCATAACTGTGTTAAAAATATTCGTTTTTTTTGGTCCCTGAGCTCCACAAAACACTTTAAAACCTTGAAAAAAAAAAAATAGTGGTAATTGTGTATTGTGACATGCACTATTGTGTTACACATGTTCGGCATCTTACTGTGGGAATCAGTGAAGTTTCCCCACTCAACAGTTCTGTCAATCTTTCTTCTCCATTTCTTCACCAGGTGAAGAGACACGACACACTTCCCCCTCCCAGACCAAACAACCCGTTCTGCAGCATCTCACTCAGAAAATGTCAATCTTCCAAAGCACTTCCATCGTGGTGCTATTGCAAAGGTGTTTCATTTACATGATGCATTTGGTGCTGGGGATTTGTTTATTTCTCATGCTGCTGTTGGCCTCGTGTAGATCGGCTTTTCATTCTGACCCAGGTTTGCTCAGCTCTCTCTGCCTCCAACAGGTCCTCTTTGTAAGTAAGACCACCCAGACAAAGAGGTTTTACTGCACGGTTTCTCAAACATACTCTTACTGGACTCTTTCCTCACACAGCTCCAATAGAAATGGACATTCTCATGTTACTAGACATGTAGAGCTTGACTGATGGTTTTTTATTTATCATTTATAAGTCAGGTCTGTTATTAGTCTGCTCATTTCATGCTGGCACACTCTTTTCTCACCGTAAATTAATTATTTTTGACGTCTTTCAAAATATTATTATTTTAAAAACTGCCTGTCTCCTCGTCACTCACTTTCACCCTTACAGTTCAACTGGCTCCAACAACGACTACTGTATGTTACCTCCATAGCTGCAATTATAAAAGATTACGTTCGATTCGTTCTGCAATTTGAATGTTCAGCTAAGTAATGACATTCAGCTTCCGTGTAACCATTTGTAGAAAAAAAATCTTTATTCCCGACAAAATGTCTCCCTGCAGTGAAAAGAATAGATAGATTGCCTTCACTGTCGGCGCACCGTATATAATGAAAATTGCTGTGCAAAGAAAATAAATGTTTGTGTGTAACATGCCAACCCTCCACACGCTCACATACATTCACACACTCACAGATAAAATAACAGAGCAGTGTAAAGATACAAAGATAGATTTAAATGATATATACGTTTGGAGATATTATTGCACATTTATATACGGAGATATACTGTATATATATGCATAGGTTCATTTATGCAGTGTTTTAAGGTTTATTTGTATAGCAGGTTTCTGAGCCTACATTGTATATATATATATTTCAACTCTGTACAACGTTCACACCTCGACTGACGGTTCAGCTATTATTATTCCAGTAAATTCCTTGAATTTACATTAAAGGAAAATGTAAAAAATGGTCTGTACTTAAAAAGAAAAACAAAGATCAACATTAGAATCTTTTGTGAAGTTTATTATGTTCAACAAAACCTTCCGTTTCAGTGAAACCCTGATGGATTATTCCTTTAATGTATGACTACAATGTGCAACTGTGACTTAAACTAATGTTTTCAATAATCATAAATGAAAATGCAATTCTTCTCTGCTCCTATCTCCAAAAATAATCCCCAGTATGTATCAGAATTCCAAGAAGAAATCGAATAATACAACTACAACTCAAAAAATATAGATATACACTAATTTAATTGCATGAAGTGAACTATTCCCAGGCCTTGCATGTGAGAGAAGTAAAAGAAAGATGGAGATAAAATGAAAAATAAATGAGATCCGGTGAAGGCAGTCACTGGTGGGAGGCTTCTGTATGTGTTTGGATGCTGTTTGCTGATCACAGTTGAGTGTACGAGGAGAGCTAAAGTAGGCCAGCTGCAGAAGAGAGCCATTGATTGTGCCGGGCACATCGGACTACTTATTTTAGAGTCCTACCGTAGCCTCCTGTCCCTGTAGATCCGTGGGGCAAAGATCCAGCCACAGACTGGAGAGGGGAGGCCCAAATGGTTTCTGTCCTTGACCTAAAAACATCTGATGGGGTTAGTGTTTCCATCGGGTGGAGAAGTTAGGCTCTACATCTGCCAAAAAAATTTACTTTTGAGGGTGTTTTGTATGGTTTAAAATGAGTCATGCCGAGATATTCGACACGCAAACAACACACAAGAAACAAGATGGATTCCATCTTCCCTTTTCACCACTGCTAGCCATCATCCATCTTAGTTAGAACGTACCTTGCATTTTTGATTGCGAACAATGACTACTTCCAGCTCGCTTACACTCCGCCATGTAACCTTCACAGCTGCAATCACGCACGATTTCCTTAAGTTCTTTCGGAGAGCTGTAATTTGTATGTTCAGGAAGTAATGATTCGAATTGTACTGACTGGAAACGTGCCAAAATCTTGATTCCCTCCAAAAAAAAAAAAAGAAATTTTCCTTGCAGTGAATGATGAAGTATTTTCTAATGATAGAGGCTTATTCAAGCTGTACAAATCGTAGCACATTAGCAGCAGATTGTAAGCCCTCTGGGCCAAACTTTGCTAGAATATAAATAAACTTGACTTAATAGTGTGTGTCTGCTTTGAGATTTTGTTTTTGCCACCGTGCACACAAAGTGGGGCTGAGGGAAGCACACCTAAGAGAGTGATAACTGGATTAATTTATAGCCAAACAAGCCGTAGAATCAATAGATGCATGTGGTTTGAGACAACAATATCACAAAGCTATCCATAATGATTTAGTCTCCTTCCCAGGCGCAAATTTCAGCTAAAGACTTAAAAAAAAAAAAACACATTCATGAATCTAACATAAGCCACCGTCTTAATGTACATTATCCTTTATTTAGCAATAAAACCTGCAGGCTTTTCTCTATTAAGAGTCACAAGGTAGAATTAGATGAGGACGCTGCACCAGAAATCAATGCAGATCACTCCCTGTGCCCTCTCACAGCAGACGCGAGGACAAAGTTAGATTTTAAAAAGATTTACTCTTTGGGGGAAAAGCAGGAGTAGAGCAACAATTTACAGTTTGAGGTTTAAAGTGGAACATGTGCGATGGTATCAATCCCGCTGTACCAGAATGTCCTGATGGTTGCCCTCCTCGCCTACAGCAAGTAGAGATGTATTTACCGCTGTACATCCCGCGTGACAGGCGGGAGATGCAGATCGCTCAGCTTAATTTTCTTCCTGTCCGTTAGCTCGTGTCATTGGCTGGCTGACAGTCGGGGGGTGAAAAAGACTCGGAGTTTTGCTCGAAGTTAAGTTGAGTCATGACTTTTCTCCTTCGCCGCGTAGCTCTCGCCTCTCACACTGCTGGAGACAATCCAACGCTGAAATTGTGTGGAAGGCACTTTGCAAATTGCATTGATCTTTTGCTGGACCTGCCTCCCACCTGCCGCCCATCCTAATGCCCGGCTCGTTCGCTGCAGCGGTGTGCAATGAGATAGGTAATGACAGCCTGAGATGGTGCTGCTCAGACACACACAAACGCGGTCAAAACACACACGTGCATACAAACGTGTGCGTGGGCACACACCTTGCACGCGTTAAGGGACGTTTCTGCATCTGACTAACATGTTTTTGTTGGTGTTACTCATATCAAAGTCAGAAGTAGAGTCCATGAAAACCACACGCTCTTCTTACTAGATGAAAACAGTATTTTGCATGTTTTAGTCCAACAAAAAAAAAAAAAAGACACATTTTACGAGCTCGACGTCTACCTTTCTTGTGATCGTCAGCTAGAAATGTGCGCGATTCTGATGTGGTAATTACCTGTAATTGAAGTTCACCACATTGCGAATGAATTGCTCACTACGTACATGAAAAATCAAAAAGGGATATCACAGGATTTTCTCACCCCATTACGGCTTCAGTGATCTATAAACCGAGATTCCCCTACGTCTGCTGCTTGGATTCATGACATGACGAGTCCACGCGGCTCTATCAAAGTATTGCAGTAAGAAAGCAATTAGAAAGATCCTCGTATTGATCTGATCCTTTGAGGTACGCGCAGGTAGCAGCTAGCGACTGCGTTTTTTTTTTTTTGTCCCTCCGTACTCAAATGAAAGCAGGTAAACAACTGAAAGCGTGAAGCTGTCAGTCATAGAAGGAGACAGGCTGTTTGCCAGTCACACTGTTTGCGTTCGGCGAGATTGTTTCGTTTATTGTCATTTACCACATAATCACGGCTGTTAGGGAAACTCAGACGAGCAGGCAGCGCTTTTTTTTTTTTGTTGTTTTCTACAAAGCCTCAGTAAAGTGGAGTCTTCTTTTTGGAGTTAATTGCCAGGGGAACCACACTATCACTCAGTGTACCTGACTCCTAATGAGTCTCCTCAGGCTCCACAAGGCCCCTAACATGGAGCCTCTGTGGCAGCCATCGAGTGTTATTGACCGCCCCGGCTCCTTTGGCTTGAACTAGCGATGGCTGTCCCACTGCAGCAGCACTCAGCATTGTCACTCCACTCCATCACCCTCCTTTTTTCCTTTCACGTATACAGAGCCTCAAGCCTGAATGCACAATCGCGCCATATGCACCGATGCCTCGCGCCCCACTGCACACGGGACGCAGTCGACGCCGCTATCGGTGCATTCTCTCCACAACCTATCATTTACAATAACCCGTCTCTCTAAAAATCCCATCTCCTCGACATATAAAGAAAAAGAAAAAGATGCAGTTGACAAAGCCGCTGTGGTCAAACAGCGGGATGCTGCTGTGTGAAGAGTCTGAGGAGTTTGGATGAAAAAAGGGAGGAGGTGGTGAAGTGTTGAGGGGAAGGGGAGGCCTCAATAAAATCAATTACCATCATCGCCATGTGCCAGGCGGTGATAAATAAGCAGGGCATGGTGTGGACAGCCGCCAGGGTGGATCTGATGGTGTGAGTACAGATGGCATTCTCACACCAGCACTGCCCACTGGCATACCGCAGAGTGTGTGAGTCAGTGTGTGTGTCTCGAAACAAAGAGAGCGCGCAGATGGGCTGAATAGCTGAGATGGATGCTAACATGCTTTGTGGTGCTCCTCGCGGGGCTGGAAATGCATTGTTTGTTTGTTTCAAATAAAAGGATGATTATGCAGGTTTTTCTAGTGGAAGAAGAAGAAGAAAAAAAAAAAGCTTGTGCTCATCCGCGCTCCTGCATGACACATCATCAGTATTCAAGCTTCATATTAATCAGCACTAATGCATTTCCCTCCTAATGAGATGAGTTTATTGAGTCCTAAAGCAATCTTTGCACTAATAAGCTGTTTACAAGCAAATCAATTATGGAAGAAAAGACATGCATAGTCAATGTGCAAAAAAAAAAAAAAAAAAAAAAACACTATCAAATCAAAACAGATGATTGTGAGCGTTTGAATAATCACTGGACACAACGGTGATTTTTAAAAGGGCGTATTTGCTGCCACGATTAAGTCTGGCGAGCCCGATGAGCACAGGGTTAGAGCTTTTATAGGATGAATTAAAATTTTAATTCTAATTTGAAATACTTAATATTTTTTTCCTGCAGGGGAAAGTGTGTGTTGATGAAGACGAGAGCACCAAATGGAGGATAAATGAATTAACTTCATTGATTTGAAGCAGCTCCAGAAATAAAAGTGATTCTACTCCACTGTGTTGGAAGTATCCTCACTGACAGCAGTTAAACAAAACAGAGTTGGGCAGTTCTTCAAACTAACTGCTTCCTTTAAAGGCAGCTATAGACTAAGCAATCCACAAGGTTTGATCGGAGTTTGATGCTCGTTCTCTGCTGCAGACTTGCCACTGTCAGGCTCATTATGTTGAGCTGTGATACAGGCCCAGATTCGCTGATCAATCACAGCTCTGCAGAGATCCACTTGAGTCTTATGTAAAAAAAAAAAAAAACTGTTGCTGACTGCTATCGACTGACTCTCATTGCACTTAGTAGAGAGAATATAGATTGCCATGAGATCAGTCGGAGAACATTTCTTATCTCTGCAAATTCAGCTATCCGAGTTCAAGAGGCAGGTTCCTCGCGGTGCATAGGTGCATTGATTTTTTTTCAGGGTGCGTGCGTGTGTTTGCATGTTTCAATATGGAAGGGGGGGGGGAGGTCAGGTTGAGCTTGTGCATAAGATGAGACGCTGTTTGATGTTTTAATGAATCATGTGATCACGAATTTAAGAATAGCAGTTCGGTTCTATGACTGTAAAGGAAGAGAGAGAGTCTAAACTCAGGTCAGAACAAGCTGTGAGGTGATTCCATGTTGTTAGATTAGTATTATACAGATTTATCATTTTAGAAGATACAATGCGGAGTTGTGAATTTGCTCGAAATAATTACGTTGTGCAGTCGTTTCGCTGTGAAAAGTTTTATCAAACTGTTGGTTGTTGAGTTAAAAAAAAAGTTAGATTTTGACATTTCTAAAGTACTGTATATATATTTTTGACTCCTTCCACCTTCTATCAACTCAATATGCAAATATGCTTTAGAGTAAAGATAAATATATATAAATAAGTAATGAGTTATTACTTGTTACTAATGAGATTCTGTGTGAGACACTTCCTGTGTTTCACACACTAGTTTGGCCTGATCATACTGCACACGAAATGTTCAGAGGAGTTACCAAAAACATTCGAATTCATTCCGGGACCATCAATTTTAAAAGCAAATTTCAGTATTTGCTAGAAATGATGATTCAATTTCAGCATCTTTAAATATATATATATATAAAATATGTATGAATTAAATGGACGTTTAATTTTTGTAAAATGGCAAAAAGTGGCTCATTTCAGCGCCGTCGCATTGTGACTCGGTGCTTTTCTCGCGTGCTGCAAATCATCCAGACTAAAAGTGTGGAGATTAGCAGCCCGCATTTTCTCGTCGCGAAAGAGATGATTTTTGTGGAAAAAGTAATTTCAAGTTTTAAAAAAAAGTTCCCTTAAAAAGAGATGTCAGCCATAATCTCCCAGAAATACAATGAAGTTTCCATCCTGGACTATTTCACTAAAGAAGCTGACAGAGAATGTATGACATAACTTTCTCACAATGCAAGTGAAAATGAAAATCATATTCATGCATCCAAACTCCATTTATCTAATCCTTAATGTTTTTTTGTTTTTTTTTAAATGCACATTCAAAAAGCTACTACAAACTATAAACTAAAGTTTGAGTCATAAAAGTCTGAGTATTCCTGCACAAAGGAATATAAAGTGAATGCACAGCGCATCAAGGGAATTGCTTTTACACAATTCAGTGAATTAATTTAGCCGAACGTAGACCGAATCCAACGCAGGAGGTAGAATTTTTTTTTTTTTCTGTGGTCTTGGGTGCTACAGAGAAAGGGATGATGGGGCAGGACTGCTCTAATCTATCCCAGCTGAAGTTGACAATGCTGGTTGATGGGTTGAGCTTCAACAGAGCACCCGTCACACTCTACAAGGAGGAAGATGAATCAGTTGTCAACAGGCAACCCTGCTCTGCTGCCAACTCCGAGTTAATCAAGTAATTCTTCTCCAGAGCAACCGAAAAAAAACCCAGACGTATTCAGCCTACTCACCACTCGGCCCAGAATATCTCTGGATATTCAGCTCGGAAAGCAGGAACCATGGTGTGCTCACCAGAGGTGTTTTCAGTGGTGACTAATTGTCTGCTTCCCCTCAGTGATTCCAAAAACCAGCCTTGATATTTCTTTGGCTGAGCTGAGAGGTCGAGCCTTGCAATTACCTCCTGCCTTGTAAACAAATTGTCCTCCAAGACTGTCTCCTGCCAGGAGCCGTGGAGCAGAGGAGAATTAACTACTCCATGCTCATTAGATAAAACAGGCCGGGCTTTATAGCCACAAAACTAGCACCACTTCAGAATAGAAATGAGAAGATCTGCATTTCAACTTGATTTCAAGCTGAGACTTTGCTCCTTTTCAGGATATATACCGCTTAATGTACACTGTCACACTGATATTTCTCACTAATAGACCATTAGAGTAAAACCTCTACCATCAAGACATAAGAGATCACTACTTATCTGCGATAGTTTTCATCATAAGAGGGATAAAACAAGGGCAAGGAGGAGAAGTCATAAACTAAAATAAGTAATAAAAATGCAAAGCACTAAGAGTGCTTTCAATGCACCATGCTGACTGTTTATTTAATGCAGCACTTGAACTGATGTGTGAAATTAGCAAAGGGCATGAGAGGAAAATATTTTTCTTAACAATCCGAGCGTTAATGGCGACGCATGTTCTTTAGGTGAACTTCTCTTTCAATGTATCTTTGGACCCTAGTTTGTGTTTTCATCTAATTAAGGAATGCTGAGGTGCTGAGGTTTGGTTTTAAGGAAGCAACACCTCCTAAGGAACTAAGAAAGGAAACCAAGTAAGAAACCAAGGAAGGAAAGAAAATTTAAAAAAAGAGGAAAGATATAAAACTTTATTGTCCGATAAAAAATGAATAAGTATGAAGAAATAAATGAACTACAACAGGAACCAATTTCCAATGTGTTGAAATCTGGAACACAACATTAGAAGGACTCTGTTGACTTCTTTTGTTACATTTCAAACTTAAATAGCCCTGATTCGTGACTGCTTATTAGAGTTAGTGCTGGGAATTTTGAATCCAATGTTTCTTCTCCGTGAACCAAAGTTCACATCTTTAATTTAACAAACTTGTTTAGTTTTTCTGGTTTTCAGATCTTTGCTTAACTTGATAATTGTGATTGTACCTCTTGAGCCTACAAGCTGCCACTCACATGCTAAGGAGCTATACTGATTTGGAGTAGTCAGATTACTCTTGCTGTGTCGAGTAATACCACACATTAGCTTTGCAATTCAAGTAATCAGTTATTAAGTTAAGTTTTCAAAAAAAAAAATCTTTTACTGCTAGAATTTTATGGCAATTCCCCTTTTGTTTTATTTGTTGCTAAGAAATGAATGAATGACTTCTTGGAAGATACCTGCATACCGGTGAAAGTATCCAATCCTATGGTTGTGTTAGTGCTGAGCTGTAGCAGAGAGGACAGCATTTATGTTGCAGAAATAAGTAGAAAAAAGAAAACATGATGCTATAGAAGCCCTTGTACTTACATATTTACTTTGTTGTTGCATGAACTTGTCCGTGTATGTGGATTTGCATTGAGCCCCAGTGCCCTCTTGATATATATTTAATTGTAATAAAACAGTATTGCTATTAGTCTGCAGGGTTACAGATTATGGGATGTAGACAAGTCTACGCAATGATGGTGGAGTCAATACATTCAAAGGAAGACAAACTGTAGGCTACGCACCCTTTGGACAATATAACTAACATGGAAACACAAAGGGGGTTTTCATTTGTGGTGATGGAAAAGTACTCCAACAAGTTACTCAAGTGAAAAACTTTAAAATTAACAATCCAACACTGATACTATTTGACATCCAAGCAGTGTCTTCGTTAAGCGTCGGCATACGGGGCAGCATATGGAATAACGTAAATGAGATCAAGTATACAGGAGTCAAATCACCAGCATGTAAGTCGAGTGAAGTGCGCAGCTCTGCAGTGGGACTGGACTAGTGAAGCAAATTTCAACAAATGGTGGAAGAACATGTCAGTCACCAACTGGTCAAAGAATCAAGGATGGCACAACATCTGAAACTAGCAACTCACCAAAGAAAACTAAGCTTCGCCACAGTACCCAATAATTGTGTACCGCTTTTTAAAGGTTCAAGGTGCAGTATTGTTAGTTTCAGATGTGCCATCTTTGATTTCACGTTGTTAGTTAATGAAGGTCGTTCTTTTTGAAATAGTAAATCGTGGGTTTTTTTTGTTACCTGACATTGTTCAGTACTTCTGCTGTGACACATCTTACGAACCTCCGAGTTTCCTTCTGCCAGTCATCCAGCAGCATAATATGACACTCCACTACATTTGATCCAAAGAATATATTTTTTTTATTTGACGGCTCCATGTGATTGTCTGCCAGTAACCCTACAGCTTTCATTTTTTTTTCTGTTTGTTTTTACTGTATTGTTCATTACATAAGGAGAAAGAAGGCTTCACATCAGGATCTATCTTGAACGAATCTATCCTGAATGGATTAGATCGGAGTAATGAAAATATGTACAAAAGTGAACGCGTTTAAATAAATTACAGCGACATCTTTAGGATGGAGAAGATTTGACAGACGACAGCGGTGCACCTTGAATGCCATATGACTGTGCTGTATGTGTCATTACAAACCAAATAAAGGGATTCAGATCTTGTATTCGTATCGCTCACATTTCATTATCTACTGCTACCTGAGGAACGCTCACCCTTCCTCTGTGTGCTGAAGCGAACAAAATGCAGATGCTTGTCCTTGGGGGAGAAATAAAAAACATTTCCCTGGTTATGAATATATGGATGCAATCGTACAGCCCGTGTCTATGTATGTATGTATGTATATGCTGAATATGGACGTTTTTACTACGACGTGCATGGCTCACTATCAATAAATGAACCTGTGCTGCTTTAGCTGGGGGATGGAACACATGCACGATGACTGTCTGGTACTCTCTCTCTCTCTCTGATGATTTTAGAAAATAATGTTGACTTTCAAAAACACAACAGTTCCTCAGTATTTTTTTTTTTAAAACCCACAATTTCCATGTTATTTTCCCTTCGGCTGTGCCTCCTATTCATAAAGTCTGTGTTAGAGAGACAGTTATTGTGCTAGACTGTTGACAGTGCTGGAACTGTCAATTCACAGCAGGCTAATTTATTTCTCTGGATCACTGCGTCCTCCCTCTGTCCACCCCCCCCTTCTCTTTCTCCCTTATCTATCTCTGTCTTTGTTATATTACCACAGAGATGTTCCAGATGTCTTATGTCTATTATCGCTACCTGTACTTCTGCCTACTAGTACCACGTCACACAGCGGGATAACATGGATGGTGTTATGGCGGGTGAAGCACGGTGCTGGAAATGAAGGGCTACATGATGATACACATCTGCAACAACAGTTTGTTTTTTGTGGAACAGACGAGATCAAAAAAAAAAATATTAGTCTTTGTCTCTCCTTTTGTCCCTGCTCGCTCCCTTTTACTCTTCCATCCTCCTTCCTGCCTCCTCGCCTGCTCTCCCTCCCACTATCTTTACTTTCTCTCTCTCTCACTTGCCAACCACCACACAGGCCATTGTGCTTTTACAGAGACACCCGCTGTTTAGCAGGGGACAATAGAAATCTTTTTCTATCACAATCATTGTTGGCCAAGTCAATTGACTGTTTGCTAAGCCCTGCAACCCTTAGTTACTTTTGCTACACCTACGAAACCTTCAATTCTAGCACGGCTCGCGTAATGATAACGTGTACTGTAGGAGATGTCACTCAGTTTTTCTTTTGGATCACTGGTTTCTTCATTCCAGACACAGGTAAACAAATGCAGGCTTGTCGATTTTGCTGGCTGAACTGATATTGTCTTTCAATATCGTCAGCATCCTCACCAGTTGACGCACCATGTAGATGACATGGAAATAAAGAAAGCATATTATTCTTATGTTGCAGTATACAGTTCAAATCAGGCTTTAGTTTCATTCTAACAAACCCTGTTTGACAGCCAGCGGTATGTTTTCACTTTCAACGTTCAGTGTTTTTAACTTCATAAATGTGACACAGATCATTACCGAGCCGAAATCCAAACATTCACCTTCCAGTACATTATTACCCTCCAAGCTACCCGCTTGCTAACAGCCAAGCTCAGCTTCATGTGATTAGGTTAGCTATGATATATTACTCTAACTGTGGATGTGCATAAGTGACATGCAAAATGCAAACAAAATTAGCAAATAACAAAATTAGCTCAGGAACATAACACCAACCCCGCAAAATAATGCCTCATTCATTCTAGGATGCCTGCATTTGTGTAGAAACAGCATTGACTGTAAATGTAAGACCAGTTAAAAAAAAGGGCTGCTGTTGCTTTAATAACATGGTTTGGGTTGGCAGACTAAATATCCAAGGTGTACACTGCGGCTTCACCAAAGCAGCCACATTCTTTCAGCCTCTGAAACCTCCCACGCGTTACAAAGTGCAGACTCTCTTCTGCAACTATCATCGCAGAAGAACTGCTTTTGGCTGTGTGGATGCTATCCATTTGCTTCAAACTGTGAGGTAAGGTAAAACAATAATCAGTCACCAGCAAGTCAATAAGATGTTTCTCCATTGTCAAGAAGAGTATTTGTTTTAGATGGCGAGAGATGTTTATCTTTTTCACATTACATTGGAGGCTTGTCTTTGACGTATTGGACATGAATAATTCAAAATTATACAAATCCAACTGCATGGTTTTGTTGGCTATGACACTGAAAGTACCTCACAGTGAAAGGGTTGTGACAAATAAGGCAGCACAGTAAACACTGTCTGCAAGACCATTGTTTGGCCCAAAATTGTAGAAATGGTATGCTGTGCAGCGGTGTGATGTATACTGTATATTAATTTATTGGGATGTATTGCAAAGATTCATCTCATACATTTATCATGGTATTGTCTGTGTATGATCTGCATTGTACAATACATACATATGCATATATTTGCAGTGTTGCTTTGATTTTAAAATACTTTAAACTCAATGTGTTGATTAAGATATAAGATAATATGATGCAGATACAATCCATATACCCAATATAAAGGCCGACAACCTATTGGGGTTGAGATCTCATTCATATTTTGAGGGCCGAGAAGTCTACAAGAGAGCAGAAACACGGCTGATCCCTTCGGCATACTTTAAAACTTTGGCTTCCTGTCAGTTGATCAGTTGAAAAGTTACAGTTCTTGGAGACATCGGGGAAAGAGAGATGTAGGTCCACTGCAGACAAACAAAGCTTGTCTAACAAATAAAAAGAAATGTCAGGAAATGTGAGATTAGTGATGTGTCCTGGGGTGTTTCGAATGTCATACAACCTTGCCTAGGTGGCCCCGCTGGGGTTATCTGAACTCCAGTACTGCCCAAGGAGCTGCTCCCCAACTAATCCGCCTTCTTAATCCATAACCACCTTGAGGCTCGCTTTGGAGCCTCCGTGTTTTCCCAGATGGCCCTCCTCATCTTTTCCCCTGTGACGCCCTGCAGAGACACTGCCCTGAAAAACCTCTGATCGGGTCTGAGGGTGGTCTTGGCTACATGCTGAGGGAACTTGAGTTCACCATCAGCTGACAGAGTTGAGAAGCCCTGGTGCCATGTTGGCTGTTCTTCTTTGTCTCTTTCCTGCTTTAATGAAGATGGTTGGCTTAACTGGTTTCGCCCTCCGGCAGTCAGTGATGGCCCAGCCAATGGACTCTGATGGTCTTGAAAACATGGTCATGCCACCCCCGGTACTAGCCTTCGCCCAAAACATCTGGCCAGAAGCTCAGGCACCCTGCTTTTCCAGTCCCACTGCTCTACTTGACCTCTCTTCTTTAATCACTGGTCTTACTTCATCCTGGATGAGCTGCCGTCTTTCCTCACACCAAGCCTTACCATAGTGGTGGCTTGGATAGATATCCAGGCCTGCTCTTCCCCTCACCACTGTTTCAACCAGTTTATGGAGTCTACACCAGGGATGCCACCTTTCTGCTGTGTGGATTTTGTGGTTCTTGAGTAGCTTCAGTGCTGGAGAAGACTGTGTCTTCCACACTGTGTAAAAACATGATCTTATTGGCCGATGTTCATAGAATCCATCTCTTTTGAAATCCACATGCCTTCTGCAGAACACCATTGCTGCATTCCCTGACTCTTCTCCATATGACCCAGATGTGCTCCTCCTGAGCTGCAGCAAGAGCCTGGGGGAATGCTCTTTACTGTATGTGTTTCAATCCAAACCATGTGGGCAGCAAATAAGGTGAATTACATGAGTGATTCTACAGGTGATCCCACTATGTGTAGATAAGGGTGTAGGTGTCTAAAAGCCTATTATGGATAAAGGCACTCAGGGTGCTGGCTATATGTGTGTGGATATCTGTTTGTGTTTGTGAATAATCTTTGAAATATATCCATGAAGAAGTGAGGACAATTATTTGCAAAAATTGTTCTGGAGGCTAAAACTCTAAAGTAGAATACACACATACTGTACATAGACACACACAGACACACACACACACGCATGCATCTAGTGATTTCAAAGTCCTCCTTTAACTGCATCAAACTGCATACACAATTCCGGTCATTGACTATTAGTGGATCAAAGTCTTTTCACTGCCAGAGCAGAGAAGCAGATTTGGCGCATCAACCGAGCCCAGACTGGCAGGCGACGGAACATGGAAGTTTAAACTGGTGAGTGTTTGGAGGGTGGGCAGATCATACACACACACCACTCTGTCTGCGTTGCCATGGCATCAACAGAAAGAAGAGCAAAGCCCATCATGTCTCGCTCTACGACGAAGGCATTCATCACTATAGTGACATCGGTCAAGGCGCTGATTTAACACTGCCCAAATGCAGACTTCAGCAGACGTTGTCGTCGTTTCAGGATCAAAACGATATTTCTTTTTAAATAGAACCTACAAAAGAGTTTGTATGAAATGTGACTACTTTTACTGCACCACGGGACGACTGAAATTGCGTGTCAAGTGTCAAGGTTTAAATCAGACTTCACAGTCTTTAGCCAAGGAAATAAAGACTGAGATGTGGAGCCTTCCAAATTGCTGTGCATAATTCATACGGTACAATCTTTTTGCCATTAGACAAAGGCTTAGCAAATACAGGTCAACTTGAGTAAGTGAGCAGATATTCCTGAATAAAAACAGATAAGTTTCACTCGGAGAGCATACTGTGACTTGGGAATTCACTGACAGCGTGAAATACAACCTGCACTACATGACAGCACTGGAACAAATCTAATCAGTTGATTGATTTGTTTGTTTGCGTCCTCACTCATTTAAATTTGTGTATGTCAATGTTTCCCCTAAAATGCATTTTGCAAAAGGCAGCTACGGTGACATAACTACCAGTCGCAAAGTTTTTGCAAAGAAATGTTTTGTTTTTGGCTCCCCGTTGGGGTCTTTGAGTGAAGAAAACTGCATCTGCAACTGTGATAAACACAGACGCTGTTTTTCAGAGTGAGCATTAGAAAAGTAATGACACCTGAGGTCAAGCGAAGTTGACGCTAACAAGATTTCGTCTTGTCCAGTCTCGACTAAAGTCAAGAGGATGAATAATGTGGAGGTTAGGTATAGAAAATGTTTTCTCTGAGCTCTCTGTAAATATTTTGATAATATATGGTAATATGAATGCTTGGGGGTGTTTTTAGTCGCGTTTTCTTGCTAATGAGTTAGGTATCTCAAACTATGCACAGTGTTTAATGATATTGATGGTAGAATGAGATTTGGTTGCATGTTGATGACTTTTGGTACAATTTCTGAAACTTTAAAGCAGTTCTTAAGAGATAACTCGGTTTAATACAAATTTATTACGTCTTTATAGGTCATCCATTTTGAAGATGTGTATATCAGTATGAACATAACATCGTACTGCTCAAGTTAACTCTTGGGATCTGGGGAAAAAGAAGAAGTCCCAAACCCGCAGGTTAGCCAAACAAACTCCATAAAAGGTGACGGTGAGTTGGGATTTTGTTTATCAAACTACTCATCCAAGGTCCAGAATGAACTCAACGGAAACATTACCCAATTACACATTATCCGACACAACCTACAATTTCTGCTGTAAAAATCCATCACATCTTGGTTTAACACCGACCTTCTACACTTTACAGTTTCCTGAGTAGAACATTTTCCTGTGCTACTGGGGGATTACCAACATTTTGAATGTACATGGCTTTACGTCCAAATAAAGTGGTTTAGATAATCCGGCTAAAACAGTGTCTTCTTTCCAACTTCTAATTATCTTCATACAAAAATAAAGCCCAAGATGTCATAAATCAGAATAAACTTTTCATCTTGCGAGAAGGAAATCTCTTTTGTTTTTCTTTAATGTTATAATTTCCTAATAGTGATGGAGTGAGTGTCATAAGCACTGAATAGTGTCACTTCTCTAGCATTAACCAATCAATGGTGCATTTCTCATATTCGTGCCAATGTATCCCCACCCAATTAAAAGATCAATTTGCCAAATGCACATTTACCCTCTTCCTATATTGCTGCCCATGGCCCTGAAAATGACTTTTTGTCCCTCTCCATCCACACTGAATCAGACTGTGGTAAACAGGGTGACAGCTGAGGTTAAAAAGAAAGACACCCTTGGATTCCGACCCGAGCGATGTCTGACGACTGTCTGAATGCATCTCCCTGTTGAAAGGACAAGCATATTTAGTTGCCCAATGTGACATGTGTGATATGACTGGCTGCATTTTCCCTGGATTAAACATAATTAAAAGGGAGCGTTGCAGCCTCATTGGGAATGGCGGCTTTCTGATGAGACCCTGCCATCTAACAGATCACACCAGAAAAACTACCGCTCATGACAGGCATTTCTTGCCTTGTTGTCTGAAATAACTGAGAGTCCTGTAATAAGATTTCTTTGGAAAGCAGAATACTCATGCATACTTTCTTTTGTGAAGTAGAGAAAAAGATAGGTTAAGAGGAAAGACAGGTTGGAAACTAAAGGCAGCATTTCTATTGAGGCATACCATACTGTATGATCAGAGCAACCAGCCTTCAGTGGAAGGACAGTGAATAAGCTACTCACCCACAGCTGGAAAAGGCATTGTAAGAGGCACATCTACTCTCTGGGGAGCTCCAGGTGAACGGTTTCTTTTCTGTGGATAGATTAAACACCCAGAGCTGCTGTGATTAACAACTCGTTATCTGTTAGATTCATTTCAGCTGCTGAATATTTCTTTTATATGTTATGTGTGGGGCTTTCTTTTAAAGGATCTACAGTAGAATTTGAATTCGACCTCATTATCACTCCCCCTGGATGATGTGTGAAAGCTGTCCAGAGGATGGTGTGAACAGAATACCTGCGTGTCGAGCTCGACATTTCCTGCCAAAGGCCTAAACTAATTAAACACAAGGTATTCTCTATATATTTATATTTTCTCATGCTCTCACTAGTAATGCTGTTACTTTGGCAGGAACATTTTTTTTTTTTTTTTTAAAAAAGGAAGGCATGAACTTTGCCTGCATTTGAACTGCATGAGCTTTGATCACTGGGATGTAGTTCCTTTACCCCAAACCATTTCGGCTCTTGAAGTGGTACTTTCTAAGGTCAAAATGATTTTTGTCTGGAGAGCTGATGGAAATGTCACCATGTACTTTTGTGCAGGCATTTCTGCAGATGTCCATGAAAAATTTTACACACCTACAAAGTATGCCCACTGCACAACCGTGGAGCGTATACACAACATTCAAAATTAGACTAGTTGACAGTCTAAATGTAGGAAAACTCTCAGAAAACATTCATGGTCATTGAGTACAATCACGCACAAACTGCACACACACAGCCAAGCTTCATTAGTTAGTGAAGTTAGATACATTATTATATTGAATATATATTTAAATGTCCTCCAGCTTTCAGAGAGCAGGTAAGCTAAAGCTATGTTAGCTTACTAAACATTACCTGTCAGTCAGCCTATACAGTGAGGCTGACAGGCATTTTAGTGTAATTACTAGTTTCTTACTCCTTAATGTCATCATAACTTATGATAATCTGGGTATTTTCTTTTCAACGCCAGTTCCACCACTTGGATAGTGTCATCTAAAACCTATTTATGTAAGGTTAGATGGGTAGAGAGTAAAATCAACTGGTAGAATCTCAAAGCAGACCACAGTAATTATGACTATAACTTCTAAAGTGGGACAAAGATGACATCTCAATGCAGTCATTACCGAGGGGAGGGAAGGCTTCCACATGGCGGATGGTTGCAAACATCTTAGCCGCAACTGCTGTTGTATATTGTTTTGATGTCTTCTGCAAACTTGCATATTGTCAATGCCTCTTGGCTTGGTCAGCATTGTAAGTGAGATCTGGTTCTCAGTCGACTTATTCTGCAGAATTTGTGGCTTACTGTATGCACGGAAGGGGAGATTCAGGTGAGGGGTATTCAGTTAGTTGCAATCTCCAACCTCACCAGTGCTACTAAAAAAAAATGCTACACAAATAAAGTTTGGTTGATGATTGATTGAAAGACAGCATTACACACCACATTAGGTGTCCAAACTCATCTCACAGTTCAGTGTGTCAGTCCTGGTTTTACAGATCCGTCACTTAAAGCCTCCAGACATCCAGCCGTCACAGTCTGGTAGGGCTCTGAGTCCTCCCACTGCAGCGTGTCAATCCAAAATCTGGGATTGTTTGGAGGCTGCCTTCTATCACAGACCTGTGTGGCCCACAGCAGGAAAAAAATAAGTAATTTTTGACGACCTCAATGACCACCTGGTTGCTACATGCAACCACAACCTCTCCTCAACCATCCTTCCAGAGTACTTAACCCTTCCGAAGACACTGTAAGCTAATTGCTTATTATCATGCTTACAGTAAGATTCATGACCTTTTGCCAATTGCCAACATTAGCATGGTTACATGTACTTAAGATGTGTAGCGTTGGGACAATAACAAGCAGTTTTTTTTTTTATTGTTTAGAATGTTAGCATGTTGATCGCAGAGGCACAAGTGCTTGAATGTAAACCTGCCAAATTTAGCATATAATGTTTAGCATGCTAAAATACACAGTTACAGTGAAGATGAAGTAGTTTCGGTGAAGAAAACATGGGAACACATTCACCATGTGCTGGAACATTGTGTTTAGCATGTCATCAAAGGCAACCAAATGTCTAAAAATTGCTGTTCTTGTGAGCATCAACATTGGGAGAAAAAAAAGGACAGAATTGTTGCCAACACAGCCCTGCTGCCAATGACACACATCAAAACTGGTGGCGGCAGCTGTTTTGATCACCCTCGCACAAGTCACTCTTTAAAGGTGAAATTTGTATTTTCCTCTGAGTGATCTAGTGTCACATTGTATTGTTTGTCTGTTATGAAAGCCAAAATGGTACCCACATACCCCTCACCCAAAAAAAAAAAAATTGAAGACTCAATGATTGCTTTTACTGATTCAACTGTCAGCTCATGTTGGACAAACTTGGCACATTCTGACTGCCACACACACACACACACACAAACAACAGCAGGTTTGAAGTTTCTGGCAGGCTGCAATAGACCGATAGTGTACACCAACAACATGTCAGAACATCTGAAGTCACTTTTATACTGTTGTGCAAAGAAACTGGCCTGCATCAATTATTTACGGAATTCATTTCTACTGCCATTTATCCCCGTAATTTCCTTTAGCAGCAAATGCTACATTTAATGTCTCAAGCAAAGGCAATAAACGCTTTTGTGACTGGGGGGAGGAAATTTTTAGCAAATTTTGCAGCTATCCAACTTTTTCAGTTCAGTATGATCACCAAAAAAAAAAAAAAAGGTGAGAATAGAAAATTCAGAGAGAGAGAGAGAGAGATGAGGGTTGTAATGGCAGACATCCAGCTTGGCATCCCCCTCTGTGTCTGGCCTGAACCTCAGAGTCAGTTTGGCCTGGTGTTGTGCTGTGAGGGTGAAGGGAGAGTGCGGCTGCCAGTGACACTCTAGGGTGCAGAATGTTACCAAACTCTGCTGCTGCAGTGAAAAGTGAATTATACAAAGGGACTAAAGTCTCATTTCTGCTTCTTTCATCACTTTTAAATGCATTACTTTGTTCCATCCTAAATCCCAACATGCACTACCCTACACATGATCCAAATTAGTTTCCACCTTGATAAGTCCTACAACTCTTAAAGTCTTTATATAGCTTATTATTAATGTCATTGTCTCCATTCTCCAAGACTTTACACTTGCCTAAATTAACCAAGACTGGGGAGAGAGAAATTGCGATAAATATTGGAGGCTGTTTTAGAAAGATTTACTGCTAGCACTTTGTGTGCCTATATTTCAGTCTAATGAAATCCAGGGTTCTTAATTGTAGCTATCAATCAACATCCAGAATTGCAAAAATGTCAAAAATTGAGCAAATCACTCAACTTTTCAACGGACTAACAAATGACCGGTGCACGTTGTAAATGCTTACAGAAGTGGACACACACACTAAATGAAATGTGCACTTCTCTAAAAGCCTCCACACCTCTGGGAAGGCTTTCCGCGAGATTTTGTTACCTGGCTGCAGGGATTTGCTTCCATTCAGCCACAAAAGCATTAGCGAGGTCAGACACCGATGTTGAGTGATAAGGCCTGGCTCACAGTCACTGTTCATCCCAAAGGTGGGGTTGGGGTCAGGGCTCTTGTTCAAGCCTGTCAAGGTTTTTTTCTTTCCAAACTGGGAAAACCCATTTCTTTATTGGCTTTGGTTTGAGCATGGGGGATTGTTGAAAGAGGACAAGGTCTTCCCCCAAAACTGTTGGAGTTTGGAAGCACACTGAAAATATCAGTGTTTTTTATTAAGAATTTCTGCACTGAAAATAAGTGGCCATGAAAAATTGTACAATACATAGAATCCCTAGTTTGTATGGGGTATTTAGCACATCATCTTATTTTGAATTAAGTCTTTTGTGTCTTATATAAAGCAAAAATCCCAATGCAATGAAAACTCAAAGGTCTAACGGTATTATTTAATAGTCTTTGACTTTGATATTGCGTCTCAGAGGATTAAACACCTTCCAGCAGAGGCAGAGCGCCTTTCTCTTTAAATCCCTCCCCAGACCAACCAGACACATTATCGATTACAGGAGCTCCCCCCCGATCCGCCCAAGCTTGCAAGCTTGCAGCCTCATTTAGACCCGATTCGTTGTTCTTCATTGTTCCAGATAAAACACAAAACAGTCTCCCGTGAATTGAAGTTAAGGCAAACTGCTTCTGTCACAAGCACACGCTTTCAAAGACTTGTTTAGACGCATAATTCTCAGAGTTTAAAACATTGTCATCAGCAAACCGCAGAAAAAAAAAAAAAAAGAACAACCATTTGTCGCCACAGGCCGGAATGACCTTAAGGAAATAACATTTGTGTCAACAATTTTGAAGAGATGGACTTTATCTTATCAGATTGCTCCGACTGAGGACAATAAAAAGAAAAGATAAAGAGGAAAGGGGGAAACAGATACAATCACCTCTATTATTGATGGCAGAGTCCTCTGTTGTTTTGTCAGCAGTTTGTGGGAGGTAGCTATATGGGATTCAATCTGTTTACTGGAATGCAGAGGATGCTGATTATGAAGAAATTTCCCATCATCATAAAACAAATGTGTGGGTTGGAAATCAAAGTTTGTACTCACTCGTCTGATAACACTGTAATTACATTTCAGTACTGGAGTCAAGAATCCAAACCAGCGCAATAGGAGCTTAGCATTGCTCAGTGGTGGGATAGATGATTGCAATTACTGTCAATCTTATTAGCAACACCAGCAGCAGGGCTCAGAGGATGGCAGTATTGGTGTACCGGTCCACTGCTTTAGTCCAGACTGACATATCTCAACATCTGTATGATTAATTGCTAAGAAATGTGGTACAGATATTCATCCCCCATCAGGATGAATTGTAATAACTTTGATCTATTAACTTTTCATCCAGCCATCAACAAGACAAAGTTTGTCCAGTACTTTGGTGCATTTGCTAACATGCTAACATCCCACATTTAAATGGTGACCATGGTCGATATTATAGTGCTAAACGTCAGCATGTTAGCATTCTGATATTGATGATTCCACTCAAATAAATGGAAATACCTGCATGTTTGCCAGACTTGGTCTGAATCCAGTCATAGCTGTACTTTGTATCTCATGCTAATTAGTGATTATTAACATGCTACCACATAACACGAGGATGAAACTTCAATACCTGGTAAACATCAGAATATTTGTCATTGTTTGCAATGTTTAGCTCAACGCTGCAGAGTGCCCAACTTTCTCTGGAGTCGGTGGAGACCAAACTTTGGACGTACATTCATCAGATGGACACAAGCACGACTCAAAACTAAAACTAACACTGATTTGTGAGATACATTTTTAGGGTAGAGTCTTTGCTAAGACATTAGCCATATGAGCTTTAGAAAGTGGTAATGTTGGAGTTGTGTGTCTGTCTTTTTCTAATATACTGTAGGAGTCTAAGCCATCAGTCAATTGAATCAATGCACCTTATGCGAAAGAAGGCTTTGATAAAGTATGTATTTCTCTTCCAGATACCCTTATACACTTTGTTACACTGAGGTGCATCAAGATTTAGTCTGTTTTCTCATAGTAAGCAGCACTCAACACACCCTAGCACACTTTGATAACACTTTCCCTCATATGGTGAGGTGAATAATTCACTGAAGTGCCTGCCACAGTGCTGGTAAGTTAAACATTAATAATCAACCAAGGTAAAAAAACAAATCTGAAATCTCATACTGCATTTCTGAATAAATACATTCAAGGGTCCATGTCCATGTGATTGAACGCTGTCATTTGTAATTTTGGCGTATGCTGACTTTTATTCAGTCTGAAGTGAATCACTCGCTTCATCTTCAGCTTGTGACTTTTTTCCCAGAATTCCAAGCAAGACATCGGCACAAGAGCACAAACGCTGAGTTATGAGTTTACATGCACTATGGGCAGAGTGTGAGATCGATGGCAGGAGATAAAATATGTACTCAAACTGAAACTCATTTTATGGGTGTACTTTGCATTTCATTCTAGTGTTTGTCCGGCCTTATCGAAGTTAGCCGGTCTACTTGGCCTGTTTTTATTGTCATAATAACAGTGATGGGTTCTATTAAGGGTTTTTTTTCATGCTCAATAACTCATAGCACTGTCTTCCAATTGCTGAGTCCAGGATTTTTTTATTATTTTTTTTTAAGAGAGGAAAATAAACAAGAAAATTTAGCGTTAGAGGAAGGGTGGAAGCTTTGATTCACTGGGATTGATCAAAAATCCTTTCAACTCCTGCTGATGTATTGTGGTCATTTTGTGGTATAGGGCAATAAAGAAACTTCCTTATTGCCAAGGGTTACATTGGGATTAGTGATTTTGGGGAGCTCTGATTCATAGAGGCTGGCAGGTAGGCAGATGCCTGTGTGCAGAGGCAGCAGGGCTGTGGCTGGAAACTGAAAAGACATTTTTTATAACACTTAATAAGCCAGTAAGTATATTTTAATCTTGCACCAAGTACATCGCTTTGAAAGAGACAATCATTACAAGTGTCATTACATTTGACGCCAAGAAGTCTGGAAAGAAGAAGTCTTTATAGGCCAGTATTTCTATCTATATCATGTTTTGTTCAATTGATGTTTTCAGTCAAGGTCTAATGGTACCCAAAAGAGTGATTTCACAGACCGAGGTTTGAGATATCTTTGGATATAATTTGGATATTAGAATTTCAAAGAAATGTATAGCTAAAATGATGTTAATAAGCCGTGTGATGGGAAAAGCATGCACATATTGCTGGACGGTGATGTTGGAGGGCAGCATGTGACAATGTTTATGCTCCATGTCTACTGTTCTGGTTCAGTGAATCCTCTATTTGAGATGATCCGTGACACTGCCAGCACACGAGAGGCTCGATGTTTACGTTGCGAGGCTAAATGTTTGCTCTCTGTTCCATTTCAGCTGCCCGTGTGATTGAGGTTTGAAGTGTAAGCAGAGGGGATAATTATCCATACAGTGAGAGGAGTTGGGTTTCAAACCCACCACCACCACCCCAAGGGGAGCAAAAACAACCATCAAGCTGCAACACAGTGCAACAAACTTGGAGGGGAAGTATTACACTGTAATAACCTGTGGTATTTTAGTAAAGTTTGATAGGCTTTGCAGTAATTTGGAGGTTGTAATCACATTACTTTTACACCTACTGCAGGAATATCATCATAAAATGTACATCGTGTCTAGTTCAGAATCACCCGTCCACAGCAGAAACCTCCAGAACCAATTTGCCAAAGCACCTGATAAGAAAATATAATTACATGAAGCTGGTGACAAGACAATCTCTTCCTGTTATAGAGATAATGGTGAGAATATCTCCACCTCTCCTAAACAGGCTGCACTAACACAAGGTCCTGACACACCAAGCTGACCACATGAAACCAGCAGCAGACACAGGCTTGACACTTTGCACACCTTGTGTTACATAACTTGCACCTGAGCTGACCGCAGAAGCTACAGCAAAAAAGGCCAGCTGGCTGCTGAAATGTAAGTATGTTCTGCATTTGTGTGAGGAAAAAAAAATATCTTGTCAACAGCCTGTTTTCATAATCCAAATAAACATCACACAGGGGCAAACAAAGCAAACTAGCCAAGCATTCAGTCAATATGTTTTAGCTGTCTTGTTATATGCATTGAATACAAAATGAGAACACACATCTGATAAGACGCTGCAGTTGGAACTGAACCGTTTTGTTTTGCTGCTCATCATTCTGTGGTCTGTTGTTTGTGTGAGAGGCAAAAAAAAAAAAAAACCAAGGAGAAACTTCACTAAATGAGTGAAAGCTAACCTTAATAGCTGGAGGTCGATGGTTGGTCACAGACACTCAACAAATGCGGACTGAGTTAGCGAGGACTTTCACAGCCACTTTGTTTGCCACTGTCTGTTTTGCTGTCTGTGTGCTTTTGTTAGTATGCAGTCATCAAAAGTCTTCTGGAAATATGTCAAAAATATACATACAGCAGCTTGAACAAACCCTTTTTATTTTTCACTGTTTAGACTGTTCGTACTGTTTATATTGCTATATTTACACTGTGAATATCTTTTTATATTTGCTGTGCTTCTTTAGATCTATTTATATTTTATTTAATTCTCTGTATGCCCTGTACACATGGCAGCGTTTACAATAAAGTTGACTTGACTTGAACTATCAACTGTGGTGATCTAATAAAATAAAATCTGGTCATCAAATTTTCTTTGTGGCCTCTTGAATTCTCGTGTAGGACTGTGGCTGGTGACTTCTCCGTGTGCCCGTTTAATTTGGCCTTGTTTCATGTGCTTATTAGACTCAACCACAAACACTACAAGGGAAAAGTCTAAGTAGCTCAGCAGAGATCTGAGATCCAATCATTGACTTGAGTGAGTCAGGAAACTTACTTGGAGCCCTTTCAAAGTACAGCTGTGCCACTGCCTCAATCAAAGGTGGTCCAGGAATGCCTAAATTAGGCTGCAATTAAGGTTTTAGAATGACCTGATTTAAACCCCCATCGATGTGGACTACGCTGAAGATACAAGTGTGTATGAGAAAGCCAATAAATTTAGCTGAACTGCAGTGATTCTGTCAAGAAGAGTGGTCAAAGATTAAACCTGAAGCTTTAGGGTGGCTATTAAAAGCACCCAATTAAGGTGGAAATGGCCAAGGGACATTTAACCAAAGATTAGCATTGGTGTATGTATATTTTTGACACAGTAGATTGGCTCAGAAGACCTTGGATGAATAAATTCAGAACAGAACCAAACTTTGTGGATGTTTTTTTTTGTGACAAACAACAAGCTGTAAAATATGAAGAATATGAATATCACCGTAAAATGTTAATATGGCTAACATGTTAGCGAATGTGAGCAAATATGGAGCAACACTACACTACTGGCTCCTTTTTGGTCTCTTCCAACTCCAAAAACAAAATGGCTGCTCACCGAGCTGATGAATTCTTCATCATTTCCTATATCTAGTCTAACTTTTTGTTTTTTTTGCTGGGACTATAGCATGAGTGGGCTTTCAGCCATCTGCTGCAGGATTGAAATAAAACCCAAACTAAAGTCAAAAGCCATTACCACTTCCATATAGCCAAATGGAACTGCAGACTCAGGCGAGACTTCTCTGTGTGTTCATTATTACAACTAAGACTCCTTTCACATTGCAGAGAGTCATACTGATGAAAGCCGCTTTTAATGTGCTCCGTTTCCGTATATTCTTCCTTACCCATCTTTGAACTAGCACCACTGACAGAAACTTTAATTCCATCAATATAAAATCAGAGGGAAAAAGATGCTGCAGTCCATTCCTACATTGTTTGATTGACAGGAAATCCCAAGTTTTCTGCAGACACACCAAGCACAGAGCGCTTCACACCAAAGATAGAGACATACTCAATAAAACAAGAACCTCTTGCATTACAGCTCTAAACAGACAACCAAATTACTATTGACAAAATGCCTGGTGCGATTTCATCAAAAATGTGTTGAAACACACAACGCATATTCATGTATTATGTTATACGGTGCCAATATGAACTTTAATCTTTTTGCAAGTGTTGCAAGTAACGAGAGCATTAGCTTATTATACATGCAAAAAGTCAAGCCCGGCACACACTCTTGAGATACTGACATTTCACAGCCCGGAGCAGCCCACAGAAACAGTGCTGCTATGTGGAAATCAATACAAGTCATTACCATTACTTTAATGAGAGCTTAAGATGCAGCGAGTTGGTATTTTACTCAAGCTCTGATAATACATGTGCTATCTCATCTGTAGGACTATTTAAAACCAGGCAGAACATCTACAATAATCTATTATGTCATGATATGATAGGTAATAACGTACTGTGGCTGATGCAGCAGGTTTTGCTGTAATCCTTTGCTTGCTTTTGATGAAATGCAAAATTGTATTAGAGATTTTTTTTTTTTCCCAAAATACAAACTTCACTGTGTTGAAGATTTAATATGA
This sequence comes from Miichthys miiuy, assembly GCA_036365135.1. Classification (NCBI taxonomy): domain Eukaryota; kingdom Metazoa; phylum Chordata; class Actinopteri; family Sciaenidae; genus Miichthys; species Miichthys miiuy. Next base: position 28,028,627 of record CM071603.1, read on the forward strand.
TAGCAGCAAAACTTGCACACCCATCAGGAGGTTTCAGAGAGATTACCTCTCTCTCAAATAGTATCTAAGCAACATTTTACACACCAAACTCTGCTAAAGGAAGGTGTACAATTCCCCCAAGCAAAGAACCAGTGTCTTCTTGATACATTTAAGCACTCCCAATCTGTGCACAGGGTATGTTGTGCTTGTTCAAGCGGAAAAGAAAAGTGGCAGCGTTCCAGCTTTACGGTAACTGCAGATGTTAGTAAGACAGGCAGTCCATCTGTCCAATGGGATGAACACTGTGTTTAGCACTGGCTCGTTAGGACAACCACAGAAACTCGCAGTTCACTGATTAAGATAACCGTTTAAGTGACCTTCAATATGTTCAAAAGTCAGAGAGAGAAAGCAGGAACACAGTTCAAAGAATGGCATTTCTCATTAGCAGACACAAAAGATGCATCAAGAGCAGGGAGAGAGCAGCCAGTAATGGCCCATAGGACCAGCTACTTCCCCCAAATGGACTCAGAAGGACATCTTTACGCTTGAAAACACCGTGCTGAAAGAGGCCACGGTGATTACCATTCCCTATTTTAGCTATCAGCAAGGCTCTTACAGATAAGCAGTGGGGGATCTGATTTGGCCAGGTTGGATCTTGAGGCGAAATTCAATCAAATCTCAGTAGTAAACATCTTGGTACAACCCTACAGTTGGATATTAGCATTTGTATTGTGCAGCTCTGTTGTTGACCAAAGCTGCTCTGCCTTATCTGTCAACGCAGGCTTGTCAGGTCTGCACCTCGCAGTGAGTGGCTGCTGGTGCTTCCCATTCAGGGCTGCAGCGCTGGGAGCGCACACTGGCCCATGTGGGGAGCTCAAATCTCAGAGTAAAAAGAAGAACAGCATCCGCTCCACTCTTCTATCGCAGGACACACACAAACACACACACACAGAGTCACCTCCAACTGCTGCTGGAAATACTCAAAGAAACACATTTCCATCCACACTAGTCAACTGCAACACTAAGTTAACATTTTTACACCTTTTGGCTACGGTAAAAGGAATATACGGTCCTGTACAGCGTTGGTTGTCTCTTGAATCCATTTATGCTTCCCATGTGTGTATATGGAGTGGATATGGTAATCATTTAAAGTTTTAGTATATAAAACTTCTTGTATCTAAAACACATTCTTTCTGTATAATATTGCGATGCATGGAATACGCTTTCGCTTGTAGAAAATTACCAGAAAATTGGTGGTGTCAATATGCGGCTTTCAAGTGATCATCTCTGCTGGTCAGATCGACGTTACAATACAATAAGTAGTCACTAAAATCTAAAAAAATTTAACACAAAACAACATTTCAGTTTCATTTTACCTTTATTTAACCATATAAGTCAGTTGAGAACCAGCTTATCATTGACAGTGATGACCTGGCCAAATGGCAGCAACATGAGGCGAGTCGATAAAAACATAAATACAGCAACCACAACAGAGAACTATGTAGTGTACTTTAATGATGAAGGTAATGAGTTCTGAATGAGTGTAACAGAATGAGGTTGGGGTGTTTTACTGTCTTCTTGTTCCATATTGACTTTTGAAATATTGAAAACAGGGGACCGGTTGTCATTTGTGAACATATGTGTGAACAGGATAGCGAGAACAAGCAGTAACCACCACTACAGCTGAGCATTAAGACCAATATGTAAGGGCCTTAAGATACAGTTCTCAAATAACTGGTAACAGTACAGCCAGACTGCCGGGCTGTGCTGATGTCTCTAAAAATTCATTTGAGGGTGAGTCACTGTCATGGCATCCCAGATGCAGCAGAGGAGGTTGGTGCAGTAGCCCATCTGAGAGGAGCGTTATATCAGCAGCAATAAAAGGATGCAAGTTATATTTATTTACACTGAATACACAAAAGGGCTCAGGTGTGATAGGAATAATCCCATCATACCAGTGCTCCTCAAAAAAAAAAAAAGTAAGGCTGCTGAGCCACTTTGGCTGTCGCTTGCTTGATGCAGCACCAAAAACAAAGATAAGACAATGACAAAAAAAAAAAAAAAGGAGGTTCAGGTGTCAAAATATGTATTCTCAGATCTGAGTGATTTCCATTTTGTGCAGACATAGATTCAGTTTTCCCTATGACTTATAGCTTAACTCTGCAAAACTGTTGAAAACGCTTTTCCTCAAAATACCAAGAACAGATCATTGATGACATTATTGACCTGCTAACAGAGGGCAGCAGAAACACTTCCATGGTTTCTGTCTGGAGGGTTACTGCAGCAAGAAAGCTCGTAAATACTGAAGACAGGGAAATCGATTATCTTCGGGGCAATTCAAACCCAAATACTGCGGGAGATCTTGTCTTAACTGAAAACTCTTACCAAGAAAGTGAAACAGCTCTTAAAATAATGTTTCATTGCAGACGAAACAGGACGACATTTTTGCGGGGACAATCTGATTAAAACTCTACAGAATGTGTTTCTTTGAAGAATACATCCTAGGGCTTTCACCATCACACATAAAGATAGATATCTCGGAGTCATTTTCACTCAAGTTATTGTTGAGTTTCTGTCCACTCGAGGGCAAAGCATGCTAAAGGCTGTGATTCAGCTTGAGAGTACTTGAAATACCAACAGAACCTGTGTAATGACTGTACAAATCATGTTCAGCATAACCTTGAGTGATAGCAGTATAAAACAAGCCATTGAGCAGGGCCGGCTGAATAGGTAATAGCCTCATACAACCTGGCAGCTGGGGCTTCTGATTAAAAGCAACGTATGATCTTCCACAGTTTACGATAGCGATGTGACCTAAAGTTTGCTTCTCTGAGCTTTTCAGTTGAAAGCTGAAGATAAAACACGCAGAAGAAAAATACCTTAAAAGGCTGAATGCAAGTAGTACTGCATACTAATGCAAATTTCATCCAAGCATTTACAGTAATTATCTCAATTTTACTTTATAAAACCCCCATCAGCATAGCGCTAATTAATAATGTTTCATTAAATTAAAGTATTCAAGGTCAGGCCGGGAAAATACATACACATGATTAAAAAATAAAAATAAAATAATAATAGCACCATTGTTACTGCTTGTGTACCTCCCTCTGTGCACTGCTGCACACTGCAGAAATTATAGGAAGAATGATTACAAATTACAGTCATCAACGGCCTTAATTAATAGTCAGATTCTTCTCAATCACTTAGGAGCCAAATTAACAGAACAAAAAAACTTGATGGCTCCCAGACTTGCAGTCGAATGAGGATGATAGCGGCTTCCCTGACATGTATGAGTCATGGCAGGTAATTCCACAGGGTCATTGTTTGTTTGACAGCAGCACGCTCCCTCCAACCGCTCCTCTGATAATGGTGTTTGTGTACTTTGGCTTCACAAGCCAAAAGCAAAATGGCCACGCTAACAATACAGGCGGTGGACGGAGGCGGCCAGCGAAATGGCACTGATTCATCCTCAGAGGATCGAAAAGACGAAAATCAACAGCGTTCACTACAGTGTTAATCGTTTATCTTAATTACGAGCTACCTAGAGATGACAGCCAGGTTAAATCATTATTTGTAAGGAATTACGGTGTGTACATTGCTGTAAAAACTAAAGCTTCTACACCATGCAGTAGAAAAATAGCTTCCAAGGTAATGTGTGCCCATTAAAACTCATAGAAGATATGGGCCCTGTGGGTGGCACAATGACCAGCACAAGCAGTCCTCCAAAAGGCGTTTGCTTTACCCATCCGTGTGATACTTGCTGCACAGAACATGGCACATGTAAGGGACTTTTCCATTCTAGCATGCCACACGTGGAATATCAGAGGGTCGAGCATGTGTCCTGAGGTCATTGCAGGGACAGTATTAGGTGTTGACTTCTCTGAGACCCAGAGCAACTGTACTGTATGTTGTATGTTCATTAATATCGAAACTGAGGTCAGAGGATTGGGCTGTCTTACTCCCTTGACACAACAGATAGGTACATAAAATAGAAGCCTGCACAGAGTCAGATAGCAATGTAGGACCACTAAGAGTAAACCTATTTTCTTGTTTGACTAATGGCCAATGGGCAGATACCTTATACTGTAGATGCATTAACTATATGGCCATTTAGGGACATACAATAGTTGTGGCAGTGAGGGCATTAAGACTTGCCAGCGAGGACAGCTTCTTCAGAATTGACAAGTGTATTGATAAATCCCCCATTCTCCTTGGCCGAGCTTCAATAAACCTTTCAGCATAAGACATCTTGGACACCTGTGCGCTCTCTCTCTCTCTCTCTCTTTCTCCGCTGACTGAACCGACCATTGATGAATAGTTTCCTTCACAGCGGGGCACGGGTAGAAAGGGAGGCGCATACAGCTGGGAGGCTCATTCAAAAGAGCGTACAAAGACAGTTAATGCTGGAAAACGTTGACACGTCGCTCTGAGAATAGAGGACCGTCTCTGGCGCAGCATCACTCTGCTGCCTCTTTGGTGATTTTATCAATAAGAGCAAACTAAACACTTGGAGTGCATGCAGAATTATTACCCTGGAACAGGGTAATAATTCTTCAGATGTAAATAAACTATTAATTAAACACTTTCCAACCATTTGTTCAAATCAGCAAGGACACGAAGGCCTGGTATGATTAAGGCAGGAGCGTCGGGAGATTATCCTGCACTGATGTATAGATTAATAAGTGTGATTCTTACAGTACGTTATCCACAGCTGGTTTATACTGTATGATAAGTTTCTCATCAGTTCATCAAATCCCTGCAGCTGTCTGAGGGCAACAGGACATATGTTAATAAATCTGTAACCTCTGATTGGATATGTACCGCACCGGAGCGCGGCGCCATTAAGAACGGCCGTCCACTGTGTTTACCTTGATTAAATTACATGCAAATGACACCAGGCTGTTAAACCTCTACTCACATTAGATGCGTCCATCATAACTTGACGTCGGATGACCGGAGCTTATTACGGCCCTCCTTTCCAACCTGAAGTCAGCTATTTTATTCTTCACATGAATCATGAAGCAAACTCTGTTGTGTACCCTTAAAAAACATGATGTAATCACTTACAATACAGTAGAATTATAAACCAACATAGTGAATTGCTATGACCGGATGAACGACCTTCACCAAACTTGTCTATTTCTCTCGTGATTGAACTAATTGGCTGCAGATTTGTGGTTGCTGTGCGTTTGCATGTTTCTGCTTTGCATCATCCAGAAAAACAACATGATTTCTCGGAGAAGCTGCTTCTTTATTTTTTTTTTTCGAGCTGTGTCACATTGATTGACACGGCAATTTCAGAACTATGAACCGGTGATGTGGCTGCCTGAGAGTGTATTTATTAATCATAGCCCTTTTGCACTTTGCACTGCTGCACATTGCATGAACCAAAATAGCAGGTGCGTTCAGATACCCACACAGTTGGTGCACGCGAGACCTAACTGGTTTTTGACGTAAAATAAGGCCTAAAAAAATAATAATAATCTTTCATAAAACGTGAATTTAATAAATGTGAAATGATCACAGTAGTTTCTTGTTTGGGAGATAAGGACAAATTGTTTTGGAGAACACGAACATTAGCACAAGGTTTAATTACGTTTTAAATTAATTAAGTTTTCTATTAATAACGTCAGATCCATGTAGATATTATTCATTATATTATATTATCAGCGTTTCAGTACAAAATGAGACACATGTTTGAGCAGAATGAGCAGAAGTTTATTTAAACAAGGAGCTCAGAGATAAACAGAAGCTAATTCACTGAGAGGAGTCCATTATTATAACCGCATGTGAGGGCAGTCAAATAACTGAGTCTCAGTACATTTTGGGCTATACATACTGTAGTTTAATAGACTTACTGCACAGGGAGACTCATCATACTTCACTGCACTGCTTCCGTCCAGACATCAGAACCATTTTTCCATCACAAATCGAGGGTAAAAAGTCTTTTTTCTAAGGTTAAGGTTTTGTTCATGCGTGGTTTGTACAAGGCAAATCATTTTCTTATTGTGCCGGACTGAAAAACTTTACACCCTCAACATGAAGCCACAGGAGGTGATTTCACTTACTCTGCTTTATTAGGCCTCTGTTCAGCCGGACGGTGACGTGCTAGGAGTTACATTAGTTCAACAAAATAGGATGATAAAAGTAAAAATTACGCACAGTTTTCGACAGATAGACAAATATAACAACTGTGAAGAGGTCCAATCAGGCAATGAGTGAGTCTGGGACAGCCTAAATTGCCTCTTATTTTTCCCTGAAAATTGACATAAGACATCCTATTGTCGCATCATGATTTATGGGCTGTATAAGATATGTTCAGGGTTAAAAATCGGTTGCTACATTAATAGCAATATACAGTATTAAAACACTGCGAAGAGTACGTTGAGTGTCGTAACATCTTCCACTAAAGACATTTAACGGAGCGGGTTCATTAGCAGGTTGATGGGGTTCAAAATGGATTCAGGTTTCCTTTCCTTCCTTCCATCAATCAGTTCAACCTAATTCAAACATTCAAACCCGGAAACCTCTCACGTCTCAGCTTCAACCTTACAAACAAGTATAGCTCTTTTTCTTCCAACTCTTTTCACCTCCAATGCCCAAAACCATTTTCTCTGGGTAGACACTAAAGTTGACGACATATGTCACAACAGCCAATGTTCCAAGAGAAATTCTTCTGAGACTGTGACTATGAGTTTACAGAGTAGATATAGAGCCCGAGTGAAGCGAGGCTCTCTAGCTGCCACAGCTCTTTGTTATATTTTTAGACATTGTTAATTAACAGGTAAGTCCTTAGTGGATCTCCCACTGCGGTTTCTGGGAGATTTGTAACACAGCTGTGAAGCTGCTTTACAGGAGGAGTCAAAAAGTCGCCAAGGTAGCTTTAGGGAGAATACTGGCTGACTTGGGAAGTACAGCTCTAATCAATGCGTACAGGAACTTCACAAGCTGGACTCAAGACTTTACTTCCGCGCTTCATGTGTCCAGGCTGTTGCTCTGCAGGCTGAGTCAGCAGGCAGGCAATAACCCTTGTCAGAAGTCTTTGAAGCCTGTGCTGTCTCCCAGGCTTCTCCCAAGATTAAGAAGTCTTTCCAGGCCAAGAGAAGTGATTTCTTTCTCTTTACTGCATACCTGAGAGGATACAGTACGCTGCAGGGAGAAGTCTCTATAAAGGTACAAATGTTCTGTAAACAGAAGGGCTACCTAAAGCAACTAATTGGCAGGAGACCCACGTTTCAGCATCAATACTGAAACTTATCATTGGATGTATATGATTTTTGTCTGGACATTTTTTAAACAGTCACAGGAAACCGCTCTAAATGGCTTATTTCTGCAGCAAGGCAACAAGCCCTAGTTGACCATGGTGTGGTGTACAGAGGAGAAGATTGACTCATAAGCATGACCTACGTAGATTCCATTCAGGGGTGGCATTAATGACACACTCTGTCAATGAATAAATGTTTTTTTTTAACAATAACAGAAAAATCTGGAGGCTTAGCCTAAGGAAAAAAAAACAACATTGTGTAACTTTATTACCACAAAATAACACTGACGTGTAATCAGGTGAATGAGGCGTCTCTGGCATTCCAACTCTGTGCCCTGTATGCCTGTTCTTGCACTACGTAACCTTGTGCTCCAGGTACAATCTCCCACAAGAAGTCACACCACCAGCTATTGAAAATGTTTTCTGGTTTTCCCCACTGTTGCCAGCGTTCATAGCCGGACGACATCAGAGGCTGAAAGGACATTGACGAAGGAAGCTAAGAAGAAAATAGGAGAGAGGCAAGGGCAAATCTGAGGCTGACTTTTAGTCTTTAGCGAGAGCTTTGTGAAATAAAAGCCTGAAAGACAGACGCCGAGCTGGGCTGACTGCTGTTGGACTTAAGTAATATCAGCCGCCTGCGTCTTGTGTTGTTGCACTTGATTGATGTTTCGCTGTTAGCAAAGTTGGCAGTTTTGTTGCTAGTTTTTTCCATCATAAGTAAGTATGGCTCATATGGCCACCTCCCAAAATAATGCTGCTAGCGAGTTCTTGAGGTGACACAGTCCAAAATGTAACGTCTGGACAGTTTATAGATTATAGTGATGCCAAACTGACAAGACGACTAGGATGGATGACGACTGTTAATGTAATAAAGTTTGTTACGACTCCTGTAAAGTGGAGTGATGCATGTAATTAAAATTCCCAGTGTGGTTGTGCTCTATCAATTAAAAAGGTCCAGTGTGTAACATTTCAGGGGATCTACTGGCAGAAATGGAATATGATAACCATAGCTATGTTTTGAGCAGGTCCTCTTCCGTGGAGTCCGCCATGTTTCTACAAACCCAGAACAGACAAACTGACCTTTTCTGTACTGTAGTTTACCCTACATGCTTGGAACAATAGAGCGCGGTGAGCGGTAGTCAGTTGGTTGCAATCTGCACCGTTAGATGCCATTAAAACCTGCACACTGTACCTTTAAATGACCTGCTCGAAACTAAGCGTTGTATAAATATCCTTTTTCTTTGTCTGTTGGAATAAGTCAAACATCAAACACAATGCACAGGAACAGCAGTATGTCATATATGGAAACATGTTGACCACTGAGCAACCATCCTTTAACCATTTAGAAGAAAAGGTTTGATTCATCTATTATTTTTAATATTGGTTTTAATATTGCACTTGGCGGTGCAACTTTTAAAAGAAATTATCTATCAAAGTGCTTCTGAGGTCAGGCGGTAAAGTCTCGGCTGAATGAGGACACGACCAGAAAGAGATTGTCTCAAAGTTCTAAATAAACTTTCGTGTGAGAGCTGAATTAGAAGGATTATCGCCTTAGCTGTGGGCACAGTTTTAAAGTATTAAATTCAGTCTTCTCATCCATCTCCTCCATATGGATAAGACTGAAATACTTCAGCATTTCAATATTCTTCGTGACAGCCCGACTTCCAGAACATGCACTTAGAATAAAAGGTGCTCTTAACATTCATAAATGTGCACTCACAGTGGACAATCCATCATAATCATGGGGGCATACTGTACATAGCTCAGTGGGCACAGCAGTCTCTTTCTATCTCAGCTGCTGACATTCAAACAAAGCACTGGCTCCTCTACTCCTCTGCAGGATCCCAATGAAAAACAACAACAAATGAATCATAGGCAACAGCAGCCCACTTTGCTCCCTTCACAGCATATAAAATGTCAATGCGCACAACAATCCCTTACAGTGATGGATGGGTTAGAGTCACTGCTCTGTTCAGAAAACAAAGCACCGACTCCACCTCGCACTACCTACACATTTCACACTTCTTCGTAAATGTCACACACAGGTTTCAAAAACAGATGTAGTTTTGTTGTTTAAAAGATGACCCAAGCTAAAAAGGTAACTGCGGCGTTATTCTGCAGCCAACACCCAAACAGAATGACAATAATTCCATATACATTTTTATTACGGAGCTTTTAAATATCTGCACTGCTTTACTGTGTATGGATGGTTCACACCCCTTTTTTCAAAGTGTTTGTTACTTTAATGTTTTTTTTTGGAAATGAGACATTTTGTAGTCATTAAAAAAAAATCCAGTCAGATTTCTGTATTTTATCTTTCTCAATTTCCGCGTGTGATTTTTTTTTTTTTTTAAGAAATGGTCTTTCCAAATGCAAAAAAACAGCTTTAAAATGTGGAAAAAAAAAAAGCTCCATTCTAACTTACAAGACGTGAGAAAAAAAAAAGACATTTTACTGACTTTGCAGATGTTTTCTGTAACTAGCTAGCCATTTTCACACAAGATTTTGTTGCCACCCTGTTTCCATTCATTCACGTGCTGGCTATAGCTTCGTATACAGCTTGCAGATGTGAGAGTGTTGTCGATCTTTCCTCTTCAAACTCTCCCTACATCTATACATCTTTAATGTTTTGTTCGTCCAGATCAAAGTAAAATCATCAAAGCACAACGATTTAGCGGACAAAGAGCTGCACTGTAGGTTAAATTATATTTAATACATTTCAAAGTTTTGAACTTGGTTAGAGCTACTTTAAATAACTGGCACTCTATTTTAAAAAAAAAAGTTGGTTTGCCTAAATCCAAAGATCTTTTATTCCATTTACAGTTCTATTCGGGTGTATGAAGGCTGTTTCTTTTCAGAGCTGAAGACCTCAAAACCTTTGGACAGAAAAATCACAGCTATCTTCAAGGCTAGACACCACTATCAATGAGAAAATATGTTTTTATGTGACATGAGAAAACAAACTCTTCAATACAGTTTGCATTTTTAAGAGTATACTGGACAGCTATACAAAATTGCTGCAGAACAAAAAGAATAAAAGAAGGGAAGCAGCAAAGAAAATCAAAATAGGTTATTACCCTTGAGGCCAAAATTCTTAATGAGAAGTAAATTACAGTCAATGAGACCTTGACTGTAAACGTTTCTTTTATAACTCACAAATCCATTTAAAAAAGGAGCAGCGTGTAGGATTTAGTGGCATCTAGCGGTGTAGTTGTGGACTACAACTGCCTACTTGTAGTAGAAACTACAGTGGCTGCTGCTAAATGTGCAAAACATACAAAACACCAGTGTTTAGTTAGTCTGTTGGGAGAAGATGTTTGGCATCTATAGATATAAAAGGCTTATTCTAAGGTAACAAAAGATGATTCATATGGTTTATATTCTGTAAATAGAGCCCCCTAAATCAAAACACACTGGAACTTTAACTTCTATTATAGAGCCGAGTGCCCAAGGAAACTCATGGTGTGAACAGTCAACAAGCTTGCCCTCTATGGAAATGCCGGAAAGATCACCAAGCGTAGTCAAACAGATGACCAAACTTCCCCTTTTTGCTTTGTTTTCCCCTTCATTGCTTTGCAGACAAACAATCGCAATGTGGGTCCCAAAGTCCAATATTTGTCTTGTTGTTTCATGTACAGTAGTTCTATGCTTTATGGTCTACTAACAACTGACCCTGCAGTACCGCTCTGTGAAATATGTCATGAATTTTCAAGAGACATTGTTGAGGAAGCCACACACACACACATCAGAAATAAAAAAAATAATAATTAGGCATACGGTAGAAAATCCTGCTTTCCTTCTGTACAAGGTGCATGCATGTGGGGATTGTAATTGTGTTTGACAGGCTTCTTTCACTTCTGTTTCAGGGATATGAGGTTCCCTTGGAAGGATCAAAAAAAAAGGAAAGAACAAACAGGAGGGATTTCCAAATTTCAGTGAGAGAGAAGCTTGTTTAGTTTGTTACAGTGTAGAGAGACAGGAAGGAAGGAGCTGATGATATGGACCACAAGTGAACAGCCAAAATGGGTGCAAATGGTTTCAAAACAGGACGACATCATTATAAAGAGCCTACCAAAATGGTTACAAATGATGGTGACAAAGATACTGATATAACAGTTCTGTGATCTGCTACCACTATGCAGAAGAATGAAGATTGGATAGCGAAAAATAACCCTTTATGCACAAGAAATCAGCAAGTTGTGTGTTTTCTATTAAGGGCAGTCTCCTAGTATCTTATCCAGCATACTGTCAATTTGTGTTTTGTTCAAAGTGGGTCAACTTTGACGTGAATTTGGACCATCACGCAACAGCAAACCATCTTCGCTGTCCTGCTTTAACTCAAAAATGGATGAAGCTATCATTTTACGCAGGTAGCCGTCTAAGTAGGGCCAATTTCAGCTGTGTGTGTGTGTCTGCCGTGAACGTATAAGAAATTGGCCCCACTTTCATGCTCACTAGAGTTCTGAATGGCATGAAAATAATTCACTGACATCTTGAAAAAATCATAGCTCTTTAAAAAGGTTTTTCAAGGTTTATTTAACCTGATGGATCACATTCTGAAATACAGGTAACTTTTTTCAGAGCATGTGAAGCATTCATTGTTTTACAGCCAATTGTGGTAACACCCATACAGAGTGTTTAAAACCACCTCACAGCCCAGTGCTATCCCTGGGGGGCTTGGTCTGTATCACTTTGTGGTACCAGGAGACCAAGTCAGCAGGCCTTTGCAAGTAAATGACCATTAAATGTTGCTATGTCTTTCAGATAAGTATCTAGTTAGCAACTGTCAAGTTAGTTTTGGATGAGGGTGCCCCCCCAAAAAAAACAGTTTTGACGGTTGGTGTGTCACCTATCAGAAGTTCAGTTTATGCCTGTGTTAGGCCAAGCTATTGACTACCCGGGTCTTATCCTGCAGATGGTCAGCTGGTGAATGGACAAGATGACAACTTGGAAGTTTTTATGGTTTTTTTTTTAGCAGGAAATTAGGAGACATGCAGCGAGCCAGCAGGGCATCGCCCATCATTCTGTAGGAAATTAAAAATAAAAAGTCTGTAAAACTCATTTGCACAAAACAAGCACTGTCTGCAGGCATGTCAGTGCAAAAATAAAAAAAGGTCTTGTTCTGGCCACATATAACTCTTGTAGTCTGGAATGAATGTTGACCCGAGGTTACTTTCACACATTGATAGTCTGAGCAGTGATACTTAGCTTCACAAGATGCTTTGGGGTTTTCAAAGTTTCAAAAAGCCTGCACGCACACACAAATACAAATACACACATAGTAAACACTCAGGGCTACCCATTATGTTTAAGATGTGGTGGGCCTGAAGCCGGACGAAAGCACAAGTTTTAGAGAAAACACCTGCATATACTCTCAACAACTTCTTTACAAATGCATGATGAATTAAAAATGAGTAAAGCCAGAGGTGGCCCTGACCTTTAGAAAATGCATGGACACACTGCTAAGGCATTTATCATTTTCTAATTAAGTTACGTGGCAAAGCCATATCTTGTGTGCCCAAAGTCTGGGGGTGAAATGGGTCTCTATCAGTATGAAATTATCACAAAGACATGTTTAATTAATGAAAATATGACCCAAGTGTCAGAGCTAATATATCTAAAAAAGAACATGCTAGACTATTCCGTGGCAAAGGATGAGGGGGCACTGCCTGGAAAATAATATAAGGGAGTTAAAGAGCTATTCTTTCTGCTCTGTCTGATTGTATTTTAAGGCAGAGTTTCACATTTTACCATTTAAAATGTAGAAAACTGGTTAAAAATAAACACCGAGGCGAAATAAGAAAAGCAAGAATCCAGTGCACTGACCGAGTTAAACAGAAATCGGTTTCATATTGCTCCCAAGTCGATCCTCCCCAACTGGAAAGTGCTTTTTGTTGGTTGCAAATTTGTGTGCATGGTCTCTGAACAAGTGTGGAGTAGATGTCACACACACACACACACGGATAAAAAAAATATATTTCATAAAACATTATTTTGGGTTTGTTTTAGCTTTGAGCACCTCTCTGGATTCTCTACAACCACCAAGTTCACTGACAAGGTGAAGAATGCAGAAGCTGGATATATCAGAATTAATGATGACATTTATTTGTATGCTGTTTCTTCTTGTGTCTGGTCAGCCATGTTGGCTCATCATCATCTTTTCATTTCAAATCCCTAACAGCAGTTCCTGCATGTAAATAACACCCACAGCATGTACTGTAGGCCCACTCCTGTCAGACTCACATTGACATTCATCCCTCAAGTCTGAGCAATAAATTTGCCCTTTTGAGTGGATCCAGAACCGCAGCACTGTTGCTTAACAAACAACAAATTACCCTCCATGAGTTAGCAGCGCATTTTAAAATGCCCAGTGTCAGGCTGTTTAGACGCAGGTTCAGTCTTGTGTGTTTCATATTAGTGACCATAAACAAAATCACTGAACATCTCGTTTCCTCAGACAGTTCTTCAACGATATAGTCAGACTCCCGTTGATTAGGTTGTTTTGATTCAGCTGTGGCTGCTGTATTTGTGTGCAATTGTGCTCGTCGGTAACGCCGGATTCCAGACTATGATTTATTTCCTGTCTTTGCTCGCTGAGAAACATCTGAAAGTGCCCGAGCTTTCTTAGTGAATGCAACAAACATATGCAGCCTCACTACGCAGAATATGACATGCGTAAAAAACACCTGCACCTGTTATTTTCTATGCAGGCCCACACATCAGGTGCGTCAAAAAGGATATAGGGGATCTATGCCTCTGTTCTATTTCCAAGCATCAAAGTGCAATTTTTAATCATATGTGTCGCACACACCAGTTTCCTTACATCGAGCATGTTATATGTGCGGCACATATCGTGTGTGTTATGTGCATCAAATCAGTGCACTGTTACAGAATGAAGGTGGTGTTAAAGGCCCTCAAAGATCTTCTAGAGTCTCACAGCTTGTTGTCAAGAACACACTTTTTTTTCCCCCCAGTGCTCCAGGCAGGCAGCTGCGGGCAGTAAGGTTGTAATTGCACAGACTGGATAGCTTTCTGCACACTCACCAAATTCCAATTGGTTTGAAAGCCACTGCTGATGTCTTCGTCACACCGAAATAGCGGTTCAATCAGATCTCCGAAATTACTGGGTGAAGTTTGATTGTTAACTGGCGCAGGTTATAGGGCCAGTGTGTATTCGCTTGAGAAAATGGATTGTGGGAATGGCCAGGAGAGGCAGAAAATCCTGCAGGGGCAGTCAAGGTTGCTGCCCAAAAACAGCACGAGAAAATAAGTAGAAAGAAGTTCATGTTGCACAGCACGCTGAGGTCAATCCAAGTAGGAACATTTGTTCCGTCAACATCCCACATTATGATTTTACTGACCCTTGAAGAGGAGTATGTTATGAACATGACTGTGGGCGTCTCCTCACACAAAGCGCCCCCTCATCCTGCTTTAGTTTACTTAGTTTCACTCAATTTGTGGAAGCCATGATTGTGTTATTTGATTCCAACAACAACAACTGAGGAAAGATATCCTAATATTGCTGTTTGACATAACTTCAGAATTTTCTAAATAAAAACGCCCTGTGCATACTTCCAATTGTAAAAAACAGCCAAAAGGGAAACAATTTAACTACCTAGCCTACTTACTCATGGTAAAAACCAAATAAACAAAGCAAAAAATGACCAAATCGGAGCAAGTTAACAAAGTTTGGTGGGCAAAACGTTCACTTCCAAAATGCTGAAGCCCCGTGGAGAACGCACCAAAACAGTGATGAGGCTGCGATGTGACAGAAACGTGCCCCATGGGGTCCAGACGTTAGACTACAATCCTAATTTAAGTAATGGGATCAATTAGAATGGTTTAAAAAAATCTTAAGCCATACTAGCAATGTGGCTTTATGGATGGCAATAGCTGTCTTTCCATCCATCCAAACTAAAATATCTATTTGACTCGATTGATTACCAAGAACTTTTGTAGAGATGTTTTTGTTCATGGAAAGATGCATCTCTGAGTTTTCCTTGCACTAGTATGAGGTTGACATTTTTGTTGTTGTCTTGACAACTATTGGATGGATTTCCATGGCATTTGGTACAAATATCCATGGTGCCTAGAAAATGAATCCTAAAGACTGTAGTGATCCCCTTGAATTTCTACTAGCAACCCCAGCATGTCAAAGTTGTTGTTTATGACCAAATGCAAATGACAATCCAAGTTCTGTCATGCTTATATAACATGGTAAACATTATACCTGCTGAACTTCAACATGTTGGCATTGTAATTGTGACTGTTAGCATGCTCTCCCTTAGTATAACCTCACTGAGCCGCTGTAGACTCCATTTTGTTTAACTTCTAAAAGTGCCAATCATCCAACCAGCATCTGTCTAAAGCTATGATTGACAAAACAAAAAGGTTTGTGGACATACTAGAACCGAAACTTGCTAAAATAAGATCTGTCCTTCATACCTCTGATGATCACAACAAACTCATAATTAACCGCAATCAGATCAGAGTACGGGAGCAAAGGTGGGGTGGCTGAGAACAGCCTGGTGATTCTGTTAATACAGAGGTCAGAGCATATGACCTCTTTTCCACACACAACACAAGTGGCGGTTAATGGAAAGTACAAAGTGCTCTAGAATCACCTAATTTTCTCTGCAGCAGTCTGCAATCACTGTAACATCACCCTAAGCACACAGAGAATTATTTAGCCATTGTAAATGAGAGGTCACGCAGGAAGAGAAGGAACAAAAGAAAACAAAGGAAACAAAACGTGGAGAATAATAATACCTGAACATCTAAAAAGGATGTAATGGGGATGATAAAGAACAGGTTAATATGTACTGGATGATATTTAACAATGGAGCGTGCCAAAGTGCAGACGCTTTCTGTATTTATGAGTTTTTACTTCTAGTCTGAGTCCTGTTTTGCACCAGCGTGCATCTGCTCCCATGTCGTGACAGCCTAAATGATTTTGTTCAATACAAAATCCAGGGGTCACAGTTCAATACTGCATTATAATATTGTTAAAGTAGGCTTTTTGAGGCCTTTCTTACACAGTTTCAAAAAAGTTACACATAAGGAAAAAAATACAGATGTTGGGCCACCAGGAGCCTCGAGAGCAGCTTAAATTCCTCTTGGCATTGATTGAAGTCTCTGGAAGTCTATCAAGGGGAATAAAAACCTTTCTTCTCAAAGATATTCCCTCATTTAGTGTCTCAATGAGCACCGCCTGATTTGTCGCTTCAAGGTCTCCCAGATGTATTTCAAGTGGGTTGAGACGCGATGAGTTTAAAAAGGTCATATAGCTCATGATTCCTATCATTTTAATATGAAAACCAGCCGGTGACCTCTTTTTGCGCCGCCTGAGAGCGTCTGCATTTGACGCCCATCTGTACGTCTTTGTGATCGTGGTACTCTTTCGCTTCAACAGTAAGCTGCTTCTTAGGTATAAAGTTTTGTTAATTCACTTTTAAAACAGTGAGATTTAAATGAAAGTGTGTTGTCTGGTAAATGATGATAGAACTGAACATCTAAAATGAATAAGTCTGGATCACTGGACATCAAACTGGCTGTGTGGTAGTGATTTTATTTCCTGAGCTATGTTCCCCTTTAACTCAGTAATTCTAGTTGACAACCTGGATATTATGATCAGATCCAAAATAGTCATTTTGGCTGCAAAAGGCTGACATGTCTTTAACTACATGGCCACTTAACAATCTCTAACAACCATGTATTTCCCAAAAAAAAAAAAAAAGGCACAAAACACACAAGAATCATGTAATCACCCACCAAAAAAAACACTTTGTAAACGTGTCAGCTCTCGTTCTTCGAGAAATACTATAATCCAGTCGGTTTACTTGCACTGTAGCTGTGAAGCAATAATAAGGCAATTTCCTTGACAACTCTCTATTTGATGACACTATCAAACACACCAATGGGACTTAGTGTGTTGAGTCTTGATGAAGAAAATACATACTGACATAGGGAAAACTTGAAGCCAAGTAGTATCCGTCTGGGCCCAACCTGTAACCCCTACTGGGCTGGTCCCTTGATCAAGGTAATGCACATTGGGGGCAGTGTAGACTTGCTAACTGAGTAACCAACCAACCAATGTCTAGGGATCACCCTAACCCCATTGTTTAGGTCTTGAACCTTCCTCACATACCAAATGTGTATTCTTGCCTTTTGTCTGTCTGGCTCCAACTTCCAGACCTCATGTAAATGTCTACCCTTTGTGACCTATCCCCATCCGTTCCCTCTACCCTTTGTTGCCCAATCCTTTCCCTTACCTTCCCCACCTTTTGCTCCATCCCTATTTACATAATGTGTAACTATGGCTGTTTTCTGTACAAAAGAGTTCCTCTTCATTTGCTCCTGGTCAACTCACTGGCTCAGATACCCCCTGTGACCGTCAGTTCACCAGTGTGCCGGCATGCTTTAATGAACTCACACCACCACAGCAAACTTCTGAACTGGACTCGATTTCTTCGACAGTCTCGATAGCCATGTGGCTGACAGAGTGGATTGTCATGGGAGTACAGCACAGTCTTGCATTTTGTGAAACGAGCAGAGTAGCAGCAAGATGTCTATTAATTGGACAGTTGTCAGTATGTAAGTAAGTATTTTTGACAAAGACACCAAACCCCAAACTGGTTTCCTTGTGAGTGCATGCTTGATAAAGTTTCTTTAGACGGAAGTATCAATAAACGTTATACGCCAGACTGTTAATCCTGACATGGATCAACACAATCACTCAGGTCACAACAGGTCCAACTTACATGTCCAACAGGTAAGTCCTTTTAGCTTTTGTTTGATGGCCATCGACTCCTGAGAGATATATTGGCTCTTTAGCAGCTACAAGCGGCAGTTTCTTCACAAGCTAGTCAATAAATTTCTGTGTCTGCCATCTGGTGCTGGGCAGGTGGTATACAGTGGGTTTATGTGCTGCTGTAAAAACAATAAAATGAGCTAAAAGAGGCTGAAAATCTCAGTAAAAATCTCACTGTGTTGAGGGGAAATATTTTCTTCAGGTAAATAGCAGACTGCAACGTCAAAAGCCTGGTCCAAATCACCAACGTTCCTTTCCATTTCATGAAATGCAAGAAACCAAGCATGCAGATGAGGCCTTGTGCCGTGTGCCCAGTCAAATGTGAATCTTGTATCCTGCGTGTGTGTGTTTATGCATGCATGTGCTTGGAGAATATATAGTCTGAGAAGAGAAAAGGGGGTATTTCCTCCTCTTTTCCCCTCGCTGCTCTGCTCGGTTTAGATGTGGGTCGTGTGAATTTACTGTCCTCGCTGCTGCATCGCAGCTCTCAGCCTGGCTCACTGCTTTGAAAAGGAATGCCAACACCGTGCCAATTAGGCTGGTAATCTAGCTGACATTTGTGTTCGTGACTCTGGGACCTAGACAGCATCAACAGCTCAATTCGGTGGGCTTGAGGTGTTGGTGGTGGAAGGTGGGGTGAATAACACCGCTATAAATGAGAGCAAAAAGGAAAGAATACCAGTGGTGATGAAGCCAGCGTTAATAATACTATTAATCTGTTTGGGCAGGGAAAAGTAGCTGGCTAATAATGCTCTTCTCTCATTTTGCGCTGATGGCACAAGAAGAAAAACAGCAACACAACAGAGGATTGATTTCTTGTTTTCTCCACTTATTTTTGTTCGATTACCACAATTTGATTTTCCTGAAATAATTTGAAAGAGTTCTGCATAATGAGACAGAGACAAAAGAAGGGGAGCGAAACCTTCAAGGCATCTTCTGCCATTTTGGGACATAAGCACGTCTTTACTGGAGATTAGATGAGAAGAGAAACATCAATTCTGTAATATCATCTCTGACCTGTAGAGAGATTGGTCAAGGATGAGTTAGGCTTCGATGACGGCAACTCATTCAGTTGTATGAAAATCGCTTCCATGCTTTTGAGCCTATAATAATCACTTTATTTGTATAGGACTTATCTAAAGAAGTTACAAAGTGCGTCAGAATAAAACAAGGAGAACAGATAAGCAACTATAGAAAATATGTGAACAGAAGAAAACAACAAAAGTTTTCTTAAAATGATATGCTTGGAGCAATGATTCAAAAATAGGTCATGTACTGGCAAGCTTGATTTCAAGAAGAGTATTCCAGAGCCTACGGGCCCTGATGGCAAAAGCCTGGTCACTCTTAGTCAACAGCTTTGACCTAGAGAGGAGAAGATCTCCAGTCAAAAGCTCATTTCCCCCCCCATCAACCAATAAATGGGTTGAGTAGGTAGAATTCAGTCAACCAAGAATTTATAGTTACAGTTTACTGTGAAATACTGAATTGGAATGGAGTTACATTTGCTGTTGTTTCCTAAAATAATATTATGTTTGAGCTGTCCGTTTTTCCAATATTGCATATCGCTGAGCATTCCTCATATTGAAGACTTTTGTTCACATTTATGTTTACTAGCGTTCTGGGGCGTCGCTGCATATCTCGGTGTGTTACTGTTACTTATTGATCGCTGGAATGGTGTGAAGCCAATGGCAGGACTGTGTAAGCAATCAATCTTATGTGCACATGTGCATCCCCCGGCAAGATAAAAATAGGACGGTACAAGAGTTCAGCTCTGGTCTTCAAAACAGTTTACAGTATCAATACCTTCAGTCTCTGTTATGTGACCATAGGCTTGCAGGCTGTGGTGGTCCCTCGAGAGTCTCATAGCCGCCTCCTGCTGATTACTGTGTTTGTGCTAAGCTAGGTTACACACACATTTTGGGCTTCTCTGTGTACTTAATGTATTAAGATACAATAGATTGATTTTCTCATTTAATTCTACGGCAGACAAGCTTATTTCCCAAAATACTGGCCCACGTTGCTTGTTAAGAGAGACAACTCCAGGTTAACATTGCAGAATGTTTGTTTGGTTAATTCATTACTGGACAAATGTGAATCTGCCCTAACGGATTCAATTAACAGGACAACAGCAGATGCAGAAGATAGAACAGGTTTGAAACTCTAATGTTTCTCAATGTGGCAAACCCGTTTAAGGTTTTAAAACTAAAATTCAGCTCATTAAACAAAAGCTGGACATAAAACCCTTTATTTCTATCCATCGGTTCCATCCATATTTCATCAATATCATCAATTCTGCTCTAGTAATTTGTTTTTAATGAAGTAATTTCACACTCACATGGCATACAGACAACAACAACAAAGGATGGAAAGGTTTTCCAAAATTATGATCAGAAAGCATAGCATCCTGGGAAATATGCTTATTTCAAGTCACTGCATGCTCCCACAGCAACAACAACAACAACAGATAATTTAATGAGTTTGGCTTTTAATTGCGCTAACCAAGGATGTAATTGTAAGTAAACCGACCCAAAACTCAAGCCTTAGAAAGAAGTATCAAAGTTTGGTTTAAATTGGTATTTGTTTTTAAAGATGACCAACTGGTGGGAGACAAAATTAAATCGTCAGATGAACAGAACAAACAAAAGAAGAAAAATAAAAAAAAAGAGGAAATGCTTCTCAGTTTGGTCCAAAATTCAAAAAAGGGAACAGAAGCAAAGAGTGATGAATATTCCAGAGCTAGGAAGCGAAGAGTCATCAAAAAAAAAAAAAAAAAGGAGACAAGCATCAGGAACAAGTGACACAAGCGAAAAAGGAAATGAAGATCTTTGCTGAAGCAGAGCCACGGCGTGCACTTTGAAACATGACAATGGCTCCCATGCGCAATGGCACTGATCAATCTCCAAGCCGAGGAAAAAGACCAAATGGATTTGCATGTCTCCATCCAAGCTTGATAATATATCAGCAGATCTCATGAATAAAATAATAAAAAGTCCAAAGAATGGGATGCAGGAGGATCATCCACATGGATATCAGAACAAAAAGTGTTGTCCTGCAAACTGCAAGGTCAAATACACAAAACCAAACGATGTTTATCTTAACCGTAATTATTTTATCTGACAGAATAATCTAGAGAACATGGAGGAAAGATTGGGATTTTGTGTGATGACAGAGCTCCCT
This sequence comes from Miichthys miiuy, assembly GCA_036365135.1. NCBI lineage: Eukaryota > Metazoa > Chordata > Actinopteri > Sciaenidae > Miichthys > Miichthys miiuy. The sequence goes on from CM071603.1 coordinate 28,049,857, forward strand.
GCACTCATGAGTAAATTAGTATTTGATGGCAACATCTCCCCCTCCACATTTTTGTAAGATTAAATTTTGTACACAATATGACTTCGATGAAATTGCTTTCCATCTTACAACATTGTAGTCTGCATAATTAGAATAACACACAAGCGTATTGCTTGAAGATGTGCACCAGTCCCATACGGAGGAGTCGGAGTTCCTCCAGGCCCCCTTCCTGCTACCATCCAGCTGGGGCTGCTGGTGGTGGTGGTGGTGGTGGTGGGTTGAATACAGCTGAACACAGCAGCGCTGGTAGGCTATAGCAACAACCCACTCCATAACAACTGGCACAGGAATTAAACACAGAAGGAGCTATTGTAGTGAAGGCCAACAGACTGGAGTGTATATGCATGGTGTGAGCTGAAAATGCTAAATTACAGAACAAGCATGCAAAGTAAGCAGAAAACATGCAATACTAAGTTACTTTTCTACTGTGAGGATTAACTGATACGCCATCAGAACACCAATACAAAAAGTGATGCAGCCATATATTTATACACACTCAAAGTTCAGTGAACTTTGTCAGAAACTTTTGTAAGGCTACATTGTGAGATGCCACAAAATCCTAAACACTTGCAGCAACGGCAGATTTTGTTCTGATCGTGTGCAGTTTACCGGGAGGAAGGAGCACTTTTTGCTCGTTATGTCTGGGTTTTATGTTGCGGTTTGGGACATCAAAGGCACTCAAGCCTGTGGTGAACCTGTGAACAACGTGAATCATGGCGCCTATTTATTAGTGGGTGTGAGTGTGTAAGATCATTGCAGGAAATGTTTCATTTAATTAACACCTGAAAGTGCCGTTTCCTGCGATACAGGCTCAATCCAAATCATGCAAAACAAAGCCGTCACTGTAAAGTTCAGTTTAAAATGCTCTATAATAGACAGAAAAATATCCATTTATGTCGGTTAGGTTTTTTTTTTCCAGTATGCAGCAAGTGGTTGCATTTTCATCTGCGGTAAGAAATCAGATCAATATTAAAACAGCCTAATTAATCATAATGAGCCTGATCGGCCATCATCAGTAATCTATACACACCCATTATTAAACCATTAATGAAACCAATAACTAACATCAGACAACCTTATCAGACTTCAGTGTTTCGGCAGCCTAGTGGTGACAAAACATTAACAAAAACTGACATATCTGTGTGAAAGACTCTGCACTCTCAAATATTACAAACACATTTTAAGAATATCACATTAACACTAGTGTGTGTGTGTGTGTGTGTCACATTGGGGAAGTTGAAAGTTGTGCAAACTTGAAGTTTCTCACATACACACACACACACTTTATTAAAGTATATGAGCGAGCAACTTTGAAAACTTTCAGGAGTTTGGACCATTTTGTGTTTTGATATTTTCTTCACTCCAGATTTCCAGCTGATACTCTCACATCTCATCTGCAGACAACACTCTCTCTCTCTCTCTCTCTCAGCCGCCATGATTCCTATCGCACGTAATAACACTATTTGTTCACAGAGGAAATGGTTTTCACATTTGGAGCACACTCTGCGGGACTACATCTGAGCAAAACTCAAACAAGCGTTTTGTGATGGACCCAGAGGTTGCATTAGACTTTCTGACTGACATAACTGTTGAACGTCATTTTAATTCCCATCTTTTAATGATAACGAGACATAAAGTCCATTTAATAGCATTTAATTTTCAAAACCAATGATTTTTACCTCCTCGCTGTCACTTGCTTCCGCTGGCTGATAAACATCAGTATTACTTGCTTGTCCTTCATACTCCGCAGCATCATTCCCTCTTTTTTTTCCCCCCACCCTGTTTATCAACAGCATCATAATTATCAGGCTTTCTAGAGAGACCGTGGGACTCTGGCGAGGCTATGAGGTCATGCAATGTGAGATCAGAAACAAGACTCAATGATTGCTAATTAATATGCACACTCGCCACCAACAGATGGTCTACGTGTGGTTATTGGAAGTGTTGCATGTGAATTACTTAATGTTACAGAAGACTGCCCTCTACAAGTGTGTTCATCTGTCAAAATGATGGACATCTTTGTTAAAAAAATAAATAAATCAGTCAATTGGTTATAATAATATTAGATTCAAAAAGGTTACAGACAGGTCCAAACTGGTTAAATACAGGACCAAACTTATTATAGACAGGTCCAACATATTGTTGAGTATTTGTATAAACTGGTTTAGTTTGATATTTGGTTACTGCAATCACTGGACGGACCTGAGACTAGTTTCTTAGACCTGAGGACATACATGTGAGATCAGAGACAAGACTCAATGATTGCTAATTATTATGCACATGCGGCATCAACAGATGGTCTGCGTGTGGTTATTGGCAGTGTTGTATGTGAATTACTTAATGTTACAGAAGAATGCCTTCAGTGTGTTAATCTGTCAAAATGACGGACGGCCTGAAGATCTTTACATCTTTGTTCAGTCAAGTGGTTATAATAACAACAGGTTCAAACCGGTTACGGGCAGGTTCACGCCGGTTACAGACAAGTTCAAACCGTTTATAAACAAGTTCAAACCGGTTTTGGGCAGGTTCAAACTGGTTAGAGACAGGTCCATCATATTTTCAGTACTTGTATGAACTGCTCCAGTATCAGCAGTACTTAAACTGGTTTAGTTTGATATTTGGTTACTGCTACCCCTGTGTGGACCCGAGACTAGTTTCTTGGACCACACTCAGGTTTAATATTGGGATTTGGAGAACAATCTTTTAAAATTACTTGCACATTTCCGTAAACATTTGTCTGGAAGGTTTTTCTTTTCGGTTCAGGATACTTAAATTTAGCCCTAGAAACAGTTTTACTCCATAAAGAGTAATTATTGTTTAAAACATGACGATAACAACTCAGCGTCCATCAATAACCGACCCGCACTTTAGTACTCTGTCATCACTGTGTTTCAGGTTTTGACATTTAAAGTTTTCTCCGCCAGGCTTCATAGAACGGGAGGGACAGTCTACTGCTGCAGTGACACTGAAGCTACAGATGCCCATTCATCTGGCCTTTTGTTTGTCCTAGTGAAAGTCCCCGTCATTGGATCACAGCCTGAGTCATTTGTTACTGTAGCGTTTTCTGTGTGAAACCATGAAGCGTGACAGCCCATCTGGTCCAGGCACAAATCAAAGAGGCCCATAATACAGCAGACAGATGTTGTCCTCTGTCCGCCCACAAGCCTTTTCTGTGCTGATGCAGACAAATACTCGATTCCATTCACACATTCACTTTGTGACGGCAAGAAATAATGTTCCAAGACGAGGTAACAAATTACAATGTAATTAGTACATTTCACACAGTCCACTCAGAGCCCGTAATGTTGATTTCTACAATCTCCCTTCAGGGATACGGCGATCAAATTAAATATATGAATAACACAAACTCTATAGAGGGCTTACGGGGGGAAAACAAAGTGCCTGGCAGTTGTATTGAAGGTCCTCTACTCTAAAATGTATGTGAGCAGCTGATTCAACATCTAACAGTAAGTACAACATGGTCGCCTTAACTAAAAACATATGGTTAACATCTGTGCATCTTTTGAGTGGGAACTAATTATTTTTCAATCTGTTGGATTTGTGTTTTGACAGTTAATTGTGCTCCTCACACACCGCCCAGTGTTGGCACGTACGTGAGGTGGCAAAGATGAGGCAGTTCACTCGTGTCACAACATCTATCTAATTTTCCGGATTCTGTTGTATGCCCTCTAGCTGAAGTTACAAAGGGGAACGAGGCAGCCACCTTTTCCAGCAAGTGTCAAGACTGTTTAAGTAGAGCTGAATTAAAAAAACATAGCAGGCAAAACATGGAGTTGATATCTTAAAGCAGCCACTATCACAGCTTTCCGTTTTATATTCATGATAGTGCTTAAATCAGAGCAATGTGTCTGTTAAAGGTGTTTGGTAGCAGAACATGATTTTAATGGCTTCTGACTTGAACAGAGCAAGTCCTTCTGCTTGTTTTTTTTTTTTCTTTGTGTCATGTTTTCTAGATGAGGATCTGCATAGTCTCTCACCTTGGCTTGCGATTTGCTGGATCACCAACTATTAAACTATTTAACTTTTTGAGGAGAACATTTTTTTCTGTTTTCCCTCTGATGTTATCCTGACTGCTCCGCCTCAAATCTCTCTGATTTACAGAGTTTCCTGATGGACAGTAAAGTAAACTGATGCTTACAGCACCGGGGGAGTGTTAGTGTTTGTACCACAGGTGTCTGGACCACTGGTAGGGAAAGATTTTCCGCCCCAGGTCCTGCGCGAATGCTGAATGCTCAGCCGGTGTCATGCCAGAACCTGAGCTGGGCGATCGTGCAATGTAATGGGGTTCAGCAGCCTCTGTGGACATAATGACAGAGGCTCATTATTTGTTTTAATCAAAAGTAATATAATGATAACAAATACACGTGTACAGCTGTCCATGTTTACCACAGTGGTATTGCACTCTTGCACTTTTTAGGCAGTGTTGCTTTAATTTCTAGCCTAAAAGTATAAAGGGGCAGCAATTCACCTCCTCCCACAATAGATGCAATGACACTGTTAAAGATTTTTTTTTAACAATTAGATACACATAAGCATTGCAATGTTCCCAAAATTGTAATTAAAACTTTCCAAACTGTCAATATGACTGTTGGATCATTTGTGTTTATTCGGGAGTGGTACTGCTGATCTCATTTATTAGTGTCACAGCAGTATGAACCCCGAACAACAGATTTTTATTATATAAACACACTAAAGTGAGAAAAATGATTTTTGGGCCAAAAGGAGAATTTTTCATTCCACAAATTCGTGGCCACGCAAAATTGGAAGCAAGGCTGGATCAGCGGCACCATAACCAGGTTTTATGATACATCCATGATGTTCTCTCACCACACTATGGAAGTCACACGTACACCTGAATCTGATACCAACAATAACATAATCACCTCGTGTGATCAGAGACTCCATGAATGCAAGCCGTGGGCTACTCCAGTCCGCTTTCCTTAAGCTGATACATACAGTAAACTGCAGGGTCATCTTGTTCAAGCTGAATTAAGTTAGTGGTGTTTTTTTAAACTATACGTCAGCTTAAAGCCTCCATGGAAACAGAATGAATAAACTGAAAGCAACACAGACTCCTGGGATTGTCTCATTTTTCTATAAACAAAACATACGCGATCAGAATTATTGTAAAGCTGCTGGTTTACACATTGATTTTAGTCGTTTATTAGTATTTATTATTATGTCTATTATTATTCAAAGACATGTATTTATTTATAAAAAATAATATTTACATTACCAAAAAGCTTACGCTGCCTGAACAACGATATGTGTGAGACAAGATATAGACCAAGTGACCCTGGGTTCAATTCAATCATTCCACTTGATCCACTCCTGTGATCTAATGAATGTCCTCTCTCACCCACTTCTTTCACAAGGACCATTGATTGCTCCCTGCTCTGTTGTTGCTGCTCAGTACCGGACCATAATACATGGGTGCTAATTCTAAAGGAAAGGCGCGCACACACACACACAGACACAGACACACTTCAGTGAAGCCCCAGGCCCAAAGGGTTTTCGATATTGGATGTTATCTCCTCAGTCCTGGACCACACGGTGACAAATGAAGGCTTTACTGTGCTGTAACCACAAAACCAAGTGCTTTATAGCTTCCATCAAGACATGTGTACATCATATTGACTCAAATAATTCTTCATTTATGTGTATCTGTAACTATTCCCTCCAATAGTTAACAGGATTTAAATGGTTTATTGGCTCCATCTCTCACCAAATTGTTTCTTAATCCACCCAAGCGTGCTGGTTCAGGTACAGCGTGGTATACAGGTTGCTGAAGAAGTCCAATAACAGAAAAAGAAAAGCTGATCCAAACAGAAAACAACTTTGTTTTCAAGCGATTTTCTACCATGAGGTTAATGGTGTGTAGCACAAACTGAGGTAATGACCTCGTCCTGGTTAATTACTTTCCTACATGCCTTCCTAACAGTTATTCAGCTCATCTGTCAGTGAATCCTCCCATTGACTGCTCCAGAGTAGAACCACAGACTCTGGTTTATACATCTGTTGACACGTTCATGTGCTTACTATTTTCAACTTGAGGTTATTATTAAGCACAGTGTGTTGATTTCCTCGGCTCACAATGTCACAACAGTGAATATTTCTGTCTGTGTTGTTTGAAGTGTAATCAAAGAATTTTTTAATGTGTCGATAAAGAGAGAAAATGAAAGAGTCAAATTAGCTTTAGCATGAAGAAAATAAAATCTTTTTTTCTCTTGTGTAGTCTGCAATGTCCAAGCTCCTCTCTGCACTGCAGCCCTTGTCAGGGATATCTCTGTAGTTGTCCTGGAAGGACTGTAGACAAACATGTGACACCTCGGAGACACATTGTACCGCTTCTTTTTTACTTCCCACGACCGCCCCTGTCAACCTGCAGTCACCGGTGCAGCAACAAGAACATGATCTCTCACCAGCTTACCACCAGTAAACACAGTCGACTTGCTCCCCTCGGAACGCATGACCAACCCACCAACAGGAATAAAACCACGTCCTTAATAGACATTTTAAAAAGACAGATATTTGACAACTGTAGATGGACAAAAAAAACAAACTTAATCCAACAATCAAAAGAAAAATCCCATGAGCATCAGTCATTCACAAAATGAAATTCAGGGGTATCGTTCAGCTCAGTCGGTAGAGCATCCGCCCCATGTGCAAAGGCTCAGTCCTCGCCGCGGCGGCCCAGGGTTCGAATCCGACATGTGGCTCTTTCCCGCATGTCATTTCCCATCTCTCTCTCCCACATTTCCTGTCTCTATCAAATAAAAGGTCAAAAAGGCCAAAAAAATAATATCTTCAAAATGACATACAGAACTGAGATTCACCATGAGCAAGAGAAGAAACACAAAAACCAAATAAACCAAAGGAAGACACAAACTAAATACAAGTGAAGGCAAGATGACAAGACAAGAGTCACTGGTGAATGGAGGTGATCCCAAACCCCAGACACCCTGGACAAGTCAAGGCTGAGCAAAACAAATGACCAGTCATGCTGACATTCACACCTACAGGCAATTTAGGGTCCTCAATTAACCTATTAAGTGCATATCTTTGGACTGAGGGAGGAAGCCGGAGTACCCAAAGAGAACCAGTAACCCTCTTGCTGTGAGGCGACAGTGCTAACCATTGCGCCACCATGCCGCCCGATACTGATAAACTGTTTGTGTTTCATCACATGGCACAAGTATTTCATTTAAAAAGGTTCATGACAAATTAATGAAAAGTTCTAAACATGTGCAAATCAGCAAGCATACTATATCAGCATACAGTATGTTATACCAATGGATGACTGCATTTCATTGGAGCACATGAGCAAGCCGACACTAGAAATCAAATCTCCAGTTTCTGCAGTGGTGGGCCAGAAAAACCCCTTCTGTCCTACTTCTTTGCCACTAAAGCTTGGAACAACCCTGAAGACTAACTGAAACCCACAATGACTGGACAAATCACATAAAAGTTTTCTGTACTGATGTTTTAGTGTTTGACAATGAGGAAAGAGCGCATATCTTAACACAGGGTAAATACAATACTGGATGGTCAGTAACCACCGGGGATCTGGCAGCAGACGACCATGCAGACCCTAAGAGAACGCCCACCACTGCATATTCTTGCACCAAAATAAACATGGATGACAGCCAACAGCCTGCTCTGTTTATATGCAGTGACATTTGTGCTGAAAAGGCCAAAAAAAAAAAAAGACGGCAGTTTGGGGTGAGATCCTTCATATCAGTTGCCCTGTGCATTACCACACCTTTCATTTTCATTTGTTTATTTACTGCCCCTCAGGCGACATACAAGCATGATGTACAACCGTCGGTCGCTGATGTCAGTCGCAAATATCAAACTTGTACAAACATGACTGGCGGCAACTTCATCTGGAGATGTAAGATTAGAATGTTTACACATCACACTCGCCATTTGATTTTATCTGCTGACCTGTAACAGCAATTGACCCCAGACTGGAACAGACCAGTCCAACTTTGTCCATAATTTTGTTATTTCAGTCGTGACGACCCAAATCAAGCAAGCAACTCGGCAGCTTTATGGAAATATAACAGAATATAAATCTTTTTTTTTTGGAGAAACTCTTTACACTTGATGTTGACAGATCAGAACCGGCATGTCCCAGTGGAAGTTGTGGCTTTTCAGAAGGTCAGTGTTTTGGCATAGAGCTGATTAGACCCACCCAGAGTAACTGACTTTGAATCCAGCAAGTACCCTGTATCATGATCAATTTCTCACAGTTAAACTAAATTTCCTGAAAATCAGTTCAGAAAATGGCTCTGTAGTTTACCCGCCTGGTTTACCTTCATTAATTGATACAGTTAAATCATAAATTGATCCGTAAACTCTCAGTAAAGCCTCATTTCAAAGAGGTGGAGACGCTGAGTTTACCCTAAACTACACCCCTGGATCTCTCTAATGGGGCTTTATTCATTTCAATATTGTGCCAAACATTTCTGGTTTAAGATGGGACCAAACCTCTCTATGGATGTCAGATTTTGAGCCATAACAAATGCGAAAAATGTGGCTGCAATAGTCGAGGTAAACCTTGTGTTTAGCCGTAGATAATTTGCAGCCCTTCCCAGCCAGTTGAGGAGTCAGTCAATATAAAACAGTGCGGTCATTAAATTACTTTTTATTTTAAGATTTCTGGGAAAAATTGTTAATCACTGCAACCACGAGAAGCCCTTAAGCATTCAATCACATGCTTTGTGTGGATAGCAAATGTCCTGTTTAGGTTTATTTGCGGATGGAAAAAGTCATGTCTTTGAAATTATTCTCCGTGTTATTATTATTGCTGTTATCATGGTTATTCCTGGTTTTTCCTCAGGCTGGAAAAAAAAAAAAAAGTGTAATGGTAACCAATACAGGATACTCCAAATGTATTTTTATTGCTGTATAGATTAACTTTTGACCTGCACTATTAAAAAGAATTTAAATTATTTGCTTGCTTCAACCCTTAATTCCTTCCGCAGGCTAAAATAGTCTGTCTGTTGAGGCATTTCTTACCAACGACCACTATTGTGTATTAATTAACTGCTGTTTACTTTCAAATACAAGCACTCTCTAGCACACTGCCAAGACTTCTCAAGTGCCAACAAAATTGCCAGTTCCAGAGAGCGAACGCTCTTGTTTTGCCAACCAATTTATTTTGAAAGACTCTTTAAAAAAAAAGGATAACATTGTTATTTTCCCAAGCATTATTTTTACCAAACACTCCTGGCTCAGCTGTATAGCCATAAATCATCACTCCTTTGGAAAAAACTCATGAATTTACAGGGTACTGTAGTCTGACAAGCCAATGCTGTTTACACTGAATGTGCAGATAGAATAAATGCATTTCAAATGATTTATAGATCCTTTTACACCAACATAAGACAGAAACCTTTAAAAATTCAAGCTGCTGTATAAGCAGAGCTCATTTATAGCGACAATGTGCTTCAAGTTCTTGTTTCAAGCACTCACACTATTGTTTTTGTAATTATTCCAGCAAAGGACAAAGCCTGTGGCACTTCTTTTTATTTTCAGCAGCTCGTACCGTTTTACTGACAATATTGCTTTATGATTAACACAGCTGAGATTAAATGTTCCCTGATATCGGCAGCCAAAAGAAAAGTTCAACCTCTTCCCCTGAAACCAAAAAGACACTGTAAATATTGTGTAAAATATATTGAAATACCAACCTGTACCTTCATGGATGCATCCATATAAAACCTGCCTATATTAAATCACAAGTCATATGTTCTCATATGTTTTCTTCATCTTGCCATTTAATTTACTACAAATTATAGCATCATTCTGGTTTCAGATGAATAAATTGCCCAGATTTTTCAGCAATTCAAATAGGTCTGGTGCTGAATGATAGAAAAAAAGACAGTGACGCCAGCAGGATGTATACATCAGTCAGTTGGTTAGAGGAAAATAACTCTCATTTCCTCCAACAACAACAGAAAACACATTGTCTGACTGAATGATTAGTGAAGCGAAACGGCAGTTCGGTCTGATTATCAGGCTGCTATGATGGTATGTCACACCGAAATACTGAAAGTCTACTACAGATGGACTTCATTTTGATGCCTATCATTTTACAGACATTACAACTAGCACTGTTGTCATCTTTCTTTGGGAAATGAAGACACATTTTCTCTCCCTCCATCGTTACTTCTTTTGCAAGTTTCCAGCAGCGTAGACTCTTCTTCTTTTGCAATATGCAAGTGTCTGAAAACATTGATACCATTGATAAAATTAATTAATGAAACTCAACCAACAACAGCGTCTCTGCCTCTTTTCCTTGCCACTGTCGCCAAGTACTTGCTCATGGTGGGAATTGTTGGGTCTAGACTACGGACTACGGTAACTTCTGTTTTGATGGATCAAACAATTTGATACTGGTTCTTAACTCCCATCCCTGGTCATGATGCTTGTTTAATGTCTCTAAAGGGCAAAAGTAATCATTATGAACTTTATGAAACCTAAATGCTTCAAATCTGAGTAAATCTTTCCATGTTACGGCCAATGATTGGACCTCTGCCAGTCAATTTCAGTTTGAAGGGCCGCCTCAGATCATATAATTTGGTTTTGTTCGGCGGAGCAATCTTTTAATTTGCATTCAGATTAAAAGATACCTTTTCCAAATTTCAAGATATTGCTGGAAAATCCAAATACATTAGCTACCAGATGCCATGCGGTCTGGTCTGACTTTCCTGTCGCTGCCTCGCATTAAGACACAGGAGACGGTCTTTATCTCTACACACAGTTTCGAAAACAACAACATGCAGACCGCACTGACCTCAACAAGGGCTCAAACATGGTATGTCGGGATGGGCACATCTGCACACTCTGTTCTTATTACTAAAGGAGACTCTATTTGAGATTTAATATCCTCTTGTCAGCAGAGCAGGTGCAGTGTGTTGAAGGGCTGTGTTACACAGAGGCAGACCTCAGATGTCTTGTTTTGCTCTATAGTTGGATCAGTCGCAAACATATTTTTAGATATCTGAGGTGCTCCGCTTTCTTTAGGTCTCTTTATCAGCTAACAGATGTAACAAAATATGGATGATGGAAGTCGGCCCTGAGGGTATTTTGGAGTGTTGAGCTGGTTGCCTGCATTAGTCGTCGAGCTATTTTAAAATCCAAAAAGAACACAATGTAATGCAGTTTCAGTACTCATTTCTGTCTTTACAGCTCACTGTCTGCACAATTCTCCATTTCCACGACTGGCACATTGAGCTGTCAATAATGAAATGAATTACCATCTCATCAGACTCTGAAAATACTCAGTTGAAACAGGAAGGTTAATCCTGCAGTAGTCATGTCCCGATGTCAAGAGCACTTGGGACGTGCCAGGAAGAATTAACACGTATTAACAAAACCTACAAAGTATACCACAAATAATCTGCAAGATTTAGAACAAAATAAAGACACACATCATCATGCACCACAGAAAATGTGTTATACAGCCTATACAGGTAAAGTATAGTAAACATATTTCACAGGAGCATAGTGAGAACATCGAATTTCCAAGAATACATAAGACTCAAACTGATTACAGTCGCTAATTTAAAACAAATTATGTTATTCTAGCCATTCCATAATGGTTTTATATTACTTTTTGTCTATTATTTCCCTTATTAGTTGCTATAATTTTACTGAGCATTTCCATACCTAGTATAATCTTTCTGGGAACTAAGGAATTTAGCAAAATAATGGCATATTATTCATGCTGCTGTTGACCTTAACTGACATTAAGGCTGTAATGTTGAGTTTGCTGTAAGACCATCTAGATGAATTCTTATAATGCAGAATAAAAATAAACACATCAAATATGTAAAGTTGTTTTAGGTAATCAGGACAAAGAAGCAGGAGGAGGAACGACGCCAAGTCACCTCATTAAAAATCAGACATATAACATGTTCTTGCACTCAGTGTGTCATGCTGTTCATTGTATCTGTCTAGACCACTGATTTTCAGCCTTTCAGAGTCATGACCGCTCAAGAATAAATCAGGCTGGTGTTGGCAGCTGGGAGTACTAAGTGGTTTGTTTTTCTTGCAGGTTGATACAGTAATTAAGTTGACATATTTCCACACATATAGTTGCACAAAAGTATGAATGACAGTTGGGCTAGCCTTATCTTCTCAGGTTGCGTGAGTTAGTGGAGACGAGAAGACGTGAGTCAGGAAAAAGAGTCGTCAAGTTTCGTACAGTTCACTCATGATTCACATCACTAGTGGAAGGAAACATTTTGGATTGATAAGGGAGAAACCACAGTGACAGTTAATGACTTACTTCTCTAATGAGAGAAGCTAGTAGAAGAGCAGCTAACCCAGAAGTAGTGTCATGACATTAGTGCACAACATGTTCAGTTAGCAATTCTTCAAGTTGGATATAACAAGTGTGATCTGTGATCTGATATCGCAAATTATCGTGATTAAAAAGGTACTAAGCTAGATTATATGACTGAAATATTCAAATTTAGAAGTATCTGTATTGCATGGGTCAACACACCATCTGCTGGTCTTTAAAGGCCAATGCTGACATGGAGTCAGCCACGTGGGACTAATTTAAGTCCTGGCATTTATATTAAAAAATAATGTTAGCACCCTTGCTCTTGCCTTTGGGTGTAGAAATGAGTCCTCTCATTTTAGAAAATCACAAGAGTTTGTTACTTTTTGATAACTCTGCACGGTGTAAGGGCACAATGGTTTGAATTTGTGCTTTTGACGGCTGTAGAAGCACCACCACCCTTGATGATGATCCCATGATTAATATTGGGCTATGGCTACATACCACACACACACACACTGGGCAGTTAACCTAGCAGTAAGTCAGTAACAGTTCAAGTTTAAAGTTACGTTACCTCTGAATGATGGAGATGTCTACAGGTTGGATGGAAGTAGATGAAAACATTGTTGAGACTTTGAGGCTTCAGGCTGTTTTAACCTACTCCCACTACTTCACCGAGTAAACTAGGAACTCAAAAACAAAGGTGAATCTGAATTACTGAGTTTTGCACCTTGTTCTGCCATCTTATTTCGGCACATGGTCAACAAGATGGCTGACTCTTTGTCAGTAATCCAATGAGGATCAACCATGTAGGTGACCCACCTCTTAAGAATGCTCCACCTCCTCCAGCAGAAATTCCAAAATAAAACTCCACAACAAAATGACAACAGAAAATACAAACGCAGAGTCGCAAAATTTAGTCACGAAAAGAGGGAAAATACTTAAAATAAAGATCAAAAGAATCAGCTCAATAAATTTGTCTTACTTTCTCTACATTGTGAGGAGTTTTCCTGGTCAGAGCCAACAAAAAAAATAGGTGTTGACCAAGCTCATGTTTCGGTGGTAAGTAAACGTCATTTATTGACTTCGATTGTATTATACTGCAGTTTAACTCCCCTTTGTATTTAAACTTGAACACACCCTCTGTCAGCTCACAGATTTTAGAAGAAAAATCAACTGTCAGATGCTCTTACACTGTTCAGTTTGTGATGATCACTGGAGCTATTTACTTTTCTCATACCCACTTTCCCTCAATCTACCATGTCTACTTCTACTACTGTTGGAGATTGCTAACGTTTATTGAAACCCTAAGAAAAGGGCAGATTGCATTCATAGGCTATTCACAGTTGCTTCTTTACTTAACTGAAACTTTTATTTAGTTTTGTTGTGGGGTATTTTATCTTGGTTTTAGACTCCTAAGGTCCAGTGCTACTGCATACGATGGCAATTTCTACAATAGTGTGTTTAGTTGAGTGTGGAAGAACTTGAGTGGTCTGCACAGGACCCCTTTCCCAACCTCCATCCAATACCTTTAGGAGCTGGAACACTGAGTGCAAGCCAGGCTTTGTCATAAAACATCAGCGCCTTACCTCAGGACTCTGCAGCCAGATTCCAAAACAGTCTGTAAAAGCCTTTCCAGAAAAGTGGAGTCTATTATAGCTGCAAAAGCCCATGGTTTTGGAGGGTAATGTTCTGATGTCCAACACACTCTCTGTTCAGACTGCAGCCTCTCTCAAATACTTTATTTCCTTCCAAAGGCCTGTTGATATCAGTCAGTCCTTTGCTTTAGTTTGCCTTTATCTTCGAGCCACCCTGTTTTCATTGTTTCCAAATATCAGGAAAGCCTTTTACCCCTTAGCAGGATAAACACAGCTTAGGTTATCTTACCTGCCGGGCTACGTGTTAGATAATGATCATACAGTAGATTAGACAGAGGCTGGAGGCAGCCATGAGAAGTAGGTAACCTTGGAGAAATACTACACGTTTCTATAAATAAAAGTCCTTGTAGAAGAAGGGAACAAGTGAGTCGTGATGATGTAAAATGCTACAGTGGAATTATCGTTGACAAGGTAGTAAAACTTGTTGAGTGGTCCAAACCGTCATCATCATCTTTTAAAACAAGAAAGCAGAGATCCAATAATGAGTGGGTGGCATCATTTCTTCCTCAGTTTCTGAAGCTTTTACAGTAAAATGCCTTGTTTTAATCAGACCTTGATTATCATGTACTCAAAGGATAACTTTTTGTCAAGTGACAATTAAGCAGCGAATTATCACTCAACTCTGCAGCTCTTCTGGACTCTTAAGCCTCTTCGAGGTCATGTTAGCATCCACAGATGGAATACAGATATTTGGGTGGCATGGTGGTGCACTGGTTAGCAAGAAGGTTCCTGGTAGGAACCTCAGGAACCTGGGTGCTTTCTGTACCGTTTTTTTTGCATGTTGTCCACGTGAACATGTCCAAAGTGAACATTGGTGACTCTCGGATAAGCTCCAGCACCACTGTGACCCTGAAGAGGATAAGCGGTTACAGATAATGGATGGATGGTGAACCAGAAATTTTTCTCAGGAGTTGGTCGGGAACAAACCAGAGCTAAAAGGAGAGTAAATATTGCTTTTACATTCCTCAAATGGACTGAATCAAAATCCAGATGAAGCCATTCTTTCCTAACATTTGCATCATATATATCACATTATATGTGATCATATGTCTGTGTTGTATTTACAGCTTGTTGAGCCGCCCCCAAGTGGCTAAAAACAGTTCATTTCTGCCAGTATAAAGGTTCTTTATTCATGCTATAGTGCACGGTTGTGCAGTGCCCACAGAGTGGAAATGGGATTGTGAATGGTTGTTGTTGTTGTCTCTATGTTTCAGTCAGCTTGTCCCGGGTTGTACTTTTTTTTTGATTGGCTGGCAGGTGACTGTATATTGCATAACATTATGTAACAGGACACTTCACATGGTAAATCAACTCAGTAGTTCTCTCTAGAAAGGAGATGCTGAAAGGTTTTGCGGCTCAGACGGCCGAATAAAAGAAAGGAAAGGGTTGGAAACGTCTGTGTGCCTGTTGCTGAATCTGACAGCGGTGCAAATTAAAGCAACGTTTCTACGAGTGTCTCTAGTGAATGATGCCCTCAAGTCAGGGAGAAACACTTAACTCACCGATATTTAATTATTGAGCTCATATGTTTTAATAGCAGAATGTCAAATACACAAATAAATAAAAGGGTGCATAGATAAGCAGCTCTTTTATCTGCAACGGTGGTAGGGGGCGGATAGGAGGGCTTTAATAATTTCCTCTTGTTTTTATTGTTATCGTGCTTTGACAACAAGCCAAAATGAGATACTTTAGATTTCAGCAGTAATGAAAGCATTTTAGCAGAGTTCACAATGACAAGTAGGAAAACAGGTACCGTTTAATCAAGTCATTATGTTGCTGTCAACAGCATTCATATTTGTCATCATAACACAGAACGGATCATTTAAAAACATATCATCACGTATTGCCGATGTAGTGAAGTTTTCTGCTCCTCAAGGTCAGCTCACTTCCTGCCTCATCTCATCAGCTTTCATCAGCTGATGAGATAAATCACGAAGGATTTTCCCGTCAGCTGAATACAGGCAGGGAACTGTGCGCCGGGTCTTTGTCTTCGAGCCGAGAGGGCCGAGCAACTTTTAACTGATGGCGAAGTAAACAAACGGGCTGTCAGACGGAGAGGAGGCAAGACTGCCGCGGTCAGAGTGATAAATGTCTGAATGTCACCACCTGCAAAAAGGAGACAAAGTGTTCTTGAACACATCAAACTATATTTTTCCCTCCCACACAGATATTTGGTCTTACATTAGCAGAATGAGAAAGGGAAGGACGGAGCTGACAGTACAGATGGCAGCACTTTTCCTCCACAAAACTTTCAGGTCTAAGTGCTTTCAACAGACGGTAAATGATGCTATATCTTACGACAAAGAGAATTTCCCCCCTGGTTTAGAATAATTGCAAAGGTCTTCTGTTTTCCGAGTGGTGTGTGAATATCACCTTGGAAGTAAAGTGAGGTAAAAATTCCCCTGAAAATTTGAATAGTTTTAGTGCCAAATTGCGCCATTCAGACAAATAACACAACTCTGTGTAACTTCTGTAATTTAGATTTGTAGCTTTTTTTAAAAATCTTTTAGCAAAAATTCCTCCGTATTGCAATGGTTCAGCCGCTGGGTAAGCTGTCACACAGTCAATACTAACTGCAAAGTGTACGAAGCTGGAGGTGTTTTGGGTGTAAATTCAAGAGGCTCGTCCAGCCTCCTTTGCAGAATAAGTTACATTCGCTAAAATCAATGAAAAGGCGCAGAAATATCAACAGAAAATGAGATGGATAATATGCTCGTGCAGCATAATCAAAGTGTCGTGTAGTAGAAACAAATCCACTGTGGGCGGATTCACCACATTTACCTCTTTAATTCAGAGGTTCTGCTCGTGCTCTGCAGAAGTGTAGTCTCTCTGCTCCTGTAGGGGGTTTCTGAAACAAAGGACTGTCAGAGAGCTGAACGCCAAATATAATGAGGTAAATGTTAGATTTTCTTCAGCTTGATGCTGGACTGCAGCATCAAAGGTAAAGCAATGTTATGTAGTAAAAAGAGCAGTTAACTGCCACATCGGTTAGGGGGAAGGTGGAAGTGAATCTATGGCGGTTAACTCATGGTGTGAGTGCTGACAGAGTCGGGTGAAATGTGTGATAAATCTTGTGGTAACTGTTGCCACAGTGATCTGAGAGTCTGCAGGCTTTCAATTCGACCAAAGACTTTACTAATCTGCTTCTCAGTCATGACCGAGCGTACGCTTTAATATAATATTATATAATATATAAATATTTCCATAATTTATGTACTTTAATACAATATGCTGATTCAGAAATTAGCTTTAAAAAGTATCTGCTATTGTTAGCCATGTTAGCGGCTCTCTATATTGCAACAATAGTCTGTTGTTCAGTGATTCATGGTCCTCAGAGGATGGCCTTTCATCTCTTTGCGCAAGACTTTTACAACCCAATAGCAAAGTGGAAAAGGTGAGCAGAGCAAAGTCGTCAGTCTTGGAGTAAATGCACAGTGTAGTTTAAGTTTGTCAGTGAATCAAGTCTGCAGCGGGAATTGGTACTCGTTTTAAGTGGTGCAAAGCAAATATTACAAAAATATAATGAAATTTAAAATCCCTTTCTGCTCCCAAATGGCCTGGTGTTTGTGCCAATATTAGTATTGGCTAGATTTAATTATATTATGTAATTATATTAATGTATTACAACAAATCAATAAGCTTTGATGCCATTGAGGCATTGAATTTAATAAATCTAGTCTTTCTGCTTCCCAGTATTGTTCAGGGACTTCTTTCTGTTGTGTATGATTTACTGTGCTAACCAATGTGCTGCATACAAATGAATTTAAATTGCAGATCAGTTTGACATGAAATATGCAGGCTTGTCTGCCACAGTCAGTGATGTTAAGCAGCACATGGTACGTACCGACAAACAACATGCCTGCAGGAGCGTTCAAATCGTCTTTTTTTTTGTTTTTTCTTCAATCTCTTCCTCTTTGATCACGATTTTCCAGTAACAACAAACAGTATGTAATGTTTTTACAAAGCTGTGACGCCTTCAGTTATTTAGCAGCTGAATAAAGAAGCTGATTGACGGATCACAGAGGGGATTTATTGTCTTAACCTAGTTTCCTTGTTGTTATTGTTTATAGCTGCATTTACACAGCGGGAGGGCTGTCTGAAAGAAACATGTGACAACAAAGAAAACAATAACATTTATTTATTGATTCATAGGTTATACATTTCATGATATAATAGCGATATATTATTATTGGCAAAGATACTATAATCCAATTGCATTTCTATACATAAATACAAAATCTGAGGTAGGGCCTCAAAGATTGATGACAATGAAAATAAATAAATGCATTTCACATATATGATATATATTTTCTGTCTTTTTTTTTTTGTTTGTTTGTTTGTTTGTTTTTCTCACACCGATTTTTAAAACATATTTGTTATATATCTAGTTCTCTACTTTGAAAATCAAAGGATGTCATGGGCTGTTGGAGGCACATATCTATATCCATAGGCAGCAGTACCTCACATAGAACACACGGGAATATATGACATTACTCAAGTAATTAGAAATTTAACCTATGCATTCCATAGGTCAGACAATAAAGTGCCAAAAAGACACAACAGACATAACAATAGGAATACTGTTACCATATGAGACAGACGATAAGCTATTCTGTGGTGTTATTTTTGAAATACATACAATATTATACCATTAGAGGACATCTATAAGGCCAATGGTTACCTGAAGATGTTTTGTAACGTATTGGCAAACATCGAGGAACACTACATGGGATATGAATGGCAGTATCACAACCTCCTATACGCAGATGACACGTTCCTTTATTCTTCTTAAGTTTGTTTTCACTACAACCCTAGTTAAAGTACTCTTTCTTTGGTTACCTATACTGCCCAAAGTTGACTTGAAGGCAAAGCGAATTGACAGTTACTTTTTTCTGTTTTTGTTTTTTTTTTCTTCTTTCTTCTCCGTGAGAAGGAGAACAGCAACCCTCTGTTTCTTAACATTCATGTAGAACAAAAAGCTCCCTAACGTAAACATGCACGGACTTATACTATTGAGAGAGAAAAGACAAGGATTACTATATGGACATTGAGTTACAGCAACACAAACTGCGCATGCAAGCTCTTCAGTGTTATATTTTATGAAGCAATGTGGTTTTTAACTGAACCCTAAGCCATTTTTTCTTTTTCCCCTCGAAACTAAAGCAGAGAAGCCCAGTCGAAATGGAAACACAGGGACACGAAACACAAAACTTATAGCTATTTATCTGTGGCCCTAACGGAAATCATTAAAATCTACCTCAGGGCAAAGGCTTTTATCATTCAAGTCTTACTACAAAGAGCGTACTGTCCACTGCGTCCAACGCATGATTTTAAATGTCAAACTGCTCCTTCAGCCACCCCTGCTCTCGAGTGAGTAAGTGTTTGCCGTGGGATTTTAGTGTTAAAAGTTTGTTTTACCCGGCTCGAGTTCACAATCGGTGGTCTAAGATCCTCACATATGTCAGAAGAGAGACAGAGGACCATCGGGCCGAGCATCCTTGGAAAAAAAGAAACGCAAATCTCCTCTGCTTCTTTCAGCGATCTACTCCGAGACTGGCCATGCAAACATCTGATTGACAGTTAAGTGGAGTTCAGTAAAACTAATACAGAGACAAACACACACACACACACACACACGCACACACAGGCATACAGACATACGTCACTATCACGTTTGAACAAACAGAGCTAAATACACTAAGTCTTAACAAAAGCCACACTGTGGAGCAAGCAAACTATTCAACAACAGGGCTTTTGTGCTCATCGATTGATTATGTTTTATTTTCAAACCGTACAACCTCTTAAAATCATATCTGTGCTATTGTCGTGTCACGATTATGTAAAGACATGGCTTAGAGAAATATTCAGAACCACTGAGCGACTTTTATTGCATCCATACCTGCAACCTCCATTTAAAACACTTAAGCCACTCAACAAGTAAATTCCTGAAGTGTTATATGCGTAATAATAAAAGCCAATCGGGACTTTGCGTCAACATGAAAATGCATATCCGACTGGTCAAAAGAGTGGAAAGGACTAATTGCTTCTGAGTGGATACATGTTGTTACTTTGCAGGTAATTGGTTGGCAGCCCACAAAGTAAAGGTTGCCTGGCTGTCATGTCACTTTTTTAAAAGAGACTGCAAAGCCCGCTGAGCTGCACCGGACTGTTCCTTCAGGCTGCTGCTGCGTGACATCTGTGATGACTTTTTAACGCCCCCAGAAACACTCTTACAGCAGCTCATTCGTGCCGGTGATGTCTGCGGCACAACTCAAAGGGAAATGTGCGCGGAAGTTACGTTAATTTGACGGATTCAAATGGACCACAGTGTGACAAAATCGCCGAAAGGTCAACAAACTGGCTGAAGAGGCAATTAAACTTCATTACAAGGCATTTGAAATTTGATTTTTTCCCCATTAATCTTGATTAATTGTTGTTTTCCATCTAACTATGTTCTAAATAGAATGAAAAGCAAAATACTTGATTTTTTTTAGCACTGCGCACAGTTGGTCAAAACAGGTTAAGCCACTTGTATGCCCTGTATTATCATCGCAAGGCGCATTTAAGCAACGACGGCAAGCAAAAAGCAAAGCGATGCTGCATCGAGGTCATCAGGAAGTTGATTCTGATCCTTTTTTTGCAACACACTTCCAGACTTGCTTCCGATACAAGTTTAGCATTAGGATGGCTCTACTCTCTGTTTCCTATGCACTGAATGCTATTATTCCTACAACTACCGGAGTAGTGTGATGGAATCGAGTATACCTGAGACCCTGTTTTCATGAGGACACACAGAGAAGCAAGAGGCATAAAGTCTGAAATGGCAAAGAGGTCTCCGGAGCTCTACCACAAACATCAAGAGACAAAGTACACTTCCAGGAAAAAGAAGGAGGCCATTTTTTTCTAGTCTAATCATCATCTACTCACACATAGCAGCTGCTCCTAACATTGTTGAGGACGCGACAACACACACACTAACAACTTGAAGATATATATATATATTTTTTTAAAGAAGTGTACACTTTGTACAAGATATTACACAGCTATCAAGAGAAACGTGTGGCTCTGAGAAACATGAAAACACACACACACACACACTCTCTCAATCTCTGTCTTTGCAAACTTTTTCCTCTGCTGGAGGCTATACAGATATTACTGTATATGTATGTATATATATATATATTTATATATTTTTATACTAAATATGGTTTTCACAGATGGGCTCGACAAGTTCACAACACACACGGCGATAAATGCACCATCTAAAATATACGCGCAAAGTGACTACCAGGTCGACGTAAAAAGGTTAAATGGCCACGTTTCCGCCTGCTAAAAGGAAGGATAGACTACTCTAGTGGTTTCCTACGTTAGGAATGTGCTACTTTACATTCTAAGATAATACAATAGAGGAGAACAGTAATACGGCTTAGTAAATAGACAAAGAGAGAGAGGGTATCACAAATGGTCCCTCGGCTTCAGAGAGAGAAAAAAAACAGACCCTAGCTTCTATCATACTGCAGAGTCATCCAGGCCAAAGTATATCTAGTGAAAGTGGTAATCAGGATGCATTCGCTACTCTACCGGGACGTAGGAGGCACAAATTGCAAATCTTGTAATCTATTTTTGACAAAGCAAGAGCGACTGAGCAATAGCTAGTGAGAATATATACTGCTTGATAGGAACAAAATGTGATAGCAGTGCATACTATGTTTATTTTTCTTTTTTTTCTTATTCTTTCTTTCTTTCTTTCTTTCTTTCTTTCTTTCTTTCCAGAGGCAGTTTGATATTATTTGTATTGCCGATGGAATTTTGTACACAGATGGAACAAAACACAGATCCCCGTCGAGCTCGTTGAACCGTTGTCGCTCAATTTTCTTTTTGTTTTCTTGCGTCTGCTTGCACCAGGATGATTCATTATCTCTACACACAAATATGATGGCACACACACACACACACACACACACACGTACGAACATACACACACACGACTCCATAGGGAGAGCAGCTATGGTGAGTCTAATATTGCGAGTGCAGTCTGAGCTGTGTCATTTTATGACACAATTTTTCTCTTGGAATAAAGATCCCTGGGAAGGGTTCTGAAGTAATCAGTGGTCATGTATGGGAGGCAATGACAGCCCATTTACCGACTACGAAGCAGCAACGGAGGAGTAGCCTCCACCTGGGCAGCCACTCCTTTCTGACAGAAAGAGAGGAAGTGGTGGAAGAGGAAATCCACGTCCATGATACAGAGGAGGAAGACGGGAAGCAAAGAGGGTGACATACGGTGAGGAGAAAGACAGAGAGGAGGAGGAGGAGGGAGAAGAAGAGGTGGAAGTCGCCCCGGTACCCCCTGTAGGGGGTTGGAGGTGGTGGATGTGGTGTGCTTGCCGGGGTCAGCTGCTACTGGTAGGAGCCGAGCTGAAAGTCCTTGGGGGGCAGTTTGAGGCCCAGGGAGTTGGTTCCCAGAGGGTCGATCATGTTCTTGTACCGTTCTCCACGGTGCTTCATCAGGAAAGGACCCCAGTCGGGCTGAGGGGAGCAGACCAGCTTCAGACGCTGCAAGAGGAGAGGCAACACAATGCAGGTTCATACAGGCAGAGCAGATACATCAAGTCATATCTGTAGTGGGGGATGGGGCACGGAGTTGTGCTCAAGAGTAGCTTTTTTGCTAAAGCTCCTATGTGTAGAATAGTGTGTATTTCTGTTTGCAACAGTATCTGGCAATCTGGCAGCCATCTGAACTGAAGAAATAGAAAGTTTAAACAATAAAAGATATTGTGTAGGCATCAGAAATTAGGTGGAAGTGGATAAAAACAGGAATGTTTGGACCATGAGCTTCTCATTCGCCCCCAGCATACTCACACATGGATAGCAGAGAGATACCACGCAAAGCCTAACCATCAGGTACATCTAGGGTTCAGTGTCTTGTTCATGGACACACATTTGAGCCAAACAATCTTGCGATTAATGGATGACCTTCCTCGTATAGAATTTGGTTGTAGTATTCCTTTAAGTTCTATGTTCAGCAGTGGACTGACCTCAAATATCAAATATGTGGGTTCAGTTTGTAAAGCCGAGGCTAGTGAAACATCCATTAAATGTAGGGTTGAAGGTTAGCTCCCTGGCACCTTTTGTCCACGTGTCCGCAACTGAGCAAAAAACTCACTGCGACAACCCCGTTTGCTTCTTTCGGCGAGGCCATTCTCTTGAAGTTGTAAGAAAATGTGTGGGTGAAAGAAAGGCACGTCGTAAAGTGCTTCGGATAAAAAAGTGCTATATACTGTAAAATCAGCCCACTTATAATTAATGTCAGACTGTTCATGGGTGTGTGATTATATACATGTCATTTTGATCTTACTGATACGCCCGCTTATATCTCGTTTACTGCAGAAAACTTTTTAATAACGGGTTATGTCTACTCTTGTGACCCTGAGATGATGTAAAGGATAATTTGATGCCTCTAAAAAAATGCTAAGAAACCAACATGTGCTTTCAGATTCAGCTCGTACGATCATTGCGACACATTGGTGAACGTTTTTTTTACCCAAAAGACTTATCTGTGCTGAAGCTTCACTAACTGCAACGCAACACATTGTATACAGCAGTGGTCTTCAACCAGGGGTGCATGACCCCTAGGGGGTCCACAGAGGTACTGCAGGGGGTCCGTCAATTTTTGTCATAATAATGACAATGACAGTTTTCACCAAAATAATGGTGAAGAATCAGTGGACATGTCCAAAGATGCACAGCTCTTGGCATTTAATAACCAATAACAATTATGTATGAACTTTTTATCACTCATAAACACATATAGGCCAATAACCCAGCATATAAATGGGTTAATAGGGTGAATTAAAAGTTGTAAAAGTAAATATAAACGTTATTACAGGCCAGGCTTAATAAAATGAATTACACGTGGGGGTCCTTGTTCTGTTTGTCTCGAAGCTTTGGGCTGAAAAGGTTAAAGATCCCTGGTCTACAGGCTTAAATGATAATGTGGCTGTTTTTATATCTTGGTCACAGAAAACACAAGCTGTGGGAGAAATTGGCTGAACACAAATATGTGATCAGGACCCACAACCCTAATTATCCTATGGCACAGCACTACAGGGCTGCGGACCACACCAACCAAGACCCATCAAGGTCTTTCCAAAACATTCAAGGGGTGGCGATAGATGCAAATATCTCCTTCAGTGTGAGATTATTTACACTTCCTTTCCCGGCCTCAACAAAGAAATTGACTTCTTCTAACCTTCCTTTTTCCCCGATTATGAGATTTTTGAGTATCTGTGACTTTTCTTGCACTGTGTTCAATTGATATTCCGATTTTGATCCATAACAGTTTTCTTCAGCGTATGTAAATTATCATAACCCCTTAATTCTGTGTATTTCGATTTGCGAAATTACAAGCTTGAACATCTGTTTTTACAAGTACTATTGTGGTTGATGAATGAATGACATTTTCGCATTGTAGGTTTGCTATAAGTGAGTTTTAATTTGTGTAAGGCTGAGTGGCACGGTGGGGCAGTGGTTCAAACGCCAGCTGGGGCTTTTCCGTGTGGAGTTTGTATGTTCTCCCGTGTTTGCGTGGGTTCTCTCCAGATACTCCAGCTTCCTCCCACAGTCCAAAGACGTGCAGGTCAATAGATTCATTTCACGCAGTTGGTCGATAACCTTATGACCACTTGATGTTGCACACCTGTCCTCAGTGCACCTTATACCCTGATGAGGAATCTTTGAGTGGATAAACACGTTGATTTATCCGTGGTTGAATAAAGAATTGTTTTGTCAACATCATTGACTTCCATGCACTTCCATTGACACTTAGCTGGACAGCCTGACCTTATCCTTAGAGAAACCTGAATCTTGACTTTAATCTCTGACACCAACAACAGCAGTGTGGAACCCCCTATTTTATGCACGGAAAGTTATTGGGCTGCCCCTTTTGCTTGTAAAACATCATCAAAAAATGGTGTTGGAAGTTGTTTTGCAGCAATATCACCCTAATGTACGAGTGGAAAGTCTGATAATTATGCATTTATTACAGTCAAGCAAAGAAAAGAAGATGATCTGTGATTGAGGCTGCTGTCAGGGTGGCTGAGAGAACAGAGACGTTAGGAGAGAAAACTATGATCATCATCATCCATTAATCTGAGTATTTAAAAGGGACCTGCTGGACTCCCAGAAAAATGTCCAAATTAATACTCAGCCAGCAGCCCGCCTCTCTCTGCTAATGAGCAAAGGATGAGACTATTGATTTCTCCGACAGCCTGTTTGTGTGTGAGTGTATGGGACAGAGTGTGTGTGTGTGTGTGTGCAAAGCAGACAAAAACAAAACATACGTGACGATGTCTGATCACGGCTTTGTCTCCATTATTACCTCGATTATGGTGCCGGGAGCGAGGTACATCTTAATGACGAACATGATGGGGATCCAGATGACGGAGCAGATGACCATGAGCCAGCCCAAAACCATGGACCAGGTGGGGTAGGTGTAGTCCTCGTAGGTCATCACCTTCCACTGGTACAGGCTCAGTCCAAGGATGCCCTGCACAGACCAGGGAATCACGGAAACGTATGTTAAATGAAATGCCTCGTGCAGCGTCCACGAGCAAGTCACTTCAGCTTCCAGTGGCGCTACATTTATGACTAAATGTTTTGCCTTTCAGACGCAAAATTTTGTAAGAATAAAAATAAATGTGACCCAAATTTATATTTTTAGACCACTGTAGCCTGATGTTGCTCAACTGTGTAATGCTTTTCTGCACTAAACGAGGACTGTACAGTAGATTTCTTCCCAATTAACTGCACTGAACCTGGGACTAGTAGCTAAAGCTGTGTCCACTGTTCCATGTAAAGAAGAGGATGGATGACAGCGAAAATGAGAGCTTCCCTTTTTACTCTACGGGCATGAAACAATTCTACCTCCTATCTACAGCAAATTTGGATTAGAACAAGACAAAGAAATGGAAAATAAACAGAAAAAAATAGAAGCCGGACAGAAATAGATTAGCCTGGGGTTGTGCATCAATGAGCTCCCCAAGGAAATCTGATCTCCCTCGAGAGGAGGAGGATGACCAGCCGGGCCCCGACCGCTGCTCCATTTGTCATCGTCACCTCTCCTTTGGAGCTACAGTGGCTTCCATTACAATTACTAACATTAATGCTGGCCAGTGTCCAACAATGACACGCTGGTAAACACCGTGCAATGGAATTTACAGCCCCAGCTAAACGGCACATAACAAATAAATGGCCATGTTACAGGAAATAAAGCCAACTACGCTCAACAAAAATATAAACCCTTTTGTTTGCTACCATTTGCTTCCTCGTGTGTTAAAGTAAACGATCTAGGACTTCTTCTGTGCACAGAAAAGGTTTGTCAAAATCTGTGTTCATGAGCAGTTCTCCCTTGCCACGATAATCCAACCATCGTCCGTCCATCAAGATGTCGATTAAACAGCACGACGCAGGTGTGCCTTGGACCAGTCACAATAAAAGGCAACTTTAAAATGTGCAGTTTTATCTTGAAAAATTACATTTATTAGGCACTGAACTATGGCTATTTCACGTAAGTCTACAGATATCAAGTTTTTTAACCCATAGAAAGCGAATGTCCTCCAACATAGAAAACAAAGTACAATGGAAGGATCATTCAAAGTCCATCTAGCCAAAGTTTGCCGACACAATCACACGACGTCACAGATATATGGCAGCATACACAGTAAACAGTGAACAGTTTTCATCAAATTCTTACTGCAGTACATGAAGTGTTTGTGTTGTGAAACTTGCCGTAACAACTTCTAAGTGGCCAATTCTGTTGCCATTCAGTTGACTTCACGTGGTACACGCCTACTCCTGTCCTCTCTTCAAAGTGTGCTGCATAGATGGTTTTGCAGGCGTCCATGTTTTTTTCCGAGCAAATGCACCACAGCGCATGGAACTGTTGACTTCTGATTTGCAATGAAACGCCCTACTCTGCCTGCGATTGGCTCACCCTGATATTCAAAAAAGGGCAATGAGCCCTAGACAAACCAGTCCAAGGCACATCTAAGTCATAGTCATGCTGTTTAATCAGTGTCTTGATATGCCAGAATCTGAGAGAAATAAACCTTTTGTGTGCGTCGAAATCTTAGATCTTTGACTCTAACTCATAAAAAATGGGAGCAAAAACAGGAGCGTTCTATTTATTTTTTTGTCGAGTTTATTTGGCTTTTAAAATTTTGAAAAACACAAACAACTTGAGACTCGGTGACATGACAGGAATTAGAAAGAAGAAATAATTTTTCGATTTCATTGTAACAGGAGCAATTTCTCCCTTGTTCCTTTCCAACTGCAAATCAATGAACTTGAAAGGCGGGCGACGGAAATGGAAACATCTTAAGCTGTACATGTCAATGTGTGTGTGTGTGTGAGTGTGTGTGTGAGACAGACAGAGACAGAGACAGAGAGTATGAGATGAGCCAAAACAAATATACCGTCAGAATGGTTGGAGTCACAAAGGCCCAGCAGATTCTCCAGAATCGGTTTGGCTGGAAACCAATCATCATTTCAATGTCCTCGCAAAACCTCTGCAGACCTGCGAGAGGAGGGAAGAGAAAAAAAAAAAAGAGGAGGAGAAATAAAATAAAAGAACAGAAATGGGAGAAAGAGGAGACACGGAGTGTGACCGGGGTTTAATAAGGTCTGTTAAAAACAGCAAATTCAATCCATCCTTATGTGTGTGTGTGTGTGAGAGAGAGAGAGAGGGAGGGAGAGAGGGCATCGGTTTTCTGTCCTCCCCGGGAAAAAGCGAGGGAGCAGATGGCTTCATTCCTCCGCCTTTATTGATGGATAACAGTGAGTGACATGAAGAGGCAGAGTCACACAATCATTTCAATATGTCACCTGTACTGATGCTCTGACAAACTGGAGGAGAGACGTTTGTGTTGCTCCTTGGTAACAACCTCCTGACACACACCTGAGCTCTCTGCCTCCGTGTGTGTGTGTGCATGTGACTTATGTATCGCAACAGAGACACCTAGTGGTCAAAGCTTGAATGACACGTAGACGGCAAAGAAAGTGAAGAGAGGATTACTGACCGACGTGAGGAATTTTGTTCGATACAGTGTAGGTGTTTCAAATATTTTTGTGTTGAAGCTGTAGCTAATTTGATATGAGCTCTTAAGATATGATACTGTTTACAACCCAAAAGTCAAGAATTCAGTGTTCATCCAGATTAATAGAAGAGTCACTAAAACTGTCAGGAAAAATTAGAGAAATTCAGTTCAGCAAATTGTTAAAGGGTCATCCCACATGTCCAAGGTAGTTCATTACTCATGTTTAGTACTAAGCAGCCTGTAAAAGTATCTGTAACGTCTTCTGTGGCTCTGGAGGAGCAAATTACTCAGGTGACATCGCTGGGATTTCTCAGTTTTGAGCTTGGAGATCACACATTTTTAACAGATAGTCTGCATCACAAAGTGGTGCTGTGGCGCTTGAATGACACGTTCATTTACCAGGCATCGATAGTCTAACAAAAGTTGTTATCGAGATGCAAACGGGAGGTGTAGGATCCAGCGTTTTTTGGAGTCTGATCCACACGAGGGACTAAAAGTGAGAACGTGTAAAAACTTGATGCCTTCCCATAACTTATCGTTGAAATAAAGAATTTATCTTCAAAGCAGGGAGGTTTTCTTGTTGCTGTGTTCGGGGACATCAGCAGTGGTGTGATAAAGGTTACGATATCTGTGATGAGCAGAAAATAGAGTCTAAGGCCGGAGATTACTATCAATTTGGTATGAAATTGGTCCTCGGAGTAGGAAGGTATGTGACTTTGAGATTTGACACCATCAGATCAAACTTTTCCATTGTCTCAAAAGCAAATAGCCACAGTTACATAGATATTAATGATTATTCCTATAGCCACGATGACTCTCTGACCTTTCCTCTAGTGCCACCGTCAGGCCAACATCTCCATTTGTGAAGATAGATTAGAAACTAAGAGGTAGACGTGATGTTGGGTATGATCAGGGGTTTAAAAAAAAAAAAAAGGCTGGAGTCACCCTCAGGAGAACAAAATGTCTCCATGTTCTTTGTTACTAACAGTGCCCTCTAGTGGCCACTAGCAGGACTTCAGACTTTCAAAGGTCATGGAATAAAACAGGATCAGTCTTACTCACCATAAAGGTAGGAAATCCCCACCAGCTCAAAGATAGCAATGATGACCAAAGAGTAGGAGGCTGCGAACGTGTCCACCAGCTGCAGCATGAACATCCCACTCTGTCACACAACACACACAAACACAATGTAACTAAATAATGAATGATTTCAATGACATCCCTCACCTTTTTTTCCCCGGTCCTTGGTCTTTAACTTTCACACCGACTTGTACCGGATCATAAGAAATGAAATGTAGGAATCCTACTTTAGTCTGGATTTTGCCCTTTGAAGCTGTCTGGGGGGGATTTTTAATAAAACTCAGCTTTTCTTGTTCCACTCACTGAGCCTGTCCTCTGAAGGCCGGGACTTCACTTTACATGCAGAAATCTGTCGGCTTATTCAAAGAAAGAGTCGCAGGGGCGCCGGGAGAATGCCAAAGTGCCCCCGCTGGGGGATGCATCAGTGTGTACACATATATAGATGTATGTTTTATGTCTCCGTGTCGTACCTCTGTGATCATGGGAAATCCGAGGATGAAGAAGCAGGCGCAGCAGACCAGGGTGAACAGCGGTTTGTGTTTCCTCAAGTATTTGGGGAACTCGTCTGACACGGAGGTTACGATGGTCTCGATGGTGGCGAACTGGAACAGAGATGAGTGAGAGGGAGATATGAGAAAACGTGAAGAGAGGGAAGAGACGAGGGAGTAAGGGAGGGAAAATACCTTTTTTTTTCATGTATGATGGAAGACATCTAATCAAGGCATTGCCGGAAATATACCAATTAAAGTAACATGTACAAACAATTAAAGTAACATGTACAGTACGTGTAAGGCTTCAGGGTTGGAAACACGTCCCAGCAGACCCTGATTGACCGCCACATTAATGAAAACTGTCCAAAGTCAGCAGGGTTACCTCATTTGAATCAGAACTCAGAATTCGGCATCGAGTTTTGTTCTTGTTCGTCTCCGATTCATCCAACAAACACATTTTTACTGTAATTTATTTCCAACACAAATAAAGAACATTATCGTCTTCCCAAGCATTCATAAACAAATCAGTATGAAGGATTTAAATCACAATGAAGAGACCTGACACGTGGAGATTAGCAAATGTAACATGATGGTAAAAAAAGGACCCAGAGAGCCGCAGTGGATGAATATACAAACAGGCAACGTGAGTGGAAGGTTGTGTTAATGTGGTGTGTGTGCGGGTCGTAGAAACACCATGGTGCAGAGCTATCTGCCACTCCTCCACTCCTCTCCTTCCTCCTGAGCTCCCAAAACTAATTTCCCGTCAACATCCCAAGCCTATTACCGCCGAGCTGCTTTCTACAACAAAGCCCCTTCCCCTCAGAGCCGACGCCGCTGCCAAGCCGAAGTAACATCATCATTTACTGTTACTGTTGACTTGTGTCTTAATGCGCCACTGTGCCCTCTGCTCCTCTTCTCAGCTCAGAAGCATCGCCGTGCACTTGAAGGAGTTAGTGCTTTAGTTGCAATTGTTTGCCCAGGATTGTGACAGGAGGTGCTCTGGACTTTGAGAACATCCCCGAGACCGGAGTGTTTGTTCACTGAAGTTGCACTGGGAATGAATCAGCTCAGGAACTGACGCAACTTCCGTAGTGGCGCATGGAAAGGAGTCACGTTAAAGCTGCTTTTTGGCAAATGTATTAGCTACAAACGATCTGTGTTTGTGACCTTGCGAATGTACTCTTATATTAGCTACAATTTGGTGCCCACCAAACTCCTGAGTGAAATCTCATTAGCTGCTAAATGCTTTGTGCTATATTCATTAGTTAATTGCTAACTTTGTCTGTTTACCGTTTGGTCCCGGGCAGCTGTAAGAGCTTTTTTCCCCCCCCCCATAAATACAACCTGCATCTGCTGAAAACAAGGTTGATTAGAGCTGTGTGCGTGTTTGTGGTTGTTTTCCCATAATTATGAACAAAACCTTTCCAGTTACACATGCTCGTTTGATGCATTCGTTAATATAAAAATATACTAGCGCAGTGGAGGGTTCAAGAGGGCGGTGAGATAATTTCCAGGGGTTGCCAGGAGGACAACATAAAATAACATATTTTGTCAGAAAGCTCCACACCAACCTGGTTATTGTGAGGGGTCGTGACGCGAAAAGGTTGGGTTGTATAAAATTATATATGTGATGGAGAGTAGACAACATTGTGAATGAATAATTGTTTAGGAGTAATATTTAACATGAAAATGGTGTGATGGTGTAAATTGTGATGTTCTCTGTCTCTCACCTATAATATTTCTGCATATTTAATTTCAGGAGTTTTAATAAGAATCCTGCCAGAATTATTAATATATATATATTTGCCTGTTATGTGTTCAAATACTAGCTTTTGGAACCACCCTACTTCAATGTAATGTACTTAAAGTCAGATTTACATCAGTGTTGATGTTCCAAAACTTTAAGGTCAACTTAATTTCACTCACTCCAATCACACAGACTCCCCTCGGCGAAAGTACCCAGAGAGCTCGAGCACTTTCAGCTGAAATCAGTCACAGTGGGTGGTGTGCATGGGTAATTATGTTAATTGGGTCAATGTGCATGCAGCATTTATACATAGCTGGATGGTGCTACCAGAAGTTCAGTGTTTACTTTGGAACAAAAGTAAAGCAGCAGGCGGCCATTTTTAGCAACAAAACAAAAAAAAAAAAAAAAACGCCCTGATAAACACACACAAACACACACAAACACACACAAACACACACAGTACCTGCCTGCTACCGAACAACATTCAGACAAACTGGCAACTGGTTCATGTGCGTCGTAGGTTTGACAAGGTGTGGTGGAGTTCTTCTGCCCACAAGTGGCAGAAAATCTTTGAACTTGTACTTAAAGAAGAAATATGTGAGCCACAAACACACACACACACACACACACACACATTAAAGGAGCAGTGGTTACCATGGTATCCAGGCCAAGAGTCAGGAGCATGAGGAAGAAGATTATCGCCCAGAAAGGAGACAGGGGAAGTCTGGTCAGAGCCTCTGGATACACCACGAACGCTATGCCTGGACCTAACACACACACACACACACACACATAAATGAGAATGCACACACACACCATCTCCACAGCAGATAAAAACAAATGAACTTGCTCAGGTGTGTTTCAGTGAGCAGCGCCGGCCTAACTGCTGCTGCTGCTGCCTGCTGCTGGTCTGGTGTCTTACCTTCGTCTGCCACCTTTTCTATGGGCACTTTCAACTCATGTGCCATGAAACCAATGACCGAGAAGATGACAAACCCGGCAAATATACTGGTGGCACTGTTAGTACATGTCACAATAATAGTATCCCTGCAGGGGAGAAGAAGAGGAAAGAGAGAAACGGAGGCTGAATGAGCAAATTATGCTTATAGCAATATTTCAAAACATGGCACATATAACATGATATAGAATATGATAATGTTGTGTACACACAGATAAGAGGTGCAATGGCGCCATCTGGTGGCAGGAATACATACTGGCTGCAAATAGAGGGCTCTAAAAGTGTACACGAGGCGGTGCAGCGTTTTATATTGTAACATCTCTGCTTTATTTTGTCCAGATGCATCATATGGGTTTGATTTTATATTGATGGGGCTGTTGCATGAAGCGCGTGCGTGTATAATATATGAATTGGTGCTTTATCGAAGGTGTTTCTGTAGCGGAACGCGTTTTATATGATAAATACTGAAAATATTAAGACGTGTAAATCATGTCAAATCAGAAAGACGTCATGCAGGACAGGTTGTGGATTTTACACAAAGCTCGACAACAAGCCCTCCTCAAAGTTGCATTAAAAATTTTTTTTTAAAAGATTATTATACCGTATATTTTCAAAAATCTAATTACGAAAGCGAGAGTGTGATTTTTAATGTACTTGATGTGAGAAAAATGAAAGAAACACTGAACTGCTGGCTGCAAAGAGTGTCATTTATTACTGACATTTCTACCAGACATACAGAAACAGTGTCATGTGTCTATGGTGCCAAAAGCATAGTTTACCTTTTGTGTGTTTACCTGTAGCAGTTATTGTGGAACTTATTGTAGGAAGAGAGAGTGATGAGGCCTCCCCAAGCAGCCGACAGAGAGAAGAAGATCTGAGTGGCTGCGTCTTTCCACACCTGACAGGGGAGGAAGAGAGGAAGAGCCTTGGGTAAAAGAGCTGGAAGACGACAGACAGACTGCATGGCGGTGGAATTAAACGAGCGGGTGGGGGGGCGTCAGGCACCTTTGCATCATTCAGTTTCTCCCACTTTGGTGTGATAAAGTAAAGGATGCCGTCGAAGGCACCGGGGAGGGTCACTCCTCTGATCAGCAGGATGACCAGCACCACATAGGGGAATGTGGCTGTGAAATAAACCACCTGAGGACAGAGGAGACAAGATGAGGCGAAATGAGAGGAGAGGAAACACAAAATATGTGATAACTGAAGATAATGCACGGTTATGTAAGAGAAACACACGGAAACAGAAGGCTTTTCTTCTTCCTTAGAGTCTGTTTACTCATTCTTATTTCTGCAGCATATGACATGTTCAGGTTACTATTTTTTGCATAGTCTTTTACGGTCATTACAGCATCAAACCTAGATTTAATCCAGCTACATAAATTGAAAGTTAGGTTTCTTAGGCAACGTGTTTTTGGGATTATTCCCCGTGTGTCAGCTGATTCAAACAGACAACGGCTTTGTGATACAACAATCTTTTATCTTTCTTTTCCAGGTTTGACTCTCACGTATAGATCATGATTACAAAGTGAACATGAGGTGCCAGAAAGTTCTTGTCAAAGCGTTTCTGCAGCTGCATTACAATGTAATAAGTAACACAAACTCCCTAAGATGAAATAAATGAAACACGTGATAACGCATGGAAATCTTTTGGTGTGTATGTCACATCTGTGTCCAGCAGAGGGCGACGTTCTACAAGAATTCATCTCAAAGTCCTGCTTCAAGCAGTAAAATCTTTACTTCTGCATGTTGTGTCTCCTCAGTCATGGGAGGGAAATAGATTTTCAAACATCCAATTCTGAGTAATTTAATCATCATCCAGGCGCTTGAAGTTTGAATCATATCCTACAATCCAGAAATGCTCTGGTTAGATGCTGTTGGTAATCTGCCCAGAGATTTTAAATCAAAAGTTGAACCCAGAAACAAACCTGCTTATTTGATCTGAGTGTTCTTGAATTAATTAAGAACAGTGATAAATACCTTCATATATAATATTTAAGAATTAAAAACATTCAAAGAAATACAATTCAACATTTTTTGCTGATTAACTTCATATAAAAATCTATTTTTTAATTTAAACATGAGTCCATAAATGACACTTTTCATCACTAAGAGGTCGAAACCAGGTGAGGACGGACAGCACGCCAACATAAAACTAAAGGCTCAAAAGTGCAAACAGCAGAAGAGATCAGAGGACCTCTCACTCTCCGGAGTGTCCTTGTTGTGTTACCTTTCCTGATGACTTGATTCCTTTGGCTAAAGAGGCGTAAACGATGAGCCAGGCCAGGAGCAGACAGCCTGCCAGAGGCCAGCGGATGTCTCCTGGATATTCAATTCCTTTAGAGATGTGCAACACGTTGTACCTGCGGGTGTGATTCAAACAGCAAAACTCAGCCTGACACGTAATGCAGTGTGGATCAAATACAAATCTGTGCACGGAGAAGTCATTTATGGAGTCCTGCAGGTCTACATTTTACTAAAGAGAAAGTCTGCTACATTATTCCAACCTGCTTCTCATTTTTCTTGATTTATTTAAAGATAGTTTCCTTTATTCATTGACTGACTGTAGCTGAAGCAGTTATTTGGACTAGAGTTGTAGTTAATACTTTCATTGAAATGGACGATTTTACATTTGTTTTTAGAAAAAGAAGATCTTTAGGACATTTTTACACGACATCGTGATGTGAAACTCTAGTTTGGGTCATTTTTTTGTCTGTCAGTTTCAAAGATTTGGTGATCATCTTCTGGACGGAGGAGAACGTGTTCACGGTCTGATAGAAGATCACTAAATCTTTGGTTCTGTGAAACCTTTTCAAAACCAACTGGAGACATTTAAAACAAGATAAAAATAGGACGACCTAAAATGACCACGTCCGGTCTTAGTGCCGGTGAAACTTTTGAAGGCCGTAGAAAGCCAAACATCTGCACGAGAACAGATTTCATCTCTCATCTGTGGACGTAAAAAAAAAAACTGAAAATTGAACCTGCAAACCGAACTGTACGTGTCTGTGTTTAAATTCCAAAGCTGCACTCACTTGAAGTACTCCTCGCTGGGGCTGACGTAGGTCTTGTTGCCGTCCACAGTCATGTTTATCAGTTTCGTCAGGTTTCCCACAGCGTTTGCGGACAGACAGAACGTGGAGTTCTTGATGGAGGTGATGTTTCTGTCCCGCAGGATGCACGTGTCTGTTCCAATCAGAAACCAACACACATCAACTGGGGAGAGACTGGCAGAGTGCTGCTGCTGCTGCTGCAGCTGGTGGTGCTGTGGGACAGAGCTTTACTGTCCGCTCAGGTTTTCACACACTTAAAGTAAAGTGGGAGCGAGTGGATGGATCTGATATGGAGGGAGGTGGACTGACAGGAGGCTGATCTGGAGACTGCAGAGTGGGTCCTCAGTGAGAAATGTTAGATTTTTTATATATATATATATATATTGCCAGATATAATTACACTGAATATGTGCCTCATTTCAGAGAGTTTGCATTTTTATCTGCACAGTTTTGCAGACAAAATAGATTTTTAGGCCTTTTGTGGACGTTCTTTAAATGCAGACACGACGTGGCTTTTTCCTAAATTCAGACCGACTCTCTGCAAATTATCACTCACTAAATTTGGTGGGGAAAAAACTCAAAAACATCTTTTTGTCAAAGAAAAAAATGTATTTTTTGCAGAGCTTTTTGCAGACATTTATATGATTTTGTCCACCCACATGCAAACATATGATGCGAACATATCGGGTTACATAATTCCTCTAATATTTAATCCTTTATGACTCGTTTAAGGTTTAAAACACAACATTTCTCCTTTATCTGTGATTTTCTGGAGGGAGAGAGTGGTCGAGGGACTACAGCAGTGAACGGGGCTTGTAGTTGGTGTAACGCGCCTGTAGGGGTCAGTCTCGGGCTCACTGCAGCACTGCAGCAGCTCAGCCGGTACAGTAAATTTGTCAAGCAAGCAGTTTTTTGTGCTGAATTCACACATTGGCAAAAAAAAAAGGCAAATATTACACGAGACGAACGGGATTTCGATATTTGTTCGACGCAGATCGACGTCAGACACCTGCGTGACCTCTGCCACGCACATCCCCGCACAAGCAAACCACCACTCAGTCTACAGTTTGATTGTAAAATGCACACTGTCTGCAGCTTTAAGGGATTATGAATGATATAATCTGAGCTAATCGCACGGAATAAGAATCGAAAATGTGTGTTTTCATCGCACTGAGGCCTCGCTGACACATCACAGGCCCGTGACATTAAAAGTGGAGCAGGTGAAGCTGAAGTGAAGAGCTGTGAAATTAAAAGTGAAAACACCGCAGAGATCACAGGTCAGGATTCATTATACCGCAGGACACCTCAGCTGAGGGAGTCATGACGCATTGCGCATTGTGGAGAGAGAGAGAGAGAGAGGGGGGTGATTTTGGTGTGTGTGTGTGTGTGTGTAAGTGTGTGAAGGTGTGTGTCTTACCTAACAGCAGCATGTCTTTGTCCTTACATTCCACCGTGTTCCACTCATTCCTACAGTTAGCCCATGGCAGTGAGCCCTTCAACGAAGCGAACAGGTAGTACAGTGTCCAGCACATAATAATATTATAGTATATGGCTATCAAGACAGATATTATCAACATGGCAATCCCGCAACCTAAAATAAATAAATGAGACGAAATATATAAATTACTCTTAAGAAAAGTAGAGAACTCGTGATGAGAAGACATTTTTTTTTATTATTATTTTTGAATTGTTTGCTTTCTTTTTTCGTGGGTTTACTTGTTAGTGGCAGTTTACCTTGCAGAGCTGGGATGCACTTCCACACTGACACGGGGCCCTGGCTGGCAAACTGACCCAGGGACACCTCCAGGAGAAAGATTGGGATCCCGGCAATGCCCAACATTGTCAGGTAGGGGATCAAAAAAGCTCCTGCAGAGGGGAAATAAAGCGGGACGCTACAGAGCGGCAGAGAAAAAAGGCTGAAACATGAAAAAAATAAAAAAATATGGGAATAAAGATATGTGTGCACGTGCCTGCGTCTCACGTGCTGATATTTAAACAACACACAGTATGCGTCATTACACTGATTAATAAATAAAAGCTATTAATTTGAACAAATTACTGTAATAATAATAATAATAATAATAATGTTACTATTAATACGCACATTTCTAAATAATGTAAAGACTTATTTATTATTTTAGTGCATTTTTCTCCAATTTTTGTGTCTTTTTTTCGTTTTTTTGTATGAAAATAATCAAAAAAATTCTCGCCTTTTTAAGACATTTTTTTTTTTTTTGTATTTTTCAGCACACGATTTTTCAACCTGCTTAATTAAAGGCCTACAAAGACACATTAATAATAACATCTCAGCCAATAAGAATATAAGCAATAATTAAAAAGAGGCGGATTTTTTTTGTTTGTTTTTTTCTCGTTTATTTCTGTCTGGTGAATTTTCAGAGCTTTGACCCAGAACTCTTACCTCCACCATTTTGGAAGGCAAGATAAGGAAACCTCCACACGTTCCCCAGTCCCACCGCATAGCCCACCATGGACAGAATAAAATCCAGTTTATTGGACCAGTTTCCTCTGGCTTTATTCTCATCTCCACCATCGTCATCATCGTCAGTCTAAGAGCATAAAAAACAATAATAATAATCATTCTCTGAGATTAAAAAAAAAAATACTCCTGACTAGTTACACCAAAATGCAACCATTATAAAAATAATAAAAGAAGCACTGGGCCTGGTTTAATAACATTATTAATATGAAGTCAATAAAGCATCAACACATTTTTTTAGAGAAGCGGAGAAACCTTCAAACGTCACTAAAAACAAATGAATCCTATCAGACAATTTTGCAGTTATTAACTCATTTTCATTAAATCTGTATTACTGGATGGATTTCATGTCAGAGATTCGCTCTGCAGCAGCTTCCCACTGACAAACCTGCACTTAGAACTCATCTTTAAACTCACAGGCTCGTTGTTGCCGCTTGAAATCAGGACAAATCTGAAATATCAGATGCAGCAATAATAAATAAAAAAATAAATCTATAAGATAAAAACAATAAAAAAAAATAAAAAAAAAAGATGGCAGCTTCAGACAAAAATGCATAATTACAGCTGCACGGCGGGATCTGAACAAATTCATAAAAAAAACTGCATGAATAGCCTTCAGAGATACATAAACAACGCCATGCATGGGAATGTGTGTGTGTGTGTGTGTGTGTGTGTGAGGGGTAGTGGTGGTGGGGGTTTCCCTCGCGGGGATTGGAAACAATCCGCAGTCTCATGTAATACAGTGCTGCCTATCAGCCGGATAACACCTGGGCTTCTGGGCCATACCAAGTGTGTGTGTGTGTGTGTGTGTGTGTGTGTGTGTGTGCTGCTGCTGGAGGCAGGGAACACCGAAAAATACCGCGAGATTTAATTCAAGTTATCATTAATCACACACACACACACAGGCCTTTTCACCAGAAACCAGTTTATAACAGTTTGATTCCTCTGCACTGGCTGATCGTTTCATAATTCATATCGCTGCTTTATGAATAATAACATATGATATTATTTATTTATTTTTCTTTAGCTGACATAAGCAGGTTTGAAAGTTTGGATCAGATTGGTGCAGAGGGATCACAGGACATGCACGCTGCGCAGAGCAGGGACGCCAAATAGCTCATGGATCCACCCAGAGCACACATAGAAGAATTCAGCCTTCATAATTCATAAGCGACGTTCCAGCCAACAGTCTGTGCTTAATATAAAATAACCACATGACGGGAGCTTAATGCAACTTTTTAAATAACAATTTTCAAAACATCCTGATGATGATAGCTCCACGTTATGGCCTCATAATAACTGACTATTATCTGACAGCAGACATCCGCTGATTCAGCTCAGTTAAACACTTTTTACGCACATCAGCGCACAAACAAAAATCATATTTTTAACAGCTGAGCATCGCAGACTCTCTCATCACACATCAGCAGCGCTGATCTACCAAAGCTCTACATGGCGGGAAGAGCTCCCACACACACACACACACTGTTTAGAGGCAGCAGGTTAATCCAGTCAGTTTCCTTATCAGAAACACTCACACCGCCACCTGCCCTCCAGCCTCCGCTCCGCTCTCCGTTAAGGAAACGGTTCATTTAGCTGACTTACCCCCGTCACGGTGCCGGGCTGAACAGACGTGTTCCCATCTGTTCCCAGTATGATGGTGGTCTGGCTCATAGCCGTCCAGTTGCCCGCGGTGTTGTTCTGCTCCGCGGTGGCCCGGAGCGGGTCGCCGTACTGAGCTGCCCCCCCGCGGGCCGAACCGGTGGAATCCTTCCTGAAGGCCGAGTTGACGGCCACGGATCCAGGAACAGCCGGTGGGGGGTTTTTAAACGTCCCATACGCTTTATTGCTGTCCAATTCTCCCGGTTTATTTTCCGTGGGACAAAAAGTTTTGCTCTCATTGCACGGAGGAGGCGGCTGAGGCGCCGGGTGATGGTGAGGGGCGGGCGGCGGGCACGCAGCAGTGTTGTCCGGTTTGTTTGTTGTAAGTCCCGCAGCTCCGTCGGGCTGCTGCGTCGGGATGTAGCCGGTAGGAGCGCTGGACGGCTGTTTGGCCATGTCTCTCTGGTCAGAGAAATCCTGGAACATGAGTGAGAGATCAGCAAGACAAAAGGAACGACAGGAGGCGTGAAGCTGTGAGGCTGCTGCAGCCCATCTCTGCTTGGGCTCTAAAAACGCTCAATTCTCTCCTTTCTGCAACGTTTTTCTGCAGCATGTTCTTGCTGTGGCTGCTCTATAGTTTCAGCTCACAGACTACCGGGTGTGTTGGCGTGTGTGTGTGTGTGTGTGTGTGTGTGTGTGTGGAGGGAGGGGGGTTGCTGCTTTGCTTCTCCAGTTCTCGCTTTCTGCAAGATTCTTTAATTTTACGCCCCATTTCCCCCTCATGTCATTCAGCCACACACATCCACTGATTTTTATGGGCAATAGACAAGCTGCTGCGGGTCTCTCGGTAGCTCCGCTCTTCCCCCCGGGCAGGCATGCAAGATCACCGGCGTTACAGCAGTGAGCGGACCCGGGGTGGCGGAATTACAAATGACTCCTGAAATTTAGCTTTGAGGTGGGGAGGGGGAGGGAGAGGCGGGAAAGCAACCGGAAAAACCTTCTGTTTAAAAAAAATAAAATAAAAAATAGGTTGGGTGTGAGTTTATTAAAAAAAAAAAAACAGTTGATTGATTCATGATTAGTTGTGTTGTTAATTAGTGACCAAAAATAACAGCAGTTGGCTGAAATCGCTGGTTTACACTGAAAAAAAAAAAAAAGAAAAGTTAAACTTTCTCTATTTAAACTTTTAAAAATTTAAAACACAGAGTCTGGTTAAAGTGACAAAAACAGGCAGATCGGTGACAGAATGAAGTGGGAAAAAAAAAAAGTTTTAAATCTGGAGCTGCAGCTGCTTTTCAGCACCACGGAGAGCACCAAGAACCTCAGCGTGAAAAACTGCGTTAAGTGGGAAATTGTTTAAAATGAAGACAGAAAAAACATCTCAGAAAGAATTCACCAAGACAGAAGAAACTGCAGGTGGAAGAAATAAAGTAAAGAAAGTGTTTTCAGACACTTACCATTTTTTTTTTTTTTTTGTTTTTTTGCAGATCTCTGCTGGCAGGGTTGGAACAGCTGGAAAAAGACGAGCAAGGAGACGACTGGAAGCGGACCGGTTGTTGCCGCGCAAAAGCACCAAGTGCAAAGCTTTTCTACAGCTGCGTGGGAAAAAAAAAAAAGAGCGGAGTTTGCGTCAGTGCGGAGCAAGGTGCCCTTCGCGTGACATTTTCTTGATAATAGGAGTTTGATAAATCATTGGCCTTGGATTCTCGGATTTTTAAAGGGACAACCGAGAGCCAAGACGACGACAAGAGAGAGAGAGGGGGGGGGCGCGTGTTGTGCGTGCGTGAATTGTGTGCGATCTTGGTTACGCAAGGTGCATGCGTGAAGCTCTGGACTTTTTTCTTTTTTTCAAACGCTGATTAATACACTCGTCTCCAGGGATGTGCTTACGCACATACACGTACACGGACGCACGGGCACAAGCACGCACACACGGCTCGTTTGGGACGAAGATTTCACAGGCTGTTACTGGAGAAGATCCACATCAGGGTGCTTAGTGTTTGCAATGTGCTGAGTCGGGTTTCTGTGGTACACTTACAACTGCAGTGGACGCACGTGGGGAAGATTCATTTGCAGTCCACATGATTGTTGGATTTATGGGGAAAAACTTTGCTCCTTTCAGTCATCAACATTTAGGCCTAAAACACGCAGGAACGAGTTACTTCTGAAGCGTTTATTTAAGTTGTTATAAACTTGTATTCTTTATAAATATGATCATAAATAGAAACATCAAAAATGTGCGTACATAATGTCATTTTCAGAAGTTGCAAAAGTTGATGCGTTGCTAAAAATGGTCTGAACTATAAATAGTTTTTTCCACTTGACGGGTTTTACGCACGCCGAGCTCCAGGCTCTACTTGCGTCACCGATACGATCATTGATCAAGTTTAAGGGGGGGAAAAAAAAGTGGGCGAGGTCTTTATAAAGCTACTCATTTGTTAAAGTCTTACGCAAGAAGGAGGCCTCGTTTTTTTTTACTTCCTTAAATCACGTGTGTCAGGAGGAACCGGAGCCAACCACCGGAGCCTGGAATCAATGACAGTGAGGAGATAGGGGGGAGTTAAAAAAAAAAAAAAAAAGGAGAAGGTACCATACTGGAGATTTTAAAACACTGCATTGCGCATAGCATTTGTCCAAGGCTAAACGGATAATGCATCATGTAAGTTGTGTGTGTGTGTGTGTGAGTGTGTGTGGTGATTTATCCAAAAAGTAACGAGACACGAGAGGCCACGTCTGTCCCAGCAATTAAACGTGTTAATTATAAAGAGTTTTATCTTTAGGCCTCCGTACAGGAGACACAGTGAGGTGGTGGTGGAGGAGCTGAAGGAGCTCACAGGCCTACATAAAAACACGCACACCAACAGAAGGGAGGGAAATTATATAATCATATCATATAAAATCAAACATGGACATGCTTTTTTTTTGGATAAAGTGGCAGAGCTCTGCCCTCTGGACGCTGACAGCCCAATTATAATCGTGCTAAACAAAAATGACCAGTTGTGCTTGTGCGTTGTTGCCTAGCAACCACGTTGTTTAATTACAACTGCAGAACAGGCGATGAAGCTAGATGAAACATGGGGCGTATAGGCCTTTAATAATAATAATAATAATAATAATAATAATAATAATAATCTACATGTTTTTATTTTTAGTAGTTAAAATCATTAATGCAGCTTTAAGTCACTTAAAGGGGCAGTGTGTAGGACTGAGTGGCATCTGGTGGTGAAGCTGCTAATTAATTGCAAACCCCTCGTCTCACCCTCTTCTTCTTCCT
The DNA here is from genome assembly GCA_036365135.1 of Miichthys miiuy. Classification (NCBI taxonomy): domain Eukaryota; kingdom Metazoa; phylum Chordata; class Actinopteri; family Sciaenidae; genus Miichthys; species Miichthys miiuy. The sequence goes on from CM071603.1 coordinate 28,092,671, forward strand.
GAGCGTGAAGAAGAAGAAATTATGGTGGCCGCAAAGTGTGTGAAAGGCCCTGTCTGGAGCCAGCGCTTAGTTTGTCCGTTCTGGGCTACTGTAGAAATATGTCAGCTTGGTGTTTGTAGATATAAAAGGCTTTTATATTTTAAAGGTAACAAAAACACGATTCATATATATATATATATATATATATATATATATATAAAGTCCCCTAAATGTGACACACTGGACCTTTAAGTTTTCAAACATAAGCTTACAAGTCGGAGAATCACATAATATTAAAGAGCTACACTAAGATATTTTTTTATCATATTATTACATATTAATATATTAACAGGCTATTTTAAACCCTGAAAAGTGCCACACAGGCCTAACAATAACTAACAATAACTAAACTAACAGTAATTCCTCTTTTTTTCTGCAGGCTCATTAAAATAAAAGTGGGCAAAACAGTTTGTTTTTTTAATGTATTTTTTTTTTGTTATTATTATTATTATTTATCCTGAGCTGATTTCACGACAGTCGCCTAGCTTTGAGGCAGTCTCCCTGCTGTGGTTTACGCCGGGACACGCACGGTGCCGGTCGGTCACTTTACTATGCACGCCGCGCTCCCTCCGCTTGTAAATCTCCGTCCGTTCCAGATAAGAGGCTGAGGCGGGTGTATTAGCCCGCCGCCTTCACTTTAATTACATTGTCAACAGAGAATAATTGTAATTGATTTCTGCTCGTCTTCCGGAGTCCGGGCTGAACACACACACACACACACACACTTTGCAGAGCTTTACGCACATGCAGCAACATAAAGACCACGTGCGTCGCAGGATTTGTTGGACAAACGTGGCACTGGTTTTTCTACTTTGGTGTCACGGTTCTTATTATTTTGGATCAGACTGAGTCCTGACCGTGGAGCCGAACTAACCGCCTCGCGGAGGGCGGGGTTCTGGGTGTCTTCCTCGTGCTCGTTAATTACATGAGCTCGTGTAATTAATTGATCACTCCCACTGTCGCCTGAGTGATAAGGAGCCGCATCCATCTGAAGCGCCTGGAAAGCAGTGATTCAGCGGAGGCGGTCATTGAGAGGCCCACGGCTCCCATCACCATCACCATCATCATCACCATCAGTCCGGGCTGACAGACCCTTCACACTTTACAATCCAAGTTCAGTTAACCTCAGAAAAAAGCTGTTAAAATGTCTTGTACAGGTAAAATAATGACTGTTATTGATTGGTACAGATATTTGGGTTTAATTTCTTAGATTTCTCTGTCAAAGCAGGTGATGATTTGGTTTGCAGAAGGTCCAGGGAGTGAGCCACAGCGATGTGTAGACATTAAAAACTCATTTTCGGACTTTTTCTATCATAAGAATCATTTTCCCCGTGAAAGGTGAATGAAAATGGGACAGTTTCAGCTTTTCAAATTGAATTTCTTGTCAGTTATATATATATATATCGAAAGACGCTCCGACACACACACACTTTTAAAGGCCAAACAGCACGCTGCTGCAGGGATTCAGCATGTTGAGCATTTAAAAAAAAAAAAAGTCAGTGTAGATCATCCAAGTACATCTGAAATGAAACTTTTTTTTGTGCTTGACTAGATGTACTGCTGTCCGGTAGATGGTTTACATTCACTGCAGACATCTTGTCCTGCACAGAAGAGCCTGTACGCCGCATTTAATGTCAGGCCAGACTGTATAGATGTAATGGCAGAGAGGACACAGGAGCCGTAGAAATACATCAGAAAAGGCGACTGTCAAATCAGACAGCCAGCCTCCTCCTCTTCCTCCCTCCTCCTCCTTACAGACGACTACACTTTCCCAGAGTCCAGGATTCATCATCTCAGGCGGAGAAGAAAAAAAAAATCTTTAATTGTAAGCAGAGCTGCTCAATGAAGTATGTAAAGAGGCTTCAGTCAGCCTTTTTAAAGCTTAAATTCATTTCGCGTTGTCCCAGTAAACTCACGGAAGATGGATGACGCCCCCGCTGAGATCTCAAAGTAGGACAATAAGGAGGAGAAAATGGAGGGAATTAAGAGAAATACTTGGCTCTTTAACAAAGAGCTGGCAGACGGTTTTTCTTAGGACTTTTTCTTTTGTTGGATGTTTTGATCAGACGGGAAACGGAGTGGACTGAACCACTCCCAGTGAGGGTGGCTTTGGTTGTTTGCAGGTTGAAGGTGAAGGTTAAACCGGTTTGTCAGACCTTTAGGTTACATATTACAGCTGTCAGAGTAATTGAAATGTTCTAGAAACGAGGATTATGTAACCAAAACCCATAAAACTGTTCAATAAAACACACTCACACGGAGAAAATCTCACTGGTCACATCATATTTTTTTATTTTAAAGGCACAGAAACAATCCTAAAATGTCAAACAACATCCTGCTCCCATGTGTTGTTGAATCCACGAATGGTCGATAAAGAAAAGTGGGCTATGTTTGATGGATGTTGTATACCATGTGACGTTACTGCAGGCTGTACGTCAGCTTCCTGTCTCTGAGGTCGAAGGTGACCAACAGCGAGCGAGGGTCCTTCTTGTTTTTACGCACGGTGATCTTTCCCTGGAGCTCCTCCCCTGGAGAGAAGAAGCGAGGAGAGAGAGAGACACCAACATCAACCATTTGTTTCACATTGGAGACGCAGTGAGGCGACCACTTCACCACAGAGTGCTCCACCTCCTCCTCCTCCACCTCCTCCACCTCAGTGTTTGAAGGTGCGATAATCACTGAAACCAGCTGCTGGGTTTTTTTTTGGCGCACGCTCGCCCATCTGTGCCGTGTGTCGAAATGTTCACTTTGAACAAGAAGCAGGACTTCTGTTCAGCTAGAGAGAAACTTCAGATGCAGGAGCTTGTAAAAGCTGTTAAAGTCAAAGATTATTCAAAGTTCAGTCTCACGCTGAGGTGTCTCCAGACACCTGACAAGAAGACATTCACTGGATGTTCAATAAGAGATAAAAACACGAAGAATCGAGAAGTGCTGTAAAAAAATCGGAAACCATAAAAACAAAACAGCAAGAACTGGATTTACCCAAGACTTTATTTTGAAGGGTTCCAGTCAGATGGGAACTAAACTAACTGATCTTTTATACGAAGGAAATCCATTTTAAGGGTGTGAAATGGTTGAAGATTACTAGGCCATATGAATGTCTTAAGCTCATACAATCCACAAACTTATTAGTTATTTTATAAAATTAGAAGAGTCTCAGCTAACAGAGTCATGCTCCATTGCTATGGGATGTCTGAGTTTCCATTCAACGAATTGCACAAGAAGACTCAATACGTTTTTGGACAGATATGAGTTCCCGAGACAGACGAGGGTTTTCCAAAACCATTTGTTCCTCCTGAAATGATTGAAAACAGATCACAAATATATCGTTTAAGCTTTTGAAACGGGGCTCAGTAATTCCCCTAAAACAGCAGGGTGCTGTAGCTTCTAGCTAAATGTTCCTCTAACAGGGACTAAGCAGAACATCTGTGGGGGACTATTTTCAGCTGCGGATTAAGACATATCTGGTGTGCTAATGAGTGTTTTTACAGCAGCAGGACGGTGGATGTGGGATTGACTCTGAATAAACTACAGTGTGTGTAGTTTTTAATCTAAACCAGTTCTGATTTTAATAGTTATGTGTGTGTAAAGTTATTTATGTTTGCTTGGGTGCTCTGTTTTTTTTTTTCCAACACTGGATTCAGTTTTTGTTCACCTCAGGGAAAGTTCAAGTAAATAAAACTGTCTCTCTGATAACCGTCCTCAGTATATCACCACCTTAACTTCTACGCCTTTATATCGGACTTAAAAAAAGAAAACATAAAGACGAAGGCAGAAAACAATTCCACTCGGTCAGACATCGATCAGTGTGTTCACAATAAAAGAGGAATCCTCATCAGAAGAAATCTTCTGGGCGCCCTGCAGCAGCACGCTGCTGCTGAGCTCAGGCCTCTGCAGTATGAGCGGAGGCGCGCTGACGCGTACAGGAATGATGATGTGTGTGTAAAGGCAATGTGGTTTAATGTACAGTATGTTAATAAGCAGGATTGTGCAAGGCCGTGTATGAATGCAGACCCCGTTCCAAATCTCCAGATGGCGGCGAGAAGGAAAGCGCGTTTACAGTGCGACGCACGAGCGACCGGGAGGCCAGCAGAAGAGGCTGATGATTATGACGCATAATCACTCTGATTAACTTCACGTTTGACTGCTGGAGGTAAATGAATGTTTACCCGCACGGCAAACAAGCATCCTCTCACCACCACCACCACCACATCTCCTCCTCCTCCTCCTCTCCGTGCTACACGCTCTCCATCGCTGGAGGTTAGAGGAGGACGACGACGAGAGAGAGAGAAAAAATGCTGACTGTGGCGCTTTCTCCAGTGAAGCGTCCGCCATCACTGCTGTCACGTCTTACTCGTTACCATGCCAACGCACACTGTCACAGAGTCTTTGCTGCTGGCGCCGCACTCTGGGTCTGTCACTCCACTGCAGAGAGAGGGCAGACGGACGCAGGGGTTTACACTGTGGGTTCTTTATCCGGAGCAGAGACCAGAGTGTAACGAGTGAACAGGAGCTTAGACTGCAGTTCTAAAGGGACATCAATACACTTCAGGTTTGGGTCTTGAGTATGAAGACCTTTTGTTAGTGAGGAAAATAATGCTGCAAAGTGCTGTGAAGCAAACAAATAACCAACAACCAGCGTACTACTCTCTAATTCGACAAGGATTTTGGCGAAAAATCTCAAAAATGTCAGAAAAATAAGGGAAAAGGGGTGAAAAAAATCAATATTATAATTGCTCTGATAATCAATTTTCAGATTCCAGCGTAGCCTGTAGCCTATTAGCTCTAACTAGCGTGTTGGGTAATTATCTAGCTCGTACAAACTACACACACTTCCACATTTGATGTGAAAAACTGGTCAGGCAAGGTTGTTCCAAAGCCTGAGCATGTCATCATTCTGGATATTGGAACGGTTAAAGAGGAAACAGCCCAAAGATCTCAGTCTGTGATGTGCCTCTATGAAATATAACCGCGAGCCAAGTCACGGCATGGTTTCAGGGTAATTAGGAAAATATTAAAATTGATCTGAAACACGGTACTCAGTGTAAAGATGCGAAGATGAGGGCGATGCGTCATCTCTTCCACGTTTTAGCAGGGAGTCGTGCTGCAGCATCGACCAACTTTATCTAACTTTTTTTGGCTGTTTCATAAATGCTGAATATGCTTGAGAATCAAAGTTAAAGTCCTGATCAAACAGAACAGTTGGATTTTTCATGTCTAACTAGCAAAACAAAGCCTTGACCAGCCGCTTTTTTTTTTTTTTACTGTAGCCAACAGATAGAAATGTTGCAACGTTGGAAAGACGCCATCTGGTCGCCACTCCATCACCAACTTAATGAACTGGGTCAGTGGTTGACACTATGGACGCAAGACAACCCGATTGCAACAGAAAAGGTCACTGACAAACATGCCTGGTTTGCGTTTTCTGTGTGGCTAAACACTGGTGATGTGTTCATCTGACTCATGGGATCCCGATGGAAAACATCTCCACAAGCTAAACCTGAAAATCGGCGGCTTCAGCACTTCATCCCTCAGTTGCAGATTTCAGGTTGTGATCATGCAGATCTTCCAAATATATCTCACACAAACAGCAATCCACAGTTGTAAGTACATCAGTTTGATAGCTGGGCATCTGTTAGACTCCATATTAGATTAATGACATTCTAGCTCTTCACCATTTCTCAGTGTATTCCCTTCAGTGTTTATAAAGACTCTTTGCTTTCATTTATTTTACAGAAAATGACACAAGAGCCCGAATTTCCGCTAAAAGCAACAGGGCCTGGTGCCCATGGGAGGCAGCGGACGGCTGCAGTCCAACTCAAGTTGGCAAAAGGCGGATAAAAAGGTCAAAGGAATAATTGCTTGAACTTTGGCGAACTGCTAAAACACAACAGAAAAGGAAAAAGAAAGAGGAGTGGGACCAAAGACTTCTGCCCTTAAAATAACTCCATGAAAAAAAGTCCAACTACAAGTCTTGAAACATGAACAGAACAGAACCAGAGTGAATGTCGGTTCAGTCGTGGAGCTCTTGCTGCAATCAGTAAGACCAAAGTCCCCGTGGAAGAGGGCCTCAGTGCCTTCGGTAAACTGGCCATTCGGATGCTGGGAGAAAGAGTTAACCATGTGTGGAAATGAGTCGGGGAATGGAGCCGCAGTGTCGTACATCAACATGCCAGCGTCATTAAGCGCAACCGGGGCCCGCAGAAACAGCCACTCTCAGCCCAACACAGCCTTTCTCCATGAAATTACACTGGAAATACACGGCTCGCATTAGTGATTCATTTAAACTGATGTCATTTACATTTTAACCGTTTACCTCACACTCCTACAGCTTCTGTAAGTCCATACAGTGAGGGCGTAAGTACTTCGATAGCAGGGCTATCGTTTACTGACTTTCATTGAGGAATGTTATGATTTTCTGCAATGGGGCTGATTGGTTTAAAACTGCTTTACCAGTCCCCATAAATGCGACATGGAGTGAATTTGCACCAGAGTCCCTCTAAGGGCAGCGGTAGGAATGCAAGACACAGAGTCGTCTTGAATCTTGAAGGAAAATGGAAAGACAGAGATGTTTTTGCCGTCAATTAGCAATCACAGAGCTGAGAACAGAAAGGTTCACTACAGACGCAAAGTTCAGTTGCAATCCTCTTGGTATTTAGATGACAGATGAGATCCATCTGTCATCTAAATACAAAAAGCACAGCTGGATGAGGCACAGATAAGCTCAGCTGATTTCGCAGCCCCTCCCCGACACTGCAGCGATGCTCACGGCCACATTTCATCCACATCTCTTTGACATCCTCCCTCTTGCTCCAATCTACCTTCATTTAATCCTTTTTTTTTTTTTTTTTAAACTTCTCAGGCCTTTCCTGTTCAGGGCAGAGCTAAGACACAGAGCTGATGGACTATATATCCCAAGCACACCAGCATGCGCCGTTGAATTACAGCCCCCGAAGAACTTAAAGCTTTGCTCGGGCCGCTGCTGTTCCGACAGCTCAAGGACCTTTCGGAGTTCAAATGAGAGAGGGGGGCCGAGGAGGGGAAGCGTTGTTTAAACTGAGCCTGGACAGGTAAGGGCGGGGTGGAGGGAAGAGGAGATTTAGAAGAGCTAAAGCTCCACACGGGACAGAGGAGGTGAGTCATGAAAATGGGAGGGAACCAAAGATCACCTGACCGTCCAATGAAAGTACAAGAACAAATGCCCAGGTTTGAGCTGCACTGAGCGGCCCCGGCGCAGGTAACCAGGCCACCGCCTCACCTCCAGGATCATGGGACTTTCTTGCAAAAAAAAAAGTGTGACCTCCTTTCTCTGGTAAAAATTAAGTAGGTAAAACTGTGAAAAAGGACCCTCCTCTTCAATACTTGAGGTACACAAACACACCAGAGCATGACAAATGATCCGCTGTTTAATTTATTACGCTGCCAGCCAGGAGGATTTGCAGGGATGTTTTGTTCCAGCCTGCTGCGTGCCTTCTCTCTCTTCCGCCGGCACCTCCCACAGAAGCGCAGCCTCAGAGTTAATTACTTCTGCACTCGTACAAACACATCAAATAGGATTCGCTCTCCACCACGATAAATCACCACAGACAGAGTCGGTATTAAAACAAACCACTGGATGTTTATGCCCGGCCCTCACTACAGCCCGATCAGAGCTGAAGGTGCTTCTCAGTCAACACCCAGAGGAGGAGAGGCCACTGTGTGTGTATGTAAGAGAGAGTTTTGTCATCTTCAAGGTGACTTAAGGAAGTTTGCTCTTATAGCCGGAGGGGAAGTTTACTATAGAAGCATGCAAGTACTCTTGTGGATTTGAGTGTGTGAAGGGGCAGTGTGTGTGTGGATGTGTTGTAAAGTACACTCACACAAAGCTGGTGAATGCTGTTAAAAACTCAATTTCTGGTTTTACGGCCCCTGGAGGAGGCTGGGGACTGTCGGAGTGCACATCAATAACCTACCACTCGCTCGCTCGCTCACTCCTTCATTTTGTTCTTCCTTCAAACTTTTCCTCGTCACTCTGCTTGGTTCACATGTGAAGCACACAAGCCCACATTGATTTTTAATGTCTGGACGTCATTTTAATGTGGACTCAGCTACATCTGTGCTGGCTTGTTCTGAGCTCAACACGGCTAAAAAAAAACAAAACACTATGCCCCCGTGTAACCAGAGCCCAGATGCTCTGCTGACTGTAAAATCAGGCACAATGGTAAAAAAAAGACAGTGTGTGTGTGTGTGTGTGTGAGTGTGTGTAGTGGTGCCTAGAGGCAGCCATGTTTATCACAACCACAAACAGCAAACTGATGATTGTGCTATCATTACTGAAAAATGCAAAGAGAAAATTTTAACTCTGCCAGCTGGTGGAGTGTCCAAAATGGAAAGGGTCCATCCTCTTGGGAGCATGAATATATTCAGTGAATGTTATGGTAATCTGCATGTGAGATTTTAATATTTTTGTTATTAAAGTTTTCGTCTCATATGTTTAAATGGAAATTTTGTTTCTGTTGGCAAAGGAGAAAAGTTGAAGAGGGATCATAAAATCGGGACCATGAATACTGACAGCAAATCCAGTCTTTACTTTAGTAGATATCTTTGTCATTGACCAGCTTGGTCGTGGTTAAAAGGGTAAGTTAGCAAATTTAAACTCATCCAGTTGGTGTCCAAAATGGAAAGAGTTCATCTTCTTGGGAGCATGAATATACTCAGTGAATGAGATTCTAATACGTTTGTTTCTGGGGTTTTTTTTTGAAAATTTGGCCTGATGTTGGCACAGGAGAAGAGTTGAGTCAGGAGGATTCATCCAGTTGGGACCATGAATATTAACACCGACTGTCACGGGAATTCCAGTCTTTAGCTTTCTAGATATCTTTTTATTGACCAAGGGGAGATTTCAGCCTGGTGGTGGTTAAGAAGATTAGAAAATTTAAAGCCATCCTGCTGGTGGACTTAAAACGTTTCATATTTTGGCCTCATGGTAATGCATCACCAAGAAGGTAAAGGTCCATCTTCTTGGGAGCATTAATATGCAAACATTCACTGAATGTCATTGTTATGTTTATATGTTTCTTTTCATATGTTTTCACATATTTTGGTCTGATGTTGGCATATTAAAAAAAAGCTGAGTGGGATCATAAAATCAGGATAATTCATCCAGTCGGGACCATGAACACTGACAGCAAATCCAGCCTTTAGTTTACTATCATATCTTGTCATTGACCAAAGGGAGATTTCAGCCTGGCGGTGGTTAAATGGTTAAGTTAGAAAAATTATATTTGTTTAGTTTATCTTGAAGAATCCTTTACGGAGACAAAATACAAATAAAAAGAGATAAAGGTGAAAAGGGAGCTTCCAGGATTATTTCTGATATATTATATTATATTATATTATATTGGTGATGAATCAAAGTAAAAACCAAGACAAATTGTCAAAGTAAGAGCTGACCCACTACAAGCTGTCAGAGCAGACTCAATGATCTTCATCGCAGATGCTAAGTCTCTGAAACTCTGTGCATGGTGGGTGATAGGTGTCTACTGCTTTGAGTTTGGTGGCTGTATATGCCAGAGCAAACGATTCACATCATTTTCATCAAACCATTCAGTTTCCCCTCATGCCCTTTATCAAAATGTGCTTTCATGATGTTTTCTGCTCATTTATTCTGGTATTTTCAGGTGTACGTGTGTGCACTGACACATACACAAAAAGGTGTGAGCACAGTGAGACGGGGAACAGAGGGCGACATTCTTCAACAGACAGTCAAATGAAACCCGTCTCTGTTTCGCTCTGCAGTTTCCCACTTCTTTACCGTGTGAGCATACTGTCGTCCTCAAGTGTTTATCTGACCGAGCAGAGCGCGAAGCCTGCGATAGCGTTCGAGCAGCGTCAAGAGGTTTTGATGTTCTTATCGTCCTAGCTGCCGCCGGCGGGGGCTGAGCATGGCTAAGAGTCGCCTGAGATCTCGCGCCTCCTTTTCACTGCAGGTCATTTATTACAGTAGACTTCATCTAATATCTGGTCAGCAAGTGGACAGCTGGCCCCGAGGCTCATCCATCCCCACATCAGGAGACACCTCCCCGATTCCCATTATGATAACGCGCACAGAGGGCAACTTATAGCAGCAATAAACACCCAAAGTGTGATGATTAGACATTTTTGCTATGATCTCTTTTCACCAGTACCAGTAATGACCATTTGTCAGTTAATTCAAGCTTCATGCATTTATGATTTCTTTAGAATAAACAAAAGAGCATGAGTAGTAACACCATAGCTGAACATCCTGAAATACAAGTTCTTCAACAGAGTGTGACAACTGTCTGACATGAAAAGGTCTCAAAGACGAAGGCAGCATAAGATGCCGATGTGATTTTTTTGTTTTGCCTCCTTAGTTTTTGCTTTTATTTATTGTCCTTCCCATTAAAACAAGACTATATACAACTTTTGCTAAACAGCAGAGCAGTGATGAAGACTAAAACATAGCGTAGACCAGACCACATAAAGCTGTGGCAGCAAAATCCTTCAGGGCATTGAACTGAGAAACGTTTTTTACTGCTAATGGTAAGTGGAATTAACTTTTTATTGGTAAAAGGAGAAGAAAGAGGGTTATAGTCTCACTTAAACATCAAGTCCAACGTGTTGGACATCAACTTTACTGGCGATTTTACACCTTAAGTGAAGGATGTCGATATTAGTTGGTCGTTCTGATATTTAAATGTTCCTATATGGCACCACTTTGGTGCATACTTGTTTGTATGGGAGTTGGGCAGTTTTGTGACAGTGTGAAAGCAGCCTGCAGGTGATTCTTTAATGTGTCAAAGTCCTGATAAAAAACCCCAACGGAGCTGGACATGGACGTACATGTGGCTCTGTACATACTGCCTTATGTGTCTGTGTACATGTTCAACTTTGGACCCTTACCCCAGAGTTTGATTGCAAAGTAAAACGCTCGACACTTACCTGTATACAGCAGAGATCATAGAAGAAAGCGTTACGACACATTTAGGTTGGAGATGTTGCGCCTTCTTTGATAAGTTGATGAGCCCAAAAAGTGATACAAGGTGCTCTGTCATGTTTGAAGTTTGAAACCTGCAGAAAGTTATTTCGGAGAACATCCATACAGCTACGCCTCACAGGAAGCACTTAATAAAACTTTAATCTGCTGATACAGTGATTCTATAAATATTTCACTGGTCAGTTACAAAGTGCTCCTCTTGTAACGTGTCATGATGCAGAGACCTGGAACCAGCTATCAGATGAAGTTTTACATGATGTCTCCGATGCCTGAGTGTGATTTGTTTTGATCCCTCGCTGTCTCTGTGGCTGACAGATAACGGGTGTCAACCAGCCTGACTACATCTCCACCACAGACAGATTACCTGCCGCAGCTCGCTATGGCTGTGTTTCCGCTGCACGGTACGACTCTACTCGCTTTTGGTAGCTCTACTTCAACTGCAGAGCTGATGGTCATAGCATTGCTCACATTGACTGTCACTCAACCATCCAATCACTGCACGCTCAAAATGAAACCACACTACTATATGAAGTGTTGTTGATACGTCTGCTGCCATTTTTGAGTAAATAAACAGTGTCCTGTGTCACATAATGGCGATTCCCTCTGAGCGGTCAGTGGTCTACAGCGATTTAATGTCACCTTTTGGAACTTAAAGTGTACAGTGTCAAGTCAAGCTGTACCATGCGGTGGAAAAATACAAGACGCTCCGCCGAAGTCCACAAGAGGAAAATAAAATTGTTCTGTGTACACAAGAGTTGACGAAATGTTAGGGGAACTAGTTATGTGGTGGTCTGTTTGACTACTGACCTGCTTGGACAGAGAAAGGCTTCTCCAGTAGGAAGACAGTCTGTTTCCAGTGCGTCTTTGTGACGTGAGGACCAGTGGAGAACATCACCTGGCATGATTATACGTAAAAGTTAGCAGTTAAAAAAGTTAGCAAACATTACAAACCGGTGTTGTTAATTATTAAAGATATTGGAACACATCTGTCACGCTGGATTTTGCAAAAACAAAACAACGTTTGGATGCTTAAGGACATAAAATCTGTTTCTTAAATCTGCTACTTTGAAAAAAGTTTCAGTAAAAGCAAGCAATGAGCCTGAATTTGAGCCTATCGGAAAACATGTAATTAAAAATCTTCTTTTGTGGGTACAGACAATCAATTACATTCAAAGTCACTGATGGCTCACTCTGTATTCTAAATGAAACCTAACTGTGCCATGTTTATGAAGCAAACTGATAATCCCATGTTACATTGTTCCAGCCTTGGCTCTCAGTGGAGATGGAAATTTACTGGACCGTCCGTAAGCATGCAGTTTGAGTCTCAGGTACAATAGGAAGTGCAATCAAAAGGCATATCTGTGTTGTGCTCACAGAGCTTGGCATGGGCTGTTCCAACTGGCCGGCTCTGCTGGGGTAAGTGCTTATATCAGCAGTCGGCTAGGACGCCCGTCGATTGCCAGCGAACGCCTCGGGGAGGAGGAACACGCTAAAGCGTGAACATAATTGAGTTTCCGTTAAATGGCTTGGCTTTTGCCGCCGCCGCCGCCACTGCTTACCTTGTTGCTGCAGCCTTTGTCAAAGAAAATGTCAAAGTAGCCGACAATTGCCTGCAATGAAATATGAGGGGCGTGTTAGAATGTGACAGTACAATAAACCCCTGGATTTGTTTGACTACACCGCAACTCTGACAGGCAGAGCTGAGAGAGAGAGGCAGGAGGCAGAACAAGTCCCGGGGTTTTAATGAGCAAGATAAGTTAAATTAGCTGCTGTGTTTGGGAACAAGGCAGTAAAAAACAAACAGGGAACTAAATTTACTGCTCAAATATTTACACTTATCCTTCTCTATACCTCGGAGGAGACATACAGATTCAGATTCACCATGCTCGCCGTGTCATTGTTGTGTGTGCGCGAGGTCTGGAGAACTGTATCGGCCACCGCGTCAAAGATACAGTTGGGTATCGACGTGACTGATGTGGGAACTGCCTTTCCCTTCGACCCTCCTTCCTCTCGAAACCAACTTGGTTTCTCATTTAGGCTGAGTCAACACCGTGCGCTCCATCTCACCTCATCTGGGAGACTTGTCACCGGACAAAAGAAATAAATTATGAGGCGGCCACCAACAACATTGAGGCACTTTTGCTGACGATTAAAAAAAAAAAAAAACAACCCACACATCCAGTACGTGAAATTAGCAACGGTAGCTATTTTGGTGACAGTGTTGCAGCAGCAATGTGAAAACACTCACAGCACAGAGGAGGAATCGGTTAAAGGAAAAAAGAAAAATAAACGCTTAATGTGGTTTTGGTCCAACTGGATATGAATGTGTTCTAATGAATAATGCCCACCGAGGGGAAAGGAAATTAGGCAACTGACAAATGCTCTCAGGGAGTCCATTACTATGTTGACAAGACTTTGTGCAAAGAAAGAAGAATGTTTTTTCAGGTCTTAGATGTGACAGATTTTGCACAGTAAAAAACTGTGCATGGAAATGTTATATTTCTTTTAAAATATGCTGCCTGTCCTGGTGAGAATATACAGAGCTATAAATAAAAAGGGAGTGAAAACCAATCCACGCGTCTAAAACAAACTGAGGGAAAAGTCCAGGGCCAGAGTGCCTGTAGGTGACCGTTAGATATGTGAGGTAAAAACCAACCCCCCAGGCTTGTTTTCCTCCCATTTCTCCCCCCCCCACACCAGAGGAAGAGAGGCACTCTATCAATCTCAGGCGCGCACTTGTAGTGGCAATGATGCAGAACTAATAGCTTTTAATCCTGACGCAGCTGACAACTTGGAGGCCAGCTCTGTGAGACAAAGAAGAACCGAATCAATGCGAGAGAGGGGAAGAGGAAAAGAGAAGGACAAGGAGGGGGAGGGAGGGAGAAAGGAGGAAAGAGATACAGGAAATCAGACAGTAGGAAGACATAGAGGAAGTTGAAAGGGAAGGAGCAGGAGAGGGAGAGTGGCTGTAACATCATGTAAAAGCTGTGGAGGAGGTTTCTTTTTTAAAAGGGTTTTTATTGGTTTGTATCACTCGGGGAAGCAAAATACAGCACCATCTGTTCACGGCTTCTGTAAAAAAAAAGGCTCCCAAATTGTGTTTAAATACTTTCTGGAAGTAAAAACGGCATCTGAAAACGCATCTATATACAGTACACACATGCAGGCTCGATAATCACGATGCCGTCAGGAGCTGTGTTCAACACACTCCCCGCGCCGAGGCTTCAATCAACCTTTATCGACTCAGACAGGCAGGGGCGGCACCGCTAGCTCGCAGCTAAACCGCCAGAAAAAGAACCCAAAGTGAATAAAAGAGCATGTCGACCCAATGCAATTATGGCTTTTAATGAACGCTACAGAGACGCTCGGTGCTGAGGTAATTAGGAAATTAGCCGTAATTACTCGTCAGGCAGAGCGGATTCACCTCTCTCAGCCAGAGAGAGGCAGAGATCATCCTCATCGCGCCTCGCTGATGACAACGCCTCGTAAGCGAGATTGATTGTCACTTGCGCGTTGTGCAACTTTCACACTTGCAGCGAGACGGGCAATTAAAATTTAGGCCACAGAGTGAAAAACTTCGCAAATACAGAAACCAGTGGAGGAGCTCGGCGCCTTGCTGCCCCATTAAAATCGCATTGGAAAGAAAAGAAAGGAATATAACTGACTCATGCATAAAAAAAAAAAAACGAAAGATGTGAAAGTGTGAAGATAAGCAATAAAGACCTGGATGACTCACACCTGACACGGACTGTACCGAGCCGGGCTGATCTCAGGCTGTTAACGCTTTTTATTAAAACTGGGCCGAGGGAGCTGAGACTTTATCAAACTTCTTGGGGCCATTTGAATGGACTTAACGATTCGCTTTTACACCACCCAATAAAACACCAAACTTCCAGATGGGGACTGAAAACTGTTATTCAACAGCAAAAGGTAGTTTCTGTTCAGGATGAAGCCATCTTCTGAAAACCTCTAGAAAGGTTTGTACTGCTGACTTTTGTTCCTGACCGTTGCTTAACTGCTCCATCTCTCGAACACTGATGCGTAGAAAGTGATAATTACGGTTCTAATGGATTTTTGGCCACTAGGGGGCAAACATCCGAGCAAGCTGACAGATACACAACCTTCAAAATATCACAGCTTATAAAGTTCTTATGGCTAACGCGTTACATCAGACACAGAGCAACATTATCACTCAGGATCATATTTCTGTCCGCCTGATGAAGACCAATACTGAATCTTTCTTTAGCCATGCTTTAGTTTAGCTCTTTAGCTGCTACATGGTCCACGTTCTTCAGCTATTCGCCAACTTTGTCTGCTGTTTGGTGCTAAGCAGGTAGTGTACAGTGATTTATTAGATACTGTTTGCAGAAAGTAGATGTTTTTTTAGTTGAAAATTAGGTTGACGAGTGTGAACAATGTGCTGCATAGCCAAAACAATGAGACAAAATGGGCTAAAAATCTCAAAAGACACGGGATTGGTGATAGATTACTAATTTTTGTTTACACAAACTCACTGGATTTAATGTCAATATAAAAAGTTTAATAAAATTTATGTTCCACTAATTTAGGATAATTTTAACAATCTACATTGTATTTAACAACCTATGGTCCACATTCTTCTGCTATTTGCTAAGTTTGTCTGCAGTTTGGAGCTAGGTCGGTAGTGCACAGTGGCTAATTAAATATTGTTTGCTGAAAAACAGCTGCTTTTTAGCTGAAAATTGGGCTGATGAGTGTGAACAAAACAGTAAATGCGCCAAAACAATGAGACAAAACGGGCAAAAAATTTCAAAAGACGCAGGGTTGGTGTTCACGTAAACTCACTGGATTTAATGTCAATATAAAAAAAATGTAATATAAAATGTATGTTCCATTATTGATGATAATTTTAACGACCCCATAGTATATTGTATTTAAGAACCTTTGTAAACGCCTGACAGGTTAAGGCCTCTGTAACGCCGCACATGGGGAAAGAAGGGAGGGAGGGTTAAGGATGTAAGAGAGACAGACGGAGAGAGAAGAAAGGGTAAACTTCAAAACACTGAGGCACATACGCACACACCCACGCACCGAAAACAGGACAAATCAGAAGGAGTGCTTTTCATTTTCATCAGCGTTTAGCCTTGGGCCCCGGCTCTGTCTGTGATAAGTGATGACAGTGGGCTCCCTGATGGCCCACGGAGGAGGCGCCGCAACACTGCAGCTCTCCGGCCCCCATTCTCCAGGAAGAGCGGGGGGAAAATTAATAATTATCATCATGGATAACACCAACAGGGAGCAATTCATCATCGCTCCCCTTTCGCCTGGCTGTGTGTCAGCGAGCCGCGTGGCCCGGCCAGATACTATTATACAACGGTGGGAGGGGGCACGTAGGGAGGGTGGTGGTTTAAAGGGAGGGAATGGGAGGGTGTAGAGGGGAGGCAGGGAGGGATGGAGGGTGGGAGAAGTGAGGGCTAATGCGCTTTTGATGGGGTTTATCCAGGCGTGGAGGCTTCAAGCATGACCACCTCACAGGCGTGTTGGTATGAACCCCCCCCCTCTCAGCCTCTCCACCCAACCGCTGCCACTCCAGTGAGGTGGAGCACGAATCGGCGTCGGCTGCAGCGCACCTCCAGACGGTGCTCCTCACTCATGACGCCTCTCACGAAAACATTTAATAATATTTCAAAACTACGACTACTAACTACGAACTCATTCATGTGTTTGCTCCTTTTTACCTTCCTAAAGAATCCATTCATAAATGACTATTCATTCACAACTCTGCTGCCAGGCTTTCAACTCAAACGAGAAAGAGTATGACTCCGGTTTTAGCTAACCTGCACCGGTTATCTGTATCTTTTAGGACAGATTCTCAGTTCTTTCATTGGTGTATGAGGATCTTACTCATTGTCATTTTATAATCCTTCACGGCATCTTAGATCCTCTGCCTGTCACACAAAGCTCAGGCTTTTTTTAACTATGCACCAAAACTATGGAATTCCCTACCTGAGGCTATAAAATGACAAGGGACGCTGTGCAATTCATCAAATCGGCCCATTTACCTTCAGCTGGACTCAAAGTGTGAGAGATTTCTGTTGCATTTAAGGTTTTTTTGGAAAGTTGTTGGCGGCCCATGCTCTGTTCACCAGTCAATGTCATTCTTAACAAAGTCTTTGCCTCCAAAATCTCTTCAATAAAGACCGAAGACATTGAAGAGATCGCTCACCAATCACCATCCAAGTGAGAAGCTTTTCTATTCATTTGTTTGGTGTGACACTTTTGTTATGCAACGTGCATTTATCATGCAATCTTAGATCTGGTTTATCTTAATTAATGTTTCAAGTATTTGTCTCTTTGATTTCTTGTTTGCCTTGGTGGCTCGTCATTGTTTTCTCCAAGGCCAGCTTCCTAATTGGGAATGGTACTCTCATGTACACACCCATCCTCCACCAGGTGCGGGCAATCTTAATCGTTATCATGATTGATACTCAAAAATATGAGAATAATAACCCCTCTAAGAACAGCACTGCTGATAAACAAGTACAGAAGAGCAAGTCATTTGCTTATCCTGTTATAGGGTATCAATAATCTGGGATGTTCCGTGCATTCCAGGGGTTACCCATTGATGAAGTTATGGAAATCAATTTAGTGCAACCACTGTCCCTTTTCCCACATTCTTTGGAACGCCTCTAGACAACCCTCGGTGTCCGTGAAACCGATGTATCTGGCTCATGTTGGATGAGAGTGTGATAACGAAAAGAGCGGGAGTTTCTCAAGTTGAGAAAAATTTCACCCATTGCTCGAAAGAAACATATCTTTTGGCTGTGTGGTAACTGGTCTGTTTGTGTTGCTGCTGTGTGTGTGCAGACACTGGTCCATGTCTCTTGTGCGATGGATTTCTCTGTGTATAACTTCCAAGAAATTCCAAGGATTTTTCCCAACTTTGGAAGCTCGGGTGTCTGGAGTTCAAAACCCAGGGCAGTATCTTGGTTGTTCATTCCAAGGCGAACCACACTCTTAACATAAGCTTCCAGCCTACCCCACATCTTATAGGGACTTGGACTTGATTAAGGTGAATTAAAGTTGTCTATTTCTTATAATTCATAAGGTGGACGCCACCGATTATTATATTTGAATAACATTGTTGGACATTTTAGGAAAAAAAGGATGAAGATATATCGTCTTTTTTTATTTCATGCAATCTTCATCTTCTTGGTGCCTACATTACCCACAATGCAATTAAAGTACAGACAACCTCTAGCATGCAGGTGTAATTTTTTTTAATTTTTAACTTTAATTACTTAAATTTTCTGACTCAAGTGACATCACTTGAGTCAACTGAGCAGGTTTTACACAGCTCTTCCTGAAACCACAAACTTTTTTCACCTACAATAACAACAACAGACCGTTATGTAGCATAATTCAATGTTACCAGCGCTTTACAAAAGAAAAACCACAGTAGTGCTTTCCAACCTGTAATCTGACTTTATGTGTACTTCCCCTTTAAATCTAGGACGCCGACATAATTCAGTTTGTTGAACATTTGTTTATATTCAGCTGGAAATAGCCTCCCGACACAATTCTCGTTGACAGTCAGCTGATACCCCAAACTCTGAACGCTACGTACTGATACAGTGTCGTGAGCTAAGAGTGGATTTTTTCCATTAACATTTCCCTTTATAATGTGCTGAATATCCTTGAAGTTGACGAGTGCCTGCCCTGTCAGTCCAGAAGGCCACCCCCCCCCCCACACACATAATTTAAATATGATGGAAGGCAGGTTAGAGATGGATGGCGGAGACGTTTTCTCTCTGCAGCGCTACAGTAGCTACATCAGCAGCAGTGAGACAGCAGTGTTAAAATTAATTACAGAGCGAAACTTATTCTCTCCTGCCACGCCGTCAGCATACATCATTTTCACCTATAGGAAGGGATGAGGCATTTTTTTTTTGCTACCTGTTCTACACTTCAGGTAAATGGATCAAGGAGATGTGGGAGCAAAAAACAGAAGAAACAGATCCCTTTAGAGAATTTCTGATCCATGTTTCAATGAAAGTTTCAGCACATATATATTCTGTACGCTGCTTTAAGGTTTGCACAGGATGTATACACGGTGCGGAGAGGGTGTGAGATGTAAAAAGGGAGGCGAGAAAAGGAGTGATAAAAAAAAGAAGAAAAAAAGCAAGAGTGAGAGGATTTGTCTTGTTCGTGAACGGCGCAGACGCAGGGGTTGTGCTGTTCATTTAATGCAAGGTTAGGCAGGCTGAGCTGATGAATGGACTGTCGACAGGAGAACAAAAGCAGGCGCTCCATCACAGCGCAGGAGGCGCAGCAGCTCTCCCTCACCGATCCCCGAGCACTGGTCCAGGAACGGTTTACCCTTCACACATCCTAACCTTAACTACTACTGAGGAGCCGCGGCCAATACTGACTACAGATCAGTATCTTTACGGGTAACGCCACCCTACTCCTGCAGGTCAATAATCCATCTGTAAATCGGGGAGGCTGGATGCAGGAGTGTCCACAATGTGAACAAGTGATAGCCTCTACAGAGAATGCCTGCATGTTACAGTATAAACCAAAAATCAGGTGTGAAGCATGACTGAACGCGATTCAAAGACACATGTATGCTCATGCATATCAGCACGCTAACTGAGGATGAACAGAAGCGTGAAAATAGCAGGACGAAAAAAGTAGCCGTGCACCCGAAAACCTGAGAAAATAATAGAAAACTGGAAAATTACACCCCTGTGCCGTATGATCCCATCATCTGTTTCTCTGCGGCGGATCCCTAACATGACTGGACTTACATCCCAGAAATAGAAACGGGATGTTTTCAATTACAGAGCAGAAAAGACAGGAAAAATGAGAGGATGTTTACAAACCCCATTAAATTCACCCGCCTTACCCAGGGAGCACAGGCCAGATAATAACCACCTATTGATTATCCATTAAACCAATACACCAGACAGTGCGGTATCACTGCAGCACAACACAAAGCCGCTCCAACACAATGAGCTTTTTTCTTTCTCTAACGGACAGATCACTTCTCACAGTGCAGAGCTTCACAGCCTGCAGTATTGAGGCTGTTCTGTAGTCGGCAGGTCGCTGCTGGTGCCACGGAGAGAGAGAAAAGTAGCTCACACACTGAGGGGGGGGAAGTTCAGAGGGAAGTGGGCTGGGGATGGCTGCGGAGGTGAGGGTTGATGGTGGCTGCCAGCACCTCACCAAATAGACTCATAAAGCATTCTCCATGCTTTGGTGCCTGTAGCTGACCCTCAGTGAGGACACGCGCTTCGATCTTGTGTTGCGGTCGTTGGTCGAGCTGACCTACGCGCCGTGACTCCAAAGTTCAGCCGGGTTTCACGCGAGTCATGTCAAGTCTTACACAGGCCCAAAGAGAGGGGTTAATTAGCTGCGTTCACTCTGAAGTGATGAAATGAGTGATTTTGGACAGAGGTACATGAACATGGTGGGGGTGTTGCCAGGTAACGGGGTTGTTAAAATATTGTTTTAACATGTTCTGATAATTTGTCCACAAATTATTAATCTGAGCACAAACCGATCCAATGTTTTCTTTCTTTTCCATCACAGTTGATTGCAGTGGCACCATCAAAACACTAGATGGATATGTTGTGCATTATTAGGGAATATGATTCATTCATATTATTCATAGATATTTTTCTTTTGATTAGCTTTGTGATAGTGAGATCTGCACTGAAAATGACTCTGAAGCAACAAAATGAGAAATTAGTTTCTAACTTCCTGCATGCTGTGTTCGCAATCAGCAGCACAGTCCTTTGTGAACACTAAGTAGGCCAAGGTGAACATTCACGGTTCTTGTTGGCTTCACGCGACTCCTGTCGGCCCAATGCGTTACTTTTGTTGGAGCTACAGAATAAAAACCCAAACTTAGATTTATATTCCACCTTTTGTCATCTTAATATAAGATCTATCCTCTAGGGGAACCATGTGACCTATGACATGTAGGATATTTGCAGTGATCGAGGCGTCCTCTGTGTGGAAAACAAACCTACTAGGGAACAGTCTTAGGTTACAGGGAGAAGCGTACCTCAGCTGAAGTTTCTGCATGGGATAGGAAAAACTGTTATTAGAGAGCTGTATATTTTTTCATTCATCGCATGTAAGGACGGATCCGAGCTCGTATTAAAGTGGCTTGAACCTCAGATTTTGGGACTCTTCTCTTCTTAGCGCATCTACCCCAGAAACCATCCTGACACTCATACAGTTAAAAATCATCTTAAAGGATCAGTCACCTCGGTCAGATCAGTCAGACCAACAAACAAAAGATGGCATCACTTATCCCTAAGTCCATTTCGGTTTGAGTGATTGAAAATTTACTTTTGAAAAAGTGAACATCTTTTCCGGAAACAACGTTCAATGCTTCTACCATAACAGGAGATTTATGTGCCTTGCTCACTCGCACACAGGAAACAGATATACTTTTGTCATGAGTATGCTCCCAAATGCTCGAAACATTAGAGCCTAGAGATCCCAAACAATCTGTTGAATAAACTCTCATGGCTCAGGGCAGGAATTATACCACAGCCAAACAGCCTGTGCCGCGGATGTCCCAGCATGTGGTCGTAATCCCTAAAATTAACTACCCACATGGCCAGAAAATGACAATTAAAACTACATGCGACACAGCGAGTCAATAAACTCTTCATTCCCAGTGTCTCTGTCATCACACCTGACGCCTACAGTAGCACAAGATTTCTCCCACTCCTGCGAATATATTTCTAACCAGCGACACGGTTCAGAAAGTTAACACTGAAAGGATGTGTTTGCTGCCCCGGAAAAGAAATAACAAGTCCCTGTTTATGTAACGTTACTTTGGCATCTTCTTCCAGCAGACTGAAGCTAGCTAGTTAGCAGCTGTGATTGAGGCTAAAGGCAATTAAAACAGCCTGGAGGAGGAGGAGTGAGAGGTGGGTTGTGATTGTGTAAGCGTGGCTGTTTTGGCATTCGGGAGAATGACACGGCGAGCCGGCGGTGAACATCCACTATGTTGTATGACATGTAATTCAAAGTCACATTAGCCTCACTGCTCCGATTCGATTTGAGACTCTATTAAACATCCGAGTGACAGACATCCTCTTAAATACAGAAACATGATCCATCAACGTGAGCTGACTGATGTCTCTGCTGTTTGTACTGCCTCGTTCCTTTCACACAATATCTCTGATGAATGACGGGCGGTGACAGTGGACGAGCAAACTTTGGTTTCAGGTCATTTTTTCAAATGACTAAATCAGAAACAGAAACTTTCTGGGAAGATAAAAATGATCTAACACATTTAGCAACTCTAATGAGATTTTTTTTTGCATTTGAGATCTCAGCAAAAAAACATAAGATATGCTGATCTGATATTTCTCATTTACACATTTAAGCCCTTGAGTCACAGAGATAGTACTTGATTGCTGAGGCATCGAATGCTATCAGACAGAAAAAACTCAAACCTTATCAACTTTAGCCCAACATTAGCATTGTGGAAGCCTCAGTGTGCGAGTGTGTAGTGTGTCCTTACCGTGCAGTCTGTGGTGTTTGTTATCTTTATGCAGAAATCTGATGCAAACTCCAACTCCGACAGACACACTCGGTTACAGTCGATCGTCTGGTGAAAGTCAAAAACACAACTTCAAATGAGATAAATAGTGATGACAATGTGAACTGTGATCAAGCAATACAAAAAAGCAAATCAATAAAGAAACATGTAGTCAGTATAGGAGCTCCTTGTTGTGGTTGGTCAATGTGGAGGTACTGAATCACTGAAAGGACACTTCTGCAATATAATTCTGACCCTTTTCTATGCAACAATAGGCTGTTTGTGCATTTACATATTTAATTTTACAAGTAGCCAACTGTTCAGTTATGAAAAATTACATTTTGATTTTGTGTTTTCAACAGGATAACAGGAATTATAATTTGTCTTTGTTTTAACTCGACTGAAAATAAGTTGATGAATGAAATGATATTAAGTTAAAAGGTCCAGTGTGTAGCATTTAGCTGCATCTAGCGGACTAATCGCTGCATTGCAATCTCCTCACATCACCCTCACCTTCCTAGTGTAAAGGAAAAACAACACTTTAAGGACCCTGTTTAGAGTCACTCTTTAGTTTGTCTGTTCTGGGCTACTGTAGAAACACGGTGTTTCAATATGGCGGCCTCCGTTAAAGAGGACCCGCTCCCACTGTAGAAATAAAACGAGAATTTTTAAGTAACAAAAACAAAAATATTCTTATTTTAAAGGTGATTATACATGAATGAAAACATAGTTATGAATATTATAGTCCATGTCTGTCTTATTCTGAAAATAAAGTCTAACCTAAGGACCTTTAAGTTTAAACTAAACATGATATTTCCTTTCAGGCTGCTACACAGCTGCCATGGTCAGTTTTTCCGTGGTTTATTACAACTTTTTCTGCCTTCTGGCCACTGGTTCTATCAGTAATGATAGTGCTAAAAATAGGCCCAATGGGGAAATACGTGTGGTCAGGGGATCATACAGGTTGAACTTAACAGTGAGTGCACCCGTAATGTCACTAATAACTCCTCAAATGCCCAGGAAGACCTTGAGGGTGCAAAATTACACTGAGTACAGTAGGTCAAAGTTGAGCCAGGACATTAATCTGTAAACTCTGATGAATGCTCACAACAATAAATTTGCCAATCCCTTTACCATTCGCCTTTGTTTCCTCTCACAAATAAGTTTGGCTAACCTGGTCCTGTATGATTGTCTGACTGTTGTTTTCTTAAGATTATGACCATGTACGAAAATCTAAATGTTCTAAAGAGGAAGCCCTCAAAGGCCCATTCCGATGCCCAGCTATGAAGCCAGTTAAATATACTTCCAATAAAGGTTGAAGACAGCTGTTTGCCTTTTACCGGATGCGACTGACTCTTCCTAAATCCCACCCCTTATTGCTCTATGTGCCAATCACAGTCGATGAAGCCCTGGTGGTCAGAACCTCAGTTTCCTGTAGTTAGATATGCTATGTGCTAACTCACCTATGTCAAAAAGACAACCATATTTTGAAGATGGTTACAAGATAAAAGTGATATATATATATATATATATATATATATATATATATATATATATATATATATATATATATATATATATATATATATATATATATATTTATATTGCGACACAGCGAGTGTATGTAGTCCCATCGTGTTAGCAAAACACTAGCTAACTAGCTAATCCATATCAATCGTTAGCTAGTTAGTTACATTTGGTAGCTACTGTTAGCCAAATGCTATCTAACCATCTAGCTAATTTACTTCAGCTGTTAGTTAACTAGTTAGCTAGAGTTTGGCTAACATTAGCTAAGCTAACAGAGCAGATGGTCGTCACAAATCTGACAAAATAGCGTACGTAACAACGTCAGTGAGGCAACAACTGTTCTGTAACGGTAGAACTGTGTCTACCGGTAACGGAAAACCCAACTGAAACCTATAGATGGTGGCAGAGCATGTGTAGAATCGAAGAGTTATATAGTTATAGATGAAAAAAAGCCCACTGACAGCAGCACAAGGACTACACAATCACTGGCACATGTTGTGCCTTTTTTTTTTAAATTATGACTCAGAAATTATGATTATGAAACATATTACATAGGGCGGGTTTAAAGCAGCTTCGAATGGTTGCAAGTTAAACATTCCTCAAGTTGAACATTCCCCATCTGTTCTCATTGAGAAGAAAAAAAAAAACTCATTTGTTTTGCAGGAATTTATAATTCCATGAAAGGACTCTCAATTTTACGGAATAGCAGCCAGCCTTAATGGAATGTTATTGGATCGTATCATCGGGAAGGCAATTGATGAGAGTCCGTGTAATTTGGGCAGAGGGGCTGTCTATTTGTCACTGGAGGGGAGAAACTATCGATTAGAGGATTCAAATTCCATTACATCAAGTTCTCCCATCATTCATCACATCCACAGATGGGTGGAGGACATGCTACTTAGCAAAACAGGCCAACCGGCGAAGAAACACGCGATGGTATGAGAGAGACAAGAGGGACGAGGATTCATACACAGAATGATTCAGAAGAGGTATCCGTGCTCTTAGATGCTGGACTGTGTGTGCGTGTGTGTGTTTGTTTTATCTCTGTGTAATGTGTGTGTGTGTGCTCTCCCATCAGCCCAGTGAAAACCGCTCTATCCACAGGGGGGTGAGAGTAATGAAGTTTCCTTAAGAAGAACTTAAACAAGGATTAGACAGATCAATCACCCAGCGCTACAGCATATACACACAAATACCCCTACACACACACACACACACCTAGCTTCAGGGCCCTATATCTCTCCCCACAGCTCTAATTCTCTGTCTACAGCCTAACAGCTCGGGCCTCGCAAACTCAATTCCTCCTATTCGTAGCTTCCAAGATTCTTGTACATTAGAATCAGACTGACATATTGGTTTGTCAGTAAGTCGAGCCAATACAGGCGTTAAATATCAGAAATTTGATAGTTAGTGTCATCAACAGATGACAAAACTGAGGATAGACTCTGATTTATATACTAAAGTTTCAGTGTGGGGGCGACCTCTGCCATAAACATTTGAGACTTTTTCATATTTTCTTTATCATAAAAGAATCATACCCAGGTGCATTGTGGACTGACAGGATGGATCCCATGGTGCATATTGCAACCGGGTGTTTAATTCAAGAGAATAGGTGTGGTGTGAACATTGATAAGGACGCAACAAAACCACCCACTTTTTTAAAGTTTAGTTTTTTTTCTGCCTCAACGTCTCACCATATTTGCTGCAGTGACATTACTGCGTGCATGGAAACGTTTCAAATGACTCACTCACTAATCATTAATCAAGTAAATCATAAAGGAACATTCACACATCGATACAACACACGATAAAGTAATCGCCTATAAAGCTTGCGCTGATCAAAATAGTTTGACCAATAGAGGTGGAGTGAAGATGCATACATCCAGACTGAGATGACGTAATAATAAGGCCAACGTACCAGCGGGAAGAGAGTCCGCTTAAATATTGGACAGGACAATTCTGTCCTCCCAAAATATTAATGCCGTCCATACGCAAACCTGCATCCTTGGCTTGATTTGAATAATTGTTAGTGACATGAGGGTGGATGCATTTAACAAGAGAGAACCAAATATTAGAAAAATGTCTTGATTGATCGATTGATGGTTTTAAGACACTGAGTTGCAAAATATATTTTTTTAATGTACTTTCTGGTGTTTGCAGGTGCAGGCAGTTTTGGGATCCCTGTTCTGCGTCTCTTGGCCCATGGTTAACGCAGGATTGTAAAGGTAAGGTTTCATTTCATCCAATTATTATCTTGTGACTCCTTAAATTCATCTTACGACCACTTGTTGAATCCCATTGCCGAGGTTGGAAACCAATGCTCAATCCGCTCGATCAACACAAACGTTTTCACGAAAATCAGAAACAGAACAACGTTTTGTTTTTGTAATGTTGCAGTACATTAACTATAAGCATGTTTACCTGTATGACTGTAGGTTCAGAGATGAGTGTGTCTGCGTTCACCACGTCCACCACAGCCTCAGGCACCACGGCCTTCTTCATGCACGCCATGTTGAAACCGTACACGTCGTCCCAGAATGCAATGCGTTCATTGTGTTTCTGTGTGTCTCCGACTGCTGCCAGGCTGATGTTACAAAGGTCTGGATAGACTGTGGAGAAGATAGAGGAGCGAAGGGAGTCGAGGACTGTTCAAAACATACATAAATAATAAGTACAGCAATGTCATTAGCGCTCGACATTAAAGATGAAAAGGCAATATCAGCAGTCCAAACAGCAGATAAAAATTGGACCCAGCATTGTCTGGAGCCCAAGAATGGATGAAGGATGACCAGGAGTCAGTGGGGCATTCATCTCCAGAACCCCTGACCGACCATCCTGGTTGGAGACAGGGATTTTCAAAGGTGGAACAAGGGTGGGCCAAGATGGGGCTATAAACCCACAAACACTTACGAGAGCCTTGCTGTAGCCCCATCAAGAAATAACCAGATGTTCAACACATAAAATTTAGTCGGATTTGCTCCAGTTGATCCAAACTGGTCCCACATTACCATAACAACCTTCTCTGCACTGAAATCCCCCGGCCAAGTTCCTCATGGCACGTGACTTGAATAAACTGTTATTGAGTTTGATTTGTTGGCAGTGTGATAAAAAAAAAAATGTTAATTTCAGCATTGAAGCTCATCGAGAGGAACCAGAAACGAGAGGAAGCAGAAGCAGACAGAGGGACGGAGAGAGTTCGAACAGCAGGGGGAGACCACCTGTGTCATGCTACAGTAGCTCCTCTGGTGCTGATCACTCTTGGCAGCGCTGTTAGCAATGTTAGCCGGCCCACAGCCAGAGGAAGGAGCCCTGTCACCGAGCCAAGAGAAAGCACCTCCATGGAAAAAAAAACAAAAAAACATCCACAACCAGCAGAGGAGCTCCAATCAGAACTGGTCTGGAACAATTTGACACTCAAGAGGCAACTTTTTGTAGCCATTTTATGTCGATGTGAGCTGTGTAGTTTCTCTGTTATTCAGCCTGCAGGCTCTTTAAGTGCCCTATCAGAATGCTAATCTCTTTTTTTTTTAGTTTAACTGTGATTTTTATTGTTAGTTTTTAAAATCACCTGTTGTGTAAACTGTTGTTTAACCAAGGTCTGTTGACAGTGCACTTAAATCCAACCTGAATGTTGCTTTAACCTCCTAACAATACACCACATGCACCAAACAAAGGTATTGCCATTCATATTTTTCAGCTACTGTAAGGCCGTCTGGTCAGCGGTGAGTGAATCCCTTCAGTTATTTATTTTGCTTTAAATAAAAAGATCATTAATCATAACTAAAGGAAAGGGTGGGCCAATTCTGGTCCCATAAACTTCCAACTATCAGTGCCGAGACGTGCTTAATATCAACTAATTTAACGTCTTGAAAACCATCCAACAAATTTAATCAGAGAACGCCTCAGCATCTTGTGGGTGTGGAGCTTTGCATCAATTTCGTGAGGCTGCTGTAATGACTAGATCCATCACGTGTGCGCAAGACATGGCCTGATGATCATTTTGTCCTACTTTCATACTTAAAACTTTAATTCTTTGCACTATGAGCTCCACAAACTGTCAACAAAGTTGGAGACGTAGCATTGCCTGAAATACAAGTGTACGAAAACGTCTCCAGATACACAAGCGTGGGTGTGAACATTTTGGCCTCCTAGCGAATGATACAAGCCAAAAAATGGCATGTGATGGTCACAGCAGACAGGTGTGACGGTCCTTAACATGGAGACCTAAATGGATGTACTGAGCCTTAAACAGCTGACATTTTGAGCCACTTCATTGGCACTCCAAGTGAACTTTCGCTGGTACCCAAATTACAACAGACATCATGGCCGCCTTATTTTCTTTTTCGAGCAGACGCAAAAGCACCAACCAACATCCTTTTGTCCATTATCCCCTTTATTACTTCAGGTAGGCGAGCTAATGAAAGTTGCAAAGCATCGATAATAATGTTACTCTGCCTGTGCTCGCTTGAGCTCTCTTTCTAATTTACCAGCAACGCGGATAATTATGCTTAGTGGTAAAGAATACGGGAAAAACGTTACTCGAGGTGGAATAGATTCTGAATTGTTGGAGAATCATGGGATTTGGAGGGTTTTGAAGCTTGCCCCAGTGTCTCACCTGACATGGAAAATGTTGGTCAGTCACAGGAGAACTGCGTCTCTAGTTTTGAAGACTGAGCACAGGCAGCGATTATTGTCACCCCTCATATTACATAAGACTGCTGATTGAATGAACATTATCCACGTCTTAAGATGAGCATTAAACATGAGCCTTAATGTCTTTTTAGTGCATTTTCACATCTGAATAGATTCCTTTGTATGGTTAATATGCTTGGTGATTAAGCCAGAGCTGAGAGGCTTAAAGCCATCGGTATCCCTACTGTGAAGTAACATTAGCCAACACTGAGGCCTAGGGCCTAAACTAGAGTTGAGAATATACTCATGAGGATATATGAAACTTAATATTTCAACATATAACTTACTACCACTAGTAGTGATGTAAGAATCTGTACCAATTAGAGATCGTGGCAGAAGATTTTGCAAGAAATGGCTGCATATTTTACTGTTATATTATTAATACAGTGTACCTGACTGTGGTATGATGATAACCACCAGTGAGTTTGTATATTGTATAACATTGGATATTGGTATATAACTTAAAATATGAGTATATAGCATTATGTGATTGTTCAGGGTAGCAGCCCTTAGCAAGAGCAGTAATACTTAGTGACAACAAAGAACAGTTAGGAGCAGAAATAATACATAACACTGGTAGAGATAGCAGTACCAGCCAATAGGCATAATGTTTCAGCAGTTAGCAGCAACAGAGACACAGTTTGGGATTTTAACTGGCGTCTCAGTCATCGGTAAGGATGCTTAGTTGGAGTGCATAGACCCAATATTCGTGCCTGAACCAACACTATGAGCTCCATTCATATTGTTGACTGGTTTTTGATGCTTTAAGTGTTTCATAAAGTCCTCTGTACAAAAGGAAGTTATTTTGTATTAAGGCTTTGCAAAAAAAAAAAGTAATATTTTGTACATTGTGTACAAAAGGCTGTACGATGGTTCAACCAGAGTGACAGTTAAAGGACAGAAAGAGACGAAGATACCACTGAGGAACAGTTAAATAAGAATATAAGAAATCACCAGTCATTGGAAGCTTAGCATCAAAATCTGTGCAGATTCAAATAAGAACAGGTTCCAGTTTTAGTGTCAAGTACATAATAATGTCTTAAATTAGCTGGAATTAACCGGTGTGTTTCTTTAGCAAAGCTATTCTTTGAGCACTTCACGTCTATTCAATAGAGATTCAATAGAATCGAGACATTCAATAATGATGTATTGCTTTTCTTCGGAAAACAAATTCAAAATCGAAATGTGTTTGTGGGAAATATGGTTACAACAGTATTGTCCTCCGTCACTGTGGGGACATGGACTGATCTCTATAAACAGATATCTGCGTATGAATGCAGAAACTGGAGGAACCAGGAGTAGTATTGAACGATTCTGTTTGAGCAGGCTTTGGTTGCGTGCAGGTCTGCTATTTTTTCATATGTAGATATCTGTTTATAGAGATTTGCCGAAATGTGTCATCTCATCATTCTTATATATGAAGTTGCTAAACAGGCCCGAATATTCGTTTTCTCATTGGCTACATTGGAAGCCCTGAAACTTTTCCCATGTCCCGCAGAGGTTAAATCATCGTCAGACGATGGCGATTGGACATCGACTAAATAGATCATTTAATTTTATTAAATAATTCTTCTTTTGAGGCCAAAATTTCAAATGTAAATGATCCAATTTGGTGTCAGAATTATGTCAAAAAGGCCATTATTGAAGGAAAGAAGGCAAACATCAACATGACAAGTGATTCCAAACTTCTGAATGGTATTCATATTTTGACAAAATTACTGTTGATTACTGATAACTGATGATGTGGGAGCGGTTTGAAAGGTTTGTGTCAGCATTTCTTATTATATAATTTTAAAAATATAAAGCACATTTTATTTATTTTGCCTGACGTGTGTGTTAGCGCTCAGTCTCATCCCCTTTGTGACACGTCGGACCGTAAAATGTGTGAATGGATGGTGACAGCTCAGTGATGGGCAACTCATGGCCTCTCGTTATTAGCTGAAGCCTGCTTGTGACCCTGTGAGTGTCACCACACCTAATGACTGTTCGCGCACATACACAAGCCAAACAGCAGATTTGTCACCTCGTTTTACTCTGATTACTGAACCGAGTGAGTAATTATGAGGGCCAGGTGAGAGGAGGAGGAGAGGGAGGGCTGCTGATTGGGCAGAATCGGGACGGGCCCGTCTGAGAGACGGGCTGAAAAAGAAATGGAGACAGAGAGACGAATAGTCGAACGGAGGGAGGGAGGAGGTGGTGGAGAGGGAGAAAGACGAAGAGGAAGGGGGGGGGTACACGGGCGTCCCCAGATTCATGGCTTTGACATCTGCGTCCTTCTCGACTCGCTGCTCACAGCCCGTTTGTCATGCCCACCCCTCCACCTTCTTCTCCTGCTCTCTCTCCGTCTCCCCCATTGGTCGGCTGTGAAAGAGGGAAAGACGGTGTCGGAGGGGAGGAGGGTGGAGGGGGCATGGGGACAAAACAGATCCCTTTTCCCCGGACGCTGTGCTGTGCCAGGCATGCGGAGACACATTTAAGGATGAAGGGGAGGTTAATGTAGTGGGGAGAATGAGGGAGCCGCTGTAACTCTCTACTAATGTAGCTTAAACACACATACAGCAGCAGTGCTGCAGGGCCGGACTAAAAACTCAGCACAGCCGTATGCGCGCACACACACACACACTCAAAATCTGAAAATAAACTTCAGAATGGAAGTCGCTTAATCTAACGTGGCACAAAGTTGTACTACGTATCTTTGTTTTGGTTATGGCATTAAGGTGCTGTACTGAAAAACGCTGGAAGGATTCGCTTCACGGACCTGCACATAAATACCGCCTTGGGCATGTTTACCTCTGGACAAAAACAACAACATGGAGGAGCCTGCACTCATAGGACTGACGCAGGCAACTAACGTCCTGTTAGTGGCTGGCAGCATGCGTGAATTGGGCACGGGAACGACACTGAATTTATCAAATTTGTGAGATTGTGAATCTTTTACCGACCTAAACTTGTAAGTTCAAAACTAACCGATCAGATCTTTAACTGGTCAGACTCAGAAGTGTCATAAACATAGTCATTGTTATGTTCACGATTATTGATGTGATTATGACTCAGTGTATCGTAACTTGCTTGTCCCGTAGCGATAATGCACAATGAGATGTGCGGTTATAGGGAATAAAGGCACTGGGTTACACCCCTGTTAGACGCAGGTAATCAAAATAAAAGCATGACGCGCTACACTACACTATTTCAATAGAAACTCATATGAAAGCTGGCTAACTGGTTCATTATTCTCTGTATAAACAAAAAGAGGCCACCCTGGAGGGACCTTCATTATCTGTGCTGAGAACATGAAGGCTGTAGAGCCATTTTTGTTTTTCCAATTTCGCCACAGCATCCTATTTATTCCTTATTCCTTTTGAGTGTTTTCATCTGACTTCCTGCAGTGCTGGCTGACAGTCAGAGCATCCCGTGTTGGGATGGTCAGGGTTAAAGGCTCAAGACGGACCATACGTTGGCCTCTGACCTGTCACTTTCTGACTCACTCCGGTCACACCTTGGCCTGTCCAATCTCCCTCACTAACAGATCTGTCTCTATAGGTGCGGCCATTCTGGCTGTCCATCACTGTGTGTGTGTGTGTGTGTGTGTGTGTCTCACTCTCACTCTCTCTCTGAGTGTGACCTCTCCCTCATGTCCCAAGGAGCCACTAAAGGCAGTGTGGTGGAACCGTTCCTGAGTTGGGTCACATTTGGCACAAGCCATTAAATCTGGTCAGTGGCAGGGTTGGGATGACCCAGGAGACTGACACACACACACACAGACAGACAGACACACACACACACACACAAAGGCAAATCCCTGAAGAAAATAGTCTTTGCATGTGTCAAACTATTGTCTACAGCGTTTAATTTTGACTCCTGTTTAAAATATCTATGACATTTCTCGCTCTCTTTCTTTTAAGAGTCACATTTTACATCATTACAAATAAACTGGGAATTGATTTGGACTTCAAATGGTTTAAAGGAGTTGAATCAGAGTTAATACTTCCGAGTCGACCAATGACACACATCGTATTTGCTTATTCAGGGATCTTGACCACTCTAATATGGAGTCAAGATGGCGGTGAATCTAAGAAAAATAGAGATTTATTCATGTCTCGTGTCATGTCTAACTTTAGTGGACCATAACATATTAGGTATGGAATTAACCTGCAGATGTTCTGGTTCAAGACGAGACCAAACGGTTCTACGGTTGTCAGTTTTTTGTGACCTACGACAAAGTCCAAAATGTGGCCTACGAGCTTTGTTTTTAGCCTAACTTAGAGGAGTGAGGAGTCAGCAGTCAGTATAAAACAGAGCAGTCAAAAGCCAATCACTATAAAAGATCAATTTCCAGCCATGCTGGGTTAAATGTACACTTCCCTGGTGTATTTAGTTCTCAATAACAGACTTGTCAAGGTGAGGAAGAAAGAAGAAGCGGAGTGATTTCTGAGCAATTTAATTAGAAAGACTTGATGCACAACTTTTTATAAAACAGTGTTACATGATTCATTTCACTTTCAAAGACTTTTGAAGCACTTTGTTAAAAAAAAAAAAGGGGGCTATTTTATTATCAAAGTATCCCAGCACTGGATTTTTTTAATACCGGTGTCCACTGTCAAACTGGTTCAAGCGGCACGAGGTCAACCTGACATCACCGTGTTTAAAGTCAAGCTGCTGGTGGCTGATGAGGCAAAACAAGAAAGGCGAGTCCAGAACTCAAACTCAACTCTTTGCCCATCCTTCAAACCAGCCACACAGGAGACATGTTGTCTTTAAAACAGCTGTGTGTCGGGATGAGGTGAGCCGCTCAGCGTCCCCACGGACCTGCCTCCCCTCGGTTTGTTACCCCACCCCTTTTCTCTTTGAACCATCCCTTCACGTTCAAGTTTTGACACACCCAGTTGGAAACCGGTCCAATCATTCCCACATATGTTCCTTGTAATAACCACAGGAGGGCTTGGCGTGAACACTTTGTCCCTGCTGACGGATGAAATCTGTAAAATCTGACTTCGATATGAACACTGCACACTTAAACTACCCAATAAAAAGGGAAAACAAGTTAATACAGTCATATGTAATGTATGTGGAAGACTGTATCGGTGTTATAAATGTTTAGCGAGACACCGTTCCTCATTTGGAAATCTAACCACTGCTGAAAAGTGGTCGAAAAGGCTTCAAGAGATGCCGTGGTAAACCTTAGTTTTAGTCTTTTTACTGTGATTTAGTGTTGACAGAGGCAGTGTAGTGCTTTTTCCATTTTAATTCACTGTATCAGTGGGTTTTGGTGCACACCCAAAGTGGTCCGACCCACCCACAAATAATTTTCCTCACCCCCGAATGGTGGAAGGCGGACTTGGCTGTCTGTGCTACTCCAGCGTAGTGTCGCCAAAGCAAAGCAACGCCCCCCCTGACACTCCCCCACTTGTCCACTGCACTTTGGTTGATTTTCAAATCTGTGTGGGACACAGAGACAGCCTGCAAGGAAGTGTTCATCACTTCCTTCTAAGGTATACAGCTCCATATTTTAAAAAAATATATATATCCCTAACCCTATCGTGAGGAGAAGATGTGACCAACCTGAGCCGGTGTCAGCCAGGTAGAGATCTCTGGCGTAGAGGACGGAGTCCAACATGGACTCGAACAGCAAGAAGTAACCCTGGAAAGACAGGAAATACACATGATTATTTTGAACGGCGAACAAAAGCAGCAGTTCATACAGCATCATCTGGTGTCTTTGACTTCGTAACGCAGGGCAAACATGCATGCAAGTAAAAGACGAGAGAATGCGCTGTACAATTCAATTATTTTTAATTCAACATCACTACGGTGGAAATCTGAATTAACCGTGACTGTGAATCGAGTGATGTGCCCACGTGGTCTACCACCCGGCATCCAACGGTTTGACCCTGGGTTGACCTCATGTTCTGCTCCAGTAGACGGCACATTAACCGTGGTATTATTCCATTAATGCTGAAATTGAGTTTTGTCCACATCTTGTTGGCTTCGACCTGAGTGGCAGATACTGCTGACAAATGGGTTTTTCCTACCAGCCACCCCGTCCCACCAGCAGATCAACCAATCATATAAGCCCAAGCAGCAACGCTGGCTCCTACAATATGGTATTTGTGCGCACGACGTTTGGGCGGGTTTCAACATATGGGAAGGCATATCTCCGTCTGGGATGAAGAGGCGGAGCAAAATCTTCACATGCACACTTTACTGTAACTGATGACCCACATCAGTCCTTTCAAATCTGTGACTGGCTGCTGCAGGAACAAAAAAAAAAACAACCACTGAGGCTTTCAGATCGTCATCTTTCAAATCTTCCCATCAACGATGAATTTGTCCTCATGTTCACTGCAGATCTATGGAGCCTCACATGCCTTGGTCTGGATTTCTGGTGCAATTCTAAGCTCAATCTGTGCTTCTGTGGTGATGTTGGGTAACTATACTGACATTCATCCATGAATAAATCACATTAATGCTTAATCTTCAGTTTACCCATGACCTCACAATGCTCATTAATCTGTACTTTGCACAGATTTACAGGTCCAGCATAGACAAAGGAGGGAGTGCTCAAGAGGAAGAGGAGGTTCTCAATGGAGGAAGAGGATACTCATAGCTTGACCACAAGTTCTAATAGTTATGTTAGACACAGAACATGCAAAATAGGTTTAGTGGAGCAGACAGATCGTCACACAAG
Source organism: Miichthys miiuy (assembly GCA_036365135.1). NCBI lineage: Eukaryota > Metazoa > Chordata > Actinopteri > Sciaenidae > Miichthys > Miichthys miiuy. The sequence goes on from CM071603.1 coordinate 28,128,158, forward strand.
TGAAGGTGAACAAGCTAACAGTTTAGCATAATGACACCAAGTATGGCAATTCGCCTTCAGCCATGATGTAAGATTTGCTTTCCTGCAACCAAAGAAAAGCGATAGTCCAAACAACAAAAATGAAACCAAAGTTATAAGAGCTGCAACTGCAACGATTACTTTCATCGACTAATATGTTGATGATTTACTGGATTCATTTATTTGATTTAGTTGTTTGGTCCAGATAATGTTGATCACTGTTCCCCAAAGCTCAAGGTGACGTCCTCAAATGTTTCGTTCACAACCCGAAGATTCGGATTACTCTCGGAGAGATGACGCGACTAGATGACTAAAGAAACCAACACATCTTCACATTTGAGAAGCTGAAATCAGAGAATTGCTTAATGACTCACTAATTAATCCACTATCAAAATAGCTGCATGGTAGATTATTTAATAGTTGACAACAAGTCAATTAATCGACTAATCATCGGGTTACTCATAGAGCTGCTAAAAAACACAAGAAAGGTCTGGCTTTCCCTTTTAGAACTTTTTTAATCAAAGTATCTCATTGCAAATCAAGCAATTAGTATGTCAACAAAGGATTACTAGTGCGATTAAGGTTATATTAATTTTTGGGAAGTTTAATATTTAGGAATATCTGGGAAACGGCTCATTGCCGCTACACTAGAGAGCTGGAGACATCTAAGCGAGACGTAAGCAACTCCACAGTGACAGAATTGATGAAATTTGCAGTATGAATACATCGGTATTATGGGGAAAAAATATTTCTGTTTATTGAGTTGTCTGAGAATCTAACATATACACTTTGTCTTCAGAGGAGGGGAAAATGGACAAGGAGAGGTGAGAGCCAGGACAGAAGATAAAAGGAGGGAGCTGGGATTGTATGATGGAGAGAAAGTGGGGAGGAGGAGAAAGAGGAGTAGCGGGACAGGGTGTTATAGAGAGAACGCAGTGGCCAGCAGAATGGTAATTCACTGAGATAAGAGCCTTATTATTCAAATAAAGACAAGCTTTTATTGGGGAGAGGAGAAGAGAGCAAGCAGCAGACAAACAGGGGGAAACAGCCCTGATTTATAACCCTGACTCCAAAATCGTCACCATCTCTGTCATGGGCCTGAGCTGATAATGATGACAGCGATGAAGCTGATATAACCGACTCATCCTCGACGAGGCGATAAAGGGAAACATCCTCTCTCTGTTTATCGACTAGTGGACTGGTCTCGAACCACCAAAGTCAGGCTCGCGGATCATCTGCTGCTGACTGTTGTGGTCCAGCCCGATGTCCTTAGTGGTGCAGCGGGTCATTTTTAAAACCCTCACACGGAGTACACCGGCCTCGTAATTTAGATCCCAATTTCACGGGACACTGCTTCACTTGAAGGAAAGAGGATATGAGAGAGAGAGAGAGAGAGAGATGCCTGAAAGCAGAGTCACACCTTACTTTTATCATCAACAATGCTCCGGGATTACTGCCAACCCTGTTGCCTTCCATGTCCTCCTATCTGCAGGTTACCATCCCACCGATTTGTACATCTGCAATGTTGATCACCAAAAACGCAGCAACAACAAGAAAACTTCTTCTTCTTCTAACAATCTATCGATGTACATGTTGTCATCCCTAAAAGTTTAATCAAACCGGACGATGTAGCAGCTACAGGAGGTGTCGACATGTTGTTTCAGTCACAACTACTATACGGTATAACAAGTACAACAAAGGAGGATTTTAATGATACAAAGGTTTCCTTCAGGCCAGTCAGTGTTCATATTTTAATCATGAGAACACCGTGGTAAAATATAACACCGCCCACAGTTTCAGAGAACATCAACATGGCAGTGAAGTTCATAAAAACAGGGATTTATTCATTTTGTATCGAGTCTAACTTTAGTGGAGCATAACTTATCTGGTGTGGAGATGATCTGTTGATTCGAGTTGAGACCGAATGAGCTGGTGACGCATCAAAACAAAAGGCTGAGCAATTTCTGATTGTGAGCCGTTTACTTTTAATGCCATCTTTCAACTTTGGTGAAATATAAAACCCCCTTCATGTTTTATGTCCGTTCGACCAGTTAAGTTTGTGATTTAAGTTGATTTTATTGGAAATTTCGGACTCAAGTTGTAGCACCCACATTGGCAGCAGTGAGTTTTAATGTCCAGTCTGCTTGGTGAACAGTAAAATTGGCCATCTGAGACCAGTTTGGTGCAAGTTGTATAACTTTGTAGGCCTACAGTACACGAGGGGTGAATGAGAAGAAAGAATAACCTGCTAAATCACAACCATTGACCATTGTCCTGAACATTCTGACGGTTTTGGAAACTCATAAATCGTTAATTTAAGCTGTGCCCAAAACATAAATAGCAACATATTTAGCTTAGCTTAGCAGTACCTCTGTATTGAATGTGTGGTAGTTGTTGTTCAGCTGCCTAACATTCTCTTTTTTTATCTCACTTCACTTTATCTTACTTCATTTGTGTTAAGACAAACAAGATTAAATCTCAACACCGGACTGATTCCCAAACTTTTTTGATTACATTTCCACCAATTGATTTATGTCTCTATGTACGGCTCGGTGACACCGACGAGGGCCGGAAATGGCTCCGTTTGACTGTCAGGCCAGTCAGGCTGGTGCAGCCGACGCTCTGCAGTATAGTCACTGTGCATTTCCATAAAAGAGACTAATGAAAACCTAATGAGAATGGGCTGGAGCAGCTTATACACATTAACAAAATTAGCATATAAAACACATTCCCCTGAGTGGGTTATCATGCACAGTCGCATACACACCAACGTATGCGCACACACACACAAAGAAGAAAACACACTTTTACAGCTGTGTTACTAATGTCAAGAATTTGAGCTTTTTCAATGAGTTGCCCTTAACTTTACACAAATGCTTTCAAGCTTTATAAAGTCTACAGAGGTTACTTTCGTAATTTCTCCGCCAATGTTTTTCCGTCTTTAGTTGCTGGAGGCAAAGTTGGAAAAAAAAAAAAGGCTCGGTGTGCTACAATTCACAAATTTTCATGTCCATCAACCCTTGGGATACCGTGTGGCTGTCAATTATAGGTACCAAGAGGCGTTTTGGTACAAAACCTGCATCAGCAGTTTACACTTTCCTCCGCCCTCCAGTACCTCCTCGCTCCTGCTGCATTCAACATACGTCTTCCTCAATTACTGCAGATCATCATCACTTCCAGTCCCAGGAGGGGCCCAAGACAAAATAAAAAAGGAGCTGGGGTGTGCGTGCATGAACGTGCGTGGAAGTACTTCCACGCTTCACTGAACACTGAAGGCAACACCTCTACGTCAACAAGCCTCCTCTCTCCTCTACGCTACGAATCAGATGCCACCGAATTAGCATAAACATATCACACGCACCCGTGTAATGGATTGTGTTAACGCCGTGTGTGTACACTGTGCAGGGTTTCCCAATATGAGCCTAATTTACATTTAAAGGCATGCAAATGAGAGATGAAGGTGAAAGATAGTGTAACAGCACAAGTAATTTGCAGTCTAGCTACAAGGTTATTAGAAACACCGCCTCTGAAATCAGTGATAAGGACCTCGTGTATTTCGGAAGATGTTACGATAATTTACACGGCCGTTGAAACATTTCAATTAAGTATGCAAATGATCTTAAGACATGAAAGAGTTTTAGGAAAATGGCTCATTTCACTTTGGGCAAAGTGTCAGATTCAGTGTGGTTTTAAGGAATGTGCATGCAGACATTATATTTACCTTTCGTCATACACATCAATCCAGTGTGCGACGCATGTCGATGTGTGTCTAATTTCAAGTCCTGCCTCCATACGTTCACATAATTTGTAACTTTTTTTTGCTCCGTTTTAAAACTTTTTCAGCTCTTAGAGTTGCGTCTTTGTCTCAATTTGCACCAACCAAGAATCTTATTCACGTCCACTCCTGTCATTGCATTGGCTTTACGGTACACGATTCATCTAAAATTCACCACGTGTTCAGTCTGAACACATCTTTAAACAGTAGACTTCTTTAAACAATAACTTAACGCCCTGTGGAAATGCTGTTTTTCCTGACCTGTGGTCAGCTTGAACTTTTCACCCTGCTGCAGTGATCCTCTTGTTTACTCCACGACCCCCTGAAGTCATCGCTTGGTGTGGCTACATGTGCAACAAAATGCGCTTCTGTCAGAAGTTAAAGTTAAAGTTTAGCTTTTCAAAGAGCTTCAAGACAATCTGATGTTTGATAAAGGCACACATCGTCTCCCAACTACTGCTGCTGCTGTTTGGATTTTGAGAAAGGCACCTTTACACAGAGACTCGTTTGGTTTTAAGGTCAAAGTCAGCAGCATAAAGTAAAACAACGTTTGCCTTTGTGTGCCTTTGCGTTTGAGAAATAAAAAGTTATAGCTTTGAATTCACACACACACACCATAAAAATCCTAATATACTTGTATTCGGCGATGTCCAAGCATTCACAGGCTGTTATTAAATTCATCACTTTGGAGGGAACAAGGAGGCCATTTCTCTCCACAAAAACAATGTCAACTGAGCGATGCAGGATTATGGTTTGGAGTTTATGAGGATGTCTGTCTGAGGGATACATCAGGTGCTCGGGTTCAATTTTCTGTATGTAGCAGTGTTAATCAAACCGGAGCGCCGTTATCACTTTCCTTCGAATGTTTTGACCAGATGATAAAATGCAACATGGCAATTTAGATACGTAGTGTGGGTCTTCATAGACCACCCTGCTCATAGCAAATGGCTGCCTGTATGGACATGTGCCTTTGGTTTCATCAGGCGCATTGGGAGGAAAAAATAGCTGCATAAAAGGGGGTGCTGTACTGACATGAGATGTGTCTCTGACTTGGATTGACACGTTTTTGGAAATATGACCCTTTGTGATCTGAGACACGGATGACTGATTACTACTGCTTACAAGACGCTTTACAAACCGGTCTCTGGCAGGAAGAATCACGTTTTTATGTGTTAAGTATAAAATCTGTTTGAATAAACTTGTGTCTTTTTAAAAATCCAAAAATCTTTAAATGAAAATCACTAAGTACTGAAAGTGACGTGCCTGTGCAGGTGAAAAATTATACCTTACTCAGATTAAATATGTATATAAACAAGGACTGTGCTTCTACCATTTCTTGTGTTGTGTTTTCTTTCACTAAAAATGTAATATCAGCAGTTTATTTGACTTTTCTTTCTAGTTTTCTGCCTTGTTTCACTTAACTGGAAGATGTTTTGAGCATGAGCACATAATAAGCAACAATGGTTGGCATGTTATTGCAACTTTTCGTTGTCAAGACATTCAATCAGGTTGAAAATCGTGTCAAACGTTGCTTCTTTAAAAGAATCTGGGTATTTTTAGTGAAAGAAAATTATTTTTTTTATACACTGCATAGCTGATTATCTGGTTTACACTACAGCGACAAAAACCTGCATGCGGGATGGGTTAGACGCATGCGACAAAAGCTGGCTAAAAAGCACTTCCTGAAGGTCTTGTGAAAGTAAGTCCAGCCAATAAATCCTCATTAGAACATGGACACACCTGCGGCACCGTCACTGTGTATGCGAGTGTGTGGGTGTGTGTGTGTGTGTGTGTGTGTGTGTGACTGACAGTCAGTCAGACTGAAGGACAGGATGACTGATGACTACCACCCTCTTCTTGGGCAGGTGAGGCTCCCAGCACTGATAATGAGGCTAAAGAGGAAGGGACTTCACATCTCTACCGCACACTATGCTTTGCGTTTGTGTGTGTGTGTACATGTTTGTGATACTTGTTCTGTAGTCAAACTATGTTCACCTCAAGGTAAAATATCACGGCACAAAGAAAACGTCCACAGCAGAGAAGTTACACGGAGCTCTTTGACACTTTTCAGTGTTTCTTTCACATTTTAATGAAACAGACCGAACACTCACTGTTGCTGAAGACCAGTTTGACATTCTGGGAGAGTTTCTCCAAGGTGAATAACCACATACTTCAATAAGCGCACTATTCTGGGACATTGGCCTTCGCTTATGTACACAAACCGCTATCAAGAAGACGATATACGATGCAGCTTCGGCGTCCACGGTGAAAGACTACATATTTCTTTGAGGGAAGAAAACACTTAGTTTCTATCGTAGTTTTCGGTGTCATCAGTTTGTGTTTAACGCGCCTCATGAGTCATTTTGTAATGAAGAATTGTGAAGGTAATTTCACACTGGACCAAGTCCAGATTCAGGTTTGTTGCTCGAGTTGTTTGGCAAAGGCGACTTATGAGGGCTACGTCAACCGTTTGATATTTTTCAATACAAGAATGTTACACACTCGTCTTGGAGACAAGTCTACAAGGAGCAGGAAGAGGACAGGACTAGGAAGAGACAACAAGTTTGTACAACTCGCAGCTGAGATGGAGAAACTGTTCATTCAAAATGCGGCTACGAGTGCCTCGACCCAGTTTGACGTTTCATGATACGGACAAGAGAGAAAAGTCGGGCGACTTCTGCACTTGGCGAGGAGAAATTAGAGACACAAGGCTTTTTGAAAAGTAACTTTGTCTAGTGAGTGATTCAGATTTTAATATTCAGATGACCTTCCTCGTTTATGATACCTGTTCCTATTGGTGTAGAAATCGATCTTGGGGTTTTGTCTTTTCTGATTTCTGCTGAAACAACGCTTGTTAAAAGTGAGGAGGAACTGGTAGTCTAAGGTCTGAAGTGCGACAAACATCAGATGCATTAGATAGCTTCACATCATTTGACACGTGTCAATCAAAGTCCACAGCACACCCTATAGATAGAAGTAGTAGTCAAGGCACAATAGCTGCTGTACTTTCCAGGAAAAGTTGAAAACCGTGTTGATGAGTTAACAATCAACTCTCTACGATACCCATCAAGACATTTTAACGGCTCGGTACAGTATATATAGAAGTACAATGCAAAGTAAATCATAGTTGGCTGGTTGCGTCATTAAATCCATTAAAATGCAAACCAATCGACAAGTTATTGTCTTAATCTTGACTTAGTATTACGTAACAAAAGTTTGTTAAAGCCAACTCTCCTCTCACGGTCTACTCTCATGTGCGTGCCATTAAACACCATCGAGCCAGCAGCCCATCACCTGTGATTGATCTCTGAGTGACAATCTTTATTTAGCCTTTGAGGTACTCAGCTCTCCTCTCTCCTCCTCCCCGTCAGCCCCCCTCCGGTCTCTTATCTGCTCCGGACTGTTTGTTTTTCCTTGTGCTGAGAAAGAGGGCCGATCGATGTCGTGAGTTATGAAATGACAGCGGCGCCGCTGAAGGCAGTCTCTCAAAACACTGCCACAGCAGACAGACTCTCATTTGCCCCCTTTTCCACCACCACAGATACACCACATTCATCACCCATCTCTGTCCATTAGCCGTGTGACCACTGTCCGTCTGCTCGGCCCAACAACTCTGACAGGTGGACTTCAGTGATATAATCCTTAATAGTCAGGTAAGGAACTTATTACTTCAAGGTAAAAGCTACAGTTGGCTGGTTAATGGATAAAGTAATACTCTACTTTTATTTAAACTTTATAATCATGTCGGACATCTCTTGTTTACGATACCATTTCTTTTGGTTATATAGAAGTCAATACGTAATTACATAATGATATAAAACATCTACTGTTATGTAGAATCTGTAAAGATGACAAGAACAATCAATTAAGTTCATTTGAAAAATGAGATTTTATTATTAATTCTTTGCAGGAAAGTCTCCTTCTCTATAAATTCAACCCAGAGGAAATGCTAGTCCTAGCTTAGCACAAGGACCAGAGAAAGAGAGAGAAAGTAAAAACTAGCCTACTTTAGGGTCCAATATGTCAGATTTAGGGGGGGTCTCTTTACAGAATATGGCAGAAATGGAATATAATCTGCATAACTATAATTTCATTAGTGTTTAATCGCTTGATTATGAATGTTTTTCAGACAAACGCTGGGTCTAGATAGAACCTTTAGCATGTTTCATGGCCGTCACAGCTTCTCCTTCATGCCAGGAATGAGAGGTAAGGTGGTTGCAATGAACAATTATGCCTGTAGATGCTACTAAATTCTACACACATCAGTCCAAAAGTTAAAAACTGATATGCTTTCCAACAACCGAGATGTACAAAGATGTTCGATGGGAAAAGGACATCTGAGATGGAGGACTTCTGTAATGAGTCTAAGCAAGAAGTGTCCCCCTTCTTCCAGTTTTTATCCTCTGTACTGGACATGATAATTATATTGTTTCTCCCAGTAAAACCGAAAATAGTCAGGTTTTTTCCAAATGTTAAGAGTATTCCTTTAACGCTGGATAAAGATTTTGTCGTCACTTATAAACTACAAGTTAGGCAAAGTAGATAGTGTCAGTGGTATCTGAAAACATACGTTTAACTACTTTGGTGGACGATTCAAGTCATTACAATATTAAAAAGGTACCCTGTGGAGTTTTTGACCACTAGTAGTGCTATAGAGGTTGGTCAGTCCTAAACGTTTTTTATTGAATGCCTTCCACTCGATATTTCCAGGCCAGAGAACAACATTCTCAATCACAACACACGTGATGATAAATTACCGTAGTTCTTGTTTTGCCTTTTTTTAAAGGAGTGATGCTTTTCTTTGCCACAGTAAGCCCAAAGCTCTCTGTCTTGATCTGTCAGGCCTATTAATTCTACAAATTTCAGATTAATTACACTGTTCAGTGACAGCAGAGTCACCAGACTGTTACTATGACTGCAGTGTGACTGTGTGGAAGAACTCAGTGGTCTTCAAATAGAGTTTCTCTCTTCGTCTCTTTCCTTTTATTCCTACAAACCAGAGCATGCAGTTTCTCTGCACAGACAAAATGCTGGATGCTAATCTATTATTAGTGACAGAATTCCCTCCTGTGCATCCCTGCCATTGCTTTGACCCAGTTTGGCCAGTCTCTGTTGGAGGGCTTAGCAAGCTTCCAATCTGTATGTGTGCTCTGTTAGGTGACACCAGAGGCATGCGTTAAAGCTATGTCAGTCCAAGATACCAAACCCTGATCAAAGTCACAAAAACACAACATTTTGATGTTGTTTGGCTTCCGTTACATGCCGTAGTTACACCACTGAAACAGGATGTTTGGGTATGATGCATGGAGGAACTGTACAAACCGAGTGGCACTAAGCACGGTTTAATACTTCAAGATCCAAGAAAGTTGGAGGCAGCAAACTCCGAGAGCAGTTATGGTGTATCACCATTCAAACAAACTCACATTAATGTAATAAATAATGCTCAAAGATTAGCCTTTTTTTTTTGCAGGAACAGTAAACAATAAAGACTAATATAGAAAAATAATTACAGAATCTAAATACATTGAATAGTTAAAAAATCATACTTTTGTATAATGAAATTAGAGATTATTAATGAAAAGGTGTTGTAATTTAAGGTCAATGGGCAACGAGGGATCAATGTTGCCTTCCCACATGGGAATTACCCATCCTGCACTCAATTTAGAAAAAAAAATTAACATTTTATAAAATATTAAGGGGATTTATTTTGAAAAATGAATAAATTCAATGACGTGGAAAATTCCATAAGAAGGTAAAATAAGACTTGCACCCGTGATTTATATGAGATACTCTGAGAAAAGAAAAAAGCCATCTAAAGAAAGAAAGAAAGAAAAAAAAAATAGAGTGATGACATCTCCAGAATATCTCTCAAATAATAAGACACTACCTGGCTATAAGACAAAGCCATTAAAGTTTAATACAGTCTAAAGCCATTTACACTGCGCAGAAAGTCTCCTCCTGTGACAACTGTCATTTTTCCATTTTATACAGGCAGATCGGAGGGCAGCTTTTGAAGTTGTACTCTGAGAAATGTCTGCCATCACTGGCGAGATGAGAAGTGACTGGAGAATTCTTAGATTTATTAACACTCTGTGAGCTGGTGTCATCTGAGATTACGCCCCCTATCCTTCACCGTTCCACCGGCATGTCAACCCGCCGAATTTCAATTTCCACCGGTAAGAGGATGGGAAGGCTCTGGCTGGCGACCCCTGCTCGTGACCCTGGGGTTTCACGATGGATGGGGGAGGTGGGAGGGGGGGACAGATACAGGATGCTCATGAATTAGGGATGACTTCAGCGGTGCGTTCAACTTTGGCCGTCCTGGCTGTATCGCCGCGGAGGATCTCGCTGATAAATGGGCATCAAGGGGAAGGAAGACTGCTCTTTTTCTGGTTAGGTATTCAGAGAAGCTCATGGTCAAATTTAGCCCCATTTAAGCCATGTTTAAAACATGCATCACTGCTGCTGGCACCTTGGATTCTGCACACTCATTGGCTGGTAAAAGGGCCCATGTAAGATTAAGCTGAGCATCTACATTTTGGGTATTTGCATGTATGTTTTAGGACTTCTGTGAGATGGAAGATATGCTTCCAAGACATTTTTATAACACACGTGAAAGCAAACCTATCACATTTTAAGATCCAGGCAAAGCCAGTAGTTAAGCTTGGAAGCTAGGAAAGAGTCTGGCATCCATCAAACAATTCCCAAAAGCTCTTCTCAAAGTATGAAGGAGCCAGTACAAGTTCTCCCAACTTCTGTTTTTTCTGAATTCTGTAGAGTTATTATCAGTGTGTTTAACTTCTTTCTGTTTTACAGTACACAGCTAATTGGGCACACTTGTTTGGCTGCTATGGCTACGTCACCTCTCACACGTGTTGTTCTTGCTATCTTCTCTGAGTGTCGGTGTATGCAGTGTACTCACTGTTCAGGCTTTCGCCATTTGATAACATGACCATCTTTCCACTACGTACATCTTAAAATCACACACCTCCTCTTCCAAACCAGCCCCATTCATTCATCTACCTGTGCTGTTTCAACCCTGCCCGCTTAACACCCCAACGATGTCATAAAAAGCCGTAGGGTGATTAACGACAGGGAGGTGGTTTGAGTCCCACCAGAGCTGTCCACAGCAGTCATGCCAGAAATGTGTTTAATCAAGCGACCGCACGAGATCTCCAAATGCTACACGGACCAGACGAACTGTTACGAAGATGACTGAATATACTGATCCATCTGAGATCAAAACTGCCACAGTATGTACAGTATATGTGTGTAAATATGTACTGACCATCCATTCAGAGATGATGATGTCCACCTTCTCCACAGGGAGCTTGATGTCTTCTATGCGGCCTTTGATCAGAGTGATCTTGTCCTCCAGCTGGTTGGACCTGGAGCCAGAGAAATTTAGAGAAATCACTCAGTACTCAACACACCAGTGAAGCAGTGGTTCAAGAGCGGGCATTGCAATCACTGCAAATCCCAGTTACGTCAATTCAATTCTGTCACATTAAAAGGAGAGATAATTGATTTTTTGGCCACTTGGTGGCAGAAGAACGACCTGTAAACACAACACTGACAACCTTCTAAAGTTGATATGGCGAATTTACAATATGCACTCTCCTTTTAGCTCTGGTCCAATCTCTACTAGCGCCTAAGGGAAATATATGATTGTTTAGCTCTTAAATTGTCTAATTACTAAATTTAGCATGGCAGTAGCTCACTCCATGGGGACCTGGTTAGGAACCAGAGGGGTGGTCTGGTCTAAATCCAGCACAGAACAGTCATTATGGAGAGTGGACCAGTAGCTGGAGAGGTGCCAGGTCACCTCCTGGATACTGGCATGGTGCCTTGAGCAAAGCACTGACCCCCCTCCAACTGTTCGGGGTGGTCAGATGACTCCGACTCTTCATATATTAACGTTACGGGTCCTGGTTTGTGCATGTGTGTATTTCAGACCTGTCTAGCATGTCCGAACCACTCCATGAAGCGACTGCATGGAGCACACCATGTTTGACTCGCTTAATCAACTGATATTAGCTGATTCATTGAATCAGGCACGTCTTGATTGGTTGGTTGGAAGGAAAACCTGCAGCCACAGACACACATTTCTATTCTAAATGCTCCACAATGTTCACCAGCTGGTCACAGCCTTTGTCTATCTGCTGCTTGGTGCTGGGCAGGTAGTGTATAGCGGTAGTTATATATAGTTTTTTTAAGAAAAAGAGCTACTAGAAATAGAGGTTGATAAGAGAGACCCAAAACACTAAAGTTATGGTCAGCAAAAACCAAAACAAGAAGAGTTAAGCCGTGGTTTTTCTGTAGGTTCTTCACTAGAGCGACCCCTTGTTATTATAGAAAAAGTGATGATGGACCTTTCTTTAAGTCACTCAGCCGCACACAACTGGTGCATAGATATATAATATATATATATTTTCTTATATATTAGGGCATTTTTTTTCTAAATGGTCAAGATCTGGAATTGACCATATTTATTTTCCAGGTATATTTCCAGCCTTAATTGTGAAACAGCGTGAAACAGGAGGAAAGTGTAACTGTGGGCCTGCAGAGGCGTCGGCCTCAGGTACTGTAAGATCAGTGCTGCTGTTTAAATGATCCTTCCTCTCAGACCGGCCAGTCTGGGTATCAATCTCTGTGAATATTCCATTATCATGACAGCTAATGTTACCGAGGACAGAACAATTACTCACAGCGGCCCAGAGTGCATTTCTGTGGCAGCGATCCTTATCTTGAACTGTCTTTCCCCCTCTCTGCTGCTCTGCTATCACCTCCTCCCAGAATCCAACACACACACACACCCCTCTTACCCCACCTCCTCCACCTTTCACAAGAGGGAAACACTGTAATCTCATTATTGGGGTAATTTAGAGGACAATGTCAGGACTCTGGGGAGAGAGTCAGTATCTGTGCGGCTTTGTAGGTGTGTGTGTGTGAGAGAGAGAGAAAGGAGGAAAAAAAACTGAACGTTTCATCATTGGAAACTAGTGTTTGCAGATAATTGCTGTCTTTTGATGGTAAATCTACATCTTTGTCATACAAATACAAATTATGAGTATTTTCTCCATAATTTGGGTATTCGGGTTCTTTTTGTTTGTTTGTTTGTTTCAGGAGATTCAGGCGACGTTAAAGGAGAAATGTTTAAGATACGAGCAGAATTACAGCTCATTCAGCGTTCATACATGGACGTGTCGTAACATAACGCTTTTCTGAAATGTTCCTGACCCCGCGTAGTAATATCTTTCATACGATCATGGTGGTTTTTAACACAGTGCCACGTGGTAGATCGGACGTCACGGGCATTCAGTGTTGATTTTCCATTTCTCTTAATCGTATTATGAATTGTAGACGGTGAAATCCCAACATTTCTTACAGTTGTGCCTTGAGAAAAGTTCTTGAACTGTTGGTGAACCTCAACCTAACCTCACTGGAGAATGTTTGTTTTGAGGACGCCCCTTTTTCTTTTTTTTAAAGATGTTTCTTTCGGGCCTTGTACTTCGACTGGGTTGAAAAGGATTTGTGAATCACTGCATTCTGTTTTTATTTTACACGTTACACAGCCCAGTGTCCTCATTTCGTTTTGGAATCGGTATGGTACGCTCTGTGTTGTAATACCACTTATTCCTCGAGGGGTGATAGTGAATCACTGTAGCGTTCAGTCTGTGCTCAGTCCAACGTTGAGGACGAAGAAGAAGTGAGCTGCAGAACAATGAACAGAGCTGCTGCTGAGGCCTGAGACGGCAGGTGAAGAGTGCGAGCTTCTCGAGCTCCGGAGTCACGCCGGTTCAAAAACTTCAATTTTAATCGTGTTTGTGGGATAATGAAAGAACAAACTTCCAACGCAAACATTCACATGCATTCATGTTGTGTGTGTTTACTGACAAAACGCTGTTTAGCATTCTTCCACCGAAGTATCGGCTGATAAACACCCACAAACCGATCTGACTATCTTTAGCTCATCTCACAATTAAAAGTTAAAATTCGCTCATCTTTGTAAAATATCTATTTTTTCCACCTTGTTGTCACATTTCAAAGCATTCTATTGGATAATCCATCAATTCCAGCCATTAAAAAAAAAAAACGTATTTAGACATTACCCATTAAGGAAGCGACTGTGAAGGAAGGAAGTCACATCTAGATTTTCATTTAAACTTTGCCGACGGAGTGGAGACAGGAGATGGATGCTCCTGCCTAACCAACAGGAGCCACTTTAATTACAATCCTGATATTAACATCAAGAGGAAGTGATGGACACACAAAGACCGGCCGCATGCGTGCACACACACACACACGCAGGAGAAGGGCTTTAAAATCACAACCCAAGCAAAGAACCCGAGGGCTGTGCGTCTGTTTCTGTATGTATACGTGTGTGTGCGTACATGTTTAAGTGTGTATAGGGGCTTACACGTCTTTCTTTAGTTGAATCTTCACCGCTGGCGAACCTGCGACACAGCTTGCATGCCAAAAACACACTCCAACAGCGAGTCAGTGGGCTGTAAAATTAAAACGTCGTTTTCCTTCAGCAGACCCCGTTGTTTTGCTTATACGACACTCTCTTACATAACGGTAATAATAGCAGTCATAATGGCCCCTAACTCAAAAAATGCATTTTAGAGACTCGGGGTGTGATGGAGGAAGTGGCTGCAGGTAGATGGAGGGACGGTGGAGGCTCTGGTGGAGGTAAATGACTCCACTGCGGCGAAGGAGCTGCTGGAAAACTGGAAACTCAGCAGCACCTGAAGATGGACTGCGGACTGAATTAAAAGGTACCAACAGGGGGTCATCTACATGTTTGGTTTTGTTGGTGTTGGTGTGTGTGTGTGTGTGTGCGGACCTTGGAACTGAAGCTACTGCAGGGGAAGAAGAGGCGAGGGGTGAATGAGTCAGAGCGCTGGTGTAAATTACGTGCATTACGGCCACGCGACTGACAGCAACTCTATTGAAGTCAACCAGCTGCAACAAATAAAAGGTGGCTGGAGGTCACAGAGACCTCTATACTCCGCACAATCCTCTGCAGCAAACGCAGGGAATACTGTGTCTCTCACCTGACTATGTCCATGGCCTGATAGATGATTTCTGATTGGTCGACTGCTATGACCTTCTTGGCCCCCGATCTGGCGGCGAACATGGACAGTATGCCGGTCCCGCAGCCCACGTCGAGCACGACCTGCAGGGCGAGAGATGAAGCGGTGGGAGGGCGGCTTTGAAAAAAAAATGAATTCTTCACAAATCATTGGTTTTTATAGTTCAAGAGAAGGTTTATGAAAAAAAGTTTGTTAACAAACGAGCAGAAAAATAGCTTTTGACCAAAGGATCAGATAGAGAAGAGTTTAGTGGGTGTAGTTTCAGGAGGAGCTGCGACACTGTAAAAAAGAAATATACTGACTTTTTTCTATATATGGAACATCTTCCATCTATAGTCAGCCTTTACTGGCCAACAGAAAGAGGTTTTGTTGCATCATCCATGTAGTATAGACAGAAGGAGGATAGCTTTGGTCAAATAATATAAGTTTTGAGACAAGGGTAGACGATAAGCTCTGTGACCATCAGCTGACCATCAAATTGGATTATGCTGATTTCTATCTATCTAAAATGGAGAAATAGGTTTGATGAGGTTCATATGCTGTGTGGAAACATGTAGGACAGCCTTGTTATTGATAGTTTACCATCTGAGGTGGACGTAAACAGGAGAGTCGAGGCTCGGAGCCACAAACATGTCGTTAGAAACATTTATTAAAACAAATGTTTACACCCACTTCTGCCCACAGTTCACGTACATGATGAATACATGACTGTGCGAACATAGATTTTCATTTCGGGTGCTGAATGTGTCTCATCAACCTCCTGAAAACAACATTTTTTGGACAGCGATGATGTGTTTTACAGTACGTGCTCTAAAAAATTCAAAGCATTACATTTCAGCCACGGATCATCACATCTGATGAGCTCCTTTAAGTTTAAGTGTTTCAACAGTAGACTGCATCCATGCGTTGTTTCTAAAGTTGTCTTATAATAAAAAGCGACTCAGCTGGTAACTGGAATTACATTCTCATGTTAATTCATTAAAAACGGTTGCGCATTGGAGATTGTACGTCTAAAACTACCAAGCGATCTCCGGCTGCTTTGGCTTCCACGCCTGTACGAACATCTGGAGTTCAAAGTCCAAATCAAATGGTGTGTATGTTCGGCATCATGGTCGTCTTCCATCCTTCCACACCTTCACTGATCGGACTGCTTCTTCTTTCACTCTAGCTATTATTTTGAATCCTCTCTATTTTCAGGTTCCCATAGGTTACACTTAATTTGTTCATCTTCGCCTCCGACTGGTGTTAAACGGCCGAGGCACAGCTGCGACGACTCTACACGCCTATATGTAACGCCGGGTTTTTATGTGCGTCTCTATTTAAGATAACTTCCCTGGAAGCGTCCCGCTGCCTTTACGGCTTCACAGAGGGTCGCCGACACACTTCTGACTCACACTTCCTTCCTCCATCTTTCTGCTGCTGCTGCTATCATCTTAACAAGAAGATCCCGTTTTGTTCTCCATCTACTGCTTCCTGTAGAAGGTGACACGTCGCCTCTTCTGCCTGAATGTTTTCGCTCTGACAGGGATAATGTACGTTCCCATCAACGCAGCCTGCCTCCCTCCTCTACAGCCTCATCCCAGCACTAACCAGCAGTCGCCCATATAATGGATGGTCATGATACAGGCCGCTGCTTCCTGCAACTAAAGGCAATGGAAAAGAGATTTTTTTTTTGGGGTGGGGGTTGTTATGGGCTTGGTGGTGGATTGCATGTGTCTGTTATCAGCACGCTGCAGTCGACATTTGCGGCGCTAATAAAAATCACACTGTGTTTTATATCAGACACCATCACCTTGTTAATTGTCCATCCTGCAAAACGCACGCGTCTATTTCTGTCAATGGGCTCGACTGTACATTAAACCAGCCACTGTATGCGTACGTCCATAAACAGGCATCGGTTTGCGTTTGTTCACCCGGCCTCACCTTGTCTTTGAACGCCTCGGGGTTGCGGTACATGAAGTCGCGGTAACTCTCCGTGCGCACTTTGTCCTGTGGAGAGAATATTCAAAAAATGAACAACGATACACGACAACACCAGAGCAAAAGACAGAAATCACATAAATTATTAAAACAAGGCCCCTCGGGCCTCTCGGGGGTTAAATCTAACCTCCAGATGATTTGTGCTCTACGACTTCTTGTATTACAATGCTTATGTTGTAAGGTGAATCCAACACCGGCCTTATCACGCCTCCGTTGGGGAAAAACAAATCTCGAGAGCGTGCCATGTAAAGCTTTTTTTTTCCACACAGGTGCAGATAACGGCAGATCAAAACAGACTGCAGAGAGGGGGGGTTGGGGGATTCTTACAGTTTTCAGAGCAAATCTACGGGATAAATACAACCGAGAGAGACCCTGATATTTTTCTAGCGGAGGTCAGGTCAGGACCCGCTAATTAACCTGCCAGTCAAATGTGCCCACAAACCCCCAGCGCCCCCCGCCTCCGGAGGAAAAGCTTCAGGATCTCAGTAACATGTGTTAGTGGAAGTGAGGACGTTTGATTTAATACATGGTTTAAACAGGATTTTTTTTCCAAGATATTTACACACAAAAGAAAGTTTTCCACTAGAAAGCCATTACAGCAACGTGACGGTGATGAGCAGAGAGTCATTCACTGCTAAGCTCTGATATTTGTGTCATTCAGCTGCGACACAGTCGTAAAGGGGAAACACACGTTTAAGCTACATCACAGCAGAGCAACAACAAAACCCAACAGCAGCAGAGAAAGAAAGGAGTAAGTAACATCTGCCAAATTTACAAGGAGGTCCAAATAACAAAGAATATTTGGAAACAACATTTATGGTTTCTTTGGTCTTGGAGATTGGAGACTTCTTCACCATACTGCAGGTCAGGGACATTACGAACACGCAATGTCACATGAAGAAGACCATGACTTTAGATAATACGCACATGATTTGGCCAACTGAGACTGCTGACGTCTCATATTAGCTTTGACTAAACTCAGCTGTTTGGACTTTGTGTCCCATCACTTACATTAGGACTGCACCTCATAACATTCATTGTACATACAAACATATGAGTACTGTTTTGAAGATGAGCTTAAAATGTCCGTTAAAGCAACACTGGGTGACTTTTCTACCATAAAGAAACAGATTTTTAAAACATTTTGATGCCACACTGACTGATGTTGTCTTTATCATTCATTCTGTGCCCTGCAGGCTTGTTTATGCACTATTTAACTTTGTGCTCCGGGTACGATCTCCCGTGTGTAGCACTTTACGGCACACGCCGCCAACTACTTCACTGATTTTAGTAAAACTAGATCATATTTTATGGAGAAAGTTTTTTCTGGTTTTCTCTTTGATGTCCTCCGCTTCAAACTGGGGATGGACAGTGAAGTAAACTGCTTCTTACTATAGCTGCCGTTAGCTTATGCTACCTCAGTTTGTCAGATGGGCTGCCCGGACTGTGAGCTCAGAACACCGTGTTAGTGTTTGTACCACGGCCGGGGTTTTTTTGGACCAATGGGAAGAAGAAGAAGAAGAGGAGGAAGTTTTCAGGTCTGTGAATGCTGGTGTCGTGCCAGAACCCGAGTTGTGGGCAATGTAACCAGGCTCAGCAGTAAATTTAGGGTTGGCGAGAGCCTGAAAGACAAGACGCCTGAGCTGGGCTTCTTGCTGTTGGACTAGTAAGTTTTGTTGTCCTTGCTTGATTTTTTGGCTGTTAGAAAAGTTGTCGACTCGCTAGTTTTTGATCAAAAGTAATGTAATCAGAAGAAATGCACGTGTAGAGCTGTCCATATTTACCACAGTGGGATTGAAAAGTGGAACTGTGGGTGCTAAATTGCAATAATTTCTACCTAATGTTGCTCTCAGACGATGTTCTTTAGAATGAAGACTATAATTAAACACTGATTGGCCAGAATCCGTTTTTTATTAATCATTAATAATTTTGTCACCAACAAAGAAAAAGTTGATTAATTTTAAACAAACACGATGTATATCGGACTGCCCTCTCTCATAAACACACAGTGTGCGTCAGAGGTGATGCGCTCGACGCCGACCTGTGAAAAGAGTTTGACCGCGTTCCACCGCAAAGCTCCTCGGTCACGTGCTCTCGGCCTGCTCCCTCCTGAGGCTCTGATGGAGTTTACAGCCTGACGCACACACACATGACGCAAAACTTAACAGCGCTTAGCACCAATCAGGACAGCCAACAGGAATATGTCTAAGCACTGCGGTAAGTAGAACAGGAAGGGAGGAGACACACACACACACACACACACACTCAATCCCCTCGGCTTGCTGGCACTTTTAGCGCTTCAGCAGTGTAAAAATTAATTTCCATGTTTCGAGCATTCGCCGCGCATGCTGGCGTCTCGCATGAGAGCTCAGCGCTTATTGCTGATTTGTCACTTTTGAGAAAGTGTCTCGTCCTCGGTATCAACGCGCGCACAAAGATGATCGCTTTCATTTACGCGCTACATCGAAATCTTTCGGCCAAGACGCACGCTGATGAGCACACTTTTGCTCTGCAGAGATTGCTGGGAGCGACTCACAAAACTGTAATGAGACCTGGTCAGTGTGTGTCGTCTGTGTGCGTGTGTGTTTGCATAACTCAGACCTTCAGCATCTCCTCGTGGATGCCATAATGGCCGTAGGAGCTGAAGTAGGCCTCGTCCTCGTCCTCTCGGAGCTCGGCCACGGCGCCCAGTTGACCGGGCTTGCTGGTTTCTGCGTTCAGCACCAGACCCTGAGCCAGCAGCCTGAAAGGAAGAGCGAGTGAGATCTGAATTTAACTTGTCATATTAGGCTGCGAGACAAAATGCAGCGACCGGAGAGCAGAAAAGCACACACAACCTTCATGCAGGACGTAGCAGTAAATGGAGGAGATGGGAGGCATCCATCTTTTTAACTCTCTTCCACCCCCCCCCTCCACCTCACTCTTTCTGTAATTTTCCCTTATTGCCCCCTCCCTCCCCACCTCCCCTCCTCACTTTAACCTCCATGCTGCAGTGGAATTTTCCCTTCCCTTTTTTTTATCTTTCCCCTTCCTCCAAACTTCTTCCACAAGGTACCCGAGTTGATGCTTCTGCTATACTGGGTTCACTGTGTCCCCCTACTGGCTGCAGGAGGGTAGTGCAGCAAGTAAAGCAACACACTGAGCACACTGCGAGCTCTCAAGAACGTGAAAAGAAAAAAAAAATTACCCGAGACTGACAAGAAATCAACAATTAGAACCTCAACACATGTAGATTATATTAAAAAAGTGACTATAGAAGCGCCACTGACTTGAGTTTGTGCAGGTCGTCCATGGCTCTGGCCAGCGCCTCCTCTGAAAGACGGGCTCTCTCCTCTGCGGCCTGCGCCCTCTGCAGCAGTGCATCATGGGACTCGGCCCCGGACGACTGGCATGTCGGACGACTGGACCCTTCACAGCCGCAGAGCTCCTCGGGGTCTGCCAACACAGAGAAGGGGAGACGGACAGAAATGTAAAACATGCAGGCTGGACATGAAGACTTGCTGTTTAGTGGGGGGATGTTTCGAGTTTGTCTTTTTGTATTCATGCACTGCATGTTTTCTGGATTTTTTTATCTTTATGCACTTGCACTTACCCACAAGGCGTCCAGTGCGGTTTCACAAAACATAATCACAAATTTTCAGGCAGATAAAAATGCAGCACAAGCTCAAATGTCAGTTACAAACATCATCAGACATCAGGGGTTTCTCTCCAAAGCCGCCGATTTGCTCGGCCGCTCAACGTCAATTTCTACTGCCAGAACGACGCAGCCGAGAGACCGAGGGCTGCGGGCTGAAAAAGCACGTCAACTCCTGCTTCTTCTCAACCAGGTAATCTGTCACTCCGCTGACACTCTCTGCAGCTACACGCTCCTCGTCTGAGCGGGATTGCGGGAAACTTATCATCGACTGCGGTATAAGCGGCTGAAGCTGAAGCTGACTGAGAGACAGCAACTACACCAGAGCAATGACAAATACAAAATTTAACAAGGAACACAGAATGAGTCAATTTGTTAATGTAATCATCGTTCTGTGCTGTTAAGGCGACATTCTGAAGGTCCAAACATAAAGCACGGGGACCAAAACTGGGACAGCCAAGATTTGTTGATGGTGTTAAAGTTGCATTTCTCGTGAACAGAACACTTTGGCCAGACAGAATAGACTAAAATAAAAACTTTTTACATACATAGGCCTGAAAAATACAACCACGCACACACACACAGGAGGTGAACTAACACCTCTCCAGCTACCGGTCCACCCTCCACACTTTGGTCCATGCTGGACTTGAACCGGCCTCCCTCCGGTTGACAAACAGGATGGCAGATCGGGCCGTCCTTGTTACTGTTTTAAACTTCTGTTAGTGGTCATGATTCATGGGCAGTTCCACCATCGGTACAGTAGGTAAAGTAACGTGACGTGTCCTCTGTCAGGTGCTCGTGAGATCACTGAACAGCATCTGGAACTTGTCAGAGTTTTGCGGAGCTGAATCCGACAACCTGACGAGCACATCCACCTTTCAGAGTGCAGAGGTGAGAAAGAAGTACGGATTTAAACTTCTCTTTTTTTTAATTCTTCACACAACCACTTCTGTCACTTTCAGCGCACAACCGAGTGCAACACCATAAACACTTTCCACTAACCTGAAGTGTGCATCCTTATCCCCATTTCTACTATTCAGCACTTCCCCTCTCTACGATGACCCTTTACAACTCTTTCAACTGGATCAGAGCCGAGACCCGAGACAAACTCATAACGAGTGGCAGCCTGCTGCACGTGAGTGTCTGAATCTGTTGTGGGGAGTTAGAGGCCGATCCATGAGGTGCTTTGGACATCTGAGAACAGACATAGCTGCTGAGATTGTAAAATTAAAAACAAAGTTATGAGTGGCTGTACCTGTCTGCAGCAGGGGGTCGTCCTGTTGGACCGGTCGCAGGAAGTCTTCACTCTCCCAGGGTAAGGGAGCGTCTGGCAGCCCCGTCAGACACGACGCGTCACATTTCTATGAACAGATTTGTTTAGAAAGGAAATCCAAAACTGCGCATCAACTCCACCATCAACTGGCGGACAGTAAAGTAAACTGCTTCCAACTGTAGCTGCTGTTAGCCCAGTTAGTTAGCTGTGCTGCCCGGACTGTGAGCTCAGAGCTCAGGATCCAGCGCTGCGGCGAGAACGGAGGTTTTTCCAATCATTTGAGTTGGGGTCGTCCGTTTCGGCTCCGGCGGTCCACACCGCGGGGGTGTCAGAGAAAAACAGCTCTACCTTTTGGCAGAGAAGTTAACCCAGATCCAAGTTTTGGAAAAAACAGAGCCCGACGTCACCCTCCAAACTCAGATTGGTCAAACCTCCGCCTGAAATGTCTCTGAAACTGAGACTATCCAGGTGGATTCATGGACTGAACTCTGATACTCTACCTGTGTGTGTGTGTTCTGGCTTGGTTTATTTCATGTAAGTGGGCAACATGGCCGGGCTCAACACAGGTAAAGCATGACAGAGGAGAAGCCTGAGCAAGAGGCCAACAGACAAGAGCACGGTACTCACTGTTGACCGTATGAAGTTGATCATCTTGATGTAACCGTAGTCATCTAAATCTAAAAAGAGGAAAAGAAAAGGAGGCTCAGCTATGTCAACAAACCGACTGACCGCCTGGCTCCTCATCGGTTTCTACTTACTGTGTCTTCTTATCACGTCTACGAGGTTGAGCTGATGTTCAGCTGCGCAGTGCTGCAGGGTGGCAGACACAGAGCTCAGCAACCTGAAACACAGAAAAACACTTGTTGTTTTTTTGCCGTACGTCACAGTCCTCGGGCAGAGAGAGGACAGTAACGAAGTTTGAGTTTCTCGCCATGTGAAACGCAATGTGAAAAATAATCAACCAATCAACCACAGAGAGATGACACAGAAATCATAACCTCCATGGCAACGGTAACAGCACACACGCCACCCTGGGGCACAACGAAGATGTTTTTTTTTTTTCTGTGGAAGATGAGTCAGAGAAATCCTTGATTGGATAAATTTGAACTTTTGTCCTGATCTGCTGGTTTGCTTGAAATGAGGAGGAAAGAAAGCTCTTTAAAAAGACCACCTCCACCCTGGCCGACCTCTTCCACCGCCTGCATCAGCAGTTCCAGCTTCTGCCCTCTGGGAGGATGCATACAGTCCCCCTAGGCGGTTTGTTTTTCTGAGTTTAGGGGGAATCAGTTTTTTAAAAAGTTTTTTGTGCAAACACATCTCAGAACTTTACAGCACGGATAGATTTTGTCACATGCAGCATTTTCCAACGTCCTCTGAATATTTCAGTTGCTTTTCTGCGTCATGTACTCGGGTAGATTGTTTCAAATCAGGAAATTTGGCACAAGTACCAAAACGTATCCAAACGGTGACTCAGCATCATGAATTGTTTTATCAACTGAAGGTCATAAAAATACTAAATACTCAGCCTGACCAGCCATATGAAGGCAACAAACGTGAGGCTCTTATTACCATTTATGACAGTAAAGGTGTGCAGTGCGACGTCATCTCACCTGTCACAGAACAGACAGGTAACCTGCTGTCTGTCCTCCTCCTCCTCCTCCTCATCCATGCACTGCCACTGCTCTTCATCATCATCATCACCAAAGTCATCATCACCGTCAGACAGCTCGGGCATCTCCTCAGCGGCTCCATCACCGTCTGTCCGAACAAAACCTCGTTACAGCCTCAGGTAAACATGAATCAGCGTCAGCGCCTTTAAACCGTTACAAGTACACGCGCAGTAGAAATGATCTCCCGCCAAAAAATAAAACACTTTTATTTCATTTTCAGGGTTTAAATTGGAGATTTGCTGCACTCACGTGGGTCTGTGTACTCTGCCATGTTGTCGTCTTGGTTTCACTGGACTTCCTGGTGACGTTTGGTGACGTAAAAATAAGGGCGGGGCGGTAGAGGCTGAGGGGGTGCACTTCCAGGTGACCGCCACCAGATGTCGCCAAAGCTCAATTAATGACACACCTGCGACCCCCGTCACATACAGATCCACTTCACACATTCTTTTCTGCGGTAATAATAATAATTTTAATCTTTAATTTAATTATAATTTGAGGATGTGTTGATAACAAACTTTATTTGCTTACAGGTAAAAAAAAATAATTTAAAAAATGTCTGGTTTTGTTCATTTCAAGCCACACAAATACTCTTTTTTTGTACAAAAACTCTTAATAAATGACTCTTAATAAACAATAAACCTGACTAATAAGGGTTTAGACTTTTAAACCCGACCCACCTGTGATCTAGTCAGCACAAATCCGATAATAAATTACAGTGGTCTGATTTTGAGGGGAAATGTGTATAAAATGATGCTCAATTCAACGAAAGGTTGCAGACATAAAAACTATTGTGGCACTCTACATCATACACTTTGGAAATAATGTTATATAAAGTGACTGAGGTACATTTGAACTATTTGTTTCTCTGGTACAGTTGACGCAGAAACAGATTATTTACTGACTAATTTAATTTCATTTTCAAAATTTGGTGGGTGGGCCTTTCGTCCCATGGATTATCGTGCTCTATGTTTGCGCTATAATCTTCAAATTAAGGTTCTTCTTGTTTGCCTTTACGCCGTGTAATGTCAAAAATATAAATATACCATAGACAGGCAGATAGAAACAGACAGACGAGGCTAAGTTACAACCACAGACCCTTTAGACTTTAATACTTAATACTAATACTGAAAACAGCTACCTGATGTGCCTGAAAAACAACAGTAAAGTTGCATACAACCAAAACAAAGAGCTGAAAGACACTAAAACACTAAAGGTGGAGTCAGCTTTGAAGTCACTATGACTGACCTCATTCTGGCACGCCATTGTTGATTATAACAGTTTTACAGCGCTGAATATTCTCCTCTGGTGTAATGGTGCAACCACAAGTTTGAATATTTCTCTTCACTTCAAAGTGTTAAGACTAAACGCTCTGTGTGGAGGCATGGTGACTTTGAAGCTGTTATGGTGACATCAAATTTAAGACATGTAGACTGGGGGATTAATAATTCTGGCATTTTATTGTCTTTTTACACAAACACAGTGAATTAAAATTTCTTTATTGTGGAGCTAAATTCATCCAGAAAAACATTTCACTCAAGCAGACACAGGCTGTAAGACTGTTGCCAGTTGATGCCTTTGTTCCGGAGCTGCAGGTGTCTAATACGGGATCTGAGCCGCTGTTATAAGCGGGAGAGGTGGGGGGGGGACGCGCCTCCTGTCCGGGGCTGAACGTCACTGAGGGGCCGCTCACTTCCTGCGGCGCGAGGCGGCTCCCTTCTTGCTGCTGCAGAGCGCAAAATGCAAAAACAGAGTCATACCTGTGCAGTGAATCTTCATGGAGGCTCATTCAGTGTAGGCTCATTATGCAGAATACAGACCAAAGAATATTATATAATATAATATTATTTTCATTGTTGTATGTTTACTATTAAGGTTTGTCTGTGCACTTAAACATCTGGAATGATGCAGAGTTTCTTTGATATGGCCGCGCCGTGTAAATGTGTATGAATGGTTAGCTCCTAAAAACTGATGAGCAGTTGGCACCTTGCATGGTATGAATGTGTATGAATGTGTGTCGGAAGACTAGAAAGGCGCTATGTGAGTACATTTACCGCGTTGATGAGGAGTTACTTACTGTTTCTGCAGCTCATCGATGCGGTTTCTGAGAGAGATCACCTGTTTGAAACAGACACAGTAGATATTTCACCTGAACACTTCCAGGACTTTCAGATTCTCTGGTTAAAGCTGCAACATGTCACTTTTTTTTCCACATTAAAACACCAGTATTTCAAGTTCAAGTCTTAAAACTGGATGTGATCTGCCATGGAGAATATGGACGTGACAGGACGTCAAAGAAAAGTGAAGTGTTGCAGGCAGATGTGTCACTGCCGATCAAGCAAACAGGAAAGGTTTTGATGAACATGAACCAAACGAGATCACAACATCACCACCGACGAGATAAATACATGGCAGACAGCCATATTTGTTGTGGAAATCACACTCAGAATAATAATGAGAACTCATCAATGTTAGAATATCTCATAAAAAAAGACAATCCGGCTGGTACGCAGCATTTCACGCAGCACTGACCTCGTATCTCTGTCTCTTGAGCTTCTCGCAGTGGTCGTATTTAATTGCCTCCAGGTTCTGCAGCCACTCCCACAGCTCTTTTGCCTTTTCCCTGAAAAAAACACAATCCAGAAACCAAACCTTCAATGAGAAACACACTGCTTCTGCATCAGAAAAAAATCCAGAATTGCCTCATTTCATCTGCTAATATGCTTTCCTCTAAAAGTTACATGAAATTATTACGCTCACTGACACTTATTCTCTTGAGTAAAATGCCCAAAGCCGGTAGGACATGCAGAATACATTAATTACATTACAATCTGATGTAATCAAGGCAGTGACTACAGGTTGGTAGGAGAAAAAAATCATGAAACTTGACCAGTGCATTTGTTAAATTAAGATAATTATTAAGTTTTCTTGTACCACTCAGTGTTGCTTTCTCCTCCTGTGTGTTACCTCAGATTGTCCTCGGTGAAGTTTTCGATGTCCAGGGGTTTGCATCTCTCTGCCATGATCTTCTTCTTCTTTTCTCTTTCAGTCTGCTTCTTGGCTCTCTTATGGTCAGTCTAGAAAAGTCGAACTAGTTTAAACTCCGTGTCTTCACAAACACACGACATGTTACCAGTCGTCAAAGCAACAAAAAGGGAAAGAAAAACCTACCCTCTGCAGGATGCCGCTGTAGTTGGATCCCATGTTGGTCAACGCCATCTTCTTCTTGGCGTCATCCTCGGCCTTCCTGTGAGCGTCGGCATTCTCCTTTCTCTGTCGCTCAGCCTGCAGAATTCATTTTCAAACATCACAGAACAATCATCGAACTCATCCAAGACTAAAAGACTGACTCAACTTTGCCGCAGTGATGTAAAAATGTACTGAAGGTGTGGTCAGTGGTACAACACACTTGAAACTCCAAAAAGAGTTCAGTGACTCGTGTTTTCTAAGGTCAGAAGCTCTTACTTAGGTGACTTAGGTTATGCAAAACACGTCTCTAGAGTGGAAAGAATCAAAGGGATGAAGTTACTGCGATGTTTCAATAGAAGCAGAAGCCGTGTACCTCCCGCCTGGCCTGCCGCTCTTTATCCTTCTCAGCACGAACCCTCTGCTGCTCGGCTCGCTCAGCACGGCGTTTCTCCTGGAAATCAAAAGACGATGCTTCAGCGCTTTCTGCCAAGTGCAGAGCTAATGCTTTAATAGTCATGTATAATGTATTTTTTATTATTATTATTATTATAATTGGGTAAAATCTCACAATTCTCTCTTTGAGAGCAATGAGCTCCTCCTCCTCCTTCTTCCTGCATTCAAAGTGAGCATCGATCAGCGACTGCAGCTCATACAGGTCTTTGTTTTGACGTTTCTTCTGGATGTCCTGTAAGAACGAGACAGCAGTTAGAGACTAACATGACAGAGGTTTCTGTCAGGAATGCCGGACCACTGGGAGGAGGAGGAGGAGGAGGAGGAGGTTTTCAGGCCAAGGGTTGGAAGGGCCAAGTGGAAGACCAAGAATACTGGCACGGAGCGGTGCTGAAATGAGCACAAGAACCGGAAAGCAGGCGATCGGGCAGTGGAACGATGCCCAGCAGCCTCCCAGTGAACATGGTTGGACCAAACGCAGCCTCTAAGACTGATGGAGGCAAATATGACAACAGGGAACACAGCACCAAGATGAATGACAGCAGCTACATGCAATATTTTCAGATCTAACTCAGTGAATTAAGGATTTACTCAACCAAACCAGAGTTGGCGAGACTAACCAAGATGGTTTTGGTTAGATTGATCTTATTTTGAGTTAATAAAACACTTTCTAACAACCTGAAATTACAGATCACCACTTGAGGTACAAAGTGGTACTATGAAACAGGAGTTGAAGTTAGCTAACAATCTTACATCTTGCACCTTAAGTGGAATACATGTGTACCGAATTCGGTCTTAACTGCCCACAAGGAAGCCAGGCCTACACATCTTTCCCTGGATGAATGAAAAACAAGTCAACTTACATCAAAGTCTACTTTCTCGCCTTCAGGCAGCTTCGGAACACTTGGTCTGTTCAAGGAAATCCACGTTATAACAACATGTAACTTAAAGGTGCCAGCAATTATGGCTACAGTGATAAATGTACTCACTTGAACCTTGGCTTTTCTTCTTGCGGTTTTTAGGTGTCACAGCAGTGACAGGAAGAGAAGATAGAGATATAAAACTGTTAGAATACGAATACAGAGAGCGACAAAGGCTAAAATATTTCTGGTTAATCAGGGGGAGAGCCATGTGGACAAGCTGAGTTACATCTGAGGGCTGCAAGTTGTTTCAGATCAAAGTCGTTGGAGTGAGTCTCAATGTAGCAACACTTTTCATATCAGTGTCTGTTTTAAGTGCTGTAAGTACACAGTGTTACCTGATCTTTATATATCACCATGTTAATTTTTTTGTGCATTAGTGTGTAAATCAAACCAATATAATCGGAAACATTTGGCTCATCGGGATCAGTACGTTGTGCGCCGTAAAACTATTTAATAGTGGAATTTAATTTTACGAACATACTTCATTGCACACTTTTCACAACAGGGAGTTTGACAGTGTGATTACTGTTAATTGATGCGCATGGTAAAAACACAAGTGGGATTTTTAACAGAAACAATTAACAATAATAATAAGTCTGTTATTAGCTTTTTTTTTAATGTTTTTTTTTTTTTTTATGGGACCCTCACACTAAAAAACACAAAAGACAGACAACACGGGAAGAAAACGCAAGCAGAGAAAACAGCGACTCAGCCGGAAATACAAACTACCATCTTGATCTCCCTCCTCCCCTGGCAGGACACATTCATGCAAAAAAGAGAAGAAGCAGAGATGAGCAGGTGGGCTCGTAACCATCGCTCAGCATTTCTCAGTCCTTCACCCTGTTCCTCCACGTTGACGAGAGACTAAAGCGAAACTGATCAAATTCTTGCCTTTCCCTCGAGGTAACAAAGAAATGCATGAAGTTTTGAAATAGTCATGTGTGAAAGATCCCATGTCCAACAGGGCAAACAGAAATGACGTCCAATCAGAAGAACAGAGAAGAATTCAAATCAACATACCTTCCTCTTCATAGGCCTCTGCATGCAGCAAGCGTCCAAAGCAAGAGCAGAACAGACATCATTAGTGGTCGGACTGGGCAGCCTGTTCATGTCCTCTTTACAGTGCACAGCTTAAGAAGCGCATTTACAAAATTGGGGTGTTCATATTATTATTGTACAGTATAGGCAACCGCTGCAGAGGTCTCATGTCATGTCATGCATTAATTCTGCATTAACACGGCAGGCGGCTTTTACTTTCCTCAGTTGTGTTCCCTCTCTCTGCATATTAATTATTATTATTAATTATTAGGGTTAGGGTTAGGGTTAGGACATTCATATGAACTTCTTTAAAAAGATTAACGTTTCCTAAACAATAGTCTTTATTAGTCTATAACACTGTGTGTGAGGTTTAGTGCCATCTAGCGGTGTAGTTGCTAACTGCAACAAACTATTAATTACGGTTTAAATAGGACAGATGTATGTAATGTTACATTGTTATACCTCCATCAAAGCGCGTGCTTTTGACTAGCGACCGTGGTTACCATCTCGCCTTTAACGCCGACAGAAACAAGTTAAATCTTCCATACTAGTGGTCAACAATTGCTTCATTTTCAGCAAGCATACAGTAAAGACTGGGACCTCTGCAGCGACTCCATCTGTGTGAAACAGTTTTCGGATCATAAAAGTATTTCAACAAACTTGGACAATGAGTGTGATTTGCTTTGCATGAAAACACCCCAACGTAAATGCTTCAGAGCAGTTTGCCAGTCTCACTTTTCATCTACATGGAAAGAAACAAGCTAAACATGGACTGAAGGGAGGCAAAGAAACAGCTTTTACATGAAATTACCCGTCATCCTTTCTGCTAAAGCTTTCCAATTTGACACAAGTTTGCCAAAAAAAATGCAAACAATGGCCATAATCATTAACAACAAAATAAGAACATCAATAGAAGGCAATGGATGACACGGGGTAGTTGATCCATGTAAAAGACAGCTGATTTTCTTCTCTTCTTTTTCAACATTTATATGTACAGCTCATATTCAAAACACACATTTGACACTGGAACAGGACAAAATGTTGATTGTGTGTCAGCTAACACTGATGGTGATGTGATGTGATGTGATAACTGTGGACATTTTTTTTTTTTTTTTTAAAGCAAAGCCCAAATGTTTGCTGCAGTGCACTCTTCGAGGGTTCTTCGAGGAGCCCGAAGACACCAAAAAAAAAAAAAGCACTTTAGTTTTCTTCGTTGGAACAAAACTAAAGTGCAACACACACTGGCCTTGTCATGCCACACCGATCCAGTGAAGTGAATGTGACAAAAACGAGAGCTGACGCTGGGGATTAGGGCAGTGTCTTGATGCTGATGCTGCAGGTCTTTGGCTGTGTTATAAACTGCTGGTGTTCGTTGCCTCGATAGTGGGCTGCGGTGATGATTTTGCCATCTTCAGCAGTTGGGTTGCACCATTTTGAGGGTGGTGCAAGTGGAAAGGCAGTGAGTTGTTAAAATCAAAAGTGTTTATCGTGTTGGAAGCGTGAATGTGCTCAGCAAATAGCCAGTGGCAATATGGTGACAATCTTGTGTACAGTGAAAAGTTTGACCCAAGGGTGGAACTAGAAGAAAAGTCATGGATTGGATTAATGGCACCCTACCAAAATTTTGATGGTGGCTCGTTGGTCCGTGGTGTCATAGAAAAGGCCAGGGGTCACCAAAAAAACATTGGGATTTGTTTTCTGGGGATCTTGAACAACCACATCAGAAATTTCAAGACAGATGTGGCTCTAAACAAAGAAGAGTCATGTATTCAAGAAATCATAAGAAAGTATTCTCTGGCTGAGTATTTTACATTGTTGGGGACAGATGGACGTCCCATCAATAGGTTATGTCACTATGGTAACAGTCCAAAAAGGCGTCTATGATAAAGCTTTGTTAAGGTTCATGATACCTCAGTGTCGGGCTACTTCAAGGAACCCTTGTGTTTGGTATCTGAAGAACACCTGAAGGATTTTCTTGGATCAACAGATGATTATGGAAAGAGCCAGTGTCTTCTACAGTAGAAATGGAATATTAACCCTCATCTCCGTGATTACCCGGGCCAAGATGTCATCTCTCTTTACAGTACGGTTCATGCTGATCTCCTGCTCAAACACAAACCCCAGCGGTGAGTAATAACAGACTGACAGTGACCTGGAATAAACCCGAGTCTGAGGTTGGTCTAACTTTGCAACATTGGTTCTTATTTTAACATCGGTCTGCTTTGGTATGAAAGGTGAACATGGATCTCTCTACTTTATTATATATATTATTCTGTTGTACTGGTAAAAGTTGTACAGTACTTGAGTAAATGTACTTGCTTATATAACACCACTGGGGTAGATGCTGGTAGTGAATTGAAGCTCTCTGAACCATTAATTTGGCTTAATTAGCTGAATTCGTTCAATGTTTTAAGGTCAAACCGCTCCAAACTGTGCAGCTGCTATGCTGCTATGCTGCAGCTAAATTTAGCTAGATAACATGTGGCTTTTGTGTTTGTTGTTTTGTTTTGTCCAAAGGATTAAAACCATCTGTTCCTGCTGGGAATGCATCCTGGCACAAATTCTTAACTCGCTCTGCAGATTTACAACTTTGTGGACAGAGGGAAGGGCTAAAGGGAAGCTAAAGGGGAACTAGATGGTGGAACTAGAAGGTGAACTGCAAAAATATCAAACCTGACGAGACAACTGACTCGCGAGCCTTCAAGTTTTCTTTTATTTATAACAAGTGGAAAGAAATCTGCCAGTAGGGTGTGATATACAGGTGTAATGCCAATGACTCAACCAGGGAACAGATGATACGACTTTTGACTGGAGAAAGAAAAATATCTCCACACACTGGCAGATTTCTGTCACTGCATCAAGGAAAAGACCCGTTTTAGCATGATTCGAGGTATGTTTCTACTCTTTTCTAGCTTTCCCTGATGATTTCACATCACTTTGTTCCAACAGTAGACTAATGCCTAATTTATAGGTAAAAATGCATCTCAGTTAAGAGAAAAACAGCATTATATTTTCCAAGTTCAATGCCATCTTTTTAATATTAAACTTATTTACAAGGGACTTTTTACTCCTCTTTTGCCAAAACACTAACAGTTGCACGGTTCCAATAATTTTCTTTGCTGCAGGCTTTATTGTAACTGCAATGGTATCGTTAGCTAACGCAACCAAATAATACAATTGAGCAGCTTTACAGTCAACACTGACAGTTCAAATCTAATGTTAAAGAATTTTTATTGTCAGAAAAATAGTAAAGCTAGCAAAACCCCTCAAATCATCCCTCACTGTCTTTAAGACTCAATAGTTTGACTTGTCAGGCAGGATATGTTTTGCAGGATTTTCTACCCTATGGAGCGCTAAATGTCCTGCAGGAGAAAGGTGAACGGACTGCCCATGCCACATACCTTCCTCCTCATGAACCACCTGTTGCACCACCTCTGGCTCTGGCTCTGGTTCTGGTTCTGGTTCAGGCTCTACCTCTGGCTCTGCTTCTACCTGGGCCTCCGCCTCAGGGGCTATTTCTACTTCTACTTCCTCCTCCTGGTCTACGGGCACGCAGCATGCACCAAACCGCCGTGAAGAGGGTGGGTGTTGGAGAAGGCCGTTAATGAAGACCACAGACATGACAGAGCCATTAGAAACCAAAAGTGAGAGATTACTTTAGTAACAGTGAGGACGGATGGATGAGCGACGGACAGAGCTGCTGGGGAGAGAGAAACACATGATGATGAGAGATGGTCAGTTGACCTTTCACATAGAAGCCATATTGAACTGTTTTGGTGGAAAACTACCTGAAGAGCAGCCAGTTGTAAACAATATTTAAAAAATCTATTTTTCTTCAATTATCTTGATGATACTTGATACTTTTCAAATGTTATTATTAAGGTTTAACTTCCAATAATAAGTAGAAGCTAATTTATCTATATATATATGTCTAAATATAGATAGTAAATCCAGTTTGATCTTTAATGTACAGAAAGACAAACAATAGAGACCCACAATAAGATTTAATTGAGTTACAAGCTTGTGGCCGCTAGACTAGCCACTTGAAATCCGTTGTTGTGCTTCATCATAATGTGAGTTGAATAAGTTGTACGAGAGCCTTCCAGGTAGTTTTCCACTTCCACTGTTAAAAATATGGCCGTTGTGTGAATGAGGTCAATGACAGTTGCACTGATGTGACAGTAACAGATGACTGTAAACATGTCACATGCCACGAAGAAGAAATGTAGAGAGCCCGGAGGCTCAAACACATTTTTTTCTCAACCATGTGATTCAAAACATCACTCAGTCACCCTTAATTTAGAAATGTTTGACTGACAGCTGGGTGTTAGTTAGCTCTACCCTACACATGTACAGACAGCTGAATATAATAATATAATAAAAAAAAACATGATAAATAAATAATATAAATAATAAATAATATAATTAAAATATTGTACAAGATGATCTAAAGCATCGAGGCAGATGTTTTGTCTGACTGTTTATCATCTATTACACTGCTGACGTTAGTGTCTCCTGGATAAAAAGCAGGTGTCAGTGTCAAACACTTCAAATTACGGGTGAAACCAGGCGGCTGGCGAATTAGTACAGTGGAGAAAAGTCTGAAAATGTGGAATCGATTCGGTCGTCTTTACCTTCCTCTTCAGATTTGGAAAAAAAAAAAAAACGAGGCATAAAATGGGACAACAGAAACAAATATAACATGGCGTCATTTTATTATTACATTTAAATCATTTCTAAGCTCGTATATTTAAGAGTTTAGTCACGTGTTAGAAAATATATATTTAACATACATTTTAATATTTGGTTTCAAATACATACAAACATATATGTTAAGAAAATAATCATGGAGTGCATTTGAAATATATATTTCCATTGTGTGGACTATTATATAACGTAACATTTCAGGATAAAAGAAAGAGGAGAATGAAAATGACCTCCATAATATTTCATTGTTATATATAACATATATGTTTTAGTATAGTATTTGTATATATATATATAAATTATAGTGTTATTATTAGTTTATCCTAAAGTAAAAGCTATACTTGGATGTGATTATAAATATTAGGTATTCCAAAATTAAAGAATTAAGTTGTAACAAAGTTGCATGTACTTTATAATAAAGCATCTTTTTAACTTTGTGAATGTAAATTTTAGTGTTAGACTAAAGAAATATTTTCATTTCATCAAGGTTTAAACCCGAGCCCTAAACCATAAATATAATTTGAGAAAAAAAATGATCAATTTAGGTGTAACTAATTATTTATTTAAGTTCATCCAAAGGATCATAATTTCAGTGCGTGTAATAAACAGAACAAAACAAGTGGTTTCCACTTACCCTCGACATGTTGCCTGAAATATTAAAGATAAGACATTCAGAAAAATCAATCAGACACGAAATCTCAGCCGACTTCTCTGCATCAGGTTGTGTTTAAAAGAGATGAAACAACATCAGGCAGGATGGCGCGCTGCTGTTGTTATTGACAGTGTGGGATTCACTTACACTTCCTCGGTGTCAGACATGGTGACAGCAGACTTCACACCTGAGAGAAAAGACAAAGAGCCCGATGAGTTGACGGGATTGAAAAAGCAGTAGAGCGAATGTGTTGATATGAATAGGTTAAGAGTTTGATCCCTGCAGAGACATCCGTCCCACCGCAGAAATACCAAACGTCTCCTGCTCTGGTTCACTCTTATTTTTATTAAACTGGAAATGTTTCTTTGATATGAACGTGCAGCACTGCTCATGTGCTCATTCGCTTTCTTGCCAGATTTTCTTTCTAGATGAGAAGATCAACACTGTCTCATGTCTGTACAGAAATATGAAGCTGCAGCCAGCAGCTGATTGGTTAGCATAAAGTCTGCAAACAGCTGTCCTGGCTCTGTTTGAAGGGGACAAAATCTGCCTACCAGCGCGTCTAAGGCACACTACTTAACATGTTATTATCTCATTTGATTATTCAACACAACAACTGCAGTGTAAAAACAACAGTTGTGCTTTCATGGACAGTCACTGCTGTCTGTGCTGGTTGCCTGGCGAGGCCAAGAATCCAGGAAGAAAAACTTGACAAGCACGACGTGTTAAATCACGCAGGCAAGACGAATTTTGGTGCCGTTTTTAGTCTTTACATCAATCTTCTTGTGTAACTTCTAGCAATACATCTCAAATTTCCCAAATGTTAGAAGGACCCACGTGATCCCAAGGATCGTTTTGATAAGAAACATTTGATCAGGAAGCTTAAAATTCTGTAAGTAAGTTGGAGTAATTGAGGAACAAGAGAAATATTGTATTACTTTATGTTACTTTAGGTTACTTTTCAGTTTAAGATTTAATGTAGGACATGAGCTATTCATAAAACATGCATTATCATTGATAAACAGCACACAAACTACCTCGAGAACATAAAACGTTGTCAACAAATCAATTCTTGCATTTAAGATTTAAAGTACGTTGTGCTTCTTCTTAGCGTGCTTTTACTGAAGTAATATTATGAAGGCAGGGCTTGTAATGGAGTTGTAGCATATTGGATCTGTCATCGCTGAAGTGCTTTCACACTTGGTCCAAACACCTTATCCAGAACAGTTTACTCAGCTGTTTGGGAGGTGTTATCTTCTTTGCAGGTTTGTTTTCACCCGCGAGAATCCGATCCAAGTCCGCAGAACAGCCACACGTCGTTAGCACGTATGCTATCACTGCCAATTTTAGCTGAAAGAACATTTAAATTCTTTCAAACGGACATGCAGACTGCACCGTCCCACCTTATGACACTTACTGGTTACTCTTTATCTCCGGCAGCATCCTGGCATGCAGATAGTTTTGGTTTTAGTTCAGGTTTTGAGATGTTGGTCAGCTCATAGTAACATCTACTCTGGATAATCCACAGATGTTTCTATCACCCACATCTGTGTCCAGAATCACTCTCCTGTTCACTAATTCACTGCGGCCTGTGTTATACACACTTAACAGTCACAGAGATTTATGAATCATCATCATCTGACTCCATCACTGAGTCACACAACTGTATTTAACCGTCTGTAAAACGCATTGTATTGTGGGCTGGTTGGCAGAAAATATGCTGATTAAAAAAAGGCTGAGGGTAATGAAAATATAAATATAATGCATTACATAGTAAATAGGGAGTGATTTGATGATATGCTGGTTCCAGAACGAAGCAGTCTGTAGTATGTTAGTACGTGTGACATCTGTAGATACAAAAGGTTCATTCCACGGTAACAGAAACATAAAGATTCATTAATTATCAGGAGATTATGCACTAATAAAAACATAGTTATGCTACCTTTTTAAACCAAAATTAGCCACTAGGGTAAGTCAGTTTTTCCTTTTTCTAAACTGGGTGAACTGACCCTTTAATGTAATACTTTCAACAACATTACACCGCTCATCTTGGCTCATACTGTACAGAACAAACGGATCTCACAGCCCACCAAACACCAGCTTTGGTTTGAGCTGAACTATGACTAAGCTATGCTTTCATGGAATCAATGACAGCTTTCACAGTTCATACAAAATGACTCCAGTCCTATTAATAATGGGAAATACCCCTCTCATCAACCCAAAGTGTTCCTACAGGCTCTGTGAAGCTCAGCTAAACCTCATTTCAGTCCACGTTTCTGCTCGCTGTGCACACTACGCTACACTTTTTTTATTTATACGTCATATACATCATATTTGATATATATAAATTGTCTTTGGATGACTCCTTCACACTTAGCAGTGGGCACAGCTGCAGAGGACTTGGAGGATTAGTTCTGGATCATATTTCCACCCATCAGCTGAGGAACGGTGTCCAAATAGCAGCTTTAATCCCTCGGCTCGGTCCAACGGGAGGATCCTCTGCACTCAAACAGCCAATCAGCATCCCCACCCTCCAACAAATGAGCTCTTTGATCGACTTACAGCTGACAGCGGCCTCACCTCTGTGTGTCCAGCATTCACTCAGTACATACCGACACTTCAGCACTCTGTATATTTACTGGGTGGCCACTTCATTTCTTAAGTATCAAAAGACTGAATGCTGAGAAGTGTTCCTGACTCTTTATGAAACTAAAACTTGGCGCTGAAATTGACAGACCGATGAAACAGGTGAAGCCACGAGGGAACATCACATCCTGATCCAATCGGGAGCAGATTTAGATTGAAATACGAGACAAAGTTACACACTTTGTTACACATGCCAAGTTACAGTTGGACACACGGATAAACTAGCTGGATGAAGGATGCGAATTTCGCCTCTGACAGCAAACGTATCATCACCTTCTCAAGACCTCGTGTATCTAAAATGTCGCTGTGGTCTTCAGGTTGATCACGGTGGGGTTCAGTTTAAAGTTCAACATAGTGACAAAAGGTTACAGGAGGAGACTCCTTTAGTTTCTACATAATGACACGTTACTGTATTATAATGTCAACTCGGAGAAGAGGCTGAACTTCAGCATCGGCTCATAGAAAAAACCTGAACCGTGACGCTAAATCTGACTGTCTGTGAACATGCACGAGTGGTGGTCTGTGTCGTTTCAAGCTTTTTGGCGTCCAAAGAATCAACATTTCTTTGAGACATAAGCACTGTTTGTGATTTTGGTGCTTTTAACGTCGACTGTCTGTGGGTCCCTCTCATTGTAATCCCAAGAATTATGTCCATATCGGACAATTCAGCAGATCACAGTTTACCTGTGATGCCAAACTTCAGTGCCAGCATGCTCACTGGACTTATAGTAATTAAAAATGCTGGTCTCAAACTAAAGTAAAGGGATGGAAAACTTCATTCAGAGCTGCAATTTACAGCCTCATTAAACTACTGTAATTTCACAGAGCATTCGGCAGCATCTCATAGCACTATGACTTTAATTACTTGAAAACATTCGTATATTTCCCTCCTGAGCTCTCACCATCATTTGAAATGATGATCCACGTCCACAGGAGGTATATAAACATAAAAATAATTTAAAAGCGCACGATTCAACGTGCACAAAGAGACTTTTTTATGAATCTGTTAAATCGATCTGCTCTCGGGGAAACTGGACTCCTTCGCCCCCCCGAGGGAGACTGTTGACCATCCCAAACATAAACTACACATGTTTGACATGCAGCTGAACACGTCTCCGTCTATTTCAACCTCCTGAAGTCACAGCCCGGCAGACGGACGATGATCTGTTGTTTTCTGTCTGCTTTACAGAGTCTTTTGTCCTTCTGCCAGCAAATGCAATAAAAACAAAATCTACCTCAACCAGCAGATTTTTAGTTTGAAAGGAGAAAAAAAGGTCAGAAACTTGTAGTTTAGTACTGATGAGTGATTGCAGAGTGGTGCTTGTCTTACCTCAGAGAGGAAAAGAAGCTCCTCCGACGATGAAGATGAAGGTCTGTAAGAATCAGCCGGCTCCGCTCAGAGAATAAGTCCTTGTGTTATAGTGATACTTGAGCTCATCAGGCCCTTATTGGCTGTCGGATGAGAGAGAGGTGTGTGTGCGTGTGTGTGTGTGTGTGTAGTATGTATGTTTATGTGTGGAAAAGGTGGGGAGAGGATTGAGGGTAGGGGGGGGGGTTGTCGTCATGACCCTGGAGAAGGAGATGGATGAAATACTGTGGATGGAAGAGGAGGGCTCAGGTTTTGGAAAGGAGCAGCTGAGAAGCTTCTGTTGCTAAATTTACAGTGATAGAAGGCTGAGAGGGGGGGGTTACACATCAGCCTGGCATCCAGACAATGGAGGGAAAGTGTGTGTGTGTGTGTGTGTCAGCCACTTCATCAACCAGTCAGTCAATCAGTCAGTACAGAGTAGCAGAATGGTAGAATAATAATAGAACTAGACTAACAACAGAACCCTCACTACAAAACGGTCGATTCTGATGTGACGTCTTTCACAAAAGAAACAGACAATAACATGTTTGACCCTCTAAGACCCGGCAGAATTATAAAATGTTGCTGCTGCTCTTCATCAA
Source organism: Miichthys miiuy (assembly GCA_036365135.1). NCBI lineage: Eukaryota > Metazoa > Chordata > Actinopteri > Sciaenidae > Miichthys > Miichthys miiuy. The sequence continues at coordinate 28,167,159 of CM071603.1, forward strand.
ACAGCTCTTCCCTTCGAAAAAAGAAAGAAAGAAATCGACAAACAAACCTCTTTAATTTGATACCAAAGATGAGGAATTTGTCGCTTTTGAAACCAAATTTGATTCAGCACTTCATCAGGAAGAAAAAAAAAACAAGTATCAATAAAACTGTTGTTTGTTCTTATATATGAAGAAAAATATCTATTTACAACAGCGACATGAGAGACGTGGAATATGTGGAAAAGTGACCGCGACCCGGTCGGTCCTCTTTGCCGACTCTTTGGTGAACAGCTTCCCTGGAAAACGGCCTCTGTCTGAGCAGCGAGAGCCGGGTAAATCCCACTGTTTACTGATGGTGATTACATGATGCAGTGTGAGCAAAATACTTGATCTCAAAATGTCTTTGTCTCTTTCCACTATGCTCAGTGGGTCAGGATCTCCCTTACAGCACAACCCGGCCTCCATCAGATTGTAAACCCGGGCATGCTTTGCCAGCGTGGAGCCATTTTTAGACGTGCAGTGGAAACCCACAAAGGGAAAAGCATAGATATCAGTGTAATAATGTATATTTTGCCTTCATCTCTCTAAAGTTAAAAAGGTTGTAAGCACATTCATTTTATCCTAAACTGTCTATTCATCTAGATATTTTCAAAATAGTGATTCAGCCAGATCCATTTTTGGTCTAGCAGGAACAACAACACAGGAACTAAACTCTAAACAGAATTTGTCACTATGCTAGCACAGAGACTGTTTCTTCTCCATCAGGAGAACACTGACCTGCGCTCGGCGGCCAAACATGTGGCTCCTCTCACAACTTTGCTCAAACTTGGAAACCATTAATCATGCACATGAGAGCTAAGCTTGAACCCTCCTCCATGTATGTCCAATATGAAGAAAAAGTGCCCTCTTGGATGCCCCTTGTACACTGTAAACAAAAATGTGGATTGTTTTGAAGAAAATGTAGAAAAGGAATAATCCATGACAGTAAAAGACCGTAAAATGTGCCACGAAGTATGGTTTTTTTTTTTGTGTTTTCCTGTATAAAGAAAAACACAGTTATATTTCAAAACCTTTATATTATATATAAAATTATATATAATATTTAGTGGCATATTTTACGGTCTTTTACTGTCATGGTCTGGCGGTTTTTCACCAAAAAATCTACAGACATTTTAAAGTATGGAATAAAACACCAACCTTATCCATAAAATCAACAGTACTGATATCCTTTCACCATAATTTTAGAAAATTATTTATAAATTCTGGCAACCACAGCTGCCAGTTTTTTACCGTAAAAACAACAGTTTCTTTTTTACAGTGTATGGTAGGTGTAACTGTGGCCAAATGTGCAAGAAGATAAATGATGATAAAGCGCCTTGCATGCATGCTAGAAGATTAGTTGGCCTCTATGTGTCTCTGAATGGTTAAACCCTGGTTAAATAGTTAACCAGGGTTTGGGACATCACAACTTTCTGTATGCTGGTGCCCTTTTCACTTTTTTCGCCCCTGCCCCTCAGACAGCCTGAGTCCGCCTCTGCTCGCTTGGTCTCTCAGGCCCAAGCTGAACTAATCCACCGCATGAGCACAGCTGCAGGGAGGTTTTACTTCACGATATCTGAGGGATTTATGACCACATTGTGAAAGGTAGTAGTGGTGTGAGGGTTTATTACCGAATCTGTATTAGCAAATACATACCATGACATATTTTCATAAGTCAGTGGGTTGAAAATAGCATGGTCCACAGGAGAGCATCATCAAACAAAACCACAACAGTCCATGCCAATGATATGATTACTGCAATGATGCAAGTGTAGCTGGAGTGCGTCAGTGGTTTCAGCAAAAACCCTCTAGAGACCTCAGAATTATGACTAATTATGTCCATCATGAGCAAAGTGTGACAGACAGTATGTACAAACCGCAAAACCTCCAAATATCAGACTTATCCAACGCAGGAGTCCATGTTTGTCTCTGGTAAATGTTGCTCTCTTTCCTGGAAACTAATAAATTAGATCTTATACAACAGTGAAGGTTTGTAAGATATAAAATGGTTTTATGTTTTCAAAAGGTGATGTCACTTGACTTGAACCAGTGGTGGAATGTAACGTGTTCAAGTTTTTACAGGTCCGGTGATTTAGTGGCATCTAGCATTTAAGTTGCTGATTGCAACTAGCTCGCCTCACTGTCTCCTTCAAAGCCCTCGGAGAAACTGCCATGGTCATAAAACTCATGGAGAGCAAAAGGCTCTGTTTGGTTTGTCCATTCTGGGCTATTGTAGAAAAACACACTTATTCATATATTTTCAGGTCATTATACACAAATGAAAACATAGTTTAATTAATTTTTCTGCCATATTGTGTAAATATAGTCACCTAAATCTGACATACTGGACCTTTAAACTTTATACGCCACAAATTGCTTCCCAACCACTACATTTCACATGAAAATATTGTTCTTTTATGGCTTACCTACGAGTATTTCACAGCTTAAGTTACTTGTTACTTTGCAAATGAGTCCATTAATCAATTAGCTGACTGACAAAATGAAAAAAAGAAAATCATCATCACCATCAATCATCACTTTTAACTCATTTTTGTGGTTCCACCGTCACAAATAATAATAATAATCATTTTAATGTACTTTTTAAGAATAATTACGAGTTTGTTGGTTGAACAAAACAAACAAACAAACAGTGCATGCATCTCTTTGGCCTCCCTATTTTTAGAATCAACAAAACAAACAACCAGACAGGCGCAAAGGGTGTGGAATACTCCCAAATCACTGAGTCACTGAGTGACAGCAAATACATCAATAATAATCAACATAACAGCAAAGTTGAGCAAAATGCTCATTTTCCCTTATATCTTCACCTACGCGGCACGATATCTGCTCATAGCGACTGAAGCATGGTTCATATTTGATCTGGTTACTCAGAGCACTTGGTGAAGGTGAAGGAAAGATGTTGGACTTGGTTTAATATGAAAATAACTCAAACATAACATGTTGACTGCATTAATATTTAACCAAAACAATAGAGCCTTTGTCGTCTAAATCTAACCACATGTGGAACGCAGGCTGCAAACCTCCGTCTCAGGTGTCTGACTATTTATAGAAATGGTTAAATTTGGCTCTTTGAGGGCGCTCTTAATAAATCTGCAGCAGCGACGAGGACAAGAGAAATAATCCTCATTAACAGACGTTAAACATCAGCTACATCAGCAGAGTAATAATGAGCAGTGTCAGGTTGTGATGACCGAGCTGTACGCCTGAATGAACATGATTGGTTGTTGCTACAGTCAGCTGGTAATCAAGTAGTAGTAGCAGCAGTGATGGATAAGATGGCAACGCATGAATGGAGCAGCTGATGATGAAACACAAGTTAGACTTCAAGACCAAACCGGAGCTAAAAGGAGGGTGAGCGTTGCACTCAAATGCATCAGGTGGTCGGAAACACGACCCCTAATGAATGCTAATGTGGCTAAATGTTTGTTAACACACTACATCCTGCAACAAGTTTGTAAGCTGGGGCCAAGACGGTGGTCGCTTCTCCTTTATCTCACCAAAATCAGCTTTAAAGATAATGATATTAATCAGGAACCTATTTTAATTAGTAACACTAGAGAAAGTGAAGCAGCAGAAGAAGAACTTGCAAATTTGTGTTGATTATCTAACTGAAACTTTACCTGGTTCACAGACGGCTAGTTAACCTGTCAACAGTTTAGTTGAGGGGGGCTAGTGATACCTTAGACCTTCCTGGACACTGCCTCGTAAAATTTCAAGGTGCTTAAATTCTTCCTCGTTCAACCAAATGCTGCACAATACTGCCACTAGTGGTTGGAGGCTTCAGTGCAACAACAGTGATTGTAATTTATTATCAAATAAAATGCAGATTTTTAGAGTTTTATTCAAATACAAGCTGCGAAATACACAAAACTGTGCTACATAGTTGCATATAATTGAGAGATTCCCTATCTAATGCAGACAAGAGCTGAGGGCTCTGAGTGGCTTCACCGGTGTACATGCTTGGCGCTGAAGGCAGATCGGCAGAGTACAAAGCACCACAAAGCACAAAGCATCTAGTTCCCGGCCAACTTCCTGATCCCGCTTCACAGAATTGAAATCCACAAGAGGAAATAAAGTTTTACGAGAGTAAAGTGACACTCGGTTTGCAGAACAGACACCGCATGTAAGCGCGTGTTAATAGCAGCAGTTGACCAGCTGTAGCTGTGGTCACCTACACATAGTTTGGATGTTACATCGAGGCTTCACAGTTTTTCAACCAAAACCTTGTTAAAATACTTAATGTGTGTAAATATAACAACTTTGAGCTTGGTCATGAGAAACGTGATAATTTGATAGCATTGATTTAGTCATGATCAATTTTAAATAAAGGAATATAGTCACATATTTTACTCTTAAAAAGAGAGTTGTAAAACATGCTTTGTGTTAAGTCTATATTTATTTAGACTGCATATATATTAGAAAGAATTATTCCTGGAAACAAACAAAAAATGGCCAAAATAAAGTGAATCAAACCGAGTAAAAAAAAAGAAACTGTTTTGATGGAATATTCATAAGTGTATTTTTATCAGTGTTTAATTCCCTGAAAATGAGAATCTTTGTGTTTTTGTTACCTCTGAATGAGCCCTTCATATCTACAGAGGAACTTACACAAAGTCCACAATGTCTTTTGCATTTTTCATAGCTTCATGGCCACTGTTGTCATGATTTAGTTCAAGAAGTGGACCCAAAAGCAGACATAAAGGTAAGCAAAAAGAGAACTTTACAGGGAAAACACAAAAGAAAAAATGCAGCTGAAGAGTTTACGCAAAAATAAATTCAAATTCAAAAAAACAGAAGCCCAAAGATCTTAGAACAGGAACACCGGGAACAGGACAGAGGTCAATCAATACAGGACTGGAAAACAAACACAGAAGTGGACACAAAGAGACTGAATACAGAAGGAAGGCAAAATGACAAGAAAAAAATGAGGGTGGAAAGTAAAGACACAGACACTATAAGAGGGGAGAATTACAAAATAAAACAGAAAGCACTGGAGGGTGAGGTGATGGGTATTCAGTTGGTTGCAACCACACTACTAGATGGCACTAAATCGTCCACATTGGACCTTCAAGGGCTCCATTTAAAAACAGTGAACACGCCCTTGTTGATGGGGTAAAGATTATCACGTAAAGGCCTCATGTCCTGCGTACAAACTGGACTTTTCCCCACTCCTCTGCTGAGTCAACAAACAACACCACCTTCCCTCAGGTGGAGGTGTCTGCAGACGGCCTGTAGGGGCTGCATCTCAGCCATCTCAGGTGGCCTGGAAACCCCCATCTGCCCCTGCAACACACACTGAAGGCAACAGTTTTATTTTTGGAGTGGTCACAGGCACGGCGGCTCGCTCCCTAAGGCTTCAGTTCACTTCAGGATGAGTCGGCCATGTGGCACCCTGAGCCGGGATTAACAAGCAGAGAGCAGTTTGTCCTAGCAGCCGCTCGCCGAAGGTAAATCAGGCAAACTCAGTGTCTGTTGCTTGACAAGCTGGTGGTACTGCTGCGCGATCCTGACCCGTTGGCCAGGTGCTAACCAGCAGCGGGTGCATAGGATTTGATAGGTGCACGATCTGAAATCTTAAACGCATGATGCATATCGGACATTATATCTGTGAGAGGAAGCGCTTGCAGTACAGTGTTTACCATGTTTTTGCACACATTTTGTGCCATAGTAGATGTAAGCATGAGTCAGACATTAACAAAACCTTCACACCAGCACATTTATACTCTTTTCTTGGTCTTTTTATCCATTTTTAGCTGCAAATAAACAAAATATCTCTGCACCTCCCTTCTTACACTGAACTGTTTTTTGCTTTGCAGCCTGCCCTGCAAAACACCAGCAACACTCATATCTACTCCAGGTAAGTGTTGCACGGATTCCTAATGTAGCACCATGATGATTAATGAAGAGCTCTCCCTCCATTCTGTTTAATTGTGATCTGCAAAGCTAAATACATTGAGGTCATGTCACAGTTTTGTCGCAAAGCTAATCTTATACTTTCCTCTTTTGAGCTGCACCAATGGAAACTTCCCAGATATCCAACCCCAGAGCCTTAAAAGGGGGACATCTCATGTGTCAGCTGGCCTTGTCACTGCAACTGCAGGAGTCACTTTGACAACAGGGATTTATGTTGAATATTTGCTCAAAACCAGCCGAGAATCTCGGTGTTTAAATTTAAAGTCACACAGGAGGTGTTTTGACCGCAGCTTTTATATTTTAAATATTGGAGATGGTCAAACTTGCAGAAAACATCCCAGAGGGTCTAATTATCCTGCTTCCCTCAGATCAAACTGGTGCTAACACGACAGTAATTAAAGGTTAAGACAATCATCGCTCCAAAAAGGCTAAGCCGCGCCGTCGTAACAACTTTTGGTCTCTCGTATTTGAATTCCAGCAGACTGAGGCTGTTTGTGTGAGTGCAGGACGGCAGGCAGCAGGTGCTCGGTGTCAGGATGTTTGCTCTTATTTCTCTCAGTCTAAAATTAGACTGTGGACCTTTTCTAGTGTCACCCAAAGATACTCCAGTATTTAGACAGAAAGGGAACAATTCAGCTCATGTTGCCTCAAGCTAACCGAGTAAAAGTGTATTATACAGTAAAGAAAAGCAACTATCATAAAACATTAGTCAGATTTGAATATTAATTATCTTTGAGATGTTGTGTAAGCTTTTGTATAATATGTGGGTTGAAACTGAACCCGCTCTGCAGCTTCAGTTTCTCCCGTTGCCTTTTTAAAACATCTTTGCCTTCCAGAGGAATGTATGTCACATTTATTGACAGTTCATTACACTTCTGACCTTTGACCCTTCTTCATATTGTTTGCTTGTAATGTCAATGACAGAGGAATTATGACCCAATTCACTGATGCTCACGTTTTAAGTTTCTTCGGTTATGAACATCAGCTAAATGCTACCGCCCCCCCTCTCCCTGCACGGACCTGGTCACCCTCCTGTATATGTCAGTCATCTTCCTTTGGGTTTACTTTTATTTCCTGCAGAGGTCGTTTTTAAATCTGACTGTCTCCTTGAGAGACTATTTTCAAAAGTAGTTTGTCATCATTTCAAAGTAGCCTCGCCATAAGCAACGGCTTTACATGCCTTTCTATTTCCATTAGTGACGTTTCTTGTAGCCATGCAGCATCTTCAGGATCTCAATTAAGAGTTCTGAAACTTGCTAATGAGTCCGTTGTCATGAGAGCTCATAGTTTTCCAAAGCCAGCTGCGGACTTGTCTCAGAGCCATTAGCATGGGTTATATCCGCACAGCAGCTGAATACTATACTATAAACTATAGTGGGAACACAGTAGAAGACTCACCAGTGCAGTAAATGACAAAGTAAGCAAAGACAGTAACTTTTATTGAGCAAACAAACATCAGAAATCTGTTTCATTGACGTTATTTCATTGTATTAAAAGATTTACTACCATTGAAATATTTTGAGATTTCAGTATAAACAGAAAAAAAAAAAAAGATTCATTATTTGCTTCACTACCTTTTGGAGAATCAAACCAAAGCTTCACGGGAAATTTGTTATTACAACAGGATTTAAATACACTCCCAACCTACAGCTTGAAATACAGATAATGTTGAAGCGATAGTGGCTATAATTTGTGCAGTATCAAAGATTTTTTTTTTAATGATCCAAAAGTCCAGCATATGTCTCACAAATCTTCATAGTACTGTCCAGCTGAAAAAGAAAAAGAAAAAACTGAATTTATATTTGTCATACAAACATACTTGATCTGAATCAGAATTAGAAATTAATAAAAAATCAACAGAGACATTATTTAGACAGCTGCTGAGATGTCTGGCATTAAAAATGTATTTTCTAGTCTGAAGGTTTTGGAACAAAATTCAACATTTCCACCTGAGTATCAAAACATCCTCCTGACTAGACGTCTTAATAATCGTTCTTATTATCAACGTCTGGAGCCGGGTGATGTATCACGTCTTCATGAAATATTTCGTTGGATCTTGGCTGTGATTTTCGCTTTTCTGGGAAACTGTGACGTATGTTGACCACAAATAATGTTAGAAGCATTTGTTATGGTGTCAAGCAAATATGATGAAACCAACTGTTAGATGATTGTTGATGATGATGATGTTAGATGTAGATAATTTCATAATGTTTTGGCTAAAGATAGACTGATGTGTCTCGTCTTTCTTGCAGGAGTCTGAAATGCTCATGGAAGTAGGCTACAGTAACGGGCTGGATCCTGACCTTTCCCAGCAGTATCCTCCACCCTTACTGCCAAAACCAGGAAAGGACAATGCAAGGCTTCAGAAACTCAAGAAGAAGCGAGCCAAGAAAAAAGGCAGCCTCTCTCAAACGCCTGTCCCATTTCGCTCCTGTTTGTCTCCTGTCAACGAAGCAAGCACAGACCTCGAGCACAGTGATCAATCCAGCCCACCAAAGACGCCCGATTCAGCCTACATTGCAGACTCTTCAGTATCCAGTCTCCCCTTTGGCTCCCTCTATGATCACTCTACATCTGCATTCCCTCATCCGCAGAGCAGTCCCTACAACAAAACTGGCAGCTTCCCCACCCAGTCCTACATAGCTCAGACCATGACGTCTGAAGAGCAGGTGGCTCCTCTGTACGAGTGCTCTTCTTTTTTATTCGATGACATGACTCCTTGCATGATGCCACCTTGCATGGCTTCGCCACCCAAATCATCACCTGAGCAGGTTCCAGTACAACCTCTTCCTTCTGCTTTCAATTTAAACACGACACCAAATTCCCATGGGTCAGTCACAACAGTCCCTCCAGTCGCTGTGTCGCAATCCAGCACTAAAATATCAACGCACAGCCTGACCCTATCCCCAGCTGCCCTCAACGGTGGCCCAGGCCTGGCACCTTCTCAAGTTGCAGACCTACCTCCTATTCCACTGCTGCTATCAGTTACAAACACTCAGACACAACCTTTTATTTCCAGCCAGAGGGAGACAAACACCAGTCCAAAGGGTAACCTTCAGAGCCAGGCATCGTCTTGGACTGCCAGACCTACCAGTAATGGTAACTTTGTTTCAAGTCAGATGTCACCAGAGATAACCGCCTCAAAGATATCACTTGTTGAAGCAGTGAACGAGACAAGGCCCGATAATGCACAAACCAGGATTTACACATCAAAGGCAACATTTTATGAAATCTCTAAGCCTCCCTCCATCCAGGACCTCACGGTGATAAACCCAACCTACCAGGGAGCATTGGTATCTGCCGTGTACAGGGATAAAACAAGTGTGTCAGTGGTGAAAACTGATCAGAAACTGTCTGTGTCCAGATCCCAATGTGGAAGACCTAAGACTCCCTCTTGCACACCAGCTCGTGTATCGACACCCTTTTTCGAAATATCCAAACCTAACCCACTTTTATTTGCTGCAAGTTCTGCTTTAAGCTCCTCTCAAGATTTACAAACTCCTGCAATTCTCAACGAGGCTCCAAGACAAAAATCAATTGTTCAAACTAGTGGTATAGGTAGACCTCCAGCTGCCACAGAAGACTTGAAGGTGACTGATGTAAATCACACTTCATCAATCAAACAAAGCTGCAATTACAACGCAATAGATATTCAAAATACACAAAGGAGTACAATGAAAAGTGACCTGCGACCTGAGAATTTGGCATCAGGTATGACTGCACCTGACTCTGTTGTGATTAAACCAATACCAATAGACACAATTCAAAATACACAAAGGAGTACAATCAATAGTGACCTGCGACCTGAGAATTTGGCATCAAATATGACTACACCTGACTTTGCTGTGATTACACCAACACCAATCCAACCAGTTATCCCAAAACTACAAACAGAACACATCTTTGAAAGTGAAGCTTCAGCCCTACCAAAGGTCCCAACATTTTTCTCCACTGTACCAAAGACTTCAAATCTCAACCCTTCGGCAGTAATTTCCATGCAAGCACCACCAACGCCCCAGTCATCCATTTATCATCCTCCTGTGGTCGAGGCTCGCAAATCTTTAACATCACTATTGGAGACTCAAATGTCATTTGCAACCTCAAAGCCCAAATCACGATCAATGTACTATGGGCTTACTCCAGCTGAGTATGTTGCCTATGGTGGGATTAGGACTATTGCATCAAATCAAAGCCCTGTACCCCCCAAGGTTCATGAAACCTCTTCAAACAAAACACAGTCAGATGTAGCTGTAGATGCATCACATGTCTCAAAGTCTGAAGCAACAAAACATCTCAATGGACACCAAGATCTTCCCTCTTCAATGGAGGTTTCTGCTGCTCACATTTCACAACCTGTGTCAACTCCAAGGGATTCTGAAGAGATTGTCACATGTAGCAAAGATGTGTTTGAGGAAAGTCAGTCGGAAGCTCACAGTATTGGAATACAATCACTAAAAACTTCTAGCATGGACACAATAAAACCTGAGCTTCCCCTTGGCTTGGCACAGAAAACAATGCAACAATCCACAAGTGACGTATCCACAGCAAAAGCCTCGTACTCTGAGGCTCCAATACCAATGCCTAAAGCAGGTGAGGTACACACACAAAGTGCGGCACTATTTTCTATAGAGGCAGCACAAAATACGACTACATGCCTAACTGACAGCAGTGGTCTGTCAAGCTCTTCTCCACCTTTAGTAAAAGTAGATTCAAATGCAGAAACACAGCACAGCACAAAAGTTATAGGTATCATAGAGAAAGGTGGCAATCCTGAGAAAACACCTAAAAAAGAAAAAAACAAGGTCAAAAATGCAAAGTCAGGACAAATAGAAATAGTGCCAGTCCAGTCTGATGCAGTCAGTCCACCAACAGCTAATGGTTTCAATGTCCAACCAACTGTCAGGCCCGTTAAAGACCTAGCTAACCATAAAAACTTGGCTGTTCAATCTCCTGCCATAGAGTTAGAGCCCAAATTGCCGGGGGGTCCCATCATAAATGGTGCATTCATATTAGGAAAACAACAAGCCACCAAACGGGTCTCAGAAACACCACTGCCCAGTAAAGTGATTACTGATGCTGTTTTACAGAAACAAAGGCAAGAGGTTAATCAGCATATCAAAGCGAACAGTGGGTTTACGCTACCCAATAAAACAAATATGGGGAACATTTTTCCTTCTCTGGCTGCTAATACAGAACATGTTCTTAACAAAACAAACACTGAGTCCCAATTCTCAAATATATTCTCTAAAGAATCAATTATTGGTACCTCAGGATCCATTTTTCCACATGAGCCTGTCACAGCATCTGTATGCTCTGCAGCATAGTATCTGCACAATATCTACAGCCATCCAAGGCACAAAAGTCACCCAACAGCTCAGTGCAGAAATTTATAAAACGAGTAAACCAGTAGAAAATAAGACCAATTTGTCTGGAGAAGGTCATTGTCTATCTTCTAAAGTACCAAGTGTACCAAATACACTTGCGTTTAATACAAACTTGGCAAAACCTACCACAGAAACCAAATTACCTGACCCAGCTGTCAATGCATCCAAATCACCCAGCTATTCAGATATTAAAATTCCTTTAGCTATGACCTCCAGCGTGCCAAGAAAAGAGTCCCCAAAGCCAACCAAAGCTAGTGAAAATGTAATGAAGACACAGCATAGCATAGGATCCAGTGGTCAAGTCGTTCAAGGAGCAAGTTTCTACACAAATTCAAGCAGCGCTACAGTAGAGACCACACAAGCAACTCAACCCAGTCTTAACATACCTGCAAAAGACACAGTACTGTCTAGCCAGGTTAATACAGAACCAAGACTCCCCACTTATAATACTGACAAAGTCAGCAACTCAATAGTAGACACTGTATTAAATCCACAACCCGCCAATGGAAGATTAGGTTTATTGACAGGTAAAACACCAACAGAACATCCTCCGATTATATCTATTACAGCAGAAAACATTCAAACAAAATGTGTTTTTGAAACAAGACCAGCTTCTAATCCTGCAAAAGGAAACGTGGTAATGAACACACCTAGCAGTGAAACCAAACTGTCCAACAATCTGTCTGCAGGATTGCTAACTGCAAGCAAGTCCTTGACAGATGTGGTCTCACCTGGACAACCTGGAGGTGTAGTAGCTATTCAACATGGTTTTGAAACTGCTCAATCAAACAAATTCAATTTGGGCAACAATGTTCAAGGTATTCCTGTTGCTGACACCAAGGCACCAGAAGCCATTTTGTCTATGATGGCAGACCCAACAGTTAGCATTAAACCATCATTTAATACTGTGCCGGTTAATAAAAGTACTATGCCATCAAGCCCTCATGAGACCATCATGAGGCATGTCCCACCAAAAAGCCCTCAGCTGAGATCAGACAGGCCTGAGAGTCAGTCTGCAATGCAGCCATCCACCGATGCAAAAACTGCTTCTACTTCTGGTGCTCAAACAAGAATCTCCACAAACTCAAAACCACCAATTGCCAACATTCTTGCTGAGCCCAGATCACCCACACCACAAATTACTGATAAAACCACTGCAATAAAAGAGCAATTCCCTTTCATTCAGCCAATTATAGTCAATAAATCTTCACCAAGTCCTCCTATGAGAACTAAAAATTCTGTAACATCTAAGACTGGCACAACAACTTCCTCCTCTTCTGGTTATGCCATGGCTAACGTATCTAGTACGAGTGTAGAACACCAAGCCATTGCAAGTCAATTCATGTCTGGAGATAATGCTCAAACCTGTATGAGCTCTCAAACTGGAGTGAAACAGTTTAGGCAATCTGTCATTGAAACAAAGACATCTATAGGAACTAGCATTAACACTGTAAATACTCAAACTGTCTCACACACTCAAATAAATAATCACTCTCTTGCTGAAGCCACCAGAGACGCTAAAGCCTCACTTAGCCCTCCTATAGTAAGAGCCTCCTCTCTACCAGAGCCAAGAGTATGTGATGCACCAATTCGAACCTATACTCCAACCTTGCCCCAGTCCTCTCAAACTCCCTTGTCTTTGAACCATACAACAGAAACGAAACCCTCGCCAGTCATTATGAAAGAGCAGATGAAACCTCCCATTGTTCCTATTCGAAATAAAACTCCTACTAGCACAATTCAATCCTCTGTTAAGACAATCAAAGAGAATATCTCAAAACCAGAAATTAAACCAGTCACAGCTAAGGACACTCCAGTCCTGACAAACAGTTCTGAGGAAAAATTACATTCCCAAACTCACAAGATAAAAACAAATGTAGTAACAAATTCTAGTAAGGAAAGAATACTCTCCCCACTGAACACTGAAAGTAGCCCTCCCATTATTTCTCCTGAACCTGTTTTACCCAGTAATCTTACTCTAAAAGCACAACTTCCCACTAAGCAAGTAGACCCAAGACCTTCCTCTGTCAGTGTAGAAACTAAACCCTCAGTTGTAAAAGATGATTTGTCTCCTCCCGATCCGGTCCAGATTAGCTCACACACCAGTAATGTTCAGCCTTCGACAGAGCTGCCACTAGAGAACATTTCCCCTGCAAAGCCAACAACAGATACAGTCATGAAACCATCCATAGTTAAAGCTGCTGTGATTGACTCTGCCACTCCTGCCTCTTTGCCTCAGGCCTCAGTCTCAGTCAAAGCTCCATCCCCAAACAGAGGAACATCACCGCCATCTCAGCAAAAAACTGGACTCAAAGACAAAGACGTTCTGAGGACCAAAGCTACAGCAGCACCGAAGGAAGCCCTGGCTGTCGAACCCTCCACGAAGTCAGCGACATCAACTGCATCTTCAACTGACGAGAAAGCAGCTAAAACAGAGGCACCCCCTTCATCTGCTGAGCCCAAAGCAGCCCAGAAGCCCAAAGGCCTCAAGGGTAAGCTCAGTGGATGGACACGGCTCAAGAAACACATGATTGTTGAGCCAGAAGAACCTGAGTTTCCACAGCTGGAATCCAAATCTCAGGTCAATTCCAGTGGCAGCGAAGCAGATCAAGGTGGTAGTGATAAATTGTCAGCAGACCAATGTGTCAATCAGGAAGTGGTTACGAACAAAGAAGGTCCCAAGGCACTGAAGATGTGGGATGCCCTCCTCTTCCAGATGTTCTCTACCAAAGACCGAATCATACAACAGATCAATGCCAACAAGAAAGATTCAGACGACAAAAAGGCATCTAAAGACAATCAAGCAGAGGTTCCTTCTTTTGTTAATCGCTTGCCAATTTTGTTGTACAGTCCCCGTTTTGATGCCAGGAAGCTTAAAGAGGCAGCAGAGAAGCCACTTACGAAAATTGCAGCCGTGTTCGAAAGGGGACTGATAAAACGCAAATGTCAGAAGGAGGAACAAAAGGACTTCAACACAAAAGCCAGAGGATTTGGTTCAACAATAAACACAGATATGTGATTTTGGACTGATGCAAAAGTATGTTTGAGTTTGATAAGTAACGTGTGCTGTTTCTCTGGGGTGCAGTGAGGAGGTACATTATTTTCGAGGTGTCATTGATTACTCCTTAATAACTACCTGAGTCATTATTGGAATTAAAACCTTGAAAGCAAAAAATAGAAAAAGAAGAAACTTTTTTTCATTTGACGATGGCCTAGATGTAGAGTTGAATGCATGTACTGTAGATACTTTGATAGATTGTTTCATTTGTCATGCTCTATTTTTTTCTATTTTTTTAATTAAAGGCTTTTAGTGTACACCACTGTTAGGCAGTTTTTAATCTCTGTGATAAATAGGGCTTTTACATTCCTGGAATAACAGGGCAGATGGATTTTCAAAGAAGGAAAACATAGTGAGTTACTGAAGGGGAAAAGGTCCAGTCCGAACAGATCTAGGTTTCTGCAAGTCAGTTATGGATGGAAAGGAAGAGGCGGATGTCCGGGCAGGAAATTACAACCACCCAGACGGGTACATCTTGGGGCTGAACAATGTGGACAAAAAATATCCTAAAACTTAACTTCTGATGCCAATAAATGATTGTTTAGTATCTGCTTAGGCTTAGAGGTAATGTCTCTTAGTTTCGAGTGATTCTTGGGATGGCAATGTTGATTTGTTGCCAATACATTTTGTACAAACATTCATAGTCCCCAGAGGACGAAACTTGCTGACTTTGGTGATCCCTTGACTTTTCATCTAGCGCCATGAGCAGGTCAAGGTTTCAATTTGTGTTTGGTGCTATCAAATGTTAGTATGCTAACACAGGAGACTACAATGGTGAACGTGGTCAACTTTAAACCAAACTGAGGGAAAATTGACATTATAACTGCTTTTTGCTGTGATTTGAGACCGTAATATCTTGCATTGCTCAGCCCCAACACATCATATTTAAATCGCCGGTGTTCACTGTTCACAAACTGTTCACTTTTCATCTAACATCAGTGATGTAATTAAAAATATTTCCAGGTAGTTGAAGAAACTTTGTGACTGTGCTGGTGGGTAATAATTTTCTGCCTCGTGGTGGATCGTCCAGGACTGATGTCTGATTTGAGATTGTAACTAGGATGTAGCAGAAGTGAGTACCAATAAGTGATGATGATGATGATGATGAGGCCTGCTGTAGAAAGACAGACTAAAGGTAGCTTGATAGCTGGAGAAAGAGGACAGGTAGATGAGTGTGATGTTTCACAGCTTTGGAGGATTCTGCTGCTGCCGTAGCAGATGTTAGCATGTTGCTGTTTTGTTCCTATATTGGATTATTTGGTTTTCTCCATCCTGATGTGGATTTTATTTGAAGTAAGGAGGGCTTTTCCCGTGTAAGCTAACCACAGTCCCATTTAGTCAACTGGTGCTTGAACTATAACATGTTTTTGTTTACTGTGTGATTCTCAATAATGCATAAAGTTGGATGTGAAACTTGTGTCTTGCATTTCTCTCTTTTTTTTTAACCATGCTTTGGTTAGTATTGGTAAAGGCGAAACATAAGAGCTGAGAAGTCGTTGGAAAGGATAAGGCTGGTGTTATTCTTTGTTTTAATTATTGTCAACAAATCCCGCGAAAAGACCAGCCTGGTGCACTCACTCACACTAGTTCCTACGGAAGATATACATTTTTAAAAATAAGTCACAAATATATACTTTCACTTGAAATAATTGCTAAATAATTTCCTTAAAAAGTGACATCAGCGGGCGCGTTTAGCTCAGTTCGGCTCAGTCCTCAGGCGTGATCTTCACAGAGAATGAAGATTGAAGATATGAAGATTTATTTACTGATAAAACTGAAGTGATTTAGTCAATAATTAATAAAATAATAATGATGATAATAATAAATGTGTAAACATTTGAATATTTCTAACATTATCACAGCCCAGAAACATTCTTCCATGTTTGCTTGTTTTCCTGCAGAGTGTGAATGATGGTTTTACCTGACTGGCAGTTTGCATCTTCACTGCAGTCGCTGTCAGCAGAAACCTTCTCATATTTGCCGTGACCAGTCACCACAAACTTATATCTTTTACCGCTGGAGCTCTCCTGAAATTTAGTCGAGAAAACAGTGTTTATCAGACACATTCACTCCAACGTCAGCATGTTATTCTGAAAATGTCACATTCACTTTTATTGCAGATTTGGCTGATCTCCTCTGAAATATGTCTGACTATGTCACAATATTTTCCACATTATGGTATCTGGATGCTCATTTCTTTAGGAACATTCTGCAGACTGAAAGCGTGGCGAAGGAAAACTATTTAGTTGACCTGATCATAATTTTAATCCACGCTAAGGTCATAACCGCTCACACTGGTGTCACAAATAGACATTGCCTCATTGTAAATGGTCACAAGCCAAAACAGTTGGGAAATACTGCCCAGCATCAATCAACAAATGTTGGTATGTGAATTTATACCTTCCCTTTCCTTCCAGCAGATAAAGTGTCACAGTGTCATGGTGTCCCCTAAATTTTCTTGTTCAAAACGCCACCAGTTTGCAAATATAGCAACATACAGTGTCTGTGCATGTGATGCAGCTGCTGCTGCTGCTGCTGTAGCCACAAGGGGGCAGGCTTTCACTGACTGCTCAGTTAAACTGAGTTGATTTAGACCAGATGAAAAGAGGACCGGGGTGTGGTTGCATGAAACAAAGAGCAATGGCATTAAAAAGAGTCGTGGCATTAAATTAGGATAAGGCGAGTAGAGAGGTGAAGACAGAAGACATACAAGTTGTTGTAAATCTCGAGTTAGAGCAAGAGTAAGACAGTGAAGTAAAGAGATAAGCTTCCTTCAGTCCTTGACATTCAGGGAAAATCTGGACTTACTGCTGGTTTGCAGGGCGAGCTGCACCTGCTCCCATCTTCACTTCCTCTCACCCACTGATTGATGAGATCAGCCACGCCGACTTTTAAAGCATCTGCATCCTGAGAGAGAAGAAAGAAGAAACATTCATCATCACGGCAACAAACAAATTCCTGGATTTGTGCGCCGACTTCTACTTCATGTTCCCTAAATATTTGTTTCATTACTATAGATACACTTCAGAAAATGCTAATCTGGAATTGTCCCTGATGCAGGACAGCAGTTGTGCTCAGCAAAACAAATGAACTCTTTCTGTGTATCAGGGTTAAAACTAGAAGTTATTTAACGCCTTTGCCTCTTTATTTCACTAGGTTTGGTCTAATGTGCATTTGTAACAGTACCACAGGTAGAACTGGTGTCATAGACGATGGACAACCATTAATTTTGTGCTTTTGCGCTTTCACCTTTAACTTCTCTGGTCAAATACAGTAGTAATTAGTTGTAACAAACTCCCCTCACTCCCCCTTTTCCCATGTATCCCCCTGCAGAGGTATCCCCTGGTTACAAGTACGCCTGGTTGGGAATCACTGGGTTAAGGCAGATTATGGAAGTCGCTGTTCAGGAGCTGCTGAGGTCTCTCACAGGTGCTGTTTAGTTTAACACAACACTGTTCTGCTATTAAAATAATGAACACTTCACCCGGAAATGTTTCTTCCAGTGGACATTCACAATTAAACAACAGCAAAATTAAACTTCCTTAAACACTTCCTGCATGAGTCGTGCATATAACTGTTTATCGTTAACCTTAGATGGTGTCATTGAGACGATGTTTTGGTTCCAGGCTTCTCCGGCCTCAAACAGGTTCTTCTTGGAGGAGACGGGTTCAGTGGGATTCATCAGGTCCGTCAGCACCTGGTTACCTGATCTGCCTTCCTTTGAGGAGACCTGTGCAACGTACAGTGAGATTCAGAAGTGTGTGTGGCAGGAATAAGAACACTTGTCTAGCCACAAATTCCTGCAATGTTTAGGCAAAATGTTCACCATATTCACCAGCATTATCCCCTTAAGTCAATGAAAGGAAAAAACCCATTGAAAAAAAGGTGACTTTTACCTCCAGAGCATGAGTGTACTGCTCCAGTTTCTTGTCAATCTTGGAAACAGCGATCGGTGGCAGCGTCTTCTTTACGCTGTTGGTGCTGTAGAGGAATGGATAAATGTTCAGTTAAGTCACGGTCAAAGTATATTTCTGCTATAAATCAAACTACAGATGCAGCTGTTGTTACAAGCAACATATGTTTGCTGCCCACGAACTAAACACACCAGAGAGGAAACTTTGGAAAGAGTGAGTTATGTTTTATTTAAGCTGTGTGTCTGTTCAACTCTGTTGCACAACTAAATTTGATTTTTATTCCTAGGAGTGTTTCCAAGAGGTGGAGCAGCTCTGGAAACAGACAGAATCTGAACGTTCGGGTCAAACCCATAGGAGAATAACAATTTTCTGCAGTTCTGATTTAAACCAACTGTTAAATAAACTTTTAAATCTGCAATAACACACAGACAAAGACTCACCTTTTCTTCAGAGACTCAGTTCTTTCTATGATCTGAGAAAAGAATTCAGAGAATCAACGGTTATCACTCATTCCTGGGAAATGACCTCCCGTAACACAGTCTTTATTATCGTGGCATGAAACGTTCCATGAAATGTTCCTTAACTGGATGCTTTTTGAAGGGTAGGAGTTTGAGAGAAGCCCTTAAATCTGGAACATGGACTTAATTAAAATGAGCTGTGCTGAAGTCTTACTTCATCCAGCATTTTAATTAGCAGACATTTGCTATATTTGCCCAAAGATTGATGGAGAAGACCCAGCGTCTGTTTGCTTGACTGTGTTTGAAAATGCTTTAAATGGTTGAAACGGAACACAGAACAAGAATATCCGATAAAAACAACAAAAACAATCAAATAGATCAGAAATAAAGAAATAAAACCGTTTTAAAGGTCCAGTGTGCGGGATTTGGCAGCATCTTGCAGTGTAGTTGCGGTCCCCTTCATTTCCCTCACTACTAGTGTCCATGATTCACTGGAAAATCATGAACCACCCTATATAGAACCAGTGTTTAGTTTGTTGAAACATGGCGATTCAACATGGTGGACCCATGGTGTCAGTAGATATAAAAGGTTCATTCTGAGGTAACAAAAACACGAGAACATGAGACATGTTTTGAGAAGTGATTTAAAAAAATGTCACTGATAGTTCAAGTCCTCCCCAAAAAGACAACAGCAGAAGCGGAGAGTCATAGAATTGACCTGCTACATCTCTAATCTTATGGCAGCTGCTGACTTTGACCTTGACACTCGCCTACAGTGGCACTTACCGTGCATTTACCGTCTGTGGAGACTCTGCTGTTCACTTCATCCTGTAAAGAGACGCAGTTTGTTGAGATAAAAATGACCGTGATTACAACTCTGACATGCACAACATTTTTAGCTTTGTTTCAAACATAAGAGGTGAAATCAGCACCTCGGCGGACACATGCACAGGACTTACTGGGTAAAACTGAATGAGGAGTTTCTGGTGGAACAGCAGGAAGCATGAAAGAGAAAAAAAAACAACAACATTTAACATGGTTAATGTGACAAAGCAATAAATCATTGATCCATCACATGAATTTAGAGACATTATTGACACCAACAATTTGATGACTGGCATCTTCTGAAGATGATCTTCATGCAACACGTTGGGTAAAATCTAAAAAAAAAAGGTGCTTTTCTTCCAGAACAAAGTGACAACATCCTCATGGCAACTGGAAATAATCAGGTTTATAGGAAATGCCTGTCGATGAGAATCCTGCAAACTGCTGAAAACCATTGCATCTCTCTCTCCCGAGTTTCTGCCTCTTCTCTGCTTTCACTCAAGCTTCTCTGTGCTGCACCATCACCCTTCCTGGGACCTCTTTCTCTTCTGGTTTTTACCGCCTCAATCCAGATGTTTGGATCTGGATCTTTAGAAGATTCAGCCTCCCCTTTTCTCTCCCTTTTGGGTGTATGGCACTCAATGCAAACATTGGGTATTTGTCATGGAGGAGGTAGTCCAGCTCAGGTCTGTTTAATGACACCTGAAGTTCCTCGACGTCCTTCCAGATCCATGTTCTTGAGATACGTTCACAATATGTAGAATCGTGTCATCCTGATTGTCCATAATGTAGTTTCAGGAGGAAGATTAAATCTGTGACTCTTCCTGAAGTTTAAGGAGAGTTTTTTCTTATCTGCATTGAGTCTAAGGTGTTGTGTGCTGTTCTTATGAGGCAAATTTATGATTCGCGATATTAACTGGACTTTACTTGAACTTTTAGAGGACAACTTTGCTGAGATACAAGTGTGCACTGTGCAGCTGTTTTATCAAGGAAAATACAGAGTTGAGTTCAGATCTTTTGTTCTCAGGACTTCATCTTCATCTGTAACCACGTCAGTCATCTAGAAATATGTACTACTGGATTATCTGCATTAGTAATGTAGATGAGAAAAGCTGGTCTTTAACTAGTCAGTCATCTTCACTTTCACCTTTGGTTACCAAACTTACTGATGCTGGTGTTCAAAAGTCAAACATATAGCCGATTACAATGCTATTTGAGTCTGGAAGCCTTTATCGTACAGACCACCTCTGCTTTGACGAGATACCTTGAAAGTTGGGCTCATGGGGCCGTAGCAGTGTAACGACTCGTCGCCTTCACTGCTGCTGCAACGAGAGGTTGCAGATCTCCTGTTCGCCTCCTCACTCCTCTGGCCTTCTGTTGACCTCTAGGACAACACCAACATACAAATTGTATCAGTTTACAAGCAGCTGTCTGACATTTTTCCTTGATATCTATTCAATCTCCTTCAACTCTTTCTAAAATAATGGAAAAACGTGTTCACGCTGTTCACCCATACTGTGTTATTTGGTGACAAAAGACTAATGAAACACTGGCAAAACCACTGGTGGTAAACGCAGGAATTTGTTACAACATCTTACATCATCGCTGCTTTCGTCAGACTGCATGCTTCATTTCTGCACCCTGCGAGCCAGAGCAGCATTCTTTCGCTTTATTAGTTTCAGATTTGAAGCCAAATTCTATGAACTGTGAGTTCTAATAAGCGTGCATGTGTTTGATTAAATGCTTTATGAAACACTCGGAGAAACAAGACATGTTTGGTGTTGTCAGCATACTACTGCTTGGTAGTAAATGTATTGCATGAATAAATAAGTGTAAAAGTCAGAGCACCCCACAATGTTAGAGAGTTGAACAAAATACGTTTTAGGGATCCGTCCATTATGTGATGACGTGACATGATGACATTAAAGGTACCCTTTGGTGTTTCTGATCACTAATACTGCTACGGAGCAATTTTGCACACATGCATGTGTGCGACGGTGACGCGATACAAATTCCTGCTGATGGTTTCAGACTATTCTTTTGATCTACAGTTGGTGGTAAAGTGCCAGGAAACACAGAAATGTGCCAACAAAGGTAGGGAAAAAGAAGACTGCACGCTAGTCAACATGGATTATAAAACCAAGCTGGTTTCAAACTTCAAAAAGAAAAATCGCAATTTGCCAATGAGGAAGAAAATTGATGCGTTTCGATGAGTAACACTGAGCGTAAACAGAAGATTTTACAAGAAAACTCCACAAGGAGCCAAAAGAGCAAGTTTATGTGCTTGGGAGTCTGAATGCGCTCAACAAATATCAAGTCAATCCACTTGATAGGTTATGAGACATCTTCTGAGAAGAACTGACAGTTTAGGCTGAGGATAACACTAAAGCTATGCTCATGGAGTGTACAAAAAGGAAGGGGTTTCTCCTCTGAGGGACATGAATGTACATAATACATTTTATGGAGATTTCACTATTAGATTTTGTTAAGACTGGTGCAAAAATGGAAATCGTGGCGTAATTGTGGCGCTAGAGGAAAGGTCATGAGGACAACAAAATCTTTAGGATTCACCCTCTGGGGATCATGAATGTTCACAGAACAATCCATGGGAATCAGGCCATTAGTTTTAAAGATACCTTGCCATGAACTAAGTTGGTCATTGAGAAATTCTGAATGTCCACAGCAGGTTTCATGACTGGATGGTAGTTTCCAACATATTTAGGTGTCGACTAAGATGATGGACGATGGAAAGAACAACTCACAAATGTCATTTTTAGATCTCCTCAAGACAATGCTGACACTCTTGACAGCAGTAGTAGGTAGTAAGAAAACCAACCTTTTCTGTCACCTTGTGTTCTTCCTCTTCTTCCTTCTCCTCCCTACTGAGATGGACGTCTTCCTTCTCTTCGTGTGTGAACCTCAGTTCTTCTTCCTCCTGATCATCTTCATCCGTGGGGCTCTGCTCGATTTCTGCTGACCTCCACTCTGTCTGCCGAGCAGCCTGCACCTCCTCCTCTTCCTTCTGCTCCTTCTGCTGAACTTCCCCATCCACCCTGCAGGCCCCTCCACTGTGAAGGAGATGATTTCTAAGTGGTTAATAGTGGGAAAGTTGTTGACAGTTATGTCAGATGACAGATGAAGAACACACCGTGGCTTCATCGTCCCAGCAACCAGGTAGGACGTTCTGTCTGCTGGTTGACCCGTGGCGTGGTGCAGCCTGGTGTCCTGTGGAAGGAAGACCGTTGAGCTGTAGGACGTCCTGACTTCCTTTCTGTTGTTGGACATCTAAAATGAACCCAAAGCAAAGTGGGTAAAATGTTACTCTACAGTGATGATATGCAGCAAGTACTCACATCCTTTGCTTAAGTAAAAGTACTATAAAGTCACAAGTAAAAGTTCTACCTTGAAAATGTTACTTAAGCATGCAAATATAATCAGGAAAATGTAAGAATACTCAGTGTAGTAAAATGTCCCCAGGGACTGGTTTTGTCCAATTAACAGTCCAAACCTCAACAGTATCTTAATGTAGCATGTTAGCATGTTAATATTAACTAATAACAATACTGGACAAATTAAAATTGACCTGATGGTGGCGCCAGATGGACATTTAAGAGATCATTAAAGTTATTACAACTCATCTTGAGGGGACGTGAATATCTGAGCCAAATTTCATGGTAATCCATCCAACATTTCTCTAAATGTGGACCTTATGGTGGAAAAGGAAAGGGAACAATGAATGTCTGTGGAAAATCATCAAATAGTTAGACATTGCCAATCTAGCTTCAATCTAACTGGTACACGGGCAGACCAACATTGCCATCCCTGAGGTCATGTCGCTAGTGTGGTTAAAAATGTATAAATAACCAACTGAGAGAGTCATAGACTGGTGGTTCAGTCCAGTAAATCTGCAAAGAAAAGAGGCATTCAAACAATTTTCAAACAACACATTGCAGCACGCCAGAAAAGGGTTCACTGAACTGCTTTGTAATATCATCTGAAAACCAACTGGGAAAAAATTAAAGTGCTTATATAAAATTGAAGTACACACCCAAAACAATACAAACCCATCTGTAATTTTGCAGAACAACAAGCTCCAGCACCGACAGTATTGATCTGCTAGGCGGTGTACCTTCTCTGGAGGTCTTGTTGAAACGCTCTGGGACCGGCCACTTTGTTCTGTTTCACACGCCTCCTCCTCCACCTCCTCCTCATCATCGTCCTTCTGCTGTTTCTCCTCTTTGGGCTCTGGTTTCCACTGTGCTGTTGAAGGTCTCTGCACCCTGGCCCTGCAGTCATCCGGCACCTCCTGATCATTACGATTCTCCAACCTGTTACTCCAGTCACTGAAGCCCTCGTCCTCCTCCAGAACCAAGCACCAGGTGGGCTTCAGTTCCTCGTCCAACCTGAGTATGGAGTCGATGTTATTAGTTGGAAGTTTTATTCTGAAGAAATGCAGATGTGATCAATTGTTTTGACGATTGATTGAATGCACTTTGTAGGACCAAAGCTCTACTTCAACCCTTCAGTTGCATGCAAGCCACTTCATGACACAGATGGGAGGAAATGGAGGCCATATGTAGAGTATGTGTATGCAAAATTGGATGTACTCTATGTTCCACACATATTCTTCTTAAAATTGATACAACACCTGTATTCTGAATACGGATATTCCATGTGTCCTACATTCTTTCCCACAATTTGACAATGTTCTCCTTTTGTTAAGTGTCATAAAACCATGGATTTAGCTCGTGGTGACTGACTCACACTCCCTGAGATCCATTTAAGGTGACTGAGACAACAGTCGGCTGTATCAACGCGTAGTTTTTGAGGCATGTCTGCTTTATTGCTGTCCCAGTCTATCACACGCTTTTGCCAGTGTTTGCTTGTCTTGGCTTACATGTTGTCTGAAGGCTTGTATTTCACAGAGCACAGAGGTACACACTAATGACCAAAGGAAACCACTTGGCTGTGCATTTAGTAATCCATCTACACTGAGGTACATTAGGACTGTACAGGCGGAAGCTTCCAGAAACAGACGAGACATTAACAACATCCTTCTGAAAATAGACCTTAAATGTCGATACCTTTAACAGTGTATCACTTTGAATGGTTCTCAACTCTTTGGATGTCTTCAAGTTTCAGTTATCTCTTCAAGGAGTTACTAGCTGTTCATGTATCTAAGAGATACTCTTTCTTTTGTCTGTGCTATGTTAGCGCTATGTTTGTGCTTGCTTTTGTTGTTTGGACCCTTTATGTCTTTCCTCTGGATGTGATTTATGATTTTTTTTTTGTATAATATTTATACATCGTTATATTTATTTGTATATCAGAGACTGTTTGGTTCAGTCTGAAAGCAGATGGACTTTCAACCACCAGAGTGATGGATGTGTTTGTCGCTTGTTCTGCTTTGTGATGGTTATTCGGACAAAGTCTCCGTTAGATCGAAACATTGCTCTGCTATAAGTTTTGTCTGACTCGTGCTGCCATAGCTTGCCCATCTCCTCCATCTTCTTTGCCTACATTTGCTGCATGCTTAATAAGCTACACCTGGTTCTGAATGATGACAGATGTTCTTTTGTCTGCTTGAAAAGGTTTAAAACAGCAGAATCTAAATATGGTGCTGCCGGTTGTGGGAGTTTGCCTCCTGCTGCTGCTGATGATGATGATGGTTTTTATTTTACCCAGGTAACCAGGTGTCTCTGATGTCATTCAAAGGTTTCTAACGGGGCAAAGTGTTGAACCAGGCAACAGGTGGCAGACAGGACCTGTAGCTTCAGGTTCATTTGAAACAGACGGTGCCCATAGAAACAATAAACAGAGAAGCACTGTTGCCCTGTGTGCCAAATCAGCTCACATCAGCAGACTGGACGTCAGATCGTGATACATACTGAACCCTGAGTTCAGTTTGTGCTGTCTGCTTTCTGTTAGTTAGCAGTGTGTCACTATTCAACGCATTTCAGTGGAATTTGGTGTGATAAAAGGCCATCAGCACATGGATAGCACCATTGACATGGACATTTATGAATAATGTGTTTTGACAAATACCTACTGAAACATGAGGCAGAAGCAAAAAAAATACTGATTCATGTGAATCTTTAAATATCTAGAAATATGTCTTTAAAATAAATTTTATACTATATATTTATATTTACAACACAAAGTTACATTATTTGTAAATTAACAACTAAACTGTTAGAGTTAAAATACAGTTATTTTTATTATTTGTACAAAGAGGATTTTTTTTCTTTTTTAAATTACAGACAAATGTACGTAAAATGACAATAATTATCTGTAATTAAATATGTGGCTCATACTAACAATTTAACAATTTTGAGGTAACTCTTATTAGTTTTACATGAATTTGCACTTTTACATTGTAATCAATGTTGAATGTCAATCAACGTTTTTATCCTGGATACACAAGGAAGAAGAACAAAGCTGCACTGCTCTTGAAGCTGAATATTTCTGGTATGTTGCACCTCGGGTTACACCCAGTGAGTAAAAGCACGTACATGCCAATGAATCGGTCCAAAAGTAAAAAGAATCGAGGGCAAAGTGAGAAAAAATAATGCACTGCATCGCAGGCCGGCTTCCCCTAATCCACTTAAAGTGTCCTTGAGCAAGACATTAAACCAACCTGATGGTTGTGATGCTAGTGTGTGAATGTGTGTCTCTGGCAGAAGTGACATGAAGATGCTCAGGCTGTCTTGTGTGTGCACCAACTAATAGTCTGTGGTAACCAAACTTAACTGTACGCTTCAGAGCTTCAGCGTCAACCTGTTGTTGAAACCAGCTGTAGATTAATCATCATGTAAATCTCCGGGCATGAATCATGAAGCTAATGACTGTAAATGAGTCTGCTCAGCAGCTCACAGTCTCAGGCGATGAGGATTTTTCCCCTCGTCACATCTCTGAGCGAGCAGAGACTGATGCTGCAGCAGCTTTCTCAGCTCTTTCACCTGCAGCATCACTGGACTGAACCTGTTCATTAAACACACACTCACATCTTTTCCCCTGTAATCAGCACCGCAGGTAATAAAGTGTCAGCTGTAAACATGAAGGACAATTTAACATCTATAACCTATGATGTAAACACAAATAAATGGTCCACTATACCTCCAAAATTCAAAACACGGGACTCAGATTTATCAGTCCCGAACACAAGAGGTACAAGCCAAAGGAATTTTTCACAAATTGGCAACCTGAATCTTGTTATGTCAAAAGGCTTATGACTAATCTTCAAACCAGTAGTTCCACTCTATTGGAAATATGAGCCGCAGCAGCTTAGCTAAGCTTAAGCTTAGCATTAACACTGGAACTAGGGGGAAACCTCTAAAGATCACTAATTAGCATGTTGAATCTTGTTTATTTCATCTCCAAAAGCAACATGTTGTGAGGTAGACCATGTACAGTGCTACATTAGGCTGGAAGGTGCTATTGCCACATCACAAATCTGGCTAGCTCCAGTTAAACCCCCTCAAGCATTTTATTTTTTTATTTTTTTTTTCAAGTTAACGAGCAGCCATTCTGTTCCCAATAATATCCCTGGCTGCATGCTCGCGATGGGCGTCTTTTCCTATGATGTGTGTTTGAAAATGAAAATCCAGACGCAGACCTTGTCTCCAAGAGGGTCGGTGAAGAAGAGGAGGGGGATAAGAAAGATGAGTTGGAGAGGGAAACTTGTGAGTCATAACCAAGTGGCAACCACCGTTGCTGTGAAACGAAGCCAGCGTCAAAGTGCCAAGAACTGCAGCTCCTGAAACGGCCAGTTGAAGCTGGCTATCTCCTTAAGCCCCCGTAATAAAATGCCCGACTTCACAGCAGAAATAAACATGTGAACAGCCTGGTCTCTATAGCTAGGTTGGTAGGTATTTACAGTCACTGTCATACTCACTCTGTATCATGTGCAAGCTCGTTGTGTTGGGGTGGCTCTGGCCAGGAAGGACTCCCCTCTCCTCTCTCCTTCTCCCTGCTTCTCCTCCTTCGCTCCCGCTCCACCTCCTCAGCATCCTCTTGACTCCGTTGGGCCGTCACCCTGCAACCAACATGGACATTAACAGGTTGTCGCCACAAGCCACAAAACTCTGGGCTCTGAACCTATTAGAGCCAGTAAATCATCTCCTAACCTGAATGTTAGGAGTTATCCATGTTTCCAGTTTTCCCCCTTTAAATAGCTCGAAAGTCAGAAAAAAAGATCTCGCTCCACACTGTCTCACATACGTGGGTCTTTACTGAAGCCATATGATGTTTACACCGAGTTTACACCAGTATCTGAAACCAAGTGCAAAACATATTTTTCAGCAAAGATTCCAACAGATAAAAATATTCTAGATGTTTCGGTTCATACGCATTACTCCAAAGTAATATTTCATTGGATGTAAGTGGTTAAAGACGTTAAATAAGATCATAAAGGTCAAGTTTATCCTCCATAAGGCTGAACATGAACCATGGATACCGTGAATATGAACAAAACTGATTCTGAAAATGATTTTATCACATAGCTTTCATGTGACGCTACTTGAAGAGATGCAAAGGCAGCTGCTCCGAATCCCTCAATCCCCAGAGGCAAAACGGCTCCAGATACATAACATTGTTAAAAGTATGTAGACAACGAACATTACACCCACATGTGATGATCGAAGATGTCATTTCAAAAATCGTGGGCACTGATGTTGCTATAAGAGCTTCCAACTCATCTGGTTTCAGGCTTTCCACCAGATGTTGGGACCTGGCTACAAAGATTCGCTCCCATTCAGGTCCAACACTGATGTTGGGTGGTAAAGTCTGGTGTTCCAGTTCATCCTAAAGGTGTTGAGGTCAGGACTCAAGCTCTTCCTCAACATTTCTTGACAGGGCTGAGTGAACCTTCCCCAAACTGATATAGATTATTTTCTTAAATATCATTGTATGCTCTAACGTTGAGATTTCTTTTAATCTGAGATGAATGGTCTAAACCATGAATGATTTCCCCAAACCAAAAAGTTCATAGTAGTTTGTGGACAGATGGGTATAACACAGGTTCATGTAATGAAGACAAATATTGTTTGGGATGAGAAATGACAATTTAATGTGACGTAATCCACTCCACCGACCACTACGCATTACTCATGATCCCTGTTTGTTATTTGTCTGCTACAACAGTGAGAGGTATCTATGGAAAAATGTATGAATGAGGATTTTCAGGTAAGTGGATATAAAAATTGTCGGAAAAAATTAGTTCTTCTTCTGTTTCATAGAAAGCTCATTCAGCTCTTCTGTCTGATCGTCTCCAGTTTCCAGAGGGGCGGGACTTGATAACAATAACTCTTTTTATTGTCCAAGCACATCTGGCAGAGTTTGAGCCAGCTGCTGTGCTGTTTCACTTAATTTCAATCTCTGGAGAGAAACAAAGAGAGGGAGAGGTAGGAGGTGAGGAGATGGAGGAGGAGGAGCAGACCGGATGATGGAGAGAGACTTTAATCCTGCGTAGCCAGACCATCAACGTCATTTGGAGTTCTGGAGAAAATCTTGTCAAAAAATTGGAAGAAGAAGACTTTTGGAAATATTCAGTAACCATTTCATTGGTTTGGAATCTTTACAGAGGACTTGTTGTCAGACTTGTTGGGTACAAACAAGTTTCTTTTTGGACATGTGACGTCATTGGTTTTAAAGGATAATTAAGGTTTTACAACTTGGATCATATTTTGGGCGATTTGGCCGCGATAATGTCGTTCTTAACGAAGTAATTACTGAGATTGCAAAGAAGAATGTGGTGCCATGACCACCAATGTCTGATCAGCAAGAAACATGACCGTCATACATAAACAACACAAAACCGAGGCCAAACTGATGTGAAAGAGAAAACACACAGGTCACCAAAATTATTACCCAAACTGTCTGCTGAACTTTGAGCTATTGTACTAAACGTAGTTGTGCGCGCTCAAAGGGTTCGACGGGGGGGAATCAAGCAAGCTTGGCTCATCTCGATAAGACATGAGATCCCCTGAAAACATGTACCTTCATCATCGCGGATCATGCAAGAAACGAGTCGATTATTGATGATTCATGCATGACGATGAAGAAAGATACATGCATGGTATTCTTTCCATCACCATCAAAGCGTGGTGTCACAGTATCATAAAGTCATCGTTACCTCGTGGTAACCTAAAAGGTTCGGTAGGTCAGCTTCGATTGATGGTTGCATTTGTCGTCTTAATTGTACCGAGAAATTATTGCGCTCATCTGTATGTGATGGGAATCTATAAACAACGTTGATGAGGACTCAGTCCTGTGTAAGAAACCTGGCGTGTAGTTTACACACCGCGTACACAGCTTTCCCCTCAATTGATGGATTATTAACAACGCTTCAGGTACACCCACCTCCGAAAGGGGTTTGGATAATGGGGCTGAGCATGCCTGTAACCTTTCTAATTGTCATTTGACTGCATTACGTTATTTTATTGCACTCCACAGAACTTATTCTGTGCAAAAAATATATTTCACGTGAGGGTTTCACATGATTTACATAGAGGACTCACTGCATCTGCAACACTTGAATTAAGTTCCTTAAATCTGACATGCTGGACCTTTAATGTGAGGTTTCAGCAGCCCAAGTTGGAGACAAGTCTTACAGTCTTTTTAGTCCAAAATTGATTGTTGTTGAGGTGCAAGTCTAGACTACAGTAACACAAAGGAATTTTGTACTTTGGGAGGAACCCATTTGATTTTATTAACACAGACTGCTGTGCCGTATTATATTAAGATAAACTTTTGAATGCATATTTTCTCAGAGCGAGAGCGACTGGTAAAATCTGCTGGTGAAAAAGTAAATTGTGAGCTCAGTCACTGCTGCAGTATCAGGAAAGAAGAACAGCCCAAAGCCATCAAGCTTGTTGGTTCTCATTAAAAGAATACATAAAACATGCGGATCATTCATCTTTGTACTGGCCTGTTGCGGGTAAATTCAATGCACAGGCCTTCACCCAAAAATATGATTAATTTTCCCAACATGTCATCCCCCTCCGTTCATCAAACAATTGGCTGAATGAAATCACCATTAAAAAATGTGCTAAAAACAAACTCGGAGATAGAAGGCCGATTCAAATGTCACTGGCTATGTTGGCTGTCGGTGGGGACACGGGTGGTTGTGAGTCAAACATGCTGAGGTCATTATTATGTGGGAAAGTGACCTACATAAGTTCATACTCACTAGAGATGTAGTGGGAGCCATACTGGCAAGAGTCGGTCGCTGTAAATCGATTTGATGTGTGATAGGGTTGGTTTGTATTCTCAGTCAGGCCATTTTGGGGGAAACGGGTCGACTGGGGATGAGGTTTGATTGTCTGGACCTCATCATTGCTGCCTGGAATGCAACAAGGGGAAGGAGTATCAAATCCTTAAAGGATCATATTGGAGGTGTTGTATGTTTAAATGTTTTAGCCAATGATTCACTCCTAACTGAAAGGAATCAACCAAAGCTTCTCCTCTATTCGTCTTCTATCAAAATTGGGAACAAGAAAATGTGCACATAATAAGACTACATTCGCACTGCAGTTCTGAAGTGACCCGCACACGTTAAAGAACAATAACACGTCATACTGAAGTCAGCGCCTGTGGTTTCATTTATAAAGGTAACGTGCGATGGAAGCCAGCGGATTTGTGAGCAGATGACGAGGGTGAGGAGAGAAAACGGCTGCTACTTCTGTACGGGGGTGTGTGTGGATGCGTAGTCGTCGGAGGTCAGGGGTGGTGTGACTGTGACGTAAATGGACTTTACAGAAACAGATTTCATCCAGAATTAATGGATGTCGAGGGCTACTTTGAACTACATCTGTCGGCGTCTCTCCACGAGACTCGAAAAAGATCAGATTCAATGTGATTTGTCATGAAAAAACAGATCTGAGCCACATATAAGCAGATTTGGGCCACTTGTGCTTGCAAGTCTGAACGTGGCCTTATTTGTATGTGCAAGTTAATATCTTAGTCTCCTAGAAATTACATTTATATACACTTTATTTGCAACAGCATACGTGCAGCAGATTATGCTTTAGAATGAGGAAACGCTGTCTATTAATTTATCTGGCATGCTGCAAAAATGTTGACACTGAACATGTCCGGAAAACGTTCACGTTCTCTGCCAAAATATCCAGTCTTGTGACGCAATATCTGCTCACAGGGATTACAGCATTATTTAAGTGTTTACAGATATGTTTAGGCACTTCAGATCAAGGGTTTCCAAAGTCTGAGACTTAGAGATTTTCCCTCAGACTAGGATTTTACCTTAGTTTACTTGCTTAGTTACTCTTAATTCCTATGAGATCATGTTATCTGATCCTATAGACACTTAATAACTGAGCTGAAAAAGCCTAAAATTGCTGTTTGGCATCACTTCGGACTACACCGAGTGCATAAAAAAGGTGTGTGTTCTCCCAAACTACTGTATCACTGAACTGTCTTTAACCCAATCACACACACGTGATCTCCGTTTGATAACTAATGTAATAACTCGCACATTGAAAACCTCTGGGTTAGGGGAAAGATCATGATCTGGTTTACTGCACAAAAAGTCCAGAGTGACTTATGACACAATGTGTTTGTTAATGTTTAATGGAAACCATGATCTTTCCCTAACTTTAACCGAAGTGCATTTGATGCCTGAACCTAATCGCAGATGGGATTCTG
The DNA here is from genome assembly GCA_036365135.1 of Miichthys miiuy. NCBI lineage: Eukaryota > Metazoa > Chordata > Actinopteri > Sciaenidae > Miichthys > Miichthys miiuy. The sequence goes on from CM071603.1 coordinate 28,199,410, forward strand.
GATGTGAACCCCAGACTCTTGCGGTAATTTAATGAGCTTTGTATGTCCTCCATCCACCCCCGACATCTCCTTGTGAACCAAGTGTGAAAGATAAAGCTTTTCATTCACTCAAAAGGAGATATTCTCTAAACATAATCATAGCAGCAATTATGTTTGACACCACAGCGTAATTGGGAAACAGTTTAGCAACATATGTGCCAAATTTATAGGAGGCGATTGTGAGCACAAGATAAAAACTATTTCTCAGGACCTCAGGGACTTTGGGGATGGGGTAAATATCTTAGTGATGACATATGACATATCAAACGCACAGCTGAAGGACTCCCGTCTTTCAAAGGGCATCATGGGAAGTGTAGGAAATTGCTAACAAAAGCAGATGAGGCATGTCTGCTCTGCTTTATTCACACAGTCACCGCTGTGCATTGTCGCTGCAGGGCAGTTTGTACTTCCAGGTATCCTCAGAGTCTGCTGGGACGTTTAACCCGATGCTGCGAAGCATAAATGTGAACTGAGGAAATTATGGAGGAAATCTGTCTGATACGCATCACTTTTTCCACCATTTACACAATGAGGCAATGGAGGCCTGGGGAACGGCATTTTCTGTGTGTGTGTGTGTGTGTGTGTGTAGTTGAGCAGGAGGGGGTTCAGGAGTCAGCCAGATGATGTCATGGCCATTAAGGAAGTTGCAGCTATAAAAGAAGCCATTGAACTCAGAGCTCAGTGTCATTTTCAGTGAGGTCACATAGCAATATTCCACTGAGGAAACAAGAACCTCAGTGACAATGAGGAGCGGTAGTTAGGAGAGGGATGCAAAAATAGTAAACAACATAAAAAAAAAATGCTGCTGCTGTGCCTGAGGAGATGAATCAGGATAGATTACATTAAGACAGATCACATTAAGTGCCCAAACTATGGAGGACTAAAAAGTTACAGGATGCAAAAACGGACAAAAAGATCGTGATGTTGCAAAGAAATGAGATTTGTTATTTGTTGTTATTTAAGTATAAAAACTATAATTCTCACGGCTTCATCGGCTTTTTGAGGAAATTGCATCAATGCAAGTGAGTCATTCTTTACTGCCCACAGCGCTGGTGTCAAAACAAATGATATCTGCATCTCATTTTCCTGAATCAGGTTTTTTACTGTTACAGATCTGGTCTTAATATGAAGTACGGTAGATCAAGGGAAATAAGAACAGCCAGTTACATTAGTTTTATTTATTTTCACTGCGAACCCCAAACAGCCGGTTTCATTAGAGGTGGTGTAAAGCACTGGGAAACCAAATGACTTTGTGAACATGAACTAATTTTGTGAAAACAAATAAATTTTTGTTAAAATAAACACTATCGGTGCACCTTGCAAGCATACATTAGTCATAACACCCGTTCATGAGACATTAATGATAAACAGGTGACTGTTGAGGGCTGTTCTTTAACTCAGTGCTGCATTCACTGCAGTCAGTTCATTACTTCTGTTGGCCACAGGCTTCTGTCTCATCTTTTGTCTGGTGTTCCACATGGTTGGATTGTAGGCCCCTTATTGTTTCCTCTTTGTTGATGCTTGTTAGGTCACATATTTCGAGAACACAGCATACTTGTTATTTTCTTAAAGGCCCCTTGGGTAACTTTTCTACCATAAAATAGCAGATTTTAAATCATTTCGGACGACTGGGAAGAGGAGTGACAGGACAGGAGCCGGTGCCGGTGCGATGCCAGGCTCTGTGGACATGGCAGAGGCTAAGAGACCGAAGAGGATGATGGAGGAAGCAAAAGGCTGCCGGACAAGAGAAAATCTGGGACTGACTTTTAGTCATTGGTGAGAGCTTCATGAAACAAAAGGCTGAAAGACAGACGCCTGGCTGGACTTCCTGCTGTTGGACTAGTAAGTAATATTGCCTGGCTGCTATGTCTGCTGTTGTTGCACTTGCTTGATGTTTGACTCTTAATATTGGCTGTCATATTTTCTGTATTCTGACCTCCCTGTGCATCGATGTAGATCATAAATATAAACAAAGCATTAAGTTTAAGCAAATATCAAAGTAAAGATGAATCAGCTGAAGAAAACATCGATGGACGATGATGGCGATCTTGTTTTAATCACCGATGATGATGAGTTTGGATGATGACGTCACTCATGTACGTTCTTATACCGTGATGTTTTATATATTTTCATTAAACGTGTTACACATTTCTGTTTTATGTTCACGTTTGTGTGTTTAATCCGGCTGCAAGACAAATTCTCCTGAAGGGACAATAAAGTTAAAACTGACACCGAAGTACTGCAGTTTAAAAAAGGACACGAGTCGTCGCCCAAAAATCTCTTTTTTTACAATATTTACAATGAACACGAGCCAAGGATTCGGGTTTACCACTTGATGTCATCGTGTTTTTTACTAGAGACAGAAGCTATAAATTTACCGTTGACCGCTCCCCTGAAACAAACTTCTTGTTACGCACTTATATCTCCTGAAATAAATAATTTTTACAGTTGCAACCATGACACACACACACACACACAAAAAAATGAGAGGAAACTGATTTTAGTGTTTTCCTACATTGTTGTAAACATTAACTGTTTTCTGTTGTGCTTCATTCCAGTCGTGGAATATTATTATACATATATTATTATTACCATATTAGTCCTGCATTCAGTGTGATGGATAAACATTAATTTCTGGTTGAGGTAGAGTTAATTTAATTATTTCATATACTGCTGGGTGAACTGTACTTTCATGTTTTTAGGATCTATACCTGCTGAATAAGTAGTAACTGTCACATAAATGTACAGCAGTGGAGTAAAGATTAAACGTGAAATGCATAATAACAATAAAGTCAAATATAAATATGATTTGAGCGGTACAGTATTATTTTATAAGTCACATAACTTTAAATTTTATCCTGCAGACACGAGTAAAAAAAAATAAAAAATAATAATAATTATGATCATCATGTGTTAAAAACATTTTTCTCTCACCTGATGAGGTTCTGCAGGAGCTGTTTGCTGGAGTTTTTTCTTCTGATGGACTCTGACATGGTGGATTGTGCTGCTCCTGGTTCTGGTTCTGATTTCTGTGTAGCCTCTGGTCCTGGTTCTGATCTTGGTACTGGTTCTGAAGGTTTCTTACAGCTGCTCTCTTGCTGTTCTTCTTCTTCTTCATCGGTCTCTGTGGCTCATGTTGGCCTCTCTCTCTCCCTCTCTCCCTCTCTCTCGCTCTCTCTCGCCCCTGTTCAGTCGCAGCTCTCTCCTCCCTCCATGTGGTTTTCATTGAAGCGTTTTGACCCCCTCCTCTGTGACTCTCCCAGGGGAAGGAGTAAGATGATATCATAACAGTGGATCGGTGATAATATTATATGCATGTGTATTGTGCATATTCACACGGGGACAGGAGTGTCATAGAAAGAGGCATCGAGGAGTGTGTTCTTGTGACTATCAATAGCTCAGCTTATTATGAAGGGAATTAATTCTGGAGTCACTCACTGCTCTTTAAAAATGCATCAATGACTGACCTGCAGCTTTGTCATCTCGTCTGTTGTCGTTCTGAATAAAACATATCTTTTCCTAAATTTCTACCACCAGTGGACATTTTTTGGATATTCCCTGTGAACGTATTAACTTCGATATATTTTAGAAATCTCCGTGCTGACTGTTCAGTGACTTATATTTTCCTCTGGCCTTCAAACAGCCTAATAAGCGCTGTAGGTTATCTCACCTCTCAGCAAACCCTTCAACATATGTGTGTTGAATGTTAAAAGTCAAGCTGACTTCAGTTTTTTCTGTTCAGCTCCAAGTAGCAGAAAAAACACTGAATTCAATCAGCAAAGATAATCAACAACTGTAGAACGTTTAAAACGTGTTTCAGGTGATAGGATAACCTCTACGTATGGATGTAATATATTTACTTTAACAAGCACATAAACATTTCTGTGTTTGTACTTTGCTGAAGTATTTCTACTTTCTGCTACTTTATACTACTGCGCCACAGTTCAGAGGAAAATAGTGTACTTTTTACTTCATTACATTAATTTTACAGATTATTTATTGTTGATTTTATACAAAACATGTCTGATCATCTTCTAAAAAAACAATAAATTTTCAATCTTTTTGTCTTTTGACAAGTTGTATATCAAAGCTCCACCTGGGGAAGCTACAACAATGAAACGCTGCTCACACATTGATGCGTCAGTATTAACAATCTAATAAGTCTCATAGTAGTACTCTTACTTTTAAAACGTTCAGTCATTTTTCTGATGATACTTTTGTGCTTTTACTTAAAGGACCTGTGTGTATGATTTAGTGGCATCTAGCTCTCTAGCTGCTGATTACAACCCCCTCGGCTCACCCTCCCCTCCTGTGAAATGCACAGAGAATGTCAAAGGCCCTATTTAGAGCTCAGGAGCTTAGTTTGTCCATTCTGGGCTACTGTAGAAACATGGTGGAAATGTCACAAATATATATACGAATAGAGAAACACTGAGTCCAAGTTCAGCGTTTTTCCCCGTGAAAGTGTCTCCGACTCTGATAAACAGATTAAAATAAACACAGCGCGTTTAGATCAGAGAGGAAGCTGCTCTCTCTGCTCAGATGTGAACAGCAGCCTGAGAGCGAGGCTGATGGGATTATGAGTGTGGATCTGGTTACTGTTCAGCAGGTTATGAATAAGAAATGGCAGCTTTCAGAACAGGAGCAGCTGCTGGAGGTGACGAGCTGATCTGTCCCGTCCAGCTCTCGATGATGCTCGCCATCATCACGGCTGTGGCCGAGGCCTCAGTCGGGCCGCCATCTTTCTGTTTGTTCGGTTGTTTATTTGTGTTTAGACGCTCAGATTAGAGACTCGGCTTTCTTCCCCTTAAAACGACGACAGAAGTGGAACTTTTCTCTTTAAAAGCTCTCTCAGTCTATCAGTCCAACACTCACAGATGTGCATTAGGTCACTCAGGCATTTCCAGCCAACGCTGATTTACACTCACACACACACACACACAGACACACTTTCTTGCTCGCCCACCCCCCCAAATCCCACGGGAGCTTGAAAGACTCACAAACACTTCACAAAATGGTTTCCAGGGCAACAACTCCCACAGCACTTAACACAGTCCGACTGTTGTACGGCTCAGTATGAGGCTGATGGCGACTGACCGCCAACTACAACACTTTCTCTAATATTTCCCCGAAGGAGGAGTTCAGTGTAGAGAATTAAAGCGCAAAAACACAACACACACACACACACACACACAGCATGTAAGGTTGCCCCCGTAGCTGACAGCTCTTTGATCAGCATGTTCAGTTGAAGGATTGTTTTCCTCATTTCTTTAACAAGCTGAAAATATACATTTCATGTGATATTCACAACTTTTTACAGATTTTTCAATCTGTAAACATGCATAGGAAAATATATTCCAATGTTAACCCAGAATATACTTTAAATAACTCATATAAAACTATTCTACGTCTCTGTTTCTGATTGATATTGTCACAGTACATACAGTCTATAATGCACCTGAACAAAGTCGAGTATTTACTGTTACGTACAGGTATTGTTAATGTCAATGGAAGCTGATAATCTGGTTTTAAAAAGCTGAAAATGTGTGTGTGTATATATATATATAGCACAAACCTTCTGCAGCTTCACTGCACTGTTTACATGGTGATGATCTACAGAATAATCAGCAGTAGTTTGCATCTTTTCACCTCTTTCTGTCTTCGTCTTCTGTTCTTGGAGGTAAAGTCTTATTAACACGAGCCTGCAGATGCATGGCTGATGATGTGAATTTTTAATCTTTAAAGGGTTCCTGTTGAGTTTTCCTGTAAATAAATAAAGTTATGTTTACATTTGTGTTTTTTCACCGAAACACATGAGATTTATATCCAAGGCCTAACAAACATGTTGAGTTTACTTCCCCATAAAACATTCACAAAGCCAACTTTTTGGAACATTTCCTGGAGGTTAACTGTCAGAATAATGTACGCACATGCTACTACAAGTACAATATAGAAACAAAATGGGGACCCTCTGCTCAAATGTCCAACGTTGGCACCCCCTTGTGGTCATATCTAAAATGGCACAGTGTCAGACAGGATGCAGGTCCTCTCTCTCTCCTGTCGTCACATCTAGCTCCCCTCATGAACACACACTGGATAACAAAAGAGCAATAACATGAAATATGTCTTTATAGGAGAAGTTATTAAACTTTCAGACTGAGCTCTCCTCCCTGACATGAAGCCTTGTGTGGGTCTTACAGATGAGTTACAGTTATAAACGAGGTCGGGATCAGTTTACAGTTGTTGTTTTTTTGCAGCATGAAAATTTCTCTTAATATTCCAGCAGATGTGTCACCTGGAGTGAACCTGCCTCTGCTCTCGAAATTGAATTTGTTTGATCTCTTCCTGCCTTTGCATGACTGTCTCATGATTTGTTTATTGTCTACAGTTAGGTCGACAGGCATGTTACTGTTTAATACTGTACAATCAGAGAACTTCCGCCTGAGTCTCGGGGCCTGAAGGGCTGCAGCTCTGTGCCTTCGCCTGGGTCAAAGCACCCAGTCGGTCTCTCTCAGTGCAGTAAACGTTGCCAGCTGTCCCGTAAAGACGGCAACACGAGTGGGAAAGCAGCCGCTGCCGATCCAGACAGATGAGGGAATGGATTCAACATGAGTGACGTCAAGAGGGAGCGTTCAACAGCTAATCCCAGAAAGTTGAAGTTGGTAGAGCTTGTTGGAGGTGGTACACAGCTTGGAATGAAACACTGCCTCGGGAGAATTGGTACATAAGTCTTTGTCTCTGTGCAACAGCGTGATTGATGCAACCGGTGAGCTCATGAAGAATCATAAAAGCTGCTACAGGAAGAGTGGGAAAAAAAGGAACTAACTTACTGGATAGAAGAAATGTTTGTAAGGCTGGCGAGGTTGGTTTGTAAGGTGGACAAATCAGGTAGAAAACCTCACCAAAAAAGGCCCTTAATGAAAGTCACAAAGAAATGTGTCTTTTTGACAGGGACAGCAATGTTTTATCAGTCTGCTTTGGTCCAGGCAAAACTCATGGATTGCCATGAACTTTGGATATTCATGCAACAAGTATAGATCTGTCAGTACCGTACCGCTTCATGCTGCGTGTGTGGCTTATCGCGGCCATCCGCGCAGTCAGTTGTTGCAACGCTGCAGACCGACATTTTCTTAGAGAGAGGGACTAAGCGCTGTGATGTTATTTCCACACACAAGTTTCACATTTAACTACAGAAAAATTCACTACATAACATCTGTCAATTGTTTCTAATACGCGCGTCTAAGTCGTCACGCCACCGCATATGTATCAACTCTGCAGGGAATTTGTTCCCACATGCACGCTTACTGACCTTGGAAAACCTCTGTCTGTTCCACTGTTCTTCTAGCCCCATGAACTGTTTTCACTTGCCTCGTAAAATATGTCAACACGTTTGGTTTGCACAAAATTTTGTACATTCCCCGACAATGATTTTGAGGGTCTCTTGTTCAATTCTTTGTTTTATGAGCAACTATCTGCAGAACTAATGATATTCCCTTCTTGTTCAGTGCTAATTAGCATGTGGTAGTAAAATTTGGTATTCTAACAGATCACTATACTATACACATACACATCAGCTACAAAGCGTATGTACTTTGTCCTGCGTTTGTTGCTGACTTTAGCATCCAGCTCAACGCACCGCTGTGCCGAAGTGCAGCTTCAAACAGCTGGTAGCGTGGCTGTAGACTTGTTTCCACATTATCAGTTATTAAAATAATAAAGAACACGAGGAGGACCTGGTGAGTTCATATGTTCAGCATTTCTCCTGGTTTTCATTTCACAAATCTTGGAGTGACTGAAATGTTTGGTTTTTTCCTCTGACAGAAATCCAGGAGCAGAAGTTGTAGCGTACAGTGTGTTTATCTGCCGACATCCAGCATGCAGGGTCGAGGTATACGAAGTATACCCATTCAGTTTTTTAGTTAACAATGGGTAAACTCGCTTCTAAATATCCTCTGGGGCGCATAATTTATTGGTGTTCTACATGCAGTTTTTTTAGGCATGAAGGCATGACATGGTTGTCCAATTTCCATCAGAGTAAGGAATCAGGAATGCCTTACTCAGAAATGTATAATTATGTAGTTGTCTCACCGGACTGTGGACCAGAATTTATCGCCGAATCTGCACCTCTTCTGAGGCTAATATTGATTTCACAGTAATTCTTACTCCCTGAAGTCAAGCAGCAGAAGTTAACTGTCATGTGAAAATACTACAAGCTCATTTTTGGGTGTGCCAAATATGCAAGAATAATCTTACATGTCATTGTTTCTAACATTGGGCAGCCTGCTTTAAAAAAGGAGGTGGGCATAAATTAAGAGTAAACCCATTTCTCCAGGCACCACTAGACCCACTGCCTACATCCAAACAAAATACACAAAACCCTGACATCATCTTTTCCACAGGTGAAAGTGAGAATGAATCATGTCATCCTCCCTTTAACTACTTTTCCACTTAACTTCAAATCCATATTAATCTACCGAGCTTCCACAGCAGGACCACATACTGAAGGTCATAAGCCAGCTGGAAGGGGTCGAGGTTCAGATTTAACGGTTCATCGATCTCTTTTAAGCTGACCTCTGGAGTTTTACTAGAAGAGGGAGGCTACTTGGTTTTGAGAAAGCATTTTGCACTACTAAAAAGTCAACGAGAAGTCATGTCAGTATGCATGCATGCATGTGAGAGTGAGAGGAAGTTCATCAGTGTGTCAGCAGCTTGTCAGAGGCAGCATATCTACCACCTAGTGAGTAATTAACTGCACTGCGCGTTAGCTGGAAAACAGGGAAGCTGGGCTGGAAAGATAAATCCGTTTATGCTCCTTCAGAACAAATTATCTGCACTCGACATGACGACGGACTATTTGCCAAACCGTATCTGCGCTAGATTTTAGGTTTTCATGTGTTTTTCTTACGGTGGTTTCCATTCATGTCCAGATGCCATTTTAAAAGAAAATCCAAAACATGATGTCTCAAATAAAGATCTGAAAACGATGCTGATGGTTATTGTTTGCTACAACAAAGCTTGTCTTTCAGAAGCAAAGACCGAAATAGCGTGATGGTGATGAAGTGCTGAAAGAAACCTCTTGCAGATGTCGAGGTAGACGGCTTCAGAAGATCTGACATTGACGTAGAAGATAGTTTCTTTTAATTCCCACTGACTTTAGAAATCTACAATGAAACCATTGGTGGATTTTTTCTGCTGCAACAATTCTGATCTGTTGTTATTACGGTCTGATGCTAAACCAAGTAGCTTTTGTGTGTGTGTGAACCTAACCAGACCTTAACCGTAGCGGTGGCAGATCAGAAAACTGTCTCGTGAATCATTTCTGATCATCGCTTGCAGATGGCTTTGTTTGTGAAATGCTGAGTTCTTGATTTTGTTTAATAAAGTTCTGCAGCATTGCTTTCTCCACACATTCGGTTAAACAACGCGTTAATACATCTTCCGAAAAAACTCCTGACTGCATCGGAATGAAGTGAAATCATTTATTTTCTACAGCTTCACACAAATCACACCCACACACACCCCACCATTCACAGAGAGCTTGTTTCTAAGGCTCTGCCTTCCTGGAAAGGTTTCCATCACTCGCTTATAACGAGCATATGACACATCTGTGAAACATTCACGACTGAATATCTGCCAGCTTCATTAAACACAGTAAGGGATTAGCTGCTAAAGACAAAGACAGACCAGCTCTAATATCCTTCATCAAGCTTTTAATACGCTCCAGATATTATGAAGGTTGTTTTAATTCATCTGCGTTCAAAATTAGAATCTTTTCTCTGGTCTCAGACGTTTCACTCCTAAGATAGCAGGACAGTAATCCCGGCAGCGTCTCAGTACACTGACACTTCTGTTATACTGGACATGCCGCGTGTGTGTGTGTGTGCCTGCCAGCACTGATACACACTCTTCCAGCTGACTTCAGTGATTTACAGACTGTGTTTCCCTGCACAGCAACACTCCGATCATAGACAGGAATCGGTTTCATCTCCAGCGTTTCCATTACAACATGGACATGGTTCGCGTTGAGTTATGAATGCGTTTCTGGAGTAGCTTGTTTCCATGTTATTCACTTCATCCATCTCCGCCTCGAAAAACAGTGTGAAAAGTTCACAGCGGCCTCAAGAAATCACACAGGTTCTATTGATCCGTAAAGAATCAGTTTAGGAGTTAATTTTGTCTAAATAATCGTAAATCAACAGTAACAACAACCAAAAACTATTATCCTTACCAAATGTGAATCAGAAAATCATGCGATTTGCATCCAAAAACAGGTGCATTAATTACCTGTTTATACAATTACTGAAGAGAAGTTAAGACGTCTACAATTACAGGTAGTAAGAATGAACCATCAAAAAGCTTTGGAGGTAGATTTGGTGTTATCTTTATTGTAGTTACCGGTCAATCTGTCCGATTTCTTGTTTTTCTGTTGTTTACTACTTTCAGATGTTAAACTGAAAAATCACTCTTGCATGTTGGTTCAGAATTTAGGATTTAAGTAACAATCAAATACTTTTTCAAACCCACAGCTCTGCGGTTGTTTTTTTTTTTTGTAATGGAAGCCTCGGTTTCATGGCTGCTGGCTTGCACGATGAGCATCGTGCATTACAAAGTTACGTTTTGGCTTCATCGTTCCACTATGATATTTGTCATGCCTGGTTTGTTGAAGAGTATAACATAGAGGGAGGGCTGCACATCAACCATGAACCACAACTGTGTTATGTCTAGAGATGTTCCGATATCATTTTTTCCCTCCCGATACCGATTCCGATACTTGTGCTGTGGGTATCGGCCGATACCAAGTACCGATCCGACACCAGTATGTTATAAAAAAAAAAAAATAATCATACTAGCCCTGCATGACTGTGATATGATTATCATTGTGGTAAGGCCTGGTGCAGGTTAAACCCTTTGTAAAACATTAATAAATACAGCAACACTTGTGCCACCGCTCGAGATTTTTCCTTTGCATATGTTGCATGTTGCAGTCTTACTGGTGGGAGCACCCAGCGTGAAATACTGCCACACCGCCAACATGATATGCTAGTGCTAGTTAGCTTAGCTCCAAGCCTCGCGTCAAGTCGTCCCTCTAAAACGGCAGGCTGCAGGTTGCAGCACAGCGCCACTGTTTTAAGAGCGGCGAAGAAGAACTGTGCCAGAGCTTAACAGAGCTAACCAGTAAACAGATTACTAATTTAATAAATTACGTGGTATTGGATCAGTGCCTGGACTCCAGTAGTCGCCGATACCGATGCCATTTTCGGCAGTATCATAGCAATTTCCGATACTGGTATCGGAAATTGGAACAACTTCAGTTATGTCAGCAATCAGTAGTGAGTGTGACTGCATGAAACTATGTGTAACGTGAAATAAGGCGATATTAAAAACAATCAAAAACCACCAGCTTTCCAGGAGGGACTGTGAAAGAGCGGATGCGGATAAGCAAAAGCATGAGGCGGCCATCTTGATCTCATCCATCATATAAAAGGTTGCAAACAGGTGACATCAATCGGTCAACGAAGTAGAAACCATCAAGATCTGAGGGAAAGAAAGCCCACATAAATACAATATAGACTACAATATCCTCTTATGCAGCTACAATACAGATTAGATGAATGTAGAAAGTCTGTGTAAAGGTAATTCTGAGATTTCTTTCTAAACACATTAAATATGTTGTAAAATAGTTGCTGAAAACACGTGAAAAGACTTTGAACGACGTATTACTGAAACGTGGAGTTAAAGGTTCAAGCAGTTTTTCATCACGCTGAGGCCATCCTGAGCAGAGAGACAGAAATGAATTCATCTCAGTTCAGAGTGTTTCAAAGTTAGTCGTGTCATTTTCTGAACTCATCTGACACGTTTCAGCTGCTTCAAAATGGCTGCTCGACCGCTCCCACGATATTTTTAATCATTCAAATTTGGCTGGTTGGTTAATGACACTTTCTTCTTTGGTCTGACAAACTCAGAACTCATATTTATTCTTACTTTACACTGACTTTAGAAGAAGGAAGGTGATTTTCTTTTTCAAAAACATTTATTCTCTGAATGATCTGAAGAACACGCCGACTTATTTCCTAAAAAAACAAATCAAACAAAGACACGCTTTGTTTTTATTTGGATCAACTATTATAACATGACATCCTCTCTCACCTTTCTGATGTTTTGTTTTAGCGGTGCGTAACTTTACCGAGCTGATACACACCATGAGTGACTCACTTCTTAAATATAGAGAAGAAGTTTACAGATATAATTTAAGACAGAAATAAAATCACACATTAAATTCTCATAAAGTTTGATCAAACATCTGCAAAGTTATAAAGTTAGACATTTATTTTCTTTTACATTAACTAAAAATATATATTATTGATTGATTGAAATTGAATTAATGGATCAATAAATATCAAATAGAAGCAAACTATGCATTCATTGCTCAGAAGCATATTATACATATGAGATGTGTAAGGAGGGGTGCTCAGTGTCGCCCCAGTGTGGTACCACCCTCAATTGTAACACAGGAAGTTCCATTTCTCCAAACAGTCGGTGGGGTGTATACCGGCTGTGTCATTCCTCAAAAAAACTCCACAGTGCTGCTCCTCGACGGGGCAGATGGGCAGATCAGAGTATGACACTGTCACCCTGTTCGTAAACACCCAGTGACCGCCCAGGAAACGGAGGCCTGTCCACACCTGAGGACAGGAAACAGCTAATGAACCTCCGTAGACGTGTAAACAGAGATCAGCCCAAGATCACTTCTAACTCTTTATATTCAAACCATTAAGGTTTAACTTCAGAGAGCCCAGAAAAGCTATTTTTATGTACATGATGTAATGTCAATGTGAGGTTTATGGGCCTGGCTGGAGCTCATGGGAAACAAGAGATGCTAATAAGCGGTGGGCCACACAGAAGCAAAGCTTTTTTTGGTGCATGTGCTGAGTGAGAGGATTTTATTAGAATTAATGGGAACCATCTTTCAGTGTTTTTCTCTTTTTTTGCTTATCCGTCAATATCCTCTTCAGACCCTTCACCTCTGCCATGATGTCCATAGAGGCTGCTGGGCCCGGTTACATTGCCCGCTTGGTGGCAGTCCAGAAGGTCCTGTTGTAGCTGCGTAAACACCAACACTCCCTTGCTGCTCTGAGCTCACATTCTAGGCACGATGGCTGAGAGCTAACTAGCTAACAGCAGCTACGGTGGCAGCGGTTTACTTTACTGTCCATAAATAAATCAGAGAGTTGACTGTGAGACCAAAGGGGCACAGAGGGGGATGACAGAGGCACTATTCACCTGATTACAAGTCAGCGTAGCATCGAGATGATATTAAATCTGTAGTTTTAATGTAGAACAGCTACCGAATGGGGCTTTAAAGAACATGAAATCAGCTCTAATTGTAGGTACAGTATTATTATCACGGGTTACAATGACTAGGGCTACTTGCTGGAGGTCAAACTTAATGTTTTTTGTCTCTACAGAGCAGCGATTGGTGTACATGGCTTCTCTGTTGTTCCTCATATCCTACTTTAACACACAGCAACATTTCTTACACACGAATATGAACCCACCTTCTCAGTGCTGCCCTCATACTCAATCATGTTCATCATGTAGGTGTGGTCTGCTCCAGGCTGCACGCTGACAAGCTTGTAACCGATGATCATGCAGTATTCCAGCGCCTCCTCCCAGGTTTTGTTCTCCTTTATCAGGATCAGGTTGTCCTTGTAGCAGACGAATGGAAACAGGTCTTCACAGTTTTGGGGGACCATGAGTTTACCCTTAGAGGAAATGGAGGCGCAGTTGCCACTGATGTTTTGGTGCCACCCTTCATCTGCATAGTCGGACAAACCCGTGCTCCACTTCCACGTTTCTCCTGCAGAACAGAAGTTGAAACTTCATTGATACAAATATGGTGAATGTCTGCCTTATTACTGTGTTTCAGAAAATCAACTCTCCATCCTACCATCAGCTTTATGGTTTAAGACAGCAGTTGATGGGTCACAAATCTATGGATTCATAAAGTCTTAGAGCATAAAGCTCAATGAGATGAGACAGATGTTGAGCTATTACATAGTGACTTAACAAATTTGGTGCCATCTTAGAAAAGAGCTCACCAATGGATGAGTTTCTAGACTGAATATGTAAGAATAGTTAACAGTAGTAGCTGTGTTTGTCTTTACCATCTCTGTGCAATCCAATCCAGACTGGAAAGTCCGCCTCACTGACAGCATTATTCAAGTTTGAATATGTAAAGAGACACGCCAGATTAGAGAACCCTTCATCTTTGCAGTGCTGCTTCGCTTCAGACCATGTCTTTGACTGTGGTATAAATCTGTAGTCGTGATCGTAGCTGAATTTCCATTTATAACAGATGAAGAAAAGAAGTCTGTCACATGAAGTGCCATAAAACCTGTAAAGTATGAACAGTTGCCTCTGTTAGTTATAATAGGACCGTAACAGTGTTTCTTTTTAAATTTAAAACAAATAACAAAAAGTTCGCACTGCCGCTGACTACTTTCCAAATCAAATCATACTTTGTATTTTTGAGTGCTGTCCCTTCTGGTGGCCGAGAGAGTTCAATGCATTATATCTTAAGAAAACGCATGCAAATAAACAAAACACAAGCAAATACGATTTGACAACATATGCAGAATTTAAAAAACACAATAACAAAAGGAACAAATTTAACTAACAAAACCTTTGGAATATAAACCAAAGAGCATGCTAGTAAATAGTAAGCCTCTGTGTTCGGATAATATCTTAGATAACGCACCAATATCAAAACATTAAAGGAATTTGATTAAAAGGAACGGAATATAAAAATGTAAATGTTTGCATGCGTTTTCTGAACGCTTGTTTGATCTGAAAGTTTGGTTTTGATAAGAGCACTAAGTAAGAAACTACGAAAATAAAGAATAAGAAAAAGAAAACAAAGTTAAAGTTATGCAACTGAAACTGCAATTCAGGTTAATACAGAGTCCAGTGGCTGCTTGGACAAATGATACAGAATGTTACAAAACATAAAACCCCACAGCATGCTTGGGGAAAAAAAATCTTCTACAGTAATATTAAATGCATGCAATTTGTGCAAGTGAATCTGCTAAACATTCAAAAATATATAAAAACAGTCTCCCATTACTTTGAATTGACAGAAGAGACCACAGCACAGCTTTCACCATCATGTGGCTCGTTGGGCGCCCAGTTGTAGTCGAGCTTGTTCTCATATTGATCAGCCCAAACCCAATCACTTCTGGAAGTGTTGACGTCGTTGACTTTTGGATTGTGGAGGCTGATCCATGCAGAATAGGTGGTTATATACATATTGTATAAATCTGAAGGCGTATAGATGGTGGCCAAGTCAATGTAGTATCCTGAACTATTTGGACCAAAAAAAAAAAAAAAAAAAAAAGTTAGTTAAAGTAGTTTGAGCCTTTGTAGAACTACAAATTTTAACTTCTAATAGCTATTGATGATAATGTGAATAAAACGTAAACCTCACTTTCTGCAGTAAGCTTGAGCTTGGCTCCAGGTGTAATGACGTTTTATGTAGGAGTATTGCCTCCGCACGATTGATCCCAGTGCAGGCACACTAATTTGGAACATGACGAAAAGAAGGAGGAAGACTCCTGAGGGGCCGCTCCTCATCGTCATTGTCTTCAGAATTCTGTTGTACAGAGAACAAACTGTAATATTCAAATTTCACATTTAAAAAAAAAAAAATTAATCAGTCTAATCAATAGTGTCGATGTCCTCACCTGTCCTGATGTGATGTTTTCCTGTCTCTTGTGCCACGATGTGATCAATGAGAAACTCCTGGTGCTGCTCAATGAGCCTCCGACATCCAGCTGAACACCTCACCTCACCAAGTTCTGTATAGAGGAGCAATCATTTGACTTGCAGGCACACTTAAATCAACTATCTGCTGGCATGCTTCACCAGAAGCCATTTGAGTGTTGGCAAATGAAGACAGATTTACCTACCATCCTGAAGTACTGTTCAGGAAAAACTACAGGGATAGTCCCGGTATGTGGCGGTTGTATGAGGTACTTATCAGTGTGTACCAGCAGTAAACAGCAGCCAGCATGCACCCAGTTTGGACTGAGCAGACTGATGTCCCAACACAAAAGTAGAGCACAGCACTGCTGTGGATGGAGGCATAAAAAAGGCCAAACTCCACACAATTTGTCAGTTTTAAAACACAAAAAAAGTTTAATTTTAAAGCGACACTGACGTATAATCGAGAATAGCGCAGCAACTCCGACAGATTTACAGAGTTTTCTGATGGACCGTAAACTAAACTGCTGTCAGCTGTAGCTGCTGTTGGCTCGATTTGTTAGCCGGGCTCCCTGGACTGTGAGGTCAAATCACAGGGGTAGTATTAGCATTTGGAACACAGGTGTTTTGGACCAAAGGGAAGCAGAGAAATACTAAAAAAGGAGGCAAAGCCGGTGTTGTGCCAGCACAGGAGCTGGGCAAGCGGGCAATGTAACTGGGTTTAGCAGCCTCTCTGGATATAACAGCAGAGGTTAAGACCAAAGAGGACATTGACAGAGGAAGCTAAGAACAGAAAATGAGTGACAGAGCAAGAAGCAATTGGACATGAGTAAATCTGGGACAGCCTGTTCATCGTTGGCGAAAGAGCTTCGTGAAATAAAAGACAGATGGCGAGCTGACTTCTAGTAGTAGACTCGCTAGTTTTTCCTCATAAGCCAGTCGACAGCCAATAATTTGAACAATATTGGACAGCACCGACAAATGAGGACGCCTGTTGATAAGCCGGAGTTCCAAAGGACATCGACAAATGTATTTTGCCATTATATCTGGAGGACTTTCAGGACTGACTCCTCCATGGAATGAATCCACTTACTTTTGATCGTATACATGAAAAATGCATTTATTTTGGGGATGTTAATTTAACTGGTAACATTGCGCACATCTTTTTTTTTTAAATTCCAACCCTTTTCTCCAGGGATCTCCAAATATTTACAAGAATTCAACATATACATTCAAAATAATTTACAGCATAACAGAAGAAGCTTTCTGCATATAGAGTTTTATTATGCATTGATTTAAACTCTGATACCTTTCACAACATCAATCACAGTGCAAGCAGAGTCCGAATTATATCTGAAACACAAAGAAAATTCATGAGTGATCAATATTTCTGTCTGAAGCAGCGACTCCCTTGATTCATATTCACCTGGGTGGGACATGCTTCTCTCCAGCTGCTTGAAGGATTCTCCTGTCAATGTCCGGATCTCGTCTTTCAGCCGGCGTTGGCCGTCCAGAGTCAGGTGCCAAAAACAGGACTTCCTCTTGCCATCTCCGCACAGCTGGTTGCAGGTTTTGCGGAAGCTGTTGTTGAAGCAAAGGTTGTGTCGGATGGTGTTCTTCCAGCCATCTGGAGCTGTCTGAAAGAAGGGGAAGTGCTCTCTGGGAAAAGGACAGGGAGAAATATGAGCAATAGATCATTGTATAATCTCATTGGATAGGACCTTTAATCCTCACATAAAACTGTTGTGTTTTAGCAAAGTAACACATTCTGACCTGGTGAAATGGTAAATCTGCTGGACTTTGAGGCTCCCAGTATGGCTGCTCTTTAGCGCCAAGGCGATGAGGATGCAGTAGTTCACTGGTGGACGAGGCCAGCAACCTGGCTTCAGGGTCCACTTGTTGGTGAAAGTTTCCAAACAAAAAGAAGAAACCGATCCAAACTCCACACTTTAGCTCAAACTTTAAAAAAAAGGTCTAGTGTGTAAGATTTAGGAGGATGTGATGAGCTACAGTAGCTCCATCCATCCATCCATGAAGTGTTCTTACCCTGGCCTTCGTGGTCCGTCCTTTGCGTCTGTTCTTAGCTGGTTGACAGGAGACGTCTTCATTGTTGATCTAATCGTCATGGATGGTGGGATTACATTCATAAATTGTTTGAATAATTCTGTCTCATAAAAATCACATTCATTTTGTAGCTAAACATCTTTACAGCTCATAAGAACACACTGACCTGGTATTAATGTGATCTGTGTCAGAAGAAACTCAATGCCCGCATGTTGCATTGCAACAAGAAAGCTAATAGAAGGTGTTTGCATTGTCAAGTCTGAACACCCTTGTTAAACCTTTACCACATTCTTGTCACAACAAATTGAAAGGTCAGCTACTGCAGCTGCAGACAAATAAGTAGAGCCTAGACCCCATCATCTCTTTTCTTGACCTGGGACGCTCTATATTTCTAAAACAAGGTCACAAGCTTTTCTTACCCAATCGTTCTATAGGGATCGGAGCACAACCAAGGATCCACCAGTTTCCCAACTCGGCTTTACGGTTACAAAACATGATGTTTTAAAATTGCAAATCACAGCACAGACCAAAATCAGGCAACAAGAACACTTAGTAACCAGGTCTAAATGCAAAAGCGCATGATCAGATCGGCTGTTAATTCAGGAGGGAAACAAAAATGAGTTTGCAAACAAGTTATGTCTCCTCCTTCCTTCCTCCTTTCCAAAGCCAGTTTTATATTATTAAATATTTAAAAAAAACAGCATTTCTTGTGGTGTTACGACCACCTGTAGATCAGTGGAATAGTGCAACACTGGTATGAATGTGTATTGTCACGTGGGATCCTTTAAGACGAGTTGTGTATACTGTACCATGTACTCAGTGGAGGAGGAAACAGAGTGCAGCAGTTCCTTCTGGAGAGGAGCATCATGGTGGGCAAACGTGTGGAGGTCTGAGTTAAGCTGACGTCGGGTGTCAGCAGGGTCCAGTCGAGGTGTTGGGATTTCCTCTGCAGGTTCACACAGAGCCTGCAGGTCAGCTGCTGCTTTTTTTCCGTACTGGATCGGGCAGGCGATATTGGGATTAACCAACAGCCACAGGTTTGGCTTCACAAACGTGTCTGATGGACAGAAAAGTCATGACGACAACAATCAGTTCATCGTAATTCAACTTACAGTAACAAAAAGAGGTTACTTCAGAATAAACTGAGCTGAAGATTTAATGTTTCTGGCACATTGTGAAAACAGCGGAAGACTTTTCACCTTTCCAAAAGAAATTCCAAAATGAACGCCAATATTTTTAGCCTCAAAAGAGACGGATAGAAGAGGATGAAGACATGGACGTCAAAATATTTAAAAACAAGGAAGGAAATGAGGTCAACGCATTTGTTTAAAAAGAATAATTCAACATTTGGGGGGAGTACACGGACACTTGACTTTTTTTAAGAGTTAGATAAGATGATGGATGCTGCTCTCGCTTTAATATTTAACTCATCTGACTCTGTATGGAGTTCAAGAACAAGACGAAAGAGGAAGAATGGGAAGACCAAGAAGAAAAATAACAGTAAGTGAAAAAAAAATTATATAATAAATATGAAGCTAAGGGGGAAAACAGCTGACCTGGCACCGTAGTTCAAGTAAAAGAACAAAAACAAGAAATCTCCTTTCACAGTATATTGCTGTAGAAAGCTGACATATTGTTGCTGAACTAGCAGCTTAATCCACAAATATTGATTGAAAAATGCATTTTTTTTTTTCCTTCTCAGCTCACCTGACATCTTATCGTACCAAATGAATTCGTCTTTTCTTCTCGAGGCTCTTGCAGACGGTCTCTGGACCACGTACTGATCATTCAGTTTGTCATCTGTCCTCAGTGATAGATAACACATTGACACTTTACACGCTAACAAACTGCACATTTTGCTCCGTGTCTGTTTATTTAATGATGATTGTGTTTTAACGGTGATTCTGGTTCATGTGAGTGAGTAAAAATCATCACTTCAGTGAAGCCAAACACTACAGAGAAGACAGAAAGTCACCGTGATAAAACTGGTCTGAGGTTGTTGCCAGTTTCAGCTCCTTGTCCATGTCCCAGTCCGTCAGGCCGACAGAGCAGTGGAGGTCAAATAGCCGAGCTTTGGTTTTAAGCTGTAAGGTCATGGTTGGATGTTGTTTCACAGGGTTTGTCTCTCTGATAAGCCCTGCCGACTGTTCATACGACAGCTGCAGCTGAACCGCCTGATTGGACTCAATTAAACCTAAAGAGAGTTCAGCCTGTGCTGAGTCACTCTTCACAGGGGGGGATTTATTTGTGCCTGCAGCTAAATTTGAATAAAACTAATTTGTATCATACATTAGATTTAATGTCTGAATGATAAATAAAAGTCTGAATTTGAATTACAGCTCTGAACTTAAATTGGGCTTGATTAATTAAAACATCCACCTGCTCTGATTGATGTTCCACATGAAGGTCAGGTGACTAGTGTGAGCTGATTGGATCTCCACACTGAGACTGAAATATCTTAATTAGTGGATGAATAGCCATGTAAAGCCACTCATGGTCCCCGTAAGATTAAGGTTATTGACTAGTGAAGTGTTGGCTGAATTCCCAATTAAATTTGGTACACACATTCATAACCACCTCAGAATTAATTGTAAATAACTTCATCTAGCGCCGTTATCAGGACAAAATTTCCATTTGTAAAATATTTTATGACCAAATACCTGCTGAACTAATGCATTTCCCATCAGCTTCAAATTCTGGAATCTCTTTGTAACTTCGTTTAGTGCCCCTCCAACCTCACAGAGCCGCTTACGTGACCGTAGACTCATATTTTACTGCACGTCGTTCTTGATGTTCTTGTGCGACAGCTGTGGTGATATCTGTTTGTATTTTACACATTTTAAAAATCAGACAGCGCTCTGCTGGCTTTAGTCTGACTGTAGTGTTACAAACTAAACTTTCAGCTTGAGCGTCTTCTCTCCTACATCAAACCAGTCAACGTCCGTGAGCGCAGTTTAGTCTGTTTAATTTTTTCGTCACATTTACAATACACATTTCACAAGTAAGAAACAGATCAAAACAGCAATAAATCAATTTTTACAGCATGAAAAAAAACAAAACAATCATATACTCATCTTTAAATATCTATATATCTTTGTATACTTTAAACATTAAGTCTGTCTCATAATCACTAGATTTTGCCTCGTTCCAGTTTGTTCATTTACAGAAAGATTTCAAACAGGAACACGGGACTGGACGCTCCTGTTCAAGCTGTTGTATCTTTAATATCCAACAACAATCTAGTTTCAAACAGTTAATCAGATTGGGCTCACACACTTCACTCATTAAGTTTTTGGGAGGGGGGTAAACCACAGTAATGACCAGACATGCTGACAAAACCTAAGCACTAAAAACAGAAATAAATACACGGTTATGTAGAATCTGGCGGAGGAATGTTTTCGTGTCCGTTACGTTCTGCTGTGAACGTTAACCTTTGTCATTTCACTGATTTTGGTAGGTGTGCCTGGAGAGCAACCCTAAAAAGATGGTTTCTGTTCTGAATTTTTACGGTAATCTAGATCAAGCTTCACCACTTCCAAGATTTTCCTGTTCTCGTGTACGTCAGCTTCGTACTTGGAAATTCCTTTATTGTTTTTACTAGCCGATGTGTCAAGTAGACAAGGTGTGCCGCATAAAAGACACACCGTGCCTCAGGAAGTTTGGACAGTCAGAGCTAAAGTGTTTGAAAGTCAAATGAGTTGCCTCCTTTTACCAGGTGAGCTGATAAAAGTACCTCTGCTGGATCAGGCTCATGTGATTCTTCTCCAGTTTAAATCTGTATTTAAGTCGACTGTGTGTATGTGCCGGGAAACCAATTTACACCCACGAGTGAAGAATGGAAATAATTTAGCATCAAACCATCAGAATCTTTAACACCGAGGTGAGAGTGGAGACACTGTTCAAGACATGAGACTGGATGAAATGATGGTGGGACAAAGAAGAAGAAGGAGGAAGAGGAGGAGGCGGGAGGTCACGAAGAGTAGGCTCAAAAGATTGGAATGTAGTTGTCGATCTTGGCGCGGTGCCGCTGGGCGATGCACTCGGCGATCCACACGATGTTCCTGCACTCCTGCTCCTTCAGCTTGACGTAGGCGTAGAAAACACTGAAGTGGAACTGGTTGAGGAAGGCCAGCTTGTTCAGCTTCACCTGCAAGGGAGGAGGACGAAGAGATAACGACGAGCACACTCCTAATTACCATACTGATTCATGTTTACACTTCACTTCATACCAATCTATGAGATAATCATAGACATATACAAGTATGTGATGATGTGTGTCACCTCATGCTCGAAGAATCGGTCCTCCAGTGTTTTGTCGCCCGGGTTGCTGCCGGCTCCTTCGAACAGCAGCTTGTACTCCTGAGGACATAACCACACAGACATATTTTAATAATCATAAGCATTAAGTGTTTCACACAAACTGTAACAGGAAAAAGAGAGCATGAGCGAACAGGAGGAACAGTTTAGCAGCTCCGCTGACAAAGTTTGCCCAAACTTTAGATGCAGAAATCTGAAATTTATATTTTTGGTTTGGTTTTTGGACTTACGGGATAGAAATCAGCGACGGCCTTGACCTGCTCGTAGTCATCCGCCCGGGCCAGCTGAGCAAGACCTTCTGGGTAAAGCTTGCCGCAGTGTGGGAAGAGCTTGGCGCGATCCTCCTTGGACAGCTCTGTGCCGAACGAGTTGATGGTGATGATGAAGGCTCTCCTGTCGGCCTCGAACTGTAGCAACACACAGCATGAATCGGCGTTTTCATGTATACACTTTTATGTCACTACACCCACTTCAGACGTTCTCCACCACGTTCTGTGTGTGCGTTTTCACTACTCACCTCCAGAATAGGACACATGGTGTCGGCCGTGGTTCCTCCGAGGTTGGAGCAGAACTTGTAAAAGGCCTCCAGGTAAGCCTGCGAGGGCACGATTCAAAATGTACTTCAGCCAACCAACAAACAAATACATGAACAAAATCATCACAGTTCTTGATCCAAATGTTATTAGTTTATTCCCAATTTTTTATCTTGTCTAGTCCTGCAATTTACCTAACTATGCAATTGTGGAGTTATTTTAATTTTTATAATTCATGACTTTAATCTACTGCCTCTTTTCCTGCCTTTTATCATTTACCTTGTAGAGCGTGTTACGAATGATTTCAATGTTCATCTCATCCAAGTCCTGTTCAGATATGCAGTCCTGGAAGAAAGCAGCTGAAAAGAAAAAAAAAAAAGAGAGAGAATGTTTCTTTATACTTTGGCGCCACCTTCTGTTCAACAGCGCACACACAGTTTTCACTTCCTCTTCTGTTTAAATATCACTTTAAATGAAGGTACACACCTAAGGGAGTGTCTACCAGGATGGCGTTGTAAAGCTCGGCAGGGGTCTGAGCGATGTTGACTGCCTCCATCTGCTCGAAGCTGCCCAGCGGGTGACACTTTGGCACCAGCTCGGAGATGGCCCGCTGGTGGAGGGTGCCCGTGATCAGCAGGATGACGTTATCGATCATGTAGCTGTACCTGAAGTCACAAGGTCAGGGAGAAAGGGTCGTCAAGAAAAAGAAGCAGAGAGGCAAATTTAACATTTCATTTCACAGTTTTTGGTGTTCATGTCTGCTTTTTGTCTTCTCGGCTTGTTTCTTTCCAACAGCGTAACTCAGTAATAGATTCACAGCAAGTGTGCTGACTACACCTGAATGCACCGATAGGTTTCCAAAGCAGTCCCTGCTTGCAGCTGAAGTACCACAAGATAACATAACGGTGACAAAGACAGTAATGAATCAGGTGACGTCCCTTCACAGGATCACTGATAAACATGTTGCTCATTGATGGATGTTCACCGCTTGATGCAAGACAAACTTAAAGTGAAGGCCACTTTCACAGATGTACATCATCATCATCATCATCATATGGAAACGTTCTGTCTCAACTCAGTCAAGATGAACTGTGAAATGTATTTAAGTGTGTAGATGGAGAACATTATTTACAGGGAACGTTACAGTACTATGTGACTGTTTCAACGCAGCAGCTTTTTGCTTACGTGATGAAGTCCATGAAGCTGGCGAGCGGCTCGTACGACTGGTTCCTCATGTGGCGAAACTCCACCACCATCTTCTCCTTCAGCTTGTCGTCGATGACGGACACGGTGAGAGGAGACGCCTCGTTTGCCAGGAAGCTGCCATAGTCTGTGCTCTGCAGGTGGAGCTTCAGATCTGCCGGGCAGGTGGACGGAGGAGAGGAGAGCTGGTTAGAAAGCCTTATCATGACTGATTGTCCACCCAGTTTATAACTTCCAATTCTCGATGCACTGCCCACTGTGCTTTTCACCATAACCTGGTGAGGACAGGAGACAGACATGTGCTACCTCTATGACACATGGAGGCATCGGGCACTTCTTTACTTTAGACTTTACTGATACCAGTTCCATCATCAATTCATCAATTAACGACGCTCACATTGATTCCTGTTTAATTTTCTGTGCAGAAACAGAGGCATTCAGCATATCTCGCATGGTGCTAATGTTATGAAATCAGGATATTTACCCTCGGTATCAGACATGCCAACTGTTGGGAAGTACACACGGCATTCCTGGAATTTAACTCCATGATGCAAAGACAGATTTTTAAGCTTACCTTAATTTAAAAATGATCATTTTACAAACTTCTTCATGAAACGAAACCACGCTTTCGACTGCTTCTTCTCCTCCACCATGACTACTTCCTGCTGTGAGCTTCCAGCAGTGTATACGAATGAGTTTGATGTGATTGTTTTGCAAGGAGGGAGGTTCACCTGTGCAGGTGTGCCTGAACCAAGTTTTTAACTTTTAAAAATACTGATATGATAACTTAGAGAAAACTGACAAAACATCAAAGTGTCGGTAACACAGCAACAAATATGAGAGACCTTAACAGCTTTCCACATTTTAACACTGTGGTCTGCCTCCAGGCAGCCGATAGATGAATTAAGAAGTGAAACTAAGTATTATTTTTATTAATCTGCCAATAATGTACTCAATTAATCTATTACATGTTTGATTGTTTGATAAAGATTGTTTCCCGATGCCCAAAAAGGTACAGCCGCAAACGTCTTGTGTTGACAAAACCCAAAAATATATTTAGTTTACTGTCACAGGAAACAGAAAATATTCAGATTTGAGAAGCTAAGCTGGACATTTTTCTTCAAATTGATGAATCGGTTATCGAAATAATCGTGCAATGATGACTTATGTAATAAATAGTGTAAATAGAGCGGCTCAGTCTGTAGGGACCGGAGGGTGGTCGGTTCAAGTCCAGTATGGACCAAAGTATGGAAGGTGGACTGGTAGCTGGAGAGGTGCCAGTTCACCTCCTGGGCACTGCCGAGGTGCCCTTGAGCAAATTTATTTCACACGCTGGCCCTTTAATGTAGGAGCTGTACAGCTGTAGTGAAACACACTGGATTGACCTTTCCTCCTGTAACTCTTCTTGTAAAACAAGAAGAGTTTAACTGCAGTAAAGCCTCAGCTTCAAGCTCTCACTTTACTCGTTAATGACCATGATAAACCGCAGGAGTGTCCCTGCAATGCAGCTAATGCTATCTTAACCTACCTAAACACGTCGTTTAATTAAAGCTGGTTTGATCATGTCTAACGCAACAGTGCAAAATCTGTTCACGCTGTAGTTTCAGTTCCTCTAAAAAAAAGCCCATCATTGATCAACAGACGATCAACACTGTGCTATATTTGCTTAGCTTATGTTAGCTTAGCTGGCTGGCTAGCCGAGACTGAAGATAGCAGCGAGCTAAAATAAGCAACATTTGAAGGTTTTCCCGCCTTTAATAAACAGATTTTAACACTAAATGATAAAAATACGAAGCTGAGTGTTGGATATTACGGACTGTAACGCTGTCACCGAGCTGATTAGCTTCGGCACTGACAGCCGGTGGGTTTAGCCGTTAGCCGTTCGTTAGCATCTGTTTGAGCTCACCTTCCAGGGTCTCGCACTGAACGAGGTTTAAATAATCCGCCTGCGACAGTATTCCCGCTTTAAATCCTCTGACCAGCCCCTCCAGGTAGCCGTTATCGACGTTGAAGTATAGCTCGGAGAAAGGCATCCTGTCTGGCCGTCAGATTCGTCTCTGCCTGTCCGGGAGGAGGAGAACCGTCCGATCCTGTCCGGGGCTAACTACTACAAGCTGCTACTGCTACTAGCTGCTGAACGTTAGCAGCATCAGCTGACTGAACCATGTGACTGTCACCTGATCGGTCATCTGCTCGTGCGTGTGGGGCACGCGTCCTGTCAGGGCACAGTTTGCATTGACGTCACTTCTCTTTCTAATTGCAACAGCACATAATATTAAAATATTTTGATATATGATAATTATAAATAACTGTTTCTGTATCATCATCCCACTATATATATATATATATATATATATATATATATATATATATATATATATATATATATATATATATATATATATATATATATATATATATATATATATATATATATATATATATATATATAAAAATTTTGTCTTCATGAAAGAACCTCTTGTTTACAGGTTTTCGTGGACTGCATGACTACTCCAGAGGTTCAGGTCTATCAAGTGACAGTTATGATTTCACTATCATGTGATCAGCTTTGTTATGATCCAGATTTTAGCCACTGTTACAGGTTGGACTGGTTTGTTTTTCTGTAACTTAAGTAATGAGGATATATTTTCCCAAATGCAGTTGGACACTGAGAGGTGCGACAGGTAAGATTTACCAACTGTTTGTATGTGAAACATCACTGGTGGTGGTGGTGAGTGAATTTCAATTGACAAATCAGCCCCGATTTGTTTCTGTAAAGGTCGACACTGCACTATGAATGAGTCTGAGGAGACAGAGGACGGGGTCATCCTGTCTGAGAAACATGACAGCCAGACCGGAGCTAAGAGGTAAGATAAACATTTCTCCAACTCTTTATGACTGTTGCAACTTTATGACTTAGCTCTGCAGTCAACTTCTTCTGTTTATGTTGTGTTGAAGCCCAGTGAAGCAGAAGAGATCAGATGTAACTGTACACCGCCAGTTGTCCATAAGCAGTGACCGGTCTATGTTTCAGCCTCCAAGTTTCAATGATGGAGGCCAGTCTGGTCTGCAAATGTAAGAATCTTTGTTCCTAACTTTTCTAACAGAGAGCTCAATCTCTTGTGCATTTGTTGTTCTGCTAATATCTTTACATCTACATTTAAATGAAAAAAATCAGGTTCAGATTCTGGACTTGGATTCATATATTTATGTAAATGAGGTGCAAATGTATTAAACATTTGAATAATTTTGAATCTTAGCAAAAGTAATTGCAAAATTTGGAGTCATTAAGAAGTTTTTAGCACTGCGGGATTTGTAGTGTTGCATGCTGAGTATTGTTTTGTGTAATATTCCAGAAATGTAGCATTTATATATTTGAGGTTTTTTATATCAGCATGTCACCATTACCTGTCCTGACTTTGTGTATTGTTCAATCATCCTCTGCTTTCACAAATTATTATGTTTATATACATTTATGTCTTTAAATACTTCTGAAGGGGGTCTTTGAGTGTTGAAGTTTTTGCTGCGGTAACATCATCTAACAGTTAAATCGATACTATCCAAAGTACCATCACTTAGACTGGTTTCTATGAGAGCAACGTGTGTTTATAACTTTACACTGAATGTTGAATGTTCATGCTGTGTTGAAGTCACGTGAAGCAGCAGGGACCATCTACCAGCAATGGGTCCATGAAGCCGGACATGTCTAAGGAGGAGTTTATTGAGTTCCATGATGGAGGCCAGACGTAAGTTATTGTCTGATTATTGATCAGCTCTTAGAGTTTAAAAGATTCTTCTGAAAATATGTGAACACATATCTTCACCCAATAGTTGAAGCGAGACAGCCTTTATGACGCGCATCTTATCAACAGTCTATAAATAGTGTGAAAACACAATGTTAGGCCTGCTGAAGTGTGACGTTTAACGTTGAATGTGTATTTTGTATTGAAGCCCAGTGAACCAGGCGAGACCAGACCCACCTGTGCCCAGCTGTGTGTCCATGAGGAGTGACCGATCTTTGAGTGAACCAATTGAGTTCAACGCTCAAGGTCCTATTGTTGAGCCAAGGTAAGAATTTAAAGCACAAGTGTCATTCTGTGCATCCACTAACCTGCAGCTTATCTGTATGTGACCTCA
This sequence comes from Miichthys miiuy, assembly GCA_036365135.1. Taxonomy (NCBI): domain Eukaryota; kingdom Metazoa; phylum Chordata; class Actinopteri; family Sciaenidae; genus Miichthys; species Miichthys miiuy. The sequence goes on from CM071603.1 coordinate 28,227,462, forward strand.
AGTTTCTTTAGTTTCTGTGTAAAATGCATATTTAACTACAACTATCACCACTGAGCAAAACACATTTTCAAGTGGGAGGAGGACTTTAGATTTAGGTCATAACCTGAAATTTGAATGCTGAATATTTATGTAGTTTGTTGTTGAGAGACTTTCAGAAGTCACAATTGTGAGTTTCATTGATAACCTGGCCTTAAGTAACCAGGAAATTAAATTCCCATGGTGACTTCAGGGAAGTCAGTCGCGGAAACAAGTGATGTTATTTTTAACGCTGGTTACTGGCAGGTACCTGACAGTCAACATTCTTTGGAAATGTGTGTTCCTCCCACAGTTCAAAGACATGTAGGTTAAATTAATTCATCTCTCTTATGTCTGTAAATGTGCACTAGAAAATGCTTTTCTGCAAAGGCTTGAATGGATTTATAATGACAATGAAACGTTGGGACCTACAAACAAACACCTGCATCAAAAGTGTGTGCTTTCACGGTTGCTCAAACTTAATACACACCTTCCAGCCAATCAGAATAGAGAATAATCAGTAGCTATGGTGTGATATTGGTCATAAACTGCTAATGCTATTAGTAGGAGTGCGTGACATTTGTGAAATCATGTTATCTTGGTGTAGAGCTCACCAGGCGAGGTCCGAGGTTCTCCGTGAACGACCTGCCAAGAAGCAAACAGACCTGGACTCCATTTTCATAGTATGTAAATGTGAAAACTTGTTATTTCATATGGTACAAAAGTTTTGTGTTCCGAATAAGTAGAAGTGAACACTGTGTTCACAGCTTTAAACATTAGCTTCAGTTCAAAAGCAATCGTCTGTACAAGTCTTGTTTTGCCACTCCCTCAAACACATCATTAGTTCTGCTTCTGGTAAGTCCCGTACATTCAAACCTGTTTGTTTTAACACCTGACTGTAAGGCATTAAATGAACTGGCTGAGCTCCAAGTGGCTTTAGGTGTCATTCCTGCATGTCACATGAACACAAAACCTTTGAGATGATGAAATACAGAGCAACATCAGTTTTTTGGTGTTGGGTATCTGTCCATCTTTCTTTTTTCTCTGTTTTGGACTCTACTAACTCCTGAGGTAAATATCTGGCTATCAGCTAACAGATTATTGTAGCACCTATTGCACTAGAAACAATTTGTTTACTTCCTGTATTCATCAGCAGGCCTTGTAGGAGAGTCTGATTGGTCTCCAGTGAAAGTCCTATTGGTCGATTGCCGGTCAGGGAACCAATTGTGTTGCGTCCACTAGGACTAACCCAGTCAGACAACAACACGACAATCATATAATTAACAAAGTCTCGGTGGTAGTGAAAGAAAAATGGTTTATTTATTTAAAAAAAACTGGCTAACTAACTGGCTAACTAACAAAAGAACTTCTCAAAACAGTACAAAGGTGGCACAACCAATAATGCTAGTGAGGTAACAAAAAATGCCTACGTGTGTGGTAGTGTATAGGGTACCCCAACTTACCTAGTACCAAGTAAAAAACAACCTCCCGCCACCTCTAACAACTCTGTAAGATTCACAAGAATAAACAAAGGCAGCCCAAGCACATGTGGGGAAAAAAAAAAGAGCAAGAGAGAGAAGGCCGACGACATCCTCCATTTTAAAAGGCCTTCTCCTTCACCATAGGCCAGGTGGGGAGGAGGGGAACCAATGATCAGCAGCAGCCTGCCTTCACAGGTGAGAAGTATTTGTACTGCAATCACCTAAAAAAAAACACCTTGAGGCCAGGCACGTAACAGGGGTACTAGACAAATATTTTCCCTTTTGCAGTAGAACCTATAATTCCCTTAACTAATAATGATAGAAAAAACTGAAATAAAAATATGGCTTATAGAAACTTTCTATAGGTGCTGACAATGAACAGCCCTGCTTAGCATCTATGAAGGGGCCTTTGTTGCATGCCGTTCTCCATCTTCTTCCTCATTTCCTGTTTTCTTCTCATTACTGACTGGTTATTCAAGAAAATGATTGACAGGTTATTCAGTAATGAAAGTAATCAAAGTTGCAGCCCCAATGAGGACTAACTAGTTTGGCAAATGCATGTCTGGTTAACTTTCCCATCTTCAATAAAGACTGTAAACAACTTACTTTCCTAACCTTGTGTTTGGGTAACTTGTGGACTTGTAACTTGTCTTGAAGTGTTGATCCCAAATCCAGTTATTGCAACAGCAAACTGTAAAGACTCATAAGAATAAAGGAACTACAGTAATGAGTAATCAAAAAACTATAAATAAAAACAATGACATTGTATATGTTTAGACCTAAAGGTAGTGATGCATCTTATATGTTGATGGCGTTATCATTTAATTTTCTTGTTCTATAATCTAGTAGTTTCACTACTCCACTGAGTCGGTGCAATTGTGTTGTGTAGCCTGCAATAATGGTACTGATGATTCTTGATACTACCACTAGATGATACCACAAACAAATACAGTCGTCTTACACAGTAACATTAAGCTGAAACTGAACTTTGAAACATAAATTCAGATGAAAAATTGTGAAACAATAACGTATCAAAATCTTTTTAGATGAGTCAGCTTTCAGTAGAATCAGATGGATATGATGTTCTTTGCTGATACGCTTTACTCTTCCAGATGCTTGAAGAGTACATTATGAATTTTGTAAAGACCGAGCTGAAGACTTTAAAGAAACATCTGGCACCGGAAGATCCAGAATGCTCAGAGAAGCTGAGAGAAGATGATGAAGTCCTGGTTGAAGAAGAAGAGCAGAGAAGCAGCAGAGACGCATTTCTGAAGATCGCACTCAACTTCATGAGAAGAATGAAGCAGGAGCAACTGGCAGACTGTCTGCAGACCAGTAAGATGCTTTAAGGACCAATGTCTGAATAATTTGTTTAAAAAATTGTTTCTGGAATAGAGTAGTTTTCATTAAGAATCATCATTTTAAACTGAGGTAATCATCATGCATTTGTCAAAAGGTGTTCACATACTTACCTCAACATCCATTGACTATTGTCATCTGTTCTTTCCTTAGAAACTTCTGCTGTGGTTTGCCAACGTAAACTAAAATCTAATCTGAGGAACAAGTTTCAGTGCTTGTTTGAGGGGATTGCCAGAGCAGGCAACCCAGCACTGCTGAATCGGATCTACACGGAGCTCTACATCACACAGGGAGAGAGTAGAGCAGTCAATGATCAACATGAGATCAGACACATAGAAGCAGCATCACTAAAACGGCAAAGTTCAGAAACCACAATCAGATGCGAGGACATATTTAAACCTTCACTTGAAAGAGATGAACCAGTCCGAATTCTGATGACAAAGGGAGTGGCTGGAATTGGGAAAACAGTCTTAACACAGAAGTTCATCCTGGACTGGGCCGAAGACAAAGCCAACCACAATATAGAGTTTATCTTTCCATTCACATTCCGGGAGCTCAATTTGCTAAAAACAAAGAAGTACAGCTTGGTGGAACTTCTTCATCATGTCTTCGCTGAAACCAAAGAAGCAGGGATCTGCAGGTTTGAGGAGTTCCAGGTTGTGTTCATATTTGACGGTCTGGATGAGTGTCGACTTCATTTGGACTTCCACCACAATGAAATCGTGACTGATGTTACAGAGTCGACTTCAGTCGAAGTGCTCCTGACAAACCTCATCAGAGGTAAACTGCTTCCCTCTGCAAGACTCTGGTTGACTACACGGCCTGCAGCAGCCAATCAGATCCCTCCTGAATGCATTGACATGATGACGGAAGTGAGAGGGTTCAGTGACCCACAGAAGGAGGAGTACTTCAGGAAGAGATTCAGAGATGAGGAGCAGGCCAACAGAATCATCTCCCATATTGAGACATCACGAAGCCTCCACATCATGTGCTACATCCCAGTCTTCTGCTGGATCACTGCTGCAGTTCTGGAGGATGTGTTGAAAACCAGAGCAAGCGGAGTGCTTCCAAAGACCCTGACTGAGATGTATATCCATTTCCTGGTGGTTCAAACCAAACAGGGGAATGTAAAGTATCACAGCAGTGTGGCGGCAGATCCAGTCTGGAACGCAAGGACCAAGAAGACCATTCTTACTCTGGGAAAACTGGCTTTTGAGCAGCTAGAGAAAGGAAACCTGATCTTCTATAAAGCAGACCTGGAAGAGTGTGGCATTGACATAAAAGCTGCGTCAATCTACTCAGGACTATTGACAGAGATCGACAAAGATGATCATGGGCTGAACCGGGACAAGGTGTTTTGCTTTGTCCATCTGAGCATTCAAGAGTTTCTTGCTGCACTCTATGTCTACCTGACGTTCATCAACACCGGTGTCGATCTGCTGAGAAAAGGCTGGTTAGGGTTACGCCCTGTGTCATTACGGCACAAAGCTGACTTCACACACCTCTACCAGAGGGCAGTGGACAAGGCTTTTCAGAGTCCAAATGGACACCTGGATTTGTTTGTCCGCTTCCTCCTGGGCCTTTCACTGGAGATCAACCAGACTCCCCTTCGAGGCCTGCTGATAAATACAGGAGGTAAACAAGAGGTCAGAACGATGCTAGTGCAGTACATCAAGACAAAGATCAGGGACAATCCTTCTCCAGAGAAAAGCATCAATTTGTTCCACTGTCTGAATGAGCTGAACGACCATTCTCTAGTGGAGGAGATCCAACAGTACCTTAGATCAGGAAGCATCTTTGAAAACAAACTCACTCCCTCTCAGTGGTCAACGCTCGTCTTCATTTTGCTGTCATCGCAAAAAGATCTAGATAAGTTTGACCTGAAGAAGTTCTCTGCTTCAGACGAGGGACTCCTGTGGCTTCTGCCAGTGGTTAAAGCCTCCAAAACATCTCTGTAAGTCTACAGATACAGTACATGGAGGCATGCAATCTGTTAAATATGATCATTTCTATGGCGCTGAAGACAATTTACACTCAAATTTCTCCTGCTTTAGGTTGAATGGCTGTGACCTCTCATGGAAAAGCTGTCAGGCTCTGTTCACAGTTCTCACCTCAAATAACAACTTGAGAGAGCTGAACTTGAGTAACAATGACCTGCGCGATGCAGGAGTAATACTGCTCTCACATGGACTCAGGACTCCACACTGTAGACTGAAGACACTCAGGTCAGTATTTGCTGATTAGATTAACGTTTAAATGGATTAATAACCACTGATGGACATTATTTATGAGTATCTGACATCTTTAATGATAATCTTTCCTGTTTGTTCTTGAAATAATCAGGATATCACTGAGATGGTAATTCATTGTTTGCAGGCTGTCAGGCTGTCTGGTCACAGAGAAAGGCTGCACTCAGCTGGCTTCTGCTCTGAACTCCAACCCCTCCCATCTAAAGGAGCTGGACCTGAGCTTCAATCATCCAGGAGAGTCAGGGCTGAAGGCGCTGTATGCACTGGATAAACTGTCAACACTCAAGTACAGTAGATTATATATTATAATGTATTCATACTAATTGTATATGTGTGCATGTGTAAGTGTCTGTGTTAATTTGTCATTCTCGGTCATTCACGATTTTCTACCTCCTCCACAGGGTTGATCATTGTGGAAAGTGTCGAATGAAGCCATCACCTGTCAGGTGTAAGTTAAACTTTTCTAATGTCACAGATCAGATTATTGTTTAAATCATCGTGTTTTATGAGAAGATCGACCACTCTTGTGAGTTCATGGTAAATGTATAAATAGACAGTCAAGAATGGTGAGTGTACCAGAGACTTCGACTCGCTGAACCACTAACTTCTGCTAACTTGAATGGGAATAAAAAGATATAATCGTGCGGCTCTTCTAGACTTTCCAAATGTTGGAATGGATCAAATTCTGAAAGTGAAACAAGTCATTTCCCAGTGTGCATCAAGTATTGGACACCATTGCTGTCATTGACCCCTACGTGAAATTTGCTTCAAAGCCCGGCACTCTTCCTGGAGGTTTGGGATGACGTCCACGTACTTAATCCTGCCAACAATATTCAACACCACACATTTATGAATCATGGTCAACGGCGGGGCCGTGGTTGAAGCCTTATGGCGTATAACATTTTGATTTGAATTCAGATCACCGGGTATAGATACAGAGCAAACCTTGTTTGATTGTTGCATTATGTTTTGTTTCCTCCATCAGTTTTCTGTGAGCTTTCACTGGACCCAAACACAGCAGACAGAAACCTCTCACTGTCCGATGACAACAGACAAGTGACGGTGGTGAAAGAGAAGCAGCCGTATCCTGATCATCCAGAGAGATTTGACAGCTGGAAACAGCTGCTGTGTAGCGAAGCTCTTACCGGACACTGTTACTGGGAGGTACAGTGGAAAGGGAGAGTTAATATCGGAGTGACATACAGAGGAATCAAGAGGAGAGGAGGTGAAAATGACTGCTGTATGGGAAGAAACGATCAGTCTTGGAGTCTGAATTGCTCTGCTGAGGGTTACACTGCCTGGCACGATAACACACCAACAGACATACCTCCTACCCGTGACTCTAACATGGTAGCAGTTCATCTGGACTGGTCTGCTGGCACTGTGTCCTTCTACTGTCTCCCCTCCAGAAACTCGTGGGTCAAACGGATCCACCTCCACACCTTTCACTCCGCTTTCACCGAACCCCTCTACCCTGTGTTTGGGTTTGGAGCTACATTGTCACCATCGTCAGTTCGTCTGTCACAGATTGAAGAAGAATGAATGTTGTTTCTTGTGTTAAAAATGTCAAAATAAATCAGTGTAATAAAACCCTCTAACTACTATACATGCATATAGAAACGTAAACGTACATGCATTAAAATAGGAGCGTGTCAGGCTTCTGTTTACAGCTTGTTCTGGTGCCACCATGTGGCCAAAGAGTAAATTAATGCTGCTCTGATCATTGACGATACTGTAACGGTAGAGATTATTTTACATTTATTAAGGTTCTACTTTTTATCATACAGGCTGAAAGATGCAGTTACACACCTACTGGACTGTACTCATGTCACACATACAGAATGAATGACGTGTTCACAAACGCTAAAATGATCTTAATTCACTGTTTATAAATAAACTTTCATTTATATTGCATACTTTCTTGAAAGTGATTACACATGGTGACAGAAATATAGGTGCTTGAGGTAACATTCAGTGTGTGTTTCTTTACTTCTTTAAACGTACACACGTCATGTTTTGTACAAGAAGTGGACTCAAACGCAGACGAGGAGGTAGGTGAACAAAATGTAACTTTAATAAGAGTGGACTGGAGAACAGATACAGGACCAGTGAACTTGTGACTTTACAAATAAACCCAATCCAGTCTAATGTCATATTGTAATGTGGTGTAGTCGTGTGTGATGGTTTTCTTCTTTCATAACAGTTGCTGGGTCTGTAGATATCGATTTTAATGTGTCCAAATACATTGTAACAGTCTCAGTGATTTTCCATTATGTGCTTTACATTGTTACAGTTACTTGAGAGCAGGACACGGTCATTTTTTTATAGTAGTCTAATAAATAACCTGGCGACATGTCTAAGTCAGCTGGGATAGGGTGCAGCCCCCCCGTGACCCTGATGAGGATAAGCCGTTACAGAATATGGATGGACGGAGAAGCTCAAATGCAATTCTCCCATTGAAATTTGTCCTATATGACCATTTCTATTAATCATATAAAGAACGAAAGAACCAATGATCAAATATTTAAAGTCTATCTGACGTTAGCATCCTGAAATTTGTCATTTTTGGTTTGAATATTTAATGTAAGTAAGTTAGTAAGTCAGACACAACAGTTTTCCTGTTGTCTTGTGCTGGACAAATACATGAAGAAACTTTGAGTAGATTATTATGATTGTTCCGTGGTAGAACAAACCCCAAACATGCTCGTGAGTCTGAAAACATACACAGATATCATTTACAGTTGTCACATATTTGAGCTGCATGTAACTTAAACCCGAAGCAGCTCTGCATCGTGGGATCGCAGACATCATTCAGAAGATGCTCGTATGGGTGGATACTCTGACAGGTTAGGTTTACAGCATTATCCGGTAAATCACACCCTTTACTCCTGTCATGCCGTAATAGTACAGTATCGTACTCAAGTAAAATTTTGTACTTGGCCCCCGGCAGTCTAGGCCTACGTATAGCAGCATAACTAAGGGATGGTTCAGGACATATGAGCCAGCTCCATCAAAAAGGAATGTCTTTTAAGCCTGCTCTTAAATGAGAGGGTGTCTGTCTCTTAAACTCAAACTGAAATGGTTTTACAGGAGAGGAGCGTGGCAGATGAAGGCCTGAGCTCCCATGCTAAGACTATATGAACAACAAGGAACCCTACAGAGTGCAGTGTACCCTCGGGTACTATGGTAAATGGTAAAAGACTTATGCAGCACCTTTCTAGTCTTCTAGTCCTCCTACACTACAAATCTCACTCACACATTCATACACTGATGACACTGGCTGCCATGCAAGGTGCCAACTGTGCCAAAATCAGTTCACACACCGATGCAACTTGGGGTTCAGCGTCTTGCCCGAGGACACTTGCGGACATGCAGTCTGGAGGAGCCTGGGGACCGAATCGCCGATCGTCCGATTAGTGGACGACCTGCTCTACCACCTGAGCCTCAGCACCTGACCATGAAGAGCTTTGTAGGTAAGGAGAAGGATTTTAAACTCTATTCTGGATTTTACAGGTAGCCAATATGACCTCTGATCCTACACATGCTGCTGCATTCAACTGGATCAACTATATAATAGTAATACAATAATATACAGTCCTATTTCACTCTCTAAGGAGCCACTCTGCATTATGAGTACTTTTTAACCTTTTAATTCTACAGTGTGGTATTTTTTACTTAAGTAAAGGATTTGAACACTTCCACCACTTTTGGATTACTATTATTTGTGCATTAATATGTTACTGTGGTGGAGGTGGGGCTACATCTACCAACAACTCATAGACATCTCAAACATGACAAGGGCTCCAGACAGACACTGTTTTATTAAACAGAAAATCTCAGCATTTTCTAAATCTCAAGTGTACAAGTCACACAAAACTGTACTTGTAGTGCTTATACACGTTGTTAGTAACCTTACAGCACTGCTTTCATGCCACATTCCTGTGAGATTTACCATTAACAAAAGGAAGTGGAGGAGATATGTCTCAGCTCTGTGCGCTGATTGCCTCAACTTGTACCGTGCATCAAGAGGAGCAAGAATTGGACATTCGGTTTCACTTTTTCGACTACGGTTATTTTTTAATTAAGGTATTAAATAACTATTGTGCGGGTGAACAGTTTAACGCCAGAGCAAACAGACAAAACACCACTGAGGACACTGACACATTTGAATGACATGAGGAGGAGGAAGTGACTTTGTAATTACACTTTTTTTATTAAATCGTGTTTTAATTGCTTTTCTAAACCCAAGCTAGATAACATAAATAAAAACCAACAAAGGAGAGTCATAAAAATCAAGTAAAATTAAAAGATTTTAAAGATTTAAAAGATTCAGGCAGATCGTTTAATTAACTCAGAATTAGAATCAGAAATACTTTAATAATCCCAGGGGGAAATTATTTTTCGTTACAATACTCCAGTATACAAACAAACAGCCATGTCTCCGTGAAGCACATCAGACTGCACTCCATACTGTGCGCATGGAGTGAGCTCGTCCATTTGTTGCACATGTCCCGTAACAACAGAGGGGAGACACGGCCCAAATCCTCTCCTCTCTACAAGCCCGTCCCGTCTCGACCCTCCTCTGCATCCTCAGTGTGTCTTCCTCCAGAGTTCAGCTGATATATCGGCTAAGGTCTTGCTGCTATGCCGGCCGGCCATTAGCGCGATCAGCTGTTCCCCGGAGTGAACAAAGGCAGCGAGTCCAGGTGGAAAAACAACACGAAGAAAAAACACGAGAAAACATGACAAAAAGCACAAAAACTCTCTAAAAACAACCTTGTTAGAGACGGCAGGACTCCTCAAAGGCTGGAGGAGCGTTAACAGGCAGCGTGCAGCTTTCGCGCATGCGCCAAAAATACCAAAAAAAAAACTCAGGGCTATGACTGTGCGACTGGGCCATTTTCAGCCACACCTGTGGACAAACAAACAAAAGAACTCGTTTTACGTGCGCTGACTCACATATGTAAGTAAGAGCTCAGATGCACAGCATGGACAGAGGCCAAGCTTTGAAAGCCAACAGTGAGATCTTAATTCTAAAACACATTGGGAGCATGCGCAAGGGGGCTAAACCAGGTGTAATGTGATTACTTCTCTTAGATCTCGTCAACTGATCCCACCGTTCTATGTGTAACAATAATAATAAAAACAAAAATAATTATAATATATAAATACTTCCTAACTACATAAATAAATTATGTGGTGGGTATGTATGTATTTTTCCAGCTTCATGATGATGTGACATGCCACAAACAGTCATGCCACAAACAGTCTGAGAAGCGTTGTAACACCCTGTTGGACCTCTTATAAACAAACTACATATCAGAGGTATGAAGCAGATGAATATCAGTTCTACTTAACAATGGCATCATTTCAGAAATAAGCATGTTTAAATGTCCAGGGAAAAGTCATTATTAGAACGTTGATTCCAAAAACATTAGAGATCATTTTGGTACATAAAAAAACAGAGAGCATCAAATTCAAAATGAGTGAATCTTTACGAAAAACAATAAAGTTTATCATTTTGAACATTAAATAACTTGTTTTTGTTCTGCATCCAGTTGAATGTAGGTCGAAAAAGGGTTTGCAAGTCTGTTTTCATTTATGGTTACGGTTACGAGCAGCCAGGAGGCAAATTTTGGAGAAACACTTCTTCCAAGTAGCGTCGACGAGACCGCTTATTAATCATGTATAAACAATGATTTCACTGCTTTAATAATTTCGTTCATAATCCGATTCCAACGATAAACAACTGAACAACACTCCCTGACTTCCTTGTATACACACACCTTCCTCGTGACATGACTGAGTAAATTATACCATTTTGTAGCTTCTCACATATTTACATACATCATACATCAAATAAATCATCAACATTTACATAAATAATCCAATTAAAATGTATGAAGACTTATTTATATTCCATCTTAACCCTCATAAACACCCAAAATACATTTACATAAATAAACATATTCACACGAACACCCAAACTCCCCTCTTCCCTCTTCCATCCTCCCGGGACTTCTTATGATGAACGCGTCCCCCGGGACGTTACACCGCAGGAGGAGAAAGCAGCAGGCAGTGGTGAGTTTACTGTTTTAATTCTCAGTCCAATTAACATAACTTATTACCATTTGCGCAACATTATAGTCCCAGAAAATATTATACTTTAAGAACAATGATGCTGGTATTCTCTGCCCTTTACCTGCAATATCCGATTACGCAAATAAGCATGTGCGCCATTAATCAATAAATATCTCATTTCATTTGGTGTGTGTGATTATTCAACCTTTTTGGCCATGTTTGCATGTTCTCCCTCACGTCTGCGTGGGTTCTCACCAAGCGGCAACCTCCGTGGATGGAAAGTGAAGCCAATGCAGAAGTACCAAAAACCGTAGTACCTCAAGCTGCCACTTGAGGCTGGCTGCAGAACATTTCAATCTCCATAAGCCCTCGTGTTAAAATGTCCAGCTTCACAGCAGAAATAAACATGTTTAAGGTCCGCCGATGATCTTTGCCGATATTCAGATTAGCCAGGAGGAGGAAGAGGCAGTACAGCCAATATCTATACAACACTTCAATAACCTATGAGTGACGTCGCTCAAGCGGTGTCCATTCTTTTTACAGTCATCCAGGTCCAGCTCCAGGTTCATACGTGACTTATCAAAAAGTGAGTGCATTAGAGATCTATTTATCGAATTAGGTAAGGGGGGGAAACAAATGAACCAAACCTGAAAAGGACAAGCAGTTATGGAAATTGGATGGTAATGTCTTGTAAAAGGTGGTAAATGCTCACTATGGGAGTGTTTTAGCCATTAAAGACTGCCCAGAACAACAGGTAAGTCCAGTTAAAGGTAACTGAACTGCACAAACTGAATGACATTAGCGACTCAGTGTTTAGAGTAGATGTGGTGGCACGAGGTTAAGAGGTTGGATGGATGGATGATGTCATTGTTGTCCCTGAGGGAAAATTCATTTAATGTCTCAGCCAACAACGAAGAAAATGAAACATATATATGTACCAGCACTTTAACCCTGTATGTCCAACAAGCCTCACTGAGTATACAAGACATTTCTAAATTTACTCTCATGCACAGTTCCTTATTTGCTATCTGTGTCGATTATTTCATCTAATTTTATCTTGTTTCATTTTATTCTCATAATCGTGTGGTGGTGAAAATAAAAAAGAAACCTAGAAAAAATAGTTACAAAATGCTTATGAGAATAAAATGAAACATTAAAACAAGATAAAATTACTAACTTTAATAATAACTATTTTAAGAAAAATGACAAACAAATAAAGGTTTCTATTTTATTTTCACCACCACGCGATCTTCCCGACTTTGTTCAAGATTTTGTTCACTAAATTCTTTATTATAGGTTAATTATGTATTAATAAGGTCAATAAAAAAAGACAAAACCAAACTAATTTATAAACCAACACGTGTTATCTGTGAACCAACAATGTGATATACTTTATCTTCACATTATGTTCAATCTGCTTGCCAAGTAAGTACAGACACAATCACACACACACGTGCCATATCAACAAATATTCAGACAATGGTATTCATAATTATGAGCCCGTGGGTTGTAGTGCACAGTGAAGACAAACATATACGTTATAATAACAATCTTCATTTGTAGATAACTCATGTTAAGAAGTGCCATAAATCAACAGGTTTTAAAAAAAACAGTGCGGTGTAGGAAAACTGAAACTCAAGTAAAATCATGAAAGGCTTTCCGATAAACATTTGTTCTAAAAAGGGACGTTTGGTTTTTTCAGTGTACATGTCAATCATTTTTCAACCTGCTGAGCCAGAAACACAACCGAGACCAAGTCTGATGAGAAACCCGAGAAGAACCTCCGTTTAGCAATGAAAGAATGAGTCACAGCTACAGTGTGCAGCAGTTTACTTTACTGTGCATGAGGAAACTGTAAATCACAGAGTTGAAAGCGCAGCAGCCAGAGGACACGAGAGAGAAAACCAGAAGCATCTTCTCCATAAAATATGATCCAGTTTAACCAAAATCAGTCAAGAAGTTGGTGGTGTGTTACATACTTCTCGCAGGTGATCGCATCTGGAGCACAAAGTTACATGAACAGCCATACAGGGTGCAGAGTGGAGATGAAAGACACCATTGACGTGATTACACATCAATGCAAAGTCATTTATTAGTCATAAATCTGTTATTTTATGGTTTAAAAAAATGACATAATGTTGCTTTATGGTTGTTGAACCCAATGGAGCGTGGACTTGTCTTCTATGGGTCTTTTTTCTTTCAGTAGCAGGAGTCTTGTGCGAACACGCTGCTGTGTGTCATCCTTAACACACCTCCAATATAACTGTGAACTATCAGGCAACTATGGCCTGCGCTTATGTTTTGAGAGCGGTCCTTGTGTCCAGAATTACTTCTGAAACGCTCCCCGTGGGGTTTGAATTCGCGTGGAGGACGCACCAAAACGGCGTCGCGGACGCAACCTGACAGAGACGTGCCCGGTGGGGGTAAGCCAATAAACCTGCTTGGTACCTTCCCAAATATAACAAGCTGGAAAGCTGAAAGTTGGCTTGGCTTGGACTCAACAAAACATGTTTCTCACACTGTGGCAGAGGCGGTCCTGGCTAGATTTACGCCCTGGGCGAACCATCCCTTGCTCCCCCCTGAAGTGCCCCTGAATTTACAATTAAGATACAATGTGTAAGTTAGATCACACTTACATCACACATGCATCAGTTACCCAATTAAAATGAGCACAATGCACATTTTATTAACATGTGTTAACATCCTATAAACTAAGCATAACACACTACACATGTGGCTAAGCCTGCTGTCACTCACGTCACTCACAGAAATCTGCGTACCCTTTATCTTTTGCCCGTTTCGCCTCTTCTTCTGTTCTTCTTTTTCTGAACTGGGCACCTGATGGCGCCCTTACATAGATTGCGCCCTGGGCGGTCACCCACATTGCCCATAGCAAAAACCGGCCCTGCACTGTGATATGAAAACTGAAGCTTTAGGGGAAAAAATAGATTGAAAGCTCCTGAAGGTAAACTGTGTAGGAGGTGGAGGGGCAATGTGAACAGACAGGTTTATGACAATTGAAAAAAAAAGAAGAAGAAGAAGACGACAGAAGGTAAAAAAATGTATCTGACTCAGTTGTTGTCGCAGCATTTGATTGGCCCCTTTCAGTCATAGAGTTTGGTATGCTACAGTCACCATTGTGTTAACCTTCTGGTTCTTCTGCATTGATTTGCCTTTCAAGAAAGAACCAGGAACTGATACAGCAGATAAACAGAAAAGAAGTGTTTGATGTCAAGATGAAACAATAAAACGTTACACTGACTGAAATTCAGTTGTTCATTAATCTCCAGTTACACTTATGTTCTTTTGCACATGGTTTGAGACATCAAACTCAAATAAAATGTCATTTTTGTGAGACATTAAAGGCAAAAACATTTTTTTTTTATGCACGTGTCAATTTAAAGATTTTAATCAAGCGGGAAGGAAATGCCCCGCATTCATATTTAGGTGCTCATTTTACTACAATTTGTGTATTTATGTGTGCAGATGTAGTTCATTATCATTATATAATGCCTCATTTGCGTATTTATATATGAAACTTCCTTCGTTACCTTATTCACCTGTGGTGTCTCAACGTGTATGCATTTTACAATGCATATCTTTAAACGTCAAACCTTCCATATTCTAAATGTTTTTATAGAGAGGTTTATAGAACATTTTATTCCTGAAAACAAAAATAATTTCTTGAAAGCTGTATTTTCTAATTTATGGAGTGATAAAGAGAGATTTCCAATGGTGTCCGTACGTAAAAACCTTTAACTCTAATAAGTCAACATAATGAAACAAGAATTCTGAACTTGGCTTTATCCAATGTTCACACTTAGGTTATGGAAATGTATCAAATGTTGTTAATGTTGTCTTTTTCCCATTAAAGGGTCAAGTTATAGGTTATCCTTGTGTGACATTTCTGCTGCCGCCCAAGTAAATTGGAGTTTAACGAAATTTTGATTGTGTTGCTCATTGCATTAAAGAATTGTCATTGAAAAGTGTCATTTTTGGGCGTCGATTAGCTCACTTGGTAGAGCATCCGTCCTTTGTTGCATGATTCTCCCCATCTCTCTCGCCCCACATTCCTGTCATTATTCAATTGTCTCTGTCAAAAATAAAGCTTGAAAAAGGCTAACGCTGCTAAACAACCGAGCATCCGTATGTAACGTATGCAGCCACGCCACATTCCCATAAGAGCCTCAAGGTTAAAAGTTGTTTTCAGAGTTCTTTGCCCGCATGCCGATGTCACTGCACTGTAAGATCGGCTTAAATCTCGACCGTCCTGTTCCTAATTCAAACAGTCGACAACTTTCTGTTTTAAAATGAACAATGATTGTCTTCATGCGACAACAATGACGACACCTACATGTTTCCCGTCAGAGGAGCTTATGTATGTCTCTCTTTATTATATGTGAGTGGTACAGGAATGTATTTCCTTGCAAACGTGGACAGGTTTAGCTCGTTTTGAAATCATAAATCATGTTTTTGTCAGGTCTGAATGGTTTTTCTTTTTTCTTTTCTACAGATCCAAAATGGGAAAAAGCATTGACGGGTTAAGCCTTTTCTTTGCCACAAACTATACTTGAACATTTGATGAAGATCACAAATACAGAATTGACCATAAAGCACTGAAATTTACAACAATGAGGAAAAATTCATCCATACATCATGTTTTATACGTAAAGCTTTTTGTTTACCGCAGGATGTTCACGTAAATCCTACTTATGTTTGTTACTCCAACTCAACAACATTAGTTGTATTGAACCATGTTTTACAGCTTTGGTCTCCAAGACTCCAAACAGAAGTTATGTGTCATTTTCTGTAGCTGACTCCTGAAACTTCTCCATCCCATCCATCCATTTTTTCATAACCGCATATCTTTATCAGGGTTGTTGGAGCTGATCCCACCTGACATGAACAAGCATTCACACTCACGGACAATTTAGAGTCACCAGGTAACCTACGTGTCTTTAGGTTGTCGTTAAAACTGTTATCTTATGGTAGAAGAGTTACACAACGTTTCCAGGAGACTATTTTCATTTTGGAGAGAGTTCTAGACAGTGAGGGTCATATGATGATGGAGACATATTAAGCTGTCAATAGTCGACTTTTTGATGGTGTTGTTAATGCAAGTTTGTCTGCTTGAAGAAGTGCAACTATCAACACACACACACATATATATATATATAATTTGATATAATATGTGGGTGTGTTACCCAGCACTTCACCGACTCTGCTTGTACTGACTGGCTGCAGAAATATCAGATGAAGATGTATTCATGGTAGCTTGCACTGCAAATAGTTATCAGTCAGACAGTAAACATGCTAGCAGACCCTCACCTTGCAGGTTGTCGTGCACGTTTTAGTTCAAGAAAGTGAACCCAGATGCAGAAGTAAAGGTTGAACAAACAAAAATAACAAAAAAGGCAGATGACGAACAAAACAGTTGTCCATTGAGACTCTATGACATAATCTCCCATAAAAAAAAACACAATTTTTGTACAGATTAAACAAATTAGCGACAACATCTATGGCTGTGAAATGAAGCCTATGTGGAAGTGCAAAAAACTGCAGTTCCTCAAAGGAACCGGCTCCAGAAGTGAGTCAGTCTCCATAAGTCCCCATGTTAAAATGTCCAACTTCACAGCAGAAATAAACATGTTTACATCCTGGTACAAAAAGCATATTTTGGTCTCTATAGCTAATTTCCTTGTTCATGACAGCTGTACTGAGTCTGATTCAAATTATATAAAAGCTTAAAGTTATATATAATTAACAGCACGGCCGTTTTCATTGATTCGTTGATTGGGTGCCACATCCATTTACGGGAAGGTTTCTTCGTTTCCAGCCTCTGACAATAAGCCATTTGTTAGCTTTGTCTGTTAGTTTGTTCCACGTCCCTTGCATGCATTCTTCCATTGTCAGTCAATCTACTCACTGAGTGTTGAGTGATGGATACTGTGCTTTGACCTTGTGAGAAAGGTATCGAGTCAGCCCTTTGCATTGGGTAAACATAGCATAGAAAACAAACATAAACATAGCTTTGTCAGTACAAGCACAGAATTTATCATCTAGCAAAAGTTTGTTCAGCGCGGTGACATTAAAACTTGTTTCTAAATTCTTCAGATGATTCAGACACATTTTTCCTGACTGAGTTTTTGTCTTACAAGCCTCTTTTTTTCTGTTTTTACAGTGCTGTGCTATGTGTATATCTGTTATATATGATAATATCAGTGGTGGAACACAACAGGTACTGTACAAAAGTACAATTTTCAGGTGCTTTTGAGAAGAAAAAAAAATGAAATAATAAATATTAAAATTGTTACACAACACACTTCTCTATATTTTGGTGTGACGTTACTTCCTTCTTGGAAAAATACTCCCAGTTTTTGTAATTGAGCAGTTTCACATTGACAATGTATTTGACTGACAGTCAGACGTTCATGTAGTGGTGAAACTTTAAGACACGCCCTGTGTGAGCTGCCTATAAAGAACGAGGAGCTGAGCACCTGCTGCATGAAGCATCAGAGTCCTGGTGCAACAGGTAAGCTGAGCTTTTCTTTCTTGTCTTACCTGATTCATCTGAGGACCAATCACTGATCAGATTTTGACTTTTTTTTTTAGATTTGAAGTTCAGCTGAAGAGGACCACCATCATGGCTCCGACTTTCCTTTTTCTCATCGTCCTCTCACTGACGGCCGTTCGTCCGGTAAGTCTGAATCTTTCAACCCTAGCAGCGAAATAACCTGCCAAACAACATCGTAGACATCATTTTAAAATACGCAATTTTGTCTTCCAGGGTGCAACCGACGAAGAAGCAGGTGAGCTGTGAAGAATTCTCCAAATATCTTTCCTGTTCCTCTTGATTCAGATCTATCGTGAATAATTTCAAACTGCTGCAGCTTGTTTCTGATATTTCCGTTTTCTCTTCTTGCTTCCAGACCTTTCTGAAGAAGACCCCTCTGAGACCATCGCAAAGGCTAATGATGCCATCTGTAAGACAGTCTTGTAACTCATCACATCATTAAAACAAGTTACTTATAAGCTCATGTCCATGTAAACATGTAAAACTCTTGTTGTTCTGCAGCAACAAAACTGGTGCATGGTGACATTATGCCAAACCTGGACAGGAACGCAGTCCCCTGCACCAGCAGAGGCTGCAAGTGGCCTAAATATGGACGCTACGTCTACGTGCCCATCTATATCTCCTCAAGATACAGTAAGTTGCTGTAATTTAACTTTTGACTTTGTCAATGTCAGCGTTTGGTTCCAGTTAGAAGGTGTAGATGCTTATTTTGAAGGATGTAGTTAAATGATGTTGCATCATACTAACAGGGTTTTTCTACGGTGGCCCTGAGGTGCAAAACACAATAAATTTGCAGAAATGACCAGAATGATGTATGTGCAGAGCTTAAAGGAAAGTTTCTCTGACTGTAACGTACAAGATGAACCAGTTTGGACGCCCGTCACTGGTCCAATATGCAACTTCCATAAGTGCTAGATGGACATTTTTAATTTGATGTTAAAATATTATTTAAATTACATCTTCGGGACATTAATGTCACACTGTACTAACTAGTTAGATCAAGATAGCATCATATCCGGAGAGAGAAATAGTTTATTTTACCCTTGAATTACTGAATTTGGTCCTCCTGAACCTCAAAACCGAGTTTTTCATAATCTGGTTTCATCTGCAATATCATCAAATAGCCAAAGTTCAAGACTAAGATCAAATTTAAACTGGTCATACTGGATTTAATTTAGAGAAGAGGACTGAGGAATGGTTTGTAAATGTGAGACATACTTTGACTTACTTGAGGAAAGCTTCATGATTTGATTAGGTATGACTGGAGTTACGGGTATGTCCCGTTTGTGAAGAGAAGCAGCTTCTCAGCAGCCTGTTCTTCTCATCTTTACAGCCAGATCAGAGCGCAACACCATCATTAGTGCCCTGCTGACCTTCCACTCAACCACCTGCATCCGCTTTGTCTGGAAGCGATGGTGGCATCGTAATTACCTCTACTTCTACTCTGGAACTGGGTAGGAACACAGACACATGCTCTTTCTTTTAATAATTTAAAAGGGCCAGTTCAACTTCAACTCCAGACGCCATCAATGCATCAACGATGTGTGTCTACGTGCGTGTCAGGTGCTGGTCTTACCTCGGTCGTCAGACGCGAGGACAGCTGGTTTCCCTGAAGAAAGGCGGCTGTGTGTACACGGGCACAGTGCAGCACGAGGTTCTCCACGCCCTGGGATTCCACCACGAGCACGTTCGCTCCGACAGAGACTCATACGTCAGAATCCTCACAGAGAACATTAAGTCAGGTCAGCTCAACCACACAAAAACACTTGTTTTGATGGCTGATGACAGCGCTCGATAAGTTAGAGAATCACCAAAATAATCAGAATACACCATCTGTGACCCATGAATGTCCGCACAAACGTTTGTGCTAATACATCTTATCAATGTTGAGATACTTCACTGGATACGTTTTTTTACATTTTGGTCTTTGCTCCCTTGCAGGAAAAGCACACAACTTTGCGAAGGTGGCCACTAACAACTTGGGTACTCCCTACGACTTCAAATCTGTCATGCATTACAGCAAGTGAGTGTTTACGTGTGTGTTTTTTTGATGTAAATATTGTCATCAATTATGTTGCTTGACTTTAAACCACATCATCTTCAAAGGGTTAACCAACAAACTGAGGGAACGTCCGTGAAGATTCATTCATAGTCGCGTTGTTTGAGAATTGTGAATTGTACTGAAGCAGTGTGCACTTGTGTTTGTGTATGTACGGCTATATATATATATATATATATATATCAAAAATATTGTTTCTTCCTAAAGATACGCCTTCTCCAAAAACGGACAGCCAACCATCGTCTCCAGGAGCAATCCTAACCTTTACATCGGACGCAACCGAGCGATGAGTTACAATGACATTCAGCGTGTCAAACGGCTTTACCAGTGCTGTGAGTGAAAATTTACACTACGTTATATATTATATATTATAAGTCATACTGTTAACACAAGGAAAATGAGATTGTTACCTATAAATCAGAATTTCTTTGTTGTTTTTTTTCCTCAACCAGAACTTCAATGACGGAAGGTAGCAGTCGACCTCCAGATCCAGATCCAGTCTTGGCCCGTCATGATTACACCTAAGCTACAGAAGCTTGTCTTGAATATAGAAATGTGCTAATGCGATGTAGAGATCTGAAGTGCTGCCCGTCTTATAGAGTATCCACGATGACACTGGGCAGTAAAATTAGCAGCTTGCCAGAGAGGCTCATGGAGGTTGTGAGAAATACATTTTTGTGTCGGGACTTAGTGGAACAGCTTTGTTTCAGACAGGCCAGTCTGCAGGGTCACCTGCTGGAGGTCCCTGATGTTACATCTCTTTCTGCTGAAGCTGAACTAGTAACCTTTAAAGGGATTGTTCAGCCTTTTTTGTTGTTTGTTTGCTTCAAATCATTTACTAACTTCTGAAATATAAACTTTATGATTTGGGGATTTATAATTTTACTGAAAGGGCTCACAGAGAGAAAATACTAAAAGTTAAAGTAAGCACTACCCTGAATATCCCTTAAGGAGACATTACAGATTACAAAATGACGGTCTGGGATGGAAATTCTAATTTGAACTAAGTGCAAATCAGTGTTGTTCAGAGTACAAATGCTGTTTGCCACTTTTCACCGCTGCTCAATGTGGTGCAGGTTTGATAGGATCCAATAGCAATATGTTGATTAATGTTTAACAATTAATTATCAGGACATCTTGGGCCAAACATATTATCATATATTTTGTTTGTTTTCCTTTGGTTTGGGTGTTACTTTTGCTTTTCCATAATCAAGAACTTATTGTGTTCATTTCTTCAATGGAGTGAGATGTTGTGTTCAATAAAATCAACAACAAAAAAAAGAAAAGAAAGGTTGTGATGTCATTTTTTCACCTATAGGAGGCAGCACCCTCCATCGTTTTAACATGGATGTGCAACACAGATTGGATCTTGGGTTCTCCCTTAGCTCATCAGTGTAAACCTGAGAGTCACTTCTTTGTTTTCAGTGGATGTTCTTTTCTGTCTGCAGACTCGCAGAGTAAATCACAATTTCACTGGTTTTAATAGGAACGAGGCTGTTATCACTCACAAATGAAGTACCAGTACCTACACTGTAAAAAAAAAACACATTTATGGAAAATAACTAGTTTACTGTTTTTTCTGAACAAAACTCTGTGAAAGTACGTTTGTTATCTGTAAATTACAGTTACTTATCATTTTGTGCAGAAAAATTACCATATTATTAATACAGTATTTTTAAAATCACCTACAAATGTATGTAAAATGACAATAACTGAATGTGTGTGATGGACAACTGTGCAGCATTGTTTCTCTGTAGAACTATTAGTATTGTCACTTGAATTAAGGTGTTTGACAGTAATCATTGAGGGTGTTTTTCTGCAAACGTTGAGTATGAATTGTAGTAAAATTGTAGTTTATGATATATTTACATTTATCAGCAAATGTGATCTATATTACATATAATAAAGTAATGCTGATGCATCAGTGTAAAAACACATTTTAATTAAAGCTGTTTGAGGTAGAGCTAATTATACGGTTAGCTAGTTTAACCATAGGGTAAGCAAGCTAGGGGTCGGGCCCCTCAGAAGGGTCATCAGATAGACTTGGGCAGTTGTGAGATGATTAATGGGAGAGGAAATATCATGAAATATTCCCCGACTAGACACTTTGTTTTAATCCACGATGGAGAACGACTACTTTAATCTTTGAAAAGTAACTTCTAGTAATTAGTAACTATTAACTATTTGTTGTTTAAGCATAAAAGAGCATGGAGGGCAGGAAGTCTTAAAATTGTACGTTCAGTAAATGTTTTCCAGCCACACGTTTCCAAAAGTGACTTTGCAGTTTTATTCCTGGCATCACATGGACTCACCCTCTGTCACCTGCAGGTTATAGACACGGCCGTGACAAACTGCTGTCAAGAATAGAAGCCACGAGCGCACGCTTTGACAGCATTGTGTCACCTTGTCTATTTACGTACACTCACTATTTGAGTCATAGTCATTATTTAAATATGCAGCGAGATCACTGCTGTCTGTGGTTTAACTACCCTGTACTCTTAATTTTCTCTTTGCGGGCTTTAAACAGATTTCTGCATATGAATTTGTCATCTGCTGCTTTGCTTTGAACACTGCATAAGCTATATCTAATGAATTCAAAGCATGTGCTATCGTCACTCCTTTATCCCTTAAAATAAATTCTTAGTATTAATCAGTTGCTTGGTATATGATGACTTTAAAACAGGCTATTGCAGTGCAGCATAAAAGAAAAACACGTGCACAATGGACCCTCTTAACGTGAACATACAGCTACAGAATACCTTCATATTAATACATTAAGTATCAGCTAAAAAATGGATATAGACCAACGTTGCTCACAGGAACAAACTCTAGTCCTGATCTCTGTTTTTTTAATAGTTGAGGCACAAGAAATAAATCCAAGTCAGGCAGGCGGGTCAAAAATAGATGGCTGGAACACAAGTGCACGACACTGACAACATGACAAACTGGCAAAGGTAAGAGCTGCTGAGCTTCTATACACTGAAGGACTGATGAGATAGCCTTGAGATAGTCTTTTTCCTAACCCCAAATACTAAGGAAAGGAGCTTTAGCGCTTCCTTTCTTATCTCCTTCAGCAGAGGATACACCGGACCATCCTTTTTTTTATGAGAGGAAAGGAGAAAATGCCGTCCCACAGTTCCTATGCAACAAAAAAGTGATGCACCATTCAGAATTGGTGAATTTTGCGTTTAGTGTGACGGTCAATACCTTTTCCTTTAAATGTGACAGATGTCCTGTGTCCCTGCAGATCATCATGGAAGTTAGCGTTGATTAGTAAGCATCCATCTTTTGCCATAATTTGTCAATATGTTAATATATGACTGGACAGGTGGAGGAGCAACCATTCTTCATGTGACAACAACTGCATTTCATAGTTTCATCGCAGACTCATGTCAATACCTTGACCTCATGACAATTTCCATCGAGGTCAAGGAAAAGTGTTATGGAAAGGACATGGGAGGTAATCTCCTACATCCTTAGGAGCCCAGGATTGTTGGGAATGGCAGGTTGGAGCCTGGAGGGGGAGTGAGAAGTGGTTGGAGGCAGGGACAGAGCAGCTGACTGAGCAAAATAAAAAATATCTGAGGTGGAGAAGAAGGCACACAGCTAGATTTTTCTGTCACGATGACAAGATCGTAGATACTCAGAAAGCCAAATATTCTCTAACTTCATCATCCAACTGGTAGCGGACATCAAGTGCACGCACAGTCCTTATAAACAGATCATTTCTGTAGCTTTATCCCTTGCTGCTCTCTCTCTTCCTCTCTGCTGTTTATTTGACTGAAGTGACTCATCACTCGGCAGCGCTGGGACTCGTCTCCCAACACAGCGAGCTCCCATCGTTTCCCTGGCAAAAACTAAAATTAGGCGAAATTTTAGCGCCGGCAGAAAGTGGCTCTCCACAGAAAGCTTTATTTTGAGAGGCATCCCTCTCATCTAATGTGCTGCAGGCATTCGCACACTCACATATGGGTACAAACGTGTGCAGACAAACACCGGTAATCCCTACAGTGTCTGACTCTGTGTGTGTGTGTGTGTCTGGGCAAGAGGTGGAAGATCTTACAGCCTTTAGTCTCCTGGTTAGTTGATTAATTATTACATAAATACCCAACCCATGTGATTGACGATTTTCCTGGTATGTTTCGTGAAAAATGCTTCAACCAGGAAGATATGGACTACATATCAGTGCTGTTTTATTATTAAGAAAGGCAGATTGTGTTTGCTGCACACAAATGTCTCATTGATCTGATGACGTCCGGTAAAATTGTTCAAGGGAACATTTAATCTTCCATAAATAAAGCATTAAGCTGGTGATATTCTACTCTGTTAAAGGTGTATCATCATGATTAATTACATTTATTTATATAGCAGCTCCGCGGTTCCCATCAGGAACAAGTACTCGGCGACAGTGGCTAGAAAAAAGGTAGAAACCTCAAGCAGAACTCGGCTCATAATCAATCAAACTTTATTTGTATTTTCATACAAAACATGTAACACAGAGTGCTTCACACTATAAAACCAAACCAAATAAATAGAAGTATGTAAATAAATCGTTCACGTAAAAGCCAAATTAAAGAGTCTTAAAGTCTTAAGTTTGCTCTTAAAAATGATGACTAATAGTGGTAAAAATAATCATAATAATGATAGTATTTGTAGTGGGCGTCAAGCAGGACCACAGCAGCAGGTGAAACCACAATCCTCGGCCAAGTGACAGCCTCCGTGGCTGGGAAATGAAGCCAATGCAGTGCAAGTGCCAAAAACTTCAGTTCCTCAAGCTGCCACTCGAGGCTGGTTACAGAACTTTTCAACCTGCATAGCCACCCAATATTAAAGTGCGACTTCCTTTTCACTGATTACCTTCACAGAACAAGTAGAAAAGCTAGTAAGGTAGCCTAATTTGCTTTAGCTGTCACTTTACTTTGCAGGTCGTAGCGGTCCTTAGAAATCCTTCCATCCGATGCCTTCCGCCTCCTCCTTGGTCATGTGATACTTGTCTTCCCATAGTCTAAGATGAAAGTACTACTGTCCCAGAGTAAGAACTCCTGATGACTTCAACACAAAACATTTTATTAGCATTCAGGAACAACATGCTGAGTGTTCCTCCGCGTATACTGGGGGTCATATGTTGGAGTTGCTGCAGTAGCAGGAGAAGACACACATAACAAAATACATATTATAAGGGAGAACTGGGACTTGATAGAATTTTTGAGAGAGTTGCAGAATATAAATGTTGTTTGAAGCATCTCAGCTGCTCTTGGGTCAGTCCAGCGCTCTTGTTTAATTTGTATCCAGGTTTCAGGAGGCGGGAATGTGTCTGCAGGCGAGTGGGCGGCAGAATAAAAAAAAAAAAAAAAACACGTTTCTTTCTTGTCAAACAGTGACCTTTAAGGTGACGGATGGGCGTGGAGGTATGATTTATATAGAAGCGTGTGTGTGTGTGTGTGTGTGTCTGTGTGTGTGAAGGATAGGAGATAGGAAGAAAGATCTCTCTCACAAACACACACAGACACACACTCATTTGTGTGTGGAGGAGTAAAGATGAGCGGCTGGTATCTTAGCAACAGCACGTTAACGGAGGAGAGGGGAGAATGCGTCGGTGAAGGTGGATGGTATACCAAACTACTGATATTCTGCACACATACACTCGCTATCCTGTGTTAAATTAAAACTATTGGAAAGAAATGGTCGGCAGAAGTTGAACGTACGGTCTGGTTAAGTGTTTTGTCGACTAGAGGACTGTCTGTGCCCGGTTCAGATGGCGTATCTTGACTCTGACGGTGGAAACTGGGCGTTTTCGCTCAATTCCAGAGGAGGATAGAGAGTTTCACGTAAATGATCAGCGAGGGGTCGAAAATGGACTTTTTATTCTATTGTCCATGACATCACAACATTAGATAGACAGCTTTTCTGTAAAATGTCCTGATTCGTGTTGTTTGACATGTTAAAGGGACGACTTATCTAAAGGAACGTCTAAAGAGCTGGGTTGTGTCTTATTTTGGTTTTACGTTGTTTGACATGCAAGGTGTATCGTATTTGTTCTGTTGCTCTCAGTAGGTTTATTGCTCAGTTGCTATTTTGTAGTACTTTCTGTGTCTTCCTCAGAGAAATGTGACTATAGTTTGTGACTCATTACAAGTGCTGTCCAAGAGTTAAATTAATAGTATGAGTTTCTATCGGGATTTCTTCTAGGATAGGCGTCTTTTCCTCAGTCAGCATAACAACTGAACTTCAGTTGAACTCATAATCATGTAGGAAGCTCCACGGTCACGTCAGAGGTACGCAAGACACAGATACAGCAAAGTGTGTTAACTTCTTTCCAGCTTTGTCAGACTCTGAACCACCTTGTGTGTGTGTGTGTGTGTGTGTGAGGACCTCTGACCTTTCAGCTAACTCAAATTGTCTTTTTAACTGGTTTTATTCTTAATCAGTGACAATATCGGAGTTAATTTGTCAATCTCTCACTGGACTTTCCTCCACACAGGGTAACCAGGAACACGAGGGATAGGACCCAGTGGCTGAACTGCTGTACTGGTGTACCATGGAACAGGCAAGGTCCAAGAAATCAAAGCAGCAGTCTAAACCAGACTGCAAACAAAACCCAAGGATGGCTGGAACGAAGACAAACTGACACTGAAACCAAGGGACTAAAGGACCAGGAACTAAATATATAAGTGGAGGCAAATTACAAGACACAGGTGAAACTAATGAGGGACAGGTGAAACTAATCAGGCTGGAACAGGTAATCAAAACTGGCGGGAAACTCAACAACAGCAGGAGGTTTAAGGAGAGGGGAGAATTACAAAATAAAACAGGAAATACTAAACGAGAAACCTAAAAACATGAACATGGTTTGTTGCTCAAGCTCCTGGACGGCAGACAAAAGTTCTCTTTGGTTGTTTTACCTTTTTTTTATGCAGGACGAGGCCCTTATCCTGTCAGAAACAGAAGTTTATACCCCTTAAAATAAAGGCCTCACAACCCCTTTGTGAAGGAGTCAGGACCCCCAGGTTGGGTACCAGTATTCAAACCCCTGCTTTGTCCCCTCAAACTCTGTTAATCTCCCCTCTCAGTCGGGCAGCACAGAAGCCCACACAGCAAGAAGGTCCAGGGTTTGAACCTCAGCCATTCCATGTCCCATTTGCACCTCAGCTGGGTGCTCCACATGTGTGTTATAGTTAGCACTTGCACCTAAGCAATTATTTTGGGGGGAATGATGAAGCAGCAGGCCACCACCCTGAGTCTTGACACCTTTGTTCCTAGCCACTTCAGCCAAGTAACAAATCTGATTGGCCCCTGTTCACTCAGATGCATCGACTCCCTTCATCCATCCCCACTGACCCTCTGATCATGATCAGAGTCCATTCATGACTCTGACCAACCTTCAATCCCTGATAATCGACTCCTGCCATCTCTTCTCTCGACCCTTAATGATCCAACGCAGCCCTCATCCAAACAGCTTTGCAAAACATGCTTTCATTTGAAGTTCAGTTAAAATTTGCACTACATTTGATCATCATCATGGGCCACAGTTTTGCTGCTTGTTAGCACTGTCTGGGTTGCAAACCCAAAAAAAAAATGGGTCATGTCATTGACGTTGAAGCTCACCATTACTGAACCACAAGAACATAATCATAAATATTCAATGCATTCATGGAAATCATAGAAAAAGGTTCAGCTGTGACTGAAATGAGCGTTTTTCTGAACTTTTAATGGAATAGTTCAATGTTCTGTGAGATACTCCACGCTTTTTTGTGAGAGCTAGACGAGAAGGTTGACACAACTCCTTGTATTTAAGTTTTTTGTAGAAATTTAACAAATGAGATCTAGTCTTTGTGCAAATTTAAATCTAATTATCTGCTGGATCTAGCCAAACATAGAGACATAAGAGTGGCATTGAACTAATTAAACCCTTGCTAGTAAAGAAAAGATGGGTATGTCCGAAATGCTGAATTTCTTACCTTTGCGATGTAAGTGAACTCTTCCCGGCTGATTTCTTGCATTGACTGGCCAACATCAGTTTGATATTTCTGCACACCAGTATACCAGTTTGTCTGGGCTCCAGCTGCTGTTGAAAATTGAGTACAACAACCTTTTTTTTTTTCTTAGCTGCTTCCCCATTGTCCTCCAAACCTGTACCTTTTCGGCCCATCTTGTTTTGATGAGGCCTCTTTACCTCGCTGTCTGTCTCACTTTCCCCATCTCACACCCTCGTACGCACACACATACACACTTCTCGGAGGTGTTTCTATCTTTTTCAGGGTGTGAATGGGATTGGGATCACAGGGACCAGAAAAGCATGGATGATGGATGAACGGACATATAGGGAGGTTGCTGGGATGGATGGACTGAAAGAGAAGGGTGCCATGAAGTCAGAGAGGGGGTGTTGAAGCTGAAAGACATCTGTAACAGGAGCAGAGTGATGGAGATGAAGGTAGAGAAACAGAGAGAGAAGAGGTTGTGTCATCGGCATCTGACCTGATTATGTACAAAAAATATACCTTGATAAAACAGAGATGGAGGATGGAGGGAAGAACAAGTAGAAAGGTGGAGGAACACAAAGAAAACCTGATGCAGATAACGTCATTACTATACTTTAGCTTACTGCTAGATCAAGAACAACTCTCTACTGCTGGAGATTGTTTATAGAACTCACCTTCAGATGACATTAAGGCTTAAAGTTATGCAGGAGCGTGGACGACAGCTTTGATTGACAGGTTGGTGCCGTCACAAGAGACAGGACACACATCACACACACAAGAGCTTCACGACGGCTCTTCAGAAACCTGTGGGTGACATCACAGAGACTACGTCTATGTTTTATTCAGTCTCTTCATTCAGTTGTAGCCCGTTTCCCAGCTGCAGGCAGCAGCACTCTCCCTCAATACTTTCTGTCCCCATTAGTCACTTTGACATAAAAACTTGGTAAAAAAAATGAAGTTACCCTTTAAGCATCCAATTCCCTTTTTACATGCAGTTTCCGTAACCGTCATATAAAATGGCAGTTGATCTTTGTAGCTCATAGGTTGGCGTATTGTTGTGTGTTAAAATCAGCTGACAAAAAAAACAAAACATGTTTACATTTCCAAAAGTAGCTCAGTAGCTGAAGTGTATTCATTTTCCCTTCAGGGAGGTGCAGGTGAATGCAAACAGTCCTCTACAATGAGGCAATCTGGCAATTCTAGTAATTATCAGCCAGTCACAAGGCCAGCAAGTGGTGCACCTCCTCCCACCTCTTCAAGTGGATCCATCTATTGATGCAATGTCAGAGGTGAAGAATCAAATCAAATCAAGACAAGCAAAAGCAAAGTTCAAATCTATAATCAAATGAAATGGATAAAGGACAGAAAAAGGTGAAAAGGTGCAGCATGAAAGGGGAAGAGAGAGAGAGAAAGAAAGCTGTCTCATAGCTGATCCTGCAAAATGTTTTAAGTTAACATATTTATTATGTAAAAATAAGTCCAGAGTGCGACACAAAATCCTCTGGCTGCAGAGCTAGCATTAACTGTCTTTCGACACCAAATGAAGACAGAGGTCTGGACAGATGAGCAGCAGGGGCAAGAAGAGGAGGCAGCTGCAGAGGACAAGCGGCATAACAACCTCACAGCAGGCGACACCACCCCGATATTGCTTTATGCAACTCATAAGTGTATATGTTGGAGAAAAATGGGTCCTGTCCAGACAAAAAATTGCCAGGGCTGAATTTTGTTCCCAGTCTCACCTTGTCTACAGTCGAACAGAAATCACTGTGGTTCTCCCGAGACTCCATGCTCACAAAGTCACCGCCACTTTGGAGACATCAAATCAATCCCTGAACAATTTTAAGAGGAGCGACTCAGAGACAAGTCGACAGCACTTAGTTTGAAGCATGCAGATGCCTTACGAACCTGCATTTTCATTCATGCGCATGACTTAAAATACTGATATAATGATTTAATAAATGTCTTAAAAGCTGCAACAGTGTGCCAGAGGCTGAATCTCTACAAGACACTGAGCTTCTCTACACCCGCAGGAGAAATACTGGATTTGCAAGTATTTTTTTCAAAATCCGCTGGGAGATAGATGCTGTGTTGTAAAAATCTTTTTTTTTTTTTTTATTCTGGAGGAAGAAAATTGATGTCTGATGCATCTGCTAACAGGGATGCAAGGAGGGAAGGGGGAGTCGGTTAGCGAGGAAGGGATGGTGAGAGATGGAGGGTGAAGGACAGACTGTTAGCTCATGAAAAAAGATATATCAAAGTGAGGTAGGAAGGTGAGGAGGGAGGGTGAGAAACAGATGTGTTCAGAGAGCAATATCCTTCTCCCACTGGGTGTCATTACAGACTAAGAGCCTCTGATCAGAGTCTCCACGCACTGCTAAGCCGGGCACGATCGCACCGTGATGACACGAGTATTAAAAAACATCATTTTTGTTCCCTTTCCCGGCCTGCAACCTCACCAACATTCGCCTCTTTGCTGTTTTTGTCTGCTGATACTTTAATGAGGACACAGAAATGGCCTGCTAAAAGATATGCTTCACAATTTCTCACTTACTACAGCCATATTATGAGCTCTGAGAGGCCGTACTAAGGCACAGTGGTGCTTCAGGCTAAAGGCTACCATATCATAGTTTAGTTTAGTTTAAACACAATGTACATCTGAGGCTTTTGTCATTAGTTTTGCAGGTATTTGGTAATAATACAAAGTATGGGACAAACTATTGACCTAAAGATGGCGCTTTTATTTAGTCAAGTTATTTCATCCTTAGGTATTTCACTCAAAATCAAATCAAAGTCATTCAAACTCTTGCATGACACGAGGGGCTGGAGCCGATCCCAAATTACTTCGGGCGAAAGGTGGTGTACACCCTGGACAAGTCGCCAGTTTATTAAAGGGCTGACAACCATCCACACCAATAAACCTTTAAACCTGCATGTCTTTAGACTGTGGAAGGAAGCCGGAGTACCCAAAGAGAGCTCATACAAACACGAGGAGGACAAAACGATTTCCCCCTTATCCTGTAAACAGGATTTTTGGATGCCACAGTTACACCTTAAAGGCCCAGTGTGTAAGATTTCGGAGTATCTATTAGCAGGAATGGAATACGATATTCTTTAGTAGGTTTGCATTAGTGTAGAATCACCTGAAAATAAGAATTGCTGCGTTTTCGTTGCCTCAAGAGAGCGGGTCCTCTCCTATGGAGTCCACCATGTTGAACTGAATTTTTGGTACGGTAGCCCAGAACAGACAAAGCCAAACACTGGCTCTAAATATGGCCTTTTCCTACCTGTCTGGAAGAAGAGGATGAAGAGCGGGAGAGTTTTCATTTGGTTTCAAACTGCAACTTCACTGCTAGTTGCCACTAAATCCTACACACTGGACCTTTAATATCCACCAAGACACTCTACTGATGACTTAGCCTTCTAAATCACCTCACCTGATAACCAAGTCCACAGGTCAGACCTGAAAACATTCTTGATTTCATTAGCTGTACATTAACTGTAACGGATGAGTCATGCTTCAAAGCAAAACCTGCGAGACTAAAAAAAGACTTGCCTTGCCAGGTTGAACTTAACTTAGGGACTGCTTAACATGGAAACAATAATGGGAGCTCACTGTGTATTGTCCCATGTGCCACAGGGAACAAAGAGCAAATATTCACAGAGATTGGTGCTAATGTGTACCATTTAGAGCACCTCCAGAGAAAAATGTTGTTTCAGCAAGTGCTCCAAAACGGTTGTGTGTATCTTGAAGAAACATAGCCCTCTAATGGCCGTAGGGATGGGCTGGTTGCACGGGAGACATTTTGACATATCATGGCAGGAAACTCACAGGTGTATTAATGATTCCTGCATTCCACTTAGGGTAGATCCTACTGTTGTGCATGCTGGTTACTGGAACCGAGCCGTTGTTACTGTTATTAAATCCACTTGTGTTTTTTTTTCTACTGCTGTGACAAGTCAAAGTGTCTGCTGTGCAACCGACCATTATGGCTGTTCCCCAAAACAACAGTGCTTGTTTACTGCCTAAATCAGTGTTTCTCAAATGAGGGGCTATATACCCATGGGAGTACTGAAGAGGAGTCGTAAGATGTTAATTTAAAATATAATAGTCATGCGTATTTCCTGAAATACAATAATCATAGTAAGTATTCCTGTTTTCAGTGCAACTGTCAGTTGCCGTAAAACCCCACAGAAGAAGAAGAAGAAGAAGAAAGCAACAAATATAATCATGTTCATGCTTGGGGACTGCAATTTGGTTAGCTGTGAAATTAGCGATGAATTCAAAACATTTTTAACTGTAGTATTTAAATGTTTGAGAATAATATGTCACATTATCTGGTGCAGCACTGTATTTTTTATAACCCACAATGTTTCTTGTTCTGGGCTGAATGAATGTCTGAGAAACATTGCCTGAAAGGTCCGGTGTGTTGGATTTAGTGGGATCAAACGGCGCAGTTGCAGATTGCAACCCCCTCCACTCACCCTTCTGTTCCAAATGTGTTGCAGAAACTAATGCAGAAATGTGAAACCCCTCGTCTAGAGTCAGCATTTAGTTTGTCCTTTCTGGGTTACTGTAGAAACATGGTGGTTCAACGTGGTGGACTCCATGGAAGTGTCTGTACATATAAAAGTCTCATTTTAAGGTAACAAAAACATAGTGGCTTTTATTTTCAGGTGGTTAAAACATTTATTAATATTATATTTCATTCAACAGCTAAATTCTGTAAATAGGGCTCACTAGATCCGACAAACTGGACCTTTAATCCAACTTTAGATCAGAAAATGCTTTTAACTTTTGATTTGGAAGGCACAGACAAACATGTTGTTGATCGGAGTGTCAGATCAGAAGACGTTTGAATACGGGTAATTTAATTTGCAGGATTTATAGGCTGTCACATGTATGTATATAATCCAGGTAACAATTGGCAAATCAGTTTAGTAGCTCCTAAATATATTTCACAGAGGAAGGGTTGATATACGAGTGAAAAACAGAGTGCGAGGTGGTGATTCTCCTCCCTTTGCCCGCACCATTAAATAAATTCTGCCTTGTTAACTATACATATGAGCGGAAATGCGACTGAGTAAACAACAATGCAAGCGGCACAGCATGCCTCGTTAAATCTGAACAAATCATCCAGCCTGTGTGTGTGTGTGTGTGTGTGTGTGTTAGTGTGTGGCCATGCGTTTCCATAGCCAGATATGTTTGTGTGTGTGTGTGTGTGTGTGTGGGTGCCAGAGCGAGGATGAGGGGAGGTGGCTGGTGCTGACTCGATCCAGGGCTTGATCTGCAACACAGCCTGTCTGCTCACACAACACACACTCTATAATTGGACTCAGAGGAGCAAGGACATCCGCCCTCAGGCAGCGGATTATGCTGATATATGGCATATATTGCTACCCTAACATTCCTATCTCATATCTGGCTCTACTGTGGGCCTGCATTTAGTATACCTGCACAGTAAAATAAGGGGAGAGTAACGTAACAGCGCATCAGGGCCCCCGACTGACATGTCAATCTGGGATGTCTTGACACAAATCAGCTTCAAGCCTGTTGTCTTTTATCTCCAGAAATATTTTAATATCAAACAATAGATCAGTCCTCTGGGGCGTAACACACACGGACACACATTCAAAAGGCTTGATTTAGAACAGCTCATTCATCACAGGCAATTGATTTTTTCCTTGATCTTAAAGTCCGTGTGAAGCAATGACTGCGTCTATATACTATAGCACTAGAACTTTGTATTGTTGATAGTTTAACTTGGTACCAACAACCGGAACCAGAATATACATCGTTACATTGATATGAATCTAAAAATGTCTCTGCAGATAAAGCTTCCTTGGGTTTGAGATTGTGTTGTGAGCAAGTGGCAACCTCCATGGCTGTGAAGTGAAGCCAATGTGGAAGTGCCAAAACCTTTAATTCCCCGAGTGTGAGACTGGCTACAGAACATTTCAACCTCCATAAGTCCCCGTATTAAAATGTCCAACTTCACAGCAGAAATAAACATGTTTACAGCCTGGTACAAAAAAACATTTTGGTCTCTATAGCTAAGCTCTTTGTTCATGACAACAGAATTTCATTTTAATCCACCCATTCAAATCATATTAAGGCTTAAAGTAAGACATAATCAACAGCGCGAACACTTTGATTGACAAAGACCAAAAACGTCTGTATTGTATTTAACTTAACTTTGCCAGGCTTCTTCGTCAGCTTCATTTCTGCCTTTAACGCCGTTCAACATCACCAGATGATCGGAAAAATTCCACCGGCACAACATCCTCCATTCACTGGGTACACCAGCGCCCTCAGACCACAGAACGTAAGAGTAGGAACTGTAATATCCTCCACCAACACGGGAGCCCCCCAAGGTTGCATCCTAAGCCCCTTTCTGTTTACCCTCTTTCGGCCACTCACCTGTCGTTACATACATCAAATACTCTGCCGACACTCAATGACGATAACTCTGTTCTAAGTTATCAAGACTTTATCTCGTTTTCTCGTTTTCTGAATGTTCAGAAAACAAAACAGATCTTCAAACACTCACGGCACAGTTGATATTGTGGAGTGCATCAAATCCCTCAAACATACCCTGGACCCTACTGACATCTACAAACTATTCATCTGATTCTTCAACATGCTAACTGCCTCAAATAAGAAGAAACTCAAACATCACACACCAAGCCTCTATAATCATTGGTCTCCCCAGTCTCAACCTCTCAGACCTCAACAGTACAGCCATTACACACAGAGCATACAGTATGACACACGACCCCAGCCACCTCCTCAACTCATCCTTCATACTGCTCCCATCTGGTCATAGATTCAGGTCCCTGGCCTGTAAACAAGCGCACCATGGCAGGAGTTTTGCCCCTTCTGTCATAGCATCTCTTAACCAAACACCCGGTCATGTGCTGAGAGCTATATGGATGGGATATGGGTAGAAAAATGTACAGTATTTAATGTTTATCTTTGTGGTTGTGTTCTGGCGTTTAATGTGTTTTATGCGTGTGAGGCTTTGTGCAGACTGTGGCAACACATTTCTGTGTAAGGACAAAAAAAGCATCTATCAATCTATCTATTTCTAAAGCATCACAGACCCAAAATTATATTCCATTCAACGCATCTCATATATTATGAACAAATTAGACTGTGTGCCCTGCAGCTCACGGCACAAAGCGAGCACACCAGGTGTTTGATGTCTGAACAGCTTGCTCTCCATCATATCCGGGCTTTCACTTAAAATTCAACTCGTGGTTGTTTTTATGCGTTGTCTTAGTATGAATAGTGGTGTGCGTGTGTGTGCGTGTGTGTGCGAGTTGTGGTTGAGTAGCTTTGCTCAGTATTCATGCTTTGTTATGGGATGCAGAGCGTTGCCATAGAAGGGAGCACAATTCATTTGAGCTCATTATGTAGCCGAGGTGAGCCGGCTGTGAAGCTGCCATTAGCAGAGTCTCAGACGGAGGTAATGAGAAGAGTTTCTTCTCTACAGAGCTCTTTAAAAC
Source organism: Miichthys miiuy (assembly GCA_036365135.1). Taxonomy (NCBI): domain Eukaryota; kingdom Metazoa; phylum Chordata; class Actinopteri; family Sciaenidae; genus Miichthys; species Miichthys miiuy. Next base: position 28,262,765 of record CM071603.1, read on the forward strand.
CGGACGGGTGGGGTTGACAGACAAAAGGCTTACCTTGGGTCCAAACTGATATGTGCAGTGTAGATTTAAAAGACGTATAAATCCAAAGAAGTTCTGACGTCTGGTCCCTAAAGCAAGAAAAAAAGCTGAACTCTCACTGAAACATTGTGCATTTCTCTGCCAATTTTATTCTTAACTGCATTTTTTTAATTTTTTTATTATACCTCATTAACTGGTGAAGCATCAACCACCAAAGGTGAAAGGTACTTAAGTATTTCTGCCTGTTGTAATACTTACAAGCTCTGGTATAAGGTGAGTTATCTTGGTTTCGAATGACATGTACAGTATATTATTGTTTAAGCAACAGAATCAAGATATTCCAGGGAATAAGTAAACTATAAAAAGTCTAAATTATTGATAAAGATTATTAACGATTATCAAGCTAACCTAAATGTTTTTATAGTTGTGAAAAATGAAGCTGGACTGAGTAAACAAAGCAAAGTCAAAGGTTACCTGCTGTGTTGCTGTGCTCTATATCGTGGTCTTCGATTTCTCCAGAATCAAACTTTTAAGTAACATTTTTTTTAATGCATTTTCTTCTCTTCTTTCTTCTCTTTCATGGTGGAACCCCACCAGGCACGACTCCATCACTTTGTTCCGTTTTCCACGCGACTTCAAACCCCACCAGGGGGGCTTTTCAGAAGCGAAGCAGACTTTGTTCACTCAGATTTGGTCATTTCTCCTTGGTCTATCTGCTTCTAAAAATGCTTCTGCATTTGCAGATATGCTACGTAATTGTTTCCCTTTAGGCTGTTCTTACAATCTGAAGTTTGCAGCGGGTGTTTTATTTTGAAAATCGAATGGATTCTCTATACGTTTCTGTGTCTTAATTTCTTTAAGACCCCCTTCAGACATGCTTTATGACATGTGAAAATGCTATACAGTGAATAATAACAATGTAATTACACATCTATTTATATATTTAACTATACGAACAAATGAATGTACACTTGTGTAAGTAAGTGCAAAAACAATTTTCCTTGGGTGGATGGATGTAAAAATAGTTTTCCAGTGTGAAAGTCTGCACACACATAATTCTGCATAGTGAGGCTCAAACACTGTGAGTGAAGCACAGAGAAGAAAAACACATTTCTGAGTGGAAAGGATCAGAAGATTTTTCTCCATCAATTCCACGACAGCAGCGGTGGATTTTTCAGACGTTTTCAGGGATTTAATAAACATCTGGAGTCATGGGGGCTTCTTTCTAAATCACGCTGGGATAAATCTATCTGACACAGTTTGTACCTCCACAGGGGTTAAAGAAACAGGACCAGAATGCAGCGCGGCTACAGTCCATCCTCTGTTGTCGATACTGTGTGACCTCTCCCGTGACATTTGAGTCATCTGAACAAAAAAAAGCACGTGGACGAGAGTCTCCTTTTCAGCCTCACCTGGAACTTATTTTCACAGTCTCAGTGTACAGCTGTGTTCAGGTTGACTACGAGAGATCACACTCGGTTTATCTAATGATGTGGAAGCAGCAGAGGCAGATTGAGGGAAATAAATTAAAAAATAACACTTGACTTCATTAAATAAATCCTGGAATTAGTGATCCACACACACAGGTGATAAGAAGCCGTGTCAAAGATGCCTGGAGTGAAGATTTTCTCTAATTTCACAGCAGGTGTTTGACAGCTAATTGGAAACACCTGCTTTGATATTCCTGACTGGGGTGCAAGTGCAACAATGACTCCTCTGCCGTGCCTGATTTATAGTTGATTTAATCTTTAATAAAGGACTCCGCTGCAAGAATCGCCGGTTTTGTGTTTGTGCGCTTATCCGTAAAGATCAATTTAGATGCCTGAGAGTCTTGATGACCGCCCAGTCGATAGTTTGCTGGTCCAGGAGCTGAGACTCAGCAGCTTTAGATGCTCCTGTCAGTTCTGATCAGTGCAATGGAGCAGAACGCAGGCGAACAGGGCAGCAACATGCCACAAGGGTTACTGCAGTATCAGGAAAACCAATATCTGTCTTTGCTAAGTCTCAGCTTGAGCATATATTGCTGCTCTCCTGGGAAACCCTTTTAACTCTAGTTTGGGTTATATTCACGTAATATCAGCTCAGGTTGTGCTCTGCTATGGGTTCAAAAAGCTATATGACGGTCTTTAACAAGTCTGAGCCTGTCTGTTCTGTCTTTTCCTAAGCATTTTTCCTTGACCTTGATGGAAAACATTATTAGCTCAAGGAATGATGTGAAGAATTCATAAGGACTCGTGGAAAAGACAGCCGTGGTGCTGTATTCGCCTGCACTTGAATGTAATTTGACATGCGTGTTGGTCTGCTGCAGTGAAACTACACTGTTCTAAAGCTGGACCACACTAAGTGCATATTACAACCTTCACCTAGTGTGTTTTTACTGTGTTGTTTCAGACTATACACACCTGGACAACCCTGTGCAAAAGATGGAAAATCTTTCATACTTGGTTGGTTGTGTCGTATTGATGGTTTGTTTTCATGGTCGAATGGGGCGTAGCTTTAATTTTTGTTGCACGGGATGACAGTGGGATATTGCCTCCTTTGCATTCATCAAAGATAGTCCAGTGTACCGTATGCTAAAGGGGACATGTGCGACTGCAACGTTAGACTTCGCAGATATGTTAGCAGCTCTGTCAAGTAAATTTTATATATATTTCCACAAATCACAAATTTGCTAATGCAGAAAATCACCAGAGAGAAGTGTCGGAGTCAGTGTCAGTGTCTAATTTCTCAAAATATGTGTTTCTTCCAACCCTCTTTCTGTCTCCTCTTGTGCCTTAACTTGGAAGACCATTAAATATGATACATCCATGATTTTGTAAGATAAGACAGCTCTTATATGTAAGATAGCACCTCTGATGGAGCCAGGGTACCAGTTCCCCTTGCTTCCAGTCTTCTATGAAACTGATCTTTTCCCCAAACTCCTCATAATAAATCATGTTTCCCAAAATAATGGTCGAAGTATTGACTCTAACTTCAGGGAAGCAGTTAGTTCTATAAAAGATATATTTGTTTCCAAAATGTGGGTCCAAATCCAAAAAACTATTCACGTCTTGCTGAGTTTCTCCATTTGTGCCATCGACTCAATGGCAGTATTTAACAGTGTTTATACAATCTGGGATGTTCTTCTATTCTGGCAAAGTGAAGCAGCGCTCAGATGCTCCATGTGCTGTGTAGAGTTTGAGGCGATCTGTCTTTGTTACCATTATTTCACATGGTAACATGTTGGCAGTGAGCCAGCCTATCGCAGAGCCCCTGGAGAACAGCGTGGGAGCTCTGCCTTTACTCAATAACAGCAGAGACGTGCACACTCCACTGACCTTGAGAAAACGAGTGTATTTTTCTCTCCTCCTCTCCCTTTTTCGACTTGTATCCACGTTATCTCTGCACATTTTCATGCACAGTCCCGCTCGTTTGTCCTGACTTCCCTCTATGGGGAAAAAAATGGGAAAGTGAAAGTGTATTTTAGTCAGCAGGGAACTGAACATTCACTAAATCCCTTCCCCAAACAGTCATTGTTCAGTCATAGCTTATCACCATTAACCAGGTATAGCAGGTTTGTCGAGGATTTGGTTTAAAGCAACGTTGTGTGGAAATTGGTATTTTTGTGATTTAGCACCTGCGATACCACTGTCACAAATATGGACAGCTGTACACGTGTATTTGTTATGATTATATTAGACGACAGCCAGATTTACTCTTATCTGGTGGCTTCTGCTCGGTCACTCTCTCCTTTTATGTTGTTAGCTTCATCTGTCAACGTCTTTTTGAGCCCAGCTGTAGTTCTGGGATGACACCTCTGCTCCCCACCAGCAATCAGTGCATCCGCTTCTTCTCGGTGGTCCAAAACACTTCCCAGGTGCTCTCAGCTCACAACCTGGCTATCAAACTGAGCTAACAGCAGCTACAGTTGGCAGCAGTTTACTTCACTGTCCATCAGGAAAGAAAACCAGAAAACATTTTCTCCATAAAATATGATCCAGTTTCACCAAAATCAGTGAAATAGTTGGTGGAAGAAGTGGTACACACACACACACACAGAAGGGGAGAGTGAGAGTATCCATGTTGTACATTTTCCTCAAGTCTGGTTGAAGTGATATAAAAAGTCACGTCTCTCACGGCAGCAGCAGCAGCACTGCTATGCTATGTTCACCGCTAGTTACAGGTGATTTCAGAAAAAATCTCATTCTGGACAGAGTGGCAACGTTAGCGGCCTGCGTTCAGATAACTTCACTTGAGTTTCATTTATCCAAATCATCTGTTTGTCAATGCATATTTGCTTGTAAAAGTTCAACATATTCTTTGAAAATACCCATCAATAAAGCATAAAAATAAACCTTTGTGTTGATTGTTGAAGTAACTTATATATTTCTATAGTAAACATCTGAATGTTATGTTAGACAGGAGAAAGACTTCTTATAATACCGCACTAAAATACTGCGACTATATTGCATACATACTGCTACTTCATTTCAGCATCTCAGATAATGAACTGGTGCTAATATTTTATATACAAATGGCTACAAATGAATATTCAGGACCTTTTTTAAGTTTCAAAGTAACTCACAGAGCTTACATTAGCATAAAAAGCTTCGAAGGTACAGCTAATAAGACAACATTATTCATCTAAGCAAAATTTATGATACCCAACTAAATTTAAAGAGCTGCTTTTTCTCTGCCAGTGTGAAATCAAGGACATGACCTCACTCAATATTTTAAATAAATCTGCTAATGTAATATAAACTGTAAATAGAGTGACTGGAAAACACAAAATGTACAGCAGCAGTATCTAACGGGAGGTGGCGGGGCTTAGCCAAGGGTCAGTCGACGCATTGGAAAATCCATCTCATTAGCTTTGAACAATACTCGATAGTATACTTACTGATTATCCAATTGTCACAAATTGAAGCAAATGTGATAAAGTGCGATGCACTGCAGGCAGATGATGTGTTTTGGCTCTGTGGTAATAAGTTTTTAAGGAGAGAGGGAGATGACACAAGAGGAGCCGTGGTGTTACAGTTTGTTGATGTTCATTATCGCTTGCAGCTAGTGGTAATCATTCAGACTATCATTCACATAGCCCTTGGGGACATCTGTTAAGTGTGTTGGGGCATAATTGTCTCACATGGGACAAAACATCCTATCCTGTTTACATCTGACTGTATCTATTTTTAATAACTCTATGTGTATGTAAAGGACAGTTGCAGAGAGGCATTTAAAGTCTTTTGTGTACACGCCACCAAATTTACAATGCTTTTAGCCAAATCGTTGTTGCTGCAGACATCCATACAGATATTAACAGCACTCTTGTAATCAGCTAATCACTTCCCTATAGTGTCAACAATGTGCAACACTAGCTCTCGTTAGCCTAGAAATTGATCCGCTGGCGTCAACAAACGACCAGCACCCACTACAACACGAGTCCAAAGCTTGCGGTCCTACGCTAATGCTACCAAAATGTACTATGTGATTGGATATGTTATTTATAGCTTGCCAAATGACTTCACGGCTAATGTTATCTATGATAAAATGGCGTTTAGCCAACAATAAATGATGTAACAGCAAAGCAAAGCAAAGGTGCGAGGCCCAACTAGCTAGCTGTAACCGAAGCTAAGCTAAGGTTGGTTGGCTGTGGCTCGGCTGCATTGCATGGGTCTGGTGTTGGTTGCTTCATGGTGTTGGTCACTAGGGTGATTTGCAAATGGCAAGCATTCAGTGTTCAATCTCTTAGCCGATACCCAGATTGATCGCTTGTGCCTACGTGCCTACTGTGTGAGCAACAGCCAAAGGTTTCTTCATTAAGAACTGTCGTCTGGATGTTATAGAGCCTCTAAAAAGCCTTAACAGGATGAATTCTGTTTCATTTTGTGCATTTGTGCACATGCTGAGACATTAACATTTTAAATGCATGTTAGACTTCTTCATTAAACTTTGTAGAACGACACACATTTTGTTAAAATCCACTGTATGGAAAATGTGTTAAACTACTGTACTAAAGTGGCTCATTGCTAACAGCAGGTATTAATAGCTCTTAATTCCCTTATGTCTAGTCACATTGCAACTATTTCTTGCTCCAGAGGGAACAGGCTGTTGCAGAGTGTCGTACTAAATGTAGCCGGATATAAGCTGCCCTTTATTATCACAAGTAATTAACAAATTTACAAGTAGGACCCTGTCACACACGCTTCTGGTCAAAAAAAGATTTGCAATCGTAAATCACATACCTTTAGGTAGCAGTAAACAGGATGACTAATCCACAGTCACACGGCTTTACACCAGTTAAATATGTAAAAATGTAGCATGAATTATTGATGAGTAGTGTCTCTGTCAGTAAAATCAAAGAAGCGCTACCACATATGTGTAGATCATTCTCTCAGCAGGCTACACCTGTCAAACAGGTGTAGTTAACAACATGAGATGCTCCGGTGCCAGGGCCTTGTTATGGTTTACTGATTGGGACCTCGTCTTCCAACGGTATGTTCAGGCTAAGATGACCCTGTGCACAATATTCCGTGTCAGAGTAGGCGATTAAATAAGTGATATATCACGCCGAGAGACATCACTTGCCTTCTTTCACGATGTGCTTGATGTCAGCGGGAAGAAGGAAAAAAGGAAAAGTGACGGTAACTTTGTTTCACAGTTCCACCTTGCAGCATAACAATCGATGACATCATTCCTCCGTCGTTTTGCCATGTCTAAAGTTGTCCACGAACGAGTGGTCAAAGTTGGTCAATGGAAGTTGTCATGGATGGCAAAGAAAATTCCGTTTTCCATCTTTTTGCTGGGACATCATCATCATCTTAAGCCTGTTGTCATTCCCCACTTGACTTGATGTCCTGTGTCTGCCTAAGATTGTTTCCCAAAAGTATGAAATTCCAAGGTACAAGGTGCCCTTTGAAAATGGCAGATCCAGAAGGTGGCCATGGCCACAAAGGTCATCCCCAGCATGGTTACTTTCTTGCCAAGTATACATTGTTTTGTGCTAGTCCCCATTTCCCTGAATCTATACAATGGAGGCGGCAAGTGCAAAGTTAGCACGACCAATAGAGTCCCAATGGCCACGTCGATAAGGGATACACCAGGTTAAAATATATTGGATTCTTCTTTTAAGCCTCAGCCTAACAGCAGAAGCGTCCTGCGGAGACAACACGACTGGTCTATTTTTGATGGAAGCCACAACCAGCCACATCAACAAGCACAGAGCAGATCGAAGTGGAAGTAAGACAGACACAGAAACGGCACAGAACAAAACAAACCACCCTGTGCTGACTCTGAATCGTAAAAAAAAACACAACAAAAAGGAAACAATGTAACTATGTAACCTATTTATTCAGGCATAGAATCAAAGACACATGACCAAATCTGAGCCGAGTTAACAAAATCTGCTGGTGCACATTAGACGGTTCAAAACAGCGTTGTGGACACAACTTCGTCGAGCCTTGCCCGGTGGAATCAAGGTTTGTCAACAGTATCTTTAATGCATGCTATATGACTGACACCTCGAGGTAAACTATTGTCCAATTATCCATGAAGACGAACATCTCGATTGAGTCTAGAGTTTATGGACTGTGTTTTTGTCAGCTTTGAGCAGATGCAGAAAGATCCAGTTCTCTGCATTCCTGAATGTTTGTCGCAGTTTTGATCCAGCACGAGGAAATCTTTGTGGACTTCAACGGACATTCATTGAAATAAGAAGAATACAAGAAAAAATGAAACAATGCTCTGAGGCTGTACTGTATAGTCAAATTTAATTCAAGCACCAAATAATAACAGAAGTTATCCCATGGCTCTTCCAACAGTCGGTCCTGAATAAATGCCTGATAGCATTTTCATGCGCTGTATTTTATTGTATTCTCTTCTCTTCTCAATGTATTCATACTCATTCCTTTCCATCTGCAGGAGCTTTGACACCTACATCTGATAAAACCCGGTGCAGTCTGCCTTTAAAGTGCTCCATTTTAAACAATTTTACATGCATATCATTATGTTTTATGAAACAGTCAGCAGAAGCCAGGCGTCGAGCTTCTTCCAGCCGTTTAGAGTGGCTCCAGGCCACGAAACCCTCGTGCCACCCCCATCTTCTCTAACCTTGATGTGATGTGAGAGCATCTATCGGTCTGTGAGGGGATAAAGTTCCCGTCTCCCCCCATCGTCGCCTGATCATCCGGGGAGAAACAACACAAGTTGGCTTGACGAGGAACCCCAGGGAAATATCAGGATCCAACCTGTAAAGGGAAAAAAAAGTCTGAGTGATGAAAACAGAGAGGGGGAGAAAGATGAGATGAGAAGCGAGAGAGAAGAGAGGGAAGGAAGGTGTCAGATAAGAGGACGAAAATGAGGTTCAAGGAGGAATGAGGGAGTAAAGGGAAAGAGGGAGGGGTAGGAGGAGGGGAAGGAGGAGAGGTGAGCGGTGATGGTGAAGCAGAGAAATTGCATTTTGATGGAGGCAAATTGAATCAGCTCTGCAATGGAGGCCTCAAGGCAGAAAGACAGATTGAGACGGTCATGTCAGCAGAGATTACTGCCACCTGTGTGTGTGTGTGAGGTGTGTGTGTGTGTGTGTGATGATTACCTGCCGTCACCATCTTCGAGGCTCACACAGAAATATTCGCACTCAGACTATGACAGCCACCAATCTATAAGATGAAGGGACAGGAACACGCACACACACAAAAGTTTATTGTCTGGATTATCGTCCGAAACGGCGTCAACACGTGCTAACAGGATTATGTGGAAACATGGAGCCAACACATGAGCACTCACAGCTCTGAATCTTACAGAGTCAAAGTCAGAAAAAGAGAGAATACATCTTACCAGGCTGCCACGTCGCCATGTTGGTAGTCTTGCCTCTTCCGCCTCCCAGCTAATCTAAAAATCGGCAAAGACGTGGATCATCTGCAGACCTGAGGCGGGCTGAATGACGCCTGTGTGCTCAAACAAGCCATCTGTAACGACACCTACCTGTCAATCAAAGCGGCAACGCTGTTAATCCTGCATAACTTTAAGCCTTAATATAATCTGAACAGGTGAGTTGTATATAAATTCACCCTCAGTACAGTTGTCATGAACGGGGAAATTAGCTACAGAGACCAAAACTGTTTTTTGTACCAGGCTGTAAACATGTTTATTTCTGCTGTGAAGTTGGACATTTTAACATGGGGACTTATGGAGACTGACTCACTTCTGGAGCCAGCCTCAAGTGGACGTTCGAGGAATTGGTTCAGATAAAGATGGCTTGTTTGAGCGCCCTGCCATCATTCAGTCTGCCTCAGGTCCGCCGATGATCCACGTCTTTGCCGGTTTTAAATTAGCCGGGAGGCGGAAGAGTCAGGACAGCCAATATGACAGCGTTGCAGAGCCGCCGATTTTGAGCTCCAAAACAGCACTTCAGGACCCTACGCGTGAAGTCACGCTTACACTGTCCATTCTTTATTCTGTCAGTGGTCTGAACACACCGCTTACTGACCAATTATATTACGGATTGCAAAATGTCTGTCAAAATAAACTATTTGGTATATTTGGAAGACGCAAGAACCCACTAGTAAACTCAGGAATAGTAAATGACCTGGTAGACCACAATGAACGGCTGAACGATACATTTATTCCATTTTCATTTTTATGTCAAACTGACCAGAACAACTCTCCTGAATGGAGGCATTAAAATAAAGATCAACCTGTTCCAGACTGAGGGAAATGTGGAGAAACTAAAATTGCTGTTTTATCTAGGTTGTGTGGACCTGTATATAAAATAAATGTCATTTTAATCTTCAGTCCAACACTTTTCAGGAAGGATGGGGGGTAGTCTAACCTTTGAAAGATTAATTATCCACCAAGTGGGTTATACTTGTTACACACACAATTGCATATGGAGGTGTTGGGTCTTCTTGTTACATCCTCTAAGAAACTTGGAGAATGACACAATGGTGACTCTACCGGACTCTGACAGGTGACAGATCTGTATTTGGACAGCCTCTTTCTTTTTATAGATGCTGGAGCGTCTATAACCAGGGCACGGATGAGTTGCCAGTCATTCTGATTTAATACTCCTCCTCTATATGCCCCTTTTGGTTGGGATGTGCAGATCCAATGTAAATGGGACGTAAAGATCGGACATATTGTATCCCGTATTGATTAAGAGACAGTGTTTTTGAATATGAGACAACTCTGTATCATGCAGGACGAGAGGCAACCCTAGCTGTGCCAGTAGCTACAGGCATGTTTTTATATAGATAAAGATATTTCTAGGGTATTTTCTGCTTTATTAGATAGTGACAGCTTGATAGATGGACAGGAAAAACAGCAGAGAGAGAGAGACATGTAGCAAAGGGGCCAGGCTGGAAAGGAACATGGGCTGCTGCAGTAAGAACGCATGGCCCTCATAGACACAACAGAACACAGCAGAACAGTGCTCTGAAAGCTATTATTTCCACTGGCTTGCACAGCACCCCAGCAGTTCCTCGCTGCATGGCAATTCATCCTCCATGGCCAATAGAAACAAGGCAGCGAGCCAGGCACAGAAGGCAAAATGGAGGAAAAACTGATATTATGGGTTTGTGACGCAACCTTGGGAGGAAAGCACCGACTCCAACCAAGCACATCGGGTGTATTTCAACAGGTAGTTTGAAGATAGTCAATATCTGTCTAAAGCTTGTGCTTCCACCTAAATAGCCCCACAGATCTTACCCTAACTACGGTGCACTGAACCCAGCCTTGCTCTATGGGTACTGGGGCCTCAGTTATATCAGAATTGAGGAGTATTTCTTCATTGAAATAACAGCAAAGGATGGCACCGAAGGCTTTTTCTTGATGGAATATGGTTCATTTATATGATTGGTTTAAGTTCGCCCATGATGGATGGTGATAGACAGATGGCTCATCCAATCATCTGTTCAGTATTTTTACAGTTTCTACTGACTTCTCTTCTACTTTCCACCTTGTCTATTACTTGACACATCTGTCATCTCTCAGAAACTGTGCACTGGTAAATATACGCCCACGTGATCAGCTCTTAATTTACACATGTAGGGATTATACTGCTGCTGCTGCTGCTGCTGCTCTCATTTATAGTTCACATGTGCTCCTCTTCTTCTGTCACATGTCGCCTCTGTTGCACCTCCAGGCTGTTTGAATTTCACGTCATGTTTACTTGTGGAACAGGTTTAAAAGCAACAGGAGCTGACTGAAGCTATGTGAAAATTAAAAACCTCTCGCACAAAGATGTAGAGGAAAGGTATATCAAGTTGTGCATGGAACATCTGACTTACTGACTTCGTCTCACAGTGCATTCACCTTTATGTCATGTTATGTCAATCTCCTCCTATCTTGGAGTTTAGCTGTTATTCTACTGTACTCCTTAATTTAATCTTCACCTTCATACACCATTCTTCCTTCTTTTGGGTCCAAGCCTCTCTCATTTTGTGATGGTGCCTACTTTCCTTAACCTCGATCTTAGTGCTACCATCTGCAAAAACAAAAAACCATCTTCATTGCATGAGTATATGCTTTGCATTGATTGTTATATTGAGTATACATGTTCTGTAATGATTTGTAATGATTCAGCTACTGGGGCAAGCAGTAATGTGTGTCAGCTTGCCAATGACAATACTTTTTTTGGTGCTGAAACCAAGTTCAGGTTTGTTTTCCATTCCTAAAATCTAAAGTTACTGTGCTGGCTCCATAGTTTCAGTGACAATATCCAACACTGAGCTATAAATCAAAACCTACGCCATTGGTGTATAGTCTCCAGCTCTGGTTCTGACGGATACCAAAGTTGACCTCCCTTGTTTCAGGACCTTGACTGCTGTTTTTTTTTTTTCAGCCTTCCTTAACTGACAGTACAGAAAATGGTGTTGTCTGTGTGAGAGAGAGAGCCCAGACAGCCAGGAACTCTTGTTGTATTTCTAGTTTTGTTGGCAGGCGGGGGTTTAGGTTTCTGTTTTGTTTTTTTTCCCCCCCTCTTAGAGAGCTCCAGCTTTCCAGGTAGTTGTGTTGTTATTTGTCAAATGCCTGGAAATGTCCACCACAGGGATGTTCTTCATAAGTCCATTAGTTCTGAGAGGCGATCACACTAACATCTGTTGTTCTGTCTGCCAGAGCCAAATATAAGCACTGAAATACCCGAGTCTGGTCAGTTAATGGACTTCCATCACTTCCCTACACATAGTTTAATATTAGACGAGATGTTTATTAGACATGTTCAGTATAATTTAGGAATTTCTGCCATCATCTACTTTAAAAATGAAGTCGTTTTTAAGACAAATGTGGAGGATAATAGCCAGGATTATTTAAAAACTGTATGTTGGAGGTAATGTTGGTCATCAGGAGATTGCCAGAAGATCAATGACAAATCAAAAGAGCAGGCAGAAGAGCTTGGGAAGTCATGTCAGACCCCAGTAACTCCTCTGCCAGAGAACATACCAGAAAAAAAATATCTCCTGGTGGTAGCTAAGGAAGATACTTGAAGAGCAGGCATGTGCCTTGAACATTGTGATAACATTTCCGATGAGGAATACAGTCCGTTTCTGTCCAGAACCTCTGAGGAAACAGATGAGGCAGCATCTGAAATTGTTAAGCTGATTATGGAAATCATAGATAGCACAACGAAGAAGCCTTCCGATGTGACATTTCACAAATCATCCTGCTAGAAAATGCTGGGTAGTGAAGTTATAGTCTTCTTTGTCCACAAATCTGCCAAGGAGGCAAACCTCAGCTTTGTGGCAAAACTCAGCACCTACACATCACTTCAATTACCTGATTACCTGAAGAACATGATCCAAAGACCGGGATATGAGAAAGTGCACAGATGAAGAGAGAACTGCATGGAACAATTCCTTTAAGCACCATATCAAACCTGGCAAAGGACGCAGGGTGAAAGTTATGGTCCACATTCAAATACTTTGACAGAAGTCGACTATTTTATGAAGCTCAATCAGGAGACATAACAGCATGAGAGGAAGAGCCTCATGTGAGCGTTGCTCTGAGGCAGATTGAGGGAGTAATTGTAAGTCTGCCAGCAGTTACAGAGGGCCTTTCAGTAATAGACCCTGACACTGACACCTGTCTAAGTGTTTGAAGCGGGACCAGCTGCTATCACTGAAGATCCAGCTGCTAGATGATGAAACTGCTCAACACATCCAGTAATAGAGTAGAACAAACTGTGCTGCATGAATATGGCATCAGATCAGGTTAACCAGATTCAGAAAAATCTTAAGAATCTGTTGATTAATCTGTCTAGTGATGGCATCAATACCAGTGCCAACACACTGAGAGAGATGATCTTGGCAGAGATCACTGCAGTCAAGCCAAGAGGTACCCACATTAAATGATACTGTCAATGTGGTGCACAAGGAAATGTGCAAGAAGAAGGGCAACACAAGGGCGGTAGGATCAACCCGCTATGACTTGATCCTCTGGTACACGAATGTGTCATTGAGACACTAAATAGGCACCCTGTCACACCAGTTAAAAAAGGAGTTTTCGCTACACCATGGCTAAGCAAGCGGCAACGTGGAGTGAAGCCAAAAAACTGCAATTTTTGGACCACCAAAAGCCCCCAACCTCACCGCAGAAATAAAGATGTATACAGCCTGGATTGGTGGGTAGCTGGCGGGGAGGCAGGGCTGCCAAGATGGAGGCGACCAGAGCCGTCATATTCATCTACCTTTAGCACCCACAATTTCAGAGTGGAATACCACTGTCGTGAATATGCACAGTTGTACACGTGTGTACTAATTTGCCACCACTGCTCAACATCAAGCAGGTGCAACAACACGAGACAGCTAATATTACTTACTAGTCCAACAGAAACAAGCCCAGATTTACTCATGTCCGGTGACCTCTTGCACGGTCTCATTAGCTATGTCCAATATTGAAACAACTCTGGCTCCAGTCCCCGTCTGCATTGTCCCAGGCCTGAAAACCTCCTCTTCTTCCCTGTGGCCCAAAACACCTGTTGTACAAACACCAGCACTCCCCTGGTGCTCTGAGTTAACAGTCATTAGCTAACAGCAGCTACAGTTCACAGCAGTTTACTTGACTCTCCTTCAGGAGACTCTAAGTCTAGCTCACTGTTGACGCCATCATACCTTAAAGTTTATCTGTATTACATTTGTCGACTTCAGAGCGCTCTCAACAACACGTCCAAAAAGATTCTTTCTATGTAACTTGCAGTTGAGGAAAGCTTTGTTTCTGACTCTGACTCATCTCCATCGCAGTGTCATCTGCATTTATCACTATCAACAGCAACAACAAGCTGTGGTTTTGTTCTCTCTGCTGTGTGACTGAGCCCACTGTGCAGCTATATTTAGTTTGCCAGCCTGCTCCATAAAAACAGACCTAATGATGAAACTAGGGCAGCCCGCAGTGACAGAGCCCCTTGCAACCTGAAGCAATGCTCCCTGAAGCTCTTGATGTTAATAATAACGTAGAACTTAAAAAAATGCAAAAAAAATTAATTTTCCAACAAAATATTCTGATGTGGAAGATAAACGAAACACTCGAATCATTATTCCAGAGTATGTTGATAAGCAGAAGGATAATAAATAAGACTTAATCTTTTCTTAATTGAGTTTTCAGAAACGCGTGACAGATTGATGATTTATGGCTGCAGGAAGGCAACTGGTTAGTATGCAAACACAGCAGAGGCTCAGTCATAGAGGGTATGAAGCACGCCTGGCTGCCATCTGTGTTTTGAAATTTGGGGAATAAAGTATGAGATATGGATCCAAGATAAAATAAACCAATTTAATTTTAATATTAAAAATCTTCAAGATAGAAAGTCATGAAAAATGAAATGCAACAAATCATCCGAGCAAATCAAAAGCAACTTAATCTAACTTTAACATATTCAAATATTTCAAAAATTCAGGTAAGTGTGAGGCACGACTTCTTTCCACCGAGGTTGAGCTGGCGTCTGAAGACAGTGAGCGCTCGCGGATGGCTGTGATGAATAATTAACCAGAGGGAAATCGGGATCCCTTTAATGAAACCGGTCTGTTACATCACTTGCCATGGAGGAATACTCAATCATTTACTCATCAACTTATATTTAAATTTGCACACGTTTCCACAGAGACACGAAACCAAGCTGAGGAAAAGAAAGTCTGTGAGCTCTATGTATGCATACACACACACACACCAGCATCACCGCTCAATCAACTAGCACCACATCATCCCGGTTCACACGCAGTGAAAGGCTGTTTGCAAAGACATGGACACAGATAGTTAACCAAGCCATATGAGCTCTCTGTACATTAATCCATGCTTTAGATGTCGTCATTCGAATCAGATTACAGTCATTGACAGTATATATTTAGTGGACCGAGTGTCCAGATCTGAAGTGAAGCCAATAAAAGTGTTGGAGAAGATTCTGCAGAGGTGAATTTAAAACACTTTGGTTTTGCAGTTGCTGATCTCAAAATTAAAAGTGAACTAAATTCAAGCCAAATTGTGCAACTTTTCTACCTTAAAATATCAGCTTCAGCTTCATTTTCATGCTACAATAACTTGTAATTGGGTGAATGGTGTCTTATTCCAGAAAATGCCTTCTGGTTTTCCCTCTGATGTCCTCAAGCGGTTTATGTGCTTCTACCATTAGTAAGTTTGTCTGTTTTTTTGTGGAGAGTCCACACAGGGTGTTTTAAAACTCTGAAAATGAAGTATCTATGGTGTTTCTCCATCTGATTTCCGGCCAGCTCGATCTGCTCTGCTCTGCTTGACGTGGCTGGTTGTGGTGTCCGTCAAAAATAGAACAGCTGGAGGGAGGGCCGCTTCTAGGACACTTCTGAAACTCGTGGCCTAGCTGTGCCCGGTGGGATTGAGGTGTTATACAAAAAAAGCAAGTGGAACTCACATGTAGTTCGACTTTATTGACTTTTTCAACCGGCTGTTTGCAGTTAATTCAAAAAATAAAAATCCATGCAGGCAAAGATCCTCCCTAATCCACAGCGGTGTGGACACAGCTGGATCAAGTACCAGCTCTGAATCCGACCTGGATTACAGAGGTTTTAAAAAATATAATTGGTTCTCACCATTTCCAAACATTTATCTCAATAACCTCATATCTATCCAGCTCTCCTCATCTTCATGCGTCCATCCATCCGTCTCTCTGGGTGGCATGGAGCAGTGATAAAACATAATGTCAGGGAGGATGAAGATGTCATTTCACAGGCTTATCGCCGTATCTCCATTTCCATGGATGAGACGGTGCTTTGTTATTAACAAGGTTGCCTGGAGCTGCCTACACACCGCGTCAACTTCTATCTGAAGACAAGTCTTAATTTCAACACTGGGGAAAAATAAAATAAAAAATCCAGCTCTGCTGTTTGTGTTTATGGTGAGATTTTTCCATATCTGACGCTTATTCTTCCACACACTCTGCTCCTAAAACGTGTATTTTCCTGGATGACATTACAAAGGCTTTTGCACTCGTGGTTGCATTTGTAGCAGATGCTTTTCTCACTAATTAATGCCAGCAAAGACAACTCTGACATTCACTCACCATGAGCAACAGAAACACACACAGCTCTCTCTTTCCCACACTCGCAGTTATAGAGCGGCATTGGTGCTGTTCATCTTTCTGCTTGGCACATTTACACCGGCTTTAGGTTAATTGGCTAATCCCGAGCGGATGGAGGGATTGATGACCATGAAGAGGGCAGGGAGAAAGTGAATAAAAGAGTGACGGTGAGGGTAGAGACGGGGAGAAAATGGCATGTGGGAAAAGAGAAAATGAGGGGGACATTGGGACCAATTTGCCATCTTCTCCCATCATTAACTGAAAGCTAGGGCGGGTCATTAGCTGAGTCTGTCCTGTATGCTGGTCTCATGGTGCAGGATAAGGAACACCTGCTGAAGATGGCAGATGGCAGAATAAAGAGCCCAGAAATAGACCTCCATGAGGGGGAACGGTAGATGATTCAGCTCTTGCCCTATTTTCTAATTATTCATTTAAAAAGGAGGAAATGTAGGGACCGTCATACAGATCTTCTCATTCATTCGTCGACGTCTCAACAGGAAGGATGGCGAAAAAGTGACCTTAACCTTTCAGCTGTGGTGATCAAGCAAATGTGAGGCTGTTATAGTTCCTTAAAAGTTATCAAAACTCCAGAAAAAAAAGCAGATGAATGACTGTTTCCATCCACGACAGTTGAGCGAAGACGAGGAGTTGGCTCATTGAGATCTCGTGTTGGGGTTCCCCGCCGGTTTAGTCTGTCTGCCCTGCCCCGATTAGTTTCACCTGTTCCTGATTAGTCTCACCTGTGTCTCATTATCCTGCCCTCACTGGTGTGTTTGGACTTGGTGCCAGTTTATCTTTGTCTTTGCCAAGCATTTCCGCCATTTCCCGATGTTGTTTTGCTTGTGTTGGACTGCTTTCCAGGTTCTGACCCTTGTCTGCAAGACTTTGTATTAAACGCCAACCTCTGTGACTGTGAAATGAAGCCAACTGGGAAAAACACAGTTCATCCCCAGTGGAGGCTGGCTAAAAAATCTCCATAAGTCCACATATTAAAATGCACAAGTTTGCAGCAGAAATAAACATGTTTACAGGCTGGTACAAAAAACGGTTTTGGTCTCCCCGCTTATCTTACGGATAATTAAGACTGTGGCCGCTTTAATTGACAGGTGAGCGTTATCACAGAAGGCTGGTTCAAGCAACCAGGTTTCATTTCAGCCTACCCCAGCTCCAAGTCAACCCACGCTCTGCATCTTTGCCCATTTTCGGATTAGCCGGGAGCCACCGGAGGCAGGACTGCCAACATGGCCAAGGCCAGAGCCACCACACTGAGCTTCACAACGGCTCTTCGAAACCTGTTGGTGACGTCCAAGAGATTACTTCAATCTTTATTTGTACAGCTTTGTTAGTTGTAATCAACAAATCTTTGTGCTGCACTAGTTCAGCTTCAGACTCAAACAAGAACGTGGAACTGTGGGATCAAATCCCAGCAGGGACCAAGCGAACTCGTGGTTGAACTCGTTGGCTTTTGGTTTCACACAGGACTTTCACAGCTGGGTGAAAGCATGTATTGCATTGGACACTGACACGGTATCCTCTAGTGCAGCAGTACCCATGGACCAGTTCCGTGTAAGACAATATTTTCGCGGATCAACCTTCAAGGTGTGGTGGTAAATATGAAGAAATAAAATGAAACAACCGGTATAAAAACAAACAATGTGCATAAAAATACAACTAACCATTAGGTTGAATTAGTAGGAGACCTGAGCTGGTCCCATCAAGAGATAATGGGAGACAATGACAAGTGTGTTCCTTATGTTTAGTCTATTCTGTAATTTTATTTAGATTTTTCCAAAGACGTTTGTTTTTTTACTTTTTTTTCCGCCTGTGGGCTTAATATTCGCGGTAACGTATCACGTGACGGAGCATCTTGACATTTATCGGGTCATATTTCAGAATAAAACATCTTCAGATTCTGATTATCAATCTTGACATGCTACTCATTAGGTCTATTACACAGAACAAGATGCTTCATTCTAAACATTTTAATCATAAGACAGTTTATGAGAGTGAGCTGATACACAAACATTTCTACACTGATTTTCCTTTAGGTTAATGTTTAGGCTAAAACTTTCATAAGAATATGCAAAGCGTGTAAACAGAGCCGGCCGTCAGCGTGGACGTGTCCTCACACTTCATTACCTTCTCCAGCCAGAACAGACGCATGTCGCCAGCCAGCCTGCCATTAGACCTGTTTAGCCTCATCGCACGCGGCCCCCAGCTTCCCTTCCTCTTTTTTTTTTAAATTCTATTTCTGCGTATTGACCAAAAACACAAAGAAGCGCGCCAGTTTTTTTTTTTTTTTTTGCAGAGAAGCGTCGTCCAGCTTGCTCGGATGCAACAGAGCGCGGCAGCCTGCCAAACGGCGGCCAAGAAAAGCAAAAGCACAAGAGGGATTTAGTCAAGTGCTCATTTAAATATGAGCGAGCAACAGACTGTGGAATTTGAATGAGATTATAAAGGGAGACGGGGTAGGATGAATTTCAATTTGAGAGCATTACATGTATTCTCTCTCACTGTGTCTCTTCCCCTGCTACTCCCCCTCCTCCTCCTCGTCCTCCTCTCCTCCCTCCCTCCCAGAGGTGAGATAATGACTCCCTACAATGAGCAGGAGGGAGGAAGTTGGCAGTGCTGTCGCCACATAGCGAAGCCCCAACGGTTATTATGGCACGGCTGCTCCTCCCCTCCTGTTTATCTGTGAACACACAAACACATGAACACACATGTACACACACACACACACACATATGCACACAAACACACTCCAGGATTTAGGTTAACAGAGCATATCTGAGTGTATCTCACCACCAGCAGCTCCACTGCAGTGGTACGCATTGCACCTCCAAGAACACCCCCTGAGCACATATATATATATATTTATAATTTAATATATATATATATATATATATATATATATATATATAGTGTGTATGTGTATGTGTATGGTGCTGTTGGGGTGGGGTGGGTTGCCTAATGCAGCTTCAAAGACAGCAGCAGGTTGGGGAAAGAGGCAGATGGAGGGGGAAAAAACAGCGAGTGATGGGGGAAAAAAGATCAAGAAGGGCGAGCGAGGAGGGTGGGAGAGAGCAGATTGAAAGGGAGAGGGAGAGGGGAGGGGGGAGTAGAAAGAGAGAGAGAGAGAGAGTGGGAGAGAGAGAGAGTGAGAGGGGAGGTTTATCCAACAGCGCTGGTGAGACAGAAGTTTCAGCTCTGCGCTTGACACACAGCCAGGACAGAAGATACCACACACATACACACACAGGTGAGACAACGCTTCCTCTTCTTCTTCTTCTTCTTCTTCACCTCTGTAGTGTGTTCCTCTTCTTGCATGCTTTAACATGAAGCCGACATTCATGTTTTGGAGGTGAACGCAGCGTGAAAGCGACAAACTCCTGTGTGCTCAGACGCCGAGCAACCTTAAGTTGTGAGCGTGCAGGCACGCAGCAGCGTAAAGCTGCCGGTGCATCAGCAGGGACGGGCAAGGAAGGGGTGGTGGTGGTGGTGGTGGTGGTGGTGGTGGTGGTTTGTTGCGTCCTGAGGGATGAATGTCAACAAAGAGAAAGAGTCCAGTCCAGAGTGTCATGTTTTAGATGAACTCTCAACACAAAACAAGAGGTGCAAGTGCTCTAATCTCTCAATGGATGCTCTTTCTAAGTGTTGCATGTTGGGCGAGTGTTAGTGGAAAAGCGCTATACTGTGTGTGTGTGTGTGTGTGTGTGTGTGTGTGTGTGTGTGTGTGTGCGTGCGTTCAGCAGTCGTGCCGCGTCTGAGCAGCATGCATTATTTATCCGCACTGATCTCCAGAAACAGCGATACCTCAACAGTGGCAGGAGGGAGGGATGTACACACTCTAATGCATTCAGTGTTAATATCATCAGTGATAGCTGGGCTGATGTGTGTGTGAGGAGGGGGGGCAACCTGCAGCTTTTATATGTTCAGCTGTGGCACACTTGCTTTGTATAGGCAGGAGCGGTATGCATGGTTATCCTATGGTTTATTTATCTGTCATTATCTGTGGCGGAGATACCGGAGAGCCCCCCTCCACCACCACCACCACCCCGTGGCAGCAGGAGGGCTGCTGTGAATAAAGGCGGAGGTGACAAGCGCTCTCTTATCTGAGGAGGTTGACTCCTTTTGTCTGCAGATACAGTATCTTAATCCACATCAGTGTAACACACACACACACACACGGCTGCTGCGGGCTACAGATTCATCTCCTGGCTCAGTGCGTGTGTGTGTGTGAGCAGATTTACACATTTGCGAGAGGCATCTGCTTGTGTTATTTACAGCATCTGTGTGTGTTTGTGTGCTCACATCCAGCTGCTGTTGAAGACTCCTGATGTGGAGGCAGCAAACAAAAGAAACCAGCAGTTGTGATGCCGTTACACCTCTGCCCATCTCTAGATCGCAAAATATCGCACACACACACACTTACAGCAGATACACACTTTAATAACAAGTAAAGAAATAACTCACCACTTGTAGGCTTGGAGGGTGTTTCTGTAAAGTTATGAGCTTCCAAAATTTATAGCAGCTGGAGTCACTGCGAGTAAAATATGAAAACAGTTATAGAGACTTCACCAACCGCTCCTGCAGTCCAGTTCGAGTGCAGCTGAACGCACAGCTTTGATTTGCTACTCGTGCAGGTATTAAAGCTGAGAAGACAAACCTCATATATCCAGATATTTTGGAAGCAGCAGGTGTTGACGGCTAGTAACCCAGAAACTCTGCAAGAACTTGCAATCACAAAACAGAAATAGACAAAAGCAGCATGAAGACAGCTTAAAAGTTCCGACTTTTCAGAGCATTAAGTGTTTAATAGGGTGGCACGGTGTCGCCTCACTGCAAGAAGGCTGGTTTCTTTGTGGAGTTCGTCACCTTGGATCTGCTCCCAGCTCCCCATGACCCTGATAAGAATAATAAGGTTATAGGAAATGGAGTGTTTGATACACACTTCTGTTGGAGTATTCCTTCAAGTGATTGTGACAGAATGTGAGGGGGGAAAAAAGCTGTGTGCCCCACATCTTATCAAAAAAGACACAGGTCAGTGACCCTGTTTAAATATTCAGGACTTCTTTGAGAAAAATGACAGCAAAGATCCTCAACAGTTTTCTTTTCCCACGCTGGTTCTCACTAGTTTTTATTTGGAAAAGGGTCACTGCTGTTAACTGATGAAACTTTTCTCAGAGGAACTTCTTCTGACGTCAATAACACACCTCAGACTTATTCTTCATTGTTTTGTTTTTTCATGTTGCAAATATTTTTAGATCTGCTATTGTTCTTCTAACGCGTAAACAGAGCCGATGCAGAAAAAAGAGACGTGCTCCTCTTGTCCAAACTCCACCGCTCCATGCCGTTACGTCCCTCCGCCTCATGCAGTACTCTAAAATTACTGTTACCCGAGTGTAACATTACATTCGGTCGTTAACGAATGCAGAACAGTGCAGACAAAATGCAGATATTACTGAGTGACGAGACTGCAGAGATCTCAGCTCTTCAAGAAGTCCTGTGGTGTAGCTGCCGCTAGACCCGTGATACAGGGTTATAGCATTTTATCAATGCTTTCACCAAAGTTATGAGACAAATATCGTAATTCTGAGATATTTATCTCAATAAAAAAACAGGACAGGGAGCTCGTATCTGCAAGATAAGTCCACATTTTGTCTCTGCTCTTCCATGCTCGATTCAGAAACTGTCCACTGAAGACAAACTGAGTGATCATTTCTACATTTTGCAACAGACTGAAGCCATGCTGGTATTTTGAACAAGACTCTTGAGTACAGCAAGAACAGCTAATTACATGAACGACCTTCTGTAAGTCGGCAGAGGATAGCAGCGGTTTGATCTTTGAAATACTTGTAAGCTGCAGAAAGAGAGTTGGTGCACAACAGCTCTGGAGTGTTTTTGTTTTTTTTTTGCCTAAAAGGAATATTCACACTTGAGAATAATTTCTTCTGTTGGACATTGAACGTTCTGATCCAGGCTGGTGCTGCGCGTTCCAAATAAAGCTGAACGTGGGCCATTTGCAAAGGCAGTTCAGCCGAATACACCTCTGCAAATAACAAACCCGCTCAAAGCAGATGGAGGTCTGTTTGCCGGTCTTAAAACCACAACATGCGTCCTACACGGGGGCACAGAAACAGAATGCAACCGGACACGAGAGATCACTGACCGACTGCAGGTGAGTGCGTCGTGGAGCGGCGGGCACAGATGTGTGAAAACAAAGTGAGAATTTCAAGAGAACGAGTGATGCAGTCGGACTATTTGAGCTTTAACTTCACACCTCCAGGTTCGGATTATTGCGAGCGTCTCTTATAAACATGTCACAGAATAAGCCCCGAGCAGAGAAACATGACAGAGCTTGCAGCAGAGGATGTTTTTGAGTCGTCATCAGATAATCCTTCTGTTGCTGCTCTCATCTGTCTTCTGCAACATCCTGAAAACTAAAACGCACTTTATTCCTCTGAACCAAATCCTAACCTTTAGGTAACCTAAACCTCTCTCCAGTCCAGTAGAAAACAAACCTTCAGTGCAATCTTCTACTCCGAGTTTCTTTGCGTCATCGCCCTGAGATGACCGAGCAGTGACGTCACGACACAGATAATTAGTTAGTTTGGTTTCCAGTAAGTAATCCGGGAGGTACGATCATTCCTGTGTTTACGTTTGGTCGTACTCAAGAGACAAACGTCTGTAATTATTTAAAATAACGGCAGCTTAAGGATGGTTGTGTGGCCTTATTATAGGCTGCATATACTGTACGTAGTTCACGTTTCCAGAATTTTGGCAACAGGGATGCAAAGTTAGCATGAAGGGCAGTTATTATGTTTCTAAAGGGGGTGTGTTTAAACCAGAGACTGTATAAAACATGGACCTAGTGTCCATCACCCGTAGGTTTCCGAAGAGCCGTCGAGAAGCTCTGACCATCACCATTTTGGTAGTCGTGACTCCGGCTCCCCACTAATCCAACGATGGGCAAAGAGGTTGATGAAAGTGTCCAAATTCTAAGTTCTGCATGACTGTTGTGTAAAAATTCACCCTCAGTACAGTTATCACGAAGGGAGGAAATTAGCTACGAGACCTGCTTTGTGGTTGGGCATTTTAACATGGGGGCTTATGGAGATTTGTTTTGTAGCCAGCCTCGAGTGGCCGTTTGAGGAACTGCAGTTTTTGGCACTTTATAAACACTGCATTGCTGCAAAATGTTTCATTTTGATGACAGATTACAGTAAAAGGTTATTACAGAGGGAATTTTTATTACTCCATAAATCAGAAAATACTGCCATAGAAAGAAACATTTTTTTAATAAATAATATGTTCTATAAATCAGGCTCTGAATGAAAAGTGAACAAAGCCCTCTGTAAAAAAAAAAACATTCAAAATATAGATATGAATAAAAGCAGAAGGTTTGGTGTATGTGAATGTTACTGAAGTGGAGATTTCGTGTCTGAGAAAAATATAGATATAGATTTCACTATGAAATGTCACCAGTTGATACTTACATTGAGACAAATGAGACATCATCAAATACTACATTTTGGTGAAATCTGCAGACAGAAGTTGGAGTCAAATGAATGTGGATTTCTCAAAACTGCTCAGTGCATGAAAAACAAAACAACATGTAGCTGTAGCGTCTCGCCTCAATCAGAAAATCTGAAATTGCAGATGAGAATTACGTGAGCAGGAAAGATAAAACCAGATCATTTTCACGCACTAATTGGATTAACCATAAATAATTGAACAAATCCGTCTCTGTTTGTCCTCGGATGGGTTTCTCTCTCTCTGTGATTGTTGAATTTCTGTGCAAAAGTAAAATGGCGGCTCTGAAGTGAAGTGGTTTTAGATCATAGAGACGTCTTTGTGTTTTTTGTCGCTTGGTTATGAAGCAGAATGTGAATTATAGTGATTTTTCCTGCAACCCTACACTCAGGTTTTAATCCCCAAAGCAGCTCCTTCAGTGACTGGCAGTTGTGTATTTGGTCCTCATGATTGCACACATAATGAGCAGCAGTCAGGCGGCCCAGTCTGCTGCCTGGCTCGTGTCTCGTCTGTCACCGGTGGATCGAACCCTGCCGTGTTTCCTGGCAAGACACCAGTTTGCTGCCATAGCTATTTCTCTTCCTCTCTCTCTCTCTTTGTTTTTCTTTACCACTTTATGTGCCTCTGCAGTCGTATCGGGTGAATTGACAGGACTGAGAGAGCAATCTTTTCTGCTCCAGGTTTTTTTTTTTGTACACAGTCTGTGGCAGGAGAAAGAAGACATTTACAGGACGGATTAGAGTTCATAGAAATGGATCTGCTTCAGCTGTCAAGCCTGGCTTACACCTCAAAATCTTCCTTTCTTTTGTATTCCTTCATGCTGTCTCCCTCTCTCCGTCCATGCCATCCACCCGGTCCCCAGGCTGGTCCCGTGTCTACAGTTGAGCAGGCAGCTGACAGCACGCTGACAAGTGTTGAGGATGGGAGGATGAGAAGCAGTGACAGGAGGGAGGGAAGGGAAGGAAGGGAGGAAAGGGGGACTAATGAGAGGGACAGCCACAGCAGGGGTCTGTCACTGCACCTTCAGATAACAGCTCCCCTGACTCTCTTTGATATCTATCCCAAGTGACCAGGTCGCTCTATCTTCAGCTTGTACCAGTGAGGTGGGGGTGGTGGGGTTGCTTATTAGACACTCTTTTCCTTTTTCCCATTGTGCACTTGTAGAGGGAGGAGGAGGAGGGGGTGGTGGTGTCAGACCTGGAGACGATCCAATAATGAGAAAGGGTGGAAGATTACCAATATACGCTCAGGTTCTCCACCCAAAACATCCACACCCGCTCTGTGTTGTGAAAATTGCAGAATATTGTACATGAGGAGGCAACAGGGAGAGATTGTGCCAGTTATGATGTGGAAGATACCAAAACAACATGACTGCTAGCTCACAACGGAAAGCCGTATAGCATAACTGTGACTCAGTACGCTTATATTGTATATGAAATGTATATGAAATCTGTGAAATATATGGATTATGTGAAGGAAAAACAAGTTAAACACATTAAATTCAAATTTTTCAGGTGTAAAAGATTCAAAAATCATTCATGCAATGAATCAATTTCATGTATTACGAATTTCCGTTGGTGTTCCACGTGATAAATCTTACGTTTTAAGAGTTTGTATTTTAGGTATATTAACCTTTAAACCCTTTTTTTTTTAAACATCAAGCAGCTCTATCCCCAAAAGCAGAAAGAAATCGTCAGTCACAAGTTATTTCATTTTTTTAAAACTTCCCATTTAATTTGAAACCAGAAATGTGGAATTTGCAGCTTTTTTAAAAGAGATTGATTCAGCATTTATAAAAAAAAAAAAAAGAAAAGAAAAACAAAACCAAATAACACTAAAATTGTTGTAAATAGCTGTTTCCTTTATAAGAACAAGCAATAGTACAGTACAGGCCTATTTAAATGTGGAAATGTCACTGCGACCCGGTTAGTCCTGTCGACTCTTCGGTGAACTCTCCTCAGTGAGCGGCCTACATCCCCCTTTTTTTTACCTCCGGTGAGTGTGTGATGAAATTTCAAGCAACACACATTGCTCTAACAAACAACAGTAATAAGTAATAGGCAGTGTCTTTAGCAACTTACTGTATGTAAGAAAAGATCTTCGTATTTATGTGTTTATAAAAGTCAGTGCAAACTGGTCAGTCCCCTCTACCGACTCTTCGGCAAACTTCCCCCAGAAAACAGCCTCTGTCTGGGCAGCGAGAGCTGCGTAAATCAAGCTGTTTAAATCATCATTAAATAATCAATCAATTAAATAATAGATGTCAACATAATGATGTATATTTTCTGTTTTGGTTACTGATGACAAGCTCAGGAGTTTTATTATAGTAATAACTTCCATGTTTTGATACACTGGGAATGGTTTTAAGATGACAAGCTCCTCGGGGCTGCAGTGAAATATAGAACAGGCTCTGAGAGGTATATATTATTAATTTCACATATTTTAAATATATAAGTTAATGTATGCCAATGTATTCTATACAGTTTTTCACAAGAGGAGCTGGATATAAAACAGATATCACGGTATAACAGGTATAACGTGGACATGTTTTAACTTAAAATGTAAGAAATTGAGCTGGTGTTAGGTTGTTTTTGTCTTTTTATTGCAAAAAATCCTCCAATTATGTTCGTCCATTTTCTTTATTATCCTAGCAGCTGCAGTGGTTGTTGTTCAGAAGCTAGGGCAGATTGTCTGGGCAAGACACTGAACCTTAAATTGATCCCGCTGGTAGCTCTGCTGACATCAATGTTTGTGTGACTGTGGGTGATTGATTCGACGAAAGCACCGTTTAAATACAGTCCATATGCATCTGATCCCTGCACAGTGACTTAATTATCTCTCAAACACAATTCATCTAACCTGCGAACAATCAAACTCACGTTGACGTAGGTGTGATTCGGGTTACTGTGCACAATGGTAACATAACATCTTAATGTAGTGGCGTCCACAAGCAGCCACGCTCATTGTTATTTTTATGATTGCGTAGCGCAGGTCGCAGCCTCAGCCCGTTGCTGTTTTTAATGACTAGGAGAATTCACACTTTACAGAGGAACAAACGGCGAACAGTCTTGGTGGAAGAGGGCAGCGATGGTGTTTGCATATGTCTATCTATTGTGTGACGTAGATCAACGTGGGAGCAGAAACTTGTACTGATCTCCACAGTTTGGAGGGAAAACCCAGTCACCTCTTCAATCTTTTTTAAGGCCGACATGCAGAATTTTTCCATTTTGTCCCAGATAAAACACAACTGCTGCTCTTTATAAGAAACTTCTCCTTTGTAGATCTTCAAAAAGCACAGCAGTGTGAAGGAAACGCATTAAATATTTATAAATACAAACTCTGAGGGCCACAAAAAGGTATTTCAATTCAGACTCCAGGTGCTTTGCCGTCAGTTCTCCTGCCCAGAAATCTCAGACTGCACACGAGCCTGATTATCTGAACCGTGCTTTTCAAAGTCAGAAGAACTCTTTGCTCTATAAACACCAAAGAGCCTAATCAGCCTGGACCGGCCTGTGATTTCAGGCATCCACACTTTTACTTCCCCTCTTAGGTTTTGCTCTCCCGATAATGGACTTAATCATAACAATAGTCTGAGCGCTTTTGATGTCCGTCTGCAGTCGAAGTGCACATTTTGATATTGACTTCCAGTCAGAGATGTGAACTTTCATATCTACTCTCCCTCAGAAGCTTTGCGCTTTGATTTCGCCCTCCCAGCAGGTCGGCGTCTGACTGAGGCGGCTTCAGAACATCAGCCGCACCCTCCAGCGTTTGCGGAAAACAGAACGGCCGTATTGATCACTATGTAAACCTGAATGTGCTTGTTTTTGTCCTGTGCATTCAATGCACATGACAGCAACGTTCTTTTCTTTGTGTTTTTGCATGAATTGATTGCAGGACGTGAAAGAAAGAATTGGTTTAGCGCTCCTCTAATAAGCCCTCTGAGTTTTTGAGTTATAATCAGTCATCTGCCTCACTGAGGGAACCAGGTAAAAGAAATATTGATTTTCATTCTTTGTCAAACTGGCAGCGTTCAATAGAGGTGAAAGGGCGCTGAACACTGCAGGGAGGGGGGTTGTGTGCTTACTGTGTGTCCCACAGTGTACCGAACTATATCGACTTCTATATACAACCTGTGGTAGATGATGACGCTTCAAGTGTACACAGTCTGGTATCTGTTTGGACGAAGTCCTGATCGATGATCTCGAGTATATTGAGTAAAAGCGATGATGGCCAACATTTTGATGCACACTTACCACAACTTTGGTCTTATTTTAACCGTACTGACTCGTCATTCCTACCAGTAACTTTATATTCATCGAGTTGATTGTGTGACGAGGCAAAACGTTGTCTAAGTTGAATGATCAGGGAGGTTTTTAAAGAAACTCTCAGGTTGGCCAATTATTAATTAATTCAAAATAAAGTGTGTCAGTGTGTAAATAATATTATAAAGAGTGTCAAGAGTCATGAGATAACTTCTGTTATGATTTGGCACTATGTAAATAAAATTCAATCTAATTGTACCAACATTTGTGCCAAATTAATGACGTTTCACTGGATAAGTGAAAGCTTTGACCTGGTGGCGCTCTCATACTCATACACAGTTTCAGTGCAAGCTTAACTGGATAACATGGATCGAAGTCGGAGAAGAAATTGCTGAGTACATCAGAGACAGGAGGCTGAGGGAACATGGGAGTTTACTGTGTTTCTATTGGCTCTGTACTCCTGACCGATGGATCTGAAGTGAAACAATGATTACGTGGTTAACCTTCCACACTCCCAGTTGAATTATTGCATCTTGCTGTACTTCACTGAGAGCCGGGACACTCAAATGAGCATTTCTTTTTCCTACTCGATTTTTCATGTTATTTAACGCCTTGAGAGATGATGGATTTCATGAGCTTTGGATGAATTCGATTCATCGGGTGAAAAGGCATCAGAAAGCAATTCAACCGTTGTAAATATTAGTTTTCTTTATAAGAACAAACAACCGTACGGCTCCATGAGTTGACTCTTTGTGGAGTGTCTCCTGGAAAACATTTGTCTGCAGCAGTAAGAGACCGGTGACGTGATGTTCCTTCATCGCCTTGCATCATCTAAACATTGTTATTCATTTTAAATATATATTTCTGTTTAACTTTAACAGCCATGAATGAGCGGAGAAAATTAATGTTGCAGACTGTTGCTGTTTGTGTAATCGTTTCATTTATTTTCCTCGCCCGACACTGATGCAGAAAACATTTGCCGGGGAATATCTCAACTGCATATTACTCCAGTGATGAAATAAATCCATGCCATCACCATTTCTCAGTACAAACACTGATCCTCTAGTTCAGGGAAGAGGCTTTGAATAAAACACTGAAATATTTTGGATAAATGAACTATTAATTAAGTAATATATGATTATAATATAATATCTTAAATCAGGAATCAAGCGATTCATGACTCTGAGAATCAGATACCGAAAGATTCACACCCCGACTATAAAGCTCTGTAAAGCCGACAGGAGCTGCAGATTCTGGTGATAATTCTCTGCATGCAGCTTCATCACTGCAAGCAAAACCCCTTTGACCTACTGCATTAATATGGACTGCAGATGCTTTAAAGTAAAAAGCTGCTCAGGCAAACGTGGACATGAACACTGAGCTGAAAGTCAGAATAAAAACAGGACTTGTCCGAACGCCCTCTAACAACACCAGATTCCAGGAAAATCTGCATCATAAAATAACTCCCTGAAATCACGGTTTGATGCCGTTTGACAGTGAGAGAGGACAGATTTTGTTTTTTTGATTTTAATTACATATAAAAGATATGAAAACTCATTTCTTCATGACCTTCAGCGTCCCACATCGCTGCTTATTCATATGGTTTGATGAGCATTGTTTTCTCATCAGGATCAGGCTTCTCTCCTCTCAGCGGCTGAGGATTTGGAGGCGCTCTCGCTGAAATTGAGCCTGTGTGGCTTTCAAGGCTTTCGTGCTGCAATTCTAACAGAAGTAATTTTCAAAAGGCGCTTTTACTCTGAAGGCAGTGAGAGAGGAGAGAAAGCGGCAGCCTCCACCGCTCCCTCCCTCTTTTTTTGTTGTGATGAGATGAGGAGCGGGGTGGGTTGGCCTTGATCTGGAGCTTCACAATGGATGTTTGTCTGAACTCATAAAGAAAAAAAAGAGAAAGAAAAGCTGTTTCATCCCTTGTGTTTGGGTAAACACGGGCATAAATGGGGACGGATGCCTTCAGTGCATGTTTTCAGAGCCTGGACACAGGGACAGGAACGAAGTTTGATGAATCTGAGCTCACAAGTAGCATGATTGTAGCTACCAGCACTTCTGAAGCTCTCTAATTAACAAAAACACTGTGTGCTGCTAGTTTCATTTGCGGAAACAATTTGAGATTTTACCGTTGAGTTGAGTGCTTCATTTATTTGGCATACAACACTACTGTGTGACTACTGAAGCAGTCTGTCATCACAACGGTCACCTATGACGACAAAGGTCGTCTTTCGTCTTTTCCTGCACGTCTGTGACGGCGTTAAATAACACGCGATGAGCTTAAAATGCGGACATGACATGCGAAATGTCCTAAACAGCGATGTTCTATCTTTGCAGCATCCCATGATGTCATAAAAAAACTCTGGTTTGCTCTCATGTGAGCTGTGAATCGTCTCTTAACTGATTGTCGTCATTTGTCGGGTGTGGTGCAGTTATGTGGGTCGCTTTGCATTGTGGGATTGAAAGGACCATACATTTCATGCATAGCTGCATGCAAAATCAGTCCCTCGTTCACTCATTGGTTTACGTCTTATTATCACGTTGCATTCCTCCTCCATGGTTGTGCAAAAACCTGCAGTTCCACAAACGGCCACTTGAGACTGGTTATAAAAAACATAGAGAGTCCCCATATTTAAATACCCAACCGCAGGGAACAGCAAGCCTTCAGAAACCTATGGGTGACGTCACGGATGCTACGTCCATTTTTATAGATACAGTCGACATCCTAGCTTCCGTACTTGACATGAGAATTAGTGTGTTGAGCTGTTTCTTTAAGCTGAAATGCCCTTGTTTTATGTAAATGAC
Source organism: Miichthys miiuy (assembly GCA_036365135.1). Classification (NCBI taxonomy): domain Eukaryota; kingdom Metazoa; phylum Chordata; class Actinopteri; family Sciaenidae; genus Miichthys; species Miichthys miiuy. The sequence goes on from CM071603.1 coordinate 28,293,899, forward strand.
GGAGCATAAAAATTAATAACTATTGTGCGTGTGTGTGTGTTCACTCATGCATATGTGTGATGAGTGTTTCTTTGATATTTAGGCTTCAGTGCAGGCTGGCAGCCGCGCTCAGCTATACAACGGAACAATAGTTCTCTCTGTGCGGCTTTGATCTAATGAGGGAGAGAGAAAGAGACAGAGGTGGGGGGTACGAGAGAACGACGGAGACAGAGAGAGAGAGAGATTGCTCAGGGAAGCAGAGAGAGGAGATGGATTCACACTTGGATCATGCTGATAGTGAAACAGCTACTCTTAGAGCTGCTTTTATTTATTCACACTGAATTAAATGATTAACAAATACCTGTATGTACCCTCACTATGTGCACTAGAGGCTTTCACAAGTATAAAAATGTGTGCTCGAAGCTGGAAATGTGCTAACCAGAACTGAACCAGACCCGATTATTATTTGCAAGCTGGGACCTGCACCAGTGTAAAACAGAGAAATGCCCAACCCGTCTTCTTATTTGAAAACTGGGACCTGGGCCCATGCAGAACTGTGAACAGTTGGGCCGAACCCAGCTGTGAGACACAGAGCCGATTGCACCAGTTTCACAGATGACTGCTTTTAACAAGGTTTTATTATAAGTTTTTACCTCGCAGAGAAAGGTGGGAAAATACATCCTCCCTTGCTGATTGAAACAGGAAACCACTCATTATTTCAGTTTGAAAGTCCCACTTGCTGTCACGGTGACGGATGAAAAATCATTTAAAATCAGCTTTGCATCGAGTATAATAAAGATCATTTCTACTTTTACCCTCATGAACTATAACGATTGCTTGTTCGCTACAGTTAGGTTGGCATTACTAATTCGACATCAACACAAACCTCACAGTACCACTCTGTGGCCACAGATGCACTTTATTATGCACATACATCTTGCCCGGTCTTATTGGATCCAATTTTACATTGGACATAATGTTAAACAGACCCAGGAAACCCAGTTGACCATATAAAAAAAAGTGCATCTGAACCCATACGAGTCCCAGGTTGGGTCTGGACCCGTGAAGGCCTCAAAAGGTGCACAGATATGCGGCTAACTAGAGACCAAAGGTGGCCTTTGAGTAGTTAAGTATCACAGTACAAGCAAACAAAACAACAAAGTCATTAATCAGCAAACACACATGGAGTCTATAAGAGTAAAGGTGAAGAGACTAAAACCCAACAGTACCCAACAGTTCCTTAGAGAGTTGTGTTAGCGACGGTTACCATAGCGGCTAGTTTGGTTAGCAAAATTTTTCTTTGTCACAGATCAGACAAAATTGCTGACGTAACACTTGACAGTTAAACTGCTGTGTCATGTGCCCAGTGCTGGTTTCTACAGCAACAGAATAATCAACTGAAACCAACTGTTGGTGGAAAAAAAGTCACAAACAAACTGTCCAAACTGTCCAAAGTGTCCCAAAAGTCCAATATTAACTCTCCTTTTAAAAATATCTAGCGCTTTAGCTTCTTTCTTCAAAGGCTAAGTCGCTAATTTTGTACGTCCCCCATTTGGTGTTGGGTAGATCGTGTAGAGTTGGTTAACCAGAGATTGGTAGGTTGCTGCAAATGTGGTTCAAACCATGGTAGACATGCCGTTAAGCCAAAACAACGAGCTAAAAGACGCTAAAAAGCTTCATGGAGCTGCAGGGGAAAATCTCTATGGGGTTGAACCTGTGGGCAAACCCATAGAGATACATAGAAATACATGAAGTCAGTCATAAGGAATCGTCCTCATACTCCAATCTTAGTAGCTGTTTCTTTCAGGATCCCCGAGTTGAGGGTTAAATAGACTGCTGGGACATTTTAGATGAAGACATTGCCGCCTGTGCTCTGCTCCAGGAGGAAATATGAAAACATATTAACAGGTTCTCTGCACAGACTTAAAGGTAATATAAACTAGTAATCCTCGGTCAGCCGGTGAGAGCCGGAGAGTGGTTGTTTTCCTTCCAGTCTGAGGGCTAATGTGTTTGTTATCACCTTGAGCAGATGGCCCAGCATGGAGGAGCGATTCACTCGCACACAAACACAAACACACACTCAAGTGCGCAACCACGAAAAGCATTGTGACGCACGCACGTCATTCCCCAAGGTGAATACACACATATGCATGCACACGAGCACAGGAAGCAACACAGCCGACACAACCCGCACGCGCAACACAATATTATCTACGATACACACATACACGGCTTATATACAGAAACCTACAACCTACACACACACCAGCAGCACCTCCGCAAGCTACGAGTACACAAACACACACATTACCACCCACATGACAAAGTTATACAGGCCACACACACATTTACTGCACGTCCACAGCCAAACAACTTCCCACACCTTCACGTTCTATTCTGAATCCACGCTCACCAGAAATTTTGACACATTTGGTCAGTTTTTTTCCTTCTCATTGTCTTCTCAGTCTTTTTTTTCTCACCTTCCATTTCCTCTCCTCCTCTCCCTCCCTCCTCCTTGTCTTCCTTTCATCCCTATCTCAATCATCAGTTATTGATCTGTCTCTGGAGGAGGAGGAGGAGGAGGAGGAGGAATCAGCCTCTCCTCTCCCTCCTCTATTTTTAGACATCGGGGGAGAGATCTCAGGCACAGTCACAAACTGAGAGAGAAAGATGGAATTGGAGCACAGATGCAACCGATACGAGCGAGGAGGTGGTAGTGTTTAAATACGGGAGTTGAATAAAGCGCGAGCCGGTGAGGTAACTTGGTTGACTCCAGTGAAGTTTCAGTGGTTCAAACACCTTCACAGTCCACTGTATAATTTCAAAAATGCATGAAGGTCAATCTAAAAATAAGGCCTGTTTTGAAATCCTTGATAGGCTGACCTTTCGGATACAAAAGGGAGGGGACGAGCTGACAGGTTTCTCTCCCTCGCACCCTCCGTCTTTTTTTTCCCGAGAAGGGCGCATCAATCCTTCAAGCTTAAGCAGACTGACTCTCAGAGTCACAGAGATTTTTGTAGATACTAGAGATCAGATGACAGCGGTTGATGACTGGTATAATTATACGGCTGTGGACAATCCCTCCAAAGCCAGCTCCTCTCTCTCTCTCTCTCTCTTCTCCTGACAAGGCTGCCAGTATTGGCGAATTCGGCAAAACTCCAAATTACTTTTGGACTGCATTCAGGATCGAACCACCGACCCTGGGACAACCAAGTGGTAACCTCTATGGCAATGCGGAAGTGCTAAAAGAAGTGAGTCAGTCTCCATAAGTCCCCATGTTCAAATGTCCAACTTCACAGCAGAAATAAACATGTTTACAGCCTGGTACAAAAAACAGTTTTGGTCTCCGTAGCTAATTTCCCCGTTCATGACAACTGTACTGAGGGTGAATTTATATACAACTCACCTGTTCAGATTATATTAAGGCTTAAAGTTATGCAGGATTAAGAGCGTGGATGCTTTGATTGACAGGTAGTTGCTGTTACAGATGGCTTATTAGAGCACCCAGGCGTCATTCGGCCCACTTCACGACGATAATTAGATTAGCTTGGTGGCAGAAGAAGTAGTAGTACATACAACATGGCACTCAAAACAGCTCTTCAGAAACCTGTAGGTGACGTCACTCATAGTCTGTCCATTCTTTATACTGTCATTGATTTGTACGCAAAGACACAGGGACAGGATCGAACCACCAACCCTGGGATCAATAGCCGACCCAACCTACAGCTCATGCTAATTTTGTACTTGCCACAGAGATTTGGGAAGACAAGGACTCGTGCATGTCAATGTATACCTACAGCTTTCCATATCACACACTTCCAACTAAAGGTAGACACTTAAATGGCCATTATGCCTGTCTCGGTCAACTTGCCAGCTGACCTAACTACCTTACCGTGTTCATCCATGCATGCCAAGTCCTCAATTTCCTGAATAGCTACAACGAAGGTGGCAAATGCAAAGTTAGCATGATCCGTAGAGGCTCAATCTAGAGCCGGTTTGTCTGTTTTTGACTACTGTTGGAGGACCCGCAGCATCTGTAGATATAAAAGGCTCATCAGTCTGTAAAAATAAAAATATGGTGAAATATGGTGGCATACGGACTCCTTCCTACATATACGTCAGCATCTTCCACGACCCTCCACACCCTTACATCTACCTTGCTTCATAAAGGACAAATTACTTCCTGCATTGACACAGGACGTACATTACAAGGTGTAGCACTGCCCGAGGGACACTGGGCTGCTTTGTGCTTAGCCCATCAGGCATTGCACCAGACCTCCACCCTTCTCGTCACGTGTGGCGAGCAACACACACCAGCAGCTCTGGTATTCTGCTACTTCAGGCATCACTCAGCAGAGCTGTGGGGAGTCGCCCGTCCATGCGGACGGTGACTGCTCGCCTGAGACCGGTTTGCCTCGGGGGGTGAGGCTAAGATCAGAGTCCTCCTGCCAGGGTCACTGAAGCGTGCAGCCTCTCATCTTCCAGGATAACGTCGCATTTCATGCTTTGGAATTGAGTTAAGCTGGCAGAAAACAAAATGAAAAGGTTTGAAACCGCACAGTGGAACAAAGAGCAATGATTCACACCGCTTTCAGTTCACAACATCTTTTAATGGTTCCTCTGGAGGCTGTGATTTGTGGTTGCTTTAAAAAGGAGTAAATGAGTGTTTTCTGATTTCCAGTGAATTTTCCCTGAAGGCCCCCTGAAACAGTCGATATTGACACTGCTGTTGGACTGTAATGAAACCCATTGACGGAACGATTCCTAAAAATATTTGTTTCTGAACAGGGTACATCTTGAGAGCTTTTCTTCCCGTGTTTACTCGTCTTCTTCCAGCCATTAATTCTCTCTCTTTTTTTTTTAGCCGTGCTCGCAGTAAGACTCGAGCAGCTTAATGATAACGGACCATAACACGAGCAACTTAAATCAGTGTTTTTTCTGCTTGGTACTTTTTATGAGCGTGGAAGGAGCTGATTGATCTGGAGGCACGTTCACATCCAAGAGCCAGGTGGTTTGGGCATCTGGTTGCTTAAGCAACTTTGTTCAAGTAATCCTCGCGGCAATCCACGTGACGGTGACATGGGGGACATTTTATGCAAATATATATCAGCGTAGGAGATGTTCATGTGTTATAAATCTGTTGGATCAAGTGTCTCACTGCAAACTCCCTAATATTTGTTTTGCAACCCGGAGCTAACTCCAGTTTTTACTCACTGGAAACCAGCATTTCTGACGGGAAGCAGAAATTATGCAAGAACCAGGCTGCAAGGCACAACAGTGAGCACTTTTAACTTTCAGAAGCATTCAGTGGATTACGTGGATTCAAATTAAAGCCTGATGGGTTGCTGGAACCGAGATAAGACACAGGAATTACGACTCTTGTTCGTTTAGAGCGAAGGAGGATGTCGAGCGACGTTATTGAAGAGTGAAAGTCTGTCAGTTGATTTAACCATGGCCACGATTGTTCTCTAACATTAACCCCTTGGTTATTATTGTAACCAAGACATCAAGGGTTCACTAACCTCAATGAATTACTAATTACAACCCAAACTGTAACGTTTCCTTCCTTAAACCTAATTGAATCTTAACCGTTGTCACATAATAGCACAGATTCATTTCTCAGCAGTGATTTCTCAACAGTTTTAGAAGGCGAATGATGATGTCTCTCACTTCTGGAGGACTTGTTGGTGGAACCACAGGAGCATGACTGAAGGGCCTGAAAAAAAAAAAAAAAGGCAGACAACAGAAAACAAATACTTCTTTCCCTCCACCACCACCTGGGGGAAAGAAAATAGTGTTTACACATCCAAATCCTCCTAAAAGCCCTGCACATTCACACAGGTATCTTTGATTATTCTGGCTGTTATACATCTTTTAAAGTCTGTGTTGGGGTGAGCAGACAAAGCTTGAGCTTCTTGCTTCTTATGAATATATAAGGAGTATAGTTACCCTGAAACTGTTAACAAAAAAGAACATAGGAAAGGAAACTATCCAGGAGACGCGTGTAGAAGTGGAACAAGGATGTCAAAGGGATTTATTTAGTTCAGCACATCAAAGTAAACCCACTATACAGTATGTCACCGTCCTGAGGCTGCAGCGAGGACTCCCTTTGTCTAAAAGTTTAAACAGTGTGACCAAGTGTGAGGAGACCGCAGAGGTAGATCCAGGACTCACTGAGAGGAAGATATCTCCAAGTCTGCCCGAGCCTCTGGGAATCCCCCCAGGAGGACCTGGAGGAAGCTTCTGGGCAAAGTCGAGTCTAGGCTGGGCGGCTCATCCTGTGCAGACTGTAGCTCAGACCCAGATATTGGGTGGATGTTTGAAGATGAGTAATTAACAGCAGACTATTGCAACTAATAACATAATTCACGGCATTAATGAAATTCATTAACATAATCGGTTTAAAATGAACTGACAAATGCCTTCAATCTCCGCGTTTGGCATTTGGCCATCGCAATTAACTGCTGGTGGTCGCGTTAAGTTTGCATAAGCTATAATTTGCTGGAAGGTTACTGGTTCACACACAAATGAGTAGGAAGTAGCAGCATTGTGAGGGGAGAAAAATGAATATATAATACGCTCTCCTCTCGAAACAAGTATCATCAACAGCTTTCATCGAGGTAATTAACTTGGTGCGGGTTCTGGTGAAGCGGCTCAGTGGAAACAGTGTTACATCGAGAGGCTCACACGCAGCGCAGTTATCATCCAGAAACACGGTGTTAGAGGCATTCATACAGAAGAGAAATATCTGTAAATAATTAATATTTTGTATTATTTCATTTGATAATGAGTGCAGAATTGTATAACGCATAACAAAGATCAGTCAGCTCTCGTTTCTGGGTGACGTCGGAGTCAAGTTAGACGAAGATGTGGAGCCTGAAACGCGGGGTTTTTTTTGACAGTTTAGACAGCACAACAATATTTCATCTAATGGTTTCATGGAAATGTTTCTTGCGAAAATGCGAATGGATGTTGCTCTGGGAGAACGCGTCGAAGGCCGGGCAGAGGGAGACTCGGAGGGGTTTCCGTCTCAGTTGTGTTCCCATCCCAGCTGCTCACAGGCCCCCAGACAATACCTAGAATTAGATGTGGGAGAGGTATGAATAGGCAGGGAGGGAGGGAAGAGAGGATGAAGGGATGGATGAGGGAAAGGGGAGCGAGGGTAGGCGTTTAGTGCTTGTTACGACCTAGCTCATTCAGGGAAGTTATTTATTTACAGGAGTTTTGAGGTATGTGGGCGTGCGTGGATGCTGCTCAAACCAAAGAAATATAACCCAAAGAGTACTGTTGAAAATACGAGCCCTGAGTTAATAAAGAGCCATTCATGCAGTACATAGGACACCAGTGTCAAAAACCTCACTATCTACTTTGACTTAACGAAAAACAGCACCCCAAAACCTTGGGCCATGCCCCCAGGTAGTTAACAAGTACCTCATTTAACAAGTTAATTAACATTCACAATTTATCACAGAGAGGCACGTCGGCAAGCTAAGAGACCCAGCCACCACCAACGTTTATTAGGGTAGTCCCCCCCTCAGATTGGGTGTTGCTACAATCAGAAACCTCAGGAAGCTAGAACATGGTGAGACAAGACACTTAGCTTAGCATAGACATAAACAATACAAGAAAAGTTAGACACAGAAGGAGTAACAGCGCTAAGTAGCATTGTCATCACCAGCATGGCTACCAGACCAACTTTACACCGTACTGTCTCCTGAAATAGTTTAAATTCAACATGTGGATGACAAAAGATTTAATACACAATTTTTTGATATTTAAAAAAATATATATATCTTTTGAGTCCACTCTCGCTCTAAATAGTTCAGTGTGTGTCTGGATTGTTTTAGAATTTGCATGTGCCCTTTCGATGGTAGAAAGAGCTCATTATGAGCTTTCATTGGATACATATATGACTCATTTTCACCCAGAATATCACATACGCCGCTCTCGTTCTCACCCTTTGGCAAGAGATATTTTACTGAAGATATGCTCCGACTGTAGCTGGAACATTTTCAAAGAAACACACCAACACATAATAAATTGAACTTTTACTTTTTGCCTTTTGATTGGCAAGGATTCCAACAAATAGACCCGTGTATCCTTTACAAAAGATGCACAAAAAGAAGTAAAACAAAAGAAAGCGACAAGTCAGATTTTTTTAAAAAAAAAAAATGCATAACGGCGTTCTTTTCAGATTTGCATGGACTAATTGTGCTCTGGTCTTTTCTAGTCGGCTCTGTTCTGTTGCTCCTTTCTGTGCTTAACTCCCGTGGGTGCTCATTACGGAAGCAGTTTGTTTGATCTATTCTTTCATTGCTGTTTGAACCTGAAGCATCACGTTCTCTAAGGAGTGCAGTCTGTCGACATGACTAGTTAAAAAAACTGCTGCCATTATACACAGACAAACAAACACTGTTTCTAAAGTGCAAGATGCTATTATATGAACAAGCTAAACTGCTGCATTGTCAATAGTTTAAAAAAAAAAAAAAAAAGTGTGCACACATTCATAGAAGAAAGTTGTAATATATGCAGAGAGCTGGTGTTGCTGCATCTTTTTGCTTTTGCAGAATGGATTTCTCCCCCCCTGCTGCAGCGGGACAAGTAAATCAGACAAAAACGATCAGTTGTGCCTCGGTGCCTCAAGTACAATTAACCGCTTTAATTAGCTTCCATTTAAAAAGAGGTCGATTCAGTCTAAACATACAAGAGGAACATTTAGTTTCAACAGTAAATAACTTCGAGGCCTGGCAGTGATGCATTGCGCCTGTGAAAATAGATTAAAGTGCACAATAAAGACAAAACTTGAAACATATGCAACACATTAGACAGAACATTAAATATTACAGCGCAGGCTGAAATGAAGTGTTCTCATTCAGGGGTGACGAGGAGGCTGCCAGAGGCTAATATGTTATCACGAGCAGTGATTCACACCAGTAACTGTAAATAACAAGCCCACTCCTCTACGAGACGGCACAGTCTGATACACATGCATGTTTTCTGACGTTCCTAAAGGCAACATCAGGACACAATGTGTCCAAAACTGATCTTTTCTAACAACAAAACAAAAAGGATGGAAGGTACAGTGAATCTTATCTCGAATTGTTGTGCAGAATGTCTGAGAAAAGAACAGTTTTTGCTGGCTGGCTTATTTTATTTATTTTCATCGAGGCATCAGCAATTCTGTTTCTTAGTGTTTTGCATAAAGGTTAAAATTTTTCAGCGTCAGTCAGTCCTGCATGCCGTCCCGATTCACTCGTGTCTCACAGAAAATGAAGCCAATGGAAGAGGATGTTGGTTTGGGGGGGGTGGTGTAGCTCACACTACATCTCCTACCAGCAGTCACCAATCACAAAATAATCAATAACCATTTATTTTTTAATTTCTTGACTATTAAATGTGTTTATTACTGAAAGAACAGGTCAATAAAAATCTATATTTATACATATTTCAAACAGTATGCTGTCCTTTATGCTTAGGCCAATATTATTGGACTCACAGCCACGGAGGATAAATATTTGATGATTGATGATTTAGGATAAAACACATAATATTTTTACTCATGGAAAAGATGAGTAAAAGAAAGAGATGACTTGTGCAGTGATTTCTGTCTCCACAGGTAGATGTAGCCTTCAGTTTGCTGATTTTAATGTACAATCAGGCGGCCAATCACAGAGCGGATACTAATTGAAAGAAAATAAATAAAAAACCTGCGGTTCATCGCTCCTTTGAAAGCCTCCTCTCCGCTCTGTGTTAAGTTGAACAACTACAGACTACTGAAGTTGTGTAGTTAATAGAAGGGGGTGTTCGGGGTGGTGCAGGGAAACAAACTGAGCTGAAAGGATATCGGGTGGATGACAGGATTTCAAAGGAAAGGTCAGAGCTAGCTCAAAAGGTTAAAAAAAATTAGAGTTTTAAAAGGAATGGCATTGGCTGTAGCGTTTGTTGCCACTATCATAGCAGAACGATCTGCAGCGTCTGGGTGGAAGAGCCGTCTTTTATACTGTGGCAGTTAATTGTGAATGGGGAACAGGTGGTTAGAGGGTAATTGGAGACCACACCCAGTGACATACACACACAGAGCGACAGACAAGACAAACACAAACACAAGCGGAGGGGAAAAAAAACAGCCTCCGCATGACACTCTGAGATATATCGCAGTGATTGGCACATCCTCAGTGGTGCTGGACCTCTGTCTGGCTGAAGGGCAGACAAGTGATGAAGAGGAAGAAGCAGAATAAGCTAAATGGAACGCACCCAAAGAGGTTTTACAGTAAATACTTGGACCTCCTGCCGTCAATAAAACAGCTGAAGCCTCTCGAGCGAGACTAAAGTCAGCACATTGTGTTACTTCACACAGCTTGACATCATTATTAAGAGGGAAGCATCCACCTCTAAATACTGCATGTATTTCATATCATCCTCGTGCAGGTTGATAAACCGCGCTGCACACTGACCATGCAGGCGGCTCCTCTCGGCCCTGGTACAGCTCTGTACATGATTCACTCGTGTCTTTTTTTATTGTTGTCAGGGTGCTTTGAGAGCGCTGACAGCTCCACCTGAGCGTGTCTTGCTTCATGCTGGTTCATTAGAGGAGGACAACAAGACAATAAGAGCGCCTGTCTCTGCTGATAAATAACACATTAATGTCTCCTCCACTGAGAGCGATCTGCTTAAATGACAGCACGGGGACCGTGTGTGTGTTTTAGGCAAGCCTCCACTTTGTGATGTTTGCTCCACTGTATCGTCTGTCTGTGGTTACCCCCAAACTTAAGCCACGTTTTCCATGTAGTGACGTAAAGGCACAAAGCTTTCCTTGCCACTGTCGCAAAGTGCTTGCTCATGGTGGGAATTGCTGGGTATAAAAACTAAAGTCTAGGCCTCAGTCAATGCCCTCACCGCATTTTCCGTCTGTCTTTATTGTCAAACTGTTGAATTTGTTACATTTTCAGGTTTGTGTTTTGGACCCAAAATGAAGATATTTAAGAAGTTCATCATGAGAATTAACACAAAAAGCAGACGGCGGTAGCTGAAGTAAGGCATACTGGAGGATAATCTGGCACAGGAGTGGCGTTCTGACCAGGTTTTTATGGTAGGAGTGTGATTGCTGGATGAGAGACAGGTGTGCCTTGTTACTGAGACCAGCGCAGCCAGCCATGCCCTCTGCAACCACCACCACCAACACGCACTGCCATAAAACCAAAGTGCAAAGCAAACATAACCATGACAGAAAAAAAAGGCAAAAATGATGTTGGCACAGAAAGTCAAGCCACAAATAAACTTCAAATAGTCCCAAAGCAAAGTTCAAACAAACAGTTTGAACAAGAGACACTCTTCTGCATAAAACAAGTGATGTGGTCTGATCTGTAATGACCTGAGACGAGGAAGTGAAGTATGAAATGATGTGCTGAGGCAGGGAGTGTATTTAATGTATTCAGAGAGGGGTGATAAGATGGTAAAAATGTCATTGTTTCTGCAGATACAATGCTGCTCCCAGCGAGCCTGCTGATTGGCCTGCTGTGCCTGAGCCGTGTGGGCGGTGCGTGGGGTTTCGCCCGTCTGTCGGACGATGTGGAGCTCCGCTCGGCTTTCTCTGTCGCGCGCACCAACAGCATGGAGGGCGGGCCCAAGATGACCGTGACCTTTGACACCGTTTACGTCAACATCGGAGGGGATTTCGACCCGAAGGCCGGCATGCTGCGCTGTCGGATCCCCGGGGCGTACTACTTCTCCTTCACGGTGGGCAAGTTTCCACACAAAGACCTGTCTGTGATGCTGATGAAGAACAGGAACGAGGTGCAGGCCATCGTGTACGAGGAAAACGCTGGAGAGGAGAGGAAGGTAGGTGACCTCAGAAGACTGGGTGTTGTTCTTACGAATGGCTGTTTCCTGGTTGGAGCTCCATCCAAGCCAATCAGAGCATTTGTGGCTGGGACTAAAGTTATCAGACTGGCACTGGAAATATTCTATATTTTCATATTGTTAACAAATGGCATGAACACACACTGTAGTTTATTTTAATCTGATGCCACATACACCATCTGCTGCCACTAGAGCACCAAATGTGGATTAATCCACCGCTGAAAATAGATCCCCAACAAATGCGCTATTTCCTCGCTTTTGAGTGAAATTTGATAAAAACTACAGTGACCAGCTGTTTTCAGAAAGTACTTTTAACTAACTAACTAACACTTTGTTAGTTTAACCTTTAATTGGGCGGCATGGAGGTGCAGTGGTTAGCACTGTCGCCTTAGTAGGTTCCTCGTTCGAAACCTGGCTGCTGGGGCCTCTCTGTGGTGAGTTTGCATGTTCTCCACATGACTGCGTGGGTTCACTCCAGGTATGCTGGCTTCCTCCCGCAGTCCAAAGACATGCAGATTAATTGTTGACTCTAAAATGTCCCATAGGTGTGAATGTAAGCGTGAATGGTTGTTTGTCTCTATATGTCGGCTCTGTAATGGACTGGCCCACCTTTCCCCCAGTGTCAGCTGGGACCAGCTCCATCCCAGTGAATCCCCTGAATTCAGTTTCAGGAGTGATTTGTCTCTCTAAGGTTTACAAAGGTCTTTTATCACGTCAGAGCTCTCCAACAGTCTTACAACATGAGACAATATGGCTCTTATCACAGAGGGTGTGTTTGTGTTTGGGCGCTGAATGAAAGCAGAACAGAGGGGATTACAACGCCAGACTCCCCCGAATGAAGCGCTGAGGTAGATGATTGGATTATGATGTAAAACAGACCTTGATGTGACCCCGTAGCTGGGATAATAACGTCTGCTCCACTCCTCAGGTGCAGAGCCAGAGCGTCATGCTTCAGCTGGAGTTTGGTGACACCGTGTGGCTCCGTCTCCATGGTGACCCTCGCTACGCGCTCTACAGCAACACCGGACACTACACCACCTTCAACGGTTACCTCGTCTACCCCGACACCTATGGCTACCAGACGCACCACCACCAACACCATCCCCAGCCCCAGCGAGACAACATCCCCATGGCAGACAGTAACCAGGCCACAGAGCACGTCAGGTCTGAAACAAGAGACACGGTGGAGGAGAAGGAGGTGCAGCATAGGGAGGAAGAAGAGGAGGACGAGGATGAAGATGAAGAGGATGACCAGAGATCTGCTTTCTCGGTGGGGCGCACCCAGAGCATCGTGGGAGTAGACCAAGTGGGGCTGCCGCAGCACCAGCCGGTCAGCTTCGACACGGCGTTCGTCAACATCGGAGAAGACTTTAACGTGACGGAGGGGATGTTCACTTGCCGGATTCCCGGCGCCTACTACTTCTCCTTCAACGTGGGCAAGCTGCCGCAGAAGACGCTGTCCGTCAAGCTCATGAAGAACCGCCTGGAGGTGCAGGCGATGATCTACGACGATAGCCAGGGCGAGAAAGCTCTGCAGAGTCAGAGCTTGATGCTGTCGCTGAAACCAGGAGACACCGTCTGGCTCTACTCCCACCAGAGAGATGGCTTTGGCGCCTACAGCAACCACGCCAAGTACATCACCTTCACCGGCTTCTTGGTTTATCCAGACTTCCCTACCACCACCACCACCACCACCACTACCACCAGCAGCCAATCATATTCAGACAAGAAACCCTAGCTGCAGCACTTGGGCTAGTGACTGAACATTGTGGGAGGAATTCACGCAAAGTGGAAGAGTCTCAGAGTCCACGTAAGACGTTGGGGAAGTTTCTGAGTCGTCGAAATGAATGTTGCTTCGTGGTTTTGTCTTTGAAGCTTCCTCTAAATGTGAATTTCTTCACAAAGTCACACGGACCTTGGACTGAATGCAGAGCTTAGATGAAAATCTCTTCAATTTCCAGCTAATGGCTTCCCAGGATACGACTTCATCGCACTCAAATGTGGAACCTTGAATGACAGTAATGTGAACTCTAATTGAATATTTCACGTCTGTAATGAAAACCCAGTCATTACCTGCTCACCTCTGGGTCGGCCGACCTCTCGTTTAAGTTAGTACGAGCACCGAAAGGAGTTAGCTGTCGTACTTCTGTGTCTTTGAGATTCTTTTTTAAAGCTCAAAAGAACTATTTGAACACCACAATTGAAGTATTTTAAACTCAAATGATTGCTCTGTGGGTGCAAACGTTGACACGTCCTCTGGCATATTAACTGCAGTAGTAAACCTACATACTGTACTTGAGTTGAGGTTAGAAGGTAATCACAGACTTTTCATTTTTAAGTGAAATATTCCTGTTAAGTGCATTTGTTATCCTTGTCAAAGACTTGGTGTTTCTGCCTGTATGTAAAAAAAAAAAAAAGTCACTTTACTTTCTTTATGTCTTTAGAGGCATGTAGAAACGATATGAACAGTGTGTTTTGTGTAAAATGAGCTTCTCTTTTCGTTCTTTTGGAGTGTTTCTCGCCCCCCCCGATACTCGAACACAGCAGGAGCACGAGGAGGACAACGGCACGAAACTGACATACTTTTGGGGAGACTGCAGATTGGATATCCATCCCGTACCGCCTGTTGACCACATGCCACCCTCGGGCCTGCGGGGATCTGGACCATAATTTGATTTCTAATTCTAGCAGCGTTTAATTCATTTCTTCAGAAGGCGACCACTGTGGGGAAAATTGAATTGCTTCTCCCGGGCCACTGTAATATGCATGTCTGTTTAATTTCACACCGCCGGGAGAAAGATGATGCTGTTCAAATTGTGATGAACCTTGACTTTATGAAATCACCTTCTCTTGGTGACGCTTTTGGACAACTGAACATTTACATTTTCTTTTTATTAGAGCTAACTGGATGTGAATTTCTGTGCGGTGAAGTTAAGCCGCACTGGTGAACTGAATGTTTTTGAAAACGTTAATTAATTCAGCAAAGAGAGAGCACTGCTTTCAATCTCATTAAAATGAATTATAATTTATTGCACTTCAGTTTTAAAGAGATGGTTCACCCAGTTTCTGATGCCACTTCTGCTGCTGCTGAACATAGTGGAGCTGGTCACGGAAAAGAAAAAACAGTCCAAAGCAACATGAAATGATTTGAGTTTTCTGAATATTTTTTTTTTAAATGAAATATAGAAGACTTTCATCTTTTCAGACCTTTAAGAACTGTTGAAATCAAAAACATACCGTGTGCAACTTGTGATAAGAGGTCACGAGTAGATGTTGTTTAGGGCGCCAACTTCAAGGTTAGGACCCTCGAAGGAGTTCCAACATAAATCTGAGGTGATGATTAACAAGAAAGGGGTGAAAATGATGTTAATTTTTCTGATTTGAATCCTTCAAATGAAAAATAATACCAGAGGTAAAACAAAAATTGGTGACAAGAAGACATTTTACGGGGTCACAAATAGAAACCACTTCCCGAAACTCTCCCGTAGATCCTGGACCATACTTTAAAAACCACTTTGCTGGTTCATGAACCCACACATGCTAAAAAAAAAGTTTCCGTTAAAATGAAATATTACTTAACGGTAGTGGAAATTGATGCTGCGCTGTACGGAAGCCACAAGCGGTCATACATTCATACACTTTATTTCCTCCGTTTTCTCGTGATAAGTTAAATTAATTTGTTTTCTCGAGATCTCGAGTTATTTATGTCATTATTATCTCGAGATAACAACTGTTGCCATCTCGAAATAACGGGATCAGTTTCACAAGATCTCAAGATAAGATACAACGTAATTAATTTGAGATCGCGATAAAACAAAAGGATAGTCTAGTATATTAAATCACTGCAGGAAACATCATTTGCGATTATGACGTTATCTCGGGAAAACAAAGTTGAGTTATCTTGAGAGCTCGAGAAAATTATCCCGTTATCTCAAGATAAATAACTTGAGAAAACAAATTAATTGAACACGTTATCACAACAAAATAAAATGAACTTATGCGTGACCGCTTAGGGCTTCCGTAGTTCTGTAAATAATTCCTCTAATGAGCTGCATTCAGACAGCAAAGCACAAATGAGGATTGTTTATTTTATTTAGATTTCTCTTGACGTCCTTATTACAGAATATCAAAGAAAAAGAAAAGGTCAAATTAAATACCACTGAGATAAACCTGAAAATGTGGCCGCACTCTGCAGTCCAAGTGGTGAAAAGCTGAATTTAAAAAAAAGTGTTCACCTCACCGTGATCTCTTTGGCACCGGGGGAGAAATTGTCTCACACCTTCTGTGAAAACTAATAACGCACAGCGAAGTCTCAGGCTTCACACTCTCACCAGGCCTTTACTAATCGATCATTTCCTGTCATGTACGGCTGCAGCGGCTTCAAAGAAAAGTGACAACATTTTGGACAATGAGATGCTAATGTTTTTGTTTTTTTCACAGTGTGAAATTATACTGCGAGTGTGCCTCATTTCAGATAATAACGTAGTCTGTCACACACTAACCCTCTGTGGTTTCTCTGTTTCAGCCTCAGAGAGTGAGCGGCGCACACTTTTAAAAACACGCCTGACCCAGTTCGATAAATCAGTCCGTGAAGGTGATTCCTGTTTGTGTGAAGAATCCTGATGTGTGTGTGAAGTGACTCGAGCATAACTCATCTGACCCAGAAGCACTAATGTGATGCATGCATATGTAATGAATTAAAAATGATGGCTGAGCAGCTTCACGGGCCCAGTCGACGCTTGTTAACTGTATTTTTATTAAGTGAATTATCTGTACAGTGATTGACAATATGTTGGATGTTTTCTGCTCTGTGCTCCTTTCTTTCCGATCCTGATGAAAGGTTGATTAATGTGTATTAGAAATCGTGTCAAAGCAGACATGGGTCAGAATGTCGGCAAAATTGCCAGAATTAGCAATTTTGTGTCTTAAAAGCACAAAGCGAGTATGATGGAAAAAAACAAAAACCTAAAAGATTATTAAAGAAAAAAACATTTTGACTCGTGTCTTGTTTTCAATAGTCTGGCTCATGTTGACTCTTTGAAATGTTTTGAGTATTTCTTACATGTTAAATGAATGCTTCACTGAAATGTTTGACAAAATAAATAAAAAAAAAATGATGTGTTACTGCGTCCACGGTGTGTGTGAACTCGTGACCTGACCAGGTAAAAGCAGCGTGATTTTATATCCTGTGCTGCAGTGCCACCTGTTGGGTGAGTTTAACATGACAGCAAGAGACTGAGAAGAGGGCCAACATGTCAGAATAAACACAAAAATAAGATAACACTTGGATCCTATGTTGTAAACAAACCAGAATATGTTTTATTTTTTAGATTCTTCAAACTTTTTGCCTTGTCAAGACTTTCTTGCCTTCTTAATGTGTCCACATAAATGCTTCACAAACACATCTCAACAAAAATTATTCAGAGATGACTGAGTGAATCAGGCTGTTGCAAAGAAGCCGAGCTGCTTGGCTAAGAAACGACCAGTGGAAATATGTCCTTTGGTCTGATGAGTCTTTGTGAGACGCAGAGAAGATGAGTACATGGTTTCTACATGTGTGGTTCCCAAGCTAAATGAGAGTATGCTAAGAGTGTCATCAAAGCAAAAGGTGGCTACACGGAGCAAACTAAAATATAAAACATATTCTGGTTTGTTCTACAGAATTCCAAATGTGTTATTTTATCATTTTGATGTCTACAGATATTAATCTACATGTAGAAAATAATAAAAAATAATTAAGAAAAAGCATTGGATGAGAAGGTTGTCAGGCCACTACCAATCAAATCTGACTAAACCACACCCAGTCAGTCAAATTTTTGAGTTTTAAACATATAATTAATAATACCTACATTATATTAGGTTTCATATTACTGGGAAATCTGAAGAAACCAGTTTTTCAGGCTTTGATGCAGGATTTAGTGACATCTAGCGACGTAGCTGCTGATTCATGTCAATCACCCTCTCCTTCCTAGTATGAAGAAGAAACTATGGTGGCCATGAAACCTGAAAAATTGTGTTTAGTTTGTCCGTAGATATAAAAGGCTCATTTTAAAAAGGTAAAAAAAACCCAAACTATTCTTATATTCAGGTGATTATACACTAATGAAAATATAGTTATATTTAATTTTTGCCATACTCTGTAAACAGAACGCCCTGAACCTTTGTCTAAATACAGCAACTAGCAAATAACAAGTACAATATGTGGCCAAATGTATGTGGACACCCCTGGTTTGGGTCTGTTTTACAGATTACTAATGCTGTTGTGGATGAATGGGAGTAAATCCCTGCAGCCATGTGCCAAAAATCAGGTGGGAAACACATTGAAATCACATGTTGGTGTGAGGTTCGAGTGTCCGCATACTTTTGGCTATAAAAGGGTACTTCAGCAAAGAACCACAGCTCCGCAGAAAAAGCTCTTTTGACAGTTGTTTTATTAGGATTTTTATTTACATAAATATTTCAGGTGGATTTATTCAAGGAGCTGAGAATCCCAAAATGACACTAACAGACAGAACACGATGATGAAGCTGAGGGACGTCACTTCTTCTCAGGCGCCTCGCCGGCCTCCAGTTTGGGTGCGGCCTCTTTGGGCTCTCGGTGGGCGGGGAACACCTCCCAGGGCGTGTTCAGGTCGAACTTCCTGAACTCCTGCGACAGCTCGACGGGCTCCGCCACCACGCGCTTCAACTCATCATCGTAACGTACCTGTAGAGAGGGTTACATGTTTGAATTTCACGAGGAGGGTTGATACGTTTCGAGGATAAAAGCTGGAAAATATGAAAACAACATGAGAAGACTTTCTTTTATCTCTTTCCTTGGAGCGTGAATGATGATGAAGATGAATTTGTGTACTGTGTTGAAATGAATAATTCATTCTTTCATGAGTTTTTAGGCCAGAAATATTCCCTCTCAAGGATTTTCAAGGCTTGTGAGAATCATGAATTCATCATCACAAGCTCAAAAACAAAGAAATAAATAAAAAAATCACAGGATCCAGCACAGTTTGAGTGTCTGGGCATAGATTTCATGCTGTCTGTCTTCCTGACAGCCTGCCAGTACTACTTCATTTATATTTGGAGCGTTCAAATGAATCACACACACACACACACTGATGAATCAAAAATAAAAGCTGACGGCGGTGCTCAGCTCTCGTGCTGCTGCTGGCAGAACTCACCTCAACGTATCCCGAGAGAGGGAAGTCCTTCCTGAAGGGGTGACCCTCGAAGCCGTAGTCTGTCAGGATGCGCCTCAGGTCGGGGTGGTTGGAGAAGAACACGCCAAACATGTCCCATACCTGTAGGAACACACACACACACGTGTTTACTCTCATTGTGTCTGTGAAGAACGAGGATCTGTGGACTTACTCTGCAATGAATCAGGACCTGCAGCTTGTGACTCACCTCCCTCTCGTACCAGTTGGCAGCCACGTGGACTGGTACTGCAGAGTCCACTGGTGTTAACTCGTCCGTGTACGTCTTAATGCGGATACGAGAGTTGAAGCGCAGCGACAGCAGGTTGTACACGATCTGTAAACACACACACATTATCACTTTTAATACATTCAGACAGCTCATCTTGATGATACACATCTTAGATTACCGGGACATTAATACTTTAAGTGTAACCATTAAACATTTAGCTTTAGTCTCCAAAGATTCCACAATGTTTCAACATGTCATTCGAGCTTCATGGCATGTGACAGCTACCTCGAAGCGGTTCTGTCGGCTCGGGATGTCGACAGCCGTCAGGTCAGTCATGTTCCTGAACTGGGCGTTGGTGTGGTCCCTCAGGAAGGTCAGCACGGGGATCACGCCATCAGGATGGATCATCACCTCGAGCTCATTGTAACAGGTCACCTAACACACAGATGCACACACACGTTCAAGCCACCTGCATATTTGTGAAATCTGTATACGTTTTTAAATTGTTACCAAGAGATAAAGTGTGACACGAGCATATGAACTGACCTGGACCTCTTGGATATATTTGGGCATCATCTCAGACACGTACTCTCCAAACGCTGCCAGCTGATTGTGAGTGACGGCATCTTTGGGCCTGACGGTGGCTGCATGAAGGAAACGTTCATCTTTATCATTACCGTTGCAAAATATGATTCATGTGACGTTGTTTGCTGTTTGCTTGAGTATGACATACGAGGTCTTCTGTCATCATTCAAATCGGCAGTGAGTTCTTCAACATCTTGTCATATCAGCATAGATTCAGAATGTGTTATATTTTAGTTATTAAGTATTTGTTTACCTGAAGGATCCGTTGTTGTTTTGACTCAACAATATTTGAAATGTTTTTACAAAAGACTTTTGAGGTTTTGAATCTGCTTCCCGAACTGTGACTTAATTTTTCCTAAAACAAACGAGGGCAGCAGCCTGAAATGAGACCTCACGGTTTGTTTCGTTCAAGCCAAGAAAAATATAAACGTTACGTATGTATGATGATAAAAATGTAGTTAAAGAAACTAGTCATGCAGCTGACAAAATATATACAATATATAAGATATATGATATTATAACAGAAGACTTTCACTTGTCACAGCAGCTCGTATTCACAAGGTGGAGAAGAAATGACTCATAAACAGGAAAAATATAGAAGTCCTGCAGTATATATACTATATTTTTTATTCAGACATTCAATAAGATCTCTGTGACTTATATATAATGACAGACATCAACACATTAAACTGCTTTAAGGAGATCTGGGAACATAAACAAGCTCCTGAGCACCTGATAGGACCTTAACGTGTCCGTTAAACCAGTGTACTCACATTTAAGCCCCATGTTGTACCTCTCGGACACACTCCAGTCTAACTGTGAGGTTTATTTGAGTTTATTATCTTATGTAAGTGAAGTGAGAGATCATGTTGACAGCCTGTGCATCAGTGTCTACTCACGGCTGGTCTCAGTGGTGGAGCTCTGCAGCCTGGCCTGCTGCTGGAGGAGACATGAAGTCCTTGCAACTATATAAAAAATAAAATAAAAAGCAAGAGGAAGGAGTCAAAGAGGAGTATTGACATGCTTAAAAACACCTGAGTGTGCAGAGGCTCAGGTGAACTGGCATCATTTGAGCAACAAGCCAATAATAAAGAGGAGCAGCTGATCCTGTATCCACGCTGTGTGACTGCTCATGTGGCCGAAACAAACACGAACGATACAAACTGTCTGTTATTCAGCTCCCTGTGTGCTAACACCGTGTTAGCATTAGCTAGCTCGAAGGTCAAACCTGAGACATTTGGCGGTTTAAAACGAGACACTGTCGTTTACAACAGCGAGCAAACGCGCACACGGTTAAATATACGACTGCAGACAAACACTGTGTACCAAACTCAAAGCAGTATCAGGTCAACTCACTGTTAAAACTCCTGCCGAGACCTCCGCGGACAAACCGCACCAACGACGCCGCCATGTTTGCTCTAACAGCCGGTCTCCTTCTCCGGACAGAGACGCGGCTGTTAGCCGTCTGTCGCCTCCTGATGGGCCGGAGGAGAAGTCTCCTCTCTGCGGTGTTCACAAAAGTGGAATATACTCATTTTAAAGCTCCCTGTTTAAAACTTCATTCGAATTATGAGTAAATAAATATGATAAAATTTAATAAACAGGTTAATTAGTAACAGGAGAGTGTCATAATTGGGTATGAAATCCTCAAAAGGCTCAGTAGGGGTGAATGCAAAATGAGAATACTCGAGTAAAGTGCCTTAAAAAAAATTGTCCAGTGCGAAGGATTTGAATACCCCTCGCCTCACCCTCCCCTTAAAAGTGCCTAGGAGAGAAACCTAAGTTTGCCACAAAACTCACGAAAAATGTGAAATGCCGGTATCTACAGCCAGTGTTTGTTTTGTCCATGCAGGGCTACAGTAGAAAAACATGGCAGACTCCAGTGAAGAGGACCCACCGCGTCTGTAGATATAAAAGGCTCAGGTGATTAAACACTAATGGAAACACACTTCTCATTTACTTTATTCTACTTATTTATATTATATATATTATTCTACTTACTTATATTCCACTTCTGCCAATACACACTGCTCCTTTAAGTACAGTACTTTAGTAATTGTACATTTACGTTCCACCAATGAAAGCATATCATATTAAATCAATGGTACAGGAAGCAAGATATACTAAATAACTGCATAATAGTAGCAATACTACAATAAAAATATAGTTTGAAAACTGGCTGTACTTCATCATTTTCAGGTACTGCCACTACACTTAAGTACAGTTCTTAAGATGAACACAGCGTACGTGTTGTAAATAATGCCTAGAAGCTGAAAATAAAGGAGCACAAAATTAGACTCACAAATATTTTATTGAACATCGCCAGTATTTTAAAGTTATGAGGCACCTTGGAAAATATATTGAAATATTTATACACAGTGATCTCTTCACTGCTGATTTTTGCATTCATTGTCTTCTTCTTGTTGCACCACTGCAGTCCAAACACAGTCATTCGATTGCGGAGATTGTGGAGTGTTTTTATTATTACAAACAATATTGCAACATCATCGACTTGATATCATTCTGAGCTTCAAAAAGTCTGGATATGAAATCCAGACTTTTCAGCCACAAGCAGGCTTTAGCTTTGAAATTAAACACTGCACAAGGTTGTGCAGGAGTTTACTGATATGTTCTGAATGAACAAGTAAAACTTTGTGGTTTAAAAACGTAGAGAAGAGAGCAGTAGTTGTTCTTCACACAGTATATATGACGATATGGAGGATTGGCTGTTTCTCGTGTCACGTTGACTCTGAGTTCGGTCTTCCAGCTGCTGTAGGAACATGAGGAGGTCTGACCCGCCGCTCTGCCCTCTCAGCTGGACTGTCCACACACCTGCTGGTGGTATTTCCTCAGCATCTCCAGCTGAGCCGAGCGCACCAGGACGTGAGGTCGAACGGACGCCAGCTTCTGACAGGCTTCCTCTGGAGTCCAGCAGTGTAGCTGTCAGCAGAAAAGAGCAATGTTAAATCAACGTGCTCACTAAGTCTGGGTGAGAGCTTGGTCAAATAAAAGGCTGAAAGACAGGCAGCTATGTCTAGGTTGGAGTGCAAACAGCAGACATGACAGTGTGACGTCCCCACAGTTACGTACTGACCCGAATGAGGTACGCTGCAGCCATCGTGGCGCTGCGGGAGCGTCCGGCCTTGCAGTGGACGTACACGCTGTTTCCCTGCTCTCGGTGCTGCATGGCAAACTCCACGCCTCGGTGCAGGTTCTCCAGGCTGGGAACGCCGGTGAGGTCGACTGTGCTCAACCTGAGCTGCTCCACCCCGGCAGCCTGCCACTCCTGCAGCCAGCATCAAACACGTAAAATCAATTATGAATGTGTGAGTGAATATGTGAAGGAAAAAGTCAGCAGCAGATCTGATGTCCTGCTCTAACAGACTGGTTAAAGCAATCTATCTTTCAATCAATCTTTTGCTTTATCGATACTGTTATAAATTTAGCTGTTCGCCTGGCTGAGTCTTCACCTCTCGAGTTGAAATGCAAATGACGTGAACTCACCTCAGCAGAGTTGCAGAAATATTTGGTTTCATACATCTCATTCATGGTGATAACCCCTCGAACATTTTCTGTTTCTACCAGCTGCAACACAAAAAAAAAAAAAAAATATCAGTTCTCAGAGCCGATGAGAAGGACAATCACGTGGTTACTTTCTGAATTAAGACAGTAAAATACATTTTGTAATATATATTTTATTTTTAACTTTTGGGAAAACAGAGCCCGACGTCAAAATAAAAAGTGATTTCCTGATTGTTTCACAGCGGTTACATTCAGCAGGTATAGACACACCCACAGCAACACACCTCAGCTGCCCTCACCACCACCAGACAACCCTGATCCTGTGTGAATGCACGCTAAGGCTCCTGTCTAGAGTCAGTATTTAGTTTGTCTGTTCTGGGCCACTGTAGAAACACAGTGTTTCAACATGGCGGCCTCCATGGAAGAGGACCCGCTCCCACTGTAGAAAATAAAATGAGATTTTTTTATAAATAACAAAAACAAAAATATTCTTATTTGAAAGTGATTATAAGTGCATGAAAACATAGTTATGGATATTATTACATGTCTGCCTTATTCTGAAAATAAATTACACACTGCACCTTTAAACCATCATACAGGAGAAGCTGAAGCTGGACTAGGAACTGTTGTTCTAACACAACAGCTGCTCTAAAGCTGCCCTGTCACCTTTAGTTCAGCTCTGAAGCCATGAATAAATAAATAAACAAACAAACAGATAGCCTGGTATGGTGCTCATGTTGGACAGTCTGACCTGCTTGGTCATGGACCTGAACGGCAGCGCTCCGAGGATCACCGTCCCGTCCACTCGGTCGAACCACCGTCTGGAGGACACCTTCTCCATGATAACGTTGTAGGCTAACGTCGGGTAGAAGAGCAGCCTGGCTAACGCTCCGGACATGACGCAGCTGATTTATTTTTATTAATATTACCACACTTCGTTATTGTACAGAGTGTTTCTGACCTGTCACCGTGCAGCATGAGCCTTTCTATGGATGTTTAAAGTTCCGCCTCCGGAAGGTTGTTCCGGTGAAACAGCAGGACTTCCGGTGTTCCTTCAGAGTAAAAGCCGTGACCTGCACAAAATCTATAATGCAAATTATATTATATTATATTATATTATATTATATTATATTATATTATATATACCTGTATATTATAATTTATTTATCCACTGTTTACATTTAGTCTGTTGTACATAGATATGTATATACTGTCATATCCACCTACCTCATTTGTAGAAATCATATTTATTCCATCACCTGCACCATTGCACTATCATCATTTACCCAGTCTACAAATGTCTATAGATAAATACTCATGTCCATATATATCTATATTTATGCAAATATATACAAATTTTAAATATGTATAGTTATTTTTTATGTTTATGTTTCATGTTTATGTTATGTTTACCTGTCATGTCCCTTGTCTTTTAAACTGTACTTATGTCTATACCTGTATGTACAATTGAGAGCACATTGAACCGGAGTGGATTCTGATATTATAGTTAAAATTCTATGTATTTATTCTATTAAAATATATTTTTCATGCCAAATGTCCAAAACAAAAAGTGACCCAGATTTGACATAGCTACGCCCCATCTACAGGTCCTGGACACAAACACAACACAGTCCAATAATCCTACTGGCCTGTTGACTTTTAATCTGACATCCACTTTAAAAACTTAACTGCAAAAAAATTCAACCAGTGCAATTACAGAAGGAAAAAAGATGGACAGAGAAAAGGATAGAGAAACTTTAAAACAGTGCAAAAATGATGTTGCTCTCTTGCTAAATGTATAAGTAATTAATGAATGTAGCTTTAAACCGTTGTTTTTATGTTCTTAACCCAGTTTGGACTATAGAGCATCGCTCATTTTCCTTGGCAGCATCTTGGTAAAGTCTTTAAAATCAGCTGCAATGTCCAGTTGGGACATTTCTCGCTTCATCTGTGGTTGATAAAGCTACAAGCAGTCGGATTATTAGATAAGAGGTAACAGAAATCCTCACAACTTTTCGCTTTTCAGACCAGTGAAAGGACGGGTATGTAAATAAAACTTTGTGGACTGAAGGCTAACACAGAAAGAATGAAAGCAGCCAGAGGTCTGGTTGTCATATCACATGCTGATAACAGCAGCTCATGTTCATGCTGATGTTTAATCAACAGTGATTAAATTAGAAAAGCTGTTAACGCTTGGTTGTTATAAAAGTTAGTCTGTCATTTCAAGATAACCTCAAATCAACACTGAGTCACTTGTTACAAGATGTTTTTCAGATCTCATTAAAATGTTCAAATTAATGCCTCACTGATTAGTCAGAATCTAGCTGTAGTTTCCAGATGAGCTCATCACAGTCCAGTGAGACCTCCAATCAGAACAATCTGATGACAGTAAGATCAGATCAGTTTTGTCTGTAATCCTGTTTTCTCTGAAGCCTTTTAACTACATTTCTCTTGACTTCTTGAGCTAAAAACACTTGTGTGAAAAGAAGTCAATAACCTGCCATACAAAATATAGTTTGTGATCAATTTTTTTCCATTTTAAAAATCAAAATTTTCTTATTTTAGGGTCTTTAAACAATAAAACAGAGCAGATAAAAGGGCAGGTGTTGGATTGTCAAATTTATCTACAAGGTTGCATCAACATTTACACCAAAATGCTATAAAACAATTACACTTTGTTAATTTCTTGCGGTAGATTTTCAAACTATTCTTGCAGTGAACAGGTTCGTTTCATTTCATTTGACAAGCTGGAGTCTTAAAAAAAAACACAAAATAAAGTGAAGCATAACTGTGAATTTTTAAAAATATAATCAGTCTGTGCTTTTCGTGTGAAAATGCATTTATTATATTTTGACAAGAGTTTCCAAATCAGCCATGATAATGTGCTGAATCTGTGTGACTGAACTCATTTTAACTGTCACGCAGCACCGATATATATATGACACTTCAACTGAGTCCTGTTTAAACTAACATCTTTGCCAAACAGAGCAGATGAAGAGAACAGAAGATATATAGAGAAATATATACACAAATACATACACGTATAAAAACAGATTTGGATGACACAGCGTGTGTGTGTGTGTGTGTGTGTGTAAAGTTACACAATGCGCTGCTGTAGCTTCTCTAAAAAAAGTGCAAAGTATTCATAATACATTTGGCCTGTAACTCCACATTGCATAACTAACTAAGAAAGCGAAAACTTTCTTCTGTTCCTCTTTTTAAAAAATAATGTGCAGTACAAGATGCAGACGACATTCATTACATCTTTATAACTGGCAAAATTTAGAGCCAAAGTAGTGTTAGTTTAACTTACAAACATTTTTTTTCCCCCCTTACAGACAGACAGTGACAGACAAAGGTCAGAAACTGACACGAGATTCTTTGTTTATCACCGACTTAACACTTAATATATTATTACCTTCATTTACATATAAAAGCAGATAGCGGTGAAAGGTAGTGAGATCAGAGCTTCGTTGAAAGGACTATGATATGAAAGCTGGTGCAGCCACCATCAGGGCGGAGAGGTCAAAGGTTGGCGTTGGTGTTGGTGGTGGTGGTGGTGGAGTTCAGGACGTTGTGCTGGACCTTGGCGTCAGAGGCCTTGGACAGGTCTCGCTGTGGAAAACAGGAGCGGACGTTAAGGCCGGTTCCTCGTGCGTGGTGTTGACGATGCGAGGCTCTTAATGGATTATCATTATGAAAAGACACACTGGAGGTTGTTAGCGTGAATCAGAGAGAAGACAATCGCACAGGCGGACTAAAAAGGTTTTAAAACTCTCAGTTCGGGAATCCACCTTTTGTTTGAACACTAAAAAGTCTCATCGGGTTATTTTATGAAGTGTTGTTCCACGCTCTTAATCCTGCATAACTTTAAGCCTTAATATAACCTGAACAGGTGAGTTGTATATAAATTCACCCTCAGTACAGTTGTCATGAACGGGGAAATTAGCTACAGAGACCAAAACTGTTTTTTGTACCAGGCTGTAAACATGTTTATTTCTGCTGTGAAGTCATTGTAACATGGGGACTTATGGAGACTGACTCACTTCTGGAGCCAGCCTCAAGTGGCTGCTCGAGGAATTACCGTTTTTAGAATGAAATAACTGTCACCGTGTTAAGTTTTAAATCTTGTCTCAGTGCTTTGGTGTCTGAGGAGCCCTCAGATTCACAGATCTAAACCGGCATGTCGTATTTAATGTGTCACTGGTACCTGAAGACGCACATGCATGCTTTTAACGTGTAGCGTGTGCCAATCGTGCACGTTCAGGCAAAAGCAGCGTGTTAATTTGCTCTTTAAAAGGGTAATTTCCCCTTTAATTAGAGGCATGCAGCTACAGCGAGTTAAAAAGCGATTAGCCAGAATCACACAAACTCTTAAAATTCCAAACACACCTTGACTGAACAGATTCAGTGTTGACCAAGTCCCTCTACAA
Source organism: Miichthys miiuy (assembly GCA_036365135.1). NCBI lineage: Eukaryota > Metazoa > Chordata > Actinopteri > Sciaenidae > Miichthys > Miichthys miiuy. The sequence continues at coordinate 28,321,698 of CM071603.1, forward strand.
TATAAATTTACAGCATTAGCATTTATACATCCTCTGTAATACACTTTAAATGTGTTACCGGGCAGCAAACGAGGAGAGAGAGAGGCAGAGAAAAATAATTAGAGACAAAAGTGTAAATTACCACAAACTCTGAATATGTGCTGGCAACAGAGGTTATGCTGAAGTTACGCTGTTGACTAGCGGGGATCAGCAACGCACCGCTCAGAGGGGACGCGCCCTTCAGCTGGGCCTCGTTCTCCTTGTTGCAGCCTTGCAGTCGCGGGTGGGGGGGTTTGCCGCCGCCGGGCGTCCGTGCTGCTGGAACCTGGAGGAGACGCGGCGGGAGGGAAAAGGCGTCAGACAAGTGGGAACAACTCTCCTCTTCAACGACACGACACAGCATCAGATGTTAGAGTTACATGGATAAAGAAATAAATGGAGGAAGGAAGGAAGGAAGGGAACCCGCTGCCCGGCAGAGACATAACATTCATTATTCAGCAGTTTAGCCTCTTCTTCATCTAGTTACTTCTTCCATCCTGAAACCGACCTTGTTTGCTGAGAGCGGTGGGCGGGGCACAGGCGAGCGACAGACAGTTCCACCAAAGGCGGAGCGCATGGTGCTGTTAGAGGTGCCGCTAGAAATGCTGGAAGTCGCATTAAACTGATGAGAGAGAGAGAGAGAGAGAGAGAGGGAGACGGAGGGGAGAGGGTTAGTGCCGACAGAGCCGGACGATGAAGTTACATTAAAACAAAAGAGTTTAAACTGACTTCGCCACCTTTCGTGATTTATTTGAGCTTGGAGTGCCGAGCAATCTGCGCTTGGTCGGCGTCCGTACGGCCGTCCCGTACAGCATGTCCTCCTCGGTCTGTTTGCTCTTCTTCAGATGCTGTAAAGAGAAATGTGTCAACACATGACTCAGCAAAAACACACACACACACTAAGCCTTTAATACAACAAGACAGCTTGTTCACCCGCTCTTGTTTCTCCTTCTCTTTCTCTATCCGGTGCAGCTCCCACTGCTCCTCCACGTACTGCAGAAACTTCTGTCCGTTCACAAGAAACTCACGACCCTGTTCACCTTCCCACGCGTCGATCTGTGCTTTTAATTTCTTTTCAAGCTTAAAAAAAACAAACAAAAAAAACAACCAAACACGTGATGATGAGCTGCTGTCAAAAGATATTTTCGGTTTAGAAAATAAACAGGAGGCTTTGGTGCGTTACCTTGGGCAGGCTTTTATGCAGCTCAGATCTCTGCTTCTCCTCTTTGAGAAGATTCCCGCCTCTGTTGGTGAACCTTGTCGGATCTGTGGCTTTTTTCTGTGAACGAGGAAGATGGAAGAGACAGTCTGGCTGGTCAGGTGTGGTTTCAGGAATAATAAAATGCATTAAAGTATAAAAAAACGAAGCTTAGGGTGAACTCACCTCCAGCTCCAGGAAGAGTCTCCAGCTCTCTTCCCACTGGTGAACCCCCTCAAAAAGCTCTTTGTGACCCTCGTAATGCTGCTTCAAGCGCTGGATCTCAGCATCGTGCAGACTCAACAGCTCTTCGGTAAAATCCTCTAAAAAAACAGTCAATAAGAGTCTTTTCTAAACTCTAAAACAGATCTGATTACGACAAACAAGTCGCACGAGAGAACCCACCGCTAAAATATGGTGTGAACGCCTGCCGCTGGTCCGTGCTGAGGAAGCATTTCTCCCAGAACAGGGCGATCTCGGAGCGGATGGCGTCGGTGACGTTGCGGATGTTTAGCAGTTTGAGCTCTTCCAGGCGCTGAACTTCTGCTTGTAACTGAGGAAGAAAAATAAAAGTGTCAACTTGAACAGTCACAGCTGACGACGAACAGCAAAATCAGCAGCAGGCGGGGCCCTCGAGTCTTCTCACCGCTTCCCGGTTCCTCTTCCTGGATGAGACCATGTGTCCGTTGAAGGCCTCCCTCTCCTCCTGAGGGACCTGCAGTCTGTCCCACAGCTGCTGGATCTTCTCTCTGTGGCTCTCGCACGTCGCCTCGTTCTCGGCCTTGCGTTCCTCCAGCTGCAAGTTCGACGCGACACAGAGGAGCATCGGTTAGCAACTGTGCACCACATCCGTCTGAGCTGGTGATAGCGCCGAAAACTCACTACAAGCACTGTCCTACCTGACAGATCAGCAGCTTGAGCGACGTAATATTGTCTCTGGAAAGACAAAAAGAGTCCTCGTCCTCACAGACGACGTCCTTCTCGAAGCTGGTCTCAGGCACGTGGTCCAGCTCCTCCATGTACAGAATGATCTGCTTTTTGAGGTCCATGAACTCAGCATAGCGCCGCGCCTGAAAACAGGAAACCATTTGATCAAAGTACAGATTAAATTGTGTTTATGACAAAAGGAGATCCGATTACAGAAAGGCATCTAGCATTCAGGAATGTCTTTTTATGTCTTCTGCTTCATTTTTTTATCCTGTGACCTGAAAAACTTTCTTCAATAAAAGCTTCTCTCCTGCTGTAAGAAATCTTTCAGCAGCAGCAAATTGTGACGTATCAGATTGCAAAAAAAAAAAAAAACCTGTTCTGGATTCCTGAAAGTGATGAGATTAGAGTCCAAGTGGCCTAAATGTGGTCATGTGAGCTGTCACATGTACCACCCTCTTCTAAATGCAGGAGGATTAACTCACAAATTCCCTCCCAGTGTCTCGTTTCAAAGTGAAACAAAGACAAAAACTATGATCTAAGAGCCGTGTGATGAGAATTTAATTAGAAAAATCACTTGCTGGGTAAAAAGAAAAAATAATTTAACAATATAAAAGTTGAAACAGAGAATCGGCCTCCTCTTAACTATGTTTTTGTTCTTATCCAACTCCTTTTGAAAAGGGTCCATTGAATTTTATCACCCTAGAGGAGTACATAATCCTGTTTAGGTCATCTGACAGAACACAGAAGCACAAACACACATTTTTCTGCAGTCTCTAGCCCTGTCTGGACAGCATAACGTACATCCCTGCAAGAAACACGGCCGTTTTTTCTATTCATGCAGTCAAAATTATCCAAACAGGTGAGACAGAGCGAGCTCCGAACCTTCTCTGCGTTCTGGTTGGCGATGTGCTGTCGGAAGCTCTCCAGCTGCTCCGGCGACGGCACGGAGCTCGGAGCGATGCCGTACGGCATGGAGCACAGGATGTCGCACAGGTCCTGGTCCTGCTCCATCAGCACCTTCAGCTGCTGCATCCGCTGAGTCTTCTCCTTCATGAGAGCCTCGAGCTGGGTGCGGATGTTCTTCTCCTGCTGGAGCATGCTGATACCGCTCTCCTCCTGAATGCACATGCAGAGGAGACAAAACAAAACAAACCAAACCGCGACGTCTATGAATCTGTGAGTTAGTGACTTCACTGTGCTGTTAAACAACATAATACTATTGTTGTTACCTCGAACACGGGCAGCTGAAGTTCCAGGTAGAGCTGCTCCATCTCTGTCCTGCATTGTTGAATGCTGCTTATGAGCCTGTTTTTCAAAGATTCCTCTTCTTTGATCATCATGTCCAGTAAACTCTGGTGGACAAAGGAAAGAAATCAGCATTTTCATTTCTTTCCAGAGTCACTATAAGTCTAGTTTCATCCACAGAGTCACCTATTATACAGTAATAATGGTCCTTGGTGCTGATACAGACGTCAAACATTTGCTGGTTTCAGGCTCAGGAAGTTACAAAGATTTCGATGCTCTTCTTTGTCATACATGATAATAAACTGAACAGCTTTGAAGACGTCACACTGGGCTCTGGGGAATTACACAGGAGGAGCACGTTTCACCATTTCACCGACAAAATGATCAATCAATGATGAAAATAAACGTCAGCTGCAGCCTCCTTGTGAGACGTGAAAAGGTTTTAGAAAAGCACAGACAGTTTGAACAGAAAGATCGCAGACTAAAACTACAGACTGCTGCAGTCCTTCAAAGACAAACCTAACGGACGAATCACCCACACATCCCATCTGTGTGATAATGAGACATTCCTTTGGTAAGAGTCCAGATGCTGATAGCAGTGAAATGAACGCCAAGGAGCAGAGAAGAGGAGATGTGGCAACGTTTTAAACTTTAAACTCTCTTCTCTTGAGACGGACATCCGCCGACATTTCTGAGATCAATCTCAGATCAATCGATTCGAGCCGACAGATGTGGAAGTCTTGAGACCGCTCTCTGAGAATAACAACGGCAGATGCAGTGAATTTCTGAGCTGGACTTAAAAAAATACCTTTTCTACGTGGATTTTGCACCTATATTACAACACAAAAGCTTCCCAGAAAGCTGCTTTCTTAAACAAATCCCGCAATAGGCCGACGTCACCTTTTAATATCAGCCGACAGATATATAAAATGAGCCCATCATAGATATCCCAACGTGTGTGACAGCTTATCCTGCAGAACAGATGTGTCAAAATACTGCTTGTAATCTAGATTTTTCCAGTTTTTCATTATCAAATCATTTTTATCTTGTTACACCAGCAATCATAGCACCCAAAATCTGCAAAAAAACAATCATCGCGTCGTTTTAGACTCTCAAATATGTTTAAATGTTTTAAGTGCATGCCAGCGTACTATAGGCTCATACCAGATCTCAGTAACTTTGTAATTCCAGTCTTTTTAGGCTAACTCTGACACATTTACAGGTGTGTTACATAAACAAACACATTAACAGCAGCTTTGAGAGCTCTGGTTTCAGTCAGGATCTTGTAAATGGACCCAAAACTTTGTCTCTTTGTGTAGTTTCACTCATGATCATTGTGTCCCTCCTCCTCCTCCTCCTCCTCCTCCTGTGTCGAAACCTGTCCACAGGTCAAGTGATAACCTCCCACAGATCGCCATGCATTTGCAGGTGTGGTCACCACCATCACATGCTCTTATCTTAAAAATACACACGCATCTCCTTTGCCTCACCTTGATGTGGTTCTTGACCACATTAGTCCTCTGGAGCCTCTGGTCCTCCGGGATACCGATCTCCTCCCAGATATCCTTCAGATGGCAGAGCGCTTTATTCAGGCAGGACACCGCCTCTGCTGCGAGCACCTCGCTGTACAGCCAAGTGAGAGGCACGGTCAAATATTACATTTAACATTAAAAAAACTAACGTAAACACACAGAATACACTCATGTGGCCGAGCTAACCGACGTTGGCGTTAGTTTAGCTGACACCTGCTAAAGGCTATCGCGTCAAAACGTTATTTTACCTTCCACAAACCGACTTCCAGAGCGACACGTTTTGTCCTTACCTCTTCCTCATCGTTAAATCCCAGAATATGTCGAGTTTAGTCCGTAAAACAGCCTTTTAAAAACAACCGAAACTTGTCAAAAGACAAGCGGAGCGTCGCCTCTCAACCTGCTCTCTCAGCGCTCAGTCCGTTTGTAGGACACAGTTCAAAATACGCGTACAGCGGCCGTTCCGCTCTCTGATTGGCTCCTTCTGAAAGGGTGAGCGTGTTGTGTCAAACCGGCGCAGGCCGCCGTTAAACATATCACACAGAAAGGGAAAGGAAACCGCCCAATGCCAGACGGGAGCTCGTGATGGAAAACAAACGCCACGGTTTCCACGGAGGGTGCGGTGTGTCGGTAGCTAAGCAGCAGTTTGACACTTCACACAACAATGAGGCTGTTGTTAATTTTAGACGGAAGAATTCACAAAACACGAAACAACATGTTAAAAACATTTATTCACTTTATACATGGTTGCAGTTGTTTGGTTTGTATGACACAGACCGTTAGTGACGTAAGTCATTTTCCTGTGTGTAATGTCAGTACTGGAGAGGATGCAGGAATGTGTCTGCAGTTTCTGTCTGTCAGGCTTCATGCATGGTTGTCCAGCAAAGCCTCGAGCAGTCTTGAACTGTTTGTAATGGCAGTCGTTACCACGATGAATTTATAACCTGGGAAAAGAAAGCAGCAATGATTATTTAAATATGAATAAGTGCACTGGAAGTCGACTTTCTTCATGAATATTCTGTGTTTTATGGCGCTGAGCTTTTCTTTGCGTATAATAAAGTGTTACTGCACAGCTAAATTATAGCACGGTGACACTTTTAAAAGAACTAACGTCACATGATTGCCAGGAAATTATGGCACCAAAAAGAGTCGATATGATAAGATATCAGTTATGTAACTGGAAGTGCAAGAATACGACACACGTCATACCATGCAAACCAATATAAACTACACTATTAGTCATTTTAAAACGTGTAATATCTTCAGATAAGGAGCAGTTCAGAATACAGCGAGGCTTCCGTCTGTTAGCAGAAGTGAAACTGAGGTCCAAACAACAGGAAGACCAGTGGATGAGGCGGGGGGGGTTAAAATATTAGCACACACTTAAAAAAGAAAAAAAAACTTCCAGTATTCTCCTGTAACATCGGCACCCAGGCCTCGTTTACCTCTCTCTCTGCCGAGGAAACGTAGGGCCGATATCTCTGAAAAGGTGCAGCCGCCGAGGAACATGACGAGGATGATGCGCTGAGCGTCGCTCTTTGTTTTCGAATCGCCTCCGGTGCTTCCTGATGAGAGAGAAAACCTTCAGCGTTCTGTTTAAACAGTAACAAGGTTACTCAGAGAAATCAGGTTACACAGGCACATCACTCAACACATTCACTTTCCTCTGGAGCAGCCTGGTTACAGTAAAACCTCGACTTTACAACACAAATGTGCCTGAATTTGACCAAAAGTGCTGGAAACCAACTAACTCAGACACGAAGAGGCGACTCTGTGTTTCAGTTTCAGGATTCAGTCACACTTTGATTGAAATTAAACGTGTTATAATACAAAGTCGGCATATCCATGATGTCATTTTGATTAATTGCAACGTTAAATAATGATATCTACGACTCAGTTCTCACTCATTTGAAATGTCAGTTCTTACATAAGAGATATCACAAATGGATTTATACATATCTAAAGTTTAATTCTGATTAATCAAAATTAAATGATCGATCTGTCGGCTTGGAATTGTAAGAATGTAATTTCAGATATTTAGAGTCAGATACTTGAAACACAAGTGAAAATTACATTTGTAATAACTATTATCTATAATGATATCAATAATTAAATCAAAGACATCTGTAAATTAGTTCCGACTAGTCAAAATGTCATTTCTACATATGTAAATATATACTGTAACATGTCATTTCCACTGCTGCCAATCATCCTTACTGATTAAATGTCAAAAGGGCTTACCATAATTAGAAACATATTTATGCACATACATTAAGAAGAAACCAAGGAGGGAAATCTAGCTGAGAAAATCATTTCAGTGCTTTTAACACTGGCTGAACTCAAAAGAATCAAATTATTCAGTTAATGTTCAAATTTATATTAACATCTCCTGATGATCCGACCTGAAACAGCAAATTCGTGTCCGTTTAGCAGCCTGGTGACTTCTTCAAGTCCCGTCCAACCGTCTCGGTCCAGCACCTACAGACGATCACAACATTTTTAAAGTTTAAAGATGACAGTGATGATGACTCACTGATGTCCTACACAGAATCAGAGTCAGAGTCAGCTCCTGTGGAATAAATGAATGTGACCTGCTCGATGAGTTTGCAGCTCAGAGGGACGTACGCGCCGCTGAAGATGTAAGCCATGTCTCGTGGCACACGCAGGTCATATTCTTCATCTGACTTTGGCACCTGTACACAAAATACGATGATACGATTAAGAACATTTTCAGGGCGATGAGGATAAAAAAACATCCTGAGTGGATCTGATGATCATTTACCAGGTTGAGTTTTCTGCTCAGCGCTCTGAAGTTGCTCTTCTTTGCGAGCGAGGAGAAGGCGTCAGTCAGCTTTCCTGGAAAACAAAAACAAAGAATGAAAAAAGCAATAATCAAACAGAGGAGACTGTGATCGTTAGAAGGTTAAAAAAACGGAAATCGAAGGCCGCTTCACCTGCGGTTTTGTCGTTGACCAGTTTGCCCACTTTGCTCTCCATCACGGTCAGTGTTTCACCCGGCTGCTGCTCCACCAGCAGCCCCAACTGCCTCAGGTTGGCGAATGTGAGCAGGTGATCCACACCGTAGCTCTGCAGATAGAAACATGTCGCGACTTTAGACCAGTGGCAATCTTAACTGGGGTGTGTCCCGTCTCTTATTACTTCCTCACTTCGCGAGCCCGTCTGCATCCCTGTACTTTATTTTGGATCTCACCTGCAGATACTGCGCTTTCAAAGAGCGGAAATCTTTTGGCAGGAGTCCTGCGAGAACAGACCGTCGAACAGTTGTTAAAACAGCATTTTGCACGTCTTCATAGAGCAATTATATCAAATAAAACTCACCGTTTTCCGTGATGGACAGAAGGCAAAGCAGCCTCAGACTTTCTATCATGGAGACCTTGAAAAAAAGCATTGAATATATTTTTCAGCATGTTCTGATTGTTATTTCACCTGCTGTGTGTTTAAATGAGCGCACCTGTCTGTTGATGTGCTCCTCTATGAAAGAAATGCATTCGCGGATTTCAAATCCTTCAAGTAACGCTGGAACAGACAAAGATTTGTATCAGTGAAACGACATCAAGGAAAACTGCGTCTAACACATGAACAGCAGAGCAGATTACTCTCACAGTGTTCAGTCTTCAACAGCTCCTGAAAGTCCTGCTTCGTTTTCTTCTTCATTATCGATTCACTGGCGCCGATGTCTGAAAGAGAAGAAGCTGGTCTGAAAATATTTCTTCAACCTGACACGCGGTGAACTGCCGTAAACACTCACGTAGGCTAAGTAGCCGGTGCTCCTGTTTTAACCCTTTCAGCTCCTCCGACACAAACGTCTTCATCTGCTTTATGTCCATCCCCCGACGCTTCTGCAGAATCAATAAAGCAAAACAGTGTCACCTTAGTCACAACGACTGATGAGGGCGATAAACGTTTACTCACATCATAAGCAGTCTGGAGATTCCTGGCTTTCTGACTGAGAAAGCCGAAGACGTTGGAGAAATGCTCGTTTCTGATTTCATTGAAGACCTACGAGACACGTGAGAGTTCAAACCTTTAAATTAAAAAAAAAAATCACATTAAGAAGATCTGCAGCAGACGGTTCTCCTCTAACATCAGCGCTCACCTACCTTGTCCTGAGAGTTCAGCATGACTTTTATGCTTTTGTCCGAGGAGGTAACCTCAGGGCCGAACTCCACGCATCCTGTGGAACAGACGCTGTGATGAGACGACAGATCGACACACGAGCACAAACAGAAAAATCTGCAACCAGCCATCTTTATACAACCGGGAGGTTCAGTATTCATCTTACACCAATCCAAAATATATGCATGGATATGGACAATATGTAAAGCATGGCTCCTGAGAATCTAAAAAATTAGATCGTAAAATCGCGATTTGATTAAATACATAATGTAAATTTTGTCGTTCTCACGTCAAAACAATAACAAAGTATGTAGTTGTGATGTCGTGAAGTAGCGTGGGATCATGGGAGTCGTTGTCTTTGATGTTAAATCTACCTGACATGACTCAGGTGAGGTTTAGTCGCATTCGCTGACTTAATTCTTCAGTCTGACATATTCAGTGTTTCCATGGAAGTTATCGCGTCTAGAAACAAGTAGAGTTTAGGACTCTCCACAGGTTGCTTTGATACCCACCACATTTGATCCTAAATATATCATCCACGAGTCCTTCATAGACAACTTGTGAACACAGAGGAGTGACAAAGTCCACATCTGCAAAGACAACGACAATGTTAGGGAGGACGAAGCAGAGCTCAGCATGCCGTCCCACCGAGACCGAGGACACGTGGCTGCTTCCTACCTCTGTCGATGAGAAAAACCTTTCCTATCTCAGCCTGATGAGTTCTTTGTTCTCCCTCCTCGACCTGCTCCCTCCACGACTCGTACGCCATCTGGTAGCAGACAGACGGACGCAATTAATGTAACAGTTCAGTCCTTAACGGTGAGAATTTCAAGTAGATGTTTTTGGTCTGTGATCATACTGCACCTTTGAGCATCGTCCGATCCCGTAGATCTTTGAGAACGGGCCGTAGAGCGAGTGAAGGAGGTGCAGAGCGCTGCCGGCTGTCCTCACCCACCGCTGGTCTCCCGCCTGTGTTACATAGGATGAAATCATGTATCATGTCTCACTCGTGTAACTTTATCTGAAACCATTAATCATCACTTATTATTATTATTGTATCCCAAATAAATAATTAATCATTTCAGCTCTCGTAATTCACCAGGAAGTTGTCTCTGAAGAATTCGGGCAGCTCCAGACTGATGATGTCGTCGTCCAGCGGAAGAAGGTTGAAAGCCCATTCATCCGTGGTCACATCTGTGAGAAGGTCAACACAACTTCAACACTTTCTTTCACCGACGCCGTAACAAAACGCAAAGAAGAAGAAAAGATGTTTATTTACCTCCAATGATGCCCTGCTCCTCCAACACCGCCTCACACGCGTAGAACTGGACGGCACAGGAGGGTCAGAATAAAGAACATGATTCAAAACAATGTACAGCAGAGTGTGTGCACCATGGCAGAGTCACGTACCTTCTGAGGGGTAAATATGATCTTGTATCTTCTAAATTTTCCTGCTGCTTTGTCTGCATTGGCCACATCTGGAACAAAAAAGGGAGGAAGAATAAAGAATATCGCATGAAATACTCCTGAATTATTAAAGAAAACATTAGTTCTACTCACCACATATCCATTTCACAGTTTGTATTCTTGGCCGGATCAGAAAACAGAGCCTATAAAGGAGAAATGCCACATGTGAGGCAGTCACATTGTGTGTGTGTGTGTGTGTGTAAAATGATATCAGGAGTATGAAGGGTGCAGGACTCACTGATCTGAAGTGCTGATAACAGGTTTGTGTTCCACTTTGTAGAGTTTGTCGACTTCGTGTTGCTGTAAGAGAAAAAAAAAAGGACAAAATCAGCTTTCACTGAGAAGAAGACTCTCTTTGTAGGGACGCCGGAGCAGTTGAGGGTTTACGGGCCTTGCTCAAGGGCACCGTAGCGGTCTGAATGAAGGAGGGACACAAGTTTCTCAATCCCAGAAGAGTGACGGCTGACGAGGTTCACCTTTAGTGTTGACACATTTGCGATGCGGTCCAACGGGCTCATCAAATCTGCCTCGATGAAGAGGTCCTTCTTCCCCGGGAGCTGTGTGACGAAGAGAGGAAGAAGGTCGAAATCTTAGGACAGTCTATCCAACAGCAAACACGCACACACACACACACAGCCTCAATCAGGATGATTTGCATGATTTAAATAAAAAAAGATATACAGACAATACTTAATGTTGGTTTTGGCCTTTTTTTTAATCACAATAAGGAAAATATAGACTATCACAGACTCTGACATCACAGATGAGGTGTGGTCAGATGTGCAACAGCTGTTTCATAACTGCACATAGTCCCTACAATGTAATTAAGTGTAGCAGTATCCATTATTTCTCTGTTTTGATGACTGACAGCTGTGTTTTTAACTGACTTCCTGCATGTATAGCATTCACACACACAGTCCTATGAGTGGTGGTATGTCTGCAGCTGCAGTAGGAGCCTGGTGGCAGCCAGCCAAGCTTCATTGAGCATTAAGGTTAAGACATATTGATCTGTTCCTACCTGTTCCAGCAGGTATATGAGCTGATCTCTGGCCAGCCTTTTCAGCAAAGAGAAGTCAGGGAGCTCCGGGGAGTCTCTCCTCCTGGCACTGTGAGCCATACTGGGCCACCACAAGGACGGGACACTAGTTTACTCATTCACTGCACACATAGATAAAAACATTACACATTAGTACTCTAAAAACTGAACAGACAGAGAGGCTACAACCGACAGAAACACACAGAGGAGACTGAATAATCTGTGCTAGCTGGGTTAGCTAGGTTAGGCTAAAAACACATCGTTATCATGACACGAGTTTTCTAGATTAACACTCGCGTTTAAATGCTGACACTCATGTGGAGATATTACCACGAAATATTAAATAAATAGCATAAATGTAACTGTTAATAAAAGTCAAAACGGCCGTTAAAAAGGCGTTTAGCTTCATATTAGACGCTACCTGCTTCCGTAGCTAAGTACCCGGAAAGAATCGCATCGTCACTTGTTTCCCGTCGGACACACCGTAAAGAGAGGACTGCTCCACTTTACGAGGGGAGACGTTGCAGTCCGTATCACCTGTCAACTGTTCAGGTCGATCTCCGCCGCCATGAATTCAGACGCGGTGTTGTTGTTGGAGACTGTTCACTTCGCCGCGGAGAAACATCGGAACCAGCGGCGTAAAGACACGGAGCAGACGCCGTACATTAATCACCCCGTAGGTAGGAAGGAGTCTGTTTACTTTGCCGTGATTCGTTCAGGTGCTGCTCGTAAAAACCTTCACCTGAGAGAGGACTGAGTCGACAGTGTCGGTGTACATGTTGACATGTTGGTAATGAGAGGCTGTAGCTTAATTATTAACTAAGTTACAACATACCATCTAGTGGTCTAATCGCTGCATTGCAATCTCAACTTCCTTGTGTACAGTCGGTATTTAGTTTGTCTGCTACTGTAGAAACACGGCGTATTAGTGATGGGGAGTTCGGTTCTTTTAGGAGTCAGATCATTTGACTCACCAAGAAGAGTCGACTCTTTTGGGTCCCAAACGGCTCTTCATTTTTACCACTTATGCCTTTCATAATTCAGCGCTGATTTGACTTATGATTTGTATGTGTACACATATATCATGTATATATTCAATACATCCTTTGTACTAAAGCATTCAAGAGTAAAAATTACATTTTCTAATATCAATAAATTGCTGTAGCCAGTTGATTTCATTGTGTTTACAGACTCTTGTAACTCTCTGAAACCGCCCAATGAATGCACTAACATACTTGTATAACCATTCTGCTACACAGAGCAGATAGAAACACCTCTAAAAAGCATAAAAATGTTTTCAAAATTTTTAAAATGGGTCCAAATGCTGCTTCTGTTTTTTCTACTATCACTCAACGGCTCACGTACCGGAGCCGGCTCATTTAGCTGACGCTTTTATCCAAAGCGACTTACAGGGAGCAATTTTTGGGGTTCAGTATCTTGCCCAAGGACACTCCGGCATGCAGACTGGATGGAGGAGGAGCCGGGGATCGAACCATCAACCATCTGATTAGTGGTCGACAGGCATCTACCTCCTAAGCCACAGCTGCCCAAATATATGTTGTTGACAGAGATGGGGAATGACGTGCAGCAAAGGGCCACAAGTTGGATTCAAACCCTGGGCCGCTGCGGCAAGGACTGAGATAGACAGACAGACAGACAGACAGACAGACAGACAGACAGACAGACAGACACTTTATTGATCCCAAAGGAAATTCAAGCATCTAGTAGCAGCATGCAAACATACATTGAACTGACATTAGAATTAACCTATAACACAGTATCCATATGTTATTAATTGTTTTTTTATTTATACTTTTAATATATTTGTATTTATATCAATATTTAAATGTAATTCATTCCTTTATTTTGTTTGCAAACAGATTTTCAGAGTTGTAAGATGCTTTCAACTTAAGCTTTCACAAACTGGTAACATTTTATACCATCACACCTCTTCCTTCATGCTTCATGGTGGGAACCACACATGCAGATACATTGACATTTTCTGGACTGACTGACCTTTATGTCTTAAAGTTATGTTGGTCTGTCGTTTCTCTTCACTCATTTGAGCAGTTCTTGTCATTATATGGATTACTACAGTAGTAGTAAAAGCGCTTGAATGAGAAGGCGTGTCCAAACGTTTGACTGGTACTGTATATCATATATAATCTTGATATTTCTGTTTTTTCAGCAGCTGAAAACAGACTTTCCTCTCTCTGATACTCACAGCTCTGTGTGTGTACTTTTAAGGAGTAGCAAGAATCCTCAGCCATGAAGAAGGCATCACAGATATCGAAGTTTTGCAAGTATGTTACCAATGAGTTACAGTCAAGTTACACTGTCAACTACAGTGTTTGTTGTACATCACTCAGCCCATATTTTGTCTTTGTGTTGCAGGCCGCTCTGCTTCACGACACGGTGGAGGACACAGACACCACCCCCGCAGAGCTTGAAGCAAAGTTTGGACCGATTGTGGCTCGTATCGTTCGGGAGGTGACGGACGATAAAAGCCTGCCCAAACAGGAGAGGAAGCGCCAGCAGGTGGAACACGCGCCTCACTGCAGTCACCAAGCCAAATTGGTCAAACTGGCTGACAAACTGTACAACCTGAGAGACCTGAACCGCTGCACACCTGTCGGTCAGCAACTCTCCCTGTCATTGCTCGTAGTGGAAATACACAAGAACCATTACTTCAGAACATACTTGGTTATCATGCTTTCCCCTCCTCTCGTGTGTGTGTTTGGCAGGTTGGTCGGCCGAGCAGGTCCAGGAGTATTTCGTTTGGGCCTGTGAGGTGGTGAAAGGCCTCAGAGGAGCCAGCTCAACTCTGGAGGAGAAACTGGAAGAGCTGTTCAGACAAAGAGGAGTCCAGCTTTAATAACACGGCCGCGACAGAACAGACTATTCAAATGACAAATAAGATACATCTTCATTTGTAAATTATACAAATAAAGCACTTTTCATATACGATACGTTTGTGTGAGTTTTCATTTGTTTCATTCATAATTTGGTTGTTGAATTGAGGGTGTGAAGGTGTAATGAGTTATTTTAATCTGAAGTGTTTATGAGTATTAGTATTATCTAAGATAAAGCGCTACATAAATGCAATCCATTGTTATTAGTATTATTATAAGTATAATTTAAGTTGCTCTCAATATTACACACAGAATTTACAGGAAGATATATCATACAGCTTCACAGTGGGAACCACACATGCAGATACCATCCATTCACCTTCTCTGCTTCTCACAATGATCTAATGTCCGTTCTTTTGGGTGTTTTTGGGCGGTATTACACTATTGAATTGCAGATTTTTAACATTTAGCTTCAATCTTCTATCAACTCTTTAACTTAAAGTTCATTTCAGAAATAAATTCCACTAATTGTAACCAGTAAAGACCAAATAACACCACACAAAGATGTCATTTTATGTTAATTTGTGTGTGCTTTTACTTTGGTAGGAAATGTCTTTAGGAACAAATCCACTTCCTGTCCGCTCGCTCTTCAGTGGGTTACACTTCCGTCTGACTGAAGCGAGTCGAGCTCATCTTGTCCAAACACTTTATATATTTTTAACTTGAACTCAGCTGATACCGTCGACCGGGCAGTCATGTCTAGTCGCGAAGCCCTCAACATGAAGCTCCCTCCGATCCAGTCCACGGCCGGAGCCGTGCCGGTCCGGAACGAGAAAGGTGAGACACGAAGCAGGCGTGCTAACCTAACCTAGCCTAGCCTGCTAACTTAGCCTAGCCTCGCTGCTAATGTAAGATTATGAGATTATTTACCACTTTATGCCGATTTAATAAAAAATAAGACACTAACATTAGAGAGAGTGAGTTCTTGAAGGCTACGGGAACACGTTAAAGTCCATGTTTAGGATATGAGATGCGACAAACACACACATGAGCGTGTTGTTTGGGTGTCCACACACTTTTGGCCATATGATAGTGGATCATAAGTGCCTCAAAGGTGACAGACAGAGTTTAATCCACTCCTCTCTTTTACACTACTAACAACAAATGCGTCAATAAATACTCTATACAATGTTTACTACATTTGTATATCTATGCAGAGGTATCAGCAGAATGTAATATTACAAACCTGACATCATTGTTGTCTCTGCGTATCCCAGGTGAGCTCTCCATGGAGAAGGTGAAGGTGAAGAGGTACGTGTCAGGTAAACGACCCGACTACGCGCCGATGGAGTCGTCGGACGAGGAAGAAGAGGACTTCCAGTTCGTGAAGAAGGGAAAGGAAATGATGGAGCCGGAGATGGAGCTGGAGGAAGAGGAGGTCTCTGACCCACGTCTCAAACGTCTGCTCAACCGCGTCTCAGAGGACGTGGAGGAGAGGTAAGACACGGCGCTCAAGGTTTGATTTGTGATTTACATTTAGCTGAAGTGCTGATTTCCTTCCCGTGTCTTTGTCCTCAGGCTGGCGAGACACAGACAGATCGCAGAGCCTGAAGTCGTGGCCGAGAGCAGCGAGGACTCTGATGAAGGAACCTGGCACCCAGAGCGAGAGGAGAGCAGCGAGGAAGAAGAGGAGGAAGAGGAAGAAGTGGATGATGAGGTTACTACCTGTACTTCACTTACAAATGTCAGCGTTTCTTTATGTCGAGAGGAGTTTTAACTTTTCTCGTTCTGCGCAGGAAATCGAGAGGAGACGAGCGATGATGAGGCAGCGAGCCGTCGAACGCAAGAATGAGGAGATGGAGGTCATGGAGGTGGAGGAGGAAGGGAAGTCCGGGGAGGAGTCAGAGTCCGAGTCTGAATACGAAGAATACACAGACAGCGAGGACGAAGCAGAGCCGCGACTCAAACCTGTCTTCATTCGCAAGTATGAACCCAAACAACCGCACGTTAAGATTTCTTTGTGCAGTTTACGATTATTTATCTCGTCTGTCTGTCTGCACCACAGAAAGGACAGAGTCACAGTGGCGGAGCGCGAGGCAGAGGAGCAGAGGCAAAGAGAGCTGGAGGCCGAGGCCAAGAAGCAGGCGGAGGAGCGACGTCGCTACACCCTCAAGATCGTGGAGGAGGAGGCGAAGAAGGAGTTTGAGGAGAACCGACGCACGCTGGCCGCTCTGGACGCTTTGGACACAGACGGAGAGAACGAGGAGGAAGAATACGAAGCCTGGAAAGTCCGAGAGCTGAAACGCATCAAGAGGGATCGAGAGGCCAGAGAACAGTGAGTGAACAAAATGAAATGAACTCATCTAACACCGTGCTGTTGTTGAGGATGGTAACGAGCGGTGTTTGTCCTCAGGATGGAGAGGGAGAAGGCTGAAATCGAGAGATTCCACAACTTGACGGAGGAGGAGCGCAGAGCCGAGCTCCGCAACAGCGGCAAAGTCATCACCAACAAAGCCACCAAAGGCAAATACAAGTTCCTCCAGAAGTACTACCACAGAGGAGCCTTCTTCATGGTAAGTCACTGCAGACGCTGTGTCTACGTCACCTGATGTAGCACGTCTGACACATCAGGTCCACGGGAGACGTTTCAGTAGTACTTGTAGATCTCGAGCTGTACCTTTCTGTTACAGGACGGGGAGGATGACGTCTACAAGAGAGATTTCAGCGCGCCGACTCTGGAGGATCACTTCAACAAAACCATCTTACCCAAAGTCATGCAGGTCAGCCGCTTTTACTCATCCTGTGTTTCACCAGAATATCACAGCAACGTCTGATCTATTAACCGCCCGTTACGTCACATCTTAGTGTTGAAGCGAAGTCTTCCTCTTCTGTGATCTGACCTGTCGTGCTTTGTTTTTTTTCCCTCCCCCAAGGTCAAAAACTTTGGTCGGTCTGGACGCACCAAGTACACCCACCTGGTGGACCAGGACACCACGTCGTTCGACTCGGCCTGGGCTCAGGAGAGCGCTCAGAACAGCAAGTTCTTCAAGCAGAAGGCGGCGGGCGTGAGGGACGTGTTCGACAGACCCACGGTGAAGAAGAGGAAGACTTAAGACGTGAAACGGAGACTTCCAACCGCAGCTTTAGAGACTTTGAACTGTTTATCGACGAGGAAGTCGCACCATCATTTAAAAACTTATTTAATGTTGGATGAATGCTGCAGAATATCCCTTTAAGGTGGAGTCAAAGAGAATCCAGCTCACATTTCCTTCTGTATTTGTGGCGATGAACGGGGGATTGTTAATGATGTAATGTCCTGATGATCTGTTAACAGGTCTAACACCCAGATACCTCCTTCACTTTCAAAGCAGGGCGTCACCATGTAATTTTGTAAAAAAATCAGCTTGTAATAACCAATTTCAGACGCTTGTACCCATTTTTTTCTTCCAGATTTGTGAAAGTACAGGTGTCGTAACTTGATTTTTTTTGTGAATAAAACTTGTATTTTCATTTTTAAGAACGTTTCCGCAGAGAGCAGATCGCGTTAATCACAGACACAAAAAGGAGGGAGGTCAACTTTTATTTAAAAAAAAAAAAAAAATGGTAGATTACATCACAAGAATTTAACCGCCGAGTTCAGCCTCATTGTCTCGATGAGCCCTGGTGTGTGTGTGTAAAAAACAAAGTGAAGCAGTCCAGTGTGTAAATGTTTGTTCAGTTGGTCAGAGCCACCAGAGCTTCCACCACGTTCCCCATGTGTTCCCTCAGACTGCGTTCTGCCACGGCCCGTGAGATCTCCATCTCTGACATCTGCACGGCGACAAAGAGACACAACAAGCATATTATTAATAATATGTTTAATTAACTACGCGATTAGATTCAAAACAACCTTCATGTTTTAAAGTCTTGATGTGCATCATCGTACATATTTACACTGACGGTTTGGACCTCCTGATTCCAATGAACACTTATCATACAGGCTTTTTATTATAAGCTGTTAGCAGCAGCAGATTGATGCTTATGATTTTTGGAATAACATGATTGTAGTGTTTCAAAAGCAGATATGTCGTCTTAAATAATAGACAAAAAAAAGTGTGAGTGAAGAACTTACAATTAGTTCTACGTCCTCTTTCTTGATGGTGACTTTGGCCAACTCTTTTTCTCTGAGAACAAAAATGACACAGAACAATCAACCAGCGAGTTTAGAAAAGTTCAGAGGGCACGTCACGTTTGAGATTAAAAATCTGGAGAAGTCCCTCAACCCGCTGCCAACACATGATGTTTGATGTCCTCCCAGCTGACTGCTGTGTAACTACAGGATTATGTATCTAAAATGAGGAGATGACGCGGCTGTGTGTCCACGTGCGAGGCTCGACGCTGATCTCACCTCTCTTGTTTGGCTTTCTGTTCTCGTGACCTTCTGTCGCCAATCACTGACATAGCCTGAAAATAAAGCAGAAATATTTTTATTATGACATATTCACAGTTTCAAAACATCACAACACAAAGACATCCTACAGATAAACCACGGTCAGAGCTGAAACAACAAACTGACTCATCGATAAATCAATCAGCAGAATGAAACTCTTGTTGTCAGCTGACATGTTGTTTTCATGTACACGTTGAAGTTTTGGTCCTACTCCACATCTTGTAGACGTCAGATTTATGTCACTTTGACAGGAAACAGGTAAACACAGGTGTTTCCAATGATTTAACTAATTAGGGTTCAGTTCCATTTAGTGCAGCGGAGACTTTACAGCGAGCACCACAGCAGCGGTCAAATCTGCTTAGGAACCTTCCTAACTGAGTGACCCTGAAGTGTTAACGTAGCCGCCATGATAAGAGCTGTTCAAATTCTCTTAACTGTTAAGGAAAGGAGCTTCAATGCTTCCTTAACGGTCAATAACATTCACCGTCGCATCATGACGTAGTCTAAGTGTAAGTGCAGTCGTCTTCTCCTAACTCCTTATGACCTCTCCTTCACATCTTTCCTTGACTTGGTCACGTTTTCCATGGAGGTCGAGGAAAAGTGGTTAGGAAAGGACTTATTCGACCGTACCCCCTTACTCTGTTTGACCTAAATGGAACGCAGCCTTAATTAGTACCACTGGAAACACCTGTGTTTACTATTAACCAAGACAAAGTGTACTGTAATACTGTTTGGATGTTTCCTTTCCTGTTGTATTTATTTTGTTTGAGTGTGTGTTAAATCACTGTGTTCAGTCCTTGTTGTGTTACATTAAAGCCTGTCACTGACAGTTAGCAGCTACAGTTAGCCACTGAGATAACCGTTGGTTAATCACCAAACAGATAATTCCCGCCTTTTAACACGTAGTCATGGAAACGGCTCATGAATCTATAAGTATAGTTAAAAATGGACCACAGTTCAGCTTCAGCCCACTTTAACGCCTCTCATGGTTAAATGTCAGACGGTGTCAGCCCGGCAGTGGCCGCATGTTCCCCCGGCTAACGTCGTTAGCTCCGGAGCTCTCACCGTTTCTAAGTCCGAGCTGGAGATTTCTTTCTCCTCCGCGTAGTCCGTGACTCTCTCCAGGTCAGCGGCTCCGCTGTCATGTTTGCGGGGCTTCTCCGCCGGTTTCCCGGTGCAGTTTTCTTCGGCTTCCAGGTCCAGATCGACGTCTCCCTCCGCAGCCATGTTTGCTCAAGTAAAGGGGCCGGAACAAAAGAGGAAGGTTCCGGCCGAACGTCGGAGGGAGAAACGGGGTCGCACCGGAAGGGAAAGCACAGTTTAACCCTGTATGGTACACATTATGATAAAATAGACTAAATAAACATAATCTAAAGAAATTTTATTATTTTTATTTTTTGAAGTTTTTGGGCTCTGTTGCATTTTCCATAGTGGTACGTTGTTGCCTCAAAGCAACAGTTGCATTTTAACAAGTTTCCATTATTTAATTAGCAAATAAATTGCATGAAACTATCAGAAATTAAAGGTTTATTCACCTATTAATGTGAATATATGTTTTTCCAGACAGAAAAGGGCCAGGAAATGTTTTCAGACCCTTTTTGTGGCGCAAAATGGCAAAGCTGTTTTCTTTGAAAAAGTCTGCAAAAAAGCCTCCTGAAAGTAATGTGACAAATTAAAGCTTTGTTATCGGTTCCCTATGGTCTTGCATCATTAAAGGGGATGCACTGTGGAGATTTAACAGGCCAAAAATGGGTACCGTAGACATACACAGTACCATCGAAAAATGTATTAAAAATATTTAAATTATGTTTGATTACATGACGTCATTGTACTGTTTAATTAGTGCTACAATGTAACTAAATACATGTACACAAGCACTGTAATTCTGAGGTACTTATACTTTATATAATATTTTATAATATTTCCATTTTATGCCACTTTGCACCAATGTTGAACTTTTTACTTCACTACATTAATTTTACAACATTAATTACTAGTTATTTTGTAGATCCAGATTATTGATACAAAATATAAATCAATAAATGTAATTATTAGACATAATTTAACGGTGCAGTGTGTACGATTTGGGGCCTTTATTTTCAGAATGATTTACAGCGGGAGCGGGTCCTCTTTCATTGAAACACCATGTTTGTACAGACTAAACTAAAGAGTGACTCTGGACGGGGTCCTTAAAGTGTTGTTTCTCCTTTACACTGAGAAGGTGAGGGTGATGTGAGGAGATTGCAATGCAGCAATTAGACCACTAATTTAACTAACTAAACTAAATTCTACACACTGGACCTTTAATACTCTAAAGTAGTTGAAATTAGCTCCATCTTTCCTCGAACAAAACAACATAAACATTAACTTAAAATAAAGTTTCTAGTCTTTCTCTAGTCATTAAGTCGGTGGTTGTGAGTGATCAAGCTTTGTAGCAGGTTGTCTTCAGCTGAGCGTCACTGCTCCAGTTTCACATGATTTGTTCTCCACAAGTCCAGTGTGGGGCGGAAACCTTTCTGTGTGAAGTTTATATGTTCTTCCTGTGTCTGCATGGGTTCACCCTCCCACAGTCCAAAGACATGCAGGTTAAGAGGTTAATCTGTGACTTTAAATTGCCCGTAGGTGTGTGAATGTGATGGTTGTCTGTCTCTATAGCCCTGTGATGAACTGCTGATTCGTGCAGGTTGTGCACAAAGTAGATACACTTCAACTATAAGCAGCCTGGAAGAAAAAGGCTCACTCTGTGCTCCTCGTCATTCTATTCCTGTCTCTTATAAGTGGTTTACTTGTACTCGAATACAATTAGTTACAGATTTCCTGTGTCTCCAGACTTTCTTTTGTGTGCTTGAGCTTTTTCAATCCACCTGCCAATAATCAGATTAAAGGACAGAGAAACCTGCTCTTGCCTTCAGCCCTGAGCACGACTGAAAGCCACATTAGTGCTGTCTGGTTTCCCCCTGGTTCATACTTCGGGAGATGTACGTGGTCGTGAGTCGCTGAAGGAATGGCACCGGGGCCGGAGAGACGCCGCTGCCATCACACCAACCGCTTCATCTTGCTGTATGACTGACGACTGTCTGACGGTTTGGTTGCTGTCATCGTCTCAGGCCTCAGGGGCGTGATGTCTGGACGTTGGCTTGGGGCTCAGGTGAGACGCTGCAGGATGTTGATGTATGGGGAGATGACAGAAGCATGACAGATATCACAAGAATGACAATCTGGAAATATAATATTGTGAAAATATTGTACAAAGCTTTGTAAGACTAAAAAATATGAAATGAAAAGGTAACTCAGTCATATTTCATGGTAAAATCTTTATTTATACTTCATTTTAAAGGAATTTATACAGAATAAAGTAGTATTTTAAATGACAGACTGTTAATTATACAGTAGACTGTCATATTTAATGGCAAAACCTTTATTTTA
This sequence comes from Miichthys miiuy, assembly GCA_036365135.1. Lineage (NCBI taxonomy): Eukaryota > Metazoa > Chordata > Actinopteri > Sciaenidae > Miichthys > Miichthys miiuy. The sequence continues at coordinate 28,343,965 of CM071603.1, forward strand.
TACGGCACTCATGTGATATTTTCTTGTCAATTATATGGCAAAATTAAATGGAAAAAAGTGTTTCTTTTGATGAAAAACTAAAATATAAAAATATATAAAAAACTATGTGTATAAAACTATTTATATGTATAGAAACAATATTTATACAGTAAAATATGGAATAAAATGGCAACCTTAAATGTGAAATCAACCGTACTAATATATCCTTCTTACCATAATATTAGAAAAGTTATACCTTATTTATTTACCGTAAAACAAGTGTGTTATAAAGAGTTTTTAATATTTTATATATTACAAAATACTAAAGCTATTATGCAGATAAATGACATGAGATAAACACATTAAAGGAAAAAACACTTTGATATTTGGTGACACACCATCTTTTAAAAATAAAATAAAATTACTAACTGTAAGAAAAGAGACTTGATGGCCAAAAGTATGTGGACATTCCACATTATGTTGAACATGTCGAGCTCTTCTGGTTTCAGTGTCTTCACCAGATGTTGGACCTGCTGGCCGCGGGGGCGACTTGCTCCCATTCAGCCACAAAACCGTTAGTGAGGTCCAACACTGATGTTGGCTGATCAGGTCTGGCCCTCAGTTGTCGTTCCAGTTCATCTCAAAGGTGTTAGATGGATGTAAGGTGTTAGATGGGGTCGAGCTCAAGGCTCTTCGCAAGAGAGCCACGTCAAACTCTTTGCTCGAATTCCACACCTGACCAGACAGAGGACAGAGAAAATTCACTTCATTTTAAGTGACTTAGGCTGGGAACCACTGTTGTAGGATATCATAGAAGAGTTTGCAGACCAATAAAAACATGAGCCTCTTTCCATTTTTCACCAAACTTCAGCGATGAACAGATGAAATCTTTCTGGACTCGATACGAGCAGGTTGTGTGCTCAGTCATGCCACAGTTATGAATGGGTACATTGTGTTTCTATGCAAAGGACAACTCCTCCTACGTGAGAATCATAAACAACACACAGATTTTTTATTTACCTACATTTAAAGACAGACTTAAACGACTAATTAACACCTATTTTACTAAAAAGAGTCTTGAATATGTAACGAATGGGTCATTTTTCTTGCCGTTTTGTTGTAAACCATCTTGGATTTTAGCCAACTATTATTGCGCAAGCCCGTTGAAACCATAGATTGAGCGCTCTCACTCAAGCGGGCGATTTGCATCCGCTTATTTGCTTTTGTTTGTTCTCTTTGGCACTTCCTCCTCTCCCACAAGGCAACAGCAATTATCCGAGAGTGAAAGGGGCCCCCAGGAATGCTGGGCCGGGCTGCCCCGGACCGCTCAGAGAAACACATGTTTATCACAGGGGACTTAATGGTTTGTAATCCAAAGTGAGTTTAAGGATATGAAAGTTGAAGTTGCAGGGACGTTCTTGGTCACACGATGTATATTTATGTTTATGAGACAAATATCTAAATGCAAAATCACTTATTAACTGTCAACTAAGTACGAACAAGTTGGTTGGATGGTTCACAAAGAGTTCCCCAGCCTTTGGTGGCCAACACTATTTTTCTTTTTACCCCAGGAGGTTGAAATTTGGCATGGAAACCGAGTTAGCTAAGAGCAGGTGTGGCCGTGAATGTGGTCTATCAGCAAAAAGATGCATAAGTTCTGCACAAGATTTTGTGGAAACGTGATGAGCCAAAGGACAGACAGCTGATTAACTGTTCACGTCATGTGTTTATGAGGTTGTGTGTGTGAATTCATGTAGATGCGTACACGGTAGCAGATTATTGTGAGTCTGGGCTTGTTTGAAATGTAAAATGAAGCGGCTGCAGGAAGAAGTGGAAGAGGTTTGATTGTGACCGCTGGTTAAATGAACGGTGGAGGTGTTTCCTGCGCACATGCCTCGTACTCCTCGTTGCTCCTCTGCCTTCATGAGCTCCTCAGGCTAATAATCCTGCAACCGCTGATTTGCTCGAAGGTTCAGAGTGTTTTCATTCACTAACTGGGTTTGTAAGTCCAAGCCTTTAAGCCGAGTCTGAACCAAGCTGACGTTTCCTCTTCTCTGACCTCGTGTTTGTTACTCAGTTCCTCGAAAGTGAACCTGGACAGACTGAAAACATGATATGACAACTCAACTCCTCCGGATGATTTCTGTCTTCACTCTGCAGTTGTTTGACCTGTTGCTTCTTCCTTACCGCTGTCACCAAGTGTTTGCTTATGGTGGGAACTGTTGGGTCTGTGTGAATATTATAAAGAGTACAGTCTAAACCTGCTCCATATGGAAGGTGGTATGAGATAACTTGGTATGATTTGGCTCTATATAAATTAAATTTAATTGAAATTTCTATCTGTTGTCATTTTAAATAGTGTCTTTATAAAAAAAACATATAAAACTAATAATAATTGATGATTTATTAATAAACCTAAACATGCATTGATATGCATCATGTTTTCCTGGTTAATATTATTTGAATCTGTCGGTACAGTGGATTTATTTGATGATTTTGACTGATGCATTAATGTAAAGCAGGATTTTACTGTTGTTGGTTGAGTTGCAGAGCTCATTTTAAACTATTTTAATATATCGGACTTCAACTACTGATTATTTTTTACATGAATCAATCGATTGTGTGTTCTGTTTGTACAAATTAAATTGAAATTAGGCCCAAACCTCAACATTATTATTTAAAATTATTAAAAAAGATACATGTAGTGAAGTAAAAAGTCCAATATTTGTCTCTGAGATGCAGTACAAGTAGAGTATGAATAGAAAGTGGCACGCAAAGTAAAGTAGAAGTACTTTAAATCTGTACTTAAGTACCTGTTGAGCAGTAATCTAAATTCAACAGATCAGACAGAGACGAAGGCTGTGATACACACACACACTCAGTTGTATGTGATAAAGTGTGTTACCAGGTGAGATTCAGCATTCAGCATTTGATTGGACAGTCTCTGGCTCAGCGACGCCGGCCTGTGGCGGCTCAGAGGACGCAGCCGGGTGAAGGTCATCCTGACTGAGAGGAGGGCTGAACGACGACGGGATTATCCCGCCGCTCCGCCCACGACACTAACCCAAATCTAATCTGACTCTCTCCTCATACACTCAGCGCTTTTTATCAGATACCAGACACATCATTTCATTTCACTGCTGCTGTGCCGTACAGAGTGTTTCTACTGCTGCTGAGTCTTTAATAACATCCAAACAGCTTTTACACGTCGATTCTGTTATTCAGTGTTTTAACAGACTAATAACCAGGTTTGTCCAGTCAAAGAGTTAGTTTGTGCACTGATGGAAAGACTTTTATGCGTTTGCACCCAAATTTAGGTAACTTGTGGGCGTAAGTAACATTTAATTACAGACAAATGTGTCACCAAAATTGAACTAACTGAAGAATCATGAGGATTATCACAACTTTTGTCAAACGATTTCACCTAAAAAGCCTGTTTTTAATGTTAGAATTGACAAGTCTCATACCTGAGCTTTTAATATCATCCTCAGCCGGTTTATTCAAGTTTCAAAACATATTTATTCAGTTTTATTGGCGCAGATAAAGGTCAAAACAGAAGAGGCAAAGAGGGAAGGTGTTCAATTAGACTTACAAATCCTATAAAATCTTGTCGATTGGTCCTCCTAATGTCAGACTCTGAACAAACTTAAAGTAACAATGAGAAATATATAAAAGAAGTCACACAGACAGACCTAAATACAAGCAAGGAAACTATTTGCAAACTTTCCAGAGTAGCAGGAAAGCTTTTTAGGATTTGCAAAAGATGACATGTCATGATGTAACCTTGGATGATGACAGTGAATTAAAAGTGAAAATCATTTAAAAGCTAAAATATTAGCGTCATCCCAGCTTTTATTTTATGTCTGATGCATTTTCGGGCTTCCATTAGAGCCCCCTAAAAATCCATCCCCCTGTTTATTGTCATTAAGCTGTGAGGACATCTACTAATGCACCCGGCCTCGGTGGATTCCATCACAGTCCAGTCTGTCCCACTTCGCTTGTTTCTGGGTCGTAATGCAGTCATTATAACTTGGTAGGATTATGGACGTGGTCTCTTTACTCAGTCTCAGACTTGGGTGAGGTCTTCTGTAGAGGGGGTCTGTAGGGTGGGAGGCTGTGAGGTGTCAGACATCAGGGGTAATTGATTTATTGTGTAAATCTGGATTAAACATGAGTATTACCCAATCCCATCGTACTGTGAGTGTGTGCAGCGGTGGGGGAAGGGATGGGAGGGACAGATGGGACTGACACATGGTCCCTGTCGACCTCCTCCTCCTCCTCCTCCTCCTTGTCCTCCTCCTCCTCCTCCTCCTCACACACTCTCTGCCTAATCTGACCGGGTAGGACAGGGGGAGGATGGGGGAGGGCACCGGGCATTCGCCACCACCTCTCCCTCTTTTCTGGCAGCACCCAACACAGCCGCAGAGCCAAAGCAGGCAGGATATGGGCAAAAAAACAAGTTATTCCCCAGTGAGGCTGGACTGAGAGCAGCTGAACCGGTGCTCATGCTGAGGCTCTCGGCTGCAGGGAGCCCAGCACTAGAACTAGATCTACGGCTAATCCAGCATAAGGAGCGTGTGTGGGAACAACCTGCTGGACTTCTACTACTGGGTTTTACTTTTTATTTTCTAAACAGGCCAGTTAAGAAAGAGGAAGTTGTGTTCTGGCTTCCTCTTTGAGGATGTGAGGATGCCATCTTTGCAGGCACTCTGAGGAAAGCAGTTGCTGGAAGTTCATGGCCAAATGTAAGATCTCGGTGTCCGAGGAAAAACCGTTCAGACGCACAATGTCGGCCGGTCAGGGGATGAACCGCAGCGGCGTCTACAACTACTTCCTCAACATGGTGGCCTATCAGGTGAGAGCTGACAGCAGCACAGGAGGCAGTGACAGCAGCTGGAGGTGGAGTTTTTTTTAGAGTTTGTTCAGGGTCAGTTTAGTCTTGACTGTACGATAAAGTGCATTTTTATCAGTAGATTAATATTTATTAACGTCGGAAGAAGTATTCAGAAGTTAAAGTAGCAGTAACACAGTGTAAAAGTTCTTGTCCTGCTCTCAAACTTTAACTTAAATAAAAGAAAATTAGACCCAAAGTATCAAAAGTTGAAGTACTTGTTGTGCAGAATGGCTCCTTTCAGTATGTATTATATTGTTGTGTTGGAGCTACAGCGTGCATGTGTTCATGGTGATGAAAGAACAGGTCATCCAGTGCAACAGCATGGCTCACTGATTTGTCTTTTTGGACAACTATGGAGCTCTGTGGCACAGACGAAGAAGATGTTTCAGGGTTGCTGCACTGGCTGCACTCGTGGTGTGGTGGGATGGACGGTCAGTCAGTGGGTCCATCACTTTGGACCACACAAAATTCTCTTACTGACGTTGGTGATCCCCTGACCTTTTCTTCCAGCACCACCATGACGTTCACACTTGATTGATGTGATGTGAACATGATTTTCAGATGGATTGCCATGAAATTTGGTTCAGATTTTTCCCATGTTCCCCCCCGGGATGAATTATAGTAACTTCTGGTAATCCTGTGAATTTCCATGTAGTGTGCCATCATCAGGTCAAAGCTCAGCGGTGAGCCACGGCAGCTGGGGGATGGAATGAATGAATGAAAAGATAAAAACAACTGCTGGTTTATTTTAACAGCAAAAAAAAAAAAAGATGAACTTGTTTTTGTGCCACTGTTACACCGCGTTTTAAAATGAATTTGATAAACCGTTATCACAAAGAGAAAACAAGAAGTAAACAAACTAAACCTCTCTGCTTCCTCTCGGTCAGGTCGCGTAACGACGATGTCTTTAAAGAAAATGAGAAGAGAATCACAGGAAACGAGGAGAAGTGCTGTTACCTTGTAATCTATTACTCGTGTTATCGACTCACTCTGTGTGTCTGATAGTTTTGGGGAAGGTGGGTCCAGGCAGCCGGAGCCTCGGTCACTAAGTCTAGATTTCAGGACCACCAGAAGGTCTCGGTCAGTAGACCTCAAAGGTTTCACGGAGGTCAGGGGACACATAAGTCATATAAGTATAAATTTATAGTGGGGCCAGATCGAGTAGTTCTTTATAGGTGATTAAATGAAAGTTATTTAATGAGCTGTCACATTGTGTTGTGGCAGAATGCGAACTGAATACATTTAGGTGGCTTAAACTAAAAATCAATGTAAAAGATGACACTGATATTAATAATATTGACAATGTTAGGGGCATTAAATATAAGGAGAAGAAGAATCAAAACATGAAAACTAAATTCAAATAGAAGTTTGACTTTTTACAAAACTACAGTTATTTTAAATTAAATAAACTGAATTCCTGTTTCAACCCCAAATTTACCGACTTTTAAAATCAATAACTAAAACATTACAAATCATACGATATTGATATATATCGAAGTGCCTGCTGTATATGGTGAAAGGTAAAGGTAGATGACTGGTGCATTATGTGATTTATGCAGGATTAGCTCTCTGATTAGCGCCTGGGAATCTCTAATCACGCACAAACACCTGGAGTGAGTCCTGCTCCTGCACATTTCTGAATTCAACCAACACAATTAAGCACAACACTTTATCATCAGACCCAACCCTCTGCTGTCTGGCCTATATTTTCCGTATTATTTGGACTTGTAGCTATTTTTTAATCACAGTGATTATTCTGTGTTTATACCAGATTTGAGCCCGCTCGCTTGCTGCAACAACTTCACTCTGTGACTATTAATCCTGTATTATAAACCTTCAACTAGGCCAGACGACAGACAGACAGACAGACGTGCAGTGGTTAGTGCAGCCATAAAACACCTGGCTGCTTTTTTTTTATTGTGACAAACTTTTAGCACAAAAACTGGTTTGTTCAGTCTGCGAAACGTAGGATTAAAATGTATTTGTGTACTATAAATGGGAGATAAATAATGTTGATTAGACTGAAAAGAGGGCATCTCTAAACTTTAAGGTTCAATCATCAGTGAGATTAAAAAAATATACAAATTAAACATTTGTCAAGATTGTGCATGCAACAAAATGTCATGTATTTCATCTTTTTAAGTCCTGCATGAATGACGTTCAGATCAGAAAGTAGGTCGTTGTGCTTCTCTTTGTTGAAGGCTGACATGACACCTGTCATGGACAAGTCTTTATGAATGTTTATGACTGTTGTCACTAAGTTATGTCACTTTTAATGCAAAGTTGACATTGTGTGAGATGTCTTGATAATGCAGTGCAGTACAGAGCCTCATCAACAAGGCCTCTGTTACTGACTTTCACCCTCCGCTCCCTACAAGTTACGTTAACGTAAGGTGTGCTGACTCTATGTGGTGCATTAACGGACAGCTTCTAATAACCTTCGTCTTAAGAAATCTTCGTTTGCACACTGCCCACTAAATACTTGCACATTGTGCAGCTCTTTTCAGTACTACTACAGCTCTAGCACTTGATTTTTATCTTCCTTATATATATATATATATATTTTTTTTTTTTACTTAATGTGTTTTATGCACCAAAACAACAAGAGAAATTAGTGTTACTAACTACAGTACATTTACAGAAAATAGATCACACGAAACAAATAACAGTAAAAGAAGAATGAAAACATAAAAAACCAGAAGAAAGAAATTTTATTTAATGGCAAGAAAAGTACAATAAAACCAGAAGAAACATGTTAAATGTGTAATAAGTAATATATGTGTGTGAACCTGCCTACATTTTTGAGATCTGGGATCACAAACAACGAGCTGCTGGATGTTCTGACGTGTTGCATCAGCGTGAGCAGTCAGCTGCCAATTTTTTTGACAAACTGTCCCTTTGATCACGTTTCATCTGTTACAGAATCAAATCATTTTTGAGCTACTGTACACGATTAAAGATCTATTTTTATTGCAGTCTTCCCTCCGGGCGAGAATATGCTGGTTAATCCTCTCTGCATTATCCATCAGATTATGACTCGCACGTGATGAGTGATAATATATCTGGATTCACATCCATAAACACGGTGCAGTGTGCAGACAGTAACTCTCACTACATGCTGCAAGAATGACTGTCTGAAACCATTTCCCCCGTCTCATGCATCGTGTTGTGGCTCTGATCTTGCAGACAGGCCTCCAGACTGTAATCTGCAGAGTTTGCAGAAGCATCAGACAGATGTGCGTGCAGGTTTTCGCCTCCTTAGTTACTTAGTTCAGGATCAGCGGTGATAGCGGCTCACGTCCAGCCGTCCGCAGCCCTGATTTAGCAGAATCAGAACCAGAGAGATGCTGTTGCACTCATTAGATTAATCTGCCGCCAACCAACTCGCTGCCAAACGCTCTGTTAGCGTTAAGTTGTCTGACACACTGACCTCCAAAGTCTGCAGCTTGAGTTTGAGATTCTGCGCCCAGTGCATGAACCGTCAACATTTCTTTGCCTCTCCTCTCCTCAGATATGTTGTTGCTGTGGACCGGCTCCCTGCTCGCTCTGCTGTGCCTTCTGTCCTCCGGTCAAATCCTCCACCAGCACGCGGGTCATGTACACCCTCTTCCACATCATGAGCTGTGCCGTCTCCTGCCTCATGCTGTCCCGCACCGTCTCCGAGCTCGTCAGGGAAAATGTGAGTCATGTTCGTAGACTGGTGAAGTCTAACGGGACAGAACAAGAGACCTATGTAATCATTCTGCACAAAGGTCATGACACAAATAACTATCTAAGAACACAACTGGAGTATGCATGGAGCAGAAAATGCTCACGAGGCCTTAAAGTTCAGCTCTGCAGTTCAAGATGGTTTGCAAGCTGAGATGCAAAGACCTGTTTCTTTCAGCAGACAGAGAGGCACACATACATGGATGCATGGTAAGGTGTGTGTGTCTGTGTGTGTTCCAGGTGCCTTTCTTTAACATGGTGTGTGACCAGGCGCATGGTGGAGGCCACTGCGAGATGCTCGTGGGCTACTCTGCAGTCTACAGAGTCTGCTTTGGCACGTCCTGTTTCTACCTGATGATGGCGATCTTCCTCATAGACGTGAAGTCCAGTCAGGACTTCAGAGCGCTCATACACAACGGGTCAGTTCACCTCAAACATCTTCTAATGTTCGCTCATTAGAGGACATCAAGTCTCTTGAAATAAGCACATCTTTAAATACTTCTCCACAGTCTGTAAGCGTTTTGTCTCTCTGCTAACCTGATCTGGCCCCCGCTGCTCTATTTAAAGCTCTTTATTGTCACACTTTCCATTGCAGCGCAGTAGATTAGAGGCGGTGACGTAGCTCAGATTAGGATTTGCCAGGTTGGATTGCTCCTCTGGGGTATAAATCTACTAACAAGAGTCTCACTGGTGCCGCAGTGAAAGGCTTCAGGGTCTCTGGCAAAGGTTACAGGTCTTAATGGTCTGTAATAGGGGGCCAGGGATTGACCCAGTGTCTTGCTGAGACCTTGTACGTCCTCTTAAAGACCAGACCAGACATGCAGTCTGTAATTCTTTTATCATTGCTGGTGTGTAGTGTCAGATAGCCAACCCAGTATGGTATGCTGGCTTGTTTGCATTTCTTTCCACCAATCCCAATTGTCTTGGGAAGCACTAAGGCCAGCATGCTGCGACAGTGTCCCTGCAGTCGGCCAATGGCAGGCTTATTCCCACAGCCATTCCCTACTTCCTGTGAGCCAGACTACATACTGTACATCACTGAAGAGTTATGCCTGTACGTAGTTATGTATGTCTGTATTTCTTAGCCGATACTCACAGTTAGTCCAACCAACAGAGATCATCCAAAGCAGTCGATGTGTAGCTTTTTTACAAACATTACAGAGCTGCAACAAGTTTATAAAAAATTCTGTTATCACACAAAATGAACGATCCTTTTTATTTCCCCTGTGTTGTCTCTCCGTGTGCCGATCCAGCTTCTGGTTCCTGAAGTTAATCACGCTGCTCGGGATGTGCACCGCTGCCTTCTTCATCCCAACAGAGTCCTTCCTCCATGGTGAGAAACTCTCCCCTGTCAGCCTGCAGCGTTGTGATGATGATGATGATGATGATGTTAGTGCACCTCCTTCTGCATCCTTCTAGAGGGCAGCAGAGACCTTCTCCTGAACACACACACACACACCTCACATTGACTCAACCTGTGTGTGAATTATTGGACCATAAATCTCGGCTGGTTAATTTCTCTTTGTCTGGGAACAATAAATCTGATGGTGATACACGGCTGATATCAGAGCTGCTTCGTGATTTACGGCCTGCTCTCTTGCTTTTCTTTCCCTCTGTTTGCCTTTCCTACCTAACTTCCCTGAAATAAATCAAACTATATGGATCATGCTTCTTCTTTTTTTCCCCCCTCCCCTCTCTCTCTCTCTCTGTCTCTCTCTCTGTCTCTCAGCTTGGCATTATGTTGGTGTGGTGGGAGGATTTGCCTTCATCCTCATCCAACTCATCCTCATCACGGCTTTTGCACACACCTGGAACAAGAACTGGTGAGTCAGAGGGTCATATAATATATGACAGTATTGTATATGTATATATTTTATTAGATAGAGTTTATGTATATGTAATATATTGTAAGAGGGATATAAATCATTATATAAGACATTTCTCTATCTAAAATATGCATATTTGAATCATATGACCAAAAGTAAGTGGACAGACGTCTGTCTGCTCTGCTCTGACCTCAATCCCATCCAACACCTTTGGGAAGTGAGACAGAACTTATTACCAGCACCAGTGTTGGACCTCATTACCGCTCCTGTGGCTGACTGGGAGCAAATCTCTGCAGCCGAGGTTTCCAACATCTGGCGGGACGACTGAAACCAGAAGTGTGGCGGCTGTTATAATAATAGAATGCACATAGTTTTAAAATGACGTATTTTATAATCACATATGGGCGTAATGTTTGGGTGTCCACGTATTTTTGGCCTTTTTACTTGATGTAATCACATTGATACAAAAAAAAAAAAAAAATTCCAACGATGCCATAAAGCAGTCTTTGTCCACAGCGGTTCAAGATAAATCTAAAAAGGACTCACAAGAAAAACATTATTCCACAAAATTTATTTTTTCAGACTTCATTCTAATCTCCAACATGTGATTTGTTGGATACTTTCAGTTATTCACATAAAAAAAAGGGGAAACTTTTAGCTGAGGCTAGATAAATGCAGTGATGACAGGTCCAAAGTGGACATTGCTTTAATTTAAAGGTGCTGTAGCGGCCGCTATCCATTAAAAAAAGGCTGCTAAGAGGCTGTGACGGGTTAAATCCAAAGAAGAAATCCACAGTCACGTTGGATAAGTTTTATGATGTTTATTAACGAAAGAATAACAACAACGTAACTAAACTAGACAAAACTACAGGATATGACACGGTCAACGGAAAATATTGGAGCCACACTAGACTCAAGCTAGATACAACTCAAGTTTTGGCTCCTACAGGTCCAGTGTGTAAGATTTAGCGGGCTCTACAGTAGCCCACAACGGACAAACTAAACACTAGATTGGGCTTTTTGGTGGCCACCATGGTTTCTTCTTCATGCTTGGAGCTAGAGGTTGAGGCGAGGGGATTGCAATCAGCTACCACACAGCTAGATGCCACTAAATCCTACATACTGGTCCTTAAATGGGTCACTACCTCCAAAATGGTTGGAGCTCTTTGATATAATTAAGGAAGTCTGTTACTGGTACGTGTCATGTCAGCGCTGCCCAATGAAACCAAACCTGGACGAGCCAGTGACCTTTAGAAAGTACTACTTACTTCATAGACTGAATAATCCATAAGCGTGTCCTGGTGGTGCCAACCGTGAAGTATGACGTCCAGCGTTCGTGTCCAGCTCTAGTCTGTTTTCGTGTTGACATGTCAGTTCTCACAGGACAGTACTGTGTTATCCAAGGTCCCTCTTACATACAGTATATACATTCAGACTCCAGCCTGGTTCACATCTGGAGAAGAAGAGCGCGTCTCTTCTTCTTCGACACTGGTGATGATGGATTCATCTTCTGTCCGGCAGAGCTGTGTAAATCATACAGACAGACTCCAGCCACATCTGTCCGGTCCGTCCACACATCTGGAACCATGTTTCTCTTTCATTTAGTTTATGGTTTATGTTTTTGTTTGCTTGGTTGCAGTTTGCCTCTGGATGGTCATTATTATATATTATATTCATATATATATATTTTATATTATACATGTTTTAATTCACTTCAGTCGAGGACACTTTAAAGAAAGAACAAAATGGTTTTACAATCAGATTTAAAGGTTCTGATGGGATCATTTAACCCATTACATATACATACAACATTTAAATGAAGAATTATCATCATAGATTGATTTGATAACCATTTTCTCAATTTCATTTTGTCCATAAAATGTTAAAAATAACGAAAAACAGCCATTCTAATTACCCACAACACACAGGTGACGTCTTCAAATGTCGCGTTTAGAAATTTGTGAAGCAATTATTTGAAGTTTTTTTGCTTTAAAAAAAATGAAAAACAAACAATTAATTGACCAATTACTTAATCAACTAATCATTGCAGGTGTAATCTTTTTATAAAAAGTCAACAAGCCCACAGAGAAGGAGGAGTTTGGGATGTTGGAGGGAGCTGTGGCATGAAGGTATCAGTCTCAGGTTAAATGGCCTCACTGTTCACCTGCTTGGACGTGATTGGATGTTCCCAGTCAGCTGGTAGCCGCCTAGCTTATGAATGAGCCACTGATGGTGAAGCAGGAGTGACACAGCTGATGCTAATTATTCTTTATTTGCTTGTTCATTCTTCCTTCATTGTTTATTGCTTTGTTTGTTTGTCTTTACGTTTACTCCGTCTTCTCCGTCACGTCCTCATTCACCCGTCGCCTGACAACCAAGCTCGTCCCAGATGTTATTTATTGTGTCCAGCTGTTGCTGTTGTGCTGTCAGTCACTCGGCCACCTTTTGAACTCTGCTGTGACATGGCAGAGCGGTGGCTACAACGGCTAAGAGGATTTATTCATTTAGGCTCTTCTCCAAAGCAAACACACACACACACACACATAAAAATCCTCTTGTTGCCTTCGCAGTGACAGGGAAGTTGATCAAACAGTGAGAAAGAGATAAACCTGACTGCAGTGTTGTAGTCAGGACCAACTAAACCGAGACCAAGTCAAGACCAAGACCGGAGTGTATCAAGACAGAGACAAGACCAAGACTTTGAGGGGTCGAGACCGAGTCGAGACAAAGAGCAGTGACAGTATATAGCATACGTAGGTAGTTCATATTCATGAAAATTCTATGGGTGTAGGTTGCTACATTGAGTCACCTCATTAAGCGACGCCTTGCAGCATTTACAAACTGCTGTGCGTTCTCTCAGACGCTGCTTTGCAGATGAACTCTTCGTGGTTTTTATTCCAGAAGATTTGACTGATGTCTTCTCCCAGACAGTTGAATAAATCAGAATTGTGGTCTTGACCAGTCTTGAACTAAAATCCAGAGTCCTCTTTGTCTGAGACCGAGACGAAACCGTGTAAAGATACGGCCTTCAAAAAAAAAGTAGTCTGGTCTCGAGTACATCAGCATAAAACAACATAAATCAGCTGAACCTTGTGACTTAGATTTATGGCAACATTAATCCAAGCAAATAATCTAAATCTTCTCCGCGACGTGCAGCATCTGAGTTCATATCTGTGCAGGATGGATGTGAAGCTCCTTCTCCGTCCTCTTTGTCGCTCTCAGGTTGACCGAGCAGCAGAGAACAAGCGTTGGTATCTGGCAGTGATGTGCGCCACCCTCTTCTTCTACACCATCGCCACCATGGCCTTCACCTTCATGTACAAGTACTACACACACCCCATCGCCTGCCAATTCAACAAGGCCCTGCTGTGGATCAACCTGGGACTGTGCAGCGTCATGTCCTTCATTGCCGTGACGCCGTGCGTGAAGCAGAGTGAGTCGATGAAACACACACACACACACACACACACACTCTGTGTGTCTGTCGTCGATTTTCTGCTGTGAAATAACACTTAGTCCATCTCCAGCTATGCAAACATCCCCCTGTTGAAACGGGTGTTGCTGCAGATAATAATAATTAGATGTAAGGTAATATTATCTGTTTCTCCCTTTAAAAACAGAATGCTGACTTCAGGCCTGCGTCGCCTGCACACGTCTGGGTTTTATGATTAAAACAAACAGCTGCTTACAGAGCTGGAAGTTACTCCGGACATTTATTCAAGTATCTCCATGTACAGTGTGAGGTGTTGGCTGAGATGCTGGTTAGATTTCGCCTTCATAAACTGTACGTGGCTGTTGCCGGGTAAAAGAAAAATCTGCAAATGTAAACTTGCTCAAGAAGAAGAAGAAGAAGAAAAGTCAGACTTGTTTCAGCTTGAAGACGCCGTTCATTTTAAACATGAGGTGAATTTAAAGTTCAGAACTCATTCTTGACCTCAGAAGCAGCAGGTCTAAAACGTTTAATTAGATCACGTTGTCTTCATTAAGCAGACAGATTTTGTCATGTTTGGGGCAATTTTCTCGACCTGGAGAAGAGCTGCAGTTGTTCTGACGACATAAAAATACCCAAAATTGGACATCAGGTTTCAACATAGACACACACACACACACACGTGTGCATCATGTTTTTGTACTTGCAGTGTTTCTGTGCGAACATTTTGTCTAAATGCAACACGTGTTCTCAGATTGGCGAAGATGTTTCTTCATTTGCTTGTTTTTTTTCTTGAGTTGTCTCAAGGCCGCCGTGCTATAGGGCGAAAGATATATTTTCCATCAGCTTCAGCTTTTCATACTAACTCATTAAAGCTTGTCGGTTTCAGTTTTGACCGATTTACAATGAAAATGACTCAAAATAACGACCTTCATCAGCAGTTTAACTTTTTGTGTTCATACATTTTCTGACCTAATAATACTTGTTTGTTGTGGATTAAAATATGTCTTCACTGCAGTATGTCCATTTATAGTAATGTAAATGATTTGCGTTTGTTCTCCACCAATGTGAAGTGTGTGTGTGTGTTGCATGTATTCTGACCCTGACTCTCCCCTCTTCTGTCCCTGCAGAGCAGCCTCGGTCGGGACTCTTGCAAGCCTCCATCATCAGCTGTTACGTCATGTACCTCACTTTCTCTGCGCTGTCCAGCCGCCCGCCGGAGAAAGGTAACGCTAACCAAGCAGACACAGAGCAGAAGCACGGTGGCAGATCTCTGCAAGCGCCGCTGAGGCTCTGTTTCCATATTAACGCTGACACAGAGTACACTTTTTGGAGATTTTCAAGGTTTTCTATCTGTCGATTAAAAGAGAAACATATGGTGCAGGAACTGAAGGAGAACAGCACTTGTTGACCTGTTAATGATGACTTTTTTGATTGCAAGTGAAGGTTGTTTTCCTTTCTTTAAAATCGCATTAGCATCTTTCAGCTCATTGTTTTACAGCCCACAGCTTTTGGTTTACTCTCACTGCTTTTTTTCAGTGTTATTTCCAGACTCAGTGGAAAAGCTCTGATGAAACCATTATACGTTACCTCCCCAGTGCAGACAAAGTTAACAACTAGCCACTGAACATAGTGGAGCATGTAGCAGGTCGAGGAGCTGGCGGAGGCTAACCTGACTGCACCAGAAGTCTGAAAAGTGTTTGGAAAAGGGCAGTCGCTTTCAAAAAAAATACGTGCGAGGTGATTGGACGAACCATCCGTATGTCACCGTTTATCACAGGCGGACTTCAACCAATCAGATAAACAAACCATATAACTCTTACTGAAGCCAGTCAGACATCTTTCCATCGAGAAAAGACTCCAGTGCCGTTCTTTGCTCTTTGTTCAATGAAGACATACTCACTGGTTCTGATATAACTGATGCTAACAGCATCTTCAGACACACACCTAGCGTTAAAGCATACCTGTACTCAGTGGTTGCCTCACAGGACACTTATTGGTCCATAACCACCGTGGTTCAAACACAACTGCACACAGCCAAAAAGAGTTAGACGACTCTAAATAAATGCTAATGTTTCTGTTGGATGCATCAGTAGTCAAGTGCTTGCTAACATGTTAATAATATTGTGTATACAGCTTGTTGTGCTGCCCCAAGTGGCCAACCATTGCAAGTTTAAAACTGTATTCATCTCCTCCACACCTTGTGTGTTTAGAGCCTTCGGATGTACAAATGTTCCATCGTTATTGTCATGTTGGAAAGAAATATGAACAGTGGACGTGTTCATACAGTGGATGTCGACTATATTTCAGTTCTGAAACAGCAAATTTTAGCCACAAGAGCAACAATTTAAGGACAAATTGAAATGAATTGTCAGTCCACCGTGGATAGTGTTTCCCTGCTGAGCTGCAATGAAGATACAGTAACACAAAGAACAAAACTAATACTGAAAATAGCTTTAGCTCATTTGCTTGGACTTTGCTCCATGTCTCTTACTAATAGGACTGATTTTTTTTTTAATTTGTACATACAGACAGGTGAATACTGTATCAGACTTGATATTTTCACCGCTCGATAAAAGCCTCTTATTGCGAAATTTATCAGAATTTGTTTGTTTGCGCCTCATCATGCCGTCCGACTTTGACTTGATGCCGAAGAGCCCACACACGTATCGTAAAAATCCTCCATAATTTGCCTTTACTCTCCTCATTATGACTCACCTGTTGGCTCCAGGTAAAACAAAGAGCCTTCACATGACTGAGACATTAGCGCAGAGGCTTGTCAGAGGCCCCTCTGTCTTATCCGGGGTTTACATCTTAATGGCACACATGCAAATATAGACATACATACACGCACACACACACACACACGCAGATAATCTGGGATGAGATGTGCTCTGACATGCTGCCTGCTGGGCTGGTGGCCTGTGGTGAGGGCAGACTGAAGGATATTTGTTTCACATTCCTCATGGATCCATTGACAACATAATAACAGAGGAATACAGCCTGGCAGCATCATTACACATGTTCAGTACGTTGTTTAGATCTGCTGGTAAAGAGCGATTTGTCTGCGTGTTTTATTCAGCTGGAGTAAGGTCGGATAACACCGGAGGTTTAAAAGGAAGAAACACGACAGAAAAAGCTGTTTGTGGTGGTTGTGTATTGTCTGTTGGGGTATTTTCCTGATTCTTGTAGATACTTTAACTGGTCAAACGTAGATTGCGTTGATAGATATTTCTACCTGCCTCAACAGTTGATTTGTCAGGTGTTGGTGTCATTCATTCATTCAGATTTAAAGAGGGACAGCCACTTTCTGCAGACAGCATTTTGCAATATTGAACTATCACGAAGAGGCAAAGAGACGAGACAAATGACCAAAATGTAAAGCAGTTACAGTACAGGTCGGGTTTTGAGTAATGTGTTTAACTAATAGCAAGTAAACGGCCTTTTCAATCAACTACTGTATCTAAATGAAGAATATTTTAGAGATCTTAGAGGTCATAAACCCAAAACATAGCTACATAGCTTAGCTCAGACAATTTTAGGCCTCATTTTAGGGCGTAGGAGTGAAAACAAGTCATAATCAACATTTGATATTATCATTACAGAAAGAATTACAGATTTTTAGGTGTTTTATTGTCTCATCGCATCATACAGCTGCCATAAATGGAGGGTATGTCCCTGTACCATCATTCACTTCTCCTCTGTCTGTTTATCTACATCCTTGACATGTTCCAAACACTTAAAACATGACTGAATGCACCGTTTCTTCATTGTGGTTTCATCATGCTCAAAGCTGTGAAGGTCCACTGAAGCAGCGTATTTTGTGCTTTGTGATTAGAGCCGGTTCAATCAAGTCAGTCACTTAGTGACTTTACACAAAGTGCGACAAACAGCACAGATAGGGAAGGGGTGGAGAGTGACCACGAGGTCCAGGGAGGAGATGAATGGTGAACAAACAAAAAGCAGGTGGAGCAGGTGAGGACAAAGCAAAAAAAAAAAAGTGCCACGTCAAGGCAGGAATACTAAAAGTCAAGAGCCAAAAGATTCTCCTGAAAGAGTCTGTCAGAGCTGGCAAGTTGGACAGTTACCACGATAGTTACAGCAACCAACTGAACCGGAGTTAAATACTGCACAGGTTGATTGGTTGATGAGCTGCAGGTGGTGAAGTGAACAGGCAGGTGAGGCGGAAATTAGAGGCTACACACAGTGTTGCACACACACACACACACTCACTCACAATGGGAAAAGACAAACTGAAAACCCTAACAAGAAGAATCATTTAAGTTCGAGTTCTCGTGGTTTCAGCTTCTCAAACGTGACAATCTGAACTACTCTGAATGCTGGACTCTTGATCAGACATTTGTTGACATCACGGTTGAATTTCTGAAGTTTTACAGACAAAAAAAGATTGAAAACATCTGGAGATAAATAAATAATGCAGCCTAATTTACATTCCTGGTTACAATTCATTGATTCAATGGTGACACCGGATCATCAAAACAGGAAATCAGGAGACGTTTCTATTGATCGTTTATTTGAACCCAAGCCTACAACATGTGAGATCTCTGCAGTCCATGCACACGTTTGTGTTGCAGTGTTCCTTTAATGCTTGTGATTTCCTTTATGTTTAACATGCTGTTATCTACAGAGGCTGTACAGTACGAGTGTGTGTGTGTGTACAGTAGGTGTGTATACATACGTGTGTGTATGTGTGAGTCCCGGGGGCAGTGCAGGACATTGTAGCAACTTGTTGAGAAAATATGCACTCAAGAGTCTTGTTATAAAAACACCTTTTCACCGCAGACTGTGAACCTCACACACACACACACACACACACGGTGATATTCAATTTCCACTTACTATTGCTGAGTTTCCTTTCTCAGCTGCTTTAATCCAGAGCTTCTTCACCTGTCATGGTAACATCTCCATGGAGATATATATATAATGTGTGTGTGTGTGTGTGTGTGTTAAACAAAGAGATCCATCCTCGTTACTGTCTTCTTAGGTCTTTGTTAGCCTAGTCGGTCCCCGGAAGGCTTATTCTGCTCAATGACCTCACCATGCACACAAACACACACACACACACACACACACACACACACAGTAATCCTTGTTTTTGAAAAGACAAGAGCATACAGTACATATTTGTGAGTGCTCTGTCCAGAGGGGTGAGTCCATAAAGGAAAGAGAAGAGACGGGAAAGAAAAGTGCCCCATTTACAAGAAAGAAAGGAATTTCCCAGGAAATGAAACGAAGGAGAAAGAATGAAGAAAGTGACACAACGCTTGACCTCCATCTGGCACGTTTTCTCTGTGGGGCCAGCATTAAAAAAAAAAAGACATTTATAAAAGCAGCTTTGGATTTTGTGACTGACTTCTGTTAAAGTATGGAACATTAGAACATTAGATCCCATAAATAAATGTCTTAGACCGAGGAGCTCACGAGTTAGAGGTTAAGATGCTGACAATAAAACACACCGTTCCTGTTTAGATTCAAACTGGGGACCCTGTCACCTCACTACTACTGCTATTTAATGACACTAATAATAATGAGGACAATTATTTTATATAGACCATATTTTTGGAGCCATATATTTGAAATTTTGTCTGACTTTTAAAATACAACATTTTAATTCAAACTTCTACATTTGATGATGTTTTTAATGAGGAAAAAACGCAACAGCGGAGCAATATTACGCTGGTCTTGTACATTTCTTACTTCTCTTAGGAATTACAGAGTTTGTTGCTGTCTTATACTCAATTTGCAGCTTTTCCATGGTTAGTAAATATTATATATAGCATCATATTTCTTGGACAGTATATATGTAATTATTCTGTCCACTGATTCCCCATAGAAAGAGACAAACTGATAATGAGGACATTTCCCCTGAATGATAATTAACGTGCCGTGTTCTTCTCTGTCTCAGTGGTGTATCAGGGCATGAACATGACCGTCTGTTATCCCAGCGTGAAACAAGATGGCATCCAGAACGAAGGCAACGCTGTCGCCATAATCGGAGCTGCCATCATGTACTGCTGCGTCCTCTTTGCGTGGTGAGTGGGCGCACTCATGAAATGTGGATAAGGAATAAGGAATTACGTGGTTGACGAATGTGTTCAAATCTAAATTTTATCCCCAGTAATGAAGCTTCCTACCTGGCCGAGGTGTTCGGCCCGTTTTGGATGATCAAAGTTTACCGCTACGAGTTCCAGAAAGCCACGTGTTGCTTCTGCTGCCCCGAGGAAGAGGAAGGTTGGTACTGATGTGGTTAGCATTACATAAATGTCTTCTTAGAGGTGTTTTGTGTTGTGCTTTTACATCTCATTCACTAATATTAAGACAAACCGGAGGCCCAAGATCCCAGAGACCCATATTCTGAGCTTTAAACGGCGACGTTACGGATACGCTGTCCATTCTTTATACAGTCAGTGGTTTCAACCTCACGTTAACTTTACTGGATCTTATTCATCTGCAATTCAAACAAACAAGACCAGCAGAAATGTCGATATTAAAAGAAATCAAACAGTTTCGTGACTGACTGCTATAAAATAAAACTCTCTTTAAGCCGTATAAATGGGTATCCTATGGAGATTTGGCCATTAGTAGCACTATGGAGCAATGTTTTGATGATGGGAAAAAGACTTCCAGCTAGTAAACATGCATGTAAACAATGGACAATTTAAAAAATGTTAGGAAAACAACAGCTTTGCACATGTTTTATGAGAAATCAGAATGTGTTGCTGCAGCCATAAAATCAAATTTCTTTGAGCCAGCGTCCCATCAGAGAAAGTAAAATGTTCTTTGTAGTTTTTGGAATAGCACATTTTTTACGTGAACATAGCACCCTCAACAAGATGTGTACTGCATATTTATTTAAAACAAACCGACATCTCCAAACAGTGTAAAATAACGGATGGGCTGCACATCTAAACATCTAAGCGCTCTTCTCGACGGTTTGACAGTTTGAGAACACATAAATTCAGCTTTGCTTGGATTTTGCTGCAGGCCGTCTGAGAGCTTTGATGAGAAACATTTATAAATCTGCCTTTTCTTTTTTTTGCAGTTGAGGAGGAGTTTGAGATTGACGACGAGAACAAAGGCTGTCAGAAGGTCATTCACAACGAGACCCAGAGAGTGGCTTACAGCTACTTCTTCTTCCATTTTGTCTTCTTCCTGGCCTCGCTGTACGTCATGATGACCCTCACTAACTGGTTCAGGTTAGTTAACGACAGTTTCTAAGCATTGTCTTATTCAGCCTGAAGCAACATGGAGTTAAACAGTGTTGTTTTCCTCCTCCAGCTATGAATCAGCAGTGTTGGAGACCACCTTCACCCACGGCAGCTGGTCTACCTTCTGGGTGAAGATGTCGTCCTGCTGGGCCTGTGTGATCCTCTACCTCTGGCTGCTGCTGGGCCCTCTGTGCAGCTGTCAGTCTGAATCCAGACCTCGCCGCTCGCGTATCAAACGCCGCGCAGCATCCTGCCGTCACGTCTCTGTCACCGTCTGACACTCTCCGTGAGGGGCCTTCGGGTAGGAGAGAGGCAGACATGGCGCGATGGGGAAGGGACAGGAGGTCAGGAGACCCCGAGCCTCCCCGCGATGCCCCCCGCAGGAGGGGGTTTTTCAGGAATGGAGGTCACGTGGGTTAGGTGTCAAAGACTCGCAGTGATGCGAGGAGGAAGAATCAGAGGGCTAAATGCTCAGCGTCCTGTTGATATGTGAAGAACTGGATAAAAACCTGATGTCACAGGCTGGACACCATGAAATTAAACCATTAACGGGGACGCCACTGTGGTTTGGAAACACACTTACAGTATGAATTGCCAAAGGGAAAGGGTGAACTCTCACTCCCTATAATGTGGGAATTACAAGTAGGTGTAAAGATGGATACATTTATGAATTTTTACTCTTTAATTTTAGTATTATTTTAAGTTTGTCTGTATTTAGACTTTTAATATTATAACAGAGGAGGAATTATAGATATTTACTGTAATAATGTCAGAAGCACACATCTCTATCATGTCTTTTTTTTATTATTATTATTATTATTATTATTGTGATTAACAAATAATAATTTGATCATGAACAAATCTTTCACAAAGTTATAAACAGAAAATTAAAATTAAAATGAAAATATTGAGCTTCAAAACGGCTCTTTAGAAACCGGTGGGTGACGTCACGGATACGTTATCCGTTCTTTAAAAGTGGTCAGTGGTCCGACCCAAGAGATGTCGTCTCTGCGGTTTAATCTGCAGGTGTAGTGTTCGGTTAGGAACAAAACTTTGTTTTAAACCCTTTATCATTATTGTCTTTTTTTATTCTTACAATTTAAAACTCACATGGAAATTTAAAATTCCAATTTGTAGTTTCATTTTCCATCGAGTTACCTATGATACTACATGACTGAACATAACATAAAACACTACATGCGAATGTTCGGCTACTCATCTCGTGAACAAATTTAGTTAGTTACAGTACAAGCCTTAAAAAAAAATAAAGAGGAATGATTTCAGTACGTAACCACACCAACCACACCACCCATATATAACCATATATAACCATTATATATATATATATATATATGTGTATATATATATATATATATATATATATATATATATGTAAAACTATTCTTTGAACAGATGTTAAAGACCTTTCCATCCAATGCAATAATGTATTTTCCAAATCAGTTGCTGGAAAGGCAATAAATGGAAGTCACACTGCGGTTACATACAATAATAGCATTAACTTTATTTCATTTAGTGCTAACAGTTACAAACCAGAAAATGTACAGGCAGAACCAGTTTAATTACATAGTTTTATTCATTTATTAACTTTGTCATTTACTTTATCGATGAGGCAGCTTCAGGGTTGGTTCGTCTTTTCAGCCCAAAGCCAAAGAAAGATTTGTTCATGTGTTTAAATAGAACCTGAAGCGTGTATCGCGGGAATAACTGATTCTCTTTTAGTACTTTCAAGACTGATTTTTAAATGCTGAATGACAGGAGGTCTGCCGGAGCGACTGAGAGGCAGCTAAACAGGAATGTATGACGGTCTATGATTTCTTAAACTGGAGAGCAAACATACTTTACATTTGACTCACAATGAAGAAGCTGTTGCTTTACATTATTACATTATTCATGTAAAATTCGTTCAAAATGTCTGGATTCTTGTTTACATTTTGTTTTACATGTTAAAACTTAAAAAGAAAAAATTAAACCAAGCGTGCTCAAACAAAAACAAATTTAAAAAAGAAATGCTCACTTCCAGAAGGGACAGAAGCTTTCTGTCTCATGCCTTCAGATGAAGTAGTCGTGTCTGTAAGACGCTGAAGTGAACCTAAAGTAGACCCCCTGTTCCTCGGATATTAATGTTGGTACGTGGAAACGTGGGACTGGTTTTTATGACGCTGAGCTGAGTGTCTGTGATGACTTCCTTACAGTTAATGAGCAGTCATCTGGCTCGGTCAAGAAATATACACGTGTACAGTAATATTAGCAATTTAATGTCGTGTTTCCTTTTGTTGTAGATGTGAAGCTTTTTTTTTTTTTTGTAAATACACTGTTTTCTTACAAACGATGCTGCTCTCGTGTCTGATTTGTTAAACTGTGTTACGTGATAAATAGATCGATAAAAAAAAAAAGAAAATCGATTTAATTCCAAATTCAATCGCAAATTCGTGGTTGCTTTTTGTGAATATCTACAATAACTTTACATTAAGCAGAGTGGGTCACACACTCTATGGAGAAATGTACAAAGTAATTCTTTTGGCACATGAGAGAAAATGTTATAATTTCAAATGCATAACAAAAGGCACAGAAGTTAACTATTTAACAGACTGCAACACAATTATATTCAAATGATACTTTAGTATATTTGTAGCTAATCAGTGCCACACGCATAAAATACTGTATATTTCATAATCTCTGTCACGTAAAGTATCACAAAGCAGACCTGATTTAACACACTATAAAAAAAAAGAATACCACAAAAGAGCAACACAGACACTGAAAGACGTCAAACAAGTGACACACAAGTAATGTGTTATAGTTTAAGCTTATTTTTATATATATATAAATACATTGTGAAGCAATATGTTGTTACTATATCTCGAGTTAAAACTAAAAGAAAAATCCACCTCTTAAATCCAAATAGACATTAGACAATTAGCTGCAGTTACGTGTGCCGTTTTAAAGATAATTATAGGTGATAGCAAAGTTAATCTGTTAAAATTTCATTTAAAAAAAATAAATATTTGTATGAAAGAACCTGAAGCAATTTAGGTATTCATTAAATGTATTAATCACTTTTTATTGACAATTTGTAGCCAATGCTTAAGTGTCAAAAACTGCAGTTCCCCTAACGTCCACTTGAGGCTGGCTTCAGAATGAGTCGCCCCCCATGATAAAATATGCAACTTCACAGCAGAAATAAACGTGTTTACAGCCCGGTACAAAAAACAGTTATGGTTTTAAAACATTGTAATATTTTCTGCTGAGCTGCTGGGAATATCTGGATGAGTTTGGTGCAATCCATCTCCAGAAATAAGCAGAAGACAGAGTCAAAATTTGATAAAATTTTACGTAGCTGTTTTGAGGTGGATTTTTCCTTTTAAGTTTACACAACAAAAATACAATAATTATAAAAAAAATTTAAATGATTGCTGTGGAAAAACAGCAATAACAAAAAGGCCATTTCAGTCAATGTTCTTCTCTTTGGTATGTGTTTAAAGGTGGGCACACGCATCCACCTAAAGTGCTCTATATGGTACAGTAAGCTGGTCAGGCTTTTAAATAAACATGGAGTCTTTTTTTTTTTTTGGTGTCTTAATGTGGCGAGTTTCAAACGAAGCTGAAATTGATCCAACGGTCATTTCTCTCCAGTGACGCCACCGTGGAACTCATTAGACCATCACATGGATCACATGGAGTCGAAGGTCCAGAAATTAAAACGTGTAAAGTAAATAAAGTTTCAGTTTCATTCGCTGATGCACGCTCATCCCCTCAGCTCTGCCGGCTGTTTCGGTCCTCTGTTGCTGCAGAGTCTTTCGAGCGGTCGCAGCAGTTCATCCTCTCTGGGTCTGTATGGCACCACGTAGCTGTCCTCCTCCAGCAGGATTCGGTTTAGCGTGTGCTCATAGTTAATGTGACGACGCACCATCAGTATATACTGTCTCCCCTCCTCCATGTGGGGGCAGTCACACACATTAGGGGCCCACAAGAACTCCCGATGCTCCAGGCGGAAGCCGTTGCGGTACGTGTGGATGATCTGGACGTCATAACGCGTCTCCTTGCCTCTGTACAGCTTCCCGAGGACTTTGCCTCGGAAAACTGACAAGAAGCAGAGATGAATTAATAACATATATTCATTTACATTCATGTCAAAGCGTCACAAGCTGTTTAAAAACAGCAAAGATTCAGACTTACCAAAGTCCTTCTGGCAATATTGTCTCTGGCGTTCTCTCCGACCTTTAACCCGGTGACATTTTCCACAATGCCCTGCACAACAAACGAATAGCCATGGAAAAAGTTCAGACGAGCATGAATGAGATTGACACAACAATACAGCATGTTTTGACCTCATGGTGGCGCTAGTGGAAAATTCAGAGGATCACCAAAGTCAGTAAGAGTCATCTTGTGGAGAACGTGAAGGTCTGTACAAGATTTCGTAGCAATCCATCCAATAGTTGTTGAGATATTTCAAACTAAAGTGGCATATTTCAAGCTCAAACCCAGTAATATTTGTATATGAACAAAACATACTGTTAGGCATTAAATCAAAGTTACAGTAACAAAGAGGAATACAAGCTGAGGTAGTCTAAAACACCTTCAACATCAACTTATTGGCACAAAAGGAGTCGATCAGGTTTTTCTGACTACAGACAACTGCTCCAAGCAGATTATTAATACCATAGTCAATGCCAACTGGTCCCAAACAGAGAACTACTAACATGAACATGATGTCAGAAGAATGATGGAATGAAAACGAAATGGAAATTCAGTGTGAATATCAAGCTGCAGATGTAGCTCCAGGTGTTTTGCATCTGGATACAGAAAACAGAGAGAAACAAGGAAGCCAAGCTCCATAAAGGCACCTTCTACGTCTGTTTGTCAATGTATTCACCTCTAGAAATAAGAATTAGCTCACAGACTGGAGCTACTGACCATCAAACATCTAAAAGAAGTCCCGTCCTTGACGAAGCGTGGCGTTATTGAACACACATATGAAACTCAAGGAGCAACAAGCAAGCAGATTTCCTAAAATAAATGAGCGTGAGTCGGTCATGATTTGTCGTTGGATGAGTTAAATTGTGAAAATGGTGAACGTACTTCCAGGTGAAGGCTGAGGCAGAAGGTTCCTGTGGTTCTCCTCACGCTCCAGGCGGGGCAGGATGGGCTGATGATGGCGGTTGTGGTGGGGAGATTGGCGTGGCGGCTTCACAGGCCTTAAAACTGACAGACACAAGCAACACAATGTTGGTTAGAAAAAAAGCTTCTCAGCAAGTTTAATTTTAATGAATGTCTTGTATTTGAAAAATTCTACTAGGTAACAACAGCAAACGTTGGTGTTTTGAGGCAAATTAATGTATTTCAGCATCAAAAAAATGACACTAGGTTCAAGTAGAAGAATGTCTTCTTCAGCTCTGGATGGTAAAAAATGTCTTTCATGTTGTGTCCTGGCTAAAAATATATCACTTTTAGTTTGGCAAATGACCAGCTAGCTGGAAGATCTCAAGTCTCCTGGATTCAGTTAGTTGACATATATTAACATCAGTACCAGAGAGTAACTCAGAGCATCTTCTGTCAAAAATAAAGTGATAAAACGCAGGCACATTTCAGCTCATGATGTTGCACAACGGACCAGAGGAAACACTCAGTTCTTTGTTTTGATCTCAAAATGCCTGGGGTGTGTACACAGTCCAATTTCACATGAAAATGGCTTTATCAAACAAATATTCATGCGATTCTCTTGAAAATTATGTCGAAACCTAGCGACTGGAAAGTTCAGCTTGTTGCCTAAACAATCAACACGCCGTTCCATTCCTGCGCGCAAACAGCAAAACAAGAGTCAGATTCTGTTTGGCATGAAGCCCTCAGCTGGAAAACCTTTCCAGAGAGAGGCTATTTAGATTTATTACACTATTGGATAGAGCCTGACAGAAAGCACAAGTCCTCAGGCCGTGTGCAGATTTCCATGTGAATGTGCATAAATAAGGAGGGAGATCGAGCACATGTGTACTGCAGGCTTATCATGCGAGATAAACTAGCTGCATTCCTCGGCTTCAGCAACCAGGTCAGCCCTCAGATAAACACTTTTAAATCAAATGAAGCCTGAGGACAGATTTCTTTCTAACGCCATCGCCCACCACACAGGTGTTTTCACTTATTGCGCCTGATTGGATCAGGTCTTTGCGGGCGTGTACAGACCGTGATTGATTGAGATTCCCCCCTCATTTTCCTGTTAGTTTGTTGCACCTGTTAGCTTTGGACAACTTCCTTAACCATTCTTATTAGGCCGTGACAGAAAACACCTGTGAGGGTGATTGAGATCAGTGAATCCGGACTTCATCTTAGTAGTTTCCTCCAATTAAAATAAGAATTTCACAATGCTGATGCTGCACACTTCAATAGCCACTCACGCACAAGCAATAAAACACATTGGCTCTCTCTTAGAGGAATCGTTCATCCTGAAATTACAAGCTCAGTCATCATCTACTAAACATGTCAGCTCAACCTCCATTAAAAGATATAAGGAAGCCAAGCACACGAGTTATTCTGAGAATTTCTATCGGAGCTCTATCCGCAAACCGAATCAGATCTATCCGATTACTCCAAGCGCTCCAGGTGCAGCTTCTCCGTGCTCCTGCTGCATTATCTCAGCGCTTTAAACAGCATCCAAAGCCAGTATCCCTCATTACCTCCTAATATTTCAAGCAGTAGTTCTCTACTGGCAGAGGGGCTGTTTTGCTACCGTTGCGTGACTGTTGGCTTGTTGTAGACAAAGCCAATGAGGAACATCTTGGGCATAATGTGTAAATACTGGATTTTTTGGACCACCGGTGCAAGCTACAAATTGGCTTTATTATGATACCATTGTAACGACGTCAGTAATTGCTCAGATCTGGAAACAGCTACAGTTACAGAGTCAGATGGGACAAGATGTCAGAAAGCATAGCCAGATTACCTAATTCACTTTATCTGGAGGCAAAACTGAAAATTACATTAGTAATCACTCCTCAGCGAGGAAAAGTGTGCACACACAGTGACGGTAAGTAGTTTGTTCACAACCATGCTCGAGTTTCTTGTCCAGTCAGACGTCTTTTTATGATGTTGATGATCTTTTTATGGACATTTATCTGTTTTTAAGTTAACAGAGGCTTCATAGCTTCAGGTGTTTGAAAGAACACTGAGAAACTACGAGGGCTACCTGTGTTTTAGCTAGCGCTAGAAGCAAAACTTACACCAATGGGATCGGGTGGTGACAGGAGGAGCCCGGGTGGTGGTGGTGCTGGTGGTAGTAGCGGTGGTTGTAGTGGCTGGTTGATCCCAGGGGAGGTAGTTGGCAGTGTGGTGAGCTTGACGCAGTGGACTCCTCCTCCCATGGTAGAGGTCATATTGGTCCGGTGGCAACCAGTACTCATACTCGATACCTGGGTTTCTGTCTGTCGCCAACACCTGTACAGAATAACGGCATGGAAACTATCCATAAGCTATCTAGTCTAGCCTGGAAAAGTTTTGAATATTTTGCAAGTGCATGCATCAACATTTAGATAATACTGAAGTGAAATCACATAAATCATGTCCTTTAATACTGCTGATACCGAATCCGATACTTGTATTCTAAATATGCATCTACTTCATCCAAATGGAGGTCCTGTACCAAAACTATAAAATGAATCTTTAACTGTTGATATTGTATGAATGAAAGATTAACTGGGTGATTGAAACTGGATCCTGAATATGACTCTTAAAACTGAGTTTTTTATAGGACTGGTACTAGTGTCCATCGCCTACATTTCATCATATATTATAGGCCATGTAGCCTTGTAATCCTTACAGTTAGGGTTACAACCTAACAATAACTCTGAAGGCATGGGAACTAGATAAATTACACATTAATTGCTTACCTGAACACCAATCACCAAGGAAGTCATGAGTACTCGCTATGAAAGAGTCAATAACAGTCAAGAACAGTCTTCGGAGGATGCCTACGACCCCCATCAGCCTTTTACAGAAGTTAGACCAGCAGACTGATGTTCTTAGAGGAAGCAATAGCTAACAGCTGTTTGGTAGCGGTTGGTCTGTTTGCGAAATACCTGAATGTAAAAAATCAATCATTTATCCAAATCGGATGTTTTACTGGCCTTGTGAAATGCCGAACAATAAGCCGAATAACTTTATTTCAACAGTGTATTGCACAATGAAGGAGAGTAGAGTGTCTCTATCTTTTACTGGCTTTGGTGGCTGCCTGGCTCAATGGTGCCAGAATGTTTGGTTATGATAAAGCAGACTTACCGGAATGGCCTCGATAAAATAGACCTGGTTTGATATTTTGCAGGCAAAACTAAAGACTTAAGACTAAACTGTCCTGTTCTTGCATCTTCTCACCATTAGATGGAGGTCTTCCCGGGTGGGTCCCGGTACCTCGAAGCTCTCGAAGGTGTCCGCCGAGCGTCGGTAAAGCAGCTTCGTCCCGGCTACGTTGTACTCGCCTGGGATGCTGATCTTCCAGTTACCGTTGATCACAAACTGGGAGCGTCCGTTCTGGAGGGCTGGATGAGGGAAGAAGGTAAAGTTTGGTGTTTTTCAGTCATGATATGTGTGTCAAATATTTCCAAATGTGAACAATATAAGTGGGTCATGTTGAGGTGAAGGCAGGCTGTCACAAGCAGGCTATATATGGCAGTACTGGGAGAGGGGATTTTCCATGACATGAAATGGAAACAAGTACCTTCACCTGCCTTGCCCAGTGCGGTCAGATAAAGCCTTTACGAGCGTCTCTTTCAAGACTACAGTGTGTGCCATTTTGGGGGGGGCCTGTTTTATTTTGGTCTCATAAACAAGGATGGGAATAGATGCCCTTGGTTATTACGTTGCCTGGAAAACACACACAGTAGGTCCAGATACCAGATGGGACTGCTGAGCCCCTCCTGTCTCTGGGGAGAGGAAGTAATAACAAATGTAGGAATTAATTTAAAGTGCCTGATTAACACCGACTGCAGTCATGGAGCCAGTGACGCAAACTCGGTCTTCTTGGAGAAAGCTGAAACTGATATACACAGCAGGCCAGGAGTCCTGTGTGTGTGTGTGTGTATGACGGGCTGAATCTTACCTAGATAATTCCTGCTGTTATCGGTGACTCGGATATGAGTGGCTCCAGCTGGTATCATGGCCACTTCGTTGTACCCAAAAGGTCCGCCTGGCAAACAGAGACACTCAGAGGCTTAGCTTTTTTTTTAACTACTTCTCATGATTAAAGGAAAAGTCAGTTTTTTTTTTTTACAACCTTCGAAACACATGCTGCTCAAAAAAAACAGCTTTATAACAAATAAAAGAGGCCATAAAGAGAAAAACCTCAGATGGCTTTTAAAGTTAAAGTTATTAGACTCTAAATGAAAGGGAACATTAAACATCAGTAACACATAATCTCTTATATCCCCTTATAATTCTGGTTCAACCTGCAGGTTGACTCGATCCCAGTGTTTTGTTTACGCTGGTACGCTGGGATGTGACCTAAAGCTACTTAGAGGTCAAACAGAATGAGAAATGATGTATACAGTATAACGTAAAGTCGAACTTTATGTTCCCATCAGGGGAAATTTAGTCACAGCGAGATAAACTCTTTCATGTCTTTTGTTGAAGGGGCACTCAACCGATCTTACATGTCAAAGTTAACTTAGTAGTCACAGGGAGGACTACACGGCCCGTACCGAACAGCTGTTTCCTGTCTCCTGTTTTAAGGATATCACTTGATGTGACATGTATTTACCAAGCTGGGAGGATCTAAAGGCTTGTCTATACAGGAGGCGTTTCAGACATAGATTTTAAATCATCAGTCTCACATTCATCTGACGGAACAGTTACTATTTGTTTCTATTTTAGTCGACACAGTTCTTTAAGTCTTTTTAATGCACGTAATTACAGTAATTGTGACTCAGCATGCAGGGTTAGTGTTGACTTTGACTCATATTGACCAAAAGTCCTGATATCTTTTCCTTTGCTCCATCGATATTGAAAAAAATAAGACTAAACCACTGGAGTACCACCTTAAAAGAGCTATTTTAGTCCAGTGCGTTAGATTTAGGAGGGTCCTTTGATAGAATATGGTGGACATATAATATAATGTTCAGAAGTGTTTTTATTAGGGTATGATCACATGAAAATAAGAATCGTTATGTTTTTGTTACCTTAAAACAAGAGAGAGAACAGGTCCTCTTTCAGAGAGTCTGCCATATTACACCACCATATTTCTACAGTGGCCCAAAATGGACAAACTAAACACTGGCTGTAGATAGGACCTTTTGCATTTTGAATGAGTTTTGCGGCACCGTAGTTTCCCGTACAGCGAGGGGTATTCAGTTGGTTGCAGTCTGCAACCTCACCACTAGATGACTTGATTGCCTTATTTCCTTGATTGGACTCCACTGAGATGATGTTTCCAGCTGAGTGCTCATGTCCGATACCTCTACAATGAGTAATGTTACGCTTTTCGTCAAAGCGTAAATCGACGATTGGTGGACATGGCTTGCGTATAATTGCAGACCGGGTAATCATGGCATCATCTAAGGTGGATAGTCCAGCATTCATAGAAAAAAAAAGCAGTGGCAACAAGCTCTATTAGTTTAAAGTTTTAAGCACTTATGTCAGTGTTCTTGCGTGAGGTTTCCTGGCATTGTGACCTTTGAAGAAACATCTGAGAATGAGATGACGAGATTTTAATTCTAATTTTTAAGACACTTTGAGTCAATATTTTTTTAAAAACTGATGCATTGATGAATGATCTGTGAAAAGTTGTGGATACATTCCAACAACAAAACATTTGACTGTACCTTCAGCTTGTACTATGCACTTTATATCCAGGGTTAATCTTTGAATAGCACACTAAATAATCTTGTGATAATCTGTCATTTTTTAGCATTCAGTAACTGACAGGTAATCAGTAACTCAAATAATTTGGATGAGTAATAAGATAATTATGTTCTTTCGAGGAGATCGTGCCAAACACTGGCTCGTATCTCAACACTGTTACAAAGTCTTGATTGTCATTATAAAACAATCAAAGTCTATGATGCCTGTAATGACTAACTATGATTAATGGTTTACAGGATCTGTTTACGAGCACAAAGAGAGACGATTTATGAATGAGCTGAAGTCACGACCATTCATTGCACAACGATATTTCACTCCTGAGTCAAAACAAAAAGAGGCTGGGACAGCTCTATGGTTCCCCTGCTGCTCCGGAGTAAAAAGTAGCCGCAGGATGAACATTCATTACGGCCTCTGAAGAGCGCGTAACTTTGGTTGCCCCTGCTTACCCCGTTTAAGAGAGAAACTATGCACAAGGTTCATCTGCTTCATTAGCTATATGAAGATGTAGCGCTGCGATGGAGGAAATGTCAGAGTCACAGACAGGCAGTGATGAGCTCGAGGCCATCGCCGTCTGACCTTGTGAGGAGCGGTTCTTTGTGATCACCCTCCATCAGTTTTCTCTCCATTGGGAAACGCAGCTGCAAGAGGAGAGAAAACCTCCCAAGGCCGTTGAGTCGCCCAAACAAAGCGGCCATTATCAGCCTGTTTTCTTCTTGCTCATTCTGAGTCATTATGGTCGGCACTCGGCTCTGCCTACTCACAGAGCTGTGTGAGGAAGCCACTGTCTTAGAGTTGATTCCCGAGCCAAGTCGTATGGCAGAGGTGTTTCTGTCCGTGCGTGCCCATGATGTGTTCAATCCCACAATTTGACTCAATTCTCAGTAGAGGGCAACACAGGATCTAAAAGAGGTCTTTGTCCTGTCTTGATCACACCTAATTCAATTTTCTTTACCTTTTACATCACTGCCAACATTGTTCTGTCCAATCACAGTCTGAATGCTTATTTGCTCTGTTGACTGTTAGAAACCCAAAGACCCAAAGTAGGTTCAACAAGAAAAGAGCAATGTTTATGTCGACAATCAGTGGTGCACCCCCTGGGATGCCCCTAGGGGAGATAAAACATGATAAAGTGCCCTTACAGTGGAGAAAATGTGATGAACTCTCTAGGGTGGCCTTCCAGTGGACAAAACATGATATAGTGCCCTCTAGGGTGGCTTTCGAGTGAATAAAACACAATAAAGTTCTCTCTAATGTGCCCTTTCAGTGGAGAAACCCTATTGAAATACCCTCTACAGTGCCTTTCCAGTGGACAAAACACAACAAAGCGTCCAATAGGGGTGCCCTTCCAGTGGAGAAAGTATGATAAAGTGCCCTCTAGGGTGTCCTTA
This sequence comes from Miichthys miiuy, assembly GCA_036365135.1. Classification (NCBI taxonomy): domain Eukaryota; kingdom Metazoa; phylum Chordata; class Actinopteri; family Sciaenidae; genus Miichthys; species Miichthys miiuy. The sequence goes on from CM071603.1 coordinate 28,377,279, forward strand.
GACTGGAGAAACCCTGATGAAGTGCCCTCTTGAGTGCTGTTCCAATGAACAAAATGTGGTAAACTGCCCTCTAGAGTCTACAGTGCCCTTCCAGTGGAGAAAACATAATAAAGAGCCCACTAAGGTGCCCTTTTTAGTGGAGAAAGCACTGTAAACTGCCCTCTAGAGTGCCCTTCCAGTGGAGAAAACATAATAAAGAGCCCACTAAGGTGCCCTTTTTAGTGGAGAAAGCACAGTAAACTGCCCTCTAGAGTGCTGTTCCAGTGGAGAAAGCTTGTTTATTGGACTTGGTGACCTGTCCAGTTCGATTAAAGTTGTTTATCCTACAGGTATGTCCCCTTTCTATTTTTATCTTCTTTTGATAATTTTCTTCCTTTTGAAAGGGGACACATGGAAAAACCTGCAGATTCTGACCTTCCCCCAACATGTTTCCTATGAACAGCATGTTGGCCTTTGAACTGCAGATACCGATGTAGGTAGAAAAAGTTTTGGTGGCATCGAGCCAAAGTGTCATTGACTTTGAGCCTGAAGAACTCTGTGTTCTTCCTCCTCCTTCCTGAAATCTTAACGACTGTAATTTCGGAGGACCTGTTGTTAGCTGAATTTATTCCTGGATGGCAGCCAACAGGTTTTGTTTGGCAAAACTGTTACTATGGTTAATGTGCACTTTATCAGAGAACAATAACCTTTTTGACTCAACATGATTGACTAATAACACTTGGGAGGGAAAACACAAAGAAGGACTGGAATTATCCCCAGATCGTGTTGGCCTGAAACTGCTGCAATTGATTCCTCGTGGAGATAATATGACCATTGTGTGTGTGTGTGTGTGTGTGTGAGTGTATCCTACCTGCCTCCAGACCGTTGCTCTGGTACACACTCTTGTGGTGCATACAGGTGGTGTTTTGGCCTCCACACACCATACAGGCATCCTCCTGCTGCTTTGAACCCAAGATAGAGTCACAGCCGGGCTTCTGTATGACACACAAACAAGAGTTTGAACGTCTCTGCTGAAACTTGTTGAGCGTCGACACGCAGCACTCACAACTGCACACATTTTCTGACGAGAGCCCCGGCAACTTCTAACCTTTCTTTTTTTGTCTCTGCTGCGTGGTCACCTTAAACCTCCCGCCATAACTCAACTTGATCCACTCTCGCTCTCCTTCTCTTATTTGCTTCTCCCTGTCATTTTCTTCTCCTCACAAACATTTACTTTGGGGAAAAACAGCAGCTCAGGGCCTCAAGAGAGGGGGATTGGTCGGAGAGTTGTCTCTGTAAACGTTAAAATGCCAAAGCAAAGAGCACAGAGGATGAGCTGCGTGGTTTATGGTGTGTGGAGAACCTCGTTGGTAGATAGATTACAGTGGCTGCTTTCTTCTCTGGCCTTCATCTCCCGCTCTACAGAGCAAACCAATCAAGGGGGAGGTTCCCAGGCGAGGGAGCAACAATCTAGGGAACCTATAATCAGTCCCCTAAGCCCCTTAAAAACACAAAACACTCAAAGCATCTGTGTGTGCACAACAGGAAATGAAGCTTCGGGGACAGAGTACCAGAGTGCATGAGGGCCCCACTGAGGGTACGACTGTGGTCCCCCAAAACTCCAGGAAACACTCATGCAAGCAAACGTTAATGTAACATAGAGAGAAATAAACTTAATGCTACTGATTCTTTCAGTCCACAACATTCCACTACAATCATTCTGAACTTTTGTTAATCATTAAGGTCATCCGACATGCAAAACAGCAAAACATTCTCTTGCTGCTTTCTAGCCATGCCGGAGGGTCAAGGGTTTACAGTGTTGGTCGGCCAGTCCACCAGTTTGGTCCAGACTGAAACAAATATTGGATGGACTGCCGTGAAATTTGGCTCAGATGTGCATGATCCTCAGAGGAGCAACCCTAAATGAGTTCAGTGATCCGTTGACTTTTCCTGTAACACCAACTTTGGTTCTGAGTGAAGCAGATATTCAAGGTCCTGAGAGGATAAACTGTAATAGCTCCTAAGCTGTACTTAATGTTTAGTGCCAAATTAGCCTAAACTAACATGCTAAAAATCAGCATTGTGACTGTGAGCATGTCAGCATGTTGATGTTAGCATTTAGTTCAAAGTTCCAAGCCTCACAGTGCTGCTAACTTGGCCGTACACTGACCAAAAACCAAAACCACGTTTGGATTTTGGACTATGTGCTGGAAAAAAACAAACATTTTGAAGATATCACCTTCGGTGCTGGTTATTTATGACGTGCATTTCCTGTCTCCATCGTCAGAATATGGAATTAAATCATTAGAACATTGCTCTCAGATCAACATTTAGCAGCAGATGTGACAGCGTATCAACATACACTGCACAAACACGTGTTGCGTCCAAACCGGCCATGTGTTCTGCAATCTGAATTCAATTTGTGACCTGCAGCCCTCCACACCAGCTGCAGCCTTGCATCTGCTTCCTGTTTCAGGCCCTCTGCTCCTCTGACCTCAGTCAAAGGTCCATAAATCCACTTATTTACACCACACGCCAAAAGTCAGCTCACACACACACACACACACGTATACACATACAGGTATACAGACATACAGACACATGTTATTCCTTTGTCAGTGGTGTAAAAATAACTTTGCCTATGAGTGTCCCCCTCTTGTAGCAGATGTGTCTACTGAGTATTACGTACGAATGCTATTACTCTGCATGTGCTGCAGGACCCGAGGGATACGAGTTCACTTCCGACCATCCCCATCTGTGTGAGGGTGAGAGAGGTGAGCAGGGGACAGGCTGGATGTGGGAGCAGGACTCTGGACTGTGTGCTGAGCAGAGCTGTAATGCTAACTGAAGGCTGCAGTCCACACTGATGAGTGCACTCTTGCCCTCACGCACAGCATGGAGTTCACTTCTCCAGAGAGCTCCAGTCAGAGTGGTCAACATCACTTATACCACAACAGGGTGGGAATGAAGAGAGGAAAGACAGAGAGAGAGAGAAACTTTTGCTCAATCAGAGGCAGGGGGAGTTATTTCAGGCGTCCAGGGTTCTGGAAGTGAAAGTCTGATTCAGTTTCTCATAGACAATGAAAGGTGACTGGCAGTTCCAAGGCTTGGACGGCCATGAAACTCTTCTGGTTCTGATACAACAGGTATAGAACTGTTTATTGAAACTATCTGTTTTGTTGATTAAAAGGCCAATGATATAATACTGTGAACATAAAAGCAAAAGAAGAGAAGCCAACGAAGGCTCTGAAGAGCAATTTGCTCATTTTTGGTAGGAAACGTCGATCAGAGAGGTTAAAGATTGGCTGCACATGCTGCTAACAGTGAGCACAAGCTAAATTTTAGATTTTGTGTAAAGCTGATGAAACATTTAGCCAGTTAAACCCAATGTTCGGATGAATTTGGCCACTGTGGCGCAGTGTGTTTGACTATATGAAGACTATGGAGGTGGAGGATGGAGGTATGACTATACCAAGCTGTCAGAAGAGTATTAAGATTAACCTTAAATTAAAATAAACTGGGAAATTGGACTGGGAATTTACAGCATGGGAAATCACTGACACCAAATTCTACTTTTTCCATACTTTACATAGAATTATAAGTGTTTTTCTACTAATGTTAAATGTTGAAACATGTGCAGCTGCCGCTTTATTAAATAAATCTGTGCTAAAAACTGTCAAAATTTAGTTTTAAATCAGGAACTGTCTGACTAAAGTTTATGAATTTGTCATTTTTCAGTGCCCATTTTTAGAGCAGTTGGTGGTACGGTCACATTTTGGTCACAACCAGCAAAGCGTTGAGCTTTGATACCAATGTTTGACATTTGCCGTTTACATGCTACACCCCGGTAGAGTACTTTTCCCACGGTAGCTTTGCTTATCTCTATAAGCCGCATTTAGACCGACACCAGAGATCACAACTCGAAGCCAAAAACTCAGTTCTTTTAAGGAAAAGCTGAATGGAAAACTTTGTCACATTAGGCCCTCTAAAGCTGCGTTATGCTTTTTTTTTTTTTCAGCTCAGCTGTCACAAACTATCAACCAACTATGCAGCTCTATGGAGCTTTTTAGCCTACTTTAGCTTGTTGTTTTGGTTCTATGGCAAAGATATAGTATGCTTCACTCTCAGAGCACCAAACAGAGCTGAAAGGAGAGCAAATATTGGATTTAAATTCATTAAATAGACTCTAATCGTGTCAGAATGTACAAATAGACACACATTTAGCCATAACAACCTCAGGGAATATGTTCTTTTGCCGGTTTGTGGTTGGAAATCACTGAACACTAAATGCATAAAGAAAACACAAACACATACACAGTTTTGTTGGCACTCACCAGGCAGTGTCCATTGACACACACCGCTCCGGGCTCCTTGTCGCAGGCTGTGCCATCGAGCACACGGCCAAAGTTGTAGTAGAAGTTGTGACCCAAGGCCAGGCAGCTCAGTTCACAGGGGTTAGAGCCTGGCAGGGAAGATCTCCAGTCAGTGGCTCATTAGTTTATTATGGGGAAAAAATAGGCGAGGTAAAAAGACAAGGGAGGGAGGTGGCTGAGAGACAGAAACAATAGCAGGAGGTGATGGGGAGAGAGTGGAGAAGGAGTGGAGGCAAAAAAAAAAACTAGCAAATGTCAAAGAGGAAACTCATAAACCTGTGTGGATTAAACACCCTGCAGGCCTCACAGTGGTCGTGAGAGCCATGGCAGCACGGAAAGTTTACCACAGGGCCGCCAACGACACAGTAACTAAAGTTACACACACAGGGGACAAACACCAAGAAACAACTACCATCTGCAAAGCCACAACGGTCTGAGTGACGTTAACTTCCACACAGACCCACAAACTTTATGCACCTACAAGCCCGCAGACTGAACACACATGTGGCATGCATAAAACCTGATGTAGTATGGAAATAACCTGCCCACATCTGTTGTGGAGTATCTGTAGTGACCTGAGACTGGAACTGGATTTTATTTTTGTATTTTTCAGGTTTAATTCATCAGATTAGAACTAATATTTTAACCACACTGGTATTATTAGAAGCTTGGCATGTTCTGACGGCACTTGGTTTAAGTCTTAAGTCTTAAACCAAGTCTCAAAAGACATGACCACAGTTGACTTAGTTACACTTCGGGATGAACACATATCTGCATCTGTAGGCAAAGGACAAAGGACTTTGGTATCGAAAGCATGATGGTCGACGATTGAAGGCCAAGAAGTATTGACCAACCATATTTGAGCAAATTTTGGGTCAAGACCCATCGGCTATCCTGTGACGACAATTTAGCTTTTTATTGAAGTTTACCTGGTCGTAGACGTCGTCTCTCAACTCCATTGAGATTGTAAACAATGAGCAGCACATGGAAGAGGAAGTCTTGGCTTCGACATCCGGATATTTGCTGTCTACACCTGGAAAGTCCCGAAGCATTGCCCTCAGAGGCTAACTCGTCGTTGGGGTAAGGGTTCTGAAATTGCACCTCTGCTGGTACGGTAGCTCTGATGGCTTTCACACACCTATGTTTGTCTGTATCCATCAGCTGTCACAGTCAAACTGGGAAGAATTAATCTGTTCTATCTATTCTATGCTCAGCAGCTGAACAGTGCATTGTCACACTGACCTCCATGAAAGGTCGTCCATCTGAAGGAGTTTCCAGCCACTAACGGTCTGTCATTGAAGGCAGCACACTGCATCTCTCTGAAATCCTCCGAGGAGGGTGGGCACTCCTGCAAACACACACACACACACACACTGTGAGGACATTGTATCGCATTAAGACTATAAACTCAACCGTAATAACTTCATGCCTTAGCCCTGTCACAAGTCTGATCCTAACCCTGAAATAAATCAGTCTCTATACGTTACAGTGTAAACAGATTTTTGTTGCTATCACACATTGCAGCAGAGAGAGAAGTCTGGGATTTGTGTCCATTCATTGGAAGCTCTGAGCTAATCACTCCCTACAAACTGCCACATGCACATACATTCAAGCATGCTTAAACACGCTCCAACCCATCTGTGTGTTTTTCCTTTAATCAATATCGGCCACGGTGACTTGGCTGTCCAAAACACACCCACCCACACACACACAGCCCAACATGTCTCACACACAGCCGCTGACCTCGCAGCACGCTTCTAACACAACAGACGGTCTGATGCCTGACTACAACACGACAACGGCGTTCAGTGTAAAGCAGTGTAGTGAAGACATAGGTTAATATGTCAGTGAAATTCCAGATCACACCCTTGAAAGCGCTCGGCATCTACACCTGCCCTGAACACACTAAAGCAAACGTCACCCATTGTTCTTAAATGTTTGCAGCGAAAGTCGGTTTCATACAGCGTGGAAATGTTTACGCTGAAATGACCTTGGTGTTGCAGATCTTGTATTGTCTGGGATCTCCTGCACATGGTCCACCCACCGGGTTCCTGGGACACAGAAGAAAAAGAGATTTATTACATTAAACATGGCAAACAGACAGCAGGAACGAGACTGCAGGATGCTGCAATACCTGGTTGAACCAAAATATCTAGATATATAGATTTGGCAAACATTAAAATACAGTTTATTTCAAAAATGTTGCTTGCATCATAGCCACTCTGCAGTTGTATGTCACTGTGGACAAAATGAATGAGTGTAAATGAAGTTTAACATCGCAATATTGTAAGATTTGTTGTAAACTGTTGTGATCAGCAGAAAAAAAAACTTCTGGGTGCATGGAGACATTAAATCTGAAAAAAATGGTTCAAATGCATCTGATTCTGTTTCTAAAATGTGTGTTTTTATATTGGAAATCACTAAACTGATATTAAAATCCATACAACTGAATATTTTATTGCCATCTGAAATGTTTTAGCATAACATTTGAATGCTGTTGCAATGTATTTCTACTATGATACCCAACTACCCAAAAGTATGATTTCAAAGATATTATTTAAAATGAAAAACTAATTTAGAAACAGACGACACAGTTGAAATTACTTGTAAATATCAGCAGGAACCTGTTTGAAATGTCTATAAAAACTGTAACTTTTCTTTTCTTTCCAGATACTCCGAGCTCCGTCGCCCTGCAGGGCATGGCCGGTGTTTACCTGGTGATGCAGGTGCGTGTCCTCACTGAGGCTCCGCTCCCACAGCTACGTGAGCAGACAGACCAGCCGCTCCACGTCGCCCACTCGTTCCTGTAGTGCAGCTGCCGCCGGACACGCCCTGATGAAGACTCGCCCGAAGGACCCCACGTAGAGATCCATGACTGAGAAACAAGAGAGAAAGAGAGAGAGACTTTACAAAACATTTAACACATTTAAAAATGTAAGATTGTGGAGTCACACACCACCAACTATTTCACTGATTTTGGTGAAACTGGATCATATTTTATGGAGAAAATGGCTGCTCCGCCTCAAAACTGCTGCCAACTGTAGCTGCTGTTAGCTAATGTTAGCTCAGAATGTTAGCCGGGCTGCGAGCTCAGATCACTGGGGGAGTGTTGAACTGGTACCACAGGCAGTTTGGACCACCAGGAAGAGGCTTTTCAGGGTTTGCAGGTAAGTGCAGCCAGTGTCGTGCCAGAACCAGAGCTGAGCAAGCGTGCAATCTAACCAGGCTCAGCAGCCTCTATGGACATAATAACAGAGGTGACAAGACCCAAGAGGATGATGGAGGAAGCTAAGAAGAGAAGGTGAAATAAAAGGCTGAAAGACAGACGCCGAGCTGCTGTTGGACTAGCAAGTAACATCTTCATATTAGGATCTCGTTACAATGTTTATAACACCTTTTAATATCTTCAGAGATCACACAGATCAGTCTCTGTCCTGTGCTGCTGGGCTTTGATTATATCATATGTTACTAACTATGACTGTGGAGTCATGCACAGTCGAGCGAACACCGCAGGGATAACACAACTCTCTGCTCTCTAATCACTCTGCAGCATCACTCTGCAGTGTTGGCCCGGCATGTTTAAATCTGTCAGGTGGCAACTGGGAAACTGTCATCAGCTCACAATCCCTGCATGTGTGTGTGTGCGTGTATGAGAGGAAAACACAGACTACGGTGTTGGCAGAGTGATGGGACATCATTTGTGAAAGGGAAGAAAGTCTGTTGGGGTTGTTACGTGTGACGCCTGACAAAACCCGCGTTATTTATAGGCTGGAATCTAACAGGCAGATAACGCTATTCAAAGAGTCGATGGTATATAAAAAAAAAAAAAAAAACCTTGTGAGCCTGGCGGATCAGGATCATCAGAGCCAAACAATAAAAGTGATTAGAAAAATCTCAATGGCGCTCCTCAAACACATTCCAGAGTTTTTGCCCTGGAGGAGGACTGAAACTGGCAGCGTTCCCACCGCTTTCTCACACAGGAGCTGACTCACACACACTTTTAACTCTTTACACACACGTTCAACGACTTTGGCTTCAGCCGCCCGTCTATCAGGAAGGGCTGAAGTCATCTGGAGTATCAGCCGTGCATAAGGAGAAGGCCACCCGTGATGGCCAGACGTGAACATGTGCAGAACACAACTTAAAGTTCTTGTCCTCGTTTCCCGCCTCTTTCCTTCCTCCCTCATTAAAATGCAGATGTATGCAGCAGGATTCTCCGCCGTGTAATCAGATCTGCTGTACAGCAATGTGAGTGTGGTGTAAATAGGATGTTCTGCCATGTTTTACACTTGATTCTTTGTGTTGATAATAAAAGGCTCAAACAAAGGACCTTCTCTTTAGATTATCTCTGTTTAGTCTGCCTTTATCCAAACCGTCCAAATTTACAATGAAACAAAACAGAGAAAAGCAGCAAATGCTTATATCTGAAAAGCCAGAACCAGAAAGATCTTTCCATTTCTTAATGATTTAAACAATCAGAATGAACTGTTAATACACTAATCAGTTAAATAACTAATTGTTTTAGCACTAGCAAAGGTAAAACTCTCACCATGTAAGAAGGAGCATCATTCCAACATTTCATCCAGTCATTAAGGCGCCTAGCACCAGCGTGACTTGCTTTTATCTTATCTTATCTTATGACCCTGCTCGGTTGCCTACATGATGCATATAGTAGCCTGTATCTGCATTCAACCTCAGTCAACTCTACTGGTGACAGCTGAACGAAAGCGACCCGTTGAACTGAACATCCTGAGTATTATTAGCAGCTGCTAACCGGACGTTCACGTCGATATAAGTTCAGGTTCATTGAACACAAAGAGGCTCCTCTGCGTCACACACCAAATCCTGCAGCAGGCTTTATTTGACAATGGCATGGCATCAAATGTGGAATTTCCCAGCACCGTTTCACTTGTATAAAATGAAGCTTTAAGTGACTCTACTTAGTTCAATTATTGACTAGTAATTCGCCAACATATTTATCGGTTATTCAAGTGTCACAACTTTTAAGGAACATTAAATGAATTATTACTGCGAAGCCTTTTAACTTCAAAGCAAACAGTAGTATTATGTGGCAGGTTGCCATACCTCTTATGTAGTATCACCACGACAACAGTGCTTTTGATACCCATAAATCTCCGTGATACAACTCCCACATCAAAACCTCAAAAAACAAAGTGACTGCACGAGTGACAGCTTGTCCGACATTCATGTTGTGTTTCTGTAGCGAGAGGAAAAACACCTGAGTCTGACTGACTGAGGCTCTTTGACTTTGTGACTCATAGAGTACAATTGGTCAGACATGCACACACACACACACACACACACTCAGCTGAGAGCGACCTGTGCTATGACTCTCCATCATTTTCCATGGCAGGGTCACCTGAGGTTGCCCTCATTAGTGTTAACCACCGGGCAAATTAGCGTTGATAACAGTTGGAGATGGGGTCGGCCGGCATTCTAGATTAATGAAAGTGACCTTTGACCTTTTACGCCGCACCCCTCCCCCCTCTACCTCCTTCACATGAGCAGAGAAAACAAAACAGAGGGACTTGAAGGTGAAGAGTCACAGTCCACAGAGCGTACAGTCCAACATGCAGGTGAACAGCTTCCTCGACTTTCCCCCCTTCAGTCCTCTCATCTGTCAGCAGACCAGCTCTCCCAGTCTGCAGAGACAGCCTGGAGCTGACAGACAAACTGGGAAAACTTTACACCTCGAAGACAACAAGAGGACAGCAGGTGAAGACAGAGGACACGTTTAACATGCACAACGCAGCGCATTCTTCATCTCAATGTACTGTGTAATGTTTTAGTAATATTTCATGTTTTATTGAGTTTATATTTCTTGTCTGGATGGTGCAAATCGTCTATGAACAGAAACAAGGAGAACAAAAACATAAATATGAAGCCACAGATGCAGACAATGTGGTCTCTGTTCTGCAGCGAGGACAGTTTTAGCCACAAAATGTAAAATACTGCCGAGCTCGCAGTTTATCGCAGATCTTTTGACAGCAGCCACGGGGAAAACCGGGGATCGAGAAACTCCTCTTTCCTTCCTGTCCTGCCAGAAATCCATCAGATCACTTGAAAGCCTGATTGTTCAGGCTATTAATCAACGTGTTCACCTCACGGCAACCTCAAATATTAAGTGTCAATAACTGCAGTTCCTTGAACGGCCACTTGAGGCTGGCTCCAGAAGTGATTCAGTCTCCATAAGTCCCCATGTTAAAATGTCCAACTTCAATAAACATGTTTACAGCCTGGTACAAAGAACAGTTTTGGTCTCTATAGCTAATTTTCCCGTTCATGACAACTGTACTGAGGATGAATATATATAGAAATCATCCGTTTAGATCAGTGATTTTAAAAACGGGGGTCCCATAAATTAATTTAAAATCATAAAATACTGTGAAAGTATGACTAAAATTCAAATTAAAATAACTATTGTATTGCTGAAATGTTATTTACAATCCGTTCTGTCTTTCCTTTGTTTCAGTGTAAGCCTGCTACGTTGTACTACGATGTATTTTAACAATGCGGTCATAATGGAGGTAATTGGAGAGCCCAATCTTTTCTGAGGTGGTGTAAAAAGTTTGAGAACCACTGCTTTAGATTATATTAGGGCTTAAAGTTACGCGTAATTAAGGACACGATCGCTTTGAGCGATAGGTAGATGCCGTCACAGGTAGCTTGTTCAGCAACTAGGCAATTCAGGCTACTTCAGTAGGAAGCTCATCAGATAACGTATGGGTGACAACGTCCGTATTGTATACAGTCTACTATTCTAAAATGTGTCTAGGTAACCACTTTGGGGCTAAAATGAGGTCAAATCTGTACAGTGTCTGACTAAAAGTTACTAGAACTATATAAAACTAACGTGCACACTTCACAGACTTTGTATTCACCTGTCGCTTCGTAAAGGGATAAATCCACCTGTGCTTTGTCTTGGTTACAACCAGCTCTTATTCTTGTATTTTGCATGTCTTACTCCATTTGTTCTGTTTGTCTTGTTTTCATCCCTATCTGGATATCGACAGCGGAGACGCAGCCAGTGCAGCTGCGACGATGACTCAATGCAGAAAATGTTTCAGCAATCTAAAATGATGAAAACAACTTTTTAAAAGTGGAATGATCTGTTCGAATGACACCAGTGTACTACAAACTCACTGTTTTTCCTATCAACAGAAAATGAAAGATCTTAAGAGCGTTGACCCTCCACTACATTCCTGTGCTCGATGTGATGGAGCGGATAACCTATCGGTAGCCTATCCCTGTCTGGTTATTCCAGCCGGGCCTGAGGGAAGGTTAGGGGAGGTGGTGGGGCGGCTGTCTGCCTGACAACAAGACAAACAGTGATGAAAGATGGACGCTGCAGCAGAAAAAGGTGGTGCAGCAGCAATCAAAGCATGGAAAGACCACGCCGGTTTATAGGAACATTACCATCAAAAGACAAACATGCTGCAAAAACAATCCAATCAGCACGACCCAGACCTCGGCGACCGGCAGACCTGCTCACATCTGATGCTGGTCAAAGAGCTGTAATTGGTTTATTATCTAAATGAGCTGGATTTTTCCTCTTTGGAACCTGAGAGCAGTGGTTTTTCTCTGAGCAAATTAGCTTAATCACAACATTTAAGTCTGTCAAATGTAAGAAAAAGAAGATATACTGTAAAGGCAGGAATAAGTAGGGGGGAAGGTTGTGGGAACTGGCTTTGGGCCCTGACAGATTAGGACTGCAAGGCACTGTGTGTAAATTCAGCATGGCGCACTTGTTGAAACACTGTCATCCAGCTATTAGCTTTGTATATTTGCACAACACAACACAAAGGTTGACATTGTGGCTGCCGATTGACTTATTACGTGCAGCTAAACTCAAGTACACTTGAAAGAACTCTCTTTTATTTGAATATATTAAAGACATTAAACTTTAATTAAATAAATGTTGTCATATCAACAATGAATGAAATGACGAAAGTCTGTCCTCGGTGAACCCACTAATCGTCTCTGTGGAGCTTTTAAGCCTCTTTTAGCTCATTGTTTTGGTTTCTATGGCACATTTTCTACATTTCTCTGCTGCTTCTCTTTGTCGTGTATCAGTAAACTGAACACCTTTTGAATTTGGTCAAACTAAATAGTTGCAGTTCCTCAAACGTCCACTTGAGGCCGGCTTCAGAAGTGAGTCAGTCTCCATAAGTCCCCATGTTAAAATGTCCAACTTCACAGCAGAAATAAACATGTTTACAGCCTGGTACAAAAAACTGTTTTGGTCTCTGTAGCTAATTTTCCCGTTCATGACAACTGTACTGAGGGTGAATTTATATACAACTCACCTGTTATCATATTAAGGCTTAAAGTTATGCAGGATTAAGAGCACTGGCGCTTTGATTGACAGCTGGGTGCCATTACAGGTGGCTTATTTCAGCAACCAGACTTCATCCTGCCCACATCTTTGCCCATTTTTAGATTAGCCGGGAGCTGGCAGAGACAGGACTGCCGAGATGGTGACAGCCAGAGCCACCACACTCTGAGCTTCTCAATGGCAATACAGATTTTACAATCCAGGGTAAATATAGTCTGAGGTGTTGACACCGGGCAGAGGCATTTCCGTCGAGGCCATGCAGTGACTTGTGTTGATGTGAGTCGGTTGGACTTACACTCTGCGGGGACGACAGGCAAACAGGAGCGACCAGCAGCAGGATAAAGGTCAGGGCCTGGCACAGAGTCAGCTTCCTGGAGACACAGAGAGAAACACGCACATGTATGTTTGTTGGTAAGTGTTTTACATATCATATACACGGGAACGCACAAGCACAAAAGTGAAGGTGTTACAGCAGAGGTGTTTGAGAAGGAGAAAGAAAACACAAAAGAGAGAGAGAGAGAGAGAAGAGAAAGAAAAGATGCAACTGACACTTCAAACAGTAGAGGCCTTTAGGTCACTGATAATATCCACAAATAAGCTGCCACACCACTGTGATCCCCTGTGGGTAAGAGCCAAGGTCAGGAATGCCCCCCCATCCAGCAAGTATCATTAATTCTCCCCACCCAGTTCCCCCACCCACCACATCAGTGTCTTATTAACTCTCACACAGCCCGAGAGACAGCGACCGCCCGCCTGACTGAACTTCCCCCAGCTGCCCCTCTCCAACTGTTGACCTCCATTACGTAAAGAGATGCTGAAAAACCACGATCACCCGCTGTGTTTGGATGAAGACCTTTTCATTTCATCAATAATCTGAATAAGAGCTCAATTCTTTGTAAATTTTGAATAAAAATATCAATAAAATCAGATTAGAGGAGAAATATGAAATATGCTCAACACATCAGAGCTAATACTTGTAAAATGTTGTTTAATAACGATGTAACTGAGAAGATTTCAGATTTCATTTCACAAAACGCCATAAGTGGACACTTTCCCACTCATCCTAAACTACATGACTCACTATGCAAAACACATATTTCTCAATATGCAAAGGAAACTAAGTCTATATTTACAAAAGAAAACAAAAGTCACCATAAAACTGCAATTTTAGAAGTTATGCTCCAATGACACACTGCTAATTGATTAAAGCTACGGATATTTCCAAAAGTCAAGTCTGAACTAGCTTTGCATTTAAATGGTGCAACCAGATTTAGCAAATGACAGTTTGAAACAAAAGCAAATAGAAGATCTAATGGATTCATGAATAGGCTAGTTGGTGCAACCCAATTCTAAAAATCTAAAGAAACGATTGGATAAAGATCGGATTGACCGAATTGGATTGTTTTAAACCTTTCATGATCTGTTCAAATGACGATCGTTTGTCATGTACTGCACACATTGATCACCTTCTGTTTCTTGCTTGACCACTTGAATGAAGTCAAGGACGTGTCATGGAGCTTTGTCGCTTGTTAACAGGACGCCATAACTGTACATAACGGCATCTTTGGAAACTTTGGGATGTATAAAATCTGAAGTAAAGCTCTGAGGTTTCATTTTTAATGACTGACCTACCAACAGGGCATTGTTTAAGGGTGAACTGATGCCCTCGAGTGCAATCGCTGAATGTTTTGTGTGTTTTTTGCACCATGATGACCACCTTGTTACTATGTATATCATTATAATCAATGACCTGAGCTCTAAAAAGCAACATTTTTTCATATCGAAAACTGAGCCAAAGGCAATTATAGGCAAGTGTGGCACCAACACAGTGAGTCACGTCTGAGGTGCTACCAGATAAGACCTCCGCTGAGCTGCCTTTAGCTGCCTCATCTCCTCCATTACCTCCGGGCGACTATGAGAGGCAGATTCTCCGTCTTTTTCTGCCTCTGACTCATCAAAGGACAAGTCCTCTTTTCTGAGAAGTGCCGGTGATTCTTGGAAAGCCCCTCTATTTCAAATGCTTCCTGGCACTGCTGAGCTGACAGCCGTGGTGTGTCATACCTTTACAAGCCTGATGGGATGTGTCATTTTTATTAACACAATGATAAAAAATATATTAGATGAGTCCCATCTGGAAATTTAAAGCAACTTCTTCTCTTTTTCCTTTGCAGCGACCTTTCCTCCCGTGCCTCACTTCATCCTCTGTCAGCTTCTAGTCCGTCTTATCTCGCTCGGTCTGTTTTGTCTCTTTTATCTCTCCCTGGGCCATAAACACAGACCCGGTCCAAAGCATTTGGAGTTGGCTTATGGCTCAGTCCCAGGTCAGTAGTTGCCCTGCTCCAATTAAACGATACACATCTCCCTCACACTTGGCTGAGCAGCCCTTCCCTTCAGCTCCCGTCCTGGCCTTACATGGGGGAATTCATATCAGAGGAACAAGAAAGGTCGCACTGACCGAAAGAGGCAATGGGCTCATAAAGCATGATTAATGTAAGAGGCCTTTTCATTTTCACACAGACTCCATTTTACTTCCAGCATCTCAGCTGCGTGACTGAAGGAACATCGTGTTTGCAAGTTTGACCTCCTCAACTTCGAATCAACTTCACAGTTTTGAAGACGATACCGTCATTTTGCTACAAATTAGCAATTAGCAGACTCTTAAAAAAGTAGCTTGAATTGTGTATTTATCACAGTAAACATCACATCTGCATTTATCTCGTCAATGTCAATGATACACTTCGTTTTCACAGGTCACAAACTTGGAAGACGTCATTGGAAACTCCTTGCAAAAGGTCGGGTACTTTCAAACAATAATTGGCGCGGTTGGATGAACCATGTGTCTGTCACCGTGAACTTCAACCAATCAGATCAAAGAACAATATAACATAGACAAACAAACACTAAAGTCAGTTGAAGAGCTTTTTTCCATCAAGAAAAGCTGCTGTTCTTCGATGAAGAAGCACTGCCCAGTTCTGATGTAACTGATGCTCACAGCTTCTATGCGAACTTCTTCAGCAGCTGCCAATGCTGCTTTCGAGCAAAATGTTACATGCACCTAGCGTAAAACCACGACCATAGCTCACGCTGTAGCTGCTAGCAGTTCCTCAATGAGTGCTGATTAGTTCAAACCACAGTGGTTTGCGAACACAAGTGCAGATTGAAGCCTTGCAAGATGGATTCTTGCATGATCTCGTGATCTTTTTGAGTCCAGCTGTCTCGCAAGATTACGTCACTGGTAATAAGGTTGTTTAGCTATCATAAAAGCCAAATTATACATATGAATGCTGTTGATGTAATCCACAGAGATGGATCCACTTCTCTCAGTTTCACTTGATGTTCAGTTTCAGTTTTTGAACATGAAAAGACAGCGGCTCTGGTCACTGACTGCTTGGCCTCCCTCCCTACAGGGGCCGTTACAGAGGTGAGCAGGGGTCAGTCCGCCTCCTCCGGCTCTCATTAAGACTATAGCAGCACATTAGTGAATAGCTCCGGGGCAGGGAGAGGGAAATGGCTTTAATCAATACGAGACTAGTTGTTTATTTTGACTGACATTAGTCGCTCTTGACTGAGGATGTAGAAAAAACAGCGACCCCACCCGACTAATAACACCAAATTGCTCTTATCATTAAACAAATAATGGTCAGACTGAAATCATCAAGCCAACGAGCTCAGTTCGCTGTCCATCAAAATATTACGTGTGCAGCATCACATCACATCATTGTTTTATAACATTTCAAACTAGATATTTTGGACTGTTGATGGGATAAATTAAGTCTTTTGAAGGCCTCGCCTTGGGGTTTTCCATAATTGTGATGGGTATTACAAAGTTATCTCTGAAGGTTCTCAGTCACCCAGGTCAACTTTCTTCAGAAGGGTTAAACCTGTCCAGTCACGCTTTGGATCAAGAAGACAATCAGCAGACGATAATGGCAATAATCGTAAGTTGTAATTTTAACAAATTGCTGATATTTTGATATTTTTATGGACCATCCCCTCAATACAATCTTCCACATTTAAAATGTTCGTAATAAAAATGATAATGCAACATATTTAACAGAGAAAGAGGGGATGTTTTTATTGGCCTTGCACCTGTGTATTTTGATGCAGATTTGGATTTTTTAGAAATGTGATCGTGATTGTGCAGCTTTGGCAGCACTTTCTAATTGTGGTTGAGAAACTCTTGGTCTGGTTGTCTTATCCTGAAAGTCCCAGATGACCACGACTAAAATCTCATCAACTGACACTTGAACAAAGTGCAATCTGTCCAGACAACCAGACAAAGCAAGCGGAGCTAAAAGAGGCTGAACTCTCCCCACCCTCATTGATAATTCCTCTGTAATGACTAAACTCACAAACCTTTGCTTAAACACACCCTGACAGACAGGTAGCCCTCATGTTCCCACCCTGCACAAATAAATAACAAGCTCCACGCAGTTATCATTCAATTACATTGGAGCTATTACTGTGCTCTGGTTGAAGTGCAGTGCAGGTGAGAATTTGTTCTCTGACCTCCGGGAAGGCACGAGTCATGTCAACACAGGAGACACCTGACTGAAGATCTCTGCTCCGTTAGTTTCTTTGTGTGAGGGTTTAAGTGTTTCTGTATGGTGACCTACAGGCGTCCTTTTTTACAATTGGGTGCACACCCACCAAGTTTGGAAAAGCAATACGTCTTCCAACCAGGGGCCGGTCTTAACCTTTGACCCAGCCAGAGATTTAGCTGTGACCCACCCAGCGTTTTGGGAGAGCCTGGTGGAGGGTCTGATGGTTATATGGAGCACGCTGCTGAATGAATCGACACAACCCTTAACAGATGTTCAGTGTGAGGGCTCCGTAGTCAGCTCTGACCCCTGGATCTGTATTGACTATGAATGAGGAAGCAACAATCGAACGCTCAGCGGCCTCAGTCAGCGCGCATTAACCCAACGAGCCTCTTTGAACACAAGTGGAGGTTCTTTGTGCCTCGGCAGCTGCTTCACTCGAAGACGTAGTAAAACATTTTCGCGAAAAGAAATCAAATGCTATTGTTTTCCTGAAAACACCCAGAGAGGATTGTGGTAAATGACTAAATGAAAGACAGACATTGGTATCGTGTTGTTGGTTTTGCTGTTGCCAAAATGTCTAGACTCAGCCTCTTGCTCAACCATGGTCCCTTCCCTTCTACCCTTCTACCCTTCTACCTTTCTTCCCTTCGCTTCGCTGCACTTAACTCGCTCCTTCCACGACAGGGAGAACAAACTTGGTACACCGTCATACCTCAGGGATTATGAGATTATCTTTTCACAGCCACTTTGACTGAAGCAGAGCCTCTCAGGTCATCTACAGTCATGGTCTAATAACATGAGAAACATGCAGAGATGCACGCAAGTAGTAAAAAAAAATAATAATACACAAACATGATGAACACTGAGGGAAATCCCCGGATGTTTAAATATTAAAACGCAGACACAACTCTACACCGAACCAATCACTCCTAACACTTAAATACAACTGTACCCGCAGGATTGGGAGTTTTCTGAAGTGTTTGTCTCAATCAGTTTTATAATTATAGTTTAAAAACATTAATGGTCCAAAGAAATTCAAGATCTGGATCACCACCAAAACCAAATCAATTGTTCCTTGGCGCAAAGCCGACACGTCCGTCAAATTTAACGGAAATTCTTCCATTGGGTTTTAAAACATCCTGCTGACAGACATAGAAACAGTAACCCTGTAAAAACCACAACCCTAATCCTGCTTGGAAGCAAACCCTTTCAAACAGTAACGAACAGACTTTTCATCAGCTTCGTGCAGAGAGACACAAACACACAGCGCTGTAAACTCTTATCTGACTGAACCTTGAAACTTGTGTTCATCAGTAAGATCACTGCCAGACTGACAAAGAGCAGGAGTCAGTGTGCACAAGTGGCATCAAGTTCTAGTTCAAAGTATCCCAGAGACAGTGTTGAGATAAGCAGGTTGTTGTAGTGGGACATGAAATGAAGGGAGATTCTTCAGATACGACTGTTTTTACCCTACAACATGTCTTCTGTTACAAGGCTCAACCGCAAGGATTGCTCGATTGCCCGGGGCGAGTAAAACACCACATCGGGCTGATAAATTTAGAAACTCATTTGCCTGATCAGGCAAGTAGAAAAGGATAATTAAACACGTTATTTTTACGGAGCTGATGATGGATGTAGAGCTCATCTCTGTTGAGAGTTGAACATGCGCAGTACTGATTTAGTTTATGATCTTAAGTGCAAGACAGTATTTCAGTTATCCTGGGAACATGAGTTTAATCGGGTGGTGTTCGAGGATGTGAGCGAAACTCCACCTATTGCGCAGTTTGCAGCAAGTTTGAGATAAATAGCGGATAAAATGAGGTTGTTCTTCGAAGGTGTGTCAAGTTTCCGAGAAATGTCTTGTAGGCGCGACAGTTAAGAGTCTTAATAACCACTACTGAGTAAAAACTGACATTGGTCAAGTAGATTTCTGATTCATTCGTCTCTGTGTTAGTTTCAAAGTTTTGGCATTGCAGGTTTTGTTTTAAGAGTTTAGAGTTGAAGTATCTTTGACTGGATGACTGACTGGAATCTTTCCAGGATGTCGACACTGAAAGACAAAGGCAGAGCAGAAGTGAACCTGTTGAGTACAAAAGGTTGTCGCTGAGGCAGAACGTTGTGGTCTCTTTCTTGCATGTCAAAACTTTAATACCTCCGATGTTTGTACGAATGTTGTTTTACCTTGAACCACCTTCAATAAATGTGCTACCTTAAGTTTGTTCTTGTAGTTATAAAGTTGACTTTTCTATACCGTGGTTCAGGAGCTGTGTGTACATCTGGGGCCCATCAGAGTACGTGCATGTGCTCATACATCTGTAAAAAATGAATGTTTCAGTGCAAAAATGTACTCAGAAGATAGACAGAGACATTTTTTTTAAAGTGCTGATGTCCGTCTCCACAGAAGGGAAGAGAAGGATTGAAATTCCTCCTTGCAGGAGAGTGTGACATCATCGCGTGTAACACCAAATTAGAGTCCTCGTTTTGAAGCTATATGCTCAGTGTTCCATGATAAGTAGATTTAATCTGTTCATAGGGCTCCATCCCAAACAAACATTCCTCCAAAGGGTTATTAGAGATAGAAAATTTGCCTAATCTCTCTCTCTCTCTTTCCTTCATCGTTCTCTTTCTGCAGACCAGTCAGGCTGACAGCAATCCATCTGACAGACAGACTACACATTACTCCTGACATATTACATCAAGTACAGCCCGTAAAAGAGAAAAATCACACTTTAACATCTTTGGGTGCAGAAGTGTCAGCATGTATTGTTCCCACTTAAGACGAGTAATCCAAAAGACCTGGAAGGGAAAATACACGGCCAGGGTAAACTTAAGTTTACGACTTTGAGAGATAGATTCAGAAGAATCAAGACTTTGTGAGCAAACATTCAGACCCTCTGTAGCCCCCCGTGTTTGTGTTGTCTGTTGCAGGGATGGGATTTGATAAAATATGAGCAGGGTATTTATAGCCGGTGACATTTAGGAGATAAAGGTAGTGTAGCAGGATAGGTGGAATGTAGAGCCAGGAGTTGCAATATTGCAGATACTGTATGGCTGGAGGATTACCTCACCCACTAGGCAGGAAGTGTAGCCTACAGCAGACTGGATGTGACTTCTGCCCTCAGAGCAAACATACACACTGCACAGGCGACTACAGGATTATCTAAACTGCTTCGAGACAAGACAAATAATGCACGACAGAAAAAAGAAACGTTGCAAGAAGAAACTAAGAAAAATGTCTTCAGCCACACATTTTTACTTCAGTTCTCCTGACGAAGTGAACCACAAAACAAACAGCTTCCAACTGGGGAGGGAAATACTCAACTGTCCCTGGAATTTATCACCTCCCATCCTTCACTGTACTGCAAGAAATGTTCAAGGCTTTTGCAGCTCCTTGCAAGCAAAATGACTCAAGGTAAATATTTAAAAACCACCACATATTCCCCCCCCTCCATCCCTCCTGAAATGCAACTCAATCAAACTACAAACGAGCTCCACAGAAAAACTCAACTTGTCTCTGGAATTTATCACCTCCCATCAAGGCTGGACACTTCATATAAATCACCTTAATTCAGTTCTCATGCGATCTTTCCTGCAGGCAGTCAGAAAACTTGTCTTACCTCGTCAGTGGTGAGGACATAGTAGATGCTTGTGGATTTGGGTTCAGGTATTCGTTGTCAGGTGCAGGTTTTGCTCCCGTATCATGGTGTGAAACGTCGCGGCTCAGATGCACAGTGCATCCCAGCTGCAGGTTGCTCCACGGACACACGGATTTCAGACCCAACAACACCCATATCCAACTCTCTCTTCTTATTGTTCTTCTTCTTTTACAAGTGAAAGTTTAAAGGAACTTTTTTTATTATTATTATTTGCACTTTCAGCTGCAGAGCTCTTCCATCCAAACAGATGTGTTCCCAAAACGCATCACATCAGTCTTTGCGCAAAGTGGACAAAAAGACGCATCTTCTTTTGGACATTCAGGTGCAAAAAAAAAAGTCAAATCTTCTCTGATATTTTTTTCTGTTTATTAATTAAGTTGTGATTCACCACAGAGTGCTACACATTACTCCAGATAGAAAGCAGTAAATGTTGTCCCTGGAGTGTGTAGCCTGTCTCACCTCCAGGCAGGTGATTCCACTTCACCCAGTCCTGCACGGATAAAACACTCCTGTGTCAGCAGGTAGCTCCTCCAGAAGTTCTTTCTTCTCCTTCTTTGTCCTTCCTCTCAGTCCAAACAGTTCCAATGTGCGCAGAAAAAAAGCCCCGTAAAGAGCACAGAGAGGCACCGGGAGCGCTCCACCAATCCGCCGTGGTCGGCTGTGTGAGCGCGGTGCTATTATGTCGGTGTGTCGGGTGTCTCCCTCTCCCTCTCCCTCTCTCTCTCTCTCTCTCTCTCTCTCTCCACCTGAGCGCTGCTGCATTCCTGCGGTGAACACGCCTCTCTCCTCCAATCACAGCCCAGCAGCTCCTCTGAAGTCAGAGGTGACACGACGTTTTTCCTCCAGAAATCATGAAGGTGAAGAGGAGCAGCTCCAAAAGTGTATACCAAACATTAAACATTAAGTCCAGACCTCATCAGTTCGTAGTAACCCCCTGCAGAGTGAGGAAAATGTCCAAGAGCCAAAGTGAGTGAAGAACAGCTCATCTAAAAGTTCATGTTCAAATAATGGAGATGAAAACAAAATGCAAATTCATGAAAATTTAACTTATATTCTCTGATTTTAAAGATTTTTTGCTGCTTTGCAGGATTTCTTCACGGGATGTTGTGAAGCACTTTGGGCACCGTTCGTGATTTGATTTGATGTAAAATGAATCAAACTCGAGCACGTTCAGAGTTCCTGAATATTTTGAAAATATTAATTTTTACTTGACAAGAGAAACATTTTATGATCTTATGATGAATGTAAAACCTCAATCTGAAGAATAACTATCAGATAAATAAATAAAATAAATCTCTACAGCGTGTCTGTAATGTCTGTCAGGGTGTTCCTATGTATGCAGGTACTACTTACAGCATTTTGGTACTGAAGTAAATGTGTACTGAGATACTTTACTTGAATATTTCCACTTCATGCAACTTTATACTTCTTCACTGTATCTCAGAGAAAAGTATTGTACTGTTTTACTCTCACAGCTTCACTTTGTTACTCTTCATATTACAGTTTTTCATGCCCTCCTGTCTGGTGGTTTGTGATAAATTACAGGATGAAGTGTTTTTGTATTATCTTTATACTTAATAAATGATTGAACGTCCTCTTGGATTCGCTGTAAGAAAAGTGAAAACAGGCTGTTTTCACAGCGACGCTGCAAACATATGACGATCTTACAGACCATGATGCACTGCTGTACATTAAACTAGCCACCGATATATAAAGTAGATATAATGTAACATCTGCAGCAGTAAAATGAAACATACACATTAATAATCCAAAGACATCAGATATAATCGTAAAACACTGACAGGGAACATTTTACTGCACCATGACTTCATACTTTAAGTACTTTTTTACTGATAATACATACATGAGTTATGTTTTACCAAAGTTTAAAATTGAATTTCCAGATGATATATTTCCTATGTTTTCATGTTACAATATAAATACTGCGCTATGAAGCCAAAGAGGCATTAACAGACAGCAGCTCAGAGCCCTGCATCCATGGGCGTATTAACATGTTTGGTGGGTGTCAGGACAAAAAAAAAATGAGGCGCTGGTTCAACTTTCTGTGCAATGCACAGTTTTTCTTTGCCTCGTGTTCACATGAGTTCCCGACTCATCAAAAGTGGCAGCTTGGTCAGTGGGCCCTTAGGTACCCCGTGCATGCAGGGCTCTGCGGTCAAGTTAGCAACAGTTAAAGAGCAACGTCTGGTTGTACTTTCAAAATAAAGCTTTGTTCAAGAAACATTTCACATTTTAGAGTTTTTGTGGTTTGGTTTGGAAAAGATTGTGGTTTGCGTTAAAATAACTACGCAATATAATGAGCGTAACGTTTGATTCATCCGTCCACCACAACCACCTCCATATGTGAACTTTTTTCACTCCGTCACGTGACTTCATAAGTACATTATGTGTGTAAGGGCTTTCACAGCCTCAGCGTTTGTTCCTTTTATGTGAGTGTAACTCACACACACACCTTCACACACACATATCACCTTCCATCTTCTGCCTGTCATATCGTTCACTCCCTCCCTCCCTTCACTCCCCACCTTACTCACTCTTTCCTAATTTCATCCCGTCTTTCTGCTTTCTTACACCCCGTCACCCTCTCCTCACCTCCTCACCTCCCGCTCTGTGACTCCACTGTTTCACCAGGCGATAAAGCTCATCTTCATCAACATGTCAGGACACCTTCTTGCGTTAATCACTCCATACCGGCTTTACTTTTTCACAGGGACGTCTAAAATTCCATGTTTCTTTGTGTAACTGTATCCCTCCTTTGTTTCTCACTGAGCTTTACATTTTAAGTATCTTCTGTTAGCAGGTTTTTTTACAGTCAGCGCACTTTTTGTGATGTATGAGGCAGTAGTAACATGCAGGTCATCTCCGGTTTCTTATATCGCTTGTCTAACAGTACAAATGGGATGACTTAGTGACAGTGAAGCAACCACATGGCCTTTGTGTGAACTCCAAGAGCACCGTCTCCACCTTAGTCTGTCACAGTCCCTTTAAGCTCAGCCAAGGCGGAGACACTTCATCTGGAGCCGTGCTTCGGTTTTAACACGCGACCTTGAACTATCATCTGGAGCCGTGCAGACATAACAGAGAGGGAAACAGGACAGCATTAGTTCTCGCTGGGGTATTAAATCAGTCTTAACTGTCGGTTTCTGTTATTGCGTCTAAGTAGTTGGCTTGTTTTTTGACCACACAGGGTTCATGTTGCTCGTGTAAACATTATGCTGAATCAGACCACTTACCGGCACACAGGATGTGATGCTGCAGCTCATTTTGAAGCTCATTACAGATGCCAAAAGAATGATTTACAAACCTACAAATGTTGACTTGCAGACGACATGAGCCTGCAGCGCCATGAATCTACAGGAGCATCAGACAGGCAGCAACGGTTACAGAGCGCAGGTTTGTCACTGGTTTTGATTTCGCAATAACGAGTGTTTGATTTAATCAACAGGGAACAACAGATAAGTCTGCCAACGATTACCATAGAAGGAAAAAACATGTTTGTCCATTTTGTTTTTCCATTGCACTCAATCCCAAATCCATGTCACAAACACATTAATAGACTTTAATTAATCTCTATAAACAAAAACCTGCACCGTATCGAAAGTGCTCTGGTTTCTATCCATTTGTAATCAGAGTAGTATTGACCGATTAGAGAGCTTTAACATGCATGCAAAGAAAACTAAACAAAAAGTTTATGGGGACTTGCTGGTTGTAGATGTTGTCTTGCAACTCCAACTCTATTCTGGCGTCTAAAGTTGCTAATCAGACTGTGATAACCAGCGAATGGAAGAGTCCCCAGAGGCTAAATCGTTGCCCAACAATAGCCACTAGGTTCTGATAGAGATTGAGAAGATAGACGGCGATCAGCTGTTTTCGGACGTTTCTGTTACTTCAACAGTAAATAGCGCCTTTGTTGGGGGACTATTTTCAATGGCGGATTAATCCACATTTAGTGAGTGTGTTTCCATCCGTCTTTGGGGTCGATTCCAGGAAGCTGAGGTAGATGATAGATCCTCGTCCTCACTCTATATGCATATGACAATGCAGCTAACTCAGTTTGAAGAAAAGCAACGTGAGAGTCCTTCATATTCGTCACTTCTACAGGCATGGCGCTGAGCACTGGGTTGCAGAAAAGCAGCCTTTTCTTTGGATCTTAATGTGCTCAGTTTAAACACAGAGAATGGTTTGAGATTGCATGGCCCTCTTTAATGTACATATGTGGGTACTTCCTATCAGCATGAGCCACAACTGCAACTGTTTTAGGAGCGTTTCAGATGTTTTGACCCTTGAGTGGGACCCCTCGTGGGTTCTGGCGGGCCTCATACCATGGGAGGAAAAAAAAAGTTCGAGTCTGCTGGACTTGGGACTGGGTTTACGTCTTTTTTAAACCCTTTGACTTGACGCCCTTTCCTGTTTCAGGAGAAACAGAAATGAGTTTTCAGTTCCTGAAAAGAAATCAGCAGGTGCCTCCATGACTTATTCTCTCAGAGCAGCTGTCAATCATTAAGTCAAACACATCGACACCAAACCTGTCAGAAAAAACAATCAGCGTGATAATAACTGCCTAAAAATGACAGAAACTATCTGACGTTGCTGACACTAAGCAAGGTAACTTCGTCCAAAGAAACACGGGAAACACAAAAAAGGGAATCTTTTCATATTGTGGGTCTGGTGCCTTTAAACTTCAGGTCATGGTATATTTTCTCGCTCTTGTAAGTCTCCATCTTCTTCCCAGCTGTGTTCTAAAGACATTCATCACCGTGAAAGTGAGGACGACAACCAGATAGTTAAGCCTGGCTGTAACCGAAGTCCATGCAGTTTGATAATGGATGGAAATGATTAAAAATCTAAACCAGCCACATGTGTAACAACAGTACAGTAAGTTAACTGTGAGTTCATAAATTCTATAGAAATGTCTCCGTCAGCACTGAGTGGCTCCTCTGTGTATATAATGATTAGTCAAGTCTCGGTGCTTGTCGTGGCTTGTAGAGACATTTTCCTCTGCCCTCCCTATAGTTCCCTCATCTTCACCGAACACACTTCACTGTTTAGTGCTCCGTGTGTTTACCGAGAGACAGATAGCCGAGTGTTTACAGTAATCATCACATTCATACACGTACTCTCTCTCTCTCTCTCTCTGCATGTGTGTGAGTGCATTTGGCAGCCGACACTGTGCTACTCTGTAATAAGAGGCTTCTGAGCTGAAGAGGCACTTAACCACTCCTCAAAGACATTAGTCTGGAGTTGGACTGTTACACCACAACCCCTCCATCCACCCCTCCATCCATCCACCCACCCTTTCTTTCTGTTTTTTTTTTTACTGAGCTTGGCAGACCGCCAGTGGCGAATGGTGAAACTTGATGGGTGGACACGGTTTCACACGGCAGCACTGATGAAAGACCGTCGGTGATGGTGTGAAAAGTCATATACATTACATGCAGCGTTAACACAGCTGCAGCCAGGAAGTTAAATGTGCTTTGGCTTGTAAAAGGTGTGTTGTTGCTGTCTGGTGGAATTTAAATCTGACTTTAAATATAAATATATGTGTGTGTACCTGGACGATTTAAAAGTATATCCACTAGAAAAGCAGATCAGGCCAACATCAGAATTTGATTTTGCACAGCATCAATGAAACTAAACCTAATCTGGTTATTTAACTGTTGATGTTGAAATCTCAGCTACAAACTTTGTTTGTTTTGTCTCTTCAAAACCAGAAAACTAACCTTTTAACTCTCTCGGTAGAGTGTGCACCCCATGTATGAAGGCTCAGTCCTTACTGTACTGACCCACGTTTGGTTCCAGTAGCCCTTTGCTGCATGTTGTCCACCCTCTCTTCGCACTTTTCCATTTTCCTGCCACTCTTTAGCTGCTTCTAGCAGAAATAAAAGCTCAAAAGCCCCCAAAATCTTTGAAATCAGAAAACATTTCCTCTATAAAACATGATCCTGATCCAAAATCAGTAACATATAGATGGTGGTTTGTGACTTAAGTGTTTTGCCGTATGAGCGACTGGGTTGTGCAGCGGTGTTGGGGTGTGGATTTATTTTTTGTTCTGAACATAACCACTGTGAAACGAGCAGAAAATGTTTTATTTCTCTGATTCATCGGCTATCTTGACACTCCCTCTCTCTCATTCATATTCTTTGTTGCTTGACCACCGCTGTCTCTCGGACACAAACCACAAAGGAAGCTTCTTGGTGTCTTTGACTGCGAGCCAGACAAAGATGTTGGAGTACACAAAATAAACCAAACAAGGACTCAAGTGGGAGAGTATCATAGTTTGAGTCGATGAACTCCACCTGGATCTCGCCCAGTTTCAGTGATATATCAGGCTGACTGTGGAGCAGTTTTACTGGTCTGATTGCCGCAGCGTGACATAGGGGGTGGTAGTAGCTAGAGTCCAACACGGACCACAGCATGGAGCGTGGACAGGTAGTTGGAGAGGTGCCAGCCCGCCTCCTGTTATTTCTTTGTTTCAGCCTAAACCAACTACCCACACATGAATACACACTTCTCCCGACCTCAAGGCCACTGTTACATGGTGCAAGAACAGGCGTCCGGTGCACAGAATTGGACTGACAGAGGTACTTTCAACTGATTACAAGTCAGTGTAGCATCAAAATGATGTTTAATCTGTTTTTTTAAGATGGAAATGTTACATAATGGAGCTTTAAGTCAAGTTGTTTGACTTATTTTTTATCTGTGATGTCTGTGTTCCCAACTAACACTAAAGTTAGTAAGTAAAGTGGAGTTAACAAACTTTTTGGGTATCACATAGCAATGAAAGAATTACAAACAAGATGAGTATAAACAGTACGAGATCACAACAGTATTTATGCAACAAATCAAGATGACACAACAGTGTAATGTGCATCCCAGCTGTTATGCACTGAGGTTCTTTATACTGTCACGGTACAGTATAAAGTGAACACAGATATTTCACATTATGTTTCGAATAGTCTCCTTTTGTTTGACATAAAGTCGTAAATATGGGTACAGATTTAAAGCTATGTTAGAATCTCTATGAAAGTGGTTATAAACACACAGACCACATGGTGAAAACAGGTCAGTTCAGCATCAACAACACCGAAAACTAATCAATGTCTACAATGAATCTATGTCCCCTTTGTGCAGAGATATTTTTGATCTTTCTTGATATTATCTTTTCAACCTATGATTATATCGATGTGTTTTTGATACAGGTCCAGAGGCAGATGCTAACATTAACAACAACAACAAAAAAAAATAATAAAATGCTTCAGCATCCTTGGCAAAAGGTATCCGCTCCCTGAATGCCATTTTACTCTTTGCATGTTTGCCCAGCAGGCTAAAACTGTGTCTGTAACAAGACAACATGCAGGTCTGGGCAGCACAAACGGGTGATTAAAACCTGGATGATTGTCATCAAGCAGTGGGGAAAAAAATACCGATCGTCTGGAGGAGCATGTTTGTGAATTCAGTCAACACAGGAGAGTTTGTGGGTGCCTCTACGGGAAAATAAATTCTCGTAAGGAGATTGACTGAATTCACTTTATTCAAGACATGTGGTAGAAAAAAGATAAAAGAGGCAAAAGAAGGTAGAAGAAAAGGGTATGGAATAGATATGAGAATTCTCTTATTGTATACATATGGGACAAAATGGCCGCATCCCAACATGCATCCTGGGTGGTATTTGAAGTGGAGGTATATGTGCCTGCTGGATGACATGACAGGCTTTTATTTTTTGAAAGCCTTGAAAGTCTTCAGAAGACCCTTCAGGCACTTCCTGCTTTCATCTCAAGCTGTCATACGTCACCTGGGCAACACATTACTGTATACATGGATGTGATGTTGTGACATGTTTTGGATGTGGAGCTGGCTTAATGGTTGTAGCAGAATTATGTAGTGGGCAGGCATTCGCAGAGGCTGTGAAGGTTTGATGTATGGGGTTCATAAAGTTCATAAAATAACGGAGGTGGAACAAAAAGAACAACATCTTTGATTTACGGCTGGCAGGAAGGTATGAGAGAATTACAGTCTGTAACACTCAGGTAAGAAATCCTCAAAAACAAAGCTGCTTCCCAGGACCTGAGCGTGCACTCACGCTTGTTCGCCAGGACTTGACTGGCTCATGTAGCCATATGCCGTCCAAAGTCATCATAATAAGAGCTATTCATTACACGCAACCACCATAGTGATTTTACAAACCGCTTTCCCATTGGAGCAAATAACACGCAAAAAAAAAAGCCACTTAAAACCCCAGTAAATACCATCCACTACATTTACTGGAGTGTTTGAATACTGTAAAACAGACTGAACATCTGCAACAAGAGTTTATGTACAGAAACTAAACTGTCCCATGCTGTTCTCAACTGGCCGGATGAATAAATCAGTACATTTTGTGCAAAAAGATGTCAACACCAGTCTGTGCTGAGTTAGCGGATGTGACAAACATTTCTGCAGAAATATTGCATTTTTTTTGTTTGTTTGTTTGCACTCTTGTTTGTTCTCTCCCACAGTCAAAGAAATTTCAAAGCATATTGACACTTTTTAAGGGACATATTGCCTCATAAAAACCAGAAGTTGAAACTCAACACAGAGTAGAAAAAAAGCCAGTTTGTGCGGTAATCCACATCAGATAGGAAACCATCCCATTCACTCAACAAATGTCAGCAAACGTCTCCATGTTTTTATGTGCACTGATGATATATAACGTTATTTAAAAATGATTGTTACGTGTAAAACCAAACCTCCACAGCCATACGACTGAGAGCGTGATAATAAATGTTATTCAGACCTTCGGATGTCTCCAAAGCAAAATAAAGTCACATAACTAACAAGTAATTTGTCACAATTTAAGCTGGGGTGAAATAAATTTGCAAGTGTGTTTCACTACTTGTATACATTCGTTGTGAGGACCTTGTGTCGACACTCCGTATGGGGACGACAGGTGAAGTGAGGACGTTCACTGTGAAAAGGCGTTTCAAGTCTCTAAACAGCAACCTAGCAATTCCAATAATTGTTATAATTGTCTTTATTCAGATTTTGCTCATAGTTTACTGTATTTGAAAGTATTTGAGGATACCTATACACTGAGGTAGTAAACAGTGTGGCTCTTCCTTGTAAATTTACACCGACCTGTAAGCTGTCCGAGTTGGTCTAAACAAGGTGTCTTGATGGGAAACATCTGCTGCCGATCCAGGCTGATATCATCTCTGTTTCTCCTTAACATGCAAAGTCTAGTAAACCTCACGGTTCAGTGGGGTCTTCCTCCTGTGGAGCACACTACATGTTACTTCATGTACAATAAATTACACACACACAAACACAGTTTTCCTCGGGCTGAGGTTGCACAGATGCAGTAGACAAGTTGTGTTTACGTCGGTGGGACGGTAGTCTAAGAAACACAGCTCGTCATCTCAATACAAACATCTATAGCCACCAAACACAGCTGCAGGAGTGAATCAACACCAATGCAATACGTGTATGCCTGTGTGTGTGTGTGCGTGCATGTAAAAATAACTGCACGTTAACCAGATCAGAAATCACAAACACGCAGTAAACAAAGTCATCCCTGACTCGCTTATTGCCAACAGATGTTCCCACCGAGCACGAATGCGGTTCAAACTTGTTGGCTGAGAATAACACATAAGCATGTAAGCGACCACATCCAAGCCTCCATTCACAAGGCAGACCACATATCAGATGCTGCTGCTGCTGCTGCTCCTCCTGTTCTCAGAATAAGGTTTATTTGAGCCTGTTCAGCTCTGATCCTGCTCCTGTTGAGTAGGATTAAGCTATTTCAGTCACTCGCATTACACACACAACACCAGAGGTGTGACTGGGCTGCTATCTGAGTATCAGCATGCTAAAAATACAGATGACAAGAATTTACAGGGTTTGATAACTGAGGGACTTTTTAGCCGTGAGACTGATCAGATGATCCCATGAATCTCAGTCCAACACTGTGGTACAGCTGTTGGGTTCATTACAAAATTTGGTGCAGACTAGAACTGTCACAATATCAGATTTTCACTGCATGAATAAAAAATATTGTTCTTGTATTGTACTGAAAAAAAAATCATTGACTTGAGAGTTTTTGAAAAGTGATTGAAGGTGCTTGATTTCATATATTTTTATTCTGTTTTAGTGAAGGCAAGATACCGTAACAACTGAGAAGTGTTTGCATATTCAAGCTTCTTTTGCTTCTTAATTTTTATCTGAGAGCTTCAGTAAATCTGCTTGTCCTCATTATAAAAATTCTCAATGTTGCAACAGTAATTAAGTTTGATCTCCATGTCTCAAACTATGCTGTGTTGGATCTTTTCTGAATTTGAGGGAAGTGGTCCTTGAAAAGTCCTTGAAATTGATGTTTAAGAGGGTGTGGGAACCCAGTTTAACTTGACATATTTTTAGCATGAAGTAGTTAAAAGTTTGAGGTGTTATCCACAAACTAATACACACTGATGTTCTCACATATCGTGTTATTTGAGGCACACTGGCTGAACCACAGACAGGATGGCAGCTGTGTTGTGCCGTGGAGTGAATGTGGTGATGTGGCTGCTTTTCTGGTGAAATTGGCTCGGGTGGCATTACCCTTTGGTCCTTGTCCTTTACTCTTGTAAAAGTAAAATATATTGTTTGAAAGGGCGCCTGTAGCTCAGGTTGCAGCGGGAGTTGGTGGTTTGATATCAAGCTCTTCCTGTCCACGTATCAAAGTGCCCTCATTAGTCACTTTGGCCAAAAATGTCTGCCAATTGGATGTAATTTAATATATTTAAAACACTTAACCAAAAAGCTCAAAGCTAGTGTTTGCATGGCTTGTACAAGTCATGGACATTATAAAGCATGACATGACGTCACTGATGTTTCTGAAGAGCTGTTGTGAAGCTCAGAGTGTGGTGGCCAATCCAAAAATGGGCAAAGATGTGAAGCTGAAGCAGGCTGAATGAAGCCTGGTTGCTCAAACAAACTACTTGTTATGGCACCCACCTGCCAACCAAAGTTTCCACGCTCTTAATTATGGATGACTTTGAGCCTGAATTGTAACGGATCTGAGGTAGACCCAGATGCAAAACACAGTTGGTAGAGTACAGTACTTTTATTCTCACCACAGGTACAGCTACAGGTGGGCAGGAACCAGCAGTGGAGAGTAGAATAGGCAAACCAATGCAAAAAGGTCAAGCAGGTTGGTCAGGCAGGGAGAAACAGATTCCAGTAAACGGTTGCAAGAAAACAGGATCTCAGGTAAACAGAAAGAGGTACAGACAAGACTGAAGACGAGACAAGGAGCACACGGAAACATGGCCTAACAATTTGGCAGCGAGCGTGTGGAGATCTGGGTTTAAAAATGGTGACTAAGCCAATTGAAAACAGGCGAGCACAGGTGTGTGATAGTCCTGATTGAACCAAAACCTGGTGGGAAAACACAGCAAAGACAGGAAGTAGAAATACACAAAATAAAACAGGAGACGCAAGACAGCAAACTCAAAACCATGACATTATTATAATCTGAACAGGTGAGTTGTATAAAAATTCACCCTCAGTACAGTTGTCATGAACGGGGAAATTAAACATGTTTATTTCTGCTGTGAAGTTGGACATTTGAACATGGGGACTTATGGAGACTGACTCACTTCTGGATCCAGCCTCAAGTGGACGTTTGAGGAACTGCAATTTTTGGCATTATCGTCCCTTATTTCTGATGCCTCCTGTGGCTGTTTGCAGAAAAACATCTGCAACAATGCAGTTTTCCTCTTCGGCCACAAGGGGCAGCAAAAGGACCAGAATGTTGCACATGACTTTGCCTGTATTGGATTTTATAAACATTAAAAGTTTGTGTTGAGGCTCGGCAGCATTTAAGTCTCAACATAGAATTACATGTGGATTTCCTTTCTTCTCTCTCTCTCACACACACATACACGTACAACTGACGCCAGCGATACAGTCTTACATGACTTCACCGCTGCATGTTTTGTGTCTCAAAGAGCAAATGTGAGTCAAGCAGCTCTGTTGTGAGTCTTTCATTCAGCCCTGAATGAGCACCGAGCGCATCACAAAGTGTGAGCCGAGCCTCGACTTTCATTCCATGCCAACACTTTTTGAAATGTACCCAGCCTTTAAATGAAAAACGGGACAAAGAGTTGAGAACACATTTCTATCTTCTCTTTTATCAATATTACAACCACCTGAAGAAACCCAATCTGGAGACATTCTCAGTCGCAGCTTATACTTTTTCTCTGTGGGGTCTGGGTGGAATTAACAACCAAACAGCACACACACAAACAGAGAGAGAGAGCAGGACTCCCTCAGCCACATAAACATCAGCAAGGCATGTGTTAAAGACACAGAGTCAGGGCAGTGAAAGTCAAGGATGCTTCTCATTGGAAACAGTAAAAGACGTGAGAACAGTTCACTGCAAGCAAATGAAAAAAAAACAAGAAACACAGGAAGAGAATGTGGAGACCGGAGGAAATTATGTGGTGTAGTTGTAACTCGTACACTTTCACTCTGGGTTATTTTGTAATACCTGTGGTTACTGCTAACAGCGAGTATAATCACGTTCCCTTGTGCATCTGAGTACAATTTCAACCCAGAGGGAGAGGACAACGCTGACAGCAGTGACAACAGTGAAAAACTACTTCCTAAGTACTTCAAATTTTAAGTACTGAAAGAATGCCAACCATAAATAGTATCTTTATATATTCTAACTTTAATAATCAGTTACCCCAAATTAATGTGTAGAATTTTATGTGAGTATAACATTCAACTTGAATAGAAATTAACAGAAAAATAGACATCAGGGTAGTTATTTCCAAATCAAACACACTGTGGCTCTTTGGTTTCTTCGCCTCTGCTGAGCCTGAGACTGATCAGATGATCCCATGAATCTCAGTCCAACACTGAGGTACAGCTGTTGGGTTCATTACAAAATTTGGTGCAGACTAGGACTGTCACAATATCAGATTTTCACTGCATGAATAAAAAATATTGTTCTTGTATTGTACTGAAAAAAAATCAATGAAAAGTGATTGAAGGTGCTTGATTTCATATATTTTTATTCTGTTTTAGTGAAGGCAAGATACCGTAACAACTGAGAAGTGTTTGCATATTCAAGCTTCTTTTGCTTCTTAATTTTTATCTGAGAGCTTCAGTAAATCTGCTTGTCCTCATTATAAAAATTCTCAATGTTGCAACAGTAATTAACTTTGATCTCCACGTCTCAAACTATGCTGTGTTGGATCTTTTCTGAATTTGAGGGAAGTGGTCCTTGAAAAGTCCTTGAAATTGATGTTTAAGAAGGTGTGGGAACCCATTTTAACTTGACATATTTTTAGCATGAAGTAGTTAAAAGTTTGAGGTGTTATCCACAAACTAATACACACTGATGTTCTCACATATCGTGTTATTTGAGGCACACTGGCTGAACCACAGACAGGATGGCAGCTGTGTTGTGCCGTGGAGTGAATGTGGTGATGTGGCTGCTTTTCTGGTGAAATTGGCTCGGGTGGCATTACCCTTTGGTCCTTGTCCTTTACTCTTGTAAAAGTAAAATATATTGTTTGAAAGGGCGCCTGTAGCTCAGGTTGCAGCGGGAGTTGGTGGTTTGATATCAAGCTCTTCCTGTCCACGTATCAAAGTGCCCTCATTAGTCACGGAAACTAACAATTTGGCAGCGAGTGTGTGGCGATCTGGGTTTAAAAATGGTGACTAAGCCAATTGAAAACAGGCGAGCACAGGTGTGTTATAGTCCTGTCTCTGCACCCCCAGCCCTGAAAATCTCCTCTTCTTCTTCTTCTTCTTCTTCCCAGTGGTCCACACACACTAATAAAAACACTAACACTCCTCCCCCCCGGCTAACAAACTGAGCTAACATTAGCTAACAGCAGCTACAGTTGGCAGCAGTTTACTTCACTGTCCATCAGGAAACTGTAAATCACAGAGAGTTGAAAACCAGGAAACATTTTCTCCATAAAATAAGATCCAGTTTCACTAATTGATTGATAATTCACCAATTATTAATTACTGTTTTCTATATTTCAAATAAAGTTTAGTAAAGTTGAGTTTCCATCAAAAGGACAGCAGTCAAACCTCAGATAAATGGAAAACAATGTGGAAAACGTGATGATATATGACATGTTTGTTTCATGTATTACAGTCATCGTTCATGTACGTCATCTTTTATTCACCAAGTCTGTTTGTTGCATTTTGCTTTTTCCTCCTCAGCCACATGTGAACACTTGGCCTTTTCAAAAAAATTCTGGCATTTCCGCTGCATTTTTTACGTGCAAATTGTGCATAAAAATATTTTTAAAAATGGAAGATATTAGTAGATTATGTTGATTTTATTTAATGGACATGAATGAAAAACATCTGGATCTGTTTGTGATGAACAATGAATGACGATAATCAGTTTCTTCCCCAGAGGGGCTGGACACAAACAGACGAGACCAAATACAAACACAGTAATGTTTGAGTGGTTTTAAAGAGTTTCAGAGGGACAAACAGAGAAATTCACCTCGAAATGAGACAAGAGACATCGTCATATTTGAAAAATAAAGACAGATAGTCGAGGAGGTGAAGAGGGCGAAGGAGGGAGGAGGTTTATGAAGTGTTCAAGGGATGACAACAAGACATTTCTCACCCTTTCATCCATCCTCGACACTCAGAAGAAGTCAGGGTCAGTCCGTCTGATTCATGGCACAGTGCGACGCTGAGACAGTAACACATCCATCACAGCAGGAGGTGGAGCTGTCGGCAGAAGAAACTACAGGGAATTGTCTAGAAGTATTTTCATGTTTGGGCTTAGAAAAAGGTGATCTCTGCATGCCATGATTACCTTCATATTTCTGAATTTGTATCAGTTATATACACATTAATTCACACATTTTGACTTTAAAGCTGCACCTGTTCCTCACACTATGTAACTTTGAGAAGAAGAAGAAGAAGAAGAAGAAGAAGAAGAAGAAGAAGAAGAAGAAGAAGAAGAAGAAGAAGAAGAAGAAGAAGAAGAAGAAGAAGAAGAAGAAGAAGAAGAAGAAGATTTAATTAACATATTATGGAGTTTTCTTGTTATATGCCACATTTTAAATGGACAGGTCATTGATGCAGGTCAGAAATTGTTCCTAAAGCACTTTTATATAAAAGTTAAATAGAATAAAATCTGTTTTGTGCTACACAGTTAGCCTGTCAGCGGATTAACACACTTCATTAATTACTTTCAGCCAGCAGCTCGGTTCAAGAGCTCCTTCAGGTTCCCAACAGCTGGACGGTACACACACACAACACACACACACACACTAACATCATCCTCAGAGGAATTTCAGCCTGGCATCCTGATCTGCCCCAAACTCACTATGTGGACCAGGTCCAGCTCTCTGACTGATGGCTGTGATTATCTGTACAGCTCCACTCTGTCTCTCTCTCTCACTCCCAGAATGAATTCTACATATGAAGTTTGGAGATTTCCAGGAAGGAGCCCACACTGTCCATCTGTCAGACTATACTGTCCTCCTCACACACACTGCTATCTATGTACTGTTTGCGCATATATATGTGTGTGTGAGTGAGTGTATGAGCTGCAATTGCCACTCGCTGGGCACCAAATGTCAGAGTTATAAATCCCCTGTTAACCAACTGCGAACAACCGATCTGACGGTTGAAATTAGGCAAGTAAGCAGTCTCTTAAAACAATTCTGACATGCCCACATGTATATGTACCAATATAAGTTGCAAGGCACAAACTGCACTTGGTTTGGTGTATCTTAAATTTAGCAAAAGCTAAACATCTGAGTCAAACAAGGCAAGTATCTACATATTAAAGTTTCGGTGCACTGTCCCCCCCCCACTGCAGCGTGACAAGGAATCACTCTTGGGTGAAACACAAAGAAGGAATTTGGTTTGATGAAGTGAAATTCGTCCCCCCGTCGTTTAATCCCACAGTCGATCGTCTCTGCAGGCTGGCAGGGAGGTAATAACAAGCATCAAATTGTTACCATCTGACTCCAATTTGGATCTCGGCAAATAAACACTCATTATTACTGCCATCAATTTCACCTGAAGGAACTTTCTGGTGGCCTTTGATGAGCTGGACACAGCTGGAATACCAAGAAAAAGAAAAAGCACATGCACAAAAGCAGGACGGGGGTCAGCGACGTTTCATTTAGGCCTCGAAGGGAATCTTCTAAAGAAAGACAATGTAGCACCAGAGGGAAAGGGCTGTCTGACAGCAAAGTGGTGGGAATATGCCCACGACGGTGTGCACTTAAACTGATTTTAGTGTTTTATGTGGGACTTTTTTATGAGACCTGTCCACAGCAGGAGCTTTGCTCTGCTTCTGTGCCATGGCTTCTGTCTGCTTCTCTAAACTGGGAGCACGATGACCGCCGTCTACTTCAGGTAACACGCCAACCTCAAACTAAGGCCGCTTTAAGACAACAAACCATCCCTTTGAAAGTGCAGAAACTTTGACAGAGTGACGATGTTGTTCAGCGCGTGCTAGCAGAGGACGAAACAACAAATTACAGAAGACACGAGGGATTATTTCATTTGTTGAACTTAACTCGATTCATCACCTCGAGGCTTGGCCTCGGCCTAAACTGATGGTCTGTTGGCATGTTTGG
Source organism: Miichthys miiuy (assembly GCA_036365135.1). Lineage (NCBI taxonomy): Eukaryota > Metazoa > Chordata > Actinopteri > Sciaenidae > Miichthys > Miichthys miiuy. Next base: position 28,414,806 of record CM071603.1, read on the forward strand.
GAAATAAAGCAGTCTGTCTGACAAACAGTAAGGATGACTGAAAGTGAAATAAATGCAGCGAGGAACAAACAGACTTTGTGGAATAATTTGTAAGTAAACAGAGCAGGAAGCTTCCATGGGATCTGCGTCCAACTTCACCACGCTGCTGCCATCTACTGTCGGGAACAATGACTGCAGCCTTCGACACAACACGACCTTTAGACTGAATGCACAGTATAGAGTTTTATTGTTTATATTAAATCAGAAAGATAAGCACTATAACATACGTTACAAACCAAGAACATCTTATATCTTGGAGAGAGAAAAACAAACTCAATGACATTACAAAAAAAAAAAAAGTAGTAACACTAGTGGACAAAAACATTATTTAAATAACAGAACTGTACATTTTTAATATGCAACTAAAAAAAAAAAAGTAAGACACCAAAAAAAAAAACAACAGTGACAGAAAAAAAAGGGCAGTTAGTACCAAACAGAGCTAAAAGCTAAAGGGAAGTGATTACGAGCGGTTAACTGCTGGAATATGAAAAGTCAAAATACAACAAAGTAAGGCAGCAGAAGGTAGGCGATTATTAGACAGCAGCAAACAGGCCGGGGACGAAAAGACAAAGACAAAAACAAAAGTGGCTCCATCACTCACCCGCTGTGTTAGAGAGCAGGAAAAAAAAAACATGTATAACAGCTGGAACTGACTATAAACTCTTATAAAAACAACCCAGACACCCCCTCTTCATTTCTGTATTCCACAAATAATCACACTGAATCTTTCATACGCTCACACAAAGAGCCTTCTGAGACATCCAAAAAAAATCACACACAGTGCCATGCAGCATCCAAAATGTTGCACACGGAAAAAAAAAATCACTTCAAATGCTCTTTGATCAGTTAGAAATCCTGCAGGGGACGCTCAGAGAGTCAACATACGCTGTGGACACTGGACACATGTAATATTGTGTAGCAAATTTGACACTGCGAGCCGCGTCGTATACTGCATAACGTCCAAGCTGCGCCTGTTCGACAGGTTTCACACGATTGGAAAGAGTTGCATAGCTAAAAAAAAAGTAAAAAGATGCGTGCATTAAAAAATAGCTCTTTGACTTTATAGAAACAGACACCAGGGGGCACTTAATAACCCTGAATGGTTGAGTTATTACATAATCAACTGTAAATATGAGCCCTTTACAAAAACACGTTACCGCAGGACCACGTGGCCAAACCTCGGAAAACAGAATTAATAATCAATTTTCTTCCATCATATCAAAATGAAACACCTGCTGCTGGTGTTTTAAAATGTCTATGTGCACTGACTATATACAGATTTATATATAGATATATATAGTCTCTAATGGCTTCATTCGACTTCTTTGGGTTAAAAAACACGGTGTAAAAATATCAGTCTACACACTGTGAACCAATTAGTGCAAAAAAAAAAAAAAAAAGGTTAAGTGCAATGTTACATGATGTCCGATGTCCACATGATCACGGTCTGCTCTCTCAATGAGTCACTTTGACTGTTCAGCCACAGAGAGGAGGAGGAGGAGGAGGGTGGAGGGGAGGGTGTAGGGGGTCACTGCACTGCCGTTAACACGAGGACAGAAAGCCGGATGCAAAAAAAAAAGATATTTAGGACATAATCGATCCACAGTAGCACAGCGCATGCCCTTATTCACGACGAGATTGAAGTACAGTACAAGCGCCATTACGAGTCAGTACAAAAACGTTAAAATAAAAACAGAAATTCAATGAATGTACATTAAAAAAAAAAACTCAAAAAAAAAAAAAGAAGCGAAGTTCCTTTTTTTAAAATGGATTTTGACGCCGTCCCAGTGCTGTCAAGAGTTCTGCCGAAGGAAATCACAGCTGACTCACGTGTGCGACCGAGGGAGGGGAATATCCGTCCAGATTATCACGAGGAAAAATATAGCATGTATTCAATACATGTCAGAATTTTATTTCTTAATTAGAAACAAAAAAAAAAAATCTATACTCTAAGTAATATTTACTTATTAAAATCTCATCTTTGTAAACAGTTTGCCCTTTTTGTTTGAAAATACATTCTAATCCGACTGAACTTGAGGCTTTGTTTATATATATGTATATATATGTTTATATTTATAGATCTGTGGCAAACATCGCAAAAATAATCTGATATTATGTTTAAAGAAATACATTTCAAACAAAAAGCTTTAATCTCTTCTAAAGTCTTCATTTCTACCACGATTGTTGAAGAGCCTGAAGTAGCCGCGGCTACGCTGAAGACGAGCCAGATGTTTCGCCGCCGACATGTAACTGCTCCAGCTGTGACCAGTAAAACTGTGTGCTGGCATTTTTTTTTTTTTGGTTTTGTTTTTGTTTTTTTTTTGCTGCTCTTCACTCAGCACATGGCGATGGGGGGGGGGTTGCTATGGTGCATAACCATGGCGACGGGGTTGCCAAGGCTCCGGGGAGGCTGTGAGCTGCTTTGGTGATGAGAGAAAGAAAGAAGCGGCTTCCTCGCTGGATCGTCTCTCACATGTTCGAGTTTTTTTTTGGTTGGAGGGTTGGGGGAGAGAAAGCGGTCTGGAGGGAGGTGCACACTCTCACACACTAAGACCTGCTTCTGCTCCCAGTGCTGATTTTTAAAAACCCGAAAACTGCGTCGATCCACCTCGTTTAGAACAACGTCTGAGAGACACGAGCGTGTGTGAGGGAGTAACTTTGCATGAAGCAGGCGTAAACAGTGTTTGTTCACGAGTCTCCTCCTTTAAAAAAAAAAAAAGTGTGTGTTCACGTCTTTCACATTTAATGAATCTTAGTGGCAGTGGACGCATGCACAGTGGCCCTATAGAGATTGTTTGCATGCATATTCAGATTTGTACACTCTATACACTGCAAATCCACGTGTGGTTTCTCGTTTCCGTCAAAGCTCCACGTGACGCTCTTTGCGCTCAGAGTCTGTCACTGCGGAACGTCTCCTCCACAGACGGGTCCGGCAGCACCATGTCGGGATCGCTGAGCATGCTCAGGCCGTCCAGGCTGAGGGGCTCGATGCGCAGCTCGTCCTCCAACGGGAAGCCTCCTTCCGAGTCAAAACATTCGGGCACCGTGGAGAGAGCGCTGCTGATGTCCTTTGACAGGCTCGGGTTGGAGTCATCTGAGGGAGAGAGAGAAACAGATGATGGTGGGTGAACGTTTCCTCCTGTCCTCGCGCTCTAACAGTCTCACTGCCCTCATCGTTAGTCCTGACAGCTCTTTCTTTAAATAAATCTGACATGCTCTCTCCCTTTAAACTGGAGTTTCTTCCAGAGACGCTCGTCCTGATTTGAGCCTCAGGAAAGAATCATAACGTGACAACGCGCTGCTAATATCTGCACCCCGTGAAGTGCCAACGATGAAAATTGAAGGAGGAATTATTATTTCTCTAGAGACAATTAACACTTCACCACATTTAACGCCTTTAGTGAGACATATGTAGAATCACAGCAAGATGTTTGGACGTTGTAGCGGTCTCGTTATCTTCAGTCTCTTCATCGTAATCATAAACTAAAATAGTATTTAATGATCTTTACAATAAAGCTGCATTAATTGGCTGAATCTAATCGCTGCATGTAATGGGGATGGAGTGACTCACAGTAATGAATCCAGAGTTATTACAAACTCTGCAGCTTTATGGCAGGCAGCTGTTTTCATTAAAACGAACTGATACACACGCTGTACTTAGAGGAACACGGGAGCAAACAGAGAGGGAAGGCGATAATATGTCGGCGCTGTGAGACTGCTGAGATTGTTCAGGAATTTTCTGCCTCGTAGAGGCTAAAAATCAACTAATGCAGCTTTAAATAAGAAACTGGGACTTAAATATATCATGGAAAGTTTTACATCGAGTTAATCTGTCGTGTGAGCGTGCTAACACTCTACAGTGGCCGATAACAGACACCAAAACCAACCTGTTACCAACCAACCTGTCGGACTCACCAGTGAGTATGATGTTGGGCAGTCCTCCGCTGCAGTTGGAGTACAGCATGTTGGACCTCATGTGCATCGGGTCCTGCAGGTTGCCGTGGCTGCCGCCCAGCCCCGCGAGCGCGGCCTGGGAGTAGTAGAGTAACGGTGAGGAGGAGGAAGGGTCGTAGCAAGAACCCCCCGCTGTGGAGCTCATGGCGTTTTCCAACAGAGAGAACTGGTCCAACTAGCCGGCAGATGGCGGAGAGGAAAAAATGGCAAGCGGAAGAAAATGCAAAGAGTTGATGAGACAAGTTGTTGTTGCTGTTCACCCTGACAGACTGAAGCTACGTCTTCATATGTTTGAAATGACCGTACCTCCCTTGTTTAATTACAGGACATAGACCGGCTTGAAGGGAACACTGAGAGCTTGTCGTAACATAACAGGTTTACACTGATTTACAAAACTCTTCTTGCATACTAAGTCAGTTATCGCAGCAAATATTGGAGCCATAGCACAATGCGCCGTCTCCTTCTCACGTCAGTTTAAAGGCTCCTAAATCCAACACATCCTTTGGTCTGTTGTCATTCCCGTCTGCTGCCGCTAACGATACGAATTTGTTACAAAAAACACTAAAACCGGAAACACTTTTAAGGGTTTTTAAGGATGCATTTCTCAACTTTTTAATGATATTTTGACAAAACTTCAGTTTGTATTCTTTATTCTTTCCTTCTATCCTCGTCTCCTACCCCCTAAAAATGTCTTCCGCACCGTCATGCAAACTGTTCTTGATGTCGTAACAGCTACAGTGCACAGAAAGCCTCATTAACACGACAACTGATGATAAATGACACATTGTGAGATCTCTGTGGTCTGACAAAAACTGAATTTCTCGTTTTGGATTTTAGAAGATTTTTAATTCATCCCGCTGACAAACTGACCCCGCAGCACAAAACATCGCTTCGTTCTCAGTCGAGCGATGAACTGAAGCCACAGAGACATTTCTACTTTAAAACTGTCAGAATTCCTCGTGATGTTCTGGCTGAAGGCGTCACGTTATTAGAACTATTAGAACTGTGCGCGTCTCGATCACTGTCAGCGCTTCAGTTTGCAGAAACCTTTCTTGGTCGCAGTGCTGTTTACAAACTTTACCAGTTAACACATATTACTCACGTGCTGTAGATACATACTACTCTGTGCTTAAACGTGTGTACTGTTGGCTCTACCTGATAGGGGAGGGTCTTGCTCTGGCGATTGGAGAACTGCGGCTCCATGAAGGGGTCGTTAAAGAGCGTCGCCATGTTGTTGTGCTGTGAGGGAAGAAAACGTCACAATGTTTGAAAATGTGGGAAGAAAGTAAAAAAAAAATCTGCTTTTTATTCAGCTAGAAAAACAAGCTGCACGGTAAACGGAATTGCTCAACTTGTGTTGCATTAATAATTTGAACCTAATCTCCAATCTCTAATTTCTGCCCTGCAGGGGTAAAGTAAACACATCAACAATTCACAGGCACTGGTTACAACAAACACTTCTGCACAAAATATGATTTTGTGTGTGCGCTCACTTGGCCCGTGTTGAAATCCATTTGGATGTTCTGAAGGGGGGAAATAGGTTGCTGCTGCTGTTGCTGCTGCTGATGTTGCTGCTGCTGCTGCTGTTGATGTTGCTGCTGCTGCTGCTGCTGATGTTGCTGATGTTGCTGATGTTGCTGATGTTGTTGTTGTGGAGGCTGCTGCTGCTGCTGCTGCTGCTGCTGCTGCTGCTGGTGTTGCTGTTGACGTTGTCGGCTCTGGTCCACTGCATGCTGGGATTGTTGGTAGAGCGGATAGGGTGGGGGCGGCTCCCTTGGCATGTTGCTGGTATCCAAAGCAACTCCCTAACACAGGACAGAGGAAGCCAGCAGGAGTCACCAAAGACTGACGACATGTTGAATCAAGAGTTGTGACTTGAGGTTTATTTATTCTGATTGTTGTGTCATTACTCAGCTACGCTCTCCGCATCGGAGCCGGGGTGAAAACAATTGCGCCAGTGTGTTTTTGCAATGGTGCGCATTTTTACTTGGAGGTCAGACGATTTTATATCGTTACACATTTCCGGTTGTTACAAATGTTTTTTAGTTTCAGCTCTAGATTTAGTATTTTTGACAGCAGAGGTTCTTAGTTTACAAACCGCAGTGACACCGGAGAGGCCAAATCAACGAGTTCAACGCAAGAATTTATGTTTGTTGATCAGGATACAAGAACTGCTCATGCTTCTCATGATTTTCAGTTTTATAGATGCATACATTTTATTATTATTCCAGCGCGCTGCAAAATAAACATCCTCTTTGTCATCAGTGTGTACCTGTGTGATGGGAGACAGCGAGGGGGACATGGTGGGGGACAGCTGCTTGGCCAGACCCCGGCGCTGCTCGCTGCCAGGAGACAGCGTGAGGGGGCTGATGGGAGCGGGCCGTCGCCGGGGGGAGTTGTTGGACAGACGCAGGGACGAGTTGATGGAGGGATTGCTGAGCGACGACTGCAGCTGGCAGTTGTTGAGGGACGCCTGGATCGAGGGATTGCTCAGAGACGAGGAGAGACCTGTGGGGACAGTAAAGACGTGAGCAGATCGATGAGACAAGCAAATGTACATCAGTGTAAAACTAATAGGGCAGCTGTGAATCCAGAGCAGATATGAGCCCTTAGAAACCAAGTTGAACATGTGGAAGTTATGATGTAGCATGTACTTGATTTTCCAGCGTGCTCTCCAGATCCCGACCCAAAACACTAGACTTTATTGTGTGTCTGGGGAGGGAGAGAAAGATGGAGGGCAGAGGGAAGGAAAATGAGAAGACGGAGGGGAAAAGAAAAGAGCTGATTGTAGTGAGCCAAAACAGGGTCAAAGTTCCTCTGTCACTTTGGAGCTTAGCCAAGCCGAACTGTGTCTGACATGAGAGACCAACCATGCATACATTCACAGAGAGGAAAGAGTGCTGCCTGATCTGATCGCACCCACCGCTGCTCCCACTCAAGAGTTCACGGTGAGGAAGTCGGAGACAGAAAGATCATTCAATGAGAGTTATCCGTTATGTACGGTTGGCTGGCAGAGGGAGAAATCTGGAACCTGCTCAAAACACTGCAGCTCTGGTTCCCAGTTTAAATCTGAGGCTGGAAGAGACACTAGAATCCCAGCAGATGATGAGTCACGACCACTGACAAACACAGATTCTTTAGTGTTGACAGTCAGAAGGAGCACATGTCGAATGACTTATCATATCAGATAATGCCTGAAAACCCAAAATCCTGCAAGAAGTCAAGTTCTCATCAGTGACAGTACCGAAGCAGAGAAAGACAAGCATCACAAAATGTCCTAATAATTTCCAGTATGTCATAAAAAACCCACACAAAATAAAAAAAAAAATCTTAATTTGGATAAAATGTTGGATTGTTTATTTCCACTGTGAGGTGTTATTAATTTAATTCTTCCAACCAAACTCCCGTCATTCCCCGAAATTTGTACGTGTCGTGTTCCTGCTCGACATTTCTTTAATCTGTATAATTATTAATATCTATTATAGATCTATAAACCAAACTGGCCGTAGGTGTGAATTTGAGTGTGAATGGTTGTTTGTCTCTGCGTGCCCTGTGATGAACTGGTGACCCGTCCAGGTGTACCCGCCTCCTGGCCTAAGTCAGCAGGGACAGGCTCCAGCACCACCGTGACCCTGATGAGGAGAAGCAGCTGCAGATAATGGACGGATGATAGATGAACTTGATAGTTTCGACTTTGTCTCAGCTTTTTAAATTATGATTCCTCCTCCTTTATGATGTTTACAGCCCTAAATCTAGTTATTTAAAATAATTTAACATGTTAATGAGAAGAAAACGCAGGAAACAATAAGAATCCTTTAACATCACACGATGAACGATGATTTGTCTCCTGACTGTCAACACAAACCTGTACCGAACAGACTCGGTCCAACTTGGTCTGATCAGTTCTGGTATTAGGACTTAAAATTAAGACTGAGATCTGAGCGCTGAGTAGATGATCTGAAATATCAAGACTTCTTTAGCTCCATTTTCCTTCAGCTCACACATCTTAAGCCAACCTGGAGGTCAGGACCCCTTCCATGAGGTTGTAAAGATGGCTGACAGGATGAGAAAGCAGAGAAACTTCTTGAGTTTTTCCTGCGAATATTCTATCTCTAATAATAATTAAAAATAACAAACAAGTATATCAAGTCACAAGCACACACTGCTTTGCTTAAGGAGGGTGGGAACCACACATGCAGACACACAAACACAGAGCTCTGCTCCACCCACCCTGCGAGTTGCCAATGCCTAGGTGCATCATGGCGGCTGGCAGGTTTCCGGTGCTGCTGCCCCCGCTGAGGTTCGGGTACCCTCCGTTGTCTTCAGGATCCAGCGGGGTGGAGAGTGGTGATGGGAAGTGCAGGTTGCTGAGGTCGGGCAGGGAGCCGCCGGTATTTAACAAGCCCTGGTAGTGGGACAGACCGAGGTTCTGCTCTGGAGACGGGAAAATGCTGCAGCAAAGGTACATAAAAAAGAACAACACCGATGCTTACAATGTATTTCTGTACAGAATTAAAGGCAGGGGTCATTAAATGTGTTGACACGACGTTTCTCTGACTCTCATCCACTTGTTCTGGTCTCTCCTTTCTTTTCCGCCCACTCTCCATTTCCTCTATTATTTCTCTAATTTCCATCTCTGCTCATATGCTGCATCAACAACAGCAACAGTGACTCATTGCTGTCTGTCCCGAATACACACAAACTGGCACAATGCAAAACAACAGACAAATGGTGTTTCCACAAACAAACAGTGTGCACAGGTCAGTGCAGTGTTCTGTCTTGTTTATGAATCGTCAATAATTTATTTCTATATTAAGCAAGAGGTGAATCTCTGAAGGCTCTTTAGAAGATCTGTAACATGGCAATGGAAAACTGTAACGCTAATGAACTGCTGGTAAAAATGGAATGGATCTGTTTACGTCTGAGTCATGACAGGACACCAGAGGTCGTTCGGAAAGACAATAGTCTCAGCAAACTGTTGCTAAACAATGCCCTGTGGAATCTGATAGTAATAACTCTGTTCCTCTTATTTCAAAAGGGTTCGACGTGTGAAGAGGAAGACAGACATCCTGTTTGACGAGGTGAGAATGCGCGGCATGTCATTTCTAGGATTCCATTGTTTCTGTTGACCGGCTCACAAACGGCTACTGCTGCCTGTGAACGTCACGTTAACAGATGATCCGAGTAAAACGTGCTGCTGCCTTCAGACTTACTTGATTCCAGGCACTTCACATGATTTAGGCCTCGATGCCAGAGACTGCACCTGAAACAGAAGCACAAAAATTAAGATCACTTGTCTCGATCAGATAACACCACTCCAGCAGCCCACTATGACTCGATGCACGTGCACGGCAGTGGAAAGACTGAATTCAAAGAAACTGAAATCCACTGCAAAGTGGAAAGTTCCACATTGATAAAATTATTCATCTTTCCAGCGTTGGCTGAGCAAAAAATAAAAATTTATTGTCCGGATCAAAGAGATATTGATTGTCGGGAACAATAATGAGCACCGGGCATAAAAATTTGTGGTTTCATCTGATGTGGTGTTCAATAGCGGAAGACGATTGATGCTGCGTTTAGGTCCAGACAGAAAGATGAACATGTCATGACTGTTTTTTGTCTTTTCTCGTTGAGTTTGACATCCGTGTTTTTTTTTTCCATGATACTTTGGATGCTGTAGCTGTAGACATTCCTGATCTCTGATCTCTGAAATGTGTCTGAGGCTCATTCTGCCTGATCACCTGGCTGGTTCAGTGTGTACTGGCATGTCTCTAACTTGGCGAGGGAGTTGGACTCTTGCCAGGCTTTAAAGCCATGCATTTGTGTCCGAACCACAGCGGTTTTGGTCCAGTCAGCGTTCTATGAGAAACTACTGGCATCTATAAAGTTTCTTCAGCGAATGAACTGAAGGTGATCTTCTCCTGCCAGACTTTGGCTGCATCAGACCTGATGTTGTTGACCTGATTGGTTAAAATTCATCTCTAACAGACAGGTGCTTCTTCACCTGCCAAGTGCCGACAGTTTCCAGCGACGTCTCTGTAACAAACCATCTGGCGCAGTCAGGTTACAGAAAGAAAGACTAACATGTCAGATTGTTTTCTCGCCTAGGATGACGTTTGATTTTTTTCCATGATGCTTTAGATGTTGCGGTTGTTGACATTCCTGATCCCACAAACTCATTTGGCCCGATCACCTATTTACAGGAAAGACCGGTTCGACGTGTAGTCTTGGCACGTTTCTGACGAGTCAGGAATTTAAGGTGTTGCAATCAACCAAATCTGACACAGCAACCGCTCTGGAAAAGACGTAAATGTTGCACGGCTGATGTCGTCATTACTTTGGAGTGTTTATTGTTAGCATGGCAACAGAACACCCAGATGTGAGGGCACGTGATAATCTGCTTTGATATGGAGTTACCACACGGCAAACAACGCGGAAAGCATCGACACAAGGCATCGGCGTATGAAATGAGCAGCGGTCTCACCTTCTTGGCCTCCCACAGCTGCTTGGGAAGGGGCTTACTGACACCTATTAGACTCTCCTCGTTTGGCAGGGAGGGGAAGGAGAAGACTGTAGAGAAGAAGAAGAAGGTACGCTTTAATGAAACATGTTAATAGAATCATCTCTTGATTATGAAAAGGAAAGTGCAACTCACCATTTCCAGAGCCGTCCACCTCTGCTTCATTTACACTAGCTGCACGCCAACCTCCGCGTGAAACAAACAAACAAAAAGGAAAGGAGGAGAGGGGGAGAGGGATGATGGAAGGAGAAATAAAGAAAGACATAAAAACAAAAGTGGAGGAACATTAGAGGATGTTCAATATTAACCAGCTGTTTGAATTATCCTGGCATGTCTGGCACAATAATCAGTCCCTGTGACAGGAAAAAGGGCCCTTCGGAGTACAGACTGCAATTACTGCGCTGTTTCATAAACACAATAGCTGGGCATCTGGCATCATGTTATTAGTCACAAAGATGAGGAGAAGGAGGAAGAAGAAGTTCATGGTGGTGGTGGTGGTGGTGGTGGTGGTAGGGGGTGTTCATAGACTGATGAGGGATAAAGAGAGAGCCATTGTTTTTCTCATGCAAACAAAGAGCCTCTTTCTCTTCGTCCTCACTGGAGACCCGATGCCAGATACACATGCCTTTGTCTTCCCCGCCTTTTAACTGTTCTCTATTCCGTGTCTGACTCTTGTGTTTAGCAACAACACTTCCACTGCAATACGTGACTTATTAGGAAAATATCCTTTGTTTCTCTCGTGATGTCTCCTTCAAGCCTCTCGCATCGCTCTGACTTAAACTGGGCTTCTCTTGCATTAGCCTTTGAACCGCTGCCCAGACCGTTCCTTCTCCTTCTCCTTCTCCTTCTCCATGCTCTAAGTCTCTCTAAGGCCCATTCATTTCGAGGAGGCCCGCTGGAAACAGATGGGGACAATGAGGCGATACAACAGTCTGGCATTGGTTACATGTCCCCCTCAGAGGTGTCTCGTCGTCGTTGCTTGCGGAGGCACAACTAGGACGGAAACAGGACAACTGGGATGGAAAATGGCTGGCTCGTGTCCCTGGCTAGATCACTGAGTTAGAAATGTGTATTTCTCTGCGTTGCAAACAATCAGGATCCAGAAAAAAACATCACTGTCTGTTGCTGAAGAATGGCAGTAATCAGAGCCCTTCCAGCTGCAGAGGTAACATTAGATTTCTTATGACTGATGCTGCTTCTTTTCCACTGACAGCATTTGGCAGAGCAGAGGAGTTCAAGCTACACTCTTTTTCGGCGTGATCTCTTTTTTAAGTGTTTCCACCTCGGCGGTGTGACTCATAACTGTAATTCCTAGTTAGATGCTTCTTTAATCAGCCGGGTCTTAACACCACTCAAAACCCGCTGGAACCTTTGGAGGTGTCAACGAGGCCCTGGGGGCTTTACAGCCCTCTGTGCTCCTGCGATGTGGAGCAGTGAAGCGACGAGGCTGCGCTGCTCCTTCTCTCACAGTTTGGTGTCTGAGCCCCTTCCAGAGGAGAGGATATGGAGCCTGTACAGCCATGTGTAGTATGTGCTGGTGGACTATATACAGCAGGCATTATATACAGAGTGATCCCTTTACAGGCAGCTCAGTTCACCTTTGGGGAAATATAATCATGTCCTTGCATATACAGTTTAATGATCGGAGTGCAGGTCTGCACAAATGTAGAGCTCGATTAATTATAGCTTCTTAAACTGAAATGTTTAAAAGGTTTTCTTTGTCTTCCGTGATATTCAAGAGGATATCTTTGGAGTTTGGAGAAAACAAGATGTTTTAAAATGTCACCACGGGCGGTGGGGACTACTAATCGGTAGATTACACACTAATGAAAATAAGCATTACACAAAAGTCTCATGGGATACGGGTATAACAAACAAGAGTGCGATCATAAACATGAAATACCTGATATCAGCTATTTTTGTAAGCAACACACACAGGCCGACGCGTCCAACTGGGTCTAAGGTGAGCTATCTAGAGCACAACGCGCTGTAATTCAAATATCTACACCGGGTTTGATTCTGTTTGTATGTGAAACTCAAACTTGGCCAACATCTTAAGGCAATATCCTGTTTAAAACTTGTTGGCTAAACACAGTGAGTAGTAATGCACCGCAGGGGCACTTCTCTCATCCACTCGACACTTCATCAGCGCTGAGATCAGACAAACGTGATAAACACTGTCGGAAAACACGCTGGACGCTTGGATGGAAACAGCCGGGGATGTGAGGGAATGGACGGAGAGGGAGGAAGATGAATTATGTCACTTAACAGTCAGAACTTTGTCTTTGGACCAATTACAGTTCTACAAAAAGGTATAAACAGAACATTTTAAAAGCAACAATGGCCTGGTGGTGATTTGTGTGACTGAGCCCAGAGTGGCTTACGAGACTGAAAAGCAGCTGGCTGGCTGGCTGGACTGTGTTCTCTGTTAATAAATGACCAGAGGAACAGAAACACAAACACCATAAACTAGCATGATTACTATGACATGGGCCCCAGTCTAAGAGCAGCCTGCAAACTGCATGTGACTGAGAGGATATCTGGTTTAAAAACACATGTCGGTCTCTGTGCTCCGCTGATCCAGAGTTAGAGGTGATGTCTGGATGCACAAGTGGATCTTAATTAGTTTTTCTAGGTGGTTTCCTGGTGTGCATGTCAACATGTGAATATTCCACCTGCTCTTCATATGTTAACAGATCCTGTCAGCTCGGCTCCTCGTGGTCATTCAGATTCAGATTTATGTCACATCCGGTCAGCAACACATGCAAGAGCAAGTCAGTCCTGGTTGATCTGCACTTCCCCCGAATTTAAAAGAAATGTAAAGACCTTATTTTATTTAGGAAAGATAGTTTAACAGATCATTTGTAGTCCGTGTAGTGTTGACCGGAGTGGGTTTTGGTTGGAAGAGTCAGTGTGGAGAGCTGAACGCACTGGTTGAAATCTCTGAACCCATCGGCTATCATCTGGCAACAATTAGCTCCCTTATTTGCATTTACATGCAGATATCTGCTAGAGATTAGTAGAATCTGTCTTTCTCGTCATTCTCGTGTAACAAATTGCTAATCGGACTGGCCCGGATATCTGTTATCCAAATATCTACTGGCTACGCCAGAAGCCCAGAACCATTAATCTCCAGAGACTAAATCGCGGTGAGATGATAGAAGATAGGTTCAGAGATAACATAAAAAGATAAAATACAAACACTAAACATCAGTGCAAGAAGATCTTTTTTCATATTGATAGTTTGGAGGTTGCAGCTCTGTCGACAGGCGGTGATAAAAAAGGAACGACATGAGCCCTGTGTTTTATTTCCTGAACTGAGATTTTACTCTGTTAAGTCTGTCAGCAAACATCTCACATACAATTGGCCGAGTCCATCACCGGCTGATTTTTTTGTTGTTTTGATAATTCAATAGTCTGCTTATGAAGAATGATTGAGAGCCGCTGCTCAGCAGCACAGTACAGACACTGAGCCAAAGAACGACTGAGAGGAAAAACAGCTGCAGAGCCCGAATATTTTTACATCTAACTCAGTGGATTCAGGGTTTATTTCAACCAAACCAGAGCTGGTGATCGCTGAAACAGTGGAAAGACTAACCTAAGAATTTCCATTGCGGTGATTTCTGCAGCATACGGTATTAGCAACGTTTTTTGTGTTTGCACTGTCATCAGGTTTCATCTTGGTAAAATTTCAAAAGTTTCATTTCTGTACCTCCTCAGTCACCTGCAAACTCTCTCCTCCTGGGTCTGTCGGTGTTTCGTTTTAAAGAGTGAGTGACTCCGTTATCTGGTGAAGTTCAGCCAATAACAACATGGTGGTAACAGTGTTAGGCAAGTCACCAGATAACAGGTAACTAATTAAACTGAAACACCAGCGAGCCACAGGAGGCCGAGGCCACAGCTATAGAGACTTGGGATGATCGTGGGATGGATGGTGTGTTTGAGCTTGTCGAGATGGAGCTCTGACAATGTAAGATTTGTAGACAGCCTTACGAGACCATTTCCTGGAGTAATATCATGGGGTGAAGGGATTATACTCTACCTTTGTAAAGAGAAAATACTCTGGTAGAACTGGTTTAAAAGTCAGATTTTTAAATTGTGTAGCTGTAGTAGAGAAGAAAATCTAACCTAACGGGGGTCAAATGGTGGAGCGGAGTTACAAGCCTCCATAAGCTGGTGAGTTAATGGACAACAAATTTACACACAAATAAAGAAGGTGAGCATCTTGGATTCTGTGTGTGTGTGTGTTACTCTCACCATTACGCTGCGGGGGACCTCGACCCATCTGCTGGTTCATGCCAAAGGGGTCCTGAGGGTTTGGGTTCATAGCGCTCGTATGCAGAGCAGAGTCTGAGTTGGTTCTGTGTAGGAGGAGGAGGAGGAAGAGGAGGAGGAGGAGGAAGAAGAAAATTATGCAAAGTGTTCCAGCACCTTGGACAGAGGCAGAGAGGATTTCTCAGGGCCGTGAGGTCAGTGAGTCACTTCGCTTCCTGCTCTGCCTCCACACAAGCTGCATTCATCTGAAAGCTCACACTGACCTTACTCATAAACATCCTCACAGCGCTCCACTAAAACGTTCACCGGTCCATGATGGAAATTGTTTCGGTGATGAAAGATCACCTTAAAGCACATTATAGAACTGTGCGTTTTTGCTTCTCTGCACACAAACGGTTCATTTCTCTCAAATGCTATTGGTCACAATAAAATGGCTCAATGGCTTAGCCTTATATTCCAACAAAGGCATTGAGACTTGCCAAGGCACACCTGTGTCAAAGTCATGCTGTTTAATCAGCATTTTGATATGCCACACACCTGTCAGGTGGATGGATTATCTTGGCAAAGGAGAAGTGCTCGATGACATGGATTCTAACAAATGTGTGGACATAATTCGAGAGGAATAAACCTTTTGTGTGCACAGAAGTTGCGTTTGTGTTTTTGTTGAGTGTATATTGATACAGGGAAATACATGAAATTGATACCTCTGCGCCTCTGAAGATCAATCTGATTTATTTGACAGGGCTGGTATAGTTTTTCCAGGATAGATTTTCAGTTCACAGTTACAAAAGACTGATTGGAAATCTGCCTCTTCTTTGTTGTATGAATTACCACACTCACATGTTTGACTTTTCACTTGTATCAGGCTCTTATAAACACACGCATGAGCCAACCCACACAAACCCCTGAGTCCTATGTCACTCCAGCTGCGAGCTTTCTCTAGTGCTATTCATTAAGCCTCAGTGGCTTCTCTCATTTGTTTTTTCTTCTGGCGGTTTATGGCGGACAGAATTGGGCTAAATATAGTTCGGTTGTCTGGGCAGATGTAAAAGGTAACTGATGGATTTATACCACGTAAATAGTAAATGTATATTTAGAGTAAATAAAATAAATAAATAAAGAGTGTCAGAAACATCACCAGCCAGATAGTCTGAACAGCTTCCGTGTTTGTTTTTTAAGATTAAATGAAATATAAATAAATAATATAATGGAATAAATTCACCATGTTATATTAAACAGCAAGGTCGAAACACGGTCACCATTTCATTACCCTGGAGCAGCTATTTTGAGTTTTATCATGTATTTAATATACACATTGATAACTTTGAGTTTTTATAGCTTAAACAGGTCATCTTTAAAGTCTGTGTAAAGGTAGTTCTGAGATTTCCTTCAAAACACATTAAATATGTTGGAAAATAGTTGCTGAAAACACGTGAAAAGACTTTGAACCATATATTACTGAAATGTGGAGTTAGAGGTTCAAACAGTTTTTCAGTCTCAGGATTTTGTGGGCGGTCCTTTAAGGGTGGCTCGATGACACGCTGAGGCCATTAAAATTTGGCTGGGTGGTTAATAACACTTTCTTCTTTGGTCTGATAAACTCAGTACACATATTTATTCTTACTTTACACAGACTTTAAAGAATACTGACATTTAGGAAATGTGAGTATTTGCTGTCTTTAAGAGTCATCTCATTTTTATCTTTGTGTTCCACTTGGCTTAACAAGTGGTTGAGATATCAAGCATTATAAATGTTCAGTATCAAAAACTGTCATCTTTATTTAGTCTAGTTTTCATAAAGGGATGGGCATGAGAACTTGAATACTCATTTGGGCATTAGTATTTATTCAACGTATACGTACTCGCAGGAAAACCTGCTGATAGAGTTCAACACTTTCAGTCACACATCACTCATCTAACGTTACAGGCTGAATGGCAACGAGGCATGTAAGTGATGTTTAGAAGTAGACAAAATGAGCGTGCAGTGCAAGCTGTGTGACATGAATCTTGTTTTTCATAAAACAAACAGATTGAAGATTAAGCACAAAGAAAAAACAGTGAAGATGGATAACATCTTGTAACGTTGTGCCTGTGCTGTGGTGATGCTATCCGGGCAGAGAAGATTAGCCGGCTCTTACTAAGAATTGTGACTGAGGATGTGCTCCCGTTAAACTCTGTGGAAGGAGGAAGATTTAGTGAGCTCAGCTGGAGCACAAGCTAACATCGTGGTGAACAACAACTACAAGAGTGGAGAAGATGTGTGAGGAAAGTGTGCTGAAATTGAGTGTCGATCTGCAGAGTGTTTAGCTACGCCTACCGGTCATGGCGGCTTTCTTTTTCTTCATGTTGATTAATCTCCACAGTTTAGTAAACCCAACCTCACCATCATTTTAGACCCTATTTTTATTGGTTTTTATAAATGGAAATTACTTAAAATGCCCATCCCTAGTTTTTATATACCTGCTTATATTTAGGCCATCAGTAGGAATAACAGAAAAAGGGATTATATTCTTTAATGTAAGGTATTAAAACGATATAGAAATTTATGTTTGCACTCTGTATGTGTATTTAAAATATATTTTAAAACTTGTTTGACGAGTCATTAGCTCATGCACTGAAGCCTTTACTTTCCAGCTGGGCACAGTGACAGCACAGCGTTTCAGAAGTCCTGTTGTCCTTACAGTGAAGCTACCGGCTGCGTCACTTTGTAAACCCAGCTGACTCTTGGATGTACTGTTGCCTACCAGCATCTGGTTTTATGCAAACCTAAGACAAACATGCCACAGAGCTATCCGTGTATTGAACCCAGAGATCAAAATTTATGTTAATTGAATCATCCAACTCTTGGTAAGACAGCAAATAATCCCAAAATACTTTAACAAAAAAAAAAAGAAACTTCTCAGATTTCCTTCACAATAAGTACAGCTGCTATTTTAAATGTTTCAAAACAAAGCGAGTTTGAGGATGTAGTCACAACCTGTCTGTGTCTCTACAGTCTACAGCCCATGTGAAAACTTCTCACAGAGAGATCAAAAACAATACAAATACAATACAAGGATGCAAAAAAAAAAGGCTGAAAGGAAAGAGCCTCGATGTTAGACTGCGAAGGAGCCGTGAGTCCTAAAGCTGGGTTAGTAAGAAAGAGAAACTATTGATTAATGTTTCAGAAATTCCATACTGGAAAGATGAGTGGAAAACTACAAGAGAAAAAAAAATAAATAAATCAACCGTGACAGTCGTTAGCTGAGATTTTGTAGCCTTCTATCTCAGTGCTTCAAAGGAAGAAAAGAAGGGATTATTGAGATGTTACAAATCAGGCAGAGATTTACGAAAAGGATAGAAACCAGGACGTAACGTAGTCAGGAGAGATTGCAAAAAGACAAAGGACAGAATTGTTGGCCTCTGTGTGAGCGAGGGATAAAGCGGCAAAGACAGACTGATGGGAAAAAGAGAGAGAGAGTGGGGAGGGGAGAGGAGAGAGGGGGTCAAGGGTCACCTGTTGAGCTGTGATATTAATCTAAACCCAGGCCGTTTTTCCTCAGTCCATGGCTGCTGTTCCCTTCAAACAGAGATAGAGGAAAAGAATGACAGACAAATTTACTGGGTGAAAGAAGAGACCCCGGGCTCCTGGTTGTAGAAGAAGAGAAAATATATTGGTTAAAAAAAAATAAAATACGATGAGTCTGTGTTGGCCCATGTGTGGAAGGAAGAAAGACCCTGGAAAACACTCAGATACAGCACAATACCGTTATTGGAAAACGGGAAGACGGGATAAAATAAAAGCTGAGTGAAGACAGATGAGACGGAAAAACCGAAGACAAACAAAAGACAGGAGTGCTAACGAGAAGAATGACTGCGAGCCAGGTTTATAAACCTGCAGCTGAGAGCAGTTACAAGCTGTTCCTTCCATATCTAACGGTGGAGAGCGAGAGAGAGAGAGCTGGTGCAACACAAGCGGCTCCCTCCCTGGGGAACGGCTGGCCAGAGAGAGAGAAACGACGTAAACAAATGGATGTGAAGGGTCATTGTCGAAGCCTGAGTGGGAACGGTGACTAAGTGGATTTTTCTGAAGCATTCAGCAAAAAGGGGTCTCGACTCTTCCTTAGGCTGAAAGTACATGAAGAGCAACCACTGCTGTTTTTTTTTTTCTAAACTGGTACAACTTCTAAAAATACAAGCGACACATAATTTTCTTGTTTTTTCAGCTTGAGTTTAAGAATTAAAACGGTCATTTCTTTGTCTAAAAACTTTTATGGCAAACAGGTTTAAAGATTTAGTTCACTTATGAAACTTTATTTCATAGTTTTGGCTAGCATTTCTTTTGGTTAGGATAACGCTGTAGTCAAAACAACCGCTGGGAACACAGTGACATCTCTAGAATGAAGTCAAACAGGTCAAAAAACTACATGAGGTCAGTTCATTAGACAGGTTGTAAAGAAAACAAACAAACGAACTCCTTGAGGAGGAAAAACCAGACGATAAAATGGTATTTTATTTACAGTAACAACATATTATGTTCGGTTTATGTCCCGATAACTGTTTAAAAAAAGTTACACAGGTCAGGAAGCCTTCCATGGCAGTCAGTGCCTGACAGTAGGTGCTGTGCATCACGTAGATAAAACATCAATTCTGCAGGTGGGTGTGTGCACATGACGAGTGCGACTGACAGTTTAAAGGATCACGCCCGTCAGATTGTCCAGGCCTCCCGACCTCTACCTGCCTGCTCGTCTCTCAATGAAAATGGATAACGAGGCGTGTCAATGGCTCCACGTTTGAAAAGTCTTTTACTGTGCAATGGTAGTCCTAAATACAAGGAGGTACAGCAACACCGGAACATGAAACACTAACATTGGCAGGAGGGAGGCCATGAAACAAACGCCTTGTATTACACTTGATGTATTATATTTAATGCTGTTTTTGACGCTGTGTCACTAAATGTGTAAGATCTTTCAAAGGACTTCAGGTGAACTGTAGTCCTTTGTTACCTAACTCCAGGTTAGCTGTGTTACTTTACCTTCTTATCAGTGTTACAGTGTTGGATGTTCATATGAAGCCTGGCCACGTTTCAATTAATGAGGTAAACATATGTAAACGTTGTCCCGGCTCAGGTTTCAGACTGCCCTGAATCCGTTCCCAACGTTTTTTTTCCTACTTTACATGGGGAGTGGACGTAATATCATCGCAGGGATCTTTAATTGGTCATCCGATCCAGGCACAGCACGGCTGAGCACACCCGTGAATACAGGAACTTCTCTGCTCAGGACTACTCTTTAAGTTCACACAGAAATAACTTTATTGGTTCTGAAGGAATGTTACGCTTCTCTTTTGTGTCTCAACTCTCTGCGATTTTACAGGTGGACACATAGCTTTACTTGTTATTATTTCTAACGGTTAGCTACTTTATCCAGTAACGACTACAGTTTGTAGCTGCTAAAGTAACTAACCACTAATGTGAACAACAGGTAAAGCCATTTGTCCATCATGAAGCTCTACAGAATCTCTGTAAGTTGAAGCAGAACAGCCGGAGGACATCAGGAAATATTTTCACTGTTGCCACAGTACAGTGTAATAGCTTTTATATATATATATATATGATGTATGCTATGGAATGCTGATGAGCTCTGGCACTGACTTTGTTTTTGTTCGTTACTGCCGTGTGTATTCTTGATGGATTCTCTTGTATGCGTGTAATTATGTTGAATTGAACATATTAGACTGGTTATAGCATCTAAGGCTCAGCTACTTTAATCAGCCAAAACTGTGTAGTGTTAAAGATGAAACACAAACATCCAGACGGATGGTCAATTCAGCCTAATATTACTCCAGGATGGTCGTGTATATCCGGCTTTTTACATCTGATGACCATTGCTTTTGATCAACAGCCCGGAGAGTCTGATTTTTGAAGATTTTTGAAGATTTTTAAGGGCACAGAGTTCACGATGTGGTGAGAAACAAGATGGTATTTACAGGCAGAAACACTTTTTAATAGGATTGCAGCGATCAGACCACCTAGATGGAGGATAAAACCCCTCTAGAATAATCACAACACATCTCCCATCGAGGACATTTTAAGATCTCTGCACTGGAAGGCCTTTTTCCTACAGAGCAATCTACTGGGAGCTTGGTCTGAGATTTCATCCCGAGAGAGGCTGGTACAGGAATAGCAGACCAAAGATGGGTGCATGGACGGGAAGGAGGGCGTGGGACTGGATCAAGGCTCTGACCCTGAAACAGATGGTCTCCGAAGGGACGCATGCAGGGCTGTGCTCAGGTCTGATGCCTGACGACGGCAGGAACTGATAAATAAATAAAAATCCTCTTCCCAGACACCAGCGTGCAGTAACATTGTCACGCTACATTTCCGAACAAGCACTATACTTTGAGTAAGACAAACGGATGTGGATACAACAATACAAAAAAGCTTCACCAAATCCAGAGAGATGATAAAATCTATTGGCCAGACTGCTGGTCAAGGAGCGGTTAAAGGCTATGTGAACAGCTCTGTTCCCCTGCATTTCTGTCATGCCGGACAATCCCTTAGCACTGGCCCACTGCCTCTAAGTCTTGATCTAAAAAAGAGGCCAGGAGGCTTGGCATGAGCCATCTCAATACAAACACACAGCATTAAAAATATAATGCAGCTACACCCGAAACAAAGCAGCCTTTCAAAAAAACATCAGCACAACTCTCTCTGGTCCCTTGTTCTCAGTCGTTATTGAGCTGATCGCTGTTGTGGTAGTTAAAGCACCGAAACAGTTAAAGGAGCTGTGTGGCTCTTCTCCAGAGCTGACTGACGGTAATGCAGTGCAGATGTGGTTGGCGTTGTAAACACTTACCGCCCCACTCTCCCCTGAGACGGACAAGCAGGGAATCTGTCTCTCACTGCAACAACACAAGAGCATAAGACCATTACCATGGATGGATATCAAGCTGAGGCACTGATCTGTACTGATCTGTGCAAAATGGTTTCAATTGATTTTTTTTTTTTATTAAGAGCACATTAACGACAATCACTCGTAAAGGAGAAACCAAAAGGGAATTTTCTTCAATGGGATTTCCAAACAATCGACTGGCGGAAGAGCCACCCTAATCTGGCTAGACTTCAGTCCAGACTCTGATTTCCCTTTTCCCCACCAACAATGTGCTTTTACTTTAAAACACAACACTGATTGTGCAAAAACCAAAAAAACAAGTGTATGTACTACTTCGTTTTGGCCACATGTGCAGCGTCCTACAGGACACTCTTGCGAAATATCGCTGTTGAAATGACATTAGTCATGACAGAAATTGTGAAATTACCAGGTCACAATTTTGCGTTCATAAAACGTTACATGACAACTCACAAGTTGTGCAAACGACTGAAAATTACATATTTACATCGTGGAGATCCGGGAATGGGAATTATGCAGCTGTTAAACTTCGAAAAGTGAATTGCGACATACTTTGCATGCCAAAATTGCAAGAGAATATGCACCGACATCCTGTTTTTGAATGATGATGCTGCCGCCATGGTGTGATATGATGATGCACCAGTATTGTCCAATACTTCAGGGGAAATCTTCTTGTTTTTCTGTGACCCTTCACTTCAAATATTAGCACAAGGTGTTAGAACTGTGAAAATTCTTGTCTCATCTGTTCTGTGTTTTATCCTCCTACCTCTCTGTAACATTCATCTCCGTCTTCTTGTTTCATTCTGCTCTTTCACAAGCTCTGTGAAATCCAAGTCTAACTCAACCACGAGTCGTAAAAATCTAATTTACTTGTAACATCCTGCCAGATCCAGATAGGCAAAGTTTCAGGAGCGTTTACAAGCCAGCGTTTGCATAGCAGGGCACGTCGAGCTACTTGAATGAGAACCTGGGAGCAGCGATGTTTGCATCGGCTGGACCTTCAGAAAAAAGATGCACACAGTCATTAGAAACGTATGTTGGACACCCCTAACACAACTATGGTCAATACGTAATCGACACTAAAAAGCAACCCAGAAGACTAAAACGTGTGGTTTGGTAAGTGGACATGAAGGAAAATGGGTTTGAGCGCTCTCCAAGCTTTCTGGCTCAGCCAGTAGAAGGAGTGCAAACTTCAACATCTCTGCCCGTGACAGCGAATTGGGCCAAAATTCACTGCGGAAGGGGTTCAGCCCTGTTACACACTGTGACAACAATCTGCTGCAGGTTGGAGCAGGAGGCTTGGCTTGGCCTGCAGAGACTTGACAGAGCTGATGCCAATCACATACGCAGGACTATCGGTGGAGAGATGAGCACAAGTAGAACAAAAGTAGAGATAAATGTTATGCCACCTCGCATCGGTTACATGAAAGTACTTTTTGGTTATGTAACCTGGCAGGGAGATTGTGACTTAACAGCTTGAGCATGAATGGCTATCAATGGAAAATAATAGTCAGAAACTGCTGCGGTCTATCACTTTACAGCAACACAAATATGAATGATAGGTCTGCTAGCCAAGCCTGCATGTGTCTTCATGACAGAAATGTGATTATTTAATTAAATGAAAATGGCTGTCATGTTTTTTTTTTTTTAATACTCTAACTGAAGTTCAGATGACATGATGCTCAAAGTTTCATTGAGAAACAGTCTGTGCCGCGGAAATTAAATGTGAGAGCCTGTGTTCGGTGCTTTTGTGCCACATGGCTCTCCCACAAACACACCCACTCTGAGAGCAGCACTGACGTCTGGTCGCTCCTTGAGGACGTTTGTCAGCCAACCTGTTTTGTGCTGTCAACAATGACAAGAGGGCGTGGGCCTTATTCAATTCTACAGTACAAGCTGTTATAGTACGCTCAACACGGAGCCTGGCGAATGTCTGCGTCGGCTCTGTGCGAGAAGAAGACGAGGCAGGGTGATTGGCGGCCGGCCAAGCCGGCATACAAACCACAAGTGTGGAGACAGAGCAAGAGTGAAAGAGAGTGAGTGGGGAGGAGGAGGAGCTTGGCTCAGCTTTTTTATCACAGGGCCATAATTCACTCCCTTGTAAACACTGAGGAAAAGCTGTCGACCAGAGCACTGGCTGCTCGACGTGGGCATAACCAGAGCTGGAAAAAAAAAAAAAAAGGGATGTTGTAAGCTTATGTCAAGGCCAGCGAGAGAGTGTGGCATTGTTTTTTCCAGCAGGTACTGCTGTTGAGTTTGTGCCAAGTTGGGAGATTCTGCACCACAGGGCAGCGGTGCTGTGACAACATAAAAAAAGAAAAACACAGTAGGACGACTGCTGTTGGGCATGACCTTTAAAGCAAAAGGCTACCTGTCAAACACCTTTAGGTAGATGCAGCCTTCCCAGGGCTGACGCAGCATCATGAAACGGGAAATATTTGTGCAGAAACAAAAGACGTCCAACATCTCTGCTCTGAACATCCACTGACACAACATTTCAGATCATGGTGGCCGGTGCCTGGATGCAGAACGACAATACTAGTAGGTAGAGAGTGGCGCGATACAGGAAACAGACTGGCAAGAGGAAACAGTTCCTGTTGTAAAATAATCTAGTTAGAGGAAGAAGAGAAGACAATAAGCATTCTGTCACAGCGACAGATGTGTACTCACCTTCTCCAGTTGTTGTCCAGAGGTGGGGACAGGTACACAGCTCCATAGGGAGAGCTCTCTATGTAGGTTTTAGTTAAGGAAATTATTGGCACAAACACACAAACATTTTACATCTGGGTAATAATACAGCACATTTCTGACTTGAACTCCAAAGTATAATAGTTCACCGTGACTTTTTCCATTAAAAAATGAAACATGGAAGATTTCTATGGCGATGCATGCCGCACAATCTGAATGGATGACAGTCTAACATGTTCAAAAAGAAAAGAAGGCATTCATATTGCACACACATCCTCATCAAAGTCCTGTTTCTATGAAAGACAAGTGTGAACAATAGAGCTGCCTTTTTCAAATACTTAATGAAACAATGACACCATTATTTGATTTACTACTCGATGCAGAGGGAGTTCCTGGCATTGTCTGCGAGAGGGCAGGACTTCAGAAGGGTGGTGTTTCGTCTTGCCGACACTCACTCTTGGAGTGTTTGTAAGTCGAGCTGCTCTGCTGTTGAAACAGTCTCCTGTCTGGGTTAGTTGTTTAGAGAGGGGTGACCGATCACAAAAAAACAAATTAAAGCAGGGATTTGGTGCCACACAAGGCCGACCAATGCTCCACACAGCATCTGTTTAGGCCTTGGACAAATTATTATCAGCAGACAGACAGATTTACAGAGAGCTGGAGCCCTGCAATCACTCATCAGCCCCAACACAAAACACGGATAAGCCCCTTTTCAAATATACACAAATACAACAAAGTGGAAAGGACACTATTGTGGTTTCTCCAGACACAGAGGAGGGAAGGGAACAATCCTGTCAAACTGGTTATTTTACTGCTTCCTGAGCTCTTAACACCATTCGACATACAACAACGTTGGGGTCAACCCCAAACTGTAGGTGGCACGCTTACATTGCGTTTCCAGTACGTAGTAACGACACACTACTACACAAGCAATGACTGTAAAGTTGGGATATGATTAAAAAAAAAAAAAGACGCCCTTTGCTTCTTTAACCAATCAGAGCCACAAACCACTTTCCCATTTTTCAAAAATCTGGCATTATGATTGGATAAGCCAGAGCCACAAACCGCACTGCACACTGCACTGCTCTCTGTCATCATCATTTAAACCGCTCTCCAGACAAGACGAAGGTTTCATTTGGAGCTGCCAGGCTCAACTGATTCTCAGTGGACACTGTATTTTTGAGTTTAGATATCAATACAAAACATTACTTTTTCAATAACTTGAGCTTTTGAATTTTAAAAGTCTGATGACAAGCAAAACAAGAATTTTGCCTCCATAAAACAGTGAAAAATCAGTAAAATCATGGCAAACAATAAAACAAGACGATGAAACTGAACAGGTATTTGGTGCAAGAAACCCCAAAACATACTGACGCCCAATCGATCCTCAGCCATATTGATTAGGATTGAGCTTTATACAGTATATTTCTGCACGTATTATTTTACTACCTACTCTCTGACCTCCACTGTAACACACAAGGCTGCTCAAACAAAGACGTACAAACACATGAACAGGATTAAAGCCTGACTTAACACATTAAATACACTTTGAGATAGAGACAGTTCTGTCTATTTTGGCTGCAACAACACCAACAATCTCTTTCACCAGTGACCTTTACACCATTTTGACCACACCGCCTCTACGTATACGGGACACGTGCACAGACAGTATGCACGTGTGGAGACGAATGGGCAGACTGTTTCTCTTTTCTTTTTTGATACTCACGAGTGCAGATGACTTTTATAGGAGTGCCTCCACCGAGGCTGTATACATTAGAGCGCTCTAAATTACGACACATATAAACAAGATAATTGAAGACAAACCGCAGAGCTTGCTTATATTGTCTGAATACATCTAAATTACGCTGTTGATCAACCAGAAACCCTTTAAAAGAGTCTCTCAAACGTTTGTTGCTTCACTGGTTCAACTAAATTTAAACTTCTCCCTCAATTTGTCTCATTGTACATGTACACAACACGCATGACTCTACACAAACACGCAAGTTTCTTCAACAATGTCTGACTTGTGCAAAGCTATTTTTGTCGACGCACCGCACACGTCCTAATATGCTGGCGTGACATCACATGCTGGGACGCAGGACAAAGCTATCGCACAACATAGTGACAGGTCAGTGAATCATCCCGAGGCAGGAAATAAACAGATCTACTTACTAAAACACGATGAAGTGGGGGCGGCGTGCTGATGTATCAACTGGTGTTTCATGTAAATGCGACATGTTTGGTGCGAATCCAAAGCAGGAAATCGACGTCCTGTAGCTCTTTACTACAAACTATCCCATGAATTAACTATATGTTATTTACAAAGAACATTTTTCTCACAAAATATACAATATTAATAACATCATGATGCAAGAGAGGAGACACCACACTGCAGTTTGCAAGACATGAGTCTTGCTTTTGTGGGATCATGTTTAGAGTTAGAATTAAGGACTGTACACAGAGGTCTCTTTCAAGTTGGGAAGAAGTCAGGAGCCTTGGTCTTCCTGCGTTTCAAATTGAATATGTTTGATTCTCAAGGTGCTTTTATCAACTTGTTCTTAAGTGTAGCTCAAATGCAAAGATAAATTTGGAAGCAGAGCTTTCATTTTGCTTCATTTTCTGGCTGGTATTTCCAAAATAACAGCTGCTATTTCAGCCACTCGTTCATGTCTCTATCTATGCTACATGAGATACCTACACAGCTGAATTCTGTCGCATGTGACAGCTGACTAGTGATGATATTCATGGCGATTATCTGTACACTGTGAATGGGAGCAGTTTATGTAACGAAATCTGGCTCATGCAACTGAATGAATTAACTATATGACTACAAGTTTGTAATCGAAACAGCAGATTTTTTTCTGCCTTTACTCACTAGAACGCTGAGGAAGCTCTGGGGAAATTGATTTCACAGGGTGTAGCTGAAAGTTCAAGTGCACACACTCACTCCTCTGTTCCTCATTCTGTCTATTCACACCGTTACAATGGCTGGACCCTTCGGCAGCTTCCTCATAAAAAAGAAAATCACATCTGCTTACACACTTAAGTGTAAAATACACGCATGATTACACAACCTGAGTGTGCTGAGAATCTCCTATTGTCAAAGTCTGATGTGCATAAGTAAAGCGCGCGTCACATTCCTCATTAGCATAATGACTAATTCTGCTTCTGAGGCTACAAAACAGCTGCCTACACTTGGAAGTGTCGTCATGTATGACGCCACACGACAAACGCAAACCACCATAAAGAAGAAAACAACAATGAAAACTAACCACCCAGAAAACATGACACTTCCACGTCACCGATCCAGCCTTTGAAACCTCCTACTGTCAATGATTTGGAAGGATATCTGCCGTCCATGCTTGTCGATGGGTCGGCGATGGGGAGAGTTGATGCGGTTGCGGTCCCTGTGGACCCTCTCGACCAATCCGTGGTGGCGGGTCCCTCTGACTGAGTCCAACCCTGACGGAAATCCACCCTGAGGAAGAGACAGAGACATAACAGTTTTCTACAGGTTGGCAGAGAAGAAGATGATCATCTGACAATCACTAATTTTGCAGCATTGTGCTCCAATTCTGTTCATTTAGCAAACCAGTATTTTATTCATTATAATCGCCTCAAGTGAAATCTAAAGCTTCAGTATTTTATAAAGCAATGTGACAATATACTGAATGGTATTGAAATAATCACAGGCTATTATACAGTCATGGGGTGATTGCTACATTTCAAATGTTTCTTTTTAGGTCATGATGGCTCTTCAAAACACAAAAGACTGCTGATTAACACTTCAGACACAAGGGTGCAATTAAGTTGTACTCCCTGTAGTTGTAGTAATGACACACAGTTGTACATGGCTTATGCGGTCATGTATTGCGGGTTTACTTCATCAAAAATGTCTGATAGTTCAGCAGTCAGTCCTACGACTCGTTCCCAAAAAAAAAAGCTGGGACGGCGGCAACAAAAGACTGGGAAGGATGAACGGGTTGAAAAGGGTGTCCAAACCTTAATGGGTTCTCTCTTGAACCACGCTACACCCATCCACCACGTTTCATAAAAATCAGGGTAGAATTCTTTACTGAGAGACAAACCAACGGCACAGAAAGCATAACGTCCTTGGCAGAGGTAATAAAATAAGATCTCTGCACTCGAATGCCAATGAATTTACTTGGAATCGATGCCCCAAAAGGAGCACAGCACCTGTCAGAGTAAATAAAATCATACAGAGGAAAGAAAGAGTATACTGAAGTGAAAACTAAGTTGCACTTTGAAGATGAACATCGCTTTATTTGACAGATTTGTCGTGGAACACACACTGCCTCTCGCTAGTTTCCTTCCTTTACTGCCCCGTTCACACCACCTGCCAGAGACCAAGTGGTTCACACTTTAATTGCTGCTCATATAGTCAACAACGACGACGTCTGAATTTGAATATATGATCCACATTTGAATGTTGGTCATGTGCGGACTGCGCGTGAAGGGCAGATTGGGGTTTTAAATGAGTTTTTGTAAGCTCAGAGCTCGCTCTGCATTCGTTTAATTTAATTAGGGCTAAAAAAACAAAACAAAAAAAAACAAAAGGTTATCACCGAGTGGAATCTAGAAGCCATTTAGTTTGTGGGGTTTTGTTCCCGGTAGAGGAGGTGAATGGACTCCATAAATGAGAGTGGGGGGATTTCTCCCTGCATGTGGGGATTGATTTCGGGACCTGGCCCCAGTGTTGCAATTACTGCTCTACCTCAAAGGGCCATTCTTTTAAGTAACAAGGGTACTTTCACCTGGACCCTCTGGATTCAAGCATAGCCCCACTCCTTGGAGAGCTGACACAGATACAGGCCCAGAAGCACTGTTGGATCATACACAGCGCTGACTGGAGTGCTGAGAACGAACGCACTGATCTTTTATTCCATTTTTTTTTTCAGTCAGCAGATAAATTATTTAACTCTCTCAGGAGAGGCTTGTTTGCACTTCTGAAAGTCCAGTACAGAGATTTTTTTTCTGTTTTTGCAGTTAGAGTAGACCAGCGGCTCCTAAACTAGAGAGCCAGTTGCATCTTACGGTTGCTAGTTGTCAAAATAACACAACTAGGGACTAGCTCTTCTCAACTCTTGTTGTTTTTTTTAAAGATATTATTTTGGCTTTTTTCAGGCTTTATTTTTGACAGAGACAGCTGAAGAGTGACAGGAATGTGGGGAGAGAGAGATGGGGAACGACATGAAGCAAAGGGCCGCAGGTCAGATTCGAACCCTGGGCCGCTGCTGAGCCTTCGTACATCGGGCGGATGCTCTACCAACTGAGCTAATCGACACCCGTTGTAGTTGTTTTTTGCTGGGACGGTAGCTTGTACTCGGGCTCAACAAACGCCATCAGCTCCAGCCATCTTCTCTGTTCTGGTAGCATCACAACGGCGCTTTCTAACACTGTTAACGTTAGCAAATGAGGTGATAACAGGCTGTCTGTTATCTGTCTCTACTGTTTTCTCCTTGTGGTTAATCATCGAACTGGTTGTTCTGTGATAAGCGAGTTGCACAGCTCGCACTGCACGGTCGCTTCGCCGGTTTTTCGGGAAAAACAAACAAACTTCCAAATGTCACTTTTTTATGTTAGATGAGTGATGTGCGGCTAAAAGCGTTCAAAACTATCTGTGCATGGGTAAACGTGTTGAACGAATGCAGACGTCCAAATGAGTACTCAAGTACTCATGCTTATCCCTAAACATAACATGCTTTCTGACTTTCTCACTGCTTTCTGACTGTTACATCAATGATGTGAAGATTTGAGACAATAAGCAGAGCTCGGCTGAATCTGAGCCAACAAAACTAACATCAGACTTCTTGGCTAACGGCTTAATGGACAAATTTTGGCTGCTAAGATGAGAATCTGACTCGACCTTCTGTTGTTTATCCCAGTGCACCTTAAACATAAATTTGAAACAAAATAATGGAAAAACAGCTAACATTAATGTATTTTGCTATGCAGTATATATATTTGTTTAAATGAAATATTTATCCGTACATCTGCAGAGCACCTGTTGGCTTTTGTGAGGGATTCTGAAGAAGCCTATTATTCACCTTAATGCTGATAAAATAAACAATTAATGTAATAATAATAAATCTAAAAGTGCTGAAGCTGACAACCATCAGGGTACATATATGCATGATGTATTGGGGGGTTGGGCGGCTTTGAAAACTTGCTGTGCTCCCAAAAAAAAAAAAAAAAAAAAAGTTTGCAAGATGAGAACTGGGGGTCATCGTGGCCAGGCCTTGAAAAACCCTTGAAAAAGAACAAGGCCTTGAATTTGTTAGATGGTAATCCCAAGGTAAGCAGGGTTTTAAAGAAAACATTCATGTTTGGTTTTACATCAAACATTCTTAGGCTTAAAGGGAAGCATTGGAGTACAAAATAAACTGATTTACAGACAGCAGCACATCTACAAGGCTGTGTTCAGACTGACACTAGCACTATGTGAAAAAACGCCGCTGAGGTGCTGATGCAGAGGGCTCCATCCTTAAAACCCAGCAGGGCCATCCATCAAAGAAAGTTTTTGCAACATGGCACATGGGACGTCGTAGGTGCAGGCGCACACATACCAGTGCGAATTTTGGAGGTGGAGGGTTAAAAACAAATAAAACTTGGAATTTAGCATTTAATGAAGCTGTAAAACTCTACGATGAGGCTTCGTAGATGGGAAGTCGTTCGTGGTGGTGCTGTGTGTTTTGACTGTGACGAGATATCCCACCTGAAATTCAGTGCTGGCGTTGCCGATCTGATTGACATTAGGCAGAGAGCCTCCATAGTACGGCGCCCGTGTCTGAGACAAACGAAGCTGCTGGATCTTTTGAAACTGGACCTGTGAGACAAAAAGAGACAACAGTGAGGTTATGAATTCTGGACATGTAAAGGTTATCTGTTGCTGATTAGGGCTGTTCTTTCCCAGCACTGACTCAGATCTTTGGTCATCTTCTTATTTATGCTTCTCAGGAAAACGGGGATGTACTGGAATTAAAGTCATATTGTGACACAAGCAGCTACTCAAGTGTCGAAACAACTCTCACTGTATGTCAAACAACTCGATAAATCAGTCTTATTGTTTAATGGAGCACAGAAGTAATGTTTGAATACAGCCAGAATAAATGGTAAAAACACAGCAGAGATATTTGCTATTTATGGGACACAAGTTAAGGGGACACACTCTAGGAAATGGGCAGCTTGGCCTCCAAAGCGGCACCCTACCAAGAGATGCCACACTGATTACCTGGCAGAAAACAGACGGCGGCTTGTTCTGCCAAGGTAAGGTAAACAGATCCAATCGTCAACCCTGATCAGGAATAGGCAAATCAGAGGGTCACTTCTTCTTTAGACTGCCGAAAGGGCAAAATTTGAATCTCAAAGACTGACCTTATTCGATTTTATCAGCAGATTTACAGAGGACGGACAGAGATCTGACTGAGTACAGAGATCTCTCAGGGAGATTGAGAAGATGACAAGATTTTGGGGACGGGCTTGGAAAATGACGACTTAAAAGCGTTACCTTTGGGTGCAACAGTTGTCAGCTCATGTCTACTAACTATGGTGTTACGTAATACTTTTCTGTTCTGGCCTGCAATACATTTTTGTCTTTTAATCACTTCAGTTCATCCACCAAAAAAAAAAAAGTTAGTAACTAAAACAATATTTCTTGACACAACAACGACCCTGACTGTCGTGCTGCGGATACTTTGCCCTTTCTTCTGCACTTAAAAAGACAATTGTGAGGAAATACTTGAACCTTGAAAGCTGCACACAAACATGACAAACTGTTTAGAGGAGGCAGCCTTTACACCTTCAAATCTAACATATAGCAAGACCCCAAAATGTCATTCAAACTCTGCATTAACTGCAGCCAGTGATGTCAGATTACAACAGTACTGCTGCCCAACGCAGAGGGAAAGACAGACAACATCAC
Organism: Miichthys miiuy; assembly: GCA_036365135.1. NCBI lineage: Eukaryota > Metazoa > Chordata > Actinopteri > Sciaenidae > Miichthys > Miichthys miiuy. The sequence goes on from CM071603.1 coordinate 28,447,114, forward strand.
AGACATTAACTGTGTTCATTTTCCATCCGGACCTAATTAAATGAAAATACTACTCATTATACAACAAGTGGTTCGACCGAGCAATCTGTTTGGTCGACTAGACATTTAAAATGTGCTTGAATCAGCGTGACAGCACACTGAATGACTAAATATATTACTCTGCCATCTCCACATTGTCACATCCTAAAAATATAGAACATATAAATAAATAAATATGAACACTGGAAGTCAACATTTAGTAAGTAATAGATCTGAATTTCAGATTTCATCTTCCTTTAATGAATATTCTACATTTATTCATTAATATCCATATTTTATGGAGCTGTTAGTCTGCCTCGTTAATACAGGTGTGTGCCTCGTTAATACAGGTGTATACCTTGTTTGTGTGCAAAATGTTGTTTCTGAAGGACTAAAGGTCGACTAATATGGACTGAAGCTGAACATTTCATATGATAAAAACATGTTCTGATATATTCAACACATTTTGACTTTTGGACTTTACAGTGCTGTGGAGTTTGGATCACATCCTCTATCAGCTGTGCGCTGAGTCACAAATACAAGCACTAATAGCTTAAATATAAATGCAAGGTTCACTTAGGAGCTCAATCTGTCCATGAAAAAATATCTTCATCACAACAAGGCTGAACCAGCGAAGAAGTTTAGTGTTTTTATGTGCTGGACTAGAAAGTGCCAGGTTTGTTACTAAGGCTTGGACTACTTCCTGGAGTAGTAAACTGGCTTCCATTACTTATTCCATTACTACTGCTGCTCCAGGTATTAGTCAGACCCTGTGTATCTCCATGGAAACTGAGAAACAGCGAGCAGAAAAATATTTATTTTGAGAGCAAATGGCCCGAAAATATGAAACATTTTGATTATATTATTTGATTTAAGTTGGTAATTGTTGTGTAACCGCGATATTACATTCCTGGGTGTGCTTTAATGTCAATATTGGCACGACAGTGCCAATAATGACGTTAAAGCACACCCAAGAATGTAATATTACTTAATTAAGGAAGTACAAGTAGTTAACTTACTCCAGTGTTGATGTTTGCTGTTACCAAATATTAAACATGCACACTAACACACGTATGACAGCTGAGAGGCGTCTGGAGTGTTTGTGCATTCAGCTAGTATGTACACTGTGTCAGGGGTTTATATTCAGCCCTTTATGTCCTGCAGCTACTTTTAATTCCAGCTGTTTGCTGGCAGTGTGTCCTACGCCCTGGCCAGCCTTCGAGCTCGCTGACTGGACTTTTCTGTCTCGCCAGGGGTCACAGACAGTTCATACCTTATGGCAAAAACCACATCCTCTTTGACAGGCCGTTCAGGACTCACCCTGCTCTCATAGAAAGAGCACATTGTGAGCGGATGGTATGAGAATGACATGAAAAGGGCCTTTATATCCTCTCAGAGGTCACTATTTTTATGACTGGGAATGTGTAGTGTATATACTTGAAATTATCATGAGATGGAGAAAAGATCAAATATTCAAAAGCAGCATGTGACTAATTAAGATGAGATAAAACTCTGTCCGCTCTGAACCGATCCAACAGATATCTGGAGCACCAAGTAAAAAGTGAATGGAGACCTGTGGACGAGTCTTGAATGAGCGGTGACCAAACTACAGCAAACTCTGTTGATCTAGTAACTGCCAGTCTGACCTAGGATCAGTTGGGAGTCATTAACACTAACAAACTCGACTAATATATGACCTTATAATAATCGTCAGTGTCGCCATCATTTCCTCAAAACCACAGGCTGTATTATCTATATATATCTATACTATATATATATATATATATATATATATATATATCTATATCCTATATATATATATATATATATATATATATATATATATATATATATATATATATATATATATATCATTCAAGGCCTTGATTTTTTTCACCCCTCAAACTCACAAACTTTCAAGGAGTTCAAGGACCTATAACCAGCTGAAGATCAACCCACAAGGGCTGCAACTGATTACGTTGCCAGTGCCCAGGGTGATGTCTGATATTTACAGTGACAGAAGACAAAGAAGAGCAGCAAATAGTTATGTTTGAGAAGCTGGAAGCAGAGAACACGATGCATTATTGCACAGTTTTTGGCCTGAAATTTTAATTTCATATACCTTTAATGACTTTTGTTAATTATCAAAATAGTTGCAGATGATTTTTCAGTGAAAAACAATCACGTTAACTTGACTTTGATGTTTCGGAGCGCTACGGTGTCAAAGAAAAATAAAACAAGTCATTCATCAACATATGGATTTTTCTGTTATATTGTAAATAGAGCTGAAATAGGTACTGCAGAAGGCAATTAAACAATGAATTACCAGCTATTTTGTTTAACGATTAACTGTTTCAATCATTTTTCTTTTATACTTTTGTACTTTTATATCATTTGATATCACATCTTTGGACATTTGAACACCTTGAATTTAGATTATTTTAACAAATGAATTGCTTAATCTGAAGAAAAACAAAACATTACCTAATAAATTAAGATTGATTGATATCCTGATAAAAATATTATTAATAGCCATTGTAATGTACGGAAACACGTTTGAGGAAACTTTACACTTGCACTGCTCGAGTCTGACATAAATTCATTGAGCTCAATGTTACAATAAGCACACTTTGATTCATTTATCTGAACCAACATGTCAGTACATGAGAGACACCTGAGGCACAGGTAAATAGGAGCACAGCCCAAAACAAATACAAGTGTACACGACCGGTGTGCCAAATTATGAACCATCCTCTTAGGCTGGTTCTCTGCACAGTGTCCAGGATGTAGCGTGCACTTCAGGTTTTAACCGCTGGTATAATTCATTAAATATGACAAAGTGACATCGTGCATACTGTGTCTTTACAGGCAACGCTGCTTCCTTTGAGTATTTCTAACAAGAGCACCCAAACCAGAGGAACATTTGGATGTAGAAGAGCCACTTTCCCCATTTCCTGTTTGACTGCTGACAAAAAAAAAGTTTTGTTGTTGTTTATGTTAATTATTGCAACCCAAATAGCAACTCTTGCAACGTACAGGGTGACGTTCGGCCTCTGCTGAATGAATGCACGGAGAGAAACAAGAAGTACTTGTTGAATACCAGAAATCTCAGTGAGGAAATCAAGACAAGCAGCAGCAGCAGACGCAGACTGCTCATGTCTCAGCTTTGTCTGTAATCACCCCCTGAGCCCATTCGTGCACTAATAAATGACAATTAGCTGTAAATGAAGTGTTATTTACCCTTGAAACAGTGAGGTCTGTCATCAGCTGTTCAAAGGCCCGCGTCTCCTCTGCTTGCTTCTGGTTGTGCAGCGCTATCTTCTCGCTGAACTTCCTGGGGTTTGAGCCACCTGTGCCCGGGGAGCCGGACATCGTGCGGGCCGCAGTGTTTTCTAACAAACTTCAGCTACTTTTAGGGGAGAGGAGGGGGAAAAAGTGGAAGGTGGTGCTGGGAGTTCTTAGTCTTCAAAGTCTCTCAGTGAAGCCATAGCACACGTTACTCGGGTTAGCCGAAGTTAATTCAGAGTCTGCTGCCTGCAGTTTCACAACTGCCGAGCTAGTGGCTAAGCTAATGTTTATAAAAAAAAGTTGTCTTCTTCTGTCTCAGAGAGCGAATTAATTAAAACATTTGCAACTTATCTGTCCGCAAGTCAACTCTAACAACTACCCTAAAGACTGGCGTGTCAATTACAAGAAGTTAAAGGTGCAATATGACTTCATTTTGACATATTTAAAGCGAACCACTTGTTTGAATCCGACGCTAGCACCGCGTTAGCCGTCATTGCTAACTTTGACAGTGGGAGCCGAGTAACAGCTGCGGCTAGCCGCGGTTAGCTAAGCTGCTGTCAGTGCCATCTCTCAACGCACTTTGCCGACTCGCAGACGCTCCACATCGGCCACCATTAAAACACACACACACACGCGTATCCAGAAGCTACCCACTCCCCCCCCCAAAGAAAAATAAAATATTTAGCGCTTGTGTCAAGAGAAAGTTGTTAGCCTCGTTAGCTTTTAATTTAGCAACGTTAGCAGAGCTCGCGCACGGCAGTTGGGCAAAGGTTCGCTCGGTTAAATTTGTGTTTCAACAAGTGTCCGCTGGGTCTTTATCCACACTTCCAACGCTGAAATTTTATGTCAGCCACAAACTGGGGAAAAACAAGCGAGCAAAAAAAAATAAAAATAAAAATCCTCCAAATGATGCAGGAGAATAATCCACAATTTCAACTCTTTAAATCGGTTATCGCCAGCGCTTCTTCAGCCGAGTCTTGTGTGTTAATCCTCGGACAAGCAGACAAACTCCCGACCCCGACGACTCCGGTGAAGATAAACAAACACACGGTAGCAACACACACACAGAAAAAATAAAAATGTTTCTTCGTCGCTGCTAAAAAAAAAAGAAATTCGTCTTGAGAAATGTTTTCAGCTTATCAGCCGTCCGTCGGTTGGTTGACAGGGCTTTTAACCGCAACTCAGATCCGATGGCTTGTTATCCTCACACTGCTGCGAGAAAAACATTACCTCGTTAAACAGCGTCAGTACCGGCCGCGTCCACAAGGCGGCGACAAACTCACCGCATCGCCCCCCCCTCCTCTGTCTCTCTCTCTCTCTGCGGGAATTACTAATGACTGTTATTATCAATATATTTGGGAAGTTAATACAAGAAAGGCGCACGCAGCAATTAATCATTTCACTACATGGCCAGGGTTCAAATTAAATCCTGGATCCGGGCCTAATGTTTTCTCCCTGTGGAGGGAGTCACAGCGGGTTTACCTCAACTTGAGTCAATAAAAGTAAATAAAAAAGGATTTATTTGAGACATTAGAAGAAGACACTTGTGAACTACTGACCTTTATTTCTAATGGAACATCAGATAAGCTTCAGTGGAAGTACAGATGGTGTGATTATCATTCATTTTATGCAGTCTAATTTAATTGTATATAGTTTTTATATGTATCTACAATTTATTTCTAAACATACCCATCCATCCATCTATCGAACCCTTAACTGAAGTATAAATCTAGCAAAACACTCTCTATTACCAGCTAAATATACTTAAGATATCAAAAGTAATAAATTATTTAGCAGTATGCCTCCTGTGAATGTTACATTTTGTATTTATATATTTATAAATCACATTTGATTAGCTGATTGAATTTGATTAGCAACTGCAGGACTTCCTTTCATCCTTATTTATATTTTTCCTGTACTGTTTATCGTCATGCACCAATATACCAGGGCAAACCTACTTGGCAATAAACCAGATTCTGATTATTAATATGTAAGCAGTATTTTAATCAGCTGGTTGAGAGGGAGGTGATTTAACCTGCTGTTGTTTCTTGTTGTTTTAGTTGCTTTAGTCAAATCTATAAGCATGGTTTGCTTGTAAAATCTTCTGTACTTACTGTAGTAGAAGTATAAAGTAGCAAAAAAAAATAGAAGTTAAGTACAGGTACCTCCAAAGTACTTGAGTCAATGTACACAGATCTATCAGAGCTATCAAAAGTAATAAAGTATTTGGCAGTGTGGCTCCTGTGAATGTTCTATTTTGTATTTCTTTATATTGATATTCATCCTTATTTATATTTTTCCTGTACTGTTTCTCGTCATGCACCAATACACCAAGGCACACCTACTTGTAAATAAACCAGATTCTGATTATTAATATGGTCAAGAGGAAGGTGATTTTAACTACTGTTTAGTTGAATCTAAAACCATCTATCCATTTCCTGTAGCTGCTTATCCTCATCAGGGTCAAGGTGGGGCTGGAGCCTATCCCAGGTGACTTTGAGCAAGAGGCAGGGTACACCCTGGACTAGTCACCAGTTTATAACAGGGCACACAGACAAACAGGCATTCACACCTACGGGCAATTCAGAGTCACCAGTTGACCTCTTAAGTGCATGTCTTTGGACTGTGGGAAGAAGAAAGGCCCCAGATGAGGTTCAGTGCTAACCGCTGCACCACCGTGCCATCATGTTGAATCTAAAACCATACATCAGATTTTACAAAGTAATCGTGTGTTTTTATTAGTAAAATCTTCTGCACCTACTGTAGTAGAGTGGAAGTATAACGTAGCATAAAATAGAAGTACCTCCAAAGTACTCGAGTCATTGTACACAGAGTCTCTGTAGAGCTTTATTCTAAAACAGGTAAAATACATTTAATGGACTGTGAAAGAGGAAAAATAATGTACAGAGAGCACGGTCCCCTCCATTTCAAATAACAGTGTCAACCTCTGATCATGGAAACTTTACATGAGACAGAAAATCAACATCTAGTTCAATAAGGTCTGCATGAAATCTCAATTTAAGGCTTCTTCTAACAAGTCGACGTGTGATACAATAAACACTAAAGATTGGATGGTGTAGAGTGACCTCTGCTGGAGCCACGAGTCGAGTTACTGTAATACTGCACATCCTCCTCCTTAGGTCTTTGCAAACACCAACTACAGTAAAATGTTGACTGACAACATAAAATATAAATAAAAAGGGCAACTTTGTTGAATTATTTTCAACAAGACATCATAAAAAAAAATCAAAAAAAATCTTTGTATTCATCGTTCAGCTTACACGTCTACATCCCATCCTGTTTTACAGATTAACACGATGTTTGTAATGCGACAATAATCTGTGTTTCACTCAGACAGAAAGATAAACAGCCCATGAGAGATAGAAAGAAATCTAATTTCCAGTAAGTCGGCAGCGAAAGCCAATGAATGAGCACATCTGCACAGCTGTGTGTGTGTGGTGTGGGTGTGTTGTGTGTGTGCATGCCACGTGTCTCCTGCTTATTGAACGTTAAAGCCGAAAGCAAGAAAACACACCGCAGGTCAGTTGAGAGCACCAGGGCTGTAGTCACGGCCAGCTCAGTCCAGTCCAACACAAACCGACCATCCCGAGATAAGAGCCAGATGGACTGGATCCGAGCGGTGTAATGTGAATTTGTCATGCTCGTGCAGCAAAAACATCAAGTTCTGAGTTCAAAAGCTCAATATGAGCATTTTTTTTTTTTTTTGCAGTTATTGTCAAATACATCGTGAGGCCATGTTCTCTTTGCATAAATGTCAAAATATGTGTGTGGGTTGAGGTGGGTCGAATCCAAAGATTCAGAGGGGAGTTGAATCATCTTCAAAAATATGTGCAAAATATTTTGACTGCAGTGTTTTTATGATTAAATATGATGGAGGAGGGTGGAGTGCATCTTGTTTTTTTGGTGTGTTTTTTTTCTCCCCCAACAACACTTTTTTCTTTCCAATTCGCCAACACAAAAATGGAGAGCGACCGAGTCGCCTCGTGCGCTACAGCCCCGGCTAGAAAGTACGCTAGCGCTTCGGTGTTTTTTTGGCGGAAGAGATGTTTATCAGGCCTTTTATCAGTCAGGTGAGCAAATAATCTAACAGCTAAGAAAGACACAAAACATGATCTCTTTACATAAAACATACATTTCTTTGTTTTTTTATATATATATATAATTAATCAAAAGCCCATGCAACAAGATATTCAGAATATTTAAAGCAAACATACAAATCTTAAACCTCTGACCTAGCTGCAGATACAGACAACAAAAGACAGACAGGAAGAAAAAAAAAGACTCTAGAAAGCTCTCTGTGGTGTGCTGGCTCACGAATGGAGTGTTCCATTAAGAATAAAGCACATACGGTGATCCACGTAATAAAAAATAATGCACATAAATTTGCATAGGCACGTAAGAGAAGTGCAGTAAGGGAATGTGTAGGAAAGCCAGGATGGTTCAGGTCAGGGCTTTCTGCAACCCTCAAAGTGGGTTTTGTGGTTTAAATCAGTGTCTGTAGCCCTTTTATCCTTTTCTTTTTTTTTTTTTTTCTACTATTTCCCATAAAATTTCTTGTTGAGGAGGAAAATGAGCAGGTTGACGTTGATGGTGGCCCTGTCGAAGAGCTTCATCACTGCCACACCTTCATACTGCAGCTGGAGGAGATCCTGAGAAATAAACGAACAGACAGAGAGAGAGAGAAAGATCAGACTCATCCAGCGGTCTCTATGATATGTACCAATATTTCTACTTTACTGTGGAGAAAACAAAATACGTGAAAGGAATAATACCTGATATTCTAACTGTAATGTCTCCAAGTGCACGCCCATTAACTTTGCCTTCACGTCAAAAACTCCGACAGCCTCTGACGGAGAAATCTCAAAAATAACATTCTTGAACCTGCGAAGAGAGGAGAGTAAAAAGGAGTCAGGACTTTCACACAGGCACACAGATGTAAAATTCTCGTCTTGCAGAGTTTGAAGAGCATCTGCAGTCACGAGGAGAAAACAAAGACTAAATTTGTTGTTTTAAAGAGCGAGAGAAGTCCACGTAGGACGGAGTTAGCGGTGGATGAATAGGTCAGACACAGGATTCACTCAAGAGACTTAAGTTTGTGTTCCACGGAAAGCCAAAAGACTTAGTTGATTTATTATTTTCAGGGTTTCTTTCATTATTATTATTATTATTTTCAGTTCTGTTAGTTTAGGCAACACTATTACTTGCTTAGAGTCAGGAAAAGATTGTTGGGGTTTGGGTTAAAATAATAAGTCAATGTTTACTTTTGGTTTCAGACATGAACAAGTCCTGAAAGCAAACTTCTCCCACATGCAGAAGCAACTAGGGACGGGATTATAGGTTTTTTTAAACCAAGTTTCACGATTATAATTCACTCATTTATTTCACAACACTGTGCATGTGTTGCATGCTGTTTTGGTGAGTGTTAAATTGAAATGTTTGGCTTTGGTTTACGCTGCACTGAAAGCCCAACTCTTCACTGACAGCTATTTCTTTGATTGTAAGTGAAAAAAAAAAAGTCAGTGTAGCATGACAAAACATGAGGTTTTAAAACGCACGTAACAGTGAAATCAGTTGATCGCCAGCCTTTGAAACATCAAATACAAATCTCATGAGGATTTCTCAAATCTAGAGTTACCATCTACAGTAGACACGGCCATGAAAGCTCACTGGTTCTTAAACTGAATTCGACTAAAACTGGTGAGAACATTTTTAAGTGAAACGTGTTTTTCACGAAAGACAATGGCAGACATTTTGATATTTAACCTTAATGCATAAAAAGTGTTGATCTTCCTGCAAAACGCACATTTAGAACCAGATGTTGGTGCCTGGCATGCGTACAGTAAATCTTGAACCTTGATTTTGAAGTTAAAGAAAGCAGAACTCACTGGTTGGGCTGCAGATCCTCTATCGCGATCAGCACGCCCTTCTCGTGGAGGCGAGCGGCGGTGTATTTCTGTGAGACCTGTTTACTCTTCTTGGCCTTGTTGTCGCCCGGTTTCTTTGACAACCTGAGAGGAGAGAGAAAGACAACATAATACGACCTCTTAGCGCAAAGTATTCGTGGCTCTTTAAGGCTCTCTACATCATACTTCAGCTGCATCATTCAGTGTTTCATATTGTATAGAAATACAAAAGAGAAAATCCATGTGTAGGAGGAGGAGGAGATTCTTATTCATTTTCTGGCCTGCATCTGGTGTTTATCTTTGCTGTCTGTTCAGTATACATTATCCTGTGAACCTGTTTCAAATCATTTGATGACGACTTAATTAAAAAGGGAGGAGGACCTCCTCTCTGGTGGTTTGGATCCTGGTCCTTGGTGCCCACAGTACTTGTTTTCTATCTAACCAGGCAGCAGCTGTGCTTAATTGCACTCTGCACTCCAGGAGTAAAACAGCCCCCGATTAAAGGTCCAAAACCAGCAGGAGTCTCATTGTGACCCCACTGCCTCTTACAAGTGACCCAGTTCGGATTTTTGCACATGTGACACATTTGAGAAATGTGCTTTAAACAAGTGAAAAAAGGAGAAGACACGTGATATTTTAAGATCAGTCTGATGGGAGTCAGAGCTTAGATATTTTTCACTCTTTCTGGTGTCTCCAAACTTTTAAGAGAAGCCGAACTACAAGTCCCTCACACTGGGATGTAAACACTCCAAACCTAGTTAACCCTCCAGCTTGAAGTCCGTATAAAAACAAGAATCCTATATGAGTCACCTTTAAGCAGGTAGATGTAAATAAATAAATATAAGATATAGGTTCACCTAGATTACGGAGCACGTTTCAGAGGTGTTACTTACTTGCCCTTGCTGGCCAGGTTGTCCATGCACGTCTTGATATACTGATTGTAAGAATCAATCTGAACATTGAAAAAAGCGGTCTTTGAATTCAGGGCGGAGTTGGTCTGCTGGAGTCTCACCAGCTCGGCTTTCCGGCGCTGACGATACCGCCTCTGATTTCTGATGTCCTGTAACACACACACACGTAAAAACACACCACATTTAAATGAAACACTGAGGAGTTGTTTTAACTGTCCACTAACCAGAGATAATAATTTGTTTTGTTTTTCTACCTTGGCTATGTCGTTGATGAGGTCCTGGTAGCGGTTCTCGGGGTGAACCTTCCCCAGCTCGGCCAGCCTCTGCAGGTTGCTCTTGATCTTGTCCTTCTTGCCTTGCAGCGTCAGGCTGTCGTCCACCACCGGTTTGACCTGCTTCATCTTCTCTGGAGTCTTGGCGTCTCTGATGGCCCTCCTCTGCATGGCACGCTGGTACTCTGCTTCCTGTCATCCAGGGAAACAAGATACATAATAGTTATTATAGTTCCAGTTACATCACATTCCTATAGAAAATCCAGGTTGATCAATAGTGCATTATCAATAGTGCATTATTGAATTATATTGGCACATATCAGCATTGGTTGTGAAAAAACATACTATAGCTTGTAACTTGGGAACAATAAATGTAGTCTGAAAACTCCCAAGAATTAAGGGTGTCCTCTGAGCCGAAGGAACGGCATCAGGCTTTGAAACTAATGGAAAAGGGCCTTGAACCGAGGCCCTGAGGCGCTGCAGGCTTATGAACAGTCCTGAATCAGGCCCCATGGCGCTGATAGAAATCGCTCTCCGAGGAGTGGGCCCTGAGATCGTAAATTATGGCGCAGGAATGGACTAATATGGCGTCCTGATGCACAAAAAATAGCAATCGGGAAATCCAAATATGGAAGAAACGAAGTGAAAAGTGCTGACACCATTATTTCTAGGAGTGGACGTTGCCTAAACTCTGTTTATGCTACGAGAATTTTTGTATGTGTCATGCTGGAAAAGGACAATCTGGTCCAGACACGGACTTATTATCTCCAACATAACACACTGACTATAAATAAATTATGATAATTTGGTGTACTTACAGTAAATAAATACTACTGTGACGAACACAGATATTCGCAGTAGTACACAGATAGTATCTGGTATTTTAATATCATTAGTTATAAAGTCATTTATAATTATATATAATAGTTATGTAATAACTGCTTCTGTTGGAAAGAGGACGCTGGCTTCAAATTATTGATGTTCAGCTCATAAACATACAGTAAGTGTTTTAAATCCACGTCATCAGCAGTGTGCCGTCGTAGCTGTGTCTGACCTGTTCTGTTCCTGCTGATAAGTCCAGAATCTCAGTCAGAGTCTCGCCAGGCTGGAACCTGATCACATCCACGATGAGCCTCTTGGTGCTGAAAAGACATTTAAATTAAATTATTGGATTTTCTTAAAGAACCACATTAATCTTTTTAATTAGGCTCGAATTTATAGATTCAGCTTACTTGAGCAGGAGAGTCCTGGCGTCCATCTCGACATTGGCTTCGCCGTGGAGATCAAATTTGTTAGTGAGTGTGAGTGAAACTTCGGTTTTCCCCATCAGCTCTTTGTTGGGGTCGTCGGGAGGAAGAGGATTTTCACCTGAACAAGATAGACAGCCAATCAGAAGCTGCGATGCCCTCGATGACAGTATGCGGAGTGGTTTCTGTACATTTTTACTCTCATCTCATCTGTGATTTTTGCTGCCAAACTGACAAAGAAAGCCTTCCCCGACTCCCTCCACTCACCGATGAGAGACTCTACGGTGGGGACCTCGCCCAGGTCCTCGAGCAGCTCATGGATGGGGTCATTGTGCTCTGGAGCTATGGCGTCCTGATGGTCCAGCAGCAGCTAACAGGATAGAAGTACAGCATGTTAGTCGTACTGCAGGAGACAAAAAAACAAGGGAGCTAACGTGAGGTGGCGAAAAACTCACTGTGTGAGTGTTGATAATCTCTCCAATGGAGATGTAGATGACAGGTTTGGTGACAGTGACCAAGTCAGAGTACTGATCCACGTTGAACTTATCTTCAAGCGAGGGAACGTCACACGCTGCCAGGAAGAATCGCCTGTGATGGAAGATGGAACGATAAAGTCAGAGGAGCCGAGAGAAAAAGAGCTTCTTTAGCTTCCTGCTTCATATTTTTATAAAAAAAACACACCTGAACTTCTGATAGGAGGCGCTGAGATATTCGTTGATGGGATTGAGGTGGGCGTTGTCTCCCAGGAACATCTTATTGGAGGCGGCGTGCTGCAGCATCTTGGCGACGGAGCCCAGGTTTCGTCGCTGCTCGGTGGTCAGCGAGCCACCCGCCGACACCTCGATGATGTCGAAGGCGTCGGGTGCCACGATGGCCGGGTTCATGTAGCGGTAATACAAGAGGTTCCCCACAATCTGAAAAAATCAGTTGATTCAATTATTATGGAGGCTTTATGACACAGAAATGAAACTATATACAAAAGTGCCGTGAGATTCAGCCCTCAACATAAATACCAGTATTTGCAGAACAAACAGAAGCCGGCATCAACCTGCGATTATTTTCATTTAGCTTAAGCCATCTTTGTTGTCACACACACACACACACAAAAAAAAGAGAGCTGCAAATTACATCTTTGTTGGCATCTTGAGTTGAGATTTAAGGGTTTGGTGGTGGGTTGCTACTGCAAAATGAAGAAAAGCTCTTGAGCATGTCACGACACGCAGCCAGAAGAGTGGCACTGTGGCTCGCCTTAATGTCAGCAGACAGAGAGAGAAGGAGGACAAATGCAAACTCCCCACGCATCCCGACAGAGAGGCTGCAGCTGGATGGCAAGGTGGAAAAAGGAGGAGCGGCGGAAACAGGAAAGATAAGAAAAGATGTGTAAAAAAAACAGGGAAATGAGAGCCAGGCAGAAGACAAGAAGACAGAAAGTGCTTTCAATGAAGAGGCCGAAGAAGAGGAGCTGTCTAATTTTCAATGATTTAAGGGCCGCAAATAAAAGTCTCAATGTCAAGTTGAAAATGGGTTGAAAGTGTTTTTGTGATTTGAGTAAACTGACCCTTTAGACATTAAACATGCAAATTAAAAGACACAAACCTTGAGCAGCTCATCCTCTGTCGCATCCGGGAACTTCTCATGTAGAGTGTCCTTCAGCACTTTGGAGATGAAACGCATCCCGTATCTGACAGACAGCGTAGAGACAGACAACGTTAGACAAGGAGAAAATAATCATCTCTGGTCTGAGGCAGCTGACTTATGTCTTAAAATATGTGAGAGTGACGCTGTAAGCGAGGAACGTACGGAATTTTATCCACCGAGACGACTATGGCAGACAGGAATTTGTCGGTGATCCCCTTCATGTTCTTGATGGAGGCTTCCAGTCTCGTCCTCACCTCCTCGTGGGACATAGCCTGCTCTGGAGTCACGTCATATGGCAGCTTACTGTTGAGGACGGGGAAGAAAGAGATGGAGAAAAGGAGGAACCATTAATGTTGAACATAATCTTTTTCTGACATGTAGAGCTAAGACTTGATATGAACTAAGAAACTCCATAAATTCAAGATAAGATTTACTGATTTTATTCATTTGTTTTATTATTTACTTTATATTAGTTTTTCTTTAAGAACACAGATTAACATTCTCTTTTTTTTTTTACACAATAATTGTGTTATCTTTGTTCTACTACTAGTTTTCTTTTATTATATTTGGCGATGTAAAACAAGTTTTCAGATATGTTACTTGCCAGCTGTAGTTAAAATATCATTACGAATGGTGCTTGACAACAATATTTATCATTCATAAGAAAACATATGATTTAATCCTCCTACAATAAGTTACATAACTTCCTTGATTAGCTGTTTTTGTGTGTTTTTCTTATATTTAGACTAAATTAAACTCACACAGCTGCTCTACCGTCAAGTGGAAGCTTCCAGATGGAGCTGACATTACTGTCGCCACCTGTACACGACAACCTCATCTCCAGCTCACCTGGCCTCTCCAGTCTGCGTCTCCATCTGGTTGACCCAGCTCTTGTAGATGTCCACCGGGTCGGTCTTGATGTTTAGCGTTTTGTCGTCCATGATCTCCTTGACGACCGGTGCCAGGATCTGCCGCAGGGCGTTCTGTCCCCTCGCGCCTCGGTGGAAACTCACCACCATCTTGATGACCGTGGGGTTTCCCGTGACGATCTCCTTCATCTGGTCCACTTTTGACCTGCGGACAGTTGTTAAAGGCGACATTTTACTGTGTAGTCATGAACCAGGCCTCAAACTGTGGTCATAAATAAATGTTGACTGGGTTTAAGTGTCTGTTTCTTACTTGATCTCCTCCTGCAGGGCAGTTTTGAAGAGCTTGAGCAGCAGGTACTCCTCTCTCTGGTTGGAGGCGTAGTTATACAGGGTGAAGATGACAGAGTCCATGAACTTTGTGGATTTATTCTGTGGCATCTGGAAGATGAGCTTGGCGAGATACGTTGGGTTGGTCTAAAAGGAGGCAGAAATATGGTTAAATGACTTGTACCTAAAAGAGAGATCCACAGAGACAAAGCTGTATTGTAACGTTACCTGTAACAGGTAAAAGAGGTACTGGTAGGCTTCCAGTTTGACCCTCTTCTCCTTGCTCAGGGCCTTCAGGCCTCCCCTCTGCTTGTTCATCATCATCATGTTGGACAGCTGGCCCTTGTTCTTCTTGGTCAGCTTCTTGCTGTGGGACACCACCTCCTGCAGCGTGATCTTGTTCTTCACCAGCAGGCCGATCTTGATGTCCATCAGGTTCAGGTCGTTCTCCAGCTGCTGGTTGGAGCGGATGTTGGTGACCACCTCCTCGCGGAGCCGCATCAGTTCCAGCTCCTCCTGGAAGTCCTGGTCGCTGTGGTCCAGGAGGTGGACGAACTTCCTAACCACCGCCATGGGAGGATCGTCGGCGCTGACTGTGTGAGGGAGGACATTTGGAGAGTCAAGCGACCACCAAAACTGGAGAGCAGTTCATAGCAACGAAATTGTTGGGATCTACTCACTCAGTGTCTTGTAGTCATCTCTGGCCTTGTTGGCTCTGATGAAAGCCTGAATCTTCACCACATCATTGATCTGCAGAATAAAACAGTGTTAACTTCATTGACTAAATAATGAAAACTAGACGATAAAGACAAAAACTATGACGAAATCTGTCTAAAAACGAGGAGGGTTGGGTAAAGAACCAACGTCTTCATGTTTTTTTTTATGCTTTACATCTTTACGTTATTTTATCAGCTAACCTGAGCTGGTGTGTTTCCACTAAACTTGAAATAAACTAAAAGAAGTCACCGCTGTCTTGTACTGGTTAAACACCTGACTCATGCTTCCCAACCCCTGACACAAGCTGTGGTCATCTCTCGACTCGATAACCGAAACACCATGCACGGTCAAACCCTTTTAGATGGTCCAGAACATGACGGCGTGCCTGGTTTTCGTGTTACCCTGCTGCTCGTCGAGCTCCACTGGCTACATGTAGCAGCCCACATTAAATCCAAATCCCTAATGCTGACTACAAAGTGGTCTCCGGTTCTGGACCCACCTACTTGATATGTTACCTCCTCCAATGAACGACGCCTGTACGCTCAACTTTTCTCGTGTGTTGTTCCCCGTTGGTGGAACGTCCTACCAGTTCCTACCAGATCAGGGGCGTCCCTCTCTACCTTCAAAAACCTCCTGAAGACCTCCAGCCCTTCAGAGAGTACCTCCTCTCCAACACTACCAACAACTGGACATGCCAAATCTATCCCCCAAATTAGTCCAATTATAAATCGTAATAGACGATTCTTTCAGGAGTATAACACGAGTTTGTAAATTCTAGAAAAGTGTTTAAATAACGTATTATTCTACAAGATTTGACCAAAAATAAATAGATAAAAAGAGTTTCAGAATTAACACTAAAACATCAATCACATGGCTGATCAATAGCCTTCATTATAAGCAGTACCACAGGAATCCAATGTGAGCCGGAGTGGAAATGACTTCACACATGTCACTGTGCTAAATGAGCCATCTGCCTCCCTCAAAGCCCACAGGACACAGAGTAAATGTCAGCGGATGTGTCAGGGGAAATTTATGCGCAGTGATTTAAAGCTCCTATTAGATAACAGCACCATTTGTTTACGCTAATTTTTTTTTTTTTTACATCTTAGCGCTTTGGCCAAAAACTCACATGATCTTGGAAGTACTTTAGGCGATCCTTATACTTCTTACGAGCCTGGTGCATCCGAACCATGGACTGGATCTGAGAAACACAAACAGATCGCACAGTCTTAGCTGTATTTACACTACTGATTCAATATTTTTTGAGAATACAGACATTGCATAATAACATTACCTTGACAGCCTCGTCAGTGTGATCTTTGAGATACTGTTTACGCTCCTTAAACTTCTTCCTCTGTTTGTGGCCTTTCCAGTGCGCCTGAGGAAAAAAGATTGAGAATCAGTAAAGCAGCTGTCAGAAGTTTCATGTACAAACTCAGTATGATGGTTGTACATATGTCCAATCTCACCTGTATGCATGTAACAGCTGGGTCTTGGGATTTCAGGAAGTTCATCCGCTCCTTCAGGCCTTTTCTCACCAGGTAGCCACGGCAACGAGCTTGCAGCTTAGCAATAAGAGTCTCATTGGCCAGCCACAGCTGCTCTCGATTGTAGGCCGTTGTCACCCCGGAAACCACAGACTGACGGGGAGGGGAATAAAAAGCAGTTTAACACGGCGTTAAAAAGCTACAGCCGTGCAGCGCTGCACCACAGGGACATTTCAGTAACCTACCTGGATCTCCTCCTTGTTGAGCTGGGTGTTGTTTGGTTGGAAGTCCTCTGGCTCCACCCAGGTGCCCTCCTTGGTATTCAGATTATAGAAGTAGTTGTGTCCTCCCTTTACCCAGTGTTTCACCCAGTCACTGCCATTGTCACCTGCACAGACAGCATTACAGGATGCAAGTGAACAAGATGGAGGCATTTCAGTAATAATAAGTTGTTTTTCTACTGGAAAAACAGGTCACTGAGGTCTGTTAGTAGAGCTGCAAGCACAAAATTTGGATATTAAATTAAAATCTTATCAGACTAAATAGTTTGACCTTAAAAAGACATCATTCCTATGATGTTACAGTAACTACTGAGCTATGGTAAATACACTCTTCCTTCCTTTTATTCATTCCCAAAGTTTGTCCTCACCTTCGGTCTTTTTCTCGCCTTTAATCTTGGTCAGGTCGTCCTGGTAGGTCTGTGCACACTCAGAGGTGACGCCGTACAGTCCTGCCCCGGAGTTACGCAGAGCAGCCAAAGTCTGAGCTGAATCGCCGCTGTCCACCGCCTCGTTGATGGCCTGGATGGACTGCGAGACTGCGGACACATGCGCAAACATCAACCTTTTGCACCGGCATAACTAACATTCTGCTATCTTATCGATGGGTGCAGTAATGTGAAATGAGCCTGTGTGCTCTTACACTGTAAGGCCTCCTGTGTGTCCTGGTTAGCCTTCAGAATGGCATCCTGGATCTCATCCAGCCACAACACAGCAGACGGGTCTTGGGTCTCCTGGAAGGACACGGGAAAATATGTTCAGAAAATAACACACACACACACACGTACACACCATCTGTCCTCTAAATGATCGTGGACTCCAGTCTATGCTTCCTCCTCCGAACGCTGGAGCTTCACACCAAAGTTACACTCTTTGAAATGCAAAACCATGCGGGAAAGACAAAATATAGCTAAGTGTATAAAACTATAAAGTAATATTCTTTCTCAATACAATACATGTAGCGTCAGAACAAAAAGGTCCAGGACTTATTTCCATCTCTGTCCCCCGTGTCTGACTTATCCTGCTGCTGCTGGCTAAAACAGAAACGGCCAAATACTGAGCATGAGCAGCAGAAGACGGCTGAGATAATTCAGGTTCATTAGCAGCCTTTTTGTACTTGAGAATACGGTGGATTAAATAGCAAATGCACGCAGGCTTTTGTCTCATGTTGGCTCATTTTTAATTCTATTTGTGTCTAAGTGTGTTTCACAGATTCTCCCCAACAGTTATTACATTTATTTTTGGTCTAAGATTCCAACAGGTTCTAAAAAAAAAAATACACCAGACTTTGTCAGAAATGGAACAATTAGTGATTAAGGAGGCGTCGCTAACATATTTTAAGCAACTGAGTGCTTGTGTAGCTGCATGAAACACACAGACAGGCTGCCACATACCGACCACGTTTGACCTATTATCCACAGGAACAGAAGAATGCCACAAACAGACCTACAAATGCAACCAACGGATGTCTTTATTTAACCGTGTTAGTGTGGATTTTTTTTTTTTATATTGAGCTGTAGTTATGCCTAACTCCGTCCAGATGGCGCTCTCTGTCCCTGTATAAAGTTTGTTGCAGCTGGTTGCTACTCACTGTTGCTTTCTAGAGCCTGGTAACACAGGCAGCTCATTGGGTTTCGGCCTTCCCCCCCTTTCAAGTGTCCCGCCCCTTTATGTAGTGCTTCAGGGTAGATGAGAGGAGGTGTGTGTGTGTGTGTGTGTGTGAAAGAAGTGGGCGGGTAACACTGATACCTGATCTTGAAAGATCTCTTATGCAATAGGAGGAGGAGGGGAGGCAGGCAGGCAGCTAACATCTGCAGCAGCATGCATGCATGCATGCAGGAGTCGGACGAGCTCTCGAGTCTTTATAGTAAACAAAAGCCGGGCCTAGATTAGTGTTTGTGTGTTTGCACTTGGCGCTCTAAATTGGTGTTTGCAGGTGATGAGTCACCGCAGCTGGCAGGAGGCGCTAGACAGGGTGCGGTACCCCGAGCGGGCATGGGACTGGAGGAGGAGGTGGAGGACCTGGGCGTAGTTTGGTGTAATTCATCGCGCGTTAGAAACACACCATGGAAATAGAGGAAGTGAAAGGGGGGTTGGGTAGCAGATAATTCATCTTTCTAAACTCTTCTTCTGCATCTTTTTTTTTTTAAACACTTCCTTAGAAACTATGAGCTCATTTGCATGTCTCCGCGTACATAAGTGTGGGAAGCTTAAAGTGCATCACTCGACTGAAACTCACTCCGTCTTGTGATTGTTGCAGCTACAAAGTGAAGAGATAACCGTCTGAAGAGGCATGCCGTAGTGGGCTATATTCAGCTTGTTAGTCAGTAGAGTCTGGGCAGGACTTCCTGCTGTTTATCTAGGCACAGCCCACAGTCAAAGCCAACTTCTGCCTCACTGTCTTGCTGACTAACTGTCCTAATACTGCAGAGTTAATGAGGCGACACCAAGAAGCCGAGCACAAATTGAACCGTGGGCTGACAAAACAAGCGTCTTCTCCGCACACTCTCCTGACCTCGGATCACCTGGAAAGCACCTTTCGTATCTTCGCCATGTGGCTCGAAGCTGTGCTGGTGGCCTCCTGATCCTTTCCCCTCTCAGGAGGGGGGAATATCTCCTCTGCAGTGAACCTTCAAAAACAGGAAGCTCACCCTGCTCCAACAACTTAAAAGGTCTTTAGCTCATCAGCTCCACCAGCCACACTCGTAATCAACAAGAGGACGGGGTGTGTGTGTGTGTGTGTGTGTGTGTGTGCCCATGGGTCTGGCCCATTTAATAAAGTGGTCAGCTTTGTGCCCTTTTATGGAAGCAAATGACTGTGGCCCGGCTTGTCATTTCCTATGCCTGTAAAATAGTTTTGCTTTTTTTTTTTCCTCCTCTCCATTTTTTTTTTTTTCTGATTTTTTTTTTCTGGGTCGTGTTGTGCAAGTGTGACGAGTTCCCACATGATGTATTCCAGAGTTTAAAATGTAACTCATGAATGTTGACATTTCAAACACTGTTGGCAGCGGCCAAGTATTGTCCGACCTCGATAAGAGACTTCCTTTATCTGTATTTACACAGAATAAGAACAGACTGAGCACTAAAATGGTACACTGAGAACTGTTCTATTTACAGACCTCGTTCTGGATAAATCA
This sequence comes from Miichthys miiuy, assembly GCA_036365135.1. Classification (NCBI taxonomy): domain Eukaryota; kingdom Metazoa; phylum Chordata; class Actinopteri; family Sciaenidae; genus Miichthys; species Miichthys miiuy. The sequence continues at coordinate 28,467,227 of CM071603.1, forward strand.
GGGTTTTTTTTAATGCCTATTAGGGGTTTTCATCTCCTCTTCACCTTTGTGCACCGTGGTGAGATCATACCCAACTCCTGCAGTCTCACATCACACGCTACCGCGTTAACCTTTGCTTCCCCTGCGACATGGAAACAACCCCAAACATGGCCGTCTTCCTGTAACATCATATTAAAATGTGCGGCGCGGACGCGCACACAGGAGCCACATTCATCGCGCTCGCCTCACTCAAACAACGATAACGCAGGCAAATGAGTCAGAGAGAGCAGAGCGACGATAGACCGAGAAAGATGGCACTTCTTGTTTGATGTGTGGACTCGAGAGAGAGAGAGAGAGAGAGAGAGAGAAGATCAGGTCAGGATTCAGTAAACTGAAGAGTCAGAGAGAGACACAGACGGTTCAGATACAGACATATACGACAGGAAGTGAGTGAGTGGTGGGGGGGAAAAGATGATCGCACGATGACATCAGCAGTCTGGTGCTGTCATGTGGTGCTCAGAGGCCTGAGTCACATGCAGACATCTGCAACCACAATTTGGATCTGGGATCCCATTGAGCTACAGTATGACCACACATCACAATAATCTATTCAGCATTTGGATATCACAGTGACTTGGCACAATTCCTGCAGCCTGCACAGAATGGACACGTCAAACTATTTATTTGAGGGTAGTAATTAGTAATATTCATAGCAAAAAAACACTAATTGTACTTCAGTCGCATGAAGTCTAAAGAAGAAGAAGCTAGACTTCAATATTTTGGAAACAGAAATCTGAGACGAAACACTCAACCTCCAGCAGCTGCACATTTTGGCCCTCGCAGCTCGTTTAAGCTGGAGACTGGCCTCTTTTTACACTTATAATAACTACAGCTTGGATAACTATATGTATCACATGTACAGTCCTACTATATATAGCCCTGACAACTTTAAACTGCATGCAGGTAACTGTTACCAGACGCTGTTTGCATGAAATCTTTGCATAATGTTCCTCTGAGAAGTCGATACACGCGAAAAAAGGAGACCAGGACACAGTAACCGTGGGAAACTATCTACAGACGATAAGTTGAAGCATCTTTTACATCCACCTCTCCACAGCAGGTGTAGCATGTTGTGTGTGCGTCTTACGTGAGCCTTCTCCCTGCGGGCCTCCAGCAGTTTATCGTGGTAGTGCTGAGCCACAGACGGGTCCACGTCCGTGAGCTTGGCCGAGGGGTTCTGCAGCATGGCGAGGGTCTTCATGGGATCGCCTTCGTCCAGAGCCTCATTGATCTGGCCGATGGCGGCAATACCTGCAAATACACAAGCAGAACGTACAGATAGATCAATCAAAACTGTGTTGTTATATTTCTGAACCAAAGGTTGAATAAATAAATAAATAAATTTGTGGTATCGAGTCAGTCTCTCACGTTCGTGCTCCTCCTGCACCGTCAGGTTAACTTGGTCGATGCAGGCTTGAATGTCGTTCCAGGTCAGATAGTCGCATCCATCCTCTCTGGCTGCTGCCTTAAGACGCATCAGTTCGTCCATGTACCTGAGGAACGCACAGGTAATGATACAGAGTCACACACAGAAACCTCAGACGTCACTCAGCTCACTCCTGGTGTGTGTGTGTGTGTGTGTGCACGCTCACCTCTGTGCATATTCATCCTCCACATTACTGAGTCCAGTGACCGTGCTGGACAGTTGTTTCCAGAGGGCGGCTCGGTCTCCGACATCCATCGCCTGGTTCATCAGCACCACCGATGACAGCATCTCCACGGCAACAAGCAGCTCGGGGTGGGACAGCGAGCCCTGCAGGACACGGGACACAAATTTACCTCGTGTGTCAAACTGTCACACTTCCAGGGGAAAACAATACGTTAACTGTGACGCTGATTTGTTGTTCCACAGTCAAATCATCGGCCGGGCTGGAACATCAAACAGGGTTAAAAGCAACTCGTGTGTAAGCGATGAAGGTTAAAAATGACGAGTTTACGGGCTGCAAGATATTAAAGATAGCTGGGAATGTTCTGTACCGTGTGCAGACTGTGCCGGGAGTTCAAATTAATAAAAAGTAATGTCCTTGTACGGACGCAACAAGCAATTATATACTTGACTGATTCATCTTTTTAGTATTAAGAGTATGAAGGTCAAAACGTCACGAAATAAAGTCGAAATCTTGACACTAACTTTTATCAAACCAAGTTAGGACAGCGGCCGACAACTCTTCCAAGTTCGTGCGATTTCTCTTTCTGAGCAGACAATTGTGTGCACAGTCCAAATACTGTATATATTTTGCTAACATATTCATATTTATATATCCCTATACATATGTACATAGCTCTGCACTTTACGGCTTCTGGTTAGATGCTAATCTGCATTTCGTTGTTTGTGCAATGACAATAAAGTTTCACATCCATGCCTGACCCTAACACTCGTAGTTAAATCTATAAGACAGCTGGTTCATGACCAGAATTGTGCAGGATTCATTTCTGTTGATCGTCTAATCATCGTTTCAGCACTGTGAAGAGAGAAAGTACAAATTTGGTGCATTGAATATGGAAGTTATCAGTTCTACATAAAATAAACTGTGCTATCAGCAGAAAGAGTCAGATTGTAACACCACACCTGCAGTAATGTAAACTGTGCAATCGTCAGCGTGGAACTGACTGATGTCGAGGTGAGTGGTTTTCACTTTCAGGTCGACTAGCTCTGTAATTTAGCCTCAAGATCACGTTTTTTTTTTTGGCGTGTACTTTGTGTGTGTTTAACTTTCTGAGTGTGTGTTCTTCGCGGGTACCTCCGGGCTCTGCTGCTGCAGGCTGACTAGCTCTCTCTGATAGAGGTCTGCGGCGCTGGGGTAAACCTCAGGCAGCTGGGCGTCAGGATTCATCAGCTCCTCTACCGTTTTCTCAGGCACGCCCGCTCTGATGGCGGCGTTGATGCGCTCCACCGCCTTCAACACTACAAAACAGACACGGTGAATTAACGGTCATGCGTGAATCAGAACGAACTGTAGGACAACTTTTGCTGAAATGTGATGTGCGTACTCTTTAGGTAGCCTTCTGCAATCTCATTGGCCACGTCCACGCCGCTCTGCAACTCGTCCTTCGTCAGTGCTTCTCCAGGAGACCCCTAATAACGAAGAAATCGAGTTGAGGTTATAATGAGGAGACAAGAGAAGGAGACGCTTCACTTCGTTTGCACACTATTCCCTACCTGCTCTTTATTCTCTCGCTCGGCCTGCAGCTGTTTGAGGTACCAGCCTTTGTTCTGGGTCTGCAGGTTCTGCAGGCCCATGGCTTTGAGGGCCTCGTACAACTTATTCTCATCGCCGCTCAGTATCGCCTGTTCAGCCGCGCTCAAGGCGTTGCTCACTGTTGGAGAGAAATGGTTTGAAATTTCACTGCTGCACCGTGGAAACCAAGACAAATCCGTAAACATGTGCGTCCGCGTGACTTACCGTTGACCTTGTTGACGTTGCCCTGGATTTCAGCCTGGGTGAGAAGCTCGTCGTAGATGTCTCTCTCTGCGTCGGCATTCTCCATTTGCTGTTGGAGCGGAGCAGCGAAAAAATGTGGCCAAGAGCAACATCATTACACTTCAGCACTGCTTATCATCAAAGTAAAACATGTGCTATCCAAAGGGGACTTCTGTTCCCTTGTTCTGATATTTGGAGGTAATTTTGGTCATTTATTGGCTTGGCCCATCGGCAGAACAAACTTTTCACTCACTGACAGAAAATGCTGCTTAATATGTCAAAATAAATGATTTTATTTTGTTCCTCCCCGGACAGTATGGAGGACTGAAACTGCCCAAATCAAAAACAAATTAATGACTCAATAAATAAATAAATTAATTAATTAATATGGCATAAAACGCACCAAAAATATTAAAACTAAATGTAGCCGTTAATTAATGTATAAAAAGTAACATAAATTGATATTTCTGTTTTAATTTGCTCCTTTATTTATTTATCTTTGTATTAACTCCCCTTATTTTTTTACTTATTCATTTAATAATTTATTCATGTATTATTATAAAACAGAAATATCAACTTATGTCACATTTTCTAAATTAATTAATGTCTACACTTGTTTTTATTATCATTTTTGAATGTATTTAATTGCATATTGATTGATTTATTAATTGATTTTTGATTGTGGTCCTCAACCTCAGAGCCTGCATTAAATGCACAAAAAACAATGTAGCCATTAATTAATGTATAAAAACAAAAACATAAATTGATATTTCTGTTTTAATTTGCTTCTGTGTTTATTATAAAATTAATTAATGCCTACATTTGTTTTCATTATAATTTTTTTGGTGCATTTAATGGCCTATGTGTCAGTCCATCTCCCATTCTTTACTGGAGTCATTTCTGTTGCTCCACTGGTTGATGTGCGCTCAGTATTTTACTCTGTCTGAAGACAAAATGTTCGTCTGCTTCAGGCTGTATGTTCAATTATTTTCTAATCAGAAAGTGGACAATTCTTAATTATAGTTCTTTTATGGTTTCTCGAGGATAATGTGCCCCGGGCCACCATTATTTTCTGGACATGTGGCCATCTGAACCCTGTCAAGGCCTTCACACACAAACACACACACACACACGCAGAGTCGGTGATCACTCATCACTGACGTTTAAAACTTCGTACCCGTTTGCGTGAGTTGGCCACCTTCTCTCCTTTGGCCTGGTACAGTGTGTCGTGGTACTGACGAGCAGAGCTGTTATCCAGGTTGACCAGCATGGCGTTGGGGTTCTGCATAGCTGCCACCGTCCCCTCTGGCACGCCGTGGTCGATGGCCTCGTTGATGGCGATCACAGCAGCGTGTACTGAGGATGGAGGAGAAGACGGTGAGGAGCTGCTCTGTCTTGTGTTACTCATATAGTCTTTGAACTTATAATAGTTTGACACTTTTTGGGATATATGTTTATTTGGTTTCTCTTATTTGGCACTCTCGTGCCTGTCTGTTGAATATGAAGCCACAACAAGGGAACCATTAGCTTAGCATAAGGACTACAAGTAAGTTTCTTGGCCTGGTTTTGTATGGATTAAACTTTAAACTTGAATTAATTCATACTATGCCATCATCAATATTTGGTCTTGTGACATGAAATGAGATGTTTTCACAGCAAATTCAGCATCAAAATATGATAATCTGAATGCTGTTTACCCTTAAAATTAGTTACTGTGAGTGATTTTGATACATAAAACTGCTTTTAACCTGTGGAGAAGAAAATTCTGATCCCTAAAATCGACTTAAAGTATATAGATGAAGTAGAAGTGAAGCAAATCAGGGCACAAAGACTGTCGCACAAAGACAGATTGTGTCTTGTCTTGTTGACATAAACATATATGAATAAAGCGGTCCTTATTGAAGACTTTCAATTCATTCAGAGAGAAAAACTACTTGTAGCTGAATTTGTGCTCCAAAGAACGATGCAGTGAAAGAGGAAAGAGGTTTCTCAGGTAACTGACAGATCCAAATAACGGCTGTATTGACCTCCAGTGGCTTGAGGACATTTGTATCGGTTTCATAATGAAAGCACGAGTCAACTAAACCACATAATCTGCAGCTACCAGCTCCCTCCGCCCTCTATCGCCCCCGCCCGTGTCATCTGAGCCCCCTCTCACATGCAGCTTCGTCCACGGACAGCTCATTGGCCAGGATCCCGCCGATCTTGCTGAAGGCGGGCATCTGGATGCCATACTTCTCCAGCTCACTCTTCATGTTGTTGATCTCCTCCTCTGAGAGAGAGAGAGAGAAGACAAAGCAGAAGGAACAGATCAATAGAGCGGAGGTGAAAAAAAAAAGGAAAAAAAGGGGAAGGGGAGTGGGAGCAGACTGGGTTAGGAAAGTGAGAGACTGTGGAGACGCTCTGTTCCTGGCTCGTGTGATAATCAGATTTCTGACTCTGGCTCTGGGACAGGAAGCCAAGCGGGAACTCAACTGACAGGAAAAAAGCTCTCACAATTACTAATGACTTTCACATTTCCAGCAGCTCCTCCACACCGCGGGCTCCTGAAAAATAAGGCCTCCTAGTCCTCCTTCTCAGCGCAATTTTTTTAATTCAGGGTGCAGACAAATTGCAACACATTTTAAAACTTGATGTTAACTCTGGCAAAATGGTGACATCTGGATTTAAGATGACATAATTAGGTTAACAGTGGAGGGGAGGTGGGGGCAGAATGTGAAAAACAGATGCACAGACTCGTGTTCGGGCTCACACACGCTCTTACCAGTGAAATCCACTTTTCCGTACAGATCCTGGATCTGAGGGGCCAGGCCAAGCTTGAACAGGTACAGGCTGGAAAATTGGGACAGAGACACGATGAATAAAGACACACTTCACACACTGTGTTCACACACTGAATCATGCTGCAGAATACTGAGAGGCAGATGGGGGATTAATCAAACATATGCAGGGGAATTATTTCTTTGCTCACCTACCGACACAAAGTGAGGTGAAACAATATGAATCTGCGCTGCTTTTCGGGGAGTAAAAAGGAGTCTCGGATGCTAAGCTAATGAACTCAAACATTGCATCATGTTTTGACCCGAATCGTATAAATTATGTGAAGTATGCTTTGTCTGATACAGTCGTGTTATCCAAGAGGAACTACCGCAGTAGGATCCAATTTTTGTAGATATGGCACTACAACACCAAATTATGTTGTTTGTTTCCTGTGGTTTTTAAAAAGGAAAACAGCTAATGAGCACACTCCTGTGGCATCTGGGTGTTCCTGGTTTGCACGGCCTGGAACGCGGGCATACAAACACAAACAAACTGTGTGCCTCCGCTCTGCAGCTCGGCCCCTGCGTCCATTTTACCTGAGGTGGAATGCACTATTAAAAACAAACGGCTCCGTGCCTCGTACCGCTGAATGCCTCTCTGGTGAAAAACTGCACTGTTCACCTCATAAAAATGTCACAGACTTGAAACACGGTGAGACCACAGACGTGTACAGACCACAGGGAATACACACACACACACACACACACACACACGGCCTGTCAAGTGAGTTGTTTCAGCACTGCTCACACAATCCGATGAATGAGGAATTCATGTGATTGCTACGACACACAAGTTTTCGATTTATTAAACGAAACAGCACAATTAACGAGCCGCAAGGCGCGATTGTGCGATCAGACACAGGCCAAAAAGGAAGAGACACAAAAAAACAGTGAGAGTACCTGAGTGCGTGTATACAGTAGATGCAGCGTGGCATGTTCTTTCTGTCGTATATGTCTGTGGTTTCAGGGTAGAAGATCTGAAACACAGACAGAGACATTGAGTCAATCAGAGAAGCACTCCACGATAGCATGCCAGCGTGTCGCAGCATGCATTCAAGAGAGATCCAAGCTATTAACGCAGATGAACGGGGGGGGAGGGGGTTACACAATGTAAATGTTCATTCACACGCCCTGGCATTGTCTCTGCGGCGCGGCTAAAATAGAACACTCGAAGGCGGTTACTTGTATTTTCTGTCGCAGCTGCCCACTGATGATATTTTGGGGCTGATACTGAGTTTCCCTGAGCTGACATGGTGGAAAGTTCTCAGAAAAGCACAATAACAAGCCACTGTTTACTTAAAAAAAAAAGAAGCATTTCAATGTACAAAATACAAAACATGCACAGTTCTCCTCTGCAGAGAGCTTCAGTTCATTTCATCACAGTAGGAAAATCAACGATGAACAATGTTTGTGGCCATATATTGTTTTGAAAATATTATAATAAAGTGACATGGAAAGCAATTATTTTCATCCAGCGTTCTCTATTCAACTAAATGACCAAGAGCTTTTAAAATCAGCTTACTTATACCTCAAATATTGAAGTTTTCTTGACGGCACGGCAAATAAAAAGTCTTTCCTTAAGAGCAACTACATTACTGTGTGACAGATTTACTGTATCTTGAGAGAAATTAAAGTCTATTAAAGTTTATTTTCATACTGTGCTCAAATTATCCGGCACCAACTGATGCCTTAAAGGTAGGAAATCAATCTAAAACCAATTGAATTCAATAATATTCAGAGTTAATGTTACACAAACGCAGCTAAATCATGCAAAAGTGATGCGGTTCTTCAAGGCAAAGAGACTTGTACCATATAGATTAAGTAGCTAAAATTCATTTAGAAAAAGCTCTGGTAACAAATGAATAAACACAGAAACCTCAAGTGGTCTGAGGGAACAGCTGGCTACTAAAATAAGGTTCAGTTGTAGGTACATTTTCATGTGACACGAAGGTGTTCTGTTCAGTGCTTTTGTTTGTGACACAAACGGACGGCTCACCTTTGGCAGTCCCTTCTCGGACATGGCGTTGAGCCACTGGATGACGTTGTCTGTGTGTCTGAAATGAAGACCCGTCGCCTGTAAGAGACAGAAACCAAAAGTCAGAACACAACCCTTGTTCACACCGACAACAGGAGCTACAAACTGAGGCCCACGTTCAACCAACAGCTGCAGGTTACAGTGCAAAGCGAGGAAACACACATGAAACTCCATCTCGGTGAAGACCACAACAATCTCACGGTGGCTTTTTGTGGATAAACGCTATGTCGACCTGTGGCTTCAAAAAGGCTTCGCTCTTTAGAGAATTTGATTGACACAAAGTTCTAAAGTTGCTGATCGGGGTCGAGAAGATGGTTGAAATAGTGGAAAAGAGGCAACGCTGTTTGGTTTTAGGGTGAGCTATCCTTTTAGAGATCCCGTTAGCCACCGGTGTCGCCTTTAGATGCATCATTTCTGTTAATTTTGTTGGATTTACTGTGATTTGATAGAAAACCTGCCGTGACAGTATTGCAGGTTGGTCCAGAGCAAAATATCTCAATATATAAATCATGCAGCTATTCATGGTCCCAAGAGGAGGATCTTTTCATTGGCATCACCATCAAGGTTTGATCTTCTACTGGACAATTAAAGGCTGGATTGCTTCATGACTTGCTACAGATACTCATCGCCGTGGGAGATTAGACTTTCTTTATTTACTTTACTAAGTCAGACTCCAAGCAGGTGATGTTTTTTTAACACTATTTCCAATGTAATCTCCTTAACAGCAGAGTTATTTCAAAGCACACTACTTGGACTTAGAAATGCAGCTACACAGGGGTTGACCCATGACACCACGACGCATAATCAAATGCTTGTTTTCACCTTGTAACGCGTCTGCTCGCGGTCGTAGATCTTCTTGAGGGAGACGGTGCGCGGGGCGAAGAAGTTCCCCAACTTGGCCAGGTAGACGCCGTTCCTGAGCCCCTCCTCGAGCTCCGTGGTGGCAGGCAGCTCCTCGTCCAGACAGGCCTCCATCCATCTGAAGGGAAACATACGTTCAGATTTTAAATATACAGCTTAAGTTCTTCCTACAGGGATAATTACTGTTGGCGAAACTTCTACAGTACAATTGAGACAGAACTTCGAAGGGATTTTATAAATTCTATACAATGTCTACTTGTAGTTAACAGTAACTGATGACAGACATATTTCTAAGATAAGACTCATGCACACAAGGTGTAGTGTGTAGTCAAATAAGATCTAGAGATGTTAAAGCAGAGCGGCTGCATAAAACTGAAACTGAAAATGCTGCTTTGATCGTGTTAACATTTCCGTTCGAGAGTAAAGATGTTGAGATGTACGCAGGTTAAATAATATGTATTCTTTACATTCATTTAAAGTGATCTGTGCTCAGGTGAAAGGTCTCTTATTTAATTTCACTATGATTGCACCTTTATGAATATATGTGACAACCAACAACATGCACCGACAGGTCAACACTTTCAAGACCGTACGCAAAGCTTTAACATGTGCATGCTAAGTACAGCTAAGGCTGAGAGACAACACCTTTGACTCATAGACTGCAGGTCAGATTGATAAGAGAGTTAATCAGGTCAACGTCTGAGACGCCCATTCTTCAGAGAAACATTATTGATTTACAACATGAGATAACGGCAACGTTATTTTGGTTAACGCAGAGAGAAATGAAGCCAACACAGGCGAAAAGAGCGGAGGTTCTTTCAACGGCCACTCGAGGCCGGATACGTTACGATTTGCATATGACTCACGTTTAAACTTAAAGCTGTGTATACTTAAGGACATGGACATTTGAGTGACAGGTGGGTGTTGTCACAGGTGGCTTGTTTAAACAACCAGCCCGCCTCAGCTCCACCCACGCTCCACGTCTTTACCCATCTTTGGGATTAGCCATGAAGACGGCAGGCTGCCAGGGTGGTGACGATCATTGGCACCACGCTCTGAGCTTCGTAACGGATTTTTAGAAACCTGTGGGTGACGTCACGAAGGCTGCGTCCATGTTTTATACAGTTCATGCTGTAGACTTAAAGATGAAGTCTTAAATCGTGGCAGTCAAACTGATGCCAGACTGGAAGAAAGTAAACTGATCTTATGAACCAGCAGTGTTTTTAATATCAATCCTGCTCAACTTCCCATTAATCATCTGACTAATTCATCTGTTATTACAGTAAATAAGGATCCCTAAGGGAGGATCATTACTCATCATGTTTGAGACGAAACGTGGTGCTGCGTCATTGAGTTTAACCCTTCAATGCTGTCGTGCACCACCGGTAAGATCCATCTGTCCCTGCAGTTCCAGGATAACAAACACCTAACGTGGCCTGTGGTAACCTCCTCCTCAGCATTCCTCATGTGTGACGATTCATTTCTTTTAAGGTCATATTGTGGAGTCACATTCCTGCAAGGTGCCCGTCTCGGCTCTGAGCCACGGAAAAAGAAGACACGCTGCGCTCTCGCACCGAGACGGGCCTGGTGGACTGGATTCCACCACCTCATGCCATCACCGTCTAGTAACTATGGACAAAAGCCAGTCCATTTAACTTAATTCTCAACAGGAGACAAATCATGCTGGTATCTCTTGTTGTCTGTCTGTTAAGAGTTCATTTCTAAAGAGGAGTCACACCTTTCTTGTTCAGTAAACTCACTTTAATTCAATCTGCTTATGTAACTAAGATTTTAAACAAGAAGAGGGCATGAACTTGTGTCTCTGCATGGTCACTCGCTGTTGGATTTTAAAAGGGTTGACAACAAAACCTGACATTTCTTTTAGAGGTATCTAACTCCACTGTAGCCAGAATTATAAGGTGGATTTTCCTTTAATACTAATGATGATATTAAGCCTCAATTATATCCAATTACATTCACTTATCGACACAGATTTGGACAACTGGGTCAGAGGTGACTGCAAAAGTAGAGTTTTCCTCTGCAGGCAACTGTGCAGAAAATCTACTTTGACTTTATTTCTTCTTTATTCCACATGAGCACTTTCTTATTTGAGTTTATTCCTGAAGAAAGTCTTTTAAAACTAGCCTGGTTTTCTGTCTGAATCAACTGTAAAATGCATGTCTGGCTGTGCTGTACCGCAAAGTAATAAAGATAAATAAGCTACATATCATAAAACAAACAGTTTCCTCCCCTGCAAGGCAGTAGGTGTCTGCCCTGCTTTATTAATGCCTCTAAATATCAGCTCCGATTATGAAGAAACCTTGAGTTTATCGTCGGCTGTGAGGAATTTCACAGTGTGAGGGCAGACGGAGTGAGGTCAAACATGGCCTTTTGAAAAAGGCAAACAGTCTCTCTCTTTTCATCTGCTAAGAAAACACTCCCACTCTTCTGTAACTGAGGTCTTTGTCGAGCAACAACAAGGTTAACTATATCCTGAGTGAGATTAAAAGATTGCTTTCCTCCTACAGACAGAGCCCCCACTGACAGACCTTCATCAAATCCACGCTGAGCTTAAAACTAAACCCGAGTCCTCTCCCTGGAAAAAACAGCCTCATTTTCAGGGATTTCCTAACTTTTTTCGATTCTTGTTGAGACACTTGGTCCTCATACAAAATACACCCACACTTTGCAGCGCACAGGCCAGCTAACCACCAGCTGAAACAACTTCCCTCCCAGGAAGTCATGACATGGGGTCTCCAGACAGGCCTGCTATTGAGGCCGAGGTGACCGACCCCGTGGAGCAGGGCCTGGGCCTGCCAGCCAGGAACAACCCCCTCCTTTCACTCCACACTGGAGCAGTGAAAGGCTCCATAAAGACTGCTAACTAATGGCTCTTTTATCAGGGCTACACACCCTTTTCCAGGCTAGCACAAACACGAACACACCCTCCACTTAACCAGTAAGGACATTAGCTATGAATGAGATTTTAATGTCAAGAGCAAAAAGCAGCCAAAAGAAATGTCAAGCTGTGATTATGACATAAACAGACATGTCAACAATTAAAAAAAAAAAAATAAGCCACAAATATGAAAGCACTGTCTGGAATCTCTGGAATTACTCCATCAGATGAGAGATATGAAGGTGTAAAATCATCCTCTGAGACAAACACAACATTCACGTCATACCATACAGAGCAAAATAAATATCAGCAACACTGAACACATATTCACATCACCTTCCTTGTTGTAACTACAAAATTTCAGTTGGCAAAGCAAATACAGGTGAACCAGCATCAAAACAGCTGCAAACACCCAAATGAAATCTAATATTAATGTTAAAATAATCAAACTAGCTATACAGGCTGTCAGTTTTTTGGTTTTGTTTGTTAATAAACCACTACAAATATGGAAATTAGAACATAAATTACACTTTTATTGTATGGACATATTATAGGTTACCCTTTTTGCATGTTTGCACAGCCACTTAGCCGTAAAAACAAGCAATTATGTTATATTAGTCAGCTAACCAGCAAATACAACAGATTTTACAAACAATATTAACTTAAAAGTAAGTTTTTATTTACAAATTCTGGTTAAAAAAAAGTTCAGCACAACTGTAACCAGGCTAAGAACTAGGCTAACTAGCTAAAAGCTAACTAGCTAGGCTAAGAACTAGCCTAACTAGCTAAAAGCTAACTAGCTAGGCTAAGAACTAGTCTAACTAGCCGGAAGCTAACTAGCTAGGCTAAGAACTAGCCTAACTAGCTAAAACTAGCTAGGCTAAGAACTAGCCTAACTGGCTAAAAGCTAACTAGCTAGGCTAAGAACTAGCCTAACTAGCTAGAAGGCAGCTGAGTACAGTTATTTACACATCCTCAAACGCACTCATTAATACAGAACTTTTCATAGTTTGACCTTCTTCAGGTACCAAACTACAGTCTACAGTGTAACCATACAGTACACTACAGTACACTACAGTACAGTCATGGTGGTTAACTAGCAGCCACTGTAGTTAGCATAGCTATGGTGTAACCATACACTTTACAGTGCAACCACTTTTATTTTCATATCATTGCGGATAAGACTGGATTAAAGACTGTAATACAGTTCGGGCGTTCACGTCATATCATGCAGACCATAAATATGCACAGACACATGGGAGAAAATGTTTACCACAGGCTCCTTATTATCTTAAAATGTCTGTGGTGAAATTACACATACTAAAAAACAAAAGGCCCCCAGATTGCAAAACCAATAATGATAAACATCATTAATGACACCAATAAACGGAAACTGTATATCACACACAGTCTGCTTTAACTTGTTAGTGCAAGTGCAAAATATGTAAAACAAAACAAATCTAGCTAATCGACTGCGACTACAGTGCTAATCTGGTCAGAAACCAATAAACAGCTTGAGTAACATGTGAAATACTGAAGTCAGAACTCAACACATTAAAGACAAATGTGTGTATGATCATAATCAGGAATATTTAGCATATCCTGTGTTAATAACCCTGCAGGCTAAACTAATGTGCGCAGGCTAGATGGTGATGATTTATGATATCTCCCGTCTCTGCATCAATAATGCATCTGGTTATAAAAAGGTCAAGCGATTGTTTTAATAACATAAATCAAACAGTACTACAGCTCAGGAAAACATGGAAGCACAGATAATCATTATCTCCTCTCTCTGGAGATCCTGTGTGTGTCGAGGTTCAGAGGTTAGTCTCATAGGAAGAGCTCCGCTACCGACCACTGTCTCTCCAGGAAGACACAGACACCTCGCCGTCTCCGGAGGTACATCCTCTGTTCTCCTGCACAGTTTACACATATACAGTACAGAGTTTGTGTCTGCAGGGGGTCTGTTAATAGTTTACCGATGCAGATGAATAAACTTTGGTTACATACTTCCCTTTCCGTGTTTCACTCATTGAGCCACAGGCACAACGCTTCTGCTGCTGCAGTTAATGTTTAATAAAAGCAAAGACAATATCAGGCTTGAACTAACAGACCACAAGCCTTGTTATTGTAATGCTAAGCGGCATTGTTCTGTTGTCCCTCTCTGGGAGCGGCCCTAATAGGTTTCATTGCTTCATTGTGTGGAGAAGCTGGGTCAGGGCTGTAAAGAAACAATGACAATCTGTGTCAAGTGTGCCGCTAGCGGATGTGTCTTATATTATACGATCCATCATATTCAAGTGATTAAAGACAAAGGTCATTTTAATGTAATAAGACTGAGTTGGAGTTCAATTTAATTCAATCAGATAGTCTGTGGAAGGAATGTTTATACGTAACGGGAGTGTCCAAACAAATTAAGCCAGATTTTTTAGTCTCAACATCTTTTGTCCTGCAAATGACCAAAACAATCCTTACTGGGAAGCAATTCTCTCTAAATATGGAAGCCAGCATCAGTCGGAGGATCTTAACCACAGTGAGTGCATAATTGGCTGTGGCCTGACTGGAATTACACACCTAGACATCTGCACAGTCATGCAATTTATTTAGGCATCAACACACAGTTTGTTTACCTGCAGATACGTCACCGAAATCAGCTGGAAGACGACATTAAAAACAAAATACTGCACCCAAACAAAGTCCCATAAGCTTTCGCACAGAGAAACATATAAAAGCTTTAATTAACATTAATGAATTATTAGCAGTGTTCTTTTAATTTAGTGAGTGCGGCGGGAGAGCAGATGAACTCGCTTCCTGTCGCTGTTTCACAATAAAAACCTTCCAGCAAAAGGAGCCAATTATGTCATTTACCGTGACAGAGCGGCAGGAAAACTCGGTGGATGTAGATAAGCACCGGTTGTTTATAGTTCTCTATAGTTGATTAATTGATTTGTTGATAGAAAATGTGAGGATTTGATGCTGTTCTTCGGGGCACAATCTGACTGGACTGTTTGAACAAGCTTTTTGAAGACATCACCGTGGGTTTCGGTGAAGTTATGATGACACTTTTCCACTTTTTTATCCATCCGTCTGTAACCGCTTATCCTTATCGGAGTCACAAGGGGCTGGAGTCTGGACCCAGCTGGCCTTGGGCACGAGGTACACCCTATGATTGAACTACAAATCAACATAATAATCGATAAACGCCAATTTCAGCTGCTGTTAGGCTTCAACCGAGGCGAACCGTACAAGTCTGTATCATCCACATTTGGATACATTTCACCGTCTTATTGTTGGAGATCCTCTAACACTGGTGAACTGTCAGGTTACAGCCTCAAACCAAGACTTTAAGCAGCCAATGAACCCCACCCTGAAGTTGTCTCAAGGAAATTGTGCATGGAAAACTAAACCAGAAACTCATAAAAGTTATTTTATAAGGCCAAATATTACACTATTCTTAGACAACAGAAGGACTGCAGTGTGATGCAAAGCAGGAAAAGGTTGAGGGATGGTTCAATATGAGGAATTAGCCAGTACTTTTCAACAATGTCCCGTTGTGTATTATAAATACATCTGGGTCCAAAAATGAAAGACGAGGAAGCGCAGTGTCTTTATTGAATCGCTGGAAAGGCAAATCATGTGTGGGAAGCCTTATCTGGCATCAGCACAATGTCAAGGTACAGATACTATTATCACACACACACACACAAACACACACTCCTCCCTGTCCTGTTTTCAACCACCCACCTCCTCCATTGTGATGATTAACTGGAGTCTAATTAAAGACCGAACGTTAGGCGTTCAACCGCGAAGACGATCTCTGAAATTAAAGCCAGAATCACTTTCGGCCTAAAGCAGCGTTTCATGAATGTGCTGCTGTTTGAGGTCCAAGTGCAAAGGAAAGGAAAAAAGGATGGAAGGAAACATGGAGGGAAGTGACAAGAGGGAACACACACACACACACACAAAAAAAAAAAAGATGTGTGAGAGCCAAGTTGTCCATTACATGCTTTGCTGCAACACTGGAATCTGTGCACCTACTGACCTCGTCCTCTCAGCGCTCTCGCACAGTCTGATAGCAGCTGGGCTGAAACTGTACTCACTGTGCGACCGTGTGAAATCAAAGCTTAGTGCATTAAAAGTGAGAGGAAACAAACAACCATGTTTCCTTTTTCAGTCAAGCATGAGGTGTGTACTGCAACAACGCTCGCAGCTAGTAACACTGACCTCTTTGTGTACGTTTGGCAACAAGAGCCTCTGAGAGATACGGTCATATTAACTCACATATGGGCCATTTCAACCCTCTTAACGGTGCACCTGCATCATTAAGTCTTTGCGAATCAAAAAATCTTGATAGATCTTGAAGAACGAATGTAAGTTAGAGCAGTACGAGTAGCAGAAAGTCATTCAAAAACCGCTAATTGCTAAACCAATTAAAAGTTTAAGTCAGGGTGACAGTCCGAGGTCGCAAGACCGGTTTGAAAAAAACCATACCCACTTAACTTTGCTCCAGACTTTTGTGTTTTTCTAATGAATTACTGAATACTGCTTGTAAAATAATCCACCAAACACCAAAAAATTATCGATGTAGAAGACATTTTATGGGTTCACAAGTGGGAACAAATTTTAAAAAAGCCATCGACATTCACAGTCCACCTTCCTAAATCTGAAGTTTCGCTGATTTCGAACTTTACGAGGTTGAAACTGAATATTTTGGCGGAAATTTTGGACTGTTGGTCAGATTTTGAAAAAAAACACAAGAACCGGACTCTTGAGTAATGACTTCACGTTTTGCTTCAGGAAACCTGATGCAGAAATCAGCATATAAAATGTCAACGCTGACAAGAAAGCCGAATTATATAAATAGTTCAACCAGGTTATCGAACACGCATATTTAAAATGTGCTCGTTTAAATTCACACCAATGATTAACGCATTATTTAGAATCAGATTTTAGCATTCAGTGCGTCATATTTTCATGTTTTAACGCTTTCTATTCGATTTAGTTTGAGACACTTTTCATGTAATAAAAACAGGACTGATAATGGTTGTGACCTTTGACCCACGTGGTGCTGGAAGGACACTTATCCACCACCATCTGACCTGCGGAGTTAGAGCCATTACTGTCCCCAGCCACGCTCACCTGAGTGCAAATACCAGCCGAGGGGCTGACGTAGAAATCTGCAGGCCTGAGGTGGAGGGGGTGATAATCAGTCAGATTAAACTGCAGCGTCAGCTCAGCTCTGACAGGTTTCATCACAAACGTGGGACTCAAAGACAGTTGCTGTGTGAATATCCAAACCTGAAGAGTAACTTGTAATCTCAGGTTTCACAGCCAGACGGCCAGGTGAGAGAGGAGAGGCGGTGGTGGTGGTGGAGGAGGGGTGGAGAGCGTGACGGTTCCTGCAGGGCTGATCGCTCTCTCTCTCTCTCTTTCAATCCCTATTCATTCCCACATTCGACTGTTGAGGTTGCATGACTCAGGCCTGTTTACTGGGAGGCCTCTGCAGGTAACATTTACACGACGTTCAGCAGTGTGTAGACGCGGACCTCAAAGGCACATTCAAAAGCAGAGCTATGTTGATTTAAACAGGCGGTCCACAAGATTACAGTTATTGTGTGAGTGTTTATGGCGCTGACAATGCTGACACTGTGGAAGTGAGGACGACTACGTCTGTATGTTGGTCCAGAAATATCTCGATCAAATTAAGTCGACGTTGATGGTCAGAAATCTTTTTATTCTCACTATCCAACCCTTCAATTCATGATATTGATATGCTAACATGAGGACTTGGTTTAGTAGTGACTTTTTTGGTTTTTATCCCTAGATATGTCCTTCTTTAACTGTTTTACTCTCTTTTTTTGTTAAGTCATGGTCATTCCGTCTCTTCTTACTGCCCATTTTTCTTCTTCTCGCTTAAAAAGTAAACAACAAATAATAAAAGTCTCATATTTTCACTATTTTCTGAGTCAGTCTGTCTATAAAATGTCCGAAAATAGCGAAAAAAAAAACATCCACCACAGTTTCCTGAGGCTGAAAGTGACGTCTTCAAATGTCTTGTTTTGTTCAAACCAACAGTCTAAAAGCCAAAAATATTCAGTTTGTTATTCTAAAAAGAAAACTAGCACACATTCACATTTGGAGCCAGAGAGGAAGCTGAACTTGGTCGGTTTCTTAAACTGGAGAAAACATGAAGAAAATGTTGTTTCCAGGGGAGCCAGCCATCGTCAGGATCAGTCACCAGAGGACAGATCGTATCACCATGAAAAGGTTCGACCACGTCACTCTTGGGCCCATTGTTCTCCTTGGAGCAGCACAATGTCGGGATCTGACATTACATAACACCCATTGCAGCAGCAGCTACACACAAGAGTGTTTGGAAACTGTTTGAAAACAGGAAATTACAGGCGAATGGCCAAAGCTTTCAGGAGGAACTGGGCTGGTGAGAAAGATGGAGCTTCTGTAAAGCTTTAAAGTGATGTTGCAAGACAGCTCAGCTGTGATCCAACTTCACTTTAAAATGAGAATTCAGAGATATAAGGAGCCTTTTGCTACCGTTTGTGTCGCGTCCCCTCCCGCCTGTCATTTTGCAATACACAAAGTGAGTAACATCCTTTCACATAATATATATATTTCGCAACATTTTTTTTGCACAAACTGTGACGGAGCAGCAGAATTTGTAAACTGGCATGGAGGGATGGAGGAGCGCAGTAGTCGAACGCAGCGATGGTATGAAAACACTCTGCATGATGGATTAAAGATAAAACAGAGATTATCTTCTCTGTTTACTGTGATGGATTATCTCACTCTCTTCTTGTCTTCTTTACACAAACAGCTTCTCTTGAGGAGAAGATTAAAAACACAGAGACGCTGCACAATCATGTAAGCGCCCACACTCTGAAAAGAGTGGTGTGTTGAAACTTTGGTTATCGTGTCACAACTTGATAAAGTCTGCACTCAGTTTTTCTGTCTGACTCTGACAACATAAACTACAGTGTTTAGCAACGAGAGCAGCATCGTAGGCTTCTTAAAATCCTGCGTTCATGCAGGTATTTCCCCCAGGAGAGGTAGAGTTTGCTAGGAGAATTCAACCTTGTTGCTTTATAATGTTATGGAAGATGCAAAATGTCATGTTTTTAGCGCATTTGGACAAACTCGAAAACTCCAAAAACTCCAAAAGATTTCCACCCTGAGGCATGTTACCTCACTGTGATGTAATCCAATAAAAATACCGCTGTGATATTTGTGCCTGTTGTCCAAACGGCAACGATCTTCTCAGGGTAAACGCTGATCATTCTTTAGTGTCAGTTTCTTTTAACACGAAGAAAAGAAAAAAGTGGATTTTTCTTTCGTGATTTTGTCATCCATCACTCAAAGCTCGCATCTCTGCTGTCACGCAAACAAAAGACGCACACATGCCGTTACTAATGACCTAATCGGGATGGATTGCGCGTTCAACCAGAGCGAAGGAAAACACAGCAACTTTGCATCACAAAGCACAGAGTCAATAAAACACCAACGTGTTGGGCTGTCAAGTCGGTGACAGCGAGGAGGAGAAAAACCTGCCAACCTGCCAACAGGTAAACTCTGCTGTCACCACGCAACGCTCACTACACTCAACACTCCCACGGGACTGCGGTATTTTGATGAAAACCCTGAAACATTCATGTAAACGGCACCAAATCCCAAGAAAGGTCATAGTCAGTCAGCAAAATCTAATTATGATGAGGGGTGTTTTAGTCACGTACGCAGTTTAACCTCTAAAGAAGACTCTCTTTGCAGTTCAGTATCACAATATAATCACAAGAAGTGGTACTGAACTGCACATACAGAGGCTAAAAGGTGCCAAAATGAGATTGAGGCTTTAAAATCAGACAGCTGGATGCCATCCAAGTAACATAAGCTAACTTGAATTTGCAACCCTGCTGGAGTATTCTCTGCAATAGTCTTCTGACAAATCAAGAAACCCAAAAAGTCAAATCATGTCAAAGCAGAGCATCTCTGACAAACTGGCGCACAGTTACCCACAACGATACCACAGTCACAACATGAGAGGCTGATCAGGTTTGAGGTTGAATGCTGGAGGGAAACCTGACAGCGCAAGAAGAAGAAGTCTTTCCAGTTATCTATCAGCCGCTCAGTAACATGCAAAAGAAGAGGAATTTGAATGATAGCGTTACGTAAAAGCTAAAAGGTAAACACCTCGATCCTGACTGTAGTTTTATTTAGAACAAAAAGGCAATTGTCCAACACGTCACCAAGTGCAAAAAAAAAAAAAAAATCCTCACTTGCTCTTTTGTGTGGGAGGTAAAGCTTAACACTCATCTCTAAAGATCAGTTTGAAGCGTACAAAAAGTGCCCGCAACCAAGAAATAAAACAACTTCTGGTGTTTGTACGGATTATTTAAAGAGGATATAACCTGATAATAGTGAGCTTTACGGGTGCTGGCAGGCTCCTCTGGACAGAACTAGGTTAGCTTTATGCTAAGCTAAGCTAGCTGGTTGGCTTCATATTTACTGCAGAGAAATGATATTTTTCTTTCAACAGAAGAGAAAAGAGAACCAAGACTTTCCGTGACCTTGGCCGGAAATAAGAACTAGTGTGGTCGGTAAAAAAAAACTGATCTGGCAACCGATGTTTCATAGAGGTTATTTAGATATGTAAGGCAGAGAGAGATGCTACATTTTGAGGTTTAAACATGTGCGTTAATTTACATCTGCTGGACAAAGAAAACGTGTCGAAATGCAATGACTCAAACGTTTCGTGTTCTGCAATGAGACCTGATCTCGTCCAAATCTGGTTGAAATTATTCATTTTAAAAACGGAAATTTGATGCCAAGTTAACAAAGTTTTAAGAGATTCATGGTATATTTTAGTAATTTGGTTAAAAAAAAAAAAAAAGAAGAACCTTTAAGACAGTTCATTCTCCAAAATGCACATTTTTTTTCATGGTTGCATGGAACCCTGTCATTTAAAAAAATGTACACAAAACACTAATTAGACACCAATCTGACTCCAAAGCATCTGTGTGTGCTGTAAATAGAGCTGAATGTGAACCAGCCCAGCTCTGTATTTCTTCTCACCGCCTCACCACATTGACAGGAGGGCGGCTGAGCACCACAGACAGGGACGAGCAGTGATGTGCAGTGATGTGGTGAATGAATGAGGAAGAGTGTTTGGGGGTAGTTAAAGGTAGCAGCGACGAGGACGGAGGAGGGAGGGAGTGTTCGGCATCACGTCAAGCAGGCTGGCACTTGTGGTGGAGTAAAATCCTGTCCTGGTTCAACATTTGGCTCTGACTCTAAAGGCGTCATTACTTCAACTACACCTCACACTGTTTAGAGAC
Organism: Miichthys miiuy; assembly: GCA_036365135.1. NCBI lineage: Eukaryota > Metazoa > Chordata > Actinopteri > Sciaenidae > Miichthys > Miichthys miiuy. The sequence continues at coordinate 28,488,646 of CM071603.1, forward strand.
GTCTAAACAAGGACTCCTGCAGATTTAGTGCGGTGGGCAGAGAACACAAACACAAACACAAGATCCAGCGTTAGTTTCCACAGGTGAATATTCTGATGATGCAGATTTCAACTGCAAGTGACAGATACGTTGTTTCTTTGTATTTTGGGGCTTCTGTACTGTAGCATACGTTATATTTAGGAATTTTTTAATAGTGGGTCATCACGTCCACAATATTGTGGATGAGCGACCGGGATGAGAGTCAACACCTCCAAGTCTGAGGTTCAGAAAACAGTGGCATGCTCCCTCCGGGTTGGGAGCGAGTTGCTGGCCCAGGCAAAGTCTTGCTGCCACCCCGACCCGACTCCGAATAAGCAGGAGAGAACGGACGGATGGATGGATGGAAGTAAAAATTATTATTGGTTGTCAAACATGACAAAGACATGTAGGGAGGGAGGATATTTAAATGACATCAGTGCTCTGAAACTGTAAACGTCACTGGGTATTTAATATTTAGAAATAACTGCACACGAAAAACCACAAACATAACATAACATAAAATAACTAATAGATCTAAATTATATATCGGCTCATATCAGACTACACATATCTTGTGATAGGCAAACACCAGCCGATTAAATCGGCCTACTAATAAATGGGTCAGGCTGTAGATTGTTGGTTACCACATTTGTTTTGCATGTTAAATGTTTTCCACTCAGGTGGACAATAAAGTGACATTTTATTCTATAAAAATAAAAATAGCAAGGCCAGGCCAATTTTACTGATTAGATCTTAAGGGATTCATCAAATATTTTACATTTAAATGAACGTAAACAAAGTGGATTTCATGCATACATTCAGCCGTTTTTGAAACAATCTTGTCACTTGGGTCTAATTATCCTTCCAATTTGTTTCATTTACATTTAAATTTATGCAGATCCAATTAATTACCAAGCTAACTGCAGAGATGCTTAACAATGCGGTGACATCACTGGAACCAGCGTGTCCAGTAAGGCAGCAACACGAGACCAAACACAGGCTGTAAACAAACCCTTCGTCAGCACTTGAAACTGTTAGCAAACGTCCTATCATTTGTCTTTTTTTTGTGTCATCCTCTCTGATCGAAGTCTGACGAAACTGGCCGTTTGTTTGCAACCTGACTGATCAAACTAGAAAATTACAAAAACAACAACAAAAAAAAACAGAAGAAAAATCATTGAAGCTTTTCTGTTTCTGCAACGGTTCAATATCAACTTGAACGCCACAGAAACGCGGTCATCTCCTCCCCAAAGACAAATCAAACGCTCCCCTTCCACTTTCACTCAGCGCAGTCACAGCTGTGCTGAGTGAAACCGGTTCACCTGTGGAATCAAACCCCTCTACGCCCAAACATCTGCTGAGTGAGTGTGCAATAACCTTCCTGACAGGAAGAGGAGATGTGTGTGGACGACATGCAACGGAGGTGACACGACATCCTGACTTCAAACGTTACCTCTGTGTCATTTATCATCAGCAAAACTACCTGAAAAAGGTTTGCGGCGTGCTGGTGCGACGGGGAGGGAATGTGCAGTCAGCACCGAGCACGGGTCAATAAACACAAGTAACCGTGCTGAAAACACGTCCAACGGCATTCCCAGAGAGTCTGAAGCAGCACGCGAAACAGTGAAAGGAGGAGAGAATGAGCAAGAATGAGGCTTGTTAAAGAAGCCAGTTGACAATTTCTGATAATTGATGAGTCAAAACGCTCGTCAATGTGAGACGTTGACAAAACCATCAAGGCGAAGACTTAGTAGATCGATAAAGAAAGGAGTAACAGTTGTAGCCTTGCAGCCAAGCGACATATGGAGCACATCTGCTATTTGAAAAGAGATGAGCAGGCCACTGAGCATTCAAATATGGAGTGATAATGCACACAGCAGGTCACTTTCATGGGAACATGAAAATAAGTGATAACGCATAGTTTGCATCTCTGCGGTGAGCCCATGAAGATCTACTCAAACGCACAGCTGACTGTCATAGTGACAGCACCACAATGCATTCCTGCAGCTATCCCCACACCCTGCTGTGCACCTGTCGGAGGCATTCCCATCATACTGCACAGCGTTCCAACGTGTCCCGTCGCACTGTGTTGAGCCAAAGACCATGTTTGGTCATCGAGGACACAGGAAAGCGAGCAAATCCACCCTGACCGATATGCAAATTTGTCGGGGAAAACCCTGTCATGACACCGACTTAATGACTCGACAGCGCCAGGTCAAAAAAAACCCAGCACCTGCAGGTGTGATTTACACTAGTGTTCAAAGTAAAAAAAAAAAAAATCTAATTTGTTGCTCTTATTTGGGGTTTAACTCCTGATTTATACACACAAGCAAGAACAAAAAGTTCTGGGACGTACTCCGAAATAAAAGGAGGGGAGCACAAAGTGAGGATCAAGTGTCAGGAGGAAGAAAAAAATATATACAGACAAAACATAAATCATTCCAGGAATTTCCTGAAGATCACGGTTGGACGATAACAACAGAGCAGGTGAGAGATGTGGGACAAACGACACACGCCTCAGTCATACATACAACCACTCGACTTTTTTTTTTTCTTCTAATCAGGGCGCACAACCCTCGCAGCACAGCGCGGACTCCAGCGCTCACACCGGAACCTGTTGCTATGACGACTGCGGGTTTCTGTGGCAACAGTGGGAGATACAAAAAAATCAACAGGGACTGAGTCACTTCCTGTCTCGCACGAGCCTTCCTCTTTTAAAACCCGCGAGCAACGCAGCACACAACGCACCGGGGTCGAGTTCAGAATCACCAATTCAGAACACCGTGTGTGTGTACTGAGACCCCAACTACTTCTTCATTAGTTTAAAGTGTCAATCGATAGCAGAAGTTTGGCTAGCTTATGTGATAAGTAATTTCTAGGTACATCACCAATGTCTTCATACTTTAGAGGAACTTTTCACGAATGTATAACAGCTCTCTGACTTCAAAATGTCCAAGACTGGAGCTGCATGGTTCATCATTTATCATTTGAAATGTTTCTACCACAACAACAACAACAACGGCTGAGTTTCAGATCTTACGAGAGGAGACAAAGTTCTCAAAAAGCGCGCAACTATCGCAGGACATGGAAACAAGATAAAGTCTGACCAGACGTTTAGTTTTTCATTCTGTGTCACAGCCGGTGCCAAGAGAGCAAGAAAGAAAGTTTGAATAGCAACAGGTCAAAGGATTTTATCAGAGAGGAGCATAAATAACCCTACAGCTGTAGCTGAAAGGTGAGCTATGAATAAATAACCGCACCACTGGAGCGTGAAAGGACGTCTGAATGGACTCAAATCGACAGAAACTGCAGCTACAGCTGGAGTCGAAGCGATAGGCCGATTAATCGGTTAGATGAGCGACAGAAAATGAACTGATTTTGAGAATATGACAATTTTTTTCATGCAGAAATGCCAAAAATTCATAGTTGCATAGCTTCTAAGTTTGTGAGAATTTGCTTGATTTCTTTCATTTGAGAGTAAAACTGATCGTCTTTGGAGTTTTGGACTGTTGGTCGGACAAAAGAAGCTACTTAAAAGAACTTTCTTTGGCTTCTAGGAGGCCATTATGCCATTTTCACCATTTTTATTAGTTTGTTGACCAAACAGTTAATGGAGAAATCGATCTGTGCGTGAATTGATGATGAAAAGTTGAAGTCATATTGCTTTCAACACTACTGAATTCTTTAGAAGGACGACATCCAGTGAATAAATACGGAGTTTCCAGTGTGCTTGTGCAAGAATCTGTGAATCAGAGCCAGTATCATCACAGGTTCTTCCCCCTCTTTCTTTCTCTGAGCAGCCTGCAGAGGTTCAGCCAGCTTGCAGGTCAACTTTCTTCCAGCTCTTACCTTTTGGCTTCCTCCAGGTGACACAGGTACTCGTAGGCCATGTTCTGCTGCCGCCGTTCATCCATCTCCTCCGCTGTAAGCCGCTCCACGCCATCCAGGACAGCTGGAGCCCAAAACAAACACAAAATGAGACTTTCAAGCAGCAGCAGAAGAAAGAAGGAATGCGTGTAATGATTTAAAGCAATATCACAAGAAAACTCTGGATCTCTTCGGTGAATTTAGAAAGAATAATTCACGTATGTTGTGTTATTCTTTAGATGTTGGCCAATTTCTTAACAAATAGCTGTTTGTCTTGGTTGCATAAGCGGGGAAAAGTTTCCATCCAGCTTCCTGGCCTCTCCTAAATGCCATACACTGAGGTGTTTTACAAAGGAAACAGCCTCGTTTATTAGTCATCTGTGTAGCCAGTTAACACATGAGCTCAATATGGCTCAGGGCTGTCCGACTGTAAGATGTGGGCATGCCTTTGTCTGTGAATTGCATGCTTATTCATACGCCGAAAACAAAACACAATGCAGGGGAGTTTATGGGGCGACTCCCATGAGACTTCACTGGAGTGGAGCCGTGATTCCGCCTGCAGAGAAATAGTTCCCCAAAGAGGTTTTTCCCCTAAATTATGAAGAGGGGGGATGGGGGACGGGAAGGGCGCGCAATACAAAGAGGCCCCATTTTAGCCTCCTCCTGTCACATCTGAGGTGAGGGGAGTTGATCCTGGGTGAGATCTCAGGCAGGTAAATCCTGATTTCAACAAAAACTGAGACAACAAGCCATTAAAAGTTTACAGATGCCCTCTTGGGCAGCACTTTCTGTGTTTGTTTGACCACTTTTGTGTGTGTGTGTGTGTGTGTGTGTTTAAAAATGAAACATCATGTCTTCTTATTTTCCCACATTTGACTAAAGTTTTATCGTGCACTCCAAATGTAAGATGGAGGATTAAATCAGACAGTTTCTTCAAAATTTGCTCAGAAATCAGTTCAAACGTTCATTTCAAAACACGCATGGGCGGTGGTTATTGGCTAATTTCATGTCTGTGAAGTCAAACACACAACTCCCAGTGAGTAAACGTTCATCAGTGCGTCCTGTTCTTGTAATGTGTCATGACTAACATGTATGTGGCAGCTTGGACTGTATAAACATGTACGCAGTGTGGAAAAAGTTGTGTAAACTCAAAAAAAAAGCAGGCCTCCTCCTGCCTCTCCACTCTGCGAGGCATTATTATAAAAACGCGGAAGTCATAATTAGGCTGTAACCATGCTGTCAGAAATAAAACCCCGATGTGGCTGTGTGCGCTTTCTACGAAATAAATGAGACTTTTCTCAACTTTGGCGCCGCTTGCATGCGTAAAAACGCAGTTTGGAGCTGTGATCCGGAGCTGCTTCTCCCCTCTCAGGAGTAAAAAAAAAAAAAAAAACAGCCCGCCTGGCATCTCAAGGTGAGCAGAGAAAAGAGTTTGAAACTTACAGCCATATCTCGGCCTGAGCCCGTCTGTCTCGTCCGAAGTTGACATCCTCCTCCTGTGTTGAGAAACGCGACTCTCTGCGCTCCACGGTTCGCTTTCAGTGTTTAAAAAAAAAAAAAAAGTTTACGCACAGTCTGGACGGTTTGGTTCCAGAAAAAAAAAAAAAAAGACACTCAGAAACGAGAGAAACCCGTGGAAGGACCTTTCGGCCCTCTTGTTCCTCTTCTGCACAGTTTGACTTTCAGACTTTTCTCTTCTTCTTCTTCTTCTTCAAACCTCACTGATGTCACTGGGTGTGTTCTTCCTAATCCTGAACTATGCGTTTCAGGAAACGGAGCTCGGTTTTTGCCTCCGGGCGGCCCAAACTGTAAGCGCAGCGACCCCTGCTGTCCTCTGCGCGCAGGTTTCCAAACTGAGGGTCCGGGGACCTACAGGGGGCCGATATGTGAGAGTGCAGATTTAATAGATTAGAATAGAGTTTTTCAAGTACCACACTCTGTCTGTAGAGGATAGGGGGACTAGACTATCTATGTCTATTTTCCTTTGACACAATGAACTTGACTTGTCCGTGGTGGACCCCGCCTCTCGCCCGTTGCCAGCTGGGATCGGCTCCAGCCCCCTGCGACTCAGATAAAGATAATCGGTTATGGAAAATATGCAAACTTTAATAAAACAATGATAATATTTTAATCAGTTCTTCATTAATTACATAACAGCTAATGCATTAGTAACATCTTGCTAGTCAGTCGGTCAGTCCTTGTATGTTAAAAATATGTTGCTATGATGAAGGTTACAGCTGCATAAGTTTTCAAGATTTATAAATAAAGCGAATGAAAAATATTCTGCACGCTCATTTCAAGATATTTGTGCACACTGATGAAGAAAACGTGCAAACCAACGGACAAAACATTTAGCGTTTGTTTGTTTTAAAGGTCCAGTGTGCCCTGCGATAAGTTGTCCAGGATGACATCACTGTGACATCATCTGTTTTTACAGGCTGTGTATGTAACCTTTGTATGTATAAAATTACTAGAGCACCCCTTTAATAAATCATTGTTTCTCAGATAAATGCTGCAAACCACACAGTCGGTTTTTCATGCTGAATCGGTGCATGTTGTTCACTGTGTTTTTAATTAACAGTATGGACAAATACTACACTACATTTCACAGGTCCAGGGAAGAGACAGTACTTTATGTTGCTGCTTTTCTTCCTCGTTTACCTTCCTTTTGTTTTGTAGATAAAGCACAGGTCTAACTGCAAACATTAAAGGAAGAATATCTAACATATTTACCGTATTATATCTTAAAATGGTCACGCTATGTCATCAGAGACTGAGGAAATGTGCTCATTCGAAACACTAGCCCTTTGACAACAATGCTACAGCCGGTATGTTGGCCTTTTGAAATTTGCATTCTGGTCCAGGAGGTCTGGTTGTGTTTTGTCCCATGTGATTCTGCACACTGCCCATGTCGACACTCCAGATATGAAGCAAGTATGGCACAAACACAGCGTGCTGCAGCACGGAAGCAAGCAAATGAGGTGGACCGACAGAGTTAACATTAGATTCTGTCTGACCTTAAAATGCTCCATAAGTAGAAACATGAGTTCTTCATCATCAAAACATGGAAAATAATGACAGGAACTTTGTATTTTAGATCATTTAAGCTGACATCAATCACTGGAACCAGAAATATACGTTGTAACGTGATTATTTTCAGCGAGTTTCCACCTGGTTTCAACCTGGAAACCAAAAAAATATCTCCACTGTAATCGTCTCTGTTTTTATAATCTTCTGGATGCTGTAAGAATTTGTTGTGAGACAGATCCTGACCCATGGTTGACGGCTCAGTTCCCCATTAAAACACACAAGATCCCTCACACACACACACACATCTGAGCTGTAACGTAAATCGGCGACCTGTCCTGTGGGACAGACAGCCTCATCAACAGCTTTATTAACAGCATTAATAGTTAAGAAGATATTGAATTTATCTCAAAGTCAGCAGCTTTCAAATGTTCTTCTGTTGTGTTATTTTCACTTCATCACAGGACATTTCCCCATAATGATGCTATGATATGCCAATAATATTCCTTAAAGCGCTATAATGTGTCTCTGGTGTTTAAAAATGAGTTCATATAGACTTAAATGAGGTTTTCTATACATTCAGGAACAAAGATCATGCCTTGAACGCATCCCATTTCTGCACCTGAAGTACTTTTCCGTCTACTTCCTTTTTCTTTCTCTCTGTTTCCCTTCTTCTTTTCTTTTTCACCTCTCCCTCTCTCTCTCTTTAGTTCAAATACAGGAACCACTGGGTGTCTCATCCTGTAGATCAGTTTCAGTTGCCTCCTGGTGTCCATCCCATCTTCCTGCCACCATGCCACCATCTCTGAACTCCTCCATCCATCTACAACCCTGATTTCTCCTCTCATCTGTTACCCCCTTCATCCCTCCGACATCATCACTTCACCTTCATCCACAATATGCAATAAACCTGTTCCAAATCTATATCCATATTGTCGTGGTATTTGTTAGTGGATTAAGTCTTAATTAAGTAAGTAATGGAAGAATTTCGATAACACCAACAGTGGCTGACTCAGGCTCTGCAGAGTTGCAGAGGCATAGCAGCTGAATGCAGCAGAAAGTCGTGATGCATTCACTGTGAAACAACAAACCGTGTCTGAGATTGAAAATGTTTTAATATGTGAGTGACTGCAGCATCAGTGTAATAAAGCTGTATTTCATAAAGACAAACTCATGATGAAGTGACAATGATCTGCATATCGAGTTATCGCCTTGGACTGCACTTCATCACGTTTCGTCTACCGTCTTCTGTTCAGTATCTGAGCGGTGCTTCCCGTCTGCTTCGATGATGTTATGTCACGGTCACACTGCAGTGATACGTTTCACTTTGGGCTACATTTATTGCAAAGACTGATGTTTGTAATTATCACGGAGCCTCCGAGGATTGAAGCCTCACTGCACCCAAAGGCAACAACACAATCCAACTAAAAATCAATTTCACTTTCAGAGATTCATTTATTAGTTCCTTCACTCTCGTACAGGAACATTTCAAACACAGCCTAGTCACCTCTGAGAGGTTTACTGCGCCCGCCAGAGAGACCTGGATCTATTTAGTTTGCCCTGAATGAGGAGCTGCCTAATGGTGGTCATCTGTACCTTCAATGATCTAAAGAAAATCCACAGTGAGTGTGTGTTCACATGTTTTACACTGTAAAAAACAAAAAAACAACAACTTGTTTTTACGGTAAAAAAAAAAAAAGCAGCTGTGGTTGCCAGAATTTTACCGTAATAAATGTTTTCTAATATTACAGTAAAAGGATATTATTACTGTTAATTTCACATATAAGCTTGGTGTTTTATTCTGAAGAACTGCCAAACTATGACAGTAAAAGACCGTAAAAAATACGGCATTAAACATTACAGTGTTTTACTGTGCAATTAACAGTCTCTGATATAGAATACTCCTTTATTCTGAACAATTTCCTTAAAATGCAGTGTGAATAAAGGTTTTGAAATAAGACTGTTTTATTATACACAGGAAAACACAGTCATGGCTTATTTTACGGTATTTTACCGTCATGGTTTGGCAGCATTTCATCTTTTTAAAATCTTTTTACAGTGTACAGAGCAGAAAACTTTAATGTATTGTTAGATGACAGTGGATTATGGTTTTATAAAGAATAAAAACCTCTTAAATGTCTTAAAGTTCCCTCTTCATTTACCTGACAGAGCATCAGGTGGGCAGGAAGCTCCCGTGTTTGACTATTTTTTCTGACTTTTTGTCAGTTCCTGTTGGATTTAGGCTGATATATGTGACTGCAAACAGACTTTCTAAACGTGTCAGTGTGTGTGAGTGTCAGTGGATTTGTCCTCCAAACATCCACCCGTGACATCCCTGCCCACAGAGCCAACACTCCCCTGCGTGTTGATCCTGCAGTGGCCTCTCGGGCGGGGCTATATGAGTCAATATAAGACAAGAGAAGGTCCAGTGGGTGGAGGGAGAATCTCTTGTGGACCTGCTGCGACCCTCTCTGCTCCTCCAGTCACTGATCTGCTGCCTCCTCCTGTCGGGACCTCCGCCCTCCTCCACCCAGCACCATGGATAGCTCCGGGATGCTCCGCGGTCTGCTGTTCGTCGGCCTGCTGTCCGTCATGTGTCACGGCCAGGCGTCCCAGGAAGTCTCCGCAGAGGACTTTGGAGTGGATAAAACCGAACCAGCCGCAGACAGAGACCTGGTCAGTATCTGAAGAGCTCCATGCATGTGCGTTTATGGAGGCATGCCAAGATGCTCCAGGTTTACTCATGTTGGGAAACACCTCAAACTTGTTTAGGATTGAAGCCTTTAGTTTGTTAGTTTGTGTCTTTGTGTGTGTGTGTGTGTGTGTGTGTGTGTGTGTACAGGCCTAAGCACCTGCTCTTTTCTTATATTTATATTTTCTACAATTATGATTGCTAAACTCTGCCAACCCCTCAATCCAGTCTGCAGAACATTATTTTGAACTTTCAGTGTAGAAGTTTCCAAATGTATCAGGCTGGATTTGAGGGTGAAATGTGTATAAAATAATGCACAAAAGGCACAAGACATCTGGAATATTTCCATTTTCCTCAATGGTGCAGCTCTAATCTAAATAGTTTCATGTTTTGAAAAGGTCTATTTTAATATTTAAGAGTTTCAGAGGTTAACGTGCACATGGAGTTCTCCTCAGGTCAAACGTTTCCTGTTTTTGTGATCCATCTTTGCCGAGCAGATTGAAGCACTGGAGGCTCTGCTGGGCAGGATGCACAGTCGGATTTCTTCCCCTGAGAAGAGAGGAAGCATCCCACTGGTAACCTGATTTCTTTTTTTTGTATTTGTGCAACATTATGTAACAGAAATACTCAAGAAAAGATCATTTACTTAAATAAAAGTAAACAGTGTACAGGTAAAAGTCCTGCATCACGCAGAATGGCTTATTTCAGAATCATATCTATTATTAAATCCAATCATTGATAGATTAATGTACGTCACCTTAATGGCACAGCTGGTAGAGACAGGGCATATTGTAACTACTTTATATCCTGCAGCACAGCGACTCTTTAATAATCATTTATTAGCAGGTAATATTTTATATATATATATGATTTTAAGCTAAAGTAAAGTAACTAGTAACTAAATTGATCAAATAAATGTAATAAGTAATAAATCTAATGCAGTAATATTTCTCTCTGAAAAGCAGGGGGAAGTAAAAAGTAACTAAATGTACTTAGTTACCTTCCAGCGCTGCCCTGTGGTGGAAAGCAGAGTGTAATTTAGTGATTAGTTTATCGACCCTCAGTCGTGTGGATTCTGTTACAGCTGTTTAATTAAAGCAGCTGGCAAAAGAAAGCTGCCAGTAATTAAAAGATAACAAGAAAATGCCAACAACGGCCTTTTACTCTGTGCAATTACAGACTAATCAAGATGGCTGCTCCACTCCAATTAGCTGAAAGGCTACAAAAACCTTTCAGTCCTCCTGTCCTCCTCAGTGGAAATGAATGGCCGCTAAATGAGACAGAATCAGCTAATGAGCGGGATTTAATTATTACACCGAAAAACGACTCCATCTCTTTCTCTCGTGTCAATTACATCAGAAGAATTAACAGACGATTAAAAACAATTAATCAAAGCAAAGTAACTGAAGGAATCTGAACACATGTGAGTGACCTCTCTGTCTCCCTCCCTCCTGTCAGTGCGGGATGGGCGACCGGTGTGCCATGAAGTTCGGCCCTCGCATCGGGAAGCTCTGCGACTGCGGCAGAGGAGCCAACTGCAACTCCTACCTGCTCAAGTGCATCTGAAGCTCTGAGGATTTTTTTTTTTTCACGCACACGGCATCATTTTCTGCAGCGTCGGACAACCTCTGCAGCCTCCGCACACTCTCACAAACCTGTAATGTCACCATTTATATCCATCGCGTATTGTCGTTGGTTTGGCAGCTGTTGCTCGAGGATAAGCATGGATTTTGTAATGCTGAGAGTTCTGGTTATTTACCGTAGCATGTGAATGTTTCATGTTCAATAAACACATTTCTAACACAACCTTTTGTTCTTTTGTTTGCTCAAAGTGTGCTCATAGTTACATAAGGTTTTTTTGCTCTATGTTAAAGTCAGTGTGTTCCATTTGTTACTGGAATATTGCAGCTGCATATTGACGTATCAACACACACTTCAAGTTGTTAACTGAAGTTTTGTTGGACTTCTTGTAGGCTGTCGATCTTGCAGAGAGCTTCCTCTGAAATGATTTTAGGACACGAGCAGCTTCCAAACTGCCAATACTTTCTGTCAAGTTGTACACAAACATCATCATTCAGATGTATTATGCTCGTTAAAATCCAATTTCCCAAACACAATATTTTACATTGGAAATGGGGCCTGACCATGTGACCTGTTATGCAAAGGTTGCTTGCACTGCAGCACACAGCAGCTTTTGCAGAGCGGCTGGAGTTTGTCAGCGCTCCTGCACACGTCTGTCATGAAGAAATAATCACGCAAAGTCAGCTGATGTGGTTTCAGATGACTGTTAGGCCGGTGAAGGCCAGCTACTGCTATTAGTCACACAATGAATGTGTTTTGTTTTGTTCTTTTATGTGTTACGGAGACGTGGACTGAGACGCTTCTTATTAAAAATGAAATGGCAAATGGGATTACAGGCAGACAAGCTGTCCAGCCCTGATTTACATATTTTACCCTGCATCAGGATGTGGTTTAAGGTCACACCTCTCCATGAAACCAGGAGCTTCTTATTCTAATCTAATGAAAAGCAAAAAGTTTGTTACTCAGACTGAAACGTGCATCAAGAGTTTGGAGAAAAAGCTTTCTTTACAGCGTTTTTCCTCTCATTGGTGTAAAAAATTCAGATTTTTTTCAAAGATTCAAATAATAAAATTACAATAAAATGTCTCATTTTCAGGTTACACGTGTGCAGCTTTACCCAGAATTCTTTGAGGCAGAAAAAAAAAGCATTTACTTGTGCAGAAGAAAGACATTTTGTATTCATTTGTGTATGACAGTAGCCCAGAACGGGCAAACTAAACACTGTCCTATTGGCCGACATCAGGAACACGTCATCGAATTTATCATACTGCTCATATGCTTTCCAGATGCAGTGTCAGTTGTCGTGCACTATGATGCACTCCACAGGATAAAATGATCAGTTTGCATCAGATCAGTCTGCTGTATGGTGCATGTTGTACAGCTGCTTGTTGTGGCAGGAAATGGGACTGATGACAAGCCAAAACAAGCTAAAAGAGGCTAAAAATCTGCATAGAGCTGCAGAGCAACAACTCCCTGTGGGTTCATGACATGGATGACCCCTTAAACTATCGTCATTTGATGGTCTAATTAAATATTTATCTTGGTGTAGAAAAGCGTTTGTCACATAACCACCTGCCGTGATGTTTTATTTCTTTTTAAATTGACTTTAAATTCTTTCCTGTGGCCAGAAAACTGCTGCAGCACCAAACTGAAGTCACAGGAGAGTTTTGTTTTTGATAGTCGATGGAAAATAACCTGCTGGGTCATCGCTGCTGGGGTGGAGCCAAGTGAAACATGCTTATAAAGTCTAATGTGACACTTTATGAATTTAACTTTTGAAAGTCAAAATATACAAACAACACTCTCGCCGGCATGGCAGCTAAACGTTTGTGGAAAATGTTTTGCACTTGAGAAAAACTGAGCTTTCTTAAAGTTTTACCTCAGTCAGAGTCTGTGCTCCCCGCTGCTGCACACATTCAACAACAGCTCGTCATAAATATTGTTCATTCACAGTATTTCCTCTGTATTTCACCACAGACTGTGACAAATGAAAGCAAGGCATCCAGCTGTGACAAAAGCAACGTTCCAAATAATAATAATAAAAAAACGCTGATCCGGCTCGCCGACTCATGATGCCTGCAGCCAGCAGATACATGCTTTTCATTTGTCCCAGGAGTCTTAATCCGCAGAACCATAAAAGACTGAAGAGCTCATTTAAGATAGGAGACAAACAGCAGTGTAATGTTTCCCTCGTTCAATGCCTGAAGCAATTTAGCCTGTAATAAAAAAAAAAAAGTCAATAATGAATGAAAAGTGTTCAATTCTGCTTCGCTCGAGCGAAACGACGTGTGCCTGTTGCAGAAAAGGAGGAAGTCTGAAGGAAGTCATCATATTTTATGCACCAATGAGCACATTCTAAATATATGAATTGCAATATGTGTATTTAAGGGTAACAAACATATTTATATATCATATTTACATATATATACTGCAGGTGCAAAGATTTGCTAAGATTTGTTGTTGTTAGATTTTAGTTTAAGGAAAAAAAATGCTACCTATAATTTATTTACTAATAATATACAGTATGTTTAGAAAAACTCTATAACTATATATAAAATACTCTATCTCTATAATACAGTATATAGAATGAAATGTATTAAAGGATTACCTACCTAACCTAATCAACTGAGGCCGTGGAAATTGATTTTGGGTTAGACCTCTGACCTCTGCAGCCATTTTCTAGAAGGTACGTAGTCATAATTGTCCTTATTAACAGCTTGTAACCAAGCAGCAACCTTAATCCAGTTTTATTGAAAGCCTTCCAAAATCCATCAAGACTCTTTCAGTCTTCTGACTCCGCATGCAGTTACACGGCGGCTCACCTGAGCTCACTGTGCCTTTATACCGGCTCCAGCCTGCCGAGAGCCACAAAGAGCTCCTGTGTTTGTGCAAACAGCTGTCACACAGAGCAGAGAGCTCTGTTTAAGCAGCTCAAACAGCTGGCAAACAGGCAGCTGTTGTTTCCTGGGTACACCTAATGTGATCTATCAAAGGTACCAAACTACATGCCAGATGCGATTAAAAGAAAGCAAATTGGTCGCATATATACGAACTCAGCTTCAGTTTATTAAAGTGCACATCTCCTTAGGGAGTGTTTGTACACACAGAAAAAAAAAGAAGTAAAAGGCAGAAGTCTGAGGCACAGGCAGACAATCATACAGGTGAGGAAAACATAACACAAGCTAAGAGGGAACAGGTGAAAATGTGTTGGTATTCACTGCAGGGATGGTGTAGGAAGTGGGAACAGGTGAGCAGGAGGGTGGGGCAGTCAGGTGATGGGATGTGGCGGGAACAGGAGTTACAGCAGGTCAGGAGGGAGAGTTAGTGTGCAGGTAAGTGAACAGGCTGGGGAATGAAAATGGCACCAACCTGAAACAGGTCTGTTGTTCTGGGCTACTTGTTTAAACATGTCAGGCTTTTCCACATCCTGCTGAATATTCCAGTTAATCCAGAGGATTCCTTCTGATCACTTTCTAGGTGAATATTGATCATTGGAAGTTTCTTCTATCACCGCTTCAGGCAGGCAGCACATTTTTATGTTTCCCCAGAGATACAGAGATGTATGGAGCAATTACCGGCGCAGACCTCACATTACTTTGTTCTGCTCTTTAATTTGAGGACCAACAGAGACAGACAGTCGTTCAGTGATCGCCCAGAGGCAACATTCAGAGGGTCAGCTGTTAACCTTTAACCCCGTGATGAAATGAAGCTGAATGACTGAGGCTCCCTGCTGCTTGCCCTCCAGTCTGACTGTATTACTTCACTCTTATTATTGATTAGAGGTTTGGTGAAATCCCCAGATGAGCTCATGCTAACAGGACAATCAAGTCCTGTAACCTGATAACGAGGAACAAACAATGAGTCAACACTGCGTGAATATTGGTTTAAAAGAAAAGAGCATCTCTCTTCTTGATTATATGTCAGACATTAAATATAAATGTATCATGTTGTAGTGTATTCTATGTAGGAGATTCATCTAACAAGCATATACCATTGTGTTCAGACCAATTTAACTTGGGTGTAGTAGAAGTTTTATGAAGTTATAAAGTCACCTTATAAAGTTGATCTAGCCTGTTTACATATCTATGAGATGCAGAGCAACATTATCATTCATTTAGCGTCATGTCTGTGTCCACCTGATGAATGCAAATCCAATATTCACCCTCGATGGGGCTCTGATTTTGTTCTCCATCGACTCCAGAGGGAAATATTTTCCTCCTTAGCTGCTAAATGCTCCACTGTGTTCACCAGCTGGTCTCTAACTGTGTCTGTGGGCTGTTCTCGGTGTCAAACAGGTAGTTATTGAAGGTTTTTGGTGAAAACAGCTGCAGCTGGAAACAACCTTGGTCAGAGTGAACCAACACAGTGAAGCTACAGACGTAAAAAGAAAAACCCCAAACAATCAGCACAAAGATATGGGGTGCCGTTTGTAAAGTGGCTCACGCTGAAAATAACAGCAACATTTTGTCACATTTATCTTCAAACAATGTTTAAAAAACTGGTGTGAATTTTTGAGAGTCACTTTTTTGCACATTTACAACAGTATTTGTCAACTTAGAGATATTTTAAATATTTAAATCCAAATGTTTAATGTTACACCTAAATGTTAAATCTAAATCTAAATCTAAATGTTAAATCTAAATGTTAAATTTAAATCTAAATGTTAAATCTAAATCTAAATGTTAAATTTAAATTTAAATCTAAATGTTAAATCTAAATCTAAAAATTAAATCTAAATGTTAAATCTAAATCTAAAAGTTAAATCTAAATGTTAAATCTAAATGTTATATCTAAATCTAAATCTAAATGTCTAGATTTAACATTTAGATCTAACATTTAGGTGTAACATTTAACATTTGGATTTAGATTTAACATTTATCTAACATTTAGATTTAACATTTAGATTTGGATCTAACATTTAGATTTAGATTTAACATTTAGATCTAACATTTAGATTTAGATTTAACATTTAGGTGTAACATTTAACATTTGGATTTAAATATTTTAAATATCTCTAAGTTGACAAATATTGTTGTAAATGTGCAAAAAAGTGACTCAAAAATTCACACCAACATTGTTTGAAGCTAAATGTGACAAAATGTTGCTGTTATTTTCAGCGTGAGCCACTTTACAAACGGCACCCCATACAAAGATGCTAAAAATTTTGATTTCTTTCTTTTTTTGTGTGTGTGTGTACTGCTGCTCAGAGCAGTTTTTGTACATAATGTTACCTGAAACATGAGACTGTAGCGTTTGTGTGAAGCTGAACTGCAAAATGTGATTTACGTGTTTCAAACGGTGGAGTTCTTTATAAAAATGAATCCCATATAAATGTGTGTTATTTAATTACACCGAGGTACCAATTACCACACGCTGCGATAAGGTTCTGCTTTTGTTAATGTTGCCAAGGGATTAGTGATGAGCCAGAGCCACAAAACAGCAAACTAATTATTTTACTCAACACATTTTTATGACAGAATATTATTAGAATGAAATTTTATTCATCGATGATGAGTTCAGTCAGTGGAGAGAAAGTGCACAGGATGTCTTATGCTGAAAGGTTTATTGAAGCTTGATCAATCCTAACGAAGCTGCCCTCTCTGGTTCGTCTATATGCCGTCAGAAAAATGCCATAACTAGTCTGTGTTCTCACTTTTACGTTGTGTACCTATCTGTTGTGTCGAAAGGAGTGAGACAGCCCTATCCTCTGACTTCGGTTACCATAGTAACGATCATAATGGCAGCTGCTATCCTAAACACAAACTCTCTGTATCTCGCAGAGTGAAGTCAGTGTCCCCATAATAATCTATCCCAACAGTGACCTCGATACTGTGAATCTTGTTTCATGGGTTGCCTGATTGCGTATGAATCATACAAACAGATGGTAATACGTGTAATGCATAGACAACAGTCACGGTAAGATCCTCTATTAGGGCTTATATCATTATTAAAACACCAAGCAATGAAGCAGAAATGACAAAACACCATTAATTTAGTAGAATATTATGAAATTAACGTGCTCATCAGATCTCATAATACAATCAAACTTCACAAAATTCTGATTTGTATTTGAACAGAGCATTTCTGGTCTACCCTTGTCACAAAAGGACAATAAGGAGACATGTCCCTCCATCCTAAGTGGACATCATGACCTTGGTTCCATGGATGATGCTCTAAATGCCATATAGAGCATCAAATACTGACTGCTTCACTGTATCCTGAATATATGAAACAGGTCCGAACCTTAAAATCTGTAAAATATCTACTTCCCGTGTTTATAAATCACATTAATGCTCCAGACGTCTTGAAAAACAGTGATTCCACTCAGATTCTGCGAGCTATAAAGCTTATGAAAAAGATCCATCACGCATATCTCTGGGCTAGATATGTAATTGGGTTCTGTACTTTCAATATGAATGGTACGAGTACTGAGCTAACACAGTGGCATAAATGGAAATCCATTAGACTGAGATGTAATTCGAATATAACTCAAGGCATCTAACCTTCATTTTCATTTTAAGAACTTTTATAAAGACATTTCGGTTTGCACGTGTTTAGTGACGGACACACACTGCAAACGAATGGAGTGCGCTGCTCAGATTGGAAATAATTTATCAGGATGCCAATAACCTGCAGGAAAGGAAAACACACTTTCTATCAGCGCCCAGCATCACGGTATCAGCCAGATGTTAATGAGATTCCTCGAGGTTACTTCACAGCTTGTCTGGACTCCCCGTGGAGAGATAGTGAAGTCAAGAGTTCATCTTTAAAGGGTCACTCCATCCAAATTATACAATACTGTGTTGACCTAGCAGCATGTAGTTATGCTGATGTTTTGATTTGTGGTGCTCACAGCTTTAAAAAGGACGTCCAGTTGTTTCTGGAAAGACATGCTGCTGTTTTAAATCTGTTTCCTCTGTCACCTGTGTTTAATTAGTTAATTAATCCTCTTGTATGTAGTCCATGTGTTTTCCCTCTTTCACTTGTCAGGTTGTCTGTTCCTCAGTCCTGCCTTGTTCAGTCTTTGTGCTTCCTCCATGTGTATCTCAGTTCTGTGTTTTTTTGTTGTTGGATATGTGCTGATGGGATTTTTTTTTTTACCTGCTGTCTTTTGTTATTTTTGTGTTTACCTGCATGTTTAGTAAGTCATTAAACTTACCTGTTACTTACCTGGGTTCATTTTTTGAACAAAATCATGCTTAAACTGACAACGCTAACATGCTAACGCTCAGCAGGTATAATGTTGACCATGTTCAGCATCTCATCTTAGTGTGTTTGCACGCTAACGTTTGATAATTAGCAGCTGAGGCTGATGAATGTCATTAGTTTTGCAGATATTTAATCGGGGATAATGAGCGAAAACACCTGTGTGAATGAACCAAAGCTGCATTCAGAGGAAGTATTTTTAAAAAACATCCTCATACAGCCTGTTACCTGGAACAACCTGACCTTTTGAAGGCCATTGTCTCTGCCTCTGTCGCTCAGTGCATGGCACAAAATGTTTCACTCATACCGCAAATTATTTTAAGCTGTTTCTAAGGAAATGAATTTAAGATACTGGTCTGCTGACACTGTGATACAGTCAAGACCTTTGTAAAACTGGTAAATCAGTCTTATTTGGGAAGATGTTGACACACCTGATCGACTGCCTGGCTTCTGTAGCTTTCTTTCAGTCCTTTTTAAAGTATTCTTCCTGAATGACGTGACTTATTTTGTGCCTGTGATGTGTACATAGGAACCCCTGATAGGACCAGAGAGGGTTATCTAAGTTTATTTATTTAATGAAACATTAGCAGATGAGCTCAACTCTTCCCCTTCACTTGCTTTCCTTATGGAAGACAAGGATTGTGCAAAATGTGATGCAGAACTTGAGCTTCAGCAAGAATTCATCTGAATCTTACCAGAAGATGGTGCCGTTCCTTTACAAATGTCCACTGAAGGCTGCGTTAGCTCCTGCTGTGAGCTGGCTTTGGTCTTTTTTTTTTCTTTCAAACCATCTAAGCAGAGTTTGACCTCAGGCGTCAGGTAAAAAAAAAATAAAGTGTGACAGAAAATCAGCAAAGTGTGAAACAATCATGTTCTGAGAGGTTTTTAACTTCAAACACTTCATATGTTTCCGGTGAAATTAGATGAGCAGTTACAGAGCCACACAGTTTCAGTTTTTGCAGCAGGATTTGAATAAAAAAAAAAAAATAATCCTGATGGTCGCCTCTTATGCTGCCACAACTTGTTTCCATGTGACGTAGTGGAAACTTTAATATTCTCTCAGCTTCGTGCACAATGTCAAACAAAATTATAAGGAAGCTTTTTTTTTTGTGAAAATCATTGCAGGGTTCATGACTCCCATGTCGTACAAGGTAATACTGATTATTAATGAGGTAATAATAATAATAAGGAAGTAGCAGCAATTTAAGACTCAGCAGCAGGTCCAATCAATAGCTGTTCTGGAGCCTCACATGACCTTCGTCCGCAGATGGAGTTGGTCCAGTTGTTATGGATTTTTCTGAACATCTGAAGGGCTTTGAAGGAGATCAGAAAAAAGTGGAATTTGAACAATAATTCCTCACGTCTGTCAGCATATTAATGCAAACTCAGTCAATTAAAAGCAATGACACACGCAGTATAAACCTGTAAATAACTCCTTTGTTCTGTAGCATTCTTAATGTCACATCACGAACTGTTAGTTTTTAGAAAAATGAAGCATGTCCATGGCATCTAATCTCTAATTAACTTGTGTTTTTCCCTTCAAGGCAAACAGGAGACAGTGTATTGGCTCGGTTGATTACAGATTGTAATATATTTAGTAAAAGATGTTTAATCAGTTTCATCAGTTTAGATTCAGATTTTTATCCAAGTGAATATTCATGCATCGTCTTCTGACTGTATCAAGAAAGCAAAACTCTCCATCAGCAGAGAGAGTTCAACATCTACAGTTCTTTGAAATGGTCAGATGAAAGCTCCAGAATAGTTACTAAAATGGACATTTCAGTGAGTTTTTTTTCAGTTACTGGTTCCTCAAAAGGTTTGAAAGATCTGAAAAAGACGACATGGTGTGAGTTGTAAACAGTTAAAGATGGAGAAGAAGAAGAAGAAGAAAAGAGTTTTTCTAAAATAAATGCCAAAGTGAAGCTTCTCTTTAATGTCACGTTATGTGTTGGTGGTGATTACGCCACCCGCGACTACATAAAGAGAGAGAAGTAAAGCGACAACTCTTCGTCCAAAAATATGGAGATTGCTCTCTCTCACCTTGACATTTTGTAAAAGCATTTCTCGTGTGAAAGTGGTGTTGATCATCACTTCCTGCGCTCTGAGTTATAAAACGCCCTTTTTCCCGCTCTTGAATATAAACATTCACTGTCTGATAAGTCTGATATGGACTCTTTGTTCTGTGTTTCTCCTCGTGAAGCTTTCACGTTATTCCTTCTGACATGACGGATGTCTGATGTGCTGCGGTCGACATCGGGAGATTAAAGCTGCTTGCTGTTGACCTTTGGGCCTTAAGTAATTTCCTTACTGAGACATTACTCTAGTTTGACTGTCAAACAGAAAGACATTACTCTGGTCCAACAGCAAAGAGAGAAAACCTTCAATGACTAATGTGAGTCATTACAACAACTCTAATAAGAGCTGCTCTCCAGGATTAATTATTTATGTTAGTTTAATTAGTTTTGCTTGTTTGACAGCAGCTTTTATGTGTCAGTGTAAAAGATAGAGAACGGATGGTTTTCATGTCTGTTCTACAAAGCTTCAGGGTCCATGGTGTGGATAAAAAAACATTATGTTTTGTTCTACACGGCAGCCATTGGAAGCCTGTCTGTTAAACTCAGATCACAACTCCAAAACCTGAAAAATAATTGTCTCCAGGAGATATTTGAGGAGACTTGTGAGGAAGCGGGGCCTTAAAATGTGACCCAAACCACATCCAGAGCGTGAGCTGATGCCTTCAGGAAGAAGATACATGCTACCAAACTGTACTCTGAACAGGCATAAATGTTCCTTAGTTCCACTATCGAGCTTCTCAGCAGTAAGAGATGGAGGGTGTGTGTACATCTGTGCCATATTTTGGTGTAGAGCGTTGTTTATATGTTTTTAGGTGCGTGATACTGCATGTTAACTGTACTGTACTTCTAAAATCATGGGCATTAATCTGCTGCTATATTAGCGTTCACTCTTCTGGTTCCAGATGTTGGCACCTGGCTGTAGTATTTGCTTCCATTCAGCCACAAGAGCATGGATGAGGTCCATCATGGATGATGGACGATATGGTGCGGATCATTGTTCTTCCAGTTCCAGTTCATCCCAAAGGTGCTGGATGGGATTGAGGTCAGAGCTCTGCACAGGACAGTCAAGTTCTTCTACACTAAACTGGGAGAGCCTTGTCTTTCATGGCTTTATGCACGGGGCATTCTCTTGTTGAAACGCGAAAGGGTCTTCCACTAAGTTGGAAGCACATCCATCTATCCATTTTCCATAACTGCTTATCCTTCTCAGGGTAGCGGGTAGCTGGAGCCGATCCCCAGCTGACCTTGGGGGAGAGGCGGGGTACATCCTGGACAGGTTGCCAGTTCATCACAGGGCACATAGAGAGAAACAACCATTCACATTTCCATTTGCACTTAGAGTCTCGGACTGTCAGAGGAAGCCGAAGTACCCAGAGTTGAACCCATGCAGACGGGGAGAGAACATGCAAACTCCACACAGAAAGGGGTCTGTTCTCGCCTGCATGCTGTAGCAGTAAGATTTAAGGGGTCAGCCCTGTGATAAACTGGTGACTCTTGCATAATGTCAGCATGTTTTAGGGTGCAAACGGTAATTGGTTGAGCTTTGCTTCAGTCCTGGCACCAAGAAACAGATCAGTGTATTTGGACTAACTGTGGTGCGTCGTAGATTTCACTGAGCCACACGGACATTCAGAGGAGCTCGTTGGAGGGAATGTGAAGAGTTTTCTCCAGCACTGATCCCCAGGCTCTCCTCCTGACCTCCAAACCTGCTCTCCCCTGACCTTCTCTGAGATAACATGATGATGAATCCATGTTAGCAGTTTTCCTCCAGCGATTAAACCTCACCGGATCATTATAGGCAGAAACACCTTTCAGAGAGCCATTTAGACAGAGGAACAAGCTGAAGGCACAAGTGGAGAAAAGTGAACTTCATTCTAAGTCTAGTGTAAGTGTTTTATTATTAGAATACAGGAGGGAGCGTCAGCACATTTTTACACATTCCCTGGGCTGAGATTACGGTTTGAAGAGGGGCAGTTGAATTATAACTTATGTAACTATTCTCAGGAGAGTTTGTACACCTTTGCTCATCAGTTAACAAGCATAGAGGGGAAAAAAAGCTGACTGCAAAAGTCTGCAAGGGACTCATTTGTCACATTTGGTGATTATTCTCTACATGGAAATATCTACTGGTCATAATTCTGGACATAAATTAGGTAAACCTGTGCTTTGCCTTTATTTTTCTGCACTAATTATTGACAGCTCAATCCACTCATCCCTTCCTGCAGTGTAAATACGGTGGTCTTCTCTGCACTCTTTGCCAGATCGCTCAGTTTTTTTCCTACTACGATCTTAGATGCCAAGTTTGTAATTCAGTTTTACTCACCTGTCATCTTGACTCGCCCAGCGCCACTTCAAGTCTGTTGTCCCAGTCGTGAAACCCTGATCCAGCTCTTCAACGTCATCGCCTGTGAATAAATCCAACTTGATCTGTTGAAAAAAGCCTTCGTCTGAGTCCCGGCCTTTGCAGCTTAACAAACATTCAGTGCCAACACTAAAGGTAGTTTACTGAGTGGAGATGATAAGATTGTGGATTATTTGGGTGGTGGCTGTGCGTGTAATGGGTCTGTCTTTAATGCAAGTGATGTCGACCTTTTTTATCAACTAACCACAACTATTCCTTTAGAAGGACACGCAAGATTTATTATTCATTTGCTGCAACTGGTGATCATAAAGAAACCAACATTGACCTTTGGCAAATTGCTTCACAATGTTCTTGTCGATCAGTAGGTTTGAAGGACAATGTGAGCCTTAATTTTCCTTCTTTTAATACATATTTAATGTTATTCTTCCAACTTTTATCAGACTAAGATTGGGGTGAAGAAAGAGCGAACGATCCTGATCAAACACAGAACATCTTGTCCAGATAACACCGATAAAGCACCAGGATTTGTCTTAATATCCGAACAATAAATCTACCCTTAAGTCCGGGCTGAGAAACAGTGCAGTGCTTTTTATGACCCTCTGTGGTCAAAAGTTTCATGGGTTAGACGTGTGCTCTGACTCCCTGCGACTGCCGGAGGTCTTCATCACAAACGTAAACGTGTCTTTATCGTCCATTTGCTGAAACAACTGCTATTGTATTTTTTCTGCTCGGCATCGTGTTTTTCTTGCATCTCTTCATCCTGGACTTGTAGTCGACCATCTGTCTCCTCAACCTCTCCGACCTGACACACCGGGAGCTCCTAAAAATACCACAGACATCTTTAAAAAAAAACTGTGAATCTGAAATTCAAACGACGAGTTTGTGACGCAGAGTGTCGTCACTACCGTGGAGGGATTATGTGGCACAGATTGGGAGCCTCATTTTCATATTTTTCATGTGTAAATGTTTAGATTTGCATTCACACGACAAATATTATATATAAAAACGGTTAAAGCAGCTTCAGCTGTTCGGCAAAGGAAAAGCGAGGATGTTTGGCACAACATTTGTTCGCCTTGAAGAATGTGTTAAAATAATTCATTTCACCGTCGGTGAATTGTCTGCGCTTCGCCTCGGGGCTCTGGTTTGTAAAACAAAATGCTTCAAAACTTGTTCCAGAATTACAAAGCAGCTTTTGAACACCACTCGAGCTGCCTCATTATGCGTCCACTGATTGCCTCCATTGATCCAGGGGTGGTGTTGTTAGGCTACATATTAGTCTTTTTGTCATTTATTAAGTGTTTCCACCACAACAACTTCCCTTTAAGCAGCCCAACATCAATACAAACATCAGATATTTGACTGACAGAGCTGATGCATTCTCTTCATTGTGCATATGTCCCGGTTATTGGAGTATCATAGGGGGTTTCCACAGACATGTCCTCAGTTATATGGCATGATCTTTACCAATATTTACGTTTCTGTGTATTAAATTATCAAATGAAGCCTGGAAAACAACTATTTCCAGCCCGTTTGGGTCTTTTCTTCCATGTGACCTCTCCTTGTCACTTCGAGTTGCTACATTATGGCTGTGAAAAGCCTGAAATAGTTCAGACATTATTGATTTTTCTTTGCCTCCCTCATCTTGAGTAGCAAGCGATGACTTTGTATGTACCTCTGACGGTGACAGAAACGTCTCCAGATTGGAATTGATTTAAGTCCCACTGGAGCTCAGCTACATTTAAGATGCCATGAAGATTTAATGACACATGATGTACCGCAACATTATTGCTCCCTGTTTAAGTATCACTGATCCTGAATCAGCTTCAGGTGCTGACATCTGCACATCTTGTGTGGCCACAGAGGATAGTTATATTCTCTGATGATGAATTAATCAGTGGATGATCTTTCCAGTTCATGCAAAAATCGATTTTTTAACCAACAATCCAAAACTGAAAAACTCCATTAGCTCCGTGGACGTCTGTTGATCTGCCACTTTCAGTCCAAACTCACTATTGGACACTTTATCTCAACTACTGTCATATGGATGGCCGTGAAATGTTGACATTCATGGTCCACTGAAGATGAATCCTATTAATTAATAATGTGAGCATGCTACGATACTTAATGAGCATTGTAAACATAATACCTGATAAATATTAGCAATAGCATTGTCAATGTGAGCATATCAGCATGCTGATGTTAGCTCAAAGTAACTGTGTGCCCAAGTAGAGCTTCAGGAGCTGCTCGCTATATGAAATGAAATCTTGACTATGAAAACAGCTGTTGACAAGATGATTACATTTTTCAGCTACCGAGTGAACCCTGAGGTGAGATTTTGTTTTATTAAGAATCAAAATTGTTGATTATTTCAGCATCTAAATCTCTTAAAACGTTTAAAGAGTTACAGCTTAGAGAGAAATGCAACCACATAAATCATATCAATAATGATATTAATAGTCATTTACTTAAAGTTCCAGTGTGTCAGATTTAGGAGGCTCTATCTACAGAATATGGAAAGATGACATAAGATAAACTGATAGACTTTAATGGTTCCACACTGTGGAAATTAAACTTGTTTCAGCAGCTCACATTACACACGATGGATAAGAAAATACTCATAAATAAGAAATATATAGGAAAAAATATATAAGATATACTTGAAATAATAAAATAAAAAGTTATGTGCATACCGCTGTCAAGTATACAGATTCATGTTGGATATCATGCACAAATATATAACAGTATAAATAATTAACACAGGACTATATGTCTAACTCAAGGTCCGCGAGATCATTTCATACGTCTGTTGGCAGGTAAACCGCACTCTCACCGCTCATACTACAAATCCCACAATGCACTGCAACAGCCGCCACACAGGTGAAGACCTGTTCACCACCTCTCCACCCTGCTGCTTCGGTTGTTTATTGACACACTGATCAGCGGACGAACGCACAGCACAGAAAACGGCCAAACGAAAAGTTGACTCTGAGAACAAGGTCAGTCACCCCTGCCTAAATGGACAAACTAAACACTGGTTCCAGTTAGAGCCTTTCATGTTTTTTTTGTGCGTTTCACAGGCAGCATCACTTCATCTTCACACCAGGAAGGAGAGGGTGAGGCGAGAGGGTTGCAATCCGCATCTACACCTCTAGATGCCACTAAATCCTACAGACTGCTCCTTTTAAGATGTTTGCTCGTCGTTGTTTATTTAAGCCTGCATGTGTTTCTGTTTCTGCACGTGTATTTCCATCTGTGAAAACACACACACATGCACACACACACACACACACACATGCACACACACACACACACGTGCAGAGAAGAAGCAGAGATGAGGGAAATTCTTATCATTGCAGTGCAAAAACTGTCACCGGACTGTTTCTCTGCACTGCAATTACAGAAGAGAGAACAGTGTGCATTATTTAAGGACAAATGTAAGCCGTGTAGGCAGACAGAAGTAGAAAAGGTCCCGAAACCACAACCCTTAATTACCTCACTGTGACGCACAAGAGCGCCTCTGAAGGATGCTGGGCTGACAGAGTGAACTTGTCCAAGTGTATGTTATTTACCGATCCAGTGAACTCAGAGGCTGCGGCTTTGTCCTGAGGGTTCAAAAGGAAAAGGGTGGAGCAAAGTACTTCTTCCCTCATGAATAGTTTATTATTCAGCGCCATGTCATTATTATTTCTCTTCTTTGATATCCTGCTCTTTAATATTCTTTTCTTTTCAGTTCATAAAAGTTGAAATATTAATCCCAGTGAGAGAAGATCAAAGCTGCTTCATCGTCCTTTTTAACAAGCTTGAAATGTTCTGCGACATGACAGACAGTTTAAAATGGACTCCCGCCAGCCCACGCTTGAAGCATCTTGTGTTGGGCAGCCTTTAAGGGGCTTAGCATTATGATTTAATGGTAAGGACTGACAGGTTTTTGCATTAATTATCTCCTCCACCCACGCAGGTCTGAAAACGGATGCTTTTTTTCCCCCCTCCCTGTGTGTTAATGATTCAGATTGTGTTAAAAAAAAATTATTTTAAAGAGAAAAAATATATATCTGACAGATCAAGTGAAGGGATTCATTGTGACAGGAGGCAATCAGCAGCTGCTTGAGCGGATAAATTGTGCCAGAGGAGTTCTGCAAAGCTGGTTAAGAGCGAAATAAAGAACAAGTGGAGGAAAAAAAAGAGGTGAGGAAATTTGTCAGGGCGTGTTACTAAATCTAAAATCAAGTTGTCGTTTTTGGGACGACCTGTGCCGCTTCGACTGCGACGATGTGTTCTTTCAATCAGGACTAATTGGGAGGCTGTTGTTACGGTTCAAGGTCACTGATACAGAAAATCCTGAAGCTGCTTCTTCGCAGAGGCCGCCTGTCAGTCAGTAAATCATTCATATAATTACGTCCACGGGGTGAACAGAGGAGATGCCTCCCGCTGTGTTAAACACACCTTGTCACACCTGGACGCACCGCTGATTGACTCTTGGAGGAATCTCTGGGATTTATCTGCAATCATCATCAACCTCACAGGCAGCACCGAGTGTCAACACGTGATCAATACAGAAACCGTCTTCTTCCTCTGGCAGGCTGGAAATCTCTCTTACTACTCAGACAAAAGAACCAGATGTGGTGCTATAACAAGGAACTTTATAATTAGAAGTTTTGAACTGTAAGTTTTTTTCTTCAGCACATCCACTGATGTGCGACAAAAGTTTGTCTTAAGCTTTGAATGTGAGCATGAGCAGGATCTGCTCCGATATTTTCATTTAATAATCCAGAACATGAAGCAAAGAGAAGTCTTTTTGTCGTTTTCACTAATTACATTTGTCACAAAAACTTTATGGAGTTCAACTTTGGTGAACTTTGACCGGTGAAGTCACCAGGAGCAAATATGCATCTGTGGTTGACCCCTAAAACGAACTACAAACCAGCAAACTGATTTCTTTGTGCTCAGCTCATCCTCAGCAGGCCTTAGACTGTCTGTGAGGGCCGTGATGGCACAATTGAGAACTATACAGTAATGTCAAAATATGACCTCCGGCAGGTTTTGACCTGGAATGGATTGACCGTTGAACTTCCTGATGACCAGTCAAAACCACTTTTGTTCAGATATGTCAAACCATGAGTCCACAGCGACGTTCAGTGTCTGACTGCATGCACATTTCTTTTCAAACAGACGAAAACACCCTCAGTCTGGGACAGTCTGGGTCAATGCGTGACGTTGTAAGAAGGTGTGTGGAAAGCGATGTTTTCCCCAGTGAGCAGTGGCTACTCCAGTGGTTTAAAATCTTATCACTTTTGTGCCCCTTTTAGATCCAAATGTTGAGTTCAAATCCTGCGAAGGGCAGCACTCAGTGTTGAAAGTCTGCTGACTGTCACCTCACACTTTCAGGATCATTCACAACCAGCAGTTTCATTAATTATAGTGGAACCAGAGTTCTGCAGCCGCATACATTATGGGTTTAACGTAGCCAGAAGTCCTGTTTAAAAAATAAGAAACCTAAGTTGTGACTTATGACTTTATTAATGGTTAATAGATCAGTTATAACTGCTTTATAAACCAGGTACAAGTATAAGTGGACGGAGCTGGATTTAAGCTGAATGAAGCCTGGTTGCTCCTGCCAGGCCCCTGTGATGACACCCACTTGTCAGGCCACGCTCTTAATCCTGCATAACTTTAAAAGCCTTAATATAATCTGAACAGATGAGTTGTATATAAATTCACCCTCAGTGTCATGAACGGGGAAATTAGCTATAGAGACCAAAACTGTTTTTTGTACCAGGCTGTAAACATGTTTTAACATGGGGACTTATGGAGACTGACTCACTTCTGGAGCCAGCCTCAAGTGGACGTTTGAGGAACTGCTGTATTCACAGCCACAGAGGTTGCTGCTTGGTTACAAACTCTTACAATTTTGGTGGAAAAAAACACCATATGACTACGTACCTTCTAGAAGAAGGTCAGAGGTCTTAATTAACAACTTATTAAGCGTTCATTAATAGAATATCAACATTTATAAATGCATTATTACCAAAGAGAAAGTCTGAAACATCCTTTTTAAGCCTAAATCTATTCATATTAATAGCTTATAACCACCTACAAACCATTAGTTAATGATTTATTAATCATTAATAAAGCCATTAGTTTATGAACCGTTATTAAGAGGTGTGTTATTAGCAAGTGATACATCTAAACTTACCTGCATGTTGAGTAAAATCAGGACGTATTCTACCAAACTGGACGTCGACGCGTTAACAAACATGATCTGCATGATACTGATTAAGTTACTTCCCTTGACATTACTTGTTTACGTCGTCGTATATCTGTGCATCTGAAACTAATAGAGAGTTTTTGATTAATTCAATGCAGCCAAAAACTACAAGCTGTTCAGGTTGAGAGGAAAGAGGGATCCCATGAAACCGTCCACTCAGGCGACAGTTACACTGATGACTCACTCAGTCATGAAATTAGATGTGACAGCCACCGGTGAAGTCAAACTCGGAGAGCTGCTTACGTGTTGTTTTTTTTAAACTTCATATCACATTTTGCTTGACACTAGTACAGTAATGATGCTCATTAATCATGGTCTTATTATTTCACATCGATGACTTGTGAGACTCCAGATACAGTAATTAATGATGAGTCACCACTGGAATTAACACCCGACCCCGACGCTTCCTCGCTGCAAAACGGTTGGTACGCCACCTGACGACCAATCAAAAACCAGCACTGAGAAGACATACTGCTGTGTGTGTGTGTGTATAAGAGAGAATAGCTCTGACGTGATCCTCTTATGTCACCTTATCTTCCCTCTTTTCTTCCTCCCCCTCCTCCTCAAGTCTCCATTTGAGGTGTTTTCCGGAAAGGAAATGCTCTTTGCTAATAAGACAGCTGAGCTGCAGTCGTATTGGTGTGTGTAATTAAGGCTAAGCTCTGCAGATACAAGCCTCACTCAATAGAGATTCCCTCCCTGCATAAGTCTGCCCTCTCTTTTCTTTTTGCTGCTTCACTCCCTGCCCTTCCCTCGACATAAAACTCCCAATTTACCCCACAAGATCTCAAAGTGCGTTGAGGGAGTAAAAACAGGAGGTAGACGGAGGCCTCTGGGATGTACTGCTGCAACACAACAGAGAAAGAGGTATTATATAATCAGAATTTACTCATAAAAGGAGGGAAATAATTACTCAAGCTGGACTTTAATCTTCACAAAGCTCTTCCAGTTATTCCATCGCCTCTACCTGAAAATAAATTACCGTTGCGATGGAAAGATCTCATGACGCTCTAAAGTTTTTCTTCATTTTGAACATTGCCCTCGGGGTCGAGAGATTTTTCCTTTGGACTCTTGGATGAGCGGAGAAACGCGCAGCAGACCGGCCTGAAAAGTTTTGGAGATTTGAGACCATGATATGAGGTTTTTATTTGATACTAGAAAAATAGGTTGGATGCCATCGGGGACCAAAAATAAAAAAAAAACTACATTTTAAAAAGACAGAAGAAGAGTTTAGAAGAGTCCGGCAGTCTATAGTCAACATGGAAAAAGCACACACGAGCGAGACACACATGTACACACACCTTGATTAGATGCTTCTTGGATTAATTACTATCAGAGATATTGGAAACAGGGAACTCGTTAGAAGAGGTGTCAATTAATTTCCCAAGTGTAATACATTCACAGGGCAGGGATGCACATGGACAGCGCTTAAATTGATGAACCTGATCGTGAAAGTCTAATTTCCCAGAGATTGGAGAAACATAACAAATCCAGAAGCTTCCTCACAGGTTGTGAGTCTGGAAGCAGTGTCGTGTTGTAGTACTCAATATTAGTCTTGGGTCTTGTCTCAGTCTCAGACAAACTTCTGGAATATCACTAAAGATGTTCAGGTTTGCGAGGATGGAGGATCCTAGAAACGGTCCACTCGGGCCACAGTTACACTGCTGATTCACTCAGTCGTGAAATTTGATGTGACAGCCACCGGTGAAGTCAAACTCAGAGAGCCGCTCCGTGTTTTTTAAACTTCATATCATTAAACAGGCTCAAAGTCTTGGTCTTGTCTCGGTGTCGATACACTCTGGTCTTAGTCATGACTACATCGTTGCCTGGAGTGAGTTCAGACCCTTAACAATCTCTGACAAGGACCATTGAGACTGACGTTTTCTGTTGGGTTTTACTTTAATTTATATCATTTGTCACCCATCTGTATCTGACAGAAAAGAACAGATGCTGTGGATCTTGTGGAGAGAGAGAGCACATAAGTTTTTGTTTTCTTGTATATGTCAATCATGCTTTTGCAATCTGTACAGGATGTGACAAGAAAAAGGACGAAATCTCAGGTAGACCAACAAAAGGAGGAGGAACGGACAGACATGCAGTAGATTTTGTTTGTGCGCAGTGCATAAAAATAACAAGAGTCAATTTAAAGCGCAACCATGCAGTGCATGACGAATTTCTCCGACGGACAAAGTAGTTATGTCACCTCCTGACACATCTCTGATTTTTAAGGTCCTGCTGTTTCCTGTCAACAGTAAATTCTCACTGTGATCAGAGCGACAGGTGGGCTGTACCTGCTGTCAAGGAGATAACTAAATTTGGTTTTTCCTCAAGATTAAATTTATATCCAAGTGGACATTTGTTTTAGCTACTTGCTGTCAACAACAGAGCTGGAAGTTTTTATCTCTTGTGGACATTTTGGGCTTCATTTTCTCCTGCTCGCCTAAATAAAATGGGCATGTTAGTCAGCCGGCTGGCTTCAACTGATAAAATAAAGATTCAGATATGGTGCGCCATTCTCACAGAAGCATTAGTGGAGCCAGGAGTTTGTAGCTGACGTCTCGTTTCTCTCATGGAGGGTGTCATTAATCTTAGAATCATAGACAGTGGTTTGCACTTTAGCTTTATAGTAAGGCTTTGTGGAATTTTTGTATTTTTCTGTGACTGAAATGTTAAAGAAACTCAAAAAATTGAACTTTTTGCTTAGTTCTGTTATGTTGAACGGCAGCGGTTCCAAAATGCAAACACAAGGCAAAGACCAAGATCAATTAAAGCAGTTTATTGAAGCTAGCAGCGTTACTCAGGGTGAACCCCGAGGTTAGGGAGATCCAGAATGGTGCAGGGCTGTTGGTGGCAAGAATCCGAATAAACAGGAGCAGAGATGAGTCAGGGCTGGGCGGACGTGGATGGATGAAAGGCTGGTAGATTTCCTGAGGCGCAGGGAGGAGATCAGGGTTGGAGAGATATCCCAAAAGAGGTTAGTCACGAGAGAGACTGAACGATCTGGCTGGAGTCCTGGGGGTTGAACCGGTAAGGTATCCGGTAAAGAGTAGGAAAGGTAAGAGGGAGAACCCGGAAGGCCACACCCCTCAGCATGCACTGACAGACTGGGGAGGGAACAATGGGAAAGGAGGAGGCGACAGCTTCCGTCATAACAGCTCCATCACAACATTTGCATACTGTTTTCCTTTGATTACATGGAAAATTTCCAGTAGGTAAAAATGTGAATATATATTTTCCAGTTTTTAATATTATAAACTCTGCACAGGTGTAAAACAGAGCTCATGCTCCTCCATGTGTCGTTCTGAATGTTAATAAGATTTGAATGAATCATTTTTCCTCAGGATATAGAGCCAGTCAGACTCAGTGTCCTATATTTGGACAGCCGAGTCCAATTATGTCTCATAAAGATCTGAGAGCCTCGGGATTTCTCTGATAATTATCCTCTCTGATTTCACGTTAGGGTAGATCAACTGATCAATAAACTCTCACAAAGTGAACTATTGGAAGGAAGCTTAAACTCCCAGCCCTTTATGGAACATGTCTTCAGGGCAGCTGAAAATAGAAGAAAAGAAACATCATGATAAATGAGTGGGGGAAAAAAAGACAAGTGTCAAAATCCAGCAAGTTCCAAATCTATTAATATTATTTCTTCCGTTTCTGTGTTTTTTAAATCTGCACAGCTCAATAGTTTTATAATAACAGTGGAAAAACATAATAATGTCACTCGTAGGGACAGACAGTTCTAGTCTAACTCTGTACTTCCATTCAGTTATACAGCACATCCTTCAGCTCGTTGTTTTGGTTTTACAGTCAGCAACTTTGGTCAGCACCAAACAGCAGACAGAAAAGATTCAGCATGGTGGTTCAATATGGTGGTTCAACATGGAGGTTCAACATGGAGGTTCAATATGGTGGTTCAACATGGAGGTTCAACATGGTGGTTCAACATGGTGGTTCAACATGGTGGTTCAACATGGAGGTTCAACATGGTGGTTCACTATTGGGGTTCAAAATGGAGGTTCAACATGGAGGTTCAACATGGTGGTTCAATATGGTGGTTCAATATTGGGGTTCAAAATAAAGGTTCAACATGGAGGTTCAACATGGTGGTTCAATATGGTGGTTCAATATTGGGGTTCAAAATGGGAGTTCAACATGGTGGTTCAATATGGTGGTTCAATATTGGGGTTCAAAATGGGGGTTCAACATGGAGGTTCAACATGGAGGTTCAACATGGTGGTTCACTATTGGGGTTCAAAATGGAAGTTCACTATTGGGGTTCAAAATGGAGGTTCACTATTGGGGTTCAAAATGGAGGTTCAACATGGTGGTTCAACATGGAGGTTCAACATGAAGGTTCAATATTGGGGTTCAAAATGGAGGTTCAACATGGAGGTTCACTATTGGGGTTCAAAATGGAGGTTCAACATGGAGGTTCAACATGGAGGTTCAACATGGAGGTTCAATATGGTGGTTCAATATTGGGGTTCAAAATGGAGGTTTTAATATGGTGGTTCAATATTGGGGTTCAAAATAGAGGCTCAACATGGAGGTTCAACATAGAGGTTCAAAATGGTGGTTCAATATTGGGGTTCAAAATGGAGGTTCAACATGGAGGTTCAACATGGTGGTTCAATATTGAGGTTCAAAATGGGAGTTCAACATGGTGGTTCAATATGGTGGTTCAATATTGGGGTTCAAAATGGGGTTCAACATGGAGGTTCAACATGGTGGTTCAACATGGAGGTTCAACATGGTGGTTCAACATGGTGGTTCACTATTGGGGTTCAAAATGGAGGTTCAACATGGTGGTTCACTATTGGGGTTCAAAATGGAGGTTCACTATTGGGGTTCAAAATGGAGGTTCAACATGGTGGTTCAACATGGTGGTTGAACATGGAGGTTCAACATGAAGGTTCAACATTGGGGTTCAAAATGGAGGTTCAACATGGTGGTTCAACATGGTGGTGCATCTGTATATATAAAAGTCTTTCTAAGGTAACAGAAACAAAACTATTCTTATTTTTATGAGATTCTAAACTCATAAAAAACATAGTTATAAATATTACATTCCATTTCTGACATATTGTTTAGGGCGAGCTCAATAAATCTTGCACACTGGACCTTTAAGTGTCGAGTCAGCCAAATGTAAGAATAATTTGCTCTGCTAAACCATTGTTATTCATGCTTGTACACAATCTGAGGGCAGATTGAGCCAAATCACCTAATGTCCTCAATGTTAGACCGACACCACGTGAGAAACACATCAGACCTGGGGAGTGTCCCCAGCTGCATTGTGAGTCTTCGGCAGATGACTGTCAAGGATACAAAAACTAATGAACTCGTGGTTGTGAATGAAATCGCCTGGTTGTTGTGAATGAGACGTTAAATTGGCGTCTCAGCCATTAAAAAGTGGGGAGAGAGAGACATGAGTCATGCAGCCTCGAGCACAATCAAAGCTTCCTGCTCCTCCATCTCCGTCTCTGCTGATGGACCCAAAAACAGGCGGCTCTGAAACAAGCGATCAATGCAGCGAACCCACATAACTCAAGCACAGGATTACAGAATACAATGCGCACATATTGTGTGTGTGTGTGTGTGTATACATTTATTATTTGACGCCTTACAGCGGGCTCGGTGGTTGCATAAGAGGTGAAATAATATCATGATGTGGCCGTGGGGTGCAGAACATGTTTGTTCGTCAAATGTTTATTTCACAGTAAAATCTGAGAAGTGTTGTGTAACTTCTCGTTTCCAACTGCGTTCATGTACTGCATCGTTTATCCCTGAGATGAAGTTCAAACTGATTCATTTACAGGTTAATTATGATGCTATTAAAGTTTTATCAAACAGACACAAACAATTAGGTCTTTTTATCATTCAGCACAATGTTTTGCATCATGCAGTGTTGGCTAGGTGTTATAACACTGTATAATTAGCTATAAATATGTTAAAATGTTGCATAAAAACACATAAAAATGAGATGACCTGCCACACAAATGACCTCAAGTGACCTTTTCCCTGTCTATAATAGTTTGGTTGTGGCTGAGTTTATCCTCTGGTCCTCCAGTCCGATGCGCATATGATAAAAGGTGAATTCTGAAAGTCAAAACAACTTTCAAAGTTAAAAAACAAAAAACAAAAACTGACTTCCATATGGGTGGGAGGAGGAAGGAATAACAAACTCCTTCTTCAACGCCGGCACTGTTTGGTTTTCTTGATCATTTACAGCAGGAAGAACTGACTGAGTCACCCAAGTTTAAATGCAGGAGATGCTGCAAATGTCATCCTGAGGTATTAATGGCAAAGTAATATATTTTCGCAAGTTACTGCTGATCTACATGGAATACTAAGCAAAGCGATGTTCTCGAGGCTTGCTCGGTGACTGAAGCACATCATTGCTGTAATTTAATGTCACTGATTCCTTAAGGCTGTGATCCAACAATGATCTGCAATCAAGTGCTTGTTATGACTGAAAATTATGATCTAATAATGAGAACAGTTTCAGTCAACTAATTGTCTTAATGTTTATAGTTTTAATCCCTTCAATCTCCATCTAAGTAATCCATTACTTCACCAGTAACGACCCCTTGCTGCGCTGCTGCTGTTGTTGTTGACTTTTTGAGGCATATTTTGCCCAGCAACTTTTACGGGATGACTCACCCAAGGCAGCTGTTACGCATGACAAAAAGAAAAAACCAACGGATAAGGTGGAGCGAGCAGATGGCAGGAGTCAGATAAAAAGGTGTTTGGCGCGGGGGGGAGCGACTATTTGAGACAGGGAAAGGGCCATACGACGACGACGATGATGATGATGATGATGATGCCTCACCACACCGGGACCATGCAGAGCTCCAGGCTGCTCAGCGGGTCTCTCCTCTGCGCACTGCTGCTGCTCTCCGGCGTCGCTGGAGCTGAAGTGTTGGACACCGAATCCGAAGAGGAGCTGAGCCCCAGAGCTCTGCGGGACTTTTATCCAAAAGGTCCGAACCTGACAAGTGAGAAGCAGCTGGTAAGATTTATATCTGCACTTATTCTGCATGCGCAAAAAAGACGATGCAACTTTTTTTTAAGTTTTATTATTTTATAAAATCTGATCGTAATTTCTGCATGTTAGTTTGAAAATCAGTTCTGGTGTGTGCAGCAAAAAGACTAAAATGTGGCAAACCTTAAAATAAACCAAACTCAATTCAGAAATTCATGCATTTAATATTTTCCTTGTCGTATAACTTTGATCCTGTGCAAAAATCGTATATTTGGCACTTTATCTTATCGATTTGTGTCATTTTAAACAGAATATAGAACTGTTCTAAACACACATATATTACTTATTATTATGTAACATTGCAAACATATTTCTTTTTATTTGTATAATTGCTCATTTGACACTGTATGTCTGCTGTTTAATCAAGACATATACATTTATTAAGCTCTTTTTTTTGCTGTTATTTGATGTTTCCTGACAGCTTGGAGCTCTCCAAGAAGTTCTTGAAAAGCTGCAGGCTAAGCGTCTGCCTTTATGGGAAAAGAAATTCGGCCAAGTCCCAACGGTATGAAAACATATTGCATTCATTGATTTTGTATTGATGCGTGTCGCAGCAGGAGGAAATGAATCAAAACCTAATGTTGTTGCTGTTATTGTTGTTGTTGTTGCTTCCCTCCATTCAGTGTGATGTCGGGGAGCAGTGCGCAGTGAGGAAAGGCGCACGGATCGGCAAGATGTGCGACTGTCCCCGGGGAGCTTTCTGCAACTTTTTCCTGCTGAAGTGCTTATGAGCCTGAATCTGAATGTAGCTTTGAGACGAGATGAGCAGAAAGAAGAAAAAAAAAAAAAAAACTGTCACTCGATTCCTTTGTAATTATTGTCATATTTTTTATGATACAGCTGAGGAGCAGGTGCGGTGACTGCCCAACCCTTACGAAAAAGAACTATAGTAGTTCTATGATAAATATATATTTTAAAATATTACTACAAGTCTCTGTAAGGATATTATGGTGATGTACAGAAAAAGAGAGAGAATAAGGTTCCTGTAAATATCCAGAACCACTTTGTGTCTGTAGGAAACCCACAGGATCATTGTTGTGATGTAATAGGAGCTAAGAAATAATCCACAATGCGCCATAACCTCACCAACATACATGCTGATCAGCAACATTATGGGAATATTATAGTGATTCTTCGTGTGGGCAAATCCAGAACTATTTTGTTTCAGATGAATGTTTGTGTATGACTCATGATATTAATAATAATTATAATAATAATAGTAATAATAAACTGTGGATCATCTTGTTTTGTAAAGCAGTGGAGTGGCCGCTTATTCTTTTAAACTGCGCAGCTCTACAGTCAGTTACATAACCCGCATGTTTTGACTTTTTTATTTATATATTTTTTTAATGTTAAAGAGCTCAGTCAACATTTAAACAATGACGTAGTTCTGACTGAGATCTGTAACGTCACAACTGGAGAGAGGAGGGAGAAGGGAGGAAGGAGGAAGGAGGAGGGAGGAAGGAGGAGGAGGTGAGGAGGAGGTGGTGAAATTAAAATCTAATCCAGCTGCAGAGGAAGTAGTTATGAAGCAGAGAGTGACTGTCACATCTCCATCACGCTGAGCCTCCCACTGTGAGCAGAGCAGCCTCAGGCTGTTTCATAAAGTCATATATGCATGAAAATCTGCTGCACATGAATCCAGATTTTACAGTGACCTGAAATATTCATGGCACACACACACACACACACACACACACACACACACACACACACACAGGTAATATCATATTTATCATATTTGAATTTGTTTGCTGTAGAGGAAACATTTCTGAATGCTGCCCACCCATAACTGCTTACCCTCATCTGGGTCATGGAGGGTTAGCACCGATCTCAGCTAACATTAGGCGCGAGGCAGGGTATACCCTGGATACACTGCTAGTTCATCATAGTGCTGACACATAGAGACAAACCATTCACACTCACATTTACATCTACGGGCAATTTAGAGTAATCGGTTGACCTATTAACCTGCACGTCTTTGGACTGTTGGAAGAAGCTCACAAACTCCACACAGAAAGGCCTCAGCTGGGGTTTGAACCAAGGACCTTCTTGTGCTAAGCACTGCATATACTGTATATATGAGTATTAATTTAGTGACAATACAGGTAGTTTGGAAGCCAATCACTGGTCAAATATGCAACAAGTGTGATGAGGAAACTGAAGCTTGCATATTCACAGATTGAATCTTTAACCTGGTGTGCCCTGGTGACCTACAGGGGCATGAAACACAGAGGAGCAAAATAAAAGAACAAAATGCCCAAATAATAATAAATACAGTTTGTGTGAAAACCCTATCAGACACATATAACTATTCAAACCAGAAGCATTTAAATATCTTAAAACATGCCTGAGGAGAGGTGCAACATCTGACCACGAGTTCATGAAGCGTCTTTTCAGACAACACGGGGTGAGAAATACTGTATGTTCTATGAATTATACGTTATATCTGGTTCAGCCTCTCTTATAATGGACTGCTTGATAGTAAATTATACAGCACCAGACAAAAGTTTGCGCAACAATGAAGACATTAAAACTAAACAAAAAGGTGTAGCAAAATATAAAAATAGATTCTTCAAAGTAGTTACCTTTTGCTTTGCACACTCTTGGCATTCCCTCAGTCAGCTTCGTGACGCAGTCACCTGGAATGATTTTTCAACATGGATGAGAACACTGGATGAGTTCCCGTGCATGCTGAGTATTTGTTGGCTGCTTTTCCTTCGCTCTCGTCCCAAAATCATCTCAGTTGGGTTTCTGTCGGGTGATTGTGGAGGCCAGGTTCATCTGATGCAGCACTCTATCACTCTCTTTCTTGGTCATATATAATGGAAGTGTGTCCTCTTGAAAAACAAATGATGGTCTCATGAAGAACGCTATGGTAGCCATGTTGGTCAAGCGTGCCTTGAATTTTTAATAAAGCATCACAGACATCATCGCACCTCCTCCATGGTTCATGGTGGGAACCACACATGCAGATACCATCAGTTCACCTTCTCTGTGGCTCGCAAAGACACGGCAGTCTGAACCGAAAATCTCTAATTTAGACTCATCAGACCAAAGAACGTATTTCCACAGGTCTAATGTCCATTCCTGGTGTTTCTTGGGTGAGGTGTGTTAGGTTTAAGATTATGGTTAGGGTCTTGTTGGACTCCCTCGGTCGTGGTTTCTTTGCAGCAATGAAGGCCTGATTCACTGAGTCGCCTGAAGCGTTTATGAGGTGCCATTAATTGGCAATTTCGGGGGCTGGTAACTGTAATGAACTACCAGGAGAGGAAGTCCTCATGAGAGCCAGTTTCATCAGAGTGTTTGATGGTTTTTGCGACACATCCAAAGTTCTTGGTATTTTCTGGACTGACTGATCTTCATGTCTTAAAGTACTGATGGACTGTCATTTCTCTTGGTTGAGTAGTTCTTGCCGTAATATGGATCAATACAGTGGTCAAGTAGGACCATTTACTGTATGCCAACACTCCCTCTGCACAACACAACTGATGGTCTCAAACACAAATGGACAAGTGACACCAAGAAACCAGGAATATTCAGCTTGCTTTGCCCGAGGGACACTTAATAAATAATAAACAAACAAACATTCATAATTTTTGTCAGATAAAATGAATAAAAAGTTAAAATGCATTAACATTAAAACATCTTTCCAGCTGCATTCAAAAGAGTTTATACAACATTAAACATTGAGCCTCTTCCATCGTGCATTCAAATGTTGGAACGATTCATAAACATAAACCAATCATTAACTGCATATTTAAATATTTCTAGCGTGTGTAGGCTAACATGCAGGGGACACGACCATCTGTCTTTTCTTGTTTCTCTCTGTCGTGTGTGCATGCTGGGCGTGGCCCCTCCTCTCACCTGATTATCACCTCGCCACCTGCTGCTCATCAGCCAATCAGGCCCGCTGTACAATCTTCCAGGCTCTGCCAGATAATCCAGCGTGGTCACACTCATTTTGTAAAGCCTGCCTAACCTCGCTCTCCCTGTTCTTTAAGACGTCCTGCCAGTCATTCCCACGCCACTTCTGCCAGCTCAGAGAGTTAATCTGTTGAATTTGAAGAATAAACACCTCATCATCACTTATCATTTGCGTGAAAGCCTTTAGCTCTCTCTTCTTGACTCCTCACTGATGTTTTGGTTAATTTTTGCAGCCTGGACGGCATCAACATATTCCACATTACTGCACTTCTCTTCAATCCACTTCTCTGCTACCTGTCAGCAGACATCAATAATGCAGAGGAGACAAGTACCAAATGCTGACTTGTTCCATCTTTGCTTGGCCGTGTGTGTGTGCGTGTGTGTACACTCGGGATGTGTGAAACCATTTGGGAGGTGAACATGGACCTGAAGGCAGACTGTAGTTTGTGCTGTCGATCAAACTGGCCGCGCTCTTTTTCCTGTTTGTGCTGTTATTTCCTGGAAAAGCATCATTAATATTTCACTGACAGGTTTAAGACATGAAGGACAAACTCTACTTCGCAGAGTGTTAAGATCACTCGTCGGAAATTTTTTCTCACAGAGTGATCATGTGTGAAATTGTAAAACCTCTTAAAATTTGGCAGCTGTGGCTCAGGTCCTCCTGTCCTCATGTCAAAGTGTCCTTGGCCAGCAATTTGCACGGTATCTCACTGCCAACTGTGTGTGTGTGTGTGAATGAGAGGCTAATTGTATAAAAGCATTATAGAAATGGACTGTACTTTCTAGTCTTCCGACCACTCAAAGCGCTTTACAGTACGTATCTCATTCACACACTGATGGCATTGGCTGCCATGCAAGGTGCCAACTGCTCATCAGTTTTTAGGATCTAACCATTCATACACATTCACACACCGATGGCACAGCCTTCGGGAGCAATTTGGGGTTCAGGAGGGAATCGAACCGCTGATCTTCTGATTAGTGGACGACCCGCTCTAGCTCCGAGCCACAGCCGCCCTGCAGCTGTTCTGTCTTATTAACCCACAAACCAGAGGAATCTGCAAGCTCATGTTTTATTTGCTCTGGCAGATGCAAACAGATTTCCACCTGTCCTGGATCTGGTCGGGCCAATCACAACTATTTATCTAATATGTCGCGGCGTTGATATGATGACTGTACAGAGGAGCGCAACCTTATTGGTCATTGAGGCATTTTGTGTGAATGACCAAGATGGCTGCTGCTGATATAGAACTGTTTCTGTTTGGACCAGATCAGGCGCTTCAGTGAAAACGCAAATGTTACCATTGATTTGAACGGGGCTAGTGAGGCTGCAAGGTAACCGCTGGCAGAGATAATAAACCAGAGTTAAGTTTTGAAGGAGCGCAACCTGATGTCACACTGTGGTGGCCAATCCAATGCTACGATCAGACCATTCAAACTCCACCAACTCTAGATTTTGTTCTCGTGTTGGCTCGGCTCGGGAATCTCGCAAGCTGATTATTTATATTATTAATATTTTATTTACATGTTTCAAACTATTCTTTAATGTTCTAATGATAACATATGCATTTATAGGGTTAATATACACTTATTGATATTATATATACACAAAAAAAATGTATGTAAAAAATGGGACGCTACTTCGCGGTTTTTCACTTTTCGCGGTCGGTTCTGGACCCCATTAACCGCGATAAGTGAGGGATCACTGTATAGCACTTGTCTACATGATTGATTGATGTAAAATCTTAAAGGTGCAGTGTGTAGTTTTCACTATTGAAAATATACACACTGGCTTCTTATAGAGCGGGGAAGAAGTTCAATGTTGCTTTTTCATATCCGGCTTACTTGGACCATCAGACCAAAAGTGCACCTGTGCACATTTTTCATGCCACAGCATCCTGTCTCTTTGACTCGGACAGTGTGCAAAACCATGCCTTTCCACCGTCATTAGTGTAATACATTCTTCCAATCAGATGCTAGATACTGTGACATAATAGAAGGGCTTCAGAGCACAGAATGAAGAGAAGCTCAGCTTCGCAGTGGGGTTCCTCGAGAATCAATGTGGAAGTTATATCAGTTGTCACACATGCAGAGTTCAGGAAGAAATCCTGAATATTTTGTGTTATACTCTTAGGAATATTGTAATGGCTGTGTCTTATCTCTACTACTACTTCCACTGGATGTTGATGTTGTCTGCACAAGACAGTGTGTAGATGTTTTCAACATCTGGTTGTAGGAACACACACTGCAGCTTTAAGATTTCATCAATCAATCAATCATGTTAAGTAAATGGTCATCTGATTCCATAGTAATATTCAAATACATTTTTCAGGACTTTTGTCTTAAAGGAAAGCATGGCTAGAGAGAAATTGTCAGCTGAGGAGTGAAGGAGAAGAAATAGAGAGTACCAACGAAAGAGAAGAGAAAAATTAAACAGTGACCCAGAGAAGAAATATGCCATGCAAGCGGAGCGAAGACAGAGGTGGAAGAGGAGAGTTCAAGATAAATATAGTAATACAGATAGACAAGATGGGAGACAGGGCACAGAGGAATCGGAGAAAGTATTGGAGAGAGGCACAGAAAAGGTCCAGAGAGAAGAGGTCCGGCGAAGGTGCCAGTGCAGGAGGCAGACGCCCCCCCAGATAGTCCGCAAGATGAAGATATTCTAGTAAGTATAAGACAAGGAGCTGTTATTTCTTAATCTATTGTCACTTCCATCTGTTTAAAAAAAGCATTTGTTCATTAATCAGAAATGCAAATACAATTTTCTCAACTCCGTCAGTTTCCCGTCAACACCGTCAGATCTTCATCAGCACCGTCAGATGAATGTTTTTGTAATTCTTTCTTCAGGTTTTAAAGGATCATCAGATCTGCATCTCGTGTGTCTTATTCACTCAAAATAAAAGATAAAGTTTGAAAATGCAATTTTTTTTTAGAAATCTGTGTATTCATAACAGTGTGAAATTAAGCCTTTAGTTAATATATTATATTTTATTGCACATCAGAGTAACTAAACATTATTTAGTGTCTGACAGAGTTGACACAAATCAAGTTTTTTTGTTTTTAAACCTCCAGCCTGCACCTTTACATGGTTAAATAGCACAGACCTTTATCTACATGAATATATAACTCTAATCAATATAGTGTAAATTTTCCAAAAAAAAAAAGCTTTTCAGAAAGTTTTTTGTCCCGACTCTCAGGAATCAGTGATGGATTTCTGAAAGCATTATGTCTGATGACTCACTGGACAACCAGAAACATTCACGGTGGTTGAGCTGACAATAAGACTGTTAATCTAAGTTCCTGAACAGCAATACTTTCTCCAGACAGCGAGGATTTGCTATCGATTCCTCAGGGAATTACCTCCAATTCCGATGGAGATTGCATGTGTGGATAAAGGCTTTTTTTCCCCTCCACGCGCTGAGACAGTTCAAACCTGCGGCAAACGCCCATCGGGAGAAATGTTTGCTTGTGTGTGATAATTTGACAGAGATGTAAAGAATGACAGATAGAGGACTGAGAGAGAGAGAGGCCGAGGATGATTGAGAGTGTGATGGATGGAGATACAGAGCAGGTGACAGATGATACAGTCTGAAATAGAAATTGCCCGCTGAGAATGACATTGTTGGGTGCAGATCGCTCGATGCATCAACACCAGACAATGCTTAAGGCGGAGAAGTTGATTTATAACATGCGAACATTAATGTGTGAACGCATGCACACGGAACATGAATTTAGTTTGCTCAGTCTGTGTGTCAATACATAAATTCGTATACAAATACAACCCGTGTGTAACGTGATGACTGTTATTATTACAGCGCCTGAAAGAGGGAAAGATATAAATGTTTAAAGTAAAGTGATTGTGTTGGCTGAGATATATAAATCCAGCATCCCTGATTTGATTCTGGTCGGGGACATTTGTTGAATGTCATACCGCTCTCTCTCTCTCTCTGACTACTACTTGGAAAATAGTGAAACTACAACATTAAATACAGTAAACACTGATCAGCCATAACATTATGACCACCTTGTGTAAGTCCACAAAAACAACCCTGACCTGTCGAGGTATGGGACTCCACTAGACCTCTGTAGGTGTGCTGTGCTATTTGGCACCAAGATGTTAGCAGCAGATCCTTTAAGTCCTTTAAGTTTCGAGGTGGAGGCCTCCATGGATTGGACTTGTTTGTGATTGCTTGATTGGATTGAGATCTGGGGATTTTGGAGGCCGAGTCAACACCTTGAACTCATTGTTGTTTTCCCTTAAACCATTCCTGATTTTTGATCAGGGAATACTGTTTCCATGACAGGGTGCGCATGGTCTTACAACAATGCTTAAGTAGGTGGGATGTGTCAAAGAAACATCCGCATGAACTGCAGGACCACAATGTGTACTACAGAGACCAGCAACGTATACCACTCAGAATCACGTTTGTACAGATTGTTGCACTGGTTCCAGCAGGTTGCAGTACTTGCAGCTGGCTTTGTAGTACAGTGTTGCTCTGCACTTTGATTATTTAGGGTGTGATACTCTGGCAACATGTGGGGCTGTT
Organism: Miichthys miiuy; assembly: GCA_036365135.1. NCBI lineage: Eukaryota > Metazoa > Chordata > Actinopteri > Sciaenidae > Miichthys > Miichthys miiuy. The sequence goes on from CM071603.1 coordinate 28,533,258, forward strand.
GTAGTACTTCTTTGTAGGATCTTGTGGTACATTAACAAAGTGAGATTTATAGTGGTAATATTACACTTATCCCTTCATATTAAACAGAGTAATACTAGTATATAGCATAACTATAATATCAGATATCCTAATATATTTTATACTCATCCTCTCTCACACACATACACACAAAAACAAACATCAGGCAGTTCATTCTTAAAGTTCCAAATCACATATAAACACATAACCACTGCTGCCCTCTAGTGGTCACACCTATTATCAAACCAGAAAAGCACATTATCATATTGTGAAAATAAAAATATATAAATGCAAAAGCAGGTGGTGGAAAGTAACTAAGTACTAACTCAAGTGCTGTACTTTACTCGAGTATTTCCATTTTATTTTATACCCACATATGAATACTTCGCTACAGTTTGGAGGCAGATATTGTACTTTTTACTCCACTACATTTATTTGACAGCTTTAGTTACACACAGATTATAGATTATTAACACAAAGTATGACTGAACTAACAAATTCTGATAAATTATTTGAGGTTTAAGCTACTTGGCAGTGTATAAACATTAAAGTAAAGACATTAATGCATCAATAATTTCTGCAAACGTATAATTTGATGCCAATACCCTCTTATTTATTTATTAAAATTTTGAATAAGTCACAGTTTTTACTCTGAGTTATAGATGTGAACACTTCCAGGACTGCACAGCGGTGAATCACCGACTGATTCCAGGTTTTATATCGTTTATCCTCTGCCTGTTCTGTCTGTTCACCTCTCGCCACAGCTACACGAAGCAGCTTATTTTAAGCGTCGACCACATTAGAATGTAATGAAGTGAAAAATATCACAGCGCAGTCATGTGAACGCAGTCCGGTCGACTGCGATGACGAGGCCGAAGGCGTCCTGCTGATGTAAACAATAGCTCAGTTTCAACTCTGTGTGTGTGTGTGTGTGTGTGAGGGGTGGATGAGGTGAAGCATGAATGCCAGTCCAAATCGCTGAGTGTTTATAATTATTTGATCGACACTGTTGGCATCTACTTGACCGCCTCTAATGAGGAACCGGGTCTATCCAGTTCAGCTGTGTGAGTGTGTGAACTTGCCAATTAGCGCTAATGAGAGGCAGAAGGTGACGCAGTTCAGCGTATTGATTTCAAGAATTAAGTCTCAGATCATCAGCTATGAAGACGCAGAGGTAGAAAAACCAAACACGCTTCACTCGGTTAAATTATGTTTATTTAAAAAATATATAGAAACAGGACCACTGGTGTAAACATACAGTAACGTGGAACAGTGTGGATACTCACACTTCAATGCAACCCTGTTCACCTTCAAACCCAGGACTGGGAACGAAAACCAAAAAATAAATCACACATCACTGCAGCACTTTACCTCAAACACATCATAACTGTACACGCTGAACCGAAGTGTGTTTTGTTAAATACTTTCAACAAGGTGCAGGTCTGTGATCAGTGGGATTAAACGATGAAGTCGCCTTTAGTACGTCTGTGAACAGTGTGAAGGGTTACTGTAGTTGGGGGGAAAAAAAAAACACGAGCATCTCTCAAACACGCCGTAAACCGTAAGAACAAAACTCGCGCTTGGAGTTGGTTTGTTGTGGCATTACTTCGATTGCAGAAACTCGAGTCTTTGTGACAGTTTTATGAAGAACTGGACTGACTGGAAGTGAACTGGAGCTCTTGTTAAACAACTTGGGTCACATACCAACAGTGTTTGGAACAGTGGGCGCCACCAGATCACTAATAACGATCCAATCCTGCAATCTTGAGCCATAAAACGGTTAACGGGTACGATTAGAAAAAAAACAAGTGTTGATATCTGAGATCCAACGGTCACTTGAAAAAACTGACATATGAAAATAAAGCTTGGATTCATACAATACTATATCTTCAAATATGTTTGTGTTCGACTGGTGCGAACACTAAAGACGAGTCCGTCGTGTTTAGAAAAAGTTTGGACTGCGTCCTGCTGCAAACATCTGCACCCCCGGCAGGCAGACAGAGAAGTTATTGGTTTAGTTTCCCTCGTAACTGAGCAGAATGGAAGCAAACAAACAGAGCAACGAAGCGAGAGGTTATCAGCTGTGGTTTGGACGAAATGGAACAAACGCTCGGTGTGACCGCACCGGTTACACGCCAGAGCAAAACCTGCCACAACAGCAACGAACGAAGGGGGAGGATATATACACGCAAGTCCTAATACGACGTGATGGAAAACATTTTTTCCACGTTGTTGGGATGAATAATCGCATCGATATGATCTAAAACATCCCCCAGAATACAAAAAGGTGGCGTCTTATCCTTCCTTTACTTCAACTTTGAAACTTTCCGCCAGCTTATGGCTGCTTGACTATTAAATGATGGCACATGTTCCGACTCAACGCGCTTCATTAAACTGTTTGCCGTCTATAAAACGCTTGAAAATGTGGTTGATACAGTATAATAACGTATCCCAGATATTCGTCTATCAGTGTGTGACCTGTGTTGTGATACCAAAGTGTTGCTGGAAACCCGTCGTGACAGTCAAAGTTACTCAATGATTCCAAAGTCCAGTTATGGTGGTTCAGCTGCTTTAACAGTCTGGTCCCGACACGCTCATGGATTTCTTCAGTAGCTCCGTTTAATTAAGTGTCACTTGCTCTCGACAGGCATCGCAGCGCGTCTGCGCTCTATGAAGAAGCGTCTTCCAGCTGCTCATCCTGAAAAGGGTAGCTGAGTGCAGGAGGAAAGCCCTGACTCCGAGGCTGCTCGTCCAACAACACCAAATCCTCCACGTCTTTCCCTTTGTACCTCCGTCTGCAGATCTTTACTGTCACTTTCCGCCCCTGAAAGACTTTTAGGGCCTCTTTGGAAGCCATGGCTTTGGCCGCGGACTCGTCGCGCCCGTATCCCGTCCCCATGTAAACAGTCTGACAGCGAATCTCGCACACGTGGCCTTCCTTCTGCGTGCGACCCGCGGGGAGGCCCGCAATGTCTTTCAGTGGCACAAAAACACAAGCCAGGGTCTGTTTACACGACTCGACGCAGCTACGGAGTATTTCAAAATGGTCCAAGTTGGGTCCGAAGCCCCCCGCCGACACCAACTTCCATGCCACCGCCTTGTAGAGGCGGTTGAAGAAGGGCTGGTGCTCTGCTGGAGCCTGTGGAGGAGGTCCTGATTTCTGACCCGCGGGCCTCGTAGATGTCCTCCCAGCAGGTCGACTGTCAAGCTCATTAGGCCCACATTTGGCTCTTTTCACACAGCTGTCAGCGTCGCCCTCTGCAAATGATGACACGACACAAAGAAGTAACATTTAATGAGGAAACAGACTCCGGCCTCAGGTGTGTAATGACACTGAAACCCTGCTGGAATAGAAAATAGCACTGAAACATGTCGGTGAACACAAGCTAAGGAGCCTTTGTGTTGATGCAAGCAGTCCTTCCCGCTATCTAACGTAGGCACATCATGTCTCACAGAAAACAGAGTAATAAAACATTCAGCTGTGCAGATTGGCCATAAAATAACAGATTTGAATCATTTTGATGCTACACTGACTTGTAATCAGGCGAATGGTGTCTGTCATTCCCACTCGTACTGTGTAACTTTGTGCTCCGGGTACACTTGGTTTGTTAGCCGGGCTGCCCAGACTGTGAGCTCAGACGCGGGGACTGCCAGCTCTGGTGTCGTGCCAGAACCGGAGCTGGGCAAACGGAGCTCAGCAGCTTTTATGGAAACTCTGTACCTTGTTGCTTTTGAGATATCCAAACCGCTTCCATATAACTGACACTGTGTTACTCTTTTTATTAACAGTTTGCTCAGCATTGAAGGATAACCTGAGTGAAGGAGCTCAGCAAACAGGCAGAGATACAGCAGCAGAGAAAGAGAGAAGCAGTGAGTAGAGAGGTTCCACTCATTTTTTTCCTCTTTTACACTTTAACATCCACTTTGTTAGCTTAAACAACGCTTTAAAGTAGAAGATGGGTGTGCACTTTGACGTGCAACCCCAAAAAAACTGCAGGCTGACTGGTTTGTTGTCACGTTTAGCACTCAAAAACACGATGAAGTGTGCGGCATCTCTTTAAATAAAAAAGGAGAAGTGGTTCATCGGGTTGACTTGTCATTTGAATACTTGCAAACAACATGCAAACACGTCAACATTTTGTGGGTGTCTTCGTTGCAGTTTGCTCAACTCTGTTCTAGCTTGTGGTGCTGCCGGATTACATTCTGTAGAAATGTACTTCTCATATTTTGTCAACCCGCATAAAAATACATAGTCACAATTCTCACTATGGTGTCATTTTTCTGCCTCTTTGTGTATTCCCAGCAAGCCAGATTGGGTAAAGCTGCTCACAGCGGCTCCTGGTTAGTTCAACAGCTGAGAATGTGAATACAGTAGTCTGCTTTATTACAAAACGTGCATTGTATTACCAGTTGTGCCGCCGCGCTTTCCTTTGGCCATGACTCCATCCGCTGTCGTCCTGTGGACTGGAGCATCTTCGACAACGATCCCCTCACCCATCTCCTTGATCTTGTCCATCACAGCTTGTGGATAGCTGGAGAACGAGGAGAACAGAGACAGCTCATCGTCTGCACGTCTTGATCTTAGCTCTCTGGAGTGTTATCGTTCAGCTCTTGTCAGTGTGTATCTTACCTGCAGCCGAGGAAAACGTGATTGGCCCACACCATGGACAGAGAGAGCAGCCTGTCCAGACTGCTGCTGCTGCTGCTGGGCACTACTCCTGGCTCCACGGTGGGGAAAGCCTCCATGTTCCTCAGTATGAACTCTCTCCGAGCAAACCACTGCTTGTTGGTCTCACAATAGCCCCTGAAAGTGTCGACCCATTGGGCCAGCTCCGGGTTCTGGTCCAGGTATTCTGAAACTATGTCCTCTCCGCTCTTCTCCCCCGCCATCCCTGCAATAACAAACATTATATACACATGCAAGCAAGTTAGTATAGCTAGCTGGAATCAGGTCTGATTAAAACAGCACGTAGACGACTTAATATAACTAGCTGCGTGTTCATAAACTGGTGTTAACTTGCCTATTTGAGCTAACTAGTTTATGTTCTCCAGGGTAACTGACTTTAGCAACTAACGTTAACTTATGCTAGCCGAGTCACAATAGCTGCAATTAAAAAAAAAACCCGCGCTAATAATTAATAACACGCCATTAAAGCTTATATTAATGAGATTAACGTGACATCCGCAGCTCGTACACTCGTATGTAAAGTAATCATTTTAACTAGTAACTACGACATACCAAGCTCTCTCTCTCCGTTGCGAGGTGTTGCTAGCTAGCTACATGACCGACTGATGACGCAAGACTGACGACGCTGCTCACGGAGGGACTACAATTCCCAGAATCCCCAGTATGCTAACTTATTTAGCTTATTTTAAGTATTAAAGCAACAAATACTGCTTTATTATCGTCTATTAGCAACGCGAAACCCAAGTAAAGTGCTACGTTTACGTATGTGACGCTTTTAAATAAAGTAAACGATAAGCGAATACGTCGTTTACCCTAAAAAAAAAAAGTTTAGCCTCTACTGTCAGCTAGCAACTGGTGTTACGGTTTAACGAGTGACCGTGTTCACTGTGGCGACCGTTAGAGCCGAATACATCCGTGGTTGACGTAGCTACAATAGGTGTTGATAAGAGGAAGACACGTCGCTATCCTCGTGTTTTTTTAACAATGTCAAAAAAACATCCCTGATTAGCCTCTGGTGTCTCAGTTGACAGCGGCGTATTGTCTTCTTGTTTCAACAGCTACGGTAACTACGACAACTGTCTCCAGTTAACACGGTCACTCGTTAAACCAAAACGTCCATGTCCCGTCCCGTCTCGCGATGCTTCGCGTCGTAAAACGTAGCCAACCTGCGACAGAGACAGCTCGGGTGGCGGTTTGTTTTGGTGCATGAATAGGAAGCTAACCGCTACATCTTTTTTTTTTTTTTAAATATTATTATTTTAATGAATTCAAGGTGAATTAAAATGATTCACGAGCTGTTGCTGGCGTTGAGTGGATACCCGGGGACGATTTTCACCTGGAACAAACGAACAGGGTTGCAGGTAAAACTGAAACACGCCTCTGATGTTAGCTTCAACGTGTATCTGCCTCTCAGAGCATCTTTTTAGAGTCATTGCTCACATTATAATATAATAATGGGAATGAACAAACCTTGGGTTTTTAATGTAGATACATGCAGAAGGTAGAAGAGCCTATGGATGAATGGATGGATGGATTACTTGTTCTTATGTTACTTGCACTTATTCTTGTGTTGCAGCCGCAGTTACAAGTATTACAAACACAAAATTGGTCAAATCATCAAATCAAATCAAATCAGAGAGAGTGAGAGTGTGTGTGTGTGTTTTGGTGCAGCATACATAGAAAAAGGCATGAGGTGGATACGTTTAAAGTGACTACAGTTTAAATAGAATTAAAGTCTAAGGGCAGGAAGAACATTAAACTTCTATACATGCAAAAATATACAAAAGAAAATATGCATAAACTCTGTACAGGAAGAAAATGTACATTGTTAGTCAGTGCAAGTTATGTATTAATGTCCATATGTATTCTGCAGCATTGCACTATCCTTTATCCAAATGTCTGTCAAATGTCTATAGATAGATACACATATCTCTCTCTATATATATCTATATTTATGCATATATATTTATCTTTTAAATATGTATATAGATAGTCCTTGTGTTCTTGTGTTGTGTGTTTTTATGTTTGTGCCTACCTGTCATGTCCCTTGTCCTTTCAACTGTACTTATGTCTATACCTGTATGTACAACTGAGAGCAAAGTGAACCGGATTTCTCCACTTCACCTGTGGGGACAATACACTGTTTGTATGGTGACAGCATACAAACGTACAAACTGATACATTTCACTTCAACAGCGGCCTAACTTGACTAGTCTACAGGCAGAGGAAAGAAAGCGTTTGGGCTTGTGTGCACCGCAGTAACCTTCGTGTATCAGAGGTACACGAACATGAACCACTTTGTTTCACCCACAGGTGTCCCAGGATCTGCCCTTCCTCCACCCCAGTGAGACCAGTGTCCTAAACCGGCTCTCCAAGCTGGGCTCAGATTACATACGCTTTACAGAGTTCATAGAACAGCACACCGGCCATGTGCATCAGCAAGTGAGTAAAGTCCCACGATACTTATTTCAGATATGTAGGAAGATATAAAGATGTTTAGTTTGTTAACCTATCTAAGACGTGGTTTATCTGCTAAATATAAAATGAATTCATTTTTCTCATCGATTTGTTCTTCAGGAGCATCACACGAACCAGCCCAACCAGACGGGACTTCATGGGATTTACTTGCGGGCTTTCTGCACAGGTCTGGACTCAGTGCTGCAGCCGTACAGACAGGCCCTGCTGGACCTTGAACAAGAGGTAAAATGATGACTCAGCCGACAAGAATAAATGCTGAAGCATGTTACAGGATGCTCATTTAACTTGTGTGTGTGTGTGTGTCAGTTCCTCGGAGATCCACATCTGACGATATCTCATGTGAATTACAAGCTCGATCAGGTAGAGATTCTCAGACACTCACAGAGGAAAGTCTACAGTCAGACAACATCTGTTTGTCTAACGCTGAACTTTCTGTTCCAGTTCCAGCTGCTGTTTCCTTCTGTGATGGTGGTGGTGGAGACTATAAAATCACAGAAGGTAAGGACTGCCTACGAAGTAGTTTACCAGGAAATGTAAGTTCAGAGTGGAGCACAGTGCTGCCGATGTTGCACACGATTAAGAAAGGAGGAATTGTTTAGCGATTACGACAGTTCTGCCTCCACTTCATCAGAAAGCCTAAAAAATACAGAATAGGTTGAGCAAAGATGTTGGGTTTGTGTGCGACTGCAACATCCTCTTGCTCTTGTTGCATGCCGACCCGTCTTTATAACCACAGTAGCTGGTTTAAAAAAACACAAGATACCCATGAACACACATTTCTTCATAGCTGGTCAGCAGCAATAAGATGCCATGATGTGTCAGTTACTTGTTCTGATTAATTATGACACTTTACCAAGTGCACGAAGGTCATTCACATTTTATTTAAAAGCCTGAAACATGACGGGAAAGGAAGAAGGAAGAAAGCGAGAGCTCCAAGAAGAAAACACATCTGACAGCTGTGTGCGCTTTGTCTCGTGTGTTTTAGATCCATGGCTGTCAGATCCTGGAGACGGTGTACAAGCACAGCTGCGGGGGGCTTCCTCCTGTACGCATGGCCTTAGAAAAGTAAGTCTGCTCACTTTGGGAAAGACCTTGATCCAGAGTTTCAGAGTTGTGTTTACATTGTTGTGGCGGGCTAATGTCGGCTTGATTTCTGCTTTTCGCTGTAATGCTTCATGCATCCTGCAGGATTCTTGCCGTGTGCCACGGCGTGATGTACAAGCAGCTAGCAGCCTGGATGCTGCACGGATTACTGCTGGACCAAAGCGAGGAGTTTTTTGTGAAGCAGGGGCCGAGTGCTGGAGGAGCTGCTGCCAACCAGGAGGAGGAGGAGGAGGACCTGGGGCTGGGAGGCTTGAGCGGGAAACAGCTCAGAGAACTACAGGACCTGGTGAGAACACAAAGACCCCCCATCCAACACTGTGCAAGAGCTCAATGCTTGAATGATTGATCATGTCCTGCGCTGTGTTACAGAGGCTGATCGAGGAGGAGAACATGCTGGCGCCGTCTCTGCAGCAGTTCTCTCTGCGGACAGAGATGCTGCCTTCTTACATTCCCATCAGAGTGGCTGAGAAGATCCTCTTCGTGGGAGAGTCTGTCCAGATGTTTGAAAACCACAACCACAGCCCATCTAGAGCCGGTGGTCTATAGCGCTACGATCTAAGTGAAGTCTTGTGCTCTAACTTTTTGTCTTTTTGTGACACATGGTTTTGTTTTGTTGATTTTTCAGGCTCCATACTGAAGCACCAGGAGGACATGTTCGCCGCAGAGCTGCACAGGCTCAAACAGCAAGCTCTGTTCAGCCTGGTGGACTTTGAGAATCTGATCGATCGCATTAGGAGCACAGTGGCAGAGGTGAGCTCATATTATTATACTGTTATTCTCTTCCTTCAACCAAAAAACATAAAAGTTAGGCTACTACACTTAATGAATTAAAATGTCACAATCTTTCTGACTCACAGCATCTCTGGACGTTGATGGTGGAGGAGTCAGATCTGCTTGAGCAGCTCAAGGTTTGTATGAATCACTCTTCCGGTTCTGGATTATTAATCAACGGCGCTGACATTTGTACGTTCTTTTCAGATTATTAAGGACTTCTACTTGCTGGGTCGCGGCGAACTCTACCAGGTTTTTATCGACCTTGCGCAGCACATGCTGAAGACGCCCCCGACAGCCGTCACCGAGCACGGTAAATAAAGATCGGTGAAGTAGCTTCTCTCCCAGACTTTACTGTTCAAGAGTTCAGAGTTCAGATATCATGTGTTTGCCTTCGGGACCCATCGTGTGTTTTAACGTCTCTCTTCCTCAGATGTAAACGTGGCCTTTCAGCAGGCGGCTCATAAGGTGCTCCTGGACGACGACAACCTCCTGCCTCTGCTGCACCTCACTGTCGACTACCAGGGCAAAGACAGCAAAGGTGTGCTGACCACAGCTTTCTGTAGAAGTTCATCCAATAACAGGAGACTGAACTGATGTGAATACAAACAGAAACCTTTTCTGTCGAGATGATTCTCTCTTTTATTCGGTCTTTAGTGCCATCTTGTGGATTTATGATGCAGCTATGAACGTTACAGTTGATAGAGTCCGTGGTTGAAGCTTATCACGCCTGTTTTTACAGAGGCGACAGGCCCCAGAGATGGAGCCACTCCTCCACAAGACACCTCCCCTCGTGAGATCCCTCCCACGGGTTGGGCGGCTCTCGGCCTCATCTACAAGGTTCAGTGGCCGCTGCACATCCTCTTCACTCCTGCTATCTTGGAGAAGTGTGTACTCGTTTGGCTCCTTATTGGTGTAATGTATAGCATGTTTAGTCCACCTGCTGAGCCTCCTGTTTGTCTGCCGTCAGGTACAACGTTGTGTTCAGGTACCTGCTCAGTGTACGGCGGGTGCAGTCACAGCTGCAGCACTGCTGGGCTCTACAGATGCAGAGGAAACACCTCAAGTCCAGCCAGACAGACGCTGTTAAATGGAGGCTACGCAACCACATGGCCTTCTTGATCGACAACCTGCAGTATTACTTACAGGTAATAATACACACACGCGGCTTCTCACACAGTTGACATGGTGGCTCCACCTGGGGACTCGTGGATGATAGCTTTAGCTGAGCTGTTCTCCTGCCGTTTGCCTCTAGGTGGATGTGCTAGAGTCGCAGTTCTCTCAGCTGCTTCAGCAGATCAACTCCACCAGAGACTTCGAGAGCATCCGACTGGCCCATGACCATTTCCTCAGCAACCTGCTCGCTCAGTCCTTCATCCTCCTGAAGCCGGTACGAACCGCTGGAACTTCATCTGCTGCTAAATTTCATTTTTCAGGCTGTTTGCTCATTCAATAAACGCCTCTGTCCTCAGGTGTTCCACTGCCTGAACGAGATCCTCGAGCTGTGTCATAACTTCTGCTCGCTGGTCAGTCAGAGCGTGGTGTCGCTGGACGAGAGGGGAACTGCTCAGCTGGACATCCTGGTCAAGGTAGAGCCGCTCATCTCTATCTGTCCATCTGACGTTGGCAAATGTAAAGTTCGTTTATACGACCGCGTTCAAATTCCAGGGCTTTAGACGGCAGTCGTCCTTACTGTTTAAAATCCTTTCGAGCGTGAGGAACCATCAGATCAACTCTGATCTGGCTCAGCTGTTACTGCGACTGGACTACAACAAATACTACACGCAGGCTGGAGGCACCCTGGGCAGGTAGGACGCACAATACCACCTTCAGATCTGAAAAATGATGTCTCGTAGGATCAAATATCCAGATGCAGAAAATGACCAGCGGTCAGTGCTTAATCCAAACTATTTACATTTCTTTCTTTTCAGTGTTTAAGACGATCACAGTGGATTTCTCTCACACTGAACACAAGAAACTCCCGTCAGTTTGACTGAACCAGAATACTGTCAGTTAAAATGATCTTTAAAGGGTCAGTCCACCCAAATGATACGACCATTTTCCTCACTGACTGAGCTGTGTCGACCCACACAGAGGTTTTTGTGGCGCTTGCAGACAATAGTTTTTCCGACACTTTAAACAGATTTCTTTGGTAGAAAGTAGTTCTGGTGACAGAAGTTGAGCGTGGATTGTGAACAGCAACCAGACGAAGCTAAAGTAAAGCGTGATTCAGCTTTACAGACTGAACCATGATTAAAAAAACTGTTTATTTATTTAATTAAAGGAGCAGTTCGACATTATGGGGAAACCTTCTTGCGTAGTCAGATGTAGGTCGACACCACCCTCACATCTGTCCGTCAGATGTGGAACTACAGGAGGTCAAAACTCCAACAACACTTAAAAGAATAACTATCATCAGGTGAACGCTCGCGGCCTCCATCAGGATCACATTCACAGCCCAGAAGCTGCTAGCGTAGCTTGACATAGCATGTTAGCCAGTTTCCAATCCTCATGCTAAGCTAACTCCTCCTGGCTGTAGCTGCACATTTAGCATACAGACATACGATCGGTGCCGACTTTGTGCAAGAAGGTCGATTTTAGCTTGTTTCCCAAAATGTTGAACTATAAAGTACTCAAGTTGCGTTTCCATGGTAACGTATTAAAAAAATAACAGTTAAAACAAGTCAGCCTGCTTTATGAAACAAACTTCAGGACTTAGTTTTTGTTAAAAAAACAGAACTCAGAGAGAAAATGTTTGTTGTGGTTTGGGTGGTCCGACTCTTAACTCATCATGTCATTGTATATATAACTGTAAATATTCCAACTTGTACCATAAATAAACTTAAAATCCGTTAAAATGAAACGAGGGTCACAATTTATTATCCCATTAAAAACAGACAGGATAAAGTTATATACAGCAGAGGCATGCAACAGGACTAATGCTCAACATTTAACACGGTCGAAGGCGTTTCTGCACACGTGGAGTCGGATTATGAGGACGAGTAGTCGTGGCGGTACTGAGGCTTGCTGTGGAAAGCGAGGCGCTCCCCGCGGATGACGCTCTGCATGAGCCACTCGGGAGACACCAGCGGCACTTCCTGCGATGTCACGGTTTTCTCTACCAGTGGCGGACAGGCATGGTCTGTCACCACGACGTCGTACTTGCCGGCAGGAATGTCTGCAGGTGGAGGGAGGGACAGAGTGTCAACAGCACGTTGTTACTTCACAGTGTGCACGTGGCGGAGGCGGTCTGTACCTGAACTGTCCTTATCTGCCTGGAAATGTCGGACAGAGGAACCTCCACCCATGGTGATCAGCTGCGCCCAAAGCTCCACCGGCTTCTCGAACACCAGAAGGACCCGCAGAGCCTTGAACGGGCTGCAGCGCGGATGCCTGATGAGGACAAAAATATGTATTAAAACAAAGCGTGGGTGGAAAATGAAGGAAGCCAAAAACTGCAGAACGGCTACTGAGTCAGTCTCCATAAGTCCCCATGTTCAGATGTCCAACTTCACAGCAGAAATAAACATGCTGACAGCCTGGTTTAGAGACTTTCCTCACATTAGCTCCACGTTTTTAGTCGTGAGTTGAGTCAGGACTGCCGACCACACTGATCTTCACACTGGGGCTGCAGTCGAATAGTCAATTTTAGTAAGGTTCCTCACTGAGTGAAATATTGAGGAAAGGAGCTTCAATGCTTCCTTTATTGTCTCCTTTAGCATAGGATACACGGACCATCCTTTACCAAAGGAAAGGAGGTGATGCCGTCCCACAAAAAAACGTCAATTCATTTAAACAGTGTGATGCAAACAACACGGGGAGTATCTAGGAAGTATCTCAGATGAAGCGTTTTGTAGTCCATCTTCTGGACTTTGTAGTTTTACCACAGATCACGTCAATAACATTTACCATCGCATCATGGCGTAGTCTAGTGTAAGTGCAGTCATCTTCTCCTAACCCCTTATGACCTCTCCTTCACATCTTTCCTTGACCTTGTGACGTTTTCCATCGAGGTGAAGGAAAAGTGGTTAGGAAAGGAATTAGGAGGTAATTTTTTTGACTATTCGACCGTACCCTGGCTCTTTTTAAAATGCAGGTCCAGTGGTCACTGAGCACCTCTGTGCAACATTAAATAACCTTTCCCGAGAGGTGCTGCTGACACAGACCGCACAGCAGAAGGTTAATACTCCTTCATGTGGGATCCACGTTTGCATCCACCGCCAGCTGCATGCTAATGTTTCCCGATGAACACGCTGGAAGGAAGACCTGTCGCTATTATTCAGTCACAAACCACCTACAGCAGCCCACAGGGGACAATCTGACTCTGTTCAGGCATTTCTAATAATCTGTTTTACTTCACAGACGCTTGTCAGAAGAGATCAGGACATTTCGTTAATTTACGATCGCTGCTTGCGCACAGATCACGCAAAAAGCTGCTTGTTTTGATCAGTGAGTCGTCGTCGAGAGAAAATACTGCAAATGTTGAAAGAGTGTCCACCTATCAGCAGCAACACTTGATGCACCCTAGTACGAGTTTAATTGAAGCCCAAAGAATGCAAAGGAACACGAGGTGGAGCTTCCTCTTACCATTCTACTATGGAGTCATCTGGGCCGATGCCGGCGGGCAGCAGGTAGTTCCTGTAGTTGAGCAGCTTGTTGTCTTTGCAGCAGTCTCTCACCCAGATGTGCGACACGCACGGCACGCCGCTCGCCAAACACAGCAGGTACTTTCTCGTGCGACAGTGCTGGTCTGCGATGAGCAGGCTCTGGTACGCTGCCTTACACTGAAGAGAGGAGAGACAAACACACTGCTGAGTACAAACACTGAAGACACTATCGGGAGCGAGTTACTGCCCCAAGCGAGGGACTTCAAGTATCTCGGGGTCTTGTTGTTCACGAGCGATGGGAAAATGGAGCCAGAGATGGATTGGCGATTTGGTGCGGCGTCTGCAGTAAAGTGGATGTTGTGCCGGACAACAGTCCTACGTTCCAACCCTCACCGATGGTCGTGAGCTTTGGGTAGTGACCGAAAGAATGAGATCGCGGATACAAGCGGCCGAAATGAGTTTTCTCCGCCGGGTGGCTGGGCTCAGCCTTAGAGACATGGTTAGAAGCTCGGAGTAGAGCCAGCTGAGGCGGTTCAGGCATCTGATCAGGATGCCTCCCGGGCGTCTTCCTTTGGAGGTGTTCCAGGCACGTCCAACTGGGAGGAGACCCCGTGGCAGACCCAGACCTCGCTGGAGGGACGATATAGCCCATCTAGCCTGGGAGCGCCTCTGGGGAGAAGGACGTCTGGAGTGCCCTCCTAAACCTGCTGCCACCACACGACCCCGGATAAGTGGAAGAAAATGGATGGATGTTTTCAGAGCACCAACCTGTTCTTCATTGAAGTCGGGCAGGATGAAGCCTCCACCTGCCTGCAGCTGGGACTCTGTGTACCCTTTGTTATATGGACCGGTCTGCACATAATCTGTTGAAAGAGAAAAGTAATTATCGATCTACAGTCGTTAAAATGTTAACGGGTGTGCGCGATCATCAACGTTTTGTCACCGTCCGCCTCACCCTCCTCTTCGTCGCTGGTGATCTTGTTGGTGAGCCGGTCGCTCTCGGACGAGGCGGTCAGCATGAAGGCGAAGCCCATGAAGAGAGACGCGTTCTGGGGCAGCGGGCCGTGAGTCTCTGCCACGTCGCAAGACCGACCGGGGAGATCCGTGCCGCTGCCGGAGGTGTTACACACACCGACCCGCTGACCTGAGGACAGAAACACACACACGTGTTGAAGTGAATAGAATAACAGATGGAGCTGTACGTAAAAGTTCTGTTCAGCCAAATAACATTTACTCTTTCACCTCTGGCGATATTTGTCCCTGAAGATTAGTTTTGTTTTATCTGCTGATGTTTTGAGAGTTCCGATTAAAGCTGCTGACTGTGTTCTGCGGATGATGCAGAGTTATGTAGGGACACTGAAAGATTCTGCTGCTGTTGCTGAAAATCAGGACAAATATAACCTGCACGGCTACAGAAAACTACAAGTGAGACGATTTCCTCCTGTTATTTACCTGAACCAACCTTTTGTGCATCAAATATACAGCATAAACTGTATTAAAACACACCCGTGACTTTAGAGAAACACACACACACACACACATCTTCCCTCCACCTGTGGACCGACACCGTTATAACATTGGTGCGTGTTGTTTATTACCGGGTCAGCCTCAGCAGCAGCAGCAGCAGCCAACGGACGGCGGCAGAGGATGGACACAGACCAACACGGAGGTCAACATGTTGCGTTTAGTACAATAATCACACGTTAACTGAGTCCATGTGACACAAGAAGAACATCTGAAATCTGACAGCGATCACTTCGAGTCTGTTAATTCATATTCTTGTAAAACTGAGACAGAAAACAAGATTTAAAGTGATAATATGGGTTAAAAACAGATTGTAAAAACTGTTTAAAAAGAGCCGTTACAGCCACAAAGTGACCGACACTGGTGACTAATTAAAACTTTAAATATGTTATATGCAAGTCCGTTCACACAACTATCTTAAAATCTCAATCTGGCAACAAAAAAAAAAAATGAAAGAACGTCTGTATTAAAAACAAGCGCCCCCCGCCCCCCGTTCAGATGTGGTCATGGTTTCGGCGAGCGGCTCTCCGTACCGGCTCTGGCGCCCGGACCCCTGCGACCTCTCTTTGCCGGCGTCCGGTCGTCCTCGGAGGTCATCAGCTTCCTCTTGCCGGAGGGGCCGGGTGTTCGGGGGCTGTTGCTGGAGGAGGAGCCGCGGTTGGGGTCTTCTCACCTCCGGGGCCTCCTCTGCGCCTCCTCTTCCCCTCCACCAGGTTATCTTAAGACGGAGAACGGAGAACTGTCAATGAAAGATTTAAAAAGAAAAAAGGGGGGCATGTGTCTCTGGAGCTGTGGTGGATTTACCCAGGCTGATGTCGGAGGCTTTGGCCAGGGGAGTGGAGGGCTCGTAGGGTCCGAGGCTGTGCTGTTCCCTCAGCTTGTTTCCCTGCTCCAGAGACAGGATGACCGCGGTCCTGTTGTACCACTGCCTCTGGCCGTCCTTCTCCACGCTGTAGAAGAGCTCCAGCCCCTCAGTTTTATGACCCCTCACAACACCTATAGATCCAATAGAAATATTAGTTTTCTGATAATAACAGGACAGCAGAGAAGCTGAATATGACGCAGAGTCGTCTGAGACACTGACACTTCTTTCTTTACACTGTTTACCACTGAAACTGTGAAGCTCAAAACAGCAGCTGCAGACAGATCTTGAATATTTCAGTCAGGTATCAGCAGCAATCGAGACAAAACTATCTGAGCTTGGAGGTTGTTTTAACCTCCGTCCTACTCACCTATGCTGAAGTACTCGTCCTCCAGCAGGGCGGTGACCTCCGTCTCCAGCGGTATGGGGTCGCACAGCAGGATATCTTTTCCCGCCACCTCGCACTCGTAGCCGTCGTCGAACCGCAGGCGGAACCTCCCCTCGCCGGCGTCTTTGATGATGCGGCCCGAGTAGAAGTAGCCGTTGGACGACCACTTGGCCACCACGCGCAGGCCGACGAAGCTGCTCCCGGCCGAGCTCGCCTCCTCCGGCGACGACCTGAGGGAGTCGGAGTGGCTGGGGAGCTCGGCGTCTGTGGGGCTGATGGGGAGGCGCGGGGGGAGCATGCGGGTGTAGGGCTCGTCCTCTGAGGAGGACTGTGGCTGGCCGTGAGCACTGAGCCGATGCAGTGAGCCAAGACCACCTCCCCTTAGAGAGAGAAACAGTCTGTTCAGGCAACGTCACATTCAAAGACTTCCTGTTGCACAAATTCACTTTTTCCTCAACGTCTACTCGTGTATTGTTAAAAACAAAGACATCTTTAGCTACAGCTAGAGGAAGATTAGTGAAAAGAGGAAAGGTAAAGTGTTAGAGACGGTGTGGGTGGTGTGGGTTCATGCAGTCTGCTGCCTCGTCCGTGCTTTCTTTAAGTGTGTGGCGAGCCTCAGAGAGGACTCACCTGGACAGTGAGGAGCGGGACGGGGGTCGGCCCCTTCTCGCCCTTCCTCTGGGGTTCAGCGGGACGAAGGCCCGGGACCCCAGGGTGCCGTGGCCTCTGCCCATTGTGACAACTGACCCTGCCCTGTGACCCCTGTGACCCCTCTGTTGATGCCCGCCTCCCCTCCTGGGACTGCAGACACACAGAGGGGGACGAATGGAGCCGGTCAGGTTTGCACAGGCACTCGTCTGGGGTAAAATCAAAAGCCACCCCTGCACAAAACGAGGGGTGTCTCTTGACCCCAGATTCATGCCTGTGAGCAACGTGAACCTGAAGCAGGCAGGCAGGGATCAGTGAATCACTGAGAGGTTAGAGTGTCAGAAAGTCAAAGAAGGCGAAAGAGCGACACAGGAATCAGCATGCAGCCAGTACAGACAGATAAAGCAGAGAGACTTCATCAGGTCCTCAAGTTAACTTTAGCGACACAGTTTCATCTGCTATACATTTTTTTTACACGGTTTCTGATAACCACCGTGTCACCCGTCATCACTCAGAGGTCAGATCGAGGCGTAGAAGCTTCAGCGGTGGAGGTCACGGACACAGAAATGTGACGTATAAACTGTGAGTTCACAGTCGTGAATCTGTGCAGACTTTTATGCATCCGGTTGTCTGCGTTCCATTGCAGCTTTGTGGCCAACACATCGATCCCCATCGAGGCTACACTTATCGCCTTGTGACGTACACAGACGCAGCTATGGTTCAAACTCTCTGTCCTCCTAACATTTGTCTGAAAACTTACATCTCACCATTAGCTCCGTAGGACATAAAGGCACCTTCACGTAATGATAACAAGCAGCAATCAGTCAGTCAGAGGGTCAGTGAGCGTGCTAATGATCGTCCTTCCATAAATAAACCACTCAGAATCCCACCAGGCAGCTAGACAATGATTAAACTGATCCGAACGACCTCTTTGGACAAATATATACGATCAGAACAAGCTAAAGTTAGTTTAATTGTCACTGAATTGATTGATAAAGCCTGCGGACACCCTGTCTGTCGACAGAACTGCAGAGAAAGTGAGAGTTTGCGTCGCAGCGTTCGGGTGGAGGCAGTACCTGATGGATTTGGCCCCTCGGCTGTGTGGCATGATGAAGTCCGGCCTTGTGAGGCCGACGCTGCTGCTGGTGGTTCCTCCGGAGCTGTGCTGCAGGCTGGAGGCCTTGGACGACAGAGAGCTGATGTCAGCCAGGTCGCCGGAGGTCACGGAGCTGCCCGTGCGGCACGGGGAGATGTCGCTGTCCAGCACCTGGCAGTCCACCACCGGCTCCTCGCTCTCCTGTCAGAAAAAGAGCAGCGAGAGGTTAATATGTTTAATAACTCTTCACGTCAAAAGACCAGAGCGACGCAACGTCCGTCTGTCACCTCGGAAACTTTGCGCTCCACCTCTTTGCCGTCCTCATAGTACACGTCTGTGATGATCCGCGTGATGGTGGTCCGCACCTCCTGGATGGTGCGCACGTGTCTGCGGTGGGAGGGGCCCGCGTTTCTTCTAAAGGACGGAGACTCTCGTTCACCCTTTAAAAGACAAAAAAAATCACACGAGTGTCGGCTGGACAATATTCACAGACGCGAGCGTAATTTTCCGTCTCCACATCACACCTAAAATCTCCGTACCCTGCCAGCTGGGGAGCGCAGCCCCGGTGCATCGAAGCTTGTCTGCTGGGAGACTGTCCGCTGACGGAGCTGAGACAGACAGGACAGAGTGATCAACACCTCCGTGACATGTCGTCAGACACCTCTACAGCTCATGCACTTAAGTTAAAGTGTTTGAGCGTGTGGGAAACATGTTCACTGTATTAAATCATAAAATGACCATGCTGTGTCATCAGAGATTACGGAAACATGCTCAACAGAAATGCCAACGTCGAGGTGACCAAAAATATCTCTAGAATCAGCTGTTTTTTTAATCTCACGGATGCTGTAAGATTCTGTTTGCCTGCGAGAGAAATCGAGCTCGACCTGGACACAGACGCTGGTTCATGAGATAAAACAAGGTGCGCTTGTTTCGCCCTCGTGGAGGTTCGGTGTCATGAGCTTCGAGTCTGTGCAGGAGGGGGGGCGGGGGGCTGCAGTACCTATTTTTAACCACTAGATGTCACTGTTACGAGCAAAGTTACATATTGTTCATTAAATTAACTAAATATATTTAAGACTCTTCAATTAAATCAAATCATAAAATAAAACTGTGATATATAAGTAGATCTAGCACTCAAAATAGTTGCATGCATGTATGCAGCTGAACATATACTCAGCATTGATCTTGAGGCGAGCACCAGTCCTGTCCAGTCAGTGACTCACCTTGTTGGACGGACTGGAGGTGATGCTGTTGTCGAAGGTCTGCTGGGAAGCTCTCTGTCTGCCGTCCGTCGTCCTGATTGGGGTGGGCGGCTCCGGAGCCCCGGGCGGTCCTCGCCTGTCCTCGGACAGCTCGGCGGGGCCGGGGGCGTCCTTCGGGGTGCTCTGCGGTGCTGCCGACGCTTCTTGTTGCGAGGGTTCTGATTGGCTGCTGGGGAGGCTGTTGCATCCGAGTGAGGACGCCTGGGAGCTCCTCTGCGGAGAGGCGAACAGCTCGCCTCTGCAAAGTACGGTAAGAGGTACAAAACGTGAGTAGCAGCAGCCATGTGGCTTCATCACGCCGCACCTTTGATTTATTATCATTACTTACTGCAGAATCAGGCAGATAAGAGAGAGAATTCAACTGCGGAAGACATTTTATGAAACGACCTCGCTTTGTCAGAGCGGGAGGACAAAAACTACACCTCGCTGCTCCTCGTGTCCCCGGAGAGTACGCAAAAAATAACCATCCATCCCACTGCCAGACTAAAAAAGTAGGTCTCTCTCTCGCTCCCGCTCTCTTTCCCACGCACACACACACACACAGAGCAGTCGCCAAAGTCCTATTTCTGTCTACTAAAATACATTACAACAGGGGAGAGCTATTCATACTTCCCCGGGTCAAACGGACATGCGAGGCTCCTGCAGGTCAGACGGAGGCGACCTCGGCAGAACACGTACGTAACGTGAAGAAAAGTGAGAGCTGCTCAGATAGAATGAAGCCTGTGACCGGGTGCTCACCGAGTTAAACATGAAGGCTTTACAAATCTCCACTGCAAAGCTGCCAAAAGTAGAACACGGGGAGGCTTCCCCACCCCCACGGGTACCTCGATGTCCGTTATATATTGCATTCAGTCTCGCAGGACCGGGCGTCTTCAGTTTAAATATATACACACACACACACACGCGGCTAAAATGTAAGCCGGGAACAAAGTTTAAAATGTGTACAACGCCTCGTTGGAATGTGAGCCACTTTTCTGCAGGTTTGTGGTCAACCACTGTCAGAATCACGTGCTCACGTGCTCGCTTACCTGACAGGTGCGGCGTCCTCCTCTGCATCCTGCTGTCTGTGCACCTGCCTGACGCGACTGAACACCGACGGGCTGCTGGGACACGAAACATCGCTGTTACGTTCACATTTTTTTACAACCAGCGTTTAAAACCAAAGCAAAGCTGTTAAATGACTCATTGATCCCGCTAACGGGATCCACATCACCAAGGAGATGTTAAAACTGATTTAAAAGCCTTTTAAATCAGAAGAACTCCGACTCTTAGACTCTTACGAGCCTCACAGTATCAGATCTCGTCTGAACTCGAGAGTCAGACGCTCTGTTTGTCGCCCACGCTGTCGAGCTATAGCTGTGAAGGAGAGCAGCGCCGCAACGCTGGCGAGCTGAGAGAGGATCCATTAAATATTTATTCATTTTAAAAAAAATCACTTTATCTTTTTAGCCTGGCTGTTATTTAAAGGTGCCTCGTCATTCACTGCTGAACTTTCAGGTCTCGATCATCCTCTTTTCTTTCACCTTATAGGTTTTAATTTGCTTTTATACATTTTATTAGTCTTATTGCTGCAGTTTTTACTGCATGTCTTCATGAAAGGTGCTATATGAATAAATAAAGTTTGAGTTTTATCGGGCCTGATACAGACCTTTTGTCTTGTTGAGCAGCCGTGGGTTAGGTTACCTAAAGCTGGCTGATACATCAGATTCACGACTTCAAAACACGCCTCCCACCACTAGAACTGGTATATTTTCCATCAGTTGGACCGTGTCTATAATTCTGACTGTTAAGTCATCAGTTGAGGCTGAAGAAACAGCCACTGAAGAACGTCCTCGAGCTCCTGTTTACTGTGTGAATGAATTCAGTTAATGTACATGAAGAGAGAGTTTCAGGTCACCTGGTTACAGCCTTGGCAACAGTGCTCGCCTTGACCCCAGACCCGTCTTCTTCTGACAGAGTTGGCTCTAGAGATAAGAAATGAATGATGAGTGCATGCAGCGTCGCCGTCGGTTACCATCTCATAACTCCACACATACGCCCAGGTTATGAACGGGAGGAGCAGTTCTTACTCTGCAGGCTGAAGCGCTCCGAGCTGCCCTCCTCCACGGGGGTCACCAGCTTCATCCTCAAGCTCAGCTTCCCGTCGCCCTTTTCCGTCGTGTCGTCGCCGCTGCTGTCGCCCAGCACGATGTCGCTGGCTGCCATCGCCACGTCGGCGGTGACGTCGCCCACCACGCCTGACTTTTCAGAGAAGGAAGTGATCTCTGAATAAAAGAAGAAGAAGAAGAAGAAGAAGCTCGTCATCAGACCGTCACTGACATTCAGTGGGGAAGTTTATGTGCAGCGCCGGCGCTTGAACCCACCGATGGGAGTGCTGTGTCTCAGCGTCTGCTTCAGCTGGTTGATCAGAGGCGGCGTGGCGCCGACAGCAGGACCGATCAGCTCGCCTTCTTTAGGAAGAGTGAAGTGGAAGGAAATCTCTGTAGCACAAAGACAAACTGCGATCAGACCAGAGCGAACACTTCCTGATAAATCCAGAAATCCTCGAGTCAACGGAGACGAAGGATGTCTAACTCCTCTGACACTCGACTACCAGCTCTCAGCTACAGCCTCCACCTCTAATAAGCTTTACAGAACATGTCAGGGGTTTGGACGTAACAGGAAGAAAGAAATCCTTGTTCAATCCCGGTTATACGTGAGAAAAACACAAACATATGACGGGGCACTGATCCATAACTCCATTTATTACAACCTAAAGTCTCATTTTAATAGTTTTTGCCACCATTTCTATCTGTAATCATCAGAAATGAGGTAGAGTGCTTGCCCACGTACAGAGGCTCAGTCCTTTCCTCAGCGGCCGACTTGTGGCCCCTCGCTGCATTAACTTTTACCTCCAGAGTGATTAGAGGTTCCCTAAGTTAAATGTCATCACAACGGAAAGAAACAGATTTTAATAATCCAGATTGATCTTTAACGGACGGCTCTGGATGACAGAATTCGATGTGGTGTACACGGTTGCGCCCGACCTGCCTGACAACGCTGATAATGTTTATTTAAAGACTAAAACGAGAGGGGCGGCGCTGTTAACGCCGTGTTTGTGCTTTCAGGCAGTCAAATTAATGTTCCGCTTCAGTGCTTCCCGGCCCAGTTTTGCGCTTGTGACATAATGAAGCGTTTTTCTTCTCGAGTCCCCTCGTTACGTCTGCGCGCTTGTTCGTTCGAAGAGTCGAAACGGATTTGTGAAAGTCGCTTTTCGAGGCCTGAAAGTGCACAACTACCTGTTCTCTACCTCTGTCATCATCTCAGGATCCACTGTCACTCTTTGCTGACTGTATCAGTGCTCAGCTTACCTCCCGAGCTGTCGCTCAGGCTCTTGTCTTTGAGCCCCTCTGGTTCAGCTGCCGCCCTCTCAGTCTGGGAGAGTCTATCGTGAGGCGAGGCGACGTGCACCTTCTTGGCCTGAGCCTGGGTCTCGTGCCCGTTAGTGGAGACGGACACTTTGCCGCCTCTGATTGGCTGAGAGCTGGCGGTCTTTGGCTGCGGCGTCACGTCTTTGTGAAGAATCTGAGAGTCTCTCTCGCTGTCTGTGACGACGATGACGCTGTCCTCGCCTCGGCCTTCCTCCTCCTCGTCCTCCTCCATTGGCTCAGGAGACAACAGCTGGCTCTGGGAGAGAACCAGAGCCATTCCTGACGCCCCACCTCCCGCTGTGCTCTCCTCCTCCATCACCACCTCCTCCTCTTCTGCTTCCTGCTCGCGCTCATCCATCGTGTCTTTGCCTGTTTGACTGTTACTCACAGATCCACATTTCTGCGACGATGACTCCACGCTCTGGCTCTTTGCAGTATCTCCTTCTCTCGAGTCTACAGAACTCTTCACCACATCCACGACAGACGTCTGACAGATCATAGACTGAGAGGGCAAACTGCAGGGTGTAGTGTCTGAAGGAGTCTCCTGCACGCAGCTGTTCACAGTCAGATCAGATGAATCCAACTTCGGTTGAGAGCAGGAAACCACATCAGCAGGGCTCGCCTCTTTGCTGTCGCTCTTTACATTCACGCTTTGTACATTCAGACTAGTCTTTTTGTGCACCGTCTGTGACTCGTTCTTGACACATTCGCTGCGATGCTTCTGTGATTCGGCGGAGGCGGAGGCGGAGGCGGAGGCTTTGGAGCTGGTGGCAGTCTGTGACTCTGCGGGGACACCGTTCCTCTCGCCGGTCTGATCGCAGCGTGAGATCGCAGCGGAGTCGCTGGTGTCGACGCCGGGCGGCTCTTCCAGGTCTTCTATCTGCGTGGCCTGGCTGTCCTCCTCGGGATGCTGCGAGGTCTGCTGAGCGTCTGGACTTCTGCTCTCCGTGGTCTCGGAGAGCTGCAAGCGAGGGAGCCGAGTCCGGATGCTGAGACTGCGACTCCGCCGTCTTCTTAGCGGACTGCTGCGGCGCCTCCTGGCTCTGCGTTGGGACGAACACGTCCTGAGAAAACAGAAAACACACGTGGAACATCATGAACTGAGGATTATTTTCATTATCGATATATAATTAACTGATTAGACACTAAAACATGTTATAAAACAGTGAAAACAGATCTGAAATTTACATAAATCAGAGAAGCAGAAAAACAAACGTGCGCGTTCAGCATTTTCGATCTGTTGCATCCATGTCAGATCTGCAGCACGAAGTCAATTAAGGAACTCGTCGACTGACAGATGGTGGATAAAAATCTATTCATCAGCAGAAGTGCCAGACTCTGATTCCAGCTCTCTGTTTGCGTCACCGTTACCTCCAGCTGCAACGACTAGTCGATTAATCGCCAGCTGTTTTCATGTTTTTGATTCGCTTTGAGTCATTACTATCGATTCTCAAATTCAGCTTCTCACGTGTGCGCGCAGACAGGATCAGGCCGCAGGGTTGTGCAGCTTCATTCGATGTCGGTGCTCGCTCGCTCTCATTCACTGTCTATGTCTCTCGACCGCTGCTGTCACTCTCTCTCAAACTATCAGACACAAACCAAATTAAACTTCTTCATGCCGCAACACAACAGGTAGAGTATCGAGGTTCAGACACTTCAGGCTGGCTGCGGAGGTTTGACCGATTCGAGCGTCTGACGTTGGATCTCGCTCAACTTCTCCGCCGCGGGACGCTGTGGCGCAGACCGCCGCGGCCAAAACGATCCCCATTCAAACGACGGAAAAAACCTGCCGCCTGTCTGAGTGTATGTGTAATGTATTTGCTTTGGTGGACGAAACAAGACATTCGAGGATGTCACCAAACAGTAAACAACATTTTAAAAGGTCCAAAACGAATTGATTAATCAAGAAAATGATCAACAGATTAATAATAATAATGAAAACAGTCGTTAGTTGCAGCCTTATTGTTAGCTGGGTGTCTGAGTTTTCAAGCGTCAGTCTGTCGAAACAAGATATTTAAAGATGTCCACCTGGATTCGGTGAAGCTGTGATGGGCAGTTTTTACTTAACAAATAACTGACTCGTTTAAAATTCAGCAGTCATGAAATCAATCATGGAAAAAACTGTGTGTCAAGAAGAAAAGTACATACGTGAGAGAACTCTGGCTGCGAGGGGAAAGAGAGCGTTCGCTCTAACACAAAACCAGGGGAATTCTGGGATACTGGCGTAGAAGCTGATGGGTGTGGCTTAGAGGCGGCGGCCTCCGTGTCCATCGGCTCTTCCTTTTCCCCCGCTCGGTCCTCTGGGGGCAGTGAAGTGTCCATCGGTTCATCAGCAGCTGACAAAGCAAACGAATGTTAGCTCCATTTACCAGCTGTCCTCTCAATTTAAATCCAGTCATTAAAGTAGATGAAGTCATTTACCGTGCTCGCTCTCTGCTTCAGTGGGCGAGCTGGGGATGATTAAAGGGGTGTGGGAGAAGTTGTCAGGGGTGGGGGCGACAAAGTCAACAGATCTCCTGGAAAAAGAAGAAAAGAAAAAAGAGGCAAAGGTTATTTTGAAGTTTTCCAGCTTCTGTGTGGACTCTATATACGACAGCACTCCTGTGACTCACTGGGACAGACTCTGCTGAACCAGTGTACCCTGTCCAGACAGGTGCAGCAGTCGCAGGGTGTGGGCCGGCGTCGGGGTGAGGTGACCCTGCTGCTCCGGCTCGGACACAGTGCTGTCTACCGCAGCACCTGAAAGTGGAACAAAAGAATCAAATGACAGAAGCAGAAAGTCCAGCTTTCGATGTTCAGTTCAGATCTGACGTGACTGTTTACCGGACTGTAAAAAGAAGCATGCATCTCTTAAAAACAGAGACAGTGTAAAGCTTTGCAGAGTTTTGAATTTGCTTTTCTGTCATCTAGGAGCCATCAGTTACATACGGCATGAAAACGAGCCTGCAGAGACGTGAAACGTGTTTTATTTTTGTCCAAATCTGGTTGTTTTCTGTATAAAGTGAGCTGAATCAACACACAGTCGATAAGAGACAAAGAATATATCCACACACACACACACGGGTTCAGGTAACTTTTATAAATAAGAGGAATGTCAGTGCAGATCAACTTGTTTTGCTTCCTTGAGGTCCTGGAAATCCTGGAAGGGTGTGCAGTACCCACATAGATTTAGATTTATTTACCCGTCTTGTCAGCATCAAACATGTCCTCCTGCGAGGACAGGATCTCGCAGTCCCGCTGGTCCCGCTCAGCAGAGGCCTGGGGGCCCTGCGAGTGCAGCAGAGCCTGGACGCTCAGCTGCCTGACCGACTGACCCGGAGACTCCGACGAGCTGCTGGAGCTCACCTCCGATCTGGAGGAGGAAAGAAAACAAACACGGCTCAGAGCGGCGATAGCACGTCGACCCTAATGAGTGAAGAAGGTAAGTCGGCACGCGGAGCTGTACCTCACTGCTTTGTTGTCCGGACTCTGTGAAGTCCTGGGGCCGGTGTTCTGCTCTGATGGGGATGAAAAGAAGGTGTGAAGTTAGATTGACTCTTTAAACTATGTGATGTCGGTACGAACGCTCTGATCAGCTTAGCTTCTCCGAGCCTCTGCTGGAAGGATCGTGCGTCGTCTCACAAGTAAGATCAGGTGACTTTGACGGCTACAGCTATCATCTGAAATAATACTGAAGTAGACGTCCACGTGTGAATGTTTTCTGATTTCTTTAGTGGGCTGTGGGTGAAACAAAACATCTGAGGGCATCACCTCGAGTTCTGGGAACGACCGCAGCGATCAACATTCTTCGAGAAAAAAAAAAATGGTTGACAGATTAATCAGGATGAAAATAATCGTCCACATGGCAGCCAACATTTAAACTCTTCAGCGCTGTCAGCAGCAGGCGGGAGCCGCGCCTGAAGCCGCGCAGAGCGCTGTTCACACGTTTATGTGAAGTTTATTAACGTGTCACGAGGCCACGTTACCCCAAATTCTCCTGACAAGTGTCCAAGAGCGAAGCACAGAGGAACGGTTATCAAAAAAGAGGCCTGTCTTCATTGATTCGAAGTGCTCGGCTGCTCGAGCAAACCATTCGCCGGCTAACGTAAACCTTGGCTGAGATTCAAATTGAATTTCCCCGGTCCTTCTTAAATGTGGAAATTCGAGACGTGCAGGTTCTCCGTATCGATTCGAAGGAGATCAGAGGCCAAAGTAAGAATGAAATACAAATAAAGCATCTATAAATAAAGAAGTCTTTGTACCTAACTTGCTGCGTCTCTCGCTGTCCGGCTGAGGCACGGTGTCTTCTTCCTCCTGACTGTTCTGCGCTTCGCCGCACAGATCCTGACTCTGAGAGAGCTCGAATAAACCGAACTGAGAGGCTCCCTCTGAAACACACGCACACATACGAGAGTCATCACACCTTTTAAAAGTGTCGAGGGTTGTCGTGTGCGCAGAGCTCCTTACCTTCGGACTGAACGCAGTGTGTCGTAGAATCCGCTCCAGACTCCATGTCGGCGTCCTCTGGCGCGCACCTGGAAGAACAGACGACAGGAATAAAACCACGACGTCTCCGTCTGATTCATACAAACGTCTCGTCTGCACGTACTTCTTCTTGTTCGTGGGAGGGCAGACGTTTAAAACTTGACTCTCCTCCTGGAATTCTGAGCTGGGGTTGGCCGCCGCGAGAATCCCTGAATGAAGAAAAGAGTTTGTTATCTTCTACTCAGGAC
The DNA here is from genome assembly GCA_036365135.1 of Miichthys miiuy. Taxonomy (NCBI): domain Eukaryota; kingdom Metazoa; phylum Chordata; class Actinopteri; family Sciaenidae; genus Miichthys; species Miichthys miiuy. Next base: position 28,560,825 of record CM071603.1, read on the forward strand.
GTCCTGTAGCTGCCGTACACGTGCTGTTAGAAAGAAACAACACTGACCGGGTTCAGCCTGGTTGTTGATCTGGGAGCTCTCTGATTGGCTGTCGGTCTGTGAGCATCTGCTTCCAAGTGGGGAGGATATCAGCTCCTAGAAAAAGGACAAGCCTTCACTAGCACGTCTCTGCTGCCCTGCTTCCTCTCAGGCACGAGGGGAGACATTTCCCTCACAGATCGGATATGGCTGCAGGTCATGACCATCTGGGGTGAGCGCTGTCACCTCGGGCCTCTCTCTCTCTCTCTCTGTGTGTGTGTGTGGAATAAATGTTCTTCTCCATGTATGCATGAATTTTAGAGTGCAGCTATCCACAAACACGTTAGGTCAGGTGACTAAGTGGGATCTGCCTCTGGGTGTAGATGATGTGAACAGACGTGTGTCAGGCTTGTGACAGACTGCAGAAAGTATCTGTCTGACAGCCACCAACATCCACCAGGATCAACTTATTTTAGAATAACTGGATAAAGACGGACAGGATTAAAACAAGTTACAAGTATCTCCATCTAATAATGAAGTAAAATCTGATTATACAATAACTTATCAGCATTTATAAACCCATTATATGATATATAACAATATAATAACATATTTTCTGCCATAAACTTTCACTTAGGTCACATTTGGCTGCAGTATTTCTACCTGTACTGCAGTATTTGAACTTGTACTGCAGTATTTCTACTCAGATAAAGGATCTGATCACCTCCCCCTCCACAGCTGGACCGTCCAGTTGTTTGTCTTCTGATGTGCCCTACCTACACACAGCCTCAGCCGTGCTAACCCTACACCATCATGGCTCCAACACAAACTATACATCCAGTCCAGGTCGGTTCGCAGCTTACCAGAACCGGGCTGCGGGCTGTGGGCTGCAGGCTGGACAGTCTGCGGGCCAGCAGAGCTCGGTAGCTGCTCTCGGGATCGTCCTCCAGGGCGACGCTGTCCGGCTGGGAGTCCTCCACGATCAGACACGGGTTCTCGGGCTGCGGCAGGCTGGAGTCCAGTTCACTTCCGCCGGGATCCATGAGGTCAGGCCGAAGAGGACAGGACACGGCGGGGATGTTGTTGAGCTAAGAGCCGGGCAGCAGTGAGACAACGAAGGCAGGCATATGAGGCTACAGCCGGGTATTGTTACAGGAGACTAGCCGCGGCTAGAATGCTAACGCTCCGCCCAACAACAACGCGTGAGGTCGGTCACTGCCCCCACTGAAGCGTCGGCGTGCTCCGGAGAACTCATCAACTCCTGGACTTATCAGAGTATTAATTAATTATCTTCATTTATCGAGCTAACGTGTGTTTTCTCCAGGAAAACACACACACACACACACACTTCAGCTCAGCTCTGCTACTCGCGGCAAAACTCGCACGGAGCGATCTCATTGGTTGGTTGGCGCGATGACGTCACGGGGGCGCTGATTAGTTTTATGGTTGCAGGATTTTTATTTTTAAATACTTATTTTTATTTAATGGGTGCATGTTTTCCTTTATAATTACAGCCAAATGTTACTTTTTAAATGTTTAATTACTTATTGATTTATTATCTATCATATTCGGCACATTTTAAATAAGTTAAAATAACTTCCTGGTGACAGGGATGTCCAAAGTACGGCCCGCGGTCAGATTTCATGCGGCCCTCAGCTTCATTTTTATAATATATTATTTATGGCCTGCTAGGATTGTCAGACACTGTACGGCTGGAAGATTTGTCTTTTTTTAGTCGACATAACGAAGCATTTGAACCTCTAAGGACATAACTGCTGCTGTTATATATCTGCAGATGTCACAGACACTAAATATGACTTTCTGAATGATTTTGTTAAAGAGAAGAGACAGAGTGACACGTGTTAAACTTCAATGTTAACAGACTTTGCATCACTCATAATAAGTCATGTTTAAAATGAACATGAGGTTCAGATTTGTATCAACTTCATGCAAGTTTAACGTGTTCATACAATTTATTCTTTGTTATCTGACTCCAGATGTGAAAGAAAGGAAGAACTGGTCTTTAGATTTGGTGACATTGTTATTTTTATAAAAAAATGTATGTAACTTTCATTGTCTTTCATTTTTAAATGTTATTACTGGCCCCCGGGCATCTTCACATTGTCAAACCTGGCCCTCTTTGAAAGAAGTCTGGCCACCGCTGCTCTGCATGGTTATATTTGTCTCCCTTCTCCTTTTGTAATCGGATAGTGAAAGTAATTTTCTCCATAACGCAGATAAGAGTTGATTATGCTGATCAGAAGGGTGACGGTAGGCGTTGTTCCTCTGGAGCCAGCGTTTTGTAATTGTCTTTTCACTGGCAGCCAAAATGATCTTCAAGAAGTATGAGTCACTCTTATTGACATCTTTAGGATAGGACCGAGGTACACTGAGGTTAAAAGAGACCAGTCGATCCATTTTACTTTCCAAAAGGACACAATATAAAGGGCACGACCAGAAAATGTGGGCATGTGTCTGCTGAGACCGATCCACAGGAGCGCTGAGGCCCACTGAATCTGGACTTTTGATTAGGGGTGATAAAAACGAGTTTCTGACAGAAATCTCTCCAAAATAAAGAGTTAGTTTGATTATTTATTAACTTATTATCTATCATATTCTGACTATTAGATAGATAGATAGATAGATAGATAGATAGATAGATAGATAGATAGATAGATAGATAGATAGATAGATAGATAGATAGATAGATAGATAGATAGATAGATAGATAGATAGATAGATATTTACAGTATTAATACCCTCTTGAACATTGAATATTTCCTCATATTTCTGCTTCAAGGTTTCACTTTAGTTGTAATATGGATTTTTTTTCTCCACTCTGTAATGATAAATCTTGTGAAAGAGAGAAATCTGGGCCATTGCGTCCCACATTGGGATCTCGGAGACCTTCAGAGGTCCTTGAGGGGCTTTCAGGGACTCCAGTAAAAATGAGATATAGGTTAACAGCTAACACTCGCTGAGTTTGTCTACGTGTCTTTTTCAAAGATTTCTCTCTCCCTCCTGTCACCTCCACTCCTCCTGCTATATGATTTTTATAGTTTAAGCATCAGTAAGGCAACTTTTAAAGCAGGGGAGCGCAGCCTGACTGCATGGGGGGGGTGTGCAGTGAACAGCAAACACTTCATTGCCAGTTCACAGCAGCTCTATCTGCTCTACCCATCCATCACAGTTCACCTTCTTCTTCCCTTGTAGAAAGTGCGATGATAAAGTGTTCACAACAGATCTAAAGCTCTCTGCTCCCGAGTGTGACTGCTGTGATTTTTCAGACATTAAAATTAGAAACAAGCGCAGGTTAGCTCAGACGCATTTCCTAATGAGCTTTTAATAGTGCGACGCTCACAGTTTTAGAGGATTAACAGCCAACCCCCTTTCAGATATTAACATCACTTTGTCATCCTCGTTTGACAGCCTCAGTTTCCATGGAGACACCACATTTCCTGTAACACCGCAGTCTCATTGGCAGAGAAAAGGAATAAAGCAGCAATCATCATTGGACTTGATGATCGAGGCTGCTCTCAAGAGTCACGCTGGATTATCTCCTCGCCTCATCTTCTTCGAGAGCCCGAGTAAAAGTCATCACAAGCACAACTGCTTACCTACGAGTGCATGTTTAGAAGAAGGGCTTCTGAAGGATGCTTTAGGTGTCAAATGACATCCGGGTTGAGGAATACAGCCACAGTGATGACCACAACACACTGGGCTGAATGTGAATTCACTACAGACAGACTGTAACTTCATTCAGCAGCATTTTACTGTTTTTTTTTGGGAGGTAGAGCTTGCTCGAATGATTCCAGCTCACCCCGGTGCAGCCTGTTTTTTGTGTTTTAAGCCTCTCTGGCTTAGTCAAGGTGTATCCTACCAGATAGCAGCTATATGGGGCCTGCATGACCACAGCTTTGGTTTAGCCAGCAGCAGCATCAGCACCACCACCAGCAGCAGCAGGGACAGCCTATAACTGACATTAATATGAGAGCGCAGAGATGGAGACATCCAGGCTGGGAACAATGCAATAACGACTACCTGATATGCAACACACCACTCAAGGCAACAAAAGATTGAGCATACACTGCTTCATTGGATGCAGGTGAGCATCAGCCTCCTGCAGCCGACCTTACCGGCTGCTGGCACCGCAAAGTTAAGCGTTACGTCGTCATTTCTGCAGGTCGGGCTGACACCCACATTAAGAAATGCGCAGCCACTACACCCCCCCCCCAAAAAATGTCTAATCTTAGCCACCTCTGCCGGAGCTGACAGACACTGAAACACACCCTGGAAGCATCATGCTGCTGCTGCTAACGCGTCCTCATCTCATCACTATTGTACTGTTAATTCATCCGCAATGCAACCCCCACCACCACCACCCCAAAAAAAAAAAACCTTACCTTAGAAATCAATACGTCAGCTGTTGGGTTCTCCAATTTGTTTCACTGTCCCGTTCGTTGCAATAATAACGCGTCCAACATCGCTCAGTCCTTGCTTGCCTCTGTTTTGCTGAGAGTCGGGGTGTGGAATACACACGCATGGCACGTAAAGATGCAAAGGCATTTTTTAATGTTGATCCCATGCTCATTTCCTCCGGAGTCACACACACACGCACGCACACACACAGATGATGATGATCAGGATTAGATTCAATTAAATTAAATTTTTTATTATTATTATTTGGACACCAAAGTTCACTTTAAAACAACTTTAAATAAAGCAGATGAAATGAGATTTAAAGTGATTTTTAATGTTTAAATGTGACAGAATGGAAATGTGTGTCCATTGTTGCATTTTGGATCATTCAGTTCTGTCAAATCCATGTCAATACTATTACTAATGTGGTTATAAATGTGTTATTCTGTGGTTAAATGTAAAAGTGCTTCCCTTTCTGTTGTTTTGTAGCATGGAGATGTGACTGAGGGAGACAAAGAAATGGATGGAAAAAGTATTTTCTTATCATCTGTGGTTGGACTCCAACAAACGGATGACTTTAATATTAAACATTATAGTTTGTAATCCAAGATCTCAAGACAAAGAGTTCATTTTGTAAGTCAGCAGCATCTTAATATAAATATTTCTTTTTATTCCAACCATCAACTATTTCTTAAAATGTGCCGGTTCAAGACGTGGATTCACTTTTAATGCAACCTTTATCACATTTATCTGATTTAGTTTGTGGTGCTGTTAGATTACATTGTGCACCCCGTGTGTATCAGTGATGGTACACTCCAAATAACAGATCTCAGTCTCAGCACCACAAACTACAGCCTCGATGAACGATCATACAGTTTGTAATTCAAGATCTAATAAAAGAAAACCTGAGTTTCTGTCACACGCTTACATTCAGCTGCAGCAGTTAAAAGTTTTGATCTGTTCATGTGAATTTTGTGTGTGCAAATACAACATGTGCAAAGACTCTAAAGGAAACCTGATGTTTTTATGTCTGTCCGTCTCATGTTCAGTTTTTGGTTGTTTTGTATCTACAGTTTAATTTCTCCTTCATATGCTTTAACAACTAAAAATGTTCCTTTCAAGTTTCTTTTTAAAAAATAAATTGATGTAGTCTTGTAGCTCACTTTTCTCCCAGCAGAGGCCAGCAGACACTCTGGAGTGTCACAGACCGGAGTGCTGACTCACTCCTGGTAACACACATCTTCCTGTGGAGAGATTTAAACAGAGAGGAGCCAAATTAAAGCCCTCGTAGTGATCCATCACCTCCACAGGAGATGTCACACCGGCAGCACCACAGCCTCTGTTCTGGAACACACACACACACACACACATATAAAGAGAAACCAGCAGTGACACGGACAGAGGAGCATTAAACCCAGAGTGATGCTTAAAAATATGACTTTACATGGTGTCGATTAGCTCAGTTGGTAGAGCATCTGCTCCATGTACGAAGGCTCAGCAGCGGCCCAGGGTTCAAATCTGACATGTGGCGCTTTGCTGCATGTCGTTCCCCATCTCTCTCTCCCCACAAGACTTTACAACAAGATCCAAAGAAAACCTAATGTAGTCCTGAAATATATCCCCCTTCATCGAGGTTATAATGTTAAGTTTGGGTTGAAACTAATAATCATTTGCACTGCAGATTACACTCATTAATAAACAATCACCGTGAACACTATAAAGCAACTAACACACCCCCAGGACAAAACAGCAGAACAACAAGCAAAGACAATGTAATCGACATATAAATAGCAGTGTAACTATGCCAACATGCTCTGAGGTCATGAAAGTTGAAAGAAAAAGCAGCATTCAGTGTGTTACACGGTGTTTTAAAACCATTTTATTTAAGTCAGTCACTCAGATTTGTATTCCACTGCACAGAAATGTGTACTTAATCTTGTAAAGTAGCTATGATTGTCTCTAATTAGTGAGAAATAATTAAGTTAATTAAGTATTTCAGTTCAAGTATCAATCATCTAATATCTATTTTTTCTGTAAATGAGTAACACATGCATGTAAAAGTCTTTTTTTTTCCAACCAGTTAAACTTTTTAAAATGTGCTCGTCGAAGATGTTTACATGGATGAACTTTTAATATAACCCTTATAACTTACTGACAGGCGTTCCTATCATTTTGTTTGGACAGTAATGAAGCTCTGTGGCACAAAGAAAGAAGATGTATCTACTTCTGACTGCACAGATATCGCTGATTTTGGCCTTATTATTGGCTGCAACATAAAATATCACCAAACGTATCCTTTAAATATTGCTATATGTATTATATTAATACAAACTGTATATTCCACATACAATATACGGTGTTAACTTTGCTTTAAAGCAAGTGTTTTGACCCAGGGAGCCATTCTTATGGTGTTACCCAGTACAACACCCAAAGATAAGGCTTGTTTTGATCCAGTAGCAGGACCAGGGTCAAGTTTTAGTGTGCAGTTGTCATGAGTTGCACCACCCCCATCATGTGTTGTCCACATAATACCAAGTTGTAACTTTTGTGTTGCAGAATGAGCTTCATTCAAACGTCTCACGAAGCCTAAAATAACATTTTTCCGATGCAGGAGGTGAGTCTTTGTTGCCAGTGTTGCTCTCTGCACAACTGAAGCCTTGTTTTGCTCATGACGGGAACAAAGAAGTGTCAGTTTAGTAACCAAAGCACATTGCCTGGTACTTGCAGTGACACTGATATAAACAGAAGCTTTGTGTGTCACCAATGTCTCATTTTCAGCCCCTTTTGTCTGGCAGAGTTTAACAAAAAAAGGAGCAGCACGAGGGATACTGTAAGCGTCACTGATTACACTCAATAACTCAGATGATTATGTGTAAAGACGATCGTTTGCTGTAAGAGCTCGTTATAGTTTTACAAATGTTTTCTTTCAAACATTGTCTTTGATATATATGCTGTCGGTAATTTGTTGTACATATGAAAATAAAGTCTCCATCTTTAGTGACAATGACAGTGTGTCACATCAGAAATATGATCAACATAAATTCTCATGTCCCTCGTTTCCTTCTGTCCAATGACACGCTGTGACATCAAATAGCCACATAAGCCACAATCCAATCAAATATTCACCATCCAAAGATCCACGCCCACCGATCCTCCCGGCTCATCCTGCATTGTCATGATGCTTGCTCCGGATGCAGTTGTCATGGAGATGGAAAAGGGCTCAGCGTCCACTAGTGGCACTGTTACCATGGAAATCCCCATCGCAGCAGCTTCCTCAGTGGAGCGAGCAGGAGCGGAGCGGCCGGAGGAGCGCGTTCAGCACCATGGAGAGCACCGCGGCGGAGCTGCGTTCCAGCACAGAAACTATCGCATGCTGATTGTGATCGGAGAGATTTCCACCAGCCATCACCTCGACGCCGCCAGGAATCAGATCACACAAGGTAAGCCAGCGAGAGGAGCGGTCAGAGGAACCTGCTGCTGCAGGCAAAACGCTGCAGCTGAGAACATCGTGTCATGTTCGGTTCACCTGCTGCAACTTAAATGTTGTCACGTCTATAAATCTAACATTGTGGATTGGAGCTGTTTTTCCTGTATGTTCCTGTTTTCATCTGTACATTTCCATTTGGGAGCAGTCGCAAGAAACAATGCTCGAAAGTCTCATGTTGTTTGTAAATGGCTTCAGTTGAAGTATTTTCATCCTTAACTTAAGTAAAAGTACAAATACCACAGTCTTAAAATACTCCAGCACAATGTACTCAAAAGTAAGCAGAACTAAGTACTCGTTATATCAAATGGTTCCTCTAAGTTTTAGATTAAACCGTATGTTGTGTATTATTAATAACTGGTGAATGTAGTGTAGGTACTTCATGCACAACTGAGTACGTTAATATTATAGTAAACTCATTGTTTGCTCTGTATGTAAAAATGTAAATGTTTAAGTTTTAAACTAATCCAGCGGAGCACAAAGTGCAACATTTCTCTCTGTAGAAGTTTGAAATATGAAAATATTCAAATAAAGTACAAGTACATGAGTAAATATATTCACTTACCTCCCACTGCTGTAGCTGTCAAACATACAGTATCTTTGTATATCTGTAAAGTACAGTTTTTTGGACGAGTCCTTGGATATTTGTGGGAGGAATGTGTTCAGCTTCTCATTATCAGTTACATCATTTCTTCAAATACTGTCCAGTCGGTGTTTTGGGTTACATGCTGAACATCCCGTCTCAGATCCAGTGCAGTTAAATACTGTATGCACCCTCCAGTCATCTACGAGTTATCTCACTGGTTCAAACTTTTAGAGCCTCATGACTGATTCACATCATTAAAGCTGATTTATGACTGTCCTCATGCAGCTGGTTAATCTGGACATTAGACTGAACCGTTGTAATTCATTTCCTCGCTCTATTTTGAGGATAATGTGGTAATAAAGATGAATTTAATCAAGAAAAACAACATGTTTACTTGATTTAATTAGCATAAAACCTCCAACCAGTTATGAAGATTCTTTAAAAATAGAGGCGCTTTACTTTTAGGCCACAGTTGTCCGTCAGCTGATTCTCTGGAGCTAAAGATGCTGTCAGACACAGTCAGCAATGTACTGTCAGGCTGACAGATAAATTTACATTTAGTAATTTACCGGATGCTTTTATCTACAGCGACTTGCAGAGAAGGGAATCAATCAGAGGTACAGTGCGATAAGAAAGTGTTAGTGCAGCAGGAAGTGCTGTGACGGTTCTTAAAGGGTTGGTCGTGCTAAGAGAGGAGGCCCTCTTTGAAGAGCTGGAGGTAGAGATACTCGTACTGTATGTTTCACTTTCAGCATCATTCATGCTGCTCTCTCTTTAACAGGTTTGCGTTCCTGGAACGTCGATCTGACCGTTTGCGACCTGAACAAGGAGCTGCAGCTGTTTGAGACCAGACACACTGCTCAGTTTTCTTCACAGGTCCAAGGTCAGTCTGAGCTAACTGTTTAGAAACTTGTCCTGAAGCGGTTTTGTTTACGTAACATGCGTCCATGAGCGCTTCTCTCTTTTTGGTTGCTTGGAGACATTTGCCATCTCTGAGATGTGACGGCGTCGGAGTCTAGCTGGAGGGGTTTAATCATCTCTGTCGCCTGTGTGTGTTACCATGCAGTCCATGTGCAGCAGATCAGATTGCACTGAGCCTGAGACATGTCCTTTTCATCTCTTTGTCCTCTTTCTCCACACATGCACGAGATGATTCCTTTGGATCTAAAGGCGATGCAGCCTGTATTGATCAGGCACGTGTGCAGACTGGATGTCAGAGCTGGAATCAATAAGGGCCGAGGGTGAGAGCGAAACACTATCTGCAGGGGGAGTATAAGACCAGGTCCCGTGTGGTGAATGGAGCCGGTGTTAATGTGGGATCTATAGGCTGGGTTGTGAATGTGACTGCTCTGTGGGTCACTGCTTAGTATTTACAAAGAAAACACTTGTATTACCCGCATTCATAATAACTATTCAGCATTTACTGCAGCTCAGTGGGGGTCAAACAAACAGCTCAGAAGAGAAGACGACGCTTCGGAGCTGAGCACTCACTGAGGAAGGATTTTAAAAAAAAAAAAAAAGCTGATCTTGGTGTGCACATCTCTCCTTCTCCTCCCACACAGTTCTTCAGCTTGTGGTGTTATGTAAAGAGTAGAAACCTGTTTGTTGACATCACTGCTGTGAGTGCGTTTGTAATATACCAGTATTACAGATAACAAACACGATCTAACCCTTTTGTTATCAATGAACTGTGTACTCCAGCGATCTGCTGCTCTCGCATAAAGCTGAGGGACCGAGAGACAGAGACATCTTTATTTATAGACCCCACATTTCGTTGTCTGGTAAATAACCATGTGCTGCAAATTCTGCAACCTCCTTCCAGAGCACTGACGTGTATAAAGATAGATGTGTCTCCACTTCCTCCCGCTTCCTCCTACTGTACAAAAATGAAGCCAAAATATCCCAGATACGGCTGCTGCCATCTTACGCTGGTGACAACATTTGGTGCCTGTGCAGTGGTGATAGCCACAGTAATGAAGTCCAACTTTTAAGCAGAGCTCAGCTGTCAGTCTTTTTTGTTTTTGACCTTTATTTGACAGAGACAGCTTGAAGAGTGACAGGAAATGTGGGGAGAGAGAGATGGGGAACCTCGACTACTGACTAAACTAAACGACACCCCATGTCAGTCATTTTTTTTTGACGTGTACTTTGATTTTTCAGTTTCTGCTAACATGTAGTAGGCGGGGTTTACGGCCTTTACTGTAGCCAACCACCAGGGGGTGATCGAGATGTTTTGGCTTCACTTTCGGGGAGCTGTCATGTCACATCTTCAAACTCAGATCACACAAGTGTTCTCACAGGCTGAGTGAACTGAGCTTGATGTGTTAAAAAAAAAAAAAGTCTTTGGCGTGCACCTTTAAAAGGTGGAGATGACAGTAATGTCTTTGCTGAGGACTTTTTTTTTTTTTGGATATATCACTCTCATGTTATTGTGTTAAACCTGCAATAACAGATTTCGAGAACAGCACGATGAGAGCAGTGCGAGTGAAAACACCAAAGCTGTCGGTCGAACAGCTAAACAATGAGCCGAGACTAATCGTGAAGCTCTGTGAAGACGGGAGGAGCTGCAGATGCAGCTGATAATCCTCCTCCGTTGCAGTTACACGCACACTGAAGAACTGTGATCTAACACAGTCTGGTGACATATTTAATCAGAAAAGCAAAATGTGTCACCCCATCACATGATTCATCGTCAAACCCACACCCATGTCATGGTCAGTGATGTTTGCCAGTGGATGTCCTCCCATTAGAAGACTAGATTTCTTATTTTCCGTCCATCTGTGCGTCCAATAAGATCCAGTTCTTTAGGAGTTTGTATCAAAAACAAACTCTCTGCAGAGGTCCAGTTCAGCAGCAGCCGATTCAATCTGGTCGGTTCGGGCTAGCTGCTATATTAAATAGTAAACACAGTGTTGTCATTTGATGCTTTGTTATTAGAAAAATATGAAGCTGGAGCTTGGGTGTGATTACCTTGGTTCAACATAAACAGCTAGCATGGCTCTCTCTAAAGTTTCTGAATCTGCCTGCCAACACCCACCAACGCTCATCGATTACTACAGGCTCAGCTTGGCGCAGGAGCTAGAAGTGTGGGGAGGAGACACGTCGCTCCTGGTAACCCCAAAGTAACTCACATGCTGTCACATCTAACTCCCAGCGTGAAATAATCTAGGCGTTAAAGGGTTAAACTGGACCTTTATGTTGTGACGTTAGAGAATGAATTTTAAACATGGACTACAACCTTTAACGTTTGGTCAGAGGTCAAACGCCATTTGCAAGTCGATGCTTCTTAGCTCGACCCGGCTCTGCATGATTTCACATTACGTCATTGTCTCTCTGGCGTGATTCACTCAGGATGCACAGCCTTCTTCTGGATCTCACCTTTCCCTTAACACCACGCACCAACATGCCAATATGTTTCCCCTGTGTGTGAGTTCATTTCAGATGGAATATTTAACACTTTTATCACCTTTCTACCTTCTTTACAGTGCAGCAGACATTACAGGTTGTCTGCTTTGACTCTCGTGGTCCTGGCTGTATTCCAGCTTCACTGGCAGCAACTGCAGGAATTATTTAACGTTGCATATTAATCACCCCTTTGTGTTAAACAACATATTCTTACTTTCCTTCTGTCATCTTTTTTTCTCTGCTGTCTGAACCTCTCCTCTTTCCTCGCCTCTCTCCTCGCGCCCTGCTGTATTTCTCTCCCTCATGATGCGGTGATTTTCCTGGAGCACAGAAAGAGTGCTCGCTGAGTGCTGCTGGAGACTCAGAGATGGCTGACAGGCAGCATTATCTGGGCTCCAGACACACTGAAAAGCTGAATATTTCTCCTGTTGCTGTGAGTTAACCTCACACGGCCAGGACCGATCTTATTTCTAGCAGTGCAATGCAATGCAATGTAACGAGGCGAATTTTAAACAAATTTTTACCTTTCTACCTCTATAAAATGCTATGCTATGGAATGCATTTACACTTGCAATTGCTATATGCCATCAGTAGTAATTAGTACTCCTTGTCAGTTCATGAGCTTCTTAATAAAACAGTTTCTGCTTCTCCTTATGAACAGTAACTTAACATCTGAGCCAACGCTAACATTCAAATCGCACTTCAGTAACCTGGTTACTGTCTTGAATGTCATATAAACAAGAAGCCCGGTGTCTGTGATTGCAGTGAAAGATTGCTGTGAGAGAAGCCGAGGATTTCTTTTTGCCGTGCGCAGGTATATACTGTACATAACAGGCTTTGTAATGGGGGTTTTACATGCATTGATCTGCATGACAAAGACATGAGAGCGGTATAGTGTGGCTGTGACAGCAGTGGGGCGAAATGAAAAGGACTAATCTTTACTCATGGGACGTCTTTGTATCCGAGTAATTCAATTCTTGACAATGAGTTCAGTTTACATAGCTGAACAGGAGGCCATTTGTAAAATTCAGGCATGTATGCACAGTGAGGAAAAACTACAGTACGTGGGCTCTCGCTACCGTGACGAAAACTCGCAGTCTCTGAGATCAGTTTCAGGATGAAACCATTCCTAGTGCACGACATGTGAAACTGAAGCACAGCTGCATTTCGCACACATTATATCATGTGGCGCTTGATTACCGTCGAACCGCACAGATGCTATTGATGCTATTGATCACCCTCTCTTTGTCCGTCTTTGATTTGCTGCTTGAAAACTCGGCCTCGACTGAAATCTCATCCAGCTACAGTCCTGAAAACCCACTGCAGTCAGAGAGCTATGCGGCTAAACACACACACAGAGAAAGAGAGAGAGAAAGATGGAGGCATCACATGAACATACAGGGATGTGTGCAGCAGTCTAAAGCAAACACACAGTGCAGATTGTCCCTCAGGACCACCAACAGACTGCTGCAGTCATCTGCCTGCTGAAGCAACACACACACACACGCAAAATTTCCCATTTAAGTCATTTAATATGACAGAATCCATGCGTTGCAATGTTATAGAAAACTACATTATACCACATTATAGAATGGTGCTAGATCAGAAGTCAGAGGTCACCAAAGTTATTATAATTCAACCTGAATGGGACGCACAAATGTGTCTGCCAAATATCACGGGAAGCCATCGAATAGCTGTCGAGACGTTAAACTCTGAAGCGGCCGAAACGAGTCTTCCTTTGCAGGGTGTCTGGGCTCAGCCTTATTGACGGGGTGAAGGGCGTGGAGATGGGACATCCAGAGGGAGTTTAGGGTAGAGCCGCTGCTCCTTTGCGGTGCTTCGGATATTTAATTAAGATGCCTCGTGGGCATCTTTCTTTGGAGGTGTTCCGGGCATGTCCAACTGGCAGTGGACCCAGAACTTGCTGGAGGGACTATATAATCCATCTGGCCTAGGAATGCCTCAGGATCCCCCAGGAGGAGCTGGACTGTGGAATACCCTGCTGCCACTGCTACATGACCCCAGATATCTTTCTCGCAGCTTTTGTTGCTAAAACTAGCAAAAATAATTAGAGAGTTTTAAGAAACTGCAACGCAGAACCAATCCAAAGTCCTCAGGGCAGAGACATGCAGACGCCATGTGCTTGTACGGTGCTCTGAACATCTAATTTCAGTATTTTAAAAAGCTTTCGCTGTGTTACAAAGTCATCCACTATATCTCCAGTTTGTTTTCACTACAGCCTTTGAGAACCTCAGCCAATGTTTCTGAGCTCATGGTGTCCAGAAAACGGATAATGGACACACCCCGGCCAAATCTCTGCAATCCGATCAGCAACCTGACACACAAGAACGATAACATGATGATATTTCTGCTAACTTCTCGACATGTCGTCAACCAAAATCTCTGTCCCTTGCTTACAGATTTTGCATTCATATGCAGATATCTGTTTATATAGGATAGATTATATACTATGGAGATCATTGTTTCAGTTAAGGGTGTCCTTGAAAGGCTGCTTACATTTGTCAGACGTTCATACCACTCTTTAAGCAACTACCTTACATTTAGACATCTTCAGACGGTAGGTCGACGAGATATCGCATCGCCTGGTATCACGAGACTCAGTGATCGGATTCATCCTTCGGGAGTCATGAATGTCTGCACGAAATATCGCAGAAATTCCTGAGATAGTTGATGACCAAACAACATTACCACCCCGAGAGGCACTCTCTGGCCTCAGCATCATTCTGATCTGATCTTGTCTCGATGTGGTCCGCGTCTGTTTGTTGACAACAATAATATCCTACAAATGCAGTTCTGTAAAGGTTTGCAGTGGATTATGTGTCCCTTCAGGGGTGTTGGTTCAAATCAGGCTCACACCGGAGGGAAATGAGCAGGTACGGTAACACTTTAACGGTGTCTCAGCTGTGAATGACTTTGAGATTGAAAGATTGACTGCTGTGCAATTTCCCCTGAGTAAACGCTTTTAGTTTTATAAAGTCAGTCTTTGTGTTTTATCTCTAAAAACGGAGACTTTCATTCCAGATTTCTTTGTTATCTGACAGCAAGAAAACAAGGCAGGAACAAGAAAAATGTCTTTATGTGAAAATAGAATGGACCGAAGAAGCGATATTAAAGTGTGTGTGGAGGGAGGTCGTGAAAATTCACCGAGCCTCTGACGGAGAGCAGATTTAAAAGGTCATGTTGCCTGAGGCACAGACTTCAAACAGGCTTCAACATCAAGAAACAGACTCAGACAAAATGGCAGCAGCAAACTTCACTCACCGAAGTCTGATTTTAAAAAGACCGATCACCAAATCCCACAAAAAGACCAAAACCAACTGTGCATTTGTTGGGGACTATTTTCAGCGGTGGATTAATCCACATTTGGTGCTCCAGTGAGTATTTGTGGGCCATGAATGAACATGTTACTCAGTGCAACAGTGCAGCTCATTGTTTTTAATAGTTTTTGGAAGACAATGGAGCTCTGTGGTACGGAGGACGAAGATGTACAGACAATACTTGTCAGCGTTTTGTTGGTTTTTGTGTTTCTGGAACTATCTGACATCTTTAAAATGAGAAGAAATCGGTGAAGTGAATCAACAACAACACCAAAAACAACAATAATAAACATTATTTAAATAGCATGTTTCGTAACACACGTGACGCTCAAACAAGAAGTGACTGGTATTAAAAAAAAGAGACATAAGGGACGATAAAATAGCAATTAAAAAAGAGATTAAGAAATAATCAAAAAATAATAATACTGGCAATAAGAACAAATTACTAATAGTTAAGACAGTCTCAAGATATAATAACAATGATCTACAAAAATGAACTAAAAGCAGGATTATAAAAATAAGTTTCGAGCCGGTTTGTGATGAGAGTTTGGAAAAGGTGAAGGTGTTAAATCATTTAGGGTCTAAAAACAAGTCAAAGAATTTTAAAATAGGTGTGATATATTCTCTTTTTCTGTTTTTATTCAAATTCTTGTTGCTGTCTTTTAAATAAACGTTTCAGTATCAGTGTTTTTGAGGCAGTCTGGCATAGAGACTACATTACAGTAACCCAGGCGAGACAAAACAAAGACACTGATCAGCTTTCAGCTGCATTTCTCTGGCTGCGTTCTTCGGGCTGCGTTTCCAGAATTACACCGGAGAGGTTTAGTGGTTTGAATAAAAATTAGTGAAGCGAGACAGTAATCAATATTTATTTTGCACCAGGAGGCGGGGGGAGGGAGGAAGGTGCATCGGATGTGAGAGAGAGAGAGAGGGTGACAGCTCAGAAATTGTGGACGTTAAGGCGCCATGAAGAGATACTGTACAGACAATAAAAGGAGCTTTTAGCTGCTGTGTAATGGTTTTTATATTGCTTATAAGCCTGACTGGATCTCGATTAAACCCGTAGGAGTTCACAGTTCAGCTAGGATGAGGTGGGATGAGACAACTGTGTTCTGAGTTGCTCGCTGGCATGCAAAGGTCATATTGGAAAATTGATCAGATCCAGGCAGTAAAAATGTCTATGCTGAAGCCAAATGTCAGTCCTTTGAGTCGTCTTTTTATTCTCGGTTCAGAGATTCACCCCCCGATTCAGGGAAAAACTCTCACAGCACCGCCGAGGTATTTGCAGGACCGGCTTGCCTGCCTGTAGTAGTACGATGGCTCCTCCTCGTCTGTGCCTTGAATACTAATAGGCAGAGGGTGAAGGAGTGCACAGTCATCATGGCTGACAGGCTCACACAAAGAGAAGACGACAGGATGTGATCAGACAGAACTGGCTTCCACTTACAGTCGAGAATGTGATAAACCGAAAAGTCTATCAGCGTTTAGAAACGGTCTTTGAGTGGCTGTAAAATGTTAATATTTGTTTATTCCGACTGACTTTTGCTGCAGAATTCACATTATGGATCTAAATTTCTAAAATCAATCTTCTATTCTGCTATTAAGCTCATCAGCAGAGACACAGATCTAGATTTAAAGTCATTAGTTTCACTAAGAAAGCTTCCTCGGATCAGACACATAACGCTAAAAAATGTGCATCGTTTTCTGAGTCCTCTGATGCCGACGTGGACGAGCTCAGGCAGCCAAAATGGCAGTGACCTCCCTGGTGGGTGGCATATGTGCTGAAGGACAGCCAGTGCCCACGAGTCTCAAATCCTTCCTGAAGGCCCGGCTCTGAACCTCCCCCCCCAATCAGAGGTAATGTGTACATATGGACACTAATCTCCGTTAACACACAGACACAGCACAGATAGCAGGATACACAAAGCAGGACAAGACAGGGGGTGGCTGATGTTGTCTGACTAAGACGTTTAGGGAAGTGTGAGAGAATATAAATGTGGCAGAACATTTGAAAGCAACCATAAACCATTTTTGCTGTTTATCCTTCAGAATAAAAGATCAGATCTTAACGAAGATGACAATTTAACCACCGTGCAGCAATCGTACAAGGAGACACGCTGTGTCTTAATACGGATACATCCATTAACACACTTTTATGCAGCACACTATGTACTTCCTGGCGTAGTGCGCCAATTTCGTGTCGTCTCAGTTTGAGTACGGCCACTGTGCATTTGCCGAACCGCAACCAGGCAGAGCGTTAGTGGCAAAGTTTGACTGCCATGATATAAATATAAAACATATGTACGACTTCCATTTGTATACTCGCGGCACGCTGCATTTGACCATAATTCACACTGTGAACGCGTCACGAATTACGTCGGCACGAAATAGATCCGATACAAATGCAGCCACAAGACTTACTCTTTCTGCTCTAGCATGGTCAGCATCTATTGTACTTCACTTCACTGAGTAGGGCTGAAGGGTATTCTGGGAAATGTAGGAATAATACTTCAACATCACAAAATAACTCAACATTAACGAGTTATGACCCTTCAAGGACCTGTGGGTGCAGGATCTAGTGGCACCTTGAGGTGTAGTCGCTGCATTGCAACCCCTCGCCTCACCCTCACCTTCCTAATAAAGAGTCACCTTTTAGTTTGTCCATTCTGGGCTACCGTAGAAACATGGCGGATCAACATGGCGGTTGAACATGGTGGACTTCTGATTCTAAGGTGACAAAAACATAATTATTCTTATTTTCTAGCGATTACACACGAAAACATAGCTATGAATATTATATTCCATTTCTGCCATGTTCTGTAAATATAGGCCCCTAAATCTGACACACTGGACCTTTAAAACTTTATTCTCGGCCTACATGGCTGCACCAAATATGCCTCGAGCAGCAACTCTGTCAGAAATGCAAAAGAAGAAGAGCAACTGATGTATATTTTACAGCACAGACACTATACTACTGAATCATAAGAGCATGGAAGCTTTTCACGTCACTCTCTTGTGTGTTATATACTATATAAAGACGTATTAACATTTTACGACTACTGCAGAAAAAAGCCATTAATATATAGAAAAACAATTTAAACTGTAGACTTCAGTTTGTTTGTGTTTATGGTCACAGTATAAATAAACTGATCGTGACTCCACTTGTAAAAAGTCAAAACGCTCCTCTTCTTCCTCCGAGTGTCTTGTCAATTAAAAACCCTCTGTGGACTCTTCTCAGCTCCCGACGCTCACAGATTCCCCCGAGGAGCCGTGCACGTTGACGCATACTCTTGCGTCCGTTGCGTCATGATGAAATGGATACAGTATGACACAGAGGTAATCAATGCATCCATCACTGTATGTCCATTAGTGTCTCAGGCCTCGGCATCTCCTCTGCTCACGGCAGACCGTTTCCTGATTGACTGATGAGGCACAGGGACAGTCTGGCAACATGAAAGATCACGTTTCATCCCAGGAGAGGAGCAGGAGGAGCAGGAGGAGCAGGAGGAGGAGGAGGAGGAGGAGGGAGTAATGGTCTCCATGAATGCAGCTGTCGCCCACACGGTGCAATTAATAAAGACTCAGTGGACCTACACTGCAGACTGATAGCTGATAAACAAAACCTGGTCACATCAGGAAGCCCTCAGGGGAAAACATTTAATATTACTGTGTATTGTACTGCACCATGAGATGATCATGTTGTCACTTTACAAAGTCCTTTTTATTATTTTTAATTTCTAATTAAAAATAATGAAATTAACTGTCTGAAGTAAGACATTAAGGTCAATGCCTTCTGTAAACGAGGCAGGGTTAGGGTTAGTGACTAAACAGAGCACCGAGACGCTTTGACTTCATCATTTTTGCGTTTCCCTTTTTTGTTGATGCAAATTATAAAGTAATTAAAGTAAATGAAGTATCTTGTATCTCACTGATCTGAACACAGTCTACACAGAGAAAATTTCATCACATTTGGCAAAAGAAGCCAGAAACCAGCCAGTATCGATGTGTTGGAATGACACTCTGCCTTGAGTTTGTTGGTTTGCTCTTTGTTTAATTGCACTGTATAGACTGAAACGGATGTCGGCTGGAGCGTCACGACTGCCACTCCGCACTACATATCATATTATTTTTGGTTAAAGGTACCCTGTGGAGTTTTTGGTCTCTTTCATTTTGGTTGTGTCTTGTAGGAGGATGCACATGTGATGCGACAAACATCCGTGCCAACAGATTCACATAATCATAATCAAACTCGAGAAGAACTCGACATGTTGCATGTCTAAGTTATTTTAAACCTAATTTAAGCTTACAGCATATCCTTATAAAAGGGTGCTGTGGATCATATAAGATGTGCTGCCTATCAGCCTCGTAACTTAGTCCTGAAGTTGCTGACCAGTGAAAACTGGTTGCAGGTGAAGAAAGTGCTTGAAACTTTGTAAAAATAACGCCAATCTTGGCAGTCCTGCCTCTGCCGCCTACGAGTTAATCCAAAAATGGGAAAGACGTGGCTCTTTAGCGGATTGCATGAAGTCTGAATGCTCAAACAAGCCACCTGTGACAGCACCCACCTGTCTATCAAAGCGTCCACGCTCTTAATCCTGCATAACTTTAAGCCTTAATATAATCCGAACAGGTGAGTTGTATATAAATTCACCCTCAGTACAGTTGTCATGAACGGGGAAATTAGCTACAGAGACCAAAACTGTTTTTTGTACCAGGCTGTAAACATGTTTATTTCTGCTGTGAAGTTGGGACATTTTGAACATGGGGACTTATGGAGACTCACTTCTGGAACCAGCCTCAAGTGGACGTTTGAGGAACTGCATGTTGGCTTCATTTCACAGCCACAAAAGGTTGCCGCTTTCATAAGAGGAGGAAATGACTGAAATTAAACAGCCATAACATTCGCTAATTAGCACAACTGAGCCTGATTACTATACGATTCACCCTCTGGGGACCATGCACATCTGCACCACATTTCATGTTGAGTTGTAGTCTGTATAAATACATGACAAACCGACATTACAATCCCTACAGCCACGCTCTAGCGTCGCTTTATTTATGCGTTACAGTAGCGTATGAAAAATATGAGGTGTTTACATCACGTGTGACATACTACTTGATCCCCCCCCCGCGCACACGCCTAAAGGCTGTGTGGGTGATCGCAGAGTGTGAAGGACGTAACAGCAGGGTGAAGCTGACAGGCGGAGACGGAGAGGAGTGATGGCTGCAACAGAAAAGAGGCTGTCAGGAAGCTGAGAAGCAATATTAAAGACACTTCACACACACACGTATCGCACACATGCAGGTATAATATTTCCTGCTGTTACATTCTCCTCTCGTATACACGATATATACGCTGGCAGGGAGACAAAAAAGGGCAGAGCAAACAGTAATGGAGGGAGAGGCATCATGAGTGAGCAGTAATATAACGTTGCAGTGTCAGCAAATGTAGTTCCTGTGTGTGACGACTGCATTACTGCATTATTAACTCCACTTACAACTCCTGTAATGTCATTTTTTGGTTTGCTCTTCTGTTCTGTTAAAGTTTTACCCTCACTTGGGGAAAAAAGGAGGTTGCAGGTTATGAGTTTTTCTCCCACACTTGCACACGCTTGGCTTACAGTAATCAGTTTCTTCATTGATTTCTGCCTGTGAGCGGCTCAAATTTACAGCAAATCGCAGAGACGTGCTCTGAGAAGCAACACAAGTCACACCACCACCAACCAACCAACCAACCAACCGACGGGGAATTGACTGATATGGTTCAGAGAATAACCTGCGGCGACGACGAGCAATCTGTGTCATCGTCAGTTATCTAATGAGTAGTTAAAACTGTAAACGCCTTAAAGATTTCCAGCATTTGTTCTGGGTGCGGTTTTAAGAAAACGTGTGCTGATTAATAATTCAGCGGCCGTTATTGATCCGTCCCTCGGCTTCTCTGCAGTCTGCAGGCTGTACATCAAGAAGGAGGGTCCCCTGTTTCATCTGGACCTGACAACACACACATGTGCACATGTGTGTGTGAGCGTGAACATGTGCACTAAAAGATGCGAAAGGTGGCTGTAAAGTGAGCTGCAGCTGAAAAAGGAGAGTCTGTAGGGAGGCTTGTGATGTCTTCGGGGTGGAGGAGGAGCACACTGAGTTAGCACTTCATTAGGTACATATATATATACACTTTACTGCAATCCAGGACAGCAGCACTGCAGTAAAACCAGACATATATGAGCCTATAATGTTTAGTTTATGTCCTGTTTAGATTTCTATCCATCCCATTTACCTGCAGTACATGATGGGGACAAGTAATCATATTGTAATATTTTATCTACAAAATGCTATAAGGGCTCTTCACGAGTGTAGTCCGAGGCTGAAGCTGCTCGTTTTGTCCAACAAAAGGTCCAAAACCTAAAAGACATAAAAAGGCCACAAACACTAAAGAGTCAGAACAAGTCAATGTTTAGTTTTTTTTTTTGCGTAACAAATGACTGAAAGGACCTGTGTCCAGGATCTACTGTAGTTGTAGTTACCGGTTGCGACCCCCTCGTCTCACCATCTCCTTCCTAACACAAAGGAGAAACTATGGTGGCCGCAAACAGGTGAAAAAATTCGAAAGACCCTAAATCTAGTCTTTAATTTGTTCGTTCTTGGCGTCACGTAATACGTAGCCTTGTCTAAGTCCTTATGAATTCTTCTTCGGGTCTTTCCTCGACCTCAGGATGTTTTCCATCAAGGTCAAGGAAAAGCGACTGCAGCCTTTGAGTCTACAGCTCTGTGAGGCTGTACAACCGACCTTTAACAGGTATAACGTATGAAGCTGAAGCTGATTTGGAATAAGTTTTTCCAGGTAAAGTCAAAAATTTGACCAGTACTGGCGATTGCCAACATTTCATGCAAAATGACAAACGTGAACCACACAGAGGAAAACATCAGAGGACCACCAAAGTCACGTTTCATAAAACGTTGTGACAATCCGCTCAACGGTGACCGGAAATGGTGGAAAATTTGAGCATCAGCTGGTGCTGTTTTCGGCATAATTTGAGTTGTCAGACTCGCGTTCCTTTTGCATCAATCAGACTCGAGCGGAGAAGCTTGCAAAGGGTCGGTGCCTCCTTACCACAGATGTGTGTGTTTTGCCTGACCTTGGGTTACACTACCACACGCGCTCAGATATGTATACTTAACAGCTCCAGCTTAGTGAGACGGCTGCTGCTGCCTTTTAGATGAACTGCAGGTCACGGAGAATAGAGCTGCTCAAGTTGAAAAGTAATGACTTCTTCTCAGAAGCACATTAGTCTGCGAATACAGGAAAGACCATGTGACCTTGACCAGCTGGTGCTGTTGCTGTGTGTGTGGCCTTCATTGAGAGTGATGTAAGGAGTAGAGGAGGGAGGAGAGGACGGCTGGAGACATTCAGGGAGAGAAAAACACAGCACGTCTGGAGAGAGAGGGCGAGGCGGGCCAGGCATCCGAGCTGCACGGCTAACAGCTGTGTGACATTTAGAGGAGACTGCCGGTCATCTGAGATGATGCTGCATCAGTGCCGCTTCAACAGAGTGGATATGAGTTTCACTAAAAAGGCTTTTTACAGGAGGAGGGTTAAATACCATAGCAACCGCAGGCATCGCTCTTTTCAGAAACAATCAGGAAGGGGAGCTGAAACTTGTCTTCCAGCAGCATCTCGACACATTTAAGTGTGTAAATGTTTGTTCCCGTTCTCATATCAAAGAAAGAAATAATCCCCAAAAAAAAAAAGTTATTTAAGGGACAAAGTCTAGACTATTTTTGATTTTTGAGCAATGACGTCTCTCTCTCTCTGTCTCTGTTAGTTAAATGCTCTGATTCACAGTTTACAGTGGGTCAGGTTGGCAGAGCTAAAGAGTCTATTTTAGTTTGTCTCGGTCCCTCCCAGCAGCAGCTGCTGTTTGAGTCACAGCTGTTTGAAAAAGTCCCCTTCCCAAAACAGACAATCTACTCACTTCCCACTAAATAATCGCATCGATTTGTCCAGATGAACTACATTCGTGCTTCGTCCACCTCCACAGTAAAGAGTTACGTACACGTGGGTCAATAAAACAGGTTTCTAAAAGAGGAAATTCACTTCAAGAAACGTTCGCTAAATCTGCATTAATGCATGTTTTGCCCATTTAATTCAAACCGATTATGCAGCCTATAGATCATTTTTCATGCAGCAGACAGCGATGGTTTCTCAATCTGATTTTCTCGCCACGGCTTTCATTTAATTTCTGCTATTTGAAAGTGAGTTTGCAGAGATGTGAGCGAGGAAATAACTCACTGTTAACATCTGCAACTTTATCTGCTTGTGGTCACGTTATTGTTTGATGACATGCGGTGCAGATTTCTCAAATCAATTTGCAGCAGAAAGGCAACATGCAAACATGCTAACAGCTCAGTAAATTCATTATAATCAGCTGATTATATCACTGATTCACTGAATCATAACTCGGGTCTATGAAATATCAGTCATCACAATGTTCTTCTCACTTTTGGAGGAAGCAAATGTTTGTATTTTAGAAGCTGGAGCTGGTTTATTTTTGTCATCTTGCTTGGAAATGATCGCTCAAAATGACTGAAATGATTGATGGATTATTAAAACAATTGCAGATTAAGTTTCAGATGAACCCACTGCACACTACCTGCTCAGCACCAGCAGGTGAAGAACGTGGAGCATCCAGCTGCCAAAGAGTCAGACCAAGACAGAAAGATTATCGGACTCGGTGGACGCAAACACGACTCGGGTGTGATGATAATGTCTGTGTCTGTTAGCTTCATTTCCTAGATTCGTCCTGTTCTCCGGGGATAAAAAACAAATAAAAATCGCAGTAATTAATGCAGCTTTAACAGCCAAATCCCCTTTTTTTAATTTAATTAACTCAGTCCAAGATGAAAAGAAAACTGTAAAATCCAAACTGTCCAAGAGCGAACCAGCAAGATGTCTTAAAAACACATAGAGGCTGTTTCATAAGCTGATTCTAGTGAATCTATTTTTAGACCGAATATAAAAATCTGATTACTTTTAAGCCAGAAAACAGCAGCGAGAGTTTTATCCACGGCAGTAAGTGCTTTTCTCTCCACTAGTTTTTAAAACCCCGAGTGGAAACACAGAAAAAAAAGAAACAACAACTCAAATTTCAAAAGTTTGTGTGATGAAAACAGGAGTGAATAAAGCATGATGGACATGAAGCCTGTGACTTTAAACATCAGATCTGCCTGAAATGTCACGTTTTCTACATCGTTTTCCATCATCTGAGGTTTGACTGGAGCTCTTTTGTTAGCTCTTTTATTTAGTGGCATCTAGTGGCGTAGTCGCTGAGTGCGACCCCCTCGCCTCACAGTCAACGAAAAGTTAACTTCAAAATGGTGGACGTGCAAGAGGTGATTATACACTTACGAAAACAAAAGTTATATCATTGACACGGGAAGTCGGGTGCTGCTGGGGCTGTAGTAGCAGTAGCTTTAAGTTGTAGTGGCAGCAGTTTTTTATGCGGCTATCTTTATTTCAAAATGTGAAAACGGGCGCTCTCTGTCGTTATTCAAACAATGGATCAGATTTTAAAGAATAACGCTGACCTCAGAGCTCTCAGACGTTTTCTTTGAGCGACAGCGAGCTCAGTTTTTTTTTTTTGTCTGGACACAGCCTGAAGCTTCAAATGTAGACTGACCACTGACGCATCTTATCATGCAATAAGTACAGTTTTCCATAAAGCATAGTGAAGTGTGCATCTGTTACTGTTACTGATTCATGCTTTGTGTGTGGCCAGCTGTGTGGTCGGTTGTTGCAATGATGCACCTTTAACTTCAGCCTCTGCTGATGATACGTTCACTGTCTGCCTGATCCTGTAAAAAAGAGCTCCTTAAATTTGACATACTGGACCTTTAAAATCACATTTTGTCATCCTGATTTTCTGGATTTATACCTTCATGTTGGAAACTCTCATCCAAAATACAACCTAATTTAACATTTGTGTGTTGGGGGGGGCCACTCATGACCTCAGTGTCTCTAAATTCCTGGCTGCGGCCCTGCATTAAAGCTCATCATTTGCATTACCACTCAGACCCTCGTCACCCTCTCTCGAATGGTCTTTTCTCATGCACTTGAACGCTGCTGGATCACTTTGCTTCCTCCACAACGGGAGTGTACGATGGGTTCATGAACGCAGCACGAGTCGGCAGAGTGTAGGTGTTGAGCTGTACGAGGCCGACCCTGCCTTCCTTCATCCTCATCCGCAGCCCAGCAGCAGCAGCAGCAGCAGCAGCAGCACCGCCCCTCCCTCTGCTCCATCCACACCGCTGAAGGACGGTAAGACACCTCGCCGTTTATTCTCGGTTCAGACCGCCTCACAGGCTGCAGACAAACCGGTGGACGCTCGCTTCTTTTCGGCTTCTCGTTTACATGCGCCGTCATGTATAGATAGATACATACATAGATAGATAGATCGACGCGTAAAAGCAGGCGCAGTGATTTGGAGACTCAGTGGACTGATGGTGATGGTGCTGGTGGTGGTCTGATAATCCGGAGCGTCACCCTGCATGCAGATGGTCGAAGTCACTGAAGGAATCTGACTGCATGAAGACATTTGCACTGACAGTAACTGTGCGTCGCGTTACAGGCTTCATGTTTGCAGAGGACGAAATCTAATGTGAGTAACGTTTCACTGCATGTAGCTGTTTATGTGCACTCTTACTGTAAACTGAAGGGCCCATTCGATCTTATTTACCTCCAGTGTGCATGCATACAGGGTGCGTTTTAGTCACATTATGGACTTTATGATTAGAAATACTGAGTTCATGAGTCCTGCCTCCTCCCAGCACAACCTCAGCTGACTATAGCCACCAAAAGAGACAGTAATGTTACATTTTTATTCAATTTAAATTATGTTTTCTATCAACGCTAACGGTCTATATGATGGTCTAAATTATGTTTTAAAACCTTTCTCTCGGTGTCAGGATGCAATCCTGATGGATAAATGCAAAGTTTATTTTTTTGTTTGGCCTCAAAAATAGTCAAATCAAATGATATTGATTAAATAAATACATGCAATCAGGCTAAAAATGTGGAATTTATGTGCAAATGTAGAACGTCAGCTCCTGCTCAGGGTGTTAAAACCCCTAAATTACTGAAAATAATACCGAGGTCATGACCTCTGTGTTTTCAGTTGTAGCCACATCGGTTGGTTGTTTGGTCCGTAAAATGTCAGAAAATGGTGCAAAAATGTTGATCAAGGTGACGTCCTCCAATGTCTTCCTGTGTGCATTCAGTTTACTGTCATAAAAGACTAAAAGAAAGCAGAAGAAGCTGAACTCGAAACGATTAATCAGTTGTCACAACGGCTATCGAATAATTTGATGGACGCAGCTAATCGTTGCAGCTCCAGGAACAAACCCAATCTAGCGTTGCTCTTACTCATCAAGCAGGATGATGAAGCAGTTTGTAATTCTGGGTGTGAGGGGCAGTGCAGGCCTTCAGCCTCTCTGACTCACATTCACGTCTTCACCGACAGTTAATGCTCGTTTGTCAGCGTGCTCGCTGCTCTCAATTCAGTCGAGTAGATCTGGGTGACCTGATTTTTTTAAAGGTGGGAGGAAAAAGAAAAAAAAAGCATCCTCTGACCTCAGAACAGCTGAGACTCACTAACTGTGAAGTCGAGTTTTAGTTCTGGTCTGATCTGATCAGCAGAGATGTGGATTTGTCTTCACTCTCCAAATAACCCCAAACTTACGCAACCGACTAGACAAAAACGTCTAAAAATAGAAAGGACTGACAGCTGTTTAAATCCAGAATAAAACAAAGCAGACTGTTACGCTTTATTTGAATGATGGAAATGTAATATTTTCTGACTCTTCTTGCACTGATTGACACATATGTTATTAGTTAATTCATAGATTAGCTGATTTTAATTAAATAATCAACAATATAGTATTCATAATCATGTTTTCAAAAGTGTACAATCGCCACCTGAAAGTAAGAATCGTTACGTGTTTGTCACCTTAGAATGAGACGTTTATATCTACAGACACCTCGGGTCCTCTTCTACGGAGTCCACCATGTTGAACCGCCGAGTTTCTACAGTAGCCTGGAACAGACAAACTAAACATTAGGTCTAGATAGGGCCTTACGCAGTTTTTGGGGAGTTGTAGGCGGTTTCTTCTTCAGTGAGGGGTATTCAGTTATGTCACTAAATCTTTAAATCGTCAAAAATGCAAAAAAAAAAATAGCTTCTCAAATGTGAATATCAAACAAACAACACTCACCGTTTATAATTGATGACTGATGAGTTTCTTAATGAATCGTTTAGTTGATAGTGAAAGAAAATGAAAGATTTGAGAAGCGGGAACCAGAATATGACTCAAACGACCGATTGATTATCAGATTAAGTTTCTGTTGTTTCTCTTCAGCTTTAGTCGGTTGGACAGAACAAGTGATCTGCAGACGTCACCGCCTGACATTTTATCGATCAGACCAATAGATTGACTACTCCAAAACTGTAAATAATCGTCATCTGCAGGCCTATTTGTAATGTTACTAGATCACCCGGTTAGCCAACCAGTGGTTTCTTATGACTGTCCTAACCGGAAGCTGTCTTTGAAACGTCCTTGAGTCCTCTTCGTCTTACAGACTGAAGCCTGTCGACGCGAAGGCGGAGCGAGAGGACGGAGCAGAGCAGCTCGGGTCATCCGTAATCATGTTTTCAGTTCATGTGCGATCAGACTGTATTCTTTGAATACATCTCCTCCTGCAGGCGAACACATCTGTGAAGCCTGCTTCCCCCTCCAGAAACCTCCTCCACACCACCGCCACCACCACCACCACCCTGTAGTGAGCTCTGTGAACCCCCATAATGCTTCAGGGCGGGCGAGGCAGAGTGCTGAGCTCAGCAGGATCAGGCAGGGTGGAGCGTGGAGA
Organism: Miichthys miiuy; assembly: GCA_036365135.1. NCBI lineage: Eukaryota > Metazoa > Chordata > Actinopteri > Sciaenidae > Miichthys > Miichthys miiuy. Next base: position 28,588,994 of record CM071603.1, read on the forward strand.
GATTAGACGCCCAGCAACAAGATAGTCGTCTTTTTTTTTTTACTGGTGTGGTGGAGGTGTGGCCCCCGACTGACTGACTGTTACACTGAGACATAGTAATCAAGACAGGGCTGCTAATTCTTAATTCATCAGATCACAGAGATCACTTCACAGTGAGGACCTTAATATTTTGAAGAACTGTGTGATGTTTAAAGGATCACGGCTGTCGATATTCTTTATTGTTCTTATTGGTAACAAATCCCCTGAAAAGACCAACACCAACACGTATTGTCCTCCGTCTTCCTCTGTGCCATAGAGCTCCATTGTTGTCATTCATTATCATGAACACACACACACACGCTGTAGTTTGTTTAAACGCAACTGCACACACACACACACACAATCCTGCTGCCCCAAATACTCACCAGAGCAGCAAATGTGGATTAATCCGCCGCTGAAAATAGTCCCAAACAAATTGCTTGATTTCCTCCCGTTTGAGTAACGTTTGATAAAACAAAAAATAATAATTGGACGTCAGGCTGTGTGGAGGACGGGTTACGGAAGTCAGAAAGTATTGATAGACGGACTAACAATAAGAAAAATCCAGAATTTACAGCGCATGGTGTTGTCTTAACTGAAACTGTAGTGTTGGCAGTGCTAATTGGTTTCTGGTGCTGCTAACGAACTCTGTTTCCTGGTTACCTGATCTTTAAGATAGGTGATAGACGTGAAATATACCAATCTTAACAGCGACACGGTGAGACATTTGGAGATGTGACACCGTGAAGTTTTAAGATAAGGTTGAGCTCTTAATGACATTTGATGAAATCCAGGCTGCTCCGGATGTTTCGCTGCCGAAATCGGGGGTGAAATTATCTTTTCACAGAGAGAGAGAGAGAGACCGGCTCAGTTTGTGCTTTCTCGTGAGCTGTAATTACACACTGGAGCCATCTTACCACCTCTCACACAGACCATCTTTTGATGGATCACCTTGAAATTGTCCTGAGTGCGCACCCTTCTAACAAAGCACAAGCATCAACGCTCATTTAATTGAGTTTGTGCTTTAAAAGGTGCCACAGTATCGTGTATCCAGAATGAGCGATGTGGTTTTTTTTTTTAGTATGATAATAAGCAGATGCATAGATTAAGAGTTGAATTTAATTAGTTATATTGGATAAAACAGTGGGAAAGATTTGTGCTACAGTAGACATCGACGGGGTTGTTTTGATCATTTAACTTAATGTCAGATTTTGTCAGTGAACTTCCTGTTCAAACTTCACCTCAAACCTCAGTGAAACCTCATGAAACTAGACTTCTGTATCTAATGCTCACTGAGTTATGAAAATCAGACTGCATACCTGTCACCGATGGGTTTTGTGATGAGCCGTAGTGAAGCTCAAGAGTGTGGTGGCACTGGCTGTTCCTCCCGGCTAATCCAAAAATGGGCAAAGATGTTGAGCGTAGGTGGAACTGAGGCAGCCTGCACGCTGAAACCAGCCATCTGTGACGGCACCCACCTGCCAATCAAAGCACCCACACTCTTAATCCTGCATAACTTTAAGCTTTAATATAATCTGAACAGGTGAGTTGTATATAAATTCACCCTCAGTACAGTTGTCATGAACGGGGAAATTAGCTATAGAGACCAAAACTGTTTTTTGCACCAGGCTGTAAACATGTTTATTTCTGCTGTGAAGTTGGACATTTGAACATGGGGACTTATGGAGACTGACTCACTTCTGGAGCCAGCCTCAAGTGGACGTTTGAGGAACTGCAGTTTTTGGCATTTATGCATTGGTAAAAACAAAACAGCACAGCTCCCACAACAGAAGGGTTAGGGATATTGTCAGAAAACCTGGCAGCATTGGTTGTTTATTTGAATGACAAACAGGTAGAAAGCATCTGAGACCAAAGACCAAAGATTATGGTGAATCTTCTACAAACAGTCAATGGGCTTCATGCAAGAACATGTTCTTATTTGTACGTACGTGAGCGTTCCAAGTCAGCCACCTGTTCATGAGTCGGTGCACGCTCATGAGATTTCATCATTAGCATAATTGCCTAAATTACCTAAAAACACAAACAGAACATTCATTCATCTTCCGTAACCGCTTATCCTCATCAGGGTCGAGGAGGGCTGGAGCCAATCCCAGCTGACATTAGGTGAGAGTCGGATTACACGCCCAGGACAAGTCGCTAATTCATCACAGGGCTGACACAAACAACCATTCGCACCTATGGGCAATTCAGAGTCACCAATTAAACCTGCATGTGGCAGGAAGCCGGGCTAGCTACGCGAACACGGGAGGAACCAAACAGAACAATTACTTCTGATTTAAAAGAACTAGCAATATTCCAAAACAGTTGCTCATAGTTTGTGCCGATGATTCAACCAGTAGAGTTTCCTTCCTTGTTAAAGTGTTGGAAACGCGTCATCGAACACATCTGTGGAAAAACTGAATGGGACTTCCAGAACCCTGAATGCTTGACATGACTGAGCCTACATTTCTACACTAACAAATATATTGAAAATCATCACAATACTAGTTGGCTGACAGCAGCAACTTTGTTGATTCAGGTGACATATTTACCTGCAACTTTGAGGCTTTGGTTAAAGTTCTGTACGGCAGCCAGTCAGGACTAAAATAAGCTATGATGCCTGTCCAAGTAAGTCTGAAACCATGTGCTTTGCACTCAAACTTTTATTAAATATCTACACAAATTATATTTATATACACACAATATGACTGAAGTTCCCATAATAAGGCACCTTTATGTGAGCCACTTTGTTGCAGCAGCCACACAGTCAGGTAGCTTTACAATCATGAAGACTGCCGCCGCGCCACAGGCTCTAATCCAGCCCTCTGATTATTTCCCTCAAGGCTGCGTCAGTGTTAACACATCTGATGGCGAAAGCAGCAGGTACAAATCACCTGCTTGTCACGGTTACGTCCCTCTAAGGAAATGTACGCCGGAATGCTTTTTCTATAACTCTAACTCAACTATGACTATTGCTCAGAGCCATGATTCACTTTAACGTTTCGTTTTCTGCAGTTACAGCAGTGCTTGTGTTCTGCACAGTCGCATGGGCAAGGAGTTTAATTGACAGACCAGTGATTTACAAGTGTACCAATCAATTATGATCAGTGATGATCAGTCAGTCATTTCGTGAAGCTCTCACCGACGATTAAAAATCCCAGATTGTTCGACGGCTTCTTGCTGAGTCCAGTTTTATAGAGCAGTTTGTTCATATTTATTCACGAAAAAGTGGCAAAAATAGATTTTCTTTATGGCTATTGACAATATTTTATGATGTATGGAGTGATCTTATGGAGACATCTAAAATTCACAAGGTAAAAACTTTAATAAATAAAATGAAACAAGAATTTTGAACCTGGATTTATCCAATGTTCACATCTCTGTTAATTAGATAATGCCCCATTTTCATATTTAAACATTTGGTTAGTGTAATCGACTCTGGAAGTTACTTTTCAAACCAACAACTATCCGTACTTGATAAAAAATAATGACTACTTACATCCCAAAATGGCTCCTTATAAAAGTAACATTGATTTCCCATGTTTCTCTCTAACATCACTGTGTTAGATTGCATAATAAACAGTAATTATTACCACGTTTCATGAAGTAATAATCACAGTGTGGCCAAAGAGTGCCAATAACTCCGCTCATATTCACATTTATCTTTCCCCGCTGTGACGAATAACCCGCTCAATGACTCTGACCGGTCGTAACGAAGGGCAACTTAGTGCTGATCGTTCATCACCCCGCCACTCCCAAATGAAACCAGCTCGTAGGTTATAAACAAAAGCATCTGCCAGCTGGAAACCGAATGAGCAGCGACCTGCCAAACGGAGTAATCAGCGACTAATTAGTTTCTTCTTGGGAGCTTCTGCGGCCAAAAATGTCAGCGACAGCTCGACTCAATTTGCTGCTGCAGGTGGGCTTCTGAACCCTCCGGTGGACGAGCTGAAAAATATGTCACAGTTGGCCCGAGATGTAAAAACGATGAGATGCGTGAGAGTCGGCTATTCTTTCGGGATATCTTACAATATATTTCATGTTCTCGCTGAAGAATATGGCCGCTCAGAGTCAGCGCTTCTTCTTCGTGACTTAGCAGTAGAAATGCTGAACCGCCTCGGGCCACATTTTCCTGTTGTATTTTTAACCGCTGTGGTTAAGCAGCTGGAGAATCACGCCGTGTGGACTCACACAGAGTGACATATGTGGGACATGGTCTACTTTTACCATGAGGTTTGCAAATAAACACAAACAAACAGCTGATGTCCCGCTTTGGCCCTCAGGTGGCATCCGAAGCTGCGGCCCTCCAATCGGGCAAAGGGTGGGCAGATGAAAAATGTGTCTCCGACAGCTCGGACGGTTAGCGGCCGCTGCACACCGCTTTCCCACCGTGCACCAGAGGCACGAGTGTGTGGGCTCCGCTTTCAATTTATTCCTTAATGCTGCAAACACCCACTCACGCTATTAGACATCTCACTTAGATTTTCAAGTGCAGGAGGGAGCTTTTCTTCTGCACCATCTTATTTTGCTCAGCGCTCAGTGAAACGAGACAAAACGATAGTAACGCAAGACCCATTTAGAAGCATTTCTGAGGCTTTTGATGGTGATACAAACATTATGATTCATGGAATAGTATCATTCATGAAAGAAAACAAAGATTGCAGAGCTTTATCTTGTAATTCAGACTCCTGTATCTCATAATTATGACTTACCATCTCATAATTACGAGAAAAGTTTAAATGGTTATCAGTCGCTGCCATTTGAGAAGACAGAGGCACAATGGCGCTGCGTGATTTAACCGGCTTTTATTCAATCTTTGGTTTCAGATAGAGGGAAATATTATAGCCACTTGTTCTTATCATCAGTGTGGTGCTCTACACCTTGAGGAAGTTACGTCGATGGGCTTGAAATAAAGCGGTAGAATCCTGCATGTCGTTGAAAATACAAGCGTGACAATTACGTAAAGTGTTCGGGATTCTTCCGGCAACAACCAATAACCGATGCAAGCAGCAGCAACCTCATTGTTGTTCTTGAGCAGTCTTCTCACATACACACCTGGCATTAAACTACACCCGTACTTCCAGTAGTTCCTCATAGGACACTGATTGATCTGAACCACTGTGTTCATAGCATGAAGGATGGATTCCCGTGTGATCTTGTGATCTTGCGAGTCCAGTTTACAGTGCAAGTTTCAGAAATGCATCCAAACTATCTGTTGTACCGACGTCTGAACCCAGCTGTGTCCGACAGGGTCATAACACCTGCTTTTGAAGGTCTTCATCAGGATAACTCATAAGCTCGTAAAATCGTGACAGCTACTGAGCTTGCATGTCAGCTCCATCTCCGTGACAACTGATCCAGCATAATTCTGCTGATGAAGACAATGTGACACAGCTGAAATCTCAGGAGGAAGCCGAGTCAAGAAGGATTCAGTCTTTTAGGTTTAGCAGTACGTTAGTTTTAAGAGCACTGGTCTAATGGATCAACTATAACCTTGCGTGCATGCTGCTGGAGTCACTCTATCCCTCAGACAACAGCTGACAAAGGGTCTACTACAGTAGCATCCATCCTCCGTCAGTCACTCTTCCATTATTAGTCCAAGGCACGAGCCACACAGGCCCAGACTACATTTGTCGAGCATTTGCTTCCATGATAACAGTCTGAATGGATGTGTGGGCACACAAGTGGCTTTGCAGAAGATTGTCCTTGGACATAGTTCATAATTTGAAATAGGAATGAGAAAAGCGAAGAGGGTAATAGGCTTCTCAGACATGCAGAGCATTTAGTAAGTTTAATTAGTTGGTTGAAGTGGCAGCAGTTTTGTCACAACGCAGGGGAGCAGCAAGGAATCCAGGCCCCATGAGCTGGATTTTACAACCAAATCCTCACCAGTGGTGTCCAGTAATACGGGCAATTTGTAATCCCTGGCTACATGCAGCATTTCACCTCCACCCACACTCGATATGATGACAGTCTTTAAGATTTACAGGTAGGCACTAGCAATACATCTTGCAGTGTCCTCAAAAAAGCACTTTGATGACAATAAATGGATCAAGATTTGTATATAGAAGCATTAACTCTGAGTCCTGCCGGGTGACTACAGTAAGAACACTGGATGTCTGCACTGTGCTTCAGCAGACAGGTTGAGAAGCACGACTAAAGATAAATCCAATTTTTAATCCCAAAAGTTTCAAACATAAACTCTAAGCTCTCCTCCGGGTATTTATTCCTAAAGAAGCTCTGGCTGTGCCTCTGCAGCTGTCTGTGGGCTAACAGCAGCTCCAGGCTAAAGTACCGGATGAAGGTGGTCAGTTTGCAGTAGATCTCTGCAACACAATACACTACAATACATTGAGTTTTTGATGCTAGTTGGACAAAACAAGTAATCTGGAGACATCTCAGGAGGTTTCTGGAAGTTGCAACGGCAGCTGACTCAAACTAAAGGTATTAAAGTGTTTCGATATCTAAAAATGTCAAACAAAAGCTAGTAAAACTGATCCTGGTTTTATTCCTGCACAGTTTGCCTCAGATAGCAGCAGCTGCGAGTGTGAGGCAGCTCTAGCAGTTGGTAGATTTACAACAAACCAAAGACGACTTGGACTTTATGAAATAATTTGAGCTTTACTCTTTTATGACTCTGGTGGTCAGCAGCGAGTCTAACAGAGAAGAGGAAGTGTTCGCACGTCCTCCTTTCGTAGTATGACATCAAGGTTGTAGAAACTGTTATGTTCTTTCCAGCCCTTTGTCCTTTAGATCTCCTCCTCTGGTGTCAGCGCTCAGATTAATGTGACGATGTAACAGTTAAAGGCACTGAAGGAGGTGAAATAATGACACACACAGAGGTTAGTTATGGCTCATCTGTGCTGTCAGTTAATCCTCTCTGAAACAAAGCTGACAGTGTTTGAAAACATTTAATTTTATATTAAAATCTTGGTATTGGAAAATGTAATGGTCATTCACAACTAAAAGAACAGATACAAGAAAGAAGTCAGTTGCTGCACTGAACTAAGCAGATAAAATCGTATGATATGTGCAATGTAAAGACTGATTTGAAGTTTTCCAGGTTCCAGTCGCTGCAGATATTTATTTATGGCTCACATTGGTGACACATCACTTGTGTGTCGCCCGAGGGAGACATACTGGCAAATAAACAAGAGAAGAAGCATGACAAGCACAAAGGTTTGTGGTGTGAGAGTCCTCTCCACAACTGAAGTCCTCCTGTTTCTGGCCTTTTCAACACAAATGTCACTGCACATAAACAGTGCAAGCAGCTGGTTGCTTTCCATGTCTCTTGTGGTACCAGAACACATGACAATACTCCCAGGATTTGCAGGATCATCTACCACCAGAACTCCAGTGATTCATTGCGTTGTCTAGTGCAGAGAGACCACAGACGCCCAATTTACCCAATTCACCTTATTTCCCTTTTTGTTGCTCCAACTACCAAAAAATAGGATAAGTTTAAATATTTTAATTATCTTTTTGCTGGGGACCTCCTACCACCCACTCAAGGACCCCTTTTTGGGTCTGGAACCCCAGTTTGAAAGCCACTGGTCTAGTGTAAGTTCATGCTCCTTCCTCACTACCGAGCACGCAACTGAAATATTGTGTCTTGTACCTTTAAAGCACTCCAGCAATGTAATAAAACTTTGTGTCCAAATTAATCCCAGTGGTCCCATTTAAGTAGTCCATTCGTTTCAATTGGGAGCGTACCACCCCTCTAAAGTGGGGTGAGTGTTTAAATAGCCGATTTGGAGACTGTTTAATCATCCCAGTTATTGCTCTATCCATTGTTGGCGGTAATATTTGTAAAAGTCCAGCCACAGTTTGGACAGCCTCATATTGTGTGCAGACTGGGAGCGACTGCAGCTGAAATCAATTAGAGCCAATCAGACTTAGCTGTTTTAAAACAGCCCGTTTATTGGAGGACGGACATAAAATTCTCAAATAAATTGTTGAAATGTGGAGCTAAGCGTTTCACACGTTTGTGTGGTAGCCGGCAGGAGAAAGAAAAGCTTCTCCAGCCTCCGGTCATTCTCATCCTCATCGATAAAGAATAGAAATTAACGAGCTTCCAGTTCTCGTTAAGACACTGAGATGAACATAAAAAGCCTGAATATCAATACTGGGGTTAATTCACACTACAGCAGCCCATGCTGCATACAGTACATGCCTCCGCTCTGGTCTTATTTTTATATTCAGTCTCCTGGGTTTGTTTTCTACTTGCTTGGTCAGCAGCTGAGTAAATTCAGATTGTGAACCTGTGACAGTAAAACAACAGCATCGATATAAAGTGAGCCACGGTGTGTTTACTCATTAAACATGCTGCTGATCCGATGCCGGTTGTTAGTTTGCACAAATTGGCTCATGGCTCTGACATGTTGGCTGATGCGTTCGCCCCCACCGGCGTCTCATGTGCCTGTGACTTGTTTATGAAGGTTCCCTGACCTAACATACAACCCCTGAATGTTTTTAAGGCATGTCATTTCCTCTACGAGTGCTGAGTTTCACCCCGTGTTGCCCTCCAGCGGGGTAAAGGAGAGATAAACACCCCGTGACAGCTCCTTCACATTTCTGAGGTGGAGGAAGAGCCTGCAACATCTTTCATTCTAAATATAGATCCCCTGATGAAGCGCCTGCATGCTCTTCATGCTGCTGCTGCTGCTGCTGCTGCTTGGGCACTCGCCTTCACCTCCTGTACTATGTAATGCTGCGTGCATACTCTCATGCAGCCTCCCCTCCCTCTTGCAGAAATGCTGCAATGCGTCTCCCTCAGCCAAGACTGGGTCAGTGTAACTCAGCTAGCAGCAGAAGCAGCCGGAGAATCGTCCCCATAGCAACAGCCAATGAGGCTCATGGCTTGTGACTTAGGGATTTTATTTGGCGTTATTGTTGTGATTGTATATGAAAAAAAAAAAGAGCGTATTTCCAGGATTAAACTCGTCAGGGTGGCTTTAGTTGGTGCCAGAGGAGGAATAAGATGGCAAGTGAGCAAAAGAGGAGACAGGGCGGGGTTGAGCAGGCTTATGCCCAGCCGTATGTGCAGAGTAAATTGTGCTGGCAGATGCTGGAAGACAGGGGATTGTATTGCCAGTAAATTACCCAGCTCATGCTGTACTTTCATACTGGGAAACATTGTTTTTTTTCTTCCAATTTTACACATCAGCAAGCGCTGTTCTTCAGCAGATCAGTTTACAGCAACTCTGCTTTAAGAGTTTTGACATCCTGTAGAGTTGATTCATGGAAATGCTCTAGTTTGTTCAAGCAGCATTACAGCAAACTATCAGGCCGGGTGAAGGAGGTATTGTGTACATATAGTTTTCTCCTTTTTAGCCATGCTAGTGGCGAGTAATGGCAGCGTGGGTCCATCCTTTTGATTCAAACTGAAATATCTCAACCAATATTGGATTGATTGTCATGAATCAGCCTCAGCTGTACCTTAAGGATTGCCATTATTTGGCCTTGGTGAAGTCATGAGCTTTGTTTCTGTTTCCTGTAGGCCAGCGAATTCTCCAGTATCAGAGCGATGTCCTTGAGACAGTTGTGTTGGTGAACCCGTCAGAGGAAACCGCTACCTCGGAGGTGAGTCACAACCAAGACAGCCCTGAGAAAACACTGCAAACACAGCAATCATGACCTGATGCTCTGATTCCTGCAGGACACTTTGAAATGTTCTGTTTTCTTACTTGAATCACACTGACGGGTTTCCGGCAAAGGGCTTCAGTCTGGGTTGGACTTGATTTCACGTATGAAGAAGACAGCAGCACCTGCTGCTCACCATTTAGCCCCAATGGGAGGTCCATGTCTCTCCTGCTAGTGATCATCGCATTCGTTGATTAACAGGAAAACACTCTGTCGGCTGATGCTTGAACACTGCGAGGCACAGACACTTCTTTGTCAGTGTGAGGATTAATTAGATGTTAGCTGCTGGTGAAATGTAAAAATAAAACTTTTGCAATGAGATAACCGTGTAGAATCATTATTATTTTTGTCCGCTGTAGTACTATGATGGAAATGCAGTCTACATCACTGAAACAAGAAACTGTTTGGAAATACACTGTACTATGCATTATTTAACCTTTAATTTTAATGCTGTGGCAACTTCGGCTACTCACTGGGATGCACTGATTCATCAAAAATGATGTGTGTCTATAAATGGCTACTCCCTTTTGAAATAACACAACTCTTAGAGGTAATTTTAGACTGTTAGACTTATATTTAGTGTATGAGAAGTTCTTCAAAATAAATGTTTGATATTTCATCTCATCCTCAAATATCTACCTTGAATTTATTAAGAAGTGGCACTAATACTCAGCGGCTCATTGTTGTCTGGATGCCACCAATTTAAGGGCAAATTGAGCAGCTCTTGAACTCAATAGCACTTTGTGTGAGATGATGTAGAGTCTAGACACTTTGCTCTTTGGGAATACTTTTCAGCCTTTTAGTGCATTACCATTTAACATTTGCTGATTATTCTTTACTCTACCCAGATTCGCTCTCTGATCACTGACCGTTCTGGGAATAAGTTGCTGATACTGAGTGGCCAGAGCTCTGAGCAGGGAGGTGACATCCTACTGCAAGGTGGAGCCTTCACCTGGGAACACTTCTCCAACATCATTTCCAACCCCCAAGTAAGCTCTTTCTCCAAATCTCGTCTTCACAGTGGATGTGAATGCATCATCTTGTAATTATAAAGCTTACATAGGCACAGTTATTTTAGGTTGTTTTTCACTTTTACTGTGTTCCCAGGTAATTGAACTCCTGTCCGGTGCCTCTTCAGAGCAGCCGTCTAGGCTTACTGTTTCCTGTCAGGGAGACGGAGGCTGGAGCTCCCTCGGCCAAAGCCAGGAGCAGCAGTCACTCCAAAATCTTCTGGAATACCGCCTGAACCCCGAACCTCACCTCCCCGACATGGACGGAGTGACAGAGTTCACTGAGTATGTCTCAGAGACGGTGGATGTGCCGTCATCCTTTGACCTCCTGGAGCCCCCGACCTCTGGAGGTTTTCTGAAGCTGTCCAAACCCTGCTGCTACATCTTCCCCGGGGGCAGAGGAGACTCTGCTCTGTTCGCCGTCAATGGATTCAACATCCTGGTGGACGGAGGATCTGATCGGAAGTCATGCTTCTGGAAGCTGGTTCGCCACCTGGACAGGATCGACTCTGTTCTGCTCACCCATATTGGTGCAGACAACCTCCCTGGTATCAATGGGTTGTTCCAGAGGAAGATTGCAGAGCAAGAGGAGGAGCGTAACCAAGGATCTGGCTCCAGCAGCAACGGTGACTGGATGAAGAACCTGATCTCTCCTGAGCTCGGGATTGTGTTTTTCAATGTCCCAGAGAAACTTCGGACGCCCGAGTCCACACTGAAAGTCAAGCGAAGCATTGAGGAAGCATCTCTTACATTGCAGTACCTCAACAAGCTTGGCATCACACCAGAACCTCTTCACAGGGTAGTCAGCAACACTATTGAACCTATCACACTATTCCACAAGCTCGGTGTGGGAAAGTTAGACATGTATGTCTTAAACCCTGTAAAAGAGAGCAAAGAGATGCAGTTTCTCATGCAGAAATGGGCTGGAAACAGCAAAGCCAAGACAGGCATTACAATGCCCAACGGGAAAGAAGGAGAAATATCTGTCCCCTATTTGACATCAGTTACCGCTCTCATTGTTTGGATTCCTCACCGTCCAACAGAAAAGATAGTCAGGGTGCTCTTCCCTGGAAACGCACCACAGAACAAAATCTTTGAGGGCCTTGAGAAACTGAAACACCTGGATTTCCTTCGATATCCAGTCGCTACCCAAAAAGACATATCATCTGGTGCACCTCCTCCCATCATCAAACAGACTAAGATGAGATCAAGAACTGACAGCAAAGAGAGTCTCAAGTCGTCACCCAAACCACACTCTAAAACAAAGAAAGAGGCCGGTGGTCAGGAGGAAGAGTCCAAGAGTGAAATCACTAAAGAGAACAAAGTGGAAAAGAAAGAAGAGAAGAAAGTCAAAAGTGAAAGTCTAAAAGCCACCAAACAACAGAAAAACAGCGAGGTGGCCCCTGTGACTGACAAAAAGTCAGAGAAAAAGAAAATATCCAAGGAAAAAACTACCAAGGAGAAAGCATCCAAGATGGATGAAAAGAAAGACAGAGAGAAAAAAGAAATCAAGAAAGAGAAAATAAAGAAAGACGAAAATATAAGAAAGGAAGAGAAGAAAGAAAGTAAAGCCAAGGAGGATAAAAAGAAGGACCCAAGTAAACCGGAGCTGAGGAAAATCACCAAGCCTGACCTGAAGCCGCTCACCCCTGAAGTGAGAAAAACTCTGCACAAGGCGAAGTCTCAGGGTAAGCCCAAGACAGACAAGAATAAGGTAGTTAAAGAGGAAGCAAATGACAAAAAGCCAGTCCCAAAGAACATCCCTGAAGAGGTCGCAGCGGCAGCTTTGGCCGACAGGTCCATCGTGTCCTCCCCAGAGGACCTCACCGAGGACTTTGAGGCTCTGAAGCAAGAAGAGCTGTCCAAAGTTAAGTCTGTGCCGATCCAGAATGATGTGATGTCTGAGCATTCATTGTACATAGATACTAAAGTTTCTTCCTTAGTTTTCCCTGATGAGAAAGTCACATCCACAGCCACTGAGATTAAATCTGCATCACCCAAATCCCCTGTCAAAGAGGAAGAAGACAACAAAGACAAGGGCGCATCCCAACAGGTTGCCACTGAAAGGAAGGAATCAAGTGATGGCTTTGACAAGAAGTATGAGGAGGAGAAAATGGAGAAATATGACAAATACCCTGTAAAAGACGACATGAAAGACAGATCAAAGAAGAGTGACAGCTCAGAGGAGGAGGATGATGTTATTGAAAAAGCCGAATTTGAAGGAACAGAAGATGACGAGGTCCTGAAATATAAAACAGAGGAGGCGAAAAAGGAAAAAAATGAAAAGGAGTGGGGCTCCAAACCAACTGAGCAAAAACCTCCATCAACCACAGCCCTGTCTGGGCAAGTAGCAGCCACCGCCTCTGAGCAGTTCTCCTACATCCAAGACGAGACCATCCCTGGTTATTCCGAGACTGAACAGACCATATCTGATGAGGAGATCCATGAGGAAACTGAAGATAGGATCCCACAGCTACGCTATGATGTGGGCTCCTATGACGTCTCTGTCCCTGATGTCCCCGGTACCTTTGACTCCATGCATGGTATTAAAGAGATGAAGAGCTCTGCTGTATCTGATTTTACAAATATCAAACCCAAAGCCTTCATGGGAGGTCACGAGCATGAGCTTGCACCTTACCCTACCATCATTGCTGCCCCTCTTGCAGAGGAGGAGCACATCTCCTCAGCAACATCCATCACAGAATATGACAAACTGTCGTCCTTTGCCACATCTGTAGCTGAGGACCAGTCGATCACCTCTGTGACAGCACCTCAGACCGAGGATGCTGGGAGGACCTCTCTCCTGCTTGACACCATCAACAGCATCCCCTCACGGGCTGAGGCCATCCAAGGGAAGGACTATCTTCACTCAGCAGGAACTATCTCACCCACCTCCTCCCTGGAGGACGACAAATGCTTTAAGTCGCCTTCCTCTGATGAATACCAGCCCAACATTGCTGAGCTGGAGGGTGATGCAAAGATCAAATTAGTGCATGAGGAAGATGACGAGGAAGAAGAAGAGGACGAGGACCAGACTCCAAATGTTGACATCCCTCTGGGTAAACTCCAAGAGGGCTATGAACATGCAGCCTCCATGATGCTCCAGGAGAAGGAGAAATCTCCCTCTGCCACTTTCTCTCCTCCTCCCTTCACTACTACTCAGTACTCACCCATACAAGCTGTCAAAGAAACCCAGGGTCTCTTCAGCACAGAGGGATTCAAGACTGGTTCTGATATAAAGTCTATTTCACCCCCTCCATCTTTCTCCCCTGGGTTGGACTCCCACTCCAGGCAGGAAAGTGAGGAGAGATGTCTAAGTCCAGATGACAGCACAATGAGACTGGCCTCACCCACACAGTCTGTGCCTACAAGCAGTGGATACTCTCCGACCGAAGAGAAACCCTTCAAGACAGAAGACAAAGACGAGGCAGTGACCGATGTCAAAGCTGACTCCCATACCTCCTCCTATATCGGTCTGATAGATGACAAGCCAGCAATGGAAGAGTCAGAAGAATCCACTGAAGACAATGAGGATGAAGATGAGTGTTACGCCAAAAAGGATCTACAGCCCACCGTTAAGGCCAAGCTTATGGAGGCAAAAGAGGGGTGCTTCTTGGATGACGACTACGCCTTTGAGTCAAAATTTCCAAAGATAGAAACAGAAGTAAAGGGCTTGGAGAAGACACAGGTGTCTTTTAGCACAGAGGAGAAACCAAAACCTCAAGTGATGTACTCAGATGAAGATGAAGATGAAGAAGAAGAAGAAGAAGAAGAAGAGAAGAAAGATGATAATTTCCTAAGTGGGGTCGGGGCTAAGCCTTTATCAGATCAAAGCAAAGATGAAAGCACGGAGAAAACAGACATCGCTTCTAAAGAGTCTGACAAAAGTGTTCATTTCAGTCTCTATGATTTTCCTGAGAAGGAGAGCAAAGAGAAGGCCATGTATATAAGACAAGACACCCCCTATGTGCATGGGAAAACATTCTCCTACAGTGACATTTATGACAGCAAAGCAAGCTCAGTGGACTCTGATACGTATCGTCAGGAGTCCTTAGATAAGACGGAGAAGGACGTCGTTAAGGGTGAAGTGCAGAAACATGAGCCCCCATCCCCGGTAACAGCCGCAGACAAGATGTCGGACAAGGAGGGATTTACTGTCTCCTACGGGAAAGAGTCCTCCACCTCATCCTGGCTTGACTCCAAGAGCCCTTCTGCTATATCCCCATTTGAGAAAGAAGTCAAAGAAAAGGAAACATTTGAATACAGCACAGGTAGCAGATTCCCTTCAGTGGCTGATAGACCCGAGGCCTCGTCCACTTCTTTATCACCAGAGAAAGACGCTCCTCTTAAGAGCCAGACTGACGCCACAAAGCCCCAAACATACTCCTCAATGACACCATTCGGTGTAGACAAACCTGCTGCAACAGGCTTCATTGAGAAAGGCGCATGTTTGGAGATTGATATGAGAAAACTAACAGCAAGGGATGAAGAGGACTATGATGATGATGAAGTTGTAGATGACGATGATGATGAGGAGGAAGATGAAGAGGATGAGGAGGATGAGGAAGATGATGACCAAGTCACTGTTGATTGTGATATGGAGAAAGGTGCCCAAGAAAAGTCTGAGAAGGAAATAAAAGTCCAATCACTGAAATGTTTGGCTCAAATAGGCCTGAATTTATGGTTTCTATGGCTGGTTATGGCTACAACAGTCAGGGGAAGCCGAGTATGAAAGAAAGCACTTCTGGCTCACTCACAAAGGCAGAAGATGAAGCTAAGACCGACTCCTCATCCTTCAGTGAAAAGCCAATGGATCTAGGGGCTGCAGGTTTCTCTAGCTACTCCTCAGGGTTTGAGTACTCGTATGGAAGTGGTGAGAAAGACTCATTTTTATCAAGTCAGACAACAGTCAAAGGTAAAGATGATTTCACTTTGAAATCAACAGAGGACAGTTATTACCAAAATGACAGAGCTGATCCTGATTTTGAGAAACAGAAGACACCAGATCTTCTGAGTAAGAGATCACTGGACACGAGCTTTCAGTACACGACCACCACTGCTCCTGGTTACTCCTCCTCTTCGGCCTACAGCTACTCCTCCTCCACCTCGGGCTCCCTCTCCACCAGCCGCCAGTTCGGAGAGGAGCTGGAGACACCGGCCGAGCCTCTCTTTGAGTACTCCTCCTTTAAAGATGAGCACTCGCTGGTCATGGACTCTCCATTCTCCAGCTCCGCTGGCGCCAAAGACGACTATCTAGAAGTGTCTGAAAAACAGATCACCGCCACGACCACGGCTGAGTCCACCTCCAGTTTAGCCCGCTTCTCACCCATCAGCCCATTCGAGGAGGTCAAATCTTTCCCCTCGCTCTCGTCCACTGCCTTTGCTGAGGACAAGAAGGAGCATACCACTTCATTAGGTGGAGTTACAGACAAAGGCCCTCAATCAGACTGCTTCTATAAGCCTGAATGGTCTGAGGGGTCCAAGCACACGGCTGTTGGACTTGGGGCCTCAGCTGGACTCTTCTCGCAACCTGAAGAGCTCTCCAAAGATAAAGAGGCAGCCAGCGCTGCTCTGTTTGGTATCACTTCCTCACCACGCCCAGACATTGAAGGCAAGCATTACTTTGAGGAGACTGACAGCAGTGAAGAAGAGGATGAGGAGGCTTACATGCGTGAGATGACTCGGAGGTCGCCTTCCACCGGCCTGGCTGGTACCCTCTCATTTTCTGACAAGCCTGTTCCAGCTCCAGCTGTCAGTGAGTCAAAGACAGGTGGTGCACTCCCTGATGTTCTTGGCTCCTACATGCCCTCACCTGTCCAGGTCAGCAAGCCAGACACAGCCAATGGTCCCACGGAGGTGAGCTCAAGCTCTACCCTCCTTGCTGGAGCAGCAGCCAGTGCCGCATCTTCAGGCCCAGCCAAGGTGGAGCCCAGAGATGGAGCAGCAGCTTACAGGAGCTCCTACGAGTGGGAGATGTCAAAGCCCCAGATGGGTATGGTACCCGGAGACTCTCCTCCTCATTACCGTCACGATGATGAGTTTGAAGAGGAGTGTGAGATGGAGCCAGAGCACCCTGCCCGTCCACTTTCACTCTCTTCAACTGATCAGCCATTTCGCTCACCTTTCTATGCTGAGGAGTGCAGCCGAGGAGGGCAGGACGATGATGATGACAGTGATCAGGAACTTGCTGGTGATTCACACATTGGAGCCACCTCCTCTTACACCAGCCGCACATCTCCTGGATATTCCTCCTCCGAGTGCAGGCAGCGCAAAGAGGACCTCTCACCTTCCTTCATCAACCCATGCATGCGGCAGTTATCCAGCGACGAGGATGATGAGGAGCAAGGGCGCAGAAGTGACCAATCGCAGGGAGATGAGCACGATCTGTCGGTCAAGAGAAGGGCTCACAAACAGCCCCATCATCACCAGCCTCACAGCAGGGACAGCAGCTCACTGCACCAAGCTGGTGGCATGGCGGCAGGGCTAGGCTTGGCCACAGAGGACACACCGCCCACCTCTGTGAGTGAATCTTTAGCCTCTCAGTCAGACTCCGATGTGCCTCCAGGCACTGAGGAATACCCCTCGGCCACTGGTGAAGGCAACATGGACTCGGATGAGGATGCAGACTACATGCCTGTTGATAAATTATCTGCCACGGGAGGAGGCACCTATCATTCCTCTAGGAGGAGCCATGACCCTCCTCCAGCTCCTCTCATGGACCCCTACCCTCAGCCTCCACGCCCAGACGTTTGCATGGTGGATCCTGAATCTCTGGATAACGGATCAGTTAAGAAAGAGCCAAAACCTAAGAGCTTAAAGAAGACTTCAGGGAAAACCAAATCATCATCCCCAGCTAGACGCAAGAAGTCTCCCATGCCTGTCAAACAGACGCCGTCTCCTCGCAGCGCCTCACTGAAGAAGAAGGAGGCAGACAAGAGCTCACGCATGTCTCGTCTATCGGACGGGCAGGGCTCCAAAGACGACGACCTCTCCAGGTCGAGCTACAACCCTGGCAAGGCGATGACCAACGGTGTTAAGACCAGTTCAGGTGAGCACAGTAATTTTCAGATATAAATGATTTCACTCTACAAAACAGATTTTGACAGTTTCGTTTGGTTCTCACACTCAGGTTCTCAGAAGTCTAGCTCTGGAGCTGCTCCTGGTCTTCCTATTTATGTGGACTTGGCCTACATTCCCAACCACTGCAGCGCCAAGAACGTGGACCAAGAGTTCTTCAAACGCATTCGCTCTGCGTACTATGTGGTGAGCGGTAACGACACAGCAAGCGGTGAACCAAGCCGAGGAGTCCTTGATGCACTGCTTGATGGCAAATCTCAGTGGGGATCAAACCTACAGGTAACATTTCCAACCGTTTTCAGTTTGAGACTGAGGCTAACATATAGTATATTCTTTCAAATGGGAAAAAGTTCTTAAGACAGTGTTTTGGATTTGCATATAAAAAGATTGTGTCCCTGTAGGACACTGTGCACTCTCACTAACTCGAATCAGTTCAAATCAAGTCAATCAAGTACAACAACACAAGACATGACAGGCAGCTAATATTACTGACTAGTCCATCAGCAGTCAGCCCAGCTCGGTGTCTGTCTTTCAGCCATTTATTTCACCAAGCTCTCACCAATGACTAAAAGTCAGTCCCAGACTAGGGTCTTTGTCATTGTCTGCTTGCCCGGCTCTGGTTCTGGCACGACACACTGCCCCCCTGGGCCTGAAAACCTCTCGGCAGTCCAAAACTCTTTTGCTAGTGGTATAAACACAAACACTCCGTTAGTGCTTTGAGCTCTCAGTCCTGGAAATCACTGACTGAGCTAATTATCTTAGCGTTTAATGTACTTTAGCAACAAGTAAAGCTTATTATTATTATTATTAAGTTTATTGTCACATCTAATCTCAGGATGCAGATTGTGCGCCACCATCATCACTTAAATTTCACAAAATGTGACACACATTACACTAACATGAACAGCTGGATACAGCCTCGGGCTTTGCTGTAATTCCTTCAGATAAGTGCGGAAGGAGATATTAGATTGAGTCTGAGACCCTCCCCCTGACACTAAAGTAAAAACTAAGTGGGCGAAGCCTGATATTTTCAATTTCCCTGAGGATGGAGGTAGGCGGGAACGAGGACTCTTTACTTTCCCATCAAGACTCCAAGTTAAAAAATCTCTTCGTTGGCTCTGATTTACTTCACCTTCGCCATTTTAGTACACCAATAATCCTGGTTATCAGCAATCAAACACTGTGCAGATTTCTATTTCCCATGTGACCGCCAATTATCCCCTCAACTGTGTCGGTCGTGACTTTTCCTGCTCTCTCTCGTCTCCGTCTCAGGTGACGCTGATCCCCACCCACGACTCGGAGGTGACCCGTGACTGGTACCAGCAGACACACGAGAAGCAGCAGGAGCTCAACATCATGGTCCTGGCCTCCAGCAGCACCGTCGTCATGCAGGACGAATCTTTCCCCGCCTGCAAGATCGAGTTTTAAAGATCAACGTTTCCTCTCTCTCTCTCTCTCTCTCCTCCTGGCCTCCCCCCCCAGTGTAGATCTGTTTTTAATTGCTCTTCTCTATAGCCTGATATGTAAATCTGTCTCTGCTTTTTTTTTGGGGGGGGCGCTTGGACCGAAAAGCAGACACAGATCTGGATAACTGCCTATTTTTTTCTAGATTTTTATTCATTTTTAAGCTTGTCGTGGCTATCACCATTTGTACTACAAAGGTAGTTTTCTGACAACTTTGTCCTCCACTACATAACGTGAAAGGGAGAACGCAGTCTTTGTTTTTTCCTGTTACTTAACTCGTCATTTAACAGAGTCTTTTGGTCGAGCCAAAATGTGAAATTTTTCAAAAAAAGTGTCAAAAAAATTTGGTTGTTTGGCTGCTTGTCGTCTAATTGGCCTAAAAAAATCAAAGCACCCGATAACCAGCAACACGCTACAAGATGATTTTCTTCCACCCGATCCCAGACTTTCACAATACAGGCGATCGATTTAAAACATTTGCTGATAGAAGTTGTGATCACTTTCCTTTCCTCTATTTTCGACAGTCCTGGTGTTGAACTTTGTTCCTCCTACTGACATAGCGAGATAGAAAACGTTCACGTAGAACCCTAGAGGTCCTTTCGATATGTCTTTTGAGTATATTTGCCGTAGCGTAGGGAAGACCATATTCAAAAAAAAAAAAATCTGTATTGTAGTGAATTACGATATTTCTACGGTAAAATCAATCGTTACGGTAAGGATTTCTCAGTGGCTGTTTATTTCTTACGGTGAATTTGACGGATAAGTTTCTCTCTATAATTGTTTCTGTCGTCTTTGGTGTGTTTTTTCAGTGTATTTCCAGTTAACATATCGTTGCAGAGCATCGTGAGGACAGCTGAAGGCAGAGGGGGAGGGGTGATACTAGTACAAAAAAAAAAACCCCATCATCATCCTGATCTTTGGATTTTACCTGTTTATATATCTTTACATAAAGAACAGCACTCTGTGTTCAAAGCTCGTTAAGAGGGAAGAGGACAAACCTCCAAACAGTTGCTGCATCTATCTAAGAGGTCTTTATACAAGAGCTGTGCTAAAAAACGAAGAATGTATTCCACTACAACATTAGGAACATGTGGTTGCGAGGTTGCGATTGCGTTTTTGCCTGGTGATGAACGAAGATGTGGGCTGGTTTCGATTGATGGTAGAGGTTAGACTGTCACCCACATGTGCCTTTCTGTCCTGCTGTGCCGGAAGGTGGGGAAATGAAATGCGTCTTGTGTGTTGTGGATGATTCGAAGGTATCTCGGCGCGCGGTGCGTCCGCCGCTCTGTGGCGTGCAGAGAAAAAAAGGTCCGAGTTGTACATATTGAGCATAAAACGGCACTTTTAAAAGCACCAACTCAGTATTTCAGCCGTTGCGGTTTAGATTTTCCTGGAACTGCCACTCGATAGAAGCACAAATTATAACCAGTGTGCAAATTTAGCATCATAAAATGTTTAATTACAGCATTTTTTTTCTGGTTTTGTTTAATTATGGCAAAAAAATATAGTTTGTCTTGAGTTGTTTTTAGCCTCGATTTATTTCGTCTTTTAAAATTTCATGATTTAACAGCCATTTTCTTTCTTTATTTTAAGGTGGAAATCAGTGGATGTTTTTAAGTAAGACTTTATTAACTTAATATTACGTGTAGATGTGTTTTAATTTGATATATTTGATGATTTTATATTTTGATAAGTTTGGAGTAATTTAATAGATTTTAAACCAGGATACAAAACCAACTTTCCAACAAACGACAGGACCAACACATCACCAGGGTTGCTATTTTATGATCCACAGTAAAAAAAAAAAAAGATATTCCTCTGTATGATATTTTAATCCCTCGACTCTTCTATTGATGCATGAAACAACAGATGCATGTTCATAAAGGCGATGGCTTTTTAAAAACAAAGATAATGTGAAACCACAGAGGAGGCTGCAGAGGGGAGCAAACTTCAGCTGGCTCCAAGTTGAATGTGAAGATGCAGATTTACCTTTATGTTCTCCGGGTTGCCTTGGTTACCGTGCATCATATGGTACATCTGACTCACCCGTCACACACTGGCAGTAAACCTGCAACACGTGTGGATTGAATCCACCGCAGTTTCTTTGTTTGGATGACAGGAAACAGTTGACTTTTAAAGCGTTGTCGGCATGATAAACATGTTCGAGGAGACAATGACGTTCCATTAACAGCTTCTTTGATGAAACAGGGTTAACCGTGATGTCAGTGTTTTCCTGTTTAACCCGCTGTGCTGCTCAACGACGGTGTAATCTGCATTCCTATTTAATACTGCATCACTGTAAAGGCTAACAATAACCAACAACACACTACTCACATATGAGCAGACCACTTTAAAACCCAGACTGCCAGACACACGAGTGACCCAGTTCACTCCAAGTCAATACCTTTTTATCTATTACAGGATTTCCTATTATTCACACTTTTTCCAGACGATACACTTACTCACACGTAACCGCTCCGTTTTCGTAATCGTGCAACAAAGAAAAACTAAAAAAAAAAAAAAAGGTATAAATAAAATATCCGTGGCACCAGACTCATCTGCCGTGAAACAAATCATCATAAAGACAGTTGGTTTTCAGTGAGCCCTGCTTGTATGTGCATGTGTACCTTTTGAGTTCTCCTGTAATGTAATTGCTGAAGAAAAAAAAATTGACTAAACATAGAAATGCTATTTTAAAAAGATGTATATTTAAGAAGCTACGCTGTTCCCGGTACTGAGGAGGCACATGTTATAACCCGGCTGTGCTGTGCTGTAAGGAAAGCCTCGTGATTTGTTTTTTGGGTTTTGTTTTTTTTTCCTCCTTTCTGCTTCATGGTTCTACTTTCATCTCTTGTTTTAAGTGCAATATTCTCTTTATCTCTCTTTAAATGCTTAAAAAAAAAAAAAAGGTAAAATAGAAAACAGATTTATTGTTAAAAGGGAAAAAGTGCGGTGAAGACCAATAAAAAACATCATTTACTGAAGAAAAATGTCTCCATCTCATTCTTTTTTTTTTTTTTTGGATACAATCACATCACAATCATATAACCTAAAAATGTCTACCATGCTCACAGGTTGCATCTATGTGTGAGTATGTTGTCCAAAGGGTGACGTTTAATTTTAGTCGTTTTTAGAGGCCCGAGGAGCTAAAAAGGTGAACCACCGGCACGTTTACTCACTAACATTTACTAATTAGCACAAAACACAAAGTAAAACTGAGGCTTTGTTAATAAATCAATAAGTTTAAGTCATTTTTTAAAGAAGATTTTCTGGTTTCAGCTTCTTAAATGTGAATATTTTCTGGTTTCTTTCATCCTCTATAACTCTTTGGGAAGTAGAAAAAACGACGACATTTGAGGGCGTCACCTCGGAGTTTGGACCAAACAATGAATGAATTAACTGAGGAAATGATCGACAGATAGATTGATGATGAAAATAAATGTAAATGACCAGAGGCATATCACTTAATGACTAAAAAGAGATGGCAACAAACTTCTTCTGAAGTTGTCTTATTACGGTGCCCCGACCCATATGTTGGGAACCAGTCTAGGCCTTACAGACACCAGTTTTGCCTCAGTGTGTGTGAGCATGATGTAATTCAGTCGGGGTTGAACCCCACAGAGAGGTCCAGACGCAGGAACAGTGTGAGCTTTGTTCTGAGAGTCCAGAGATTTACAGGGCCTTTGTGAGAAGCTGGTAATGTGTTGGAGGAAGGAGCAGGCTGGAAGCTGGAGGACAATCGCCCCCCCCGCTGTGAGACGCTGCTGAATGGATGCTGCAATGACATCACCTCCTGAGCCACATGATCAGGGTGGAGAACAGTAGGAACAACAGATGTAACCGTTTCTCCTTTTCTTCACGTCTCCTTTCAGACCGGTGGAAAGAAAACAGGAAAAATCCACATTTAGGTGTTTTAAGTTTACAGTTTGTGTCTGTAGATCTCACCAGAAGTTAGTAAGAAAATGCCTCATTTGCATATTTAAACATAAAATTAACAGAAAACCTGACGATAAAATACAAAAGATAACGGACTTATTGTCAGTAATCAACTGAGGAAGTTTTATGGTGAAGAGTCAGAAAAACGACTTTCTACTTCTGTTCCACCACATTTCAGAGGGGAATATTTACATTTTTACTGTAGTTACTCACAGGCGAACATTTTAAATACAGACACCAGTACCTAAAAAGTATTGTTCATAACTCAGCCTGTATTGAAGTATTTTGGAAGACGTACCTTTCCTTCTCTCCTTCAGCTCTGCCAGCTGCAGTTGCTGGTGGTTACACTGCAGATTCAGAAGCTCGTAAAACATTGCTTTCCTCTCAGCTCGGCCTGAACATCAGTCTCACTGCACAGCGGCGACCTTCACGGTGACAGCACACGCTGCGATAATGCTGACTGCAGTTTACCTCCGACAGATTTACTCCGCAGAGAGACACTGTCTTCAGACCTCAGAGGTAATTCACCCGCTGAGTTTTACCGTCGGGCAGAAATACTGTTTGGACTCGACCTCTTAAGTTCAAAAATATTAACATAATGTGGATCTTACAAAATCCATCCTTTCACAGATGGAAAGCTGTTACATCTGTAATATTTAAAAGGAAATACTTTTTACTGTGACATAACATGATAATCTACCTTTTACTTCACCTGCCTCACCTGAGTTTGCATAAACTTGACACTAAACCGAAAAAAAAAAGTAGCCGAACAGATGTGGAATTTACATTCCAGCAGCTGTATTTGGTAACATTGTTGAAAGTATGACAGTGTATCGTGAATGTTTCATTTAATGAACTTTCTAAAAATCAAAATGACGGACTTCACACAGAGGAGATGATTCCAGAACAACAGACAGAAAACTCAGATCTGTGACGTGTGCGTCGAAACTCCGGAGACGGGTTGAAATATCAGACATGAAAGGTGAGAGCGCTTCAGTACACAAAGCATTCAGGAGCTCAGCAGGGAGATCTTTATTGGATTACAGACGACTCATCCTCAGTGATTAAAACGGTGGATCTAAGAGCAGGTCTTAAAGGGTCAGCTCACCTAAATTACAAAAACTGATTTTCTCAGCTCTGTTAAGTCCCCGTGGAGTTAGTCTTGGTTTTTATTTGTCCAGGTCTGTCCTCCGATGCACTAAAACTTCGTCTGCATCCACGTACGCCAAACTAAAGGCTGCGCAGTGATGACAAAAAGGTCTCTGAACACCCTGAAATGACTCTTTGATTCATCAAGACTGATATAATAAAAAAGAGGCACGTCAGTAAATTATTTAATCCCGTGTGTGCGGAGAGCCGACAGGAAGCCGCCCAGAGGAATCCAGTTCTCCTGAATAAATCCAGAACTTAAAGGTCCAGAGATTACGACAGAACTGTGCATCCATTAGTGTACAATCATCTAACAACGAGACTCATTATCTTAGAACGAGCCCTTCACCATGTTTAACCGTCACAGTAGCCTAGAACAGACAAACTCATCACTGACTTTAAAGACGGCCTTTCGACGCCGTAGTTTCCCTCTCTTGCTAGGAAGGAGAGGTTGAGGCAAGGTGGTTGCAATCAGCAATTTCCACTGCTAAATCCTACACACTGGACCTTTAAACCCGACCTTGTTGACCTACGGTGGTTTAACGTCTCACCTTACAGGTGCACTATGGAGAAAAAAAACATAGTTCCACCTGGATTGAGTTACTCTGGAAGTACAGTATATACAGTACTCAGTACGAGTAGACAGTACTCGGTGCAAGGATAGCGGTCACCTGACTGTGATGGATGATATGAAAGCTTTTAATGCGACTGCAGCTATCCGAGGGAACGCGAAGGTAAGAAAGACGCAAGACAGACTTTACACGATTTAAAACTCCGTTAATCAGAGCTGTTTGTTTAAGACTTAACGTCCACTGTACACTACCTGCCTGGCACAAAATGGCTGAGGATGTTGGTGACTAGCTGGTGCCAGACGTTCGTCTCAGGAGGAGCTCCAAAGACGGCCGCTCACAGTGACGTCTGTGATCTCAAAACCTGGACAAATAAAATCAAAGATCAACTAGAGGGGCTCTCGGAGAGCGCAGACCTCCACCGAGGCCAACCGTCCAGTCTTGCAACCACTACATACCATATGTCTGTATTATAAATGACCTATATTGCAGTGTTAATGAAAAATATACACGTATCTGCAGCAAACTTTAACAGGTTCTTCTTTGGCTGATGCTACACCTTCTGCTACGGTTCATGAAAATCTGAGCAGCAGTTTTTTTTTCTGTCGTCCTGCAGACGTAACCTCCTACGTAAAAATAAAACCAGTGGAAGAAAGGTGAGAAAATGTTGTGAATTAAGTGAGTCGACCCTTTAACCAAAGCATGACAGCGTGAAATCTGCACACACACACACACACACACACACGGACAGGACGACAGTTCAGACTCCACAGTACATCGCGATCTAACATGAAATCCCACCGATCGAACACAGAATTGCACATCAGCGTCTACCTGAATTGCTTCTCAAGCGTGTGTGCGTCCCCTAACAACCCCATACACACACACACACAAAGACACATTCTCACACACACACACACATCTGCTACATAACTGCTCGCCACAATAAAAGCACATTTCATGTAAAATGCCCCCCTCCTGTTTGTTCAGTGATAAAAATGAGAGATTAGCTTTCAGATTTTTTTTCTCCACATCATGAGGTGATTTTACAAAAAAATATACAAGAGCTATGGTACAATTAAATATCTGATGTGGGTATCAAAAATACCAGACTTACTTTCTTTTTTTTTTTTTTTATCTCCCAAGATGCAATTTCAAAATAAATATTATTTCCTCTCTTTCTATCGATTCCTACTGATTATATTAAATCTTCAATGAGGCTTAAGGACTTTGGCAGTAAGCAGTGCACACATGGTTTGACCTGGAGATTAAACACTTTATGTTTTACTGGCAGTAACGAGGATTCAGCTGCAGGAACTAAACACGGGACAGACGCCGGCGTATGACGAAGACAGATTAGTATTTTCTGCATTTCTCATCAAAGTAATGAGTGTAGAAGTCTCTGTGTCCTTTAGTAAAGACGAGCTTGTGCTTCGGTGATGACAAAGCACGACTGCCTCGACGTCAGGACGCGCCCTGATACCTGCAGCCTGACTGTGATGGATGATATGAAACGCTTTCAACGCGAAGGCTAAAGTTTCAGCACTGCAGCTGTCCGAGGGTGACGGCAAGACGCAAGACAGACTTCACGCGGTTTAAAACTCCATTAATCAAAACTTTTATAGTCACAACGAATCAAACAGACGCTTCTTTCTGCCTCTTTTCACTCAGTGTTTTAGTTTCTGAGCTGTTCCTTTAAGACTAAATGCTCCTATCAGCCCGGCACGATGTTAGCTGGTGCCTGATATCCTTCTCTAAAAAGCGGGGTGAATATTGGACTCCAGTGGGATGATGAGTTTGTTCAGCCTTCGCTCTAACAGCTTTATAATGTGAGACCAGGTCGGGGTTGTGTGGTCGTGTGTGCGTCGCTGGGCGGTTCTGATTAATGCAGCTTTAAAGAAAAAAAGGGCTAAGCGGACAGTAACGGAGAGCTGTTAGATTAGTTAGACAGTGAAGTAGCTTCCTGCATCTTTGCAGATCGATGAGCTGAACTGGTGAACTGTCAGGAGGCTCGGTGGTGTCACAGGCGGTCACCAGTGTGCTTCATAAAAAAAAAAAAAAAGGCAATGAACAGCATGTGGGGCGTAACGCGGAGCCTAGTGTGAGGATCAGCTGCCCGTTTATTAATACTCAACACAGTCATCAAGCTGGAGGAGATGGGAGGCCCGGTCGGCTGTAGCTCAGTACAGCGCCTCGCTGCTCATGATAGACGACGAGGATGATGCGTGTAACGTCACAGTAGTTTCTGAGATCTGAGGCCTGTTGTTCCGGAGGTCTCCGTGTCCCTACGGCTCTGCTGTGTGAGTGGCTCCGACCTCTAGGGATGTCTCAGGAGACGGGAGGCTTTCCGGACTGTCCATCCACAACTCCATCGACTCCTGAGTGTCAAAGAACTCGTCGGGTCCCTCGGGAGACTGGGGCGTCTGGGAGCTGGAGCCCGCCTCGCTGCTGCTCTCCCTGAGCTCTAATAGAACAGGCAGAGAGCCTGGGAGGCAGTAACCCTCCATCCGACCCAGAGCCAGCTCAGCTAACGAGGAGCAGGGCGGTCTAAGGCCGGGATCTGTAATTGCACCAGCATCCGCGGCTGCAGGAGCCACCTCTGGCCCTTCCTGTGAGCACTCAGGATTATCAGGCGGGAGTCCGGTAACGGCGCAGGGCTCAACATCATCCTCTGGTGAGTTATTTGGAGTCAGAGGGACTTCGCCGGAGTTTGAAACAGCAGGGCAAGCCGGGTCGAGGACCTGTGAGCCGACGGCGGGCGCCGGCTGAGTGGAAATGTTTTGAGAGGAGTGAGTTTCCTCGCTGCTCTGAGGGGTGAGGGACATCTTCTCGCTGAAGCTGAAGCGTGGGGAAGTGTCGGCTGTAGTGGGAGAGGACGGTCCAGCGCTGGATACTGTGCTGGATGGACCGCTGCTGTCTGCAGGACAGAAAATAAAAACTTATTAAAGTTTCATGTTTTGGTTCACAGAGACTGAACTGTACGCCGTAATTTTAGAAATAATCCGAGGAAAGCCGAGAGGAGGCCGACCTGGAAATGTCAAATCTCGGAGAAGCTGTGATACTCACACCAAGGAGGTCTGTCAGAACGAGATTTGAGCGAGATGGAGGATGAGAGGACTCTCTGAGGGATGTACGAGTCCACCGACGGCTGGTTGTGTGTGTCAAACATGGCTGACAGAGCTGCGGGCATAAAGCGAGGACCAACAGGTCACGTTATAAGCGATCACAATTATGATGATGGCAACGTGATGAATTTGAGCTCGGTTCTAACCTCTGGTAGTCCTCGTGTGCGGATCCCCCGCGCTCAAGCACACGCCGGCGAGGAACTCATTGACCTGTTTGAGCGACAGCGAGTTGTGCAGCGTTTCCAGAGGATAGATGGAGGGCACCATGGAGCAGCCTTCGAAGCCTGCGGCAGAGGAGAGACACGACACCCGCAGGCACATCAGCCCCCGGTTAGACCGGGCAGTCAGAAGAGGAGCAGGCAAAAAAAAAAACCCACTTCAGCTGTCACCCGACACACCACTGCCCCCAATGCCACCCATTCAACTACACCTCAACACGGTGCTCTGAAATCCTGCTCCTGTTTCTGAACGGGGCCCTAACCCCACTGTGAACTCCTGCCAGCCTCTACGGTTCATTTCCACGCAAGCAAGTAGCAAAAAAACCCATGCTGGACGCCAAGACAACATGACACCATATCAAAACGGCTACACATCTCAGACGCCTCGCTGTTGTTTGCAAAAGCAAGCAAATCTCAAGAAAAATAAACAACAAAAAAAAAAAGGTAATGTCGGCGTTTCTGGTCAGTCCCAACACACAGAAGCTGCAGCTCTAACAGCAGCACGCAGCGGTCAAAGCTACCCGAGACCGCAGCTCAGGTCCAACACGTGTTATTACTGGAGGCAGTTCATCCACTAGGTTAGTTCACAACCACAAGCCGCATTTCACCAGAGCCGCTCGCAATCACAAAGCGCCAAACCGCGATCGCCACGATTCGCTCTCGCTTGCGCTCGCCTGCAGAGTCTGAGTACGCCCGCCGAGTGTACAGCAAACAAGCAGGAATCACATGCTGGTTAAGGTCAGGTAGGAGGGCGACTGGCATTCAGGTCTGATTCAAACAGAGCAGCTGAGTCCAAATGCAACATGTGAGTCTCTGTGTGTTTCTGAAACATGGCAGTTTGAGCTGGTGATGACAGATTATCTGTGCGGAGCTTCAAGTATTTAAAAAATAAATAAATAAATCTCAAACTGAGACAGCTCGATGCCAAGACAGCAATCTGTCTGTGTGTCACCTAAACGTGTCAATATTCATATAGTATGTTGTGAAAATGACGCTGTGTGCAATATGTTGATTTATATTATGTATATTTATATATGTACACTGTATGTAGGGGTGGGTTTAAGTTTGAGGGATGTAAACATGTTCTCCCGTTAGATCAGGAAACGTCTGATCAGAGATTAAGAAAACCAAACTAAGAATATGACCGGGCGTTCGATGATGACGTCTTTTGACACCCGACAGCGTCTCTATCAGGACGTCAGACGTCCGGCTGTCCATGCACCGGACGTCGGCCTTGAGATGGAAACATTGTGGGGTGTTTGTAGAGGTGAATATCTGCTCCCTTTTTCTTTGCAGCTTTTATTATTGCGCATTTGTTGTTTGTCATTTTGTGAACTAATTGTTCGTCTGCTTCTGCTGTGATAGTGTCACTTTTTTTTCCCACTGAGTTGGCCTCAATGTTCAACCAACTGGGTAAAAAAAAACAATAATTAAATGATGCGTGTTGCTGTTTTACCGTGTGAATAATTACAACAGTCTTGCCTCGGTATATTAGACAGAACCGCTTCTTGTGAAGTTTTTGGTGAGGAGAGAAGAAGAGAAAGAAAGTGGGACAGACCAGAACACAAAGTCTCAAATTAGAACCTGTCAAGTCCCAAATGTTGGTTAAAAAAAGTGTGTTTGAAGTGTGACTATTACTGTCATCACAGCGGCCGCCTGCTGACATTTAAATTCATACAGTTTTTGGCATTTTGTTTTCACACTTCAAAATTTCATGTTGTTCTTCGCCTGAATCCTGCACTGTTTAATCAATTAAATCCAGTTTGTTGTATTAAAAAAAGTTATTGTACCACAGAAATGAAGTCAGGTGACAGGTTTCTCTAATTTTTGAGAATTATTTTCTATTTTTAAAATGATCTTTGGCAGGTGGGCCTAAAAATGAAATCACACACAGGGAAACAATTAGTTATTTGTAAGCAAATGTACCAAAAATGTACCAAAAATGTACTATTCCAACAACTCAAAGCAGAATATTTACTGCTTTTCTTCATCTTCTACCTTTTTAGAGTGTTGGTTGCACATAACAAAACATCTGAAGACGTCAACTTGAGCTCTGAGAAACTGTGATGGTGACTCTCCCTAATTTTCTGCATGAATGAATTAGTGAAAATAATTGACATATTATTGGATTATGGTAGTTGCAGTCCTACTTTTTCATTTGTAGTTAAAGTTAATTTCCGATAAATGTAAAAATGTCTGATCCTTCATAAAATACACAAATGAAAACAGACTTCTAACCTCTGAGCGTTTACAGAAAACATGAAGGGGCTGTGGGGGAAGTTGATGACACCACTGCAGAGGGGAAGAAGGATAGTAGCCGCAAAAATGGCCCAAAGAAAATTCAAACAGCTCGCTCACACCACTCCAGCTTGCAATCTGCATAACCACAGAAAACAGGCAAGCATGCAGAAACATCAAGAGGCAAAAGCATGAGAGTTAACCACAGAACAAGCACAGTCCCAAACTAAACCGTGAGCAAGTGGTTGAACTGGGCGTGAGGCTGGGGGTATGGAGGGCGGGGGCCAGGGGCTGACCGTAGAGGTACTCTAGGGGGTCTTGGCCGGAGATGAGCCAGTTTCGGAAGAGGCGGAGGTGGTAGGAGCACTGGTGGAGGTGGTGGGCCAGCGCCCCGTCCAGAGAGAGGTGGCGGCCCAGGCTGAGGTCGGTGGAGAAACGCCTCAACAACTGGGCCACATGGTGCTCCTCCAAGGGCTCTGAGGAAGAAGAGGGAGAGCGAGGAAGGACAGAGCAGTGGAGGAGGAGGAGGAGCAGTACAAAAGACATGAAACGATAGGATATGAGCGAGGAAGGAAGGAGGAGAGAGAAGGACTGAAGTACGATACAGATGAGAGGGGAAATAGAAAGTTTGGAAAGAGAGGCAATAGGAGGGAGGAGAGGTGTAGTGCGTGTATGAAGGAAGGAGGCAGCCAACAGCTTATCGTGGCCGCCAAACAGCCAAGGATCAGGAGAAGCAGCAAATCATCTCAAGCAACTTTAAAAATCATCCAGCGATCCAGAAAGCCTCAGAACAAGACACCCAAAATAAAAACGGCATGTTGCTCGTCCGCGGTGTCTCGATTTTACTTTTAAAAAAAAAAAAGATCCAATTCACGAGAATCCGCGAAGGAGCAAGAGCGACACAAGACAATCACAGGAAGAGGCGACAGACTCGCAGCCCACCTCTCCAAAGGAAAAACACTGCAGAAGCCGGCACACGTGCAGATAAATCTGTGTCTCCACATTAACAAACAATTTGGACATCTGATGCCGTCTCATGTTCATACAAAGCTGTAGCTGGACATTTGGTGCCAACACAAAACTGCATCACTGGGTGGAGAAGGGTGGGGGGTGTGGAGGGGCCGTCGTACCTTTGGCAGTGCACCAGAGAGGTGAAGCCACTGCTGTGGTGGATGTGTCATCTTGTGTTCCTGCGGTGGATAATATATAATCAGATATAGAAGCGTGGGAAGTTTGAACGTTTTGGCATCATCTTAACAGGAAGTGTTCGTTTTGTGGTGCAGCCTGACTTGTCACGTTCACGCGTTTACCGCTCTGGGTCGGCTCACAGAATGTGGATGAACGTTTTTTTTCCCGCCAGTTGGACCAGTTAAAACGACCGAAAATACTGAATACAAAGCAACTCAACTCCAAAAAACAGAGATGATTTACAAGATCCCATCAGACCAAAGCTCGCCTCTTGAATCCCTTTAAAACCAGCCCCGAGTGGAAGGAGAGGAAAAAAATCGCTGATCTCATCTCGTCTCTGCTTCCCTTCTGTCTGACCGTCCACACTCAAAGAAATGACCCATAATCAATAAAAGAAGAGACAATCAGTTGTAGCCACAAACATTGTCGTAACACTTCTTCATTAATAATTGAATATTTGGCCTTGGACACACTGGAAAACATTGAAAAGCACACGTGCAATGATGAATCAAATACAACAACAACAAAAAAAACAAAAACTGATCGATGTTTCTTTGAGCACAGACACAGGAGATGGGATGAACGATGCTTTAACCCTTCCCCTGTTTGTCAATAAGAGCTGATCCTGGTTCAGTCAGCTGCGATTGAACCGTGTTCCTTTAATCCGAATGACACGGGAAGCTTTGTAAAAAAAAATAAAAATAAAAATGACAGGTTAGCGTTATTGAGGGAGTCAGAGGAAGGGTTAAACATTCACATGTGCTGCTGGTGGCGTTTTAACGATGAGTTCGGTTCACATCCTCTACAATGATGGCAACAGGTGTGTGTTTTATGTCATTACTGTGTTCACACGCGCACACACACACTCACTCTCACACATCTATCCACTGGGGGGAAAAAATAAAAAAATACTGAATTACTGGTAATGGTGATCAATTCACAAACTGTATGCAGGATGTTAAACAGGGTTCCCACCCTTGGCTCGGTGTAAAATTCATAGAGAAAATCATAAAGGCTCTTCCTCTGCTTCGTTGTTCTGCTTTTCAATGTGAAAACACGGAGGACGGATGTTTAAAAAAAAGAAGAATGAATCTGGTTACCATTACCGGTCCAAAGACAGACACCCGAGGTTCACTAGATGTTTACGGGTTGTCTGAAATGAAGAAGAACTTCGCAGATTTTAACTGATTTTTGAGAGCGCCTCTACTCTGTGTAAACGGTTGTCTAATGTCTTCTGTGGCTCACGGCTGTCTCGGCTTGGAAAGTAACGTTACCAGACGGTCAGTCGGGTAGGATGTAGTGTTTTTGGATCATTTCAACCTCTGCTTCTTCGATTCAGAACCTTCTTTGTCTCTTGCAAGTCCTCAAACTTTTAAAAATGGCCCTTAAGCATACGACAGCTGATATTAAAGAAATCTTAACTGCAAGCGTAAATGACGATAGGTGAGCGGCACCAATCATTATTATACATTTTTTCAAGGACGTGCCTCAGTAAAAATGTTGCTCTCTGCCCATTCTGCTCCATAGTTAGAAGCACACAGTATGTCACTGCCGTGATATAACGGGTTACCATAAAGACTTTGGATTGGTTCCCTGATTGTTTCCACCCAGTTTTAACAATGAAAGTTGGGAGATCGTCCTCAGTCTCTCAATTGTTTAGAGACTCTTGAGTCTAGTTAACTTATATTCAAGCAGCAGCTGCTGGTGAACATCTGTATAACGATATCATGTACATGACCCAGCAGAAATCTAGCAGGAAAAAAATAAAATAAAAAACAAACCTCAGAGAAACCAGGGTACTCGTATACACAACGTTTAAGAAATCAGAGAGCAGACATTAGTGGTGATTTCAGTACATGAAAACCTTTTGAACCGGACTCGTGTCATCCTACCAACTGTACGAAACACAAAGGGAAGTCGACCAATGCCGAGTCTCTGAACTGAACCTAGAAATAAGGGAACTGCCAAACACTAAATGATACCACCAACATGTATGACAGAATTTCAGTAGCATAATAAATGCAGGATTAAGATACTGTAAAGGCAGTGTTCGATGTTTGTTTATCACAATGCATTTTTGTTAATTATCCATTGGTTAGAAGAGTCTATTTCTGATTCCCATGAATCCCCGCTAGTGTTTTTTTATGTGTATGATCAGTGTGAAGATGTCTATATATTTCTGCTACACTATGAGGCCTTTGGATAAGTTTGCTGACATTCCTTGTCTCCTAAGCTCTTCATATTTCACAGATTCAAAGACCAGTGGGAACCCTGGTTAGAAAGAGAATGTCAGGTAGTGTTAGAAAAGTAAGATTTCAAAACATGTGGGTAAAACAAACAAAAAATTATAATTAAATCATTAGGAAAAAATAAAATAACGGAAACCTGGAATGCTGGAGGGCCATGTGGAAAAAATAAAACCCAAGGTCGAAAACAAAAAAAAAGTTTGAAGACATGCAAGACAAAGGGAGGTGAAGTGGAAAAATACTTGAAAGAAGCAGACGTACCATTAGTCGGATGCTTTGCAAACGACACAGAAAATCGTTTTACTGCCGGCATAGACAACAACTCTGAGGAAATAAAAAAAATAAATAAAATAAAAAATTCACTAGTGTTACTTTGAGCCACAGTAACTTGTATATCATGTTTGATCATTTCCTTGTTCTTCTCTAATGTGGACGCACTCGTGGAAAGATCAACCAGGTTTAAAGAACAATCAGAGCTGTCTGTTCCAGTTTGTGAAGGAGGCCTAAACTCAAGTTACTGCTGATGTTTGAAGTTTGAAGATGTTTGAAGATGAAGGCTGTGGGGCAACACATGGATGGACACATCTTCTGATGACAAAGTGGGATGGGATGTTTTTAAACTGAGGAAGTGAAGAGTACACACCAAGAAATATAAAACAAGCCCGATGTTCAGCTCTAGTTCCTTCTCTCTTCCTACGTGAGGTCTAACCGAGATGAAACAAACAGGAATCCCAGTAAATAGTTAAATGCTGTTCAGCCTCTCTGTCATGTACACAGAGACAACAATGAAAAATATCAACTGGTGACCAGGAGTAAGACGCTTCAGCGTGGATTGTCTTTTCCAAAATGACACCGACGCTACACTCACGGAGGAGCATGCACTGAGACGGCACAATTTGTGCTCGTTCGCGTCCAGACTAGAATGCTTCCTTTGATTCTTCAAAAAAAAAAAGAGAGGTGCAACAAGATGGATGACAAAGACCAATAGCAAGGCTACATGTCGAGGCAACCAGGAGGATGGCAGCTCGAGAGGAGACTGCAAATCTGTCGTGCTACCACAGCGACATCTACTGGACGACGTGACAGACATCTGCGTCAGCTACACAATCAGGTCATGCTGGAACTTAATATCGACTACTCATATATAATAATATAATAGACAGCCGTGTCTTACTAACTCCATCAGCAGAGGGCAAATATAGAAAAATATGCACACACACAAAAAAAAAAGTTAAAAGTGGATGATGAGAATGTAAAACTGCTGTATGACTTCTACTATCGAGTCACGATATATTCCTGAGTTTACGAGACGTCAGATTATCCAGCGAGTGCCGGTTGACTTTAATCTAAAACCAACTTTATCTTTTCACTGTTATCTGACTGTAATAGGAAGTCAGTGCAGCCATGGACCATGCAAAAAACAAAGAAACAAATCAAATAAAAAAAAACATTATGGGAAGATCATGATTTTTGACAATGAGGGGCAGTTAACGGACACGCACTGATGAACAGTTGCTTCATACATGCAGTAGTTTATGAGAAAAATAAAGAACTCAAACTGTATACTGCTCAGAATGAAAAAATAATCAAACTTTTAGTAACATCTCAAACTAACAAACTCTCAAACACTCTGACTGAAGTGTGATCTGTGCATTGACTCTTGCTATACTGAAGTAAATCTGCACTTTGATGGAGCCGCTGTTAACGTGTGCTACACCTGGTGAAGCTTGTGGCTTTGGCCACGTTTCATGTCGTGCCGTTCACGCACGGTCTAAACTCTAGTCTAAAGTCTGTTTGAATGTTTTGTACGTCTACAAACTGCTAGAAATAATTCAGTCAAAGAGGTGTGCAGAAAAAAATAAAGATGGAAAAATCCAGTGGTTTTGGTGGCTAGGATGAATATGAAGTCTAAACTATAAAAGCACATGTGCGTGCATACATGATTTCTCACTTTTCTAATAAAGCACATACTGTACTTCTACTGTTGCTATTTTGCAACTACTGTGATCAACACTTTGTCATGCTAAACCTATCTACAGTACATATTTTTACTCATATCAATGTGCCCCCGCAGGGAGTCTCTCAGGATATCAAACCTATAATATTTCATATTTTAGGACTAATGAGGAAATGTGTGAGACACTGATCTGCTGTTGCCCTGTGCAGGTTAGTGAAAGGAGCACCGTCTCAAACTCACGTACCGTCTTTGTAGGACAGACTGCCGGTGGAGAATTTTTTGCGATGTGCGCGTGCGTAGTCCTGCAGGTTAGGGGCGCTAGAGGACCCACCTAGGACAGTGGTGCTGAAGAGGCCGGCGCACTGAGAGCCTGCGAGGGGCGGGGGGGGGGGTTGTTAGTTACCACTACATATCATGCTGTTACTCAAACAACTATCCACAGAAAGAGAGAGAGACAGAGAGAGAGAAACAAGAGACAGACAGACACAATGACCCAGAGGAGACCATGCATCTTCTATCAACATGTCCTGTGCAGCTCACAAGAGGCTGGAGCAATTTTCTGGAGTTTAGCCGCTTAGTCAGGCTACGTGGCTAAAAAGAAATCACAGTTTTTCTTATTCATTTGTGACACATTCGATGCATCAAGTGCATTTGGTTTCAACGTTAGCACGTCCAAACAGTAGCAGAGAAAGAGAGAAGAGTTAGAGGCAGAAGCAACAGAGTGAGATCATCTTTGTGACTTTCCTCGGACAAATTTCTTCCTGTGCAACTGTTAAAACAACAACAACAACAACAACAACAACAGCAGCAGCAGGAAACACAACGGCAGCACCAAACAAAAAAAAAAAGTGTTTTCTGAGGGACTGACACCAAAACTGGATGTTTACCTCTGATGTTTAAGACAGCTGAGTCTGCACCAATGCACATGTGCTTGATATAACTCAACACACATCCCATGACAGTGATGAGAAAAAAAACTAGCCACCGGAGAAGAAAAGATGCAACTTGAGGTGGATTTTTTTTTTCTTTTAACAGCCACTACATCAGAGCTAAACAGCTGCAGAGTCTCAGTCATTCAATCGGGATTACGATGGAGGAGGTGGGGAAAGGATCGGAGGCTTACTGCGACGGAAAGAGGAGGTGGTGAAATGTTAATCTGTGAGGAGCTACGTAAGGTTAACACATACACTCCACGGGACATGCCACTGGTACGATGTATAAGGATTCAGGTCACGTGAAGAGTGTGGAAAAATGTCACAAATGACAAACTTCTTGAGGCAAAACAACTAAGACCATTTAACAGACAAAGATCAACAGTGTTAATAGATTTCAAAGTGGAGCTTCTTCATGCAAAATACATTTTATTCCAAGAGTAGGATCATCT
Source organism: Miichthys miiuy (assembly GCA_036365135.1). Lineage (NCBI taxonomy): Eukaryota > Metazoa > Chordata > Actinopteri > Sciaenidae > Miichthys > Miichthys miiuy. The sequence continues at coordinate 28,626,215 of CM071603.1, forward strand.
TTGTCACAGAAACTGGAGTTTTAAAAGCCTTTGAATTCTGAATTATACTCACTAAAGTGGAGTACAGTCGGATGTAAAATGTTTTTAAGGCTGATTTTGATCCAAAAAGAGGCATAAAATGTAGCCGGCATTGCGTCATTAGTCACTCTTTTTGTATTTGGAGAGCGGTTATCGTCACAAACAAGCAAATGCATTAACAAACACACGTGTATGACGTGGATATCTCCATCTGGTGAAACAAGCCGTCTGCATGCATCTTCACACACACACACACACACAGCCCCTCAGAGTGAGTGTGTTATTTCCATTCATTATCATCACGTTCCCTCCCAGATCAAAAAAAAGTCACCCGATGAAACCCCGTCCAGCCCGTCTCCTCACACTCGGGGCGATTTCGCACTGTCATCTATACACACAGTTGCCGTGGAACGGGCATTATGAAAACACCTACCTAATCCACTTTGCTTCATCTCGGGGGATTGACGTGAGCAGAGCGAGAAGAGGCGATAACTGCCTACTTTGGATGATGATGTCTCTGACAGAACCTGGTGAGGGAAAAAAACAACACAAACACACACACACACACACTTCAGAGAGTGGTAGCTTGAGTGCACTTTATCTTATGCACTTGCAGGCTGCTAGTTTGCTAGAGTGAAATACGGTCCTCGGCAGGAGGAGAGGTCAGAACCACAGCAGAGAAGCTCCGGGTTTATAAAACACACTCATTATGTAAGTAACTAAAAACACACACACCATCTCTGCGGACACACACGGCCAAACAGATCGTGATCTGCTGTTTGACAACTCTAACTCTTTGTACGACTGAAGTGGAGTAGTCTGCATCACCTCCATGGATCCGGTCTTATGATTGCGTATGAGTGGGGACCTCCTCTGAATGGTGATTGGCTCGGACAGCGGCACGGCCCGGTCGGTCTCGTCTCGTGACAGGTCCTCCAGGCTGCCGGGGTCGGTCTGTTTCTGCCCGTTCTGAGTGAGCACATACACATACACATGCTGCACACCTGCACAACAAACACGAGGCGGGAAATGCTCGGACGTGATACTACCTGTCGCGCTACCTCTGCAGAAGCCGGCCTGAAGCCGAAGCCGGTCGGTGCGTTCTCCTCCTCCTCGACGCCTTTGACGCCGGGGCTGAAGTGGAGCTCTACGTGGAAGCGTTCCTCCGAGGTGAGGTCCTGTAGGGGGAGTAAAGGAGCGGTTACTGTCTTTATTATGCTGTATGCTTTCTTCATTATTCTTTATGACATTTTCTGATATCTAACCTTGAGAACTTGTTAAGTGTTACATTTTGCTTAAAAACAAGTTTACCTGAACAAAATGCTCTAAAGCACAAATCTGAGCAAGCACTGGACGACATGTTTCTGGTACTTTCAGTAATCAGTGATATTTTGGTTGGTATCTTAAACATATTGGGGTTAAATACCAGGTACCTAAAAATCTCAGATTATCTCTGCAGAGTCGAGGTGTGACAGCTCTGAAACCGAGACACAAACAGCCGCAGTCTTGAGGCTTGTTCCGTGTTCCAGTGTGTGTTTTATAAATATACAGACGTGCTCACACACACGGAACAGAAATTCCAGTGCGTGAGTTTTCCCCAGAACCTTGGCAGTGCACCAGCTGTTGTGTATCAGATAGTCGTCTAAGCTGATGAAGTGTTGCTTGTCCACTGTATGGGACTGTTTCCCAGTTTCTTAGAGTGAAAATGGACCAAGATTACTGACATTTGTGTTTTTACATGATGAGTTTGTTTAATTTATTTTGGTTTACTTAGTTCGTATAGGTCCTGAGCAAGCTCAGCATTACTGAGCATAATATATTTAATTATTATGTGAAGTTAATTTAAAGTTAATCTACCTCATGGTGTTCCTGATATTCCAAACTGCGACTTTTCTCATTCAATCCCATCCCCCCGAAAAGGCAAGCAATCAAACAATCAAGGTACCATCGAGCCATGGGTAACCAGGAAGGTTTCATTATGTTTTGTAGTTTTTTTATACACAGCTAGACGGCTGTACATAACCAAAAAAATCTAAATTAAAAAATACACAAACCAACATAAACACTACCTTATTGTTGTCCTCATACAGCATGATGACAATCTGAGTCATGTAGTTGAGTTCAGAGACAGCACTGAGGTAATCCATGGCACGCTTCCACTGCTGGTCCTTCTCCTCCTGTGGCAAACACACACACATTCACACACACACACAGCCAGAAAACCTCAGTTTCACCTGCCCCCATGTGAGAAACAGTCAGAGTTCTGTAGGATTAGTGTTTGTTTGCTTGCTTACATCGAGCAAGCCTCCGTAGCGGAAAATGCTGAGCAGGGAGTGGACGTGACTCTCACTGGTGAAGTATAAACGCGTCCTGACGTGGCGCCCAGGAGACATCACTCCGCGGGAGTACCTGCGAACAAGACGCCACAGTTTCGAGATGCTCCAAAATACTCAGTCCAAACACTCTGCATCACGTCTTTCCATCTAAACAGCCTTGAATTAAATTAAAGTTAGTTCTGGGACTCACAGAGGGTGCAGTTTGTTGACAGACTCGTCCTCGTGGGTCCTCTGCAAGTCAAGCTGGATCTTTCTGACCAGTGGGAGGCAGTAGGCGTATGCTATGTCCAATTTCTCCACTTTATTTATGCCATACTCCTGCAAAAACACAGAAAAATCTATTAGTAAAACACAAACTCTGAAGTGCTGAAGAGATGTTAGCACCCCTGCCTCCCCTCCATCTCACTCCTTCCTCCTTCTCTCGCTTACCTGTGGGATGACAATATCCGCCAAAGCTCGAGACAGTCTGAACAGTTCCAGTGTGTCCTCCAGGCCCAGAGTAGCGTTGTGGATGACGTCGTACTTCACGCAGTCGTAAATGTCTGGAATTTTACTGATGTCGTAGCGGCCGTTCTTCATGCGGAAGTCTCTCTCGAGTTTGGACCAGCGTTGCAGCATCAGCTCCAGTGTCTCACTGTGGTACAGCTGCAGGTCTGGTGAGAGGTGAGAAGATTCATTGAACTGACCCTATGGACCTTCTCACTGCGATATAAAGCCTAAAACTGGGAGATCATTCTGAAGGAGGATGTTGCTTACCAGCTGACTTGGGGTCCTCCATCCGTTTGCGGATCTGGGAGGTGAGGCTCTGAATGAGGGCGTAGACACGGTCACATGTGGCCACTGGGTTCTGGACTATCTTCATTGAATTTACCAAAGAGGCACTGCAGGTCGGGGCCAGCTGTCACACACACACACAAAAACAAAGGTAAAAAAAGAAGCAAATCTTAATAAACATGAACGTAGTTAAACTATAAATTACTGGACTTGTACTGCAGCTGGTAAGACTCTAAAACCAGCTGCATAAAAAGCTCAAACAAGTCTACTAATTTACAAAAAGTGTTTCTCGATCTTGTTTTCCCTCCTGAGACTTCAACACAGTTAGCTAATCACCCTGTCAAAGTCTTCGTCGGTGAAGTCTCTGTCCTTCTGCAGGATCTCGTGCAGTCGGGCCTTGACGCGGTGTTGGCAGCTGCTCAGCGAGTCGCTGTCGTTGTCCAGCAGTCCGTTCATGTTGGCGCTCTTCACCATCTGCACCAGGATGGGTGTCAGCTCACCCTCCAGAGCCAGCAAACCCTGCTCACACAGACACAGCAACAACAAAATGAAGTGTTAATCTCTGACCCAAAGTGATAATTAGACAATCTGATGAGCAGGAGCTGTTTTATTGAGGGCAAGGACGCTAAATATCATGACAGTTTCCTACCTTTCAATTTAAATATACGATGTTTTGTATTTATTTAAAGTTGTTCTAGTTCTATAAAGATAAAGACTGAGCTCAGGTAAATGAAATAATGAAATGAAATCACTGCTTATTGATACTGATAGTCTGTAATATTATTATACTGCAGGAACTATGTCAATAACTTGTTATCACTTCGGCGCTTGGCTGAGTTCATCATCGGTTGTTGAGGCCAGCAGAAAAAAAACAGCATGTACAGTCAGAATAATTTGACTCGAGGGACGACAAAGACACGGCGTGGAGAGGCCGGGACAGAGGAGGCGCCAAGCGGGAGAAGAGTGAGGGGGAGGTCGGGCATCAGAGATGCAGCGACAGCGTGTAGAGGGAGAAAACTTTTCATATCTTAACTCTGTGAAATAAAGATTTATTTTGATCGAATGAGAGTCACTGAGTGTTGGTTAGTCTTTCCATTGTTCTGAGACAAAAAAATTAAATGAAGTGTTTATTGTATTGTATTATATGGATATTGTAACTTGTCCAACACTGATGGTGACGCAGAGCAACAGAAAAAAGACATTTCTATCTTGTATCTCTTAAAATATTCGAACAGAGCAAACCTTAGCGAAGGCTGCAGCCGTCATCTGCACTCTGCCTTCATCAGACGCATAAATCTTCAGGTCATGTCTGTAAGTGCTGTGTAACCGCAGCAACCCGCAGCCTGGAAAGCCAGCATAGTCTCCTACAAAAAAAAACAGAACCAACAACAACATTATTCATTAGACAGATACAGACACAGATCATGCTGGTATAAAATGTTATGTTCAATTTGCCTAGAGATTCTGCATTCATATACAGTACACTATTCATCCGTTTCCACGACAACATTACTGATATAATCCTCTAAGTACAAGTGGTACTTTTTTGGGTTTTTTTTTCTTTATTACAGCTAGAGCAAAGTAGGAAAAGCCTGTCGTGTCTCACCTTGCCCTCCGGGGTACATACAGCGAAAGGCCCTTCCCAGCTCCTCAGCCTGAACTCTGCCAGCAGGAGTCAGCTCTCCTCCCCACTTCAGCACCAGCAGCAGAGACGGGCCTTCCTTACGTGTGTCTGAAAATCAAATCCAGATCACCACAGTTGAGAGTCACAGAACATACTGTACTATTTTGAGCAGGAGGTGAAATAGTCTCTTGATTTGTTCCCACCTTCTTCCTCACTCGAGGTTTTGGGCTGCCCATGGGGCAGGTAAGTTAGTTGCACTTTTCTGTTTATCCCCGAGAAGTGGCCGTACCTTTATTAGCAAGAAAATGAAACAAATTAGGATTCAGTAAAAGTTATTCATGGATAAACATGGCTGTATGCTGCCTTCAATATCTGATAACAAACTGGGGGGGGGGGGTTTCCATTACTAATGTGACGCTGACTACTAACAACGTAGTGTTGACTGCTGTAGAAACAGGACCCGGACATGCGGTTCCATACTAGTAAGCCCTTATCAAAACACGATCATCTGTCATACACACCCATGAAGATAAATATCTGTGGTGTTTAGAAGAATACATGAGTGGTGCTTGGTTGCCTTCTTTTCTGTGTGTGGAGGCTGTTTACAGGACATACACTGCAGCAGCGACAGCCACGGCGCATCAAATGCTTTTGGGAAATTGTGTCTGGCAGATGGTGACCTTTTAAAAACTCGTTTGTCATAAGCATGGGAGGAAGCCAAAGACAAACTTAGGAAACACTTTGCTAACCACTTTTAGGATGCAGAAGTTCAGAAAGCTGTGCATAAACATGCAAACTTTGGAGTTATTGCAACCAGCGTGAGTTAAAAATCCTTTTTTCAGTCTATCACGGTTTTGCTGGAATGACCTAGAAATTAATTAAACGGCTGAGATCGGGGAGTGGTCGTTAATAAAGTGACCCAGTTTCCTTGTAACTCACATTTCCAGAACAGTCTTCAGCTGCTCCAGTTTGGACTTCTTCTCTTCTATCTCGCAGTCATTGTGCTGTCCCAGTTCTGCCAACAACTGCCGTGTGATGTCCAGCACCTCCTGTTGAGGTTCAGAGATCTTTCAGCGATTTACACAAAGTTAATCACACACGGGCTGGGAGAGAAACGAGAGTTTGTTAAAAGCGTTGTGACGGTGCTTTTTTTCTGACGTATTGTTACCTGCAGTTGTTTTGGCTTCTTCAGCTTTAGTTTCCCCGTTTTGTATCCTCCATATTTCTCGAATAGATCGAAGAACCTGGACGGATCGAAGACAAACTGATTAATCAAAAGGGTTTATTGAGTCTTTGCAGTAAAAAGAAAAGGCGATAACAGAGGTGACCTACATGGGGTTGCGAACTTCCATCTTCATCTTCTGTTTCGGTGTTCTGTCTCCATGACGGATGACAGCGATGACACAGCGTAATTCCATCCTGAAGAGTGCAAGAGAGCAAACACAGAACAAAAATCACATAAACGGTTAGGTAATGTCCACTTAACACTGCTTACACTCCTTTAAGTGGTTTACAGCATGTCACCTTGTCTCAGTCTTCTAGACTGTGAATGTCCAGGTACAGCTGGTGACCTCATTTGAATCAATTATAATAATATGCATGGTGATAATCAAAATGGAAACTGATTTTCAACCAGCTTTATGTCATTACAATGTGGGCAGTATATGCAAATGAACCATGTTTAACTTCCTTCTGCACCCAGTAGATTTGACTAGTGTTGTGACTCACATGGTCCCTGAAGTAGTGGGAACAATGGGGATGTCCTCTGCCTCAGTAGGGATGGACCAAGGGATCTGAAACTGAGGGGCCAACTCGCGCATCACGATGTTCCTGAGGAGCCACGAAGAGACACAAAGTGAGTCAACGGATGTGAAGGAGAAATGAATCGAACAAAGAAAAAATAAACAAACAACGTACCCGAGGATCTTGGCACAGTCGTCATAGTACTTCATCGAGTTCTTCACAAAGCTGAAACCGTTGACATCACACACATAAGAGTGTCCATTGGCTCGGAGGAGATCGAAGCCACACACAGTTTGCTGCAGTGACAGGAGGAGATGCAACATTAGTAATGCACCTCCACAACAAAGGAACGGGTAAACTAGGACAAACCAGACTGTCTGCTCACCTTGAATGCGAGGCAGACCTTACGGGCCACCAGTTTCTCCATGGCTGAGAGCATGACGGGGTAGCGGACCTCCTTCCCCTCGCTGTCTCTCTCCACCTTCCCGTCCAGAGCAGGGGACTTTCGAGCCTCGGCATGAGCATAGTCTGGCCCCACAGTGTACACCTGATGTCACATGAAACACAGACCACGACCATTCAAAATTATAACCCTGTATGTTTATGTTATGTTTGGCAATGTGGCTCTAAATACTACTATAATCATGAACCTCAAGCATCGTTGCCATGGAGATAAGGCCAGTCAGAGCTGTAGCAAATTCAATAGTATGTCTCATACACGTCCCTGAATATTGTCCATACTCTACCTTAACATCAGTTCCATCTGTTGGCATGAACTCTTCATAGATGTAAGAGCCCGTCTTCCTCACGCTGCTCTCTGGCGAGTACACACTGCTCCGGCTCCCGATCTACACAAATCACACAGAGTAAAAAATGTTTGTTTTTTTTATTTATTGAAACCGAGCCACTAGTGCAACGCTGCACTCTGAACACTCTCTAGAACATCCGTCACAGTCTCAAAGGTTGCAGCTCCTTGTTTGACAGCAGCGGGTCTGATTTATGATAATGCTCTTCCTCTGGCAGAGCGATACACTCATGTACCATTACAAGAGAAGCTTCTAAGTGGTGCAGGTTCATGCCTGCAGTTTTAGTCTGTGCAGTTGATTAACCATTATTACTAAACAGATAAAAGGAAGCTGTACGTTGAAAATGTCAAGACCGACCGAGGGCCTGGAACACTTTTCCAAATATAACACGAGTGCCGTTACTTCAGGCGACACGAGTGCACTCGTGAGACTGAAAGCTAATTCAGATCAAAGCCCAACAAGTGAAAACTATAAATTAGAGTGAGAAGATGCATTCATGTGTCACTCTAACTCATTTTCTGTGCACGAGCAACCAGCAGTGACCGGTCTGTTTCAGCTACATTAACAACCAAGCAATAGTTTAATAGTTGTACACGGTTTTATTTTTTGTTGCCTTGATAATCTGAAGTAATGTTGGATTTACAGACTAAAAGAAAAGCGAGGACCTTTCTGAAGAGTCGCTGGCTGCCACCACCAGCGGAGGTGGGGTAGTAGATGTAGACGTTGTGGTCCTCAGCGCAGACAGGCTTCTCAACAAAAGGCTTCTGGAATATCTCTCCGTTCACCTCCACGTGGTCCTCTCCTTCCACCAGGTTACACTCTGAAACACACACACACAGACACACATAAACAAAATGTTTCTGTGCGCCAGGAAACCCCTCCTTCATCCCCCCCTTATTATATACACAGATGACACTTTGCCCCCCTGAGAGTTTACTCTCGAGCCCTGTGAAGCAGCTCTGCACTCTGAACCATGTGACGTTCGCTGGATGTTACAAAAACACGTCGTAAAGGCAGGGACATAAAACATATGATCGCTCATCACTCCCGGGGTACCGTCTTTACGTCACCGTGTAAAAACAGGATTTGAATGACAGAGCCCATCATATCACAGCGCTCAAGTATGGTACACTTGCGACTGCTTCACATTTGATACTATATTTAACCTCAAGTTGAAATAAAACCAATGCAGTCTTAGAATTTTGACCCTCAGGATGCTGCAGACAGGGACAGAGCTTTTTCAGGAGGATTACATGAAAACAGATTTCTATTGAGTTTTTTCATGTGATGTTAGTTATAGTAGAGTTAAAAAAAGATCTATGACTCAATAACTACAGTGAATTATTACTAATGAGCTGGCAGACTGACCGTCTGGTTTATCTGGGTCACGGTTCAGCACAGCATAGCGGGGCAGATCTATGCCCTCCTCCTGCAGGATGCGATACACCTCTCTCCTGTTAAAGAAAACATAAAATAACATTCATGTTACTTTGCATGCATAATTCCAGCCAATGCTGGAAATATATATTTAGGATATGTTGAGGTACCTGTCCTGTATATAATACTGCATGTTCAGGTCATTGATGAGCAGAGGGTTTCTCAGTTTGGCATAACTCACTGCCTTATCCAGCGGGAATCCTGGTTCACACGCAGAGAAATGATTCAACAGAATAAAATATTATTTATTAATATGATGTCAACAACAAAAGGAAAACAAGTTCAGAGACAGTGCACAGCATATGTAACATGCATGTGTGTGTGTTGTACCCTTAGAGTGGAAGGAGATGAGGCAGTCGCACAGAGGCCATTTATCCACGGGCTCGTTGAGGATGGCGTCCTCTGGGAAGATGACCACAGTGATGTACTCGAACCTGCACAGCCTCTCCAGGATCTGGGTCATTGGCTTTGACTTGGACTTTTTCATCATGCAGCAGATCCCCACCACGATCTGTCGCTCCGGGGGCTGAACAAAGGGAGGGGAGGGCAACATTTCAATGAAGCAGGACAGAACAATGGCAGCTTTGTGCAAAGAACCTCATACTGAATAGCTGAAATGTTATATTAATAGCTCAGACTGATTGCTCCTCTAAGAAATTTACCAACCACAGTCTTTAAAAATTTCCACATGACTTGAGCTGTGTTCTGTTTGTAGATCTAGCTACTATCCAACTGACTAACTCACCAAAGCAATGACAGTATGTGACCACTACAACAACCACGTGATTAAGGGTGTGTAAACATTCGGCGTAACCTGGTTTCTCTCAGTTACACTCCCAATGTTCACACACAAAACTGATGACAACAAGCAGGAGTGAAATTATGTGGTCCCTGTCAAAAACACTACAGACATTAACTGCATCTGTTAATCTCTTTTGGGAAAACTAGACTGAGTTTGAGAAATCCTTTTTAAGGCCTTCATCGAGGCTTTCACCCAAAAAGTTGTCATGGCTGCACAATGCGACGGATGACTCATCTTCGATGATACCATTCAAGTGATCCAGCTAGCAGCGACAGCTAAAGCCTCTGGAAATGTGGCTCCAAACAGTAAAAATACGTGATACCAAGGTCTCATTAAGCATTGAGAAAATAAAAGCTCATTTAGCTGTTTAGACCATCAAGGATCGTGCTTACTCTGTTAGGCTGTGTAAGAGCGGCACAACATGTTTTGTTTGACATCTCCTCTGGATTACAAGCAGGGAAGCTAAGCGATTGGATTTTCTCTCTTCTCTCTGAACGGATTGCAGGATTGCTGTGGACGGGGCAGCAGCAGCAGCAAATTGAATTTTAGCCTCCTAAAAATAAATTCAAGTTCAAGTGTACGCTATATTTAGAATATTTTCACTGCTTTGCCGTCAGACAGTCTTTTGACAGGGAAGTCAAGCCGATGTCTACGCTCTCTTCAAAGCCAGAATATTTTCACATCTACTGCGAGTCGGTAGGTTAAGGATTTATTTTATGTGTTTTATAACAAAGTAATTAAGACATTCCTAGTTCGGTCAAAGAGGGAAACTTGAATTCTGAATTCTTGTAATAAAAGTCCAAACACGCCCAATTTAAACCCAACATGAGGGAAGTTTACAAAAACTTAAATGACTTTTCTACCTTTTAGATGTTTACTATTACGTACGTACGACCCTAAATGACATAGTAAGCAGCCTGTTGTAGATTTGGGTTTCCAGTTTCCAGAAATAGAGTATAATAAACAGGTTATGTAGTTGGACATAAATCTCCCACCGAGTCTGTGTCTTCGTCGTCCTCATATAGCTCCATGTCTGTCCTCATGCTGTCTTCCAGGACCTCGCTCTCATCGTCCTCGCAGCCCACGAAGAATCTGGGAGCGCCACGCCGGCTCTCGCCCGGGCTGTTGGGCTCTGACATCACAGTCCCCCGCGGCAGCCCTCAGCGTCCCACCGCGCCATCGTACACCAACACACCGCCAGAGTGGGAGGGCGCGAGGGCCTCGGGAGAGGGACGGGTCCACTCTGCCTGGGCTGGATGGCAGCAGAGCTGGTAGATGTCTGTCTGTGTGTGTATGTGTGTGTGAGGCAGGAGGAGCGGAGTGAGATCGAGCGAGCGACGCTCAAACGTAAAAAGGTAATGTGGAAAATGATGGCACTCGTCAGTCCTCTGCAGTGACGTCGTTACTCGAGTTCCTCATTCTTCATTCAACAAATTCACATCTCATATGACTGGCTTGGGTTTCTTTGGGGTGTTGGAGGCTGCAGCTCCAATTATCTAATGACAGTCCTTTCCTCCATTTGGATGCAAGACAGACAGTCCTGCAAGAAAACAAAGAAAACATTACACATGGTGTTGAGTTATATTCATAGGCATGCCCTTAATCAAAGGCTCACTGCACCACAGCCGTATTAGGCATTAAAACATACTGTACACTCCTTATCCATGCTGCCTGATTTTTACCAAACTGTCCAACAAGAATAACTTGAACGTGAAGCTATACGGGCAGATTTTCTGCAAATAGAAACACCTCCATGAAAATGAATGTTCCGTAAACACCATTAATCATTTCTCACTGCTTCTGATTTCATTTTTATTCAAACTACTAAATAAAAAAATCATCATGAAAATGCTTTCACAGCAGACCGGTTCTAGAAACTCCCTCGCGGCTGGAGGTTTTAGATATGCCAAGATTGGAGCCAACCAATCACAAAAAAGCAAAAAACGTATTTATATGCACGGCAATAACTTCCCATAAGACCCCGTAGCCATATGCAGTCTGTGGAAACACATGGACATGAGGACGTGATGCATTGGGGTTGTAGTAAGCTCACTCTTCTATTCATTTTGATGTTTGTTGTGGAGGGAGAGTCGTATCTATGCAAATTCAGACATAACCGTGGGATAATAGGAAATATTTCAACAGATTCAGTGTGTCTGCACCGTTACTGTGTTTCTCTGCTGAGCGTGTGCGATCAGTAGAGCGTGCAGGAGGGAAGAGCAAGGAGAGATCTCGTGTGAGATCAAGTGTTGACAACTTGGCAACTTTCTCGACAGATTTAATGACTTCAAACCCTCAAATCAGGTTTCCATTATCAATTAATCGGCTGATTATTTTCTCGATTAATTGATGAACTTGTAAATGTCTTAACAAAGAACGTCCAGAGTAAGGTTGCAAAATGCCGGAATTTTTATATTTTTGCATAATCTTGAATAAAACAACCAGATTTCATGCAAGTACACATGAATAAGTTTACATTACCCCCAATTAATTCCCAATAATTTCCGATTTGGAATATTCCCAAAATTCCTGAGCTTATCTTCCCATAGAAAGTTTCCATGGAAAGCCTCTTTGCAACCCTAGTCCAGAGTCTGAGATGATGCATCTAAAAGTATCGTTTTGTCTAACCAGCATGCAATATCTGATCAAAAATGATTGAGAAATGAATCCAGCAGAATTTAAATAAATCAGGAGAGTCACTAATTGAATCATTGATAAAACCACTTCAGAGCTCATCCTTGTTTGAGGATGTCCAATGGTTTCTTTCCAACACGGTCTCATTACGCCGAGCAGTATGGGTCATTTTGGGTCTTTCAGCTGCACAGTAAAAAAGAACACCATGTCTGACCCGGCCGATATACATCACTTTAAGCTCAAATACGCCATGTGCTTGAGCAATAATTACCTCTAGCACTTACTCTACTGTTACACATTTAACCCTGACGCTGCAGTCTGGTGCTGCAAAACAGCAGGGCACCGGCTCTGATCTGGATTGCCATCACCACTAAACATTAAGCCAGTCGTGGAGACGGGACAGGCGGCGGACCGCATGTCATACTTGCAGACAAACCACAACTGCTCATTACTCTCTGGCACGCTATAAGACACCCGTCTGAACAACATCTTCAGCCATCAGGCACAGTCACTCAAGGGTCAAGGCTGATTATTTGCAGCCGGAAAATACTGCTATTAGCATAAGCAGCCCTGAAGGGGTCCAAATGAGATAATAAACAAAAACACTAGTGTTCAAAGCCTTGGGGATCTCAGACTGAGGGAACACAAATAAGACTGCAAAAAGCGCCAAGTTCCCTCTGCAGGATTTGCTTGTTCAGTTGAAGGTCTGTGACCTAAAAGAGGCAGTACTTGGCTAATCTTCCCAGGATTCACAAACACCAATAAAGCATGTGTGCAACAAGCTCTGGTGGTTTTCTTTGTCTTCTATGATGGTAAACAGAGTTGTGGACTGCCGTCACGCAGGGTATTTGTTTATTGGATAGGTGTTCTGTTTACTGATATCTGCACACATAACTACACCTCTAAAATGCACACAACTGCTACAGACACACACATGCAATGATTTTTTTTCACAAAAGCCAGTGAGCCGCATGTGGATAAGGATGCAACAATTATAGATTAGGATGGTACGATTATAGTGTGAGTGAAAATCAACTGTAGGTGGCAGAAACACTCGGTGCAGCTGAGCCTTTATGGTTACAACCGCTGATGTTTTAAACCGTGGTTAATAGTGAATATACATCCCTACATGTGGCATCTGGAAGCTGCAGACCACTGAACACCCTGACCGGTGGGTGACGTAACTGCAAAGTTGTGTGTGGTGGTCTGCTTTCAACATTCACGTATTACAGCTACACAGCAAGCTAAAACGTGTAGATCATTTACAGTTTGATCTGAGTTTTGTGAGCCTGCTGCGTTGTTATGTACCGACTTCATTTGCATAAAGTCGAGGGAGAGTTGTGTTCATGCAAATTCAGATATAACCGTCATAAAAGATCTCCCACTCTCCGTAGAAAACAGATCCAGAGTGTCCGCACCATAACTGTGTTTCTCTGCAGAGCGTGTGTGATCAGCAGAGCGTGCAGCAGGCGGAGAGCGAGGAGAGCTCTCGATCGCAGAAAGGTCGAAATTGGGGAAGTCACATTGTAGCACCTGGGACACAAAGACAGTGTCTGGGACAATTATAGGACAGTAGTTACAAATAAAATGATTGCGGTTATGGGTCATGGACTACAGTCTCTTTTATTCTATAGGATTATAGCTCTTCTGCCACAGTAGGTGTGGTGTACAGGGATGTCTGAGTCTCTCCAGATCTCTGGATGAGGGTGTTCCTATATAAGTTTGCTGAAGCTTGTAAATATTGAAATAGTTTGTTTGATCTTCTCCTTCCCTTTGTGTATTTACGGTGAAAAAAATCTACAATGTCCCTGTTTGCTCTCATTAGTTTGCTCTCATGTATTTATTGATCACACTGTTGAGAAACAGGAGCTCGACCAATGACTTTTTTTAAATGATGAAAACTGACTGTAAACACGGTTAATTCTACTCACGTCTGTTTCTGTTAAGTGTAACTGCACTATAAATGTTTAACTGCGCATACAGAAATCCATCCTTAGTCCCATTTTGGCAGCAAGTTGATTTAAAATAAACTCGTTCCCTGACTAAGTGGATTAGTGTTTCAGAGCTTGAGCATAACAGTTAATCTCTTCTATCACACCTGCTTACTCCGTCTACCAGCGAGGCCACAGCTCCCACTGAGACCACGGAGGTCACGTCCACTTTGCTTTTTATGGGACTTTATAGGTTTAGAAGGAGACTCCGGGTGCAGTTTACATGCTATACACAGCTGTTGTGGGGTGAAACGTCGTATCCCCATTATATAACTTGACTTATGACTTCATCTTTAAATCTGAGAAGCTGGAACCAGAAAACGGTTGACGGTTTTTTAAATGACAATCAACTAGCAAAACTGTTGCCAAAGTTGGAGATACTAAAAGCTGATATGATAATATAGCTGCACCTTCTCACATTGTCTCATACATGTAATCACTGCCTCAGTTTCTGGACCTCTATTGCTTCACTCTGCCATTCACAAACATCCCTTTATCCTCAATTTCTATTTAATTTTCTCGTCTAACAAGCTCCACCTCTACTCAACCTTGAACCAGATGACTCAGGACTCCTTGCCGGGGCAGGCTCAGACGCCTCCTGCAGAGCGCCGTGCCAGGATCTGCTCTGGCCTTGAGCCGTGGAGCCCGAGCCTGCGCCAGAACTTGTTTCAAATCATTTTTCATCTCACTCATAGACGCCACAGACTCGTTCACTTGACGTTTATACAGGAGAGAAAGCGTTGAACATTTTTTAACTGACGGTTAGGGTGCGTGGGCGGGAACTTTTGATTTCAAATGTCCACGTTAGCATTTAGTGATGTGCGTTTGAGTCTTTTAACCGAATCGGATCACTTACTCTTGGACGGTAAACTGAACTAACCTTTTTGAGTCATTTCGTTCATTCACTAGTGCAGCGCTGTAGTCCTCCGACGTAAACGTGACAAACGAACGAAAGACCCGATTCGTATGAACGAACCGCTGTGCGTACTGCTCCTCACACATCCTGAACGGCCTGTCACGTGACAGACGATCCGTAATGAACGCGCTGCTCGTCACACAGCCTGAGCGGCGAGGGAATGCACTGCGTCAAAATGAACGAATCACTCACTGAGACTACTCATTTACTCCCGAGTCATATAAAAGATCAGTTCATACTGAACGATACGTTCACGACCGACACGCCGCTACACTGTCTTTCATGCTTGAACCAAGAGGGAGAGGTGAGGGGTTTTCAGTCGGTGTAATCTGAAATTTAACCACTAGATGCCACTAAACTCTACACACACACACGGGACCTTTAAATATGAGGTATTTCTAAAAATCCTGACACTACACCTGGTTACCAAGGCAACAATGTATGCAATACAATGAATATGAACATTTCCTTCAAAATACAAAACACAACTTGTAGCTGTACAGTTGTTAGAGGGCCTATAAGAACACAGACAGAGCGGGGACGTTAAACTGAATATAACCGGACAGTAACGAGGCCTTAACGTTAATCTACACGGTACACTACAGATTAACGGTTGTTGTTGTTGTTGTTGCCGCCGTTACATCGTTACTCGTACGTTAATGGATGTCACAGCACGAAGACGACTTTTTTAAAAAAATTTTTTTAGCGTTAACCGATTGAATTAACGATTTAATAATGATTATAGCATGTTAGAATATCGTTATTGAGCTACTCGGTTCAAAATTAAACGTTATTAAACGTTAGCTTTCGTTAACTTTAGCACGAGCTAATGTTAGCTACTGTTAGCATCCAGCTAGCTCCCCCTCCGGCTGGTCCTGGCAATGTAAACAAGCCTCCCTCCCTCTGCCATTTTGTCCGCATTCAAAGCAAACAACAAACGTCTGTGCGCTCATTAATGTCAACTCTCACAACTGGAAGCGTGTCGTCGATGTTTTAATGACCAGGTTTTTAATTATGAACTCACAGTGTGAAGGTTGCAGCGCTGCCATCTTCAGCTCGCTTCCTCGCTCTCTTGACAGTTTGCATGTGAAACCAATCTTTTTTCAGGTTGAGGCACGGGTGTTCAAAGTCTAAAGCAACCAATGGGAAAGGAGAACGATTCCGTGGAGGCGTGACATCAAAATCACGGGCCAATCAGCAACGACCCGAAGCCCAAGCCGCAGTACAAAAACACACTCCTGAAGAGGAGAGGAGCGTCAGCGGCCTCTAGCGGTCAAACTGGGAACAGCTGTTTTCATAGAAATGCGTCATCATTATAACGCAGATAGGACAAATCTGATACATGATGACTACTGTTGTAGCCATTATAGTGATGGGAAGTTCGGTTCTTTTAGGAGTCAGATCATTTGACTCACCAAGAAGAGTCGGCTCTTTCAGCTCCCAAAATGGCTCTTCATGTTACCACTTATACCTTTAATAATTCAGCCAGATTTAGCGCTGATTTGACTTATGATTTGTATGTGTACACATATATCGTGTATATATTCAATACATCCTTTGTACTGAAGCATTCAAAAGTAAAAAATTACATTTTATATCAATAAATTGCTGTAGCCAGTTGTTTTCATTGCGTTTACAGACTCTTGTAACTCTCTGAAACCGCCCAATGAATGCACTAACATACTTGTAGAACCACTCTGCTACACAGAGCAGATAGAAACACCTATAAAAACTATAAAAAGCATAGAATTTTTTTTAAAAAAGGACAGCTATTGACTGTTGTATGCACAGTTCTCATGTGTCTGTGAAGGTTGCTTGTGGATCCTGCTCGATACGACAGCTTGGCGTTTGCAAAATTCTGCATTCTGCCTTTATGTTTTCAAAATTTTTAAAATTGGTCCAAATGCTGCTGCTTCTTTTTCTACTATCACTCAACGGCTCACGTACCGGAGCTGGCATACATGAAACGATGCATTGCAAACAAGAACTTTGTATCTTCCACAGAGCTCAACAAAGAAAATCTGCCACGACAAAAAGAGAAACCCTCTTTTTAGTACTGCAAAGTCGTAGTTATGTATTCTGCTGACAAATATCTTTAACTTTTGATTATATTCTGCTTCACAAACTATTGTTGTTTTTTTAATGAGACAATGTGTTTGTAGTTTAGGATTGTACCAGGCATCAACAGACCATCTTTCCTTATGAATAATGAAAAGTTTGCACTGTCGTCTATTCAGATGTTTCAGAAGTCTCAAATAATCTTTGAAGGTTCCCTTTATTGATCCCGGGACAAGATCCAGAAACTACCCAGCTGTATGTGAAATAAATAAAATGAGCTCTAGCTGCTTAAAGATATTCGCACACATAATTAAAATTATGTAAAATTAGATCTTTTGGTCCTTTAAGTTAGTTAAATTTGGAGTAACAGAGTATTTCTACACTGTAGTATTGCTACTTTTACTCAAGTAAAAGATTTGAACACTTCCTCCACCACTGTGCTACAGCACTATACACCCGGGGCGAGCATTACCATTGCTAAAAAGCCTCTACAGCAACTACAACCACTACCACTGCTGGAACACTTCATTGATTGTATGTATTGCATAAATCCAACAACAGGAAGTTGTGGTGGGCACTCCTACTCAAACTCAGCATTTTTTAAAAGGTGACCCAGCCCTGCAGAGCAAACCGCCTACCTGCTTCTGCTGATGTAAGTGCCAACATTGACGTCAGTGTGTTGGTCTGTTTGACCGTTACATACCTCTGTATGTGTGTGTGTGTGTGTGTGTGCAGGCCAGATGGGGCTGCTGCTGCTGCTACTGCTGTGAACTTTGCAGGGTCATAGTGGGCCGCTATACAGCTTATGAAAAGAGCATTTTATAAACAGAAGTGTGCAGAACAAGGCTCTTCTATACTCACAATGTGAACTGGAGAAGATATACCAAATGCAGAAATATTTGGCAGAATGTTCTTATTTTAAAACAATAAGCTAATTAACACTAGAAGTCAAATATGGGGTTTGAAACAGAGATTTTCAGTCAGATTCATCTAAATAATCCCTGTCATCTCCTTCACCACCTACAGCTCCTGTCACAAAGACCCTCTGTGAGGAGGCCCTCCATCCTCATATGGCTTCCATTTGCTAAATTCAGGAGTGTCACACTCTCTGTAACTCACAGGTCAGACTAGGACAAGGAGCCTCATCTAAATGCAGCTCTGTACGTCTCTGGACCCCTGGTGGGTGGAGGTGGTGGGTTTCAAGTGTTTGTAAAATACTACGAGCCCACCTTTGTGAGTTGCTGCTTAAACTGTCCAAATGATAAATGTGCACAGCAGCCATGTGGATGAGAAAAACCCCGAGCTTGCAGGTTAAGGTGTGGCATGTGGAAATTTCCACAGAAGGGTGAAGTAAGTGCTTGATATTACTCTCTGTGTGCACCTGTGTTTACCGGATCAGGGGCGATCTTGATATTAAAGGATAAGTTTGGTGATACATTTTTCCTGTTGTCAATAAATCCCATGAAAAGACCAAAAACTAACAATGAACTGATCTCAGTGAGAACTATTTTCTGTTTATAAAGCTCATCAGTCTGTCATTGTTGCCCAAAAACTAGTAACATAGTGACACTGTTGCACAAGCTGACGTGATTTTTACCTGCTGTTTATGTATTTTTGAGTCTGTCCATACAAATCCGCAGCTGAAAATAGTCCAGCACGAATGCTGTATTTACTCCTGTTGAAATGATGTTTGCTAAAAAACAACAGTGGTCAGCTGTTTCTGGAAATCATTTATCCTTTATTTAGAGACTGCACAGACGATGACGGAAACGGTTAGGATAACTTCTTCGTCTCAACTCATCCAAAACTCTGCTGCCAGGATTTTGACCCGAGCAAAGAAACATGATCACGTCACACCTATTCTGGCTCACTTACACTGACTACCGGCTGTCTACATAGTGGATTTTAAGATTTTCCTGATTACTTTTAATGCCCTGAGAGGCCTTGCATCAAGTTATTTATCTGAACTTCTACAGTGTCCTACGTCCCCTCTCGCTCCCTGAGATCCTCAGATGTGTCACTCCTTGTTGTCCCACAGTCCAACTATATACGCAAAGGTGACAGAGCCTTTGCAGTTAGGGCTCCCTGAGGAGATCAGGGTCTTTTTTTATTGATTTATTGCTTTTATTGTTGTTGTTGTGGTTTGTTTTATTGTAAAGCACTTTGTAACTTTTGAAAGGTGCTATATAACTAAAGTTTATTATTTTTATTGTTATTATTGATAAAGAGCTTCTCAGAAATGATTTTTTCAGATTTTAGGAACAGTGCAGACAAAGAAAGTCACCTATAATACTAAGAGATGTCTGCTCAACGGATCTGATCAACATTATAGAGTTGTGCTGTTGTCTAACAACAAATATGCATGTGACGGTTCTTGCATCAGTATGTCGTGATCATGTATTGAAACACTGGAAGTAAACTTCACTGAAAATTCATACTCAGGTTCGACACATTGATCTTTGTTTGACCTCATCACATATTAAGCACACATTTACACATGTTGCCTTCATACAAAGTTGCCTAAAATTCATTGACGCTGTGTTTTTGCTTTTTCTGTATCGTGGGTATTCATTCCTACGACCAGAGAAGTCACGTGTAATCTTTGCCTCTGCAAACAAAACCGCCCACAGAGGGTGTAAATTATAACAGTTACTCAAGAAATTCCATTTATCAAGGAGCTACAGTGGCTTTAAGTTATTTTAACACTACATGTGAACATGTCCTGTTTGACCCGGCGTAGAGTGTATGGTGTCAGAAAGCCACATAAAACACGTACAAGACTCCTTTCACGGGGCGAGAGCACGTGTCATAACACCCGAGCAGTTATGCGAGTAATGCAGCGATTAATGACTCCGGGTGTCAGGTAAATGCACGCCGGCAGTGGTCTGGTTGTCGGTGGACGATGTCTTTTATCAGCTGTGTTTTCCAGCTCTGCTCAGCGAGAAGAAAGTCTGCTCTGTTCTGTCCAAAGGAAACAGTGTTCAGTCAGAAACACGCCGAACGAGTCTTCAAGAGTTCATTCTTTTTGACAGAGAAGAGTCGGCGTGTACGAACACGTACAGACGTGCACTGAAGCACATTGCGGTGAGGAAAACGGTAACTGCACTTTCAGGTTTTCACTTTACCTCAAAGACTTACAGGAGCCATCAGCTGGTTGTAAAACCAGCCGCACGAAAAAAAACAAGAAATGCTTGGTCATCAGGTTCTTCTCTTCCATCCTCCTTTCTAATCAAAGGTCAAATGTGCAGGATTTAGTGGCATCTAGTGGTGCGGCTGCAGACTGCAAACAAGTGAATACAACTCACCTCACCTTCTCCTTCCATGCATGAAGGAGAAACTATGGTGGCCGTCAAACTTCTAGAGTTTGGTTTGTCTGTTCTAGGCTGTAGAAACATTGTGGTTCAACATGGCAGAATTTTTATATTAAACTTTGATTTTACTTGTTCACTCTGGACTAAAGTTGTGCAGCCATTGACCGAATGTCCAACATTGCTGCTACAGCTACAACACTAATGTTTTCTTAGTACTTCTTGGTGTACGGTATGAGTTGTTTGTTTTGTTTTTGCCTTCCCTTGGGCGGCTGCAGGTCTCTCGTCCCCAGCGGCTGTTGTTGTCACTATCTATTGCCCTTTCCCAAACCTGATGAATGCTGTGCAAAGTCGACACGACATTCCACAGACAGGTTAAACTCAAGGTCAACGGTGGTTCCTGGAGAGCATCAGCAGCTTGGGACGGTTCATGACAACTTACTTTGTCATAGAGGCCGGTTAGCAGTGATGAGCTCAGGAATAATACAGATTTGCTACCAGACCCATAAAGCTGAAGTGCCTGAAACCCATTTATCGAATCATTCACTTCTTTGGTAAAACTCTAAACACGTTCTCACTCCCATTTCGATGCACTCGTGCTGCAAAAGAAGCCGAACAACTACGGCACAGTTGTCACCGTTTACACACGACTCAAAGTTGTTCACGCTTGTTTCTAATGATGTGATTCCAGATGTGTGTGTGGTTCAACATCAACCAGCGAATGTTTGTCTTCCAGCATACGCCCCCATTCCTCGACCCAATAGAAGATTATAACGAATCATGCATCAATAAAAGCATAATTTCACACATGATCCATGATGATGAAGCCGTACTGACTGTGTGTATGATCTGAAAAGGTGAATGTAGATTGAAGATTTGGTTTTGTGTCTACAGATCTGAGAAAGGGGGTGAAAGGTTTCAAGAAATGAAGGGGACAAAGTGAACGTATGTGTTGCTTTTCCTCTTGACTTTTAGCCTATAAAATCCAAGATGCCTCCACTTTTCCACAATAAACACCATGCAGGAAGTTTGTTTTATTTGTCCTGTTTAGTTTTTAGACTTCAATAATGTAAATGTTCAAACGTTTCACGTGCAGCAGGAATCAGGAGCTTGTTTCGGATCTCCTGTACAAGGTGAAGCTGCAGATTCAGTTCTGTTCTTGCACACAGCAGCTATTCATAATGTGCAAGGCAAGAAAAAATAAACACACGCTGCTTTCAACAAATGTTCTCCTGAGAGGTTCCTAACAAAATCCTTTCAGCGGCGGAGAGAGCAGACTTCCTGACTGCAGCTTCTCGTGTCTGAGAAGTTTGAAATGGAAGTTACATGAAGTCCATCATCGTCTATACACTGCAGACAGAACAATGAACAATGACACACTTTCAGTCAGTACCTGCAACAGCAGGTCAAATATTGTGAATTCAAAAATCTAACAAAGAATTTTGCAGCTCAGTGGTTCAGCCGTGAAGGATAATACAAAGTATTATAAAAGTTTTCTTGCTTTAGACCTGACGGAGGCTCATTTGCTAAAATATAAAACCTTAAACAGTTCCACACAAATGGACACATTGTGCCTAAAATCTCTTTTTTATTCACAGTTTTGGAGTGACCTCATTTGAACTGACAGCTTAGAAGCAATGGGAAACAGTTATCATGGCTCTGTCCAAAGTTTAAAAATCCACCCATACTAACACGTCTTCACTTCCCCAACAAGCCCTGTCTACTAATTATAGTGTCAATGTGCTTCTTTAGTTTTAGACTTAATTTTAGGGGGTTATGATCTACCCGGGGGTACACAAAAAGAGTAATGACTATTGATGAAGTCATTAATAAATAATGAATTGTTAATAGTTTGCTCATTCAAGGTTCATTAAGAACTCTTAAGAAGTCTGTTCTCTCTATATATGATGTAGTCCTTAATTTAGAGCTTGTCCCTGATTGGTTCTCACAAGTTTCTTAACAAACTTTGAGTTCTGTATTTATTGTAAAGTGTTTGTAGTGTGACTATTCTTGCAGTATAACCTTTGACAGTGTTTCTTATTCAATTTATTTTTTCACCAACACTAAAAAACAGCACATGCTTCAGGTGATGTTCTCAAAACTCTTCATACAATCTTAAAAATCACACACTGGTGTCCAAAAAAAGAACCTGGAGAAACAAAGACTCCTCACTGAAGCAAAAGCAAACAACAACCTTCAGTGTTCATTACTGTACTCCTCATCTTGCAGCTCTCAGACAGCAGTCATGTTCACACAGCCTTTGCTGTGTGAAAGGAGCTTATGAATAAAGGGAAATGTCTGCCGATCCCCGAGGATTTAACTGAAACGCTGTCATTGATCCATCACTGTGGCTCTCTTCAGCTCCATCTGTGTGGATCAACACTGAATACAGACCCAAAGGGACAAATCCTATCTGCCTGACATCTTCATCTTTAAAGCCGTTATTCTTATGTCACTGCAAAACAGCTCAGCTTTGTTGATGGGCTGCCAAGGTGGAGCTCGAGAAATGAAATTTTGTTCAGTGTGTCTGACAGTTTAGTCATTAAGCCCGACCCCGCGTCCAGTATAAATAGCACAGTTTGTCGGCACACCCTGACCCCAAAAAACTCTGGACAAATATTCCAAAAGTGGAAAAATCTAAACATTGCAGAGAAAATATAGAACAATGGCTGACACATTCTCACCATACAGGAACAGTGAGCACAGCCGTAGTCCCCCGCCTCCCTCCCTCCATCACCACTACCACCACCACCTCTTTGAAGCCTGGTCCAGGTGGTTCAGTTACTGTACGCTATTCAGATTTTATTCCAGGGAGACCGACCCACAGAGAACAAGTCCAACTCTATACCTCCTAAATGTAGCATTCTCCCCATTCCTGCAGAGTGAAATGTGCCTGAAGTTGGGTGATCGCACAGTGTTCATGTTATGTTCATGCCGAGGGGTATCAGGCTGTCATAACTTAGTCTTATGACATGTGACACCATTCTCTAACTCTGACCTAATGCACCTTTATGTCCAGGATGGTCCCAGTTTCAAGCTGTTAGTCCTGAGACCTGACAAATATCTGTAAAACACTAAAACGTCCCTGGCAGAACTCTCTGACAGAATGCTAACGGTTAGCTGTCACAAGAGATTAGTCAGTCATTTCTAAAAAGAGGAGACTTACTCATTCCTCGTAAAGTACCCGGCAATGAAATACTGCATTCATGGCGTCCACGGTGTTGAAAGGTGCACTCAATAGGTGTGCTAAATGCTGAAATAATTATCCCACTTCCCGATGAGAGGGAGCACAAGCACATGTCCACATGCAAGAACTTGCAGGGACACACACACACACACAAGAGCCCCAGTTTGAGGGGTTGAAAATAATGTCACACTAACCTTTAAGTGGCCTTTAACTCCTGCTCTCAAAGAGCAGATACTTGGAGGCTTGACCTAGCTTCATATCTACTATCTATCTGTCTGTTCAGGACTTCTGGCTTGACAGGCAGTATCGTTTTAATGCCATGATTCATGCAGATTATCCACTAATCTTACAAATAGTTATAGTACTCTACTACTACTGCAGATCTAGCAATAACTTGCCTCCTCCATGTGACTCTTTTAAACTCTGGAAAAAGGCATGAATCCATTCACTGGGAGACCGGTACACTGAAGGCACCCTCTGCTTACAGAGTAAATACAGATTAGAGCAGTATAAGACAGTATAAGACAATATCTGCACACATTTTGAGACCCTCAGAGGCCTCCAGCTCTCATCATGCTCAGAAAAAATAATATCTCACATATACATGATACTTTATAATCATCAATTAACCCGCATGTATTTGGACTATGGAAGAGTACCTGAAGAGAACCCACACAGACAGAGGGAGAATATATAAACTTCACTCAGAACCTGGTAAGATAAAGTTTTGAACCAGGAACCTTCTGGTGTGAGACAACAGTGCTAACCACATAAAACAATATGATATATGATAGCATTAAAATAATCAGGCTGCCTTCACTGACAGTTGAGGAGGAAAGAAACTATATATATATATATATAGCATCAAAATATAGACTGCCTTATATATATATATATATATATAAGTGTATATGTGCTGCTGTTGGAAGTAGAGTGTTACTGTCATTATGTGCCACTTAAACTCAACCCAGACTCCCATTATAAGCTAAGTGGGGTTCATTTGTAACCGTAGCAACAACATTTTTAGGCGTGTGAATACTGATGTTGTGTGATTGTGACTGAAAGAGCAGCTTTGTCTCCACTTTTTTTTTTTTTCTTTTCAGGAGTGAAAGCAAGCGGGCGTGATACTCCCGAATGTTTAGGGAGCCCATTAAAGAGCCGAGAGGTGACAGCAGGACAACAGAACAGAGGATCATGTTGAAAATCATCACGATGTTGACGTTTTTAATCATAAATCTTGTGTCACTCTCTTATAGAAACAGATGGGCGTCATTTAATAATTTAATACTACACAGAGCAATAAAGTTATTATAAGCTCAGTAATGAGAACAGATAATATGAGCTCCTTTATGAATACAGTTCAGTCTTATGTAAGTGTTATGATTTGGAAAATAAGTCTTATTATTATTCAAAAGATGACCCCCATCGACCAATTAGGTGGAACAACACATACCCTCCTACCTCCACCCCTCTTTCCTACCTCGCCCCCCATCAGATGAGTGAAGTGAGCCAGATAGTCTTTCAAAATAAAAGCATTTGCCTGTTCTGAAAATATGTACAAAAAAATGACAGACCATACAAACAATGACAACAATTTATTGTCATTTTCTACTACTACTACTGCTACTACTAATATTGATAATCTTCATTTAGTGTACTTTTCAAAGTAACAGTGTTATCAAGGACATATTTGTTGGTTGTTTAGACTGTTAGTTTCTCTGACTTGGGGTCCTGAAAGTGTGTCAGTAGTTCAAAGACATGTCAAATTATGTTTATCAACTCTATTTATGTGAGTAGCATGTATTTGAATTATTCTTAAATCACAAACAACGGTACATTTGGATGCAGGCTTCCCCGTGAGCCGAACAATTCTTACACAAATCATGCGAACCTCTGCACTAACTGTCTAACTGAGCAACGGTTTGCTTTTATTTTGAAAGCAGTAATCAGAGCTCTTTCAGACTTTCCTGTGAGCAGCTTGACAAGAGGTTTTTTTTCCTCTGAGGTTCGAAGCCTGACCCGGTCCCAGTCTCTTTCCTCTGCACACAGCCGAGCATCCTGAGCTCTCTGCTGCTGCTGCTGCTGCTGCTCATTGGGACTTTTAAACTCACAACCTGGAGCTCAGCTGACCCACAAATACACCACTGAGGAAGAGTTTGACTTTGACAGGAGTGGAGGTATTTCTACAACAGGTGGGTCATATACTTTTTATACTTTTTTTTATTGTTTGGTTTTGTTTTGGCAAATGTTATGAAGAAATGTACTGGGCTACTTTCATCTATTAGATTTGCACTGTGCATGTGTTTGTTACTAAAACTTATTTTTCCTCAATATATCATGATATAATTCACATCCTTGTGATATTATAAGCTGGATAAGGTGAGTTCAGATGAATTTAAACTATTGTGCCTCCTTGAGTACACTTATGGATTCATACTCCATCACCTCTATTTGTGTTCAGTATGGATTTTCCTTTCTAAAAGAGGAAAACAGTAAGATTTTAAGAGGAATTAAGGGACCGTGCTTTGTGTTTTTCACTTTGAACTTGACTTTTTAAAAATGTAATGGACAATCAACATCTTTGTATCATATCTGTATAAATTCATACCTGTATAACCCAACCTATGAAAAATAGGTTAAAAATGATTAGAATGTGGTTAAATAATTGAACTAGAACCAAATCTGTCATTCATTTTACTTGATACTGGAGCAACAATGTGCTAAAATTACATAAAAACATGATATTATAGTACATTTTGTCTTGTCTGTCCTAAAAAATGTACTACAAAAGTACTAAAGACTACTAGAAATATATCAGAAAGTCTGTATAACTCCCTCTTATATGGAAATGTATTTCATTCTGAAGTAGATTTAAAAGCAGTTGGTGTAGGAAGTCAATAAATCTATAAAATATGTCTACAGCAGGTCATCAACATCCAACCAACATCCCTTTAAATGTCTTATATTTTATATTATGGCAACTCCGTTCCAGGAGGAGGTGTGTCTTATATCCTGAACAGTATTTCTGAATTGTAAATCATCCTGCTTGATGAACGTGAAGTTATAAATCCTGACTGATCATATGAGAAATGTGCCTCATGTAGAGAGAGAGTTTTAAAAAAACACGAGGGTACAGGTGTGGATCAAAGCCCCGGTGTGACCACACCTTTGGCTCTTTCGACTCCTCCCATCACGTCTTACTTTTCCGAGTCTGCTGCCTGAATGTTCGCAGTGTTGAGACGTGATGGAAAAGGCAGGGCTCTGGAATATACACCGGGCTGTTTACATAGGCCCTGGTGTCGTCAGAGCTGCCATAATACGGGGCTTCAGGGGGAACAGATCTGGTGTTATGGGCCCTGGTCTCTCTGGGAGTGGACCTCAGCAGAGGCTGAATGAGCTCAGTGTGGAGCCGGCCACCAACATGGCTCACTCACAACTCAGCAGCTAATGAACTGTCACTTAGTGCAAACACCACAGCTCAGTCTGGAGCAGACACCTTCACCCTTCAGGTTTCACTTTTCAAAGTGTTTGAAGAAAGTTAAACTCTTGTCTGACAGATGTTAACCGCAAAAATGTCTTTGGAAATGTGCATAGTTAGCAGAAGTAGCTGGAGATTCATTGTTCATTCATGTACCAATGAGGAAAGAAGAAAAGATGGACACAAAGAAGACAATAAAACACATTCAGAGTGACGTGTATACTGATGATGATGACATGAGGTTGCATGAGGTAATTATCCGTAGTCAGTGTATTAGCAGTACAGTAAATACAGGAGGACCAGCACTTAAAGCTAAACACTGTACACAGCTAAAATCGAGCTCTTTCAACACTTAAGCTTGGCCCTTTCTGATGCAGGTATATCGTTCTCTCCATAGCCACCACACTTTATGGACAAAAATTGTAATTTTACCTTGCACAACAGCTGGTAACTTTAGCATTAGCTTGGATTAACTTGTTAAAACGTTGAAGTCACACAATGACACAAGCAAACTAACCTATCTGGGCAGTGGTGCACCTACACAACACCAGGTCCTGTGTTCTGTGAGGTGAAATATGATATAAACAATATAAACATAATATAAACAAATATTCTGAATGCAGCATATACTCCAACTGACAGTGAATTTTTCAGGTTCGCCTCTCTAAAAAAATCCATTTTGTTGCAGCCTCCATCCACAGCAGTACATTGCTTAGCTTCTGTGCCGGCCCTCTTGTCTGCTTATTTCTTACCTTGTATTGTAGATAGTACGGCGGCTAATGATAAATACATGTACACTGAAGGGGTTATTGGCTGGTGTAATTGTAAATAAAATGTGAACTTATACTCTGTGGGTCTAAGCTGTGAAAAGTTTAAAAGCAGGATAATTTTCATCGACCACAAGAACACAATAGGTAGAAATAAACAGCATCTCTTATGAAATTAATGTAATTATAACAATATTAAAACATGGCACTTAGCTACAATCCACAAGTAGAAAAAGAAACATGCACCAAAAGAGTGTCTTTTATTAAAATCTTCCTGCCGTGTCTGTGACTTCGTGTCATAAATTCAGCCGTAGAGGTTACATAAACTCTGTTTGCCTGAACTCAGGTGAAGGGTGTTGGTGGTGGTGGTGGTGGGGGTGCTCACCCTCCGCTGCATCTCTGGCAATAAGTGAGCAGTTTGTTCACGTCGTAGAAAGTGTGTTGGATTTCCGCGGCTCAGAAAAGTTTGCAGGAGCTTGTTGAATCTGTGGTGAGAGACAGTTTGCCCAAGAGCTTCTCTGCTGTTTACTTCATTTTTCTGTGCTGTTGGGCCGTGTGTGCCATTTTATCTTCTTCACTCTGCATGTCTTTACTATCAGAGATGAAATTTTTGTAGTCCTCTAGTTATCTCAGGTGCAGTGGTGGAAGAAGCTTCTTACTGAGTAAGAAGGTCCAACGTGAACTTTTCTTGTGCTTTTCTCTCCGGTTTAAAGCTAGTGGGTTGTTTTCTTGTGTTGCTGTCAAACCTGATAAAACCTATTTAGTCCTGAATCTTCACTGTCATTGAGAGCATCCTGTTTAGCTTGTACACAAGTCACAAATAACTTCTGTAGTAATGAACACAGCTGGCAGGGCCGGCCCTAGGCATTTAGTGGCCCTGAGCAAGATTTTGTTTGTGGCCCCAAAAAACTCCTAGTGCGGTCAACAAAATCGCACACACACTACGCATAACTGGATGAATACATGCACACAATAGAGATGGACAACATCAGATCTCTTGCTGTATTTGAGGGTTGGCAAGTAGCTACAAACAGAACCATGATGTGAAAAGTAAATGATGGAGAAAACAGAACAAACTGTTCAAAGATCATGAAGGATCACCGAGGCTTCCCTTTTTATTCGTCACCTGCCTGAACACTACAGGCTAAATCTGGATTGGTGACATCACCTTTAAGCCCCTTTTTGTTGATGCATACTGCATTAATTAATGCATCAAAATATCACAAGTCATTCTTTAGTTAAGGGTTGTAACTTTGGCAGAAAACAGTGTTGGTTTACGTATCTCTAAGATTTAAAATCACGTTTTCAGAGACTTTAAAATGACTCTGCATTCATACATTTATTTGCATACACAACTTTTAGCAGTATCTGTACTCAACAGGTACCTCAAACCTGCACAAAATGAACACACACAGTGAGAGTAATCAAACTTCACTTCACTTATACTGTATGGTGTCGTACCACACTGACAGAGAGGAAACAATACAGCAATAAAGAAACTGTTAAACATGCCACCTCGGATGGATGCATGCATGGATATGAACAAACATTCAAACTGAATTTAGGAAAGATTTTTCACTGTAGACGGAGGGTGGAGCAGGAAGTGTTACTCAGACGGAATAACAGCAAACATTTACTTTTGAACAAACTGTGTTCCTTGTTTTCCTGTGAGAAAATAAGAGGCGGTTGTTGCTTGTAGCTTCTGTGGAGGAAAACTGGACTCATGTCTGTTTGGGAGTGTTGTAGACTTTAAAAGTGGAAGAGGTGTGGACTTGAGTCAAAAGAGAAAAATCTAACAAAATTAACATATTTTGAGTTTAACGTAAATTTCTCATAGTTTAATTTGGATTTGATTGTTATGACTTCAGACCCAGACAGAACAGACAGTGTTCAAACTGTAGCATCCCTGCAAGTTCAGCATCATGTGTTTAATATTAACGGATATAATTTTATGAGGATTTTAATGTGCTTAGCATGTATTTGTTAACAGAGACAACTCGCTGTATATGAAAAATTCCCACTTTTGTTTGCACTACTGGATGTTTCACTTTCAGATTTCCAAGTAACCGTTACCTGTTTTTTTTTTTTTTGCTGCAAACATTTTCAAACCTTTTCTTTATTTTTGCATATTTTTACATACATATACATCATTTACTGTCATTTGTCAGAACAGAAATATGATTAAAGGTCCCATATTTAACACTTTTCTTGTGTTTTATTTGAAGTTTTGACAGCCATAAGAAGATATATTTCATATATTTAAAAATATCTCTATAGTTTTACATCTCCTCTCTCACACTTCTCTCTGGAGTTCTAGTAAAAACAGGGTGTTTTGTGTTGTGTTTTATTACTGAGCCTCTCTACTGATTGGCCGACTGTTTTCTGAGCGAGGCCTACCTGGATGGTGGGTCCGGGTGGGCAATGCTAAGGGTGTGGCTGAGGGCGGTGCCTGTACAGTAGTGACATCACAACCTTACAGAAGTCCTGACAGCTTGTTAAAGGCACAGTTTCTGAATACTGGCTGAATTTCTCAGTGGACTGAGCATTCTTAACATTTGTAGGACCTTTAAATGTAAACTGTTTTTATATGTAGCAGTGACGGAAATGAAAAGTTTAGCATCGCTAATCAAAATCCTGATGATGAACTTAATGTTCTGTGTGATTTACATAAGGTTTGACTCATTTGAATTGTTCTTTTTCATATTTCAGGTAAAATATGATAAGGTGGATTGTGTTGCTGTCTTTGTGTCTACATGTCATCTCTGCTTCATTTGATTATGTTTATGAAGAGCACTCCTTTATGGGTAAGAAAGCATTTATGAGGTGCCTCTAATAATGTCATAAACTTATTAGATTAGATGTTTATTCACCAGATGACTCTGATGTGCTGATCTCTTTCACAGACCCAGAGGATGTGCTGAGTGTTACCATTCCTCTGGAGGAGCCACAGCGTCCTCTACTGGGAGGAACGTTGGATCTACCATGTTACTTTGAGGTGTGTTTGCTTGTTTTGACTACCAGTATATTCTCCACGATATTTGATACTACATATTCAGGTTAAAGGATTGTTTGTAGTGACGAGTCATCCATCTCTGCTGCTCTATGGAGCTTTTTTAGCCTATTTTGAAGCTAACAAGCCAACGACTAGCTGGTGAAAAAAGTCCAACAAACAGCTCCAAAGAGTCAGATATTTACTCAGGAATTGGTGGAGACCAAGACAGAGCTAAAAGATGAGTCAAGTGGACTTGAAATGAATACTCTCGATGTGTAAATAGGCAACTGATTGCTAAAAGTGGTAGTGATGAATGATGTTGTTGTTTCTCATGTAGGACCACACTGCCCCAGACCCAGGAGCTCCCACCATCGCTCCCCTTTCTCATCGTATCAAATGGAGCCTTGTCACCAAAGAAAAAGTCACAACTATTTTGGTGGCCTTGGAAGGACAAGTGCGAATCACCGAAAGCTACCTGGACAGAGTTCACCTGCTGGGATACCCTTTGACTCCTACAGATGCTAGCATCAAGATATCTGAGCTGCGATCCAGTGACTCAGGAGTCTACCGCTGTGAAGTTCAGCACGGCATCGAGGACAACCACGACATCGTCCATGTGCAGGTTCAAGGTAAATGCAAATGAGCTGTCAAAGAAGTGTTACATAATGTGGAAAAGAAGTTATTTGTTGAACCTCAGGTGCACACATCTGTCCAGGTGATCCTGTTAAATGTGCAACCATTCATTCAAGACGTTTTGAGGATTGTTCGCCCCTTGCAGAAGTTCTATTTTTGTGGTATTAATCATTTAAAAGAAATACTCAATTCACTCTAGGTCTGGTGTTCCACTACCGAGCCATCATGGGCCGCTACATTTTGACTTTTGAAAAGGCAAAAGCGGCGTGCCAACAGAACAGTGCCGTCATGGCTTCACCTGAACAGCTTCAAGCAGCCTTCGATGATGGATTCCACCAGTGTGACGCCGGCTGGCTCTCTGACCAAACTGTCAGGTCGGTTTGTCACATGATGCAACAACAACACGCTACTACCACACAGTGGAGAGAGCACATGACACAAACACATTCGAGGTTGTAACTTAAATCTTAAACGTGAAAATGCATGTGCTATGTGAAGTGAAAAATAAATTATACTGTATAAAAGTATCCAACAAATATCTAAAGTGCAAGCCAGCCGTCTACTTGACACACTTGTAAAGGGCCAAAGTACTTCAACACTGTTAAGAGGCCTTGAGCTTAACTACAAATCATGTAACATGATTTTATTGCCAAGCACTCTCCAAAGAACATTATTAATCTTCTTTCATGGAAGCCTTTTTCCATTAGTTGAAGTACAGCTTCAGATCAATGTCAGTGTCTCACTTTTTTTTCGTTTTTATCAAAGTTGTGTTGCATATTTACATCATTGTTAGAACAGACCATTTTAAAAACACTCCATCATGTGTTCAAGGATGTTGTGAGAAGGAGAAGGTTGAACTTGATTTATTTAAGGTTATGGTACAGCAGCAAATATTAGATGTCAGTGTGCGTTTGAGAGCACCAACATTCAAAATGTTCAAAACTAATTTTGACATTGAAGACATGCAGTATTTGAAAGTTTATTTTCATTTATCCAAAGGTATCCAATCCATGATCCTCGTGTGAACTGCTACGGTGACAAAGAGGAACATCCTGGTGTCAGAACATATGGAGTAAGAGACCTCAATGAGACCTATGACGTCTACTGCTTCACCGAGAAGATGACAGGTATACTGCAGCGTCTCTAATCGGGATTGTTTTGGGAAGGTTAACTCAGACTTCAACTGAGCCTCTCTCCTCTGTTACAGGCAGAGTTTTCTACACCGCTTCTGCAGAGAAGTTCACTTTCTCTGAGGCCGTGGTGGCATGCTCCAAACAGGGAGCTCAGTTGGCCACTACTGGTCAACTCTACCTGGCCTGGCAGGGTGGGATGGATGTCTGTAACGCTGGATGGCTGGGAGACAGGAGCGTCCGCTATCCCATCAACATTCGTCGACCACAGTGTGGTGGGGGTCTGTTGGGAGTGCGAACTGTTTACCTCCACACAAACCAGACAGGATACCCACTTCCCGAGTCCCGCTATGACGCCTTCTGCTACACAGGTAGGCCATCATTTAGGCAAAAAAGAGAAGATACTGCTTGGCTAATGGCTTGCACCAGGCTTTTTGGAAACAATATTATTGGATGGAAAGTTTTAGTATCTTTAGTGTGTTACTAATCTCTTTCCTCAATCACCTCCAGAGTCCCCTGATGAGGAAGGTTCAGGCATCATAGAAGAGGGCAGCGGTGTGCTGAGTGTTACCACAGTGACGCAGAGCCCAGAGGTGTTCTTCAGGAGGACGACCACGGAGAGCGAGGCAGTCGGCGAGGTGGAGACTCAGCAGCCTACCGTTGTGGAGACTCAGCAGCCTACCGTTGTGGACTTCACCTTCACGGAGAGCCCTACCGAGCTGCCGCTGCCTCAGCCACCAAACGTCACTGAGATCATCACTGACCTGATAGAGCCAGCCACCGCCCGGCCCGACATAGGCAGGAGCCCAGCAAATGCTTTGAGATGCCTCCAAATGGTCAGTGATGAACTCAGAACTGCTGACGCATGTTAAATCACATAAAAAGTCTAGTCCTTACAAAGACAAAATGGCTTCACCATAGAAAAACTCCAATTGTTTCTTGGTGCAGGTGTGGTCTTCCATTATCGCTCAGGCTCAAACCGCTATGCCTTCACCTTCGTTGAGGCCCAGCTGGCTTGCCAGAGTGTCGGAGCCTCCATCGCCACTCCGGAGCAGCTGCAGGCAGCATACAAGGCTGGATATCACCAGTGTGATGCAGGATGGTTACTCGACCAGACTGTAAGGTAAGTCTAACATATTTTCAGAGCAAGTCGAGATATTCTTGTCCCAAACAATACGTCATCATCTTTGCTCTTTTCTAGGTATCCCATTGTTTTCCCACGAGATAAATGTGCTGGAGATCTGGGGGATCGACCTGGAGTTCGGTCCTATGGTTTGAGGCCAGCAGATGAGAGATATGATGTGTACTGCTACGTTGATGGGCTCAAAGGTTAGATAAAACACTGTTCAGCTTGTTAAAATACACACTCCTAACATAAAAGCCCAGAGTATATTATTAAACCATTTCGACATCTCCTCTTCATCTGCTCCACAGGGGAAGTTTTCCATGTGGGCTCCGCTGAGGGTTTCACCTATGATGAAGCTGCTTTTAGCTGTCAAGAGCAGAACGCTGTACTGGCCTCCACTGGAGAGCTTTACGCAGCCTGGAAATTGGGTTTTGACAGGTGCCGTGCTGGCTGGCTACTGGACCGTAGTGTAAGATATCCCATCAACAACCCCCGCGCTGAGTGTGGAGCTGGGAAATCTGGAGTACACTCTGTGTACGCGGACCCCAACCACACAAGCTTCCCTGAACTTGATGCCAGATTTGATGCATACTGTTTCAAAGGTAAAAGCTTTATTCTTATCTAAGGGGCTTATTCTTTTAATCTTCTTCTTTATGATTAATTATTGTTTAATTCTTACAGCGGACCTTCTACTTATTGCAAATGAAACTGGACTGAACATCACAGATATCCAGGAGGCCCTTGTTAACCTGACATCAATCACTGACCTGTTGAGGCCTGGTGAGCCATGATGAACAAATTACTTGTGCAAATGTCATTTTTATTTTCCATGTCCCTCACTCTTGTTTCTATATTTCTCTTTAGGTGTTCCTTCCATCGTTCCTCCGATTCCTGTGGAGACTTCAGGCTCTGGTTCAGGCTCAGCAGAGTTTGGCTCAGGTTCTGCTTCTGGGGATCCCTCTGTAGACTTGTCTGGCTCTGGAGACATGTCCGGTTCTGGAGACACTGTAATCTCTGGAGATCTTTCTGGCTCTGGAGACCCGTCTGGTTCTGGAGACCGGGTTGTCTCTGGAGATCTGTCTGGCTCTGGAGACCCGTCTGGTTCTGGAGACCGAGTTATCTCTGGAGATCTGTCTGGCTCCGGAGACCTGCCTGGTTCTGGAGATCAGGTCACATCTGGAGATAAAACTGGTTCTGGAGACCTGTCTGGTTCTGGAGATCAGGTCACATCTGGAGATAAAACTGGTTCTGGAGACCTGTCTGGTTCTGGAGACCTGTCTGGTTCTGGAGATCAGGTCACATCTGGAGATAAAACTGGTTCTGGAGACCTGTCTGGTTCTGGAGACCTGGCTGGCAGTGCAAGTGCTGAGCTGCCAAGTGGAGCATCAGGTTTCAGCAGTACAGATGCGTCTGGATCAGCTCTCAGTGGAGAAGGATCAGGCATTACCGTTGTTTTTTCGGGCATTGACAGCATTGTCTCTGGGGAGGGCTCAGTTTCAGGAGAACTCCAAGAAGCCGGAGAGGGAAGCACACAGATCCTAATCTTTCCTTCATCTGAAGCAGGCTCTGGAATGTTCAGTGGTAGCGGGGACCAGTCTGGTTCTGGCTCTGGATCTGGTTTCAACTCTGCAGAGAGTGGCTCTTCCAGCTCTGGGGAAAGTGGACAATTTTCTGAGATGTCGTCTGGCTTCATTACAACCCAGGACTTTTCCGGGTTCAGTGGTTTCCCATCAGGATTCTCCTTTGGAAGTGCTAGTGGACAGTCAGGGGACCTTTCGGGAAGTGGAGATGCTCCAATTTTACTGATAGATGGTGAACTGATCGATGCGTCCATCCCTGTTACCCACAAGGAGCATGAACTTGGTGGAGGCCCATTGGAGTTCAGTGGCTCTGGAGACATGTCAGGATCTGGGATTCTCAGTGGTGATTTCAGTGGCTCGACCTCTGAAAGTGGCTCTGGGTTCTTCTCAGGTGTGACCTTTGTGGGGTCAGGGTTCACCGAACTTACAGGGTCATCCTCTGGAGAGCAGGAGGCCTCAGGGTTTTTACTATACAGCTCTGGACAGGGAAGTGGTGAATATTTGTCTGGATTTGGAAGCATGAGTTTCGTATCTGGATCAGGATCAGGAATGTCTGGATCAGGAATGTCTGGATCTGAGTCCTCAACAAGCGGAGAAGAAGGAAGTGTTACATTCTTGACTGGGGATTTTATGACTGAGGCATCCGGAGACACCACACTGTCTATGGAGCTTGGACAGGGGTCGGTGGAGTACAGCGGAGAAGGAAGTGGTAGCAGCAGTGGCTTCTATTCTGGCAGCGGAGACAACCGCTTGTTTACAGCCAGTGGCACTTCTTCAGGCGCTTCCTCTGGAGATCTGCCAGAGGTTGTGCTGCCCTCTCCGTCTAGCGAGTGGACACTGACAGAGAGCACCCCAGGACCAGAGGAGGCCCGTAGTGGAGCTGAACTGTCACAAACCTCCGGTGACATCTTTGGAACTGACAGTCC
Organism: Miichthys miiuy; assembly: GCA_036365135.1. NCBI lineage: Eukaryota > Metazoa > Chordata > Actinopteri > Sciaenidae > Miichthys > Miichthys miiuy. The sequence goes on from CM071603.1 coordinate 28,662,481, forward strand.
TTTGCTTGCCCCAGCAGGAATGGCTGCACCTCCCACTGCAGCTTTACCAGCCTCTGTTCGGGCACCTGGCATAGTTGAAGAAATGGAGTCAGTGGAGGGTAGGTCAATATCAATATTTTCTTGTATTATGTAACAGTAAACTGGATTCCTTATGGTTCTGGACTGTTGATTAGACAAAACAAGAAATTTTGAAGATGTCACCTTCGACTCTGGGGTGATTTCGTTCACAGTTTTCTGATTTTTTATGGCCCAAAAGAATCAGCAAATTAATCAATTATCTTATCCCATTTACTACAAAATGGATAAAGTATACAGTGCTTTACATTACTGGCCATAACCCCCTAACTCCATAACTCCCCACAACAACTCAGATGGGGGAACGGCTGATAGAATTTGTATTTCACGACAGCATGCTAAAAAAGCCAAAAGACCAGACTGAATCTCAGGACGTGTCGTGACAATGCAACACTGCAATTACTTCAATATTTCTACCACTGACTTGCATCTAAGACTATCCGGATCCAAAACTACTGTACTGCCTTAAAACAGGAAAATATTGTAATTTTGACAGAGGAAAAATGCATCACAGCAACACTTGTATCTTGTATCTTAGAGAAGGGTTCAAGTGTTGGAGGGAGGATGTATTCAGGTGCTTGCAAACATGTTAAACTGCTGAAGACAAATTTTCAAATTTAGGAAGGGCTCCAGTTAAGATGAACCTTGGAAGACTGATACATCTGCCTTTTGAACACAGTACCAGTGTCATGCTTTTCATGTTGGGAATTAATTGAATCTGTTTTTCAAAGGTGGTTTTAACCCATGTGACCCAAACCCCTGCGGTGCTGCTGCATGCACAGTAGAGGATGGGGTTGCTCTCTGCCATGGTAAGTCCTAAAACAATGGCACGTGATATTTTTACTCTTCTCCTTTCTTTCTCTGAAAATAACAGAATTCAATGTTGATATGTGATGATGTTTTTGTTTAACGGACTGTCAGTAGTGTTTCTCTGTATGTCTTGTTGAGCAGTTTGCATGTTTTGTCATATTGTTGGTCTATGTACTGTTTATGAGTCATTATTACTAGACTTAACAAAAATCTGTTATCTCTCCCTGCTGTTCTGTCCTGGTGTGTTTTGCATCATATATTTTTTTTGCTGTGTTGTGTTTTCTTTGATTTCTTTGTGTTCGTTTTGTCTGTCTGTGTCTGGCTATGGGTCTGTGTTTGTGTTGCAGATTGAATGTTAGGGTGCTGGTTGTTAGGGTTAGGTTGCACTGTGTCGCACATGTTGTCACAACTGTCTTTAGTCTATATGTGGTTTTTGGTTTGCTGTGCCAGTACGCCGCCTCCGCTCTGCTATAAGCATGCTAAACCCTGGGGAACATACAGTATGTTCTTTGGATGCTCTCATCCCTGCTGGAATTTAAATACTGATCTTCTGCTGCAACTAACTACAGATTCACTTACTGCAGATATCACAATTATTAGCTGTTCTCTTTGCATAAATAAACACAGATTTGGTATGCATTTCAGTATGTATCATATATCATCATATTGGTAATCTGAAACACCTCAAATGATACGATTTATCAAAGGAACATAGATAATAATTCAGCGTACAGTAAGTCTAATTTGGATCAGAGGTTGCAGCAACTACAGTATTGTTCACTAACTTCTCAATCCTGAGGTGTGATAGTCCTTCTATCACAGCTTCACCTCCCTCCCTCACCCTGCTAGGCAACCTCCCATCCCCACCACCCCCACGCTGAAACAGTAGTGTCACCCGCCCCCCTTTTTTGCAGAGGTAGATGTGTGCCATTCCAACCCTTGTGCCAATGGAGCCACCTGTGTGGAGAGTGCAGACTCTTACAAATGCTTATGCCTGCCCAGCTACGGAGGGGAACGCTGTGAGATCGGTATGAGATCAGCTTCAGCTAATAAATACTAACAGCAGCCTCTCAAAAACAACCTGAAGAGATGGTAAACATCACCAGCCAATGGCATCATTACTCACTATGACTCTGTGAAAGGAGTCCTGGTGGCCCAGCAGCTGAAGATCCCCGCTTTGCAATGGGACCCTGTTTCTTTTAAAAAGGTCATAAAAGTACCTGAAGAGTCAGTTCACCCCAATCACAAATATATTTTTCACTTCCCACGTGTAGCATCTAGTAATGCAGTGATTGTTCAGTGTTTTACTGCTCAAAACACTGAACAATCAACCCTTTCTGTTATCTCCCTTCAGTCTCTTTCCTTTTTCCTCTTGTCTGTGTTTATAAAACTCAGGAATTAGCCCAAATTATTCGCTTAAGTTGGAAGATTTTCAACTGTGTGGATGTGTCTCTGCATCATTTTTAGCAACCAGTTTCCAAGAATAGGATCTTTCCGTTAACTCTGTATGCAATCGAGTCGTCATCGGCAAATAAAAAAACAACACAATTCTGTCTGAACACACAGTAAGAAAGACAAAACAACCTGAACTCAAGGTCCAAGGTTGTCATCAGTGAAGGGAAATGATTAAGTGACCTTAGTCAGTCTCTTGCTCATGGTCCTTGCTGTTTCACAGATGTAGTGTTCCCTAAAGTAGTTGCATGCGATATCACCACTGCAGATTTACTCAGGGGGGAACCTTTCTACGGTGTGCGGCTGAGATCAGGATGCTGATCAGTAGTCACGCTAGCACAGCCTTAGGGATGCTTTGTGAGCATTGAGCTACAGCGCACAACCTGGTCTTAAGTTGGGTCAAGAGGCTCAACATCCTTTCTTTGTAGCACATTTAAGTCATAAAATGACAGCTGAGTTAATTCCATTTGCTGATGAAGACCATGACATGCTGTTAAAAGCACTGAAAAAGCTTCTAAGTGCACCTTGAGTGATAAAGAAAAATAGTAATAGTCTCTGGAAAGACACGTTGTGAAAGGCATGTTGTATCTGGGCAGTGCCAGACATTTTATAGGTGGATATCATGCAGGGGAAATAAAGCCAAAGCTATCTGCCGGGTTAACTACCCCTAAAGTTATGTAAGTAAATATGAAAATATGTGTAATTTGGGTGGACTGACCCTTTAAATAAACGTATTAGTTTGGAGAGAATGAATGAAGCCTTTGAATGTTAAAATGACTTTCCTGCTGGGCAGGCCTCTCCCAGCTCAAGTGAAGCATGATGTATAATTTTCCATTCTGTATTGGAACGTTTGTTTTGTGCATCACGATGGAAACACCGTCCATTGTCGGGCGTCACTGCAGGAAAATTTTCTTCTCACTGACTCACAAGACTAGTACTGAATCTGTAAAACTGAAACACTACATGGGTCGTGAAAAATATCAAGCGCTCTATCTGCTCAAACACTAATACTGCACAGACTGGAGGCAAGAATGAGTCAGATGCTGTGCTTTAAAGTTTCCAACCCATTTGTAGTTGTGGATGAAGACTGATATTTAATTTATGAGTCTTATCTGAGTCTCAGAGCCCTAAAAACCTTTAAAATAATCCCATATATTCAGGTGAAAGTGCATTGAGAGTACAATAGATCGAACGAATGTTGACTCTTTGGTGTTGCGGCTGCAGATGAGCAGCAGTGTGAAGACGGTTGGACTAAGTTTCAGGGGAACTGCTACCTGCACTTCACTGACAGAGAGATGTGGCTGGATGCAGAGCAGCGCTGCCGGGACTTGAACGCCCACCTGGTCAGCATCATCACTCCAGAGGAGCAACAGTTTGTCAACTGTGAGTGCATGATGGGAAATGTGTGTTTGTGTCCACAGAGAAAATAAATAATATAATAACAATCTCGACACTTTTCTTTCTCGCACAGCAAACGCACAGGACTACCAGTGGATCGGGCTGAATGACAAGACAGTGGAGAATGACTTCCGCTGGACAGATGGCACACCACTGGTGAGTGAGGACATTACACAGATCACACTGCTCCCGTTATAGGCATGGTGTAGTATAATATAGTATGGTGGAGTGCAGTGTTTCCCAACCTAAAAATGAAGATGAGTTGCAGCCCCTTGTCACAGATTGCATACGGTATAACTACACAGAGACGCAAAACAACCACAAAGCGACTCAAACTACTATAAAGAGGTACAAAGCAACCATAAAGAGACTCCAAATGGCCACAATGCATCTCAAAAGGACTACAAAGAGATACACAACAACCACAATGCTCTTTGTTTATGCCTCATGGGAGCTAACCTAATTAATCTTACCCAATACACGCCATGTTTTAATTGCATTAGTAGCTCCTATGTTGATTTGCATTTAGCTTTGTACCACATAAACAGCGTTAGTTCAACATCCACGGAGAGGCTTTTCACGATTTTGTGAGAAAAGGAAAATTACTGTTTGCACTTGTGATACGAGGTTGCCTGAGCAGGTGAAACACAAATGCAATGCCGTGCCAGAACAAGCACCAAAATAGCACTGCACCATCTGATCTGCATAAACACAACCTCAGCTGCAACCCTCCACCCACCTCAACACAAGTGGGTTTATTTGAAATGCAAAAAAAAACAGGTGCAGGCACAAAAAATTGACTTCATTACCAGGTGTGTGGATGGAAAACAACACTGTGTTTAAAGAAACATGACTGTAATGATGTGAGCTGGTTGCTTCAGGTACTGGTTAGATGATCTAGAATGATGAGTCTGAGGGCTTATCAGAAGCCAGGACGCTTGCACAGCGGTTTATAAAATTATGAAACAGGTGTAACTTTGATGAGGTTTGTCAAAGTATGTTTCTCCTTCCTCAGCAATACGAGAACTGGAGGCCGAACCAGCCAGACAATTACTTCAACTCTGGAGAAGACTGTGTGGTGATGATCTGGCATGAGAACGGCCAGTGGAACGACGTGCCGTGCAACTACCACCTGCCATTTACCTGCAAGAAAGGCCCAGGTGTGTTGGTCGTCTGTCTGTATGAGGCGTGAAACCAAACAAAAGAGCTAAAGCTGCAGAGTTGCATGATAATCCTCCATAATAACCTCATATGATGCCCCGTGGCCTCTGATTCTGTCCTCAGTGTCCTGTGGCGCCCCACCAGAGGTGGAGAACGCCCACATGTTCGGTAACAGGAGGGAGGAATACCCTGTCAACTCCATCATCCGGTATCAGTGCGACCCAGGGTTTACACAACGCCACCCTCCGGTGGTTCGCTGTAAAACAGACGGACAGTGGGAGAAACCCCAGGTGGAATGTACTGACGGTGAGCGCACTCACTGTTATCCACCTTGGGACTAGTTTTTAGTAAAGATTGTGAACAATAACTCACTCTCGGTGTGTTTTTTCTCTCTTGCTGCAGTGAAAGCCAGAAAAAGAATACAGCGGAGGAGCAGGAGAGCAGCAGTGAGCAGCGAGCTTCACTAAAAAGGGAAAAAAAAAAGAGGAATTTATTCTTTTAAAAGAACACTTGCAGCACACGAAAATCCATTTTCCATTTTAGTGAAGATGATTTGATGGGTTTAATTGTCGGAAAAAAGCCCACATGAAGGGTGCTATAACATGGTAATGTGATTTTTGTCTATTCTATCCCCCCCGCCCCTCATAATATATTTTAATTATACATAATAATTTTATTGCTCTGAGTTTATTTTTATTGTGTGTATTGTAATATAATGTTTGAAATGAAATCATTGCTGGGATACTTTTATAGAAGGCAGCATCTGTCTGGTTCACTGTAGTCTGCTGTAGATCTGTTGGTGTAAGGTACCAACAAGTCATATGTTTGTGTGCCCATATGGCATGGCTTATTGTGATATCTGAAAGCAGGGGGGAGAAGTTAAAAGGGAAATACTAAAAGTTCACATCAGTCATCAAGGTTCTCCTCCAGGCTCTGTCCTTCCTGCTGGTTTCTGCACTCAGCGCAGTTGAAAGTTTAGTTTTCTTCCTTTAGAAGAAGAAGCCATTTGCCGCCATTTCTTCCTGTAATACAGCGTGAAAAATAACTTTGATAGCACGAGAATCCGTTACAACCTGGTCCAAAATTTTTACATTTCTTGGAGGTGAATGATGTTAAGATGTGTAATTAGAGATATGAGCATCTAGATGATATCTGGATAGAAATTATGAATGCACGCGCGGACTACAGAGTATAATTGCACTGGTTAGACGTGATGCGATTCATCCAGGGTGTCCAAACGGTCACCTGATAAATCTTCCTCTCCAACTTTATCTATTTTGGCCTTCAAAAGTCTTTAAAAGTTGGAGCGGATGTTTCATTTCAGCTCGGTTTGGATATGCATGTGAATCTTCAGAATTCAATCACATAAGGCGTGCAGGCTTATTACAACCTGACACAACTCTAAATTTAGCTGTCAAGAGGACTAGTTTGACAAGAAATGCTAAATGTTGGAGAATCCAATATTAAGTATGGTGTATTTAAGGATTATTTCATGTTGTTAGGATTATTGGATTACCTCTAAGCCTCTGAAGTGGTTTTATTGGACATGACATCTGGTCAAAATGACCTCCTTATACTGTATGAGTGGAAACAAGAAAAGAACATTAAATTGGTGATAATCTGACTAAACTTAGCCACAGAGAGAAAGCGAACAAATCCAAGTCTGCTATGCTATCTTGTGTTTTCAAAAGGTCCAGTGTGTCAGATTTACAGAACATGACAGAAATTGAATATTATATTCATAACTATGTTTACATTAGTGTACAATCAGCTGGAAATAAGAATCTGCTTGTGGCCCCACAGTTTGTCACGTTGTCTGGTTTGAGTCTTTTTGTTTTCTGTGTGTTTTTAGTTTGTCATCATCTTCCACGAGGCTGTGCAGTGCACAGTGTTTGCGTGGAGTCTATGTTTGTAACCTCAGGAGGAAATAACCTCACTGTAAACATTACAGTGTCAAATGCCTGTTGTTGTTTTGTTTTTTTAAATCAAGCCGACTGCTTTCATTTGTGCGCTTGTTTTGTGTCATTGTTGCTGTTTTTTTTTGTTTTTTTTTGGAGGCTGTGCCTCCTTCATACATGCTGTCACCTGCTACATGATAAACCAAAGAGTTACATTTCAGAGCTGTACATGTGTCTGCTGCAGCCCCACGTTATTCACCAATTTAAAGGATGTGTCTGTCAATATTCTTCACATTTCTTATTGTCAACAAATCACATTAAAAAAAAAACAAAAAAAAACGGGCACGTTCATTTATTTGTTGTTGGTCCCTAAATAGTATCCAAAGGTGATTAAAGGCATACTTTATATGGATTAATAGTGATCCAAATTAAATCAAATTAAACAAAAGCTGCATGTGAAGTGTGCCTTGAGTTGAGGATAAATAAAATCTGTATTCTTCATTCATTCATTCACAAGTACAGAGTGACAATAACCAAAGGTAACAGAACACAAAGGGGAAACAAATGAAAGCAAAATCTCGATATCTAGATCAACCAACCACGAGGAAAAACTTTCCAAGAGCAAATGAGGGCGAACGCTGCGTTCTCAGCCAGTCTCTGACACAAGCAGGATCTTATACAGGCCTCACAATCAGCTCAACTGACAGCAGCTTGGTTGGTCGGCCCCAAAGATTCTCAGACACAAATCAGGAGATCACACTCTGGGTCACAGAGAAGATCAGACATGTTGAACAGAAATGGACGGCCGTAACAGCAAGATTAAAACAATACAACATGTTCCAGATGTTCTGCCACCGGAATGGTTTGGCACTAAGACATATCCATCCATCAGCATGTTGCCTTCACCAGAGCAACAAATGTGTATTAATCCACTGCTTGAGCAACAACAGTGCCCAGCTGTTTTGGGTAATTACTTTATTTGAATTAATACTATTAGTACTGAATGTGTTCAGCGCTACAGACAGGCTCGGAGTTTATTGAGAGACGGACTAACACATTGTTGGTTTTGGTTGTCATTTCAAATGCAAATTCAAACATCATCAGCTATGAAACAATGGGATCTTTGCATGGATATGATATGAAATAGAGAAACACACACAGTATATTTGCCTCATCCTCACATCTCGTTTGAAGCGATGCCGAATGAACTCACATCTGTCCCACGTCTGACATCAGTCAATGCCAAATAATAAAAAACACTTTGGTTGCTACCTTCCGTAATGGAATCATGACCGCACGGCTCTCATGTCTGTTCATGCTACGTAAAGATGTTTACCAGTGTGAAACTTCTATAATTAACAGACAGCAGATCAGTCAGTCCTCCATCATTCCAGGAGGGTCACCGCCCAGACATTCCAGGTACAGACAACAAACACGTCTTTCACCTTCCGTCTGCCTCTCAGTGAGCTCAGTGTTTCTGTGGCAGCAGCTGAGGTAAATAGGATACAGCACTGACTCATAGGAATAATAAAATTACGGTAAATTTGTATTTGCCGAGCAGGGTGGGTTGTACGTGGCGTCAGCGTTCCCTTGTGACTGAATAGGGTCCTTTAAGGATCCTCTGTACCCCACCCTGCACACACACACACACCGGTTCACCTCTCTGCCCCGGGCCTCCTGATGAATCGTCTCTCTCTGCTCTCGGCTTGTTTTGCACTTGTTAATTAGTAGAAAACACAGAGAGTGCTTCATGCTGTGAGCAAACGGTGACCATTTCAGATTACATAAGATTAGAAACACTAACTTTATGTCAGAGGTGATATTTCGCTGTTTGAACCTCAACATGGACCTTAAAAAACATCAGAAAGATAATAATAACTTAAGAAAAGTACAGCAGTATATCATATTTTCAGATGTAGAGAAAGGATGCTGGATTTTTTTTTTTGGTAAATGCACTTATTCACTGTCTTGCTGAGAGTCAGATAAAAAGATTGATTCCACTCTCAAGCTACAGCCAGAAGGGTCCCACGCCATTGTCCTGACGGCCCATTACTCTGAAATATAGTTTGAGAAATGTCCAGCTGGACCAAAAGACCATTTGCACGGCAGCCTGTAATCCCAAAAAATAAAAACTGCTCTGAAAACACACACACTCACCGTGCAGTTGTTAGTCAAAGTGATTGCCGGCCTTGTCCATGGGGATGAAAATCTTTCTTTTCTAAACATAACCATGCAGTTTTAGTGCCTAAGACTAACCAAACTGTGACTGTCACCCATGAATCTTGTGTTTAAATATGTGAACTAATATGTTGTAAGATTTGCAACAAATGATATTGTCATTTTATGCCCATTTTATGCCAGTGATACAATGATTGTATAGCATAACAATGCAAGTACGCCATGTTTTAATTGTTAAGAATATTCAGACATTAAAATTTAAATGCAAATAAATAAATAAATAAATAAATAAATAAATAAATAAATCAGGTACCGATCTGTGGCCACCTGCCGTCATCTGTGAATGTTTGCGGAACCAAAAGACAACACCAACTGTTTCTCCGGTCGGTCGGACCATAATTTTGCAGGGACTTCTTCCGTTGGTTGGATAACGATGTCTTTCCCAGAGTTTACATCGGAATAATTTAAATTAAACAATAATCAATCAAAAACACCGACACACACCAAGTATGTACACACTTATTAAGTCTATTAAAGTGATTAATTAATCATTTAATGTCACGGATGTGTTGTTCTGGCCACAAAGCCAAAGAGCTAACCAAATGCTAACGCACCGTAAAAGTTGATGTGGACACAGTTTGACCGTTAGCTCCGATAAATCATTAAAAAACGTGCTTTAATTGAACACTTAGCGTCACTTTGTGATTAATTAATAACAGGCACAGCGTCACAGTTTAATTAATTTAATTTAACCTTAACTCGTCTGTTTAAACTGACCCAAACGGTTAGCAGCTAACGTGCTAGCGCGGTGTTGATTGATGTTGGCCAGAAATGCGTTTTCCCTGCGTTAGCCAGACGCCAGCAGCGACTTAAAGAGGATTAATTAATATAGTTTAATATAAAAACAGGCGCAAAGAGTCTTAAAGATGATTTATTAACCACAAGTAACGTTACATGACTCGAATATTGCGATAGATTGTTGTAATAGCTGAAATAAACCGGATTGGAAGTTTAAAAAGTGTAATTTAATGTGAATAATTCAACTTTAGCAGTGAGGAGGTCAGCAGTGTCCACCCTAATATTGCATTAAATGTAATTAATATGCATGCAGCCTGACTGCTAACCCCTCTGCAGCTCCCCAGAGTCGTCATCGTTATTTTAGACCTCGTTTTTATTGTCTAATTTGAGCTTCTTATGTTTTTAAATAGTGAAATGAACTCTTCGCAGGTGTTACTAATGATACTAATTAAGGGTCCAGTTCCATTCAGGTCAAACAGAGTCCAGGTGCTGCTGTGGTGCATGTTCACTGGAAAGTCTCTGCTGTAATAAATGGAACTGAACCTTAATTAACCTACACTGTGCGCATGTTCAGGAAGATTTTGATGTATATTTGTAGCTATGCTTCCTCTGACTTATTGAAGAACAGTAGAAAACACACTTGGTCTGCACCGTGCGAGTCCGAATGTTGTAAAGAAGTACGACTGCCGCTCTTCACGTTACCTGTCTTGAACGATCTCAGGTAGAAAAAGATTTTGTACTGATGTTTTACACGTTAGCTGCACTGGAGACCAGAACTTTATATAATTAATGCACCCTTTATAAACTGGGTCATTTGAGACTACAACAACCCAACAGGATAAAATGACTAAAAGGAAAAACTGCTGCCGAGCAAATGAAAGAGAACAGAGCGTACGCTTGACCCTGCTGACATAAAAACAGGTCAGAGATAATTTAAAAGCACTGACGTGTAGTCATGTAAAAGGCTTTCAGTCTCGGACCTTCTGGAAAATACGTGCAGCAAAGTAACATCGTCTTGTTTAGTCTTAATCCAGCCTCTAACCTGCCTTTTATTTTTCTCTACAGGTTGATGGCCTGTCTCGCTCCTCCCGTCCCGTCTGCTCTCGCCTCGTTTCTTTCCACGTTGCTTCCCTGCGGCTTTGCTGTGGGGCCCTCGCGGTTCTGTGGGGGCAGGCCGGGCCTGTGGTGGGTCGGCCGCTCGCTGGAAGCTGGATCCCTGCTGGGGAGAGACGGGGACGCGGAGTGGGCCTCAAAATATCACACCGATCCGATGACGCGCGGCGGGGAGGGTGAACTCGAGATGAACTCTGAGTCCAAAACAGGCGAGACTAACAGCACAGAGATAGAAAAGGTAAAGTGAATGCACATTAGGAGATAATACATGTATACAGGAAGAACTTCTTTATGGACAAAAAAGCAGCATAAAAACATAAAAATGTCATTTATAAACACAATAAACAATAAGACGGTTGCAGCCTTCAGCCAGGAGCAGATATCGTCAAGTGTTGTGCAACCTTCACTGAGTGTTTCGGCGCTCAACCACAGCGCTCTCCAGTTGGTGGGCCGGCAGTGGTGGGCCAGGTCACTGCCCGTCTGCTCCTGGCTTCCAGCTTTCCTCCTCCCGCCTATTTCATAACCTGCAAGAGGCACGTTCTGCCTCGTCCATCATCCTCCATCCATCAAGCAGCGTGTTTTTTGCTCCTGTCGCCCAGAGCTGAGACGGATTTGGCGGGGAAACCTCTGCCTCCACTGGGTGCAGCCATGCCTGCCACCCCTTGTCCTTGCACTCCTGAAGGAGGGACTGGTACTTCAGTGCCTTCCTCTCGTAGACTACGTCACAACCCTCCTCCCAAGGCGCCGTCAGCTCGATCAGGATTATTTTCTTATCCTCATTGGACCACAGAACAGTGTCTGGGCGGAGGGTTGTGTGCGCCACCTCTGGGAACTGCAGCCTTCTGCCCACGTCCACACTCATCTCCCAGGACCTGGCTCCCTCCTTGATGAAGGTGAGCGCCCTCTTTGAGTCGTCCTGGCAGGCCTCTTCTTGCATCTCTTGCACTCAGCTAGGGACAAAAGCACCTTGTTATGGCGCCACCTGTACCGTCCTTGGGTGAGAGCTGTTTTACACTCAGTATATGTGTCATCATCCCCTTTTGACCACAGAGCTTGCAGTTTGGGTCTTCTCTCAGCCCCCACGTGTGCAAGTGTGCTGGCGAGGGGAGGGTGCCATACACAGATCGCAGAAGGAAGGAGATCCGGAAGGGCTCCAGTCCACTTGCCATCTTGAGAGTGTTTCCCGGTTCATTCCTGCCTCGTATATTTAAATCCCACCCCAAGAAATCACTGAGAAAGTCAGGACGGATTCTGGATTCGAAGAGTCTGCACCAGGAGCATGTCAGCTTGATGTCGGTGTCAGGGAATCACTAAATTCTGGTGGACCTCGAATTTCTGTACTAATTTTCTGCTAATCCATCCAAAAGTTGTTGAGATATGTCAGCCTGGACCAAAGTGGTGGAGCGACCCGCTGACATCAGCTTTCCATTCAACCATCATGGCTAAAAACAGCACCGACGGTGTCGGTTAGCTCAGTCGGTTCATTCACTCATTCACGTTTTTGCCTTTCTAACCCAAACACAGCTTTGCTGCTCCACGACGCAGCTGACACTCTGAGGCGCACTTAGAAAATAATTCAGTATGTGCTGTCGTCATGGCTGCATATTTTTGTCTGCGTGATTAACTTAACTGTAGATATTCTTTGTCATAAGTACCTGCAATTGTGCGCCTTTTTCGGGGAGCCGAGAAAGAACCGGTACCGGTCGTCAAATTTAGTAGCGTGTGCGGAACCTGCAATTATCATACGTTTGGGCTGCACCTGAAAAAAGCATGAAGTTATCTAAAATGAGCACTGCAGTATAAAAACACACAGCAATGAGCGCTCTGCAGCTGTAAATGTGAATTCAAACTTTACATTTTATTAACATTTATCTAGTTTAATGATGCTTGTTCTATTTATATTTGAGGCCTTGATAAGAAAGAAGTAACTGATGAAGACTAATCTGATTGTTCAGCTTTGATATGCTTCGTCTTGATTTTTCACCCTCAGCAACTTGTTTGGTGTGAAAGCATCTTGTGTGCAGACAGAAGGAGCAGATAAACGCGAGCCCTCTCTGCTTAATTAAGCTCTGACCCCGCCGGCAGATAATGAATCGGCCCTTATCGTTTTTTTTCCGGCGAGCTCTCGACAGAAGGAGGAGAAAGCAGCTCCACAGATCCAAAGATGTACTAATGGTAATTTACAAGGGGCGCTGCGATCGATACACATTCAAAGCACAACCTCATTTCATCTTCATTTTCTACTGAGAGGGTCTGAGTCAGACGTGGACCGCGCATCAATATTAATGAATATTAAATTGTCTTCATAGTGAAAAAATATTTTACCAGACAGTTAATGAACATTTTCAAGAAACATCCTGAGGCTAAAAGAATCACTGGCTGATGTAGTTTCACTCCTGGGTTTAAGTTTTTGTTGTTTTAGAGATAAAAGCAGATCCTAAGTCAGAGAGACGGCAGACGTCGTCCAGAGGACTCCTGGGTCACTTAAACTTACTCACTGTCAGTAATGTGCTGCAGCTGATGTCTCTCATCGCGTCGGTGTTTTTGTAAAAGTACAAGGACGGCAGCCAGTTCATCAGGATCCAGTCGGCTCACCAACAGCCCGACAACACCAGAGATGACTGCACGGACACTGGAAACATCAAACCAAAACTCCAGATACTCTATCAGTATGATGAGTTGTTTTGTACTGTAAACTTCTGCGCTGTGTGTTGTAGGTGCTGATGGAGATGGCAGCAAATAAAGGAGCTTTACTTCAGAGCACCATCTGGATAAAGTAAGTTCACACGAAAATAACTGAGGCTTTATGTTCTCTTAACTTTTTAAGAGCGCATAAACTCTTGGATTGGTTTGATTTATTGTCAATAAAATGCAAAAGACCTGACCTGACCTGGACCAACCAAGGACACAAGGAAACAAAGAACTGTTATTAGTTTTGCAGGCCATAAACCGAAATTCTGACCTCTTCATGGTGCTAGATGAACAGTTAATGGATCAAGTTATCAGTATTTATCTTCTGGAGAACAGGAATAGCTATAAAGACAGTCAATTTATGAATTTAATCTGTTTGGCCGGCTAAAAAACTGAAAAACTGATTCATAAAAGCTGATTATCATTTATTTTATGAATCAGACAAGGTAGAAGGTTTCTTAGAGACCTATAAAAATTACATCATATAAGACTAAATTTATATGACTCTATTCAAGGTGCAAACATCATTGAATTTAATGGTAAAGTATTAAACAGTGTAAAACAGCATGTGTACCTTTATCCATCTTTGGAGATTCAATCCTGATATCAGAGGCTTCTTCTTCATGCCTCACTGAAGAGCAGCTCTTCTCTCGCTCCATATTTGAGGTTTCCACCACAGTGAGTGTGTTGTGTTTTGTCAACACTGTGGTGTGTGTATCATCTGCACATTTTCCTGCTGCTGGCTGTGTATGTAGTGCCAACACTTCCTCCTGCTCCCGGCTGTGTACTGTGTTGCGGCCTGATTAGAAAACGGCCTATTTTTCTCTCCCGGAGAGCGAAACTGGTGAAAATTGTATTGTCATCTGCCACCGAGTCTCTCTGTGATGAGCTGAAGGGGACAGGACTGTGGCAACTTCCCAAATATTTTTTATCCTAGTTATCATACAGCCTTTACGTCCACGTCATATTTGACTTCACATGTTTTTATGAGTTCATCCATACGCTTCTATAAACACCCACAGGGATGAAAACCTGGCATCAGATTCATGAAACTGCAACATAAATCCTCTAAACTGCTGATGAGATACAAGACAGCATGTAGCGCAGTTCAACACATGTAGATTCAGCCGAGCATCTTAATGTATGCACGTTTTTGTATTTCCCCCCTTTAGATTTGCCTGCCAGGCGCGCAGCAGAGCCCAGCAGAACGTGGCAGTGCAGTGTTCCTGTGGAGAGGCGTGCGCGGGCGAGTGTGCGGATGTGTGTTTACGTGTGTGTCAGGACATCCGGCCGGGGACTGAGCTGCTGTTGTACGAAGACGCCGCGGGGACAACGGACAGTCGTGACGCACAGGACACCGGACACACAGGTGAGACAGGTACAGGACACAGGATGGATTACTACCTGAACTTAGTTTTGCCTGCTCTGGGTAACAAAATCTGCCAGGCAGTTTTATTAAATGAAAAAACATATATATATGTATGTATAATTACATTACCATCTGTAGAAGTTGCACTTTTATTAAAAAAAACATAAATTGTAGCCCTCAGCTGTTTATTTGATATAATTTATTAAAGTAACCTGCCTGTCTGTGCAGCTGGTGATCAGGACACGCCTGCGGGCCGGATGGTTTCATTTAAAATGGGAAACGACTCTTCGTTTTCAGGCTGCGGGCGCAAATGTTAGAACAGTCTGTCATTAATAAAGACGAACAGCGAGTGGATAATTTAATGTGAAGAATTCAGTTTGCTCCTTTACAGTTCTCAAGTTAAATAATGCTTAAATCTCTCACAGCTTGAGATATTATAATCTGTTTATTAAAGCATTTTGTTCCTGACACGACCTAAAGAAGATTTATTTGAAATTGTTTTTTTGGCCTCTTGGTGGCAGAACTATCTAAAAATAGACACATTATCACATGGTAACAGTTCAGCACATGGAGCAACATTATTCATTTTCACCACACGGTGACTATAAGTCCAATATGTACTCTCTTTTTGCTCTGATTTTGGTCTCCACCGACTCCTGAATGAAATATTTGGCTGTTTAAGCTGTTTAAGCTGTTTAAGCTGTCTGCTCTTTGATGCTGAGCAGGTGGTGTACAGCAGGTTTCTAAGAGTTTCTTTGCCTGCTGCAGCTAAAGTTGATGCCGAACCAAAACAAGGCGCTGAAAGACGCTGAACTGACTGGTTTGTCACTACGAGCGATCCCATTAAAATGACACGCATTCATTTGACTCATTGTTAATATGAAAATATCAGTTAAAGCAGCTTTAAAATGATGAACGTGAGTTTATTGTGTTGGCGTCCTCGAGGCGGTGTTGTAGAAACTAAATCAGTATTAACTGAATCCGTCATTTCCACCCCTTCGCACAGTGCGGAGTGCCTGAATTTGTGATTACTGATTTAAAAAGGGGATTATAAATGAATCTCCGGCATTAATTAAGTCAATAATGATGATGTACAACCCTTCATGTGAGCGTTACGGTAAAGTGGAACCAAACAGGGTTACGTGCTCCTGATTCATTCATCAGACTCCAGTTGGTGCTGCCCTTAATCCACTTTGCATATATTTATACTCTCCACCTGGAGGAGCTAGAGGGACATTCACCTCCTGTGAACAACAACAACAACAACAACAACACGGACCCCAGAAAATCACATTTACCAGCCACACTGTCACACTTACAGTCGCAGTTATAGTTGAACAAAATGTATAGAAACACAGAGACGAATGAGCATCGACTTCTCTCCACGATAAAACGTCCTCGTCAACGTTATTTAACGTCACCGAGATCGGCTTCTGTTGGGCGCTTTGTGAGGAGAAACATCAGCTCGAAATGAAGGTGAAAGCTGGAGATGAATAATTAGAGCATGAATCATTCCTGGAAAACACAAACCACATCGGTTAAATGAAAACACACGGAAAGAAAAACAAAATCACGTTTGTTATGTAGGAATATTAAACTCTCCGGGTCCGCTAATCCTTTATTGCTTCTGGATGGTGGAGCCTTTTATGCGCCGTGATTGATGGGACATTAAGGAGGACCTTCATGCAGAAAATACCCAGCAGCAACAGACTGTGGCCTCCCCGTGGAGATCTTATTAAACTCTTGGTCTTTTAGAGAGCGACGATTTAAACAGATTGAGTCAATAAATCACGAAAAGGCGTTTTCGAAACAATTATAAATACTAAATGAAAGATAATAAGATAGGAGGCAGAAAAATAATAAAACAAAGCCAATTAAATCGAATAAAAACAAGTTGAGATCCTTCCTGAGGAAAAACAAGCAGATGTGACATTTGTACTAAATACTGTAAATACAAGGTGCACATACAGAACACCTATACATAGGTGTGTGTATATATATATATATGTAAATAAGCGTCCATGAATCAGTCAGGAAGGGTGACTAAGTACATTTACTTATTAAGTTTTATGCTACTTTATACTTCAGAGGTAAATATTAGACTCATAATTTAAGTAGCACTTTTTATGCTGCCTTTATTACAGCAATATTTACTTTGCAAATTTACTTTTTAATATCCTTCATGAGCATGAAGACTGGGAACATCAAGCCCGGCTTTCTCAAAGGTTAAAAAACTTTTGTCTTGTCATTGCTGTGAGGTTGCCAGTCAACCAGCAAGAGACTCCAGGGAGTCGCTGCTCCAACCGAGCCGAGAAATAGACCAGCACAAACCCCCGATGCTGTTTTTCTGTACAAACGAGAAGGTAACTGTGTGTGACCGCAGCTTTATTTTTGGCATGCTGACGTAAGACACTCAGCGAGAAATCAAAGGAGCTTTTGTGTCGAAATATTCTTTCAAGTTTTTAACGTAGTATTTTAACACCGTGTCACTGGAGCAGCTGTGGCTCAGGAGGAGGTAGAGCGGGCCGTCCGCTAATCAGATGATTGGTGGTTCGATCCCCGGCTCTCCCGGTCTGCATGTCGAAGGCTGAACCCCAAATTACTCTGGCTGCATCATCAGTGTGTGAATGTGTGTGAATGGTTAGCACAGTCAATTGCGAATGATGTGAATACGAGGTGAAGCACTTCTAATGTTTAGAATCATTTCTGGTTATAAATTTAGTTATTTAATCTATAAATTAACCAAAAATAGTGAACTTGAGATATCTTGTGATGGGATCACACCAGCCGCAACGCCTTGCACTGTTGTGGCGCTGTCGCCTTGACATAATCTGTTCACAGACGCAGACACACTGAGCAAAGTACTCGCCTCTGTGGTAGTACCCGCTACAAAAGGTATCTCCAGGACTACATTTTACCACGATGACACACACACACAGACTCACAAGGTAAAAAAACAAGATATACAAAGATATAAAACAAAGAAAAGTAGAAGACTCTGACATTTTAGAGCGTAGAGCTGGATACTTTTTCAATCAATCTGCTAACCTTTTCACTCTGTCATCTTTTTTTGTTGGACAGAAAACAAAGTGGAGCACAAAAAAGACCCAGAGACTGAAGTGCCCAACATATCGATCACTCAAGAGAAGGAAGGGGAGACAAAGGGCGGACAGGAGGAAGAGCTGCAGAGAAAACCACGCAGATGCATCAAGAGGAGACATCCAGCCACAAACATGAGGAAGAGGAGAGCCAAGAAGATAGACAGAACATCCAGTAGTGATAACACAACAGCAGGCGGACACACGGAGAGGACAGGTAGACAGTCACACTGTATATCTACAGACTCTTCACCTCCTCCTGTCCGCTCCAGCTCCCGCCTGGCTGCTAAACCACGACGCGTTCACTGTCTGACCAGCCGGGTGAAGCAGACAGAGGGACAGAGCCGGAGCTCCACCGAGAGCGCCCAGTCTGTCACAGAGAAGGCGATTCCCACGAAGGTATCACAACCCGAAGACGCTGCCGAAGCTCTCGCAGCAGCGTGTGCAGCCGAGGCGTCCAGAGAGGATGTGGCTCCGGCGTGGCGTCCGGAGATCAGAGAGAGGCGGTACAGGTGTTCCAGCTGTGGTAAAAAGTTCTTCCAGATCGGCCACTTGAAGAAACACCAGTTCATTCACACCGAGGAGAAACCATTCAGCTGCCAAGAGTGCGGGAAAAACTACACGTCTGCAGAAAGCTTCAGAGCCCATCAAGTACGGGGTGTGATTGGATGACTGACATGATTCTTTCTTTCTTTCCTATCTACTTTTTTTTATCCTTTGAACATAAGTGGAAATGTATAAATATCCGATAGTTTTAAACGGTAAATATTACTTAGTTATTAAGCATTAACAACACAAATGCAACAAAAATATACAAGATCAAGATGAGACAAATCATAGTAACATAAAAATGCTGCTCACGAAGAAAGTCAGAACTAAAATCAACTACTCATCACCAGCATCACTGGTGGATGGATGGATGGATGGATGGATGGATGGATGGATGGATGGATGGATGGATGGATGGATGGATGGATGGATGGACGGATGGATGGATGGACATGGATGGATGGATGGATGGATGGATGGTTGTACACACGGAACACACACAGTGATGTCATAGTGTCCTGGAGTACATCTGTACATCACTGCAGCACAGTGAGAAGTTAAACCACTAGATGTCAGCAAAAACGTGATTTTTAAGGTGTTGTCGTATTCTTTAAGTCATCAAAAGATCCTCTCCAAAGTAATGAACATCATTTTACATGATTTTATTGTCTAATATGAAGATTTTTCAGCGTGAAATAAACTGTTTAAACTAGGCGTTGCTATAACGGTACGTTTACTATCAGATCGATTCAATATTTAGCAGATTTTGAGGCTGATTTTACAATATATCAGCCAATGTTTGTTACCTAAACAAACAAATTCTATTGATAGGAATCCTTTAAATTTGGTATTAAGATAAATACCGAGCACGGCGTTCTTCAGTTGAAAAATAAACTTGTCAATGACGAACCGTGTAACACCTTTTCTAAAATACCACAAACTGTTTCTTTTTATCTATTTTACAACATTTCCCCCGACGTTGTCAGGATAATATAGATTTTTTTCTTCCCCCCTCCTCCTCTGCTCCTCTCTGTGTTTTATCTTTTTTCTCCCTCCCTAACAACGCTGAAAAATAGTAACTCAACAAAGCAGCTTTTCCTCTTTGAATCTGGTGACGACTAAAGATAATGTTTAGTGTAGATACGGTTTTAAACATGCTGCTATCAGTTGTTATCCTCTTTGCTCTGTTATCTGCTCGGCTAAAAAAAAAAAAACAACCACTTGACAACTAAATGGCCTCAGAAAAACAAGACACGTCACCAGTGTCTTTTTTTAAACAGTGTGTGTGTGGGTACGGTGTGTTTTTCCTCTACCGACAGCTCCCTTGTTGGCCGTGAGCTTAGTCATCATGCAGAGTAGCAATTTACTCCTCCCAATGAATAGAATCAATAGCAGTAGTAATAATACATTTTACTTCAAATAACGGGTGTTATTTTGTAGATGAGTCACCGCGGGGAGCGTCCATTCTCCTGTCCTCACTGTGAGAAGACCTACGGCCTGAAGCGCGACCTGAAGGAGCACATGGTCCTGCACACCGGTGAAAAACCTTACGTCTGCGAGCACTGTGGCAAGGCATTCGCACGCCGGCCCTCCCTACGCATCCACCGCCTCCTTCACTGCAGCAGGATGATTTACACACAGCCTCCGAAGGTAGGGAGGCGTTCTGCTCCGCGCTGTTAATGTTTCCCTGAGGTTTAGACTTTTGGTGCATGTGGATGCACGGTCCGATTGGTTTTACAGTATTCCACTGATCAACAGGTGCAGGCAACAGACAATGTGCCAGCAAAAGTAGATGAGAAGAAGCTGTGTTCCCACAACATTTAGTCCCAGAGGCTACTTTTCAAGGAGCCCTGTTCAGACTATGAGCCCAAATCCTGTTTTTGACATATCCAGTTTGTATCCAGATTGATATTAGTAAGTCTGGACAGCAAAAAAAAACACTATTTTTGTAATTCAGATCCAAGCCACCGAACAAATTTCTACAGATGCGTCTTAGTCTACTAGCAGAGCAGTATGGAGGACAACACAGGCAACAACAGTCTGTGGACAGATGCTGAAATAAATTCTGTACGGACAAAGCTGCATCATCAGCGTACATAGTTACATTACGTTAAGTATCTCTGGACACACAAATCTGATCTCTTGCAAATAACAGTGCAGTCGGTCTTTAAGACCTGATTTAAGACACAAACTTAATTTGCCTCCAGTCTGAACAAAGCCTGAAAGGGTTCCTTCAGCACCATTGTTGTCTGAAGACTCGCAAAGATTACTCCACTGATGCATGAAAGTGCGACAGCTCCATCTGTTGTATGCTTTCTTCTAGAACTCCATCTTGATGTGTTGAAGTACAAAGAACAAACAAAACAAACACAATAAATATTCAGCTACAAACCCCACCCCGAAATTCCTGTACTTTTGGAAAGCACTTCCCTTCGAGCAGGAACCTTTTATGGGGTGTAAAATAATGTCATCGGGACCTTAATTTAGATCCTGGTCCCCGAGGCGGAAATGCACTGATTTCCTCCGATGGTTCCTCTCTAGGAAAGTCCCATGGTGGAAACGCAGCTATAGAGCTCACGGATACACAACGTATTTTGATGAGAGAGTGAATGTAAATATAAATTTTGTATGTTCAAAAGAAAACTCCATATGACCCTTTTAAAGTGCTTGTTCACTCGTGTGTGCTGACATTTTCAGATGACACTGGGCAGCTTAATTGGTTCATTTTTCACTCGTACATTCATGAATTTCTCCTGAAATGTGCAATCACCATGGAGTGTTTTTAAATTGCTTCCGCTTTCCCTCCGCTGTCTCAGACAAACACAGTTTTAAAGAAGTTGTGTTTCTGTGTCCGCGCTGCTCAGTCCTATTTAAAAATCTCTCACATAACGTCTTTAAATTTTCATGCAGGTCTTGCTGTTTCTCCGCGGACAGCATTTTGAACTTAAAGTATTTAAAAAGAGGGTGGGAAAGTACATGCTGCATTTGATTTTCTCTCACAGGTGCAGTGTACAGTCTGCTCCAAGCTGCTGGCTAACTCCGGCTCTCTGAGAAACCACATGAAGCTCCACACGGGGGAAAAACCTCACATCTGTCAGCACTGTGGGAAGTGCTTCAGTCAGAAAGGTAATATCAGAGGCCGATGTCTGATCCCAGAGCCGCAAAAGGCTGCGGCAATGTAAAGTTGTGTGTCATCGGCGTAGCTATGGAAATTAATGCAGGTTAAGAAGTGTAGGTCCTAAAATTGAGCCTTGGGGAACACCACAATTAAAAAAGAGATGCCAAAGCATATCAAGTGCTTACAACCTGGTAAAAGTCCAGTTTTTTTATGTTTCTTCTGCACTTATAATGTAATCTATTACGTTAAAGCTCCTCTTAAATAAATCATAAATTAGTTATTGTCCTTTGAAGATAATAGTGTCCTGGTCTCTAAGATATTGACGTCCCAGAGCCGCCTCTTTACCGACCATATAAAGATGAAATTGATATTGATCTCCTCATCTGACCTTCAGTAAGAACGTAAACATATCTTCCCTAAAATGTCAAGTACTCATTTGATTGTGAAAGACAGAAAACATGTTGTTGTTGTGATCACATTGACTTAATTAGACTGTTACACAGTTGTTTGTGTAAAGCAGCGTACTTCTCCAGCTGTGATCAATTCCTACAGTTTATGTTTTCATTCGTCAAAGTGACAACATCAATTTGGTGAGAGAACCTAATCTCCACGCGTGTTGGGCAAATGCATATTCACTGCATCTCGGTCCTGCTGCGACCATAACACCCCCCGTCGACTTCTTTCCTGTCTGTCTCTCAGGGAATCTCGAGTGCCATCTGAGGATTCACAACGGACAGAAGCCGTATCCCTGCACCGAGTGCGACCAGAGCTTCTCCCAGAAACCGGAACTCCGTCGGCACATGTTCTCCCACACCGGAGGAGGTTTCCTCTGTAGCTACTGCGGGAAATCACTGAGGGACCCGCACAGCCTGAAGTCCCACGAGAGGCTGCACACTGGAGAAAGGCCCCATCGCTGTCCTGTGTGTGAAAAAGGTCAGAACACGATATCGAAATTTAAAAGTCAAATAAAATAGTGAGGAAAAACTTCAACAGGCTGGAGATGATTCCTCTAATCTCTCCTAGATAATAACACGTTCTGTGCAGAATCTGTACCATCGTTTCCTCTTCATTTGGGATGCCTAATTCACGCCGCACTGCAGTCCTGATCACAGCAACAGCTTTTTTTTTTTTTTTTGATACAGCAACAAGGAGACAGCAAAGTTTCAAAGTTTACACATAGAACTCTAATCTCGGTAATTGATTTTTGTAGCAGATGTTGGCTTTTTCACACACACACACTACAGGCTTCTTTTTAACTCAACACCCCAGTCACGCTCTCACAGCTCGCCCTGGAACCACAAAAGACTTTTTAAAGGTTTTATAAACGTGTTTTATGTGTAAATTCTGTGGCACATTGTAGATTTATGTTGTCAGAGAATAAGAAGAAATTCTCGTAGTGAAAAACAGACTGTGAGTCGATGTAAAAGCCCGGCTGTGTTGGCGTCACTCAGCGGGCTGCAGATGTTCGGTCCTGCATACATGATTGGAAAACACAAAGTGCTGATTACGACATCGTGCACATATACTTTTTATGAAGCTGAACTTGTGTACTGTTCAGAGCTCAGCTGTTACATTATTAATTCACTTTTTTTTTTTTAGATGATTACAAGTTGCATTTTATCCCTCATGACTGTGGGCACACGTGGCGTTCTTCTCTTTTATTTTGTTTCATTATTTTTGTGAGATGTGTTTACATCGGTGTGTTTTTGGACTCTTATGTAGCACAGTTCATGCACTGAGGCAGTTTCATGTTGATTTAGATAGCAGCCACGCTGATTGTTGATTATCATTTGTATTTTCATTCCTCAGGCTACACGTTGGCCACCAAGCTGAGGAGACACATAAAGTCGTCCCACCTGATGGAGAAACCTTACAGCTGCCACTGTGGTGCCTCCTACACTGTGAGACAAAGTCTGCTGAGGCACCAAGCCCAGCACCGCACTGAGGGGGGAGCTCAGGAGGAGGCGAAGGCGGCAGAGTCGGATGGAGAACGCGGAGAGGAGGCAAACGACAGCAAGAAAGAGGATGTGCAGGAGTTAGGCTCGAGTCACTCGAAGCCGGTCAGAGGCAGACCCAAGAAGAAGTCGCTCCGAGAGGAAGGAGAGAAGGAGGCGGGTCGAGTGAAGCAGAAAAGGGGACGAGGAAAGGGGGAGGAAAAGGAGGCGAGGCAGGTAGGGAGGAAAGGTGAGGAGACCTCGGGAGCAGGGAGGGGAGGAGATGGGGAGGCTTCAGGTGACATCCAACACACCGTCGTCTACGTCCACACAGACGACCTGTCCGCGGAGAGCTCGCTGCCTGCGGGGATGGGGCAGGAGCTGGTGGAGGTGGTGATATCAGAGGGCGCAGAGCAGTGCATTGTGGTCCACGGGCAGCAGGCGGTAGGAGAGCTGCTGATCTTACAGGAGGAGGGGAGCGGACTCTGCTCCGTGGCTCAGACCGTCGAGATAAACACGGTGTAGCCTGAACCGGCGCCAGGACGTCATCAGTTCACGATGTTCAGGACGTCTCGTTAACGTTATGATGCATTTCTGTTGAACCCACCTTCCCTCAAACTACCTCGTCCACCTTTTCTTCAGCTTATTATGATGTGCACGCCTCAGACTACCTCTGCACATCAGACATGAACCCATTAGACGTAATTAGCTGCCGGAAGGGAGAGAAACACCAACAGCCGCTCTGATGTTTCCCAGCCGACAACTAGAGGAGTCAAAGTCAAAGTGCTGCCTGTTATTTAAATCCAACATGTTTTTAATGAATCCACATCTCTTTGCTGCTAGTGTGTGTGTGTGTGTGTGTGTGTGTGTGCATGTAAAATCTGCTCCCTGAGCCTTGTAGACTGGATTTTGTTTTGTTGCACTGTTTGAGTCTGACACAAAGCTGACATTTACTGTGCAGGCTTAAGATAAAACAAACACTTAAACCGAGTCCGCTGAAGTTGTACTGGGAATATCTCGACATGCCACAGTGTCTTCTGTATTTAGACATTTAGTTATTTACCGGAGCTGAACTGGAATAAAACAACGAAGTACGCCCTGAAATTTCATCAGACTGCAGACGTGTCTTCATTCATTCATCACGTGTTGACAGCATGCAGGAGCTGATTCTGTCTTATGCACCAGTGTTTGACACGAGCTGTTAGAAAACTGACAAAGCCGCCATACAGGAATCAAACTAAAACGGAAAATAATTCAAAAATCTGTTTTATTACAAAGAAAGATGTAGAATGTGAATCTCTCCACATTCGTGTAAATTGTAAGTTTTTATTTTTCTTCAGCGGCAGTCAAAAGGAACCAACAAACAGTTTGGATGAATACACAAACCCGCGTGTCTCATCCAGTTTCTGTTCTGTAAAACTGGCTTATTGAAAGGTCAGGTTAAATTTCAGCGGGTGCTGATCGTGTAACCGCAAAATGTCTGCAGCTTGGTGCAGACTGTACTCAGGAATGACAAAACCCTCCAAAACAAAAAGAAGATTTTGGCATATTTCACCATATGGAGACATAAAATACTTAAAGAGGTGTTATAGAAGCAGGATTCTGGAGGCAGAGACAGAAAACTGCAAAAGCAGATGGTTTCTTTGCTGTTTGTTTGTCCGATTATGTCGTTTAGACTGAGATAACGGTGAGGCTTAGTCATGATGAAAGTAGCAAATGAGCCACGCGATGATAGAAATCAGCATCTTCTTAAAAGCTTCTCCATACAAGCAGATTTCAAAAGCTGATAGACGGCAGCACAAGTAGTGCATCGAAGAAAAATAAATCAATTCATGAAGAGAAAATCCGCCCATAGACAGAATTACAGAAGCACCACTCAGACTATTTGGGTGCCCTAAAAGATGTTTGTGTCGGTGCGGAGTAATTAGAAATCTGACAAAGTGGAGAAGTTCTGATGAAAATGTTATTTAGACGTTCGCTTGTTCAATGTGTATGCATGAGTGTGGTGGCCAACTTAGCCAAACTACTAAACCAAACCTGCCGGCAGTAAGGAGCTGGCAGTCCAGTCAGAACCAAAGGTGTGAACATCTACAGCGCGAGTCCAGAAGCTGTCGAAGGCCCATCCGCACACGAGGACTGAGAATAGTAGAGCTTAACTTTTTCCACTCTTTCTCTCTGGTAATTCTTCTCACTCAGGATGTAACATATTTTTGGCCACAAGCAGGATTTTGGTGGCCACCCACAGCTTTCTGAAGAACCCTTGCGAAGCTCAGAGTGTGGTGGCTCCGGCCACCGCCTCCCCACTGATCCACAAAGATGTGGAGTGTGGGTGGATGGTTCTGGTTACTGAAATAAGCCATCTGTGACGGCATCCACCTGTCACTCAAAGCGTCCACGCTCTTAATCCTGCATAACTTTAAGCCTTAATATAATCTGAACAGGTGAGTTAGAGCGTAGAGGTCACAAATAAACTCTCAGCACTCTCTCATTCTGGGCTTTTGTTGTTCCTGTCAGACTCGAATCTGCTGCTGTGTCGTCGTCGCCTTTTCGTGCTTCTGAATATGTTGGAGCTGTTTGGGTTAGATTGCTCGCTTCCAGTGAAGGTGCATTTGACTGCTGCAGGATGCAGTGATATGTTATGAGCTTCCAGCTGTGTGTGTGTGTGTGTGTTAGCTCCATGAATAAATGGTCTTCTCAGTTTTGGTGAGGAAGAACTTTAATGGTCTCCACGGAGCCTGACCTCAACCTCATCCAACACTTTTTTTGTGATGACCTGGAACACCAACTGTGAGCCAGACCTTAGCACCCAACAACAACATAAAGTGTATGTGGTTATCACCATTACGATGTCTCGCCTCTCTGACTGCGGGCCTTTTACTCTCTATGAACACTTTTGCTTTCAGACACGACTGAAAGCCACGAAACAAAAAGGAAGACAGACACTTATCAGGGGGATGTTTGGGTGTCCACATCTTTTTTGCCATGCGTTGAATATCTGAACACTTTTAAAGAAATCACCAATCATTGTGTTTTAAGTGCTTCATGTCCATTTTATGCCTCTGTTGAGCAGTTTTAGGCTGAAAACATTCCCATTACTTTGATTTTGTCTGGAGGAGAGATGACAAGAACATCTTTGTCAAGTCGTGTACAGGTAACGGTAATTTTTGGGTGTGTGTTTATTAATTACAAATGCGCACGAGGTGTTTTAATTAGATCATACAAGGTTAGTTTAGTTTGTAGGTGACGGGGACAAGACAACACAAGAAATGTAAGTAAAAAAAGTATTCAGCAGTTCAATAAATGGGAACATCACCTGCAACAAAACCCATCAGGAACACCACATCCCCTACAAAGTGACTGAGAGTTAAGATTTAGGACTGTCACTGCAGTAACGTTACTGCTAAATGCACAACCTCCGACCTCCTGAAACGCGGACTACGACAGCACAAGAAGGTGAAGTTTGTGGAAATACAATCCTGAAAAGAAGGCTACAAAAGACAAAGAGCTACGGAGGCTTGTGGCTGGATACGTGGTGGATGAAATGAGTCTGCTTTCAGACAGATCCTTCCGACAGAAGACCCCTGGAACAAATTGTTGTTTAAATGATTGTGTCTCATCATCGCTTCGAGCCGGCTGTGCTTTTCATCCAGCCTGCAACTTTAATGGATCCACAGGCTGCAGAAGTGTTAGCTGTAGGTGATTACCCTGACATGCTCAAAGGAGAAAGAGTCGAGGAGCGACATGCAGCCTATGTTAGCTTTGTTCCCTCAGCAACACTTTGTTTTTCCCAGCCTTTTTTCTGTGAGATATCGAACATTTTCTAAGTTAATAGCCTCTGAGAAATCCGTACTCTGAGGGTTTAACTCTGCCGGCTTGTTCTTTGTTTTTGTGTTTATCTCCTTCATACTTACTATCTGCATCTCAACCTGCTGTCGCCTCGCTTCGCTTTCCCACTTTTTCAAACTATTCGAGCCGGCGATATGACTCACCCGGCCCGACCCACCTGACGGGTGCTGAGCTCCATCCCTAAGTAGTTTGCCGCAGAGCTGTCAAACAGGATTCAAGCTGTTTTCTTAAACCTCTGCAGCAGCAGCAGCAGCAGCAGCTCAGTGGGACTTCAGTGATTTAATGGTGCAGCGGCTACGGGCCTCCGACTGTAATGCATCACCGCAGTTCCTTCATTTGTAACATGTTTTTACTTTAGCTGAACTTTTACCTGCAGAGGTGCATGCACCTGAAATTAAATGGAGCCTGCTTCATTCTTTCCTCTGGAGAAATAAATACCTCCACATTGTCTGTGGCTGTTATTTATACACCCTCTGGGTGAGAGGCGGAGTACATCCTGGACAATTCGCCAGTTCATCACAGGGCTGGCACATAAAGACAAACATCTATTCACGCTCAC
This sequence comes from Miichthys miiuy, assembly GCA_036365135.1. Lineage (NCBI taxonomy): Eukaryota > Metazoa > Chordata > Actinopteri > Sciaenidae > Miichthys > Miichthys miiuy. Next base: position 28,690,528 of record CM071603.1, read on the forward strand.
ATTCACACCTACGGACAATTTTAGAATTATTAATTAAGTGACCTGCATGTGGGAGGAAGCCGGATTACCTGGAGAGAACATGCACAACTCCACACACAAAGGAAGAAAAGGTCCCAGCCGGGGGTTTGAACCTCGCTGGTGACGGTGCTAATCACTGCATCACATATTTGTTGATTCATTATATCTTGACTGTGCGTGCTGCAGCAGGGTGTTTATACAAACATACATTAAACCACCTGTTGAGTGACGTCTCATCCTCTTGGTTACCTCAAATCAGAGCGCCTGTGATGTTATGTTCTAAACCTGCACTATGAAACGTTATGAAGAACTTTTCATCTTTTTAAATGTAAATATATCATTTAAATTTGAGGATAAACTCCATGAGATTGACCATCTCGTTTCCAAACACAGAAATATAGAAATAAAGCAAAAATTAAACACGTAAATAATAGTAATGAGAATAAATGTAACACAAAATCAACACGTTAACATCAACAAAAAACGTTCACATAAGGGCTTTTCTACAACCCCAAACCACACACTACATCATCTGCACAAAATCAACAAGAAATACAATTAATACAATGTAAAAATATAAATAAATACAGTTATGAAAAGAAGTAATCCATCTGAAAAAGTTATTCCCGTTCCTTTAAACTTAAATAACTCCCAGGACATTCGTTTAATATTCACTCTGTTAGTTCAACTTCAAAATTCTACTCCACAGCACATATAGACACAACTCTTCAAAATGGAAATGGAAAAACAAACCTCACCGTAACGCTTGTCAGCACGACTCAGCAGTTGTTGATTCAACTTTTTATCTTCAGTTTGTCCTCGAGTTCAGCTGGTTTTGTAACTCGTGAGACGACTTCGAACTCAAAAGTCAGCTTTGGTTCAGTGAACTCATATTTTCAGTTTTTTAAGTTAAATCAACTTAAAACTTTTACAGAAAGAAAGAGTCTACCTTTGGCCTCTTTGGGCTTCTGAAACTGTTCATGTTTAACAAAAGGAAAAAAGATCAGACCTGTGATGAGCAGCCACAGGTAAACGCTGCTTTAACAAGCCAACGCGACTTTTGGGGGGGTTTTAAGGACAATGAGATGTTAACTGAGGGTTTTTGTCATTGCAAATGTCAGGCTTTGTTTCCTGATGTAATTTCTCTAAAAGCTTTTGGTGCAATGACACAATTATCACAGCAAACGAGTTGCAATAATGAACCACAAATTAACTGAGTTGTGCTTATTTGAGTTTTAATAACAGCCAAACTTAAAAGCGTCTACTGGAAACTTATTCCAGTATTTTCAGGCAATTATTGCAGCAGACGCAGCAGTACAGTTCGGAAATCATAGAGGTCCCGACACTGTAAATATTCCTAGACAAACTTTTAATTTAAATTAAAAAGAAATTAGCTTGTGCAGCCATTATTTTCATATACAAATCACAGAAAGTTCACTGAGAGCTGTTGAGCAGAGTGTTCTCAGCTCACTCTGTTTTGGAGAGTCTGGAGAGATAAAGGACCGCTCAATAAGTGCCCTTGAGTAAGGCCGTTTCTCAGACATCTGCTTAGTGCTCAGTACCGTTCCTTCCTGCACTACATGTACAGTTTGTGTAATTATTGCCAATAAAACAAAGTATAAAAACTTTTTCCTCACTCGTTTCTGCAGGTAGCTCAGTTCACGGTGGTAGTGGGAACCTAAAAGTCCAGGTTTGTATTCTCACACATACTAAACGCACTCCAGCACAGGTATGTCGGTACCATGAGGGAGCTGCCCGGTCCAACAACAGCCTCGAGCACCGCCCACACACAAGCTAATGTTAGCTGAAGTAGATCACATGTTCAAACTGAATTCTTAAATCACCCAAATAGCTGAACAGGGAAGGAAAATAGGTATTTACTTTATTTATGATCAGGTGAACGGTGTCTCTGTCATTCGTACGTCTGTTCTCACACTATGTAACTTTGGGCTCCGGGTCGGGAGAAGTACGTAACGCTTTACGGCACTAAGTCACACACCACCATGTCCTCCGGCTGCTCCGCCTCAACTCTCTGTGATTTACAGAGTTTCCTGATGGACAGTGAAGTAAACTGCTGACAACTGCAGCTGCTGTTAGCTCAGTTTGTCAGCCAGGAGAGCATCGGGGGAGTGTTAGTGTTTGTCCTAAAGGCGTTTTGAACGACAAAACAAGATTTCTTCATGCCTGGGGTGCAGGGGGAAAGTCAGTGTTGTGCCAGAACCGGAGCTGGGCAAGTTGGGTAATGTAACTGGGCTCAGCAGCCTCTCTGGACATAACGGCAGAGGAGAAGAGACCGAAGAGGACGTTGAGGGAGGAAGCTAAGAAGAGAAAAGGAGAGAGTGAGCGAGCAAGAAGAGTAAATCTGGGACTGACTTTTAGTGGTTGGTGAGAGCTTGGTGAAATAAAAGGCTGAAAGACAGACGCCGAGCTGGGCTGACTGCTGTTGGACTAGTCAGTAATATTAGCTGGCTGCTATGTCTGCTGTTGGTGACCTTGTTGATGTTTGGCTGTTAGCAAAGTGGTCGACTTTTCTGTCAAAAACAAGAACATCGTGATAGAGGATCTATTTTAACCAGCGAGGCCAGGTCTATAGTGGACGGCACAAATCACTCTCCTCACCTCGAGTTTGAAACTCGTCCCTTAAGCCGTAAATTTAAAAAACTCCAGTTCAAGTGCAATAAAAGTGCCCGACTGTAAGTCAAGTTTCCCATCTGGGATAATAAAATAAATGACTGAACTGATAAACCTGTTGGCAACCTGCCCAGCATCAAATGACAGACAGAAAAGTTAGTGAGTAGCTGGTGAACATTCGGCTGACATTTCCCTCGAAACAGAGGAGTGAATATTGTTTTAAGACGGGTCAGGTAGACGGAGAAACGAATGCTGTCTGGCAAAGTGAGCAACAGGTTGCTCGCAATAAGGCGATAATCAATCAGGGCAATGTGTCTGTCAGCAGCTTTGAAAGCAGCATTAACACATTGCGTAATTCAATGATAAGATGATATTAAATGATTTGTCTTAGTGTCACAAATTAAAGGCCAAACATTAAACAGTAGATATGATGTGTCATTCTTTTTCACTATGATGAACCAAGGCATTTCGGGAGAAGTGGGCCGATCATTGAGTCAAAATCTGATCTGACTGGTAGTGGTGTCGCCTGAAGGCCCTGTCAGACACAACAGGATTTGAGCTGTGCTGTCTGCTGTGTGCAAGCCGTTGGAAATAATGTGTTTTAGTCGCGTTAGGTCTGAGAGGGACGTAACGATCTACCTGGCACCCTAATCAGCAAGAAATATTGCAGATTGTATGTTTCCGTGTTCTGTTTAGCATATCATGTGATATGAGAGAGTCACAACCGTTTCTTTCCTCCCTGCCCCGCTTCACAGCTCACGAGCGTGTTTGTTTGAAGAACACTGATTTCATTTGGCCTTTTATCCTGTTAGCGAGCCCTTCGTTATCCCCTCACAAAGAATAATACAATTCACAGAGACGTGGGGAATTATTCTCCCCCCGACCTGAAGCCCCGGATGCTCTTTACGTTGAACAAACAGCTGCCTGGTGTGAAGACGTGTTCAGCTCGGCATCACCAGTGAGTGTCACTACAGTATGAAGGTGTAACCCTGATCTGTTGTTAAGTATGTCCACAGACTGTGGCATCATGGGATTACCTCCCCGCCTGGATTCATGTTTTTTGTTCAGTCTGATTTAAGAGGCTGTCTATGAAGCTGATCTGTGTCACAGTGTGGACTGATTCTGGTTCCTCTGCCTACATGTCGTCGTTCAGCTCAAAGCAGCTAAATTAAGACGATCCTCTCTTCACTCAACGCCCAACAGCTGATGTGCTTGTAACTACTCTGTCTTTTTCAACAGCTTTCTTTTATTTTATTATTCTCAATCTATCAATCTCCTATCTCTGCTTCCTCCTCCTCTCCTTGTTTCCTCTTCTTTCCCCTATTGTTTCCTCCTCTTGATGCCACCTCTTCTCTATCTGTGTCCCCTTCCTCTCCTTGTTTCCTCCTCCTCTCCCTCTTGTTTCTCCCTCTTGTCTCTTTGTTCAATGTTTCATCTCTTCTCCTGTCTTCTTCAATCTACTTTTTCCTTTCCTCTCCTCCTCTTTCCTCCTCTGTTTCCCCCTCATCTTCCTCCTCCTCCTCCTTGTCCTTTCCTCTTTTGTCTCCTGTCTTTTTCATTTCGTCTCCTCCACCCTTGTCTCCTCTCCTCTCTTATCGTCCTCTCTGTTTCTTTCTTCCCTTTTCCTTTTTCATTCCTCTTGCTTATCCTCTCTTGTCCTATTTTGTCTCCTTTCTTATTTTTCTTCTCATTTCCTCTCCTCTGCTGTATCCTCGTTTCCCCTCTTCTCTCTTGTCTTCTTTTTTCTTTTCTCTCCTCTGCCCTCTCCTCTTTCTTCCCATTCCTCCCCTTTTCTGACCTCTCATCTTGTCTTCTTTCCTCTCTTCTTGTTTACCTTCCTTCTACTTTACTTCTCCCTTCCTCTTTCTCTCCTTCCCCACATCTCCTCTTCCCCTCACCTCTCTCTCTATACACACTGTATGTCATCTCTTTCTTTTCTTTTCCTCTCTCCTTTCACTTCCTCCCACTCTCACTCTCTCCTCTCCTGCCTAAAACCTTCCTCTCATCTCTCCTTCCATCACTCCTCTTTCTTTGGTCTCCTCTTTTCCCCTTTCCTCCTCACTTCTTCTCCCTCCCCTACCCCTGAATATCTTCCATCTCCTCTCATCCCTGTCTCTTTCCTCTTTCCTCCCTCATCTCCTCTTTCTGTGGTCTCCTTTCTTCCTTGCCCCCTTCACCCGTGAATATCTCCTCGTTTCTCCCATCTTCCATCTTTCCTCTCCTCTCTGTGTTCTTGACTTTCCTCTCCTCATCCGTCTCTCCTCTCTTTCCCTCCCTCTTCCTCTCACTCTCTCGTAGTGCCCTCCTCTCCTGTATTATGCCTTTCTCTCACCTCCCACTTCATCCACCTCTTTCCACCCTCCTCCTCCTCCTCCTCCTTCTCTCCCTCTCTTTCCTTCTTCTAATTTCCTGACCTTACACTCCTCTTCCCCTCCTTCAAATATCTCTTCCTCTCTCCATCTCCTCTCCACACATCTCCTACACTTTCCTTTCATCTCTCTTCTCTATTAGTCTCTCTCTCTCTCTCTCCTCCATTCTCCACCTCCTCCTCCTCCTCCTCCTCCATTCCAGCAGTAGAGTATCAGCAGCGGCGGCAGCAGCAGTGTCACTCAGCACGGCAACGACAGGCATGAAAGTGAGGACCTCCTGTTTTTCTTGGTTTATTTACTTCTCTTTTTTTGCATCACCTCTTCCTCCTCTCTCCTTCTTCCATTTGTCTCCTCATTCCTTTTCTACTTTTCACTCCTTTTTTTTCTGCCACATTGATCTTTTTCCGTGTGCAGCAGTATGAGGGTACCATGCATTTCAAATAGGGTTTCTACCCCAACTATTTCTCTTTTCTTTTGCATCTCATTGGGAATAAGTAGGCCAGTCTTGTAGATCTAACACGGCATGTCCACCTCTTGGGCTCAGACGTGCTCATAAATGGATATTTTAAACAGGTATGGTTTCTTTTTAAATCCTAACATAAATCATGCAAATCCTTCTTTCAGTGACAGCATGAACGCCGAGATGAAGCAGGATGTTTTTGAGTATAATATGATGAAATATTGACTTTAAATTTAGTGTTTAGTGAGAGGGAGCTAGTTGTTTTTTGAAGCTGGTGAGGATATTATTGGATCTGTAACCAAAGAGACAGCTTTGAATTTCTTGGCAGATTCTTCTCATTCTTATACTTTCTGTTATTTTCCCACTGGCTGGCATAAAGAGACTGTCTGCATTGATGCACTGGAGATACAAATACAAATAAAAATGGGGATCATAACAGCAGCAGCAGCAGTCATTTAACCAGGATGGACTTACCGGATGTATTCACGTCTGTAGTGGCCACGATGCCGGCCACTTTACCGCCAAACTCTTCTTTGGAGAATATCAACCAGACGTCTTCTTCTTCTCCGAGATCTCCTACTCTACCTCCTCACTCGCAGGTGGCGTCGGTGTTCATCGTGCTGGTGGTCACGGTCATCATCTTGGGCACCGTGGTGGGCAACGTTCTGGTCGTGGTGGCGGTGTTCACCAGCCGAGCGCTGAGGGCGCCTCAGAACCTCTTCCTGGTGTCTCTGGCTTGCGCGGACATACTGGTGGCGACGCTGGTCATCCCCTTCTCTTTGGCTAATGAGGTGAGTACTCGACTTGACATTTGCATCTTATCTTCCCAAGGGACAACATACAGTGTGTTAATAAAGGTGGGGAACAGATTGGAGATGGAGGCTCAGCCTGATGTACATCCAAAAGATGAAGAGTCTACAGTTGTGTGAGGATGTAGTGATCATTGGAAAGAGAAAAACTTCTAGATAAACCAAAGTTTTGGACAAATTTTGACTTGAGGATGGGAATCACCAAAGTTCACAAAGACTGTGAACGTCTGTACCAAGTTTTATGGCAAACCATCCATCAGTTGTTGAGACATTTCAGTCAAAACCTGCTGGTGGCACTACAGGAAAAGTCAAAGGATCATCAAAAGCGTAGATAGATAAAGACATTTTAGGCATCAGACAATCCCTAGAGCCACATAAAACCCATCCAACAAGTGTAAATGTCACCGCCCTCCCTCTTCCTCTGCTATCTGATCAAGCTGAGCTCCTCTGCAAAGGAAAAATAACTCCTGAAGCGGCGTTGCTTTTCTCGACCTAGGACGCAGATCTCAGATCCAAAGAATGCCGGTGGATTCGAGCTGATGAGAAGCTTGAAGCAATAAACGGGCTTCTGGTGTTGGTTAGAGTTTGTGTGACGTTAATGTGACGACAGCAAGTAAAGACTACGGTTGTGGATTAATGAGAAAACTGCTCGAGTTCATACATTGACAATTTTGCACTTTGGCAGCAGGTGAAAGTTTGAAGGACTGCATTACCCACAAATCAAAGATCATCCATCTATATTCTGCGGTTATGGTTCATGCATGTTCTTCAGCGATATCTTCATCATATTTCTATGAGGGTTAGCGTTTGAGTCGATCCATGTTTTCACACTGTAAATCTCATGATGCTGAATACTGAACACTTTCTGGTTAAAACCTCCGATGTCTCCTCTCAGAGTCAATATTGAGGCAGTAAACCTCGTGCAGGTTAGAGACAATTTAATTACATTTCTCGCTCCCTCCGCAGCCGAGCTGCTCTCTCTGATTTGATCGTCTGTGTTGAATTAGAAATTTGGACACTTCTGCTGTCTGTAATTGTTTCTTGTCTGCTTTAGATTGATTGATACTTTGGGTTCATCTCAGCTGCTCTTCTCTCTGTAGGGCAACTTGTTATAGATACGTGCTTGAGCCAGTCTGGTGCTTTGGGTCATCCTGGCCATCATCTTGCTGTTTTCCAGATAGTAGACTTTTGCTGTTCCACTAAATGAGATATATATAGTCCACCACTTTGGTCCAGGCTTAAATATCTCAACAACTCTTGCGTTGATTGCCATTAAATTTAGGTGATTAATGAAATTAATGGTCCTCACACGTTTAATTCCCCTGACTTTCACGGTCCACTGACTTTTCCTCTAGCGAAGGACTGCCCAAAGGTAAAAAATGTAATCAACCCATCACAACAGGTGTTTGCTTTTGATGTGTGGCCCACCATTAAGTTTCAGTTTTTGCCCTCCAAGGACAAAGTGTGGGTACCACCAAGAGGTAGGCATTTGTCGCTGTAACAACTATTGGATGAACCCTGATGCCTTTGGTGATTCCGTGACTTTTCATGACATTCCCACCTGTTGCAAACCCAGCTGTACTTTGGGTTTACTGCTAATGATAGCATGCTAACACGCTAAACTAAGATGCTGACAGTGGAAAATACCAATGCTTAACCTCAGTGTGTCACTGGCAGCATTTTAGTTTAGTACAGACCAAGCGGCAACCTCCATGTCTGTGAAGTGAAGCCTATGCGGAAGTGCCAAAAACTGCAGTTCCTCAGACGGCCACTTGAGGCTGGCTACAGAACAAGTAAATCTCCATAAGCCCCATGTTAAAATGTCCAACTTCGCAGCAGAAATAAACATGTTTACAGCCTGTTTTGGGCTCTTTAGCCACAGATTTTGAGTTTCAAAGCGAAGCTGTAGACTGTTTTTTTTTTTCTGATTAAATCATTTACTTGAGAAAATGTCAAAAATAGCAAAAACATCCATCACAAATTCCCAGAGCTCGAGGTGACAGATTGCTTGTCTGGCGGCGGTCGAAAAAAACCCCACCAAGATATTAAATTTACAGTTAGAGCTAGACAGATAAATGGTCAAGGTCAATATATTATTGCAGATCTATTGCTTTATGCATCAGCCTATGGATACAAATAGAAACAATATCTCTGATTCATAGCATATGAACCACCAGAGCTCAGCATATCTCAGCTACGATTCTCTAATAACCACATATGAAGGATTTTTAAGGGATATTCTTACTGTCAGACATGGATCAGCTGCAGCCTCAAAAGTTATCCGGGCTATATCTACAGGGATGGAACTAGACATTTTTTTTAGAGATTTTTAAAGATGAATTGATTATCAATGAATCATTTCATTGCTCTTGGAGTATTAATACTTGCAGGCCAGCTTTCCTTTGAACTTTAGCAGATCCTCGCTTCAAATAATCTGGAGCTGAAGCTCCCCTGAAAAACTAATCCAGCATAATAAATGTTCTTTGTAGCCAAGCAACTGCACTGCAGCTGACAAAAGTCCAATATTTACTTCGGTATCACCTGTCAGCGAGCAGAATACAGGTGATGAAGAGTTAAATGCTGGACTGGCAGAGCACACACACACACACACACACACTCTGAAGGAATTTGATTCTTACAGCCATGAAAGGACAATGCTAACTAAATACATGTTCAGCCAACATGCCTGTAATGAGATATTGACTGATTTCTATTTGAGATACTCTGTTAGGAGGCCTCGCCAACTGACCGACTTGTGAATAAAAGGTTCATTCTTTTCCTCTGCAGGTCATTACAGCTGCTTAATGAATCATTAACATATTTTAATTGCCTTTCCCTCTTTCCAGGTCATGGGTTACTGGTACTTTGGTTCCACCTGGTGCTCCTTCTACCTGGCTCTGGATGTCCTCTTTTGCACATCCTCCATCGTCCACCTCTGCGCCATCAGCCTCGACCGCTACTGGTCCGTCACCAAAGCCGTCAGCTACAACCGCAAACGGACGCCCAAGCGGATTAAAGCGATGATCAGCATCGTGTGGCTCATATCTATCGTCATCTCCTCCCCGCCGCTCCTCATGACGCACAAAGAGGAGGATTCGGAGACGGACGAGGAGAGCGACACAAGGAGGCAGGAGTGTCTTCTCAACAACCAGACGTGGTACATCCTCTCCTCCTGCCTCGTGTCCTTCTTTGCCCCGGGAATCATCATGATACTTGTTTATTGTAAGATCTACCGCGTTGCCAAGCAGCGAGCCTCCACCGTGTTCGTGGCGAAGAACGTGGTGGAGAGGCAGCCGTCGCAGTCCGAGACCTGCTTCGTGGGCACTGCCAGAAAGGGAGAAGGCTGCGGTGGTAAATCCCAGTATGAGCTGGACAGCCCGCGGCCTGTGAACCGACACAGCTCCTCCAACATGGACAGCAACAGCAGCGGTCACAGGAGAGAAGATCTGGATGATATTGACTTAGAGGAGAGGAGGTGCAAAGCTGACGCGAAGACATCCTCCTCGTTTACCTCGGCTCTTCGTTTCCCCAGGAGAGCCGGGGGAAGCGTGAAAACCGAGGAGGGGAAGGACTCAGATGGAAGTACAAACAGGTTGAAGCCTCCTCTTCCTCCTCCTTCCTGCGCCTCCATATCATGGGCATCATCAGACCAGTGCTCCCACCACTTCCTCCTCCCCTCTCCAGTGCCTCTCCGCAGCAGGCAGATGTCTCTATCCAAGAACAAAGTGGCGCAAATGCGGGAGAAGCGCTTCACGTTTGTTCTGGCGGTGGTGATGGGGGTTTTTGTCCTCTGCTGGTTCCCCTTTTTCTTCACCTACAGCCTCCACGCCGTCTGCAGAGAGAACTGCACGATCCCCGACACGCTCTTCAACCTGTTCTTCTGGATCGGATACTGCAACAGCTGCCTGAACCCCATCATATACACCATCTTTAACCGAGACTTCAGGAGGGCCTTCAAGAAGATTTTATTTGAAACTCACAAACGAACATAAGAATGTGAATGTACGTGTCTCTGCTCTCACAGACACACAACAATCAAACACTGATGTGTGTGCACACAGTTTTAATCCTGTTTTCCACTGTGCTGTCATACCGACATTAAAGGGCTTGTCATACAGCCTGAGTATTGATTTATTATTCAACTACTCGCTGATTTATTCAATAATCACTTTCTATTTTAAACAAGCCTAAAGGAAGATGATCACGACACACTGATTCTGTGGCGGCAGGTGTTTCAAACTCTGCTTCCTTGATGCAATGACACTTCAACAACTTGCCAAATGTTAATTGGAGGAAAAAAATGGCCGCAGGGCAGTGAACTACGTCCCCGCGGAGCTCCGAGATGTCTACGCGCTGTAGCAGAAGAGCACAGAATAAAAGCTGATTTGCAAGAAACTGAGAAATATATTCACTTTTTTTTTTAAAATGGATTTCTTTGCCTCAGAGTAATCAAACACCAGCCACGCTTAAAGTTTAAACTTTAAACTTCAAGTAGACATAAGCAACAGAAAAATGAATGAAAGTTACCAGTTTTTCCACACAGCTGCAGTGTTGTGTCGACACTTCACAGCTCAGGGGCAAAGGCATTAAAAATTCATGTGAAGCTATAGCAGATGGGCTGAACACAGAAAGACAGAGAGAGAGAGACGACAAAAGAGAAAGAAGGAAGGGAGAGGAAAATAGAGCCGAGCGTCTGAATAAATATAATCAACCGCAGGCTCGTGCGACGATAGATGATTATCCAGTGAAGCTCGGGATCCATGTGTGGGCTGAATTCAAAGCTCACGTCTCCGCCGTCTGTCGAACCTGACCGGACTCTAACCTGACCCGGCCACAGAGCAGACACGACGCTTCACGCAAATCGTGTGAGACAATCTGTGGCCAGAGACTGAGACAATCAGGCGAGATGCTTTTATCCTTTAAAACATAAACCACAGATACGACAGATATGTGAGCGACAGGTCCAAGGCCGCGAGCGATGTTACATCATGCTGGTTGCTATGCAACAGAGTTTGAGAGTGATTTGAAAGTTGTGTAATTAACAACCGAAATGAAGAAGATAAAGCTGCTGAAAGTTGAAAGGTTACAGGTGGTAGTATCATGATCGGGTATGAAAACGGCAGGCGGGGTTTATAGATTTCACAAGATTCAGAGAATTCTCTGCATGTACGGCACGAGACTGAAACCAACACTCAGTGTCCGTGACCTTTGACCCCTCAGGCTGCGCTGCATTAAAAGCCCACATGACTGTATAAAAAAAAAGACATTACTACGTAGTAACAGAGCTGCATCTACAAATTAAGTTAAGACTCGACCGTGCAAAGAGAAAGACAGATACCAACAACATCCAGAAACACGACGAGTCCACGTTTCAGATTGTTTTTGGAAATCATGGATGTTGTGTCTCCTGCAGCACATAATCTATGTATCGATTATATAGGGTAGGAACAGGACAGGTTCATATTGTTAAAGTCTGACTACTCACATTGACTTCAGATAAACTTTTTTCGTACTGGACTGTGGATTTTGTCCCCACCACGTAGGTGTGTTAGGAAGGGATCCAATATGCAGCAAGCAAAACCTGTTTCAGTGTTCACATGAGGACACCTGAAAGAGTCTTGACAGAGTTACAGAACTTTTCCTCCATTCTTCTTGTCACAGCTCAGCTGTTTGGATGAACGTTTAGCAGACCAAAGATTCGAACATCAATCTCACACCAATGATAATTTAACAGTTTATTAGAAAACAGAGGTAGGATGTGTAAGGATGGGTGAAGATCCAGAATCCAGTGACTGGTGTTGGCATGGCGAGGTCCAGAACAGAAACAAAGACAAGATGCAGAGAGCGCACCTCTTTGAGTTTGGCTGACGCGTTATCACGACGGTTATTGAATATTCTGGCTGAGTTTGGGAGGTGGAGTCGATCTTTTGTGCTGCAGAGGTTGATTAGATGATGAGGATCAGGCGGCGAGGTGATTAGGCAGGTGGAAGGACACACACACACACATCGGAGAGAGACAAACAAGACAGAAAGAAACACAAAGAAAAGGAAAAACACTTTAAAATGAATTAGGAGGCAGACAGCTTTGTCATAACACTCAGACTGGGACATAAACAGGACACATACAGGTATACTAAATAATAAAGCCAGTAGAGCAGGGAGTGGATGAAAATAGGCTGCAAACAAGAGAGACGTGAGGAGGGGAGATCTGCCAAGTGACTGTCTGCTGCTGCTCTGGGTCTGCTCTGAGCTCAGGTGTGTCCCAAGCTGGTAATTAACCTCCAGCAGGTCTGCAGCCCTGGAGACAGAAAACAGAACCAGCAGGATGAACCGAGCAGAAAACTTCAAAACTGACGCTGTCACAACTTCCACCTCCCCACAATCCCACAATGCCAGAATTAGAGTTTAAACCGGAAAATCAGCTCAGTGCACCTGTTAAAGCTTCCACAGTAAGAATAATGGCCTCTCTCAATACAATGTCAAACATGAGCAAAATTAATCAGGATTCTTCTAAATCTGATGGTCTTTTTTAAATTTAGGACGTAATACATACCACATGTAACATAGGCTATACAGTTCTTACAGATATGAACAAACCACTAATGATGGTTAATAGTAAATACCATAAGAGCATAAAGAATTGATGTCGTATCCCTGACAAGACGAGTGAGGCGGTCTCCTTGCCTCCACCTCCGTTGAGCTAATCTAAATAAAAATATAAATATCGGCAAAGACGTGGATCATCGGAGGACCTGAGGCGGGCTGAATGACGCCTGGTTGGTCAAACAAACCACCTGTAACATCACCCACCTGTCAATCAAAGAGTCCACGCTCTTAATCCTGCATAACTTTATATATTTATATACTATATACACATCTATGTGTTGAGAGGTACACTGTAAAAGAAAACTGCAGCTGGAGCACCAAGAAAATTTATTTCTTGGTGGTTTATTTAACCAATATTTAAATCATAAAAGTTTGACCACCCATAAAAACACAATAGATTTACTGTACAGTGATTGGTATTACTCAAAGACGAAGTTCATGTAGCATTTGAGATCATTTCTTGGTGATGTCGGGTTAGTGCTTGTCTTGTTTAAATTTATTTTGAGGTTCGTTAGCTCATGTTTATTTAGTGGATCACTAGATGATACTCAAACTTGGTTTATGGTTGTTCAAATCATGAAATAATGGGCCACAAATGTCTCCTGCACCGTCTGACTTTCATCTTCTGAGATCTCAGAAATTAACTGACAGAAACAATGTTTAGATATTAAAACAAGATGTAATAATCTGGATGCATGCTTTAATTTTGAGCCTGGTATAATTTATTCTTTTTTAAAAGACATAAAATAGTTCTGACTGTCAGACTGTAGACAGTTTAATCATCATATTCAAGAGTTGTTCAGTCTCACATCTGTGGATCCAAAAATAAAAAATGTCTTCAGCTCTGAGCGGCCAGAGAAACTCTCCTTTATGCGGAGTGTTGAAAAGCATCTATGTGACGTCTTCTAGCCTTGAAACTGTTATTGTTGAGCTCGTTTGAATGCATGCGAGAGGTTATTTTAAAATCCGACAGTGCCCTGGCTCGTCGGTTTGGGGAGGAACAACAATGGTCGTCCTCTTGCCAGGTGGAACGATGAGATGAGGTCCTGGACTCAACACATCCTCATCACATTTCAATACCGGCTGTCACTGCGGCTGTGTGGGTGTCAATGAGCGAGCTCCAAGCCAAAATGAAAATATGGTAATTTACTGCTGTTGAAATAAAGGCAGATTTACATTTCACATCAAATGGCAGTGTCACTTATGAAACAAGTGAGATTAGGGTTGGGGTTGTAGGTTTTCACTCAGTCAGCTAAGACTCCATTTCCTCTTTCAGTAATGATTGAAATAGAAACACCAAAGAAAGTGCCAATAAAAGAAGACTGAGCCGTCCCTTGTAGTTCTCATTACACACCAGAAAGATAAAATTGTTGGAAGGATGGAAAATAAAGAGAAACTTTTGCTCTTTCTACATCAAAAAGAATGAAATAAAACTAATTAAATGCCGGAGGGAAGTCGATGTCTTTACCTAACTCCAAAGAGTTTATGCTGTGCAGACTCAGACTTGTCAAATTTGACAGAGTAACAGACAAACTGTTAACTTCACCTGCTAAAGGCTACATGAAGAAGAAACACAGTGAATCATCAGACTCATTAGGATTCATCCTCTGGGGAACTTAGTGATAAATCCAATAGTCGCTCAGATATTTGACTTTGTACCAAAGTGAACAGACCAAACTAAATTATTATTGCCTAGTGTGGCTTCAGTGGCTGTCCCTGCAGAGACAGCTTTGCACATGCAGGTTTTCACTTTGGCAGAAAAGTGAACCCACAATGCTTTTGAAGGTTTTTATATCAGAGACACGACACGAACAGACAATACAGGAGCGTGGCTAGCAGGGCGGGTGAGTGTGGCAGGGCTGAAGTGAAAGCAGACAAACAGACAGACAACAAAGAATCTTCAGTGAAAGGCTTTTCAGAGCTGGTGTGTGAGTCGTTACTACAAATGGCACAACAATGAACCGGCGGAGTCTGATGGAGTTAAATACTGCAGGAGCTTGATGAGATGATGAGATGATGAGATGCAGGTGTGAGAGCAGAGCAGGTGAGGATCAACAGGGGGAGAAATAGGTCAGCCACGCCCAGCCTGCACAGTGGACTAGACAAAAACAGGCACAGTACTGTGCTGTCGCCTCACAACTAGAAGGTTCTTGGTTTTAACCTCAGTGTGTAGCGGTTCTGGAAAACGGATGAATTCTTATAAAGTGATTCCATTTATCTTCCTGTTTACATGCCGAAGAGCAGAATCCAATAATTTGTTGCAATGTCAACAAACTGTGCAGCAGTTTAAGTCTTTGATGACACCACGATGTTGATTTAGACTTCAAAAATAGCTCATCCCAGTCATACAGTGGATGATTATTAAAATATGTTCATAAACACTCTAGCTGCTAATAACATCTGTACATGTAGGCAGTTGTGTCTCTTTATCTTATGAAACTTCACACCAAAACATGTTGTTTAATGTTTTCTTGTGCTCAAAGATGAAAAATCTGCAGAAGGACAAAGTCTGCAGCTTTGAGTGCACACAAATAAAGTATAATTGAGGACTAAAGGAGCCAAGAAAACATCAACTCCCAGCAGTCTGTCAGCTTCACAAAGATCAGCTCCCTCCGACCGTCCCTGTGCATCCCTGGTGGAAACAAATAAAAGTCAGAGAGGGAAAAAAATGTTGTGAACTCAGACCAGATAAATGCACAGACCAGAAGAGAGCGCAGAGAATATTAATCGCCATCTTGTGCTTAGATAGAAAGTTTTTGTGATTCTTGGACAACAGACAAGCAGCACAGATCTGAACAGAGAGAGAGAAAACTGCTGAATGAATGTAGAGTTAAAGGACAGTGTGTACTCAAACTGTTACACACAGTTTAAATAATTTATTACCTAAATAAAAAAGACTGTGAGTGAAGCTTGAACTCTTGTACCTCTTCAGTCTGTTGCTGCATTGTGGCGAAGCTTCGCAGGGGAATCGACCGCTGGACCCCTCAGGGCATGTATAGCCTTGTGGAGGGGGGGCGAGTTCATACTTCAGCTGTAGGAGAGAGAGAGGTGTGTGGGGTCAGCTCAGGAGAGCAGAGCCAGGTGAGTTGAATGAGACAGCGCGAGCTCATTATCGAATTACTCTTTCCTTTTTAATGCGGAAGCACGCTGGACCTCGTGGGAGACTTGCAGTTGTTAATGAACTCTTGAGCCCGGATAACGTAAAGCAGTTATCGATCGGACTGTTCCATGGTTTGGTGTCATGAAAAAGAAGGAGCCCAACATGTCCACGCGTTGCTGAACATCGACGGCTCCCCTGTAGAGAGTGTCCAGAGCTCCAAGTTTATGGGTGTCCACATCACAGAGGTCGACCTCGCATGGACCCGAACATCAGACGCATCACTAAGAAAGCTCAACAGCATCTCTACCTGCGGAGGCTGCAGAGGAGAGCTCACCTGCACACTCCTGATCCTGACCACCTTCGACCACCGAGAGCATCATCACAGAAATGACAGTAAAGAGTTCATAATGAATTTAAATAAAAATAAGTTTGATACAATAGATCAGACATTTCACATGCAGAATCTCAAGGCCTGTAGGACAAGAACTGACAGCCCTGTTTGTCTTTTATTTAACTTAAATCAGAAGGCCTGTACTGACGTCACAGTGAGGTCTGACTCATTATTAGACTGACTCAGCACACCTGCGAACTCTACCCATCGCTCTTTTTTTACTAATAACTAAAACCTGAACCACCAACGTTAATTAAGAGAAGAGCGGTTTGGACAAAATCAGAAGAGGCCAAACAGCCTCGCAGAGGAACATCGTGTTCGGTCGGTGATCCAGCCCACTCCTGCAGCTCAGGGTGAGTCAACCTGCTCACCCTTACAAAGCACTCACAGGACAAACAGGAACGTCATCGCAGTAAACACACAGGTCATGAAGCCTCGCTCCCTGCAGTATTCTAAATGTTTTGCAGCACGACACTTAATACGAGCTCCTTGTGTGCACCGGACCTCATTGACCCTGTTTCTGTGTGTGTGACTCACTTGAGGTTTGATCCCTGTTTGCAAGTCCTTATTCTGCAACACCAACCGAATAACCAGAGATTAAAAAAACATGAATTTGATGAAACTGAACATCTCCAGCACTAATGTGATAACGATGTTTGAGTTTGAACTTTATTTGTCGCAGATCCGGAACATTTTGAAACATTGGCTCAGTAGAATAACACATTTCACACAGATGATAGCAGCGGCAGCCTCGTGATTAATTACTGTAGCTGTTTTTTTTAACACTCGTGAAGCTGATCGCTCTGCTGGAAGAGCCTCAGTCCAACTGAGAAACTTTTCTAATGACTCTGCTTCATATCTAACCAATATAGAGTAAATAATCTGGTATTTATTATCAGGATGTATTTAGTTTGTTTGTTTGGTCTAATCCTCTGTGTGTCCCTCGTTGCTAGAAATGCTACTTCCACAACCGAAACATCTTGTTGCAGCGTTCAGCTCATTGTTTGGCGTTTATGAACATATGGTCCGATCCCCACGGCTCTCATTAGCCCCCCATATAGAGACCGTTAGCTTCTGTTTCACTGATATTTCATCAGTCTTCCTGAAAAGCTGAAAAATGTTCCTGGTGCTTCTGAACAAATGCTCGACAAAATGTTTATCTACTGCAGTAAATAAAATATAAACCCTTCATAGATAAAAGTAGGTTTACTTTGTTACGGTAAACTTTGTTTCAATGGTGTATCATCATCCTAAACTATGACTGGCTATCTGCCTGGTCAGAGGACTGTTAGAATTAGTTGGGCATTATCATTAATTTATTGATTATTGTGTCATTATTCTTTGATTCACTTTGATTCGGGGTAATATCATGCTCCAAGTATTGGAAATACATTTCCCTTAATGCTTTGGGGGATGTGTTTTTAGCCTGTATTTACATTTTAGCAAACTGGCACCCTTAAAAGAGCCAAATTAGCTACTAGCAGTTCCTGTTCGACTGTAACTGGAAGAAAACTTGATTCTTTGAGAGGAGTTCAATCTGGGACAACGGGACTTGGTTGTAGATCCATGAAGGTGTTTCATCTCTCATCCAATAGGCTTCTTCAGTTCTGACTGACTGCTGGGGAAACCAAGGTATTTAGCCTTGGTGAGGTCGTTGTATGGCCTGGTTAACAATAAACATCAAGTCCAGTTGTCCCAGATTTAACTCTTTGACTGAGAACCTTCACAGTCTTAAAAACATGACGATTTCAGGCAAATCTTTATGGATTTATGGATGTTTAATAGGATATAATAGATGTATCAGTGCACCTCTCAACTTCAAAATATCACTATGAGTACTGTCTAAGTTTAAACATCCAACACTTCTAGTCAAAGAAAAGTTAAAGAACATTTTACAAAGGGACAAATTGGTGAAGGTGCCATCAGTCCACTTTTGTCTGACCCGTCTGGTGTTACAGTATAAGTGCACAAGACATCCGTTTGAGGCAGGAACCTCGATTTCATTCAATTTTTCACATGAATACACTGCTGCTGCTGACATTTGTGTGAATTCCCCTGACAGTTACACTCAGCAGTCACACAAGTCATTACAGCCCGCTGAGCTCGACAGCTCGGAGCGACCTGCATTCAAAGTCCAACATCACCTGCGGGACACGACGAGGAATGAAAAAAAAAAAAGAAGTCCATGTCTCTCTTTGTTTCTTATCGGCTCAGTCAGAAAAGACTTGACATGTTCAGACAAAACCTTCGACTCAACCTGACCAGTCCATTTTTATGCAGCACTTTCCAACCGCACATGAGACATCAGCTACAGAAAGTCAAACCCTCGAACACACTCAGAAAACTTCAGTCAGTGGTGGAAGAAGTCTTCAGATACAACAGTGGATACAAGAAAAACTAAATACAGTTAAAGTATTAGCAGCAATTATACTGAAATGTATGCAGAAAGGGCTAATAATAAATGTATTATATCATATTTATGCATTCATGTTTACATTTTATTTTATATAATAATTTCAACTACATCCCAGTTTCCCCCCCAAAAAAGTTGGCACACTGCATAAAATATAAAGACAACTTGTCAAACTTGTTTAAACTGAGAAATTAAATTGTTTCAAAAAAGTTGGGACAGTTTAAACAGCTCATTCGTTAATATATCATAATTTATTCATCGTTATTAATAATTTAAAAGTGAGAAGAAGTACCTCAAAGTTCTACTTGATGGGTATAAAACATTTATATACAGTGCTTATCAAATTTATTTTAGTTTATGCCACAGCTTACTAAAATCATTTGTGTGTTTCTGTAACGGTTAATACAGCAGTATGTAGAAGCTCTTTAACCAAAATTATATTTTTAATGCTAAAATATAATTATTATTGTTATGCATGAATTTTCTAATTTACTGTTTTACAAAAAAAAAACTGAAAAAATAGTAAAGCACAATATTATTTCTTGATTAAGATGTCAAATTATACAAATATTAGTTTTATTGGTCGAATGTTATGCTTGATTCATTTCTGACCAGTGAGCCGACTCAAGTTTGGGTATAAAAAGGTGAATTCAGTTTGAAAAAAAACCAAAAACACACACATACATTCACAGAATATAAATCTGAACATTATTGTTTCATGTTGTTGATTTTTGAATTTTGGACATCTATGGAGTCATTACTGTAGCCAAACTATGTACAAATGTAAACGTTATGTAACTGTATGTCGATCCATGTGTGCGTAACCTGACTCTTAAATGTGTAAACTAATCTCTAAATGCATACTGAGATTTGTAAATGTGTGGAGATCATCACTGGTTCAAAATCCTTCATTGAAACCGCCCACGACTTCTGCCTCGCCGCCGATGCCTCCACTCTGTCGCAACCTCTGAGTCATTTTCGACACCGACCTCTTTTTTCATCAACCAAATCACCGAAACATTTTCCACCTAAAAAAAACAGCTCGTCTCCTCTTCTCTGCTGCTGAAACCTTGATCCATGCCTTCATCTCATCCGTAATAGGGTACGGCAGCAGCACTTTATATTACACATCATTCAAAGTCCTGAATAAGCCCTCAATATATCCAGACCTCTGCTGCCTGTCTGCTCACCCGTGACCACATCACTCCCTGTCCTCCAGAAACTCCGCTGGCTTCTGGTCCCACATAGGATCAAAGTCCTCCTTTTAACTCACAAAGGCCTCCATAACCGGACCCCCTGCTACCTCAGTGACCTGCTCCACCACCAGCCTCCGCTCCTCTGATGCCATCCTCCTGTTTCCACCTCTAAGCCTGGAGCGACAGAGCTTTCCCCCATCCCCCTTGAACTCTCTTGTACCGACTTGTCTACATTGAAATAAAACTCAAGACTCACCTTTTCCGGATTACAGTTTTTATCTGTTTCATCCATCTATCCAACCACTTTTAAATCATTTGCACCCTCCAGCTCTTCCCGGGGATCAGAGGTGTTCCCAGGGCAGATTAAGATGAGTAACCCCTCCAGTATCTCCTGGTTCTCTTCCCAGTTAAACTGGAATACCTCAACAGCGAGCTGTCCAAGAGGCATCCTCACCAGAGGCCCTAATCATGTTAGCCCGTCCCTTTCAACACCAAGGCACAGCAGTTATTCTCTGAGCTCCTTCCAGATATCTGAGCTGCACTTTCTCCTGAATGGCGAGCACAGAAACCCTCCAAAGGAAGCTCAGATTGGCTGTTTGTCGGGCTCACCAGGGATTGAATTTAGAGGACAGACACAGTCGAGTAAGTAAAATCAAAACCGAGCTTCTAGACAATAATAAACTCACATTATTACTCTCTCTCTCATTAATAAATATATATTTTCATTAATATCGTTAGCTGTCAGATTTGAGCCATCTTGAGACAATTAAAAACTCCCTGGATTATTACGGAGAGCTCAGGGATGGTCATGTCATGTCACTGTCAGACGGTGTGTACCGTCCTCTGCCTGTCCAGTGACAAGCCATTAACTTGAACATGACTCTGTCTGTGTTTTGTGAATTTTTCAATCAATTTTCACATCTTGGAGAAATCTCAGAAGTCTCAGCGAGCGACAAGCGGTTTCATGATTTGAGCGTCATCCCGTTTGTCCTTCCTCTTGTTGTGTGCAGAGGCGCAAGTCTGCAAGACGCAGTTTTAGATCGATTGTATCAAACCGATGAGGGGAACCACAGTTTACCCACCTCTGTATTTACCTCTACACCCCCTGGTTTACTGTATAAACTACATGCAAATTCTCATATTACTGTACAATCAAACAGGCAACGTGTATTTACACTGAAAATAGTTTTTTTGTTCCAATTTTATATGCAAATCATACAGTAAGTGACGTTTTGGCAGTGCTGTCTACAACTCCCTCTCACTTGCTGACAGCTCTGTGGTTATTATAGGATGTACAGTACAGCACCTTTTGTTCCAGTTTGATGGTGCTTCAGCCTTCACTTTAACAGTCAGCTAAATGTGAAATGAATTTATGTAACGTAATTACATAACTTTTTGTGTTAACATATATAACTTTAGTATAAATTGAAGGATCGAACTTTGCAAACAGTCAAGCGAGGTCAACAACACAACACGAGCAGTCAGCCCAGCTCGGCAGCTCAAGCTCTTGCCAACGACTAAAAGTCAGTTCCAGATTTACTTTTGTCTGGTGGCCTCTAGCTCTTTTCCTCTCCTTTCTCCTCCTCCGTCAGCGTCCTCTTCAGTCTCTTTGCCTCCGCCATGTTCTGCCTCTACTTATGTTGTTTTGCTCATGATCATCACTTTATCTTGTAACATCACAAACATGATTGCACCAGTATTTTGCAGAGAAATCAGTTTCTCCCAGCAGGATAGCTGCATCTATGGAGGAAGTACATCTGTGTGAATTCAGCCGTGACGAGTGAATTTAAACCACTGACAGCAAAGTGCTGATATTTGAGGGAACAGAGAGTCCAACTTGGACAAAGTTTTCATAGCTTTTACAGCTGGTTGGTGGAGGATGTGCTCGTCTCTTCTTACACCACCGGCTGTTTGCAGAGTTTTACACAAGTTAAGGACCACCAATGACACTCAAGAGTAGAAATTAATCTTTTCAACAGAGTCAGCCTTTTGACCTGTAGCTTTTCTCTCCTTCAATAAGTCCTTATTGAATGAAGTGATGAACCGTTCTCAGAACAAAATGCCAAGGAAAGGTAACCGGTGGGAAAAAAAAAGCTCCAGGAGCTGTAAAGACTGTCTGGTCTCCAGTGTTCATTTCAAACACGATGATAAAAATATGTTCATTCATCAAGGACCTTTCCTTTGTGATGAAGACAAGATGATGACAAGCTAAGAAAGCATATAAAAAGTGTTGTCCCTGACAAGATGAGACTAAAACGTTTGTCAAAAATACATGAGATACAGTGATGTAAACTGACAAATTTATACATTTTAGTAACACGGCTGTCAGGACTGAGCGGCTTGGCGCTCTCCATGAGGCTGATCCTGCTGCTGAGAGCAGCTAAAAGCTGTTCAGAGCCTCTCTTTTCTTTTTTTTTGTCTTCCCTGCCCACAGCGCTACAGTAGAGGGACGATCTCGGCTTGTTGTTGAACACAAACATGTTCTTTATTGTTGAATAGCAGCAAACGTAAATGCTCCTCTGACTGTTTCTCCAAGTAGAGGACGACCAAAAAATTTCTACCTTAATGAATCAACAGATGGGAGTGAGTGAATGTGATGGACAATGTGATGAGAGTTATTCCAGCTTCCAACACAGCACAAAACCAACATCGATCCATCAATTTTCTGCCACTTGTCGATGTCGGGTTGCAGCGGCAGCAAGCTCAGGAAGGTTTCTCTCCCTAGCAAGAATGTCAAGTGTCTCCTGGGAATTTCGAGGCAGTTGAGACATCTAATCTCTCTCTCATGTCCTAGGTCGACCCTGGGGATTTCTACAAGTTTGATGTGCCTCCAAAGGAGGGCACATAATCCTGTTCAGATCCTGGAACTACCATGATATCAAGCTTTACTCTGCTGCACCTTGAGGTCCTTTCCATGAAGATCATGAACAGAATCAAGAAACATTTATTTTCCTGATAACACATGTTGGTAAAGCATTTCCATATTTTGTTAAAACAAGAAAACTTGGTAAGAGTTAGCAGCAGATATCATTGAGCTTCTGCAACCAAAATCTAAAGTCTAAATTAATAGAATGACATGTATGGTGTCAGTATGCGCTATGCAACACTGGCAGTCCTTTAAAAGTCAGCGTTAAAACTTAAAATTCGATCATGAGAATTACAAACCAGCTGAAGGCGAGTCCAGTGTTTGTTTAGCTCGATTGTATTCAGCAGAAAACCTGATTCTTTTCACTGATGTCTGAACAGGAGACAGAAATCAGATCCCAGGTGGTTTCCAGCTTGTCAGACAATCTTGAGTCGACAAAGGTTAGAAAATCAGCGTTTGGAGTTTGTGTCAGATGTGTGGAGTTGAACAAACAAGATAAAAAGAAAGAAGACAAGCACACACACAGAGCGAGGATATCCAATACCAAACAGAAATGACTCTGACATTTCTGCAAGCTTTTGTGGCCACTGGAAACCAAGCAAGCAAAACTCTCTATAGTCACTTATAATTCATTTGAAGAATGAATCGCAGGAGGTTGTTTATTTCAGACTTTGCACAATATAAATGTATTAATAATCTGACTTTGTCCCAAGGACACAGAGCGTTTTCCCATATTGTTAGATGGTGACAGGTGGCGGCTCCTGCCTAAATTGAGGAGACAAAGAAGACGGCGACCAATTTGAAATTTATATAACCCATTTCATCAAAGAAATCATCGTCCCAGTTTTTCCTGGCGGAGCTTTTATGTGACGCTGAGACTTTGAGAGCAGACGGAGGAAACGTCGGAAAGTGCAGTTTGTGTACGAGGTGGAAGACTTCAAGTATTTGACCTCATTATCACCTTGTGGCTGTGAATACATTTGAATGACACGTTGATGCAACACAAAAGCCCATTTTCAAGGATGAGGGAGGACAATGAGACAACTTTCCTGGCATGTTCTTCCTCGAGAGGCAGCTGCAAGCTTTCATCAAGTCTGAACCGGAGGGAGTCACACAAGCTGTCTCAACTGAGAAGAACAAAAACCCCAAATGATCCTTTGATTGTTGTAATTTGGATATCTTGATTCTGCAACTAAGAGAGCCTCCAAACCTCCATCACTGCTGTTCGTCTTCAAAGCATGTGTATATCATTTTATTACATCAAAACTATATGATAAGAGTCTGATGTATGTAGTGCATATTTGTAAAATCTTTCCTGCTGCAATCAGATGGTGATGGATGTTACTTCTGAACAGACGGTGTTTAAGTGATGCTGTCATAAATGGATAATCTGACTGAGACAGATGGTTTCTCTTAGAACCATCTGGGAAGTTGTCGTTGGAAACAGTTTAACAAAAAAATGTAGGTCAAGTGACTGGATGAACCTTCTGTCTGTCACTGCTATCAAGATCTATGAAACAAAGTTAAATTATTAGAGAAGCCACTTCCAATGTAGCTATGCGCTTGTCCTGTCTTAGTCACTAGTCCTGCCATTAAATGTTTTATTATAACATAAAGAACTTTTAATGGCTGCTGTTTTGCTTTTTTTGTTGTCTTAATTTATTGCCATTAGTACTTTTCTATGCACTACACTATGTACTTCTTATTTTAGCAGGGTAGTGTCTCGATTTGAGTACGGCTGTTGTGCATTTAAATTATAATTGCAACATTTTACCGCTTCTTCTTCGTCGTTGAATTGCAACCTGGCGGAGCATTAGTGCCAACATTTGACCACAAATATATAAATATAAAAATTATTTTTATATTCACTGCAACTGCTTCGGCTGCAGCAGCTTCCATGGCCGGATTTTCACGCCAAAATGGTGTCCAGTGTTCAACATTCAACTTTTGACCATTACAAGTGCACCATCTGGGTACTCGCAGTACACATAGCTGACAATGTGAATGCACTTACGTACTCAAAATAGCAAGTGTAATTATGGAAGTATGTGAACTGAGACACAGCTTTGAACTTAAGTGGTGTGCAGCAGGTTCAAGGGAAGAGGGTGAGCCGATGCAGCGACAAAACCAAAAGAATTTTATCTTTACTCATCCGTTATATATTTTGTTTAAGAGTGAGAAATATTTCAGCTGCAGTAAAAACATACACATTTTAAAAGAGGAAAGCGTTTGCAGGTATTTCTTTATTAGTTAAATTATGTCGTATTTTATAATAAGAAAAAAGATGCATCCTTTTTCAGTTTTCTCTCTCCTAAATGTGTAGGATGTCGTGTGCATGTGTTTGTAATATTTGAATTATGAATTTTTGTGCAGATTTCTTCATTTTCAGCCTTTTAAAATTACTTTCTTTGAACGGTGTAATTTTCTTTGGGCTTCAGTTTAATTTATTCTGAAAACTGAAGGGAAAAAAAAATCACCATTTTCTGCAATTTTCATAAAAACAAACAAACATTATTGAACCTTACAGGAGATTAGATATCTTATTTGATCAGAGACGTTTTGCAGTGAATTTCCCTCGGGATAAATAAAGTATCCGTCTATCTAGCGGCATCAAACCCTCTTGGAAGGTCGGCATATTTTGATGAGATGCATGAAAGCTACCTCATCTCTTCCTGTTCACTTTAATCTCTTTGTTTTCACCTCGTATATATCCATCTTTCACATAATCGAACCGTCCCATTCACAGCGCTCCAGCTCTCCCTCCCAGTCCATCGACCAGCTTCTCTCATCTCACACGCTTTCGCTTGTTTTTGTTTCTGTCTCTGTCGCCTCCTTTTGTGTTTCTGAAATTAGTTTCCGGAATCCAATCTGGCTGTTTGCATTAATCGGGTCGGATTTGTGCACTCAAGCACCTAAAGTGTCCGCAGCTTTAACGACACATATGTGGTGGTGTCTGTTTGTTGAGCTGTTGGTCAGATCAGATGTATTGTGTGTGTGTGTCTCGCTCTAAAGGGCAGTCTCAAATATGATTTGAGACCACGACGCCCTCGAGAAATTTGACCTGAATTGGATTGAGTGTGACGTAATGTGACCTGCAGACTGACTGCAGTATGTAAACACTGCTTTTTATCCATGTTTCATTGTCATTTTTGTGTTGATTTGTTCTGTACACGTGACATCTATTGCACGTCTGTCCGTCCTGCGAGAGGGATCCCTCCTCTGTGGCTCTTCCTGAGGTTTTTTGTGGGCAAGTTTTTCCTCACTCGAACCGAGGGTCTAAGGACAGAGGGTGTCACTCCCTGTACAGATTGTAAAGCCCTCAGAGGAAAATGTACTTTGTGACTTTGTGCTATACAAATAAAATTTGATTTGATTTGATTTGATATTTCAGTAAAAAAAAAAAAAGAGATGCAGACAGAGCAGAGGTGGATGACACATCAAATTGAAAAGTTTCTGTAGACATAGATAATGTGAAACTGGTTCAGTCTTTGACTATGTGTCTGGCACAAGCAAGAAACAGAAATAACAAAAAATAATATTAACAGTTTTCACCACCCTCTGCGGCGCCAGCTCCGAGATGGAGCAGTTTCCGTACCAGACTGTGATACAGCTGGCAAGGATGCTCTTAATAGTGCAACGGTAGAAGTTCACCTGAGGAGACAGGTGGGCCTTCTTCAGTCTCCTCCTTCTTTACCAGGGTAGATGTATTGAGTGTCCAAGAAAGATCCTCGGAGATGTGACCACCAGGAACTTGAAACTGGAGACACGCTCAACCTCTGCTCCGTTGATCCGGATGGGGGTGTGTGTGCGCCTCCTTCGGTTCTCCTAAAGTCCACGATGATCTCCTTGGTTTTCTTGGTGTTAATGGGGAGGTTGTTGAACCAGGCGCACCAGGATGCCAGGTGCTGTAGTTCAGGTTGAGAAGCGTGAGTAAAGATAAATGATAAACTGAACTTTTAAATCACAAAAGTTGCCTAGTAAAAAGCTTCAGTTCACAGCAGAATCCAGCGTGTTTATTCCTTCAGGATCTCTCCTCTACATCTCCCCCAGCCTCAGCCTAACATTCATCACATTGTCATGATGAATGTTAGATTGGGGAAAGATGGTGGATGTGGTTAAAGAAAGTGAACCTTTACTGCAGGTCACTGCGGTGTGGTGAGCGAGGAAACATGGTTTTAGTCCTCGAGATGCCCGACTGTTTGTCAAATCAGCACCTTTGCAGTAGCGACTTCACTGCGAAACAAAGATAATTGCAGAATTGTCGAGGCGGAATAGCTACTGTTTTGATGTCAAAATAGTCTTCACTGAAGTCCTTGTCAAGGTAGATAACTGCCTGATGAATGGACTCATCAGCAGGCGGACAGCAGCAGAGGTACACAAAGTGCCTTTCGATTCTCGAGCCTCTTTCTCCTGAACAAAGTGTGGTGAGTAGCAGGCTTTCCATTTTTCCGGGCCTTTATCTGTCACATAGTTTGTGCAGTGAAGCATCAGACTTTCAAGAATCCATTTTCTCTCATATCATACAACAAATGCACAGAAAAGCTTCACTTCAATGATGCCAGTCTTAAAATATTGATGAAAGACACCCTCGTTGTCCTGCTGCTTCTTCAGTCTATTTGGGCCAATTTTTGCGAAATGAGTGACAGCAAACACCCACTTTGATTATCCTTTTTGCAGCTGCACCACCTACAACACTTTCTCCACTTGGATGTTCCATTAAGGCTAAAATGAAGACATGATAAAAAAAAAATAAACTAAATGCAGTCGGAGCCCACCTGTTAGCAGATCGTTCTCTGCACGGCGACAGCAGCTTCAAAGACAAAATAAGATCTGTCAGCGGAGAAAGTAGGTCAGAGAGAGCAGCGAACGCAGCATGATGATGTGAAAGCAACACAAAAAGCCACACAGAAGGATTCGCAACTACATTCTGGTGTGAATATGAGTTATATAACTTATAAAAATAATTTATAAATATATGAAATTAATAGCACAAAATGCCAAGAACAAGTCAGCACAGCCAAACTGAAGTTATATTTAATATACAGTTAAATCAAGTAATGTCTGCGGTGGATAGATTGCTTGATGACATTAGAAGTTGGATAAACAAGCTTGATATTGATTGCTGACAATGGTGAGACACAGAAACATCACATGCACTGAACCTTTATGGCCAGTGCCTGAAGTTAAAAAATGTGACCTGGGGAGAGAGAGAGAAAGAACAGGTGCCCCAAGCTTCTCTGGGAAATTTCTCCTCTCCAATTTACAAGGGAGTAGATGGGAGTCGGTGGGTGATCCTGGTGCATCAGTGCGTTTTACCTGCTCTCTTCCTTGGATTTCAATAATCTGGGTTAGATTATCACAGTTGGTCACAGGAGCTGACTGACCAGCAGACAGAAGACTGAGCACAGCCACAGCACCAAGAATAAACCCCATCATGTTTTGCTCAAACAAAGAAACTAAATCTGTGTGTCTTTGTGTACTGCACTAATTGTAGCTTGAAGTAAATTGTGTCAACTTCAATCTTCAATCCAGAGTTTAATTGGCTCGTCCCCTGTAATGAAATCTGGTTAAAGGTGAATAAAGGGAAATGTTTTTTGGTACTGTGTGCTCACTCACAGTAATGTGTCACTTTATATAAGCTCATGATAGCTATCGTGATAAATAATCATCCATAATCATTACATTGCTTATCAACAACGGTGGTTGGGTGTGGCAAGATGGCGCCAGTGTGTGAGGCGGGCCGTCAGCTGCTCCGACTGTTGTGTGTGTTTCTGCTGTTTGTAACACTTGTTGCACAAACCATCAACACTCTGCTTGTCAACTTTGATCATCTTGGACAAAAAACTCCCCCTTTTCTATTGGACATCCCAACATACCTCTGCTGTACTCCAGCGCCACCACCGCGGCGAAAACGGCACCGCCGCCAGGGGAAGCGTAGTGGCTGTCTGGTGATGCTGAGGGCCGGGTTGGTACGTCCTGATCCAGGTGGATATGGAGCGGGGCCTCGCCTTTGTTTCTCTCGGCGTTCGCTGGACCCTGTCGCTGCCTGGTTGGTACCGGTGACGGGCTCGGATGGGATGTTCCAGCCCCGCGGACCCTGCTCTCCTTGTCTCCGCTGGTGCAGAGTGAATCTGGGGAACCTGCGGCCTCTGCGTCGGGCCTCTCTGTCAGCTGTTTGCCCTGTTGGATTGTTGGAGATTGTAATATTCATGAGTGTTGCCCTGAAAACCCTTTGGCGCGAGGCTTTTTAAACATCATTGACTCTTTTAATCTCGGTGGTCACACACTTGATCTTGTTTTATCTTCTGGTTTGCCTGTTCTTAACCTGGAGGTCTCTGATCATATGCCTGTGCTGTTTGAAGCTGCTGTTTGCTGTCACACAGTTAAACCTCGCGCTGCTGCTCGCAGATCTCGAGTTATTAACTCTTCCACTGCTGCTCACTTCTCCGCAGTTTTCAGTCAGAACTGCGTCATTCCTGAGTCTGTGTGTGAGGATACAGAGGCTCTCAACTCATGGTTTCTCGACACCTGTCAAACTGCCATAGACATTGCGGCTCTGTGCCTGGCCCTCTTTTATTTTGTCTCTACTTACTCCCACTTGGTTCTATTCTCAGGAAACATGACATTTCCTTTCACTGCTATGTGGATGACAGCCAGATCTATGTCCCTCTCAAAAAGTCAGATTCATACTCTGTTAAACCGCTGCTAAAGTGCTTACATGATCTTAAAGCTTGGATGGCTTTAAATTTTCTGAATTTTAATGAAAAAAAGACAGAAGTCATGGTCTTTGGTGGCACTTCTGGGACCCCCCCTCGTTGATCTGGGTTCTTCGGCACAGTATCGTGTCCCAATTGTTAAAAATCTAGGGGTAAAAGTGGACGCAGATCTTAAATTTGACAGCCAGATTAAAGCTGTGGTGAAGTCCAGCTTTTTTCAATTAATACAGCTGGCAAAAATCAAACCAGTCCTTCAGAGAAAACAATTTTCCACGGCTTTGCGACCACTCGGCTGGATTACTGTAATGCACTTTATTTGGGGGTTAGTGGGTCCTCTATCAGTCGTCTTCAGCTGGTACAAAATGCTGCTGCACGTCTTTTAACTGGCACAAGCAAATATGAGCACATTTCACTGATTTTAGCTTCACTCCACTGGCTGCCTGTCCATTTTAGGATTCATTTTAAAATTCTTTTATTTGCTTTTAAAGCCTTGAATGGCCTTGCCCCACCTTACCTCTCTGAGCTGCTGCACCCCTACACGCCTAGCCGTTCTCTCAGGTCAGCTGACCAGCTGCTCCTGACAGTGCCTAAAGCTAGGCTTAAGCTCAGAGGGGATCGAGCGTTCGCCGTTGCAGCTTCAAAACTATGGAATGAATTGCCGCTGCACATTAGACAGGCCTCCTGTCTCATTTTAAAACCCTTCTTAAAACCCCCTCTTCTCATTGGCTTTTAACACCATGTATGTTTTGTGTGATTTTATGTGTATACATGCATATTTTTATTATTATTTTATATTTATTTTATCTTGTGCGGGTAGTGCTTTTTATTTATTTAATTAATTTTTTTTTTTTATCTTTCTATTATCTACTTCATGTTTTTATTGTGTTTCTATTGTGTTATTTATTGTGTTTTATCTTGTTGTACAGCACTTTGAAAACCTTGTGTTTGCTAAAAATCATGCTATATAAATAAAGTGGATTGGATTGGATTGAACCTCTATGCAGATGACACACAGATTTACCTCTCTTATAATGCCCAGTATCAGGTCGATATAACTCAAATACAAATACAAAGAAAATTATGTTGACGTCACTCGGCTCCAAGGAGTTTTTAGCAGCAGGCAAAGCTGGCAAGTAACTGGTGAACATAGTGCAGCGTTAACAGGAAATGTTCAGTGAGGCCGTCTCTGATTAAAGACTACAAACTAAAAACTAGACTAGACTAAAAACTACAAATTTAAATCTGTGAATAATTATGCTTTGGGGAGTCAAATTACCCTCTTTTGAACAATGGATGTGGACAGAGCTTTCCCAAACCTGATGTTAACTTATTAATAAGGATTAAATTGATGAAACGTTGCCATGTAATGCAAAATACATCATTAAAGATAAAGATTTGCCATTGTGTGTTTGTTTGCTTGTTTGTAATTGTATAAGTTATTGTATTGTACTGTATTTGCAAGTCTAAGTTTTTAAGTGTTGCTGTGAATTTATCTTATAGTAGAGTACATAATGTGATACATTAAAAAGCAAAAAATAAGATAAAAAAATAAGCGACTATTATTTTTATAATAACAACAAACACAAACAAACAAACTGTATGACATGATGAAAAATTTCTACATGTTTCACAGAGTCACAGTCCCATTTTTAAAAATATTACTCTGCAGCGATGAAAAAAATTGATAAAACAACTGTTTTTCAGTGAGTATGGCTTTAAGTTCACATCTTTTAAAAAACTTATTATAAGTTATGTCTATTTAAACCTGAAGACAGTAGAGGTTGAGTGAATATGATGTATGATTGAATCTTGATATTTGATGAAAAGAGCTGTGTGTCCTCGTCTTTCACAACTTCTTGGACCTGCTCGAGGCATTAATGGAGTATCGATTTGATCACATGTAACAGCAGAGGTCTGTCTGAATAAGGTCTGTCCTGTTTCGCCACTTAATGAACCTTTACAGGCATGATTTATTTCAGACTTTAAGCCCGAGCCGTGGTGGACGATGTGTTCAGATCATTCACTGCAGCAAAAGTACCACAAAGCAACAATACTCCAGTCTTGAGTCAAGCAGTTCTACTACAAGTATTTTAATGTAATCTCATTTATCTTGTGGTTTTATTTTGGGATTCAGCTTCCTTCCTCTCCAGCACAGACTCGTTTACTTTGTGCACATATATATTTTATAGTAGTTGCATTGTATGTTGCATGTACAAATAAGTAGTAGTGTTATACTTGTAAATAAGTACTTGTTATACATCTTTAGTAAAATTTGTTTCAGCATTTTGAAACAGTGAAACTGTAATTAATGATTAATCACAGCGACTGAGCTCAAATGTTAAATCCAACCTGCTGATGAAGACCATGTGATACAGCTGAAAGTTCAGAGTGAAGCTTAAAGGTTCAAAAAGGGTTAATTAGCAACAGTAATAGATGAAAGCTGGATAACAGATTGATACTTTTTAAAGCTCGAGGCAGATTTCAGAGCGGTGGCGGCTGTGTCTACTAGTTCTGTCATTCCTTTCTATTCTTCTAACAGTGTACAGTAATTAGCTCGGCAATTAACTGAGAGTTAGTAGAGAATATGCCCTTTGGCGTCTTCTGTCCACGTCTGTGACAGTAAAGTGGTTCTGATGGTGGTCTGTCTGTCTGAATGACTCAGTTTGATGCAAGATGCTTGATCACGATCACGGTCCAACACTTTTATTGCGCCTCATTTTTATATCGCTTTGTCTACCAGATAAATCAAAGTAAACATTTGACCCTAAAAAGGTCGTACAAGTACAAACAATGGCGGGGATTATTATTTACTATACTATATACTGTTGCAGACTCCTGTAGCGGTGCAAAACGTTTTTGTGATTGCACTTTTTCTGGTTGAAGAGGTTTTGACTGAGACTACAGGTGGTGATTTCATTAAAAATACCTAAAACTGAGGACAAAAACTGTTTCTGCTGCTGTGAATATATTTATTGATTCATTGAATGGTGCATTTATCTCACCAGACTTCAACAAGGACACAAAAATCAACATCTTTCAACAAGGAATGGACATCTGCCATTCATGAGGTGAAGAATTATTGCAGGACTGCACTAATTTTAGCTTGCTGTATCAATGATGTGAGGACCATGTGCAGAGGAGACATTTCAGGTGCTGAAGGAGGCTGAGGACATTAATTTGCTCCTGCTGTCTATTGACAGGTGCAGAGGAGACATTTCAGGTGCCGAAGGAGGCTGAGGACATTAATTTGCTCCTGCTGTCTTTGACAGGTGCAGAGGAGACATTTCAGGTGCCGAAGGAGGCTGAGGACATTAATTTGCTCCTGCTGTGTAGAACCATGTGCAGAGGAGACATTTCAGGTGCTGAAGGAGGCTGAGGACATTAATTTGCTCCTGCTGTCTATTGACAGGTGCAGAGGAGACATTTCAGGTGCCGAAGGAGGCTGAGGACATTAATTTGCTCCTGCTGTGTAGAACCATGTGCAGAGGAGACATTTCAGGTGCTGAAGGAGGCTGAGGACATTAATTTGCTCCTGCTGTGTAGAACCATGTGCAGAGGAGACATTTCAGGTGCTGAAGGAGGCTGAGGACATTAATTTGCTCCTGCTGTGTAGAACCATGTGCAGAGGAGACATTTCAGGTGCTGAAGGAGGCTGAGGACATTAATTTGCTCCTGCTGTGTAGAACCATGTGCAGAGGAGACATTTCAGGTGCTGAAGGAGGCTGAGGACATTAATTTGCTCCTGCTGTCTAGAACCATGTGTGCAGAGGAGACATTTCAGGTGCTGAAGGAGGCTGAGGACATTAATTTGCTCCTGCTGTGTAGAACCATGTGCAGAGGAGACATTTCAGGTGCTGAAGGAGGCTGAGGACATTAATTTGCTCCTGCTGTGTAGAACCATGTGCAGAGGAGACATTTCAGGTGCTGAAGGAGGCTGAGGACATTAATTTGCTCCTGCTGTCTATTGACAGGTGCAGAGGAGACATTTCAGGTGCCGAAGGAGGCTGAGGACATTAATGTGCTCCTGCTGTGTAGAACCATGTGCAGAGGAGACATTTCAGGTGCTGAAGGAGGCTGAGGACATTAATTTGCTCCTGCTGTCTATTGACAGGTGCAGAGGAGACATTTCAGGTGCTGAAGGAGGCTGAGGACATTAATTGCTCCTGCTGTCTTTGACAGGTGCAGAGGAGACATTTCAGGTGCCGAAGGAGGCTGAGGACATTAATTTGCTCCTGCTGTGTAGAACCATGTGCAGAGGAGACATTTCAGGTGCTGAAGGAGGCTGAGGACATTAATTTGCTCCTGCTGTCTATTGACAGGTGCAGAGGAGACATTTCAGGTGCTGAAGGAGGCTGAGGACATTAATTTGCTCCTGCTGTCTTTGACCATGTGCAGAGGAGACATTTCAGGTGCTGAAGGAGGCTGAGGACATTAATTTGCTCCTGCTGTGTAGAACCATGTGCAGAGGAGACATTTCAGGTGCTGAAGGAGGCTGAGGACATTAATTTGCTCCTGCTGTCTATTGACAGGTGCAGAGGAGACATTTCAGGTGCTGAAGGAGGCTGAGGACATTAATTGCTCCTGCTGTGTAGAACCATGTGCAGAGGAGACATTTCAGGTGCGAAGGAGGCTGAGGATATTAATGTGCTCCTGCTGTGTAGAACCATGTGCAGAGGAGACATTTCAGGTGCTGAAGGAGGCTGAGGACATTAATTTGCTCCTGCTGTGTAGAACCATGTGCAGAGGAGACATTTCAGGTGCTGAAGGAGGCTGAGGACATTAATTTGCTCCTGCTGTGTAGAACCATGTGCAGAGGAGACATTTCAGGTGCTGAAGGAGGCTGAGGACATTAATTTGCTCCTGCTGTGTAGAACCATGTGCAGAGGAGACATTTCAGGTGCTGAAGGACGCTGAGGACATTAATTTCTCCTGCTGTGTAGAACCATGTGCAGAGGAGACATTTCAGGTGCTGAAGGAGGCTGAGGACATTAATTTGCTCCTGCTGTGTAGAACCATGTGCAGAGGAGACATTTCAGGTGCTGAAGGAGGCTGAGGACATTAATTTGCTCCTGCTGTGTAGAACCATGTGCAGAGGAGACATTTCAGGTGCTGAAGGAGGCTGAGGACATTAATTTGCTCCTGCTGTCTATTGACAGGTGCAGAGGAGACATTTCAGGTGCTGAAGGAGGCTGAGGACATTAATGTGCTCCTGCTGTGTAGAACCATGTGCAGAGGAGACATTTCAGGTGCTGAAGGAGGCTGAGGACATTAATTGCTCCTGCTGTCTATTAACAGGTGCAGAGGAGACATTTCAGGTGCTGAAGGAGGCTGAGGACATTAATTGCTCCTGCTGTGTAGAACCATGTGCAGAGGAGACATTTCAGGTGCTGAAGGAGGCTGAGGACATTAATTTGCTCCTGCTGTCTATTGACAGGTGCAGAGGAGACATTTCAGGTGCTGAAGGAGGCTGAGGACATTAATTGCTCCTGCTGTGTAGAACCATGTGCAGAGGAGACATTTCAGGTGCTGAAGGAGGCTGAGGACATTAATTTGCTCCTGCTGTCTATTGACAGGTGCAGAGGAGACATTTCAGGTGCTGAAGGAGGCTGAGGACATTAATTTGCTCCTGCTGTGTAGAACCATGTGCAGAGGAGACATTTCAGGTGCTGAAGGAGGCTGAGGACATTAATTTGCTCCTGCTGTCTATTGACAGGTGCAGAGGAGACATTTCAGGTGCTGAAGGAGGCTGAGGACATTAATTTGCTCCTGCTGTCTATTGACAGGTGCAGAGGAGACATTTCAGGTGCGAAGGAGGCTGAGGACATTAATGTGCTCCTGCTGTGTAGAACCATGTGCAGAGGAGACATTTCAGGTGCTGAAGGAGGCTGAGGACATTAATTTGCTCCTGCTGTCTATTGACAGGTGCAGAGGAGACATTTCAGGTGCTGAAGGAGGCTGAGGACATTAATTTGCTCCTGCTGTCTATGGACAGGTGCAGAGGAGACATTTCAGGTGCTGAAGGAGGCTGAGGACATTAATTTGCTCCTGCTGTCTATTGACAGGTGCAGAGGAGACATTTCAGGTGCTGAAGGAGGCTGAGGACATTAATTTGCTCCTGCTGTCTTTAAACAGGTGCAGAGGAGACATTTCAGGTGCTGAAGGAGGCTGAGGACATTAATTTGCTCCTGCTGTGTAGAACCATGTGCAGAGGAGACATTTCAGGTGCTGAAGGAGGCTGAGGACATTAATTTGCTCCTGCTGTCTATTGACAGGTGCAGAGGAGACATTTCAGGTGCTGAAGGAGGCTGAGGACATTAATTTGCTCCTGCTGTGTAGAACCATGTGCAGAGGAGACATTTCAGGTGCTGAAGGAGGCTGAGGACATTAATTTGCTCCTGCTGTCTATTGACAGGTGCAGAGGAGACATTTCAGGTGCTGAAGGAGGCTGAGGACATTAATTTGCTCCTGCTGTCTATTGACAGGTGCAGAGGAGACATTTCAGGTGCTGAAGGAGGCTGAGGACATTAATTGCTCCTGCTGTGTAGAACCATGTGCAGAGGAGACATTTCAGGTGCTGAAGGAGGCTGAGGACATTAATTTGCTCCTGCTGTGTAGAACCATGTGCAGAGGAGACATTTCAGGTGCTGAAGGAGGCTGAGGACATTAATTTGCTCCTGCTGTCTATTGACAGGTGCAGAGGAGACATTTCAGGTGCTGAAGGAGGCTGAGGACATTAATTTGCTCCTGCTGTGTAGAACCATGTGCAGAGGAGACATTTCAGGTGCTGAAGGAGGCTGAGGACATTAATTTGCTCCTGCTGTCTATTGACAGGTGCAGAGGAGACATTTCAGGTGCTGAAGGAGGCTGAGGACATTAATTTGGTCCTGCTGTGTAGAACCATGTGCAGAGGAGACATTTCAGGTGCTGAAGGAGGCTGAGGACATTAATTTGCTCCTGCTGTCTATTGACAGGTGCAGAGGAGACATTTCAGGTGCTGAAGGAGGCTGAGGACATTAATTTGCTCCTGCTGTCTATTGACAGGTGCAGAGGAGACATTTCAGGTGCTGAAGGAGGCTGAGGACATTAATGTGCTCCTGCTGTGTAGAACCATGTGCAGAGGAGACATTTCAGGTGCTGAAGGAGGCTGAGGACATTAATTTGCTCCTGCTGTGTAGAACCATGTGCAGAGGAGACATTTCAGGTGCTGAAGGAGGCTGAGGACATATATGTGCTCCTGCTGTGTAGAACCATGTGCAGAGGAGACATTTCAGGTGCTGAAGGAGGCTGAGGACATTAATTTGCTCCTGCTGTCTATTGACAGGTGCAGAGGAGACATTTCAGGTGCTGAAGGAGGCTGAGGACATTAATTGCTCCTGCTGTGTAGAACCATGTGCAGAGGAGACATTTCAGGTGCTGAAGGAGGCTGAGGACATTAATTGCTCCTGCTGTGTAGAACCATGTGCAGAGGAGACATTTCAGGTGCTGAAGGAGGCTGAGGACATTAATTTGCTCCTGCTGTCTATTGACAGGTGCAGAGGAGACATTTCAGGTGCTGAAGGAGGCTGAGGACATTAATGTGCTCCTGCTGTGTAGAACCATGTGCAGAGGAGACATTTCAGGTGCTGAAGGAGGCTGAGGACATTAATTTGCTCCTGCTGTCTATTGACAGGTGCAGAGGAGACATTTCAGGTGCTGAAGGAGGCTGAGGACATTAATTTGCTCCTGCTGTGTAGAACCATGTGCAGAGGAGACATTTCAGGTGCTGAAGGAGGCTGAGGACATTAATGCTCCTGCTGTCTATTGACAGGTGCAGAGGAGACATTTCAGGTGCTGAAGGAGGCTGAGGACATTAATTTGCTCCTGCTGTGTAGAACCATGTGCAGAGGAGACATTTCAGGTGCTGAAGGAGGCTGAGGACATTAATTTGCTCCTGCTGTCTATTGACAGGTGCAGAGGAGACATTTCAGGTGCTGAAGGAGGCTGAGGACATTAATTTGCTCCTGCTGTCTATTGACAGGTGCAGAGGAGACATTTCAGGTGCTGAAGGAGGCTGAGGACATTAATTTGCTCCTGCTGTGTAGAACCATGTGCAGAGGAGACATTTCAGGTGCCGAAGGAGGCTGAGGACATTAATTTGCTCCTGCTGTCTAGAACCATGTGCAGAGGAGACATTTCAGGTGCTGAAGGAGGCTGAGGACATTATGTGCTCCTGCTGTGTAGAACCATGTGCAGAGGAGACATTTCAGGTGCTGAAGGAGGCTGAGGACATTAATTTGCTCCTGCTGTCTATTGACAGGTGCAGAGGAGACATTTCAGGTGCTGAAGGAGGCTGAGGACATTAATTTGCTCCTGCTGTGTAGAACCATGTGCAGAGGAGACATTTCAGGTGCTGAAGGAGGCTGAGGACATTAATTTGCTCCTGCTGTCTATTGACAGGTGCAGAGGAGACATTTCAGGTGCTGAAGGAGGCTGAGGACATTAATTTGCTCCTGCTGTCTATTGACAGGTGCAGAGGAGACATTTCAGGTGCCGAAGGAGGCTGAGGACATTAATGTGCTCCTGCTGTGTATTGACAGGTGCAGAGGAGACATTTCAGGTGCTGAAGGAGGCTGAGGACATTAATTTGCTCCTGCTGTGTAGAACCATGTGCAGAGGAGACATTTCAGGTGCTGAAGGAGGCTGAGGACATATATGTGCTCCTGCTGTGTAGAACCATGTGCAGAGGAGACATTTCAGGTGCTGAAGGAGGCTGAGGACATTAATTTGCTCCTGCTGTCTATTGACAGGTGCAGAGGAGACATTTCAGGTGCTGAAGGAGGCTGAGGACATTAATTGCTCCTGCTGTGTAGAACCATGTGCAGAGGAGACATTTCAGGTGCTGAAGGAGGCTGAGGACATTAATTGCTCCTGCTGTGTAGAACCATGTGCAGAGGAGACATTTCAGGTGCTGAAGGAGGCTGAGGACATTAATGCTCCTGCTGTGTAGAACCATGTGCAGAGGAGACATTTCAGGTGCTGAAGGAGGCTGAGGACATTAATTTGCTCCTGCTGTCTATTGACAGGTGCAGAGGAGACATTTCAGGTGCTGAAGGAGGCTGAGGACATTAATGCTCCTGCTGTGTAGAACCATGTGCAGAGGAGACATTTCAGGTGCTGAAGGAGGCTGAGGACATTAATGCTCCTGCTGTGTAGAACCATGTGCAGAGGAGACATTTCAGGTGCTGAAGGAGGCTGAGGACATTAATTTGCTCCTGCTGTCTATTGACAGGTGCAGAGGAGACATTTCAGGTGCTGAAGGAGGCTGAGGACATTAATTTGCTCCTGCTGTGTAGAACCATGTGCAGAGGAGACATTTCAGGTGCTGAAGGAGGCTGAGGACATTAATTGCTCCTGCTGTGTAGAACCATGTGCAGAGGAGACATTTCAGGTGCTGAAGGAGGCTGAGGACATTAATTTGCTCCTGCTGTCTATTGACAGGTGCAGAGGAGACATTTCAGGTGCTGAAGGAGGCTGAGGACATTAATGTGCTCCTGCTGTGTAGAACCATGTGCAGAGGAGACATTTCAGGTGCTGAAGGAGGCTGAGGACATTAATTTGCTCCTGCTGTCTATTGACAGGTGCAGAGGAGACATTTCAGGTGCCGAAGGAGGCTGAGGACATTAATTTGCTCCTGCTGTGTAGAACCATGTGCAGAGGAGACATTTCAGGTGCTGAAGGAGGCTGAGGACATTAATTGCTCCTGCTGTGTAGAACCATGTGCAGAGGAGACATTTCAGGTGCTGAAGGAGGCTGAGGACATTAATTGCTCCTGCTGTGTAGAACCATGTGCAGAGGAGACATTTCAGGTGCTGAAGGAGGCTGAGGACATTAATTGCTCCTGCTGTGTAGAACCATGTGCAGAGGAGACATTTCAGGTGCTGAAGGAGGCTGAGGACATTAATTTGCTCCTGCTGTCTAGAACAGGTGCAGAGGAGACATTTCAGGTGCTGAAGGAGGCTGAGGACATTAATTTGCTCCTGCTGTCTATTGACAGGTGCAGAGGAGACATTTCAGGTGCTGAAGGAGGCTGAGGACATTAATTTGCTCCTGCTGTGTAGAACCATGTGCAGAGGAGACATTTCAGGTGCTGAAGGAGGCTGAGGACATTAATGTGCTCCTGCTGTCTATTGACAGGTGCAGAGGAGACATTTCAGGTGCTGAAGGAGGCTGAGGACATTAATTTGCTCCTGCTGTGTAGAACCATGTGCAGAGGAGACATTTCAGGTGCTGAAGGAGGCTGAGGACATTAATGTGCTCCTGCTGTGTAGAACCATGTGCAGAGGAGACATTTCAGGTGCTGAAGGAGGCTGAGGACATTAATGTGCTCCTGCTGTGTAGAACCATGTGCAGAGGAGACATTTCAGGTGCTGAAGGAGGCTGAGGACATTAATTTGCTCCTGCTGTCTATTGACAGGTGCAGAGGAGACATTTCAGGTGCTGAAGGAGGCTGAGGACATTAATTGCTCCTGCTGTGTAGAACCATGTGCAGAGGAGACATTTCAGGTGCTGAAGGAGGCTGAGGACATTAATTTGCTCCTGCTGTCTATTGACAGGTGCAGAGGAGACATTTCAGGTGCTGAAGGAGGCTGAGGACATTAATGCTCCTGCTGTGTAGAACCATGTGCAGAGGAGACATTTCAGGTGCTGAAGGAGGCTGAGGACATTAATTTGCTCCTGCTGTGTAGAACCATGTGCAGAGGAGACATTTCAGGTGCTGAAGGAGGCTGAGGACATTAATGTGCTCCTGCTGTGTAGAACCATGTGCAGAGGAGACATTTCAGGTGCTGAAGGAGGCTGAGGACATTAATTTGCTCCTGCTGTCTATTGACAGGTGCAGAGGAGACATTTCAGGTGCTGAAGGAGGCTGAGGACATTAATTTGCTCCTGCTGTGTAGAACCATGTGCAGAGGAGACATTTCAGGTGCTGAAGGAGGCTGAGGACATTAATTTGCTCCTGCTGTCTATTGACAGGTGCAGAGGAGACATTTCAGGTGCTGAAGGAGGCTGAGGACATTAATTTGCTCCTGCTGTCTATTGACAGGTGCAGAGGAGACATTTCAGGTGCTGAAGGAGGCTGAGGACATTAATTTGCTCCTGCTGTGTAGAACCATGTGCAGAGGAGACATTTCAGGTGCTGAAGGAGGCTGAGGACATTAATTTGCTCCTGCTGTCTATTGACAGGTGCAGAGGAGACATTTCAGGTGCTGAAGGAGGCTGAGGACATTAATTTGCTCCTGCTGTCTATTGACAGGTGCAGAGGAGACATTTCAGGTGCTGAAGGAGGCTGAGGACATTAATGTGCTCCTGCTGTGTAGAACCATGTGCAGAGGAGACATTTCAGGTGCTGAA
Source organism: Miichthys miiuy (assembly GCA_036365135.1). Classification (NCBI taxonomy): domain Eukaryota; kingdom Metazoa; phylum Chordata; class Actinopteri; family Sciaenidae; genus Miichthys; species Miichthys miiuy. Next base: position 28,731,491 of record CM071603.1, read on the forward strand.
GGAGGCTGAGGACATTAATTTGCTCCTGCTGTGTAGAACCATGTGCAGAGGAGACATTTCAGGTGCTGAAGGAGGCTGAGGACATTAATTGCTCCTGCTGTGTAGAACCATGTGCAGAGGAGACATTTCAGGTGCTGAAGGAGGCTGAGGACATTAATTTGCTCCTGCTGTCTATTGACAGGTGCAGAGGAGACATTTCAGGTGCTGAAGGAGGCTGAGGACATTAATGTGCTCCTGCTGTGTAGAACCATGTGCAGAGGAGACATTTCAGGTGCTGAAGGAGGCTGAGGACATTAATTTGCTCCTGCTGTCTATTGACAGGTGCAGAGGAGACATTTCAGGTGCTGAAGGAGGCTGAGGACATTAATTTGCTCCTGCTGTGTAGAACCATGTGCAGAGGAGACATTTCAGGTGCTGAAGGAGGCTGAGGACATTAATTGCTCCTGCTGTGTAGAACCATGTGCAGAGGAGACATTTCAGGTGCTGAAGGAGGCTGAGGACATTAATGTGCTCCTGCTGTGTAGAACCATGTGCAGAGGAGACATTTCAGGTGCTGAAGGAGGCTGAGGACATTAATTGCTCCTGCTGTGTAGAACCATGTGCAGAGGAGACATTTCAGGTGCTGAAGGAGGCTGAGGACATTAATTTGCTCCTGCTGTCTATTGACAGGTGCAGAGGAGACATTTCAGGTGCTGAAGGAGGCTGAGGACATTAATTGCTCCTGCTGTGTAGAACCATGTGCAGAGGAGACATTTCAGGTGCTGAAGGAGGCTGAGGACATTAATTTGCTCCTGCTGTGTAGAACCATGTGCAGAGGAGACATTTCAGGTGCTGAAGGAGGCTGAGGACATTAATGTGCTCCTGCTGTGTAGAACCATGTGCAGAGGAGACATTTCAGGTGCTGAAGGAGGCTGAGGACATTAATTTGCTCCTGCTGTCTATTGACAGGTGCAGAGGAGACATTTCAGGTGCTGAAGGAGGCTGAGGACATTAATTTGCTCCTGCTGTGTAGAACCATGTGCAGAGGAGACATTTCAGGTGCTGAAGGAGGCTGAGGACATTAATTTGCTCCTGCTGTCTATTGACAGGTGCAGAGGAGACATTTCAGGTGCTGAAGGAGGCTGAGGACATTAATTTGCTCCTGCTGTCTATTGACAGGTGCAGAGGAGACATTTCAGGTGCTGAAGGAGGCTGAGGACATTAATTTGCTCCTGCTGTGTAGAACCATGTGCAGAGGAGACATTTCAGGTGCTGAAGGAGGCTGAGGACATTAATTTGCTCCTGCTGTCTATTGACAGGTGCAGAGGAGACATTTCAGGTGCTGAAGGAGGCTGAGGACATTAATTTGCTCCTGCTGTCTATTGACAGGTGCAGAGGAGACATTTCAGGTGCTGAAGGAGGCTGAGGACATTAATTTGCTCCTGCTGTGTAGAACCATGTGCAGAGGAGACATTTCAGGTGCTGAAGGAGGCTGAGGACATTAATTTGCTCCTGCTGTGTAGAACCATGTGCAGAGGAGACATTTCAGGTGCTGAAGGAGGCTGAGGACATTAATGTGCTCCTGCTGTGTAGAACCATGTGCAGAGGAGACATTTCAGGTGCTGAAGGAGGCTGAGGACATTAATTTGCTCCTGCTGTCTATTGACAGGTGCAGAGGAGACATTTCAGGTGCTGAAGGAGGCTGAGGACATTAATTTGCTCCTGCTGTGTAGAACCATGTGCAGAGGAGACATTTCAGGTGCTGAAGGAGGCTGAGGACATTAATTTGCTCCTGCTGTCTATTGACAGGTGCAGAGGAGACATTTCAGGTGCTGAAGGAGGCTGAGGACATTAATTTGCTCCTGCTGTCTATTGACAGGTGCAGAGGAGACATTTCAGGTGCTGAAGGAGGCTGAGGACATTAATTTGCTCCTGCTGTGTAGAACCATGTGCAGAGGAGACATTTCAGGTGCTGAAGGAGGCTGAGGACATTAATTTGCTCCTGCTGTCTATTGACAGGTGCAGAGGAGACATTTCAGGTGCTGAAGGAGGCTGAGGACATTAATTTGCTCCTGCTGTCTATTGACAGGTGCAGAGGAGACATTTCAGGTGCTGAAGGAGGCTGAGGACATTAATTTGCTCCTGCTGTGTAGAACCATGTGCAGAGGAGACATTTCAGGTGCTGAAGGAGGCTGAGGACATTAATTTGCTCCTGCTGTGTAGAACCATGTGCAGAGGAGACATTTCAGGTGCTGAAGGAGGCTGAGGACATTAATGTGCTCCTGCTGTGTAGAACCATGTGCAGAGGAGACATTTCAGGTGCTGAAGGAGGCTGAGGACATTAATTTGCTCCTGCTGTCTATTGACAGGTGCAGAGGAGACATTTCAGGTGCTGAAGGAGGCTGAGGACATTAATTTGCTCCTGCTGTGTAGAACCATGTGCAGAGGAGACATTTCAGGTGCTGAAGGAGGCTGAGGACATTAATTTGCTCCTGCTGTCTATTGACAGGTGCAGAGGAGACATTTCAGGTGCCGAAGGAGGCTGAGGACATTAATTTGCTCCTGCTGTGTAGAACCATGTGCAGAGGAGACATTTCAGGTGCTGAAGGAGGCTGAGGACATTAATTGCTCCTGCTGTGTAGAACCATGTGCAGAGGAGACATTTCAGGTGCTGAAGGAGGCTGAGGACATTAATTTGCTCCTGCTGTGTAGAACCATGTGCAGAGGAGACATTTCAGGTGCTGAAGGAGGCTGAGGACATTAATTGCTCCTGCTGTGTAGAACCATGTGCAGAGGAGACATTTCAGGTGCTGAAGGAGGCTGAGGACATTAATTTGCTCCTGCTGTCTAACAGGTGCAGAGGAGACATTTCAGGTGCTGAAGGAGGCTGAGGACATTAATTTGCTCCTGCTGTCTATTGACAGGTGCAGAGGAGACATTTCAGGTGCTGAAGGAGGCTGAGGACATTAATGTGCTCCTGCTGTGTAGAACCATGTGCAGAGGAGACATTTCAGGTGCTGAAGGAGGCTGAGGACATTAATGTGCTCCTGCTGTCTATTGACAGGTGCAGAGGAGACATTTCAGGTGCTGAAGGAGGCTGAGGACATTAATTTGCTCCTGCTGTGTAGAACCATGTGCAGAGGAGACATTTCAGGTGCTGAAGGAGGCTGAGGACATTAATGTGCTCCTGCTGTGTAGAACCATGTGCAGAGGAGACATTTCAGGTGCTGAAGGAGGCTGAGGACATTAATTTGCTCCTGCTGTGTAGAACCATGTGCAGAGGAGACATTTCAGGTGCTGAAGGAGGCTGAGGACATTAATTTGCTCCTGCTGTCTATTGACAGGTGCAGAGGAGACATTTCAGGTGCTGAAGGAGGCTGAGGACATTAATGTGCTCCTGCTGTGTAGAACCATGTGCAGAGGAGACATTTCAGGTGCTGAAGGAGGCTGAGGACATTAATTTGCTCCTGCTGTCTATTGACAGGTGCAGAGGAGACATTTCAGGTGCTGAAGGAGGCTGAGGACATTAATTTGCTCCTGCTGTGTAGAACCATGTGCAGAGGAGACATTTCAGGTGCTGAAGGAGGCTGAGGACATTAATTTGCTCCTGCTGTCTATTGACAGGTGCAGAGGAGACATTTCAGGTGCTGAAGGAGGCTGAGGACATTAATTTGCTCCTGCTGTCTATTGACAGGTGCAGAGGAGACATTTCAGGTGCTGAAGGAGGCTGAGGACATTAATGTGCTCCTGCTGTGTAGAACCATGTGCAGAGGAGACATTTCAGGTGCTGAAGGAGGCTGAGGACATTAATTTGCTCCTGCTGTGTAGAACCATGTGCAGAGGAGACATTTCAGGTGCTGAAGGAGGCTGAGGACATTAATTTGCTCCTGCTGTCTATTGACAGGTGCAGAGGAGACATTTCAGGTGCTGAAGGAGGCTGAGGACATTTGTGCTCCTGCTGTGTAGAACCATGTGCAGAGGAGACATTTCAGGTGCTGAAGGAGGCTGAGGACATTAATTGCTCCTGCTGTGTAGAACCATGTGCAGAGGAGACATTTCAGGTGCTGAAGGAGGCTGAGGACATTAATTTGCTCCTGCTGTCTATTGACAGGTGCAGAGGAGACATTTCAGGTGCTGAAGGAGGCTGAGGACATTAATGTGCTCCTGCTGTGTAGAACCATGTGCAGAGGAGACATTTCAGGTGCTGAAGGAGGCTGAGGACATTAATTGCTCCTGCTGTGTAGAACCATGTGCAGAGGAGACATTTCAGGTGCTGAAGGAGGCTGAGGACATTAATTTGCTCCTGCTGTGTAGAACCATGTGCAGAGGAGACATTTCAGGTGCTGAAGGAGGCTGAGGACATTAATTTGCTCCTGCTGTCTATTAACAGGTGCAGAGGAGACATTTCAGGTGCTGAAGGAGGCTGAGGACATTAATTTGCTCCTGCTGTCTATTGACAGGTGCAGAGGAGACATTTCAGGTGCCGAAGGAGGCTGAGGACATTAATGTGCTCCTGCTGTGTAGAACCATGTGCAGAGGAGACATTTCAGGTGCTGAAGGAGGCTGAGGACATTAATTTGCTCCTGCTGTGTAGAACCATGTGCAGAGGAGACATTTCAGGTGCTGAAGGAGGCTGAGGACATTAATTTGCTCCTGCTGTCTATTGACAGGTGCAGAGGAGACATTTCAGGTGCTGAAGGAGGCTGAGGACATTAATGTGCTCCTGCTGTGTAGAACCATGTGCAGAGGAGACATTTCAGGTGCTGAAGGAGGCTGAGGACATTAATTGCTCCTGCTGTGTAGAACCATGTGCAGAGGAGACATTTCAGGTGCTGAAGGAGGCTGAGGACATTAATTTGCTCCTGCTGTCTATTGACAGGTGCAGAGGAGACATTTCAGGTGCTGAAGGAGGCTGAGGACATTAATGTGCTCCTGCTGTGTAGAACCATGTGCAGAGGAGACATTTCAGGTGCTGAAGGAGGCTGAGGACATTAATTGCTCCTGCTGTGTAGAACCATGTGCAGAGGAGACATTTCAGGTGCTGAAGGAGGCTGAGGACATTAATTTGCTCCTGCTGTGTAGAACCATGTGCAGAGGAGACATTTCAGGTGCTGAAGGAGGCTGAGGACATTAATTTGCTCCTGCTGTCTATTAACAGGTGCAGAGGAGACATTTCAGGTGCTGAAGGAGGCTGAGGACATTAATTTGCTCCTGCTGTCTATTGACAGGTGCAGAGGAGACATTTCAGGTGCTGAAGGAGGCTGAGGACATTAATGTGCTCCTGCTGTGTAGAACCATGTGCAGAGGAGACATTTCAGGTGCTGAAGGAGGCTGAGGACATTAATTGCTCCTGCTGTGTAGAACCATGTGCAGAGGAGACATTTCAGGTGCTGAAGGAGGCTGAGGACATTAATTTGCTCCTGCTGTCTATTGACAGGTGCAGAGGAGACATTTCAGGTGCTGAAGGAGGCTGAGGACATTAATTTGCTCCTGCTGTCATTGACAGGTGCAGAGGAGACATTTCAGGTGCTGAAGGAGGCTGAGGACATTAATGTGCTCCTGCTGTGTAGAACCATGTGCAGAGGAGACATTTCAGGTGCTGAAGGAGGCTGAGGACATTAATTTGCTCCTGCTGTCTATTGACAGGTGCAGAGGAGACATTTCAGGTGCGAAGGAGGCTGAGGACATTAATGTGCTCCTGCTGTGTAGAACCATGTGCAGAGGAGACATTTCAGGTGCTGAAGGAGGCTGAGGACATTAATTTGCTCCTGCTGTCTATTGACAGGTGCAGAGGAGACATTTCAGGTGCTGAAGGAGGCTGAGGACATTAATTTGCTCCTGCTGTCTAGAACCATGTGCAGAGGAGACATTTCAGGTGCTGAAGGAGGCTGAGGACATTAATTGCTCCTGCTGTGTAGAACCATGTGCAGAGGAGACATTTCAGGTGCTGAAGGAGGCTGAGGACATTAATTTGCTCCTGCTGTCTATTGACAGGTGCAGAGGAGACATTTCAGGTGCTGAAGGAGGCTGAGGACATTAATTTGCTCCTGCTGTGTAGAACCATGTGCAGAGGAGACATTTCAGGTGCTGAAGGAGGCTGAGGACATTAATTGCTCCTGCTGTGTAGAACCATGTGCAGAGGAGACATTTCAGGTGCTGAAGGAGGCTGAGGACATTAATGCTCCTGCTGTAGAACCATGTGCAGAGGAGACATTTCAGGTGCTGAAGGAGGCTGAGGACATTAATTTGCTCCTGCTGTCTATTGACAGGTGCAGAGGAGACATTTCAGGTGCTGAAGGAGGCTGAGGACATTAATTTGCTCCTGCTGTGTAGAACCATGTGCAGAGGAGACATTTCAGGTGCTGAAGGAGGCTGAGGACATTAATGTGCTCCTGCTGTCTATTGACAGGTGCAGAGGAGACATTTCAGGTGCTGAAGGAGGCTGAGGACATTAATTTGCTCCTGCTGTCTATTGACAGGTGCAGAGGAGACATTTCAGGTGCTGAAGGAGGCTGAGGACATTAATTTGCTCCTGCTGTGTAGAACCATGTGCAGAGGAGACATTTCAGGTGCTGAAGGAGGCTGAGGACATTAATGCTCCTGCTGTCTATTGACAGGTGCAGAGGAGACATTTCAGGTGCTGAAGGAGGCTGAGGACATTAATTTGCTCCTGCTGTCTATTGACAGGTGCAGAGGAGACATTTCAGGTGCTGAAGGAGGCTGAGGACATTAATTTGCTCCTGCTGTCTATTGACAGGTGCAGAGGAGACATTTCAGGTGCTGAAGGAGGCTGAGGACATTAATTTGCTCCTGCTGTGTAGAACCATGTGCAGAGGAGACATTTCAGGTGCTGAAGGAGGCTGAGGACATTAATTTGCTCCTGCTGTCTATTGACAGGTGCAGAGGAGACATTTCAGGTGCTGAAGGAGGCTGAGGACATTAATTTGCTCCTGCTGTCTATTGACAGGTGCAGAGGAGACATTTCAGGTGCTGAAGGAGGCTGAGGACATTAATGCTCCTGCTGTGTAGAACCATGTGCAGAGGAGACATTTCAGGTGCTGAAGGAGGCTGAGGACATTAATTTGCTCCTGCTGTGTAGAACCATGTGCAGAGGAGACATTTCAGGTGCTGAAGGAGGCTGAGGACATTAATGTGCTCCTGCTGTGTAGAACCATGTGCAGAGGAGACATTTCAGGTGCTGAAGGAGGCTGAGGACATTAATTTGCTCCTGCTGTCTATTGACAGGTGCAGAGGAGACATTTCAGGTGCTGAAGGAGGCTGAGGACATTAATGTGCTCCTGCTGTGTAGAACCATGTGCAGAGGAGACATTTCAGGTGCTGAAGGAGGCTGAGGACATTAATTTGCTCCTGCTGTCTATTGACAGGTGCAGAGGAGACATTTCAGGTGCTGAAGGAGGCTGAGGACATTAATTTGCTCCTGCTGTGTAGAACCATGTGCAGAGGAGACATTTCAGGTGCTGAAGGAGGCTGAGGACATTAATTGCTCCTGCTGTGTAGAACCATGTGCAGAGGAGACATTTCAGGTGCTGAAGGAGGCTGAGGACATTAATTTGCTCCTGCTGTGTAGAACCATGTGCAGAGGAGACATTTCAGGTGCTGAAGGAGGCTGAGGACATTAATTGCTCCTGCTGTGTAGAACCATGTGCAGAGGAGACATTTCAGGTGCTGAAGGAGGCTGAGGACATTAATTTGCTCCTGCTGTCTATTAACAGGTGCAGAGGAGACATTTCAGGTGCTGAAGGAGGCTGAGGACATTAATTTGCTCCTGCTGTCTATTGACAGGTGCAGAGGAGACATTTCAGGTGCTGAAGGAGGCTGAGGACATTAATGTGCTCCTGCTGTGTAGAACCATGTGCAGAGGAGACATTTCAGGTGCTGAAGGAGGCTGAGGACATTAATTTGCTCCTGCTGTCTATTGACAGGTGCAGAGGAGACATTTCAGGTGCTGAAGGAGGCTGAGGACATTAATTTGCTCCTGCTGTGTAGAACCATGTGCAGAGGAGACATTTCAGGTGCTGAAGGAGGCTGAGGACATTAATTTGCTCCTGCTGTGTAGAACATGTGCAGAGGAGACATTTCAGGTGCTGAAGGAGGCTGAGGACATTAATGTGCTCCTGCTGTGTAGAACCATGTGCAGAGGAGACATTTCAGGTGCTGAAGGAGGCTGAGGACATTAATTTGCTCCTGCTGTCTATTGACAGGTGCAGAGGAGACATTTCAGGTGCTGAAGGAGGCTGAGGACATTAATTTGCTCCTGCTGTGTAGAACCATGTGCAGAGGAGACATTTCAGGTGCTGAAGGAGGCTGAGGACATTAATTTGCTCCTGCTGTCTATTGACAGGTGCAGAGGAGACATTTCAGGTGCTGAAGGAGGCTGAGGACATTAATTTGCTCCTGCTGTGTAGAACCATGTGCAGAGGAGACATTTCAGGTGCTGAAGGAGGCTGAGGACATTAATTTGCTCCTGCTGTCTATTGACAGGTGCAGAGGAGACATTTCAGGTGCTGAAGGAGGCTGAGGACATTAATTTGCTCCTGCTGTCTATTGACAGGTGCAGAGGAGACATTTCAGGTGCTGAAGGAGGCTGAGGACATTAATGTGCTCCTGCTGTGTAGAACCATGTGCAGAGGAGACATTTCAGGTGCTGAAGGAGGCTGAGGACATTAATTTGCTCCTGCTGTGTAGAACCATGTGCAGAGGAGACATTTCAGGTGCTGAAGGAGGCTGAGGACATTAATTTGCTCCTGCTGTCTATTGACAGGTGCAGAGGAGACATTTCAGGTGCTGAAGGAGGCTGAGGACATTAATGTGCTCCTGCTGTGTAGAACCATGTGCAGAGGAGACATTTCAGGTGCTGAAGGAGGCTGAGGACATTAATTGCTCCTGCTGTGTAGAACCATGTGCAGAGGAGACATTTCAGGTGCTGAAGGAGGCTGAGGACATTAATTTGCTCCTGCTGTCTATTGACAGGTGCAGAGGAGACATTTCAGGTGCTGAAGGAGGCTGAGGACATTAATGTGCTCCTGCTGTGTAGAACCATGTGCAGAGGAGACATTTCAGGTGCTGAAGGAGGCTGAGGACATTAATTGCTCCTGCTGTGTAGAACCATGTGCAGAGGAGACATTTCAGGTGCTGAAGGAGGCTGAGGACATTAATTTGCTCCTGCTGTGTAGAACCATGTGCAGAGGAGACATTTCAGGTGCTGAAGGAGGCTGAGGACATTAATTTGCTCCTGCTGTCTATTGACAGGTGCAGAGGAGACATTTCAGGTGCTGAAGGAGGCTGAGGACATTAATTTGCTCCTGCTGTCTATTGACAGGTGCAGAGGAGACATTTCAGGTGCTGAAGGAGGCTGAGGACATTAATTTGCTCCTGCTGTGTAGAACCATGTGCAGAGGAGACATTTCAGGTGCTGAAGGAGGCTGAGGACATTAATTTGCTCCTGCTGTGTAGAACCATGTGCAGAGGAGACATTTCAGGTGCTGAAGGAGGCTGAGGACATTAATTTGCTCCTGCTGTCTATTGACAGGTGCAGAGGAGACATTTCAGGTGCTGAAGGAGGCTGAGGACATTAATTTGCTCCTGCTGTGTAGAACCATGTGCAGAGGAGACATTTCAGGTGCTGAAGGAGGCTGAGGACATTAATTGCTCCTGCTGTGTAGAACCATGTGCAGAGGAGACATTTCAGGTGCTGAAGGAGGCTGAGGACATTAATTTGCTCCTGCTGTCTATTGACAGGTGCAGAGGAGACATTTCAGGTGCTGAAGGAGGCTGAGGACATTAATGTGCTCCTGCTGTGTAGAACCATGTGCAGAGGAGACATTTCAGGTGCTGAAGGAGGCTGAGGACATTAATTGCTCCTGCTGTGTAGAACCATGTGCAGAGGAGACATTTCAGGTGCTGAAGGAGGCTGAGGACATTAATTTGCTCCTGCTGTGTAGAACCATGTGCAGAGGAGACATTTCAGGTGCTGAAGGAGGCTGAGGACATTAATTTGCTCCTGCTGTCTTTAACAGGTGCAGAGGAGACATTTCAGGTGCTGAAGGAGGCTGAGGACATTAATTTGCTCCTGCTGTCTATTGACAGGTGCAGAGGAGACATTTCAGGTGCTGAAGGAGGCTGAGGACATTAATGTGCTCCTGCTGTGTAGAACCATGTGCAGAGGAGACATTTCAGGTGCTGAAGGAGGCTGAGGACATTAATTTGCTCCTGCTGTGTAGAACCATGTGCAGAGGAGACATTTCAGGTGCTGAAGGAGGCTGAGGACATTAATTTGCTCCTGCTGTCTATTGACAGGTGCAGAGGAGACATTTCAGGTGCTGAAGGAGGCTGAGGACATTAATGTGCTCCTGCTGTGTAGAACCATGTGCAGAGGAGACATTTCAGGTGCTGAAGGAGGCTGAGGACATTAATTTGCTCCTGCTGTCTATTGACAGGTGCAGAGGAGACATTTCAGGTGCTGAAGGAGGCTGAGGACATTAATTTGCTCCTGCTGTGTAGAACCATGTGCAGAGGAGACATTTCAGGTGCTGAAGGAGGCTGAGGACATTAATTTGCTCCTGCTGTCTATTGACAGGTGCAGAGGAGACATTTCAGGTGCTGAAGGAGGCTGAGGACATTAATTTGCTCCTGCTGTCTATTGACAGGTGCAGAGGAGACATTTCAGGTGCTGAAGGAGGCTGAGGACATTAATGTGCTCCTGCTGTGTAGAACCATGTGCAGAGGAGACATTTCAGGTGCTGAAGGAGGCTGAGGACATTAATTTGCTCCTGCTGTGTAGAACCATGTGCAGAGGAGACATTTCAGGTGCTGAAGGAGGCTGAGGACATTAATTTGCTCCTGCTGTCTATTGACAGGTGCAGAGGAGACATTTCAGGTGCTGAAGGAGGCTGAGGACATTAATGTGCTCCTGCTGTGTAGAACCATGTGCAGAGGAGACATTTCAGGTGCTGAAGGAGGCTGAGGACATTAATTGCTCCTGCTGTGTAGAACCATGTGCAGAGGAGACATTTCAGGTGCTGAAGGAGGCTGAGGACATTAATTTGCTCCTGCTGTCTATTGACAGGTGCAGAGGAGACATTTCAGGTGCTGAAGGAGGCTGAGGACATTAATGTGCTCCTGCTGTGTAGAACCATGTGCAGAGGAGACATTTCAGGTGCTGAAGGAGGCTGAGGACATTAATTGCTCCTGCTGTGTAGAACCATGTGCAGAGGAGACATTTCAGGTGCTGAAGGAGGCTGAGGACATTAATTTGCTCCTGCTGTGTAGAACCATGTGCAGAGGAGACATTTCAGGTGCTGAAGGAGGCTGAGGACATTAATTTGCTCCTGCTGTCTTTTAACAGGTGCAGAGGAGACATTTCAGGTGCCGAAGGAGGCTGAGGACATTAATTTGCTCCTGCTGTCTATTGACAGGTGCAGAGGAGACATTTCAGGTGCTGAAGGAGGCTGAGGACATTAATTTGCTCCTGCTGTGTAGAACCATGTGCAGAGGAGACATTTCAGGTGCTGAAGGAGGCTGAGGACATTAATTTGCTCCTGCTGTGTAGAACCATGTGCAGAGGAGACATTTCAGGTGCTGAAGGAGGCTGAGGACATTAATTTGCTCCTGCTGTCTATTGACAGGTGCAGAGGAGACATTTCAGGTGCTGAAGGAGGCTGAGGACATTAATGTGCTCCTGCTGTGTAGAACCATGTGCAGAGGAGACATTTCAGGTGCTGAAGGAGGCTGAGGACATTAATTGCTCCTGCTGTGTAGAACCATGTGCAGAGGAGACATTTCAGGTGCTGAAGGAGGCTGAGGACATTAATTTGCTCCTGCTGTCTATTGACAGGTGCAGAGGAGACATTTCAGGTGCCGAAGGAGGCTGAGGACATTAATGTGCTCCTGCTGTGTAGAACCATGTGCAGAGGAGACATTTCAGGTGCTGAAGGAGGCTGAGGACATTAATTGCTCCTGCTGTGTAGAACCATGTGCAGAGGAGACATTTCAGGTGCTGAAGGAGGCTGAGGACATTAATTTGCTCCTGCTGTGTAGAACCATGTGCAGAGGAGACATTTCAGGTGCTGAAGGAGGCTGAGGACATTAATTTGCTCCTGCTGTCTTTTAACAGGTGCAGAGGAGACATTTCAGGTGCTGAAGGAGGCTGAGGACATTAATTTGCTCCTGCTGTCTATTGACAGGTGCAGAGGAGACATTTCAGGTGCTGAAGGAGGCTGAGGACATTAATTTGCTCCTGCTGTGTAGAACCATGTGCAGAGGAGACATTTCAGGTGCTGAAGGAGGCTGAGGACATTAATTGCTCCTGCTGTGTAGAACCATGTGCAGAGGAGACATTTCAGGTGCTGAAGGAGGCTGAGGACATTAATTTGCTCCTGCTGTCTATTGACAGGTGCAGAGGAGACATTTCAGGTGCTGAAGGAGGCTGAGGACATTAATTTGCTCCTGCTGTCATTTAACAGGTGCAGAGGAGACATTTCAGGTGCTGAAGGAGGCTGAGGACATTAATTTGCTCCTGCTGTGTAGAACCATGTGCAGAGGAGACATTTCAGGTGCTGAAGGAGGCTGAGGACATTAATTTGCTCCTGCTGTCTATTGACAGGTGCAGAGGAGACATTTCAGGTGCTGAAGGAGGCTGAGGACATTAATTTGCTCCTGCTGTGTAGAACCATGTGCAGAGGAGACATTTCAGGTGCTGAAGGAGGCTGAGGACATTAATTTGCTCCTGCTGTCTATTGACAGGTGCAGAGGAGACATTTCAGGTGCTGAAGGAGGCTGAGGACATTAATTTGCTCCTGCTGTGTAGAACCATGTGCAGAGGAGACATTTCAGGTGCTGAAGGAGGCTGAGGACATTAATTGCTCCTGCTGTGTAGAACCATGTGCAGAGGAGACATTTCAGGTGCTGAAGGAGGCTGAGGACATTAATTTGCTCCTGCTGTCTATTGACAGGTGCAGAGGAGACATTTCAGGTGCTGAAGGAGGCTGAGGACATTAATTGCTCCTGCTGTGTAGAACCATGTGCAGAGGAGACATTTCAGGTGCTGAAGGAGGCTGAGGACATTAATTGCTCCTGCTGTGTAGAACCATGTGCAGAGGAGACATTTCAGGTGCTGAAGGAGGCTGAGGACATTAATTTGCTCCTGCTGTCTTTTAACAGGTGCAGAGGAGACATTTCAGGTGCTGAAGGAGGCTGAGGACATTAATTTGCTCCTGCTGTCTATTGACAGGTGCAGAGGAGACATTTCAGGTGCTGAAGGAGGCTGAGGACATTAATTTGCTCCTGCTGTCTATTGACAGGTGCAGAGGAGACATTTCAGGTGCTGAAGGAGGCTGAGGACATTAATGTGCTCCTGCTGTGTAGAACCATGTGCAGAGGAGACATTTCAGGTGCCGAAGGAGGCTGAGGACATTAATTTGCTCCTGCTGTGTAGAACCATGTGCAGAGGAGACATTTCAGGTGCTGAAGGAGGCTGAGGACATTAATTTGCTCCTGCTGTCTATTGACAGGTGCAGAGGAGACATTTCAGGTGCTGAAGGAGGCTGAGGACATTAATGTGCTCCTGCTGTCTATTGACAGGTGCAGAGGAGACATTTCAGGTGCTGAAGGAGGCTGAGGACATTAATTTGCTCCTGCTGTGTAGAACCATGTGCAGAGGAGACATTTCAGGTGCTGAAGGAGGCTGAGGACATTAATTTGCTCCTGCTGTCTATTGACAGGTGCAGAGGAGACATTTCAGGTGCTGAAGGAGGCTGAGGACATTAATTTGCTCCTGCTGTCTATTGACAGGTGCAGAGAGACATTTCAGGTGCTGAAGGAGGCTGAGGACATTAATTTGCTCCTGCTGTCTATTGACAGGTGCAGAGGAGACATTTCAGGTGCTGAAGGAGGCTGAGGACATTAATTTGCTCCTGCTGTCTATTGACAGGTGCAGAGGAGACATTTCAGGTGCTGAAGGAGGCTGAGGACATTAATGTGCTCCTGCTGTGTAGAACCATGTGCAGAGGAGACATTTCAGGTGCTGAAGGAGGCTGAGGACATTAATTTGCTCCTGCTGTCTATTGACAGGTGCAGAGGAGACATTTCAGGTGCTGAAGGAGGCTGAGGACATTAATGTGCTCCTGCTGTCTATTGACAGGTGCAGAGGAGACATTTCAGGTGCCGAAGGAGGCTGAGGACATTAATGTGCTCCTGCTGTGTAGAACCATGTGCAGAGGAGACATTTCAGGTGCTGAAGGAGGCTGAGGACATTAATTTGCTCCTGCTGTGTAGAACCATGTGCAGAGGAGACATTTCAGGTGCTGAAGGAGGCTGAGGACATTAATGTGCTCCTGCTGTGTAGAACCATGTGCAGAGGAGACATTTCAGGTGCTGAAGGAGGCTGAGGACATTAATTTGCTCCTGCTGTCTATTGACAGGTGCAGAGGAGACATTTCAGGTGCGAAGGAGGCTGAGGACATTAATGTGCTCCTGCTGTGTAGAACCATGTGCAGAGGAGACATTTCAGGTGCTGAAGGAGGCTGAGGACATTAATTTGCTCCTGCTGTCTATTGACAGGTGCAGAGGAGACATTTCAGGTGCTGAAGGAGGCTGAGGACATTAATTTGCTCCTGCTGTGTAGAACCATGTGCAGAGGAGACATTTCAGGTGCTGAAGGAGGCTGAGGACATTAATTGCTCCTGCTGTGTAGAACCATGTGCAGAGGAGACATTTCAGGTGCTGAAGGAGGCTGAGGACATTAATTTGCTCCTGCTGTGTAGAACCATGTGCAGAGGAGACATTTCAGGTGCTGAAGGAGGCTGAGGACATTAATTGCTCCTGCTGTGTAGAACCATGTGCAGAGGAGACATTTCAGGTGCTGAAGGAGGCTGAGGACATTAATTTGCTCCTGCTGTCTATTGACAGGTGCAGAGGAGACATTTCAGGTGCTGAAGGAGGCTGAGGACATTAATTGCTCCTGCTGTGTAGAACCATGTGCAGAGGAGACATTTCAGGTGCCGAAGGAGGCTGAGGACATTAATTTGCTCCTGCTGTGTAGAACCATGTGCAGAGGAGACATTTCAGGTGCTGAAGGAGGCTGAGGACATTAATGTGCTCCTGCTGTGTAGAACCATGTGCAGAGGAGACATTTCAGGTGCTGAAGGAGGCTGAGGACATTAATTTGCTCCTGCTGTCTATTGACAGGTGCAGAGGAGACATTTCAGGTGCTGAAGGAGGCTGAGGACATTAATTTGCTCCTGCTGTGTAGAACCATGTGCAGAGGAGACATTTCAGGTGCTGAAGGAGGCTGAGGACATTAATGTGCTCCTGCTGTCTATTGACAGGTGCAGAGGAGACATTTCAGGTGCTGAAGGAGGCTGAGGACATTAATTTGCTCCTGCTGTCTATTGACAGGTGCAGAGGAGACATTTCAGGTGCTGAAGGAGGCTGAGGACATTAATTTGCTCCTGCTGTGTAGAACCATGTGCAGAGGAGACATTTCAGGTGCTGAAGGAGGCTGAGGACATTAATTTGCTCCTGCTGTCTATTGACAGGTGCAGAGGAGACATTTCAGGTGCTGAAGGAGGCTGAGGACATTAATTTGCTCCTGCTGTCTATTGACAGGTGCAGAGGAGACATTTCAGGTGCTGAAGGAGGCTGAGGACATTAATGTGCTCCTGCTGTGTAGAACCATGTGCAGAGGAGACATTTCAGGTGCTGAAGGAGGCTGAGGACATTAATTTGCTCCTGCTGTGTAGAACCATGTGCAGAGGAGACATTTCAGGTGCTGAAGGAGGCTGAGGACATTAATGTGCTCCTGCTGTGTAGAACCATGTGCAGAGGAGACATTTCAGGTGCTGAAGGAGGCTGAGGACATTAATTTGCTCCTGCTGTCTATTGACAGGTGCAGAGGAGACATTTCAGGTGCCGAAGGAGGCTGAGGACATTAATGCTCCTGCTGTGTAGAACCATGTGCAGAGGAGACATTTCAGGTGCTGAAGGAGGCTGAGGACATTAATTTGCTCCTGCTGTCTATTGACAGGTGCAGAGGAGACATTTCAGGTGCTGAAGGAGGCTGAGGACATTAATTTGCTCCTGCTGTGTAGAACCATGTGCAGAGGAGACATTTCAGGTGCTGAAGGAGGCTGAGGACATTAATTGCTCCTGCTGTGTAGAACCATGTGCAGAGGAGACATTTCAGGTGCTGAAGGAGGCTGAGGACATTAATTTGCTCCTGCTGTGTAGAACCATGTGCAGAGGAGACATTTCAGGTGCTGAAGGAGGCTGAGGACATTAATTGCTCCTGCTGTGTAGAACCATGTGCAGAGGAGACATTTCAGGTGCTGAAGGAGGCTGAGGACATTAATTTGCTCCTGCTGTCTTTTAACAGGTGCAGAGGAGACATTTCAGGTGCTGAAGGAGGCTGAGGACATTAATTTGCTCCTGCTGTCTATTGACAGGTGCAGAGGAGACATTTCAGGTGCTGAAGGAGGCTGAGGACATTAATGTGCTCCTGCTGTGTAGAACCATGTGCAGAGGAGACATTTCAGGTGCTGAAGGAGGCTGAGGACATTAATTTGCTCCTGCTGTCTATTGACAGGTGCAGAGGAGACATTTCAGGTGCCGAAGGAGGCTGAGGACATTAATTTGCTCCTGCTGTGTAGAACCATGTGCAGAGGAGACATTTCAGGTGCTGAAGGAGGCTGAGGACATTAATGTGCTCCTGCTGTGTAGAACTATGTGCAGAGGAGACATTTCAGGTGCTGAAGGAGGCTGAGGACATTAATGTGCTCCTGCTGTGTAGAACCATGTGCAGAGGAGACATTTCAGGTGCTGAAGGAGGCTGAGGACATTAATTTGCTCCTGCTGTCTATTGACAGGTGCAGAGGAGACATTTCAGGTGCTGAAGGAGGCTGAGGACATTAATGTGCTCCTGCTGTGTAGAACCATGTGCAGAGGAGACATTTCAGGTGCTGAAGGAGGCTGAGGACATTAATTTGCTCCTGCTGTCTATTGACAGGTGCAGAGGAGACATTTCAGGTGCTGAAGGAGGCTGAGGACATTAATTTGCTCCTGCTGTGTAGAACCATGTGCAGAGGAGACATTTCAGGTGCTGAAGGAGGCTGAGGACATTAATTTGCTCCTGCTGTCTATTGACAGGTGCAGAGGAGACATTTCAGGTGCCGAAGGAGGCTGAGGACATTAATGTGCTCCTGCTGTGTAGAACCATGTGCAGAGGAGACATTTCAGGTGCTGAAGGAGGCTGAGGACATTAATTTGCTCCTGCTGTGTAGAACCATGTGCAGAGGAGACATTTCAGGTGCTGAAGGAGGCTGAGGACATTAATTTGCTCCTGCTGTCTATTGACAGGTGCAGAGGAGACATTTCAGGTGCTGAAGGAGGCTGAGGACATTAATTGCTCCTGCTGTGTAGAACCATGTGCAGAGGAGACATTTCAGGTGCTGAAGGAGGCTGAGGACATTAATTTGCTCCTGCTGTCTATTGACAGGTGCAGAGGAGACATTTCAGGTGCTGAAGGAGGCTGAGGACATTAATGTGCTCCTGCTGTGTAGAACCATGTGCAGAGGAGACATTTCAGGTGCTGAAGGAGGCTGAGGACATTAATTTGCTCCTGCTGTCTATTGACAGGTGCAGAGGAGACATTTCAGGTGCTGAAGGAGGCTGAGGACATTAATTTGCTCCTGCTGTGTAGAACCATGTGCAGAGGAGACATTTCAGGTGCTGAAGGAGGCTGAGGACATTAATTTGCTCCTGCTGTGTAGAACCATGTGCAGAGGAGACATTTCAGGTGCTGAAGGAGGCTGAGGACATTAATTTGCTCCTGCTGTCTATTGACAGGTGCAGAGGAGACATTTCAGGTGCTGAAGGAGGCTGAGGACATTAATTTGCTCCTGCTGTCTATTGACAGGTGCAGAGGAGACATTTCAGGTGCTGAAGGAGGCTGAGGACATTAATTTGCTCCAGCTGTCAAGAACCATGTGCAGAGGAGACATTTCAGGTGCTGAAGGAGGCTGAGGACATTAATTTGCTCCTTCTGTCTATTAACAGGTGTACATTTAAAGTGAAGGAGGCTGAGGACAAAGCCTCGGTTGGTGTCAATTCACGAGCAGTGGAGACATTTCAGGTGCTGAAGGGTCAGGGGTTGAGGTTGAGGACATACAGTTTCTACTGGTATCAGGAATTAGTTGCAGTGGAGACATTCAGTTGTAGACGGAGGCTGAGGACATTAATTATCTGCTGCTGTCCATAATCAGGTGCACGTTTCTGGTGCAGTGGAGACATATTCAGTTGCTGAAACAGGCTGAGGACATTACGTTTCGACTGCTGGACTGCAGTGGCAGAGGAAATCTTCACTAGGACTAAAATACCAAGTACTACATTTCTTTGGTTTCCCACATTTACTTTACAGTGTCCTGGTTATCAGCACAATTAAATGTTCATGCATTAAATGAAATGTAATGTACTTGTTTTCAGTTGAGCACTGAAGTGTCATCAGTGCCTTTCATCCAAGCCCATGTAACAACCACCTGACTCAAACCACTGGAACCTGTTTGCTTCATCTTAACCAACGTTTAGGTCTTGACTGGTATAAATATGTTGATCCCACAGTGATCGTGGTCACATCTCAACAGTTTGATGACAAGACCTTTCCCTGATTTTCACTATATATTTTTTTCTTCCCTAACCTTTTGCCTAACCTCAAGTAATCCTCAATTTAATCTTTAATTGTTTTTTTCTACTTGTTTCTGTCTCTTTCTATCTCTTGTCACACCCTGTGCTGTGTTACTGCACGGTGACAGAGTTGTCGCACACTGTGCCTGCTCACAGTGTCAACAAGGTCAAGTAATCGTGGCTGTCCCTGCCTTAGGTTGTCCCAGAGTTTTCAGGGGGATCTTACCCGTCATTGGAGAATCAGTCTTCCATACTTGACCCTTTTCTTATGAGTGATATGAGTTTAGTGATATGACTCTATTTTGCCTCAGTTAAACTGAGTTAACTGATCTGTAACTGTAGGACCAGGATGACCATTTCTTGTTTTGTCCTCCTATGTCCTGTCCTGTTATCGCACCGTTACAGCATTGTCTGTTTTGTTTTGCTTCAGTTAGGTTGATTTTCAACCAACCCAACTAACTTCTACGTATCCTGTGCTGTGTTACTGCACAGTGACGGAGTTGTCGCTGTCACTGTGCCTGCTCACGGTGTCGACAAGGTCAAGTAATCGTGGCTGTCCCTGCCTTAGGTTGTCCCAGAGTTTTCAGGGGGATCTTACCCGTCATTGGTGAATCAGTCTTCCATACTTGACCTTCTAATTTTAGAGTCATATCATTGTTTTGTTTTGCCTCAGTTATGCCTTTTTTCAGTTAACATCTATTTGTTTCTCTGTCTTTGTATCTCCCGTCACAACATGTGCTGTGTTACTGCACGTCAACGTTGTTCTGTTTTCTTTTACATCATTTAAGCTAGTTTACATGACATTTACTCACAGGAGTAGTGGGATAGTGCTTCAAAGGTTGCTTATAATATATTCGTTCAACATCTAGCTTAAGGCTGAAGGCTTGTCGCACACTGTGCCTGCTCAGAGTGTGCGACAGGGTCAAGTAATCGTGGCTGTCCCTGTCTTAGGTTGTCCCAGTTTTCAGGGGGATCTTACCCGTCATTGGTGAATCAGCCTTCCATACTTGACCCTTTCTTATGAGGCATAACACTCTATTTTGCTTTGCATCAGTCATTTTACACGAGGTTGGCAAAGATTAGGTTAGCCTTTTATTTACTAAGTCAGGGTTTGGTTAAGTTGCAAAAGCTGTTTGACTATCCAGTCGTTCATTTAATTGGTGGTTGCATAAATATTCCACTCCACTTTACATCTTACATGCAGTCTCAGTTATCCCTCTCCATATGTTTCTAGCTGCTCCCTCTTTAACATGACATGTACTCAACTGCATTTTGTGCGAATCAGAATATTGACAGCATGACAGTGGATAAGTTGCAGCCTACCTCTGTACCTCTGACCTCGTCCTCGCTGAATGGCTCCACTTACAGCAACTCCTGCTCCACCATGTGTTGAGCTTTGAAAGCCGGCCGACATTTGGAGCTTCTTTTTCCTGGTTTGCTCTGTCCATCCTCTCCCCTTTCCCCTCTTTCTTTTAACTCTTCTGTGTCTCTCGTTCATTCTTCTCCTCCCTCTGCTAGCTTTCTGACTCGTTTGTCTCTCTTCTGCCTTTTTCCTCTCCTCACTTGTCTTTTGTTTTACACCTGGACAGCAGACTGTTTCTCCTCCTGACCATCCACCTTCCCTTACCAGTCTATCGTACCGGAGTGGGCCAGCAGAAAGTACCAAGAAGAACTGCTACTTCTGCTGGCCCACTCCTGTACAACAGACCGGTAATTCTTCATCTCCATCATGTTCTCTTCATTCCTCATTCTTTGCTGTTCCTCCTTCATCCTGATCCACTCCTGCAAAGGACTCTGCCTTCTCTTTGTAGTTCTGGACAATGGACACTACCATTTTCATTGTCTCTTCCAGGTCCTTTACTTCCTCCTCATTACCTGGGTTGTGCACCTTGCAGGTGTGTCAGTCCTTGGTTTGGATATCATTGTGTGAGCGCAGTTGCAACTCAAAAGATCTACCTCCTGCTTATTGGGAATGTAACCTGCTAAAGTTATTTAGCTATGAGAGCATGTGTACTCCTCCAACACGATACAGTACAGAGTAAGTGCTAAGTTTCAGTCATATTCAGCAAATTAACGTGAAATAATCTTTCCTTCTCACTGTTTCTTTGAAAGAGCTGAGAAAACACAGAGCAATGACTGCAAAGCTTTCACCTCACATGAAAGTTCCTGTCCTGTAAAGAAGGACGTTGCATGCAGTCCATTTTGCACATGTGCAGCGAGTGAGGCAAAGTTTAAAGACATCATTGTGAGAGTTGCAGTTGCAGATGTGTATCCTGCTTATTGGAAATGTAGTCTGTGAGAGTTATTTAGCTGAGAGACACATGTACCCTTTTCCAACACAATGCAGTTCAGTAAAAGTAACAGATTTCAAAGCAGCTGCAGGGTGGATTTAACTCTCCAAAGGTGATTTGGGAATAAGTTTCAGAGTTAAGTTGTTTCAGAGTAATATTTAACAGATTAACAGGAAATAATCTTCCCTTCTCACTGTTTCTTTGAAAGAGCTGAGAAAACACAGAGCAATGACTGCAAAGCTTTCACCTCACATGAAAGTTCCTGTCCTGTAAAGAAAGACGTTGCTTGCAGTCTATTTTGCACACGTGCAGCGAGTGAGGCAAAGTTTAAAGACAACATTTTGAGAGTGCAGTTGCACCTTAACAGATACACCTCCTTCTTATTTAAAATGTAATCTGTAAAGTTACTTGCCCAAAAGACCGATGCAGGAAAAACACGTGTGCTCCTTCTCCAAGACGATGCCGTTCAGAAAAAGTAGATTGAAGAATCGATTTGTTAAATCAGCTACAGGGCAGTCCTTCCTCTTCGAAGGTCATCCGGGAATGAGTGTTGATCTCTGTCTCTCTCTCTTATATGCAAATATCTTTGGAACACAGAACCATTCTCATTCCAAATGGAACTGTCCAATGGCTTTGATTTCTGAAAGAAAAATTAATATTCAACAAATTAGCGTGAAATAATCTTTCCTTCTCACTGTTTCTTTGAAAGAGCTGAGAAAACACAGAGCAATGACTGCAAAGCTTTCACCTCACATGAAAGTTCCTGTCCTGTAAAGAAAGACGTTGCATGCAGTCCATTTTGCACACATGCAGCGAGTGAGGCAAAGTTTAAAGACATTATTGTGAGAGTGCAGTTGCAGACGCGTCTCCTGCTTATTGGAAATGTAATCTGTGAGAGTTATTTAGCTGAGAGACACATGTAGGGTAGGCGTACCTATTAAGCCCACTTGTGACTTCTGAGTCAATAAAAAAAAAAACTACATCACCATTTTTGCTGGTTCACGGTTCTTCCAATGAAGCTGCTTGTTACATAAATTATACTTTTGATTGTAAGTCAATCAGATTTGTCAATCTTGAGTTATCGAAGCACATGTGTGACATGTGCCTGCTGCTCCCAGAGGAAGTTGCAAAAAAACTTCAGTCATTTTGATGCCCTGAAAAAACAACATTTTTTCCATATTTCTACTCCTGCTTTTGGTAAGCACTCATCTGTTATCAAAATTCAAGAGATTAGTGCTTTAAATAAAACATATGTTAGAATTTTACTAGAATTAGAAATATTTTTTATTTTGAAGTTAAAATATGTGTTTTAGCATGCTAGCCAACAGCCCACATGCTGCATCAATACAGTCACTGCACAACATTGTTCATTGCATTATGACATAAAGCATGATAAGCATGTGTAGTTTACATTTTTGTAGGCAGAATATCCTATGATACTGTTAAATAGATAATACATGTGTATATTTATCTTTATTTATTTTTTAATTAACATTTTTACCAAGTGGGCTTAAAGGGGACACTAGCAAAAAAAAATACTATTTAGGGTGGATGTAAATGAGTATAGCTAATTACTTAAATGCATGATCAATACTTTTCATGTTATGTTAGTGCAGCATATACAGATTCATGTCATGTAGTTGTTTTTTAATGTCATGTGTGTAGAATAAAATATTCTGACTTTTAACCAGAAATTCACTGATGTTCCCTTTAAGCCCACTTGGCTGTTTCAATGGAGATTTTCTCCCTTTTGACTTTTGAACCATTTCCCTGCCTAACTTTGACCTCACCTAATCAATCAGCTTCATAAATCAGATAATTAAATACCCAAATTTAAATATCAGTGATGTTGCATAGGTCAATTCATTCTGGATAGGCCTACATTCTATCCTACCATTAGCATCATTTTCAACCCTTTACTTTTCAGATGAGATGACTAAAACGCGAAAAAAGTACAGCTCATGCCTACGCATGACAGAAGCATGCCGCCTTTACAGGGAGGGAACAATCACAAATCTTTCAGTTCTGGCAAGAACTTATGGAGTCGACAGGAAGTCGTTGAGGCAGAGAGCATTGATGCACACCAGGGACATGAGATCTACCTAGGCCCAGGAGTAGAGCAGGACATTTCAGAGTGCCTTCAGGTAGGGTTATAGTGACTGAAAGGCTAATAACGAGACAACAAGAAAGAGTGGGGTCATGAAAAAGTGATTTTGCCTAATTTGGTGTGTGTGTGTGTGTGTGTGTGTGTGTGTGTGTGTGCAGGACTAATGCTTTGTTATTCTCCATGCCTTCAGGTCCTTTGCCAATTGGGTTGGGGCTTTACCCGGATGGACCTTCTCAATCTCGTTCAAGAGTTTGTGATAGTCAAAAATGGTTTAACCGGTTCATGCCGGACCACCCAGAACTGACCATAAGGAAGTCGGAACAGTTCCCAGATGCAAGGGCAAAGTAACTAATGAACTGTATGTTTTAATGCTTTAATGTTTCACCACAATGGTTTTAATTGTTTCTATGTAAGCTGTATTTTTATGTTTTAAAAATCAATTAAAGTTATTTGTTTAATTGTAAATACTGAAATTGACTTATTTATTATCCTTAAAATATTAGTATTGAACCAGGAAACTGCCTTTCTTTCAGTCTCTAGGTCTTCAGAAATCTAGATAACAACATCTGCACTCTCAACCAGCTGGCTGGACCAGAAATTTTGGCCAATTGTAAATGCCAACAGTACAATGTAGGACAGAGATACAGACAAAATGACAACACATATTGAAAGATGAAGTATTGAAGAGTGATTTCCCTTCTAATTTTGATTTTGTTAATGAATAGTTTTTTGGCTACATTCCAAAGAAGACATGTTGTAAGTTTAGCTTTTTCTGTGTTAACAACCCAGCAAAAGGCTGATCACGCCTATTTCAAATGCCATTTACAGGCCAGAGGAAAGGAGTGGAGACAAAATGAAAATAGCTATTGAGAGCTTAGACATTACATATTTTAATAGAGCAACTTTGGATTGTTAAGATTTTTAAATATATATATTTATATAAATATATATATTTATTTATCAACAAATCATGAAGTGGGCTTATTTGGAACACCCATGGGCTTAATAGGTACATTAAGTACACATTAATCCCATGCCAGACTTTTGACATATTTTGACAAATTAAACAATAAAAACATTAAAAATTGGTATAAATGAATTAGTGACACTTCAAATGAGACATTAGATTATCATTTTAACTCAAATGTTCTCTATTACTTCAATTGGGGCGGTATATATTAAAAATGTCTGAAAAGCAGATTTGGTGGGCTTAATAGGGACACTTACCCTACCCTTTTCCAACACAATGCAGTTCAGTAAAAGTAAAAAGCAGCTGCAGGGTGGATTTAACTCTCCAAAGGTGATTTGGGAATAAGTTTCAGAGTTAAGTTGTTTCAGAGTAATATTCAACAGATTAACATGAAATAATCTTCCCTTCTCACTGTTTCTTTGAAAGAGCTGAGAAAACACAGAGCAATGACCGCAAAGCTTTCACCTCACATGAAAGTTCCTGTCCTGTAAAGAAAGACGTTGCTTGCAGTCTATTTTGCACACGTGCAGCGAGTGAGGCAAAGTTTAAAGACATCATTGTGAGAGTGCAGTTGCAGATGCGTCTCCTGCTTATTTGAAATGTAGTCTGTGAGAGTTATTTAGCTGAGAGACACATGTACCCTTTTCCAACACAATGCAGTTTAGTAAAAGTAACAGATTTTAAAGCAGCTACAGGGTGGATTTAACTCTCCAAAGGTGATTTGGGAATAAGACATCATTGTGAGAGTACAGTTGCACCTTAACCTTAACTTCTTATTTAAAATGTAATCTGGGAAAGTTACTTACCTAAAAGACCGATGCAGGAAAAACACGTGTGCTCCTTCTCCAAGACGATGCCGTTCAGAAAAAGTAGACTGAAGAATCGATTTGTTAAATCAGCTACAGGGCAGTCCTTTCCTCTTCGAAAGTCATCCGGGAATGAGTGTTGATCTCCGTTTCTCTCTCTTATATGCAAATATCTTCGGAACACAGAACCATTCTCACTCCAAATGGAACTCAACTGGAATTCTCAAATAGCTTTAATCTTTCTGGAAGAAAAATTAATATTCAGCAAATTAAATGTATGTAATTAAATGTAGATAAATGTATAACACCTGCTGAACAGATCTAATCTTTATAAATCCCCCTGATAAATGTAAGGTGGGAGTAGTTACCTACATTATTATTAGCCATAACAGCCGTTAGGCCCCTCCATCACACTAACTGACGTTAAAACAAGCTAACGCTATTTATTGATTAGCAAACTGCCTTAGGCTAAAAGTTACTATTGTTCTGCAATAGACAAATCATTTTAAACGACCTTATCTTTACTGTACCTCCGTCTTTATCGTGTTTTTCCTCCTCTTCTTCTTTTTCTTCTTTGTCTGGACACTGACGGAGAGTTTTGGTTATTTTCACATTATTATTGTCAAAAATAACTGACCGTCCCGCCAGAGCGCAGGTACAGTCTACTCAGTCAGAGGAGCTTAGGAAAGTATTATTGTTATTAATATTATTGTTATTATTAAATGTGCAGTTAAATTAATGTGGGCATATTCATATTAAGAAATAATAGCACCAACTAGTTTTAGTGTAAGAATAGTGAAAGTTACATTTGTTTTGTCTTCCCGTTTGTGCCCCATGGACGATTTATTAGCATTAGCATTAGCATTTCCCTTTACTATACCACGGGCCGGCTCTGAGCACGCGCATACATCCATAAACAGTTAACTGACCGTCCGCCAGAGCGCAGGTACAGTCTACTCAGTCAGAGAAGAGGGGGCTTAGGAAAGTATTATTGTTATTAATATTATTGTTATTATTAAATGTGCAGTTAAAATAATGTGGGCATATTCATATTAAGAAATAATAGCACCAACTAGTTTTAGTGTAAGAATAGTGAAAGTTACATTTGTTTTGTCTTCCCCCGTTTGTGCCCCCCCCCCAATGGACGATTTATTAGCATTAGCATTAGCATTTCCCTTTACTTGCCTATACCACGGGCCGGCTCTGAGCACGCGCATACATCCATAAACAGTTAACTGACCGTCCCGCCAGAGCGCAGGTACAGTCTACTCAGTCAGAGGAGAGGGGGGGGGGCTTAGGAAAGTATTATTGTTATTAATATTATTGTTATTATTAAATGTGCAGTTAAATTAATGTGGGCATATTCATATTAAGAAATAATAGCACCAACTAGTTTTAGTGTAAGAATAGTGAAAGTTACATTTGTTTTGTCTTCCCCGTTTGTGCCCCCCCCCCAATGGACGATTTATTAGCATTAGCATTAGCATTTCCCTTTACTTGCCTATACCACGGGCCGGCTCTGAGCACGCGCATACATCCATAAACAGTTAACTGACCGTCCCGCCAGAGCGCAGGTACAGTCTACTCAGTCAGAGGAGAGGGGGGGCTTAGGAAAGTATTATTGTTATTAATATTATTATTATTATTAAATAGGCTTTGCTATGTAGTTAAATTAATGTGGGCTTATTATTTTCATATTAAGAAATAATGGTACCAACTAGTTTTAGTATAATAATAGTAAAAGTTACATTTTTGTTTGTGACACCCCCTGGACTTAAATTGAGATTTTGGACACCTTCTAATTATGATGATTTAACTCATGATGGTCTGTGAGCTTCTGAGAGAGAAAAAATGGCCATACTTGTTGAGAAAGGCTTGATTTTTTAGCTCTTAGCTCCAAATATCAGTGGGATTTAGAGGTTTTCTAATTTTTTCAGCAGAAACTGTCACTTCCAGTTTCACTTCAGCTCTATATTGTGACTGACGAGGGCCAGCATGTGTCCAACTTGATTAGCAGGACAATATCATAGACTGTATAAGTAAAAAATGGACGTAGTGTCTGTGACATCACCTACAGGTTTCTGAAGAGCTGTTGTGAAGCTCAGTGTGGTGGCTCTCGATATTATCATTTTGGCAGACCTGCCTCTGCTCCTGGCTAATCAAAAAATGGGCAAAGATGTGGAGCGTGGGTGGAGGTGGATGAAGCCTAACAGCTCCAACAAGCCACCTGTGATGGCACTCACCTGTTAATCAAAGCAGCCACGCTCCTTAATTCTGCATAATTTTAAGCCTTAATATAATTTGAACAGGTGAGTTCTATAAAAATTTACCCTCAGTACAGTTGTCACGAACGGGGAAATTAGATTTAAATTATTGTTTTGTACCAGGCTGTAAACATGTTTATTTCTGCTGTGAAGTTGGACATTTTAACATGGGGACTTATGGAGACTGACTCACTTCTGGAGCCTTTTGGGTACTTCTGTGTTGGCTGAATTGAATATATTAGGGAGAAAAAAAACATCTATTTCACCCAGAAAGATGAATGAAATCCAGTTTATGCTTTGAGTTGCATAAACATGCAGAAGTTGTAGTGAAAAAATGAAACAATGTCCCAAAATATTCTGCAGATACATTCAGAAAACATTTCCTCATAGAGTTGATAAAGGGTTAATTGGGGTGGCATCACAAAATAATTTTATGGAAACATAAGTTTTGGCTTGTTTTGGTTGAATTATTTCAATCTTTGTGCTGCTTTTGGATGCAGCTGCTCTCGACAGAATCTCACCATGTGCGAGCACAGTGTCACTGTGTTCGAAATGAAAAGTTCTGCAAGTACTGAACCGGACGAAATTATAATTATCTTTCTTATAAAACGTACCCAACAGAGAGTAGTTTTGGTGATTAAGAAGGGAACAAAATTCAAAACAATCTTTTTTTTTCTTTTTTTGCCAAGTTTTGCCAAGATCAACACACTGCTGGATCAATACGAGACAGATTTCAGGCAGAAGTCGACATTTTCATCATTTATTTGTTTTGGAATTTGCAGCTATTGATGTTTATGTAAAGCTGTGTTCAAATCTGAAGTAGAAAATATTATATTCGTGTGTCAGAGAGACTTTGTTTTGTTGTTTTTCCTCTCTGGTGATAAATTTCTATCTGTGTGGCAGCTCACCACCGTTGATGGATCCAGGAGATACTCTGGCTCCTGGCCATCCTAAACTTCTTCATCTGTCAGAGGTGAGGAGGATGGAGGGGGCTCTCTAACTAACTCTTACCCTGCTCGGGAAGGTGGAGGAGGATGGCCGGAAGCAAGACAGATGAAATACCACTGGCGGTTCAAACTGATAAACTTTACCGTTTTTCTGTAAATAGAGACTCTGACAGACAGAAGCAACAAAAGACTGATAAAAGCACCTATTAACAGGTAAACAGGTTCATTGGTAACAGGTGGTAGTATCATGGTCGGGTATGAAAGAGGCGTCCTTGAAAGGCTCAGGCGTTCACAAGAAATTATGAGGCAAATAGTCCAACAGTTTCAGAACAATGTTTGTCATTGATATCATTAAAGGATTCTGAGAATCTGTTGAAAGAGCGTTGAATATCCGTGAGTTTCAACCCGTCAGGCTGCATTAAAATCCCACACCATTGTATAAAGGATATTAGCAAATGAGCTGCATCTACAAATGAAGTTAAGACTCGACCATGCAAAGAGGAAGACAGAGACACACTGCAGACTTCTCTGGGCTCCACGTTTTCAAAGACGTTGTGTCCTTCGGGCTGAAGAGAAAAAAAAGATTGTTACAAGAGCAAAGTTCAAAAGCCAGCATCTGTGATGTATGGGGTGTGTTAGTGCCCTTGGCATGATGGGCAGCTCACCATTAATGAAAGGCATCATACGGGAGCAACACATGCTGCAATCCAGACAACATCTCTTTCACCTTATTTTAGCCGCATGTTACAACAGTGTGTATTAGACTGGCCGGCCTGCAGTTCAGACCTGTCACTGTCCACCGTGGCATGAAATACAATGCTCGAGCCTCTGCTGAGCAAGAATGGGAAAGAATTTCACTTTGAGAACTTCAACAACACCGTCCTCAGTTCGAATGCTCACTGGGTTCTGTTAGAAGAAAAACTGATGTAACACAGGGGTAAACTTGATGCTGACCGACCTCTTTCGTAACATGTTGCAGGCATCAAAATCAGAATGAGTTTATATTTACACAAAACAAAGTTTAACAAGTTTGAACATTAAATATCTTTGTGCTTTATTCACCTGAATGTAGATCGAAAAGGATTTTTAAATCAGTTTTATTTATGTTTTGTCACCTTGTTCTTCTACGACTTTATTACCTGGAAGGAGAATTGGTCGTACCAGCTGTTATATCAATGAACCAATTCATAATATTCACGTAACAGTAGGTCGGTCTGTCTTTCTCTTATCCATCTCTAACAGTAAATCTATCTGCTGCCCATGTGTTCATATAAATTGAGTCAAATCTGTGGGAACATGTAAACATGTTATTTTTAATCAAGACACATCTTTATCCCATTCAATGCAGCTTAGTGAAATCCATTTCCGGCCATTATATCTAATATAATGAGAATTGCTAACAGTGCTGAGTCATTATTTTGGAGGGTACAGTTCCTGTTACTGTTGTTGTGGAGGTGAAGTGGGCAGATTTTCACAGTTGTTAACCTTTTCCTGCAGCCTCTTCACTTTATGATGGTATATGTGGAGCTTTTGGGGGGCTTAGGAACAGTGAACTTTTATTTTTGTACTATAGTCGTTAAACTCACTTTCAGTTGAGGACTGATGTGCTGGTGACATCCATTCAACATCCGTCTTAGTAACTGCAGTAACTCTGGACAAAAACCAAGGCTGGATTATCAACTGGGCAAGACCCCAGAACTAATATGTCACCATGTCTGTCTTTAACACTGTCCTTCCACCTTGATAATATTATATGCACCGATAAAACACAATATGACCTGATATGGTAAGGGCCCAGGGTGGCATCTGTAGCATTAAATACTTAGATGCCAAATGAAAGGAATGTATATTTTTTATGTTGGTTTAAGATTAAATATTTGACATTAAAGATCCAGTGTGTCAGATTTAAGCGGCTCCATTTACACAATATGGCAGAAATGTGATATAATATTCATAATTATGTTTTCATGAGTGTATAATCACCAGAAAATAAGATTCATTATGTTTTTGTTACCTTTGAATCAGACTTTTATATCTACAGATGCAGCGGGGTTCACCATCGTTGTTTCTCCTTTATACTGGGAAGGAGAGGGTGAGGTGAGAGGATTGCAATTAGCAGTTAAACCACTAGATGCAACTAAATACCAGATTAAATACACGATGATCCTCCTTATTTGAACGCATAAAACAAGCCATCAGTGGACATTTTGGTCCCTTACAGGGATATTTTAGTATAATGCAAATTCACTGATCAACATCACAGACATTTTGTCACGATGAACACAAAATGTTTCAGTCAGTGCCTTCACATTCACACTGTAGAGTCTCATTCATGTTCATATTGAGGATATGGTCTCCGTTGACTCAGACGCAGACTCTCTTTACAGGTGTGGTTCACCTGCACAGCCCTGCAGATCAGTCAGTCGCTCATACCTCTGCCGTCAGTGTTTTTTAAATTCAATCGGTTTTCTCAGCTGTCACTTCAGGAGCAAACACCTCTGAGGACATTATCTCAGTTATGAGTCTTTTGATTAAAAGTGGCTGCCAGCAGCTTCAGGTGATGACACAACTGAGAGCAGCATCAGCTCCCCTACGGTCTGCCTGCAGGCTCTCAGCATCAGGTGTGAATGACATTATGATGTTGAGATAAACAGAAAGACAGTACTGTACTGTAGTGTGTCATTTTGGGTTTCTTATTTAGCGTTTCCTGTTTTATTTTGTAATTCTCTCCTCTCCCCGTGTCTGTAACTTTACTTCCTGTTGTTGCTGTTGCGTTTTGATCATCTGTTCCACCTCTGTCTCGTTATCCTGCCTTCATTTGTGTATTTTGTCTGTGTGTTCTCTAGTTTCAGTGTCAGCTCATCTTTGTTCGTCCTGTGTTTTGTTTCCCAGTCTCGTTTCGATGCTTCTTTGTTTTCTTGCCTGTTTGATGAACTTAAGATTTGGCCCGCTCCTTTATGGACTCATTTGCTTCTCTGGTTGTGAACTGAGCGTGTCTAACAATCCATAAGCTTCTGTACATTCACTGTTGTAATTAAACCATTGTTCTGCACCAGTTCTGCCTCTGTAGTCTATGTAGCATTTTGGGTCCTATACCTCGTGTTTCTGGTTACCGTGCTTGAACTGTGACAATACTGAAGGCAGAAAGAGACAGAAAGTAATGAGAGATCCCCTATTGTTACATGAATATTAGGAGCTGGTTTATTGAGTGGCACTCATTCTCCTTGGGCCTAATTACAGGACATGTCTTTCTCCTCTAAGGTTCCCTCATGCTGTCTCATAAAAATGGCCCTGCAGAAGCCAAACAGCTAATTTTGGTTTGAATAAATGACAGATCCGTGTTTACTGACCTATCAGATGAAACGCTTTATTATCCCGCTTCATCCTCGTTAAATAATTGAAAAGAAAACAGTGCAACGCTGTTTTTGTTGTGTTATTTCAGGACTGGTCAAGAGACGTGTCATTTTATAGTCCACAGGCTGTAGATACTTCACCTGTTATTTCAGTGCTGAAGAGCGAAGACATTTCACAGCACCATCTGCTACTGTCCCTGTTATGATGTACTGATGTTGAAGAGCAATATTTCACTCTGATATAGCACCTGAAATGCTCTGCTTTTATCCATATCCCCCCGCCCTTGTGTGTTCCTGTTCTTATTGCTTTACTTTTATCTCTCGCCTTGTTATTTCTTATCTTGTATTGAAGTATGATTGACTGATTTTTCTTCCTCCCTTTTTACGCTCAACTTGTCCATCGAAATTCATGTTTTTCCTGCTGTCAGGTCATTGTTGCGAATAACAATCATACTTACGTATGTGACTTTAGTGTGGTCACACCGAAGGACAAAGTATAGAGAAGAGCAAAAAAAAAAACAAACATCAGGAAAATGTACAAGAGCTGAAATGTTCCATATCTGAGATCGCCATTAAAAAACAAATATTATGAAACTCAGCTGAAATGTGCTGCGAGAAAACAAACATGGGGATAATTTGAGAGACAGACCCAGTACTTGCTGGAGGGATCTGGCCTCAGGATCTCCACGGAGGAACTGGAATGCATTGCTAAACCTGCTGCCACTGTGGCCCAACCCCAGATAAGTGGAAGAAAATGGACAGATGTGTAACAGTCTGTGTAACAGGGATGTAAATACAAGCAGTGCAGACAGTGTGGTTGCACTGGGGCCCATGGGCTAGGGCGGCCTGTAGAGAGAAGAGGCTCTCCAACATTGGGCCCATGCAAGTGATTCAAATTGCCACAGCAACAAGTGACAGCTGAGCTCACTTCATGATGTAAAGCCATAGTTTCTTTTTACATTGAAAGACTAGAATAGCGAAAAGGCCACAGCTGAGACTGTGTCCATGATGATGCTGTATTATTCTACTTGTTAAAAATGTATTGCGTTGAGATTACGCATGCAGTAGACCTAGAATAGCAATGCGCGTGTGACCGTGATTCATACGTCAATGAGCAGCTCCATCAATGGGTTCTTGCGTCTTCCAAATATACCAAAAAGTTTATTTTAGATGTTTTTGATTTTATATTCAGTTGTGTTTTACTCTTGGCTCTCCTTTATATTTATGTTGAGTGTAGCAGAGCACTTAAATAATATAAACTGGTGCATACAAATTCACAGAATGCAGAAAAACACTCAAAATCTCAGCCAAT
Organism: Miichthys miiuy; assembly: GCA_036365135.1. Classification (NCBI taxonomy): domain Eukaryota; kingdom Metazoa; phylum Chordata; class Actinopteri; family Sciaenidae; genus Miichthys; species Miichthys miiuy. Next base: position 28,764,213 of record CM071603.1, read on the forward strand.
GTTTCCACAATGAAGGGAGCGATCCTAATTGGCATGCTTGTTAGCTCAGTCACTAACCTTTTACTCAAGCGGAGTTGAATGATTTTGCAGTGAAAATCTTTAAATAATGGCGTGACCAACCCTCAAGTACAACTTTATTTAAAAGTGAAACATTCTCAGCATTCTTGTGCAGAAGCCTCCTTATCTCAGTTTGTATTCCTATGTTGTCCCATCTGTTTCCCATCAAGACCATCTAAACCAAGACCAAGACAGATACGTAGCCTACAAGGTACACATGTAGCGAATATTCACCAAATCTCCCATGGTCCCATTGGGGGGTGCTCCCCCAAAGAAGATGTTGGACATTGTAAAGTTTAAATGCATCAATCTGCTGCACTTTGAGAACAAAACTGAGAGGCTAGATCTATGAAGAACTTCGTCTTCTTGTAAACTGTGAGATTTCCTTTGATGCATGGTTTGGAATTGGATTTATAAATCCAATCCAATCATGATTTTGGGCCCAAATTTTTTGATCAACAATCGCTGGCAGCTGAATGAGCCCAATTTCAGGTTCATTCTCTACACTACAGGTATCTGAATTAGTTGTGCCTTTACTAAACTTTACACATAATTAGTAATGTCAAAGAAACTTTTCTTAATCTGATTATCATTAGTTAATATTCAGGCATTAATTAGCTCTCTAGTGAGATGGTTCTCGTCAACTATTTTACCATCTTAATTATCTTCTTACTGAATAAAGATAAACCCTGAAGTTTATTATCACCACAGGCAGGTCTCTGTCCTCTTTTTTTCTGTTTCCAGAATAATCTGATAGAATCTGATTAATACAGATAAATTATTCATATTCATTCTGGCAGGGAGATGTCAGAGTTGACAGCTGGATCAGGTAAGCGCCCGTGAAAATGAAAATGTTGGAGCAAAAAGTAGACGTGATTATTACCATCAGTGTCAAGCTCAGATATGAGGGGTGTTGATCGTGTCCTCATGAGTCCTACTCGATGTTCAACGAGCTGTCTGCAGAGTAATTTAGTGTGATTGGAAAAGCATCCCACAGATCAACATTTCACACAGAATGATAAATCAGGAGATGACGGCGTTGAGAGCCAAAACAGGGGCTTTAAAAAATCATTGGAAATGTGTTGTTCATTGTGGTGTGACATGTTGATGTTACAGAAGTATACGCTGTATTTATTATCCTTTAAGACTCTCCCGCATTCGCCATTTAGACTTCCCATTGCCAACTCGGCCTGTTTTGGACTCTCCCTCTTCACCTGTTCCCCAGTAAACTACCCCTCCATCTTTATTCGACTTCGAGACTCTGCCCCTGAGGTTTTTGGTGTATGTTTGGTTTGCTTTGGTTTCTGAATACGATACTGTGTACTACTGTGTTCATAAAGTACATCAAGAACTGTTCTTCCCAACTGTCTGTGTGTTGCATCTGGGTCCACCTCCATCCGTTACAACAGGTTAATTGGTGCCCTGAGATGAACCAGTGACTTGCCTGGGGTGTACCCCACCTCTTGCTCAATGTCAGTTGAGACGGGCTCCTCCAAAGGATAAGCGGTTATGGAAAATGAATGATTGGCTGAATGGTGACGGAGGGTGGGGTCCATGCAAGTTTTCCAAACCCCTTCCCTGACTTGGAATTGTCCAATCCGATCATAACAACAGAAAGCAAAACACAAAAATGTAAGTAATGGATTAAATTGTGTTTGTTTGCCAACATAATCTACTAATGTTAGCTTTATAGGCTAACTAGCTCACTAGCTATATAGCCAGGAGAAAACAATGGTATTTACAGAGTCATGGATAGGGTGGCCACCAGTCCCATACTGAACACACACTATGTTTTCACATGCTTGGAATGACATTAAAAAGAATAAAACTGAAAAAAGTTTCATGAGACATGGTGGGAAACTTTTAAATCAGAACTTGTGGAAGAGAATGACACCCTGAATAAAGTTGTCTGTCACTCAACTTCATCTTTGCAGAGGTTATGGACACTCAATACCTTAAATATATATACCTCCACATACAAGCTCCAGCTCAAGTCCTCCCGAAGAACAGGCTGTCCAGATACAGATCTGAAGACACACCACTAGTGAATCAGTCCTGTCAGTAGGAATGAGTAGGAAGACAATTTGCAGTCTTCTATCTACCCATGGTGAACTGTCTGACTTGATGTGTTTTCCTCACTCTGGAACAGGTTAATATTTATTTCAGTGCATCCGTTCAGGAGAGTTATTCAGACCAGTTTAATTAATTAACTATTATTTTCAGTCATCCACCACAGTGGTCTCTGTGGACCAGGTCTTTTATTATTCATGGGTTCATCAATGTGTTCGTGCTTCTTCTTCCAAATACCAAATAGTTTATTCTGACAGCCCAAACATCTCATGTTTTAATTCATCATATACTTTATTCAACAGCGCTTTTATTGACTCTTTATTTCCTTAAAATCATGTTGCAAGTAGTAGAGGACTTTGAATTGGAAATGAAGTGTTTGTCACTGTAAATCTCATGGACCAAGAACCCCCAGACCTTCCACTTGATTTATGTCCATCAGGCATGGACCCAATGGCAAGATGTCCTTTATTTTTCCCCACATTGAAGGTGGCAACCTTAGTTAGGGTGACAATAATTGCCTCTGTGTTGCTCTTTATGGGCTATAGTTTGACAAACAAATCTGGTAGTCCTCATCCTTAAAGCCTATATGAGTCAGACTGATGCATGTATGTCACTGTCAGATGGCCATTACCCTGGATTATGGACACATCAGTGATATGTAGCCATCAAGAATATATTTAAGGTCCATTTGCAGTTTTAAAATAAGTCAGCTGGTGGCAAAGTTTCTGGCAAACTCGCAGAGTTAACGTATCAGCTGCTGACTCTCATTGACACTAGCATACTGCGGTTGCTTCACAGTAATGATTGGTGAGTCATACCGATCTAGAAATCTTTTATTACCTTTTCTTTATTTTCTTTGGTAATTTCAGGTAGCAAGAACAGACGACAGTACATTAAAGAGGTCATTATGATCGTCTAGTGTTCAAATGGTTGATCTGAGTCATTTCCAGCAAGAGAGCAATTTTAAAAAAAAAAGGTACATGGCATTTCTGAGTGTCCACTCCATCCTCTACATGAAGAGCTGAGTCTCTGATCTGTGTCTTCTCACTGAGGGCCACAACCGACAGAATGGGTCAGCTGAAGAGCAATCTTCCACGTGCAGTTGATGGGCGATGATGGTGGTGTTGTTTTAAACGTTGATGACTGAGTTGGTTGATGGATCCGGGATTTATATGTTATGTGTTCACTCGATGTACACCATTTTATGTGAGCTTGTGTGGTCTTGTTTTGATGTTTTATGCTTCATCTTTCCCAAGGCTCTGTTCTTTGACCTCTTCTGTTCAACATCGACATGCTTCAACCTGTGCAGATTATCTAAAACAACAAAATCTTATATCTTATAAATATGCAGATGACACACAGATTTATAGAACAAATCTGGTATTCCTATTGACAAAATTTCTTTGTACCCAAAGAAGAACGATTAGAGGTCTAGAGCTCAGCGTCAGTCTCTAACATTCAGGACCACAACTCTGACCCAAATTTACATCCACATTGCAAAGTCATGTCACAATTCAAAACACAATTCAAAAACACAATGATTCAAGTAAGAGTGACTTTACTAGTAATGTTTACAAGGTTACAAAATCCAGGCAGACAAACAAGGTCCAAAATATTGGACACTAGACGGCACATGGCACAAAGACAATCTGACAGAGAACTAGTGGATATGGACCGGTATTCAGGTAGGGAGTTAATGAGGGAATGACAAGCAGGTGAGTGATGAGGGCGAGCAGGTGAGATCATTCAATAATCAGAAGACTGGCTGGAGGGAGTGGCTGATCAGAACTTGAACAAATGACAAGCCAGGAATGGATGAATGAAACTGAAGATACCAAAATCACCTCAAGAATATCAGAAAGTTTCAGCAGGTTTTAGAAAAACTCTCATTTGTTTTTCTAAAATGTCAGACTGCTGATTTAGAAACCTGCAGAGTCCTCTCTAACCACACGAGTCTAGTTCTCCAATCCTTACACTGACTGACCTCTTTGCAGATAATTGATTTTAGAACATTACTGTTTTATGAAATGCTGAATGGTTTAAGGCCAAAATAAATGTATGTCCACACCTCTTAGACGGTCTGGGATCACGTCTAAATACTGTCTCCAGAGTCCGAACTAAACCTGAAGAAGCAGTGTTCACTTTTTATTCTCCACAACTCTGTTCTTTTAGATCAGGGTTCTGTTTGCGACCACATTATAAGTTAAACTTTTTTTCTTCATATCTTGTATTGCTCTGAAACTTGTTTATAATCTACTGTTTGATTGTGATGTTTCTTTTCATATTTCAGTTTGTCTCTTTATCTCTTTTCTTAATGCCTTTATGTCTTATGTTAAGCACTTTGAGTTGCTGTGAATGAGATATACTTTGTGTATCTTGAGTTCAGGTTGGTGTGTGACTGCACGACAGATCTGAAGCTGAAAAATGTCCAAAGACATTCAGGGACTTGAAGGAAATCACTCACTGAAGCTGAAGTTAACAAGGCAGATTTTGGAAGAATAAATAAAATAAAGCTTCAAAATCCACTGATTGATTACATGGGCTTCTCTTTTACAGCTTTTTGACCTCTTCGATGAGCAGAAAGTCCATTTTCTCAGGCACATCTAAAAGTGAAATTAAGGGCGAAGCGGATCACCAGCTGCTCGACTGCACAGGCCTTGGCACCCAAGCACCTTTTATCTCTGACTTAACTCACATATTAATCTGAATAAAGTAATGACCAGAATAATTATCACTGACTGCCACTCTAATTTAATGAAGCAGTGCTTTGTAGTGTGGAAATCACTACAAAGCACAGTCTTTCCTCTTTTAAAACCAATTCTGTGGAACATCGATGTGCTTGTGCACGCATGTGGCGAAGGTGTGCGAGAGAGAGAGAGACAATGCTAATGAGATGATGAAGACAGGCTTATCAGGTTATAGTGAGCGGAAGACCAGAATTAGTTTAGAAAGTTTATTGAAACCAAAGGTGATAATGCAACTCAGGGGCAGGATGACATCTTGAAGGAAGGAAGGAAGGAAGGAAGGAAGGTGCAGGTGCTGGGAAGACTCAGCCGGACGTGTTAGGGGGGTGATGGTCAGGATTTCCTCAAGCAAAGGTTGGCCGTTTCATTGTTATCACTAAGGAGACTGAAGAACCTGGCAGAGGCTGAAAGGTTCAGCTGGTCTTTTATTCAGCAGGGGTTGTTTGGATGATGAGCAGCAGGTGGCGAGGTGATAATCAGGTGAGAGGCCACGTCCAGCAACACAACACAACAGAGAGAGACAGACAGGACAAACAGACACACATGGAGGGGAGGGGGAACAGATGGAGGCAAGAAGCCTTCATCATAACACACCAGGTAATCTACCCGCCACTCTGCTATCGACACATGTACAAACACTTTATTTGATCTATTATATAGGAAAAAAAACAAAGTTCACCATGCTCTCAAAAACTGGACATCCTGCACTAAAACCACAGCAACTCAAAGATGGATGCATTCATACAGTAACTAGAAGCAAGCCCCTGGGCGGCAGTCCTCCAGGAGCTCCTGAAGATGGAGGTGCACTGCAATTGATTGGCTGCACATTTATTGTTTGGGAAGTTGCACCAGTAAAGTACAAAATCAGCTCATGTGGATCCTGCATTATTACCACCGTGTTTCCACCGTGCGCGGACGCACTGCGTCACGGTTCGGTTCAGGAGCATTCCTGAAGCGGGCCTCCGCGTCAATTTACACAGAGCACCTCGAGCTGACAGGAAGCCAGACACAGCATAGAGTATCCGGTGGATTTTCAAAATAAAATACCCAGTGCAAACTGCCGGTCGTAAAAACAAAAGCGACCACGTGACATGGACGTGTCCTGTAGGGTTTCGGGGTAAGGTGATACTGAGGTTCTGTGTTACAGAGTTTCATATAAAGGTCACATAAAACCAGAGCAGGTAGAGTCAGTATTTCATTTAGTTATTTTGTTATAGGAAGCAAAGTAAACATAAAAGTTTTGATGTTCGATGAAAACTCCAAACTGAAGAACTGTGAAGGCTTCACCTTCTCTCGACTTCACAGTAAAAGTCATATAAATAATTTCTTGTTCTTTTGAGACATTCTCCTGGCTTTTTCTTTGTGGTTACCTGAGGTGACGTGAAGTCCAGTGAAATGCTTCTTCATTCTCCGGTGAATTCGAGAAGCTTTAAGAGCTCCAGAAATGCTCGATATAGAAACAGCTGGGCGACTGCTGCTGCAACTTTAACACCAGAGGATGTAAGTACAAGAAGTACACAGTCTGCTCAGTTTATTAAACCACAAAGTCGATTTCAAAAGAACTGAATATGAAAACCTAACAGACAAAACACCATAATATGCTTTAAAAATAATATTTTGTTTTTGGTTAGATATTAGCAAATTAGAGACCTGTGACATCCCACAATGCATGCTGGGCTTGCAGGTACTGAAAATGGGTGGGTGGAGATTTAATTTGATTTTGAATTATCAGTAATATTGTTCACGCCACGGCCTGCAAACACACACATACAAAAACCTTTCAGTGCATCGCTAACACACTGCAGCCTCCGAATTAATATTACGAACACAGACCACAACAATCAAAAGGTCACAGGTAATAAATATCTGAATAAATATCAGCAACTTTAATTTTATTTTAATATATTTTTTATGAGTCCGGCGTCATAACGCTGCAGTGTCACGGCTTCATATTTCAACATACACCGAGCCAGCTGGCCCAGATTTAATGGAATTTCCAATTTAAGGCTATTTTTCAGGGCAGTAATGGACGCCGTCAGAGAAATCACAACCTCGTCAGTAAGACGCATTACGCAGCCGAGAGTCAAAGTGAGCCGAAGAGGCTTACCTCTGCATTACCCGCGAGCTCTGGGACTGAAGTGACGCATACAGACGGATGACAAATTAAAGGAAAAGTCTGAATAAATGAGTGGAGAAACAAAGTCAGTGCAGACTCCGTCCACAGGGAACGAGAGGTCACTGGAGGGTTTGATGAGTATGAAAGTGCCGTGGCCTCCACAGCCACCAGGCCTCAACCTATGGGAGGTTTTGGACCGACCATTAAAACACCAAATGAGGTTGTAGAGAGTGATGTTCGTCCTTCTAGCACAGTTCAGAGACCTAAAGAATCAATTCCAAGGTGCATTAAAGCCGTTCTCACAGCTTGTGATGGTACAACACTTTATAAAAACACCTTGTGTTGGTTTTCTCTGTCAATTTGTCGCCTGTCTGTACATCCACCTGAAACCTGCCAAAATGAGCCTCTGCTGTTAATACTTTATTCACACCTTACTGACTGTATTGTGCCTTGCACCTTTGGTTAACTCTACATACGCCAGTTGAAGCTTTCCACCAGTGAAATCCTTCTGTGCAGATTAAATATGAGGAGGAATATTATGAGCAGCAGATACCATCAGAAAGACAGAGTCCCAGTGTTCAGGGCTAAGTATTTTATACAAATTTATACTTCAGGCAAACATTGTACTGACTGCAGATACAAGTGGCTGAAATTAATTTCCCCCTCCGGGTGAGACGGGGTGAGGAGCTCGGACATCCGGGGAGCTCAGGGTAGAGCCGCTGCTCCTTCGTGTCGAAACGAGCAAGCTGAGGTGGTTCGGGCATCTGGTTGTTGATGTCCTCTGGGCACCTCACTTTGGAGGTGTTCCGGATACATCCAACTGGCAGGAGAACCCGGGGCAGACCCAGAACCTGCTGGAGGGACTACATAGCCCATCTAGCTGGGAAAGCCTCAGGATTCCCCAGGAGGAGCTGGAAAGTGTTGCTGGGGAGAAGAAGATGCTAAACGTGCTGCCACCACAACCCAACCCCGGATAACTGGAAGAAAATGGATGGATGATAACTTTAGTTACTTTGAAGATTCAGATTAATGATAAACAATATAAATAAATGATGACATAGTAGGCTAAGATAAGACTTGCGCTTGCACTCTGTAGGTGTGAGTGAGCATCTTCCTGGACTCCTAGAAAAAACATGATGCTGGTCTAATGCTAATCATATTTATTACCTGTAACATCCTGTGTGTTTTTTTTTATTTATCATAGGACAGTTACCTAGTTGGCCTCTGCCATGCGTCGTTCTTGGCTAATAGAAAGCAGTCGTCAGTTCCACCTTTGCTTCGTACCGGTAGTTAGTTTTGTTCTGGTCTCCACCAAATCCTGAGAAAAGTAAGACTTTGTAAGACTTTACTGAAAACTTCTTCCTGTTGTGACTTTTAACGAGATTGATGAGAGCAGTGAAACCAAAACAAAGACTGAAAGATGCTAAAATGCACAACAGTTAGTTAGTCATTTAATTCATTAAATCATAACAAGACTAAAGACATATTTATCATGAAAGAACAGCTCGTGTGTGTGTGCACCTCATTCAGCTACAAACTGGTCTCATGTCTTATGTTGTGGTAGAAAATTACTCAAATTTACATATAAAGTGCCGAGTCACTGTTCAGTCATCTGCTCAATAACTCGAAAGGGGAAACTTTGACGTCAGAGATGGTTCAGACTGTAAAGATTAGAAGACCTTAGGGTGGAAACGCTGTGATGAAAACTGGCTCTGACTAGATTTTGTTGTTTAGGGAAGAAGAAATAAGACAAGAGATTTACACCATGACCTTGTTCTGTGGGTATATCTAGACGAGTGGAATAAATACATTCATTTGAGTTCAACAGAGACTGAGCAGAGAGAGGGAGGCTTTATTCAAGACACAGACAAAAAGAGATTCACTCACAATGGAAGTGCTAAAAGCCTTCTTTTTTTAAATCATATTCAACTAAATTAACTTTTTTTTAAATATATAAAAGGCCTATATGTCAGCGTTTTAATCATTTCTGTGAAGAAAATTAAATGAAATTGTTAATTTTGAAAGGTTAGATTATTATTTCAGAAGAACATCTGACAGGATAACTTCATGGTGAAGATCTGAGAGCCTTCACTCTCTGCTAGAGAGCCTCATCCTGCATTAGAAATGTTAAAACACAAAAGAAAACACTCGATTCGGTGTCAGTTCAGTGAAGTCTGGGATTGTTTGACATTTTAATTAAATATTATTACAGAGAACTGTATAAAAAGTTCATAAAATATCAGGGAAACTCATCTCTGGTGCAAAATTAGACAAATAATCTGCTCATAATTCATCCACATCTCTCATTTGACACAAACTTCCTGAAGTTATCGTGTTCAGTGTTACCTGTACAGTTTATCAACTGTTCTGTTCTGTTATTGTTGTTAATTGAATAATATATGAAATATTTATAAAAGATGTGATTTACTCTAGCGTCATCAGTCTACTTGAAGGTATCCCTAAAGAAAAAAGGTCTGGAACCATTGTGATAGATAAAAGTCTATTTTTATTTAAATTCATCCATTTCCTTCATGCTTATCCAGGGTCCAGTCACGGTGGCAGCAGGCTGAGCATTGCATTGCAGACGTCCCTCTCTGCAGCAGAGCCTCAGGATAACCCAGGAGGAGCTGGAATAATGCATTCCAGCTCCTCCTGGGGCCAGATGGACTGTGCAGTCCCTCCAGCAAGTTCTGGGTCAACTACTGCCAGTTGGACTGGCAAAATATTTATGAGTGCAGTCTTGAGTGATAAATACATTTATGTAATATCACAATAAAACATTATGATGTTTAATCAGCGTATTTCCAGAGAGTTTGCAGGTTTGACATCAGTGTTAGACGAAGTGTTAAAAGTTCAGTGTTAAGGTAAGACAAACTCAGCCATCCCAGCGGCACCATGAATATTTATACCAAGTTTCATATCCGTCTCTCCAGTGACGCGCCGCCATCATCCTGACAAACCCCACCTGAGTGAGAAATTAATTTTTCTTCTTAGACCTAAAAAAACTTTCTGGAGTTTTGACATTTTTATCAGAGTGAATTTCAAAGCTTTACACACACACAAACACACACTAGTCCAGTCCATTTCAGATGAGGCGACTGGTTTGGACTGGGGAGAAAAAAACTGATCTGAACAAGGATTCCTGTTCACTCGGTCACCATGGAAACAAGATGTGGATTTCTATCTATCTATCTTTCTGTCTGCATGTATATATGTTATGTCTGTGTGTGTGTGTGTGTGTGTGTGTGTGTGTGTGTGTGTGTGTGTGTGTGTGTGTGTGTGTGTGTGTGTGTGTGCGATACTCTCTTTCTCTGTATCTGCCAATCACTTTTCGGCACTTCATCCCCAAACTTTACATTTTGATGAATCTGCCCGTCTGTCTGTGACGTCACACACCTGCTGCTTGCTCGCCCTTTACACACTTTATCCAACACCTCTTGTGGAGGTGAGCCGACTTGAGGAGAAGCAGGTGGAGATGTCGTAAAAAACTCCTAGTTTAAGCTTTATTTATCTACTCGTTCTTCCCCCCTGTTGACACTCGCTGAGCCCTGAAGTACGAGATGTAATGCGCGGAAAGAAGTCTCTCTCTGATATGTGGTAATATGCAGAATCAGACATATGAAAATGATTGATATTTACATAACAATAAGTAATTCTGTAACCTGCTCTGTATATGTGTGTGTGTGCAATCTGCCAATTTTATGAAGTCAATTATCGTGGCCCAAGACTAGGGGTGTTGGCATGGAGACCAATTAGCTCTAATTTTTCACACTCAGCTGTCATATCTGTGCAGGAAAATCCCACTTACTCACGTTGTGCCTGTGGGTCCCGAGCTGTCGTATTGAGTTAGTGGAGGAAAAATATCTTTATCTCAAAGACAAATCAGAGAACAAAGCCTCATCCACGATGCCGTCGACGATAGGCTACGACATCTGACTTCTGGACGAAAGAGGAAACTGACTTTGTTGATTTAGCCCCTTTCTGCAAGATGACATCGAGAGGGGGAGGACAATGTGTTGGGTCACGCCGCGTGTCGTTCTGCCTGGCTGTCACGTACCATAATCTCAACAACACTGATTGGATTTTTAATGGAACTTCTTGAAATTCATGAATTTTGAATTCAGTGTCCGGGCAGCTGGAGCCCATTGCAGCATGTATTATATGAGAAGCATGACGCACGTCAGTCCAGCTCAGAGTTATGACTCATAATACTAATGCACACACATTCATGTCTATAGAATATGTTAGGGTTATCAGCTGACTGCAGGAGAAACGTGAAAAATCTCTCACGCTGCAGCAAAAATGTCACTGAACCAATCGATGGTCAGCTGCCGATGGCAGTACTATTCTAATGAACTGAAACTACGTGACAGTTTAACTCAAATAAGACATTCATGCAGGAATAACACAACCCCAGATCTATAAGAGTCAGCAGGGCACAGTGCCACTGGCTGCAACAAAATAGTCCAATTGTACACTGATTGTTCCATTGTTTGGGGAATGATCATCTCACCACCGCGCAGACTTTACATTTCTAAAGACTTCGAGTGTTACTGGCACTGAAGCCTCATCTCCTGACGAGGTAACGTATTATGTGACTGCACTGATTATCGTGCAGTGGATTGTGCTCAGGCTGACATTTGTTTCTAGGAATCTGATATGAAACAGAAAAAAACAGTCATAATATATAAATTCTGCCTGTGTACTCTCAGTCATATTTTCAGTCTCCACCACTTCAGACAGTCTGGAGATGAATACGTGAATACATCTAGAGTGTCTCCTCCTCCTTATTTCTGTCTTTTGATAGGTAGTTTACTCACATTGAGAGTCTGCAGAGGTGTGCGGTTTTCTTCTCTCTCTCATACACAGACATTAACACGTCGATGGCAGTGAGCTACTATGCAAGGTGCTGGTCTATGGAGGGGTGCGGGTGCACGAGGGTGGAATTTTCTATCCTTAGGTTACACGGTACAAATTGTTTGGCTTTGATTGGGAACAGTAGGTGCCGGTCTATCTCAACACTGTGGTGGCCAGGGTCGAAGAGACCTATTGCTGCCTTCCTAGACATAATAGATAGCTTGTCGTTGATGTTCCAATCTTCGTAAACAGACATCTGTGTCTCCAGACTAGAATATGCTGACAATAACACCTGCATGGGTAATTCTCTTTGACTAATTCTGGGCGTGTAGTATTTGTGGTGTTATCTTGGGGTTTAAAATATATCCACCAGCATGAGTTTTGGCAGAATGCGAGACCGACTCTCTCTAATTCTCCTTGGCCAAGAATCAATAAATATTACAGCATAAGACATCAGAGGCTCCTGAACACTTTCTTCTTCTTCCCTCCTGCCCTCACCATTCACCATTGACTTCAGCAATTTCTCCACAACAAAGGGCGCTTTAGCATGTCAGCAGTGGACGACCCACTACACCTCCTGAGCAACTGCCGCAGCAAGCAAGCAATGAAGGCATTGTATTTCATGACTTGGAACATGGTCGTGTTTATTTCACGATTTGACTTCATTCCACGTTGCCCTTTTTCTGTAAAAGCACTTTTTAAAACTCATTATTTCAGGATTATTCTAATGTGTTCCACAGTGTGTTGTTTTTTTTTAGTCATGAAATGAAAATGTCATCTGTTCACCACTTTACTCCAGACTGAATAACTTTAACCTTTGCATCTCTTCAAGCTGCGTTTGTCCTTTGCTCTAATTTATGATTAAATACCTGCAAACTAATTCTGTTCCCATCAGTCTCAGCTGTACTTTGTGTTTAGTACTACTGCCAGGACTATCTTAAAGAAAAAGCTTCTTTTAACAATTGTATTTTAAATATTTACCTAACAGTCCATCTATTGTCTTCGGCTTATCTGGGATTTGGTTGCGGTGACAGCAGATTAAGCAAGATATCCCAGATGTCCCCCTCCTCAGCAATGTTTTCCGGCTCCTCCTGGGGGATGCTGAGGCCAGATGGGGTATGTAATCCCTCCCAGCGAGTACTGGGTCTCCTCTCTGTTGGACGTGCCCAGAAAACCTCTGAAGGAAGGTGCACAGGAGGCATCCTAATCAGATGCTCGAACCACCTCAGCTGGCTACTTTAGACTCAAAGATGCAGTGGCGCTACTCCCTCTGCATGCATAAGCTCCTCACTCTATTTCTAAGCTGAGCCCAGCCACCCTACACAGGAACGTCATTCCACTTGTTTGTATCCACAGCTCATGGCCATAGGTAAGGGTTGGGACATAGATTGACTGGTAAATCAAGAGCTTTGCCTTCTAACTCAGAACAATGCGTGCCGAGATACTTAAACTCCTTTTTTGGGGCGACAGTTCACACCCAATCCAGAGGGAACACCTTGGAGGTGCTGACTCTTTTACCGGCCGCTTCAGACTCGGCTGCAACCCTGACCAGGCTAACAGAACAGCATCATCTGCAAAAAGCAGAGACGCAACTCCCATGACCATCTCCCTGCGACAACCCTGCAAGGGAAAAGAGTTGGTCCACTGTTTCACAGCCAGGACAAAATCTGCGTGGCTCTTCCTGAATCTGCAATTTGGTTTGACACCCTGGGAATAAACTTTCTCAGGGAGGCTGAGTAGTATAATACCCTGGTAAGTGAAGCACACCCTCCAGTCCTCCTTCTTGAAAATAGGAGCCACTCCACCGGTTGGTTCCCAATTTCAACACAGCACTGAAGAGAAGTGTCAAACAAGACAGCCCAACAATGTCCAGAGCCTCCAGTGTCTCAGGGCGAATCTCATCCACATGCGGCACTTTGCTGCCGAGGAGCTTGCTGAATACCTCAGCAACCTGGCTGAGGCTTTTCAAACTATGCTTTCTCCTTAGAGGACGTGTTGGTCGGGTTCAGGAGCTCCTCAGAGTGTTCCAATATCCAATATCCCCAATTTCGGGTCAGCAGTTGAACTTAGCCTGAGTAAATTACATTTTTTAGTTATATTTTTGACTTGTCTAATAACTTTTGATTACATAATGTCAGTTTCGGGCTCCATAGACATCTTCAAACGACTTATTTTGTCTGACCAACAGTGTTAAGTCAGTTAAGTACAGCATTAAAGAGCCGCTAACAAGCTGTAGTTTTCTTCTTACCAGAACTTGCCTGCTCGTTTCATGATATATAACAATATAATGACACTTAGTTATGTTTGAAACACACCGCTTTCAATGTTAAAGAGTAAATCAGGAAGCCAAGCAGCTCACTTTCAGAAGGAGGTCTAAATTACGGACTCAATTTTGGGCATTTTGCTAAAGTGTTTCTTTGCATGCAGGTTTCTTGATTTAAAAAAAAGACACAGCATGCTCCATGATCGGTTTCATTACAAGTAACAAGGAAGTAAATTAACTTTTCAACTGTGAATAAGCTTTGAATAAAAGCTCCCATGCAGGTCGCCTCAAAGACGCTGATTTCTGAAGGAGCCCTCTTACATGCATCGAGGTGGTTGTGGCATATTTCGATGAAAGGAAATGTCACCTCATGTTTGAGTCACCGCTGGGGCTACATTCAAACAGGAAGTGAAAGAAAACTTCCAAGTGAACAGATCGTATCTTTCCATCAGATATCAGACAGAAAAAGTTAAAGTTTACTTGCAGATTTGAGCGACGTGGCCTCGTGCCGTCGGTCCATATTTCGGCCGAGCTGAAGCTGTTTGTTGTGGGGTTTTGTGAGAGTAACCGAAGTGTACCACGAGACACACAATAACAACATAAGTGGAGGCAAGAGAGAGGCGAGAAGAGTTACACCCAAAATGAGAGAAAATAGAAGAGCACTTTTCATATAACAGATCCAACCCCTTCACAAAGCAATGAATTTAAAATGAAGGAGGACACACTCAGGGGACCAAATGTTTCGCCTAAGTGTGGGTCAGAATCCAGAATGGGTGTCACTCATTCTGCTGCTCAGTCGCCTCCTCAATGAAGCAAGAATGTAATTCAACCCACAGCAAGGCAACAAGCTGTATTTGTCCCGTGCATTGGAACAGACAGGTACTATTCAACGAGCTATTCAGAGAGAGAGAGAGCTAAGGCAAGTGCCGAGAGTGAAGATTTCTGACCTTATATAATGGATTTTTAATTAGATGCTGTTAGGCAGGGTAATTATCCCCCCGGCCTCAGCTCTGTTTCCTTAAATAGTACTCACGGTGTTGGGTGGCGGTTTATATGTATGACTCGTTTTTCCCTAACGGGGTCTTTTGCTAAAGAGCTAACAAGGACTTGTGGAGAGGTTTTTTTTGACATTTTCCCGAGCAAGTGAAGGAGGGGCACGGCGAGAAGCGGAAAAACTGCAAATTACGACGATAATTATCATCAGGGCGTTGGAAGGAAAAATGTTGTGCTAATTAAAAGTTTCAGCGCTCAGGCTCCACGGTGGCACACGAGCGTCTGTCATGTGATGTGGCGAGATTGTGTGCGCGAAAAGAGGGAAGTTGTGAGCGCTCGATTTATGATTCATCCGATTTGACAACAAAGTAGTTGGCCATTTTGAGCTTGAATGCACAAGTGAGAGCGTCTTACTTTGAACTATTTCTGCTGCAGGTGGTCTTTTATAGCCGTCTACACACACATGAATCTCACACACACACACACACACAAAGTCTGTTTTGTTTTCTATAAAAGATCAATACCCAGAAAGGCTACAATCCAATTTCACCGTGGATGATCTTTCGCTCTCATGTTTGTGCTCGAAAACCTCGATCAATGGCTCCACGCGTCAGATGGTCTGTTATCGTTTCCCTTCATTCCACACGCGATGCTTCAGCAGCACCTGTTTCCAGGCAGATCACAACACCACGGAGAGGGTTTGGCTGTAATGCTGATTGCATTGAGTGCATTCAACAGTGAAGCTACAAAGCTCTGCAGGAGTTTTTTTTTTAAGTTTGCCTTCCAGTGTTGCAGCTCATCATGAATAATTTATGAGTTGAGTTCTTCTTCGTCTGATGAGTTATTCAACGCTCAGACAGATTGATGCAATTATTGCCATACGTGTTGTTAAAGGAGAGAGAAGAGCAAAGAAACACACAAAATATAAAAATACAAAATACACTTTTCCAGTGTTTTTGTTGAGACATGTTGGAAAAGATCCCATATACATATTATTACAAAATAATGGGTGTTTATCTTCAACTATAACACCCCACACTCTTGTTGTTTCAGGTTTTCCTGCAGGGAAATCGGCCAAATAAGCATTAAGGAATCATTATGCTTCAAAGTGCAAAGTACAAAGTGCTTGCTGGATTGTCGAACAGTGTCAGAGTTAGGGGGGGGGGCTGTGTGTGACAGTTTAGTTTTAATTTACGAGGGGTCTAACAATTTCAATCATTGAAATCAAAAGCAGGATTGGCGATCCTCCTCGTGTTCAAATTTAAGTAATAAACCTAAAAGATAAAACATATTGCCAGCAGTATTGTTGTTTGAGTTGTTGGTGTTCTCCTCACACCCACATCTCATCGGTCAGTTTAATGTCTGCCTCTTTTGCTACACATGCGCACAGATGTTGTATCCGTGACGTCACCCACAGGTCTTTTGAGGAGCTGCAGTGAAGCTCAAAGTGTGACGGTTCTGGATGCCACTATCATGGCAGACCTCCCTCTGCCACCTTCTGGCTAAAAATGGACAAAGACCCGGAGCACAGGTGGAGCTGAATGAAGCCTGGTTGCTCAAACAAGCCACCTGTAACGGCACCCACCTGTCAATCAAAGCGTCCACGCTCTTAATCCTGCATAACTTTAAGCCTTAATATAATCTGAACAGGTGAGTTGTATATAAATTCACCCTCAGTACAGTTGTCATGAACGGGGAAATTAGCTATAGAGACCAAAACTGTTTTTTGTACCAGGCTGTAAACATGTTTATTTCTGCTGTGAAGTTGGACATTTGAACATGGGGACTTATGGAGACTGACTCACTTCTGGAGCCAGCCTCAAGTGGACGACAAGAGGAACTGCAGTTTTTGGCATTAAGACCATGAAAACCATGAAAAACAGCCCCATGAGCGATAGTCAGACCAGTTTAGGCCTCTCTTGAATGTTCTCTAAAACCGTCTAAAAGTTTTGTTAATTAAGTTGTTGAATCGATCGCCGAATTGAACTATTTCTGTTTCGTTTCTATGAGATCAGGAGATATCATGATTAGACAAAATAATTCACTGTTTCACTGCTGTAAATATGAGTCACATTCCTGTCGGGTCGGGTCTGAACTTGTGATCCATGTTCCTCTTTCTGACCTTTCCCATCAGCACATAAAGATTTTTTTCTGGCTGCTGCTCTTGCAGTTTGAGCTCATGTGATTGCAGCCCTGTTGTCTCATGCTGATTACAAAATGCTGATTGTCCAAAGTGTTTATTTGCTGTTTCATTGTCAGTCAGTTTTATTGAAACTTTGTAATGATGAATTATACATAACTTTGTCTGCGTCTTGCAGACAAATCCAATACAGCTCAGAGGAAAATGTTACTAGTTACAGTCTGTCCACAGAAATTCATTTATTTCTGAAATGTTGTTGTTTTGTTTTGTTTTTTTAAGCTCAAAATCAAACTGAAACACAAAGTGTTCCTTCATGGGTTGTGGAAATTTTCCTACTTCTTGAGCTAAGCAAACTGTTGGATTAGCTGGAAAAGTCATCGTCACAAAAGCAACAAGCTGTTTCTCTTACGAGTTTTCAATCTACAATTATACTTTATACAAATATACAATCCTGACTTGTCTGTCATCACCGCTGGCTGATGCACACGCAGCTGAATGGAAATATCAAAAGCATTGCTTTCTGGAAACATTTTTAGAAATGTCGGTTTATGGTGCCAAATTAACCAAAACACAGGATCTGATATGATTTGTCAGATGTGGCTGTAATCAGCTGTGTTTAGTGTCATCTGCTGCTCCTAAACATGACTCAGTCATTTCTTGAGCACAGTATTAAGTCCTACAGCAGCAGATTAATGAAGCACCTGATGCTGCTGCCATGAAATCAGCACCATGTGACGCCCGCTGTAAATCATACGCTGCATTTCCTCATTCAACATCAACATACTGTCGTCTGAAGCATGCTGAGTTAAATGTGTTTAGAAATGGAAGCTCTCTCTCACAATTTGAATTTCTCAACAAGCTTTAATGTTTCTTCTAAATCTGACTTTTCAGGCAGTGTTTGCGTCATTTTACTTGATTAAAAGTCATCAGTGCCACATTATGGACGAGGGAGGAGCTTTCTACTCGTAGACTGTGGGTTATGTACTGTATGACGTCTGTTTGTGGACGGCTAATTCTTGTTATATAAGAACAATATTTGAAACTGTGTTCATTATCTTCAGTTCAGTCATGCTGCAGCGTCTCTGATATGATTATTTCCAAAATTCACTTAGTGCAGCTCAGATAAAGCAGGTCAGGAAACAGTGACACACATTCTGTTAAAATCTTTATTGTCCTTGCATATTCGGGCTTTGTTGCATTTCTATTTGTTCATTTCATGTACTAAAATCCACTCAGTTCTGTCTCCATGCAGTCGTGCACACTGCTAACATGCTGTTAAATATCATCACATTACATGTACGGAGGTGGCTGTATCCAAGGGAGACAGAACCTGTCTGTAATTGTGATCTTTTAATCACTCAGAGGTTGTTGTTTCTTTTTTTTTTTCATAAGGTGAAGGTTTGTTTGTTCACTCAGGGAGACTCCTGGATGTTCTGGTCTGTGATTTGTGGGACGAGGCAGCCACTAGCTGTTCAGTCCTCGTCATTACAAGGCAGCAAAAATCCCAATCGAACAATACTACTTATTCTTGACAACAACTGCAGAGAAATAATAAAACACATGAATAGCTCCTACATTAACTATCCACAGTGATATATACTACAAATATAAAGATAAAAATATTATCTGTGACGACCCCTGCACCTGTCCACTAGGCGTCCCTGTTGCTCTCCTTGTGGTGGGCTTGCAGGTGTTGAATGGAGGTGTCATCAGCTAAATGAGCTGCACCCGGGCCGCCCTGCACCACCCCATGAGGGCCTGCAGCTCTACTCTCTTCTGGCTCTCTGGTTCTGGCTGTGATTTACTACCACCTCTTCATTCTTTTAGCCGGGTGGTGACACATCAAGTTTCAAGTTTCAGGTTTATTTGTCATGTGCATGTGCAGGTTAACACATGCTCTACAGTACAACATCCACATTAAGAGTGCATATATAGTATATATATATATATATTACATATATATATATATATATATATATTACATAGAGTTATATATACACCTTTCAAGTTCACAGATATTCATGTTGGATCACTGAAATAATTGCACAGATTATCCAAAAACATCAGAGATATGTTACACATTTAAATATTCTGCATACTGTGAACTTTTGCAAACTGCCTGTTGAATATTTTGCACTATATATATATATATATGATATGTGATGTCTTTTTATACATATTGTATGTTTTTGTGTGTTGTTATGTTACTCGTAGTTTTGCTTTACATTGTCTCGTCTTTTAAATGTGCTTACATCTTATTTTTGTGGTTCTCTGTTGCTGTTTCTGCTACATAAATAAAGTTATTATCATTCATATGTTTTATTACTTTTATCTTCTTTGTGTAGACGGACAGAAATAGAGAATAAAAACACAGAGCAGCACACGGACAGAGATAAACAGGTGGATTAGGTGCAGCGGCAGGATGATGGCGATAGTACTGATGATACGCATCTCGGGTTTCCATGGTTACTGCTCGTAGTCTCCTCTCAGGACCGGAAGTGTGACGTGTTTCCTGCACGCGGATTCAGACAGCCTCACGTGACGTGACGGTGGCCCCACCGGTCAGCTGATCATAAAAGTCGACAACAAGTCTGAGTGGGTGAAGTGCTCGGTCATTGTTTGTGTGCTCACTTTGAACCTCTCCGTCTGTCACGATGAGGATTTTACTGCTGTCCGTGTTCGCGGCGTTAGCCCTGACCAACGACGCGCTCGTCCGGTAAGAAAACGTTAATAACGTGGAAATATTTGAAGAATAAACACGACTAACGTGAACTCATGCTAACTGAGCTAACTTACGCCGTGTTATCTAACGCTGTGCGACACAAACGGCCGGTGTAGCCGTGAAGGGTGTTCACTAACGGCTGCTCCTTTGTCCGCAGTCTGCACCGGCACCGAGCTCAGCGCAGCTCGGCTGCCCGGACCACAGCGCTTCTCCACGGGCATGACAACAAACCGTCACACCGGTGCTTTATTATGAAGAGACATGAAAGAAAATAACTTTATTAACAAAAAAAAAACACACATGCAAGTCATTTATTCAACTAAAGTTACATTACAATACTTAGTTATGATTAAACATCATGCATATTCATTAAATAAAAGTATTTAAAGTATAAAAATCAAAATATACTTAAAGCATCCATCCAGATATTCATTCTGCAGAGTTATATTTTCATACTGGATCATTGTTAATCATGTATAAATATGTAACCTCTGCTTTAATTTGTTTAATACACTATTTAATGTGTTTTATTCTATAATAAGACATCATGATTTATAAACTGGTCCATAAGTTTATTTCATTTATTTATTTATTTACACACACACACACACAGACAGTAGCTCGGTCTTGGGAGGGTAGCTGGAGAGCTGCCAGTTCACCTCCTGGGCACTGCTGAGATGCCTTTAAGCAAGGACCAAACCCTACATGTGGCCATCCAGCACTGCACCGACTCTGTTTGTGTGTGTGTGTGTGGCTGTGTGGCTGTTTCGGGTTAAATGCATGTAAACATGTGAGTGAAAGAAGAATTTCTATTCTATAAATAAGAGCATAA
The DNA here is from genome assembly GCA_036365135.1 of Miichthys miiuy. Lineage (NCBI taxonomy): Eukaryota > Metazoa > Chordata > Actinopteri > Sciaenidae > Miichthys > Miichthys miiuy. The sequence goes on from CM071603.1 coordinate 28,785,007, forward strand.
ATTATATGAATATGACTTTAAATACAATATAAAGGCCAGAGAATAGCTGTCTCTAGCTGAGACGCCGCTACCGAAGTCTTCATCTGAAGGTAAATATATCTCTAATATTTACCTAGTATGAGTAGAAGTATTAAAATAAAAATAGTGCAGATATCTCAGCTCTGTGTTTAAGTTAATGTGTTTTACAAGCTGGCTGCTTTGGCTGCTTGGAAGTGTTTGCATTGTCACGGCTGTGATAAACTTTCTGTGAGGGCGAGGCTCGCTCACACTCACTGTAGCTGTTTATATGACGTGAAAAACAAAACAAAAACTTTTCTTTGTAATTCATCGTACTCATTGATCATTCCTCAGCCAAGTTGTAACTCGTCCTCGAAGGACAAAGCGTTGAGAAACACGTTCCTCCAGCGTGACTGCCTCCTCTTGGCCTTCAGCGGTGTGCAGTCATGTGACTCGCAATAACTGGAACTGCTTTTATCTTCTGTATGTTTGGTAATGAGAAGTCCACGTAATAACATTTAAATCAGCTAATCGGCGCTTTAAGAGCAGATTAAAGTTAACGCAGACTGTTCCTGTGTTGCCAGTAATCTGCCTGCCAGGTATTTGGTGCGAAACGCTTTTATTTTGAAGCAAGTTCTAACTTTTATTTTGAAAACGTGCATACAGATTTCAATCTTTGCAAACTTATTTAGGTCGTGCGTAAGTATTAAGTGATTTTAAGAGCTCATTTGAGTCTCTGCTAACTTCTCATGTGCTTTTCTTGTTTCTATATTTCATAGACTGAAAGATTTGATGGATTAATCGACATTAAAATGACTGATTATTAGTAGCTGTGCACGTATCATGTCATCATGGAACGAGCTGAAAATGTAGATAAAGCCTCCTCTCGGTCTGCGCTAACTCGCCTGACAGTCTTCCACATCCTGCCTTTAAAAAAAAACACAGGCTAGTAATGTGGCTGCAGAGTGTCCTCGTGTTCAGAGAGCTTTTTTTAGCCACATGTTTGATTCTTGGAAATCTTGTCCGTTCGTTCGTTCACAGGCAGAGAATCTTTCCTGCAGTTAAGTTTTAGTATCGGCAGTGTGGTGTGCTCTTAATTTGAGGGTGTCGGGGGGTGTTGAAGGTCGTTCTGGAGGACGCAGTCTGTGGTGTTACATTAGCGAGAGGAGTCTGTTATTTAGCGTCCTCCTATTGATGTGCACAGGTGCGTTTTGGTCGCAGGCATTGCCGCATCATCATGCACAGTGTTGATAATATTTTGCAACACGCTGCACTGATAAGAAAGCAGTATGTGGGTCACATCTTATCTGCGAGGCCACGGGTTGTCTGTTTTTTACCAAATGACGTCTTCAGACTTGCATTTTTTTTGACACTGTTACGCTCTTTAATCGTTTCATTGCGTCCTCTTCCTCCTCAGCATCCCCCTAAAGAAGTTCCGTTCCATCAGACGCGAGCTGACGGACTCGGGGAAGCGAGCAGAGGAGCTTCTGGCCGACAGACACTCCCTTAAGTACAACTTTGGCTTCCCCTCCAGCAATGGACCCACTCCAGAACTCCTGAAGAACTACCTTGACGTAAGCATCGCTCTCTCTCTCTGAACCGCTGACCCGCGCAGACCTTTAAGTCTTCACTTTCCCTTAATGCCGCGCTCTGAAGCTGACGGGGAGCCACAACAAAGGTCCTCTTGTGTCGCGGCCGCCTCTGCCTTTTTTTTTCTGTAAATCCTCTCTGGCTGAATGGAAAATTCGACTTGCCTGTCAGGATCAGTAAATCCTCTTCAAACACCTTCTGTTCTTTTTTCTTTTTTTTGAGCGCGGTGACTCACTCTGCTGCACGGTAACATCAGCTTTTCACCGATAGAAGAGGTTTACCGCATGACCGCTGACTCAGAGTTGGCACGGGATCCTTTAGCCTCTTGATCCTCGTCAGCTGACACAAAGTTTGTTTGTTTGCTCTCAGTTTTACTCAACATATTAAGCAATCGCTGTTTACCCGTCGGTCAGGATTGGGAAGGAGGTGAAAGAATTTGAGTTGTTCAGACTTTAATACTGATTAAACTCATCTTATAATCGCCTTTCTAGCTGTCGGGCTTCCTTAGGCTGACATTTCTTGGTGTTTTTATATAAAATAAATACCTCAGTGACTTGATATGTCGTGATATGTTGATCAGTATTGAGTCTAACATAAGTACCAGTGAGTAATGAGTCTGCAGCTCAGAAATGCCAAAGATGTTTGAGGTCATCCTCGAACAGTCGCTCCATTATTGAGTTTGTCCAGCAGAGTGCTGACAAGCTTACACTGTAAAATGTTGCACTCATGTATATTAGTCATGATATTAAAATGTTCATGCAAAATAAAAATAAAAAAACGTGTCCATGTCTTTCCAGAGATAATCCACAGACCTCATTAGTCGTGTTGCATATTTGAAAGTAATTCAGCAAAAGAAAGAGAGCAGCAGACAGAGCTGCGTGTTTTCTCATCAACGCCATATCCTGTTCATGCAAACACAACCACCTCGACTGGAAGTGCTTTGCACTAACAAAATAATCTGTATGCAAATGATTCGGTTGTCTCGTTTATTCAAACTATATTGTAAATTTACAGTAGACTCTCTGGGAACCGTTATTGTCGAATATCAGGGACGCTACGACAAGAAATGTTTTTAAATTTGAGATTTCTGCCTCCGGATCAATACGATGGTGCTAAATTTCATGTGTGGGCTCAGAGAGATGGATTAACCGTGCTGGAAGAAGTCAAATGTTTTTATTTCTCTAATTCAGGCAGATCAAACCAAATCAACCACCGCTCACAGACTGAATCAAAAACCGGCTCGCAGCTTTTGAATCTTTCTAAGAAACAGGAAGTCCTGTTGAGGCTTGCACGACTTGACAAAACTTTTTAACCCGACTGTTCGTCTGTCACGTGTGGCAGCGGTTCGCCTCAGCTTCTGCATTTGCAGAGTAATCATTTGTCACATCACGCTGGCTGTGATTTAGAAATTATTTACCGACGTGACTCGGTAACTATTTGACCTGCGGCACAGTAACATTCGCTGACACCGGCAGCTGCACAAGATGGTCTGATGTATTCTCATGGCACCGTCCAGACACTGGTGTTTGTCTGCTGTTGGTACAAACGTCCTTCTTTTGAGGGATTATCTTTAATCTGTGTTCCTGAAAACGTGAGCTCAGCTCCAGGATTGTTTACTGGCAGATCAGAGTCCTGGAAAGAGCATTGAATCTCCAGGTTTTCATCATGTTTACAGTTGGTGTTATTGATAATCATGTTCTTTTCTTCGTTGCTTTGACCAGGCCCAGTATTACGGTGAGATTGGCCTCGGCACGCCTCCTCAGCTCTTCACCGTCGTGTTTGACACGGGCTCCTCCAACCTGTGGGTGCCCTCCGTTCACTGCCAGATCTTAGACATCGCCTGCTGTAAGTCCTGCAGTAGTCACACGTCAGATAACTTAACTATAGTGTGAGATACTGAAGCTTTAAATATAACCTGCTCCCACTCTTCTCCTCCTCCTTTTCACAGTGCTTCACCACAAATATAACTCTGCCAAGTCCAGCACATATGTGAAAAACGGTACCGCGTTTGCCATCCAGTATGGAAGTGGCAGCTTGTCGGGCTTCCTCAGCCAGGACACATGCACAGTAAGTTCATCCTGCACACAGTTAGCGTCGCAGTGAACATTAGTTAGAGACTCTCTAACTTCTGTGAGTTTTTTTTTCCTGTTCCAGATCGGAGACATATCCGTGCAAAATCAGCTTTTCGGAGAAGCCACCAAGCAGCCCGGCGTGGCCTTCATCGCAGCCAAGTTTGACGGGATCCTCGGCATGGCCTACCCACGCATCTCTGTGGACGGGGTGGCTCCGGTCTTTGACAACATCATGAGCCAGAAGAAGGTGGAGAAGAACGTCTTCTCCTTCTACCTGAACAGGTGGGAAACAGAACAGCATGTTAGTGCCTCTTAGATCAGGAGCCAGAAGTCATCTGCACACGTATGATTCATGTACAGTCATTTTCCACTGTGGGAACTTAAACCACAAACTCAGACTTCCCTTAACTGTGAGGCTTTGCTGAATGAGTTCCTCCTTGTGTTTCCGCTTCACCTAACAAAGTGACTTTTCGGATATACGTCGTCAAAAAGGAGGCCAGAAATAAGTCTCGATGTTGTTGTTGTTGCTGGAGCCAGGTCCCTGCTGCAGGGTTTGTCCGACTGTCGTTTTGTTAGTCAAGCTTGTCGTGGTTAAACTGCCACAAAATGTTGCTGCCATCATGTTGAGAAACAGTCATCCTGTGAACATGAGCAGGTGTGCTCACGTTGGTTTATCGTAACTGTGTCAGAGTCACTGATAACAGCAGGAGATGGAGGTGACGTGCAGGTGGATCATTCTCACACGCGACAACGAGAGTTATTACACATTTATTAAAGTGTGGGTATTTCTCCATCGTTCACATGTTAATTTAATGATTTTTGTTCACATCTGCTGGATGTTTAAATATGCATCAGTGTATTTTTGAAGTAGAAGCATGTGAACACTGGCACCAGTCTGACGTGGCTGACTGAAAAATGTAACAGGAACACTTCCACAAAGTTTTTTTAGATGTAATTTAATCTTTAAACTCCAAACAGACGTTTCAGGAACTTCTGTACGGCTTCATACCAGATTTTTTTTTTTAAACGTTGATCCTGAGTCGTCCGTGTCCTCTCTCTCTTTTGTTTCAGGAACCCGGACACTCAGCCGGGTGGCGAGCTGCTGCTGGGAGGAACCGACCCCAAATACTACAGCGGTGACTTCCACTACGTCAACATCACCCGCCAGGCCTACTGGCAGATCCACGTGGACGGGTGAGAGCTCATGACAGCACGGTGACGCTGTGATTGTACTCTGAATGCTGAAACATGTGCATGTATGTTTGTGTGTGGCAGGATGGCAGTGGGCAGCCAGCTGACTCTGTGTAAAAGCGGTTGCGAGGCCATCGTGGACACCGGGACGTCTCTGATCACCGGCCCCTCGGCGGAGGTCAGGAGTCTGCAGAAGGCCATCGGAGCCATTCCTCTCATCCAGGGCGAGGTGAGATAATCTGAGCGCAGCTTACCGCTCTGATGAAGAAACAGACTTTACTTTACAAACGATGGATTTAACAAACGAACCGTGTGTTTCAGTACATGGTGAGCTGTGACAAGATCCCATCGCTCCCCGTCATCACCTTCAACGTGGGCGGGCAGTCGTACAGTCTGACCGGAGAGCAGTACATCCTGAAGGTGAGGCAGGAGGTGTTGTTTATCGTCCAGCAGGAGGCGACAGGGAGTCAGCTCCCGCTCTAACAATACAACACTGTGACTGCGTGTTGCGTCATGAAAAACTAAACAAGTCCAGCTTTGTTACTGTTGGCAAAGCGAGGAGGGGGCTGGTCTGTTGTCTGAGGAGGGATTACTCAGAGATCCATGCAGTTGTTTCCTTCGTTGCGTGTTTATTTTCTAACATTTCAGCAGCTCTGTTTCTCACTGTGTGTGTGTCTCTCTCTCTACATCCAATCCTCCAGGAAACTCAGGCTGGAAAGACCATCTGTCTGAGCGGCTTCATGGGTCTGGACATCCCTGCCCCAGCCGGGCCCCTGTGGATTCTGGGAGATGTATTCATCGGGCAGTACTACACCGTCTTCGATCGAGAGAGCAACCGAGTGGGCTTCGCCAAGTCCAAATAATAATAATAATAATAAGCACATCCTGCGCTAGAGCGACGTGTTCTAAGTGTAAAACCTAAAGAAAAAACACAAAAAGTTCTTGGAGAGAAAAAGTTGTGCTGCACACGTTTTCTGTTGCTTTGCAATCAACAAGTATTTAGCAATAGATTTTGTGTAGCGCCTAAATGCACTGATCTGAAGAGTTCATACGGTTTCCGCGTGTGTAATACATGATGTGATTTGATAGGCTGTGTGACGGGTGTACATGATCAGGGATCGGTTTGTTGTTGTTGTTGTATGGGTACTGCCCTTTTTTAAAACATCAGTGATCTTTTTTTTTTTTCTTTTTAAATCAGGGATTCGTTTTAAACAAACATTTAATTTGCATTTTAGGAGGAAGTTGTTCCTCTACTACTGACTGAGATGTGTCTTAATATGATTGGCATGAATAAAGTTTTTAAAAGAAGCTGTCTTTGTGGTTTTAATGATGGTAAACACGTGGTCGGTCGGTCGGGCTGAAGTGTCTCGTTTGTTGCTCTTCTTGGATGGTCGTACTCCTCCAACACTCATGATGGACATCTTAAAACAAAAAGGAGCAAAATCAGTTGCTCCCTAGTGAAAATATGGTGATTATATTAGAGATGTAGGTCAAGCTCCCAGGCAGAGCGAAGCCATGGTGGCAGGAGTGGCGTCCATCATGTGACGTACACGGACCCCAAAGATTTTTTTCCTATAAGCTTACATTGTGGAAGAAGTGGCTATAAAACAGTGGAGATATTATGTTTTTCACAACCCCCGCAGAGCGATCTTGTCCGATAACATTTGGAAAGTCTACAAGAGCTGCACGACTAACTTTTATCCCCATTCGAGTTAGCACAGAGCCAAACTGGAAGTTAGTCCAAGTTGCACACTCGATCTACAGGCGTCACAATGCGGAAGATCGCGGTAATTTTATACCTGGAAATTGAACCTTTTTTTTGGCTTCATGCACCGCTGAGCAGCTGCCATACGAATCCTCCAACACTGTATCAAGTTGCCATGTGTTGCCTCCAGCTCCTAGTGACATCACTCGAGACTTTGAGCTTTGTACAACTTTCACATGAATGGCTGAATATTTTGGGGAATGTTTAATTTCTTTTCTTCTTAGACGTGTCTTAGCAAGACTGGAAACGGGGCAAACCAACTACTCTGGTTCTGTCCAGATGAACTAAATACACCTACCAGCTCCTCTAAAACTCAACAACAGCTAGTTGCAATGACTTCCTGTAATCTCAGTTGGGTTTATTGCAGCTTCATGGTGTCGACAGACAGGAAGTTACTGCCACTGGCCAAGAAATAGAGCAACGCAAACCCTCGATGAAACCACAACCTGTTTTTGTCCGGTTGCGGTCTCTAGTCTTGATGCTGAGCTTAACTGGCTGCAGCTTCATGAACAGACAGATAGGAAAGATGAATTTAGCAGCGAGGCGAACCCAAAGACTCAACAAATCCTTCAAACTTTATTATTCCCTCGAACACTCTACATCACTTTAATGTACAAAAAGTCAACTATACATTAAACCATAGATTTATCCATAAAAGTCGTTATTTTGCTTTAACATGCTCAATAAAATACAGTCCACGTAAAAACATCATCTCAGCTGTTTTAGTATTCAGTAGATAAAGTTTTGTCTTCACATATTTTTTTCACTATAAAATCAAAGGAAACACTTCTGGTTCAGTTTAGTAAAGCTCGTACAGAAAGTGTGCAGAACGGGGATGAGGCTGAAATCGTCACAGCACTGCAGTGAGCTCGTTCACTGCAGACAGAAATCGCTCACCGTCATTCATTGTGTTGTGTTTGTTTGGCCCTTTGGTTGACTCGTGTGGTCAGCTGACTTCCTCGAGGTGACTGGCAGGTGTGGCTAACGTGGATAAAATCTCCGTGTCGTGGTTATCTTATGTCGTGAAATTGATGCGCTGTAAACTGTTGAAGAACATTTCCTGAAAAATTTCAATTAAGAAACTATTTGTAAACAAAATAACCAGACGGGAATGTTTGTTCTTGACTTAACAAGTGAATGAAATACCTGACAAATCAAGATTGTTACCGCTTCATAACAAGGCACCCTTTATAACGTGTTTATTATTTGTTAATAAATCATCTACTGATGCTTTATAGATCAGTTGCACGTTGTTTTTACCTCTTTAGTTCATCAGGTAACAGACGGTAAAAGAGCTGCAGAGCATTACAACTTAACATTTATAATAACTGATGGCTCGCTTTATTAATGACGTACCAGCCGGTCCAAATGATTTATTAACACCTAATAAAGCCACGAAGCAATAAAGTTCTAAGCAGAGCTGCAAAGATTAAGAGATGAATTAAAAAACTGCAAACCTTTTTGATGCTTCCAGCTTCTCAAATGTGAGAATTAGCTCCTCTCCCTCATCTGCTACTATAATTAATTGAACGTATCTTTGAGTTTTGGACGAGTTAGTTGGGCAGAGAGGCTTTCGAAGATTGTGACACAGACAAAACAATGACTTGATTCATTAAGAAAAATAATCTGCTGAATAATTAACAGTGAAAAGTGAGTTGTGCCCCTCACTGAAGCTATAAAACCCTTTGTAAAGGATGCCTTATTACAAATTGGTATCAAGCAACCTTGTTAACTGATTTGGAACGTTGCCCACAGGCGGCTTCGTTACAACTTGGATCTCATTTGAGTAGTTTTGTCCATCGTTTCTGTTTTTTTTTTTATAAAAGTGTACTCACATGGACATGGAGACATTTTCTACAGAGGTCAGACAGTCAAGTTGTAAACAAACCAGCAGTTTATCTAAAACGGAGGTGTGAGTGCAGCGTCTGTCCTCAACAATAACAACAGTATACTGATTTTTTTTTAGCATTTTATCATCGACACCTCTCAACATTCAGCAGTACATGAAGTCAGGCAGTGTACCTGAGTGACCGCGCCTACAGACTTTATCTTATCCAGTGCACATGCCGATGGGGTGTGAGGGTGTAACCTCTTTCCTTCTAGCTTCTCGTCTGTCTTTGTAAAGACAGATCAGCATTCATTACAGCAGTTTCTTTTAGTAATGAAGTTAAACGTGGATTTGTTACTTTGTGAGTGCAGGAAAACTACAAATCCCATGAAAATCTTCAAGGCATGGCAGCGTGGGAACTTACGTCATCACTTAAGTCAGCATATCTGTATTTATTTTGGTTGTGTGACGTGTCCACAACTCTCTGCTCCCCGCTGCAGACACGTGGACACTCGACCGTCCCGTGGACTCATGGGAAATGCTCTCAACCCCAAACTGCAGGTGTGCACACCTGAAATGTTGCTATCGTTCAGGTAAATTGTGTGTTTTGGAGTAGCGTAAATAAATGTCTAGTCTGGCTCGGTCCAAAGTTTAAAAAAAAAAAAAACGAACATACGCAACATAAAAATGTGTTTTTTTAGGAGACATGCTGCACGAGTTACGACACTTAAACACAAACAGTCATTTTCACATTTCTTGAGTACAAATTAGACAAATTAGATGTTAATTGTGGATTTTTTTTTCCCTCTTTGGACAGAGTCAGGCTGGCTGTTTCTCCTGGTCTCCTGCTGTTTGTTTGCAACTTGTTTCCTCTATAACTGCTCATGTCTTTTGTCCCGTTAGATCCTGTTGTAGCGATGTTGCTGTTATAAATTTCATGCGTTATGATGTATTTTACCAAGACTACTAATCTAAGATCCAAGTTGTCGTCACCGAGTTCTAGAAAAATCTCATCTCAGAGTGTGTACGAGGCCAACACTAGAGACAAGTATATGCTTTTAAACATTGTATAAAGTTACTCTCTACTCTAAGATACTCACAGCAGAACATAAATACTTTTCGGATCCTTGAATTTATTCTTGAGGTTTGGCAGGTATCCAGACATGTTGGAGGATCCTGGTCCTGCGTGGACCTCTGCTTCAAGCTGTCGTCTCCAAAAAGTGACGAGAAAACAAACAGCTCAGTTTCGTGAACATTTTTTCTCCGACTCGAGTTTGACCTCTGACCTCTGCCGTCAGCCCTCCTGCTCCTGGCTTTCCTTCGTTTTTTCTGAGTCGGTATTTCCGTGGTCCTGCTCCTCGCCGGGCTCCTCCTGCCCGCCATCAGACTCTCTCAGTGGGGCAGCCGGGTCTCTGACAACCCCCTCCATCTCCACCTCCAGCTCCTCCTCAGTCTCCTCCTCCACCCGGCCCACAGTGTCTGGGATAATCTCCACCTCGATGTCAGAGGAGTCCTCGCTCTCCTTGAACCACACCGTCTTCTGGCCCTCCTTCCTCCTCTGCTTGGCCAGGATCGACCTCGTGCCATAGTCATCCCCGTCTCCCCTGCTCCTCCTGGACACTCTCCCCGAGGGGCTCCCTTTGGGGACGTGGTTGGTGTAGACGCCGCAGGTGGAGCAGTGGCGGTTTCGTCTTTCCATTGGGATGACACGGCCTCGTGCCTGAGGGAAGGTGCTCCGTCTGGGGAGAGCGTTGTTCCAGCGCCTGCCACCCCCACGGCTATGGTCGGCCTCATTCTGGAAGCCGTCGTTGGTGTACTGCAGGGAGTCCCTGTGGCCGGACCGGTGCTGGTCAGACTTCAAGCAGGGGCCCAGGCACTAGAAGCAGGAGAGACGTCCCTCATTAATACAGCAGTTAATGAAGCATGGAAGATATTGAGGCATTGTTCAATGTTACAGATGCCACCGTGATTCCCGGAGAGAGAGTTAGATCCATTTGTTCTGTTATAACACAGAGCCCTTCTGTGGATTTTCAGCTGATAAATATTCATCACAGCCACACAGGAGGAGCTCGGCACGTGCAGCATTAAACAGCTGAGTCTGCCTCTGACGTCTGAAGCGGTACAGTATGGAGGTGCCTTTGTAATGCAGCGAGAATGAAGGCTTCAGAACGTGGCAAAAAAAACACAATATCTTAATTTTTCAAGCTATTGACAATGTTTCTTAACAAAGTCAGTTAAAGATAAAGAGTGTGAGGACACTGGAAGTAAAGTTTCAAGACTTTCTGTTTCCTTTTGGCCTGATTTCAAAGTCATTTTTTTACTTTTATAACTCCACAGAACTTAAATTGACTCTTTATTGCAATAATGTGTCATCACATCTTATTTTATCCACCAATTTTCTTCTTGTCGAGAGTTAGTTGAGAAGATTGATAGCTGTCCAAGGTTACCACCTGTAAATCAGTATGTAACATGTTATATCTTATTTGTTCACCTTTATATAAAAGTATAAATTTGTAGTTTTAGGTAACTTTTGTCTTTGAAGAAAAGGTTACAGCACTTAAACACAAATAGACATTTTTCTATGTTTGTTTTGTTTAAATTAAATAAATAGTTTTAGTTGTTTAGTTGTTTTAGTTTTTGTGCTAAGCTACGCTAATCACCTCCTGGCTCGAGGTCACATCCAACTATTTGCAATAAAGGTTATGAGGGTCAAAGTATTTCTTTAATACGGGAACACACAGAGAAACAATCATTACATCACATTTAAAAATGGGACCTAAAACAGACGAAAAACTCTTTAAAACATTCCTCAAGAGACATTTGTGGTGTTCAAATGTCTGATCTGATGGCAACATCTTCAATGAATTCTGACTGACCTCACATATTTTGTCCATGCTGGCGTTTCCCTTCCACAAACGGGAAATCAAGAAGCCGATCACGATGAGGCAGAGGACCAGCAGAGCTGCCATGATCAGGCCGAGGAGCGCCATGTCGCCCGGACGGTAGCCGATGTTTGAGGGAGACGGGATGGCCACGGCTGCAGGCGAAGACAAACAAGTCAAGATTACATTTATATTCCCCGCAAGTGTTCATTCACATGTGTGAATATAAAAGAGATCACAGTATCGCAGAGAATAAGAGTGATGGTCTCACCTGGTATGACCTGAACAGAGAGGGCGGCTGTGCCAAACTCTCCTGTTGTTGCGTCCACTGCTCTGAGCTGCATCAGGAAAAATATGACAATATGACAGTTTAGAAAACTACACTAAGACAAAGATCGTGCTTAATTACCTTCATTTAATTACCTGAAGCGCAAAGGACTCCGTCTTCACGACTCTCTTCAGGATCACAAAACCATCCGAGGTCACGTTGACGTAGCTGCTGTACTGAACCTCATACTTGATATCTGGATTCACACCCTGACACACACACAAACACAAAGGAGTTTAAGTATAGCTGAATGTCATTTAAAGCTGCATTTAGTGAATTCTGACCACCAGGGTGCAGACAGATGCTAGTAAACCACTTTATAAACTCGCATTTAAAGACACAGAGAAGCATCTTTTATTTCAAGCCACGGTTGAGTCCTTTTAGCTCAAATTTATGTCCATAAAGACATGATGGAAATTCTTCTTCTTGCAAAAACAACCTACAATTGTAGACTAAGAGCTGAATAAAGCATATATGCAGCATGAGAACCAAAACAATAGAGGTAGAGTCAGTGAGTTTTAGTATTAGCACTGTCACATAACAGTCCAAATTCAGATTTAAACCTGCATTCATTGATTATTATGAACTAATATTAACAGTTGCACATAAAGAGCACTCACGACGGCAAAGTCCTCGTCCCGAGCTCGGACCCTGAAGGGCCGGTTGGTGCTTCGGTCTCGGAGGATCATGCTCTCGGGGACGGAGTTGCTGTAGATGAATCCTTCGTATCGTTCCTTCTCGAAGCGAGGAGGGTTCCTGCTCTTCTTCATCACCTCGATGGTCACCTGCGTCACCGCAAACTGATCCCTGTTGGTCACCTGTGACGCCTGATGGCACGAGGTGAGGGATTCACGATGAATAAAAAGCTATTTTTCCACAGAGCAACAAGGCGAAAATAGATTTTTTTTTTTTTTACCAGAATGGTGAGAGTTATTGGGCCAACGATGTCAGCTGCTTTGGCCATGGTGATGTTCCCCGTGTCCTCGTCAATCTGGAAAATATTTCCCTCATTTCCTGATGATGAAAGAAAACACCATGTCATGACATCAACGCATCGTTTAGAAGGACCTCATATCCAGCGTACACCAAGCTAAAACTAACACAGTCCTGTGAGAAATCCTCAGCTTATGGAGGTTATAATCACAGGATAGCTGAGTTATCTTCAGCTGTAGGAATCATATTTTAATTTGAATCATATTTTGAATGTTATTAATCCTTTGGAGGAGTAAATTTTCATGTTTCTGAGCTACAAAACCTGAAAACCTTTTCTATTTTTTTATACATCATCAAATATCCACAAATAAATAAGCAAAACTATGAGGCTAACGTGATTTATTATCAGGACTGTGTAGTTTGATCAAACAAGCAGCTTGGCAACATCAATTTATTTGTCACACACTTCAAACCTGTGAGACAACACACAGTAAAAATACAGAAAGATGTCGCGTGAAACAGATACTTTAAATATCGGTCAAACCTCTGAGTATTCTGTAGCTGATCTGCTCACTCCTGTTCTTGTCCCGTCCCTGGCGAACACCGGACCGGGCTCCAGCACTAAAGGCCCTTCCTGTGGATTAAAGCCATCACGCACTGAGTCTGCAGCCCACGTTTGTATTGATCAGTGAAGGAGGGAAGATTCAGATCATTTACTTCCACTAATCTGTCAGAATAATATCTGCAGTATGTGTGCACTGCATGTGTTTCGATGCTATAAATTCAGATGCTCACCTCCTTCTCAGTGAGATTGACTTTGCCTCTGTAGCCGGTGCTCACGCACAGTTTGGCGAGGCCCAGATTGGTCCTCAAACACGGCTGGAACCACGGCGGGCGGTTATCGACGTCCTTCACGTTCACCGTGATCGAGGCCACGGACGTGAAGAAGGGCTCGTTGGAGGCCGAACCGTTGAACGTGTCCTAAAAACATGAGACACGTTTCACAGGTCAAAGGTTAAAGAAACAAAGTGGATGTCCCTTTTTCATGAATGATTACTCTACCTGCACATGTAAAACCAGAGAGATCTTCTGCACGACATCGTAGTCCAGGATGCTTTTAACAAGAATCTTTGGACTGTTGATGTTTTCCAGGCGGAAATATTTATCCTGTAAGACAGATAAGATATGTATTAGATAGTAATAATAATATACATAGATATTTTTCTCTCTTATCCCCTCAGTCATCCTCCCTTGAGACGCCTTGTTTGCTCCCCTTGGAGCTCACTGGAGGTTGTCATGGCGCTGCAGTGGTTTCCAAAGAGGAACCAGGATCTCGCATGGGGCACCATACACCCTGTTTTCTTCTGAGAACAAGTGTTTGGGGCCTTGAGTGGGTGCTATGGGGGGCAGAGAGCTTTGCCCAAGCCCGTGGCACTTGCTAGATGCTGGCCCAGAGCTTGGAGAGCCAGTGTTAGTTAGGTAGGTAGGCTGTAGAGGAGGTCCCAAGGGGAGGAGGTTGAGCAACCATCAAGTACAGTCCAGAATCATCAGATCTTTACATTGCATATGTTCTTACTGTTGCAGACTCTAAGCGATAGTACAGCGGCTCCGAGTCGACGTCTGTTGCTTCTATCAGTCCAACGGTGGAGTTGACTGCAGTGAGCTGAGGGAGACACAACAGTACAAGTACCTCAAAGTTATACTTGAATATAGTACTCAAGTAGACACACACCTGCTGTGAAACATCAGCACTCACCTCGTTCACTTCTAGCACAAAGTGGTTCTGCGCAAAGTTTGGCGGGTTGTCGTTCACGTTTTCCACCAGAACTTCGACGGACTCGTTCACCTTGAAGAGAGCAAAGCTCAAAGTTCAGAAACACATTTCCAAACTGTCGTTTTGATCGTGCCAGCATCTGCTGATGCACTTTTTATTGGCTTCTCAAACCATGCGATGTTGTGTCTGGTTGTTGGTACTCACAGATCTGGAGCCGACTTTTTTGCACTGCACCCACGCCACCAGAGTTGTACTGGACAGTGACTGAAACAGGAACACACAGCAGTTAACACACATCACTGTGTCAGATGGTCTCTCTTTCACATCACAGAGTCTGTCATGACCAAACAAACCAAACAGCTGTTCTGGATCAGGCCTTTCGTGCCTTGCTCGCATGTTTTGTGGCCATGACTGTCGTTTCTCCTGAAGATGTAATCTGCAACTACACCTCTAGATGTCACTAAATCCTCCAGACTGCTCCTTTAAATTAACTCAAATGCTCAAGTTTTAATTTCATTTTAAAGTGACAGTATGAAATATTTCAATTAACAACCCTTCACCGGTGGGCTGCTTTAAAATGAACGTCTAATTTGAGTTGGTCAAATCACGTTAAAGCCGGGCCCTGATTGGCTCCCCTCACTGTCCAATCAAGTCAGTTAAAATTATTTGAAATTCAAAGCTTCCTCTGAGCAGGATGATCTCATTTTCAGCTGCAAATATCCTGTAGCAAACCTCAAAAGTGTCAGTGTCCGGCTGTAGTCACCTCATAGTCGAGTCCTTTCTTCACCATCAGGGCGTTTCCTTTCAGGTAGAACAGGTCTTCGGGGTTCACTGTGACGGTCAGCGTTACATCGCTGACTGTGGTGATTTTCACCAGCTGGACGTCGGCCGTGTTGTTTTCTGGGACCGTGATGGGGCCCGGAGGAACCGTGCAAACTGAGAGAGGTGAGAGGAGGCAGCGGATCAATCAGAGATCAACATCAGGCCTGAACCATGAAGTCTGACTGAGGAAACAAACACGACAACTGTACTTAAGTACAGATTTGAGGTACTACTATACTCCTACAGCTTTGGTTACTAGTTACTTTACAAATTAGGATCTTAAAAACACAATATACAGACACACAGACTTATAATATTTGATTTATTGCAGATATTACTCTTATTTTATGTATTTTGTGCTGCTGTGCAGGTACATCTTATCTTATCTGTTCATACAGTGTGGTTTTAGTACTTTTTCTTAAGTAAAGTATCTGAATACTTGTTGCACCTCTGCCTATCACACACACACACATATACAGTACAGGTAAGAGTGTTCATTGATTGTTCATATCATAATCTCTCTGCTTCATGCTGTAACATTAAAACATTATACCAAAGTAAAGTAAGTGCAGTACTTCGATGGTTGAAAACTTGTTGACATATATGTGTACACACAGCAGCCCAGTTAGTTTAATTAAATAGAAATATGCACATATGAATCCCATATAAACTCAAAAATAATGCAGGTTTTAAGGCCTCTACAAGCGAGGGCCAAAACATCACAGTTTATAATAATGCACGACCTCCTGATATAGTACTTAAAGGAATAGTTCAACACTGTCTGTACAGTAAATATGAAGCTACCACAACAACTAATTAGCTTAGCTTAGCATAAAGACTGGAAACAAGGGGAAACAGTTAGCCTGGTGCTGTCCGAAGTAAACAAAATCATCTCACGAGCACCTGTCTGAATCTGAGTCAAATCTTAAGGGTTAA
Organism: Miichthys miiuy; assembly: GCA_036365135.1. Classification (NCBI taxonomy): domain Eukaryota; kingdom Metazoa; phylum Chordata; class Actinopteri; family Sciaenidae; genus Miichthys; species Miichthys miiuy. The sequence goes on from CM071603.1 coordinate 28,801,125, forward strand.
TATCAAATCCATAAATCCTAATGTTGGTGTTATTTATGTATGTGTGTGCCAATATGTGTGTGTTATGTGTGTTTTCTTCATGCTGTACACAAAAGGAGTTACACCGACTCCGGTCCTTTTTCAACTGTGAGCATTATTCTGTATTTTTAAAGCGATAGTTGCAGGTCAGGAGCCCCCATCGGGCCCCAAAATCTGAGCGGGTCACCAGATGATTTCAAGTTATGTTAATCTTTTATAACTTTTATCTTATTTCCACCTTTTTCTTTGGAAACACTGGATTCTTTGATTCTTTTGCCCCTAAAAATATCTCAAATTAGAAATCAGAAAAGAAAAAATCACTCGTCATGAGGTCATAACGCTTCATTTTTAGGGTCTACGAGCTTTAAATGTTGGGTAACATTGCTTTAAAGGAAGAAAAGGAAACATTAACTGCCTCTCTACTGCCCCATCAACATCCTCACCAGTGACGGATGATGCCCCTCCACACAAATCACAGCTGTACTCACTTCTTTCAGCCGGACAAACTGTACAAAAGCAGACGGCGAGGACACATCCGAGGAGAACATTCACAGGTTTGCTCTTCGATTTCAGTTCCATGTCCTGATTTTCAGAGCCACCAACAAATGAAGTCCCGGAGGAGGATGAGGAGCCCGTGGTACCAGCTGGTACTCGTCCACATAATGCCCTGTCTGTGCTGCCCGGCGAGTGGGAGTCGACTACAGATGCAATGTTTGTGACTTCATCTTACGGGCACATATTGCATTAAGCGCCTGCCAGCAGAGGACTCGCAGCCTCCTACTAAAATACTTGCATCTGTTTTAGCTGGACGGGTCATTCTGTATTGGTGGTGGTGGCCCCTGATGCATTCTGGGAGGAATCCAGCAGAGGAATGTTGGCAACTGCAAACATTTCTCACATATATACTGTGATACCGAACACACTTCAGGTTAGATAGACCTGGGTAAAGTTGTTTGTACTTGTCATATCATACAGTACATGCTGGTACACATACATGCAGTACACAAATAGATATCCGTACATGAACATACATAAATACATGAATATCTATATGCACATATGCATATCTTCTTACTGACGTACGGGTGAGTGAATGAAAGGTGAATGTAACTACTTTAAGGAATAAATAAAATAATTTAAATGTTTTAAATGCCAGTAAATGTTCTGACTTTTTACCAATTATTCAAGCAGGTCCTGTATGCAAGTATAACTCTGAGGTACTAATACTTGAGTATAGTATACTCCACTACATTTATCTTTTTCAGATCAAGATTTTATATGTCAAACTTTATTATTATTTTTAATATTTTAAAATGTGTCACATTTCAAGCCTGGCCTATAATAACTTTTATATTTACTTTATTCAACTTTTATTTCACCTTATTAACCTGTTTGTATACTGGGTCATCAGCCTGTATGTGTTTATGTTGATTAAAAAAAAAAAAAAAAATGCCATGAGCTGTTCGTCTTTGGACCACTGTGTCCACTGATTCATCCAATCGGAGTGCAAATGCCTCCATTGTTTGTAGTTTCTCAATTATCTGCACCCTCACATCCATTAATTTGGTGAAAATTGTCAATTATTTATGACAAAAATTTGCAGACCCCCTGCGGTACCTCTGTGGAAAATGAATGATTTATCTGGCTGTACACCTCCACAGTTTGTCCGGTGAGAAGGATTAATATGATGGTGACACTCTCTGTTCTTCTGGATTGTTTATTTAAGAAATAAAATAGTAGGTGTGTGTGTGTGGTAATTCTTATGGACGCACACAGAATATGAAAAGGAAAAAAAAAAAAACAGTCGAAAATATGAAAGGGAGTGGTAAAAGTCCAACTGAACTAAAATGAAAAGAAGTGCCAGCAAAAAAAACAAAGAGCCTGCAAAAGGTCTCTTCAATTAAGACGCTTAATTGACGAGCTGTCATTGGTCCAGGCTGTCATGGGGACCGCATGCACATTGAATGGTGCATGGTCTAGGTGAGTGGGTGACCTTCTGAACATTCACTTTGCATACTTCTGCTGCTGATACGTTTACTTTAGTAATATTTTGAAGTACTTTTACTTGAATAAAAGATCAGAGTAGATAGATAGATAGATAGATAGATAGATAGATAGATAGATAGATAGATAGATAGATAGATAGATAGATAGATAGATAGAGTTACACTGGCACAAACTGGGACACATAATGGCTTCACGTGTGGACAAGGCATCGCTGTGCACACAACTGGCTGTCGTACATTGCACTAAGTACTCATAACACACACACACAAACACACTGCTGTCCCACCCCCCTATCTCCTCTGTGTGGGAACAACAAGCTCACAGTGTCATGATGAAGCTCATAGTACATTATGTTTCCACGCTGGTGGATGCTCCTCACTGACACACGCTGTGGTTTCACATCTGACCACCGGGAGGAGCTGCAGCTCAGCTTAAGATCAGCGACCGTCAGGCTCCTCATGATCAACTTTATTTATCATGGCAGCAGAAACAAGCGCACATATGAGAGGTCAACAGACACAAGGAAGGGAAGAAAGCTGAAACTAAACTAAACTAAAGGACTTAACCTTCTTCCAGCCGTGTCCCACCTCTCTGACTTCAACACGGACACTAATGAACCTGTATAACGAAGCTCATTTCCCATTAAGAAGAATGGAGCACATCTAAAAGTGTAGTTTGGATGTTACAAGCAAGCGTGGCAGTTCATTTTGTTTGTTGACTGACAGCGACAGACCAATCGCTTCATGCACGAGCTTCACTGAAACAGTTTGACCTTTTTATAGAGAGTCACATCAGACATTTAAACACCATGAGTGCCTCTTAAAGAATGTTGGTTGTTGTGGACAGGATGTTTGGTTTTGGTTTGGTTTTTCCCATATTCAGGCTCCAGTATGTGATTGTTGACTCCATGTGTTCCCATATTAAAGATATAAACATTTGAGAGCATGAGAAGCAGCATGAGACGACTGACACCACTTTAGCCTTTAGGACCAAAGCAGCAGGAAACAGCTAACCTGGCTTTGTCTGTCGAAAGGTAACAAAATCCATGTATCCCCAACCTCATGGAGACTCTCTCTGGAACAGTCATGTTCATTTGTGGTGGACTTTGTTAACTTTGGACAGAGCCAGGCTAGCTGTTTCCCCCTGTTTCCAGTCTTTATGCTAAGCTAAGCTAACTGGCTGCAGGCTGGATTTAGTGTATCAACATACGACTGGTTTTGTCTCTATCAGGCATCTTGCTCATGCACTGACTTTTTTACATGACTGTTGTCTCACAAGCAATCTTTTTTCCTTTGGAAGCTAACCTTAGCATGTCTAACTTATAGATACACATATTTCACACGCTAATGTCTTATCTAAGTTGTTTTGCAGTTTTGTCCTTCATCCTCACAGAGCTGCTCGTGTGGATATTAAACGTTTAGCCCATGTTTAGTCTGTTTGTAACACAAAACTTTGGACTCTTAACTGACCCATTTTTATATAATAATTTGTGCAGTGTTGTGCTGGTGATGTAACTGTTGGAGGGGTTTAGCAGAGACGCTAATCTCATTAGAGACCTACTTAACAGAATTCTTGTTCTGCCTGTTTTCTGCGTCTTTGTTGGGTTTTACTTATTCTCACTTTTAACTTGTTTCCTGTCACTCGATCTTCAGCCTGTCTTCTGTCAAAAGCCCCCAAAAAATCATCTACACAGCACTTACGGCTAGCCAACTTCAAAAACAAAAAACTAAGGCAACATCAAGCATGTCTCAGCCGTCAGTGCAAATTTAACTAACCACGATGAAGCTTGGCGGTGTGTGTGATACGTCTTTGCTTGTCCTTGCTTCCTAACACACACACACACAGCTCATCACAGACTGTATATTTGTAGATATCACAGGAGGAGTGTGAACAAACCAGAGTCTAGGAATGTCAAATTGAAATCTTGGAAAGAGCGGAGCTTCATAACTGGATCTTTATCCGTTCTCAAGTCTGTCAACATCTACGTGAATGTTTCCCCTGGAGGGAATTAAACTTCCCATCTGTGAAACCCATCCTGCCCTGATGAAACGTAGACAGGTGATGCATCATTAGTGTCGAGCGCGAGGATAAGTGACCTCGTCTGACCTGTGGCTGACTCCGTGACATCACACGCTCGGGATTATGGGACGCACGGCTCTGTCACATGGACGTGATGACACGTCAGTGTGGATGACAAACGTCGTGGCCCGCTGCGAGAGTCTGATTAGCTTTAACGTACAGGTCACGTACTTTGACCCACAGAGCAGCAGACGGGTTTGAACTGGATCGACTGAACAGTTGGTAGATGCCTCGGGGCGAGATGGCAGCCTGTCGCTGCTTCCTGTGTATATCATACAGTTTGTCCTTCATCTTGTGACTCAGTCTTCATTCAGCTTACAGTTTTGGTTCAATCTCATAGCGAGCTGGTGGACAGATATTTCCCTCAGGAGTTTGTAGACATTAAAAACAGAGTGAGGCTGTCTTTATGTGGCTAAAATACGTTTTTCTGCTGCAGTTCATAGCTCTGCTTCTGTGCCAGGATGTTTGCTTCACTAAACTGGAGGTGTGCTGAAAGCTGTCTGCAACCTCCCTTCAAAATACCTGAACTATCCCTTTAAACATCCACTGAAGAGACAAAACCATCAGATCTGTGTGGAGATGTGAGGAGTTTATAACCATCCTGACATTAAGACATTAAACAAACAGAAATGTCGTATTTCCATCATGTTTTCTACAATGAGCACTTTTAACTACGTTGTCTGGTTGCACTCAGCGGTGACCTCCGTGGCTGTGAAGGGAAGCCAAAAACTGCAGTTCCTCTTGTCGTCCACTTGAGGCTGGCTCCAGAAGTGAGTCAGTCTCCATAAGTCCCCATGTTCAAATGTCCAACTTCACAGCAGAAATAAACATGTTTACAGCCTGGTACAAAAAACAGTTTTGGTCTCTGTAGCTAATTTCCCCGTTCATGACAACTGTACTGAGGGTGAATTTATACAACTCACCTGTTCAGATTATATTAAGGCTTAAAGTTATGCAGCATTAAGAGCGTGGACGCTTTGATTGACAGGTGGGTGATGTTACAGGTGGCTTGTTTGATCACCCAGGCGTCATTTGGCCCGCCTTAGCTCCACCGATGATCCACGATTTTCCGATAAGCCCGGAGGCGGAAGAGACAGGACCGACCGCCAACATGACGACACAGATACGCCAACCAATCTTTATACTGTCAGTGACTGCACCCTCTTCTTCTAGAGTACTTTCAATGGCACTGTTAACTGCTTATCTTGATGAACCAACTCGTAATATTCACGTCATGCTGTAGTGGAATCAGATAATTGGTATTTTCTTTTGCCAGTTTTCTGGAAATTAAGTTAAAAAATCATTTTTTACATGTTTACAGGGGAATCTTCAGCCTAAACGTGCAAGACAAAGATTTCCGTGATGGAAATCTGATACAATTTTTTATTAGACAATAAAAGTACGTATCCACAGACCTGCTCGGCATTAACAGAACCGACTTCTAAAACACGGACTGAGTCATAAAGACGTTAATAAATGATGGTTTCTTTTTTAAAACCATATTAATAAAATCATATGAGAGAGGGGACGTCAGTGGATTTCGTCAGCAGCGAGCCTCCAACCAGGACTGCACCGCAAAATATCTGTATCTGTCACGGCGTTAAAGAGGCGTCACGGGAAGAAAAATAAGCAGCTAGAATTTAAAATGTCAGACGGGTTTAGTGTCGGAAGACAGAGATGAACGTTTCCTCACGCGGTTATCTGTCTCTAACTGCCTCTGCTCACCTTTTACCTGCCTCTGTCTGTGCTTGACTCTTGGTCTTTTTCTGCTTTGCGACATTATTTTTGTCTTTATTTACCTTCCTTTCTTGTGTCTTTGCAGCCACAGTGGGTCATTAATCTTCATTAGGTGGTCATTGTTCGTCACTCCTCTTTCAGGGCTGGGACACACACACACACACACACACACACTGTCCCTCAGTAATTAGTCTTATCCCATCAATCTGCTCTGTCTCTGCAGCTTCTTATGAATTTTTCAAACCGACATGGGAAAAAGTCTCCTTCCCAGACCCGAAACGAGGAGCTCCCACCTTTCTTTAAATATCCAAGTGAAATCCAGTCATTCACGTCAACGGCTGCTCAATAAGGGGCTTATTTTATCTTTAATTTATTTGACTCTGCGTATGTGTGTGTGTGTGTGTGTGTTTCCTGCAGGGTTACGAAGCCATCTCAGGGCTCATTCATGGGGGCAGACTGACCTATAAAAGCCTTGGTCAAGTGGCAGGAACACACTTAGAGAGGATCCAGTGGAGCTTAAGGTGAAAGAAAGTGCTCAGTGGGTGGTGATAACATTTGAAATCTGATTTAGTCACAGTTTCATAACCGCATTAATTCACTATAAGTGTGTAAAATGTCACTATTTTAAGGTGTTATATCCCAGTAGAGAAGGCAAAATGAGCCCAGACTAAGACTTTGTGTCCTCTTCTATTGTTTTTGTTAACAAAGTCGACATTTTGGTGGAGAAAGACGTTAATTAGAGGTTATATTTTCATTAGTATTCATTTTATTTTGGCTTTAATCCCTCTCCCTGATGCGTTTGTATGTTTATGGTCGACATTAATCCTGCTGAGGTGCAGGGTCGTGCACAGACATTTTGATGGACCACGGCTCAAATAGGAAAAGGGCATCGCCCCCTCCCCCGCTCCCTACACGCATGTCAACACTTTAAACCCTGTTAAAATGGTAAGGAGCATCCATTATGGAGATCCGAGCCAACTCAGGGAGCATAAATTCACTTTTATTTTGAAACACGCCACACGAGACGTTCCTGACGGCGCTTTAACTCTAACATCATCTGAAATCATGTATGTATAAATCATCCACCCGCCACCCACCTAAACGAATTATTTTCTCCAATTTAGAGACCCACACATGAAGAGACATTTCGCTACGCCTCCATCGGTCCCTGTAGGCTACGTCTCCTTTTAAATTATGTAGAGCAGCACGAGACGGGACAAAGAGGAAACAGAATTAAACACGTGTGAAGAATATATCACTAACTTACGCCCTCGCTTTGACCCACAGTGTTTCCCTTCGTTTATCTAACTTCACACCTCACGACAACTGGCCAGGTGTTTGGAGGAAGCAGGTACAATCTGAGCTAAAGCTCTCACAGCTTCATGTTTCATACGCGCATCCGAGTGAAACATCAGGAGTACCTTTGGACCCGTGTGCTGTTATCCACCTTTGAGAACAGGTATACTTGTGCTACATGTACGACCGGTGGTGCATAGGCGTCCTGTAGTGGTGCATGGAGGAATCTCTGAAATATATTTTAACCAAAGATATATACTGTCAAAACACAACAATACGTAATATGTAATTTAAAACAAGCTTAGCATTTCAGACATTAATGAGCGTAGCAGTTGCATCTATCATTCGTTAGTCAAATGGTAAACTGCTCCAGCCATCCCTCTTGTGTTTATGCTACACCTACATCTACACTACGCCTACGCGCTGCTGTATTTGACGTGGTAGTACTTGCCGTGCCTAATATTTCCTCCCAGTGGTACAAGGTGTAAAAAGTTTGAGAAATACTGAACTAGTTGATTCATAGGGATGGCGATACCACGATGGTCTGACACTACTACTATTTTACTTCTAGTAGAGGTTATAGCACTAGCACTGGCAAAGGGTACTTAGATGGCGTCTTTCTAGTCTTCTGACCACGTGACATCTAGACTCAGGGATCGAACCGCCGTAGTACTGGTAGTAGAGTAATAGTAGTATACACAGAAAGTATTTGAAGACGGCTATAAGTAGCAGCAGCAGCATAATTGGTAGTACTAGAAGTGGAAGAGTACTAGCTTGTAGTAGTAGTATCAGGGATGGAGGTACCAAGTAATACCTCAGATATATCAATACTGATCCATTTTTATTATTAAAGTAGCTAATGTTAATATGTTAATGAGTTTATTTTTATAATTACAAGGCTTCTGAATAATAATTACCACTAGTACCATCTAGTATTAATACTGTATTTATTCTGTCCACCGTTCCAGGTGTACCTTTAGTCTCTGTGCATGCTGTTGTCGTCTTGTCACTGCATGATGGTGACGAGGCCGAAATCTCATTATTTTTTATCTTTAAATGAATTTTTCAGTGAAAGTGTTATCGGGCTCATCGTTATCATATTATAACACTTTTCTGCTCTGACTTTTTCCTCAGCGCTCAAACTCTTATCTCACCTCTGACTCACAGTCACAATCACATGCTCGCACACACACACACACACAAAAACACAGATTACTCCGATAACAGGCTGCAAATATTACATTTATTAATAGAGCCTGTAGCTTTGTCTCAGCGTGATTCATATGTGCTTCAGAGGTAGTTCAGTACATCAAATGCTCCAAGTCCATTCAGTTTACCATTCCTAAACACTGAATTCAAATGGAGGGAAAGATTAGCTCACATGGCTTCCTTCATTTCCATTAATGAGATGATATTTCACAGTGATCTCTCTGTCTCTTTATATATATTCTTACCAAAGGATTCAGGGTGAGTTAAACATCTGCGTTGCGTTTTTTCTAGGCATGTGCGTTATTCTCCATCTCCTCCCAAGGCCTCGTGACGAAGTGTGAAAAGCTAATTGCTGCTGACTTCATTCTAATGATATTCATGCCACAGGAGCAGCCGAGGCACAAACACCTTTACGCCGAGACCGAAAGTAACGTTCGCAAAGAGAAGACTTGTCAGCTGTTTGCAGCATGTGACATCTAATGATAATGTCGTCGACCGAGATCTACTGAAAGCCCCTCTGCCCTCGGCAAATTCCAGAGCTAAGATTAGTCTGTAAGGAGTAAAAAGATATTTGCTCTTTAATGGTTTGTTGGAAAAATAAACAATGAAAAAATGCGGCGATGGGAAATGTTTTAAAGCTCGTTTAGCCACAGTCAGTCTCACTGCTGCATGTAGTTTTCAGTTCATCCGTCACACATGTAAAATCATCAAGTATATATTAGTATACATTAGTTTGTGCAGTATTTCCTCGCTGTGTGGAAGGTTCGTAGTTGTGTGTATCTACCACAACAGCAGTAGAATAGTAATAATTATCTTAGAATAGTACTGATAGTTCAATAATAGCAGCAGTAGGCTAGTTAGTAGTATTAGCAGATGATTGGTAGTATTGCTTGTAGTAGTAGTAGAAGAAGAATACTAGCATGTAGTAATAGTAGTGTTAGTGCTCACAGTAGTGGTAGATTAACAACAGTTTTGTAGTAATAGTAGATGCATCAGTCATCCTTGTAGTGGCAGTAGAATGATACTAGTAGTAGAAGTAGTCATAGTGGTAGTTGCAGTAGCAGGAGAATAGTAACAGTATCAGTACTCATTGTCGGAGTATTACAATGATAGCAGTAATTGTAGTGTAGTGGTAGTAGAATAGTAGCAAAAGTACTAGTATCAGTGGTCATAAAAGTAGTAACAGAGGCTGTAGCAGCAGTACCAGGACAGTAATAGTATCAGCGGTCATAAATGTAATAAAAGTCGTACTGGTAGTAAAATAGAGAGATGTGTAAGAGTAGTAGATTGACAGTAGCAGCAGGACAGTGGTCATAGTACTACAGTATGTGTGTAATACAATAATACACTGTTCCCATTGAAAACCTTCAGAGATACACAGACTGGCTCTTTTTAATTATCACACCGGCTCCGAGTTAGTGGAAACACACTCTTCAACTCTTCAGCTGTGAAGATAATTTCACATTCTCACCTCAGTTCCACTTCTACTTCCATCAAAGCCGGCCGCTTCAGGAGTGTCCGACTTTATGAGAAGTTGTGTGGAAACTTTTAATTAGGGTACATTTAATCACAGCAGGAAAAAAAAACGAAGGGACTGTTCTGTGGATGTGAACCTCAATCAAAGTGAAGTCGAGGCTCGTATCTCACACAGAGAGACACATTTACTCGTTACAGAGGTAGACGATTTCTTTTTGTTTTTCTTCAGGAAAGTTGTGAAAAATATGGCCGCTAACAGTAAAACTACAGTAAAGTGGAGTACTACTAGGAGTTACTGAAGCAGACAAGTCGTTCACACAGTCGTTGCTTAATTAATCTACTTTTGTCTTTTCTTCGAAATCCTCCTCCGGCTCTGTCAGTTCTCGCAGATCAACTCCCTCTGCTGACATGTTGTGACACACGGCAGATGAACGTGTCTTTATGTGTGATTTCATACCGCTTCAAAAAGCTGCCTGGTCACCCACAGCGAACAACCCCAGAGATGCAACACTCTCCTCCTCCTGCAGGAGGAAAGAAAACCTGCTAAAATCTGCAAACTGTACTTTTAAAGTGACAGGCGTCGTCTTTAAAAACCTGCACCTGAACAACAGAGGAAAACTGTAAACGTACCTTCTGTCGGGAAGAACTACTTCCATTTACTTTAACAGCTATGCCTATTATTAAATGCACGAGTGAATAACGTAGAGAGAAGGTCCCTAAATGTCAAGTTGATAAAAATAAAAGAGTTGAGGTGGTCTACGGAAGCCCCAAGCGGTCATACATTCGTACATATTATTTCCTCTGTTTTGTTTTTCTCGAGATCTCAAATTATTTATGTTATTATATCAAAATGTTCTTATCCTGAGATAACGGGATAATTTTCTTGAGATCTTGAGATCTCTTTGTTTTCCCAATTGCAATTATTTCATATCCTACAGTAGACTATCCCTTTGTTTTCTCGAGATCTCAAATTATTTATGGCATTATCTCGGGAGAATTATCCCGTCATCTCGGGACAACAACTTTACTGTTACTATAACTCGAGATCTCGAGAAAACAAATGAAATTTTGTAGCCGTAGAATTCTTACTTAAGTCATCAATCTGTTTTTGTTGCGACGTTTCATTTTTTTTTAGTTTGTACTGATGTAATTTTGTTTTTCTGATCGTTTGTTGTTCAGTTTCATGTTTACATGTTCTATGTTGGTCTTTTAACATCTTCAAATCAAGTTGGAAACAAAGACTTCTAACAAAACATCCACTGATTGCTGTTTCTGTTTGTTTGAATGCAGAACTTCTGATTCATTCAGTACTTTTACACCGTGGTATCAATTAGGTCCAACCACAAACTGTATAAAACATGGACGTCGTATCCGTGACGACACCCACTTGTTTCTGAAGAGCTTTTTGAAGGACTCAGCGTGGTCGCTCTGGACGCTGCCCAGTTGGCAGTCCTGCTTCCACGGCCTCGCCTGTCAATCAAAGCGTCCACGCTCTTAATCCTGCATAACTTTAAGCCTTAATATAACCTGAACAGGTGAGTTGTATATAAATTCACCCTCAGTACAGTTGTCATGAACGGGGAAATTAGCTACAGAGACCAAAACTGTTTTTTGTACCAGGCTGTAAACATGTTTATTTCTGCTGTGAAGTCATTGTAACATGGGGACTTATGGAGACTGACTCACTTCTGGAACCAGCCTCAAGTGGACGTTTGAGGAACTGCAGTTTTTAAGCCTTCACAGCCACAGAGGTTATCTCATGAAACTTTCCATAAAGAGCAGAGAACACTTGGCGATCAAGAAAAAAATACTTTTAAGGGGCAGAAATTACTAAAAACATCCGAGTACTTATTTTGATAATCGACGTAGCCTCGTGCAAGAGAGAGGTAACTAATTTGGACATCTTTAAACTAAGCTACTACCAAGTACTACTAAGCACTACTACGAAGTCTTTAGATTAGGACAGATGTCAGTTAAATTAAACTGCTTCACACCGAAATGTTGCCAAGGTGTAACTGAAGTTTCTGATGAAACCCAGAGGACATTCCTCAAGTTTATCTCACATTTATCTGACACATTTAGTGACTAATTACTTCAGATGTTCAGATTATTATTATTATTATTATATGTTCAGATTATTAAAGCAAAAATCTACCAATAAATGTAAAATCCAAGTATATCTACACTCTGGTGTTACTGCTTTTACTTAAGTGTCAGATCTGTGTACTCCTGTCTAAAAATGTGACATTTCATCCATGTTCAGTTACATCTGGAGTCTGTTTCTGCACATCAACACCTTCATGCTGACTGGATGAGGCCAAATTCAGATTTATTTTATTATTTATCATATCAACATCAATAAAATATTGAAATTATTTTGTTCAGTTTTGTTTGTTTTCCTGGTCAAACAGCTGATTCTGTATCCTGCTGCCAGCAGCAGAGCTTCAGTGAGCTGATTTGTGCGGATGGATTTAAGCTGTCGCCTTCTGATTAGTCAACTCTGCTAACTTATTCCTCCAGGAGCGAGCTGAGAAGACGCCAAGGAGCCTGATCCGCAGCATGCAAAGAGTCTGTTAGTGTCAGTCCAGTAAATGTAAAAAGATAAGTGGAGCAAAGGTTGGATATATATATAAGGTGGATCAAATCTGCGTGATCTGCGTGGATTTGCGTTTGGAGAGCGCGGTGCGCGCACGGGGCTCAGTGCGGATACTGACCGCTTCAGATGAGCGTCCTCACGGGAGGAAACTCACACAGACTTCACCTGTGACGCTCCTACTTAACCCGGGGGCTGCTGGACACGGCTCATAGATGAAAACTGCCCCGGAGAGAGTCGTTCTCCGTCGGACAAGGAGCCCGTCAGTCTGCGGCGCACGGCGAAACACCGGCGACCATGTCGGACATCTCCACTGACTTTAACAACGACACGCTGCCGGCGGCTGCGGTCACAGACTTCAATTTCCCCGCGCTCATATTCGGGGTTTTGCTGATCGTGATCGTCACCGGCGGGAACGTGCTCGTGTGCCTCAGCGTGTACCTGGAGAAGGCTTTAAAAACGACCACAAACTACTTCATAGTCAGTTTGGCGTTTGCAGACTTGCTGCTGGCGGTGCTGGTGCTGCCGCTCTTCGTTTACGCAGAGGTAAGATACAGTAGCCGAGATGGATCACTGATCAAACCCTGGGGCTCCAAAGAGCAACGAGCAACATGGCTACACACACACACACACACAAAACAACTACAAAGACGCACAAAATGATGACAGAGAGATGCAAAGTAGACATGCAACATGACTACAAGGACACAATATTGTAAAGACAAACAAAACGACCACAAACACACAGAATATGACTACAAAGACACACACAACACTGAAAAAGAAACACTAAAGGACTACAACTACATGTAAAATAAAAATGAAAACAAAGGCATGCAAAATGACCAGAAAGAGACACAAAGCAACTAATGAGAGACAGAAAACGACCAGAACCACAAAGACACATTATTGTAAAGACAAACAAAAGGACATCAGAGACGCACAAAACAACTACAGGGACACATAAAACGACCAGAAAGACACGCAAAATGGCTACAAAGACAAACAAAGGACTACAAAGACACAAAACAACTACAAAATGACAACAAAAACACACATACAACTACAAAAACGCACAAAACAACCACAAAGGCACATAAACTAACTACAGAAACACATAAAACGACCAGAAAGGCATGCACAACAACTACAAACACATACAAAATGACTACAAAAACACACAAAACAACCACAGAGACACATAAAACGACCGGGAAAAGCATGCAAAGGGACACAAAGTGACTACAGAGTTCTACAAAAACACACAAAACAACCGCAAAGACACAGAAATGAGTACAAAGACACAAAAGAGACAATTGCAACAGAGACAAAAGACCACAAAGACACACAAACATGCTGCAAACAAAATGACGTAACCACTTCAAATTGATGCCGCGTGCAGCCGTTTTTTGTGTGTCTGTCTGTCATGTGGTTTTTGCTCCTGTGTAGGAGGGGTGGTGTTCCTTCTACACGCCTGGGATCAGGGCGCCATCGTCTCAGAAGATAACCTGTACTGCATCTAACACTAGTTAGATATCCTGAATTAAAAATGATTAATGCTTGGATTAATCTGATCAGGGAAGGTTATCTGTTAAACACACCAGAGCCAGTTCATCATGACACGTCTCTCACTTCTTTTAATCAGGATTAATTCATGACGGAGGCGTCACTGGAGGTTCAGACTGGTTATTAAGGGGAGGTATGATCCATGAATCATGATATTTCCAGGCTACAGAACGGTTTAAACGATGTCATCTAGCCCTTATTAAAAGTATCAAAAGCCACCTGCCTGCTCGCCTGTCTGTCTAAACATCTCTGTGGCGAAGAGACGCCCCCGCTGAGGCTTCCCCTTAAATCCTCCTTAATTAGCCTCGTTTGTGATCTCGTTACCTGCGCCAGTGGTTGCGGCCAGTTAACCTACTGAGTGTCACACGCTTGTGGATTAGAGAAGTCATCTGAAAAGTTAAAACCCTTCCTGCGTTCACCTCAGGAGAAGTCAGCGGAGGAGAACGCGGACAGACAGAGTTGTGTTTCACTGGAGGAATGTTTGTCTCGGCGCTGAGCTGCTGCACTGGTGAAAGCACAAGAGGATTAGATTTATTTAGACTCAGATTTGGGCCAGCTAATAAGTTGGTGTTTGCGTGTTTCTTCCTGTGTGTTTGTGAAGTTTCAGGGTGGAGTTTGGACCTTGAACATGGTGATGTGCGATGGCCTGATGACCATGGATGTGATGCTGTGCACAGCATCCATATTCAACCTCTGTGCCATCAGCGTGGACAGGTATGTGTGCGTCTGCGTGGTCAAGGTTTATATAAAGATGTAGATCATCCCTCCGCTGTTACATGACGAGAGGAGGAGGTTTGTGTAAGCCGATGGAGGGAGGGGAAGGGAGTAAGAAAGGCAGCGGTGGGAGGACGAGGAGTCATATTTATCAGAGTTTACACTTTGAAAATCTAAAATCCTGCTCAGCTCAGAAACATCTGTGAAGTCTTCATCAGAGCTTTGATAAAGATCCATTAGTCCAAAAAGTTGAAAGTCAAATTCACCAAAATGATCGATGATTCTTTCACATTTTGTTTTTGTTTCCTGAATTCGTTTTGTTGACACAAACATATGGTTCGCAAAAACTAATGAGCAACTAAGTTGATTAGAAGTTAACAAGCACGGCAATTTACTGCAGCAAAACAAATGAGCGACGCAGCAGCAAACATCTGTTTTATTCTCATCTCTGTTTTATTTCTTTCAGCCTGATTGGATTGTTGAACACAGATTAAATATCGCAAACGTTTAACAAACGCTGCGTATTATTGTTAGTTAGTGACAATATCAGATACCGAAATATAGTTTGTACAAAAACTAATTTAGTTGAACCAAAGAAGCCAAAGTTATCAAATGTAAAATGTGTCATGCTCGTAATGATGAACTTGTTACCCGACCCTGCAGGTTCTCTCCGCTCTATGAAGCGTTTTAGTGTCTTTTAGCTCTTTGTTTTAGTTTACACTGTTTTAGACTCACTCACACTGTCTCGTCAGCTTTGTTTCCTGCTTTTTTTTTCATTGAAAACGCTCTAATTAAGTCAGCGTACACTACCAGCGACAAAAACAGCAGACACTTTCTGTTTTTAAATATATTTTCTCTTCATAAACAGATAAATGTGACGTTGAATATACCGTGTAGCTGGAGATCATTCGCAGCGATCTGCGTCAATGTGACTTATTTCCCTATTGTTGGCATCGTTGTCATGACGACTGCTGGACAGGTGTGTTGTTGCCGCTCACACCTTAACGTCCTAAATCACAGATACAGAATACGTCTGAGTCAGACACAAATATGGACAAACTAACTGAGCTTTGTCTGCCCTCGGCGCTGTTCAGTTACGATATATAACCTCACTGCTTGATACCGTTAAATCGTACACACTGGACCTTTAAGGAGTCAGAAACATGACTCCAAATAAAGACATCTACAGTATGTGAGCCATATCAACTTCATGAGGCGTTAATGTGTCGATATATTGTGTTTAGAACTTGTTACGCTGCCTCAGAGTGGCCAACAAAATCAGTGAATGTAAGTTTAAATGTTAAATTTATGAACAGTGTCTAAATGAAACCGATTTAATTAGGAAATTATTAATAAAGAAGAAGATTACAAATCTGATCAGACATTTGATTTGAGGTTTTTTTTTCCCGAATAATTATATATCAGAACAAAAAGTACTGGAAAACTGTAGTATCCTGCAGCGTGAATACTTTCACATGAATATTACATATTTACTGCTGCAGACAGGTGAACTCCAGATATCTCTGACACTGTTTCACCTGAATATACTGAATATATAATATGGAATATTATATAACTATATTGAATGGAAAAAGCTGCAGGATACGCGTTCTATCAAATGAAACTAACTTTCTTTTACATAAACATGGAGTTTGTGTGTTAGTACACTGATATAATTAGTACCAACAGCACAAACAAGCTGACACTAGTTAGTCGATTATAGAAATTAAATCAGCTTTTGGTTGAAACTTCTCGTCCACACCAGCTCAAAATCTGAACATCTGATGAATAAAAAACTCTCAGCAGATGGCCGCTGCAGAACATCTCTGCATAACAAATTATACGATTTACATTTCAGACAGACAAAAACTCTAAAAAGTAGAAATTAACAGCAACCACCACTCTCTGTCTGATGCCCCGATGTACTTTTTACTTCCTTTCTTCTAAAACTGCTCAACAATACAGAAAACAACTTTATTTACTTTATTCATAATGAGTTTTTTTTGTGTGTTTTATGTTGTTATTTCTGTCTTCTGTTTCAAAGTAGCCCGTTAAATTACAGGATACACTGGAGTAACAGTCATGTAATATACATTTAATGAAAAACTACAGCTTTCTGATGCATATTAAAGTCATTGAAAGAATGAGCAAGAAGAGTTTATTAGGGCTTCAGTTGTAGGTAACTGGCTTTAAAACAAGTTACTTCACGTGTTACAAGTTTTCCGCAAGTTTTCTTTCTTTTTTTTCCTAATTTGTTTTGGGAAAAGCATAAAAAATAAATAAATAAATAAATAAATAAATAAACAACACACACCAACCTCGTGCCTCCTCGGGGGGTTGCCAAAACACACTCTTTGTTGCCGTTTATGTTTTATTTCCTTATTTTCCTTTTTTACCGTAAACTTTTACCGTCTTTAGCTCATTCATTCAACACCGGAAGGAAATAGAAAAAAGTGCTCTTCAAAATAAAATCTCACTATATAAAACGGAACGATAATTATGTCCAAAACAGGCAAATATATATATAAAAATATAATTACATGTTCTTAGAAACAACACAAATCATTAAATTTATACAAAATGGGTTTGCTACAAAATGTTTTCAGAATATTACAGTGATGGTTTGTTGGTTTATTATCTAGTACTTTTGGGATTGGCTCCAGACTCGGCTTGAGTGATTGTTATGCAGTAAGACAGATGGGGACAACTTGAGCCAGATGCTCTTAAAATTATTCAGATTAAATTTAACATCACTGATGACCCTAGTTATCAATCCTTTAGCTCTTTGTCCTTTGTCTTGCAGGTTCATTGCGGTGTCCATTCCTTTAAATTACAACCGTAAACATGTGGACCATCGTCAGCTCATCCTGCTGTCGGCCACCTGGCTGCTGGCTCTGGCAGTGGCCTCACCTGTCATCTTTGGCATCAACAACGTGCCTAACCGCGACCCCAGCGAGTGCAAACTGGAGGACAACAACTACGTGGTTTATTCCTCGGTCTGCTCCTTTTTCATCCCCTGTCCCATCATGGTCCTGCTCTACTTTGGAGTTTTCCGCGGGCTGCAGCGCTGGGAGGAGGCGCGTAAGGTCAAACTGCGCAGCAGCATCGAGGCCTGCAGGAAGCTGCAGCACGCGGCCGTCGCCACCGCCCTCCCTCCGCTGACCGGCACAATCCCCGGGCCTCTGCCAATGCCTCTACCGAGGATCATCGAGAGGGACTTGGCTCAGTCTCGACTGGACGACACGGAGGACTACATGCAGCACGAGATTCCTTATCCTCGACAGTACAGAGAGAACTCAGTGCCCACAGTGACGTTCAGCCAACAGCTGCACAGGAAGAAGCGAGCCAAGATTAACAACCGGGAGAGGAAAGCTATGAGGGTGCTACCTGTCGTAGTAGGTGAGTGCTCCTTCAGTCAAAGAACTATAGCCGTGTTTTAACCCTGAACTACAAATCACTACTTCAACAGCACTGTCACACACTTTCCACAATACAAACTAGATAAACCACCCTACACCTGTGAATCAAAATGAAACACCAAAAATAAACTAAATCTAAGAGAATGTTGGATGAAGCAGTCAGCCTGCTTAATGTGCAGACACACACCACATGGTGTGTGCATTCAGTAACCTCAACAGTTTTCTGTTTAGTAAATTAATAAAGTATTTATACGACAAATGACAAATTAGGGGGTGGTGCAGTGGTTAGCGCTGTCTCCTCACAGCAAGAAGGTTCCTTGTTTGGACCCCGGTTGCATGTTCTCCTTGTGTCTACGTGGGTTCTCTCCGGGTTTCCTCCCAAAGCCCAAAGACATGCAGGTTAATCGGTGACTCTAAACTGCACATCGGTGGGAGTGAATGGTTCACGGTGTACCACGCCACTCGCCCAAAGTCAGCTGGGATTGGCTCATGGAAAATGGATGGATGGGTGACAAATTAAACCAGGATGAACACCAATCTTCCAAAAGATATTCCTTCATTTTTGCACTGTCTAACACGCTAGTCCAAAATCTCCCATGGGGTTGAGATAATTGGGTTGAGACGTGGTGACTTCACTTCATTTTCATACTCATCAAACCAGTCGGTGACCCCCATTGGATGGAGTTATCCTCATCTCCTCAGAGATCACTCCCATCAAGATGGGAATGTTCCTTCAGAGGATAACGATGATCATTTACTCATCAATCACAACTTTGCATTGATCTGAAGTGACCCTTCCCTCTGAGGGGACAAATGGACCCAAACCACAACAGCAAAACATCGACCACATCATAACACAGCCACCGGATCCCGTACTGCAGGGGTCCAGCACTCAGGCCTGTTCCTGTTCATTGGGTATACGTCACACATGCACTCAACCCACTTGTGGAGCATACGGTGACTCATTTGACCGGATCAATTTTTTCCACATCTCTGTAGAGCAGAGCTGATGTTTTTCACACCACTGAACTCTCAAACATGCATTCATCTCTGTAATGAGGGGTTTAAGCACCGCAGCCCTGCTGTAATATCCTCTAAATGTCGATTGACGGTTCTCGCAGAAAGTCTGATTACATCCTGCATTGACAGTCACCTGAGGAAGAGTTGCTCTTCTGTTTATCCTTACATATCACACTAATGCACGAGCACCACGGTGAACAAAAGGGTGCTGTCGACCACAGTTCCTGACCCTGTTTACTGATGTCTTTGCCACAGATCTAAACGTGGATGTCACAACACGAGCTGGTTGAGCTTCTACCATCTGTGCCACAACAATGAATCCTCTTTTATAACTCGCTTAGATCTCTTCCCCTTGATACAAAATCAGAATCATAATCAGCTGGGCCTGCTTAGCATTTTTATGCATGCCACCAAGAATGATTGGATGTTAATTGCTTAATTGTACCGTGAAGTGCACCTGTGTGGAAGCATCTGCCTTCATTAATTAGTTGATTCATGAGTTTCTTCACTCATTTATTCAGATTTCCCTTTAATTTGTCACCTGCCTGTAACAATTCAACACATCACTGATACACCAACACATTTTATTCATGCTTATATGATTAATTTGACTTCTTTACTTACTTTTCTTCTTCTTTTAATATGGGGCCTTATGGAGATTGACTGGTTTTGTAGCCACCCTCAAGTGGCAGTTTGAGGAACTGCAGCTTTTGGCACTTTCACAATGGCTTCAATTCACAGCCACGGAGGTTGCTGCTTGGTTCTAACAGACAGTTCTGGATTAAACTCATTTATTTGAATGGGACCGTTTCAGAGGAAAACACAACAGTCGTCAGCAAAGAAGTTGAATCTGGCCTGAAAAGTTTTGGCAAATCATCCTGCAAAGCGAATACATGTAAGTGCATATTCATGGGAGAAGAAAACACTGTATTTAACACTTATAATTTAACTCGAGCTCGGCACAAAGATAAAATAGTTGATGAAGTTGTGATGTAGTGAACATTTAAGTCACATGACTAATGAGCTGATTACTCATGGTCACATCCATGATTGCTTCACACAGCTCCAATGTAACCTTCATCACATACATACATGAAAAAAACACAAATGTCAGATTTACATCCTGTTTTCTGTACTGGTTATCACCAGTAGTATTCAACAGGTGCTCTTTTATTTACTTGTTGCGGCCTCTTCCTCTGGCATTCTGGAAAATTGGCGCCACCTACTACTTATCTTTTGAAATTTGGTTGAAATACATGCCATACTTTTGGACGAAAATGCAACTAGTTGTGACATATTTCAGAATGAAACAGAAAATCTGGTTCAATTGTGAGATGGATTTATATCAAATCTTAGCAAATATAGAGCATAACAGAGCTGCAGGACGGTTCAGCTCCACCCACAACTTCCTAACTTGTGCTGTTGTTAGATCAGAAGGAAGACGTTGAGAATGAATTGGTTTGGATTGACTGGATAAAATCATGTTCAAGATAAATCATTAATGATACAAGAGAGGGATTTCACTTTAAAGATATTAAGAGAGAGACAGAGTTGTATCTCTGGTACCTGAAAGACTTTTATACCAACGCAGCCCCTTGTGATGCTTCAAGCATCCTCATCGAAATGAATAACGCAGGTCTGAAGTCGGTCTGGATGGTTATTTAATGAGTACAGCTGGTTCTGTTTAATTTCTGACAGTAGTTTTTGGTTGGACATCAGGAAGTTTGAGTGCCTCTTGTTCTTTATTATTTACAAAAATTAATTTCCAAGAGCCAAACAAACTAGTGATTCGTTCTTTTGGTTTCTCTGTAATCTTTGTAAGAAAAGTTGCCATTCAGAAGGCAACAGTCGGAATCATTTAAGGACTCCTTTTCAGTGTCTGTTTACTCTTTAAAGGTCCATTTCACTTATGAAAGGTTTTCAGGTCATGAAGTTTCCTTTGCTGTCAAGGGGCATTGTGCAAGAAGAATCTGCGTTTAAGTACCTTTCATTATGTTGTATTACAGTTATCTGTTTATTCAGTGAAGCAGGAAATGGAGGTAAAATTGCTGCTGACATTAGGCGAGGCGTTTTAGTGCTGAACACTTTAATATGGTAATTACAAGCCTGTTTAAATTTGGCTCTGCGGCAGTTGTAAGTAATTGTGCCGGTGTTGCTTGTGTGCGCCTATTAATCAAACAGAACCAGAAGATAAATTGTAAACAAACTTCCCTCACACACTCAATTTCAATTACAATCTCTGTTCAGCGAATCTTAATTTAATTTCTCTGAATGGACTGATTGTTTACCTGTTGCACGCGCTGGAAGATAAAATGGACTTTGCTTTTTGGTGTTAATCGAAAAAAGTTAATTAAGACTTTGCCTTCACGGATGAATTAATGTTTGTGTTGCAGCTCAGGTAGGTGTGAGCTGATGCTGACGTTCGTGCAGGTCACTAGGGCAGGATAAAAGCGTCACCTGTGACTGGCCACCTCTCAACAGGCAGCGCCATTATAGCTTAAAGCTCTCAATCCAATTATTATGCAACACATGATCTCACAGTCACACCGTCTCTCCTGTGCACAGAATGAAGCACACGCTCTGTTATGATTTGTTTACTGTACATTTACTACTCAACCATTTGTGTGAAAACTGGCAGCATGTCGCGGTATAAGCCACGCTAATTTATGGCGACAGTTAAGAGGCTTTGCATTGCAAAGTCTCGACTGCAGAACACAAGCTGATTCTATGCAATTCTAACACTTTATGAACAAGAAAAAACAGGCTGTAATCTGCAGAGGTAAACACACCAATATCTGACACATTATAGCCTTTTATATTTGTTTTTACCCCATTATAAAAAGTTATTGACATTAAACAACAAAATGAAATATCGTGTTAATAATACACATAACACAAGTCAATGCAATATAACTATATAATCTGTTATATTTATGTTTATACAACAATTAGTTCTAACCAAGTAATCTGATTGGACAAGAGTCGTTCCATGAGTGCTGATATCGAGTATAACAGCACTACGTGTGTCACTCTGTTTTACGGGTGTTCTAATAACCGTCAGTAATCAATACACAACCATTAATCAAACCAAAAAACACTTAGACAATCGTAACCTTAACAGTTACCTAGTGTTTCTGTAGAACATTCAAAAATAAACATATTGGCAGTTTGAAGTAAACTAAAGCGCCCTGCGCTGTCCCTTTAAGAAATATGACACTTGAACAATTCGTCACGTGTCCGTAAAAACACGTCACTCTAGAAACACCAGATAAAGGACGTCATACGTCCATAGTCTGACTGTCAATTCAGCATCAGTATAATCCAGAAAGATAAACAAACTGTGCATTTTTTATTTGGTCGCCTCGACAACTCAAGAACTCACTACCAGCGATATTTTAGTGGGAGATGAGCGTAGGAATGACGCGAACGGTAAACATGTTAAACACGTTGAAAGATTTGTGTAAATAATAATAAATGGCGCTTGTAGAACTGTTGTATAAAAGCAATAATCACACTCAAGGTTGTGATGTTATACTGAATATCAGCACGGTTGTAGGCTGAAGGCTGGAGTGCCGAAGATAATCGCAGCCGTGCTGATATTGAGTATAACAGCACTCCCGCTTGTGTGATGTTGCTTTGTGATACGATACAGGTCCGTAATATGAGTAGAAAGTAACGCTCTGAAAACTAATTGTCAGGTGAAAAATAAAGTGCGCTGTTAATTTGTCTTTCTGTCAAAATACTGGGATGTATCTAGAACAGATTGTTGACACGGATTCCTACATTTAGCAGAGTGTTATCAGAGCTGGCCTGAATGCATCTTATGAATAAGAAGTGTGCTCTTACAGTAGAGCTGTGGCATATTATGCAAAGTCCTCCAGTCTCCTGGACAGAAAGACATAAATCCCATCCATCCACCTCTCAACACAAAGCTAATAAATCACTCCGACTGTTTTTTATCACCAACCTGAGACGACACCCGAGACAAATGGCCTCAGTTTGATCCAGTGACAGTTATTGGTAGTCCTTGCCGATCAAGGAAACTAAGCTTATTAAGGTGAGTCGCTCCTTCAACAGCTTGACGGAGAGAGCTCACCAGCGTTTGTTCAACCAGGCAAGGACCTCTTGTTTTAGTTTTAGGAGGGACTATAAATCACATTTTCATACTGAAGTCTCAAAATCAGCTAACAAAATGTAACCTTCCAATCTCTGTCCCTCTGTGGACACACAGAGGGACAGAGTCTGATATCTAAAAGTTTATAAAAGAAATCATTTTCTGCTTCTTTATCTTCGTCCTTTCTGTGAACTCTGCCACCGAAATACATGAATGTCTTGCAAGAAATCCAAAATGTATTGAACGCCCCGGAGCAGTAATGTCGAGGTTAAAATTATGAGACAGCAGAGTCGTATATTTCTACTTTGTCTCTAATGAACTCGGTCTGGTCGTGAATCATTTAGAGTCACAATGAAACACGTCGTCTTCATTTTGACACATTTCCTGTTGAAGCTGGACCAAACACTGAAAAGTGGGAGATCAGACTTATTTTGGAAATGAGAGGAGATGAAGATGTTAAATTAGAGTTTATGTGATGGTTTTATAGATTGAAGTTTTTATTTTCGGCCTTCAGTTACAGCATGAGGGTGTCCAATTAATTAGCATAGTATGGAATATTAAATCATGGAAAATCGTTGCACAGTTGAGTTTGTACCTGCAGACTTTTAGATTTAAGTCTGCTTGCAGGCTTGACTTTCTTAAGTTAATCTTGCAGGGATAAAACTTACAGACTGATTACAGCAGCACATATGTCCACAGTTGGCTATTAAGGAAGAACTAAAGCATCAACACATTAATGTAGGAGAACGAAGTATCAGTATTTCTACTAGCTCTGACATTAAGTTTAAAGTTTGATGTGACAGTCTGCACAGCTTAGATTAGTTTAGAGTTTAGATAACAATGGGAAGATTCCATATCCTCCCAACTTTTGATGTAATGTGCAAAAAATTGCTTTCAAGTTTAAAATGTCATAGTTTTGGGGGGTTCTTTTTATAGCTGATTTAATAGGGTCATTGGGCCAGCTGACCCCTTCCATCCTAAATTATTGTTGCAAAACTGAGCTTATAATAGAGTCCAAGATCGACTGGACTTGTTTTGGTTTTCATTGTGTTTATTGACTTTATTGTCCTATAATGAAGGATACTCCCACGATGTATAGTGCCATTAATACTAACAGGAAAAAGGTTGCATGAAAGAATCATATTTACCTCTAACAGGTGTTTAGCTCGTATTCTTGCTGGAAGATATTGCCGTCCATATTGCTTCTTTTTTTTTTGTTTTACCATCATCACTCCTGAAGATTCCATAGTCTTTTTTCCTTTTCTGTCTTCCACCTTCAGAACGTCAGTTTCTTCAGTTGTTAGATTATTTGGCTTTTTTTCAGGGTTGCTTTTTACAGCTTCATGCTTTCTTCATGATACACCTCTGTGTAAATGTATCCCTTAATAATCCACCTGATAAATTAGAATGATTCTGATTGACTGGCCAGTGTGTATGTTGAAGGAATCTGACTGTAATTTTGTGTGCACAAAGTTAAGAACATTTCTATTCACATATTAGTTAATGATCCTTGGAACAAAACCAAGTATAACTGACTCATTTTTGTGACATTAAGAAATTTCTTGCACGATGAATGCAAGCAATTCACATAAGACTCCATGCCGGTCAACGTCTGAAGTTTAAAGATTTAAAGAGATGCACAGGTGAAACTCGATGTTCAACACTGAATCTTTCTCTCTCTTCATATTTTCATGCAGGTTGCTTCTTGTTCTGCTGGACTCCGTTCTTCGTGGTCCACACGACGCGAGCCTTGTGTATGACGTGCGACATCCCTCCCAGTCTGATGAGCACCGTCACCTGGCTGGGCTACGTCAACAGCGCTCTCAATCCCATCATCTACACCATCTTCAACACGGAGTTCAAGAAATTCTTCAAGAAATGTTTCCGCAGCTGCTGCTGACACCAGATTTCCTTCAACAGACACTAAAAAAAAAGGACCGGGAGATGATGAAGCTCAGCTCGGTGAAAACATTTTGGTTTGGGTGGATTAACACCACAAGTCTTGATTGGGGAAGTCTAAGACTTCCAGTTTTAACTCATCTCTTGGCTGCCGGCTGGATGTGGATGGTTGATAGTATCTTGTTGACAGGAGAAATATGTGTTTAAGCAGTTGTTGGAAGTATATATTGCATTTCTGGGTCTATTCTGACATTTGTTGATGTACTTTCTTGATCCTCTGGGATTACTGCCCAAACAAAATGATGATGTTGAGGTGGAAAGCTGCAGAAAACAGCCAAACAGTGACATAAACTCCCCAGACTGAGAGGAGCTTTTCACCACTTTCAGTTTGTCTGTACAGCACTTTGCTTTTTTCTTTTGGAGTATACTTTACATCAGCCTCAGCTGAAGTTACGGTCTGCCAGTTACAGCGAACGACGTGGGATTTGTCCAGAGCCTGCTCTGCCTGAAAGGATCAACTCAGGGCAAAAAAAAAAAATGTCCCCAGGGTGCAGAAAGACTGAATACATTTCACCAGAGCAGAATGTCAAACAGCTGAACGCAGCTTCACGACTACAAAACTGATCTTCACTTCTTCTTTTATAAGCTTAAAGGACCAGTTTGACATTTTGAGAAGATCGATGCCACTCTCAAGTCTGTATGCTTAATATGAAGCTACAGTCAGCAGCTAATTAGCATAGCTTAGCATAGTGACTGGAAACAGAGGGAAACGGCTAGCATGGTTCTGTCCGAAGGTAACAAAATCCACATAGTAGCACAATTTTAAAGTTTTAAATTGACAATTTTTTTTTGTCATCATAGGCAAGAAGCTAGCTGCTAGCTGTTTCCCCCTGTTTCCAGTCTTTATGCTAAGCTAAATTAAGTCTACTGGCTGTACGAGCATTGTTTGCTTAAGGGTCCAGTGTGTAGGATTTAGTAGCATGTGTTGTTCCTGGCTGGAACCCCTCGCCTCACCCACCTTCCTACGAGAAGGAGTGTTGAATCACGTGAAAAGCTTTAAGTCCCTTTCTAGAGACAGTGTTTAATTTGTCCCTTCTGGGCTACTGTAGCAACATGGCTGACTCCATGGAAGAGGACCTGCAGGGTCTATATATACAAAAAGTTCAATCTAAGGTAACAAAATCAAATTTCAGGTGATTACACACTAATGAAAACAGAGTTATGAATATTAGAAATCTGTAAATAGAGCCCTCTAAATTCGACACACTGGACCTTTAAATGTTCAACTCAACTTTAATGCAAGCACATAAAAGTTCACATCAGTCCTCAGGACACTGTCGAAAATCTTGAAGACATGAAAGTTCTTGTGAGAAACACCCGCGAACCACCAACTGATCAGTGAGAGGAGAGAAGACGAGGGACGCCGTTTGAAGGAAGCCAGAAAAATATCAAAACACTTCATGAAATAAATATTTCGCAGGAATCCGAAGCACGACATGAAGAAGTGGTGGTGGAGAGTGGGTGGAGTGGATTTCTCCCTTTTTTGAGGAGCAACGGTAGGAAAGCGACTTGAGGAGCCGAACATGAAAGATCACGCAGTCGACTGAAACGCTCCCCCGACACGGATCGCTGACTTCTCCTGTGAACTGTGTGTGATTCAGGAAAAAAGCTTCACAATACTATGAACACGACACAGTTGGAACCAGCTCACCGTGGCTGATTAAATTAATTTTAACGCGTGTACTGATAAAAAGAAACATTCATACAATATTGAGTAGCAATATGCCTTAACTTCAAAGGACGTACTGTCTGTCTGTGATAGAAGTTTTAGCGCTCCGGCTCAAAATGCTGAGCACATTTACAAAAGCAGAAGTCATTTTTTAAGTTATCAAAAACATATCTGCTTTTTTTTTTAAGTACGTCGTGTTCATAATCACACAATCAAACAACATCAACCACAAGGTCCTGACAGAACTGATAAATGTGTTCCTTTCGTGCTATTTACCTGAATAATCTGAGTGCTGAGAGGAAAATACTTCTACATCTAAGTTATATTAATTAATATAATAAATAGCTCAAGGAAGAAGGAGAGAGTTTGCATCTTTTGTCTGACAAATTAACTTCCGCAGTGGAAAGTTTATCTCCCAATAATTAATTACTACAGCAGAATATTCCTGCCACCGTGACAAATATTGCCTCGGTCTCTTGTTACAACAACGTTCTTTTCAGGTTGAAGTGAGATCTTTCACGTTACTGTGACATTTTCTTGTTATTGCCACATACCAAATGAATCCATATTTTTCTTTATATGATAAACAAATCACTTTGTTTTGTTAAATTAAGTGTTTATTCTCATTATACACAAAATGTCCTTATGACATGACATATATCCCGTTGTAACCATTGATAGTGTATAATTAGTGGACAGAGCTTCTGTGTCTGAACAGTGACGCCGACACTGAAGTGCATTCTTTCTAATGGCCAACAGGGGGGCAGCTCGACTGGCTGCAAAAAGAGGTACATTTGTATTGACTGTAATGGCAAAATGAGCCTACTTCTCACTTAATTTATGACCTCAGTTAACAGTTTCCTCGTGAGTTTATAGTCTCAATCTCTAATTTCAAGTTTCTTCCAAACAGCTTGATGTCAACGTAGTAAATTATGGTCCCGTTGAGAGTAAAATAGAGCAAAACAAAGCAGTCTGTGCTGATCAAATATGAATCAAGATTTAAGCCACCTGTGACGGCACCCACCTGTCAATCAAAGCGTCCACGCTCTTAATCCTGCATAACTTTAAGCCTTAATATAATCTGAACAGGTGAGTTGTATAAAATTCACCCATTCAAACAGGAAGCTTTCTTTAAAATAAGAAATTTTACTTGTTATAACGGGAAAGTGATCAAATATTATTGTCATGGTGGCAGAAATACATCCATATGTTATATGTGTCATTTCCTTCCAAAACTATTATTTCTGCTACTTGAAACACTCGACATGATACACGCTTGGACTCATCACATAATACAGTACACCCCCCCCAAAAAGCAGCAACAACAACAGTAGAGGATATCATTTTATTTTTAGCTGTTTTGCGTTCAAAAATGTGTGATGATGTTGATTTATAGGAAACTCAATTTAAGCGAAGCATTTCCAGATTGTGTCTTGATAACGTCGCACATTAGTTAATATCCGCTTGTCAAGTTTTGTGAAAAAGTTGTTTTTATGTTCTGAAACTGAAAGTACTCGACAGCAGGATGGCTTAAATTTGAGCGATATTATCTTTTAAGCCATTACTGCCTGTCACCACAGTATGTATGTTTGGTTACTGACTGTGCCTACTGTATGCCATATCCACGTTTTATGTGGAAACATTTCTAATAAAGTGTGTCATCTATCTAAATGTTGCAGGTGGCCTTTAGCTGAAATTTAAATCAGCTCTGTCTGAGGTGGAACGACCTCATCTCTACGACTGAAATAACTTCATGTCCTCACCTGAGCAAACAAACTAGATACCAGAGGCGATCTGAAGAAAAACCTGACTGAGCCGCAGTTTGATGCAGATCTTAAAATCCTATTTATGCACGGGTGGATTATGAGATAATGGCCTCCCGAGCACAAGCATGTACCTCCCATACAGACAAACATAAGATGGCCAAGTCTTTGTAGTTGATTTGAGTCTCTTCGTGGTCATTTTGTGTCTCTCTGTTGACTTGGCTTCTCGTAGTCTTTCTGTAGTTGTCGTAGACATTTTGTGTGCTGTAATCGCTTGTCCTTCGTCTGCTCATTTTGCATCTCTTTGTGGTCACTCTGCTTGCCGTCTCTTTGTAGTCTTTAGTTGTTTTGCGTCTCTTTCTGGTCGTTTTGTGTCTTTGCCTTCTTGGGATGTCTTTATAATCATCTCGCGTCTGCTCATGTTGCAGCTCTTTGTGGTCATTTTGTGGCGCATTGTAATTGCTTTCCGTCTCTTCGTGGTCTATAGTTGTTTTGTGTCTCTTTCAGTTACATTCTGCAGATGAAGCCGTGAAGGTGCTGCTGTTGGTGGAAAAAAAAAAAAAAACAGAGATGAAGAGAAGCTGTCTGAGTCCTGTCTAAAGCTTTATTCTACAGCAGATCCACTCTCCTCTGTGGAAACGTCAAACTAAATACTACTGCAAAATAACGGCGCCACCAGGGGCCCCCTGACCTTTGGCCCTGTGCCTGTTAGGCCTGCTCAGTAATCCATCCATGCATTTAGGAAGCCAAGTATTTCAGGATTTCCATCTCCCTGAGTGGAAACTTTGAGATACAGATAAGCACAAAGGGCAGAATTAATGCTGCTGAATAAAAACAGGATTAAAGAAGCTGGAAAATCTTCTACCACCATGTGAGAAAAAGACATCCTGAATAGACACCTAACTGAGACGTGCAAATTGGACATTACGGTCCGCACAGACTACTTCCTACTCAACGTGTGTTTAATTCATGTTAAAAACAAAATTATAATTATGAATTTATAATGTGACTGAACGATGTCAACAGATCAACAACAAGAAAACTGACCAGAGGACACAAAACTCAATCTGATCTGCCACGACTAACAATCTCACCACAGTGTCCGTTAAGTAGCTTCTGATCACTCGATGTCCCCCGTCAGACGGAGTTCGAGTTTTCACAAAATGTTCAAAGTTAAAAGCATACGTGCTCCCTTTAAAGGAGCATAAAAAAATCTCCCCAGAGGATCAAAGTTATTAAAATTCGCCCCGTGGGGAACATGAATATGTGCACCATTAAAAAAACAAAATAATGAACTCCTCAAACAACACCAAAAATAGGCGGTAAAGCAGTGGAAGCACTCAAGTCCCTTTAACAAGCACACAGAGATAACTCGATGATGATATCATACAGCAGGTGATGAAACTATTCCTTGTTCGAGAGACGAGCAGCGCCCTAAACACAGGAGGAGAGGTGAAAATTGGAGTGAGGTGTGAGAGCCTGCTTAAAAAAAAACTGAAGCGCTGCTAAATTAGATCAAATCTGTAACGAGCTGCAAAAATACAAAGCCCAAACAACACAAGGTCACGCTGAGCTCAGAGTGAGGACGGACTCACCCCTCACACATGAAGTCAGTTCATTTGCTTGGTGTAAGTAAAAGAGGCATCATGGGAGTGGTAGACTTTATCAGACTAGACAGGAGGCATCTGGGGACACCGACAGTGATCAGAAAGCTGGTTTCTACTCCTCCTTGACTACATCCAAGAAGACATATTGTTCTTTTTACTTCACTACATTCATCTGACAGCTTTAGTTCCTTTACAAGGAGAGATTTTTGCATATAAACCACACAAAGAGTTGATAAAATATGATGTTTTGTTTATGAATTAAACTACCCAACAGCTCCACCTCAAAACAACTACAGCAGCTGAGTTCACGTGCATTTTCCTGATCACATTACCCGTACATACTTTTATATATTCAATGCAGGACTTTGTGCTGCATATATTGATACTGTGCAGGGTGGTATTAGTACTTTTACTTCATTAAAAGATCTGAATACTTCCTCCACTAACGTGTAAATCAGCTGCTAGGAAACATTTGCTGCCAACTATACGTAAAAAGGAGGTGACTGCTGCACCACAAGCTGTAGAAGATCTTAACAGATCATTTATAAATGACTGTTTCATTTATATATGTAAAGAGCTTCTGAGTTTGTAGTATTAAAGCAGTTTAAAGTGAGAGCGAAGTGTCTGATTATGCTTTAAAATGATCCTCTGGTTCACTTTTAATGAAGCACAATAAAACATATTAGAGATTCTGAGTAACACGGTCCTGTGCCATAACATCCCGAGCTGTTGGAGCTGCAAGCATCACTGTCAAACCGACCATCACTCACAGGACCATTCAAACAGGAAGCTTCGTCACAGCACAGCTTGTCCTCCGGCTCCCTCTGCTGGTTCAAACAGATTGTGGCGATACAAGATAGAGTATTGTGTGAGCCACACTGTGGTCCCCAATAAATGCCCGATTCACTCCTGTTTGAGTAATATCTTTTTAAAAACTACAGTGACCAGCTGTCTGAGTGAGTTTCCGAGACATTTCTTTATGTAACTTTATATTTGTGACAGTTTTATTACATCACACTGACATTCAGGGTGAAACTTGAGCTTGTTTTACATCATAAAGCTAAATCGGATAAAGACAGTGACTTTTCCTAAAAAACCTAAAATAACATATATAACTCTCCTGTATAAATATTTCTTAAAATATTTTACTTAATTCCCTAGACCAGTGACTTTCAGTGATTTCCAGTTTCATACAAACAAAGGCCATCATCGAGGTTGTCGCTGCATTTTTATGCATTATTTTTAACACATTTCAAAAGGTTAGATGCTAATTAGTAAAACATAATGTTGTACATGTTCCTTATCAGCTGCACAGCGTAATCTATTGCACATATCACTTCACATATAGAACATTTTTAGTGTGATTAAAAAGCACCTGATTGGATTTTTCCAGCATTTCATTCCTGCGTGTCACTTACCTGCATTTCAGTGACATTTAACTGAGAAACACGTCTGTGTGTGTTTACAGTGTAGCAGTTCCTTATTTGTCAGTCTGTCTCGTTTCCATTGATATAACCAATAATTTAAGTATGAGCACATGAACCCATGAAGTGATTTAGTCTTGCATTGTTGGTGTTTTTGTTGTTGAGTGCAAACCTCCAGCTTGATGTTGTCACTCTTCTGTCTTTGTGGCAGCCTACAGATGAAAGAACACACGAGAACATAAGTGAACTATGAGTATGTGCGATGTGAAAGGGGTCATGGCGTTGAGTCCACAGAGAGTTATCGCCTATAATCTACACTTTTAATTGTCTTTCAGCTCATTGTTCTGTGGGAACTCTGACACACACTCACTTTACACTCAGCACCGGCTGCCATCAGAGCGTCCAGCTCCTGAGTCCAGCCGAGGGCGTCGACGAGGGCTTGCACGCCGCTGACCACGTCACCCAACTGCACGACGTCCTGAGGCTGACGGCGCCAAGCGAACGTCCCCACCAGGTCCCTGTTGATGAGCAGGCGTGGGACAGAGCTGCGCACGGCTCCTGCCAGGCTGGCGAAGGGCTCCACCTGCAGAGCGGAGAGTCGACATCAGCTGCTTTTTAAAGCTTGTTGAATTTCAGCTGGAGAAAACATCCGATCACAGAGATGTGATGTGGTGCTCACCTCCAGCGAGGTTCCCATGACGATCAGCAGGTCTGCCACTGGGAAATCAGTCAGGTACTTGAAGAAGTGAGGTGGAAGCTCCTCCCCAAAAAACACGATGTCAGGCTTGACCACGCCTTTACAGGTGGGACACTTCGGGACCGTCCCGCTCATCACATCTGGCTGAGGAGACATGGACAGATAGCATTAATATTTACATCATGTACTGTCACGAGCACGAGCCTCTCGTCTATGCACGCTTCCTTCTGCGCTGTGATACAATTGGCAGGAGTGGTTGGTAGAAAGAAAACAGTTCCTACATGTAAATGCTCACAACAAGGTGTGTGGATCATCTTGAGTAACCAGGTCGCGACTTCTGGATATTCAAAAGAAGGCCAACATCTCTGCTGAGGTAGCCCAGCACGAGGATGCATGCTTCTTTCTGAGCGGTGACTTATGGTTGGCGGGTGTGAAGCCGAATGCCTAGTTCAATTATATTCAATGGAAGAGAGACAAAACTGTGCAACTCACATCAAAACGAAGACAGTTAGGAGGAGTCATCCTGTATTTAATTTGGATTTTAGGGTGAACTGTCCCTTTAAGTTTTATTGACGTGTGAATAACGAAGTAAAATCTCAAAGTTTAGAGCCAGTTGTCCCTTGTGTCCCTCCCTCCGAGTGTGCTTAAAGTTTACTATGACTAAAATCAGGCATATTTGAAATATTCTGCTAATCGTGCATGGTGAAGTTTGGGTTTTGACTCACTCGTAGCTCCTCGCCCTCGTACTTCCTCAGGCAGACAGTACAGGTGGCGGTGGCGAATGTACCGTGGGCCTCCACCAACATCTCAGGAGGAATCCCCGCCACTTAATACAGATAAACACACACACACGTAAACAAGTATTATGACATACAACCTGATGTGTAGTGAGCAAAGATCTGAATACATACGTCTTTCCAGCCCGTCGATGTTCTGCGTGTACATCCTGAGGAGTTGACCCTTCTTGTGAAGCAGCCGTACAAAGTAATGAGTCACATTGGGCTGATAGTTCCCTGGATACAACTCTTTGGCCAGGGCGAAGAAGGGGTTAGGGTTGTGATGGAAAAAGTTGATCTCGAATATGGCTTCAGCATAAGGCAGGTTATACTGCTGCAGGTTGTCATAGAGACCGCTGCCTGGAGACCTGTGAGGGAATAACGTGATGACAGACCCTCAAAATACACCTGAATGTTTGCAGAAACACTAGAATCCATGTGTGACCTTCCTTACCTGAAATCTGGGATGCCGCTCGGCGTGCTGATCCCAGCTCCAGCCATCACCACCACCCTCTTGTACTGCTGCTCTCTGATGCTCTTGGCGATGTCCTCCAGGGTCTGCTGCTCCACGGCTCCGCCACCTCCGCCACCACCACCAGGGAGAAAAAACCCACGAGTCCCATCCCACCGAGGAGAGTTTGTTTGTCTGTGAAGGCGCAAAAGAGGGATGAAGAGCGTGTTTGTCTGAACAGAGATAACCCTGTATTCAGACTACTAAAACTTTTTGTGGTTTTCTTTGTCCTTTACAGTCAAATATGGTTATATATGTTTATATATATATAT
This sequence comes from Miichthys miiuy, assembly GCA_036365135.1. NCBI lineage: Eukaryota > Metazoa > Chordata > Actinopteri > Sciaenidae > Miichthys > Miichthys miiuy. The sequence continues at coordinate 28,835,051 of CM071603.1, forward strand.
GTTATATATGTTTGGTTTTTGAATTGTTGGTCGCATAAAACAAGAAATGTGAAGATGTCACCTTCAGGATTTAGGAAACATTTTAAGTAAATCCTTCCAACAAAAAAAAGCCAAATATTTTATAGTTCTGCCTTGAAATGTGACAGTTTGATGATTTTCTTTGTCATACTTTATAATAAATTAAATATCAGTGTGTTTTGGACTGTTGGTCAGTCAAAATGAGACATCTGAAGATGTCACCTTGGTGTTTAGGAAACTGAGATGAACATTTTTAAACATTTATAAGTAAATTTAAAGTAAAAAAGCCAAATATTTGATAGCGCAGCTTCCTAAAATGTAACATTTTGATGATTTTCTTTGTCATACTTTATAATAAACTGAATATCTTTGGGTTTGGGACTGTCATCTCATGAATTAATCAATTATTCTGGAAAATATTCAGATCAATAACAGATTAATCTGCGATGAAATTAGTTGAAAATCCAATAACAGTTGTGTGAAGTCATCTCATTTTCTTCTTACGTGTTAATCTACGGTTCACTGTATTAAATAAGTATATTACAATGAATGCATGATGAATATGAATACATTGCACAGTCCTACCTGAGGATATAGCACTCCTCAGGTATGCACGTTTTCACTGACCCTAAATGTGTGTGTGCTGTGATGAAGTGTCATGTACCTGCACAGAGCTGCTGCACCTGGAGCTGGACACACACTCCTCTGAGCCAAACCTATAAAAACACAAGACGTTTGTGATAAACACCAGTTATCTTCTTCTTCTTCTTCATGTCAGCTCTCTGGTGTCTACTAACCGTTTGCAGGGAGCCTGCTGCTTGTTCTCCAACACAGGCTGCGATATAAACAACAAAGTCTGACAGGTGAAGGAGCCATAACAGCTGCTAAACTAACCCCGCGGTATGTTTACTGCATGACTCCAACTCACCCCGTTTAACAAAAGCAGATTATTCAACACGAAGACGAGCTGTCAACACAGTTTGACCACCTAAAGTCAGATAACTACTGCCTGCCTGCCTGCCTGCCTGCCTGCAGGAGTGTGTTGTCGTCCTTTGACCTCCTTATGACGCGGACCGGTGTTTCGCTTTAACGAGCGACCGTGTTAACACGTATCTGTCCTCGTGAATGCCTCTTCGTTTATTATTTTATTTTTATTATTATTACTTTATTAGTCATTAAATGTAAACACACATGTTTGGTGTTATATTTGACAGCTACGCACTCTCTTCCAGCTGTAGTAGCTACGACAACCACCACGGCTAACTGTCAACAGTTAACACGGTCACCCGTTAAGCCGAAACACCGTAGCACCGTAATATACGATATAGCCACACAAAACAGCAAGTTTGTCAACTATCAAGCATTGTCGCATATTTTATTTAATTGTCTGTCTTTTATTAATTAAAAAACAACAACATGACAATCAACTAAAAGCTCATAACAGTCAAGAAATCAACGTAACTGACAATAAAAAAAAGTTAGCTAAGCTAACATTAGCTGTAGGGACGCCTCCGTTTTTTTTCCCATCATTCTTTGCGCTCAGCCAGCAGCTGCGCAGAGTAGACCCACAAACACGGCAGGCTACCTGACGTTAGCTGGAAGTTCAACAACACTCATCGGTCCTGCTGCAATAAAACTGAACGTTAGCTTCGTCCGCCACAATGAAAGATGTCACCGGGTACCTCAAACAACAGCAGAGCAACAGCTCCACGCCGGAGATGGCGGCGGAGTGGCACACGTTGGAGGAGTATTACAACAAACGGTAATATACTGCTCTGCTAACGCTAGGCTAGGCTAGGCTAAGCTAACGTTAGCTCGCTCATTCATTGGAAATGCACGCTGAGTCATGCACGGAGGCTAATGGCTAATGTTAGCCGCTAGTATGTCCTCATAAATCAGAATCTAAACTTTGCTTTAAATAATATTTTTTAAACATGTTAGGAAAATATAAGTTATCAGGTTGAAGCTTTGACTCGGAAACTATAAATTTAGCCCAGTGGAAGACAAAGTTCAGCAGTTAGTCACAAGTCTTTCTTGCTGTTTGTTAGCTTCGATGCTCTTGATGAGTCAGTGCTGCGTAAGAATAGTTTAATTTAGCTATTTAAGTACATTTTATTGTGAAGGTTAAACTGGAAATAATGACGTTTGAAGTAGTTATTTGCTCTGTAAGGTAAATAAGATAAATATCCATCATTTGTTAGCTGTCAAACTAAAAATACTCACTTGTCTTGACACATTTTAGATTAAACAGTGCAAAATAAAAAAGATTTTACCCCCTTTGGACCTATCCGTGGTTTGTTTTATAACATTAAGACATAGAAGGTGTCATTAAGGTTTTGTTAGCTGTTCACCATTGAAGTCAGTTACACCTGTATCTGAAAGGTCCAATGTTTGGTATTCAAAACTACAATATTCATGTGGAATATTTGTCCTCATGATGTAGTTTATGTCTGACGTTAAGTGAGCTGTACTGATGCAGTAATTCAGATCTGCAGACTATAAACTGTGTTTTTGTGTTTTTAATTGACAGGTTGTGGCATCAGTTGACTCTGAAGCTGACAGACTTTGTTAAAGATCCGTGCTTCAAAACAGGAGATGGCCTCATACAGGTAACTGCATGGCAGTCACACATGTAATGGATAATATAGCACCACTATGTATTGGCAACGAGCTTTAATGAGCATGCGTGTGTGTTTTCAGAGTTTCGTAGCACACTGTGACGCCTATTTTATGTAACGTTTTATAAAGTCATCCAAGTTTCTTCGAGGACTGAGCCACTCTTCTTAATCCAGTGAGAACAGAAGTTGTGTAATTTTGTCTTGTCTTGTAATATCTCTGTTGGGATGTGCAATGTCTTTTCAAATCATTATCGTGATACTGATTTTAATATTTTCTGATATTGCTATAAAGAACAAAAACCTTAATTACAAATTTAGTTTGTGTTGCAGTGACAACTTTCTCAGAATCATAAATTTGTAGAAAACATGATCAGATTATCAAGTTATGCGAGCTGTAAGAGTTGTATATTAATAATATAATAATATAATTTATAAACAACAATGTTAGATCATTGCCAAGCCCTACATCTCTGTATCTCATGCTCTTATGATTGTTTTATATTATTATATGTTCATAAAAATATAAATCTGTAAAGGCACAACATGAAGCCTTACCTCTGATTATAAAGGTTGACTGGAATCACTCAGAAAATCTAGTAAAAATATGCAGAAGTTTACATACAACAATGAACTTTGTTAAACCAAATAATAATGTCAAAATCCAAATACTATTATTGGCTACTTTAGAGTGTTTCTAAAATGTATATATTAATTCTTTTTCTGTGATCTAATCATACTTTTTCTTTTCCTTAAAGCTTTACGACAATTTCCTCAGTGACTTCGAACACAGGTGAGCTAAAAGTCGACCCTTGTATCACCCGTCAGTTCATTTTTTTTCAGCTTGTTTGCCTGTTTTGATGTTAATTTATTATTTTTTGCTTCCTCGTCAGAATCAACCCATTGTCCCTCATGGAGATTATACTGTATGTTGCCAGACAGATGCAAGGTAAGAGCAACATGAAGCATCAGGGAGGATTTGTAAGCAGAATGTACTTTGTTTTTACTAAAATGTTTTTGTTTCTAGATCCAAAGGATGCCATCACTTTTCTCGAGAAGACCAAGGAAAAGGTTCGTCGACAGAGACTTCAGAAATACGCACACTTTTAGAGAGGTCGTTTCTGAGGCTGTAGTTTGTGCTGCTGTTGCACTGTGTTCAGATTTTAATGTGTGTCTGTCTGGTTCAGGTGAAAAGCAGCGACGAAGCAGTCATCCTCTGCAAGACGTCTATCGGCAGACTCAAACTGGAGATCAGCGATCTTCCTGCCACAAAGGTAAAAACTCCTAAGAAATCTCTTCGGGCTGCTGACGTAAGAAAACGTGCATCGCACCTCGTTCACGCGTGAGGCACGTGGCACATTTCGAACGTCAAGCCGCCGGTATTGTTCGCACATGATGTGTCGGCAGTGCAGAGCGACAAACACAGACAGCTGAAACAACAGCGGTGTGATCTCACACTGCATGAGAGTGTGTAATTCCTTCTGACAGAAATAACTCGTGAAAAGTTGCAGCTACACAAAGACACAGAACATACCCAGTACATACATTCTTTTTATGTTAACAAAAACTGACCTTTTTATTAAGAGGATCAGGTATCATCCAGATGTGATGGATTCACATGAAATACAGTTTATTTGTCACATAATTAAGCATGTTCTGCTTGTTTACACCCACCCACTGCCCGCGGGCCGCATCCGTCCCAGAAGCGACCTCTGAAAATATCCGTCAACCCTCAAATGTAGAATTGACAATGAAAACCTGCCTGGACTGGCAAGTACTCAACACTAACAACTTTATAATGTATGTTTATCTGAACTGCCGTCCCACCACCCTTCCCCAAACCAGTGCGTTAAAGAGTCTAATATTCAGAGGCGCCGCTTTGAGAAACGACCGAAATCACAAGAGAGGGACGCTGAAGAGTTTGATTGCATCTTCTGAACTGAGCCGCATGGGCCAGGAGAGAGCTACAGCAGCTTCCCTTTGTGTGTCCTGGATCCCGGCAAAGACCGTTTACATACTCGGAAACCAAAAAAAGAAGACACGCTGGCCAAAATTAAAACTAGAGTGACTTAAAAAAAAATAACACTTGAACTGTTCACAGGGATCAAACTGTAACTGCAGATGTTTTTGAAACGCTGTTAAAAGAACTCAAAAAGTTAATGTCAGCTCAAATCTGGGCTGGAGAGTCAGTTTTAGCTCTAAAATAACGCCTGTCCTCATGTTACTTTTACATAAAAATCCCTGTGTTTCATGCAGTGAGGTGTACAGGTTTAAATTTAGTTTGGCGGGGAGCGTTGGTGTGCAGTCAGTACTACACATCAACAGAAACCCTGAGTTCAGGTGTCTGAATTGACATCGGTAGAGGAAGTCTAACTCTGGTTTTAACCCTTTGTCGCCTCTTTGTCTGCACACTTCCAGAAAATTATCGAAGATGTCGAGGAAATGTTGAATAACTTGCCCGGAGTGACGTCGGTCCACGGCCGGTTTTACGACCTCTCTAGCAAATATTATCGCATCATCGGGAACCACGCCTCCTACTACAAGGACGCTCTGCGCTACCTCGGATGTGTGGACATCAAAGACCTCCCAGGTGGGTAAAAAGCATGACGGGAAACAGGTAGATGAACTGTCACTCATGTTAACGGCTGATTAATCGAATGCCGTTGTTTCCTCCACAGAGACGGAGAAGCAGGAGAGGGCGTTCACGCTGGGACTGGCCGGACTCTTAGGAGAAGGAGTCTACAACTTTGGAGAGCTGGTGAGGTTTTCACCGTGTTGTTGAACATGTCCAGACTTTGAGCTGAAGCTCGCTGACGACGATCACGTCTGCTTGTTGTGTGTTTGCAGCTGATGCATCCTGTGCTGGAGTCCCTGAGGAACACAGACAAACAGTGGCTCATCGATACATTATACGCCTTCAACGGAGGCAACGTGGAGAAATTCCAGGGATTCAAGTCTGCCTGGGGCCAACAGGTGATCATCGACATTTCAACAGTTCAACTAAAAAGATCAACCTCACCAGCCTGATCATTTGTTTGACACGGGTGGCGATTTATTTATTGGATACTTCAGCATTTAGAATAAAAAACAGAATGACAGGGGACAGTTTGATTAAACATAATCATAAAACGATTAAACAATGTTTAATTAGTGAACTTTAGATTTTGTGACTGCTGGACAGATCAAGGGAAGAACCTTTAAACCTCTTCATGTTTAGCCAGATCCAACTTTTGGAAAAAGGCCACCAATCAGACGCTCAGACCGGTCAAACCGCCTGAAATGTCTCTGAAGCTGAGACAATCTAAACTCTGATGCTCCACCTGTTGTGTTCTGACTTTGTTTATTTCATGAAGCAGCTTCTAAATCTGAGGCTGACTGAAATTTGCACTGCAAAATAGAGACACGAAGAAGTTTAGACTGATTTGCGTCCAACGGTTTGAGAGAGACAGCAGTGGTCAAGTGACATAAACGGTGAATGAGAGTGAGGGAGCATCGCCGTCGAGAAAGTCTGTTAATCAGAGAAATAAAGTAATTTCCTGATTGTTTCACGGCGGTCACGTTCAACATAAATAGTGTTGTGTTTGAGCAGAGCTGCTCAGGGACATTTTAGTAACTGAATATATAAACAACCGTTTCACTGTCTCATGAGTAAAACTTCAGCTTTAAGATCTGCTCAGACGATTGTCACTTGTGTGTGATTGTTTGTTTTTTTTCTCTCTTGTTTGTAGCCTGATCTCGCAACACATGAAGCCAAACTGATGCAGAAGATCCAGCTGCTCTGTGTGATGGAGGTAAGAAACAAGAGACAGTGTGGCTCCAAACGGGAGACTAAAAGTTTAAAAGCAAGCATTGAAAATCTGTTAATTTGTAGTAGAATCACTGCGTTTATTCTTAGAGGTGACGTAAATCCATGCAGAGTTTATGTGTAGCATCGAGTTTTCTCACGCTTCACACGCGACGGAGATGACACGACGTCAGCGTGAAGGTTGAAAAACGAGAATATTAAATCACTTTAAATGTCTCCGCTTCCTTCCAGATGACTTTCACTCGTCCTGCAAACCACAGACAGCTCACCTTCACTGAGATCGCTCAGAGTGCCAAAATCCCCGTTAACGAGGTCAGTCGACCGACGAGTGTGTCTAATCGGCCCGTCAATAAAATGTCAATAAATCTTTTTGACCACGATTAGCGCGATCGACTCTGATCGCAGGAGAGTTGGACTCAGATCTCTCTATTGGCGTCTGACGCTGTCTGTTTGTCTCCTGCAGGTGGAGCTTCTGGTGATGAAGGCTCTGTCTGTGGGCCTGATCAAAGGTAACATTGATGAGGTGGACCAGAAGGTGCAGATGACCTGGGTGCAGCCCAGAGTGCTCGACCTGCAGCAGGTTAGTCCTCATGTTGTGCTACCTGCACAGACCTCTAAAATCACTCAACTGGATCAGAATCTTATGTCAGCTCACCTGTTTGTCTCCTGTTTCAGATCAAAGGTATGAAGGAGCGTCTGGACTTCTGGTGCGGAGACGTTAAGAACATGGCCATGCTGGTGGAGCAGCAGGCCCACGACATCCTCACCTAAACCACAGAGGGTGGAACCTCTGCTTCATCACAACCATTTCTGTTTTGTACTGTGTTTTTTTCTTTCTATCAGACGTGCATTCTTGTGTTACTGTCACTGTTTATTGCCAACCTGTAAATTACACTCTGGTATTTTACAAATAAACAACTGGTTGTAACATTATTATCCTCCAACATAAAATATTGTCTAAAACATGAATAAAAATGACCAGAAAAAAAAAGTCATAACGCCAATTATTATCGTTTGTCTTCAAGTGTTGTGCGTTGTATTTGTTTTATGTGCTTCTTCTTTAAAGTCTGCAGCTTTCAGCTGTAAATTAAGATTAGTTTATGTCTAGTAAGTACAAATTAGACGTCATTTGAGTCTGTTCTGCTGCTTTATACTTTTACTCCAGTACGTTTCACTGCATTTATGTGACAGCTTTAGTTACTAATTACAAATTCTGGTGTGAATTTTGAATAATTCTGAGGTTTGTCGACGCGGTTTGAACCAAACAAACGCTGTGAAGGAGTCATGTTGGACTCCCAGCAGCCCTTTCTGACATTAAATAGTGCAGTCAATGCAGAAAAAAAAGCCTTTCCAGTGAGCCAACAGCGGCACCCTGGCTCTGTTTGACCTGAATGGAACTGGACCCTAATTAGTATAATTGGCAACACACCTGTGTTTACCTATTTTTATGACAAAGTTTCTCCTTCTTATACATTTGCAATGTACCTGAACGCTACTACCTCCTGTTGCAGTGAAGTTAAATGGACTTTTGTCATCAAACAGCAGCTGCAAACTTTGACAGTGACAACACTAAAGTCCAGGTAAAGGGCAGGGCTCTGGGCTAAATGCTAATGCTCTCAGCAGGTATGATGTTTACTATGCTCACCACTGTAGTATGTTAGCGTGCTAATATAATTAGCACTAATGCAATATAAACCAAAGTACTAAATTACTGCACAGGGCAGCTTTTAATCTGAAACTGTAATGTGAGTGACATTAGCTGCTAGCCACTGCAGTTAAGTGGATTTATTAACAGCTCATACAGCTGTAATGATAATATAAAGGCTCCACTTCACCAGCTAGCTGCTAACTCTGTCTGCTGTTTTGCTAAAAAAAAAGGTATTTTTGAGGTACCTGTGTTCACAAAAAGTATTTATATCTGACAAGTTGCAGGTGGAATATGTGTGGCATTGTGGTGTTAATTGAAAATATGCTTGTACTGAGGTAAATACAATGTTAACAGCAGCAGAAAACTTATAAATTAGCTGCTTTTGTTTGTATTTAGATCACATTGTACATTTTGTGTCACTTTACAGTTCACTACAATATTTCTCCATATTCTTCTGTGTTCATTTGATGAACTGTCTACGTTACATAGTAGGATTTTAAATGTAAAACACAATGTAAGCTCATAAAATATGAAATTACTCAATAATATATGAAGACTACAGTCGGGAAAGTACAGTGAGCGGGAAACAGATTGTGACATGGACCCAAGAAAAAGAGATGAACTCTTTATGTAACACATTACTCAGATGACGGCACATAATTTACATTTATTTGTACAACTTTATATAACATCGATAACCACAGGTGTATCTAACCTTCCTGTGACATGCACTAAAAGGTTAAACGGTGGCTCTCTGATGGTAAAGCGGTGAAAACATTCTTCATGCAGCGTACGTTTAGACAGAAACTTGTGTTTTATGTGTCTGAACTACATTTTCCTGCTGTTCGTAGCTCTGCTGCTGTGCCGGGATCCTCGTCTGCTTCTCCAAACTGAGGGCACGCTGACCGCCATCAACTGTAAGTAACACACTGACTATGGATAAGTGCTTCACACGACCCTACCCCGAAATACCTCAACTGTTCCTTTAAGATCAGTACATACAAGTACATTTACTCAAAGTAGAGTAAAGTACTACTCTATTTTCTCCTTCTCCTCCATTGCATAGTTTTTACGTCACTATATTTATCTGACACTTAAAGGACCATCATTTTTTGCTGATTGCAACCAAGTGAATAGCCCTTGCCTCACCCTCTCCTTCCACAAATTACTTTGCAGTAAGGTTCGGGGCTACTGTAGAAACATGGCACAGACTTGGTGCACACCTACACCTGCAGTATCTGTAGATATAAAAGACTTGCTCTAGTTGCTCTTCTAGATCTAGATTTAGGAGGTTCTCTCTCCAGAATATGGCAAAAAATTATAGTATAAGATACTTAAATATGTTTTCATTAGTGTTGACTCACCTGAAAATAAGAATCTTTGTGTTTTTGTTACCTCAGAATGAGATTTTATATCCACCATGTTGAACCACCACCACTAGGTGTCACTAAATCCCACGGACTGCTCCTTTAAGTAACTGATCTGAATACTTCTTCCAATAGTGTGTGTGTGTTGATGTTTGCCTGCATGTCGTGCAGAGGGTCCTTTAAGTCATCCCCTTTTTCTTCGTCTTTCAAGTAAAAGAAGTTTTTTCTTTTACCGTGAGCGGGAACGAAGATCGTGACGAACGCCGTGCACACAGCAGCTCATTAACACACTCACATCCAGCTCTGATTCACTTAAAGGTGCAAATGATGATTTCCCTCCTGCCAACACAACTATGATAATGGTGTGACATGTACAAAATTACAAAAGTATTAGCATTTAAATATAATTTAAGTACTAAAAGTAACACCTGACACATGCATCCAGACATCTGATGATTGTAAAGCTTTAAAAGTTACAGCATGTTAGGAAGTCTCTGCCGTCAAACAGAGGCGTGAATTCACGTCTTCAAGTGTGTTTTCACAGTGAATTTATCAGCGTCTACATTCCCCATCTTCGAGGTATTACCTGAGGTCTTTTTCTCTATTAAGATCTAAAAATAAATCTACTAAAATATCTGTTTATCGTTTGAAAAGAAGTGTTTGGTGCTTCCACTGCTTCTGCATTTCCTCTTGATTCAAGAAGGTCAATTTATTTCATCAGAATGAAGAAAACAAAGCTGGAAAAGTGTCTTATAACTGTACAAAACAAATTATGGACAGAAAATACATAATTAATGGGCAGTGTATATATATACCAAGGATCTTATATGCAAATTATTATGCAAATATTTTAAAAATAGACTTGTGCTGAAGATGTGCTGAAAATGAGCACGGCTGTGATACGGTCGAAGTTAATCACAGCCGTGCTGATATTCAGTACAACCTTGAGTGTAATATTTCTTTTATACAACAGTTCTACAACCTCATTTGTTTATTTATTCATTCATTTGACTATTATTAGTTCCAGGACTGCATGGTTGCCAAACATTTCCAAGAGCTTCTTTGTGTAGATCTACGTTACGACAGGCCAGCTGCTTTGTATTGCTTATAACCAGTGAAATAAGAGTCTGTTGACAGTCAGACAACGATGAAGACATTGAATATGTTCGTATTTCTAGATCTGTTTGGTCTTTAGCATGTTTTTATCACACTGTGAGCAGTGTAGGCTCCGATAAAGAGATGTTTAGAGATGTTTTTCTGCCTCGTTTGAGTCTTGTTGACGGATAGAAAAGAACTTTATGGAGGACGGTTTGTTATGCTTCATCGAACCCTTTGGTCATGGTCATCGCTGCCAAAGGAAAAGAGCTTGATACTTTGTGCTTTTATAGAAATGAAATGAATGCAGTGCCGTAAGTCCTCTTCCATCAGTTCTCTGATGTTTTATGTTTTCATGGTATAGATGCACTCCGTGAGGCAGTTTCGAACATTATACTATCGACTTATGTCTCTGTTGTTTGTTTTTTTCACAGTTTGATCCAGATTTGATCTTCATCATTCGTCGTAAAATAAAAATGGTTACAGATCCATCTGTATTTACTGTACAAAGACTGATAGAACATCTAAGGACAAATGACAAACAGTAATGGAAACTCAATCAATCGATAGTATTCTAGATCTACGATACATATCGGCACAAAAAATTACCTCAGTGCAACTAGACCAAGCAACAAATATCTAAAAAACCTTCATATAACAACAACATCTCTATTGTGGTGTAAAGACGTAAATACATGAAGGAACTCTTCTGTTTAACGGTGGACCGATCCCCTTAAAGGGTCTTGCGGTGGCCCACTTGACTTCCCACAAAACACCCACATTTTTTTCTTCTTTTCTCTTTCTCAAGTAAAATTCATTAAAGGTCTTACCTCTGGGTGGACCCTGCCTCCTGCCCTGCTCTATAGTCCCCCCTGTCCCGTCCTCATCAAGCTACCCGGGGGTCATTCATGGTCTCTGTACAACCCCACAAAAACAATCTTCTTCTTCTTCTGCATTATCACATGTCAATATTTATTGTCCTCATCGTCATCATTAACCATCCTCGTTACAAACATAGCTAACCTTACATGACATGTCATAAACCCGAGCCTCCCAGTTTGATATACTCTATTCTATTGCACTATATTTATATTAATGTCCTAATGGCTAATCACTGTGTCTGCTTGTAATGTTAAATTGCACCAACTGTTCGACGTCTTTGTCTTTTCATTATGTTATATTGCACTAAAAACTTTGATATTTATAAAAACTGGCAGCTTGGGTTGCCAGAATTTTAATTAATTTCATAACTTTTCTCTAATATTATGGTAAAAGGATATTAGTATTGTTGATTTTACAGTTAAGGTTGGCATCTAGTTTTTCATGAAATATGAGTGTGTTTTTCTGATATCTGTACACTAAATATGAAGCCAGCAGCTGGTTAGCTTAGCTTAGCACAAAGACTGGAAACAAAGGGAAACACCTAGCCTGGCTCTGTCCAGCGATAACAAAATCTGTCTACCAACACATTTAAAGTTTGCTGCGATGGTGCAAAAATCTAAAATAGATCATTTGTATGTTATATCTCCAGTTAACACATTCACTTCTGGAGTCTTGGCATCATCGTGACGTCGTGGAGAGTCCAGGAAGTGACTGCTGCTGCTGGCCAAAAATTAGTCTGGCACATAAACCCCCGTAACACCACACCACGCATTTTATTTAATTAAACAAAGGAGATACAATGTGTTAATTTGTGAGCGAGTAACAGGTGCTGGAAGGAATTTTGGTCAAAGCCAGGCTAGCAGTTTCCCTTTGTTTCCAGTCTTTATGCTAAGCTATGCTAATTGGCCCTTTGGCTGTACCTTCATATTTATCGTACAGACATGAGAGTGGTATCGATCTTCTCATCTAACTCCCAGCAAGGAAGCAATTAAGTGTATTTAGTAAAATATTAAACTATTCCTTTAAATGAGACACAAACATATTGAGATGTTGTTCCATCTCTAGCTTCTTGACACAAATTCTTTAAAGGTCTGCCGAAGGTCTCACTAATGAACCACTTCTCAGGATACAGATGGTGTACTGTGCTGTGCTCTCGTCGACCTTTGGTCTCTCCTGTCACCTGTCAGCTCGTGCTCAGGTGTACCGCTGCATCTAACCATTATTTAAGACATGGGTTGGTCTGTTGGTTACTTTGACACAGAGGCAATTAATTTCGTGTCCATTAAATGTCTGGAAAAATGAAAACGTCTCTGGAAAACTCAAGACAATGTCCTTCTGTGTCTTCAACCAATCGTCTAAAGCCAGAAAATATTCATGTTATAATGACATAAAACAGAGAAATGTGGCAAATCCTCAAAGTTACTGTTGTGACAGTCCAAGCTATTTTAAACAGGTGAGTAACAATGTCAGGTCAAGAAAAAAAAAATATAAAAACAGACAAAATCCACAGATAAAATATATTTTAATGAACAAATAATGTTTTTTTATAAAAATTAAATTAAATTAAAAATATTTTTTCATTTGATTTGTTCTTTATTACAAATCAAGCACGGTCATATAAAAGGAAACAACAAACAATAGATAAATTAAAATGAATAAACAATCTGAATTTTATATATATATATATATATATATATATATATATATATATATATATATATATATATATATATATATATTAAATAAAAAAATTAAACAAATAAATAAAATTCCAAAAACATTTTAATTTGTTTTTTAAAAATAAATCAAATGTTGTTACAGACAAGAAATAAAATAAAAAAATAATTAAATAAATAAATAATCAAAAATAAATATTAAATGAATTAAATCATGATAGAATCATTTAATAAATAAATAATAATTAATGGAAGTATAAAAGGAAATATTTCTTTAATGTTGTAAAATGTATTTAATATTTTATTTAAAGTAATTTAAGTTATTTATTGTTTTTTTCTTTTGAAGGGCCAGTATGTAGAATTTGATGGCAAATAGCCATATAGTTCCTGATCGCAACCAACTGAACACCCCTCGTCTCACCAACTATGGTGGGCACGAAATGCAAAAAAAATCCCCATCTAGAACCAGATGGATGAACCGGTTTAGTTTTGTCCATTCACGGCAGACTCTGTGGAAGAGAACACACGGCACTCTCATTTTCAGTTGATCGTGCACTAATGAAAACACATTTATAAATATTATAATCAATTTCTTTCATATTCTGTAAATAGAGCGCCCTAAATTTTACACACTGGACCTTTAATGAGCTAAAAGTCAAAGACATTAAAGATACTGGACGTTGACAGTCACTGAGGAAATATTTCTCTCAGCACACCAGCGTTGGTGCTTCTATGACACCATTTTCTGGTCCTCATATGAACCAGCAGATGGTGTGTTCAGTGACAGAAAGATTTCCAAAAGCATCATGCTCCACTTATTGATTAGAAAAATATTTACCATATGACCGCTGTGGAAGTAACAACCACTGTATCTGACTGACTGACACAAAATGATCCGTATGTTTGTGGCTGTTTTTAAAAGAAAAAGGTCAGTCCGGGTCTCTTCGAGTCACAGCCTTACGAGACGACCAACAATTAGCTCGGGTGGGAGAGTGGACACGGGATCAATGAGCTCACAAACGTCCAGTTATCAGGAAAACAGATTGCTGACTGACCAGATTTCAGCGTGAGAGAGAGGGAGAGAGAGTGAAATGAGGCTGGATAATTAGGAAAAGCAGGCTGTATCCCCAAAGGGGGGGAAGAGCAGCGAGCGGCGTACATGCAGCCATTCGCTCAATCCTTCTGTCTCTATCTCTTTAAGAGCCGAGAGAAGGAGTGTGTGTGTGTGTGTGTTCAGTATGTATGTGTGTGTGTGTGTTATGTGGGGGAGGGGTATTGGCTGGGGTGGAACAGTCCTGTAATGAGCAGATTTTAGAGAGAGAGAGAGAGAGAGAGATAGAAAGAGAAAAAGCGAGGCCGAAAAAACAAGAGAGGACAGATGACTTGGTGGAATTGGGATACAACAACAATCCAGGTTTTAGGCGAGCGCTGAAATGGAGAGGACAAAGGGAAGAGGAGAGGAGTAATTCATTTTTTTCTTCTTCTGTTTTTTCTCTTCACATCTTCAGGAGGAGGAGAGAGCCTCATCTTTAGATCACAGCAGAGCAGAGAGGAGGAAAGAGGAGCAGAAATAAGAGGAGATATTCCCCCTCCGTTATGTCTGCCGAGGTGTGTGACAGGCTGTGTGTTTGTGTGATTTTGGATGTGTGTTAGCCTGGATTGCTCGTTTCCAGGCCATGCTATAGAGAAATATCTCCAACTTCTCTGATTTTTTTTTTTTAATGGCGTACGAGCGCAGCAGCAGCATCCCTAGTCCTGTATCCCTCTCTGTGTGCCGGTGCGGCAGGGATGTTGGGGATGCTGTAATGTCTGACTGAGCTGAGCTCGGTTTGCTACTGCCACCGCCGCCGCCGCTGCTGCCGCTCCTGCTGCTGCCGCTCCTGCTGCTGCTGCTCTGTGGGCCTCTGGGACTGCTGGAAAAGCCTAGGCCTCGCTTGTCTGGAGTGCCCCGCTGCACGGCCGAGGCATCGGACCGGCGAGCTCCCCGGCTGCGAGGCTACGTGGAGCAGGAAGGTGGAGGAGGAAGTGGAGGAGGAGGAGGATGAGAAGCACTCTGAGCCTGCATGCCCATGGGAAGCAGCATGCACAGCAGCTGCGTTCGTCACTCCAGACCCGTCGCTGAGGCTTAGACTGCTTCTCCATCGTAAGGTGATGCTCTTCGGGCCACGTCTTGTTGATTTTAAAATGAGGAGCTGCTGTTTTGCATTATAAACTAACAGGAGAACAGGAGTCGAGGCCCTGTACCTCCATGCTACCAGATTCAGACGAGGCCTCCTCCCTCTTTGCTCCTTCTGAGTGACCAGGCCCTTGTTTTTTCTTTTTCTTGACGTTCTAAGGATTTGCCTAAACCTGTTTCATGCATGTCCACTGGAGGCAGGTTTGACTTTGATGACGGGGGGTCGTACTGCGGGGGGTGGGAGCAGGGTAAGGCCCATGGCCGAGGGGTCTGCACGGGGCCCCAGGGTCAGGGCGAGTACGCTGGAGCCTGGAGCCACGGCTTCGAGGTCCTGGGCGTGTACACGTGGCCCAGCGGGAACAGCTACCAGGGCACCTGGGCGCAGGGCAAGCGGCATGGCATCGGAGTGGAGAGCAAGGGCCGCTGGGAGTACAGAGGGGAGTGGACGCAGGGGTTCAAAGGTCGCTACGGGCAGCTGGAGAGCACGGCCAGCGGGGCACGGTACGAGGGGACGTGGAGCAACGGGCTACAGGATGGATACGGCACTGAAACCTACTCTGATGGAGGTAAGGCTGCTAAAACTGGTTTTCAGGGACACCCACAGCTTCTGTTCCCACACCAGACACCAGTTTTTGTCCAGTTTGAGCTCCACAAACTGATGCTAAAGCTGCAAGTGGAACGACTTGCTTACTTAGCCTGCTGCTAAAATCCACTGTAACACATCCTCTCCAATGTAGGCTACATAAATAACATGTAGGTCACAGCCACATGCACTGATGTATTACTGAGCAGGCCTACCAGGCACAGCCCCGGGGGGGCCCGAAGGTTCAGGGGACCCCTAGAGGGCAATATTATGCATAGTGTTCTGTAGTATTCAGTATAATGTCTGTTGAGAGGAGTGTCAGTGTGGATCTGCTGTGGCAGGAGTCAGACAGCTTCTCTACATCACCTGAAGAACATAACTGAAAGTGACTACAAAGAGACAAAAATATTACTAAAAAAAGATCCAAAAACAACTACAGAGAGGCACAAGATGACTACAAAGAGACGAAAGGTGACTCAAGAAAGATTCAAAACAAATACAGACACATAGTGACTTAAAGGGGACACGGTATGACTATAGATGTGCTAAATGATGCTGACTACAAAGATACAGAAAGCGACTACAAAGAGACAAAGAGAAAATGACAACAGACATATGCTAAACAGCTACAAAGAGACACAGAATGACTACAAAGAGATGCAATGTGACTACAAAGAGACAGAAGATGACTAAAAAGAGATATAATGTGACTCAAAACAAATCTAACATGACTACAGAGAGACGGAATGACTACAAAGAGATACAGTGTGACTACAAACAGACAGAAGGTGACTACAAACAGACACAGGATGACTACAAAGAGATACAATGTGACTACAAAGAGACAGAAGATGACTAAAAAGAGATATAATGTGACTCAAAACAAATCTAACATAACTACAGAGAGACGGAATGACTACAAAGAGATACAGTGTGACTACAAACAGACAGAAGGTGACTACAAACAGACAGAAGATGACTACAAAGAGATATAGTGTGACTACAAACAGACAGAAGATGACTAAAAAGAGATATAATGTGACTCAAAACAAATCTAACATGACTACAGAGAGACGGAATGACTACAAACAGACAGAAGGTGACTACAAACAGACACAGGATGACTACAAAGAGATATAGTGTGACTACAAACAGACAGAAGGTGACTACAAACAGACACAGGATGACCACAGTTATGCTAAAAGACTACAAAGTGACAACATATGACTACAAAGAGACAAAATGTGGCTTCAAAGAGACATAATGTGACTATAAAGAGATCCAAAATGAGTGCAAGGAGAAGCAGAATGACTACAAAGAGACAGAAGATGACTACAAATAGACATAATGTGACTACAAAGAGACAGAAGATGACTACACATAGACATAATGTGGCTACAAAGAGACAGAAGATGACTACAAACAGACATAATGTGACTACAAAGAGACAGAAGATGACTACACATAGACATAATGTGACTACATAGATCCAAACTGGCTACAAGGCAACACATATTTACTACAAACGAAGCAGCCACGTCTCTTCCTGTCTGGGGGTCTTGCTCCATTAAGAGTGGTGGCGGGCTCTTTTACACGTCTGTGCTCAGGCGGTGTCTCTTGTCTCTTGTCTCTTGTCTCTTGTCTCGTATAGGTACATACATTCATTAGTGGGTCCGTGGCGTTGACATCACCTTCGCTCTGGCCTACTGACCGGGCCTTTATTATTAGATGATTAGAAAACACGAAGCAGAAAAAGAGGACGTGTGTTCTAATATTAGAAATTAAACCATGTTGAAATCTCATCACTTTGTGTGTGTGTGTGTGTGTGTGTGTGTGTGTTTAGAGACACACAGATTTATAAACACACACCTTCAACCCCTCTCACCCTCTGCATCGCGCCCCTCTGTCGCCATGGCAACGCGGAGACAGCAGGTCAGCGTGTCACTGGAGACCAGCTTCCTCGGCTCATCTCCCCCTCTCTGATTGGCTGTTTGCCTCTGTCAGTCTCTTGACTTTGTAATCTAGGCCGGGTTGATAACCGATGGCCGCCCCGCCTCCGAGCACCGCTCAGGACCCGGATGATGGGGAAGCGAGCGAGGTCAATAAGTGATGCAGGTGCAATGAAAACACGGCGCGTGCCGTGCATTAAACCCACTTCCTAATACCTGACGGTGATCAGGTGATCAGATGGTGAACGAAGATGGTGAGGTGAAAAAAAAAAAAAGACTGCGTCACGCGACAGTTCTGCTTCTCTCTTCCGCTCCCGTGGAAGACCGCCGACAGATGAATATAGCACGCACGAGCTGACACATTTTCCACAACCCAATAAATGTCGCTGTTTTACACACACACACACACACACACACACACAGGCCTGTCAACAGGAACAGCAGCTTATTAAAAATAATAAGAAAAACTACATTATAGGCCACATGCTGCCTCGTGAACCGTACAGACGAGCGCGAGACAGCCCGGTTCTGGTTTCAGCACCGTGGACAGCTCCGGGTCGACTCATGAATCATGTTGTTGGTTTGAGAAGCTTTAAAAAGCTTCAGGACGTTTATAATAACTGAAATAATACGCAGAATAAAGCACAAAATACAGAAAATTACCAGAAAAACCAAATGAATCATTTTGTAGCTTCGGTTTGGTTCATCTGGAGACCCACAGGACTCCTTTATAAACAGTAGCTGTGTCCCAATTCAAGTCTACATACTGATATTTATAGCATGCTGTTTATACAGTTAGTAAACACATACAGAGGTGGTAACTAAGTACAAGTACTGTATTTGTATCTTATGCAACTTCTCAGAGGTAAATATTGTCATTTTTACTCCACTACATTTATTTTTAGTTGTTACTTTACAGATTAACACAAAATATAATCAGTTAATTAATGATGATGTGTTACTCACCGATATAAAGCATTTAAAATAAGCTCCACCTTTACCAGCTGCAACATTAAAGTGATTTAAACATTTATGGTAAGTGAGTACAAGATCTGTACTTGTTTACGTTTTATGCAGGTTTATATTTCTGTATATATTTTTATATTTTACTTTATATGACTAATAATTCAGAGGCAAATATTGTACTCATCACTCCACTACATTTATTCGATATCTTTAGTTACTGCTTACTTTCCAGAGTCAAACTATTAACAAAACATAGAAGAAGATGTATTATTATAAAGATATCCACCAATATATGAAGTAGTTAAACTTTAGTACATTAAAGCATCAATAATTAAAAATATGATTCAGAAATGGGCCATTTTGCATAATGAGTACTTTTACTTTTGGTACTTACATTAAGTGACATTTTAAGGACAGTAGTGTCCATCAACAGTACAGTCACAAACCGAGTTTTTATTCTGCATGCAGGCCGTTTGGAGTTCCTGCTCAGAGTGAACGTGTAAGAATAAAATAAGGAATAAATGTTGGAAAACTAAATTTGTGATCAGGTAGTTAACAGGCACGTGTCACCTTAAAGCTGCTCTGATCAATATTTTTATATTAACAATCGATCAAATGATGATGTGTAATGTGAAAGGACTCAGCTATTAGAGACAAACCCTCAAAGATTTCTCACCAAACTTTTAGTATCTTTTAGCTCACTTACTGTTTTGGTTCAGTCTCACTGCTCACATTTACTCGACTACTTCTGTACTGAGGTACTTGTACCTATACATTTCTACTAATATTTACATGTACTCCACTATAACTCAAAGGTGAATATCGTACTTTTTATTGCACTAATTGATAACTAAAGTTACTTTTCAGTTTCAGATTATTAACACAATATATAAGGGTCATTCAAGCATATACTTGTGTGTTATTGCTACTTTGATCTGAGTACTTCTTCAATCATTGGAGACTTCCTGCTCTCCACCAAACATCAGATAGACACAGTTAGCAGAACTACATTATAAAAACATTATAACGATACATCAGTGTTGTGTCTACAGCTTGTTGTGCTGCCCACAAGTGACAAAATAAATGACCAAATTAATCTACAATTAAGTACGCACATTAAAAATGCTTGATTTTTGAGTGTGCTCTTGATGGACACTATTCTCCCGCAATGCAATGCGTAGACGAAATGGAGGCGCTATTGTGGATGGTGATGAATCAGCTCCAGGAAACAAACATTTAGTTTTTTTTATTTGCGCTAACAGTACATTATTATGCATATTTATTGAATTGGGGCACAGTAAGAGACTCTTGTTTTTTAGTGTTTTTTGGGGGGACTTGAAAGGGTTTCAGGAAGGTAAATACAGGGAATGAAGAAAAAAAAAAGATGCAATTATAATAATAACACGCAGGCGAGATGTTACACAGAGGCCTGAAAAGAAAGATTTGGCAAAAATACAGAAGAATATCCTCGAAAAACAGAAAAGCTTTGAGGCTTCAGTGGATCTATAAAGGTTTTATTTCAGCACCACAGACAGCTCCAGTTCCACATACATACTAACACAACACAGAATCTGCTAAAAATAGTCCACTGTTTTTGGAGCTAAAAAATCAATCCACTAACAGGAAATGATGCAAAACATGCAGAAAGCTAAAGCCAATTAAACTTCACGAATGTTTCTCCAAAGATTTAACGCCTCTTTCATGTTTTCAGCTCGCTCCTAAGATGCCTTTTTTCGTCTTCATCTAAACCAGTTTCCTGCTCGTCTCCAAACAAACAATGATCTGATCTGGTCATTTAGCACTGCGACAGAGGAAACAACCCAACGTCGTGTCATTTCCTACAAAGTAATCACCACGTTCATTAGCAAAGCTGTAATTATACCACTAGAAAGCTGTGAGTTCCCGACCCTCCGACAGAGCAGAACAACTGTAAACATCAGTAATGTCGCTGACGTTAGGAAGAGAGGAAATGCCTCTAACAGCGAGCTCAGAGCGAGACATAAAATATTGATAAATTATCGCACAGCAGCAGCCGTGGTTTGTTACAACAGTGTCATTTAGGAAGCTAACAATTAGATCTTTGTTTATTCTTGTGTTAATTGAATTTGGAGCAAATTATCCAGCTGACTGGGTCGTAGTTCAAGCTCATTTCTACTCATAGTGACAAACTAACAAGAGGATTATCACCACATGAAGAGCTTTAGCGTCCTTTAGCTTTAGTTTGGTCTCATGGCACATTTCCTGTTTCGGTTCAGTCTCAGCGCTTTACGTGACCTGCTCAGCAGCAAACAGCAGACAGACACAGTTAGAGACTTAGCTGGTGAACATAGTAGAACATTTAGCGTCTAAAGAGACAGATATTTCCTTCAGGAGTTGGTGGAGACCAAAAAAGAGAGTGAATATTGGACTGGCAACGGTATTATGTAATGTCATGTTCTGTTTTTTTTTGTGCACGGATTATTAATCCAAGAGCACAAATTACCTCCATGAAACCTCCAGAGGAAATGTAGATATATGAAGCCAGAGACATGCAGTATGTTTAGCATGTGGTGCCAGGTCATAAAGATGATTAAAGATGTGCAGTTACTGGTGTTCAAAGTGACGATTTGTCCATTTGTGGTTTATTTTACAATAATGAGCGTCTCGCTGTACATTATCCTGCGTATTACATGGCTGCTTACTAAAACAAAATCAATAATCAATCAAATATTAATTCAAAAATGATTTTATTGTCTCCACTGTGGTCCTCAGAGTCTATGATAAGAACTGTGTCCATAGCAGTGGTCTGCTGTGCAGAAATACAGACCGTAGGACGCTGTAATTGTCCAATATTAATGTTTTATATCATTGTAGACTGAATATCTTTGAGTCAGGCTCCAATTTGATTATTTTCCGACATTTTAGAGACTAAACGATTTATTGATTAATCAAGAATCATTAGACACAGCCCTATTTTCAGTCACCTTGCTTCTTCATCCATCACTTTTTACTCTGAGTCAGTCGTGTCAGGATGTACTGAGTCCCGATTGTGTGAAGGAAGTGTAGACAGCTGCTAAAATGCCTTCCACGACATAAAGCTCTCCGGCTTTGTCAGCAGGAACTGTGCAGCGCTCCTGTAAATGAAGCTGACGAGCAGCGAGTTGAGCAGGAGGCTGTCAAGTTTCCTGCCCAGAAATATGAAACTCTGGATCTGCTTCACCTCAGATTCTGATTCTGACCACCTCGGGGATGAGAGGAGAGGATGTAAGATGTTGACCTCTCTGCAGCAGACCTGACTTGTTTTTAAGTCTCTGCAGGAGGCTCTCCTCCTCCTCCTCCTCCTCCTTCTTCCAGGAGGCCGGGGTGTCGATTCACATGTTTATCGTTGGTGTAGATGGAGAGGAGGATGGAGGAGAGGACATGATTCATTTAAATGTTTTTTTGTGATTAATTTTAGAAGTTTTAGAGAGAATTCACACTGAGGATTTTAGAGCAACTGTTAAACGTTTGGCTCACACTTCAACACATCCAGGGTGGAAAGTAACTAACTACATTTACTCAGGTACTCCAGAAAAGTACAAATTTTAGGTACTTTGAGGTGTTCTACTCCAAAGAGTTCATAAAATATGATGTATTGTCCTAAATGAAACTACTTATTTACAGAGACCCAACAATTCCCACCATGAGCAAGCACTTGGTGACAGCGGCGAGGAAAAACTTCCTTTAAGAGGCAGAAACCTCGAGCAGAACCCAGCTCATGGTTGGTGGCCATATGCCGCAACCAGATGAGTTCGACATGGTGTGTTAATCATCCATTGTTTTAAATGGTTACTGAAAGATCTAGACCGTACGCTTTACAATATTATTTAGAGAGACTGAACAATTCCTACCACGGGCAAGCACTTGGCGACAGTGGCGAGGAAAAACTTCCTCTTAGGAGGCAGAAACTTTGAGCACAACCCAGCTCATGGTGGGCGGCCATCTGCCACCACTGGTTGACGTAGATAAGAGCAGCAAAAAGGGAGAGTTTAGTGCTGACATGTGCATTAGTCATCCATTGTTTTAAACAGTAAAAGAAAGATCTGGAAGTGTTTACTTGTTTTACGTTAAATTCCATCAGACTGACCGGCTAAAGACACGTTTATAGACCCCTGGTGACACGATAAGTATTGGTTCTTCTGCTGGGGCTGAAGTTGCTGTGGAGTTAAGCTCAACTTTGCATATTTTATTAGGTCATCCCAAATTAGAATCTGGTATTTATTTTAGAATTGGGTGTTTCGAATGCTTATTTAGTGATTCAGTGTTCTCTGTTTGGCCTGTTGAAGTCATGTAAAAACATTTTATGCTTCCAGCTTCACAAATGTGAAGATTTGCTGCTTTTTCTTTTAATAATTTTAAAGATATTTTTAATAATTTTTGAGGTTTGGACTGTTGTTAAGTCTCCTCTAAACAAACTAACAGACTTTACTGGAGACCGGAACATGCGAAGGACGCCAAAACCAGTTGCCAGGAGAAAACCCACAAGCTTTGATTTGAAAAAAATGTAATCGTACCCAAAGTACAAAAGAAAAACAAACAAAAAAGGGGGGGTTTAGAGATGCCAGCCAAAAAGAACAAAAGATGGGGAAGCCAATGAGCCAGCCACGCTGTGGGACACTGCATACAGCTCATCTCCTCTAAACTAAACCAAACCTGATAAGTGGACTACCCGTGACAAAACCCAACACTCTAAACCAGGCTGGGGGGGGAAGGACAGTTGGGCAAATCCCCAAAAAGCTGTCCTGCCTGCTGTCCTGCCTGTGTTGTGTTTTCCCTGTACTCTGCTCCTCCGGTTCCTTCCTCCTCCCTCTGGTGGTTTATTGATTTCAAGTGCTCCACTCCTACAGAAGAAAACAAAACCCACCCACAAGTGGTGTGCAATTCTGCACATGCACGGCCACACGAACTACGAACAAACACTGTGAAGGTGTCACTTCAGGCTTTTGGGTAATTATCACAGCATTTTTCATCATTTTCAGGATCTTTACAAACCAAACAATCAATCAATTCATGGAGAAAAGAATCAGCAGATGAATCCATAATGAAAATAATCATCATATACTTGATTATACTGACATGCTTTCACTTAAGTAACAATTTCTATGCAGAACCTGCACCTCTAACAGTGTATTTTTACAGTGTGGTATTCGTACTTTTGCTTCCACCACCGCTGAACACACAGCAGTCCTCTATTTCTGTACTATGTTGGTTTATCTTCCGTACACCCACTCTGTCTAATCTGCCAAATCTTAAACAGCCCAGGCACAAGGACGTCAGGTTCACTCGATAAATACTAGAACTTGGCCAGTTTTTACATATGTACTTTTCCGGAGTCGAGGAAATGCCAAATATCTGGTGTTATTCTGGGTTTATTTCAAGTGTTTCTTTAATTTGTTTTCACAGCTCTAATGTTGTGCCAACAAGCCTCGGTGTGGCATTGAATTATTTCAAAGATTTTGTTCCTTTATTAGCAGACACATAAACCTTTACACACGAGATAGAAGATAGATGCATGTGGTCCGTCTGTTGCATGTCAACATACAGTCCACATCAGGAGACACTGACACTGTTGTTCAACAACTATGAGCTGGATTCAAACAATCCCCAGAGGATGAACCTCTAGTGCCACCATAATGTTGACATTTTTGTCTTTTAGTGAAATGTTTAAAAAGCTGTTGGATGGATAGCATTTTATAATTAGCTCAAAATAAAGCTGATTAAGGTGCATTAATCGATTCTTTTTTGGGCCTCTTGGGAGCAGCTGACACTGATGGGAATGTTTAGTTTTTTCGACCTGATGATGATGTTGCATCAGAAGTTAACAGATCTTAGTTATTACAGTTCATCATCAGGGGAACATGAAGGTCTAAATCAAATTTCATGACAATCTATCCAATAGTTGTTCCCCCCAAAACTCGTGGTGGCACTAGAGGAAAAGGAAATGTCAGAGCATCATCAAAGTCATTAGGATTCATCCTCTGGGCACCGTGAACATCTGTACAAAAGCTGTTTAAACAGCTATCATGGAGCTATCAAGACAAATATGAACCAAAAGACAAAATATTGTACTATATTCTTGTTCCACTGCAAGTTGTGGATCATCTCCTCCTTAGCAATGCGATGGATGGTCAGCAACTATGGATTAAAACAAAGAAAAGCTTCCCATCTTGACTCTCACTGTGTCCCTGTTTGTCTCTCAGGAACCTACCAGGGTCAGTGGCTCGGTGGGATGCGTCATGGCTATGGCGTGCGGCAGAGTGTACCGTACGGCATGGCGGCCGTCATCCTCTTCCCTCTGCGAACATCCATAAACTCCCTCCGCTCCGAGCACAGCCACGGCCCTCCGGCTGTGCTGGAGGACGGCACTGCCACCACGCCAACAGACGGGGTGGTGGCCGGGCTGGCAGGGAGCCCTGTAGGACGAGGTGGGTTCGCTCTGACAGCTCCAAGTGAAGCTGAACGCCAGAGGAAGAGGAAAGGCCGCTTCCGGCAGTCCATCCTGAGCGGCCTGAAGCTTCGGCGCTCTGAGTCCAAAAGCTCCCTGGCCAGTCAGCTGAGCAAGCAGAGCTCCTTCTGCAGCGAGGCCGGCATGAGCACCGTCAGCTCTGCTGCGTCTGACATCCACTCCAACGCTAGTGAGAGCGAACAGGGTGCTCCCGTGGACGCTACTGTCACAGAAATGTACGCAGGCGAGTGGCGGAGTGACCAGAGGGCCGGCTGGGGGGTGAGTCGGCGATCAGACGGCTTGCATTATGAAGGCGAATGGGCGGGGAACAAGAGGCACGGATATGGATGCACCACCTTCCCCGATGGCACCAAGGAGGAAGGAAAGTACAAGCAGAATGCATTGGTGAGCGGCAAACGCAAGAATCTGATCCCACTGAGGGCCAGTAAAATCAGAGAGAAGGTGGACCGGGCTGTGGAAGCCGCCGAGAAGGCCGCAGACATCGCCAAACAGAAAGCAGAGATCGCCATGTCAAGGTCAGGTGTTACCTTAACAGCAAAACATGTAGGCACAAGATTAAATAAGATGGCAAAGAGCAGCTTTGGATTAAATCTTCATATCGATCCTGTATCTGTGAAGATACAGAATCAATAATAACCTTTATATCTTCAGCCTGTTTGACTGCAGTGTTTCTACCTATCCTCTTACAGGATGAGCCACGCTCGTGGGAAGGCGGAGGCAGCTGAAGGAGTGGCGCAGAAGGCCACGGAGGAGTGTCGACTGGCCCGGATAGCTGCCAAAGAGCTCTCTCCCTCCTTTCACATCTACGGGAACGGTGAGTGGACAACATAGGCAGTTTTTCCACACCTGCTGCTTCTCGTAGCATCAGTCAGATTCATCTGTATTATTCATTTTGTATTAATACCACTTTGATAATCAATTAATCTTTTTACATTTGCTCATTCCAGCTTCTTAAATGTGAGGATTTGAATTTTTTCCTTGTACTGTGTCACATTAAATCTTTGGGATTTGTGCCGTTGGCCAAATACAACAATGTGAAAACATCACTGCGGGGTTGTGGGAAATTATAGCAGCCATTTTTTCCCAATTAATGGATAAATTAAGAATATAACTGATCATAGAAATCAAACATGCTGCTTTACAAACAGCAAATGAATCTAAACTTGAATCTTTGTGTTGTAATTATAATAATAATAATGAGTGTGGTGGATTTTGACCAGTTTAAAGCTGCATTGGTTGATTTTTTGGCCACTTGGGGGCAGCGCAACAAGCTATAAACGGAACACTGTCACATGATCACCTCATAAATATCTATTTACAAACATTACAACATTAGCATTCACTTGAGGCGTGTTTTTCTGACCACCTTACTAATGTATGGGAATTATTTAGCAGCTAAATGCTCCACTATGTCCACCAGCTCTTGTTTTAACTGTGTCTGTCTGCTGCTGAGCATGTCGTGTACGGAGAGCGTTTCGCTGATTGAACAAAAAAGAGCTGAAATACACGAAAAAGAATCAAAATATACTAAAAGTACCAAAAGTAAAAGTACTCATTATAGAGAATGTCCCATTTCTGAATAATATATATTATTTAACTCGAATTATTGATTCATTAATGTGTTCATCACTTTAATGTTACACCTCGTGGAAAGGTGGAGCTGATTTTAATTACTTCATATACTTTATCTGCTGGCTC
Organism: Miichthys miiuy; assembly: GCA_036365135.1. Taxonomy (NCBI): domain Eukaryota; kingdom Metazoa; phylum Chordata; class Actinopteri; family Sciaenidae; genus Miichthys; species Miichthys miiuy. The sequence goes on from CM071603.1 coordinate 28,862,013, forward strand.
GCTTGTAAGTTACAGCTCAGGGATCAATAAAGTTTTTATCTTAATCTATATTTATTTTTTATTTGTTTGTAACTAAAGTTATCAGAAGTATAATAATAAGTATAATACAAACATGGAGGCTTTACTCAGTAATAATAGTTTCTGGTGAGGAACATCAAGAAGAACTGGCTTAGGTGTATAATATATAATTGTCAAAATATACTGCATTAATTTTCTTTTTTGTTAACATTAAATGATTTTATTGGCATATTTCTGTCCACTTTTCTGCTTCGTTTACTCCCAGAGACCTGGATTGTAACAGTTAGTCACAAGTCGTGACAACAAATAATTAATCATCTTAATCATCCTCTCTAAACCAACAGTGATTGTCAGCACCAGATCCAGTTTGTACAAAGCTTTTTTCTCATTTTGTTACCCTGCATGCTAACACTGACACACACACTGTAGGTATGATGGACTCGCTGTGGCTTGGTGCCAAATCACTTCATTGGTGCTATTCTCCAACTGTTTTCATAGGGCTCGAATGTCAGAGGCCCAAGCACCAGGACGCCAAGGACAAAGACCATGAGGTGATCTCCACAGGAACAGACAGTCCGGAGCTGTGCACTCCGGACACCACGCCACCTGTAATAACACCTGATCTCAGCCCCGTGCTGAGCGTACCCACCTCGCCCCCCCACAGTCCGCCCAAGCACGCCCATCGCCCCAGAAATGCTTGCTTCATGCGCCAGAGTGCTGTGGACGATCAGGGCGGAGCTGAGATCCAGGTGCTGGTGGAGGGGCGGGGGATGGATCTGCCGAGGGGAGGGGCTAACAATTGGACTGATGACATGTATCCGGACCGAGGAGGCAGCAGCCGCTCCACCACGCCCTCCCTTCTGGAGGAGCAGGAGGGCCAAATTAACGGCCACGAGCAAGCCCCTTTGTCCAACCACAAACCGCGGGAGAAATCCTTGTCCAATCACAAGTCCCGGGAGCACGCTTCCTCCTACAGAGCGTGGGAGCACTCCTTGTCCAACCAAAAGCCCTCCAAGCATGCCTCTTCCAATCACAAGTCAAGGGAGTACTCGTCCTCCAATCACAAAACATGGGATCATTCTTCCACCAATCACAAGGCCTGCGAGCATGCCTCTTCCAACTACAAGCCGCAGGTGCACATTTTATCCAATCACAAGGCCTTGGAACATAACATGTCCAATCACAAGACTTCTGAGCATGCTTCTTCCAATCACAAGTCCCAAGATTATATCTCCTCTAATCACAATGCCAAGGACCACGTCTCTTCTAGTTACAACCCTCGAGAGCATGTCTACTCCAACCACCATCCAAAGCAGCACAACCCCTCCAACCACAAGCTTAACGAGCATGCTGTAATCGACCAAAGGCTAGATGGCCTCACCGGGGGCTGGACTGCTGAAAGCACCCTTAGGTGGAGCCCTGCCCACTCACGCCTCACAGAGCAGGACGAGGAGCGGATGAATGACTATACGGTCGACATGAGGCTTCAATGTCCGGACTCGCAGACGCCTCGGGGGCTGGGCCAGGAGTCCCGGCCCCAAAAACAACAGGCTGCGATCCCGAGGCCTCCGGCCGGTCAGAGAGGGATCCATGGACTCTGTACAGATGCTGGACAACCTGAATGTGGGGGCAGAGCTGGAGGAGTGGCCGCTGCACAGGGACCTCACCCTCTCCCCACCCCTAAAGTCTCAGCCCATCACTCTGGAGCAGGAAGGAGAGCATCTCACCCTCAAATCAAACTCAGTGAGTCGTTACAGCTACAGTTTGACCGTGTATTTGTTTGTTCAGGACATGTAAGGATCCACATTTTCCATAATTTCTTTAATTAGTAGAGGTTAAATCAAAGGAGTAACATTTTTATTACAAAAGTTAGACAGTAGACACAACTAACTCCCCATAAAAACACAACTCTGTACTTTAGACAGAACCAGGCTAGTAGTTTCCCCCTGCTTCCACTGTTTATGCTAAGCTAAGCTAATCACCTCCTGGCTCTAACTTGGTACATCATGTACAGACATGAGAACAATGAGATTATAACTCACCGATAAAAACCCAGATGAACAATTCTGACTTTAGCATCCTCATGTGGTCCTATCGGGCTCCCCTGTTAGACAACAGGTCGAGCTTCTACAGCTCAGACTGTGGTAGTGGTAGTGGAAGTACTCAGATCTTTTACTCAAGTAAAAGTAGCAATAGTGTAATCACTGCAAAGTACCCATTATGCAGAATGACCCACTCATAATAATATATATATTACTGGATTATAATTATCGATGCATTAATGTGCTCATCATTTTAATGTTGCAGCTGGTTAAAGATGGAGCTCAGTTTATTTACTTTAAATTACCCCTCAGAATCAATAGTCTTTTCTTCACCTGCAATAAAACATCAGAATTTATTTGCTGTTTATATTTTTGGATTATTAATCTGAATCTAGAATTAAATGGACTCAAGTAAAGTACAATTTAGTAAGTATAGTAGTTGAGTAAATGTACTTAGTTACTGCCAACATCAGGCTTGGATCATCATGAAACTCCAATAGACAATAGATGAAAAACTGTGTTAGAAAATATCTGATAAAAAGTCGAAGGTACAAACAAAATTCTGGGTCAATTTTGAATGAATTCAGCAACATTTGCTTTTAACTGCAACAAAGAAACGTTTTGAAGTGATGACAGTTTTAATTCATGACTCTGACTTCTGGCTTCTTTTCCATAGCACCAGGGGCTAAGGTTCATGGGTATTGTAGTATTTTGAGCCATATGCCAAACTGAAGAAAAAAATTAAAACTTGTGTTAAACTATCCAGGAGACAATGTTAAATTGAGGATATCAAAACATGAGCCAGAGTCCTGCACTCGTCCTTTAATTAAACATACTACAATGAGTTTTCATCTGATTATGAAACACTCTCAGTTTAATACTGATGACTCTGTATGACCAACATAAACAAACAAGACCATCAGCGAGAAGATTAACGATTTCTAAAATCAAATCAAAACAAGTCGGAGGAAGAAACAGTACCGCTTTTGTCCACAGGGGTCGCCAGAATCAACACAAAAACATTCATTGGAGCTGCTTTAAGTACAAATAGAAATACTACAGTGTAGAAAAAGTCCTGCAGATTATAACTTATTATAACTTTTTAACCTGCATGTTTGTCTTACATCTGTTTGCATTAACTGGACTAACTTCTTCTTCTTCTTCTTCTTCTTCTTCTTCTTCTTCTTCTTCTTCTTCTTCTTCTTCTTCTTCTCCTCTTGTCTTCCAGGGCTCCAGCTCTATTCTGGTGGTTATGGTCATTTTACTCAATATTGGAGTAGCCATTCTTTTCATTCACTTCTTTATTTAAGCTTATACAGGTATGATCTACTAAGACTTATTGATAACTACGGTATATTATATTATTACTTACTGAGACGGACATTCTGCCTATTCGACTGGAGCCCGCAGCCCGAGTGACGGACACAGCAGAGCCTTTCTATTGTTGCTACTGGTCTTTTCACCTCCGTTGAAGCCCATATGAGTTTCTATGAAAGCACCGTTTTCCTTTATCAAATGCTTAATTTTGAGCTTGCAACCATAGAAAAGAAAGTAAGAAAGTAAAGAGTGCAGCTTTATACTAGCGTGGTGTATCGGGACACACGTGCATGGGTGTCCATCTGCTACTGTTACATGGACTGGAGACGGCACAGGCAGTTTTGTCCATTTTTCCATCCATCATTCTAAGAATATAGCAACCCTTGTTTCCTGGTTATCATGAAGAAACATGCTAACCAAGAGCATGGCACACTCCATCCTAAACCCCCCACAGACAATAACCCCTTTTGCCTTTTAACCCTTTTCCCCTTTTGGCCCCCTCCATCCACCAGTCTCTAACCCCCTATTTCGCACTATGCGCTACATACAGAACTATGCTGCAAGAGTAGATCCATTTTAAAGGGCTCCGTCATTATTCTTTTCTTTCTTCCACTACGAACTACACAAACGCTACACAACCATTGCATGAGGCTGTGTGGGGTTTTAAAAGTGCATTTTCTATCCCTTTAACATCACCTGTTTCTGTCCTCATTTGTACGCACTCCATCCTGGTTTTATCACTTCCGGTTGTTTGCCGCAACCCCCCACCGTCGGCAGAGATTTTGGAAAATCAGCGCCAGCACCACACTTCACTTCACGTCCAAATCGAATCACACGAGAATCTGTACCACGAAATCAGATTCAGCAAAAGTCAGCGTGGCCGTCACACTCCGAGACCTAATCCTCGAGGAACTTCCTGAATTTTATTGTCAAGTGAAACATACACATTCGCACGCAAAACAACAACAAAAAAAAAAACAACCCACACATACTACACATTTAACTGCTGACATACTGAGGAGGATTCAGCCTTGCCCCTTTGTACAGCCTTGAGACTGTTATGTTATAACCACTAATTCTACTATATATGTGTATGTGTCATTATTATTCAAGTTTGTTACTTTTTTGCAGTTTGCAAGACAGAGAGAATGCTGAGTGCCTCGTATTTATTCATTTTCCGTCTTCTGATTTGTTTAAAAAAACTCCCGACCCCTAAATGAAACACCCCACACGTGGGCAGGCTAAAGAGGAGACGAATAAAACCTTCGACATTAAGAAAAAGGTGACCCTCCACCCTCACCCCGCCCTTTCACCTGCCTCCCCACCCCCACCCCGCAAAACCTCCCTTTCACCCTGAAAATGGCATGCACTGTTTTGTCTCTCTCTCCTAGTCCCCCTTTTGGACCAGTCAAAAGGGAAAACGGGTTTCTAACGGTGTCATTTCCAGACACTTTTTGGGCCGGATGAGATTTTTTTCAGCATGTTTGTTCAGCCTGCTCAATCTGGTGTCAGTTTGTGAGTTTCTCCCTCTCGTCTCTCTTATCCAGCAACACAAGGCTACGTGAGACATGGAGAGCAGTGTAAAATAAACGCTAGCTTTTAACTCTCAGTGGATACTGAAACGTCCTTGAGTTTATGAATGATATAAAAAGAAACTCTCTGCTACTGTATGTTTTATACTTCGCACCCAGTGGCATCATCATGTTGTGACATCATTGCATGCCCGAGCATGCTCTTTCTTACTCTTTGGTTTATGAGGTTGTTTCGAAGTTAATGTGGAGAAAATAATGAAATGTTTGAAATTAACGAGTTTGGTGTGGTTATTACTGCGGTCTCGCCTCCTCAATCAAATCATGCAGTTTTCATGAAAAGTGGTGAGGAATGAATCAATGAGCAGGAGGTCTTTGTGGTTACGTTTTAATGATTTTTGATTCAATGTGATGGAGTACTTTGATTTAAAAGCCAAAAATTAGACCTTCCAATCTGGTTATTTGATCTACAAACAATTGATTTTTGCAGGAAAAGTCCAGTCCTAAGAGTCAACAAACTACATTTCTACATGCACAGTTTTCTGGTGATGGATATTCAAAGTTACTGAAGGTGATATCATGACTGTTTTGAGGTTTTCTGGTTCATTGGCACTTAAACAACAAGAGAAACCTGTGTCGAGGAGTATAACCATCGTAGGAAAATTACTATGTCGATGATGGAGGAATAGTTTTGGGAAATGCACTAACTCCCTTTCTTGCCATGTTTCTCCCAATGACTGTAGCTTTATATTTAACAGACATCAGCGTGGTGTCAGTTGTGTCAAAATATTTAACTTTAAATGGCTCGTCAAAGGTCAAACGTTTGAATAAAAAAGTAGTAAGACAAACCTTTAGTTTCTTCATGTATTGGTCAGTTTTGAGATTACACCCACATGTTGACTGTCCAAAACCATGTTCGTTAATCTGCTGCTGTAACGGCCTCCATTCATCCGGTTTCAGTCTTTCCACCAGAACGTTTGAACCTGCTGCAAAGATTTGATTTCTTTCAGACACAAGAGCGTCACTGAGGTTCAACACTGATGTTACGGGAATCAGAATCCAGTTCATCCCAAAGGTCTCAGCTTGGCGGAGACAAGTCAAGTTCTTCTACATCGCACTGGGAAAAAACATTTCTTTATGCTGAAACAGGAAAGAGACAAACACAATGTGTTGATTCACAGTATTGTCTGAAATACTGTAGTATATTGTACATTGTCAGTGGTGGAAGAAGTATTCAAATATACATAAAATATGAGGTATGCAAAGGTAAAAGTAGTATATAATTATTGATGCATGAATGTGTTCATCACTAATTTTGCAGCTAGTAAAGGTAAGTTGATTTAAATTGCTTTATAAACTGCTGCTTAAAGGAGCAGTGTGTTGGATTTAGTGGCGTTTATCATGTGCAAAATGGTGACCCAGTGTTTAGTTTGTCCACTTTGGGCTCCTGTACAAAATCTGACAGTTCTTCATACATGGTGGACTCTGTGGAAGAAGACCTGCTGCATCTATAGATATGAAAGGCTGATTCTAAGGTAAGGTTTCAAAGAAGTCTGTCTCTGTTTTGGATGCAGGCTTACACTTGTTTCACATGGAAATATTTGCCTACCCTCTGTACCAACAGCAAGATCGAGAGGCTGTGCAGAGTCATGGGTAGGTCATAAGAGGCGAGCCACAACAAGCTACAGGAAGCTGGTAATTTACCTCCATCTTACCAAACAACTGGTTGAGGTGATGTATCAGAGGAGACACGTACACCATGTGCTTCCTCTCCCTCTGGCCTTTGACACTGCCCGACACTCTGAGCTCCTCCGAGGAGATAGACATGGAAGAGGACAGCAGCACAGTAGGTAATGTGCTTGGTGATGGTCTTCATGTCTCTTCCTGGTGGATACTGAATGAACTCCTCGGGTGTTTCTGGTTGATGGCATCTTCTTCTTGAAAAGATGGACCTGGTTCTCGTCCATCCCAGCCGCTCCCTTCAGGATGTCAGTGGCACTTTGCACACATCTGACCATCAGACGGGGAATCGTACTTGTTTGGGTGCGTATAGCTTGGATGACCAGCACCATGTTGAACACCACAAACCTCCAGGAGATGGAGAAACGGCACATACAGGCCTGTATGTTGGCTTGTAGACTAACCTGTACTGAAGACTTTCACTGTGCCACTTCTTCTGAGAAACATACAGCAGCTTCAGTTGTTTTGATTGGATTTAATTGAAGGTGGTGAGAGTTATTTTGTTTGCAATCTATCTACACTGATACACCATATTAATAAATTAAAACGTCTCATATAATACATAAACGTTAGCAGCCATCTCACACTATACAAACAGTTACAACATTGATGGTTAATATTGTTCATGGTGTCTGGTTACATGGTTTCATCGATTATTTCCTTTTACAGGATATATAAATATATAAATTATCCACACCAAACACAAACAAAACAAACCACACTATACTTTATTTTAATTATTTAATTATTATTACAGTACACACTTACAAGAAACAGAAGAAGAAGAAGACCCTTGGGCTAAATACCAATTTACAATTTTCAAACTACATTGAAACTGCCGTCTTTTGTCATTCATTCAGCTGCTGCTCTTTATAATTATAGTGAAGGGTTCAGCCTTTAATTCAAGGTGTGATGACCTCAACTGCAAAACCCTGCAGAAGAGAAGAGCTGTGAGGTTTGTGAGAGCTGTTCTGCATTGAGATTACATGTTCAAGATATATGAGTGTAATTTTAAAGACCATAAAACAGATTTTAGTTTTTTATGGTAACGGTGTACAGTGGTGGAATTTAAGTAAGTATATTTACTGAAGAGTATCAAATTGAGGTATTTGTACTCGAGTATTTCCATATTTTGACATTTACACTGAAGATAATATACATTAATAAGTTAATATTAATGTATATTATAAAGTATAATAGTTTGTATGCAGTGTTGTGATACACTTCAGAGGGAAATATTGTATTTGTACTCCATTACGTTTAACGATGGAAGCCCTAAGCAGTCACATATTCATACATTTTATTTACCCTGTTTTCTCGTCATAACGAGTTAATTTAATTTGTTTTCTCAAGATCTCGAATTTATTAAGTCATTATCTCTGGAAGATTATCCCATTATCTTGCGATGACTTTTTGTATTTTGAGATAATGACATAAATAACTCAAGATCTCAAAAACACAAACATAATTAACTCACTATCACGACAAAACGGAGGAAATCTTTGACAATAACCTCTCCTTTGAACATCACATAAACCAAATCACCAGAAGTGAAGAAGAACCTTTCATCTCAAGAACATAGCCATCACTCTCCTCCTCCGCTGCTGAAACCCTCATTCACGCCTTCATCACTTCCAGAATTGACTACTGCAACAGCATCCTCTATGGCACACCATCCAAAACTTTAAATACCCACACGCGCACCTGTGATCACATCACTCCTGTCCTCCAGAAACTCCACTGGCTCCCAGTTCCACAGTGTATTCAGTTCAAAATCCTCCTCCTCACACATGAAGCCCTCCATAACCAGGCCCCTTCCTACCTCATTGACTTGCTCCATCGCCACAATCCATCCCGCAGCCTCCGTTCATCTGATGTCAACCTCCTTACTCCACCACTCAGGACCAAGCACCGACTTGCCCACCTTCAAATCTCTAACAAAAACACACCTTTTTAAAATTGCTTTTAATGTTTAGCTCAGTCTATTGTGTTTTTAGTGTACTATCTCATATTGTTTTGATGATTTGATGTTCTTTTTATGTAAAGTGTCTTTGAGTACCTTGAAAAGCGCTTTTAAATAAAATGTATTATTATTATTAAACAAAAGGTATGAATGTATGACCGCTTAGGGCTTCGTACTATTCATTATCTTGAGATCTTGAATTAATGATGTCGTTATCTGGAGAAAACAAAGTTTCGTTATCTCAAGATCTTGAGAAAATGATCCTGATAATGACATAAATAACTATAGAGCTTGAGAAAACAAATGAAATTAACTAAATATCACAAGAAAACAGAGGAAATCAAACGTATGAATGAATGTATGAGCTTCCATATTCATCTGACAGCTTTGGTTTCTTTTCAGATCAATGTTTTATAGTGTTACATTGTTAACATTTAGATGCAATCCAGTAATAAATATGTATTAAACTGAATGAATTTGCATAATTAGTACTTGTACTTTTGATACTTTAAGTACAATTTGCTGAGGTAATTTTGAATGCAGGACTCTTCATTGTGGTATTGCTACTGTTACTCTAGTTAGTAAAAGCTGTGTACTTCTTCCACCACTGGCGTAGTTTTACCTGTAAATAACGGCTGCAGGTGAGCCTGTTCAGTGTTTACATGCTGCTTTGTAGGAGTGAAACACTCCCCCCTACTGTCACATGGAGGAACTACACTTGCTAATATCTCACAGGCTCGTATTGGCCTTTGTGTTTTGTTTGAATGCTCTTGAGACAAACTCACGGAGCAGTTTATCTCCCGCTCGGATACTTTTTTCTGGTTGTACCACCAGCAGCATGGAGCGGCTGTAGCGGCGGCAGCAGCAGTAGCAGCTACCGCGGCGACAGCTCACTGCGTGGCGGTTTCCGGTGTCCGTCCGTCTGCAGGAGGAGGGATGGCGTCCGGCTTCAACCGCATCCCCTCTACCGCCGGTCCTCCGAGTCCTAAATACACCGAAGGTTGTCGACCTAAGACTGAAGGCGGGCAGTGAAAACCACCGATAAGCCGCTCAAGTAAGTCACCCAGCTTTTATTTTATTTAGCAACGGTGTTTTTATGCAGCTGTGTGAAGCTCCGGAAGGTGATTTTTCACCCTGCAGCTCCGGCGGGGAGGCCTAGTTTGATTCGGGGTCCGTTTATTCAGTGGAGGCTCGTATCAAAAACCAAGTGAACGTTATTGTGGCCTTTCAATAAAAAGCGGGGGTAGCCTACAAGCTGCGGTGCTCCCACTCACACACACTTTTTTTGCCTCGTTATACACGAGTTAATACCTGTAATTAAAAGCGAAGACAAACCAGACAGTTAATATGTTTTAAAAACGAGTTATAGCCGGTGATATCCTCAAAGGAAGCCCCGGTTGTTTAGTAACGGTCGCCGCGGTTAGCCGTTAGCTGCTAACTAGAAGCTAACGTCGGATAGCTTCATCCTGGAGGGGAAATAACATCATTAAACACCCCGTAGGAGATATTATTTATCCCCTGTGAAACAAGCAGACGAGAGCACACTTTGTACCCCAAATTATTTTACATTCCCTAACCTTTAAAATGCATATTTTAGCCTTAAAAGTGGGACCCGTTCCCGATTTGCGTTTCAGGAAATAGACCGAGCCGGGCTCTCTGTGTTTTTTGATTTTTGGATGAAGCTCCCCTCTGGACCGGTTTATCTCGCAGGAATGTGTTTGCTCCACGTCTGTACTTGCCGTTGCCATTATTTGACTAACGGACAATAATATTTACATGTCATATTTTGGATTTTTTCTCCCCCTCTGTGATTATTGAGGAACAAGGCCTCTCCAAAGCTAGTTTAGGTGGTGTGTGTGTGTGTGTGTTTCAGTTCTGTATTACTACAAGACTTTGACAGCCAGCAGTCACACACACACACACACACACACACATTATCCTGTGCAACACCTTCTCCTCCTGCATGTAAACACAAGTCCTGGATGTTTGTGTTATGGCAGCTGCGTTTAAATGAATATTTCATGCATTTCAAGTTTATTTAGTAATTATTTGTTTGTGTTTTCCCCCCTGTAGGTTTCCTCACCTGTCTCAAAGGACGTGTGTAAACACAGATTCAGCACTCAGCTCCTCTCAGTGTTGTGGTTACCATTTCTTAAACCACATCTACCCAGTTTGCCACTGAAATCCCCCACACACACGCACGCACACACACTCATCTGCTGAGCGCTGAATCCCTACATGCGAAGTGGAAGGATGACGGAGGCGTGGCAGCAGCAGCAGCAACATGCGGTGGCTCCACCCTCTGTTGTGCACACGCTGCCCCAGGGAACCGACAACCCTCTGGGCTGTGCTGTTTACGGTGTCGTCCTGCAGCCGGACACCTCCCTGCAGCAGCCCCAGCACGGCCAGCAGCTCTCTGTTCAAACCCAGCAGCCCTCCTTGCAGGTAGGGGGCGAGAGGGGGCATAAGTGTGGAGCTTGTGGCCATGACATCTCTCACCTGGCCAACCCTCATGAACACCAGTGCATGGTGAACCAAGACCGGTCCTTCCAGTGCACGCAGTGTATGAAGATCTTCAGCCAGGCGACCGACCTGCTGGAGCATCAGTGCGTGCAGGTGGAGCAGAAACCTTTCGTGTGCGGGGTGTGTAAGATGGGTTTCTCTCTGCTCACCTCCTTGGCCCAGCATCACAACTCTCACGGGAACGGCAACAACCCGATGAAGTGCTCCATCTGTGAGAAAACGTACCGGCCGGGTTCTGGAAACGTCACCCCGACCTCGTCAGCTGCCAACCCTCAGCAGCCCTCCACTGGTGAGACGTCCAGTGGCGGTGCAGCGATCAGTGCCTCGTCTCCACCTGCGTTTGAGGCCTCCGCACCAGACAGGCCATACAAGTGCTCAGTGTGCCATAAGTCCTTCCGGCATTTGTCGGAGCTGACCCGCCACGAGAGAGTACACACTGGCGAGAAGCCATACAAATGTGACACGTGTGATAAAAGCTTCAGCCAGTCTTCGCATCTGGCGCACCACCAGCGTACGCACAGCTCCGAGCGGCCGTACAAATGCGCCGTTTGCGAGAAGAGCTTCAAGCACCGCTCGCACCTCGTGCGGCACATGTACGCTCACTCGGGCGAGCACCTGTTCAAGTGCAATTTATGCGAGATGCACTTTAAGGAGTCGTCCGAGCTCTTGCACCATCAGTGCCAGCCTGAAGGGGAGAGACCTTTCCGCTGCGGTTCCTGCGGGAAGAGCTTCAAGCGCCCGTCCGACCTGCGGCAGCACGAACGCACCCACTCGGAGGAGCGACCTTTCCAGTGCGAGGAGTGCCAGATGAGCTTCAAGCAGCAGTACGCTCTCGTGCGCCACCGTCGCACTCACAAAAATCCAGCCGATCGCCCCTTCAAGTGTAACCTCTGCGACAAGGGGTTCCTTCAGCCATCCCACCTGCTTTACCACCAGCAGGTTCACGGTATGGAAAGTCTGTTTAAGTGTGCGTCCTGCCAGAAGTCTTTCAGCCAATCGGGAGAACTGCTGAGGCATAAATGTGGCGGCGAGGTGGAGAAGCCCTACAAGTGTGACGTGTGCGGCAAAGGTTACAAAAAGAATTCGACGCTGCAGCGCCACCAGAACTCTCACTGCACGGAGAAGCCGCTCAAGTGCTCCCTGTGCGACAAGCGCTTCGTGTCGTCCTCCGAGTTCGTCCAGCACCGCTGCGACCCGACCCGCGAGAAGCCGCTCAAGTGTCCCGACTGTGAAAAGCGCTTCAGGTACTCGCCGAGCTGCAGCGTCACCGGCGAGTCCACACCGGGGAGAAGCCATTCAAGTGCGCCAGCTGCGACAAGAGCTTCAAGCAACGCGAGCACCTGGCCAAGCACCAGAGCGTGCACTCGCGGGAGACGCAGTTTAAGTGTGTGTGGTGCGGAGAGCGTTTCGTTGACCTCACAGCTCTGCAGGAGCACACGGTCCAGCACACCGCTGAGGGTGAGAGCTTCCCCGAAGCTCCGTGCATCCCATGAACCGAACTGCTGTTCAGTCCTGAGCAGCAACAAATGTGACATTCACCCACAAAAACAAACGTGTGCCAGCCTCCGCTCTCCCATTTGTAGTTTATAACATGCACCTGTTAGTTTAATGAATTTTATTTTTTAGCATCAGTAAGACTCAAGTTCATCCTCATCCTTCTTTGTATAAATGGCAAAATAATCCTAAATCAAACCGGCGATTAGGATCCCTCGACTTATTTTGGAACACATGGAGGGGAAAAAAACTTGAAAAAGGCGTGTGATGTTTAACAGTGTGGGAAGATCTTGATTTCTGTTTGTAGTACTGAGTGTTGGGACCTTACTCTGTGGTTGCATGTGATGTGTCTGTTTTGTAACTGTTGATTCTGTTGTCGAGAAAGATGACAAGAACTTCCAAGACAGTTGTTACGATGTGTATGTGTGTGCGTGTGCACCTCCGTGAAAAATCCATGTGCCTTTTTTTTTTTTCTTTCTTTCTTTTTTTTTTTAATCGATCAGTCGTTTATTTTATTTTTTCATTCGACGTTTTTCACGTCCGGTGTCACCGATAAAAACCTCCCCCATCCATCCGCACACAGCGGCTGGCTTGTGCAGCAGTATCTTTTCACATACTTAGATTTTAGGTAGTTATCATCTGTTTGTGCATGAATATTTATCACACTTTAATATCACTGTTGTATTATAGGTTTGGTTTATTTAGGAAAAACATCCTAAGAAGAAGAAGAAGAAAAAGTGGATTTGTGAAAAATGTATAGCCCGTGTCCTATGAAATCTGTGTTGTTGCATCTTTGTATTAAAAACAAATGACATCTAGGTAACTAACCCATACCTATCATGTCATACAAACACTTGACGTGCAATAGAACGTGCACAATGTAATATTTATGACTACTGATTCATGGCATAGTCTACTCTGTTATATTATAGATTGTGTGTATATGCTTATGTAATCATTGAAAACTGTATAGTGCTTATGTTACCTGCTTTTGTATTCACCATGAATGAGCTTGCAGTATTTTGCAAGCGCTTTTAGTTTCAGTTCCAGACGGATTAACACGAACCCGACAAAACGTTACATTGCTCACTTGCCACAAACTAGCTGCATTAGTTACTGTGCGATAGATCTAACAAAAGTAATATGACTTTTTTTAAAATTTTATTTTATTTTGAAAGAATTGGCCTTGTAAACATCCTCACAGGATTTCTAGCCTCCTTTCCTGGTCCACGCCAGACGCTCATCAGATTAATCCGAGTAGCCTCAAAGAAGTTATGTGTTGGTTTAACACCAGGCATAAAGTTTAAAAAAACAGATATTTGTGTACTTTAGTTAACTGTGTGGGTTTCTATATTCTGTACAATCTTTGCAGTATATTTAAAAGAAGGTTTTTGGAGTTTAAAGATCATGGGTAAAGGGAATCAAAGCTGGGGAGGGGGGGGACGGGGACGATGGGGACCGTGTGGTTGTGCCATGGTTTAAAGTCCTGGTGAGTCTGCTTCAAAACCTTCTTGTTGAAGGTGAACGAGTGTAATGAAGCGTTGGATTTACACATTATGGATATCAATATAGACTCCTGTTCATACTGTATACAGACAATTAAAATAAACCACCCTTATGAAAATTAAGGTTGTACATTGTTTTCATCACAGCTAATTCTACAACATAGATTTGGTCCAGTAAAATTAGAGCTTTTTGTCCGTAAAATGGACTGTCGTGTTTTTTTTTTTTAATTAATTGAAGTAATAATTCAGGGATTAAAAGATGAGGCATGAAACATCAAAATGTGACTGAGCTTAGGGCTGAAACTGCTATTTTTATTACTGTTTATATTAAATTATTTAATTTATAAAATGTTAGAATAGAGATTTAAATACAATTGTGAGTTACTTTAGTACTTTGAGTATTTCCATGTTCTGCTACTTTATACTAATACCACAATCAGGATGGAAACAGTGTTTGAGTGATTGATACTGTTGTGTGTAAAAAAAAATCAGGTTGATTCCTTCAAACAGTGATCTCAAGACTGGTCTCGACTACTAAACTACTGGAGGGAAATATAAATCCATTTATTCATAGAATCTTTTGTTACTAGCTACTTTGCAGATTCATAATAACGATACAAAATATAATCAACAGCTGTGTGAAGACAAGACTTAAGACCAGCCAGTATGTGGCCTACTTAGGAAGGTAATATTCACCAGATCTCTTTGCGTTTTAGCTGTCTCAGTAAGCGTATTGCATATTACATACTGCTGTATGTAAATCCTCCGTGTCCAAGACCGAGTAAAAATCAGGTTGATTCCGAGACGTGACGAAAAAGTGGTCTGAAGACCAAGACTGTTCTGGAGTACAACATTGGTTAGATTAGATTAGATTATACTTTATTTATTCACTCGTAACAGCAGCAAAAAAAAAAGTGTAATATACACTACAGAAATCAAATAAAATGGGCAAACACAACAGACAGACAGAAACATCCTTCAGCATATACAATAAACAAAAAACAAACAGATGTGCACAAAACAGTACTAAAGGTACAGTGGCCATGATGTAAATAATATTTCACTTTTTAACTCCATTTATTTAAAACCTTTAGTTACTTTGCAGATTCATATTAATAAAAGAAAATATAATCAACACATAACATAGACAGATAAAGCTTTATTGATCAATCGTTAAACAATTTATATTAAATTATAATAAAAATTACAGATTGATAGATGTAATATTTTTATTGATATATTTACGTAGTTTGAACTTCACATGACGTCACTAACAGTCCTCGGGTCACCGCTCTCTCCTCGGTTTGATTTACTTCCGGGTGATGTTGACCGCAAGGGAAGCCCATCATCCTGGTTCTGCTAACGAACCGCTGCTAGATGTACCCCCCACCACCGACACCGACACCCATCTGATCAAATCAAGTCGCCGTTACCACACACACACACTGATAACTTTTAAACCCGGCGGTGCTTCGTCGTTTCACGGACAGCGGGGTACCGCTAACGAGGCGCTGCCGAGCTAAACGTTCATGTCGGGCGGACTTCCTCCGAGCTCGGATATCTCTACGACGAGGTTAGCCGGCTAACTTTAGCCCCCCGTTATTGATTTCACATTGGCAGAAATGTCGACGATAATATACAGTTTGTACCCTACAAATGTATCTTAAACAGAAATACGCTAATTTACTATTTATATTAAAACGTACTGTTTGATTTCAGGTTTAAATTTTACGATTTGATTGATGCGTTGCTAAGTGAGCTAGGTCAACGTAACTAAGCGAAGCTAGCCAGATGAAATAAGCGTTAAATGATGCTACGATGCTGCCTCTGTTAGCCGTATTGAAACGTTAAAATAACGTTAAGCTAACCAGCAGTATTATTGTTAACGCATCTCTCATTTTAGTGTGAATATTAGTGAGCTGCTGGTGTTGGAAAAAAGGCCCCGGAGAGCCCGTGTAGTGTCGTGACGGGCTACACACACACACACACACAGTGTGTATTCAGATGTAGCTGTGGAGAAACTAACGTTAGATACAAGCGAGGCTTGGTGTTAACCCCAGTCCAGGTACAGCTAGGCCCGGTCCAATGAGGTCCAGATAGAGAAAATGCATGTGATTTAAATGGTTAAAATAACAAACCTGAACCCGTGCTATAACCTGGTGCGTGTTTGGTCTGCACCTGGTCTGGATGGTTTCACACACCTGGAGTTTTAAACTGATTGTTAACCGTGTCCTGGTTTGACTAGTCTGAACACAGATGAAGACAAGTTAAATGTTGTCTGGATGACTGTTAATCTGTCTCTTCTAATAGAATAAATGTAATAGAAACCTGAAACTGGGTTTGAGTTTCTTTAATTTTGTCCAGGTTTCATGTGTTTTTATGATATTTTTTGCTCGGCTGCTTTCACTCTTTTCTCAGATAGAAAGTAGGATTGAAGGTATCACAAATCTAAAACTGGGTTTAACCATGTTTATCAAGTCTAATGCGTCCTGGATGCTTAAAAAAACAGTGACATTACCTCGTTTTCACAGACAAAATTAAAGTCTGATTAACATATCTAGTTAATCTATCTAGATTAGTTGATTTCCTTTGTTATACTAACAGGCTGTTGTGTGTGTGTGTGTTTATTTACTTTAGGTTTGTCAGGTTTAAGTACAGCCGTTTTTCAGGTTAACCTGGTCTCGTGTGGGCTGGACAGAAAAGCCGTTAAACTTCCCTGTTTAAAGCTTCAGAAAACAGGCTGTAGCTGTTTTTTTACAGAATCATACAAGCAGAAACGATTGGCTGATTAACTGATCAATCAAGTGAAAAGAGCCATTTAACAACAAGGTAGTTAAAGCCAAAGTTTGTCTTGTTTGGGCTCCGTAGATGTGATGATTTGAGGCGAAAAAACAAAATATTTTGGGCATTATTTTGCTTTTATTTTATTTTATAAATGGAGAAATGAGTTGTTAGTTGCAGCCGTACGTCAGAGGTCATCTTCAGCCTGATTGTTCTGCATTTCTGTCTTCTGCTTCAGCCTCTCCTCTCTCCTGTCCTCCTGCAGCTGGCGGGTCTTCATCCCATCCTGCCCATCCACATCCTGCTCAGGGGCTTCACACACTCAGTCATTGTAGCTCTGTCAGTCTGCACGACAGCTGCGTCAGACCGGCCTGACGCCTTTCCTCAGAGGGCGCGAGCAGCCAAAGCCCATGGTAAGCAGCACAGCGCAGCGATCTTAGAGCCGCACGTTCTGACAAATCACTGCGTCGCCTTCCAGTATCGAGCCAAGAAGTATTCAGAGGGAGGGAAAGGTCCTCGACACGGAGCCTCAAAGCTAGCGATGCCCGGATCCACACCGGCCAGCAGCAAGGCTCGGGTGTACACCGATGTCAACACACAGAAGAACAGAGAGTACTGGGACTATGATGCACATGTGCCAAACTGGAGGTACAGCTGCATGTTACAGATTACTGATTTTAACAATTGTAGGTAGCTTTTTTTTTTTTTAAAATGAGTGATTTATACAGAAATCAGTGTTTTAAATGATGTAGAATAAGATATAATGTTAATTTATTGCATGTAATTGTCAAACGTTACTCTAAAGATGCTGTTTTTCTGTTTTTTTACTAACGTGCACGTAATACTTGTTGTGTTAACCTGCTGGTCAGAGAAAAACAAGAAATCTGAAGAGGTCACCTCACCTTTTTATTTATATTTGGACATTTTTACCACCTAAATAGGGCTTGCCAAATTCTGGGAACTTTCCATGGGAATTATCAGGAATATATGGGAATAAACCGGTAATTTACAACTTGACAGGAACTTAATAAATATATTTTAGCATAATCTTTAGACTAAAACAACCACATTTCATGCAGGTACACTTGAATATCTGCTATTCCTCCATCACGTGCACATAGCACGCTGCTTACTGCAGGGCTATCCAGGCCACGCCCCCTACCTGCACTGTACACACCTCCATCACATGCACAGCTAGCTAGCTGACAGGTCAGATGCGAATAAGCTACAGCTAGCGTCACTTAGTTGACCATTCATGAGGCTAATCTATTGTGATGCTAGCTTACCCCCCCAGTTACTAAATTAACCAGTTTCCAGTTAATTCACATTAATGCCCATAATTCTCATAGAAGGTCTCAGATTTGGAATATTTCCCAAATTCCCCAGCTTAACAACCATTTAAAACAAGAAGAGATTAAACGAGAAAACGTATCAGAAGCTGGAACCAGAGAATTTGATGTTCTTTGTTTCATAAATGTTTAAGACAAACAGATAATTAATAACTGTTGAATAATCTTTGAGATTTATTGTGTTAGCACAGGCTTTCTTTGACGATCTGACCAGATGTCTTAGTCGTTTGTGTCTCGAGTTCGATTCCCTTTGCTCTGACTCTTCCCCAGCAATCAAGACAACTATCAGTTGGTGCGTAAACTGGGCAGAGGGAAGTACAGCGAAGTGTTCGAGGCCATAAATGTGACCAACAACGAGAAGGTGGTGGTGAAAATCCTCAAGGTGAGCTCCTCCGTACTTCTTTTGCTGCTTCGCTGGTTCTGTCTTTGTCAGCTCAGGTTTTCTTCTCACACTCTCAAAGGCGGGTGTTCATCTGGCACAACACGAACCAATCGTGTGCCGCTACTTTGTTATAACGGAGGGCGATAAAGAAGATAAATAAATGATAGATAGATGATAGATATTCGTGAACTCTGGACGGTGGCTTGTGCAAAAATGTACAGTCTTGGTCAGAGTGAGTCAGTGCAGTTATGTATTAATGTCCATATCCAAATATCAGCTGTCAGAGTGAGTCTGCTCTCCCTGCACAGAGGGTAGTCATCATAAAGTGTGATGGCAGTGGGCAGGAATGAATTTTAAGAACATACATAATCATATTTAATATACGGCAAGAGAAAACGTTCCTGCTGCACGTACAACACAAAATGAACGCTCGAGTTTATTTTTAACGTGACAGCTGCACACTGAGCTGCTGAACTTTAAACATACAGCAGATTTAAATGTTAGACTCTGATACTGTCCCATGATGAAGGATAGATGGGAAATACGTTAAATCAGAGTTAAATACATTGTTTTGATTGAATATTCAATTATTAAGTCATGAATTGTCCAAGCGTTCAGACCAGACATTAAAATATCATCCACAGTGATGTGTAGCTGCTGCGCCTTCATTATTCTACCTGAAGGAAACAGGAAGCGACGTTATCTCTGGACATAATCCAGACAGTGATTACCTTAACCACCAGCCAACAGTTTAGTAATCTATAAACATAATGAGAGAGAGAGAGAGAGGTAGAACAACAACTGCAGCAGCCTTGTTTGGTGACATTACAACATGTTAGCATATATGACATTTCCTCATGTCATCAGTTAGTGAAAGAGGTAGATAGATAGATAGATAGATAGATAGATAGATAGATAGATAGATAGATAGATAGATAGATAGATAGATAGATAGATAGATAGATAGATAGATAGAATTAACCTATAAAACAGTAGCCATACGTTAAAATTATCATGAGATGAATCTAAATCTAAATTAAAATCTGTGCTAAAATATTGAACATTTGCAGAGAAGTTAGACTTTTGCACGGAAATTAAATATGTGCAGAGAAATTAAACGTTTGCATAGAAATTAAATGATTATAAGAAGTTAACCTGTACTAACATCTATACAAACAGAAAATATATAAAAGGTAGAAAGTAAAAGCAGAAATTTATCGAAAGAGAGACGCTCTTTGAAAAGTTTAGCAGTTTTTTTATATATATGCTTATTTTTGTGAGCGTTCTCGCTGCAGTTCTTCGTTTTACTTCTGTTTAAACGTGTGTGTTTATGTCACGCCGCAGCCCGTCAAGAAGAAGAAGATCAAACGGGAAATCAAAATCCTTGAAAACCTGCGCGGGGGAACCAACATCATCCGCCTGGTCGACACGGTCAAAGACCCGGTGGTGAGTTCAGCTCCCCTGCTGTCACGTTGCTGCATGTCGGCATGCCAGCTGTGGTAATCCAGTCATGCGTGTAACTGTGAGTGTGTGTATATATGAGTGTGTGTGTGTATATGAGTGTGTGTCCATGCAGTGATAATGATCGCCACCTACCTGCTGTTCTCCTCAGTTAAGCCTTGTGTTGTCCTCTCTTTGCAGTCCAGAACACCAGCGCTTGTCTTTGAGTGCATCAATAACACAGATTTTAAGGTACTTAAGTTTGGCCGACATCATACATGCTGAACTACCAGCAGTTACCATTCATGCAAAAGGCATCGATACCCATTATTAATAACACGCATAACCCTCCAGTTAATGTTGCACACGCATAATAAAGGCTGACTCGTGATTCCTGTAAACTTTCTATACACTGACGTCTTCGTGTGCTTTCACAGGAGCTTTACCAGAAGCTGACAGACTACGATATCCGTTACTACATGTATGAGCTGCTCAAGGTAAAAACATCTCGTTTATATATCGCCTCTAATCACACAACAGAGTCATTTATTCATTTAAATATTGATTTTTATGAAAATTAAATTTGAAGGCAGGCATTTTTCTGAGCTGTTTTTCTCCTGTGATAATGTGACGCTCAGAACATTGAAAATAGACAAAAAAAATGGAAGATTTATTTCTCATTTATTAAACTAGATATTTGTTTTGTGTCAGTGTAGATTGAATATTTCAGTTTTGGGCTGCTGGAAAGATATTTGAAGACGTTACACTCTTGGAGAAAGCGTAGAATAGATGATTCATCGAGGCTTTAATCGATAAAGATGATCTGTGGAGGCTGTTTCCTTGTCGAGTCCTGATCATTGACTGTATATAAAGATGGACGACATGACCAAGCCAAAACATCTCGATCGAGTGTAATGTAGGTCATAAATCCCGCCCCCTACATGTCGGCAGATGGGACATGGGTCATTTGACGCTGATGTTTATTGAAGTGTTTTAATGAGTTATCTGATGCTATAAAAAGAAGGTTTCACGTCGCGATTGACAGCTGGGACTTCGATTCTGCCGGGCCAACCCCCGATAACTACCGCGCATCCAAATGATGTCACCGGCTCGTACCCGGGTTGTGTTTGCGTCATCGTAGCACAGAAAGTGGAGACACGTCGTCCATGCTGATATGCAGTCATTGGTCCAGATATGTCAGACCAGGACGCTCGAGCAGATGTTTGTCACAGACTTGACCTCAGTGCTGAATACGTCTCCGTCTCTTCTCTCAGGCTCTGGACTACTGTCACAGTATGGGGATCATGCACCGGGACGTGAAGCCCCACAACGTGATGATCGACCACCAGCTGAGAAAGGTGCTTTGTTGTTACTACAGAACAGCTGATGTTTTATTTGATCAGTCGTTTTATATGAATCTGTCTCTCTGTGCGTCACAGTTGCGTCTTATAGATTGGGGTTTGGCAGAATTTTACCATCCCGCTCAGGAATACAACGTCAGGGTGGCTTCTCGCTATTTCAAAGGCCCTGAGCTGCTAGTGGACTATCAGGTACCCGCTGTCACCGACCGTTCCCCTGCACCTTCTTACGGATGTTGTTTACTGCACAGTCTCTGTCTCCTTTTTAAATAACTGTATTCTCCTTTATCCCTCAGATGTATGACTATAGTTTGGACATGTGGAGTCTAGGCTGCATGTTGGCCAGCATGATCTTTCTGAAGGAACCGTTTTTTCATGGCCAGGATAACTACGACCAGGTAACGTGCCTCAAACTCAAAGTTATAACGCCACGTCTACCTGAATTCAAGGACTACAGATGAGGACAGACAGGTTACAGTACCACTGCAGAGAGTACCTGCAGGCCTTTTAATTAAAGGAGGCGTTTATTGTTAATTCTAAACTTCATTCTTCCAGTCTGATAATTATATTTGCTCATATTGTCTGATCTGCTCCTGAATTCAAATTTTGTCACCGCGTCATTACAAATTCAACACTTCCTGTGTCCATGTCAAATTAAAAGCAGAATCCTAACAAGGCTTTTATTTTGAAACAGGTTGCACAGTTCCAGTACTTTGAATGAAGCTCCTGCCATCTTGTGGCACTTGTACCTTACTACATTAACACACACCATTAATAACACCTACAGTCACTGACATGGGACGACAGTACTCGAGATGAGTAATGCAGAACAACCAAGTGTTGAAGGTGGCGTCATTAAATTAAATTAAATTAAATTAAATGTACAGACGGGAGACAAAATGCACTCTATATCAGACACGAGGAGTTTATCCACACTTGTTTTTTGCCTTGACGTCTTCTGTTTGAGACTTTTACCACCAGCCTCTAAAAAATGTTATATATATCTGCAGAATGTAACCGGTGTGTTAACTCTCGTTCTCCAGCTGGTCCGCATCGCTAAGGTTCTCGGCACCGACGAGCTCTTCGGCTACCTGCACAAATATCACATAGAACTGGACACTCGCTTCAAGGACCTGCTGGGCCAGTGAGTAAAGAGAGCCGGCGTCATTCAGCTCATTTAAATGTATTCAAAACGGTCAGAACACGAGGCGACGTCTGTGGTTACAGACCGCCTGGTCATAAGTCATATTCATAAATGAACGCTCCACGTGTTCACCAGATAATATCAAACTCTGTCCGTCACTGTACATTAGGTGTAAAGTTTCAGGGTCCTTGTATTGTTCGTGCCGACTCGGATCCATCGTGATCGTCATTAGTAACACCTAACGTTGATTTAATCAGTTAATTGTCAGCTATTATTTTTTTAGTTTCAGCTCCTCAAATATGAATATTTTCCCGTTTCTTTAGTCCTCTGACAGTAAACTGAATATTTTTGGGGTCGTGGACAAAACGAGACATTTGCAGACGTCACTTTGTGCTTCAGGAATCAACTGAGGAAATGCTCGAGAGTCTCGTGTTCAATGAAAATAATCATTAGTCGCAGCGCCACGTTCATAAATAAAAACTAAGTGCTTCAGTCAGTCCCATTAAACGTTGTTGGTTTGTGCGCAGGCAAACACGGAAGCGCTGGGAGCAGTTCATCCAGTCGGAGAACCAGCACCTGGTGAGCCCGGAGGCGCTGGACCTGCTGGACAAGCTGCTGCGCTACGACCACCAGCAGAGGCTGACAGCAGCGGAGGCCATGCAGCACCCATACTTCTGTTAGTACCACCTGCTATACTAAGCACTGGGAGAACAATGTGTTGCTGGTAGTTACTCATAAAGAATGAACCCTTGATGCCAAGTAAAAGGAGAAGCGTCCATACAGGCTGATAATTGCAGGTTTCACCTTTTTTTTTTGTCGTTGAGACCGAGCGGACAGGTTTGTAAGCCTGGTTGAATTTCAGTGGGTCACCTGGTAAACAGAATAAATAAACATTTCCGTGAAAGGAGAGCAGCTCAGCTCACTCGTATCAGGTTATGGAGAGTTTCATGAGCCTGCGAGGAAATGCCTTTCAGTTTAACGACATAACACAGCGTGTAAAATGAGATGTAGTCATCACACTGTTATTTCTCTGTGTGCATATCGCTGCGTACACGTTCAACTATAAAAACGAACTGTATAAACACTTGAAGCTGTTTGATTGCTGACTGATGCGCCTGTGTTTGCTTCAATAACTGTGTGTGTGTTTGTCTCTCAGATCCTGTGGTGAAGGAACACGCGAACGCCAACACAGACGGCACAAAGGCCATAAGCAGCTCCAATGCAACATGATAACCAGAGAGCAGGTAACACACACACACTCGTCAGTAAACCTGTAATAATTCCTCACGTGGAGATAAACAGTGTGACCGCTGGAGGACGTCGTTCGAACTGTATCGCGTTATACAGAGAAGTGTTTCTGCTCTACAAATAGTTTTTAACGACAACAGCTTGATTATACACGACGACGACGTGTCCACAACTCTGTTCTGTTTCGGTTCATCCTCCATGCAGCTTCGCGCTCCGCCAGATTTTGTGAACTTGCTCTCACTTGGTTAAGTAAGTTTATCAAAATCAGATGAGCCGGGCTCTCCTGGTGGGTGGATTCACAAACGTTGTCCACAGTTCCCGCGACTGCGTTTTTGAACCAGGAACGTATCGTAGCCGTGCATCGCGGGATCGCGTCGCAATGCCACCCAATTACACCGCTCGCCTGCACTTCAGCTCGCAAACTTTTGTCTTTACTCGCCGCCGTTTTTTTTCTCCAGAGCGCTCGATCAGCACTGTGCATGCGGACAGAGATAAGAAGGCGAGTGGCTCGCTCCTTTAGCTCTTTCATCATCAGCTTCCTCGATCAGATACGTGTTGCTAAATTTACTATCGACAGAAAGACTTCTCTGTATGCTCCTCACATTTCTACATGATGATCAGTATTTGACCTCTGACTGTTGTTTTTTTTTTTTTCTCCTCCGTCCGATCAGGAAGAATCTTTGTTACCTCAACTTGTGACCTTTTCGTGGCAGAAACCTCTGCCTCCACACCAACAGCCATACTGGAGCAAGATGTCAATTTTGCAGCATACACAAACACGCTCAGATTAAAAACTTCTCCCAATAAAACCCGGGGAATCTGCGCTGCTTGGTCCGTGTCACAGATACATCAGATCTGAAATCAGACCTGACCCCCTCTCCTCTTCCTCCTCCTCCTTCTCCTCCCCTCCTCCTCCTCCTCCTCCTGCCTCACAACACTCCCCTCAACCTGTTTTTAACATGAGCAAAAATGACTGTTGTTGGATCAGTATCAAGCCGGTGTTGTGCTGTACAGACGTTTGTCCGTCGTTACGATGCTGTGGTGACCTGAGATCCGGTTCCAGGTTTTAGCACTGAGTGGCATGGAGGCTCTTTTCTGCTATGGATAGAACAAAAGCTATATTGAAAGAGAATAAACCATTTTTATTTAAAGACGTGTGTGTGTGTTGGACTTTCATTGTCTCAGGACCAGTCAGAGGCTGGTTAGTCCCTCAGACCTGCAGCAGACTTCAGTCAATCAGTATTTCTGATCCAGCATCTGTCTGTTTTCCACCACCTCAGAGCTAAGATCACATCATCCTAATTTATATTTTGTAATGTGACATTTTATATGAAGGTTTAAGTTGGATTTGTGTTTATGAATTTGCAGGCAGCAAACCAATAGACTGTTTTCACAGCAGCCACTGGAACATGGAAGTAGTCAGGTGAACTCAGGTGTTTCCGATGATACTAAGGACCTTAATTAGTATCATTGGAAACACCTGAGTTCACCTGACTACTTCATGTCACAGTGGAAAACGTCATACGACACAAATCTGGATATTTTTTAGTTCTTCAAAGTTAGTTTATGATTCATCTGGATCATGACAAGAAGCTTCAGGGTGAACCACTTACGTGAACTAATTTGATTTCTTTGATCTGATTCGGATTATTGATGAGAACAGAGCAGGTTGGGAAATCATCTGTTGATGTAATTAACCCAATTTAGTTCTCACAATGAAGTCAAATTTAAATAAAAGGTTTGTCAATGGAAAAGAACCAAACAAAGTGGAGTCTGAGAAAGTGAGGATCCGATCCAGGATTAATAATAAATCAGTCCTCTAACTTGGTGCTTCACGAAACAAACCAGAGATCCCATCACAGTGTGTTTGTGTGTGTGTGTACTTTTTAATAAATAAACTGGAAATTCAAGGTGTTTTCCAGAACATAAAACACTTTGTGCAACATTCGTGCGTTACAAATAGGTGCATTCGTTTAGGCGAATCCAGGCCGAGGTTGGTGAGATCAGCAGACGACGACTACCTGCTCCAATTTTAAAACGTATCTGCTTACCAAATGGCTGAAATTGTAAACACAGCAGAGTAAATTTCAATTACATTGTTCATCTTCAAATCCAAGAAGTTTAAAATGCATCACAGAAGTACAATTCACATTTTGGTCAAGTGGCTATTTTAGGTTTAAAAACTGTGAATACTGATGCTGTTTAAGCGTCCACGTCCTTTTTTTTGTTGTGACCTGGTTTAAGCTCACAGACGGCTTGGCCCAAAATGAATGCCCTGACATCTGAAGTTTTTTTTTTTTTTTAAGTGTCAAACACAGTAAAAAGCAGCCTACGAACACACGGCTAGCTACAGCAGATGAGCTCTACACCCATCGAAGGCACGCCCACAACACCCCCTGCTTTCCTCCTCAACCGGTGACTCGTGTCTGGATGAGGATCTACGAGGACCGGCTGCTTCTCAAACAACCCAACAGTGTTTTTGTTTTTTTAAAAATGCCACTTTGGCACGTTTACCTACATGTTAAAGGAATAGTTCTACGATTTGGGAAATTCGCTTTCTTGCAGAGAGTTAGATGAGAACATCACTACAGCTAATTAGCTTAGCATAGCATAAAGACTGTAAACGAGGAGAACTGGGTCTGTCCAAAAAAACGCAATTCATCATTTTATGTGGAGTTACGTTGGGATTATTTCTTGGCTGGGAAATACAAACATCCTGTACATAACTCCCGTTTAAATGGCTAAATGACTGTAGGCTAAGCCCCGCCTCCCTTAGTTACTGTTGCTATGTGAAGCTTTACGATCTTTGATGGCACATTCGCAGTTTAAAACGATGTTGGCAGGTTTACCGTCCGGGTTCTTGGTTAAATTTCAGATTTCAGACAGAGGTAGACGAAAGCAACTTCTCGTTTCTAACCTTCGATTGTGTCGACTTTTAAAGACGACCGCAGATTGGGTAGCTTATTGAGCTAACGTTAGTTCCCCAAATAGGTTAGAAACGCAGTCTCTGGCTTAATGCACTTGATGGCTACATATGTGATAAAGTGCTAAAAGACTGACACTAAAGCTAACAGGTCCCAGGCAAAAGTCAACATCCTCAACAGTTAATACATCCATGTGGAAGTCAAGGAAATGAAGGAACAGTTCTTGTATTGTCGAGTAGAGCTAATTGGCCCTTGTCTTATCAGTAGGAATTTGTATTTTGTTCAGTATGTTTTCATGTCTAAGACATCAAGCGAAAGCGTTTTAAAAGGACGTAACTCTAACTTGGGTTACTAGTTTGGCTCGGGTTGCTGGAGTTTAAACATTTCTAAATCCACCAAAAAAGAAAAAAACAGGCCAGAGCTGCTAACGTTGGCATAAACTGTGATAGCATCCAACACCAGCTTCTACAATATATGTATAATAGAGCTGGATACAAAGACCCAAAGATGGCGCCCATTCAATCCAAGTGTTTCTCTGGCTGGCAACACCCACGAGGCAATGCTCGGTCCATAGACTTTACCCTAACCCTGATATTTATATTTGGTCGTAAAATTTCCATTTCCGTTGAACTCAATGCGCCCCCGCTCCCTCCTCCTAAGAGAAGCTACAGCTAGCAAGCACCAGCACACAAGCAAGGACTAGCAACATGTTTTCATCAATGACTAGCAGTAGCTTCACAAGTGCCGAGGTTACTTTAGATACATGCATTTAGTTAGCTCATAGCGACTGCATTGTTCCTTGTTCTGCATTGTGTTAGTGGGTTTTTTTTTCAACTGTAGCTAGCTAGCTTTATGTTAATAAAAGCTAATATTAGTGACATAAGGCTAAAAAGCTGATTTATTTACTGTTATTAGTCTCATATCGAGATAGCGTTAGCAGAGTTTAACATCGTGTTCGGAAACCGGGTATGAAGCGGGAGGTTAGAGGGAGAGGAAGGAGCGGATATTTTCTCGGCTTGAGTAAAGTTTTACAAATATGAAACCTCCATGATCAAAAGTTCATAACAGAAAGAGTCGTAATTGACCTTGTTTGGAGTTTACAGACGTCTCTTTCATAATGTCTGTGGAGAAAATGCTTTTTGGGCTCGGGCTCGCTGCAATACCGCGAGTGGCCACTGTGAAAAACTGGAAAGTAGGCAAAACGACAATATCCAGGTCGTATTACACACCTATGGCGACCGTACAGTGAAGAAACACTATACAGTGGATGTGCTGTGTAATTAGTTAACGATGTGTTCCTTGGCGTGGCTACCACTATAAGTAGTAAGCTAGTTAGCTGGACGTGCTAATGACAAGCACACAGTTTAAACTTAAACTTTGTTCTTCTGTATTTGGTTTTAGAAATGTTAATAAAAGAAGCACCCTCTAAACAACATTAGACTTACACTTAAACGTGTGGAAAGGCTGGCAGACCTGCAGTTTCTAAGATATGATTGGACAATCACTGCTCAGGGGAGGAGCTAAACAAACTGTCACTTCTGTTTTTTTACATTTTGGACAGAGCCAATCGATCTGCTTCCTCCTTTCTAGTCTCTATGCTGCTGGCTGAAGCTCAAGCGACAACCTCCGTGGCTGTGAAGCGAAGCCATCGAGGAAGTGCCAAAAACTGCAGTTCCTCAAACGTCCACTTGAGGCTGGCTCCAGAAGTGAGTCAGTCTCCATAAGCCCCCATGTTAAAACAACTTCACAGCAGAAATAAACATGTTTACAGCCTGGTAAAAAAACAGTTTTGGTCTCTATAGCTAATTTCCCCGTTCATGACAACTGTACTGAGGGTGAATTTATATACAACTCACCTGTTCAAATTATATTAAGGCTTAAAGTTATGCAGGATTAAGAGCGTGGATGCTTTAATTGTCAGGTAGGTGCCGTTATAGGCTGCTTGTTTGAGCACCCAGGCTTCATTCAGCCTGCCTCAGCACCACGTCTTTGCCCATTTTTGAATTAGCTGGGAACCTATGGGTACAAAGTCCAATGTTTTGTACAGTCAATGCTAACTTTCTGCAAGGAAGCTAATTAGCTTATAACTACTCCTTTAACGTTGCAAAAGAAAGTTTGGTTGCTGCAGAGGGGGTAGCTCGGGGACGGGTCACATCACAGTAGCATATTGATATCAAAAGACCACCAAGGACACTGTTAAGACAGAAACAACACAGCTGATTATCTAATTAATAACACTGATATCTTAAAAACCCACCCTGGGGAATTATTTTTGAATACTTGACTGAGTCCACTGGCACTTGATATCTTAAAAGATTCATGGCCTCAGTTGCGTCTTCCTCAGGGTGTTGAAATGACGTGTCCTTGGTGTCCTTTTTGTGAAATGCAAACAATCTAAGGCATAAAACAATGTCGTCTAAAAAAAAAAAGTATAAAGCTAAGACCAGAGACATTCAGTTTGTTCTCTCAAAGTAAAAAAAACTTAAATAATTGCATAAATTAAGCGTGATTATGAACGTCCGTACACGACTTGTTAGAAGTGCCCTGTACAGGCTGAAGTGATTATGTATGAGTCTACATATATAATGTTGGTTACATCATAGAGTTGCAGTATTGAGGTAACTTCATAGTAGGAGTAAAGGCGAGAAAGAGGGGAAAAGGGGGCACTTGAACTGTACTTGGCTCGGAAAAGCCACATAAACATGCATCAGACGAAAGTGAAAATGTAGATCGAGGTGTTAGTGTTTACGTCCCTTTGATCGTTCAAGTTTTACAAAAATCGCCCAAATAAAGCATCGATAATACTGAATGATAAGTGATATTCAGCGCACCACATGATACAGTCTGTGTACCATCATCTCCGCTTCTTCTTCTTGGATTCAGGTGGTGCCTGGGTGGGGTTGGGGTCAGGGCAGTCAGGGTAACAGATGTTCCAGGGCTGAATCGTCCAGCTCGTTGACAGCGACGATGTGATCCAGATGTTGCAGGTACCGCTCCTGGTCTCGCATGAAGTGTGGGATTCTGGTCCGTGGGAACACCGCCAGCGGCCGCAGCCTCTCCACGTCTTCATAAGACACCTGCAGGAGGTGAAGAAGGTTTGTCACTAGAGGGAACTTGTGTTGCACCAGTGGTACACATGCCATAGTTTGAGAACCAGTGGGCGGGGAAGGTGTCGACACTGACCTTGCCTAAAGAAGTCAACATCTTGAAGTCGATGTTCCTTCGATGGCGAAGGATTCGGAGGATCCCGTCCAGATAAACCTGATCTTTACTGAAGCAACCTGAGACAGAAGCATCCAACATACGGGGAGTGTAAAAATAAAAGCATCATCAGCATCATTCTGTAATAAATGAGTTTTAAACTCCAGATTAACTGTGTTTCACTGTTGATTTCCACTGGGGGTGGGGAGCACATGTCCCACATGCTTGTTTGTGCTCACTAAAATCTCTAAATTCAGGCTAAATTGAGTGCCCAGCTGCCATCATCTAGAAGATAAGCTGTTTTTTTTAGCTCATCTTTTGCCCCAAAATTCGCCTCTCTGGCTACACAGATGCTACTCAGGGCTGGAAGCAATACTGCAAACTCCCCTGCATGTATTTTGGGTAAAAAATAATAATAATTTGGTTTAATTTAAAGTCAATATTCTCCTAAAAAGATTGTTGAACATCGAGCAAAGATAAGGCAGTAAAGATCAATGGTTTAAGATGCAAATAATATCTATCGTTAATAAAAAATGAGCTTTCCATCACTGAAAACTGAATCATGATTTTAAGTAGTGCATTAATAATACTCATTTTATTCATCAGACAAGCATGCATTTGTAAATTCTGATAACAAATTTCATAATGTTGATGTTACAAGCAGAAAAAAATGGGCAAGTGTAACACTAATCCTAGTTTTCAGCGTTAGAGAGCCTCACTTTATGACAAAAAATAAATATCATATTTGTATCTTTAAGCATTGTCCTTGTTTACCTGAAAAACACACAGGGAAGTTGGCAGCACCTGCAGTCCTGCTGTGTGGCTGCAGTTACAACCTGAGGGCGGCAAATAAGAGTCTATGCAACCTGAGAGGCGAAACCCAGGGCAGACTATTCAGGATTAAAATTCATATCTCGTCAGTGTTGTTTCCCCCGTGTGTGTGTGTGTGTGTGTGTGTTCACCAGGCTGCGAGGTGTCCGTCTGTCCCCTCTTGGCTCGCAGGCAGTACTCCCAGCGGACGTCCGGGTCTTGGACGAATCGTGCAATGTGGCTGAAGAGCTGGCTGAAGCTCATGCTGGTGGCGTGGTACACCGTGTAGTAGAGCAGGGCCGCACGCCACAGGTAGGGCTGTTTCCGCAGCAACACGCTGTGGAGGCTGGCCAGGCCCTCCTCCGTGGGATTGGCCGGTTTGAGGCCGTACTGCTTCCTGCCTTCGGATGTGGACCACGGCTGCAGGTTGTTGTTAACCCCTCGCAGATAGTGTGTGCCTGAGGAGACGACGAACGTCAGCAAATCAATCAAAATCGAACGCATATTTTGCTTGTTTTTAAAGTTGTTTGCAACATCTGAGAATACATTAGATGGTCCAGTATTGCTAATTACTACTGTACAAACTGTTTATGTAATGTCACATTCGAGCACAAACATCACGTGTTGGAGACAAAAAGGAGTCAGATATCACAACTAGAGTGTCGTCGGCGTAAAGTAATAGCTTCTGTTTTTTATGCCACTCCCTCGACTCCTTTAATGCCATGGTGTGCCGTGTTTCTGGTCTCAGGCAGATTTAAAATTCAATAGGAGATTTGTTTCATAATGATATTTCTGCCAGCTTGGTCACATTTTCCCAGATATCACAGTTGATTTCAGGTGTCAGAACTTCTTAGTAAAGGAAAACTTCTTGGAAACTTCTTGGAAATGATTCCTTGCCTTCATTCCGTCGGGCTGTATCAAAGAATGCCTGGACATGGATCCATGCCCAGGCATTATCTGAGACGTGGGAAAACCCTCACTTGACCACTTGGGAGAAGGAATTCAAGGGAAAGATTTATGATAGGCCCTGGCAATCTGCTATCACATCAAATTACAGTCTGTTAGACTAGCCGAACTGTACCCAGACATAAACCCAACATGTATGAGATGCCTTCGAGTCCCTGCCACGTATTTCCAACGTGTCTTGTTGACGCCCGACACTGGGGTCATTTTGGTCTTCCATTTTTAGGTCATTGTCTCGTGTCGAAAAGATGTCACTCCTGGCACCAACACTCACACACACTAACAATCACTCCCAGCCTGTTTGTGTTAACCATCCTGAGGTTGCCAGACTAATAAATTATAGAACATACTGACACGCATCACACACCACACCTCCAAAATCATTGGTCTCCCCACCCCCAATCTTTCAGACCTCAACAATACAGCCATTGCACGCAGAGCTCTCAGTATAGCACATGACCCCAGACGCCCCCTCAACTCATCATTCATACTGCTACCATACCGACCTGCAAATGTGCTCGCTATGGCAGGAGCTTTGTACCCTCTGCTATAGCAGCCCTAAACAAAGCACCGCGGTAACCACCGTTGGGGGGTTCGCACAGGACAGGGAGGGTTATATGTGTTTAATGTGATAAATGTGTATATATTCTTGTTGCTATGTCGTGGTGTCTCAACGTATCTTGTACTTATGTATGTATGTACCCCTCAACCATCTCATGAAAACAGATCTGTTGGCAGTGAAAGATGTTTTGTTATCCAGAATGGTGCCAAAGTAATTAAATCAGTGACAGGAGGGTTTCGGCGAAAGTCGAGAAGCATCGCATTTGTCTTAAGAGACATTAAGTTGCTTTTATGAATCATCACACCATGTGATGAAATTGTCCTAGGCTGGACCGTGGCCCACCCCGAGTTCCTGCAGAAGGCTGGCAATTATAGAATTATCTGCAAACTTGAGGTGTAGAGCACCTCAGGGCCTCAGACAAAACACCATTAACACAAGTTCTTTGTGACCTTACTGCCAGGAAGTCAAACAACATATCGTGCCAAAGTCAACACCAAATATTTCAGAAAGCACACAAGCTACAATATGGGGCAGTATACAGTTGAAATCTGGCAACAAAGCACAAGCATGCATGCTCTCCAGGTTTCCAACAACAAAACTTAACAATTGAAGCTTTTAAAAGGAGCCGGAGCAGGACCACACCTTAACTGTGCCACTTCTGACACTGCCCATTCCCTTTTGTATTCCGCACCACTCATGTCCACCCCATTTCTTTCTCCAATTTCTCCCTTCTGGATTCTGAGGTGGGTCCGCCGTACCGGGGTGCTATGGCGAATTGCCCACCGATGCTTCCCCACAATGCAGCAACAGACCGAAGAAGTAGAAGAGTTCACACTTCACTCACAATCTTTCGTTTCATTAATAAATCATTGAAACTTGTCTTCTTGATGTTGTGGTCCTTGCTATTGAACGTTACAACAAAAGGCCACAATAAAACTAAGCTGATGTCTGCATCCCAGTTTCTGTTCTTTGTTCTCAGCCAAAGATCATTGTGAGGTAAAAGAAGCAACACTCAGAGCCAATTACACTAAGGTGGCCAGATGGAGAGAGCTGTGTTGGGAATTTTGCCAGGACTTACATCATTATTTATCAAGTTTTGGGTAAGATATGTGGACTGTACTCAGTATGACCTCTTACTGAGGGTCAGATATCAGCAAGCTCACATTTGCTTGTTTGCAATTCCGGCAGCTCCACAACAGTTACACTTTGCAGTAAGTGGATAAGAGCGGTGAGAGAAGTATTCAGATCCTTTACTTAGGTACTAATACACCCCAATGAAGCCCAATCCTTCTGCAAATACAGTCACTGCAGAAGATGAATCTTATCCCGTTTTATGAGATGTTGCTTACCTATCTCATGTCTCAGCATCCCCTCCAGCCAGTGCTGCCGAGCTCCAGCCAGGTTGATGGTCAGAGTGGGACGACAGCTCTCCACCACCATCACCGCCTGAGACAGCAGCTCGTCAGACAGACGTACAACAACCTGGACACACAAACATCATCATCATCATCATCATCATCGTCACCTCTTTTCCCCTTTAAAGGTTTTTAGGGGAGTTTCTGAGGGTAGAGGGTGTCATATGCTGTACAGACTGTAAAGCCTGGACTTCACTGATATCAGTACAGAAGGAGAAGGAACCTGAAAACATTCACTGAGTTCAATTGTCATCGGAAGCCTCCACCCAAAGTGTCATTTCAGCGTCTGTCAACAGAGTGCTGCTCTCTGTGTTTGCCTCCAGTCGTTCTGGATTGACCGTCGTCGCCGTGTGTCGTCGTCCAAATGACTCAAACGACACTTTGAAATCCAATTCGAGCAGCCGGACTGAGATGTATCTGTAAAGATTTGACTTCCTGGTAGAGCTGTGTGATATGACCAATATCTCATATGCCAATATATTTCATATCTAGATATTCTGTAAACTTCTGTACTGTTTTAATGACTATGTACTGTATTTAAGTTGAGTTGTGTCTAGCATTATTACTGAAGTCAAATTTACCTTCAGGGACAATAACGTAAATCTTATCTCATTCTAATCCGTTAAATGACCAGATTAAAAAAGCGTTGATTATGAATGCAAATTTCGTGTCTGCAGCCTGCAGCCATGATGTGCAATGCAAAGTGTGACACAAGGAAATAAGCTACAGAGCACAATATGAAATGACTGACATTTTTCTTTCGTAGCACGATGTATCCCATCATACTGCACGGTCTTTAAAGACTGTGTTAGATATTTACATGTACATATAAACCAACAAAAATACAGATCAGGAACAATTAGGCTATGTATCTGACAGCTTTGTGCTGGCTTTGTGCTGTGATTTCTCCTGACAGAGTGCAAGACGTCAAACTGTGTGAGGGGTGAGAAGAGTCCTTTAAAAGGTTGGAGGCTTTTTTTGTCACCATCTCTCTCGATAGATTCAGCTAAACTAGAGCCAGATTGGATCTGTTGGTTCTAGACAATACTTCTAGAGGAGAGGCCTGGTAACCAGACATTTCCTTGTTCCTTGTGTGTCCTTCTTGAATTTTTGTCTTGCTACTCTTTGTCTTGGACAAATAATTCTGATTAAGTGCTGACAAGACGGAGCAAACATTTTCCACCTTGGGTAAATAGTAACGTAGTGCTGCGTAGTGTTTTCATCTGACCTTTATCCGTGTCACTTTACTCCGAGATGAACTAAGTTCAAGTTTATTTCATTGTCATTCCAAGCACATACACATAGAGCAAAATAGGTTGTCACGGGAGCAGATATGAAAGCAAACATCCATTTTCTGGAAGAGCTTGGCTGAAGACAGTCCCAGCTGAGAGGCGGGATAAGTTCATCACAGTTCATCGACAGGCGATTTAGAGTCACCAATTAACCTGCATGTCTTTGGGAGAACATGCAAACTGACTAACCCATCCGTCGTGACATCCATTATCTCTGACTGCCATTTTATGTTTTGCTGAGCCAGCAAACACAGAAAAAGCCTGGGGGGGGGGTAGACTGGCCAGCTTGGAGGGCAGACACGGTGAACACAATCAAATCACAAATCCCAGCTGGAGGGGTCCCTTTGTCCTCCACTGTCACGTGAACAACAACCATTCACTGTGCGGCAACTTTAACCAGCCCGAAATTAGAGGCATCTTGTGCCGAACGATGGTCGCACTGAGTACTGACGTCTGCTGGTCGCTGATGCTCCTGATGAGCCTCAAGAGGCCGTAGAACAGCTGAAATCACAGCGTTTAACGACAAGCCGTTAGCTGTTCTAAAATCACAATAAACCACAGCCTTGTGTGCTTTACTGGATTTAGAAAACAATCACTGCATTTACCTGGAAGGTTTCTCTTAAAATAAACACACAGCAGCAAAAACAATGGTACAAAAATACAATGGTTAGAAAGATAATTAACATTTATCTGAATGTTGTCATTAACTGTGCTATTGATCAGCTGTTTGAAGTAGTGCTCAATGATGTTACCTCTCCTCTTTGGAGGTACAGGTGTGTTTGACTCTGGACAGGTGTGTTTTTCTCCAGCGCAGTGACACAGCAAGTCAAACGTGAATCCTCATAAGCTCTTTGTTTCTTTTCTCCAGCATCTTTGTGGGGTTTTTTTTTTAATTAGTTGAATGACAGTGTTACAAACGTCTGCCTGTTTAACGGTTCCCAGTTTCGTTTCAATTAAATTTCAGCATGTCTTTATCTCCCACCTCCATCCCGTCCATCACCAGGTACATCAACAATAACAATACAATTTGTGCAGGACTACTGATGTAATGCAGTCACGGCCTTAAACGTGGCTCAGCCAATCATAGTCAAAGAACCGGAACAATGTGTTTTATTGTTGTACAAAATCAGTGAGCTATAGTACACAAAGGACAAAAAAAATGATAGAAATATGAATAAAAATAAATCAATGCAGAAATAAATAATTAAATACACAAATAAATGAAGAATAAATACATGTTGGTCATGAAAAAAGCATTTTTACATTTGTTTTTTATTTTATTTTTTATGTTTGAATGTCTGAGGCTAAACAGCCTTTAAAGCTGATCTGCTGACGTCTCTGCGTCGTGTCACACACACACAATAAAGTCATGGTGTTGTTCGTGCCGGCTCACTGTCACACTGCCATCACTTATTTGGATGCTTTTCCAGCTCTGACACGTCAAAACGTCTGCTGTGTTTGTTGAGTCTGTGCCGTGCTGCACTCACCTCTCCCACACAGCCTTCTTTCTGCAGATATTTACGAACAGCGGCCCACACTTGACTTTTAGGGAGGACGTTTCCACCCGTCACTTCTTCGAAGTTCTCATAGGAGCCAAACTTCCTCAGGACGCACTCCATGATCCCAACAGCCTGTAATCAAACAGAAAAGACATCAGCAGCAGCAGCAGCATGTGAGTTCACAGGTCACTCAGGTGTTTCATACTGTACCTGCTCGAGGAAGAGGCCTGATCCCTCCCTGTACTTCTCCAGCACACTCCTCGGCTCAGGCTGCATGTACTCAAACTGAGGATCGTACTTGTAGTCGGACTGGAAGAACGTCTGCTTCTCCTGCTCCAGGTTGAGAGGCCTGAGGGCGACGAGCAGACAGGGCCTGGAGGCTGTCGGAAGGGTCGTGGTGGTCCCCACCCCCTTCGCTATATGCGGCAGGGATGTGGCGGGTCGCATCTTGCCCCTGCCAGCCCGGAGCCCCAGGGAGTAATTCACCGAGCAGGTGCTCTCGCTGCGGCGCATCCAGCCGCCTGCGCCCAGGCTGGGGCTGGTCAGGCTGCGCCCGGGGCGACGGGGCGGCCGAACCGCTGCGCCAAGGAGGCTGCATGATCCGCCTGTCCGCCATCTGCTCCTGAGACCCTCGCAGGCGCTGGGGCGTCATGTCCAAGCTGAGGGGACGGCGGAGCGGCGGTTTGGGCGTGGCAGCACCACCACCTCTTGATGACGATGACAACCTCCTCTCTACGACCTGGCTGCTGCTCATCTGGTGGGCTGGAAGTCCGTTGTGGGACACCTTCCCCTTCTTGGCAACATTACTCCTTTTGGTTGGCGTTCTGGGAGTCGCGGCGGAGCTGCTGGTGCTGCTGCTGGTGGTGGTGGTGGTGGTGGGTTTAGGTGGATCTGCTCGCACATCTGGCTCCAACAGGTCCCTCCTGTTCCCCACACTTTCACAACCCTCAACCTGATCCATGAAGACCTGACCACCTGAGTCCAACACCATCACCACGGCTGCTACGCCTCAGGCTCCACCTTCCTCCACCAGCCCCAACGCTTGTTGTTGAACAGAAAGATGGATGAACGCAAACCAAGATTAGATGAGACAACGAATGGCAACGTGTCGGTGCTGGTGTCAGTGTGGTGGAGACATACACCAACCAAGAGCAAACACCATCTGTAGAGGCTCCACAGGGACAAAGCTCCCACTAACATTTACACAAACAGCCGTTTAAACCGTTAACATTTGAATTTTCAACGTCAGAACAAACAAGTAACAGACACTTGAGAGTGATTCATCCTGAAGGGAGACAAAACAAATCTGTTCCCCATCAGCAGCCCTGTTTAAACTCCTTTAAACACACACTCACCCAGCAGCGAGTCTCGGGACTTGTGTGTAGATTTCAGCCGTTTCATTCGCTCCTAACGGCCGCAGCTCCTCGCACACTGAGCGGGGCAGCCGTCTTTAACCGGAGAGGGGGGGATGAGGGTGATGATGTCCGGGTAGCGGTTCAGTGTGGAGCGGGGCCTGAGGCGCCTGCCTGGGCCGGCCAGGAAGCGGCGGTTGTGTTGGAAGATATGACGCGGTACGCCGGGTGCGCCGTCCAAGACGTTACCCCCTTTTGCGTCATTACGTACGACCATAAGGGATACGGGAGACTGACCACCTGATAGATGGATGGGGTACCCGTATGGAAGCCCATGAGGGCCATGTTAAATACAGTGCGAGATTTGTCCACAACTTAAATAATAATTCAAATCAAATTAAAAACTTTAATTAAACCATTAACTTTTATTTACTCTTATTATGTAGCTCCATTATAATGACTTTTTACTCACTTATTTGTCCACATTACTTTCATAATAACAATGTTTTCATTTAAAACATATTGTGTATATATATTTATATTGTTTATATTATTAATTTCTTTATTTTTCTTATATCTTTAGAGATTGTTTGTTATGCATCAATTTCACCAGAACAAATTCCTTGTATGTGGAAAGTCGTACTTGGCAATAAACGTCTTTCTGATTCTGATTATTATTTATTAGTTTTCTATTATTATTATTATTGAACAAACTGTGGGAGCTTATGGAAATACAATTTACTGTGTTTATATGTGTGATTATACGTCAGCTGAATTGAATTCATAACACTGGCAATATACCATGTCTACAGCTCTAAATATACAAATTCAAAACTACATTAGATTAGATTA
This sequence comes from Miichthys miiuy, assembly GCA_036365135.1. Lineage (NCBI taxonomy): Eukaryota > Metazoa > Chordata > Actinopteri > Sciaenidae > Miichthys > Miichthys miiuy. Next base: position 28,900,716 of record CM071603.1, read on the forward strand.
AACAGTAAATTTACAAATAATACAGAAGCTCATTTCTGCTGGGTAAATGTAAAAAAATAAATCAGACAAAAGGACATTTTTTAACACTCTATATACTTTGTTTGGATGTCCATAGCCATGTTAATGTTATGCTGTCAGAACACTGGCACAAACTGCAAGTAAAATATCAGATTAAGCATTGAATTAAATATTTAAATATTTGTCTACCAACATCCCGAAGAATTTTCAGTTGAGTTTATGTTTGTAATTCACAGTGATTACAGCAATGCAAATTCAAAACCTTTGCTTATAACTCACTAATGAAAGTCATATGTGACATACACAAAATGTGCGATCACATTTTTGTTTCAAGTTTCGTATTTCAGAGTTATATTTTGGTTTGACGTCAGCATAACACCTTCCACAATGAGGTGCAGCACGGCGTTGGATGCCAGTAGAGGGCATGTGAGGCCCTACGTGCTGCGTAGACTGTGTTTATGTGCGAGAGAGGTCCCACTCGTTTTTATTGTTTCACTTATCCTATTACAGGGTACTTTCACTGTTTACATTGCTCCATGCCCGAGAGGTGTAACACACATATATATACCATATACACTATAATTTATATGTAAATTACATTGACAAAATCTCTTCAAACAGCGTGAAAGATGCTTGTTTGATTTATAATAAAAAGACAATTTCTGTAAGAGAAAGAAAAAATAGATTTAATGTTAGGAAAGACATAAATACTTAAATTCGTGTATTTTTTTCGTGCACATTAATATGTTTATATATTTCTTTCTTTTGTTCCTCTTGAGCTTCCATATCTGTTATCTGGTCTTGATGGACTAAAGTTTCAATGTGTTGCACTTCTGCCAGTGCTTTACCTGCAGTGAGCCAGCACACCTCAAACAAAGACTAACATCATAAAATATTAATGCACTTCATTACACAATAGGTTCACATTTTACAACAATACTGAGAGAGCCACATGTTTACTGAAGGTTTATGGCTGCTGTCATGATTCTTCCTGTCTTTCAAAAAGCAATTTTGAGTGTTATAAGGAGGACAAACGCCTTGTTTTGTGCATACATGACTTCTAATGTTCAGCTTTTAGCACAAAATTCCAGCTTTTTGTGACAATCCCACTGCTCGGAAAGCAAACATGGAAGCAGGCTAATTTTAGCTTCCACTGCACTTTGTCCCCCATCGGTGACGCTGCCATTTACTCTAGGAAGAGGAAGTGATCTTTGCACCCAGGTTGAACAATTACAGGCACCAGTAATTCTTTCAATGTACAAATCAGGGCGTGTCAGTGTTATTTTAGACTTAAAAGACTCTTCCTCTTTTTTATATCATTTAAAGCATGTTGAAATTTATAATAAGAGCACAGACAGGCACTCTGAGATATGAAGCATTTATGATCTGCGTGGCTTTAACCACCTGTGTTGAACTATTTCATGATTTGTTTGGATCCGGAAACTGGTCCAACCACAAAATTAGTCTGTCACTCAGAGCACCTGCAAGCCTGCCAACAGCGAACAAACCTGCTCGGCTTAATCTGTATGATTTGTAAAGGATTATTTTAATTTGACCACACTATGTCACATAAACAATGCCACTGTTTATTTTATTAAAGGAAACGGATGTGGTTTATTTCATCTGCTGCCACTTCGCCACCATTAATTAAATCATTGTGCACAGAAAAAACAGAAAGCAGGCTACGTAAAGAGAGAATAGTCACAAAGTGCTTCACAAAAATAAAACCGTGAAAACTGTGAAAAGAAAGAAAACAATAAAACATAAACAACAACAAACCTTTTTTGGCATTAAAGTTTTTATTTATTTAAATATATCTAGGCATAAGCAGACAGTATATCCAGTATATCCATCCATTTTATGTAACCGCTTATCCTCATCAGGGTTGCTTTGGGCAAGAGACGGGTACAACCTGGACAAGTCGCCAGGTCATCATCGTGCACATAACCCTGACCTACAGGCAGTTTAGACAGGGCCGTTTCTAGCTGTTTGGGGGCCCTTTGCAAGATGCTGTTTGGGGCCCCCTATTTTGTCAAACTATGAAGGAGAGAGATTCCTTTTCAGATGTTACATTTTAATACTGATGTTTCAGGTAGTAAGTGACTGTACAACATGATCGCACTACTTTGTGTTCATGATCTGTATGATCACAGTCTTATGTTTCCATTATCACCCTCCTCAGGTACTTTTAATTCTCCCAAAATATATTGAGGCTAAACTTGCAGCTTGAGGGGCCCCAGGTGGCTGTGGGGCCCTATGCATCCGCATAGTCCACATCTAGCAAGAAACGGCCCTGAATTTAGAGTGCCCGATTAACCTATTAAGTGCATGTCATTGGACTTTGGGAGAAAACTGGAGTACGTGGAGAGAACATACACGGGTTTGAACCAGGAACCTTCTTGCTGTGAGGCAACAGTTCTAACCACTGCACCACCGTTCAATATATAATAAATAAAATAAACAGTCAAAGCCAGATCGTTACAGTGTCTCAGAGGTACTATATACAAAAACGTAATTTCTGACATCACTTCCATCCATTTTTTAACATCTGGAGAGGATGTACTCCATAATAAGAGAATCGTTCGAGCAGGTCGGAGATGTGTAGTGGCTGCAGCGATGAGTCTGGAGACAAGTACTCTTAGTTTATTACAAACTCAGAATAATACAATTACAGAATGCAACTGACATGTGCTGTCCTAAACCTGCAGGTGCCAGGGGCCCTGATGACTATCCTCAGCCCCCTTTTATACCTCTCTCTCTCTTTCTCTCTCTCTCTCTCCTCAATATGTGACTTGGCGCACTGTGGACACTCTGGCTCTTACTTCTGTTACAAACAAAACATTAATATTTCAGTTACATAACACATCTCTTCACATCATTCAACTGGAAGATGACCAGATAAGGCCAAAAGGCAAAGTTCTGGAAAGTCCTCATTGCTTGCCGGGAACAGATCTAGTCCAAGCCAGAACATCCAGGCTGGGATGTCTCAAACACTTGGCCAATTCTGGTCAACGCTGGTTCCTGACCATGCTCCTTAAGAACCTTATAACAAATCATGAACTTTATGGGAAGCAGTGTAAAGAAAATATGAACTGGTCAACAGCCTTGCAGCAGAGTTCTGCATCTTAGATGGTCCAGAGACGACTTGCTGAGGCATGGCTGTGATACAACAGCCCTGCGTTTGGCGATGTTTCTTGAACTAGTGTGTACGTCTTGAGATGTTGGTGCCAGTTGTACAGCTGAAGGAAATACCACAAAACACCAAACAACCTTAAGCGCTAACTGAAGCAAGAATCTGAGCCTCTGTTTAAAAGGCCACGATTCTCTTGGGTTCTATCCCTGGGTATGTAAACAGAGATTTGCATTGACATGTTTGCAAACATTTGCATGACAATCCCAGTTTTTACTCCAAGACCTGGAGAAGATTTCCCCTTTAAGCAATATTCCCGTCAACGAGCTGCTCATTTCAGTTGGCACACACGCTTCTCCACACAACACACCTGTGTGCATAAGGAGTTTGACTTTGTACCTTGTTTATTGTGGATCGTGGTGGACTCTTGTGTGAATCTTGTGTAGTTAATGTCTCACCTTTGGAATGCCTTTGAGCACACAGACCCGCCACACTACGGTGTGCTGTCTGACACATTTCCTCTCTGATGAGTCTCTTTTTTTACATTATTGAACAGGCTGGTAGTCGGTTAAGAGAGGCTCCCAGTTGGCGACCAATCTTGGGATGGAGAAAAAAAACAGGTAAAAAGCTCTCATTAATTTGTGATTATAAAACTGTCTCTTTGTCTGAAGTCAGAGATGATCTATCTATCTATCTATCTATCTATCTATCTATCTATCTATCTATCTATCTATCTATCTATCTATCTATCTATCTATCTATCTATCTATCTATCTATCTATCTATCTATCTATCTCCACTAAAGCTAACCTCATAATGTTTTCTTCCTAGCATAATTTCACATGCAACTATTTCCATCATTGCTCCTCCAACATCATAAAATCATACGAGCACAGGTTATAAATCTAAATGCAAATTCACCTAACTGCACCGCTGCAGTTCAATTCCTAAAAAGATCATGTGAGCTAGTCTTTGACCATCTGGGTACAAGTCACAGGCTGATAGTTATTTGTGATTATTTATTGTTATTTATCGCACATTGATTTGAATGGAGCAGTGTGGGTGGCGATTCTGAGGGCTCTAAGAAGAAACCCAGTTAAACCTGGTTCATTTCACTTCAAAAACTGAAACACATTGGCGTAGTTGGAAAATGTTATGATGGTGTGATTTATTATGTTGGCCTCAAACAGTCCAAACAATATATTACAAACAAGAAATAATAAAAAATAAATAAATTGAAATGATATAAAAATGAAATTCTCTATATCAGATTACAAAATATTGCAAAAGGAAGTTCCTCATCAAATCCATTAAATTTCATATTTTAAAATACACAATCTGGAAGTTCAATGTTTATTTTTTTATTATTCACATTACAAAATACATACAAAATATTTTAAACAAGATTTAACTTTATTTGCACAAACATTATTTTGTACTGAATAATCTCAGTAATTATTTTTTTTTTTTTATGGGTCCAGAAAATGTTTACAAACAAAACATTATCCAGTTCACGTGGCTGTGAAATCGCGCGAGAGCGTCCTGTTTAAAGCAGGTAAATGTTGCGCACCTGTTCGTCCAACAAGCTTAATGATGGGGGACAGCAGGCTGAACGTGCAGCTCGCTTGGAGAGAGGGTAAGCGGACATAACGCGTGTGAGTGAGCGGGCGGAGAAGTGTGCAGTCTTTATTTGCGCTGCTGAAACTATGAAGGAAAGAACAGAGAGGTTTATAGGCGAGGATGTGTTTGTGTGCGTGTGTTTGTGCGTGACGGAACCGCACGTGTAACGGCTGAACCGCCAAACGAACTGCACCCGCTGATGAAGACCATCAGGTGCAGCTGAAAGATTTTTTAATCGTTCAGCTGAGGACACCTTAAAAATAAGATTCTGTTCTTATAATATCCTTCAGGGAATTTACTTATTAATTAATGTAGGCAGGCTCCCAGCGGACTTTAATTATTAAATTGTTCATGTTCAGCCAGTTAATCCAAAACATATTATAATCTCTGATGTATGACTGTAAATTCATGTGCAGGTTCCCCGGATACGTTAAAGTTGGCGTTAAACTGGTTTTAAAATTAAGCAGCAAAGAAGTTGTCATTATTTAAATCCTATTTATTACAGAAACGGATATTATCTGCACAAAGGAACACAAAGACAAAAGTATTTTATGTCAGATACATCAAGTAGTAATCAATAATGCATAAAGTATGAACGTTTGGAAGCAGGTTTTATCAAACATCTCCTTGTTGTCTTTCACGGACGACCAAACTAACATTTGAAGCGACTTATCGACAGATCAATGTACTTTTAGATCACACTGCATATTATACCTTTACTGCATGAAATACATTTTTCAGGTAATTCTTTAATAGTTGTACTTCAGTAAAGGATCTAAAAAAAAAAAAAGTAATCAATTATTAGTTACAGTTGAGCTCTAACTGAACAGGTTAAACGAACCACCTGTTGCCATAGAAGCAATGAAGTCTCTGTCAACACACAAGCAGGTAATAACTCAGCTAATAAGAGCTGTTCCCAGACCACTCTGGAGGATTTTGTTGTGGCTGCCTGGGAGATAAAAAAAGATGCTGCCATGGTTACTAAATAGACCCAGGAACTCTAAACTCACACTGAGATGGTACGGTCCAGGATGAATGTTGGTTTGGAGAATCGTCTTCACGTTCTTTGCTGCTCCAGTTTGTTGTAACGGACAGGTGAATGTGACACCTGACTGCGTTTTTTTTTTTTTTCCAGTGGAGCAACATCCTGTAACTTTTTCCTCTGCTACATGTCTTAAAAGGACAAGAACCCAAGATCCACATCTATAACCAAGCGAGGGTCAACATGCTGGAAAGTGGCTTTGCTAAAGGAGGAAAAAGGTATGTTTTATTTTCGGTATTCATGCAAATTCATGAAAGAGGAAGTGTTAATTTACATCTCATCATCATTCTGTGGCTGTGAAAGCAGAGACGCTGATGATAGGTGTATATCCTTCTCCTCTCAGCCAGGGAAAGATGGGCAGTGTGAGACTGGAAGAAAGCGGGAAATGGTGTAGCTGGTCACGACACCGCTGTCTCTTCATCATTCTGGTGTTGGCAACAGTTTTGTATTTTTACAACACAAACATGATACCCGACTGGACGCCTAAATGGTGGCAGAAATATGATGCGTCAAAACTGTGGATTGCATCACGTCAGGGACAAAGTGTAGTCCATCCTGAAACTGAATCTACACCTGAATCTACATCTGGACCGACACCTGCTGTGACCAGCTCGTCTCCTGTTAAGAACATCACATCAACAACAGAGACGATGAACATATTTCATCAACCTGTTCTGGAAACCCCCGTTCCTTATAAATCTCCAGGACCGTATTTAGTGGAATACCCCTATGAGTACCACTTTGTTATCAATGAGCCAAACAGATGTAAGCAGGAGAAACCTTTCCTGGTTCTGATAGTTCCCGCGGCGCCCAACAACAGGGCGCATCGTGACTTCATCCGCATCACCTGGGGAGGTGAAAGCCCGGTACTGGACAAAGTGGTGAAGCTCTTCTTCCTGCTCGGGCGGCCCAACGGTGAGGGAGTGGCGGAGCTCCAAAAACAACTGCTGCTGGAGAGCAGAGATCATCGAGACCTGATCCAGAGCGACTTCCTGGACTGCTACAAGAACCTGACCATCAAGACCATGGTGATGATGGAGTGGCTGGATAAGTACTGCTCCCAAGCCACTTACGCCATGAAGATTGACTCAGACATGTTTCTCAATTTGCCAAATCTCATCAGCATATTGTTAAAGGCTCCAAAGACAAAGTACATGACCGGACTTGTGGCTGCAGAAGGTCCAGTCGTGAGAGATAAAAGTTCTAAATGGTACGTGCCTGAGGAGCTTTACTCTGAACCGTTTTACCCACCTTACGCTCTGGGTCTGGGCTATGTTTTCTCTAGATCTCCTAAAAGCTCGTGGAGGCATCCAAACATGTCAAAGCTCTTTACATTGAAGACGTGTATTTGGGGTGTTGCATGAAGCACTTGGGCATCCCTCTCACTAGCCCACCAAAGTGGGGTTATTTTCACGTCGTTCCTGTGCCCTACAGTCGCTGTGCTTACTTCAAGATGATCGCCACCACTACAAAAAAGGGCCAAGATCGTATGGCGGACTGGATAGACTTTAAAAGGCCGGGCCCACACTGCTGATCAGGACTTAAAGATGAATATATTTTTGCCTGTGAACTGAATTCATGTAACTTTTTTTACAAGGTTTACGAGGGGAAAGTAATGAAACAGAAAATATAAATAATAAATGGTTAAAATATTTTGTCACATCAGAGTGGTGTCTAAGTATTTAAACACGGTGTCAGGTAGCAGTTGTGATCATTTGGGCTCGGCTACTTCAGTGGAGAACAGAAATCTGAAGAGAAGTCGTGCAACACTTGTAGCCGATACAGCAGCTTTATTGTCAGACCAACATGTTTCTGTTACTCACCTCAGGTGAAATAAAGATTTTTCATGAATGTTTGTGCACATATTTTGGCCATGGGTAACGAATCATGGACCCTTCAAAAAAGTTTAACATGTTGTGTTGGGCAGTAACACGTGACTAGATTCCAGCTAATTTGGTGGTTAAATACTGATAATTCATTGACCACATGAACTCATGTTGATTTTTGTCTTCTCAATGGATTAAAGCTTCACTTGAACATTAGTATGATATAATATAATTTACTTGAGCATCCTCAATTATATCTGTAATTTTCTAAAATTCTGTTTATGATGCCATTTTAAGTTTGTGCTTTTACTTTTTATTTTTTCATACGTCTGTCGCCTGAATTTATCCATGTTTTAACATCTGTAAAGCACTTTATAACTCTGTCAAGAGATGCACTATGTTTATTTTTATTAGTAAGATAAAGGGTTGGCATTCAATAATCCGACATTTAAAGTCATTTGTAATCTAATATACCATCCACCAATGTTTTTATATTATATCAACAGATGCATACAGTATATATTATTTTAACATATTTAAACATTTACAGAGAGGAAACCACCTTCAGTCACACTTGATGACAAATCAGTTTATTATGTGTGTAATATGAATGTGTTTTTATTATTAACTTTCCACACAGTTCACATTGAGAACGTGAACAGGAGTGGAAGAAGGGCTCAGATCCTTCACTAAGTGCATCAAAACGATGATGTTAAAATACTGCGATTAACATGTACGTAAAGTATCAAAGTGAATTGTGACAAATATATTGTTGTGTGTGAATTATTAGACTGTTAATACCATTTGCATACATAGATTTTGCCATTGTAGCTGTTCCAGGTGGATCTACTTTTACAGCTATGCAGTTTAGTCCAGTGATTCCCAACCTGCACAGTCAAATAAATCTAGGGAGATGACCAATAAAACTCCTTTTGTAAAATAAATAACAGTGTGAGAAACAAGGGCAGCTTTTTATAAGAGGTCACAAGATTTAAAAGGTTTGGAAGCACTGGGTTAACGGTGGTTTAATCTTGTTTGTTTCATGTAAAATCCAAATCTACAAAGTACTAATGTGAAGTATTAGTACCATTTTAAAAAGTGAATGTGCAGCTATGTTTCCCTCCTGTTGTCATGCAGAGACACCTAGTGGACATTTTGCACACTGCCACTGAATAATGTAAAGAAAGGAGCTTGCGGCGTGTTGTTTGGCTCGGTCAGTAGAGCGGCCGCCCCATGTGCAAAGGCTCAGTCCTTGCCGCGGTGGCCCAGGGTTCGAATCTGACCTGTGGCTCTTTCCGTGTGTCATTCCCCATCTCTCTATCCCCACATTTCCTGTCACTCTTCAGCTGTCTCTATACAAAAAGGCCAAAAATCTTCTTTTTTAAAAAAAAGAGCTTGATGAAGACCTCGCAATGTTTTGTGCAGTTAAGAAAGGTGGGCACCAAAGAAAGCATGTGTTTAACATCTGAGGGTTAGGACAAATGTGCTCACATAAGCCGATGTCCTTGACACTGCAATGATGTGTAAATGGTACTTAAATAGGGGTTGTTGCAGGTATTAAAGTTTAATTATAACCTCATTATTTCTTTGTGCATCAATCAAACCTTTGAGTCCTGTTGCCTTGGTAGCAGTTTTGTGGTTTATTTGTTGGATGTGAGATGTTTCTATCAACCAGGAATGAAACCTGGCAAACAAAAACTTGTTAGGCAACCGTATTTCCTTGACAGACTGATCAAAGCTGCTGAAACCAGCTTTGAGTCCACTGGAAAAGCTAGTCACTGGAAAAGTTGACACTAGATCATAGGTGCATAATAGTGGGTGTGTAACAAACTTGTGAGATACTGTAAATGCCACCACTCAATACCTGTGACGTGAAGTCCCCGCCTATCAGGAGTCACATAAAAAACGAGGAAGCGTTGCTAAGTCGTGGCCACGAAATTATAATTTTTTCCACCCATGTCACCAGACGGGCTCCGTACGTTACGTTATGTTACGTTACCACAAACGCTTGTGTTCTGTAGTATTTTAAAGGGTTTCTCATAGCAGTGGCACTAAGTAACCAAGAGTTTGACATCTGTAACATAGACGTTGACTCACTAATGTCTGAAAGTATGGATATTTGTCATTATTTTTGACATGTACTGTTGAAACACTGAAATACTTGGACCTTGTACAGTTTCTTTGGGGCTTATCACTTCATAAATGCATAATAGAACAATTGTATTTATGGCCTCAAGAAATCCTGTCTGAAATATGGAGGTGGAGTTATGTGGTCAGAGGCCATAAAAAAGGTGTTTGCTTTCAGAATACTACGTGATCTCAAGGATGATTCATGAAAACACAAGTTATCCGGAACAGGAATGCACACACCCACACTCTGACTGACATGACTGCATAAATAAGCAAACAGTAAATGGGTTTATTTAGCAACTTCTGAGGAGCAAAGTCACAAAAAGATCATGTCAAGAAGGAAGCAACAGAACAGAAAAACACTATACATGCAGGCCAGTTTGAATAAATGGACCTTGATTTGCTTCAAAGGCTTCAACAGAGATTGCAGCATGCGAATTTTCAGGGAAAGCGTCCACAGTGTTGTCAAAAAAACAACAATCACCTTTTTGTCTTCATCAACAAGTAAGCCCTGGTCAGGAGACAAAAGTGACATACTTTGTGTTATAAGGTTGGAGCAGATCAGGAGACATACGCTGGTGCCTGGGCTCTATGTGTGACAACAGGAATCTTAAAATGAATCCTGACCTTGTTGGGAAACCAATGAAAAGACGGGTAACCTGGGTGTGATGTGAACTGGTCAACAGTCTTTCTGCAGCGTTCTGGACCAGTTGAAGACGGTCCAGCCCTTTTTGAGCTTTTATTTGACAGGCAGGGACTTCACGTCACAGGTTGCCTAACAAGTTTTTGTTTGCCAGGTTTCATTCCTGGTTGATAGAAACATCTCACATCCAACAAATAAACCACAAAACTGCTACCAAGATTGATTGATTGATGCACAAAGAAATAATGAGGTTATAATTAAACTTTAATACCTGTAACAACCCCTATTTAAGTACCATTAACACATCATTGCAGTGTCATTATTACACCTCAGGGGACATCTGCAGCAAGGACTGAGCCTTTGTACATGGAGCAGATGCTCTATCGATTGAGCTAAACGACACCCCAGGTGAGTGATTTTTATATGTTGTTCAAAGTGCATAGACTGACTGTATATAACACTATGGTCTTTAAGATGACAGTTTACAACTGGAGAGAGAGACCCAATACACTGAGCAACCATTGGAGCTTTAGAATCAGACGCAATAATCAGGACCTCTGCCTTTTCTGTGTTTACCTGGAAAAAGTTGTTAACCGTCCGGTCCTTAGCGGCAGTCAGACTCATGACACCTAAAAGACACGTGCAAAAACCAGTCCAGTGTTAGAGTTACAAGGCGACGCTACATAAGTAACACTGTTGGAATCACATAAGGCACAGCATACAGTATACTGGTATTCATTCACCAACATGTGATCATGTAACTATTGCAGGCACCAGAATAATAACTACATACTCTACTCTCATTCTCATGGATGGGGCGGCTGTGGCTCAGGAGGTAGATCGTCCACTAATCAGATGATCGGTGGTTTAATCCCAGGCTCCTCCAGTCTGCATGTCGTAGTGTGGGACTCAACCTTATGTCCTAAATATAACACTAACCTTGTTTTCATTTCTTTCCTCTTCCCTCATTGGCTCTTGTTTGCAGCCTCATTTACCTGATCGAGTCTGCACTCGCTCTTTGACCTTTGCATAGGGTGTTGGGTTTCTCTTACTCTTTAGTTCTTATCTTACCTCCATGTTAGTTTAATTGAGAACTTTATTATTATTTATTGAAGATATACATGTGAGACTAATTAGAGTTATAATCTCTTTCAGAGTCAACAGCTCATGTGTGTTTTATTCCTCTCTTATACTCATAAATCCATTTTTTGTTAACCTGGAAAGACCATCAATCAACAGAGGAAGGGGGGTTACAATACAATCTGTCAGCTGCACAAAATGCAGTCAGTCTGAAATAATTTCTTAGGCACTTCAACAACCATCTACATTCATATGACCCACATGAGGGCAGGGGTGAGCCATCGACCCACAGATAAACTCACCAACCCCTATTCATACCTTCCTTTAGGTGACCTTAACAGCTCACTAGATGGAGGGGTGTGTCCATGGATCACATGCTTCTCAAGAAATCAACAACACCACAGAGTTAAATCCCTGGGACTTCCCACCTGTCAGTTAGACCTGAAGAAGCTTCTAGGATGAGAGGTGAAACGTCTTCAAGAAACCAAGTCCAGTCACCTGCGATACCCTTCAGTGGATACTATGAGCTGAATCTTGGCAGACATGCGGAAAATAAACACTCTTAGAGCAATTAATAAATTGCACACACCGCTAATAACTGAATGAACACAAACATCAAATCTCTTACTTTCTTTTAGGGTTGACAAGTAGCTACAGGCAGTAACATTACAGTATGTGAACAGTAAACACAAATAGTTCACAGAGTGTGGATCCGGTGGGATCATTTTTCCAGAAAACTAAGAAGCTAGCTGTTATTAAACTAGAAAGACAGCCTAGAAACGCAAGATTTACTGGAGACTACAAAGACTACAACTACTTCTGTTTGCAGCTAAATGAAGATATTAACCAGAGGTCCTGTCTGATCAATAACATCGGGATAAATACTAAAGCATGATGATGATTTGTACACAGGAAAATTGAACAAACACAATATTTTTATGAGCTGCGCTGTGCTGCTGCCAGAAGAGCCGCTGAATGAAGCCATTCACACTAATACACTCCAGACAAAGTCAACCAACCTGTCCTCATTCACAGCTCACCAAATACCGACGCTTTGTCACACCCCTCAGCGTCTCATACAGACGCACAAGGAACGTCGCTTTAGCGTCTGTATGAGACGCACCAGGCTTTCAATTAACTCCACACATGTAAGGACACAACAAGACATTCTCCGTATCAGGCGTGTTCTCTCGCGTTTATACAAAACTGAAAATGACAACCCAGCTCTGCGCAGTCAAAAATAACTGTTAATTGATGACGTGCAGCCCTGAACGAGTCAACTTAACACAAAGCAGTTGTGCAGTTGTGACCCTAAGTAACAGCATTGCCCGCGATGCCAGCGTTTCTTCGAAGCTCTGTTTCAGAGGTGCTTCACCAGGTGGCAGAGGATCTCTCCCCACCCTGCTCCCCTGTGACCCTGTGATAAGATTAAGCTATTTTTTTACTAATGGGATGGTTAATTTTTGCCAGAGTAGAAATACATTTAGATTAGATTAGATTTATTTATCCCACAACGGGGAAATTCACTCGTGAACAGCAGCAGAAAATGTGTAATATACACTATAGAAGTAAAATAAAAAAGGGCAAACACACGAAGAGAAGTATCTGTTTGTCGTTATGGCTTACTGAAGGTAACAAAAGAGTGGTGTCACTACATTCAAATATTATCTCCAAAGAGGGGTGTTATCTTCTGCTCTGTGTCGCTGGAGGGACGTCAGAGGAGTCAACCTGCTGCTTGGCTCTCAGCTCAGAGTGTCTCATCTGAAGGTGACAAGCAGTAATGTTGTCCAGAAAACAGTTACATAATCACATTTTTCAAAATATTCACAAAAATAAATAATTAATCAATTTAAATAATTTACTTAAGAAAGCATGCAACTCCACAAGAGATAATTTAAGGCCCCTAGATGCATCCAGTAAGTTACTTTTGATTTTGTCTTTGTAGGCCTACTTAATTAAACTTAGGCCTACTTAATTAAAGTCCAGAACAAAACTTTCACTTAGATTCTTTCGACAGGTCAGCTCAGTGTCTGAGCAGGTACTTGGTGCCTTTGCGGTGATGGAGGTGACAACAGGTTGATGTTGTGCTGTTGGTGCCAACCCACCATGAAACAAAATAAAATAGAAAAAAACTGAAGCCACTGAAAGGCAGGGGTGAACATTTTGTACCTGTTGTATGTTGTATTTAAGTTAATATGTTTCGGTGTGTGTGTGTTCTAATTATATTTAATGTTTATATTTCAATTGTTCTTTTATTAGTCTTATCTAAATATATTGCCAGTTTGATTGCCTGCACAATCCCATTATGAAAACATCAATTAGGGTTATGGCGTGGCCTGTGTTTAGCTGCAGGTGACTTGTCAGATTGGCAGCCGTCATATTATTTAAGCTGAGTCATTACCACAAGGCACCACTTCCTTTTAAAACATGAGAGAAGCATTTTATCCTTCACCAACATGAACCTACGTTGAATATGACAGTCTTAGAACATAACAGAGTTACGTATTCGAAGGTTTTTAATAACATATTCTCTCCACAACACATAAAACAGCTGGCACCTATGTTTTTATATTAAGGGAATAGCTAGAGTTGTAGGGGGTAAACTTGAAATTGAAATGCATGATGGGCCCTTGTATTGAATAGATATAATCAACATAATACGCATATAAAAGATGTTTTTGTGACAGCACAGTCACAAACAATGGTGTATGGCCTGTTTAATGAAGCATGCAAGGCCGTGGCAGAGGAATGCATTGTATTCTCGCAGAAAACCTCCTGAGATCAGGTTATTCAAACCAGAGAATTGTTGGAGAGCATCCAAAAAACATCTCAGAGGAGGAGTAATGGTTTAAAAAGTTGGTGGTGAGATCAAATTTGAGAGTGATAGGAAGGTAAGAGGAAGTTAGCGACACAATGGATCACTCAGCATGTTTGTGATCTGCTGCTCATTTATATGACACTGAACTCTGCAGAGAACATCTGGCCCAGCAGAGGGTTTTCTCCCACTTCATGCTTCAGGGTGATAGGCTGGTCTGTCATGACGAACTCTAATCTTGTGCACACAATTTAACCAAAACGTGGGAACAAATAACCGTGTGCATGCAGCGGCTTTACAATCTCTCAGTGTAGTAAAACTTAGCCTCAGCGTGGACTCTTAGTCTTTGTTGTTGTTATTATTAGAGGTGGTTTAAACTATTTTGTGCTCGAGAGCAGTGGATTTTGTTACTGTGCTGTTGGCTTTGTGTGTTCATGTACTGTAAATAAAGTGGAGATGCAGGTGAATGTATCAGAGGTTGTGATACAAACTTACAGATTATGCATTTGCAAGGACATGGAGAGACTCCAGATGAATGATTTTTCCTCTTTACTGCCTCTTTCTTGTCTCTAATCAAGCTTACTATATGACTAAATTACCTTCTTAACTACTTAGATTTGTGCAAATAAGTTGTATATGAATGTAATTTCTAGGAGAGGGGGCAGCCCCATAACATTAGCTGTCGCTGGCTGGTAAACCTTAACAGTATTACTTAGATGTCCTTCATGTTCCACCGCGTCAATCCTTCTTTTTCACCTTGTTTATCGTCATTATTGGACTTTCTAAAGAGACTCAGCTGCTGTGACGTTTTGTGATAGCTAGGCTGTGTAACAATAATGAAAACCAGTGTGATGGCCTGCCGATTGGTACCTCACATGTGCAACTCAACACAAAGAGGAAGCAACATGGCTCACTCATTCCTCATTCCTCCTATATGGTGACCTCCTTTAGGAGCTTCTTGTGGTTACTGAAGAGGTTCCAGAGGCCTTTTAAGAGGTTTATTGGTTGTTTTGGAGGTTTAAGTAGTCGTTGAGGTCTTCTAAGGGTGGTTTTAGAGATTAAAGTGGTCACTGAGAAGATTCTAGAGGTCAGATGATACCGAGCTACAACCTCTGCCAATGATATGACACCTGTCTCCTAAGTAGGCGTGGTCTCCTCGCCGCCAGTCTTCAAGCCTCAATTGGAAGTGTTGTGAACGTCGTGTGGATGAATGAAAGGAGATTGTGTTCAGAAAGTCATTTAGGTTTTTAGTTCAGTTGTCGTTGTAGATGATCTTTGGTGAAACCGGACTGACAATTCAGCACCATCAGAGAGGCTGAGTCAAATATTTACTTCAGTGACCCGAGGTGAAAGAATCGCTTATAATCTTTGCTTACGAATTCTCCAATTAGAGTCAATAGACTCAAGACCTGCAGCGGATCTCCTAAAGGGGTTAAACCACGTGACACAGATATAGATATAGGAAATGTCTCTTCAGTGAAACTTCTCTTTTCTTACCGATTGGGCAAGAGGTACAACAAGGTCATACATGTGAGATCATCTAATTTATACGCACACTCTAACTGAAGATGGCCTACATGTGCTCTTTGACAATGTTGCATGTGAATTACTTAGCGTTATGGTACATCACTTTCAGTGTTAATCCGCCAACGTCCCTGGGGTTTACGTCTTAGTTAACATGTATGCTTGCTGTAAATCTTGTTGAGGTGGTCCCGGTTTGTAGTATTTCGACTTACTCAGTAGATTGTCTTTTAAAGAGGCCACTACCTCTGTGTTGTGAATTCCTGGACCTGCAGTTTTCACAATGTGTCACACCTTAACTCTTCCAGGTAATGTAACCACTGGGTGAGATCACGTCCGCTGCCTTCTTAAATATCCAACACAGTGGATTAAATGAACAGTGACGCTGCATGTTCCAGTCTGCACCATCCAAAAAGAGTTCAGGCATCTAAACCCAAACTTGTTACTCTACTTAAAGGTCCAGTGTGTACGATTTTGGAGGATCTATTGCCACAAAAGGAATATAATATGCATAACTATGATCTCATTAGTGTAGTAGTTGCCATAGCAGACGGGCTTCATACATGTTAACCTGTTGATGGTATCAGGTTAATTATGATCAGGACTGTTCGTTTGTAGGGCATCTGAGGTAACAGCCACTTCCATTTAGCTTTCCCCTCCACCTTCTTCCCCACTCCATCCTAATTTTTCTCATCATACCCCCCCAAAAATCCTGGGTGTTCACCTAAACAATAAACTGGACTGGACTGATAACTCACAGGCGCTTTACAAGAAGGGCCAGAGTCGCCTGCACCTGCTGAGGAGACTGAGGTCCTTCGGAGTGTGCAGGACTATGACTCGGTGGTGGCCTCAGCCCTCTTTTATGCTTTTATGCTGGGACAGGAGCAGGCTCAATAGACTGATCAGGAGAGCGAGCTCTGTCCTGGACTGTCCTCTGGACTCCGTAGAGGAAGTGGGTGAGAGGAGGATGTTAGGACAACACCTCTCACCCCCTACATGACACTGTGGGGTCTCTGAGCAGACTGCTACACCCACGGTGTAAGAAGGAGAGGTTCTGCAGGTCCTTCATCCCGGCCGCTGTCAGGCTCTACAACACCTGCACCACCTTAACATGTTGTAGTCTCTGTTCCTGTCTCTATTTTTATTATCTGTACTTATATTTTCATTCGGATTACTTACAATGTACAATATTATTCATACCATGGTCACTTTAACTGCAATATTTTTATATCAGGGTCACTATACCTTGTAATATTATTTATATCATGCCACTTTTACCTTCAGTACTTTTTTTTTGCACAATGTCTGTTGTCTGCAGGTTGTTTTTGTTCTTTTGCTTTATTGTGTAGGTTATAAGACGCACCTGTCTGTTCGTTGTGTTTTTGCCCTTTCTACTTTAATTCTGTAGTGTATATTTCACTCTGCTGCAGTGACAAGTAAATTTCCCCGTTGTGGGATGAATAAAGTACAGTCTAATCTAACCTAATCTAATCTAAAACCCCTAGATATTTAAGGCACCTCCTCCCATTGTAACCCTCCTGGCTGCTAAGGGCGTCACTTTTTATCTGTTGTGCTACGATGATTACTAACCTGTTCTCATGTTTTGCTTTCTTTTACAATAATATTTTCTGTCCATGCAGATAAAATAAAATTCACTCTCAATATCTTTGTATAGAACCTTTATCTTGACAATAAGTCCAGGGATGAGGCTGAACCTTTATAACACCGATCACATGCCTAACTTTACCAAGTTAAACAAATGAAAATGTGCCTGTATTTATACTTTTCTACCACGTTTTCTAAGGGAACAAAGAACCTGTTGGTCCACTATCTAACTTCTGCCTCTCTCCTTTCATGTGTCATCATTCAACAGTTAGTCCACCTCTTCCTTGTGCAGTGCTCGGCTCTGTTTGTCTTCTTGAATCAAAGCTCTCAGGCGGGCGGTTGAGGCTGCCGCTGACTGCCCGATGCCTCGTCTATGAGGGCAAAACAAGGCTGATAGTCAGTCCCAGATTTACTCTTGTCCGACATTACCCACTTTCCCAGCTCTGGTTCTGGACCATCTGAAAGCCTGAAAACCTCATGTTCACCTGTGGTACAAACACTACTTTTACTTTGAGCTCACGATCAAGGCAGCCTGGCTAACAGGCAGCTACAGCAGCAGCTACAGTTCGCAGCAGTTTAAGTCCATCAGAAACTTGGCAAATCACAGAATATTGAATAAGACTTAATGTGTAAAAGCTGTGGAACATGATAAGATGAAGTTTTAGAGAGAGAGAGAGAGAGAAAGGTGTGGGCATGGCTCAGGAGAGCAGTGTCAGGTGAGTTGAATGACAGCTTGAGCTCATTGCCTAATCTGTCTGTCCTTTTCAGTGCAGGAGCACGCTGGTTCTCGAGGGAGACAAACACTGAAAGACAGTCTCCAAGCTTTTATTATTGAACGCTTGTACCTGGAAAACATGCACAAAAGAAGTTAGCAGAGATTATTTTCTCTGGTGATATGTGTGTAGACAAAGTTGGTATAAATAAACAGTTATCTGATCTACACTGGCAGAAGGGTCCTGCTACAAGGGAGTTAATATTATTATTATGAACTGTGAACAAGACAGGACAGGAATATTGAGCCTTGTGGAACGTTGTTACTTTTGCTAAATCAACAAAGACACACTATATTTCCCTTTGTCAGTAGCAGATATAAGGCCGTTAAAACCAGTTTGATGTGGACTTTCTTGCAGGGGTATGCTGATTATTAACTCTGGGGCAGTTTGAAGAGGCTCATAGGTATTACAATATTTTTAGTACCACCCTTATGTAAAGGGACTACAAGTGAGAGATTAAAGAGATGTGTAGTTTCTTGAGAAATACTCGGGGCACAGAGCTTTAAAAAGGGCGTAGCTTATCCTTTTCAGTTGTTTCCTGGAATTCCTGGCCTGTCCGGCGAACTGAGAGGTGTTGTTAAAGAGACACCTGAGTACAGCATATCAAACCGATTTTGAAGTCTGACGTTAACATCGAGAGAATCGGGGCTTAATCTATCTTCCACTCCGAGCTTCTTTTGTTTTTAAATTTGTAAAATCAGCTGTGACAGATTTCGATTGCGTCTTTTTGGACAATTTCCAACCAGTTTAGATTAGATTAAGTTTTATAACCAGGTTCAGGAACAAAGACCATGCCACCAACTCATCACATTTATTCACCTGAAGTACCCCCTCACTCTATCTGCTCTGTACAAGTTAAAGTTATATAAGAGAACCTCTGAATCATGTATACTCTGTTTAAGTCAGAACCAGGGTCAGTCTGCGATACCAGATTCCTGAGGTGATTTAATTTTATGGATTTGAATGTATGTGGGTTAAATATGATTGGTAACCTATAGTTTGTTTGGGTTTTATGATTATTAAATTGTCTGTGTTGTAACAACTTGTCTTGAACTAGGCAGCGCTGTAGTCACATCGGTCTGTTTGTGGAGTCCAATACCAGGACTGGTCAAGAGTCCAAAGAAGTTTGAGACCAAGTCCAGATGAGAGGCTGACTTGGTATGATGAAAAAGTGAGTGCAGTGTACCACGCTGCAGAATGGAGTTAGATAATAGTCACATAAAGCTGCTCAACTTCACCTTTTCATCGACACACCATCACAAATATGATTTCTTTTATTATGGTTTAATAATAACGATTATTATGCAGGTAAATAACAAAAAAAGGACATAATATAACTAACAATAACATTTTCAAAGAAAATGTACCCTTTGTGGGGGTGTCAGGAAGAGAGGAACAAACAGACGGAGGTTTAACCAGCCAAACATCAGCTCTGTTAACTGTATCCTGAAGTGTGTTAGTCATTGTTGAATTAAGAGAGATGAACAGTTTATTGCAGGAAAGTGCAAAGTATTCACCAGGTACGGTCTTGATGATGAGGTCAGCTGCAGACACGGGGAAAAAACGTCTTGCGTGCAGGTCTTGGAGCTGATTGAAGGTGTCATGGGAGTTGGTTTTAGGACCCTTCATTTGTCTTTTAAGGTGGCAGTAAAACTAAAAAATATAAAAATAATTCATTATCAAATATAAAATATATTTGATAATTAACATAATTAACATATCAACATGTTAAACCGGCTGATCAAAATTAATTCAACAGAGATACACAAAAGGTTGAATAATGGTTGCGTATGGTCGTCAATGGCGGGGAATTACAACAGAGGAGGCGAGGCCTGTCGTTGCCTGCAAATACACGGACTTAAAGTGTAGCCAAACACTTGGTAATGTTGTAATCAAGGTACCAATGACGCAAGAGTGTCGTGATAAATGATGTTATATGAACTTAGAGTTTAACTTCACCTTTGATAAACTCTTTCAGGGTGACTTATATTTACACTACTATTGTGTTATTGACAGTGTAGGCCTGTCTTTCCAGGTGAAGCTGAACTCCTGCAGTGACTAACACTGAACAAACAGCATAAAGAAAGAATATAAATCCCAGCTTGCAGCACACAATTACCGATGTTTACCTATGTGCCTACTGGATTAAGAAACATAAACTATCACACATGCAGTGGGAAACGGGGATGTTGGTTAGCTCAGTTGGTAGAGCATCCGCCCAATCTCTCCACATTCCTGTCAATCTTCAGCTGTCTCTATCAAATAAAGCTTGAAAAGGCCAAAAACAACAACAACAAAAAAAACACGGATCACGGATCATTAACGACCCAACTCACCCCAGCCTTAAACTCTCCTGCCTTGTCGTCTCTTTACCTGCACCTTATTCACATCACTTTGCCAAATATATATACACCCATAAAGTTGGAATAAAATATTTTTACCTCCTCTCATGAAATGATTTATTCTCAACACATGTCACAGAGAATCTACAGTATCACAGTTAAACTGTTGTGTATGAATAAGAATAAAAAGAGGAACAAATAAGTGCAACAGTGTGTAGATATATATTTAGTACTATCGTTAAAATATGTATTTATCAACCACTGCTTTAAATCCTTATCCGTCCATAACATATCCATGACTTTGATTTGATTTGACAGTGAAAAGAACCATAATCACTCTGCATTATAAATCCTTTAATCCATTATGTACACATTGCAAATCATTCTTCAGCAGCTTTACTGACCTTATCAGTAATTAAGAGCTATTTTAAATCATATAAAATGTTCACAGCAATGATTCAGCCATTTAAAAAAAAAAAAAAAAAAAGGCGAGGAAATGTGCCAAACCCTATAGAACAAGGAACCCACCCACTTCTCTTTCAACACACACACACACACACACACACACACACACACACACACAGGTGTGATTCCTGTGACAGGGAGCAACAGCTCATCAGTAGGTTGTATAAGGGCTGTTCCCAGCCCCTCTGGAGGTTTACCAGCCTTTCATTGGCTTTGAGGAAAAAACAACACTTGCAAACTAAGAGGTGGAGCAAACAGAGGTGTGGCTCCCTGGCAGATAGGTAAGAAAAAAAAGTGTCATGGTTACTTGATAGACCTTGGAACTCGCTGGACAAACAGCACAGTATATGAGTGGCGTTAACGGAGATGGTTGTCACACCTAACTGCAACTGAATGCCAAGTCCTGTCATGAATTTTTCAGTGGAGCCACATCCTGTAACTTTTTCAGCAACCTACAATCCACATCTATAAACAAGCGAGTGTCAACATGCTGGAAAGTGGGTCTGCTAAGGGAGGACAAAGGTATGTTTTATTTGTTTCATTCATAAAGCACTTATGTCTGAGGAGGAAACCCAGAAAGGGGAAGTATTAATGACTAAAGCATCATATTTGTGGACATTTTATACAAAGTTTATTAACCCTAAAGCATGAAAACATTTAATGAATCATCCTAAAGTGACTGAAGTTACTCCCTGTGCTAGTAAAGAGCATTTATGACGAGTACTGATACTGTGGATGTGAAAGCAGAGATGCTGATGATAGACGTATATCCTTCTCCTCTCAGACAGGGAACAGAGGGCGGTGTGAGACTGGAAGAAAGCAGGAAATGGTATGGCTGGTCACGTCGCCGCTTCTCTTCTTTATCATTCTGGTGTTCGCAACAGTTTTATATCTTTACACCACAAACGTAATGCAAATAGTGCCTGACTGGTGGGACAAATATAATACAACAAAACTGTGGAATGCATTTAAAAGCCGTGAACATAATGTAGTCTCTAATGGATCTACATCTATATCTGAACCGACCCCTGCTGCCACCAGCTCGTCTCCTGTTGTTAAGAACGTCACATCAACAACAGAGACGACGGTCACAACGAACATATTCCATCAACCTGTTTTGGAAACCCCCGTTCCTTATAAATCTCCAGGACCGTATTTGGTGGAATACCCCTATGAGTACCACTTTGTTATCAATGAGCCAAACAGATGCGAGCAGGAGAAACCTTTCCTGGTTCTGATAGTTCCCTTGGCGCCCAGCAACAGGGCGCATCGTGACATCGTCCGCACCACCTGGGGAGGTGAAAGCCCTGTACTGGACAAAGTGGTGAAGCTCTTCTTCCTGCTCGGGCGGCACAACGGTGAGGGAGTGGCGGAGCTCCAAAAACAACTGCTGCAGGAGAGCAAAGAACATCAAGACCTGATCCAGAGCGACTTCCTGGACTGCTACAAGAACCTGACCATCAAGACCATGGTGATGATGGAGTGGCTGGATAAGTACTGCTCCCAAGCCACTTACGCCATGAAGATTGACTCAGACATGTTTCTCAATTTGCCAAATCTCATCAGCATATTGTTAAAGGCTCCAAAGACAAAGTACATGACCGGACTTGTGGCTGCAGAAGGTCCAGTCGTGAGAGATAAAAGTTCTAAATGGTACGTACCTGAGGAGCTTTACTCTGAACCGTTTTACCCACCTTACGCTCTGGGTCTGGGCTATGTTTTCTCTCTAGATCTCCTAAAAGCTCGTGGAGGCATCCAAACATGTCAAAGCTCTTTACATTGAAGACGTGTATTTGGGGTGTTGCATGAAGCACTTGGGCATCCCTCTCACTAGCCCACCAAAGTGGGGTTATTTTCACGTCGTTCCTGAGCCCTACAGTCGCTGTGCTTACTTCAAGATGATCGCCACCACTACAAAAAAGGGCCAAGATCGTATGGCGGACTGGATAGACTTTAAAAGGCCGGGCCCACACTGCTGATCAGGACTTAAAGATGAATATATTTTTGCCTGTGAACTGAATTCATGTAACTTTTTTTACAAGGTTTACGAGGGGAAAGTAATGAAACAGAAAATATAAATAATAAATGGTTAAAATATTTTGTCACATCAGAGTGGTGTCTAAGTATTTAAACACGGTGTCAGGTAGCAGTTGTGATCATTTGGGCTCGGCTACTTCAGTGGAGAACAGAAATCTGAAGAGAAGTCGTGCAACACTTGTAGCCGATACAGCAGCTTTATTGTCAGACCAACATGTTTCTGTTACTCACCTCAGGTGAAATAAAGATTTTTCATGAATGTTTGTGCACATATTTTGGCCATGGGTAACGAATCATGGACCCTTCAAAATAAAATCCCCATATTTCAACAGTTTAACATGTTGTGTTGGGCAGTAACACGTGACTAGATTCCAGCTAATTTGGTGGTTAAATACTGATAATTCATTGACCACATGAACTCATGTTGATTTTTGTCTTCTCAATGGATTAAAGCTTCACTTGAACATTAGTATGATATAATATAATTTACTTGAGCATCCTCAATTATATCTGTAATTTTCTAAAATTCTGTTTATGATGCCATTTTAAGTTTGTGCTTTTACTTTTTATTTTTTCACGTCTGTCGCCTGAATTTATCCATGTTTTAACATCTGTAAAGCACTTTATAACTCTGTCAAGAGATGCACTATGTTTATTTTTATTAGTAAGATAAAGGGTTGGCATTTAATAATCCGACATTTAAAGTCATTTGTAATCTAATATACCATCCACCAATGTTTTTATATTATACCAACAGATGCATACAGTATATATTATTTTAACATATTTAAACATTTACAGAGAGGAAACCACCTTCAGTCACACTTGATGACAAATCAGTTTATTATGTGTGTTTTTATTGTTATTAACTTTCCACACAGTTCACATTCAGAACGTGAACAGGAGTGGAAGAAGGGCTCAGATCCTTCACTAAGTGCATCAAAACGATGATGTTAAAATACTGCGATTAACATGTACGTAAAGTATCAAAGTGAATTGTGACAAATATATTGTTGTGTGTGAATTATTAGACTGTTAATACCATTTGCATACATAGATTTTGCCATTGTAGCTGTTCCAGGTGGATCTACTTTTACAGCTATGCAGTTTAGTCCAGTGATTCCCAACCTGCACAGTCAAATAAATCTAGGGAGATGACCAATAAAACTCCTTTTGTAAAATAAATAACAGTGTGAGAAACAAGGGCAGCTTTTTATAAGAGGTCACAAGATTTAAAAGGTTTGGAAGCACTGGGTTAACGGTGGTTTAATCTTGTTTGTTTCATGTAAAATCCAAATCTACAAAGTACTAATGTGAAGTATTAGTACCATTTTAAAAAGTGAATGTGCAGCTATGTTTCCCTCCTGTTGTCATGCAGAGACACCTAGTGGACATTTTGCACACTGCCACTGAATAATGTAAAGAAAGGAGCTTGCGGCGTGTTGTTTGGCTCGGTCAGTAGAGCGGCCGCCCCATGTGCAAAGGCTCAGTCCTTGCCGCGGTGGCCCAGGGTTCGAATCCGACCTGTGGCTCTTTCCCGTGTGTCATTCCCCATCTCTCTATCCCCACATTTCCTGTCACTCTTCAGCTGTCTCTATACAATAAAGCTCAAATAAAGCTCAAAAAAGGCCAAAAAAAATCTTCTTTTTTTAAAAAAAAAAAGAGCTTGATGAAGACCTCGCAATGTTTTGTGCAGTTAAGAAAGGTGGGCACCAAAGAAAGCATGTGTTTAACATCTCTGAGGGTTAGGACAAATGTGCTCACATAAGCCGATGTCCTTGACACTGCAATGATGTGTTAATGGTACTTAAATAGGGGTTGTTGCAGGTATTAAAGTTTAATTATAACCTCATTATTTCTTTGTGCATCAATCAAACCTTTGAGTCCTGTTGCCTTGGTAGCAGTTTTGTGGTTTATTTGTTGGATGTGAGATGTTTCTATCAACCAGGAATGAAACCTGGCAAACAAAAACTTGTTAGGCAACCGTATTTCCTTGACAGACTGGATCAAAGCTGCTGAAACCAGCTTTGAGTCCCGGGTTTGGCTGTGGTCACTGGAAAAGTTGACACTAGATCATAGGTGCATAATAGTGGGTGTGTAACAAACTTGTGAGATACTGTAAATGCCACCACTCAATACCTGTGACGTGAAGTCCCTGCCTATCAGGAGTCACATAAAAAACGAGGAAGCGTTGCTAAGTCGTGGCCACGAAATTATAATTTTTTCCACCCATGTCACCAGACGGGCTCCGTACGTTACGTTATGTTACGTTACCACAAACGCTTGTGTTCTGTAGTATTTTAAAGGGTTTCTCATAGCAGTGGCACTAAGTAACCAAGAGTTTGACATCTGTAACATAGACGTTGACTCACTAATGTCTGAAAGTATGGATATTTGTCATTATTTTTGACATGTACTGTTGAAACACTAAAATACTTGGACCTTGTACAGTTTCTTTGGGGCTTATCACTTAATAAATGCATAATAGAACAATTGTATTTATGGCCTCAAGAAATCCTGTCTGAAATATGGAGGTGGAGTTATGTGGTCAGAGGCCATAAAAAAGGCGTTTGCTTTCAGAATACTACGTGACCTCAAGGATGATTCATGAAAACACAAGTTATCCGGAACAGGAATGCACACACCCACACTCTGACTGACATGCATAAATAAGCAAACAGTAAATGGGTTTATTTGGCAACTTCTGAGGAGCAAAGTCACAAAAAGATCATGTCAAGAAGGAAGCAACAGAACAGAAAAACACTATACATGCAGGCCAGTTTGAATAAATGGACCTTGATTTGCTTCAAAGGCTTCAACAGAGATTGCAGCATGCGAATTTTCAGGGAAAGCGTCCACAGTGTTGTTAAAAAAAACAACAATCACCTTTTTGTCTTCATCAACAAGTAAGCCCTGGTCAGGAGACAAAAGTGACATACTGAGTGTTATAAGGTTGGAGCAGATCAGGAGACATACGCTGGTGCCTGGGCTCTATATGTGACAACAGGAATCTTTAAATGAATCCTGACCTTGTTGGGAAACCAATGAAAAGACGGGTAACCTGGGTGTGATGTGAACTGGTTAACAGTCTTGCAGCAGCGTTCTGGACCAGTTGTAGACGGTCCAGCCCTTTTTGAGCTTTTATTTGACAGGCAGGGACTTCACGTCACAGGTTGCCTAACAAGTTTTTGTTTGCCAGGTTTCATTCCTGGTTGATAGAAACATCTCACATCCAACAAATAAACCACAAAACTGCTACCAAGATTGATTGATTGATGCACAAAGAAATAATGAGGTTATAATTAAACTTTAATACCTGTAACAACCCCTATTTAAGTACCATTAACACATCATTGCAGTGTCATTATTACACCTCAGGGGACATCCACAGCAAGGACTGAGCCTTTGTACATGGAGCAGATGCTCTATCGATTGAGCTAAACGACACCCCAGGTGAGTGATTTTTATATGTTGTTCAAAGTGCATAGACTGACTGTATATAACACTATGGTCTTTAAGATGACAGTTTACAACTGGAGAGAGAGACCCAATACACTGAGCAACCTTTGGAGCTTTGGAATCAGACGCAATAATCAGGACCTCTGCCTTTTCTGTGTTTACCTGGAAAAAGTTGTTAACCGTCCGGTCCTTAGCGGCAGTCAGACTCATGACACCTAAAAGACACGTGCAAAAACCAGTCCAGTGTTAGAGTTACAAGGCGACGCTACACTAACACTGTGGGAATCACATAAGGCACAGCATACAGTATACTGGTATTCATTCACCAACATGTGATCATGTAACTATTGCAGGCACCAGAATAATAACTACATACTCTACTTTCATTCTCATGGATGGGGCGGCTGTGGCTCAGGAGGTAGATCGTCCACTAATCAGATGATCGGTGGTTTAATCCTGGCTCCTCCAGTCTGCATGTCGTAGTGTGGGACTCAACCTTATGTCCTAAATATAACACTAACCTTGTTTTCATTTCTTTCCTCTTCCCTCATTGGCTCTTGTTTGCAGCCTCATTTACCTGATCGAGTCTGCACTCGCTCTTTGACCTTTGCATAGGGTGTTGGGTTTCTCTTACTCTTTAGTTCTTATCTTACCTCCATGTTAGTTTAATTGAGAACTTTATTATTATTTATTGAAGATATACATGTGAGACTAATTAGAGTTATAATCTCTTTCAGAGTCAACAGCTCATGTGTGTTTTATTCCTCTCTTATACTCATAAATCCATTTTTTGTTAACCTGGAAAGACCATCAATCAACAGAGGAAGGGGGGTTACAATACAATCTGTCAGCTGCACAAAATGCAGTCAGTCTGAAATAATTTCTTAGGCAGTTCAACAACCATCTACATTCATATGACCCACATGAGGGCAGGGGTGAGCCATCGACCCACAGATAAACTCACCAACCCCTATTCATACCTTCCTTTAGGTGACCTTAACAGCTCACTAGATGGAGGGGTGTGTCCATGGATCACATGCTTCTCAAGAAATCAACAACACCACAGAGTTAAATCCCTGGGACTTCCCACCTGTCAGTTAGACCTGAAGAAGCTTCTAGGATGAGAGGTGAAACGTCTTCAAGAAACCAAGTCCAGTCACCTGCGATAACCTTCAGTGGATACTATGAGCTGAATCTTGGCAGACATGCGGAAAATGAACACTCTTAGAGCAATTAATAAATTGCACACACCGCTAATAACTGAATGAACACAAACATCAAATCTCTTACTTTCTTTTAGGGTTGACAAGTAGCTACAGGCAGTAACATTACAGTATGTGAACAGTAAACACGAATAGTTCACAGAGTGTGGATCCGGTGGGATCATTTTTTCCAGAAAACTAAGAAGCTAGCTGTTATTAAACTAGAAAGACAGCCTAGAAACGCAAGATTTACTGGAGACTACAAAGACTACAACTACTTCTGTTTGCAGCTAAATGAAGATATTAACCTCCTGTCTGATCAATAACATCGAGGATAAATACTAAAGCATGATGATGATTTGTACACAGGAAAATTGAACAAACACAATATTTTCATGAGGGAGAGGCTTCCCTTTTTTATTTAAGACGCTGTGCTGCTGCCAGAAGAGCCGCTGAATGAAGCCGTTCACACTAATACACTCCAGACAAAGTCAACCAACCTGTCCTCATTCACAGCTCACCAAATACCGACGCTTTGTCACACCCCTCAGCGTCTCATACAGACGCACAAGGAACGTCCCTTTAGCGTCTGTATGAGACGCACCAGGCTTTCAATTAACTCCACACATGTAAGGACACAACAAGACATTCTCCGTATCAGGCGTGTTCTCTCGCGTTTATACAAAACTGAAAATGACAACCCAGCTCTGTGACGCAGTCAAAAAATAACTGATAATCGATGACGTCGCAGCCCCTGAACGAGTCAACTTAACGCCATACAAAGTGAGGAGCGAGTTAACGCGTGGCCCTTCCCAGCAGTTGTGACCCTAAGTAACAGCATTGCCCGCGATGCCAGCGTTTCTTCGAAGCTCTGTTTCAGAGGTGCTTCACCAGGTGGCAGAGGATCTCTCCCCACCCTGCTCCCCTATGACCCTGTGATAAGATTAAGCTATTTTTTTACTAATGGGATGGTTAATTTTTGCCAGAGTAGAAATACATTTAGATTAGATTAGATTTATTTATCCCACAACGGGGAAATTCACTCGTGAACAGAAGCAGAAAATGTGTAATATACACTATAGAAGTAAAATAAAAAGGGCAAACACACGAAGAGAAGTATCTGTTTGTCGTTATGGCTTACTGAAGGTAACAAAAGAGTGGTGTCACTACATTCAAATATTATCTCCAAAGAGGGATGTTATCTTCTGCTCTGTGTCGCTGGAGGGACGTCAGAGGAGTCAACCTGCTGCTTGGCTCTCAGCTCAGAGTGTCTCATCTGAAGGTGACAAGCAGTAATGTTGTTCAGAAAACAGTTACATAATCACATTTTTCAAAATATTCACAAAAATAAATAATTAATCAATTTAAATAATTTACTTAAGAAAGCATGCAACTCCACAAGAGATAATTTAAGGCCCCTAGATGCATCCAGTAAGTTACTTTTGATTTTGTCTTTGTAGGCCTACTTAATTAAAGTCCAGAACAAAACTTTCACTTAGATTCTTTCGACAGGTCAGCTCAGTGTCTGAGCAGGTACTTGGTGCCTTTGCGGTGATGGAGGTGACAACAGGTTGATGATGTGCTGTTGGTGCCAACCCACCATGAAACAAAATAAAATAGAAAAAAACTGAAGCCACTGAAAGGCAGGGGTGAACATTTTGTACCTGTTGTATGTTGTATTTAAGTTAATATGTTTCGGTGTGTTCTAATTATATTTAATGTTTATATTTCAATTGTTCTTTTATTAGTCTTATCTAAATATATTGCCAGTTTGATTGCCTGCACAATCCCATTATGAAAACATCAATTAGGGTTATGGCGTGGCCTGTGTTTAGCTGCAGGTGACTTGTCAGATTGGCAGCCGTCATATTATTTAAGCTGAGTCATTACCACAAGGCACCACTTCCTTTTAAAACATGAGAGAAGCATTTTATCCTTCACCAACATGAACCTACGTTGAATATGTCAGTCTTAGAACATAACAGAGTTACGTACCGGCACCTACGTTTTTATATTAAGGGAATAGCTAGAGTTGTAGGGGGTAAACTTGAAATTGAAATGCATGATGGGCCCTTGTATTGAATAGATATAATCAACATAATACGCATATAAAAGATGTTTTTGTGACAGCACAGTCACAAACAATGGTGTATGGCCTGTTTAATGAAGCATGCAAGGCCGTGGCAGAGGAATGCATTGTATTCTCGCAGAAAACCTCCTGAGATCAGGTTATTCAAACCAGAGAATTGTTGGAGAGCATCCAAAAAAACATCTCAGAGGAGGAGTAATGGTTTAAAAAGTTGGTGGTGAGATCAAATTTGAGAGTGATAGGAAGGTAAGAGGAAGTTAGCGACACAATGGATCACTCAGCATGTTTGTGATCTGCTGCTCATTTATATGACACTGAACTCTGCAGAGAACATCTGGCCCAGCAGAGGGTTTTCTCCCACACTTCATGCTTCAGGGTGATAGGCTGGTCTGTCATGACGAACTCTAATCTTGTGCACACAATTTAACCAAAACGTGGGAACAAATAACCGTGTGCATGCAGCGGCTTTACAATCTCTCAGTGTAGTAAAACTTAGCCTCAGCGTGGACTCTTAGTCTTTGTTGTTGTTATTATTAGAGGTGGTTTAAACTATTTTGTGCTCGAGAGCAGTGGATTTTGTTACTGTGCTGTTGGCTTTGAGTGTTCATGAACTGTAAATAAAGTGGAGATGCAGCTGAATGTATCAGAGGTTGTGATACAAACTTACAGATTATGCATTTGCAAGGACATGGAGAGACTCCAGATGAATGATTTTTCCTCTTTACTGCCTCTTTCTTGTCTCTAATCAAGCTTACTATATGACTAAATTACCTTCTTAACTACTTAGATTTGTGCAAATAAGTTGTATATGAATGTAATTTCTAGGAGAGGGGGCAGCCCCATAACATTAGCTGTCGCTGGCTGGTAAACCTTAACAGTATTACTTAGATGTCCTTCATCTTCCACCGCGTCAATCCTTCTTTTTCACCTTGTTTATCGTCATTATTGGACTTTCTAAAGAAACTTTGTAGGCTCAGCTGCCGTGACGTTTTGTGATAGCTAGGCTGTGTAACAATAATGAAAACCAGTGTGATGGCCTGCCGATTGGTTACTCACATGTGCAACTCAACACAAAGGGCAACATGGCTTCATTCCTCATTCCTCCTATATGGTGACCTCCTTTTGGAGCTTCTTGTGGTTACTGAAGAGGTTCCAGAGGCCTTTTAAGAGGTTTATTGGTTGTTTTGGAGGTTTAAGTAGTCGTTGAGGTCTTCTAAGGGTGGTTTTAGAGATTAAAGTGGTCACTGAGAAGATTCTAGAGGTCAGATGATACCGAGCTACAACCTCTGCCAATGATATGACACCTGTCTCCTAAGTAGGCGTGGTCTCCTCGCCGCCGGTCTTCAAGCCTCAATTGGAAGTGTTGTGAACGTCGTGTGGATGGATGAAAGGAGATTGTGTTCAGAAAGTCATTTAGGTTTTAGTTCAGTTGTCGTTGTAGATGATCTTTGGTGAAACCGGACTGACAATTCAGCACCATCAGAGAGGCTGAGTCAAATATTTACTTCAGTGACCCGAGGTGAAAGAATCGCTTATAATCTTTGCTTACGAATTCTCCAATTAGAGTCAATAGACTCAAGACCTGCAGCGGATCTCCTAAAGGGGTTAAACCACGTGACACAGATATAGATATAGGAAATGTCTCTTCAGTGAAACTTCTCTTTTCTTACCGATTGGGCAAGAGGTACAACAAGGTCATACATGTGAGATCATCTAATTTATACGCACACTCTAACTGAAGATGGCCTACATGTGCTCTTTGACAATGTTGCATGTGAATTACTTAGCGTTATGGTACATCACTTTCAGTGTTAATCCGCCAACGTCCCTGGGGTTTACGTCTTAGTTAACATGTATGCTTGCTGTAAATCTTGTTGAGGTGGTCCCGGTTTGTAGTATTTCGACTTACTCAGTAGATTGTCTTTTAAAGAGGCCACTACCTCTGTGTTGTGAATTCCTGGACCTGCAGTTTTCACAATGTGTCACACCTTAACTCTTCCAGGTAATGTAACCACTGGGTGAGATCACGTCCGCTGCCTTCTTAAATATCCAACACAGTGGATTAAATGAACAGTGACGCTGCATGTTCCAGTCTGCACCATCCAAAAGAGTTCAGGCATCTAAACCCAAACTTGTTACTCTACTTAAAGGTCCAGTGTGTACGATTTTGGAGGATCTATTGCCACAAAAGGAATATAATATGCATAACTATGATCTCATTAGTGTAGTAGTTGCCATAGCAGACGGGCTTCATACATGTTAACCTGTTGATGGTATCAGGTTAATTATGATCAGGACTGTTCGTTTGTAGGGCATCTGAGGTAACAGCCACTTCCATTTAGCTTTCCCCTCCACCTTCTTCCCCACTCCATCCTAATTTTTCTCATCATACCCCCCAAAAAAATTCCTGGGTGTTCACCTAAACAATAAACTGGACTGGACTGATAACTCACAGGCGCTTTACAAGAAGGGCCAGAGTCGCCTGCACCTGCTGAGGAAACTGAGGTCCGTCGGAGTGTGCAGGACTATGACTCGGTGGTGGCCTCAGCCCTCTTTTATGCTTTTATGCTGGGACAGGAGCAGGCTCAATAGACTGATCAGGAGAGCGAGCTCTGTCCTGGACTGTCCTCTGGACTCCGTAGAGGAAGTGGGTGAGAGGAGGATGTTAGGACAACACCTCTCACCCCCTACATGACACTGTGGGGTCTCTGAGCAGACCGCTACACCCACGGTGTAAGAAGGAGAGGTTCTGCAGGTCCTTCATCCCGGCCGCTGTCAGGCTCTACAACACCTGCACCACCTTAACATGTTGTAGTCTCTGTTCCTGTCTCTATTTTTATTATCTGTACTTATATTTTCATTCTGATTACTTACAATGTACAATATTATTCATACCATGGTCACTTTAACTGCAATATTTTTATATCAGGGTCACTATACCTTGTAATATTATTTATATCATGCCACTTTTACCTTCAGTACTTTTTTTTTGCACAATGTCTGTTGTTTGCAGGTTGTTTTTGTTCTTTTGCTTTATTGTGTAGGTTATAAGACGCACCTGTCTGTTCGTTGTGTTTTGCCCTTTCTACTTTAATTCTGTAGTGTATATTTCACTCTGCTGCTGTGACAAGTAAATTTCCCCGTTGTGGGATGAATAAAGTACAGTCTAATCTAACCTAATCTAATCTAAAACCCCTAGATATTTAAGGCACCTCCTCCCATTGTAACCCTCCTGGCTGCTAAGGGCGTCACTTTTTATCTGTTGTGCTACAATTACTAACCTGTTCTCATGTTTTGCTTTCTTTTACAATAATATTTTCTGTCCATGCAGATAAAATAAAATTCACTCTCAATATCTTTGTATAGAACCTTTATCTTGACAATAAGTCCAGGGATGAGGCTGAACCTTTATAACACCGATCACATGCCTAACTTTACCAAGTTAAACAAATGAAAATGTGCCTGTATTTATACTTTTCTACCACGTTTTCTAAGGGAACAAAGAACCTGTTGGTCCACTATCTAACTTCTGCCTCTCTCCTTTCATGTGTCATCATTCAACAGTTAGTCCACCTCTTCCTTGTGCAGTGCTCGGCTCTGTTTGTCTTCTTGAATCAAAGCTCTCAGGCGGGCGGTTGAGGCTGCCGCTGACTGCCCCGATGCCTCGTCTATGAGGGCAAAACAAGGCTGATAGTCAGTCCCAGATTTACTCTTGTCCGGCATTACCCACTTTCCCAGCTCTGGTTCTGGACCATCTGAAAGCCTGGAAACCTCATGTTCACCTGTGGTACAAACACTACTTTTACTTTGAGCTCACGATCAAGGCAGCCTGGCTAACAGGCAGCTACAGCAGCAGCTACAGTTCGCAGCAGTTTAAGTCCATCAGAAACTTGGCAAATCACAGAATATTGAATAAGACTTAATGTGTAAAAGCTGTGGAACATGATAAGATGAAGTTTTAGAGAGAGAGAGAGAGGTGTGGGCATGGCTCAGGAGAGCAGTGTCAGGTGAGTTGAATGACAGCTTGAGCTCATTGCCTAATCTGTCTGTCCTTTTCAGTGCAGGAGCACGCTGGTTCTCGAGGGAGACAAACACTGAAAGACAGTCTCCAAGCTTTTATTATTGAACGCTTGTACCTGGAAAACATGCACAAAAGAAGTTAGCAGAGATTATTTTCTCTGGTGATATGTGTGTAGACAAAGTTGGTATAAATAAACAGTTATCTGATCTACACTGGCAGAAGGGTCCTGCTACAAGGGAGTTAATATTATTATTATGAACTGTGAACAAGACAGGACAGGAATATTGAGCCTTGTGGAACGTTGTTACTTTTGCTAAATCAACAAAGACACACTATATTTCCCTTTGTCAGTAGCAGATATAAGGCCGTTAAAACCAGTTTGATGTGGACTTTCTTGCAGGGGTATGCTGATTATTAACTCTGGGGCAGTTTGAAGAGGCTCATAGGTATTACAATATTTTTAGTACCACCCTTATGTAAAGGGACTACAAGTGAGAGATTAAAGAGATGTGTAGTTTCTTGAGAAATACTCGGGGCACAGAGCTTTAAAAAGGGCGTAGCTTATCCTTTTCAGTTGTTTCCTGGAATTCCTGGCCTGTCCGGCGAACTGAGAGGTGTTGTTAAAGAGACACCTGAGTACAGCATATCAAACCGATTTTGAAGTCTGACGTTAACATCGAGAGAATCGGGGCTTAATCTATCTTCCACTCCGAGCTTCTTTTGTTTTTAAATTTGTAAAATCAGCTGTGACAGATTTCGATTGCGTCTTTTTGGACAATTTCCAACCAGTTTAGATTAGATTAAGTTTTATAACCAGGTTCAGGAACAAAGACCATGCCACCAACTCATCACATTTATTCACCTGAAGTACCCCCTCACTCTATCTGCTCTGTACAAGTTAAAGTTATATGAGAGAACCTCTGAATCATGTATACTCTGTTTAAGTCAGAACCAGGGTCAGTCTGCGATACCAGATTCCTGAGGTGATTTAATTTTATGGATTTGAATGTATGTGGGTTAAATATGATTTTGCAGATGGTAACCTATAGTTTGTTTGGGTTTTATGATTATTAAATTGTCTGTGTTGTAACAACTTGTCTTGAACTAGGCAGCGCTGTAGTCACATCGGTCTGTTTGTGGAGTCCAATACCAGGACTGGTCAAGAGTCCAAAGAAGTTTGAGACCAAGTCCAGATGAGAGGCTGACTTGGTATGATGAAAAGTGAGTGCAGTGTACCACGCTGCAGAATGGAGTTAGATAATAGTCACATAAAGCTGCTCAACTTCACCTTTTCATCGACACACCATCACAAATATGATTTCTTTTATTATGGTTTAATAATAACGATTATTATGCAGGTAAATAACAAAAAAAAGGACATAATATAACTAACAATAACATTTTCAAAGAAAATGTACCCTTTGTGGGGGTGTCAGGAAGAGAGGAACAAACAGACGGAGGTTTAACCAGCCAAACATCAGCTCTGTTAACTGTATCCTGAAGTGTGTTAGTCATTGTTGAATTAAGAGAGATTAGACAGTTTATTGCAGGAAAGTGCAAAGTATTCACCAGGTACGGTCTTGATGATGAGGTCAGCTGCAGACACGGGGAAAAAACGTCTTGCGTGCAGGTCTTGGAGCTGATTGAAGGTGTCATGGGAGTTGGTTTTAGGACCCTTCATTTGTCTTTCAAGGTGGCAGTAAAACTAAAAAATATAAAAATAATTCATTATCAAATATAAAATATATTTGATAATTAACATAATTAACATATCAACATGTTAAACCGGCTGATCAAAATTAATTCAACAGAGATGCATTTGCACAAAAGGTTGAATAATGGTTGCGTATGGTCGTCAATGGCGGGGAATTACAACAGAGGAGGCGAGGCCTGTCGTTGCCTGCAAATACACGGACTTAAAGTGTAGCCAAACACTTGGTAATGTTGTAATCAAGGTACCAATGACGCAAGCGTGTCGTGATAAATGATGTTATATGAACTTAGAGTTTAACTTCACCTTTGATAAACTCTTTCAGAATGTCTTATATTTACACTACTATTGTGTTATTGACAGTGCAGGCCTGTCTTTCCAGGTGAAGCTGAACTCCTGCAGTGACTAACACTGAACAAACAACATAAAGAAAGAATATAAATCCCAGCTTGCAGCACACAATTACCGATGTTTACCTATGTGCCTACTGGATTAAGAAACATAAACTATCACACATGCAGTGGGAAACGGGGATGTTGGTTAGCTCAGTTGGTAGAGCATCCGCCCAATCTCTCCACATTCCTGTCAATCTTCAGCTGTCTCTATCAAATAAAGCTTGAAAAGGCCAAAAACAACAACAACAAAAAAAACACGGATCACGGATCATTAACGACCCAACTCACCCCAGCCTTAAACTCTCCTGCCTTGTCGTCTCTTTACCTGCACCTTATTCACATCACTTTGCCAAATATATATACACCCATAAAGTTGGAATAAAATATTTTTACCTCCTCTCATGAAATGATTTATTCTCAACACATGTCACAGAGAATCTACAGTATCACAGTTAAACTGTTGTGTATGAATAAGAATAAAAAGAGGAACAAATAAGTGCAACAGTGTGTAGATATATATTTAGTACTATCGTTAAAATATGTATTTATCAACCACTGCTTTAAATCCTTATCCGTCCATAACATATCCATGACTTTGATTTGATTTGACAGTGAAAAGAACCATAATCACTCTGCATTATAAATCCTTTAATCCATTATGTACACATTGCAAATCATTCTTCAGCAGCTTTACTGACCTTATCAGTAATTAAGAGCTATTTTAAATCATATAAAATGTTCACAGCAATGATTCAGCCATTTAAAAAAAAAAAAAAAAAAGGAAAGTGCCAAACCCTATAGAACAAGGAACCCACCCACTTCTCTTTCAACACACACACACACACACACACACACACACACACACACACACACACACACACACACACACACACAAACAGGTGTGATTCCTGTGACAGGGGAGCAACAGCTCATCAGTAGGTTGTATAAGGGCTGTTCCCAGCCCCTCTGGAGGTTTACCAGCCTTTCATTGGCTTTGAGGCAAAAACAACACTTGCAAACTAAGAGGTGGAGCAAACAGAGGTGTGGCTCCCTGGCAGATAGGTAAGAAAAAAAAGTGTCATGGTTACTTG
This sequence comes from Miichthys miiuy, assembly GCA_036365135.1. Classification (NCBI taxonomy): domain Eukaryota; kingdom Metazoa; phylum Chordata; class Actinopteri; family Sciaenidae; genus Miichthys; species Miichthys miiuy. Next base: position 28,937,731 of record CM071603.1, read on the forward strand.
ATAGACCTTGGAACTCGCTGGACAAACAGCACAGTATATGAGTGGCGTTAACGGAGATGGTTGTCACACCTAACTGCAACTGAATGCCAAGTCCTGTCATGAATTTTTCAGTGGAGCCACATCCTGTAACTTTTTCAGCAACCTACAATCCACATCTATAAACAAGCGAGTGTCAACATGCTGGAAAGTGGGTCTGCTAAGGGAGGACAAAGGTATGTTTTATTTGTTTCATTCATAAAGCACTTATGTCTGAGGAGGAAACCCAGAAAGGGGAAGTATTAATGACTAAAGCATCATATTTGTGGACATTTTATACAAAGTTTATTAACCCTAAAGCATGAAAACATTTAATGAATCATCCTAAAGTGACTGAAGTTACTCCCTGTGCTAGTAAAGAGCATTTATGACGAGTACTGATACTGTGGATGTGAAAGCAGAGATGCTGATGATAGACGTATATCCTTCTCCTCTCAGACAGGGAACAGAGGGCGGTGTGAGACTGGAAGAAAGCAGGAAATGGTATGGCTGGTCACGTCGCCGCTTCTTCTTCTTTATCATTCTGGTGTTCGCAACAGTTTTATATCTTTACACCACAAACGTAATGCAAATAGTGCCTGACTGGTGGGACAAATATAATACAACAAAACTGTGGAATGCATTTAAAAGCCGTGAACATAATGTAGTCTCTAATGGATCTACATCTATATCTGAACCGACCCCTGCTGCCACCAGCTCGTCTCCTGTTGTTAAGAACGTCACATCAACAACAGAGACGACGGTCACAACGAACATATTCCATCAACCTGTTTTGGAAACCCCCGTTCCTTATAAATCTCCAGGACCGTACTTGGTGGAATACCCCTATGAGTACCACTTTGTTATCAATGAGCCAAACAGATGTGAGCAGGAAAAACCTTTCCTGGTTCTGATAGTTCCCGTGGCGCCCAGCAACAGGGCGCATCGTGACATCGTCCGCACCACCTGGGGAGGTGAAAGCCCTGTACTGGACAAAGTGGTGAAGCTGTTCTTCCTGCTCGGGCTCAGCACTGGAGATGGAGTGGTGGAGCTCCAAGAACAACTGCTGCAGGAGAGCAAAGAACATCAAGACCTGATCCAGAGCGACTTCCTGGACTGCTACAAGAACCTGACCATCAAGACCATGGTGATGATGGAGTGGCTGGATAAGTACTGCTCCCAAGCCACTTACGCCATGAAGATTGACTCAGACATGTTTCTCAATTTGCCCAATCTCATCAACATGTTGTCAAATACTCCAAAGACAAACTACCTGACCGGACTTGTGGAGGGAGCAGCTTATGTACGCAGAGATCAAGGATCTAAATGGTACTTACCTGAAGAGATTTACCGTAACCCACAGTACCCACCTTACGCTCTGGGTCTGGGCTACGTTTTGTCTCTAGATCTGCCAAAAAAGCTTGTGGAGGCATCCAAACATGTCAAAGCTGTTTACATTGAAGATGTGTATTTGGGATTATGCATGCAGCACTTGGGCATCTCTCCCACTAACCCTCCAGAAGGGGGAAAATTTTATGTCTATCCTGTGACGTACAGTCGTTGTGCTTACTCCAGGCTAATAGCCACCACTACGCATGAACACGTTGATCGTATGTCGGACTGGAAAGACTTTAAAAAACCAGGCCCGTACTGCAGTTAGTCAAAAACAGATTTGACGACTAAAGGACTTACAGATTAATATATTTTTGCATTTTCTCAGCTCCTGTTAACTGAACTGGTGTTACTCTGTATATGGTTTAAAACTATTCACTTCACTTCTCACGTTTAAAAGTGTTAAAGGACACGAGAGAGAGAAGGTCGAATGAAACAGTGAAAACATAACTCCGCTTCCTGGATTTCTGAATATTTCAGATGTATGTAAAAGGTGGAGAAACTCTATTCTCTGCCCTCTTTGTCTTCGATTGGAGGTTGGGTGAATGAAATGAAGGAAACAAACATCCCAGAGCTTTAAGTGTGTTTGCTGAAGGGTGGCACTGTGGAGAAGAAACAGAAGTAAAACAAACATTTAGATCATATTATATTCTTTAACTTGCACAAAGTACAAGTAAGTAAAAGATGGTAAATATTTGACAATGTGTTAATATGTTAACATCCCTGGCAAACACCACAGTGACTGTGACACTCACTACAGGACGGTTGATGACTGCACTGAGCTTGTGGCAGCACAGAAACACTTTTCTCATTCTTGTGCAAAAGTCGTGTCAAGACACGTTACAGCATTCAGGGAGGAAGACCACATGCATTGTTTCCTCTGCATGGCAAGTAGGACCGGGTAAAAGCGGTTAAAATCTTTGAGTCACGATGTTATCTGAGGCTGTGCCTTATCTCTGTTTAGTCAGAGGGTTAACCCTCTGATGCCCCTTTAAAATTCTAAGCTTAGGGTTAGGGTTAGCTATAAAAATCTTGTAAATTATTATTATTATTATTTAAACCAGCATCAGTCCTAATCATACATACCAAATATTAATGATTTTATTTTTCTTTTTAAACACTGTATCGTTTTATAACTCAGGTAGCGGGTTTATTCGTTTGGGGGCTCCAAAGTTCAGTTCAGCTACTTGAATTTGAGTCTGAAAAGGTCAGAAGTCCTGCAAGACTTGTAGCAGAAGCAGCAGCCTTATTGTCGGACCAACACGTTTCTGCCTGCGGCCTCGCTGCTACACGCTCCAATGCTGCGTACCAACATTATGATGGAGTCATCTCAGGTGGAATAAAGGGTTTGAATGTTTGTGTAGACGTTTCGGCCATGGGTAACTAATCATGTTCACTTCAGTTTAAAATAATGGAACAAAACACATGTTGAAATAACGTGGGAGTAACAATGATGGGCGGTAATGTGTTGCTTTGTTCAGTGGAAGGCTCTTATCAGTTTAGTAGTTCAACAGTCAAACTGGTCTCTCATGTTTGAGCATTCAGGACCCGGAAACAACAGTCATATCATCTAAATGATATTTTTAAACAACGGTTGTTGTTCTGCAGGTTTTTCCACACGGTAAAGAAAAACACTATATACAGTTTATATCTATGAATAAGATAAAGACAAGAAAGATTTATAATAGACAGATTGAAGGAGAAGTCATTGAACACACCGTCTGCCACAGTGTTCGGATATTTATTTTTAAACTGTTGTATAAAGGCACATATATTTGATGTTTTGACCTGCAATCTGTGATTTTACAGAAGGGAAAGAAATCACAAAGAAAAATTAATTTATTTGTCTCATTGACTTCAGCCGCTTCTCCACACTGTTTATAACTCTCAGGTGAAACGTGAAGGATGTAAGAATGCTGTAAAAAAAAATGTTTTCCCTCCTTTGTTGTCATGCAGAGACACCTAGTGGATATTTTTGCACACTGCAACAGAGAAATGTCACAAAACCGAACCAATCGAGACCTCACAGTGTTCTGTTTAGTTATTCATGTGTAAGGTGTAAGGTGTGTGTGTGTGTATGATAAATGTTTGTTGTTACAGTCCAGACCGAATGTTTAATATTGTACAAGAAATTTTTTTAAAAGTTATCGTTTTCATTAAAACTTTGAATTTAAATATCATTACCACAGCTGTGTGTTAATAGCGGCGTTAAGTCTGTGATTTGAGCAGTGCAGAGGGAATGTCATAATTTAGAATGGGAATCAAACTGATAATCAGAATCATTAAAGGTGTCTGTGTCCATAAATCTAAAGTCCAGACACTCGAGAATCTGGCATCACATTTTTAAGTTACAGACTAAGGAAACATGCTCAATTGAAACACTGGCTTCTCGACAGCAAAACTACAACCCTTATGTTCACCTTTTAGAAAATCGCCTTCCAGTACGGAAGGCCTTTTTTTAGTTTTTTGACGCTCTGGGTTGCCAGTTATGAACCAAATTTTAAAGTTAGATTGTGCCCAAAATATTGGAGATACATTCATTCCCAGCGCATCAAAACTCAGAAAATAAAGCCACAACCTTATTTTTGATCAAGTTGTCATCAATAACCTGATATATACTTGAATATACGTTGTAAGATTGAGGTCTGTGTTAATAATCATCCCTGTCTTTGCAGTTTTATGGATGGTGTAACATTATGTTCACTGTACAAAGGAACTCTTTGTTTCAACTTAAAAAAGTAAGTGTCCATGCTGCCTTTAACATTTTAAGTTGACTGAAATTCAGTGATGATTCCAAACAACTTCACTTTTTTTTTGTCAAATAAACTTAATTACAATTCAGGTGTACTTAAATCCCTCAGTTCAATTAACTTGATCACAATTCAGGTGTACTTAAGAGAAATTCTGACACAGTGCATTTTGGAAAGTGACAAAAACATTGTGATAGTTACCAACTCTATCTCTCTCACTGCCGTAGTGTAAGTAGGGAGGACTGGCCAGGTCATGGCGACTTTTCTGCATCAAATATTTCCCACGAAAGTTTCCAAATACCTACAACACCTCTGTGTTGAAGCAAAGACAGTGAGTTCAAGTGTTAAAATCATGTCACGTAATCATCAGTCATCATCAGTAAACAGTGGGAGCCTACTGGGCTCTTACTGCCAGAGACAGAGGCTGCTTTCCCAAAAGAGGTCTGTAGATAGGACTGAATGCTGCGGCAACTTTTATCTCTAAATTAGCCAATAATTTTCTCATAAGTTGCCAGAAAACACAATGACCACATTACTGTTGCTAGGGAGTTTATTCTATAGGGATTTATAGGGGTGTTTATTTGTGTCAGAAAGTAACAATTTATTTCATTGATATATTATTTTGCAGCACAGACTGACGTCAGACACAGACGTAGAAGCTGGTTCATGAAATAAATCATGTTGTGTCTCGAGCTGCAGTACCAATTTCTGACCAGTAGATGTCAAGTGTTACACGTAAAATTACATATTGTTCCTTGGATTACAGATCATCGTTGTCATTTTACGTCCATCCATCCATCTTCAAACCATGAACCTTCTTGCTGTGAGGTGCCAACAGTGCTAACCACTGCACCACCGTGCCGCCCATTTTACAGACATTTGTATGTAATTTAAGAAAGCAGGAGAAAATACTGTATAAATAACATTTTCTGTACAAAAATGATTGGTTGTACAAAAGACATATCAGGACTACAAGATTTTTTTAATTTTTAGTAAAAAGTTGAAAAAGAAACATGGACAGAGTTAAATACTTTAGATGAGCAGCAGTAACAGGACTGTAAACAGAAATTACAGAGTCACTCCACATTTAATTGGCTCACATGAATGGATTTATCCCTCCTGAATTTATCAGGTTCAAAGGTTACACAAAAAATAAGTAGTGCAAAAGTGCAAAGCCGACAATTTCCTAAGGTACAAGGCAATTTAATAATAAATCTGGTTAACTTACATTTAACATTTTTTTATCCAGTAGAAGTCAACATTCACAGTCTGCCAAATGAGTTTTAAAACAAACACAAATTACTTTATTCATTCCTGCACAGTGATCAAATCAACATTACCATTGGTCACAAATAATACATAAATAAAAAAATACATATGTAAAAACAAAAACAAAAAAACAACCAAAAAAACAATTAATAAAAATCTATTAATCTATAAGCCTATTAATAAAAATCCTCACATTGAGCCTAATGAGGCTTACGTCACTCAAAACACAAAGCTACACGGAGTTTGATGCTTTACAGTGTTTTCCAAAAATAATTAAATAAAGAAAAAAAAATCATTCCTACGTAATACTTCACTTTCATTCACCCAGCACCAGCTATTTCATTTATTTTGGTGATCATAGTTGAAAATATCCTCCAGTTTCTGTGCATCAATTCTGCGAACTGTAGCTGCTGTTAGCTAATTAGAAAAAAAGGAGAAGAGTGAACGAACGAGAATTCGTCGGACGAGAGACCAAAACTTCGGAAATAAAAAGGCTGAAACACAAACGCCAAGCTGGAGTTCTTTATATAATATTAGCCGGCTGCTATGTCTTGCCCTGTGCTGTTAGCAAAGTGGTGACTTGCCAGCTTTTGATCATAATGTAATCAAAACAAATACACTTGCTGAGATTAAATTTGTAGTGCTGAAATGATTAGCTGATTATCAATTAGAGAACTAATGTTAATGTGGTCAGTAACAAGACATTTTCAGACCTTTCTAAAGTGTTTGTAACAGAGATAAAAGATAGATCTCAAAAATAGCTTATATAATAAGATCGTTAAAATAATCACTGGTTGCAGTGTTGCTCATATGGAAGCTCATTTGCACCAGTCACTGATTAAAAATCCCTAAACCGCCGTGTTTCTTAGAAGCAGCTCAATGTCTGATATACAGTACTCTGTTGAAATGCTTATGTGAGACAGTTTTACGTCATTTGGGCTTTTTGATACGATCTACCATTTGGCATTAGTGTCCACTAGTTGGAGGGGTTCATTTAGAGTTTTCTGTGTCTCTTGGCAGTCACTCACACACAGACAGAGCACAGCTGCAGTTAATTACTCTGACCTGCAGCTGACCCTGGTTTCTTGGCAACCTCAAGCCTGCCTTTGACTAACTTTATTGAAGTCTCTGTGCTACTGCAGTGTCAATAATAATGTATGGGCGCGACGGGGCCACAGTCAGACACACTCTCTACATTTATTTAGAAATGTTCTAGTTTTTGGTTTAAATGATCGAATGGGTCAAAATTTGGTGCGAGAACCTTCACATACCTAGTCCTTTTGTTGGTGGAAAAGCCCCAAACCTCCTGATCTTAAGCAGGTGTAATGTTTATTTTCTGACCTGATAATAGAGGAAAGGTTATTGGATCACCTCAACTTATTACTCATCCTCAGGTGAACATAAATGTTTCAACCAAAGTTCATGTTAATCCATCCAAGAGTTATACTAAAAAGCAAAAATGTCCACCTGCTGGCTTTCAATAAAATCAGTAGAATTCATCCTCTGGGGACCACGAATGTTTCTAGAAAATGTCACAGCAATCTATCTAATAGTTATTGGACCGAAGTGGTCGACCGACTGACATAGCCGTCCATAAAAATCTACCATCCCTGTCTAGACAAACTTACTTTTGGAACTGAAGCCAAAAGATCTGGTTTCACTTTGACTCTGTGGAGCACCTTTTTAAACTGACATAAAACATTTCTAAAATCAGTGATTAAGAGAAAAATCTCTGCTTCAAACTGCACAAACACATAACTGATCACCTGGATAGATAAATGCAACCCCAATCTCACGTCAGCACATGATTACGACAGTTACTTGGATCATTTAGAATACTTCGGCATGACACAGGTGCAGGCCACGGGGACGCTGATAATCTCCCTCTTTAGTTTATATTTGCCGCCGTCACGTGGACAAGGGATCTTCTTCAGGATCGTGAGTGGAGCATACACAAGCACAGAGTTGTAGCTCGGGTCTTCGTGCTGCTCAGTGATGCAGCCCTTGCAAAGGCACTCGGCGAAGAAGATGTCACGAGGGAACCTGTTGTCTGTTTGGTTTAGCCTGATGGGAGACAATCAGACAGAACAGACATCAACAACTCGCAAAGCAATCGAGGTCTCAAAACTATAATCACATGTCCATATGTACATTGAAAGGGTTAGCTGCCAGGGATCCAATCTGAACCCAAGAACATCTAAGGACTGTTTGCAACATCCTTCAAACACCAACAAATCAATTAATACCAATGTCATTGCCACAATTAGCAGATGTTTGGTGAACCTTGACATGCAAATTTGCACCGTTGACCAATAGCAACCATTGGTTGCCATCCTGACCCGACCAGTGTTGAGACAACTGAGATCCAGAGAACCCAAAACAGAAGAAGCCTGTTGCTTGTCTTAATGAATAAACTCAAATCATCAACCTATCTTGCCGTTAACTACTGATTTAGATCTCAAGTTTTACAGCGAGACTTCAAGGATACAGCTACATGTGATTTCGAGAAACTACTTCCCCTTCATCTTAAGTAAGTTTGGACTGCAGTGATGCTCTTTTGTCAAGTCTCTCCAAGAAAGGCAACTTCAGCTCATTCAGAATGCTGCTGCCCAACTCACCACACACCAATCCTCAGGTCACTGCACTGGTTACATTATCATCATCATCCTCATCCTCATTTCATGGCTCCTAAATACATTTCTGACCTACTTTGTTTGATAATCACAGATCAACAGATTCTGCATTCTGCATTAATATAACCATAATTATTACTTTTACTTACAGTAAGTACAGTTACAGTAACCCTTGGCAGTAGTTGAAAGTATATTTAAGCATTATTCTTACGTACTTTATTTGAATATTTACATTTTCTGCTACTTTATACTTCTATTTATTTTTATTTTTTACTGTACTACTTGTTTTTGATAACTTTAGTTACTGGTTATTTTTTACATTTTTCATTTGCAGATTCAGATTAATATACAAAATGTAATAAATAAATTCAGTTAAGACTTTATTGACCTTTGGGGGAAACTTGACAAGCTATACAGCAGCATATAAAGTATAAAAGATACCGATATTTGGGGAGATATTGATATATATATATATCAGCTGATATGGTTTACATGTCGCACAAAGATATGTAACGGAAGCAGAATATTTTTATGTAAATTTAATTTGACAGAACACAATTAATAGACCTCACAGTATGCCAACACCAATATATCCGTGACAGGCCAATATTAGTGTTAATTATATATAATTAGTCAGGCTGCAACATTAAAACATTATTATCAATAATTATGGTCCAATAATATAATAAACACTATTCTACAATGGGTTAGTCAGCAGAATGTGTACTTTCACTTTAAGTAATTATATTTTGATGCTGATACTTATACTGCAGAGTACTACAATGTGGTACTTTTACTCCAGTACTTCCTCCACCAATGACACGCTAATCAAAAATGCCCATACCAATATTAAGGGGCAAAAATGTCTGATAGCCGATATTGTGACCAAATGACAGTACACTGACGCAGTGAACTTCACTAGGAATTTAATAATTAGAAATAACTATGAGATTTAAATTACCCAATGCTTCTATTTATAAGTAGTACTTCCTCTGAGTACTTCCTCCACCAATGTTGTGATAGTAAAATGTACGACAGAAATACAATCATGTATTATTTCCAGTTAAGATAAGCTGTATAAGCCATACAGCAGTATATACACTATAAAAAAGTGCTGATACCGATTATGGGGAGTAAAAAATTCTGATAAATTATTGATATTGAATCCAATATATTCTGTATACTACATCTATGTAGACTCTTTATACTTTATGTCATGCAATGATCCCTCAAGTCTGACACCATAAACTTCACTGGGAATTTAATATTTATCAATAATCAATAATTATAGTCAAATATTATAACAAACGTTATTCTATGATGATACTTTAAGTAATTGTGTTTGGATGCTGATACACTGCAGAGTACTACAATGTAAGTAAGTAAGTAAAACTTCTGAGTACTTCCTCCACTACTGTTTAGGCCCACTTTCATGTGTCCCTGCGCGCTCTCCGTAGCTGCCTGCAGTAGTCACATACCTGTACCTCCACGGGGACAAGGCGCGCCTGTTCACATCTCCGCGCATTCCCAGCACCGCCTGCTCGCAGGTCTTCCTCGTGTCGTTTTGTCCGAGGTCACCCGTCTTGTCCTTGTATTCCGTCTCAAACATGTCACCCCGATTCTTGACATCATCCTCGCTCATGCATTTGGATGGGACAGGAGCAGCTGAGCAAGATGATGATGAGGATGACGATAAAGTGTGGTCGTTGAAGATCAACATCGATCCGAGGAAGATCTATAATCAATAAAAATAATAATAATTTAAAAAAACAACAAAGAAGAAACACTGTGCAGACTTTGGTCCCTTATTTAAAAAAAAAAAACAACACCTCTAGACTTAAAGTGTGCTGCCTCTTGTTTCACACTCAGAATTACCGTTTGCAGACTGACCCATGCCATCCTGAATCCGGACACGTTTGACTGAGACCAGCAGCTCCATTGGATATATATATATACAGAACATATATGAAATCACGCAGGAGCCGCTGGAAAACGCTTAATCTATTTCCTTTAACTAAACCACTGAGAGAGAGAGAAACACCAGCCTCTGACCCCGCCCCTCTCAACTGGAAGGGTGTGTTTGATCCAGAGGTGTTTCCAGGCATGAAAAAAAATCACATCTGACAGACTTAGGTACTAATTTTGGGTACAAATCACATGAAGAGGTTGTTCTGTGGTCCCACCCCATTCACAGCAGTTCAGTTTATACAGACAAAGAAATGTATTCTAATTAAATTAAAAATAATTTATTATATGCACAAAATACACCACAACTCCTCTCCAAATTGATGTAGAACCTGTGAGGGGGACTTTCTTCATATGTTCTGGAAACCTATTGGAAATACATCATTAATATAGCTTCAAAAACTACAAACGTCAAGATTCCCTCTGACCCGAGCATATGGAGAGATATACAAACGCTTTACTAAAAAAATACTTCATATTACTTGCAGGTACAGCTGGTAAAAAGTGTATTTTTCAGCATTTCCTCCATCGCAGAGACAACGGTTAAATGAATTAACATCCTACAGCACACCTGAAAAAATCTTATTCAGTGAGAGGAGGAACCCAGAGAAATCTGAAAAGAAATGGGGCTCTTTCTTGACCTTACTACCATCATTACATCACTAGTACGCCAGTATGTAACTTGCTCAGGCACAGGTGCAGTTCATGTAAATTAGTCTACCATTAGTCTAGCGTGACCAAAGGTGAACTCATGCAATTGACCTTTCGCCGAGCCCCGCCCCAAAACGCATCCTAGCAACCGTTACTATGTAAGCAAGGTTCGTCAAGCTTCAGACTCCTAGCAAGGTATCCGATGTAAATCGGACACCCCAAGAGCTTGACCGGAAGAGTTGTGTTCTTTCCATTCCCAAAGCCAAAAACACAACTGGAGCGGTGCGTACAATGGATTAAACAGTGTGGACGGCCCCACTCCCAGCTAAATGTGTCGAAGATAACGAAGCATACATGTGTCTGCTCAAAGGTAAGGACGAACGTTTAACGTTAACTACGTACTGTGTTGTCTAGAACTAGAGGCAAGAACACAAATTGGACCAAAGTTATACCATGACAAGGATATCATTGCCAGAACGTTACCCTCTGAGCTAAGTTCAGCGAGCCCTTTAGCTTTAGCCAACATTAGCTAAAGCTAGCTATATTAGCTGTTGTTGTGTTGGGTCTCAATGCTTGGAGCTCCCTAACCTTATTTTTCGTCAGTTTTCAACAAAGTCGAACATAGCACCCCAACAAGCAACTTCAACTCATTTTGTTTTCATCTTTCATGTAGCGGACAGCCTACTCCCTGAGTTTCCCAATCGTGTAATTTTTTACCCTGGCTTTATTTCACTGGTGGGGCTGGCTTGTGGAGGAGATGTTATTACCCAGCAGTGCAAGAGTATGACTGGTCCACAAGGCTGTCCTGGTTGCATGTGAGGTAGAGGTCATGGGGTTTCTCTGATTTCGCTTGAGACCGGTAAGCATTAGCCTCGATAGTGGTTATGTCGCCTTCGTTGCCTATTTTAATATTTTTAATATATCCCTCCACTGCATATTGTAACCCCTTTCGGGGCGGGGCTCGGCGAAGGGTCAATTGTTTTTTAGGGTTGAGGGTGGGGGGTGGTGAGGGGTTCTGATTTTGTATATGTGTGAAATTAGACATATGAAAAAGACTTCAACACTTGAGTAAACTTTAATTGGATTAACTCAACGCCGCCTGTCAACACTCAAAATACGAGGCTGCTGTGTAAGAAAGTAATAGCTGATTCAGCAATACGTTCACTTGTTACCACGGATACACCAATCATTACCAAACACTATCTTCTGGTTTGGAGCAACTCCCACAGCATGATGACACAGCCCTCAGGGTTGATGCAATCCTGTGACACTAAGCACCTCCTCCCCTTCATGTTACATATAAATGTTGTGTAGCCTATATTTGGAATCACAAAGAGAACACTCAGTCATGAGAGCTCTTCCTGATTAGATTTTAGGCATGTCTTCAAACAACTTGACATCAGGAAACCAGACAGGTAATTTCTAGGTTGGAAGGGGTTTTCCAGAGTTACCTAATCATCTTGCAATGCAGTTTTGAACATGAAAACATGTTTAAAACTCACTCTGTGGAAGTCCTCACAAATCATTCAACACCTGAGATTTTTCATTTAAAGGAACATTTAATAACATCTTTTATTATTATTTTATTATCATTCATGTTGATTGCCACCATGAGATTGACATGTTTGGTTCAGGCAACCATCGGACGGATTGCTGTGAAATTCATTATCGATGTTCGGGGTCCCCAGAGGATAAATTCTAACGGTTTTTCTGACTTTTCTTGACTTTTCAGTCATGTGAACATCATAAGCATTAAATATGCTCAACATCAGTATGTTTTCATGCTGACATTAGCATTTAGAATTGAATCATCAGCTGATGCATCATGTTTCTGACTTTACAGATCCACTCAGTTTTAATGTATGTATGCATGTTTGTCAGAGAGCAGCACACTTTGCCCCAGTTTGTAATCCAGCAGACTCAGCTATTGAGCCACCATGAGATTGACATGTTTGGTTCAGGCAACCATCGGACGGATTGCTGTGAAATTCATTATCGATGTTCGGGGTCCCCAGAGGATAAATTCTAACGGTTTTTCTGACTTTTCTTGACTTTTCAGTCATGTGAACATCATAAGCATTAAATATGCTCAACATCAGTATGTTTTCATGCTGACATTAGCATTTAGAATTGAATCATCAGCTGATGCATCATGTTTCTGACTTTACAGATCCACTCAGTTTTAATGTATGTATGCATGTTTGTCAGAGAGCAGCACACTTTGCCCCAGTTTGTAATCCAGCAGACTCAGCTATTGGTTGTTTTGTGGATCTTTCTCCCAAACGTACATACAGCAGATCTCACACTTATTTAATTCAGCTACTGTACATACAGCAGCTGCACTGCATACTGATTACACTTATTTATTGTACTACAATAAGCAGTGACTCCTGGATGTCGGGACTTTTTGCCAAAAGTCAAGACTTTTAGGGGCATTCCTAGTGAACCTGCTCTCCAAGGCGCAACCGGGAGTTCAGGCAGCATCTCTGACCTACATCAATATCAGCCAAAGTGTTTACTGTATACTGGCTGCTGAGTGTAATTTTAGCTGCCGTTAGCTAGTTATCTTGGCTAAGCACACAGCTAAAATTAGCTGACTCAGCCACCGCAGTTCCCCAAACATCCACTTAAGGGTGGCTCCAGAAGTGAGTCAGTCTCCTTAAGTCCCCATGTTCAAATGTCCAACTTCACAGCAGAAATAAACATGTTTACAGCCTGGTACAAAAAACAGTTTTGGTCTCTGTAGCTAATTTCCCCGTTCATGACAACTGTACTGAGGGTGAATTTATATACAACTCACCTGTTCAGATTATATTAAGGCTTAAAGTTATGCAGGATTAAGAGCGTGGGCGCTTTGATTGACAGGTGGGTTGTCATTACAGATAGCTTATTAGTGCACCCAGGCTTCATTTGGCCTGCCTCAGGTCCACCGATGACCCACGTCTTTGCCGATATTTATCAGCCGGGACTTGGAAGAAGCCAACATATTTTCGGTGTCCATTTTTCATAGACAGACATTTAGCTGGATATACAGAAATATGCAAGCAGCACTCTTCTTTCTGTTTCATGGTAACTTGTTATTAGTTTAGCACCTCCAGTTTCAGTGTGTAATACCACAGTTGTAAATGTGGACCACTGTACAAGTACGTTTGTTATGATTACATTACATCACATTTAATATGATCCAGTTTCACCAGCTGACGTGCCGTGAAGCGTAACGCACTCCTTGCGGGTGATTGGACCCCGAGAACAAAGTTACATAGTGCAGAAAATGATTTAAACTCTATTTAAAAGGTAGAAAAGTCAAACAATGTAGCTTTAACAAAATAAGGATTTTAACTTCATGAATGACTCAGAGCTTCTCTCATCTGGGCAGCTTGACAGCACATTTTTACTAAAAGAAAAAAAAGAAATAAAATATGTTTTTTGTGGTCTCTTAGTGGATAAATCAAAAAGTACCCTCTAGGCAGTTTACATACACAGTTACATGGGTGTTTCGCTTGCTCTTACTTTCACTACCATATCTTCCTGGTGTGCTTCATACCAGAGCGGTGATTCAGTGTCTCGGCAACTCTCGTTTGCTATATTTAGACTCACAGAATGAGCTCATTGGCAGTGTCAGAAACGGATGACTCAGCTTCTCAAACAATTCATGCAACTTGTGTTAGCTCCTGATTCAATAGCTAGTAGTAGTATTATTTATTTATTTCATGTTGCTATAATGCTATGCTGTGATGATGCTATTAAGATATCATGTTGCTGGGACAACACTGATTATCTGCTTTGTGTGATATTCGCATTGATGACAAAACCTATGAAGATCAACATTACATCATTCTTTTTTTTAAAACACTGATGCTGAAATAGGTCAAGAAGGGAATTCCCATTGTTGACAACCCTCAAGATTATTTACTGACATCCTTGTTTCAAGTTTCACTGTAGACAAATGCTGTGCCATGAAGTTTTGACATGTGCTTATCATCACACAGCTCTTAAAATGTGCAACCTTTGTATTTATAGTATGAGTTAACATTGGTCCCTCCTCCTCTGGCTTCCTCTTGGATGAGAGTTTATGATCTGATATGTTACGCTTAGTCATTGGCTGGGAACCACACAGCACTTACCAAAGGTTGACACCCAGAAACATCCCAAGCACAAGCAAATACCCTAGGTCATGATTTACCAGTCTTGAGTTACGAGTGCTGATGAAGAGGATTTATTTATTTTTAATCATTTCTTTTCTTCTTTTGAAAAACACACAATATATAAATCATTTAAACAATGTTTTATTTGAAGCTAAGCAGCACAATCAATGAGTCTGAGGTTTGTAAGTGGTGGTTGCAATGCTAAATATGTGTAGTGGGAGTAGACGATGATGAAGAGAGCCTAAAGGCTCAATGTGTCTCGGTTACCTCTACCTGCAGGTAACCTGTAAAGGGAAAAATGTCAATAGATCTTCTCACCATTCGAGGTGCTTTTGCGCTACATATCACATTCACACATACATTTATACGTCCCAGTCATGAAATTTGAGGCATCTGTTCATTACTCAGCTCTTACAAATGTGCAACTTTCTACTCATAGTATCTGGCAGTAATCTGGAGTAGTATTTCATCAATCGCCGCCATGGTCTCCACTCCCACCATTACGCCGATGATCACTCCACTCTCTCGCCGACATCAAATCATGCCAACTTCCTCAAACTAAACTGTTCACAAATGAGACATGAACTCAATTTCCTCAACAAAAAACAGTCACTGTTGCCTCATTCGTTGTCTCGTTCCTTCTTACAGTTGCAACTTTGACTCAATAACCTCAACTCACGAACAACACCAATAAATATGGAAGTATTATCCTATCTTTATTCAAGAGCGGAGCTTGAACTCAAAAATCACATGCTTGTGCTCACATTTCTTCACATTCAAATATGTCCTGTGCACTCTCAGATCTTCCTACCTCACTGACTTACTCCATCACCACAGACTCCGTTCCTCCTGACTCCACCACCCAGGAACCAAGCACCGAACCTGGGATGACAGAGCCTTCTCTGTAGCTGTTGCTCACTATCAAAAACACACCTTTTTAAAATTGCTTTTAATGTTTAGCTTAGTCGAATGTGTTTTTAGAGAATTTTCAAAGTTGGCTACTCTTGAATGAGCATTTGTGATTTACACAGTGTGATTGGCTGGGAGCCACAATACACTGTTTTGTTCCTAAGGTCATTGGTTTTTGGGAAACAACCTTGAAATCTTAAAAGGAAATTCATCAAAATAATCAGTTTATGGAACAGGGATGTGTTTTTGTAATTAGTCTGGAACTCCAACCTACCTAAGAAAACACCCAAACCAAACTAGGAAAACATTTATCTGCTAACACAAATCTTTGAAAGTCCAAAATTCTTCTCTATTCACTACCATATCTCTCTTCCTCCTTGTCTTTCATCCCCACAAGATATGCTAAGAGTGAGCCAGAGTTACTGGGGACTCACACAGGGGTCGTAAGCGCTGCGGAACAGCTGCTCCGCGGTTTAGCTCCGTCCTCTGCCCGGCGTCAACTCACACCGGGCGTGTGACAGCAGCGTAACGGCAGTGTAGCGAGCCAGCCGTATTCACGCGAGATCCTGGACGTACGCGAGACCCCGCGATAAACTGTGTATAAAGGAAACAGCAACAACAAACAGCTTACTTTGCTTCTCCGACGTGGAAGAGATTATAAAAAGGATCTGTTGTGTCATAAATTATTGTGTGTTGTTCCACTTCAACAATTAGTCTCTCATCGTTCATGTTGAGACCCTTTGATCGACCGACTGCTGACCTGGTGCCACCAGTCATGACGTAACGTTGATGTGAAGTTGTGATAGGCTACATGAACTGTGTATTGTGTTTTATTTTGAAAGGGGTCGGAAGTGTATTACGTTGATTCTGTGTTGGATTTCCTGTCTGGTGCAATCTGCTCTGTTGAGATTTACGCGGTTTAGCAACGGCTCGTGTCAAGAATAGAAGTGCTACGCAATGATAGCGCTGCAGCGCGGAGAGTCGCTGCTGGGACGCTGCTGAGACGTTCCGCTGCGTGCCCGGTGTGAATGATTAGACTGGCAGCGATCAGCTCGCGTGACCGCGGCGCACGCAGCCGTTCCGCAGCGCTTACGTCCCCGGTGTGAGTGGGCCCTTAGTGGGAGTTCAGACAGGATCAGGCGCCACGACAAAACCGGAGGTCTTTCAATTAATTTTTAGTGGGGGTCGTGCGTTTCCACACCGGCAGTCCACAATGCAGGGGTTGCCGCAAAAAAATGCACCGCATACGGGAGAGAAGTTGAGCCAGATTCAACTTTTGGGAAACCGGAGCCACACGTCACGTTCCGCAAACCAATCAAAAAACAGCAGTCAAACCGGAAGACGCCCACGGGAAGACGGGAAGAAAAAACCTTGTTTACCATGGAGCGTAAACATTTTGCATTCGAGTAGCAATCGCAAGAAGCTTCTTCACGTTGGGATCCATCTGTTTTGGTTCGAGGATAGGAAATGAAGGAAAAGCTCTGGACCAAAGTTCTTATGGGAACTGGATTTTATTTTACTGGATTTTATTTTTACTGGATTTTATTTTTTACTGGATTTTTTTTAACTGGGAATATGGATTTTATTATGAGTAGACTGTTACGGGAATTTTAAAGAATAACCCTTAAATAAGGAGGACTGGATTCAAAGTATCAAAGTTTAAGTTGAATTTATTGTTCTTGTACAAGAAGGAGCGTTTCACAGTGCAACACACAGAAGGGGTTACAGAGAAAAGGCTCCCTGTGGAGCACTACCAGTTGGTTCTTATACAATCGATAGTGGGCTGTCTTAAAACTCTGCAAATTGTTAACAGATAATTTGCATATATAGCATCTAAACCTTTTTCCTTAATCATTAGTCAGTATATCCCCAATCTAAATGTCACCTCTATGACCTGTCTCTGGCCCTTGTTCTGTTCTGGAATTCCTCTATCTATACATTAACCTGAACTTTACCTTACCCTGCCAGCCTCAGCAAAACATTAAAAAGGGAAATGCCCTTCAGGACATGTAATAAATAGGAACAAACACACACATCGTATAATTTAGAACATCTGAATGGCAGTATAATCCTAATTTTTATAACATAAACAACTTTGCTAACAGCCAAACATAAAGTAAGGTCACCAACAGCAGACATAGCAGCCAGCTAATATTGTTGACTAGTCCAACAGCAGTCAGCCCAGCTCGGCGTCTGTCTTTCAGCCTTTTATTTCACCAAGCTCTCACCAACCACTAAGAGTCAGTAACTCCTCTGCCATTATGTCCATAGTTAGTTGTCCAGTTACATTGCCAAGCTCCTGTTCTGGCATGACACTGGCTCTGCTCCCCGTCAGCATTCATAAAAACCTCCCCCTCCTCTTATATTTTACCAAGCTCTCGCCGACGTCTAAAAGTCAGTCTCTCAGTCTCAGTCTGGCAGCCTCTCACTCAGTCACTCTTTCTCTTCTTTGTTTCCTTGGTCGTCTTCTTTGGACTCTTTGCATGTGTTTCTGCTAAGCCCGGTTACGTTGGCTGCTCACGCTGTTAATCCTGGTGTCCCTCCCTGACCTCATTTCCCCTTTGTGTGACAACGGGTGGTAATCGGACCAAAGAGGGTTCACAAGTGGTACAGAGTTTATTCACAAAAAACAAGGGAAGGGCTCAGGCTCAGGTCGGGGGATCTCTGTGGCCCGATGACTGGGTCTGTGGGAAGTGAGGAAGGGGGAAAGCTGGGAGACATGAGAGGGGGAGAGGACGACGGTGAGGTGAGGATGAGGTGAGGGTCCGGGAGAGGGTCCGAGAGAGGAGCGAGTCCAAGCTGGCAGCTGCTGAGCAGGGGTAGGTGATCTAAAGCACAGGAAGCACAGGGTCAAAAAACAAGGCAGAAAACACGGGGAGGGAAAAAATACAGGAGAACCAAGAAAGCTCTAGGAGTCTCGAAAAGCACTGTGAGTAGGAGTCACTGGGAAGAGGAGCCTGACTAGTTACCACGGGGGAGTAATGACCAGATGAGTTTCAGGTGTGTGCTGCAGCAGCTGCCTGCGACTGGGGCAAGCCCCTAGGATGGAGGGAGAAACACACAAGGAGAGGAAGAGAGCAACAACAAGGGCAGCACAGACATGGATGTAACACTTTAGGCATGCTCTGTACTTGCAGTCCATGCAGCACAGCTGCTAACATTAACCAACAGCACCTACAGTTCCCAGCAACACAGGTCAACCGGGTGGGACTGTTTATTATATCTGACATTTCACTAAGTTTTGTGACTCTCTCTTGCAGTATGTGGATAAAGGTCAGCTCATCAGCTTATGTCATCAACATATTTGTAGAAGGGGAGTTGCTATGGTGTTGGTCCAACAATTTTAGACCACCACATACTGGTGTGTGTGTGTGTACGTCATCATATGACACGAGGCCACTGGCGCAACGGGGAGAAATGAACGCATGTAAGAAAGAAGTAATGTCAGAGAGTATGTTGTTTTACCATTCTTCTATTGTTTGTATTGAAGTATGTTCTCTGGCTCTGATAAGAATTTCCGGTCTTTCCTAAGTGTTGGTGGAAACAATCACAAACGTGTAACACATTGGGGAAAATGGAAATCGTCATTAAAAATATCAGGAAGCTCCTGCACACATGGAGAAAAAACACCAAACAATGTCAGGTCTTCTGTAAGAGGTCTGAAAACCTGAATGCGTGCGTCACCCACCAGCTCCGTGCTCTCATGCAAATACGTCACTCCTGGCTCCGGTAAAACCAAAATGGCGAAGTCCATAATGCCAGCCTCGGCCACACGTACATGCATATTTTTGCACGTTCATGGACGTTGGGGGGGATCGCGTGGACAAATGATAAAGAGAGAGTGTGTGAATATGGTGAGAAGTCTATATATACCTGTTATATACTTTGATTCTCTCAAGGCGGTCCAAATCGAGGCGAATGTTCTGAACCACTGTATATTTTGCACTAATATTTTTGTGAGTCACTTCTTCAACCCTTGGATTGACGGCAGCAGATAGGAAACACCGTTCTGCAGATGCAGATGACATATGACGCAACAACACATTTCCTCAATTGAAAGTTCCAGCCCCTTTGGGCGTTAGGGAAGTCCATGAGGTCATCCAAAGAGTAACACGAGAAGGCTCACATGACTCACACACATCTGTGACTGGGAAGTGTGTGAAACTCACAGGAAGACGGGAAGACAAAGAAGGAAAACAGTCCAGGTCTGGTCCTGCTGGGATGACCGGGGCTTGATGCAGAGGATAGATAAGAAGAGGTATTTAGTGGAACTTAATTTTTATTTTTTTTATAAAATAAAGAAGTTGGGCAACTTCCTCTTTGAAGTTCTGGCTGTGCAGCTTCATCAGAGTGAGCTAAATTTACAGGCCTCTGAGGAAAACAGCAGTGAAATCATGGACAACACACAGTCAGTCTCCTTACTAACTCAGCAACGTGATGAAAACATGTTGAGCTGGCGAGCTGTGATCAGTGGTGTGATGTAACTAAGTACGATTACTCAGGTAATATCTTATATTGGGGAATGTAATCTCCTGGCACTGGCCAGGCTACGGAGGGAGTATTGAGAGCATCATGGAGGAGGTGGGAGAGAGGAGGATGCTGGCAGGACTGGCGTCCATCATGAGCCGCCCCCCCGCATGAGACTGCAGTGGGCTTGGGCAGCTCCTTCAGCAACCAGACTGCTATTCCCACCGTGTAGAAAGGAGCACTACCACATAATTTATAATAATTTATTATCAACCTTGTCTATATGAGCTACTGTGACGGTGTGGAATCATTAAAGTCTATCTCATCTCATCTTATCTGCTGTAATAAAACTGTACTGACAATGTTTCATAGGATTTGTTTGACCTTTGCAGTCAGATGTGAGTACTGCAGCTTGATGACTTTGTTCCACTGTGATAAATAAAATACTGTGATTGTGACCTCTTGTTGACTTCGTTGAAAATGTAGTTGTGAATCATACTTTTGAACTTTAACAGGGTTGGAAGTACAAGATGATGCAATATTGAAGAACTATGACACATTACTGACTTGGAGTAGCAATAATAAGTGTCCCTGGACCTTTTGACTCAGACCAGCCCATGAACCCCTCCACTCTTTCTTGACTAACTGTTAATGTTGTATTGATGATCATACTGATGAGAATGTTGTGGCTGTGGTTGTCAGTTTGTGTTGTACTTTTGTTTGTAATGGGATGGGGTGGAAGGTTATTGAGGGTTTATTGTGTGAATTATTTGTGTTACATTTTGCTGATTGATTGACTGATGTGGGCTGATACAGAATCAACCGACACATCCCTCTCTCTCTCTCTCTGTTGCTCTTGTTTCTGGTCAAGCGGTCCAGAGAGCGACAAGCCCACCGGGATTTCTCCAGATATTCCCGATCCCCATCAAAATACTAAGGTTTTAATTAAAGCCTTTGCCCCCAATTGGACAAGTTGTGTCCAATTAGACTAACTGGTCTTTAGTTTGAAAAGTCCCAGTATACCCACATTATATGACAACACTGTATCATTGAGTGGGTTCTGTCACATTGTTCAGTTGCACTGTACAAAATGTCCACTTGGTGTCTCTGCATGACAACAGAAAGAAAACATTTATTTAAACTGTCACCAAAGACGATACAGAGGCTGGACAGATACCTGAAGGCTGTATGAAGGAGTTTAATCATTTTCTGCCATGATGGAAAGGACAGCAGTAATGATGCATGAAAAATACCCAAAAACAGACAGCTCCAAAATGAAGGTTGCAAAACACATGCTGAAGTAATGTAACAACTAATGTCATGATGATTTAATCCATAAGTTTAACCATTAAGAAAAGATCGTGTTGCGACAGGTCTTTTTGGGGGTCTTGGAGAGGAGGGTCCGCAAGATTGTCGAACCTCGGATTCAGGAGGAGCAGTGTGGTTTTCGTTCTGGTCGTGGAACTGTGGACCAGCTCTATACCCTTAGCGCGGTCCTGGAGGGTGCATGGGAGTTCGCCCAACCAGTCTACATGTGCCTTGTCAACTTGGAGAAGGCGTTCAACCGCGTCCCTCGGGGAGTCCTGTGGGGGGTGCTCCGGGACTATGGGGTTCCGGACCCACTAAAACGAGCCATCCGGTCCCTGTACTCCCGGTGCCAGAGCTTGTTTCCAGTGGGAGTTGGACTCCTCCAGGGCTGCCCTTTGTCACTGGTTCTGTTCATAACCTTTATGGACAGAATTTTTAGGCGCAGCCAGGACGTTGAGGGGCTGCGGTTTGGTGGCCTCAGGATTAGGACGCTGCTTTTTGCGGATGATCTGGTCCTGTTGGCTTCATCGGAGCGTGACCTTCAGCTCTCTCTGGAGCGGTTCGCAGCCGAGTGTGAAGCAGCTGGTATGAGAATCAGCACCTCCAAATCCGAGGCTCTCAGCCGGAAAAGGGTGGAGTGCAGCCTCCGGGTCGGGGATGAGATCCTGCCTCAAGTGGAGGAGTTCAAGTATCTCAGGGTCTTGTTCACGAGTGAGGGAAGGATGGAGCGGGAGCTTGACCGTCGGATTGGTGCAGCTTCTGTAGTGATGCAGACTCTGCACCGGTCCATCGTGGTGAAGAAGGAGCTGAGCCGAAAGGCGGAACTCTCGATTTACCGGTCGGTCTACGTTCCTACCCTCACCTATGGTCACGAGCTTTGGGTAGTGACCGAAAGAATGAGATCGCGAATACAAGCGGCCGAAATGAGCTTCCTTCGCAGGGTGGCTGGGCTTTCCCTTAGAGATAGGGTGAGAAGCTCGGCCATCCGCGGGGAGCTCGGAGTAGAGACGCTGCTCCTCCGCATCGAGAGGAACCAGTTGAGGTGGCCCGGGCATCTAGTGAGGATGCCTCCTGGACGCCTCCATGGTGAGGTGTTCCGGGCAAGACCCAGGACACGCTGGAGGGACTATGTCTCTCGGCTGGCCTGGGAACGCCTTGGGGTTCCCCTGGAAGAGCTAGACGAAGTGGCTGGGGAGAGGGAAGTCTGGGCTTCCCTGCTGAAGCTGCTGCCCCCGCGACCCGACCTTGGATAAGCGGGAGAAGACAGAACGGAACGGTGTTGCGACAGACAGTTACTCTGAGTCTTATCCAGAAGGGTATTGCACAAGACTAGAATAAAGAAATAATTGCTCGGCTCATCCTGGCTTAATTGGTTGCACGTTTGCCGAGCCAGGGTGAAAAGGCGCGGCTATGTTAAGCCAGGTGAAGATAGTTGGGATAAGTGCGTGTTCACGGCATACTTAAATAGACCTTGTGATCGCTCACAGAATCACAGATGGGAACATGGATAAAAGTCGCGCTTCATACTTCGCAGCTGAACAACAGCTCCTGATGGAGTTTTATGACGAGGTGAAAGATAAGAAAAAGAGGCAATACCAATGCCATAATTAAAGAACGCAAGAATGTGTGTCATTTAATCTTTCTATCGTTCATAAAGAACAAACTTGTCTGGCCATAAAAGGACCTGGCAGCAGGTTAAAATTAAATATAAGAACATTTTGCAGGCTGGTAAGTGACTTTAAAGTATAAACAGTGAACAAATGAGGTGAATAGATTAGGTGTCTGCTGACATGTTGAATGTCTGTATGATTGTAGCAGTTAAAAAAAAAAAAAAAAGCCCATAGAACTGGCACAGGGGGCGGCCCACCAAGCCAGGATATGACCCCAGTGAAGGAGCTGGCACTCCATTTAAATAAAAGGATGCCAGTGATGGAGGCGATCCAGGGAGGGACAGTAACAGACTCTGTCCCAGCCACAGGAACTGTCCGCTTCATGCAGTACTACTGCACATGGAACACAATCAAATAAATATATTATACTGTCTGACTTTGGATTTCCTTGCAGTGTCTGGGAACACGCTTACACTTTTGGAGCCACCAGAAGATGATCCAATTAGTACATTGTATTGAAATCACAGGCTTGGTATGTCCTGTGAAATCTTAATTCAAGTTAATACATGTATGTATATGGCAGGGGGAAGGCACATCTGCAGCTGCAGAATGCACTTCTGCAGATGAGGAGACTGTGTCGCTGGAAGCTTGAGGTATGTCAGTTTTATGGAAATATCCTGCTTATTTAGTCCATAAAGGATATGAAGTCAGCGATGTGGTGCTAATAGAAAATATGTGTAACAGGACCCAGATGCTGCACAGTCTCCTAAGCAGCCTGGTAACATTGTGAGTATTAGCCAGAGTAAATCTACATTATGCACAAATCCTGCTGTGCTAATTGACATTTCTTTTACAGACTTCAAACTGTCAGAACACTACATGCAAAGCACCTGGAGAGACAGACAGAGCTGGCAGACGTTAAAAACACACTCAAGAAGAGAAAGGCAAGAAATGGAGCTGGATCTTGAGATTAAACGCCTGCTGTGGTGGGCTTTGGGGGTCCGCAAGGGGAGTCGGGGAATGACTCGCAGGCGTATCCTTTGTCTACCAGCGGCACAGCAGAGAATTCGCCTGATAATACAAGATATCATTTAGAAAAGGTCATAATAACCACAAATCACACTTACCTGAACATTGATGCTGTGGAAGGATTTCCTGTTAACGTAATCTCCCTCATGTTCTCCTGAGGGGCGTTTGAACCTTATGTGTGTGCAATCCCCTGCACCAATGATGTTAGGGAAAGCTGTAACAAAAAACAGTGAGTATCCAACTGTGACTGATTTAAAAATTCAATCCAAATTAGAAACTAATGGTTGCACATTAAAATTGAGGTTACCTGCAATCTTGTAAAACTCCTCCTTGATGTAGAGGGGTCTTCTGTGGCCAGGGAAGGCGATGAATATGTTGCTGAATGACTTCAGCGCCAGACAAACGCGCCTTATTGTGCGGCAAATGGTTCCTTTATTGAGGTTCTCTGCATCCCCAACAGAATAAAGGAAGCTCCCACTTGCAAACCATCTCAATGTAACACAGACCATCTGTGGTACAGTGAGAGCATGGCTTTGTGCCATCTGGTGCTGTATTTTTGGACCCAGCAACCGACATAAATATCTTAGTCCATCCCCTGAGAATCTGTATCTCTCAATGAGATCGTCATCTCCAAAGGCCAATGGGTCTGACCTGTCCCGGAAGACTCTTTCCTGCCTAAATGCTCGCCTGAGGATTAGGGCTTCCTCATCCAGTACATCCTCCAAAAAAGGGCAAGCCATTATGAAGAGGGAACAGGTGAATGGGAGTTGGACCTACATATACTATATTGCCCTCGTCACAGATTTCATTGAAAACACCTTTCATCTCACTTCTCAATTACTGCAATAAAACACATATTTATGAAACCTCTGACGGCAATTTGACAAGCAGTCTTCATTAGCACAGCAATATAACACTTGGCCTGAGTAATAATACTACCACTTGAATCAATATAAAAAGACTGTTGCAATTACAAACAGCCAACAGATTTAAATGAAATGAGTATGTGTAATATTTTAATACAGGATAATTAAAATGATGCAACATACTTAGAAAGACCATGGACATGCTGTAAAACACATTCATTCCTCACAGGATTGATGGTGGAAATACAGGTGAATCACTAGGATTAATCTTAGCCTGGCTGTCTTAGCCAGGCTTAATCCCTTATCTTGGTTTTGTGCAGTACCCCTCTGGTTGGCAGACTGCCATCTTTGTTTCTATTCGGGAAGAGAGACACAACGTAGGAAACCGCTTCAAAATATTATCTCAAAAATATTTCTTTTGTTCATCTTGATGTTTAGAATAGTCTGAGGATCCAGGAAACACCTTCAGAACAACAACCATTGTTTTAAAATGTCAAAGTGATTGCTGTTTCAGTGTCCCGAACGCTCAAACAGACTGGTTTGACCACTTAATTCACAGGAACCAAACTGATAACAACCTTCCACTGAACAAACACACAAACACATTACCGCCCATCATTGTTTGTCCCACATTATTTGAGTATCAGTGTGTTATATATGGAATTATTTTGAGATGGTTACCCATGGCCAAAAATATATACACAGACATTCATGGAAAGCTTTTATTCCACCTGAGATGACGCCATCATAATGTTTACGCCCAGCGTTGGAGGGTGTAGCAGCGAGGCCGCAGGCAGAGACATGTTGATTTTGACAATAAGGCTGCTGTTTCTGCTACAAGTGTCACACAGGGTGGTGAGTGGGGAGGTGCAGGTATGGACCCAGACGCAGGAATTAAACAAAAGCTTGCTTTAATAACGAAAAGTGGCTGGAAAACCAGGCAAAAATCCACAAAGGCAAAAAAAAAACACAGGAAACAGAAACTGAGAGAACACGGAAACAGGGCCGGACACTTACAGATGCAAAACACCAGAGAACACATAAAAACAGACAGACCAGGAAACAAAGGAAACCCAGGAACTAAATAGACAGGACTAATCAGACACAGGTGAAACAAATCAGGGGCAGGTGCAAAATCAAAAAGGGCAGGAAACAAGACAATAAGACAAGACAGACAGGGTGGAACTGCTAAAAAAAAAAGAAAAAGGAAGTACTGAAACAAACTCAAAACTATTACAAGTGTTCAACCTCTTCACACTTGAATCAATCGAAAGAGTTTAAACGGAGATAAGGCACAGGCTCAGATAACATCACGACTAAAAGATTTTAACCCTTTCCTCCAGTCCTGCTTGTCACGCAGAGAAACAATGCACGTGTGTGTGTGGTGCTGGACGAAATTAAACTATAAACACATTAAGTTAAAATCCACTAGAAATAAATGAACTCAAAATCCTACCGACAACGCTAAAACTTATGTCGTAGCTGGCTGAAATTAAAACTAGGGATAGGTAATTTGAGTTGCAAATGTACTAGCGAACTGTTAAAACTGTTGCCGACAACGCCACCTTGGCTTACACAGGTTCTTTGACACAGCGCTACTGCACAGCAAAATTAAAAGCATGCACACTCCCAAAAACTGAACCCATCACACACTTCTTCTTCCCTGAATGCTGTGGCGTGTCTCGACACGACTTTTGCACAAGAATGAGAGAAGCTTTTCTCTGCTGGCACATGATCAGTGCAGTCAAACCATCCTGCAGTGTGAGTGTCACGGTCAGTCATTGTGGTGGTTCCTTTTACACCATCTGACGTTTGCCAGCATCAAACCCACCGTGGTCAAATATTTACCATCTTTTACCTGCTTGTACTTTGTGCAATGACAATGAAGTTGAATATAATATGATCTAAGTGTTTGTTTTACTTCTGTTTCTTCTCCACAGTACCACCCTTCAGCAAACACACTTTGACAAGCTCTGGAATGTTTGTTTCCTTCATTTCATTCACCCACCCTCCAATCGAAGACAAAGAGGCAGAGAATAGAGTTTCTCCACCTTTTACATACATCTGAAACATTCAGAACTCCGGGAAGCGCAGTTATGTTTTCACTGTTTCATTCGACCTTCTCTCTCTCGTGTCCTTTAACACTTTTAAACGTGAGAAGTGAAGTGAAAAGTTTTAAACCATATACAGAGTAACACCAGTTCAGTTAACAGGAGCTGAGAAAATGCAAACATTTATTATATGTAAGTAATTTAGCTGTCAAATCTTTTTATAAGTGATCGTCAGTATTGGCCCAGGTTTTAAGTGTTTCCAGTTCGACCTACGATCATCATGTTCATGCATAGTGGTGGCTATCAGCCTGGAGTAAGCACAGCGACTGCACGTCACAGGAAAGGCACAAAAATATTCAACTGCTCTGGGGTCATTTGGAGGGATCGGCAGTACAGGCCCGGTTTTTTAAAGTCTTTCCAGTCCGACATACGATCAACGTGTTCATGCGTAGTGGTGGCTATTAGCCTGGAGTAAGCACAGCGACTGTACGTCACGGGATAGACATGAAATTGTCCCCCTTCTGGGGGTTCGGTGGGAGAGATGCCCAAGTGCTGCATGCATAATCCCAAATACACATCTTCAATGTAAACAGCTTTGACATGTTTGGATGCCTCCACAAGCTTTTTTGGCAGATCTAGAGACAAAACGTAGCCCAGACCCAGAGTGTAAGGTGGGTACTGTGATTTAGAGAAAATCTCTTGAGGTAAGTACCATTTAGATCTTTGATCTCTGCTGACTCTTGAGCCTTTTGCCACAAGTCCGGTCAGGTAGTTTGTCTTTGGAGTATTTGACAACATGTTGATGAGATTGGGCAAATTGAGAAACATGTCTGAGTCAATCTTCATGGCGTAAGTGGCTTGGGAGCAGTACTTATCCAGCCACTCCATCATCACCATGGTCTTGATGGTCAGGTTCTTGTAGCAGTCCAGGAAGTCGCTCTGGATCAGGTCTTGATGTTCTTTGCTCTCCTGCAGCAGTTGTTCTTGGAGCTCCGCCACTCCATCTCCAGTGCTGAGCCCGAGCAGGAAGAACAGCTTCACCACTTTGTCCAGTACAGGGCTTTCACCTCCCCAGGTGTTGCGGACGATGTCACGATGCGCCCTGTTGTTGGGCGCCACGGGAACTATCAGAACCAGGAAAGGTTTCTCCTGCTCGCATCTGTTTGGCTCATTGATAACAAAGTGGTACTCATAGGGGTATTCCACTAAATACGGTCCTGGAGATTTGTAAAGAACGGGGGTTGAAACAGATGGTGAAACAGATGCTGGGATGTCATACATTTCCGAAACACTGAAATCATATGTACCGTTATTAGGCAAACTGTGAAAACTTGATATCATAATTGCAACGTTCCTCAAATCAAGATCAAGTAAGATCAGTAAAAAGAAGATAACCAGAAAGAGCAACAGCATGGTCCTCTTTTGTAACATTCTTTTATTTGCCTCCTGCTGGACGTCTTCACTCTGGATGGATACAAAAAGAAAAAGCAGGTCAGCGATCACAGTAATATTAAAACATATGGCATCGTTTAGACACACTTTGCCTCTCTGTCCACTTCCTCACACCAGACTTCGGTTCCTGTACCCATCACCTGACCAGCTTCCTCACCTGTCCCCACTTCCTTCATCAGTCCTCCAGCTATTTAACAAACCCACTTTTAATTACCCATTGTCAGTTGTTGTTTTGTTGATTTTCTGTCTTAATGAACATTTGTTGCATAAATAGACATTCCTGCTAGCGATGCATTTTATGATGGGTTTGCCAGAGCTTAAGGGGGGAGTATAGGCTTCAGAAACAAGGAGTATGGCAGAGTGTTTGTCAGAAGCAGATTTAAAGTTAAGGCAGTTCATTTGGTGACACTTGGTATCATTTGGTAAAAGTTGAGCAGGCAGGAGAAGGAAAGAGCTTTTGTCACAGCTGAGGCTTACCTGATACAAATGTGGATACCAAACTCCGTAATCAGTACAAAGTTTTTATTTTGCTCAGCACTAATGCACGTTCCCAGTATACTAAAGTTAATCTTCAACTTACTGCCACGAATTCCGGTTTGATAAAGAAACAGAGGCTGAGATAGCGACATACAGTAGTGTGCTAACAGCCCTGTGAAATATTACGTTTTGTGTACCTAGCTGTTATTTCCACGTGTTGCAGCCTGAGTCAGCTTTAGTGCAAGTTAGTGCATGTGAGATCTGGGGATTGTTAGTACACTGTATATTTCTTCCACAGCACAGAGCTAAAGGCTGACTCTGAATTCATCAGCAGCTTCAGTTTCAGTGAATGCACAAAAGAGATAGACTTGCTGTGTGATTCACAGCATCCAAAGGCTCATTGTTACAATGTCTCCTCTTAAACTTCCATAGAAAAGGACATATTGGTGAGGTTTATATAAGAGCATGTATTCCCTTACCGCAGTAATTCGAAGCCAATGTGATTCCAGTTAGACCGGTCCACACACCCCTTACACACCACTTAAAAACGGCTGCATGGCCTGGACAAGTAGACAAATAACAGTCACAGAATATGCAGCTTCAAATTACATGATGTGCACAACACATAGGACCTCTCCCGGACACCACACATGGACACTGTGGTCAAGAACGTCTGCTCTATTTCCTGAGGAGACGCCAGCATCCTCACAAACTTCAACAGGTGCACCATCGAGAGCATGCCGACAGGCTACATCGCATCGCTGGTCACTGCACACAAGAGTGGAAGCAGCACAGCACAGCACTGACAACACACTCCCAACCGTACAGCGTCTGGCAGACGTTACAGGAGCATGGCTGCATGTACCAGCAGACTTAAAAGACCATCAAATCTTAATCTTAATCCAAAAGCATTGCTGTCTGCAAAAGTCAAGCATGACTGCTGCAACTGCGCCAAGACTAGTACTTGATACTGTTCAACACTTTTGTATGCACTTCACTCTAACACACAAGACTCAATTTTCATATCTTTGTGTAGTGTAGTATATCTTTTTTAAAATCTGTTTTTAGCTGAGCTGACCACCTTCTCATACAACATGCAATATACTGTATTGTTGCAACACTTGCTGTGTCAACCTGCAAAGAAAACTGAAACTGAGACGTGTGACTGCAAGCTTCCCATAAGCAGACACACATGAATACACAAGGGTGAACATTTATTACTTTAACAAGGACTTAATCGGTTTCTTACCCATTTAGTTTGTTTAAATCCACATTAGAGTCGTCGCCTCGGTTTCATGATCCAGGAAATGGTGAAGGCATTATCTGGAAATACAAACGCTGCTGATTGAGAGTCATACAGACTACCTGAGAGGTGAGACATCAGAACACTGACACTCATATGTGGGCTGGGCAAAAAACTGCTAAAAACAAATTGCTATGATGTGCTCCAGTGAAGCAACCAGTAGAGCGGGAGTAGGAAGCAGATGAAGGACTATGAGGAGTTAAAAAAGTGGGTAATGGTCTTATTAGTATGAATGCAATTTAAAAGTAAAGTAGTATGAACAGGTGTGAAAATGTAACGGAGGAAGAATGCAAAACATAAAGTGCAAAGCTGGCTTAACTATATATGAAGAAGCTTTCTATCTCTGAGGCTGACCTCAGCGGTTTGCAGTGCAGATCTCACTCTTTGAGAAAAGCTCATGCTACACTGCATCGCTGGCTTTAATTTGTAGCAGTATGAAGAGTCGGAAAAGTGGGAAAGCGTCATTTCCTGAAGCAGTTAAGTTGTTCATTTGAATCTATTTTTTTAAATAATAAGTAAGAATATTGAAATAACTATCTACAATTCAGTTTATGGTGTTTATTATATTTATTACAGTTGATTTTACAGATCCATGCATCCATAAACTGCACGTCTATCTGCCCTAAACTTTTTAATGCACGTGCCCAACTGTTCGATTTTTCAGTGCTTTATTGCAGAACATGCTGCTCTCTAACAAACAAGTGTTCTGCTTCAATGACAGTCCTCTTCAACACCTATGAACAGCACCTGGTTCAGTGCGAGGCTTCAAACGGGAGCAACACTAACAATGCAAATAATAACAATACTTAAAGTAGGATTCTAGTAGCCTGAGGCCGCTCAGTGCTGGCCCGGTGCCTGGTATAACGGGTGGTTGGATCCATAATGCCACCACTGACAGTATAAAACATGAATGTCATATCTGTGAGGTCACCCACAGGTTTCTAAAGAGCTGTTGTGAAGCTGCAATCTAAAAATGCAAAACATGTTTAGGGTGTGGAGGCCATAGCTACCTGTGAAGGTGTGTATTGTGATGGTCTGACTCTGTTTCCTCCTTCAGGTTCTTCCACCTCTCCCAAATTAAACACCATTAAATCTAAACCAAACAAAACCAAAGTGGGAGTACTTTGGTTTTGTTTGCTTTTGGTTTATTTTTGATTTGACCTCCTCTTAGGTCAAACCTTTCAGCCTGCAACCCCCAAAACAACAGTACCACATCAAGGGTCGAAAGGCTTTTATTTTAAATGTAACTACTGTTTTGTTACAATTATGGCTTAAATACACTATTTCTAAATGTTTTTAAATTTGATTTTTTTTCTGAAAATCATCTTACGGATGACCCCCACTTTGGGAACCAGTTTCATGAGGAGTGGATCTTCATCACTTACCCCCAAACAGTTTCCAACAACAACTTACTACATTTTGGCTGTATTCTTATTTACAGTTTCAGGATGAGCCTTTTTTCTTCTTTGGGGGAAAAGCTGCACAGCTGTCATCAAGCCACAGTTCTGGGACAAGGCCAGTCTTTCTTGGGCAATCTTTATTATGTGACGGTGTATGTCTTGTTCCTCTTTCAGGTCTTTCAGATTGTTTGGCTTCTTCCAGCTCTCACTCCTTTCTGGAAAGAGTTAGTTTAGTTTGTTTACATCTATATTGGAAGTTTCCGGAAAGTGTCTGCGTGCTGATTTTGGGATATGACGTGCCTATTTTCATTTCTGATGCCAGACAGGATAATGTTTATCACTTTTTCATCACCTCTTCTTTAACAACACTCTGCATCTGTGCCAGAGGAGTCTCACTGGAGTCATGAAACATGAATGTTTTCTCGTTACTGCTTAATGTATTTCAGCTGCTCAACAGTCCAGGGACTTATTTGTCATATTTGACTGTATTATCTTGCTGATTACATTGTTCAGGAACGTATGATGAGGTAATGTTTAGCTACAGCCTATGCTGCCCCCAAGTGGTTAAAAATATTGGTGTCACGTCTCAAATGTTAAAATGACGTTCAGATGTGTACTAAGCAGGTATACTTGAACTTGCAACTTTATACTTGTAAATACTCAGTGTTGTACTTTTTACTTCACTTTTGCCTCACAGCTTTAATGCAGGTTACTTTTTCAGAGCACAGAATGTGCTTAGAAGTGAAACCCATGTATTAATTTAGATTACAAACTCTCACTGAGCTCATGAGAAGTTCACATTTTAAAAAGAGCTGTGGTTCTCACAGCACAGCGACGCTACAAACACGATCTTAAAGAGATTAAACTACCCCAAAGTATATAAAGCAGTTAAAATTAGCACAACCTTTAACATCTACAGCAGTAAAATGCAACACACATTAATGCAGAAACATCAGTTGTAATAGTAAAACACTGACAGAACATGTTACTGCACTATGAGTACTTATACTTTTGATATTAGAGTATTTTTAACGGTGTGGCATTGCTGTGTTTACTTAAGTGAAGAATCTCCGTCCACCACTTAACACTACGTTAAATACACAAAACCAGGGCTTGTTCAATCAGCTGCTATGACGACAACTTTTATCACAACATCAAGATGTGAAAGTATCTACAGTCAATGTTCTCTAACGATTTAAGTATTTACAATAAATCACTTTTCAGAAACAAACTCCAAACAATCCGTTCAGTTCAGAGAGTAAAGATGAGAATAAACAGCATGTTTTTTATGTTATTTATTCAAAGTCAGAACCTTTATGGACAAGTGGCAGAGCTCAAAGCAGGTTTTTTTAAAATCTGGATGGGATCTAGTGGGAAAATCTATTTCGGCACTCATCTGTTTAACCACAAAGACGTGCCTTCTTGCTGGCGTTGCCACCATTTTTGACATTTGCCAAAGCAGCATCTGCCAGGTAAAGTTAAACTTCAGACTGATCTGTTTCTAGAGGACTTGTCACAACCTTGTCACCTTTCCCAACGTTTTCTGCCAGTCGCAGCTTCGGAGGAGCAACTGTAACCGTTTTGTTTTGTTCCAAGGAAGTTCCAACTTCTGCCGAATGTTCAGACTGATCCTCTTGGTTTGATGCTTGAAGTACAAGCTCAGCATCTTGGCCCTCTGTCTGCATGGGTGAAGCAGACTCGTTACTGGACTCTTCACTAACTGAAGGAACGACTGATGAAGTGCTTTCTGTAGAGTTCAAACTAGCAGAAGGGGTTGCCCCTGCAGATGTTTGAGTTGGTGCCGTTTCACCCTCTGATGAATGGGTGTAAGTATTATTAGTAGGAAGTCTTTGGAAAGGTTTGAATTTGCCTTGGATGGGAATTTGTGCTCTGTTTGGTAAAGGATGCCCGGCGGAGTTGTGATTAAGATTTATCTGCCTCTCATTTGATGCTGGAACACCGTGACCAGTTTCAGAGAACTTTCCACTTGCAGCAGAACTAAGTTGGGGCCGTGTTTTATCAAAACCAGGCTTGACATGGCGGACATGAGCGTATCCTCTTGCTCCAGGCGTCACATCACCGCTGTAGACCCTGGGGCTCCATGTTGGATGGGACATCAGCTTGTCAAGGTTTCTTGCTGGACTGCTCACAACAGAATCTGTCTTTTGGTTTATGAGTTTTGTGTTTGCCCTGTCATGACTAAAGCTTCTGGGGAAAACATAAGCAGGGTGATATCTACTCACTTCAGGCCTGGTTGTGGGACGTGACTCCTGTGGTTGTGAGGAATATGTGTTTGCTCTGGAGGGGTTTATGTCAATCTTAAGAGACTCAGTAGCTCTGTCTACCTGAACAGGTGAAAAACCTCCCATCATCTTAGTTCTACTGCGATAGATAGGAACCTGAAGTACACGTGTGGAATCAGAGTTTGCTTGATGAATGTTCTCGTTTCCAGAGCGGTTGTTCACCACAGTGCTTCGTCCTTGTGCAGGTGAGGCCGAGTTGAAGCCAGATTTTAAACGGTTGACTTGGCCTTTTGGGAAATTTTGAGTCTCTGGAATAACGGGAGAACGGCTTTGAATGTGTGACGATTCTCGAGCACTCTGCCCTCTGTTCACATTTGATTTCTTGTAACCAGCTGTACGGATCCTGAAGATGCGCGCTTCACGCCATCTTTTATAGTTCCCGTCGTCATTGCGGACTCCCGTTGGAACCTGTCCCTCCTGGGCACGGAGGACATAACCTATTGAAACAAAAACACATTGCCAGATCCTGCACAGATTTAGCTAAACAGTCAACTAACCCTTCGGTTACATTAAAAGTATATCGTGAATCGACAGATCATTCAATACCTTTCTGGGTATTCACGCAATTTACATCAACGTGCAGCAACCAAAGACAAAGCACAAGCAGCCTGCAGAGAAAAGTGCGACACAGGTTAAGATCGTAAGTTTCCAAAGTATATTTCAGTGGCACTCAACAGGACAGTTTACCTCAAGCAATCTGTAGGGCTCATTGTTAAGCTTTTGTCAGCAGCACCATACCCAACAGCAAATCAGGCTACAGCTAACCTGTTGGAACAGGTAGTGCAGGCCTGGACCACTATTTCTAAACTCTAAGCAGTTCAGAGGCAGATCAACTCAGCTGTTCCTCATTTTGGACTAATCACCGCATGGCCAAGATGGCTGCCACCCAAAGCTGCAGGGAGAGGAGGAGGAAGCTGTGGCTGTTTGTTTTTACTCCAGATCAGTCAGTTTGCAGCAGTTCTCTGGCTCAATTATCACTTCCTGTGAGTTAAATGATGTTGTTTCTGCGTTTTGATGAAATGTGCAGTATACTTTATAGAAGCTGTGTTTGTTGGAGGCTGAAAGCTGGACACATGTTTGTTTTTGTTTCACTGTGGATAAAACTGTGGCGCTTCAGTTGAAGGGTTGTTACAGTACAAAGATTACTTTAGATAGATTCATTAAATAAAAAAGTTTAAAAAAATAGTTTTTAGAGGCATCCTGTGTCTGGAAAACAAGGGAACAGTTTTAGGTTACATGTAGAGCGATACCTTAACTTCAAGCTCCCACATGAGAAAGCAAAAAACTAATAAAAGTGGCAGCAAGACAATTCTTCCTGCATGTAAAGATGGATCAGAGCTGTATTAAAGCGACTTGACTTTCTAACCTCGGGACTCCTCTTCTTCACGTATCTACCACAAAAATCATTACAAGTACTAAGGCCATTTATATGTTATTGTCTGAAAGTAAATCTAGTCTTCACATGTAAAGCGTTAGACTTCATCTCCCAGCTGCAGGGTGCATTTGTATGTGACAACGCGAAGTCATTTCTCCATGAACATGTTCATCTATCAGGGTTTTTTCACAGCAGACATACTGACTTGTTTTAGAAGGAAAGGTAGAGGTGGAAAGAAACAGATAAATTCAATGAATGAATCATTAACTTTATAGTTTATATCAGTACTTTTCTTTGTGGTGCCACACATTTTATACGCTTTTATAGTTTTTAAGTGTGTGAGATCTCAAAGAAGAAATGCGATCATGTAAGTGACCTGCAGCAGCAAGGTGGAGAGGAGACCTTTGAGAGCACGATGGGTATAACCACATTGAGTCACAAGGGGGTGCTGCTAGATCAACGACAAAAAAGACAATTTGAATAAACTCTCATCCATAAGATAAAGAAAATACAACTTCAGCATGATTTATATAAAAAAGTAAACAGAAGTGAAAACAGAAGATAGAAAGAAGAGTTGAATATTAAAGAAATGATCCAAAGAAGACACAATGGATCATATGTTCATATCCGTCTTATACTTGCACACAGATAATAGATATTATATCGGTTACAGTCATTATGGAAGCATCACACAGTGAACTATTTAGAATAATTTAATGAAAACATGTCAGAGATATACAATATTTTATTGTAGTGCAGAATAAACTTTAAGGCAGTCGTTCATGCGTCATCTCACAGCACAAATGGTGAACATAAAAAAAAAAATCAATCAATAGTTCCCTGATGAAAATATGACAATATTCAAGACCAAAGAAATAAAAACCCAAATATAAGTCAAGCAGATCCACTACAGTCAAACACCTTTTGGTTTCTCCTGTCAGTTACAAAGTTCCTGGATAGATTCATGTACATTCTGCTTTGATATGATGATGACGTGATGAAGATTTCGTCTCTTCGTCGGCTGAAATGATCTGAAAATAAAATAATAAAGGTCACACATAAAGTCAGAGAAACACACAGAAAGAGCTACGTTAACCTACAAATGTTTCTCTGGGGGAGTTTATTTTGAAAATCGTTATCATCTGATCATGAATTATTATCTTGAAGTGGAAGATTAACACATTAAGTGGTGGTTGCTTATAAATAAGACAGATCTAATTAATTAAATTCCCAATATTTACAAACCAGCAATCTTAGGAACTATAGAAATGTACTGTACTAAAGTGCATGCAGTCATTTCATCAGTGTAAATAGATATTTTTCTCACCTCTTATTTCCCTGAACTCTTCCCCAGAGCGGCGATGTCTTTGTTCTCCAGGATCTCCGTCTTCTGCTCAGGTTGAAGCAGAGTGTTTGACACCATCGCTTTGGCCACCGTTTGGATCGGGACGGACATGGACGTAGAAAAGACGGCAGAAAAGGCGCCGAAGAATTTCCTGGCCACCCACTCGCCCGGGCGACTCTCCTGCCTGTCTACCAACAAAACCCTGATGGAGAAAAACACAAAGGTATCGATGATTTAGAGATTGTATTGGGCAGATTCAATAGTAAACAACTGCTTTGCACAACAACATGATGCTCAACATGTCAAACTTGAATTACTTTGGTAGATCGACACTTGTACGACCAAGTTTTTGAAAGATTATATGCCCGTTTTGAATTTGATGCCAGCAACATGTTAGAAGAGGTTGGAGCTGGGTCATGGGGACGCAGCATCCATGGTTTCTAAGCAGCATTTCACGTCAGACCACAGGACAGTTTCCTTCTTCACCTCAGTCCGTCTTAAATGAGCTCAGGCTCGCAGAAGGCGGCGGCGTTTCTGGATCTGGTTTATATCCGGTTTCCTCTTTGCGTGGTCGAGTTTCACGGAGACGATGGTTTTGGGAAGTGTTCCTCAGCCCATGCAGTGAAGTCCACGACAGAATCGTGTCTGTCTTTGAAGCTGTGACGTCTGCGGACCATCTAATGTCTGTTTACAGTGATTCTCTGAATCGTTAAATGATATCACGTCCTGCACAGATTCTTAAATTGTCTCTCACAGAACGGTGAAATCCTGCCCGTCTTTACTTCACCAAGACTTTCTGGGATGCTCTTTTATACCCAATCATGTTACCAACCTGTTGCCAGTTAAGCTCATTCACTGTGAGACATTCCACCAGATGTTCTCTTTCAGCATTTCACAACTTTTCCAGTCGTTTCTCGCTGCTGTCCAACTTTTGGTGGTTGTGGTGTACAGTCAACACTTTGTATCATGTAAAAGGATGAAATCAGATGTTTTCTATGGTAGATCGGTACGTCTGTCCATCCTGGGAGAGGGATCCCTCCTCTGTGGCTCTTCCTGAGGTTTTTTGTGGGCAAGTTTTTCCTCACTCGACCCGAGGGTCTAAGGACAGAGGGTGTCGCTCCCTGTACAGATTGTAAAGCCCTCCGAGGCAAATGTACTTTGTGACTTTGGGCTATACAAATAAGGTTTGATTTGATAATCCATCCCCACATTACCATAATTAAGTGTGTTTTGGGGTCATTTCCTGTAGCGGGCTTGCCGCACGTTCAGATGCAAGAGGCATCATCTCGGGTACATGTGTGCAAATGTTGTACGTGTATTTATGTATGTTTGAGGACAAATGTTCTCATCTCATATTGTGTAATGTGGATGTGTGTATGATAAAATGAGTTCAGTCAATCACATCACTCACCCCGGTCTGTAAATGGCATATCTGTCAAAACCCAGCGCCTCGATATCTGCTTCCACTTGTCCCTGGAAGGAAATCGAGTTCATGTTGATGAGACACAAAAAGAAAAAGACTTCAGGATGTGGCATGTGTTCGATAACATAAACATCACACCTTGACTTTGAGGTAGAGGAAGTTGCTGTTTTTATCGGCCCCTCTGGACGACTCCAGGTGGAACTGCGTGCAGCCTCCTGACTTGGCGAGCTCTGCTGATTTTAGCACGTAGTCGTGATCGACGCGGATGAATCCGTCCTGGAATAAAACGGAGGAGGAGGAGTTACAGAAATGTGAACGCGCACAGGTGTTTGCCAGGGCTTACCTGTAGTAAGATCACATGTTCATATTAAAAAGAACAGAAAAGCATGTTGTGGGTACATAATGAATCATAATCATGGGTGGAGGCTGATTTAAAATGTAATATTGTAGCCTAACTAATACTGAAATTTGAGTTTTAAAACTCAGGGTGGCCTCAGCATGTCATCGAGCCACCCTTTAAGGACCGCCCACAAAATCCTGTTTTCATTTGTGCTACAGTAGAACAGTAAAATCTTTACTTAATTCAGCAGTAAAGTACCAACATTTGATTCATAACGTTTAACTTACAACCCCTGCTTTCGCTCTGGTTGTCCCAAGACAGCAGTAACCGACATCGTGACCCTGGAAGGCTGCAGCATAGTCGTCAAGCTTCTCAAAGTCCACCACCTCTTGTACCTGCAGATGTTTAAAAAAAGAAGAAATGTCTCAACATGGCAAACTTTAAATGAACTGGCTAGAAAAATCAACCAACCAACTAACCAGGTTCTCATACGCTTTGCCCTCGAATGTGAGCTGTCTCCTTCCGACGAGCGTGATCTTGGAGAAGATGTTGCGGTCCAGCAGCTCTTGAAGCAGCAGCCTGCCTGTTTCTCCAGAGGCGCCGAGGATGAAACAGCTTTTATTTTGCTGCCTGAAGTTTTCCTCCAGAGTCTTCACGTCCTCGGTCATGCTGTGTGCCAAAACAGAATTAACTTAGCAGCGTGTGGATGTTCAAGTAATGCTTGAATCCAACAAACGTAACTTATGCTGGTAGATCTTGCAAATGTGAGACATGCCGTGCAAACATTGTTTTTAAATTAAGATGGGCGGCGATAATCTAATGTATTAGATATTTAAAAACTGTTATTTAATGGGTGAAATATGTGCCGAATTAATGAGAAGATGCCTATAATTCAAAATCCAGACCTGGTTTTATGTTAAATTATAATAAAGCACCACATTGAGAGAGTTAACTTTAAATTGACAGATTTCTTAAGGGACTTTGGCTTGATGTTCACCCTTTGATTCTTCCATGTTGCCTGTTTACATGCATGCTCTGTATAACACATAAACACTGATGGTCCACAGGTCAGGCTCCATTGTAGCTCACATTAACACGCTGAGCTCGCAGCTGAACTACCAGATGTGTGTCGGCTGGATGTGACACAGAAGAGACGCAGAGCTCGGTTGTTCGTTACCTTTTGTATTTAACCGGTTCGGGATCGTCGAAATAATTCAAAACCGCCGCAATAACAACGATTATGACGGTTAGGAGCCCGGTGACTTTCCCCACACTGGTTACCAGAAGTTTCATAACACCTGGGAGCAGAGACACTTCCTGGTTTCATCGCTGTCATACAGCCGTGATCTCTTCTAGTGATGGGAAGTTCGGTTCTTTTTAGGGAGTCGGTTCATTTGACTCAGCTCACCAAGAAGAGTCGGTTCTTTCGGCTCCCAAACGGCTCTTTATTTTACCAGTTATACCTTTTAATTCTAATTCAGTCAGATTTACCACTGTTTTGACCTATGATTTGTATGTGTACGTATATATCATTTAAATTATTCAATACATCCTTTCTACGTATTCAAAAGTAAAAATTACATTTTCTAATATCAATAAATTGCTGTAGCCAATTGATTTCATTGCATTTACAGACCATTGTAACTCTCTGAAACCACCCAATGAATGCACTAACCTAATTGTTATTGCTACACAAAGCAGAAGATAGGAAAACCTATAAATAATAAATTAAAAAAATAAAAATAAAGGGCT
Source organism: Miichthys miiuy (assembly GCA_036365135.1). Classification (NCBI taxonomy): domain Eukaryota; kingdom Metazoa; phylum Chordata; class Actinopteri; family Sciaenidae; genus Miichthys; species Miichthys miiuy. The sequence continues at coordinate 28,977,961 of CM071603.1, forward strand.
CTCAGGTGTTCACTTAAAATAGCCAGCTCTTTGAACCGGCTCGTTCACGACTGACACATCACTACTCTATTCCTGCTTCGGCTGATTGGCTGAAGGAAAAATATGAATTATCGCTTAAAAGACGACACAAGGTAACAAAAAGACTCTTAATTATATGTTTTAATTAATTTAATATGATATGTAGTGAACCCAAAAGCGAGGGAGAGCCTTTGAACTTCAATAAGTCTCGTTCTCATCCTCATTTTTCACCATATATACGATGCTTTATGGACAGCGCATGCGCACTTTCAATTTGAAAGCCCATGAAAATCCCTTTCATAATAATTTTTCATCCACTCTGCATAGCCTTATTACCACATAATTAGTGTCCAGCAACATCATTTCTTATTTTTAATTAGTGGGCTTGTTCTTCATGAAAAGTTTCATACTCAACATTGTCTCCCAATATGAAATTAATCATATAAATCTTCTCCTTTAGGGGAGTCATGAGCATGATAGGACATGAATACAACTTTGTGTATTTATAAACATCTTTTAGTGCTATTTTAAAAATGTCTTAGGTGTTTATTCGGGATAAAAGGGTGATAGTTTTATGCTTTCTGTCCTTGGTACACTCGTTATAGTTTTACATTTGAAAGGTGCTGAATTAAATTGGATTAAATTAACTCTAGGCCATCTGTATCGGTGCTTCTTACATCCTCATTAACATAGTTAAGCTTGTTACAGAGATGCAAGTTACCCAAAATTTGCTACTGCTAGTATCCTCCAAATATATCAAAGTAAAAGTACTTACAAACGAGAGAGGCACATTTCAGAATTATGTATATTGGAATATAATTATTGATGCATTCAGTGTTGCAGATGATAAAGGTGGGGTTTAATCTGAATAGCTCAATAAACAGCTGGGTAGCTCAATAAACCAATAATTATACATATTTGTTGGTTATATTTCATATATTAATCTGAATCTGCAAAGTAAAGTTATCAGTTAAATGAGTATTTAAATTGTGAAGTATAAAGTAGCAGAAAATGGAAATATTCAATTACATTAAAGTACCTCAAAATTGTACATAGTTACAAGAATAAAAATTCAAAAGCGTTTCTGCTGCTTGGCATGGTAATGGCAATATACAATATTGTAAGGTAGCACTCCCATTGCTCTTGCATATAGCTCTCATGATGGCATTATATCCAAACGGCGAGCTCTGAGTCAAGAGATTTTAAGTGGTATCTTTCGCTTATGTAGGAAGAAATGCTATTATTTTAAAGACTGACTCCCAAACTAAGAGTTCACCCTCTTCGTTTGGAGTCACAGCATTATTTAGACTTCATTAGTCTGAGCCGACCCTATAGACCAGAGACAGACCATACAAATATCAGGAGAAAGACTCTCCAGATCCTTACTGTGTCTTTCTTTACGCCGATGAAAGCTATTAACAGATCATGCGCTGCACAAAGTCCTAATGAAACTTATTTTAGCATGCATAAAGTTGAAAAGTCATCTAAGATGGCAGCACTTGTGTGTAGCCAGCTGTTCCAGCCTGAACCCGGAGTGCGAAGCGAACCCTGAAAAATGTGTTCGCCTTTAGTCAGACCTTCAGGAGATTTCATTAGCCAAAACCTCCACACAAAGAAAGCAAGTCCAGTCACATGCAATGAATTCATCAACACCCCATGTTTTTAACACCCCTGCCACTTGGAACACAAGGCATCGACCCAATTTAATAGAATATGATGGAGCCAGGGATGATCCTTTAAAGATGTCAGCAGTAAGGGACAGAAAGAAAAGAGGCCGAGGTAGAGAGAAGAGGCCTTAAACTGGCACTCTGCTGAAATGAAATGTCGCCTCTTTGTTCCTTAGCCGCGGGTGCTAATTGGACCTAGCTGTGGGGAGGAAAGCTGCCGCTGGGCTCCTGTCTGTCACACCTGTTGAGTCATTGTCTCTCACATTGATCAGACAGGAAGTTGGAGTAAGAAGGCTTATGCCTCAGTGGGTGCGTGGCAGAAACGTGGTTCAATTTCCTTTTAGAGCTCCGCCGCTGGAGGTGGAAATACCAATGGTGGTCAGTGGTCAATTGCGTTTGTCCATTGATTAGCTTGCACTAAAGGACGTATGGATCATAAAGAGTTGGCTTGTTCACATTCTTTAGACTTCAGTCACAGTCTCTCCTGCGTTTCCTCAACATTGCATAATTTGATGTCTGTCACTGCTGTTCTGCCACACGTCACGTGAAGTCAGAATTACCTTTTAGAACAGGACATACAGGCACTGTATGTAATATGAAGCAGTGATGCATTGATGTAGTTCTTTCAAAATGATACCAAATGTTTACCTGTGCTGGCAAAATACTGACGGTGCAGGTGAAAAAATGTCTGTACTAGCTAATGTCCATATGCATTAAGGTATTTCCAAATATCGATGATTTGCAGCTGATTGAGATCTTGACTGCTTCACACAAATAATGTGCCGTGTGTCACATGCAACTTCTGCAGAAGCTAAAATGTGCAAACAATAAGGAAGACAAGTTGATCTTTTAGTTTAATCTCAAATATTTTCATTATTTTTAGTCATAGAAACTGTGACGGATTGGTCTAAAAACAATCTGTGTTCAGTTATCAGACAGTTCTCGGGTAAATGCATGATTTGTTGTTGTTGAGGAATTAAAACAAATTATGACTGGACAAATGTCCTTATTTATTCTTTCTAAAATGAGCATACAACCACTTCCAAATTCCACCATTTGTGCTTCTTTTCAAATTGTTTTTGAACTTATTGTTTTTTTTATTGCAAAATGCAAATGATGTAGAAGCTTTTCATAAAACAAATACACACAACCTGGACTTTTCTCTTTACTTGGCCACAAACTCCAATTTTAAAACATCTTTTTACAGACTGGTTATCAGATTTCTGCTGTATGACATTGTTTTAAAGGTCCAGTGTGGATTGGAAATGGAATATAATATGCATAACTATGTTTAGTGTATTATGACCTGAAAATAAGGATCATGATGTTTTTTGTTACCGAACTAAACACTGACTCCTTTTGTGTGTTTTTCGCATGTTATTCATGATTACACTAGTTTCTAACTTCACCCTATGGGAAGGGGAGAGTGAGGCGAGGGGGTTTCAATCTGCAGCTCTGCACACCGATCCTTTTAAGACTGTGATCTTGGCAGCATTTTCAGGCAGCAGTTGAAACCTCTGGTAGTGATCGCGCCATTCACGAGTACAGCCGATCTTCTTATTTTAGATACAGTTTTATATGATCGTATTGCGTCACATCATATACTGAATTTTTTAATTTCCACGAAGCAGATGTTGAATTTCTGTAAAAATGAATTACACACGTGTGTACATGCATGTCTACATATATACACTTATCACACACAATGCTACACACAGACACACACACAGTGCAGTACACAAACACAGCTTAAGGCTTAGGAGCCCGCTTCCACAGACTCTGGAGTGTGATGCTAATGATGGAAATTAATGGAGCCTGACAGCACAATCTGCTGCCCATTGTCTCCCAATAAACAGCTTTACAGTCCACATGAGCCACACGAGGGGACGGGAGGTTTAAGCTGAGAGCTGAGACAGTGAGAGCAGGAGACAGGGTGGAGGGTCAGACCTCAGGGGACAGCGCTGATCCTGAAGTGGGGATTAGCTCAATTAGAGAGGCACTGTCTGATCAAGATGCAGGGTTCGATGGTACCTATGCTGAGTGTGTGTGTGTGTGTGTGTGTGTGTTATGAGCGAGGCCTCCGTTATTAGAGCTGACTGTTGCCATTATTTGTTGCTGATGCAGCTGGTGTGAATAATAGTCAAGATGATGCCTTTTTGATTCCCTGTGACCTCCTGCTCAGATATCCGTTTATTGTCATACGTTTCAATGGTAATTAATCTGCGACGAGTTTTATCATCCAAACCATAACAGTTCATGAATATTTCAGTGTGCTTAACTTGTTTTATCAGTAAAAAAAAGCAACATTTAAAGATGATTATCTTAAAGACATATTTAGTTCCAGTTGCAATGTGCAATCTAACAAATACAGAACGTACATATAGGATATTAATTTATTTTTAAAGACTTCATTGAGGTGTTTAGACTAATTCACCACATCCCGATGCACAGGAAAGATTTGTTTGTTTCCTGTAGTTTACAATGAATACAATCCTCTTTTAATGCAGTTAAAGTTTGAAAGTAACAAAATAAAAAATAACTAGACGCTATGTTAGCTTTTATTTTATCCAGTTCTGTGTGTGTGTGTGTGTGTGTGTGTGCAGTATGAAGAGACAACTTTCATTTATTTCGTTGTGGATTCTAGAAAGACAAACAAATTTCCTTGATTCTTTTTTGTTGTTGTTGTTGTTGTTGTTTTTAAATAATAATTAGAATTTTGCAGACGACAGGTTACAGAGAATAGAGACATACGTCAGGAAACAAAAGACAAAAAAACAAAATAATTAAGTTTATTTAAAGAGAATAATTAAGCACTCTGAAATAATGAGGCGGATGGCACACTGTGTATTTCGTTGTCATTTAGCGAGGTGAACCAGGAATGGCTGCCATATATCAGAAAATGTATTTAGATTGTGGTGGTCATATTGCAAATATATTTTATTATATTCACTCTAATTTTTGTATTATTGTACTTTAAGTAGATTTCCTTCAGTTTTTTAATATTGTCCATTTAAAAATGTACCTTACAGTTATGAAGAACAATAAACAAATCCTGTTCTTTCATGATATTTAATAACATTTATAGATAGGAGTGTATAGTTTAAGTTGTCATGCACGAGTGGAAGAAGTTCTTTCTCAATTTAAAGGAACCTCAAAGAAAATTTAAAGCCAAAAGTTTGAGGTGTTAAAAAGGCCGTACCAGCTGCCAGATCCTCTGATCAGCTGTGAAAAAGCGGCACAATAAAGTAACTCCGCAGTAGGCTCAGAGTCTTCCTCGGGCTCGGCTTTGTTGCCGGCTCAGACTCGAGGCTCAGACCTTCACAATATGTTCGAAGGCGAAGCCGAGTATCAGCGGTGCTCAGAGGAGCTTTCCTGCTCAAAGAGCCGCGGCTAAGCAGCAATGAGACCTGCTTTTCCTCCTCCGAGGAACAATGAGCTCATTAAAGGAGCAAACAGATTATCACTGTTTTTCAATAGAAGGTCCTAAAAGGAGTCTGGGGGACCTGGCAGCTCCCAGCAGGTAGAGATAAGACACATGCACATCTGGCCAACCTGCTGCTAACTAACTACCGCGTGTGTCAGTCTGCCTGTTTCAGTCTGTAATCATTTAGTTTGTTCCCTCATTTGTGCATTTAAATAAGACATAACCTTTATCTTAACTTAGAAAACACAAACTTTACAATACGTCATGTCAATATGTCACAGGTTGATTCATTTGAGATTCTTTTGTGGCGATCCAGCGACTAATTAAAGCTTTGTTTACTGAGGTTTTGTCAGTTTTCATGAGAAAAACAACAAATGTTTTTTATTCTTTTTTTTTTATAGGAAGAATTTATACATTTGTGCAACCATGCAGAAGATGTGAAGAGTGGAAAGGAGAGAGCAACTAGTACATACGTCAAAGTGTCTGACAGAAGTCATTCGGAGGTAAGTGAAAGAGAAATTTGAAGGTCTGCACTGACAAACGTGTGAACGGCACATGCAGACACCCAGAACACAAGCACGTGCTTGCATTGGTTTTATATCCAGCCTGTAATGGAGCTTAATTTGCACTAAGATCATGTGTACGATGGCTGATTAAACTTAGATGTTATATTTCAGTGAATGTTGTCTGTCTGTAGTTTAGTGCTCGAGAAAGAGAGAGAGATGAAAGAAGCAGAGAAAGCAATAGTTGGCCAACTAGAGGCTTGTTGCAAGTCAGACCAAAGAAGAAAGTGTTATTAACCACCCAGCCAAATTTAAATGATTAAAAATATCGACAAGTTTAAGAAATTATCTGTCAAAATCAGGTAGAAATGAATTCTCAGCTCCAGGACTGACAAGACTAACTTTGAAACACTCTGAGCTGAGATGAATTCATCTCTGTCTCTCTGCTCAGGGTGGCCTCAGCGTGTCATCGAGCCACCCTTTAAGGACCGCCCACAAAAATCCTGTGACTGAAAACTGGTGAAAAACTGTTTGAACCTCTAACTCCACATTCCAGTAATATATGGTTCAAAGTCTTTTCACGTGTTTTCAGCAACTATTGTCCAACATATTTAATGTGTTTTGAAAGAAATCTCAGAATTTACTTTACACGGACTTTAAAGAGGAAAAGAAAGTAAGAAATCCAAACATTCACAAAAACCTCGGCGATGGAAAAAGAGTTATAATGCAAAATCATCAAACAAGCTTCAAAAGTGTCACATAAGAGCTGAGCACCATGCAGACTGAAACAAAGTAACCAGAAAAGGAGATTTGAACCCATTGAAGTCCATCGGGTGCTTCGACCAAGAAGTCTGAAACTCTTACTTTGTTTTCTTACGAATGCGTCTTCGTATATAATATGTCCGCACCTGCAGAAACTTTAATTTGATCAGCGACTCTGAAATGTACAAACTCACTGAGCTGAGCTCCAACAGACCCTTGTCTCGCTTGTCTGAATGGATGTGTATTGGCCGGTAAGTCCTTTTCATCAGCATGTCTTTGTTAAAGTCAGCCAGCTAGTTGACAGGAGATTCCTTTTTCTCTGTTGTTGGAAGTTATGTTAACATTAGTTGGGTTTATTAGCCCTCTTTTAAATGTTAAATATATTTTAAAAGTATATTAGTCGATATGTTCTTTGATTTCAGTCCAGTATGAGTTTTAGGACCTCCGATGCATCATGAAACGTCAACATTCATGATCGGTGTTCATCGGCATTTCGTTTTCGCTCATCATTTTTCTCAACGGTCGACATGAAAAAGACAGATTATCTGTTATGATGAGACTTTCCCAGGAGCAAATTAAACTTGAAACAGTTAAATCTGTACGCTCTTGTATGAGGAGGGGGTCGGGGGGGCGTATAATAATAGCATAATACACCAAAGCCTCTTAGTGGATATTTGTGTTTGGCTTTGAGTTTTCACTATCAGATCTATTTGCTGTCTTAAATCTCTCCTTTGTGGCACGACGAGTGAAGCTTAATGACTCCTTTTGAACTGCCGACGTCCCCGGCAGAACGGCTTCGGGAATGTCAACCAACTAACCTTTAGTCTCTTTTCCCACATCCAGCAACAGTGAAGGGCGTGTAATACCCATCTTTCAATTCTTCTTCCACCACCTACGTTCATGATCGCACGTGCAAACATGGAGCACTTATTGTAATGAACACTGACGTCATGGAACACACACCTAAGACGTGTAAGGGTTAAGAACATGTTCCGACCTCTCTGAAAATGACTTAAGATGTGCAGTGATCATGCTTGAAACATATCTTTATTTATTATTTGAGACCTGACAAGATCATCTGTAGATTTCTAGCAGCCGATCGTCATCTATAATAAATCAATGATTGCCTGTCCTTTTCTGTTCATGCGAGAATTCTTTGACCGTTTTCTAAAGATTCGCCGTCCGCTCTTCTGTTTTCTATAGCAGCTCCTTAAGTGTCTCAGACGCCAGCTGGTATTGACTTTGGTCAAACAGAGCGTTTGGCAGTTATTCAATATGATTGTATATCGACTTTTGGCGACGTTAATGTTATTATTGTTTCGTCGTTTTTACAAATTTCTGTCGTCCGGGTGAATAATTCCAAGCATATCATAATTAGTTATATATCAGTTAGAATGGAAAACAGCTGCATCGGACATCAATTTGCTTATTTTTTTTAATTAATGTGCAGTTTATCATGATTTATATCTTGTTATCAGATTTAACCTCTCTCTTTGCTCTCTTTGTGTTTCAGTATTTGTATGGACACATCTCCTCGTTCTCCTGTGAGATGAAAGAATCAGATTTTTATCATGAGGCATAACCAAGGCTAATTATAGCTTTATGCTTGTGTGGATCTTATTTTCATAGTTGTGTCCCTCATTCCTCGTCAGTAACAATGGCATTGTGTGCTCACCGTGTTAGTTGCTAAACTCTTGGACCTAAAAAAAAAAAAACGTGAGACAATCAAACAGGTTTTTAAACTTATTTGGAAAAGAAAATAACTTTCAGTTCAGTTTGCAGAGCGGCTTCCTCGTTCCTTCCTGTGTGCACACACTCAGTTTTCCTGTGTAATGAGAGAGATGATTATTGACATTTCAGGTGTGCACATTTTCAGATTTACCTCCAAATTTTCCAAAAGTTCCAATTGGCAGAGTAATGTGAGTAACAATGTGATAATATGTGAATTAATTTGATTTAATTATAGCAGAGAGAAAGCCCTCCTTCTGTTAATTAGAAAAATACAATTAGAGAGCTATGCTATCAGTGCTATCAGTGTTTTATTGGCAGGTTTAAAATATAGATTTTAAATATAGATTCATGATGTATTTTTGTGTAAGCCATTTCAAAAGTGGCTGCTGCAGGTGAACTTGTGTGGCTGCTGCAGGTGAACTTTGGGCGGCAGAGCAAAACCTGTGCACGTAAACCGTTTCATACCCCTACCGTGGTCAAAGCTGAGGCGGCGAGTTAAGTTTGGGTCGCGAGGAGACACCAAATTTCTCACCAAAAGTTCGGGATGGTTTAAATAATCTGACTACACGTCTGTCTTGTTTACAACCTGTTTAATCGTCGACTGGAAGTTGGCTTCTACTTTGGATGTCGGGAAATGTTGGCTTGGTGTGGATGGAGAGCCAAAACTGAGAAAAACAAAGATGCATTCTCATATTTCTACATTTTATGACGGACACTGTCTCAGTGTGCTGCTGCTGTCTCCTGGCCAGTTGAGCTTGTCTTCTGGATGCGACAGGGAGAGTGAAAGAAGGGGAGATCATGTCGGATCATAACGGACCCACCACAGCACAGAGACCTCCCTGCCGATGAGCAAACACCACTACAAATGGCAGAGCTGGCTGGACAATCACTCTGTGAATGGAAGCTAATTAGCTGGAGTCTAATGCCAGTTTACTAACACCTGTATTAGCGTGCTCGCTCAGCGGGGAGTCAGGGCTGGCCAACAAGCGCTAATCCCTCATAAGCCCAAAGTACTCCTCCCCAAGAACTTGCATTAGCATATTCTGCTTTAGCCAGCTGTTTAGCCAACCTAAACCCAGTGGAGTCAGGCTTCTGCAGTGATGTGCTGAGGGGAGAGGAGGAGGTTTCATATCAGGTTACCTGTGCATCAGGTTCCTAATGTAAATCAGAATGCTTCCCAGCTCTTTTTTTGTGAAATTCAAGGAGTCAAAGTTGACATTTTTGTACGTACATACATCATTACAGCACGCAGACTCACAAAGAACAGGTTTGACGGAAGAAAAGTCAGTCCCACACACGCCGTTCAGAGCCTGAAACCTGTTTCACAGGATGACAATCGTGTCAAATCGAAAACATCTGTGAAAAGATATTTCAAGCTCCGGACCATGTCCTGGATCTTCTCCTTCTTTTCTCACATCTCACAAAGCTCCAGGCACTTTCCAGGCCCCTGGGAACCCTGCCGTGTGTGTGTGTGTTCACTTTCAGTCTCATTCCTTTGCTCCTGCTCTCTCTCTTCCCATCCTCTCCCACTGCCTGGGTGGTGGAGTGATTACCCCGCTAGCTGTGTGTGTATCAAGGCAAGTGCGAGGCCGCTGTGTGTGTGTAAGGGATTAGCAAGCTTTAGCATTAACATCGTGACTGGACTGGCTACATTCCCTCGCTCCGCTAATAATTTGAGGGGAGGAGAAAGCGCCTGGTCCATTAGCTCAGTCTGTTTGCTCAGGAGTTGGCCGACTGTGATCCCCTAATTTCTCTCACCGATTCCAAGAGGATCTCTGGCTTTTGTGGCAGAGGGACGGGGAAGATAAAGGATGGGACTGAAGGGGCACACTGAGAGAGATCACCGTCCTCGGGACATTCTGTACACTTACCAAACTAATCAGTGTGTGTAAACACGGAGAGACACGTCGAGGGCTGGCGGCTAAAAGGCCGGGGTCTCCAGGGTTGATTAGGAAGAGCTGTTGATGGACCACACTCGGTGTCTGCGCGCTCTGATCTGCAGACCACATGCAGTTTGGCTCATGTGTCGCTCTGTTCTGGATGATTGAGGGTGTTTTAAAGAGGCTCAGGGTGGATCTGTTGTGGTCTCTGGTTGATCTTCAGAGTTCTGCACGGATAAATCTGCAGAACTTTTTTCAGATGTTTACGCCTGGATTCTCTCCTTATAGAAGCAGAAGAAAACTGCAGGTTATTAAATGTTTTACTTACTTTAATTAAGAATACAGGAAATCTGATAAATGTACGTGCAAGAGAAACAGTTTTATAAAGAGTCTTGTTGGCATCAGCTTGTTGAATTCACTTATTTTGACTACAAAGCTGCATCGCTACATGTAACGATCTCTTCTTTCATTCCCCTGCACAGTTGTTGCAGCAGTACTTTCCCTTTTTTTAAGTCGACGTCATGTATTTCTGGGTAAAAAGCTGGTTATGAACCCAGTTACACTTTCTGGAGGCGCACAAGTTGCACCATGCTCCTGTCTGCGGAGTCTTGGATGGATCTATCTAATCCATCTGATTTTGGTTGGTGTTCATTTTCATGTTTGCGGAAAGCTGACATTTTCTATCCTGCAAAATGTATCGTCTCTTAATTTGCTTCATTTGGCAAAATAAACAACAAAACAGTATTATTTGAACTTTCTGCCACTGTTGCCAAGTTCTTGCTCATGGTGGGAATTGTTGGGTCCGTAAAGAATATAAAGTGTACGGTCTAGACCTGCTCTGTATGGAAAGTGTCATGAGATAACTTCTGTTATGATTTGGCATCATTTAAATCTAAAGCGGTGTGCACATTGTGTATACTCTCAGTATTTATAAAAGAAAGGGATTCAACCAATAGTGTTCCGTTAAAGCGTCCGTTAAGAGGCTGAGTAGGCTCCTACTGTGACACGTAGGTCCAAAAGAAAGTCCGCGTTGTATGCTTGATGACGATTATTAACCAAAATAGCACCAACAAAACTTGATGAACTGAACTACACGATATGAAATGAGATAAGTGCTGAGACGATAATAAGAAGTGAAACATGATTTTTTAAAAATTGTGACACGGTCAACAGAAAATACCGGAGCCTCTTCGTCCAAAAGAAAAAAAAAAAGGTGCAACCACAACAACCACACCCTCTGTGCCAATTACCAAAAATAAAGTAACTAAGTAACTAACATAAGTGTAGTAACTATATACACACATTTTGGGTCCTACACATAGAGGGTGACATTTCGGGAAGGTATGCACGTTATGGGTGAAATATTTTTCTTGCATTCAAAATATTTAGCGCATCAACCAAATCTCTAATTCTCATATTTAATTATTTCTTAAAGCGTTCTGTGAGAGGAGCTGGAGTCAGATTTGTTGCCGTGTTTCTATTTTTAGCTTACTAGAAATCCAGATTAGTTTCGAGGCCGTGGCTCACTTTGAATTGGTCTGAACAAATAGAGGAAAAACAAACTGTGGAAATGAACCAACAGTAAAATGAGTCTTGACACACAGCGCTTGTATTGTAATAACCCATCAATCATCAGATCCTAATCCACGTCCCAGGGGGGAAACTCTTCTGTCAGCACACTATGACTCAACATCGTCTTCATTTTAAGTGGACATCAGTTCAGATGTCACTATCAATTCCCCGAAGCCACGACCTCTCCTAATACCCCTCACAGCCAATTAGGGGAAGTAATGGTAGCAAAACCTTCAATGGCAATGCACAGTAACTAGTTAGAGCTACACATGCTACCCTGCTAGCTGCTGTCAGTGGGGACGGGGGCTAATGGGCAATCACAGGGGGGCTTATGTTGCAAATCAGCCCCGATCCATGGAACTCTACTGGGGATTCCTGTCCAGTGTAGCCTCATTCTGGAGCTTATGATCCAGTAATGGGTGCTTTTGGTGGAGATCTGAGAGGGTCCAGTGGGAATATGGTGTCAAACTGGCCCAGGCTTCCTCAGGCTAAAAGGCGCTTTGATAGGCAAAGTAGTTTGGCACAGAGAACATGGAGGAACAGGTCCCCGCTGATCGGATGTGTCACTCCTAACTTGTACAGGAGCAGTTGACTCAGAACAGACATTTCAGCTATTTAACGTGATTTTTTTTCTGGGTTAAATACTTTTTGCTTTATGGACTCATTGAAGTTGGCGTGAGGTGAATTAACACTGATGATCTTTTTAAGACACATTTAAACATTGTTGTTCTTTTTTAGATATTGTATAAATTGGTGTTAGAAATGAGTGAGAAAACTGTGCTCAACAGCATCATCTGTATTCCCATCACCAAGATATACCGGAGACGGACAGATCATCCATAACGTGATTATCAGCTGATTTTGATTCTGGTACTGATCTGAAATTTTAATGTTTTGTCGTCAGCCATAAAATGGTGTAAAATCCATCTTGGACTACCATGTCTGCTGCTAATAGGTGTTGTATTTTCTTGCACAGGCGAAAGACACGATAAAAAACAAATGAAGAACACAAACTGCTACAAAGTCTGCAGATTTGCAAGTGCATTCATCCTAATCTTTATTATTTATTAATTCATTAAGTTGTACATTCATTCATTGACAAAATCTCACAGATCAAGATCTTGATAGTTACTTTCAGTTATGAGGTGCACAAAGCAAAGTCTTAAAGTGAGGTGTCAAGTGAAATCTCTTGGCAAGTTAAAGGCCGTAGAGATAAAGTGTTATATTATAAACACTGTCTGTACGAGGCCTACGTGGACCTGTAGTCACATGTGCGAGCAGACATGTTGACATGATTGAGAAATTGACCGTGATCATCTCTCATTGCTCATTATTGATCACTATAATCCTATAAAGGGAGCCCTGTCCTGTGTGTATACTTGTGTATACTGTGTGTGTCTGCGTGAGAGGGGTGTTTAGGCTGAGTTACGGGGGTTTATGCCGTCTGTTCGTCCTGTCAGCGGACGGGTGGGTGTATGGTGAAGAATGGTGAAGGCAGGTGGTGTGACTAAAGCGAGGACTGGACCGAATTGGGCGGATGCAAGGCTTTAGCCGAGGGAGGAGGAGATGGGACAGGGGTGTCACCAGTCGACAGGGCCTGTCCGGAAAAAAAACCCAGCGCCGCGCACCACACCCACCCAACTGTTCCTCTTTCAGCACCCCTTCTGCCCCGTTTCTCCCTTCTCTCCCTCTCTCCCTCTGTCTCGCTTTATCTCTCTCCCTCTCTCCTCCTCTTTTCTTTTCTTTTCTAAAAAAATGCATTGTTAACAAAACGGTTTACAAACCCTGGCTGGTACATTATCCACGACCGCCTCCTGTGAGATTGATTTAGGCAAATGGATTCAAAAAGGGAGGGAGGAGGATGGAGGGGGGGGTCGCATGGAAAAGGAGAAAGTGAAAAGGGGTGTGCTCCTCGGTGCAGCAGCTTTACAAAACCACCACATGGGCCACGTTGAATATTCCCCTTTTTCTCTGCATTTTGAGAAGCCATACATTAAACGCTCATTATACAGCCTTTATGTGCGAGAGAGAGGGAGGCACCACCTCCGCGAGGGCCCGAGCGGGCCGAGGATGGACTATGATCTCCCCTTGCATATGCATGCATGGAGCATCTTTAGAGGCTTTCTGACATGTATGATATCATCATGACCGAGAGATTTGACTTTCATAAAGCCCCCGCTGCAGGGAAAAAAAAGAAAAGGGAGGGTGTGTCTATTGCGAGGCAGATTTTTTACGGTGTGAATTAGATTGCGTGCAATGTTTAATAAAGTTTTCGGAGGGCTGCTGCTGCTGTTAGCTTTTCTCACGAGCTGGTACACGAGGGAAAATTTCGCAGAGTCTTTCACAGTAAAACTTTAAAGTGACAATGAGCGTGTAAGAGAAGCTACCAGCTTCTTTTTTTTTTTATTAGTTTCACTGTTAAAAAACTGAAAAGACGAAAGTTGGCAGAGCGTTTGGCTCTTTCTTTCTCGGACACACTTCAGCTACGGATGATCTTCTTTCACTTTTACTTTTCATTTGACTTTTTAACTATATCATTTCACTTTCAACTCCACTTTCACAGTCCTCTCTTCTTTTTTTTTTCCAACAATAGGATCCTTTTCCAGAGGTGTGAGTGTGTGGAGGGAGGGGGGGGAGCCAAAGGTTGAACTGGGCATCCTATCATGATAAATCACTGGTTAATGAGGAGTCCATTGTGTCTTCTCACATTGTGTCCCCCCTCTCCTCCTCCTCCTCCTCCTCCTCTCCTCCTACCCCTCTCCTCCTCCTTCTCCTTGTGTCCCTTAGACCGCTACCTTTGGGTTGTTAAGCTGACACAGATAATGAACTGGCCGCTTTGAACTGTCCCCACAATATTGACTGGTTGCACACAGCAGATGTCTCGCTGGCAGAAAGCAACTGGTAAAAGCACATTAGGTTAACAAAGAGAGCTTTGCTTTGCAGGGGTGGGGACCGGGAGAGGAGGTGGTGGTGGCAGAGAAGAGGGGGTCTGCGTGGGTGTGTTGCAGGGTGGAGGGGGAGCAAGAGGGCAAGCTTCAGAGTTGACAGATCTGGGGGATTATATCAAAACAACACATTTGTCGATTATAGGACGGAGAGAAGAAGCGTCGAAGAGGCGACATGTTTTTGAAAGAGAATATCTTCACAGGCTTGCGTCATGTTGTCAACGTGCTTTGCATGATGATGTGGTAAACAGTTCCAGAACAGAAAAAGTGCTTTTTAAAAAAAACGGTGAAATAAAATCTGGCAACGACTGACTTTGTATTCGAGTGGAAGAGCCGGCGTGTTTGCAACTTTCAGCTCCTTAATTACGAAACATGTCGACTAGATTTTGTCGTGAAATGTCAGATTTTTATGGACTTTTTCTGCAGTTTTTTAATTATTTTATATGGCGATAAAAGAGCAGACCAGATTTTTTAAGGGTCATGCTTGAGTTGAATAATCCATCATATTGAAGTAAGTTTGTTTTTGTCAAAGTTAGAAGTGGTTACAGAGTTTAAGTGCAGCTTGATTCGAGAATAACTTTATCTTTGCACAAAAGTTATTTTCACGTCTCATGGATACATAAATGGATGTTGGAACAGTTAAAAGTGCACAAAAATGTCTGAAAGTGGCCAGTTATGATGTAAAACGTGCAAAAAACGCTTTTTAAAGATCACAACTCGGCACCCGTGAGTTCGTTCATTTTTGTTCCGCAGATAACAAAAATGATTAACTTCGTTCTCAGTCTCCCTCTCGTCGTCGTCGTCGTCGTTGTTGTTCAGTGAATGCAGCAGCGCGGGGGCCTGCGAGCCGACTGGTTTCTTTCTGGCAGTGGGGACGGGTGTCTAATGGGTCAATAATAAGCCGTGACTAACCGTCTCCCTGAGGAGCAGCTTGGCCAGACACACACTCACAAGAAAGCAGCAGAAAGGTATGAGCCACCAACACTGATTACCATATAATTGCAGCCATTGTATTTGACATGGAGAATTAGTAGCCCGCTAGGTGGCTAACTGGCCTTTTATTCAGCTACGGACTGGACAAAAAAAACACACCCACACACACACACACACACACACACACACACATACACAACTCATACTGGATGGAATATGCATATATGTGCACACATTTATTTCTGTTGCGACGGGAAAACTCAAATCTCAAAAACTCTCAAAAAATCCTGAACTTTTCAGGAACAAAGACTTAAAAAATTGTTAGAGGAACGTTCAATTCTTCCATGAACGAGATGTTTGAGGTTTTCATGCGACGGTAGTGAATTTGATTTAGAGGATTCAGCAGCAGAAGAGCTGCTTTTCAATCAGAGAATCTCATAAATGAAACGCTCGGCTTCAGATTAACCTCCAGCCTCTCTCACACCTGTTTCAGTCGAGCCGCCGCGTGGAATCGAACCAGAAACGCGGAGAAACATCTTTGCCCGTTTCAACCGCCTTGAGTTCAAGGATCAGTGTTCATACACGGTGGATAATCTGCCATGGCCTATTCAAATTCCTCCTTTCCACTTTGAAAATTACACACGCCGCCAGTTGTGAAGTCGTGAGCTTTTCCCACAAGGAACCACGTCCTGTCCTCAGACTTTGAGGCACGGAACAATTTGATTTGTTTTTTTTTTTTTTTCTGGCATACGAGTCAAGAGGGTTAACAAGACCCACTGCCATGGAAGTCTCTTCACCCCACGTGTGGCTAAACGATCACTTCCCTGCGCGCTTCACATCGCAACAAATCTCTTTTCATGATCACTTTTCACTCTTTCTCTTTCTTGCCTGACTGGGTCTTTTTAAACTGAGAGGGAGAGGAGAGAGAGAGAGAGAGAGTCAGGGAGAGAATTTCTTTCCCCTCTTAAAGGTTTTTGTGTGAGGACGGCTGAGTGAGCGTCCATTATAGAAAAGGCCCCAGACCACCACTGGATGACCCTGCTAGGAGCGACAAAACCCAATTGGTCACGGCCGCCAGCAGCTAATGGGCCAGAGAGGAATAGCCCTGGGTGGGTAATGACTGTATTCTCTGCCTTTCTCTTTACGCCCTTCTGGTGCCCTCGTACCCCCCCAGCAGCCACCAGCCCCGTTCCCTCCCCGTACCCCTTCAGCCAACCCTGGGTACCCCCACTGGCCTTCTCTGCTAGTGTCATCCACACTAACACACACATCTACACAATGCTGTTGGTCACAGTGTCCGTCTGTGTGGTGCACTTGGCAACAGATGCTGCAGACAGATCAGGCCGAGGGAATCGGGAGACCATATGTTTGGATAAGACATGGTCCTCCTATTTTTCCCACAGAGCGGAGCTCGATGGAGGAGTCGCTGCAGAAATTAGGGTCATAATTTGTGTTCAGTCTAACAACGATACAGAAAAATGCAATTACAGTTAAAAAAAAAAACACTGATTGCAGTCTCTCGCTTTGAGGTCGGATGTCGCCTTTACCCACCAGCCCAACTTCCACATCAAAACTTTGCACCATGCGTCATGAAACATACACTGCGTCCTCTGTTGGCCCTGAAGGTTAGCACTGGATGTAAATCCTGACCAATATGGGCATATTTAAGATACTAGCGCAGCAGTTTATCAGCAATATTTCCCTGAACATGACCATAAAAATGTTGGTATTGATGCGTGAAGTTTTCATCCATCCGTCTGTCCACCATATCGGTCCTGTCAGTCAATAAGCTTCTTTTGATGCAGTGCTGTTGCTGTCGATTTGAACACGACCAGAAGTGTCAAAGTAGTAGGCAGCCAGTTGGTTTTTGCTGGTTCGGTGTAACCAATCAGAGGGAAGTTCAGAAATAATTTTCATATGAAACTCCCGTGATGTTTTTGTGATGACGTCGACCATTTCATCGCGGCAAGATTACAAGAGTAAGCACCCTTAATTAGTCAGAACTTTATTTCCATTTGATCGTGTAGCAAATCATTAACTGATAAATGTCTGGAGCGTAACAATCTGTTCCTCCTTCCGTATCGGGCGAGCATTTTAATAAATATGTGAAATAAGTTGGCGGCAGACTGCGAGTGCTTTCCAAGTCTACAGGTCTTTTTTTTTTTTTTCCTGAAAGGATCTAGAACACTGAAATGTATTTTCAGTATTGTAAATGTTTTTATCTCAGAAACTTTACCATTTCACTGAACTGGATGTACAAGAAGCTGTAGATTGTATAGAGTGAATGCCGATAAGAGCGCAGAGTTAACGGATCTGTTCCCGTCAGAGCGTAGCTGTGTTCCAAACTCAAAATTACAAATGTCGCTGTGATCATATCTCACCAATTAAACATTAAATCTGTGAGTAACTTGACAGCAGACCGAATAAAACCGAGCTGTCTGCTCTGCTGAATATTATTAATGAGATTTGTGAGAACATTTCTTTTGCTTCTCTAGTTCCAACAACTCCGACAGGGCGATACGTCTTTTTTTTTAAGAGTTGCATTCAAGTTGCAACTTTGATTGAAGCTGATCAACTTTAAAGTTTTCGCTCAGGACCTTCAACATTTGGATCAAGCAGCTCTTGAAAAATCAGGTGCGCCAAATTTAGAAGGTATGCTGGATACACATTTAAATTCACGGATCAGATCAGACTCTGCGCTCGGCTCCATAGTTAAAAATATCTAAGTAATAATGATTTGCCTTGGCTGGAAGAGACAGTCGCCTGTTTGTAAAAGTGCAGCTGACGATAAGGCACTTATTGGCAGGACAGTTGGGGGATGCTGGGTGGTGGTGGTTGGCAGCAGATAGGAGGAGTAGATGGAGAAGAGAGGAGGAGGAGGAGGTGGTGGGCAGGTCACACTGGCTCTATTCAGGCCCTAAGACAACACCACACAGAATGATAGACTCCTCAGGATTGTTTGTCCCTCACAGCCATTCTCCCTCCTGTCTCCCTCAATGGCACCCTTAGCCGCACATGAGAGGCTCTCACAGGTACCAGAGAGTGTGTATGTGTGTGAGACAGAGTGTGTGTATGTGTGTGTGTTTGAAGGGTGGAGCGGGGTGGTGGAGGTGGGGTTGTATTTTAGAGATAAAGCCTCCTAGTCCTATGGTTGATTGCCCCGCTATAGACACTCACTCAGTGGCTCTGAAAGGCTCCCTCAGACACCAGTGAATAAACTCTTACTCTTACGCTTCCATACATCACCCTCCACCCTCCTCCTCTGGCAGATCCACCCCCTCCGACTCTCTCACTTTGAATTTTCTGGGGGATTTGAGCACAACCCCACGAACCCTCCTCCTCCTCCCTCACTCCCTCCCCAAAGTCTCCACACTTCTCTTAAAAAAAAAAAAAGTCTTTACAAACCTTCATGACTCACAAAATGGACAGTCAACGCTGCTGTTTGGATATTCAGGACATACTGAAACACAGATCAGGATAGTGTTATTTTGTAGCTTCCTCCATCCACATTCCTCTATTTGTTCCTGGCTGCGGCTGTATAATCGCATCCAATAAGTCTGGGCGCTCCTTAAAAACTTTAAAATCTGACAGCTGATCCGGCAGGAAGCAGAAGTGCTGCCCTCTGTCAGCCGTCTTCCTTCCCGCTGACACATGAAGAGGGACATGGTGAGGTTATCCCAGGCGAGCTAACCATTAGCCTGCACGTCTAAAGGCCCTAGTTAGCGCTGTTGTGGCTCCTGTCAGCAGTTTCCTGGCTGCAGGAAGAGTCCGTCAGACACTTATTGACACGACAGGATGAGCTGACTGATTCATCCTGACTGATCAGAGGTGGGAAGTTACTAAATACCTTCAGTCAGTTAACAAGTACTGTATAGGAAGAGTTTTCTGATGTACTGGTGGAGACCTTTTTGTGTCGGTAGTTGAGGCGGATTCAGACTTTCCACTCAACATATTTATATTATTTATATCGACTTATGACAGGACCGGGTCGCCTGTGCCTTCCAAAATAGTTTCACTTTGGGAGAACCCCGTGGTTGAGGTTGGTTACTACTACTTTGTTGAAGTTAGGAGGCCTTTGTTGTCATGGTTACATGACATGGTTAACAAGAACCAACACTGAAACCATGAGACTGTGTAAAACATGGACGTAGTGTCCGGTTGTCCGCAGGTTTCTGGAGAACCGTGGTGGCTCCACCGGCTCCTGGCTAAACCAAAAATAAGAACATGACATGGAGCATATTCGGAGCTGAGGCAGGCTGTATGTTGTCAATCAAAGCGACCACGCTCTTAATCCTGCATAACTTTAAGCCTTAATATAATCTGAACAGGTGAGTTGTATATAAATTCACCCTCAGTACAGTTGTCATGAACGGGGAAATTAGCTACAGAGACCAAAACTGTTTTTTGTACCAGGCTGTAAACATGTTTATTTCTGCTGTGAAGTTGGACATTTGAACATGGGGACTTATGGAGACTGACTCACTTCTGGAGCCAGCCTCAAGTGGACGACAAGAGGAACTGCAGTTTTTGGCACTTACATGTTGGCTTTGTTGTTTTTAGTCACAGAGGTTGCCGCGCGGTTGAAACAGGAAATGAACGGTTATCACCCGTGTTAAAGGTCCGGTGTTTTGTTGACCCAACCCTGACATGAAGCAGATTTAAAGGTGCAGTGTGTCAGATTTGGGGACTTTATTTTCAGAATAAGGCAGACATGGAAAACAATATTCATAACTATGTTTTCATGCATGTACAATCACCTTTTAAAATAAGAATATTTTAATTTTAGTTACTTAAAATGATCGTTCTATATCTACAGTGGGAGCGGGTCCTCTTTCATGAAGGCCATATTTAAACACCGTGTTTCTACAGTAGCCCAGAACAGGAAAAATTAATATTGACTCTAGACAGGGTCCTTTAAAATGTTTAGCATTAGGAAGGTTGCAATGCAGCGATTAGACCACTAGAAAATCCTCAAAACTTTATTAGTTATTGTTTATTTCTGATTTTTATTTATACTTTTATAAAAAACATTTAATTCAGCACTGTTACTGTTACTAATGGAGTATATTTCCACGGTGGTTGCACAACTTTCACTGCTGCAGCTGGCCGATAAACGGCCGACGAAAGTTAATTATTCTGTTGACGCGTCTTTTCTGAAAAGTACAACCGAGCACGGAGCCAAACACGTTTCTCAGCAGTGTAGAAACTGTGCAGTGAAGATGAACAGGGAGTCAATGCGGCCTCAAAGACCTGGGCGGTGAGCCTTTCCACACAGCGGTTTGATTGACACTGTCTGTCACAGGCAATGAACTCAACCCTCTCATTCTTTTTTTTTTTTAATCCTCCCGTGTGTGAGGGACATTTAAAAACAAAGTTTTACAGTTATTCATCATTTTTTGAATTAGTTTGACTGCTAATTAGCCTTCCTCTCTCCCAACAGTGTCGCTATACAAACATGCATTTCCATTCTTAAACCCCTGACTTCCCCAGTCACTGTCATACATTTACATTTTCTAACCTTTACATGTAAAACCAAGTGGCTGGAGGAGCTGAATGTTGCCTCCTTATGGTGCAGCCTGGTTTTAAAGCCATTCAAATTCAGCCTCAGTGTGTGTGGAGGTGCGGGGCTTTGCATATTCCTCAGTCCTCTGGGACCTCAGCACAAGCTAGGGCCTACCTTTGTCTGCAACCTCCAGCCTGTTGGACCTCGGGGAGTTTCTTTGCTCTGATCAGGCCTCCGTTTAAACAAGTGAAACAAAAACAGCATTTAAATCCAACCAGGTTCTCCTCCATCAGAGATTTATTTGCAAGCTGTTGCCCTTCTGCTCCTGGTCCGACGGTAAATGCTAATTACTCGTGTCTTTACAGCATTTCCTAATCTGCACTTTCAGTGCAGAAAAATCAGAGTTTACCTGCTTTTGTAAAGTTTTAAATCAAACTCTGCACGGTGTAATAGTGAATTTTCTAAATGGATATAAAGATTTTGTCCAGATCTTTTTTTATTGAGGCAAAAGTAGGCCAACAGATTACTTGTCTTTTTTTTTTTTTCCTCCAACTGTTATTTTCTTTTTAATGACACATTCAAGCACTTCAAAATCTTCTTCAACAATAGATCTAATATAGGCTCCCCCCGCCAGCCCTCTCCCTCACCTCTGTTTCAATCGTCTCATACACTTGTGAGGAACTATGGCTAAATTAGTCTGCTTTGAAACGGAGAAGTGCCTTTAATTAAAACTTCAAATCCCCACCTTCTCTTCTCATCCTCTTTCCTCCTCCACCGCCGCTGCCGCGTCTCCTCCAGAAGGAGGACAGAAGAGGACCCATCGTTGACTTGCACTCCAAGGCCTTCACTTGTTCGCCAGCCTCAATAGAAACTCCCCGTTAGATACAATGACCTTGCAAATTAAAGGAGTGACTGTCCAAATTAAATCAAGCAAAGGCAGCCCCATGCGGGCTCTCAGCCTCAGCTTAGCCTGCTCTCTCGTCAACACCGCCCCCTCCCCTCCAACCCTTCAGTCTTTCTCATAAGCAAGAGGTGAGCAGAGGGAGTGAATGGAGGTTTTCTTCGCAGTCCTCCTTGAGATGCTACTTCTTGCTAATTAACTGGTGCTCTTTGTCATCGCCTGTGTGAGTATGAAGGACCTCGCGGAGTCTGAATAGAGCTTTCTCAACTGGCAACCCTCGCCAACTGTCTCTTGCTCTCATGCACTCGTCTTTCTGCTCCTTTTGTCAGATGTTGCAATAGCGAATGAATTGATAGTGCTTTTATTAATTAGTTTTTCCGTGCGCCGTCAACGCCATTATCGTCATGTGATGATTTTTTTGGAGGGAACACGCCGATTGTGATCATGTGACTGATCATGTCTGTCATTAAAAAAAATTATTTTCATATGAAGGACAAGTAAAAACATCAACTTCAAAGTGTGTGTGTGTGTGTGTCTGTTTAAATGTGTGTGTGTAAGCTCTTTGCATGTGAATGCAGCCATGATCCCTGGACTCAGGAGACGGCCTATCATGGCCTGTCATCTCTAATCCTTGAAATATTGTCCCCAGCTCAATGAATGGTGTAAAATTGGAACATATGTGTCATTATTCTGTAAATCTTTCATTATATCGCGATCGCCTGTTTGTGGTCTCGCCTGCTTCCTCACAAGCTGCAAACACACCGAGTGTGAATAAGATCTTGCAGAAACTTCTGTTTCTCATCTTGCATGAGTAAAACTATGCATCTGCCTCCAACAACAAATGGTAGCTATAATTTCCATCTGCTGGGATCTCTGAGATCGTCGGAGATCTGGGCAGGCTGCGCTGGTTGTTGGACACACGTCGTAAAGCTAACAGGGTTGGACTCCCAGACTGTGACACTGAGATTTGCTTCTCCGTTGATCAATTAGTCTCCGCTTGTCCCACTGTATCTGCCTCAGAGAAAAGAAACTGTAAAGATCCATCAAACCGTAGACACAAAGGCAAAGACGATGGGAAAACGTTAAAGGGGAACCGTGGCCATGGATAATAGCTGGAATCGCGCTGTCCCGTGAAAACTAGAAAGTAAAACAACCGGGATCAAAAACTCTGTGTGTGGCGGGGCGAACAATAGGTCAGAAGTTTCATATAAACAGAAGGCGAGGTTTAAGAGCAGGTTGAGCTCATTCCATCCTTAACCTGGCTCATACTTTACCAAATAAAAGCAGGAACGTCTCTTCTTGAAGCTTTACCTCAAGTGATTTTTCTTAAGCAGAGTGAAAGTTTCAAATTCCTGCTCTGCGGCTTGTTGTCTTTGGAGTGGACTCTCTCTCAGGCCATTGTGCTCTCCTTGACCTTAAGTGTCTTATCATTTGGCCCTGCAGAGCAGAGGTCACTCTGCAATAGGTGACCCTTCCCCTTGCTTGCTCTATGTGGCTTTTGTGCAAGTACAAGAGGTCTCTAAGGAAAACTCTTGAGCTAAAAATAATATACAAAGTACTCTGAGATAAACCTCAATGCAGCTCTGGAGGAAGACAAATGGAAAAGTTTGAAGATTCACAACAAGATTTATCGACTTCAGCAGTCATCTGTAAAGTTTCTGAATGTTTTGGGTCTTCCATGTTGTTTCTGGTGGACTGGCTTAACCCCACATCCTGGTCATGAGTTCTTCATGAAAGGCAAGTTGCAACCCCGGTGTCTCTTTGTTCACTCAGCTGATAGCTGGAGGAGAAAAAACATGAGAGTAGTTCTGCGCCTCACTGTCTCTGATCTGGATAAACTGTGTCATTTCTCGCTCATTAAGCTCAAAATGGCTCAGAGCTCAACATGGCTGCTAAACCTGAAGAGAGAGGAGGCGTGAAGAAGAAGAAAGGGGGAAATGGACTGCAGGAGATGGTGAAAGGGACAGAGGAGTGATGGTTTGGAGAACTGACAAGCAGAAGCGGGGAGTTAAAGACCTGCTGCAACAGAGGTCACCTCACCTACGGCCTATTGGATCACTCATAATGCAATGATGGGATCAATTACAGGCCACACTGGGACTGAGAACCAGCACAGGCCAATGGCTCCAAATGGCTGTATCTGACTTTGAGATGCAAGACTTTGACTGCTCCAGGAATCAGACCTGGGGGGTCTGCTGTGTGGAAAGTCAGTCCACATTATTGCTGTCTGTATAACCAAAGACCCTTACCATCCTCATGGTCATCATGCATCACAGAGTTTCAACGGGGTAAATGGACCAAGCTCGCGGTCCACATCCGGGTTGAAGAGAGCCGCAGCGGCCTTGTCAGCTTCTGCTGCAGGCCGCCAGCTAACTGCCACCTCACGCTGAGGCCTGCAGATGTTTCAAAGCATGTGGCTGCTGTCACGGCTTTATCAACGGATGTTTGATTTACCATCTGCAACTCAAATATTTAACTTTGTGTCGATGGATTATTCCATGACCGATGCGGAGTAGATAATAGAAAAGGATACGCAGTGCATTAGGAGTTACATGTTTTGTTATATTTTGGTCTTGTACTGCAAGACACTGCTCTCAGCAGGGGTCACGAGCTCTTGTTTTGTCCAATCAAAACTCAAAGATGTTCGATTTACAATGACATAACAGAGACAAACAGCAAGTATTTATATTTAAGAAGCTGGAAACGGATCATTTCTTGTATTTTTGCTTGAAAAATCTCACTTCCTAAAAATTGTTTTATTAATTTTCTATCAATCATAATTGGTAATGCTGGTTCTAATTATAAATGTCAATAAGTAGTGTTAAATGTCACACAGCAGTCTCCTTCGGTAGGTAACTGTGGTATCATGAGTCCGGTGTGATTCTCGCTCTGAACCTTTTTCTGTCACGGCCAGCACACGTCATTTCTTCAAAATGAACCGCTTAGTTATAAAAGGACAACGTTAACCTTTAAATAAAACCATTTACCATTTGGTGTCGTATCATTTCTAGTCCGTGACTGTGTGAAGAACCAGAGACATTAACAGACTCACATTCTACGCTGATGATACTCTGCTATAGGCCTGTACTGCAGACACTTGATTGTTTTGGGGCTTGCTGTTAGTCTTGTTTTAAGTGAAACCGTTGGATTAAGGTCAGGACAGTCCAGAATTGCCTTGATGGAGCTGAATTTTAGTGACTGTGTCTTTTTGATTAAAATGGGCTAAATGATGCTGTCCTAATAGTTTCTGACTGCGCTGTAGAGTCAAGATGATATTTGGCTAAAACAACACGTGAGAACAATGCTTAAAAAATAAATCAGTTTATAGATTAAACATGTGTTTTGTCCAAATAATCAAGTCGGTTTTGGAAGATCATAAAATGCTTCTTACTGTACGATGTTTCAGTTCAGCCAAACTCAACAGGAGCCTCAGCTGATGTAGCAAAAAGCACCGGTTTGAAATAGAACATCAGAAAAAGATCTGCCTGAAACTTTTCAAGTGAAATCCACAGAATCTGAAGGTCAGCCATGTTTTTCTTTGGTCATATTCATTCATGACAACATAAACACTGAACTCTTGCTCCCAGCTCTGCTTCTTTTTTTTTTTTTTCCTCCCTCAACGTGAAAGAAGATAAGTGGAAAAAGCTAAATGTTCTGTCGTTTTTGTTGTTGATCTTCGATTAATCATGAGAGGCCAAGTGCAAGAACCGTGTCCAGCCTTGTTTATGCGGGACTCAGCTAGGGCCTTTTCAAATACACACACACACACACATACACACACAGTGGCACATGCAAACACACACACACTTGTGCAGCAGGAGCAGCAGCAGTGCTGAAAAGATCACTGGTTTCCTCCTGTTATGCAAATGCATCAAAACGCTTGAGTGAGAATTATATATGAATCCAATGAGGCTTTTTCTCTCTTTTAGAAATGCTTAGCCACAAGTATTGAGAGCTCTCAATGGCAAGCGTCCGCTTCACTCCCTGGCCATGCGTATTATTCAGCTTGACGAGACGCAAACTGACATAAGCACCCGGGCTCACTTTCACCCACTGGCAATCCGATTATATGGCCAACACGGCATCAATGCTACAGGGCCAACAGGCAGTGAAGTCCGTCAAGCATCCCCTCCTCCACCCAAGCCCCTTCTTTCCCCATTCATACCACCTTCTTCTTCTTCTTCTTCTTCTTCTTCTTCTTCTCTTCTTCTTCTTCTTCTTCAACTGCCCTGCACAGCTACCCTTCCCACACACACTTCAAGACTCCAGCCCCCGTAAACAACAAACCTCCTGGCCAGAGTCGTCTGCAAGTTTTGGCCCTAGCAGAACTTTCTTGGAAAGATGAAAAAAATGTCAAATTGCTCCTTGTTTTTCACCGTGCGTGAATCAAGCAAACATTTTCAGCACCTCATTTTGGTGCACGTAGCATTTTATTGCATTTTTCATCTATCTAAACTTGTCCTAGCCGGCTGTGCAGCTCTGCAGAGCACAAAGACAGTATTAGGCAGCTGCATGTGGTGGCCTCCTGAACCCCGTCCCACTGCCTGTTCATTCCATATTAATCAGATATTAGCGGCTATATCTATATCAAACAAGTGCTCGAAGGTCAGCATGACCAGGAGAGTCAGCGCTAATGTCACGACGGGACTCCTAAGCTAAACCGGTGTTGACAACCACACAGCCTGGCCTTCTTTTCCGTGCTGCGCGGTGACGCTTGGGTCTTCAGACGGGGCACCCGTTGAAGCAGTGGGTGTTTACATGACGCTACCCCAAAAAAGGCTGCCAGGTGCTTGGGGTGGGGGGTTCAGAGCGGAGGCTCTTTCTTTTTTTTTTTTGTAAATCGCCCCGTATCCGTGAAACTAATGTAGAGATGAGATTAAACTTGCAGAGAGATACATTTGCAATTGATTACCGCTTGAGCCACTGTGACAAATTGTATATACTTTTGAGGGAGTGTGTGCAAGTCTTTGTATGAGTGCGAGTGTGTGTTTGTGTGTGGACATAATGCAATATCACTACTAGATTATTATTTAAACTAGAGCGGTTGGTTAAGCAGCGACTACTTGATTCAGAGTATTTCTGAGCATCAGATGTCAGAATTAAAATATTTAGATTTGAATAAATTCAGATAATTTCAGGTAGAGTTTAATGAGCCAGCGGAGGATGTTCCACCTGCCTGCCTTGTTCCTTCTAAAACAAGGATTTAGGGGGACTACTGTGCTTCCTCTGCACCCCTCTGTTTTGTCTGGTATTAATGAGCAATTAACTTTGCATACAAGGTCATGGACAATGGTATTGGTTGTCAGATTATGCTAATGCTTTTGGCTGTGGCTGCACTGAAAGAGGACAGGGAATCCCAGTGAATAGGGAGGGTTGTGGCCTTTCGCTAAGATGAGAAAATGATATGCAAACTGTACCAACATGCGCTTTAAGAGGATTAGGACACCACTCGACATCCATACTGACAACTGCTAATAAATGAACAGCTAAAAAGAAAGGGGAGGCGAAGTGTCCCAGTCTGCACCCTGAAAAAGAGCAAGAGGTTTCTGCGGTTTGGAAGTTGGAACTTCTCGTTGGAGCAGTTAATGAAAATGTTCTCAATGACGTGATCTGATGAGTTGTAAACACATCGGGGGTGAAGATGAGATCAGGAACGATGACAAAAGCCGGACTGAAAGAATTCGGTGTGGGGTGAAGCAGATGAAATGAAAAAAGCCTGGGGTGAAACTAAGAAGTTGAACTCCCATGGCCAAGTAAGAGGGAACAGGTGCAGCCAGAGTTCATACAGAGCGCTTTGTGCACTGATATGGCTCCAGTCCATTTGGGGAAGAGGGAGGGGCCCATGTTTAATACAAAGTTAATATCGATTTAATGCTTGTCACTGCTCTTCTGAATCTTGTGGCATTGCTAATTCGCTCAGTGTTGAGCGGGGGTTTCTTCTTTTTTTTTTTTTTATTATTTGAGCGGCCTGCGCCAGATGCTGTGCAGAGACCTTCACTGCCACCGGCGAGCTGAGGGTGAACCCGCGGCCAAAACGCCCCGAGTGGGAGCCGCAGCGGCCGCCGGCTGAGGTGAAGCCCGGTCACAAACTGAATCCGCCTGAAATAGATGTTTGGTTAACTTCACATGGCAGGAGCGAGGATTCACTTCAGCTTGATTTGAACACTTTGCACGCTGTAATCTAGACATGGACACATGAAGCTACTGTACATAATCATCCATTCAGTACTTACTGCCTTTGCACTATTTCTTTACACTTACATTTATATTGTTGCTCATTGTTGGACGTGTATTGATCCATACACACCTATTTTTACTTTTATTTCTCCAGCTTTGATTTAAGGTGTGAGGAAAAGTCTGACAAATAAGCGCAGAAGTATTCAGAAAGTAGTCAAACAAATGGAAAATGCTTCATTAAATTTAACTCAAAGTACAATTATGGACCGAATTTGTCATATTAGCAAGATTAAGTGTAAAAAGTTTGTATTTATTATGCAGAAGAACAAATTTCTGGGTGTTATTTTATATTTTTTGGCTTATTTTTAATTATTTACTAATAAACAAGCTACATTTCTTTCT
The DNA here is from genome assembly GCA_036365135.1 of Miichthys miiuy. Classification (NCBI taxonomy): domain Eukaryota; kingdom Metazoa; phylum Chordata; class Actinopteri; family Sciaenidae; genus Miichthys; species Miichthys miiuy. The sequence continues at coordinate 29,006,379 of CM071603.1, forward strand.
GTAGTTAGTGGATGTGGAGCTAATTTTAACAACATTTGGGTATTTAAATCTCCAACAATGCGTCATGTTTTGGATTTAAAATCTGAAGTATAACTTTGAAATAAATGTGGTGAAATACAAAAATATTCAAATGAAGTACCTGAAAACAGAGTAAGAAATCCTCATCAATGGCTTCATTTATTCAACTTTACTTACCTATAAACTTCACTTTAAGCACCTTTAATGACAATATTAGTGTTATTGCTGCCTGGTTGCAGTTGGAGAGCATGCACTGCAACATAAAACATCTAAATCCCTCAGGACTGGACGTGTTAACTGAAAATAAAGCGTTTCATTTACCAAACCCCTGATGGAGGTTGAATGGCTGCTGTAAGGGGAGGGTGGGGAGGGCTGAGATGGATGGACTGGTGACCGGTGTCATATACGAGGCTGCTAACCAGTCAGCACAATCTGTTCATCCCCCGGTTTAAGTGAAAGGATGGGGAGTTCCCGTTCCTCGGTGCGTCCACGTCACCGATAAATAATGAGGGAATAATAAACAGTTAACCACCTGTCGGACCCGCAGCACAATGGAAGGGCCCATAGAGAGCCTCTCATGCATGGGTAACATATTTACTCAGCCCCTTTCACTTAACGAAGCAGAAAGAGAGCCAAGACAATGGTTAAGTTCATCTATCTGGTAAAGTGGCACGGCGCAGCCGGGACAGAGTGCAGCAATCCGATATTACGCTTAAATTTACTGTATTTATTAGTGCCAAATCTAGCTGGAAATATCTGGAAAAACATAAATAAGTTTCGGGATATTCAAAGTTTAAGCGTGGCTCTCTGTTGTTAGAGATAAAAACATATATGAGTAATCCTCCTTGTAGATAAAGGATGCCGTAAGTGACACACATCAGCGGGAATTCCCTGTGGGGATATCAGCACGCCATAAGCGAACATAAACATAACCAGTGAAAGGCGATATGAATATTACAGGTGTATAAAACGATGAAATATCACAATTATTTATGCAAAGTATTCAAAATGAAAGCTTAAACACCACACGTGCGTAAAACTGACACATTAAATAATAAATAATTCTGTTAAATAAATATATTTAGTGTTGCTGGTAGAGAGGCTTAAAAAAAAAACGCAACAAATGATCCAATAATGCCAAAGTTTATCATGCAATAATTACCCGCAAAGTGATGAGGCTTCAGGGGCCCTACAGGGCGGGTGAGGGGGGGTGTTTTTGTTCTTGTTGGTGCTGCTGGTGGTAATATTTCAGAGATGTGCTTTTAATGGCTTTAATTCAGCCGTAGCCAGCTGTTTTTACTCGGCCTGGTAAAGGAGCCGGGGACGTGGCAAGCTTGCAAAGCTCGTCGAAATTAGTCTCGGTCAGCCAGAGCAGCCTATGCTTCCTGCTAACCATCTGCTTACCGCTCACAAAAGGAGGATTTCGGGCCAGCCAAGTAAAGGAATATGGGCTCATAAAAAAGCTTTGAAGGTCTTGTTACTTATTCGGAGGTGTAGCTGCGGTGAAGGCGGCAGCGCCGTGTTAACGCCTGTTTGCGTCGTCGTGCGCTCATAAAAGCAGACGCGCACCTCTGATACGCGCGGACTCTCTCTGTCCAAAAGGATCATTTCACGGAGGCGTTCCCCTTTTAATTATCGGATTGTGGCCGGTTTATATTAGACTGATGTTGCACCACTTATCATGATTTGAGCTGATCCCAAATGATACAAACTGACCGAGCCGGAGGTGAATAAAGCAGACAAACTGCGCGCCGTAAATTAGACTGTAAAGTTAGTTTACGCACACTTCTTTTAATTAACAGGCTTTCTCCTGGAGTTCTTTAATTGACTCACATGAAACTTTTTGAGTCATATTAACTCATAAATTAATCAAAATATTCCAAATCTAATTTTTGGTTCTTAACATCAAAAATCAACCTTCACAGCTGACATAAATAAATTAAAAGAGCAATAAATATAAAAGACAAACATACCCGGATTAATAAAACCAAAACATTTCTTTCACTTTTCTAAATTGAACTCTTTGTTTTTATTGTATTTCTCCTTTTAATTAGGCTTCAAATGAGGCGTTTTTTTTTCCCCTCCCTCTCTCTGTGTCTCTGTCTCTTTGGGTCTGCGGTGTATTTGCGCCTGATTGCTCAGCTTTAACGGGTTTTCAGGGGCAAAGCTGACAGAACACGACTATCAGGCTCCAAGTCGCTTTAATAAGAGTTTTATATGGGGGTCTCAGTGTCCGCTCATATGAATGCGTTTTAAATCAAATCACAGATGCACTTTTATTCAGCCGGTTAAAATAGCAGAACAAAACCGTCTTTAGAAATAAAGCTTTTTTTTTTATTCCTCTGGGCTTTTTCTTTCTCTTCTTTTTTTTTTAAAGCCGAGAGAGGGAAGGAGAGAAAAGGCCGAGGGGCGCCTCCTCCGCAGCTGAGGGTGACAGTTAGTTCATGGTTAACAGGATCATGAGCGCACGGCTCAGGCCGCACACTTCTCCTGTGCGGCGCTGAGCCGAGCTGCTGCGGCTCTCCGCGCACTCAATGAATGAAGCCTGCATGTGCAAAGAAGAGAGAGTGATATTTAACACATCTGTTAAAGCGTTTTGATAGCAGAAATCCGTTTAAGACATTATTCCATGACGAGGGCCAGATTGAGTGTTGAGAATCCTATGAAACCCTAAAACTGATTTACATTTGAGATGCTGCGCGGCGTCTGCGAGCACAAGATGCAGACAATAATGCATGCAGATAATAAAAATCAGGCACTTTTATTTATATAGCGCAATAAAATCACAAATTCACCTTTAAAAAGTGAAATATTAAGAGTTTAAAGTTTAATTCTGCAGCGCTGAGAACAGAATAAAAGAATATTTTAGCATTTCTAACGAGTATATTTTTCTATCCTGCAAAAGAAAGACTCCCCGAATGCAAAAGAATAATGTATCTCTTCTTAAAGTGCTCATTAAAAGTGCTCATTCTGTAAAGATTGCTCTTTAATTAGGCCGCTCGCCTCCGCCAAACAAAACAAATTGAAAGGAAAGTGGTCAACATGCAAAATTGATGACCGAGCCTCTTTTGTGTGGAGGACATTGTGTGTTGCTTGCTTATGAAGTCTAATGCAATCATAAATTGCGTCCTCTGGCCAATCAGCGGGCCGGGGGATGCGGCATGAAAGCGACCCATGTGGAGAACTTTGTTGAGCCTCATTGTTGAGGCTGTCAGGCCCCGAGCTGAGGGCCCGGGGTGGGGAGGGAGGGGCCGGCTCCTATAAAACTCCTCTCCCCAGAGTGAGCAAACCAGAGGAGTTAGCAGCCATTCACACGAGTGATTCTCTCCCAGCCAGCACAAGGAGTATCTCAGATTTTTCTCTTTTCAAACCGGGACCATGATGATCCCAAGCGTCCTCGCGCCCCCTGCCCTCTACCCGGGGTTGTACCGGCCCGCCGCTGCTCTGCCGCTCCACCAGACCCTGCCATCCGTCTTCCCGACGCACTCGAGCTTTCTAGTGGAGGACCTGCTCCGGATAAGCCGCCCCACCGCCGCCGCCGCCTTCGTAAACCGGACTGTCCCGTCAGCGAGCGCCTCCCTGCCCACAGCCACCACCACTTTGTCCTTCAGCGGCGCGCACGCGTTGGCTACGACGCGCGAATCGTGCTCGCCCAAAACGTCAGTGCCGAGCAGCAAGGACCCAACTTTTCTCAAGTTTGGAGTGAGCGCCATCCTCGCACCTTCACCAAAGACCGGTGAGTAGACAGACAGTCAGTCAGACAGTCAGACAGACAGACACTTTGAGTTCACGCGCATGCAGAGATGATTTCTAACACGTGCTGTTCCTCCACAGCGTCCTCTCCACCTGCAATCCACCACCTGCACTCCAAGAGCTTCCCCATCCCGTGCTTTGACGGAACCTTTCACCCCATATTCAGGACGCCATATTTACCAGGTAGGCGCAGCTTTTACGCACTCCTCCTCCTCCCCCTTCACGGCTTCACCTCTCTTTCAGCCTTTTTAGAAATCTGTCTCCACTAATTGCATTTAGATGTAAAACACTTTCACCCCCTGTCATAGATTTTTACCAGAAAAGAAGAAATCACTGTCTTATTAATGGGAGACCGCTGGCTCATGGCCCTAACCCGGACCCACCCACCCACCCCTAATTAACCAATTATCCCAAATCGTCACGCTCTAAATTTGAGGCGGGGTGGCGAGTTATAGTCCCCCCCCTTGCTTCCCATTGGGGGGCGTTTTGGCATTTCCCTGTCCCCGCGTTTTCCCACAGAGCCCGGGGGGCCACCGGGCCGCTGCGGCGGGGCAACAAAGCCCCCTTCAGCACCGTGACCAATTTGGTCAGCTCCCACCGGGCGAAACCACCCACACACACCCCTCTGCGAGAGTGACTTTTACCAGGGAGGGGGGCAAAGGCGTGAACCAGTCATGCACTAATTTCCCCTATTAGGCGCTATTGAGAGTTTTCAATATTCTCACAAGACCACATAGCGCGTCGTTGTTCTTGATTTCTGCTGCGGCCACAGGGGCAGCTAACAGTCAGGACGGGGACGTCCAGTTAGCAGCATCCACGCAGGGGCAGTGTGTGTGTGTGTGTGTGTGTGCGCGCTGTGGGATTTTCAAGTAAAAAAAAAACTGTTCCAGTTTGCTGCACATGTGCGCTCATAGGATAGGTTACCACTGACCTCCAGTCCTCTCTCTCTCTCTCTCTGTGTGTGTGCCCCTAAACGTTCCTCTATTCTCCAAGCGGGGCCAATCAACGTGTTGAGATAAAGAATAATCTCTTAGAAAAGTCTATAAAGTCGCTAGTCCGTGCTTTTCATTCAGACAAAATCATAATGGAGATGGAGTCTTTTCATGGGCTCAGCTTGAATGCCTCAACAAAACAAGTCCAGCGTCCTGAAAAAAAAAGCTTTTCGTGTTCATCTGATGAAAATGATTTGAAGGCACGAAGAAAAAATTCCCCCTCTCTCTCTCTCTCCCCCCGCCGGGCATCAGTATTCTGGTATGCAGTTGTGTTTAGTTTGAAAGTGTAAATCTCCTTTTGTTGCGATAATATATGGCCTTCGCCGCCTGTCCAGAGTCTTTTCTGCGTTAGTTCATTACTACACAATTACCGTTCACGGTTTATTAACTCCTCTATCCGCCCTCACAGGGTTCCTTAAAGGATATGCTACCTCTTTACCATACCAATGCGGTTGGGGACCGGCCAATGTGCTAATTAGTCACCTCGTGCCATTTCACTCAAAACGGAGACGTATTGCACAGATCCAAAAGAGGGGGGAAACTTCCAATGCTAACCTAGTTGAAAAGTATACGGCCTTAAAGAGGAATCAATATATTCATATAGAGCCCTCTGTGTGACTCTGACAGGTTTAAAGGTCACCTTTACGGAGCAGTGGCCGCAGGGGTCGTTAAATTTCTTCTCTTTTCTGAGATGTGTCCAAACAAAGTCTGACAGGTTCCACTTTCTCTTCTGTGTTTGCAGCATCTTCATCAGTCGTTCCCATCCCCGGGACTTTTTCGTGGCCCCTAGCCGCCAGAGGGAAGCCCCGAAGAGGGATGCTGAGGAGGGCGGTGTTCTCCGACGTGCAGCGCAAAGCCTTGGAGAAAATGTTCCAGAAACAGAAATACATCAGCAAACCAGACAGGAAGAAGCTGGCATCTAAACTGGGCCTAAAAGACTCACAGGTAAAAAAACAACAACAACAACAACTTCCTGAGTGCTCAAAATGTCGTGCGTAATTTACGCGTAAAACCATTCCCGCTGCGCCTTTTACGCAGAACTTTTCTCACTGATCGTTTTCTTCCTTCCTCTCTCTGCAGGTGAAAATCTGGTTCCAGAACAGGCGGATGAAGTGGAGGAACTCTAAAGAACGAGAGCTGCTGTCGTCCGGCGGCTGCCGCGAGCAGACGCTGCCCACCAAAGCCAACCCGCACCCGGATCTGAGCGACGTGGGCAAGAAGTCGTCAGCCGACGAGGAGGAGGAGGACGAGGAGGAAGAGTTCAGAAGGGAGAGAATGAGGGCCGCGGGGTCCAGCGTCTCCTCTCCATCTCTGTCCAGTAAGCACTCGGACTTCTCAGAGTCAGACGAAGAAGAAATAACAGTATCTTAATTTATTTTTTATTATAGAGATATAACCCATGTTTTGTTTTCATATGAGACTGTGACCAGATTTGTAAGAAGCTGCCGCCCCATAAACGTAAAAAAAAAAAAAGTTCATCAAGTTTGTCGCTTCATCAGCGCATGCGCACTGTGCAGGATCTGCTTCTGAGACACAATTTGCTGTTTTTGCACAGCTTTGTTCGATTGTACAGTATTTTGTACAACTTCGTATGGAAATTTTATGCCAAGAATAATGATGAGTTCCTTTCACCTTGAATAGAGTTGTTTATTGGAAAAAAAATGTAGCTATTTCGTTAATAATTTATATGAATTTGTTTAATAAGTATGTTGTATTATGTGCTGTATATATGTTTATTTCACACTTTGTACAAATACCAAATAAAATTGTAAACAACTGCAAGTGTGTGTGTGTGTGTTTGGCTTCAATAAAAGAACAGTGAGCACAATTCAATCATAAATAATCATTAATTTTATTGAATCACAATAACTTAAGACTAGTACAGTGATAGATTTGAATTCTCCGAGCCCTGGACAGACTGGTGATAACAAACGGCACCAGTCTGCTCTGATGTAAAGAGACTGTACACAAAATACTCCTCTTCAAGTACTGTTACAAATCGGCTAGAAAAAAGTCATCAAAATGCTGCGAGATCATCCGACTATTTACAAAAGTTATGTTACATATAATAAAAAAATGTACATAGTAAAAGAAGGCTAAACATTCATCGAGTTCGTGTGTGTGTGTGTGTAAACTGACAGACAAGGTTCAAACCCTCTGGGAGCGGGCGTTAACACACAAGACGAGAGAGTCAAAGTCTCTTTGTGCTTACAAGGAGCGTAGCAGGAGAGAGCCTCTACAAAATACACACACACACACACACACGTATGGACAAAGAACGAGCAACAAATCTGGTTCCATGCTGTACGTCTCGGCAGTGTTGAAAACCGCTCGGGGTGGTGTGTTGGTTGTTGGAGGGGGACAAACGCGCATTCAGCTTTTGGCTTTCCGTTTGGGGAGATCAGAATGAGTGTTGCATAGGTCCGCCTACACTTCCCAGAAGGCAGGCTGGGAAGTTTAAAACAAATTAAAAGTACAATATTCATTTATTTTTTTAAGCCACAGAAATGTCAAACCGTTTACACCTTTATAACCTCAGGTTAGTTTTCTGACTATGAACAAAGCAGCAGGTACACTAGTTTTCACTGAATTAGTTTGACATGTTTGTTCATCACAAATCACACAATCAAAAAAAAAAAGCAGACTGAGCGCGGTGACGGCACAGTTAAAGGATGAGGAGAGGAGGGGGGTGAGGTATAAAAATCAACACGTCGTCTTCCTAAAAGTTCCCTCACCTGCAAACAGTTCTGATTTCAAGCACCGAAACACGTCGATATATTTTCATCTTTGCTTCCTGGTGGTCCGGATATTTACACCTGCTTCACAGCACCGGGTCCCACACATGCATACAGATTTTGAAAAGCCAAAAAGTGCTGCATCTCATTCAACCCCGCGGCATTGGTGTTTTGATATGATGAGAGGTCGACGGAGTCGACTCGGAGCCCTGTTTTTTAAAGTTTTACAGCCATTTAGACAAATAAAAGAAAAAAATCAGCTAATGCACACAGTCTGTTAGAAAAAGAGTAAGGCATTTTTCTTTGTTAGAAATTCGGTCCAGCACCAAAAAAAGAAGAGATTTGTGCTACAACAGCCTGTTTTTTTTTTGGGGGGGGCGATGTGCGTGAAGATCTCGAGCCAAAACTTTGGATGTGGTAGAGGCTGTTTTTTTATTTATTTCTATGAAATGACATGACTACGCAGTAAACGTTAAGAGGATAAATCAAGCCGTGGTGAACGTTAGTGCTCGCTCCTCCTGGAAGTTAAAGCCTGTCTGTGTTCACAGTTTGTGTGTGATGAATTTAGTCAATTTCAAAAGGAGCTGCTTTCTCAGCAATGAGGCAGGATCTAACCACTGAGGAAGCAACGTCCTTGTCACCGTGTTTCCATCATGCATTCGCATACATAAACATTCTTTTTGTGTGTTTTGACTTCAAATCTAGAGTTTAGGATGTGAAAATGAATCTTCTTGATGAGTTTCCGGCTGTCTTAACATTCACTTTGGCTCGATTTATCCTCCAGCAATCACACAGGCAACTTCAGCTGCAAGAGGAGGAAGAAGAGCAGAGATCAGCTGGCTGTTCATCCATCCATCCAGCCAGCCAGCAGAAGACTGCTGATCCTCCACAGACGAGAGGGCCTTTATCACCATCTACAGGCGGCTCAGGCACACTGCAGCTGGAGCTGACGCTGCTGCGGGCTTGGTGGAGGATGGAGGACTCCCGGCTGGTGTGTTTTTAAAGTACGCAGACGGCTGGTGATGACGGTAAATGACGCCTCGGCAACAGTGACAGGCTGTGTGCTTTTTTTATTCTGTCTGTCTGAAGTAGATGTCAGGCTCCTGACCGAGGAGCCACGGGCCACAGCGGTGAAAACAAAAAAACAGTGCAGTGCAGTGGAAACTTTTCGTTGCCCGTTTTCTGAAATGTAATCTGAACTTTTTTTTAAATATTTGGGTTACCTGCACCCAAATTAAGGTGGCTGGATTTTTGTGGCATGAAGTTATATTCAAGTTCTCACAGTGAGAACAGTTCTTCTAAAAAAAAAAAAAGTTCCTCCTGAAAACTGATCGATCGTGTTGCTGCGCTTTGACGGCATCACAAGGTCGACTCCAGCGACGAGTCCAGGATGTCGTCCTGGTGGCTGTTGCTGTTGGAGTCGCTGTCGTAGCTCTGCGGGCTCGACGACGTCGCCGCCTCCTTCAAACGCATCAGCATGTTCATCTGTTGACGGGAAACAAGAGTCAGAACATAAAAATATTTGTGCATGATGACCCTGCCTAATTTTCTAAATGCTCAGTAACATAAAAACTTCTTCTTCTTCTCTATTTGTACGTTTCCTCACCAGTGGGTCTGCGTCGCTGTCGCTCTGCGGCGGCTCTTTCCTGACTCCTTCCCTCGGAGCGGAGTAGCCATCGAAGCCCACGTCCTCTGGGCGGAGCTGCAGCAGCGGGGGCCATTCAGCTGGAGTCGGGGTGGCTGACCACGGGTAAGTGTCGATCACCCAGGCGGCGGGGTCCTCCCACGCAGCCCTGCGGCCGTACAGCTACAGAGAGAGACAGAGTGTAACGATGAGACGGACTGGAAGATGCTGCAAGCTCCCCTTCTCAGAGGTTACATTCTGCTAATTACCTGCAGTCCCTCTCGTACGGCCTCCAGCATGTAGGGGATGATGGAGTAGTTCCAGAGGTCAGTGAACCAAACCCTGGATCCCTCCACGTCCATGGGACAGGACAAGAAGAGACGAGGTCCTGCAACGGCACAGAGCGCACAGGTAAGACGCCGATCTACACATTGACATTCACTGAAAGATCTGTAGGCGTGGCTGTGGCTCAGAGGTAGAGCGGGTTGTCCACTGATCAGATGATCGGTGGTTCAATCCCCGCCTCCTCCAGTCTGCATGTCGAAGCGTCCTTGGGCAAGACACTGAACCCCAAATTGCTCCCTGTAAGTCGCTTTGGAAAGACTAAATGTGAATCTTTTCTTCTCCTTCTCTTACCGATGGTGACGTCAGAGGAGCTGTGCGTCTCCAGGAAGCGGTTGAGGTGGTGCCAAACCCGCGGGATCCACTCGATGATCTTCACCAGCTCCATGTTGCGCGTCCGGCTGCCGATCTCCGTCTCGATCAGCTTCCTCCTCAGGTAGCGACCCAGGAAGCCTTTCACCGGCTCCATGTGGTTGGCACACAGCACCCACCTGATCGGAGAAAACACACACACACGTGCATGTCAAGGCTTTGTAAATCTTTTAACACGTCGAACGTCCAGCAGGATACGAGCAGCAGTTTACCTGAAGTTGTGGTGAAGCTGCAGGTTGGGGGCAGATGATGTGGCTTGGCTCATGGTGCCGATAATGTAAGGACTGGAAGAGGAAAGACGCTGATTAGCATCCTCTCTCATCAGGTCACACCAGGTTGACGTTGCACATAGTCATTTTTTGCATGATCGAGCAGATGTGTGTGTGCGTGTGAACTGACCAGTGCTGGTAGTTGCAGTTGAAGACGCCGTTGAAGATCTCTCCCAGAGAGCTGACGTGGTGCAGGTTGTCCAGAATGACCACCAGAGGGCTCTCCGCTCCCGGGACGCCGCTGCACTGCTCGGCCAAACCTGACAGGTACTGACGCAACTCCTGCAGAGAGAGAGAGAGAGAGAGATTTGAAGTCAAAGTGGACAAAACTGCAGCTTCCAGCATGTTTTTAGCCTCTTTGCGTCTGTTATTTTGTACCTTGCTGGACTTGTGGTCCACATTGAAAGTGACAACGGCGTGCGGGGTCAGAGGTCGGCCCTCCAGCAGCAGCAGGTGTCGAGACAGCTGATTGGCCAGGTAAGTCTTTCCCGTGCCGCTGGGGCCCGACAGGATGACGCGTCTGTGCTCCTTCAGCAGGGAGACGTAGCGCTGCAGCATCGGCTTCGGGATGAGAGTGTCGAACACCAGCGAGTCCACGTTCTCGCTGCTCACACCTGCACACACACACACACACGGGTCACGGTTATTTACAGCGTGTCACAAGAGGTAACTGGTCTGTGGAGGAGAGCTGAGGAGTGACTCTGGTACCTTTGAGCTGGATGTTGATGGTGTTGCTGTCTCCCACCAGGTAGCCGCAGGGCAGCAGCTCCGGCGTGTGAGCGGCGCTGGTGATGCTGGGTCGGTGGATTTCTCCAATGTTGTATCCCTCCACGCTGTCCGAGCTCAGGCCCAGCTGGCTTATCGGGTCCACGTGGGTGATGTACTCCTGCCGGACACAAAGTCTCTGCATTTAAAGGATGTTTTTGTGACGAGATACCGGCTGTATAAACAGTTATCCCTGTCTGTGTTTACCTTGAAGAGGCGTCGCACGACTCCGTCGAGGACGTCCCACTTGGTTTTACCACTCACGCCGATGCAGCCAATCAGAAAGTGACGAGGTCGGCCCTCCTGTGATGGAAAAACACGACTTTAGACACCAGAAATCTCCTTCAGACATGATACCAGAGGTTTTCACAGGTCTCACCTCTCCCCACTTGCTGTCCTCGTCCAGGCTGACCACCATCTTCACGTGTCGGCCCTCCTTCCTCATCCCTCCCTCTCCGCCGGTGTCGTCCAGCAGCATGTCTGACAGGAAGGCAGAGCAAAGTCAGACACACACACACATACACACACACTGCAGAAACAGTGAGGAAGCTCATGTCTGTCTTTACCCAGGCTGGTGGACTCGCTGGTGGTGAGGTTGAGGCTGTGCTGGGAGATGCCCGGTCCGGTTCCCTGGGCCTGGCTGTGTGCGTGAGGCGGAGGAGAGGATGAGATGGAGGCCTGGGAGCCCGTCCTGCTGCCTTGATTCTCCACCTTCAGACGGTCATTCTCCGTCTTCAGCTTCTCGATCTCCACCTGCAGACACACAAACACACACACACAAAGTTAGCTAACACCTCCAGCCCAGCTCCACCTTCAGGCCAAATGTTGCTGAAATGCAGACCTGCATGCGGTTCATGGCCTCCCGGAGCTGGTCCAGCTGGTGTGCAGAGCTGAGAGCCTCCAGGCGGATATCCGTCAGCTTCATCTCCTTCTCCCTGAGCTCGCTGCGCAGCTGCATCACCGTCTCCGCCTCGCTGTCCAAACACTCAGACAATCTGGGTGAACACACACAAGCAAGACGACGCAGTTTAGCGGCGTGAAAAGCAGAGTTTCATGCACTTTAACGTGGATGTGATGAGGTTCTACGTACAGCGAGTTGGAGTGTGTGTTCCTGAGCATGTGGCTGGAGGCTCCGGTGCCGTTGTGGGGCAGTTTGGGCGAGGACGGCAGCGACGAGTCCGTCATCTCCTCGATGTCGGAGTGAGACGAGGCCGACTTGGGAGATTTCTTCTTGCTGAACGCTTGTTTGAAGGAGCTTCGCAGCTGCAGGTAACAAAAAAAACAAAACACGAAGAGACACTGTGAGTGGACGAGGGACACACTCCCAAAAACACACAGCTGAGAGGGAGGAAGAGGAGGAGGAGGAGTGTGCCGGGGGAGAGTGGAGGAAAACAGCTGTTAAAAAGTGCAAGTGAGTCAGAGGAAGAAAAGAAAAAGGAATTATGGGTAGATCGTCTTATGACTTCAGGCCAGCTCGAAACACAGAGTGTGTGTGTGTGTGTGTGTGTGTGTTAGCTCCTGATTTAGATTTTACTCATGGCTCATTGTTTTTAGTTTTTCCAAGAAAATGTGAAAATAAATAATAAAAGGAGAAATTTCAGGAGTTTTGAGAATCTTTGGGAGACAGAATTCGTTGTTGGAGTTTGTTTTCACACTGAAAATGACATTTAAAAGATAATTTGTACAGCTGTGACTTTCTAAAATATCATAAGAACTGACTGATGCATAAGAAGTAACATCATTTAGATGTTTTTCATTCTTATTCTCTCGTTCTGAATCAAAATCTGCAAAAAACCAAAAATAATGAGCCACATTCAAACTTCATGTGTCCGATGTGATCCAACACAACAGCTCTGCCATAAATCCAGCTTTTACAAAGCTCATAATGTCACTGTCATTTAACTATTATGTTTATTATTGAGGTTTGCAGTAATGTGGATTCTGTATTTCATATATTACTTGTGGGTACACCTGGTAAAAAGTTTCCTCCATCGCAGAGACGACAGTTAAATGAATTAACGTCCTTAAAAAAATCTTGTTCAGTGTGAGAAATGGAAGAAATATGAAGCGATACGGCGCTCTTATTATTACATCACTTTAACTAGCACGGGCTCCCTGATTATTCTGTGATTTTATTATCTGGGACCTCAAACGTCACTTGACACTTTTTTTTTGCTGTTCAGATGATCTGACACATGACCTCTCTGACAGCGTCAACAAAGAGTGAAACATCATCAGCTTCATCAAAGTTGAATTTATGGCTGAGTTGTCATATTTTTTCGTGCCTAACGAAGTGACCGGTCGGTGCACTTTCAGGGCGAGGCGCGTATCAGATTTGATTTCCTCGTGTTATCCGAGCAAGAGTTTGTGTTTAAAAGGCGAAATCCACCATGAATACTCGACACTCTTACATCATCGTTTCATGACTTTGCGATTTTCAGTTCATGTTAGCTTTCTTGGGGCCGACGTCTTTGGCTTCTACTTCAGTTACGAGCTTTTTGAGACATGGCCTCCATGCTAAACACATGGAAAGCTTTATTTTGCCTTTTGTTTGGTGTTACGTGGCGACTACCGCCCTTTTTCTGACGGTGTCAAAAGTATTTTCAGGTGGATTTTTCCATTTTAAGAGCTGGCCCGACTGTCATAGGAGCAGTTTTTCTGGGAGAAGCAGTGTTGGAAAGGAGAGGAGAAGACAGGCACTAAGGTGGCAGCAGAGGAAAGGAGAGGAGAGGAGGAAAAGGACAGAGGTTAGTAACCTAGAAAAAGTGCACGGGTTAGGCCGCTTCTTTGCTTTCACACAGTGTTACCACTCTTACCTCATAGACCTGCCACATGAAGCGAAGCAAAGGAAGACAGAGAGACAAAACAGCACATGTTCATATGGGTGTGATAATGCGTCATGGAGGGACAGATTAAACACTAGAGGCCCCTACGGGACTAAAGCTGATTTCATCTGACCTCCGGGCAGCTGAAAGCTAATGCACTAACGCTAACGGGGGTCAATCATGATCCACTATACACTCTGCAGCACACACAGCCCCCATGAGCACCTGCATGCACAGGAGCCTCCTGTGGGGTCTCATCTCCACCAACTGACAGCTGGAAGCACATCCACACACACACAGGAGGGTGGTTTATTATCACATTGACCTAAAGCAGGAAGCTCTACAACGAGCTCGCAGCTAACACAAAGCACCACACCGCCGCTTCTCCTAAAATTCAGGATCAGATGCCGACAACCACAGGCGGCTAACACACAGCAGAGTTTCAGTCTACAGGGCGACACGGAGGATAAAAAGTAGCGTACGTCATCGTCTCCAACTTGTCTGCCGCTGCACAACAACGTCTTTCGACAGCAAAAAGGAAAAAAAAAGTTGTGAGTGGAAGTGTGTGAGTAAGACGTTTTGTTGCATGATCGCTAGTAAAACACTCCCAATGAGCTGACGCTAGGACTAGAAACTACTCCGCAAGCATAGATTTGGTCATTTGCAAGCCGAGAGACGACGACTGCAACCAAATGTCTCGTTTTTTTTTTTTACCTGCAAACCACCAAATCAATCATTACTTTTCTCTATGAAAATCCCAAAGTGTATTCACCTTCTCCCCAGTGAAAGATGCCTGAAGGGGAGAAACCGAAACATGTAACACAAACACACACATAAAAATGAACAGAGACAAAGACGAGAACGACAAACCGCCACGAGGCTGCCAGCTTGTGTTTTTTCGTAACTCATCACACGCTGAGATCGGCGTCTTACCCAGTTCTTCTTGTTCTTCTTCTTGTTCTTGGCATCGGCGTCCATGTTGGAGCCCACGCTGGAGTGGCTGGTCGCGCTGGTGATGCTGCTGACGCTGTCGGAGGAGTGCTGCCTCCTGATGCGAAGGTCCGGCTGCTGATTCTGATGCTGCTGCTGCTGCTGCTGCTGCTGTTGTTGACTGCTGTTACTGCCAGCTGAGGAGAGACAGGCAGGGAAATGTCAGTGTTTCTCACACATTTGTCTGCAGAAATCCAAATTTTGGAGTTTTTTTCTCTCCTGACAAGAAGAAAGAAGTGTCCAACACGACGTCTGAAGCTCACAACTACAACGACTTATCGATAAAAGATTCTTGTCACGTCAAAATGTCCGTTTATCAATAAAATCGGTGGATTGTGGGACGATTTTTGTCTACTTCAATAAAAACTCTGTTTGCAGTGTGTCCGTACCTGTCCTGTCGCCTTTAGGCGTGAGTTCGGGTGTGTTGATGACTCCGTTGATGGCAGCCTGAGCGACAGCGTTCTGCTTCTTCAGCAGCTCGATGGTCTTCCTCAGTTCATTCAGCTCAGAGTCCTGCAAAGAGACGACGACGACGACGACATGAGGATCGAACCTGCAGTGACCCCGAATGTGCAGCACTGGTTAGCGAGAGGAGCTGTTTTTACCTTCTGCTCTGCCGTCAAGGTGAGACTCTTCAGCCTGATGGTCATGTTACCCAGACTCTGTTCGAATGCAGCGACCAGGTGAGCCTGCGGGAGAAACAAACAAAGTCGTACAACCGTTAGAGAAACCGAACTAGAACGTAAAGCAGCAAAATACTGACAGCTAGATCTCCAATCAGCTGTCCAACAAAGATCTGTCCACCACACTTCAGCTAAAACACTGACATGGGTGAAGGCATAACCTCATTCTAACATCTCAAGATCTATCCATGCTGAGAGGAGTCGAGCTCATCTCAGTGGTTCCTCCACCGGCTGCTGGACGCCGTGGAAAGGTTTCAGCTGGAGGCTTCTTTCCTGTGCTAGAGAGAGCGAACTGGACATCTAATGATCAAATGAGAGGATGAAGACATCTCCACTGATGTGTGGTAACCGGCAGAGACCTTTAACTGAGAAAACGCTGCATCTGAACAAACCTGGTCTGCGAGAGCTGTCGACACGACTGCTTCAGCCTCAGAGCTAAAACCAAAACATGACATCAGCGGTGTAATCTTCATACCAGAGTGAAAACACAACCAAATCCAAATAATCATCCACAATAAGAACACCCTGTGATAAATGATTATCCTATCATCTTTAGACATGTTCCCACACTGCAAACACTCCAAGCCAAACCGTGACCTCATCTTTTACCAAAAACAGTCCTTGGAGCTAGAACCATTCATTGACGCTGAGGCCCGAGACAGTCCTGATGACACCATGAAGTCATCTTCAAAAACCGCTTCCTATGTTCTGACTCGATCTGACAGATTTCTGTCTGGACGGGAGGCTTCAGACGAGGTAGCTGCCCCGGGAGTTCAGTTTGGTGCCTCCGGTTCCCGCGGGGTCCGTATGGACTGAGCTACCGTTGCCCCAGGTGAAACAAGCAACCGATAAGCCTCTAAAAGGTTTGAAAGTTCTTTGTTTTGAGTTTGCCGCTGCTGATTTTTCTGCTTTAAACGCTCCAGATGAATGAGCGCGGTCATCCATCACCACGCTGCATCAGGCTTTACAGATACAAATGATCTGCAGATGCCTGCAGCAGTGTGTGTGTGTGTGTGAGCTGAGTAAAGTGTTGACTGACGTCTGATTCAAATCGTGACTTTTTCGAGCAGAAGACGTTCTTAGATTCTCGGCCTCGGGGGGCTTCAAGGCGTGTTGAGGTAATTCATCACCCATCTGCGCCGTGTAATCAAATATTTGAACAAAGCCCCTCCCTCAGCCTAAATCCCACCTCATGACCCCCCCCAACCACCGCCATCTCCTCTGTTGTCTGTCTGTGTTTTCCTGTCAACACTCGCACCACGCCTTTGTGCACCGAGGCGTCGTTCGCTGTAAAAAATCTGGAGTCCACATCTGGGACAGTCCCCACAGCGAGTGTGCTGAGACTTGACTCTCGCTGTAATCTAACACCTCCCTCGCCTTCCTTCCATATCTCTCGAATCCATCCACGGCTGAACCGCCAGCGTGCACCGACTGACTCAGACGGCAGATTACAACCGGAGCGTGGTGAGACTTGTGCAATACGGCGCAGGTGAAGGAGGGCAGAGAGGGATCGTGTCTGGAGACGCTTCAATAGATTTTCTGAAGGTTCTGCCAGATGTAAAATTACACCTTCCCGGAGTTAAAGAGCTGCGCGGGGACTATCTGTTCGCTGTTTGATGAATATCATGAAGTGTATTTGGGAAATGTTTGCGTGCTTGAGAGAGACGGCGGGCCAAGTTCGCCGTCTGCCTCTCTGTCTGCCTGTCTTTTGGCAAAACAACATATTTGAAGAGACTTACAACAGATAATAATTCTAGTAAAGATGGACTACTTTTAACAGTTCAACCTGTTGATTGAAAAACTATTTTCGTGATATTATTTGCAGCTTTTGGCATTTTGCAACACGAGGAAGCTCTAAGAAGGGCAGCGTTGCTCGCCACACTTTGGTTTATTATCGAATGTCTGACATTCTTCCATACTTTACCTTACTAAAACAAGATTTCTCACACATAAACTAATGAAGTTTCTATCACAGAATGGTGGGAAACTTCATGTTTTGACTCTAAACAGCGTAACGTGTCGTAAAAACAAACTGCAAGTCACTTCCGCCTGCAACCTTTCATTTATTTGGTATGTAACATATACCTCAATAATATTCTCGCCACAATAAAACACAGGAAGGAGACGGTACACGTGCCCAGATAAATACGTGTGTGTGTTTACGTGTGTGCTTGTTCTTACATTGGCACTCAGCTGTGTCGTCAGGGCAGAAACCTTTTCCTGGGAGGCGTCCAGCTCCCTGCGCAGCTTGCGGATCTGAGGACGTAAAAGGACACATCAAAAAGCGGCGAGACAAAAGCATGCATACCTGCTCCAAAACACACACACACATGCACGCATGCATCCGGACATATAATAAAAGAAAAAAAAGTGTAGCAATAAATGAGGGAGGCTCCCAGATTGAAGCTGTGATATGTTCGGGTTAAGACGTGGATGCATAAAAGAGCACATGCAGGTGTTCAGAGGGGAACAACAGCCTGTTACAGGGTCACTCACAATACAGTTACATGTGTAACTAGACACAACTGTGAAAACGCCCCCCCGTGTTCCAACAAGTCCAGCCGGTGTGCACACACACAGAAAATTAAAGAGCTTGAGAAAACACAGGATACAAGTGGCGTGGGCGGGCTGACGCTTACCTCCGACTGAGACTTCTCCTCGTTCTGCAAAAACAAACATCAGAAGAAGAAGAAGAAAATCATTAGAGGACGTGCTGACTGAATCGTGACATGCTTTGATGGAAAAAGAAGAGCGGTTCAAGCCGCCGGAGGTCACACCGCACATGTTCTGACTCCTGTTTGATTTATTAGCTCCACGGAGACGAGCTATATAAACTGTGCAGGAGATTGTCTGGTGTAATATGTCTGGAAAGCAGAGATATCCTCCTGAAGGCATTTTCACTGAGGTATCTGTGTGTGTGTGTGTGTGTGTGAGAGAGACTATTGTGTCAATAGGCTGCACACGGAACAATAGTAAGCCAGAGTGAGAGCAGGCTAAACAAACGCTCTCACGAACACAGCACACCCTGCCGTTGCCGCTGCCGTCCCATCATCAACAGTGAAACACGCAACACCCACATTTACATGTAAACAAGACACATCTGGAAATGTCTGACCGAACCTGACCTGGAGACGTTTTTAGAGCCGGTTTTGGAGTGAGCGGTCGGATGAAATTTACACGCTCAAAATTGGCTTGTTTATATCTAAAAATTTCGATGAGGCTTCATCAGAATCGTTCGAGAGAGGCTGTTATCGTGTAAAAATAAACAGATTTGAAGATTATTTTTCCAAAAAACAAAAAATCGAAGCTGGTCCGTTTATTTAATCACACAAAGCTGTGATGTTTTTGGTGCTTTTATGAGCAGAATATCTAAAAATTACAAAACGATCGTCCCAAACTTAGATTTTGGTGCATATCCAGGAGGTTTTACATTTTCCACTATGAACTTGTGCACTTCTAAATTAACAAATCTATCCCATGATAAACGCATCCAATGATATATATGTTCCAATGAAGCATGCACACTTCTAATATCACAATAAATAATAAGGGCCGTACAGTCTTCCTGGTGCTTTTATTAAATTAAAATCTTCACAAATCTTTCAGTATTTCTAAGGCCCTGTTGGAGGCCTGAACGCCGCGGTTGTGTTGTGACGGACGCACTGAAGCAGAACGGCTCATAGTAAATTATTTTTCACGCGGTTCCACCTCTCAACCACCGAGCACTAAAAACAGGTTTGGACAGCCTTAATGTGTCCGTGCATGCACTGTATAGCGTTGTGGGGTTTAAGCAGCGCGGCATGTGTTTCTGTGGCTGGTTTACAAAGTGGCATCTGTCCACACATGGTCTACACACCCAAAACAGAGCTGTCAATCTCACACACACACACACACACACACACACACACACACACAGTTCAGGCTGTCTGTCTTAGAAACGCAGACAAACACAGAGATCTCACTCTGATGCAATGTTCATATCATGTTCAATGATAGGTTTGACTTACAGCTGTAGTTAACTCCAACAGAGCAACAAAAAAGCAAAAGTTCTCCTGCACTCTAACATTCCTCCTCCTCCTCCTCCTCCTCCTCCTCCTCATCCCTACCGTTTGTTGCCAGGATGTGACGGCGCCCGTCATGGATAAAGTCGCCATCATTTTGCCTCCACTCTCTCTTCCCCACCACCTTCTGATTTCAAACCTGTGACTCTCGAAGCAGGCTCAAAGCACCGCACAGTGCCTGCCGAGTTATGATCCAATGTGTGTGAGAGTTTCTCTGCTACACCTGCCCAGGTGAGTAAACCAGCCCACAGAGGGGAGGAGGAGGAGGAGGAGGAGGAGGAGCTACGCTGTGAAGACTAGTCTCTGATTGAGCCACTGTGGAAACGTGTGGGCTGTCCAAAGTTTTTACAGCCGGGCCTTTTTCTCACAGGGTGAGTCAGGTATCAGGATGGACTAGAGGGTAAATGTGCAACAGCGTATTTTCTCGATATTTCACAAATCCAACGACAAAATGATAAAGTGGCTGCTCTTGTTTGTTGTGCAGCTCCATGAACTGAAGAAGAGGAGTTGTTGTTGTTGTTTTGCAAATATCTTCCAAAATCAGATGTTGCAGTTTCTCCCAGGGTCGACTGACATCTTCACTAAATGTGTGAAAACTGGGTGTAAGATCATTCATACTTTAAACTAGCCGGACATACCTGTATATGTATTTTAAAGGTCCAGTGTGTAAAGTATTTACAGGAATTATGTTTTCATCGTCTCAGAATGAGCGTTTTATATCTACAGTGAGAGCGGGTCCTCTTCCATGGAGTCCGACTGCTAGGTGGCACTAAATCCAACACACTGGACCTTTAATGTTGATACCGACCTGAATGTTTTTAGTCATTTCTGCCAATATTACACAGTTTAATAAAGAGAAGGGAGACGGGACACATGAAGAGAATGAGGGTACGACCTACGTGATAGCAAAAAACTAAACAAGATCGCTTCTAAACTGTATCGGTATCGAAGGAGTCGTTCACACAAAGATTAAAGAAAGAATGATGATTGAATGATGTTTTGTGTGCTTACCGTGGAGTAAATGGAAGACGTGCTGGAGACCAGAGACAGAGAGGATCCATGAACTAAAGAGAGACAAAAACAAGTAAAAGTAGGGATTAAAAAAACATCTCGACACACAAAACAGACCCCACACACTCTTCCCCATACAAACCACCCACCCTGCTCCTCCCAGTGTCCTCCACCACCCCCCCCTCCAGCCTGCCTCCTCCTGAACATAATCACAAAGATAAAACTCCTACACGTTGCAGTCAGGCTGTGGCGCAACTAATGACAGCCTGAGCATTACTCTGCTAATGACTCAGCCACTAATCACACATCAGAGGTTGGCACACAACGCGCGGCACTGTTTCCTGCCCGAGAGCAGATCGGAAAGGATCAGCAGCGTGACGTCACCAACCACACAGCGAGGTCGGGCTGATCGCAGCAGATTCACTCGTTCACCTCGCAGGGGGAACACACATCAGTTCACGGAGGACTCACTTTTAGCGGAATCTGGTCTAGACGGCGGGGAGTGCCGGGAGCCACATGAAAAGGAGAATTTAGGATTCATTGCCATCTGGTTCAGATCAAATCAATCAGTTTGTGCAAGTCATATGTGAAAAGATCTTTTAATGTGAAGTCTTTGTCTTTGCTAGACATTCCCTCGGTCCGCCTCCTCCGATGTGATGATTTTAATTCTTCATGTATGTGAGCGGAGAACAATCACTACTGTACTTTCTTTGATTTTATATGTTCCGTGTCCTCGATATCTCTGTCGTCAGTGCAGTTTACGACTGAGATGCCATTATAATCATGGTAGTATTTCACTAATTCGCACCCAGAGCAATGAGACAAAGTACCAACACAAAATAAGGATGAAACACACTGTTTAATTTAAAGCATTACTTATAGACGTAAAGAATGATCCATACTCTGTCGTCTTGGAGCAGAAAGGTGTCAGTCATCACCGGAGAAAATGGTTTCTACAGACACAATGAGAAGGTGAGCGTACATAAAGGTGAGGGCGATGGTTTGAGGGGGGGATGAAGTGACAGTATGTCACGGTGTTGCTCTCACATGGGACAAAGTGTTGGGTGGATGATGTGACTTTTGTCCTGTCAATCTAACAACGGTCGGGTAACTCGACACCTCGGCAACATACACATGTACACACAAAACCGCACATCCTCGCTCGCCTACACACCTCGATGTAACACACACACACAAAGAGGGAGAAAGTTATGTTGCAGGATTCTTGTGTGTCATCAAGTCTCTCTCACGCCTCTCACTGTGATCCCTGTAATTATCTCCTCTGCTGAAAGGGAAGGTCGACTCATGGAGCTGGGAAAGAGAGTGAGCAGATATGCTACTGGGGGGGGCGCAATAACAATCATTTTGTGTAATTGTGCATGTGCACATTAAGGTGTGTGCTACCTGTGCGTTTGTGTAATAGCCTCACAATACCGGGAAAAGCTCAACGGGTATTTGCTTAAGACTTTTAAAGTAGGTTGCACGGCAGATGATTGACAGCTGACTCCCTCTGCACGACAAAATGAACCCTGACATACACGGCTACACAAACACGCAAATCTAACACTGTAAAAAAGTAGATCAGGACTTTAAAAAGTGGTGGCCTGGGTCAGGTTTGTTGAGTATCGCTTTGACTTTCCCTGTGCTGTCCGATGACTCACACAGTTTGGTGTAGAGAGCCAATGGCATGGGCCATCGCAATCATCCAAATAACCCCACCTGGGTTTGCTCTGGCTTCTTGCCTAAAGAAGCCAGAGCGGAAGGTTAGGATAACAGTCTGGGAAGGTGTTATGTTCAAGGATATCCAACGCACAAAAGCAGGTACGTAGACGAGATGTTAGGATCTGTGGTCAGCCCAAGACGAGGCGGTTAGGGTTAGGCATGGAGCCTGAATGATTAAGATACAGCTACCGAGAAGCCCTTAGCATGAGGAATATCAAAGGTCCAAAGCAGACGTGGAAGAGATGTTAGAGTCCGGATTAAGCCAGAGACTCTGCGGTTAGGGTTAGGCATGGAGCTAAGTGGTTAGGTTTAGGGTTATCCTAATAAAGGCAAGATGCACCACTTGGTGAAGTATGGAATTATGTCATCTGGTAAAGAAAACTAGTCGGGTCGCCGGGTTTCTTAAAGGAACTCACAGCTGATTCCCCCGAGGCAGAAGTTTACAAAAGCAGAGACTTGGTGTCAGTGAGTTTGACCTTTATTTTGTATTTGTTCGCTCTCTGGATCTCGTTACACTCTCAAATGTTCATCAGTTTTACTCCAGTTACTGATTAACTACATTTCCCAGAATGCCTTTACAGAAGGCAAGATGACACAGGCTGAGACAGAAACAGTTTTCATGTTAAGACTGCATTTTACATGTAACTGAACCATTTTCAACACACCGCGTCTACCAAACTCCCAGACTTCACTTTGTTGCTCTGAATCAAAGCGCTGTGTTTCAATGGCCGCAGAGGATTGAGCCGACTCCAGCCGAGCGACCTCGCCTGAGCGGGGAGTCTGCCTGCTGGTGGGAAAAGCGCTGCTGGGTACTTTTCCCAATAAACAAGCTTATGAAAAAACAAAGCCGCACCAAAGCTGATTATGGATTTCTATGGGGATAGAGGGCTTTTCTGAGAGAGCAGTTGTAATCCGTCCTAATGTTCTCTAAACAAATGGAATAATAATTCTTTTGGCACGGGCATGCGGAATAAGGAAGGAGGAGGCTTCAGCGTTATAGAGAGATGGAGGCATGCAGGTCCTGGAAACGGATTACACCTAATTACAGATTTCACCAAACATCTGAAGAAAACATGGCGAGGACTCACGCAGAGTCACAGAATATTCCATACATTCACCTTCCTCGAAGCCGTCCCTGAAGGAGCCCGACCTGCTCATGGTGCGAGTCTTCTCGTCGAGCGACATGCACGAGTTTCTCAGTCGGTTGTCGCTGCATGGGTCAAAGGGGCGTCCTGATTGGTCAGGCTGTTGTTGCGCATGCTGGCGAGGTTGATCTGAGCCGCTGAGGTCGGACTGGATGCTGTGGAAGTGATGTATGAAATGACAGAAGTCAAGTAGGGATGTTTTTTTCTTTTATTGATATATGAATTACGTGAAATGTGGCTGTATTCAGTTTAAAATGATATAAAACTGAGAAAAGCAGCAACATCTCATATTTAAGAGGCTGAAACCTGATAATGTTTGACATTTTTAGTTGATAAATGTCTCAAATCAGTATGAGTTTATGCACTGAGTTGGTCTAAACTACCGGTTTCCAACCTAGGGGTCGCCAAAGCTTCACTGGAGCATCGTGAAGCCTTCTTAACTTCAAGGGTTGTAAGAAAATGACTATATCTCAACATACAAGCTATATTTAGTCTCTGCTAAACAGCCTCGTCCTGCATTAGAAGAGTATGCAGTTAAAACAACCAAAGAGCTGAAAGAACAATGTCCAGGGAGAAGAAAAGTAATTAAAGTAAGTATTATTCAAAATGTTTATAATACATAGAGAAAAGTGTCTAAAAAGTTCCTTAAAATATTCAGCAGATATAATCTGCTCAAAATTCTTTAAACTGCTCATTTTACACAAACATCTCGCAGTTATTATAACGTTTATTTATTATTCTGTACTGTTGTTCTTATGCACTGAAAATAATATTAAATATTTATAAAATATAGAACTACAGAAATAATAGAAAAGGGGTCTGTGAAGGTTTTGTTGGTGTGTCGGGGGCGTACCGAGCTGTCCGAAGTTGAAGCGAGTGCCGGAGGGGGAAGTGAGGCTGGAGCCGGGGGAGAACGGGGAGTTACTGGCCGAGTCCTGCAGCCCGCTGGTGGAGTGGGAGCGCAGCCAATCACGGGCCTCCTCGTGGCCTCGCAGCTGTGGGGACGGCCCGTACCTACAGGAAATCAAAGAAGAGGTTAAAGTGGAGGCGAGGCAGAAAGTTGTGCTTTCACAGGACAAGCTGATCTGGATTCAGATTTTCTTTTGACTTTTTATAATCAGTGAGGTTGGATTTCTTTTTCCCCCCCTTAAGCAGCCAGATTAGTAGCCGGGATCTAACACTGAATGAATCAGACATTACAGCGTGAACACAGATTGATTCTCAGGCGTGAGCAACAGAAACTGGTGGGGAAAAAAACGAAGCGGAAAAGAAGCCAAAGAAAATTTCACCCCCGTAAAATCAACATCTGAACGACGACAGAGTGACATGCCTCTCCACAGAAGCACAACACGACAACACATGTGCCAAATGCCAAACAAACAAAACAAAAGCAGTTTTTTAAAAAGCGTGATCACAGGCCCGCGGAGAGTGAATGAAAAGACAGAAGACAATCTGGTGAACCAGTGTGCATAAAAAGCTCAACATGTCCCAGCTGGGAAGTGGAAGTCAGTACCTGAGTCCCTTCTTAGGCAGAGTGTTTCTACCACAGTGTGGCCCGCTGTGGGAGAGAAACACTTCAGAGGAGGAAAGCAAAGGAAGCAAGGAGGCAAGGAAACATGTGGCTACATCTCTCAAAGACTAGCTAAGACTATTTTCAACCTGCAGAGATATTTATCGACACTAGTACACACTGCAAAATCTCTATCTTTCCAAGTCTTTTTTGACTTTGACTCTTTCTTTCTTAACTTGTTACAAGAGCAAAATAAACCAATACAAACACTGGAATTAACAAAAATGACAGTAGATCGTAGGAAAAGTTTCATTTCTCAGGCTGAAATTGCAACTTTAAGGTTAAAAAAAAACACTAAAACATTCTTTAAGATTGAGATTTTTGCAGTGTAAAATCAATGCTGCTGGGTAAATCTGCACATATAAACTCTACCACAAGGTGGCAGCATTGTAAACATAACAGACTTACAGAGTGGACCACTAAAACAAAAACACTGAAGCTGCCAACATCCACACAGACAACCTCACGTTTACACTCCATTCCATTCATACGGGAGCTAAAAAGGTCCTAAAAATAACCACAAACTACCACACAGAGCGACACACTTGCACACAAACTAACAAGAAACACAACGGGCTACCGCACAGAGCTCCTGTCTGTGCTCCT
The DNA here is from genome assembly GCA_036365135.1 of Miichthys miiuy. Lineage (NCBI taxonomy): Eukaryota > Metazoa > Chordata > Actinopteri > Sciaenidae > Miichthys > Miichthys miiuy. Next base: position 29,031,862 of record CM071603.1, read on the forward strand.
CTGTGATGCCCTCTGTGTGGCAGCAGGTGGTGCTTTAATAGGAGCTTCCAACAGCTGTTTTTTTTTTTTTCACCAGAAGCCTAACACTGCACACAGGTGCATTTACCTGTCCTGCTTCCGAGGTAGCGTGTTTCGGCTGAATATAGGGCTAGCGGAGGGGGAGGAGAGGGGACTGATGGAAGACAGGAAGGAAAACGCACAACAGACACAGAGAGAGAAAGTTTTTTTTAGAGGATAAAGAAAATTTCCTTCAGAACAGAAGTCAACTGCGAGATTCTTCACCAGTGAAGTTAATGAGAAAACTCAGTGAGGAGGGAGGAGGGTGATGTCATAGCCCTCAAAGCTTCGACTCCAGATGCTATTAAGTTTCCTCTGAGACATTCCTGTCACATTACACAGTCAACCTGTCAGGATGGAATCCGCTACAATGACCACAATTACTGCATAATCGACGCGAGGACGCCTTTTTTTTTTTTTTCTCTCCGCTCGATCGCAGACGGGACTGTAAACGAGAAGCGACGTCTCACCGCGACGGAGGCTTTGTGCATCATCTCCACTCTGGATCCATCAAAATAAATAAAATGTCAGAACTGGACAAGATTTACACGGTCAGCCGTGGAAGAAATATTTAGATCTTTTACTCATGTGAGAGTATCAATATCAGAAACTGGAAGAAAGACTCCAAGTGAAAGTCCTGCATTCAAAAATGTACTTTACTCCCGGGTACATTTATATTTTGTATGTATGAGAAGTAAAAGTACTCAGTATGACGCCTTTCAGAGTATTATATGATACATTTCTTGCAGCAGTGTATGCAGAAATTTACTGTTCTTGCTTGAAGCTACTTAATCTGTGAAAATTAGATTTTATAAACTCATGGCATGCTTTGCATGTAGAAACAGATTGCATATAACCACCCTCATATACCACACTGATGAAGACAAGAAGCTACACTGATGAAAAGGAGAAAGCAGTCACCCAAAAAAATTCGCCACTTTTCTGCATCCTCACCTCTCAGACATGCCGGTCTTGACGCTGCCGGCGCGGCCCAGAGCAGACAGGGTGTCCTCCCTGTGGGTCCCGTGTCCGCCGCCGCTGCCCAGGCTCATGTCGATGGACTCGCTGCTGGTGTGCATGCTGCTGACGGAGGGGTATCCCACGCTGCCCGCGCCGCCGTGCCCGCCCAGCGTGCTCTCCCTGCTCTGGGCGGAGGAGCTGCTGAAGGTGGTGCCCCACGTCAGGCTGTTGGAGGGGCCGGTGGAGGAGTAGACTGAGCCAGGACTGGAGGCCTGTGGAGGGACACGGAGGACGTCTTAAATGTGAGAATTTGCTGCTTTTCTTTTTGTTTTACATGACTGAATCTCTTTTTTGGGGTTTGCACTGTCGGCCAGACAAAACAATTTAAAGACTTTCCCTGAGCTTCAGGAAATTATGATCAATTTTCCATCATTTCACCATCGACTAAAACCATCATTAGCTGCAGATAAGAAAAGAGAGCAGACTCAACTTTTGAACCTCTGCTTACCGCTTAAAAACAATACCCCATGTGTCACTTTATGATTAAGAACTAGACTGTTCAAATCGGATGAATCATGTGAGAGAGTGACGCCGAGCTCGTGTCTGAGCATGCTCAGACCTTCCCCTCCGCTACATTATGAAGCCTACAGTTAGTCAGACGAGTACCTGCACTGCCCATCTGAACACACTCATTAACAGTTCCAGGTCCGGGGCATTAGTCAGGTGAGAACAAAATCATTGTGTCCCTGCCAAAGTCTTGATGAGCTCATAAACACCTTCACCGCGTACAGTTAATCATCTCTGAGTTCAAAGGTAGGTAATCATTTATTATCTTTCTTAAGCCCAAACTTCTGCATTGACAGTTGACCACAAACAGTAGCGTGAATCAATTAAATCATTTTTCAAGGGAGACCTGCCCGGGCGGTGCACTGAATGGCAGGACGCTTCTCGCCCTCATTCGTCGTCATTTCTGGCTACGTAGCAGAAGAGGACGGACCGCCAGCATTGTGAAAATGCTGATGATGGCACTACATGAAATGTACTTTTTTTGGCCACTTGGAGGCAGCAGAATCAAGCGACCGACATCACTTTTTGGTTGCTATCCAGCAAGAAGTCCAACATTCGCTCTCTTTTAGCTCTGTTTTTGGTCTCTACCAGCTCGCGTGTGGGAAATGTCCAACTCTTTAGCTGCTAAAAGCTTCTCTGTAGGTAGTGTACAGTGGGTTTTTAAAGCTGCCCGCTGGAGCCAAAGACAACAGTGAGGTTAGTGAGAGTTGTGGGCCAGGCGGCTAAACGATGAGCTCAAAGTCGCTCTGTGAAGCTCCATCAAGCCCGGAGGTAGGTTCATCGCTACAACCCCTTTCACGTTCTCACAGTCTTAAAGAATCACGTCAGTTATCTAATTTCTTTCTGCGGAGGACAAAGAATTTCACAACAGTCCCTCCAGCAGTTGTTGAGATATCCCAGTCTGGACTGAAGCGGCGGACCCACCGACGGGCCGACAATAGCGTGACTCGAAATAACTCAAATTCAAAAACAACAAAAAACAAAATAGTTTTCCCTCTTTTCATGGTAAGTAAAGGGTGGTGGGTAGTGGGAGAGTGTGCAGTTAAAAATAGCAGCGTGACGGATGAATAAGTGGCTGCTCCTGCGACACGGTTCTAACAATGCACAAGACTTCTTCAGACTTTAAAGGAAACAGAATTTGAAGAGTTATGCATCTAAAAACACAAAAATAAACCAAAACATCTTTCTCCATTTCTATGCTAAAGCTTTATCACATAAAACCGTCCCTAACAGCCAATAATCCTGCAGCTCGTGGATGATTTTCCACATCGAACTTGACTGTCTCCGTTATTTTTTTTATGTATTCTCGCTCACCGGCTCACTGCCCAGCGTCCCCATGCCCGTCCCGTGCACTCTGCCTCCAAACAGGGGGCTGCTGGTCTCGCTGTCCATGGCTCCCAGCCCTCCGTCGGGGGACTCCAGCACCGTGGCCACGTGGTTCATGGTGGCGTGGGGGTTGGAGATAACAGTGGAGTTCTTCATGTTTTCAGCCGTGGTGACGGGAGCCTGTTTGCTGGGCTTCCCGCCAAACAACCTGTAGTGGGGGGAGACAGAGAAAGATACAAACACTGAGTTACAGCCCGAGTCCTCATAACACTTTATTATTTCACATTGCTTCTAAACAACTCTTTGCAGGTGTTGGGGTTACTCAAGGTCGCCTTTTTAATGCATAAAAGTAAATTTAAACCTGATGCTGGTCGGCACAATCATTAAGATTCATTCTCCAGGGAGTATAAATATTAACAGCAAATTTCATGAAAATATTCATGGCTGGTCGGATAAAAGTGTCGAACGGAGGAGCGGGTTGACTGAGTTTCCGTCCTCTGGGGCCACAAAAACACCACCATCAACAGTAGAAGGCCTGCAGCCAGGAAAGGTAGAGTCAGTGCTCAGATCTGAGTCAAGACAAACACACACACACACACACACACACACACACACACACACAAAGAGAGAGAACTCTCTCCTGGTTCTCTGCTAATCCTGGGTTAGAGTTAAATGGCAGGCTGCGATGACTGGAGCCGCGGTGGGCGATAATGGCAGCTTCTTTGAAGAGTTATCACTCCCCTCACATTAATGAGGGCAGAGCGCTGAGGTACGACTCGGCTCCCATTACCCCCCTCGCACCACACCCTCCACCCTCCAACAACCCCCCGCCTGCACCGCCAAGGCTGAGGCTTGGCAGCTGATCAGCCCCAGCTCAAGGCCTGCCTTTCACAATGGCCTGATTTAACCTCACCGAGCTTGTGTGTGTGTGTGTGAAACAAGCCCACACGTGTGATCCTTACTCACCACTGTTTATCATTTACTGTGACTGCATGATTACTGTCTTTTAAAATGGTCTTCTGTGTGTGTGTGTGTGTGTGTGTGCTGTATGTGGGTAAATTCAAGCCCATACAAGAAGGCAACACTCAGTATGTCTCATCAGTTAGCCGTCACTGTGTCTGCAGGTCTACTGACAACACAAACGATGCTCTGTATGTGTGTGTGTGTGTGTGTTCACCTGCGCAGTGTGGGTGAGGAAACCTGCTGCCTTCCCGTCAGGGGAACAGTCGCCGCTCCTCCGCTCTGCATCGCGACTCCGCTCCTGAGGTTGTCGATCTCGGAGACGCCCTTCTCCCGGTCCGTCTGATTGGCCATCATTCCTGCCGTGCCGTTGGCCTTGGTGATGCTCATCGAGTTTTTCCCGTGAGACGTGACGGAGAGCACGGCGGCCTCGATGCTGCTCGTGGAGGAGCGGTTTCCGTTGCGGGCCGCCGCCCCCGAGCGGCTCGGTCTCGGCAGGCTGCGGTACTGCAGCGTGGAGCGGGCGCTCATGGGGAGGAAGCCGTCGTCATGGTGACCCAACGCCGACCCGCCGTCCTGCCCGCCTGACTTCAAGCCTCCCGCCAGAGAGCGCGCCCCAGATTTTGGCATCTTCCCCAGCGTTGCTGAGCCACTCGTGATGGTGGCACCGCTGGCCGTAACCATGGTCACCATCCCAGGGCCCTGCTTCTTGAAGCCGAAGGTGCTGGTAGGGGTGCGCGAGGTGAGCGTATGCGTTTGGGAGTGGGGGTCTGAAACGGTGTGCGTGAGGGCGTTTGTGGTCGCCGTGCGGCTGGTGGAGATCGACTGCTTCTTCGCCTCGTCGCCGCTGCTGCGCCCTGCGTCTGAGGGCGAGCGGTGAAGGCCGTTGGCGCGAGGTGAGAGACGACCCTTTTCTGACACCTTGACATCATCTGTTTTACCTGCAGGACACAGGCCGAGGCATGAGAGACGTGTGCGGCTGCTAAGTACTTTTAAAATGAAGTATTTTTATAGATTTAGTTACCTGAACTGTGGGTCTTGAGCCCGACGGAGCCCGTGGAGCCAGTGCTACTGGTGCTTTTAGTCCGGGGGGACGTCACCCCAACCTGAGCAGTCATGCCTCTCCTCCATGACCCCGTGTGGGACACAGAGGTGGTCTTCCTCCCCGAGCCGCCCTTGTCGGACTCATCAGACATGTCGGAGGGGTTCCGGCGGCTCCACTTGGAGCTCGGCTCCATCCTGACCCCGCTGTCTGACCCACCGTCTGGCCTCTTCACCTCGTCTCCTGACCAGGCCTGGTGCACCGCTGTGGAGGCCGAATGCTTCTCTGCATCCGTCACAGGCTGGGAACGAACACACACACACACACACAGAGTATGTCAGTTTTATTACTGCTGAAGAAAGCGTCTTTTATGAGACGTTGCCAAGTGGCTCTAAAAAGCACTTCATTTTATGACCACAGCAATCATGCTGTGTAATCCTCAGCAGCATCACCTGCGCAGGAGTGTGCTGCACTTTAGCTGAAGTTTTTATTGTTTTAAAGCAACATTGTGTAACATTGCTACCATAAACTAACAGAGTTTAACTCCTGTTGATCCACACTGACCTGTGATCAGGTGAACGGTGTCTCTGTCATTCGTACGTCTGTTCTCACACTATGTAACTTTGGGCTCCGGGTCGGGAGAAGTACGTAACGCTTTACGGCACTAAGTCACACACCACCAACTATTTCACTGATTTTGGTGAAACTGGATCATATTTTATGGAGAAAATGTTTTCTGGTTTTCTGCCTGGACAGTGAAGTAAACTGCTGCCAACTGTAGCTGCTGTTAGCTAATGTTAGCTCAGTTCAGAGCACTGAGGGAATGTTAGCATTTGTACCACAGGACCACCAGGAAAAGGAGGTTTTCAGGCCTAGGGCACCCGGGAACGGAGCTGGTGTCGTGCCAGAACAGGAGCTGGGCAAGCAGGCAATGTAACCGGCCTCAGTAGCCTCTACGGACATAATGGCAGAGGCAAAAAGACTGAAGAGGACGTAGACAGAGGAAGCTAAGACTGACTTTTAGTCGTTCTTGTGTCTCGCTTGATGTTTGGCTGTTAGCAAAGTTGTCGACTAGTTATTAGAACAAATACACGTGTACAGCTGTCCATATTTAACACAGTGGGATTACACTCTGAATCTGGAGGCACCAAATCACAAAAACACCAATTTCTATGCAAAGTTGCATTAAATTTAAGTACGACAAGTTCACCGTAACCTTTATTTCACTGCTGTTTAAAGGATGATGGATGCTTTTAATTCTGCAGCTGCTCTGCACAGTATTAGAAAAGCCGATGTGTGTTATCACCAGAGGACAGATGAGGCGGACTTAATCAACCTGCGCTGTGTCAGGCCGCCGTACCGAGAAAAAAGCCTCCTTTGTTTTGACCTCCACATCAGCCACAATGCGATGGGCGTGATGCACACGTGAGTCAGCTGACAATATTATCGTCTCACCGATCACTTTCCTGGACCCGCAGTGGCTCTTAATCAGTGTTTAATGGTCTGAGGCCAGTGTCAACATCGGCTTTAGCTTTGTGTGAGTTCACAGCTGTGCCACTCAGACTCGGTCTCACATTCTTCTCTGAATGCAGAGGAATGCTGGGACACACTGGCTTTAGGGAAAGGAGGCCAAGCGGGAGAATAATGTTTGCATCAGTTTATGCCAAGTTTACATTTCACCCAAACATTTCAGAACAGCCATATGAAGTCAGGCTACTTAACATTTGTAACATTTATAGTTGATTCACAGAGTAAAATAACACTAACTGTTGCCGCTTTCAAATGCAACTCGTGGTCATATTTCTGACATGGGAAGTATACGTTACATCGCTGTGCGTCGTGACAACACCGTTGCTAGGTGACTAACAACAAAAAATAGATGTTTTTTGCAGAAAACTTGCCAACATCATGCAATATCTCCTCTCCTGAACACGATAACGAGCGCCCCACGAACACACGTGCCCTGAATAAATCCACTGATGCCTGTCGGGCAACATGTTTGAGTGATTATTTGCTGGAGGACACGTCGGGCTGTTCGCTCATAACCGAGAGCAGACTGTGACGTGCTGATAGCAAATATTCAACTTGGCACAATAAATCACAAAATAGTAATAAAACAAAAAGCGTCATCCTGTTTAGCCTCTTCTAAATATATATGGAGTAACAACCCCCCTGAAGCTGTCATGACTGTTTGCAGATGGAGGAGAGAAAAACCTGGACAACTGACTCAACTACAGTTTTAGAGTCGAAATACTTTCCAATCTTTCAAATTTTATCTATTTTAAGTCATTTCAGAGACGAAACAATGATATTAAAAGGACTAAAACTTTGGTGTTCATGCTTCCCCAATAGAAAATGGAGATTTCACTTGGAACCAGATCCAAAATGGAACTGGCCATCCAAACCCGTGGCACAGGTTGATCATAAAACAATAAAATAAACTTAAATATGCACATCTGCGTGACGTCTTACCTGCGTGCTGAGGGCCTTGCGCTGCGCGGCGGGCGTGTTGGCGTAGGACGAGATGGACGAGCTGGTGTTGATGTCATCTGTGTCGATGTTGTCGCTGATGCCGCTGCTCACGGAGCTGCTGTCATCCCAGCTGAAACACACACACACACACACACAGAAAGCAGAGGACAGAGAGACTTTAATACTCTTCGAACAATAAATCTTGCAGAGCGGAGTGGATGAGGGGGATTCCACTCGGCTCTTTGAAGGGAGAGACACTAAATTCACTGAGCAGAGCCTCGAGACGAACACAACGCGGCTCTGAATAAGTCAGATTAATATATTTGTCTCTAATAATATAATCTGTACACTTCGTTTTACAAGGAAGGAAGTATGAAGTTCAGTGTGTGTTGTGCTACTTCTATGAAAAGAATCAAATCTATGAAATGAAGGGAAATAAAAAAGATTTATCAAAAGCTGGATCCGGCGTCTCCGACTGCCTGGTGATTCTCCTTCTTTATTCTCCGTCTGAACTGGCTTCAACTCGGGTACGCACACACACACTTGCACGCAAACAGGCTGAATGGGGTTGTCTATCATACGAACAAAGGCTTGTCGGAGGGGTGACATCATGGTGTGTTTGTGTGTGTGTGTGTGTGTGTGTCTTGGAGCTGCTCAAACAGACCCATCTGAACAGGCCGGGACTTAATGCAGGATATTTGTGTGTGTGTGTGTGTGTGTCCTCTGGGAGTCTGTGGGGGGGGACAGGAAGCTCAGCCAGTTGGCAAACATCGCTCTGAAAAGACCAGAGGGAGGCTGATGGTGACGGCCAGTGCACCAGAGGGGACACACACACACACACACACACACACAGAGCTGGTGTTGTCAAGCTATCCGTCAGTTCACTTCAGACTAATGATACATAAAAACCTGTCATGAAAGTCTGAGCACACACACACACACACACACACACACTGTCTGCACAGTGTCACACCTTCACCACTTCTCTTCCTTTCTCATCAAATGAACCAACTCTGCAGTCACACGTCATTTCCATTCATTCATAAACGAAGCTGTTGATTATGTTTTGACGATAAACTGATGTATAAAATGTCGACCGAGTCCGAGATGACGTCTTCAGATTGTTGGAGACAGAAACAAAAGACTCACATTTGAGCAGCTGACAGTTTTTGCTTCATCAGCGATTGACTGAAACAAACTAATTCATCCAAACTACATCCTGTGCACATTGCAAATGTTCTTTGTACTTCATATCGTGAACTTTGCACATATTTTGTCTCTTTCACTGAAATAACTTTTGAACAAACTCTTTTTATTGTCTTTATAATATCTGCATTCATGCTTCTTGACTTGCAGAACTTGAATCCTTTTTCATGTTTTCCTCGTACTGTGTTTGTTGTTGTCATGCACCAATTCAACGAGGCAAATTCGTTGTGCGTCGAAACCAGCTTTGCAATCCTGATACTGATCAACAACAACATGTCTGCATGTTTTTTTTTAACTTTGGTGGCGACACGAGTAGCTAAGCAGACACTTTGCCTGATTAATATGCAGTTTCCTAAAGACGAGGAACAAACTGAGTCTTCAACACCAGCGCTGACCCTTGGTCGAGGCTTGCTGATACAGAAACACACCTTCAAAAAAAGACACCAGCTGTCACTCAGCGCTCATCTGTTGACGAGCAAGACAACAAATCAATACAGCGAGCGCTGCTCGGTAGCCAACTTGGAAGTCCGGACTGTTTCCCACCACCGACATGAACACAACATCATAATTACGGCTTAAATAAACTAAACAAAAACAAAAGAGCGTTCAATGGCTCCGATCCCAGATTCAGATTACCGCCACCAGAATCTAATCAGCTGCTGCTGAGATTTAAAAAGCCAAAAATACATCTGCAGCTTTTTGAGCTGAACCTTGCAAACAACCTGACAGACAGACAGAGAGAGAGAGAGACGGAGAGGGAAGGGAAGTTAACTTCCTTCTGGATTCAGCGGCAGAATAAATCAGGCGGCGGCGGCGGCAGCAGCAGCGCGGAGAGACACAGTTTCAGAGTTGAAAGCATCCGTGGAGCTGACGAGCTGAGGGGTGCTGAGAGATTTAGAGTGACCGCAACCGTCTTAACTTGTCCATACAGCCACAGGGGAAAGTCCCACCCCCCCTTCACCTCGCAAACACACACACACACACACACACACACACACACACAGAAATAAAACAAACATATGTGGAAACACACATATACAAACCCACAAAGATCTCAACACTTCCTGAACTTGCACTAAACCAAAGTGATCATTACAAGGAGGACAAAAGTTCACTGACACACTTGTGCACACACACACACACTCACACACGCATATGCATCTACCTGGTCAGGGTGCCTGTGTTGCCGTGGGAACCGGAGCGCTGCGGGAAAATGCCGAGCTGTACAGAGAGCTTCATGACTTCATGCCGCTGAGAGAGTTCACACAGACAAATATCTCTCCCACTCCCTCTCTGTCTGCCTCCCTCTCTCTCTCTCTCTCTCTGAGAGCTTTCCCAGTGTCTCTCGCCCTCTCTCTCGCCCTGGCAGTGTTCCTAGATCGAGCTCCTTTGTCGCTCGTTGCACTGATGCTTCATCCCTCGGGCGTTGTTCGTCTCTCTCTGGTCTAACTGAGAGAGAAACTGTGTTGTGGGGGGGTTAGAGAGAAGAGGGAAGGACCTGCCCTGCTGCTGGTAACATGAGCCTCCCCCCGGGACTGTTAACCACTTCACTGCTGCAGCCACACCACTAATAGAAGCACACTAAGACACACACAAACACACCCCGAGCCCTAAATAAGCCACTTCAGCCTGAGCAAGAATCAAACGGCACAACGCAAGTGGAAGCCACATGATCACAGACGAACTCTCTGAAACTGAAGGACAATCCTCACCCTCCGCTTTGCTGCTTTCCTGTGTGTTTCCCAGCTATGCTTTATGTGTGTGTGTGTGTGTCTGTGTGTACAGAGTCTGCAATTTCCCAGACAGATCCACCCTGACTAGCTGACAAGCCAGTGCTAATTAGAGATCAGGCCAAGCGGCGTGGCCCAGCCCACAGCCTCCTGCTGGCAAAGCAACCCGCCAGTTAACAACCGCCGAGCCCTCCACGGCCAATCACAGGGAGACGGAGGCCTTAACTGTGGGCTGCCCCCGGGAGGAAGTGATGCCAAACGCAGGCTGACAAGGCCGACAACTAATGGATCATCACAATGAGGGGAAGACTCTTCCTCTTAAAAGGGTCAAATCATCTCTTTCAGGTGAGTTGCAATGAAAATAAAATTGGATTTTGGGTGAACTCAGCCTTTAAAATCAGCTGCAGTGTGCACTTCAAACCTTGCGGGTAAGCTTCTTATTCACCAGGATGACATAACACTTCATTCGGTCCGTCTCTAAAGAGGCTAAAAGGCCTGTAAACCAGTCAGAGAAGCGAAGAAGTGACCAAAAATGAAGACATTCCACAGGAGGAGGAGGAGGAGGAGAGGAACCTCGTCTCTCGCCGGGTCCCTTTAGAAAGCTTTCCCAAAGGGGTCAAAGTTCAGAGGCCAAACCTCCAAAAGCTTCCTTAAAGAGAAGGGAGGGGGGGGAAAGGCAAGGGGACCAATGAAAAAAAAGAATCTGCCTTGTGGGTCGGCCAATAGGAGTGTCTGGAAGTGTCCTGAGAAAAAGGCCGTGGTTGTGTTTGTTTAACTTTTCTTGTGCGCGTCCCTCGGGACTGCGGTCCGTCGGTTGATGGGTTGGTTGGCCCTTGCGGTACTGTAACCCCCTCCTCCGTGAAAAACCCGGTCCGACTCTGGCACATGCACACAGGATCTGCGCCGCAGATATATACACACAGACATGCGGCCACAACAGAGCCGTGAAGCAGAAGTAAGGGGATTTCCTGTGTTTGAGGGGCGACTACTGGTCCTCACGATGCAGCTGGATCATATAACCTCCAAAAGATCTCTGTCTCTGTCTGTCTCTGTCCACACAGACTGACTGACTGACAGACAGGCAGGCAGACAGACAGATCGGAGGAGGAAGAGGGCAGGATTTTGACAGACTGTATCTTTGACTTCTAGCCCTCGGGGTTAGGAGACATCACGGATGAGCTGACAGTTGAGGACAGAGGACTTATCAAACGGACTTATCATCGCCATCGGACATGTAAATCATGTTTATGACTACCCTGAAATCTGATTTGCATAATGCTGGAACATGAAAAACAAGTTTCTCTCACAGGTCATAATACAATGTGATTCTTTATCGATGTTCAGTGGAATCGGTTTGACGCCTCGCTTTGAGGAATATAAACACGTTTCTTTATTTTCAAGAGGCCAAACTTCTATTCAAATGTTGCCCCTGCACGAGAACCAAATAAATCAAGAACTATCTGATGTAAACAAAACTGGGAATCTGAGCAGACGCGCCACTTTTTCATCCTCGTTTTGGTCGCGACCAACAAAGTCCTGATGTTCGGTATCCACGCCAAGTGATGATGGACTCATACTGTGTTACAATTTCACAGAATTGTGTTGTCAAAATAAATTACTGCGAGCGACTTTGTAGAACATATTTTGTGATACTGATTTCAACCATAATCATACACCAGCTTCATCTTTCCCCACGCTAGCTGTTTGTCACTGTCAACCAACGTCATAAACTGCCTGTTTTTTTTTTTTAATTTTCTCGTGTTTATCTGAATGTGACACTTTTGCTTTCTCATCACAACACGCCCTACGTCCAAGCGCTCGCTTCCTGTCTGCGACATCACCGTTTAAACGTAGAAGACAGAGTTTCGAATACAAAAAACTGTTTTAAGAACGCTACGTGTTCAAACAGGCATCGAATTTTTATGTAAATTATGTTATTGGGAATCTTTAGGCGATATATGACCAAACTGAAATGATGTTTCCCGTGAGTGCTGCCAGTTTTGCCGTATTACAGAGAAACATTTCTCACAGCAGCAGCTGCTCTTTCGCCTCCGGGTTCAGAAACATGTATATCAGTGTTTAAACGTGTTTTAATCCAGGCGAGCTCCCGGCTAAGAAGATGTGAAGTGTGCCTTTATTACCTGGATGTCATCAGAAAAAAAAAAAAAAGGGAATATCTACACTTAAGACGCAGTGTTGTGGATTCTAAATGATTGCAGCCACCTTATTTTCGAACGGGCCACGTGAAGGGGGCCGCTGGGACAGGACCCGGCACATTCCAGGCCGGAGAGCCAGGAGCTGTGTGGTACGAAAATGACACAGCTGTCCCTGCACTGACGAGAAATGACAGGACTGAGCCGGACAACACACTCAGGAATGTCTCTCTCTCTCTCTTTCCTGTGTCTGCTCCCATTGTCCCATTCGCTATCTGCGCTCAGAGAATTTATCAAAGCATTTAGATCCCCGTGGCTGCCTCTCTTTCACACAGATTTCCCTTTTGACTCGTCTCTCTCTCTCTCTCTCTCTCTCTCTCGCTCTCTGTTTGATGTGTAAACACACACTCCCCTTAGACTGGACCGACTGACCCGGATCCATGATGAAAACACACTGAAAAAACTCTTGCAAAACAAAAAAAAAATTTAAAAGCCCACTGGGACAAACGTGGAATTTCTCACGCATGTGTGGATGCACTACTTAAACACACACTGCATACAAACCGACCTATTGTCGCCTCGATGCTAGAAACACAAGGTCGTAACTCCTGCCTCTACACCTGGTCTGCAAAAAAAAGGGGTCATGGGATCCCGAGGGGAGGGGGGGGGCAAATAATAAAACAGTCTGTGCCTGAAAGATAAAGACACACTTTGGCCAGAATCTGTCCTTTTATGCTCATCTGGTTTAAAACCTTTAAAAGTGTCTCCAGGTGACAGATGATGATCAACTATGAGGAAATAAAACTTAACTTCGAGCCACCTGTTTTTCCACAGATGCTCTCGGTCACATCGCCGTCTGAACTCAATATTTAGTCACACAGCGCGAAGATGTGCCTAAAATAAAGGTTTATGTTTATGTAAAAGAAGCAGCAAAACTCTTCTATATCATAACACTGCATAAAATACACTGATAGTCAATCATTAACAGAAACTCTGGGTTGGTTACTGACAGTCTGAGCTCAATATTTGACCCCAAACACTGCTCAAACCCACCAAACTTTAATTTAAACTCTTGCAGAGATCCTAAAGTTTCCAAAAATACCAAATATGTCAGGCTGAGATTCAGTGTAAATGCTAAATGGCATTTCTGCAGCTCATTCGCCCATTTAAAGATGCCCTCACACACAGATATAGCTTCAACAACAAGCTGGAATAACCTGATGCATGATATTTCTATGATAACGTCAGACAGCGTGGAGTAAGAGGAGTTTTCCAACCTTAAAGCTCTTAAATAAAATGAAAAAAAACTGCGACTTAAAGGGTTAAAATCAGACATTTTCCCATGTGAATGATACCATTTGAGGCCCGTGGGGCTAAATCTTACCAATATGTGGGTCTGCAGCCTGTTACAATTCAAGAGTCCATGACATGAAACCTCTCGCATGCGAGACTTTTGTCCCCCCCCCCGAGCTTTTCCTGCAGCTCGCACGGCGAAACATGAATGATCAACTTTATCCAGTTACTTTAAAGCTGCAACCTGCACGAACCTGCTGACTCCCTGATCTCACAGGAAAATATCACTCAGGGTGGAGGGGAGGTATGGAGGATTAAAACTTACCCTGCTCCACAAACCACTCAGAGTAGATGAATTAAAGTCCAACATGCTCTGCTGCTGCTGCTTTGCTCTACTTTCTCTATTTCCTCCTGGTGGCCTTGTTCAGACTCCAAACTGGACCAGAGACACGGGACAGAGCCTATGACCTCTGTGTTTTCCTTCAAAAAAAAAAACCAGCTGGCTCGGTTCACTTGGCGGAGGCTCGTATACTTTGCAGTTAAGACGTCCTGGTTTTGAATCCGGCCTGAAAGCTTTGACGGATATCAAGATTTTTTCTCTCTGCGGGTCATTTCTACATCTCACTGCTTTGAGCAAATAAAGCAAAGACACAAAAACTGAAGAATGCAAACAGGCTTAAACAAATAATACGACTAATATGAATGGTGAGTGCAAAGATCAAGAGAGCGCCGTGGATGGTGCAGCTTCATTGTTTGACTTAAAAAAAAAGAGAGAGAGAATGTGTGGGAGAAAAACCCTCAGTTACCTGAGTGAGAGCCCCACCCTCTTTAGAGAGAGAGTGTGTGTGTGTGTGTGTGTTTCCTAGGGCGAGGCAGGTGTGCTTGTTAAAAGCCCACAGGGAGGAAAGATGGTCTGCTGATACAGTATCCATGGCAACTGAAACATCCTTCCTTTATCTCAGGAGTCTGTCTCTGTTGGTTCGTCCACATCGATTATTTCTTCTTCTTCTCTCTCCGTGCAAATCAAGACGATTAATTCTAATTAATTCCTCCCACATGCATGTGGGGAGCAAATTTATTCTATATGAGGACACACTAGGAAAATATGGAACAAAAACCTGACAGTGCAGTCGGACTATTCCAATATTTTCCAATGCAAATCATTCTATTTCAAAGATTCCTGATGCCTTCCTCCATTTTGAGTTTTCTGACTAGACACACTTGATGAAAACGTTTGTGGATACTTGATGCCAGTATGCCCTAACCCTGCGAGGCAGCCGGACTCGCCAGATCACGAAATCATGAGATCTTGCAAGAATCAGGCTGCAGTGTAAGACCAATCAGCTGACAACTACGGCATGAGCTACGGCCATGATTTAACACCAGGTGTACGCGATGATGTGCGAGGAGTGTCTGTTTGCTCGAAAACAACAATGTCGGCCGCTGAAAAGGTTAGAACAGAAGCTGCCAGCATCAGTTGTGACAGAACTTGATAGTACTTATCCACTGAAGGAAGACCAAAGAACGACACCGAAGACTCTCGTGGATGTAAAACATGTTTTCGCTCTTCTTCGGTGAGAGTTTGTGGCCTGACTGTGAGGGATGGTTCATCTGATCACCCGGCCTGGTCAGGTTAGATAGGACCTGCCCTTTACGCTAACTGAAAAATGATTTCGTATTTGCATTTAAAAACATGTTCAAATATCTCACAGCAATGAGAATTCCACACGCAAATAAGACTAAAATGTTTGCAGTGTAGGTGGAGGAGTGTTGTGCAGCAGCAGCAGCTGGGGTGTGTGGGTGGGGTGTGTGTGTGTGGGAGCATCATTAACTTGGGAACATATTTGACCTCACATCTCGAATCAAATAGCTACAGACTGCAGGTCAGACTGTCTCAGACTGCTCCGGTGTGCCTCACAACGCCTCTCTGGACTGGCTTCATTACACACACACACACACACACTTTGAGCATGAACTTGGCTTGGAGGCATTTATAGCATTTAATATTCTAGCCGAGTCTAAGGCTGTGCGAGAGTCTGGATATCTTGTGGAATAGTATTGGGTTGCATAAAGTGTGCGGTGAGTCTAAATGATTGCAGGAGATAAGGGCAGAGCAGACAATGGATAGGTGCGGCTGTATCTCAGACCGAATGTTTAACACATTCTCCTCTCAGTCAATGTTGTTCTTTCCTTTTTTTTCCCAAATCTGGACGTAGATTGCATCAGCCTGCTATGACTTAAAGACGTCAGCAGCTCCAGTAAGAGCTCATTTTAAGCTACTTTCCTTGTCAACCTGTGAATGCATGTGATTTTCTGATGCTCATCTGGGGCTGATCCCACATGCCAGCATGTAGGAAACATTTAGTTTAATGGCGTTGGGCTATCGGTGTCTGTTATCAAGTGTTTGGCTGTAAGACAAGTTCAACAAAGCTATCATGCAACAAAGTAAACGGACTTCTACTTCTACAGGCACAACACTGTTCCAGATCCCCCTCATACAGTTAAATCCCGGTGTGACTGCAACATTACTACCAAGTACAAGCAGCTACTATAACGTTCGTGAGCTCTAGAAAACCTCATTAAAGTCTGTGTAAAGGCAATTCTGAGATTTCTTTCAAAACACATTAAATATGTTGGAAAATAGTTGTGAAAAGACTTTGAATGATATATGACTGAGATGTGGAGTTAGAGGTTCAAACAGTTTTTCACCAGTTTTCAGTCTCAGGATTTTGTGGGCGGTCCTTAAAGGGTGGCTCGATGACACGCTAAGGCCACCCTGAGCTCGACCACTCACGTGAGTGGGCGTGGCTTCAGCGTCTTCAGAGGACACGCCCCCACAGTCCTGGAGCTGAGAGTTCATTTTTAACTCATTTTGACACCTGATTTCATAAACTTGTCGATATTTTTGATCATTCAAATTTGGCTGGGTGGTTAATAACACTTTCTTCTTTGGTCTGACAAACTCAGAACACACATTTATTCTGACTTTACACAGACTTTAAACAGTTTTTTGAGCACTGAAATATTGTTAATAAAGTTTGACAGTGTGATTTTTATTCTTTTATTCCCAAATTATGTAGTCTGATTCTTGGTGCTGTCCTGTGAAAATGTTCATACTTTCATCTCAGTGTTTCCAATACTTAAAGATTTAAGACTTAAAGGTTTTGTTGCTTTGCAACAGAATTTACAAGCAAGAAAACGAAAGCTTTTATTTGTATCCTCTCTCTGATAATCTGCTGCAAGAAGACAAGCAGACTTCACAAAATAACGTATTCCTATTCAAAAGTTCTCGAGTCTCGTAATGGAAAATGATTGTGAAATATCATACGAACTCCAACAACCACAGATGGTTTAGGTGTGTTCATCATTTTGCTCTGGTGCCACGAATTCTGGTAACCCAGCACTGACTCACCCTCGCTCCCGTCTGCCATCATCAAGCAAACACTCCCGGGTGTTTCATAGATTGGATAGACTCACACACTGCAGGGAGAAGTCCTGAAACAGCAGCTGTGATCAGCACTGACAGTTTAATACAGGGTGGGACCGACCAACAAGGACAAATGTTGGGTGGTTTAGGGGGTAAAAGTGCAGATGAAGCCGTGTTATGTGATTATCATACAAATAGGCTCCTGGATCTACGGGGAACAAGACGGCTGGCTCATAACACGACAGGAACAGAGCGAGGGGAGGAGACCCATCCAGTGATTATTATTACAGAGAGAGCCTTGAGGCAAACCACAACACTCACTTTGCTGAACCAATGGAGCAGGTGGAGGCGGGGTCACGGAGGACAGACGGAGAGACAGACAGGTAAGTAAAGGGGGGGGGGGGTGAGACAGGTAGAGCGCCAGGTGTTGTTGGCCTCTTCCTCTACCTGAGGCCAACAGGGAACGCGCTCATGTTCAGACAAGTGAGACGACATATTGGGGCTTGGGGCACGTGTGCGTTACATGAAGTGTGTGTATGACAAGCTCTGAACAACAAAGTGGTGTTTGCAGGTGGGATTAAAAGCCTCCTGAGATGAAGTGGAAATCTCAGCAGACAATGAACCGTCATCAAAGATCACTTGAAGTTTTATCAGCAACATCGTGACTCTACGTGATGAGGGCAGACTAAATCATTCGAATCTGAATGTATCATATTCAGGAAAACATGTCAGGTTAGCCTTCACACCAGATCACACCACATCATGTCATCAAACACAGAGTTACTAACGTCTAGCAAGTAAAGTGAGTAAATCCAAATCTTGCGTCTATGACTACTCCACAAGAGGCTGTGTGGGGAAGTTGGGAGATAGATCCATGAGTTGAAATGAACTTTGTACGCGGCGTCAACACATCATCTGAACAAACACCACCGTATGCCGGCTTAGCACCGCAAACGCGAGGCGCGGCGAGTTTATTCTGGTTTATTTGTACAGTAGCTTTGAAACACAAGAGGCCATTCAAAGTGCTTCACAAAAGCCGTTCAAGCTACGATTAAAAGATAATGAAGAGGACAATTAAAGAGTCTTAGAGTGAGTGACAGCTGTCTGAGTGTTCAAACGGGCACCTGCAGATGGAAAGTGGATGCGTCAGTGGAACAAGAGTGTCCTGCTGTCCAAGCATCACATGATGCCAGCAGAGCAGCAGATGCAAAGGTTGCATATTCAGCAGGCCAGGGCTCGTTTCCGACCTGTGGCCATCAGCTGTCACTTTACAATAAAGGTTCAAAAAGACCCAAAAATAGTGTAAAAAAACAAATACTGCTTCTTCTTTCCTTAATTTGTTGCACTCACAGCGTGGGTACAGGTGATTTGGACTCTTTGGAGCTCCGTCCTGTGCTCTCATGTTGATTTAAACCCTCTCGTGTCGAGGTGCTTATAGGCGCTCTCGATAACGATGCAAATTGGCCTTGGCTTGACATGACACGCCTTTGTAATGTGATGATATTCTTCAGGAAGCGGTCACATGATTTGGTTATTTCATATCGACTACTTTTATTAATAAAAAAAGACTTTCTGTTTTCTGTCTTTATCTCACATTTTCATTCTCCTGAAGGACAATGAATCCTGATCTCCAGATGTCTCAAACATTCGTAGGATCCTTTATCACCCTGCAAACTGCTTCACAAAGATTTATACACTTCTTCATCTGTCGTCGGCCTCAAACTGAGCGGTTTACGCGGTGTTCTCCTCTCTTCTTTTGGGGTCATGTTCCAGTTTGGAGAAGAGGAATTATACCTTCAGCTCCTCGGCGAGAAGGGAGGGAAGCAGGAGGAGGAGGAGGGGTGTTCTAACACTTAGAGCTACGGTGGCTTCACACCACAAAGACCTCTCCTTTGTCTGCTCGAACAAAGAGAATTTAAATCAGAAAACAGACCATTATAGATCGCTTCCTCTTTCCCCCCCCCTGCCACCACCGCAGAGATAAATGACAGGGATAAGCATGCTAACGCACTCGCACACAAACGAGTTTCCAGTCTCTATTGTCTCTGCCTGTTTACTCTCCTCGCAGGTCCTGCAGCCCCATGACTCAGTGTTGTCGTCTGTTTGGCGTGTTGGCGTCCATGCGATGTTTTAAATACACTTCTTGACAGCTGGTTGAGCCGGTTTTCGCGCTTCCGAGAGGGGCTGAACTCAGCTGATGGGATGATGTGCACTGTTATTATCCGAACAAGCCGTTGGACGCTGTGTTTTCTAACTGCATCCCTCACCAGTGCAGGTTTGGTTTGATCTGGGAGGATTTCAGCGTGAAAGCTTAACAGGTTTTTTTGGGGTCCTAACTGTGGAACCACGACCCTTTGAAGCTCGTGACCTCCTCGGCCAGGGGTCACGAGGTTTGCCACGCTGAAACCGAACACCTTTTTCCACAACCCCCCTCCACCCTCCACCACAAACCAGAGGCATTTAAAATATAACAGGTTAAAGACGCGTCACACGCCCCGTGAGCAAATACAGATCGCATGCACCTCGGAGATGAGAACACACGCGCGCGACACGCAACAAGATGTCAGAAACACATGCAGAGAAAAGGTGCTCACCCTCCTCCACCTGCCTCAAACTGCCCCATTAACCCCTCCTGTCATGTATTAAATTAGCTTCATCTTTTACAAGAGAGAAACCAGTCACCCTTCTTCACCCCTGCAGCTCCACCACCCCCCGTTTGTTATGCTAATGCATTTTTATCTGCCGCTTCCCTCATCTCTGTCCTAATTAATCCCAAACTAAAAGCAAAGTAAGCACATTTATCAGACATTCCTTCAGGGGAGGGGAGTCACCTCATCGTCTCTCTTCTACCTTCCGCGTCTCTGTAATCTCATGAAAGCAGCGATGAAGCTGTGTGAGGTTTCTGGAGAAATGAAACATCTGCCCGCTCGGCCAATTAAACCTCACAGAGAAACATGAAAGCAGAAAAAAATCAAACGGAGAAAAAAAAAAAAGAGAGAGAGAAGAGAAATCCCCCAAACTTTTATCGTTTAATTGCTTTCGAGTTTCTTTAACTGCGGCGGTCTCTAATCAAAACAAGCAGGAAGGAAATGAAAGGTGAGAGGAGAGACATGCGCGGTAAGAGAAGGGGTGAGGTGAAAGGTGAGGCGAGGGGACACTTTGTGTTAAGTACCACCTAAAGGGCTAGAGGAGTTTAACATGAGCGTGTGTGCATGCGGGGGTAAAGAGGCAGCGAGAGGGCGAAGGTCAAAAGTCTGGAAGACAGGAAATTAGCCACACCTGAGGATTTTTACGGAGAAAGGCTACTTGAAGCACTCAAGACTACCTCGGGACACGTCGGCGTGTCCGTCTGTGCGACTTTTATGAAGCTTTTGTTTCAAATTTTAAACATTTCTCGCCGTAAAGCACAAGAAACTGAAGCATTCCTCTTAAATAAAAGATCACAAGCTGATGAAAGGTGGATATAAATTGAGGCAGGCCTTTATCTCATCCCTCCATTCTGCAGTCCATCTTCATATCAAGCTCCTTCCCTCCCCCCTCTGCTCTCCCTATCTTTCCGCCAACCCCCCCCCTCCGCCATCCTTCACTCGCGACATGGCGGGGCTCTGCTCGGCCTGCATCCATTTCCGTCCGTCAATTAGCCGGGCACCAAATCCCTCTCCATCTCCGTGACAGGACAAAGACCGAAAGCATCGCACCAAAACACGACACGAACACTCTGGAAAGTCCCACAGATGCACCGTCCTCTCACTTTACTGTGTGCCGTGGCCGATACGTCCTGATAACACCAGGAACAGGAACACATGCTGCTGTTCTCCATCCACATCTAGGATCAGTTGATATGTCAGCGGTGTTGCACAGAGATCGGTTACAACATCATCATCATCATACAAGTCTGTGCAAAAGCATTCTGCCTCAGCCCAATATTGTGCAATATTTAGTCTATTTTTTAATGCTTTTGATTACAGTGGGGTGTTTTCATGAGCACGATACTCCGCTAACATTAAACAAAACAGAGGACATGATGACGAAGCGGTCGCTCGGTTTATTTTTGTGTCAGTCGACCATTAAAAATCAATCAAACAGAACAGAAGCAGCATTTCAGCCAACGCTGATGCTCAAATTCCATTTTTTCCCATTGAACCATGAACACACCGTTTTAAACCAATCTTACACCGATGGCAGAGGCCGCCATGCAAGATGCTATCCAAAGCAGTCACGATGAATTAAGCTCTCACACACCGACGGCACAGCCAACGGGAGCAATTTAGGGTTCAGTAAGTTGCCCAAGGACAGACTGGACTGGACTCTGGGACTCCGCTCTTCCACCTGAGCCACAGTGTCTACAAACTCAGTTTAAAGGCATTCTGGGAAATGTAGGTTAGCAATAATAGCAGTCCAAGAGATCACCGCGCTCACCTTTGCTCGCCCGGTGCATTTCATGGATCATTTCCAAGTGAAAGACAATAATTAGGTGGATTTTCCCTTTAAGAAATCAGCCTTACCTGTCAGCATCTCCCTGCCCCGACGACGCGTTTCGATGCAGTGTCTCTCGGACGGCGGCCATGCTGTCGGGGAGGCGGTTCAGGCGCCGCGTGTACAGACCCAAACCTCCGTCAGTCATGTAGCTGCAAAAAAAAAAAAAACACACAACAAAGCACGTTACATAAAGTCACCATGAAGCAGCTGTAAGACACGCAATTAAAGGTCTCGGAGAGGATGATTGCAAGCCGTGCAGAACCACACTTTGTCTTAAGGCTTTGGCCGGAGATAACACACTCTTCGTTCTTCTTCTTCTTCTCAGAGCTGTTTTTGTTGTATACAGCGGAGGAGGAGCCCACATCCATCTAGTTTTCCGGCCGAGGCAAAGCTCTCATCAATCAGGGCCCAAACGGGTTGGCAACACTGAAGACACCAAACTATCTTACTGAAGACACATTACTGTCGTGTGGCGAACAACAGCGGTCTGTAAAAGGAAGTGGCAGCTCAGTCGACAGAGGATGAGTCTGTTCTTTATCCCTACATGAAGGATATCGGCCAGTCATCACCACGAGTCCATCATCTACTCCAGGCTGGGATATTATGATTGACTGAGTCGCTGAACATTAAGAGAAGCTAAAAATACACTGTATATGTAAGTACAGGCTAAGTAGGCCATTCACTTCATTTCATAACGGAAAATTACATTCAGAGGGAGTTGATTTATTGGTTGTTGGAGTCAGAGACTGACCGTTAGCAGCAGTTACAGTCTGAAGCCGACGCTGGGGCCACGAACACTTACACAAACATTCCCATTCAAACTAAAACAACACCAACTAATTCCCCAAATATTTGCCCATGGAGGAGATTCCTAATGGAACTAAATATTGACTCATTTAGCCCAGGTGTAATTCAATGAATGAATGTTTGCTGATTTAAAGTCGAGGCCGGTGAATGCTTTCTATGTGGCGCTGCCACGATTCTGTTTCTGCAGCTAAGCAGAGTAGATAAATAAGCCAGAGCACTAAAACACTCTGTGTGTTATCTCTATGTGGATCTCAACCCATCACACACACACACACACACACATTTAAACCTACATGTATATACAGTATACACAGAGCGCAGTGTTTCCTATAGACAGAGCTCCTTTGTGTAACCAGCAGAATCAGCATCTGAGCCGCGGGACAGAAAATTAACGGCAACCCCCGAGAGCAGAGAGCAAACCTGTGCAGATGCTGAACTAACCGCAGCAGTTTTCATTCTCAGAGCTCCAACTAAGGTCGTGAATTAATCTGGGGGCAACGAAACAAGCTAAAGAAACACGACGATGACGCGTCGCTGCAGGTTTGGTCTCTGTCAACATCCTGAGTTGTTAGATGTTATATTACTTACGTTTTCTGAGGGTTTATCAGGGCTGCTGTTGAGTCTGCAGGCTGGAACGTCAAAACAAGGAGCTAAAAGATGCTAAAACGTGCTGTGATAATTCACTGTGGGGATGTGAAGCAGACTGAGGCTGGGATTGATTTGTTGCAGCGTATGAATATAACTCTATTTCGGCTGCTAAACCTTAAAAGTACCAGATGTTGCACTTTTCCCCTCACCGCGACATGAAGGCAGGATTAAAGCTGCGGCTACTCTCTCAGGTCGTCTGGTAGCAGCAGCAGCCTGCTAACCATTAACAAGAGCCCAAACTAAACATGGAGATTCAGCATTTTGTTGCCGTGCACCAAAGAGCTGGAACAAACTAACAGAACAAAGAGGACTTTGAAAAAAACTGCCTATGAACCTGTATTTATTAGTTTATATCATGTAATGTTTGTTTTTATGTGTTATAATGTTTTTATTAGTTATTTTTAAAGGAATTGGGATTGTTTTGCGGTATAGGGTGTAAAATGGACAATAAATGTGTGTTTTTCTTGTATCTTTATGTGTGTATGCTGTTTAAAATGATGTCTTACTTCTATCTTGAGCAGGACTCCCTTGGAAAATAGATTTTGTAATCTCGCCTGGACTTACCTGGTTAAATAAAGGTTTATCTAAATACTAATAATACTACAAAATGCCTTATGCTACAGTTACACCAAATATTTATATATCTTGGAAGAAATATATAATTAAGCGCTGATATAACTGATAAAAGAGGCACGAAAACAAAAGAGACAACAGACAATGAACACAGCTCAACTCTGACAGAGGATTCACTCTGAGGGGGGTCCGCCGTCCTCTATAAGAGGCATCCATCAACCCAAAGCAAAGTCACCTTGGACACACACACACACACATCACTCCTTCACACTAATGAGTAACCGAGCCTCCCTATCCTCCTGTTTCAAATGCCTGTTAACCTGTAACCTTCTGCAGCGGGAGAAACGTGTCCAAACAAGACGGTTTACGAGCTGCAACCGAGCAGATAGGTAGAGTTTACACAGCCGCGCGACTAACAGAAGCAAAAGTTCTTGAGTCAACGAAATTGCAGAAATATGTAACGTACTGAGGAAAGCATGCGTGCATGCGCTGCCGTACTGACAGCAGGAAACTCACAAAATGTCACGCTCTGCAAAAAAAACAAAACAGTCTCCTGCAGAGCTTCGGATTTGTGCTGAGCGTTAAAAATACTGTGACGTACCTTTCTGCCTCAAACATGGTAACAGTTAGTCCGAAGCAAAAATAAACAAGTCCAGGTGAGAGGTTGATCCCTGATGATTAAAATCTCCAAAGCAAAGGTGTCCGTTTTCAACCGTCTGGGCTACTGTCTGTTATCAGGTCTGAACCTGTGTGTGTGTGTGTGTGCGAGACCGGCTGCTGCATGAACAATATCACCAGGTGAGAGCGTGTTTGATCATGGTGATATCAGAAGTGGGTGAACAGTATCACTGAACTCTCCGTGCATAGATTACGTGTCCATGTGTATCCTGAGTGTGTGTTGGTATGCAGCCTCTCTCCACACAGCTCCACATGCTTTTGCCTCCTGGCTGGAGGTTGGGTCTGTCTGTGAAAGGTTGGAGGAGGGATAGGAGGGAAGGGAAGGGAAGGGGGGAGGGCAGAGGGGTGGATCAGGCAACATACCCCCGAGCTGAGGAGTTGGTGCAGAGCAGGGGTTCTCTGGTCTCTAAGGCCCAGAGAAGCCAAAAAGGAAAAACAGAGGAGGGGGGTGGAGATGTAGATGTAGATACTAAATGTGGTGTCATCAGTCATGTTGTCTGTGCTGCAAGACTCAAAGAGCACTAAATAAATTAACTATCAAGACAGAAATAATAAGATGAATGCTGATCTGTCCATCTCAGTCTGCAGTTAGAGTGCTTCTAGACGTCTAGAGCTGCAACCAACAATGTTTTTATTCTTGATTCATCTCACTGTTTTGTAATTTTGTATAAAAATCAGAGACGATAATGGAAAATGACTATTTCCCCCCGAGCTGAAGAGGAGGAGACGTCTTGACATTTACTTGTTTTTGTCCAACAAACATCCAAAAAACTGAAAAGACAATCAATCAGTTATTAATATTCTGTTTTTTCTGTTCTGATCTAGTAGTTTTCTCAGTGTCATTACGATGCACAAATTAAATCCATTCACCTCCACTGTTTTGAGCCTGGATCGCAGAGACGGATATCTCAAAACCTGGACAAATAAAAGCAAACTCTGCACCTCTAAAGATCATTAAAGATGGAAATATGTGTTCTTTCTGTTACGATTTGCATGAACTGACTCTTTAATTGACATTTCAGTGAAGGTAAAGGGGTCGAAATGCTGCAATCTAAACAGCTGAAGAAGAAGAGACGTCTTGACAGTTAATATTTGGAATTTGTATGATAAACAATTAATAAAATTATTGATATTCTGGTCCTGTTTTCTGTTTATCAACTGATAAATCAATTCTTTCATCAGGACAATATCAAAAATATTTGTTACAAGATCACTAATCCGCAGTTTTATACTGTCCTAGGAGCTGTTGTTGATTTTTTTTGTCATTTTAATGAATCTGCACCTCCAGAGATCATTAAAGATGGAAATACGTGTTCTTTCTGTTACGATTTGCATGAACTGACTCTTAAATTGACATTTCAGTGAAGGTGAAGAGTCAAACAGCGCCGCAGTCTAAATGCCAGCTCCTCCTCTCAGAGCAAACATCCCATCTCTGTGTGGCAGAACCAGTTAGTGGATGCTAATAGACCTTTGATGGAGCTAACCGCTTAAATGGCCTGAAGACGTGGAGAGTGGTGGGGGGAGGTCATCAGTCTGTGTTTGTTTTAAATGGTAAACTCAGTTTCTTACACTTTATAGACAAAACGATGAAAATAACCTTTAATTACAGAGTATTCAGAGCCCAGCAAATGGCTCCGCTCACCTGTTCTCATCACTCACCTGTCCAGGTGTGGCTGTGGCTTGAGCCTTTGTCTGCTCAGCAAAGATT
Source organism: Miichthys miiuy (assembly GCA_036365135.1). Taxonomy (NCBI): domain Eukaryota; kingdom Metazoa; phylum Chordata; class Actinopteri; family Sciaenidae; genus Miichthys; species Miichthys miiuy. The sequence goes on from CM071603.1 coordinate 29,057,948, forward strand.
CAGACGTATCAGGTACTTCAAGAGCACTTAGCTCGCTCGCCTTCTCCAGCTGCCTCAGGGCTGCATGGTGAATCAGTGCAAATCCATGGGGGCAAGAGGAAGTAATTCCCACTCCAGGTTTAAGTAATATGTTTTTTTTTATCACCACGCTTTGATGAGCTCACTGAATCTTTTTCCACATTTGCATTCATTTGAACTCAACCTAATCCCCGAAGCAGCTCTATTACACAGACCCTGCTATCTCCGTCTCCGGCTTTTTTTCGACGCCATCTGAAGGCGAGTTGGCACCTTTTTCACAACTTCATCTGATAATAACGATGACAGCTGAGGTTTAAATTGCACAATGTGACGGCCGAGGTATGAAGGGGGCCTGTTAGAACACGGACACTGGCTTCGAGAGAGCAAATAAACAGGTTGTCAGGATATCAGCGTTTCTGCGTCTGCAGACAGGGAGATGGGATACTTGTGGGATCTGAGCGACGCAGAATAAATGTTGCTCGTGCCACTGAAGCTGAACTGTGGGGTATAATCCAGAGCTTGGATCACAGGAAGGAGTAGTGAGCAAGGAACGATACTGCCCTCTTCTGGCACGCTTGCATTAAAATCACAGCCTATGGGGTCCAAACTAACTTTGTCATCTTTTTCATCCTTTCACGTTTGCATAGAAAGAACCGTCAGTTTATGTTCAATGATCTCTCCTCACAGAAGACGGTGAGATGCTCATATATAAGTTAGACTTAAGATGTTTTCTCAGAACACTTCTCTGCACGTAGAGCGGCGTCTGAAATACAGGTTTTAAACTCGCCTACCGACGGATGTCAAAATAAACATAAATTATCCACCAATAATCTGCTTTACTGGACAAAATCTATCAGACAAACAGTGCAAGTGATGACTCAATGCACAATCAAGTACTGCAATAAGTGAATTACTCAAACAAAAGCCCAGCCAGTGTGCCGTCTCTGTCACTCATCAGCCAAAATGTGCTCTTTCTAAGGCTGCAACTGATGATATTTTCCATTTGATTAATCTATTTATTTCTTCGTTAACTGATTAATAAAAGTTTAGTCTATGAAATCAGCGCACAGTGAGCCAAGGTGATGTTTTAAATCTGCATGTTCTGTCCAACAACGATCCAAAAAAGACGTGTTCTAGAGCAAAGCAACACATCTTCACACTGGAGTAGCTGGAACAAGACACTCCCCCTCCAGCAGGAGGCTGCGACCCATCGCGACCAAAACCAAAACCTCACGCCACAAAAACACAGGTTCAAAAACAGGTTTTACCCGACTGCAGCTGGCCTCATAAACAAGGCCCCCTCCATGCTACACTAACATAAGGTCTATTGACTCAGTGCATTACATTAACAAACCCCTGGACGACATCTTTTACTGCACTTTAAAAAACATGCACACTTATTCTGCATGCTGTGAACTTTGGCACGTTTTCTGGTGAATGCTTTGCACCTTCCTGCACAAAACTGTACAGATCTCTTCATTTAAAAACATATTGGGGATATATTTCTATCTTCTAATACTTCATTTTTCATCTTCCTCATTTACATGTTTGGTATTTTTGTTTGATAAATGAACAGTGGTAATTTTCTGTCGATCGACGTATCTGTTCATCGACTGTTTCGATATTACTGATTTCAGGCTCAGTGTAATCCACTTACCCGCTGTTGACGTCATCAGGGCGCGCAGCGTTCTTGCTCAGCACGTCTCCGTCGCTCATGTATCCAGTGACCTCCATGGAGATGCTGTCCAGGTCAATGTCCTCCCCGGATCTGTCCCCGAGGTCCACGCTGCAGAGGGCTCCTCCCCTGCCGGCAAGTTGCCGCCGGAGGTGCCCGGGGTACAGGTAACGTCCTCCTCCCTGGCTGCCGCCGACCCCTCTGTTGCCGTAACTGTTCCCCATAGAGGGGGCATCGCCTGCCTGCAGGCGAGGGCTAGACTGGCCCAGTCGCCATGACGACAGGGAAGGGCGGGTAGAAGTGAGGCTGAGGATGCTCCGACTGCCTCCGCTGTTGTTGCTCCCACTGCCGCCACCACTGCCACTGCTGATGTCCGTGGTGACGCTGCCATCGAAGGTTGTTTCCAAGGTGCTGAGCAGGTAGAGAAGGAGACAGAGAGATGAAATGTTACTTCATTTGAAGCCGTGACACAGCTAAGACAATAAACGGAGCCTTCTAAGAGGCACTGAAGCCTGACAACGGATGGCGAGGAATCAAACGAATCAAATCCCTACGTCTAGTTCCAGATAAAAACAAGTTAAAACAAGAGATCACATATTTGGATCACCACCAACACCAACAGATCAAATGCTTCTTGTCTAAAGGCTGATCTACCCGTCCAAACAGAAATCTCTCACAGACTATAGCTCAGACAAACTCACGGCCAAACTAGAAGTAGCCAACTACATAATCTCCTGGACAGACAGGTAAAGATAAGAGATCCTTTGTGACAGGCTCAAACAGGAAAACAGGACAGATGAACCTGACAACAAAGCCTAAACTAAATCTAGAGGAGGCGCTGAGGTCAGAGCAGAGGTCAAAATCGGGTGGGAGGGAACGTGATTAGAGCTAAGCCCGAATCAAAGACGCCACGAGAGACATGCCCCGCGATCAAAGCAAAAGATCCCTCAAAGGAAACGATGAGACGGCAACGAGAAGAAAAAGAGGTAATACCTGTAAGCCCGGGACGGACACAGTCTGCTGATCATGAGGCAGTTCAGTCACTGACTCAAATCCCCAACAGTTAGCCTGATTTGGCCTGTTTACCGCTCGGCTGTGGCAGCCATTGTAAGGCGCTGCTACACTTTGATGATGATCCCCAAACAGTAGAGTTTTGTTTCCCCCACGGCAACACACACTTTAAAAACTTCTCATATTTTTGCCTGCCATGACGAATTAGCAGTAATTTTCCAACATGGCTTGTAGTGACGACATCCTGCAGAGTTATACTGCGTTTCCTACTTTTAAATCATGTTTTTCTACATTTTATGAGATCATTTGGGATGAAAATAAAAGAATAAAGAAGTAAAAGAGTTCAACAAGCTTGTCTGATTTTGTTTACCTGTGTGTGACCTGAGTTCCTCTCAAGCTCGACATGGTCTCCTCCAGGTTTTGCCGCAGGTCTGCTATGTTTTTGACAGTACGCAACCGCCGCGTCTCTGGGTCTTCACCTGAGCGAGACAAAAAATAGAAAACAATAAGACATAATTCAGGTTTTCTGAACAGAGACATACCCCCGCCCCGGACTGTAAGCGGCGGTCAACCCACCTGAAAGGTCCTCGATGGAGAGCTGGCTGGTCTTGGTGAAGGAAACGTCCCCACCTGTTCCTCCTGAGCCGGTCTCGGGGTTCGCCGTCCCCTCGCCGTCTGTTTGGGATCTGGGAGGGATCAAAGGAGGGGGTGTTATCGATTCTGAATTACGGTGCATTTAGGGGGGACCTAATATTCAGCAAATTGTCACGAAAGAGGGATAAACCTGATTAAGAATTAAAGCTGCTGTGTTTCAAGTCTTGTGACCGGGGTCCAAAATGAACGCCTGCTAAGCTGCCAAATGCCCTGGAAAGGTTGTCTTTGAAGGATAAATCGATACTCCGCTCAGCCGCTGCACTGGCTGGTGCTTTTTGAAACGATGACGAAGTCCGAATGCCGGTTATTTACAGCCTTTGGTCTCTGCCTGATCCTAGACTTTGTCCTTGTTGACTACCGTACACGCTCTCTCTGAGGGTGAGTCCAAAAACAGTTGACTCCCGTTTAACTGACGTAATGTTGGTGGAAACTTCAGGTTATTTTCATGAATTAACATTTATTCTGGCAGCGTTTTTGTTTACCAGTCCTAGACAGCTGAGGGGGAAAGTCAATATGACGTGTCTTATTTCTTTAATTTTCTGTCAAACCTACTCTCTCTGACGGGTGGAGGTGATATAATCCTGCTGGTAATGTTACCTGACAGAAATGTACTGAGGATGGGGGTGTTTTGAGGTCAGCCTACAGGTCAGGATGTGCAGAGGGAGAGAGGGCAGCAGTGCAGGAAGCGTCGGGAGGCTAATGAGCGGCTGTTAGAAAGGACTCATTGAGAATGAGAGGGACCTTCCTTCCTTATCACACTGGGACCGGGACAGAGGTCAGAGGCGCACAACACCCACACATATTTGCCCAGATACGTGCGCACACATGCAGACAATGAACTCGGCGCACACACACACACACAAACATGAACACACACAGATGTGACATTCCTGGTTAACAGCTCGCAGATGGCTCGGTGTATTTTCAGAGGATGAAATGTCAGATATGTGTTCAGCTGTTATATGCAGGGTTGTACATCATTTTGGAGTTATTTAAAAAGCTTGGAGAGACAAAAACAGCTCACTCAGAAGTGTTATCACGTATACGTATACTATACGTATACGTATAGTATACGTACGTATACTATACGTATACGTATAGTTGCACTAGTTTTTATCAGTGACCTCACTCGCTGTGTTGTGGCCCGCAAGCTTCAATATCAATATATCATCATCAATAATTCTCAAAGGGGTATCCATCAATTTATAACACTTTAAAATAATATTTTTGGACCCTTTTTTATTTCACACATTCTTATTTTTCTTATTTAACGTTACGGAAACGTACTGCTGCCATGACAGATAAATAACGTGCGCGTTATAACGTGATAGGTTTCACGTTACGTGAAGTAGTTTTCGTAACGTAACAATATAACATAATATAAATATAATTCATATAGATATACATTTTATAAATATAAATGATGTAATATATATAAATATTAATTAGCCTTTTATATAAATATAAATTATATAAATTTCACATTGTAACGTGAGAAGTTTGTAACGTGAAGTAGTTTTTGTAACGTAACAATAAAAATATACATTTTATAAATATAAATGATGTAATTTATATTTATATAAATATAAATTGGCCTTTTATATCAATATAAATCAGATCAATTTCACGTTATAACGCGATAATTTATCACATGATTATACCATGACATGCTTCCATAATTTTTAACGATATAACGTGAAACTTTTCACATTTTAACAATATAAATATACATTTTATAATAAATATAAATTAAATCATTTATATCATATAAATATCATGATATGATAATTTATCGTGTGATTATATATATTTTTATTGTCTGGCATGGCAGCGATATGCTTCCGTACTGCTCTAAAGGTGTGTCTGTGTGATGTCACCTGTACATGAACGGTGCGACGGTGGCCGTGTTGGGGTGGCTGTGGTGCTGTTGAGTCTGAGGTAGCTGCACGCTGACGGTGTTGCTGGCTGTGCTCTGTGTGGTGCCTCCTCCTCCTCCTCCTGCCACCGGGGCGGCGCTGGTCTTCCCCTCTGTGGAGGCCAGACTGGAAGTGGAGCTGGAGTGTCTGCTGTCTCTGTCTCTGTCCAGGGGGCCCCGGTGCATGACGAGACCTCCTCCTAACCGCATGCTCCGAGGCCTCTCCCCCGCCTCCTTCACTGAGGAGGCTTTGCCCCCGGCTCCCGGGGCTTTGCCTCCTGGCTTTGGTATTCCGCTGTGTGCAGGGGTGGAACTCTCCTTTTTGGCCACTTTACCCCCCTTGGGAATGAAGCTGGTGATTTTAGAGGTCCTTTTGTTTGAGCTGTCAGTGTCTACAGCAACAGGTGCTACTTCCTCCTTAGGCTCCTCCGTCCTGTCGGGGACAGAGGTGCGTTTCCCCACTTCCTTTCCTTTCTCCTTCTCCTTCCCTCTCTCCTTGTCCTTGTCCTTCTCGCTGCCTTTGACTGAGCCCTTCTTGGCAGTCAAAGCTCTGCTGAAAGTGCGCTGGGCGATGCCCCTCAGGGCGATTTTGGGGCTGCTGGCGGTTGCGGAGACTGTAGTACCTGCTGATGGAGCTGCACCGTAGGCCGTCCCGTTGCTGGTCCCGTTCATTCCAGGCCGGACGTTGCCATCATCTTCCTCCAGGGGGTCGGTGTTAGAACCGGCCTCGGCTCTCTCCACCTGCCCCGCTCCGAGCTGCCTGGCTGGGGCTGCGTTGTCCGCCTGTGCCCCAACTCCATTGGAGGAGCTGGAAGATTTAGAGCCTCCTTTACTGTTAAAAAGCTTCAGCTTCTCCAGCATTGACTTCTGAGCGACAGCCTTTGGAGGAGCTTCACTTGCCGGGGCGGCCTTGCCAGAGGCGTCCTTCTCCTGCCTGACGGACTGCATGGCAGAGGAGGAGGAGGAGGAGGGTGCTGGTGGAGGATGGAGAAGGAGAGGAAGTGTGCTTGGAGCTCATCGACTTACTCCTCCAGGGCTTGCCGTTGCTGTTGGGCTGGGGAATCGCCGTGGAAGAAGAGGAGGATGACGAAGACGGGGGTGGAAGCAGGGCGGAGGTAGCGGCGGGGATGCTGGTGGAGGAGCTGACGGTCACTGCAGATGACGGAGCATGCTCAGTCATCACCGAAGGCTGTGAGGTCATGCCCTCTGAGGAATCTGCACCAGAAAAGAGATATAAAACGTATAAAAGAGAAGTCAAGCAGAGGGAGGATCTGTGGGAGAGAAGAGAAACCAGATGCCGAGGGTGAGTCTTCTTTGACCCCACACAAAGTGACCTTATAAGGGCCTGGAGGTGGGCTGTCATTACTTTCCTCGGGCTAGCCACCAAAACTGTTAAAAACCCCTCAGCACTAACAATGAGTGGAGCCCATCACAAACTGTTTATAAAAACAATGAGCAGCAACCTCAAGTGCTTTAAAGCCTCGCCAAGCAGGCCGAGTCAAGAAGCAGCGCCGCTGCACTTATAAGGCTTGGACTTATATGGACTGCTTTTGGTCAGCGTCCCTCTGCTTTACAGAGAAACACTGTCTGGTTACATGTGGTTATATGTACACACACACACACACACACACCCCACACAGCAGATTAGATGCATAAACAGGATTAACGTTTGCAGAAAGCCTTTTTTGTGCAGCGTAAACACGCTCCGGTAAAAACCCAGATTCATCACCCAAGAAGAAATCATCGGGGTAAATATGCAACACGTGACTCAGCAGCATCTCAACCAAGCAAACTTACCAAAAAACGGAAGGCTTGAGATGAAAAATCCCAGCTGGAAGTCACCGAGAACTAACTAGAGTATCCTGAGGGCTGCTGAGGTCGTCAAGTGTGTCAGTGTGCTACTACCAGCAGAGCTCAGACCAGTAACATTTGAATATTCAAACACCAACGGCCAGTGAGTGAGAGAGAGGGCCTGTGCGAGGAGCACTGGGTGGAATTAATCATAACCATTGCAACGCACCACCCTCTTACTTTGTGTACACACACACACACACTCTCTGACACACACAGACATATTTATCCCAAGTCACTGCTGCTGCGCCTTCTCATACAACTGGAGTCACCACCTTAGACTTGATTTAAACTTCAGACTTAGACTTCGGTGGCGTAAGTTAGAGAAGACCTGAGTGACTTTAGGCCATGAAAACTATGAAAGAAGGTCGAGAGCTACAGAGACGAAGCACCTTGAGTTGACAGACTTTTACCAGACTGAGCTATCGACGGTGTACAGGCTTCCAGTACAGATCATCCTGTTTCATGAATGTGAGTGAGAGGATCTTGGAAGAACACAGAATTAGGCCGGCTGCAAGCTGTTAATGACACTTAATTGTTAGAAAACTGAAAAGAAAGTTGATCTGTGTTGGGAAAAGAGTAAATTATCTCACTTTACTGGGCAAAAAAAGACTTTTGTCCCTCAAACATGTATGAAAATGAGTAAATATGCTGCATAAAGAATCATTCTCTGCCTTTTTTAATGGTGCAAACAGGAAAACCATGCAGCTCTCACTGTGCTCACGAGTGAAGTTTCCCTAATTCACATTAGCTGCATTGCCTCCACATCATACAGCCTCGTTAAGTCAGCGTTTACGTGAAATATTAAACACTTAACCCGCTTGTTTACTCCTTCCTCATCTGGCTCTCCATTTCATTTTTACGGCGCCTTTCATGCACTAATTGGAAATAGGCACTCGCTCGCCGCCTCTCCTTTCTCCCCGTTTAGCATTTAGTGAGAGCAGCCCGAAACAATGCTACCATTAGGAAGTGATTAGAGCCCAATTAGCTGTGCTAGCAGTTAGCAATCAGAAAAGTGGGTCAGGTTGCTAATAGCTGGTTTCCTATTGGAGGCAGCTGAATGGGAAGGGGGACCTGCTGGGAGCAGGGAGAGGGAGAGAATAAGGGGACTGGCACTGCAGGTTTGGGATGAGTGAAGCTTTGATGTGGGCCAACAGGACGGTCTGTGCCGTCCGTGAATGGGGTCAGCTTGGATTTCGGATAAGAAAGGAACAGAAGAAGGCAGGACAGAGAGAGAGAGGCCCTGGACACTAAGGGAGAGCTTGGTCATTGTTATGACTGGACCCAGTGACCGGGACTGATACGCTCCACTTGGGTTGCCAAGGGTGAAGGAAAGTGGTCAATCTTCAATGTGTAGGGGTCAGAGGTGACACCGCAATGATGGACTTGGACACTGTTGCATCATGAACCCAACCCGAGGTTTACGGACACGGTTCAACACCTTCAAAAAAAACACTGAGATTAAAGTGTTCAAACTTTTCTGCTGCTTCAAAGCTGAAGCAGATATTTCCACAGTGAAGTGAAGTGAAGTGACCACAAGGTGGAGTGAAGATTACAAAAAGCATTTTGAGAAAGCAGCTTTGAATCATCAGCATCAATTATGAAATAAATGATCCTGTGGTGTCAAATTAAAACGAAACTATTTGAAAATTCAAACTGAAATTAAGAACATAGAGTCTGATTAAAGACATTTATCATCCAGAGCGAACATTTGTGCTCGGATGTGTTGTGGTAAGTTTGTTCTACTGTCCATTGTATCACAATATTAGATAAAAAAGACTTTTTCATAAGATGCCAGCTGAACGTCCTGATTTATTTTCAATGTCGGATGAATGCAGACTAAAGTCTGTGTTTCCGTGTGTCACTTGTTCTTGGAGTTGTTTATTGCCTTTGTTTGTCCGTGTGGGCCGGGCACAGTCAGTGCATGACATGTTTACTTACTTACCTGCTTACTATCAGCAGAAAATGCACTTGAGGAAGCACTTTGCCTTCAAAAATAAACACTGAATGCTTTTAACATGCCCTCAGAAGGGGTCGCCGACCTGCTGACCCCTGTGTGCAGCCTCGGGGCTAAAATCCCGGAATTAACCTGCACCGTTGGCCCTGTTTAACTTCCATGCCCGAGCTGTCTGCTCGTGGAAACATGTTGAAAGAATTTCACTGTTTACGACACGACTGCTTAATTATAGCAGTCATTAGACTATAAAATCAAGGGCAGAAAATGACAGTAGAGGAGTACCCAAAGGGGAAAAGGACCACAGACCACCAGTGCACTTCCTGTCTGCCATAAAAACCTGTCTCACCCTCTCTGGGTTGGTCCTCCTGATAACATCAAGGCATTTTGGGGAAATCGGCCGAAGTGGGCCCAGAGCTCTTTTCATGGCTCGTCACACTCATGTGTCTGTGCGTGTGTTCCTGTGTGTTAACGCCTGTCTACAGCCATGTCGTTTCACACGAGTGTCAACACTCTTCTGTGTGTGTGTGTGTGCACGCATGTCAGGCTTAGGAGGAGACGTCGATGCTTGTTCTGCTCAGAGGCTTCAAACGCTTTCACCTCTACGCCTCTTGCAGGAGCGGGCGACCCGAGCACGCACGCTCTGCAGAGCAGCGTGACTGCTTGTAAATTCATTAGAAGTAGTGTCGGCTGATACTGTTTAGACATCACAAGCCTTTCCAGCCCCTCTCTGTGGTCGCACCGGTCACAAGACGTTAAGCTAAACCTTCTCAGTCAGTCAGTGACCAAATTGCTGACCTGAAAGTGCCCTACTTACATCCGAGTCAGTCACAGAGAAGCAGGACAGAAAACATGTTTGTGCAGAGGAGGTTTTTCACATGTGCGGCACAGAGAGAGCTTTGTGAGAATAGCTAACACCTTCACAGACATTTAAAGGTGTCAAGCGTGACGGATTCAGTGGCACCTGGAGGTGAAGTTGCAGACTGCAAGCGTGTAGGAGAAACTACGGTGGTTCAGGGGCGCCGGTTAGTTCAGTTGGTGGAGTGTGCGCTCCGTGTACGAAGGCTGCAGCTGCCTCAGGGTTCGATTCCCACCTGTGGCACTTTGCTGCGTGGCGTCCACACGCTCTCTCTCGCTCCACGCTTTCATGTTACTCTTCAGCTATCTCTGTCAGATAATAGCTTTAAAAGAAAACAAAGCTGGAGGCAGTGTTTGGTGTAGAAACATGGCAGACTCCGTAAAAGAGGACCCATGTCTGCAGACATGAAAGTCTCATTTTAAGGTGACAATTCTTATTTCCACTAACTTATGAATACTATATTCCATTTACGGCAATACATTTTACACACTGGTCCTTTAATTTGTAAATTCTGCACAAATTAGATCCGACTGGCACGAAGTTTGAGGCTGCGGGTGTTTGCTTACTCATCATGTTCTGGCCGGCTCTCTCTCTCTCTCTCTCTCTCCTCATTCATTGTGCTCCAAAAAGTGAGAGGGACAGCCGGCTTTTGTTGCGGAGACTGAAACTTTTTAAAGTTTCTCCACATGAATACACTCAAACAGTGACGCTACAGCTCATCAGAAGGCTATTCATTCGGCAAGGGCACCGGCTACACACACACACACACACACACACACACACAGAAATACATGGGCAACACAAACAAACACAACCACAGGTGCCCCCTGCTCTCTCTCCGTCTCTCTCTCTCTGCTCTGTGTCACCGAGACGCTGTCACCTTGTGTTAACATAGAGCAGAAGAGAAGACTCAGGTCTGTTCTCTCTACTGTACGTCCGTGCAGTGACGTGACTCCATTCTGGTGTCAGTGCCATTGACACAGAGCAGATCTGACCTCACAAAAGAAGCTGCAGGTGTCTCTCTCTCTAACCGTCTGAAGCTGAAGCGTCTCACAACAAACACGTATAGCATCATCAAAACTCGTTTCTCAATCAGTGTCACACCAAAGTAGCAAGAAGTTGGTAAATTAGCTCAACAACATCCCGGCAAACCTTGTTGCTCCTTCAGGGCAACTGCAACCCGCAAACATTTCTATCAGCAACAACAACAAAGCAGTAAAAATGACTAAATCTGCTACCACACTTTGAAAGTTTCAACGCAAAGCTCGAGGTAAACTTCTCAAACTTTGAGTCGATCTACAAACGCATGCTGACAAACCTCATGACTGCTGCAGACGTCCAGGAGGAACAGAGAAAGAAGGAAAGGACAGGACAGGACAGGAGGAGATGGACATGCAGAGGAGAGGAGAGGAGAGGAGAGGAGGAGGGAAGAGTCCAAAACCATGGCCAGCCATCCAGGGAGTGCAGGAGGAGGAGGAGGAGGAGGAGGAGTACAGGGAGGAGTGCAGTGCAAGGCCATGGCAGAGGGGAGGGGCTTGGCAGTATGTCAACAACAGAGGGGGCGTCATCGAGTGAGTCTAATCTTACCTACCAATCATACATGACTAATAATTACATACGGCCTGCTGCAGACACACACACACACACACACACACACACACACACACACACACACACACACACCAGCATTCCAGGATGTTTTTTAAACCGTTTTTTAACCGTTGATCTGATCTCCAGATTAACTTTAGTCCTTACTGCTGTACTTGTACTGCTGCCTCTACCACTGCTTCTAAAATATTATTTGCTTTGCTATCAGGAGTGAAATCGATACGATTTAATACCGCTCTCATCATCTGTATCATAAACTTAAAGGTGCAGTGTGTGTAGGATTTAGTGGCAGCTAGCAGTGAAGTTGCACATCGCGACCAAATGAATACTCTCCCGCACCGTACCCTCTTCTCCCGAGCATGTAGGAAAAACTCGACCATAACTAGATCAAAGTTTGGTTTGTCTGTTCTGGGCTACTGTACAAAAAATGGCAGTTCAACATGGCGGGCTCCGTGGAAGAGGACCCGATCTCGCTGTCGATATAAAGGGCTCATCTCAAACACAACGATTCTTATACTCAGGTGATTATACACTTATGGAAACACACCAATGAATACTGTATTCCATTCCTGTTGATAAATTACACACCTGGCAGCCGGTAAGCTTAGCTTAGCTTAGCTTAACGCAGTCTCCGTTGGTTGCCTGGCAACCTCACAGTGACAAAAAAAACACTCCCGAAGTCACCGGCCGGGCCGAGAAAACTGCTAATTGGCATTTTTACACTTTGGATTTTGCACCAATTAAACAAACAAGATGCATCTTGGCGAGTTCCCCCAGTTTTTTTGTTTTTTTTTTATGCTGAGCTTAGCTAACCGGCGGCTAGCTGCAGCCTCGTATTCAGCAAACAAACACGGGAGCGGTATTAATCTTCTCATCTAAACTCTTGGCAACAAAGCGAATGAGCATATTTCACACAAAATGTTGGAGCTTTAATAATAGTGCTTTCACACACACACACACACACACGTTCATGTGTGCACACAAACGCCGTCTGCTAGAAACAAATGGAGCCACACATCAGAATGAGTGCTCACAGTGTTGGTCTGAGTTAATTTGTCACTGAAACACACACACACACACACACTCTCTCGCCCTCTCTGCCTCTCTCTGGGCGGTCAGAATTCTCTGTCTAATGCAGGGTAATGAGTTTAGACTGTGAACACTAACACAGTCTATATAAAGCTTTGGCCCACTGAGTTGTGACAGAAGCTATTTCAACACTGCTCTAACTAAATATACTGCCAAACACTCAGTTTAAGACACTAACACACACCGACCGGGCAGGAGGAGCTGAACTGGGTCAGAGCAGTTTGGAATAAACGTACAGTTCCGACTCGAATCCAAACAACAGGTCTATTCTTGTTTCTCGGGCAAGCAGATGGGAGTAAACCGGTGAACTCTAAAGCGCACACACACACACACACACTGGTCGTACCCTCCTGCTCTGTTTAAACGATGTTATCTTGTGTTAACGTTGTTGGGTGTAATTTAACATCGAGTTACAGGAGTTATTTCTGCAGAGAGTGACTGACTGTTGGAGAGCTGGGATGGGCATGAAACTCTGCTGGTTGGATCGTCAGCGCAAAAGATGAACAACCGTGCAAGAAAAATATCTGGTTTAGTTATTAAAAGGCAAAACAAACTGGCCTGAATGCAAAAAAAACCTGGATGAATTCAACAAACTTTTCTGCTGCGTTTTAAAACAGAATTTTGTAATTAAAGGTCCAAGTGTGTAAGATTTAGGGGGCTCTATTTACATAACATGGCGTAATACGGAGTCCGAAAGGGGTCAGCTTCACTGCTTGATGCTACTAAATCTCACACACTGGTCCTTTAATGCATCTGATTCAGAGCAGGAGCAGCTGGAGCTCGTGGGTATTGATGCTTAATAACAAACTGACGATTCCTCAGAAACAAAGTTGAAATACTTCCAATTCTGCAGAAGTCATAAGGGGAATTCCCTAATTCTGCAGGATTGTTTAACAGGAAGAGGGCGCTGTTATTACAGACACAGCTCACATTTTCAGGATTTCTAGTGACAGCGCAGTGAAACATTCCTTTATCTGCACCGGCAAACACACATAAAGCAACGAAAAGGCGAAGAAACAGCAGCATCTCTGGTGGGAGGGACATGATTTATCAGAAATGTGTTTAAGCAAAACACAAAAGCAATAAAAATACAGTTAGCATGCGATCAGTCTCCTCCACAATGAGTCTCTTCAGTTTGTTGTATGAACTGCAAAGCATCATAATTCATTTTAAAAATGATAAACTGAGGTTGAAGATGTTTGTATGGCACCTTGAGCCAAAATCAAACAAGCAGAAATGCCCTAAAACCTTCAACAGTCTTCAACATGGGGTCGTAACTCCTGCTAACTACAGGCCGCCCCACATGTTACTGTGGACCCAGTTTAACATGAAACGCAGTTTGAGTGTGTGTGTGTGTGTGTGTGTCTGCTGCTGCTGCATCTCTCCTTGGCCTGGAAACTGTTGAACCCTTAAATGTTCACCTGGGAGCTGAAGCCGTGCTCCACTTGGCCACACAACTACAGAAACGTCTCCACCTGTGGGGATGAACACAGCAGCCGTATGGAGGTCACGATCTTAACTCATCCTCCGATAAATCACAGCGCGTCACCTCACCTTCTAAACTGTGGCTGGGACAGTAAATGGTCCAAAAGAAGAACTTAAGATTTCGGCTGCAGAGAAAACAGAGTTCTGTCTTTATGATGAGAAATATGAAAGTTCAGGATTAAACCACAAACTCGACTATTCTTTGTTGTTCACTCTTGAAAGGACACGGCGGTTTCAGTGCAGCGTTGCGATGCTCAGGGCTTTGCATTATTTTCTGGCGCAGTTTGAAATACTTTCTCTCGGTCTCAAAGCAACAGAGCTAACTTGCATTTTCAACCGCGAGACCAAAAAGCACCCAGAGGATTCACAGCCACCACAGAGTCTCACACACACACTCGTTCCCATGATGGCATTAACAGCCATGCAAGGACTTAAAACTAAGTATGTCAGTGCGTGCACGTGTGGTTGTACGCCTACCTTTGTTCAGGTGCGAGTTGCCTTTGGTCTTGTCACTGAAGCCCTGGCTGCGTCTGTTCCCAGCAGCACTGACCGAGCCTCTTGGAGGGATGTCACTGCCGGCAGTGGACACCCTCGCAGAGGGGCCGGGAAGTCTGACGGAGAAAGAGAGAGAGAACAGAAAGGGAGCAAAGGAAAGAAAGAGAGAGGGTATAAACACAGGCGGACATTACGTTGGAGTGAAGGTGAGAGAAGTTCATCTCCATCTCACACGCTGCAGGAACACATTCAGCTGGGACGAGCACAGCTTCTGAACTCAAACACGAGGGTAGCTCTTAATTAGGACTGAGTGTACGGGGACCGACCATGCAGGTACTGGAGATTTATTACAGTAAGCGTTTTATGTGCATATGCAAAAGGGTAAGTGGCAACTGTAGAGCGTCTCGTCTTCTTGCGTTCCCGGGAAACAATGCAACAATGCAAAAAGAAGCACGAGGGAGTCCCTCGTGTTACCGCATAGCAAAATGTGCCGACTAAAACGTATAAGACGATGCTAACGTCTGCTGTTCCGGGCTGGAGTCTGACTTTGACTTTCAAAGAGAGGAGAGGGCTTAAGCCCAGAGTCTCTATATTAAGACAAGGGCATGAATCAATGTTCAATCAATGTTTTCCACTTTGTGAACCTCAGTTGATGCTGAAGGGAGCTGATGTTCCTCCAGGGCGTTACTGAATTCCTAAACTTTTTTTGACCCACTTTATTGATTTCCTCGGGGGAAGAGTTCTCCTCTTGCCCTCTTGCTGGGAAGCAAGGTCGAGTCTACCGCAAACTGCTGACTAAACCAATCACTCCATCCCGCTGCCTCCGTCTTTTTTTTTTTTAGACTATTTTGGTCACAGTGAATGTTCCCTCGGATACGTGTTTACATCTGCGGCTTGGATTAGAAGATACACACACTTTAACAAATGTAAACTCGGCTATTGTTTGATTTTCTTGCAGTGATCACGGTGACGGACGAGCTAACAGCAGCGTGGACGGGGTTGACAGAGTGCAGGTCCCGGAGGTGTGTGTGTGTGTGTGTGTGTGGGGGGGGGAGCTGTGAGCTCAGCAGCCTCAGATTACACGTCCTGCTCCTTTATTTCACCCCCGCTCAGATTAGATGTACGGCCTGTGGATTTACGACACCTTGATTCCATATTGTAAGTCAATTTGTTGCCTTTGGTAAAAGGTCTGCGAGCCGAGCTGTAATCCAACCAGGCCGTGGCACGCACGCCGCTAATGAAATGCTAATTCACCAGTGGCATCGTCGTCATCCTGGGACTGTGAGGCGGATGCTGATAAACGGATTACAGCTCTGGCGTGCCATTCACTTTGACTGACCGCCATTTATTGCAAGATTTACCACATTATGTAGTCGAGAGTCATCTGGCTTTCGGTTGAGACAGGACCAGTCCTTCCCCCTTTTAGGCTGGCTATGCAACTAATAAATATTTGATTTCATGCTGGTAAAAATAAACTTTATTTCATATATTTAAGTCTGATATAGTCGTGGGCGTCCATGTGGGACAAGGAAACAAGGAAAAGAAAAGGTTTCTGTCACATAAATGTCATATTTGCTCAAAATGAAGAAAAGCTTGAGGCTTACAGCGCACCAAAAACTTCAAGGTAATGATTTAAAAATGTGAGGAACCACTTTACGTACGCTTCTTCAGGCTTGTATAACGCACACATGATCCTCCTCGTGCAGAAAATGTTTAAATAACTACCAAGAATTATTAAATTGGGATAGAGCTGCAAGCCCTGTCTTCATGATGTTTCTTACACATTGCCTTTGTTTGACCAGCATGTTGCAGGGATTATGATGCGTAAGGGATCTCTGACTATCATATTTGCTCAATTGCAGCCCATATAATCTCAAAAATTGAGGTAGATTGACTTCCTTTGGGCTTTTATTTTGTAAATCTGTGAAGAAAAAGGAGGATTGTCGATTTGCAGCGTGTGAAAAATGAGAAATGGCAACAAATAAACAAATAAAACAGGCCTTTCATTGCAATATTAGTAAATAAGGCAACTTTTATGAACCTTTCAGCTCTTCATAATCTATTAAAAGTTACATTTATTGTCACATGCTGACAGTAAAGCACGTTTTTAAAACGCCAAGTGTTGAAAAATCTCTTTCATCGTGTAGTTACGCATGCTGACCAGAAGGAGGTGCCGTTGCATTGCTTTGGAGAAGGAGCCGGTGTGGGTCAGGTGCAATGCAAACAGAATCTGGGATGGGCAGCATGCAAAACCGCATCCGCATAAATCCAATTTCAAGGTGCACCATCATGACATAATACGACACGGCATGCTTAAAAAAAAAAAAAAAAAGAGGCAAACGCAGAGAGACTCGAGAGCATCGCGGGAAGCTCAACATGACACACGGTCATATTGTAGACGCGTACTCCTGCCACAGATTCTGTGTGTGTGTGTGTTAATTATTGATGCCATATTATATGGGGGATGTGTGCTTGTCAAGCAAACCCACACACACACACACACACACTCTTACTTAAGGGTTATCTAAAGGTCTTTCACAGCCCATTTAGCAGGCTTGCCAAATGAGGCGCGCTGCCAGACAGACAGGGATGTCCGAAACTGGAGCCTGGAGCTTTAGTTCCTATCTGCTCGACACTACCACTCATGCATATTAGATAGCTGCTTCTAGTAGAGATTGCCCTCAATCACAGACAAAGAAACAACATGAAACTCGTTACGGCACAAAAGCAACGTTATCCTCTTGATTAGGGGGCAATTTCTACCTTCCTACTTCCAGGAATGGGACGGGACAGGAGGTGTGGTAGAGGAAAGAGAAAGGAGAGGCAGAAGAAGCTGACCTAGAGGTCTTTTTCTGACCAAGGGAAAACTTGAGCAGTTTACTCTGAGACCCATCCCTAGAGGAGAAGAAAAAGAGAAGAGAGATATGGAAGAGGACAGAGACAGAGAGGTCAGGTTCACAGTTATAAATGGCAGGAAGTGTGAAAAAACGAGAGATCGAGGTGACAAAATGATGGATTAGAAACAGCAGAAGAATTCAGACAAACCCATTCACCCAGTTTCAAGGTGCACATTCCTAATATCTCCTCACCTGGACTGCATCTCGGCCTGTGCTGCTTTCTGGGCTGTGAGGGCGGGAGTCCCATGCGGAGAGTGGCCGAGCTGTGCCGGGGCGCTGCTCTGCTGGCTCAGGGGAGGATGCGTGCTCTGGGTGTGGGCGACGGGCGGGAGAGAGGAGGGCTGGGAGTTCTGCCGCTGGGCCTGCTGCTGCTGCTGTTTGTAGCGGGACAAGCTGAAGAAGAGGCCGAGGATGGCTTTCAGATTACCATTCCGAATCTCTGCGGGTCGGCAGATGAGGTGAAGGAGAAGAAAAGGTGGACATGAAAGTTACTTTCCCGAGCAGAACGACAGCTGCAGGGCTGTTCTGTGCTAAAAAAAACTTAAGATACTAAGCACAGGACAGCACTATGACAACTGCTGTCCATCCATTCTTTATTGCCTTTACCTGTTTACACAGAAATCTCATTCATGCATATGAAAAGTGACCAAAAAACAAACCGTATGTTTGAGTTTAACAGTCATAAAAGAACACTTTTCTTTTGCAAACCTAACCGTAACACAACATTTGGTTTTGAAGGAATTTTGAGATGATTTGGTTTCGGCTTTTTTTTCCATTTCATTGGTTTATTAAAGGAATAAAGACTTTTTTTTATATAAATAACAAAGGCTGTATTAGAGGCCTGTAATCATGGGGTACTTTGGGGACCAAGATTGGACCGTGGTGCGCTATGGACGAAGGTGACAGCACGCCCGACGACGAAACCGGGACCAGGGCGGCTGGAACAAATGGGGGAAGGACCGCGCACCTCCTGACCCCTTCAGGGGATGGGCTCAGTTCCCTTTCCCTAACCCCAACCCTAACCATTTAGGCTCCATTCCTAACCCTAACTGCCTATCTTTGGCTGACCACAGATCATAACATCTCCTCTACATACCTGATTTTTTCTACATTGAATATCCTTGAACATAACGACTTCCCGGACGGTTATCCTAACCTTAACCACTCCGGCTTCTTGCTTAACCCTAACGCTCGATGTGATTGATTCTGGTTGATTGGCTCTCGACCCCAAACTGTTTGAGTCGTCGGACAGCGCAGGGAAAGTCAACGCGATAAATCAATAAACCTAACCCTGCTGCTGCTGCTGCTGCTGTGTATTTTCAAGTCCTTATTAGCTCCTTCATCTGACAGTGACATGATTAAGTGAGCAGACTCTTAGCTGTAGTTATTTTCAGCCTGAAATACTGAAATAATAAATGTAATCTGCTGCTTTTAGCGCTCTAATATATCTGGCTCGCAGGAAGAACTCACACCTGCCCCCATGTGTCTCTTGCTGTGAGGGGACATCACTATCGACTGGTTACACTCGTACTGTGGGATTTGTACCATTTCTATTATTGTTCCTGGTTCCCCCGTGTGAAAAATATGATGTGAGACAACATCAATCTTTGTTTGAAGTTGGCTACATATGAACACTGCTCTATTGTGAGCTTTCTGGTACATTACTGCCTACATGTTTTAATGTCTGGTATTAATGTAGTGTGTCCTGGGCGAGAGAGCTCGCCAATAAACACTCCTGAATGTATCGAGTTACCATACTTTATCTTTATTCCATAACACAAAGGATATTTGTTTAGTAGTAGTGGCCCGGCCCAGGTTTGGCTCTACCTCTGTTGTTCCAGTGAGTGCATGAGTCCAGCTTACCCTCTGAAGACAGACCCTGGATGTTGACTCCTTTGGCTGCCAGGAAACTGAGGCAGGCATCGATGTTCTCAATCTAGAGAGAGAAGCACAGACACACAGCTGTAAGACACTGCCTGCGCCCTGCATTTCCATTTCCAATTTGCATATTTGTATAATGCGAGGAAGCGCGCTGGTCTGTCTTTCGCACGCTTTCTCCCGAGAATGCGATGGCAAAAGTGGAAGTCTGCAGATCTATCTAGAGGAAAGGAAAGCTGGCAGCACAAAATGTACTAACCTGTTACAACTGTCAGGAAAAAAAAAGAGAGTTCCTGAACATTAACGGTGACAAGGCTGAACATGTCGGGATGACAGATCATATATCCTTCAGAATTCATGTATTTGATGCTGTTGGATCAAGTAAAATGGGCTGCTATGATATAAAACTAAATCTTTTCATGTGTATTGGATTATCTTTGGCAATAAATACAGATTTCATGCCAGTACGCATACATTTAAAATCTTAGAAAGCGCCCAGACCATTCGCGCATCCGCTACAGCCTCACAATCCTCATCCACAATCCACAGTCCAGTGTTTAATCTGGATCAAAATGCACAACACACACTGACAAACGTGTGAATCTGATTCAGGATTACTCTTCTCAGGTTCGCTTTGCTCGAGTTTGGTCACCCAAATCACAGAAAAAACATCTTCTGAGACAAGAAAAACATCGTAAAGTAGATGTGTAACGAGCACAGATACGACCAAGTGCACAGAGATGACACGGGATGTTGAAATTCTATTAAAATCATCGCTCAAACAGGATTCGAGCAGACTTTCGTCAGTAGAGCACAACAAAGAATCAAACCATCTATACCGACTAAGTTGCTATGACAGCAGCCATGGCAACCTGAGCAGACTGCTGAGCTGTCACTGGACTGCGAGAGGATTTGATAGGCAGACACGGGCTTTGTTTAGAGCCCCACGTGACCCCATTATACACCCGAGCCTTCTGGCTGGCCGACGTAATCACAAAGTAAACCGCATAATAAAACGAGTCATCGAGCGGAGTCGCCGCAGATGAATGGCCGATCAAAGTTTACCAACTGTTGTGTTCTCGATGAGCAAACACAGCAGGTACGGCGCAAAAGATATCAATACGGCACAGATGTGGCTCTCTTATATTACACAGAGACGTAGACTGTGAGCTGGTACTGTATGCAAGGCAGTTAACTAAAGAACTGACTGCGAAGTGGACGTTTAAAGGCATTTTACAGTATGCACAAAGGTTACACAGGTGCTTAATCTTCTTTAGCGTGACATTTATTACATGTGAGGGGTAGATTTATAACGCAGTGAAAGAACAACAGCTCAAATATGATCTCACAGCCAGAGGGAGTGCAGATACAGAGCAGTGAGTGCTTTCAACACTAAAACACATATGAACTGCGTCCTTTGTAAAAAGAGGCCGGGTGTGGGCTGCAACCGGGAGGGTCCCGCTCACTAAAGATTAATGACATGATTACACTTAATATGCACCGACTAAATATAGCTTGACCTATACAGCTCCCTCTGTGGTTCTCCAGTTAGGAAGTATCCAGCTGTGAGGTGAGACGCTGAAGTAACAGCTCATTTACATCCGCCTCTATTAAAATGTGTCTACGTCTACTGACTGCAGGCGCCGCAGGTGAATCCACGAGTGTACCGCTGAACCCATGAATCCAAAGACCCTGCTACTTCTTCAGATATCCACATCTACGACCAAACAGGTGGGGTTAGGGTTAGCCTACATGAAGAAAAACCCCAACCACAGACATTAAGATGCAATAATTCAATAATTAAGTTGGTAAAAAAAGAGCATTTGGCCCTTACGTGCTCTCTATGGCAGAAGTTTTGTACCTTCCGCTCAGATAGGGTGAATAAATATGACAAATGTACTGTATTAAAGTCTGTTCTGTGTTTCTATGTATCTGTGTGTCGACGTATGTGTGTCTGAGGCTTTGCACAGATTGCGGCAACAAATATCCTTGTAAGGACAATAAAATATCTATCTATCTGTCAGCTAAACAGGTAGCTTCTCTTCTCTATCTAGTGCAGACACGTTTATGTTAGCTGGCCAATAATGGAAGTCAGGTGCAAAGATCAGTTCGTGTGTGACTAAAAAAGGCGGCTGTGCAGATCCTCCTCACTTAATCCTCTGCCACTCTTTTATTTACAGCCTTGTCTATTCATGAAGCACAAGCCAACATGGACTTTTAATTTAGTTTATCTCTACCTTCTGCCACCGAGTCTGTGCTGCCAAGAGAGCGGGAAAAAAGAACAGCAAAAAATATTGTAGTCCAGATTGTCTTTTTTTTATTTTTCCTTTTTCTGTCGAGCTTGAATCTATTTGTTGACGTCTGACTTTCATCTGTCATTTTTACATGTAACAATGGAGTACTTCCTCTTATCCTCTACCATAATTTATATCACTTAAACCTACTATCATATCAGCAACTGCTAATCAAATGACACCCTTCAAAATATCAATATCAGACATCCAGTGTCAAACTGTGCTACCAACCTGACTATCACATCCATCGTGATCACTAATAACTCTTTAACTGACAGATAACAACCCGACAACTCAGCCCACACTTCCACTCCTCGATTGCTCCATGTCTATCGGAGTCGTGTTGGTGTGTGTGAGGAGGAGGAGGAGGAAGCTGGCTGACTTCAGGTCACTGATTGAGTTGAAACAGCAGTGCCGCCGCTCCTGCTGTCATTTCCGTAACCTCTGACCCCAGAAACAGCTGTTCGAGGGGCTGACATATGTCGTCCTTTGAGGTGATGCAGCAGAAAACTTCAGAGCGGTCAGAGCACAGACTACGGCTCTCTTCAAATGCCAAAGCCTCCTTAAAAATAAATACTGCTCTAACCTCACCGACATACCCAGAGACTTTATTTAATACCCCGGGCCTAAACTTCATCTGAGTGACTGAACCACCACCGCCGCCGCCACCACCAACC
Source organism: Miichthys miiuy (assembly GCA_036365135.1). NCBI lineage: Eukaryota > Metazoa > Chordata > Actinopteri > Sciaenidae > Miichthys > Miichthys miiuy. Next base: position 29,080,308 of record CM071603.1, read on the forward strand.
CCCCTCTACTGCCCCAAATTCCCCGGTATAGCTGAAGTTTAAATAGCAGCAGCCTGCAGAAAATATACTTCATTAAGATACCCCCATCGCAAATGCCAGGCCCGCCCTGCTGCGATGCTCACCAAGCCCCGCCTCTCAGGGGGGTATAAATACTGAAACCTCTCGCTATTTAAAACCTGCAGGGACCAGAGCTCGGGAAAAAAACCCCAGAGGAACACGATTCAACTCTACAATCTGCCATCAGCTGCAGATTGGAGACTCAGGCTGTGATCTAACAGGAAGATCAGTCACTATCTAAGATTTCCTTAAAAGTCAGCTGTCCTGATGCTCTGAGGGGTTCAAGGCGCTGTACATGTAGCTGTAACATCCCAACTGGCGGTTTCGGTTGTACATCGTCCCTCCGATCTCTCTCTCCCCTCGTTTCCCGCCACCTCTCTCCTGGCAATGCCGTGCTCACCATTGAACCATTTTTCTATAATTTGGGAGTTCAGAACTGTAGAAGAGGTCGAACATCTTCACAGATCTACAGCCAAGTCCGGTTGCTACAGATTTAACTCTTCTCAAAGAAAGATGACCTGGACGACCTTTGAACTGTTGAACTGTTGCAGTTATGAAGGTCTGCATGGTTACTAAAGACATGTTTAGTTGACATCCAGCAGGAATAAGAATAAGAATGTGCATCACTGGGCTGTTTTCAGTCGTTTCTCTCCCGTTCTCCACAAACTCAGCTCTAAGACAACTTTCTGATGAATGAATGAAAACATCCTGAAGTCAAAGTGAAACAAAATGTACAAAGTATAAGTCTGCAAACACACACACAGTCAAACATGTGAGGACGACCAAAGAGAAAGCTCTCATTCGTTCTCTGCTTTAGCTCCACGGATCATCAGAGCAGAAACAACTCTCGAACAACACGACTGCTGACTCCTACCTGCCTGAACGTTAGACCTGCTCCTGCAGTGTGACTCCTCACACCTCCATCCAGGCCACCGTCACCTCCTGCTCTGCTCTGCTCCGGCTCCCGGCAGCAGCAGCAGCATAGGGGGCAGACCAGCCGACAGCCCTCTGAGCAAACACGAATACTATCGTGTGTGTGTGTGGGTGTGAGAGAGTATGTGTGTGAGACAGAGTGTGTGTGTGAGACAGAGAGGGAGAGAGAAAGAACTAAGAGAGGAAGGGGGAGGGAGTGTGTGTGAGTGTTACGTGTCTGAAGCGGGATTTGACTGATAGGAGCCTTTTGAAGGCTGATACCGAGGCCGATATTTTTAGACCAAAGTTGCTGACAGCAGATCTTTGGTGATGGTTTTCACGTCAAAACATCACAAGTAACTTGTTTTGTTGCCCAGAACTTTATTCTTTGACAGATCATAAAGGGGCTTAAACTTAAACTGCACTAGTCTGTGATACTGAGCTATAAAAACATACTCGACTGATAAAATATTCAATATTACAGTTAAAACTCTGCCTTTAAATGAATAAAGTCTGGCTCATTATAGCTTCATGTAGTAGTTTGCACACATCGCTACATCAAGACACACAGGCGATCAGACAGGTTGTAAACAGGCCGACAAGTTCAGTCGGATTATCGATGCAGCTATTTGTCCGTAAAACTGAAAGTAAGTCGCTTTACAGCATTTATTACACTCGTAGATACGGAAGGTGAAAGCTGTAAACTGTGATGGATGTTTACTACGCACAGTGTGAGTTTTACTGTTCACCTTTCTTTGGAGAAACCTGACTCGATTTTAGCGACGCTTCCGTATTCCCAGATCTCAGCGATTAACTTGTTGGGTACGATGAACAAAAACAAGCCCCGAGTTGTAATAAACGGAAATAATTGGTGAATTAATTTCCTAAAAAGCATTACTGAGATACTGAATGAATTGTTAAAGTATGCAAAAAGCCCTGAACCTCCTTCAAACTGTGACTAAACAACATGACTGGCTGATATCTGACATCCGGCCGATATTTTGATCGGATCTATCGGTCTTCTTTGACAAACGCTCTCTGTCGTTTGATTTTCTGACTGTTGGGTTCTCGTGGAATCACGTAACAACACGTGATGCGTCCCACGTGTGTGTAAAGGTGTGTGTGTGTGTGTGTGTATGATACTCTGCCCACACACACTTTCACTCTCACAGATAACGCCTCGCAGCTCACCTGCTGAACTTTGACATCTGCCTCGACAGTTCCCGCTCTGTCTGTCTGTCTGTCTGTCTGTCTGTCTGTCTGTCTGTCTGTCTCTGTGTGCAGAGGATTCGACCCCTCAGAGAAGTTCTTTAGAAGTGATGCTGCAGCAGATATGATGCAAATTCATGCACATCAACTTCTTCATAGTTTATGTTCACCGTGTGTATTTTCTCTCCTCTGATTTAATTATGTGTTGTGTCGTTATCTCCTCATAAGATTTGTCACTCTTCATCCATCCTCAGGCTGAAGCGATCTGCTTTCACAAATAAAAACACAACCGTCCTCGGGCTGCGTCAACATTTCCCTGCTGAACTTTCTGTTGCCCAAACACCGTTTGGAGGCCAACTTTTCCCAAACTTTCTGGAATAATCTCGTATCGCCTATGAATAGACTAACTGTTATTGCGGCGTGCACTGTATGGACAAGGGGCTGAACAACTTGCCGTGCGTCATGCGCTCATCAGCTCTCTGTCACAGTCTCATGAAAACATTATCAGAAGTTTCACAGAGGTTGCAGGGCTGTTGGATTGGATTGCATAATCCAGTCAAGTGTTTCTGTTATTTTGTCCACCCCCTTTGGCTGTTCCTCCGTCGTCCAGGGTTTGAAAGCTTTCATGTGAAAGACAAACTGTTTCCAGGGCCAATAAAGAAACAGTCTGTGCCGTCTGAAAGAAAGATTTGGTTGCATGGAAACAGTTTGCTCAGTTGTTTTCTGACCAGCTGACACGGTTGGGAATTTCTCTCATATGCACACGAAGCGCCGCTCCCTTTGATCAAACATTGGCCAGCCTGTTGAATCATTAATAAAACATCTTCTGGGTCTCGTCCTGCTTATCTGCGTAAAACTACACCGTCCACAAAAATACTCAAATTCATCTGCGTCAAACGAGCAACCATCTGCTCACCGCTGTGCGGACTCGAACGCGTGTAAGTGTGTGCGCTCAGGTGGAGGGGTGGGTGCGCTCAGATCAGTTTTAAGGGTGGGTGTGAGTGATAAAGTAAAGCTCTACTGTCGGGCCAGTTTAACACACAAACACGGCGCGAGCTGTATCCTCATTCCTCCGCGGCAGTCTGTTTTTCATGGAGCTCATTAAACGCCCGGTCCTGCTGGTTTCTACCTGTCAGTCAGTCAGTCAGTCAGTCCACCTTCTTAACTCTCCCTCGCTCTCCTGCAGCGGGGAGAAAACACGCAGCTCGGAGAGGACAAACCAGTCCGGCAAACAGGGTGTTAAGAATAAAAGGTAATAATTAAACAAGGAAGACGGAAAGCTTTTCACAAATTCAAACCCAGATCTGTCACTCTCTCCTCCTCGACATGCAGCCGACAGCGCCGCAAGGCTCTCAAACCTCTGAGATAATGTCATTTAAAGGCTCACTTCCATTCTTTGCACCCACCCACACGACGGAGGCAGCATCTCTTACGGTGTCCTCGTACTCTACACAACACGCTGCTGACAGTATTTATCTGAACAACAAGCTTTAAATTCAGGTAAATGAATCCATTTCGAGGCTGAATGATACGAGGATGACGAAACGTCTTGTTTAAATCTACGGAAGTCTAATCCGGATAGTTTTCTCTCCTGCGTTAGCAGATTGCAACCCCCTCGCCTCCTCCTTAGCATGGAGGACAAACTATGGCAACGTGCAACAAACGCAGAACTCCCTGTTTATAATATAAAACATAGTCTCATTCTAAGGTAACAACAATCCACACTAAAGAAAATGAGTTATGAATATTATATTCTGTAAATAGAGCCCCTAAAATCACTGACACACTGGACCTTTAAACCTACAAGTTGTATCTTCAAAACTGGAGGCAAGAAGATGATTTTTATTTCAGTCGTTTTATCTAAACCTGTGAAAACAGCTGGAATTTTATTTATTTATTTAGTCAGGATCATTTTTGTTTGTTGTTGTAATACTCATATCTGCTGCAGGAGGCTAAAGTGCGCCATGTTTTCTTCCAGGTGACTTTTCATTTCTCATGGATGAGAACCTGCACCTGTGCTTAAGTCATAAACAAACAAAGAAAATTATTTAAATCAGACAAAAATGGATCACCAGAACTGTTCCCCTCCCTTCCCTCTCGGGTCTTTAACGCGGGACGCTTGGAAGAGACACCTCGTGTAGATTCATCTGCGTTTCTCTGTGTGTGCGTGGCATCCTGTGTGGTTTTAACAGCTCGGTGTCAAATCGACACGCTCGCTCTGGGCTGAACCAACACAAACAAACACACACACACACACATGTGGAGCCAGACTGGGTGGCAAAAGACTGACCCCGACGATGGGGGTCCGTTTAACGAGGGTGTGACAGTTGTAAAAACAAACCTCTCGTTTGAGGCCTGAAGAGTAGCACGGTAATCGTCTCGCGTGAGTGCGAGGTGAGAGCTCCGCGATGCGTTCCACTGATGGAGGTCATTTCCACGTTGATTCGTTTAGAGGCAGAGGTTAAGTTAAGTGGCGGTAATTGGCGGCAGCTCTGGAAGCTTTGGGGGGTTTGAAGGCAATGAAATAAAGTGCAGCAAAAGTGGGCACTCGTACTCACGCACACACCCCAGCTGCCAACCAAACTCTCGGAGTGTGTTTGTGTGTGTGCTTGTTTTGACAGTATACAGCACACAAAGCAGACATTTGCATAATGACTGCGGTTGCACCTGCCCTCAGCGCTGCTTGAGTGCTTCAGATTTTGCTTTAAAGCTGACTGAAATTATAAGCAGCGATCCACAAATACACAAACGGCAAAATCCCGAGCTCAGCCGATGCAAAATAACAGCCGTTATCCAATAAACAATATCACACCGCTTGAATTCACACTCCATCCCGACTGTCACGCCGTCTACGAACATTCAGGACACAATCACATACATTATGTGTTTAGAAGCACTTGATTTGTCCTGCAATCTTCTTGTCTTTAAAAAACACACAAAAGCTGCTGAATGTGAGAGAGGCTACACAGGATGTTGATGATAACAGCAGAACAAAGCCACAAACCGCTGAGAGCAAAGAGTGCAAAAGGCTCAATTACAGGCGACTCGGGGGGGCGTAATCAGCGCTAATGGTAGAGGCTTAATTGATAGTGAGTGGGACAGAGAGCGCAGAGGGAAGTGAGACACCTTCAAGGGTCTGTAGTGAGAAAGAGAGAAAATCTATGAACAGGGAAAAACTCCTCGTATGTTATAATCAACATTTGTTGGTCCTTCACAGAGTTGTTCGTAAGTTAAAGGCATCGATAATCCAACGATAAAAAAAAACAAGACCAACGTTCAAAAGATGGTTCTGAATTTTCCATAAGTGAAGCCAGAACATCTCAAACTTCCCCTGGTGGCTGGTTGCAGTATAGGTCATTAGCCCGCCCCTCCATGTTAGCAGATGGGACATGGTCCAAACTTAATAAAAATAAAAACACATCAAATAAATACTTTTTAAAGACGGTTTCTGTCATTTTAAGTGTTTTTTATCATGCTGATGTTTGTTCGGGTCTTTGCTTTTCTCATAGGTTTGGTTTTAATTAGTTATTTCATTAAAAAAAAGGGATTTCATGCGTTGGACCCCGATTACTGCTCAGACTGCTCAAATGACGCACCAATATAAGATGGCGGCCTCATCTTTCCATCTTTATACAGTCTATACAAATGCAGGGAAAGTTTATCGCACTATGTATAATAATACAGTTACAGCTGGATTCAAATTGTGCAAAGTTTCTTTCATTCCCACAGAGCTGATGCTTTTACACAATTACTCTGTCACTGCAGCTCAGAATAATGAGAGGAAACTTTGCTGTTTGTTTGATAACTGGAATTAAAAACTCCTTTATTCAAACCCGCGAGCTGTTAATTAACTCCAAGTAAATTAGAAATGCAACATTTCCATCAGTCAGACTTCATCATGCGTTAACTGTTTTTTCTTCTCCTCTGTCGTCTCTGCTTTGGCAGAAGAAACTCACATGACATTTATATAATGTCTGATTATTAGATCCATTTCACCTCCGTGAACATCAGATCAGACGTCATCGCATGAACTCGCCTGTAGCCTGAGGATGACCGATGTTCAGAGAGGCGAGGTAACCCAACGAGAGCTGAAACAAAGTTGAACTTGCCCCATGTTTGTTCGCATTTGTATTTCCAGTTATGATCATTTGAGAATCCTGATAATTCTGCAGCTCACCAAGACGATGCTTGAAACCAGAGCACTTAAAAGACTAGAGACAGGATGTCCTCATGAGTATAATACTGTGGGTCCATGTGGGGAATGATGAAGAAGGGTTCAGGGATCAGCTGTGCTTCCACCTCCTCCTCCTCAGTTGTTAACCATGGGCGTGTATCTCTCTCTCTCTGTGGTGCTTTGAGAGGCTTCAGTGAGTCTGGCTGCTGGCCAAAAATAGCCCCCTCAGCTGGCACACTGGCCCAATTTACGACCCCTCACAATGAGACGAGGGCAGGCCCTGCCCAGGGCACCGGAGAACGCAGCACTGAAATCACCACCAGCAGCGTTACAAAGGAAATCCCCGCTTACGTATCCCGCTAAATGTCACTGGAGACAAAAATCACATCATCAACATTTTCTTTGTCGTCGGCGCTGATGCCGCCTGCCTGCGTTCACTCCCAGAGATGAGAGGAATGCTCACTTCTTTTACAAGTCTAACAAGATGAGGCAAAACTGCCCCCCCCAAAAAAACAAGAAAGCTGCGACGCTTTCAACCGAGCGCCAACTGCCAGAAGTCTGAGCCAGAGGTTTTCACGGACGGCAGCCCGCAGGACCACAAAAGTAAAAATAAATGGACTAACCATTCCCATCTACAACTGCTCTGCACCACGGCTCCCAGCGAGGGCCACATGAGTCGGGCAAGATGGGACATCAAAGAGGCGTGTGACTTCACACACACACACACTCGTACGGAGGTAAATTTTCACAGCGCCCTGCCAAAACAAACTTAGAAGGTCACTTACCATCTGAGAGCGGCTCTTGGGACAGCCATTGATATCATCGATCTTCTCATTGGCTGAGGAGAGACAGAAAGAGGAGGCAGAGACAGAGGGATAAAAAGGCGTGTTTGGTTAATGTAATCCTCTCTTTTATTTCCACTGGAGATCCCTCTCTGTGTCCGTGTGTGTGTGTCAGACAGTTGCTGGCTGACTGAGGAGAGCAGAGGTGTTCATGCCGGTGGCTGTGACAGCCTCACCCCCACCCGCCCTGCTACACTCCTCTCCCTCCCACCGAGACATGAAACACTATCTTGTCACGGCAAATGGGAACGGGGGGCCGCTGGGGGCCCGACCGAGATGCTGCTCCTTTTCAAAAGGGGGTGTGTGTGTGTGTGTGTGTGTGTGTGTGTGTGTGTGTGGTGTCAAGGATTCCTCCCGTCTATTAGAGGTCCGGCCCACAGCAGCTGAGACACGGTCGTCAGCTCGCAGCTGACAACTGTGCCAACAGCGTGGCCTCCCTGCATCAGGAGGCTCGGTGGGGCCCACAGTGCAGCTCCGTGTCAGGACCGCGTACTGCACCACCAACCCTGCGAGAAAATACTTCTCCTCCTGTCAGGTGGATGAATACGCAGTGTGTGTTCTTGTTGTGACTCCTAAAACAAAGTTAAGTTGTGCCCTGTCATCACAGAATTATCATTAATTTAAGTTAGTTAGATAGGTCAGGTGTTTCAAAGTGAGGTTGTACAGCGGTCAGCATGAGGCTGTTAGGAGAAGCAGACGGGGATCCTGGCACAGAAGCAGAGCTATGCACTGCTGTGCAAGGCAGCGAGGGAAAACAGTGAAAATATCCTTAATATAGCGTACATATAAATGGATGTTTGACTTTTTTTATGTGGCTAAAATCTGTTTTTCTGCCACCTCCATCCACAGGATCCCTGTCTGCTTCTGCAAACAGAGGGTATAAGGACCGACGTCTTTGTAGGTCATACACTGACGATGCACAATGTATAAAATACTCAAACTATCCCTTTAAGCTGGTAAAGCGAACAAGAACGTTGTTTTTATCTCTGCTGCAGAATCATTTGTTCTATAATGAAGAGACTCAGTGACTTGGCAACAGCAAAAAATGAAGTTCATTCAATTCAAATGACTCATAATGAGTTTGTAGTGATGGCCAGTTGACGGGTAGCTCAGCTCAAACCAGCTCTGAACTTTTGACTTTACTCTGTTTCCTCGGCTCAGTAAAAAGAAACGTGAGAGTAGCTGATGGTGGTTGTACAAACATCTTGTCAGAGTCTATTTACTGAGACGTCAATAAAATAATAAAGTGTGTAAGGAGGTTTTAGAGATTTTAACGATCCTTGGCGAACGTGTAGCACAAACAAATCTGTTAACACCGTGAAATGATCAGTGATTTAACACTTCTGTTGGCTCGGGTTTGTCTGCTTCCACACTGTGGTGACACCCACAAGGGACAGCTACTCTGTGATTTTGAGAAATTACGAACAAATTAGATGTTTCCAAATTAAAAAAAGACACATTTCTGGGAGCTGAAGACTGAGCAAAAAAATCTTACAAGGTCACAGATCAGGCTGAGGTTTGCAGGACAGATTATCCTCTCGGTTGCTTCAAGGACAGTCCATAAGAAGTTTACAGATGACTTTGTGAGTGTGAGTTGGTCAAACAGCTCAACAGATGCCACATCCGTTCCCAGTATGGCTTCTTCCGACACCGGCGGGCTGCTCCGGTTTCACCAGCGATTGTGTGGTGTGAGGTTTTTTTGGAAGGAGGCAGCGGGCAGGAAGGCGGGGCAGAACAGGTGAATGGATCGTTCTGCTTTGTGTTGTTTTAATGTGAGAGCGGAGCGGCAGAGGTCAGCTGTCACGGTGTATGTATCGCATGTAGGCTCGATGCAGTGAGAACACAAAAATATCTGGATGATGCCGTGGCACCTTTCAACCACAACTCAACAGCAGTTTTACTTCCTGAGCCAAAAAAAAAACTTCCTGATGGGCTGAGAATAATCAGCTCAACTGGCCAGTGCGTGAGTATTAATAGAGTAATAACACTACTTTCAACAGTAATGAGTAGTGTAAAGTTACACAACAGCACAACATGAAGCTCGTGGAAATACACCCCGCCGAGGATGAGGCGTCTGCAGCCGCAGAGGAGAGCTGCAGCTCTGAACACAAAACGACAGAGCGCTAAAGAAGGTGCATGAACGGTCTGTATGACCGACTCCCAGGAAAATACTGGTCCCAGGCAACAGAAGAACCCCGGGGAAAAGCTCATTTGCAATAACAGACGAGGTTTAAAAGTATCCTGAAACTTTTATGGATTGACAGGCTGCAGAAGTTGAAGCCTTAGCTGTGCCCACCCTGATATTCACACAGACAAACACGTGAAGTCTGAATTTGGAAGAGAAAGAGCGCAATGCCCAGTTTTGTAGAAGAATTTCTGATGGCAGGGAGTAGTAAGTGAAGTAATAAGATTACTTTTGAAAACAGTAACGAGTAATAAGTAATAAATTTCATTGCAGCGAGATAAACTGGATGTGTTTCCACATTAAAGCACGACAACAACCAGAAAACAGTCAGCGGATCCTTGCTGCTTTGCGGACAGATGGATGCTTCACCGTCGCTCTCATCTTTACATCCGCTCTCCAGCGTCCATGCAAAGTAAAAAAAATGACATCTGAAAACAAAGTTAATTAGTTAGCGGTTAAATCTGCCCGACACAAACACACTACTTCATGAAAAGGCTCATTGTGCTCCGCTACTTGCCTCGGTCAAGACCTTTGAGTCCGTCCACTCCACCGAGTCGACTGGAAATGGAGCGCAACGAGCCGACAACTCCGCAACTACAAGCTCACTTACTCATCCGGGTGTGTAGAACCGACAGTTGCTGTAGCTGAAGCGACAACACCCCTGAGATTATTAGAATAACATAAGCAGCATAGAGGCTGGATCCAGCGTTGAATGTATGTTATGGCATGAGAGGAGGAGGAGGAGGCCGTCGAACACGTGATGTAAATACATTTCACATGAAGCCCTGTGAGTTATCTCTCAAAGAATAATCACATGCAGCAGCTACAGCATGACAACAGAGAGACTCTGTGCAGGATGAAGCCGTACGGAGGATAGGAAGTGTAAATGTGGGTCAGAGCTGAAGGCAGAGAGAGTCAGTGACATGCTGAGTCACCCGTCAGCTGGTGTCGGTCTGCTTCAGCCCTCAGGGTCAGCGTCAGCGGGTGAAAATGACAGGCCGAGGACGGCCAGACGAAATGACAGGACTGACGATGACACAGACGAGTGTGTGAGGGGTCAAAAACACAGAGCAGCCTTCTTCAAGAGCCCGCACCACGCCGAGTATCTCCACGCTGACACACTTTCCTGTTCAGCTTAGCGTCACGCGACACTTTAAATCACAAGTGAACCCACCGCTGACCCACGCTGCGCTCAAAGGAAGATTTTCCTTGCCAACGTCGCCAAGTGTTTATTAGATGCCGAACCGGCGTGTTTTTTTGGCACCTAACTACTCCCAACTTACACTTACACTTCTCCCACATACTTTCAGCTACGGACTTCATTCAGACTTTAAACTTTATTACACTATTCTGCTGTTTTTCAGCTCATTTCAGCAGAATGCGTGCAGGAAAATGCAGTTTTCTAGCTGACTATAACGTGATAGTTAAAAAAAACTAAATATTGGACACACATATTGGATAATGTTGTGTAAATTATGCACCATCTCTTAAATCATTTCTTTGTCTTTCTGTTCTCTCACACTTAGAGTTATAGTTCTTGTTGTACAGTTTTGGTTACAAACTCTCTCCACCTCCCTACAATTAATTTGCCAAAAAAAGAGACAAAACACGCAATAAAAGTTCAAGTTAAAGATTATTTTGTTGTGTTTTATCATTATTGTGAATTCTCTGATGTTTTATATTCGTATTTTGTCTATTTATATAGTTGTACATATTTCTTTCCTGTCTGTAGTTTGTTTGAAGAACATTTTTCTCTTTAACTTTCAATAAGAATTACACAAATCTCTCACACTAAAGAAGTTAAAACCTCGCCAAACACAAGTTTGTCTTTGTTCCTGAATGAGATTAGAAAGTTTTTGCAGCTCGCTCGTGTTCGAGTTCACTCATGAGCCTCGGAGCAAACCTGAAAAAGATGGATTTATCTGCCACAATAGTGTTTTGTCCTCTCGCCATAGAAGAAACCATTCAGCCGTGCACGAGTAAATAAACTCTCTGCCCGATTCACTGACGTTAATACATCAGATAATCTAAAAGAAAAGCTTATTTAAGGGTGATGTCGCCACTATTTGTTTGGTAAAGGTCATCGACGTCTTTGAAAGTACCCGGTGTTTCACGTGGTCACAGCTGGCTTTCCTTTTGCAGAAATCAAACGTGTGTTTTTCCCTTACCTACGACCTGGATGATCTCAGCCAGCAGCACTCCGTCCGTGACGTCTGTTTGCAGGTCCTTGATCAGACGCTTGTGTCCTGACTTGGCAAGGTAGTGGTTGGCCCAGTCCGTGTAGATCTGCGGTCAGACACAAACACACAAACCACGGCGTTCAGTTCACGAGCCAACAACACAAAAAAAAGAATAAAATCCCATCCAAAAACCGGGGCAACCCCCGTCAGGTCATCCACGTGTTTCAAACTCCATAAACACTTGAAAACTACAAAAGGTATAAATGGTTGGAGCAAATTTACGACTCTAATAAAATAACAACATGGTTGAATGGGAGCAGAGTAGCCCTCTTTCTTTTGTTGGGGCTCCGATCTGGCATATATCCGCGTGGTATTCAAATTGGGGCCATTGTGCTCAGCCAGGGCATTCATCTCAGAGCGCACGGCGGCTGTTTTCAATGGGCCATGCTGACATCACTCTCTGGGGACAGAAAAGACCCTTCACTGCCTCGGGGGGGGAGGAGAGGAAGGGGGCAGAGCAAGCATCTGAATAATCTGAATAGCTTCCTTCATAATTAGTCGCCAAACTCTCTTTTTCACTCCCTCTGTCATCAAGAGGAGTGAGTTTCTATTTCTGGTGACATAAAAAAAAAAAAAAAAAGGCACGCAAAGGTTGAAGTTGGACAGAACAGCGTTCCTAATAAAATTATTTTTGAGCTCTCATGAATCCATCCTGATTTTACAGCATCGACTCATCTGTAAGCTGCGCAGAGTCTCTTGAACAAGTGTTGAACTTCTCCCCCCCGCGGAGATCTGAAACATGGAGCGACAGCTCGGCTAAATAAAGACACTCTTCCCTCCCTCTACGTCTCACTCTTGTTTTCACACAAACACTAAAACTTGTGCCAGCGTGGTGAAAAAGATGACAGAGGAAAGACAATCGACGCGTTTAAGTAACCCGTTTACTCTCAGCTCTCTGAAGTAATCTGATTTCTTCAGTGATTTCCTCTCTCCTGTTCTCCTGGAGAAAGCAGTGACGCATCCTTGTATTAAAAATAAAGAAATCCAGAGGCAGTGAATCTGAAAGCTGAATCTAAATATGTCCACTTCCACAACTGAACATGTAGAATTTGGACATATCTGCAACGTAAGGAGAAAAAACAACCTGTCCACTCACACCCAACCACATCTGAATGATTGAAAACATCGACAAGTTTATGAAATTAGGTGTCAAAATGAATTCTCAGCTCCAGGACTGAAGTGCAGGGCGTAGGATTTAGTGGCATCTGGTGGTGAAGTTTCAGATTGCAACCAACTGAATACCACTCGCCAAGGATAAACTACAGTGGCTGTGACACTATCTAGGGTCAATGCTCATTCTACGGTCATAAAAACATAATAATTCTTATTTTCAGGTTAATATACACAAATGGAAACATAATTATGCATAGTATAGTCAATTTCTGCCAACAGATCTCCTTTAATGTTACACACTGGACCTTTAAAATGCTAAAAGAAGTTAAACCGTAGCTCCAAAGTAAGTTTTACAGTGGCCAGCAGTTACCAGGTTGCCATTATACTTTGCATAAATGTGTCATCTCATGTCTTTTTTTTAAATGCATGCAAACTTCAAGAATCTGTCTTTCATTACAGTGAAATTCAAGTGCACGTATTAGTGCCGGACGAGAGCACAGCATTCAAACTTCAGGTCAAACACAAGCGTGGACACCCACCATGTTCGGTGAGGTGTGTGTGTGTGACACGGTTGTGACCCTTGTTTCTTTTGTGTTTGCACTGTAAACAGACCTGAAGCTTTTCTGCCACGCTACTCGTCGGATGAATCACTGCTCTCGTGACGGCGTACAACAGGTGTGAGCACTTCAAAGCCACATGCATATATACAGTCATCTTCACGTGCACGCTCGGATGCAAAAATAAAGGTTTGAGAGTGTACACGTCCGCACGTTTAACACAAAGACCCCCTGAGCGATGTTTAAATGACAGAGGCTGCATATCCAAACACAAATGCACAGTTATAAACTGACTCTTGAGTGACACGCAGCGCTAAAAAAAAAAAAAGCCTCCGAGCGGCAGGATTAGGCTCTATCCTTTCAATTCACACTCTCTGCTGGTCATGGAGAAAAAGGAAGTGCAGTGTTCGGGAGTCTAAGCTTTCTTTGAAGTAGTTTCGGGCAGGTAAATTGAGGGGTTGGAGTGTAATTAAAATCGAGGTGAAATGGGTAGCTGTCAGTCACGGACTGAGAAACAGAGGGCCTGAGGGCCAGCAGGGGGGAAGGAGGATGGGAGGGTGTGGGAAGGTTGTGGGAGGAAGGAAAAGGGGAAGAGTGCAAGTCAAAACAGGTCGCTTTTAAGTTGTGAAAATTTAACTTTTCAAAACATATTTTGTATCTCTGATGGCGTCGTCTCATTCGAAACATCAGACAGACTTTAAATGTGATATCTCAGGTATCGTAAGTCAGTGCTGTAGCACCTGAGACCGGTCTCGAAACCAGTTTTTGAAGGATCACTCAGCCTTGCCTCAGACAAAGAAGACTTTATCAGTCAAGTCTACAACATCATGAGTGTGAGAGACGCCATGCCTCAAATTAAACCAATAACTCACTTCTAACTTGAAACTTTGGTAACTGATAACTGTTAAAATCTGACTTCCTAAATCCTTACTGACACGGCTAGGACCCAAAGAGATTTGGCAAGTATGAACTACCTGAGTAGTATGTTGTCTAGTCTCGGTTTTGACTCAGTCTCGGCTTGCCTTGGTCTTGGTCTTGACTTAATCTCAACCTCTCGAAGTCTCTGTCTTGTCTCGATCTTGATACACTCTGGTCTTGGTCATGACTTTGTCGTGCCGAAGGCGGTCTTGAGGTTTTTAGCATCTTACAGATGAATTGCACCGACACAGGATCTTGATAATCAATAGTTAATATTCTAAGAGTACATCAAATTAGCATGTCTACTGTGAAAGGCCTCGCTCACAGGACAACGTCACAGAATCATCACCTGCTACTCTGCAGCTCTTCTTTAGCTCCTTTTAGCTCATTGTTTTGGTTTTACGACAGATTTACTGTAAAGTTACGCCTCACTTCTCTCAGTAACCTCATTTCCTACTGTACACTACCTGCAGAGCAACAAGCAGCAGGCGACTAACATTAGCGTCTAGCAGCTAAGGAGCCAGACACTCTTCTGAGGAGCTTGTGGAGACTAAAATGGAGATAAAAGGAGAGTTAATATTGAACTTATATTGATCAGTTGAACATGAACATGTTTCTCTGTGTCTGACTGATGTGTAAATAGGTCATTGTTAGCCATTAAAACCTGTTGTCTAGAATTCTTCTGACCCCTAGTGTCCAAAAAAAGTACAAACTACTGTAATGGTTGATGGATGACTGGTTGGGACTACAATTAGAGTCGGATGCTTACAAAACTTATATTCCAACCACTATTTAATTAAACTGAAGGGGACAGTGGGAAGCCTAGCACGTGTATGCAGAAAATAAACATAAGGAATGAATCACTTGTAACCATTAATAATGGAACCATCTCCAGCGGCCACCACAGACCAAATGTTCATCATTAATTTACAGGCATCAGTCACATCTTAATAACTGAAAGCGAAAAGAAAACAAAAACCATGACAAATGCATTAATCTGGGCCGTGTCTGTTTAACCGCATCTTTATTTGAACTTAGACTTAGACTGCACTTCTGAAGATCTGAAAGTTGCTGAAAGGTCACGGAAAGACAGACGGAGAGAGGAGGTGGGGGGCTGATGAGAAGCAGACATCTGATCGTAAAGACATTTTAATAAGCTGCATGGTGAGTAAAGAGGAGTATTGACTCCATAAATGAGGTGCAGCCCAGTCTCTACATCTGAGGGAACCACTCTGAATGACTGAAAAGAAATTTTAATCAGAACTTCCCAGGGCTGTGAGCGTCTGATGAATTGATCAGAAATTGAATTCGTTGAATGGATAAGCGGGTGACGTGCAGGCTAAGTGGTCGACATTATTCCCTCACAGGACGGTCTTCGTGGAAGTAGGTTTAATTTCAGCTCATTCAGCGTATGATTGGTTGTCAGTGTACCAGATGAAATGTCTTCCAACCCCTTGCCTAAACCTAACCACTTGAACCCTCATCTCTGACCTCCAATGCCTGACTTCGGACATACCGTCTTCCCTAACCACCCTAACCATTCGGACTGTCACTTGTCACTTCTACTCTCATTCCTAAAACCTAACCACTTACCTAGATCCCTACTTCTGGATTGCCCTAACCCCCAACCATCTGAACCCGTTGCCAAACCACTGGGATTTAGATCTTCTGCAGAGATTTCTACAACTTTCTACCCACGCATTTACCTCTTCAGTTCTGGATCCTACGGTTCAACCTGAACCTCCCCAAAGTAAATCTACTGAGAATGCTAACTCCAAGGATTCAACACATCCTATTTTCCACAGTCTCTTCACACTGTGGGGAACGTGGTGACGGTACACTCGGTGTGGGGTTCATCTGATCGATTTGCGATGACCCGTGCAGTGCCATTGGCTCTCTACCCCAAACTGCTTGAGTTGTCGAACAGAACGAGGGAGATTCAATGCAATAATCAATAACCATAACACTGCGATCAGATGTTTCTTCATCTAAATCAAGAATAATTGCTAAATTATGATTAAATTTGTTGTATTTAGGTAAGAAATTCTTGTACTTGCTCTGCTGCAAAGTCTTTTTGTACAAAGTACCAAAAACTCAAGATTGCCACAGAGTTCATAAAAAGTTTGGTACACTTCTGTATGATGTGAACTCAATATTAAACCTCTTTTATAATCTAAGCCAACAGTTGCCAACCTGTCTAGTATTTCCTTGCATTTGGTTCGAAGCACACTGGGATTTGTTTGAGCCACCGATGTCTCTTAACGGAGATAAAAATAAATAAAATAAGCACGACAAGGCCTCACGACTACTCACTCACATCCATACATCAACACGGAGTGACTGAGTGATCCATATAAACCAGTCAGATGTTTCCAACAGGGAAAATCCCTCCATTCCCAGAAACTCCCATTAATCCCCGACCCTCTTCTCGTGGGGTTTAGGGTCTTTTTTAGGAGCTGTAAATTGGTACCAGTGTCATGGATATTCCCGTCACCAGAGAAAGCAACATGACACTGACTCATTCACACTGTCAGGGCCTTATGATAAATGTCATGTGTGGCCTATTGAGCCTCTCGACCGCCTGCTTTGGGAATTTGTCACCTTCGTAAACAAAATCTCCTCCGTCCAGGTTGCATCCGTTTCGGTTTCAACGCTGACCGTGAGCGGTTCAGTCTGAAAGTATCTGGACAGATACAAACATTGTGTTGTTTTTGGACTCAAGATTAAAGTGCTGGCTCTCGGCACGGCATGGCATCCCCCTTAACACTGTCCAAACAGGCTACGTACAGTAAATTGAAATTGTGACATTTCATCTGAACTCAGATCAAAGAAAAAGACCAACAACCAACCATGATTTATCAATTCACAAGCACGCATTACATGAAAGCACGTTCACATAATGATGCCCAATTTGAGCCTTCAGAAATGACAGAGTCAGATCTTTAAAGCCTGAGCAGCGATGAGTCACTCAATCGGACAGCTGTGTCTTTTTTCTTCTCTCACAAACACAAATCTGCCTCACACATCCATCCAGCATCCCCGCTGACCCGGTTTGCTGAGTCACCGGACTGGTGTGCCGATGCCTGCAGAAGAAGGGCATGACGCACACAAGGCCATCCCTGCAGCGCTGGGTCAGCCTGGGAGGAGAGTGAGGGCAGCCAGGGCATCACACTGGGCGAGTGCCCTTTAGCTGAAGGGGAAGAGTGAAAAGTTCTCTGTCTGCTTCAGGTGCAGAGGCGAAAGTTTGGCAAAATGTCACATAATATGAGCGACGCTGATCAGATCACGGAACTGAGCAGATGTGAACGTGATGGTGGCCACATGTGTGTGTTTATGTGTCGCATTACTTTGCTCTTTAATCTCTGTTGCTGTTTGCACTGTTGCTGACTCGTGAAGACACAATCTGCTTGCTAATCAAACACTGCAGTGATGTTGACATAAACACTTGCATCATTGCTGCTGATGGGTGAAACATTCTTAGCATTTAAATCTCCGTGACTGTGAAGTGAAGCCAGCAGCTGCAGCTCCTCAAACGGCCACTTGAGGCTGGCTCCAGAAGTGAGTCAGTCTCCATAAGTCCCCATGTTCAAATGTCCAACTTCCCAGCAGAAATAAACATGTTTACAGCCTGGTACAAAAAACAGTTTTGGTCTCTGTAGCTAATTTCCCGTTCATGACAACTGTACTGAGGGTGAATTTATATACAACTCACCTGTTCAGATTATATTAAGGCTTAAAGTTATGCAGGATTAAGAGCGTGGACGCTTTGATTGACAGGTAGGGTGTTGTTACAGGTGGCTTGTTTGAGCAACCAGGCGTCCACTGCCAGCTCCAGATAGATATTAAGGGTTATATTAGCTCAACCTGTTAACCAACTCAGTAGCAATGTGTATATTTTTAGCTTTCATAAGTGAGAGGTTTGTGAATTTTCTCTACATGTTGGGGAGCATTAAGTCTTTGTTTGAGGCTGGAGCGTGAACAACGCAGCTGCTTTACACATTTTCACATGACAAAAGTAACAGACAACACCTCAGGTCTGCCCAGCGAAGCGCGGCTCTCACGTACGTCGACGACGCGCGGCTTTCCACAAAACAATTATGCTGATAACTTCAGGACTATTTAGCCTTATTACTTTCAGGGTTCAGTAAGAAACCTAAAGAGCGCTGCACTTAACACGCCATTATGAAGTAATCTACAAACATGAGCAAGAACTATAAAGAGAACACAGCAGGACCAAAGCTGCTATAAAGTGCTATCTCTCACGAGAAGCTTTCATAGTGAGCCAGGACGGGAAAAACGGCTCTCGTTATAATTCAGGTAATGGCACTGAAGAGAGTGCTGAGTCTACAAAAGACATGCTCTGATAACAGAGCTTTCTTCTACCTTTTCAAAGGAAATCTACCTTTTGAACGTCAAGCACAGAGCCGGCTAAGATCCACTGACCATGTTTAGGAAATCCAGAGGTTTATGAGGTAGAACCAAATCCCAACAGGCAGCTTTCATTCACAGTGTCTGCTACCTGGCTCTGTCAAGGGGGGGGCTGCTAAAATAATTCCTGGCTCCTCCTGAGGCTCTGGCTCATCCCCTGACATTTCTATTTCAAGCTGACCCTTCCTCTTAAGTGTCTTTCTCTCATAACTCCCAGAGTGAGTGTCTCACTGTGAATGATTTTAAACAGATTACATGCAAAGTAAAATTCTTCTTAGTTCATCAACAAGTGAGCAAAACCCCGATAGCTCATTAACCCATCCCGTCCCTCTCCGGTATCTTACCACTTTGTAGTTTGTGCAGGAGAAGCGGCTGTAGCTCCTGGCCGGCACCCTGAGGCCACCGTACTCCGCCATGTCACCTTAGTAAAGACGACTACCAGGGCAGAGCAAAAACAACCAGAAGTCCATAAACCCGCTCGGTCATAAAAGCGAGGTGGAGCGGGTAAATATAGCCACGCTGTCTGATGACTCTCCTGTCCTCCTCCTGGTTTGTCGTCTGTATGAACAGAACACGCTTTACTCCTCTTTATAAGCACCTCTCTCTCTCTCTCTCTCTCTCCTTCATAGTGAAGCCTCACACATCCTGACACTGTTTTAACCCCTCTCTCTCTGGGTGTCACTCACCCTGTCTGAGTCAGACACCCTGACTCAGTTCCCTCTTCTTCTGCTGCTGGTAGAGACACAGACCAGCAACATAAAACCCAGAAATGGAACATCTTATTTTTGGGCACTGTAAATGTGAGTATGAATGATCACAGAAGGTGTAGACGCTTAATCTCTAAAAGCCACGACCTCTCAGGCAAGCCTGCAGATCCTTACAGCGTAAGAGGGGGTTCAGGAGCGGACCCAAATGCAGACACAGAGGTGAGGAGACCGGGTATTTGCATGGAAAGAAGCTTTAATCTCTTACTGGTCGGGGTTGAACACAAAACAAACTAAAAGGCAAAAACACAAAACGAAAACGCAAAAATCTAGAACTGGGAACAGAGACAGGAACGCAGGTACGTTTTCAGGCGCATGCAGACACATACAGTATAGTCACCATCAGACACATAACGGACATCAAGTGAAACCAATCAGGGACAGGTGCATCATCAAGAAGAGGCGGGAAAACAAGGCAGTAGACGCAGACAGGAAGGAACTACAAAATAAAACACTGGTAGCTAGCACCGCCGACGTAAGCTCCGTTAACAAGGCCGTGTCTTGTGCTACACTGGTTCAACATAATCTGTGGTCATGCAGACAGTCTTAAAGTTTCCCAGTGCACCCCCCCCTCGATCTGACAGGTCGTGTAAATGTGATGGATGTCTCTCCTCGACGTGACTGACAGATCTGCTTCAGTGTCGTCTTCCTCTGACACACCTGGTGCGGTACATTACAGCGGGCGCCCACACACACACACACACACACACTGCGCTGACAAACATGAAACATAAGTTCACACGGGAGGTCTCAGATCTCCCTCGCGGGGGTTGTATTTCCGTTTGAATCCAGCTATTGTTTAATGTCGTCTGGTGATTTAACTTCAACCGGCGAAGTAATGTGCTGACATTGACACTGTCCTGCTCCATATTCATACCGCTGACATAAATTCACACTTCGAAGCTGCCCAGAACGACCTGACAGCTCCAACTGCTGCTGGCCTCGGAGCAGCTTCGCTGGAAAAGCTCACAAACTGGTGGCCTTGCTCGCGGACACACACATTTGTGCTTTGGTACCAGCGCATAAAAGACATAAAAGCAGATGTGAAAACCATTCACAGCTCCACCAGACTTTCCTCTGCTGCTTAATGCCAGACTCTGACGGTGGCAAGGAATAAAAATAAAAACGGGACGCCCCCCCCTCTGAATGTAGTGAGGCTGCATTCACACAAAATAAAGCGCTCCCTCTCCCACTTCACTCTCTAGCTCACTGAACCACCTCCTGCTCCTTCTTTCTCTCTTGACCACCGGAGCATGACATCAGGTCGCGTTTCTCCTTCTGTGGACCTCGCCGTTAACCTTAACACACACTGGTCTAGATTTCTATGAATGAAACAATACATTTGTAAAAATTAGCTTGTTCCCACAATCCCCCAATTTTCTCCGCCATATTTTGTTGCTTTTTCGCCTCCATTGTTGTAGTTCTTTACCTCAACAGCACCTCACTGCTGTTATGTTCCGTACACAACACATATTCTTGTTGGCGTCCCCTCCCGCTGCCTGCTGACCATGCTGGGCCTCATCGATAAGGGCTCAGCAGCTCTCCATGCTGCTGCAGGCTGAGGGCGACATGTGGCAGCACGTCCCCTCTGACCCAGTCTGGGCTAGCAGATGGCTTGTGGGAGAATGATGGATGGACTGATGGATACACTCATACAATAATCTAACAGAAGGATAGGCAGAGAGGGGAGGGAGCGGTGGATAGGTGCAGGTGATATTTTGCCGCTTATCAAAGTGTGTTACTTTCTCCGTCACACCTAACATCTAGCTGTGAATGCAGGAACCTCCCCTCAGCTTAAATAAGTCAACGCTGGGCGGAGGGAGGCATCGTCTGTGCTGAACTCTAGACACAGACAGATGGCCTCTGAGAAATCAGTCTTCCAGGTCTGTATGATATGACAACAGAGGACTGCAGGCTGCTCTGACAGCTGCTGTGCTGCTGTGAAGCTTTATACAGGACACAATGAGTCCAGCCCTGTGCTCCACCGCTGATACTTCCTTAAGTGTTTGGCCACAAACTGGACCGAGTTGGCACTGGTGGCTCTGTGCATCCCACATCTCACCTGATCTTTCCAACTTAACTGTCTTATGAGGGGGAAAAGCCAGAAAAATTACTGAAAATGCTGCCATTCGGTGAAGCACCTTTACACACCAAAGAGAAAGGCAGGATTGGAAACAACACACAAGAAAGATGAACTGGAAAAAGTGATTCTACTTCCTGTCATTTAAACCGGAACTAGCATTTACTATCACGTCCTGAGCAGTGACCACATTTATTCCAAGTATTAGCAGATGGAGACCAGTGGAAACACACCAGCAGAACCAGTGACAGTATCTGCGTCTCATACTATGTTCGGTTCCTGCAGTGGAAAGGACTTTGCTAGATGTCTCTGACTTGTTATCACGGCAGGGGAAAGCAAGACAGAGTGGAAAAGAAATGTAAAGTGACACGTGGAAAGATAAGACGTGCTGACAGAAAGAGTGACGGTGAGAGAAATTCATCCAGAGTGGATACATGGGAGTTGTATGTTCTTCATTCAGTAACCAGCAAACATTTGCCTTCTCCTCCCCGCTCTCTCCTCTCCATCACCGCTGCATCTGGAGCTGCTTCTTCTTCTTCTTCTTCTCTGCCCCCAGCAGGATGCAGCATTGATGGTTTTTGGTCTGTGGGGCCCCTGGCAGCTACTTTCCCCCCCTTGGTTTTCTGTTGTACTCACTCAGTCCTCTCAAGTGGCTTTAGCCCGCAGGAAAGCTGAAACAGGCCACTCTAAATGAGCCCTCATGTCTCTGCCTGCTCCCTGTTTGGCACATGAAAGACATGTGGCTTTGTGAGGCAAGGAGGCCATACCAGGCACATGCTAGACAAAACGACTTGGCCAGAACTCTAAAGTTTAGAGTATGGGAAACCGAGGCATCCATCAGGAAGCCAAGAGACTGAGCATGCATGTGTGGTCATCTGTACATGCGTTACATAAACCGATTTGCAATCACTGCTGGTGGATGGAAAACTGGGCAAAATTAGGAGATATATAAATATCTACACCCAACAGTGATAGTTTTACCCTGAGCATCTGACAGTGCTAAAACATTCAGATGTTAATCCAGAATATGATAAAACTAAATCATGAATACTGCACTTCTAAATCCCCTAAATTGGAGCTTTGTGTTGCCGTGCAGTTGAAAAGACACAGCAGCGTCTGCCATGCGGCATCTGATCAGGACAAATCCTGAGACGTGCAGCCTGATGCACACGAGGGCACAGCGGCTCAAAAGTGTTATTAAAAGGGGGCTTAGCTTGTTAGCAGCACTGTATGACTGAGTATGTATGCAATGTATGATTTCCCTGCAGAGAAAATTCTCTGGCAGCTCCTTAAAAATCAGCTGCTCACTCTCCAGGTGTGGAACAGCAGCAGTGAAGCTCTGCACACGATATAATGCAGCATCTTATATAACTCTGCAATATCATCGAGGTGACTGCATATCTCGTTGCCTAGTGATCCTATGCAAATCTTGAATTCTGCGGCGGCCTCTTCAGTTCAAATCTGCCACAGTCATCCCCTCGATTTGACCAGCTAAGGTGCATGTCGTGTGGGGTTCAAGACCTCGGCTGCACTGCAGGATATCAAAAAAAAAAAGAAATGTTTGATTTCACAAAAACAGCTAAAAAGTTTGGATCTATCTCACTTGTCAAGAGACTGACTCTCCAAACTCATCAAAACAGGCGAATTCAAGTTCTTCAGATGTTGTACCACCAACAAGGACTTTGCTCGGTCATTGAAGTCATCAAAACACCAAATGAAACGCAACCGAGCAGCTAAATGCATGCTGCGTCTGCCAGAGATCCTTTTTGCATGTCACTCCTCTCTATTTGACTGAAGTTACAGGTGCACTACAGCTAAGGTGCATGTCGTGTGGGGTTCGCCTCGAGCTCAAGACCATGTGAACGTTGAACATGCTCTTCACTGCAGGATATCACAAACGTATGAAATGCCAACAAAACAACTAAAAATCATCTCACTAGTCAAGAGATCTCCAAACTCGTCGAGACAGGTGGCTGAATTCAACTTTCTTCTGATGTCGTACCACCAACAAGGACTTTGTTCGGCCAATGAAGTCATCAAAAGACCAACTGAAACGCAACCGAGCAGCTGAATGCATGCTGTGGCTGCTGTGTACACAAGTGAGAGTGAGCCAAAGCTACGCACAAAGACGCACAAGAGTACCGCGATGCACCACGTGACAATTACAGCATATACCGTAACTAAAAACAACATGAGTTCCATTCATTTTTTTATCCTGCTCTGTGCGTAGTGACTCGTCTGCAAGGATTAAACACATAAATCACGGGTTTTGATTTATGCTGCACGGGTCGCACGCTGACACGAGGATCACGGGAATCAAATAATCAATAGACCTGTATTAGAACAGAGAGGATTATGGACATCGACTGCACTTCATGATAAAAAAGGAAGGTCGTTGTAATTTCTGGAAGTGTGTGCTCGTGTTCAAGTGTGCATTCCTGTGATCCCTTTGTCATTCTCTCTCCCTCTCACACACACACACACTCATAAACACACACACACACACACGCTGACCCTGTGGCCCACCGGCCTCCCCCGTCAGTCACGCTGTGTGGAGGTTAGTGGTGTGTAATTAAACTAGCCGTCTTATCGGGCACATCTCTAGACTCTGGTAATAACCTCCTCTGCTTCCATCTCCCCTTCCTCTGTGGACTCATAGCAGATTCAGATAAAGGCCGTGGCAGAAAGAAAGAAACACACACACACACACAGAAAGAAAGTGTGTGCGTGTGTCTCATCCATCTGTGTTGTGTGTAAACTCAACAGGGTGCTCATTACACCAAATGACTTTTATTAAATCTGCTGCTTCCTACTTTTATCACACACATCAGCTATTACTAAGATCTGTTTGCACCACATGACCCGTCTCCACCTGACCCGCTGTGTATTTTATCACGCTGTCCCAGATCCTGTTGAATATTTACCACCTCTGTGGCACTGTGCTGATATCATACCAAACAGTGGGCAACAAAGCAGCAGCGAAGACAGTCCTTTTCTTAGAAATCCTTGAAAGCAGAACACACACACACACACACACATGAATGTGCTGCAAAACTCTGGTTAAAGTCCTTGCTAAGCCTATTTTAACTTTCCATGACATCAAAGCAAAACTGGTATCAGGTGAGGGGGGGGGAAACTGGAATCCACGCCTTCAGCGCTGATATTAAAACGGCCGCCGCTAATCCGTTGCTTGCCTGCAATCCAACACCGTGGCTACTGTAAGGCTTTCACTGATACATAAACACACAGACATGTCCTGAAGCTGCAGCGTCAGGCAAGAAAAGGCCGTAACGATAAAAGGACTAATGTAGAAACGCCATCATTTTAACTGTCCGCTGGTGTTTGACCTTTGTGATGACCCCGAGGTGTTCAGCCTACCAGTTTCATGGTGAAATTCTTCTGCTCCCAGCGGCACAGCATTAAACTCATTTTGCTTCTTGCAGCTTCCGTCCTCAGAGACACCTGCCTCACATTGAGGAGGACTGTTGGTTGGCCAGCCGGGCCTCAATATAAGCCATCTGAACCGGGTGTAGATCAAACTGGACCCAAACAGAGCCGAAGCGTAAAAGACAAAAAAAAAAAAATCCACAGAGAAAGAAAGAATCCAAGGAGGAGGTTGTCCTGAAAGAGTGCACCATGTAGATCCAGAGAGCTTCTGCTCTGCTCGAGCCCCAGCAGGTCTCTGTATGCCTGAGGGTGGTGGAGGGGGGGGGAGAGAGAGAGGGAGCTCAGTGCCTCCAGCTTCTCTCCACCCACTCTGGGACACAGAGGAGGGAAAAATAAACGCAGGAGGCAAAAGGCAAGAGGAGCTCCATGGCCTGTGCTGCCGCTCTGAGAGGCAGCCAAACCAAACGCACCGGGCGGAGGAGGAGGAGGAGGAGGAGGAGGAGGAGGAGAGGAGGAGGATCCCCCCCCTTCTCTTCCCCTCCTCTCCTGCCCACGGCAACACATTGTGCTATTGCTCTTCAATGGACCATTGGTCATATGGGGAGGAGAAAGAAAGAGAAAAGGACAGACCTCTTAACCTTCCACTATCCCTCCCCCGAGACTCGACGGTGCAGCCTTGATAACAGTGCAGAGGCCAAACCGCGCAGAACTCAACGCTAACCGTCGCTTTTCTATTTATTATTTCTTTAACCAGCTCCTCTGCCGTCTGTTAAAAAAAGCAAAGTTTTATTTTCCCCCGACCAGAAAGACGGAGCAGTCCGACCCGGTCTCTGATCAGCCGTCACCCACATCACATTGTAGCAGCTGCATGTGTGTATTTATGTGCATGTGTACGGCGGGTTCGTAACCTAAGCATTTATGTATGTGTGAGTGTGTATGTAAGAGAGTCCACAGCACAGGATGCCCTCCGTTTGAGCGTGTTCCAACCCCCTGTGCACACACACACACACACCACCACCGACCACAAATTACAAGCTGAATTTGAATTTTGGGAAAGGCCCAAGATTTACAGAAAGTTCCCACAGTAGGGGGATGCCTGATCAC
This sequence comes from Miichthys miiuy, assembly GCA_036365135.1. Lineage (NCBI taxonomy): Eukaryota > Metazoa > Chordata > Actinopteri > Sciaenidae > Miichthys > Miichthys miiuy. The sequence goes on from CM071603.1 coordinate 29,106,278, forward strand.
TTCCAGCAGGCTGAGCAAAAAAATGCTTTAAGCCTAAAAAAACAAAAAACAATAATACTGAAGTCATGTAGACAGTATAAAGTAATGACCTGTGATGTTTTCACAGAAATAAATATCTGTTTTGCTTCTCTACTGCCAAATACTGAAACAGCCATGCAACTTATAGTGAGTTCATGACAGCTTTTACAGTCTGCAGCGCATTTCAGCGGGAAATGTCAGTGTTTGTTTAGCAGCCAGTAATAGCCACCATAGACGACCAAAAATGAAAAAAAATATTGGACAAATTTAGAATTTGTCAACCTGAAGGGGGCGTGACTTTCTGTACCAAATTTCATAGCAATCCACCACAAATATCAATCTTTTCGTGACTCTAGTAACCATGGGTTACTGTACAAACTTCAGTCCATGTAATAGAGATCTTTCACTGGATGGTGAAAAGATGGTGGCGGTACTCTTCATCACCAAAGTCCGTTGGATTCATCCTCTTGGCACCATGAATGTCAGTCCCAAAATGTCGTAGCAATTCACCCAATAGTTATAGAGACATTTCTCACACACACACACACACACACACACACAGTTTGTCTATAGTCGCTCTACAGGAAAATTCAAAGTCAAAATCAGTCAGTATGATTCATCCTCTTGGGACCAAGAATGTATGTACCAAATTTCACAGCAAATAACCCAATAATTATGGAGACATTTCAGAAAAAAAACAAAACAAAAACACAAAATGTTAGCTTCTCATCATTCTACAGGAAAAGTGAAAGGATCAGTGAAAGAGGATTCATCTTCTGGGGACCATGAATCGATGTACCAAAATGTCATAGCAATTCCCCCAAAAGTTATGGAGACATTTCACAAAAAAACCCCAAAAGGTTTGTCTATAGTCGCTCTACGGGAAAAGGCAAAAGGATCATCAAAGTCAGTGGGATTTATCCTCTTGGCACCATGAATGACAGTCCCAAAATTTTATAGCAATTAACCCAATAGTGATGGAGACGTTTCACCAAAAAAAAAACCCCAAAAGTTTGTCTGTAGTCGCTCTACGGGAATAGTCATCAAAGTCAGTGGGAGTCATCCTCTGGGGACCATGAATGTATGTACCGAAATTCATAGCAATCTACCCAATATCAACCTATGGTCGCTCAGGGAAAAATCAAGAACAGGATTCATCCTCTGGGGATGTGAATGTCTGCAGCTGAAATAATTCAGTCTGAACTAAACCAACCGTGAGAAATAAACACCAACAACACAAATAAAATGGATTTTGCAGGTTACCATGACAGCGCTGGAAATGACACTTCACTCCTTAACCAACAACTAAGACTTTTTCTATCCTGTACAGTGTGTCATCAAGGTAACACACCACAAAAGGAAACCCATGTATCTACTCAGCCTACGGCACCACAGAACCATCAGTCCCCCATTGCTCCTAACCAGCATTGATTTAATGACACTCTGGCTCTACGAGAACAGAATATGTCAGCATTTAGTGCTTGTATTTAACAGTTTTAGTGCAGGCCTTCAACAAGCTCATTAAGCGCAGCCACAGTGAATGGGCTGAGTATGGTTCCTTTCACAGTCCCAGATAAACCTCAGTGTGTCAGCGACAATAGGGGGATAACCCTGCCAGGGAGGGCCTTTTGTTTTGGTGGACTCCCACCTCTGAGCTCTCTGGGGCTGGGGAGGGAAGATTGGGGGGTGAGGGTGGGGGTGTTGGGATGGCCCTGCTGCCTGGCTGTTCCGCTCTGGCTGAGGGGTGGGGGTGTGACGGACATATGGACTCGCAATGGGTAAAGAGACATGCACAAAAGCAATTGGACAGGGTGAGTGCTGCAGAGGTAATGGTAGACTGACTACTTTTTTGTCTTTTTATTGACTTCTTCTCTTGTACATCACATTTCACCTTTTCCTTAATGTGGCGTGGGGTGACGTTTATGTCAGAAGCTGGCACATACACAGAATGTTGCGCTGAATCTTTGCTCATTTGACTTTCCGCATGTTGTCTGAGTGCTTGAACTCCATGCACATGCACCGATCAGTTAAATAAAGGTACAATATCAGCGTTAGAAAATATGAATTTACGTCAATTTAAATACATTTTCTGCCGTTCCTATTCGTTGCACTGTGTTGCCTTCGTCATAATGTTCCGCCCTGCTCGCATTTTGTCCCGTAAAGACAAAAGAAAAACGTCATTAAAGTTATCCGGTGTCAGATTATTAAAAAAACTGACTAGAAACACCAGTGATGCCATCTGGCCCTGAGTTACCATGACAACCAGCTGAGACAACCTGACTAATGAAACGACATTTAAACACAGAGCGCTTCTTTATAGCCTTGAAAATGTTGTCATGCCGCAGAAAAACTGTTGTTTGGGGGGCAGAAAAGCTGAAAGATCAGACTGAAACTGAAAATTCAAAAGTCTGTGCGGCTGAAAGTCCAAACTCTGCTTAAGAACCTCATACAACCACAAACTGTCCCTTTAAACAACAGAGAAGCACACCGTCCCTAAAATGAGGTTAAACCATTAAAATCTAAAAGCTCCTGTCCAAAGCTTTTCATCCAGTATTTATGATACGTATCCATTCTTCAAGTAGACGTTTGAGATGTAACTTTCAATCATATTTATGCTTTCATCTCGCACACGTGTGCACGTGGGAGACGGAGAGATCACAGAGAATCTCTGTGAATTGGCAGATTTACAGCCGTGATTTAGGAGGAACAACTTATCAAGGGAAGCTTAAAAAAGACCGCCGGCGAGCGCAGACGTGCAGAACAAACAACACGCACACAACCTCGCCAATCAGAGGAATAAAAGTCCCCGAAGCTGCACGAGAGCACCACTCTGTCATCTTTTCACAGACATATTTCATACATGTTCAAACTCTGCAGCTCAGTCCGAGGTCGATCAGCTTTTCCCTGCTCCAAATTATTGTTATAATACCGGGCTTTAAAAATCCACTGTTGGCCGACCTCTACCATTAAATATATGGTAGCATATTATAATATTATATTGCAAGATGGTTAGATAGGACAATAAAACGGAGGGTTTGTTTCAAACCTGTGTGAATGTGACTGCTCATGTTGCTTTCCCAGAAGTTGCCATGACCACAGATTTCAGCATCAGTGAGGATGGTGAGTGACGGGTTATAGCTGAAGGCAAAATAATATAAAAAATAGATATATAATCATCTGATTCATTGCATCAACACCTGACCAGCATCATCATCGGCTCTCCGTCGGCTCCACAGAGGTCATGAAGTTACCCCAACCTGCCTCTCAGTCCTTGTTGACCCTGGACACGGGCCTCTGGGGAGGGTGACTTCAGCCCCGCTGACCTTTACCTCGCGGCCTCTCCTCCCTTTTTCTCCACACTGCCTTCTGTTTCCAGACAGAGATGGAGCTGATTGTGTTAGTCTAACCGCCTCTGCAGCGCCGATTCCCCAGTGGGTGCCACTCACAATGACCCGTTTGTCTGCTCCAACGGGGGCTCCCTGTGACAACTAACACGAGGGAAAGGAGAGAAACCATAGAGTGGAGGGCACCTTGAGAGGGAAGGAGATCAATGGAAGGACGTTGACTCAGGAGAAACAGATGCCCGGGCCTTAATTAATATGGTTATATGTCCTCAGCCATGACCTCACACAGGAAGGCGAGGGGACAACCGCACAGGAAGTGGAATCTGATCGAGACGCATTAGGCAGGGATGAGGTCATTACGAGTGGAGCCAACTGCCATATGATCACACATATCAGAGCTTTTCACAGTGTTTATGTAAAACCGAGAAAACTTCTCCTGAAATGTTTATTTCTAAAGATCTAATTAGAACGTATTGATGTATTTATTTAAATACAAATAAATTGAAGCACATTTATTCTAGCGTGTAAAAACTTTGATCAACGGGTACGGTCACCCCAAAATCCCACCGGGCACGCGACTTCAAACCACACCGGGAGCATTTCAGAAGTGTGTTAGCCCGCTAGACTTCGTTTACGTGCTCAGGTTTTGGTGTAAATGCTTCTGAATGTGTCTGAGTTAATGGTCAGCAGTTTCACAGGTCCCATGCAGTTGGAAATTTCCATCACAACAAGAAAATATTTGATGAAATGATCACGGCTGCAGTCATCCATACTTCATGAGACTCTGAAGTTGACTAATTTAACCAATGCTTAAACTAAAAAACATCCTGGGTCGACACATCTGCAGGAAACGCTGGAGTGGCTCGTCTTTTTTGTCCCATTTCAGACTGAAAAGCTCCTCAGGTAGCTGCTGGGGGAGAACCTCCCTCTTCCTCCTCTGTTAAAAGCCAATTCAGACTTCAGCTATCTCACCATCTGACCGCAGTCTGCCCGGCGTGAAGCCTCGGCTGGTATCAGCCCGGTCAATCTACGGGACGGATCTTCTCTGTGTTTTCTTAGGGAGGACACAGAGGTGCGTTGTCGCTCTTATCAACAGCAACGCGGGCCTTCCACCTGTCTGATGCTGATAGTAATGTGTGGCCGCCGTTTGGGTGAAAACCTCTTATCTCCAAAGTGTCAGCTTTCAGGAAAAAAACAGCCTTGATTTGTAGACAAAGACGGACTTTCTGACAGCGTTTGGAGACGAGCCTTTGACGTGACAGCTGTGACAGCTACAACCGCAAAATGATGAAGCGCACACACGCTAAATCCACAAGGATCACTCGCAAGACCTAACAAGACTTGTCGGCTCTTTGTCTGAACTCTTGCAGTCTGTTAAAGCCTCGGTTCTTCCTTTGAACAATGAACTCTCCAACAATGAATCACTAAAACATCCATTAAATCTGGCTTTAACTTGCTGCACCTCCTGAAGAGACATATGTGTATGTGTGGCTCTTTGTCATGGTAATAAAAAATAAAAAAAGGCTGCAATATAGTCACCCAGACCCCCACCCAATCTGTCCTCCTCCTCTGGGTGGGTATAGAAGGGCATTAGCAATCCAATACAGCGCAATAGGGCTTTCACTCTCACCTGCTGGGCCGGGTCTCTGGGAGAGTCAGGGCTGGATGTAAAAGCCATAAAAAAAAGTCATTACTGCCTTTCACAGGATGCCGGGGAGGAGGGGAGAGGCTCGAGACGTGAGAGAGCTTTTCTAGGGGTCAAGTGAGATGGGTTTTAAAGGTTGATGCTGACATTTGCAGACCAAAGACGCTGATATTAAATATTTATTTCACTATTGTTGTTAGCTGGCAGAAAGCTTTTTTGCTTCTTTAAAATCAAATTCTGGACTGGTTAAGGCCTCTAAAATGTAACTTTGATCATCAGACAGCAACTCTTTATTGTACGTGCAGCTGCAACTACAACAGATTATTGTCATTATCAAGTAATCTCTTAATTATATGTTGTAAGTGTTAAAACCTGGACACAAGTCAAATGGTCTTTGGAAAGGGTTTTCATTGCTGGAGTAACATCTGAGATTTTCATGTTTTGTTCTATGACATAAAATCGTCGGTAAATAGCGTGCTCTTAACTTAAGAAAAAGGTGGTTGCTAAAGGAGACTACAGAGGTTGTCGGGCCATTGAACGTCATCCCGCAGAACACTTAAAGTTCAGCAGCTTACGCTGAAGTCACAGGACCGTGAAGAAGTTTGTTTTCAGATCATCTTGCTGAACAAAACATGTAAGAACCATAAACCTTTTGAGATGTGTTGGCCTACAAAAATACACCATCCCTGCAGCTCTCTGCTCATTAAGTAACTCGAAAATGTTGCCAGGACCCAAGATGACGTCTTCAAATTGCATTTTTTTTTTGTCCTACCAAAATATTCAATGCATGCTATAAAACAGAGAGAAGCAGCAAATCTAACTGAACTACTGGCATCCGTTTGGAGTGAGCAAAGTTTATCTGCTAAAGTCCGTGTAAAGTAAGAATACATTTAGTCAGACTGTTATCAGCCACCCAGCCAAATTTGAATGATTAAAAATATCGACCAGTTTAAATCAGGTAAAAATGAATTCTCAGCTGCAGGACTGTGGGGGGAACTATTTTCCAACATATTTAATGTGTTTTGAAAGAAGTGCCTTTACACAGACTTTAATATGTATTTAATATTGTATTAATATAATGTCCTTTCTGGTTTTGACCAAATTTATATCTCAGTCTGAGTCTAATCTCTACCCCCTCAGCCATCGATCAATAGTTTGCCATTACGGGTCATTTAATTAACTCTGAATGCACAATAATTAAACGAGTTCACACGTATCTCTGGGTCTGCAGGTTCACGGTCAAACCAGTTCCCTGAATGAAATTACACCCGATTTAAATAATTCAAATTAGGGAAATTATAATCTCGGGCAATTACACATCTTCGAGGAGGGACGATGTTGAATTAATGGAGCTCCGCATCACTGATGCATTCATGCTCCGCATCACTGATGCATTCATCACACAGAGCTCATATAACAGTGAAGATTTCATATCCAGACTGAGCTCTTCTCTCCCGGGTGGAGGTGTCCGTCTAAATTGTGGATTCTGGTTTATTTACGATGAGATCATCTCGGTAAATATTAAGCCAAGGTAGCCTGTGACCCTCTTCACCGGTCCACGCTATGTTTTCATGTGATTGGGATTCAGCTGAGCGTTCATAACGAGTCTAATAAAGCCAGTCTTTACACAGAGCCCGACTTGAGCCTTTATCTGGAGAGATGGTGATTAAGATAGGAGCTTCTTATCACTGCAGCACACAGACAAGTCTCTCTCTGTGGCTGTGTGCTCATGCATGTGCATGTGTGTGTGTGTGCATGACTTATAAAAGGTCTACGCACGCTTCACGTAGCATCAAAATTTCATCAAATCTTTCAGGGTCTCCTGCTGTGAAGTGGCTTTCAGAGATTCTTGGTTTGAACCTCGTAGCCAAGAATTAACGAGCTGGCAACAATGAACACAAACGAAGGAGGGAGCGAGGAAACAGAGAGAGAGAAAGAGAAGGAGGTCAGGAGGCATTAAAGATGAATAGAGAAGCGACGACTGTGGCCTTGAATGACTGGAAAACACACACACACACACACACACTCTGCTGCTTGTATTTGTGAATGGGATCAGACGTAGGGCAAAAAAACAGCCACTAGAGGGCAGCAGAGCATCTGTGCATGGCTCTATTCACTGTAACGACAGTATGGTGAAAGGTTAAAGGTCAGCAGGGGGGTAGAAAGACGACAACACACACACACACACACACAGGCAGAGAGAGCACACAGCTTCAAATACCATTCACACATTTCCAGACTATCACCTTCACATCAGATACAGCAGATAGTGCCAGACACACACACACACACACTCACACACACTCAGGGTAGCGTCCTCTCTCCAGAGACAGTCTGGATGTTTCTCGCTGCCTCTCGTTGCATTATGGATTAACTCTTTGTTACAGGTGTACGCGACATGTTTGTGTGTTTAGTGCCGACTGGGCCGTCCAGCTGGATGTTTGTGAGGACGACGACTAATCCTTCAGGTAACCGCTAACGCGTGCTGCTAGTCGCCATCTGCATTGTGATTAATGCAATTTGTGGTGAAAACATCCCTGGATTCAGCCACGGTCTGTTTATCCTCCTTTCCTTACTGTTTCTTTCTTCACTGTTGGTTCAATTTTGGCTTTTGGGTTGAGATTTAGATCTCAAGAGACCGTCTTGGTTCAATAAAGGTCAAATAAAATAAAGACTGACAGCGATAGAGATAGTAAGAGGTTCTGTACTGGATTCAGGTCTATTTGCTGCTATACTGGGTGCAGAAAGTGTCTCTCTGCCTCTCCTATGATGGATTTTTCTCCTTGTATGACTGAACTTGGTGCAAAATGTTCCAAAAAAAAAAGCCCCGACATCCTGACAACCTGACACTGATGTGATTGTTTTGGGAGTGGACATTTCCTCATTATTAAAAACCAAAAGAAAGACTCCCCCTTGGAGAAACTCGCTGCAGCCGAGACAAGAAAAGAGCGAAAGCATCAAAAACACGGAGCAGCCTCCACGTCTCCAGAGAGCGTCATCTCATCTCGCTCTGCCCTCGGAGCAGATTGGGTTCACAGCGAGGACCGACGGTTGTCTGTGCACGAAATCCACTGAGGGTTGTACCCTGGATGATGGCGATGCAGCGTGGCGGGCTCACAGTCCTCCACTAGCAATTCTGCCTCTCAGACCTTCCTCCAGTTCAGTCGGTCCCCCGGGATAAAAGAGTCCAGAAATGAGGACAATAAAACTGAGCTATGGAACAACTAACACGCCTGTCCTGTATTAAAGGGACCTCAAACCACAGACTGTTAGAGAATCTGTCACTTGTATTCAAACAGAGCGGTTACAATGCAGCCGTTGTTCATCTCTCGTGAAGGACAGTACGTTGGTTTCATTAGTATCTAGTTACTGCTCAGTGTTGGATGCAGATGTGGTGCGCAGCTGTTACCGAGTGTCTGCGATCACCGAAGCAGATGAGCACAAATACCCGGAAGTCTGGGGTAGAAATCACATTTTCTTTCAGTTGTCTCTGCAGCAGGTGAAGCGCTGAATGCTCATCTCTCTCAGCTCGGTGAAAAAACAGCTCCGTTCAATCACCGAAAACATGCTTGGAAATGCACATAAAGTCAGATATTAGGTTTATCTATTTGAAACTGGGTTGTATTTGTCACTTCATCAGTTGATCCAGATGTTTTGAAGACGTTATTGCCTGATTTAATAGTACTGCGGTTAAAAAAAAACTATATACACCCACATATATGTGCCCCGCGCACACAGTGAGCGTTTATGGATTTCAGTACACCACTGCAATATTCACATCGCTGCTGCCGGACAGGAAGGTCAAGGGTTAACCCAGTCGAGGGTGATGACGACTGCTTCATCAGCACCACGGGGATGGAGCGAGGAGAGGAAAGGAGGACAGAGAGGAGAGAGAGAAAGTCACAGAAAGTAGGTCAGCGAGAAAACGTGATTAGCCACAAAACAAAAACGACACCAGCAGCAGGACGCGTGACGTTGCTGCTGACGCCGCCGGCCTCCTGAATCTTTCTCCTCACGCCATCATCATCATCATCACGGCGGATTCAGATTTGCCTCGTGGACGACAGTGTGCTGGATGCCTCAGCGGCTCCGAGTCACGCTTACTGTTAAGACACATTGCCAAACATGCACTTGCTGGCTCACTATTACACACACACACACACACACAGAGAGAGAGAGGGAGAGACACCTCCTTCCCCCTCACTGCCTTACATGGCTTTAGAGCGATCCCTCTCGCCGTTGCAGCCGTTTTGTGCGGGGTTGCTAAGCGCAGCCAATATTTTAACAAACACAGCAAAACAGCCACCCTGTGATATCCTCTGCTACGCTGCCATCCTGGACAGCGCAGGCTGCAGCCTGCTCCGTCTCCTTCCAGGAACTCGCCTGAATTTTGGCTTTGACGTTTCCGTTAAATGCTAAAGCGAGCCGGATAAAGTGTGATGTATGTGTATTTTCAAAGAGAGAACAGGAGGTACAGAAACACACTGACACAATCTGAAGTGACTGATGACAACTGTTATTGTAGCAGAGAAAAAAAATGACAAAGTGACTTTTGCACGCCAAGACTGAACGTCTTCTCAGTTTTCTGCCAAGAAGACTCGGAGTTATTGATTTAGCTTCATATTTTCATTCTTGCTGGAGCATTTAGATCACAACGGGACTGAAGCCAACGCCATCACTGATGATTTTTTTAAGGGTTATCAATTTGAGAATACAAATGGCTAATTAGTCAGATGAAGCACTACTGTAATTATGCACAAATTATCAAAAAGAACCTGCACAGATTCAGGGAGAGAGGTCTTATCGAACATATTGTACCTCACGAGTTTGCCTTCTATCAGCTTCAGTTTGCAATGATCCTACACCAAGAGCGGCTGTGCTGAGAATAAGTACTTCTATGGACAGAAAACATAGTAGAGTAGCAGTAGAGAGTTTTAGATGCTGACCTGAGGGTTTCCTCCAGCCTCTGACCCCGGCGTAACGCTTCTCGGGGGTCCTGAGCCCACCTGCTTTCCCAGCAGAGGGACTTGGGTCTTGACTGGCAGAGCTAGAGCTGATGGCCTGCTGTGGGTCTGGGGGATGGGCAGGGCGCTGTGCACCGGTTTGGGTTTGGGGAGTCCTGACTTCATCTTTGAGGCCACGAGGATGGCTGGCATCTTCTCCACCACCCGCCTGATGACCACACTCTCCTCCTCACACCGAGATGGAAATCCTCCTCCCCCAACTACTCACATATGATCCAGCTACTTCTGCGAGCGTGAAGGTGTTACCGGATTGAAGAAATACAGGTGCAGCTTTCACACCCGACAGACCGCTTAGGTTAGTGTAATGTGTGTAATTTGTCGGTCTTCAGGTCTTGGCTGCTCCTGCTGGATCTCAGCAGGGGGGGGGTTGAGCTGAGCTCTCCCCAACATGCAGGGTTTAAAACCCACCAATGCCACCTGTTTCCTTCAGCTCTTTATATCATGCACCCTCCCCAGAGTGTTAAAAAATAATGTGTCCAGGTAGAAATGAGAAAATCCACTCTGCAAAGTCCAGGAAATCAAAAATCCCACTTCACACTAAGTTCCCTGGTGGCAGAGCGAGTGCTCCCTTCCATTTATTTCCAGCTCTGACAGAGAGTCAGCGATTGGTAAAAAGGTTCCTATAGGAAGCGGAGCGGTTCCTCTCCCACAGAGCGCCCTGTTAATCACACCATCGCTTCAGCATGACAGGAGGAAAGACCGAGCTGCGTCGAGGAGAGGAGAGAAGGAAACGAGAGACAGAGAGATGGAGGGAGGGAAAAAGGGAAAAAAAAAGCAGCAGCGACACAGCGACCGTTCGCTTCAGCGACTGCTCAGCCTGTGACTGCACAGCCTGAAACACACTGCACTGTGCTGCCTCTCTCCCTCTCCCTCTCTCGGGTAAGTCGCGGTTAGCAGCAGGTGTGGCTTAAATCAGGACTGACATATGTGGAGAAGAGCTCAACACATCTACTCAGTATGCTCCTCCAGCCTGCCTCTCTCTTTCCCTCTCTCTATCTGGATGTCTCACTTTGTTTTCATTTAAAATCTTGAGTTCAAATGTTGCCGGTTCATCCCACAAACAGTCACTCCTCCAGTATTACAGTTACATTTCATTTATGTGACTTCCATAGCAAGTTTACAGATCATACCCACCTACACTGAGATGAGTTTTTGTCAGGTTATCAGGTGAACGGTGTCTCTGTCATTCGTACGTCTGTTCTCACACTATGTAACTTTGGGCTCCGGGTCGGGAGAAGTACGTAACGCTTTACGGCACTAAGTCACACACCACCAACTATTTCACTGATTTTGGTGAAACTGGATCATATTTTATGGAGAAAATGTTTTCTGGTTTTCCCTCTGATGTCCTCCGGCTGCTCCGCCTCAACTCTCTGTGATTTACAGAGTTTATGATGGACAGTGAAGTAAACCGCTGCCAACTGTAGCTGCTGTTAGCTCATGTATAACTATGACTATAAGCTCAGCGCACCGGGGGAGCGTTAGTATTTGTACCACTGGCGTTTTGGACCAACAGTAAGAGGAATGGTGACGGGGAGCAGAGGTGGTGTCATGCCAGAACTGGAGCTGGGCTCAGCAGCCTCTATGGACATAATGGCAGAGGAGAAGAGAGCGAAGAGGACGATGATGGAGGAAGCTAAGCTGAGTGAGCAAGCAAGAAGTCGCCGGACAACTGTGATTTACAGAGTTTCCTGATGGACAGTGAAGTAAACTGCTGCCAACTGTAGCTGCTGTTAGCTGATGCTAGCTCAGTTTGACTGTGAGCTTGGAGCACTGAAGGAGTGTTAGTGTTTGTACCACAGGTGTTTTGGACCACCAGGAAAAGGAGGCTTTCAGGCCTAGGGCACCAGGGAACGGAGCTAGTGTCGTGCCAGAACAGGAGCTCGGCAAGCGGACAATGTAACCTGGCTCAGTAGCCTCTACCGACATAATGGCAGAGGCAAAAAGACTGAAGAGGACGTTGACAGAGGAGGCTAAGAAGAGAAAAAGAGGACTGACTTTTAGTCATTCTTCTGTTCTGTCTCAGTGAAGTAAACTGCTGACAACTGTAGCTGCTGTTAGCTAACGTTAGCTCAGTTTGTTAGCTGGGCTGCCCGGACTGTGAGCTCAGAGCACCGAGGAAGTGTTAGTGTTTGTTACCACAGACGTTTTGGACCAACGAACCAAAAGAGGAGGTTTTCAGGAGAATACTGACTGGGAGCGAAGCTGGTGTCGTGCCAGAACAGGAGCTAGGCAAGTGGTGAATGTAACAGGGCTCGGTAGCCTCTATGGACATAATGACAGAGGCGAAAAGGCTGAAGAGGACGTTGATGTTACACATATATCTGCTAAGTATCAGCAGGTTAACAATGTCATTGTGACCATGCTGATGTTAGCTTTTAGCTCAAAAACATCACTGTTGTGTAAGTACAGCCTCAAAGACTCGGCTTGGCTGTCCACTTTACTTGAGTACATGAGCGGGATGAGCAGGTATTTTTGAAAAATACTAAAATACTCAGAGCCACAAATGTGTGAACTGACAGTTAACTGACCAACTGACGTACAAATATTTTATCGTTCAACTGAAATACTGAACCAGATCAGTGTGTCATGCTTCTTCATTTTCAGTAAAGTACAGTATAACAGGCACTGACACTGAAAACGTTGTATTAATAGAATCTTTTCTCCGTATTCTCTCTCTGTTCTGACTCGATTAAGCTTCCCCCTGTTTTTAAGTATGAGGTTGGCCAATTAGTGGACTAGTGTCAGATCAGCCCGACTCCCAGCAGGCTTAGTGAAGGGCTGCAGAGGTCTCGACTCAAATCCTGCAGCAGAATCAAAGAAAAAGGGAGCCAATGGAGGGAAGGTTTTTTTTTTTACATTTTCTCCTCTCCTCTCATCCATCACCAGTTAATTTAAGAATTTACATACAGATTTGTTCGTGTAAATCAAGATTTACTCCCCAAAACAAGATCAATTTAAAGACTACAGACACGTGTGCAGTGGGTACTGTGTGTTTGGAGCAAAGTGAGACAAGATTTTTGTTCCAGTTCATCTGGCCGTAAAATTTGGATGACACAAATATAATCACAGTGAGACAAGACTTAGAGTCTCAAACGTCTACCAACAGAACTTTGTAGTGGTTTGTTAGGAGTGACAATATCAAATAATGAAAGAATATGAGTCTAACTATGAGATTATTCTATAATTTATCACTTAAAACGTAGCAATGTGCATACAAGTTCCCATACGTCTTCAAATGTATTGTTCTGTTTCGCCTTTGAGAAGCTAGAACAAGAGAAGGTTTGGATTTGTGTCTGTCAATGGACTAATCAATTAATTGAGTAATATTCATAGCTCTAGTGTGTACCAAATTTAATGGTAATCCATACAATACACTCATAATCAGAAACAGGTAACCACATAGTGGTACAACCACCAAAGTCAGTTATGATACATCATCTAGGGATCATGAATATCTGTGCCAAATTTACCATAGTAGATGAGGATGAACCCTCTGTAGACCATGAAAGTCTGTATAAAATCTTGTGGCTAATTCATGGCTAAAAAAAATCCCCAATCTAACAAATAATTTACTCTGAAATCTTTCTCAAAATAACAGAGAAAACATGTTAAACACAGCAGCTGCTGCCACAATCCAAACTAATTACCAACAATTAGCAGCATTAGAGACACGAGAGAAAGTCACTATACCGATCTGCTCAATGTGAAAGACACACACAAACACACACTCTTAACATACACTTATAAGAGCAATGATTTAACCCAGGAGAGGATGTGTTTAGTATGTTAATCTTAATCCTGTTACATTAATCCTAAATTATGTAAATGCTAATATCTGATTATGTATTAGTGTGGCTAGAGTCGTGTTGCTGAGTCTAAACATTTGAAATGTCTTATGTGATTATAGATTTACAGGTCCAGTTTTTTTAAAGCAATTAGCAATATAAAATAGGTGTATAAGAAGTTTTTTTTGTTTACTGACCCGGTCGGTCCTCCCAACCGACTCTTTGGCGAACTGTCCCCCCAGAAAACAAGAGAGTCGATTAAGCCCTGCTGTTTATCTCCAGTGATTATATGATGAAATTCTGAGCAACCCACATTGTTATGTTACTAATAAATAACAGTAATGCCAACTTTATGTTAGAAAAGAGCTTCAAATTTATGTGGAAAACTCGGCACGGCTCAGTCAGTCCTCCCTGCCGACTCTTGGCGAACATCCCCACAGAAAACAGTTTCCGTCTCCGGCAGTGAGAGTCGATTAAGCCCCGCTGTTTATCTCCAGTGATTATATGATAAAATTTTGAGCATCCCACATTGTTATGTTACTAACAAACAACAGTAATGGCAACTTATATGAGAAAAGATCTTAAAATTTATGTGGAAATCTCGGCACGACTCGGTTAGTCCTCCCTGCCGACTCTTCGGCGAACACCACCCCTCTCCGAGAAAACAGTTTCCGTCTCCGGCAGGGAGAGCCAGTTAAGTCCTGTTGTTTACTGATGGTGATGATGTGATGTGATGAGCTCACTATGAACTCACTCTTTGTCTCTTTCCACCCTGAAACATACTACACAGGAAAATCCACCCCGCCAGCCTCAAATGTCAATCTGTCATTTTATAAATGGAAAGAAGAAAAACACACAGAGCCGAGCTGAGCCGAGCCGAGCATAACAAGGGAAACTTCCATTATTTTCTTACTATCCTCTGTGATGGTAAACATGTACCGAACCCTCGCGGATCACAACAGTGCACTTAACAGCGCTGTAAAAAAATATTTATGTAACAACGTTTGAAGATACCTGATGACAGTACAGTGCAGTCTAATAATAGAGCCGGTTTGGCTGTAAATGGGCGGTATTGACAGTAATAACTAGGACACCCACTGCCTGCTCTGCTCTGTTTATACTGTATTTCTTCTTAGAATAATAAACATTCGTGTGGGGCAGATGGTGGGTGTTTGCTGTGAGCTCTGTAGCTATAGAGAGAGAGATTAGCGTCAACAGGGATTATATATATGAACTGCACAGATGCTGAAGTGCTGAATTATCAACATCAGGGGAATATAGTGGGACTACAAATTTAACTGTGGCCGGCTCTGGACAAATCCTCTCTGACATGGTCTTTGGTCTTACCAGGTGCTCAGACTGAAAAACAGCAGTTAAAAACAATGTCAGGGGATGTGTGTGTGTTTTAGCGGAGGCGTGTTGCTTCACGAGTCGTGAGACGATGAAATACGATCAATAGCATCCAGGAGGAGCAGTTTGAGTTATAGATCTACGGGTTCGAAGGCTTATCAGACGCCAACACGCTGCACAGAGGTTCACGATATACGAGACAGGATATTACAACCTCGATAAGTTACTGTACGGTGGCAACTATAATTCTACGCTCCGTTTCAGTGACAGTAGGAATCCAAAAAAAAAGATTCGGGTAAGTCTAGTTAACCATGAGGTACAGAAGCAAAATGTTTGATTCTGGTTCTAGGTGAATGTATATGCCGCGCTCCACCTAAAGACAGCCTTACCGTATAGTTTTCATATAATTACAGGAATGGTCTACAGTGTATGTTTTCCTATACGCCTTCTGGTTATAAACCTCATGAAAGCGTAGCGCACTTCAAACCAAATTAAGATGAACCGAACATCAACAAGTGATCCCGTTAATTTTGGTAGGTGGAGCTGGAGCAGCATGGTCATAACTCCAAATGTCTCATGTTTTATAGCGTCTCCATGGACAGTATAAAACATGGACGCAGTCTCTCTGACGTCGCCCACAAGTTTCTGAAGAGCCTCTCAGCTAATCCAAAAATGGGCATCAATGGAGCCAAGGCGGGCTGAATGAAGCCTGGTTGTTCAAACAAGCCACCTGTAACATCACCCACCTGTCAATCAAAGCGTCCACGCTCTTAATCCTGCATAACTTTAAGCCTTAATATAATCTGAACAGGTGAGTTGTATATTTGTTTTTTGTACCAGGCTGTAAACATGTTTATTTCTGCTGTGAAGTTGGACATTTGAACATGGGGACTTATGGAGACTGACTCACTTCTGGAACCAGCCTCAAGTGGACGTTTGAGGAACTGCAGCTATTTTTTGGCACTTTTTAATGTTGGCTTCACTTCACAGCCACAGATTGGGGTTGCCATTTGGCCTTCTCCAAACACCATGGCCACCATCGGTCAATCATTAAATATTTATTAACAGTTTCCAGCCTTGGCAGTGACGGACGCTCTTTGATTTGTTTCTAGTTACAAATTTTATGAATAAATAAAAAAAATTAATGAACGTTGAGAAACTTCTTCTTTGTTTTGTTTCAAGAAAACTAACCTTGAGTTTATATTGAATAATAAAAGTACAAAATCAATAGCTCTGTTTCAAAGTCTCCCTTTTATTATTTGTTAAATTATATTTTTCAAATTCAGTCGTATGATACGAGCAAGGAATCAAAATGTATATATTCAAACACATTCTGCTGTCTGTGTGATCCATTTCTGTATTCTTCATCCAGCCAACTCCACACCGACATTTCAATATTTATGCACTACAAACACGCACACACACACACACACACACACCCAGCCCCTTCCTTTCCTGATTGTTTTCATTAGCAGAGTTAGCAGAGCAGAACAAGTGGGCTCTCCCTGTCGAGAGTTGCGCTAACTGGAGCAACGGCCTGACATTTCCACCGTGACAGCACAGGATCTACAACTTGACCTACACACACTGGTATACTCCCTTACACACACATACACACACACAAAAAAAAAACACACACACACACACACACAGACAAAGTTATTTACGATAATGAACAGTGGCAGTGCTGTAAGGCCGGATCTCAGAGGGGAGAGGAGTCCATGAAGGGCCCAGCAGGGCTCTGGCATAGCTCGAGTGACGCTCACAACACACACAGCACAGTGTCAGGACAAACACCCCCACACACACACACACATGCAGATAAACAACAACAACAACACACCTGCTACATATTCAACACAAATGAGCTCAGGATGACGAGCCGGAGGAGGAAAGAACGAGGCCTGTTTATTTATGAAATGAGACGAAGATGCACGGGCGAGAAAATGAGGAGAGTGAACTGACAGGAGAGAGAGAGAGTGTGTGTGTGTGTGTGTGTCAGTTTGGATCCTGCTGAGTGTGTCTGTGCCCTTGCCCAGCTCCAGCTGTGGCACGTGTGTGTTTGTGAGTGTGTGTATGCATGTGTGTGGGTGGGTGTGTGAGCGAAATGGGTCTCTGGGGCAGTGGGTGGACGTCCTGTCACTTTCCTGTCACATGTCACCTACACAGGTCATCACTGTGAGCTGAGTTCTGTTCAGAGGACACACACACACACAGGACACACACACACACACACACACATCTTAAGGCGTTTAGTCTCAAGTTCAAGTTGAGTTTAGGCACTATTTCAATGGAAAATTCCATTTTTTGCATCACTTTGTCCATCATTTATGTCAGTTATGACAACACTGCAATCATCAGATTAGTTGCTGATGTCTGGAAACACAGCAGTCACACAGTCAGACAGTAGAAAACTGTGAGCGTGCACAGCTACGGTAAGCGCAGCAGGTCAAAGGCGAAGCAGGACGTTTACAACACAAAGTTTGGTGAAATCATTTTATTATCCGCCTCCATCGGTTTGGCTCACTTTGTTTCCACCCTGACTGCCAGTGTTTCTGACACCTTTTTAACAATGTTGCCTCATTACCAGATCTCAGCAATTAACATGCAATGTTACAATTACCCATGGCACAATGGTGAGTGCAAGTTAATTAATACTGAGAGTAACGAGTGCAAATAACTACAAAAATAAGACATGAGTTGTTAGAAGACTTCTTCTGCAGTTTCTCTTGTTACCTTCACACGTAAACGATCCTTTCTGGGATTTTAAGGAAACGACAGAGAGAGAGATGCAACACACACCCAAAAAAAATCTTCAATATCAAGACTGAAGGAGGCGATTCTAGAAATAAACTTAATATATGCTCGTTTAAAGAACATCATATTTTAGGATTCAATAAAACAAAATGACTCGTTAGCGTTGAGATTGATTGCACACTGATGAGGATCATCATTCATGTGATGCGTTCACTTGCCTCTAAATTTATCCTAAACCATCACAACTACACGCCAAACCCCAACCTCCAACCTCCGACCTCCAACCTCCGACCTCCGACCTCCAACCTAAACCCAAATCTAAACTTAACCCTGCAACCAAGACCTTATCCCTTTAAACGGTGCTTTAAAGAGCTGATAATGTCCTCACTTCTCAAGATTTAACACTCGAAGCGGTCCTCACAAAAATAGAAGTAGAAGAAGTGGAGCAGACACACACACACACACTTCAGCACAAAGACAACACAACCTGTGTAGCGTGAACAAAAGCACAAGAGGCAAATCATAAAAATTACACACAGTACACGCATGCACTGTACACACACACACACACACACACACACACACACACACAGAGTCAGGCAGAGGGTAAAAGCGAGACAGTGGAGACAGCAGCACCCAAACAACAGTCTCCCTGCAGTAAACCGGGGTGACAGATAAGGAAAGCAGGGAAGGTGTGTGTGTGTGTGTGTGTGTGTGTGTGTGTGTGTGTGTTTGTGTGTGTGTGTTAGATCAGGAGATGGGGACATTTATGTCTGAAGCAGAGACACGATAAACTGTCTCCTCACTCGCTTCTTAGCGAAGGCTGCATAATTAAGCAGCACTAATCAGCCTTAAACAGCACATTTAATACATATTAGCTTAAGGTGGAATTACATGTGAACATGAAACTCTGGACGTGCCGCCCTCACGGTAATTATTACAGATACAACTTGTGGCAATCGTCTGTTTGATGCTAACATTTTCAAACGTGAAGCTCCGGTTTACCCTCCTCTTACCCGACGAAGGAGACAGCGGTGAATATTTTATGAATGAATGAGGGTGAAGGCGAGGACAACTAACGTCTGAGAGCATAAATCAAAGCCCCCGAAGCCCGGCTGATGTTTCGAAAAAAAGCTCCAAATGATGGATTTTAATATACACGAGATCATAATAGCTGATCTGACCTCCTTTATGCTTTCCAGCGATCAGTTAAAGTCCTGCTGAGAAGCTGGTGCTTGGCCCAAATATCTAAAAAAAAACACCATCCACCACCCACCGGCAAGCGACTTTCAGCTCCATCAGACTATATTCCTTCGCGGAGAAAGAGAATAATCAATATGTGTAAGATTAAAAAACATCACGTAACAGGGTTGCAATAAAGCAGCCGGTGTAGAGCGAGCCCCGAGGCTTAAATAGCAATTACCCCCCAACTGCTATGACACCATACCACTTAATGCTTTTTTTTTTTCTCTTCAGTGACAAAATGGGACGATAAAGGGAGGCGGATGAAGGCGGATAGGAGAGAAGAGGGAACAGAAATAGAGGTGTAGATCAGAAGAGCTTCAGGAGGGGTCAAAAAAGATGGCAAGGGAAGGAAAGAAGTGAAGGAGATGCAGAAAAAGAGGACAGAGGGCTGATAGATGGCGTGGCGTTCTACAGTAGTCTGCACCTGTCCAGGTTTGATAAATGTGTTTTCTGTTCTTGAAGATGTACACAGGATGACAAACTGGAATTTGGAAAACAAAGTCTTGACACTGACGTACAGAGAGGTGAATGCATGTCTTTTTACGATGAGCATGTCTCGACAAACACTGAGAGAAAACCTCTGCCGTTCGTCACGTTTCCGTCCAAGAGTTTTGCGAAATAAAAACGTGTTTTTCCATCCAATGTAGCGCCGTGTGAATTTACTGTACTCCGCTCCATCACATAACATTAAATCTGCAAAACGCTTCCGTCCAAAGCAATTACGAGAAGTATGATAAACCTCACTAAGTACAAAAGCCAGATATCGTTTACGTTTTATTGCCACTTCAGTTATTTTACTGAATGAATTAGTGTCTTCTGTCGACACACACACACACACCACGAGATGTTTTCACAGGAAGGAGAGATATGCAAGAACCACCTTTTCCACCTCATTACAGCAAATTCCTTTGGCCACAGTCTCAGATTCTTGTGAAATAAACATCAGAACATGGAACCAAAGATTAAAAACCATTACTCACTCATCTTCTTTGTTCAGATTGTGTTACTTCAAGTAAACATCAAGTAATAAGTGTCAAGGCTGTCAACACTGAAGTGCAGACTGCAGTTCCTCAAACGTCCACTTGAGGCTGGAGAACAGGTATGTTCAAATGAACTTCACAGCAGAAAGCTAAGTTCATGACAACTGTACTGAGGGTGAATTTATATACAACTCACCTGTTCAGGTTATATTAAGGCTTAAACAGGACATCCAGAAGATCGTGAACAGAGTTTGATCAGGGCTATAATCAAACTAAACATTAACCAGAGACGGAAAGGCGATTAGGACACCCCCAGAACGTATATACACATTTAAAAAATACTCTCTCCTGCTCTGACATATGCTCTGCTCTGACGAGAATACAGAGCTCGTTATCGAGTCCATACATCCACACCGAGCCATACCCGACAAAACTTTCTGGTGCACATTTACACAACTAATAGCTCATTAGTGCGGCGCTTTGGATGCTGGGAAGAAGAATTTGAAGCACACAAAACTCCAATGCTATTAAACAAGCATTAAATCCACTCATGCAGCACATATAGCAGAGATACAGTATATTTAGAGCATCATTAAAATAATGTTTGTTGATGCACGCAAACAGAAATCATCTGGACTGCCATAAAACAACAAAGATAACAGAGATCATTGTATTTCCAGGACCTGAACATTTTCTTTCCCTCAACAACAACAAAAAAAAAACATATTTACAGAAAGGTTAGGGCGACTGAAGGAAGCCGCGATGCCGGCAGAGCGAAGGAACGAGCTGAAGAGAGAGCAGAGATCACGGATTAGCGGATAGCAGAGATAAAAAATGCTAATGGGATTCACCAAACAAAACGCTGGAAGTTTCCGTGGTGCGGGTTTATCGAGGTGATTGTTTGCACTGATGCATTATTCATCGGAGGCTGCACAACAGTCAGTATTTACACGCGGTGTAGCTCCTCGACTCTGCAGACTCTGCTCGGCTCTATTAGTGTGAAAGAGCGACGTGTGTGCATGATCTGACCTTTCTGTTTATTTGGAGCTCAGGATACTTCAGGCAGTTTCAGTCATTTGTAGTTATTTCGTAATACTGGGAAACATTTCCAGTCATATTTCCATGGCAGACTATCGAAACTATCCGGACGACTGGCACATCATCCCCCCCTCTTCATCGCCTTGTAGTCAGATTTAGTTGCAGCAGATGTAAAACTCGCTGCTCCACCAAACAATGTGAGTTGTGCTGTTTTAAAAGGGCCCGTAAAAATCGCATTGATACTCCACCCAAAATCACTCTAATATCAAACACTTGTCCCCTGTAGGCTCGTAGGAGCCTGTAAAAAGTTGATATGGCCAGCTTGAATTCATTTCACTTAAATGCATCCCGACGGTGAGTTTTTACACTGTGAGGAAAATATCAAATTGCCCATACAAACTTCTGAAATGAGTCCTGCAGTATGATCCAATTTTCCACCTCCCACTCACGGGCTCGGTTTGTTGCAAACAGTCAGAATTGTGCCAAAATATGTTGAAATGCGGTGCCGCCATTTTTGTAGTTTGGACCTAGTCAGCACATGTGAAATGAGGATGTCGCACCGCAGTGTGAATTACAATTAAAAAACGTCATAGTGAAGAGGTGTTGGGGTGAATGTCAAAGCCTGCAGCTTCACTTTGCTTCATGTTTTCTAACTAACAAAGTCAACTTTGTGCCTAAACAGAGTCAAATCAGGAGCTTTGTAAAGCATGGACAAACAATGCAATCCTGCCAGAGGTGTCACATCAGGAAACACTTATACAGGCAGCTTTGGAAGACAATTACACAAAAAAAAACACTCAACAAAATAAAAATAGGCCTTTTGTTTTCGCTCCCATTTTTCATGAGTTGAAGTTGGAAGATCTAAAGTTTCTTCTGTGCATGAAAACGGCCTTTTCTCTCAGATTTCTACATGTTAACGTACACGACTTCCACCTAACGTAATCCATCCACTTGACAGTCGTGGCATGTCAAGACGTGCAGTTTCATCTTAGCTCTATCTTCTTATCACGCACTGAACTATGGATATGTCACATCGGGCTACAGATACCATTTCTTTCCCCAGAAGGGCAAAGTCATGACTTGCCCTACTCTGCTTTTTTAGCGGCCCACACCGCTGCAGCCAAAACGGACCACCCCCAATCATATGAATGGAAAAAAAACATCGCCACAGCACCGGATTGCGTCTGAAATCCGGCCATATCCTGAAATTCCAACAAAGGCAACAAGCACCAGCCAATCAGAGCAATAAACCTTCTGCGTGCACTGAAGAAGTCTTAGATCTTTCACTTCAGGTCATGAAAAATGGGAGCAAAAAAAACAAGTTTTGCATTTATATTTTTGTTGTTTAGTTTGAAGGACTTGGAGATGAGGAAGAGTCACGTCTGATGTGGGAGGCATGGACTGTTAGAAGCTGGCTGACGTACAGTGGAAAGCAAAGGTGTCAAGGTGAGGAAGTCAACGTGCGGAGAAAAGAGATGTTATTTTCAGTAGATGTTACTTTAACGGACACCAACGTAACCATTGCCACACAGTTTGAAGTCACTGTTACATTATCTGTATCCATAATATACAAACTCTTTGAGCACTTCAAGCTTCAAACTCAGGGGAAGCTCCTCCACCCTCACAGTTCTCTGTGGTTGCGTACTGTACGACAAAAATACTCCAGCACATGCTGACACACACACAGTTGCACAGATGGGTAACGTCAATGTGTATGCACGTACGGTGCGCACATAAATTTTAAGATTCATCTCACAGCACCCTCTCTTCTTGTGCTCAAACCTCCATCTGGCATACATATGTGAGCTTCTGTTGAGAGACCCAAGTGTTTGACAGAAACTCGCACTCAGCTGAATCCAAAGCCAGCGAGCTGCAGAGGAAACGACAACAACGCGGGGACGGGGGAAACGAGCGAGCAAATAAAAGCACCTCTTACCTGCAACAGGAAGGTCACAACATCAGGCGGGAAGGACGAATGGAAGCAGGAAGGAAAAGAGAAATGCATGTTAGCAACGGGCAGATATACAAACACAAAACTTTATTAGATCTCAAATCTGTAATAGCCATCACTTTTAACTCTTATATCACAAGATGTTTGCTCTCATAAATTCAAATTCAAACACCCTGAGAAGTTTGAAATAGATTTCATCGACTCGTGTTCCCATACCTCTGTTAAACCTCTAATGCTTTTAATGATTTAGCTACAACCGAGTCATAAAACAACTAAAAACACGTAAAAAAGACCTGCAAAATAATTACGAGGAACGCCTGATGTTGCAGAACAGCGCACGTAACAGCTATCGTGGCACGATTCGCTTTGAACTACCGTCCGAGGAGGAAAGAAAATGTGCGGCGTTGAAATCAAAAAAGTCAAAATTGAATCGATCATTCGATGGAACTGAGAAACTGTCAGTAAATGAAGAGCGGCGTGTTTGGCCCTCGATCAGCTGATCTCATTTGGAGCCACCCTTCACGTTTACGGCCTGTTTCTGCCTGCGGGGCGCCAAGGCTGAAATATGCTGCCAAGTGCTGCCCACCCAGATTAGCCCCACTTACTCACAGCTTCCATGCGATAGGTAATGCTGTTGGCACGGTGACGTAAAGCCAATAAAACCCTAAAATGGCCCAACTTAAACTGAATACGAAGTGCACGCACACCTGTTTTAACAAGGTGAAACCGATCCCTCCTCGCCGAGATAGCCAGCGAGGAATAACATGAGCGGGGGGGGGGGCACGACTCTTTACTCCGGTAAGGACCCTCAGAGGCGAAGAGGAAATTAACACCACCACAAACAACAAATAAGAGTCCTAATGTAAGCAGATTGGTTAAAGAGAGAGGCAGGAAATCAAGTCTAAGGCCTCATTTCCTGCCTCGAGGCTTTGATGGAAACTCGAGAGTTACAAACAGAATTTTATGAAATGTTGTAAAAAAACCTTATAAGTTTGAACGCAGGACTTTTAAATGTTCAAAGCCCCAAAACGGCTCGGGAAGAGGAAACACATTGACTCCAAGCCACAAAATGGAACGGCAATTAAAGGCTCTAATTTGGCCGAGGTTGGCGGGGGATGTTTCTAATAGACGCGCTGCACCACAAGCTGGTGAATAAAACAAAGAGCAGACACTTGAAAACTGAGCCGTGCTCGGTAAACGATTTATGGATGCAACGTCGGTCTACGGGGTATCTAAGCAGTTTGCAGAAGGGCTCAGCAGCACTTGGCATTAAAGCGTCAACTAATCGGAGCAGTTAATTGGCCAAACTCTACCGACGGGGAGGTTGCGAGAGGAAATCCCGCCGCCCCCCCAGAATGAAAAGAGGTCCGTTGTGTCCTCGCAGCTCAACGTGAGCCAATTTGGCTCGGTGATGAATCCGACTCCACAAAAGAGGCACCGAGGCCCACGGCCATGATAGAGCATGAATGTGCTTCCCCGCTCGCAGAGACTGCGGGCCAAGGTTGCTCGGTTTGAATGTGGATGTTTTCACCGCCCGTTTTTTCCATTGATGGTGTTGACATGTAACAAGTAAGCTTATCCTTTCATTCTTTTTTTTATGCGTCTCGTGAGAGCGCGATAATGTTTGTTGGATAGTTGGATGGAAGAATCGAAGGAAAACAAATATTCGTGTGAGGTGCTACGTTTTATTTTCGGGATAAAAAAACCTGCCAACATGTTGATTCATTAAAATGCAGATAAAAGGATTTATCAGCGTTATGATGGAACATTAACTGCAACAAGTTTCCCGTCTGGATTTAAAAAAGGCACCACATTATTTAAGACGTACTAAATCCTTCAATTCCACAGAGTTTGACTTGGAAAAGCTTCGAGAAGCACGGCTGGATTCGGTGTTTGTGTCAGTGAACACGAAGATATTTTTAACATATAATGTCAAGCAGCAACCAGCCGTGAAGTGAAGTCAATGCGGAAGCTGCAGTTCCTCAAACGTCCACTTGAGGCTGGCTCCAGAAGTGAGTCAGTCTCCATAAGTCCCCATGTTAAAATGTCCCAACTTCACAGCAGAAATAAACATGTTTACAGCCTGGTACAAAAAACAGTTTTGGTCTCTATAGCTATCTGGGTTCTCCGGCTTCCTCCCACAGTCCAAAGACATGCACTTAATAGGTTAATGAACCGGCATCTTATCCGAGGTGTACCCCACCTCTCGCCCAATGCCAGCTGAGATCGGTTCCAGCCCTCAGCGACCCTGATAACGATAAGCTGTTACAGAAAATGGATGGATGGTTATTCTAAAATATTAAATGTGATTGCAGCTCCAAATGTTCAACCCTCCAATGATACAATAATTTAATTAATTTGCAAAACGTCCAGACGCGATTATGTAAATTGAATTATCTAAATCTGAATAACAGAACTGCTGGATTTCAAATCTCACTCTGCATCATTCACATTCAAATCCTGATCACATTGTCCTTGAGCACTCATTCAACCAAAAGTAATAACAACTCGCTGTGCTGTTGTTCAGCTAGCCAGTGGTGCTTTTCTTGCAGCAGGTGCCACTTTAAACGCTCCTCTACTGTTTCTTGACGGTGGCAATCTGGAGATCAGATTTAGAAGGTGTGCTCTTTATCAGTGAGCAATCCCTTAAAGAGCTTAGTGAGTGTGCCCGGGCTGCCTTCGACAGCGTGCTGGGTCAGGGAAGGCACCACCGCTCCACCTCGCCCACTCTCCGCTCTGCGCTAATCCTGTTTTCTGCAGAGTATTCATGCCAACCCAGGGCCAAACATTCAACCGCTGATACAGCAGCGAAGGGCGAGGAGAGGGAAAAGAAAGACGCAGGGGATGAGTGTGTTTATCCTTGTGGTGACAACCAAGGGTTGAGCAGGACTGCGCTGAAGAGACGCGCTGAAGGCCGTGCAGCGGCTGATCTTTAGAAAACATGCAGAGCTCTGAATGTTGAACGTTTTAGAGAATGCAGGAGGTTTGCAGCTTTTATTGCCTCGAGGGGTACAATAAAGTCAAATTTAATTAAACTGGACTTCTTTTTAAAAGACTTCTCTTTTCATTTATTCACCAGTCAACGCGTTAAAAATGTGGACAGATGGAAGGACTATAATACATTTTATGAGTTTTTTTTCTCTGCCAGCTGCTGCAGCGATGATCATCTCTGAACATAAAATGTGAAACTAAATCACATATAGACACTTTAAATCCTTTGGATGCGTGCGTATCGACCTCCGTGGCACGAGTGGCCACTTGAGAAGTGAGTCAGTCTCCTTAAGGCTCCATGTTAAAATGCCAGCCAGAGCCACCACACAGTTGGGGAAGTTAAGGGCCTTGCTCAAGGGCACCTTAATGGTGGTAACGATGGAGGTGTTGCACTGTTTTTCAGATTAACGCTGCTGGTCCAGGGTGATTGAACCGAACCGAACGTTAGGACATTTCAAGGGTCAGGAAACAAAAATCCCAGGATCTAACACTTCACTTCACTCAGTCATAAGCCGAGGGTTTAGTACTCCTCATGACTCGGATCAGTATCCTGGTCCAGTGGAGTGCCCCTTTGAAGCACACCCCCACTAGAGTTTGTTTAATAGAGGAGATGAAATGACGCATACGAAAGATCAAAACTTGCTTCTGTGCTGTTGGTTTCCTGGTGGACATCCTTGCTTTGCCTTCACCCACAGCGGATTTAAACGGACAGATAAAAGAGGCCAGGCGTGCACCTTCTCATCAGCGCACAGCAGTCACACTAGCTGACAAAGGACGATCACTGAAATGGAAAGAGACATCGGTAGATATGAAAGAGAAGGACGGAGAACACAGATGTGTGACCCGATGAAGACGCACACTCTAAATAGAGATGAAATGGTCCAGCAAGACGGCAGGAAGGCAAAAACGGCTAAACAAACAGAGGCAGGGAGGATAAAGATGGACAGAGGGAAAGGAGGTGAGGATGGAGAGGCAAAGAGGAAGAGAGAGAGAGAAGGAGGCGAGGGAGGAAACAACAACAAGGAAAGGGGGGTTGGTTGGATCTTGCCGGTTTGCACTGGGAGCCACAGAGGCCTGAAGCGTCCTTTACAAGCCTCAACCATGTCAGATCACATCAGCGTCGCTGCCAGCTCCTTTCCCTCACACACACACACACACACACACACACACACACACACACACACAATACTTGGACACAAAAGATACAAGCACACTAACGCACACAATCCTTGAAAAATGCCTTCATAAGATCCTTGAACCTTAACTTATCCCCGCCGCCACCGCCGCCTTAACCTGCAGCCTCTGTGGTCCAATTTCACAGCTTAGAGAAGCCACACACACACACACACACACACACACACACACATCCCTGTGTTAAACATGGATATGAGGAGGTAAGCACGTTTGGTGGCTGAGTTGTTTGTGTGACGCTGACGAGTGACAGACAGTCCACTCCCTGAGCACCCCGAGGATCTCGACTCAAATACTCTGTTACCGCCCTCCCATCGTTTTTTTTTTCCCTCCTCTCTCTCTCTCCCTCCATCAGTATCATGTGTGACCCAGTTCAGCTCACTGTCTTTCCATCTATCTCTCTCTTTCTCTAATAAAAAGGGCTGAACTATCCCGAGGACGAGCACGTTAGCAGTGCGGCAGCCTTCGCTCTGCAAGCCTGCCCGCCTGAGGATGACTCCAGTGCAATAATTAGTTAATTAACAATTTAACTGGTGCCTTGACTCGACAAACTGAAACTAAGGATTTAGAACTGAGTCTCAATCTCTGATGGTGTCAATGCTATGACATAAAGAACTAAATCTCATCAGCTGTGTCCAACAAATGTCAGGTAACTTCATTTTCCATGTCAGCAATCACACTAAATGCTCAGTTTCGGTGCTACAGTTATGATATTTACAAAATATGAAACACAAAAACAAGAAAACGTAGCACGAACATAAGATACGTGATGCTAAAATGAAACCTGAGGCCACGTAGGAGAAAGCCCTCCGACAAAAGTGAATTTTAGGAGGTGATTTAAAGGGCGCTGTCTCCTACTCATTCGCTTTGTCAAATATTCTTTGAATGCAACAGCCGCATGGATTACTATCAAAGGCAGCACATTTTCTAATCTAGGGAGTGTGACATGCTTAAACCCAGCATCAATGAGAGGGAGAAGGAAGGTTGTGGGTGGATGGTTGGGCGTAGAAAGCAAAAGGTCTTTGACGCTGGAGATCGGGATTAAGGTTAGAGGAAAGCTAGAAAATAACCTTTAAAAGTGGAATTCATGTTTTAGTTGGAAGAGCAAATTAAATGTCTCGACAATAAATGGTTTGCAGATTTGTTCAAGACTATCAAACATGCAGTCCAGGAGCATGTTTGATATCCAAATACAGCCTATTTGTTGCTGCAAATCTGTCATAAATGAACGTAATATTTAAGAGATGACGGGTGTAGCCTGAAAAGAGGCACTGCTCGGTACGTTTAATTAAAAATGTTACATAAGCACAACGTTTTAGACATGCAGATGGATCCCAAGACTGATGGCACAATCCACTACAGTATTTTGCAGTGTAACCAGTATAACAGCACGGCAGCATGACTATGCAGGCTAACGCCTTTCAGTATTCAAAGCAGGCAACAAGTTGAATTCATTAACTCTGACCATCTGCAGTGAGGAAGAACTTTTGATGAGCGCTACAGCAGTTTAGATGAAACAGAGGAGGAGCGGCTCGCTGTCAAACGCCTCTCTGCTGGTCTGGGACCATCCGCCATCCACGGGTAGTCACCCCGAGGCAGAAACTACTCAGCTGGCGTCCACTGGCAGCGGCGGAGGAGCGTGCAGTGATTTTAAATGAAGTCTCCGAGCAGCAACTCGCTTCTGTGCAGCCCGAATGAATTCATTTGGACAATAACATTTCCCTATCTCGATACTAAGCTGCATCACGTGGGCCAGTAATAGATTGCTTCGTTCACCAGAGGGGAAACTGGGGACGTGCTCCCGCTCTTCTCCTCCAGCGCTGTCTAGAATAATTGGTTTCATTGGAGAAGAGGAGGGTATTCCCAGAGGACTTGATGGGAGAGGAGGGACTCCTCCGACTTTTCCCGATAGATGACTCACCATCTTTACTGTACTACTTGTCAGGTTCTGGAAAGTTAAAGAGATTATTAGAAGTGAAAAGGTTGATGATTCAACAAATGGGGCGGAAATGTCTCTTTGTGGATTAAATCCACAGTGGAATCATGTCATCGAATGTTTCCCCTCGTGGAATTCCAACCTGGAAACTGCGGGTTCGGCAAAGCCACATTGTATTCACGTTGGCTCGATCCCATGTCAACTTGAGGCCATGCAATGGGCTGGCAACCTGTACAATGGGGGTGTTTCTCTACCTTCTGCCCAGTGCATTGCTGGGACGGGCTCCAGCATCCCTCTCTGTGACCCTAAATGGGATTACGCTTGTGGGGAGAAAACGGAAGAATGAATGTCAGCTCGATTGCGGTCGACTCGTACTTTGCAATTAAGTGGCCGGTTGACCGGTTGAACAACTGAGCCAGCTCAACAGAAACCACACTCAGCCGTTCGCTGTGTTTATGTGAGGCTCCACTGGAATAGAGCGGTTATGAGAGTTATTACTTACACGGCCTCTTAAGGCAGCAGGGACCCGATCACAGGAAATACAAAGTGACAGGGGATAATCTCTGTTTACCCTGGCGTCTGAGGGAAAATCCATAACAGGTATATATATTGGATCATAAAATACAGATGGTTTCACTGTGATCCTGCTTACTCATTGGTCCGTACTAACTCCAGGAAAGCCCGGGATTTTACTGCCAGCCTGGAGAAGGGTCATCTTTCTGTATTTGCCCTGAAGCCGAACGGCAGTGACATCACTGTGACCCGCGCTACTGCTGAGCTCTGGACTTTATATCACCCCAGAGAGATGAGGAAGAAAGGGGGAAGTGCACACAGAAGCTGAATTGAAGCTTTAATCTGAGCCGTCACCTCCATCAAGTGCTCTCTTGAGGACGCATTGTAGGAGAGTCTAAACAAGTTATCTAACGCATTTGATGGTAAATGTCAGGTTTTGGCGTCGGCCCATCAGATCATCAGCTTCTCTTTACAGTTGACATTTTACACCGACATTTAAGAACTACACATGGAAATCCACTGGAGACGAGAAAGAGACACCATGGGCTGTGTTTTACGATTTGCATGACTGGTTTGTAGTCACAGTTATTGCTAAATTCACAATATAGTTTACAGTTTTTTTAAACTCTGCTTCCATTTTTATCTTTGACATAATTAAGTGAAAGAAGACTGAGAGCTGGGTAATGAGTAAATTGATGTTAATTGCAATGAATTGTGGTCGACAGCTATGCATTACGGAAGTCAACAATTCTGTAACTCAAGTTGTTTGAATTAACTCATTTAAACTAGGTTTAAAATCCGGTTAAAGGCAACTGTAAGATTTGTTTCGAAATACATTAAATATGTTGGAAAATAGTTGCTGAAAATATGTGAAAAGACTAAAAATGAAATGTGGAGTTAGAGGTTAAAACAGTTTTTCACCAGTTTTTAGTCTCAGGATTTTGTGGGCGGTCCTTAAAGGGTGGCTCGATGACACGCTGAGGCCACCCTGAGCAGAGAGATAGAGATGAATTCATCTCAGCTCAGAGTGTTTCAAAGTTAGTCATGTTCATTTTCTGAACTCATCTGACACGTTTCAGTCGCTTCAAAATGGCAGCTCGACTGCTCCCACGAGTGGGCGTGGCTTCAGCGTCTTCAGAGGACACGCCCCCACAGTCCTGGAGCTGAGAATTCATTTTTACCTGATTTTGACACCTAATTTCATAAACTTGTCGATTTAATCATTCAAATTTGGCTGGGTGGTTGATAACACTTTTTCTTTGGTCTGACAAACTCAGAACACAGATTTATTCTGACTTTACACAGACTTTAAGGGTACAGAGTACTGGATGGATGGTTATGATTATTTTGACAGATATTGCAATTGCACTATGAGTCATGATTTTACTGGAAATGATAATTTAAGCTTTAAAAATATAAAAAGGATGATGTGGTTTTTGCTGGGGTCTGTACCAAACAAGCATGTTGCCTTACGTCTGGAGAGTATGACTGACAGACGGACGGACAGACACGTTCATTGTTGTGTCTTAGCGCTCATGAGGTCAGTCCACAGATCCCATTTAAGCTTATGGTCGAGTACAATGCCAAGGAACTTGTAATCTGTAACAGATTGTGTTGGCGCTCCATCGATAAAAGTAGGGATAGAGCAGTGGTTCTCAAACTTTTGATAAAAATTGTTCCTGAAGCACTAGGCTTTCTTAAATAAAGGACATTTCCTTTGTTTTAGAGGGGTTTTCTAGAAGGTTTGACTTCTTGCACCTTTTTGCGACCAAGAAATAGTCAAGAACTGGCCAAGAACTCCTCCTCCTCCCTGTATAGAGACAGCAAATTCAACACACATAGATTAAATTGTGGAATATATATTTTTTTGAAAGGCATTCTGGGAAATGTAGTAAGCAGACCAAAACAATGGATTATAGCACTTCATCACAAAATAAAGGATAAATCCATGCCAGGAGTTAAGTGGGGGGCCCCGGCTCACCAGGACATTTCCATATAGATTTAAGGAGGCTTGATGGCTGACTCTGGAGCCAGGCCCAGACTACTGCTGGCTAGATCCCAGCAGTGCCTCTGCTTAGCTGGCTCAGCACCACTGGACTTTACACCCACCACGCAGAGCTGTGCAGTGGACGGAGACAGATGCATACAGAGGATGCTTTCCAAAGCTTTCCTAGTTGCTTTTAATCCACTCTATCCCCAAGAGAGCATCGGTTGTTGGAAGGGAACCCAACTTGGCACCCACTGTACGCTTTAAAGGCTTTATTTTAGAGACTGAGGTCAGAGTTAACCGTGGAACATAGCACAGCTAGCTCCCATCCTCATTAAGTGGTTTATCTGCAGCTACTGCAGGAAACTCTTAAAAAGATGTGGACAGATCATCCCTTCCAACAGTTGTTTTAGTTTGTATTTAATGATATCTTAAAAATGCCAAAAATCTTGGCAGATTATTAACAAGACTGCCTCAAAAAAAAAAAGCAGACCTTCTTCAAATATGAGATGAGTCGGAGTGAAGTTTATGCTGCAGAGGTTCAGGGAAATTCTGGGTGATGTATAATGTCTTTGTCCTTGAAAAATGTTCTCATTGGTCTCTCATTACCGTCCCTTCAAGATCTGCTCCCATGACTCCAAAGCTAATATTCAATTTAACAGGCATTTCTGATTCAAACCTGCCTGGAAAATTAAATTAGACTGACTTCGTTT
Organism: Miichthys miiuy; assembly: GCA_036365135.1. Lineage (NCBI taxonomy): Eukaryota > Metazoa > Chordata > Actinopteri > Sciaenidae > Miichthys > Miichthys miiuy. The sequence goes on from CM071603.1 coordinate 29,138,749, forward strand.
GAAACGAGCTAATCAAATTGCAAAGGAGCTCCTTGATAAAGATGTCACCGTGTTTCCATGCGGCTGTCAGGAAACGTGGGTACGTGATCATAACAGCTGAGAGGCGTGACTCAAATCAAATCTAATCAGCGTGCATCTCCTCCTCCTCCTCAGATCTCCATCTGCAACCGGGTCTCATGGAGCAGAAACAGAGTAATTACTGTGACCAACATGAAGACTAACTAACTAACATGATGTAGTCAATCTGTATGCATCTCCCATCGCGCAGAGGGTGACACGCTCTGCTTGTGGGAGGATGGTGACGATGCTTAAAGAGTCATCTGCTTTTCAATCAGGCAGCAGAAATTTCCACATTTCCCCCATGAGTTCACACGCCATTGACTCTGCACTTGATATCAACTATACTCTCACTTCTTCTTCCTCTTTTGCTGAATTTCTTTCTACCAGCGCCTGATGAACCCATTCTTCCTACTCTCAGCAGGGCCCTGTGCTGGGGGAGGGCGGTGCGCGCTGTAGCCTCGGGCTGATTGAGCCTGTTGAACCTGAACAGAGGAACCAATCAAACTAAGAAACATGAAATGGGACCAATCTTGAACGTACGCCCACACCAGAAGACTTCTTGCGTCAGCTATGACTGAACACAGAATGCACGGCTTCTTCTTCACCTCTGACGAGGAATCACAAGTCGCTTTGCTTTCACGAAAAAAAAAAAAAGTTTAGGAAGCTCTCGCTGCATTGAGTTAATAGATGAGAGATGCAGTAGTACTGCAGTGAATTCTTCACGTGGACTCCGAACGGCAACATTTTGTCAAGAATAATGAGTGAATAACTTCGCCTGGAGAGGGAGCAGAAAGCTCCCACGCTGTCTTCTGGAGAAGATACTCAGTCGAAGTAATGAGCGTTGAAGCATTAGCTGTGATTGAAGTGATAATATGGGAATGCAGTCATTAGGAGGAATGTGAGCTAAAAACTAATAACTGTAAATTCAGCGATGGCATGCTCGCATGACGCTAATGTTCGAAAAGCCTATAGGATTATGTCCTAATTATGACTTGTCCATCACAGCAATGGACGACTTTGACTCCAAACATCATGTTTCATGGGCAGATGACAAATACAGAGAGGTGTCAGTGACGGAGGAGGATGACTCTCCCAGAAGCACTGCTGCCATTAACATAAAAGATGCTCCTTGTCTCATAACCGTGGTGCCCTTTGAAAACGTCTCACCAGGAAAATAAAGCTGACAGATGGCTCCTCCATATATATATATACACACACACACACAACACTGCTGAACAACACCTCTTCGTGTCAGCTCATAAAAGACCAAGGCCGGTGTCCACAAAGGCATAGAGGAGCAAACACTGCTGCTGCTGCTGCTGGTACCTGTGATATAAAGCTTAAGATTCATAATGCAAACACACACACACACGCCGCACGCCGTTACTCAAGGGAGGCCTCTCTACTGCTCCCCTGTCTTTGTCTGCTGTTTCCATGGCAACGTGCCGCCTCACTCCGCAGCATATCGATGAAACGGGCTGGGAGGAAAAAAAAAGCGTAGGAAATAGCAGGGAGAGAGAGCTATTTCTGCTCATTAGGCGCTCAGTGTGGCAGCAACAGACAGAAGCCGCTCAGAGCCTTAATATCATTTCACACACACACACACACACGTGAGGCTAAACCTGAGGACCGAGGACCGGTCCAGCAGTCAGCAGCGAGGCTCAGTACCGACTGCAGGTCCGACGACTACGGTAAAAAAATCTGAAACACGATTACACTCACATGGCTGTAACTTCAATTGCTTCAATGCTTTTACACTGTAATGACAACACTGGAAATATACAGTAATAAATATAAATATGCTCTAATACGCAGGGGGAAGACATTTCCACTACACTTGCAAATTTCCATATTAACTATGGCTATATTTCTAAGTGTACAGGAAGGAAGCCTTAATGAGGTGAGATGTGAAGTAAAAATGTGCTTTACCATGACTCGTGGCAGCAATAAATGTCCTCTTGTGGGGGTAATTGGGCTTTTTAATAAAACAGTAACTCTGTTAAAGTCCTTTATTGCGAGGCGAGGGCTCGACAAGATCGAAGGAATCAGGAGGAATCCTCTAAAAGCCCGCAGCCACTAGAATCTGTTTTATTCTGTATTGATTTACAGGTACACCTCCTGCAGAAATCAGCAACTGCAGTACTAAATATTAATTGTATTACAGTGCTGTGTACACACTGGGATCATACATAAAAGGAAAACTATCCATCATTTTTATGGCAGCATAAAAAAAAGCATATTTATACTTACAGTTTGAGAACGTGTGAGCAAGTGCAGTGTAAAACTTTTGATGTTGCACCCTTAAAAGCAAACGCTGAGCACAGAGCTGGCACTATATGAAGTTTTATTCTCTTCACAGAGTAGCTAAATTCATGCACAGAGTAACACACACACACACACACACAGCAGCAGGAGGAAGGAGTGGCTGTCATGTTTTTATTAGTGCCTTAGTGACGCACGTGCTGGTTATGTTGTGGTTGGAGGTGCTGCAGCAGCGGTTGCCAAACTGGGGGTTCGGGGACCACCAAGAAACCCTGAGTGGGGTCCTCAACAAAATTAAGGATAATATTATTTCACTATTACATTACTTTAATATGTTCGGAGTAAAGCGATGAAATGCAAACAAGATTACCACTTTTTTTCACGTTTGAAAACTTCAGGTTATGTTGATTTTATACATAAACACAACTGTCATCTTCCATTTACATAACAGAGGAGAGATGGACTAAACTTCAGACCTGAAAATACCATTCAGGTCAACTTTCAGAGAAAAACGCGATTCTGTTTTTTCTATTTTTCATCTTTTTTTGTGCACCTTCTGTGTGACTTCAGAGAAGTTATAGCAGCGACAGGTTTTAGAAACTAACGCTGAGTTATCAAATTCAAATGTACTTGCAGAAGGGAAGATCTCAAAACGCGTTATATCATACTCATTTTATAAAATCATGAGATTCATCCCTGCATTCTGTACTTTACGACAGAGAACTGCGTCGATATTTTATTGTATTATTCAAAATCTCAAGAAAGCCTGAAGTTCGTGTTACATTCCATGAAATCAGCTTGATTATCGTGTCGGGTCTTTTCAGGATCGACAACGAGCGGCAGGAACGTCAGTCAATCGTTTGATCTCATGTGAAGCGTCACAGTGGAAAAGAACCGATGCCCTCCAGACAATCCCACAATCCCAGGACAACTCTTCCGTGTACAACTGTACGAAAGAGGAAGGATGTCATTTGTGCCGCTGAGAGGGAAGTGTGGGAACAGGAGACAGACTACAGACACCGTCGCTGTTTGTTTACATTGCTGTTCCTGGAAGTCGGTCTCTAGCACTTCCTTACCAGTGAGATCGAGGAGCAATGTATAGTCTGTCATGTGTAACCCTCAGCCACAATACATCTCCTGTGTTTTGGCAAACCGCAAACGTTTTACATATTCCCATGTGTTTAGAATCTCAGTTTTCAGTAAAAGAAACTATAAATGATAATATTGAATTATCACCCAGCCTAGTCTTCACTAAAATGTGTATAACTGTGTTTTTTAGTGTGGTATTTGCCTTTAAGAGCAGCAGAAGCTTTGTAAGGGCGACAAGAGAGGGTAAATTAAGGACATGCCGGAGAGAAAGCCCACCAGGACGAAAGCACAGGGATGAAGATAAAACCCTCTGGAGATCACTTCCACACCGCTTACACTGGAAACCCGACAGCTGATCCCAGTGCCAACACTGGTCACCCATTCTCAGAGGAGGCCTGGACTCGCACACAAATTATCAGGAGAGAGAGCTACGAGCTGTTCCTCGGCGGTTATCATTCCTGGCAGTTAGTCATCGTCTATTTCATTTTATTGAAAGTCGATTACTGCTTTTATTAACGTTTTGTTTTATTCATCGTACACCGGGGAGTCACTTCTCTACAACAGCTGGCACTGTGCATGTGACAGCTCCGAGTCCTGGCAACATGCCATGGCATCACACAAGTGTAAAATCTGACACGTAGACGTACACGCAAGTGAAAGTCTATACATGCTGCACGGGTCCCAACGCGGTGATTTATTTATATTAAGCCAATGACGCAAAATCGAGTCCTAATTTCCATGCAGAACGTCCCCAAAACCTCTAATGGAAGGCTGCGAGGTGGGAGGGAGAGAAGCCACATAAAGGGAATCAACCAGCGTCACAACTTTGGTTCCACTTGGGCTATTTTCCATTTGAACCATATAGCTAAACATCTGGTGTTCGACACCCTCGTCCTCCGCCGCCTCCCTTCTCCTCCAATTAGCCTCCATCCTCCCCCTCCTCTCTCTATCACAATGTCACTAACGGCATCACTTCCACAGCGGTACACCAGGTTCTCGTTTCTCCTTCGCCCCTCAGTCTGACCCGCTTACTGAGTTTCAGCTGTTAGGGAGAAGCCTTAACCCAGTTCTGCTCTAAGTAGGTTTCGATCAGCGTGGCTGTTGATGATGCTGACGTTTTCAGACTGCAGAGGAGATTATTCTAAATCTGTACCTTTAAAGAGTAACCTGACACCAGGCTGAAAAGGCTGGTGTCAGGTTACGGTGTACTGACCACATCCTACGGTACGCTTCGACATCACTGCTGCAGGATGAGAAGTGAAACCACTGCAGGTCAGAAAAAAACAAGGTTGCTCTTTAAATCTGACCATATTTATGATTTTATTATGTTTTTCCTGCTGCTCAGAGGCCAGTCGGTGCCTTCCAGTTGCATGTTTTATCCAAGCGGCAACCTCCATGGTTGTGAAATGAAGCGGTAGTGCCAAAAACTGCAAACTCCTCAAGCATCAGTCTCCATAAGTCCCCATGTTAAAATGTCCAACTTCACAGCAGAAAACAGACTGAGGGTGAATTTATATACAACTCACCTGTTCAGATTATATTAAGGCTTAAAGTTATGCAGGATTAAGAGCGTGGACGCTTTGATTGACAGGTGGATGAAGTTCTGTCAAAAACCGTTTGTTCAGTTTTAAACACTGGTTTTCTGCAGCTGTGGTTAAGGAGGAAAGTCGTATGTCAAGAAACTTAATTTGGTGCTCCAAACCTACTTCATAGCATTAGCTGAAGGATTTCTTCCATGCAGCACTGGCAGAGTTTACTATAGTTAAAGTCTCATCTCGAGTCACATCTTTTACTCATCATCTCATGTAAATAATTTTTAGACATTTCGGTGTCGTGCAAAGACTAACTGTGCTCCCATTGAGTTCCTCATATCGTGTCAGCTTGAGTAGGTCAGCCGCTTACATAACCAACTATGGAAGACAGAGTGGCATTGAGCAGTTCTTCCAGGGACCGGGGCCGTGCCCTCCACGGAGGGGCTAGGACGGGCATTCTTTCCCGGGCTGGCACCGCTCAGCAACTCCTGCCAGGAAAGCTTCACTCACGGATAACAAGGTGTATAAATAGACCGGCGGGTAAAGAGGCACAGAGGAGACAAGACAGGCCCGACAAGAGGACAGCGGGTGTCATGTGTACAGCACAAGTTAAAGAATACGAGGCACTCAACATTCTCTTGGAGGAAAAAAGAAAATCAAATAAAGTGAGCACAGTGAACGGACTATATTCTAAAGTACTTACTCCTGCCATGAAACCCAGAGCAGTGATATGCTTGGCTGCCGCTGCAGCGCACACAGCTCTGCGGTGAATGACAGACTTATTTGGTTGTTCTGGCACCAGCCTTAGTTGCCAACAAAAGCAATAAGCAATAAGCCAACACAGAGGCTGAACGCAAATAAACTGTAAGAGTGAGAAAGAGAGAAAGAGTGGACGCCACCTTTCATCGCATTACCTGTTGATTTAAAGGCAGTGCGGCGGGAGTGTTTGGGAGAGAGTGGGCTGCTGGGTAAACAGACGACCATGTGGGTGGACTCCCGGGGTTCTGAGGGACCACCAGCAGAGACCAACACAACACACACACACACACACACACACACTGATGAAAGATGATGGCTGATGGGAAGAGAGAGCGGATAAGCAATGACAAAGAAAGATCGGTGAGAGATTGAAATGTTGGGCACACTGCTGCCAACTGTAGCTGCTGTTAGCTGATGTTAGCTCAGTTTGTTAGCCGGGCTGTGAGCTCAGAGCACCGGGGGGGAGTGTCACTGTTTGTACCACAGGTGGGGTTTTTTATCCTTCAGGAAAAGGAGGTTTTCAGGTGTGGGTGAATGCTTGACAGTGTCGTGCCAGAACAGGAGCTGAGCTGCTTAGCAGCCTCTATGGACGGAGGTGAAAAGACTGAAGGGGACGAGAATAAATCAAGAACTGGTGAGAGCTTCATGAAATAAAAGGCTGAAAGACAAATGCCGTACAATTCACGATATACATTTCTATTATTATGCTAAAAGCATGTTAGCGCACATTTAATTACTTCGTGAACAGCTGTGTTTTCAACATTTCAGTGAATTTATTGGAGTTTTCAGGCCCTGACATGGCGAGCTGTCACCACAGAGGGACAACGGGAGGTCCCTGGGCGTTTTTTTTTTTTTATGTTAAATCTGACTCTGCATCGGCGACGCTTCGAGATAAAAGGCAGAGTGTTTATTAGAGACTGCAGCAGTTGCACTCCCACACAGCACATCTGCACACGGCCTCTGTAATGCAAATGCTCTGAACCCACAGAGCGGCCGTGCCTCCTCCTACAGTGTCAGCAAGAGTGACAGCAGAGCATTAAACATAGCACATAGCTGACTGGTGGACATGACAGTCAATGCTCAACTAGCGCGTGATGAGTCCAGTCTAGTATTCGCTCTCCTTTGCTGGTTAGTGTCTGCCAACTCCTGAGAAACAGATCTGGTTCTCTAGCTAAAAACATCTGTCTGCTGCTGGAAATGAATCTGATGAAACAATGAGCTAAAAGGCTTAAAGACTGAAGAACAAGTGATAATTCTCTACTGGTTTGTCACTGCAGTCCATTATTAATATTATATAGTAGCGATTTTTTTCCTACCGTGGTGAAAAAGCAACATATGCCTGCAGTTATGTGGTTTACCGCCAATGACTAACCTGAGTTTAGCAGTAAGCTGTCTATCTGGCAGTGATATACAGTGTAGGGTGTAATTCTCAAGGCCAAGAGAAGTCTTGCATGTTATTTCTTAACTGTTGGTAAAGTGAAGAGAGTAACCGATCAGGAAAGGCTTCAACCTTTATGATCGTGTCCCTTTCAGAAGCTTTGTAAACCAGCCTGAACTGCAGTTTATCCATGATGAATCCAACACTGCGATCATTTATCCATGCTGAAGACATAAATGCACGTTGCTAGCGAGTCTGTAGACCAGTCGGAGGTAGAGTAGAGCAACACGAGACTGACTCCCGAAATTTGTGGTGATGACAGTAAAGAGCTCAACACTGCGGGAGGCATCACATGCGATTATCATCACGTCTACTACCGAGCTAATCGAGCAGCAAACAACTCAAAACAGTCAGAGAATTCTACTTTACTTTGAAAATCCAAGTTCCTCTTCCACTTTCTGGAGGTTCTGAGGAAATACATCACATCAGGCCTCACGTTTCGATTCATAAACATGTTAACAGGTTCAAACCTGAGCAGATGTGTAAACATGCGGTGTGATCACTAAATCTGATTATGTTTGGGAGCTGTGCACAGATCAGATCTGCTGGGTTTCTTCACAGTGAGACAGAGAAACATTCTTATCAGCCTTACAAGAAACGGCAGACAGAAAGCAGCCTTATCAGGAGAAACGGGGTGGAGATACAGCTAAGCCACTTACTGGCAATTACAGGGATGGTTTCACACACACACACACATATATTTACACATACACTCTCTCTACTTTAAAAACATCTTGAACTCCAGCAGACTTCAGCCAGCCTTTGAACAAACCAGAAACAGTTTGAAGACGCAGAGTTTGAAGATTTTCTCCTCGGAGAGACGTTACCTGAGATTAAGCTGATTCAGCTTGCATGTGCGACAGCAGCCTGAACACACACACACACACACACACACACACACACACACACACACACACACACACACACACACACACACACACACATCTCTTTATCGTTGCCTTAGGCTTTTTGGACACCCGACTGCTGCTGTCAGTGACGGCCAAGATTAATCGTGACGCCTTGGCTTCTAATCTTCACCCTGTGATGTCCTCATGTGCAGTTAGCTTACATTTGCTTGCGTGGAGTAAATCAGATGTTTCGCTTTAAATGCACGAATGAAGACGAATTATGAATGTATTTACCTGCAACTACAGCACAGCAGGATCTCTTTCAGGCTGCAGCATTATGTTTGGGGAGGACATGAAGCTCCAGAGACCAAAACAAGTAAACATAAAGACCCACAAGGACTGGATATTCAAGCCACTGACCTCCTGCAACACTGTATCACCATGGAAGAAGAGGAAGGACAGAACTCTCCTGCTGAAATCTATAAATAAATATCTGTCGTGTAAAAGGTAAAAGAGATTTTGCAACAAGGAGGAAGTGACTGGATTATCTGGCTTTTATTCTGAAGCCTTGAAGACTTTGTCTTTCTAAAAACAAGAGAGAATCTCCAAAAGTGTCACACCGCCTCGTTCAAAGTGCAGTTCTCCTTTTCTTCTAGAAAGATTTGATTTGAAATGAGAGCCGGACAGAATCAGGCCAACCGCTGCACGTATATGAAGAATCTGAGACGTCTTTAATTTGTGGATTGTAGTGGTGATGAAATCATCTCACGGTCAGATTTCTCACCTGTTTTTTTGGTGGTTTAGATACACAAAATAACTATATAATATATATTCAAATTTCACATTTTTACAGCACATAATGAAAGAAAGAAAATGTGCTTTCAAGCTGAGAGCAGTCCTTGTTCACTTTATTCACTCCTGGAGGTGAACAAAGCGACAGAAATGGCTTGCAGTGGCCTCCAGTGGTCAGATAATACAAATGCACGTGCCTCACACAAAGTTCTAACAGTAGATACAGTATGCAATCTATAATAACAAGCAAGCAATAAATAAATATAGAGACTCACTGCATGATTCTGCATTCAGTAGTCTGTAAATAAAAGTTGTATCGGACGCAGGAAATAAATTAATAATACTGCAAGAATGAATAATGTATAGGAACATGAGAATTTAGTTTTGAAACATCGGTTTCATCCAGAATCAGCAGAACCTGAGCCACTCTGTAAACACGGGCCCTGTCATCTGGCATCTGGGTAAGGGGGACCCTCTCCAGGAACATGAATCGAGCTCTTCCCCCCCTCTCTCTCTGTTCTCGGGGTGTTTTATTTTGACTTCTGCCAGTTTGATCTCGACTCACAGAGGAGCCGGTGAGCCGGTGCGGTCTAAAACAAACGTCCCCCCCTGCAGACAGTCAATATTGAAGTCTGCTCCAAACTGTGTGTGTGTGTGTGTGTGTGTGTGTGAAGGTCTTACAGCGCTGGACGTGTCTTCACCTTCCAGCTCGAGTCGTTCAAACAACCAGCAGCTTGTAAAACAACACGGTGCGTGTGAAAAGGTGGAAGAGCGAAGACGCAGCTCGTGTCTCAGCAAAATAAATGAACTCTAATTGGTGAAACTTACCAAGTTGACAAAACGTGTAGAAATGTTTGAGTGACAGCTCTCTGTATTGATTTCAGTCACACCCAACACATCATCATCTTCCAGCAGATCATGCCCAGAGGCGGTACTTAAATTCAATTAAGTCTTATCTCAGCATGTGCACAATAATTTCTTTGGGAGACGCCCTGAAATCTCTCCTCACACCTCGAGATCGGATAAAAACCTGCCTCAGAGGGAGATAGAATAGAATTCCCTCATTTGCATAAACCTCCCCTTAATTAAGACATTAAATATGATCTTTCTGCTATAGACACACACACACACACATGTAGATTCAAATCCCCCCCCTCCCCTTCGAGCACGGGCCTGTAACGCGATTAAAGTCTGCCTGAAGACACCCGTGCACGGCGTGATTTCACACTCATTGTTTTTGCTGACAAAAAGGATTAACCGCCACCGAGTCGGGGCTCGTCTCTGCCGACGATTCCACAGCTCAGCAGAGCTCTGAGAAACAGCCTGGCACGGACAGCAAAACAAGCGCATCTGGAGCTGTTCTTCGTTATGATATTAAACCCACATTTACAGGGAATCCCACCCGAAGAAAAATGTTAGATATCATCGATTTGTCGATGCTTTCTAGGAGCTATGTGAACACGCTTTACCTACGCCTGCTTCAGTTCGTACAACAACATATAGACTAAACGCAGACTAAACGAGGCCCCTACACGGGCTCCGAGCAAACCACACTACTGTTTTCTCTCTTAGCAGTCCACTGACTCGATCAAGCGCACAGTTGTGACAGTTTTTTTTTTTACTGATTTCCAAAATTTCCCAGACAGTCTCATCCAAACTTGCTCTTGCGACAGCATCGCCTTCGACAATCTAAAACAGACACAACGCTTTGCACGAGTAGTTCCAGATGTTGTCGAGCAGTACTGCTGATAATAACAAAGACGTTAGCTCGTCTACTAAATTAACAGTCAGTTTGAATTACTGTGCATAAAAACACATACTTATTCATGTGCTGTGACATCAGCTATTAAAAACATAAAACCTTCCCCCACCCCAAGAAAAGTTGTTGTGTCGTGGCTTAGACAAGCATCTGACTACAAAACATTTTTAAATTTAAACCAGAAGAAACTTCAGCAGAGGTTGGAAAAAAAAATGAATTTGCTTGCAGGAAATCTGTGCTGAGCATGAACCACCACTGGGTGGGAGCAGATAGACTGCTAACTGACTGAAGTTGAAGACTCCTTGAGCTGGATGCTTGTGAACATGCAAACAAACCTCTTCATAACCAGCGAATGAATATATTTAACCGACACCGAACAAAGTCACCAAAAGAGTAGTGTGAACGCTGACAATCGATGACTGATGGACGGAAAAGAAAAGACGTCTCCTCCTCGGCGGAGGACCTTTTTGTCTTTACTCTGCATCACGGGGACAAACCTCACATGGAGTAATGGTCTGTAGTAAAAAGGGGATAAATAATGGAGCATGCAGAGAGGGTCTCTAAACCCACACCCACTCCCAAGACATCTCTGCATCGACAGCAGAGCAGACAGAAGGAGGAGTGAATCACACACACACACACACACACACACCAGCACAGGGTGAAGTGTCCTTTTCTGTGTGGTGGAGTGGGGCGGCACTGAGAGAGGTCACTCCACAAAAAAAAAGGAGATAACACAGCTCGATCCATTAGGAGGTCTGTGGGAAATACAACAAATGAAAAGGGCTTCCAGGGGAGAGATGTTCAAGCCGCCCATTACCTCATTCAAACGCACACACACACACACACACACCAATGTCAGCGTCCACAGACAGGTTTTCCTTTTTTGCAGGACGGAGCCAATTAAAGAGCCCCGGTGATGTTTTAGTAGCAGTACGCTCGGATGAGCAACAGACAGGGACACAGAGAGAGAGGAGAGGAGGCGGAGAGAGATGAAGGGGGGGAAATCCAGGTAGTCTGGGAAACCTGAAGGGAGGGCAGCGAGGTTTCCGAGAGCTCTAACCCTTCAAGTGACTCTCCATACACCCTTGTTAGCCTCCTCACAGTGGTTATGAGTGATGGGGACCCAGTGGGGGGCTCAGTTATAGGGCCATAGTGTACTGAAGGGTCCTTAAAGTTATCCTCTGGGTAGAGTTGGCAGCGTCTCTGTTTTTGCTGGTGGTGAAGTGAATTTTGCTCAAACTGACACACGTATCGGCCACTAGAGGCAGCACACAGCACCCCGTGAAGTCAGTCGGTGAACTAAAAGAAGAGCGACTGACGTAAACACTGGGCCCATATCTTCTGAACATTCTGACACTGAAATTACATTTTTAAAGATACATGAGGAGAAATATGACTTCGTTTGAGACCTGACTGTCAGATATATTTAAAGTTGGAAACTTTCAATGGGAATAAACAGGAATTTATGGGAATAAATTGGGAATTTACATTTAAATTGAAGACTGCCCCTTTAAGAGTGAACTTAAATATAGTTGGTGAAAATATATTTTAGCATAATCTCGACTAAAACAACCAGATTTCATGCAGGTACACTTGAATATCTGCTATCACATGCTGCTTACTGCAGGGCTATTGAGGCCACGCCCCCTACCTGCACAGGTGATTTCTGTACCTGGACCACACTTTAGAGCCCAGAGCACACAGAGACTGTTGAAGACACACATTTGAGCTTGTGTACTACATAATATTGTTCAATAAAATAATTCAAACTTGATAAATTTTGCATGTCTGCTTATGATATAAACCATGAAGTGCGGGGTCGTCCTGTGTGGGGATACTGAGCTGACCAGCAACAATAAAAATGTTATTATATAGAGCAAATGCAAAATGCAAACAGAGCATATTTAATGCTGAAAAATGGAGTTTGACTTTAATATAACCTTAAGGACTGCTCTAAAGGCTGACCTGCTGTCTTAGCAGAGGTGGTGGGTTTAAAGAATGACAGTTACAGGGCGTTCAATGTTCAGGATACACTGCAGCAGGTTAACTGACCGCTGCTGCCCTACCTCTGGGAATAAAGAAAGGGGGCACGGGGTCTGGTCTAATGAGACCATTACTGGGCTCTCCCAGCGCTTCAGGCTAGCAGAGCGACACAAGTACACAGGCACATACACAAGGATAATTAAGTTTTATTGCACCTCAGAATCAGGGGCCAACTGTTGGATAAGGAGTGGCTAAATTATTGTTTAATGATTAAAGATTTTACTGCCTTTTCCTCCCACCGCCTGCCTCATCCAGCATCCTCTCATCTTTTCTGTCCTCTCTTACTACTCATTTACGTTGTCTTGCCTCCACCGACACACCAACAGAGGAATAAAGCTTCAGAGCCTTTACCAATCAATGACTCTACATTGATCTCTGGTTGCTAATCATTCACATGTGAGGAGATGAGGTCACTGTGTGGTGTTAACAGAGCCGCGTGTTGTCTGTATGATCGTGGAGGCAGCAGTATAAGGTATGTTTTAATAGAAACGTTTGCCCTCTTCTCCGCCTGTGCTATATTTGGCGGTTAGCGAACAGCTCTCGGTGAATGTGCTGCAGCTGCAACTTCTCCACAAAGGATGCAATGAGATTTATTTTCTGGATAGTGAGAATGAATTATATACAGTATGCGGCTGAGTGGAAGTGGAAGTGAACAGCTCCTTCAGTTAAATAACAGCCATCCATCCATTTTCCATATCCGCTCATCCTTATCGGGGCTGTGGGGGGATGGAGCCGATCCCGCCTGACGCCAGACAACCATTGACACATTCACACCTACAGGCAAGTTAGACAACCAATTTAACCAAGAACCAAATCAAAAACCTTCTTTATGTACACGTTTGTTGCACCAAAACATCCAGACTTCTTAGCATGGGAGGAGGGGGGGGGACTACAAATTCACAGTAACTAAGAGGCAGCTGTTGACAAGCAACTTACTGTAAATAAATTCACAGTAACTAAGTGGCAGCTGTTGACAAGTAACTTACTGTAAATAAATTCACAGTAACTAAGAGGCAGCTGTTGACAAGCAACTTACTGTAAATAAATTCACAGTAACTAACTGGCAGCTGTTGACAAGCAACTTACTGTAAATAAATTCACAGTAACTAAGAGGCAGCTGTTGACAAGTAACTTACTGTAAATAAATTCACAGTAACTAAGAGGCAGCTGTTGACAAGCAACTTACTGTAAATAAATTTACAGTAACTAACTGGCAGCTGTTGACAAGTAACTTACTGTAAATAAATTTACAGTAACTAACTGGCAGCTGTTGACAAGTAACTTACTGTAAATAAATTTACAGTAACTAACTGGCAGCTGTTGACAAGTAACTTACTGTAAATAAATTCACAGTAACTAACTGGCAGCTGTTGACAAGTAACTTAATGTAAATAAATTCACAGTAACTAAGTGGCAGCTGTTGACAACAATGTAAATAAACTCACAGTAACTAAGAGGCAGCTGTTGACAAGCAACTTACTGTAAATAAATTTACAGTAACTAAGAGGCAGCTGTTGACAAGTAACTTACTGTAAATAAATTTACAGTAACTAACTGGCAGCTGTTGACAAGTAACTTACTGTAAATAAATTCACAGTAACTAAGTGGCAGCTGTTGACAAGTAACTTACTGTAAATAAATTCACAGTAACTAAGAGGCAGCTGTTGACAAGCAACTCTACAGTACATTATTTGGTTACTGTAATTTTCACAGTAACTATAATTACTGTAGTTTTTGACTGAATACACAGTATACTACTGTGAAATGGTTTACAGTAAATTACTGTGGATTTCACAGCTGAAGTTTACAGCGTACAGATACAGGGCCGTAGTCTGGTTCTACTTTTTGTGTCTCCACGGTTGTTGATTTTTTTCCCCCCTCTTCATGACACTGCCTCACCACTATATAAAGCACCTGAGCATCTAATGGGAATCTGCTGGCTGGTGCTGTTGACATGCTCTCTGCAGACGCTTCCCTCCTTCCCCATCTGTCTGCTGTCTCCGGCTGCTCAGTGACAGCTCCATACCGGCAGAGATCACACAGCTGGGACACACACACACACACACACACACACACACACGTCTGTGATTCCAGGTATTCAGATGCACACACTGAGGCACAATGCCAGAATTGTCCTCGCAGCTCCAGAGAAAAACACAAGAGTAAACACGCATATTTTTACAGGACAGTTGCAGCCTGTTTATTCAGGTCTGCAGGTCCACTCTCATCCATCAAGCTACAATATGATAACACTCCAGCCTCCAGCCTCTTCATCAGGTAAACCTGTGCAATATACTGAAATATTAATAATTAAATAAAGCAGCTCTTTGTTAAGGTTTTAATGTCCTGTTTCTGTCATCATAAATTATGTGATTATTACTGAGGTTGAAGTTAAAATGGTGTCAACAGCTCACTTTTCTTGGACAAAACCAACCTTGTCAATCAACCTGGGAGCAGGATTTGTAACACTGAGCTCTCTGGAGGAATATTGACACACCTCACTCTGTCCCAGAGCGTACCCAGCCACGGCTGGGTATATGCTTTGGGAATGTAGCCCGTCTTTGACTACATTCTGGAGGTGTATCTTTGAAACCTACTCGTGTATTTGCCATAAAATAATTGAGCCTAATTAAATTGCTATTTACGGAGACTTGTTCTCTGCAATTGGAAGTCAGACAAACCTCCATCTTTCACAAATTTGATCAAAAAAAGTGCTATCATTAATTCCATATCCAAAACTTTGATATAACAGATAAAACTCTCCATCACTCGCGTATAGAAGACGAAGATCCCCGAGCCGATCTGGAACTTACACCAGAATAAGTGTCTCATTTATTCATTCAGCCGGTTTCTTGACATCCTGTATCCAACAAAGTGGCCATCAGTTGTCAGTTAGGCCGCAGAAACACACAAACAAACACTCCGATCATGAATGACTCACTCACATCGTCTATTAGGTTCATTCGCAGTTATGGTTTGGATTTGGAGACACACTCCAGCTGCACAGAGGTTCACCTCTTCCCGTTCTGTTCTGCTTCTTGATGGATTCAACATGGCAGTAATCAGCTGTAATCGGCAAGCAGATGGTAGAGAGCACTGTTTGTGTGTGTGTGTGTAGATATAAAGTTGTGAACTTGTTATCTGCTGTGAACACTGTTGCATCTCGACTCTCTGTCTTGGATTTTTGGCTGCTACACACTGATACACACACACATCCATAAAGTCAAATATTCTTTGTGGGTTTGACTTGTTGCTAACTTCGCATCAAACACATCAGGAGACAAACCAAACAGGCGCTCCAAACGCCATCACCGCCTGGCTCCAAACAGGCAATCTGAGGCCGAATCTCGCTTGGAAGAGATAAGTGTTGGATTAATCGTCAAAGAAATATCTTCTTGTTCCTCAGAGGGAGTTCCAAGAGTCTGTAAATGGAAACCGAGCCCATCTCAGCCAGCTGAAATCAACAGATTCTGGCTCTGTGCGGCTCTTCGGCTGTAAGCCTTCCTAAGGAGTGGCTCGTTGGACAGAAATCAGAGCTTGATCCTCTGAGCCTCAAACCAAAGCTCTCTCCCACTCGTCTCATCTAAGCAGCAAGCGCACACTTTCTAATCTTGTTCCTCTTCTCTTCCTTAACCTCCATCAATCCTTACTCCCCTTCCCTCGCGCCTTTTTTTTTTTTTTTTTTACGCCTTTGCATCTATCTCCTTCTCTCATCCTTCCTTTTGTTGCTGCTGCTCTACTGTATGTGGCTGCAGCGCGCTCTGGCCTCCATGAATAATTCATCAGACAGACATCAGGCATTGCCAGCAAAAGATACAACTGAAGGAGTGTTGTTGGACACGAGGGAAGCACACACCTCAAACACCTAGACCCACATTTGGAGTGCAGCACCCTCTGTGCATTTGCAGCTGCATAAAAATAAAACATGCATCCTTCTTCTTCTTCTTCTTCTTCTTCTCGACTCCCTCACTTCTTTTCTATTATCTTTTTAGTTTTTATTATTTTTGTTTACTCGCTGCTTCCTTATTTCCCCTCCCGTCTCTGCGGTCGTCCGCCTGTTTATGCCGCTGAGGGTTTCCCCCTCGGAGCATCCCCTCCATCCCAAATGGGATTACATGAAATTCCCACTGCCAATCCTCCTCCTGCTTCCACCACCCACCCTTCTCCATCCTCTCCTCCTCCCCCTGTAGGAAATACCACAACATCCAGTGCTTAAATCCAGTTACTGCTATAAGAACTTAATCACATTTTACCAAATCAGGACTTCTTTTCACTTCCAAATGTAGCAGAGATTCCTTTTTTTTTTACTTCCCGATGGCGAGCACAATGGAAAAAACGCCTCCCTGACGTCCTCCATTGATTCTATCAGGCTGCTTTTTGTCATTAATTCTACCGGCGGTGACACCGGATCCCATTCTTTCCCCATTCTTGCTGAACGGTCCGACGATTCATCCAGATAAAATTCCATTTCTCCAGCTGACAGGGCAGCCTTCTCTCTCTTACCACCTCCTCGTCCTCCTCTTTTGCTCCCGGCCCTGCTGACAGCCCAGCCGGCCTTTTAATGCACACAATTGATTCTGTGGCCTTTCGTAGCCGCTACAACATGAGGAGCTAATAAATGGGGAAAGAGGGGGGGAGGTAGGTCTGCACACTGAGTATGTGACCCCAGATGGATGACCCTGCCTTGCCAGATAACAGGCAGCAGATGAGGTTGAAAGCTGGGGGGAGATGTTCAGAGGTTTCGGTGGCAGGGAATCAGACGGAGTGCAGAAAACGAGGGCAGGAAGTGATGAGGGAGAACAAGAAATAAAAACACAAGAAACCCGAAATTTTTCCCTCTTCCTAAAGCCAAAACCTTGGAGATACTCTGCCCTAGTTTACTATTTATACATGTGTGGAGTATGTACGTGTGCGTGTGTAATGATGTGGACATAATGAGGACGGATGAGGTCATTCTGGCAGTTGGGGTGGTACACCTGTAGGGGCCGCGGCGGGCCAGATGAGAGGGATGATGTATGGGGAGCTGGGATAGAGTTCGGATACTCAGCACTCAGAGTGCTGTGCAGTCCAGAATACAAAAAAAATATTCACCATCATCACCATTATCACAGTCATCATCATCCACCATCCATCATCACCTACATCGGCCCTCGCCATCATCACCATCCATCATCCGATGTCAGCAGAAGCGGTGTAAACTGGCTGAGCAAATATAGGCGAAGTGAATCTGTGATGTTCTTTCTCTCGGCTGAAACATGTTTGAAAACGCCGTCAGGGATCAGTTCTTTCTTATGGAAGCTGCTCGGTGGCGCAAAAAAAGTTCGATTCCCGGACGATGTATGTTCCACAACACGCGGCCCGCAGAGCAAGCACGCAAGAGATTCCTGCCGGCCGAGCCGCTCACTTCAAGTTTAGCCTCAGCAAACGTCAATGGGAATAAAATGATTTAACTGTGCGGCTCTTGTAGACTTTTGAAATGTTATCGGACCAAACGGATCAAATTCTGACAGTGAAGCGAGTCATTTTGGGTTTATTATTCACAAGCTTCTGTCATGATGTAAGCTCATGTGGGGGAAATCACGTGACGGAGGCCATTGTTGTCATTTCTTCCTGGAGGCTTCATCTTCACCATCAGAGTGATAAACTGCCTCTTTTTTTGGCCTCCGTCTTTGTTTCTTGGAGCTCATTGTTGCTGTCTTCGTAACACATTCCCAGACATCGTCTGCTAGTTATGCTGCCTTCAAACAGAACTCCTATCTTACATTACAAGACAGGCCATGGGTGTTGCTTTGAAAGAGTACTACACTCTGATTTACCAGCACACGTTAAAAGAAAAGTCCCCTACCTGCTCCCAGGGCGCCGCTATGTGGCTGCCATTTGCATGTCTATGAGCCCTTTGTGTGTGTGTGTGTGTGTGTTGTATTTCTATTGTATCCTTTCTTGGTTGGAGATTCAGGTGTGTTATGCTAATAATAGCTAACGTAGCCTCAAACTGATAGCCACGAGCAAAGACGAGGAGCGGGCTACGGAGGACTGGTGAACTTGCTTCTTTCTAACTCAACACCTCCAAAGTTTTCCCCCTTTTTTAAAAACTTGTAGAGACCCAACTGACCTTATTAAGTCAATGTTGGGTTTTCCTTTAATTTTGTAACTCTGCCTATTTTTTTCCCCTTCATATGAACCAGAGGATTTTCTCCAAGGAATAACCTGGAACACAAAAATAGTCTTAAAACTGCTCAAACACAGTAAAACACTCTCAGCTGCTACGTCACGTCAACTCTAACTTGTTTCCTGCTGCATGAATCATCAAGTGCAGTGTCTGCATTCTGCATGTGCGTGTCATCTATTGGAGTAATGTACATCTGAGTCATCGAGTGTACGTCAAGCAGACAGCCACATTAACGTCACAGCGGCCTTCGGAGCAGCACCGTCGCCCCCCCCCCGAGGCTGAGCCAGTCACGACGGACAAACGCACGCTGATGTGTCAGCAGGGAAACAGGCCAGCGCTCACCCCAACAGGTACGCAGGTATGGAAAAAACATTTAACATACAAGGTCAAATGTGCTTTCTCATCCGGGAGGATATCTGCACCGTAAGCAGTTCTGCGGTGAGGCTGCAATCTCCGAAATGACGGCAAAATAAACTTTCGCTGACTTTTCTTTATCCCCGACCTCCCCTCCATGGAGATGAAAGCGATGATGTAAGCTGTCTTCTAAATTAGACCCCTCACTCGAGAGCGTCCTTTTGGAACGGTGACAACTGCTGTTCGAAAGCGTCAATCACTTTTTTGGGGGAGGCGAGGTGTCGTCAAGCCAAAAAACTCGAAGAGATGGAAGGATTGAAAGCAGGGGGGGAAAGTGAGAAAGGAGAGAGAGGTTAGACTGATATTCCACACCGACGCCGGTCCACAGGCGATGTGTCGAGCAGAAATGTTTATCAAAAAGGACGTGTGGGAGCATGTTGCTCCGAGAAGAAATGAGCTATGACAGACGATTTAGCTTGTTATTCCTCTGATTTCCCCTAAGCCCTCCATGGACACTTCACATGCGAGTCTAAAATAACAGCGTGCGTGTTATATAATTGAGCTTAGCATGATGCAGATGTCTAAAATTCGCCTCCACTTTTATTGAATATGAAAGGCTGGTCTCAATCTGGTGCCCTGGCGCCGTGGAATAAGTTTTCCTAATGTGTTTTTTTTAAAGGTGAAAACTGATGTCTGAGTTACAACACACTCACTTCTGCCAGTGCCCCAACTCCCCACACATAATAAGATTGACATATTTTGGTTTAAAGTTATACTTTTATATAATAAACCGACTGTGTGGATGGCGCACGTTGGACGACAATGGAAAGGTGGATTATGCCACAGGAAGTTTCAATGAGCGTTTTTAATAGGTTCCTGTGGTAATTGTTGGAATCCGTCGTAACTGACACGACTTCAAGCTAAACACAGCTGCTGCTCTACAGTTTCCTAACAGTCAACCTTCAAAAGCCTACAGGCAGAGCGAGCAGTTTGATTCTCAGAGTGCAGCAGCACCTGAAGGTGTCAAAGCAAAGTTTCAGTAATGGAACGTGTGTGTGATAAAAAAGCACTGTAAATGTGGGCGCAGCAGACTGTGAAGTAATGCAGCGATGAGTGAGGATATCTTAACTTGTGCCAACTGTGACAAGACGTGAGGAAGAGTCTTCGTGTGATGTCGGTAGAATTTAAAACTGGTGACTATTTTGCGACGTTGTGTCACCTCGATATGCAGCAACATAAAAACCTGATTTAGACTCTGAATTAGAAAAGTGTACACTGTGTTGTGACATCTCATCAACATGTATCCGGTCCGTCTTTGTTGAAAGCTTGATCAGTAACTGTTTTTTATGTTACAGCTGCTTATAGCATCTTTAATAGATATCCGTCTTCCACCAATAAATGAGCTGCAATATTGCCCAAATAGATCACAGAGAAAGAGCAACCCCATCCCCGAAGATGTTCTTTATCACTCGTGTTACTTGCTGCCAGTATGACCGGATGGCCTGGCACAGGGGTGTCATAGAACATAGGGCCCGTGGGCCAAAACCAGCCCGCCAGAGAGTCCAATCCGGCCGACGAGACGACTTTGCAAAAGTGTAAAAATTACGTTAAGGAAAACATCGACTGGAGGACCAAATAATCAATCGATAATGGAAATCTCCCAGTAATTACAGACCAAAATCTCCACATCACACTGAGACAGCTGATTTAGAGCTCGAACAGTTTTCTGGATAACAAACTTGACTTGATTGGTCCGGCCCACTTGAGATTAAATTGAGCTGTATGTGGCCCCTGAACTAAACTCAGTTTGACACCCCTGGCATGGCAGGTCTAAAAGAAATGTGGAAAATAATCCACCCACCATGCACACTGTTCTCCACGTTTCCGTCTCACCTGTCTGTGCACATTTTAACATTTTAATCCAGCAGAATCCAAAAACTGGAGCTGGTGGAAGTACAGAACGTATTCGACCAAACTCTCCCATTTTAGTCTGACCTTAAGACTATTTTCCTTATTTTCACAAATTCCAATAAATATATGAATTAATAAATGATAAAATCATGTTCATCTACTAATTTTGATCTCATTATTAGAATCTGTAAAAACCTGAAAAGGTTTGAGGATTTCCTGAAAGCTGTCCAGTTCTTCCCAGTGTTGTTCCTTTATGTTAAATCTATATATAGTTGCAGTCAAGGCTGCACATCATGTGACACTGATCTGGTTTATTCCCTCGGTCCCTCCCAGGAGCAAACATGTCACATCCACTGAGTATTTTTAAGATGCACTGCTTTACCGTCATCCACATCTCTTCAATGCTCAAAATGCACTTTAACGGTGCACGTAAAAAGAGCCCTAACGCATTCGAAAATTGGCACAAGTGAGATAAAATTGGCAGTAAACATGCAGACAGGCAGGCGGCACTACAAGAGGACAGCGCGTCTGCACTGATGGAGCTTTTATGGAGCAGGGGCACGGTGACGACAGCACTAACGGCCTCATAATGCTGCGATTAGCCTCGAATGGGACGAGATGCTGCGGCGTTCTGGCAGCACCCCGGTGACAGCGTTGCTCTCTGGGGAGCGGAGACCTGTCAGAGGGGAGGGAGAGGGGCCTCCATCACTGCTGCTGCTGCAGCCGAGGGCTCGAGCTGGCAGGGCCTTCAGGCCAGAAGCATCAAACCTCCCCCAACACCACCCCTGAAGGAGTTATAAATCACCTGGCTCCTGACAGCAAGCAGCGTGGAGAGGAGAGGAGTCACCTTGGGTGGAGCCGGCGCCTTCTTTACGGGAAGACATTCACTTCCTAATGAGTCTTTTTTTCTCGTCCTGTATCACCATTTATCGTCACACATTTACACCGAAGGGCCGAGCATGCGGAAAGCTCCGAGCTCAGCAGCTGTCTGCCTCTGATCGTGCCTAGCGAGTTGTCCTCCTCAGTGATTATAGCAGTGTGTCACTGTATGGTAGCCCAGAGAAGACAGCCATTACTGCTTCTACTGCTGCTGCTGCTCAGCCACTCATCCCTCTGATAGCTGCATGTGAGCATCACAGAACAAACGGTAGATAATGGCGCCCAAACGGAGAAAAAAGCTGTGTGTATTTGCAGGGTGTCGTCCCTGTCTGACAGGTTGTGTACAGCCTGTCTGTCACAGACCAGTAAGAAAGTCACGGCTGCAGAGAGACTGCCACTGGCAGGACACAGATTCCTGTTTACAGGGCTGAAGGAGCCCGACGTGTGATGTGATGTGTTTTAGTGGTCATGGTACACCGGAGCAAGAGCACTATACAATGAGATCTTGCTGCAATGAAGTCTGCGCCGAGCTCTAGAGGCTGCTAATGAAACACAGTGCAGTTTGTTTTATTCTTTAAAAAAAGATTTCATCCGATTTTTCTGCAATTCTTGCGCAGGAGGTCCGGATATAGACAAATGCTCACGTTCAGGATCCGCAGCATCATCATGTTTAAGCTGCATTATAATTATTAGAGTACTGGCCAATTAGAGACAGGTAGGATGTCCCTTTCCAGGATGTCGTTTCCAGCTCTGGGTCCGGACAGGACAGAGAATGGGTCCAGACTCGGACCACGGTCCGCCTATTAGTGACCTGTGACTTAGTGGTAAAACCCTAATTGTCCCCGTCACTCCTTCGCTGCATGTTTCCAGCTCAAAAATCTTTCTTTTCACTTAGAAGGATGACAGCTAATCGTCGGGCTCGCACACATTAGCAGCATTCAGGCATACATATTTGATGAGTCAATGAATAAACTGTGGAGAGGGTGAAATGCAAAAAAAGCTACTTTTAATTACGAAGGACGTTTCGTGGCCTTTCATTCTCAGGCGCTCTGTGAACTTTAAGGTCACAGTTTCCACTGAGACTCTGTTAATTTATGACACATCCTCATTTCATTTCGGATCATTTTGGTCTTTTTAATAACCGATCGTAGAAACTGTCCTGTCACATCTCTTCCTGTTGACCTACACGGTTCCTCCTCTCATTTATGCTTCATGACTCTTTGAACGCAGGTTTGACGTGAGTTGGATCAAACAAAGGCGAGAGACGCGATCTTTGTGCATATTTCCTGACATATTTAGGGAAAAGGCTGTCATCGCTGCAGACGTGCCTCGCTTTTTATTATGCAAACTGTCAACATGTTACATTCTCAGTCGCCGTGTGTCTTTGTTTGTGAGACACGCAGAAAACAGAAAATATTTAACAACATGGTCTGTGGTGATTAAACCGGAGCGTCACACGACAAAATTTTGAAGACAATGCCACTGCCATCTGTCTAGCTGAATGTTATTCCTCCATAACTCTGCAGCAGCTCCAGCTGCATCTGTCTGACTGCTTCTTTTGGTGTAAAAAGAGTTTGGACTGCTGTATACCGCTGTATATCAATATACTAAATATTGAATTATATTTCTTTAAAAGGAATAGTTGGGATGTATGAAGCACTTATCCACATCAGTATTTGACCTACATTAGACGCGCTGAGGGTGCTCCCAGTTTGGAAGCAGAGCAGAAGGACAGTAAGGGATTCAGGGTAACCAGAGCTATGAGCGGAGCAGAGCGTTGCGCTGAAATCAAACTTCAATTTCAAAGATGGTTTCTGTTGCTGTAACTGATCCAGCTGATCTGCTGTACGCAGCGCCAGATGAGGCTTTTCATGGAGCAGACAATCGTGTGCGACTGAAATCAAACTTCACACTCCATTAATAATAGACGTATGAAATTATCTTGCGAGCCAGGCTTTGAGTTTGACATGTCTGCTGTAGGACTATGGATAAGTACCCCACTTCAAAATGCCTGACACATCTCTGCAAATCTACAGAGAGGAGAGTGTTATGGGTAACCGTACGTTTGCAGAGGAGTTAACACCTTCCAGACCTCAATGACTCAGTGACAAGAACGTCAAAAAAGCTTGGTTAAACCGACTTACTGTCGAGAGGTGAGCTCGGAACGAAGCAAAAGACATGTTCACATTTACAACTACATTTGTACAAGTGTAAAAGAAGCAGCTACACGAACATCTTCAAACATGCAGCCCAGAGGAGCCGGCTCCAGTGAGAACAGAGGAAACAGATTCAAGGAAACGTCACAGTAACTGTACATACAATGTAAACAGCTACAGTACGCACGGAGAACAACAAACACTGAGCACCAGTTTGAACTGTGAAGCTATTTTCAGGAGCTGATGAAGAAATCACATGACGGTAGTAGGTGTGCTAATTTGTGCAAATATATATATATAATATATAATATATTCACTGATGTGCTACAGCGCTTTAAGGCTTTCACTTCGAGTCTTTTGACGGGTTTCTCACATCATCAGTCTGTGTTAGTGCTGCGCTGTTTAATTAAAACGCAGACGCGTGCTTATTTTAGCCAGAAATGTGTTAGTCGTAGTGAAAACGGATGGCAGCAAGACGATAGAAGAAGTCAGTGCTGTGCGTTTCTTTGTGTTAATTTACCGTAAGCTGGACATTTACTCATTTGCATATTCGCTGGTGAAGTTTGTGAACACAGTGACACATTTTTAAAAATATATATTTCTATCCATCAAGTAATAAACAGAAATATGAAGCCTAAAAATTCAGTTTTTGATCTTAGCTTCTAGCCTCATTTTGTTTGGTGGTTTATTTTCGTCAAATCTCAAAGAGATGATCACGTCGACGCATTTCAGTGATCTGAAACAGGTTTTTGTGTCTGTCCCTCAGAATAGAAGCATAGACACAAAAGATCTGATGATATTTATATACATATCACGCAGTACGTGGTGTATCCGATGCCAGGCTCTCCTTTAATTGATGCCGTTAAAAGAAATCCCAGTCTGGGACTTACTGTAAAAATGATGATTTATTTAGCTCCTTATTTGACAGCGTGCACACTTTGCACTGTTTCGGAGACGCAATAAAACTTTTATTATACGTCCGTGTGTGCATATGTGTGTGTGTGTGTGTTCTATATCTGTGTACGATGCTGTATCTACTAATTACTTTAGATTAAACTGCAGGTTCTTCTTCGTCAGAACTTATTGGCTTGTAATTACTTTAGTGCCTCCTCTGTATCAGAGGACGATCCCGCTGTGGCATTACCTAATGTAGACAGATCACAGATGAAGACAAACTGATTGGTTCAACATCTAAGGTCGAAAGAAAGGATCAATTGAAACCTTTCAACGATGATTAACTACCAAAAGCTACAGACATCTTAAGTCTGAAACTCAAAGACACAAAGAAGTGAAGTTCTGCCAGCTTTGCCGTCTGCATTGATGTTGGTAATAAAAAAAGAGGGACTCAGGTACTTCATCAAAATGGAACCAGATCCAAAACTGAACCATGTGTCAAAACTCAACCCCATATGTTCTTCCTCCTCTCCTTCTTCCTTTCATCTAATCTGTCTCCTGGTTTTGATTCATTCTACATCGCCGTGCACAGGATACTGCTGCTTTACATTTAAAGCTTTCCAACACGGAACCATCAAAAGACGTTTATCGTGTTGATTTACTCGGTACCTTGGTACACGCAAACTGCAAACTCTTCACCTAACCCCGAAACCCCACCGGCCACGTCTCCATCACGCCGTGGCTGTGATGCTGTTTTGGTTCGTCCTCCACGTGACTTCAAACCCCACCAGGAGCGTTTCAGCCCACCAGACTTTGTTTACGTGCTCAGATTTGGTCATTTTCCTGGTTTATGTTCTTCTAAATATGCTTCTACATGTGTAAATATGCTACGGAGTTCATTTAAGAAAAACCCTTTAATAAGGAAGACTGGATTCAAAGTATCAAAGTTTAAGTTGAATTTATTATTCTTGTACAAGAAGGAGCGTTTAACAGTGCAACACACAAAAAGGGGTTACAGAGAAAAGGCTCCTCGTGGAGCTCTAACAGTTGGTTCTTATACATTTTTTCCCCACTGATACAGGTAATATCATAACGTCCTTTTTTGGTTTTATGCTCAGTAATGAACATTATGTTCCTTACCAAATGATACTTCCCTAACCTGTCTCTACTATTGATTTATAATTATCTCTCCCTGCCAGCCTCAGTAAAACACAGGCCAAATAAGGGAAGTGCACGAGACATGCAAAAGACAGGATACACACACACACACACTATATGATTTAAAACATCTGAACCCCAGTATAATCCTAATTTTTATAACAATTTGTTTCTCCTTTGTCTGTTTTTACGACCGGCAGTTTGCAGACCAGTTATTTTATTTTGAAAATCCACCAGATTCTCTATGCTGTTTCTGTGTCTGGCTTCCTGTCAGCTCAAGGTTGCTCTGTGTAAATTGACGCGGGCTGTTCACGGCGTCCGTCAAAAATAGAACAGCCGTGTATTCAATGAGGAGCCGAGCGGAGGCGACGCTTCTGGGACGCTTCTGAACCGGACCGCGTCGGGCGGTGGTGGTTTAAAACATTGACTAGAACGCAACACGACACGTCCGCACTCGGTGGAATTTGAGGGTAACAGAACTAAACTCTCTGCATTCTTTAACTCTTCACTGTCAGCAGATGAGTCACAAATGTTTGACAAGAGTTCATGAAAAATGGAGCCATGAGTGAAGTGGCGAACTTCAAAACGGCATCAAGGTATGCAAAAACTCTTATCGTATCATTCCTGTAGTACAGGAAGTCAGATCAGATCAGATCAGATCAGATCATGGTCGATCACGGCACGGCATCGCACACAACTGTATGCAAGTTAAACATGAGATAACATCATATAACCCCAAAAAACCTCCAACAATGTGTAAAATGTAAATAAAAAACAGAATTCATCAGTTTGAACATTAAATATCTCGTCTTTGTGTTCGGATTAGGATTTGCATTCAGTTTTTTTATATTTTACACAGCGTCCAAGCTTTTTGTGTAATCAGGCTTGTAGATCTCTACACGTTGGGCGACACACAGTAACAGGCATGGAGGTATTATTCATTCTGAGGCGACATGAATGTGTAAGCAGCTTTTGACTTCAGCAACACGACTAAGCTGATGCTGTGATTGCTCTTCCCACCTCTGTTCATGCAGGGTGGCTTAGAGGGATAAATCCCAATTTCACACTTTCATGATGAGGCATGCTGCGGCACACACACACACCGCTGTGTGTTAAAAACGACACACACAAACCGCAATTAGCCTTTATGCTCCTTCCTACGGCTAAAAAAAACATGAAATTACAAGAACTCTTCAGACTGAAGCCGTGCTGCAACAAAAACATAATATTTTGTGTATTTTGTTGTAGCATCAGGTTTATTTGTGAGTGAATGAGGTCATTTAGCGAGGATTTCTGACTCATTTCTATGCAGATGACTAGATTCTGTCATTAAGTAAAGTGTTTTTCTTAAATTCATTTTATTTATAAGGATTAAACTGCCACATACCAGTTGTGCCACACACACAACTTTATTTATACAGCACCTTTAAAAAACAGAGTTTGTTTTCAGCCTCGACTTTGGAACAACCAGAAGTGAGCCACCCGAGGATCTGAGGATGCAAACTGGCTCGTACGTTAAGCACATCACGGGGATATACTGTAGATATGGATCATTTATGTTTGGTTTTGAGTCCAGTTATATACACGGACCAGCTGTAACATTATGACCACTGACAGGTGAAGTGACTAACACAAATTGTCTCGTTATCATGGCTCCTGTCAGTGGGTGGGATATATGAGGCAGCAAGTGAACATTTTGTCCTCAGAGTTGATGTTGGAAGCAGCAAAAAATGTGCAAGCGTCAGGATTTAAAAGACGTTGACAAGAACCAAACTGTAACTGGGTCAGAGCATCACCAAAAACTGCAGCTCTTGTCGGGATGTTCCCGGTCCAAGGAAAGAAAAGCGGTGAAGTGGATGCATGCGGGCAGGTGGGAGCAAAGGCTGACCCGTGAGGTCTGATCCAACAGATGAGCTACTAAGTTAATGCTGGTTCTGATAGAAAGATGTCAGAACACACAGAGCATCACAGACTGGTGCTGACACCTGTCCACTGCCGAAAGCACCAACAATGGGCAGCAGAACTGGACCACGGAGTGACGGAAGAAGGTGGCCTGATCCGATGAATCAAATTTCCATCACATGGACGGCTGCGTGAGCGGCAAAAGAGGCACCTACGCAATATTAGGCAGGCAGT
Organism: Miichthys miiuy; assembly: GCA_036365135.1. Lineage (NCBI taxonomy): Eukaryota > Metazoa > Chordata > Actinopteri > Sciaenidae > Miichthys > Miichthys miiuy. The sequence goes on from CM071603.1 coordinate 29,166,991, forward strand.
CGTAATGTTATGACTGATATGATAATACCTGATATCTCATAAATTGTGTATGCTGAAAGGATTCAGCAGCGCAGCACAACAGAAAATGAAAAGAAGTAAATGGGCTGCATACAAACACTTGTACAAGCCTATCAAGAAGATACACACAGAAGACAAAGCAGGAAACACACACAATGCAAGCCTCAGTTACCATAGAGACAGGGCACTCTGGACATATTGAGGATTTATTAAAAAAAGCGTCCCTGGCAGGATTATTCCCTCTACACCCTGAGAGCAGAGACACAGACTGTCACCACGCTGCAGGAGCAGGAGACACACCACGGCACATCTAGCAGCCGTTAGGAGGAATAATATTCAGTATCCGACGAGCCGGGCCTGCTTTCTGCTTCCACACTTGCCACGATGCTAATGATCGACTTTAAGCTGCTCAGCATCTATGGCAGCGATATCATTACGGGGGTTACAGAGGCTGTGTAGTGAAGCCGTATGAACTAGCCACAGCACTGACAGGGAGTTTCCTTGACAGGCTCTCTGAGGGTTTCTGCAGGAGTCTGGAGCTAACAGAGTGGCAGACATGTTTCGGGCCCTGTAATTGGACGGTACACTGGGTAAACACCAGAGTCCGTCTACTGTAAATAGCTGCTACAGGGCAGCTAGAGTCAACAAACACACAAGGAGGCTGACAGGTGGTGACACTCGGTTACTTTAACTTAGTTTCTACTGCTTTATTCTCTTCACCGGGCTTCAATAAAATCCATGCAGGAGGGCATCACAAACACGAGCAATCAGACAGACGTAGTTCGAGCCAAGCATCCGGTCCCTTCAGGAGCTTTTATGTAATTATTTTATGCATTAAAGCCGAAAACGCCATGCCTACAGTTTCTTTAAGATCACGAGCTCTGTTATCGAGATAACAACATAATCAACCCGTTATCACGAGAAAACAAAAAGGTTGTTTCTTCTTCTTAACACTTATAATGTTGGTCAGAGATCCAGAGTGCCAGCATGCGTAGATGGCGTCCGGACTAGCGCTCAATTAAGGTGAAAATTTCAGATCAAGGAGTGATCACTGATCAACGACTTCAATCAAGGTCCTAAACAGGTTGAAGATGTCTCGTGTCTTCCTGTTAGAGGTGACATTCAGATCAGTCGTCATCATTTAAGGAGAAGACTCCAGTTATCACGGGAGAACGAGCTGAGTTTTCTTGAGATTGATCAACTTTATGAGATAACACTACACAACAGAAGCACTGAGGAACGTTCAGCTTCTGAAATGCTCCCGATGGGGTTGGAAGTCGCGTGGAGAACGGACCAAAGCAGCATCACCAACTGATACGTGCCCAGCTGGGTTTCGTCAGTGGGCAACCTCGTCGCTTTCCTGCCATGCCTGTACCTCTGCAAGCAAGCTGCATAAAGAAATGGTTGGTTTGGATGTTAGATTGGAGACAGTTGCGTTTCGTCCAAGGTCAATTCCATTCACTGCTGTTACAAGGAAGCTGGTTTGTTGCTAGTTTTGGCTCATAAAATTTGTTCAGAAATGATGAATCTTACGTAGAAAGCTGGATTGATTGTTGAAGTTGAAACATTTTCTTCCAGTTGACCTTTTTTTTGGTGTGAAATATTACAATGATTGTTTGAATTTGTCTGAATTCTTGCAATCACAAGACCATAAAATCCTGGAGAACTTTTTGGGAATTACCAATCTTTGGAGGTGAAAATGAAGACGATGCACATGAAGCCCAAACTGTTTCTCCGAGACCAACAGAGAAAAGAATTGAAGCACAAGAGAGACACGAGGCAAACGAAAGATGAAAGCCGAGGTGATGGATGATGGGTGGACGGTGGGAGCAGCAGTGTCAAGACTCCTCATTCCAGGAAGTGAAATCGGTTTCCTCCTGGTCTCCCTGAGGCTGTTCCACATGAGAGCTCCGGCCCCCTGCTGCCTGCATCCACAAAGCGGAGGACGGCCGAGCCAGCGAGCCCGTGACATTTGACGGGGGAATGAGAGTGTGAGAGAGTGAAAAGAAAGAAAGGCATGTCGTCCATTATTTCATCTGCGAGTACAAAAGGACATTTCCATCCCAGCAAGGAAATAAGTTTGCGGTTACACGGGGAAGCACAAGGATGGCTGAATGTCAGGAAGAGAGAAATGGGAAGGGGAACCACGGCGAGATAAAGGATTCTCTTTTCTGAAAAGATCAAATGTGACTTATAGAGGACATGAAACAGGGCAACCAAAGGAAACGTGAAAACACACAGAGACAGAGGCGAAGCAGACAGATTTAATGCGACTGCTCGTACGCATTTGTAAAGTCGTCATCTCACCTGAGAATTTCTCTCGCGACCCCCACTTTCACTTCTTCAACTCTCCCCCTGAACCCTCGCCTGTCCTCAGAGACACTCATCATGTTGCACACTTTCACCTTTGAAGTTGCCTTGCATGCTGAATCTTTTTAGAAGCATTGCCAAGGGGTCCCCCAGCCCAGGCAACCAGAGAAATGTGGAGAATGGGACAGGAAAGAGGCGTCAGTGAGGAGGCGGAGGAGGGGACTGATTTATATTCAAGATCACACAGACATGGACGCTGCACCTCAAGCAAAGCTGAAATTAAAGAGAAATACCCCCAAAAAACCAATCAAGAGGCCTGGCAGAGGAGAAACCGGCGCAGCCCGCTGGTTTTAGCCAACATGGGACATCGTCTACACACTAACACCCCCTCCAGCCTGAGCGTGGGTGGGATGTGTAGGTGCGTGACACAGGGGAGAGATCAGACCTCCTCCAGGCACAGGTAGCTCTCTAATAAAATTAGCTTTGGTGTTCATCAGTCTTGCCTGCAGAAATAAGAACGCAGAGAAGAACCTTCATTCCACTGACTACTGTGAAGACATCCATCCATCCATCCATCCATCCATCCATCCATCCATCCATCCTCTTCCGCTCCTCCGGGGTCGGGTCGCGATGGCAACGGGTTTAGCAGCTACAATTAACTTATGCTGATTACTGAGTAATCGTTTAAGTCATTTTTCCAGGGTTGCCACAGCAACTCAACAAGTCTTAAAAGGTCTTAAATCAAGGAATTGAAGGTCTTTAATTTACACTAAATTAGTTGTAGATTTGCAGGTGGTGCATTGAAGGCTGTAAACACCCAAAAGTATTTGAATAATTTAGTATCAGACAATGAGCAGGGCCATTTATAGACATCGTACGTTATGTTTATGTTATGTTAGCTCGCCATAGACATCGTCAGTCGTCTTCCGAGTGCGAGTTTGAGGACAAATGGATGGAGGAAGAAAAGTTCACAGAGGTGAGAGCTCTCGAAACCCACGTGAAATCTGAAAAAAAACAGCAGTACGCAGCGGCAGCTAGCGGAGATATGCCGATGCCAGCTTTGTTTGCAAAGTTAAATAAACCGAGACTTCGTTGGACTCCTCGCAACTTCTCAACGGTCGGCAATGAACAATTTTGGGTCACCAATGAAAACACAAATGGCTAAAGCGGTGTGGCTTCTTCAGTCAGTCAGCAGGCATCATTGATTCAAGTAGGATTACGTCATATAGCATGTTAGGACAATTATTGTAACTTTTTGTTGATGTATGTTGAGGTCTTAAAGGTTCTTTAGAAGCATTTGACTTTAAAATGTGTGCAAGAACCTTTTATTTAAACAAATACCAGCGTGTCCAGCTTCCCAAATATAAGGATTTGTTGCTTTTCTCTATTTGAATCCATCAGCTCGGCCTCTGAGAAGTGTTAACGGCTACGTTCCACTACTTTCTGACATTTTATAGACGAACAATTATTCGATTAATCACGATAATAACTGGCAGACTGATCAATAATGAACACAATCGTTAGTTCTTGAGTCCTTGTTTCAAACTAATGCCGCTCTGTTCGATTCGCTCCCCGTCGATACAGATCCCTTCACTGAAAATGCAGCTTGGCTGCTCCGTTAACTCGATACGCTCACGCAGGAGGAATTTAATCTGGCGTAAAAAAAAGAGCCGATCAAATTAAAAACGTCTTCACGGCCTCTCATTTACAGATCAATTCTTGATATCTTTCCTGTGTCGTGAGTCCAGTTTACTCGACAGTATTCGGGCCAAATCCTTCCATCATTTTTGACACCGGCTCTTGACGCCAGACGTGATGTGATGGTGGAAAATCATCCTGACAGATAGTATCGCTACAGAGTAGAAATATATAAAAAGAAGGGAAATATCAGTTTGTGTCATACTAAAAGCTTTCATCATTTAATCTGTTTATTCCTCTCTCAAGTTTACTTGAAATGAAACGAGCTGTATAAATAAAAGTTGCCTCTCCTGCCTCTCTCTGCCCGTCTCCCTCTCTCGTTATTGGTTGTGACAGCACATTGAAGGCATCCGCGTCACATTAAAAAGGTAGCGAGGTGGCGAGATCAAGGTTATCTCTCTACCTTCCTTGCTTTCTTCTTTCCTCTCCTCTGAATTATGCATTTATTCAATTCCCACGTCTTTGCTCTTTCATTTCCTTTACTCCTTTCTTTTTTTTTTCTCTCTCTCTCTTCATCAGCAGCGTTCGGGGGAAGAAATCAGCTTGTTACAACGCCCAGATGATGTCCAGACACGACCATTAAGAACGGAGACACCCCGCCAAAAAAGAGAGCTTTCTCTCTCTCATTCACTCCGAGTCTCTCTGTGCTGTTCAGAAAGACAAAGCCTTCAAAGACTGTCCATCGCTTTAGCTTCTCACTTGCTCTTTTCACATGACAGTGACCCTCCCACCCCTGGGATTTCCTCTTTTCCCACGGGTGATAGTGCCTCCCTGGGACACATAATTAAATCTGTGTGGGGCACGTCCGACGGAGCAACACCACTCAGTACAGCCACAGTGTCACAGCTGGACGACATACAAGTCAAAAACACACACACACGAATCCAAAAGACTGCCCAAATTAGCTCTTGTTAAATAACACAGAGGTGGCCAAATTCTTAAATCCCATCAAAAAAAGACAGAGGCTGTCAGTTATGCTCAGGGAATAAAAGCTTCCCTGGAGTGAAACGAATCCCTTTGAGCTCATACAGTCACTTCAAAACCGCACGGCGGCCGCTGAAGTGACAGAGAAACTAGCAGAGATTAGCAAAGGAAAATGCAAAACACACTTGCTCACCAAACTTCAGTCTTTGTGTGAGGAAATGCAGCGAACAGAACGAGCAGACTGGAGGCTTGAACCCCGCAGCACCTTAAACCTGGTTTAATCTGCGACCGCAGACGCTGATTTGAACTCGGATCTTTCTTTGCGCTGCTGTTTCCTGTTAAGCTGTCGATTTGTAGAGTGGCTGGAGTTGAATATTAACACGCGCGATGACAGAAGATGACATCATGTAATAAAAACCAACACATTATTGGCAGGAGAAGAAAGAACCAAATGACAGGCCGCTGTGTGCCGAATCACTCTGACCTCGATTCACCTCAAACTATACGATTTTATTATTCGGATTAACTCGTAGTGTGAATCTCCATGAAGATACGTGACGGATTCATCCAGCGTAATGAAAACCAAGAACAGAAATATGAAGAACTTCACGAGGATGAACAGACATAGTGAGTTTTAAACTTGCATAAAAGTGAAATTAAAGGTCCGGTGTGTCAAATTTAGGGGCCTCTATATACAGAATATGGCTATAATTATGTTTTTTTAGTGTATAACCACCTGAAAACCGACTCTAGATAGAAGCTTTGTAGTTTGTCCTTCATGCTAGGAGGCGGAGAGTGAAACGAGGGGATTGCAATCCAAAACTACACCGCTGGATGGCGCTAAACCCGACACACTGCTCCTTTAAATGTTTGCTCTGAGCGAGCTGGACTTGTCACCAGATTAGACTCTGCATGATTATTAATCCTGTATATAAAGTCAAGCTTAGTGTTTTTGCTGATATAAATATTGATCAAACGAGTTGTAAATATAGTTATAAATCACAGAATTACAACCCTCGACCTCTGCGTTAATTCGCCGTCGCCCTGCTGCAGATTGCATCCAGCTCTATAGACTCTGCTCGCCTTCTTAACTGCTCCTCCGTATATTAAAGCTGTGCTCACACCCTGCATATCATGAATCCTGTGTGTCTTGTGTCACCCCGAGGAGCCTGCACTCACTCATCACTTTTTTTTTTCCCGGCTCCGGAAGTCGTGCTCTGTGTTAAATTGACGCGGGCTGCTCACGGCGTCCGTCATTCAACGCGGAGCCGAGCGGAGCTAAGACTTACATAAGGATGCACTTCTAGCTCTTGTTCCTGTGGAGTTTATTGCACTTTTTTGTCCGTCACTTTGGACAAATGCGTCCTCAACGTGAATGTGATTATGTTTTTTCTTGAGCATTTAAATTTCAGGTGCAGAAGACGCCTGAATTGCAGTATATGTACGCTTGTTTTTAGAGTTTCGCCCTTCCACTTTTTCGTCGTTTTGTTGTGAAGAAAAGTGACAAGCAGTGCGAGACGTATTGGATTTTGAGTCTCGGCTTTAATCACAAACGCAGCCGAACATTCATGTTCAAGTTTCTCTTTGATGTTTTATTTTCCAGAGAAACATTTTATGCTGCGATTCAAACGGGAACACACACAAGCAACGTTCTTTATCTGCATTTCAGCCAGACGTGCAGAGTAAAGTGCCCACAGCTGTTTATCATCAGCGCTTCAGAACGACGCTCAGTATCTCTACATCGATGATGCTTCTGACGACTAAATATTTCGTGGACTTAGCCGCCACCTGAGGAATCCCGTGCAAGAGTTAAAGACGATCGGTCTCACACCGGATAATTAAAGACATGCTTCTTTGTTAATATTGATGTCTGATCATTGAGGGATCACAGGCTTAGAGAGGATACTGTCCATCTCCTCTGCTGCTTTCATCCTTCGCTTCCACATGCACACCTGAACAATCTAACCACACAACAGTCTGCGTTTCTAAATGAGGTCTTTACAGTTTAATGAGGCCCCTGGTGCATTCACTGTACACGCTGTAATACGGCATTTAGGTGCGTTCAGGGGGGGGTGGGGACAAAAGAGCGCACGGGAGACTTCATTAACGACTAATTGATTTCATTTGCGGCATTCTGAGGCTGATAGCGAGCAAATTCTCTCCACGTATAAGCCGAGACTGAACCGTTTATATCCGTCTGCAGATTACTGGTGGGAAATGAATGGCAGATTTTACAGCAGGGGTGGGAATAATAGATATGGATATAGCCCGTGATATGATGGTGTTTGACAAAGGAAGAGGGATTCACTGCTGTTTCTCCTCCCTACTTAATTCTCTGTCTTTCCACAGCTCTGTTCCCTCTGAATCCCGGGCTAATTGAATTAGAGCTGTGTGATTACAGCCTGTATGGCACGGCGACAGTCTCCGAGTCTTCATCATCTGTGCCACCGCGAGGCCTCGGTAGTCTGGAGAGAAGGCTTGAGGGGGGTGGGGGAGGACGGGAGCGCAGGGATAGAAGTGGAGGCTTCATAAAACGATGGTCAAGGATATAATAATGAGGATCAACGAGAGGAGAGAAAAGAAGCTGCTTGTAGGGACGCGACGGGCTTCCAGCTTAAAGTCTCATCGTAGTGAAAAATGAAAGCACGCCGAAAAAACAGAGCCGACATTGTTCCATTATGCAGCTCAACAATGACGAGAAGAGCTGCACGTTCCAGTCATTTTGTGTCGAGATCTGAGCCGAGCTGTAGGCGTAATGACCGCCGCCGTGATTTATTAGCCTGTTGGGATCTATCATAAAGCAGTCCGGTGGATGAACGGGAGCTGTATAGATACGCCGGGCCCCGCTGGCCTCTGTGTGAATAGAAAAACGACCTCGGACACGTAAATCTTTGGGGGACCTTCATTAGCCAGCGACAAAGCCACAAAGAGCCATCACACGGGCTCTAAATGCTTTGGCCTTCAGGCGGCGCTGCAGCGCGGTCATTCCCACATCCTGACTGAAGCCATGACTGACTGACTGGGAGGCGGTGCAGAAGTCGATCCCCTCAATTTAGCAACGTGCTAACAGTCTGGCCTCTTCCCGTTGGTGCTAATTAGCCGGGATCCTGAGGTGGTTTCGATCCAATAACGCCACTGTGCCCCTCTCTCTCTCTCTCTCACACAGTTCAGTGGCGATGGGGAACCCAAAGTAATAACAGCTGTCAAATGCACGTTACCCTGGCAACCATCTCTCTGGCAACTAGAGAAGCATCCGCCCCGACACGGTGGGAGTCATTGTGCTGCGAAAAACAACAAACGCTGCATGGTTAAAGAAGAAAGAGAAATAACAAATCTCAAGAGTGAGGAGTTCAGAGAGAGAATGCAAATATGCAAAGGATAAGAAAGACGGCTTTCTAAGTGCTGCATGCTGATTCTTCTCAGCAGACTACAAACAAAATGCTGTGATCACTGACCCTGACTGTACGCACCACTGTGCACAGGAGCAGGGGAACAAAACCGCTGTTTACCCAACAACTAGGGTGTTATTTTCCCAGTATCCGCTGAGCATCCTGCACAAGTCCTTTTGCAGGCAGTGAGGTTTAATCACACTTGGATCACCTCTGAAAATAATCAGGATTATTTTCGGGTGCTGTAAACTGCGCGGCGGTAGTTAAAGCTCATCGCCTCTCCAGCTGCTGTTCCTCAGCTGTACAGCTGCCTCCCACAGCTCACAACTCACCCCGAGGGCTCACAGACACACACAAAGATGAACATTTTGGCTTCAAATAGCTCGACAAGAGACGGTTTGGCACATCAGAGGAAGTGGCACACCCAAACAGGTACTGTGCCAATGGAAAGAACACCTTATCTTGGGAGAACAATTCCCTTATACATGGACAAACGCATTGATTACAGAGAGCTATTAACAACATTAAACCTTCTTGGGAATGATGAGCAGATGAGATGAATCCTTTAAAGCTAAAACGATCCAGCATCCAGAAAAATAACCAACTTATGACCCCTCTGCAGGAGAACAGTGGAGAGTGAGTTGCTACGCCAAGTTCTCCAGTGATGGGAAAATGGAGCTTGAGATGGATCAATGGGTTGATGCGACATCTGCAGTAATGTGGACGCTGTACCGGACTGTTGTGGGGAAGAGAAGTTCAATTTTCCAGTCCATCCACTTCCCAACCCTCACCTGTCGAAAGGAGCACGCTCACCTAATTAGGATGCCTCCTGGGTGCCTCCCTCCCCCTGTTAGGAGACAACGGGGCAGACCCAGAACCCGCTGGAGGGACTACATAACCCTTCTAGCCTGGGAACACCTCAGGATCCCCCAGGAAGAGCTGGAATGTTTGCTAAACCTGCCGCTACCGCGACCCAACCCCGGATAAATGGAAGAAAATGTTGGAAACCAATGATTTAGAAACCGCGAATTCTATTTGTTTGGATGTCTGTGTGTAGGAAGGCTTTTAAAGTAAGGCTTCCTCCACAGTGGAGACAAACCCGGAGGTTTGTCAGAATATATTTATGGCTGAACCATGATTCAGTCGAGCTGGCAGAACATATCCATCTTCCTGTCCACTGCCAATCCTTTCCATGCTCTTTATCTCAGTCTGAGGTTGTTAAGTGGGCATATCCCAGCCCATCTTGTCTCCAGCCTCGAGCTGTCACCTCCACGTAATAAGCCAGTCACTAACAGGCCGGGGTAATGAGATCGCTGCTCGGGCTGAGAGGCCGGTCGCCATTATGGCTCTACAGGCCAGTGCTTCAGACAGCAGCTCACATCACTTCACATGCTGCTCTCACATTCACAAACTGCACCAAAAAAAAAAAAACACACAGGAGAACCAGCCGGATTCCCAGGAGATGACCCCGAGGAGAAGGGTGACAAGGGACAAACATAAATCAACACGGACTTACTGAGTGCTCCCAAATTATGACAAATGTTTGGAGGTTTAGGGCAAGGCAGGAAGGCGGCGCAGGTGGAGAAAAAGTGGAGTCAAGCACTCTGCACTAAATCAGAGAATTGATCGGAGAGCGGGCGACAGAGATCTGAAGGTACGGCGTGTACGAGTACGAGTATTTGTAAAGCAAACATCACTGCACGTGGCTGCAGCCAGAGATGGGTAAAATTCATGCTTCGTCTTCAGCTTCAACAGTGTGTGTCAGCTCCTGACTGGTTTTGAAATCTGAAATTGAATCTGCATTAGATAGATGAGCACAGATTGACATTTCCTCTGAAGCAACAACATCAGGAGCTTCAAATTAAGATCATAGCTGGCGTGAAAGGTTTTGAAGATGCAAAGGATTTTTTTTGACTCATTTATGATTCACCTGAAACTCTCACAGGTAAACACTTTGCGATCAGGAATGGACAACAGCAACACTTCTCCTGCCTCCAACGTCATTAAATATTAAACATGGCCGACCTCCTCCTCCCCTCTTTCTTTGTAATTTCAGCCGTTCTTGAGTCAAAGCATGACTCTGACCTCTGCTACCAGAAAGTCTGATTACAGGTTTGAGCTCCTCTGTTTCTGTTTGTGTGCTGAATGCTGAGTGAACGAGGTATGACTCACGGATGATGATCATAACCTGATCTGCCTCTGGTGACACTCCACACAGGTGAAGAGTGCATTAGCTGGACTGTGATTGCAAGATTAATGAATATGCATCAACTCTGAGATAATAAGCCACCAAGTCTGATGAAATGTGAATGAATGTAGTTAAATGCATTTATTTTTAATTTGGTTGGTGGAAAAGAAGAAATTGTTCCTTCTTCTATCTCCGTTTATTACGTTATTTTCTAGGCTACATGTTCAAGTCACGTGTTTCGTCCAAACAAACTGTCCCTACACATTTGAATTTATGGTTATATAAATTAGGGTTACATCCCTACAGAGATAGGGTGAGGAGCTCAGAGTAGAGCCGCTTCCTGAGGTGGTTCAGGCATCTGTTTAGGATGCCCCCTGTCACCTTCCTTTGGAGGTGTTCTGGGTACATCCAACTGGGAGGAGACCCCAAAGGCAGACCCAGAACCCGCTGGAGGGGACCACAGAGCCAATCTGGCCTGGGAATGACCTCGGATCGCCCCCAGGAGGAGCTCGGATGCGTGTTGTTGGGGGAGAGGGACGTCTGGAACACCGAGCTAAACCTGCTGCCACCGCGACCCGACCCCGGATAAGTGGAAGAAAATGGATGGATGGGTTACATCCCGACTAACTAACTATCTTCCTCCACCACAAAAAGAATCTGTAACTGCTTTAAACAGGATGTAGATGAACATACCTATCATATTTTATCATTACCAAAGCTTTACACTCATGTAACGGTCTGTACTAAACGTTGACAAACGTTGTTGTGGCTGGCCAGGTCAGTATTTAGTTTGTCTGCTCTGGGTTACTGTAGAAACACGGTGTTTCAACATGGCGGCCTCCATGAAAGAGGACCCGCTCCCACTGTAGATATAAAGGGAGAATTTTTAAGTAACAAAAATAAAAATATACATGCATGAAAACATAGCTATGAATATTCTATTCCATGTCGCTTTATTCTGAAAGTTCAGAGGTTCACAGTCGACATTTCTCGTTGTGGTGGTCTGAAGCGGAGGGTACGCTGGTGCTGGCTGATAGCTTAGAAAATAAGGTTTGAAGTTTGAGCTTCTTAACTTTGCATTGGCACTGAATACACATCTCGCTTTGAAGCACACACACGCACAAACATTATTGCAGGTGTTTTGTGGCGCCAGCATGGAGTCATGACAGAAGTGTCATTTCAAACGTGTTTTTCTTAAACTGTCTGTCATTGACACATTCACACTTAATTAAAAACAGATCTATCAGACAACTTGAGCCGAAGACCCCGCTAACCACTCGACCACCGAATGGGTGGTAAGGCGTAAGATGTGATGACAGACCTTTGAAGGAATGCACAGAAAGTATCAAAACCTGCCAAATCGTGGTAACCGGGGCTCGATGGACATGTTTAAGTCACAGCCTGTCAGCCACATTATCCACATTTCCTCATCAGTCTGGCTGACAGCTCCGATCGTCCCAGCTGCTTCCCTGTCAGCGACACCATCAGTAACTCTGCAGGCTGCTAATCACCTGTGCCGTTTGAATGTAACTCTGAGGAACCCTAACGTACACATCGCCAAATCACTGCACGGCAGCCGAGCCAATTGCCACGGCCTGCCAAATATCTCCGCCATAACTAGCGGCGAATCCAAGCCGAGCAATCAAACATAACTTCGGCCAAAAGACCGAGCGTCTGCCAAGTCACATCCCTGAGCTGAAACATGACAACACTGCTGACACTGTTGCACCTTTGTTCTGGTGATTGGCACCATGAAAAACTAAAAATCCGGACCAGTTTTTACAGACGTCGCACTAAATTTTCCATGTTTGTATGCTGAGATATGAAAATTCGACTTACTGTGTTTGACTGCAGCTGGCAGCTTCACTTTCTCTCCATCATAACACCACCACTGGCTGACTCATAATGCTTCACTCAGGAAGTGTACAGTCCTTCCACTTTAAATCTCATGTCTGCTTCATCAGTCAGAGCTCTCCACAGGAGACAACAAACCTAATGATGTCTACGTGTCTGCCAATGTGCCTCTCCATCTATCCTGTCTACCGTCTCCAAGCCTTCAAGCTCCAATTACTACAGGGAGGAAGAAGTCTTTGGCTCTTCGGGGAGGTGAATCATGACGAGAGAAGACAGTTTTATACACACAAGAAATCAGGAATGGCTCCATTTTTAAAAAAACAAAAAAAACATTAACATTAATTACAGAAATCAAGTCTGCAAGTAAATAAACTCCTCAACCTGTCCCAGTTTCTTACATATAACATGACACTGACATTATTTAACTTTCCACACGCTGTCAAACGTTCAGGCAGGAAATTGTGTTTATTCTGCAGAAAAAAAATGGGGTGACGTTCTTAAATCATGTTTATCAAGCTGTGATGAACAGGTGACAGTGACCTCTTTACTGAAGGCCAGTAAACAAACACTGTGCATTAGACCTCTGTGCTTTAAGGAAGGGGACAGACGTCGTGAAAGACACCACAACACACTGAATTTTGAAATCTAATTATATTTACTGAACAATTAACAAGTCTGGAGCGATTGTTTCCAAACACACGACTAAAGGACAACTGTGGTCACGTAACCGTAGTTATATTTTTTACAAAACTAGTTTTAGGTTATTTGATAGATAGATGATGATAAAAGGTATGGATGCTAACTGCATATGTTAGTCCCACAAGCCAAATATATGCCTTTTTTTTTTTTTTTAACCAATTTCCAAGGAAATATACAATATATTCAAAAAATAACAGGGCAGTGTGAATTGATTTTGACTTACAAATAGGTCCCCATACCAATATTTTCAGATTTAACTCTGTGAATTAAGGATTTGTTTCAACCAAACCAGAACAAAACAGCTTTATTAATCCCACAGGGGGCAATTCGTTTGGAGCAGCTTCTCATAGGCTACACAAAACACAATAACGTGCTGAAATCTAATTTTATTTACTGAACAATTAGTATGTCTGGAGGGTCACAAACACACAACCGTAAACATAAAAAACGAATAAGACGAGACAAAAACATAAAACATACACCAACTACAGAGCATTTAGGCAGGTAAAACATAAAACCCTGCCATGATGGCAACAGAGAAAATTACCTTGCAAGAACCAGGAGGAGCCAAAATACTGTAAAGTTTAACTGTGTTTTATGATCTGAGTGTTTTTTCCAAATGGAGTCTGGTGGGCTGTCGTGCTCGTTTGTTTTGCTCTACAGTGCGACATGAAGTGTTTCTGAAAGTCGCATACAGCACCTTTAAATCATTCAAATGATAATGTCAGATGTAATTTAAACCACAATGTATGGTGTGTGTGATTTAAAGCCCATTTTATTTACGTCCAGAACATGATCCACTGTTAGAAAATCAGTGTGACAAACACAAATATCCGTGACGTGCGGTCCAAGCTTGTTGTCTCTGTTCCAGGTTTAAATGACAAACCTGCCATTTAAAGTGTATGAACACATTATGCAACGCACAGCAGCGCTCATCTTCAGCCTCCTGGCGTATCCACCCCTGGGGCACAATGATTGGCATTCCAAGGCAAAGTTGCGGTCTCGCACTCAATTACCGGTCTCATTACAGAACGAGAGGCCAGAGGTCTTAGCGAGACCCGGGCTCCTTCTTCGGGTTAATCCAGGCAGGTGCGTAAACGCGGGGTGAGGAGAGTCCTTGGTCTCAGTTTCAGGCTCGGGCCAGCCAGGGCGAGATTACAGCACTAATCCAATGTTTGTCTGACACCAGCGCTGATCCCTTAATCCAGACTGCTGCTGCATTGCCATCACCAGCCTGCTAGTCTGCCAGCAAACCCCCCCCCTCCACCACCCTCAACACCCATAACACACAAACACACACCACAGGATATAGACACCAGCTGCTGGGCTCAGCTGTGTCACGATGCTTGCTAGCGTAGTTTATACGTGTGTGTGGGTAAATAAATGCATATATACATTTATGCATACACAGATGGTCTAAGTGTGAATAGCTGGAGATCATCTCACAGCATTGCATTAACATTAAAAAACACCCAGAGCTCAGATTTATATATTTAAATGCACAATTCATACAAAGGGAGACGATAATGAGCCTCAGCTTCTCTGAAACAATAGCATGGAACTCATCCAACGTTAGTCCTGTACATTAGAGGAGGTCTGCCCAACTCTTTGTGTGGGCTGGAAGGAGGTGGAAGCAGAGGAGGAGGAGGAGGAGGAGGAGGCGGCGCTGATTTTAATATGGAAAGAAGTCTAACAGCCGCATGAGAACAATAAGGCTTATGCACTTTTAACTTAGTAAGGTTTAAAATGTAGTTAGTGAAGTGTTAGTGTTTGGACCACTGTGAAGAAGAAGAAGAGGAGGTTTACAGGTTTTCAGGTGAATGCTGACGGGGAGCGTGGCTGATGTCGTGCCAGAACAGGAGCTAGGCAAGCAGGCAGTGTAACCAGGCTCAGCAGCCTCTACGGACATAACGGCAGAGGAGAAGAGAGCGAAACGAGAAGCTGGAACTGAGTTTTGCTTGAAAAATTACTAAATAAAGGACTTGAGACTTCAGAGAGGCCCGTTAAGCCATTTATATTCTATACATGTAGCAAATTAGGCTGCAAATGCAACACATATAACTAAGTCTTCATCACAGAAAATGCTGTGGAACTTTCAGTGGTAGAATTCATGGAAGAGAATCATGGGATTCATGAGGAATGTACAACAAAGGGGAGTTAGCCCGATGAGGTTGGCGGCAGTGTGCGGCTGTGAACTGGCTCTGCTGACTCTCTGGGCTCTGCTGGTGATGTGTGCAGCCAGCAGCAGAAGGAGGAAGCCTTTGTAGTCCCCCGCCCTCAGGTATGAAGAGAACCTGTCTCTAATTCCAGTGGATCTCACCGAGGAGCTCCCAGCATCTGGCCGGCATGTGTAGGTGTCCTGGTGGATCTGAACGTAGACGGAGACCCGATTCCCATCGCATAACATATCCTCGGTCCAAAATACTCACATGTACACACATAAATCTCTACATAGATTTCCTTTTAAGTTTCATGTGAACACAAAAATATACTCAAAACACGTTAACATGAACCAGAAGTGGTGGTAGGTATTGCAGTCATATGCAGACTCGAGATGAATCTAGGCCTCTACCACCAAGTCAAAAACACAGAGTTTACCTCCTGTTGATCTGCACTGAACGGTGTCTCTGTCATTCGTACGTCTGTTCTCACACTATGTAACTTTGGGCTCCGGGTCGGGAGAAGTACGTAACGCTTTACGGCACTAAGTCACACACCACCAACTATTTCACTGATTTTGGTGAAACTGGATCATATTTTATGGAGAAAATGTTTTCTGGTTTTCCCTCTGATGTCCTCCGGCTGCTCCGCCTCAACTCTCTCTGTGATTTACAGAGTTTATGATGGACAGTGAAGTAAACTGCTGCCAACTGTAGCTGCTGTTAGCTCATGTGAGCTCAGTTTTATAGTCAGGCTGCCCAGACAGTGAGCTAAGAGCACCGTGGGGGGAGTGTTAGTGTTTGTTTTTTTACGGGCATTTTGGACCAACAGGAAGAGGAAGACGTTTTCAGGCCCAAGGCGAGAGGAGAGTAGAGCTGGTGTTGTGCCAGAACAGGAGCTAGGCGAGCGGGCTCAGCAGCCTGTATTAACATAATGGTAGAGGAAAAGACCGAAGAGGACTTAGACGGAGGAAGCTAAGAAGGGAAAAGGAGAGAGTGAGCGAGCAAGAAGCCGTCGGACAAGAGTAAATCTGGGACTGACTTTTAGTGGTTGGTGAGAGCTTGGTGAAATAAAAGGCTGAAAGACAGACGCCGAGCTGGGCTGACTGCTGTTGGACTAGTCAGTAATATTAGCTGCTGCTGTGTCTGCTGTTGGTGACCTTGTTGATGTTGGTTTAAATAAAAGTATAAAACATAGCAGCATTTTACTCCAGACACACAATACATTCAACACGTGCTGCTACAACATCCCAGAGGGACTCCCACCTCCCCCCACCTCCTCCTGTCTGCCTTTCCATCTCCGGGCTGGCAAAGCATGCAGCGAGAAATGCCCGCTCTGACACTTTCCATGCTGTCTCATCAAACAGGTAATTAAAAACAGCCTCCACAGGTCGGGCGATTTGAGCTGATGGTATATACGCTCCACGTAGGTGGCCCTCAAACAGTCTGCAACCACAGCTTTCCATTTAGTAAGCCGACATAGACAACAGGGACCGAGGTTTAAAAATAAAAACCTGTGGTCTGCAGTGGAGGTGACATGTTGTGCGGTGTGGAATTACCACGGTCAGAACCTGCTGGGCAGGACAAACTGGACCAATGTTATTCTTTTGTGGCAGCTCGCAGGATGGCTGAGCAGCGACGATAACAACACTCCATTATAGCATCATTAAAAAGAGAGCCTTTCACATGGGAATGACGTGCCGTAAAAACACTGCATTACTTTAAGGTTTTGGAGTAAAAGCCTCTATGCAAAGTGGATGGAAATTTGAATTAGTTCTCTCTCTCTCTGCACAAATTCAGATCAATATTTCCACCCTGCAGCGACCCGGCGAGCGTGTTGACAGCGAGGCAGAGTGAACGCAAACACGCTGCTAAAAATGAAAATGCGTTCTTAAATGACTCGCCCGGTGGAAAGAAAGCGTCGGCGGCGGACTAAAATTAACCCAAGGTGCTGCGTGTCGATCTGTTATTCTGTCAGTTTACAGATGCTCCCCTCCTTCTCGCCCTCCCCTCCTCTTCAGTGCACCCCTTCCTCTGTGGATAGGAGGTTATCTGCAGCCTCTGATCTCCTCACACTGGCCCTGCAGCAGAATCACAGCGCGCAACACACAGAGCCAAACATCTGATTACTGAGCACTGCATGAGTTAGTGTTAATGTTAATGTGCGCTGGATGTTCTGTTATTATGGTTCCTACATATTAACACCAGGGCAGCTACACCTGAAAACATTTTTCCTCTTTTATCAGCACCAAGTTGGCATTTTTCCACGCACAACAACGATGTTCTCCAGTCTCCGAGCTGAGAGGAACTCTGTGTTGCCTCTGACCCGCTCCACCATCATCATTCATTCTGAAAGCTAACGCAGCACATAATAGAGCTGCTGTAATGAACCCGTGTTTATGTTCATTTTATTGGACGTGATCATAAAAAACAGCAATCCGATCTGCGTCTCAGTGCAGCGGCACAGAAGCAACGGCTCACAACAACAGCGGCTAAAACACACTGAAAAGTAGAATGTAGATTTTACAGTGGAAAAACTGCAAAACTATGACAGTATAAGACTGTAACATATGTATAAGTAAAACCTTTATTTACACAGCATTTTAAAGAAATTTAAACAGAATAAAGCAGTATTTTATATTAGAGAGTGTTAATTATACAGTGAAACACCGTCATATTTAACGGCATATTTTACAGTCTTTTGCTGTCATTGTTTGGTGGTTGTTCATCGTAAAATCTACAGATATTTTAAAATAAGGAATAAAAATACACTTCTACATTTACAGTGCAGGTTACCATGGCGTGCATGAGGAGACAACATAGTAACTGTGCTGCGTCTGCCCACTCTTTACCAAATGATGACTAATTCACTTATTTAGTTTTTAATGAACAAAAAGACGAGGAGAACCTCAGCCGTCTTGCTCCGACACATCATTTCCACATGTAAACAGCATTTCCAGATTGAACTGAATTAATGTGGACACAGTGAGCGTGTGTGTGATTTATCGTATCAAACGAGCAAACACTTACTGCTGTTTTTTAAGGCTGTCATCGCCCTCCCCCATCCTGTCATAATTCCCGTTCCTCCTCCCTCTCTAAAACACCCGAGCCCCATAATGGCCCCCCACCGGGGACAGTTTATTTTGCACCCGATACAGGATCATACAGATTGCATCCTCCCCAGTGTTCATCTCCCCAATCGCCTCCATCGAAATCCTCATCCACCCCTCCGGCCTGACTGGTCCCGTCCCCTCTGGGGGGATGCTCACCTGTCACCATTAATGAGGGCTCCCTCACTCAGAAAAGGGAGGAGTGGGAGGTACAGAAAAGGGGGAGGGAGGAGAGGAGACAGTGGTGGGATGCGAGGCCCTGACAGCCCTTACCCCGTAATGGATGACGGATGGGAGATTAAGAAAGCCAGAAGCAGAGTGATTTCTGCTGGGAATAGTGCATCGCTGGGTTCTTGTAAAGACTTGGCGAGGCGCTCTTCAATGCGTGAGCTGCTCTGACATAAAAAATATACAACAGAGGAACACACACAAGCTTCTCCTGTTGGTTTAAATCACAGCAACGTCGTTAAAGCGCAGAAAGCACCCTTCACAACAGTTCAACTCAGATATACTTGAGTTTGGTCAGCGTCACGTCACCCTGCACTACGGGAACAAAAGCTCAGTCCTTGCCTTCGACTCGGACCTGTGGCCCTTACCTGCGTGTCAAATAAAGCTCAAAAAGCCCAAATATATCTTTAGAAAAGAAAACAGACTATAAGTGTGCAGATCGATTATCGACTGAGACCTTCCCAGACTGTTAAAGAGCACGAGGTGGAAAGCGATGAGCGCTGCATGTTCTTTTAGTTCTAATATTAACAAGAAATTGAGCTTTGACACGAGGCAAGGTGTAAAGAAAAAGCTGCAGCTTCCTCTGTGTGAGGAGTAGACTCTTTTTGCCTGTGGACGGAGACACAGGCTTACAAAAATTCGGTGCAAACGTGCAAATTTTCACAAGTGATTTGTTGCATTTTTAATCACACGCACTCTCCGTTGTGTGTTTTTATTGTTAGCTTTATCGGTGCTGCCATGATGCAACATTTTCCTCTTCTGGGGCAAAAATGACAACATGTTCTGGTCGACACATTGCAGCTGGAGGTAAGTTAGCGTCAATCTCTTCCTCGACACACTGGCCACAATATCGACAGATGCATTCACTGTTGCTGCAGCCGCTGTAGGACAACTGATGTGAACTAAACAGCACAAAGATTTAGTGGAGATACACAACACACAGACTAACTGTGCCTGGCCTGTCACTGCCTTCTCTTCGTTTTGCTTGTTAACTCTCAAAGAAAATATCGCAGCATGCCTGCGTGCATTCAGTGCTGCTAAGCCGCTTCCAATTTACAGTAACTGTACTGGGTTTCATCCCCCCTGTGCGTGCCTTCTTTTGTAGTTTTTGTAGTGAGGTCAGGAGTGTTTTGCTCGAGAACTGAAACCAAACGGGAGAACAATACGTGTTGCACTCTGCGAGTCTCACTCCCAAATTACTGCAGACGTGCAGCGTCGTACCCTCAGGTGTACCACCTGCTCTGAGACCCCCCACTGCCACCGCCAGCCACCCACCTCGCACACACACACACACACACACACACACCATGAGTGCGCTCAAGGGCACGAAAGAAGAACAAAATACAGGGGACGCAGTTTGACATGGAGACGGGTCACACACACACAATGAAGCCCAGAGGAGTGCTTTAACAGCACATCACGACAAAGAGACGGATACAGACACGCGCACACACACGCACACGCTGACGACAGCCCACGCATTTGATACCAACGCTGGGTGCATTAAGCACAGCTGGAGATGATGCGTCTACGTGTCGGCGATGAAAACCAACAATTAACGTGACGAGAGAACAGACCGTCAAATGAAGGGTGAGAGAGAGAGACGGAGAGAGACGACAAATCTCAACGTCCATCTTCAAAAATCCTGCTGATGATATGATTTCACTTCTTCTCTAATGACGTTTAATTACTTCTAATTAATTTCAGACAGATCTACAAATGCAGTTTGACTGGCCCAGAATTCGAATTCAAGATATCTGCAGTTACATTTTAGTAATCCTTTTAAATTCTCATTTGATCATTTATTTGACTGACGGGATATCAAATTCAAATTTAAGATATCTTTAATTATATTCTGTTGCCATGGAGCTGCGCTGAGTGGGTGGCAGACAGTTACAGTAGCTCCGAACACTTCTGTGCTTTTAGTACTTTTAGGGATGCAGAGCCGGGAGTGGAAAAGACGCTACAAACCATGTGTACCGTCTGATATCATGGGGAATGTGAGATCTCTTTCTAATAAGATGGAGGAGCTAACGTCGCTAACCAGGCTACAGAGGGAGTATGGAGAGTGTTCCCGGTTTATTCCCATGGAAAGTTTCCAACTTTAAAAAATTCCCTATAGTCTGAACACAAAATGAGTCCAGGTAATGTAAGACATGTTTTTTAAATGGTGGACGACCTGCCCGGGCGGCATGACATTTAATCATCTCTCTGCATCAGCCTCGCACTTTATCAAAACACCGCTCGCCACGACCTGCGAGCGGGCGAGCGGGGTGATTCTCCACCTCTGCTCTCTAAACACACCCTCCATTATCCTCCAACACCTCTCAGTTTTTCTGCTCTCAAAAGGTCAGGTCAGCCGTGTAAAGGTGATTGTTCTCCCTCTTTGCGTCCTTTCCACAATGCTGCAACTCCTGAACCGCAGTCACAGTTACTCCTGTGTGTTTGGAAGGAAAATACAGGTTTGAAAAACGATCGCTGAGCAGCAGAAAACAACAATACTCGGCCTCCTCTGCCTTATTCTGGCTTTCTTTATCTCAAACCAACACATTTAAGCTAATTGAGTCTCCCATGCACCTGCAGAAGCTGGTCTGGCGTGCAGGCAGAGAGTCTGAGGAGTGAAAAAAAAATAAAGGGAGATTAATGATTTAATTCCTCCAGACCTCTGACGGCTGCACCTCTGCATTCCAGCCTGACACAAAGACACAGACCTGACAGCGGGGTTGTGCCATCTTCTGCCCTCTGTCGAACAACAGACACACATAAATAATAACAATAAATATATAATGGAGCAGCAGTCAGTGCAGCCAGCCAGGCAGGCAGGCAGGCTGGCACGACGTGAGTGAGTGAGTGAACGCTGAAGCTTTTTTTTTTTTACGATGCTTGTTTTATTATTCATAAAGAGGATGAGATTTCCAGGATGCCGGGCTTTTTGTTGGCTGGAATCCCGAAGCTGCTCCATTCATTCACTCCCTCAAACACACACACACACACACATACAAAAAGTGTGTTTCTGCTGGGTTGTGTCTGAGCAGCGGATCCGGTTTCCTACATGGACTCGCTGTTTGAAATGAGGCAACACCGCGAGGCTTTAAAAAGGACTTTTTGCCAAAAGTGCCTAAGTGCGTCTGTCATAAAAAGGGCAGTAAAAAGAAACTCCAAATCAATGCCGCGACTTTGCGCCTTCTTCCATAGCGGTGATAAAAGCCCGGGTTCGATAGCTCATGTCACCACGTTATGGGGCCTAACACAGATGCCGGCCTCTGCGTTTTAATATTTTATTAGTCTCATCCGCTATCTCTACCAATCAGTCGATATCCTGACAGAGAGAGAGCAGAGAGTGTGACAGCGCCTGGCGTCAATCATTTTTTACAGTCTGGGTCAGGAAAGAGTAATCCAACAGATGCTCACAGGAGCTCTGCCAGCGCTCCACAGCTGAGCTTTGAGTTTTCAGGTGTGAGCATGACTCAAGAGAGGGAAAAGGAGGGAGAAGAGTCACAAGTCAGAACAGTCAGTGGAGTGTCGGTGCTGTTGCATCCATCAGCAGAAAGAAATCCCTCCTCCACCTGCGGGATCGACAGCTCTCAGATACGGCTGCAGAGAGAGTTTGGCGAGTGTTTCTGCAGCATGCAACGGATGACATCACCTTCCCGTGGGGCAGCAGTATAGACTGAAAGGCGGTATTTAAAATCAGGCCAGAAACTGCTGCCTCCACAGATGTTTGTTCCTTTAGCATTCATTTGTCACACCTTCCCCTGAGACACAAGTTGTTCTTGGTTGCAGCAAAACAATCAGATTTCTCCCCCCGTGAATAAACAAGAACGAGAAACCTTTCTGCGGTCAAACACCTGATGACAACAGCGACGTCCTCCCCTAATACCTCAGGTATAAGGGGAGGACGTACACACAGGAAATATTGCAGAATAATTCCTATCTGGTTATTTCAACAATGTATTTGGCTCTTACAACAACAAAGAAAAACACTGAGTGTCCAAAGACAGAAATAAAATAAAAAATACTACAAACATACAAACACAGAGCGATGGAAAGCAGACAGAAAACCGTCACAAAGATGTACAAACATATGAGAGGGAAATGTTTTGCCGTCACACAAACACGCCGTAGTGTTGTGGTTTATGAATTTCAATATGTGGAAATTTTCCACTTATTATATAAACCCGTTCGGCCTCAGGCATCTGGCGTTTATGTGCGAGACTGAGCAGAGGAGTGGGAGGAAGTGGAAGCAAAACCTTCACAGGTGAGAGGAAGAAAAACAGACAACGGAAGATGGAGAGAGAGAAGGGAGAAAATAGAGCTTATTATTATTATTATTCAAACTTTAAGTTAAAAGATTAAAAAAAAAATTATTAAACATTCAAAAAAGTCAACAGACACCAGCTGTTGAGCTGTGATGTGCTTTAAAGTTTAACTTCTAACTACCGTTTACTGTGCAGAGGTGGCAAAAGTTGAATTACTGACTCAACTTCAACTGTTGAAGTAAAAAGGACAGAAGCACAGCCTCTGAAATATACTCAAAGGGTAAAGAGTATTTTCTCTGACGGACATTTCTACCAACTGTTTCTGCAAAACTAGAGTCTCCCTCTCTTGTCTGCTTCGTCTTTCACACTGTTTTCATCCCGTTACGTCTGCTGATGTTTGGAAGATGAGCAGTGATGCATAAAAATAAAGAAATCAATAATTCACCTCATTAAAAGTACAGATATTTGTGTAAAAAATGGGAGTAAAAGTAAAAAGTTGTTAGAAAAATAACCTCTCAATTACTGAGAAAACTGCTCACTAATAAAGTATCTGTACTTTGTATTTGTGAGTATTTGTACTTTACCAGCTCATAAAATTATGAACAAAGCCAGTGAGTCGCAAAAAGGCTCGTTCCGCTCTCGACCTTTACTCGTGTTTTTGGCAGATGTGTCTGATAATTAAAAGAGCACAATAACACTAATTAAACTGTCGTTTGCCCAAATTATGACGTTAATTATCTACTGTTTGAAATGGCACACGCTCTGTGATGATACGGCGGTTTCAGTTACCAGATTAAATCGCAGCTCTGACAGTGGCTCTCTTTCTAATCACGCCGATTGTTTAGCTCGTATTCTCCTTTCTACCAGCAGCACCTCCGTCCTCCATCCTCTGTCCTCCACCTGCCTTCACCCTCTCTCTGTCACACTCTCCCTTCGCCTACACAGGTGGCAGAGATGCTAAACAAAAACAGACTTCTAATAATGAATAGTGAGAGGGCGGTGATGGCGCTCATTCAAGTGAGACGAGTAGAACAACAATCGATGCACGCAGACTTCTAAAGCAGAGTTGAAAAGATCCGTCAGTAAATGGACTTTAATTATATATTGGTGTTATCGATAGCCTTAATTAAAAATGGCCAGTTAATGACATGTTGTATTTTTATGTAAATCCATAAAATGTGAATAGTTTCAACAGTCTGTCGCTCCAACAAAAAAAAGCTTTTATTTTCTCATTAAGCCGTAATTTAAAAGCCACAAAGTCGACCACACAGGACATAACCTTGATTAAAGGTGACTTCTATTAACCGCCATCACCACATTTATACTACAAACTCCTGCCTGAGTTAAGCGAACACGAGAGAGAGACAGGAGGGAGTGTTTGCAGGCCGAGTGGGAGAAGAAGAAGAAGAAGAAAACGACGGGACATTTTCATCTCGCTCTCTCGGTCCCTCACCAAAGATTGCCTTGATGCTTGACGTCTGTACCAGCAGCCCGTGTGCAGAATATTGATTGTGTTTACCCTAACTCACGTCGTCTCATTACCTGAGCATGCAGGGATGCAGAAGTCGGTCTAATATTTGGTGTGTGTGTGTGTGTGTGTTCACCGGTCTTGTTATCCCTGCAGTGTGTCTGGAGTAGATTTCCTGATAAACAGCACGTCTCAAACGCTGCGATCGATAGAAGTTAACTGGAGAAAACCTCCGCCTACGGGCTGCAGCACAGGAAGAGGAAACTCAGTGAATGAGGCCTGGAGCAGCAGAGACCAAAGAAAACAGACTCAGACTTTCTCACGCGTCACCTCTTTCATCCTCCTTCCACATATTTTCACTCCTAACTTGGACAAGCCAAATTAATTATTATTAATTAAGTGTTAAACTCCAAAGCTTCCATGACTTTTCCACCACTTTCAACAAGTCTGCGTGTTCCCTTGGCCTGAAAACTTTTGTTCCTTCCTGTTTTGCTGAATTTGTTTTTTCCAGCTCAGGAAGATTCTTCTGGAGTAAACAGTCTGTTTTCCACTGAGGAAACCAAAACGCCAAAAAAAACAAGCAACCATCTTATAAAAGCCTTAAAAAGGGGGCACACTGTAGGTTTGACTGACCTCAGTTTGTGGGGTCGTAAAAAAAAATGAAGTCAGAGGATCTTGAGCCAGAAACAAAGGGAACTATTCCTTATGAACATAACAGTTACAGAAATCCTGCACTTAACTGCATAGAAGTCGACAACTTTGCTAACAGCCAAACATCAACAAGGTCACCAACAGCAGACGTAGCAGCCAGCTAATATTACTGACTAGTCCAACAGCAGTCAGCCCAGCTCGGCGTCTGTCTTTCAGCCTTTTATTTCACCAAGCTCTCACCAACCACTAAAAGTCAGTCCCAGATTTACTCTTGTCTCTCTCTCTCTCTCTGCTTCGTTACGCCATCGTCCATAGTGGCTGCTGAGCCCGGTTACATTGTCCGCTTTCCCAGCTCCTGTTCTGGCACGACACCGGCTCCGCTCCATGTCAGCATTCCCCAAAATATAAAATGTCTGCCTTAGATGTTTTGATTCTAGCATCTTTTAGAGCATATGACAAATTATGACGTGAGAATTAAATTTTATTGTTTGTATTTAAAAAAAAGTTTTTATCCCACTCATTCACTTAAATTATACCTGTAAAACAGTACAGGTACGAGGTTGGGGAGAGATATTTCATTGAACTGATCGTCTGTAAAAACTGTTTTAATAGTCTGTGACCTCCCAAACAGAGATTCACAGATCCAGCTGAATTTTAACAGCATCAACAGCAACTCAGAGGAATAAAGAACACAAAATAAAATCCAAGATATGATGGTCAAAATGCTCATGCATGCTGATTCTTTTTAGCCATTTGTCCAAGCAACACTATCAATGTCTGGATCTGCCTTCCGCTCCATCTCCTTCCCATATTATTCTCCTCCTGCCAGCGCTCATGAGAATCTGAGTGAGATGGCATTGAGAGCGTGTTGGTATTCTGCAGAGGTTGCAGTGTCTGGGTTGCCATTACCCATGGGAGGAGGAGGAACAATGACAAAGAGATGAGAAGAAAAGAGAGGAGAGGAGGAGAAGTGGGGTAGAGGAGAGAAATGTGTGCCTGGAGTTTACACAGCGAGTCCATTGTGTGTTCGCGGAGTGTGACTGTTTCATTTTCGAGGCTCTCTGGTGGATTTTCGGACTCGAGACAAAGCCGAGCGCTCCTCTGCAGACGGGAGGACGCAGGTCGTCCACTTTAGAGTGAGCGATTGCTGAGGATGAATGGAGGCCGCTGAAGGACTCCTCTCAGACGTGCAGACAATGGCTGAGGTTTGGTCCAGTGTGGCCTCCCTTCCTCCTCCACACAGACGCAGAGACGCTTCACGGTAAACACGGCAATTTAGAGCCAAAGAGCGGACTGGTCCCAGATTGGTCCCAGTTGTGACATCCCTTCCTGGAGACCTCAATTGGATTGGACCTCAAATAGAGTGGCAACCGGTCCGACCGTCCAATCAGTAAGATCCAATCTGATGAAACTAGGTTGCTAGAGTTAGAGCAGGCCGACAGTCGTGGCAGCTTGAGTTAGAGTTCTGGAAAACATGGTTCACTCAATCAAGTAATGTTCAAACGCTGTTCATCGTGTAATTTGGGTCCAACTGCATACACAAGCCTCCCAACTAGACGCCAAGAAGGACAGGACGTTCAGAACTTCCTTCGTCTTGGATGGTAGTGTTAAAACTCTTTCTGTAGTTTGATCAGTGAAAACATTATGGGGTACCTGCATGAATGTCAACTTGTCTTAATCCCCAGATGTCGTGCCACTTGTTGCCACTTCGCACCTTCTGATGCTCAGAGCGTCCTCGTGGTTCAGATTTTCATTTAAACTGCCTGGCATCCTGCTGCGTCTTTTCTATTTGTAGCTACATGTGTGAACACACCTGACAGTAAGGCAGTAAGTGTAATCCTCCGTACAGTCCTCACAAACGCGGTAAAAAACCCTGAACATACGTGTGTGTGTGTGTGTGTGTTCACATGTGTGAAGCCCCACGCTGCGTCTCGGTGGAGCCCGAGCGCGGCAGGTTCATAACCATGTTAATACCTCAGCCAGGTGTCCGCCAGCTCCTGTCCCGCCTCGCGGCGTGGGCCAAAACAACTGGGAGGAGCGTGTGTGTGTGTGTGTGTGTGAAGTGGAGGGGAGGGTGGGGGGTCTCAAAAACATTATGCTATTACAGCGTGAGTAAATCAGCGCAGTGGGGTGAGGGGCCGGGAGTGTCTCGCTCACAGCAAGGGGCTCGCAGGAAATCAATGGGAGAGGGAACCCCCTTCAGAAACACGAATGGCCTCCGGCGAGAGAGAGGCGACAGAAAAATAAAAGAATATCACGAGAGAGAGAGAGAGAGAGAGAAGATGGTGGAGGAGGGAGAGAAGCGATGGAGAGAGGAAGGTGGAGGTAGAGATCTGTTCCTGACATGGTGGATGGGCTGGTATGAGCACGAAGTATCCATATAAACACACACACATATATTATTATGAGCCAAATATAAACACTGTTGCTGCTCAGGTACAAACCCTGCAGCTGACCACAGCAGTGACCCAGATGATAAATAAAAATGCACCGAGGCTGCAGGGCGGATCCGTTCTTTAATCCCCAACGGGGAGAACTGTGTGAAGAATATAGAAATACATTATTAAAGATGAAACCGGTGAACAACAAGTGACCTCACGTCAGAATAACTAACAGATCTGCAGTCTGCTGTTCTTCTGGTGGAAACACAGCAAATGTTTCAACAGTGGAACACAAACAGCCAGGACTTATCTGCGAGAGTTGCAACAGGATGTTGGTGTCCAATCCCACCAAGATTCAAGCATTTCAGAAGTGGACTTGCTCAAATCTGGTCATTTGTCTTTGGTTTCTTATGTACTTCTACCATGAATAAGTAGGTTATATACTTAAATAGTTTCCCTTTTGTCTGTTTGTACAATCGTGAGTCTACACACGGTGTTTTATTTTGAAAATCAATCAGATTCTCTATGACTATGTCTACGACTTCCGGCCAGCTCCATCTGCTCGATCTTGACATTGCTCGTTGTGCCCTCTGCGACACTTCTGGTGGAACCACGAGCATCGTCTAGAATGGGCGCTGTGGGATACAACGTCCACTCTTTATACTGTAAATGGTGGAAACACACCTAATGCAGCAACCCTGGAACACAAACCACCACAACTTAGCAGCAAGAGCTCTAATCTGATGATGGTGCTATGCTAACACCTTTCATTTTTAACTGGTCAACATGGAAAAATCACAAACTTCTCAGTGTTTTCCCCAAACAAGACAAATTCCACCACTCTAAACTAGCTCACCTGTACACAGCTATGAATATTATCCATCCATGCATCCATTTTCTGCCACTTATGCAGGTCTAGGCCTCATTGGCAGCCGGCAAACCAAAGTAACCCTGACATCCTTCTCCCTAGCCACATCCTCTAGGATCCTGGGGGTGTTCCCGGGCCAGATGTGTATTCTGGGTTTGCCCTAGGGTCTCCTCCCAGTTGTAGGTATGCAAAATACCTCCACATGGGAAGGCTCCTTGTGGATATCCGAGCTGCTCATTCGATAAGATTTAAATGCAATGCTCAGCATACAACAGTAATCCGGCTGTGGTGGAGGTTCTATAAATGAATTACATACAGTATGCACACAGGCTTTACTTGTAAAAGTGTAATCAAGAGTTCATGTTTGAAAAATGTAATCAAAGTCAGACATGCTGAAAGAAACCGTTCACGCAGAACAGATAAAAAAAAACAAGAAAGAAAGGATCGAAAACACGGGAGACACAGATGTGCTCTGTGCTGCTTTATTAACAGCCAGATATCTGCCGTCTCTCTCCGCACCGCATTTCCATTCATTAGCATTTATTCACCCTATAAGTGGCTCACAGCGAACAGCCGGAGAAAACGTGGAGAAAACGAGAGACGATAACTCTGCTCGATACATCAAACGGCACACACCTTGTCAGTCTGCTGCACGGAGATCTACCTTAACAACGCCCGCTGCTGGATGCTGCTTCTTTAGATCACACAAACATCACCTAACCCCCAATTACAAGAAGCCAGCGCAGTGAGAAGCCTGCCCAGGGTGGGACAGGAGGAGAACATGATTCTCAATGAGAAGATAAAACAACAGAAGTAACTAGAAGGTACCGAGAGTACGAAAGTTTGCTGATGTTCTTCAACTTTCTGTTAAACCTACTTACACTTTAATCCTGACTCGTCTGATAGTTTCAACAACATAATCTAATGGCAGAAATCTGATACCACCAAGACCATGTCTAGTGGTCTTTGGCCTGGTCTTGTCATCGTTCTTGTCATTCAGGTTTTGAAGATCTTGAGATGAGAACAAAACCTTCTTGGCCACGGTGGAAAAACAAGAATGCAACCTCTCCAAACTGGTGCCTCGTTTCTCAGATTTTATATCAAGTTGTGAGGTAAAACAACAGATACTTCATGGTGCACATCTGCATCAAGTATGCGAAAATGAACACCTGTTCTCTCGTAAAACCTCCTGAGCAGCTGGGATAGGGATGAAGATTCAACATGAAAGCCATGATGCTTTATCGATTTCATCTGCTAAGGTTTCTTCAATCGTAAAACGAGATGGGAACGGGGAAAAAATCAAAGAGGAGATGGATGTATAAGAAAGACGACGAAGAAGACATGAATAATCCGAAATGGAGCTGTCACGTAGAGAGGTGTCCCTAATGTTCTGCATCCGACAGTAAGTAGAACACACTGAAATACTACTCACTTCTCCAGCGGTGTAAGAAATGAAAATCAATTCAGGATAAAACGCACTCGTTGCTTTCAATGTTCAACACTTTACTGGCTTCGGGTGATGCGTTCAAGTGATGCAAAAAAGGCAAAACTGCTTTAAGGGTTACACAATCGCTACAAACTGCATGGGTGGCATAAAACTGAAAATGAAGAAAGGAGTGAAATATGTATCAAACGATGCAGGCAGTCCCGGAGCGAGCCAGGAAAAAAAAAAAAAAAGGACGCATCATCAAATTTTTATACCGTGCTGCAGGAAATGCTTCGTCATGTTAGATTTACTCCTTCAATGAAGTAATATTTGCGCAGTGATTCAATTTTCCTGCATCACTTCTGTTGAGGGCTCCCTTCAGTCCACCGAGTAGAAATGACTGTACGGCATGTTGACGCATGGAGAACCGGCAATTAGAAGATCCAAACTTTGCTTTCAAGCAACAATATGTGACATATTTACTGTATTAAACCATAAAATGACCATTCTATGTCATCAGTCATTAAGGAAACATGCTTTTTGACGACAATACTACAGCTTGTATGTTCTTTTCTATGGGTCCTCAAACAAGCAACGCTCTTAATGCATAACTTTAAGCCTTAATATAATCTGAACAGGTGAGTTGTATATAAATTCACCCTCAGTACAGTTGTCATGAACGGGGAAATTAGCTACAGAGACCAAAACTGTGTTTTGTACCAGTTCTACTGTGAAGTTGGACATTTTAACATGGGGACTTATGGAGACTGACTCACTTCTGCAGCCAGCCTCAAGTGGACGACAAGAGGAACTGCAGTTTTTGACAGTTGGCTTCACATCCAAGGCACGGAGGTTACCGCTGGGATCTCACACACACACTGCCCGTGTCGAAGAGGATAAACTGAGTTATCGTAAGCAGAAATGTGGAATAAGATGAGTAAATATATGGAGAAGCCCCAGAAAGACGCCAAATAAAGTCATGAGCTTTGTATTTTAGATCATCATCAGCTGTCAGTGTTACAAATTAAGTTATCGTTCCTTTAATAAGCACAAATTTATAATTCTTAACGTACAATTAAGAACCACTTTATGTCCAACCCTGATTAAAACCTCTTGGCTTATAGAGACACTCACTGTTCTAGGAAAGACAAAACGTATGTGTGCGTATGCACCCGAGCACACACATACACACCAAGGGTTCATAAGGTATTCCCTGAGCTGACTAAATGAGTTAAAGCTCGGGGAAGCGGAAATCAATTTGGGACATCCACTATTCATGCCTCTTCCTTTCCCGGACTCTATTTATCTCACCTCCGCTTATTTACATATCCATTTATTCATTTATCTTTGGTGAGGTCTTGCAGGCGGCTATCGTGGATATATGGAATTTCAAAATGCTCATTACTATTCAGATGTGCTGGTTTTTACACGTTTGACTGAGACAAACAGCTAAAACCAGAATTATGACTTCATGGATTGGAAAAAACGACCAGTCTTTATATACACACACAATGTTTCCAGATAGCTAAATGAAGGCTGTACTTGCATCTCTCTCAGGGAGAGTAATTATATCGCGGCCATGGTTTGACAGGTTTTTACTCCAGCCACAAGCTACAGCAGCTGATTTCACATATAAGCGCTGCTTCTCACCGACTGGAGGTGAAATTAGCTGCTTTTGTGTTCGCTGTGTTGAAGAGGAAAGCGTCACAGTCTCAACCTTTCATCCATGATCTAACTCCTTCCCGGAAAACCTCAGAATTATTGTCAACCAATCAACCGAGAATTACTCGAGGATTAGCAGAGCACTTATTTGCGTCTCTGTTTTGTAGACGGACAAACATGCATGTCCAAAGACAAAGATTGGAGCTTTGTGTTGCCGTGCAGCTTTGTTGTATACCTTCGCTGACGGAAAATGTGTTTTTCCACAACACTTGGATGCCAAAGACAATTTGGCATATACGCCAACTTGGAGCCGACACGGCTTGTACAGTTGTGTTTGTTTTGTGCTGCAATTTGTGCTGAGAAATTAGGGGAAAGAAAAGACAATAGAGTTGCTCTGAGCCACGGATTAAACATGTTTGTATAGCCTGCAGAGAGCTGTAACTTTGTACAAAGAAAGACGACTTGTAAATGAAGAAAGCTCTGATCTCATTAGTAACTCACTGTTTATTGGCTACTAAAAAAAACCCCACAACATTCATCTCACTGCATAAGATTGTACATCATTTTGGACCTTAAATTAATTACTATAATCACAGTTTATTGGCCAAAGCTGGGGGAAAAAAAACATGTTTAAAGCTCATGTTTCTCCATTTAAGGGATTCAGATACCAATAAAAATGTTCCTATGGTCGCCATAGTGACAATCTCTCTCTGCTTATGGCTAAAATTGTCACCTGCCTACCAAAATAAAACATGTACAGCCAGGATAGTGATCGTGTGACACTCTAAAACACAAAAATGTTGGATGAATTAAAAGTATAGAGAATTATTACAAATTTGGGAGCCATTCATGCCATTTTAGAGGTAGCACCAACCACCAGCGTGGAAGTGCCAAAAAACTGCAGTTCCTCTTGTCGTCCACTTGAGGCTGGCTCCAGAAGTGAGTCAGTCTCCATAAGTCCCCATGTTCAAATGTCCAACTTCACAGCAGAAATAAACATGTTTACAGCCTGGTACAAAAAACAGTTTTGGTCTCTGTAGCTAATTTCCCCGTTCATGACAACTGTACTGAGGGTGAATTTATATACAACTCACCTGTTCAGGTTATATTAAGGCTTAAAGTTATGCAGGATTAAGAGCGTGGACGCTTTGATTGACAGATGGCTTATTTGAGCAACCAGGCGTCACTAAGCCAACCATCAGCTCCACCTCTTTGGATGGACTGAACAAATATTTGGTCTGCTACTCAAGTATTAGGACCTCATGTCACTGCTTTTAGAGCTCTTATAGAGACACTTGAACAGGGAAATTGTACCCACAGAGACATTTGGACACTCAGACATCATCAGCCTCTAAATGTTGGATGTGGTCCAGGAGTAATTTTGAAGTGCTTGGATTTACATCAGTGGTCCTTCACACCCTCTCATCTACCTCTACTTCCACAAAACACATAGATGTGTTATTTATAGATATGATACCTATGAAAAAAAGCCTTCTATGGGTCGTGGTATTGACAGCAAGAAGGAGTGAGAGGCTTCTCATCAGACAAGGCCCATTTGGACGATTTTCAACCTACCTACTTGCACCCCACTTCACATCGATTATGGATGTAGTCACGAGACAAGCAGTAGCAACAAAACATCAGTTTTAAAGTCTAACTTCTTACTTTTCTGGGTTTTAATGTCTAACTTTATCTTTACTGGTTGCAAAGTCTGCCGCCGTGCTTGTCTGAGAGAATCATTCAAGGTCTCGGGGTTCAAATGAGGTTTTCTTGCTACTGCTTGGCCTCTGGTTGCATCATCAGGTGTGGGATGTGCAAAGCCGCCCCAAAATCTATGATTCCCGTGATTAGTGTAAAAGTGTAAAAGAGCAAACTTATGGCGAGACCTTTAATCAGTAACTGTGACAGCAACTGAAGATAACAGCAGCTTTGTGACTAATTAGAATTCAACGCATCCATATATGCAAATGACTATCTACAATTCAACTTTTACCACCAACTCCTATTAAATCTCAGTTACGTAATTCAACTTTGATGGATATCTTTTCAAGTTGACATATCCATAATGTCATTTTGACTTGTTGCAGTTCTAATTAACAATATCTCAACTCAATTCTCACTAGGTCAAAATGTTAATTTACAATGTTCATCGTAGATACGCAGGATTGTTTTTACATTATAGATGAAATTATAGATATCTTAAATTCAATTCTGAACAGTCAAAATTAAATTACTGATATGTCGGCTTGGAAGAATGTAGTTTCAGAAAGAAGAAAGAAAGATTGGTTATAATTATATTTTATCTGGAATTTTGCTCCGAGAGATTTTTGTCATTGTCAAATTAAATTACGATAATAACAGATCTGCAGTTAGGCAGTTAAAACTAATGAAGGGAAGCTAGGATTACAAGTTGATGACCAACAAGTCCGCTGACCTTTACCCTCGGGGACCGGATGACAGAAATGCTGACGTCGTAACGTCCAAGTGAAGTGTATGTATGTGTGCATGTGTGACATACTGCGCTCAGGTCTGATTTAGCTAACAGCTACATCTCACACTCTTGACAGATTCGTATGCATCCTTCATATTCTGGGACATATGACGTTTCCCTGCAGAAGAACTTCACATACACATTTTTAGGGATCTTATATTTATAACTTCATAATTCGAGATTCCAGAACAGATAAAGGACAAGATGAGGAAAGAACAAAGTGCATGCTCTGGTTGATGATGGCTGAAAACTGATATTTACTCAGCATGTATCTCTGTTGTTGCATATTCTGTTTGTGCATATTGCAAATCTTGACACTAGACACTCTGTCTTTAACTTGTAGTCCAACATACCGAGGACTACATTTCCCTTGATATTTAGCCACATAAGTTCAACTGATTGACACAAGTGTTTTCCATTAAGGCTAATCAAGTGATGATCCTTCAGCTTTGTGCATTGCGACATTCTTTTGCTAACCTGTTTTTGCCTTGAAAAGGTCTCTGAAAGCTCAAATATAGAAGATTTCTGCACAGATTTGAGTATGAAGATGCATTTCTTCATTAAATAACTAACATTACTACCTAGAAAAAACATTTTTTTTCATTTGTAATAATTATATGTGGGACCTTTTTGTACCTTCTGAGGTCTTTTCTATTAGGAAAACAACACCTATGGACTTCTGCAAGATATGCTTTCTGATGCACACAATCACTCAGTGACTCAAACTGGGTTAATGTTTGCTGATATGGGAAGTTACAGTGGCACTACAAGCCTTAAGGCCTTGATGAAGGTGGAGGAAAAAAGAAGGGATCGATAAACATCCAACAGGAGAGCATAGTGAAATGTGTCTGAGGATATCCAGTGTGATGTGTAGAGGAGGTGAGGGCGGAGAGAGGGTGATGGATCCTCACTCGGGGAGGTGACACAGGCGGCGAGAGAGCGCGAGGTGTCTCGGGATGGAGGAGTAATCTTCCTGCTCGTTGATGAACACTTCTCTTCACCTCATACATCATCAGCAGGCGACAGCGCCCTCCGGACTCCGGAGTCAGATGATATCGATGATGGCCGTTTTTCTCTTTTCAAGTATCTCGCACATACGTTGCAAAGCTGACCTGGTGAAAGACTGCTGGATGTTACAACACGGGAGAGCCACATCTGGATGTTCGGACCATTTGTCTCCGATGCAAGCCAACAACAAACTCCAACGTGAGGGAATTATAATGATTTTTATGTCAAGGAAACCATTTTAAGGAGGTGCGATCGCATGGATCTGCTGGTTCACATTACAAGAAGCATCCTGGTTTAGAAAATTAAAAGCGGTCACCTGTTTTCTAATAGAAGACAAATTATTATGGAGCATAAAACCAGGACTACCAAAAATAAAACAAATGGACCACAGAGGCTGGCCTTCCAGGTCTCATTTATAATGCCTGTAAACCTTTCATTGTGACAGCCCCTGTGAAATGAGGCCAAGTTTTCTGTGAGGTAAACTGTTACTGGAGTTTGCTCTCCTGACACACTTTTACTACGAGTCAACACACCCAAGTCCTTGAGAAGTTATTTCCTGTGGTTAACACCTTCATCCTGACTAGCAGCATCATGGCAGGTTGATAAGATAAGAAGAGAAGAAACGGTCCAATAATCACTGGTCAAGGCCCACAAACCAACAATCATTAATCATGTCAAAGCACACCTGAGAAAACACTGTAATGTGAAGCCGGTCGAAACAAAACCAAGCCCAGTCTTAAGCTGTAATTTAAGGACGGTGGATTTATCTTAATTTTGTCACACTCTGCTTTCAAAGCATGAAGAACTTCTGGCTATCATACATCAAGATCATCCCTCCTCATACCCATAAATCTTTGTGTTTTTATGTTGTTTCAAGTCAAGGGTAGCTGCATGTCCCAGAAATATAGGTTTGTAATGTGTGCAACATAAAACATCTTCTATCATTCAACCATATACTCCCATAAAGGTAAAGAAAGCACATAAAAAAAACGGGAGAAATCCAAGGAAGCTTCCAGGACGGAGACACTGAAGTGAGAGGAGTTGTTCTTCACCTTTCTTTTATGATATCTTTGATGTTCCTCAACACAAAAACACTCTGTATGTCTTTATTTGGTCGGACAACCGAATCCTGCACCGCGAAACCCTTTCAGATGATCCGCCTGGTCTTCAATCAACCCAAAAGGTCACATGTTACCCCGCTGCTCATCAAGCTCCACTGGCTACCTGTAGAAGCCCACGTTAAATTCAAATCTCACTGTCTCCGGTTGTTGAACGTCCTCATACAGACATATGTTACCTCCTCCAATGAACGACGCCTGGCTCTGCCACCAGTACGCTCAGGACAATCCAGACTTTTCTCATCTGTTGTTCCCAGTTGGTGGAACGTCCTACCAGTTCCTACCAGATCAGGGGCGTCCCTCTCTACCTTCACAAACCTCCTGAAGACCTCCAGCTCTTCAGAGAGGACCTCCTCTTAAACACTACCAACAACTGGATGTGATACATCTATCCCCCTCTACAACTGGACCTTGATTCTATGTGTCCTTGTCGCTCTGTAAGTCGCTTTGGATACAAGCACCAACTAAATGACTAAGGTTTCCACAATGCATCATCTTTAGCTTCAGCTGGCCATGGCAGTCACACACAAAACACCTTTACGCTTGGTGATTGGATGTTTCTCACCAACCTGAACCAGATAGTTCTCACTTCTTCAACCGGGAGAGCTTCACGTCCATCCTTCAGATATGTGTTTGCAAACTGCATCGAGAGATTTTTGGACTATTTAACCCGAGAGGCTTGAAACTGCTGAGCGTCAAAGTGCCCTCAGACTGAACTACGGAGGCAAACTGTAATCTGTATTCTGCACACAGTCGCAGCACCTCCACAGCGATGATTTAACAAATCGCCTCAGCTGCTCATTCTTTGTCCTGTTAGAGAACAGTGGGTACCAAAAGGTAATATTGCAGTCCACTTATATTCACACATCATCCCATTCCCATTGCTCTACATGTAGAACTCTGGCGGCGGTGTATTTCACGCTGCATTTCAATGGGCTATTTTCCATTCTCCACTACGGGACTGTTATCACCCCATCGCCCAACACTGAGATATGGTTCAGCCCTTTATTGCATTTCCATGGAGCTGAGTGTTTCTGCTCCGGCGTAGTGTTATCTCAGGCAGCTTATGGTGATCCTTCACTAGGACTTACTCCTCTCATCAATTCTGCCCGTCGCTCCGCTGAACCTCCAGCGTTTGATTGGCCGGCCGTTGGGGCCGCCTCATTGGAAGCGAGCTCTGATTGGCTCGGCTGGGTTCTTCATTAGAGAAGACTTGGACAGCGGGGCTGACCCCTAGAAGGTTCCAGAGCATGTTGTGATAAATGAGCTTTTTCTTCTCTGTCACACACACACACACACAGACACACATATATGCATGCACACAAACACACTGTGAACACTGCATCACTCAAAGACAGCTGAAACTCAGCTGCCTGCAGGCTTGCCTTCCAAATCTGAGTTAACCTTTAGTCAAAAGTGCTTACTGTAGACTAAATTAAGATATGCGAACACCCAAACAGCCTCATTTGCATTCTGGATGAGGCAAACTCTTCAGTTTTTTTGGCAGGTGCCGTGGAGCCTGAGCTGACCTTGATAAATCGCTCCGAACAGACAGGAACTCGAAGGTTTCTTCATGAATCTCTGCAGCGCACAGATTCATCACTGCAGTCTGGGTGAAAACGAATGTTCCCTTCCTATTGTGGTTTAATGCAGCACACCTGCTGTGTGGAAAATAAGTTTTGCCTGATTGGCAGAATTACAAAGGATCCACATCTTCGCAGCTAGAAATGTCATTTCTGGGGCTATGACGATAGAAAATTACCCTCCACAGAGAGACTAATGTAATACAACAGACTGATACGATCCGGCCTTGGAACAGAGCGAAAAAAGAAACTAATGGAAAGGTGGGTTTCAGTTACAGCAGAGATTTTAATACCAAAAGCTATAATAGAGTCACACTTTGCACAGTTTGACAGGTTCTTTTCTCCTCCACAAATATTTCCTGTGATATTATTGTTGCATCCTGCAAGCTGGAATTCAAAGAAACGTTGAACTGACACTGAATTTTCTGCCTTTAAACTGACGTTATTATTATTTGTTGTTGTCTGACTAGTTTGACATCACACTGACATCTGTTTTTTCATTTAAACTTCAGGTGGAAGCTTTAAATAACTCCATTCAGGCTGTCTGCCTCCCCTTGCACTGAATATTATTTGCTATATTTGTCATTTTTATGTATCTTTTCTAAATAAATTGACAGCTTACAATTAGAAACAAAGACTATTCCTCCTGCTTTACGGCTCTCAACTTCAAACTGAAAGATTTACAGAGGGAAACAGACAGATGGGGGGGGTTCTTACAGGAGTTACCGGCAGGATTCACAGCTCTGCAGTTAAAACCTCCGAGGCAAAGAGGATGATGCAGAGAAAAGAGCAGGTAGAGGGGTAATGAAGAGGCAGTGTGTGAGACTAAATACTGAAACAGTCATCCACATCCTCCATCACACTGCAGAGACCAAACTGTATTAGATCACAACAACATTCCATAAAAAGACAAAGTTAATTAGCAATGCTTCTCATAATCTGCTTTAATATTTATTTGGTTCCCTTTAGGCCAAATGTATCACTGACAGCCTGAATGATACTGACGTTTAACAGGTGTGTCAGATTAAGGGGGCTCTATTTGCAGAACATAACATGCATAACTAGGTTTTCATTATTGTATAAATCACCTCACGTTTTGTGTGTTTCACACTGACACTAGAAAGAATGGACGTCGTATCCGTGACGTCACCAACAGGTTTCCTAAGAAGCTCGGTGTGGTGGCTCTGGCTGCCGCCGTCCTCCTGCCTCTTCCGCCACCTGACTTATCTAAAAATCGGCAAAGACGTAGATCATCAAGGTGTGCTGAATGATGCCTGGTTGCTCAAATAAGCCACCTGTGACAGCACCCACCTGTCAATCAAAGCGTCCACGCTCTTAATCCTGCATAACTTTAAGCCTTAATATAATCTGAACAGGTGAGTTGTATATAAATTCACCCTCAGTACAGTTGTCATGAACGGGGAAATTAGCTACAGAGACCAAAACTGTTTTTTTGTACCAGGCTGTAAACATGTTTATTTCTGCTGTGAAGTTGGACATTTGAACATGGGGACTTATGGAGACTGACTCACTTCTGGAGCCAGCCTCAAGTGGACAACAAGAGGAACTGCAGTTTTTGGCACTTCACAGATGCCACTAAAGTCCACTGACAGTTGACAGAAACAGAAAATAAAAAAGCACATGTTGACACATGGAGCTCAGTCACCCTAAAGAATGACTAAAAAGACATTTACCTACACGTATGCAACCACATAATAAACAAAGATCTGAAAGTAATAGTCAAATATAAACAAAAATACAGCCTACAAAACATTCTTGATGCCAAGATAGCTGCAATAAGTCGATATTGGTCAATAACACCGGCTCAGCAATCATCAGCTGAGCTCTTAACTCATGCTCTTATGTATTTTTAATCTTAGCCTCATTAAGATCAAGGCGATTCATCTGCTGATGAAGAAAGCGCAGTGAAGGAAGAGTAGAAAATTTGACTTGAGCTTGACACACACACACACACACACACACACGATCCCCAGCTGCTTTTGTACACAGTTCAAGTCTGTATGTTCTGCACTGCTGCTGTCGCACTACTCGACCACTTCAAATGCACACACACATCTCCAGACGCGCGGCTTTTATGTGTCAGAGTGCGTCTTATCTCCCGCTCGACACTGCATCAAGGTACACAGCTCCTCTGCCTCCGAGTCGCACGCTATCGTTCTGTTATCACTGCAGCTACAGGGGGTCTCTTTAGCAGAAAAAAACCCTCCACTTTCTCGCTGCTTCAGCCAACTGGCATCACCTCCTGCTCTCCTGCAGCACCTCCTCCCCTCCCCTGCTTGCTTTTGCCAGATCCACAGTTCAGTGAGCCAGGGAGGGCTGATGTAAGAGTGTTAAGAGACCGCCTGCCAATAGCTGAAACAGCTGGAAGGAGAAGCTTAATGGGAAGAGAAAACACAAGCGGTGAATTAACCCCAATGAACCTGACAACTCAAACAGCATTAAACCTGCTGGAGATGACGAAAGAGTGGAAGGCAAACGCGGATAAACACACCTATTAACGCAATCGGGATAACACAGCGGCCCTGTAATCGCTTCGCCCCGACATTCCCATCCTCACATTTTGGAGTAACCGCCCAGCCAGCGAGGGAGACAAGGGAGATAGGGAGACAAGGTTCCCAACAGCCAATAAATTAACATGTTTTTACACGCTGTTATCATGTGCGTTTTGGATGAATCTTGTTTGAGGAGGAGTTGTTAATGTGTTCGCCTCCGCCTGCCAAAACAATGCTGCAGAAGGCTGAATAACAGAGCAGTGAAGCGTTACACGGGGTAAGTTAATACTAATTAATTAGGGCTGAAGGTGAAAATACGCTCTCTAACTTCACACACGTGTCAAACTGTCGCCACACTGTCCAAGTCCTTTTTAGAGCAGGTACACAGCGGATGGGCAATAACGTGAAACAATGCCAACCACCAAGAAGTTTGCCAACGCTAATAATACATCGCAAGACGGCGTGCACGGTTGCTCACCTGCAGGTTAAGTCCTTAATTACTCCCTCTGCCATTTTTCTCATCAATCTTCACCTGTCCGATCAAATAAGGGCACGAAAAGGCCAAAAAAATAATTAACCTCGTCGACATCTTCAGCCAGCATTACTGTGTCTCGCTATCTTTCAGAGACTGTAGTGGGTTTTAAAGTTAAAGTAAAGATACTGGTAAATGAAACTAGAAGACTTAAGGCCGCATTCAAACAGGATCAACTTTTTCCAAAAGTTGGATCCAGGTCCGCCGCAGGTCGCTGTGTTCTTGGTGGACACCCTGTGGATGCACTACCGCTGTCTGTCTGAATGGACTCTAAGGCATCCATTGCTAAACAGCGCCCCGGGCCAGTCATTGTGGATCTGACTGGCAGCTGTCAGTTATGTAAAGTCACAAATTTCCATATCGGACGCATTCCACCTTCAGACTCTGTGAATGTTTAAGCACATTCAGACAGAAGAGAGGAAGTAGAAAGTTGGACAGGGATGGAAAGAAAGCGAGCGACCACAATGAAAGAGACGACAGATTGTTTTTCCAGGATGTCTTGTCACTCATTGGTTGCTTCTTTGTGGTTTGGCAGGGAGTGGAGTCCAGGATGCATCTCCTCAAAAGATTAACATTTTCAACTTTTTGTGACCTCAGTCCTCGGTGACACAAAAACACGGGCCGAGTCACAGCGCTGTACCTGAACACTACAAGTCAGTCTTTAATGAGGATACATGGAGTCCGAAACCTCCTTCCTGGGCGCTGAGGTTGACTCCTATTACAAAGACAGAGAGGCCAGACAGACCCGGAAAAGAAAATTATCAACAGGCTGAGAGACAGACAAGACAAGGCAGACAGACAGGGAGTCTATTCTCCTCTCTCTTCCTGGATAAATATTTGATCAGCGGAACTCTGATGGGTATTGATCGGAGGCCTTATCCGCTCTTTATCGACCCCTCCTGACTATGATCACTGTTTAGATGAACACACACACACAGACAGACATACACACACACACACCTGTAACCTCTGAACGTCTAATCAGAATGAAAGGTTAAGGGCTTAAAGCATTTAGCTTCACTAAAGTGTTTTCTAATGAGATGATTGGAAGGTTGTTCAAAGCACCGATAATACAGATAAAGGAAAAGATGCTTTTCGGTGTGTGTGTGTGTGTGTGTGTGTGTGTGTGTACGGGTGCCCTGTGGTGTATACAAGTAGCCACTATCAGGTTACAGTGCTTTCCCACTCTTCGGCTATCATACCCTCCCTTAGAGTCCTATCAACAGCTAAGATTACATTACTGCGATGTCCTTGAGCCTCATGCTGGGTGACCCCTGCTGTAGTGCTTACACAAGCAACCTCTGCCTTCAGAGATGATGGGAACTACCACCTCACACACACACACACACACACACACACGTGTGGTTTGTAATGGAAGAGTCTTGTTTGCCACTTTAATCTGATCACAGCATTACAGTAACAATATGAGGTGATGTGAAACAAATCATCCTGACCTAACGCCGCTGTAAAAATCAAATAAAGCCAACACTAGCGCCAAACGTTGGACTCAAAAATAGACTGCATTGTGGGTACCAGTGTTAAAAAGAAATACAAACCAGTATGGCCAGTTTGCATGTAGCATTTTGAGTTTTAAGGCTTCTGAGAAGCCACAACACTGTTTACGTTTTATTTAGTCAATTAGCTGACGCCTTTATCCAAAGATACAGTGCAGCACTGAGTACTACTCGCATAGCATTGAGTGATAGTTCTCGAGTGGGGTTTATTTAGCATGTCCAGTCCAGTAATGTGAGGCAATATTTTACAGCTCAGGGAAGTTATCACAGGAAGCTCTTGGCCGACTGAGAGGTAAACAGTAAGATTACAACATTTGCATGAAAAATGACTGGAATGTGCACTTGTGTATATATTTGTTTGGAAGCCATTGCATTGGGTTGCCAGGTTAAAAAAACGCAACCTTCTACCTTCTTTCTATCTGAGAGGCTGCTGCGTTTAGAGTGAAATTGTTGGTATTGATGCAGCAATGTGCAATTTCAACAGTTCACGCATCAGGTAAGAAATGAAAACAAGGCGGGAAAGATATTAAAATGAACACTGGGTGAAAAAGCCTCTAAACCCAAAGAAGCCTGAAACATTCTCCAAACCTCTGACATTAAATGAGACTCACTGAATACTGAACAAGAATCTCTGCTAGGATCCTTCTGAAAAGAAGGTACAAGCTGTTTCACTGGGTATTGTCTCTTTCAGGCTTTCAGACTCTTTTACTGGGAGTTGTTATCCTTGAACCCATGTGGTTGCCTTTCAGACAGAATAATCGTTATTCTAAGGCAACTAATTGCCCTTGAACTTATTCTATTTCCTCATGATTC
Source organism: Miichthys miiuy (assembly GCA_036365135.1). NCBI lineage: Eukaryota > Metazoa > Chordata > Actinopteri > Sciaenidae > Miichthys > Miichthys miiuy. The sequence continues at coordinate 29,209,855 of CM071603.1, forward strand.
ATTTAAGAAAGAAACCAAAGTAGTGAGAGATGAAAGAAGGGGTGGTGAACGGAGAAACAAAGTGCTGATGTAGGGATTGAACTCCAGTCTCTGGGGTGTTTTCTCTGTGTGGATGTCAGTGATGTATCTTTTCCCTGCAACACCTCAAACTCTGTGTTTAAAATGTGAATCCAGCCGCCGTTAATCCAACCAAAACCCCTACAAGACCTCATCATTTCCACTAATCCTGGAATCATTTCTAATCTATGCATGAGGCTGCTGCAATATCGCGTCACCTCAGGTCCTCTGATTAAATGAACGTTAATGCCACATCTGAAATAGTGAGAACTTCCAGTCCTTGCAGGTTATTGCAACAATTTAATCACGGCCAAGGCGGCCAACCTATTCCATGCAGGAATCAATCAGAGGCTAACACATCATATTTGATTTGATTTGATTATACTGATTGGCTCTGACAGAGGGTAATATGTCGAAGTGGGGATGGTAAAATTAAAGGTAATTGAATTCCCAGGATGCAGTTACAGTCTGCTGTCATTATGGGCAAAGCTGCCTTCAGATGCTCCAGGCAATATTCACTCCTACTACCGAGCCTTCGGGGCAAGCATCAATCAAAGCGAGATGCAATCACGCCGACAGATTGATTTCTTTGGACCAAACCTCATTAGAAAAGTTTACTTTGAAGCTCTTTACGTTTCTGTACACACTGCCCAAATGTGAGCAGATCTGGGTTTGTAGCAGAGCATGGGTAGAATGAACATTGCCATTCAACGCTCAACATCCCGACAGCAAGTTGGACAAACCGCTCGGGTTGTTTGATGTGCAGGACTCCACAACTCGTTACAGTTTGGGATTGTACATGCTGGCTCTTCTGGAAGCTTTTACGACCTACGGTTACCTGTAATACCCTTCCCTGTGTACGGTATATCACCAAAGACATTTATGTTTGTCTTTGCAGAACTGTAACTCCAGGTAGAGCGGGTCGTCTTCTGAATCAGATGATTCAAACCCCTCCAGTCTGCATGTCGAAGTGTCCTTGGGCAACATACTGAACCCCAAATTGCTCCCGAAGGCTGCGCCATCGGTGTGTGAGTGTGTGAGAATGATTAGCTCCCAAACTGATGAGCAGTTGGCACCTTGCCGGGCAATGTCGTCAGTGTATGAATGGGTGACTGAGATATGTAGTCTGAAAGCGCCTTAAGCAGTCGGACGACCAGAAAGACGCTATGTAAGTACACTCTACTAGCCACATCCACTACTGTGACATGAACGAATGGTGCATTCTGCCTCTAATCAAGGCAACACATTAATGTCATTAACTGGCAGAAAATGACATGCTTGTGCAGTACAAAAAAAAGGTTCCCAGCAAAGTCGGAAGCCCTTAATTAAGTGCGGCACTCATAACCCATCTACATAATTTTATATCTTTGGCATGCGCACAAAACTCCAATGGCCTCATCAGCAGCTCATTTAATTGGACAGACTGCAGCTGTCATCCCGGTTAGAAAACAGTAGCAACAAATATGATTCCAGTACCTGTAACTTGACTGATCGTCTTCTTTGGTGTCCGTACCAAATAATCTGTATTTTTTGGAACTGGTTGGACTCTCTCCAAAGAAACAGAGGTGTTCTTGGCAGAAGACACAGATGCACATTTTAAGTGATGTAGTGCACACCTAATGAAAGTGTCTCTAGAGCATACATCATCACAATTGGCTTAAATTAGACTTTATGCACGACTTGAGGCCAGAAAGGTGAAGGTATTCCAACCATCCTTAATGTTTTGATAGCTAATCAAATGGACTGTACTCATCAGTCTTTACAAGTCAAGAGCACACTTCATTATTTCATGAAAGAGAGTCATTGACATGCGACAAATTAATTTCGAACAAACGCTAATTAATTGTCCTTGCATAAAGCGAGATGCCCGTATTCACCCTTGATCTCCCCGGGCTCGACACATCTCGGGATGGCTGAGGAGAACCAGGTGCGGGTGATCAAGTGTCTTCTTCTGGGTTCTTGATTCCAGGCAGGAGGCCACAGCCTGGGCTCAGCAGCTGTGTATACACTGTTTCTGGATCAATAACAGCAGAGAGCCTGTATTGATTATTTGTAAGTGATACTAGAATGGGGTTTGCTATGGAGGAGGAGGAGGGCGGTGGGAGGTAGGTGGCCTGGACAGGGATACAGCCTCATGGTGACCCTGGTGAGAGTGTGTGTGTCTGTCATAGAGGTCAGTATGTGTAAAATGTGTGCACAGAGATGTCATATTATCCAATCCAGGTTGACCTCTGAATTCCAGAGCTTCAGTACACCCCCCCGCTGTGTCCTGGTCTGACCCTCGCAACAGACTGGCCTCATTTCACCTCAAACAAGGCCATCGACTAATTAGCAACAGAAGCTACGCTTTCACCGAGACAGTTTTGACATTCTGGATTATCTAGACTGCGTCTGAAGAGTTTTTTTAATCGATTGTGAGCTGCATACATCACGATGCAACACCAATGCCTAAATGAAGAAGTAACGTGTCCCGGTCTCCTCCCTGTCAAGCTGTCGATCAATGCTAGGATTATCCATGAACAGTCTGCATCGAGGATCATGTTAGAAAATCTTAACCTGCGGGGGTGAATTCTCCCTCCTGCATCCTCTGGTTCTCTCCTGCAATCAATTTCTATTTAGTTTGCATATTATATACGAATACGATCAAAGTCTGGGCCCAATACATTTAAACTCAACGCATTTTCAGAGATACACTTGTTTTTGCAGCCGACGTCATTCAAACTACTATAGCACAGCCGGCCTCTCACCACTTAACACCTGAAAAATCATTTCCAGGGAAACAAGCTTCAGTTTTATCTTCTACGTGTTAATTATAAACTGGATGTCGGGTTATTTTGGTAGCATCTCTCACACGTGGTATTAAAAACACATTTCGAGCACAGGTGGCAAACAACACAAGTCCAAAACCTCTTTGCACTTCAAGTTAATTCAACCTACAAATAGAAAGCTTTAGAGCCCAGAGCACACAGAGACTACTGAAGACACACATTTGAGCTCGTGGACTACATAATATTGTTCAATAAAATAATTCAAACTTGTTCTACTTACAAATAAATCTGCTGAAATGTTTTTTTTAATTGTTTTATTTTGCATGTCTGCTAATGACAAAACTAAATGTTTAGATTTATGTTTGGATATGACACAGTTTGTTTCAATTACCCACAATTTACAGTTCATTCACATACATTCCCATAGAGTTTCATATTTGGAATATTTCCAAAATTCCCCAGTTTAACTTTCCGCCCCTTTGCAACCCCATTTCCAAAACATCATTAAATTATAATAAGATACCTATAATTATCTAAGCGATTGCAGTTTATGTCTGAAAACAAGATACTGAAACCTTAGAGCTTCATTATTAGTTGGCTGAGGAATAAATTGGATTTAAAACAGCCTCATTAGTGACTCTAAAAGCACAATTTGTTCACGATCTATATTTGCACTGAATGAATCCTCATATTTCTGGTTATTTAGAAATATGAGGATTCATTCAGTCGGGCAGGAATATTTAACAATTCAACATCTTAACTGTGCTCGTGATTATCCTTGAGCTTCCCTTTCCTCCTGAAACAGAAACCCTGCCCCGCCTGCCACCCGAGCTGCCCTTTATTTGCATTGATTGTGTATTAGTTATAGACTGAAACACATGAAAAACATCTGTTCCAACACCAGGCTTACTGCCCTCGCAGGAATTGAATAGCTCAGTTACAGCAGAGCGCCGTGACTGCGGCACTACCCGCCAAAATAGTGCTGTGGCAGCATCCAGCCGCCATCAGCGGGACATGATACGGTCTCCTGAGAGAAGAAACTCCAGATCCAGCCCCACTGTGGTACAAATAGTAAACATCTGTACTACCGCTGATTTATTTAAAAGTACCTGCAGACAGCAGTGCATGTCTTTAAGAGAGACTGCACAATCATTAACATTCTGTGCATGTTCAGAGTAGACATAGATTATATGTCTATAATTAAAAGGGTCATTACTATCTCAATTTTTCTAGTCATGGTAGGTAAACCTAGGATTAAATAAATGCACTAATTGCTCTCACAGCTTCAAGTAGATGCAGTATCCTGCACATTTTTCATGTAAGCACCCACTTATCTATTTAAACCACAAAGAGCATCACATTCCCACGTATTCATCAGAGAGAGCTTTGCCTTATTTGCTGACAGTAATCACGCCGGCGAACAACAACACTGAGCCAGACCTTAAAACACACGTTTGATTTTGTGCAGCCGGCCCGCGGTGGCCAGGATTTTTCATCTCAACGCGACCCTGTCCTGTTAAATAAGGTTAAAATAATAAAATCTGTCATTTCTGAATAATGTAAAAGCAACTAGAATCCATTATTGTATGACAATGTATCAAAAGACAATGTGAAAACAGTGTGACAATATGAAAGGTGTCTCTTATAGTGATGAACTACAGAGAATAATTCAGCTCATAGCTCATCAGACCTCTCACAGCGTTGTTCGCACCCACAGCGGGCGGCGAAAAACTTCTAAAAGTCTGCGGTACAATACCTGCTCACAGTTAGCACCTAGCTGGTGAACACAGTGCAGTATTTAACAGTTAAAGAGCCAGAAAGAGAGCCAAAACAATGTTAAAAGAGACTGAAAAACTTGAATTTGAGTTCCCTGCATGATGTAGGACGACCAAAACTGTCCAATCAATGTCAGTCTATGACTTAATGTTTACTCTTCTTGGTTTCTTTGTGCCCTAAAACTAAAAGGAGGAAACGATCCAGACCAAATAAACTGAAGCACAGGTGTGAAAGCACCTTTACATTTGTGGATTCGTGGCCAGAGAAATGACTCCACATAAAAGATAATGTTCCTCTGCACAACAGTTTGCTAACAACGTAAAAGGTGATATGTCGACGTCGTGTTCATTACTTGTTTCTGCTGCCCCCAAGTGGCCAGAAAAATCAAGCTACTGCTGGCGAATGTAAGTTAATATATATTTTGTTGTTGCTGTTGTTTCGAAGAGGTTGCCTAAATAACCAAACATAAAAACATGAAGTGCGGCAGTGAAGGCTACGTTTGCATTTAATCTTTCGTTTTTGAACATTTGTTGGGTGATTTACAAATCGTGACTCTTTCTCAGTGAGCAGAGATCGCGTTGTTTTTGTTTCAGGATCACCTGCACATCTAGAGCAGCTAAAAATTGCCCCAATTATCAAACCATTCAAGTGATATGACAGTTTTGAATAAAACATTCTCAGTGGTATGTACAGTACTGTAGCAAGAAAAACACCTCTAAGCAGCAAACATCATTCCTCGAGTACAGAAACAAGCAGCCATAATTAGCTACTTCCCACCTCAGCATGCGGTAGAAGCTATTTATCCTTCACAGATTCCCCGCTAGCCTGACTCCCTTGCAGCGCGTTGACTAGAGAGAAACTGCATTAAAATGCAAAAGAAAAGCAACAGCGGCGTCTGGGAAGGTGGAGAGGGAAGGGCTGGGGGAAGGTAGTGGAGACAGGAAATCATTGTCTGATTCATCACTTCATGTTCAGCGGATTACACGCTGGGAGAGACACTGGTGGAAAATCTGTTCCATGAATAAAACACTATTATTTATTGAGAAAGATAAAACGAGCATCGAGGTCTAATCCCTCCGTAGGATCCCAAATAAATTAAGTCAAATTATCTCGTGAAAGCTAAATACAAACACGGGTACGACAATGGATGGGGTTTGATTTCATAAAGACGCACCCAATCACCACTTGTAAGCACACATTGTTATCCGTGTGGAGTCTGGGTTTATGTTTTTGGCTTTAGTCTTTGGTCTAATATGAACCCAGATGGTGCCATGCTCTCGCATTCTCAGGGGAGGAAAAAGGTGAACTGAATAGCTATAGAAGGAAAAAAATATCATTATCCTTGTGGAGAAAAACAGGCCTTAGGAGAATTTAAAAACAAGGCCGCGTGTTCCCAGAGTATCCACTGTTCTTCATCACAGTGGCAATTGTGTTTTTCCCGTTGCCCTGCGGGCAAACAGTGTCCGGCAATATTTCACCGGACAAGACATGGAGGAAATCTCTATTTCTGAGGCTGATGCAGAGAAAGAAAGCTCGTCCTTTGTCCGCAGCCTCCTGCTACAATCTTATTTGAAACCCTCTCCAAACGTACACTATGGGCTCAGTGATGGAGGTAGACTGAGGTTGAGAGGCTGTGGAGTGTGTGTGTGTGTGTGTGTATGGGGGTGGGGTTGTCTGGAGGAACATGAAGAACCTTTAGCTCCACACTCAGATAAAAAAAAAAAAAACTCATCCCTCCTTATCACTTGGAAAATTCCTGGTGTGTAAAATTCAATTCCAACTGTATTCCCCAGGATGAAGATGAGAGCGGGAGAAATAACGTGGACAACCGCTCTTTAAACACACCGCTCAATCCCTCACACACACACACACACACACTGCAGACAGAAGATAACTGTCTTTCTAGAACAAAAGGCTGAAGTGGACGCACATTAAGCCAATGAGGCAAAGAAGGGCTCCACTTCCACTATCGTGCACGCTGATCTGAAGGCGCTGTTGCTTTTGCACGTGCCAGCAGCAACAAACGATGCTATGCTGCGTTTTTAATCTCACTCTATTCCAGTCACATCCACGCGTGGCCCTGAAGCTATCCTAACAGGTGCTGCGCGGATTCTTTTTATTTTTTATGAGCTTGAGATGAAAAAAAACAAATGAATATCTAATAATAAGAAATATATCCAGTGGCAAGAACCCATCAAAATAGCCACTCAGAGGAAAAATAATTAAAACAGGAAGTGGTGGCAGCGTTTATGTCTGATTTAAAATAAAGCTCTCCCCTGATATGACAAACGCAGCTTCTCAGCGTTAATTATAACTTCATTTATTCACAGAAATGAGTCCTTAATTCATAAAGACTGTTCCCGATTCACAGCCACCTGCTAAAATCATTAACGGTGGAAGAAATAATGTGTGTGTTCTCCGTGTTTGAATATGGACAGAGGAAATCCCAACGCCACGGGAGCGAGCTGAAGCACCTGTTCCGTCAGCAGAGCACCTCCCCTGAACCAGACTGAACCAGATCCTGGCCACTGACCCCCAGACAGGGGATTACAATGTTGTGCGAGTCAGGACAGCCGGACCATCACACACCCTGCTGGGGTGTGTGTGTGTGTTACTGACAACACCATCGTTGATAGTCATAGTCGATTTGTGCAGCTCAAATTCGGCTGAACGTTGTACCGTCGCCGCCTAACAGAACAGAATAACTTCATCGCTCGTCTTTTTTCCAGCAGTGAAGAAAATTAATGGAGGCTTAGGGCAAAAATGCCGCCTTAAATTAAAAGAAAAAGTGCTCATGCAATTAAAATGAGGGGGGGGAAAAAATGCAGCTTTTTATGTGTACACTTGAATTTCAATCAGTTATTTCATCTTAGATTAAATTAGATAACACTTACTTTATCTTTTGTTTTGTTAAATTGTCATATATTGAAGGCAGACTGCTGTGCAGTGTGTGGTCTCTCCTCAGACTATTTATATACTTTGAAATCTTCGTACTACAAATTTGCAGATCGAAGATGAGCAATATCACTGACACTAAAACACAGACTGATGGCAAACCGTGTCTTTCCAGGGTCATCTAAGATGTCCTTCCTGACATGAAGCTGAGCAGGCATTTGGTATGTGAGGGGTCCGTCTTTTAAGGGGGCCCGGCTAACCAATCGTGTCGCCCCGTTAGCTGAAGTCCAGGCCATCCCACCAGCCCCTGCCACCTGTCCTTCACCCTCCCTCAGGGCGCTGGGGAGAGGGTGAGGGGCCAGATGGCTCTTGAGGGCCAAGCAGCTTCCTGAGTGCAGCATCCTCCTCCCCCAACCCCCAGCCTCGGTGCTACATGCCTGGTCCCACCTCCACCCTCTGACCACCACCCCTCCCCACTACCATTCCCCAATCCAAACCCCTGAGCCCCAGCGCTCGTCAGTGCTGCATGACTGGGCAAACACAGTCCTTCACCAAAATAAATCCCCTGTCTCTCCTCTGCAGCTGCCTTGGTTTGCAAGAAAAGCTTATCCACGGCGACTGAAAGAGTCCTCATCTCTGCGACATAAAGATTTTCACTATCACAAAGTGCCAGAAGCTGCTCCTCGTGCCGATTCTTTTTGTTAACTTAGAATCTGTAAAAGAAAACGCTTCATATCTGCTTCAGCCACAGAGTACCTGAGCTAAAATAAGATAATTAGAGCCAGCCACCATGATCACTAAAGATGGTAATCACTTATCTGAGGGATCCAGTCAGGGGGTGGCTGGAAAGGAGCAACTGTTAAAGGGGGGATAATGTCTACAATAGGTTCTAAATAATCGCACAAGGCCGCTCGTTTGTCACCGTGCTATCCTATCTCTCTGATATTACATTCAATTAGTTCCAGATACCAGCAGTGCAGAGTGGCTGGCACAGACAATCAATCAAACCCCCGTCAAAGACAAATTGTCACCCCTCTCAAGACGCCCTCCATATCTAGGCAACGGGCCAACGTAACAGTGGAGAGATGATTCAAGGCGGCGATCACCGACTCAACCAATCTAGCTCCGAGTTCGAAAGCAAACGTCTTCAGGCTCAAACAAAAAAATGACAAAGGTATGCAGGACACTGCGGACAGAGATATAGCCTTCGCTGTTTGTCAGCTTGTTTAAGACGTAACTGTAAGCGCACACTGCAGCAATCCGAGTCGGTTGCCCGGTGCACAGATGTTTGCAGTCCTAATGAACAGGTTGGCCGCTCTGGGAGGGTACGGCCACGGTGACCTTGCCCATATGTCTGGCTAAATGTCCACTGTTGGAGGAGACGCTGTAGAAGAAGCAGCTAAATTTTGTTGTTGTTGTTGTTGCTGCCTTCATTATCTCTACAAGCACTCTTAATTTGACACGACTGTTGGAATCAACGCATGAACACCTTAAATTCTTGTAGCATGAAGGGATTATCTGAGGAGGAAGGATCATTTCTACTACGCCTGTCAAAAGTTACCAAATGCACTAACCTATCAAACAGCAGAGTCCATATAAAGCAGGTAATTAAAGCAACTGCACTAATTAGAACCTGGACAACAAGCCAAAGATTGAGGCTGAAATGAGCTCCATTCACTGGCCGTCTGTCCTCTGAAACATGGTGCAGAGCTCAAACAACCAGAAGGAGATAGAAAATAGGGTGCTAGTTATTGGTGGTCCAGCCTCTTGTTGTAACCCTGTGGAGGTATTTCAGGCTCATCTAACAGGGAGCCCTGAGAATCTCTTGCTGGAGGGATTATATACCCCAATACACGCCATGGGATCCCCGTGGAGGAGGTGGAGAACGTAGCGAGGGAAAAGGGTGACTGGGTTTCCGCGTTTAGCCTGCTGGCACCGTGACAGTGAATCAACAAAACAAACCTAATACCACTTTATTAAGATTGTTTTAAAAAAAATGCCATCCATGAGTCCTCCAAGGCTGGAAGTCACCGGAGCCTGGCAGCCATGGGAAGAAACTCTAAAGCTCACCGCTCCTGCGGCGTATCAACCGTATCCTGAGGTTCAGGATTAAGTCCATCTTGCGAAGGGGAAATAAACAAAGCCGTGTAGGGTTCCCCACTCATCTGTGTCTCTTAGCTAATTATGAGGCCATTAGAGAATGACTGCAGCCGAGCAGTCAGCAGCGCACACAACCACTGTAAACACCTCATTATACGACAGAACCCCACCCAACCGTATCAAACAGCTCTTAACGAGCAGGCAGAAACGACTAGTGAAAATAAATACATAATTTCCAGTGGTTCTGATTGAGCAATTAGTGTCAAACCCCCTTTCATCCTCAATGGGTTGAATCAATAATAGATTCCATTACTGAATGCTCTCAGTCACCTTGTGAATGCCCTTTGTCATCTCCGTCAGACGCTAGCGGAAGGGGCTGAGATCTGCTGTCAAATTCAGTCTTTACGGTCCTTTCTCAGCATCAACGAAGCCTGCTTTGCGCTCCAACGCTGTGGATACTAAAGCTTCTGTGAGCACTGCTTTCCCACAAAACACGTAGGTAGCTTCGACTGAGAGAAACACGGGGTTATGTCAACACCGTGTTCAACATTAGTGCTGTAAATCTGTACGGTGCCCACATCGGGATATAAATCAAAAGAGACGTTCAACACAGAATTCAGTGTTTCATTAGCGCTCTTTCTCAAGAACCGGGTGGTATGGGAGGCACGGATACGCCAACTGTCCAATATGTTGTTTAGACATTGTTAATCAAAGATCAGCTCACGTCTTTGACTGAGCGCCAATAATTTACGCATGCCTTGTCTGGATCTGGAGCTTACAGGCTTCTTTCCAATCTTTCCAACCCAATTTCACGCTGGCTCACACAAATTAACGTGATAGAGAGGAGATGCAATGCGTAAATCTAAAATGATGAATATGTAGTAAATGGTCAGACGAACACCTTTAAGAAAACTAAGAACGTTCTTGAGGTTTCCTAATGAGCTGACTACAATGTTGGAAGTCTTGACTCGTGTCTCTTTGCACTTCTGTAAACATGTCATCTGATTCGATTTTTTTAAGTGATCGAATTCCCAAAAATAAACTTTTATACTTCTCTGAGCGTCATTGAAGGTTTGAACCAGGCGATGGTACAACGTCTTCTACTGTCACCCACTGTGATTAACTCTTTGGCTGACAGCGCTGCTGAAGCAGCAGCCCGACACTCCATGGTGCACCCCTCACATCTTCTAACTTCACTGGAGGTTACAAACGTCCCATGTGATTCTCATCTGCCATTGAGATCTACTGTACAATCTTAATCCTTTCTTGTCTGCAGTCATACAATTCATAACACTGAAGACCTGGATGGAATCGCGGTTCAATGAATACCGAATGACTACAAATATACAGGTTTTTGATTGCAGAAGAGTCTGCGGTTCTGCTTCATTTACCTCAATACAATACATCCCTGATTCTTACTCTCTGCTCTCCCATGTAGGTCCATGATTGCTCAATGAACATTAATATACAGAGCTGGGAGTGAATCTGAAAAGGGGACAAAATCCAATTACCTCCCACTGGGGCGAGTATCACATATAGCATCTTGAACTCACGCAGTCTGGTACATTGAATCGGGGGGACATTGAACCATCAAGCGCCTCATGCAGCTGCAACGGAGGGTTTCTAATGAAATCTAAGACGTGTCACGGCTGATAAGTCGTCGGGCATGCAAAGGGCAAAAACTCACTTTATGAATTGGTGTCAGGGTTGGTTACTGTAGCAACAAACTAGTTTGGTTGGGATTTTTTTTTAACATTCAGTTTCATGCTGAAACCAACCACCGGACAGAAAAGTCCTTTTCTTGCTCGGTGTGTCGCTGAGCATCCACAGAGAGGCTCTGCAGTGTGGAAAATTGGAAAACAGCAGCTGGGACTTTGGTGGCATCAATTAATATTCATGTTCTACATAATCCCAAGTGACTAATTTAACACACCTGATCAAATCAATAATTTACAGACTGGTGAGGACGGGGAAAAAATACAGGAATAGGAATAAAGCTTCTTTTTAAATCTGGTCCCAGGCGCACCGACACCAGAGGGAGTAAAGTCCAACGACTCTCCACACAGAACCAGACTTTTAGCAGTCCTCCAACGTGCCTGCTGTGACCTTGTTATCCTCATCAGCCCGATTCAACCTTCAGCAGGCCCTGAACAGTGGATGGATGCAGAGTTTTGTAAAACCCAGGTGAGATCACCCACATAGAGGATCTCTCCTGTTTTTGCTAAAGAGGGCTTTGAATGCAGCACGAAAGCTGAATCAGTGTTCACCGCGGGGCGAGCAGAAGAAATTCAATCTGTAACCACATTAAAATGAAGTCTAATGGGCTCTGAATCAACACAGACATATATTTAGCTTCTGCAGCATTGGTGTCCACAACCCAATCGATCACAACATCGCATCTCCCAAAAGTCCGCCCCTCCGGCTCCGCTCTAAGAAGAGTTGCCAGGTTTTCAGATATTGACATTTCTGAGTGTATCTGATGGTCGATTTTTCTCCAGCGCGCCACCACGTAATCCCTCATCGTGAGTCAAACGGGGGAGCTGTGAGGTTTTTGCATTCAACGACGGTGCCACGTCAACCGTCGTGTAGAAAATGATGTCGTAAATGAGTCAAGGTATCAAGTGCTCCATCCAGGCCGCTGAAGTAATTCTACACAACCACAAAGCATCAAAGAAGACTTCACAGACGCCTTTGTGCTTTCACCGACACTCTGGCTTTGAATCAATCCAGTTAGACTTCCTTTGACACCCAAGTTGGTTTTCCTGATGAAGGTCAGACTAGGTCACAACGCGCCATGACGAAGGCACCAAAACAAGGTCAGACTGTGGATCTATGTGTAAACTTTCAAAGACTTTTAGAGCTCTGGAGATGTTATGAAACCTTAAAACAAGTTTTTACTTCATAGGAACTGGTCTGTGTGTATTGTTTTTACCAAATAAAGTGACAACAGTTTAGTTTTGCATGTTGATCTCTAATGGATCAACTTGTCCAGACTCAACTGTCTACATTCAAAGCATGCGTGTCCACTCACTCAGCCTCTTAAGCCGTCACACAACACAGAGCAGATCCGGTAGGTAAAGAGGATCGGTCATTGACTCACCCTTTTCTGGTCCTCCAAGCAGTGCAGCACAGGCTTCCTCCTCGGATGCTGTTGTGGACTAGCCTCTGCTCCTCCCTCCATCTTCCCATAAGTGAGTGAGTGAGTACTCAGGCCTCTCCCACAGCTAAATATCCAGCCTTTACAGCAGGGAATAAGGTATTTAAGTCCTCTTCCCACTTGGTTCCTGGTTGTGGTGCATTAAACGTCTATGCAAAAATAGGAAAAACTTGTTTGTCCATCAACTTTGCTCCATGAAAAAAGTGACACCCAATCTCTGGGAGGATGCAACCTCAGCCGCACGCCTCGTGTCAGTCATGCTGGTTTCTCTTTGCAGCGCTTGGTCCTGAGGGGTCGGCCCTGAAGTGAGCATCAGGCCAGAGAACGGGAACCCGAGACAACCGGGACGGTTCTCTCTCCCAAAACCATCACCACCGCCGCTGCCATGGAGATTTGATCTTGAAGGAGGATGTGATCATCGTGATCCTCTCTGCAGGGCTGTGATTCAATCCGTCTGCCAGTGAAGGAGGGGGAAGAAAAAAAAAAGAAAAAGGTGGGCAGGTTTCAGTTTATATGCAGCAAAATGTGCGGATGTCAGTTTTCCAGGGAGCATGAGCTCACAGCTCGAGGGTCAAGTGTGGTATCCTGACACTGAACAAGTGCTTGTGTTGGGAAAGAAAACAGAGTAAAGCAAGTGTCAAAAAAAAGAGAGATCCAGCATCATAAAGACTAAATCAGCCACATCTGATGAGCTACACACACTCAAGCCTATGGTCACCAATTAACCTGCGTGTCTTTGGACTGTGGGAGAGGAGTTGCACACAAACGCTGGTTCGAACCCAGCAGGCGCCAGAGCTAACCACTGCACCACCCTGCCTCAGAAACTTGACTTTTAAAGTGTTGAAGTGCTTCGAGGTGCAGCATGCATCGATTGCATGTTTGAAATAGTGAATTCTCGGACTGAAAATCAGAGTTTATGTCTCAGTAAGACGCCGGCTGATTGCTGCAGGTGCGAGCTTTTCACCATTCACAAAAACACTTATTTAGTGAACTTTCTGTCGGTCACTCTGCACTTCTTGTAGTTTATGATAAACACTTGGTGACAAACATTAACTCAAGGTTGCATGCCGGAGGTTTGAGCTACTGCAGCATCCCTACAGGAAAGAACGTGAGACCTCACAGGCTGCAGAGCGGAGCGGCTGCAGCTCTCAGCTTTCTGCAAACTGTTCACAGATAAACAACAAGAAACAAACTGCGTGTGCAAACAAACATGAGAGTGTGTGTGTGTGTGCATGGAGAGAGAAAGAGATGCTCACCTCGCACTTGTCCTGTTTCTTTCCCTTCCCGGTGGAGATGGTCCCTCTCTGCCTCGTGCGCAGCGCTGTCCGTTCCTCCGGCTGCGAGCGGAGCAGCCAGCTGCTGCGTTCACGGGCTGTCGGAAATATCCGCCAACAATGTTGTGCCCTGTAGAAAAAGCTGTTTCCTCTTTTAAAAAGGTCCAGCATGTCAGATATGGGTGGCTCTTTTTATTGATCATGGCAGAACTGTGTTTTCATTCGTGTATAATCACGACTCACTGCATGTTTTGTCACCTTAGAATGACTTGGAGTTCACCATGTTGGACCTACGGACTGTATAGAACATGGACGTAGTATCCATGATCATCCTAATCCAAAATTGGGCTTGGGTGGAGCTGAGGTGGGCTGAATGAAACCTGTAACGACACCCACCTGTCAATCAAACTTTAAGCCTTAATATAATGTGAACAGGTGAGTTGTATATAAATTCACCCTCAGTACAGTTGTCATGAACGGGGAAATTAGCTACAGAGACCAAAACTGTTTTTTGTACCAGGCTGTAAACATGTTTTAACATGGGGACTTATGGACACTGACTCACTTCTGGAGCCAGCCTCAAGTGGACAAGAAGAGGAACTGCAGTTTTTTTAGCACTTCCACACTGGCTTCAAGTTTCTCCGTCACACTTGGGAGCGGAGGGTGATTAAATGTAGTTGCAATCCACAACTACACCGCTAGATGCCACTAAATCCTTCATACGAGTCGTTTAAATCTTGTTTTGTTTTTTTTATTCATTAAACCTTCAATTTTTTTTACTGTTTTTAGTTAGGCTATGTCTTTTACCAGGCTGTTTTAGTGATTTAAATCTTGCAAAGCACTTTGTGACCTTGTTCTGTATAAGTAAAAGTTAGTTTTTATTGTTATTATTGGAGCAAATTACTGTTTCATATTGTAAATTGAGGAAAATACATGCTGGATCTGTCAGTTCTCCAGCAGCACTTAAACATACAAACAGACATACAGTGTAAAACACTGTAATGAACTTACAAATCTCCATTGTTTTTGTTTTTTCTGATATTCTGCAGACAGACTGGGTCATTTTTTAAATAAAAAACAGTATGAATCAGACTGGGTGCTCTAATTTACGAGGGGCACTTTAAGGCAGCATCAGGGTCCCACTCGCTCCGTCTTACATCCGTAACATTACGTCACTGGGTGCTTCAAGCTCCGCTCTTCTCTCCCAACATCCTTGAAGGCGCCCGTCGGTTTCCATGGCGACTCCCAGTGAGGAGGTCCTCTACCGCCACCTAGCGACGAAACAGAGACGTGACAGTGATGAGGAGGAGGAGGAGGAGGAGGAGGAGGAGGAGGAGGAAGGAGGAGGAAGGAGCCTCTCCAGCTGAGCTGAGCTGGAGCCCAGAAACAAATCAATCAAATTATCTATCAGGTAACACTGGCCATAACTCTGATGCCAGGTTCATCTAATCCTCATTAACATGCATGGATTTATTTTGTTCAATCGTTTATTTAATTAAACCTTAAACACATGCTCTGATTTGATTTAGGTTGATATGATTGGAGTGTGGCTGATGGGAATCAGTATTCATCTGCACAAACGGTGGTGGAAAATTCAAATAAATTAGAGCTGAAACAATCAGTCAGTCAACAGAAATAAAATAACATGCAACTGTTTTTTAATTAGTAATAAACACAGGATGGTCGCAGCCTCTCCAATGTGAAGGACCGTCATATTAAACTAAACAAATTTAGATTTTTTGGAGTGGATTAGTAGAGTTGCAATGTTGAACCTCTACAGTACCTAACGTGTGCATTGTGCAGGGGCAGTTCATCTGCAGCTGCAAACTTTAATAAGTTTATTTAGGTCCAGATTTCCTGATTGACCCTTTTTCCAGAAGTTCCACCTGAAGTTAAAAACACAAATCTTGCACCTTTCTTCAGGAGAATAAACAACTATAAAAGAGACTCTTCATAATCTGAGAATCAAAAAAGTTGTTGAATCTTTATGATTACAACTTGTATGGTAGTTTGAAGCAGTAAACTTTGTTCAAAGTGACCTTAAAGTGGCTTTCAAGTGTTTTTCAGTCCGTGACTTCCAAACAGACGCATAAACTATGAAATGAAGTCCACAGGATGGATGTGTGGAGGGTGGACTGGTAGCTGTAGAGGTGCGGTTCACCTCCTTGAGCAAGGTACCGAATCCCTTACTGCTCCCAGGGCGCCGCTATACGTGGCACTCCACCATCTCGCCACATTTGCATGTCCATGAGCCCTCTGTGTTCCCCAACGAGGGATCGATAAAGTTTCTATTCTATTCTGTACGCTGCCAACCGCATGCTCCATGCTTAAGTACAACAGCTTCACTGTTTTCCCAGAAACCAACCAGCACTCCTCTGCTGGAATAATAGCCTCAGTTCCAGCTAGGTTTGACACAGGGCCACAAAATGATTTAATAACGTAGGACCTGCACCCAAAATTTGCAGGTAATAAACTACAATTAACCTTGAACGTGTGGTTCAATCAATGCCCCTGCATTTCCCATCTCTTCTTCTGTGCTGCTACTTCAATATTTCCTGTAAGCGGCTGTACATTATTGCAGAAATGACCAAATCAACCAGAGTTTACCGCAAACCACACAAAGGCTTTTAACTAAAAAAATGTTGTGGTTTACTGTCTAATCTGGTTTTAATGACAGCTGTCCTAAACTGGACAGCAGAGATTTGTTTGTCCCAGCACCTCGTCCAAGAAATACACTGAACATCCAGCAGGCCTGCATCATTTTATCGTGTTCTCTACGTCCTAAAAAAAAGGAGACGAGCAGAGAGAGAGGTGAGAGGAAAGGAGCAAGGAAAGATGCAAGGAGAGGTGTGAAGAGCAGGATCTAGAGACTTTTCCACACTGAATAGGGTAATTTTAATAAAATTCATTATGAATTGGTTTCTAGCCTCACCCTCATGATTTCCACAAGCACTGTTTGTACTTGTTGTATTTCTATAAGACTGACCTGAGAACAGAGAACAGGGAGAGCATCAATGGAGTCAGAGGCTGGATGTAGGCTGTGTCATCAAGTCTTCTGACTTGACTATACAAGATACATACTATAAATAATATACTATGAATATAAATATGATAGATAATATCAATAAGGTTTATATTAATATATATCACATGTGATATGAAGTATATGTTGGGGTACACAGTGCCAAAGGTGACAGTTATAATATAGACAGCCTCAGTGTTGCACCTCCTTCCACACAAGCATCTGTAGTAATCTGTTACTGTGTGGTATTAGTACTTTTACTTAAGTAAAGCTTTGGAATATGTCATCCACCACTGAGTTTCATCCAGCCATGCTCCCTCATAGTTCATCATAATGTGAATGTAGACTACAGATGTACAGTATATTGATCTAGGAGTCCCGCCTCTCTCCACCTCCACCCCGCAGGGAGGAGGTGCGGGGTTGGTGTTTGGCTTGAGGCTGACTTGAGCGCGCATGCTCGCACTGGGCGGGCCCAAAAAAAAAAAAAAAAAAAAAAAAAGCTGGTGGTGGTCACTCACACACACACAGAAAACTGGCAAACTTTTCACTACCGTAGTAAAGTTGACCAAGAGACCACTGCTTACTAAGACAGAGAACTGAGCCTCGGACATTTTTAGTATTTAATTTGTGTTTTTTTAAGATTTAAACTCGCGGTTTTGTGTTTAAAAATCAACGTTTTATCACTCGGACTTATCTTTTTGGACGTGAAGCAGCGGATATCTACAACACATGACCTTAAAGATGGGATGTTTCTGCTAAACGGAGGCTTGTTTTTCGGATTTGGGTGAGTCCACATGTGTGTTTGTGTCTTTTTAATGTAGCTAAAACTAACTGAAGTTCTGGTTTGCTGCCCGGTTATCGCCTCCTCTTTAAAAAAAAAAACGCTTCAGATTACTAGCCGTTAAATTAACGTTAATCTAGCTGTCTTTATTATCTGGTTTTACCGGTTTTACCGTGTTTTGTTGTGTAAGTTAGCCCCCTTAAACGCTTATCAGACGGCGGGGCGCTCAAGCTCGCGCTCGGCTACTTGACAACAAATACTAACGTCACGAGGACAAAAATGTCGTTTTTTTTTTTTAACGGTGCCACGTTATAAATTAAACCGTCACCGTGTAGGAACGGTTCATACTTCGTCACAGACGTGTTAAAGTGTAAAGAAAGTCGCCGCTGTTTACCGGTACGGACGTTCCGCGCCAAGGATTTTTCAAAAAGCAGTTTACCTGCGCGGGACGCTCTTTTCCACTTCCGTCGCGCGACTCTCCCGATTGGCTGGCTCCTATAAAAAAGGGGCGGTACCGACGCGTCCGTTGGTGCCCGGCGATTCGACGGAACACACGTCAGTTACCGCCAATAATAATAAATGTGGTGTTTTGATTAGATTTAAACTGATTTTTTTACGACGAATTTAAACAACAGGGAGTGATTAAAATTAATTATACATGTATTATTTAATTATTGCTGTAAGGCTTGTGTAAAAATGTCGACATCTGATGAGTATATTTCACTCAAAAAGCGGTAAGACTGCCTCTGAAAATACTTTGCTGTGATAATCCAGGATTAAATGAGACATATTTATGAATACAGCATATTTCTAAGCTTTAAAACGACGGATAAAATGCAACAAATGCAGTTTATAGTTAGCTTTATGAAACAAATGTCAGCTAGTATGACTGAATAGCTGCTTTTTGCCTTGTTAACAGCATATTATGTGCATATTAATCTGTAAAGCATGTTATAAATATTTTCAGAGCCCCTGAGCTCAATATAGCTACATATTAGACAGACAGAAGGAAATTCAAGCATCTAGTAGCAGCATGCAAACATACATTGAACATACATTAGAATTAACCTATAACACAGTAACCATACGTTAAAATTAACCTGAGATGGATCTAAATTTAAATATGTGCAGAAAAATTTAACATTTTAAACTCTAAAAGTTAAAAAAAATGTGCAGGGGAATTTAACATTTGCATAGAAGTTAACCCGTGCTAAACGTCTAAACAAAAACTATATTAAAAAAATAGAAAGTGACCATAGAAATAAAAATTTTATAAAAATATGAGAGAGGTTTTCATGCTTAACTAACGTCAGCTAATTAAATTCTCAAAGGTTGACCCAGAAATCTCATTCAAAGGTCAGTACGTATGAGCTAATCTGTTTTTAATGGTTGTCTTGTGTTTCTTGGCTAGGATGATGGCTTTGTAGCACCCCAGCTTCCTGTGAATACTCAGAAAAAATTACTCGGTCAGCGTGCGGTGTCAGCGGAGAGCCAGCGGCCAACAATGGGTCCCCTCACTACACCCAAAAAAGGAAGGGAAGTGGGCTCCGTCGATCCCTGGACGCCGACATCCAACCTCAAAATGCTCATCAGCGCGGCCAGTCCTGACATCAGGAACCGAGAGAAGGAGCTGTGCATGGATAACGACGGGCGGGAAGGTGTCGACTCGACACAGGTACGGGAAAAAACTCAGCTTTAACAGTAAAAGACACTTTCTGATGAGTCAAGGTGTTCATGGGGATTTATGTCTTATCACAGGACGCTGAAAATGGAGAAGAGTCTGAGAAAATGATCAGCAGGAAAGAGAAGAGTCTGGGTTTGCTCTGTCATAAATTCCTCGCCCGCTACCCCGATAACCCGAACCCTGCCCTCAACAACGACATCTGCCTGGATGATGTGGCCACTGAGCTCAGTACGTCTTTTTGTTGTCGATGCACACCCTTTAAAATCACAGTAAGCGTCATATATCTGCCAGCTGATGGTTGCTTTCATTACTCTTTAATCTGTCAGATGTAGAACGGCGGCGCATCTACGACATCATGAACGTGCTGGAGAGTCTCCACATGGTGAGCCGATCGGCCAAGAACCGCTACACGTGGCACGGCCGGACCAAGCTGGCCCAGACTCTGGCCATTTTGAAGCAGGTGGGCGAGGAGCACAAGTACGGCCAGCAGATGCAGCAGATCCGGCACTTCGACGGGGAAGAGAAGGAGAACGAGGAGGTGGTGGTGGACCTGGAGAACGGGGAGGGACAGAAGGAGCTCTTCTTTGTGGAGCTTCCAGGAGTGGAGTTCAAAGCAGGTGAGAAGCTGGAGATAAAGTTTTTATTTCCTGATTTTATGGCACGGTAATCTGACTTTTTTCCCCCCGTGTTCAGCTTCCGTTAACAGTCGGAAAGACAAATCTCTGAGGGTGATGAGCCAGAAGTTTGTCATGCTCTTCCTGGTGTCGAATCCTCGCGTGGTCAGCCTGGACGTGGCCGCCAAGATCCTGATCGGAGAGGACCAGGGCGCCGATCAAGACAAGAACAAGTTCAAGAGTGAGTACAGGGCCTGACGGTTACAGTATGTTTCTCAAAGCTGGTGCATGATTTTAGGTTTCATCTGTGAGAACAGTCTATAGCTGTATTTCCACTACATAGTACGTCTCAACTCGGCTTTCAACGCTACACACATGAAAGAGGTTATAAAGAAATGATGTTCTTGATACGTCTGTACTCAGTCAGCTGACCACAGTTTGGTTTTGCAGACTGCCAGTATCGGTTGCACTCACTTGTGAGTACGAATAAATCGAGTTGAGCTGACCTTGTGGTGGAAATGTAGCTTTTCCTTTCTGCCTGAAGACACATGCACATGCAGATATCAAGTCTAATATCTCAAGACCGCAATATGTTTGTGGTTTCTCTTCCTGTTGTGAAACTTTCTTGCAACGTGCAGCGATTAAAATCTTTTAAAAAGGTCTCTCAGTCTCTGTGTCGGCAGTAGGTAAACTTTGCCGTTTGCCCGTGTGTTTGCAGCCAAAGTGCGCCGGCTGTACGATATCGCCAACGTGCTGCGGAGCCTGAAGCTCATCGAGAAAGTCCACGTGACCGAAGAGAGGGGGAGGAAACCGGCGTTCGAGTGGATCGGCCCCGAAGAATTCCCACAAGTGAAAGGTATCGCCAGACCTCTTTTTTCCCCGTTTAGTTATCTTTTTCATTCATTTTCATCATCTCCTAGTTTCTAAACACGAAGCTCTGGTTTCAGACTTGGAGAACTCCACATCCGAGTGCCCACCCAAGAAGAGAAGTGTACTGGAGACACGCACGTCTGTAGACAACTGTGCCAAAAACCTCTTTTCATCGCCGGGGACTAAGCGCGGCTTCACCCGGCACCCCTCGCTCATAAAGCTGGCCAGGAGCATTCAGGACGACCGGCGAAAGATCAACTCGGCCCCCAGCAGTCCCGTCAAGAGTTCACTCAGTGAGTGGAGATGATGTTTGTTCGGACCATAATGTGGCGTGTGTGTACGCTTGTATTCAATCTTTTCCTCTTTTGTCTTCAGACGATTCATCGAACTCTGACTTCCCAAACAAAATGGCTCAACTTGCTGCTATTTGTAAGATCGAACTTGACCAGGAATCAGCGTGAGTTTGTCTTCATGTAAAACTTGTTTAAAGTTTGTTAAAGTTAAAGTCATCGAGTGTTAAATAAAAGTCCTGCTTCTCTTCCAGGACTGGAGCTGAACATCCAAAGCCTGCTGCTTCTGCTGCTGCTGCTGCTGCTTCTTCTGAGGCGGACGTGGCTGCTGCGAGACTCGAGCTGATCTCCGGTTCAATGGAACCGCCTCAGGCACTGTTACTAACTCCGACCCAGGAGCCCGGAGTCAACACTACTGTCCACCTCACCCCCCACACCCCGCTGGGCGCCCTCCCCGCGGGCTCCGTCGCATACATCCCCGCACAGTGCTCGTCCCTGATCCCCGTGTTGTTACCTCAGCAGCAGGGCAGCGGGCCCTACGCCGTGTATTTGCAGCCTTCGTCCCCGAGGCCGAACCCTCTGGCCAGGCCGCAGCCGACCAGCCTCGCCGTGCGCTCCATGACCTTCGAGGACAAGACGGGGCAGAGCCCGACGACAGGCCAGTATGCAGCCAAGAGCCAGCCGGCCTCCAGGGCGTCAGAGGGCAGCCCCCAGGCGCTCAAACGGCTGCATGCAGATTCGGCCTCAGAGAGCAGCCCCTCTAAAGCCAAGAGGACAGACCCGAACTTTAAGGTACTGTTTGAACACTTTAAACATTTAAGCACCTCTCATGTTGTCATTTATGTCTGACATACAATATTTCCCTCTCTTTCCGTACCCTGCTTCCTGTAGGACACCTCTCCGAAGCTGTGTGAGATCCTGCAGGCCCGTCTGAAGGCCCGTCGAGGCACTCAGCTGTCCAGCCGACCCTCGCCCCGCGCCCTCCACCTGGACCCGGAGTTCGTCAACAGCCCCGGCGGCGCCGTAGCCAATCAGACGCTAGAGCAGAGCTTGGAGACCTTCCTGGACAGAGAGGACAAGATGGCGAACTCTGACAGCGAGGCGGGATTAACACCGGTCAGAGCGGTACCCCTCACGCCAGGACAACTCCACTCTGAGGTAAACACAGACGGAGCTTACACTGACGTGTGAGCTTTTGTTGAGTTTCAGTAAGTGTGACGTTTATTTCTCTGCTCATTCAGACTTTAGTACCGGCTGGATACCTGATCCCGATCTCTCAGCAGTCCCTCATCGGCTACAAAGAAGCTCAATGTTCAGGGAGAGAAAGCAACAAGGCCTCAACTCCCACCTACAACATCTACCAAACACCAACTGCAGGTAAATATGTCACTAAATGTCAGGAAATGTTGATTTTGAGGTCACATTTTCTGGTCACATGACTACATTTAGAGTTTATTTTGCGTCTTCAACAGGCTCCAGACCTTCCCTAGCCCAGGAGATTACACCCACCAGCCTCCGACTTCACAAACCAGCTGCTGCCGCCTCGCCGCTCACCGCCCAGCAGGCCCACCGCCTCCACAGCCCCAGCCCCGCCATCCTCAACTTCACCCTGCAGAACCTGGGCCTCATCTCAGGCTCCAGCCCAGGAAACGGCTTCGCCGCCCCCCAGACTCCGGAGTGTGCCCACGCCCTGGCCAGCCCGCTGACTCTGCAGCAGAGAGGCATGGTCTTCATCAAACCCGTGTCGCCCGTGCCCATCCAGCAGTCTTTATCCGGGCAACAGGTGGCCCTGATCAGTCTGCAACAGGTAAAAACAACCGCAGACTACTACACGGTTACTAGACACTCAACATCTGTCAGGTCTGAGAAAATGGCACGTTCCATATAAAGAAGGTCTGGACTCTTTTTAATTTATTTACAGACCCAACAGTCCCCACTATGAGCAACACTTGAATACAACAATGATACCTACAGCTATAAATATAATAGAAATGTGACTATTTGTAGAAGTAGTAATAATAATATCAGCACAGTGTTTAAAGGACTTCATGTAGGTGAATTCAGCCATCTTTAACATCTGGCATGTGAACCAATGAAATCCTCCGCCCAGTCTGACACTTTAAAGGGTCATTTCACACAAACCACAACCAAAACAGACCTGGGTGTCTAGGATTGCTGTTCGTTTTGTGTGTTCTTGCTGAGACCGTTTCTTTGATAGAAAGTTCAATTCATTTGTCAGAATCATCCTCTAAGATTGTTAATTAAAGACTAATAACTGGACCTTTCCTGTGGTCCAGCCTCTGATGACCACCCCCAAAGGGACGGGCCTCCAGCAGCACAGCTTCTTCCACACGCCGGTCCCCCTCTCCCCTCTGGCTGCCATGGTAACCACCGGCGGACACCTCGCCACCAAAACTGTTTACATCCCTCAGAGGAAGCTGGACGTGGCCACTGAGGACTCCTGAAGGGAACCCCCTCCTCTGATGTGTGTGTGTGTGTGTGTACAGTGTGTCTGTTTGGTGGGTGGGTGTCTTTATTTTCTGTTCAGCGTTCTCCATTATTCATTACCTCTGAACATTTCAGCGTGGCCCCTCGCTGGCTTCGCGGTCACAGCCGTCTCTAACAGTAGCTGCCGTGCAGACTTCGGCTGTGACCCGGCGATCACGCGGGGAATTAGATTTCAAACCAGGTACTCATGAACACTATCGTCATCGTCGTGGTGGTAGAATCTGTTTTCCGAGCAAAGTTCATTTTCATTTTTTTTTTTAATGTTTGTTTGTTTTTAGTTCTGCAAATGTGAGTGACGTGAAGACGCGTTTTATTTTCTTTCTTCATATTAGCAGTAAATATCGCATCAATACTATAAAGAAAAAAGGAGTCGGATGGACGTTTGACTGAGTTTGATTGGAAACTTTGATCATTTTATTAGTGGACCGACTTTTGCACATATGTACATGTACTGTTACCCCTGTTTTAAAAAATGGAACTGTTGAGAATATGTGAATATTTGTGATTCATTTTAAGACTAATCAGACTTTTTTTTTTTTTGATAAGTTTAATTTATGTCCTGCTTCATGTAAAGTGTTAATTGAATTTTAATACATGTTTTTATGAACGTCGTGTCTGTGTTTTCATCTTACTACAGACGTGTGGGGCAGTCCAGTTTTCCTTTTATAATTCACAATAATTCTAATTATTATAATAATAATTATCTGTGTGTGTCATGTATTTTGTATTTTGTATTTTTAACAATCACACAGACTTAATAGGCTTCCTTTTGGGCACATTCTTCTCATTTGTGAGCTCTTTGGTGACCCCATCTGAAGTTGGGGCTCCCATGAGCCAACATATAAACTCCAGTTTGTCCAACACTTCTCCTGACCTTTTGAAATCACTGCTGATATGCTAAACACAACATGTTACACCGAGCTCAGCTGGTACTTAAAGCAGCTATAATATTAACAACTCATCAAATGACACTATTAAAGGTGCAGCTCGCCTCGTCTTTGCAGTGAGTCTCAGCTCATCGTTCAGCTGTCTGTTCAGGTTCAAAGTGTTCTCCGCTGCAGGAAGCTGTTTTCAGCAAGAAAGCCCAGAAGAAATATTTAAAATGGTGGCTAAGAATCGGAAGATGAATTCAGGATGATTAAACTATATAAAAGTTAGCATTGATTACATATTGGTTAGATCAGATGGTCAGCATTGATTGAGAAACATTTACACATTGATAGTTGCTTTGCAGACATTTTGCCTGCTGGTAAATGTGAGTGACACATCTTTCCACACAAAACATATTTTTACTATCTCTTAATGACTCAGCAGCTGATGGGAGACGATGACAACAGAGCTCTCTTGAACTCTTGAGTTGAAGAAGGTTCCCGTCATTCTGTCTGAACTGTGTGGGTGTGGTCGTTCAGACGTCTGGTGCCAGGCTGGGTTTCACACTTGGCTGCACAAATTTAATTTCTGAACAATTTGATTTGAATGTCTGTGAAGCGTCTCATAGGATCCGTTCACGATGGAGCCCAGGCGTCGACTGTTGGTTGTCTGCAACTCAGATTGATCTGAAGAAGCGTCTTGGATGAGAAGAAGTCTATGCAAGCCCAGCTTCCTACGATAACCTTCAACGGATGATTTGAATGTGGCATGAAACGTCCAGATGATAAACCATTTTGATTTAGGTAGCAGCATGTCCTCTCTTCTGCGACTGAGTTGTTTTGTTTTCTGGTGTGTTATAAGCATCTAAAATGTTCTCTCAAACCCGTGTTCATATTCAGATGTGCAGTTGTCTGTTACATGCTTCGAGTTCCTGTCGTTTATGTTCATAATCCTGTAACATACCGCGCCGATGGCTGCCTGGCTGAGTGCAGCTGTCAGTCAGAGTTTTGTGAGTCCAGAACAAATGTTCGAGTGGCTGATGTTCAGGCCTCTTTCAGCCTGTGATGAAGGGTCAGAGGGCTCTGGCTCAGTCACAAGTTATTTTAGGAGGATAGTTTCATTGAAGCGTCACCGGCGGCGGTGGTGATGGAGAGATGGACAGTACTTAAGCCGCCCCAGAGCATTTCAATGCCACGTTAGGGCTGAAGCACAAGGGTTGGACTCAAGGTAAGGACTCGTTTGCTTTGTCTTAAAGCTTCTTGGCTGTCGTTGAGTGGTTTATTACAACACTTGGGTGATTGGGCTTTTTACTTATTTTTGTTTTTACATGTAGAATTAAAGATTACATAAACATCAGGGGTCAGTTCCATGTGAGGTTTCTGATTTTTCTCAGGATCAGAGATCAGATCAGAAAATCCACACATTTCCAGCAGCGTTTGACGGAAAGCGGCGGCTTTTGCTTTTGTCTGTCCGATGTCTCGGTAAAGCCTCTATTCCTGGAAAGTCACATACCAGTCCTGTGAGGTGGCTGTGCAGCAGCCTCTGATATGAGTGCAAACTGGAATGTCAAGACAAAACACCAGGCAGCATAAAGGGCAGCACCGCCACATCTCCGAGGCTTTTAGTGAAGTGACGAGTCAAAGTGAGACGAAACCATCAAGAGGAAATATGAGTAACACTGTTGACTGGTTTGAGTGTTCAGAGACATCAGACAGAGGTTTTAGGGTTTGATTACTGACCCCTTCATTAGGTAGTTTCTTCGATTCTTCATGTGCTCTTCATTAAATATCAATCTGTGTTGCCTCACTCGTTTATTTTGGCTCAAACTTTTAGGATGGATGTCTGATTTTCCGACTGCAAACCTGCCGGTGCAGATTTCTTAATTCCCGGTGCTCAAACGTTGAGTTAAATTCTCGATGAAATTCGCTTTTTATCATTTATCAAATGAAAAATAACAAATGAACATAACACCTCTTAGATCTTCAGGGAGGTCTGAGCCCATCTTCATTTTAAACTATGAGTTACATTACATCTTATATTACATCACAGCTAAAATAATTAATTGTTTAGTCAATCAACAGAAAATAAATCCTCTGTTTTCTTTCTTCTGAGATGCCGAACTGGGGAGGGGGTGCCAAGTGTGCAGCCTGTGAGAAGTCGGTGTACCATGCAGAGGAGATCCAGTGTAACGGGAGGAGCTTCCATAAGACCTGCTTCATCTGCAGTGAGCAGGCTGCCTCTTTCTTCTCTTCACTGTGACGGGATGTCTGAGATAGAGAGCTCTTTAATCTAACATTTCCTTTATTTGTTCTTGTCTTTTTTCATCCTGTCTCTCTTCTTTCTCTTTCTGTCTTCTTGTTTTTCCCTCGGTACCTTTTCTTTTCGCTTTTTTGTTTTTTTTTATTCTTGCTCAATTTCCCCTTTTTTCTTGCTTTCTAACTTGCCTCCTTCCTTCATTCTTTGTCTTGCCTCATTTCATCTTTTCTCGGCTCACCCTTCTCCTGCTGTTCTTGGTTTCACAGTTTAGCCAGCACTGACCACGTTCTCTCATCAATCACTCAGATTTTCACCATAAAATGCCGATTACTCTCGTGTAACGAGCTCTAGCTGTTGAATGGCTGCTCTCTGGGTGTGGCTGCTCCTCTTCTTCTGTTTTGGCCGGACGCCTGACCTGAATTTCAGTTGTGGTCCCGTTGTGATACAGCCAAAGTTATAACGCCAAAACCAGATACCAGATCTCCCAGTTGCAGCGGTCTAATCCAGCGAGCTGCATGAAAACCATTCTCTTGGTTTCCATGCAGCTCGCTGGTGTGTGTTTACTGTTCTCGGCACAAACACCCTCCAGTTGGTTGGATGTTGAGTCTGCGTGACTGTTGGATTGTTCCAGCGGGAGCTCTGAAAGGCATCTGCGATAAGCTCATCCATCTGCTAAGTGTTCATCTTTACTCCAACAGTCACCTCACACTCTCCTCCTTTTTTTAGAAACACAGGACATCTGACTATGTGTAATGCCCCTGTTGACTGATAAAACCGGCTAGGTGTGAGCTTTATTTAACCACCATGACATCTCCCAGTCTGGACAAACTAAAACCACTTCACCCAGTCTCATAGTCAGACAGTAACTGGTTTAAATGTGTAAAAATGTTTGTGTTTCTTTCATGCAGTGAGCTGCAGAAAAGGGCTGGACAGCACCACGGTCGCAGCGCACGAGTCTGAGATTTACTGCAAGTCCTGTTACGGCAAGAAATATGGGCCAAAAGGCTACGGGTACGGGCAAGGAGCTGGAGCCCTGAGCTCTGATCCTCCTGGACGGAACGTACACCTGCAGCCTCAAGAGTACGTCTTCACACTACAGTTAGAGGCACCAAATCACAACATATTTGCTCACCTAGTGGTATTGAGCTCTATATCTATACGTCTATATCTTTAAAAATGTTGTTTACCTTCTATATTAAACAATACAACAACAAAACAACAACTGCAGATCTATCTGAAGTCCATCTGCCTTCCAAAACCACAAAACAAAGTCAGACACCAATGACCAGACAAGTCATAACACAATGTTTTTTTTCTTTGTCTAGCTCTAAACCACAACCAGCTTCTTCAAACTCCAACGCCAATAAATTTTCCCAGAAGTTTGGAGGTTCAGATCGCTGCCCTCGCTGCTCCAAAGCCGTCTACGCAGCGGAGAAGGTGATGGGAGCAGGAAAGGTAAGTAGGGACCATCCTTCGTAGGACATCATTTAGTTTATTATACCTTTAATTTCCAGGCATTCATCATGGATGTTTTTACGCTGTTGACGATGACACTGTCAAGAGCCCAAAGAAGATATGTCATGCAATCCAATCCAACATAACTGAAACAATCTGACTTGGACAAACAACAAAATACCTAAAAAACAAGCAGTCTGCCTGACTATGTAACACAGAGCAAGAACAGTGGACATTCAAGAACCCAAGACCGTTCAAGGAACATAAATTCTTTAAGGACCATGTGACCTTTCCTTCAAAGATATGGTCTCATTACATTTCCAGAATTCACGTCAATTGAAGCCCAAACTAAAGTGTGTTTTGATCTCTAGATGCCGGCTGTGCAGATTCACAGGATTCAGTTCATGTTTGTTTAAACGTGTTCAACTGTGGCGTTCTCAGGCTGTCTGAGGGGCAGCGGCATGAAAAAATGCACCAGATGCAAAAAGACAGCAGCGACGTTTGTGATGCATTTACTGTGAAGCGGTTACAACCCCCTGGTTAATAATAAACATTAGCTTTCAGTCATGATTTGCAACCTTCACTTCACACTTCAAGTCCAGTTTGGTTGAACTTTGACACTCTATATTTCAACAGGTGGATTCTGGTCTGTTGTGAGCTTTAGGGCGTGCAGTTCAAGCTTTAGACTTGTTAGTCCTATTTTATTGTTGTTCAATAACTTTGCATGTTTGTGTGTAGCCCTGGCATAAAACCTGTTTCCGCTGTGCCCTGTGTGGTAAAAGCCTGGAGTCGACCACAGTGACAGACAAGGACGGGGAGCTGTACTGTAAAGGTACGAATGCCTCACACAAACACATAATATAGCCTCCAGTACTTGTCTAACCTAAACCTTAACCACCGCTACAGCCCAGCTCAACTGCAACAAAAAGGGGAGACACACAAGTAAACTAAATAACAATGTACTGCATGAATGCCACAAAGCAAAAGGTGTGACGGGTAAAGAGGTACGCCCCAGGACTGACTGCTGCTCTGGCTTTATGCATAGAGCAAAGTAACAGCAGAGCCCAAAAATCTTCCTTTTCTCATGTTGATTTGGCTTTTGTCCCCATTTGGACAAACGGTCCCCACTTTAACGAGCAAATAATCAACCTAGTGTCCTCAAAAGTAGCTTCAATCAGAAGTACACACACACACACAGAAAATGCAGAAAATTAACTCAGCCTTGTTTTCTGACTCTCTCTCTCTCTCTCTCTCTTCAGTTTGTTATGCCAAAAACTTCGGTCCAAAAGGATTTGGACTGGGGAACGCCGCCATGTTGGAGGAACAAGAGTGAACATTTTCTGGTTTTTAAAGACCTCACATTCACTGTGTCACACGGCAGCTGTTTCCATGGAGACTCAGCCTTTACCTTAACACTGGACGACGTTTGTAGCACATGACGGATGTCAAACTGTACTTAAAAGTCACGATTCTATCTTTAAAATTGGATTAAATGTTGCATGATGCTTATAATTGTTCATTCTGATTACAAAATAAAACAATTTTGTTACCTTACATGTATGAATGGGGTTTATTTACAGGAAACAGAGCATTTAAAGACAGTTTTGCACCTCACATGCAGAAAAAAGCTGAATTACTTAATATTAGACTATCACTTATTTTAGATCATCATTTTATTTGCGTTACTAATTATAGTTTTGATGGTTACAAGTGCAAAAAGACTTAACCAGTCCATCACTGTTCCTGCTTCCTGCTGTGAGACAGTTAGCGGTGCCTCATCTTGTTCAAGTTAATTATTAACAGAATCTTATTTGCATTCATAAATAATTCTGCACACTAATTAATTAGAACAATCAAGGCAACGAGTGATTAACAAATGGAGTTTGTTCATTTCTCCCAAATAATTATGTGCGAGCAGCCGTGCAGAGACGTTTTTTTGTCGAACTAAAATTAGAGCTGTTATCTGAAGAGATGACTCAGACCAGAGGAAAACATTCACAGAGTCCAACAACAGAGGACGCTCTCATCTCATTTCACTGCGTGTGTGACACAATAGTAATAATAACATTATAATAATCTTTAGCCAGGATGCTTTAGACTGAAGACAAGTCATGCTGTCTGTGGTGGTTGATTTAAGAACAACGCACAGACCGAGTGCACAAGTTTGCTTTGCAGCGTCTTCTTTGTCTGAATTCATCCCTCTACGGCAGTTCGAGAGCCCGGCAGGAGCAGCACAGGAGGACAAATGAAACTGTCTTCTAAGTGCACAATCATCATAGTTTTCAGCCTCTAGCAGCTGGACGAAAAAGCAGATGGTGATACTTCCTGCAGGTGTTGCTCATGTTGTTTTAAAGCTGCATGACTTCATCTATCGGCCAGCTGGGGGCAGAAAAGACTCCAAAAGCTGAAAAACTCACCGCCTGATGAATTTCAACCAGTTTCCTGTCAATACAGCCAGAAGACAGAGCTAAATTATTCATTTTTATTTGTATACACACTAGGAAATGTAAGACACAACCCAACCGATGATTTACAGTTACTGTCTACATCTTTGTCTTTCTGTTCGAGCTTTCTGCCTCTTAGTGCTTCCTCCTGGTGGGAACTGTTGGGTCTCTGTAGATAGTATTATAAAGTCTAGTCCTGATCTATATGGAAAGAGTCCTGAGATAGCTTCTGTTGTGATTTGGTGCTATATAAATAAAATTAATTGAAACAAAATCAATGCGGCAAAAGAGGCTAAATGATACGCAGGGCTGCTGCCACGTAAATTAATGGTGCACACGCCACATACATTTAAAATAATGTGAGTCATAACTCATTGGTCATAAATAATAATGACCAATGAGTTAGACAATCTGCTCAACAACCTGGGCATCCTATTATACTGTATGTAGAGGCCCTTGAGTCCACACAAAGCCAGTTAAAAAGACAGGCACAACATTGCTTTATTGAAGTACTATAGTGGTCATTCATTAATAAACACATGCAACTCTTACAAAAGTCATAAAACCAACTGTTTACACGTACAAAGATCTTTTTTTTGTTTCCCAGAACAGATGATAAAAATAGGTTTGATGTGTTCATAAAAAAACATCGCAAAACTTCAATTACAATTTAGGCCTTTAGAGGTTCGTTAACCTCACCCAAATTTAAACGTTTGTGAGTTTTAATTCACTTACATCGGTCAAGTATAAGGCAGCAGCAGTTTTTTTTGTTTTGTTTTTACAAAGAGCAACTGATTTAAACAATATCTACACTTTGTGTTTCCCCGTCCTCTAATATAGTGATCTCTCTCTTCACAAGGCGCCAACCCGTTAAAAAAATAAATAAATACACTTTGTGCTTCTGGTCCAGAACCGCTGTAAGAGTCTGACCCTTGACCCTGAGTGAGCCGGGGGTTGGGAGGTCAGACCATGTCTGTGTGTCCGAACATGGGTTGGTCACGGCCGGGCGGGAACTGCTGCGTCCAGTCGATGATGGCTGGTTTGAAGAGGCCGCAACAACGCAGCTGGAAGAAGGAAACCAGGTTCCGAACCACGCCCAGACTGCAGGGAGACGATTAAACAAGATTCAGGACTCGCCACTGACGTTACACCTTTTGAATTTAAACTTATTTCTTATTTATTTTTTTAGATGGTGTTCACGTGTGGCAACGAACAGTTTGTGTGTGTTTATGTAAAGTATTTTCAAGAGACGGAGTCAAGGAAGTAAAATTAAGACTTCACTGAATATCCACAACTTTTCTTTTATGTTTCTTTTGGGGGAATAGTGCTGAAAGTTGGAAACTTTCCATGGGAATTAACGGAATTTACAAAATTGAAGGTTGGCCCTTTAACAGGGAACTTAAATATAGTTGGTGAAAATATATTTTAGCATAATCTCGACTGAAACAACCAGATTTCATGCAGGTACATTTGAATATCTGCTATCACATGCACATAGCTCACTGCAGGGCTATTGAGGCCACGCCCCCTACCTGCACAGGTGATTTCTGTACCTGGACCACACTTTAGAGCCCAGAGCACACAGAGACTGTTGAAGACACACATTTGAGCTCATAATATTGTTCAATAAAATAATTCAAACTTATATTTATGTTTATGTTTGGATATGATACAGTTTGTTTAAATTACGCCCAATTTTTAGTTAATTCCCATAAATTTCCATAATTCCCATGGAGTTTCCAATTTGGAATATTTCCAAAATTCCCAGGCTTAACTGCCAATGGAAACTTTCCAGAAATTTACCAGAAATAGTCTGCCCTTTGCAACCCTAGCAGCATTATTTGTTTTTAAGTGCGTCTAATCCTCACAAATAATCTTTAATCTGAGGATTGCCTTTTGTCAATCGCTGCACTTTTCTCCACATAAAATAATTTCATTCACACGGAAAGTAAAAATCTAAATCATGAACGCCTGATGGAATTTATTTCCCATGCAGAGCTCCAGCAGTTCACTTCTCAACAAACTATTTCTGCCTGTTAATGTCTAATGTATTCCTATGCCCCTGCCTTGTGTTTGAATGGTGCTATATAAATAAACTTGCCTAAGCTCATACAAACTGAATCATCTCTAACCGGACGTATCAAACTACTCATTTGACTCCAACGGCTGCATATTAGATCACAGCTTTTCAGATTTTTTCCCCATTCTGGGCTTCAATAATCACAACAAAGCTGTGTGAGTTCCCGACAGGACTGACTGTCCTTTTAGCCGAATGCATAATTTACTGCAAAATGAATATTGAGAAGTAGCTCATGTTTCCTGTTACTGATGCGACCTCACATTACGGCCTCATCCGAGGTCGGATTTGTGCTGAGGACGAGCAGATACATCTTCAGATGCAGGTACAGCTGGCAAACATCCCATTAGGTGTTTAAACGTCAGCTTACACGTGTTCAACATGATTTAAGAGACTAATATCGCGTTTGGCGCGGTGGCATCAGTCATAAATCGGGGCTGATGTACAATGAGACGTTCATTAATGCACAGGACGCATAAAGCGCCTCCTGCATCATAATTACAACATTAACTAAAGACATAAATCCTCGGACATTAAATATTGATTGACCGACTGGAATAAAGGGCACGACATTACGCAGCTGCTCTGATGTGTGATGTGCAGAGGTGTGCAGTGGAAGCGGAGCAACAATTCGGAGGCCAAAGACAGTGAGAATAGTTTAAAGAAACAAGTGGTGCACCAAGTAACGGCGTCCTGAGCGTAGACTCACTTGTATGGATTCTGTCTCAGGGAGACGGATTGTCGGAGTTTCCTCTGGTGGAGTGTCAGGCTCGTCCGCTCTGCTGTGGTCAGTCCGAGGAAGGCGATCTGCTCCGACACAAAGGGAACGCGTCAGTCAGCACACAGAGACAGAAAACAGTCGTCGTTTGTACAAAAGCAGACCTCCTGCACTGGCTCGACAGGTTTGGCCTCTCCTGGAAGGCAAAAAGACAGAGAACACTGCTCACCTGGTACAGCTGCAGCACGAGGACCAAGCCGGACCAGCAGGTGTGATAGAAGGCCAGCAGGAAGATGCTGAGCACCCAGGGGGAGCAGCTGACCAGGCCGGAGACGACGCCCCACAGGCCCTGCTCCTCGTAATGCAGCACACAGTGAGAGGCCCAGTCTGAAAGCACAAACACAACACAGGCATGTGAATCCAGTGTAAATATAAAAAAAAACTGCGTCAGACGCTGTTATTGTACCGCATGTCGAGTCACTTACACTTCAGACAACCGTAGAACATCCAGGCTCCCATCAGCATGAGGGAGAACAGAAAGAGGATGAAGTAGTGGTGATTCCTCGCACCTGCAAGAAGTCAAAACACACGTTTGACATCCTCAGAAGAATACTAATGCTTGAAGAGGTATTGTACTCTTTGTATATGTAGTCCTGTTTGTTCGTTGACTTAAATTAGCCAAACATTTTTAAAACCTAACCCCTGAATTCTCCCGGCCACGACACTTAATTTGATCGGTTCTCCCACCGAGCTCGTTTCAGAGGAGCATTTGGCCCGCCACATATGGCTTAACGTGGATACGTAGGCTACGTAGTTGCACTGTTTCTGGAGTCTGCAGAGGGCGTTTTATTTTGAAAATTGTGCAGATTCTGCTGACGCTGTTTCGCTGCCTGACTTCCTGCCAGCGTAGCCGGAACATGGTGCAGCCGTGCCCGGTGGAATTCAGACGATATTTTCATTATTTCATTTCATTTTTGAACATTTTCCTCGTAATCTCATGAACTACTGAACCATTGAAACATTTTCAGTTACAACATTTTGAGGACTTCAACGTTCTTGTGTTGTCTGGCAGCTGTAGTCACTTGTTACTTGCTACAATCTGTCGTACCGATGCAGCTGTTGGTCCAGACGGAGTGGTGGTCCTGCTTGGCCACGCAGGCGTCACAGGAGAAGCAGTGGTTTGTTCTCATTGGTTTCTTTGTCTGTGGACAAAGGAGCGTCGAACAGTTTAAGGGTTAACACCGTTTGTGTCGATGGAACAGCGTTGAAGGTTCTGTGTTCAGATCTCACCATGCATGACGTGCAGAATATTCTGGGGTCCAGGCAGCCGGCTTCAGCCAACACCAACACGTTCTGACAACACACACCAGCAAAGTCAGCTCCTCTGTGCGTGAAACATTTACATGTAGCATATTTAGTGTCTCTCTCACCATTTTCTTCTCTTCTTCGGTTGCCTTGACGAAGCCCGGGTCGGTCCGGCATGTGCGGAGGTAGTAGTAGAGCAGAGTGGTGGCGTTGAGAGTGAACAAGACCTGAACTGTGGCGCTGGGTCCATGTGGGGGTCAAAGGTTAAGAAACCCTTCTTTCATCGGCTCGATCAAAAGACAGATACGGATCACGGGGACAAAGACAAACCCTGACACACGTCATCTTGTGGAAAGGATATCTGGCAGGAACCAGAGGCACCAGGTGACGAGCATCCAGAAGACTGAAGCCATGAGAGCCGTCGCAGGTAGGAGAGACTGAAAGGCCGGACCTGGGAAGTTCCTGTTTGGACACAACGCAGAATGCAGGAGGAGTTCATGATGTGTTTTTTTATTTGAACTCTCTCGTTCACGTTCAGCTCCGAGCAGCTCGGTCCTCACCTCGAGGCCACGTTGATCACACCTATCACGCAGGCCAGCAGGATTCCTTTGAGCAACCAGGACTCCGAGTTCATGTCGACGATGGCGCCCACGCTTCCGAACACGGCGGTGCAGAGCAAGAACTGCAGAAAGACCTGGAAAACACAAACAGGAGGATGATGAGGCTGATTATTATTTGATGTGTGACCGGAAGTTTGAAGTCTTTACTGTCATGCATACCCTGTATCTGTTGATGATCCGCAGGCAGCGCGAGTTGGAGCGAATCCTCTCCTGCTTGATGTGGTTGAGCATGTGGACGAGCAGCGGACTGTGCACCTGATGGGCCAGATCGATGGGCGTTTGACCCTGAAGGAGGAGGAGAAGAAGAAGAAGACGATGTGTCATGTCATGTGTCTCTGAGATAAATCAGTTGCTAACTAGCGGCATGTGTTGCTCACAGACAAACACAAACGCTTTAGGTTGAGGAGTTTGGTGAAGCTCACGTTGATGTTTTCTGCGTCCACGCTGGCCCCGGCCTCCAGCAGGATGTGGGCGGCGTCTACGTTTCCTGCCAGCACGGCGCAGTGCAGCGGAGTGTTCCTGTTCACTTTGTCCACGGCGCTCACTGAGGCGTTGTTTTTGATTAAGAAGTTGGTGGGTTCAGGTCTGGAACAGAAGAACGTCGATGTAATCTCTGAGGTCTGCACGCTAACGGACTCCTGATACGTCAAACTAGGATTAAAATCTCATTCTGTCAGCCTGTTTTTGTATTCCTCACAGACATGACCTCCAATCACAGTGTCAGTATTTAATAATATTCTCATATTTACTCACCCAATGATCTTCTGAGCTGCTAACATCAGCGGCGTCTGTCCGTTGCAGTCGGGTCCATCCACTTCCTGTCGGCAAAGAGGCCGATGAGAGGAGATAACCAGGAAAATAACAACAAGTGAAAAAGACCTTTGTGTGTGTGTGTGTGTGTGTGTCTGACCTGTCCCTTAGCCATGAGATAAGCCGCTATGGCCATGTGCTGGAAGAGGATGGCGAGGTGGAGAGCGCGGTAACCTTCTCCGTCTGCGACGGCGGGATCGGCTCCGTATCTCATCAGCTGGATCACCATGGGGAGGTGGCCCTGCCTCATCACGGACAAAAGCCACAGGCAGCTTTATGGAGGGAGCGCTCAATGTTTCCAAACAAGCCAAGTCTTCTTAATCGGTACAGCTGTTTATGTTTAAACTCGCCCTGCTACAGTTTCTTCATGAACCAAAAGCAGTTTTTTCCTTTCACTTTCGGGCGACTGAAGAGTGTGAAACAAATAGTTTGGTGGTTTTCTGGCTCACAGAGTGACTGTGTGATGACGCAGTCTATAGTTACTGAGTGACACCTGTGGGGACGCTCGGCCTCTCGGCACAGTCAAATAAAGAAATGAGTGCTCAGTCTGCGGTTTGACCACCAGACCACGAGCCAACTGCTGCAAAGTTCCTCCACAAAACAAAACTCAAAACATGTTGCAGAAATCAACCTCAGAACTCTGGGACTCCGGGACCGTGAAGGCGAGGCGAGCACTGACATTCAAAACAGTCAAATACAAATAACTGCTGCTGCTGTCACTGTCGCTGCTCTCTGTGAGCAGCTGCTCTGGGTTAAGAGAGAGAGTGGAGCATGTTGCATGGCAGTAAATAAAAAGCTGTCAACTCATAATACTTGAGAATAGTTCATAAGTAGTACATATAGATATATATAGTTAATAAGTAGTACATATAGATATATATAGTTAATAAGTAGTACATATAGATATATATAGTTAATAAGTAGTACATATAGATATATATAGTTAATAAGTAGTACATATAGATATATATAGTTAATAAGTAATGCTATGCCCTCTGATCTCTCTGATCCGTGACATACCGCTTCCATCAGTCGGTGATCAGAGAACTTTTAATAAAAACCATCCAGTATTCAGCCGAGCTTTAGCATAAATATTATTTTATATTTAAAAAACATA
This sequence comes from Miichthys miiuy, assembly GCA_036365135.1. Classification (NCBI taxonomy): domain Eukaryota; kingdom Metazoa; phylum Chordata; class Actinopteri; family Sciaenidae; genus Miichthys; species Miichthys miiuy. The sequence continues at coordinate 29,247,323 of CM071603.1, forward strand.
TCATAGGAAATGTGTCATAACCATTCATTTATGATTAAATTATTTATAAGAACACAAAGTTCCACAAAGACTGACACTTTAAATATCTGAGCTCGACCCACCACAGAGTCACTAAATCCTGCAGAAAACAATCATCTCCCTCAGTGTGACCTGACCTACAGTGCAGATCAACAGGTTTGGGTATCAGAACTAGGGAAACTTTTATGGGAATTAACAGGAACATTTATGGGAATAAACCAGAAATTTGCTAAATTGAAGGTTGGCTTTTTAACAGGAACTTAAATATAGTTGTGGAAAATATATTTTAGCATCATCTCGACTAAAACAACCTGATTTCACGCAGGTACACTTGAATATCTGCTATTCCTCCATCACATGCATTAATTCCCATAAATTTCTAAAGTCTATCAGTGAATCCCTTTGACGGTCTTTCAGTCACCTTATGGCCCAGTGAAGAGGAGTCGAGTTCAGGTCTCCTCCGAGCTGGTCAACTATCGCTCCTTTAGAAATGTAATACCTGTGAGGAGACAGCAGAGAACCAATCAGTGTCAGACATTCGGAACATTTCATATCAGAGCGTCGGTTCAGCTCTCTGTTTGTTCTCTGGATGTTTTGAAGCTGTTTGTTTTTAACACGATGACAGCAGCAACACAAATCCACTTTATTGACTTATTTCACCCAAACTAACCAATCAAAATCCAAGAATGATCTGCAGACATGACACGAGGAGACAGATAAGTCTGTGTGTTTGAACACGGTGAGTAACCTGCAGCAGGTTTATATGATCGTATAACAGCTTCCTCGTGTCTCTCTGATGAGTCGGCTTACTTGACCAGCTCTGAGCGGTTGTTGATGGCCGCCCAGTGCAGCAGGGTGACGTTCTCCTTGTCGGGCTGCCTGACGTCATATCCCGCTTCCACCAGCTCCTTACAGCGCTCGAGGATGCCGAACCTGCCGGGGTCACGCAGAGAGACACACACAAATTATGACGACTACCAGACTAATGTTTAAGCTGCACAGCGCTGATGACGCCGACTCACTTCCAGTTCATCAGTTTCAGATAACGTGAAAAGAAATGTGTCCACGTGCACACGTGGACTACAACAAGATTTGCTGAAAAGTTTCTTTCACTAAATCACTTTTGGAAATAAAACTGAGGTTAATTAATAATTAAATGATGTGCCTGATTTTTTAATTAGACCTAAAAGAAAGCAGAATATTGATAACTTCTTTTGCTTAAAAATGCATGCTTTTATTTTGAAAGAATGAACTTTGAAGCTGTTCCTGGATGAAATATTTGAATTTTTACCACTAGAAACATTCAAACGCATGTTAATAATTTTTTATATTGTTAAGACTCTTCAACTTGCATGCATATGTATATATACAGAGTAATAAATGTAAAACATATAATATTATATTATCAGCACCTGCAGCCTCCTGACATAAATCAGGCAAAGCGTGAAGGCGTCTTTTCTTTGTCTTACGGGAGGAGCGACCTTTGCTCTGCTGCACCTCAACTCATTATTCAGTTAGCAGCTGCGTGCTGATCTCAAATAAAGCGTGTGCCGACGTTACTTTTTCTGTTTTTTTTATTGCTGTTATCTTTTGAAAAAAATGAATCATCTCTCTCTGAGTGCTAACTGAACACAGAGCTCTGAAACACTCCTCGAGCTTTGTTGTGCAACTCATGAGCAAATATATATTGATCAAACACACACGCCGGAAATTCACAGTGAAGAAACAAGACGTGTACTTCTGTAGTTACAAACATCTTCTAATCTTCCTAAATTATAATTAGAGTTGTTTCACTGTTTTTAAGAGCTGCAGCACAAAACTCAAACACTCAAAGGGAAGCGACAGACTGTCCTCTGTGGTGAAGCAGAGAAGCTTCATCTAAACTTGTTATATTTAATGTCATGTTATTGAACACTAATGTTTACACATGTTTACACGCTAAATATTACAAAATAAAAGTGTGTGTTTGACTTCGGCCTGGTTGCACAACATTCTGAGTAACGATACAATCAGTGTTTGCTGTAACTTTCTGTAGGTTGCAGCATCGTGTCATCAGTAATAACAATAATTTTACTTTAAGATTTTGAAACTTCTCTAAAAAGAAGTCAGACGGGGGAAGAAATACGAACAATGAGGCAATCAGACCAACAAAATTATGACCTGAGCTGTGAGTTTTAAATCCATCAGCTGACCTGTGCAATGAGGGATTATCACAGACACGCTCACTTTCAATGTACCGCCAAATAAAGTTTATCTGTTCACGGCGTGTTTATTAGCTCCTGTCTCAAGCTTCTTTACAGTGATGTCGCAGTGTTCGTACAGCTTTTTAAGAGTAAAATTCAAGCACTTTTTCAAGCACTTTCAAGGTACCTAAACCAAAAAATGATGAGGCTCTTGAAGCCTTTATCGTGACATCTAAACCGTTACTTCATCAGTGACTGTGTCGATGAAACACCAGATTATGTTGAGAGTACGAGTAGATTTGAATGCATAACAGTTAAAATGAAGTATTTTCCAAACTTTCAAGACTTTGTATGAACGTGACGGCTAAAGGAGAGATCACTGAGACTTACTGCGACGCCTTCACGATGTCCCAGCTGCTGCTGTCGTCCATGTGCGAGCGCTTCTTCGGCTGCTGGCTGAGGTTCATCGCCTGATCCCCGCTCTTGGCGAACTGTCCGTGAAAAGGTGTCATGAAGGGGTGCGCCGCTCGCGGCCCGTGACTGTGGGAGTGTCCTCCGTGTCCGTGGTGACAGCTCCCATGACCCTTGCAACAAATACACGAGAAAAACACAGATTGGGATCAAAGTGGTCCAGTGGATGTACTGGTTTAAGTCTGGTGAATGATGAAGCTGCAAAAACATTTGGATTATTTTGTGCACGATGGAGTGACAGACTAGATTTTAGTAGAAACCTCACTTTGACGTCAAAATAAATCAACAGATTACCTGATAATGTCATTAGTTTAGATCTACAGTGAGAGCGGGTCCTCTTCCACGGAGTCCGCCATCTTGAACCGCCATTTTTCTACAGTAGCCCAGAGCAGACAAACTAAACACTGATCTAGATAAAATGTGATTTTTTTGCAGCCAGATTTTGTCCTTGTACACGCTGGGAAGCTAAATTCTACACACTTTTATTTAATAAATACCTCACAACACACCTGTTTTATGTATCAGGTGAGTGTCTTGGGGATGAACTAACATATTCAGGCTCCCACAGACATCCAGATGGCTAAACTTCACAACTTAACCGCCGTGTGGCTGTCAAACACGGCCAGCTAGCAGAGTTCAGAGGTGTGAGAGCGGGTTACAGTGAAGCTGGCTGTCACACACACTCAACATAACGCCGATAACACCTTCACACACACACACACACACACACACACACACACACACACACACACACAGAGAACTACAGCAGCTACATCACGGCGCGCAGGTTCGGCTCTGCTAGGTAACTTAGCTTAGCTTAGCTACGCCCACCGAGGCTAACAAAGTGACTGACAGTTGGCTCGTCAGTGTCGGGTAAAGAGGACCGGTTCTTCCGCTTCAACACCGACGTACCGACAAACAAGGAGCGGGCTGCTTAATGCTAACGACCCGCTAAGATAACAGGACTACAAACTCCGGCAGTCCGCTCTCCGTCAGGTGAAACATGATGGACATAAACGCAGACTTACATCGTCGTCTTCGTTCCAGTCCATTTTTGTTGTTGTTGAAGGAACCGAAACGAAAGTTCCTGCAGCTGGACGGGCCAGAATCAAACGTACCACTTCCGCTACTCTGCGCCTTTCAAAGTAAAAGTCAGTCGCCCCTAGTGATGGGAAGTTCGGTTGTTTTTAGGAGTCGGATCATTTGACTCAGCTCACCAAGAAGAGTCGGCTCTTTTGGCTCCCCAACGACTGTTTTGACTTGTGATTTGTATGTGTACACATATATCATTTAAATTATTCAATACATCCTTTGTACTGAAGTATTCAAAAGTAAAAAATTACATTGTCTAATATCAGTAAATTGCTGTAGCCAATAGTGTTCGTAAGTTTGAGTCTTTTAACTGACTCGGATCACTTACTCTTAGACGGTAATCTTTTTTTGAGTCATTTCGTTCATTTCGTTTGTTCACTAGTGCACAAATGAATGAAAGACCGATCCGTATGAACGAACCGCTGTGCGTACTGCTCGTCACGCAGGCTGAGCTGCCTCTCATGTGACAAATGAACGAGAGACTCAAACTTGAGAACACGTCGTTGAGTCGTGAACTAAATCATTTCTGTTTCCTGTCCTGACTGAGTTATGCAGCTGCCATGTGGCGAGGGAATGTACTGCGTGAAAATGAACGAATCACTCACTGAGACTACTCACTCCCGAGTCATATAAAAGATTTGTTCAAACTGAATGATACGTTCATGAACGACACACTACTGTTATAAAGGAGAAAGAACAGGAAATTGGCTGGTGTAACTGCAGGAAGGCAAACTCATAGATTATTTATTCAGAGGCTCGTTTGAAAAGACGTAGAGATGCATGCATAATGCAGGCATGCAGGCTTTATGCAGAGGACCTTATGCACTCTATTACATGTCATATACTTGCACATCAGCTTGCACTACAGCTCCTTCATTTTAGAAGATATTGTATATATATTTATATTGTTTATATTTTAATACTTGTTTTTTTATCTTCCTATATTTTTTACTTAATGTTTATTCTGCGTCCGTCACACTCTCTGACCTCAGGTTTCTTGTGAGATCATTTAATTTGACACAAATGAATTTAGGAAGATCAGAGTCAGAATTAGAATCAGCTTTACTGGCTAATTATGTGTACACATACAGAGGTAAACATTTTACAAATCCAGTTTTGAATCCAGGATTGTTGGATGTGTATCTAGCAATACAAACATACAACATGTGTCATAAAAGTTACAAACACTTGTAAAAGAAGAGAGTATGCTGTTGTAGCATCAGATTAATGGTTGTACTATTTAATAACAACATGTTATGCAGAACTTCTGCTTTCATTATTCAAACATACAGTTTATGTTTTATTTTGAAGGCTCAAGCTTTAAACAGGAAGTCTTGCTTCTGGCCATTTTTATTTCCTTTTTCTTTTTTTCTTCCTGGAAATAAAACAGTGATTTTCATTGGGTTATTGTTTCACTCCCGCCTACAGGCCTTTCCTCCTGCTGCTGCTGCTGCTGCTGCTGTCTGCATTATTCAACAGTGAAAATAATTCTTTAAAGCTTCAGCGTCCCAGCGGGACTGCAAAGAAAATCAATGTTTGCTTTGGTTGGAAGAAACAAAACAAAGATCAATAAAGAGAAAACTCATACATTTGATGAATCCATCAGAGACGTGTTGGATTTTAAACTGTCCTAAAACAAAGCAGACTTTTTCCATAATACAGCAGAGTGGAAATCAAATGCAGTTTCTGTTGGAAAATCACAACTTTGTAATTCTTTGCCTGCTTCACATCTCACAGCTCGGCCTGCTGTGAAACCATGTAGCCGAGAGCCTCACTTGGACTGTTGTTGGATTTGTTAAGAGGTAATAAATTACTGATGCAGCGGACATTTAATCCAAACCTCTTCACCTGCTTCACACAAGTTATTGGACGCCCGGTAACCTGAATCTGAAACATGAGAATGGATGAAAGTGAAATCTGTTTTTAGCATCAAGAGATGAAATTAAAGTTAAACACAACTATTGTAAGCTTGGCATGGATCGAACTGCCAGCCTCTCATTGCTGTAAACATTTGCATCACTTCAAGACAAAAAAGAGGATGTATGGAAATGAAAAACTCACATTATATAATCCAGAGTGTGACGTCAGGCCGCTGATGCAGCTTAACATGTATGCATGACTCTGTTACAGAGTATTATTAAGATCAGAGCCGCTGTGCTTTGTTGTAGCTCGATAACCTCGACTGTAATGAGCTGCTCGTCTGTTTTCTGATTGATTGTTAATTAATTAAAGCTTGTCACATTGTTGTTTTCTTTCTCTTTGTCAAGACTTGCTCTTGATATCAGATTCAATATATCCATGTTGATTAGAAAGCTGAAGGACATCAGAACTAATCTGCACTTTCCCAAAGAAAACACTACTGATATTGATAACATTGATACCAATATTGGTAAGACTGCTATCAGTAACCATAATAAAAATGGGTGTTATCAGTGCTGTTAAGTCAGTTCTTCAGGGTTTGCAAAGACTTAAACTTTTGTTCTTGAACACAGCCACAATATACGACGTGCATCTGTGGAAAGATGTCTGTACAGTTTGTTCAGACGGCCTCAGGAGGCAAACCCTCGTCCACTGTCTTCTTAAAGTCTGGCCAGTAATTTCTCTGGAAGTTGAGACTTTCTGCACAAGTTTTCTATATTTTTGGGAGGTTGGGGCAGTGAAGTTTGCTTGCCTGAACGTTCAGGTGGGCTGCAGTCCTGCTGCTGCTGCAGCAGTTTGAGTTTGGTTTGAGTTTTCTCATCCCTGCCAAAGATGGAATGACCTCATACTGCACTGGAGGTCGACTGGTGTGTGTGGTCTCTGCTCAGCTCTGCTTGCTCGGGGTTGGCTGAAAACACTGATGGTAGTGGAGGACAGCCAAACCTTGATCTGTCACATTTCTGGCTGCTAACGAACTCAGCAACACACTTTGATTTTCAGGAGGGGAATCCCAAGTTTGAGCAATTTGGTCCACTGCTGCAGAAATGCATATAAACTGATGCACAAAACAACTATGAATATTTCTTACTCAGCTCAGTTTTAGTTAAATGTTAGAACGACACGTGTGTTTCTTTATTTTTGAGTTTTGCATGCTCTGTGTTTATTTACATTTGTGCAAATTGTAAGATCAGGAAGAATCTGACTTCATATGCAAAGTGAGCAGACAGAGCTGCAGCCAAATTCATATCTATACTTGTATTACTCTGTATTATTATCCAAGGAAATCAAACACATTTTAACAAATGAAGGCCAACTAAGCAAAGAGTCACGTTTGGTGGCTAATTACGCTTATACACCAAATAAGTACCTGAAATAATCAGGCGAGGAATTTCACCTCCAGGTGAGCAGCAGTAGATGGCGCCATGGTTAAATCCATGGACCAGGACTGCAGCTCGTATGCTGTGTTCTTTGTAGCCGTGCAGACATGTTTCAAATGTTCATTAGGACAAAGAACAAACATATTTAAAACGTGTGTGTAGACATAAATAACCCGTCACAGTGAACATCGGTGTTGTTTCATGGGGATGATTTTAAAAACCTGCTGTCAGAAACAGTTTCAAACTTTGTCACACTGAAGTTTTCTAAAAGTTTGCTGCACAAACAGGTCGAACACTTTCTGTGTGTTTGCTGCCTTCTCTGCCAACGCAGTGTACTTTTTACAACTCAAAGAGATTATTTATTCTCCAGTGTCTACTCTGGTTAAACAAACACTAAATGAAGATGTGTATAAATATATTACATACTTTACTTTCTTATTCACCACCCATTCGAGTACAGTCAGCCGGATCTGAAGATCTGATTTAAAGGATCAAACTGGCAACCTTTCATTGAAGTAAACCAAAGAAGATGGAGGACTTCTGGTGCATCTACTGGTTTCCTATTTTGGTTAAGTTGAGAGATCACATGCACAAAAACAAAAAAATGAACACGTCACATGCATGTGCAGATCAGAGGATCAGAGCTTGCTGCAGCTTGATAACCTCGACTGTAACGAGCTGTTCGTCTGTACGACACGCTGTTTTCTGATTGATTGTTAATTAATTAAAGCTTGTCACATATTCCTCGGCTGTTTGTTGTTTTCTTTCTCTCTGCAAAGACTCACTCTTGATATAAGATGTACTTAATTACGGCGCACGCTGACGGCGAGAAATAAATAGTTCATCTGTCAAGTGCTGTTTTTTTGTTTCACTTTAATGGGATAAAAGTCAGACTCTGACACTTACAAAACATTCTCCTGTTGATCTGTGACACTCTGATCTATTCAAAGATCCCAAAAATGTTCATCTAAAATACATGAAATACACGCAGCGAGAGCATGAATGCATGTGCCAAGCAGAAGTAATTGAGCTGTCAGGAGGAAGTCATAACAGTGAAGAGGACTAAAGGTCAAGATTACTATCGTTTGCACGAGACGTGAGAGAGTAGACGCTAAATGAAAAGGAACTACAGTGTTTTTATGAAAGGAAAAGGAGGACTGCACATTGCCATCAACACATATTCAGTTTACACCTTTGGTGGGAGGCCGTATACTCTCCAACGAGCAGACGCTGGGGTCATGAAAAACTGAGCGATTGAGGAAGCAAGGGCCGTCCAATGAAAACATGTAGAGGATGTGTGTTTCGCAGCTGATAGAGCGGCACAGCAGAGCTGTACGAGCAGGACTTTGCTCCCTTTTAAAGCCTTCGTGGAATTCAATAATACCGCTGTTGTGTGAAAACTTCATGACTCTAATTTTGGGGGTATTTGTACAGTTTTTTTGGGGGGCAGGTTGTGAACGACATGTTGGCCTTTTCAAACCCTTTCAGAACATTAATGAACGGATTTTTCATTAAGTTAAGGACAAAAGCTTTTCTTAATTCCTCAACAGCTGACATTTTAGAAATGCATATTATGATTTCTTAGAGAGGGGAGCGTGAGACGATCATTTATCTTCACGTTGAAGCTTCCTGCATCACATATATGAATATGTAAAAATCTTGAAGCTGCATTTATGGGTACAGTGGTGCACTAAGGCTGTTTGAGGGGCAGGGGTGGAAATAAAAAGGGCACCAGCTATGTGAAGAAGGAGAAGCCGGTGGATTTTCAAAATAAAACACCCTGTGAACAACTGCCGGTCGTAAAAACAGACAAAACAGAAACAAATGAAGTACGTAGCATATTTACACATGTAGAAGCATATTTAGAAGCACATAAACGAAAGAAAATGACAAGTTAACAAAGTCTGGAGGGATAAACGCTTCTGAAACGCTCCCGGTAGGGTTTGAAGTCGCGTGCAGGATGGACCAAAACAGCGTCGCAGCCGTGACGTGACAGAGACGTGCCGGGATTCGAGGACATCATCACGTTTTCTCCACTGGAAGGGCGTCCACGAGGGCGTTTTTGCTTTAGTTTTTCGAACATGGGGCACTGGGACTGACAATCTTTTACTTCAGCTCAAGAAAAATGGGAGCAAAGACAAAAGTGTAAATCAAATCTGTCAACCAAAAATAAAACGCACAAACCTGTATACAAATTATACAAGCAAACAGATTAATGAGGTGGTGAGACTTGAACCTGTGCCTTAGAACAAAAACAATGAGCTGAAAGAGGCTAAAACAGGCACGTATTATCTTACATGGTGATTTGATTCATTGTTAATATATAGCATAGTTTAAAAAGACAAACCTCGATGTTTCCCTTCATTAAAAACAAAAACTGAAGAGGGTTTGTCATATTTCATCCTGAACTCGACGCCGGTTTGTTTTTCTCGTAATGAGAATGAATAAATCATCAATATGCTGAGCAACCTGCTGCGTTCACACCGCTCAGACTCTCCAGAGATACTCGCAGATATGAAAGTGAGAAGACCCCAGCTGATGGAAGTTAATTATGGTAATAAAGTGCGATGGCCGTCGGGAACGAGCGTTGCAGCAGCAGCTCTGCCTGTTGTGGCTGTTGAACTCATAAAAATAAGGAGGGAGACGCGTCTTAATGTGTTATTTTGATGAATATGAGACGGTGGAAGAACTCTCGCTCTAAGCTTTTGGTTTGGATACGATGTGACATATTTGAAGCACGCACAGTGAAGATTTACAGAAAATGTCACAAGGTTAATACAAAGGTTAATTTCTAGAGCACCTCTCCTGGATTCATGTTTCTCTGCTTCACACTGTGCACGTCACCCGTGTCACCGTAGATCAACAACTAAATTACACAGACGGACTAACAAGCATTTAATTTGCGACCTTGTATTCAAACAAGTTCATTCAGATTAGAGAGACTCTGTAAAAGAAATATTTTTAATCTTTTATTATTAACTCGTTTATTCTGTGAGTTATATTTTATTGGGAGTATTTGCAGTCTGGATTATGTCCACTGGAAACAGTTCTTCCAGTGAAAACAGCCACATTTTTGTCCTGCATGCAAGTCATGAGGACGTGGCTGAGGTGGAAAAAATGCAGGATTGTGATATCATAGGCCGGGGTTCACATCCTGAGTCCAGCTGGTGGTCGAGGCCACGAAAGCACTTTGGTTTAAAGTTAGGGTAAGATCAAGAAAACACATTCTGCAAACTGTACAGGCATGTCCAAAGTCCGGCCCGGGGTCAGATTTCATGCAGCCCGCAGCTTTGTTTTAATAATATATTATTCATGGCATGCCAGGATTGACAAACATTGATGATAATATGAGTCTGGGAGGACATCAAGCAACTTCCAGGTGTCACTGAACTTGTAGGACCTGAGCCACACGAGCTCCCCTTAAACCTCTCGAACCATCAAAATGCATATTATCATAAATAAGCTGTTTCCTTTCAGCATGTTTAAACAGTAAAGGAGACTCTAAGCCCTTGCAGCAATAATGACATACAGTTTTGGGTTCACCCGGCATCATTGTGGTGACACGAGAATAGTAGTTCCACCTAGCAGTGTGTGTTTGTGGTAGGATCTTCGTGTTTTTATTTATATGCAGTACATGACCTCTTTGTCCTTCCTGTTCCCGTCATTCACCTAAATCTGTCCACTCCAGCCTGTGTTCATGACTCAGATATAACAAAATGAGATGTAGAAACTGTGGAAAACTCTTACCATCGCCTCGGGTTAGTAACATCATTATACACATGTCAAAGTGTCCAAGACAGCAGGGCAGTGTCAATCTGGAACCTGATGTCAGAGGGGCATTATCACTGGGACGCAGTCAGCAACGAAACGTGTGACACAGGCGGTAAATTAAACTTATCAGATCCTGTTGGCCTCAGGTTCGAACCCCGGCTGGTGTTCTGTGTGGAGTTTGCATGTTCTCCGCAGGTGTGTGGTTTTCTCTGCATACTTTGACTTCCCGCCACAGTCCAAAGACGTTCAGGTTGATGACTCTAAGTTGGTAGGCGTGAATGTGAGCATGAATGGTTGTTTGTCTGCCCTGTAATGAAGGGGCGACTTGTCCAGGGCGTACCCCACCTCTCGCCCAGTGCTCCGTCCCCTGCGACCCTGCTCAGGATAACTGTTTATGGAAAATGGATGGAAGCACGGCAAACACACCTTCCTTATCAAGTGCAGTTATTTGTTCTTCATTTACAGACGATATACCGTCAACATCAACACATGCAGCCGATACAAAAATGCTTCTATGCCCAGGAAGGTTGGGCTCCTCTGTACAAACTACACCATGATACGAGCTTGAAGATTCGGCGAGGATTTCTCACAGACATCGACCTCTGATGAGCGTTTTAAGGAGGAATTTTCCTTTAATTGTCAGCAACAGAGAAGAAGTTGTACTAAGGAAGTCTGATAATCTTTTCAGGTATCAAACACACACACTAAATATCTTACACAACCATTACGAGTCTTCCTCCTCTGGTGCAAAAATCAACAGAAGCAGTCGGTACTGTAGTCTGTTCCTCTCACCCCACTCCCTCCCTTCGCTGCCACTCCCCCCGTTGAGAGTTCAATGGCTGGGTCACGGTCTGCATTTGAACCCGAGGACCTGCGCTAGTCACAGTCAAAGGTCGACGCCGAACACCGCCGACTATAGGAGCGAAGGTCACAGACTAAAGCACTGCTTGACCTCTTTAGCGCTCTGCGTGGTATCGCTGATAGAAGGCTGGCGGGAGTAACGTTTGAAACGAGCCTGTTTTAAAACACAGTTGCAGACACATGCATGAAGTAAATCAGTGTGAATATGGGCAGTTATGTGTGTGTCTGCAATGAAAGATTTACAAGGCTAGAGTCGATAAATGAAGCCGGAAAATCAAGACACTTAGGATGACACCGGGTGAAAGATATTCAGGGTGTCGGTCAGAGTTCAGGGTAGTCGAGAGCTTTATTTTGCCGTTTTGCTCTCAGGGTTCAGGGACAGAGTCAAACAGCAACATTACACGACGTGCATGATGGGATACTTTAGGTCACGGAGCGACATTCAATAGAGGTTTCATGCCGCATTAAAACAAAGAACGTCGCAGTTAAATCAGGTTCGTTCAAGCAAATATGCAAAGGTTAATATGTTCCAACAAATTAAAGAAAAGTGCACGATGATATCCAGTTTAATGGGCTGTTGTGTCGCTTCCATCTCGTCAACGCTTCATATTATGGCGCTGTAGGTGCCCCTTCTGTATCAGATGAGGTGACCTGTAGTCAGCTGAGGTAAAATCCAAATTTGGGGTGGATGGATGGCTTTCACCGAGGAGACTGCTGGTCATGCGTGTGAAGCTTGGGTTAAGTGGGAAGGAATAAGGGAAGGAGCAGCTTGACAGATGATTGGAGGTATCTTTTCATGCAACTGTTTAGACCTTTATTTTGAAAATCTAACCGGACGTTACATATTTATGACTTGACAGTGGATTCTCGAGCATCCAGAAGAGACAGGTCGAGTTTGTAGTGAGAAGACATCACAGCTGAGGTGAACCTTTGGACACAACAGTTTCTGGTGCTCCTGGACTTGCTGGACGTCCACCCAGACTCATATTGTTCCTGAACATTTTAAGGACTTCTTGTCCACGTTGGACCGAGCAGCCTCCATCTGCTGATGAAGATCATGCGATACCATCAGAACAGCTGCTAAACGGACCCGGCGGTGAGATTTGTTTCTCAACCAATAACTGTATGTTGCTGCTATGTTTGCATTCTGCAAGATATTTGGTGACGGTCGTGCCATCTGTGAGAAGTCTGGAGGGGGAAAAGGCAAAAACAAAAACATCATAAATTTGTGAATTTTATCTTGAATTTGAAGGTTATGTTTAAACCCTTTTAGTCAGCGGGGTCTCGCAAACATCTGAAATTTAGCTGGAAGTTTGGCAGGCAGTTCGGCCTCCTGCCAACAGCTGAGTAATTTGATATTGGACCTGTGATTTCTGCCGTGATTATGAAAGTAACACGATAAAGACTTGATTGCAAGAAGACGTTGAGATCGATCAGCGGTTTGGTGCGGCATCTGCAGTACTGTGGACGTCGAGAAGCTCTCGATTTTTCCAGTCCATCTACGTTCCAACCCTCACCTCTGGTCATGAGCTTTGGGTAGTGACCCAAAGAATGAGATCACGGATACAAGCGGACGAAATGAGCTTCCTCTGCCGGGTGGCGGGCTCAGCTCGGACATCTGGGGGGATTCAGAGTAGAGCTGCTGCTCCTTCGCATTGAAAGGAGCCAGCTGAGGTGGTTCAGGCCTCCTGGGCACCTCCCTTTGGAGGTGTAACCACTGGAGGGACTATATAGCCCATCTATCCTGGGAATGCCTCGGGATGCCCCAGGAGGAGCTGGAATGTGTTGCTGGGGAGAAGGACGTCTGGAGCGCCACGCTAAACCTGCTACCGCCGCGACCCGACCACGGATAAGCGGAAGAAAATGGATGGATGCAAGAAGACGTCTGAAGATTTGAGAAATCGAATCTAAAATCTAAAATTAAAGTGAGATTACTGTAGCAGGAAGCTGAATTTGCTGGTATTTATTCTCTTACTTTGAGTTGTGTTTGTGAGACACATTCTACATTACTGTAAATCAAAATATCGCAGCTCTCAGTAGAGTTAATCTTGTATTTTCTGAATTTTCAGGACTGCAGTTCTCCTCGTGTCAGAGCTTTAAAAAAATCTGCCTCCCGTTATGAACGTTTCACCTCTGTGATTACATTTTCGATTTAACAGTGACGGCTTTAACCTGGATTCACCTCATCGTGGGCTTCATTAAAAAGAGAAAACAGTGTGTGCGCTGTACAGTGTGTGTGTGTTTTGGCTGAATTCGCGTGACAGAGTCTTTCTTGTGTGGCTGTGAAAGTGGGCTACCGAAGGGGAGGTTTTTCTGGTTTCAGCTCGGCCTCTCTGTAGCAGTGCCAAGGCCTGGACGGAGGGGGCAGCGGAGGGAGGTGGTGGTGGTGAGGAGGAGGAGGAGGAGGAGGAAGGGGATGCTGGGGAGGGAGGAGGAGGGGTCGGGTCGAGTTGGCGAGTGACGGACATCAAAAACAACAAAGGGCAGCGGGGGCGATAATCCCACCTAATGCCCACTGTCTGCAGTGGCTCTCTGGTGAGTGGCAGATTGAGTGCACTCATGCAAAAGGTTACTTGGGTGATCAAGTGCTCTTCTCAGGGGGTTGGTGGTGGTGGGGGCAGTACAGGCTGCCTGTCTTCAGCGGCGGGGTCGCTGTGGGCCCTCGTTTCACTCAGAAGAAGCAGCGGTGGCGGCGTTTTTCTGCCGCTGATTCAGCAGAGCTCGTGTCGCCGGCGGTCATGCATTATGTAACAGGCCCTGTGCAGTCTGGACAGTAAACCGACAGACTGGGACGCTCTCAGACACGACACCGGGGTCAGTCAGGGAGGAGGCTGTAGTCCAGTTTACAGAGTTATTGATCCTTTAGCTCGTCGTCTCCGTTTACCTCCAGCCATCCTGCTGGAGGGAAAAAAAATGAGCCTTTAATGCTGTAATATTTTGTCTGGGGTCTTGGAGACACCCAGACCTTCTTTACCAGCTCAATACACGTACTTCACGTTGTTTTATCAGCTTCTAATGTCATGAGAGTTACTCACAAACATGATAACATGTTTCAAAAATCATCAAAGTATCATTCTGAGATCTAACCGACCCGAAGGATCTACCTGCACGACGACATTCTGCACAATTCTTCGCCTGTGATTGAATTCTTTGCAAACAAACTGAATATATATTTAAAGATACGAAGCTCATATCACATAAAACAAGTTTCAGAGACATTTCAGGCTGACTGTGGAGGTGGTTGACTGGTCTGATCGAACCAACCAACCACTAAAAGTCAGTCCCAGATTTACTCTTGTCCGGCGGCTTCTTGCTCGCTCACGCTGTCCTTTTTTCTTCTTAGCTTCCTCCGTCAACGTCCTCTTCACTCTCTTCTCCTCTGCCATTATGTCCATAGAGGCTGTCCACTTGCCCAGCTCCGGTTCTGGCACGACACCAGCTCCCCATCAGCATTCTCCTGTAAACCTCCTCTTCTTCTTCTTCCCGGTGGTCCAGAACGCCTGTGGTACAAACACTAACACTCCTCCGGTGCTCTGAGTTCACAGTCCGGGCAGCCTGGCTAACAAACTGAGCTAACATTAGCTAACAGCAGCTACAGTTGTCAGCAGTTGACTTCACTGTCCATCAGTAAAACTCTGTAAATCACAGAGAGTTGAGGCGGAGCAGCCGGAGGACATCAGAGGGAAAACCAGAAAACATTTTTGATCCAGTTTCACCAAAATCAGTGAAATAGTCGGTGGCGTGTGACTTCAAACCACTTCACCGCATCACGCTGTTGTCATATTGCTGGTTCATCTGCACAACTTGCTTTGATTTAAACAAAAAAACATCTTTATATGTAAATCTGCGGCGGCATACGAGGTGAGCTAAACTGGAGGGTTTTAAACACCTTCTGTGAGATAAAGGAATTTATTTTAGCTGAGGGATCTGAGTGAAGGGTTGGCAACTGTCTTCACTGGACGGCGTCCAAGTTGTGTTTAATCTGCTCGTGTGAACTCCGTCGCGGCGGCCATCTGCTCGCGTCCACAAAAGCAGAGCAGCGATGCAATTTCTCACATCAGTACCAGTTATTTCATGAAACACAAGTGGATGTTTTCTGTCTTTGTGGGATTCCCTCGCCCACACAGACATGACAGGAAACGAAGGAGAGATGGAGCAACACTTTTGATTTTAACATAAAAACCGAGACTGTGACTTTATTCTGTCAGTTACGGCTCTCTTCACATGATAAATGTCAGCTGAAACTTTAAAGTCTGCACTTCTGATATTTACTTTTACAACTTGTCACGAGCGTTTCTTTGTTTCATGTGAAAATTACTAGATCAGTTTTCACATATTCCATCACACAATCAGAAGCCAATGGTATAATGATGCACGATCAAAGTGTGTTCTTCAGACTGTTAATTAAGTTCAGCTATATTTATGCTCCCCGCAATATTATTTTTACTTGTAACTTAATAGAAACAAGAAGAAGCAAAAATCATTAGGCTTCGTTCACGTTGCTTTCCTCCCTCGGCTAAACCGTGCTAATGAGAATATCTTCCCATTAGCACGACGACGTTTTTACGTTAGCGAGATGAAATGCTAAAAATACGCAGCTCGTCTTGTTTCCTTTCTGACAAGTAAAAGTAAATTATCATGTTTTAATAAAGTTTCTCTCGATGTACTCAAGACCAGTTCATAGGAAGACCAATAACAAACAATACAATCAACTCACAGTGTAAAACATGGACGTAGTCTCCGTGACGTCACGTCAAGAGCCGTTCTGAAGCCGTGGTGGCTCTGGCTAACGCTAACGTCTTGCCAATGCCGACTCCTGGCAAAGATGTGGAGCTGAATGACGCCTGGTTGCTCATACAAGCCATCTATGACGACACCCACCTGTCAATCAAAGCGTCCACGCTCTTAATCCTGCATAACTTTAAGCCTTAATATAATCTGAACAGGTGAGTTGTATATAAATTCACCCTCAGTACAGTTGTCATGAACGGGGAAATTAGCTACAGAGACCAAAACTGTTTTTTGTACCAGGCTGTAAACATGTTTATTTCTGCTGTGAAGTTGGACATTTGAACATGGGGACTTATGGAGACTGACTCACTTCTGGAGCCAGCCTCAAGTGGACGCAAGAGGAACTGCAGTTTTTGGCTTCACTTCACGGACATGAAGGCTGAACAAATGTTTAAAATGGTCCTGTGAATCTGACATCTGAATTAAACATTTTTGGGGCCTTTCCAGACACTTGTGGAACAAACTAAGCTCATGACCAAGTTTTTCTTTTCAGTGTTTTTCCTGCAGTTTGGACTCCTGCTGCAGTCGCTGTCTGCACACCAGCACTTTTTTATTTCCTCAAGAGGAGGATCGAGTGACCTCGTGTGATGAGGTGAGGCTGTGCGGAGTCAGGGGAGCTGTAGATTCTCACTCCGGCCACGACTCTGTGACTTTGGGTCGTAACTCCAGAACACAGAACAGCGAGAACATTGCCGCTGTGTCCTTGATCGGTAGCTCATCTCCCACCCACCCCGGCAAGGCACACCGACCGGCACGCCGTGGCGCTTTATGGCGGATCGAAGCTGCTCAAGTTTAATGTGTTTGTGGCTGTCGCAGCTCTGATAAAGGGTGCAATACATAACACAGGAGTAATAGAGGGGGACAAGCCAATCAATAGCCAGAGAGGCCGTTTGACCCGCGCTTTAAAATGACAAATCTCCAGCCTTGCATCCCTGAGAGCGTCTCGGCCCGGAGGGACGCTGTGCAAAATTAAGCAGAGTCTGTCATAGGAAGAGGTCTGCCTTCACCGGCTCTGTGTGTGTGTGTGTGTGTGTGAAATCTCCATTTCAGGTTCAATCTCAAAAAGTCCAAACTGGCAGTAAGAGTCTTGTAAGTAAAGACCGGGGCTTCACCTGTGAAAAGAGGCTTTTGTAGAAGCGGCCTCCTGTTTCCCGGCAGATAAAGCACATCTGCTTTACCGGCAGATAACACCGTGCATACACTCAACACATCTCCTCTCGCTCTCACCTTTTCTTTACCTTTCCCGCCTCCCCGCCTCTCCCCCGCTCCATTCAAATCTATTTCTGTAATTCCCTCCCGCTGAAGCGCTCCCCTCGTTTCCTTTCCTCCCCTTGTTTCCTCCTGCCAGCTGCTCCTCCTCGCCGCCGTCGTCTGCTGTCTCATAATGTGTGTGTTGTCTCTTCTTGAAGTGTCCTGTCCTGGAGATTACTCTGCCCTCTGTCACGGTGCAGCCTTTGGGATTAGACTGCTGACCCCTCGAGGGCACCCAGATAAAAAAAAATCCCTCCGAGGGAGCTACCTGCTGTTGTTCGACCCGCTGAATGAAACATGATTACTTCAAGGCAGCTAATGATGAAACTTGCATCCATCAAACTTAAAATAGCACACAGCTCGTTTACAGAACAATTAAAACTTTATTTATTTTGGCACCAGTTTTCCGAATGATACATGATAATGAGATAACAACAAGATAAACTGGAAACAACAAACACATCATCTAATGTTTATCATCTATATGCTACAACAGCAGACATAGCAGCCAGCTAATATTACTGACTAGTCTAGTCTAGCTAACAGCAGCTACAGCTGTCAGCAGTTTACTTCACTGTCCATCATAAACTCTGTAAATCACAGAGAGTTGAGGCGGCGGAGCAGCCGGAGGACATCAGAGGGAAAACCAGAAAACATTTTCTCCATAAAATATGATCCAGTTTCACCAGAATCAGTGAAATAGTTGGTGGTGTGTGACTTAGTGCCGTAAAGCGTTACGTACTTCTCCCGACCCGGAGCCCAAAGTTACATAGTGTGAGAACAGACGTACGAATGACAGAGACACCGTTCACCTGATCACAGGTCAGTGTGGATCAACAGGAGGTAACATGTGTGAATATCTCCAGAAGTTATCATTGCAGCATGTGTATTAGTAGTAGTAATCAGGTAAAAGATACCGACCTCTGGTCTTCTAATTTAAGAGAGCAAGCAGAACACGGCGGCTGTAATAAATCCTCACGAGCTGCACGACTTTTACTATCAGGTGCCTTTTCCAAGAAACCTCCTGTCATGGTCTTCCTCCTGATGTTGAGCAGAAGCCTCCTTTTCTGCACAATCTTGTCTTTTTTCTCTGCCGTGCTTCCTCCTGCTTTGTGTTCAGTGCAGATTAAAGAAATCAATAAGCTTTTACTTGGATTCACTTCATGGTTTCGTCTGTTTAAGAGCAGATTCTCAGTATTTCAGTAAAAGCCCTTCAGGGTTTTAATCTTTGGAAACGTCCCCTTCTTGGAAAAATCATCTAATATTTCAGCTCACATGTTTTAGGAAAGGGAAGAAGAAGATAAATAAATTCTTTGTGAGATGAATATTCAGTTTTTCTGCTTGCTAACATCTCAGGATCAGTTTTCTTTTGCACCCATGAAATCTTTTCATGTTAAATCAAGCTGCAATCTTCCTGCCTTTAACATGAAGCCAACACTGGAAAAAAACAAACTGAGACTACGTTCAGGTGTTAAATCAACAACTTTAATTAAATAAATATAATTTTCTTTTGTTTGAGTCCAGAATTCGTGTCAAATTTGGTATAAATGAACATTTAAAAGGTTATTTTAGTATTTTTTAAATAAAAATAATGAATATCTGTCGAGTTTCAGATCGACAGACTTGTTTTCTAAACTCAGAAGACGAGGCGACACCAATTTCATCTCCAGCATTTATAATTTGATTTCACGAGTGTTTGGAATATAGGTCGACCGTCGTTTCTGCTAATGACGTAACGTTGTGAAAATATTCTCTGCTTGTGAGTGAAGCTCATTCTGGGTTAGCGATGAAGTCTGGAGTCATCTTAGGCCGTTTATTCACAGCACAGAATAATTTATGTTGCTCAAATATTGCCAGAATAATTTCACAGAGCGACATATTTCCCCCTTTTTAAAATCTCAGCGTGTTTCGATGTGTGAAATAAAGAAACCTTTTCTCTTTGCTTAGTCTGAGGAGAAAAGTACAGCAGGGGACACGTCAGATAAAATAAAAGCAGCATCAGAGCATAACATTGATTTGACAAACAAGACAGAGCCGCAGCCATTGATTAGAAAATCCACTATTAATGACTTTGCTCGGCACAGTACACAGTGTTATTGCTGCAGAATCACAAGAGGAATCAAATCAGACAAAAGCAAACGCAGTTTGGTCTGAGTGACTTTCAGCATCAATAAATGTTTGAAAAATATATAAAAAATAAATAATAAATATATATATATAAAAAGTATCAGCACAATAGTTTGCTCTAATGACTGAAACAAGTCGACGTGACGTACTATTTAAAAATCACAAACGGTCAGCAGACGTTTTGAGAGGATCGAAAGTGTCTCCTGTGTGATCCACTTGAGGCTGGCTCCAGAAGTGAGTCAGTCTCCATAGGTGCCCATGTTAAAATGTCCAACTTTGCTCAGTTTGTGTTAAATGTCGACCAGTGGCAGTGTAAAGAACGGACTCGAATATCCGTGACGTCACCCACAGGTTTCTGAAGAGTCGCTGTGAAGCTCAGCGTGGTGATTCTTCTTCCGCCGCCGTGTTGGTCGTCCTGAACCGGTAAAGACGTAGATCATCAGCAGACCAAAGAGGCCGAGAGACCAAAACTGTTTTTTTGTACCAGGCTGTGTAATGGTATAATGATGCACGATCAAAGTGTGTTCTTCAGACTGTTAATTAAGTTCAGCTATATTTATGCTCCCCGCATTATTATTTTTACTTGTAACTTAATAGAAACAAGAAGAAGCAAAAATCATTAGACTTCGTTCACGTTGCTTTCCTCCCTCGGCTAAACCGTGCTAATGAGAATATCTTCCCATTAGCACGACGACGTTTTTACGTTAGCGAGATGAAATGCTAAAAATACGCAGCTCGTCCTGTTTCCTTTCCGACAAGTAAAAGTAAATTATCATGTTTTTAATAAAGTTTCTCTCGATGTACTCAAGACCAGGTTATAGGAAGACCAATAACAAACAATACAATCATTTCACAGTGTAAAACATGGACGCAGTCTCCGTGACGTCACGTCAAGAGCCGCTCTGAAGCCGTGGTGGCTCTGGCTAACACTGCCGCTTGACCCGCACACACACACACACCTGATCTTTAATGTTAAAGTTATATTTGAGTTTGATGTTTGATGTTTTGCTGACACATTGAGTAAAGCCACAAATTGCGAGTATTCATCAAGAAAAGTGCCGATGATACTTTAATCCAAGCGCTGTAAACCATCTTAACTCTATTTATATATTTAAAACTCCATTTACTAATGCAGAGCTCCAGCACACAAAGCCAAAGACTCTTCGTCACCACAGAAGCCACAAATTCAGTGTTACAGCCACTGTGTTAAGGACACGGCAGCGGGCACACTCTACCTCTCTTTTGTCTCGCCCATTGACATGTAAATGTCCTCCTGCTATAAGGCATCAGCAGAGAGCAGCGAGAGAAAAAAACCCCACTGAATTGAAATGTCAATAGTAATTTTTGGCATGCGAGGGACATCTGAGAGTCAAGGGCTGCCTCCCGGGAGAAATGTAAAAAGGAAGAGAGCGAGGGAAGTACTGAGAATGTGGAGGGAGGACGGTGAGAGAGAGAGAGATGTAATAGAGGTGGCAGATAAAGTGGAAGACAGTGTGATGGAGGAGAGGAAGAAGGGGGAGTAATAGCAGTCAGAAGGTGAGCTGTCAGAGGAGAAGCGGGGCAGGGACGTCCACGAGGGAGGAAGAGGGGTGGGGGAGCGACGGGGGTGTAGGATGGAGGAAGGACGGCCGAGCTCCGGTCCTCCTCTGGGACTCACTCCCCATCCTCCTCCTCCTCCACTGATGGACAGGCTGAAATACCACAGGAGCCACCTCCCGTAATGACTTGATGAATGAGCTTCTCCAGCCTGCACCCACCTTCATCCACCCCTCCTCCAATTCACACTTCACCCTCTCTCCATCCCCCCATCACAACATCGCACACCAGGAAACCTGCAGTATCTGCATTTACACTGGAACATGTTTACATACAGAGCTCAGTTTGAAGCGTCGCACCTGTAATTCAGTGCAGCGATGTTATTCACAAACACATTAGTTCCTCAAGGAACCATCACCAAGTGAAGAACCTGTTTATTCAGGAGACTTTA
This sequence comes from Miichthys miiuy, assembly GCA_036365135.1. Lineage (NCBI taxonomy): Eukaryota > Metazoa > Chordata > Actinopteri > Sciaenidae > Miichthys > Miichthys miiuy. Next base: position 29,269,171 of record CM071603.1, read on the forward strand.
TGTGGTTCTACAGGTTTTTTCTGTTATTAGGTGGTGGGTAATATTATAAAATTAGGGTTGCAATTAAAGGCTAAATATTTTGGTCTATAAAACATCAGAAAACTGAAAGATTCCCATCACAAGCTACCAAAAAACACAGAGTTGGCCGTAGCGTTTGTTACCACGAGGAAGACTGAACGATCTAGTGGAACCTGGGAAGCTGAGCCGGTCTTTTGTACTGCATGGGTTGATTGGATGACGAGGAGGTGGTGAAGTGATCAGGCAGGTGAGAGGGAAAACTGGAGGCCACGCCCAGCAACACATCGCGCATGATCTCCTGATTTCCTTTTTACAGACGTCTCTTTCATAATGGTGGTCTGGTATTCGCTGTACGTTATCTGGCATTCTTAATAGATCTTCGCTTCGGCTTCAGTTTCATACGAGTCTACCTTGGCCTTGGTTGGAGTTGTGAGCGTTTACAGGTGGAAAGCCAGCGAGGGCTCGTGTCCTTGTTGTGATTTCTCTTGGTTTGTCGGGGCATCTGGCGTATCTCAGATTCCCTCCTAGTAAAGCATCTGGATACACCTTGTGACGATGTTTGTTCTCCACAGGTAAGACGTTCTCACTCTCAAGTCCACCAAAAAATTGGCTCATTGGCTCTGAGTTTCAGACTAAGACGCAGGAGGTAGCATCATTTTTTGGACACGCAGGGCGCCGCAATCAAGTTAGCAACAATAAATGTACAACGTCTGGACAAAAACGACTTGGTTTGGGTTTGAATACGTAGGTACGGTAATGTAATGTAACCTGAGTAAGGTTACGTACCTTAAGAAGAAGTCAACGTTCACCTTTGATTTCACACAGGACAGAAACAGTCCCATGTTTCTTTGACTCATCCACCCAAACCACCTCCATATATGGACTTTACCGCTCTTTCTACTACATCACCTGACATCAACGGCACACCAAACATCACGCCAGACAGGAATGACGTTACAGGCGTACCTACCTACAGCGTTCTTCTTTGAAGCGTAGCACCAGCGACCAAGTATTTGATGATGTGGGAGTGAGAACGTGAGATAAGACTGGAGACTGCAGGGACGAGGATCACAGCGTAGAAACAGAACGTACCATAAAAGAAAAAACATAAAGATGAATAATTTGCCTTCAGATCCATCTCACCTGGGGCGCAGTGCGACTTATGTAGGGCAAGACTGGGATTAAAGATATTGATTGCTGGTTGAAGATGAGTGCAGGGAGGGTGGGGGTTGGTCAGCTGTTGTCCCTGCACCTTAAACACGATGAGAGGGGTGATGGTGCTTCTGGCCTCCTGACGAGTGGCTTCAATTGGTTCCATATAGTGTCTTTACCATAGAAATAACCCGAAATGAGTTGCGTCCACGCATGCAGGAGCGTGTGTTTGCATGTTTTCCGAGCATGCACGCACGTCTCTGGGTATATCTCCCCTCACAAGAGGGTTTTTGAGACATGCATCTTCATTTTCGAAAAGCCCTGTAAGGTATTACCACCTGACTGGTCCCCGAGGCGCCCGTGGCTCCTGCCTCGCTGTGATTATCTTAAGGAGATGCATCGCATATGTAAATGTCCTGTTTTGGAGAGAGAGCTGGCTGCTGCTCAAGTGAAAGAAAAAAAGGCCCCTCAGCATTGATCTGCCCTTCTGCATTTAGTCTGGGTTAAGTGTTCAGCTTCCATTAGGACCAAATTCATGCAGGGGTTTGTATAATTATGCCAAAGTCAATCCCCATTACTCCTTAGCACTATCGAGCAGCTGCTTTCTTTAATAAAAACACATGTCAAATTCAGGGAGAAGAGCTGCCGTGTATATATGTGTGTGTCTGTGTTTGCCAGCGTGCGTGCATATTCTTGTGTTTGCACATAATTTGAATCAATACACACAGGAAGGAGGCATTAAAGCGGCTAACCAGTTGCAGGCGGCAGAAGCTGCAGAAACAGACCTCGTGCACCAAATGTTCTGTCAACTCCACAATCCTTTCAATCAGTGCAACAAACAACTCTTTCAACGTTTGTCTCTTTCTCCCCTAGGACACGATTCCTCTCTTTTCTGTCTGCTTACTGGAGACCATCAATCTGTAGCTTCTCCCTGTTGCCCTTCTTTCATCATTCCAGTTTTTTTTTTTTCTTCCAATGAGAGCTTTCAAGCCTGACCTTTGTGCGCTCGGAATGGACCGCTGCGGGTAACAAAGACCGTCGACCAATCACGGATCTGTCTGAGTGGCCTTGGGTATGTGAGCCTCATTCTTAATGACAGAAGAAAGCCTGAAATGGATTTTAGGGTGGCTGGTGGTAACTCCTCACATGTACTCACATGAAAGCACATGCTCAAATAGCCCACGTAATGACCCTTATTTTGTAAGTAACCGAGCACGTCATCTTCATCTTCTAGTGGATGGAAATCTGATGTTTGCTCTTTGTTGCTGCCATCAATAACCAGAACCAGAAATATACATCATTACAGTGATATCTATGATTTTATTTTGGCGGGTTTCCACCTGATTTCCTCTGTAAAGCTAAAAATGTCTCCACCGACAAAGCGCCCCCGGGTCTTCTGTCAGATTGTGTTGTGAGGGAGATCCTGACCGACCGTGCAGAGTGGAAAGAGACGAAGACATTGTGAGTTCATCATCGCATCATCACCATCAGTAAACAGAAGGACTCACCCGGCTCTCACTGCCCAGACAGAGGCTGTTTTCTGGGGGAGTGTTCGCTGAAGAGTCGGCAGGGAGGACTGACCGGGACAGTTCTCAATTTTCTGAGTTTCCAATATAAATTGGCAAAGACACTACCTACTAACACATCACTGTAGTTTGTTATAACAATGTGGGTTGCTCAATACCATCACTGTATCACTGTAGATAAACAGAGGGACTTACCCGGCTCTCACTGCCCAGACGGAAGCTGTTTTCTGGGGGGACAGTTCACCGAAGAGTCGGCAGGGAGGACTGACTGGGTTGCCCCGACTTTTCAACATAAATTCAAAGATATTCACTTATATAAGTCGCCAAAGAGATTACTTACTACCACATTACTGTTAGTTCATCATCATCATCATCATGAAACAGAGGGAGTTAACCGGTTCTCACTGCCCAGACGGAAGCTGTTTTCTGGGGGGACAGTTCACCGAAGAGTCGGCAGGGAGGACTGACTGGGTTGCCCCGACTTTTCAACATAAATTCAAAGATATTCACTTATATAAGTCGCCAAAGAGATTACTTGCTACCACATTACTGTTAGTTCATCATCATCACCAACAGGAATCAGAGAGAGTTAACCGGCTCTCACTGCCCAGACGGAGGCTGTTTTCTGGGGGGGATGTTCGCCGAAGAGTCGGCAGGGAGGATTTGGAAGACATGTAGCTCTACTATTGTTTGTTCTTATAAAGAAAACTGTTATTTATGGCAGCGTTAGTACTATTTATTTTCATGCTGTGATTTTTTTTAAAGTGTTTAATCAAGCTTCAAATGCCAAAACTCACCTACCCCCGCTCAAATAAATGGGCTTTCGGTGCTGTGCCTGACTTGGTCTGAATTGGCCCTTACTTGACCTTACTTGTGCACTTATTGCACATGAAAATGTGGATACAGAAGGAGGCCTGAAGGGAGGAGTTGTGATATTTTCATGTGAATACTTTCAAAATCTTACTGTCTCTTGCTAATTTCTTTTATTTCTTTCATGTAGAAATATTTAGACCAAGTTGACGTGTAAGAAAACTTCAGACAGATATATCAAGACAGGCAGCTGATCAATCGAAAGAAAAACAGTTTTCTGAGGTAACAAAGGTCAAATTCAGCTGCAGCAAGATCCCTAAAAATAACCTCAGACCTGGCATTCAGGGGGAAGCTCCTCAACCTCTACTTCAGGAGCAAGAAGGGCAATTACTTTACTTCCTCTTATCCATTTTTATTTTTAACAACCTGACCCCCACCCCCTCCCTCCTTTGTTTCTTCAGGTTAGCTAGCTAAGGCTAATTAGTGAGTCGCATAGCAACAAGAACAATGATGAACGATCCTTCAACCCTTTGAGCTTTCCTGCTCGCTCTGTTGCTAGTGAACCTCACAGCTGAGCTTTGTGAATAATAATTTAAAAAAAAAAAAACATCTCAGATCAAATCACAGCCATCATGGCGGTCATTACACGGTACACCCGATAACCCCGTGGCTCTGCAAAACATGTGATGAATGCTGTCTGCGTTTGTATAGATCCCCGCCGATGCTGCTGAATCTCTCGTCATTCATTTTTTCCTGACATCCTCTGCAGAGCCGTAATTACTGGAGATTTAATTAGTCAGAGAACAAAGGCAACTTGACCTTCTCTGCAGGTTCAGGATAGTTGTGCACATCACGCAGACAGTAAGCAGATGCTTCATATTTTCCAACAGCGTGTGATTTTCAGCAAAAACTAACATTATAATATACAGATTAGATACCTTCCTGCACACTCACACCTGAGTTATTCACCATGTTTACATGAGGGGAAGAAACATGATCTATGTTCTGAGCGTCGCACCTTCACAGGAGAGAGAGAGAGAGAGAGGGGATATCCTTGCTATCTCCCTCATGCTCACAAAGACAGTAATTACACAGAAGGCCATCCAATTAAAGGAGGCCGTGCACCTACATGGTTCGTCACAAAAAAAAAAAAGAATCACGGCTAATTAAATGATTCAACCCTGAACTCGAGGTCGCAGCGCTGAGCCACAGTCGTACACAGAGGAGGGAGGAGGTAGACGCCAACCTTCAGCTGCTGATCGACACACATCCACAAAAAACAGATTTTTTTTTTAGACCTCAGAGAAATGTGCTGTAAGTTTGACACCATAAACATCACGTGACATATTCAAAGAGGTCCTATAGGGGCGAATATGATCATGATTTTGGTGAAACTGGATCATATTTTATCAACTCTCTGATTTACAGAGTTTCCTGATGGACAGTGAAGTAAACTGCTGACAACTGTAGCTGCTGTTAGCTCATGTTAGCTCAGTTTGTTAGCCAGGCTGCCCGGGACTGTGAGCTCAGAGCATTTTGGACCAACGGGAAGAAGAAGAAGAAGAAGAGGAGGTTTACGAGCCTGGGTAGGAGAGCTGGTGTCATGCCAGAACCAGAGCTGGGCAAGTGGGTAATGTAACCGGGCTCAGCAGCCGGAGAGGACGTTGATGGTGAAAGCTAAGAGAAGAGTAAATCTGGGACGCCGAGCTGGGCTGACTGTTGGACCGGTCTTTTATTTTATGTTAGAAAAATTACACAATGTTGATTTAATGATTAAAGTTTTAAGAAACCTTAAAGAAACGACTGATATGTCTTATTACGTCTTATATTTGATTTAATTTGTCGCTTTGCTGTGGAATTAAAGTTCTCAATGTGACAAATGTGTCCAAGAGGCTTTCGGTCCAAATGTTACGTTAATAACACTGAACACACCTTTTAAATCCTGGCTCACGTGTTGTGTGAAACATTTACATGATGGAATAAAGAGCTACTCAAGACAGGCTTCTTTATTCACTTAACGGGGAGCTTCATACTTTCATGTTCTCCGGTGAAACGTATTGAAATTCACCGTGCGTGCTTGAAGAAAGGAGAGCGGCTGGATAAACAACTGTGACACCGAGGTTATCATACTCAATTAAGCCGCCATCGCGGAGATAGAAACAGATCTTTTGTCACGAGGAAGGCACAGGGGCCAAGGGTGAGGCGGTGTCTCATGTCGAGTGGCTGCTGTTAACTCCCAGGGCAAATACAATTGACACTGTGTGCCAACTATAACAGCTGTAGTGTGTCTGAGTGAGCCTGAGTGTGTGTGTGTGTGTGTGCGCCAGGGGTTTGCGTCATCGGGGTAAAGGAAGAAACACTGGCGCCAACCGACTGTTTCACAGGACAGACGGAGAAATTCCTCAGGATATAACACACTCTTAACTCGGTTAGATCTCATTGATTTTCTAATGTTTGTTTGCGGTGAAGAAAACTCGTGTGGTGCCAAATATTTGTTTGTGTTTACCGTGTTTGTGTGTGATCAAACTGCTGCTGTGTTAGTCCAGAGTTAATAAGTGGATTATTGTTTAAAAATCTGTTAAAATGCTTCGGAAGTTCTTGGAAGTTGGTCGCCTTTGTTGAGTATTTGTCTTCTTGTCTCTCAACGTGTGCATGAAATTCATAAATACTTTAATAACTCACCATTGTTGATATGACAACAAGGTATTTAAATGCCCATTTTTACTTGAATTCAATACTCTTCTTAGCTTCCTCCGTCAGCGTCCTCTTCGCTCTCTTCTCCTCTGCCATTATGTCCATAGAGGCCGCTGAGCCCGGTTACATTGCATGCTTGCCCAGCTCGGATCTGGCGTGACACCAGCTCTACTCCCCAGGCCTGTACACCTCTTCTTCTTCTTCTTCCCGGTGGTCCAAAACGCCTGTGGTACAAACACTAACACTTCCCCGGTGCTCTGAGCTCACAGTCTGGGCAGCCCGGCTAACAAACTGAGCTAACATTAGCTAACAGCAGCTACAGTTGGCAGCAGTTTACTTCACTGTCCATCAGGAAACTCTGTAAATCACAGAGAGTTGAGGCGGAGCACCAAGACGTTAGCAGCAGATCCTTTAAATCCTGGATGTTCCAAAGTTGCTTGATTGGATTGAGATCTGGAGGCCGAGTCAATACCTCGAACGCGTTGTTGTGTTCCTCGAACCATTCCTGAACAATTTCTGCTTTGTGGCAGGGCGCATTGTTCTGCTGAGAGAGGCCACTGCCATCAGAGAACACTGTTCACATGAAATGATGTCCAAGGTCTGCAGCAATGCTTAGGTAGGTGGTACGCATCAAAGTAACATCCACATGAGTGGTAGGACCCAAGGTTTCCCAACAGAACATCGTCCAAGCCTCCTGCATCATGGTACCATGTGTTCCCCACTTGCTTCCATTGCTCTGTGGTCCGGTTCTGATTCTCACGTGTTGAAGGACAGGGGTCAGCATGGACACCCTGATTGGTCTGCAGCTACGCGAACGCTAACCCAACAAACTGTGATTTACTGTGTGTTCTGACTCCAGCAGTTTGAGCTACACTAGCTCATCTGTTGGATCGGACCACATGGGCCATGCGACAATAAGCCGCCCATGACAATGTCCCCTACCTCCTTGGACTGCTCTCGATAGGTACCGCAGACTGGGAACACCCACAAGAGCTGCAGTTCTGGAGATGTTCTGACCCAGTCGTCTCGCCATCACAGATTGGTTCTTGGCCTTGGCTTCTTGCCCAATTTTCCTGCTTCTAGCATCAACATTGAGGACAAAATGTTCACTTGCTGTCTAATGTATGCCACCCACTGATAACGAGATAATCAGTGTTATTCACTTCACCTGTCAGCGGCCATAATGTCACGGCTGATCGACCATGAATATGCCGTGAAGGGAAGATGAAGGGCTTTAGTATCATTTCAAATCTGGTGTTAGAAATCTATTCATTTGTAGTATCATACAGAACTTTTACAGTCTAATAACCTTTGTAACCACAAACAGATCAAACCAAACAACCTCAGCGGTTCATTCAGGGTAAGCGGTTAGCGTCCAGCTGGGCCTCGGCTGCCGAGCCAGTTCACGTTGCAGGCTGGGGGAACACTTTTTTTTTTTGCCAAACCTCCTGCCTCTCCCAGCGTGCCCTCTTGACCCTCCCAGTGCTGTGGTTGGCATCCTCGGCGCTGGCTTGCACCCTCCCAGCCAAAGCGGCCATAATGCTCCCCCATATGGCAGACAGCATCTCCTGCTGAGGGACTCGTTCACTTCTATTAATACACACAGTGTAATAAAGGGCTCAATTGAATTAATCAGCTTGAAGACATTAATCAGACATTAATGAAGTATTGACCTCTGCACCGCACTGCTGTTCACGGTGTCTGCCTGCCTGTTTACGTCTCGAGTCGTATCGACCTGCTGCTCGGCTGCTCCAAAGGCTTTTTTTTGATGATTGTTGAGATTTTGTTGAGATTTTCACTGAACTGACATAAAAACTGGAGCTGCTGCACAAGAAGACAACAATAATGCCTGCAAGGATACTTAAAAAAAAACAACAATAATGCCTGAAAGGACACTTAAAAACAATAAGCCGATGGATCCAATAAAAGTTGATACGTTTGTATTAAAAGAGACGTTTTCAATGCAGCTTTTACTGTTTACTGAGCATGAACGTTCATTCTTGAACATGAGCATTTTGATGATGAAAACTCTACAAAAGCACTTGTCGAATGTCGTTTCTTCATGTCAGCTAGCCAAAAAATAATTTGTTTTTAAGCCTAAGTGATTCGAGAATTGTCTCGATTCTTCAGCTCCTCAATTAAAAATAAAGAAATGACTTTTCTCATGAGTAAAATTCCATTTTTGTAACTGTGACCACCACTTATAATTTAGATAATTGCACCTACACAGAGCAGAATATCTTATTAATTAATGAGGTGGAGGCGCCCCTCATGAGAATCCTCATCTGAAGACCAGGACAGGATGGACTCACCACCAGGAACATTTCACTGGGACTTTAAATTCTCCTCTTTGAAATCTAATAATAATATTTATGATTCAGTAGTGATCTGATCTCACAAAGACTCTCAACAAAAACTTGTTTTCCATCAGTAAAATGTCAAGTATCCTGAACAAGATGATGAACTACCGAGTGAACACCGGACCAAAACCAGTCACCGCATCGACGAGGATTCAAATCATCGACCAGGAGAAAATTTCTGGCTGTGGCCACCGCCATGTTTGTAGTCCTGGATCTTCGGCACCCACCTGTCAGCCGCACTAATCCTGCATAACTTTAAGCCTTAATATAATCTGAACAGGTGAGTTGTATATAAATTCACCCTCAGTACAGTTGTCATGAACGGGGAAATTAGCTATAGAGACCAAAACTGTTTTTTGTACCAGGCTGTAAACATGTTTATTTCTGCTGTGAAGTTGGACATTTGAACATGGGGACTTATGGAGACTGACTCACTTCTGGAGCCAGCCTCAAGTGGACGACAAGAAGAACTGCAGCTCCAACGCTAAACCACCCAAACAATATTCACCATAGACAATGAACACTCAGAGAAAGCTGCTAAATTGATCTTTGAGGTCACTTCATTTGAGTCTATTGTCCTAAATTCAAATGTAAAGAAGCATTTTATTGTTGTAACAGGTTTCAATACCTCCATGTTTACATCTAATTATCTGCTCTGGTGATTTCAAAGTGAATCAACGTGTTGGTGGCGGTTGGTATTTTGTCATTTGTTGATGTGAAGAGCCACACCGACGTCTGATGAGGATTTTGATTGTCCGTTGCTCTTGATTAGTGAATAATGGAACAATGGTTGCCCAATAACTGTAATTACGGTAATTTTCCAAACTCCACACAGCTAATTAATGAGTCGCTTACAAATCGGACGAGGAGGAAAAAAAATAGGCGAGATCGGAGAGTGAAAATCAGGAAGGAGGTAAATTATATACCATCGGACAAACGTCGCCTTTGTCTCGGCGGTGATGTAAAGAAACAGCGGAGGTACTAATCATCTCCCATCATTCAACTGATCCACTCGTGATAATCATGTATTGTTACCGGGGTTACAGGGGGGGAGGGTCAACCGGCTCTCAGAGATTCCTTTAAAACTGAGAACGTAAAGAGAAATGACAGCGACGTGACGCGACTCGACGCTCCGCAGGGGAAATAATTATGTTGAAAAATAATTAGGAGAAGCTCTATCATTAGCCGATGAACTTTCAGTTTAATTTAATCAAGATTTACATTTGGAACTGACTAATTAAAACTGAACCCATGCCTGCATGATTTACATACGGCGGCATATATTCACATTTATTTACTACCACTTTTTCCCCAAATAATGTACACACGATATAAAATACTGGCAGCTAGAACTTTAATATAAAAATATAGTGACCATGTATAAGACCTTGATGCAAATTTCAAAGGTAATTAATCGATCTAATACTATTTGGGGTTTCTGGTGTTTTACTGTCGCTATGTGACCGTAATTTTCAACATTTTTTACCGTATTTTTACCGTATAATTTAAGGTATGTTCTTGCTGAATTTTAAACAGTTTTACACTGTAAATTTAAATGTACACATCAGCAAAAATCTGTAATTTAAACAGCAGAATACTGTTCTTTTTTACATGTTTGTGACATGACAGTATTTCCCCGTTAATTTGACCAAAGTTTGAAGTAAAATTGTGTGTTCTTTACGTACTGTCACAGTAAAAAATTAAAGTTAGGCACTGTCTTTAATTCATTTAGGGTAATTCCACGTATCTACAACACTGATTTTCAGTTTTACAGTCTTTTACTGTATTTTTTTTTTTTTTTAAACATTTCTTACAGTGTAAACTTTAATAATAAAATACTTAGTCTAAAAAAGATGTTAAGTAAGAGCACATGGGAGAGATGAGCACATGGAAAGCATGACTCTGATTTGGAGAATTATTTCATAGCAACTCCGCTCGTTGCCAAATGAGCTCCAGATTACAATAATACCACTGGCGGGTAATTAAGTCCATATAAACACTGCATGCAGAGCACTGGCACCAGAGTAAGCCACACACACACACACACACACACAGGTTGATATGGGTGCTCAGCCTTCACCGTGTCTTGCCCCGTATCCATCAGCCTGCAGACGAAGGCTAACCTGACAAACACCCAATACCACCAGCAGCTGCCTGTGTGCAAGGATAATTAATACAGCCGGCAATGTGGCAGAGCTATAAATGTCCTGACACCGGGACATGAAAGGGTGAGTGATGGAGAGACTATCACTAATAGAGAGGGCAGCAGAGAGAGAGAAGCACTGATAATCCAGGACTCTGACAGATGCTAATAAAACCAACTTAACTGTCTGTGTCAAAGGAAAAATCCACTTTAAAGATGAAACCCTGCGTCCACAGTGATAATGTGACCGACAACCTGCTTGAAATGGACAACCACATCTTTATTCAACTTTTATTTCACCTTTTTAATCTATTTGTATACTGGGTTATTAGCCTGTATGTGTTTATGATTGATAAATTTCATAATTATTATTGTTTATTAAATGCCAAGAGCTGTGCGTCTTTGGACATATCCAATAATTTATCCAATTGGAGTGCAAATGCCTCCGCTGTTTGTAGTTTCTCAATCATCTGCAGCCTCACAGTCGACATTAATTTGGTGAAAATTGTCAATCATTATGACAAAAATTGGCGGACCCCCTGCAGTACCTCTGCAGACCCCTTGGAGTCACGGACCCCTGGTTGAAGACCCCTGCCTTACACTACCTGTTACTGAAAAAAGTCACCTGCCCAGCAATGACAAGCTAATATGTGCAATTAACATTAAGCATGCAATTTTGAGATTTATCTTATATACAGTATTAGCTTGTTGGTAGCATGCATCATGCAGAATTACATATAATGTTGACATTCTGGCATGTTAATGTACAACCACGTTAATATTCAGCACACGATGTCTAATATTAAGATTCTTACATTTAGCTTATATATTAGCTTGTTGCTAGCATGTATCATGTCACAACTATCATTTTGTTAGCATGTTAACATTCTAATGATTAGCATGTAAACCCTAGCGTGTCCTGCACATTAACATGTACAATTAGCATGTTAACGTTTAGCATCTTGCATATTAAGATTTTGACATTTAGCTTACAAATTAGCTCGTTAGGTAGCATAGATCAGGTTACTATGTAAATTACCATTCACTGTTGCCTTGTTAGCATGTTAACATTCCAACGATTAGCATGTCATGTTGACATTGTAGCATATTAACATGTACAATAGATAGCATGTTAAGATTCTGACATTTAGCTTGCGTTAGCTTTTTAGGAGCATGCGTCACGTTACCGTGCAAACTAGCATGCTTGTTAGCTAGTTAGCACATGTAACATGCAATGCCTAACATGTATAGCATGCCTAGCATGTATCAAAGCAAAGTAGCATGCTTGTTAGCCTGTTAGGACTCTAATGATTAGCATAATGCTGACATTCTGTATATTAGCCTGTCAGTAGCATGCATTGTGATTCCTTGTTAGCATGTCGATTAGCATGTAATGTTGACATTTCTAGCATGTTGGGAATATCGGGCTACATTAAAGGCCCGAGCGCTGCAGAGACGCGACATGTGCACCATAAAAAGTGGCCGTATGCATTCACACCCACACTAAGAGGTTGAACGAACACAGCAGAGCCGGAGCAGCCGTGTCTCCTCCTGCTCATCTGTGGCCTATGTTAATATGATTAGACTGGATTATGGTAATGTGCAGGGGGATCTGGTGGGTGTGGGGCGATGCTTTTGCTGCTCTCGTTTCGGGGAATAGTTAATTGGTTGGGTTGCTTTGATGTTGTGGTGATGAAGAGAAGGGGGGTCGGTGGGAAAAAAGGCTGGCAGAGGCACCCCTACGACTCAAGCCCATTTTACTTTTGGCCCTACGAGGGATCTGTGCTGGCGACTGGTGAAAAGGAATGAAACCTGATGAAACCAATGAGAAACGGTGCAGATCCGGGAGCTGCAACACTGTGAATATTCAGGAAACAAGACATATTTTTATGCTCACGTTGATCTCCGTGTAGCGGCTGATGCATCTTTAGTTTTTGCAGCCTTTCCACGACTAATCCGACATTTTAGTTAGTCCACAGTTCTAACATCATCTTTGAAATCATTTCAAAGCGCCGTCACAGCTGGAGAGGTCAACAACGTGCAGAAAGTTTTACATTCAAGCTTTAACGTTTTTTTTTTATCTACACAGTCGCAGCAGGGAACAGAAAGCTGCCGCTGCTGCTGCGCTGCTGCTGCGCTGCCTTTATATTTATCTGTTGGCCGAGACTTTTAAACATGTTGCTCTTCTGGCCTCAACACAATCAGGACCAGCAGGTGTTCTGCCTGAGAAGGCAAAACACCTGCTGTGACACTGGCCCGAACAGATAAGTATACATTTATATACTTTGTAAATAAGTATACAAATGGCTCTCGTAAAAGTAGGCCATGCCTGCTTCACAGCTGTGTCCACTGTTTGGTCCAAACCATCATCATCAGTATTTATGCTGCAGAGAAGCAAACTTTTTAAAATCCTGTTGATGCTACACTGATCTGTAATCAGGTGAATGGTGTCTCTGTCAGTCGTACGTCCTCCTCTTCCTGGCTAACAAACAGAGCTAACATGAGCTAACAGCAGCTACAGTTGGCAGCAGTTTTGATTAAGAGTCCCAGATTTAATCTTGTCCGGCGGCTTCTTGCTCGCTCACTCTCTCTTTTTCTCTTCTTAGCTTCCTCCGTCAGCGTCCTCTACACTCTCTTCTCCTCTGCCAGGCTGCTGAGCCCGGCTACATTGCCCGCTTGCCCAGCTCCAGTTCTAGCACCACACTGGCTCCACTACTGGCCTGTAAACCTCCTCCTCTTCTTCTTCCTGGTGGTCCAAAACATCTGTGGTACAAACACTAACACTCCCCTGGTGCTCTGAGCTCACAGTCAAGGCAGCCTGGCTAACATTAGCTAACGGCAGCTACAGTTGTCAGTTGTTTACTTCACTGTCCATCAGGAAACTCTGTAAATCTTGTTTTTAGCTTGTTGTTAGCTACCAGGCTGTAAACATGTTTATTTCTGCTGTGAAGTTGGACATTTGAACATGGGGACTTATGGAGACTGACTCACTTCTGGAGCCAGCCTCAAGTGGACGTTTGAGGAACTGCACAGAGGTTGACGCTTAGACAGAAAAACTGGTCCCTTTTTTTTTTTTTAAAGAATAAAAGCGAAGACGGAGCTCGATAAGTAAAAATCTTGCAATTTTATTTGCATATAAAGGCAGCTAAATATATCACAATGAACTGAAAGAGAGAGAGAGAGAGACTAACATTTCCAATGAAGAGGGATACAATCAGAAAGAGCGAGAGAGGAACAGAGCACGGGAAAAAAAAGAGCATTTACAGCGGCAAAGTTGAGACAACTATTGGCAACATTTTTTTTTGTGCTAGCAAGATTGCATTTACACACAGTGCAAAAATTAGAAAAAACCCAAAAGCAATAAAACACAAATACTATCAGATTTACACGTTAAAGGACAACTTAACCATGTTTAGGCAGGTGTGTTGTACGGGACAACGTACACCTGTCGGATTGTGACTCTGACAAATTTTCCTCTCTCATCCAAAAATAACGAACGTCCGACCAATCAGGACAGTCGATACGACAAAACAAGAAACAAAAGAGCGTCTGATGGGAGCGTTTAAGAAATCAATCATACATCAGGTTTTTCGTCAAACACAACTTTTAGTACAGATGTTTTACAACATGAATATATAATATATATATATATATTTTATACATACATTTTCCAAATTAGATCAGAAATCCGTGATGGGATGTTACAAACGATCATTTTTCTGGGTTGTAATTTGATAGGTTTCCCTGCGTTAGTCAGGTGTTGTTTGATTTTTTTGCGGGGATGATGGGTAAAATAAATAAATAAAGGACTTTTCTCTGAGCTCGCAGAGAGTTGGAGGGGCTCTAGCTGAGAACATTAAAGCTAGTTTAAGGCAGCGTCCCTGTCAGCCAATAAGAAAAGAGGAACTGACGAGAAAACAAACCAAAAAAATAATAATAAAGAGCTAAACACAAAAAATATCAGATGATACAACATAAAAACAACAATGGCATCCATTGTCCGGCCAATGCAAACCAAACATTAAAGAAAATTGTACAAATTCACAAAGCATCATTTTATCTTACAGATCTGACCAAATATTTATCAAGAGCAAGATTGTTTAACCACAAAATATCCCTCTGAAAAGGAGAACACCGGCGCCGCTCAGCTCGGATTTTTAAACATTCCCTCCCTGAGTTTTGCAGCGTACGCTGAATTTATTCATTTATTTAGACGTCGACACTTTGCAGATGAGATGGTACCAAAGTACGGTAGGCCGGAGAGGACAAGAGTGTAGATACGCTGAAAAAGAACCAGAACTTCTCGTTCTTGTCTGGCGTTTTGGACTAACCGGGAAACTCCACCACCGGGCACGGTCTCTGTCACGACGTGCAACCGCGACACTGTTTTGGTCTGTTAACGCTATTTCAAACCCCAACGGGAACGTTTGAGGCCGAACAAGTCAAGTCCAGTGAGGAGATGGAGAACAAACCCTACGTCACCAAAGACGTAACGTTTTTTGTTTTGGGTGCCAGACATTGTTAACTTGCTCAGATTTGGTCATTTTTCTGGTTTATGTGCTTCTAAATATGGAAATATGCTACTTGTTAAGCTTTTGGGTGTTTTATTTTGAAAACTGACTGCACTTTCATGTCCAACTTCCTGCCAACTTGAGCTGGGTTTGAAACATTGACTAGAACTGCCGTGATTAGCTCTGGCAGCTTTGGTCACATCCGTGGACTTCCGGCGGACTTTAGCCTTACGCCAAAAAAACCCCACCGGGCACGTCTCCGTCACATCGCGGCCCCGCAACACCGTTTTGCGTTTCAGAGTTTGTTAACTTGCACAGATTTGATCATACGTGCCTCGTGTATTTTCAGTCGAAGACGAGCGGAGCGGCTTCTGAAAACGGACCGCGGCGTTCGAAACATCGACTAGAACGTCTCGTATCCGTGCTCGGTGGACTTCAGCCGTTTCTTCTTCCTGCGGCTGTCGGCTGATTAACGGGAAGCGGTGCGTCGCTTTGAGAAGCATCGACATCAAAAGACAAAAGAAGTTCCTTCGTGGATGATCTCGCTGACAAAGCTCTGGGAGGGAAACCTGCTTTTTGTTGGCACAAATATTAAAAAATAAAACACCGGTATTCTCCTTTGACCCTCCCCACCCACAAACTCCCCTCCCCACCCGACCCCCCAAAACGTCTCTGAATCTTCTCGACCTCGACGACATCGCGGAGAAGATCAAAAGTTTGCAAAGAAACACTTAGATTTTTTTTTTTTTTTTAAACTTGACATATTTATAGAAAAAGTAGTTTATCCGTGACTCCTCCCCTCGTCCTTTAACCCCGCCCGCCCCGCCTGCCCTCCCCCGTCCTCTGGTCTCAGGAGCTGGAGGGGTTGGGCAGGTCGAACACGATGGGGGGGTTGGTGGGCTGGAAGCTGACGGTGCAGGTCGACGCGTTGATGAACGTCGTGTAGCCGTCCGTCATGATCCCGTAGCCTGAGGAGAGGAAACAGAGTTCATTCAGCGCCTTTATTATATTTTCAAGTTTTATTTAAGGCTGAAATACATGCAGAGTTGAAGTTTTGGCTCTCAAACATCAGCTGTGACGTCCCGTTAAAATGTTTTATGGGATAAGAGATTGTCTCGATGTAACGACTTTAATGATAATGAGGAGTCGGCTCATAAAGGTCCACAATAAATTCATTTCAAGCAACTAAATGTTCTCGGATCAGCGTTAGAAGAGGAAAGAAACGTGTTTATTGAGCACATAAATTGATTGATTTTAGGTCGAGTTAGAATTTATTTAAAGGAACAACTGAATAAAATCTTCGTTGGTCCTTTTCTACACCTGTAAAACTTGAATGTGGTCCCAGTTCACGTCACACCTTACCACCCAAACCATTTATAAGTTGGATTTTACTGAAATAAAAGTCAGCAGGACAACATGAAAATACTTTTTTGTGACATCGATCCCGTCTGTCATCAGTATGCACATGCTTCAGCACTTCTTTGCATCATTTTTAGGATGAAAATCTGCAACTTTAAATCGTACTAGACGCCTGGTTCTTATCAAATGGAAATCCTAAACTCCACTTGAACATCACCTGTGGATAAAAGACATTTTCTACTTTGTCTGCATGGAGAAACTCCTTTTTCAGACTCTGACCCCGTGGCTTTGATTCTCAGTCCTTCATACCTTCATGAATGCCTCCGAACGCGTGAAGTTTGGGTCGCACTCTCTTCTGGACCGTGTTGAGCAGCTCCACGCAGCCGACCCGCTGCAGCTCCTTCGGAACCCAGTCACGGAAACCTACAAACACAAACACACACACACACGTTAAACGCAAACGCAGAGTTTCATCGCACTCAGACACGATCAGGCTGTGAAACAATCAGGAAACAACTTTTTATTTCTCTGATTAACGACTTTATCGCAGCCGGCGCTCGCTCGCTCTCATTCACTGTCTCTGTCACTCAACACAAACCAAATTAAACTTCATGTTTCTATTTTGCAGCGTAAATTTCAGACTCAGATTTAGAAGCTGCTTCATGAAATAAAACAACAGGTAGAGTATCAGAGTTTAGATCTCATTTCAGGTCTGATCGTCTGATTGGCGCTGCATTCAAATGAATGGAAAAAAACCTGTGTTCTCGTCGCGGTGCCGGATCCTGTCTGAATGCAGCCTTCTGTTGCTTTCACACCAGGATAGTCCGGTGGGACTCGGTTCGAAAGCGGACCAAACCGCCTGAACAACGTCATGCAGTTACAACAGCTGCTCGTTTGGAGGCGGTATTGCCCAAAACAAGCACCAGGAAGAAGAAAACCCGGCTCATACGGCTTTCTGATCTTCTGGTTCTCTGGATAGTCTGTTTGCTTTCCAGCTGTAAGCGTACCGCACCAGGGTTCACTTGGTGCAAGAGGACCGAGGCCCACGTTTTCAGGCGGACCAGACTTTGGATGACCTTTCACAATCTGCCCAAACGAACCGGACTATCCGAGGAAACGAACTCTGGTCTGGACCCTTAGTTTGTAATTCTTTTTGTTAAAAATGTACAATTACGAAACAGAAATTCTCAAGTTGCACGAGTTTAAAGTCTCTCGAGTTGGATGTTCTAACATCAGCTGATTTTGAGTGCTGCGACTAAAACTGCTGACATTAAAAACGTCTTTTATTTTTAAAACAGAAAACGCTTCATCATGTTGGAATTGAAACTCCTCCTGTGCAGCGTCACTCCTGACTGAAGCTCTTCTTGTGGTTCGCCATATTGTAAATAAAAAGGCACAGTTTTGGTGCACCACAGGGGCGAGTTAAAAGTTAAATGTTTGAACACGTTCCCAGTTTCCAGTTCAGAACCAGCGTTTGATGCTGAACCCAAACGTGAAGTGAGTTTAACGGGAACCTAAACACGCTCTGACAGATGAAACCCCGTGCAAACCCCGATATATATTTTTATTTTTTGCCCTACTATTTGGAGAGCCACCTGACATCTTCAGCCTCCTCCCACCTCCCCCTCCGATCGTTTGCAGCGTCTGTCACACCGGTGCAAAATCGAGTTTCCATGCAATCAAACGGCAGCAGCGGCTGCCGCAGCAGCCCCTCCGTAGGCGAGAAGGAAGGAAATCACTCAATAAAGCCAGATGGAGAGAAAAAACACAACAAGAAACAACTGGGAGGAAAACTGAATCAGTCCGCAGTGAAAGAAAAACAGCGGCAAGCCAAACAGTATTTTCTTTTTCCATAAAGTCAAACACAAATATTGAATCACAGAGCGTGTTCAGGGTGACACTGCTGGATTTAAATGAAAACACACATCTACACACACACACACACGTGGCCTGCTGCGACGCCTCCAGTGACTTCATACGGATATGGAATAATGAGGTACAACCTCATTAGATATGGTGATGAGGGGGCTGTGTGATTGGTTAATTGGACTCACCGAGCGGAGGTCCGTGGGTCATCAGGATGTCGATGCCTTCGGGGACGAGGTTCCACTTATCCAGCAGAGACTGACCTCGAGGCAGGTTGAACCCCCAGCCGTTAAACCACGGAGTCCTGCAGACAGAGAGAGAGAGAGAGGGTTAACACCGCTCGGCACAAAAATGCATCCGAGTTCATCCGTGTTTTCGTCAGGCGGCACAAAAACAAAGAGCCGCGTGCTGTCAGAGAGGAGCTTCATACAATGTTAATGAAGCAAACTTAACACGCGGCGCAGCGTTTTAAATATGCATTAAAGCTTCCCCCCGCGGAGTGCGAGCGCATTACACATTCCAGCCAATCGCGGCGCAGTATTCAGCTCATCTACAGGTGGCAGTAACACGCCGAGGTGTGCAGCAAAGCGCCAACAAAGACCGCAAAGCAGGTAAACAGATGTAAACAGCGCTGGATTCAAGATTCAGCTCGAGGACACACACACACGTTTACACACCTAAAAATGTGCAACCAGCCGTAAACTCACGTTTGATTTATTGTCACCTTATAAAGTTGTTATGGCAAAAAGTTTACACGTGAATTAGCATGAATCTGGCTGACGTTAAGAGAGTAGTTACAACAACTTTAAGCCTGCTGTGAAGTTTTAACATGGGGACTTATGGAGACTGACTCACTTCTGGAGCCAGCCTCAAGTGGACGTTTGAGGAACTGCAGTTTTTAGCACGGAGGTTGCCGCTTGGTGACAACGAGTGACCCGTTTCATGCTATAAATAGGTGTTTAATCTGATATAAAAATATTGATTAAAGCAGCTTTAAGGCCGTGAATGGCTGATAAAATACAAAATTAAACAGATCACAGTATCTAAATACTGTATTTCTATCTTTTAAATCTGTGAAATCACAAATATTTTAGTTCGACTGCAGTAGAAACATTCAAAATTAAACAGAAAATAAATAAATAAATTTTTTGTCTTTTTTGAGCTTCGTAACTCATGAAAACCTGAAACACCACGACAGGATGCATTAAAGGAAAACATCTAACTGTACTCTTGCAGGTTAGCCACACTCAGCTCACAGTCGGTGGAACAACACCTGCGATTGGTCGGCTGTTTACCCGAGAAAATGGAGTGCTTTAAATTCAAAGAGTCACAATCAAGTTTAATTAATATTAGAAGCCAAAACTCTACGGCTGACTGCGCAGAGCGACTGGGAAAAAAAAAAAAAGAATTTCTGAACAGTCGGGAGCCACATCATGTGTCAACCCCCATTCCCTCTGCTACGCAGGCTGCAGATTGATTGACAGCAGCCAGGCCACCTCCGGCAGCCTGGATGGGAGTCTGCAGCTCCGGGGGTGACAGGCAGCATCTCAGCCTTCCCCAGGCAGGCAGACACAAAGCAAGAAAGAAAGAAAGAAAGAAAGAAAGGCTCGATCTGGCTGAGTGGGAATGAGGGATGGATGGAGGGGGGGTGGAAACAGATGAAGAAATAAAGAAGAGGTTAGACGTAGGAGCGTGGGCGGGGAGAAAAAGAAATCGAGTCGAGGCCCGGGTTGATAAATTGAGCCTTCATTTATCACAATAGTGGTAATGGCAGAAGAAGGCTGACATCGGAGGAAAAGAAGACAGATTATCACGGAGTAATACCTCAGTATAGAAGCTCGGACATGCTGCAACAAAACCAGAAAATATTCTTCAGGTTTCAGTTTGGAGTTTTGCAGCAGAGTCGCCCGTGAAAAGACGATTTTAGCTTTGTGGTTTGCAGGTTTACGCTGGGACGAACCGAGGGGGGAAATCAGAGCTCCGCAAACATCAACAGTCTTTGTTACAGTGAGGGATGGACGCTCCGCTGCTGATCAATGCTGGGACAGGAAGGCCGAGAGCGGGGTTAACCAGAGCGGAGTCGAGATGTGTAAAACATGAGAGCGAGCTCCGTAAAAAGAATTCAGGAGAGAGGAAAGAGCGTTATAACGCAGCCTCAGTTTGGATCTTTTGGTGCTTGAACAGTATCGAGTGTTCGGCGGCGGCGGCGGCGGCGGACCTGAAGCTCGCTCTTTGATTTGCTCGCTCGGTCGGTCGTCGCCTCGTTTCTCTCGCTCGGTGGAGAGCTGAGAAATGAGGTTAAAAATGAAATGTGAGGCGCGCGAGGGGTGGAGGGGGTGGAGGAGGTGGGGGAGTGAAGGCCACAGACTGAACTGATTAATTAGAACTAATCACACAAATCGGAGCTAATGGAAGTCTAATGGATTACTGGGAAGACTCGGATGGAAATAGGCTGCTGCTGCAGCGGCGTTGGCGAGCGAGGAGAAACTTCGAAAGCAGTGAATCAGAGAGAGGAGCTGGCCTGGTCGACCGGCTTCACACACACACACACACACACACACACACACACACAGGCCCTGGCAGGGTATTTGTCTGGCTCTAGTTTTGACTAATAGCAACGAGGCCAAACTTTGAAAAATGGCCCGACGCGTTTATTTTCTCCTCCCATTCAGGGGGACGAGAAAAAAAAAATAAATCGCAGTTCCTCGTGAGCAGAAATAAATAAACAAGCCGGAGCGTTGATTTTTGTGTTTCACATGTTTTCTCCCGCGTAAACACATTCATCTGAGGGTGAAACATAACCCCCACCTGACGTGAAGCCGTGGATCGGGAGCCAAAGCGAAAAGGTCCTGACTGAATGCAGAGCGAGCTCCGACGCCGCTGCAGCTCCGACGCCACAATGGCCCCATTGTCGGCTGTCTCTGCCTATGAAATATACCTTCCATGCAAGTGCATTTGTTAACCTCCGCCAAGATTAATGACATCCCGGTCACATAAAGGAGAGATTGTTTCCTGTGTGGCTGTGACACAGGTTTTATTATACTGTACTGCTGTGTGTGTGTGTGTGTGTGTGTGTGTGTGTAGTGGGCAGAGTGCACGTCCACCAGCATCTGAGTAGGATGTGAGTGTTGAACAGAATGTACGCTGCCAGTGTCTCAGTCTGTTCTCAGTGTGTATACATGTAGACCGACCGACGAGTGTGTGTGTGTGTGTGTGTGTGTGTGTGTGTGTGTGTGTGTGTTTCAGAGCCCCAGTCTTGCCTTGACACTCGCCATCTGGAAACGCGTCGCCGTGGCAACAAAGGAGAAGCGTCTGGAGGCAGGCACAGTGGGAAGTGGAGCAGCGTCACAGAAATAGAAGCAGAAGTAAGAAGGAGAAGGAGACGAGATGAGGAAGTAGGTGACGAGAGGAGAGAAGAAAGGAAAGGAAAGGAGGAGTTGGAGTTCGACAGGAGCTTCACCTGCCAGGTGTCACCGTGCGATGAGGAGGAGTAGGAGGAAAACTTCAGCGTCTCCAAATAAACAACACGAAAAACAAAAAACAAAAAAACCAACCGCTGCATCATAAAGGACTAGCCGGTAACCATGGCAACCTGGACATTTAATGATCCGCCACCCCTCCGGGGGGAATCAAACTGTGGAGACAGGTTAAAAATGTGTAGCCCGGTGGAGGTGGAGGTGGAGCAGACAGACGGAGAGGCCATTTAGCCCGTCACGTGCTCAGACGTCAATATTCAATTAGGCCGGTGGACATCATTAGGAGGACGGCGTCTCACCGGGCGTGACACCGCTCTTAACCCCTCTGCTGCTCCCCCGAGCTGCTCGCTCCGAGTCCCTAGACAGGCTATGATACCCCGCACACACACACACCCACCCTCCTCACACACACGCATATCGGCAACTATTCGTACAATAAATTCATCGTTAAAAAAACAACTTCTAAAGCAAAAATAAGTTCTAGCTTCTCAGACGTGACGTTTAGCTACTTTATCAGCAACTGATAGAATTTTTTAGGTCATTTTACAGGCTGAATAATTCATCGCACATTAAATCACTAAAACGTGGCGCGCCCCGGTAGCTCGAGCGCGCTCCCCGTGTGTCAAGGCTAAAAGTCCTTGTCCTGGATCTTTTCCTGCATGTCGTCCATATGCATGTCAAAATATGGGGCATCGCTTTAGCTCACCTGGTAGAGTTTATCAAGCCTAAAAGTCCTTGATGTCTCGCCCCTGAATTCACTGTTTAATAAAGCAGAAAATGCCCAAAAATATCTTTAAAAAATACCAAAAAAAATACTGCAAAATTTAGCAAATAAAATCTCGTTTTGAGTTTAATATTCATGAAAAATGAATGAAATAAAAAACAAAAAAAAAAACACTTGCAGGTTAGCTACCATCGCCTCACACCTGACGCAGACGCCTGCGATTGGAGTGAACAGGGTTGGTCTGTATCTGTATTTGAACGCGTCATGAATGAGTATTCGGATACTTTCTGAGGTGGGAGATATTGGATTAAACCAAATTATCTGAATGATTTCGTTGTTCTGGTGCAGTGGAGCTCTTTTTTCACCGATAGTTTGATCATTTCATGTGTTTGTTCAACGTTTAGCATCTTATTTTACATCCTATCGTGTCTCATTACTGTGATTTCAGAAGATTTGTTTCAAGCAAAGACCCATATTGTGTTTTGTCTCGTCTTACATAACGCCTCATTTGTTAACTCAGTGTGTGTGTGTGTGTGTGTGTGTGTTCTTTGTTATTCATGAACTGTTTTTATCTCGTCTTGTGAAATGTTCTAGTCCAGGTATTTTCTGATAAATTCAATAATACAGTGACGATGGTGAACTGCTGAATGTTTTGCTGCGGTTAACAAACTCAGGTTGACCTCAGGAACAGTTTATCCTGTTCCTGAACCGAACACACACCACACACACACACACCTTCATTTACCCTGTGCAGAGCAGACTGTTTACCAAACACAGAGCTCAGACTCGCAGCCACCTCAGGTTGGACATACAAAACTGTACAGACGCACTCAAACTACACCTGCAGAGACCCAGACTGACCCGATGAAGCACCACAAGTCCTACAAAGTCTTACAAAGGTCCTACAGTCACCTCCTAAAGGCTGCAGCGTCGATACGTTCACTTAATATTCACCACAAAGATCAACGGCCTTAAAGTCTGATCAGTAAAGAGACTTAACTTTTTCTTACGCGGACAGCTTGATGTAAGCGTTGGTCAAGGAAGTATCCTCAGGAGACCTCGAGTGTTGTTACCAAAATTCATAGAAAAGTGTTGGACAGCTTCACAGAGGGAGAAACTCACTTCAGACGACGCACAGAGAACCAGAACAACAGGCGGCAGACCGGAGTACGGTACGTGAAGCTCTTCTGGGTTTAGATTAACGGGCTCGGTCTAGCTGAATACATCAAGGAAATGTTGGTCATAACCCTTCAATGCTCAGACAAACTGCTGTTTTCTCTTCTCAGTGACTCAGTTTAGGTAAATTTGAACATCGTAGCTGCTATGAAATGTTATTATTGATGGAAGTGACGTGCAAATATGTAAAATAAAGAGACTAAACTGTCAATAATCGTCACGTTACAGGAGCTCCATCGTCTCCGTGAGCGGATGAACACACTCCGATGTCGGGTGAGCGAGTGTGTGTGTGTGTGTGTTTGGGTCATGTTAAGAGCGGAGATAAGATCGAAACACGTCTCAGGTAAAGTATGATCCTCCACCTAAAAGCCGGAAAACAACTGCACACGGCGAGACGAACAAGCTGCACCGCGACCAGCCCAGAGATAACAGAAGAAGGAGGCGAGGGGTGTGTGTGTGTGTGTGTGTGTGTGTGCAGGTCCGGCGATCCATCGTGTCTGACCTCTGAGTCAGAGCGGCCCCGGGGTCAGCTGGGGGGAGGGGTCTAATTGATCAACCTGTCAGAACCAATGAGGAGGGCCATGTTAATGGGACTTTTATAAGCCCCGCGGGACGCACCACCTGACACTCAGAGCTGTATGAGTATGTGCAAAGCAGAGTGCATACCCTCTGTGTGTGTGTGCATGTGTGTGTGTGTGTGTGTGTGTAATCCCAGAGCCCAGGTAGCCTTATTAAAAGGAGCCAAGTGGAGACTGTGGCTGGGTTTTTTGACAAATGGCCTCTCAACACCAAGGCCACCTTTGCAAACTTTGGGGACGAGGTAGAAGGCGAAGTCACAAGGGTGAAGGGGCCACGTATATGTGTGTGTGTGTGTGTGTGTGTGTGTGTGCTGTGCTCCAGCACTAATAACCTGTGCCTAGTGACTGATGGAGTGTGGAATGGATTAATCTCGCTGCAGTCATGCTGCCAAACGCAGAGGCGCTAAGGGTTAGCCACCAGACTTAGCCCGCTTAGGAAAGGCTACAACCATGGGGACGGTGGTTTGCTTCACACATACACACACACACACACTCACTCTCCCCAGGGTTTGTCTCCACGCTGAGATGCAGCCAGCTGCAGTTTGACCTGCGGGCCGCTAATGTAAAACAACCGCTGCATCAGCCAGCCAGACACTTCGCGGCAAACACAGCTGCTGCTCGACAACCTGGCAGCTTCCAGAGATCCGTCGCTACACGGGAAGGAGAAGGAGAAGGAGAAGGAGAGGGCAAGAGCCCGACATTGTAGCAGGAAATCAAATGAGAGCAGAGAGAGCATCGCCTGCCATCATTACATCTAAGAGACTTCCTCCTTAACCATCCCCCAACACACACACACAGTGTGTGTGAGCCGGAGATACACTGGATTAGCACAGACATCAAAGCCATCAAAGACTACAGTCACTGAAACTGCCTGTCTGGAAGAGAGTGACTGTGTGTGTGTGTGTGTGTGTGTGTGTGTGAGTGAAGAAAATGATTTATGTAACCGCAGCACAATGATAACAGACTGTTAACGGGAAAAATAGATCCGTGCTGAATATCTGCACATTTGCTCTCCTCATATAACGCCGTACACACACTCCCACAGGCAAGATGCTTTTTTTACATGTGACGGGTTAAATGCTGCCTGCCGCCGTTTGATCACTTTTTTTTGGAGTGTGACAGTCGGTTAGTCGCTCCACTTGGAGGACCGCTCCTCTGCCAAAGCGTCACATAAAGCTGCAGCTAGTTTCACCAAAAAAAAAAGTAGGAAAAGTGCAGCATCAGAATAATTTGAAAGTTGCAAAGAAGCGTCAAGAAATTCAGAATACTGGTTGTCTGAAATAAGAGTCATGTGAGGCTTTACTACAGGACAAAACACAAATGAACCCAACAACAAATTAGCGAGAAGCTATAGGCGGTGAAGAAGAAGAAGAGCTCACGATGCTCTTCTTCTTCTTCGCCTGTAGCTTCTCGCTTCACCCGAAGTTACATCAGTTTGGTCTCCGTGTTGACATTTTTTAAAGTCGGTTACATAACTGACGTCTCACAGATCAGTCTCAGCATCAGCAGGGAATCACTGGCAGGTACGCAAAAGGAAATGACATCACACGATAAATCTGAAAGTTTTAGGGCTGCAACGAAAGATTATTTTCATTACAGTTATTTTTATGATCCTCTGGTCAATAAAATGTTTGTGTTTGTTAAAAACAAATATAATTTAATAGTACTTTAAAGTAGAAATATTGTTATTAGCCTTAAAAGATTCACCATCGGTCGAGCTTTGACTAAATTCATCGTAGTGGGACCTGAAATATTTTCACATTATGATGTTTCAATATCAGCCTGCTTCGTTTCGTAGTCACGCTTAGTCTGTAAGTAGTCGTAGTAAGTTTACTTTGTTAGATTAGTTACGAGCTCAAATGTGACAGCAAGAGGAGGGAAAGTCGATGGCTCCAATTTGGAAATACTGGGGAGAGAATTCTGGATCAGTACAAACACCGTCCCACCGAATCAGCTCTGGGTCTTGAGCTAGTTCTGTTCAGGATTCAAATAAAGTAGCACTTGTTGTAGCACGAGCACAGAGCTACCTGTGGATGTGGCAGGTGGGGGGTTGGGAGGCGCACTGAGGTGTTGTGGGAACACGGATGTGTCTACATGTGAACATGGGACTTCCAAACACTTTGAAATATGGATATACACGCCGGGCAGGTCTGAAGAAACTGGAGACCGGACTAATAAAAAAAAGAGGGGTCCTATTCAGAGAGTCTGTATCGGGGGCAGGGGGCCGAGACCCATTCAACCTGCCCTGAGACACAGGGACAAGGGTCCCATTACCCTCAACCAGCCCCGACCTCTGTGAACTTGATCCTGGAGAACAATGTAAGAAGAGGGGAGGGGAGAAAGGGAGTGAAGGGAGGCAGGAGGGGGGTGGTTGAGGATAATATCTCTGGGAAATAAGGGAGCTTTCCTGTGTGACAATAACGGACAGGCAAGGTTTCATTTCCCAGCTCTGCTCCAAGGGCCAGGACTGCAGGCTCTCTTTTTCTTTCTTTTTCCAAACAGGACAAGGTGATCTGAAAATTGAATGAATGCACTTCGTTACACAGGTGTGTCTTTCAGGCTGTTCAACCTCTTACTGCTTTTCTTTCTCAGCACAAAGACTACAGCTCCGGGTCTGCAAGTTAATCGAATTTTTTTTTTGTTGTTGCTGTTTGAACATCTCAAACTTTCATTTATGACATTCAATACTGAGAGCAGGAAAAAAAGGATGAAAGAAAATTATTAAAAAAGGACCCGTGTGTGTGTGTGTGTGTGTGTGTGTTTCGCCTCTGCTTGTCATTGTACCGATTCAGACCCAACGAAGCTCGAAGGTCTGCCGCTGTTCAGACACAAACAGAGTCTGAACAGAAAGAAGGAGATACAGAACAAATCGAGATGCTTTGACATAAATTGGTCCAGAGCGCTGACAATAGAAGTTCAGACTACTTTACTTTAACTTCACTTTTTACTTTAATATCTTTTAAAAAACAAAAACAGTTCAGTCTTTGTCCGTTGTTCTCTGTGCAGAGAAATGCGTCGTCATGTCGCTAAAAACCAACCAGAGATGATGCTGTATTTATTTCACACCTTCTTCTCTCCCGAGAAAACCAACAACTCAGCTCCACGGCTCAGAGTTCAGACCAAGAGTTCAGTGTGTCAACGTAGCCTCGAGCATCTAGCCTGGAGCAGAGATGAGGACGGAGCTCACCTCCTTCCTAACTTCACACCCTCAGATTTTTCATTTTATTTTGTAAGTCTTCAGCCTCGACTGACGCCGACTCGAGTGACGTCAGTTCAGCAGCCCTAAAGACTTTACACGACGTATTTACAACACCGCAGACGTTGACGTGTAAAATATCAACATTATCGTGATGAGAGGTCGGCAACTACGCCGCTAACGCAACCATTAATTCTCTTCACTTTACATCCCGTTCACCATCACACATCGGCTTCCTCCGTTGTCCATCGTTTTCCTCGAGCTGCTTGCAAGACGGAGGTCCTTTTTGATTGGCTGAGGAGGACGGCATGTATCCCATAACGCAACGTCAATGTATTTGGTCGGCACACTGACAAACGACGACGTTCTAGCTAATAATTTAAGATTAAACGTGTGATTTTGTTTCTAAAAATGTCCGTTACATACAAACATAACGATGCCCTCGCTTTGTTTCTTCTTCACGGCTTCACACCAGTCAGATGAAGAGGAAACTGACCTCATAAATAAATAGATAAATAAATAAATAAAGCACAGTGCATGCTGTTAAATGACATTACTGCTTTGATTTTCTGGGCTATTTGTCTGCTGTGCAGCGTGGACTCACCCTCCTCTCGAGGATTATGAGAAAGGGAAGCAGCAGGTTCTCACAGACTCCCGTCAAAAGGCTCGGGATCACACCCAGCCATGTCCTGACATGACAGGCCAACCAGCCTTTAGCTGCAGAGTTCAAAGGTCGAGAGGGTGGACGAGGAGGAGGGTGTTAGAGGCAACAGGAAGGGGCCACAGGGGTCAAGCCGGTGCAGATACACGGCACTCTGTTCAGCGGTTATTGTCTCGACCTTACAACGAGTGCATGCTTAGCGGGGGCACGGAGACGCGGCGGTACACAATGGGCACAGGAAAGCGCACAAACTGGCATTGTGATTCTGGTGGGTTTGTATACAAAGAGCCGGAACACAGACACAAAAACACACAAGGCTGAGAGGGGCAGCCTGTACGAAAGGAGCTCAGGAGCTTGTACCAGACGCACCCATGAAATATAAAAGAAAACAATTCAAAGTTAATTTAAAATGCACGAGACAAAAGATGTTTATGTAATATTCAGCAGCACAGGAAACCCGGCACTTACCTCGGGCTATTGTTTAACGAGACAATCAACACGAATATTACCAATTTTGATGTTTGATTAACATTTATAACGCAAAAAAGCTGAACAGAACGTGAGGATTTGCTGCTTTTCTCTGTTACGTATGACCAAATATTGAAAATTATTGGATTGAAGGAACAATTTCACAATTTTCAGACACTTTGTAGACGACACGATGAATCAGAAAATGATAAACATCTTAATAAATAATGTAAATTTAAAGTCCGTGTAAAGGCAATTCTGAGATTTCTTTAAAAACACGTTGGAAAACAGTTGCTGAAAACGTGAAAAGACTAAAAACTAAATGTGGAGTTAAGAGGTTCAAACAGTTTTTCACCAGTTTTCAGTCTCAGGATTTTGTGGGCGGTCCTTAAAGGGTGGCTCGATGACACGCTGAGGCCACCCTGAGCAGAGAGATAGAGATGAATTCATCTCAGCTCAGAGTGTTTCAAAGTTAGTCATTTTATTTTCTGAACTCATCTGACACGTTTCAGCCCTACAGCTTTCAAACAGGTCGATAAATTTGATATATACCTTTAAAAGTGCGTACGAGAAGCTACGGTGGCCTTCGTGTGCCAAAATCATCGTGTAACTGCACGAGTAGCCTGTTAAGGTTCCTTTACATACATATCTTTAGAAATTTGTGTTTAGTTAGATAATCCGTCATAGCAAATGTCATTGTTACTTGTTAAAAGGCTAATTTTAAAAGGTAATAATCATTTTTAAAGTTGATTATCACTGAAAACACAGTTATGCACGTTATATTCAATTCCTGCTAACAGATCACGTGAACAGTCACACACTGAACCTTTAAAAACAGAGTTTTGTTTCTGTTGTTGCTTGTTTTTCCCCGACACCGATCACCGAACAGAGGTCACGGGTTTGCCCACCTTTTTAATTTACGACCCTTCATCCCTGCTGACACCGGGGTGTTTCTACCCACCCACGTCGGGGTGTCTAAATCCAGCGAGTGGAGATAAGCAGAGTCCCGTCCTTGCCGCTGAAGCTGTGCAGAGGTCAGCAGGAAGGAAGGGGAACTGCTTCGCAGGACGATGTGAATGCTATCACCACAGAGCAGAAACGACTAAGGTAGGCTGCCCCTCTGTTTATGGAGCTGTCGTTACCGCCGTGATTGATGGCTCGCTACAGACAATCCACATCTCCCTCGCGGGCCCACGCGATGCGGTGGGAGAAGCAAAAGAGTGTGAGAGAGTGTGTTTGTTTGAGGGTGGGGGAAACAACTCGGGGAACAGCTCCAGCCGTGATAAATGTAGAGTTCATTTTCTGAGAGATCTCCGCTTCGCCGTGATTCTCTGAATGTTCGACCAAACCTCTTAAATCAACTCAAATCTTTGACTTACTCAGCAAATTGTCTCGTTCTCATTAGTCAAAATTATTGAACTGAACTAAATTTACTAAACTAGTTAACTCAAAATATTAAAGAAAACTTTGAACGATATATTACTGAAACGTGCCTAATTTTATAAACTTGTCGATATTTTTAATCATTGAAATTTGGCTGGGTGGTTCATAACTCTTTCTTCCTTGGTCTGATAAACTCAGTCGGTCTTTCGCATCTATTAGCTGGTGAATGTTACAGTTGGGAGTTGATGGAAGGAGGAAGAGATCAGCGGCAAACTGAACAGCACACACTCACAAAAATGAAATATTTTGGTAGAACCACATCAGCGTTTTCAACCTGAGCTTGCATCTGCAACCCTGAAGAACGGAGTGAGCAGCTAATCAGCCAAGAATCGAGGAGGCGCTGTGAACCGGATCATGTTCATGTACCGATTATGAAGATTGAAGAATGCTGTGGTCTGATAAAAAAAAGACAAAAGGGAGTTCAGAAAATTAAGGATGCATCGAAGAATCGCTGTGCAATCGAATCGTGAGGCCGAGCTCTTCCACACTGAACCACTCGTTCATGCAGCTTGCTTTGTGCGTGTTCAGTGACGCTGTAATGTTGAAACAGGAAAGGACTTTCCCAAAATCTGTTGCCACACACTGTGACACATTGTCTAAAATATCTGTGTGTGCTGCTGCTGCTCCATTAACTGGAGCACACAGATGTACTATATATATATAAATACAGACAGCAGCGTCCACACATTCGGTTGAATTATGAATTCGGTGTGATATATACTGTGTAGAGAAGAAGAAGTGTGGGCTGAAGAAGAATAACACCTTGAAGAGTCTGATTGAGCCTTCGCCTGATCTGTTCCCATTTCACTCCTCCATCTTAAATCATTCATGCTCTCCTGCTTCTAAAACTTGCAGGAAAACTCAGTGGAGCCTGCACCTCTTTCCTCTCTATCAAAAACCTTCCAGCACTTAGCATCTCCTGTCGTATGCAGACTTTTTTTTGTGTCATCAGTGGTATTACTTATTCATCTGAGCTTCAGCTGCGCCAGCACTTAGCTTGGGTGACCTTTCACACCAAACTGTGTGGAGAATAATGGCCAGGACAGCGAGGTGCTCTCGGAGCTGGAATCTAAAGTTGCTATGGTAAAAAAAAAAAGAAAAGGTAGAGCTAATGCAGGGCTGCCACACTTCGGGCCACAGCAGCAGCTGGGGACACAGGGCTTCCTCTGCTTTTCAAATATTTATCCCCTCATAGCGTGAGACACAGCATGGGATGGAAAACAAGATAGAGTCCTGCTGGGCTCGGGATCTGCCAGTGTACACACATACACACCAGGACAAACAGAGCAAAGGAGAAAAAAAAACAAACAGATGGGGCAGATTCAGATGTCAGAGACGTACATGTGCCCCCCTTTGTAACCACGACAACAGCATTGATGCTGATAGAAACCCACTGCCGCCTGCTGAAAGAGCAGCATCTTCTCTGTCGAGTGAGCAGGTAGCCCGAGGTCGAGAGCCGAGCGACGGGGCCGTCTGCTGACAGATCGCCTTTTACTCCCCGGCTGGTTTGCTGAGCCCGTCTCAGGCACCCTTCCAGGGGGATTGTGATTGCATTTTAAAGCCTCGGGCGAGCCTCCTCATGTCATGTATCCCCCTCCTCATGTCGCAGACATCTGGTTAGCTCTGGGCTCTTCTGGTCTCCCCTGTGCTCCCCTCCCCTGCTGTGCTGGATCGTTTGATTAAGCCTGCATCGCTCGTAATCAGACTCCTTCCCTCTTCCCCCTTTTACCTGCAGACCGGCTTCAATCTGCTTCTCTAATTTGAGTTTTACTGACCAGTTTCAATTAAAATATGCTGATATTAAGATAAGAGCGGAAATTCACTTGTTACAGCAGCTCACAATACACAAGGTGAATAATAAAATACACGAGAATGGGCTCCACATGTCCGGAAGGCTGAGTCCTGAGGCTGATCTCTCCAGAGATCCAGTGAGTTCATTCAGCCTCGTCTCTGCGATGCTACACCCTCCATCCTCCCTCTGTTAGCCTGGTTAGCGCCGTTAGCTCCTCCATCTTATTGAGGCGAGATCTCAGGTTCCCCCCACGATAACAGACGGTACTCGTGGTTTGTCTTCGGATCGAGCTCTGCATCACATCCGTCTCCTTCTCCTCACTTCAGCACTCTTACCACAGAGAGTATGCTGCTTAATGATGAAGTACGACAGAAACAAGGCAAATCACTGATCTGCATCATGTTTGCACAAACAGCGCAATATTTTAAAGTATGTTAGCTAATTATTCAGGTACGGGTCGTTTTTCTCGTCCTAAAACTGAACTTAAATTCTTCTTTCATGCACGAATTGACGACGTGTCACCGGATGAACTCGGACTCGCTCCTCTGCTGAGTTTTGAACCTGTTTATTACCACCCGCTTCACCTGCCCCATCACTAAGCTATTCATTATCAAGGTGAGTAACCCGCGAGGCCATTAGCTGCGACACTATTCATATCCTAGTTAGTTAGCGCAGGTATGCACGTTAACGGCGCGACGTGTCACCGGATGAACTCGGACTCGCTCCTCTGCTGAGTTTTGAACCTGTTTATTACCACCCGCTTCACCTGCCCCATCACTAAGCTATTCATTATCAAGGTGAGTAACCCGCGCGGCCATTAGCTGCGACACTATTCATATCCTAGTTAGTTAGCGCAGGTATGCACGTTAACGGCGCGACGTGTCTGCAGGTACAAAAAGGAAAAGACGTGACCTGGTTTCAGAGGGCCGACACACACACACACACACACGTCTTAACAGGCCTCATAGAGGAAAAGAGACTTACAGTGTGTTTACACAGTGGCATCTCTGAGCTGGTATTAATAATAGAGCCACTTAGCATTCAGAGGCACCGGTCTCAGCCACGCTGTTTGTTTCACAGGTCATTAAATTTATGCCGCAGCCCTAATGTTCATTACAGCAGCAAACTGGCCAGGGGTCTGTAACACTCGCTCACTCGTCTTTAATCCCCCGCTGTATTCTTAAAACTGGCTTTTCTTTTCATCCCTCGCTCATTCTGCCGCTCTCACATCTCCAGTCCGTTTTGCTTGACAACAAGCTTCTTCCTGCTTTAATTAAAAGGATTGCACCACCAGTGTTTCCAGGTTTCTTACCCCTCTCTCCTCCTCCTCCTCCTCCTGTCATGACTGGAGGCAAAAAAGATTTCAAACAAATGCCTGGACAAATATTTTAATGTGGAGAGGTTGAAAACTGTAGCTGCTGCTGCTGCTGATTCCAGTTCAGGCTTAAACGGCTCGTAATTCCACAAACCAAAGTCACCGTGCTGCAAACTAACAGAGGCTCGGAGGTCAAAACGAGAGACAAAAGGCGCACGGACAATGTGAAAACTAATTAAGGGGGTTTTACAAGGATTTTAGAGAAATGACGAGAAAACAGCGGGGATTAACACGACGAGCTAACGGGAAAACATGAAGACATGAGTTGACGTTCCAGCCATTAAAACTGTGATACCTCCTTCATGTGAGCACTTATTCTTTGCCTCTCATCAGGTGCTACATCAATATTAACCATCACACACACACACACACACATCAAAAACATGAACACACTGCCGTGCCCCAAAAGAAAACAGCAGTCCTGACGGGGGAGCAGATTTAATGTGCGGACCAGGCGGGGGGCACGTTTAACATGCGCGCACACGCTGTAAATCAACACTGCATGGATTCACGTTGCAAGTCACAAACAGCAGCTCGGTCCCACAGGCTCCAACCGCCCACCAATCCCTTCATTATTCCTTAATGCGTCTGATTATTCTCTTCAGAAAAAAAGAAAAGAAAAAATAGTGGCACGCAGTCCTGCAGGAGAAAACACAAACACTTTAAGGAGAGAGCAAACACTCTGTTTAATCTAATTAATCCTCTTGGAAATGTAGCGTGCTTTGAAGGCAAGACTGTACGGCGGCTGGAAGAAACCAACAGAGGAAAAAAAAGGAATTATTCATCACAGGGCGAAGTTTTGGGGTTCAGATACTGACCTGTGTCTCAGGTACTTCTATGTAGTATACTGTTTAACTTCAGCTGGGTAGTGTTTGAGTACTGCCACTGGAAATGACGACCAGCAGCATTACGATCACTTCATCATATCCATCGCTTCAGTCTTATTAAAAATGAACCTGCTTCCGCTTTATAACTCGTGTGTGTCTGACCGTTATCCGGTAACTCCCGGTACACTGAATTTACCCAGAATTGGCAAGATTCCCCGAAATTTTGTAACAAAAATCCAAGAAAGTTCCATTTTGCCAATGTTTAAAAACAGCGCTTGCACATTCGTCATCTTTTCTGAACAAATATATTTGAACATTCGCTCGTCACAGAACAAACTGTGAGTAATATATTTGCTGTAATCACTGTACTGCTGCAGGAAGGAAGCCCAAAACAACTCTTTATTCTGAAAAAAATATAACAAAACGTTAAATCCTGAAAGAGCCGCATCGTTCAGACCCAAACAAATCAAATAAATTGATTTCTGCTTCGATCGCGTGGCCGTGTGACGGCTGTGAAACAATCAGAAGATGCAGTTTTATTCCTTCGATCCACTGCTCTCTCTCCTCATTCACTCTCTAGCTCAGCGAGGCGACTTCAAACCATACGTTTACAAACCGTCTCCCTCTCTGCCTTTAAAAGCTAAATTTTTAATTAACTTTAATCAAGTTAAGGAGCGTGTTGGAGGAGTTTAATGTTCTTTTAGGGTGATGTCAGAAAATATGATGACAGACATTCAAAGCTCTGTTTGAAAACTTTAAGAAAAGCTTTGACTGTTAAATAAAACGACATTTGGCACAGCCGTACAGGTTCTTGACAGCCCTATCTTCTCCACGATACCCCAGAATCGACTAATGTTGCAGGCTAAAGCACGTATGAAGCTTTAAGTCATCCAGATTCTCTTTTCCAGTTAAATGACGTCTAAAAATGCCAGAAAGTCGATAAAAACATGAAATATTTCTCTAGCTTCTGTTATTTTATCACACATACCTTACAGATTATGTTTCTTGTTCGACACATTTTGTTTTCTTTGACAAGAACGAGGATTAAAACCTGCATCGATGACCAGATTTAGACCCATTATTGATCAAACTGTATTTATACCCGCTCCTTCTCTTGGGGGGAACTCGATGATCTCCCCCTCTGGTGTGTGTGTTTGTCTGTCATTACATGCATCTGTTGTCCCTTCTGCCCGGTCCAGCCTTGAATGTGTGTGTGTTTGCAGTGCAGATCAGAGGCTCTGCAGAGCATCCAGTCGTGTGGCTCTCTAATTAAAGCTTACGCCGCCAGCCTGCTCCCACCACCTGGGTCAAAGGTCACCACGCAAGCACTCACACAAGCAGGTAACCAGCCACTGTGAAAACGGGGCTTACTCCACCTCCTTAACCTGTTCTGGCTGAGTCCTGGCTTCTGCTTCTCCACCTCCTCCACACATTCATCCACTTCCTGACACGGAGGCCGAAGAGAAAAGTAGGAAAGAGGGAGGAGGAGGAAGAGGAAACTTGCACTTCAGAGGCCTTTCAGCGCGATGAAAGGACGGGGAAGCTGTTTGCAAAGGCACAAGGCCATCATCAAACATGTCACATGTCAAACTACTGTAAAGACGGAGATGTGAGTTTCCTCGTGTACCTCTCGTAGCGATGATGCCGGAATAAAAGCGAGCTGTTGACCTTTGCGTGCCCGTCCTTTTAGAGCAAAGTGGAACCGGACCTCGGAGTGTTTTCCTGGACTAACAGTGAATAAAAAAGGTCTTCAAGGACGCTGGTGTCGAGGTAGATGGAGCAACTGTGCTGAAGAAAACCATTTATCACGCTCACAATGGAAGTAAAAAGAGAGAGAGGGAGAGAAAAAGAGGTTTCAACCACAGAGTAACAGTCCCTCGATGTATTTGGTCTCGTACGAGTGAACCGGGGCTTGTAAACAGAAGTCACGCCGACTCGCCGGCCTTGTTTACAGGTCAGGATTGTAGCAGCGCGTCGACCCGCCGAGGTCAGACGCTGCCAACAACAGTTAACGCAACTTCATCTGCAGCATTTCCAGGCTGTATTTTGTGCTGCTGCTCGGCTCTGCCCGAACACAAAGAACCGCCAGCTGTCAGACGTCAACATCCACCTCCTCCTCCACCTCCAAAAGAAACTCCCGCTTCTGCTCTCCTGGAGCTGACATGCTCGCACTCTGAACAAATGCTGCTGCTGCTGCTGCTTCTTGGGGTTGATTTGACACAAACACACACTGACAAACGCACAAATATTATTACACACCTTCATCCCGATCATTACGACAAATTTGCAAAAGCAACAGACGTCGACGTTCGTCCAAGACGTCGTGTTCTGAAGATTTGTGGACTGAGTTTTAAGTTACAGACACATATCGGGCTCCTGTGTTTGAAGTAATCATATCAGATGATACATTATTTTAATCAACAGCCTGTAAAGAATATGTAGCGTACTCATTTAGGCTCAGTGTATATCTATGTTCTTTCATTTGGCTTATTTTCACCTGACCTCGGAAATTACTTTTATTTATTTATTTTATACTTTATACTATTTATAAGTCTGTTAAAATAGGATGAAGTAGTTTTCCGTACTACTACAGCTTTTATATCAGAATAAATACAGCTAAAATTCTAATTTAAAAATATAGCAGGAGAAATTATGGAAAATTATAAAGCTAACATGTACAGATCTTCATCAATACTAAAATGACGCCTTACTAATTTTTCTTGCTACAAAATCCATTTTTTTTTGCCATTTAAGAGTCAAAGAAAATGGCATGATCTTAACTCAAATTTTCAAAAGTTGGAAACTTTCCATGGGAATTAACAGGAATTTATGGGAATAAACCAGGCATTTTACAAAACTAAAGGTTGGCCCTTAACAGGGAACTTAAATATTGTTGGGGGGAAAATATATTTTAGCATCTTGACTAAAACAACCAAATTTCATGGAGGAAGTTTCCAATTTGGAATATTTCCAAAACTCGTAAGTTTCTGGATAATTTAACCAGAAATGTTCCACCCCTTTGCAACCCTAATCAGGAATGAACTGAAGATCAAGTCAGCTTGGATCAGGAGGACCCGATAACCGACAGGCGTCGTCACCGTGCTGGAACCAGAATTAGCTGCAGATGATGCGTTTCCTGGCGTGAAGCGTCTCGCTGCCACAGATGGACGCGTGTTCTTCACACCTGTCAGGAAAATCTACGTCTTCCAGATAAAAGATGGAAACGGCATCAGGCGGTAAGAGCTGCGTTTACATCACAACGTGCAGACAAAAAATTAGCGTCTCAACACGTCCTGTTATCTTGTTTTGTTCATGCACAGTTTAGATCCTTTAGTTTGGGTCGTACAGGTAGAAGAAGAAGAAGAAGAAGAAGAAGAAGAAGAAGTCGTCTGCGTGTCCCCAAAGGGACGAAGACCGAGCAACTGCTCCACCTTCCAGCCGGAGGCTCTGCGCGGACTGTAACCACAGTGTGTCCACACCGTGAGGGACAAA
This sequence comes from Miichthys miiuy, assembly GCA_036365135.1. NCBI lineage: Eukaryota > Metazoa > Chordata > Actinopteri > Sciaenidae > Miichthys > Miichthys miiuy. The sequence goes on from CM071603.1 coordinate 29,306,818, forward strand.
CACCGATCTGACCTCAGAGCAGCGCTAACAGTCTGCTGCACAACTGGAGAGCAGAAACACACACACACACACGCCGGCTGAAACACAGCTGTCTCTCTCCATTATCTCACATTATTACTGTTTTTATCTGCACAGCGCTCGAATCTTGCATCACAGCGAAGGTGGAAACCCCACAGGAGAGCGCGCTGCTGACATAAACAGATTAAAAAAGACTCGAAATTATTCATCATACTTGGATAATGCTGACAGATGAGCGGAGCAGGAGATCAAATTACCCGCAGAGGCTTGTTCATTTCTTCACCTCTTTTGAAAAATGTCCACGTGCGACATAAATAACGCCGCGAAGAAGACGAACGGCTGAAACAGAAGATTCCAAAATAACAATCGATGCTGTCCAAACTCCTGACGGCTCCGGTTCCTCCTCCCTGATCGATACCAAACTAAATGACTAATCTTTCTTTTATTGGATCCACCGAAAAGTGTCAGGAAAATGTCAACACGATGCTCAAAGTGAATTGATTTGCAACAGGGGAAAAACAAGAAGAACAAAGAAAACGAAAGAGGTTTTCCCCGCTGGAAGATTTCTTTTCTATGAATTAGAGAATATTTAAATAATATAAAATCCTTCCAGCGTCACAGGACCAAAGGTACAGACAATGAGCTAAGCATTACTGCCTTCTGTCGCATATATATCAATAAATTATGAGCTGATAGATGACGTACAGAAAATGACTGATACCAAAACGACGCCTTACTTCTTCCTGCAAAATCCTTTTTTTTTTTCCATACAAGAGTAAAAAAAAAATTGGCATGATCTTAATTTAAATCAGGAACAAGGTTGCAAAAGTTTCCAACTTTCCATGGGAATTAACAGGAAATTATGGGAATAAAACAGGAATTTATAGAAGATTCTAGCGATACCTACAGACCTACCGAGCCCTCGAGAATAACCCAGATACTGGGACTTTTTTATTTACCCCCAAGCAAAAATCCAAAAATCGGCCACGTGCTCACATTTTCTGGTCATTGCGTTTTTTGGAAAGAAGTCGGTCGACCGGTCTCAGAGATCCCGGGCCTTTCTTTTAACCTCAGTGTACCTTCATACTCCTAAAGATCTGAGTAAGAGTGACTCATACCTCTTGAAGATCAGTAAAAAGACGATTACAAAACGCCGGCTCCGGAGGAACGACGCCTACCATGACGTGATCGATCAGTATGATCGAGCCTGATCGCGTTATGGAGAAAAAGACTTTAACTATTCGATTACAAAAAGAGATGCAGATCTGTAATATATACGTACATGTGTATGTTTTATTTTTCTAACTAGACCTCGTCTTTTCTGCGTTCACATTAAAGAAATAAAATAAATAATCCACCATCCAGCGCCGTAGCATAAGTCACTAAATGAACTGGAACATTTCCTCCTTTCCTTTTTTTGCTGTGAATTTGTGGCCTGAGTCCAGAGCAGGATTTTTGGCTGTGTCAGCCCTTTTTTTTCCTTCCCCGTGCCCGGGAGTGTTTGATGGAGCTTGCTGGCTGGCCGGTCGTCGTGTGGCGGACCTCTGGCTGCCTGGCCGGTGACTGATGCACGCGAGGCCGCGGAGGAGAGCTTTATTAAACGACGGCGAGGACCCATCACTCTGCCTTTGACATATTGGGGGCTCACCTTGGGGGTGAGGGGAGAAACGAGGAGGGTGAGGGAGGAGCGGCTGCACCAGGAGGCGTCGGGGAGATATGAAACATTTAGTCCGTCTGCGTTAACACACACACACACACACACACACACACACACACACACACTTGTGGTGACTCGCAGTGTGTGTGTGTTTCGTGGTTGAAATTTGACTGCGTTTCATGTTTTTGGTGCGTGACGGCTGTTTGAGTGTGTGTGTGTGTGTGTGTGTCTTCGTACTGCAGAGAGCGAGGGCGCGATGACAAATCTATCACTTAACCCTCTCATTCACCCTCTGACACACACACACACACACACACACACAGTACAGCTGCAGGAACAAACCACCCTCCTCCTCCTCCTCCACCCTCCATCACCAGCTGCAGGAGGCTCCATACAGTCTACACCTCCCCGCATCTGTAACGTGACAACCACCTGCAGCTGCACCATCACCCATGGGTGCACCAAGCGGAGGCCAACAACAACAACAACGAGCTCGACGCAGCAGCAGCAGCAGCAGCCGCCACAGTCCGACCTCTCCGTTAACAGATGCTCGACGATTTCCATTTTACGCTCCATTAAGTGAAGGTGTCACATTTTAACATCAATAAATCATTAGCTCATTAATTATGAAATATTACTGTAATTAATGTCACGCCGCCGTCGACTGAAAACATTTCAAGTGAGGAAAAGTTTGCAGAGAAAACTCGACAACCTCTCTGTCGGCGCGATCTGAAAACTTTCCGCCGTAAGATGAAGAAAGAAAAAAATCTGCGCTTTGTTTACGTTTGTTTCACGTTCATCTGGGGTTACAAACTAATGATAATCTATTAATCAAGTTTTGTTTATGAAATGTCAGAAAACAGCGGAAAAAAAAAGAACATTATAATTTCCCAGAGCTGCAGTTAATGACTTTTTTTAAATGACTAAAAAAAACCCAAAAGAGTTTCAGTTTAACGTCACGTGATGAAGAAACGTTCAGATTTACGAGGCTGAAACGAGGGAACGTGTGCGATGATAGATTTTAATTTTCTGTTTATCGACTGATTCATTAATTGAATTCTTTCTAGACACAAATAAACGACAATGAAACGTGTTTTTAATCTTGAAACTAAAGCGTCACACAGGACAGATATCATCCAGGTAGTCTCTGCAGCGTTCAGGTAAAAACACATTTTCTCTCTTTGATAAGACACTTTTTTTTTCTCTCTTGTTAAACTGAATTCATAAATTCAATAAATGGTTTTGACCATGACGTGACATTTCAGAGGTTCACAAAGTTTCGCCGAGCGAACTCTCTGCAGAGCGAAAAAAAGAAAGAAATGAGGGCAGAGCGACCATGAAGCCCTTGACTTCTTGGTGACGGACATTTGTCAGGGTCCATTACCTCATCGGAGGTACTGCTGCCATGTGCGCACACTCTGTGTGTCCGTCTGTGTGTGTGTGTGTGTGTGTGTGTGTGTGTGTGGGCAGACAGCCAACACAAACTGACAGAGGCTGGCGCCGGCGAAGAGGTGACTTAGGGGTGATTAAGCTAAAAGCGGCCGACACAAATGTCAGATCTCAGCGACGCAGACAAAAGAAAACAACGTGAAGTTAAAAACGCTGGTGTGCTACAGAGACGTCCAGACATATACTGAAGGATATCTGAATAAAAACTAATTAATTTAATTATTTTAATGCTCTAAAAAACTATTTATAGACACACCATGAAATCAGAGATTATATATAAAACATCTATTTAATATCCTTAAATGTGTCTTTAATAACTCAGTTTTCTTTGGAGCTGGGATGATGTGTGTAACAGGTATAATATCTAACATTTAATGTCTTGACTTATGTGATCTATTTTAATCACGCGTGTCCTGACATTAATCCCAAATGTTTGATTATTTTATTCAAGGTAACGGTGCGTTTCTTTTGTCCGCCTGTCAGTGGCGTCATATCTTCTTTGACCTCTCTAAGCTGCCGTAACTTTCGGGGGAACACTTTACGGGATATGTTACTTAATGCAACGAGAATAAAACTTTGATACATGACCTCATCTGTGAGTGTGAGTCACGGCAGATAGGTTTTCATCAGCAGCAGCAGCAGTAATGGTGGTGGCGGTGGTGGTTTAACTCGTGGATGTAGAAACAGAGGTGGATACAGCGTTGGAGGCGCATGAAGCCAAAAAAGTTATTAAATTATTTATTTTTTGTCTAATTCACTCTGCAGCTTTTGTATCTAATGAGGACGACTTGTTATTGTCAGATTTTATACATCCAGAACAAAGACAGTTAATTAGCAGTCGATTCAAAGAATATTGAAACCAGACGCCTTCAGTCAGCCTTTTAAAACTCTGTGTGTGTGTGTGTGTGTGTGTGTGTGTGGTCTTTATTTTACAGCATCAGGATGTTCTGACAGAGAAAGTTCGACAGTGGTAACCGTTTTTTTCTTTTACGTCGCAAACATTACACCCACGTGTGATTACTGAACAATAACCTGCTGCTACGACAGCAGAGGTATGTGACGCTACGGTTTTACTGCTGCTAACTGTAGCTGCTGTTCAGCTCAGTTTGTTAGCCATGCTGCCCAGACCACAGGGGCAAAAGAGGAGAAAAGTGTTGTTTGGTGAGAGCTTGGTGAAATAAAAGACGCCGAGCTGGGCTGACTCGTACGTAGAGTTTAGAGACTGGAATGAAGCCCTGAACCAAAAGTACAAAAATGTATGTGGTCAGGGTTGTCCACATACTTTTGGCCGTAGAGTGTGGACGGACGGACGGACGGACGGACGGACAGACGAGGAGAGAGTCTTCGCTTCACTGATCTCTGCCCTCCTCGTGATGAAAACAAGCGAGGCTAAACATGCCGATATTCAAACATCACCACTGTGTAACACTCCCTCTGCCTCTCTCTCACACACACACACACACTCACACACACACACACACACACGGCTGACCTTTACAGTGAAAAATGAATACATGAATAAAACTAAAATCTGCAAATGACAAATCTGCATTTGGCCCTCCAGGTTTCCCCTGAGGTGAGCTTCAAAGAGTCAAATGAGGGCAGTCGGATTTAATCTGCCGCCTCTGGGAGGCAGACACACACACCGACACACACACACACACACACACACACACACACACACAGCAGGCTGATCTGCTGCTGAATAAACCAAGCAAACATTTCATTCATTAATCGACACCGAGAGTGAAGGAGAGAGGAGAGGAGACGAGAGAGGAGAGGAGGCTCGGAGAGACTTGAGGAGAGTCCCCAGTGGATGGGGCAGAGGGGGAGGGAAGAGGGAGGATCAGGGAGGAGGCAGCAGAGGGAGTAGCAACAGTTTGACCTTCGACCAGGGAGTTAAGTTGTGGTCAAGTCCAGAATCACAAAGCAGGTTAAGAGAGAGAGAGAGAGAGAGACCTCCCTCCTTTGTCTGGTCTGAATCCGTCAGCGGAGCTTATCCGAGGCGGTAAATCCAGCAGATTCCTCACATATCTGCGACCAGACGCCTTCTTACCGGAGTCTGAGCCGAGTTTATGCTCGAATCTGTGCTGCAACTGGTGATTACTCTCAAGATTTCTTTGAATTAATCAGAACTACACGCATTTAGAGGTTCCCGGAGCTTCAGGACGGCTTATTTAGTCTGACTGATGAAGAGGATTCAGTTTACAATGACAGGAAACAAACAATTTGAAATGAGGAAAACGGTTGGGAATGTTTGGGGAAAATCACTAAGTGATCTTTTCCACCTCCGTGTGCATAAACAGACTTTAAAACCTCAACATTCGTGACCAAAACAGTTCATTTCAAATCGAGCTGCGGAGATCAGTGGAGTCGAAACAGACGGGAGTTTAACTTTGGGAACGGTGACTCACAAATTCGCATCAATGGCCGTGTAGCAAGCCGTCCTGACAGCGCTGACCTTTGAGGGAGCGGAGAAAGAGACCGAGGGTCCAAAATGAGGAGAAAGTTAATGTAGCTTGGTAGCTGCGGTGCATGATCCAGTTTTATTGAACTTCCCTCTGTCGCTCCACAAAAGAGGGAGTGTTAGCAGACAGTTAGGAGACAAAGGGTCTGAGACAGGCTGCTTAGCTTAGTGCCAAAAACAAACTGAAACAACAACGGGAGGACAACACCGATTCGTTACCTTGATGGAAGGAAGCACATCAAGCATCTTAGCGGTCTCATTAAGAGTTAATTAAGGCCTTGAGTTGGACAGCGGACCCTCAGGTTTCGAAGAAATTAGCTACAGAGACCAAAACTGTTTTTTGTACCAGGCTGTAAACATGTTTATTTCTGCTGTGAAGCATTTTAACATGGGGACTTATGGAGACACTTCTGCAGCCAGCCTCAAGTGGACGACAAGAGGAACTGCAGTTTTTTTTGGCACGTCCGCATTGACTTCATTTCCCAGCCACGGAGGTTGTCGCTTGGTACAAAGAAGCTGCTGCTCGGTGCTCAAATGTCGTCATCAATAATAACATTTCAGATTTATAACTGATAAATGACTCGATCGATGTTTACAGATCCGTTTTCTGTTGATCGGTCTCCATCTAACGAAGATCTCGAGCGTTTGAAGTGTTGAATCTAAAAGCTGTTAGACTGCTGGTGAACTGGAACAGCACTCGACTTTTTTTTTATCATTTCCAAAAAGCAGAAGATTAAAAGACAGAAGATTAAAAGAAAATAAGATTAATAAAATACAATTAAAAAAAATGGGGGATTAAAGTTCAGAGAGTTTTACTTTTAAAAATCTCGTTGCCTGGAGCAGAAACAGTTAAATCATGTGAAGAAAATCAGAAAGTGTCCAGCTCCTCCGGGTGACCTTCATCCCCCTTTTTTTTAAAACAGAGCTTTGATTGACAGGGTGCAGGAGCCTGCTCATCTTTCCACTGTGTGTGTGTGTGCGTGTGGAGGAGGTTGAGGTATTCGGTCTGTTAAGCATCTGTCATTAAACAGTGTGTGTTGTGTGTCTTTCATGGTACGCTGCTTTCACTCCGAGGAGGAGTGAACAGAGTTTGACTCTGAATGTTTGGAGCTCCGTATCAGGAGGTATTAAAACGTCTTTAAATAAAGACTTCAAGACGAACACTAAGACTTTGTCCTTCAGGTCATGAAATCATCAGAAACAAAAACTGCGACTGTTCTCATAATTATTTAATTATTTCCGTCATGTTTCAAGCTTCACAGCAGAAATAAACATGTTTACAGCCTGGTACAAAAAACAGTTTTGGTCTCTGTAGCTAATTTCCCCGTTCATGACAACTGTACTGAGGGTGAATTTATATACAACTCACCTGTTCGGATTATATTAAGGCTTAAAGTTATGCAGGATTAAGAGCGTGGACGCTGTCAGTGGTTTAGCTTCGTGTTTCAGTGGCTGAATTTTGCGGTTTAAAGCACGTGAGCCATCTGTTAAATCTTATTTCAGCGTCTTAATTCAAATGGAAGTGGAGATAGTTCAAATTATAGACTACAGACAATCTGTGGCAAATTAAGAGTTTTGTTTGGGAAGGATAAATTCAATGCGATTTAAGGGAAATCTGATACCGATCATCGTCCTCAAGTCTTCTGTTCTGAAATAAATCTCATATCTGAGTAATTTCTCTGCAGCAAGCTCGAGGAGTGCTCAGATTTCCAACATCTGGGGAAATTCCCCCTTCCCGTCCAACGCTGATCTTTCTTTTTAGATTACTGGTTTTTCAGATACTTTAGTGAGATTAATTAACTGAGGAAACTTGTTGGCACAATCTCTGTGTAGACATATTTAAGTAACCAAAAAAAAAAAAAAGAAGAAGCTGTGTGAGCTCGGCCTCGTTCAAATCCACCTCGATCCCCGAAGAGTCGAGTCGAGAACAGGTTTCCCCTCCGTCAGTTTTTTTTTTTTGAAGATAAAAAGTTGAAACCGTATCAGCGTGGGAAAGAGCTGATCTTTACCGATATGATGTGAAAGCATGCGAGGGGGGCGAGCAGACGTGAACGCGTCCAGAAGACTTTTAACATGTTGTACCGAATGAACTCGGCCGCATGCGGAACTGACAACCTGCTGCAGTTAATTATAAAAACAGATTATGTTTGAATAGCGCTGCGGCTGAATGTCATTTTTATCCATAAGACCTTTAAAACAGACATTTAAATGATGGATTGATGTAAAGAAATATATATATATATATATAACGGCAACAGAGGGAGCTGCGACGGAAAGAAGGCCGTAATGCTTCTGATCAGTCAATCGGAGCTGAAAGTTTCCTTCCATCTCGTACGTGCAATTATTGTGTAAACTGCTGATCGGCCACAAGAAAAACTTCAGTCCTGCTTCTTCTTGTGGTTGAAATCTCACTAATTGATCTAGCAGTTAATGCGTTTTTGCAAAAAAAAAAAAAAAACACAAATAATTCATCATGAAACACGACTGCAGAGCGGCAAGAGAGAATATTAAAAAGTTGTGCCGTCGTATCCGGACATGCTGCTTTGCTCCATCGTACGTGCTGATGCATTCAAAAAGCTTCTTCTGATGACATTTTATTTCTGCTTTTGACATTTTTGTGTTTGAGCTGGACGGAGTTGGACGAAATATGTTCGGAAATGTTCACAAAGTTTTAAAATGAGCGGCCTTTGAGGTAATAAAAACAGCCCACAAATGACTACTGCGTTGGTATTTTCCTAAACACGTCACGACCAAAATTACCCAGTTTTCTATGAGAAAGGTCAAAGCAACGTGGAATACAAGTCAAAGACTCTAAAACTAATAATATTCTTGATTAATAAACATGAGGGTGAATTTATATACAACTCACCTGTTCAGTATTAAGAGCGTGGACGCTTTGATTGACAGGGGGGTGTGGTTACAGATTCAGCCCGCCTCAGGCGTCTTTATACTGTCAGTGTGAATACAGCAATATACAAAGTTGTACGTATGTTTTATATTTATATTTTGGCAGTCAAAAAGCAGATGTGTGAACATTTCATTGTTTTTTTTAAGCAGCAGCAGCAGCAGCAGCAGTAGGCGATCACTGCAGCTACAGCAGCGTTTATCAGGTGGTAGTTACACGCTACATTTCCTGAGTGATGCCGTCGCGTCCCGGCCTGCAGCAGCAGCAGCAGCAGCAGCAGACCGCTCAGGACTCAGAGGAGCTCAGGCCACCCAGGCGGTGAGCTGGTGAGCTGTTGATGAAGTGAGGGGTCACTGCAGGGCTAAGTGAGACCTCACACTGGACAAGCAGGGCCAGACCTCGGGGCCACGGTGGCATATGGGTGTGAAGGAGGTGAGGAAGCCGAGGAGGGGTTGGACGCGGGTAGAGGAGGGGGGTTGGAGCGTCAAGCTGTCCACTCCGCCTCTCACGAGACCCCCAGCTGTCACAACAGACACTTACCAGCCCTCACACTAAACACCCACCAGGGAGAGGGGGGCAGCATCCTTCCTCTTTCAAACAGAAGGATGGGAAAGAGGACGGATGGAGGGGAAAAGAGAGGGTAATCTCTTCTTCCTGCTGCTGCTGTGATGTCTGAGGAATGTTGGGGCCGCCACTTCTGAAGCCCGGGCTGCAAACCTGCTAATTATAGCCGCTAAAGGATGAAGGTGTGACCTAAATAGTTATTTTAGGTCTGGAGCTGACTTGTGAGAACCCGCTCGCGCCGAGAGAGCCGAGGGAGTCGCAGCAGCGGGACGGAGGAAGTTTCAGCCTCGACCGTCACACGACAAAACACACAGCTGCGGCGCGGGCGAGCCGAGGTCAGAGCGTAAGACTGTTCGAACAGTGTTAGACGACAGCGGGTCGCACTGACCTACAGAGCTTTCTTTTTATTGGACCGTCCAGCAAAGCGAGGGATCACACACACACACGAGAAGAACCAGTAAAATAATCTATGGATAGAAGTAACTCTTCCAGCCCTGCTTGCTGTAATAGTGATGGTGATAGCTGGATGCACTCCAGGTTTCATGTGATGGAAGCTCAGAGAAGCATGCAGGACTGCAGCTCTGGGTCAACTAATAAGACATGAGAGCTGCTCCACCCAAAGCGGGATGGATGTCGTCTCAGCTCATCAGACCAGGTTCAATGTGTACGAAGCCCACAACGTTTAGTGGACGCCACCTCGGGTCCAGAGAACACTACGGACTCTGTTTTGGCAAACGTAAACTCCAACTAAACGTTAATTTTAACGACCTCTGATTGGCGTAAACAAGCTTTCTGTATCCTTAACCCGCTCTGGCCCGGTGGGGTTTATTTGACTATGGTTGCCCACCAATGAGCCGGGTTCTGCTCGAGGTTTCTGCCTCTTAAAGGAAGTTTTTCCTTGCCGCTGTCGCCAAGTGCTCGCTCATGGTGGATCTCTATAAATAATAATATAAAGAGCACGGTCTAGACCTTTAAGTCTGTGTGTTTTAAGTTTTACCTGCCTGCGAGGTGAAGTTCCCGCCTTTAAAACACCCTTAATTTTCTTAACTCAATTACATTTTCATCCCAGTTTTGTGTGATAGAGCGTAAAAACACTGGAAATTAGTTCTGTTCATAAAACAGACAAATAATCACACGCCTGCAGATCATTTTGGAGCAAACAGTTCTTCTAAATACAGCCAGAGAACTATTATTTCTTCCTTCAAGGTGCAGAAATCAGTTATAAAATGACACTGAATCACGTGAAAATGTATGAAATGTTTCTGCATGAGAACTTCTCTGAATGCAGCAGCGAGTCTTGGTGCACAACACGTCTCACATTAACAAGACTCCCACCCGCCTCTGTTTGTCGAATACACGCTGCTTACACCGTTCCTCGAACAAACACACCCTCCCCTTCCCTCCCCTGCTTTCTTTCCACACCTGAGAGCCTATTGACAGAGTGTCCCGGTAACACGCGTATCACTTAACCCCGTGTCAAAACACAGGTGTAACGTAAGCCTGGGGAGCAGGCGAAGGTCCTGAGCTCATAAAGGAATGTGCGAGTGGGAATAGCACCCTGCATGGAAGAGAGGCCCCTCGCTGAGAGTGTATAGCAGAGTACAGAGTTACTGCAGGGAGGGGAAGCTGGAAAACAGCCAGATACTGACAGAGAGAGGCGGGAGGGGGGCACACCTTCACCTCGGGGATCCACAACACATCGAGACAGAAACGTGACTCAGCGGTAATGAAAGACAGAAAGTGATGAGCGTAAAAGGATAGAAAGCGGTCGGTGCTCTTACCATGGCGCTCCGTATATCCGGAATCCCTTTATGGTGACGTCCGAGTCCTGCAGGTACACACAGTTTGTGAGGAGCGACTGCACATTGTCAAAGTCCTCCGGTTTGAGTTTGGAGACCGAGGGGAATCGGTAGTAATCCTGCTTGACCAGCTCGGCCATAAAGTCCTTATCGAAGGTCAGCTCGTGGTTCCCGGCGATCACCACCTTGAACTCGTACGGGAGGCCACCTAGAAGAGACGAGAGCAACCAAGGGAGAGGAGGGTGAGCTGCAGGTTCAGTATCCACGTCAACCTCCAGTCTGTACGCAGAGATCCAACTTTAACTGACGTCTGGCCGATTAGGATGCTCAGTATAGTGATTTCTGAGCAAGAAGTTTACAAATATCAACAATTTCAGCTCAGAATTTTTATTTTTTCGAGAGTTAGTCTGCTGCTGCAACCATTTAGGCTTCCACCGGGAGCCGTGAGCGTCCGGCATCAATCTGCACAGGAAACGGCATAGAGAATCTGGTCTAGATTTTCAAAATAAAACACCCTGTGCAAACTTCTAATTCACTGAAACTGAGGTCTATAAATCGGACGACATCTGCAGCATCAAAGTTACACAAATCACTGCAGGCACCGGCCAATCGGCTGCGTCTTCCTGCAGCTGCGATCTAAAGATAGCCCCGACGAGGCCAAAAATTCAAGAGGTTGATGTTTGATGCATAAATTATCAAACTGATTTGTTCAGCCGGGCTTTTGCACAGATCTTTTGCCCAAAGGTTTTAATATCCTGTGTCTGCATAATGTGTTGTGTGAAATTAATCAAGTTCATTCATCCTGAGAGAAACGTTTCAATCTTTTCTTTAGAAAAGATTTAGACCGACTCGACTCGGCAGTGATTCAGCAAAAATAAAACTCAGGCTGGTACACAAATGTTTTGAAGAATCTGATGCTCAATAAAAGTTCTTCTGAATCAATATTTGTACAGACTCCACTGCATGTTGTCAGCGTTACTTTACAGCACTGCAAACACGTCTTAACGCTGAACAAAATCTTCACACACGGCAGATTTTGTCCACATCATGCAGCTCTGCTCTCCTTCAAGGCAGAGCCGTCTTCTGTAAAAACCACAAAGGGGTTGTACTTTCTACCCGGCCGGTGTATTTATACAGAAACAGCAGGTTGTCTTAATATTTTGTACATGGAGCGCACGCTCCCTCAGTAGCTCCCTGTATACCTAACCCTGAGCACAGATCAGGACTGGAAAAGAAAACTGGAGATAAGTGGAGGGGAAAAATACACCACAGCTGACGGCTGTGCTTGACCCCAGCAGACCACCGTCCATCTCTGCAGACACCGGGCGGGCAGGCGGCTGGGGCAAAAAAGCATGAACCTGAACTAAATAGAAGAAGAACATCTATTACAATTCTCATCCCCTCATCTTTCAACTTGTGCCGTGCCCTTTTCGATCCCCTCTGTCGGGGTGATTTGTCCCGGTTCCCCCTTCGCCATCAGGAAACCGACTTACTACTTTATTCCGGCCGATTGAGCACTCAACGAAAGGCTCTGGCCTTCATCACCTTTCCGTTCTGTCTCTATATTTCTCTTTTCCTCTCCTGGATGCTGTTTCTGTCGGGTTCATGTTGATTTTTTCCACAGCCTTCCTTCCTTTCTGTCTTTTTTAGACGCGGTGTAGGTTCTCTGCAGGCACCCTGAACCCAGAAAATGGTGAAAATTGGCACAATTTCCAATCAAATTGCTTCTTTTGTCCAAGTGGCAACCTCAATGCACCTAAATCCTTTACGTACGCGACAGGATTATTGCCCAGGTTTACAGGTGAGATGCTTACATGCACCTACAGCACTGATAGGACAGTATTCAGCTCACCAACATCAGCTGATTCCCCCTTTTTGTTGTTGTTGTTGTTGTTTCTCTGCTCTGTATCTCTCTGTCCAGTCACGGCAGAAGGTTATGATGCAGGCCAAGAGAGCAAATCGAATAAAATGTTGAATAAAGAATCCAATAAAACTTATTTGTGGAATACAAATGCTTCTGACTCGCGACGGTAAGTGAAAGAAAAAGATGTAAGCGCGCCCGCTCGATTCTGCGGCGAAGTTCAGGATTGAAATAAAACTAATAGAATAGAATATAAATTCAGTCGAGATACGCCGGCTCAATGCAGATAAATAAAAAATCCCCCCTTGCATCAGTGTGTGTGTGTGTGTGGGAGTGTGAGAGGGCGAGAGTGTGTGTTCTCTAATGCTGAAAATGAAAGAATCATGGTTCCCCGGTCTATAGGTTTCATTCCTGCTACTCTAAATTAGCTCTCGTCGCGTCTCAGGATCATAAATTCCAGTCTAACCTTATATGAGAGCGCCGTCTCTCAGTCCCCTAGCACTCTAACTGGATCACACATCCATTTACACACACACACGCACACACACACACACACACACACAACCCCAAAGCGAATCATCCTCTCCGCCACCGGGCGGGGAAAAAAACATAATTACCATCAAACAACTCCATCTCCATTACTCTACTGGGAATTTCTACTGCTTTTTATTGCCGCCATGATACATCTTACAGAGGGTTGGTGGAGTGATACACCTAGATTTATTTTTCATTCTCCCCCCCCTGCAAACAAGAAGGTATGAAAGACGGAAGAAGGAAATCAAAAAGAAACCTCCGAGAGGAGAGAGAACAATGCGTGCAGAGACGAGCGCTGTCAGACCTCCGAGGAAGGAAGTTTTAAGAAAACATCTCCACACACTTTAATCATAAAATCATATTCTACACGACTAATGAAACAAAATTAAACTGTCAATTCCTCAAATTAATCCTCGAGGAAACACAATTAGTGCCGAAGTCGCGAACACGCACTATTTTTCTGTAAAACAAGCCTTTCCGGATCACTTCTCCTCGGCTCTGTGGAGCGTTTGAGTGTTTTTCAGGTGTTATGACCTCAAACCTTCGCGCTGGTTGTTTCCCGCCACAGTGGGCAGCTGTGTACGGGGATGAAGCTCTGACTTTACCTGCTCAGCAGACAGAAGTGAGAGCTGAATATTTCCCGCCGTAGTCGGTGGAGTGACCGTTGAATGTACGTTTATCAGGTGGCGAGAAACGTGAGAACTCCGCACGTACTGGGTGTGTGACCGACAAATAATACGACTGATAAATCTGGCAGTTTTCTTCAGTAATCCATCGATCGTTTAGTCCATAAAATGTTGGGAAAAAAAGGCTGAGGTGACGTCATTAACTGGGTATCACCAGGTACCTCGTGATAACGATACTGTCACGATATTTTGCCCACGATAATTTCACGATGCAGCGATTCTGCGATAATCGATATATTGTAAGAAATGTCATCCACGATACATCACGATATCTGAAGAAATTCAAAATTTATTAACTGCACTGACGATCAGGATGATGACGGACCAGGTGGCTATGCATGTTCGTTGACCTTCGCGAGACAGTTCTCGCAGATTGCGAACTCTTTATCAAGTGTTGTTCCATTGTCGACGGTGCGTCTTTCACGTGTTTTTCTCTTGATTTCTTAAAATTGTAGCAGAGAATCTGTTTAGAGTGGCTGCATGTTTATTGTTTAAATATCAATATTTGGCGCCAGCGTATCGATAACGTCCCGCAGGACGAAATATCGCGATATATCTTAGTATCGATATTTTGGCACACCCCTAATCAACAGTCAACGATCAAAATATATATATTTATTGTCGCATAAATCAATCAAAACAGCTTAGCTTAGCTCTCGTCACCGTTTGCCACGGTAACTTTAAATATGTAAATTTTCAGAGGCATTCATGAATCATCATGCTCTCTGTCTGCAAAAACGCTGCCAACCATCAACCATACTTCATGCTGTACACACCTGTATACAACTTTACTCTCACACACTGCTTTATATAGTGTGTAGTGTATAGAGTACACTCATAGAGCGGACCAGAGCCAGTTGTGGCAGACGGACGCCCACCATGAGCCAGATTCTGCTCGAAGTTTTCTTCCTCGCCACTGTCGCCAAGTGTTTGCTCATGGTGGGAACTGTTGGGTCTGTAAATAATATTATAAAGCGTACGGTCTGGACCTGCTCTGTATGAGATAACTTATTATTATTGTTCATATTTTATTGTGTTATATTTTATTTATCGCTACAGTTTTTACTTTGAATTTTATTTATTGCATTTGATTTCTTTAGATTATTTTAATCTTCCCTGTCTCGCGCTCTTCAACTCGTACTCTGAGTGCAATGTAACCATTACCGAGATGATTTTGGTGCAGTATGTAATGATGGTAAATTCTGGTCTACCAAACACTCAGAGCGTTTCTTACAACACTTGTCACATTCACACACACACACTGGTGGCGGAGGCCGCCATCGAAGGTGCCAACTGCCCATCAGGAGCGATGCAGCTCTAATCCAAAGAGCTCACCATGATCCACAAACACACACACACACACTCGCACACCAACAGCACAACCTTCAGGAGCAATTTGCGGTTCAATATCGTGCACTGGAGGAGCCGGGAATCGAACCTCCAATTACTAACCGACCCGTTTTACCACCTGAGCCGCAGCTGTGGTGATGAGTTGAACGGACTGTGATATTTGTGATTTCTATTTCATGTTTGACTCTTTAAAAAAATGCAAATGCTGTTTAAATGAACAAAACTGAACACACATAAACAACCCCTGTTTCTACACACATTACACATCTTGGCACACACACACACACACACACACACATACACCAAGGCCTCTGGGAGAAGCTTAAAGCAGCAGATCAGAGCTGGAGCTCCACCATCAGACAGGCTGGGTCAGGGAAAGCTCGTTCCTCTGCATCGATCTCCGATGTTTTCCTTCAGCAGGCCAAACATCGGTCGATGGCCCCGGACAAAACCGCTGCCTCCTCCAGAGCCTGAGAGGAGCAGACGAAGGAGGCCGAGAGGGAGGGAGGGAGGAACACAACGCTCGCTTTACAGAAGCTTTTAAATCTACAATAACAACCTCGTCCAGACCAAAAGTTTAGACTCAGTTTGGATTTTTATGACCGCCCGAGCAGCCGGGAGGCGAACCGAAGAAATCAGAGCGTTTATTAAAACACTGAACCAAAATCCAGTCCACCAAATCGATATTTAAAAATCCAACGACTGACACAAACTTCCTGCATTCCTTATACACATATCCCAATAGTCACATGACTAATTAGATGATAGCATTTGAGTGTAGTCTCATATTTACATACATAATAATAAACCCAGAAACATTTACGTGAATCACCCAATTTTCAAAATAAAACTCATCCGTGCAAACTGCTGGTTGTAAAAAAAAAAAAAAAAGTACGCAGCATATTTACACATGTAGAAGCATATTTAGAAGCACATGTTTGCATGGGAAGCTGTTTCTCTGGTCTGCCGTACTGCAAACTTCAGACAGACGCTCAGACGTTCACACTCTGTTTTCAGGAAATGTCAAATGAAGATTACCGTATGTTTATTTAAAAAGAAAATCACTGGTTCTTATATGAAAGTGGGAAACAGTTCCAGCTTTATAAGTCACAGTAGCAATATAACAATTCTCTGTATCCTCCCTTAACCAACCTTTAATGTCTGAAACATAAAAAAAAGCTACTTTTACCTGGAAATCCAGTGGCTGTTAGAAATAATGCATTTTCCAAGTGTGACCGGAGGTCAACCACTCAAACGAAATCCAGCGAAGATAACAACAGAAAATATGTAACTTCACAACTTTCAAGCTACAATCATAAAAAAACCTGCAGGTTTGGAGTCTGTGCATTGCAGTCCTCATCCTTCAACCAGAAAAACATCAAATTATTGAAATAACATGCCTCCATGTGACTTTCATCACGACCTCCTCCACGTCTGACTCTTCCTCTCTCAGACTCTTCGCCTTCATCAACGAGGACAAATAAAATAAAATAAAATAAAATAAAAAGCGACCTTGGAGGAAACTTGTCGTGTGCGCTTGTGTTTTCTTTATTGGAGCCTACGTAAAGATCACACGACGCTGTAAAAGCCACAACGTACATTTTTCTCAGCGTGCAGCCGTCTGTCCTCCAAACGACAGAAACAAAAAGACTAGAAAGTTTCTAAACTTCTGAAAAATTTGAACTTTTGCCGACTGAATATGTTGAAAAATGTGGATGTTTGAAGCTTTTGTGATGGTAATGATCTTTAAATCTGATCAGTATCTGAGGGGGAAGTGCGTTTTTGGTGTTTGGGTGTCCGTCAAAAGAAAGCGGCGACCCACGGCGGAGAAGTTGAGCCAGATCCAACTTTCGAAGCCGCCAATCAGACCGGTCAAACCGCCACAGTCAGCCTCTGAAACTGAGATCTAGACTCTGATACTCGACCTGTTTGTCTACTTCGTGAAGCAGCTTCTCAATCTGAGTCTGGCTTAAAGTTACGCTGCAAAATGGAGACATGAAGACTATACTGAGGTAGTTTTAGGGCTGCAAAGGGCAAAACTTTCCATGAGAAGTTAAGCTGGGGAATTTTGGAAATATTCCAAATTGGAAACTCCATGGGAATTCTGAAAATGTATGGGAATTAACTGTAAATTTGGGCTAATTTAAACAAACGGTATCATATCCAAACATAAATATGGGCTCTAAAGTGTGGTCCAGGTACAGAAATCACCTGTGCAGGTAGGGGGCGTGGCCTCAATAGCCCTGCAGTAAGCAGTGTGCTGTGTGCATGTGATTGAGGAATAGCAGATATTCAAGTGCATGAAAAATTATGCTAAAATATATTTCCCTCCAACTATATTCAAGTTCCTTTTAAAAGGGCCAACCTTCAGTTTTGTAAATTCCCAGTTTATTCCCATAAATTCCTGTTAATTCCCATGGAAAGTTTCCATCTTTGAAAATTCCCAGAATTTTGCAACCTTAGTCTTAGCTAACAACACCAAACACACTACCGATAAACACAGTACCGTGGGCATTTGCAGTGCCGGAGTTGGTCTGAATGAACCTTTAATCTCTACATTCTCATGATGTTACGACTTTTCTGGTGAAATTACAGCTTTAATCTCCAACGTTACGACTTTTTTCTCAAATTTATTAGATAAAAAATCTAATTTTTCCTCTTCTGGTTTAAGTGGCTATAATATTTAAGTCTGATGAGCAGCTGTACAGCTCTCAACCTCCAACAGGACATCAGCAGGAACAACGCTCCAAACTAACACCGAGACATTCCCCACTTTACTCTGCATCGATTCCCCATTATGGTCCGATATCGCTCTTTTCACACACAGGCACACACACACACACACACACACGCTTGATGTAGCTGTCTAGTGTTGATGGATGGAGGAGTTTGATAGAAAAGCTGACCAGTGTGTCCTCCCGGTGCTGCCAGGTGCTGTATTGGCGGTGACGCAGCAGAAAACAGAGGTGGAAAGAAATGGGACATGTCTGTGTGTGTGTGTGTGTGTGTGTGTGTGTGTCTTGCACTAGAATTAGGGCACAGCACCTGGCAGTAGTTTAAAGAGTCGGCCTGACAAAGTGTGTTCACTACTGCTGCTGACCAACAACAAACCTAGAAAACTTTTAGATTTACAGGTCCAACATGTTTCGAGCGACGTAACGTTAAATCAATGCAAATAACTCCACGGGAGATAAATATGAAAACAAGAGCTGAAACTAAACAAACGAGGAGAAAGAAGAGATTCAATCATTCAGTTTCAGTTCAGAACAATCCCAAAAACACTGCAGTGAAAGAGCGAGAGGCAGGAGTGGATTCTGCTGCAGGAGCTGGTCCGCGAAGTTTCAACAGACGTCTGAACTTTCTTATTTTTTTTTTTAGGTGTAAAACTGGATTCATGTTGGGATTCAGTGTAACTGCTGTGAATCCACACAGACTTCCTCAGCCACCTTTCAGCTCCACAGGAGGGCGAGTGTTTGATACTTGAAACATGTTGAGGAGGAAGTTTGGGGGTTCACACTTTGGTGAGGTTTAAAACGGGTCAGAACATTTTACAAAAAAATCTATTTTCTTTTACACTTTTGCGTCTGTTGTTACAATAATTAACTGTTTAGTCTAATGAGCTTCGGAAACATTTTCACTGGAAGTCTACACTTCCCTCTGAGCAGAAAAACTACGTCACAAGTCGGGAACTGAACTCAGATCTGATCTTCAGCTTCCTCAACATCAAACCACGTCCTGTTAGTTGTGTTGCCTCCTCCTGTTCATCCTCTTTTCCACTTTCCACACAGTTTTCTTTGAGCAAAGGACAGACTGGATTGTTTTTGAAGTTTCAGATGAAACTAGCTCGCGTCACGCGCTGTTTGTGCGATCAGTTCAGCTTCTCGCTGATTTTAAACCTCGTGAGGAACTCCAGTTCTTCCTCCAGTCGCCTTTTTTCTCTCATGTTTATGTTTATTAAACATCTTAAACTCATGCAGACGCGTCTTCGCTATGGTCTTTTTTATTTATTTAAAATGCAACCGCGACGCCGCTAAAAGTTGCATTCAGTCTTTCAGACGTCGTGTTGTTTTGTCTGACCTGTCGTCAGCTGATCGACAGACCAGCACAGACGTCTGAATCACAGACAAAAGAATTTAAATGTCTTCGTTGCAGGCCGGCGTGTGTGGTGAGTGGCACTTATTGATTTATGCACTTAGTGAGAGGGAATGTCAGACAGTGTGTGTGTGTGTGAAACTACATCAGAGTCACTTCAGCTCTCGTGTGGATGTTCCAGACATGAAACACTGGCTGCACTCCCACCCACAGCATGAGGCCAGAGGGAGAGGTCAAAGGTTAACTGAGCCAGGGTGTTAGGTCAGAAGGGTTAAACTGGACACTTTAGCACAGCAGTTGTGGGGTCAACAGGGGTGGAGGGAGGTGGTGTCATTGTGTGGTCCGGTTACTGGTTGTGCATGCGTGCGACACGTCTTTGTGTGTGTGTGTGTGTGCGTCCAGCGGCGTGCGGTTGAATGTGTGTCGAGCAGCTTTAGTACCTAGCCAGTCGTTGAACTTCTTAACCTCGGAGGGCAGGCCCAGCTCGGTGAAGTCGCCCATGTGCAGCAGAACGTCGCCGTACGGCATCTGGATGCCGTCTGTACGCGAGTGTGTGTCTGATACACACACAAACCTGGTGTGTCCTGCTGGCTTGGGAGTGTCATAAGGAATGGGGTCCACCCTGAAAAGACAAGAGACAAAGAGATGATGAGAGTCGGGCCACAAACTGGATGTGAGGACAAACATTTAGCTCATTAACGAGACAGAAAACATAACTCATCTATTCTATTAATTATGGTCATCAGTACATGTTCAGTTAAATTATATGGAAGTTATTTATTTAAAAAACTCTAAAATGAGGCATCCATCCACTTGAGGCTGGCTCCAGAAGTGAGTCAGTCTCCATAAGTCCCCATGTTCAAATGTCCAACTTCACAGCAGAAATAAACATGTTTACAGCCTGGTACAAAAAACTGTTTTGGTCTCTGTAGTCTATGATCACGAAACTTACGAGTTCGAGTCTGGACGGTCAACCCTCGCTCGCTTTAAATAAAAGTGACAAAACACTAACTGAAAAAAAAACTTTCCTTTCCGGGGTGTAACGCGTGCTGTCGTTCATTCTTTGTCCTGTAGCAACGACAGCTTCCACATACCGACGTCTTATTGCGTTTGTTTTCATCTTGTCAGTCACCTGACCCAACAAGAGGACATGCTGCAACATGCTGCCTGAATGCAAACTGTAAATAAACTGTAAAATATATTACTATTATTGCCGGAATGGCAGGTGTTTACCCTCAACTTCAGATGTCAGCGTCAGCGTCTGTGAATATTTTCAGCCCTTGAGGTTGTTTGCAGACATTTTACTATCTGTAAAAAAAAAAAACTGTCGCCGTGACTTTCTCATAATCCGTGCGAGACGGCCCGACATGAAAAGCGTCGCACGAATTCTGAGAAACCGATTTCTTCCCCCGTCAAGTGACACCGCCATCAGTCAGTCAAGTATGTTTGATTCCATGTTATCATAAAAAAAAAAAAAACTCAACCCGTCTCACGAGCAATGAAATGTTCCACTTATTCACGAGACGTCTGCCCTTGGTTTTATTTAGTCAGTTTATAATTTTGAACATTATTCTCTGCACAAAAAAAAAACGAGTTTCAATTCAAAGTGTCCATTTTTTTCCTCTCCTCTTTGTGATATTTTTTTAAAAAGGTGCACTCGATCCTGAAGCATATTTTTAGGAAATGTATGCTAATTAGATAGCAGCAGCAGAAGGGGGCACAGCTGTAGACTGGAACCTTAAAAAGATCATTTGTTGTTGCAAAATAAATTACATGGTCCACGGAGTAATGCATGCGGCAGAGAGCAAAATGCATCTCAAAAGAAAAGAGGAGACATTACGACGGTGAAAAATGTTTGGCAGTTTGAGAGAGAGAGAGAGAGGCTGGAAAAAAAACAAACTGGCGGCGCTTCGGGTTGATTTGTGCACACGACGAGGGCAATGGCTGTTTTTGTGGCATCAGATTGGCTAAAGAGACGGTGAATTAAGGCATGCCATGTCCTCTCCATTCATTATCTAAAGAAAAAACACTTCTGGGCTGGAAGAAGCCTTTTATTCAGCCTTTTTTTTGTTCGATGTAAGCACGTCTGTTAAAAAGGAAGAAAAACCTGTACTTCTTCTGACTGAAAGGAAAGAGGAGGAGGAAAGGGAAGAAAAAAAAATCATCTTGTCTGTAATTGAAGTCTACAATGTGCAATCTTCCAGCACTCTGCCACTAGACCATTATTTCATTAGGAGGGATGTCACTCTGTCGACAACATCAGACACATAATCAACGCTGCAATCTCCAACCTGACAAGCACACGCACACGCACACACACACACAGTTAACTTGCATGTGTGCACAAACACGGCATAAAGAAGAAGGAGATGAAATCAAAAGGTTTCAGGCCGGAGATGGAGAAAATGGGCACCTCGGCACAAAAGAGCGTCTTTATTGGTAGGAAGGAGGCGACGTTGCACTTGAGGTTTCTCTTTTGAGAAGCAGTTTTACATTTTTAGGACACGTCAGACACGGAAAAGCTTCTGTTGTTGTTGTTGTTGTTCTGTTTTTGCACTGAATTGCGCTCATTCACACCTTCATCACGTCCAGGTTTGACTACTGCGACAGCATCCTCTACGGCACACACCGCTCAGAACTTTAAATAAACGCCGCTGCACGCCTGCTCGCCCACTCCTGCAGTCATGCCCACATTAGGACCTCCACTGGCTCCTCACACATGAAG
This sequence comes from Miichthys miiuy, assembly GCA_036365135.1. Lineage (NCBI taxonomy): Eukaryota > Metazoa > Chordata > Actinopteri > Sciaenidae > Miichthys > Miichthys miiuy. Next base: position 29,328,925 of record CM071603.1, read on the forward strand.
CCCTCCATAAGCAGGCCTCCGTCCTACCTCAATGACTTGCTCCATCGCCACAATCCATCCCGCAGCCTCCGCTCAGACCAAACAGACCTAAACAACCAGGAATGTTAACACACATTGCACAACTCTTGCCCGTTGCCACCATCTTTAGTCTAACCACTATTTGTAGTCACCATCTGTGCGATCTGTAGCCGCTGTCTGCACCTTCAGCTTCTGCTCGAGATCTGATCCAGACGTGCAGAAAAAAAAACGTGCAGCGCCCTCACCGACTTTCATGACGCGGAGAGGAGCCGCGGTTAAAAAGTTGAACTTATTTCATCTTTTTTGCTGGTTGCAACGAAAGATCAACTTTCCAAAGCAATAAAATCTTTCTATATTTTCAACTTCTTCAACAACGCTGCATTTAACTCAGCTATTTATTTATTGACCACACTTTACCCTTCACAATAAATTAATTTCATAGATTTTCAATCAATGATCCTCGAGTTATCCAGCTGATCTTTTAGTGCCCGATGTCGCTCCTCGCTCTCGGAGATTCCCAGTTGTTCCTCGGTCCAGATATTTACCTAAAGGTGACGGAGCGTTCGTAGTCAGACTGTCTGAGGAGATCAGAGCTGCAAACTGTGTGTCATCTTTTTAAAAAACACACTTTTTAAGTTCATCTATTTATGTTTTATGCTGCATTTTAGTCAGATTTTATATTGATTTATTGCTTTTGACGTTTTGTTTGTTTGCATCCTGTCAGAGGACTGAAGAAACATGAGAAGCTGAAATCAGAGAATTTGGATTCTAGCTTAAAAAATGATTCAGAATTATTAAAATAGTTGTTGCAGCTCGAGAGAAATGATCTGTTTTTGTTGTCTATTCATTTCTGACCAACACCGATCAGCAGCCAATCAGCCTGTCGCCTCCACACGTCGAAAACTTTCAGTCTGTCGTCTGTGGTTTGTATTTTCTCGTCTGTAGTCTGCAGTCAGTGTCGATCCGGTCCCTCCTTTTTAAAGCCCGTTCACGGCTTCAGCTGGAAGATCTCGGCTCTGCTCTGAGACACTGGAGCAGAGCCTGGACCTCGTATTAAAACACACTGGACAAAATGAAAAACTGGCTACAGAGATAATGATATTTACTATTGACTGTGTGCAGTAAATAAGCCTCTGTGCTCCTACACACACACACACACACATTAACGTAAGCCAGCGGAGCAGCACACACTCTGCAGCGTAGCTGGTGATTAGATTTGGTGCTCTGTGGCGCTCGGACGTCATGCAGCTTTACAGGATTCGACAGTTCTCGTCATGGAGGAAGGACGAACGCAGAACCACATGGGATGACAAAACACCCGGCAAACACACACATATGCATACACACAAGCATGCATATTAAAACAAAGCCAGGAGAAAAACAAGCTCCATCTCCTCCCCTTTCCTTTGAGATTTAATCCACCCTGAGAACGTAAGTAAATACCAGCAGCCCCTATCAATTAGAGCAGGCCCGGGCCAAGAAACCTTCATGATAGTGCTGCATAGGTCTCTCACTCTCACACACACATACACACACACACAAGAGAGAGGGCCCCTGTCTTTCCTGTTAACATATGACTGTATAACAATCCAGAGGTTCATTAGTAATGTATACAGGAGTTCAGGAGTTCAGCGGTGCAGCAGAGGCCTCTGATCTATTGTAAACGGAGACAGTGAAAATGAAAAAGTCGGCGTCGGCAGGTAAAAGAATATTCTCCAGTGACGAACCAACTCGGCCGTGTTAGCATGAAGGTTCGTGTTAACATGTCTGAGCTCCGGCGTGACATCAGAAGGAAGACTGCGGAGGGAAAAGAGTGGCGGAGGATGGAGGAGGAGGAGGAGGAGGGGTGGTGGTGGTGGAAGAGGAGAAATGCTAATGCGCTGGAGGAAAGCAGGAGCACACTGTCAAATCCGCCATGACATTGGAGCTGACACAAAACCGAGGTCTGCGGCTGCACGAATATCTGCTGGATGAAGAAACGTCTGTGATCCTTCAGAGAGCTCGCAGCAGCGTTAACTTCTCCTCACTCCGGCTGCAGCCAGTGATTCTTCTGGTGGTCGGTTATTTTCTCGACTAGTCACGATTATTTCTGCTAAAACAGAAAGATGCGTGTGTGCACCACGTTTTATCACAATACCAGTTATTACTGATTTTTTAATCGATAAAATATCTTACAAATTAATTATTAATATGCTCCAAATCACAGGTTACGTCTTCTTCTTCTGTACCGTGCCAATCTTCCCATAATCCACTTCCTGTAGCGTGTATACTTGTGATCGTGCTAATAAGATTTGCTCAGTCTGAAATCTTTAAAACATATTTTATCTAACAGTATATGATCATACAGTGAGGTTTTATAATACGATGCATCAACGTGGATTTTTATTGTCGACTAACCGCTGCAGCCCTTCTCCTCACCTACGGCCGGGATGTCACGGCAAAAAGAAACATTTATTTGACTCCGTTTTAGGATTTTCTTCTTTCTTCTCACATTTTCTTGAGCCAACTGCCGCTCTTGTTTCGTTCATCAAGCCAATTATGTCGTTCATCGTCTCCCTCGTTAGCCAGGTTTCTCTTCTTTGCCTTGTCGTTTATTCACGTCACACAATGCCTTCGATTCAAACCGTTGCCGCGCTTTCATGTGAACTTCAGCGTCGTTTTTGAAATGGTGCGATTATTAACATTAGAGCCTCCAGAAATATCATAAAAAGCCCCCATGAATCACATTTATGGAATCTAAAATAACTAAGCTAAAATAGGACTGACAAGCTTGACATGTTCTAAAAATGCAGATCGGAAAACTGCACAACTTAAATATGAAACACGGCTGAAAATCCTGGAAAACTGGATTAAACCCATCCACAGTTATTGGCTACATGTGTCACATGGAGGAGAACAACAGTGGGAGAAGTATAAATCAGCGTGGGAGAGACAGAAGGAGGGAAGGAGGAGTGCTCTCTGATGTCTGTAGGAGGATATTCACTTTGACTGAGCACACTTGGCTCCGTGGCCTTTTGGAAAAACACACAAGTAAACGGGGTCAAAGTTCAGCCCCGAGCTAGCTCCTTCAAACGTGACACTTCACTCGCGGGCAGATAAGGAGGTCGCCATCGATGTCGCTCCCTGACTCCGTCGAGCTCTTTAAGGAAGCCACATAATCGTTGTGATTGATTGCCACACTTCCTTTGGAGTTTTCCTCTCTCTCTCCCCGCTCCCCGAGTCTTCACGGCGTCCAAAACAAGCCGAGGCGGTTTGCAGCGCGGCCAAAGAGCTGTCCGGCTAAAGAGCTCTTATCATACATTACAGTATTTGTTACATTTAAACCTCACCATCAATCACTCGGAGAGATAACTTCATGTATAGCTCTAATGTAAAGAGCTGACCAGAGGAAAGAAATATAACCCGACCACTGACATCAACTCACTGAGCTCTGATATTTACAGCTTAGAAAATGTGTTTGTGGTTTGCTGAGGTAGAGGAGGAAGGTTTGAGTAAACTTTGAGTCGTTTTAAAAAAGAAACTTTCATTTAAGTTGATTTGTCACAAGAAAGAAAGACTTCTTTGACGGCATCGGAGGACGTTAAACTACAAACAATCCACTGAATTTCCACGCTCACTTCCGATTGATTTATTTATCCTGCTTAATATTAAAAGGTCCAGTGTACAGGATTTAGCTGCACCTAAAATAAACTCTATTTCTATCCATCTATCTATCAAATATTCTCCCACAACTCACATAAAAAGCAAAAAGTCCACATCTAGATCAGAGTTTGGTTTGTCTGCTCAGGGATACTGTAGAAAAATGGCGGTTCAACATGGCGGACTCCGTGGAAGAGGACCCGCTCTCTCTGTAGATATAAAAAGGACTCATTTTAAGGCAGCGAAAACGCAACGATTATTACACTCAGGTGATTATACTCATTATACTAATGGACATTAAGATCCTCCTAAATGTTACACACTGCACCTTTAATGCTTTTAATTCGACACAAGCCGAGCTGCAGACACAGTTTGTTTCAGCTGTTCTGCTCGGACAGTAACTGTGCTATAAATAACACATAATGTATACACTTTAAATAATGGTTAGCTCTACAGTATTCAGTATTTTCACTACACAGCCAAAAGTCTGTGGAGAATCAATGAAAGAATGAGAACACCTGAACATTAGAAGTATTGGAAACGCCTCCAATTCTGCCTAAAAAGCTGGATTGGGTATTGACGCGCACTGAGCCGATACCACCTAATTTATTAGCCTCTGATAAACGAACTCCGTTACCTCCCGGCAGGGTCCAATTTGCCATTTTTAACCCCCAGGATGACATGTCACGATCCGCCCCACTCTGACCCCGATGTGATCCGATTTAAACGACCCAAACCAACAAAGACAACGAGCACTGACCCGCGCTTACAGCAGCGTAACATCAGCCAGAGCTTATGCCATGTCTTACAGGTCGGCACCGGCCGTCCGGGAGGAAAATGTTGTACTGGAACATCTCTCATTATGTCACTGCTGCTATGAAAGCCTCCACTCTTCTCAGACTGGAAACAGGAACAGCATTTATTTAAAGGAGCTGGAGCTTTGTGCATGGAGGCGTTGTCACGTTGAAAGAGCTTTCCACAAACTGGGAGCAGACTACTCTCTGAAACATCTCTGCACGCTGCAGCAGGAATCATGCAAACAACTCGAAACTTTGTGATGTAACAGCATATTAAGACCGGCTTGACTACTCTGACCCCCCACCTCTGTCCTGGCAGGGTTAATGGGGTCAACGACCTCTGAGCTGCCCACTTGTCTCAGGACAGGAGCACATGTCAATCACGGGGTCTCGGTCCATTTTATACCTGCCGCCACCTGCTGAAGAAGAATTAAACTCCTCCTCCTCCTCCTCCGCCTCTCCTTCCTGCTCCTTCATTGTTAATGGAGTCGTCCTGCTAATGATTTCTCATCAATAAGACCACCAAGCAGGGGAGGACACAACCACCTAAAACCTCCAGGGTCAAAAGGGGAGATGTGGAAATAAACAGACTGCTAATCAACTAAAGCTGGCCGTGCAGGATCCAGACTCAAAGCTCGACTCTGCAGGTAGTGTGTGTGTGTGTGTGTGTGTGTAACTGCAAAGACAAATAGATTGAAGTCATCGTAAGTTGACAAATTCACGCATCGCAGGCAGGAGGATTAATTATCCTCAAACCGGCATCATTCATTCTTGTTCGTTTGATATTTTCCTAACACGCTGCGCTCGACAACCGGACGAGTAAACGGACTATCCGTGACAGAGTTCTGCATGAAACCGGATCAGAGGAGGAGGTTCACGATGTTTTACCGCTCGCTTCGCAAGGTTACGACCAAAACAATCCGTCAGTTAATCGATTATCAGATTCACGGAACATTTATCAGGATCGATGAGTTGTTTCAGTCGTTCTGCGGCTCTTTGTTTCATGCATTTCTCTGTTTATTAATATTTGATCGCACTTTTTTAAGACTATTTCTAGACAAAACGGGAGCTTTGATGATTCCAGTTAAAAATCACGGCAGCTGGAAAACCGGACCTTCTGCACCTCGCTGCCGCCGCCGCCTCCTCCTCCTTCGTCGAACTTCACAACAAAGACTGTCAGAGAAAATGTGATGTTTGTGTCCACAAAAAAAAAAAAAAAAACGATCACGTTTAAATAAAAATAATCTCGACTGAACTGGAGACAAAATAGCAACTGCTCCTTCACCCGAGCTTTATTGCTCTTTCAGAGGAAACATCAAAACACAATGCTCACCATTTCCTCTGTCTATAACCTCGGCATCAGTTCCCCTCCCCCCTCCAATAGACTCACACACACACACACACACACACACACACACAGCTCACTCATCCACGGTGCAATACCATTTCTCTGAGAGGAGCACACACAGAGAGAGAGAGCGCCTCTCTTATCTTCTGCATTTCAGCTGTCTGCGCTAATTCAATAAACTTCAGAGGAACAAAATGAACACAGGAATAACGGAGGGGAGGGGAGGGGAGGGCGGCGAGAGAGAGTGTGTGTGTGTGTGTGTGTGTGTGGGGTTGGTTTGGTTGCACGAGGGAGCTGGAGCGAGAGGCAAAAGGTGGGAGACGAGAACAAGCGAAAACAAGAAAACCCAACAGGAGAGAGAAAAAAAACGGGCAGAATATAGACGCGGAAATCACGAGAGAGAAAGAAAAAAACACACGAGTACACTGTTAAAAAAGAAAGAATAGTGAATGATGGCCTCCTGCCTTGATGCCCTCCTCCTCCCCCCCCTCTAACTCCATTTGTTCAGGCAGGGCGCGTCCTCCTCATCCCTCCACATAAAGGCAGAGTAAGGCACACAAAGCATGCATTGGAATATCAGCACCAGAGAAACCTTCCGGCACTGCGCTGGGAAATAAATTGCTTCTGCTAATGCCCCTTTCATTACGGCACAGCCCTTAATTGTGCTGCTGACAGTCCGCCTGGCTGCAGGGGCTGACGGTGGGGAGGAAAGGCTCGACATGGGCCCCCTCAGGGCCCAAACACCAACCGGGTGGACTGCTGGGAGAATAAAAACTAGTGGAGTGGTGTTCACCTGGACAGACAACGCCGATCACAACAGCACTGCGTCAGGCAAAGGTTATCAGACGTGTTTCTGTGAGCTAGCATTGAAATGCTTTACTGCAGCTCTTTTCAGACTCATTTTCTTTCATCCAGGTATACTCAGCTTATGTAAAACTCCAGTTAAAAGGCTTGAAAACCAAAAAATAATCATGATTTTAGAGGGATATGCTCACATATTTAAGACTGGGCATTCAAAACTGATCAAAAAACTATGTAAGAATGTATGCTAACCATGAATTTCTAGTTCATTATTAAGCAATATTACACGAGAGGGTGTGCTTTATTGTCGTTATTGGCACAATGAACACCTCCAAATGTAATATTAATTTTTTCATGAACAAAAATCATGTATTTGTGTCAAAGTTAAATTTACACGCAGCCCTCATGAAGTTTCGCTTCAAAACGAGTGACCGTACATCACCCGTGTGTAGCATGCAAATACCCGCATCATACCGCTTGTGCAGGACTAGTTGCTGCGTGTACCCGACATTAACCGTCCTCTGAGCAACACAAACAAAAATGCGAGCATTGTACCCACCAATTAAAACATTAAGTTCCTGTTTTTGTTCAAACAGAAACACTGACGGAAGTCAGACTACGAGAAAATGCCTTTCCCGTCAGGATCAATGAAAATCCTTTGAGCCGTCTCGGATAGAAAATGTTGCGGAGCATCGAGTCTTCAAGCTTCCGCGACGTAAAAATGTTAAAATGAGTCACGTGTATTATAAACAAAACACTGATTACTGGTAAAGGCAAACTAAACACACTTAAACTGCATAAACGGAGGACTTGTCACGTTGAGAAGTTGCAGGCTCGGCCGGCGTTACCTCCATTTCATGTCAAAAGAGGGGAAGTGACATCATGAGGAGATCGTGCCCCGCGATGCCAGGCTCCGAGGCCAAAAATCTCAAAGACATCAAAAGGGCTTCAATCTCAAAAACAGCAGACCTGCCCAATGTCAACTGTCACTTAACCCCACCACCCTCAACTCCACCACCACAGTCCCGCCGGGCTCCAGCAGCAGGGTCAGGGGTGGAGAGGGAACTTAATCAAGGGTTCTCCTGTTACAAAAGCCCCTCCACTCCTGCCGGTGAGCGGCGGCGGGCTGACAGAAACAAAAGGCCACGAAATGGGACTGGCTCTTTGTTCCCACGAGCTGAAGCCTGACTGCTGCTGCTCCTTCACGAACACGAGGCTGCACTATTAGTTACTAGTGTTTTTATCGTTTTCATGCGCGATTGATTAATAATCAGATTTCCAGGCTGCTGACGTGTTTTCAGTCCCAGTACCAATAATCAGACCTTCGTTATTCAGACTGATAATGTGTTCATGTTGTGTTGTGGAGAAGAGGGTTATTTCACCCTCAGTGAGGTCTGATGTATCCATCGCAACCACTGACAGTAGAAAGAATGGACGGCGTATCCGTGACGAATCTTTGGCTAATCTAAAAATGGGCAAAGACGGGCTGAATGACGCCTGGTTGTCCAAACAAGCCACCTGTGACGACACCCACCTGTCAATCAAAGCGTCCACGCTCTTAATCCTGCATAACTTTAACTTTTCTGCTGTGAAGTTGGACATTTGAACATGGGGACTTATGGAGACTGACTCACTTCTGGAGCCGGCCTCAAGTGGACGACAAGAGGAACTGCAGCAGCCATGGAGGTCGTCGCTTAGTGGCTGTTAAGCTAACGTTTGTTATATCTGTAAGTTGACCAACAACAGCTCGTCTATCTCGACATTACCACCTTAATCCCGCCTGACCCCGTTTGGTTGTTTTTCCCAAGCTGCTTGATCTATTTGGATCAATGAAATAATCGAAGACGTGGGTGGAAATTCCAACCAATCAGAACCGTGTGATCCAAACAAACATAAAAGGCGGACGAGCAGCAGAGAAACAGATCAGACAACAAAATATCCTGAACATGTTTCAGCTCATCATCTGTCATCTGGAGACACTTTGGTTTGGAACCAGAGAGTTTACCTTCAGGTTGGAGAGCTGCGCCACAAACTAATAAAATATTGTAACAATTACAGTAAAACAGAGAAAACCTTTTTTCAGTTTGCAGCTGCTGCTACCTCAGCAAGGAAAAAAGCAAAAACAAATGTTAGAGCTCAAACGTCGACTTCAATAATTCCTGAAACCGAGACAAATAAGTGTTTTTTTTTATGGCTGTGATGACAAGAAAACAAGTGGATGGAGTGGAAACACAGCAGCGCTCCGTCATCCCGTGAACGACTGATTCAACGGGAAAACACGAAGCGGAGGAACGTTCCTTTGTTTGAGTTTCCATCTCAGATCTATTAGCTCAAATTAACGCCAGACGCGAGACAAGAAAAGACACGCAGGGTCTCGGACGGTCCACGGTAAAGCTACGCTTCCCTCCGTCACATGACTCAACAAGCGTCCTCTCTCTTGATACACAGACTCATTACACTAAAAGAAAATGTTGATTTTCTGTGTGTACATATCACATTCAGTGGTTTACGGCTCTGTTCCACTCCACAGAGAAGAGGGAAACTACAGCACGGGAACATTTTTCAGCGAGTTCATTAATAAAAAGCCGGACGGAGTTGAAATGAACGTGTGAAGGCCGTGTTCTTTTGCCGTTTCCTCACCAGCTCGTGTCAGAATATCCACGTGCGAGGAGGCAGGCAGGCAGGCAGGCGGCGGCGGCGGCACGGCGTCATTAAATGATTCATACTTACGAGCTCCTCAATTATTCAGAGGGCGGGAATAATTAACAGGGCATCTGGAGGAGAAGGAGTTTGTTAAATGTGGAATTTTTTATGTGTGTGTGTGTGTGTTTAATGCATTTCCCAGCATTAAAATTAACGTGTCAAGCTCAGGTGTGTTGAAGAGTAAACAACAGAAAACACTGTATGTTCTCTGAAATGTTTTTCACCGTGTTCGCTGTCCACAAGCGGAAAATACTCATTTCTGATTGGCTGTCGAGTGTCCACGTCATTCTCAATCAGGTAACCATAACAACGATCCACAACAACAAGTGTCCTGATGTAGAAAATAACGGACAAGGCGGAGGAATGACTCTCCATCAGGGGTGCAGCAATTAAAAGGTTTTCCTCGCCACTGTCGCCAAGCGTTTGCTCATGGTGGGAACTGTTGGGTCTCTGTAGATAAAATTATAAGAGTATAGTCTAGACCTGCTCTGTATGGAGATAACCTTTGATATGTATTGATGCTATCCAGATAAAATAAATAAATAAATCCTGTCCAAACATCTTGTTTCATACAGAAACCACAGCTGAGAATCAAAAACTGCAGAAAACCTCAGTGTTTTTACTTCATATATTAAAAACGTTAAATAATAATTTTGCTAATTGTATGATATTTTATTTAGGTAAAGTTCAAATGCAGTTTGGGACCCAATTAAAGACAGATGCACTTGAGAAATTTCAATCATTTGAGGTATTATTGAGGATTTTTGGGGAAATTTGGAGAGATTTTTGGAGGTGTCAGTACCTAAACTAAGTTGTTTTATTAGTGTCGGTATTAAAACTTTCAAAAATATCACGCCATGCTCACGTCACAGCATATCTGCAGGTTTTAAAGACTTCCTTTACAACACTTAAATTGAACTTCGGACTGATTTAAAGCCTGAAACACAAAAACAAAAGCAGGCGGCCTGTGAAACTAAAAAAAGAACAGAACGCTCCGGCAGCTCTTAACTCAGCCGAGTCTCGCTTTAGGTGCCATTTAGAAAAACAGACTTGGTGGACCAGGTTCGCTCTCTACAGTTTGTCTCCCTTCACTGACCCTGGCAGCACCGACAGAGAGAGAGAGAGAGAGAGAGAGAGAGAGAGTCGGCTTTCTGCACTGACTCGGCGCTGTTGGCTTGCGTGGCGTGCACATCCGGTGGAAATTAAATAAATTAACACTCCGAAGGCGTTAATGGCGTAATGCAGTTAAGTCATCGAGTGAGAAATGCCAACACATCTGCGATCAAGATCACACACACACACACACACACACACACACAACACAATGTAATGTGGTGCACTCGATTAACTCCACTTCATTTGGGGGGTTTCTCCACCCAGCGCTTCATGCGGACATTTTATTCTGTTTAAGAAGCAGCTACTGTTCTCCTGCACAATGTTTAACTTCTGCCGCCGTCTGAGCAGCTAAAATATTAAAGCGATAACTTTTATCTTATTGCATCGGTCGCAGATTCATTTTAGAATTGATCTTGAGAGTCTCTCTGAACGTCCTGGCACTAATCGACCAGCGATCACACAGGTACGTACCCAGCAGGTACAGCTCGGCAGCTGGACCTCCACAAAAACACACAGGGAGTCACCACCACCATCTCGCACCTCGAGCCTGGCTTTCATCATTCACTTCTTCTTCTTCTGTTTTAATTTATTTTAACATTTTATTGGTTTTATTTTTGTTTTATTTGTTGAATCTGTCCTTGATTTTTTTTTTTTTTGCAATTGTTCTCGAACTTCTTTTTTATTATTGGCTTTTATTTATTAGAACATTTTATAATTATCTGGCCTCATTTTATTTATATATTATCTATTCTGCTGGAGTCAATTCAGTGTTTTCCATTTCTGCTTTTATGTCCTCTGTGAAACACGAAAAGGTGATTTAAAAATAAATAAAGTCATTAATAATAAATTTCAGATCGTTTTAAATGCACATTTTGCTCTTTCAGGTTTCTCAGATTTGAAGATTTTTCTCTGATTTGTATCGTTGGAAACTGAAACATCTTTGAGGTTTGGACTCAAACAGATAATCAGAAGAAATTAAAATGGCCACTTTGAATGAATGAATTAGAAAAAGTCACTCATGATGAGAATAACGATACTTGGATGTAACTCTACGGGGGGAAATTCTTAGAAAACATCATAACTGATTTGCTGGTTTTCTTCGAGAGAGCACGGCGTCCAGGAAATGAAATGTTCAGAGCGATGAGGTTCAACTGTGTGTATGAAAATATTGTAGATATGATTCCTCCTGCTAACTTCTTCCTGGAGTCCGATGACAGGATTTTTAAGTCCTTAAATTCAAGACATTTTCAGGCTGTTTAAGGGCTCACGAAAATCTTACAAACACTCCTCAGCTTTTAGTTTCAACATGTCAGTTTATCTGTCTGTGTGTGTCTGTCTGTGCGAGTGTGTGTGTGTGTGTGTGTGTGTGTGTGTCGGGCCTTCCCGCAGTCTGGCCCAGATCCTGCTCAAATTGGATTTGAAGCCATTAGTGTCCCAACTCGAAGCATATGTTCCAAGTTGCTGAGCATTTCATTTCACGAGACGACGACGACGACGACGACGGCGAGGACGGCGGCGATGATGAGGGGGGGGCTGAGGAAAGAAAGAAGAGGAAGAAGGAAAAAAAACACAGATGGCGCAGAAAAATAAACCAGACACACAAACAGAGCTGGACTGAGAGAGAGAGACAGACAGAGAGACAGACAGACAGAGAGAGAGAGACGTCCCATGCTCCTGAAGAAAGCTCACTTTGACTTCGGGGTCACGTTCCTGAGCATTAGCCTGTAACTGCCACTGTGTGTGTGTGTGTGTGTGTGTGTGTGTGTGTGCTCTACATGCATGTTTTCATATGTGGCTCACCTTCTCCACCACACAAAAGGCGCTGCTGTACTCCATCACACAAATCTAAATATTCTGTCTATGGCGGCGGTGGAGGGGGGGGGGACATTAGAGGAGGGATTGTATTTCAAAAGGCAGGCAACCCCCTCGCTTCAGCTTTTTTTTCTCTTCCCCCTCGCCTCACGCTTTGCTTTCAGAGAAGCAACAACTTTATTTATGTCCACTGTGGATGTAGTGAGTGAGAACCCCCAAGCAAGCTGGATCATTATCTCTCAAATCTAAACAAGCCTTTACTTTCCCAGAACAGAGCGCTTATTCTATAAGCACTTAAACATAGAGGGGGGATGGGCTTATGGGAGAAGAGTGTGTGTGTGTGTGTGTGTGATCCCGGGATTCCCAGTCTGAGTTTAAGAATGGCAGAGTAAAACACTGCGGGCTCTGTGGAAGCCAGGAAACAGCCTAATGTATTTATCCAAACACATATCTGCTGAGAGAGGCCCGACGGCCTCGACACATCCCCTTCCCTTTACGGAGGGCTTCACCTCCACCACCAAAAAAAACTACAACCGCACAGAGAAAACGGGGGGAAAAAAGCAGCAGGGCTGCACGACGCAGATAAACGGTTTGTTCTGAGTTTCGGGATGTTTGAGGTTTTTTCGCACCCTAAAACACGAACGCTGCCTCCTCTTTCAGCGCCGTGTTTGCTCTCTCTACGTCTCGTTTTCCGACTCCTCGTGCATCTTTTGTTTTTTATTAAACACACCTAATAAACAGCTGCAAACATCGTGCGCAATCTGTTCTTGTTTCCCCCTCGTCTGGAATAAAACCGTCTCCGGATGACACATGACAGATCCACTTTTTTAAAGGAACTTTTTCCCTCTCGGACAGGAGGCAGATTCATCTTTTCTTTCCTCACTTTGGTGAGGTTTCTCTGCAGCTTCTCCAACTGAACTTTACTCACGGTCAGCTGCTGCAACGCTGCAGAGTAAAAAAAGGCTGAGATGAGCCACGAACCAAGAGCATCCAGCAGCCATAAAAGCATAAAATAACAGTAATAAATCACAAAATGAACAGCTAAAATTCAGCCGCTTTAAAGCCTGAAAATGTCGTGTGTATCGTCTGTTATTTGTCTCTTCAAACATCAAACTCGGAGCCCGTCGCGGTGAATCCTGTGTGTGTTAACCTTGATTCATATTGAAGCCGTTTGGCCTGATTTATTGCCGTCTTTGTCAACCATTAAAACGGACTGACGTAACACAAACTGCGAGGTGACCTCGTCTCCTTTCTCCACATTCATTGCGCCACTCGTCGTGCTGGCAGCCGAAGAAGAATACCAAAAAACAAACAACGCGCTGGCACGACAGTGTGAACGCTGCCAGCACCGGCAGGAGGAAGGTAAGAGTCCCATTTAGCTGCTTACAAACACACACACACACACACACACACGATTCCAGAATCTGACCATCTCCCCAAAAACCTGTTTACACGAACATGATCATCCAGACTGAATTGTGGGAATAAACAAAATAAAAACAGGTCGTCTGCCAGATGTCAGCGTGCGGCTGGTCACTGTCTGCGCGGATCTCACAAGGCTGCTCGAGTTCTTCCTCCGGCTCTTAATTTATGTGACGTTTGTCTAAAAAACGGATGATGTACGAGCTCCACGCCTCGCACGTCATGTAACATAAACTCCCGTTCTGAATGTCAACCCCGCCGTCTCGCCCGCTATAAGTTCAGCTCGGCGCAGACGCTGCTTCGCTGTAATACATCCGAGCACACGTGCAACCCGACCGCCGTCCATGACAAAGGACTCGGTGACTTTACAGACTTCACAGCGTCTCCTATCTGATGTCCATTAAAGTCAATCAAATAAGAGAACCCCACATATGATCCAGACTCTGCTTTCTTTCTCAACTTCAACTTATTTTCGGGTCGATCAGAGGTTTATGAGAATTACGCAGCGAGACACGCAGCAGCTCGGCTAACTTTACTGCTCTAAGACTTCTGAGGAGAGTTTGAAACTTTACAAATCTGTCCTGCACGTCTGTGAAAAGAGCGTTTCCCTTTCAAACGTTGTTCATTTTGCAGACAAAACATGCTTAACATCTCGTTATTTTGGTGAAATATTTCATCTGTCTTTACTCGCTGCCCAGATCAACCAGCTGCTGATCGCGATCGGCCGATATATTCAGTAAAAAAAATGTGATTTGGGAGATCAAGATTAACGCTTTCCGGTCGGCGATGTCAAAAACTGATCGACGGCGTACACCGCTGACTTCTTTAAAAACGATGAAGACGCGGAGCAGCGACACGCAGCGAGCGAATTAATCTGTCCTAATAAAAGTTATCTAGTTCAAGTCGAGACCAAACACTTCTCTGGATGTCAGTTTTTGAACAAAGACGCGGAGCGCGGCCTGCAGCAGACCAGGTAAAACTTGTTTCCAGCTTAACGGTTAGCTGCAGCTCCTGAAGGCCGATTAGGAGGAGCGAGGAGGCAGCAGTGGGTACGGACAACAACACAATCGATGCATAGATGAATTTACTCTGATATATATTCAGTTTTGGATACACGCTCTTCAAGATGAGGGAGGAAGGAAGAGACTGAGCCGTTCTTCTATTTAACAACCTCGTGAAATAATAGAGCATTATGTGGCTCATTTGAATTTCAAGGACTTTTCAGGCTCACCCTCTCAGAAAAGGGCCTATTCTCCAGGTATTCCAGTGCTTGACTTCTTAATACTGCGATAACAAAAGAATAAGTGATCTGTATCAGCTGATCGGGCTCATAGATGACCTGAAAAACGCGATCGAGGCGTCGCTTTCTACAGAGAAACGTGCCAAAGAGAAGCAGGCAAGCGTCATCGAACCACGTCCACCCACTAAAGTATGAAGTTTAATCAAAGGTCAGAATAAAGCTTTAATCACTTCCTGTTCCTGCTGCAGGTTACCTCACACAACGCTCTCAAAGACGTGCACCGAACCACGAGCAACAATCTGTCAGAGACCCTTTTTATAACAACACAAAGCACGCAAACATGCAGCTCCGTGTTAATATCTGTCCACAGATGAAACACACAGAGCCCTGATGAGTGTGTGTGTGTGTGTGTGTGTGTGTGTGTGTGTGTGTGTGTGTGTGCGAGGCTGACGGGTCAGAGCGCTCTGACCCACTAATGAGAGGCAGAGAGTAACCACATCAGACAAGAGCAACGCTAAGTAACCGGCCCGATAAATAAATAAAGAGAGCGCCCTAATGCGGACAAAGTGTTCATGCACCGCAATGACAACATGGCACAGACGATAGCGGCCTCGCGTCCACGTGACCACGCACAGTGAACTCGTATCTGTGTGAAGCATCCAGTTTCCAGCATGTGTGTGTGTGTGTGTGTGTGTGTGCTCCTCACTCGGAGCAAACAGCAATATTTAATTTCCCTCAAACGTGACACAGAGCAGTGTGTGTGTGTGTGTGTGTGTGTGTGTGTACGCTCTCTGAGCTCGAGCCAATTAAATCAAAGTATACACAAAGACTCGGCATCAAACTGGATTCTGATTGGCTTCCTGTCGCAGCTAAAATTAAATCTGAATTTTTGCTTGAAATTTGTTTAAAACTTCATTTAAAAAAAAAAAATCTGAAATAAAACAGAAAATAAATAAATAAATAAAAACTTGCGTGTGTGTGTGTGTGTAAAAGTTGTCCTTTAACACATTTAATGACGAGTGCATGAACTTATTTTGGCAGCTAAAAAATATTCTTAAATCTTATTTTAGTTTACAAGCTCATGGCAGGTGATCCACAGCACGTGTGTGTGTGTGTGGCTGCATGCACTTACATGTGGACGTGTGGAGGTTGGAAGCGGCTCTGGTTGATGTTGTAGTGTGTGAAGGCCTGCGTGGGATTGGAGCTGTACTCGTCCACCGTGATGGTCACTTTGCCATGAGCCATCCTTCCGCCGTTTGGACATGAGACGCTGGAGGGGGTTCGTTCACCGGGATTCAGCAGCGAGCCGTGCAGCGGTCATCCTTCATGAGCCGCTTCGAGAAGCCCAGGAAGTCTCCCAGCAGCGGCAGCAGGAGCAGCAGGAGGAGGAGCGGGACCCAGCCGACCAACTCGACCACGACACACACTGCAGTCTGCACACACACACACAGCTTCTTAATACACAAATAGGAAGCTCTTCTGCATGAGAAGAGAGCAGGAGTGTGTCCACATTTTTACTGTTTAAAAAAAAAAACAGCTCAAATAACTCATTCATAATTACAACGTTCATACAGGCACACTGAAAAATGCTATTACACTTCCCTCGTTTAGTTTTCTTGCATCACAATTTGATTTCAACACCTCAACCAACCAATTCCAATTAGAAAAAAAAAGCAGCGAGGCAAACTTCAAACACAATCAGCAGATTTATTCTACCTTTTCCAACAATATGGCAAAAAAACTACAAAAACACAAACACCGGACTGTTAAAGCGACCATTCACAATCTGTCTAAACTGCTGCTCGGTTAATTTATTGAAATGTAAAAAGAAGGAATGACTGCAGGCACGGCCTCTGACGTATTAGAAATTAAACAAAGCGTTTAAAAATAAGCCTTCAATAAAAGAAGAAACGCATGCACAAAACACACAAAAATAAGGCAAAGTTTTTGGTACTCCAGGTCAGGACGAGGAACGGTCTAAACCCGCTCTGGTAAACATAAAACGACAGCCGTATGATGAGAGATGAATCAGGTAAAAACACGCTTTCCACTGCTTAAATTCAAGCAGCTAAAACTGCTTTTTCCTCCCTGCCTCGTTCAGAGCTCACTCACCGGCGGGCTGTCGCTGTGCGTCTCCTTGCACCCTGAGCTTCCCTTGCACCTCCTGTCTGACCTCCCTGACTGATAATAAAGTGGCCACTGTGGGCTTGACAGGCTTTTTTATATACCAGAGCTCTCCAGAGCACACGGGCGAGGAGATGAGGAGGAGGAGAAAAAGGAAAAAAAAAATTGCCCTCAATTTAACAAGTCTGTTTGTTTGGAGGGTCCTGAGTTCACTTGATGGTTAAATCCTGCGATGCAGGAGTGAGTAAAAAAGAAGCAGTGACCTCCAGTTGTTGAATATCTTTTAAGCAAAACAACCTCCCAATTGGAGCTAAAAATCTGTCCTATTTCCACAAAAAAAAAAACATTGATTTATGTTTTCTGGGTCAGCTGGATGCTACTTTCCTTATGATACGTCCTATGGATTCAAGTCAAAAAGATTAATGCCAGCCTAGAAATAGTAAGAAATGCACACAACCTGCAGACAAATAACAAAAAAAATGAGTTTAAGTTGCTCCTGCAAAGTTAAAATGACATGCATCCAAACTCCAAGTTTGCAGGCCTGTAAAAAAAATATATATATAATTTTTAACACAACAAACCTAAAAATAAAATTAAAAATCTAAATCAAACTCCTGCTTCTGCTCCTTCTTCTTGCTGCAAATGTAGAGGCCGAAAAAAAACTACAGACGGATCTGTGTGCAGCAGCATGCTTCACGGTCTCCTCTCCGTGTGTGTGTGTGTGTGTGTGTCTGTAAATGTGTGTGTCGGGTTGCTCGCCTTGTCTGTCTCTACCTTGTGGGCTACAGTAGCAAAGCAACTAGCTTTAGCCTGCTGCTGCTGCTAAAAAAACCTGCCCTGGCAGTGAGTGGATTTTTTTTTTTTTTTAATGCAGGCTTGTAGCTTCGCACACACACACACACACATTTACATGCATACACACACTCAGTGTCAGTGCTGTCGGTGGTTATATAGCACCTCGTACACACACACACACACAGCGTACGGCTAACTTCACGAGTAGGGATCACTCCGGTGAGCAGAGAGAGGAGGGTAAAGGCGAATAAATTGACCCCGTTTCTGATGCGCTATGCGCCGCTTGCTGTTTTAACACTGCCCGCTCTGCACAAAAAGGGAAAGGTCCGTGTGCTCCTGAACTCTGCTCCGGGGGTAATATTAAAGAAACCCCCCCCCCCCAAAAAAAAGGTGGTCAGTGTCACGGGCACAGCCGCGCTAACCTCTCGCTCGTCCTCGTTAAAAAAAAAAAAAAAAATGACAAGCCACCTTTTAACCGACGGCTTTGTGTCAAGAATTTCTCTCCCCGTCTCTCCCCTCTCTCTGCCCGCCTTCCCTTCCCCTTCCCCTCCGGTCGGTTCTCAAAAAGCAAAGCGGAAAGGTTGCTCTACCTTCGTCGTGTGTGGGGGGCTTTTTTGTGCGTTTTTTTCTATCTGGCCGGAGAAAGAGTATCGGGTCGGGGTCGCCCTCTACGCGGCGGCGGCGGTGGTGGCGGCAGCAGCAGCAGCAGTAGCGGCGGCGGCGGTAGTAGTGGTGGTGGTGAAGGGACGCGGGTCCATGCGGCAGCAACAGGGGAGGTTTCGTACGCGAGCCGTCCGGGGGTTGCGGCAGTTTGGGCGGGTAGGGCAAAACCTTCGACCCGGCGGGACCTCGGCTGGCTCCTGTGGAAAGAAACCAGACAAGAGAGCGAGGGGGGGGAGAGAGAGAGAGAGAGCGAGAGAGAGAGGGAGCCGTAGAGGAGGGCGAGAGATACTGACAGACAACAGGGAGAGAGAGGGAGCAGACTCGGTCTGACGGAGGGGGAGCCGGAGTGCAGTGAGTCGGAGCTGCCACTGGGGTCAGAGAGCAGAGAGAGCAGGAGCGAGCACAACCCCCCGCCACCTCCCGTGCGCGCGCCCTCACCGGCGGGCACACGCGCAGAGAAGGCGCGAGAGGAGAGGAGAGGGAGGGGAGGGGAAGGAGGAGGAGGAGGAGGGCGCTCGCGCAGTCCCGCTCTACCTCACTCAGTGCTGCATTCACTTGCTGTCGGAAATCATAAACTCCGATGATTAACTTAACTAAGCAATGGCGGGAATTGACACAATTTTAGCTTAAAATACGTATTAGTAAATAAAGCCAAAATATTTATGTACACATATTTCCATTTTTGATAAATTAATCACAAAGTTTCAAACTTACTTACTTTATAAGTTATCTTACAAGCTCAATTAGCGGATAAGCTAACCTCTTTGTAAGTTATCTTACAAGCTAAGTTAGCGTATAAGCTAACCTCTTTGTAAGTTAGCTTATAAACACTTTTAACTAATAGCTAATATGTTGTAATGGCTTTATTAACGGTTAATCAATTTTCAAAGGTGACTCCATATTACCAGATGCTAATACATCCTAATTAATGAAGTCATAATGTTTCTGTATAGTTAAGTTGTCACATATTTTCTCCTCTTAATAGCACCACTTTCATAAAGCCCTTATAAACTAAGCTAACTACTTTGTAGCTTATACACACTTGATGACTTATAGGTCCAGTGTGTAGAATTTAGTTGCATTTCATGGTGTAATCGCTGCATTGCAATCTCCTCACATCACCCTCACCTTCTTAGTATAAAGGAGAAACAACATTTAAAAGGACCCTGTCTACAGTCAGTATTTAGTTTGTCTGTTCTGGGCTACTGTAGAAACGCTGTGTTTCAACATGGCGGCCTCCATGGAAGAGGACCCGCTCCTACTGTAGATATAAAATGATGATTTGTAAGTAACAAAAATAAAAATATTTCTATTTTCAGGTGATTGTACATGCATGAAATTATAGTTATGAATATTATATTACATGTTTGCCTCATTCTGAAAAAAGGCACCAAATCTTACACACTGCACCCTTTAAACGCTTTATAAGTTATATAAAATAGCTAATATGTTGTAATGACTTTATTTAATGGCTTTATTAATGGTTAATCAATTTTCAAAAGTGACTTCATATTACCTGATGCTAATTATGAAGTCAAAATGATTATGTATGGTTGAGTTGTCATGTATTTTCTCCTTTTAATAGCACCACTTGCTAATAGCATTGCCTTAATAAAAGGTTTATAGGTTGTAATCAATAACTAATATAATGTATACAGCTTATATGGCTTTATAAAAGCTTAATAATTACATTTTTGATGGTGACAGTGAGATGACTGGAAAAAATATAAAGCCACTATTCTTAAACTGAGCTGTCACATGTTTTCTATTGTTAATAAATGAATAGCACCACTTTTCCAATAAGTTGTGACTAATGGTTTTATTAATTATTATTTTGGGGGGTTACCTGGGAAAAACCTGTTATGCAGAACTGAGTTGTCATGTTTTCTCTTTTTAATAACACAATAAATAGTTTGTAAGTTGTAATAAATGGTTTTATCAGTTAAAAAGCTATTAACTAATGCTTATAGATCTGAATAACATTTACAGATTGCAGTAAATATCCTTTATGACTTATTAACATAGGCTATATAATTGCAGATGACAGCAACATTTGCTGGAAGAGGATAAACACTAGGCTAGAGGAATTTTCACAACCTGGCCCTCTTATTAATTGCTTATTGCTGATCTATAAATTATTTATTAACCATTAATAAAGGCCTTAGCTCCAACGTATAAACCCTTATCAAGAGAAAAAAAAAAGAAAGTGGTACAAAATCAGTTACTCAACCCACCTCATTTGCATTTCCTTTTTGTTCAAAAAAACAGCCGCATGCACAAGGTTTGAATTCTCAAATTAGATAACAACCCCCCAAGCAAGCTCTTCAGCATCCATCCCCTTGATTACTTTTATCCTCCTGGAAACACCGAGAACAAAAACATCCACCTGAGCTCCTAAATTGACAGTTTTCTTCCATCTTTGTGTGTCTCCTGTTGGCCCTGGAGAAATGTGTTACTGTGGTAGGTTTACTTCAGGCTGTGAGGCTTCATGACATGGCATAATAAGAAGGTTATTGATTTTATCCCATGAAATCTTATGCAGTATTCAATATTTTTGGCTGCTGCACCTTGAACTCAGAATACACTGCCTCATTTGTAAACCAGGACGCGTGCTGAAACTAATTGATTTTCTTTGTCACGATGGAAGTGAAAATCCTGATACAATAGAAGCATTTTTAAAATGGTGTTACTGAAATAATTGGGGCATCTGAACACAGACTTGACCTGACTGTTTATTTGAGCATCAACTAACCTACGAGTATCCATACTGAAGCACCGTACATTAATTCAGTGCAAATGTTGACCTGGAATATTTCTTCATAAGATTACAGATATGTGGGGAAAGTGGTGCCAGAGCGTCGAAGGTGTTGTAAAATCTATGATTAGAAGACAACATGGCCCCCTTTGGGTTCACAAGTAAACATACTAATGAGTACCTGTGGGAGTCCTTCACACAACCTGAAATGGGCCAGTACAGTTTACAAACTGGGAAAAACCCAGCACCGTTGATGAATGGGTGTAAAAAACAGCATCCCGATCATCAGGGTTTAACTCTTGATTATCGATTCACTAAATTATGTATGAAGTCTGGGAGAAAGTTGGTCTTGATTTTGTCTCAAAAGAAAAAAAAATGAACAAACTTACTCGAGTTCATTATATAACTGTTTATCTTGGGGTCGTTTCTAACTTATATACTATTACACTGTCTCACAGAGTGCAGACCTGACATTTATCGTTTAGTGTTAATAATAGAGGTTCACATCAAAATGAAATGTCAAGTCAATGAAATTTGTCATACTTGAAACACTGCAGCTAAACAAGTTTCAGGTAGTCACTGGTGCATTTACATAACAAAATATTGCAATCCCAAAAGGCCCACAACCTTTCAATTTCAGATTTGTTGTTGCGGATTTACTGTGTTGAAGTCAGTGTTACCTTTATCCATGCTTTCTGGGGATGGAAATATCAGTCTGTTGGTCAATTGGACACTGTAATACATCAACAGCATCTTGTACACAAATTCATGGTCCCCAGAAGATGAAGCCCACTGGCTTTGTTACTTTGATACTAGACATTTTCTCTGTTGTCACCAATGGATTGCCATTTTTTGTTTTTTCTTATCATCATCTTTGATGATGACTCCTTTGGTGACTTTAGTGACTAGTTTGGTGGTGGTAATGGTTATTGTAATATCAGTTTGTTGGTCACTGGATCACTCAAACAGCTCAACAGCATTCGGATGGATTGCCATGATTTTTCGTACACAAATTCATGATCCCCAGAGGACAAAGATCACTGGCTTTGGTGTTTCCTCTATCACCACCAGTAGGTTGCCATTTTTTAGGATTGATAAAATGTCTTCACACCTTGTCTTCATCTTTTCGTCTTTGGATGGACTACCATACAATTTAGTGCAGTTATTCATGGTTTCCACATGATGAATCCTGATGACTTTGGTAAATTGCTGACTTTTCATTAGGCACCACCAGAAGGTCATGGTTTTCACTTATCTTGTCAAATATCTCAAAATTTACTAGAAAGATTGGTTAAAATCTTGGATATATACATTTTTCTTTCTTAAAGCATAGATCATAACAACTTGAACCCCAGAGAGTCACATTTGTGATTCAAAGTCAAACTGTTCCATGGATTACTTTTGTGGTTTGGTTTAAACTTTCATGGTCTTTGTGAACTTCGGTGATCACGACTTTTAATGTAGTGCTATCATCAGGTCTAGTTCTTTGGTTTATTTATACAACAATTAACAATGTGCATTTCAGCCTCATACAATTACTACCATGGCTGGAGACTCAGTTTCGTTCCATCTATGGCGTCAACTCCAAACTACTTAATGTTTGGAAGCAGTCATGATTATCCGACCAGCTAGTTTAGTCCACTTTGTGTTGACTGCAGCTGTCTCGTGCCACCCTAGGTGAGATCCTTTACGACATGCCAGCAGAGTTCTACTGTTGAATTTGACTGTAGCTTTGGTTGACATGTCAGTGTGAATGATAACTACACTAAACAGTTTGTAGCTGGCAACCAATCACAGTTAAAATGACGTCAGCATGTCAGCTGTAACTTATTGTCCACCTCTGAAAAATGGAGGTGTTCCAATTGTTCCATCGGAGTTAATGATGCATTATATCTGCAGCACATTTACAACTGTTCTCCACATGTGCATCACATATGCACAGAATGAATAAAAACAGCTTTGAACTCAAATATGCACACTCTGTACCAAGTGTAAACTTACCGTTACATCACCCATCGGCTCGTGGACGACCGTTTCAAAGCCTCAAGTTTGACGATATGGACGTTGCATCTTGGTTTTTCATGCTAGACGGGCTCACTCCGAATGACTTGTCAGTCATAAGGTAGCCACACCCCAAAGCATACCCTGCCTTACTCTAAAAGGGACCATAATTTACAAAATGAACATCATGCTATGTGGAAGAAGACTTGAAACTAGCGACTGAGACCATAAACTCATGAGGAAACTGTTTACTGAGGTCATAAATCAAGTGAGAAGTAGGGTAATTTCTTCATATGGCTCAATACAATCAGTCAAGCTGGCCATTAGAATGGATGCAGATTTAAGACACTTCCACATTGGCTTCAATTCACAGACCGTCCACTAATTATACTGTCAGTTCTCTGTACATGATGACAGAGTTAAAATTACCTTTCTCACAAGCTAATATTCATGTCCAAAGTCTGTCTAGACCTGTCAGTCTTACAGATGCCATGCATGGTGTCCATTCAATTTATTTGTCATATAAAATCTAATAGAATAACTATAGTGAAATGTATTTTCATGAGATACTACTATACATTATTATACCTAAATAAGTAATAATAATAATAGTTACAACAGCAATAAGGAATAAATAAATAGTCTTAGGTAGCATCCTCATGTAGGATCCTAGTTGTTTAAGGTCTTACTGAGCCTCTCAGTGTTGGCCTGGTGTATCCAGAACCTTCTTCCTGATTGAAGTGAGGAAGTAAAAGCCGTTATCTGGGTGGCTGGGATCCATAATGATTCTTCTAGCCTTATTTTTGCAGCTTCTGGTATAGAGAGAAGAGGACCCCCTATTATACCGTTGTAATGTATTGTATCGTCAAGATGTTCTCGGTGGTGCAGGAGTAGAAATTCCTAAATATTTGAGGGGATACCTGGAATTCCGTTGTCTGCCTTGCCTTTCAGACAGTCAGTTTGCATTGTTGCGTATGGCTTTTGTGTTTCTGATAGTGTATTTTTGCTGCCAGCTCAACCCAATTAATTATACATTAATTATTCTTCATTGCAGCGGCTAATTACCAGCCATACATTTAAACTTAAACTAGTTCTGCTCAGGCGCTCGTAGCTCTTTTCTGCTTTTAGCGGCTTTTTTTTGCTAAAATAGGTTGTTTACATGCTATTCAGTTCTGTAGCTTAGCTGTTAGCGATGGCCTCTTTCGCATACTATCTTGCTCTTTTCTGCTTGGTGTCAAATGTTTTGTTTTGGTTGTTATCACCTGTCAATCAAAGCGTCCACGCTCTTAATCCTGCATAACTTTAAGCCTTAATATAATCTGAACAGGTGAGTTGTATATAAATTCACCCTGAGTACAGTTGTTTAGCTAAGAAATTAGCTATAGAGACCAAAACTGTTTTTTTGTACCAGGCTGTAAACATGTTTATTTCTGCTGTGAAGTTGGACATTTGAACATGGGGACTTATGGAGACTGACTCACTTCTGGAACCAGCCTGAAGAGGACGAGAAGAGGAACTGCAGTTTTTTTTTTCTTCTGCATTGGCTTCACTTCACAGCCGCAGAGGTTGCCTCTTGACATACAGCCACTTAAAGCCGCTTTCATATTCATTTATGTAATAATAATAATATGCAGTATATATTTTCACACAGTCAGTTATATAATTGAATATTCGTTGCCCTAGATTCAACTGCTGACTGTATTCAACTTCACGGTAATAAATATGATAAAGCTGATATTTTCAAATAATGTTCTGTATTATTTTGTATTCATGTATTTTTCTATCAATACAACAATTGTGAATATCACTGAACACAATCGTGTTACAATACATCATTTTCCCGCTAAATGAAGATGAATGATAATATTGAATCGCTGCCCATCACTGAGTTCAGAAACGATTCAAATCAGTCAGGAAAAAAAAAAAAAGAGGAAGAAAGAATTAATTTGTCAGTGCCAAGGCTATACCTTTTAATACACTGATGGGATTTTTGATGAGAAAAGGCTGCATGGGACGGTCCATAATGGACTCATCTGAGAGACTCAGCTACATTTACATGTCTGCCAGTCAAAGGCAGAGCTGGCTTTTTTTTTTTTTTTCTAATTTTACTGACATGCTTCAATTTCCCAGGCCCCATCAGCAACGCTTCCCCACTGCCACAACAGCCCTGCGAGTCATTTCCATTTGACTTTTTCTCTTATCTGAGCAAAAAAAAAAAGCATTTTCATCTACTAGCCAGCGGGTGTTAATGTGAAAGCAGGGCTTGAATTTTATGTGGAGAGGCCACATTTAAACATTTGACCAGCGTTTGTTCTGCCAGCTGCATATAGAAAACTGATGATAGATAGGGGACCAAATGTCACAGAAGAAATGGCTTTTGCCATGAATGTTTTATTCAGCCCCTCGTGTCGCCGCCATCACATTTATACAATAGAAAATGTAAATGTTATGCAGAGCGTTAAAAAAAAACGCTATATATTTTATGACCTTCTATAAAAGAGGGTAAAATGACTTTCCATCCAAATAAGGCAGAAATGAAACACATATTTAATGGGAGTGGGAAATAGGAGTGCGAGCTCTTTCAGGAAGCAGAGGGTGATATTCACTTAACCTGCCGGGCCAGCGGCTCTAACCTGCACAGATTTATGCCTGTCTGTGGCGATGCCTGTCTTTTGGATAAATAAAATGGAGGCCTGTCTGTCTAGGTGGAGAGAGGAGAGAGGAGAGAGGCCCCCATCCGCAGATAGACAGGCACGAGTTGGGGTTTTTTAAATGTTAATGTCATTCAGATTTATGGGAGGCAGATAGATGGTTGCTGAGGGTATGGCGGGCTAGATACTGTTTATGTCATTGAAATGCACACAGACAAAAAAATGTTTGCCCCTGAGCCTCGGCACCAGGCAGAACAGAAAACTGAATACGATCTCAAGATTCATGGAGTTCAGCCTGGTTGTTATCAGCTCGAGAAAGAAAGAAAAAAAAAAATCAAAGCTATATACAAGCTAATTTTATTAGCACACAAAGTGCTTTTGTCCAGTGGAGCTTGAAGAGAAGAAAGGCAAAGAGAAAGCACACTGGCATGAAAGCCAAGTGTATTAATTCTCCACCCATTCTCCTGCTGTGTTGTGATAGACTGAGTAATATGCAGGCTCACTTTCTATGCCAAGGGCTAGATGAAGGCTCACAGGAGAGGACTCTCTGAGTCAGACTCTCTCTCTCTCTGCCTCGCTTCCTCCCTGCCTCTTTAAACTTTAGCAATGTTAAACTGCAAAAAATAAATAAATAAATAAAATAAAACAATTCCTTTAATTTCCCCCTGAGATCCAGATTTACCCGCAACCATTCAACACAATCTGCCTGCCTACGCTTCATCCCTCTCTGCTCTCTCTCTCTCTCTCTCTGCATGTGTGTGAAGCGGTCAATACAGTATAAATTAGGAGAACACTGAGCCACGCTGGCTTCCATGTGGAGTGACTGTGTATTAAATCACGTTAATTGATTAGCTGAAGTTCAAAAGAGGACAACAGTGGATTGCACTCAGTCCTCCGGGCTGCTCTGTTGAAGTGGCTCCTGCTTGTTTCAGGTGACGACCTGAACACCTACACTCGCAATTAATCCGCCGTCGACTTTTTTTATCGCCGTGGTGACTTTCTCACGCTCGCGTTGTGCCAAGAAGTCTAAATGTATTCATGCTGCATCGCAATTTCACGCCGCTGTAGACTAAAGTTAATTGATTTTTTAGTTTATTTTTGATGGACACTGGTTTGCAAAATCTACTACATCCATCTATTTTCCATGACCTCTTATCCTCAAGACGCCATGGTCACCAACAAACCTATAAACCTGCGTGTCTTTGAGCTGTGGGAGGAAGCCGGAGAACCCGGAGAGAACCCATGAAGGCACGGGAAGAAATCTGCAAACTCGGCCAAAAAGGAACCTGCAGGAAGCACTGCATTGGTCCATGTATTAAACAAATATGTCTTGTATTACCTTTAATGTCAATATAGCTTTCAAAATTTTCACTTTGATATTTGTTGGCCCTCAGCTTGATTCATTTCCTTTGAATGTTATATCGTCTCACAAAAATTATATATACAGTATTGTATTTGTACGTGAAACAACGTGTAATATGGGTCCAGACCTCTGAATCAGCCCATTACACTCCCAGATTGACTGATTCTGGCTTGGCATCATGAATGAAAACGTCAGTTTCTCAGTTGGAAAAGCAGTTATCTAATGAGCACTGCAAGGAGACGGTTAGTGGCACGGACAATGCCATTGTTCTCAAGTCGTTATCAAGTTGTGCACCAAGTAGGTGTAAAAACAACATAAGATGTTTCCATCAAAGCTATTCTACATCGATTAAAAGTTCCTATTACACTGGAACCTGAACAGCACCTGTTCACGTGGTTATGCATCAGTGTTGAATTAAATTAGACTGAGGTGGACGTGCTCAGTTTATAAATTCCCATAATATTTATACTGCTACATTTCAACCATATGTAAATTAAGCTGCTGCCAACTGTAGCTGTTGTTAGCTCAGTTTGTTAGCTGGGCTGCTCGAGCTGTGAGTTCAGAGTGTCGTGCTGCCTCTACGGACATAATGGCAGAGGAGAAGAGAGCGAAGAGGACGCTGACGGAGGAAGCTAAGAAGAGAAAAGGAGAGAGTGAGCGAGCAAGAAGGCGCCGGACAAGAGTAAATCTGGGACTGACTTTTAGTGGTTGGTGAGAGAGTAATCAGAACAAATACTCGAGTACAGCTGTCCATATTTACCGCAGTGGGTTTAAACTCTGAAAATGGGGTCAACAAATCACAAAAATATCAATTTATACACAATGTTGCTTTAAGAAATCTTGTCTGGAAAAATTATTTTCTCAAAATTGTCATGTTTAGCTCACTTAGTTCTTTTAAGTAGCTGTATCAGATTCAGATAATGAGGCAGTGAGTTCTCCAGAATGCTTTGGTAATATCCTGTAGAAGCCACACAGGAATATGTGGTGTTATTTGGAACCACTTTTCTGAGGAAATGCTGCCTATGACCACAGTTTTTCTTGGAAGGACTACGGTGTCAGACAAAGTGGGAGTGTAAGTTCCCCGATGGAGCATATAGAGGTCGTTATCTGTCCAGAAAAAAGTGCAATGTATCAAAACCACGGATGTTTTAAATGTGCAATGTGTGAGAACTGGCCACCTGTTGAATTCTCAATACTCCAAACAAATGTGCAGGTGCTGCACGGCTAACTGAGCTAACAGTTAGCCGTGCAGCTAGCAGTCCCATTAGCTGACTCAGACTGGAAGCTCGGAGCAGCACCGGGGGATCGTTGGTGTTTACACCGCTAGCACAGGAGCTTTGGACCGCAGTCTGTGAGACAGATGGAGGCCAGTTTGACATCAGGGAATACAGCACTGTGGTGATTTACAGCGTCTACGACCGAGACTCTGACAGAAGAATGTGTGTGCTGAGGAGCAAGGGAACTTTAAATTCAGAGATTTGTGAACAGATTGTGGTGTGACGCTGAAAGGAGCATGTCAGGAATACATCCTCTCCTGATAACCGCTAATCCCAGCGAACACAGCTGGACTGAGATCGAACACAGCCTCCGAGAGGCCAGTTTAATACAGCGTAGAGGTGATTTACAGCGACTCCGGCCAGGCCTGACAAAAGAATGTGTGCAGAGGAGCAGCACCGAGCAGGACTCTTGACTCCGGGACGACAAAGACGAGAGGGGAACAGGAGAGGCAGGAGCACATGCAATTTGTGTCGTCAAGCGGGCAATGTAAGCAGCCTCTGCTGACAGAGCCGAGAAAACGAAGAGGACTAGGAAGAAGCTGTCTTTGTTTGACACCTAAATCTGATGTTCACTGTTCACCGAAGGGTTTTCTTTTATGAAACCCCACGGGGGAGCGAAGATTTATCCCCAGGAGAAACAAAGATACACCAAACAACCGAGTATTCTCCGTCTGATTTAACAAATGTTTCAGGGTGAATTCAACAAAGTCTGTTATTCACATACTCCTCCTTTTCTCTCTCCGTCCGTGTTGCCTTCATTGTCTTGTGTTCGAAGTCTCTGCCCTCTGTCTGTCTCTCTGTTTTCTGGATGAATCTCAGCGTTTGGAAGTTCGGCCCTCGCTGTTTGACCAGCTGACCCACTGACATGCTTTCATCCCATCGTTGTTCTCTATTATTCCTCTCACTCCTTGGCTGACTATCAGAAACAGGCATGCACACACATACACACAGGGGCAACAATAAACCATTCTGTGGCCAATTTAACTATGATTAGTGACGTAGCTAGGGGCCTACCTGAAGATTCAGTTCTGGTCTCCAAATATATCGAGAGAAAAACATGCTCGCTCCCACACAAACATTTATTGAAGCAAAACTGTGTATTGTAATTGTTCCCTCAGTGTGGCACTAACACTTCAGTCTCTACAGTCAGAGCCAGTTTGAATGAGTATCATCCGAAGAAGCCATTCCTTGCTTCAGACCTGAGAAAAGCAGAGTGCTTAGCCTCCTGCAGCATGCTATATTCCTGTGCAGCATGCATGAGTGTGTCCATCATGTTGGACTCTGATAACCTACTAGTAAATGTACCTGCAGTGTGTGTGTGTGACAGTCTGGGATGTGTTTCATTGCTCTGTTCCCTGCTGTGAAAGTTGATGGGGTTTCCCACCGAGGACGTGTGAAATGATCCCGGCAAGTGATTTGTGTGTGTGTGTGTGTGTGTGAATGTGAGAGAGAAAAATGGAGGTAAACTTTGCTGTGTAATATGACATTGTGTGTGTGTGTGTGTGTGTGTGTACAATTATGCTTGAACAGGTGAGATAGGAAGCGAGTCTGATTGAAAACCCAGGCGATGCGATCTCACGCTGGGGCTCTCATTTTAGCTCACAACTGCTTCGAAACCCATTTGATTGTTGCTGTGTGACTCATTTCAATGTCTGCCAATCTTCTAAACTCTCCGTTCAAACCCTCATCCCTGTCGTAAGGCGGCCGAGAGAGCTCAACGCGCTGCAGCTTAAGTAAATGTATGCAAATGGACAAGACATGCAAGGGAGTATAGAAAGACGTCTGTCACAATTTTGTGGGGGACCGATGAACGTGTTAAAACGGGATTTACGGGACGATCTCTGCATCATCTGCCAATGAGTTCTGTGGTTGAAGCTATCTGGCGTGCCCGTGACATGTAAAGTAACTCACAGGTTTCTGAAGAGCTGTCGTGAAGCTCAGTGTCCTGGCTCTGGTCGTTGCCATCTTGGCAATTCACCCTCAGTACAGTTGTCATGAACGAAGAAATTAGCTATAGAGACAAAAACTGTTTTTTGTACCAGGCTGTAAACATGTTTATTTCTGCTGTAAAGTTGGACATTTTAACATGGGGACTTATGGAGACTGACCCAGCCTCAAGTGGACGACAAGAGGAACTGCAGTTTTGTACTTACGCATTGGCTTCACAGCAGAGACTACGCTAAGATCGATTTGAAAATAAAATCTAATAAGTCGAGACTGATGAGGAGGGTGAAGAGATTAAATATCGGATATATCACTGTTACATTTTTAACCTTTAAATATCCAGATCAAATTTGGCTTCACCGCACTGTGGTGTGATTTGGATTAGATCTTTTTCACGGGTCCTAAACCTTGGACTACAACTTAAACAACTCCGGTTCAAACTAGACAGACAGTTAACCCGAACAGACACAAAGAAACAAACAGAGAAAACCAACAACATGATGCTCACCACCAATAGACCTTTTTCATTTTGACATGACACAGCAGGAAAAACACATTTGGATGTCCTGACGTCCACTTAGCTGCTTCAGTTTCTGGCTCCTGCTGGGACGCTTGAATAGAACAGAGAACTATTGTTAATGTTATTCGTAACACCTGTGCTTTTCCTGCTATAACAAATCACGCCCTCTCTTTAATCGGCTTCGAAGAGGGGGCTTGGTAATGTGCTGCAGCAGTCAAAAAGAGCAGCAACACCTTATTTTTCCTGCCTTGTTGCCTTGGATCAAAAAACTACATTTTTCCTGGGATGGTCACATGATCACTGTTAATATCGAGTCAGACATATTGACCTGAAACCTGCAGCAACAACAGCTACAGTTTGGACTCGGTCATCCCGAGTTGGAAACAGTATATTTTCCTCCTGTTCATATTCAGTCCACTTCTGTTCTCAGATGTTCGTTTGAGATGATTAATGTGTGAATGAAACTGTCCGCTCCCCGTGTTTCTCTCGATGGAGTAGACGGTGTTTTCTGGAGGAGGTGGAGGAGGGCGAGCTGGGGCGGAAGGAGGTGCGTGGAGAGTCGCAGTCTGCCGCTGCATGTTTTATCTTGTGTCACTGAGCTTTCAGCGCCGCGCTCCGCCTTTCAATGATTTACTGTCCAACAGCAGCCTCGTCACTGCACGGAAGAAGCGTATGCATGTGTGTGTGTGTGTGTCACAACACAGATAGAAATTGATGGTGTGAGAGATATATGAGAATATATGATGTGAGGAATATCTGTTTAGGGACAAATAACGTCCTGAAAAGTGAATTTAATCGACACGCGTGCACAATATCGACTATCTCGATGTCTAGAAGTGAAGACGACTCCGGATACATTCCTACAATTAGATTTGATTCATGCAATTAGATGTGACAGACAATTCTCATCTCATTTCTATAATATAATACAACTCAGTTATTGTATGATTAATGAATTTGAAGTGATCTTTCATTAAGCTGAAGGACAGAGAGACAGACTGTAGCCATGATGTCATCCAGAGACAAAAATCCTGGAGCTCCTCCACGGATGGTGAATAATGGAACGACTGCAAGGACACTGTGACAGCAGTCACTGGTGAAGTGGTTTTTACTGGGATAAACCATGCGTTCAAATAAAACTCACTGGGATGGAAGAGAAGGGGAGAAGTTTGTGGGCAGCGTTTTATCAGCCAGTAACAGATTTTATTTTTTCCCCAGAAACAATGTTAGTTTTTCAAATAGTTCCAAAGTCTTCCATGGGCATGAATCAGCAGTACATTATAACTGTTTGCAGCTGCACTGATTATCTCGTAATCGTGGCGCCTGTCAGTGGGTGAGCGATATTAGACAGCAAGTGAACATTTTGTCCTCAAAGTTGATGTTAGAAGCAGAAAAATGGGCAAGCGTCAGGATTTGAGCGACTTTGACAAGAAATTTTGATTTCTGGACGACTGGGTCAGAGGATCTCCAAAAAACTGCTGCTTCTGAGGGGTGTTCCCGGTCTGCAGTGGTCAGTACCGATCAGAAGGTGTCCAAGGAAGGAAAAGTGGTATGGTCTGATCCCACAGATGAACTACTGTAGCTCAAACAGATGAAAAAGTTCATGCTGGTTCTGATAGAAAGGTGTCAGAACACACAGTGCGTCGCAAACGTTGGGCACGTGAGCAATGGAAGAAGGTGGCCTGGTCCGATGAATCACATTTTTCTTTTAAAGATATTTTTTTAGCCTTTTTCAAGCTTTATTTGGGGCGGATGCTCTACTAGCTGAGCTAATCGACACCCCGAATCACGTTTTTCTTTATCACGTGGGGAACACATGGTAGCACAATGGGAAGAAGGCAAGCCGACGGAGGCGATGCGGTGCTGTGGACAAGGTTCTGTTGGGAAACCTTGATTCCTACCACTCATGTGGATGTTACTTAGATGCATACCACCTACCTAAGCACTGTTGCAGACCTTGGACATCATTTCATGTGAACAGTATTCTCTGATGGCGGTAGCCTCTCTCAGCAGAACAATGCGCCCTGCCACAAAGCAGAAATTGTTCAGGAATGGTTTGAAGAACACAACAACGAGTTCAAGGTATTGACTCGGCCTCCAGATCTCAATCCAATCGAGCATCTATAGGATGTGCTGAACAAACAAGTCCGATCCAGGACTTAAAGGATCTGCTGCTCACATCTTGAGATACCACAGCACACCTTCAGAGGGCTAGTGGAGTCAATACCTCAACAGGTTAGAGCTGTTTTGGTAGAAAAAGGACCTACACAATATTAGTTAGGTGGTCATAATGTTATGGCTGATCAGTTTTGGTCCAGAGAGTCATGCAGCGAGAATTCTGTATCTGAGTAGGTGAAAACTTCTTGGATAAAAGTATAGTTTCATTTTATTTCTATTTATCAGGCACTGCAGTATGTGGTGAAGTCCCTGAACTGCTGCATGAATTTACAAACTAAAAGGAAAATTACAACTATCATAACTATCAGTTATGATAACTCTGCACTCACTGAAGAACTGGCTAAGTTTGGAGAACACAACAACGTTGCTGACAAGCCAACAAACTCAAAAGAAGCAGTCAGAAAATCGAGGCCATCAACAGTGTCTACGCCTCTTTATATGAAGTTTCAAAGGAAAAGAGGCCATGCCTTGAACTCATCCCATTTCCGCACCTAAAGTCCATAAGCACACCTCATCCGTTCACTTCCTCTTTGACTCACATCCCTTCCCCCCCAAATCTTCCCTCCTCTCTCTTTGGTTCAGATACAGATGAAGAGGCAGCTCCTCCACTCAGATTCTCCTGGTTTCCTCACGTCTTTCCGCCACCAGCCGACACCGGTCCATCTCCAAACTGCTCCATCCATCCATCTACGACCCTGATCACTCCCCTTCTACAGCACATCATCTTGGTTCACCTTCATCCACAATATACATTTAACCATTATAAATCTAAATCCATATTGACGTGGTCTTTGTTGTAACCTGTAATAACCCCTTGATTGTGTACCTGCAACAAGAACAGAGTCAAATTTGAAACAGGAAGTTGATGTTTATAGTGCACGGTTATGATTTTATTATTCGCTTTTGTTTTGTCTTTTAAATAAGTTTTGCTAACCTGGAGATTTGTTTTCAACCCGTCTGATCATCTGATGCTCTCTGTGTTCCCAGATAGCAGAGACCTTGGTCAATAATAGATAAAATGATGGACAAACTATGACAAACCTGAAAAATTATTATCCACTGAATGTCTCAAGAAAACATTTGCAGGACTCTTTTATGAATTCAAACTGAAGAATTTGATATTTTATCTTACTGTGATCATAGTTTCGTTTATTTTGCTTCATTCTTGCGCACGTTCCTACCCTGCTCGGTTCTTTCTTCATCCAAAAATTGTGAAACTTTGTAACTTATGCTTTAAAAAGTGCTTTATAAAAATCATCACTTACTCACTTTGGTATTAACGGTACAGTATCTTGTTCCTGTAAATGAATTTAAAGAACTGACTGTTTAATGGTCGTTTTTCATTTTCTGTGACAAAGGTTATTAACTACAGAACAGAAACATCTTTATCTCTGACAAAAAGGTCACTATTTTGAAAGAATACAAGTTCTTTTTGAGGATAATAATATATCATTCTTGACGCTGTGTTTCCTGGATTTGTGTTTAGTCGTACTGGAATGGTATGTGACTGCGTTTCCTCACACACATGTTGCGTGTAAGCACTGTAACTAACTGTGTTCAGGTTTCTGTTTCCCACAACATACATGCATACTTTTTTTTTTTGGCACACACAGTTAGCATGAACTTCTGGCTCTGGGTGAATCTGATAGGATGCCCAGCCCCCATGAAGGAGATTACACAAATTTATGCAAAGCCTGTAAATGATTTATACTGCAGAGTACAACAAAGGGCTTTTTTTACAACACCGCGGACAAGACGAGGGGAAAGGAGAGAGAGAGAGAGAGAGAGCGAGAGACACTGACACCTGCAGTAATCCTCACATTCACCACCCAATACGTCTTACTGTGCCACTGCCAACAGAAGAGGCGCAATAAAACATGATGGAATTTGTGCCTTTTTTTTTTTATATATCTCATATAATAAAACTAAGAGGATGCATTCAAGACATATTCAGCCATTAGCAATGTGTCAAAGGAAATGCAAGGAACACACAGCAGCTATTGTGGCTAATTCTGCCGTCATACAGGCAGCAGAGTGCAGCCGATGGTGGTGGTGGAGCTCCATTCAGGACCACAGCACTCACTGTTGGCCTTGGGTCTATGTTTAGACAGAGCTTTTAAGCACTCTGATGTCTTGTGTTCACTCGCGAGAGAAAAAAAAAACAGCGTATGCGTGCATCCGTGTGTGCCGTACTTATATATGTTTGTATAAATGGGAGTTCTTCATCAGGGAGGATAAAAGGCAGTAATGTGTTTGAGCTCTTCCCGTCTCCCATGGCAGTGTCAACCAACCCCCCTCCTCCCTTCTTCCCACCACCCCCAAGGATCCAACGCGTGGCGGGGTTTATACACTATTCATAAAGAGCACTGTGTGGGAGAAAAATGGGCCCATTATTTCCAAACAGTAATGGGATATATTTGTTCTGTGGCCCTGAGTGTAGTGTTGTTGTAGTGGGTGTGCATGCATGTATGCACGTTCGTAGCATGTTTGTATGTTTAGACCTTTATGTGTCACGATAAGAAGTCATTGGGGCCCTCCACATTCTCAAAAGTTTTATTCTCACGTCCATCACTGTCTCATTCTGAGAAGCAACGCATAAGACAGTGTTAATCTTGTACCCGGTAACATAACGTAACTAAATGCATTTCTACAAGTGCTGTATTTTAGTTATAGTTACTAGTTACATAACCGTTTTAATATGTCCCCCTGTCCGGTGAATAATCTTTATCACCAAACAAAGATTTTGAATCAACTAAAAATGTGAATTTGAGAAAATTCTCCTATTTCCTGAGCAAGATAAAGTCCTTAAAATCTTTCTTGACGCTTTTACTGTAACTGATTAATCAGCATTTAATATAGTTTACCATTTCGACCGCTTTAATACTCACATCTTTATGATGAAACGCGCCACTTGTGTCACTCTCCACTTCATCTGACACTGACAGCAGTGCTACTACTGGCAAGAGCGTCTGGCTCTTGCTGTTGTCGAGTTGACACCTTTTGTAGTTCTGATAAAAACTTTACTTTCCTCTCGCCTTCTCCTCTTCTCCGCTCCGCTGGGATAACTCAGCTGGGATAACTCCGCTGGGATAACTCCGCTTCATTTTTCTGAATTCAAAACCGCGCCAACAAGTTTGTTTTGGTACCGTCTTCCTGAATCAAGCCTGCACAGGCGCAGTAACATGGAATAGTCCATTGCATGAGAAGGGAGGGGGGAGCAGTCAAAGCAATCATGATAGATTAAGCATTTTTATGTATTTTTAAGTGCAAATTAAGACTAAAACAATAATAATTGTTTTAAATCAGAGAAACCTTTATTAATCAGTTTTTATGAGACGTTTGGAGGCCCCTGGAAATCTCTGGAAATCTCGGGGCCCCAGGAAATTGCCTGTGTTTGCCCAATGGTAAGTCTGCCCCTGATCGAAGGCACTGTGGAATGAGTGTTTGGACTGCTCATATAAGTAATTGTACTGTGACAAGTGTGGATTGAAAGAATGATGACCTTCATGCATATTTACATTACTTACGTAACATAACTTCCCTCGTGAAACAGGAAGTAGAGTGGTGTTTACAGTAGCCAACAGTGTCAGTGTCTACTTTCCGGGCCAAACACAGCCTCCGACACTGCGGTGTCCAGTCTAGCAGGGAATACAGTGGCCTACCGAGGTGGTTTTCTTGCCGGGTTTGGTCTCCTGGCGTCCCAGCTGACCGAGCTAACCACAGTTGGCGGTTCGCTACGTGGCGGTCTTTCCATCAGGACAGTCTGTAAATCACTAACGTTATTCCCTGTTGGTCTCAGAGGCTGTGCTTGGTGAGGAAAGGTGAGGAAAGGTGTTGGCTGAAACACAGCAGTTCGTTATTTGTTGCGAGATTAACATAAATCAATAACGTTACTAACTTAATAAGGTGAAATAAAAGGTGAATAAAGTAAATTTAAAAGTTATTATAGGCTGTGATACATTTTTAAAAATTCATGTGGGGGTCCCTGTTCTGTTTGTCTCTCATCTAAAGGGTCCTTGGGCTGGAAAAGGTTGAAGACTCCTGGTCTAATCTACTATATCGGAGAGATTCCAGATGCATGCCAGGGGAGCGATGGTGAGCTGCTCTTAACTGTCGGTTGGGAAGCTTACCTGATGTATATTTAGCTTGTTCTCTTGTGAAATCACCTGTTCAACTCTCAGATTTGTGGTGCATGTTCTTCGCATCATTCCGGCACACCAAACTTGAATGGGATCACTGCTGCACCCCCCAAAACTTCTTCAGCACATGCTACCACCATGTCAACTACGTAATTGCAACATCCCCCACCTCTCATTTCATGTCTGGTTCCCAAACTGAGTGCATTTGTCTCTTGATTTCCTTTAAATCGACCTACTGTGGTTCTGACTTAAAGGACTCCTGCTGGCTCCCGGATCAGAGCTTGGGAAATCCAGCCTCAGGTCAGCAGTCCATGTTCTCCTCCACGCCTTAACACCGCCTTTGCTGACCGATGGACTGTGACCGCCCCACCCCTCCCCACTTCCACCTCCTATCCATACACTGTTACCAAGTGCCTCCTCCACCCTCCGCCACCCCCAACTGTCCCCAACTCTGCCCCCACCGCCCCTCCTCTCCTCCGCCCCTTTAACCCTGTCCTTCAGACAGCATTGTCCGGACGAACAATGGAGTCATTGTTACCTCAAGGTGGTGTATTGTGAGGGTGTTCACGAGGGGCTGCAGAGGTGACCCTGACACTGTAACTCAGCACCCATCTCACCTCCCCACACAAACACTCACACATGGCCTATAGTTCCCAAACTTTGCCGCTTGATTAGGGCTTCAGGTCACAGAGGACATGCAAGGTGGGGAGCAGAGTCTCTGCCCTATAGCACAGTTTTTAAATAGTCTCCAGAAACATTTATGTACTCCAATTTTTGGCTGTCTATCTAAACTATTCTGGCATTTCTCACCACCGAGGATGAAGCCTTTTAAAAAACGAATGTTCCAAAAACAAAGACGACATGTGGTGTCAGCCTCTCCCAGTCTGCCAAAACTGAAAGACTCATTTGAAAAGTTTACCCTGACTTCTGATGCACCGCCTGTGTGGGTGACACATTAGAGGTGTTCAGTACAAAAACACATCTTTATCTACAAATTTCTACAAACTGAATCACAAACTGAATTTGCTGGTGAATGTAAATTGCATGTTGGGCGATTAACCTTATGTGCATGAATACAGACAGCTTTTATAGGCAGGTTTGGAACTGAACTGAAGGTGACAGCTGGGGTCAGAATCAACGCTGAACATTGGGCAATGTGGAAAAGAGTGAACGAATAACATGGCCAAAATTGTCTGAATCTGCAAAGAGAACGTCAGAAATTGACGAGACAAGAGGAGCAAACATGGACTCCTTACATGACAGTGGAAAGACTGGAGAACAAGACGGGGATGCAAAGCAGAAAAGACGGGACAAACCATGAGTACCGTCTGTATTCATGGAGAACATAAGATCTCTCCTTGACAAGATGGTCTTGCCTTTTTTTACTTTCTCCCACTGTACTAAAAATTAAGCCAAAAACATCCCAGAAACAGGCACTGCCATCTATTGAAGTATGGAGGATCACGATTTTAACTCGGAGAGGCACGATGCCAAGCTACGAGAAGACCCTGGGATCTTGGATCTCGCTGATTGGAGCGTCAGATCGGGTGATGCTCCAATCAGGAATCGTCCAGCTCTTCAGGCAGGGATGACGAGTGGTGCGCCAACACATAAAACACACTAATTCAATCTGACAAAAGGCATTCTGGGAACTGTAGGAAAACATGAACCATGTGGAAAAAGTTTGTTTCCAAAGAGTAACAACGAGCAATGCACATTTAATTATTACATTACTGTTAATCATGAGCCGACGTTTGTTTTGATGTGCTGAGTCTGTGAGATCTCTCACGTTATGTAAAGAGTTTCCATTGGGAACTACAGAACTTCACCAAAGTCCCCTTGTGCCTGTCCATGTTTAGTTTAATACACTCTCTGTATCTCTGAACCGCTGAGACTTTGTCCCACTCTGGATTTTGTAATCTTGAATAAAAATGTGGATAATCAAGGAAACTCTCATTATGAAGTAAACATGGTGGGAGCATTCCAAAGTAGCCTGGACGCCGTTCTTCTCCTCCAGCACTTCCTCCAGCTTCTCCTGGGGGATCTTCAGGCATTTGCAGGCTAGATATAATTCCCTCCAAGGTGTTGGTCTGCCCCTGGGTCTTTTCTCACTTGGACGTGTCCTGAATAAATGCATAAATATCCAGTTGGAGGAATAAAAAACACCACTAAAGATGCTGCTTATAAATACGTCTCTCTATTGGTTTCAATGGGTAAGAGTGACGTTGGCATCCTCATGCAGCCAGGTTTGGGAGTTAAGTTTCCAGGTAAGCATCGAGGTTAGACCTGTACCTGTGGACTCACATGAGACCACAGGTACAGGTACATTTATATAGAACTCACCTGTTCAGATTATATTAAGGCTTAAAGTTATGCAGGATTAAGAGCGTGGACGCTTTGATTGACAGGTAGGTCACCTCACGGTTATATCACTAAATCCTACACACTGGTCCTTTAATACAGCTCTACTACAGTGTAAAGAAATTGAACAACTGTTAACTGTGAGGCTGATAATATGTGTTTGTTGGCAACTTGAATCCTGCACGTGAAAAACGGAATCAACCGCGAACAATGCAAATTACTGTGGGTCTGATTTCATTGAAAAACTTTAATGTTCGTAGTCATTTCCAGGAAAGATTACTCAGATTCGTTGGTATTAAAGTACAAAGTAAACAAGCAGCATCACAACATCCAAAGCAAGACGTAGAGACAGAAAGATGAAAACAGAAAGAAATCTCAGAAGAGGCCATTTAAAGTGAATTATAATGGATTCATAATGCTTTTATGACCACACTCATAAAAGCACAAAATGCTTTCGGATGCACTCTGCACTCAACAGCCATAAAACATGTTATTATATTTCTTTATTAGATTCATAGACGAAGCTTATAATAAATTACAAGTTATGTCTTACAGACGCTCGTGAACACCCCACACACACACACACACACACATTACCTACATTTACCATGCAATTTACTCAAATTAATTAATTATCCTTTAATTTGCGTTAATGTACGTCAACCTTAATTAAAAACGGTCAAGATTTCAACAAGTCTATTATATCCTGACGTCAAATGTTGTCTTATAAAATATGTAATAAGTTGAGGTCACAAAACTTCATGAAAACATGTAAATCAAAAGTGCAGTTTCTTTGTTAGGGTCAATGGTTGGCGAAACACAACCCGACATTACACTGTGGCGGCCAATCAGACGATTAGACCAGTCAAACCTGTACACAGTCAGCCTGAAATGTCACTGAAACTGAGACTATCCAGGTGGATTCATGGTCTAAACTCTGGCACTTTGATTATCTCATGTAACCAGCTTCTTATGTGTCTGGTGACATGAAGAGTGAATGAGAGTGAGCGAGCGCCGGTTAATTAATAAAAGTTATTTCCTGATTGTTTCACAGCAGTTACGTTGAGCACAAATAGACACGCCTCTAAATTAAGTAGCACCAATGTTGGCTCTGCTCAGTTTTTAGACGCTCGATCGATATGACCACGAATAAATACGAATATCACGTCTGAGAATCTGTAGAGTGGAGACGCTTCTCCAGAATCTGTCCATGAAATACTGACACGCTTAGAGTTAACCACTTCACACTAAAAAACAGTTATGAATATTATGTTTTTATTTCTGAAATATTCTGTAAATAGAGCCCTGAGATCTTTAAAGTCTCACTCCTAAATCAGACAAATGTTACTTGTAATTTTCTGCAGTTTGGCTTCTTCAAATCCAATTTTTTTCAGTTCAGTTGTTTTCTCAGTTTAATTTGTCCTGAAACAATAAGAATCAGGAAACCATACAGCTGAACGGAGCGGAACAACAAGCCAAATGCCAGCACGTAGCGCGCCATCACTGCAGAGAGTGGTGAACATTTGTTTTTCCAAAGTCTGAGCACAGGAAGTAAGTTTAAGCCCCCCCTGCAAGCCAGCGAGATATAACTTGACAAAGGCAAGTCTGTTTCCCCTTCGTACACCATCAGACAGAAAGATGGAGACAGACTGACAGTTAGCTGTGTGTGTGTATGTAAGACGATAGCCTGGTATTCAGAGAGAGGAGATGGACAGATGGGTCATCTATCCACACCCTGACATTACAGACAGAGATAACAACAGAGGGGAAACGTTGGATTAGACTGACTAACTCTATTTCATGAAATAGAAGTTCTCTGTCTTGCTGTCAGGAGTTTATAAGGGAGGGGATGGAGGGGAGGGTAATAATATCAACCTAAAAAGGTTGATAAAGTAATTTAAACTGAAACTCATACCAGCTATACATCATGTGAAGTATCAAAATGGTCAAAGCTGAAGTATTTGAGAGTATCCTAAAGGCCCTGAAAACTACCATTTGAATGGATCAGAGAAAAGCCGAAATGGCAAAGACTCAGCCAATGAGCAGCTCCAGGGAGATCAGAGAAGGTCTGAAGTTACCCGTGAGTACTGTAAAAATTAGGAGACGCCCATGTGAAGCTAAGCTATCGGCAAGAAGCCCCTGCAAAGTCCCACGGTTGCAACAGTTGCAGGTTGCAGAACACATTGACTGGCCTAAAGAGAAATGGCGCAACATTTTGTGAAAGCAAGATTCTTCTTTTTGGGTCTAGGGCCCCAGACAGCTTGTCAGACGATCCCCAAACACTGAATTCAAGCCACAGCACGCCGTAAAGACAGTAAAGCATTGTGGTGCAACCATCATGATATGGGGATGCTTCTCACACTGTGGTGTCGGCCCTTTTTATCGCATACCAGGGACCCCAAACACACCAGTAAGCGAGCAGTGGAGTCAGAGGTTCAAACAGTTTTTCACCAGTTTTCAGTCTCAGGATTTTGTGGGCGGTCCTTAAAGGGTGGCTCGATGACACGCTGAGGCCACCCTGAGCTAGAGAGATAGAGATGAATTCATCTCAGCTCAGAGTGTTTCAAAGTTAGTCATGTCATTTTCTGAACTCATCGGACACGCTTCAAAATGGCCGCTCAACTGCTCACGCGAGTGGGCGTGGCTTCAGCGCTTTCAGAGGACACGCCCCCACAGTCCTGGAGCTGAGAGTTCATTTTTACCTGATTTTGACACCTGATTTCATAAACTTGTCGATATTTTTAATCATTCAAATTTGGCTGGGTGGTTGATAAAACTTTCTTCTTTGGTCTGACAAACTCAGAACACATATTTATTCTGACTGTTTTGGATAATATAGTTTTTTAAGGATGATTTTTTATGTTCTTGTTGAAAATAAAGGTCATATTTTGACGAATAAATGATATTTTTGACCAAGATACATTAGATAATAGCAAAATCTTTATATGTCCTTGTCCATTTAAGGTTCAACAGTTTGTCTGGCTGCACTGTAAACAACAGCACAGTTTCTTTTGTATTTCTGAGTCTCTGTTGTCGTAATAAACTGTATTGAACTATCCACAGAAGCAGCTGATGAACTCAGGGTGAAGGTCCCGGAGGATTTCTGATAAAACAACCCAGATTTCCGTCCACCGATCAGAGACATGCAAACAGTGAAAGAGAAGAGTGATGATTGCTGATGTCAACAGACATGTGACCTCACCAATGAGGTCGGCGGGGTCGCGCTGGGTGTAAAGGGTTGATGTGGGAGGAGACGAGGTCAATTGCTAATTAGAGCTCTAAAACACTGGGCAGGTCAGCGGGTCAGATGACATCACCGGCACACAGCGGCGTATTGTGAGGAGGCGACTGTTGGAGCGGGCTCCACGAGAATCCCTCTGACCTTTGACCCGTGACAAAACAGGTGATTAGTTAGTGTAGATCATGAATGTCTCACTTACATAATCATCCTGATCTCCAGCTGTGCTGCAGAACCTCGCTGATGTGCTGCTGTAATTAGTTTATTTGAATCATGTGCTGCAGAATCTGTTGTAATCTTTTGCTTTTATTATCAATATTATTATATTATTATTATTATTATTATTTATTATTATTATTATTAAGGGCACTCAGCCAAGCAGAAGTACTGTTGCAGCTGATATACAGTATATTACTCTGCACATATTTGCTTTTATTCAACTTGTCTTAAAATAAGTCACTGACTTTTAGACTCCCACGGGACTCATACAACACTTCCATCCACCCCCGTCCTCCACCCCTGTGTGTCACTACCTCTTTATACTCCACCTTCATACATGCGTTGACTTTTAAAGTGTGAGGCGAGGCAAAATGTGACACTGACGCGGTATCCTCTCGTGGATCGGCGGGTCTATTACACGCTTTGGCGTGAGACTGGGCTGCTTTATAGAGAGAGACAGACATGGCATGCAGCCTGGGCCAGACTGGAGTCTTGACCAGTTGAGCTACTTCTTATAGACAAAGTTTGGGGACTAACAGTCGGAGGCATGAAACTGGACACATTCATCCACAGTCTACACATGATGCACGCCTGAATCACGTTCTGTGTAGACAA
Organism: Miichthys miiuy; assembly: GCA_036365135.1. Classification (NCBI taxonomy): domain Eukaryota; kingdom Metazoa; phylum Chordata; class Actinopteri; family Sciaenidae; genus Miichthys; species Miichthys miiuy. Next base: position 29,372,664 of record CM071603.1, read on the forward strand.
ACTTTGACTGGCTGCTTCTCCATGGCAACAGCAGCAGAGACTCATGGGTATTGTATTATTTAGAGCGATCCTCCATCTCAAACTGACAAAAAACGAGGAGTCGGTTGAAAGTTGAAACGATTTTATAAAGTTGTTGCCATTATTCGTCGTTTCTATCACCTCTCAGGTCCACCGGCGCCGCCTTCTTCCTCTCTGATGACCTCATGGCTCTCAGAGTCACACTATTAAACAGCCACTCACCTCTTTTTACAAGACCAGGCGGCCGTCGAGCTCGGTTCATATGTTCCCCATCAGACTAAAAATAGAAACTCTCCACACCTCTTTTTTAACTCCTCTCTCCCGCTCCGAACACGTCTCAGTTTGCTCTGTCGATTCGACACGACAGAAAGATTACACCACAGCAGAGAGGATGGTGACTTTGATACGGGAGTTATTTTACAGTAAAACGCTGTAATTATTATTCCTGTTAAACTTTTACTTAAAGGTGCAATGTGTCATTTCTGGCCACATGCGCTAAAAAAAAATCAGGGGCAGCATTTCAGATTGTTTCCAGTTGGTTCAAACGCCAAGTGGTTACAAGATGACCGCGGGATCATTTGTGTTCATGCCCACGAGTAAGTATGAGCCGCGGACGCACTTAGCACCTTTACTGATGTTATGAACTGCAGTATGAACTTAAAATGAACAGATTGTTCTGTGATTTGATCAAAAGGGTCAAAAGGATGCAGAGTATCATCATCATGATGGAGACGACAAACGGCGTTTAAGATGCTTGATGAGGGCGTGCTGACTGTAGACATAGAAGTCTCATTCAAAGGTAACAAAAACATGATTTTTAGGTGATTAAACACTAATAAAAACATAGTTGTGAATATTATATTCAGTAAGTAGAGCCCACTACATCTGACCTTTCCTGAATCAGCAAGCTTTATCTCTTCGGGCAGGTCGCTCCAAGGTGGAGGAGCCCTGATGGAGAAGGTGTGGTCGCCTCTAGTTTGAAGCCTCGAAATGACCAGCTGAGGATCTGAGGCTGCGAGCTGGCTCACATGGGGTCAACATATTGGGAATACAGTTAGGGGCACAGGAGACGCAGGCAGTCCAACTTCCTCGCTTATGATCCGTCTCTAGTAGTACTATCGACGCGGCTGCAGACAGGTTGAGAAGCAGAGTGAAGATAAAAATCCACTTTTTAATCCCCAAAAGTTTAAAAAAAAATAAACTCAGAGCTGTCCTCCCTCTGGTAAACAACACCATATCAGAATCTGAAGTGTGCTTCTGGGTGTTTATCCCTCAAGAGGCTCCGGCTCTGCCTCCGGGTCTATCCACAAGAGCTTCAGGATCAGCTAACAGCAGCTGCTCTGTCCATCCTCTTCGCCTGGTTCTCTACTTCTTTACCCTCATGTTGAAGGCAGTCACTCACTATCACCACAGGTGGCATTACAAGAACATACAAGGTGAAGCTAGCTGGTTAGTGTGCTTATTTCAGTAGATATGTCTGCAGCACAACACATAGATGTATTTTAAGTTCATGAACTAATAATTCTGGCCATTTCTCACATATTTGCCCTTAAATTTGCCTCATCAGTTAGAAAACTCCTCCAAAAAGTGATAACAGAGCAGTTTTTTCCACTAAAAAGTGGCTCCTTACTAAAAAAACTCACCTGCATTCTCATTTTTTTTACCCATGAGACTCATGTTTTGGTGCCGGCGCTGGCATCTCTGGGCTATGAAGTGAAAATGTCACAAGGCTGTCACACTATCAAAGGAAATAAAAGGTCCACTGTAATCCTAGCTGCAGTGATAAAATGTCAGCGTGCTGCACAGCTCTCTGCCTGGATGCAGCTGCTGAGCTCCTGACAGCTCTGTCAGCAGAGGTGGAGATCACACCGGCCGGCAGCAGAGGCAGAGCGGTAACACCAGCAGTCGTTTTCATCATTTCCATCTGTGCTTTGGGATGTGAATAGCTGAACTTGCAATCCCTCTGCAGCAGATGAAGGCAGCAGGAGCTGTTCAGTTTTTTTTTTGGTGGTGGTGGTGGTGTTGGTTCAGTTCAGGACAAGCTCAGGTCTTACTAATAACATTAACAATGGCTCTGTTTTATTTAGGTGCATGACAATGTGACAGTGAGCAAGCTAAACAAAACTGCAGTTCCTCAAACGTCCACTTGAGGCTGGCTCCAGAAGTGAGTCAGTCTCCATAAGTCCCCATGTTAAAATGACTTCACAGCAGAAATAAACATGTTTACAGCCTGGTACAAAAAACAGTTTTGGTCTCTGTAGCTAATTTCCCCGTTCATGACAACTGTACTGAGGGTGAATTTATATACAACTCACCTGTTCAGATTATATTAAGGCTTAAAGTTATGCAGGATTAAGAGCGTGGACGCTTTGATTGACAGGTGGGTGTCATCACAGATGGACTGTTTGATCAATCAGGCGTCATTTAGCCTTCCTGAGCTCCACGTCTTTGACTATTTTTGGATTAGTGCAGGGAGGCGGCGCAGGCAAGACTGCCAAGATGGCGAAGACTAGAGCCACCACACTGAGCATCACAACGGGTCTTTAGAAACCTACAACGTGACGTCATAGAAACTACGTCCATGTTTTATACTGTCTACGGCAGGGGTGTCCAAACTGTTCCACAAAGGGCCGGTGTGGCTGCAGGTTTTTGGTCAGGACACCCCTGGTCTACGGTACTCCCTCTTCCAAAGAGCCGTTGTGAAGCTCAGTGTGGTGGCTCTGGCCGCCGCCATGTTGCAGGTCCTGATTCTTCGCCAGCCGGTTAATCTAAAAATCAGCAAAGATGTGGATCATCAGTGGACCTGAGGCTGAATGATGCCCCAAACAAGCCACCTGTAACGACACCCACCTGTCATTTCTGCTGTGAAGTTGGACATTTGAACATGGGGACTTATGGAGACTGACTCACTTCTGGAGCCAGCCTCAAGTGGACGTTTGGGGAACTGCAGTTTTTTGGCACTTCCTTCATAAATATAGTGAATTATGCTGGAAAATGCAAAATATGTTGTTGATTTTTTTTTTTTATGGATTTCACATTTAAACATTTAAATGTGTTTAAAAATCTTAAATCTTGACAGAACACAGTTGTAGTTTCCTTAATTTCTCTTCCAGTTATTCACGTCCACAAACACGTGTTGATGTCTGTAAACCACAGGAATGTTAACATGTTTTACCTCTGAGGATCGAACACACACACACACACACACACACACACACACACACACACACACAAAAGAGCGCTGCACTGATTGGTATTGCAGTAAATGGTATTTGAGCAGCGGGGCTGTTAGACATAGCAGCTATGTGTAGGCTGTGGCCTTCGTACAATAGGCTCGCCCCCCCTCTGGGAATCTGGATCTCATCTTTAGCTTGAAGCTCATTAAGCCGATTATTCCCATAATCTCTCTGATGGCAGGCGGAATAAAGAAACACACTCTAATAATTGGCTGCTTACATTTTGGTGTGTTTGTCCGTGTCGACCGCTTAAATGAGAGAACCAAAGATACACACTGTGTGTGTGTGTGTGTGTGTTGAGATGAAATAATTTGACATGAAAGTGATCATTAAAAACAGAAAATAATAAAAACATTTTTATTGTTGGTTTAACTTCTTCTTGTCTGTTTTCTTTCTTTCTTTCTTTCTTTCTTTCATTTATTGTGTCTGTCTGTCTTTCTTTTCAAAAGTCAGTCTCTCTATCAGCTTCCCTCACACTTCAAACACACACACACACACACTCCTTTGTCTGTCTCCTGTCGACGGGTTCGTGACATGACTGACAGCTCTGACACCACCAATCAGCTGCAGCTCAGCAAGGTCACCGACTGTTGCTCGGTCCTGATTGGCTGCTGCGCTTCTTACCTGTCGGACCCGTCTGCTTTGATCGCTGCATGTTGGTGAACGTGTGTGTGTTTGTGTGTACATATATGTATGCATCTCTCTTTGTATGTGCGATAATGTGTGTGTGTGTGTGTGTGTGTGTGTGGTGTGTTTTCAACTGGGAAATGTAGTGGGGTTAAGTTGGGATGGGAAGGTGGGTGGTGTAAATTCAAACTGAGACAGGTTGTTACCGAAGGTAATTAAATCACAGCAAAGTCAATTAAAAGTGTGTGTGTGTGTGTGTGTGTGTGTGTGTGTGTGAGGCAGCGTAGATTTGGTGAGGCTAAGCGGTTGAACAGGCAGTATCACTGGGAATCATTTTAGCTTTTCACTGTTTACGCTGCCACCGACTGATGCCTCCAAATGAAAATGTCAGTTAATATTTCAGAAAATGTAATTACTTCTCGCCTTATCAAGCAACGCTGCGCTGCAACTTCACGGAGACTTAAAATGGCAGTAAATTACAACAGAAAACAAAATGCGGCGAAACAGCACGATGTGTTTGTAACCCGAATTAATGCTCGGGCGACAGTCGCTGCAGCGTGTGCAGGACTTTATTTCACCGACCACTAAAAGTCAGTCCCAGATTTAATCTTCTTGCTCACTCACTCACTCTCTCCCTTTCTCTTCTTAGCTTCTTCTGTCAACGTCCTCTTCACTCTTATCTCCTCTGCCATTATGTCCATAGAGGCTGCTGAGCCCACTTACCCAGCTCTGGTTCTGGCATGACACCGGCTCTGCTCCCTGTCAGCATTCCCCCTGTAAACCTCTTCTTCTTCTTCCTGGTGGTCCAAAACGCCTGTGGTACAAACACTAACACTTCCCCCGGCGCTCTGAGCTCATAGTCCGGGCAGCCCCAGCTAACAAACTGAGCTAAGATCAGCTAACAGCAGCTACAGCTGTCAGCAGTTTACTTCACTGTCCATCATAAACTCTGTAAATCACAGAGAGTTGTCCGGCGGCTGCTTGCTCACTCACTCTCTCCTTTTCTCTTCTTAGCTTCCTCTGTCAACGTCCTCTTCACTCTCTTCTCCTCTGCCATTATGTCCATAGAAGCTGCTGAGCCTGGTTACATTGCTCACTCACCCAGCTCCAGTTCTGGCACGACACCAGCTCCACTTCCTTACAGCATTCCTCAAACCTTCCTCTTCTTCTTGGTGGTCCAAAACGCCTGTAGTACAAACACTAACACTCTCCCCGGTTCTCTGAGCTCACAGTCCGGGCAGCCCCAGCTAACAAAGTGAGCTAACGTTCAGCTAACAGCAGCTACAGCTGTCAGCAGTTTACTTCACTGTCCATCAGGAAACTCCTGAGTTGAGGTGGAGCAGCCGGAGGACATCAGAGGAAAACCAGAAAACATTTTCTCCATAAAATATGATCCAGTTTCACCAAAATCAGTGAAATAGTTGGTGGTGTGTGACTTAGTGCCGTAAAGCGTTACGTACTTCTCCCGACCCGGAGCCCAAAGTTACATAGTGTGAGAACAGACGTACGAATGACAGAGACACCGTTCACCTGATCACAGACGTTAGTTTATGTTAGAAATGTTACACATTGGGGCTTTAATGTGAAAATCTATTCCATTAACTCAAGATTTACTTCATGTTGTCTGCTTTTTCACACTGATATAAATTTGCACTGGGAAACTGATCTGCACACCAGAGAAGATAAAAAAAGAAGCGTTTCCTCTCGCCCATCAAAGTTTAATTTTCTCAATAGCTACACCCACCACCTTGGATTGAATTACCCATCAGGCCTTGCAGGGCTGTCCAAAGCCAGTGATCAACTCCCGATGGCTGACACTAATCACGTCTGGTTAGTAAGCAGCAGCAGCAGCAGGATCAGCTGCCAGGATCTCCTTGTGCCTATACAGCCTGCCTGCGTGACCCCGCTGGCTGACCTTTGACCCCTCGCCACATGATAAGTGTCTGTGACCTCTGACCTGTTTGGATAATTAAAGAGGCGTGACCTCGGGGAGATTGCATTTGAAATCTGTCGATGATGATTAGTGACTTAGCATGAGGTAAGAGGGCACGGGCGTAGGCGTCGACTATTTTTAGGAATGATGACACAGTGTGAATGTGTGTGTGAGTCTCAGCATCACTGCATGTCTTTATAGCCTTATCAGCCTTAGTCACAGGAACAGGATTAACCAACAGTTAAAGATGGCATTTTTATAGACATTTGTCCAGTGTGTAGGATTTATTGGCATCTAGCGGTGGGGAGGGGGTTGTAACCAACTGAATACTCCTCGCTTCATGCTCCTGTGGTGGCCATGAAACTAGAAAGATAAAGGCAAAAGGTCCAGTATTTGGTAAATTTTACACACTGGACCTTTAAAAACATCCAAAAAGGTAATAGATAATTATTTTTTTAAATAATGATGCCGTTAATTTGCTTATTGTACTGAGCAGGATTTTTTGTACCAGGCTGTAAACATGTTTATTTCTGCTGTGAAGTTGTGACATTTTAACATGGGGACTTATGGAGACTGACTCACTTCTGGAACCAGCCTCAAGTGGACGTTTGAGGAGCTGCAGTTTTTATAAATGAGTCATAGCTCGAGTCAACAGACGCAAGAGAAACTAAAATTAGCTGATTAAAGCTGCCATCTCATTGAAGAAGTTGATTTTCTTCTATTAAAATAAATGCAGACGATTGTGCTTCCTTGGTTCTTTGAGTTCTTTTTGCCGGACTGCCATGTAAACAAACATAAATCAGACTTTTCCCCCCCTTAAAGTCAGCGCTAGTCATTATGTTGCACATGTGAACGTGTCCAATGTAACTTAACAAAGGAAGCTGCAGCGAACAGAGAGCCGATCTGAGCAGATGAACAGCAGCGAGTCTCTCCGGCAGAATGAATTGGCATTCCACACTTTCTATACTCCGCTTAGTTACTGTTGCTAAGGCTGGAAAACTTTATATCCAGGACTAACAGCAGCAGAGGGACGCCTGCGTCCATGTGATTTCTTTTTTTTCCCTCACAGCTGCAGCAGATTTTTGAGTGTGAGGCTGTGAAGATGAGAAGGTTAACCTGAAGCCTGTCGTTCAGTCCCATCACCCGGTACAACAAAGGTTTTCAGCCCTGTTGTCAGGAGAGAAACACTCAGATGTTGGTATTCTGGTTCCTTTATACTCTGTAAGTTTGGACTCTTATGTCTAGACATATCTACAGTATCTATGCAGATAAATTTGTCCAAGTTTTGAGATGCCTGTCTCATTGTTTCTGCCTCCATTTAAATACAGTCAAAATGCAAATTAAATCTTGTTTGTGTCAGGATTTTTGTGGGCGGTCCTTAAAGGGTGGCTCGATGACACGCTGAGGCCACCCTGAGCAGAGAGACAGAGATGAATTCATCATGAGTGTTTCAGCAGCTTGTTTTATACAAACAAACGAGCTTCTCTCACATACTTGGACAATTCTCGTCATTCTGTTTGTGTGTTAATTAAACAAACAAGATAAAGTGTTCATTTGTGAGCTTAAGGGAGTGTTGGTGGCCTTATTTTGTTTATGCTAAGCTAGGCTAATCACCTCCTGTCTCCAGCCGTCAATTCTTAATTTTTGCGTATTTTTCCTTCCCTATTGATGCTCCAGGTCACAAACTCACCTGTAATTCTCCGCGCAGCCAGTGTTAGTGGTTTCTCACCTGCACACCTGCTTCCAGTTAATCTCTCAGATTATACACCTGCCCATTTTACTCCTTGTTAGCTCGTCTGTTGAGCCCTCCACTGAAGCCTTTTCTTCTTGCTTCTTGCCTGCTCTGTATTTCGATACCCGCCTTTCTTTTTGAGCTTTTTCCTGCTGACCCTTTGGACTCGGTTGCCTCTTTTGCTTGCCTGTATGTTCCTGACCTCTGCCTGCCTTGTTGACCCCACTTTGGTTTTAACCTCTCCTACCTTGAGTTGTGCTTTTGAGTGCAAACCCTCCGTATGCTGAGCCCTTACAATGTGCCTCCGTTTCCTGAGGAAATACAAACTAATGGGATTGTTTGTTGTTGTCATCACGAAGCTTTACTGTTATTAACTTCTCTACGAAGGTTCAACTCACAGTCACAATGAAAGGAATCCTGATGTACCTAATGAGCTGAGCATTTTAATTTAGATAACAACCTTTCCTCTGGCTCCACCCTCAGGACAAATTTGACATTTTTTGCCCCTTTAGAGGTAATAATGTAAGACAAACTTCAGTAATCAGCAGGTGTTCAGGTTTATAAAAATCCAGTCAGATGTATTCCAGTCTATGTAACACTTTTCACTGACCTTAATGGAAAACATCGTGAGGAGATGTGAAGACAGCTTTATTTATACAATTACAATGTTCTCTGTCCAAAACAGAAACACAAATTATGTTTTTACATGTAATTATGTAAAATATTACAAAAACGTAAGTAAAAATACCTGTGGTCATAAGTAATGGTGTTCCACTTAAGTAATGTATTAAGAAAAGTAAATACAGTGTGTTTATAGAATAGAAATTGTGAATCTACAGCACAAATTTTTCTACATTTTTACAGTAATTTTCTGTTTTGTTTTTTTTTTTTTTACAGGCATTCACTGTAAATTAACAACAAAAATGTAATTTTCAGTCTAATGCCAATAAAGACAAATTACAGTTATTTCTATATTATAACTATAACTGTATTTTTTCTGCTTTCTTAAATTACATACAAATTTATGTAAAATGACAATGATTATCTGTAATTGAATATGTGGCCATGTCCATACTAACAAATTAATATTTTTCTTAGTAATTTTTTATGGTAAATTTTATTAGTTTTACATGAACCTACCTTTACATTCAGATTCTGTAACTTAATTCACAGAAAATAACTCGAAATGATAATTCAGGGACATTTTACTTTGATTTTATGGTTTTACAGTCATTTGACCGTTTTTTTAGGATTTTGTTTTTTTACAGTGTAGAGCTCCTAAAATCTTTATGTAGACTTTTGAATGGTCCTTCTTCCACCAGAGGTCTGAGCACAGCCTTGATATAGTCCTGTTTGTTTTCCATCCTCTGTCAAGTACAAAGTTTCTTATTCTGGACTTAAAAACTTCGCTTCATCAGTTTGCTCGAGGAGCTAGAGACGAGGCGGTGATGCGGTCGGGCAAGGGCAGGGGTTCGAAGTGGGTGATGGTGACCCCATGTCACCAGGTTCACCTCAGCGAGCTGTAATTCACCTGACATTTTCACATGCGCTTAATTGCCATTCATTCTATAATAGAGCACATTGTGCTCATAATGGCAGGAAATGTCAAGTCAGCTTTTAAAGGGGAGGATCTCTGCAAATTGCTTTCCTTTTAGATGAAAATATACACCTCCGTCCACGGACGAGGCTCGGAGCGGTGTGGTGGCACTGTTGACACGTGTAATTTTCTACCTGATTCATCGTACCAGAGGTTGTGCTTCTGTAGCTTTATTCATGGCATTTCACTTGAACCTCCATCGGCTCAAAACACATAATTTACCACACGCTCTTATTTAAAAAGGTGAGGGCTGCTGACACGCCGAGTTAGATCAACTGACTTTTATTATTTTTCATGATGGATTTTCATATTATTTTCTGTTCCGTGCTCCCGCTGAGCTTTATGTCACCTTTTGAAGTATTTTTCAAACTTTCTGGCACTTTGATTAACGTGAGCGACGACGCTGGAGAAAGAAAAGGACAAAGAAATTATGATAATAAACACTTGAGCTCAAGTGTTGTGTAAGATGTAATTAAAGACTGTCCCTTTGTGTTTTGAGTGACTCACGCATGTGAACAGTTGAAGTTGCTCAAGTTTAAAGCCCCATTGTGCAACTTCCCTCTCATAAACTAACGTCTGTTACCTCCTGTTGATCTGCACTGACCTGTGATCAGGTGAACGGTGTCTCTGTCATTCGTACGTCTGTTCTCACACTATGTAACTTTGGGCTCCGGGTCGGGAGAAGTACGTAACGCTTTACGGCACTAAGTCACACACCACCAACTATTTCACTGATTTTGGTGAAACTGGATCATATTTTATGGAGAAAATGTTTTCTGGTTTTCCCTCTGATGTCCTCCGGCTGCTCCGCCTCAACTCTCTGTGATTTACAGAGTTTATGATGGACAGTGAAGTAACCTGCTGACAGCTGTAGCTGCTGTTAGCTCAGTTTGTTAGCCAGGGCTGCCCAGACTGTGAGCTCAGAGCACCGGGGAGAGTGTTAGTGTTTGGACCACCAGGAAGAAGAAGAGGAAGGTTTGAGGAATGCTGTAAGGAAGTGGAGCTGGTGTCGTGCCAGAACAGGAGCTGTGCAATGTAACCAGGCTCAGCAGCCTCTATGGACATAATGGCAGAGGAGAAGAGAGCGAAGAGGACGTGGACGGAGGAAGCTAAGAAGAGAAAAGGAGAGAGTGAGCGAGCAAGAAGCCGCCGGACAAGAGTAAATCTGGGACTCGATAGTTTTTGATCATAAGTAATGTAATCAGAACAAATACTCGATTACAGCTGAACATATTTACCACAGTTGGATTACACTGAAACTGGGGACTTCTAGATGTGTCATTGAATTTCCACAGCGCACACCTTCAGTGTAAAGGCTTTTCTTAAATGTTAAGAACCTGTAGCCGATGCCTTATTTCCTCCCTATTCAATCCATCTTCACAAGTATGAAGAATACAATATGCCTGTGAGTAAAAAGACCATTTACGGCCGTGGATGCAATCTCTAGTATTTATCACAAACAGCTGGAAAGTGTTCAAAGTCATTTTAAGATAACCTTGACAGTTGAGAAGCTGCAGAAAGCGTGAAACACAAAAGGCATCATGAGGAAGGTGAGTGGAGAAGGGAGGTGGAGGTGGAGGAGGAGGTGTAGGAGGGAGAATAAATGACATTCGACTCTGAGGTCCACCTTGGCCACCTGATTGTTCCAAAATGAGAGCAATGCCCGACCCAAGAACGAAAAGAAAGAGAGAGAAAAATCAATACGGCGCAATTAAACACAAAGCATGGCTCTGTGGAGCTGAGGGGAATTTGTTATTTATTAAATTCACTCCTCCACCTTCTTCGCCCCCAAACCCCATAACTCTCCTCAGTCTTTAATGCATGAGCTGCCTCTCTCTCTCCTGTCCTCTCTTCAGGTAATCTGACCTTTGTGGTTCGGACAGGACTGAAACGATTGCGAGAGAAGACCGGGGAAGTCAGGAGTGTTCTCGTTTATTGATCCAAGCCCCCGCCGTCAGCTTTGCAGCAGAAGACGAGTTGCTTTGGTTCTGGAGAGGAAGCGAGTCAGTCTGGGTTTATATATATATATATATATATATATATATGTATATGTTTTTTTACACCGCTGTGGTCACACTGCAGGACATAAAACGCAATTCTGATTTAGATATCAGATCAGAGGACATTTTAAAACACTGGCACAAACATCTGCAGTGCTCAGTTACAGCAAGTCGTCCAAGTTAAATAAAATCGGCCGCTTGTTCGTGCCCTCCGGACACGGCACGTTTTCTGATCTGATCGCCTCCCAAAAGCTCAGTTTGGTCACAAAAACAGTTGGTTAGGATTAGAAGAAGATTAAAAGGTTTCTTCACTTAACTCATGTTGTATCTAGGCATGAAAGAAAAGAAGGCAAAGAAGGGAGGCAGAAATCTCAGAGACAAACATCTTTAATTAAATTTCATTTAGGAGATCATCCAACAGTACAGTGGCCTTTCTACTGCAAATACCTGGTAAATTCAGTGTGGTCTTGATATTCCCCGACTCTGAAGTTAACAAGAACAGCCTGAATACGCAATTAAACAATCATCCGGCGTGAAATTTTGCCAAAAGAAAGCCAAACGGAGCAGTGAGAGGGGGGATGGCTCGCTCTAAAGGTCACCATTTTGCCTGCATGGCCAACATCTAACAGTCTTCCTGGATACGGTGGGGGGTTTCCACCTATTAGAACTACCCCGTGTGTGTGAATGACCCTACCTGTTCACACCCACAAAAATGTATTTCATATTTAACTAAGTTTTAAAAAAATACCCATTAAAATTATTAATTTTAGCACTTAGAATATTGATTGTCTCAATTCGAGTACGATCACAACATTTCTTCTTCCTTTGTCGAATTGCAATCCTGCGGAGTCTTAGCTCCAACATTTGACCACCAAAATATGAATATAAAAACATATGTACAACTTAGATTTGTGTATTGCAGTATTCGCCACAACTACAGCTTCCTTGGAGGCCATTTTCACAATAAATGGCGACCATTGAGGGCGAGAAGTGTCCAGTCACTTTTTGACCGTTGAGTGCACCATCCAGGTACTCACAGTACACTACATTTTGACACAATTCACAGTGTTGAACACATTTATAGACTCAAAATGGCAAGTGTAGGTATGGAAGTACAAGAACTGAGACAAGAAGGAACAGAAGGAACACCTGCGTTTACATGTCATACGGTAGTTTCAATGATGTGTTGGAATAAACAGATGATATTGTCTTACAATGCATGAAATTAAAGCTGCTATTTTTAACAGCTTGTGGGGCAGAACAACAAGCTGTAAACACAACACTGATAAGTTGTCACATTACATGGCAAAATTGTTCAAATATTCACTCTCCTTGGAGCTCTGTTTTTGGTCTCCACCAACTCCTGAGCAACACCTTTCAAATTACACATTAGTTATGTGACCCATTCTTAATAGAAAAATATTGATTATTGCAGCTTTAAAAGGTACTTAAGGGGAAATCTAAAGGGAAAAAGGATGTGGTCTAACCTCTCCGCCTTACAAGCTCTCAGGTTGTCTTTGAGGACGGCTCCGGCTTGTTAGAGGTGGATCCAGCCTTAAGAGCAGGTTAATCTGACAGAATAAACTGCTGATGCGTTGCTTGCTGCCACGATGACCCCTAGCTCAGTGATAATCAATGTAGAGCGAATGACTGTTCCAGGAGTATCAAACAGAGTCTGCTTCAGTAAGTCTAAGCTGGAGACTGGATTCTGCAGAAAACAGAGCTGCATTCACTGCCTTGGGTTTTTTTAACACTGTAAAATAAGATGTGGAAACTTTACATGGAACTTCTCCAAGGTTTAAACCTCTAGATCCCAGAGTGCCCATCGTTTTAAAATCATTCCCAGTGTATCAAAACGTACTGAGCGTTTGTATTGTAGATAGTTTATGTTGTCATCAATAACCAGAACCGTAAATATACATCATTATGTTATTTATTTTGGCGGGTTTCCACCTGATTTCCTCTGCGGCCCCGGGTTTCCAATCTTCTGGAAGCTGTCAGATTGTGTAGTGAGGGAGATCCTGACCCACCGTGCAGAGTGGAAAGAGACGAAGACATTGTGAGTTCATCATCACATCATCACCATCAGTAAACAGAGGAACTTACCCACGGCCCAAACGGAGGCTGTTTTCTGGGGGAAAGTTCACCGAAGAGTTGGCAGGGAGGACTGACTTTTCTGACCGACCCCTTCACATAAATTCTTTTTTCATATAAGTCATATAAGCCAAAGAGGCTGCCTACTAACACATTACTATTGTTTGTGAGTTGCTCAAAATGTCATCACATAATCACTGTAGATAAAAATCAGGACTCTCACTGCCCAGGTGGAGGCTGTTTTCTGGAGGGATGTTCACCGAAGAGTCGTTAGGAACAATTGACATTTCTGACTGACTTTTCCACATAAATTCGAAGCTCAAAGTTGCCAAAGACATGACCTATTACCACATTGCTGTTGTTCAATATCACAATATGGCAGGAAAGCATCTCAAAGCAGCTCTCTCAGACGGAGACTGTTTTCTGGGGGGAAGTTCACCGAAGAGTCGGCAGGGAGGACTGACTTTTCTGACCAACTTCTTCACATAAATTCGAAGATCCTTTTTTCATATAAGTTGCCAAAGAGACTACCTACTATCACATTACTGTTGTTCCTTATCACAACATGGTGGGAAAGCAGGACTTAACTGGCTCTCACTGCCCAGACGAAGACTGTTTTCTGAGGGGAGAGTTCACCGAAGAGTCGGCAGGGAGGACTGACCTGGTTGTGCTGACTTTTCCACATATAAACTGGGCAATTTTTTCTCATTTAGCTGTGCTGTTGTATCCATTTAACAGTTTTATTGACATTTGTTTTTTCTTGAATCAAACTCGATTTAAAAATCTGCAAATTACATATTTTTGGTACCAAAATTAAAGAGGAAGTTGTGTTGTTTTAATGAAAATGTTGAAATTTTTGATGTTTTTGGAGATTAGAGCTACATGCTAAAATATTACTTGGGGTCTAGAGGGATAACCTTTTTAATTTTAACACGTGATCTAATTAAAAAACAGGAATCGCTTCAGAAATTCAAGGACAAAAGCGGTCTGAAGTGTTTTTTTTTTTTTTTAGTGAGTGGCGGTGAGTCTTTTTTTATTTCTTCCTTTTCTCCGATGATTGTGTGTGTGTGATTGACGACCTTGTGGGAGCATCTCTATACATTTACACACATACACACACACACACACACACACACACACACACACCTGACCTCCACCAGCACCATCTCAAGAGCCCGTGCTTCCCTCCCTCCTCCTGCCAAAACCCAGAGGAAATTAGAGGCCTTGTGTCGTTGTTTTCAATGGACCTTGTTTCTTTTCTTTTCTTCTTCCTTCCCTCCTTCTCCTTTCCTCTTCCCCCTCTCTCTTTCTCTTCCTCCGTCCGCCTCTGTTGGTGAATTTGATCCAGGCCCGGGATGGCGAAGCAGGGTGAGTAAATGAAATATTGATCCGCTGCTCCGTGGCCTTGCCTTCACCTTGTCCTGCGTGCTGAGTTACCGACTCTTCCGTTCTGCTTGTAATAGGAATTATTACAGGAGGCCGGGGCGAGTAATTACTTGGCATGGCGGAGAGGGTGCCGAGGAGGGGCTGCTGTATATTTCCTCTAAAGAAGTTATTTACCGCACTTGCTACCTTCAACCCAGCGCTGCACCCTCCCTCCCCTCTGACCGAACCCTCCTGCCGCAGCCATGTCTTTCTTAACCTTAATTGAATTCTGTTAACCATCATTAATCATACGAGGCGTCAAGGGAAGTTTATCAAACGCTGGCTGAACCCAGAGGCTGCGAGGCTAACTCTGAGAACACAAGGACTGTGATTGCAGAAATGTCAGAGATCCCGAGCCGGTTTGTGTGTGCCGTATTTGTCTTTACTTCCTTAACGGTACCTGTGTTGCTTATCAGTTGCCAATACACACTCAAGCATGTTTTAGAGAAACACTGAAAATGGACAATATGAAGCGTGCAGTGAGACAAACTCTTGATTTTTTAATGTTGTTGATGGACGCTTTTTTTTCTCTCTCTCCCATATTTTACAATTTTAATGTTTTATTTAAAGTTTTGATATCCATAAAAAGATTTATTTGTGGTTTTAAGAACTAAAACTGTCTTGTTATGGTTTTACATCTCCTCTGTCACACTTTTCTTTGGAGCCTTAGCAAGAACAGCGTGTTTTGTGTTGTGTTTTGTCTCATTAATATTCACGAGCCTTTCTTCCGATTGGCTGAACAGGCTAACCACAGGGTAAGGGATTAAAGGCTACCTGGACCGACAGCTCGTCCTGTAACGTTTAAGGGGATCTACTGGCAGAAATGGAATATGATAACCATAACGATGTTTTCATTTGTGTATATTAACCTGAAAATAATCATCATTATGTTTTCTTTAACTTAGAATGAGCCTTTCATATCTACAGAGGAAACGGGTCCCAGAATGGACAAACTGACTCTAGATAGGACCTTTTCTGTTTTTTTGCAAGTTTCACGGCCACTCTAGTTTATCTAAGCGGTATTCAGTTGGTTGCAATCTGCAACTTTACTGCTAGATGCCACTAAATCCTACACACTGGACCTTTAAAGACACAGGATTGAGCATTTTGATACTTTCAAAGTATTTTTTTCTAGGACCTAGACCAAGCGGCAACCTCCGTGGCTGTGAAGTGAAGCCAACGTGGAAGTTCCTTAAACGTCCACTTGAGGCTGGCTCCAGAAGTGAGTCAGTCTCCATAAGTCCCCATGTTCAAATGTCCAACTTCACAGCAGAAATAAACATGTTTACAGCCTGGTACAAAAAACAGTTTTGGTCTCTATAGCTAATTTCCCCGTTCATGACAACTGTACTGAGGGTCACCTGTTCAAATTAGGTTTTGAGACCTTTGGCTACATCCTTCATCATGTTCAGCATTTTTAGGAGTTGAAAGTGTTGCCATTAACACAGTTATATAATTGAAAATTCAAGATTTGTGTGTCCTGACACTAAAAAATAAGTTTTCAAACTTTTATCAGCCTTTTTTTTAAACAAACCTGTTCTTAAAATGACGTTTTAGGGTTGGGAGTTTTGTCTTAGGCTTAAAACCAAACTTTCAGTTGATTATTGAACCTGCTTCGTCAGAGCTGAAAGTTTTCATTAATTACTCATGCTTTCCGAGTAATGAAACATGCTCGTTTTATGGATGAAGCATGACATTCCCACAAATTTCACCAGAGCTTTTTGTTTCTGTGTGAGGAAAGAGTCGGTGGGCAGAACACCTGCAGCAGTGACCTGCTGTTGTGTTGGAGTTTGATGTATTCCTGCGTCGCTCCACGAGGAAGTGGCTGTTTGTTTGTGTGATAGATCCACAGCGGTTGCGTCCTTGCCTTAGCGGTGGCCCGTCTGCTGCTGCCAAGCTGGGTGATATCCCACTGCATCAGAGTCCCGCTGAAGGTCACCACTGATGGGATGGAGGAACTAGCAGCGATCCATCCTGGGACAGGACACAGGCTTAACAAGGCTACAGGGGTTGGGGAGGAGGGAGAAGAAGAAGAACAATAAGTAACCCAAAGCTTTCTTTTGTGGAAGATAGACGGCTGCTGAACAAGCTCGTCTGAACAAGTGGGTTTAATCAGCCTTGAGAACTTTACGAACACGTCAGGAAGTCTTTTGAGACGCAAGAATTCCTTTTGAAAACATTTCTTCCATCATCCTTCATCCTTTCTTATTTAGTCAATGTGTGTTGCACTTAATCGAGGAATGTACTGTAGAAAATAATAAAAACAGAAAAATATTTACGGACCTCGAAACTAGCAGCTTTCAAAACACTTACAGTGTCCTACAAATGATCACACAAGTTTAGTGCTTTTCATATTTTCTTTCTTGGTTCTTACAGAAAATGTTGCATTCATTTCTTCTGCATATATTCAAAACATAGCATCAAAACGAATAAAGGAGAATCAAATAAAATGAAAAAGAAGCACAGCACTGTCCATAAAGTTGGAATATTTTTACCCACGATGTGATTTATTCTTGATAGATAAAGTGTATCTTCTCAAAACTTTATTGATCAGTCTCTTCCAGAGACATCACAGTGAAACTCAAACCACAGTTAACCTGATGTGTATAAACATGAATAAAAAGTGTCTGAAAACAAAATTATTCCAACTTTAGAATAGAGGAGACACAATGATTTTCATATTCATAAAGAGCTGACATGTTACTACAGACTGCAATATTAATAACTCAGCATCATAAAAGGTGATCCAAACTTAGTCCTGCATCTCAACCCGGTCCATTACCGACTTGATGATCTACTTATACGGTTCATAACATGGTCGCAAACTTGTATCAATCCAAACCTCTGCTCACTTCTCTGCAACAAACTGTAGCCAATGACTTAAAACAGAGTAACAGCAACTAGCAACCACTATACAATATTGACTTGACACTAAAATAAAGATATCAGTGTCTCTTACACAAAAGTTCATGATTTTAATGAAGCAAGAGTGAAACTGGAAAGTTCTTCCCGTGTTACGAGGAGTCCCGTGTTGTTGTGTCAAATCTGGTAAGAGTAATGAAGCCAAAAGGAAGACGCAGAGGAAGAGCAGGTGAGGTAAAAATAGCCTTCGTTCAGAAACAATGTTGGCAGTGGCGATGGAAGTTCGTTCCTGATTTTGGTGAAACTGGATCATATTTTATGGAGAAAATGTTTTCTGGTTTTCCCTCTGATGTCCTCCGGCTGCTGAAAGCACCATTAGTCTGGAACTGATTGGACTTTCCTGGAATACGGTATTGCATCTTTGAATTTTGCCCCTCAAACAAAAATCAGTCTACATTGCACAGTTTTAATCATGTGTGTGTATAATTATAATTATCATTTTTGATGCCTGTTTCTCGATCTTGGCGTGAAAGTCTTGAACAAAGCCTCCATTCAGGCCCGCTGATGCCTCAGGATCCCCGATGGAGCCCTTCCAGGCCGGCCCTCTCTAACAAGATCAGACCCAGCCCTCATAGATTCTATTACCCAACCACTCTATTACATTACATCTCCATTTACGAACCTTAAGCAGCTCGGAGCACGGCTGGGGCTTCGACCTTGTCAAAGAGGAGAAACTCTGACCAGATCGAGTAAGAGAGTGAAAGAGAGAGAGGAGAGAAAAGAAAACCTCAGAGAGAGACAGGCTGAACTGTTGGAAGAGTGTTCGAGAAGATGGAGAGGGCTGGAGGACAGAGGGGAGAGGAGGGGGAGAAAAGGGAAAATAGAAAATCGATAAGCCGCGGGAGCAGGAGGATGAAGATTGAAGGATGATGTGGATGGGATTTAGTGGGGGGGGGTTGAGGGGAGGAGGTGGCGTTTGAGAGATTGCGGAGTAGCTTAGGGCACTGACGGTGATGGCCATCGCTGAAAACGCATCGATGAAGGCGATGTGAGACAGTGGGGACAGCAGCTCCCAGAGGTGACCAGCTTGTCTCGTTCGGAGACATTCGCGACCGAGTCATCTTCTGTTATTGGGACCTGTCCAGTTTTCTACCTCCTCTGATCTGAAAACACGTCTCAGAAACTCTGCGACTGTGACACTCCATCTGCCTCATTGTCCACGAGAAAGAGGAGCACAATCGCTTTGTCGATGAGTTATTTTTTTTTCCAAGGTGATAGTCTGCTACAAAGAAAACAAGTTGATCTGTCAGTGTTCACTCACAGAGTTCAGTGTCCTTGGTCCATTGTGGTGAAGTCACTTCTTCGACAGTCCAGAAAAAAGCTGCGATTGATTAATTTTATTTACCCATTTGTTCCTGTTCAGGGTTGGAAAGAATGAGATCCCATCATGCGGTGGAATGTGGAGGAAGGCAGGAGAACAATCAGAACTACACCGAGACGAACAAACACTCAATTCAATCCTCCACCAATGCTACACTACATCTACAAGGCTGTTTGTGTCGTATTTGTCTTTCAGATTTGATTTGACAAGAAAGAAAGTCAAGGCTACGCTCTCGTGCTGACAGTGTCGGTCCAATATTTTCCTTCCTGATCCTGTTTTTGTTTTTACCAAGCCAGAACCATTTGGGTTCTGCCTTTCGGCTGTTTTGGACCTTGTTTGCCTGTCTGGACTTTGTATCCTTGTAAACTTTACTAGTAAAGATACAACTTGAATCGTCACCTTTCTTAATCTGTCCAAAACTGTGAACAAATATCTGCAGAACCGGTCACATTCCCATCAGCGTCAGCTGTTCTCATGCGAACACATTTTGAGCAACATGAGCAACCTTAATCCTGCAAAATGTTTGAGAAGAGTTAAATCTGGAGGAACTGGACAAGGTTGTAGATCCTTGGTTGTAGTTTCACTTCTCAACCAAAGAGGGTTCTACAGTTTGGAGTGCCGTGAAGAGATGCATGTGTGTGTTCTGTGCTAAAATACATTCAAAAGTTCAGATGAAGCTAATATGAGGCTTCAGTTGGTGAAATTGGTTGGAATTGTCCTGTTGCAGAAGATTTTCTCTCCCAGTTAGCTGCACTAGAAACTGACGGAGGAATGATTGAGAGGACCACTAACTCTTTGCAACATGCAACATATATGATACTGAAACATTTTAGATTATACTTCAGGGTGACCATAACTTTGACAAGGAGTTTTGTTACTTTATTGCATCATAAAATACTCATCCATCCATCCATCCATTTTCTTCCATTTATCTGCAGACAGGTCACAGTGGCAGCAGGCCAAAGAAAGTAGTTCAGACGTAGTTCTCCCCAGCATTGTTTTCCTCTATGGGGATCTTGAGGTGTTCCCAAGCCAGATTGAAATATATAATCCCTCCAGGGTGTTCTGACTCTACTTGCCAGTTGGACCTGCCTGGAAAACCTCCAAGAGGAGGTGGTGTCCTAATCAGATGTCCACAACCTTTCGACTCCCGATGTCTGAGCTCCTTAGCCTGTCAGCTCTACGGGTCCTTTGCTTGGAGCAGTCACATTATTCAAATTTATACATTTTAATTACATGTCATTTATATGATGCTACAAAAGCTATCTGTCAGGCTGCTAGCCCGCTGGCTTGATGTTGCCTTGGGTGTTGGCAGAGCCTGCATGTGTTTGCACACACAAAAGACCAGGAATCGAACCTAAACTGTTTTATCCATTAAACCTTTGAGCCACCACCTAAACAGCCCCGCTGGGACGACTTCAGTGCCAAAATAATCCACCTCCACTACATCCATTTTGAGGCGAAATAAGTCACATGGACCCCTCTGGATAAAGAACAGCAGGGAGACTTATAAATTATTCTCCATTTGTCAGAGTGAGCGATTGTAAATCGGAGGCATCCATCGGTGATGGTGATGCATTTCCCCTCCCTCGGTCCGCACAGTGATTATAACTCTCATTTGGTTCTCATATTACATCACTGAAAAAGCTTGCCAGTGCTCTGGGCATACATTACTTACAAACTAATGTACCCACCCAGCCCAGATACACTATCACCATGCCCTAATGTTGCCTGCTGGTCCATAATATGACCATTATTTGCCAGCATACTGATGTTCTCTCATCATGTTTGGTAACTGAGGAATGTGCAGGCAAATAAACACTGAGATGGAGACACAGAAACACTGTTTCCTCTCCTCCTGTCTGTCTACTCGTCTCTCTCTTCGTCCCTCTCAGCTTCTATTTCTGAGGAAGACTTAATGAATATTTCCCTTTGAGTACGGGAGTGTAAAACAAACACGAGCCTGGATCTCGTTTTCCTCTGCGTGTTTGGAGGGGAAAATGTGAGATGCATGAAAAGACTGCAAGACAGAAGATCACATACAGTATTTTGGCATCTGCACTGCCTCCTCTCCTCTAACCAAATCCTCTCCTCTCCTCTGATCATCTCCAAAAACATGGCAAACGCTGATGGCAGTAGAGCTGGGATGAGGCTGATGAGAGAGACACACAGAGACCACGCTGTAAGATCCTCTCTGCCACCCAAACTGAGCTGCTGACAACACTGCAGGTAACATGATATAAATGGCTAAAGTTGGAAAAATGAAAATATAACGTGCAGTGGGTAGAAAAGAAGTAGAGTTTATCTTGCTGGGAGGAGACATTTACCTTCATCAACCTGAACATTTAGAGACTTAATGGATTCTAGGGCTTGTTATCGAACCTAAAGTGTGTTGTGGTACAAAGCGAAATGTATCGAAAGTACTCATTCACACTGATGGACTCAGAGGAGGAGGGCATGTCCACCAAAAAAAAGTGCCCTTTTGGACACATGATAAAGTGATGTTCCAGTAGAGTGTAGAGTGCCCTTCCAGTGGAAAAAACACAATTACGTGCCTTCTAGTGTGCCCTTCCAGTTGAGAAAATGCAATAAGGTGCCCTTGTAATGGAGAAAACATGTTAATGGGCCCTATAGAGTGCCCGTCCAGTGGAGAAAATGTAATGAAGTTCCTTCTAGGGTGCCCTCCCTCTAGAGAAAACACAATGAAATGCCCTCCCAGTGGAAAAAATGCAATGACGTGCTTTATATAGTGCCCTTCCAGTGGAGAAAACGGAATAAAGTTCCCTCCCAGCGGAGAAAATATGATGACAGGCCTTCTATGGAGCCCTTCTAGTGGAGAAAATGCAATGATGTGCTTTATATAGTGCCCTTCCAGTGTAGAAAATGGAATAAAGTTCCCTCCCAGTGGAGAAAATGTAATGACGGGCCTTCTATGGAGCCCTTCTAGTGGAGAAAATGCAATGAAGTGCGCTCCCAGTGGAGAAAATGTGGTGACGTGTCCACTACTGTTCCCTCCCAGTGGAGAAAATGTGATGATGGGCCTTCTACGGTACCGTCCTAGTGCAGAAAATATAGTAAAGTGCCCTCTAGCGTGCCCGCTCAGTGGAGAAAATGCAATGCAGTGCCCTCTAGGGTGTCCTTCCACAGGAGAAAATGTAATAAAGTGCGCTCTAGCGTACCCTGCAATGAAGTGCCCTCCCAGTGGAGAAAATGTGGTGACGTGCCCTCTGGGGTGCTCTTCCAGTGGAGAAAACGGAATAAAGTTTCCTCCCAGTGGAGAAAATGTGATGAAGGGCCTTCTATGGAGCCCTTCTAGTGGAGAAAATGCAATGAAGTGCCCTCCCAGTGGAGAAAAAGTGGTGACATGCCCACTACTGTGCCCTTCCAGTGGAGAAAACATGATAATGTGCCCTCTAGAGTGCCCTTCCAGTGGAGAAAATGTAATGAAGTTCCTTCCAGGGTGCCCTCCATGTGGAGAAAACACAATGAAGTGTCCTCCAGGTGTAGAAAATGGAATGAAGTTCCCTCCCAGTGGAGAAAATGTGATGATGGGCCCTCCTAGTGCATGGGCCCTCCTAGTGCAGAAAACGTAGTAAAGTGCCCTCTAGCGTGCCCTCCTCTTTTAATTAATTTTTTCACCACTGTTCCTCAGATAGCCCGCTACTGCTCTTTTATAAAACAATTCAATTTCAATTTTATTCATTGGGTTCTTCTAGACAACCTTTTTAATTTGAAAAGTCTGGCGTGTTTATATTCATTAAAACAAAGAGTTCAGGGTAGTGTTAGCAGCTAAAATGTTTAACTTTTTATCTGGTTTGGGAAATCATTCTCCAGCAATTCCAGCCTCAATTGTGTTATTTGGTTATTCCTCCTGATCAAATCCTTAAAAAAATAAATCAATAATAATAAATCTAACCACTGAGCTTGTTGTCAATGTTTTTCTATACTAAGCTGACTCAATTATCTTATTTTAAGTGTAATGTGTGTGCTACACTTAAGGACTAGTTCCACATATTTTCCTGCTGTGAGCCTTGGAGCAACAAAATGGTGTCAGCAAACATAAAGTAGCAGGAAATCTGTGTTGGGCGAAACATAAACAGTTCATACTAAGCTTTTATTGTGATTATGAGTTTAATAATAGCTCCATGTACACTCAGCTCTCTGCTCCTCTAACCCACTCCCTGGTTCTCCTGGGTGGCTGCTCTGTGCAGCAGGCCTCCCTGTGGTCACGCCTGGTGTATCGACTCTGATCAAAGGGGATCCGGCGGGAAGATTACCCAGAGAGGGAGCACTCCAGCCTGGGTTTCTGCCGGGCACAGATGGCACACAGCGAGGCTGGAGGCCTGAAGCAGGAGCTCGGTGAGGAAAAAAAATCAGAGAGATGCGGGCACGGTGCTCGGGCTGTCTGGGGAGAGGAGCCCCGTGGCCACTGACAGTCCATCCAAATGGAGGCAATCTTACAGCCCCTCAAGGGAATGGCTTGCAAATGTACCCATTCCCTCCTTCCTACGAGGCACCTCCATCTCCTCCATCTGATGTACGAATGAAGCCGAGCAGGAGAGAGGGGGTGAGATGAGGAAGGGGGAGGGCGGAGGATGATGTGGTGGAGGAGAGGCAGGCAATCTCTGTGTGTCCTTTGAAGCTTGTCTTATGGCTTTTCTCTGTCAGGTCTCTCTCCAGGGACACTCAGGGAATCTGGCTCTGGAAGGCATCCGCACTCTCACAATCCGAGTTCAAGCATCCAAGCCTGGAAAGTCTCTCTCTATATAGTAAACAGCTCACAACACAACCTATGACATTCACACTTCCCTCAGTACAGAGGGAGTGACATGTGAACAAGACACAGCGGCGTGGACGAACACAAAGCACTACACGGAATAAGTAAAATTATACTTTTTATGTTTGAGGAGAGCGTGCACCTCCAACCTGAGCTGGGCACAGGTGCACGCATGCACGCTGACATTTGCGAGCTTTTATTGATGCAACATTTAAACTGACAGGCCTCATCAGGTATTTTCTTTACCTGCTTTGCTGAGGACGGGGGAATTCACTAAACACAGCTTTACACCAATAAACGCAAACCTTTATCCAGGTCTTGTTTAACAGAAACTCATGCAGAGAGGTGACAGATGAAAGGAAAAGGTGTAACCCAGGTAAAAAACTATAATCTAGTAAATCCAGATGCCTCCAGCACCTAAATATCGGGGTTAAATGATGTCACTTCCTCTCATTTCCTTGCTGCACATGCACACTATAAATAAAGCGGAGTAGTCAACAATCTCAATATTATCTTTTAAAATCCTCCCGTCAGCGGAGAGTTAAATCATGTTGTCAGTTAGCGGTTAGTTAATCCATTGTACATCATTAGCATTGCTGCAGCTGGCTTTGCGGTAGCCTCTAAAGACTGTAAATTGTGTATATTGGCATCTGCATTCATGATGTTTCCACTCGTTTATTCAGGTTTTTTCATGCCGAGCTGAATAAATCCTCCAAATTAAAACACCAAATGTATCTTCTGTGTGGCTTCATAAACCTTAAATCACTGCTGCAGAAATAAAATCATTGGTTAGGGAACAATTTTTGTCATGGTTAGAAGAAAACAATGTTATCTGTCGATAGCAAACAAGAAACAAAGTGCCAAAGTCCAATGTTCTGCTGACCCGTCCTCCCTCTGCGTGCTTTGTGGCTCCATAACAACATCACACTGATTGACAAGAGTCATAATTAAGAGTCATAATTAGCTGAAGCGTTCGATGCTGTCGTTTTTCTCTTGATCATGGGACAGTCAATCATCTATCTGATGATTATGAACACAGCAGGTAAACCAGGAGCACATCGGCAGAACAATTCAGGACAAGTGTCTTACAACATTATGGACAGGATGGCACAGGAAAATCAAAAGTTTGCTGTAGAGCTCTGCAGCTGCTTCACCTCCTCCGCCTGTTGCATCTCCGTAAACTGTGGAAGTGAAAGTGCTCATCCACACACCTCCAGCCATGACCACGTAACACTAAGCAACACTTTCTGTACTCGAATACAACAAAGGTTCCCACTGTTTAAAGTCGCCTGACCTCTCCTGAGGTTTCGTAACGAGACCTCTCCTTGAGAGAGAGACTCGGTTAGACTCACAGAAAGTAAGTAAAATATTTCAGACACTTAATAAGAATCTGACTGTCGCTCAGTAGCAAAAACAGACATGTTTAATGACTGTATTTTGATGTGTTCTGTCTGTTGGGATCACGTTGTAGCCTGTTTCTCACCTGCAGGCTGCAGCGCTCTCACTCAGGACTGGACCAAATATAAAACCTGTTGTCCCTGTTCGTCACTTTGACATAAAAACATAGAAAATAGGTGCAGGATGAGGAAAAATGTCAAACTTTGTCTGGTTCTATCATCAGATGTGAAGATTCTTTCTTATGCCATCATGAAATTATTGTCTTCTAGACATTTTAGACTAAATCTAATAAAACTACTGACGGCTTAATTGATAACGAAAACAGTGATTAGTTTGCAGCTTTAGTTTGCCTGTCAGCTAAATGTGTGGTTTAGATAATTACAGTTAAGTTACACTTTTTTTTAAAAGAAGGTTTTAAGCAACTTCAAGTTGTGTAGAAGATGCATTTGAAGTTTTTTATCATGTATATTTAGTTTAGTTTAACTTCATATCATAATCAACAGAAATGTTTGAATAAACTCGTGTGTGTGTGTGTGTGTTTGTGCCCGAGCTTCAGTGTTTTCTGCAGAGGTCTCCAGTCAAAAGCCTATCTTTAGCCCACTGTGTGATTGTGCCAGAGCTCTGTGGGCCTTGTTTAGTCCCCTAGTGCAGAACTAATGTGCTTCAGATCAATAGTAGCTCAGAGGCAGGGCTGAGATAAAGTCTGCAGCAACAGCAACAGAAACACGGCCACTGCGCTCACCAGCACAGACAAATGCTTCTTTCTTCTGTTTAATCTGAGTTTAAATATGTTTTAAATAGTTCCTGGGAATAGATGCACTTTTTTATATATATATTATTTGCTCTGATGGTTTCCAGGGTGACACATTTTCTCCCAAACGTCCACATTGATTGTCTTTTCTTGTTTTCCTTCTTTCAATTTTCTGCGAGGCAATTCATGTACGGTATTCCTCGAGCGTGGTCGGGACTAAATAGCCTTATCTGAGGCTGCCTCGTGCCTCGTGTACGGCGTGTCAGAGACGATTGTTTTCGGAGGACATCACAGGCAGATAGACAGATACCGCCGTGCGCCGCACTCCTTGTCAATTCTACCGAGCGGCAGCATGCGCGTTCACTCTGTGTTATCAGGCGGGAGATTGATTTCTGTGTCCATCTTGTTTGCCCTTCCCTTTTGTGTTTCAAAGCTCAATTTAGAGAGAGGCCTTATGATGTATTGACGCGCGCGTGCTGTGAATTACCTCGCTAAAAAGATGCAAGCGCACAAAACACACATCGCACGAAACGGATTGCTGCCGCGCAGGGTTTGTTGCCGTTCGGGGCACGTCCTCGTCGTGATGTCTCTCAGAGATGAGGCTACTGTTCGGCATCCGAACGTCTGACTGCGGCGAGCACTAACTAGATCAGGCCGCCGCTAAAATAGGATGTCAATGGTGACTAATATGAAGAAACTATTTGCCTCGTGGCGAGGCTTTCCTTTTTTCAGGCTCTACTCGCCTTGCATTCATCACTGAGAACACAATAAGCGAACAAACACCATCACTCTCTACAGCAGAAACCCGCCATCCCCCCCCTCTACACACACACTCTTTATCCACTCTCCCTCCATAAACCTGGGCCCTTACTTCATTACCTCGACAGGCCGTTTGCAGGCCTGAACGCTGCACATCTAATTAAGAAACTTGCTTAATTAAAAAAGAGGCAATAAGCCTTTAATGGTGACGAAAAATAATGACTATGTCAGTGAGGGACCCAATAACGACCAAATGAAATACTCACTGTATGCAGGATACTTAGCTCAGAGCTCCACGCGTTCGACTGCCGTCCGCCTTGACGGCGGAAAAACCCTCAGCGAGCCGCCATTGTTGTTTGGTCAGGAGGACAAATGAGATAGTTAGTGGCTGTAATAGATGTGGCTGTAAAAGCTACCGCGGCTGTATTAGCTCTATTGCTCCCTCACCCATCAAGATCCGAGGCAGAATAGCAGCCGCTAAAGGCCTCGAGGAGAGAGGAGGCACGTCTCCAGCATACAGAGGAGCATCCAGCTAAATGCCAGCGGGGGCCCACAGTCATTTATCTCCCCATAATGTTTCATGACTATTATTATGCTCATTCGCTCGCTGTGATGCGCACAGTCGAGGGTTCAGCCGTGTCAGATGGTTGTAATGTTGTCAAGTGTTCAGTTTTTGATGCTAATTGTCCAACATTTGACCCCCGCTTCCCCCCCGAAGCTGGAAACAAACTGGAGGATATTTAAAAAACTCTATTTTTTTGGAGATTACAGGCTGCAGCATATTCACAGATCAGTCATCACATTATGTCCGCTGACAGGTGAATAACACTGATTATCTTGTTATCATGGCACCTGTCAGTAGGTGGGATATATTCGGCGGCAAGTGAGCATTTTGTCCTCAAAGTTGACGGGCAAGCGTCAGGAAAGGATACACGACCATTGACGGTATGAATGGATGTTGTATCCATGACGTCACCCACGGGTTTCTAAAGAAGGCTGGCTCACTTCTGGAGCCAGCCTCAAGTGGACGTTTGAGGAACTGCAGTAGACGACGAGCTCTGTGATGAACTCACATCAGTGTCAAATGGACTTTAACCTGGATTATGTTGATTAGAAAATAGTTTTGATGAGGCCGATGCGCGATGTGGAAGCACGTCGCTGTCCATAGTTAAGGGGGACATGATGATTAATTAACATAAAATACTGCAGTACATAAAAATACTGAGTAAATTAAATTTTTTACATTACAGGCTGAAAATTATTTCTTCTGTTTTTTACTTACTAGAATACAACTTGACGCCTACAGCCTGTGTAATCACGCTGTGCCAATCATCCACCCTCACCGTTTTCTGCGTTTTGTTTTTTTCTTTTTCTAATACAGAAAAAAATTAATTAGCTGCTTTTTCCATTTCCATTCCATCCTGATTTATAATTGTCTAACAGCCGGCACTTCACTCATGTTTCTCAGCTTGTGGCTGTGTTCAGGATTTGTCTTTTTTTATTGATAGATGCACTGTAAAACATGTAAAATATCTACGATAGTTTTGTTTATTATTGGATTCCAAACTGTTAATGACAAACAATAGTATTTTACTTATAGTATTTTTTCTGCTTTCTCATTATATACATGTTTATGTCGATATAAACAGTTTTGTTTATCTCTAAATGAATAAAAGTAGTTTTATATTTACGTGTGCTTACATTCTAACTCAGTGTTTCTCTGCAGGAATATTAGTATCATCACTTTTGATCAGACTAATTCAAACGTCTGTCTTTTGAGGTGGCACAATAACCGTCCAGCTGATTAGGCAATTGGTATCAGGTGTGCAGGTGGGTGTGGCGCTCAGGTGATCAGAAACTAGCTGCTTTCATTGCATGCATCACAGGTTAATGGTACCAACTTATTAACACATTTCTGACCTGCTAATCGTACCTCTGCCGCGTCAACAGAATGTGTCTGGTGTTTCCTTTGTCCTGTAAGGATTAGACATCATTTATGTGCAAGTGTGTGAGCATGTGCACACCTCGTAAGAAGTAATTGTCTTCCAAAGGGTCACAAGATAGATCTGAGGGTTATGCAATAATTAATGCATCAGAAAAGAAGAAAAAAAGTTGGGTTTGACAACCCTGATGGTTGTAGCTGCTCGGCATGAAACTAGTTTTGCTTCTTTATATACAGTTGTAAAGGAGTCGGGTCACAAGATAAATCTGAGGGTCGTAAGATGATAAATGATGAAAAGTTCAGATATTTTCTTTGTGTTGTGAAAAACATCTTTGGCCTCCAAACTCTTATTTAAATGAAAAGTGAAGAAAATATTGGAGACCACTGGCTTAATCTTTAACAATGTATTTTATAATGCACAAATGCAAAAGGTCATTGCCAAGAGCTCATCCTTTTCAGAGAGTTGTTCATGAATTGTCCCTTTAAGACGAGCCATCATAACTTGGGAGAACGCCATAACTTGTGCTGCGTGCAGCCTGTGATATAAATACCAGCGGTGCGGCTTGTGAATGCATGTAAATACCTTCATGAATGCTAATGGCACATTTACAATACAAAGCAGCGCGTCGGAGAAGGTGAAGGAGCTCGAACATTGCGCGTTTGCTACATAACAGATGGTTACATCGGGCTGTAAATTTCCTCACACAAGGCCAGCAAGTCCGCCATGATGTGACCCAGCCGGCGAGGAGAATGGAGGAGGAGGATGAAGTCAAGTGGGTTGTAGTTCAAGAGCTTTGTTTGTCGCTGCGGTGAAGCGATAATCGATGCTTGTCTATCAGCGCGAGGTGGAGGAATTTCTGAGGCCTCTCTTGGGGGTGAAGAAAATATTGTAAAGAGCAGCGTCAGGGATAGTGTTCAGCAAAGGTCAGGAGCTTTCATGCATGAGAAACAAGCTACAGTTGCTTCCTTTTTGAAACCCAGACCTTGAAGAGAACACACTTCAGTCGCACAGAGCGCCGTTTCTTATTTCATCCGAAGTCGCCTTCTGCAGCAACGGCCGATTTTATTGTGTTTCACTGTTTTCCCCGAGTTGATTCAATAAAGTAAAATGAGATGAGACACATTCATTCCCGCAGGACGGGACAAAAGCTCTCCCGAGTAGAATCACTGGACTGGAGCTCGAACAGAAAAGAGAGAATGCATCAAGGTTGCTTTTTCCTGCTCATGTCAAATGACTTGTCATCAGATTGTGTTTCTATCTGGAGCTCTGGCAGCGTTTATTGAAAACTTGAAGGAAAGTTTCACCTCATTTAATACATTTGACAGGAATTTTACTCGAATCTACCTGAATCACTTTTATGAAAGGGTCTAACTAGTAATCGGACGGATCTCGGAAAACACGGATCAAGACTGAACTGAATGCTGTAAAAGCTGAATCACTGTTCTAACAAACAGTCAGGTAGTAGCAGGTGTAGTAGGTAGTGTCTTTGGCAACTTATATGATAAAAGATCTTCAAATTTATGTGGAAAAGGTGGTGCGACCCAGTATTCAGACAGATCCGGCCCTGCAGCGAGGTTTTTCCATTCATTTGAGTGGGGGTCATATGTATTGGTGGTGCGGGCTGCAGGAGTCTCAGCGACCTGTGGCGGAGAAGTTGAGCCAGTTCCAACTGAAATCAGACGCTCCGACCGGTCAAACCTCCACAGTCAGCCTGAATCTAAACTATGATCCTCTACCTGTCGTGTTCTGACTTTGTTTATTTCATGAAAACACGAGTCTGACTGAAATTTACGCTGCGAAATAGAAACACGGAGAAGTTTTTATTTGGTTTGTGTCCGATGGTTTGAGAGAGAGAGCAAGCGAGCTGTGGTTAAGAGACAAAGACAGTGAAGGAGAGTGAGTGAGCGTCTTTCGTCTCTTTACGCTCTGCACTGTGGGTCAGGAAGACTGTAAACTCAGGGACGCTTTGTTGGCGGAGACATTTTTAGATTTACCGAGGAAACCCACAAAAGAAAACAGATATGATGCATATTTCTGGTTTGTACGGGCGCTCTGAGGCGCTTACGGGGTCGAGAGGGTTAACAGATGAAGCCAGCAGCCTCCTTCTGCCTCCTCTGCACAGCAGCACGGCACTGTCCTCCTTCATGATAAACACAGAGTTTCACACACTGTGTTTGAGCGTCTGATGAACGCACGGACAATGTAGCGTTAATGGGTTCGTGAGTGCTGTTTTAATTTCCCATGTGGAGGCCGAGGGGGGGGGAGAGCCCGTCCTCCTGACCCTGGCATGTGTCGGATAGCCCTTCCAGAGCTCAGCGGAGAAAAACGGCCTTATTAGCCCAGTTCATTAAAATCATTAATAGTCATGAAATGAGAGGCGCCAGAGTCCAAAAGGCTTAATGCTCCATCCATATTAATTAGACACCCGCAAATCTGAAGTGAGGGAAACCGGGGCTGCTGCAGAAACACACACACACACACACACACGCACACATTTAAGCAACCTGCCTATTGTGGCATAACCTCCACCCACCCACCCACCCCTCCCGACTGTCACCGCCGATACCCTCCTGTTACTACTCCCCGATTAAATTCCGTTTTAATTAAAACTGATCACATTAAGAAACTGATGTGGTTAATTAACTGGACTCTGGTGGAAGTGCCTTCCTCTACATCTGACGGCCGCATTGTAAAACACTTCCCGTCGAGGGGAAGGGCGCTGCATGTAATACCACCACCACCACCACCACCACCACCACCAACCCCTGCTGTCCTCCACCCTCGCTCCCCTCCACCCTCAAATTCACTGCAAAAGCTCATCAGTCACCGAGACTCGTTTTCAGGCTTCAAGGCGCCTAATTGAAGAAGAAATCTCCAAATGGAGCGACTCCAGGCACCGTGATTTCTCTCGTGAGAGGAATTTCCTCGAAACATCAGTGCAGTCTTTACAGGTGATGTCAGAGGAGGACGGTTCTTTAGGAGCATCTACTGGCAGCTGCGCAAAACTGCAAAAATTATAAAAAAAATGTGTCGCATCAGTGTTGAACTTTTTCTGAAGATTTTAGGGAATTTCAAACACACCGTGGGGAGTTCAGGGAGAATGATCACAGAGAACCAATAAGAAGTTTACAGGACAAGAAAGATCGAATGTTCCCAGTAAATACACAGAGCCAGTACGTAGGCTACAGGACCTGGAAATGCGGCGTTCTTCCAGTAATTATACAGAACCTATGGGTAGTTTATGGGAACTAGAAAGATCGAATGTTCCCAGTAAATACACAGAGCCCATGAGTAGTTTAAAGTACCTGGAATTATGGAGTTTTTCCAGCAATTGTACAGAACCTATAAGATGTTTACAGGATATCCCAATATCCTAACAATTATCCAAAGTCTGTGTGTAACTCATTGAACCTTGAAGCTCTCCCAGTAAATATCCAGAGTCATGAGTCCAAAGATTTTACTGAAGTGACTGGAACTGATCTACAGTATTTGAGTAATGATATATTTACTATGTGCAATGTAAAATATTTGTGATTGAACTTTTTTAAATGAGACAGGACGTGGCTAGTTCCTGCAAAATATCAAGAAAATTATGTTCGATTCTTTGTAGGACTTCATAATCGTCTAAGTCCCCTTTCATGGATTCTTTTTCATCTTTTTCACGTCTCCTTCTTCCCCTTGATACCTTTCCTCTTCCCTTTTCCCGTCCTTCCTCCTCTTTGTTCTTCTTCCTCCCCCCTCCCTCCGTCACTGCCTCCCTGTCTTCCTCGCCGGCCTCTGACCACACGGCGCTCTTGCTAGCAGTTAGAAGTTATGGTTTGTGGCTGGTGAGCTGACAGCGCTACAGCAGAGGGCGAGATAAGGCTGTGACCTCTCTGGCCGGAGAGGATGAGATGAATACATTTACTCCCTGTGTGATGGGAGGTGGTGGTTGTGGGGTGGAGGGTGGAGGGAGAAGTAAAGAAGGGAGGAGGGGAGCCGGTGTGTGCCGTCCCTGGGCGCCTGGCCCCCCGACTAAATCTGCTGTATCTGTAACGAGGGCTTCAGACAGCGGGGATGGGGAGGAGGTGGAGGTGGAGGTGGGGGGATGGAAAGGGAGGTGGATGGAGGAATGGAGGAGGAGGTGGGTGTGTGTGTGTGTGTGTGTGTGTGTGTGTGTACTGTATATAGTGTGTATCGTCTCTTCTTTTTCCCCAAGGCCTGATATTGGATGATGTCCCAAAATCAAGGCCTCCTGCCACAAGGCCATGATTCATCACCCTGGATAGTGTGTGTGTGTGTGTGTGTGTGTGTGTGTGTGTGTGTGTGTGTGTGTGTGTATGAAAGAGAGTGAGAGTATCTGGGTGTAAAGTGCAGCACACTATACTGTATTTGTAGCACGCTGAAGTCTTTTACCATCCGTCTATGTCTCTGTTTCTTTATTTTTCATAACTAGGTTCAAGCATTTGTCTTTTTTTTATGGCACAACCTCATTAGACAAAGATGTGACGATATCCATCTAAATAATATAAATATAAAACTAGCGAGTCGACAACTTTGCTAACAGCCAAACATCAACAAGGTCACCAGCAGCAGACGTAGCAGCAGCTAATATTACTGACTAGTCCAACAGCAGTCAGCCCAGCTCGGCGTCTGTCTTTCAGCCTTTTATTTCACCAAGCTCTCACCAACCACTAAAAGTCAGTCCCAGATTTACTCTTGCTCACTCTCTCCTTTGCCCTTCTTAGCTTCCTCCGTCAACGTCCTCTTCGCTCTCCTCTCCTCTGCCATTATGCCCATAGAGGCTGCTGAGCCCGTTCATCCGGCCCATGATCCAAAACTCCCTTGCTAACGGAGGGTGTGCAACACGAGCTAAGATTATCTTAGAAAAGACAAAGCTTAAAATCATATAAAGTCATATTGTGGTTTTAGCTTGCTAACCTTAGCATGCTAGCAGAATCCAGTGTTGGGTGGGTAACATCAGCTAAATCATCCAGACTCTTGGGCTGATCTGGCTGTAATTTGACTGTCTTGTTACTTTGTCGGCTGGCGTTGCGAGGTAGATAGATAGATGCAGCATCACTGGTTAAAGGTGCAATGTGTCAGATTTGGGGCAATTATTTTCAGAATGAGGCAAACATGGAATATAATATTCATATCTATGATTTCATGCATGTAATCACCTGAAAATAAGAACCTTTTATTTTTATTAATTAAAAATCATAATTTTATATCTACAGTGGGAGCGGGTCCTCTTCCATGGAGGCGGCCATTTTGAAACACCGTGTTTCTACGGTAGCCCAGAACAGACAAACTGAATACTGACTGTAAACAGGGTCCTTAAAGTGTTGTTTCTCTTTTACACTAGGAAGGTGAGGGTGATGTGAGGAGATTGCAATGTCCATTAGATGCAACTGAATTCTACACACTGGACCTTTAACCTTTAGCTTGATGGCTGCTAACCATATCGCTAACGAAACACACATCAGAGTCGATATGTTACGTTAGCGTAAGGTAGCGTCACCTACGATACTAACTTATGTATTGCCCAGCTCCGGTTCTGGCACACCGGCTTCCAAACGTCTGGAATACAAACACTAACACTCACAGGGCCCGGCTAACAGACTAAGCTAACATTAGCTAACAGCAGCTACAGTTGGCAGCAGTTTACTTCACTGTAATCTGTAACATACAGAAAATAATACCAACTCGCCAATCGACATTAGATAAGTCTAAAAATATTGCACTCAGTGGACCAAAACATACAAAACCACCGCTACAGGGTTTCCCTTTTGTCTTTGTATGAGTGTGTTTGCGCTTTAAATATATGTGTGTGTGTGTGTGTGTGTCCACCAAGGGCATCGTTTATCCAGCAGCCCAGAGGCAAGAACAACCTGCTGCCAGTATTGATGGTTCGTCCTGCAGCACCTGTGTGGATTGGGTTCAGAGGTCACCAGTCACAGGCAATCAGGAGTAAATGGAGCCTGTGTAACACTAGACAAACGGCTAAGAGCTTTAGAACAAAGCCAAGGCCAACGCCATCCTGTGTGTGTTGCTGTGTATATATATATATATATGTGTGTGTGTGTGTGTGTTACTACCATACTCCCTTATTTCACTCAACGTTAGCCACCATAACAGGATTAATTCTTGTTTATTTCCAAGCGTCTGACCTTGCTGATGATCCCTTTATCCGTACTTCTCATGACTGCAGACCTCACCAAACAAAAAAAAAAGCCTCATCTCTTTATTTTTAACCAAATAAAACGACTGCCGGCCGAGCCACTCAGCAGCCAAAACACATCTCCAATCCTTTTATCCCCCCTTTCAGTGAGGTTTAACACTCTCAACTCCTCGAGTCAGCCTCGTCCCCCGGTTCATCCGGAGACTAATACGACGCCGTGTTATTGTCTTATTGACTCCCCGAGCCTGAACGGCAGGAATCATCATAACCAGCTCGTGGTGAGGGGAGGGCGAGCTGACGAATTCGAAGGGGGCCGAGGAGCTCGCTCGAGGAGGAAGACACATATCAAAGTGGTATTAAACGCACTGATCCATCGTGCCTTAACTCACTCTTACATCATCATAAAACATCATCCAATTTACCAGCACTGTCAGAGAGGAACCATAACACATTTGCATAATGCAGCGTCTTCAATATGTTAATTCTCCCTCAACTCAGCCGTAGAGAAGGACTCCTTTTTTTGCGTTTGGACTTATTCTATCTTTTTATTGTGTGTGTGTGCAGGAGTGCATTACGCCGCACGGCGTAGAGTAGCATGTCGATGACTGTGAAAGATTATGGAGGTAAATGAGGCTCTCCAAAGCCCTCCAAGCTCACCATGCGGCGGTGCAGAGATACCGCAGGGCATCACAGGAAGAGCAATAGAAACACATTACTGCCGAAATCATATTGCTACCGAGGGGTGTAAGTTACCGGGTAAATGGATGGAGCACACAGCGAGGAGAGGAGGTGGTGGAGGTGGAGGTGGGGTTGGTGGGTGAAGCCTCGCTACAATTTGCATTGACACACGTGATCTCTTTTTGATTTTCAGGCTGAATTATGGGAAATGACTTGATTAAATTCTGCCTTGGCTCACGGACCGACTGAACAGTTATTACTGGACGGATCAGCATGAAATTTCACCAACTGTGATGATTCCTTGACCTTTCCTGTAGCGCCACCGTGAGGTTTTAACCTGCAATATCTCAAAATGTGTTTGAAAAATGTGTTTTTGCACAGACGTCCAAATGACTCAAGCCAATGCAGAAGTGCCAAAAAACTGCAGTTCCTCTTGTCGTCCACTTGAGGCTGGCTGCAGAAGTGAGTCAGTCTCCATAAGTCCCCATGTTCAAATGTCCAACTTCACAGCAGAAATAAACATTTCTTTAATTAAAGAAGGCACTGAAGATGTTTTCGCTGTCCGTTGATCTGATTGGTTGAAGTTCTCCCGTGAACAGATGATTCATCTCATCACCTGGCCTGCAAGTTTCCAATGACGATTTCCCCTGATTTAAATCAGTGTGTACGGTATATGTTATGTTCATGTTGCGCTACATCCAGGGAGGTATCGAGGTGGAAACAAAAGGTGTGGAGGTTGGAGGAATGAAATGTGAAATGTGTCACATGTAGACAGAACTGTCACTTAACGGATCGCCTCGGATCAGGAGCTGTAATGCGTCTTCAGGTCATTGTTTCGGTTTTCAGTGTTTGGGTTCAGTCTAATCGCTGATGTAGGCCTAACCACTGTAGAGTAACTAACTGAAGAACATAGTGGAGCATTTAGCAGCCAAACAGTCAGGTATCTTTCTCGGGAGTTGGTGGAGAGGACTTAAACTCCAAATGAATGTTAAAGCGGCTCCATGTCTGATGGATGCACAGCAAATGTTTGTGAACGCTGTCAACTTTACAAGGTGAACATATATCAGTGTCGTGTGCACAGCTCCCAAATCAATGAATGCATGTTTAAGCATGTAATGCTTCTTAACTTAAGACGCCATGCCACTGCATCAAACAGAAATATTCTGTTTAACAACATTTCTTAAAGGCAGCCTGATATATTTGGTATTGGACGCCTGTTGAAAGATTGGGGCCAGAATTTCAAAATAAAGTTCAGGTACAAAGTTTGTCCATGCTGCATGAGTTTGATGAGACTGACCCCTGGTGGGGCAAAGAGCTACAGCCACAGATGAGATCTCAGATTTGACTAGAATTTGATCTGATTTTATTTATTAATCTATTTTTTTGATTGTTTTTATGACCTTTCTTGTCTTGTATTTTTTATTTTCTCAACATTTCTTAATTGGTCCTTACCGTCTTTATCTTTCTTCGTCTTCCCCCTGCTATGATCTTAAATATGAATTTTGTCTGACTGCTTAAAATTTTTAAAAATTCCAACTTCTCTCTAGAAAAAACATTTTATACATTTAACTATAAACTATGTTTCTTTTCTTCTGATGTTTGTCTTGTAGAATAACAGCGTGGACACAAATGGAGGAGCTCCACTCACAGTTTATTGTTTTGTAACGTTAACATGTTGAATATAGATTTGCCCTTTAAATGTCGCTGACAGGTGGTTTCTTACACCGTTTATTGATCAGATGATCTCTGTCTCTGACCTGAAACATTCATGTTTCTTTAATGCTTGTAGCGCCATCTGCTGGAAAATCAGGTCCACTACAGAAAACATATGAATAAATATAAATTGTAGCATTTACTGCAGCTTTTATTTTATGTTCAGTCCACATCAGTGGTCAGGTTTAATATTTGTAAAAATGGCATTACTGTTATGTTGAAGGGCTCTTTTTAATATATTCACAAGCGTTCTCATGCTTTAGTTTTGCACATATGATACCAGAAGGAGATGTATATTATATCATTTGATGTTATATATCGGTGCCTTGTAATCATAGGTGAGATGGGTCAGGTGTTTGGCAGAAATTTGATTTAATTTTTATTTTACCAAGCGAGACATTGAGAACAATTTCTTATATACAATGACAGCCTGGATTTATGGACCTTTTCTCCAATGTGATTCTGAGAGGAGTTTTGTAAATAAGTGTCAGAAAGACACAGTTCCACATAAATAACAAAGCAAATAACATTCTGTATATGTCATCAGACACTGTGGATAAGTGGCTGCAGCATCTCATCACTCAATAAAATCTGTAACGTGCGCAACGATAACTTTGAAGCCGGACAAAAGTATCAGTTAAAACTCAGCTCTGCACTGTGCTGCGGGTAAACTTAACATGATGTCGTCATCGCTGTAAGAATAAATCACCGTGGACGCGTTGACTCCACTGAAGCATCAAAACGAAGAGTTAAATCTAAGGCAGCTGGACTCGGTTATAGATTCATGAAGCTGTTTCACCTCTCATCCAAAGAGGCTTCTTGAGTTCTGACTGACTGGTGGGGAAACCCAGGTATTTATGCATGGGTGGGATCATTGTTCACACCTGGTTTCTTAGTGCACCTGATTCGTTAAGGTCACCTGAGGTCTGGTGTGGATGACCTCCTCCTCTGTTGACGGATGGTTTAACCCCTCTGTCAAACCACCTTCCACCTTGTCCAAAATGCAAACGTTATTGTGACTAAGGTGTAAAAAAATGAAGTCTAGCCTGAGTTGAACCTCCTGTGGTGAGTTTGTCAAAGTGCAAATTCAGTGCACCCTTCTGAAATGATTTTACTTGCCCCCATAATAAAATGTTTCATGTCGAGGACAGTAAACTCACTGCAGACCGTCCCTGCAGCCTTCCCTGTCTCAGGTCTGACTGAAAACATGCCTCCTCTTCCTCTGCTCAGGAAATGAGAGTCTAACTTCCACATTCATTTCATTGTCCACGTTATAAAACTTCACGTTGTCCTGCAGCTTCAACACAAACTGTTAACAGGAAAACAGCCACAGGAGAAGCTCTAAGAAGTGCGTTCACTGTTTGATTTACTTGAGTTGATATTGAGAATTTATCAAAGCATTCTTAGTGTAGCGATTCTGATCATTTGCTGACACCTAGTGGACAGAGAGCTGCTGTGCATGCAGGAAGTGAACTCATAAAATAAAAGAGTTTTATTCATTTCTCGGCTGAAATCTTGATTTACAATCTGTCATTTTATGGTAGTAAAGTTAAACTCTGATGGATGCAGACTGATGTGATGTAAAGTCACCGTGCATCTGCAGAGAAACCCACATCTGTGTCTTTAAATGATTAAAGGGGACGTAAAGGAGCAGGACAAACTCAGCTCTCCATGTTGTAATGATGCAGAGAGATTTCAGGCCGGATGATGAAGATTAGATTAGATCTAAACTAAACGAATCAAGATTTCTTGAGTGGATTCATTCTGCACTCTCCTCCCATATCGAATCATCTACTGCATATATCACACACACACAACACACACACACACACACAGGTTTGTTTCTCTGCCTCGTTACCTTGTGTTGCCCTGCAGAGCTCTGTCTGTTTGTTTCCTTCGTCAGCCTGTAGAAAATAAAGATTTTTATTTGTAAACGATTTCACAAAAAAGATTAGCTTAATTACTATTATTATGTGTGGCATTAGTATTAACCGCTCTCATTCATGTCCACAATTGAATTTGATAAATTAGCCTCCTCTGTAAGCGTCCTTCTCGCTTATGTGATTATGTCCTATTACACTGAACCCCCTCATCCAGCTCCTGTTCTGGCATGACACCAGCTATCAGCATTCCCCCATTCCCTGTAAACCTCCTCTTCTTCTTCTTCTTCTTCTTCTTCTTCTTCTTCTTCTTCTTCTTCTTCTTCTTCTTCTTCTTCTTCTTGCCAG
Organism: Miichthys miiuy; assembly: GCA_036365135.1. NCBI lineage: Eukaryota > Metazoa > Chordata > Actinopteri > Sciaenidae > Miichthys > Miichthys miiuy. The sequence continues at coordinate 29,411,979 of CM071603.1, forward strand.
TGGTCCAAAACACCTGTGGTACAAACACTAACGCTCCCCCGCAGTTCTTGAATTCACAGTCCGCACAGCCTGGCTAACAAACTGAGCTAACAGCAGCTAACAAACTGAGCTAACATTAGTCAGTCCCAGATTTACTTTTGTCCGGCGGCTTCTTGCTCGCTCACTCTCTCCTTTTCTCTTCTTAGCTTCCTCCGTCAGCGTCCTCTTCGCTCTCTTCTCCTCTGCCATTATGTCCATAGAGGCTGCTGAGCCCAGTTTGTCCATCTCTGGTCCAAATCCAGTTTTTAACACAAGCTAACATTAGCTTAGACACGGAGTCCGTTATCATCAACAAATGGCCAACACCCACTACAACACAGAGTCCAAAGTCAAAGCTAACATTACTGCAAAGCATGAGAAATATTGTCATATTGTGGTTTTAGCTGGCTAACATTAGCTTGCCTGCTAACGCAGACAAATTGCTAGCTATCTAACGTATCAAAATCCTGTTTTGTGTGGATAACGTCAGCTAATTCATGCAAATGCTGTCGATAGAAAAACATTATGAGTGGATAAATTATTCATAGCTTACCAAATGAGCAGCTAACATGATCCATGATGCTAACTTATGTATTGTCCGGCTCCGGTTCTGGCACGACAACGGCTCTGTAAACCTCCTCTTCTTCTTCCGGGTGGTCCAAAACGCCTGTGGTGCAAACACTAACACTCCCCCGGTGCTCTGAGCTCACAGTCAGTTAGCTGGGCAGCCCAGCTAACAAACTGAGCTAACATTAGCTAACAGCAGCTACAGTTGTCAGCAGTTTACTTCACTGTCCATCGGGAAACTCTGTAAATCACAGAGAGTTGAGGCGGAGTCAGTCCCAGATTGACTCTTGTCTGGTGGCTCTTTTTCTCTTTTAGCTTCCTCCGTCAACATCCTCTTCGCTCTCTTCTCCTCTGCCATTATGTCCATAGAGGCTGCTGAGCCCGGTTACATTGCCCACTTGTCCAGCTCCTGTTCTGGCACGACACCTCCGTCCCCCTGGCCTGAAAACCCTCCGGACAGCACTGGCTAACAAACTGAGCTAACGTTAGCTAACGGCAGCTACAGTTGTCAGCAGTTTACTTCACTGTCCATCAGGAAACTGTAGATCAACAGGATTTTTTTTTATGGTTGCAGCTTTAATCATATAAAGGGAGAGTGTGTGTGTGTCCTTGGTGGCGGTCATGTTGGAGGTCGTTTCCCCTTTAAATGTCTGTTTTTGGAAACGTCGATGCTCCTCTGTCCAGAGCTGTGAAGAGGGGAGGATGGGGTGAGGAGGAGGGAGGGAGGTAAGTCTGTATGACATATACACAGGAGGCGGCAGGAGCGACCCCGCATCAGACACGCATGTTTATTTCACCATGTCACATTAGAGGCAGACGGACTGAGCTTCATCCTCAAACTTCAGCATGAATCCGGAGATGCTCTGACTCTGCACACCGACTGACGTCTTCGGATTTCTCTGCAGGAATAACAAGAAGAAGAAGGAGGCAGGGACCCAGTCTGAGGTGAGGGATCTTCTTTCCTCATCAATGTTTCATGAGGTCCTTTTTCTGCAGGGGTGAACTTTGCTGTTGCAGTGTCTGATTACGTTGCAGTCGGTGTGTTGTTTCAGAGGATTGAGATTAAGCAGAGTGGATTCCAGCGGTGTGGACGCCTCTGCAGCAGCCGTAAACAAACAGCAGGCATGCGGCTCTCTGTCTGCCTTTCAGGACCGAGGACAGAGGAGGCTCCTCCGGAGGATGCTGCTGCTGCTGCTGCTGCTGCTAGTCTGAGACCAGAAGCTTCTGTCCATGACTCAACATAAAGCTTCACGCTATAAAGCATAAACTGAGCTGTGTTTTTTAGGATGAGTTGAGACACCAGGGGGTACAATGTCATTTTAACAACAGGGGAAATGACTAAACAGTTTTTTCTGGCCCATTTTCTGTGATTTATTTCTCCTAAATTTAGTTCAGATTTGTTCAAATCTGTGTTTATGAGCTTGCATCTGACAGATGTGGCTTGTCGAGAGTCAGAGAATACGAATCAAAGAAGTAAAATGTCATTTTACCAACAGGAGAATGACTGAACAGCTCTCTTTTTATGTGCACACATTTGTTAAAATTGTGAATAATTTCTTTCACAAGCTGCTGTGACAAGTGAATTTTCCCCCAGTGTGGCATCATTAAAGTCTATCTTATCTTAAAATCCGTGTTTCTGATCATCCGCCTGACAGATGTGGCATGTCAAGATGCTGATTAAACAGGCGGGCCTTCTGGATTTGCTTGTCAGGCAGAAATAACACGTTAATTCACAGTTAATAACAACTAAAATAGGTAAAATGTCATTTTAACAACAGAAGATTGAATACAACAGTTTGTTTCTGTTCTGTGCACAAACTTACTTTTCTGAAATTTAGTTCACAAATCTGTGAGCATCTATGGCATCCATGGCACGTTTAACAATATGAGAATGACTATACACGTTTGTTTTTGCTCCCATTTTTCCTCCAAGACTTCTTCTGTGCACAAAAAAAATATTTATTTTCCTCAAATCTTGTGAAAATCCGTGTTCGTGAGCATCCATCTGACAAGTATGGCATGTTCAAGATGTTGAGTAAACAGCAGTGCCCTGTGGAGTGTCTTGTCAGACAGAAATAACGTGTTACTCACAGTTAATGCAGCTGTCCTGTCACTACCTGACAGTTAGAAAATCAAAATCAGAAAGCTAAAATGTCATTTTAACAACAGAAGAATCACTACACAGTTTGCTTTTGCTTGCCAAGACTTCTTCTCTGCGCACAAAAGATTCAGTTCCCCTCAAATGTTGTGTTAAAATCTGCGTTCATGGGCATCTATCTCGCAGATGTGGCACGTCAAGGGTCAGAAAATAAGAATCAAACAGGTCAAATGTCATTTTAACAACAGAAGAATGATTGACACAGATTGTTTTTGTACCAAGACTTCTTCTCTGTGCACAAATCCTTTGTTTAAAACTCGCACTTCTCTTCTTTCCCAACATAATCCATCCACCTGACAGGTGTAAGATGCCGACTAAACAGCATGGTTATAACACAGGTATGTCTTGAACTGGTCACAATATAAGAACACACATTTTTTATCCAGGAGTGTGAAGTCACGACTCATTCCCTCCACACGCCTCTGATTAGCTTTTCCTGATCCTGATCCTGTTACCTGTTACGAGAGAAATAAACCTTTTGTGTGCTCGAGAGAAGTCTTAAATCTTTTGTTGCAACTCATGAAAAATGGGAGCAAAAAACAAAAGTTTCTTTTATATATACCCGAAATCACGACCTGTACAGCGTGTAACACTTTCTATCTTTAGACCTCAGGTACAGGAAAGCGTCCCCTTTTAACAATGCCTAAAGTCCAACTATCTTCTCTTAATATTCTCAATGCCAAGACCCGACGAAGATTCAGTATTTTTCTACTCTCATTCAATCATTGTGCCAAATAAATGTAATCTACTGTTTTACAGGAGCAGAAAATGGCGGCTGCAGACATCCTCTTCTTCACTTTGTGGGTCACCACAGCCTTCACGGCTGGACTCGGATGCCCTGAGCTCTGCACCTGCTCAGATAAATTATTCCACCATTCAGCTGAATGCACCTTCAAAGGTTTAGCCGAAATCCCTGCGGGTTTGTCTCATAACGTTACAACCCTGCTTCTGTCCGCAAACAAGATCAGTTCGATACCGTTGGGGAGCTTCGACAATGTCACCATGTTGACGTCGCTTTGGATGGCCCACAATGAGATCGTCTCCATCGAACAAGGGAGCCTTGCGCCTTTGGTTAATCTGCGCAACTTTGACATCAGCTACAATAAAATTGTAGAGTTTCCTTGGGGGGATCTGCAGAACCTCGTAGGTCTGCAGTTGTTGAAGATGAACCACAACGAGATGGTCCGCCTGCCGAGAGACGCCTTCTCCAACCTCAAAGAAGTCAAGTCCATCCGGCTCGACAATAACAAATTCATAACCATAGCTGAGGGGACGTTTGATGGTTTGGAGTCTTTGTCCCATTTGCAGATTCATAAAAATTCTTTTGCATGCACCTGCTCCCTCGACTGGCTCAGAAACTGGATTTCCACAACCACCATCATGGTCGAAGAGACGAATTCGATCATTTGTGACTCTCCAGAGAAACTTAAAGGCAAACAGATCGTAAATTTGCCTGAGTCAGATTGCACAAGAACAAGCGTCATGATAAAAACCGAGCCACAAAACACGACTTTAAACGAGGGGAGCACGTTGGTGTTGACTTGTGAGTCCACGGGAAACCCGAAGCCGCTGGTCATGTGGAGTATTCGCAGCAGAAGACAGAAGCAAGAGCTGGCTTTGCCGTTCACTGAGGATGACTTGACAGAATCAAATGAGGTCTCCTCATTGTCCCATAATCCCGTCAGAGTCTTCAACAATGGGACTCTTATCATTACGCACATTAGGGAAGACGACAGCGGCAACTACAGCTGCTCAGCCACGAATGAAATGGGACGAGCTGAGGAGTCGGTGTCCGTGAAGGTGGCAGATTCACCAAAATCAACGCCCAAAAGAGAAATGACCACAACTCCTACTTACACTGAAACACCTCAAACAACAGGCAAAACATCCGTAACAGACATCGTACCAACTTTCCCGCCCACTGCAGAGATCGAGTCTTCCGAGGAGGCAACAAGACATACGTTACTTGCCAATAAATGTGGCTTGACGGCTAATACGAGATATGTTTCTAACCACGTCTCTAACGGGAGTCTGGATGATATCAAGCAGTACACATTTGACTTTGGTGTCATTGCATTAGGGGTGTCGGAAACAGAAGCAACAGTGCGACTCAATCCTCTTCTCATGCCCAGAGACAAGAGCGCCAACCGGGCCACCAGTGAAGAGCAGGAAGTCCATTCGAATGGCTTGTATCTGTGCGTCACTGCAGACCGCAAACACTCAGCTGTGCAGTGGTCGAGGATCAAAGAGGGCGTCAACACGTATCAGTTCAGCGGTTTACGTCCTGGCACCAATTACTCCCTGTGTCTGACCTACAGAGGGGAGGACTGCGAGGTCCAGGTACTGTTCACCACCCGGAGGAGGGTACCGAACCTCCTCATCATCATCTCGGTCAGCATCTGCCTCCTGACCATGTCTACCGTGCCTCTGCTCGGTGCGACGTGCTTCCACCTGGTGTACAAATACCGCAGCAAGACCTACAAGTTGATCCTGAAGGCCAAAGACCAGTACCACATGGAGAGGAACCTCGCCGTCAATTATAACATCCACCCGTCTCACACCGATTTCCAGAGGAAGATTAACCAACTGGACGAGGAAGAGGGGGAGACGGAGAGCGGAGATGGCGACAAAGAAGCAGATACAGAAGAAAGTGTCATGACAGAGTCCTTTAGTTTGTCTCAATGCAGGGGGAATTTCGACAGCTGTGAGGTAGGATCTGAGTACAGCGATCGGTTACCTTTAGGAGCTGAAGCTGTGAATATTATAAGCAACTACAAATATCCAAATGAGTAATCGTTGACTGTTTCTGACGTTACATTTGCAGCTTTCTTTTGCACTTGCTTAAAGGGTCAAACAGGGTTGTTGTTTTTTAAAGTTTGTGCCAATGGTTTAGTTTCACTTTAGCCTTGAAAAGACAAAACTCAAAGTACATTTACTTGCTTTCAATGACACCCCAAGTTGCAACATTTAATGACTAAACTGGCCACCAGCTGCCAGGATTGTTAGTAGGCAGACAAACATTTTAGTGAAAGCTGAACTAGAGCTGGTTCAGGCTGTTAACCCTGTTACCCATACTTTTTTTGTAGCTTGAAATATCAGCTTTTTTCCAATGAGGCCATTTTTAGTGATTCATCCATAGACAGAAGCAGCTTTTGTTCCAGAGAGAGAGAAACTAGTAGAGTAGAAGTAGAAGAAGGAGCCAAACCATCAAAGAATTCAAAGTCTGCTCAGCTTCATATTTTAATAGGATATCGTTGATGTGATGAGGCCTTCCTCAGAGCATGAGCGGAGTTTAAAGGAGTAGTTTAATATTTAGGGAAACACTCTTATCTGCTTCCTTGCAGAGGGTTAGATGGAAACATCAATACGACTCTCATGTCTGTCTTGTAAGTATGCAGCTACATCCAGCAGCCAGTTAGCTTAGCTTAGCACCAAGAGTAAACCGACTACGATGTCACGTAAGTTTCGCATTATATGACCGTTGCCATCTTGGCTTTTTGGAGCCATTAGTGACCATGTTTGGATGAAAGCGTGGAGCTGGTGGGTGACATACTGCGATATGATTTCAAGCAGGAAAATATGGCGGGCTGCCCAGTTATAGATGTACTAATAACTAAAATATTGACAGTTTGATCTGAGTTTGGTGAGCCCGGTGTTTCGAGCTGGACACACTCCCTGAGAACGACTTGTAAATCACAAGGTAACCACTCCCTAAAGCGTACCGTGCTTTATCGTCTATTTTACTCCTAATGGGACCAAAATTTACTCAATGAACACCATGCTGGTTGGAGGAAGACTTGAAACTAAAGATTGAGACGTGAGGTCATAAATCAAGTCAATAATTTCTCCGTAAGGCTCAATACGATTGAGCCAAGACCAAGAAGCTCTGTCTAACTATACTATCACGGAGACTGAAGAAACACGAGTAAACATGTAAATAAAATCGGCAAGAACCTTTAATGTGGATCTCAGATCTGCTCGAGAATGAACACAGACAATAGACAATCATAGGCTGCATGCAGATATTTTCAATTCATTTAAGTAAGAGACAAAAATGTTCAAAATGCCTTATATTTCCTCATGAAGAAATCCTGTAAAGAGGTCCTGGATCTGGCCACGAACATCATTTAGAGACGTCCCACTTCACATACAGAGAAAATGGAAAATATAACTTCCACAGTATACATGAACTTTACTCGTTTATTTAAGCCTCTCGTGCATCTGGAGTCGCAGGGACTCCATCTTTGATAGCAACCAAAATGTTCTGAGGGACTGATCGTGCTCTCAGCCCTAAATGGATCCGAGAGGCTCTATATTAACATGATTTCATTATCAGTCAGTCAGACTTTATTTGTTTAGCAAGTTTCATGCAAACAAAATGTATCACAAAGTGCTTCGAGGCCCTCCGGCCTTCTGAGAGGACTATCGTAATAAAAGGACGCCTCACCGTCGACTTTTGGAGTCATTACTAAATACTGAGGCTCCTGGAGGGTTCATGGGTTAAAAGCAAATCTAAATAGGTGGGACCAAGAACATTAAGAGCTTTATAAACCAATAAAAGGATGTCAAAATGGATTCTGAAGCAGACAGGCAGTCAGTACAGAGACTTTAAAATTGGTGTAACGTGCACTCTCTTTCTGGTCCTCATCAACAGACGTGCAGCCGAACTGTGAGCTAAAGACCAGAAACGTTATCGAGCATTGCAACAGTCAATTCTGCAGGTAATAAAGGTGTGAATCAGTGTCTCTGTGTTGGCTTGAGAGAGAAATGATCGCACTCTGGAAATGTTCTCGTTAAGATGAGATTTGAACCAGTTAAAAGCAGCATGTGTTAAGTCTAATAGTTTTCAGCAGCACAGGAACTGGAAGTCTCTGCCAGGAAATAATCGAATCTAAATCTCTATCTCAATAATAGTCTATTTATTTAGAGTTTGTTTGTCAGACGGCTTGTGAGAGAAGAGACAGCACACAGTGTTGATGATTTCTACCAAATGATGTCAGGACGAGGATGGCAGTGAGCTGAAAAAGAAAAAAGACGCGTTAAAACAAAAAGCTTGCATTGCAAAATGATTAGAAAAAATGTGAACACGTGAATGTGTAGTAAATAAAAGATACAAATAATCTGCTTTAAACTACTTGCGGTAAATTTGTGCTGTCGTATTAAAAAGTCAAAGTTTAAATGTTTAGAAAAACTGTCCTGCAGCTGTGAGCTCTTTGTCCAGTTATACCACGATCACTTCCTATGAAATACATGTTAAATCAAACTGGGTGTTTTAAATAAGCTCTCTGTTACGCTGGTAAGTCTACTGCAGTGTCTAATCACTTCAGAGTGTATGTGACGTTATTACCGTGTATCTGGGTCAAATGTTCATCCTGACCTGCATGCTGCCTGTTGTTGTGAGTCGCAGTATGCCGTGTCTCGACTTGAAGAATAACTTTGAGTGTTTGCTGCTGTATTTTTCTGTTTTCTACCCCTGTAACAAAGAAAATGTGTTTTTACCAAAGTGTTTAAATATCCTCACTAACCCTCTTAATCCTACGTGCCTCAATAAAGTTTTGACAATAGTAGACTGAATGGTTGTTCGTCTGTCTGCCTCACGTGTTATTGGTCTTTATGGTTTTGTTCTAACATTTGATTGAGGATCACAAGACACCACAATACGTGAAACATAAGAAATATAACAAGGTATACACACAATAGCTAACTTTAATAACAAAAGGAGAGGGATGAACAGCACAGGAGCAGCTAGAAAACCAAGGAACACAAAAAACTAACTAACCAAAAGGCAGCTGGAGATCCAGGCAAGAAAACACAAACTAAAGACTCAATAACCAGGCAAACAATCCAAAAGGGCAAAGGCCGAGAAACAGGCGAGATACAAAACAGGTAACCGAGAATACGCTGGGAAGAAACGCTGGCAAGAAGGACACAAAGGACAGACACACTCAGAAACAAGACATATAACGGACAGACAAGGAAACACAGGAACTAAATAGACATGCAGGTGAAACACATCGGGGACAGGTGCAGAATCAAAGACAGGCGGGAAAACAAGGCAGGAAGTAGAATTAGACGAGACACAGACAGGGTGGAACTACAAAATAAAACAGGAAACACAAAACAGCAAAAAGTATGGATCCTTGCAGGTGGTTCAATCATTTAAAATGAAATCAATGATAAAGTAGGATGATTCAAAACTTCTAACAGTAATATTAAGATACACTTATTTTACACCATGATGTAACACTGCTGACGAGTACACACTGAGGACCGACAACAACTGTACAAAATGGACTATGAGCTCTTATTGACTGCTGCCACTGATCAGAACTGGCACTGTAATTCATCAATATGTAATCAGTAAAGGCGTTAACAGCTCTGCACAAGCAGAACACAACTGTGCACTTACCGGAAATGACGTTTGCATAATGTAATGCAATCAGGCTGAGCATTAGCGCCGACATTTGACTGCCAAAATATAAATATAAAACATACGTACAACTGATGTTTGTATATTACGATTACTTTTTCAGCTCTAGCAGCTTCCTCTACCTCTTCACGATGCCGGTGGTCCCTCTCATTCTTTTACATAGACAAATGGCGACCATTGAGGTGTCCAACATACATTATGAGTACTCCATCCAGGTACTCAGAGTACACTAAATTTTGAAAGAACTGACACTGTGTACGCAGTTATGTACTCAACAAAGCAAGTGGAAAGTTTGTTTCCAAGGTTTTGGGACCTTTGAGAGTCAGAATCCAACATTCATCTCACCCACATGACTTGTAGGTGATCCAGGCTTGCAGGACCCAAACACACAGTTACAGCAGTGACAAACTCTTGTAGCAGATAGAAATCTCTGTTTTATTGGGACGTTACTGTAGAAGCACATTTCAAACTTATAAATTGTAATATGGCAACAATATTAAAGACTCTTTGGACAAACCTGACTGACTAACACCATCATCTGAACCATGTAAAAATCTAACATCAATGACAGTGACGGTATACTCCAACCAAGACTGTTAGGATGCACGTGACAGATCAGTTGTACATTCACACATCTGGTACAAATCTTGGTGGAGGCCCAACATGGATATATTGGCGTTGTTCTTGAAGCCCTAGGATAAGGTTCAAGTTCAGGAGGAACTGGAGGAGGTTCAGGGAAGAGGTTAGGGTTGTGTTGGGTATAGTTACTTTGGAAAGTAGTTAATTAGGTTACAACGTTACCATCAATTAAAAGTAATCTGTTACGTTACAGCGTCACCTATGAATAAAAGTAACGCGTTAGAGTACTCATGCGTTACCAAAAATTAAAAGCCGTTTGCAGCGCCTCGCACACGCTGCAGCTTAACTGACGCAGACACACAGCCTCCTTTAAATGCACCGAGACGTCCTGACAATGACATCAAACATCCAACTAAAATAACTCTGCAGGATAACAATAACAGGAAAGACAATCAGCAATATGCCACATAGCGTTTAGTGAATTTCACTGACAGTTTTAGCTGAGCTAAAACTCAGACGCTGTTGCTTTGGAGCTGGTGCACCACCATCGTTACACGAAAAAGTAATTAGAGTACTCTAACGCGTTACTTTGTAGCGCGTTACCCACAACACTGGTGTTAGGGTTAGGGTTGATATCAAACCATCAACTGAAGATCAACTCGTCGTCTGTTGTGTGTATTGCATTTTGTTTGGAGCATACCGCCAACCACACTCTAAGGATTGGGGATCTCAGTCAGTTTTATCTTGGTCTGTTGCGGTCTCGGTGGACTCGACTGGCTCTGCGGCTGGCTTGTCGGCCTCCTTCTTGCTGCCCTTTTTGGAGCTGTGGTTTGGGGTCCCGTTCAGGGCGTTCTCAGAGGTCTGCAGTGTCTGGAAGTGCTTCCTGGAGCCCAGCAGGGACGGGTTGTTGACCAGCGTGTACAGCAGCTGCCAGCGAGCGCGAATCCTCCGAGGGCTGGTCGCCTTGGTCGGCCTGTTTTCTTGGATCCCTGAAAGCATGTAGGAGCAGGCTGTCAGGGCAGAATGAGACACCAAGCTGATGGGTTGAGGGTCAATAAACATACTGCATGTCATTATATACATGTATGTTTTGATTTGAAATATGAGAATCCGATCATATTAAAATTCATGTGGTTCAGGGTCTCTACCTTCCTCTGCGTCTCTTATTTTCTGTCCAACTCTGCCCCCTTCGACCATCATGTCCAGCAGCAGCCCACAGAAAGCCTTCATCACTGGGTGTGACTGGCTGACCTCCACCTTCAGGGAGTGGGTGTAGTACCGGTAGGCTGGATGGGGGTTAAAGGTCACAAAGAGGTTGATTTATCTCATCCCTCAATGCCACAGAACTCCATATTTGTCCAAAAAACTGGTGAGTGTACCTGGATCGTAGGACTCTGCGGTACGGTGCAGCAGACTGATGTCAATACGGCCGAGATGGACGATGTTGTACAAAGCTGTTATCACCATTCTCCAGATTGCGACTACCAGTCCGACCAAGGTGTTGACCAGGAAGAGCAGGTACGTCAGGAGAAACAGACTCTCTCTGCAAATCACCACAAAATATTTATATTCCTAAAATAGGCCACGAGCAAGAGTTGATTTATTGATTTATGGGTTTATTTGTTGGCCTAAAAGTATCAAATTTTCCATATAGTGAGTCTAAAAATACTGGAATCACTCTGCAAAATACTAATATTATTAGGAGTCTTCCATTAATCTCTAATAATAACATACTACACATACTATAATGGACTGGTATAGGTTTCACATACCTGTTGTTCAAGTCTCTTGTACCAGCTTCCTTTTTGATAAAAGCAAACTTAGCGGTCACGTGTTGAAGCGCAGTAACCAGCAGCAGGGTGACCCAGGCTGGCCTGAGATGATGGAGGATGGATGAAATGATGAAGAACAGCTGTAATCTGTTATAATAGTCTATCTAATAAAGCTATCGGACTCACCACGCCTTCCCCGCGATTTCAAAGACGATGATATTACGACCGTAGAAAACAGGGATGATGATCATAAACACGAGGAACAGGAAGCAGATGAAGAACACGACAGTCTGAATGGCCATTCCTGTCGACACATCACAGAAACAGAACATGAATACATTTCCAAAAGGTATCCACACTTTTACCTTTAATGCATTAATTAAAGAAGCTGGTATTATTCTATATTTCTATTGTCATCAAGTCCCATGAAAGTCCTGTGTTGCCAACTGCAGCTGCTGTTTGCTCAGTTTGTTGACTGACCGGGCGAGGAGGAGGTTTACAGGGACAGGAAACAGAGCCAGTGTCATGCCAGAACAGGAGCTTGGCAATGTAACTGGACAACTGACATAATGATAGAGGCAACGAGAGCGAAGAGGAAGTTGACGGAGGAAGCTATGAAGAGAAAAGGAGAGAGTGGCTGCTATGTCTGCTGTTGGTGACCTTGTTGATGTTTGGCTGTTAGCAAAGTTGTCGACTCGCTAGTTTTTGATCAGAAGTAATGTAATCAGAACAAATACTCGAGTACAGCTGAACATTACACTTTGAAACCGGAGGCAATAAATCACAAAAGATTCCAATTTCTGCATAATCTTGCTTTAAAAACAGATCACAGGTTCTATTTGTAAAACAAACAGGCTTTGTTAAACAGGCTAAAAACAGACCACCCTTTGTGGTGGTCTGTTTTTAGCAGCGGATTAATCCATGTTTAGTGCTCCAGTGAGTATTTGGGGCAGAAGGACGTTCATGGTAATGAAGGAACATGTCAACAGTGTGGCTTTTTGGACAACAATGGAGCTCTGTGGTACAGATGAATGAGTGTTCAGGTTTTGGCTATCCTCCTAACAACTGTCGTTGGTGTTTGTCTCTTCATGAGGAGGAAAATATAGAATATTACCAGCATCTTCTTCCAATAAAGTTCAAATAAATGTGTATTTTTCAGTTTTACCGAGGCAGACGATCGCAGCCTGGTATCCCGTCAAACCCATCCAGCACACAATACCGGGTTTAGATGGACGGATGGTCTTCTGGCTGTTATAAATGCTGTAAACGTCTCCCTTATACAGTCCTTTCAGGTTTGACCTACAACAGATGGTACATTAGATTCAGACAGGACAGGCCCGGGAATTCAACAGAGAGCAGTCGACAGGCTTTGGATGTGGACTTACCTGTGAAGTATCATGGACTTCATGAGCATGACGAGACTGACCAAACAAGACAGAGTCATCGCACAGATGTAGCACACTAGAAAGAAGAAGAACGAAATTAGACATTTATTTTATGATCCTCAGATTTGTGTTCGAGTTGGTCAACGTACCCTCCAGCAACCACGTGTAGAAGGTGACAATTCTGACGACCTCCATCCTGTCGTCTGACAGGATGATCCCAAATCCCAGCAACAGGAAGGCGATGTTTTCGTCAATACCAGCACGAACAATGTGGAGCGTGGGGACGACGAGGACGATTAACAACAGCGCCGTCTGAAAAGGCAGACATGTAACATATGCTCCACTAAAGGCAAGCAGTCCGATTTCAGAGGTGAAAGGTCACAACGGCGGCCTGCAAACTTACATGATATATCGCCACAAAGGCAACAAATGCCGACACAGCGAGCTTTATCGGAAAACGAAACACTGAAAGACAAAATAAGTTCTTTTCAGTCAGTCATCACTTTAGATGAGCTGCTGTCAGTTTTCCAACTTAGAGCTACGAGAACAACTTAGTTAACATAAAAATCTATACTATATATGAGCGCACAAACCTTTTTCTGGTACATAAATATAACTCTTAGGCACCTCCAGGATTCTCTCTGCTATTGTTGGTTTGTCTGTCGATGAAGAGCTGCAATATAAACACATGAATATTTAGATCTGATGACAATGGATCACATCTCATACATTAGACCGGCCTGTATACATTCATACCACTCTGTCAAAGACTGTGCTGGCAAATAGTGTAACAATTTTGAGGTAAAACAGAAGACTAAAGCACAGAAGTAAATAAAAATATAAAATCATCGTTATTCACCTGGCAGCTGAGGATCTTTTTTTGAGAAGTGACTTCACGTATTCGGTGTAGTAGCTGCTGTCGAGGTCCTGTGAGCAAAATATTCAGAGGGTGTTATTAATATCAGAAGGTCATGGCTTTGATTTAGAGTTCAGCCTCATCTCAAGTTGAGACAAATAGTTAGATTCTGTGTAATTTGGGGTCTTGATGCTGCAAATTCTTTGAAATTAAAACAGTTTGGTTGAAAAAAATCAATCAATTAGTTATAATAAATATAAATCTGAAGGTTTTAGTGACTGAACGTGCTGATTTTCATGTTTATTTCTCCTAGATTGATCAGACCTGCCGTTAAAAAACAAAAACTCTGTTGAAATCACCTCCGTCGTCATAATCTGCTCAACAGCGCTGAGTTAAACCCACTCTGTTCTGCACAAGCTGCTTACGGTAATCATGGTTACGTTTTACATTGTTGAAATTCATGTTTTCTTTCTTCACTTGCACCCTGAGGTCACTCTACATGTTAACACATAAATCATAAGGCAGAGAAAATGCTTCATCAGAGGACAAAGAGTATTTTTTTGACGTCTCACCTCGTCAGTCTTTGGTCCTTTGACAAACAGGAAACCAAACTGGACACACAGATACGCGAGGCAGGCCAGCTGAGGCAGACTTGCAAGCAGAGCGTAATATTTATAGATCTGTGAGGAGAAAAATAGAATAAATAAATAAAATAATTCAGTATTTTAAAGGTTTCATCTGGCCGTGTTTGAGATCAGTGCTTTTATGTGTCTGAGTTGAAGGTGACTGGGATTTTGTTTTTAGGTGCTCAAACATTTAAAAAAATTAACATGACAAACTCAACAGTGCAGTGTCCAATCATCCTGCTGCAACCTGCACACCTACATCTCATCCACCAATCAAGACTCTGCAGTATATCTACCCCAGCTCTTCACTTCTGGCAACTTTTGCCAGATCGTTTCCGAGCTTTGTTTTTTGGGTCCAGGCGTTACAAACCATAACACTCTGAGCATTTTAGCATCTTTTAGCTCTTTGTTTTGGCAACTGTACTGATGTGGTTCAGTCTCAGAGCTCTCATCAGTGTTGTTTTTCAACCAAAGCAGGCGACTATGAAGTGAAGCCAATGTGAAATTGGCATTTTGCAGCCAGATTTTTTCTCGTTGGAAAATATTTGTCAGGTGGATAGAAACAAGTGTGTTGCTCTGTGTCTGCTGGATGTGTAAATAAGCTAACTGTTTGCTAACAAGTTCAACTTTATGAGGTGATAATATGTCAGTGTTGTGTTTACAACTGGCTCTGCTGCCCCCAAGTGGCCTAAAAAAATCAATTAATGCAACTTAAAAAGCCTCTAAACTTTTAGAGATTTTCCACACAGGTGCACCATTTACATAATGACAGCTGTCACTATAACAGCTCTGGTTGTATTAGGCCATTGTGGGCAATGTTGGTAATCAATGGGTGGCACTGCTTTGCGGCAAAATTGTATTTTTATACAGTTTTTGCATCAAGTACATGATTTGTCAGAAGTCACTGGATTAGGCTAAAGCAGACATCCCAGTCCTGTTTTTAAGTATATATTGTAAATGAATCAAAGAAGTGGAACACATGTTGGTGTCTCACCTCTGGAGTCTTTGGGCAGTCGAACTTCTGCCACACCAGAACCCCGAAGTGAGTGAAGGAGAGCAACGCCCCGAACACGAAACCCACTTTGTGCTGCAAGGTTCCGCAGACCAACAGAGGATAATACAGGACAGGGTAGTAGAAGATGGCGATTATCTTCATGTACTCTGAAAAACAAGAGATGAAATAAAAGTATCATTTCCTGACCTTGTCCTTCATTACCAGCGCTCCCAGCAGAACCATTAGTGCAAACATCAAAGCAGTATAAACACAAAAAACTCAATTAAACACACAGACGTCCACCTTTAATGTCTGCTGGAGTGTCTTTGGAGAAAGGTAGAGGGTCCGGCGCGATCACCAGCATTGCCAGTTTGCTGAACACCAGCCCGAAAACAGCCATGACCAGGCCTTTCTCCTGAGTCTGGTCCAAGAAGTTGGCTGGACTGTGAGATCACACAGGAACATTTTAGATAATGAGACCAACCGGATCCCGTTGATGTATCTACCCATTTTTTCTACCCGTCACCTGAAGATGCTGGAGGATCCTCTCGTGAAGCCTTGGCAGAATTTGTTTTTCCTGGTGAGAACTGCGAGGATTAACATGACCACCAGCTACAGGGAAAGATGAAATTCATCAGATCATACAACACTTCCACATTAAGCTCATAACAGTACATTTTTGCACAGTGCACATTGGAATAAAATGGATTTCCTCCCAAAGAGTCTGGAGTTGCTCGCATCATAACAAGGACAGACCGTGACATTTCAAGCCCATCCAGACAGAGCTCGTCACTTTGTTTGCTGACAATGAGGTTCTTTTTGTTTTAAACTGATTTATAGATTCTGTTATTTGTGTTTTCACTGAAATCTTGAGAAAAAAGAGCTGAACTCAAATACAAATAGCCTATTTTGTGACCTTTCTTATAGCATTTGTCATCGCCTTGGCTAGTCACCAACTGACTGATCGATGCTACGTAACTGTTGGCTTCAAAATGTGCCAATATCACGACCGGTAAGTCTTAACATACCTTCTTATGGAACAATCTGAACTTTTCTAGTCGATGCTAAATTGGATTTTGTGTATTTGTAGTGTTTGCAAAGCTACAGTATCTCGTTAAAACAATGCAAGTTGAAATAACAAAGTGAAGCAGCTTTGTAGATGCGATTGGACAGATCCATCAGTCACGAGCGCCTCGTACGAAGAACGATGTCTTGTTATCTCTGCTGCGGCTGCCCGGCCGTCAGTTTATTACACGTTATTGACTAAACAGGGAAAGTTTCTGACCGAGGTAAAGTGGCCTTCACTTGTAATTGGGTAAAGACAAAATGGCAAACGTCTTATTCATTCATAGAAAAACAAAGCACTGATGGATTTGGTAGAAGAACTCCTGAACAACATCTACACTCACTGTAGGACAATGAAGCGTTATGCATAATTAACAGTGTTGCTGCTTTGACTGGAAGGTGGTTGTCATCCTGGGTGGCTCTGTTTGAGCACCCAATCTTCATTCAGCCCACTTCAGCTCCACCCACGATGCAACTCTTTGCCCAATTTTTGGATTGGCTTACCTGAATTGGACCACATACTGCACACACTAAGCTCATACTCTGCCCAAATCAGTTCACACCCTCAATACTTGGACCTGATGGTGCTTCAAATTTGTCAGGAGGTTAGTTCACTAAGCCAAAGAGAAGGTGGAGGTGGGTCTTCATGTATTTATTGGCTGTTGTCAAAGCTATTCTTATAAACCTGATTTTGTTTGTTGCCCCTCACAGGCAGCATCGAAGTGTCCCCTAGCAGAGTTACCGTGGACAGTATTGAGACGTTATCTGACTTATGTTCTGCAGCCTTTCCGGGGTATGATGAATTCTATGTATCAGATTATATTGAGTTAATATGTGTTTACTATTATAGGAGAAGCGTTGGGCCTTTTCACATCGAACGCTCAATCCAATCATCTTCAAAGTTGTGAAATAAATCAGCCTCCCATTTATTCACTACCATTGTATCTACGATTGTAGATGTTACAGCTCATTATACTTCAGTTAAATAGTTAAATTCCCAGCATATAAGCTGTACCTTGAACTGGACACTAACGTCATGACAGCGGTCTGATCTACGTCAACGCTCACCAAACCGTGCCTTTTACTTTTTCAGATGTACAGTCACGTTTCTAACTCGAGCGTACTCACAGATATCGACAGCATGCATATGTTGAAGAGCTTGTCGTCCGCTGTGGGGTCACATGGTAAAATAACTCTGCAATACAGCAACGACAGACAGAGAAATGCTGTTAAAACTGCTGAAATGACTCATAACAGATATTAAAATCTTGGATTTTTCCTGATTTCAAGGTTTCAGGATAGTTTGAATTAAATTTGTATGTGATTGTTTAGCAGGTTTGAGAAATTCTTGTTCAAATTAAGCACAATAACAAGTAAGATCACCAAGTTAAATTACCCTCAGATGGTTTTATACTCACTCTTTGGGTGGTTTGGTTGGCTCTGGGTTGTACCAGTCTGAATAATCATAGTAGGAATATTCAAAAGGTTCATATTCGGCCTTGGTGTTATTCATCGCAGATCAGATCAGTCAAGTCAAACAGGTGAAGCGGGATTGATTAAAGATCCAGACGACTCCAGATCTGGTCAGGTAACCTCGCTCACTGATCTGCTCCGGCGGTAAAGTGTCGGGATAGTTTGGCCCAAACACTGAGACACATTCCAGTCCAACCAAGAGCTCAAAGCCAGCAGATTAACAACAGCACAGAGGGGAGTGAGAGGAGAGAGAGAGAGAGGTTCAACAACACAGTGAATAAAAGAAGTGGAGGAAGAATCTGACCTAAAGTGACCTCTGCTGCTCCTCTGAATGGTTTCTACCTGATTCATTCAACTTAAGTATCCGAATTTATTCAAGCCATGATTTAAAGCAACACTGACCTGTGATCAGGTGAACGGTGTCTCTGTCATTCGTACGTCTGTTCTCACACTATGTAACTTTGGGCTCCGGGTCGGGAGAAGTACGTAACGCTTTACGGCACTAAGTCACACACCACCAACTATTTCACTGATTTTGGTGAAACTGGATCATATTTTATGGAGAAAATGTTTCCTGGTTTTCCCTCTGATGTCCTCCGGCTGCTCCGCCTCAACTCTCTGTGATTTACAGAGTTTATGATGGACAGTGAAGTAAACTGCTGACAGCTGTAGCTGCTGTTAGCTAATGTTAGCTCAGTTTGTTAGCCGGGTTGCCTGGACTGTGTGCTTAAAGCACCAAAGTGTTAGTGTTTGTACCACCGGTGTTTTGGACCACCGGGAAGAAGAAGAGGAGGTTTACAGGCCAAGCTGGTGTCGTGCCAGAACCGGAGCTAGGGTAAGTGGGCTCAGCAGCCTCTATGGACATAATGGCAGAGGAGAGGAGAATGAAGAGAGAAAGGAAAACATTTTACGGATGTTGCTAAGATCAGAGAATACAGGTACATCTACAAATCTGTATTTGTGCCACACTGAGGTATGCTTTTAAAGATCATTTGTATTACTTCACTACAATTATTTGGCAGCTTTAGTTATTAGCTATTTTACTAAACAAAACATATAAATAGTTTATAAAATATGTGCAGTGCACTGACTGACTTAATTGTTTAAACCATTTTCATGTTTTCATTATTTTTCATGTTATTTGCATTATGAAACATCACGTAGGTGTTTTACAAAGCAAACAACAGATTAATGGAGAAAATAATCAGATTAATCATCTGCAGCTTTGTGTGAAATAGTTTAGACGCACCGAAGACGTTTTGCTTGTGCTTAAATGTCATAAATACTCGCTGTCATTGTAAAAACGACATCGTAATCTCACTTACGACGTCTTCTGTTCTTCTCTTAGGTAATGTTAATTTTGCGCTGCAACGTGGCGTTAACCTTTCCGCCTCCCTCTGCCTGTTACTAATCTTATAATAAGATGAAAACCTCTGATTTGAACAGAGGAAACCTTTGTGTGAAAAGAGCTTAGGAAAGGCCAAAATGAGAACGCTGATTGTTTGACACGTGAAGTAAAGCCTGCACTCTAAAGTTATGTTTTATTTTTGTGAAATATAGTAAAAAAAACATCCAGATTTATTGACCAGAGGACAAACACAGATCACTGAGCTTCAACTTTACCAAACTGGCACATAAAGATGGACTCTGGACTTCTCCTGTTCAGTCGGTGAATCATAAAGAATATTTAAAGTCACATTTTCAGCCGTTGGACACATTATTCGCAGCACACTTTGCTGTTAAATCAAACAAATGTCCTTTTGAGAGTTCAAAGTTTCTTAATCTGGATCTGTGAGCTCACTCATATGACAGCAGACCAGCTGATCTGATCCCGGGATTTTCTGACCGTGTGGACCTCGCACCGGACCCACAATGCTCAGCTGCTGCTCTTTCGAGATTAAAAGGCCTCCATGGATGTGCTGGATGCTTTTCTTACTTCACCAAGCTCCTCAGTTAATACTTATTTTATTGGATTCCAGCTGCGGCTCTGGTTTGATCAGCGCGAGTGTTTGAACCAGAAGCTAACGTAATACTGAGTGACGTCTCTTATCACACTGACATTTGGTTGAGGTACCGACACTCGCTTCAGCTTTCACGTCTCATTCTGTCTCTGTACAGGCATCTGAAGATATACAGAGCGTAAAAGTCACGCTGGATACTTTATACATAAGTGCGACATTAATGGTGATAATTGGTATATTTATTCTAAACAAATGAGACCATGAAGAGTTAAAGGAGAGGAGATTTAGCTTTATTTAACTTAGTGATTTTTGCATCCTCTTCCACAGCATGGTGTTTTTGAACGTAGCTCTGTGGATGGAAATCTTCAGCCCAGACTACTAACTATAGGATTGCCATAAAATGTTGCACAAACATTACACAACACATAAATCTTGATGATTTTCTGACTCTTCCTTTTGCGTCACCAGCAGGCTGACTGCTGTTGGACTAGTCAGTAATATTAGCCGGCTGCTATGTCTGCTGTTGTTGACCTTGCGTGATGTACCACAGTGTGATTACACTCTGAAACTGGGGCTGCAGTCTTTCACTGTATCCATCCATCTCATAACAAGATGTCCACAGAGCCTCTCCGAGCAGGATAATTACCCAAAGGCAGGACTCCTGTTTGGATCCAAGAAAAGCTTTTAAGAGGCCTTTAACTCAATGTTTTCCTTCCATGCGGTAATTGGAATATTCTGTACAAGCATAAAGACAGACTCGCCTTCTTAGTGCATCTGAAAACTGTAACTCACATTGAACAGACTCAGCTGCCATCTACATTTTATGCTTATGCTTTGAGATTAGGTTAAAGGTTGTGTGTGTTACAGCAGACAGAAGGGGGCGCTGTTTGACTGATTCTCTGCATCCAGCTCTCAGTAAACTCAACTTTAATTCATTTGTATCTTTAAATCATGCACAGGGAACTATCTCCCTTTTTATTAGTGAAACTTTGAAGGCGTGACACATTTTTCTGTGAAGTGTGACACTCATAAAAGAATCCAAACCCATTTTCAAGACATTTTTTACTTTGTCAAGGCATGACAACATGAATATAACAGTCACATGAACGACAGCAGAGATATACAGTCCATCTATCGCCAAACAAACAAAGATCTGCACAAAGAACACAAAAATAATCAAATACTAGAGGATGAAATGTGACATGAGACACAAATCAAAGTCTAAGTATGATACAAATAGACAGCAAAGCATGATGATAAGAATTGCATTTTCATTTTTATAAGTGACCTGATGTTGAAACGACAAACAAATTATAAAGTGGCGTTTAAAAAAAAATAACAGCACGCAGAATCTCTGATATGTGTACAGAAATAAAAGCAAGATATCATCCTCCAAACCTGGAGATCACTCAAGGTTTTTCCAGGGATTTTTAGTTTTTGAACATGTCACACAAGAGTTTCTCCATGGGAGTGTTTCCGATGGTCCTGTGGAAGAACAGCAGCTCTATCCGCTCCGAGTTCACGAAACGCAGAGAGGGAAGAAGAAGAAGCAGCTTTCCAAACCTAAAAAATAAAAAACAAGGAACAAAAATAATGCAGCATGTGTCAACAATCTCAAGTTCAAGATGCAAAAAAAAAATCCACCTCAAAACACTTTTACACGGTTTAAAGGTAGAGCTGTGTGGACACACTCTCGTGGTAAAATGTTGCGATCGTGAGTGCACCAACACTACCCTGCTGAAATAAGAGCACTACACCAAGAAGTACACAGTGTACTACATACAAGTGTACGTATCCTAATTGAGACGCAACACAGATCTCAGGACGTTAAAGTAAAACTTTTAATCAACATTCTGACCAATTAAACGACATGATATTTGAATATTTTGATGTTTAACAGGTTAAACCTTCAGACTTTTTGTCCAAGTCTCCACTCACGTCAACTTACGTCAGTGAAATCCAGGTTAAATCCTTGTTTTTGTGACATAAGTCTACAAGCTCTGCTGTCTGGGTCTGCTTTGTTTTTATAGTTTTATGTCAGAGATCTGAAACGTGATTTTTAAAGAGCTTCTATATTTAAATAAAAATATTTTTTTTGGTTGTAGTGGCTCCAAATCCCAAAACTCTAAAGTTCAGGAGTCTTTAAACTGGTAGAACTTTACTTCAATGAATAAACAGAAAATAAACAGGACTTTTGTTGTAAGTTTGTGTTATGTATCTAAAACGTGTACATGACATCATTTTTGGCATCAATTATAAGACAGGATGTTACCTGGCTGGTTGACTGGGGTAGTGTGAGCGGATGTGTTGTCCCAGCATCACTTGAGACTGATCCTGCAGGTTCTCCACTTGTTCTGGATCTTTCAAACCACGAGTCTCTGTGGAGAAGAGGAAACACCAACGTTAGCCACACAGATTCAAACAAAACAGTGCTGTCTTTATTCATAGTCACAGCTCATCACAATCCTGTTGGCCTCACCTGGCTTGAAGAGCACGATGGCCTTGAGGCAGGCGAACTCTGTGGGATCGACAGCGAGGGCCTTGAAGCGGCTGAAGACCTCCTGCAGGAGACGCAGGTCCAAGCCGGTGTAGCTGGTTTTTCCCTGCATGCCGGGGCAGAGGTCGGGCAGGGAGAGAAGAGGGCAGCTGTCCAGAGGCAGAGACCACTGGATGGCGCAGAGCAGGAAGAGCTCGCTCCACGCCTCCTCCAGCAGGATCACCTGGAGAGAAGAAGTTATTTTTCAATGAGACCAAAGGTCTGTAACCAGCACTCCAGAGTAATTATTACAGTACATGAGCTGAGTCTCACCTGGTCTCTGAAGGGCAGGCTTGAAAACACCGGCAGGTTCTTGGCCCACTTCACTGACATGAAGAGCAGCCTCGCCGAGGTCTCGTAGACATTTTCAGAGCTGGACGGGTACAGAGCCATGTGGTACTCCGAGGACGCTCGCTCCGGCTCGTTACTGGTCACGTCGATGTTCTCGTCAACTGAAATAGAAAAGACGAGGTCAGGGAAACCTAATTTGAACCCCGTAACTATAGATCAATCTCAAAATTGTCTTTTTCATCTAAGGTTCTTGAAGAAGAAATGAATTTCTCAATTGACATATTTTACAGATAAAGATGTTGTTTGCACTTCTCGGTGCAGAGACAGCTCGTTAAAGTTATTAATGATCTACTGCTGACTGCGGATAGAGGTACCTGCTCGATTTTCATTATTTTAGAGCTCTTAGCTTACTACACTCAAACCTCTTCAGGTATGAGCTCAGTTGAGCTGTAGTGTCCCTCAAGGCTCCATCTTTGGCCCCCTTCTGTTTCCCTTATAGATGCCATCTCTTGGTCAGGTTATTCAAAATTATAAAGTTTTTTAACGTCTCTACGCTGACGACACTCAGCTATATATGTCCTAAAAACCCACACATCCTTACAGCTCAGCTAGCTTTGCTCAAATACTTCCAGTTTTAACCACAAATATTTAAATTTATAGAGTCAACATTCTGGTGAAATAAGCACTAGTTAAAATTGCATATTAAAATTAAAGCAACCCTTTCATCTAATTTGATCTGAGTGTAATTTCCAGCCGGCAGCCTTGCTCTCAAATCTTAAATCCTCCTCACCGTCCTCGGGCTCCAGCTTAGCGCAGGTCTCGGCCGTCATGAGGCTTGCCATGAAGCGGTGGTTGTTCGGGGGACTGATGCACCGCTGGGGGGCGATAGAGGAGGTGATGGACATGGAGGAGGTGATGTGGGGCCACGTGATGACGGAGCCACTGGAGGAGGAGGAAGAGGAGGAGGAAGAAGACAACGAGGAAGAGGAGGTGGGCTCTCGTGTGGTGGCCAGGTGATCCTTCTCAGGGTCTACGTCGATGGAGTCCAGACGGACCTGAGCTGTGCTGCGGGGCTGCCGCTCGTTCTGCACGGCTGCAGTGAGGAGACAGACTGTGAAGTCATAATTTTAATTCCCTAAGTGTCACAACACTATCTGAATATATTTCCAAACACTTACCGTCCTTATTCATGCCCGCCTGCAGGCACTTCTTCAGCCGACATGCCTGGCACTGGTTGCGATGAGCTTTGTCCACTGGACACATACCTGTACCGGCCTGACACCTGTGAACCCAAAGGCAAGACTTTAAACAGAGAGTTCACAAAATGCTTACACTTTCAATTAGCCTCAATTTCCCATGATGCACCTCATACACTAATTAGTTTAAATGTGAGATCTCTTGCCTGTAAATGAGCCTCCTCCTCACGCTGCGTTTGAAGAAGCCGCTGCAGCCGTTGCAGGCGTAGATGCCGTAGTGTTTCCCACTGCTGGTGTCTCCGCACACTTTGCAGACCAGAGCCGGGCTCAGAGCTTTTCCCGGGGCTGGACTCTTGGCTGCGATTCAAACACGGGTAACACAGGGCAGGTCGGTTAGTGGCATTCATGTAGTCTGGTATTGTTTCACACACGTGTGCCTGCCATCTGTACTGTACAGCTCGGCCTGCGTGTAGCTCAACAGTCTGACAAAACACGTGAGTCAATATTGCAACAGCAGTTTATGTCTGAAAATCTAATTTAGTGGATGATTATGAAATTAAAACAATGAATGGCTGGAGGCAAATTAACACAAACGATGCAGGCATGTTGATATTAATCCAAATAAACCCGTTAATTAAACATAAATTTAAAAAAGCGTTGCTTAAAGTTGCATAATAAATATTTATTTTGGTCTTGTTCGATGTTAATTAGATACATTTGTATTTAAGAGATGCACTTGTGTGAGCTCGGAGCTGTAATAAAACTGTATTTATGTGCAAATTCACAATGTTTCAGTTTTAATTCAGAAACTTTAGTTAAATTAAACACATGATTTTCAAACAAAAACCTAAAATTTAAAATCTCAAAAAATCTCCATGACTTTGTTTTTTATTTTTATTCCCTGACTACAGGCCAAGTTTGTATCCCATCGTTCAGGCTTTGTGAGCACCTGTTGCTCCTGCTGAAAGCATTCGAGACTCTTACCTCCTCCTCTGCTGTCGTCAGTCCCGACGCTCCCAGAAGACTCGGTGGGAGAAGCGGACGACATCATGGGGATCTTCGACAGGTGATCCTCCATCATTCTTATATTAAAAATGTTTCTCAGAGTTATGACAAACAACAAACTTTATTGGAAGTCCTCTTCCGAGATACAATGTCCACGATCGACGCACAAAAAGTTCCTTTTGGGTTTTTCTGCAGCAGAAAAAATGATTTCGAGGGACAGAAATGTGAATCTGTCAGGCCTCCGGTGGGCAGATGGTAGGTTGAGTCCCCCTGCAGAGCCACTACTGTGTTGCAGCCTCTGGTGTGGAGATGATGCAGATGGGCTGGGGTCCTGCCATGAGTTCAAGCTCCCTCCACTTTGTTGCACGTCAACAGGTTGTGTTGTCGTCCTCCCTCCGGCAGTCGTCGGGGTCCGTCACTGTCTGTGGGTGCTCCTCGGTGGCAGCTCCTCAAAAGGAGCCCAGGGGTGGGTGGGGAGGTGAAGAGGGGAGGATTAGCCCCACGCGCTGTGTAAGCACCATGCTTATTTGTCATCCTCTTAATCTTTACTGTTCATCTACTGGATCAATCAGTCACATTGCCAGAACATTGGTGCCGCTCGGGCTCGGATCTTTTCGTCATAGGAAAAAAAAAAGCAAAGAAAATGAGCGATGACTCCTAAAAACTCCGGCTCTCTAGAGGAAGAGTTGTAACTTTAGACCAGTTCCCATCCAGCTCTGTTTCCTTGTGCCTCCTCTGTCCACGAGGGCATCCATCAGTCAACGCTCCTCTTCGGTATCTGCATTTAAAGGGATGATTACATGAGGCGCACATTATTATATTTACCAGCCTCTTCAATTTGTATTTCCCCTCCTTCCCTTTTGTGTTTTTTTGCCTCCAAATTCCAGCTCCATTTCCCCCCTGCTGTATATTTGATCTGTGTGATTGCCTCCCACTCATAATGACCCCCAGTGTTTGCTGAAGAGCTGCCTATTAACTCCCATTTCGCTCTTTTTTGACAAAACTAGAGATCATCCGCTTCCCTCTGGCTGCCAGGAGAAAAAGGTCACGGGGGGGGGGTAATAGAGTTTTGAATGGCTGATGGGTTAGCCGGCGCTAATTTAGCTCATTCACGAGGGGCTCGCATTTATTATTAAGAAGCCAGAATCATCATACATGTGGCATTTACATAGGGAGCAGGGTTTTTTTGGGTACAATGGAGCAGAGCTACCAAAAACCGGCGTACAAGACTGAGGCGGCGCTGCCCGGTAATCACATTTAAATGAAATTGACTTGTTGTTTACCAAAAAAAAAACGTCAGACAATTTGGGGCTTAAATGAAAAGCAGCAGACATTATTGCTATGATTAAGACGAGAAAGGCCTCAAAACAAAGACGAAAATACTCTGTCGCTGCACGATTGTGGAAATCAAACCGGAGAAACATCATGGAGGATCTACTGATCACCCTCTTAACTTTCTGCTCATCTTTATTGTTTGTTTCCTTTATTGTTTGTTTCATCCTCTTCATTCTCTTCTTCTCTACCATCATGTCCATAGAGCCTGCTGAACCTGGTTACATTGCCCAGCTCCTGTTCTGGCACAACACTGGCTCCATTCCCCTGTAAACCTCCTCTTCTTCTTCTTCTTCTTCTTCTTCTTCTTCTTCTTCTTCTTCTTCTTCTTCCCGGTGATCCAAAATGTCTGTGGTACAAACACTAACAATCCCCCCCGGTGCTCTGTGCTCACAGTCCGGGTAGCCTGGGCTAACAAACTGAGCTAACATGAGCTAACAGCAGCTACAGTTGTCAAAAAACTCTGTAAATCACAGAGAGTTGAGGCGGAGCAGCCGGAGGACATCAGAGGGAAAACCAGAAAACATTTTCTCCATAAAATATGATCCAGTTTCACCAAAATCAGTGAAATAGTTGGTGGTGTGTGACTTGCTACTTACTGACTGGAACCCCCTCGCCTCACCCTCTGCTTCTATGTGTGTAGGACAAACTACAGTGGCCATGAAACATGAGAAGAATGTAAAAATAAATACACTTTGGAGCTTTTAAGTTTCTTTCAGCGGGAGTTTGAACTCTAAATCCAGATTATGAGCATGTAAAAGAGTTATTTTGTAATAATCTGTATATTGTGGAGAAAAAAAAAACTGACAGAACCGCTTCATCGCTGCTAAACTCTAAGTAGAAAATTAGCTTGGGCGAGCAAAATGAACATCCTCGTCAGCGAGTCCCAGCTCCACAATAACAAGGCCCGACCATAATTGGAAAAACAAAGTGGAAAGCAGTTAAGTAGATTAGAGTTTGACCACATTTTGTCTGCCTGGGCACCAGTCACCAGAAGACGGGGTGACGGGGGGAGAAGGAACACAATTAGCTCAAAAGATTAAAAGAGCAGTGAAGACACACTCCTTGTGGGCATCTTTAGCCATATGGTGGCTACTCTCTTCACCCCTCGGCCAACACACTGTTGACCTTTTGTAAGATTTAGCGCTTAATTAGTGTTCTGAGATCAGTGTTCTGCGGGCTTTCTGCGTGGATTCACCCAATTACACACTGATTACTGATGTGGACACGGAGTCATTCATGTTTCTGAAACAATGTTACATTTTCATCCACATGATTCAACGCACATTTTTTAATTTGTGCTTGCCAGAAAGGTTTTTTTTTTATTTAACAATGAAGCGATTAAACATTTCAACTGTAGCGCTGTAGGGATGAATTAAAACCTGCAAACTAAAGAATGAAAAGAGTGGAGGTCCAGACAGTGCGCCTTGTTGCAGCTCAGCCTCGTCAACTGACGGGGGGAGTGGCTACGGCGTGGAGATTAGAGTTCAAAGTGAGCAC
This sequence comes from Miichthys miiuy, assembly GCA_036365135.1. Taxonomy (NCBI): domain Eukaryota; kingdom Metazoa; phylum Chordata; class Actinopteri; family Sciaenidae; genus Miichthys; species Miichthys miiuy. Next base: position 29,439,723 of record CM071603.1, read on the forward strand.
TTCTTTATTAAACTAAAGTTAAGTGTATCTGCAGCCTGAGACACGTCAACCAAACAAGGCTTCATACTGAAACGTGTTGGCAGAATATGGATTAAAAGATCAACACATGATGTGTTTCTTTTTTTTGGCCTCCAGAAGTTTTTTTTTTCTAACTCTGTTTTTGTCACTAGTGCTAAATTAAAAATGTGATCGTGTCACGTCCTCTTGAATATATTCACACTGAAGCAACATCGTGTAACTTTTCTCTCATAATCTCTCAGCTTAGCTGCTTATACTTAGAATTAAACCAATACTTTAGAGTTTAAAAGAGCCATAAACAGCAGATCTTAGGCCAGTCTATGATTTGTACCAAAACCAGCTAACCGACTAGTGTCCGACTCATCTCTTCTTCATGTATTATGCAGCATTAATTTACTTATAATGTGCCGGTGGTGCCTTTTAAATATCTTATGAGCAAAAGGGCCTCCTGAGTGATGGCATTATTACTTTATTATTTATTGAAATCACGTGTATTATCTCTCACTCAAATAATGTGAGGTATGTAAAAGGGGCTCAGGGTTAGAGTTTGTAAACCCTGGAGTATTAACCTCAGTCATAATTTGTCCAGCAGCTCTTGAAGATCAGCCTTTAGAGTTGATGATCGTCTCACTGCTTTTATAAAATGTAATGTTTCTGCATTCATTTTACTTCTGCGTTCATGTGTGTTCATTTTACTGCTGTAGATGTTTAATATATATATATTTACATCTACATTTCAAGAGAGACAGAGGTGAAGTATGCAGTTTTTCCACCTGATGGTTCAGATTCAGAGGAAACGAGTTTGTTTCTGTAGAGGCACCAAAGGGAAGATGGCTGTACGAATGCCCAATGTCAGCTAGGAATGGCTCCAGCCGCCCACAACCTTACCTTGGATTCAATTGTTCTACAGTGACTATTAAAAATGTTGACTGTCTTACTGACCATACGATGCACGAGCATCTCAGCTGCCTGTTTGACATCAAAGACAGTATAAAGAGTGGACAGAGCATACGTGACGTCACCCACAGAACTGGTCGCCACCATCTTGGCTGTCCTGCCTCTTCCGCCTCCCGGCTAATTTTAAAGACATCAGTGTGACCTGAGGCGGGCTGAATGACGCCTGGTTGCTCAAACAAACCACCTGTAACAGCACCCACCTGTCAATCAAAGCACTCTTAATCCTGCATAACTTTAAACTTTAATGCTGTGAAGTTGGACATTTTAACATGGGGACTTATGGAGGCTGACTCAGTTTTTGGCACTTCGCTTGAATTTGCCTCTGTTTATTGTTCATATGGCGCTCAGACAACCTGCATCATCTCCTCCGTTAATAAGGCCAGCGTTGCATTAAAGTGACACCTGCTGCAGGAGTGTGACTGTCGTGATCAGATCTGCTCTCTATGTTTAGAAGATGAGACGACCGGCTGCAGCCTGCTGGCCGGGCCAATCGCGGCTTTATGACACTTTACATAATAATGATAAGCTGCGGTACACTGTGACACCATCAAGTTTTACATGAAGACTTGCTTACATGAGCAGGCCATAGATTATGGCAAGACAAATAGATTAGCATGAGAGCAGCCTTATATTAGGATTCAAAGACCGATTAGAGGAGTTATGTAATGACATGAGTCTCTTCTACGCTTCATACGAGGCTGAAAACTCGACGGCACGTCGACTGTTTCACGTCTGACGAAGCTGCAGCTTCTTCTTGTTTCTTTAAGGTTTGATGCTCTGACTTTAAAGTCCAAAATGTTTTACCACAAACACAGTGAAGGACACAAAGTCTGCTAAACTGATCTCTGGACCTGATGTCTCTTTTATTATTCTTTTATTTTGAATTACCCTGATGTGTGTGGTACACTCTGGACAAGCCGCCAGCCTATCACAGGACACATAGAGACAAATTCACATCTGCGGGCAATTTAGAGTCACCAATTAACCCATTAACTGCATGTTTTTGGACTGTGGGAGGAAGCCGGAGTACCCGGAGAGAACCCATGCAGACACGGGGAGAACGTGCAAACTCCAGACCTGAGCCGGGGTTCGAACCAGGCGACAGTTAAAGAGAATCAAATAAGAAATCAACATTGCCACTTATTGTAGAATTAATTTGGAACACCTCTTAGTGAATATATAAAATTCTCTAAGAAGGACTTGACATCAGCGTGCACTTAGTTGACTTCCAGTGGAGGAGACGACGGTTATAGTCTTCAGGGAGCCCAAAGATGACAATATGTGGGGAGAGATCAAAAGTATTTTAAGTAAGTTTATTGGTATTGTATTGTAACGGTGCTTTATAAATAAAGTTTACTAACTCAGGTATTATAAGTAGTCGTAGGAGAATTGATTTGATTGAACAAATTATGCAAATGAACTGCATATTTTCAGTCATGTGATAAATGTTTGTTCCAGACGACTGATCAACCATAAAAAAGTTGTCACAGTCACATTACTGTACAACACACCTGATTACATCACATAACGCTCAGTAACCTCAGCAGCCTATGAAAGAGGATAACACACACACACACACACACACACACGGGGGCGGGGAGTGTTACCATGGATCATGAAGGAAACTCAAGGAGGAGGAGTGGTGGTGGTGATGGAGGGAGGGGTGCTTGTTAAATCTGATCTGGCCAGTGCTGACGACGGCAGTGTGGCTGCGTCCTCACATCAGCCCTGCATCAATGTGTGCGTGCGTGTGTGTGTGTGTGTGTTATATAACACGTAACACACTATGACTGTGGCCGCTGAGCCTCTTACCTGTGCGTCAGGTGTGTCAGGTGGAAAGCTCTTCATCTTCCACATCACTCATCTCTGTGGATGTAGAGATGAACTCACAGTGGTCATTTCAGGACAGTCAGCGACTCCCTCTGCTGCTGGTTGGTGTTCTTCTGTTTAAATATGTCGTTTATGTTCATGGTCCCCTGATGTTCAACCACAATGACCCTCTAGCGCCATCATTAGGCCAAAGAAACAATTGCAACATCAATTCAGGGTCCCCTTTACTGTTCTTTAGGCCTGCTGGCTGGTTGTATCAGTATATCATCGAAACCCCACTGAAACACCAACAAAGGCATGATGGATGCCCCCTGAATCACTCAGAGGTCCTTACAGATGTACTGGAGTGCAGCCTGTGTGTACACACTGTTGGCAGGAGCCTGGCCTGGCTCTGTGTGTCCAGCTCTCTCTGTCCTGACCTAGATCTCTGACAGTAAACAGCTGCTTCCTAAAGCGACGTCATGCTGCCATCAGCAGAACGGGCCCGGAGAGATAAATGTCAGATTGGACCTCGGCTGAGCCTCTTGATGCAGCTCAGGGCTTCGCGGTTTGTTTAGGAGATCCACAGACACTTAGCGGCCAACTGTTGCTGGCTGCTGGTGCCATTGTTTGGTTTATTGTTTTAATTAACACTGTTTACAACAGACACATGAAAAAAGCATGCTGCCTGTAGTGGAGGCACGAGATCTGTGATGATTACCAATCATGTCCTCGTTAGAGTGAATATTTTACACGAGGTACAATCAAACCAAATGGATTTCCTGTTTTCCATATATGGTAGTAGTGATATAAACTTCCTGTAATTGTGGTTATTATTATGGTAAAGGCAATACTTCCTATATTAATAGGAACTGTATTCAAACATCTTTTGTAGCTCCCGTAGAGGCTGCTGAGCCCGGTTACACTGCCCGCATGCCCAGCTCCTGTTCTAGCACAACAAATTTCTCCTGACATCTCCTTACAGAGAGCCAAAGCTTCTCCTGCTGCTGTCTCCCACAATCACTTTCCTTTGGATCCATGTGAAGGGGGCATGGAGGCTTTAACGGTACAGAAGATTTAAAAATAGAAGTTTGTTGGAGTTTCATCACATATCAGAGCTAATTATTTTCATTTATAAAAGGAATTATTATGGAGGAAATTATCAAGAATTGGTGAATTCTTAGTTTAAAATGTGCAAAAGGTGATTAAAACTGCTTATTTTATTTTAATTTGGTGATGACGTTTCTCCCACGGATAGGCGGTTATTTATTGTGTTTAGGTGGTGGAGCGTTATATTTTTTTTCCGAACGCAGAAATATTCAGACTTTAATTTTGTTTTGTAATTTTGGAAATTCAACCTGGAGATTTCAGTTCAATAAACCACATCAGACTTGGATGCACGCTTATTAAAACGTGTGTCGGTAACTCTGCAGCTTAACCTCAGCTGGCTAAAAGGAAAGATACAAAGGATTAGCCAGTTTTACCTCCAGTCACAGTGATGATGTTAATAAATAAATCAGACAATACTGTGATATCCTTGCAGTTCTGGTCTTTGTCTGAGACAGAGACAAGACCTTCAAAAGCTGGACTTGAGGCTGGTATCAAGACCAAGACCAGTCTCGAGTACTGCATCAGGATATACCAGCTCTCATCTGTGCAACTTTAGATCTTTGTCTTCTAGATAAGCATGATCTAACATACTGTACATTTTAATATCTGTATTATTATTTTATTGAGTTTTCAGCTGATGAAGGTTGTTAAATAACCAGATTTGACAATAATGGATAAAGTAGCTACAGTTCAACTGTGAATCAACTAAAGAAGATTTGACTAATCCTGTCGAATGTCAACTGTTCCAGGTATTTTGTGATTTACCAGGTATTCCTGACTAATGTAGCCGAGTGTGTGTGTGTGTGTGTGTGTGTGTGTGTGTGTGTGTGTGTGTGTGTAACAGAAGTTTTATTTAATCCATTGGGGAAATTTATTGTTAAAAAATATTTAAATTTGACCCAGTTCACCTCATTTTATTAATAATATTTTAATATTTGTTAGTTTTCATCCTGCACAACACGACTTTACCTGCTCACACTGAAAAGATCATTTCATTTACTAACTTAATGATGATTCATTATATGATTTTTGTAGTTTCACTAAACTCGGAGGGCAGCAGGAAGCAGGTTACATTCTCTTCACGTCGACTTCTCAGCTGTATAAATTTCATTTTTGCATCAGCTGAGTAAAACAAACTAATTAAGACAAACGTCTGGCTGCTGGCGTTTAGTCAAAGACCTAATTTACCTCGACTGCCGCCGCCGCTGCTTCTTCTTCTTCTTCTGCTGCTGCTGCTGCTGCGGATTAGTTCAGATGACTTTAGATTAGATTAGGGCCCCTGTGGAAACACAGAGGAAGCATTAAGATTATAGCCAGTGAGGTAACTGAAATGACCATTGTTACATTTCTGTAAGCTTCAGTGCGGTGTCACTGCTTTGTTTTAACGGATGGATGTAGGTGTAACTTTGGTTGGTAACGCTTTACAGAGTTTCCTGATGGACAGTGAAGTAAACTGTAGCTGCTGTTAGCTAAAGTTAGCTCAGTTTGTTTTGAGACACCAAGAAAGGGACTGACTTTTAGTCGTTGGCGAGAGCTTCGTCAATGTCTTGGTTTTTTGATGGTCCTAGTTCTAACATTGGCTTAGATTGGAGGGATGTACCCAGATCCTATGACCCATTATTGGTCTGTCTGGGCGGCTAAATCTTTTTTCTTCAGCTACGTCACTTTGTTATGTTGGAAAAACGTTAATGTTGACCATAACAGCCACTGTAAAGTGAATTCTTTTGACAAATACCCAATTTTAGGGCTTCTGTTTTGGTTCTGGTAACATGTGATTCAATATCTCTGATATTTCTGACTAAAAAATCAGTCAACTTATCTAAAAATAAAAGTCCAATAAATCAATAATTTCTTATTTGCATAATTTTTTATTATAAAATCTAGTCCAGACATTCATTGTTGTTATTTCAGACAACAAAGTCTCCAGATCAAACATTTTATTTGTTTATTTCATCTGATAAAAGACGAATAAATAAATGGGAAAGCGTTTCATTGGCAGTGTAAAGTAACAGTGGCTGCAGAGTTCACAGCGCATTCTTTCATTAACAATGAAACCCACTTAATGTGGCTATAATACCCCGCTCATCCCGCTTCACCCGTCCACCCGCCTCCCCCCTTCACCCTTCACCCTCTGGCTCATCTACTGACTGCTGACACAGCCATTACTCACCCGTCTAAAGCAGCTCTTTGGCCGGGGCGGCTCAGCGGGTTCGTTAAGATTTCGGGGGGAGGTGTGGAGGGAGGGGGGGGGGTGTCGCGTGCTGTTTGGGAGGAGGTGGGTGGAGTGCACGGGGTCAGGCCAGTGGGTAGCTGGGATTACCACCGACCCACCATCTGCCATCCAAATAATAATCAGAGTGAGGAAATCAATTGGCCTGAGTAAATATCAGGTATGCAAACTCACTGAACTCAAACTATAGGCCAATTATAAGACTGTAAAATAGTTTTTTTTGTTTGTATTATTTTGTTTTAAATAAATATGAAACAATCCCGGTAAAACATGATGTATTATGTTGTATTATGTGCTGCTTTCATCCCATACAGTTGAATGGGAGGAGATGCAAGTATTTTTTTTCTAATCATACATTTTCCTGATGGAAAGTTTCTGTAAATTACAATATAAATCAAATATTTCTTCTGTTTTCAATACAAATCAACTTTTCCTGCAAAAACCCTCCTGCACTATCTCACCACGTATGTAGTATAATGTTTATATGGCTTAATGGCTGTAAAATATTCATGGATGTTTATTTTAGTGCAGTTTTACATTCAGAAAAAAATGTTTTGGATTAAAGTTAACAGTATAAAGTGGATCACAGTTTTGCCACTTTGATAAACTGAACTCTCCAGATGCTGACAGTTAATCCACCTCCACCTAAACTTGTGTTTAACTGATTCAGACCGGCCTTATACAAAAAACCTCGGTTGCGTCATACGTGGCCCCTAAGCAGACCGACGTGACCAATAATGGTCAGATTTGTCTTTGAAGAACACAGATGCTGCTCCATATGAGTCATATAAATAACACGCAGAGCTTACAGCCGCTAATTCAAGCAGATGCCACCGCCTGGCACACTTTTTCCCGCCTTTTACTAATGCATCATATTGTTATCTAATCGGCTCAGCCGTAATTAAAATGATATCCACATCCTGTCTTTTGAACCATATTATCTTCAAACATTCAAATCTCTGTTTTAATCCTGAAGAAAACAATTAATTTCCCCGGAGCAGCATTATAAAGAAACCTGCCCTATATATGTTCTCTGTATACTGTAAGATAATGCAGCAGCTCCTGTATAGAGGACCAATATGGCCTTCCACAAAGGCTAAAGGGGAAGCTCCGGTCTGATGCAGCAAGAGCCGGTTGCCCTCTGAGGTCAGCGCAGTGGTCATTTATTGTTCTGTTGTCGAGTGCGATGCTGCCGAGAGGCGTCAGTGGAGGATTAGCGAGCGGTGGCACATGTCAGGCAGTGAGAGTGTGGACTAGAGCGAGCTGGACAGACGTGGGCGTCATGGGGCGCAGAGCTGATGACACACGGCCGAACACGCTCCAGTACAGCACAGATACACGGGAGAGGAAGAGAGCAGCTCGTGTCTGAAGATATGTCACACACCCTGAAGTTTATCCACACGTGATACGAGACTACTGACGACATACTCTGATACCCAGGCAGTCCATCAGTACCTGCAACACTTACTGCTGTGGTAAATATGGACAGCTGTACACGTGCCAAACATCAACCAGGTCACCAACAGCAGTCAGCCCAGCTCGGCGTCTGTCTTTCAGCCTTTTATTTCACCAAGCTCTCACCAACCACTAAAAGTCAGTCCCAGATTTACTCTTGTCCGGCGGCTTCTTGCTCACTCACTCTCTCCTTCCTCCGTCAACGTCCTCTTCGCTCTTTTCTCCTCTGCCATTATGTCCATAGAGGCTGCTGAGCCCGGTTACGCTGCCCACTCACTCAGCTCCTGTTCTGGCACAACACCGGCTCCGCTCCTTGTCAGCACTCACCTGAAAACCTCCTCCTCTTCTTCTTCTTCTTCTTCCCGGTGGTCCAAAACACCCGTGGTACAAACACAAACACTCCCCCCGGTGCTCTGAGTCCACAGTCCCGGGCAGCCCGGCTAACAAACTGAGCTAACGTTAGCTAACAGCAGCTACAGTTGGCAGCAGTTTACTTCACTGTCTCTGTAAAGCGTTACGTGCTTCTCCCACAACCATTCACCTGATTAGAAGTCAGTGCAGCATCAACAGGAATTAGTTTATCAGATAAAAGTTACACAGCGTTGCGTTAAAGCTCGATGACCATAAAATACAGCTACTTTCACCGTGTTGGACCAAACAGTGCTCTTGTTTCTACATGTTCAGGATGTGTGCAGCCAGCGTCCTCAGCCCAGTCAGGCCGCTGCCATGTAATCAGGACGGGAACTCGAGCTGTCCCTCACCAGGTCGCTGTGGCCCCACTCATTATCTTATCTCCCATTGTAACCCGCTGTAATTCACCCTCTCATGATTGATGATGTCGCTGTCTGATTACACCAAGACAAAACCCCCCTAAGATCACCTTTCGTTCCTGTGGCCAACTCCACGAGCTCCACGAGGTCCGCTGGAGAGAGGATGACGGGCGGAGGGGGGGGGGCCGTGTTGAGCTGCTGTCACATGCACGTCGGGTTTGTATTATTTCTGAGCAAGTTTATGACAAATTATTGGGTGTTTCTTGGGGAAAGGTGCTGTAATTTTGGTGCTTCTGTCTCACGTTTGATAGATTCGGACGGTTATTTCCAAGATGCACCTAACAAGGCACCAAGCAATGTTTCTGATGAGCAGCTTTGTGTGGTGCAGCACAAAAAGGAAATAAGAAAGCCGCGGTATAAAACATTTAGGCTGGAGGCTCCTCTGCTTCAGATCATGTCCCTGGCCTGCCTTGGACAAATCAGATAGGTAACCTGTGCTCTTTTTAAGTGAGACAGTGAGCCTCATCTCTCCATGCGGCAGGTGGAGACAGATGCCTCATTATCCATGCCACAGGGGACAAAACAAGCCCAGGACCCGATTGCCCCCCCGTTGGCGTTTAGTTTCCAATGCACCAACACAGGGCAACCTTGGACCGCCGCCGGGACGCGCTCATCTCTGACCTCAGTGAGCGCAGGTCGCTCACAGAGTCACATTAAACTTTCAGAGAACCCAAAGGTCCCCGTCAGGAGTGTTAACAGCAGCATTGTCCCGGCTCCCCCCTGACTCAAAGGGCCAAGTGTAACAAGGCACCCCCTCCAGTGGTCTGGGCCGCAACCACCTCCCCCCCTGGGTCCACAGATACAGTGACACCCTTCAAATCCATCCACAGCTCCTTTGAGGCTCTCAGATGGACGAACAGAGATAGAAGATTCAAGAGCAAGAGGCACGGACGAATGTATAATCGAACGCGTGTTTTTGAAGGATGAATTTGACGACTCAGACTTCAGCGTGTTGGATCAGGCTCAGATGATGGGATTGCCACTGAGACGGCTGATCACATTAAAGGTGCAGTCTGGCTAAACAGAATGTCGGACCCCGCCAGCTAAGAGTTACTAAATATATCTTTCCAACATGCTTGCTTTGAATTTTGAATTGTCCTGCTAATTTCTTATAGATACATTCACTGAAGGGTCAACCAACAGTTATTTTCATCATGGATTAATCTGCCGATTATTTTCTAGATGAATCGATTAATCGTTTGATCTATAAAAGGACAGAAATAGTAAAAAAATATCCATCCTAATGCAACAAGGTGTCTTTTTAAATATCTAGTTTTGTCAGATATTCAGTTTATTATGATATAAAACAGAAAAAAGCAGCAAAAACAATATGTTCTGCCACGTTTGCATGAAAAATTACTTCAGTCATTGTTGCAGCTGAAGCTGCAAACTTCTGATAGATTAAAGCAATGTAGATATATACATAAGTGGACAGATGGATATATATACACCTGGAAGAGAAGATTTTCTGATACCTGTCTGTGTAAATGCATATGTACGTGAATGTATGTGAAAACTGGAAATGGGTTCTGTGTAAGAATATCAAGACGTTCTGCACATTATACATGTAAACTTGCCTTTTCAAAATGAAAGCAAATAAATAAATATATATTCAGTCCCATGAAAATAAAAATCATATTCCACAATAATATCTCTACCTTTGTGCACTACATTTGATTGTTAAATGTTCAGGAATGATTTAAATTTAGTTTGCAATAATTACATTTTGAACAAAATGAAAAGTTATGGCTTCAAATGTCTCTTTAAAAATCATTTAAAAAACACTTTTCTTGCTTCTTTAATAATGAACAAATAGGCCCCTCCTTGAAACATGACCCTTTATATGTTTAATTTTGTTTGTGTCGCTGCGATCATCATAAATTTGGCTCAACAAACTGGCAAAGAAATCAGTCAACAGTGACATCTGTTGAAGGTACCATAATAACTCTGCAGCACCACCCACAGACCCCCTACTGTTAAAATAAGATCATATTTATCTGGGATTGTTGGACGTAATATTTCCACAAACAGAGTATTTGTATTTTGTAGAAACAATGCAAACACCTGCTGCAGCTTTTGTGACATCACTTCAACATGCTGCATAAATATGACAGAGACCAACAGAGACTGTGATGGACACACAAGGATTTATTTATCCTGAACACAGTACGTCATTTGTTTTTCTGCATTCGTGTTTTAATATTTTGTTAATACATATTCGGGTCGTTGTTGATTGTTCCAAGTACCAAAACAACAATCTCAAAGTAGTAACAGATCTGCATTTATACTCGAGTAACACGTCTGAAAGGAGCCATAACTGCAGTCACAGACCAAACAGGTTTGGGACCGCTGGTTTAACACTGAACAATGTTGAATTTTATAAAGTTATCACGTTTTTAAATATAAAATTTAATCTGAAAAGTAATTAAGTAGCTCACTGTTGTTAAATAGTAAAGAAGCATAAAGTATCAGGAATAAAATAATCAAAGTACCTGAGTGATCTGACCCACTGCTCCGTGCTCACTACGTCCTGCCTCATTCAAGAGAAAAACTCTCATTAAAACTGAACCGCTGCGCACAATTAACAAGAGATAAAGATGTTGTCTGACCAGTTTGTTCTCTGGTCAAATTTGCCTTCTGGTCTGGAGCGTCTGTTTGTGTTTTTGTCCTGTGTGATCCGGTCTGATCGCGCACACGCTGCCATTGTCGACACTCTGGGTTGCCAGATATGGAACAAGTTTGGCGCAGAGCTTGCTGCAGACGTAGAAGCAAGGCAACGAAGTGGAAATCAGAGCAGCAGCAGCAGCAGCAGCTCTTTAAAGGTTCAGCATGTAGGATTCATGCTCATTCATGCTTCATGCTCTTCTTCCTAGTGTGGAGGAGAAACTACGGTCCTGTAAAGGTTCTCTCCAGAGCCAGTGTTGAGTTTGTCCATTCTGGGCTACTGTAGAAGCATGGCAGACCTACTGTGTCTGCAGACATGTAAGTCATAATGATTCATATTTTCAGGTGACTGAACACGAATGAAAACAGTCCTAAATATTATATTCCATTCCTGCCAAACACTGGACCTTTAAGATGAAGCGACTGCCTGCAAATAAAAAATAAACGTATAAAAACAGATTTTTTTTTTTTTAAAGGTTTAATGGAAAACAAATGGCAAATTTATAAAAAAATAAACTTCCATTACAAATTAGTATTTGTTGTCATATAATGTTCATTTAGGAGTGATGTAGATTGGTCCAATGTTTCAGATTGTGATTTTGAAGTGTGAGTGTGAAGGATGAATCCTGGATATATCAGCAGGTAAAATAGGATTTGCTTCCATCTAGTGGTTTGTTCCTGAACCTCCACCTCCACCTCCACCTCCACAGGTGAAGCAGAGTAACTGGAATGACTTGACCACATCTCATCGTGTAAACGACCGTGATGGACGGAGAACTTCAGACAGGTGCAGCTGTAGGAACGATTGTGCTTTAAATCATAAAACATTGATTTCCACCTCCTCTGTTAGCTTTTGGACAAACTTTTAAAGACACTTCATTCCCGTCGCTCAGGTGTCTTCTTCAGGTGAGGTCGCAGCAGGTACGCGAACACGGCGATGTTCACAACAAACTGGGTTAAGCCTATAGAGGGAAGGCCGTAGTTCACGTACAGGACGCCGCCGACAGTCGGTCCAACTGTGCGTAGCAGAGATTGGACGGATGCACACAGTCCCATCATCGTGCCTGCACACAAGAGCAAAGTGGGTTGAATAAACGACTGCACTACTCATTTAACGTCACACTACCGAGGTGATTCACAAGATTCACAGACTTTATGATGATATAACTGTCGTCACCTGTGTCAGTGGACGGTACGCTCTTGGTGAGCATGGTGTCTGTGATGACGTTAAACACGCTGAGAGAAAACATCATGGGGACGATGGTGAGGCAGAGCTGGAACACGCTCTGCATGTAAGCCTGCAGAGAGACACACACACATCAGAATCAAAGTGACACAGCTGAGGACTTCAGTGTGTCACAAACATTCATGGTCCCCAGAGGAAGAAGCTAACTTTGGTCTAACTTTGGCAGGCTTGGGTGGGGAGCAGTAACACAAGTTACATAATCAAGCAGAGGCGGCCGTGAAAAATATTCTAGGTGGGGCTGTGTAATATTCAGTCAGTTTCAGAAACCATCCCATCCTGATACAATTTAACACAAACTGCAGGATACCGGTGCTCTAACAGGGTTTATGCAGGAACCCTGAGGTTACATTTAATACCTTTTTAATACCTTCTAAATATTTTTTAAAAGCTCAACGTAACTTGCCTCTAGTCATATAGCAAGAACAGGATCGATAAATGGGAGGGCACACGCACTGTTACTGTCAATCCCTTAGTTATTTACATTTAGTCATTTAGTCATTGAGCTGACGCTTTTATCCAAAGAGACTTTCAGACAAGATGCGATGGCTGCAGTGGAAGTTTGACTGGTGGTGGGACATGGTTGGAGCGGTGTACTGGGCATACTAGCAGCACAGAAATTTGATATTAATGGCTGCTCTCCCATCAAGCTGTCAGTCAACTGAACACTGTAGATCCATCTACATCAGAGGTGTCCAAACTTTTTTTTAAAGACGGACAGATTTGACAATGTGAAGATGTCCGGGGGCCAAACTAACATTTTAAAAATGAAAAAATGACCAATAAAAGTTACATACAAACGTTCTGTAACTATTTTATTTCAATTGCCACAATTATCGTTTCTTTTAAATGACAATGTAATGTCAGTAGACAACAAATCTTACATACAAATCTGAACCTCACGTTCATTCTGAACATGACTGAACATGAGTAATGCAAAGTCTGTGAACATTTAAGTTTAACACGTGTCACTCTGTCTCTTCTCTTTAACAAAATCATTCATAAAGTCATATTTAGTGTCACATCTACAGATATATAACAGCAGCAGTTATGTCCTGGTGAAGAGTAGAGGTCAGTTTTAAAACCTCAAATTTCGAGTTTCAACAGTTTCCAACACTTTCGGATCAGTTAGAGAAAAACAAAATGAAGGAAGAAGGTAGGAAATAAAAAAATTCACTGTTGGAATGAGAAACAAGGAAAGATGAAAAAAGAAAGTGTACAGGTTGAGTTTCTTTAAGTCTGGAGTGTGTGTTTGTGTGTGTGTCTCTGTGTGTACCTGAGCCAGTCCCACCAAAGAAGCGACTCCGACGGACAGAACCAGCAAAGAGTTCTCAGAGAACCTCGCCGTCAGCGGGCCCATCACTCCTCCCTGAATGAACTGAACAACAAGCATCCAGGTTTTACCGACCTCGTCTTGCAGTCTGATACCATCGTGATCCGCACGTTCATCAGCTCGTCTCGTATTTCAGTCTGCGTAACACTCACCATGTTGACTATGCCAAAATACGCCATCAGATAGCCGTTCTGCTCGGGTTGCAGCTTAAAGAAGTCCAACGCGATGATGGAGAACATCACTTGGAAAACACCTTCAGAAAGAACGAGAGCTTAAACAAAATGTGGAATATTTGTGTGATTTTTGATTCCATCCTGTATCTTTGTGAGACGCAGAGAAGGTGATCAGATGGAGTCTGCATGTGTGGTTCCCACCCTGAACCATGGAGGAACAGGTCTGATGGTGTGGGGGTGCTGAATTAAAAATTCAAGGCCTGCATGGCTACCACAGCATTCTTCAGCGACATGCCATCATATCTAGTTTGAGCTTAGTGGGACCATCGTTTGGTTTCCAACAGGACTATGACCCCAAACACACCACCAGGCTCTGTAAGGGCTGTTTGACCAAGAAGGAGGGTGACGGAGTGCTGCATCACATGACCTGGCCTCTACAATCACCAGAGCTGAAACTAACTGAGATGGTTTGGGATGAGCTGGACTGCAGACTGAAGGAAAAACAGCCGACGAGTGCTCAGCATGTACGGGAACTCCTTCAAGAAAAGCATTTCAGGTCACACATCAGGCCTTTATAAACAACTCTGAGGGAAGAATTTAAAAATTATATATATCGACACACGTTAACTCACCTGACGGCAAACCTGCAATTATTTTTACGGCAAAGGTCCGCACCACACCTGGAAACTTCATCAGTCTAGTGATCTCTCCCACATTGAATACAGACTTCTTTGTGTTCTTGCCTGCAGCAGATTCAAAGAGAGAGAATCAAACTGATGATGAGCGAACAAACTAAATACTGTCAGACATCTCGAACACGAACAACACACAGAAAAACATGTTTTTCACATAAAATAAGGATTTTAAACAATGCGCCTGTTTCTGAATGTTCTTCAGTGGGACACAGAACATTATACAGCTGTAAACACTGTACTGTACTGATGTTTTAATTGGTTTAATTGTTTTTTTTTGCACTTGCTCTATCTGATTTTTAGTAGTCGTAGCTTCAAGTGGTAGCTGCAGCATTCGCTGTAGATGTTTTTTGAGAGACAGCAAGCTCAAACTTTGATTTAAATGACTGTGGGGACGTCTTCAGCAGCAACAAACTGCCAAAGCTATCGTGTAATGAGTATAGTTTTGTTATTAAGTTTGCATTTGTTGGTACTGCAATGATGCAGACCAACATTTCTCTGGAGCCATCATGTTCCCACATGCACGTATACCAGCTCTGCTCGACGTCACACTTTGGTGTTAGTTTTATTTACATACTTTGTCACATATCAAATGTCTGTCTGGGACTGTAGGAAAAGTCATTATATGAACATCTCAGCATTCGATACAGATCCCCAAACAGCCGAGAACATCAGAATTTTACAAGACGGCGGTGTGTCTTACTGTGTGCGTCGGCTGCTGCAGCTTGAGTTTTGGTAGTTTTTGGGATAAACTTTAAAACCAACAGTAAACTGAAGGCGCTCCCCGCAGCACCAAAACATGCAGTAAATGTCTCCCTGGGAAATACAAAAGTGAAGTGTTAGGTGGGTTAGGTGGTGCCACTTGGGGGCAGCAGAAGAAGCTGTGAACTAAATACTGACATATTATCACTTTATGAAGAGTTTGTACACCCAGCAGGCAAGGAGCAACTTAAACATTCATTTTTGAGCTCACCAAACAAAATCAACTTAAATATTTACTCTCCTTTAGGCTCTGGTTTAAAATATCTTGTTCTTCAGCTTCTAAATGTTTCGTTTGGTTTACCAGCTGTCTGTCAGCTGTTCGGTAGTGTGCAGAGGTGCAGAAAGTTTTCAGTTGATGGAAGTGGTTAAAAAACATGAAGTTTTGTGTCGTAAAAAACCAAAACAATAAGCTAAAGGATGCTAAAAACACTATAGAGCAGAGGGGGAATGCAGAGTCTGGTGTAATGCCACTGTTCTGCCTCAACTCTCTGTGATTTACAGAGTTTCCTGATGGACAGTGAAGTAAACTGCTGCCAACTGTAGCTGCTGTTAGCTCATGTTAGCTCAGTTTGTTAGCCGGGCTGCCTGGACTGTGAGCTCAGAGCACCGGAGGAGTGTTAGTGTTTGTACCACAGGTGTTTTGGACCACCGGGAGGAGGAAGAAGAAGAAGAAGAAGAAGAAGAAGAAGAAGAAGAAGAAGAAGAAGAAGAAGAAGAAGAAGAAGAAGTTTACAGGTTTTCAGGTGAATGCTGACAGGAAGCATGGTTGATGTCGTGCCAGAACAGGAGCTAGGCAAGCAGGCAATGTAACCAGGCTCAGCAGCAGCTTAATGAGCAGTGTGAGATATGCTCCATGCATAAAACCAGAGCAGCAGCAGCAGCAGCCGGTCTTCTTGCTTTGTGGCGTTTGTTTGCTTTACTTTGTTTTTACAGCACAACTTCCATACAGTACATATTTACTCATCCACTCCCTACACTAACTACAGTGACTTTACATATCCATCTCATCTGTTTGTTTCAGTTTGTGTCTGATTACTTTGTTGTGAATAAATTACTGTTATTTAGTTTACTGGTTATTTGTTACAGTCTAAGAGAGAGGACTCGTGAAACCCCAAATATAACCCCATCGACCAATCCAGACTCACAAAAAAAGCAAACATACAGTAACACTCACCCGTAGCGTGTGATTAGATGGCCGCCTAACGTGGAGCCAGTTATCATACCGATGCCAAAACACAAACCAAGTTTGGATAAAGCATCCGCATAATTTTCAGGTTCTGACAGGTCGGCGACGACCATCTGACACGCTGCAGACAGGAGAAGGATGAAAAAACAAAGGTGAACCGAAATAAGAAATAAAAATCAATCAGAATAATGGACTTTAATGTCAAAGCCTCTGATGTTTTTGGACCAAATACTCGATCAAATATGTGATAACTGCTGACGGAAGGAATGAAATAACAAATTTATACCAAATAATAATCTAGGTTTGATTCAGCTGCTTACCAGGCAGGACATGCATGAAGATTGTGGGGAGTTTGTGTATGAACAGCATGGCAGGATGATTTGCGATGGCCAGCAGCAGAAAGAAAACGATTGTTGCAGAACAAGACAGAGACAAGGCGAGTTGTGCTCCGAAAAGATCTGCAAACCTTCCAACAACAAAAAAAAACACATGTTCAGTGATGCGTCAAGAAAAATCTGCAACAGACACATCATTAACAGTGATGTTTTGTGTTACCTTCCAAACATCGGACCCCCAATCAGCTGGATTACACCTACCGTGGTCTGCAAATAACCAAACCACAAGGTGTCGAAGCCGAGTTTCTTTGCCAAATACTACAGAGAGACACAATGACAACACATCATATGTTAATATATGTACAAAATAGTTTGGACACTGTGTAAAATGTTTGCCAATCCTGTTGGACTTGGCCTGCAACATGTTCCAAAAAAAACCCTGTTTGCATCATTCCCGAGGTAAACAGGCTCATTGTTATGTAGCAATAGTATCATGATCGGGTATGAAAGAGGCTCAGGTGATGGCATCAAGGCCGGGGCGAGGTTCAGCACTTTGAGCAGCGTTTGTCCGCACACAGTTTGAATGAATTTCTGGATCTCACCGTCCACAATCCAGAAAATTCAAAGATTTCAGACATTCAAAGACTCTGCACGGAATAAATTTACGCTTTGTGACGTGAAAAATGATCCCACATTCATAACAAGAATATATTTTAATTTTAATTAAAACATTGAACTGTAATTCTTTTGCCTTTTCCAGGAGCTGCCACATGACGTAAACATGTCATTGATTAAAGCGTTATCAGTGGATGAATGTGACTTTCAGGCATATTTGAGGAAGGTGGAGGCTGTGGTGATCGGAGCGGTGGAGGCATTTGATGGCAGAAATAGTAAGGAGTGGAGCTAATGTCATGCCAGAACAGGAGCTGGGCAAATAACCGGGCTCAGCAGCCTCTATGGACATAATGGTAGAGGAGAAGAGAGCGAAGAGGACGTTGACGGGAGAGAGTGAGCGAGCAAGAAGCCGCCGGACAAGAGTAAATCTGGGACTGACTTTTAGTGGTTGGTGAGAGCTTGGTGAAATAAAAGGCTGAAAGACAGACGCCGAGCTGGGCTGACTGCTGTTGGACTAGTCAGTAATATTAGCTGGCTGCTATGTCCTTGCTTGATGCAAAGAGTTGTTAGTTTTTGACCATAAGTAATGTAATCAGAGAAAATACTCGAGTACAGCTGTCCATATTTACCACAGTGGGGTTACACTCTGAAACTGGGGGTGCTAAATCGTAAAAATACCCAAAGATTTGAATAATAAATAAAGAATAAGTAATAATGTTGAAGTTTGCACTGTTGGTGGAGGTGTCACTTTGGACTTTTGGGGTAATTTTAACGGCATTTCTCACTAATTTCAGAACTTTCACAAACCAAACAATCAATAAATTCACAGAGAAAATAATCATTAGTTACACGTTTATACTAAATAAACGCCACCTCAGCAACCAAACAGTAAAATCCTGTAATAATAATCTAATTAGATCAGATATAACAGTATTTAACAGTCATTTTACTTTATTTTTAATACTTTATGTGCATATTCCTGATCACACAACATTTTCAATGCAGGTATTGAGTGTTGTATTAGTACTTTTACTTCAGTAGAGGGTCTGTGTACTTCCTCTACCACTTATGTAACATGCACAGAAACGACATAAGCACATTTGGCTGCAGTACTGAGCACTTTGACTGGTAATAAAGTCAATTTAAGTGCAGGTTATTGCACCACAGCTTACAACATGTAGGTGTCATGTAGCACATATGACACACATCATGTATGTTACAGGTCACCTGTCAGCTGTGATAACAACAACAACAACAACATGATGCATTGAACTGCAGTTGGTGTGTTTTTCACATTCACGGCCGGCACGGAAATCTCAGCTTCGTTGCTCTGACGCAACAGAAATACTTACCGGGGTGACAGAAAACTGTAAAAACATCCACGTGATGTCCAAAGCAGCGATTAAATAAACGACGTGAATCACCGTCGCCTTCTTTCGTTGCTCTTCCTCCGGTGAGGGAACCGGAGCTCCGGGCGGTGCTTCTCCTACTGCTCGTCTCATTTTGTTTTCACCTAAAACCGGTAACGTAACGTGCGGAGACGGTGGTAGTCAAACTGTCCGAGGAGAAATCACCTCTAACCCGGTGAACTCTCACACAAACCGGCCAACCTGACGTTATTTGTACCTTGGAACCGGAGAGAGGCGACAAGGAGGCGTTACCGAGGCGGCTATATGTTGTTAGCTAACACACAAAACGGGTGGGGAAACGGAACTGTTTAAGTTTAAGCACCGTTCACCGGAACAGACGTTTAAAGTCACTAATTTAACCGGAATAACGAGCGAACCAACGGTTAGAGTGCAAACGGTTATGAACGTAAACGCACCACCGGGAAGTTCTATATACAGTGATGCGTTCAACAACCTCCTATTAATGTCGTACTTTTAAGACTTTACCGCTCGATTCAATGGTGACACGGTGGTTAAATCAGAATCACTGACGCACACGAGGGATTCGACATACATACAGGTATAGACATAAGAACAGTTTAAAAGACAAGGGACAGGACATAACATAAAACATAAAAATGCATGAAAATATAGTTATGGATATTATATACCATGTCTGCCTTATTCTGAAAATAAAGGCCCCAAATCTTACACACTTCACCTTTAATGTGCAAATTGTGCAGCATGATTAACAACAGAATGCTGTTACAGAAAAGCATCACAGTGTATGTCTGTATCTAAACAGCAGGTCAGATTTCACACAGCAGTCTCTTACCTCCCTCCTGTGGCCGAATCCAAGAGGTAACACATCTTAATATCCTGCTGATACAGAGGTCAGATGACGATTTGTTCCAATATTTATGAATAACATCTGACCCAGAGATTTCTAGGTTTAGGCTCTTTTACAAAGTTTGTGTTTGCATCTTTGACTAAAGTCATTTTATTGTGTATAAACAGAAACAGATCGATGCTATCCTTTACCACTTAAATGTGTGAGGAGATGGGTGGAGGATGAGGTTAACGAAGACACCTGATGTAACCCAAACAATGTAAATACTTTTTTTGCAGTGTTTTCCAAGCTGGGGGCCTTGGA
The DNA here is from genome assembly GCA_036365135.1 of Miichthys miiuy. NCBI lineage: Eukaryota > Metazoa > Chordata > Actinopteri > Sciaenidae > Miichthys > Miichthys miiuy. The sequence continues at coordinate 29,459,676 of CM071603.1, forward strand.
GGACAGTCAGGACTGCAGAGCAAATCACTGGTGCCAACCTGCCCTCCATTCAGGGTCCAGATTCAGGAAGCAGGGAGGAAAAAGCAGATCCATCACATCCTGGACACAACCTGTTCCAACAAGAGCTGCAGACCGCTGCACGCCAAAACAAACAGACACAAGAACAGTTTCTCCCCACAGGCCTGTTTAAGTCTGATTAACAGTCAACAGCCGACACACAGTGTCAGGAACAAACAAACATCTGTTCCACCTGTAAATTATTTATTCTCAGCGTGTTTTTCTAAACACGTAAGTGTCATCACTCATATACAATCTACACATGCTAATAAAGCAACCTGCTACACAAAGCAGACGTATTTTAGCACCCTTTGCTGCACTGTTGCACTATTATGTTATTCTTATTATACCTACAGATGTTAATGTTTATACATACAGTATGTACACCAACATTAGGTAATGCAATATGATCTAATACAACAACTCAGCCGTGAATTTGATTGTTATGAAGCTTATAATGTTTCAGTTTTTGTTGTCCACCCCGTGGACAAGATCTACATATTTATATATATGTATATTTATATCTGTACATGGTGGTTTATTGGTTTTTAGCTGTATTTATGTCCAAATCTGTGTACGTACACTGAGAGCAAAGTGAAGTCTGAAAGTCAAAAAGTGGCCAACACAAACAAATTATTATTACAACTTTATTTAAATATTTTTGAGGGCTTTTATTTTGAAGCGTCCTCTCAGCGCTGCTCTTATTTTGAAGTCCGTGTTACGACCTCCTCCCGGAAGTACGCTCCATCATCCTCCTCCTCCACCTCCTCTCACATCCACTGTGCTGTGTGTGTGTGTGTAGGGGTTGTCAGCTGTGTCAATTCTTGTAGAAATTTCTCTTTCTTCTGACATGTAGATATCAACCACCAGCAACCAGCAACCAGCAGCGTGACAATGCAGATCCTCACCCCGCATGTGTACTGGGCTCAGCGGCACGGAGAGATTTACCTCCGGGTGGAGCTGAGCGATGCCAAGGTAAGGACAGCCAGCAGCATCCATCCACAGTGGCTGCTGTCAGAGCCTTAGCTCACGGACACTTATCGTTTACAGCTCAAATAATGTGTTTAGATAACCTTTTTTAAACTGTATATTAACGTTAGTGTAACGTTTTGACACAGTTAGCCGAGGCTAACGGTCAAAGTTAGCTCGCTAAGTGATGCTACGAGGTGGCTGAATCGACCTCTAACGTCTATTTTTGAATAATAAAAGAAAACAGACGACCAAAACTAGCTCATATATATATATTTTAAATATTTTTAGTTGTTCTTTAGAGTCTAAATGTCGACAAACAGCAACAAAACAGCGAGTAAAGCCCGTTTTAACGGGCTTTACTCGCTGTTTTGTTGCTGTTTTGTCGTCGTCGCTCACGTAAAGCTAACGTTTTTTAAACGTTTTTTAAACGTCGTAAAGAGGTTTTCTGTCTCTAAACGTAATCAGTTAGTCCTAATAACTTTATTTCTATAATTTACTTCCACTTAACATAACAAGTTATTCATTTTCAACTAAACTTTATGAGTTATCAGCTTTATTAATTTATATTAAGTTGGTTTAACGTTTTTAAACGTTTTTTAAACGTTGTAAAGAGGTTTTCTGTCTCTAAACGTAATCAGTTAGTCCTAATAACTTTATTTCTATAATTTACTTCCACTTAACATAACAAGTTATTCATTTTCAACTAAACTTCATGAGTTATCAGCTTTATTATTTATATTAAGTTGGTTTAACGTTTTTTAAACGTTTTTTAAACGTTGTAAAGAGGTTTTCTGTCTCTAAACGTAATCAGTTAGTCCTAATAACTTTATTTCTATAATTTACTTCCACTTAACATAACAAGTTATTCATTTTCAACTAAACTTCATGAGTTATCAGCTTTATTATTTATATTAAGTTGGTTTAACGTTTTTTAAACGTTGTAAAGAGGTTTTTCTGTCTCTAAACGTAATCAGTTAGTCCTAATAACTTTATTTCTATAATTTACTTCCACTTAACATAACAAGTTATTCATTTTCAACTAAACTTCATGAGTTATCAGCTTTATTATTTATATTAAGTTGGTTTAACGTTTTAAAAAAAAGTTTTATTTCAACTCACTAATGATCATTTTAATTAATTCACATTTTCAAGTCAAGATAAGGAGCCATATTCAAATGAATGGAGGAGATAAGTATTCAAATAAATGTTTGAACAGATGTTTGTAAGTGTATCTAACATTCAGATACAGTCAGTTGTTTTAACTCAGAGTATAAAGTTTGATGATAATAATAAATGATAATTAGTTAAACAACTTGTCTCTTTTTGCTTCAGGAGTTGAAATAAAAATAAAAAAACGCCCTGATTATTTTTTTTTTACAGTGACGCCTCGGTGATGTGTGAATTATGATGGTGTGACTTCCTGTTTCTGCACTTAAAATAATATCGCTGTGTGAAGAGAGTGTGCAGCTCAGCAGACCCTGTATGAAGAAATATATATTTATATATGACATTTTCTGGGTTATATCTTCGTCTGACTTCACTGTGCAGGCTGTGTGTTTGCATTAGTAACGTGAAATACAGGTTCTCCTCCTCCTCCTCCTCCTCCTCCTCCTCCTCCTCGTCCTGCATCTGTCAGACAAATGTCTTATAAAAGATGCATGACCTTTAATGGTTGCTCTGGATCTTGTTTAGCCTCTTTGGAGAATGACTTAACGATAACTGAGACGGGCGGACAGAAAACAGCTGTCACACACACACACACACACACACGTAGAGCCAAATGTTGAATCAACACCCTCTGTGAGATAGTTTCAACAAAAACCTGATAAACTGGCTGCTCATATTTTACATTTTTTTGATGAGTTGATCCAGTTATAACAAATATTGTCTGTGTAGCTGTGCCCGGACACACTGTGTCTTATTCATCTGTGACATAGACGTCCACTGTGGTCCAGAAACCCACACACACACACACACACACACACACAGTCCTGCTCTGTCCAAACATACGTCAGATATCACACCAAGTCTCGCCTCCTTTCATTGGTTGCCACTTAAATTCAGGGTTGATTTTTGGGGCTCAACCAAGTGCCTAAAAGCTGCAGTTCCTCTTGTCGTCCACTTGAGGCTGGCTGCAGAAGTGAGTCAGTCTCCATAAGTCCCCATGTTCAAATGTCCAACTTCACAGCAGAAATAAACATGTTTACAGCCTGGTACAAAAAACAGTTTTGGTCTCTGTAGCTAATTTCCCCGTTCATGACAACTGTACTGAGGGTGAATTTATATACAACTCACCTGTTCAGATTATATTAAGGCTTAAAGTTATGCAGGATTAAGAGCGTGGACGCTTTGATTCACTGTTACAGAGAGCTTGTTTGAGCAACCAGGCACCATTTCCTGATGTTTAGAATAGCCGGGAAGCAGAAGAGGGAGGACAGATTTGGGTGTCCATTTTTTACTGACATAAGCTGAAACCTGAGATTCTCAAACTATGGTGCGAGTACCTCCGGTGGTCTGCACACTCCCTCTAAGGGTACGCAGAGGAGTCTCTTCTTGACAGTCTGTTTCTGTAAAATAAAATAAATGAATTCTATAAAAATAAAGTTTCTAATGAAAATAAACTGAGATCTATGGAAAGTCATTTCGTTTTACTTCCTGTAACATTTGTGTTTCAACATCGGCCTGATGCACAGTCACGTTCGTGAACGTAGCACACGCATGCATCATAAAATGTGACGGTTGCAAAGTTAGCAAAGGTGAAATGAATGGTTCAGTTTAGTAGATTGTTGTGGGATTTGTAGACACAAAGGAACTTAAAATATCACCAGGCTTGTCCTTTTTAGTTTCCACCTCATAGTTTTGTCCGATGTGTGCGCTCGTGTCGGGGTTGCTTGTGATGATTTCCTTTTGTGTTTTTCAGAATCTCGACATCAGCCTGCACGAAGACAACACGCTTCAGTTCAGAGGTTGGTTTTCACGTCGAGGCATAAAGATCAGATCGAACGTATCTCAAAGAAACAAAGGAAGGACGGCGCCATGAACTTTGACATGAATTTAAAGGATGTAAAAATGTTGATGAGAACCTTCAAGAAGTTTCTCAGCTGCTGAATAACAATTTAAAAGCGTGAAACACAACATCAAGCTGAATATTGCTGTGATATATCTTCATGTTGTTCCACAGCGCAGGGCCATGGAGCTAAAGGAGATAACGAATACGAGTTCAGCTTGGAGTTCCTGGAAGCCGTAAGACCCGAGGTACTCATCTTTTATTCACAGTGTGGACTTCGTTATTATATTAAAGTTTATTTGTTTTTCTTTCATTGTAATATGCTTAAACTTTTTAAAGAAGTAATGAATTAAATGCCAGAGCGCAGAGGGGAAATGATTTATTCAGTTTATCTCCTGCAGTGTCTCGTGTGAACTGTTTGACACAGTTGTGTCTGTTATCTCTAACTGTGTTACCGTCTACAGACAAAGTTTAGTGTGTCGCCTGGTGCTAATGTCAGCACACACCTGGAAGATAACTGGAAACCAGCAAACACAAACTTTTAACAGCACATTTCATATGATTTTATCTGGCTGACATGAAGGGCTGCAGGCTCATGCGTCATGCTGCTGATTGAGCGAGCGTCCCGCCTACAAATCACTGTTGTCCAAGTCCGAGTGATTGAAAAGCTCCTCTCTGATGAAGTGAGGCTTGATTAGCTGCTACAACACGGCCCGACATATTCAGTCACAGTATTATCAGCGAGTTTGTTTCTGAGTCAAAGAGCTGCAGGTTTTTATTCCACCCCTTAAAATAAGATGAAGTTTGTTATATCGTGGGCCTGGCAGAGAGATGCTGTCCATTCTTTATCATCTTTCAGAAAAGACAGCAAGCAATCACATCAGTGAACCATGGATGGATGGATGGATGGATGGATGGATGGATGGATGGATGGATGGATGGATAGATAGATAGATAGATAGATAGATAGATAGATAGATAGATAGATAGATAGATAGATAGATAGATAGATAGACGTCCATGACACAGGCGGGCTCTTCTAGTGTGTGTGTGTGTGATGATTGAGAGATAATTTTCTTATTATTTCAGTGTGGCATTGAGAGACATTATATCATTTTTCTAATTCCGTGTTTTCAGATCAACCATAAGTCCACCCAGCGTCAGGTGGACATCAAGATCAAGAAGCAGGTGGAGCGCTGGTGGGACCGGCTGACCCTGCAGGAGAAGAAGCCTCTGTTTCTGGCCCCCGACTTCGACCGCTGGCTGGACGAGTCCGACGCCGAGATGGAGCTTCAGGCTAAGGTACAGATTAAAACGTTGTCTGTTGACTTTTGACTCTTAATGCAAACACATAATTAGTTTGTTGTGAAGGCAAATGACTCCAAACTGTAGTCTCTGTGGGTGTAAACAGGTGCGCTGTTATAGTTGGTGCAGATAAGAGGAAAAAAAACAACAGAGGCTTGTGTGAAGCTTTTTTTAGCCTCAGGTTCTTCTCATGCATAGCATCGCAAAGCCAGCCCATAAAACTTTGCATTTTGGACGGGCAAAGCTCGACTTGGGACAGATGTAGTTTTAAATACGCTGCCTGACAGTTCCCTTCTTCACCGGGATGTTAATGTGAACTCTGCTCACTGGGCTGTAACAGTTCAACTGGACAAACAGCCGCTGTTACTGGAATGATCAATATAATCTGTTTTACATGGAAACAGAGGTGTGAGGAGTCCAGGAGTCGTGTCATCGTCTGATCCGCTCCTCAAACGTTTTGTAGCAAGAGCTGAGTCTGCAAAACTTACCAGAGATACTTCTTTCTCCGTGTTTTTGGTTCTTTGTGTTCTAAAAGTCTCTCATCATTCATCGTCATTCATTTTCTTTAACTTCCCGTCATGGGATCAGTGAAGGTTGTGCGGTCAAATGAACAACTGTACTTTATAATGTGTAGTTGTTCACATGCTAATGATAAATTTGAGCGATCATGATTCATATTCAGCAGTAAATATATAATAATATATATGTGAGATGGTGACTGTGTGATTTGTTTCAGGAGGAGGAGAAGATCAACAGGATAAGTGTGGAGTCAAGAGTTCGTAAAGACCGTGAGTCACACCGAGCTCTTCACCTGCAAACATTTAAAACTCTTTTAGACGTTAGCGTCTGTCTTTCGTTGGAGTCATCTTCCTGCTCCTGTCTCCTCAGCTTACCTCGGGCTGAAGAGAGGCTACCTGTTCATGTACAACCTGGTGCAGTTCCTGGGATTCTCCTGGATCTTTGTCAACATGACTGTTCGACTCTTCATACTCGGCCAAGGTTGGTTAAAAAATGCAGGATTACAGTGTAATACAGAGAGTTTTGCTGTTAACAGTGATTTGGTCTTGAACATGGCGACATTTTCAAACCTGTGAGATAAAGTTTGGTTATGTGTAGATTATATATATTATATTATATGTAGATTATATATATTATATTATATGTAGATTATATATATTATATTATATTATATGTAGATTATCAGACTCTGCTCTGACGCTTTGTTGCTGAAGCTGTAAAAAGAAATTTAATTTTATTTTCATAGCTTTGTCCACGGATGCTGGAGGCCGCGGTGCTGAGGCGGCTGTAGCACTCATAAAATCTGACATATCAGTTCATAAGAAAAGTTTAAACCACTTCCTCCTGTTTTACATTACGTGTAGCTCACCAGTATTTGTGGCAGGAAAGAGGCTTTACGAGGCCGTTTTAGGTCAGAGGTTGCTCTGAAAGTGTTAATATATTAATGTTCAGGGAGAGAGCATGCATATAGGCAGAAGTGCAGACTGAACAAAAACGGGTCATTTGATCCTGCTGTATAATCCCACTGAGTGAACCTGCATCAGTAGATCCATCTATACACTGTCTGCTGTATGAAATAACTCCTCACTGTCCTGCATTATTAGAAACTGATGATCTGGTCAACATCTTTATATAGAAGGACCAAAAGGACAGTCGGACAGGCTGTTAACAGTCCAGCAGTAAATAGACCGCTTCATTAGGAGGTAAAGGGCACATACACTACAGGTGCTGTCTGTCTGTCTGTCTGTCTGGGTAATAATTTGACTGATCACTTGTTTGCTCTTCCAAACAGATTTGGCTAACCTCCAGGTGTATTTACAGCCTGTCTGTCTGACCTGTCGACCGTACTGTCTGTCTTTCTGTTACTGGACAATGAGCATTGTTGCCATTGACTGCAGTAAAATGTATCATGAAAGTCTGAAGGTGAAGCCTCCAGCGGGTAGAAGTCTGTTTTTCAAAACGCAGCCCAAACTTAATAAACCTGCCAAGTTTCTATCATTTATTTTACAAACCTAACAAAAAAGAGACAAGCCACAGCCTCCACCCCTCCCACCACCCGACTTTGCTGGACAGACAGTCGTCGGTCGGTCGGTCGGTCGTCAGTCCCCTTCACCATCCAGTTAGCTGCTATCTTCTGTTCATTGTGTCAGTGTGCTCACAGAGACATGAAACATTTCATATTTCCACATTAGTCCTGTGCTTTGTTCAGCACATCACACACACGGAGGTAAGAGTAGAGACAAACACACTCGATGTGAAAGCAGAGTTGGCGAGTGCAGATGGATAAAAAATAAAGATAATCTCTGTAATAGCTTTTGAATTTTATGGACTAATTAATCCATTTTTGGGTGAATGTTTATGCAGAGCAGAGACACAATATGCAGCCGGCAGCAGAGACATAAAGAGAACACAGAGAGGAGTGTGTTTTTGTTTGTGAGGAGCTCATTTGAATAGAAACAGGAACACGACGACACAGCGGGGATTTGTTTTGCAAATGATGAGGATTATTATTATGGACAGCGGCTCATGCAGTGTGCTGTTTAATTCTGTCTGTCCGTTTCTCTCTCGCCTCCACAGACTCGTTCTACGATACCTTCCACACCACGGCCGATATGATGTACTTCTGTCAGATGATGGCCGTGCTGGAGGTCATCAACCCGTTGTTGGGTCTGGTTAAGACTGGATTTTTTCCTGCTATGATACAGGTAAGACCCCGAAGATGAAACACTGTCAGCGAGTACATTTATTTACCATAACCGCTCATCCTGACCACGGTCGCGGGGGGCTGGAGACGATCCCAGCTGAGCGACAAGTCAGCAGGTCAGCACAGAGCTCAGACATGGAGATAAACAACCATTCACACCTGTGGGCCGGTTAGAGTCACCAGTTAACTCGCAGACACGAGGAGAACATGCACACAGAAGAGTTCTAGTCCCAGCTGGCCGGTGGTTCAAACCCAGAAGCTTCTTGCCGTGGCCACATTCATGACGTTTGTGGTGGAGAGACGATCGCTGCTCTGCTGTGTCACATAATATGTGCAGCCTTAGCTGGCCTAATGTCGTCTTCACCATCCGAGAGTCCACGCTGACCAAGCTCAGCTCTTGTAGGGGAACATGGAGTACTGCTGCATACGTGTCGAATCACACATGTTGCTGATCCGTTTAGACAAAGAAGAATAAAAAAGACAGTGTCTGGTATCTCCTGCTGCACGAGCTTATCGGTGCTGAGTATTCTCTGATCTGTACAATCAGACACTTCCTCCTGCTGCTCTGTAAAGAGTCGTCTCCCAGGCAACCATTTCCTGTTTACAGCTAATTAAAAAACACTGTAGCTTGGTGGCTAACAAATGAGACCACATCACCGCTTCTAATTGTCTATAAATCTCTCCGTGGTCTCGTCCCTGCGTGTTCGGGACAGATCTGTGTCTTCAGTAGTGTCCGTGTGCTCTGAAGTGTGTGTGCTGTGTGCATGTGAGAGCAGATGTTCAAGTGTACCTGCATGAAATCTGGTTGTTTCAGTCGAGATTATGCTAAAATACATTTTCCCACAACTATATTTAAATTCCCTGTTAAAGGGCCAACCTGCAATTTAGTAAATTCCTGGTTTATTCCCGTTAATTCCCATGGAAAGTTTCCAGCTCTGGAAAAAAAACAAACCCTGTACCCCTTTTTTCCAAATGTTGGCGCTCAGGTGTGATACGGTGTGAAACGTGCTGTAATCTGTGTTTGATCTGTATTCTGCTGTGCCGTGCTGCAGGTGGCCGGCAGGAACGTCATTCTGTTCGTCATCTTCGGCAGTCTGGAGGAGATGCAGAACCAATCTGTCGTCTTCTTCGTCTTCTACCTGTGGAGCACCATCGAGATCTTCAGGTGAGCTCGGATCTCCTTCCTCCTCTCTCCGATGAACGCGTGTTTTTCTACCTGCTGTGACTCCTCCTCCTCCTCCTCCTCAGGTATCCGTTCTACATGCTGGCCTGCATCGGCACCGAGTGGAAGCTGTTAACGTGGCTGAGGTACAGCCTCTGGATCCCTCTGTACCCGCTGGGAGTCGTGGCTGAAGGTTAGCGAGTTGGTGCTAATCAAAGTTGGCGGCGGTTGCTGCGAGTCGCCGCTGACGGTGTGTGTCGTTCTGTGCTTGTTTCCAGCCGTGGCTGTGATCCAGTCCCTGCCCATCTTTGATGAGACTCGCCTGTTCAGCTTCCCCCTCCCCGCAGTGCTCGGACACTCTTTAAGCTTCTCCTACACGCTGCAGCTCTACCTGGTCCTCATGTTCCTGGGTGAGACATCCACTGACACACAGAATGAAGCATCACACCCACAGGCCATCAGCTGATGTTTTCATTACTGTTTCTATGTTTGTTTTTCTGTGAGACTGAGGATGAATTTATTTCTAATAATTACTGGCAGAGCCACGTTACTGAACAACACTAATGAAAGATGCTGCAGGTAAAGCTTTATATTAAGAACACAATCTGTTCATTTGTTCATATAAACGTCTGCTGGGACTTTATTTGTGTGTGTGGAGGTCGTTTATGATGTTTTTTTTTCTCGTTGTTTTCATGAACTTTATTACCAAAGGACGTCTGATGACCTGAAAGTGAAATCTGTGTGAATCGACCGTGTTTGCTGCAGTTTTTGGTCACATATCTGTGACGACGTGGATTTTCTCTTACCGTGATGACACAGCGTTGAATCTCTTTGGTTTACAGCAGCGTAATGTGTCGGTCAGTAAAACAGTTTAGTCTGTCGGTTCAGAAACGCTGCAGCTTGAAAGGATTTGTATCCTGCAGCGTCTTTTTGGAGACTTTGTAAAATAAATTTAACACTTATCAACGTTATATCAATTATTTATCAACGTGTACGCGTTGAAAACAGTTATTGTTGCTGTTGCTGTCAATCCCATGATGCCTTGGTTTGAGTCTGTTTCTTACTCACACAGACTTTTTCTACACAATGAAAAGTAATCGTGGAGCCTCGTCCTGACAGATGTTCTCTCTCCTCTGCAGGACTCTTCATTAATTTCCGACACCTGTACAAGCAGAGGAGGAGACGATACCGCTCGAAGAAGAGGAAAGTCCACTGAGTGATCACCACCTTTTTTATTTTGCACCCTCTGAACTGCAGTCCACTCAAAGATAAAGCAGCTCACTTCTTTTCCTCTGATTGCCTTCCTACACACACACACACACACACACACACACACACTGGCCTGATGTTGGGAGTACTGGTCACTTTATTCCTCCACTGGGTGAACTCTTAACCTTCTCCAGACCAAATCCTGTAAATCCTGCTGAAGCAGCTCGACGACTCACTGTGGATGGACGTCGCCTGAGGACGCTGTACAGCAGAGGTCTGCGGCTGCATCTGTCCCGTGACAAACACGTGTCATAATAACATTTATTTGGGCCTGATTAGTTAAAATGTATTAGTCTATATCAGTGTGATCATCTCAGACCTCCACCAAAGAGCCAAGGGAGCTCACTGAGGAGTTAATTAAACTCATTTACAGATAGTTAATCGAGTATTTGTAATTTCTCTGGGTCCTTTAATATTCTGCGGCCCGGATGCGAAGCTTTGACGGGCCTGATGTGGCCCTCGGGCCTCCAGTTGATGACCCCTGCTGTACGGGTCGATCCAGTGCTTTACTACTGTGAGTCTGAGTTGTTTGTGTGTCTGCAGTCGCTGTTTAAAGCTGACTTCTTTCACTTCAGTTTGTTTATATTCTTCTGCTGGTTTCCATGTTGGGGACACGAGCAGTGCTGACGAACATGAGTCACGTGTCCGTTAGGAAAACCAACTTTCACTACTTCTATATGTTTACATTCTTTATAAAATGAATTATTGTTTCCCTCAGAATGACATTTTAACATTAACTTCACAGTGAGCATTTATTAACCTTTATGTCCGTTATATTGTTTTATTCTCTCATTTGTTTTCATGTTGACATGTCCCAACATTTATCGACAGTCTCAGTAAGTCTCGGGTCCCTGCACGTTGATCTTGATGTAAAGTTCACACGAGTTGACTTCGATCGTTGATGCGTCACTTTTCTGAATGAAGAGAGAGAAACGGTCTCAGAGGCCTTCGCCTGGAAACACTGTGGCTCCGTTTGAAATCTTTGTTCTTCTCAGACCGCTTTGGATATCAGCAAACTCATGCAAATTAGTGTAAACACACACACACACACACACACAGACCTGTGCTCATACCTCATGCCCTGAAAATGTTTTTTTTTTCTTTCCGTCCTGCGAGGTTGTAAAACATGAAATGAGTCTTCACACGTCGATCTGTAGCAAACGGACTTCTTTCACTTCCTGTGAAGTTTGACCTGTGACAGCGTGGGTGCGTACGTGTGCAGAACAGGAGCAAGCGTAAAGACAGGAACGGAGAAGTTTCATGAAAACTTATGAGATGGTTTTAATACAGCATCACGGTGAAACGAAGGAAGCCGTTAGTGTAAACTGAGCCATCCTCCTCGTGTCCTCCTCGCCCTCGCGCCCTCCTCGTGTCCTCATCATCTTTGACTGTTCACCTTCGAGCCTTCTCTTCGTTTGTTTCTGTATTTATTTGTTTTTTTTATTTGTTTGTTTGATTGATTTTTTTTAAAGTGTCTTTTTGTGCAGCTTGATTCAGACATTTCAAACGTCCTTAAGAAAATTCAGACTCATGCTTCGTTTGTGAATCACAATCATGATTTCCTGATAAAAATAAAAACCATCAGAGTTCCTGTTTGGGACGTGAGCCGTCTTCTCTCCTGATCCTGTTGTGACGTCAAATGTTTCTGTGTTCATTAGATAGTTTACAGCAGAGATGCTTCAAACGCGGCGGTAAGAGAGGGAGCTTTGACTGTTGGCATCGAACACGTGTATCTGTGTCTGTATTTGAAGGAGTGAGCAGCAGGAACATGCTCACACTTTTGTGCAGACACTCATCCGAAGCTTGAATTTCTCAGCCTGAGATTGTTTTAAAGGGGCAGCTTCACAGTTTTTAAATGACCAGTAAGATCCTCTGATGTGTCCAAAAGTTCAGTTCAGAGAAATGTTTCAACATCCAGCTTAATGAAAATAAAAAAAACACATTTCCAAACTGGAGTTTGAGGCAGTGTGTCCAAGTCCACCTGAACTGAGACCAGACCTTAGACCTCCTGCTTATGTTGCTAATATTATGTAGTCTGAGTCGCCTCCTCACAGTCTGCTGAGTTTTGCTGTTTTAGGAGGCTTCTCTCGCTGACAGTCACAGCTTCTCTCCTGTTTCCTACACGCACATGTAATGAGGCACATCCCAGCAGTTGTGGTCTTGAACTAAAATCTTGAGTCCTGTTTGTCTGAGACTGAGACAAGACTGAGTAAAAAAATGATTCCAAGACTACAACACGGGTCTTTCCAGGATTATTCTCAGTTTAATTTGAGTTAATATGTCATCAGATGATCATCATGTGGTAGACTCTGTCTAAGACTGTCACACACACAGGTGGACACAGTGAACACACCTGTGTGAGTGAGCAGCCTGCAGGTAAAAAGCTTTTTTAGATCTTTATAAATTTGATCATTTAACTTGATTTATTCATTCTCTATATTTATTAATTAATCCAAAGACTAAATATGATAATGCAGATTATGATAAACACATTTTGTTTCCACGTGTGAACGTGAAATTTTCCATTTTCCTGAATATTTCCCAGCTGATCCAAACAGCTGAAATCAAGTCTCCACCTGACCACACCCAAAAAAAAAAAAAAAAACACCACCAAACTCCTGTCAGCCTCCGAACATTGATTATTCTCGCGCTCACCTCCGAACCGGGCCGGCAGCGACCAGCACAGCATGATACAGCGTTGTGTGTGTGTGTGTGTGTGTGTGTGAAAGGGAAGGTGAGAGGTGTAATCCTCTTAACAGCATTATGCTGAGCCTCGTTCAAGCCCTGCCATGCGGTGCGCCCTTGTAGCTCCCCAAAACCCGGAGTCAGCATCTCTGCGTCCGTTTACGCACAGCTGGACGGGGACGGTCCGCGGCGGCGAGGGGCTCGAGCAGCCGGCGGTACAGGTAAGAACCGCACCGCACCGCACCGCACACCTCTCCTTTAATGGATTTTAACGCCTCTGCGTGGATTTATCACCGGATGCTGAAGGAATATAGATTAATTTGCGTCGACCTTGCGTGATATAATCCGCGCTCAGTCTCGGTTACTCCACAATTAAACCTCCACACGCGCCCTGTTTGCTCACACATCTGATGCTTTTAGCATCTTGAAGCACTGTTGGAAGGGTTAATTAACGTTTAATTAGCGACTGTGTAGTGCACGTGTGCATTTCATCACGTTCTTTCCGTGCGCGCGCTCGCTCACGCCGAGGCGCCACTGTGGATTGTGAAAAATTTGATTTAATCTGATCAATTTTGACGTTTTTCTTCTCGATTCATCACGTTGTCTTCATTGGACTCCTCTTCTGTGAGAAGCCAAAGCCTCTGTGATTATGTAGCCATAGTAACAGGTGGCTGTCTGCATCCCCATCACACACACACACACACACACACACTTCTCCTCAGTTGGTCTGTAACTATGCGAGCAGAGAGGACGCGTTCATGCTCATGATGATGTTTTCTGCTCTCAGTCCTTCAACAGGTCGAAGCTGCCCGGCTGTAAGAAGATGAAACACACTGCCTGTCCGTGTGTGTGTCTCTTCTCCGTCAGCGGCGTCTTCACGCCACACAACGCTGCAGGAACTATCAAGGAATATCAACAATGCATCTGACATAACTTCCTGTTCTGTTTTGTTGTTGTTGTTGTTGTTGTTGGGAGTTCGAGGTCACGATGAACGTGCACTCGCCTCCGAGGAGGAGACTCAGGCGCGCACGCGTCCTCTTCTTCATCTCAGGTGTGCTGCTGTGCTTCGTCTACACGCTGACTCTGAAGGCCAGGCTGTCAGAGCCGAGAGCCTCCGCCCAGACGGATGACGCTCTCGGAGCTGAGGGGGGTCGTGATGGTGGTGGTGATGTTGTGGAGGTCAACATTCGGGAGGTGATGGCGTCCAATCAGACAGAGAAGGAGGAGGAGGTTGTGGAGGAGGAGGTTGTGTCACCTGAGAGCACCAAACCTCCTCTGGTGGTGATCGTCAACAGGACGGATATCGAACAGTGTATCTACGTAGATCCTAAACCTCCTCCAACGCCACCACCAACTCCACCACCAACCACCACGGCTACCCCTCGCCGCCCGCTTCAGCCCCCTCACAGGAATGGTGACTACCCAGAGGACCTCTTCTCGGTGGAGCAGCGGCGTGAAGGCTGGGTGGCCCTGCACGTCATAGGCATGGTCTACATGTTTGTCGCCTTGGCCATCGTCTGCGATGAGTTCTTTGTTCCTGGACTGGAGGTCATCGCCAGCACGCTGCAGATCTCCGACGACGTGGCCGGGGCCACCTTCATGGCGGCCGGAGGCTCTGCCCCGGAGCTCTTCACCTCCCTCATCGGCGTCTTCATCTCCCACAGCAACGTGGGCATCGGCACCATCGTGGGCTCGGCCGTCTTCAACATCCTGTTCGTGATCGGCATGTGCGCCATCTTCTCCCGGGAGATGCTGCACCTGACCTGGTGGCCGCTCTTCAGAGACGTGACCTTCTACATCCTGGACCTCATCATGCTCATCGTCTTCTTCCTGGACAACACCATCCTGTGGTGGGAGAGCATCATGCTGGTGATGGGATACATCAGCTACGTGAGCTTCATGAAGTTCAACAGTCAGATCGAGCAGGCGGTCAAGACCCAGCTCAACAAGCACATGAGCATCGTCAAGGTGTGGACCGGAGAGGAGCCGGAGAAGGTCAGTCCGCGTGACACACAGTAGCTTAAAGGTTGTTGGTGTGCTTGAATGTATCTCAGGAAAGTTTGATGATGATGATTTAATAGTCACACACATGTAAACTGCTGGAAATTCAGCCCATTCACAGATTGGAAACATCAAATCAAATTTATGTGACTGGATTTCAGTTTGAATTAAGAGTTTTGTGTCCGTCTCAGCATGTCATGAGGCTGATTGGACGAAACGATTTGTCAATTAAATGACGGGTCAATCGACAGGATTGTCAGCAACAAGCAGAAGTCATTTTAAAAACAATCTGCTGGTTGCAGGTTTTTGAATCTTTTTTTGGGGTTTTGGATTGTTGGTTGGACAAAGCGAGACGTCTGAACGTGTAGAGCTGTGCTTGGGGATGTTGTTGCTGACCTACTCGAGTATTCTTTCTAATATATCATTATATACCACAATATAACACATTATTTAAACAAAAGTTAAATAACTCATCTTTATAACAACAGTTTTGTTTAATCATATTTTTACATCTATAGAAAATCTGAAAAAAAAAGATGCTGTGAGTCGAATTCATCTTAATTTTTCACACTCGGTGAAAACAGGTGGAGAAAGTCTAAATTACAGTGTGAAGCACAGAACATTATCACATGTGCATTATTAACGTAATATTACAGTATTTTATTTTGTAAACAGCAACACCGGTATATGGTGGCACCTCTAATAAGATTAAATAATAATGATAAAATCACAGCAGCTGGTGATCTGCAGACTTGAATTTTAATTATGTGCAGCGACTTTTCAAAGTTTCCTTTGTTAGATCAAGAAGTCTGTTTTTTGTACCAGGCTGTAAACATGTTTATTTCTGCTGAACATGGGGACTTATGGAGACTGACTCACTTCTGGAGCCAGCCTCAAGTGGACGTTTGAGGAACTGCAGTTTTTTGACACTTCAGCATGTTAGTTTCACTTCACGGCTGCATTACTGAACACATCAGTGAGCCACGCTGTAGTTTATTTTGACACTGCTGCCAAACGTGAAATAATCCGCTGCTGAAAATAGTCCCCAACAAATGCAAAACCATTTCCTGTTTGAGTAACGTTTTCTAAAACTGCCAGCTGTTTCAGGAAATCACGGAGGAGTTAATAAATTAAACTCGCACAGATGTTGATCCGGTAAAATTCAGTATTGAGACAGACAAAAGATGGACACAGACAGAGCACACCGTTGTTCTCAGACCTTCGTCCATCTGTACACAGTTTATTCTCCGTCCTTTCATCTCCTCACCGTTGAGACTGCTGCCTGCTCGCATACAGTGAAAGAGGGACAGTGATTTGTGGGTCTGAGCAGGTGACAGCCTGTATTTGTGTAAAATCCTTTGATGATGCTGAACAGAAAGGACTCCAGGTGTCACAGACGGCGCGTCACAGCCGTGAAGTGATTGAAATGTCACTCTGTTTCTCTGCCACGGCCTTGAAACGCGGACACAACGCGGAGAAACAAAAAGGAATCATGTATTTTTAAACCGCTTATTAACGGCCCTTCTGCAGCTGACGGGGAGCAGCGAGCGTCCGAGCCTGTAATTAACATGCAGAGCCGTGTTTCACTATTTCAAGTGTCTCGAATTAGCCCCGAGGCACGTCACTGACGCAGACGACATTGGTCGACGGCCTCTGCTGCCCCACGGGAGCAAAAAGGGCTTAAAGTCACATCTGCAGTCAGTGTGAGCTCCTTCAGCCACAACACTCAGCGTGATGGCACATTTATGAGGCCAGAATAGCTGCAAGATATCAGAGGTTTCATCTATTTCTATCCACAATACAGCCCGCAGCGTTGCCAACTTAGCGACTTTTTCAATAGCTACTTTCTTCTTAGCGTTTAGGTGTTGTCGTGTTTTCCCGCTTTATTTGAGGTCCACGTGACTCGAGTCGTCGAAAGAGAGAGCAGGCCAGGCCGCCTTATGTAGCAAACTGTGTGTGAATTATTCTCACCATCAAATCAGTCACCTCCACGTGAAGAGGCGATGATGAAATCCAACTTTTGTGGCGGTGTGAAACATTTTGAGCGGCAGCAGACTGAGTGTAAAGACGAGTGAGCGAGGGAGACTCAGATCTTCTTACAGCCACGGCCGGATTAACCAGCCAGGGGGGCAAAGTTGAGCTGCTGGGCCCGATTAACCCCCCCTCACCTCACCTCTCTTTGTGATCAAACACAACTTAAATTAGTGATGTGCACCATGTTAGCAGAGTGTTAGCGGAAAGAACGAAGGTGTCAGGATGTGCTTTACTTCGTTAATGATATGTTCTGTTGCTGATGGTGAGAAACTGGATTGGATTACTACACGGGAACACTGTTGCATAAAACTCCTGACATGCAGGAAAACTCGCAAGCTTGCGTGCAAACTGAATTATCGAGCTGCTGCTGATTAAATTGTGACCGACTTTGCAGGACAGCGAAGCTCCAGCTGCACCTCCTCCTCCTCCTCCTCCATCTGCTGCTCCACCAAAAGCTGGAGATAAATCCAAACAAGAAGCTGAAGCCCCTCCCAGCAGCTCTCAATGCAACAAGCCTCCATCAGATCAACCGGAGGACAGAGCGAAACTCCGGGTATGGCCGGTAAATTTCTACCTCAAGACAGAATCCCAGAGACCTTCACACCTTTGTGCCTCTGTTAGTTAGAGCTAGGGTGGGGTTAGGTTTGACCAATCAGAGGCAGAGTAGAGGTGGGTCTTTGTGGAAGAGTCTCCTCCACCTTCAATACGTTGACTCCAGATTGTTTAGTCAGATGAGTGATAAAAATTGAATTTGGTTTTGCGCTTACGTTGCCTGACAGTTGTCGCTGCAGTATGATTTGTGTCCACATGTCTGACGGCCTGTAGGTGCGCCCCGTCCTGCAGAGAGGCGGCAGCTCGGCCTCCCTCCACAACACCTCGCTGAGGAGCACCATCTTCCAGCTGATGATCCACACGCTGGACCCTCTGGGAGAAGGTAAGAACCAGAACCAACAGTGGTGCAGATGTGGTGCAAAATTATGTCAGAGCTCATAAAATCTGCGTGAAATTTAAAGTGTAACTAAACCTCAAAACAAAGGCAGCAGAGGACGGTCACTACCTCTGCTCAGCGTAGCAGGCTGCGACGCGTTTCAGGTCACGGCAGTTCTAGACAACGTTTGTAACCCCGACATAAGCGCCGAGTTTCAGAAGCATCCCGGGAAACGGCTGAGAATGGTCTGCACAGAGCAGCTCGAGCTGGCTGGAAGCCGGAAACAGAAAGTATTTGTGCAAAACCTCGTGCAAACTTCAAGTTGTAAAAACCACGTAACATATTTACAAGCACGTAAATCAAGAAAATCTGACCAAATCTGAGCAAGTTCACAAAGTCTGGTGGGCAAAACTCTTCTGAAACTCTCTACGTCTCAGCAACTCGAGTAAATATCTAAGAATATTCTGTCTCTCTAAGTACCGTCAGAAAATGTGAGTCTGTCAATCGACTAATCAGTGAGATGTACCGATGACTCAGCTCTGTCTCTCCTGAACCTTCCCATAAGTCACGATAGCGTGATGAAGCACAGCCTTCAGGCTTCACCTTCAGCCCGTCCTCGAGCTCACCGGGGCTGCTGTTCCTCGCTCACTCTCGCAGCACTCGGCCCACCGCTGATCCTTAATCAGCTTTTCAATACAGGCTAATAAAAGCTGGATAAGAGCCAGCATGCTGGAGGACCAAGCTCTTTATCTCTATGGAACGACGAGTGCAGAGCAGAGGGACCGGAGCTGAGACCGGCTCTGTGCGGCTGGATTGTATCTCATTACTGTGGTAAACTGTCAGCATATTAACCGTGAACCTGAGGAGATTTAACCTCCTGATAACTAAATCAGTTTTCGGAGAAAGTATTCCGATCATTTACTCGAGTAAAAGTATGCACCTCTATGAGCTAGTGTCAGCGTCTGTCTCACAAGAACAAGTGATGCAGTGTGCAAAACTGTCCACGAAAGCAGTGGAGGCGAGCTGTGATGCTGGATTTTACGTATTTTGATGTGATCGGCAGCTCGAAACGTGCCTGACAGCAGTAAAATGTTCAATGTCTTAAAGTAACGGAGGATGAATTGTTTGTGGATCTGTAGTCCAGAAAAACTCTGTCGAGATGCAGAAAACCTGTGAGGTTGAAAGAAACTACAGTAATTTATGAAATAAATAAATCTCTGCTGGCTCAGAAGTTGAAGTCGTTGCTGTGGGTTTCCATCCTAGAGGCGGCCCTCAGAGGGGGCGTTAAAACTCCCGGCCTGAGGAAGACCAGACGAGGTAAGAGGCCAACAACACGTCGCCTCGCTGTCGTTTCCTGTGGTGGAGTCTTGTTGTGGTTGTAATTCATGTTTACATGTTTGTATTAAAAATAGTTGATTTATAATTTATAATCTTCGACTTTCCAGCTTCATCATCTGGCCTTGAATGGTGTTAAAGTTCTATGAGTCGGTAGACACGTCTCACTTCACGCTCAGACTAAGTTAAATTTCTCCTGACTTGTCTGAAAAACATTTCTGACACGTGGCTCGTGAAAAATGAGTCCCATGTGGAGAAAGAATCGTAATCTGAGCTCACGTTCGCTTCTCCTGCTCGAGAAGTGAACGTGCTGCTGCAGCAGCGGTTAACCTCTGGAGGAGGTCGATGATGTTCGGTGTTTTTAGTCTGATTTTTGTATCTCTGCCAATCAGAGACGTCCTTTAATGGTGATGTCAGAGGGGAGGGGTCAGTCCAGAGGAAAGGTAAGGCGTGAGACAGTCTGTTGTTTGTTGCGCTCGGTCTGCTCGGCGTCTGTCCAGGAAATGTTTCTGTTCGTCTGTGTTGCATGTTTGCATGCGGTTGTTTCTGTGTTGTTGTCTTTGTCCAGTTATTCTATGTCAGTGTGTTACATAACGGTCAGTGTGTGACTGAGGTCAGCTGCATGTTCAGCGCTGCTTGTGGACAAAGTTTGTCTGACTGATGTTGGAAGGACTCGCCTTGTTTGAGCGATGATTCTCTGAATTCTCAGCAAAGAACCAAGTTAAACCTCTGAACGCCTCCGACACGGGAAAGTCACACGGCAAGTCACGTCAGCGCCGCTCTGAAGGTGAGTTTAACGTCAAAGCTGCAGTCTGACATTTTGATTTCATGAGATATGTTCGGGAAGTTTATTAGCCTAGCTTAGCACAAAGACTGGAAGCGGGTGGAAACTGCTAGCACAGCTCTGTCAAAATTGAAGATATCAGAAGAGAAAAAGCTAATTTTGTTATAAATGGCTATATCAGCTATAAATCTACAATGTCTACTTCAAATTCAAGCCTTAGCTAAGCTAAACATGTCTGTGTACTGATGACAGGAATTAAAAAGGCATGTTTGAAGTGCTCGCCGTTTCAAGAATATTCAGATGAAGCGTTTTCGTTGATGTCGTAAGAGGTTTGTGCGCCCGAGACGCAGCACCCATGAAAGGTTGATTGTGTATGGATCATCAGAAATGTTTTGCCGGGCTGAAGGAGGTTGTTCTCCACAATCAGCGGAGCCTCTCAGTGAGTGTTTGTGCGTCACAGTGTGGACTGAGGAGGTGCTTCAGAGTCTGAGGTGCAGAGCAAAGAGGGGCTGCAGGGAGCATGGAGAGGCCTCGACGAGCCCGAATCAATCAGCCCGAGGATTAACATGCAGATGGGGCTTTGTGTGTGTGTGTGTGTGTGTGTGTGTGTGTGTGTGTGTGTGTGTGTGTGTGTGTGTCAGAATCCTTTCCTCCATTAGTAGACCATGTTTATCTCCAAACACTTCAATCACTGACAAATGGCACTTCAAACCAGCCCACACGGCATAATAATTTGGTCACTTTATATCGGAGTTCTTTTGTGATTTATTGCCTCCAGTTTCAGAGTGTAATCCCGCTGTGGTAAATATGTTCAGCCGTACTCGAGTATTTGTT
Organism: Miichthys miiuy; assembly: GCA_036365135.1. NCBI lineage: Eukaryota > Metazoa > Chordata > Actinopteri > Sciaenidae > Miichthys > Miichthys miiuy. Next base: position 29,480,771 of record CM071603.1, read on the forward strand.
CTGATTACATTACTTATGATCAAAAACTAGCAACTCTTTGTATCGAGCAAGGTCACCGACAGCAGACGTAGCAGCCAGCTAATATTACTGACTAGTCCAACAGCAGTCAGCCCAGCTCGGCGTCTGTCTTTCAGCCTTTTATTTCACCAAGCTCTCACCAACCACTAAAAGTCGGTCCCAGATTTACTCTTTTAAATCTGAGAGGCTGCTCAGTCCGGTTATATTGCCCCCTTTCCCAGCTCCGGTTCTGGCATGACACTGGCTCCACTCCCCATCAGCATTCCCCTGTAAACCTCCTCTTCTTCTTCCCGGTGGTCCAAATCGCCTGTGGTACAAACACTCCCTTGGTGCTCTGAGCTCACAGTCCGGGCACAGCCTGGGCTAACAAACTGTGCTAACATGAGCTAACAGCAGCTACAGCTGTCAGCAGTTTACTTCACTGTCCATCATAAACTCTGTAAATCACAGAGAGTTGAGGCGGAGCAGCCGGAGGACATCAGAGGGAAAACCAGAAAACATTTTCTCCATAAAATATGATCCAGTTTCACCAGAATCAGTGAAATAGTTGGTGGTGTGTGACTTAGTGCCGTAAAGCGTTGCGTACTTCTCCCGACCCGGAGCCCAAAGTTACATAGTGTGAGAACAGATGTACGAATGACAGAGACACCATGTTGTTCTTTCTCCAGGCATCGATCACAAGCCAAACACTGAGCAGGCCGGTGCAGCAGGGGGCGCTGCTGCTGAGCCGTCGACCTCACAGCCTCAAAAGATAGAAGAGACGAGTGAGAAGACGGCCGACCAGCCAGACGAGTTGAAGGTATACAGAGGAAGACAGGAAACTCTCAAACATCTGTTGAAGTGGAAATTTTGGGAATAATTTAGACTTTTAGAAGCACGAAATGACCCTTTCGCTACCTGTTAACACTAACTACACATGCCTTTCATCATATTTTAGAAACGCATCGTGTTTTTGCAAAAATCTTTTTATAAAGTAACTAAAACTGTCAAATAACTGCAGTAAAAGTACCTCAAAAGTGTACCAAAGTACTTGCGTACTTGCTCCTGCAGGCAGCAGCAGCGGGGGGATCAGAGGGCTCAGAGGGCAGCGGTGAGGACGACAGCGGTGATGAGGACAGCGGTGACTCTGGTGATAGTGCAGATGATGATGACGACGATGATAAAAACAAGGATGAAGAGGAAAAGGAGGAAGAGGAGGAGGAGAATGAACCGTTGTCTTTAGAGTGGCCTGAGACGAGACGCAAACAGGCCACGTATCTGCTGCTGCTGCCCATTGTGTTCCCGCTGTGGCTCACACTGCCCGACGTCCGCAACGCGGTGAGTACGAGACGCCCTCATGAACATTATCACCACTTTAGATTAACAGATTTGTTTTCTGGCAGTTTGTCTGAACTTCTTTTGTATCTTCCAGGCGTCCAGGAGGTATTTTATCATGACGTTTCTCGGCTCCATCATGTGGATCGGAGTCTTCTCCTACCTGATGGTGTGGTGGGCTCATCAGGTTGGTCGATACTTCACACGTCATGTTTACAAGAGTTTACATCTGCTGTGACACGAGTGTTTGCGAAATATTTGAGTTGTGACTTGACGAAGAAGAAGAGGGGGAACTGATTCGAGTTTGGCCTGAGTTGGGTTGGTGGTAAACGGGTAAGACCACCAACCAGATGCAACAAAAGACCTAAAAAGTTGATGTACAGCCACACTGAGAATCAGGCCAACTGTATATTTCTGACTTGTCTACCTGTTCATGTGGCAGTGACTCCTCTTCTTGTTGTACAGGTGGGTGAGACTGTTGGCATCTCAGAGGAAATCATGGGGCTAACCATCCTGGCGGCCGGGACGTCGATCCCTGACCTGATCACCAGTGTGATCGTGGCCCGGAAAGGTCTGGGCGACATGGCCGTATCCAGCTCAGTGGGCAGTAACATCTTCGACATCACTGTAGGGTGAGTGAATGCTGCAACTGAATTTTAGGATTTCAGATATTTCTTAGTTAAAGAACACATTACTGAAGCACCTTATTTACCTGTACATCAAAATCTAACTTAAATGTGGCATCAAGAACAGGACTTGAGATCAGTTGAGAGGTTCAGAAACTGACATTTATCTAGCTTTTCTTGTTAGGAGAGGCGAAGGCCAGCAGAGAAATTTGGTTTATCTGGCAGAAACAGTCGAGTATCATCTGCATAAAAGTTGCTTTTCTGTAATCACGCATCTACAAAATTAAAAGGTAGAGGAGAGTAGATGATTTAAGGGTCATGAAAAAGAAAACAAAATTCTCTGATACACAAAATTGTTTTATTTTTTCTCTAATCTTTGCTTTCTGTGAAATATTGGGTCATTTTACCTCCTCTGGCCTCGAACAGTTATTTAAATAAAACCATGCGATAACTTTAAAGGGGGAAACACGACAACGTCTTTAATATTGTAGTATATGTGGTAAATGTGGGGCAAAAAATACTTTTCCCCAGAACGTAGCATAAAACAGAACTTAAGTATAGTACAAATACTTCAAAATCGTACTTACGTTAGATCAATAATCAAAAATCAATCTGTCCTCTCTGGTTTCAGTCTGCCGGTCCCGTGGCTCATTTACACTCTCTTACACAACGGCGAGCCGGTAACCGTCAGCTCCAACGGTCTGTTCTGCGCCATCGTGCTGCTCTTCCTCATGCTCCTCTTCGTCATCATCTCCATCGCCGCCTGTCGCTGGAAGATGAGTCGAAAGTTGGGCCTCACCATGTTCGTACTGTACTTTGTGTTCCTCGTCCTCAGCGTCCTGCTGGAGGATCGAATCCTCACCTGTCCCATTTCCATCTGAAGCGAGGGGCCGAGGCGGAGACGCCGCACATGACTTAGTACGTCCAGACAGGATCGATACTGTGCGTAGGATGTTACATAGAAGAACCAGCGCTGTGTCTCAATTTGCGTATTTCCATACTTACGCGGATGGTGCACTTCTAACAGAATGTTCTCACTTCTCACAACATACAATAAGTTATACGTGTGTTGTGTTTACCACAAGGTATGCGGTGTACACAGTGTACTACATAGAAATGTACTAAAGGAAGTATCCGAATTGAGACACAGCTCTAGTCTTTCAAAGGCTGACCTGACGCACAGTAGACAACACAAAACTAAGTGAGCAGTGGTGTTAAAGGAAAACTCCACCCAGCTACATTGTGATGACTCCCTGTTTGTCACAGAGTTTAGGGTATTTGAATTTTATGCCGCAGGCTGTTTCTGATGTAACCATTTATCTGGGTTTGCCACATTGTGGCTGCGACGCTGTTTTGGTCCGTCATGCATGCGGCTTCAAACTCCACCGGGAGCGTTTCAGAAGCGTTTCTCCTCCAGACTTTGTTTACTTGCTCAGATTTTCTCATTTTCCTGGTTCATGTTCTTCTAAATATGCTTCTACGTGTGTGAATATGCTACGTAGTCAATTTGTTTCTCTTTTGTCTGTTTTAACGACCGTCGGTTTGCACGGAGGAGTTTTATTTTGAAAATCCACCGGCTTCTCTATGCTGTTTCTGTGTCTGGCTTCCTGTCAGCTCGAGGTGCTCTGTGTAAATTGACGCGGGCTGTTCACGGCGTCCGTCACAAAATAGAACAGCCGAGCGGAGAACTGCTTCTGGGATGCTTCAGAGCCGATGGGGTTTGAAACATAGACTAGGCCACGTGTCGCTGCGTCCAAGCCCGGTGAAACTTTGCAGGTTAATCGAGGTTTGAATCCCCAGTAGCGGGTAGCGCTCAGTGTCTCGCACACTGCAATGGGCTCCATTTCTAAATGCAAACATCCCAGTTGTGATCAATGATGATGCAGCCGATTCAATGCTCACGACAGACAACGCGTGTTGAACAAGCGAGTGATTTCAAAACCCTGGTGTGCGAAATTAATCTCAACTTTGCATCCTCTAATTCATTAGTTTGTTTACTACATTTCCCAGAATGCATTTATGCAATCCCTTGAGATGAAGGTAATCAGTCAGGTTCAAATCAAACTGTAGTTTTTGACTGATGATAGCTGCTGGAAAAATCTGGATGTGACAGCAAACGATCTGTTTAACAGTTCGTGACCGCTGACTGTTTTAGGGTGGAGTTTTCCTTTTTAATATTGTGAGATCCTGACTTTAACACACCGTGTCCGTTAGATGAGTTGAAGGTTCGATTCAAACCTTCTTCTGGATGCAACTTCGGTTTTGTATGTTCGGTACTTCATTCTGTACTCAACCAAACTAGTGTTTTTCTTTTTTTTTTTCCATGTTCGGTGTGTAAAAGTTTTTGTGTGAACAAATATTTCATTTTGTCGACATAACTGTGGTGGAGAGAAACCGTGATTGTGTGTGACTGTGTGTGTGAGTGTGTGTGTGTGTGTCAGGTAAACGTGTCTTAGCTGTGAGAAGGAAAAAAAAAAAAAGTGTCACGCTGTCAGATGTTCATGTCTCGTTAAATGCTCTTGTTGGACTGAAGTGGATGCAAACATGTATTATTGATAGGAAGACTATCGATATTTCAAAATTTGAAACTCCATGCTGCAATAAATTATTTTTTTAACAGTGAACCGGAGCTGTGTGTGTGTGTTTGTGTGTGTGCGCAGTAGTGTAACAGTTAGTTTGCACCGAGTGATTTGATTGGACGAGAGTCGTTCCATGAGTGTGGATATAAAGAATAATGGCACTGAGACTTCTAACGGCTCGTTTAACGACCGTTACATTAACAGTCATCGTCTTGTCTTAGATTGTCGAGGTCGTGCAGTTATACTGAATATCAGCACAGCCGTGCTGATATTCAGTATAACTGCACGACCTCGAGTGCAATACCGCTAAAGTGGTGCTTGCATCAGGAAACAAAGAGCTCGATTGCAAGTAGGACGTTTACAAAAGTTGTGACACACACTTCTTGTTAACGTCCTTTTTAAAAAAACAGACCAAAGACTCCAACAATGAGTGTAAGTGATTTTTATTTACAGTCAAACAGTCCTGTAGATCTGGTCGCTGTACAGAACCTTCACCACATCTAAAAAGGACCTTTTGTTTGTACGCGTGTGTGGATAAACCGTTTATAAAATGTGATTTCTACAAAGGGCGAGTTCAAATGTACACGGCCCCCGAATTCTGCAAAATCATTCATTTGTACAACACAACAAAAAAATCCGCAGATGACGAGAGGCAGCTTCTTCCAGCCGCTGACATCCGAGTCGATGCGTCTCCTTTATTTTCTAGGGGCATAGTGCAACTTTCTGACCACAAATCACAAACATGGTTGACGTTCATGAGACCTTCATGAGTTTGTCGGTCCTCCTTCAACCATTGTGTCTGTCGGTCTGTCAGTCATTAACACACGAGAGCATGTGAAGATGAGTTCTTATCCAGTTCAGTCCAGAAGTAAAGTCGTCAAGTATCTGTTTCATTTGCATCATTTTCATGTAAATAAAGTCAGAACTTTAGCTTCAAACATTTAGGTGTGAAGTTACAAAGATTGCGTTTGTGTCCACGAGAAAAACAGTGACATGAAAACATTCACAAATATGAAGTTTCACATTTACAAATCTGAACCTGAAATTAAAGTGATTTACTTTCTGTATTTTTACAAACACAAGCGGGTGAAATAAAACTAGTTAAACATCATTTAGAACAGACGTTCACCCCCTCAAACTCCAAAATTGGATAAATGTAGACATTCCTTTGTTAGTGGTATTGTTCATCTTTGAGGGTTTGCTTCAGAGGTTTCTGTAAGTTCTGTTCGATGTGCGACATCCACTGTCATATACGGTCCTCACAGAGAGTGGACAGGTTTTAAAGAGACGTGTTGATCAAATCAGGAGGAGGGAGCTAAGCGGACTTCCTGAATTAAGATCTCAGTGCACCCCAGGTTGTGACTAAACCACCAACTGTGGTGCCAGAACAAGTACCACCATCCCCTGCGAAGAATTCAGAGTGGTCCACCTGAACTGGAGAGTGAGCCTAGTCCTTAATATTTTAATATTTTGATATTACCCTAGAGGGAGCTCAAGGTGTGTGTTATCTGGCAGGAAAGGTATTTATTGACGCCCCCTGGTGGCGTGTTTGTGCTATGTCCTTTTTTGGTTTTAATTTGATATTTAAAGAATTAAAACAGCTGGATGACATTCAGACAACAAGCATTGAAACAAGTTGACTGGATGTCACCCGGTCGGGTATTTAAACAGAACTTACAGAACTTCAGATTCTGAAACAAACCAACGATGATCATAAAATCTCAATAATACACCTTCAGGCGTAAGACAACATGTGAGTGCATAAACATTGAACATGTGGCTGTAAAACATCAAATCAGGCTGTTTTGAAAAACAAAAGCATGAACTCGGACATGCAGATGATCTTCAGCCTCGTAAAGCTTTTCCTGTTATGAAATATCAAGTTTGTGAACGCTTTCCTACACATCTTAGTTCACCTCCAAATAAAGTGGTTTACGTATCCGCAACATGTTTACAGACTTATTGTTGGTGAATATCATGAACCACATGTACCAGAACCTTTCCTCCTGTACGTCTGCTAAACGTGTTAAATCACCTTAAAGTGTCGGTCATCAGCGTAGACGGTGACCGCGGACAGAAAAGTGACGGTGCTGGCTTCTTTTTTTGGTTTAGTTTGTTTCAGAGCAGCTTCTGTGTATTCAGAACAAACCGTTCGTACCGTAGTGAGTTCTCTCCCAACTTTAAATTCATCTCTCAAATAAAACCATAAAATGTAAACGACGTCGTACGATCACTTCATCCCGACTGTTTAAACACGTTTAGTACAAAGACGACGAACACTGAGATTAACGAACAGCGCGGCGCTCCAACGTGAAGAAACTAAAATAAAGTTTTTGTTCATGAGATGATGAAATATTTTTGTAAACAAACTTCAGATTAAACGCAGAGCACAGCGGACACTTATGTTCAGATCCTGGACTAATGTTAAAGACAGCTTATGACGTTGATTTTAAAGGTCCAGTGTGAAGGATTTAGTGACATCTAGTGGTGTAGTTTCTGATTGCAACACCCTCATTTCACCTTCTCTTTCCTAACATGAAGGAGAAACTGCAGCGGCTGCGTAACACAAGAACAACGCAGAAGTCCCTCTCTAGAGCCGGCGTTTAGTTTGGTTCAACACTTGCATGAACTCCTTCGTTTTGGGGCTGTGGGTTGATGCGGCGTGTCCGGTACCAATACTGCAGACGTTGTACCGGACCGCTGTGGTTCAGAGGCAGCTGAGCCTGAAGGCAAAGCTCTCAACTGTGCAGTCCATCTACGTTACGGTCATGAGCTTTGGGTAGTGACCAAAAGAATGAGATCGCGGATACAAGCGGACAGAATGAGCTTCCTCCGCCGGGTAGAGCCACTGACCCTTCGCGTGGAAAGGAGCCAGCTGAGGTGGTTCAGGCGTCTGATCAGGATCCTCCTGGGCGCCTTTCTTGGAGGTGTTCCAGGCATCCAACTGGGAGGAGACACCGGGGCAGACCCAGAACCTGCTGGAAGGACTACAGAGCCCATCTAGCCTGGGAGTGCCTGGGGATCCTCCAGGAGGAGCTGCGACCACGACCCGACCCGACCCCAGATAAGCCGAATAAAATGTTCTGTGTTATGTGTTAATAGAGCCCGCTAAATCTGACACACTGGACCTTTTAAACATTTAAATTGGGGCTGCAACTAACTAATCGTTTAATCCTTCGTCTATGAAATGTTAAAAATGCTAAATCTCACTTTGACGTCTTAAATCTGCTTTGTCCGACCAACAGTCCAAAATAAAACCGCAGATCGTCACGCTGACGTTGGAGCCGATGACTCAAACGATTAATGATCTATTAAAAGAGTTGTCGGTTAACTGTCAGATCACTGCAGCTCTACTTTAAATGTCTCTCTATGTTTTTTTTTGTTGTTGCTCCTTTAAAGCACAGAAACCTCTTCATCAGGTCGCTCCGGTTTAAACTGCGAGACGACGGCTGCGACCACGGGACGAAACAGAAGACACGACAATAAATAAAGCTTACTTTGTATAAATAGAGTTCAAGTTAAAATATTGCTAATATTAGTCTTCATATGCTGCTTGACTATACAATATAAATGTTGCATTTAAAAAAAAAAACAAACTACCGCTGCGTATTTACAGTGTATTTGTCATTTTCACAGGATTTCCAAAGAAACCAGGTGAGCGTCACTCAACAACACTGAATGAATGAATGTTTCTGAGCGCGTCAGTTAAAGTCTGTAAAACTATTTTTTCATTTCTTTTGTTTCAGGCTACATGACGCTGACCGCTGCCAAACGTTACCGTTAGTGCACATTCACAGTCTTCCAACAGGTTTCCTGAGCTCGTCTTAAAGCACTGACATGGCGAGAGTTCACTCCCGGTGTGTGTGTGTGTGTGAGAAGGTGAGTGTTTTACAGGTATGGCTCTCCGAACGTCCTGCGGCACTCCATCACCCCCGTGCTGGGAGGACGGTCACAGTTATGGGTCAGCTTCACCAGGCCCGGCACGAGGCGGTCGTACGCCAGCTTGTACTCGCGATCGAAGGCGTCTGAGGGACGAAGAGAAAGACGAGGACGTGATTATAACCCCAAAAACACGTGGGAGGAGTCTCCTAACATGATGTACGCTGCCTTAATGCAGGTTTCTGTTACTTCTTCTGAAACCACTGACGATGATCACATGTAAGATGATGTGACAACATGATATCTAATCATTAAAACATTAATATGACTCACCGATGTCAATGTTATCTTTGCCCAGAGCCACCAGAGACAGGAAGAGGATGTCCCTGTACAAACTCCTGAGGAGGAGAGAGTCAAGCTGTGTTCAGACATTTAACGCCTCAACAACGCGTCATCGTCTCTTTGTTTTTAGACTTCCAGATGAAGTTATCTGAATCTGAATCTCATTAAAAAAGTAAACGTAACCCACGATGTGACAGTTCATGCATCAGTTTGTGTTTCCAGAGGTGACAGCTGGAGCTGAATGATTAAATAAACCTGACGTGACAGCGGTGACGTGTCAGCGCTCACCTTTGCCTCTTGACCCCGAGCGTCTGGCCCAGCAGCTGCAGCAGCTGAGCCATCGGCCGGCTGACGTCGTTCCTCTGGATGCTCTTCACCACGCTCTGCAGCAGCTCCTCGCTGAACGGCTTCTCCTCCTCCGAGACCGCCTTGGACAGAGGGTAACCCACGTCTACAAAACAAACACCCCCAAACGTTAGTCCGGCAGTGGAGTCGTCATCTTCAGAACAATAAAATGAGGATGATTTATCACTCAGATGAAAAGTACTCAGGGCTGGGTATCTGTATGAAAGCAGTACTTCATTAGAAGTAAAGTAAAATTAAAAAGTGTCTCAAGTGTCTCGAATTATTAATCAGAGAGCAGCAGGAATTTTTAATTGATTTATTAATTAATGTACTTCTTTCTCTCTGTGAAACCTGCTGGGTGGCATTGAGTGTAACTGCTGATTGCAACTCCTCCTTTCCTAGTGTGAAGGAGAAACTACGACCCACTGTACTGTAGAAACATCTCTGTGGAAGAGGTCTAATGAAAACAGAGTTAACGTACTCAGGGTACGGTCGAATAGTCTAAAAATGAGCTCCTAAGTCCTTTCCTAACCGCTTTTCCTTGACCTCGATGGAAAACGTTACGAGGTCAAGGAAAGATGTGAAGGAGAGGTCATGAGGAGTTAGGAGAAGACGACTGCTCTTACACTTAGACTACGTCATGACGCGTGATCTGTGGTGAAACTACAAAGTCCAGAAGATGGACTACAAAACGCTTCATCTTCTCCCCGCGCGCTCTGACCGTGTTGTTTCATGCAGGAAACATAAACGTCATCGTCAACGTCAGAGTTCAAATAATAACGAATATTGTCCACCTGCCACAGGAGTCAGATGAAGAGTTTGTTAGCTGCTATGGTCGCTCAGCCTCCTGTCCACTCATAGAGAAACATATAAAGACATAAAGATATATGATGGATCAGTAACAGGAAGCTGTTCAAACTTTACGACAGCTGATTGTTTTGATAGATGAGCACTACGTGTCCCCTCATTGATCTGCACATGAAGTCTATATTTCTAGCAGTTAGTGTAAATGCGAATGCCTTTACATAAAGATATTCAGCTTCAGTACCCAGCCCTTTAAGTGTGCCAACAGAAGTCCGTCTTTAAAAAGCTGCAGAATAAAATCACACATTCACCAGAGATGCGTTCAAATACAGAGCCGAGCTGTATTTGACATTTCACGTCATTCCAAACACTGTGAAAAGGCGACAGAGGCTGCGATGCATCAAGCAAAGAAAAAACACAACAGAGGGAGACAGCAGGCTTCAGACAGAACAGGACACAAACAACTGGACTCATCTGTGAGGAGTCTGCGGCAGAGACGAACACTCACTCTCTAACAACAGAGTACAATTAAGCCCTGGAAGACAGAGAGCAGACAGAGGCTGTTAGCACATGGATTAGCCGGCTGCCTCCTCCTCCATTAAATAATCAATTACTGCAGCGAAGCAACAGACAGTCGGAGCTTAAACTAGTGAAAACTAAAAACACGTGAAGGAAATGTGAGATTTATAGTTGTTCATGTGTTTTAAAGTGGAGAACGTCTCCTTGTCGCTCCACACAGATCTCTGACACATTTATATCGGCTTGTTCTCACAATAAAGACGACACACAAACCCGTCTGCTCCTGCTGTGTCCCTCCTCTTCACTCATGCGAGAACGTACTACCTGATGAACTTCAGACTGTTCTGCAGAGGCGGGCTGAGCGAGAGCAACGTGACTCACTGTATGTGTTCCAGAGGATGTACAGAGGCTGGATCGGGTCCTGGTGCAGCTTGAGGTTGTCCCACAGGATCTGGATCAACACGTGTTTACTGTCCTCCAACATCCAGTGACGAGGAACCTGAAGAGACACGAGAGAGAGAAAGAGAGAGAGAGGACAGTCAGTCTGACATCCATCGTCTCCTCCTGAGTCGCTTCATTTAATCTCCACGACATCATCTTCATCACAGCCAGGTGTGTCAGTACATCGTGACGTCACAGCCGGCTGCTGTCTGACCTGGGAGTCTCTGTTGCAGTGCTCGGAGGTGAGGATGAGACCGGGCAGGTTGCTGGGCAGGTCCAAGCGTCTGAAGTACCAGACCAGGTTCCAGTAGATGATGGGATGATGGTCCACCATGTCGGCCTCCGTGATCACCGGGTCGCCCTCGTTCTCCAGCAGACTCTCCAGCTCCTTCCACAGAACCAGCGGGCTCAGGTAGGGAACGGTCACCGGCTCCGGGTTGTGGAGGTGCCAGTCCATATTCAGAGGGTCCTGGAGAGGACAAATGATGTTACTGCCATGAGCAAAGTAAGTGACTTAAACTTGCATTAATGTTAATACATAAAACAGATTTAGGGGTGTTTGGCAGGAAGTTTTTAGGATTTTTGAGACGTACCGTGGCTTCATTGAGGCGGCTGGGCAGGCTGCCGGACGTCGGCACACAGCGGTTGAGTCGGGGCGCTTCCTCCAGAGGACCGAAGGCGCTGACACTGCGAGCCATGGGCGCTCCGGGGGACAGCGAGCCCTGCCGGCGGTCTGAGGGGATGTTGATACCTTGAGCTCTGGTCGATCGAGTCCTGTGAAGACACCACGGTCAGCTCGTGACACCGACGTAACACTCGACATTTGACAAATCACACGCTGAATATCAAAGTTTAGTCTGACTTTTCCACGCAGACAAAACAGAATCCAGATGTTTGAATCACATGAACAGCTGCAGCAGTGTATCACACACTGTTCATCCCTGTTGTTCACACATTTCATAACCTCATGAGTGTTTTTATACAAACACGTGGTCTCTTTGTTCAGACCAGGTGCTGCAGATAATCTCACGTCGCTCTTTTACAATGCAGATGTGGACGCAGCTACAGCTCCTACTTCAAAAGCATTGTGTAATCAGACGAAGTGGAAGCTGAGTGAAGATCATACAGCACATCCGAGAAGAGAACATCTGAATATGTTCATCTGCTCTAGTTTCAGTCAACCGACTGTCTTGTTTGTCTCGTATCATTTTAATGAGATTTTAAATGTTTTCTTCCCTGATGGAAGTTATTAAACTGAGCAGCAGACAGACAAACAGACAAACAGATAAGTTTTAGCATCAGCTTCATAAATAAATGAATAAATCGTACCTTCCGCTCCCCGAGCACTCCTGCGCGGCGATCACAGGGGAGGGAGGAGAGACAGCTGTCGTAGGACAGGGCGTGGACAAGGTGGACGTCCCTGTGTCCATACCTGTGGAGGTCGAGTACGACGAGGTCGTCGCCTCATCGACTGACGGGCTGCCCTTCAGGAAGTGCCTGCGGAGAGGAGAGACGACGGCACACGGAGGGTCGGGTATTATATTTCATATCGACTGTCTGCAGAACGAGGTCGTTCGTCATGCAGCGGTCGAACGTTGGACAAAGATGATGTCATGTGATGCACCAATCAGAGTCTGTTTTATGATTATCAAATAACACTAATGTCCCTCTCATTTATAACTCTGAGGTGTCGTCGTCTACCTGCCGGGTCCTCGCATGTCTCTGATCTCCACGTTGAGGAAAGGCAGGAAGGGGTTTCCACAGAAGGGGCAGGTGGTGTTCAGGTTGGAGTCGTCGGCCGTCCAGCCGGCCATGATCTCCTCGTCGTACACGAGGCAGTCACACGTCTTACAGCGAGAACAGCTGGAGATCAGCAGCTGGAAACACACACACACACACAAAGTTATAAAAGCTTTCTAAAAACACCGTCAAAGACTCCTGAGCATCAGCCAGCACCGACTAAATGTCTCATAAAATATTCTTCATGGTTACCTGGTACTAGCTCTTCTTATTTTAAAACATATTGTGTAAATATATTTATATTGTTTATGCTTTTAATACTTGATTTTCTTTATCTCTCTTATACTTTTAGACAATGTTTGTCATGCACCAATGACACAAAACAAAATCCTTGTATGTGAAAATCGTAAATGACAATAAACATTTTCTGATTTCTGGTTTTCTGACTTTGCATCCTGTTTTTAACTACTGTGATTTTCCATCTTGTAGTTTTACCTCCATGGCGTAGTTGTTGAAGATGCTGGTGTTGCTGGTGTAGCGTGAAGAGCCGAGGTCGGACTTGTCCGGCAGAGGGAAGCCAGGCGGCGAGAGGACACTTCCTGCAAAAATCAGAATGTGTGACGCCTTTGTGTCCCAACAGGTCACAGAATAAACCGTTTTGAGAATTTGTTGCTTTGCTCCTCTTACCAGGGAGCAGAGACGTGGGTCTCCCGAGGCTGGAGCCTGCAGTGGGGCTGTCCAGCCTGCTGCGGAGGGGGCTGCGTCTGGGGCTCCTGCGGGGCCCCATGGGGCCGTTCCTCTGCGGAGAGACCATGGTGCTCTCCGACTGCCCGCAGTCCTCTTGGTCCAGCAGGGACGAACAGTCCGGATCTCCGACACCGAGGGAGGACACACTCAGGCGGTCGCTGTGACCGTCCTGGATGAACAGAGGAGAGGCGGGCGGGATAATGACCGTCACGGACTGGATTTAAAATGTCACAGGTTTGTTACAGTAAAGAGTGTTTCTGTCACGACGAGATGAAAAGGAACATTGCATGATATCTGCACACACACACACACACACACATCTCAATTTCCTTCTTTCATTTTTACTAAAACTGCAAAAAACAACCAAACAAACATGCAAACTGCACAGACAGTGCTAACCACTGCACCACCCGATGTGTCTGACTTACAACCTTAATCACACAGATGTAAAAATATCACATGTTGCCGGATCTCCACAATACATTTGAGCTGCGTCTGACAGAGGTCAGGTGAGCTCTGACACTGACGCATGCTGTCTGTGTGAAAGCCAGTGGAGGCTTTCACACACCGTCCACAGGAGGACACACTGAAAAGGCCACAAGATGGCAGCAGCTCTCTGTGTTAGGCTCGTCTTGGGACGCAGTTTAATACAAATGATATTTGCAGTGTGTTACTGAACACTGAATCTATATTTTGAGCTCTTAAAAACAACATAACAATCAGATTCATGTCTCAGACTCGCAGCTGAATGTGAAGAAAACAGAGGAACTGATTATTAACACTTCAGGCATTCACAGCTCAGCTCAGCCTCGTCCGTAACCCCACAAGGATCAATAATGACTCCGTGGAGACTGTGGAGTCCATCAGATACCTCGATGAACTGAACTTTGATCATCACAAACACTGCCAACAAAGACTGTCTACCATCTGTAAACTCAAAGCACTTCTGGGGTCATCCTGTTCAACCTGCTTCTTCAACACGTTACACACTGACAAGCCTCCAAAGTCCTTCATTCATACAGCTCCATCTGGTCGCAGAAGCATCCTCTAAACGAGTTTTGTACCTTCTGCCATAGCATCTCTCAACAAAGCAACCCGGTAACCGCCACGGACGGGAGCTGTGTATGTTTCTATGTATCTTTGCATGTGTGTTTGAGGCTTTGTACAGACTGCGAAAATAAAGGATCTAATTTAAATGATCTTGAGAATCTTTACTTTGACAACACGACCTCTGTACCTTGGTAGGTGTGGTGTACGTGGCGAGGCGGGAGTACCAGCGGCTGGCCTTCTCTGCTACGCCCTTCCCAGCCGAGAACACGCTGGTCTTGAAAACGTCGAGCGTTGGTGTGAGCAGAGTGTCCAGGGCGAAAGAGGAGGAGGAGGGTGAAGGTGACACCAGACTCATCCCGTCTGTCCTCTCCCTGTACGGGTTGGGTCGAGGGCTGGGGCTGGGGGTGGTGCTGGAACTGCGACAGGGCGGCGACGACCACAGGCGTTGGCGTGAGATGTTTTGGGAGGGCGAGGGCGGGTGGAAGGTGCGGGAACGCGGTACTCCGGCATTACTGTGGGGGGAGCTGTGGGGCAGGCTGGCTCTGCGGGGGGCGGAGAGCGAGGACGGGTGGAGGAGGAGGGGGCTGGCCGGGTCCTGCAGGTCCAGGCTGGGTGTGCGGCTGCTCAGCGGGCTGCCCATGTGGTTCATGTAGAGTTCGATCTCTGGCCAGGTTCCTGCGGGCGCTCGGCGTGCTGGCCTCATCGCCCTCTGGGTACTGATCCTCGTTTTCCTGCTCGGTCTGCGACTCCGCTGCGAGCAGGGATAGCGGGTCGTAGCCGGTCTCGATGCCGGTGCGCTTCACAGCTCCTCTGGAGGCCTCGGAGCTCATACCGCCGTAGCTGGCACTTCGTTCAACAACTTTATTGTGAGATTTGTTGCTCTTACGAGAGCTGACGCCTCCCCCTGTGGAAGGCTTGTCCAGATCCAGATCCTCCAGGTCAAAAATGCCCTCTGTGTGACTCGTGTCTTCATCACTGGAGTCCAGTCGTTCCATGTCCTCTTCTTCCTCTCTGTGATCACGATTTCTGGCACCACCCGCCTTAGCAGCCGCCTCCTCCAACCCTCCCAGAGCCAGCGAGCGAGGCCTCTTATTCTTACTGAAGTTGGCACCAGAGAGAATTTTGACATCTGCGCCCAGGTGTCCCGCGATCTTATCCGGGTCGGTTTCCCCCTGGCTCATGCCGAGTCCGAGGACGGTGGTGCCGCTGCCGCTGCTGCCCACGGTGTCGCCGCTCAGCCTGCGGCCCCTCACGCCCTGCCAGTCGAGAGCCGAGCCGCTGCTGGCGCTGCCCACCACCTCCTCCAGGGCGCTCTTATGTCTCCTGAGCAAACTGTTGGCGTGGACCTCACCGATCTCATCCAGGGAGGAGGTGAAGAGGAGACCGGCGACATGGCCTGAGAGAGAGGAGGAGAAGAACAGCTAAATGACTTCAGGAGGAGCTCCAGACATAAAAGTCCCTGTGGTGAGTTTAAAGGCTTGGAACATAATTGCAGCTCCTGAAAACTCATCTTACCGTCCCGTCTTTTATTACTGTACATGATGCTGTTGGGTTAAACTTTTATTATGTTATCCATCAGAACAGTCGGAGTTCCTTTTCTAGTCTATATTTTCATACCAAGTGAAACCGACAATTCAAGAGCAGATTTCTGCAACTTTATATCAGCATTTAATGGAGAGAAAGGGAAAAACTCTGCATGTGAAGCAGAGATGGGATATTTCAGAAAATGAACGGCTAAAAATCCACTTCTTCACGTACCTAAAATAACGAGCAAACAAACATCTACACCTCAAACATGTCGGAGACACTGTGGGGAAAAAACGTGGACCACTGTAGAGTTTTGGGAAGATGTTCACGTGGTGATTGTTAAAGAGATTTTGGGCTATGAAATCCGTAAAACAATAGTAGTGTCAGTGGACAGAAACATTTCACTCTTGAATATATTTACTTCTCTACCTGCGCTGGCCGAGCTCTTCGGTCTGCAGGACGAGTCGTCGTACGGACAGCTGCTGCGAACGATGCCGCGGGATCTGAACGAGGAGTGGACCTCCACGTCCAGCTGAGGGAGGCAGTCTTTGCTCCCCTTGGCGCTCTCTGTCTCCGACACTGCAAACACAGAAATTACAATTTAAAATCAGCCCTGTGCACAGCTTGAAATACTGCGCTGTTCTTTGATGTGAAGAAACCAGAATGAATGAATCATCTCTGGAGGAGACGGAAAAGATCAAGGCAGAGGAAGGGGGAATCCCACGTGGCTGCAGAGCTGCCAAGCTCTCATTTCTTTTTAGGAGGTACAGTAGACAGAAATACCAGGTGAGATCAGATCAGACAGACTACTGACGGGAGCTGCAGTCGCTCTCCTTCTTGTC
The DNA here is from genome assembly GCA_036365135.1 of Miichthys miiuy. NCBI lineage: Eukaryota > Metazoa > Chordata > Actinopteri > Sciaenidae > Miichthys > Miichthys miiuy. Next base: position 29,497,544 of record CM071603.1, read on the forward strand.
ATCTTTGTCCGCGGCGGCGTCCGGGGCGTTGGGGTCTCCTCTGCGAACCTCCTCTTTGGACAACGAGTTATAACCCAAATCTGACTGATCTCCTGCAGGACAGAGAGAGAAGGACACATATGAGAGACACAGAAGGCACTGATGATGATAGTAAACCACAAAGTCACAGAAATATGCAACAAAACGCATGGAAAATCTATGCAGAACGAATTCTTCAAGACGACAACTCTCACACGGTACGTCCTGTTACTGAACAGACTGCCGAGTTCTTTATTTACCCAAAAAAAGCTGGATAAACAATGATTTATTGCAGCTTGCTAAGACGGCGGCAGGAGCGGGGAAATGAAACATACATAAGAGAAACTAGAAGGCGTTTCTTTCCTTTCACCTTCATGTTCTGGGCGGCGTGGCACTGTTGCAGGGAGAGGGAAAGAAAAAGCAGCTAAACTGTGGCTGAATAAAAGAAATCCTCCTCGGGGCGTGTGGAGATCTACAGTTACTGTGCGGAAGATAAGTGCAGCTTCACAGCTGCTGATGAATTTAACTTAAAAAAAACCTGCCGTCGCTTCAGGCTGACTCCTCCATCTAAAAACTTCTCTGTGTTTCCAGGCAACCAGCTGACTGATGATGAGGATGCGTTCTCCTCTTTCATCTTTCCCATGAACCTCTCTGGTCATCATCTCTAAATAAAACACGAGGCTGTAACACAGCACGGAGTGACTCGATGTCGAGTGACTGTAATAATCAATGAAATTCACGTCGCGGCCCTTCCCTCCCGCTGCGGTTCTCCCTCTCAGGTTTTCTGCACACGCGAGGCGAAGTCTCCTGCCGAGTTGCCGTCTCCGTGATTAAAATGATTTCCGTAATCAAAAAGAGTAATTACTCGCCTTAATCGACGATGACAAATCACTCTGTGGTGAACAAGCAAGGAAACTCAAAAAGAGAGACGAGTGAGGTGAGACCACAGAAGAAGAAGTGATGATGGAAGGCCTGAAGACGTCAAGATGAGACAGAAAAATGCAACCAGAGAGAGACAGACAGGCAGGCTGACAGACAGAGAGGTTTACCTGGGTGGAGGGTGGCTTCTCTGAGCTCAGAGCCCCCCCGGTGGGAGTGGGCCACCAGGGCCCTGGCGCCCACGCTGCCGCCCCCACGGCCGGCTGCATGCAAGGGCAACACAGGCAGGGCCAGAGTGAAGGGCAGGGTTAGGGACAGAGCAGAGCAGAAACCACAGCCGCAAAACCAGGGAGAGACATGGATGGACGGACGACGGGGGGGACGAGAGGAAGGTGGAAAAACAGGCGGCAGAGGTTAAGGAGGTGTAAGAGGAGGAGGTGGAGGAGGTAGAGGAGGAAGAGGCCGGATGGTGAGCGGGACAAATGAGGAAGGAGGATACAAAAAAAAAAAAATGTCATTGAGAGAGAAGAAAAGATGTAGAACAAGATGGCTGCCTGTGAAAGACTGAGTCGAGCAGCAGCCATGTTGGGTGTACCTGTGCTAGATCTATCGTCAGTGGGGTCTACTTTGGCGTAGGGGCCCTGCTGCTCGGCCAGGTTATTGTCGGCAGAGCTATCCAGGCTGCCGTGACTCACAGCGTCCAGGTCGCTGCCATCTGCCCAAAGACAAGGAGGCGTTAAAGGAAAAACCGGGCGCCGGTGCTGCTCCACCACGGCTCAACTCCTCCTCTTAGTGTTTTAATGATCATGTTTAACCTTTAAAGTGTGAGGCGGTGAGGAGAACTGTCCAGATGAGTCGTGAGAAAAGACGTTGGATTGCGTCTCATGTCATAATTCGATGTGAATCTAGCTGAATCAGCAGATACACGAAGGACACGAGAAAATAAATAAAAATATATATTATACGATGAAGCCAACAGGATAAAACTGTGGTTTGTTTATGGTTACCATAGTTACCGGAGCTGAGGCGGAACATGTAAATTAGTGCTAATTATAGGGAAAGACTGACTCTGACGCTGTTACACTTAGATTTAATTAAATCCATTTAAACAATTAAACTCCTTTAGTCTGTGCACAGCACGTCAGCTGAACGTGAAATCAAAGAATGGTAAATGAAGATTTACTCGGTTTAAAAAGGTGTTTTTTTTTTAGCACTTCTTTACTACTTTTAAACACAACACAAAGAACAAAATTACATCTTTAATTTCAGGAAACTTTGTAGGAAGTTGTTGGAAAATAACAGGACAGTCGTGTCACCATGAAAGCATCTTACAGACGATGTGTGTGATGAGAGTGGACTGTATTATTTATGCTGTCACCTGTGTTGTGTTTATAGATGAGTGTGTTTGTCTCTGGGAGCGTCATAAAAAGCAGCGGGGATAAGCAGGACGGGGATTAGCGTGTTCTGGGTGCATGCAGGGGGAGTTCAGTCACACGTGTAGAGACAGTCTTTAAACTCTGCTGGTCAGCTGACTTTTATAAAGATACATCAGGTGACTATTTGAGATTTTATTTGTCTTTTATTATCCTTCAAATCTTTGATCATCTATTTAGATTTAATCACTAATTCTGATTCTTTTATATCACGCGAGCAGCGTTTTTATTATGTTAAACTGTGTTTGTTTCTTTCACCGTCCTGTTCTGAGCTTTTTGTCTCTGTATCTGTTTTTATTTATTTCTGAAGCACAAATGACGTCACTGAAATTTAAAACAGTCTTCACATACACACCTGAACACGTCAGTCAATGTTCTGAGTGCTAACCTTTGGAGATTAACGATACCTAAACCTCGAGTATCGGCCTCAGTGAGTGTATGATTGTGTGTCCTGGCTCAGGTTAAACCCTTAAAATGTTTAAATACATACAGAGAATTAACTTTATTTTATTATCTAGTATGACTGTCATGACCCGCCCTATCCTGACTCTGATTGGCTCGTACTCTGTCTTCATTGGTTTGGGTTGGTTAGGTTTAGGCATGAGGTGTGTTGGTTAGAGTTAGAATATCAGGGTCAGAGTGGCAGTGTGAACGTTACCATAACCAAATACTGTATATTACTAATAAGTGAATTAAGTCTTGTGTGTTAGTGATCACAGTCACCTGACAGAGGGCTCTGGGTGAGCGGGGCCTGTCGTCGTAGCGCCCGTTTGAACTGCGCCACGCCCAGAACGACGTTCCTCAGCTTCATCCACAGGAAGTATCCTCCTCTGGTGCTGGAGGGCCACGTGCTCTCCAACACCGCCTGGAGGAGGAGGAGGAGGAGGAGGAGAAAGATGAGATGACGTCGCTGCCAAATGACTTGTGAAAAGTCTCTGATGACGTCTGTCCGTTTTTAATTCAAATGATTAAGACTGTGGACGTTTCTCCCACCATGAAATCTTCTTATGTTCATCTATTGAATAAATCAGTGAACATGAAGAGCCTGAAAACTGTTTGAATTTGAACAAAAACTGACCCAACCCTGTTCCATTTTAAATCTTCCTGAATGAATTTTTCATCAAAGGCGTGCCGCTTCAGATCTACAGTCACACTCCATCAGAAAAAGGAAACGCACTGCAGCTGTTGGTGGCCAAGTCACGTTCGACAGTCTCTGTCTGCTCCTAAAATACACTTCAGAAGCCCCCCTGAGAAAAACACGATTGGTATGCCACCGAGCAGAACTGGGTCTATTAGGCCGGCTGCTCCTGTGTGAACACTCTCAGGATTGGACCAGGTGAAATGAGGCTGCCCTCCCGCAGATGCTGTCAGCGACGGCTAGACAGCGTGAGTGAGGCTGGACTGAGTGAGTATGATTCATGCAGGGAAAATAAACAAACAAGAGGAACTAAAATGTATATATTTTTATTATTATTATTGATAAAAATGATAGGATGGAGGGTACAGATGTTTTTCAGCCTCTAAATGGGAGCAAAAAGTTTGAATGTGTTAAGACAGCTAAAGGAAAGCAGTCGGACCACAGTCCCACTTAATGTTACTTATCTTGCTTTCACACCGGGACAGTCCGCGGGACTCGGTTCAGTTAGGAAGGGAATGCCGAAAAATTTCCCACCTTCATTTGGTTTGGTTCGCTTTCAACGTCATGCAGTTACAACAGCTGCTCGTTTGGGGGCGGTACTGCCCAAAAGAATCACCAGGAAGAAGAAAACCCGGCTCATCGCTTGGCTTTCTGACCGAAAGGTTCTGCTGTTTTCTTTAGACTTGAGCAACTGACAGTTATTATCTTGAACTGAGGTCAGTGTCTAAAGGAATAGTTTGACATTTTGGAAAATCTGTTTAGGCTGGCTCCAGAAGTGAGTCAGTCTCCATAAGTCCCCATGTTCAAATGTCCAACTTCACAGCAGAAATAAACATGTTTACAGCCTGGTACAAAAAACAGTTTTGGTCTCTGTAGCTAATTTCCCCGTTCATGACAACTGTACTGAGGGTGAATTTATATACAACTCACCTGTTCAGGTTATATTAAGGCTTAAAGTTATGCAGGATTAAGAGCGTGGACAGGTAGGTGCTGTTACAGGTAGCTTATTAGAGCACCCAGCCTCAAGCGGCAGTTTGGGGCACTAGTGGTTGTCGCTTGGTCAAATCACATTAAAGCTGTGGTTACTTTTTACTCCCTGTGTTTTCAGGATGATGACAGAGCCACGATTCATTCTGGTTGGACCCAAAAAAAACAGCTCGAGGTTTCTGCATCTTAAAGGAAGTTTTTCCTCGTCACTGTCACCACAAGTGTTTGCTCACGGTGGGAACTGTTTGGTCTCGATATTATAAAGAGTCGCTCTAGACGTGCTCTATATGGAAAGCGTCATGAGATAACTTAAATAATTGAACTTCTTGTTCAACCAAACATGGTGTCATCATTTGTCTCCTGTTGCGCAGAATATTTATTTACACAGACAAACATGCATAAAGGGTCAGTGATGATGGAGAACTGTTGGTGTTGGTGTTGGTGTTGGTGTGGTGACTTATTGAAAACACAGCTCTGTTTTTACAGAGACACACCCGCTGAGGCCAAAAGCCAGCGTGGATGAAAAGAGATAGATGTTGAAAGTTTCCTGCTGTGATGTGAAAACCCGCGGCTTTGTCTCGTCTTGACTTAATTATGTTGATACTTCTTTGGTTTGTTGTTGTCGTTTCTCTTCAGGCCTGAACCGTCTGCTTTTACACTGTTAGTCTGAGAACCATCGAACGGGTGTAAAAGACCGGAGAGACCTCAGAAAACTCAACAACATCTCAGAACACACACACAAGTGTGTTTAGAGTGTGTAACATTCTTGAGGCTGTATATAATAATCCAATATTTGATTGTTGTTGTTATTTCTCAGAGGTACACAAACAAGAAACTCGTGGTGGAAATGAACTTGTACTGAATCTCTCCATCAGGCGTCGTCAACCTAAACTGCAAATTAGACACATCACTACACACAGATCAGCAGAGATGACCTTCATCAAGGTTACTTCAGCTCAAGAGGTTTTCTCTTCTATTCCACTGGTTCTCAAACTATGGTAAGTGTACCAGCGGTGGTACGTGACCTGGCGGTGCAGCATCGGGAGCAAGTTGTGGTTCAGTCTGCATGCAGACTGGAGGAGCCCGGGATCGAACCGCCGATCATCTGATTAGTGGACGATCCGTTCTACCTCCTGATCTATTAGCTCCGGTTCTTGAACCTCTACAGAACCAGACCTAATGGATCTCTGATATTCTCTGAAGTGGTACGCAGTGTCTGGACTACTGATCATTTTTAATTTGTCTGTTTTAGCTCCTCACGTAGTTCAGTGTTGAAGCTGAAGCCAAAAACATTCAGTCCCATTTTTGTGTCCAACAGAATTTAATGGGAAATGAAGGCATTTGTAGATAAGTGTGTATGCACACACACACACACAGCTCTTCCCTCCTTCCTATCTCTGGACTTCAAAGACTTAAAGAAGCATGAACAACGCTCTGCAGCGGATACTGTTTGTGTCGGTGGACTGAATCCACCACCTTCGTGCCTCCAAGCCGACAATTTCTAAGATGAAATAAGATCAACGGAGGCGTCGGAACCCATCGCAGTAACCTTTACTGTGGCCTTGTCTCCCACATCAGCCAATTTACTTTTTACTCGCTGGGTTTGCCAGATCAGGGACGGGCTGCGATGATAACAGAGCCACGATTCATCCTGACACCCAGGTCTGATCGCACAAGACAACCTACAACCTTGGAGGGAGAACTGCAAATGTCAACGATGTTTCTTTTTATGTGAAAGCCGAGCGTCTGCTGTGATGAAGTGCGTCTGCCTCAAAGCACCAACCAGAGAGGAGCCTGTTGCTATATAATGAGCATGAAGGAGTCAGTTCTCCTGACTTTTATTGCATTTTATTGCTCTGACTCAGTCCGTGTTTTCATCCATCACAGCTGATGGAAAACGGACTCTCCCATTGGACGATCTTTCCAGAGGATTTGTCTCATATTTGGCTGTCACGGGTGTGCGTTCACGCATGAGTCACGCTTGCAGCAGAGTCAGCAGCCACACGTCAGGAACACCACACCCAGAGCTCGGGAGTCCCGGCCCTAGTATGTTTTTATTAGACGCTGCACGCAGGGTAGGTGGAGCTGCATCCTTCATCCACCTTTAAATCCAAACCCAGCAAGCATGTGAGCAAAAAATGACGTCACACCTCTTTATGAACTGCACATAACAGTAACAAGCTTTGACTGTACCTTGTTGTAGTAACCGTAAGTGATGGCATTGGGGTGAACTCCGGCTTTCTTCATCTCAAAAAGGACCCTGACTGCCAGGACAGGCTGGCCGTACTGTCCACACAGCTGCATCAACACCCGGTAGCAGACCTGCACAGTATGTGTACGTGTGATTGTTTAGACAGAGAGACAACAACCTTTAGAAAGAGTGCAAACTTGTTATGATAAAACCGAACGATTCCAAAAAAGTTAGGATGTGTGTGAATCTGGAGAAACCGTCGTATGTAAGACCTTCGACCCCTCAGCAAAGAGAAAGACAGATTTCAACAACATCCAGAAACACAGCAGACTTCTGTGGACCCGAGCTCATCTGAGACGGACTGGTGGAAAGTAGAGAAGCGTCCCAACACTTTTGGAATCGTGGTTGTATTCAAAAAGCGGCTCGCGTACCTCGTCTGGAGGCTGCAGTTTCTTCGCCTGCATCTTCCTGAGGACGTCGTAGGCGGTGCGAAGCGCGCGCACCTTGGAGTGGCACACCTTCACGTACGCTGGCAGACAGATGAACCACAGGCCGTAGCAGTGACGGAGGAGGCACTTGGACCACAGCTGGGGGATGGACGAGTACTTCTTGGCTATCTTCTGGGCTGACTTGATCTCCTGTGGATGAAAAAGAAGGGCGAGGGAAATGCATTGTTGAACGCTCGCGGATCAGAGGGATTTCACTCTAAACCATCAGGATGAAATTTAATCTTTTAGATTAGACGTTAATGCCGTCACCCCGTGAGTCACATCCGGTCTCACCACAGTTTAGAAAACAAAGAAAACTTCTTTTGCTCGATTTCTTAGACGTATGCTGAATTGTCTGCGGTTCAAACTGTCTGTCTCTTAGTCCTCATTTTTTCAGTGAAGATCAGTGGATTGTCTAAACTGTCATCAACTTTGAGCAACTTTGCAGATTTTACTTTTTTGGTCTCAAGTTTGACAATTTAAAAAGAAAACTAAAGAAATAACTGCATAAATAATAAATAACATTGTTTAGATCGATAACTGAGGGTGGGATAGCGGTGAGTTACTGCTCTGCTGACCTGCTTGGTGCGTCTGAACATGGGGGCAGGGCTGGTGGGACAGCTGTGCCTGGCGGCGAGGCGGGAGGAGGGGGTCCGCAGGCCCTCCACCGGGTCAAACAGGTCGAGACTTAACACCGGGAAACCGTCGTACCTGATGGAGAACATGCCAGCAAACACACACAGAACGTGAGATGATTCATGAAGGTTATGCACATCATAAATTGAGTTTGCGTGTAATTATCTACAAAGGAGAGCTGATAATAAATTCTGGAAGCCTGCTGGTCATTACGGATTACGAGGGGAGTTTAACAAAAGTGGTTCAGAGAAATCTCTTCATAAATTATTGAGCGTGAAACACGACTGCAGAATACAAATAGCAAAGACTCAAACACACACACACACACACACACACACACACACAGCGGCAGTCGTGTTCAGTCTTTAGACTCCTGCTGCTCCTCAATCAGTTATTACAAGAATAAATTAACTGATTTTAAACTCAATTTATTATTCAGATTTTCATAATTCCCTTCCTGCTGTTAGGTGTGAGTCTTTTATTCAGTTAGACTAACAGAAGATGTCAAGTAGGAAGACAGAAGAATGGCAAAGTTCTTACACGTTTCCTATTTACTTTATTAATTTGGTTTTTAATTGAAAACTCTCGGCCCTCCATCTTCACTTCACAGCGTATATATCCACATACACACTCCCACGTGAACAGATTTAACACATCTGCATACATGCACATCTAAACTACATGTCTGTGTGTACTTCTACTTAATTCTGACACAGTTAGGTCACGAACTGTACGCCAGCACAGTGGATCTGAAATGAAACAGTCATGACTGACATGCAGACTCAGCTTTGATTCAAAACATCACATTAAACGTTGAATTAAAACCATTTTTATACACAATCCACTTATTTCAAATTTAATTGGATAAATTAAAATATTCATAAATAAAATTCTAACACTCTGACGAAAATCCTTTGCAGGCACGATTGCTTTAAGTCTCATGCACATCACCCGTTACAGCAGTCTGCATTTGTTGTTCGTTCATGCGTCTTCCTACGTCTAGTTTTCGTCTTCAGCAGGTGAAGTGCACGATCAGGATGAGACTGACTGATTAACTTGGTCATTCAAACTTCTGGGCTGCTTCTGCAGTATATTTTGGGTCGTTGTCCGTCTGTAAAGTGAAGCACCGTCCGATCATCTTCTCTGATTTGAGCAGACATCTGGCTGCTACTGTCTTCTATCACATCATCTATACCCAGTGCCACTGGAAGCCACACATGCCGTACCATCACACCGCCTCCACCGCGTTGTACAGATGATGCGATATGCTTCTGATCATGAGCCGCTCCGACACTTCTCCATACTTTTTTCTTCCCGTATTTCTGGGTCAGGTCCAAACCGATCTTCCAGGGTAGGTGGCACTGGACTTTGCCACTGTCTAGTGATTTTTGTTTTACTTGCAGCTCAAAGGGCCTGCAGCAGCTTTGTTATTAATGTTTCCTATTCACAAAGATCGCTGAACTTGTTTGTAGTCTGTTGAGTGAGACTAAAGCACGGACTGTGCATATGATTCACGTTACTGGCCGATAATAATCTAATCAGAAGCTCGGTTACAATAACGCGCTGTGAAATGTCACCGAAGCGGGAAAAAAATGCCGCGTGAGAGGAAAGGTCAGTTCTTACATGTAGCACAGTGGATATTCCTCCCCGTCAGGCAGCGGAGGCAGCTCCGGTGGTGTGATAAAGACCGTGTGCTCGCTGCGCTGGGATTCATCAATCTCTATGAGCCGGGTCTCCTCCGGCCTGTCGCTGTCCACCTGCAGAACAGAACACACAAACATGAGCCGAGACGTTTGGGTGGTGGTACAGCGACCCTGCAACACGGAGCTTAGATTTTATGGCCTGCAGTAAATATGTCAGTGTTTGCATTTTTTTACTGAGGCATAAATTCAAAGCGGCTTTGTAGCCGTCGGCCTGATCGCAGGATTTCTATAGAATGAGCCGAGGGAGGGTGACAGCAGGCGAGCGAACACGCTTCTTTTTTCTCATTTTTTTTAAACCCACACTACGTCTCTGAAGCCGCCCTCTGTCACCACACATACATAAAGCTGAATATACAGTTACCTCCATTTCTCGCCAGGCACAGCTTGATATACGGATTCTATAACATCAATCTGTCAAATATAAGCAGGAGCAGGAAGTATGTACCATGCGTGCACGACACAAATTATCGTCTGAACATTTGGAACTGTGTGAAAAAGAGCTACTGGATTCTGATATCTGGTGGATTTGCAAATACTTCCAAAATAAGCCTTTTCATCTCTTTTCTCGAGAGAGTTATTACAGAGAGATTTAGTATTACACTCCCATAAAGTAAGAGAGGGAGTGCTCGAGCGGCTAATCTGAGGGTGTCTCCTGATTCCTGGTTCCCTCAGGCCAGTTGAAGCATCCTTGGACGAGATACTGAACCCCTGTGTTGTTAGTGTGTGAGCTCAGTATGACCGTCAACGTTACGTCACTCCAAAGTGGCAGCCTCACTGAGCCCAAAATCTGGATCACACACACAGCCACCACTGAGCTTCAATCTTCAGAAACCTGTTGATGTCGATCGATTCTTCATACTGTCAGTGATTCATGTTGACGCTTTCCTATCCGTGTCTGGTCAAACTCCAAACTTGACTTTCAGTCACTCAAACTATCCTAGTTAAAATTGCTGTGTTTTCATTTGACTTTCGTCTCTAAACTCCAAACTCTTCAAACTACAGAGGACTGTAGAGCTGCAGAGGACTGCAGAGTCGTACTCCTCGTGACTAGCGAGCTAAGCAAATGTAAAGCTGGCGGAGTGACCCTTTACAGATGAACTCAAAGTCCTGCCGTGTGTGTTTGCACGTGTGTGAGAAAATAACTTTGACTGATTCAAAATAAAAGAGCAGAAGTGTCAGAAACTGTGAAGGTCTAAAGAGAGAGCAGAGAGTCGGAGTCACAACACGGATCAATGGGTCACTTCTCCAGTCGAAGTGTGTCGACTCCATAAATCTCACTCTGCGCCGCGGGGGAAGTGTGTGAGCTGCAACTTTATTCTGCTTTTGCACAGCAAACAGACGCATATTTAATTATCTCGTGGTCATGTCAATCCAGATCAACCTGTCGTCGTACCACATCATCATATCAGTGTGTTTTGGGTTTAAATTGACACTTTAGGAGTGTAAAGGCTCTTGTGTGGGTTAAACCTCCTGCCGTCCGTCCTGTGTGTGTGTGTGTGTTTGAAACACAGCAGGTTTCCTGCTATCAACGCAGTGGGAGCATTGAATTACTGTAAAACAGAGTTCCTACCCCGCTAGTCTCCAACCATTACCCCTCAGCCGGAAGATTACAGGTTGTGGCTGCTCGGTGGCAGGAACAGAGAAAAACGTCTAGCACGATGGACGACACCGACCGTTTTCATCGCTGACATTTAAAGTTGCTGCACATATTTTACTGCAGCCATGTTTTGGGCCGTGCTGGCAGATGAGACGACCGTTTTTTCCGAGGATTGAGCTTTATGGCAGGTATAAAAAAAAATTTAAAAAAACGAAGGGTCGCGGAGGGAAGCATCGTAAATCGAGAAGTGCTTAATGAGCTTCAGGATTTTATTCATGGCGGACGGAAAGGAAGTGAAGCTCTCGCTGAAGGTTCATAATTCAGTCTTGTTAGTCTGATAGTTTAATAATAACCTCAGTCAAAGCAGGAACGTGTGTGGGACTGGGTGTGTCTGTTCTTTGCTTCAGTCTGAAGTCAGAAAACTTGAATTAATTCCCTTTTGTCTAATGCAGCACATGAAAGGCTGATATAATGTTCAATGTTCAGTCCATTAGCTCAGATGTCTGGAAAGAGATCAGAGGAGAACTACTGCTCTTCAGTGTGGGAAGGATTCAGGGACCTGATCAGCATTCATGCATTCAGGTCCACCTGGGAAGAGACCCCAGGGCAGAACACAAGAACACATCTGGGAGACTGCGTTTCCCATGTTGTCAGGGAACTAGTAAGAAGTGCTAAAGGACGAGCGTGCCTGAAGGCCATCTGGCCGGATAAGAGTCTAAAGAAATGTTGGCTTGATGCTGAAACTCTTAGGAGCTCAGACAGGACCCGGTGCTGCGACGGAAACGCAGGTTTTGGCCGCCGAAAATCGCAGTGATCTGCGGCGGAAAAGTTGATCTGCATCAAACTTTTGGAAAAACGCAACCCAACGTCACGCTACAGCCGCCAATCAGACGCTCAGACCTCCTTTGGTTTGTGTCCGATATGAGAGACATATTTATGGTGATGGTTTGTATTTAGGTATTTAAGCGAGGAGTTCATTGTTTCTTAATGCGAGACAACCTGCGCTGCTCCACAGAGACCAGAGACAGCTGTGATGATGAAGACGCAGTCTGTCAGACAAGCAGCTCAGACATCAGAAAAGAAACAGACCGACAGACTACGAGGTGAGAGGAGAACGTCTGGTCTTTGTCTCTCAGACAACATTCAGTTCATCTGGATCAGACTGACAGACAACCCAGTGTCTGCTTCATTTTCCTTCACGGAGGATGCTGCTTGGAAAAAGAACCGTCAAACTTCTCTTCTGAATGTGAATGTACGCTTTGACTCTGACATGCCACCAAACAGTTACCCCTGATCCCAAAATGTAGGTAAGTGTTTATGTTAAAGAAATTACTGATTGGCGACGTCTTCACAGACCTGGAAATGTTCTACCTGGAACTGAACCAGACCCATACAGACCAGAGAAAGGCCAGACTCGGACCTGAACTGGACCTCTCTGTTATATAAAAGCCGGGACGCGGATCGAGGCAGAACCGATGAAGAATTTCAGTTTAAAAGTCGAAGAAGAAGAATCTGACCTCTGCTCTCTGACCGTTGACCTCTGACACACACACACACACACACAGCATGAAGATCTCTAATTTATGTTCAGAAAAGTTGTTTATGTTCAGTTTTGCTCTTCACTGTTTACATTTTGCTGCTTTCAATCGATGTGATTATGTTTCATTTGTATGACTAGTTTTCCGTTTGTCTTGTTCCCCTGCAGGATTTAATGAGTTTTGTTGCTACTCTCCCTCAGGGATCAATACATTTTAACCTTATCTTTCTGTATGTGACTGCTGTGTGTGTGTCTTAGTGTGTGTTTGTGTGTGGGCTGAGTGCTGCAGTGAGCTTTCTCTCCTCAAGAGTAGATAACATAATCCAGCGACAGTGCAGAAAGACAGACGGAGGATTTAATCACCCGTGGAGCCGTGGACACACACACACACACACACACACAGGAAGGACGAGGAGACCCACCGGGCCTCGTCGCAGGGCCGGGAACACACTGTGGATGGATGCTGGCCTCTGGATTCACTTCCACTATGTCTCAATTACAGCCACATGCACAAGTAACCCAAGGACGGGCAGGTCTATTTCAGAGTCTGTTACAAATGTCACCTGCAGAAACCAATGACCCGCGGACGTGAGCGGGAAACCGAGTGACTGCCTGGACTTTAAGACTGCAAACAAACAAAATTTAACCTTCAACACACTCAAACAGTCTGACGGAGGAACACAACTCTGTGAGCACACGAGGGTCAGACTACTCAAAATGTTCCCAGTGGAGCAGAGAAGATACACCGACAGCCTCTCCAAAGCTCTTCATACTGTCTCACTGAAGAATATGAGCCCAGGGGATGATATTAAAAAAAAAAAAAAACTGTTAGTGCTTCTGAAATCACTGAAGCACTAAAAGCTCTCACTCTCTCAAGTCATGAAAAATTTAGGGCCGAAATCTTTGCAGAAAAACGTCAGCATGGGTTTCTCTGGGAGACTTTACTTTCACCATCTCGAGACAAATTGCTTTCACAGCAAATCTGACGCCGACGTTGAATTTATTAAAGTGGAAATATTCGAGGAAAAAGTCATTTGTAGCATAGAGAACTTAAATTAGATTCTGATGAGCGGGAAACTGAAGCTGCGGCTGTGCAGGGTTTGTCTAAATGCAGACTACTTTCTTGTAGAAGACAAATATTATTTCCTGTAGTCTGAGAGTTATTTTGTTGTTTGCACGACTCCCCCCCGTCTGAAAACAAAATATATCGAGTTAAACAAGTAAGGATCCAAACTCACCTTGCTTCCTTTGTCTGCACTCCGCTCTGAATTGTAGAGCTGCTCGCAAACAGAGGCAGAAAGAGAAAGAGACACTCGAGAAATTAGAGGAGGAAAGGAGAGAAGCAACACAGGAGAGTGGAAACTACTAATACTTCTATAAGAGGCCACTCCAAAAGAAGGAAAACACAGAAATCAAACACCAATCAGCCATAACACTGATTATCTTGTTATGAGGATCGTGGGCGGCCGAGGCTTAATGACGTACGTGTGGAGCAAAGGCTGGCCCGTGTGGTCGGACCCAACCGACGAGCTACTGCAGCTCAAACAGATGAAAAAGTTCACACAGAAAGGTGACAGAACAGACGGCGCAGCACACTTTGTTGGATTTGGGCTTCCACACATCTACATTAGCATTGCTGCAGACCTTGGACACCCTTTTATGTGAACAGTGTTCTCTGATGGCAGCGGCCTCTCTCAGCAGAACAATGTTGAAGGTGTTGACTCGGTCCACAGATTTAAATCCGATCGAGCATCTGTGGGTCTGATGCATGGAGGACCCACCGCGCAACTTACTAAATGATCTGCTGCTAACACAGCACAACGTGAGAGGTCTTGGGAGTCCATGAATCGATGGGTCAGGCCTCGTTATGCCATGTTATGGCTGATTGGTGCATATAAACATACACTGTGATTAAAACTCCACGCTTACTTTGTCCACACAGTCGTCGAAGAAGGCCAGACTGGCGTCTTTGTCGCTCACAAAGGAGCACTCCTCGATAAAGCGGATGAACATTTGGGTTTTGGTCATCAGGGAGTAGAACTTCTGGTGCGAGCGGTCGCGGCTCTTCAAGAACCCTGAGGACAGAAAAGTTTAGGTCAGTTAGATCAATGTGAGGGATGATCGAGTGATGATTCACAGATAATTTAGATAAAGCAGCAGGTTAAAGCTCACTTCATCCACTGAAGAGAGGGAGAAATTTACAGACTTCTGTCTGAGTTTGTGGTTAAGAAATCCATTATCCCCTAAAAGGCTCTCTATGTATACACAACCTCCATTTGTCTTGGTTTGTATAATGCAAGCCAACACAGTGTTATTAGTGTAATGGCCAGTTTAGAGTGTACAGCAACGTGGTGAATAGCTTCCTTAATAGATGCTGAAAGCAGCTCAGCTGACTAATAAGCCGCCGCCGCCGCTGTGAGACTGAGAGCAGGATGGATGTCCGCTGGCTCACAGCACAGAGGTGGAGGCCAAACACTTTCATACAGAGGATAAACATCTGAATCCAACCTGGATCAGAACTCCTCTCAGCAGCTTCACTTACAGCTTCACTACAGTAAGTTTAACACGCCGAGTCTCGCATTAAAATACATTTTATATGTTTGTCATTCGTCTCTGGAGCTTCATGTTCAGAGGAAAAGGAAATGCAATCTGTATGAAATACTGTCAAAGCACTTTAATGTCATAACGGAGGAAACTGTGAAACATAGAAACTCGTCCACACGGACACATTAACGCTCTGTTGTTGTGAGTATGAGGTCCAAAAACGGTCACGAGTTCATACGAATGATGCACGAGTTGTTACATCTTCCCTAAATCATTATGTAACATAGTGCAGTCATATCGTATAACTCACACCGGACTCGACCTTGGCTGCATCTATCCTCCAGCGTAGCAGCCATGACTTCCCCCCCTAACTCATTTCACCGGTGATGTGAACCAGCTTTTTATGGGCTCCGATCCAGAGGCCACACTCGAGCCTCTGGAGCTTTTAGCAGCTGTGCCGCTGACTGACTAACCTTCAGAACCTTCAGAACCTCCAACCTCCACCAGCATCATCGCAAACCGCAGACAGTTTCTGGGTGTATTTACTCAGCGGTGGGGATGGACACTTATGAAAGCTCATGTATTAAACAACACCATCTGTTTTTGAGGCCGGCCAGCTGTATAGCGGAAGGTGCTGCAGATGACGCAGTATTAGTTTATATAATCATAGGCTCATTAGCGCTAATCGTGCGATGTAACGGTACAACTGTGACTCAGAATGACTTCACGGCAAGACTGAACGATGAGGGAACAAGTTGATCTGAGCATAACAGTCTTCTGTTTAATGGGGATGGTTGCTCAAAGGTTCTCAGTCTACAGGACTGTTGGTTACCAAGCAGCAACCTCCGTGGCTGTGAAGCGAAACCAAAACTGCAGTTCCTCTTCTCGTCCACTTGAGGCTGGCTCCAGAAGTGAGTCAGTCTCCATAAGTCCCCATGTTCACAGCAGAACATGTTTACAGCCTGGTACAAACAGGTCAGTTTTAAAGTTATGCAGGATTCAGTGCGTGGACGCTTTGATTGACAGGTGGATGGCATCACAGATGGCGGGTGACCTGCTCACCCTCTGAAAACTGCAGTGATTATGTGCTCTGTGTTTATTCACTAGACAGCACAGTAAACCAGTAATTCTACCAACCGCTGAATCGGCTCCATCTTTCTTAGCGGTGGAGTTGGCAGTGGACTAGCTGCTCCTTCTTGCAGATTACTGGTATTAAGACAGAAAAGCTTAAACCATCTGCGACTGGTAAACACTTTGAATAGTTGTCTCATGACTTTGTCAGTGTTGGACTTGTTTTCTGTGTTTTCATGTGCGCCGTTTAAGGAGGCTGCTGGGGAAAAGGACAGCTGGGTCTGTTCATCCGTTCACGCCGCTTCCTCTCTGACTCAGACCCGGCGATCTGGTTTGAAAATGATAAATGGTTTCAGTGTTTTCAGAGTCACATTACTCCAGATACCTTGCAAGTCGAAGAGTGAGCTGGCGTCCGTGGCTTTCTCGGAGGGCGCCTGGGTGATCGGCCGTAAGAAAGAACGGTAGCCTTTCAGGATGGCCGCCATGAAGCGCAGGAAGGCTTCCTGGATCTCCAGCTCCAGCGTGTGGAGGCTCTTCCCGCAGCTCAGCTCGGACGAATCGCTCATGCTCAGCTCCAGCAGCCCGTCGGGACGGTACTGACCTGAAGACAGAGAAGAAAATAACGGTTGAATCATCACGTCAAACTGAGGCTGTTGCTTTAAGTATTTAAGTAAGTATCCGTGCTGTAAATGAGGATCAGTCGTACATAATTCAGAAAACTGGATATCAAAGTTTCTGAATGTCTCAACTGAAACCTCTGACAGGCGCATCAACATTCAGCACTTCTATCACAAACCGGGTAGATTTTCAACTTCACTGAATCAGAAAATTCATTTATTCAATTAGCACAGCTCGATAAGTGGCAGGTTTCCGTGGTGGATGGGATTACTGCTGGTTTCTAAGTTGAGCTGAATGGAGAGCGGAACAGTGCAGACTGTAAATAAACTGAAAGTAAAGATGATGAATGAAGCCTCAGATCGTATTTTATTTAATTACCCGTATACGGGTTTGAATAAATTACATGTTAGTTTGAATTTGTTCAAACTAAATGAACCGTCTACTCAACTGAAAACAAAATTAAAGGCACAGTGTTACGATTTAGTGTCACCCAGTAAGTGCTGTGACAATCTTAAAAGGGATAGATTTATTACATCCAGTTGTTGGTAGTGTTGTAGAGGAGGTCCTCTCTGAAGAGCTGGAGGTCTTCAGGAGGTTTGTGAAGGTAGAGAGGGACGCCCCTGATCTGGTAGGAACTAGTAGGACGTTCCACCAACGTCGAGTCAAGTCGGTGGGTGCAGATCTGGAGACTACTTTGTAGTCAGCGGTAGTGATTCGAATTTAATGTGAGCTGCTATAGGTAGCCAGTGGAGCTCAATGAGCAGCGGGATAATGTGGCGTTACAGTAATCTAGCCTTGAGATGACCACAGCTTGTGTCAGGAGTTGAGTAGCATGTTGAGTCAGGTATGGCCTGATTTTTCTGATGTTGCAAAAGTGCAAAGTGGCACGGCTTTGCCTCATTTGCAACATGATTGGAGAAGGATCAGGCTTCCTCTCGATATCAAATCAAATCAAGTTTATTTGTTTAGCCCTTTACAACAGCCGAACGGTACCCACAGTGCTTTACAACAAAGCCACAAAACAATACATAACAAATACAATTAAAAGTGCTGCAGCGCTGCAGGGTATTAAAAGCCTTCCAGAAATACATAGAAAGCAGCAGACAGAATGAGAACACCTGAGAAACAGTCCTGCCCTAGTCAGAATAAAACGCCAATCTAAAGAAGTGAGTCTTAAGCTTCGATTTTAAAATTGCAGTAGTCCAGTCTGGAACTGATGAACGCGTGGATTGCCCTCTCGAGATCCTGCCGACTGAGAAAAGACTTCACTTTGTCCAGGAGACGGAGCTGAAAAAGCTCGAGCTGACAACAGAGCTAATCTGTTTGTCAGATTTGAGCCCATTATCAAACGTTACCCCAAGATTTTCGACATGTGATTTAAAAGAGGGGGGCCGGAGTGTGTGGTGAAAACATTCAACATAGATGGCGAACCAAACTAAATGCGTGCCAGCCACTGCTTTCTATCTGTAATGCAGTCCAGCAGCTTAGTGAGTGCAGCGTTTTCGTTTGGTCTCATGGGCAAATATATCTGCACATCGTCGGCATAAAAGTGAAAAGACAGGAAGGAAATAAAGACTGGAAGCTGCAGGTGCAGCGTCAGGATGGACGGAAGCATCCTCCGGCAGAATGTTGAAGCGGTTGGAGGTTGTGGATACGGACCAGCCGAGACCCTCCTGCGGCGCGTCGCACCACTTCAGTCCAGGAAGGCTGGGTCCAGGTGTTGGCTCGGTTCGGCGTGGAGCTATGAACCAGAGAATTTGGCCCGTATCTGATTGATGGCTGATTGATGACTATCGGCAGCATTGAGGCATCCAGGCCCGATGCAGCAGCCCTGGTGGTGGCCGCGGTCTCCACGTCCGGCTCCCGGTCCGGGAGACTGGGTAAGAAGCGCCTGTCAAACCCGGATAGCGCAGACACATGCACAGATATGTACATTGGCGTCCTTCCAGCGGTTCCCTGAGAAGTTCTGTTTGCCTACAGCTTTTTCTTTTTTTTAGATATCTCCAACTTCGTAGTTTTGGCTGCAATTTTAGCTCCCATTAGTCCCTTGAAGCCTCACTAACTGCCTCCTTTTTAAAGCCACTTCATTCCATAAAGGCTCCTATTTCATACTTTTATATAATCTTATCTACTCATTGCAGCGTTGCAATGGGAGGAGATCTCAGAGGAGCCGCGCTAGACATGATCTGACCCCAGTGCAAACTCCTTCATCAGTTAGGCTTTCTAAATGCAGTGAAACACGCTCTGTGTATATCTTTTGTTTGTTCTGGGCTACTGTAATAAACATGGCGGCACAAGACAGCAGACTCGGTGTAAGAGGACGCGCTCCAAGGCTGAATCAAAGGTAATAAATACAAAATAATGTGTTTTTTTATTACTTACAACATAGTTATGCATATTTTATTCAGTTTCTGTCAACAGATCACTGTAGGAGTTTCACACTGAACCTTTAAAAGAACCAAGAACCTTTGCCACACATGCAGAACTTACACACAATCGTTTATCAACTCAGTACTCACCGTCGACCAACTGCTGGTAGAGGTTGCTCAGCACATTCATTAGGTTTTTACAGGCTTTCTTTGGCAGGATCTTCCACGTGAGGGCTCGCTTATCTTCATTGCTGGAAAGAAGGCAGAAGCATACACTGAGCTCTGGGGACGGCTGAGAGGCCAAAATCAACATGGACAGCAGTCAGGCCAGGGGAGCCCAGACCACCCTGACGCTATCTGACTAATGAGGCCAAAAGTGATCTGAACCATTACTGACCTTACCTGAAAAATGCACTCTGTACACATTAAAACAAGTCTGACACTACAAAAATAACCATAGACAACCAGACTCAGAGAAAATCGCCCGCTCTCTGAATTTAGAACTCATTTGTGGTTTTGCAGCAACAGAAACAATGTTGAGCTCTTAGCTGAGAGTGCTGCACGGTAAATGTGTGGCTCACTGCCCTGCAGTTAATCCTACACACTCACGCCAATGCCAGAAAACATTCATCATGAAAAGGTAAT
Organism: Miichthys miiuy; assembly: GCA_036365135.1. Classification (NCBI taxonomy): domain Eukaryota; kingdom Metazoa; phylum Chordata; class Actinopteri; family Sciaenidae; genus Miichthys; species Miichthys miiuy. The sequence goes on from CM071603.1 coordinate 29,517,398, forward strand.
CTCTATAAACAGATATCTGCATATGAGTGCAGAATCTGTAGGCGAGTGTTCAGGTTTCCTTTTGTAGTCCGAGTAGCATTGACCAGTCGGGTTCTTTGAGCGGGTTTTGGGTGGAAGAGTCCATGAGGAGAGCAAAAGAGGCAGAAGACATCGGCTATTTATCTTTTATTATCTGTTATCTGCTTTCATATACTTATATCTGCTGGCTACACTGGAAGCCAAGAAACATCGACCGTTGGCCACTGATGCTTAATCGTCATCAGACAATATACAGTGCCTAAAGACGTCAACAGCAAGTGCAAGGTTTCGTGGTACCGTACTCACTGGAAGATGGTGTTTGTGTCCAGGTCCACGCAGCTCACGTCCGGCGGGGTCGTACAGATCAAAGTAGCGCGAGTCGACTCCTACAATGAACGGACAGGGGGCGCTCAAAACGTCCGCCAACGCCAGCGGCACAGAGGGATATACGGACACGGCCAGTGGAACGGGAAAATCATCTGAGGAGGATGAAGATGAAGAAAGATAACGGTAACGATAACGGTCAATACACACTCTGGTTAGGGCTGACATGTTACCACTCTGCACAGCCGAAAGCAGTAACTTACAGACACCAGAGCTTCAGTGACGCTGGTCAGCACGGCGGGTCGTAACGAGTGGACCAGGATCTTGTGTTCAGTGACGGCGAACACCAGCAAGGTGACGGCGTTCTCCGGTCCGAGGTTCTGGAGCAGCGTGGAAAACCGACCGCCGCTACGGAAACAAAAATGTACAAGATTGCACAAACTTACATTTTCTGTCCTTTGAACATCCCAAAATACTTTTCTAATGGTAAATATACATCAGACAAATGCTGCTCTGTACATAAACTCACACAAATGCATAGTTTCTTTACATTTCATCACAGCTTAGTGGTGACAGACTTCACCAGAAAAGCTTGCAGCTAGCAGCTGTTCTTACCTGAGCGGTAAAGGAGAAGACACTGGCTGGCTCAACATCAAACTGTCGTGAGGAGAAAGCTGCAGAAAAGCTGGAAAGTCAGATAAAACCGACCGAGCGCAGAAACGCCTGCACTGAATCATTTAAATGTTCATCCATAACAGAGGATTTCAACTTCTGCGCCCCTCAGGCAAACCTAAACATCTTCACATCAACAAAACAGTCTGCAGAACAGTCATTTGTAACATGCACCGTATGCTGCAAACATCACAGGGAATGTTAAACGTTACCTGCACCAGGATTCGAGGCCTCTGAGAGGACGGGAAGGGAACTTTGTGCATAAAATGAGAGATGTGCCTGAGAAGAAGAAGAAGAAGAAGGAGAAGAATGGGGGGATGAGAGGCCAAAAATAACAACAGTTGGAGGCTGAATAATCCGTCAAAGCATGCACGGCTCTCGGACGGGTGAGAGTTATGAGCAGATTTACGGATCACCTGACCAGGGTGAAGTCAAGTCAAATATCCGACCTAAAACATCTAAACTCTGTTAGAGAGGACAGTGTTGGTGATTTCTAGACCGATTCTGTTGTATGTTGGGAAATAACTGATTTCCAGCTCAACATTAAGTCCCTCAGATACTCTGCACGTCACATATTGAAGATATCTTTGACACCACACAGTAAATTTTTAAACTCCTCTGTCTGTCTTCAGCCTCGTTCAGACTGGATTCATTTCTCTCGGGGAGGTTGGTGTGATTTTAACATTACCTCAGTGATTTTATCCTTTTTTCACTGCCGCCTCGGTGATAATTACACCCACAATTAGCTGCTGCTTTTCAGCAAACTCCATGGTCCTCCTCTTAAATGGGAAGCTTGGGACTTAGACTGAGGTAAACGTGAGGCAATCAGAGAGGCAGAATATCATAATGTGAAAGAGTCATACAACTCTAAAATGCATGAATGAACTAAACCTTATAAAAGTACGCAGGATTAGCTGTTAGCAGATCCTCTTTGCAAAGCATCCATGTACGTACAGATGACTGGATTATTTTGATATTACATAAATCCAAAAATCTGATCATTCTCAGGCTTCGAGCTCTGAAGCTTTTCTCCATGAATTTTAAGCAGATTTATGGACGTTTATTCATGGCAGACATCAGAGATAATAAGATCCTTCAGGAAGTCACAGCGAATGTTATCAGTGTTTCTTCAGGTCTGTACATTTACCTCGAGCGGTATCTCAGCCTCACGTCTCTCCCTCTGCACCACCCTGCAGGCTTCTGACTTTCTCTTTTGACTTGTCATGCAGAATGTAAATGACTATTGTGTGTAATATTCGAATGGTTTAAGTTGAATTACAGTGAAGTGGACTGAACATTTAAATCCTCACCTCCTCCCTCCGTAACAGTGAGGGTGGATTCAGACAGGATCAGGCACTGCGGCGAATCAAACTGTGCGACGGCATGTGGAGGTCAACGCCAGCGCTCGCTCACTCTCATTCACTGTCTATGTCTCTCGGACACAAACCAAATCAAACTTCTTCGTGTCTCTACTTTGCAGTGTAAATGGTGAAACAAAGAGATAAAAACTCACTTCTCGATGGGCAGAGCGTGAGGGCCGGAGATGGAGTAGCGGTAGAGGAATGTGAGGAACTTGCGGAAAGCGTCGAAGAAGGGCCAGTGTGACAGCAGACAGATACACTTGTTGGTGTAGACCGAGCGTGGGGTCGCGGTGCTGTTGGTGGAGCTGTTGGTGGCAGTCGCTGTAGCGCCGGAGGATGAGGAGGAGGAGGAGGATGAGGGTTTGTGCGGATCCGGGTTCAGGAGACCGAGCTGGGAGCGCTGCTGATCAGTCAGACACTCCTGAGGGAAGGTCTCATAGAACTGAATGGCAGCACCGTAGACCTGAAACAGACACACAGATCACCATCTGCAGGAGTAACAGGCCTGTCACAGCACAGAGTCATGGAGACAAACTAGTCCCTGAGACCCTGAGACCCTGAGAGTGGAGACATTTTTGGAAAGTGAGGATATTTCAGATGTTCCTCACTTCTTCAGGGTTTATACTCACAATACCTCACAATATTTTTTTACTTTATGAAGGATAAAAGTCGGCACAATGGCACTGCAGCGAGGGGTGGATGCCCAGGAGTAAAATATGGAGTGAACAATAAAAGAAACAAACACCCAAAAGTTTGCTGATGCTCTTGTGCTGACCTCTAAAATTCAACATGGATCCTTTGCTGCACCTAAAATATTGTCAGGCTGAGGTGCTTTCTGATGCTGAAGGAGGCTCAACAAGTTTAAAAAGCACCATTTTATTCTAACCTTAACCCTAAAACTGAGTATAAACCCTCATGAAGGTCGGTGAAGAAGCGAAGACAATCGAAGTAATCCAAAGACGTCTCCACTCTCAGGGTCAGAGCTCAGACATATTTTTGGGCTTTTGAATCTTTATTTGAAAGTGGCAGCTGAAGAATAAAAGAAGAAGAAAGAGAGAGAGGATGAATGACTCGCAGCAAAGGGTCGCAGGTCAGAATGGGCTGTTGTGCAGCAAGGACTGAGCCTTTGCACATGGGATGCACGCTGCCATGGCTACCCCGTCTGTCAGTCATTAACAATCATCTCCAGAAGAAGAAGAAGAAGTCCAACAGATGAAGTGGACAGCTAACAATAAAAAGTAGCAGACAGTTTAATGCAGACCTCTCGATCATGCCTGCACTCTTAAATAAATGAAAACATCAATGAGCGCAGGAATAAAGTACGTTTAATGCACCGCAGTTTAACCTTTATTGAACATCAATACCACGAGTACCATCTGTGGCCAAACAAACAGCAGTTGTCCGAGCCAGCTGCAGCATTAGTCCAAATAAATCCCCTCTGCTTCCTGGAAATTTGAGACTTTCCAAATTCACCACAGATCAAAGCTGACGGGCTTATCAGCCGTCCGACTGTGCGGCTCACTTTTAAACATTTCCACTCAAACAGGGACCGAGGTGGACCGTCTTTGTTTACTGATGACTGGAGTGAGGACGCCTCCGTGTCTGCTTGTGTGTGCGTTGAACTAAATGAGTCACAGACGAGTCTCCCTCAGCTGTGCTGGGTGGGTTAGAACAGCCTCTCACTGTAATCAACAGAGGGTCCTCATAAGTATAGAAACACAGTGATATATGTATATGTAACTCACGGGTCGAACAGGTGAGTCCTCAGTTAAACATGCAGACTGCCAGAGTCCAGCTGAGTCTCCCTCTGACCTTGGCCAGTAAAACACAAGTCAGCATACACACTGTCCTCTCCAAATATCCCCCTGCATGTGCTACAGCTGGCCTTCCAAACAACACACACACACACACACACACACAAACTGGACTCAGCCACAGCAGAGGGTTTGGCAGCGAGCGATCACCGCTGACCCCTAACTGGCCTTGTCGAGCAGAGCGGCTGGATGTTATTTGTTTTCAATCACGATTTTGTTTCACCACGAAATTCACTAATAAGTGTCAACACGAGTCCAAACCGGACCGCTCTCCAAACCCACAAGACTAGAACAGCAGGAAGGGGGTCAGCTTCCAAAGCCAAGAATGTGGATCTGTTTGTGTGCTTGTGGCGCGTCTTCAAGGTCCAGAGTGTCAGATTTAGAGGGATTATAATCTGCATAATTATGTTTCATTAGTGTATAATCACCTGAAAATAATAATATCCACCATGTTTCTACAGTAGCCTAGAGCGGACAAACCAAACACTGGCATCAGATCGGACCTGCAGGTTCTCCTTCATGTTTGAAAGTGGAGGGTGAGGTGAGATTAAATCCAACACAAGCTGTTAGTATGCTTCACTTGGCCAAGCAGTAACCTCCATGACTGTGAAGTGAAGCGCATTGACGAAGAGGACCTGTATTCTGTAAATCTGACACCTTTAAGAGACAGACCTGCAGCTAAGATCTAATCCAGATTACAGAAACATTGACGTGCATTTAAACTCTATGATTGTTGTGCTTCTTTATTTATTTGGATCTTTGTCCTAAAAACAAACGACATGTTTTCACCTGACAAAGGCAGCATGCATGCCTGACCCACTTTCCCTTCTGGCATGCAGAACATTGTGGTTTTCCCATACCCCACTTTGCCCCACTTTGCCCCACATGTCAGCTGTATGGACGGCAGTTAGTCTGTTGAGGTCTAACAGTCACTGGAACCTTCTTATACCCGATGCTGTAAAAAGAAAATAAAGCAGAAGAGGAGAATAAATCTATCCATTCATCCATTTTACCTTCTCTCCGGAGGCTCCGGTGAGGACAAAGGTGGAGAAAACAGGGAGGGAGTATTTGGTGTTGGCCGGCCAGCACTCGATCGTGGCCCCCATGGGAAGGCAGAAGAGGGGGACAGACTCGGGCAGAGGGAATGACTCATAGTCCTCCTCTGGATATCTGCTGAATAAACCTAAGAGGAAAAACAAAGTGAGAACTCTATTTAGAGATCTGCTCGGTGTAACCAACCCCCCTGTGATTACCGATTAACAGCTAATGTAGATAAAGCAAAAGCGCCTTTCCACGAAGCTGCAAAAGAAACAAGTTCAGTTTATTATAATCACCGTGATAATGTACGAGTTCGTCGGGAAACGCCCGGCTTTGTAATAAGCAGTCAGTGTCTGGTAATCAGGCCTTTGGGTCGTTAGTCAGCGGCAGTGGACACAAACGAACGATGAAGCACTGATTTCATTTTGTGCTACATCAAACTCCAGCTGAAGGACTGAAGGACTGACATCTACCAGATTTACCAACAAAAAAAACAACTTCTCATTAACGTGTCTACCTACTAACAAACCTTTAAAGCGGCCACTCGCAGGTTTCACAGGTTTATTTTGAGCCAAAGAAAAATTAAACACACAGAATATCATTATATCGTCGAAGATACAGGATTGTATTTAAGGATCGAACACAAGAAATACACATTTAAACATTTCTGCACATGCAATTATTCCTCATGGAAACACCTCGCAGGTGAATAAACGAACAAAGCTCGGTCAGCAACTCAAAGTATGATAGTTCAACAGCTCATGCACAGACTCTATAGATAATCACTTGCAGCGTAAGAAACGGTGACAGGCAGCTGTACTAGTCACAGTAACGAGGCTGCGTGGTAATGATGGGAGACGCTGACACAAAGATGAATTGTGCACACAGAGGTAAAGAGCCCGGCTCTGTCTAAAGGTAACAAAATCCACCTACATGCACCTCTAAAGCCGAATCTGACGTGTTATATCTCGCCAAGAAAACCACAACATGTTTTCACACTTTGTCTTTTGTGTGGATCAAACTAATGATGAGATGCAAACCAGCAAAATGCAGGCAGAGTGTTGAGAGCAGCTGTCTGAGGAAAAAGGAGGCGACTTGCTGCTTTTCTTAAGCAACAGACGCTGGAAACATGTTTGTAAGCTTTGCTCTGAATATCTCAAATTAAATAGGCCAAAACTGACTTATTATTATGGCAAGTAGGTGTTTGTGTCAACGAAAAACAAAAACACGTTCCACCTTCTTCACCAAGCTAGTTGCTGACTTTATGTGTCTGCTGTCTGGTGTTTGGCAGCTCATCAGCTGAAATCAGCTGCCGGATGCTGCAGGAAACAGAGCTGATGAGAGCACTGAGACTGAACTAAGACTCTGAATGTGCTGTAAAGGCAAAACATGGAGCTAAAAAAAAAAAAAAAGCTAACATGCTCCACTGAGCTGCAGAGTTGGTGGTAAATAATCTGTCACATAACATCTACAGTGTTCGATTGTTTTCACTGTGTATGCAGGAGTCTTTCCAGACATTTTAAAGCACTTTGCTTACATCTACTAAACGTTCATGGTACGTTAGCACAATTAGACATCAGCAACTGATGAAGACAGAGATCTGGGGCACAGAAAACATTCATCCATCTTTCCCTGCACATAAACTTGTATTTCTAGTCCTGGACTGCAGAACAATCTGTAAATATGAAGCTGTACTCTTCTGTAACAAGTGATGATGGAGCACAGAAGTGTTGACATACAAATGTTTCTAGAGCTCGTGCATGCGTGTCATTTATCAAACACAATCACAGAAAAGAAATTCACTTTGCGTCTGAGCGTACACACTTTTTGCATCTGGCCCCAGCTGTCTGCGCAGACGGGTTTGGAACCAGCCCTTCAACAGCGCTGATCCCCATCGAGGCCACACTTCTTGTCTTCTGACACACAGAGTACGCTTCACGGTTATTTCCAGCGACAGACCCAGAATGTGCATGTTCCTATACGCTGGGAAGTTTAACACCTTTGCGTAACGTTATCACAGAAGTCAGTCAGTGGGTCGGTGAGTAACAGTTGTTCTTTTCAGATTGGGATCAAATCTGGCAGGATTACATAAACAAACTACGCAGCTATGCAACGATTCAATTCATGCAAACTTTAGTACACAACTTCAAATATACAGAAAACCAGCCATAAAATGTAACACTGTTTAAGGGCCTTAAAGTTTTTAATGTTTGTTTATATTATGTTATTATTATTTCATATGTTTGTGTGCCACTTCCTCTCTCTAAAATATTTTGTGTTTTTTGTGTACAATATTATAACAAAACACGTCGCCGTGACTTTTCCTGAGCTGAAAAGTTTCGAGTGAACTTCATTTCTGTGAGCTGACTCATTAAAAGCGTGAGATAGGATGGCTCCATTCACAGTCTGCTGCATATTCAAGTCATGAACAACAAAACATCAGCCAGCCAATCTGAGGCCGAGCCAAACACAGCAGAGCGCTGAGCCAACAGAGTTATCAGAAAATGACAATCTTCTGTAAGAAGACGGACTTAATGTGAAGTCAGCACATTATGTCTTTTACTCGCATTACCGTTAAATAGACGGCAAATATTTAAACCCTTTAACTTCACGACGCCGGCATGCATATCTCATCTCTGCGAGGCATCAACAACAAGCCTGAACCTGCAGGCACAGCTGGAGCAGGATGTCCTCGTGCAGCCGGGTTAACTCTGCAGAGACGTTTTCTACAACAACACACAGCTGGAGCAAGCACGGAAACACACGATGACTTGAGTGCTCTTCAAATTTAGTCTGTTTTCTTATTCATAAATGAGCCTCATTCTCTGACAGCTTGGTTTTTCTCACACAACAACCCAGTGATCATGGGAAGAAGTGAGAGTATTTACCCACAACACGGTTATTTGATATCTTCCATCAGCAGGAACAGGAGATACACGGCAGTGTTTGCTTGTGCACACACGGGTAGTTATGGGATCAGGGAGGCTTACCTGCTTTGTAGGCTATTGTGTTGGTTTTGGCCACAGACTTCTTATAACACAGGTAGACGGAGGAGCCCCACTGAAAAACAAGAGCAGGATGGGAAAGAAAGTTAGCATGTATGAACAACACAGGACCCTGAACGGGCCAATCAGGATGAATAATCGCTCTCCATCACAGTGGGAGCTTTTAGTACGAAGGACCATTCAGGTGTTTTTGCATGTTTGAGTCCGATACGAGTGAAGAGCAGCTGAAGATGTTCTCACTGCAGTGATGCTGGCTGTGATCAGAGGAGCAACAGACTGGGAATATGTAACCGGTAGAAGTCAGTGAAACTGGAGACTTTCCAAAGAAAGTTATCAGACTGATTTTTCATCACAATGTCACTGTAATGTAATGTAATTTTAGCATGTACCGCATTCAGACCGATCCTCTCTGGTGCATTCGAGGATGTATGAGGTTTAAGAATCAGCTGCTGAACACGGAAACCTTCATGAAACAAAGAATCTCTAAGTCATTGAATCCATATTCATCCAAGGAAGGCAGCAGGCGCCGCTTCTCAGGCAGGCCCCCTCTCTGGAATCGAACCATGATTCCCCGTTACCCGTGGTCACCGCGGTAAGCACAGAAAGTACCATCCAAAGTTGGGGCAGACATTCGAGGGCCAGCGATTGGCTCGAGGTTATCTTAGAGTGACCAAAGCGGCCGGTGGAGTGCACCACCAAAAAGACTTTTAAAAAAACCTCTACTCGGTGTTGCTTTGTGTGGAGGAAATGAAATATTTCAAATATTTTGTGAGTAATTGTATTTTTTAATTTAATTAGAGAGAGTAGAGAGAGGGCAGGAAAGGAGGAGAGCGACGGGAAGCTTACAACAAAGATCCCAGGATCAATCTGAAAAGCTCTCCTGGAGTTTGATGCGAAAAAACTGTGACGCTGTTATTCAAATAGTGTACTTAAGTACAATTCTGAGGCACTGTACTTTTACCTTAGTCGAGTATTTCAATTTTACACTGCTATATACGTCACAGAGCCAAACACTGTATCTTCTGTGGAGTTACTTCACAGATTAAGCTTTTACAAACAGCTTATAAAATCAAGATGAGGAATCCACAACTGGTTCCAAATTGTCAGATCGTATGAGCTCCGAGCTTACCGCTTCATTTTATCTTTCTGTGTTTTTTTGAGCATTGCAAAGCAATGACGACAAATCCATCTACGCTGCAGGAAACATGAGTCACGGTCCAAAGCGTGGCTTCTCGTCACAAAGAAAGATGACAACAGTGCTCGCTGTAATGTCTGTAAAATCATCACCAGAATCTGAAACATCTTTCTACGCCACACGGCCTTGAATTCCAGGAATGCCACGTATTTGACACTCTACGCTCGAGCGCTCGACGCTTCCCGACCGAGCAGCACATCTGTTACCAGGATAAATATCCTGTTAGCGCCACACGGGCGGGATGATTTTTTATTTGACTAAGAAAACTGAAACTAAGAAAACAGAATGCTGCACAAATATTCTCTCATTTCATCTATTTCGATGTTTGGCGACAGTTTCTACAGCCAGCTCCACTCGACTACCTTTTCCTCACATCAATTGATCAGAAACCAATGAGGGAACCAGACCGCTAAGCAGAACTGATTATGGCTTTGATATCAATAAAAATGATCAATTCCTATCTCTAATTTATACAGCATTGCTACTTTCACCTCGGTAAAGATAAGAGTACTTCCTCTGCCACTGAAAAACAGTTATCAAAGTAGTGTGTGTGTGTGTTTCTCCATCAAGCTCGTCAGTGTCATTATCAATAATCTGGAAAGTTCAGTACAAAGACAGTTTAAGACATTCACATCCCGACCAAAAAGCCCAGCCACACACTGCTCAGGAAAGTGTGTGTAGTCACCAAACTATTAGCATGCAGCATGTAGCGATGATGCATCAGATAAACACATCTTGTTTGTGACAATTTGTCACTGCGAGAGCAAAAAGATGCTCGGCGGCGGCTAAAAACTGTGATAAATCTTTAACAACCAGGCGGTGGGGATGGAGGACGCACCCCGAGCGCTGCCGAAACATTAAAAAAATGATCCGACATTAGTCAGATTGAAAAATGAGTGTAGCTAAATCCCAAATCTATTGTAGGAGCCTCGATTTCTCCTTCATGCACCACAAGTCTCTGCAGATTTATGCACAAAGTCTAAACATTGCCTGGCACACACACACACACACACACACTCTGCTCAAAGACAGTTTAACACACGTGTGCAGCCACCGAGCTGACACAGCATGGACGTTTACAGTATCCTAAAGTGTGTGTGTGTGTGTGTGTGTGTGTGTGTGTGTGTGTGGGAGAGCAGGATATAGCTGCAGCAAAGACATAAAGAGAGACATAACAGGGCGGCGAATAGAAAAATATGTTTCTTCAGCACATATACTGGGTGAGAAGGAAACCAAACAGGAGTAGAGGCCATAAAGCTCGAGGGGTTCTGCTTCCCTCCTCGAAAAGAAACAAGACACACACACACACACACACACAGACAAAATGTAGGAGGGTTTTTACGCTGTTTTTCCATAATTGGATGCACTAACCGAGCTCGGGTGACTCACCTGGGGCTGAAATCTATTGCTCGTTTCTCCGTCCTTCACGACACAAAAGACACAGAGATGATCTACGAAGCTCTGCGCGACAGCTCGATCATTTCAAATTAAACCGCTGAACTTTAACTGGAGGAAGTGTGACGGATAAATCTGTCAGTGTTTGTCGGGATTGCTCAGTCAGTGCGGGCTCAGCCTCATCTTGTACTGCTGACTGTGTTACCAAAGCTCATGTTACTAATTTTTTAAAACATGTGGAGGGTTTGAGGAAGATTCTTGGCTAGAATATATCAACATTTTGAATTTCTGAGTAACTTTAAACCAAACATCCACCCTCGTATGTTAATGCTTGTTATGATAAAGTTATGCTGTGCTGAACATTTTTGAGGTTTCCACGCAGGTCTCCACCTGCAGCCTCCACCGCGGTTACCCATTTCCTTTACGGTGTCTCAGTCATTCCCGCTCTGCACCGGTATGTCTGCTCGTAAACTATGTAAAGTCACACACCACCAACTATTTCACTGATTTTGGTGAAACTGGATCATATTTTATGGTTTTCCCTCCTCCGGCTGCTCCGCCTCAACTCTCTGTGATTTACAGAGTTTATGATGGACAGTGAAGTAAACTGCTGACAGCTGTAGCTGCTGTTAGCTCATGTTAGCTCAGGACTGTGAGCTCAGAGCACCGGGGGAGTGTTTGTGTTTGTACCACAGGAGTTTTGGACCACAGGGAAGAAGAAGAAGAAGAAGAAGAAGAAGAAGAAGAAGAGGAGGTTTACAGGGCAGGGAGCCAGTGTCGTGCCAGAACCGGAGCTATATATAACCGGGCTCAGCAGCAGCCTCTATGGACATAATGGCAGAGGAGAAGAGAGTGAAGAGGACGTTGACGGAGGAAGCTAAGAAGAGAAAAGGAGAGAGTGAGCGAGCAAGAAGCCGCCGGACAAGAGTAAATCTGGGACTGACTTTTAGTGGTTGGTGAGAGCTTGGTGAAATAAAAGGCTGAAAGACAGACGCCGAGCTGGGCTGACTGCTGTTGGACTAGTCAGTAATATTAGCTGCTGCTATGTCTGCTGTTGTTGACCCTCACAGATTACTGTCACTCAGGGAACATTAGGTCACACTGACGTCCAATGCAACAGGCAGAGAGAGGCGCTCAGTTACGGGCTTGCTAACCTTAGATTTAAGCTTTATCACAAGGTTAAGCAAACACAGATATAGTTTATTAATGAATATGATGTCTAGACTGCACTTTCATATATTCATCTTGTTGCTCTGGGTGTAGAAATTGGTCTCTTAACCTCTTCTGCGACAGTTTTTTAACTCTGTGGGACTGAAGCCTCGCCTCACCTCGTTAAAACTACATTGTGAAAAGCAGTGCTGTAACAATAATTAAGCCTCACAGAGGAGAATATTCTGTACACCAGCGTCTCTCTCACCATGCTGCTGTTCAGGTTCTTCTCCACCTTGCAGAAGGTGTGCGGGGGCGTCTCTCCTTTACTCGGGATGATGATGCAGATGTCCGTCACGGCCAGGGTGGTGTGCGGCTGGCTCTCCGGCGCCCGGCGGTAGGTGACGTAGATGCGCTGGGAGGAATTGCCACTGATGTTGGCCGGACGTCCGGAGGGAGTGGTCTGGATGAGGTGGCAGCACTGCTTCAGTCGCTCCTTCCACTCATACAGCACGCTGTGGGGAGGAGGAGGCAGAGCACGGCAGTCAGCCAAACAAAACTCCCACATCAACGCGTTATTAGTTGGATTACCGTGCAGAATTAATCAACACAATATGCCTTCATGATCTCATTGGGCCAATTAGGTGGAGCTCCTCATTTAAGTCTGACATTGGGCATTTATCCCAGTTTGCTGACAGAATGAAGCTGATGGAGCTTAATGTCTGCTTTGCACCTCATAACAGGCAAACAGAAATGACGAGAGAGAGAGACGTGTGAGCTTATAAAGAGGCAGTCAGAGTGTTGAGATGTCTCCTTAACTTCAAGCTCAGGGTGCCTTTTAAGCTTAACAACTTTGGCCACATTCACACAAGTCTACACAACAACACATGAGGTCAAAGCTGAGTGCCGTCACGTTGTGTTGAGTTGTTGTTAGCGAACGTTTTGATGGAAGTATTCCAAAAATTCTGATTCTCCAGTGAGTCATCACCGTGGAAGCATTTTAGCTGCTTTGTAACTCGGGATAATGATACCTCCGGGGAACGGGAATGACAGTTTGGCAGCTATGTGGCATGCAAATGCCATATTCCATGTCAGGTAACAGGAACGTGGCAGCTAACATAAACAGTGAGCTGCACAAAGCCAACAGCTCTGCTTGTAGTGAAGTAATCACCGAGTGAAAAAAAAAATACCACCACCTTCTTCTTCTACACCTTTTTGTATGTGATGAACACAAAGTTGGCTCGGTGTATGATGCTGTATTTAGAAGCAGCACACATTGAATATTTTTATTCCTATTCACTCGTTACTCACTGTCTCCTTCTTATCTGTGGACCATACTCTAAACTAGAGCACGCAACAGTCTTTTTCCTATTTTGTTGCCGTTGGTTTACAGCAAGCGGCAACTTTCCGTGGCTGGGAAATGAAGCCAACGCAGAAGTGTGAAAAACTGCAGTTCCTCAAACGTCCACTCGAGGCTGGCTCCAGAAGTGAGTCAGTCTCCATAAGTCCCATGTTGAAATGTCTAAACTCATAGCAGAAATAAACATGTTTACAGCCTGGTACTTTTACAACTCTCCTGAGATTAAAATCTCTTTTCTGAGAGTCCTAGTCAAAGCTACATCAGTTTTACCACCTTTTTTTTAAATAACTGATGTTAGTTTTGACCCAAAAATCAAATCAAATTTGGGATTTATTGGATCTGACAGGTTCTCTGTGAAGGTTCTCCAGGTCATCTTTCTTGGAGAAGAGTTAAATCTGGGACAGCCGATTCATTGACTGGTGTAATCTCAATCAGCTCCAAATCATTGCCAGCGAGACGAAGGCGATGGTGACTGACTTCAGGAGGAAGACGCCTCAGACCACACCAGTGAACATCCAAGGATTGGACATCAAGATAGCGGGAGCATACAAATACCTGGGTGTTCACCTCAACAAGAAACACAGACGTCCTATACAAGAAGCCTGAAGTCGTTTCCATTTGCTGAGGAGACTGAGGTTCTTTGGACTCTGTTAAAACTTTCTATGACACTGTGGTGATCGTCTGCTGGGGAGGGCGAAGCACGGAGAGTTACAGGAAAAGACTCAAGAGGTCCAGCTCTGTCCTGGACAGCCCCCTAGACTCCATAGATCCATGAAGGCTCATCCAAGAGACTTCTTCTGTTGGGACTGTCCTCATACAGTACATACATGTCGGCTCATGTACATGACACTGTCAGTCAAAACATATTAACCCAGTACAGCATTACAAATAGTCACAAGAGGACAGCCACGCAAACCACTTAGAGGACGAGTGCTCAGACGTACCAAACAGTAGCAGTCGTTTCAAACATTCCTCTTTGTGCTTCCATTATGCACTTATCCTCCATTAACGTTTCAAGTGGGACGCGACGGGCATTTTGTGGCACTATACGAAAGCTGGACAGAATTTAAAGTGGTCAGCTGAGGGACGGTTTTCTTTGTTGTGGTGGTGGTGAATCTGCTCTGTGATCGGATCTGATCTACACTGTGTGCAAATCTTTCTCTGCTGTTATGTGTCGATAACGTCCCGCCATCGGACCTGACATTTTTTCCTATATTGACAGAGTGACCAATTCTGCAGAATCTGAGAGTGGCCTTTGTGTTTGCTGAATCAGACCTCTCCAAACAACTGGAGCTGTGCGCGGAGGTCAGAGTTCAGTGCAGGGTTTATTTCAGGTGAGGTGGCTCGTTTCAGTTAGAAAATAACATAATAAAACGTCAATCTTCATGGGGAAAAGAGCAGAGGTGCTGCTTCACACACAAAGAAATGTTATATTCCAAGAGTGTAGCTATTGTTTAGACCATCAGCCTCTAACTAAAGATACCACGAGGCGGGATGTGTCAGCGTTTGGGTGGATTATCGCCTGGAAACCCTGGAGGTGCCATATTCCTTTATAGTCCTCAGTCGACAAATTGATATTAATTTGTCCGCTGGTCACAGATAACACTAATTATTCCCTCTGCAGCGTGTGCAACCATTCACTATCACATAGGGCAAATTGGGCTATAAGTAAAAATGGATCTAAATTATGACTAGACCTGCACACACACACACTCCAACATACACCGACACGTCAGCTTCCCATTAGTTCCACCGATGTCTGGGAAGTGCAGCCCCTCTGAGCTATCAGCACACAAAAGCTGCTGATACTGTCTGAGCAGAGGCTCTGTGTCAGGGCCTGATAAGCACTGCACTCTGTAGTGTCAGAGGCCAGTATAAGCCTCCTTAGCATTGTCACCAGCTGCCTCCATCAGCCAAAGGTGTGAGAGCACTGAATAAACAGCATTGAATTCCCTCAGTTCAAAAGATGTTGCTGAGGAGGACACCTGTAACGGAGCTTCACACAATGAGGCCCGACGGAAAGTGGCTGCGGCGGAAAAAACTGCTGCACACGAGGAATTTTTCAGGCAGAAAGCACTTCAGCTTTTCAGAGCAGACATGATACGGACCAGACTTTTTAAGATTTAAGGAACTGTACCCCTCACTCGCTATAGCGAGGAACACCAGGGCAGAGTTTCCGTTTCAGTTTGGAGCAACTGCAACTGTTTGCTGACAGCAGCAGCTGATCATTACCAGGAATGAGATAAATAATGGATACAGCAACATGCCTGCAATACATAAATAACATGGCCCTGTGGGTTAGGTAGCTCACACTGTGCGCTTCATTACAGTGATTCATTTTAGTTGTCTAGAAGATTTTGTGAAACTGGACACATCAGCAAATAAAACAAAAATCAGTGTTTGTTTCCACCAAACACCTTTTCGGATAATATATTCTACAGGAGATGAAGCAGAAGCAGGTCCTGCAAAACAAAGATGCATTCAGAATTTGTTTCTGTCAGCCTTTGTCACACCTCTGTTCCAGAATAACAAACACAAACTTCTTTTTCACACAAAGACTGGAAACTAATCCAGCTTTTAGTAGAAGAGACTTTATTGTGAATACAGCAGTATCGTCAGCAAAATAACATACCCGGTGATTTTAAAAGCCCAATTACAAAAGAGTTTGGATGTTGTCTATAACGTAAATAATGATTAGCAACCTATAGTGAACTGAATACAGTACAAAGCGAGTGTTGCTGCCTGCAACAAGTTCCAAAAAAGTTGAGACAGGCACATGTTTTCTTGTTTTTAAGACCAGGTAAAGACTTTGATTATTGAAGTTGTTCCCATTCTTGCTTAATATACGACTACTATCTGTGTGAACACACCACCAAAACACCAAAAACAAAGATCAAGACTCCTCTGGTACTTACCCAAGGTCAGTGAGTGGTGGCTTGTCTCGACCCCGCCTGTAGCACAGGAAGATCTGGGGTGCCATGAGTCCGCCATTGTTAAGATCAGCCGAATGGCCGGTCGGTGTTTCCTCTATGCAGGTGAACCCCGGTCGCGCTTCCTCGCCCATCGAGCGGATCACCACCGCCACGTCGGTGATGGGCGCCTTCGGCTTGGCCAGCTTGTGGCAGACGTCATCAAAGTGGATCTCCTGGTCCAACGGCTTGGACGGGTCTGTCAGACCGGCCACGACAAAGTAGTCGGCTACACGATGGCTTTTGTCCTCCATCATCTCCCATCCCCGCCAACTGCCTGCATGGTTACAGAGGAAGAGACAGAGAGGAGAGAGAGAGGGGGGACTGATTTTCATTGTGGTAGCAGGTACAGACAGTTCTTACGTCCTTGCTATGGCAGTAAAATAAAAAATCTGGCAGTCATAAATCTTACTGAGGGGAGGCCAGCAGAAGGGCAAATGAAAAGAGCGGAGGAGATGGGCTACAATTAGGAACCAGGCAACCATTTACAGTTTAGGCAGTTAGCTGATGCTCTTTGATCACACGACCGGCTAAAGGTTCAGCGTCCTGGCTCAAGGTCGAGGGCAGAACATTGTTAGTGCTGAGGGTTTTCGTCCTTTCTCTTATTCTAAACACTCAAACAGCACAGTTAAAGCCTCACTGGCTGGCTGGCTGTCTGGCTACACAGACCTGACTGTGCATTTTAAAAAGAGAGCAGTGAGGTGTTTCTTCACACTTGACATTCTGCCTCAATTACAGGCCGGTCCCACCGTGAAAACCTGCTGATTACTAGCTGCCCTGTGATATCATGGAGCCTATTAAGCAGGGTGATAAAAGCCAAACAGTAGTTTCCTTAATCTGTCCTAAGAAGACTTGTTTGGACTGCACGTCATCTACGCTTTCTGAAGAAGAAGCACCTGAAAGGACATTTTTTAAAGACAAGGACAGCTCCACTAAAACCAGTACCTTATCAAAAGCTGCTTTGAGTGAATGAACGTTGTTTATCTGCCAGGAGGCAGCAAAATATTCCCCCCGAAATCGACACTGACACCAGCTACAGCTGATGATTTCAGCGGTTCAACTCTCCGAACACCAGGAGTGCATTTTCTGCTTCAGAAGCAGGAGGAGGACTCAACAAACCGCCGCCCTCCGAGGAAAGCCAGTGAATCTTAAAGGGTCAGTGTTACTTTGATCGAGTGCCGCAATTGACCGCCGATTGTTTGCAGTGTCATGATCGCAGAGGCGATTCAAGAAAACAGAGGAGTCGAGGCCACTGTACTCAAGAGTCTGAGACAAAACTACTTACACCTTTGGGGCCAAAGACACAACTGAGAACAGGATTAATGGTGTGAGGAGAGACTATGGCACATCTACAAAGCAGCTGCTAGAGGCTTTGCCAAAAATCTGATAAACTGATGTTGTTGCCTTCGTCTAAAAGGAACTTTTAGTGTGATTTGATTGAAGCATGAGGTGATGGACACATTTGCATTACACACTGATGTGGAAAAGATTTGGGGATAGGATGCCGGGTAGCACGCCGACCAGTTTATAATTCACAAATAAAATAAATTGATTCAGACTGAGAACTTAAATTTGTTTTTACCAATTAGTACATGTTTATTAATGTCCCTTGGCTGTTACTCGAGAAGTTGCATATTAATCAGCAATCTGTGCAGTGTGTAAATGTAAAAATGGTTCCCCTTCTGACTGCAGCCATTTTCATTTTTAAGCCTACCGTCATGTGACAGTAAGCGGCTGAAGAGCAGTAACTTGATATTCTTCTTGACAAAGCGGTCGACATCTTCCACAAAAATTCTAACAAATGCTGAAGTGCAGAAGAACAAAAGACGTACTGTAAGCCAGTTTTGTTTTACAGTGGACTGTTTTTTCTGTGGCAGCCTTTTGGGTGTGGTGGTGTAAAGTCTCAGTCTGCTTCAGTGACCAGATTCATCACTCAACCTCTTTGACACTGGAGCCTCCGGGACACGAGTTTGTCTCTGTGGGTTCAAATGAAACTTTACCCCTGCCGGTGCTCTCGCTCTTCTCTCCAGTCAAGTCATGCAAAAACACGAGAACACTTTAAGTTCCTGACAGCTGAAGTCAGAAGGTGTGAGAAATGTCTATCTGTGCAGAAAGACAGCGAGAAATGTGTTGAAAATAGACGATGTGAACGCTGTTGCATTTCTTTAAAAACATTCCCAACTTGGTGTCACTTCTTCTCACGCAGATTTCATCGCAAGCAGAGTTTCTGCTCAATTTAAGTCGCCTGGAGGACGTCTGTGATTCCAGCCACATGCAGTAAGAGGGTGTGGAAGAGAGGGTTTAATTAGCAGGGTGTGTTAGCCAGTGCAAATGCGTTGGCTCGGGGGGAAAGGTAAAAAATCTGCCAACTCTGGTCTGCGTGATGCTATGCTAACGAGAGCTCAGCTGCCAACGCTGATACATAAACCACGTCGGTGCCTCCTTTTATTCTCCTCACGGTCAGAGACTGCTGCGAGGCCAGACGAGATCAAAATGACAAAATCTTTCTCTGTTCTGACCTCAACATGTCCTCCGTCTGCACCTTTTGATTTTTGCTCTTTGTCTGACACATGTTGCTGTACTGACCGTCAAGAAGCACAATAAAACCAGACAAATCATGCAGAGTCAAACTCCTCATCCAGGCTGCAGGCAGCAGCACATGGAGCATTTTATTTGCCCTTTCAGACTCGACATTTGGTGAAGAAGAAACGTGTTTACATTAATCTAAACTAAATCTGTGTGTTTATTGGTATAATGAAATGATCTTTGCAGGGTCGACGAGCCAAGCTTATGTCCAAACAAAGAGCGATTAGTATTTCTGTCTTTGGTTATCACTCCCAGCTATTGACAGATGGCGAGGAAAGCGCCGGTTCGCCGTGTTCTGGCTCTCGCACTCAGATTACAAATGCATTTCATCTCATCACTTCCTCACCTTCCTCGTCACAGCGAGCTAATTTTTCTGTGCCAAGTGATGTGTGCTCTGCTCTGATAAGGCCAGGAAGTGAAGAGAGGATTGGCAGCGCTCCTGTGGTTCAGCTGGGAAATAACTGGTTAAACTGACCACATCTGCACAGCGTCCACAGAGTCCTGGACCACCGTCGACTTCCTGTCCAAACACACAGAGCAGACACGTAAATGTTTCATGGGACGCTCGCGTTACAACACATTGGAGTAACACCCAGAGGACAGGACGTGGGACACGTGCTCACTTCTCTTTCAGGAATGTTTGCCTGGGAATTGAACACAAAAACAAAAACTGCAAAAGAGTTCTCAAAATGAAAACAGGTCCGCTGCAGCACGCGTGGGAAACCAGCTGGCCAGCTCAGAGTCTTCTGCTCTCTCTCGGTGGAGCGACAGAAGAGCCGAGGCTCGAGGAGAACAGCCCGAGTAAAATAGGAAACATTCCTGTTGCACCTTCACACATGCTCACGACTGCGTGTGAGCATGAAGAGGTGAGACACTGATGATGCTCTGTGTGTGCCAACATGAGGTCCAGGGGTCGCGTTCTTGGATTTCACAGGCACGACGAGAGCCGGGAACTGACATGGTCGACACGTGAGGATGACGATGTTATGACCCAGCTCGCTTAGGGAAGAGGAAGCACCATAAAAACCAGATGTATGAATGACCAATAATAACATCATATGTAATGTATAACGAGGGAGGGAGGGGTGGAGTAACACTGGGTGTTGCGGCTATCTCGTTTCTTGCAAATGACTGCTGCTGCTGCTTTTACTGACCCGGTGGGATCTTTGCATGACGGAAAGCAGACGTGGGTATTGTTTCACACAGTAAGAACAGTTAACTCCTCACTTAGCACAAAACTGTAACAAAGAAAAGATGTTGACCCAATTTATCGCAGCGCCACAGATGCTCTGCAGTGTCGCCCTCCCCATCGTGTGACAGGGGGGGGGCCAAAGAATGATACTCATCCTCGCCATGCTGTCAGGCTGCTAAAAATACAATGCAAGCCAAAGCAGCGGTACCGGGGCACCAGTTACATAAGGATTACATATACATATATATATATCTGCTGCATGTGTGGGACTCAAACCGCCTCCATTGTCTTCATCCTGCTCCCTCTGCCTGCCCTACATTTCAAGAATAGAAGAAATCAACAATGCTGAGTTCACGATGGAGGTGACAGGATGAAAAATGAATTTTAGATTTCACATTTCCAACCGCGAAACAATCTCGATGCTCAGTCTGCCTCTGAAACTTTTACAGATTTACAAATTTAAGACTTGAATTTGGCTGCATCAACGTGCTGAGGAGGCACTTTAAAAGCGTTAAACAGCCGTCTATTACATATCTAGCGTGCGCGGATCATCGTCCAAAAGATGCAGAGCTGTGACTCACGCCGTGCTTGACACATAAGAATAAAAATATGCTTCGCAGCTTAAGTGGTCTAATCCAAATATCTTAATTTTCTGGCTGCCCTACTTCTCTCCTGGCAGACCGACCTGGAAGGGAAAAGCTTGACTTGGTCTTGGTCGTAAACGCCCAAAAGAGAAGTCATCACCGATTCCTTCCAGCATTCAAAAAGAAAAAGTTGGGAGCGTTTAAGAGAGGATGTGCACAGGCTGCAAGCCTCTTTTAAAAAGGTCACTGGAGCCCTTCGCAGTGGTCCTGAGGCACTACACATAATATTTATGTGTTTCTGAATCATTTATGACGTGCGCTCATTCAGCACAAATGCCTTAAGATGCGGTTTTCCCCGAGACTTCGCAGACTATTTGTCTTTGTAAATCAGCGTTTGACTGCAGAGCACTTGAAGGTGGTTAACTTGCATTAAAGGTACTTTACGACACGACACAGCTGGATGCGCAGATTATCTGGAGCTGTCTGACACTCGGTGATCACACGGGGGTAGAGAGAAACAGCAGAGGCAGAATCGGTGGAAAAGCACCACAGGCCTAGAAACTTTAAACTCGGCCACATTAAAAGGGCCCGGTGCCAGAGCCGGAGACAAAGCCTCCCAGCCCAAACTCGCTGACTTATAACCACAGCAGGAGCTCAGGGAGGAGTTCAATAAGATGTCCAGACCCAACAGACCATCAGTCGCTTCCACACGGGGGTTTTGTTTAAGCCGACGTGACAGGGCAACGATTTCCAGCTGTCTCGGGCCGATGAAACTCACCAAAGGGGACTCTCGCTCGGGTTCTCCGACGAGTCCGGTCGCTGCTCTCGGCTGCAGCTGTATAGACATCCAGAGCAGAGACAGCCACAGCAGGGCAGACACGTGGAGGAGGTGAAGAGGAATGTGCTCGAGAACATAAACACAAGCCAGTAGGAAGCCTCACTAGCCAAGCATCTGCTTCTAGTTAACCCACAGGGGTGGGCGTTTGGCTCTCGTGCCTTTTAGCAGCATCAGGTCGTGTTAACATTCGGGAGGAAAGATGACCTCTGTGAGAAATGAGTCTGAAGTTTTTCTATTGAAAACTAATCTTTAATATTTCACTTCAACCCAGCGCTGAGAGAAACTCAACTCAAGCCGAACAATGAGATGTAACTGAGTTACTGCTGGTGCTGAAATCTTCTCAACTTCCAGCTCCAAAAACAAACAAAAGAACTAAAAACTCAGACACGAAGCAACACGGGCAACCAGGTTTAGACTTTCCCAGCTCTGTGCTGCAGGAAATGTATCTACTGTACTACCATTTTCTTTGACAGAAAACTAGTGTTGTAGCACTCAAGATCGGTCTTGAGGTCGGGACCATTTTTTAAAAGGCCTTCGGTCTCAGACAAAGAGGACCGGTCAAGAGCACAACCTTTAGGATGTCGCTTCACCTGTGCATTGTCTGATTTATTTGTTAACTGTCTGTGAGGAGACATTAAGTTTTGTTCTTAAAATCAAAATTAGCGGTTAGTAAATACTGCAAGGCGACGCTTATTGAGGTAGCAACCTTCACCCCAAGAGTTTTTGTGAATATTAGCTATCTAAGCAGGCTGTATACACTCTGCACTCGGTCTTGACTTTGTCTCAGTTTAGCTGGTCTGGAATACAACACTGCAGGTAACCACGTTCTTGGTATCACCGTCAATTTGATTATACGACTATCATTAAACGTGCACTTTAATTGCAGTTAATGGTGTGTGTGTATCCAGGAGACAGTATATATAGGAGCTAGTTAGGATGCATTAACCTTTGCTAACAGACGTGTTTTTAATTAGGTATGTGTCTATTTGTTGCTGTCAGTTTTTTATGGTCTGAAACAAATAACCCCCCCGAGGACTAATGAAGTCTGATCTCAACCATCCATCATTCAGACACCATTTAACAACAACAAGGTAACAATAAACATGGTGTTCCCTACAAATTACATCGCCCCATCTGAGCCAATCACAGACCTCCACCTTGTTCTGTTCTGTAGATGTCTACAAACCTCGTGGCCAATCAGTGTCATAAAGGAAGATGGACTGATGGGTGTATGATGGATGGATACATGGACAAAGGATGGACGAAGGATCCAGAGACACAGATGAGTTAGACGGTTCTTTGGTGGTTGGTGTATTTGGAGTTGTTAGACTTCGGTTATACCAGATAATTGGACTCCAGAATTATCATGCTTCAGGGCAAATTACTGTACGCATACGGCGTCCATTCTTTATACTGTCAGCGATCACATCCATGGGTTCACCAAGTTCACGACGGCTACAGAATCTTTGTACCATTAAACGATACCAAACAAAAGAGTCTGGGGCAACTGGACTTGTTTGTAGATCCGCGAAGACAACCGTCGTTCAGGTCAGACTTACAGTAACCAGTTTACATGTAACTCACTTCATCAGCTCGTTTAGTTCAAATACATTTAGTGAAAAGTTTGGCTGAAAATTGCTGCGAGATGAAGGTTTTACTTCAGAATTTAAAGATAATTCTAATAATCAACACGTCAGTGTGCGTGACGGCTACACAACGTTAAGAAAACGCCTTTGGGGAAACGAGTTAAACTACACAACATTAAATTTTATTTTTCTCTCATTACTTCCACTCCACGGGCTCACAGAAGACAGAGGACGCCTCCTGAATAACCGAGGAGATCGGGACTTTCCGCCCGTGATTAAAACCACAAGCGCTCTGAAGTGTCTCAACAACAAAACACACTTTCAAACAAGGTTAGAGCACGAGACGACGCGCCTGCTCCATTCAATGAAAATAGCAGGAAAGGTTTAGCGGCACTTATTTCTGCCTCTCCTCGACTTCGTGTTAAATCTTCAAAGTTAAGTACATGTCAAAGCGGGAGGAGGATCCTCGGAGGTTTTTATTCAAGAACACTCACTTCTCGCCTTTATACAAACAATGTGACTAATGGAACAGATCATAATGCCATTAGCTACGTGGAGAGGAGGATCAGTGTGTAGAAAATGGAAATAACAATGTCAGGGTTAGCAATTTATGCCCTGCTGGGACCAAACTATACCAAACATGAATATGCTAAATAGTCCTGCGAGGTGCTTCATTTTAAAAAAAGCACTTGTGAGGATAAGTGCCCTGCAAAAGTTTATCCAAGGTCTCAACCTAATTTCCAAGTTTACAACGATCTCTCTCTTTCTCTCTGCGTGAGACTGTGATGTGTTTGTTATGGATAATTAAGCAGCAGCCACGACGTACGGCGATGCAGCAGCAGTGACAGACTTTACCCGTCAGCAGCTGATCCCATCACGCTCGGATTACATCGAGAAAAGCGTGTTTCTGTCTGAGGCTCCCTCTTCCTACGAACGTATCAATCAATACGACTTAGGGATGCATGTCGATACGACAGTCTGACCAATAATGGAGTTTTCAGGCTGATACGGACGTCGACGTTTGAGTTTTAAACATCCAATAACAAAATATCAGCTGATACACGTGTTTGTTTCCCTGAAATCTGCTTTCTAAAGACGTCTGACAATGATGTGACTGAACTGCTGTGAACTAAATGAAGCATTCTGCAGTTGAAAAATAAACTTGCTGCGGCTGCACGGTTTCTAAACGACTTAAAATGTATTTTGGTGTTTCCTTTTAATAGAATAATTGGTGCATTTTATGAGAGATGGCGGGAAACGAGGGAGAAAAAGATGCAACAATGGCCTCTGCCTGGACTCCAAATGGCATGCAACCCCTTCAGCGAGGTGTTGGTCCAGTTGGAGTTGGATGCTGATCCCGCTCCTCTGCAATCTGATTTCAGTAACAGATGCCTGAATATCAGACGGTGCTATTTGTCGAGCCTGCTACAGATTCTGCTAACAACTGACTCACCGTGTTACGACCTTTAAATGCATTTCAAGGTCATTTTACACATGAAGGTAAACACTGAGATGCTAAATGCTAATTCCCAGGCTTCAGCCTCATAACTAGAGGTTATCACGGTGGCGGCTCTGTATACAGTATTAGCACAGGGAAGTACTAATGCAGAGTCGTGTGGGAATTAATACCACGTCTCCAGGAAACCCGATCGCACCGACCTGCCTCCACTCCCAGCCTGATCTTTTAATTCCCTCACTGGCAGCAGAGCAGTCTTAAGGCTGCTGTTTGGCCTTGGTGTCAGACAGCGTCACTTGTACTAGCATTAGCGTTTGTTTTTATTTTGCAGCTTGGTGACGTCGTACGTCTCTCCTGATAAGAAAGGGAAGACAGTGGGAGGAATCATCTTTTACCCTTGTGAACCCAGTGGACCACACAGCAGCAGCAGACTAATGTGAGGATCTGACAATTACAGCCTTCACTGGAGGAGCCTCGACTGTGGCACGTCTGCATCTAGCAAAGTTTCAGGTAAATCTATTGAAGTGAAAGTTTCCTCACAGTGGAACAGAGCAGAAAATCAGACTTAAATGTAATTTATCCTTGAAATAATGCGTGTATACTCCATTGCACATGAAGTTCTATCCATCACTCAAAGCCTGATTCACATTATTAATCACCTTATTCACACATAACTGCCTGGCACTGTAGAAAAACATGGACATAGTATCCGTGACGTCACCCACAGGTTTCTGAAGTCCACACTAATCCAAAAAATGGACAAAGACGTGGAGCGGAGTCGAGCTGAATGAAGCCAGATTGCTCAAAAAAGTCACCTATAATGGCACCAACCTGTCAATCAAAGCGTCCACGCTCTTAATCCTGCATAACTTTAAGCCTTAATATAATCTGAACAGGTGAGTTGTATATAAATTCACCCTGTCATGAACGGGGAAATTAGCTACAGAGACCAAAACTGTTTTTTGAACCAGGATATACCGTTCAGTATTCGGTGAGAGTTTACTGGACTTGCATTAGAAACCAGGAGTTTGATGGGATGCCCAAGGTTCTTGTTGGCTCCCAAAGCCCCAATTCAGCTTTTTCTAATTCAATATTAGCAATGATCTGTTTGTTTTTTACTGCAAATTGCTTCACAAATGTCTCAAAGTCACACGCTTGACTTCACTTTCTGCCAGTTTCCCGCACTGAAGTGCTCAGAGCTTTCTCCTGAAGTACCGGTGGAGCTCTGCTTCCCAATCTACCCCTCCAGCCTGAGCGCCTGTGCAGCTCTCAAAGGGGTCAATCAATTTCTAAAACTACTCTGACTGAACCAAACTTTATTTCCTCCATTCACACATATCACACACTGCTACAGAACTTCCCAAACAACTCAACTGAGTTATGAATCTCGCCGGATGAGGTGATCAGCGCCCAAGCGCTCCAATTCATCTTGTCTAACGCCAGATGCCACCCACCACCAACTGAGGACACATCCTGCCTCTCTCCCCGCAGACAAAACTCTGAGCTTACAGCTAATTAGTGTTTGTGGATGGTATTCCCCATGGGAACATGTAATCCTGCTCTCAGTCCTGTTCTGCATGGAAATCTATAGCAACTCTTCCTTTCTGCTCTTAGTAGCTTTTATTATTAGTATTAGTTCTGCTTCCAACAAGTCTCGTTACTAAAATATTAGGTCTACGACATAATCTGAGGTGACGGAGGACCGGGTACGCTCGTGACTGTGCCTGTTTGTGCAAGCCGCCTGTACGCCAGTCAGTGTTCAGACACAGCAACCAGAAGATTTTGAGAAGTTTGGCTTATTTTGTTGATGATTTTTATATAAAAAGGAGTGTTTAAACTCAAAGTGTGCAAAGTAGAACTGGTATTATTTTAGTTTTTTTGCTTTAAAATGTATTCAGAGATGATAAATAAATAGAATAATACCAAAATCTGCCTTAAAGGCTTTTAAAATAATTTGTCTTCTGATCCAAATATGTGATTTTAGTTGGCTTTAATATTAATTCATCATCCTTATACAACAAATATGCGACCTAAAGTTGCTGATCTGGGCAGATTTTGTTGTGTATTGGTCACATATCTCCAGCAGCTTCTTCTGATGTTTCAGTTTAAATCAGAAGTATGGTTCATGTACACACCTCCTGTCAAGCTTGATTACATCTTAATATCCAAAGAACTTCTGGAAGGATGTTAGACAATAACGTCAGAGATGTTTAATACCAAACTCAGCGTGAATACATCTGATATGAGAACATCAAAACAGATTAAAGGTCTGGACTTTGGACGACTTCAAACCAGGAGGGCTACTGTTGAACTGTTGCTCAGAGGTTCTCTGTCTCTTTCTGCCCTTTCCGTCTCAGCCCGGTTGCAAACCCTTCATACAAAATAACATCTACCTGTATAAAGAGAAAAGACAGTGTTTGAGTCTTATGCACACTAAATTATGTTGCACCAGTCAGAGACACTTCCAGGAGCAGGAAATAGACCAGAAAGCAGAAAAGCGTGACTATCATTTATTTTCAGCGGTTACATCTCTTGCTCTGTTGCTCTTCTGTGCAGTCACCATCTCTCTTACTGCCTCCAACTGTAAATAAACCACAGCTCAATGCAAGAGGCTGACACTGAATGTAACAAACTACTTTTGAAACAAAAGTAAAGCTGTGGTGTAAAACTCTCGTCCTGTGTCCCTGAAGCAAAGTGGATTCAGTGAGGTGATAACATTCATTAGCTTGACTACAGTGTGTCCTAATCATTATGACAGCTATAACAGGCTGGAAGCTGCTGCAGCCTTCAGCTTCCACAACCTGCGTGCATCCATAAAAACTAAAGAAAGGCTTCACATCTGTGCTCCAGCCTTGGCACAAAGTAACTCAAGGCAAAGCGATGAACTCGGTGCCATTTTTCCTTTACAATCTGTGAATACCAGACCTAGATTCACTGTGAGAGTTCTCCTAGTGAAGCTCTCCGGGGACATCCATAGTGTAGTGGCTGTTTTACCGTGCTCCAAGCTGCTGGGCCACTTAGTCTGCACGGTGTCTTCAGGTTTGACACGATCCGATCCTCCTGTGAAAACTTAACGTACTTCCGAGGTTGACAAAACGCTGAATGAGGGTTTATTTGAAGACACTGCAGGTGATTCTTATCCGAGGCTGCATCCCAGCCCAGACCGTAAACAACTTCATGAAGCTTATTTCAGTCCGAGGTTTGCAGACTTCTCTGCATCTTACATCGTACTGCTACACTTCTTCACCCATGACTGCCTCACCGCACTAAGGAGAAACATTGGAGGTCACCGCCGGAAGTGATGAGGCTGGCTCCAGAAGCGAGTCAGTCTCCATAAGTCCCCATGTTCAAATGTCCCAACTTCACAGCAGAAATAAACATGTTTACAGCCTGGTACAAAAAACAGTTTTGGTCTCTGTAGCTAATTTCCCCGTTCATGACAACTGTACTGAGGGTGAATTTATATACAACTCACCTGTTCAGGTTATATTAAGGCTTAAAGTTATGCAGGATTAAGAGCGTGGACGCTTTGATTGACAGGTGGGTGTCATTTGAGCAACCAGGCTTCATTCAGCTCCACAACTTTGTTCATTTTTAGTTCAGCCGAGAGGTGGAAGAGGCAGGACTGCCAAGATGGCGGCTTCAAAACGTCTCTGTGGGTGGCATCACACGTACGCTGTCCACTCCTTATACTGTCAGTGGAAATACCAGATACAAATATGTGTTTTAAGTAGCTCGTAGTAAAAACTGCAGAAATAGTGTGTTAAAGGAAATATGCAACCTAAAGCGGCTGCTGATGGACTGGGCAGGTTTTGTTGTGTGTACTGGCCGAAGGTACACACTTCCCAAACCCTGGACATCAGACTACAACATCAGAGCTCCTCTCAGAAACGCGATACAGTCTCCTCTTCAGGTATTCACCATGCGCTGCGATGCAGAACTAGTTACAGCGAAACACATGAACGTTGTTGGAGCCTGAGCCACATTCTGCCACCACTGCCACAGGGAGGGCAGATCTGGTGTCAATTATAGGTGGACAGCAGGCGTTAACCTTGAGGCTGGTGTCGGGGTGAGAGCGTACCTTTGAGTCTTCAATCAGAGGAGCAGACGCTGTCGAGCTGTCTGTCCTTTGATGTTTAACTCACGGCTGTAAATCCTCTTCCTCTCAGAGCAGACTGTGGCCCACGCCGCTTGGCTCTCGTCTCTTTTTCCTCTCTACCAGCATTCCACCAGAGCGACTCTCTGCCCCTCTGAACGTGGACAGACACGGCAGTAAGAATCACGTGCACCACAAACACAGTCCGACCACGAGAGAGTCCACCGCATGTGAAGAGGGAGAGGATTTACGGGATCACAGTGGAGGTTACCTTTCTGGTATGCAGAGCTGAGGTTTTCAAATCACAGGCTTTGAGGAGTATTTCTGTCACATGTATGATTTGACCCGACGTGCCGGTCCTATGCGACACCGCTGAGAGATGCAGAGGGGAAATTCAGGAGGAAGAGTTTGATGCCTGGAATATATAACAGGACACAATCCAGCTGGTATGTTTCTCCATCTGCAGCTCCGCTCCCTCACCTTTAACCCAGCAGGATGCAAACACAAACAGCCTCACACAGTCTGGCCTTTAAAACGCTCCACCTTTTACACCACTGTCCAACAGCGAGGTGAAAGTGA
Source organism: Miichthys miiuy (assembly GCA_036365135.1). NCBI lineage: Eukaryota > Metazoa > Chordata > Actinopteri > Sciaenidae > Miichthys > Miichthys miiuy. Next base: position 29,546,615 of record CM071603.1, read on the forward strand.
GAGACACCTCTGAGGATGCAGAGCGAATAATGCGCCACAACATCTTCAAACTCACACGTACAGCCTCACACAGGCTGGACTTTAAATGTTTAAAAACCTGCAACCAATGTCCGAATAACAAGGTGAAGGAGAGGATGCACACTTACACCACCCTGTGCTCTCTGCCTTTTACTCCACCAGGTGACAGTCTGGACTTTAAATGCAGCTTTAACACACACACACACACATTTCAGGAGACAAAAGTCCAGAGTGGACTCAGAGTGTGTGTGTGTGTGTGTGTGTGTGTGTGGGGGTTATTTTTAGTTTTAACGACCGCACGCGCTGCTAGCTACAACAGACATTAATGTGTTGTAACACATCACGTCACATAGCACGGCACGGCTCGGCTCGGCTCGGCACAGGTGACCGTTAAATATACGGCACATTTTGTTGATTACAAACAACCTGTTGGCACGTTATGTCACACCGGGAGAAGGCTTCGGGGTCAGCCGGTTAACGACACAACAAACGGACACACACACACACGGAGCGAGCTAACGGCTCTTTTAGCCGGGCAGCTGTCCGGTAAATCCCTCCCGGTGTGTAACGGTTCATCATGTCGTACTTACCCCGCTTGTGGACGTTGAATTAGTCCTCACACACACACGCACGCACGCACAGAACTTCGACCGGTGTCGTCTACCGGTGTTGTTTCATCACAGCACAGTCCGGTAAAATATATGAGCTGACCCGGTGCCGGTTATTTTTTTTTTTTATTAAAGTATTATTTTATCCGTCTCTGTGTGTCCGCGTCGAGCTCTCAAGTTAACCGGTCCAACCGGCGGGTGAAGCTGGTTCTGTCAGTCCGTCAGTCGGTGTGTGCCGAGCCGGCTGTCCGCTCCGCCGCCATCTTGCTTGTGATGGGAATCCGCCGCCTCGCTGTCCCCCGCCGGCCGCGCGCGCAGACACACGCGCACACACACTGTGTCTCTGGGTGGATCTCATATAATCTACTTGATGCTGACAGTGCTCGCAGTTGCATCTTCCCATTGAAACACGCTGGTTTCCATTCATACATCCAACAGTGCACATACTGTCACTTCCCCTCTGACCTGTGTCTACAGTTGTCCCTGTAAAACCGGATTAATTCGTTTATTTAAAGGTGCAGTGTGTAAGATTTGGGGAAAAATGGAATATAATATTCAAAACTATGATTTCATGCGTGTGTAATCACCTTAAAATAAGAATCTTTTGTTTTGTTACTTAAAAATTCTCCTTTTATATCTACAGCGGGAGCGGGTCCTCTTTCAAGGAGGCCGCCATGTTGAAACACCGTGTTTCTACGGTAGCCCGGAGCAGACAAACTAAATACTGACTCTAAACAAGTGTTGAAGGTGAGGGTGATGTGAGGAGATTGCAATGCAGCGATTAGTCCACTAGATGCAACTAAATTCTACAACACTGGACCTTTAAATCCCCGTTGGCTACTGTGTAGAAGCTTCTCTTCCTGCGGTCTCATTACTTCTTTAACAGAAAAACATAGAAACACAAATCCACACATAACTACGGAAGCCCTAAGCGGCCATACATTCAGTCAGTCAGTAATATTAGCTGGCTGCTATGTCTGCTGTTGGTGACCTGGTTGATGTTTGGCTGTTAGTAACAAATACTCGAGTACAGCTGAACATATTTACTACGGTGGGATTATACTCTGAAACTGGGGGCAACAAATCACAAAAATACCAATTTCTATGTTCTAAAGTTCTAAGGTAACAAAAATACAGCAACTCTTATTTCCAGGTGATTATGCACTAATGAAAACAGAGTTCTGAACATTATATTCCTTTTTTCTTTAATTTTTTTTGGCATATTCTGAAAATTGGACCCACTGGACCTTTAAAAACCTACCTTGAAATGCTGCAGTTCATTTTTCTTTTGTGATAGCAAATCTATTTTCTTTTTTCAAAAGTCTGCTCATAAGTGGATTTCATTCCAGCGACACTCTTTCAAACTGTCCCATTTCATTATAAGACTGGGAGCACTCCAAAACCTAACACACACACACACACACACACACGGCACAATGCTGCTGCAGTGCCAACTCCAACTTGATGGCTCAGAGTGACACGTAAACAAAATGCAATGTGGACCGACGGCGTCACGAAGCAGCACGGACTAACAAGCACATAATTTACAAGGCTTGTAGGGGCTGAATCCAAATGCAAAAGATTTTTACCACAGCTTCACCACTTCTCGCTGCTGCTATTCGATTATCAGCTGCTCATGCTCAGATTGCACGTAAAGCACATTTTTTTGCCCAGTGTGAATTTAACTGACTGTCCACATTTATTCGGCCCAAACTTTCTGTGGTGTTTTTGTGTTTTTATTGTATATATATACTTTTATAAGGGGGGATAATATATCAGAGGCTTGTGTTTTACAGCTTCTTGTGCAGTTTTTCTGACCCAAAGTGGCCAAAAATCTACATACATGTCAATCAAAGCGTCCACGCTCTTAATCCTGCATAACTTTAAGCCTTAATATAACCTGAACAGGTGAGTTGTATATAAATTCACCCTCAGTACAGTTGTCATGAACGGGGAAATTAGCTACAGAGACCAAAACTGTTTTTTGTACCAGGCTGTAAACATGTTTATTTCTGCTGTGAAGTTGGACATTTGAACATGGGGACTTATGGAGACTGACTCACTTCTGGAGCCAGCCTCAAGTCTGCTAGTTGTCCAGGATTAGCAGGTAATCATGCAGGTTTCTTAACACTGGCTTTACACTTCCACTTCCACAGTTAACATGCACACCTTCTAGATTCGTGGTGAAGTGATCAAAACTAGTTATTCCAAGCTTAAAGATTTGCACTCTGCAAAACACACACATTTTCGTGGCATTGATTGCCCCATGGGAGAAAATAAATTATACATGGAGGCTGAAAATGTGTGTGAAATATTTGTCACTGGAGGTCAGTAATGAATGTCAAAGAGATCATTAGTGAAGAGTGAGCTGCATCAGCAGGAGGCAAAAGTATGATTTTGGATCACATCCAAATACTCCCACTCACAAAAAGACGAGCGCTCTGACTTTTAAAGCTGAGCCATGCTCGTGGTAGGAAATGTATTTTTGCACCTCTTCTTGTTGGTAGAATGAAACCTCTGTTACAATATCTAATAAATATAACAAGCCTCATCTTGTTTGCATCAATAGAGAGAGAGAGGGTTAGAGAAAACACTGGGAAGATGTCTGTGTTCAAGACACCTGGCATAGAGACTTGAAAATCTCAAGTAAAGGTTCGATCGGGTTTCCAACAACGACGACAACGTTTGTGGGGCACATTATGAAATAAAATGTCCATTTTCAAAATAAAAGTGAGACACCATGAGCTGACTTACTGTGAAAAGAAGCTGGATAAAATAATAAAATTAAAATAATAAAAATAATTTCACAATTCCATTATTTTGTCTCTGATTATTTCTTTCGTGGTGTCATATTGAATTTAAAGGTCCAGTGTGCAGGATTCAGTGGCATGTAGCAGTGTGGTTGCCGATTGCCATCCCTCGTCTCACCCTCTGTGGGCCCATTGTGGGCTACTGTAGAAACATGTCTGCAGTTTCTATAGATATAAAAGTCTCATTCTAAGGTAACAAAAGCATAGCAATTCTTATTTTCAGGTGATTGTACGCTGACGAAAACAACAGTTATGCGTGTTATGACCTTTAAATCCTGCAATGATTTTCAGAAAAGCCCCTTCATGCAGCGGTTTGACTGTTGTTTAAATGTAAAAATGCAAATATTTGCAGCTTTAAACGTCCATGCAAAGAAGAAGACACATTATTTGTCCAACTTCTAGAGCAACTCGTTGAACTTTTTGATTTGGGATTCCTGAACTAACTCGCTGAAACGCTGCCTTAGACACAATTAAGAAATAAGTGTTTAGTGCCCCTCTGCCTGCTCCTTGGTGATGTGAACAGCCTGAGCAATGTCAAAAAGAGATTTGAACTGCCCACAAAACTGCACGTTCAGCTGCTGCAGAGGCAATATACCTGTATTTACCTGTATCAAACACATACAGGTGGGCTGCAGACTGTAAAGATGTTTGTATTCGCCCTGTGATTAACTGGTCAGATTGTTTTCCTTCCCTGCCCCCGGTGCATGATGGGATCGGCTCCAGCTCCTCGTGGAAAACTAATGAATGGATGATGCAAACTGACACATTCTCCCAAAGTCCTGATCTGCATTGAATTATTTCAATGACACCTCAATTATAGATTGTTTGCTCGTTTTTCAGGACGAATAAATCGAGTTTTCGACTTCACTTTGTGTCGGAGGAGGGCAGAATATATGATGAAACAGGTCGCCTGTGAGTTGGTGTGAGGTTTGTTCTGGGTCATAGGCGGGTGGAGGCTGGTGGAGTATTCCCACACAGTCACACTCACACTCATAAACACTTTAAATGTAGATCTTACCTTTCGTTTGCAGAAGTTAGATGCATTTTTCTAGTTAAACTGGCCAAATAAAAGTGTGTGTGTGCTAGTCAGAGGCTGTTTTTGGAGGCGGGTTGCCTACACAACATCTGATGCCTCCTTCCAGACTTGAGCTGAACTACATATTTAAAGCTGTTTTGTTTTGCACGGATGGAAACACAGTGACTTTAAAGCTGCAGCTGTATTCTGAAGCTGCATAATGATTATTTTAATATTTCCTGAGTGGCTTACGAACATGAAATGGGTTCAGATTTACAGTATATGACCGTACGTTGCACTACATGTTGCATTCAAGACTACACCAACAAAACTGTTTTTGTTTTTGACAGTTTAACGCTGCAGTGTCACAGCTTTCAGCTTATTATTCTCATCTTTATGAATTATTCATCACTCATGACTCAATTTAATGCCTCAGATTTCCTTTAACGTGCAGGATTGGTGACTCGTTCCTCGTCTAATGAGTCTTGAATTAGGATGTTTAAGATTTAATCATTAACGTAAGAGCTATGATTGATGATGCAGCGACTTCTTTGCATACCATAAGTCGCTCAGAGACTGGGGGGGGGGGACAATCAACAACAGCTCCACTGCACAGATAAGTGTTTAAGTATTTATTGTCAGTTTCAAAGACTTTCTCCATCATGCAATCTTCAAGATCATTAAACTGATGTCCTTAAAATGAAATATGAATAATAAATCACACACATGGACAGAGCTGATGACAAAGGTTTGACTTTCTCAGCCAGTCGTGTCTCACTGCTGCCATCTACTGTCCACTGCAGACAAGCACACATCCCTTCAAAGTCTTCTACATACACTCGTTGTGTGTGGAATAAAACATATTCAGGAATAACTAGTTGATTATGAGGTGCACACACCAGCACACCAAACTTTTGTTGTGTACCTGTAGAATCTGTAAATGTCATAAAATCCCTCATTGCACCAGATGGTCTACTATTTGATTAAAACATTTCGCATTATTGACTTAAAGTTCACATTATGGATAATTACCTCATAACTTTCCATTTTTTTAAAGGTTGAAACGTGCCACCCGGGGACAGTAATCATCATCTCTGCTCTCCTGTAGCTTTATAGCTTCGACCTGCTGATTACAGCGAGCCTTGAGATAACAGATGGGAGACAACCGCCTGCTGCTGCGCTGCAGCGTGGTTAATGGTTTTAGTGGTGATTAACAGCTTGCAGCCTCTGTTCTTAGACACAATGATGACTGACTGTTGTTTCGCTGGCACAGCAGGGCTGCAGGTAGCAGCCTGTGTCCATCCTCGAGGAACAGGACAGCAGGTTTTCATTACACCCAAACACAGGGGCGTAAATATGGACGGTGCTGAGGGACCCATAGAGAGAGCAGGCCCTTCAATTCCTTATTTTCTTTGGTATTTTTCTCATTTACAGATGTGCAGTAATGATTGCTGGGTAATATATGTTGATGTTGTTCCAATGTCAAGTCTCCTTTTGATCATATGAAGATAGACCGTATAAAACATGGATGTATCTCCGTGACGTCACCCAGAGGAAGTGAAGCTTAGTGAGGTGGCTCTGGTTGTCTCCATCTTGGCAGTCTAGCTAATCCAAAATGGGCAAAGAGGTGGAGCGTGGGTGTAGCTGAATGATGACTGGTTGCTAAAAACAAGCCATCTGTAACGGCAGCCACCTGTCAATCAAAGCGTCCACGCTCTTAATCCTGCATAACTTTAAGCCTTAATATAATCTGAACAGGTGAGTTGTATATAAATTTGACTCTCGCCTCGCTCTGCTATGGCTGGAAACAGTTAGAGAGTTTTTAAAAACTGCATTGCAGAATCATTCGAGTCATTCAGGACACTTATTTTTAATGTTTTAAAAAAACTGTCTCCTGTCAGAAAGTGATCTGCTCTCCAGTTTGCCGTAGAAATCCCAGACATTTAAAAATCCAACCATCTGGTGTCACGAAACTACAGACAGGAAGATAAACAGACTAGAATATTTAGCAGCTAAAGAGCTAAATATTTTTAGACCAAACAGGAGTAAATATAGGATTTATTAGTCTGATTTGAGAAGAGGCCACGTTTGTCAGGGCTCGCTTTGGAGTTTTTCTGCCTCGTTGTGGCCAAAAGTTCTCAGTTAAAGCAGCTTTAAATGATTTAGGATGAAACGTTACCATCTAAACATGTTTGACGTCAGAAGTTTGAACTTCTGATTTCGCCTGGTTGGGAGAGGTTAAACATTTTCACCAGACAAGGACGATTCTGGATTTAATTCTCACTTTCTGTAACATCTGCAGATGACTGTATGATTTGCCCAAAGATTGAAGAGTCATGGCAAATAAACTACGGTTAGGGTAAAGTTTAGGTAGCTAAGGTAGGTTCTTCGGCCTCCTGCCTCCACCAGCCTGACCTCTACACCCTTATTCACAACACTTCCTGCATCGGCGCTGAACATTTACATCGAGCGTAGTTTTTAAAGATAGACACGAGTCATGTGGTGTTGGTGGACGGTGCTCATCCTCAGGCTGCTGATAGCACCCCATGATCATATAACCCATAATGCAGCATGCATTTGTTGAGGACTTTTCAGGCTTTGTCAGCTCCTGGTGGTGGCATTGTTGTAATTTTTTTGTTAGAGGGGACCAGGAAACTATTTATGATCACAGTTTCTAATTACTCACCGTCAGCTCTGAGCATCTGTTGGCGCAGCAGCGTCTTCACCATCACTGTCTCTGCAGGAGCTAACGTCTGCTGCAGCTCGACGCTCAACGTAGCTGAAGGGATTTTTTAGTTTGGAGCGAACATTAACAGCCGTTTATAGTTGAATGAAACCAGATGTCAACAAAATTTTGAGAGGGGGGATGCCTCAAACAGTCAGGTACCTCTGTCTGTTAATGACAAATACTGTTTAAGGTTATCTATCTATTTCTTGCGCGACTACACACCAACGTAATGTTTTGTACCGTCCACGATTGAGTGAAGAGACTGTCCTGTGAGTCTAATGTGTAACATCAGAGCTTGCTGAGTCCATTAGAGCACTGAAACCTGGTCCATAAAACCAAAATAATGAGCTAAAAGAGGCAAAGAAATGCAGACTTGGTGATAATTATCTACCTCTGTCAGTACAGGTAACTCTTTTAGCCTAATTTAGAGCCAGGTAGGACATGTGGTCAAAGCCTGGAGCACTGCACATGCAGGCCATGTTTCATGGCTCTGTATGTTAATGTGTTTTGTCACCGGGGCCCACACTTCCGCTGTAAGACAAGCTGTGTGCACAGACGCAGAGTTACTGGAATTTCTCCTCTCTGTTATTGATTTTCAGCAGGGTTTGCAAATGTTTACATGACTAGCAAGAGACATACAAGCTTTTTTCAAATGATCCCTCTCCTCCTCCTCCTCCGTGCATTAGAGAGGCCAGGAGACAGGCAGGATGTGAGCCGGACGATAAGCTGCAAAGAGAGATAGAAAGGCTGTCGGGGATTCTCTGATGGTCGTCACTGTCTAATAAGCTGTGTGCAGGGAGAAGCGTCTCTTTGGGGATGTTTTACACTGTTTGAGCAGCGCTGAGTTTAAAAATCGGTGCAACCGAAATCACAAATAGCAGGATATGATGTCATAGTTCAAGCGAGAGCTCCCAAAAGTGCTCAGTTAAATCCGCAGTTAATCAATACTGAGCCTGCGGTCGCTACGACACAACACAAGCAAACCACGCAGCAGCTGCTCGTTCGGTTTGTATAATTATGAAAGACTGGGTCAGACCACGACTCCTCCGTGAAGGCCTTTATGATGTTGAGCGCTTTTATTGGCGAAGAGGGCTTAAATCATACAAATTCACTGGTTAGTGTGGCGGCTGCTGACAGAAACAGCTCAGAGATTCGTAAGATTTCAAGATTTAAATTAAAAGTTTGATAAAACGCAATTTTATTTATATACACTGCAAAAAAGTGTAGTTTCTACGGTGAAAAAAACCAAACCACAGCAGTAAAAGAGCGTAAAGACCTTGTTTCATACTTCAATAGAGTTTATACAGTATTTTATATGAGAGACTGTTAAGTAACAGTTACAGTAAAACACTGTAATACTTAATGGCACTTCATTTACAGTTTTTTACTGTCATGGTTTGGCAGTTTTTCACGGTAAAATCTACAGACATTTTAAAACATGGAATAAAACGAAGACCTTGAACCTGAAATCAACAGTACCATAATATTAGAAAAGGTTATACCGTATTTATTACAACGTTTTAGCACCAGATCATAAGAGAAGTTATCTCATGAGACTTTCTATACGGAGCAGGTCTCTCTCACTATTTATAATATCTTTACAGAGATTCAAACACTTGGCAATGGCGGCAAGTTAAAACTTCCTTTAAGAGACAGAAACCTGGATTGATGGGTAACGAGTCGTTGCTTAAAGAAATGTGTCTGCCTGCAGAGGTATCATCACATATAACATCTGTCCAAACCCTGCCTGCTCTGCCACCTTGTTCTTGTTGGTTGTGGTCTGAGTGAGGCTTGAAGCTGAGGCCGATAAGATGTTTCAGAGTACGCGATGACCACCTGAAATGGTTAACAAGAGGCAGCAAAGGTTGCTAAACAGGCAGGCAGCTCAGGGACGAGGCTGTCTTCTTTGATTTGTGCTACAGTTCAGTATTTTACAGCTGTGAATGAATGGCAGCCCTTGAGTTGTTGACACCAGTTGGCTCAGACTCAAAGAGGCAGATTGAATGAGAGATTTTGTTTCTGGTACCAGGCTGTAAACATGTTTATTTCTGCTGTGAAGTTGTGACATTTGAACATGGGGACTTATGGAGACTGACTCACTTCAGGAGCCAGCCTCAAGTGGACGTTTGAGGAACTGCACTTCACAGCCATGGAGGATGCCACTTGATCCTGACCAGCTGCATTATGGTTCTCAGCTGACCTTCACCTCTGACCTCTGACCCCCCCATTGGAGGAGGACAGGAAGAAGAACTTCCTGTCTATAATCAATACAGTGTAACATTATTAAACTGTCACTCAGAATTAAAGGATTTACTCTGGAGAAGGTGAACAGACCTGCCCTGTTCCGCTCCGTCCATCACACCTGATGCTCAACATACAGCAGCTGTTTTCACTGAAGCTATCAGGAGGTTTCGGGATTAAAAGTCAAACAGATATTCGATGACAACACCATGACTCAGCTGAAAGATTTTGCACCCAAATGAGCTCTGAAGGTTTTTTGTTTCACTGCAGTTTATTTCTGTTTCAGGAGCTTCAGTTTTCAAATGACTAATAGTGACTTCATCCGACCCTCTGCTGAATGAACTCTCATGTGATAAAACTGATATCATCAGACAGCGAGAATGTGGTCATAGCTTTTGTTCTTTTACTATATACGGAGCCTAAATGCACATATATTCCTGTTTGTAGTCCAACACAGAGTCCAGGGCAGCACAGCTAACAAACTGAGCCAACATTACCTAACAGCAGCTAAAGTTGGCAGCAGTTTACTTACCCAGATTTACTCTTGTCGCTCACTCTCTCCTTTTCTCTTCTTAGCTTCCTCCGTCAACGTCCTTTTCGCTCTCTTCTCCTACATTGCCCACCTTGACCAGCTCCTGTTCTGGCACGACACCGGCTCCACTTCCCTGGAACCCTAACCCGGTCAGCTAGCTCTCATGCCTGACATCCCCTCTGCCAATGCTCATCTCTCCATTCCTGCTGGTATACTTAATAAAAGAGCTGTTTTCGCCTCACCTGCCTGTTCTCTGTCTGCATTTGCGTTCAGCCTTACTAGACTGTGACTGTAAGAGTCAAATACAGGGTTATAAGTCTATGTCTATAGGTGTGGCGCTGTTATCCAGGCCGCAGGTATAAAGATAGTAAGTAACTGTTGATGTCAGGTGTTGTTTGACCCCTGACCGCTGTGGCACAAAGTTTAGAAGGCTCAGTGTTTGGTTTGATGAAGAGACTTCACAAATAAAATAAAGCAACATTGTAGCATCAAGAGTGACGTGTGGACTCAATGCCGAATGCAACACGCAGCGAGGAAAGAGGAAAGTTCAGCGTGTCAGTTAGGTCGCTCGTGGGTCAAACCAAATACAGAATTTCAAGGATATTTTCTGCTTCTTTAAGCCTCTTCAGTGACATTAAATGAAATAAATGACTACCTGGATGTCGAATTAATCTGCAAACTTGTTGGCAGGCTCGCTGATCAAGACAGGTGTGCATGTACAGGAGTTTACCTTCAGTATTAGGATGCTTCTATAGTCTGGAGAGTGTTTAAGACAATATCTCTTTGTTGCCTTGTTTATTTCCTTGAACAGTTCATCTGAAAAGCTTCCTCTGACTGTTGGAATGGAGTACATTTCTCTGTGGTGCTGCCACTTTTACTTAACTAAAGTATACGTGAGTGCCTCCTCCACATGTACGTAGACGACGCATGTTTGTGTGTATCATATGCACATTGTTTTGTATCCATTAAGATGCATGCAGACGGCAGGCTTGGATATTCATCTGCTGCGGACATGCGAGCCGCCGTATCGACTTTCCTCAGGGGAGATTTATTTATGCCTGCAGCCGCTCTGCTTCCCGCAAGCAAGGTGCATCCAGAGAGGTTTCTCCTGTCCGTCATATTAGAAAGAGCGTAACCCAAGCCAGGCTCTGGTCACTGGACTCTGCACACACACACACACACACACATATTGGTATATGGATATACTTATGTATGCATTTTCCTGCATCGGGGGGAAAATGTGGTTGTGGTCGGGCTGAATTAGGGGGAAATGTATAGTATGTATATAATGTGCATAAATGTATAGACGGTATCTGAAAAACTTTCCATTTGCTGTGATGGAAAAAACGCCAAACATCAGCTCTGTTGCATGTGAATTGTTTACTTATTTAGGGTTTGAAATGTTGATGGTACCCTTCCGAGTATTTGACCATCACTAGCCTCAGTGTTAGCTTTGTTTTGTTTATTATGTGCGTACATATTTTAGTCAGTGGTGGAAGAAGTATTTTGTACTTAAAGGTCCAGTGCGTCACATTTACAGAATGTAATCTTCAAAACTTTGCTGAACTGTTTCTACAAGTCCTACATTCGTAATTTTACTTAAAGCTTCACAACGATGTTTTCATGCATGTATGTTTATGGCAGAAAGGTTACACAATGGGGCTTTAAGCTTTTTAGCTGACTAACCCCGATCGTACAATAACCATAATTTATTAGTCTGGTAATAGTTTTGCATGAAAAGATGGCTGCACAGGGGTCAAAGGAAAGGAAGAGGGACACACACCCTGTTTCTACACTCATCTGCACTGTTCAAGCCAGCTTTTGTGAATGTGTTCATCTTTAAAACATCCCCCACTATTGCCTCTATGTGTGTGTGTGTGTGTGTGTGTGCGTCGGCTGAGAGGCGGTACAATCATGTGAATTACAGAGATGGTAAATTGAATCAGCAGGGAGTCTCTGGCTCCACTGGTCTCAGTTGTTTCCATTGATCTGTATCAGAAGACTCCTCTGACCAGCAGCAGCGATGCACCTCTCACTTTAGATACCACCGGCTCTCATTACATCTCACTTCTCACAAGAAATAATCCAACATTTTCTTCTTTTTTTTGTCCATGCAGCAAACTGAGCTGTCAGACATTTGCCCCCGAAGCAAAGTGGAGGTTAGTTTGTTAGCTGTCATCATCAGGTTTCCCTTACAGAGAGTGCAACAAGGCCAAACCTGCATGTTAAGAGGTCAAGAAACACTCAGAAGTATTTGTTTCAAACATTTCTTTTATTTACGTAAAATAAGGATGTGAGTCTTAAAGCGAGGCTGTATTTTTAATATGAAGGGAGTGTGTTGCTAATGAGGAGTAACTGGATTTGTGCTTTCTTGTGATTCGGTGACACGGGGCGGTAATAAGAAGTAATTATGTTATCTGGTTGGAGTTCCATCCTCTTCATCCTCTTAATATTGATTCAGATGCACTGCTGTGAGGTCCTGTCAGGGCGTCTTTACATGATGAGCTGATGGAGCGTAAAACAGTGTTGACTCACATCCTGCTCATCTTTTGCCTGAAAAAAAAAAATAAATAAATAAATAAAGATGCTGCTTCCAGTCTCGGTTTATCACAGTGACAAACAGCACAGAAAGGCCAGTACGAAGTGGAATTACAGTGATGTTTAAGTGTGCAGAGGCTGAAAATAAACCAGTTTTTTCATCAGCAAATGTTTGCATAAACGTGGCAGTAAAGATTCACTGTCTCAAACATCCTCTGTCATTTATTCTCACTGTTTATATTCAGTTTTTTGTTGTTTAAACATGTAAATATGATCACTCATACACAATCCACACATGCCGTTCCACCTAGATCATGTACTTTAAGCGACCGGCTACATAAATCATATTTATTTTAGCATCCTTTGCACTCGTTGCACCATAGGGCATTTTCACGGCAGCCAACTGAGGTTCAGTTCCATTCAGGTCAAACAGAGTCAGAGGAGGAATGCTGACAGGGAGCGGAGCTGGTGTCGTGCCAGAACAGGAGCTGTGCGAGCAGGCAATGTAAGCTAAGAAGAGAAAAACAAGCAAGCAAGCAAGAAGCCGCCGGACAAGAGTAAATCTGGGACTGACTTTTAGTGGTTGGTGAGAGCTTGGTGAAATAAAAGGCTGAAAGACAGACGCCGAGCTGGGCTGACTGCTGTTGTTGACCTTGTTGATGTTTGGCTGTCAGCAAAGTTGTCGACTCGCTAGTTTTTGATCAGAAGTAATGTAATCAGAACAAATACACACTTTAGCCTATCAAACAGACATAGTGGTTGTCACCTGCATGCACCTCATGAGCCCCAAACTGTCTGAAACCCTGAATTTGTATTGACCGTCTCTGGAAACAGATGGTGAGGAGCAGCAAAGCTGCCACAAACCTCACAGATATTATGTTCAAAGTTTTACACACACACACAACTTACTGTGATCTTTTAAAGTGTGTCAGTCGGGGTGTGGTGCAGACTTTTTTTTGTCCAGGAAGTGCCTCCAGCGGTGGGTGAAATCAAGTCGGCCCATTAACCTGCTGCAGCCAGGACTCGACCAGGGGCTCGTATCAGTCCACATTACAGAGGCATCGATCCCAGGAGCAGCACAGCCGACAGGAGCGGTCATGAATAATTGATGGCGCTCTGATTGAATGGAGACTCTGCTCTGCTTGTATTTTTATATGAAGGCTATTACAGCTTTTATTGACATTTATGCAGCCAGAAGGAGTGAAGCTACAAAATGCATGTGTTACAGTTTTAGAGGCAGTTTGTTTGCACATGTGCACACACATCATCTGAACCATGAAGTCTGTTTGAGGACTTTCCAGAGAGTTTTTCCAATATGGAGGAAAAAGGAAAGGAATATTTCCTCACAGGAAACTTTTGTGTTTCTTACCTTCACTTGTTTGGACAGCTGACAATTATTGGGATGATTCCACATCTCACAGTTTACATCCAGTGCCAACTTTCCATGCCAACGCAGGAAGTACTGGAGTCGGGTGTACACAGACCTGCAGTTAACATTCACCTTTTTATGAACCTTAAAGCAACATTGTGTAAAAATGTGTATGTCTTTGTGTGTGTGTGTGATTTAGTGCCCCGCTTTCAGAGTGTAATACCTCTGTGGCACTGTGTTCTTCTCGCAGGTGATCGAGCCCAAAGTTACCTTTTATTTCACCAAGCTCTTGCCAACGACTAAAAGTCAGTCCCAGATTTACTCTTCTTGCTCGCTTGCTTGCTTTTCTCTTCTAAGCTTACATTTCCCGCTCGCTCAGCTCCTGTTCTGGCACGACACTGGCTCCGCTCCCTGTCAGCATTCCCTGTAAACCTCCTCTTCATGCCGGTGGTCCAAAACGCCTGTGGTACAAACACTAACACTCCCCCCGGTGCTCTGAACTCACAGTCTGGGCACTTTTTGAGTTTTAACTCAGCGATTAGTGGTTTATAGTTTCTTATTTGGATTGCTCTAATGAAGGTGCATGAAATTAGACCAGAAAACCAGAAAAGCAGGCTGTGACTGAAGACAACATAAACGTTGGTCAACATTTCCACAAACTATTGAACTTATTTTTCTTCTCGGTTTATAAAATCAATTTGTACTTCCTGCTTCATTTAGTAAATGAATGCTTTAAATCACGTGTGTTTCTGGCAGTGGTTCACTTGACTCTGTGTTTGTGCATACGTGTGTGTTTCTGCGTTTCTGTGTGTGTTTGTGTGTGTCCACTTTCCGTCCAATCCATTATTCTCCAGAATCAATTTGTGCCGTCGTTCAGTGAAGAGGTTTCATGCAGAGTGTGGTAAATGGTGAGTTTGTGAGAATCTGTGATTGACACGATCAAAGTGTTTCCTAGGTAACAGTAGTCCTGCTTTCATGTAATCAGATTACAAAATAAGTACAGCTAATGATGCAGCAGATGGCTGGATGTGGATCTACATGAAAGGAAGTTAACTTGTGAGCAGGGCCGCGCCTCAACCACACCTCTAATCATCTACATACTGTATACCTGGCCTGCTCTTCTGGACCTGTTTGTCTCCTTCCCTTCACTCTTTCACTCCCTTACCTCATCCCTTCATCCTCTCTTCCCTCCTTCCCTCATCCATTCCCATTTAATATTGTGCATACCTCTCCTTAATCTCATTCGAGGTATCGAGGTAGCTCAGGTGGAAACACACCTGAGACTGAACCCCCACTCTGACTCCGTCAAAGGAAGAGATCAAAACCTGCATTAAACTACTAAACGAAATATTTAATGAAAGGATTTAGTTTGAAGGAGCCAAAATAAAACAATGTTTTTCACTTTATTTGCACTTTGCACGAGCTCATCAGACCTGCATGTTGTTTCCTCTCAGTCAAAGTTCAGACACTTTAGTTTCAGTTTCTTTACTTTTTTTTTGGACTCACGGCTTAAATCGATCTGGTTGTTCGCCAGAACATGTGGCGTTATCATCCTGCCGGGCTGTGTGATAATGTGAAGAGCATTAAATATTCAGCTAAGAGGAAGCTGAGTGTCACTACATTATCTGAGATGTCAGGCATTTATTGATGACTATCCTTTATCTGTTGGAGCTGAAACAAGGACACACACACACACACACTGAAACCACTGGGAGTAATATTATTTGTCTGATAGATGCAGTCTATTTGTTTCATGAATTATAGATCTTACAAAATGTCATGCAGAGCAAGTTGTCTGCTGCAGCTCGCTCGCTCGCGGCGTGCATGACATCACCTTGACAGATGAGTCCTCTCAGCAGCACTTTCTGGAAGTTTTAACTGGGGAAACTCAAAGGTTACTCAATCAATAGGTGAAGCTTTTTAAAAAGCTTGTTGTTTCCTCTACTGACCTCAATCGTTAATTAGACAGAGTCTGCAACGTTGATGCTGTGTGCTGGTGGTGCATGAATGCACGCAGGCTGCTAGTAAACCCGAGGAATAATCTGTTTGCAGCACGCCATCCTCCACAGACGGACTTAAACAGATTTAAAGCCCTCCATGAAATGTGCTTTGATGCTTTAAGTTAAGCTATGGGCCTCTGATTTAATTAAAACAACTCAAATCAGCGTGCAGAAATAGAATTACAAGCAGAAATAATTCACTTTGTGTGAATGCAAAAGCACTCTCCGGCTGTTATCTTTTATCTTTTCCCTTTTTTTTGTGGAGATCCGTCAATGAATGTGTAAAGGAGATGTAAGAGAGAGAGAGAGGAGGATGTCTCACTGCCATTAACCTGAGACCACCCTCCCTTCTCTCTCTCTCTCCCGGCTCCGACCCCACGCTCCACCTCCCTCACCCACCCTCCTTCCTTCCTTCATTCATTCATTCAGACCCCGGCTCTGGTGGTGGTGGAGAGGAAGCTGCTGCCCCCTCGGGGGATTTGGCATCATAATTATATAGGAGCAGAGCAGTCTGCCGTCTGTCTGTTGTTGCAGCCTTGGAGAGAGGCTGCAGGCTTGGTCACACATGTCCCGCTAATGTGCAGTGAGCAACCGGTCATAACATGGATGTGGAGCTGTCTTTCTGACACAGTTTGGAAGGTAAGATAATCTCATTAATCTTCAAAGAGTAGAGAGTGATTACAAGCCTGTTGGTATTAAACCTCCTGCTGCTCACAGGCTGTTCACTTTGATTGACACAACTACAACTGAAGTGTTAAAACTACATCTTTGGAAGCTCTCTGAACGAAGCTTGGTTAGATGTTTAACAAATATCTTTTTGGCTCTTTTACGGAAGCGGATCCATTTTCTGTCTGCAGGATGTTTCTGAACTCTGCAGCCTTAATTTGATTTCCTCCCCCTGCAGATGATCAGAAAAAATCAGCCTGTTTAGCTTGTACCAAATGATTAGATTGAAGTCTTGCACACACAGATTGGAGAAAGTTCTCGAATGGTTCCTTTTTGGTCCAGTTTGATATTGTAGATATCATTGATTTGAAGAGTTGGGGCACTCTTAAAGGCTTGTTTAAGGCACCATTGAGGTCCCAACTAAAGAAAACCTTCCCAAAAACGGATCCTTCCGGCACAAAAAGGGAGTTTGCAACGATGCAAGCCGGTAATTGCAACTACTTCTGCTTTCTGCTACTAATTTGCTAATTTACTTTCACATTTGTGAGACAATGAGACGATGTGTTTTGTTTCTCTTACCTCTCTTTGCCTCGTGCAACTACATGCTATATTTCTTGCATCCGTATTGTTTCCTGATTGGCTTTGTCCTATAATCCTGTTATGACTCAGGCGTTTTGAATGTGTCACAGAGTAAGAAGAGGAAGCAGCCATGTCAGAGAAGAAGCCACGAGGCTCGGACACACGTCCCAAATGTGGCCTCCGCAGTTGGAGTGCAGACAGTTACGTTTGGCGGGGGAAGAAACGCTCCAGGAGCGCTCGCAACGGGTCAACTCCCGGAGGGCTGGAGGCCGAGGGGACGGAGGAGCTGGGCGTGCGGTCGACGTCCTGCCCGAGGCGGCGCAGGGAGAGAAAGTGTAGCTGCAACAGCTTTGGAGATGCGTTGACGACGGCAGACATTGATGTGGTGTGTCGGAAAGCCTTGTCCCGTCGCTCTCTGCGACAGAAGTTTCAGGACGCCGTGGGTCAGTGTTTTCCTCTGCGCTCTCACCATCACCACCATCATCATCATCACCATTCATCGGGCTCCTCGAGGCCCTTCTCGGTGCTCTTCTGGTCCAAACGCAAGATCCACGTCTCAGAGCTCATGCAGGACAAATGTCCCTTCTCGCCCAAATCTGAACTGGCCCGATGTTGGCACCTTATAAAAAATCATGCCACCCACCAAAATGCCCTGAAGGACATGGAGGCTCCGCTCAGACCCAACGTCTCATCTTCCTCTACCTCCCCACCACAGACCCCCCTTTCCTGGGAGGACATCTGCTGCTCTCCTGGTCCGGAAGGCACCAGTCTGGAGGACTGGGACCCTTCTTGCCCCCATGGGGGAGCAGAGGGCATCTGTGGCCACACTGACTACATCCTGGTCCCAGATCTGCTCCAAATCAACAACAGCCCTTGTTACTGGGGTGTGTTGAACCGCTTTGAAGCAGAGGAGCTCCTGGAGGGCAAACCAGAGGGAACGTTCCTGCTCCGAGACTCTGCCCAGGATGAGTTCCTCTTCTCGGTCAGCTTCCGGCGCTACAGCCGCTCCCTGCACGCACGCATCGAGCAGAACGACAAGCGTTTCAGCTTTGATGTGCGAGACCCGTGCATGTACCGGGATCCCAGCGTGACAGGACTACTGAGACACTACAGTGACCCGGCCACCTGCCTCTTCTTTGAACCTCTCCTTTCCCGGCCGCTATCGAGGACCTTCCCTTTCTCCCTGCAGCACCTGTGCAGGACTGTGATCTGTAGCTGCACCACCTACCAGGGCATAGACACCCTGCCGCTTCCACCTCAACTCAGGGACTACCTCCGACAGTACCACATTAAGTGTGACGGGGCCTGCGCGCTGTGACACCCCAAAGAAGGCAAACATAGGACAAGCAAAGGCCGGTTCTCTTGGTATCTGGTGCTCTCCAAGTACCATTGCCTTTTGCAGATCTTTGAGGTCTAAGAAGTGCAGAACAGAGTTTTTTAGGATGGTTGTTGGACTTGATGCATCAAGCGATAGAATAACCAGACCTACAACGGCCTGAATCCGTATACAGAAGGAACACATTGACGAGATGTCTCTTACGCCCAACCTTCAGCCTGGATTCAGGTTTCTGGTCGTCCAGTTAGTGAAGACAGGGTCAATCAGCTGGGACAAGAGGGCAACCACTGGGACACTAATTAAGCAAACACGTCCCAAAACATTTGCCTTAATATGCTTTATGGAGTACGGATTCTCAACAATAACCAAGACGCTGGACTCTTGAAGCTCTCTTGACTTCACTTCAGTCAGGGTTGTGTTGTGTGGGCATCTTGTATCTCTCCACTAGAGGAACTGCACCTTTCATGGCAAACCAAACCTCCGTTCATGTACCTTAATATCATAAACGTGTGAGGTTTCATTGTAGTCCTGCAGGTACAGAGACTCCAACTGCATCTAGTAAATATCCAAACATTTAAAATTCTTTGTTAACTTTCCAACTAAATAAAATGTTTTGACCTCTCTCAACTGTTGTAGTCTAACTAACGCTAAAAATTCAAACCACGTGTCTCCCCAAAGACTGTGTGAAGATTGAGGTTGATTGACCACCTCATGGGAAAGTTCGGTCAGTGCAAACTGAAGACAGAAGGGCTGTTTTTTTTTTGCAACCTTTTACCTGCTACGCAAAGTTGGTTCATGCACTCTGTCGGCAACCAGCGTGGCTGACAGAAAGACACACACACATTATGACTGTAAACATTTCATGTATGCCTCTGAACCCTCGTGATGGGACTCCTCTCCTTCCTCTCTGCAGCCACACGATGGCGGCACAGCTGCACAGATCAGAGCTTTGAGAAGACTTCATCTTCTCCGCTTGTCTTTACAGACTCTTAGCTGCCTCTTCACCGTTCAATCTTAGCTGACAGCTCCTCTGTAAACTGGTCATTTAACATCACTTGTGCCTCTACAGCTTTCCCAAGTATCGTTGTAGAATATTCTATAGGACTAAGCGCTATTCTCAAAGTTTTTGAATCACTGTGATTCTTCTTAGAGCCATATATTGTATTCACAAACCAATAAATGCCATTTACACTGCTGTTCCCGTCTCTTCTGTTGTTGTTTTTTTTTTTAAATCTCTGGACTGATTTAATGGTGCAGCTGAAATCATATTTATCCACCCCTGTTCATGCTGCAGCTGTGTCAGTAGTTAGACAGGCTAATGGTATGGAAAATGCTGCTTTTTGAAGTATCACTGAAAACAATTCATCCCGCTCTTTGCAAAAAAGGACACCTCTAAATGCCAACGCTCCAGCAGAGCAAATAGAAAGATAAGGACATGAAAGAGACGGTTTCTCCTCAACAAGTCGGGCGGAATTCAGATTTTTCAATTGATTCATGTGTCATTTAGCTTTTCTCTCCAACTAGCAGCGTAAAAAAATATCTGCCCTGGGGTGAGTTATATGAATACAAAGCAGGGAGTGAAATATCAGGTTTTCAGGCATGAGCAGTTGTTGTCCTGACTTGTCAAACACATTTCAGCATTTTACCTCTACATGCTGGAGTATATAAGCTGCTCCTATTTCTTTATTAATGTGTCACGTTAAACATGAGGACACTGGTGCACAAAAGCTTTAAATAGATTCACTTTAAACCTTAAAAATTTAGCAACTGTAACGTCTGGACTATCTCACATCTATGAGCTGCGCATCCATGGCAACAATCAGCGACATCTGCTGACAATTAAAGGCTCAACACGCCTTTTTCATGTCTTCACTTGGATACGTTTTCATATGTCGGTGCAGGAAAAAGCACACGTGTTAATAATAAAATGAATGTTGGCTGAATTCCATTTTGCTGCATTTTTCTGGGTCCTGCTGGCCATGGAGAAAATGTTGTCATGACTTAGTGGGACATTTGAATGGCATTGTTAATGTTATTAGTATAACATTTGTCTTAATGGTTAAATCCACCTTAAAGCCAGTAGATTAGTCCTAGTTAAAGGGAACACCACTGATTTTACACACAGTAAAATTAATGGAGAATACGACTTGAACTGGACTTGAAGAGTTGAGGTGTGGAGTTTGAAGGACATTCAGATTTGTCAGGCAGGGAGGGTCAAATGCTGCGACCCATTGCAAGTTGAAAATCAATAGTTCAGAGTGGGTTGTCCCAACTTCCGATATAAATGCATCCCAGTTCATCTGCTCGGAAAACATGGACACCCGCAGCAAACGTGTCTGAACTGCAAAAGCCTCGACTGAATTCACTTTAAAAGAGACGGCAGGCGTAGACAACTTCTAGATGGATCTTGCTTGAGTTTCTGATTTTTTTTTACAGTACAATTAAATGCAGCATTAAGAAAACAAGCCATTAATTGCATGAAATATTCCCACGCTAATACATCCAATAGATCACCGTGGTTCCCTCGACAAAAATCCAAAGGGATTTTTCCATTGCAGTTTGGATT
The DNA here is from genome assembly GCA_036365135.1 of Miichthys miiuy. Classification (NCBI taxonomy): domain Eukaryota; kingdom Metazoa; phylum Chordata; class Actinopteri; family Sciaenidae; genus Miichthys; species Miichthys miiuy. The sequence goes on from CM071603.1 coordinate 29,567,621, forward strand.
ATTGCAGAAAATATGATCTGTGGCACATAAGATTCACAGATGAACTCCACTTTTAGGATTCCTGCAGCACTCAATGCTAAAAGTCAGGATATTTGAGCCTCTGTTGCTCAGTTTGTGATTGTTTCCTGTGAGTCCCCCGACTTTATCAAACAGCAGTACTGGAGTAAATAAAGAACAACTCGTGCGACTGACGAACCATTTTCCAGCCATAGACAAACATCCATCTTCGCGTTTGATCCCTTTGACTGCCGACATGTCAACGCTCAGTCAGTGGACAGTCAGGAGCCACATCTATCGATTGTCCTGAACCACATGCATGAAATATTAATGTTGTCTTGTATGATCCAGTTAGCCAGCATCATTTTTCAGAAGCTCAAAGCCCCAAAAAATCTCCTGTTACATTGGATTCATGATACATTTGATATCCAGATCTGAGAAATGAGACATTTCTTTTAGGTTTTTAGACTCTGTATAGCCTAAAACACACATATCAGGCTTAAGAGGGCTGCTGTACACTCTGATTCTTACCGTATACTATTATATTTCAGTGATGCAATATTTAGACACCCAGCTGTCTGCCAACAGTCTACTTCCTGTTGCACTAATCAAATTCTCCCCGGAGACACCGCTCAAACAGGCGAGCGGAGAGTCAACCAATGGCAGGTTGAATTTGGCACGCCTGGAAACGTCCAAGAGGTACATATGCCGGGTATTAATAGTGACTTGAATTAATAAATAATTAAAAGCATTAGCAAATGAATACTCGCTTCTCGGCCTGGCTTTGACCTCTCAACCTCAGCTCTGTCTGCAAAACAAGTTACGGTGTAAGATTGAAGATTTCCGGAGGTTCCTTGTGTATGTTGATGTTTATTACAAACTTAATTAAAGAATATTGTTTCAGTGTCTCAGCAGAATATAAAGATACACAAACAGGTAGGTATGTTTCTCTCTCTGACTGATATTTTATGTTTTATTATTGTTGTATAGTAGAGTCTCCATCTGTGTCGACTGGATGGATGATGTCTGTGGCAGATTACATCTGTTGGGTTTGGAGGAGGAAGAGGAAGCTCTTAGTTTGCAGTGTAATGTGATTTGAAGTTAAATATGAAGTTATGTTTTCCTCTGGCTCCTCAGCACTGCAATGTTGTTGTTTTTTTGTAGGCTACATGTCCGTATGGCACCCACATGTCGGCTTTAGGTAACAAAACACAACATTTCTTATTTTCAGGTGGTTATACATGAATAAAAACATAGTTATTGAATATATTAAACTTACATACTGGATCATACGTTTAATTAAGGTGTTTTTTTATTTGTAAAACATCTTCTTCCATCACTTCTGTTGCTATAATCCAGTTTTTAAATAACTAATAATAATTATTATTATTATAATAATAACTTTGTAAACGCTGTTTTTAAAAGGTGCTATGTAAATAAAGTGCTTTGACAGACAGGCACGAACAAGATACTCAGGCAAAATAGCAGCAAAAGGAAAAAACAACATTTAAAAGACAATAAAACAATTTTAAAAAGTTAAAAAAGTAATGCATAAAAAATAATGATAAATTACATGAAACAGCAATAAAATATAGAAAGATGAAGAACGAAAAATAAAATAAAATAAATTAATTAATTAAAATTGAAAAGTTGAAAAGAAAAAAATAGAAAAAATGTAGTCATTTTTATTTTATTTTTATTATTATATTATTGTTATTTATTATTATTATTATTATTATTATTATTATTATTATTGTTATATATTTTTTATTATTGTTATATATTTTTTATAATTATTATATGTATTTTATATTTATTATATGTTTGAATCGTCACAGATTTGTGAAGAAAAAACACAAATTCATTAAAATAATAATAAATACTTTCAAACATCCCAAATCTGACGCACGCTGCGTGCCTAAGACGTAAAGGCGGGGTTTCGGCCGGTTGCGTCATGACGTAGCTGGCGGGAGTTGTGACGTCGCGTTTCCTTGTTTTCAACGCAGCGCGGGAGATTGAGGAGAAGAGTCGCTTTGGAGTTGAAGTTGTAAGTTTTCGTATTTCTTTAATTCAGAGTCAGAAAACTTGTAAGTTTGGTTTAAACTGAACGCGTCGTGCTGTGAACTGCGTCTATTAACCCGCCTGTTGAGTTTAAACGAGCGAATTTAACGTTATATCAACGTTATATTAACATCCACACTGACGTGACAGTGTGTGTGTGAGATGCTAACGTGTTAGCCTGAGCTCCACTCTTTGTGTGTCTCTCTGCTCCGTCAGGTCTGGTGGAGGTTTGTCAAGATGCCGTGTGAGAGGAAGCCGATGCGCTACGACCACTCGGAGGGACACACCGAGGTCTGCTTCGACGACTCCGGGAGGTGAGTCCGCTCCATGGAGCCATGGACTAATCTTAATGCATGCTTACTGTGTGTGTTCACTGTGTGTGTTCACTGTGTGTGTGTTCACTGTGTGTGTGTTCACTGTGTGTTATGCTGCTACAGGAGAGTCATGAGGTGGCAGAGGCCGATCCTGCTTTTGATTTGAAGACTTGAAACTTAAAGTTCACTTTGACAGATTTAGAATAATCAGCTGTAATCTGACCACGATGCAATTTCCTCCAGGTTCATTGTAACCTGCGGGAATGACGGCGATGTTCGGATATGGGAGAGTCTGGATGACGACGACCCAAAGTTCATCACCGCCGGGAAAAGGCGTACTCCCTCGCGCTCAAGGTCGGTCACCTGAAGGTTCATTTAGGACGCCATGACGTGTGACGGACTCTTACTGAGACCGAGATCTGTTCTTCCCTCCGCAGAACGGCAAGCTGGTGACGGCGAGCTCCAACAACACAGTGCAGATCCACACGTTTCCCGACGGAGATCCGGATGGCATCCTGACCCGGTTCACTACCAACGCCACACACGTCACCTTCAACAGCAGCGGCTCGAGGGTGGCGGCTGGATCCAGGTACTGAAGATAGACCGACCTGTGCTCGCTCACTCTCTCCTTTTCTCTCCTTAGCTTCCTCCGTCAGCGTCCTCTTCGCTCTCTTCTCCTCTGCCATTATGTCCATAGAGGCTGCTGAGCCCGTTATATATAGCTCCGGTTCTGGCACAACACTGGCTCCCCGCCCTGTAAACCTCCTCTTCTTCTTCTTCCTGGTGGTCCAAAACGCCTCCACCGGTGCTCTGAGCTCACAGTCCTGAGCTAACAGCAGCTACAGCTGTCAGCAGTTTACTTCACTGTCCATCATAAACTCTGTAAATCACAGAGAGTTGAGGCGGAGCAGCCGGAGGACATCAGAGGGAAAACCAGAAAACATTTCCTCCATAAAATATGATCCAGTTTCACCAAAATCAGTGAAATAGTTGGTGGTGTGTGACTTAGTGCCGTAAAGCGTTACGTACTTCTCCCGACCCGGAGCCCAAAGTTACATAGTGTGAGAACAGACGTACGAATGACAGAGACACCGTTCACCTGATCACAGGTCAGCGTAGCACCGGTGACAGTGAGGTATGTAACATGTATTGAGTTATTCGGACGTCCGGCTGACCGGGCGGCTTCACCCTGAGGTGTTTCTCAGACAGGAAGCAGAGCTGAAAGACGAGCGAATGTCACTTCTGCTTCGTCAAACCGTGCACGTTCACCCGGCTCCAGCTTCTCCCGTGGCGGCTGCTCGAAGCCGTCGTGCTGAACGTGTCCGCTCTGACTGAACCACAGCGTGATCTCATTAGCTTTGCTCTTGTTGTTCCAGTGCAGAATGTACCTGGGTGATATTTCCACCTCGCAGACGGAGCAGCTCTCCGGATTGGTTTATGATTAGTCCTGATTGGAGGTAAACGTCTGTTCCCGAGCAGGACTGATTTGCCCTAAATGGGTTCATCACGGCAATAAAAGCACAGAGCATGCTGCTTATCGATGCTGCTATTTTCATCCCGGTAATTTCTGCTGTGATATCGATTGTGAACATTCAGGCATCCGAGGCCGTTAGGGCGGATTTGGCATCTGCATTCTGGCGGACGTCAGAGGAAATCGGGATTCTTTCACGTCTCCCCTTTTCATCGATTTGGCGATTTGCGCTCGTGTCCCTTCCCGTGAACGCAGATCACCCGTTTGCACATATTCATTCTTAATTTCTCCGCTTGCCTCCCCTCAGTGACTTCATGGTAAAGGTGGTGGAGGTGTCGGACAGCAGCCAACAGAAAACACTCCGGGGACACGAAGCGCCGGTCCTCAGCGTGACCTTCGACCCCAGAGATGACTTCTTGGTGGGTAAACTCTGTGTACGGATGTTCAGTAAAGAATCTGAGCTGGTGTTGGTGTAACCCGCTCCGTTTTCTCCGTCAGGCGTCTGCCAGCTGTGACGGCTCCGTCGTGGTGTGGAACGTTGACGAGCAGGTACGTCCGTGTTTAATCAGCTCGCTCTGGAAGTCTTTACAAACACGCCGAGCGCTCTGATGTTGATCTGCTTCGTCTCCGTGCAGACTCAGGTGATCAGCTGGCCTCTGCTGCAGAAGACCAACGATGTCAGCAACGCAAAGTCTCTGTGTCGGCTGGCCTGGCAGCCCAAGACGGGAAAGGTCAGTCTGCAGCACGTCTGCCTCCACGTCAGGGATGAATCATTGATTATCATCTAATGTGTGTGTGTGTGCTCAGTTTTTAGCGGTTCCCGTAGAGACAAAGGTTCACCTGTACGAGCGAGGGACCTGGGATCACGTGAGCACTCTGTCTGATGATCTGCTGACACAGGTGAGCTCTGGGCCTGGCAGGATTGAAGGTTCGGTCTGTCGGCGCTCTGCTGATAATCTCACTGTGTTCTTCCTCTGCAGCCCATCAACGTGCTGGCCTGGTCTCCGTGTGGGCAGTTCCTGGCAGCCGGCAGTGTGGGAGGAGCGCTGAACGTTTGGGACGCGAACAGCAAGCTGTGTGTGGAAAGGTACGCAACCAGCAACTATCTCGCCAGTCGATTTAAAACTAAAGTGGCAGGTCGCTCAGAGGAAGAGTCGACATTCAGGTTCACGACACTGACGCTGTCTCGTCTCTGCTGCAGACAGAAGCACGAGAAAGGCTTCACGGTGTGCGGTTTGGCCTGGCATCCGTCAGGCAGCCAGATCGCCTACACGGACACGGAGGGCTGCCTGGGCCTTCTGGACGGACTCAGCACCTCCACCTCCAACACCACCACCACTGCCACCACCACCAAGGTACAGTTTCACTTATCACCTTTTAAATTCAGCTACGTCGTCCTGTTGAAGTCTCTAAATAGACGCTGACGCTTCCAGCAGGTCGCAGAAAAAAAGCCGGCGAACGACTACGACGACCTGTTTGATGACGACGATGATCGAGTCATGGATGAAGGACTCAGTGACACCAACTCGCCGGCTAAGAAACCCGCCGCTGTGGACGACGACGACGACGATGACTTCCTCATGCCCGCGACGGGGCGCGTGAGGAACAGAGCGATCCTGGATGACGAGAACTCGCTCGGTGAGTGAAATGTGTGGACGGTGGTTGGTTGTTGAGGTGTTGGGGTTTACATCTGTGCGCCTTCGTTCAGACACCGGGTCGCTGAAGCTCGGTCAGGACAAATTCGGGGACGACGACGATGACACGGGCAGCGCCGTCATGCCTGCAGCTGCTGCCCCGCTGGTGCCCTTACGTCCCGTCTATGACGGACCGATGCCGACGCCTCCCCAGAAGGCCTTTCAGCCAGGCTCCACCCCGGCACACCTCACACACCGCTTCATGGTAGGACTGATCGATGCCGCGTGGTCGTTTTTGTTTTGTTGTTTTGTTGCCGTGCGTGTTTTAACGGGCAGTTTGCGCCTCAGATGTGGAACTCTGTGGGAATCGTGCGAGGCTACAACGACGAGCAGGACAACGCCATCGACGTGGAGTTTCACGACACGGCCGTGCACCACGCCATGCACCTCACCAACTCTCTGGGTCACTCCATGGCTGATCTTTCCCAGGAGGCCGTGCTGCTGGCCTGCCCCGGCACGGACGAGCTCGCCAGGTAAAACACCTCCCCCGTCCTCGTTTGTTTTCTGTTCGTTCCTTTCAATAAATCTTCAAACCGGCTCTTCTTCTCCTCTCAGTAAGCTTCAGTGCCTCCACTTCTCGTCCTGGGACACCAACAAGGAGTGGATGGTGGACCTCCCGAAGGACGAGGACGCCAGGGCGCTGTGTCTGGGTCAGGGCTGGGCGGCGGTCGCCACCAGCGCGCTGATGCTCCGACTCTTCTCCATCGGCGGAGTCCAGAGGGAAATCTTCAGCCTGCCGGGTCCCGTCGTCTGCATGGTCGGACACGGAGAGCAGCTGCTCATCGTCTACCATCGAGGTTAGACACACACGGACACACACACCGCCACGTATTAATTATAATTTGAAATTCGTCTGTAAAATGTGTCAGTTTACTCGCTCTTTAAGGATCTTTGTCCTCACGTCGGTGCTCGCGTTTCATTTTTCCGTCATCAGCGACAGGTTTCGACGGCGAGCAGGCGCTCGGCGTTCAGCTGCTGCAGTTCGGTCGAAGGAAGAGGCAGCTCATCAACGGCGAGCCTCTCCCGCTGTCTCGCAAATCCTACCTGTCCTGGCTCGGATTCACCGCCGAGGGTCAGTTTGTGGAGAACGAACATCTTCTTTAACCTCTTGGAAATGTGTCTGAAGGTCTGATGGTGTTTTGGTTTTTCAGGCACTCCGTGCTACGTGGATTCGGAGGGTGTGATCCGCATGCTGAACCGCTCTCTGGGCAACACGTGGACGCCGGTGTGTAACACGAGAGAGACCTGCAAGAGTAAATCAGATCACTACTGGGTGGTCGGCGTACACGAGAACCCTCAGCAGCTCAGGTGTATTCCATGTAAAGGCTCCAGGTATCCTCCCACCCTGCCCAGACCTGCTGTGGCCATCCTGCCCTTCAAGCTGCCTCTGTGTCAGACCGCCACAGAGAAAGGACAGATGGAGGTAAATGAATCAAACGCACCTCAGACAGACGCTAACACCGTAACGTGGTTTCATCTTCGTCGTCTTCTGTCGTCCTCCAGGAGCAGTTCTGCCGCTCGGTCCTCTTCCACAACCACTACAGCTTCCTGTCGTCCAGCGGCTACGAGATCGACGAGGACGCACAGAGTCAGTCGCAGAAGGAGCAGCAGGAGCTGCTCATGAAGATGTTTGCAGTGAGTACGCTTCAGCTGCGGCGTCGCGTCCCAGCCGTGTTCAGACGAAGCTCAGAGTCGATGTTTTCTTCTTCCAGTTGTCCTGTAAGCTGGAGAGAGAGTTTCGCTGCGTGGAGCTGGCCGAGCTCATGACTCAGAATGTGGTGACTCTGGCCATTCGATACGCGTCCCGGTCCAGATGCATGGCGCTCGCCCAGCGCCTCAGTGAGATCGCTCTGGAGAAAGCCAACCAGATCCAGGAAGAGGAGGAGGAGGAGGAGGAGGAGCAGGAAGAGGAGCCGGAATACTCCAGACGGACATCTGGGTAAGTCCAAAACACGTCCGACTGTCGTGCTCCAGCGCAGAGGCTTCAGGTGTGATTCACGAGTTCATTACGTGGACAGGTGTGGCCGGAGCGGACATTACAGCAACCGACGAAACCAGGAGGAGGAAGAGGAGCGAGGAGGAGGAGAAGAACTCAGGGAGGAAGAGGACGGAGGACAGGAGATGGAGACGGAGGAACCGGCAGAAACCAGAAGACGTCAGTTTGACCTCTGTGTTCAGCTTCTTGGTGTTTATCTCCATGATACGAGCTAACGAGTGTGTGTGTGTGTGTGGTGTGAATCCGTTTGCTAAAGAGGTGGGTTCACCTGTGACGCCGTCTGTGACGCAGAGTGAGTACAGACAGTGATCATCACATGGTGCAGTGTCTGCCGTGTGACTAAAATTCATTTAAGTCTCTTTTTTTTTTTTTTTTTGTAGCTGCTAAAGTCGGACGTGCGAATCCTTTCAAGGTAACGTCGGCGCTGTTTTCTGTCAAATCATATGAAGTAACTGTACAAAGAGTGTGTGAGGGACGTGCTTAATGCTGTGTCTGCAGGTGCTGGGCTCGGGGAAACCCTCGTCTTCGTCCGGTCAGCCCCGAGCGACGAACATCCTGGACAACATGACGTCCAGCAGGAAGCCGAGTCCACTCAGCGGAGCTGCAGGGAAACAAAGCAAAGGCCCCGTCCTCAAACCGCTGGCTCCCAGGCCCAAGACCAAGGTACCGTTACCGCGAACACACTCAGCAGCAAATGTTTGTGGTTATTCTTCTTCACCGCTCTGTTTAGGGGAGATATTATATGCCACATGCACGTGGAGTACGTCTGACAGCTGAGGAGGTTGATTTGAGAGCTCAGTCATAAACATTGTGTTTAATAAGTGTTTGGAACATTGTGATTGACGCATATGATGCCCGTTGCCGTGCTCTGCTCGTAAGTTGCAGCAGTTGTTGAGTATTCAGAATTTAAACGTTTCTGACCACTCTGATTGTTTGAAATGGTCCAAAACATCCAGATTACGACACCAAGGCCAAGAGGAACACCACACAAAGACTCTTTCTGAATATCCTGAACATGACTGTAGACTGCTTCTGACTTCCTTCTCCTCCTCTCAGACTCAGTCCACTCTGCTGCAGATGACCGGCACTAAGGCGTCCAATAAGAAGACTCCAGAGAACACCGAGCCGGCTGCAGATCAGCAGAAGCAACCAGACGTCCCGCCTCCGAGCACACCTGCAGATAACGCAGAAAATAAGAGGTAAAGAAACGCCTTTGAGCTTCTTTATAAGAAGCTACACGGTAGACTGACCGGATGTTGACTCCGTCTGTTCAGGCCGAAGACGGGCTTCCAGCTCTGGCTGGACGAGAACAGGAAGAACATCACAGCTGATCACCCCGACCTGGAGGAGACGGACATCATCAAAGAGGCCATGGGACGCTTCAGGACGCTGTCAGCGGACGAGCGGCTGGTATGAAACACTGAGGAGGGTCGGGGCGTGAAAAACTCAAACAGACGTTTGACTTCAGTCGGGGCGCTCTAAGGTGTAACTGGCATCACAGGGTCGGAAAATATTATTTATTCGGGAGCAGGGAGGAGAAAAACAAGAGAAACGCAGGCTAAACAGATCTCAGATAATCTGATTGTTTCTCATGTTCTCTGTTTCTAAGATACACATCTGTTACCGTGTCTTCATGTTTGTCCGTCGGACAGTGAAGCGGCTGCAGCTGGATGGTGTTTGTCTGTTCATGTGAACCTCCGGCTACCTTTTGAATCACGCCAACATGAATTTCACATCATGTTTCAGTGAATTTGTTCGCAGAAGACGGTTAACAACAATCTCATCTTGTTGTCCTTTGACTGGCACCACAGACCACGATCATCATCATCATCGTCTTCCAGTAAACAAATATTCTTTCTCTTTTTGATTTGCTGCTGTCACTTTCATTTCTCTAAAAAAAAAAAGAAAGAAAAGTCCCTCGTTCCTGAAACTAGAACACCGCGCTGACGTCTGTGTAAATAAACATGTTACACAAATGCGACCATGTAAAGTTTAAACTCTTAATATTTTCTATATTAACTTTATTAATCATTTATTGCCACGCCGTCCTTTGTCTTCGTCTGTTCTCACTTCATCCAGCCTGGATCTCGTTTGAAGAGCAAAACAAACCCCAGAAAGCCTCAATTAGAGTCGGTGAGGCAGCAGTGATCTATTATTAACCCCTTCCTCACTGATGACTCACGTTTTGGGTCAAATCCTCCTCAAATCTAAGAGTCGTCACGTTTACGTTTAGTCATTTAGCTTTCATCCAAAGCGAACGATCCAGGTACAGAGCGCCGAGGACGGGTGTCTCATGTCCAGTTGTTGGTAGTGCTGCAGAGGAGGTCGGTCTGGAGAGGCGGTCCTGATCTGGACGTGTGCGTGCTGGGTCTTAATTAACTGAACTAAGCCATCGTTAGTCCACCTGTGTGTTTCCTGCTGTGAGAAGTCCGAATGTCTCACCTCGTTTTCCTCGTTAACTCATCACTCATTCAAGCGACATTAAACCATCTTTGTTCATGGCAGCAATGAGAATAGATACTTTTCTACTGCTGCTCTTCTCTTAAATACTCCTCAAAGTTCAAACGTTTGTACGATAAACCTTTTTTTTTTTTTTTGAACGTTCTCCATCTGTCAGTCAGTCGTGTCCGTAATGACACGCCTCATCCTCTCATCCACCCGAGCTGCTAATAGACGTCAATCCGTGAGGTTTGTATAGCTGCCAGGTCGTGACCCTGCATCCATCAGGACTCTCAGCGGGAGGCTGGAGGACCCTCGACTGACAGAAAGGAAAGAGGAAGTGGATGTGAAGCGGAGAAGGGGGGAGGGAGGGACGCGGCGTTGCCCTGGGAACCCTGTCGAGTGTGTTTTGTCAGCGAGGGCACAAAGCATTGATCTTATGATAATACCGTGAGAGAGACAGAGAGCCGGTCAATCTGCAGAGGAACAAGAGAGATGATACAGTTCTCTGCTGCTTTAAAGGACACATCCAGTGTATGTTTGCAAATTAACCACCAAGATTTGTTCGAGCTTCTCGAGGCCGGATTTAGACGTAGATTTCTGTGCACAAAACACATGCAGATTTGTCGACAGATGATCGATACGACGCCACAAGGCAGTTAAATGTCTGCAATCAGACGAAAGTAGAGAAATATTCTGGATGTTTCTGAACATTTAAATCTGTGTTCATGTCCCAAATATTTTTAACTTTAGGCAAAATTACAACCAGTTGAGGTGTATTTTGTGTTTTCCAGTGTCCGGTATCAGTGCAGCCACGTGCCAGCTGTAACATTTGTTCTGCACAGTGATGATCGTGGACGTTTGACTGTGTTCATGCAGCTCAGATGCTGATTGCTCATCTGACATTAAATCTCATGAGTCCAAGGCTTTGTACTAGTTTAGTGTGAACTGCAAAGGTGGAAGAGAACAAACGGCGTCGATCACGAGGCGTCGTGTCGAGTTTTCATGTAAACCAGCAAAAAGTTCTGCTTTTATTCAGTTTCTTTGAGGTCTGACAGGCGCATTAAACACGTTTCCTTCATCATTAGACGATTGTAAGTTCAACATTTTGAACATTTGAACATTTTACGAGCTTGCAGTCTCCTCTTGTTGCTTCACTTCTTTACACATTAAACCTTTGGCAGGACGTGAATCACAAACCTAAAAACACGACTTCATAGTTTTCAGTTTTTACTCAGTCTTGTCTCTGGATTTTATTTCAAGATCACAACTGTTAAACTTTTGTTTTAATTGCGACCGATCACTTGAGTCATTTATAAGTTTAAAGTTTTTGTTTCAGTTCGCTGCCGTCACCTCGCCCCACATCACACCCACGAAGCTGTGAATGTCTTTGAGGTTTATGAAGTAGAATTTTATTGCACAAGATGACGTCTGACACCAGCTCACGAGTTCATCAGCAGAACAACATCCTGTAAAATCCTGCAGTGCAACTCTGACTGAGACCGAAACTGGAGCTACAGCATCTTTTGAAGTTTTCTAAATTAAAGACTCGGGGTGGGGAAGTTCACTCACAGTTACAGCAGCTCACAAAACACAAGGTGGATACGAAGATACATGCTGGCTGTGCTGCCTTTGCAAAAGTGCCAAAAGCTGCACCTGTTCAGGTTATATTAAGGCTTAAAGTTATGCAGGATTAAGAGCGTGGACGCTTTGATTGACAGGTGGGTGCTGTTATAGGAGGCTTGTTTGACCAACCAGGCGTCACTCAGGTCCACTAATGATCCACGTCTTTGCTGATTTTTAGGTTAGCCAGCAGGTAGCGGCAACATGGCGGCGGTCACACTGAGCTTCAGAAACCTGTGGGTGACGTCACGCATACGCCGTCCGTTCTTTAGTCTGTCAGTAGTCGGCAAAGACGTGGATCATAACTTTATTTCTGCTGTGAAGTTGTGACATTTGAACATGGGGACTTATGGAGACTGACTCACTTCTGGAGCCAGCCTCAAGTGGACGTTTGAGGAACTGCAGTTTTTGGGAACTTCTTCAGGTCGCCGCTCGGTTACAGTAACCGGCTGCCGACCACACGGTGCCACGGCAACAGAAAATTAATCGATCGTTGACAGAAGCGTGTGCAGCGTTTAATTATTTTAATGATTCAAATAAAATTCAGTCACAGCCGAAGCTTTAAAAAAAAAAATCCTGCACAGCGACCCTGCGGCCACGTTTGGCCTGAAACCTCGTTAATGTGTGTGAGCTGCTCCGACAACATTACTCCGTCTGAATACAATGAATGACATTTGAATGGAGAGACGTCACAACGTGAACCATCCACCAGCTCTGTAATGATGTGTGTGTGTGTGTGTGTGTGTGTGTGTGTGGCCTGTGCTGCTGCTGCCAGTCCACTCACCACAGCTCTCGTCTGATGATTCATCCCGGCTCCATTACGTTACAGGAAAACGCTTCTTTTTGTCTCGGCTCAGAGAGGAGGAGAAGAGCCAGCAGGCCAAAGAGATGCAGCTTGTCAATAGTGATTATACATGACAGGATGCAATTTCAAACTGCACGCCTGAGTGTGTCCGTGTGTGTGTGTGTGTGTGTGTGTGCGTTTAGTCGTCATCACGTAGGTGTTTGGAGCCTGAAACAGAAGAACAATTTCAGTCTGTCCTGTTCAGTAATTAACACGTGTACTTCATGTTTTGTTTTTTCTGGTTCAGTCGTGGACGGAAAGAGCGAAAGGGCAAACCGGAGACGCAACCGATCTGAAGAAGAGGAAAAGAGCAGCAGGAGGAGGAGGAGGAGAGGAGGAAGATGAAAATGGACGGACAGGCGCTGATGAAAATAGTGCCAAGAAGAAGAAATCTTTGGATCCTTCCTCAAAGCTTTCGGCGTTTGCTTTTAACAAAAGCTAAAATGTTTTAATAGTTTTCATGATGCTTCAGATTTCTGTTTGTTTTTTTTACATTTGTAACATGTAAAAAAAACTTCACTGTATTTTATCAGTTAAATAAATACATAAGTGTAAATGTTACTTCAGATTTGAGTCTTTGTTTTCTGTTTTTGTGGCATCTAATTCACAGAGCAGTGAGAAGGGAGGCCGCACAGTTATGATTTTATTTTTATTGTCGTCAAATCGCGTCATAAAAACACCAAAACCAGCAACACTCCTCTGAAGATGTTCCAACTCCTACTGAAGATGTTCAAATCAAATATTTGGTTTCATTTTTTTAAAAAAAAGGTTCAGTACTCTTCAGTCTGCTCCCGGAGTGTGTGAATGAGATGTAGTGTAACCCCCAAATTCCACTGGACGCGTGTGTGCAGCGTTGCGTGCGCACAGTGCAGCGTTGCGTGTGTGCAGCGTTGCGTGCGCACAGCGCAGCATTGCGTGCGCGCCGGTCGCTGCAGTGCTACACGGCCGTTCTAGTCAATGTATCAAATGGTGTGTTTGTTGGACTATTTTGGATGGATTGATCCACATTTGGTGCTCCTGTGATTGTTTGTGGCAGCAGGACTGTGTGTGTGGTTGAGTCAAATAGACCTCCTATGACCTTTCCTAAACACTTTTCCTTGACCTCGACGGTCATGAGGTCGAGGAAAGGCGTGAAGGAGAATTCTTGAATTGTTAAACGAGGCGACGGCGGATGTTATTGACGTGATCTGTGCTAAAACTACAAAGTCCAGAAGATGGACTACAAAAACGTGCGTCCTGAAACAACACGACTCCGCTGCAGCTCTTCAGTAGAAACCTGTGGAAGAAGCAAACATCAGGTATCGCCCTGAACTGACTGCAGAAGTTCAGATAGAAACTGAGTTAACTTGACCCAGTGCTACTGTTGGATCAAACGGGTTGGGTGCTGCTGTTAACTCAGTAATGCATTGGTGTTATATCGACCTCACAGTGAGGCAACTTCATTTATCCACTGTTCGTTTCATCGAAGAGAGGAGCTTTATTAGTTTTTTAAATGTTTTTCAGGAGTTAACAGCGCAGCGCTCACAGGTGATCATATTAAAGGACACGTTTGGTGATATTAGAGATGTTTTTTCTAATGTAACTTTGTTTTTCTTGATGAATATTAAATATTTTCACCTAAACCTCAAAATATAAATATATAAAAAGGAATAAAAAATATTCCTGAGGCTGAAAACAAGAAAACTTTGATTCTAATTTTAAAATGTTTTCATGCACAGTATTTATGTTTTCATGTCTTTGTTTTGGCCTGATATCTAACAAACTGAGCTAACATGAGCTAACAGCAGCTACAGCTGTCAGCAGTTTACTTCACTGTCCATCATAAACTCTGTAAATCACAGAGAGTCGAGGCGGAGCAGCCGGAGGACATCAGAGGGAAAACCAGAAAACATTTCCTCCACCGGTCACCTGATCACAGGTGAGTGCGGATCATCAGGAGGTAATGATGTTAGTTTATTAAATTATTCATGTCTGAATCAAAGAGGTTCATGGCCCCGCCCCCCGTGGAGCCTGTCAGCCAATAGGAGCTCTCCGTGGATTATCCTCCTCTTATAAAGCGCGAGGCTCCAGAGGCTGTGGAGGGAGCGTGCGCTTCAAAACACGAGAGACCCGTCAGAGCAGCCTGTGGAGCAGACACGCGGTGATGGAGCACCCCAAACACACTCAGTACAGCCCCAGTGAGAAGAAAGACAGCGGGGACAGCAGCTCCGTGCTCAACGGACACTTTGACGGGATGGTGAAGCGGCCAGCCGGCGGCACCGTGCGCGCAGCCGCTCCCCAGCCTCCGGGCGCGGAGTCCGGCTCGCACCGGCCGGCGGCCAGCTCGGTGATGGAGAGCTGGAGGGAGGAGCGCACCAGGAGCGTGGAGGACAACGAGATGAGCCTGCCGTCCATAGCCGCGGCTTACACCACCATCCTGCGGGGGCTCGGGGAGGACCCTCAGCGGCAGGGGCTCCTCAAAACTCCGTGGAGAGCCGCCACTGCCATGCAGTTCTTCACCAAGGGCTACCAGGAGAAAATTATCGGTGAGTTTGTAAATCCACAAAGCCGCTCAGAGGCGGTGAGGATTTGTGCTGCGGTTCAACAGGTGGCAGCTGACAGGAAACAGCTGAGAGGACACACACACACACACACACTTCATTATAGTTCTCATAATAAACACATTTAGGCACCTTTCACTTCATCTCAGAGGAAATACACAATACTGTGTTATACTTTCATATTTAAACAAGAGGAAATACTCATGACGAGTACAAGTACCACAAACATGTACTAATAATAAGACAGTATTATAATAATATACAGTGTATGTCTACATCCTGCTGCATGATGAGTACTTTCACTTTTCATACTTTAAAGTACATTTTGCAGTTTTGTGTGTGTGTGTGTGTGTGTGTGTGTTATATTCATAACTCTGTTTTTGTTTGTGTTTAATCACATAAAAATAAGACTTGTTATGTTTTTATTACCTTTGACTAAACCGTTTATATTCATTTATATACATTCATGTTATTGTTGTTGTTGTATCACCGTGTTTCTACGGTAGCCCAGAACAGACAAATCAAATATTAGCTCACAGCAGATGGCCTTAACGAGTGTCGCGCCCACTTTAGGCTCTCTTGGAAGGGGAGGGTGAGCTGAGGGGTGTTCAGTTGGTTCACCGCCACACACTGGACCTTTTTAAATCAAATCCATTTTCATGAAACTTACACTACAAACAATGATTTGGCTTTCACTGAAGTGAATGTTTGATCAGTATTTAATGAGATCCAAACTCTTTTCTGTCAAACGTGTCGGTAAATATTCTGGTCGTGGAGCTGAAACGACGACTCGGTCAGCGGCTCGTCTGAGATGAATCTGTGTTTTTATGGTTGATTCGTCATTTATAAACGGTGCAGAGCTTCTTTGTTTCTCTGAACATCTTTGTCACCTTCTGCTCTGGGAAAATTGTTTCACTGTTTTCTGAAATTTGATCCTAGAAAAGAAAATTATCTGAAAATTTACAAAATAAATAATGAGAATAATCATCAGTGGCTGGCCTAATTAAGATTGTACAGCTCTGACACTTTGGCTGCAGGTGATTAGTATTTTCCAGTTTTTTTCTGACATTTTCTGATTTAAACGATGATGAATTCATCGTTTCTTCAAACTTCTGCTGGTCGTAGTTCATGAAAACGTTGGATCTGAACAGTTCATATAGCCGTGACTTAATATTTGTGGTGGAGATGAAGAGGTTAAGGCCGTGCGTCCTCTGTTTTTCATTTCATTGTTTCATTTAGTGAGATTCGATCGCGCAGACGTTATCAGGCTTGTTGCTGTCGAGAGTCGCTGAAATGAAAAGAATCCACTTCAGCTCTGCACGGCTTCACGTTCGGGCCTTGCTGCTCCAGAGTCACTTCCAGAGAGGTTTTGCTGAGTCACGCACAGGTGTTGGCGTTATGGTGGTGGAGGGTGGAGGGTGGAGGTGGTGGTGTTGCACCCCTTTTCCTCGCTTGCAGCTCGTCGGACTGGCTGGAGTCTGGGATCTGCCCCCCTCTCCTCTGTCTCAGCCTCCTCCAGAAGTCCATCTGGAGGCAGTTTGTCTGTTGTGGGGGTTGTTTTGTGTGTTACGAAGCTCAAAGGAGGAATGTGGTGTAAAACGTGAAGGCTCGCAGTAAAAACAGAGAGATGACGGTGATTCATGTTTTTTTTTTGACCCCGAGAGGTCCGACCTGAGTCGTCTTCTCACCTCTGGAAGGATGGAGAGCGTTGAAGATAAAGATGACGTGCATGTGTGTTGTTCTTCAGGCGGTGGCGGCGGTGGTTGGTGGTTGGTGGTTGGTGGTGCTCTGTCTGTCTGTCTGCTGATTGGCTCTTACAGGAGACTCCCCTTTGACTTGTTGGAAAGCAGAAAACACGTATAGTTTACAAAGAGCCACATGTTTGTGGAGAGCTCAAGCTTCTTTTAGTGAGTGCCACACTGTTTGATCTGCGTGTGTGTGTGTGTGTGTGTGTAGGTCACAGGTTCAGCTTTCATGGAAATCTTCTTGTTGTCGTGCACATGACCTACGACAGTGTAATGACTTAAAGTTATGCAGAGATTAAGCAGAAATTCTGAACTTGTGATGTTACAGGAGCCTCATTACAGATTAACATGTACACTGTGTACACAGTACTGTGTTATACGTTAATATTTAAACAGATGTCAACAAAGGTTACATTAGATAACGCCTCATTTGCATATTTAAAGCGTGGAAACATGGAATATACGATCATAAGTATGTTTTTCATTTGTGTATAAACAATGTCTGAATCTTTAAAGGTCATTTTCTGCAGTTCCTCTAACGTCCACTTGAGGCTGGCTCCAGAAGTGAGTCAGTCTCCATAAGTCCCCATGTTCAAATAAGAAATAAACATGTTTACAGCCTGGTACAAAAAGCAGTTTTGGTCTCTGTAGCTAATTTCCTGTACTGAGGGTGGATTTATATACAACTGTAGATCATGAAACACGACGATCAGTCAGAGATTATCTTTATCTGGAGGTAAACCTGAACGTGACCGCTCTCAGCTAGCGGACTGACAGCTGATCCTCAGCTGAATGTATGGTTGCCTAGCAACAAACTCACTATATTCATTTCCTGGAGATTTACCCTACTCCTAACCATTGACGCAAAATAGTCTGTGGCATATTTTACGGTGTCATTTTTTTTTAGTTTTTCATCGTAAAATCTACAGACATTTTAAAACTTAACTGTGACATCAACAGTTCTAATTTTTTACAGTAAGATTCTGTTACTGTACGGTAACGGTAGTTTACTGTAAAAACAGTAAAATGCTGTAATATTTCAATTACATGGCAAGACAGTGTTTCCTTTGATGGAAAAACATGAACTTAAACGTACTGATATCCTTTTACCGTAATATTGTAAAGAATTAAACTAAACCAATCACCCACACACACACACACACACACACACACACACACACACACACTTGTTGCTTCAGTCAATAAAACGTCTTTTTAAATAAACAGAAACACAATTTCCTGAGACTCAGCAGATCATCGTGAACACTGAATATTACGGGACGTGAACAACTTGTTATTTGTGTGTGTGTGTGTGTGTGAGATGTTGAAGTGAGTGTGTACTGTCACACACACACACACACACACACACACACACATCTGGCTCTCTCTGAACAATAAATGAATGTTTATTTAGTCATTCACTTCACTGTTTCCTGCTTCATTCAGACGTGTTAACATGTGGCCTCTTCACTCTTTGTGTGCGCACACACACACACACACACACACACAGGAGGGCAGCACTATTGAATGAGGAGCTGATGATGAGTAACACTGTCATTACCTGATACCGGCCTCGTCTCTCTGTCACCGAGGGCGTCTGAACTGGCAGACCTCACCAGCTGCCATTTATTTACTTATGGTTGATTTAACATCAGTTTCCTTCCTTCAGGGTGTGTGTGTGTGTGTGTGTGTGTGTGTGTGTGTGTGTGTGTGTGTGTGTGTGTGTGTGTTGCAACACTGTAACTGATGGTTGGGGTGGAGATGGGAGTGATTGCCAAATTAAGGGACCTTAAAGTCATTTCAGTTTATTACAACACCTTCGGTCTGGGTCGGGTATAATGACATTTTAACTGGTGAAATTGGGGCTGCAACTAACTTTATTTTCATTAAAACAGCTGCGATCGATATTTTCTGTAATAATAGTCCAATGATGACGTGAAAGGAGTCACTCTTAGTGATGAACCTGCAGACAATTAACGCCAAAAATGGTGCCGCTAATCGAGAGCAAATATTGGAGGTGCAATCGTGACGATTGCACCTCCAATATTTGCTCTCGATTAGCAGCACGACTCCAGATGACGATGTTGCAGCGACGGCAACTTTTAGCAGTTAAGTTAGGTAGCTGTGGTTGAGATCTGCTGTGGGAAAACATCGTGAGCAGTCAGATTTCAAATAAACCTCCAGGATAGTCGGACCTATTTACTGGAACCTTTTAAAAAGGGTTACTAGACGGTTTCTGTCAGTTAACTCGTTGGCTGCAAACTTTTGCTTTCACTTTAACTTTCTTCTTCTTGTTTAGAAAACTCCCCAAACTTTCCTAATCCAAGTGCATTAGCGCTTTATTACAGTGTCCTACTGAATATTCATTAGTCCGTCCGTTGTAGCAGCAGTTTATTGACCAAATCCTTCAGCGTCCCATCGTCTTTGTTCTTTATTCTGTTTTGTATTTCAGATTTTGACCACAAATTCTCAAACCTTCTTCTGAGCCTGATTTAATTTGATGATTATCTATTCTTAATCCAGTCATGTGATGTGTATATATCATCATTTTATGTATGCATCATAGGTCAGACAGATGGAAACCACAAGGGACGCCCGGTCCACCTCCACCTCCACCGTTCAGCTGTTGCTCTCTATATCGTCAAACTTTTGGTGTTTCTCTCTGGCAAACATCGGGTCGGCCGGTCGGTCTAATTATAGCTCTGCGTCCATACGCTCCCTCCCTGTTGTTGCTTTATTGCATTTCTCAGTTGCCGGGGGTTCAATAAAGCTCTTTATCTGTTTGTGAAGCGCAGACGCTTCTCGCCTCTCGCTCTCACCGCCGCACTTTTTAATTTCCTGACTGGCTATCTGCTGGATGTGAGAGAGAGAGAGACAACACACTGACTCCTTATTGTTTGACTCGGGGTGTAAACAGGGCGACAGGTGGTTGAAAAAGATCAACACATTCAGACAAAGTCTCTCTTTTTTTAACCATTTGTCTGATTATGACGCAGTTTGAGTAACGACGCCATGAAACAGCTTCGGGATGTACGTCCAGTCGCTTTTTTTTTTTTTGACTGCCTGATTCGATTTCTGACGTCGTTTAAGGGCTCAGATTTATCAGAAATCATTTTAAGGTCCATTTACTGTCATAAGTCTCTCTACTGATTGTTCTGATAGTTGCCGTGCAGCTGTGCAACCCTGGAAAGCAATAAACGTTAGCGAGCGTTGGTTCTTTAAATGAAGTACAGTTGTCATGAACGGGGAAATTAGCTACAGAGACCAAAACTGTTTGTTGTACCAGGCTGTAAACATGTTTATTTCTGCTGTGAAACATGGGGACTTATGGAGACTGACTCACTGCTGGAGCCAGCCTCAAGTGGACGTTTGAGGAACTACAACTGCGATGTTTAAAAAAATAAATAAATAAAAGAATCAAACTTCTCTCTCCTTTTTTTTTCTCCGCAGACGTGCTGAACGACGCCATCTTTGACGAAGACCACGACGAGATGGTGATCGTCAAAGACATCGACATGTTCTCCATGTGCGAACATCATCTGGTGCCCATCTTCGGCCGGGTGAGAGCAGCACACGTAGACACAAACGTCAGGTCTAGTTTCAGGAACGAGGGACTTTTCTTTTTTTTTTTAGAGAAATGAAAGTGATAGCACCAAATCAAAAAGAGAAAGAATATTTGTTTACTGGAAGACGATGATGATGATCGTGGTCTGTGGTGCCAGTCAAAGGACAACAAGATGAGATTGTTGTTAACCGTCTTCCCGACTGTTTGCGAACAAATTCACTGAAACATGATGTGAAATTCACGTTGGCATGATTCAAAAGGTAGCCGGAGGTTCACATGAA
The DNA here is from genome assembly GCA_036365135.1 of Miichthys miiuy. Classification (NCBI taxonomy): domain Eukaryota; kingdom Metazoa; phylum Chordata; class Actinopteri; family Sciaenidae; genus Miichthys; species Miichthys miiuy. The sequence continues at coordinate 29,588,191 of CM071603.1, forward strand.
CAGACAAACACCATCCAGCTGCAGCCGCTTCACTGTCCGACGGACAAACATGAAGACACGGTAACAGATGTGTATCTTAGAAACAGAGACAGAGAACATGAGAAACAATCAGATTATCTGAGATCTGTTTAGCCTGCGTTTCTTTTGTTTTTCTAGCCTCCCTCCTGCCCTCCTCCTCCTGCTCCTCCTCGCCATCATTACTCTCCACTAAAACGCAATTGGCCTCCTCGCTCCTCGCCTGACTCTCTTATCCCTCCATCTTCGCCTGCAGGTGCGCGGCGTTTAAGAGAATAGGGGCTGGCAGCTGATCCTTTTCCACCGGTGTAAATGGGCTCTGATGACAGCAGCGAATCACACAAACACACCTCCTGTGTGTGTGTGTGTGTGTGTGTGTGTGTGTGTGTGTGTGTGTGTGTGTCCATCAGGTGGCTGTTTGTGCCTCTAAACCTCCTCCCTCCCCTCGTCACTGTCAGCAGCGTTGCCTCTTATCCAGCCTCTCTCATCTGTCTGTCTGTTGTATCTCTCAGTGAGTCACCACACAGAGAGACCGCCTCCACCTCCTCCACCTCCTCCACCTCCTCCTCCTCTGTTGTTGGTTGAGTGGCGTGCAGGTAGCCACTGGCTGTTTGATTAACTGTTTTAATTATTAATTGATTTAAATCAACATCATGTTCATCACATTAGGTTCATGTTAGCTAACCGATCTCTGGTTTTGTGATCTATCTTCTTAAAGTAGCAGCCAGCTAATGTTACTGACTAGTCCAACAGCAGTCAGCACTAACGCTCCCCCAGTGCTCTGAGCTAACATGAGCTAACAGCAGCTACAGTTGGCAGCAGTTTACTTCACTGTCCATCAGGAAACTCTGTAAATCACAGAGAGTTGGTGCCTACATCTACTTCTTCCGGGTGACTGTCACCGTCTCTCGCAGCGGGTGTGAATAAAAAAAGGTAAACATGAACGCTGTGAGCAGATAAAGTTAAAAAAAAATCAGCCGTCACAGTCGGCGTGTCTGATGTCGATATGTCAGGCCGCCGCAGCACGGAGGAAGAGATCGCAACAGAAAGAAGAAAAAGAGAATCTTTGTACGCTTGTTGCCGCTGCCCTTTCTCTCGTCTTGTCAACAAATTGCATTTGACATTTGAGTGTGTGTGTGTGTGTGTTTGAGTGTGTGTAAGAGAATTAGAGCCTCCAGACATCCACAGCAGTGATTCTCCAGCTGGTGACTGCGTCTCTTCCGCCTGATGGTCGCATGTTCGTGTTCTGGACCTCAGAGATGATCTCACACCACGAGAGCCGAGAACATTTCAGGAACAACGTCTGCATTTTAAGAAAGAATACTCGTATTTTAGTAAAAAAGTGCGGCTACAACAGGCTGAAACTAGTTAACTCAACATCTACAACTGGTTTGGGATCAGGTCTTCGCTCTCTTCTCCTCTGCCATTATATGTCCATAGAGGCTGCTGAGCCCAGCTCCTGTTCTGGCACGACACTGGCTCTGCTGCCCGTCAGCATTCCTTTGAACCTTCCTCCAAACCTAAGATTATCTAACAGCAGCTCACACAGATCTGATGTTTTCGTTATAAGTCGCATGTCTCACGTTCGTCATGATTTATTCACGAGTCTGTCCCCGTTGCGTCGAGCGGAGTCACTGTGTAATTTCTCGTTCAGCGAACGCGGGGTTAACGAGTATGAAGTGTGTGATCTTGACTCTTTCACTTTGTGCAGGTTCACATCGGTTACCTCCCCAACAAGAGAGTTCTGGGTCTCAGCAAGCTCGCCAGGTGAGTCAATTTACTCTAATTGTGTCTTTGTGTGTGTGTGTGTGTGTGTGCGTACGTAGTGAGGGCTAGTGTGCATTTAAGCTGATTATTAAAACGTGTGTGTGTGTTTGAGTGTGTACTAGCGTAGAATCTGATCCCACTGACCCCAATACCTTCAGGCTTATCGCACTAACACCCCGTACTGGACATACACACTCACATCTGTGATTAGAGACAGATAAACCATTCTCATTATAAAAACTCTCAGGATGGCGTGAACTGGAGACTGATGTATCTTCTGCTGCACACAAGGTGGCGCTGTATCCGATATCCGAACACGCTCACTTGCAGTTTTTAGATAATCTGGATGAATTAGACATTTTTCATACCAGCTAACGGGACTCTTAAAGGGCCAGTACGTAGGAAATAATGCCATCTAATGGTGTAGTTGCTCATTACAACACATAGACCGTATAAAACATGGACGTAGTCTCATGACGTCACCTGTTGTGAAGCTCACTGTGTTTATTTCTGCTGTGAAGTTGGACATTTGAACATGGGGACTTATGGAGACTGACTCACTTCTGGAGCCAGCCTCAAGTGGACGTTTGAGGAACTGCAGTTTTTGGCATTTGGCCTCTAATGAAAACAGAGTTATGAATATTCTGTAATCTGACGCGCTGCACCTTTAACTGACTCTTCTCTGCAGAATATTATTTACATGCTGAACAAACTTCTCTTTCCTCGACCGTCATCTTTGAAGCAGCTTCTGCTTTTTTTTCTTCTTCTTCTTTCCCGCTGAGCTGCCCGTTTGGTCTTTGGTGACATTTTCTCAGAGGTGGAACGGGTCGGATTTGTCCAAAGTGGTTTTCCTCACAGAGAAGAGCAACAGGTCGAAGGCGAAGACCGGGTCGTTTCTGCAGATCTGTACACTTTCCTTCGGTTCCCGTCTCACGGCCACGAGCTTTAAAATGACTTCTAATGTTTATTTTGGTGCCTTCAAATGAGGTTCATGACAAATGTCCATCTGGAGGAGTCTTCAAAATTATTCACCATCTTCGAAAAGATGACTGACTCTTTGTTGTGTTTCATCCTGCTGTGGATAACCGCTCAAATCATGCTGTTATTCTACATTTACCATTCTCAAATACCGTGTCAACAACACGTTAGTACGTCTCCCAATATTTTCCAACTTCCCTACCCTGTAGATAGAACATGGGGACTTATGGAGACTGTTGTCTGGTGGACGTTTGAGGAACTGCAGTTTTTGGATTCATTTGTTACAGATGAAATAAAGAAAGACTTTGATAATGTTGAGTCACTGAGTCGTGTTTTCTCTTTCTCCCGTCAGGATTGTTGAAATCTACAGCCGTCGTCTACAAGGTACCAACACAATCTTCTCTTAATCCACATTTTCTGTCCAGAGTTCATCGTCTTCATCAAACAGCGTCAGTCTACATGTTGTTTGTTTGTTCTGCCTTACCCGCTTCATGTTTGTTCGTCCACAGTTCAGGAGAGGTTGACCAAACAAATTGCTGTGGCGATCACCGAGGCCCTGCAGCCAACCGGGGTCGGCGTGGTCATCGAGGCAACGTACGTTTGATCTGTTTTCAGACACACTTCAGTGATTCCTCCTTCCTTTTCTGTCCTCCGCCTCCTTTCCTTCGCTTTAACCTCCCTCTCTCTCTCCACAGTCACATGTGTATGGTGATGCGAGGCGTTCAGAAGATGAACAGTAAAACCGTCACCAGCACCATGTTGGGAGTTTTCAGGGAAGACCCAAAAACCCGCGACGAGTTCCTGCGGCTGATCAGGAGCTGAGGAGGACGAAGCTCCGCCTCTTCCTCTTCCTGTTGCCTGTGGTCATCTCCACCTGTGTGTGTGTGTGTGCGAGTGTGTGTGTGTACGTGAGTGTGTGTGTTTTCATCTCACCAAAGGCAGTGACAGAGTATTTACTGTTTTCAGTCTGTTTTAATCGTCACATAAGGTGAAGCGTCGGCTCGGTGACGTGTCGATGGGACGGACTTTAACCCTTTTTGTTCACGTGTGTTACGTGTGCTCGTTTCAATCATCAGCATCAAAAATACACAAGTTTAACGACAAACATTTGCTGTTGAAATGAAGAGCACCATCAGATTTACAGTAATATTTAGTTTTTTAGCTCGGCCATGTGTAATATCAGTACAGAACTGAATATTGAGTATTATTTTACTGTATATGATTACAGATGAGCACTACATCTAAAGCGCTCATGATCTTACCTGAGGACACTTTAACCGGGAATCGAACCAGCGACCCTCCAATTACTAAATGATTCTACCACCTGAGCCACGAGATAACATTGCAAACAGATCTTTGACTTGAGTAAAAGTAACAACAGTACAGTGTAAAAATACTTTGTTGCAAGTAAAAGTCCTCAATACGGATACTTCCGTTACTACACTTCTATGTAGTACACTGTGTTCTTCCTGGCGTAGTACTGTAACTTCAGCAAGATAATGTTGTCTCAATTCGAGTACAGCCGTTGATGATCGCAACATTTTACCGCGCCAAGATGGGCTTTGTAGTCCTATCTCTCTCTGAGCCCGGCCAACCGGCACAGGAAGCCCACTTCGGCTGCTTGTATCCGCGATTTTTTTTTTGGTCACTACCGAAAGCTGATGATCATGGGTGAGGGTTGGAACGTAGATGGACTGGAACTCGATAGCTTTGCTTTCCGGCTCAGCTCCCTTTTGAACCACAACGGTCGGGTAAAACGTGCGCAGTACTGCACCAACGATGCACCAATCCGCCGGTCCACCTCGCGCTCCTTTTCCCTGCGTCACTCCTGAACAAGACCATGAGATACTTGAACTCCTTCACTTGGGGCATTCCACCGTTTTCCTGCAGAGAATCATGACCTCAGACTGGGAGGTGTTGACTCTCATCTTGGCCGATTCACACTCGACCCAGCATTAGGCTGAAGGTCACAGTCCGACGAATAGAATCACATCGTCTGCATAAAGTCGGACTTCTGAGGAAAATAACAGAAAATCTCTTTGACTGAAATCTTTTCGCACGTGTTTGCGTTGTACGGCACTTTGACGCTCTCGCTCAGTTTATTTTGGACATTTTGAGTTCGATATCAGTTGATTGAACGCTTGGATCGATGCCACTGTTTAAATACGAAACATGAAGGAACGCAGACTGCAGTGTAATCTAAAAAAAAAATGACACCAGAATTCTCACTATTACTTTTAATACTTCAACGTCTTACTAAGATTATTGTGATCCTGTGGAAGGATCCGCCTGTTTGTGCCAACTCGCCTCTCGATTTAAAAAAAAAAAAAGAGTTCTACTGTCTGAAAACAAGCTGAACGTTTTAATTTCTCATGAGAGGCAAATGAAATGTGTGTGGAAACAAGTGTGTGTCTGTTGTTTAGTGACTTTGTGTTTACTTGTGTAGCTTGTTTTTGCATTTCCAGGACTCTTCTCAAGTCTCTATTTTGTGCCGCCTCGCCTCTTTCCTCCTCCTACGCCCTTTTTGCCTGAAGAACCGGAAATTAATCTCAGCATCTCAAACGACTCCTGACTCCTCCACTTGCATCCCAGGTGAGGAGGCGAGGAAAGGATATGAGGATGTACAAAGTGAGAAATGAGTTTTAAGTCGTGTAATGTGTGTGTGTTTGGGTGTGTGTGTGTTGGAGGGAGTCGAGCGCTAACACGGCACTCTGATGTTTTTGTGGCCTTCTTGAGAAGTACGGCCTGTTCTTTGGCCCCCTTCAACATCATTGTTACTTTATGTACTGTGTTCATTTGAAATACTTTTTAATCGAAGAAAATAAATAAATCTATGTGACGACGACGACTGCGTGTTTTCTTTAGTGATCACATGTGTGTTGACTTCATTAAAAACAGATGAAGCGCTGCGTTCATGCACGAATGTCATGCGGAGCGTGCTGTTATTTTGACTGCACACTGCTGGTTTCGTAACATAAAGGCAGCATCTGTTGGCTTCAACCAGAGAGGAGGAGCTGGGAATCAAACAGGCAACCTGCTTATCGTCCAGTTTCACCAAAATCAGTGAAATAGTTGGTGGTGTGTGACACCGTTCACCTGATCACAGGTCAGTGTAGATCAACAGGAGGTAACAGACGTTAGTTTACCAGAGAAAAGTTAGTGTTGCTTTAAACGGAGGTTATTTTTGTACCTGCAGGCTGATGGTCGACGCTCAAACCTCCACAGCTGATCATAATAAACTCATAACTCTGAGCTCTGTTGGAAAATCCAGAAAATCATGAACTGAGGTGGAAGCAGTCCAAGAAAAATTTGGGGGCCTCACAGCTCATTTTAGCCCCAGGGGCCAGTTACAGGGTTGATGTGGCCCTGAGCCCAGAGCGGAAGGAGCTGATCGTGATCTGGACGTCTGACAGCAAGCATGACTCGGCAAACTTCAGTTTTATAACATCGTGTTTGTTCAATAAACTCAATGAACTTGAACACCTTCATGACTCGAACATGGAAGAGTGAAATAAATACAAATAATCTCTTTGATTACTTTGATGATCAGTCGCTCCACCTTTAAACCTCAAAGCATTAGTACATAAAGTCACTCTCAAGTGATCAGCAGTGACGGTCTCCTGATAGATTTTGATTAGAAATTAATTACAAACGATTAGAAATGGTTGTTTTTCATCATTAAAGTCTCTTTGGCGCCCTCCAGTGGTCGTATAGAATAAAAATACATATTCCAGTGTACGTTCTTCAGATGATCTCTGAACACTTCATGAGTCTGTTTCAGCTCTTCAGCTCCATCAAGTGTACATGTGCAATACTCACAGTGTCACAGAATACTCCACCTGTCCACTAGGTGTCCCTGTTGCTCTGCTTGTGGTGGCCTCTCTGGTCCTGCAGATGTTCTGGTTCTGGTTCAGTCATCCACACACTGACGTGACTCCATCAGTGATTTTCTGTCACATCTCACGTGAAGCCTTCATTGATTTGGGACTGTTGTACAACATTCTGTGAACTCTTATTATCAGTCATATACTTGCACATGTGATTAATATTTGAAGTCTGGCCTAAAATGACTTTATTAACTAACTTTAATAACTTTATTTTAACTGTGACAGATGTATCCATTCTGCTTCACTTATAATAACCAGCATTCATTTCTCGACAAAGGTCGTGTTTTGTTAGTGTCATGCATCATTTTTGTTGTTTTTTAATTCTCACAAACTATTTTGATGAAAACTGTCGATGATTTTGACAAAAACTTCTGTTTTAGAAGATTTTGTAAAAACCTGCTTGGCAATAAATCTGATTCTGATTTTTAAAAATCAAACATGGCCGACAACTCCAAGGACACTGAATCCTACACTTCCCACAATGCAACTTGATGGTGTCTCTCATTAGACCCCTGTGCTTCCTTAAAGGACACGTTTGAAGGAACAAGAGTAATCAGGTAAATGTATTTAAAGTATTAAAGCAGTTAAAAGTCTCTGTGACTCATTCAATGACTCGGTAATAACAAGATGTTGGAGTTCATTTTGAATTATTTGATGTAAAACTGTGACTCCTGTAACTGTAACTGTAACTGTAACTAAAGATTATTTTCTCTGCAAACTGTCGATCGATTTTTATAAACTCTAAAGTAACTGAAGCTGTCAGATAAATATGAAGTGACATGAAATGTGTCTAATTATTACTGGACTTGAGTAAATGTACTTAGTTACTTTCCTTCTCTGAGTACTCTTCACTCACTCAGCTGCTGTGTTTTAATTTAAAAACTAAATAAAAACTTTCAAGGCCCTTTTCCAGACCACATTTAAAACCTGTCCAGACACACACACACAGTCACACACACACACACACAGTCACACACATACAGTCACACACACACAGTCACACACACACAGTCACACACATATACACAAACACACTGGAGGAGTTACAACTTGTTTTTATGTATAACGTGGGCATGCCAAGTCACAGCATTCTGGTACGTCGCGACAAAATTACAGCAAGACATCGAAAACATGTTTTCACACACACACACACACACACACACACACACACTCACTCACACACACACTCACACACATTCACTCACACACACTCAGTCATTCACACTTTTTTTTTGTACAGACCAGAATAATTCATAACTTCATATCAGCATTAAGAAGTACCTACAGAGTACAGACACGACAGACGGAGCTGACGGCTGCAGGGCGCGTTCACGCCGCTCGCCTCCACCTTCAACTCAGACTCACAGACAGGAAGCTGCTAATTAAAGCTGATTAATCAAAGTTAATTGATCAAAGTTAATTAACGGCCAAATTATGTCTAGCTTCATTAAAAACAAAAACAACTTAAACGTGGCTGCGAGGTGAAAATCTGAAAGCAGATTTCACGAGTTTGCTGCCCATGTGACCGAGTAAAGGTGGAATGACTCGATGACTGATCCACCTTAAAACACCCCCAGCAATCAGCTGCTTCATAAACATGAGAAATGTGACAAATTGTCTGAATATTTGTACAAACTGAACATATTTGAGGTTTTTTGGGACGTTGTTCATCATTTTCTGACTTTTAAAGGTCAAAAGATGAATGAATGAATCAAGCTGCAGCTGTGTGTGTGTTACTAATTATTATGAGAGCATGTTTGGACACATTTCTGATGAATAATTCAGTTTCTCTGTCCCGTATCAAACGTTAAATAAACCCTGGATGGAGGTGACCTGCAGCGTGAACGTGACCCGACGCAGCCGTCGCTCGTTTCATCCTGTAACATTAAAGTTTATATAAAACCTTTTTTTTTTTTTTTTTTACATTTGGGGTGAATGTCTCGAGTACAAAAAAAAAGGCACTGCCATTTGTTATTCTAAATATGACTTTCCCAGCCTTGTGCATGCAAGTTTTTTTAAAATATAAATTACACTTTTTTTCTTCCTCCGTTTCTTTTTTTCTGCAATTTTTTGTCTTTTTTGTGTTTTTTTATTATTAAACATACAATATTCTTTTTTTGTCAAATATATACGTAAGCCTGCAGTCAATACAGGACATCGGCTCTTTGATAAAATAAAACTAAATGAAATAAAAAGGCGCACAGTCAAGCGGTAACACTTTGTTACAGAATGGATGCTGCTGAATTTACAAAAACAAAAACAAAAAAAGTCTTGGCATCCCAGAACAAAAACATAAACTGACTAAACTGCAGAACCTATGACAAAAATAAAAGATATAAAACAGCATATATGTCTCGACTTAAAGTACATTAAATGTTTCGTTTGTTTTTGGGGAATATCGAGGCGTTATCTAACGATTAATACTGCAGTGTGTGCACGGCGTTAGACAGAGCTGATATGCATTTACAGAAAGTCTAAATCAAAATCAAAGCGTTTGGTTTGATGTGTAATGATCCAGACCTCAGAGCTCAAACCTTCCAGACGTCCCGTCACAGGTTTGAGTTCACACAGACGTCTGCAGGAAAAAAAAATGTCGGTTTGAACTCTGAATATTAAAAAAAAAAAAACGTGTAACTTTGTTATGTCATCAGATAAAAATCACAGAAACGCAGGTTATTGAAGCCGTCAGTCAGTATCTCTAGAAAATGTGGCACAGACACGAACAAACCGCCTTCAAACAAAGTGATATGAGCGTAAATACAAATACTGCAACGATACTAGATTCAGATAATCCCTTTGATTACACGACTGGCTGCAGGTCGTCTTAACGAGCGACGTCGAACACGTTTCAAAGGAAAAGTCTGGAGATGTTCGGACTTTTCTCATCGGCGACAAATCCAAAGAAAAGACCAAAATCTACGTCTGAGTGATAAATCTTCCTCCTCTGTGTCAGAGCCACAAACGCTCACTAAAAGCTGGCAATCTGGATTCATCCGCCGCTGAAAGTAGTCCCCCAACAAATGCTCGATTTCCTCCTGCTTGTTTGAAATCACTGAGGATTATTTAAACAGCTTTTGGTGTCGGGTCGGTCAGAGAGATTTTGGTCTTTTCAGTCTACTTCCTGGCCTGCCAAAGACGTCAACAACAAACAACAACAACAACAACAGCGTCACGCCGCTGTTTGTGTGCCCACAGCTCGTGACTTCTTTTTGTAAGTGAGTGGATGTTGATGTCTGTGATGGACCGGCTCCGACAGCGAAGCTTCACATGAAAAAAAAAAATGACACTGATAGATACAAACGAGATTATAGTTCAACAACAGCAACGACAAAAAAAAATCAAAGAAAAAACAAAGTCGACAATAACTATGTTAATATTTGAGATGTACGTATGGTCACCAGCCATAACATGTTAATACATACGGTACTTTAAATAATAATACACCTAAATGAGAAAAAGTCACCTCTGATGAAAAAAACAAAAAGAATAAATAATGTTTCTACTTTAAGTTGATTCATGGCGGCGACGCTCGGACTGTGACGTCAGCGTCGCGTCACGTTCAGGCTTTGGTGGAGTCTTCATCTTCGCTCTGACGACGTCTGATTGGCTCTTAAAGTTTAAGAGCAGAAAACACACACACACACACACACACGAGAAACACTGAGACACACTGGTGTGTGTGTGTGTGTGTATCTGAAGCCACATTCAACCAATCAGGACGGGCCTGTCAGAGACAGACACGAGGCGCCGTGACAGACCCTCTGCATGTTTACGCCGACAGTGAACGCACCACTGCTGTGTGCTGTAGTGTTTCACGGCTGTTTCTCTGATGGTGTCAAAACTTTTTCATAAACCTGAGGCTGGTTCCAGAAGTGAGTCTCCATAAGTCCCCATGTTCACAGCAGAAATAAACATGTTTACAGCCTGGTACAAAAAACAGTTTTGGTCTCTGTAGCTAATTTCCCCGTTCATGACAACTGTACTGAGGGTGAATTTATATACAACTCACCTGTTCAGGTTATATTAAGGCTTAAAGTTATGCATTAAGAGCGTGGACGCTTTGATTGACAGGTGGCTTGTTTGAGCAGCCAGGCGTCATTCAGCCCATTTTTAGATTAGCTTTTAGAAACCTGCGTGATGGTCTATGCTCACTGTGTCTCAGGAAGCGTCAGGACTCTGAGCGTAGATTTAACACCATCAGAAAACAACCTGGAGCCTGTTAGTGTTTTTTTTAAAGGTAGTACTGTAAATGAAGTGAAACATGCACAAACTCTGCTGTGGTCCTGCATCTGTGAGTGTTTTAACTCCGACATCCACCATCAGACAAACAGAAATCATTTAAAGTCACCGAGCGGCGTCTCGACATCGCCGTCTCATCTCTGCACCAAACTGTCGCTCGAGCCTCGAACATTTGGATTTTTAGTGTATCACATTATCATATCAAGTGCAGGATACAAAGGAAGTACTATAGAATTGCAACAAACTAATGAAGAAACTAAACAATAATAATAATAATCAATAACCCTCAATGACGACCGTTCGGGGTCAGGACTCTCAGCACGCCGCGGCACAGAGGGGGAGTTTCCTAACCAGCTTATTTCCATAGAACCCTTTTCTTATAAAGTCTGTGATCCAGACGCAACAAACTGAAGATAAATATTAAGACACAGAATAACCATGAGATTTAAAAAAAAACAAAATAAATTCAATGTAGGCCGACAGAACAGACAGAAGACTGTCACACGTGTAACAGTCCTGTCGTGACTGCGTCTGGCCAGCAGGTGGAGGTAAGCACTAACGAGACAATCTCTGGGAAAACGACCCTTCATGGATTGACGGTCCTCTCGGCGACCAAACCGACCTCCTGTTTCATCCAAAGAAAGACGTTTAGTCGTAACATGCAGCTGAAGCACATCACCCCGCTGTAGAAAACAAACATGCAGCCGCTTTAATCTCCCGTGTAACGTGTAGAAAAGTTTCTTGAATTCAAAGAGTGCATACAGTACGTGCTAACTGACCGCCGCCGAACTCAAACTTCCTCCCACGGACTCACAAAAATGATCAGACATGACATCATCTTCCTCAAAAGGTCAAAGGTCCTGCCTCTGATTCTCCTTTAAAACATCCGCTTCCCTTTCCTGCATCACTTCAGCCTCCATCTTTCTTCAACTACTTCCAGTTTCTTTCTCCACATCATCACCTTCTTCCTCTCATCTCTCTTCTTCTTCTTCTTCACACCTCCTCTCTCGTTCTCTCTTGGTAAATGCTCGAGCCGACGCTTCGTCATCGTCGTCGGCTGCTAAAATAAAGAATAAGCACGTCGGTTGTAAACTAAGCGTGATGGCTACTCATGGGACGTAAAGCTGGTAGACGGCCGAGGCTTTACTGAATATTACACGATTCATACCTGATATTCATACATGTTTCTGTACCCTTTGAAAGTAGCATCATTATGTAAACAATAAATACATACAACACAAATAAATGACTTTTTTTTTTGCCACCCAATACTGAGTAAAGAGGCCTTCTCGAGCTCTGCAAGCGTCCTCGCCGGACGCTCAGTCCTCGCTGAAAAACAGTCAAAGAGATCCCCAAACTTCCTTCGGCGTCCCGGCTCTGCTCGTCTCGTCGTGTGTTTTCTGGGTCTGAGGTACTGTTACGGATTTGAAAAGATGCCACGAGCTGCGGTCGATGTGCGGGGGGACCAGAGAGGGTGTCGGAGAGCAAACACAGGCCTCAGTCTCACCGGGCCCTGATCCACAGGCCAGCGTCTCCCTGGGACTGCAGTACTGCCTCCTCCGTGAGGGGGGCGCTGTTCACACACTGTCCGGGCCATGTTTCGATGCGTTTCTCTCTCTCCTCACCCACCCAGCGTGCGAGCATGCTGGCGGAGCGGGAAGTGTGTGTGTTTTTTTAAACGACCCGATGGACGGTGCCAATGTGATAGCTTGTGTCAGCCGTGTGATGACCGGCGCTCTTCTTGTGTTTCTTGGATCCGACCCCGATCCTTTGGTTGAGCTCTACCATTGGCTACAGGGAGAGGGGACAGGAGGGCTGGTGACCTCGAGGTGACTTATCGTGAGAGAGCCTCGTGAACCTGCGCCGTCCTACTGCTCTCACTCAGGTCCTCGTCTCATATCGTTGATGTGCGGTCGGCACCATCTAAAGAGGAGCAGAGAGGAGAGAGAAGAGTTACCACAGACATGACTCCTCCTAACACCAACCCTCCCTGTGTCTCTCCTGGTGCATGCTGGGAGAGTCTCCAGCCTTCCTGTGACCCGAATAAGCTGCTCGTCTTTGTCGTCTCCTTCCTAACTCTGTCTGTGATGCTCTCAGAGTATTTCATGTGAATAAATTTCATCTGACTGCCATGAGCTGTCAGCGAAGGCCTTGAAGCCTCTCTGACGTGGTGAGCGGCGAGGGGTCGGAGCCCACACTGTCACGGCGAGAGAACAACACATCTGTCAAAATACTGATGGAGCCTTTCGGAGGAAAACAACAGTCTGACAGCTGTTGCCTCTGGTGTGGCTCGAAAAGGAAAATGTTATCGGGCTACGCAGCGGTGGATGTTTTGATTCCATCAAAATAAATCCTGCGCCATGATACTGAAAGTGCAGCTTCATACCATACAGAACACACTGTCAACAGACCGGCTATATCTGTGTCTCTACCTGTGTCTGTATCTGTGTCTGTATCTGTCTGTATCTGTGTCTGTATCTGTGTCTGTATGTGTCTCTACCTGTGTCTGTATCTGTGTCTCTACCTGTGTCTGTGTCTCTACCTGTGTCTGTATCTGTGTCTGTACCTGTGTCTGTATCTGTGTCTGTACCTGTGTCTGTGTCTCTACCTGTGTCTCTATCTGTGTCTCTACCTGTGTCTGTATCTGTGTCTCTACCTGTGTCTGTGTCTCTACCTGTGTCTCTATCTGTGTCTCTACCTGTGTCTGTATCTGTGTCTCTATCTGTGTCTGTATCTGTGTCTCTACCTGTGTCTGTATCTGTGTCTGTATCTGTATCTGTATCTGTATCTCCACCTGTGTCTGTATCTGTCTCCACCTGTGTCTGTATCTGTATCTGTATGTCTCTACCTGTATCTGTATCTGTATCTGTCTCTACCTGCGTCTCTACCTGCGTCTCTACCTGTCTATATCTGTGTCTGTATCCGCTCCTACAGTACAAACAACATGCAGAGGCTCAACGTGGACGATAACGACGTCATGAGATGCTTCTCAAACTTCCACGATGGTTTAGTGCCAGCCAAATGTTTGTGAATGTGACATTGTACTTTGTACACTTTGTATACTGAATGTAACTGATACAGGAAACACTTCAGTGATGAGACAACATGGACGGGACTGTACGTTATTTTAAGTTGAAGCAGAAAACTGATTCAGACTTTCTTGAGTTAAATGCACTCCTTCGTTCAGCTCTCCACCAAACACACACACACACACACACACACACACACACACAAAGCAGCACTTGTCCGCCGCTCTGTGCCGAGCACTGAGGCCCACTGTCTTCACCTCAGTCGAGTTTTGGGATGGGGGGGGCTGGCACTGACTAAACTCTGCTGTACATGAGAATATTCTGCTGAGGTCACCAAAACGAGCGACATGACTGAGACATGTTCAGTACGGCGTGACGCAGAGAGGTTTAAAAGTCATACTTAGGTGTTACAAAGCTACAGAAAAATGCTTGAATCTCCTCCAGAGAGCTTTTCTGTGAGATGAAGTCAACTTTCTCAGAAACAGATGGAACAATCAGATACCTGAGATTCTTCAGTCTTCATGCTTTGCGGTTTGCTCCGTCTGGAACTTTATTTCTTATTTTGATTGCTTTGACTCAAACGTTTAAATCCGATGTAATCCTCCACATCAAGTCTCACAGCTGATCGTATCTATGATGTAAATTATATTTGTGAGTGAGTAACTTCTCTCCTCTCCTCTGGCTCTTCCCATTTTATTTCCCTCTTGAGCTGAACTCGCCTCGACTGTTGACAGAATCGCTGTCAGATTTCAAACTTGGCCAGACTGGACCAACCAAACATAACACACCTCGCAGGGCTCCAACAAGTCTGGAGTTATCGATGGGCCAAAGCCTGCAGACGTTAGACTGTCTGCACACAACAGGATAATTGACTGAGTGTTGGAACGGCCGGCGGTGTAAAGATCAGTGTTAAGATCAGCTGAAGTGACCGAGCCTCATGAACATGACTCACTCACTGACTGACTGGCTGATAGAGGACGTTTGGACGCTGTGGCGTTTGTTTTTGGCTTTAAACACGACACAGAAGTTCTGGTTGAGTCGGATCCAGCTGCTGGCCTTTACAGATGCTTTTATGGCTGAAGCCGAGGGAGTGGATGGAAGAGCACGAGCGTCCTGCTGCCATGTCAACGTTACACCACAGTTAGAGAAACTCAGATAAGCCTGAGTCTGCAAGTTTAAAACATGATGCTGAGGTTTAAACACTATACAGGCTGACTGCTACCTGTGCAGTCAACAACTCAAAGATCTTAACTTTATTATACACAGAGCTGCAACGATCAGTCGACTAATCAATTAATCGAAATATTTTGATCATCATTTAATTGTTAAGTTATTTTTCGTGCATTTTCATGTTTTATATCACGAATCTTTGGTTTGTGGACAAAATAAGAGAAACTGGAATTAACATTTTTCACTATTTTCTTACATTTTATAGATCATTGGTTCTCAAACTGTGGTATGAGTACCACTGGTGGTACGCGACCTTCCTGCTCTGGTACTCGGAGGATTGTCTGAAATATCTGTTTTTAAATTGAATAAATTAAAAACATATCAAACCATCTACAATAGTTTGAATGAAATTAAAGGATCAGATCACTGGAATGTAATTTATGTGTGAATGTAACAGAGTCGACCTACGCTGCTGGATTTTAATGTCCGTGCTTGGATAGACGAATATTTTTGTTGGTGTAAAAAGTTTGAGAAACACTTGTGACATACCGATTCTCATTTTCAGGTGATTATACTTTAATAAAAACTTAATTATGAATATTACATTCTGTAAATAAAGCTGGACCAGTATCTCAGTATCCAGCAACTCCAGCGCAGCCTTAGATGAAATGTGATAATAAACGGCTTCATCTGACCACTTTCCCTAAATAAAAGAAGGGGTATGTAAATTTATGAGCACAACTGTATTGTTTGGATTTTTTTTTTAGCCTAGGTTGGCGAGTTACTGTACACGGTAACTTCTTTGACTTTGATTTGCAGCCTATGTCTTCTTATATCCATCAGTAACACTCCAGGGTTGAAATCTGAAATTATAAAGGGTTAAACCTGATTTAAAAAATCCCTTTAGTCATCACTGATCTACAGTGACGTGAGTAAAAATGTGCTGACACTTTTTTGTTTTTGTTTATTATTCTGGTTTTCCATCCGTTGGGACGAAATGAGGAAATTAAAAACAGAATTCAAATCAAAGAGCGGCGTGGCAGCCAGAGCGGATTAACACTGAACAGCTGAGATAATCCAGACACAGTCTGCTCTGTGACATCAGCAGACAGTCATCAGAAACCTGGACAATATGACAATCATGCAGCGGAGGAGATGAATAAGCCATTAGTGTGTGATCCACTCAAACATCCTGAATGTGATCAAAGGCAGGATGAGGATCAGTGTTGGTGTTATGACGAGAGAACAGCTGCATGTTGTGGATCAATTAAAATGTGTGTGTTACCTCCCAAGGCGTGCTCTGTCATACTCAGACACAGAGACTCAAGGCGGTTGTTGATGTCTGGCTCTGTCACCGGTAACTGAAGATCTGCAACAGAAACAGACGTGAAGCATCGTCAGTGTCAGTGATTAAATGAAGATTCATATTAAAGCCCTGATGATCGTTCAGAACTTCATTTATTAAAATTACAAGTGATTTCATACAGTCGATCGTCTGCTCGTTAAGTCGAAAAGCTGCATCTTAATTAGAGACCTTTGATTATAATTAAACAGAATCATCCTCGTTTTGAAATCAATCGGACGAGCCCGCGAAGAACAAAACGAGTGAACTCAGATCAGTTCACCGGGACAATGTCGTCCACTCAGCCACAGTGCAGCCTCGATAATCAGATTAGACCACGCTGTTAACTCCAGCACTGACGCACACGCCACATCAAAACAAGAGTGTGTGCGTGCGTGTGTGTGTGAAGGGTGAGACTGGAATGGGGACAAACTTTCCATTCATTCTTCGTTTGATCTGCATCCTTCTGTAATATATGACCATTTGTTCTAAGAATTTTCAAATGACCCTTCAGTGAGGAGGACTGGACCAAGTATCAAAGTTAAGTTGAATTTATTCTTGTACAAGAAGGAGCGTTTAACAGTGCAACACACAAAAGAGGTTACAGAGAAGTTACAGTTTTTATAACACCATGGATATGCCAGCATCATCTCATCACCTGCACAGGTGAGGCGGTAAACTAAACACCTCATCGTGGTCTGAGGAAAAATGAAAGATATTTTTGGGGCTTTTTTGAAACTTTATTTAAAAGTGACAGCTGAAGACTGACAGGAAAGTGGAGAGGGGAGGAATAACATGCAGCAGGGTCACAGGTCAGACTCGAACCCTGGGCCACCGTCAGAGTGGCTACCAGGAGCCATGGCTATAATCCAGGTTAATGTCTGTCCGACACGGACACGCGTGCATCCATCTGACTCTGTTCACAGAGCTGGTCGTCTATCCTTGAATCCAAACTCTAAACATTAGCTATCCAAAGCTCTCCTTCTATCTACACTACACACATGATGGAACAAATAAGAGTCTAATGATGCAGATATGTGATCATCAGACAGCGACAGCATGCTGTAGTATCCCTGGAGTCGTCCTGATGAACGTCTCGTGAGCGTCAAAGCTAAAAATACTGTGTGATGCGTTCAAGAGTTTCTGTTTAGAAACGTGTCGAGCTCAGCCTTCTTCAGCACAGTGATGAAGAGAGGAACAGAGGATGCAGACGTAGTTAAGTCAAACAGAAACTTCACCAACTGTTTTAATAACTTAAGTCAGTGGTTCCAGTTCTCACATGTGATCTCTCTGTTTGGAGACATCACACTGAGCCTGTGTGAGGAGCATGACATTAAATAATGAATCCATTAATTATGCAAATAACTGGCAGATGAATTCAGACAGCTGAAGTTCTCACATCGTTAATCCAGCAGACGTCACTCTGACATGCTGCACATCCTGATTCCAACTGCTGACTAACTTAAGCTTAAACTGCTTAAGATCATAATAATGTTAAAATAACAGAATATTAACGATGTTATTATAATCGAATATTAACGAACGCTCCTCATGAATGAAGGCTCGACACAGCAGCTCTCAGGCGCTCCTTGCTGTTGGCTGTTGTTGGAGTGAGCGGGGTGGAGGCAGCTCTGTGTGTGGAGGGTTGGGTCGAGGTTGGAGGAGGGGGAGTGTGTGTGTGTGTGTGTGTGTGTTGGGAGGGCGGGTGGAGGTGGGAGGGTGTATTTGGGCCACAGCACAGCCTAGCAACCACGTCCAGCCATTTAGACCTCAGCTGTGTCTTCAAGTGAAAATCTCTTGTGGCCGCAGAGAAAAGCTGAGTTAGGCCCAGTAGTCCACACTGTGGCTATTTATAGCCTCCAACCCCCCACCCAACACCCTCCACCAGACACACCCCTCCACCCCCTGTACACACAGACATGCAGTGACACAAACACACACACACACACACACACACACACACTTGTTCCTTCATGCCGTCTTTTTCTCTGCTGTGTCTCACTTAATACGGCTCTTTATCCATCTGCTGGCTGAGAGAAAGACAGATTGCATATATACACAGAGACAGAGGAGGAGAGAGGAGGAGGAGAGGGGAGGAGGAGAGAGGACGAGGAGGAGAGACGAGGAGGAGAGAGGACGAGGAGGAGAGAGGAGGTGTAGCCTTTCAAATCAGTTTCTCTGGCTGAGGCCCAGCTATACCCACCCTGGAGGGTGACTGCTATGTGTGCATGACTCTGCAGAGTTTGTCAAAGAAGGATGGATGGAGGGACGGGGAAGGAGAAGAGAGGGAGGGAGCAAGGAAAGGAAAGGAAAGGAAAGGAAAGGAAAGGAAAGGAAAGGAAAGGAAAGGAAAGGAAAGGAAAGGAAAGGAAAGGAAAGGAAAGTGGACGCTGCACAAAGAGTCTCATTGTGAGACTCCTCGGACTCTTTCCTCCCTCCCTGCCTCTATCTCTTCCTCTCTCACATGCAGCCTCCCCCCTCCCTCCTGCTTTTTATAAATCTGTTTTTCCTCTTCATTCTAAAAAGAGGACGTTTCTGGTGTGTGTGTGTGTGTGTGTGTGTGTGTGTGTGTGTGTGTGTGTGTGTGTGGAGGAAGTCCCAGCTTGTCCTATTACTGTCCACTGTTCCTGTGGGACAAAGTCCAGTCAGCAGAGGCTACTAAAGGTCACCTGGGCCTGGCGCCGATGGTTACCGTGACTTCGGGCCCGTGTGGACAGTGTTGTGAGCGAGCGTTGGGCTTCCTCGATGGGAGGGTTCGGGTTTGTGGATTGGCAGCTCACTTCTTTCACAAAAGGGGAAACAATAAACCGCTCCTGTGTAAACAGGTTTTTCACCTCAGTCACAAAAAGAAAAAAAGTTTTATCCAGGGTGGTTTGTGTGTCAAAGATGAAGCGACAAAGGAACTAAATTCTCTCTGCACACTGTGAATACTGAATCATTCAGGGCATGAAGATTTTCTCAAAGGACGAGTGGCTGAAATGTTTTAGTTTCCAGCCAAACTTATTGTAGTCCAAATAAAAAATAAATAAAATCAGCAGAGAGCTGCACAAATACGAAAACCTAATTATTGAAATGAATGTAAACTCGACAGAAACAGAATCAAACTCGACAAACTGTCTTTCGATCAATCATCATCTCTGGATTTGTCTCAATATTTCATTAATTCACAGTGTGATGTCACATATTTCTGTCCCTACACGCTGCCCGTCTGTTTGTTTCTGTTGAGTTTTATTGAATGTTTTGTCGCGCTCGGCTCAGTTTCAGGTGGCTCGAGGGAAATTTTGTGTCAAAAACAAGGCGGCCGTTATTCCGACGTGCAATACGATGGAGATCAGAGCTGCCTCTGATTGGTCAAGGCGTTAGGAACACATCCTCTGATTGGTAGACAGACTCGACCCAAGGTATCATGGGTGGCCAGTGTACGGCTAACAACAACAACAACAACAAACACGGTTTAACACAACGAATGCAGCACACAGCTCAATCATGTCAATACTCAGGAGAGAACCTGATGATAAAATACATTCACAGACAGTCAGGGAGGTCATTTATAGCTCAAGACAAAGTGTGTGTGTGTGTGTGTGTGTGTTTCGCAGCGTTTCTTACCGGCTTGTTGGAACATGACCATGGTTTGTGGCGTGGTGTGAACTGGCAGGGACCGAGTCCTCTGCACGGAGCTGTGGGTCCGGCTGGGCATGCTGTTGCTTCCTCCGGGGTTTGCGAACCACAGACCCTGAGGAGAGAATAAAGTCATTAACGTCACCTAATAAACACACAAACAGGACGAGTGTCACGGCTACGGACAGAAAACGTGTTCAGAGATCCAAACCAAGACGTCATCGCCTCCTTTATCTTAAAATGAATTCAGATTTGTTCAAACATTTCTGCTTCTGCTGTCAAAATGCAGTTTACATTCAATTTAACAGAGAAATTCTGTTTATTATTTTCACAATTACAGATATGGCGGCCGATATAGAGGATTTTACACCAATATCTCCATGAAAAGTTACTCAGCAGGCTGCGTACTTAAACAAATAACTGCACTGCTGAGAGCTGCTTCTGCTCTCACTCTGTGCTGCTGGCCACAGTTTGCAGTGACACCAATATATCACATTGCATTATTTACCAGGAGAAACACTCTCATATCAGCCAATACTGTGTTGCCGTTTTGACGTGGAGTAGTTGGGCCAACACAGGCGGCACCGGTGCTACTGATCAAGGTTCTGTTCCATTTAGCGCAGCAGAGACTTTTCCAGTGAGTCAACATGCACCACAGCAGCACTCTGACTCTGTTTGACCTGAATGGAACGAAACCTTTAAATAGCATCGTTGTTATTGTTTTTTATCCTGTTTCATATCTGCTGCTGTGGAAAGGTGGAAATCGTGTGTTTACATAACGCTTGTCAGGTTCGCTTCTTTAACATTTGGGCTGATAAACAAAATGTAACGTATACGGAACACTGTGTGTTTGGTATCAATGGAGTCACAAGAAGCTAGGCTATCATAAGCCTGCATGTAATGTGCTTATAAGGTGACAGTCCTTTGATTGGTTAGAATACGTCACAGCTACCTTCAGCTGAAAATATTCTGCCTAACGCAGTGAAATACAACGACAAGGAAGTGTCCGACAGACACAAACCGCACATCGCAGTCTTCAGTGTAATCTCAGGAAAACATTGCAAAAAAAAACAACAAAACATCTCTCTATCATAAACCGTTTCTGAGATATTCACAGATCTGTAAAACTTTAGAGCGGATCCCAGAGGGTTAAATAAGTTACCGGACGGTGTTACCAAATTCTTTTTTCAGACTTTTAAATGTTTTGTCCGATTTGAAGACAACGTTTTCACTGGAAGTTAAACACGACATAGTTCTGAGCTCGTGCCGCTATTAGCCTTTTATTTTTATGAGTAACTAACATCATCAGTCCACCAACATGCTCTAACTCCAGACTGAATATAATCTGATGCGCTAATTTAAAGCTCATGTATCCTCCTCTTCCTTTCATCGGTGCGTTTCACACGTTGCCACAACTTTCACTGATCAAAGCTGGTTATGAAATGTGTTTAAAAATAAGTCTGCTGTGAGATCAAGGCCACGGCTTCTTCGACGGTTTCAGCCCCCCACGCTCCTGTCTGAATGTCTGGCCCACACCTAATGACAGTCTCAGACGCTCACCACATGAATTCCTCACTGTAACCTGCCTATTATACCCCCAACACCACCACCACCACCACACGCCCCTCCTCTCACCTCTCTCCCCCTGCCCCCACCCCCCTGCGGCCCTGCAGTGCCACGGGCCAGGGGAAAAACAGGAAATGCCTGTGCACTGTTCTCACTGCCTCTGACTGGTTCTCTCACTCTCTCTCTCTCATACAAACTCTTCCTCGCTCTCTCATTGCCCCTCCTCCTCCTCCTCCAACACCACAGCTAACTCTCCCAACCTATGACTCACATATTTCCCTCCCTCCCTCCCTCCTTCTCTTCTCTCTCTACACATCCACACGACAGTCCCACACAAGAAGGTCCAGCGTGAGGAGGAGGAACTGAGGTATTTCCTCCCATTGTAAGGGATGAGAGCGAGAGACACAGAGAGAAAGAGAGACAGAGAGAGAGAGAGGTTCCCGATGAACTGGGTCAGCCCACACCAAAGTGTGCCAGGACGGGCCTGAAACAGCTCCACGGCTCCTCCTGTTTCAGTGTTCGGCACTGACGCAGAGCCTCTGGTATGTGGGGTGACCTGCCTACGAGTTCCATCCACCTCACTTCATTCGCCAAACACCGCCGCCGCCGCCGCTGCTCCTCTTCCTCACCCCGCATTTTTTTGTCGTGGAATAAAAAGTCTATTTCAGGCAGAATACGTGCTGAAGGAGGAATTCTGCTGCCCCGGTTATTGTAAACATCCTGGAATGTATTATTACACTTTTCAAAATGTTCCTCTCTATAGTCACGAACACCATCCAGCACTGCAGTCACCACAGACACACGATAACACACAGGGTTTTTCTCTATTACACAACTTTAACTAAGAAATACTGTCAACTCTCCATCCTCATCTGACCTCTGTGACCATCAACTGACACTAGATGATCAGAAGCTCTGTTGAAAATCAGTCTGAGCTCTGAGAAGCAGTAAAGCCGCATTCAGACACAGGTTTGTCCATTTATGTCTGAAATGTCTCAAACTGAGACTATCTAAACTCTGATACTTGACCTGTTGTGGGTTAGGGTTGAGTGACAGAGACAGTGAATGAGAGTGAGCGAGCACCAGCATCGATAAAGTCGTTAATCAGAGAAATAAAAAGTTATTTCCTGATTGTTTCACAGCAGTTATGTTCAACACAAGCAGACACACCTGCCCAGCAGCCCCTTCACCCCTCATACCTCCACACACTGCCCCATATGCTGCATATTCTGACTAATTTAGCTTCACATATTCTAAACTATGCAAATCTGGTTTAACCCTGTCGTCCTGCTGGGTGGACTCACCTGTCTCCCCTGCTTGGGGCCGGTGGGTGTGCTGCTGGAGCTGCGTGGCGTCGGTCCCAGCAACCCGCCGCTGCCCAGCAGGCCCGGCCTGGCACCTGGCAAGCTCCTGGAGGGCATCTGGAACTGTCGGAGGCTCCTCCTGGCCGACACGCTGCCCCCGACACAGCTAGCGGTGGGGAGAGAGTTCGACTGGCCGAAACGGCTGTACGGAGAAGGACGAGACGAACACGTAAATGTACTCGAGCTAACTGTTTCTGATCATTCAGTGACACAAATCTGTCGTCTTGTCTCTGGTCGTTTATCAAAGTTTAAGTTGATTTCAAATGTTTCCTTCATGGACTGAAGCTGCTGTCTGTCTGTGTGTGTTTACCTCCTCTGCGGTCGGTACCCTGCTATGTCAAGGAGGGTTTTCCTCGGAATGGATCGGAACAGCCTCTGGACCTGTTGTTTCCATGACAACAGCCTCTTCTTCTGCGTCTCAGTGAAGGACTGACGGGGAAGGAGGAGGAGGGAGGGGAGAACAAGGAGTGCGAATCAGGGATGAAATGAAGCATGACTGGTGAGCAGCATGGCTGAGGATGTTCAGCTGTGTCGATGAATCTAAAGCACGATGCACATTTATACTGTAACATGATGAATGACATTATCAGCTCTAAACATCCTGTACTGTCTGCTCCTCGTATGTATTCCACAGGGAGTGGGTACCTCGTGGATAAGGCACTTGTCGATGAGTTGTAGGTAGGAGCTGATGTTGTCCTCGTCCGACCTCGACACCAGCAGCTGGGTGCAAACTGAGGAGGAGGAGGAGGCAGAGATGGAAACATGAAGACAGAAACCTCTCTGTGTCCGTGAAAACAACCTCAACTGAGATGCAGCTCACCTTTTCCCATGACGCGAGTGAACTGGCTGGGTAAATCCCCTTCGGCGATGACGCTCGCGCCCGACTCGGCCTCCCCTCCGCCGCCGCCGCTGCTCAGGTGGGAGCCGGGAGCGGCATTCTTGCCCTCGGGGCTCAGCAGGTGGCGCTGCATTGAGGCCTCCTCGCCGCCGCTGAAAGCCTTAATAGGCGTCATGATCATCTGGTGGAGCTCCTGCAGCGGGGCGCGGAGATTACTGCCCTCCAACACATCCTGGTGGAGGTAAATGATGGGAGGTGAAAGGAGGAAGGGTTTACTCGACTCTACTTGTGTGAACCATTGCGTGACGGCTCCCTGACACTGCCATGTGATACAGCAGAGAATAAACTAATACCAAAAATACATACATGCAGTTTCCTTTCACTACTTGTGTCCGTGTGCATCATATCGGCCTCCCTCCCTCCCGCTTCTCGCAGAGCTGCTGCTGCTGCTGCCGACGCGTCTGTGTAAACCCAAAATACCAAGCAACAGGTGTCTTGTTTCTGCGGCCTGACACACTGCGGCGTGAACAAATTTTAAAATGAAGCGTTGGTGAAAAGGTTAAGTCTGAATTTAGATGGCTCAAGAAGTCTCTCCCTGCGGTGTGCCCTTGAGCGCCATTGTCTTGCTTTGAAGGCTGAATGGACGGGTGAGGGGTGAGGAGGAGGAGGAGGAGGAGGAGGGTTTAAATTTGGAGCCCAAAACTCTCCTTCCTGGATTAGGTGTTCCCTTAGCTGCCATCTCAGATACATAACACCGACTGAGAACGGCCACCCTTCCCGCACTCGCTCACAAACACACGGAAGAGCGAGGTGGCGTCCGCTGAGGTTGCAGCTCATTCGGAAACTTAAACTTTGGCGCTTTGTGTGAAGCTTCGTGAGGATGTTTTGTGTGTGATGGTGAAGAGGAAGAGGAGGAGACGCAGTGCGTCGTCAGTCTGACCTTTTCCAGGCTGCGCAGCAGATTCTGCCTCTCTTTGAGCTTCAGTATACTGATGACAATCTTGTGTCTGGCTCCTTTAGTGACCTTCTGTTGGAGGGAGAGAGTTTTGTGTCAAACATTGCTTTTATCATCAAAACGCTCATCTCTGTCCTCAGAGATAAAAAGATGTGCCGTGCACAAACACACAGAGCCGAGGAGCAGCTGCTTCTCTTTGTGAGGCTTCTTTCAGGAAACTGTAACAGCAGGACGTTCACAGTGAAAACAGCTCATCTCTGCTTGGAAAGACTAAAACTGATTCCAGCTAATTAAATTTAGTTGCGGCTGATAAAACTTCTCACAGTGAAGACCTGACGCACAGACAGTCCAGATATTTACAGATGGATCTGATAGCAGTGTGTTGAATCTGTCTCACAGAGGACACGTCTTTGTCCTCCTGACAGAGAAAGACTCAGCAGCACCTGGAGGAAGTCTACGGCTTCCCGCTGAGCCGGGTTAATTTTAGCTGCATCCTCCGTTTCAGAGGAGACTCTTCAACGTCTCCGAGTACGAACACAGCGACCGCTAACTTTGTCTTTGAAACTTTAACATTTATCTTTATTTAGGACCGACATGTTTCAACACACGCACACACACACACACACACACACACACACACACACACACACACACAATGTTCTGTATCGGTGCATCAGTATAAAGTTTGCGTGTTGTGTTTGATAATGTTAACTGAATCAGTTTAGTCAGCATACTGGTGTGTGTGTGTGTGTGTGCACCTGTGCCTCTAGCTGCTCTTCAGTCAGCGACAGCATCTCATCGTAGGTCATCGTGGAGAAGAGAGCGGCATACTTATGAAGACGGAGACTCTTCAGCCACGCTGGGACATCTGTGGGGCAGACAACACACACACACGCACACACACACACAGACACACACAGGCACAACAGGAAAAGTTACAGTAGAAATATATCACACAGAATAAATACAAAAATGTAAATACATATAATATAAAAAGAAGAATATGAATCAGAGAAAAGAGAAGTGTGAGAGTAAAAGAGGTCTTTGGATTTCATTCTTAACATCAGTCCAGATTAAGTGACGTTGGTCCTTCAGTGTATGCTCACACACCCTGACGATCACAACATTTGTGACATAAACAGACAGTAAACACATTACTACGTTAAACATACATGTTGGTCAATGTGTGTTCACATAAATGTGACGTTAAATCAACCTCAGACGTTCACAGGCGTTTAGAGAGACGAGCTGCTGCCGGAGGACGGATGAACTAATCAAATTGTGACTGATCGCGTGTTCAGTTTGACGTTTACTTACTGGAAATGTTAAAGTGTTAGCTACGGCTAGCTGCTGAGACATCGTTTAGGTTGAAGTTTGCTGGTTTAGTTGTTCGTACAAACTCATAAAGAACAAATAAACACAGACTTTATGTTTTCTGTACGCACACGCTCACTCCGACACACTCGCAGAGGCTCGAGAGCAGACGGGGACTTGACCGTACAACCAGTGATCACTAATCGTCTCCTCCTGTCTCTTTCTACCGCACATGTAATAAAGGCTCCTTACTCAAGCAGACCTCAACCTTCCAGTAACTAACACACACTATTGGACGTGTTTAGCTGAACAATGGACCATGTTATGCAGATGCACCTACATAAAGCCTGGAGAGGTCACTGCTCTGTAAACTCTGTGAACTTTATTCCACCACCTGACACTCGACACTCGGCACAGCAGAGTCTCTTCTGGCAGCTGAAAACTTGTTTTTTTTTCCCTCTGAAGTGAAAATGAAGCGATATCTCGTCCTCGATGAGGATTGTTAGCATTGTTTCCTGTTCAGCTGGATGACGACATGAAATGTTTGTGCTGTTCCTTCTTTTACAAACAGCGATAGCCTCAGTCAGAGTGAGGTCAGCGGGGTCGGCAGTCCTGGTCTCTGCTTCCCTCCTGACAAACTGCCCTGACCGGATCAACAAGTTGCCAAAGCCTCCAGCTGAATGCCTGTGAGGCGGGTTTCTCTCCGTTAGTCTGAACCCAGCACAGGACGGGTTAACAAAGTTTTTTTTTTATTCCTCCTGAATCAAACACTGAACAATAAAAACCTTCAGCTCCTCCTCACAGTCTGTTCAACAGTTTAAAACACAAAGTTTGATACTAATTATTAAAATATTCACATCAAATTAAGAAAGATTTGTCTCCTATAATCTGATTCACTGCTCGCTGGACCTGAACTGTCTGCCTGCAACTCAGGCCAGAACATAGGACAGTTAGTTTGAATAAATAGTAGGAGACGAAGAAGACATACGAAGAAAACGAAGACAATGATGAAGACAAAGAATGAGACAGAGACTAAGAAGACGAGGA
Source organism: Miichthys miiuy (assembly GCA_036365135.1). Lineage (NCBI taxonomy): Eukaryota > Metazoa > Chordata > Actinopteri > Sciaenidae > Miichthys > Miichthys miiuy. The sequence goes on from CM071603.1 coordinate 29,615,320, forward strand.
GGAAGACGAAGACGAAAGAGACAAAGACGAAGGAGGCGAAGACGAAAGAGACAGAAAGAAGCAGACTTGCATAAACATTATTTCATTGTTAAATGAATTCATTAATTAAATTAGAATTTGAGACGTGGACAGTAGTTTTGTAGTTTTGGAGTAAAGTGTTTTTCCGAGCAGCGTTGCTGACTCTCTGAGGGAAACTCTGAACCTGTGGCTCATGTTCAGCTGTGTGAACAACCATTTTTGATCATGATCATTAATAACACTGATTCGTACCACTGACTGTACGCTGGGCTTCGTACCCACCTCTCATGCCGCTGCCCTCCTCATGGAAGGAGCTGCGATGCAGACCTGACCCTCCTCCTAAACCAGCCTCCTCCAGGTGCTCGCTGCCTCCGCTGCCCGAGGAGGCGATGCTGCTCTGGGGTGAGAGCGGCGCGTGGTCTGGGGCTGGGCCTCTGGCGGTGCGGAGGTCCTCCTGGGACAACCAGCCGTGACCCAGCGGCTGGTTACTGGGGCCGCTCATGGGAGGGGTGAGGGACACGGAGCGCTTCAGGGGACTGTGCTGCTGGCTGCCACCTCCACTCGTCAGGACTACGGAACGACAACAAGACCGGTCAGGCCCAGACTGGAGGAATCACAGCGCTGTGTTACACTGTACAACTACCTAACCTGAGCTGCTCTAACAAGTGATTTTCATCAGTGTGGGATCGATCAGGCTCATCTTATCTCGTCTAATGAAATCACGGTGTCTTATTACAATATTAAACTGATTACAGCAGCACTACAGTGAAGATTGAGGCTAACATGAAACAATATCCAACCAGGTCTCATCTTTCCTGCAGACCGCAGTGTGTCCGCGTTCATATCAACAACTGGAACACCTGACTGGATGATGGTAATGATCAGTTCTGCCTCCTCTCATCACATAAAGTACAGTTGGTGAACCATAATCAAACACAGTTTCAAATCATCATTGATTATTCAGAGTCTGAAGGATGAAGATGCATCGGTCTGTACAGAGCGATCAGCCGTATTATCTCTAAATAACGAACTCATCGCGTTGTCGTCGACTGTAACTGTATTAATCTGATCTACGTGTCGGCACAGAGGAGGCCCTGCTGCTTCATGTACTGTGTCGATTTCTCTTTACGGAGCGGTGCACAAACACACTGTGTGCTTAGCGTGCGGTGACTGCACAATGTATCCGATGTTCGATGTCCGCAGCTATACTTGTGGGATTATATTGCGGTATTTGTGAGTTAACTCGAGACAGACGGAGGGAGGAGGCTGCATCTGCCGGGATGGGAACACACAGCTGACATCTTTAACTCTAACAAACTACATCTCTCAAACTTCAAAACCTGCATGTTAAATCTTTAAAACTAAGATCTTATTCTTCAGGTACGTACACTCTCCTGTTTATCTTCTTCTCTTTCTTGTTGGTTTGGAGACTTCACTTTGAACTTAACTTGCCAATCGACACCTCTCGAATGACGTACAAATATCACTTCCTGCACCTGGGATAAACCTGTCTTCGGACTTTAAAGCCAGTGGAAGCGGCTCTAACGTCACAGATTTGTTGCTGCTGAAGGAGGTAAACTGAATGAAAAGGTGAAGAGCCAAAGAGCTTTTTGTGTCGCCGCTCTGACGGGCTAAGCTGCCACCAATACTCCGAGTCTCTCTCCTCCTCCTCCTATATGCGGTCCTCTTACTGTTGGCGCTATGTATAGGACTTCATGGGCCCCGTTTAAAATAGGTGCCCAGCTAACATTACAAGTTCCAGTCCCTAAATATTAGCCATTTTCCCTAAATACAGTCTCCCACAAAGGCTGCCTTACAAGGGAAAGGATGGGTGGTATGTGCTGCTGTGGCTTGGACTGAGGCTGACAGTATGGGCTGACGGGGGTCAACAGGATGTGGTATCAGTGCACAGCGCACAGGTTGATGTGGTCGGACAATTATACTCCTGTGATCGCCATCATGACCGGATGAACTCAGCGCGTATGTGCTCCGGTGTGCTCGCGGTGTGTTCATCATGTCCGGTGTCCACCAGTCCGGTCCGAGCGGGCCGGGGTTACTGTAGTTTATCAGTTGTGAAATCCTGAGGTCTTTTGTGTGGGACTGAAGCTGCAAGCAGTCAAAAATACAAGAGGATCTTTCTTGGAGCAGCGAGCGGAGCTTTAAATGTGTCTTTATTTATAAACCCTCAGCTGTTTCTTTCATCTCCCAGAAAGAAAAAAACAAAAACAGAGCCCTTACATTCTTGTCTGGAAATATCCTGCTCTGACCATAGTTATGTTCAATTTCAACAGCCCTGCCCTCTCTGTGTGTTGTCTTCCACCTCACACAGCCTCTGTAAGCTGCTGTGTGGGTTGTTCACAGCGCTGTCGGCCTGACCAGAGTGTGTTTACTGTGATGAGTCTATTCAGGGTGTGTCTTTTTAATGGAGTTCTAATGAAACCTGCATTTGAACATGCATTACTTTTGTTGTGCTGCCAAGTCCCATACAGATGTTTGGTTTTTTATTATTGTCCAATCAAGCACAGCTACAGCTGCCTCCTGTTTTTGGTCCAAGCTTAGCTAGGCCCTGGTGTGAAACGGTGCCTGGGGGCAGGCGGCGGTCAGGCGGTTACCCCAGACAGAGAGGCTATCATCAGGCTGGCTCAGAGTAGGTGGGCTGTAATCACTGGAGGTGTTCTCAGATAGTCGAGCGGTTTTGACCACCGTGACTTTGAAATACTCGAGTCGGCCTGGGTTGAAATTCAGCACATCTCATATCTGACAAAATAAAGTAATCAAAGTAAAAAAAAAAAAACTGCGACAGGGTGGTTAGCACTGCGTCAGGTGTGTGTAGCCAAAATCAGCCCAACACAACAGAAAAGTAGAAGAGGCTCCTCAGACGGACAAAGAAAAGAGTCAGGAGACACGATGTGAAATAATGTGACGTTTCTGTGTGAAGCGGCTTAATCAAAGAAAATAAACGTGCCGATGCTGATCAATGAAAAGAGGACAAACGCTGATGGACTGAACAGATGCTCAGTGTGCGTGTTGGCTCATAATCCGGCTGCTTTAAATCTTTACACTTTATTTTTTTTAATTTTTGGGAGGTCGATCTCATTTCAAGGTTTCGGTTGGATGATTAAACGTGTCAGTCGGATGATTTAACTCTTCATGGACAACTTTAATGATCCAATTAAGTTTATAGCCCATTGATCAGTTTGCAGTGAGGCTGTAAATCAAAATGCTGTCGACCCGTCTGACACCTGACGTTTGGATTAGCAGTAAATGAATGTTTAAAATAAGAAATGTTGTAATAAGATGGAGAATAAGAAGAAGCGATAAAAATATCATTGTGGTACAAGTCACACAGGACAGAGGAGACTTCACTTACTGGTGTTACCGCCTCCACCAATTCCAACCGTGTTGATGGTTGCAGGCACAGAGGATGATGGGTAGAGCAGGAGGTGCCCGTTCTCACAGCCCTGCTGCTGCTGATGCCAGCCTCCGCCCAGCCCCGAGTCCCTGGAGCTCTGCCACCCATTAAGGCGGTCGTCCGAGCCGTAGCGCTGGTGGTGATGCAGGGAGTAGATGTTGCCTGATGAGGAGGTGTTGGTGGAGGAGGAAGATACCGATGAGGTGAGGGTGGATGGAGGCGTGGACTGGTGGTGGTGGTGGTGCTGCCCGGAAGGAGGAGGCCTCTCCAGCGAGTCTCCCCGGGCGGTGGCTCTCTCCTCCAGGTGGTTGAGCCAGAGCGCCAGGGTGGCTCGGTCGTCCAGGGACGTGGCCGGGTGGATGAGGGCGTAGGACAGGAGTTGGCGGGACTCCTCCAGGTGGTGGCCGTGCTCGATGGTGTGGGCCAGGATGCGTGGCAGCAGGCGCATGTACTCGCCCTTGGCTTCGACGTTGCCCGGTTTGAGCAGTGGGAGGTGGGTGAGGACGAGCGAGATGACGCGCTCCTTAGACTCACCCTGCCATTGGCTGATCACCCCTGTGGGAGGAGGCAAGACACATCGTTTATTTCAATTTTCAGTGTTTAAAAAGTAGTTTGTGTGCGACTGCATGAATTCAAAGTTCAGCATCTCATTAAGTTGCCAGCCAATCGTGGTCAACCTAACCGACCTGACCGCAGAACGTCTAAAATTTCGGTAAATCGCAGAATGCCGCTGCACGATGTCCACGGTGGTAGCAAAGCACGATGTAATTGACAGATGGACAGACTAGTGAACACATGCGTGATTAAAAATAGAAGACAGCGAGATGATGTCAGGCCCACTGCACTGTCATCCTTCTATTTTCTCTTAACGCCCAGCTGTGCAGGCTGCTGATGGCGGCTGTGCAGCTCTATACATAACCTGGAGGTCATGGAGCTCTATTGTTGTCCGAGTAAGTGGGCCGCTAGGAGCCCATTCCTATCATCTTGGACCAGCGCTATAGATACCAACTGGTCAGGGCGACGGCTTTGGAAAGCCACGCAAATAGAGACAGGACGCGGGGCCGGCTTCACTTCCTGCTTGGGAGATGTCTGGAGTGTGTGTGTGTGTGTGTGTGTGTGTGAGTTTGACCACGGCGGTCATTCTTAACCCCGAGGATCTCGTCTCTAAATCCGACGTATGAGGTGAAACTAGAAAATACATGTGCTGCCGTCCAAAGATATCCCAATGTCACGGCGAGCTTGGTGGTGATGTACAGCTCCGTCTGCCCTGTCGAGTGGACAGCTGCAGCTCTGAGCGGGCGGATGAAGCCCGCAGACCCCCCGAAGCCTTCCAAACAGGGTTCACATTCATCTCATCCCGTGAAAGATGACCAGCACGCTGGGATTAAATAATTCAGACTTGAGCCTACGCACAACGTGGAACTCATTGAGTTTACACACTTTTACACAATCCCATGGCTTTCTGCTCACAGCATGTGTGTGTGTGTGTGTGTGTGTGTGTCCAGGCTTCACCCGTCTCTCAGAAACACTGAAAGAATCACTCGATCACACAAATGTGGAAAATGTGAACCTGACTGAGTCGTCATGTTGTGATGTAACGTAGATTAAAAGATGTTAAAAGAAATTTTATTTTGAAGTTGTAGCTTTTATTTTGGTAAGTTTCTGTTGGATTCTACTTCCTGGTCAAAGGCGGTGGTTGTCCTTCGTCATGTGGACGGGTTAACAATCCTCATCCATCTGTTTTCTGTGATGTGAACGGGTGACACACAGTACAAAAAGCTACCTCTGATTTTAACATTCTTCTACTGGTTTATGAATCTCTTCATGGTCTTAGTCAAACCTATAAAAATAACTTAAATTCATCAGATTTACTTTTAACCTGTGAACCCTGGAGGACCTTCAGGTCTTCTGGCCTTTTAATCACCCCTAACGTCAGAACAAAGAGCCACAGTGAGCTGTCATTTTCTCACTGTGGTCTGAGGAACAACCTGAAGACCTGCAGGCGGCAGACTGTTCATGTATTCAAGAACAAACTTTACATGGACAAATAAAGTCTGACTGATCGAAGAGTGAACAGCCAGGTTCAGTATTAGGCTACAGAGTGACATGGAGGAGGAGGAGGAGGCGAGTTTGAGAGGGAGGAGAGGGGAAACTAAATGGAGGGAGCGAGGAGGTGTGCGAGGGGAGCCGGGGAGTTACTCCACTCTGCTCCAGGGATGATGTCATGCTTCGTTCCTCTGAGTGAGGCGAGCCTCGGACCGTCCGAGAACACGAACTGTTCCGTGATTAAAACTCGTTTAATTTTTGAAAAGGACTGGAAAACGTTAAGATGTAACACAGAAACTCTGATGAACGCTCCAACAGAAGCAGCGCGCGACGCTGCCAACTTTTAAACATCACTTTTACTCTGGACAGTAAAATGCTCTGAACTTTTGTTTGGCAGTCTATAAAAAGTTTTGTTGACCATAAAAGACCTGACTCATCATCACTTGCTGTCCTGGGCTCATTAACCAACGGCAGATCAAATGTTTCAGGCAAAATATGTCGAAACTCGACATCATTACCTGTTTATAGTACATTTGTTTGGACTCTGTCCTGCACTGGTCAGTCTCTATAACACCTCAGATCTCTGTGATGATGGGAAACAACTCACCAGCAGTGAGACTGCAACAGTTCTGGCCCGGATCGTGGCTGTTTGAGCTCAACATTTCTGACAACAAACTGCAGAAAAGTGGCCCTCAACCCTCTGATGTAGCTGTAGGGAGCTGTAGTTCCCCGCGGAGATGAGGAGGACGTACAGCTGACGTAAAGATTCAAAGTGCTTCTGAATGGGATTCAGCCCGTCTTCCTCTCAGGAAGCTACTTCAGGCTTCATCGACCTCTCGCTCCGAGGTCAAAAGGTCAAGGAGTTTGTCTTGAAGAAGTTCCCCTCACAGCGGACAAACATGAAGCATCTGTCGCCACAGAGAGGGGTCACAGTCATAGTACCCGGCACGGGTCAAAGGTCAACTATATCTATCTCCACACTTTGTTTTAGCGCTGGACAAAGGTCTGACTGAGAGACCCACGATGCCCACGGCCTACTTCCTGAGACACTGCTGAGAGAAACACTACAGAGCACACAAATGATCCCAGAGAGACGGAGACACAGAGTAACAAGACGACAAGACCGGATGAGGACATGTCAGGTTCAGTCCTTCTTTCTCTCCTAACCTGAAACTTTGAGGGGAAAGTGCTAACCTCGTCTGTCTGGAGTAAAGAGGAGCAGAGGAGGAGCAGTTAAACACTGCGTTTCCTCCTTGTTTCCTCGTAGCCTCTGACTCACAGTGACTGCATTTCGATGGAAGTGGGAGTCGCGTCCTCTCTTTTTGTGCTGTTGGCACAGCGTGGTGTGAATCAGTGACCCTGCATGCTGAGAAGAGCCCTGCCGTTAAACTCTAAGAGCGTTTCATTCTGAACTACTGATAAAATCCATGAATTCATGCTAAAGCTAACCAGCTACCTCCAGTTACAGCTGGTCCCCGGGGCGTTACACTGGAGAGGTGTGCTGGATGTCACTTTGTTGTTTTGGGTTTCCTGTTTTATTTTGAAATTCTCCCCTCTGTGTCTTGTGTATCGTTACTTCCTGCCTTTGTTGAGATTTTCCCGCTAATCTGATTGTCTTCCACCCTGATTGGTTTCACCTGTCCTCGTTAGTCTCACCTCCTCCCCGTGTTCCTCCTCTTGTTCTCTGTTATAGATTTAGTTTGTTAGACTGTTTTTGGATTTAGGGCTTCAGTTTTCCGACATTTTCAGTCATTAAAGTTACTTTTTGTTCACTTCACCTTCGCGTCTGCATTCAGGTCCACTTCTTGAACTCGTGACAGGCTGACATTAATCATTGAAGGTAGTTAGGTAACTAATAATGACATCAGTTAATCACAGTGTAGGGCCGGGATTCACCTAAAACTCAAAGATGTCCAGTTAGAGAAAATGTTCTCAGACAAATGTTGAAGGAGATGTCTGTATGTATCCAACAACTGACTGTCGAATCAAATAAAAATAGCACAATTCAATAATATTTCTGTTTAAGGAAGCATTTGTCAGCACGTCGTTGGTGTTCTGACTCATTTATTTCACAGACTGTCTCATGTCTCGACACAATGTTTATTAAAATGCACAGATTTGGACTTCCGCTCGCTGCTTCCTGCCGACCTGACCGCTACTGTGACTTAAACTCTTAAATCAACTATTGAAGAGGCAAATGAAGCCTTCCGATATGGAAACCATGCTGTCAGATCGCAGTGATCGGCATTTGCTCTAGTCTGAAGTCAGACAACATACAGCTCCACAGGCTGAGGTGGAGGATTTATGATTTGCACAGCATGGTATTGGTCTGTGTGTCTCTAAACCTGTGCAATGGAGCCAGTTAAAACTACAAGTCCTACACACTGGACCTTTAACACGCAAACTCTCAACAGACTAAACAATCAAACCGGAGTGAGGTTTTATTCAATGAGACAAAGGGTGTTTAGCTTGTTCTTTCATGCCAGGCAGAGAGACAGGGGCATGCTGGGAACTGATGAATCACATCAGCATCATTGAGAAACAGTGAAAAAGAAAGTCAGACGTACGCAAACAGTGAAACCTCAGACAGAGAGAGTCATTTGTTTGGGAGCTGACGCAGCGTTTCTCTGCTGGTGAACTCGGTGCCATGCTGCCCTCTCGCTGCCCTGTGACACTCTGAGACAAAGCCACTGCTTTCAGCACAGTCCTGCCTCTCCAAGTATAATTCTTCCTCTGTCGACGTCCCATCACCCACCGCTCCTCCACAACCTGGAGAGTTTCTCAGCAACGAGGACGGTTCAGCAGAAACACAAAGGCAGGCAGACAGAGAGGAAGTCAGCTGCTCACTGTACACTTAAACTACGAGGCACTGCTGAACTCTGAGTGAGAGGCGTGACTCATGTTTCCCTAAATGTTTAACGTCTTGCTCAGCAATATCTATCAATATAACACAGGTCCACCCTCGGTACGACACAGCTGAACGCAACAAGTTCCCTCTCGTCCTCTGACTCTGAAGTCAAACTGGAGCAAAAGAAGTCAGTTTGAGGGAAGTCAAGAGAATAAAATGAAACATTAACATCACACTGTAACATGAAGTGAGACTTAAAAGTAATCTATTACTCTTATTATGTATAAATGTGCAATAAAGTGGGCGAACAAAGCCGACAACTGAATAAATAAATGAAAAGACAACTCAGTAAATCACCTGATCATCACAGCTGGTTGTATTTCACCGATTTTGTCATTTATCACATTAAAAATATTGGTGGAAAGTTTAAGGGGTGTAAAGTTTCTGGTAAATTTCCAGAAACTTTCTGGAAACTTTAGAATGGGAAGTTAAGCTGGAGAGTATAAAACAATCAAAAAAACATTGCAACAGATTTATTTGTAAGTAGAACTTTATCAAGTTTGAATTATTATGTAGTCCACCAGCTCACATGTGTGTCTTCAACAGTCTCTGTGTGCTCTGGGCTCTAAAGTGTGGTCCAGGTACAGAAATCACCTGTGCAGGTAGGGGGCGTGGCCTCAATAGCCCTGCAGTAAGCAGCATGCTATGTGCATGTGATAGCAGATATTCAAGTGTACCTGCATGAAATCTGGTTGTTTTAGTCGAGATTATGCTAAAATATATTTTCCCCAACTATATTTAAGTTAAAGAGGGCACTGTTAAAGGGGCAGTCTTCAATTTTATAAATTCCAGTTAATTCCCATGGAAAGTTTCCAACTTGGAAAATTCTCTGAGTTTTGCAACCTAAGCGGCACTCTCTGGAATCTCTGAAATAGATTTTTTAATTAAATAAATCATCAAAAAACATATCAGACTATCAAACCCCGCCTCTCGCCCAAAGTCAGCTGGGATAGGCTGCAGCCCCACGGCGACCCTGATGAGGATAAGAGGTTACAGATAATGGACGGACGGATTATACTATCAAAATACTGCAATATATTAAATGAAAATAAACTCTGAGATCACTGGAATGTAATTTAAAATGAGCAGGCTGATCGTCACAAGCTAAAATGTGACGCAGAGATAGTCGGCAGAGGTGAAACGAACGGGTCGAAACAGGAAACATCAGACAGTGAAGTGCGGGTCAGGAGTTCTGCTCTGGTTCTTGAGCCAGTTCTGTTCAGGATTCAGGATTCGACGCTCTGTATTTTACCTTACGTCACGATGTTGGTACCTGGAGAGCGAAGTGGTAGACAGACAGACTCGAGACAGACGCGTTAAAGTTTCTGCTTGGCTCCATTTTAAATGACAAAAATTGTGGAAGAAGAAGAAAAGAAATGACCTTTAACTCTAAATTACTGTCCTATGTCACAAGACGTGTGTGTTCACTGTAACACAGTAGCCTCTTTGAACAGTGAAGGACCCAAACCCCGTGTAAATGTGCGGATCAGCCTCAGATCAGTCGACGTTCGCTGGGTTTTACTTTGACCCTGAGCTGCAGAGAGAGAGCGAGAGCGTCCTCTTCACATCCGACTGCGATCACAAGACACGAGTGACAGAGGTGGAAACAATGTGATAGTTTTAGCTCATTTGTTACACATTGGTTATGTGCAAACACAAACACACCCCGATGGAGACACACACACACACACTTGTGGAGAGTGTTTGTTAGACACATGATTCCTCTCGTTTCTAAATATAGACGGGTCAACAGCACACAAAGCCACAACACGGCAGCTAGCACAACAGATAAGACCATATTAGTGGTTAGCAAAGGGACACATCAGCTCCCAAACACACACACAGACACACACACACAGGGACAATGACACACCAGCTTTGTCCGTGTGTGTGTGTGTGTCACAGGGAGACAAAGTATGTAAACGAGGCGAGACAGTGTGTGTCTGGAAAGGAGTGTACGTACACTTGACCCCAACTCACACCTACTACAACTACCCAGCTACAAACCTGTGTGTGTGTGTGTGTGTGTGTGTGTGTGTGTGTGTGTTTAATTTATTAATTGTAAATCAGTCATAATAGCAATATTACAGTGATAAAGAGTAAAATAAGTTTTGTCAGTTTGGTTCGCTCGCTTTCAGCTGAGGTGTAACGAGGACAGTTAGGGTTAAAGAATGAACGTCGTCCATGGAAAATCCTCACAAGTCTGTGTGTGTGTGTGTGCGTGTGTGTGTGTCCTTTAAACCCTTGTCCTGTGCTTCTCCTGTTAGCAAAACAAACATGAGGCCAGCTCACTTTGTCCCACCGCCGCCAACTTGCTATAGCTGTTGTTGATTCAACACCAACGTCCGACACGGCGTGTTCCCTTTACCGACCTGAGGACAGCGAGAGAGAGAGAGCTGACCGACAAAACACAGGGCGGGGGGGTTAATTCAAGAAAGGAGCTGACAAAGAGGCTAAGACGAGCTAGCTGAAAAACACTAAGAGAGGGAGAGACGACAGGAGGAGGAAAGATAAGAGTTCATAAAACAAGGCTGTGGTTCCAACAGTTTGGACGACGTAGAAGAAGTTGTGAAAGACGAAAAGGGAGATTTGGGCCGGGTGGAGAGAGGAGAAGAGAGTTAAGACAGAGTAGTAGATGGGTGGAGTGCGAGGTGGGAGGGGGTAGAAAGGAAAAGTTCCCGCTCCTGCTTTCCGAGTGGATTCTCCAGCTCAGCAGTGGGGAATGTGCTGGCATACCACAGAGCCTGCTGCTGAAGAATGCAGTGATTCCTAACGGATCCACAGCCGAGCTCACACACACACACACACACACACACCCTGGTCCTATCCCTGCTCTGTACTGACGCTCTGTTTAACACTCAGTAAAACGGGTCTGTCCCACAGCACATGTAATGAGCCACAACATCAAAACGTCTTCTCGTTTACGCAAAAACACCGACACGGGAACGAGTGGTTGATATCGACATCACACTCGTGACACTGCAACTATCAGCAGAGACTGAAACAACAGGTTTCATACGTTACACCTCAATTCGACCAGTGTAAGAAGAACAAAGACAGACTAAGGGACTTGTTGCGTTAGCCTGTGACTCACGATAAGTAAAGTTTCAAGCCGGGCTGCTGTTATATTATATAACGGCACAAATCTCAGACACTGATCAGAGGAAGAGGACTCCGCTTGATGCTGTGAGATCAGCAGATATTTGTGGAGTTTATACAGAGTTAATAAACTCACTGATAATACAAGATATTTGCATTACTAAACTGATTTCAATGTTTGTGCTCGTTACAACAGAAACAGAGATGTGTGAGTGACTTCTGAGTTCATGTGGTTGTTTTGTCCTAAACACAATGATGAGGTTTTAGTGCTATTCTACCTTTAATTATTACTTGTTGTTGAGTCAAGACACTTGCTCAGGGTGCGACAACTGTACACTGAAGAGCTGAAACACAAACGTGTTGTAACACTTTCTAGGAGCATCTTCATATTAGACCGGAGGGGTTGAAGTTTGTCCTCCAGCAGCAGAACGAAGTGAGAGAGTGAAAGAACAAATACAAATTAAAGACGAGGTGTGAATGAGGACAAGAATGAAAAACAAAAAGGAGTGAGAGAAAGACTGTGGACGCACAAACTAAAGACACAAAACAAATGAAGTGAATCAGGAAAACTACATGAAAAGAGACGAGAGCAGAAGGCGACGAGAAAGAACAAACGAGCTGGTGCAGTGTGTACACACAGTGAAAGAGACACGACTGCCCTCTAAAAGTCAGTGATTCAAGTCCTCAGTCAAATCTCTGCAACACAACACGAGAAAAGCAGGTCGGCTGTAAACTTTTCAAACTGACAGAAAGGTGATAGAAACGGAGGGCAGCCTGACGCCGGACAGCATCGCTCTGATGCTCTCTGCGCCGATGAAGACTATCCATGACATCTGCTAAACACGCCACAGACACATCACTGAAAAATGCAAAAACAAACTGTTTCTGAATCAGTTGTTAAATGTGTCTCAAGTTGTTTTTTCAGAAAAGAAAGATGGTTGGAAAAGTCGCTAAAGCTAGCTGCTATGACGGAGCATCGTCAAATGATGGAGAACGACGTTAGAGCACGAGGAAGGACAAAACATCAGACTCATACGAGCTGACATGAGAGTTTAGTGCAGCCATGAACTGGAGAAAACTGAAGCCAGATCTAGAGAGTCTAGAGAGAGGTGCGGTTCACAAAATATATGATCTAATGCTATACGCTGCATCGCCCCACCCAGGAGGGAGACAGAGAGGAAGGGGGAGAGAGAGAGAGAGGGAGAGGAAGAGTCCATGTCCTGACAAGAAGTGTAGGCAGGCTCCCACAGGCCCTAACACAAGCTTTGGGGCCCTGTGCGGACGGGGGAGGGAAAGAAAGGGGGAGGATACGAGATACAAAAAGTTCAGCGGTGTCAACAGGTTTCAACCGGAGGAGGAGAAGAGAGAGAGAGAGAGAGACAGAGAGAGAGAGAGATAAACAATCATACGAGCAAGAAACAAGACGGAGAACACCAAAGAGAACACCAGAGTCAGTCTGACCTACTGACACAGAACTGACCGACTTCAGACTTTTCCCAAAATGCCTTAAAGGGAAGTGACACTCAGCCACATCTACACATCAGACTATAAATACAAGCAGGAAAAACATTCATGTCTGCCACATTTTTAACAGCTACAAAGAGTTTAGTGTGAATTATTCTGCTGAGATGAGCTGAATGTTATGAGCTGTAAGTATTTAGTGATGAGCGGGGTGGTGAGACAGAGGAAATCATGGTGTCAGACAGGTGAAGCTGGCTGAGAGGAAACAGGCAGTGAAGCTGTCAGGAAAGCAGTCAGCAGGTGATTTAACTCCGCTCTCAGCGAGTCTGTCTCGCTCACACGCTGCTCTCATCTGATGTTTGGACAATAGACGGCTTAAACAAACATGACTGACACACATCCATGAGTGACAGCACACACACGTGCAGGTATGAAAAATCTGGTTTCTGTCAAAAGTACAGGTCGATACTCCTAAATCTGACACACTGGACCTTTAAACAGCAACTAACCCGTTCATCTTGAAGGAAAAATGACCTCATTAACTGGCTACATATGTCTTTCTAATTAATCGATACACTGACGTTTGTATCCGATCTTAAATATTCTTGGTGGTTTCATATTTTAGCAGCATTTGGCCGGTGACTGGCGCTCATTTCCCACCCTGCAGACTGTAAAACAAACAAAGCTCTGATCATCTGAGGTGTGAAAACATTATATTAGCACTAAAAAAAGGAAACAGACTGTTTGGTTTCAGTGCTGAAGCATAGAGCAGAGAGTTACAGTACAAGACGGCCATCTCGTTTCCTGTGTGTGTGTGTGTGTGTGTGTGTGTGTGTGTGTGTGTGTGTATGGTGGCAGAGCGAAAAAATAATGAAATAAGAAACAATGACAGAATGAGCTGGTCAGTCCAAGCTTTGCTCGCTCATCATGGAAACCAGGACGCACTCAGAAAACACTACAAACACTCGCCCGTCATCTCTGACGCAAAGACAATCACAGGAGGAACTTATCTTGAATGAAATCAGAGAGACGTCAGTCAGCGTCTCCTTCAACACACACACACACACACACACACACATTCATGTGAGCTGAGATAAAACAGGAAGAGGAACACCTTTTCATAGCAGCCTTACATCATTACAGTCAGGACACCTGCTCAATTTATACAAGATTATATAAAGCACAGCTCTCATCTGGCTTTCACATTGTGTGTGTGTGTGTGTGTGTGTGTGTGCAGCAGTGCTGCTGTACAGTAGGTGTAAAGTAGGTCTTTTCCGCTTGCGTGCTTATTTATTTATACTGTGTAATGTTTTAAACAGCCGCCAAGATGTGTGTGTGTGTGTGTGTGTGTACTTCTAAAGTGGGAAGCACCTGCCTGACGATGAGCTGTGTGCGTGCGTGTCTCCCTTCCACAGGAAAAGGAAAAGCATCATTGCGGCTGCTGTACACGGCAGCAGCGTGCAGCCTGTCTGCCATCGCTCCACGTCCAGCCTGTTCAGAACCGGGTCAGCCAAGTCGACACATCCAAGGCGGTGTCACAACTTCAAACCTCCGTCACCGAGCATAGTGAAGGGTATCGATGAATTTGTGCACCACATTTTAAGAAGTGTTACACTGCAGGCCCGTGTACACCTCAGCACTTCACGTGGACGTCACCCAACAACAGTAGCAGTAAATTACAAAGATGAAACGACAACACAAACTCCTCAAGAACACTCATCCACTTAAAAACAACACCGTAGATAACACCACCAGAGTTATTACCACAGGAAACAGGAGCAAACTTTACTCTTTGACACAGAGCTGGCATTTACTGGAGTCTGCGATCTTTTTGAGAACGGGAGAACATTGAGTCACTGAAAGGTCAGTACAGTACAACAAACAAGCATTTCTACAAATACCTACAGGTGAGACACGTTGTGTACAAGAACTCGCTGGAACTTTTGAGTGATTCTCATCAGCTGGAGCCACAAAGAGCACAAGTATATATTCATATCTACATTTTATTCAGAAATTTCAAGTATGAACTTGGTTGGACTTGCATGGCTGAGAACATCCTCAAACGTGTGACTGATAACGATGCGTGGGGTGAGATCTTGTTGTTGCCTTCAAATCTGTAATCATTGTAAAGAGTTACAATATATATATATATATATATATATATATATATATATATATATATATATAGCCTTATATTTATAGTATAAAGCAGTCTCACTGAATTGTCTCAAATGTAAGACTCATGTAGGTGTCAGCCTGCCTGTGGCAATGCAATGCATACATATGCAATCGTGCTGTTCAATTCACGGGAAGAATTCCTCTCTGATTAATACCAGGGACTATTTTTTCTGCCATAACTGGAGTTTACATTTAATATCAGCGTGAATAAAACTATAGGTGCTCCCGTGGTTCATGTCTTTCTGTCCTGCAGGACTGCTTGTGGACACGACATCCTTAATTTGTGTGTTCTGGGCGAGTGAAGAGGCCAGATGATGCTTCTTTATTGTCTCATCTTTTTCCCAGCAGTGGGGGAGGTTTCCTAGCTGCTGTATGAATGGAGAACAATCCTTTGCTATCCTTTACTCCAACCCCCCATCCCTTCCCACTTCCTCTCGAGTCTTTCATCAACATCCCCTCTTCTCCCCTGCTGCAGTAGTAACTGCTGGTTGGAGGATCTGGAGGAAGCAGGGTGGTGCTAGTGGTGGTGGTGGGGGGGCTGAGAGCGGCGCTCAAGGATCTGCAGTCTACCTGTGGAAGCGTACGTAGCGGCGCTCCAGTGTTGGGAAGGCTCTGACTGTGGCAGTCGCAGCTATGCTGGGAATGTGAGCCTCGGCTCTGCCAGGGCTGGACCAGAGAAGCCCACAACTCTATTTAAGGAAATGGCAGTCAGGGGCCCATCGGCTGCTCGCTCTGCCTCTCCATGTCTCTGTCCGTCTGTCTCCCGCTCAGCTCAGAGCCCCCCTGCCTTCCTTCCTCATACAAGAATGATAATTATTTTCCTTTGTGGAAGAAGGAAGGTTTATTTCCGTACCTGCTGGGAAGACGGAGAACACACACACACACACACACTGCAGCAGTGGTGTGGTTTGGTAATTGTTTCCGGTACATTTGTGAGCCTAGTAGGGATGTGTCTTTGTAAATGAGTTTAGTGCTGCGGTCTGCCAAATAACAACAATAACAAGTCAGTAAAAGTCTGAAAGAAGTGAAAGTTTCAAAGTTACGGACACGGTAACGAACATACAGCTCTGTTTGACTGCTAACCGCTCAAACACACACACAGCTCTGTTGAAGGAATCCTTTGTTCAAACCTTGTCCTTTTAGCCAGCTGAGGTTAGGTGCAGAGTTACGGACACATCTTTTTTAATCAGCACGCGGCTCATCCAAAAAATTCTGACGTCATTTATTGAACCAAAAAGCTAAAAGAGTACACAACAAAACTACACGCAGAATTTAACACACGAGGTCTGCGTGTCTCACCTCCAAACTGTTCATGGGAGGCGTGTCGTAGACATCACTAAGACTAAGACTTCGCTCATTTTGCTTCATGATTCAGATTTTTCTAATCTCAAAATTCAAAATAAAATTCAAATAACACCAAAATAAAAGATACGAGCTCGCTCGCCTGGCTTGCAATGAATCACGACATCAACATGGTCCACGTTCCTTCTATCACAACAGTCACTTGATTTATTTATTCACACTGCTGGATAGCTGCTGTGGGTCAACGTGTGTCTAAAGAGCCGTA
This sequence comes from Miichthys miiuy, assembly GCA_036365135.1. Classification (NCBI taxonomy): domain Eukaryota; kingdom Metazoa; phylum Chordata; class Actinopteri; family Sciaenidae; genus Miichthys; species Miichthys miiuy. The sequence continues at coordinate 29,632,009 of CM071603.1, forward strand.
AACCCGACAGATATGTTTTATGAGACAAACGTTTGGTTTCCTGCCCGGCGTAGTTTGGAAGTCTTTTCCAACATGACATAAAATTAAAGAGCAAACGTTTGGGACCTGTTAACATTTAAGAATAAAAAAATCTGCTGCATATGAATCAGAAATATTTTGACTCATGGACAGATGTGATTGCTGCGAGCTGCAGCTAGTGCTAACGACACATGTAGCGCTTAACGAACTGGTTCGACCACGTCAGCCCGCTCAGAGTCTTTCACTGTGTGTGTGTGTGTGTGTGTAGGAGCCATTGATGCAATAAAGCGTGTGCAGCTTGTGATGTATATTCAAGTGTCGTGTGGAATGTGGAGTGTGCGTCTGCGAGCTGCGAGACAGACGGGTTTACCCAGCATCCTCCTCGGCCTGTCCACAGCCTGGGGGATGTAAAGCTTCAGCATCCGGCTGCTTGTAGCACCATGTGAGTGGATGCAGCACAAACACACACACACACACACACACACAGGCCCATTCAGAAAAACAGGAGAGCACAACAGCCCGAGGCGACGAGAGCTCCACTCGCCGTTCAGCGGTTGGATAAAGATGGCAGCAGATCATTCTGTGACACCCACCAGCCAGCTCAGGAAATATCTATGCCGGAGTTGTAGACCAAAAATGGCGCCTCTACTCTTGAGACTGATTGGCTAGCTCGCCAACATGCCGGGGCAATGAGCCAAAAACTTTGTAATTCATAGTTTCTACCGTTCTACAGAATCAGATTATCCTCCACCTCCATCCTCTAACTTCATTACTCCATGGAGCCGTCGGCAGCAGCACGCGGGCCGGACTTCAGGAGGTAAAACTCCAGAGATGTCGGAGAATCACTGAGCTTGTATATTACACGCACAAGGCTTCACTTGGGTTTATTTTTGTTCTCAGACTGAAGACTTCTGTTTGCTTCCTGAGAGTTTTCTGTTGACGTAAGGGCTCATTCATTGTTAGCTGAGCTGTGGGTTTTGACTGTGGTGGACCTGCTGGTGCCTTTTGAAATACCTAAACCGTGTCGGAAACTGCTCCTGTTTGGGGAGGTGGGATGGTTTTTATATGATCGAGTTCAGTAACTAATAACTTTCAAGTTAAATGTAAGACGAGTGCATGCTCATCTAACCGATTAACTAAAGATAATTGTTGCTTCGAAACTCCACTGGACACGTCTCTGTCACGTTGCAGCCATGATGCTGCTTTGGTCCATTCTGCACGTGACTTCAAACCCCACCAGACTTTGTTCACTTCCTCAAATTTGGTAATTTTTCTGGTTTATGCATTTCTAAATATTTATATATATACACACGACACAGTTAATCAGAAGTTTGCACAGGATGTTTTATTTTAAAAATCGACTTGATTCTTTACGCTGTTTCTGTGTCTTCAGGCCTTCAAACAGTCAAACCTGGTGTACACACACTGTTTATGCTTGGTAGTAAACTGATGTGATGTAAATTAAAACCTAAGACCTATAAATGGCTTATCCTCAGTCTTAAACGAGTCTTAACGTGGAGTTTAGAGTTAGGTATGATTGATAAGTTCCTCACAGACTTGAAGCCTTGAAGCGAGCACCTTGCTGAGTCTGGAAGCCGACCCTGAGCACAGCTTCCTGGAGCAGTCCGGTTGAGATGAGGTCATTTCCACCCACCGGGCATTCAAAGACCCCTGTTGTATGGCCGCCACGGCAACCGTTGCCATGGGGCTCTCTCTTTCTCTCACCGGCCGGTTCTGCTGATGTCACTCCATCTGCCGCAGCCAACAGTGTGTGGACCAACCAAACGGAGCAAAAGAGCGTGGTCGGCGGCGCCTTGCTGTGTCTCTGCTGTCAGCGCCCATTCATGTGAGGACACAGAGGACAGTCGGGGACACGGCGGAGACTCTCGCAGAGTCACACATTAAGGTTTTGGCTCTGCTGCCGTGGGCTGGCAACTAAAAATGTCCGTCTGCTTTCTGTAACAGCAACTCAACTTCTTCTTCTTCTTCTTCTTCTGTCTTGAGCCTCAACAGAAACAACAGCTCGATTATTAGATAAATTACTGGGTGACAGAGTTCAGTCTAACGGGCGGCATCTTCCTCGTTCCAAGTCAAACTCGTGTTATTTTATGTGCCGTCTCGTCTGTGCAGTTGGGACTGGACGGCCTGCGAGCTTCAACAGTCTTGTTGAACACAAGAAGTGCAGTGTGGAGAAGCAGAGCACAGCTGCCTGAGAGCTGGGTGGGGACAGGGCAGGGCTGGGCCGGGCCGAGGGTCTGCAGGGCTATATGGGGAAACATTATATGTCTGTATGTCTGGTCTGGTCAGGACAAGACTGACTGGCCATCTATGAGACAGACTGGTATACCTCACCTGTTCTCACCCTCTCTCTTTCTCTTTCACACACACACACACACATCTGTTATGTTTGCTCTTGTTACTAACGGAGGATGTAAATTAAGACGTGTTTTCAACCTAACTTTATATTTGTACTCGGGCTTCTAACCACAGAATTCATGAGGGTGTTAACTGTCAGTGGCATTTGGCTGATATGCAGCTTGTTTTGGTGATGAGAGAGCCAAATAATCTCTCACTGTTCAGGGCGAATGTCTCAGAACGTGCAGAAGTTAAAATGTCTTCCTGGAAAGCTCTGTAGGTGTGTTGGTACGTCAGGGATGTGCACAAATTTTGGTTTAGTCAACGATCCTCTGTAACGTTAGCTGCTAAGCCGTGCTAGGGTTACAGACAGGGCTGTTGCTTCAGTACGTTGAATGTAAATGAGACGTCTCTGTCGTCTCTGTTTGGGGAGTGTTGAGTGTTTAAGATGAAGCAACGCTGGACAGTGCTGGATGAAGAACGACGGATCTGATTGGAGTTCTGAAGAAGTCAAGCCAGTTGTGTCAAACATGGCAGTCTGCGTCCACATTCAGCCTCTCACTGTAGAGTCAGACTGGGACAAACCAACAACGACAACACTGTGGGGGTGTTCACAGCTGCACGCTCAGATCAGAGTTGTCGAGCTCTCCTGTAATGTTCCTTCAAGTGTGATACTGACATATTACCTTCGGTTTGTTTTTTTATATTTAGATACTCTGCAACCGTTTGCGTTTTGTTTCTGTGGCTCCTGAGCGACTGTTTAGTGTTTGTCAGCCTTCAACATAAATAGCAAACGTTTGTCTTCGCTGCCTTGCTGTACCAGAAACATACAAACACCCCTTCAGACCCAGAAGCCACAGGATGTGTCAGAACACCGGCTGAAGATGTATTCTGTCTATCGTTAGTGCGATAGTCTATCATAACTGATGATAGTGTGTGTTTTAGTTGGAGGCCGGGTGTAAACACACACAGATACACACACGCTGCAGTAATCCAGCTTTCTGGGGAAGATCGGAGCTATAAAATCGTTCGGTGAGACTTGGTTGCATAGACGAGCTTTATTTCCCCTCTGGTCGTTTTTCTGGCAGGTTGTCTGTCCCCATTCCTGAGGTTCAGTACGAGTTCACAGAACACGCCGTCAACTTCCAGAAATAAACTGTTTGCTCATGCGTGGGTGCGATGAAATAGTTTGGACGGAGACACCAGTTTTCTCTCTGTCTCTCCCTCTTTGACAGAAAGAGACGTTCAGAAAGACACAGAGGATGTTGACAGATCAAAAAAAAAAAATCAGATCACGTCACTTCACCGTAAACGTTCATCTGCTCTGCTGAAAGACTTAACGGGTGAGCCCGGCGTTCGCTGGAAGCACACAAAAACACACTTTTTTTTTTTTAAAGGGTGTTGGTCAGGATGACTCGTCATTTTAAGCCCGCTCTGACACCATAAAATAAGTGAATATTTAAAACATACAAGTCGTGGGGAAAGCGAGCCCAGGCAGAGAGAGTGGTGAATGACTTTCAGCTGTAAATGGCACCAGTATTCTCTGAGTCTTCATCTTTTCCCTTCTCCGCCCCACCCGTCCCTCCAACCACCCTCCCTCCCTCCTCGTCCATACCGCGGTGTACTCAGGAGACCTTAGCTCCACTGAAGGTGGAATCAGTTTTCCTTTTCCACTGTGTCTTTTTCCCCCCACGCTGGAAAAGCCCCCGTCCAACTCTCGCCTGAGCGCCTGACTCAAAGTGTGCGCTCCGACGTGCCCGCATTCCTAGACAGTATCCCCCAAACGCCGGAACCGTTTACCGCCTCGGCCGGGAATGCTGATTTCTAGCCCAGGTTTTCGATCAGACCTAGTTTAGGCAGGAATTCACTGAGTAATACTCGCCATCGTACGACGCAGACTTTCCCTCTGTGTCAGTCATCCTACACGCAGACAAACACACAAGAATGCTTCCTCTCTCTCTCTCTGCACGATATTAGACACAAAGCAACCCGGCAGCTCCTATGAAAAGCTGGAAGTCATATTCTGACCTAGATTCAAACAGAGAGGTTGAACCCTCCACCTCCACCTCCACCCTTTGTATAATCCTGACATGTCTGAGGAGGTGGTGCTTCAAGGTGTCATTCTGTTTACACGCTCGTTAAATCCTAACATGATCCCAAACAGAGTCAGAGCTGCAGCTTCTTATTTAATCTGGTAACAGTTATGAAAAGCTTTTATGAACATTAATATTAAAATGTGGAGCAGGTGACGAGAGCTTTTAATCACAAAATTCAAAACACATAATCCTGATGAATAAAGTAATGTCAGGATGTCTGCGCTGATCAGACGGATACAAAATAAATCATTCATTCATTTTCCACAAAGAATTTTAAGTAACTAGTTAAAAGTTCCACTTGAGGCTGGTTCCAGAAGTGAGTCAGTCTCCATAAGTCCCCATGTTCAAATGTCCAACTTCACAGCAGAAATAAACATGTTTACAGCCTGGTACAAAAAACTGTTTTGGTCTCTGTAGCTAATTTCCCCGTTCATGACAACTGTACTGAGGGTGAATTTATATACAACTCACCTGTTCAAATTATATTAAGGCTTAAAGTTATGCAGGATTAAGAGCGTGGACGCTTTGATTGACAGGTGGGTGTTGTTACAGGTGGGTTATTTGAGGGACCGGGTGTCACTCAGCCCGCCTCAGGTCCATGTCACTCATGCTCTGTCCATTCTTTATACTGTCATCGGTGTCGACTGGTGAAAGTGATTTTGTAAACGTTCTCACACACAGACAGCTTCTTTATAATCTGACTGAAGCACATGTAACAAGAAGCATTCGAGCTCAACAGATTCAGAGTAACAAACTGAACCAGACCAGTTCTGAATGAAACACCGACTGCTGCCGCTCGTGGCGAACACACACACACACACACACACACACACACACACACACACACACACACACACACACACACACACACACACACACACACACACACACACAGCTCCGTCTCCGTCACCTTCAGCTCCTTCAGCACAGCTGCTCGTACATATCGAATCCCCGCCCGCCTCCTTCCAGCTAAAACAGCCGTCGAGCCGGGCCAGGTCAGCAGTCCACCACGCACGACACGCCAAAATGAAGTTAGTCATTCAGAACACCAGGCCCACTGTCCTGTCCTGACCCCACCCCTTAGACTAACCCTACACCCTGTGTGTGTGTGTGTGTGTGTGTGTGACTGTACTCTGCTCGCTATTCATGTCTTCTCAACTTGATCCGATATTGTCCCTCTTGGGATTGTCTCAAAAGAAGTTTTGTTCTCCGTGAAGGGGGGAACAGGAAGTTACATTCCTTAATAACTACAAGTGAAACGCTGCAGGCTACAAACCACAGAAGAAGAAGAAGAAGACAGAATTAAACTTTCACTCAGAGACAGTCAGATCTGTGAGGTGATCTGGTCAGGATGATTATGGATGGCATCTCTCTTGTTGACTCAGGGTTAGGTCTGCACTGACAGCTAAGTAAATACTGCATTTATCCGTCTGTGCTGCTCTGTTCACATAAAAAAAAAAATCTCAGTCTAAAAATAACATGAAAAACTACAATGAACATAACTCCTGTGTCCCGTCTCCCGGTCAGATAGTGGCCCCTTGACTGCGGCTGCATCTCAAGTCGCAAATAAAGTCGCATCAGTCCCAAAACAAGGCCGCCTCTCAGCCGCTCGCAGAAGTAGGTCACTGAGGATTCCATTCATTTGTACACCGCTTTCCAAATAGTTGCGCTTTTCCACTCGGCCCCGAGACTTCCAGCTGCATGTTAACCCTTTAACAGCCTGCACCGGCACCAGCTCATGCTGCACTTATAACGCTGTTTCACCCACCTCCACCTGCCTCAGACTTTAAGAATGAAAACATTCCCTAATATTACCTCATTGATGTGCATTAGTGTCTGAGTCTTACTGCGGTTTGCTGTCTCTTACGGCCGTGCTAGTTTCTTTCCTCGACCATGGGTGTTGGTGGTAGGGCACCGCCAATAAAGACTGGACAGTTTTTCTCAATGGGGATAGATCACACAGTAGACGCAAGCCCGACAGACAGACAGTCAGTTAGTCTGCAGTAAATACTCCTTTCAGACCCAGAAGAGGGAGACAGGTCTGTTACAAACAGGATGTGCAGTGAACGACACGCTAACGTGCTCAACTAGTCCTGTTGGAGCTCGTGTGCTGTGATTAATGTGGCATGCATAGTCATAATCCTGTCTCGGTGTAACTGATCCCGGTGTTCTTCAGCTCTGTTTTGGAAGCAGAAAATATCTCACTTAGTAAAAGCTGAAGCAGCTTTAAAATGTATTTTCTATTTGAATCAGAGCTGTGTGCTGGATCTACTTCATGCCGATGTGAAGAGCGGTTCATCTGGATGACTGATGAAGCTGAGAAACTTTTGGGCAAGTCTACATTAGCGTGAAAGCAAAGTGTTAAATTTGAGGACAGAATCTGATGTGGTGAGATGTGGCAGGGCATTTAACGGGGCAAGAACTAATTATGTTAGAAGTTAATCGGTACACTCCTGTCAACATTCGGACAGCTGAAGAAATAACTGCAAACTGGTAAATCCTCCGTGATCGACAGAAGACCAGTATGGGCTCGGTCAAACAGCAGACTCAATAGATCTGCCTCATTCTGGCACATACGCACTCAAACACAAGCCACCACAACATACCAGAGGGATCACGTCACCAGACAACCTTCTTCAATCTCGCTCTCTTCGGCAGCGTGGCCGTGTGACGTCCACGACAGGCCCGCTGATCCCGCCTCGCCGCTGAATCAGCGGACGGGCGACCGCAAGCTAACACAGGTGGGAGAAAACTCGAGGCGTGGCCCAAAACGTAATCTGGAGGTAAATAAGGCTCGTTAAAATCTCCCACAGCATGAATCCACCGGACAGAGTCGGATACTGCACCAAGAAAGAACACAACTGTGCTCGCTGAAAACATGAAATATGGACACATCAGTGTGCATGTGTGAAAAATGAACATGCGAAACTATCCTTACTTCATTATCGTGTAATTTAATCGTTACAGTATGTCTGCTGACTCGTGGATTAAGAATATTTTAAAACCTGATGACAGAAAATCTCCATAAGCGCACGCACTCACAAAGGTTGTAACGCCATGGAAGACACCTCGTATCTATATCGTATCATATCGTATCATGTCGTTTCATCTGGTTCAGTTTGACATTTTACGCCAGTTTCAGTTGATTAAACATCATAAAACGTGCTCGACTGAGCATGCTCACGAGCATGACTCATGCTCAGCCTCTTAGCAGCTGTTTTAATGGAAAGCGGACAGAAAAGTATCGAGGCCTATCTCTGCCTCGCAGCACAAAGTGCACAGGTAAAAATGAAATAAGGTGAAACCACAACCACACCCTGCCGTCCAGAAAGAAGATCCAGAAAACGTGTGTGTGGTCTCAACAAATAAACAGATCAGACGTTGACATGTTTCGTCTCGAGTCGGCTTCAGACTGAACTGAATGTAACTTTTTGACTATAAACAAAGACTCTTCTTGAATAACCTGTCTCCTTTTCTTCTGAACCTTTGACATGACAGGAAAGTTCAACATGCAGCAACAGAAGAGACGAGTTGACGTGAACTGTGATGGTGACTTTAGCTGAAATCATCAGATCAAAACTTTCAGAGGGGGATTACCAAACAGAGTTTTTAGAGTCAGGACTAACGTTCACGTACATGCAGTCAATGACTGTAAAACACACAGTTACCTCACACTGTAAAGCCCAGACCTGATGACACAGAGCGAGACAGCGGGCTGTCATCAGTCTGCTCAGCTTCTGCAGTTAACTTCTCAGTTATCGTCGTGTTGGATGAGATCCTTCCTGCTGCTTCAGCTCATTCGACTAAAAACAACACACGCTGTGATGCTGAGCGAGACTCACTTTAAGACGCTGGAACAATAGCAGCGTCTTAAAGTGATGCCACCTCGGTATAGATAGAAGCGAGTCCGGTTCATCGTCTTAAATAAAGTCAGTCACAGAATGTGCTGAGTGTACAGCAACAAGGAAACACGCCTGATAAGATGACACATCATTTACTGCATGAAGGTTTGCTGATGTGCTGCAACACATTTATCTTTCAGAGAGGCGAACGCTAAATTATCTGTAAACCAATTCAAACTGAAGCATCATGATCAGGATGCCGTGGGCGGATTTCAGATCTTACTGTGTCCCTCATGAAACTGCCTCCATGTCCAACCTGTCAATCACAGCTACAAGTGGAGCTCCTCTTTAACTCACTCCACCCACAGGCTTCACCTCCACCTTAAATCTGTCACACTCGTTGGGGGGAATCACACAGAATAAGAGTGAGATCTGACTGTGACACAGACAGCGTCTCTTTGACTCACACACTCTGAAAACAGCAGAAACCTGTTGTTGAGTCATGAGAAGACATCACCCCCACCCTCACCCACCCCACCCACCCTCCACGGGTCATCACTGTGCTTTGATCTGACAGTATGAACCAGCCTGACTCTGGGAGGAGTCGACTGAGGAAACTTCATATACTGAGCTTTGATGTCTCGGGGCTTCATATTAAACAACAAAGAGCGGCACTGCCCATTGTAAACCGTGATGGAAACTCGATGTCATGTGTGTGTGTGTGTGTGTGTGAGAGAGTGTCACTGCAGGGCAGGGCCATTATGTCACCCATCACATGTGTTACTGCATGCAGATGTTGCCATAGGTACACACAGACGCCTGCTCTCCATCCCAGCAGCAGCAGTGGCGGCGGCGGCGCTTCTTTCTATTTTTCATGAGCCCGGTTGGTTGCCAGGGTTTTTGTTTCCATGGCCACGCTGCAGTCTGATGCAACAAAACCCAGCCAGAACCCCCCTTGGGTGCCTTTGGCGCGATACCAACCCGGGGAGTGCTACAGCTCCAGCGCTATAGGCTGGCACACTGACTGACTGACTGACATCTCCAGCACGCCACAGCGCCAGCTGAGCTAACACTATACCCAACCTTCACCTCCTTCCACAATCACTTCACTGACTGGCTGCGGCTCAGCACAACACTTTGCACAGTTTCATAACATCAGTGATTCAGCTATTTGTTACTATTGATGGATCCGCAGGAATGTTTTGGACAGGAAGCTTGTATGGAGCCTGTGTGTGTGTGTGTGTGTGTGTGTGTTTGTTCCAGGATCAAGGACCACAGCTCCTGTGGGAAAACACAGGATTTTTTTTTGAATGAGAGAGAGATAAGTAGTAGTAAGATCTGTGATGTTATCACCGCGTCTCTTTCTGATCAGTATGCAGCCTGAAGCAGAAGTAATGTGACTCGAACTACGACTCCTGAAGTGTAGAAGAGACGATAAAACAGCTCCATCCTCAAAATGTTCAAAGAAATCTGTTTACTGGAGAATGTGAAGTGTGACCGGATTATTTCACACGTTAACGCCCTCATGAGAAGACCAGAACGAGGTCTTCTGATCAGAAAACAGATGAGTACGCAGCCTGAAGCAGCAGTAATGTGACACGAGCTACAGCAACAACAATGAAAGTCATAAAAACTCAGCTACTGACGTGTGGAAGATGCTCGAAGACAAGAGGAGACAAAACAGCTCCATCCTCCCAGTGTTTAAATAGATCTGCGTTTACTCGACCTCATCGACTTTCATCGCCCTCAAAATAAGACCAGAGTGAGATCTTCTGATCGTGTCCTACCTGGGTTGTTGGCCTCCGCCTCCAGGACCTGCAGCTCGGTGCACTCGGCGAGGGAGTGCTCCAGACACAGCTGCAGAAAGCGGGCCTGGGTCCGGCTCACCCTCTTCAGCAGGGACAGCAGAGCGACCGTCTGCTCGCACTCGTTCCACCCTTTGAACCAGCTGGCTAGCACGCCCACCTGATCACGAAACATCATGGTCTGCGGGGGGGGCGGTAGACGGCGGGTCTGACTGTGTGGTGGTGGTGGCGGCGGAGCGACCTCCTTTGAACTTGGGGTAAAAAAAAAAACTGATGGAGGGTTGTTGATGCTTGTACACGTAGAGGGGCGTGAGTCAGTCGTTGAGGTTCAGGTCAAGCACTGTGATGCCATTCTTCGCTTTGTCGTCGGACGCCAAAATCTGTCTCGCCCGCAGCCGGTGCGGGATATAATCCTGCTGGTTATCTTGTGTGTGTCTTATGTGTGTGTGTGTGTGTGAGGTGTACTTCTAGCTAGGCATTAGGTGATATGAGCTGCTGGCTCTCTGCTGCTTAGCGGCTCCCGGAGGAATTGATATTTGATGAGTCAGCCTTCTTCCAGCACACTCTCTGTGTCACATCAGCTTCACTGGCATTTTTTTTCTTCAGGGAATCCCTCTTAAGCCTGCAAGGGAGGATGTCAGAAGTTATTATATTATATATATTATATATCTAACCTCTCTTTCATGCATGTGCCTCAGTAGAAATGCGACAGTCTCCCTCCCTGTTGCTTCAGCTCTGCAGGCTTGCAATAAGAGGTGGAGAGGACGGAGAGAGGTGGAAAAACAGCCTTCAAACAACTCATACATGCATTTATAGGTCGCCTCCTCGCCGTCGCTTATGCTGCATAGGCTTGTGGCATTCACCGCCGAGACAAAAATAAATTATTTTTTCGTTTTTGGTATCCACCCATTCCCTAAAAATACAGCTGTCGGTAGTAGACTGGGCTCCGCATCCCGGAATTTTCCAAAAGGGAAAGGACGCCGGGTTTAACACCGACGGCGAGGCGTTGGCAAAGGGGGACAGACGTTAGCTCCCACCACCAACAACACCACCCAATTCTCCGTCATTTTAATGACAGGTTACTCATATAAAAAGCTGTATTATTTATGTATTTAATTATTTATTTTTAAACCGAGTACAGGCTGAGTTTTGACCGCCGAGGACACACCGAAGAGTGAACCCGGGAGAGGCGCGCTCTTTCTCGGGTTCAGGGCTGAGCGTTAGCCCGCTGTCTAAAACTGTCACTTTGCTTCATCAGCGGACACACACACACACACACACACACACACACACACACACACACACACACACAAGGAATGACCGTTGGCGGATATGTGTGTGTGTGTGTGTGAGTGTTTACAAAGAAAACACCGAATAAATATAATAAACACGTCTGTATTTCTGCCGCCCTTTTTCTATCTAGAACTTTCGTCGTGACTTTAACGTGAGTTAGCGAAGTTGACGGTTGACCGTTGGCTTTAATTCAAATAAAGGAGTAGAAGAAGCGAGCTAACTGGTTAAAAATTGTGTAATTTCAACATGAAGTTTGATTTTTAAAAACACACACACACAAAAACTTCAGTTTGAATGTTTGAATTATCGGACAAACGGTTACATGTAACCGAGCTTCGTGCTTTCTTACCGCCGGGCGCTGTAGTTGTTGTTGCATCGCTGGGTTAGTTTCAGGACGGCCGACAGGCTGAGCTCTCTCTCTCCTTCTTTCTTGCTTTTTGTCCGGGGAGCGGTGGCCCCTTCACTCCGGGTCTGTGGGGTTTGCCATCTTGACTAACTTTTCCTCGGCAGACGGAGCTCAGCTCTGCTCGGCGGCTCTCTCTGCTCCACACGGTCAAGCCGGGTGGAATGCGCTGCGTAACTTCCTGTTTCGGAGCTTTCAGAATAAAAGTCCCAGTGCAGTGCGGCCAAGCCAGAGACTTTCCCTCACTGTAAAAAAAACTTTAGATAGATAGATAGATAGATAGATAGATAGATAGATAGATAGATAGATAGATAGATAGATAGATAGATAGATAGATAGATAGATAGATAGATAGATAGATAGATAGATAGATGAAAAGAATAACAGTATAAATATAAAGTATATGAAATATAAAATAGAGTAAAATATAAAAAGAAACAGAAACAGAATAGAAGTGTGACTCATTCACAGAAATGCAGCAGCTCAAGAAAAATTATCTGTAGCAGCAGGATGTATTGTACAGTGAAATAGACAATATGAATAGTGCAATAGAGTTCACAGTATCAATGTAACACAAAACAGTAGCATTTGTAGACAGAGTAACTATAAGAAGGGACCTAAAAACAGCTTAAAACTGCACCAAGTTCGGCATGTAAACATAAATATGTAGATCTATTCATAAATATATACAACAATAACATTTGTTGACAGAATAAGACAATAGTGCACAGTGCAAAACAAACGTGCTAATATATGCTCTATGCTAAAATAAATATGGTTAAATATGGTCAAACATGACCATGACCAACTGACTATGACCGACTATGACCAGCTATAATAATGATCTATCATGACACTTCTCTGCTACTAAATACAGCTGTGGCATTAAAGCTCATTTCATAGTTAATTATAGTAATAATAATTAAGTTCAGGTTGTCTCATTAGGATCAAGATTTCTTTTACAAGAGAGCCCTGAGAACAAATATCATATATACACTGTTTATGTAGCACAAAGCAGTCACCACACCACTTATCACAATATTTACATTTATTATGTAAGATATCTGTGAGTAGAAGTATTATGAATAATATATATATATATATATATATATATATATATATATATATATATATATATATATATATATATATATATGACAAACGCTATTATTTTGAAGGCAGGACCGATCAACTTCCGGCTATGTTTCGCTCGCCTTGACGCAGGGAGGCTCGCGCTGCTCGTTTCCACATGCTAATCATTAACAGTGGAGCATTACGTCAGGGGCTTGGCAGCGCGAGGAAGCACCAAAATAGAGAGAGACACACACACACACAAATGTTTCCACAGTTTGTGTTAAAAAGACTCTGTGAGGTACTTTAACTTCATTATTTATATTTTGTGCTACTTTTTTACTCAGCTACATTTGTTTATATCTTTTACTTAAGTAAAAGTACTAATACCACACTGTAAAAAATACTACATCACAAGTAAATCAACTAGTAAATAAAGGAAGGTTTTCCTTGCCACTGTCGCAGAGTACTTGCTCGTGGTGGGCCTGTTGGTGGGTCTCTGAAATGAAACAGTCTGGAACTGGACTTAACCTCTGGTATAATTTGTCGCTTTATAAATGAACTGAAGTCGTTCCAAAGTATTATATCATCCACAACGATCACAAATAAAAGTACTTTTCCAGTAAAAGTATATCTGATGTTTTCTGGATTCATATTACTTCTGTATGAATGTAAATGTGCATTTTTTTACATTTACTGCTGTAGAAGTTTGAAGTTGAATTAATTCAAACTTCTTTATACTGTTTATCTGTATAGAATATACAGATAAACAGTACAGTAACAGTATATGAATAAAGAGCTCCACCTCTATCAGCTACATGTTAATCAATGAGTAATAATAATCCTATAATATATTATATAATAATAATACACTCTAAAAGGAGTCATTATACAAGCAGTGCCTGATGGTACTTTGTTACTTTAAGTATTATTTGTAATTAGGTATTTTATAAGGTACTTATCTGTCCTACCTGTCAGAGGGTAATGTTGACAGTTTTAGTGTTGGCTGTATGAGCTACTTTGTAGATGACAAACTGAGTCATTTTAAGGTTTGAATGAGCTCATAAGAACCAGCTGGATCACTTTAAATGTTTTATTTTGTTAAGTATGTTTGTCTGCCAGCAGCCCGCACTTTGTTATAAAAATCTAATACAGAAATTTTAATTAATTTTTACTTAATTACACACTCAGTATCATTACACTGATTATTATATACATATATATATACACTGATCCCTCTTATTGTTGTTCTTCACTCATATTTAAACATCTTTAAAATCAAAATAAGATCTCAGAATGACAAAAATATCTCAGAGGAAATGGAGTAACCGATGAATGAGAGTCTCTGTTGGAGAACAGAAAGTCACAGTGGATGTTTCATGGATCAGTAAACTGCTCTTTCACTAGTGAAAAAACTCCCACCAGCAGTGACTCAGCCTTTCCTTGTTTTCATGTTCTCACAAGTTTTGTTTCACTTTAGACATTTATTTATTTACTTTTACTTTTATTTTCAGTTTTAGTTCTCTATATTACACACGACTGTCTCCAATAAAGGTGCAGATATAACAGAGATGTTCTGCAGAGAACCTTTATTTCCTACTTCAGTGTGTGCAACACTTATTTTATGGATAATAATTGAAATTAAAATCTTTCACATTTTAATGTCCAGATATGGACAAAGGAAGGTTCTGCACAGTGAGGTCCAATGCAAGTATTTTAAAAGAAATCACTGACAACTTCTTATCTGTTATTTTGAGAGTTTATCTGCTCTCTCCTGTCTATCCTGTATAATGTGACACGTCCTGCCATTAGTAGATCTTTATTTATTTATTTTACTTTTTGTATTTGTACATATGTGTCTATATCTATGTGTATAACAGCGTGTATAGAATTTATGTCATTTCCTATTATTGTTGCAAACTGGTAAAATATCCCCTTTGTGATAATAATGTCTTAGATTTAGTCACATGTCAGTCATATCTTTATTTTATGTGGTATTTTCTTGATAATTAACCCCTGACTCATCATATCGACACATTATCTGGTATGTTGTATGTAATATTAGCGTTATTACTGATATAAAATCATCCCTGCTTGTCTGTAAAAGCTACACTACACTCCTTAAAACACATATTTATACGCTGTATGAGTTCATTTGATCTGAATGTCCCTTTAAAAGTATAAACGCAAATAAATGTATTAGCGCCACCGTGTGTCTGTCTGATGCTATTACAGTACAGAGACTTTAAACTGCACATAAACACATAAAACATCTTAAAACGGCAGAAATCTGAGTTTGGTTTGCAGCACGTTTGTGCACATTTATTTAACTCATTTGAATAAAATGACACATTATCCTGCTGTGAAATAATTTGATATATAAGTGTGAAAACATGTGTTTGTTAAAAGTATAAAAATATATAAAATACTACATTTAGAATATGTTTGTGGGCATTTTTTTTAGATTATATAAAGTCTGTTACAATCCTCTGAGAGGTGGAAGTGGAGTCTATTTTGGACATCCTGAATGTTTCAGTCGGATTGTTTTGTGAGCGAACAGGAAGGAAAAAAACACTTCCAGTTCATAAGAATTAAAAAATATAATAATACACATTTATTTTTTTATTTGCAACATGTGTTTGGATGTGAGCACGTGCGCAGGCTGACAGCGTGTTAACCCAGCTGATCAGCTGATCACGTATCACACGTAGCGGATCTGCAATGACAGGAAGCAAAATATCAGGAAGCATTATTCACTTCAGATCACCGCCTACACCGAGCAGAGAAGTGAAGCCGTCCTCACACACACGTACACACTCCACACACACACACACACGTAGGAAGACAGTGTGTGTTGTTATCATTTACAAACAGAGAAGAAGAAGAAGAGGTCGCCATGAAGCTGGTGGTCTTCCTCCTGCTCCTCCTCCAGATGTCCGGGTCTGCAGACAGCAGGTGCTTCTGTCAGGTGAGCGACTGTCACTCATAGGATAAGATAATATAAGATATATTACACAACAGGTAGTTCAGACCGAGTAATCTGATTGGACGAGAGTCCAGGAGTGCCGATATACACAATAACAGCACTGGGTCTAACCACATGTATCACTCCGCCTAACAGAGGTTCAAATGACTATAATACTAGTAAGAGTAACCTTAATCAAACCAATAACTAACAGTCAGGTAACCGTATCATACTTAACAGTTACCAAGTGTTTCTGTAGCGTTGACAGAACGTTCCAAAATAAACATATTTGAAGTAAACTAAAGCTCCCTGCGCTGTGCTGGGAAAATCTGGCAATCTAGAAACAAGAGATAAAGAAAGATAAACTGATTTCTCTCTAAAATAAGAGCTGCTCGGTGGATCAGATACGTGCCGAATTAAGATTAACACTTTAACACTTCGCTGTCTTTTATCTGTGTGTGTCTACTTTATCAGCCGTTACCAAAGTAACTACCCAATTTCCTGTTTTCTGTTTTCTGTTTCCTGTTTGGTCCCGAAGAGAGTCTACCAACCTGCTGATAATATTAAGATTTTATCAGAACCTCAAGGCAAGAAAAAGACAGATATCTGTGTCAGCAGACTCCTATTTTACCGGTTCATACGTGGTTACAAAGCAGCTGGCCCGTGGTGATGTGTAGTAAACTGTGTAGTGCTCAGGAAATGTGAATGTGTTGCGATGGCAATGGTGCAATCACAGCCCGGATGTGGAGCTATTGAAGCTGAATGACTAAATAAACAAACAAATGTAGAGGTTGTAGAATTGTCGTATAAAACCAATAATCACACTCGAGGTCGTGCTGTTATACTGGATATCGGCACGGCTCGAGGTCGTGCTGTTATACTGGATATCGGCACGGCTCGAGGTCGTGCTGTTATACTGAATATCGGCACGGCTCGAGGTCGCTGTTATACTGAATATTGGCACAGCCGTGCGATATTCAGTATAACAGCACGACTCGATGTGGAGCCATTGAAGCTGGAGGAGCCAAATGAATGACTAAATAAACAAACAAATGTAGAGGTTGTAGAATTGTCGTATAAAACCAATAACCACACTCAGTCGTGCTGTTATACTGAATATCGGCACGCGGCTGTGCTGTGCCGATATTCAGTATAACAGCACAACCTCGAGTGTGATATTGGTTTAATTGTTTTAAAACCTATTTTTTAATTTTTGTTCAACATGTTGGATATTCTGTTGCACTGTTATTTACTTACTGACACATATTTGAAGACATCCGCCTTGCTCGAGCGCCATGTGTTGTGTCAAAATCTCAAATTAAAGTCGCTTTGTTCCAAAAATAAACATGCGGATACATGCTTTAATTGCAAACCTTTATTACATTATTGCAACTCTCTTTTTTTTTTTACTGTTGTCAGGTTGCAGTGAATCAGTGTGCAGGAAAATACCACCTCCGTTAATGAACGTTAATGAATATGTTTAGTAAACATTAAAATATTCCATCTAACTCAGGTGACAGGAGACCTGGACGACTGCACCTGTGATGTGGAGACCATCGACAGCTTTAACAACGACCAGCTTTTCCCAAAACTTCAAACTCTTCTGGAGTCCGACTATTTCAGGTTCTACAAGGTGAATGAACAGATGGACAGCACACACACACACACCATTATTCACACACACATTAACCAGACTTTGTGGATCCTTCGTTGATCCTCCGCAGGTGAACCTGAACAAGCCGTGTCCGTTCTGGACGGCGAACAGTCACTGTGGTCTGAGGGACTGTGCTGTGATGCCCTGCTCTCCTGTGAGTTCCCCCTCTCTTCTACCTGCTGCAAATAAACCAATCATCTTTATTTATTTACACTGTTTATTTCACACTAAAAACTCTGTGTGTTCACAGAATGAGGTGCCAGAGGGGATCCGATCACCCTCCCACAACAAGGTGAGTCCTTCAGGGTCAGCTTAAGGCAAAAGACAACTGGCTGTTTGAGGTTTGTCAGCCACAGCGGGCCTGAAAGCAGCTGAGAATCTGGACACAGACAAGTCTACTGAGAGAAAATTAAGTTTATTTAAATGTGTGTGTGTGTGTTTATGTATTCAGTATTCAGCAGAAGCAAACGAGCAGCTGGATGATTGCGAGCAGGCGAAGCATCTCGGAGCTGTAGATGTCTCTTTAAGGTGAGTCTTGTCAATCAGTATAATAAAAGATCAATGTGAAAACATTAAACACAATACACACATTGATTCTATGAAACATACAGAGTCATACATAGTTAATACTGGTTAACATGTAGAGATGTGACAACACCTTAAAATGATAGCCAGTTTTAACATCCCGCGTGACCTTTGACCTTATGACAGACGAGTTATTTATTTTTTTGTTATTTTTATTTTGTTATTAAAACATTTACGATGTTTATCTGTGAAACCAGACTGATGTGGATTTAACACAAATTTAATCAACTAATGACTCCAAAACTTGAACAGGAGACAGTTTAGAGATAAGCCGATGAGTTATTAATATCATTTTTATCGCTGCACTTACGCAGTGGGACTACATGTGCAGCACATAGTGAGGCTGAGCCAAACAGGCCAGTTTGAACCAACAGAGCTTCTCTGTCTTCACTTCCAGTGAGGAGACCAGAGAGGCTCTGCTGAACTGGACCAAACACGACGACGAGGCCGAGCGCTTCTGCGTGGTTGACGGTAAATGTTCGACAAATGAACGCTTCATGTCCGCCTTTTACAGGTGTTTGTCTTGGATCAGGCGTTGTTAAAATGACTTACGGCTGACTGAAGTGTTGCTTGTTTCCCAGACGAGGAGTCACCAGACTCCCAGTATGTCGACCTGCTGCTGAACCCAGAGCGCTACACAGGTTACAAAGGACCGGAGGCCTGGCAGATCTGGAACAGCATCTATGAGGAGAACTGCTTCAAGTAAACACACACATTAAACTTTAAAACACATGCATCAAATATGTATTCAGATATTTCACTTTGGAGCCAGTGTGGCTACAAAACATGGTGTCAACGTGCTTTAGCATCATCCAGAAACACCATTAACATGACAACATAACTCACTGTAGTCATTAATGCGTCTGACAGGTCCGAAAATTCAGATACTCAAAACCTTATTTAAGTAAAAGTATGTAAGAATTATAAGAAAAGTTTGACTGATTATTTATATATTGAACTTTTCTTTCTACATTTTACTGCACTATATTTAATACTTACTAATTTATTTGCAGATTATAATTTTATATTAAAAAACATGTATAAGGTTGAGCTCATTATTCACTATTGGCTGGTTTAATCTGGCTTTTAGGTGCCTCGCCATTCACTGCTGAGCCTTTAGGTCCTGATCGTTCCCTGTTTTAGTTTTTCTCCCCTGTGCTTATTCACCTTACAGGTTTTATTTACTTTTAACATTTTATCTGTTTTTATTGTTGCAGTTTTTATGTTTGTTATTTTGGTTTTAATTTTTGATTTTGATGCAGCTGTTCTGTTGCTTAAAAACAGTTTTGGTGTTGTCTGTTTCGGTCTTTATTCTGCTCTGTGATGCATGCATGCATGCTCTGCATGAAAGGTGCTATATAAATACATAAAGTTGAGTTGTACAGCAGTGCATCATGGTCTATAAGATCATCATATGTGAGAACCACAAATCTCTAAAAAAGTTGAAAAATTTCATCTCTGTTCATCTCAGTAAACCTGCTCCACCTTTACTCCTCCTTTACTCCTCCTTTTGTCGCCCCTCACAGACCGTATGCTGTCAAGCGACCACTAAATCCCAACCCGTTCCAAAGCAGCTCAGGAGGTGAAGGTAGGAGGTCTTCACTGATACATCACACTGATGTGATGACTGTTTTCTCTGCGTGTCTTTAAACAACTTTCACTTTATTCATTACAGCAAAGACGTTCTACAGCTGGCTGGAAGGTGAGCTGACGCCTCGCTTCAGTTTTTTTATTTGTCATGTCGGCTCAGCATGAAGAGCTCTGGAGGAAATAAAAGTGTGCACACGGGAGTGTTAACTCTGTGTGTTTGTGTCTCTCTCAGGCCAGTGTGTAGAGAAGAGAGCTTTCTACCGCCTCATCTCTGGCCTTCATTCCAGCATCAACATACACCTGAGCGCCAGATACCTGCTGGACGGTGAGACACGCTAACATGCACAAACGCTCGCTTTTGTTTTTGTCTGAAATCAAGTTAAAGTCACCTCACTTTACCTCCCTGATTATGTCTTTGTCAGGCTAGTAGTTTCCTACTGTTTCCAGTCTTTGTGCTAAGCTAAGTTAGCTGTCCGCCTGCTTTTCCCATCCTGTGGTTGATGCCATCCCTGACCCTCTCTTTATTAACCCCTTCTGCCCTGCAGACAGCTGGTTTCAGAAGAAGTGGGGTCACAACGTGTCCGAGTTCAGACAGCGCTTCGACTGGGAGCTGACGGCCGGCGAGGGTCCCAAGAGGCTCCGTAATCTTTACTTCGTGTACCTGATAGAGCTGCGAGCGCTGGCCAAAGCTCTGCCCGTCTTCCAGCAGCCGTCCTTCCAGCTGTACACCGGCAGACCCGAGGAGGACCGGAAGCACAAAGAGCTGCTGCTGGACATCCTGGAGCTGGCCAGGTCAGTCTGAGAGTAGATGGTGAACCCAGAACAGAACCAGAACAGGGCTGCTAGCAGGTTTCTGTGTATATGTATAAACTTCATTACGTTTCCTGTGAAGTCTTTGCTTAACAGCCACTTGTGGAGGGAACAACATATAGATTATGTCATTTACTGTCATTAAAATGTCTCGTTAGTCGTCATATTTATTGACTTTCCTCTCTTTGTCCAGGTCGTTCCCGCTGCACTTCGACGAGACGTCTCTGTTTGCTGGGGATGAGAAGGAAGCAGCCAAACTGAAGGTTGGTTTGAAACACTTTAAACTGCACAAACACACACTTTCATTCACAAAACAAGAGACAGAGAAGCAACTAAAGGACGAGTTCACCCTCTGATTAAAGTTCAGTCATTATCCACCTCACCTGTCATTCAAATACTGACTTTAATTCTTTTTATAGCTACAAAAAAATGCAGAATTCATATTTAATAAAGTGTTTTGGAGATTTCAGCGATTTGAAGGGAATTAAACATCTTCTACTTGGTTTTGTAAAACAGATTTTGTGCAAACTGTTGCAGAAATATTGACTGAATCTGCAGTGAAACGTGAATGTTGATAAAGAAGGAGGTAAAGTTTGAGAGTGCGCTCTGGTCCAGCCTCTTTTTCTTTGTTATGATCCAGTTTTATCACATTTCACGAGTGTGTTTTGTTCTGCGCTGTCAGGAGGACATCAGACTGGCCTTCCTCAACATCTCCAGGATCATGGACTGCGTGGGCTGCTTCAAGTGTCGGCTGTGGGGGAAACTGCAGGCGAGAACAGTCACATTAATTCAACAGTTTGCTGTGTGGTCTGTGCATGCATGTTAAATGATGCAGTCATTATATGTGCTGTGAATTGCTGCCTGTCTCTCTCTCTCTCTCGTCATCAGACTCAGGGATTAGGAACATCCCTCAAGATTTTGTTCTCAGAGCGACAGATTGAAGCTCTGCCCGTGTCCAGCGAGCAGCGACCCAGTTTCCAGCTCAGCCGACAGGAGATCGTCTCCCTGCTCAACGCCTTCGGAAGGTGAGACAGCCTGTCAGCGCGTATGATCGTTTCTACCAACGTTTATCACACATTTATGTCAGATTTAAGGAGCTGTATTTACAGAAAGTAGTGATAACCGCCTCTTCATGAAATGTCCGCAGGATTTCCACGAGCGTCAGAGAGCTGAAGAACTTCAGATCGCTGCTTGCCGAGGAGCGGTGACGCTGCTGAGACGACGTCCGACGACATCGACTCTCCTGTCTTTAGTCCTGCTGAAATGTCGCAGAGGAACACACGTGAAGAAAGATCATCTTTAAAACTGTAACAACTCCAGCTGTCAGGAGAGTTTAAACTGCTTCAATGTGACTTTTTAAACAAAACAAAAATTCAGAAGAAGGAACGACGATTTAAACATGCTTCAAATCAACTCAGATCATTTCATGCCACTAAAATCTGCTTCACCTAATCAAACATGCTCCTGTACAGTCGCACCGTGTTGTTGTGAGTACGCTGGCGTCCTGAGGATGGCGCTGTTTGTAAAGTAAACTGATTTTTACTGCTGCGAAAGGCGTTGATGTGAAGAGCTCTACTGGAAATAAATTAATATTTTTATATTTTACAAGATCATGACCTGTTCTTTAATGTGTGTGTGTGTGTGTGTATAAATGGGGCCTTCAGGAACACACTTCCTCTTTTCATGAAATAACTTTACGTTTAAATAACTTTATTATCTGTACTTTTGTAAGATTTAAAGACTGTAACTTAAATAACTACTGTTATTTTTGCTGCTAAAAGATTACTTGTGTTTCTTTAAATATATCTTTAACTATTACCTAAATATAATAACTATAGTCTGTCTTCTAGATAAGATAAGAACTTTAACTTAATTTATCCTGAGAGAAACTTCTGCAGCAGTTGCAGTATAAAGTATAAAAGAATGCAAATACAGTGTATTGCAATAAGTGTAAAATAAATAAATAAATAAATCAGATATAAAAAAATCACTTCACATTCTCTTACATAATTTATTCTACAGGCATAAGATTAATTGGCTTGTAAAATATTATTTTTAAATAAATTCACAGCCAATTTATCCTGTAAACATAAATGTGTTTTAATATCCATATTATTTATTTATTCACAATGTACAAGTGTAACTTTTCTTTATGCACCAGCCTGTTTACAGTCCTGTTGTGGTGCTTGTTTTTCCGCCGCTCCCTGAACGCAGCGTAAAGCCGTGCCGGGCAGTGAAGGGTTAACCTGTAATAGGATGAATGGATATTGTGGAGAGCAGCATCTGATTACACAGAGACGCCAGTAGGCATCGGAGGGGGGAAGACACTTATTGTCCAACAGCCGGAGCTCCTCACTCACCTCCGGAGAATAACGTTTTTATTTCAACCGACTTCACCGGGAAATAGGAACTTTATTTACCCGAGAAAACCCTCCGAAGAGGCGGATAAATCTGCGAGCAGTTGGAGGGCTTCAGGTCTTCAAATGGCCGAGGGGGACCGACGGGTGACGGCGGAGTAAACTTAAAGATGTCGCAGTTTGTGGAGCTTTAAACGAGGACTTAACCCGCTGGTTTAGTTTTTTAACCGACACCTGAGAGTCAATCTGTCCGTGTGAGAGGAGAGGAGAGCGGCTGCAGCTCCAGGAGGGTCCGGGCTTTTCTTTTTTTTGGTGTGTTCCTCCAGGTCGGAGAGAAAACAGGTAAGAGAGCTCACCTGTCTGCAGCCAGCACATGTTCAGGATGCTGTTTTATACACAACATATATTAATACACATGAATACACTACAATCCAACAATATCTAGAATATATTAATAAGTTTTTATCAATGCTGCATCAGTTAAATTCACCAATATTCAACATTAGCTACCTAAAGCTAGTTAAAGATGCTACATTGCGTTGAAATATCAACAAGCTCTAAATCTAGACTTTCTATATATTTTATTATGGCATATAAATCTTTACAGTGTAACTTTAAAGCTGCAGTGAGTTATTTTTCACCAATAGGGGGCTAGAGAAAGTCAAATTTGGTGTTTTGGATGCGGCCATCTTGGTTTTTTTGGAGCCGGAAGTGACCATATTTGGACGAGAGAGGGTGGAGCTAGTGGGTTTTCAGGAAAACATAAAGACGTTCTTGTATTACAGCTAAACTGTAACTAAAATCCATCACACATTATTTTGTGGTTAACCATTTTGAAGCCTCAAATTTGAGGCTTTGGATTGTCGCCATCTTGTTTTTGTTTGTTTTTTTGGAGCCGGAAGTGACCATATTTGGACAAGAAGGAAGGTGGAGCTTGAGGGTTTGGAGGAAAATATGGCGACCTGTCTGCTTAAAAATGTTCTCGTATTACAGCTAAACTGTAACTAAAATCCATCACACATTACTTTGTTGACAACCGTTCTGAAGCCTCGAATTTGGTGTTTTGGACGCCGCCATCTTGGTTTTTTTGGAGCCAGAAGTGACCATATTTGGACAAGAAGGTGGAGCTTGAGGGTTTTGAGGAAAATTTGGTGACCTGTTTACTTAAAAATGTTTTTGTATTACAGCTAAACTCAAATTTGGTGTTTTGGACGTCACCAATTGTTTTTTTGGAGCCAGTTACCAAGAGTTGGTTTTGACTCAGTAGAAATAAATGTCAGCCCTTCTAGGTAGCCGTGCCCCAAGGCATACTCTGCTATTTTACTCTAAATTGAACCATAATTTACTAAATGAACATCATGCTGTGTGGGAGAAGACTTCAAACTAGACACTGGGCCCATAAACTCACGTTAAAACTGTTTACTGAGGTCATAAATCAACTGAGAAGTCGGCTCATTTCTCCATAAGGTTCTATATAATCAGATCTTATTGTTGTAGCCAATGGAGCTGCTGGCCATTAGAAAGAATGCAGGTTTAAAACACGTATAGCTTCTGGAAGCTACGTCCATTCTTTATACTGTCAATGGCCCTGACGTACCGTTAGCTTATCATGTTGTTATGACTATAATGTTGGCTGACGGTGGGATGATCCAGCAGATACAGATTCAGAGTATGAGCGTGAGCAATAACAGCAGATGTCCTGACAGATCCAAGAAGCCAAGAGCTTCGTCATGTGACTCCTCCGTCAAATCTCTGGAGGAAAATAAGCAACAATCATGCAACCATCTGTGCAAGATGCTGAAAATGTGTGTCAGAGCTGATGCTGAGTGTGTCCACATAATAAATAAACAGCGGATAGAAGCGTGGGTTTTATGTAGCTTCAGAGTCGAGGGATGATTCTTCTTTAAGTTAAAGTACGTCGCTGCAGAGCGAGGACGTTTACCTCAGAGCTGTAAGGGAAAATGTTACATGTTCAAAGCACTTAAAAATCCATCTGATGTTTTTAATTTTCCATGTTTGTGGTGTCACATAATTATGGCGACATCATTTAATTTCCAGAAAACGTTTGTAGGTTTGAAGCAGCTCCTGCAGAGCACGCAGAGCGTTTACAGACCTCAGACCAGGAAAATGAGTTAGAAGGATGGAAAAGGGGAGTAATTACTCCAGTAAAAACCTTTTTCTATTCACTTTATTCACTAAATAACCTGTAAAGGTGTCATGTGATCATGTGACGTCCTTAGTATCGTTGGAGGCGTGGCAGGCAGGCAGGTAGAAACCTTCCCCCAGCTTCAGGCTCCCAATCCTGCCATGCAAGTGGAATTTCATGGAAACATGAAATATGTCAACACAGACCGTTAACTCCCGCCTCGCCGGCCTGTCAGCTCTCCTCTGATTGGCTTGTGCCTCATTATTTAAAAAAAAAAACAGACTGCACTTTATGCTTCATGTTAGCTAACATTAGTATTAATTATTACCTGTGACTCAGGTACCATTGTGACATTTTACAGTCGCTTTGAAAGACCTGAACGATTAAAAATGAAGGCAATAAAGCAGTCGCTGATATTATTAATAAGGATCTCCGACATGTCATAAACATTAATAATTGCCGCCTTTATCTCCTTCGTTATGATCGTATCTAACATGTAATTGCTCCTGAAGTCTGACGAAACAATGCAGCGACATTTGATTATCAGGATCTCCGAGCTGTGAATCGCATGTAATTGCA
The DNA here is from genome assembly GCA_036365135.1 of Miichthys miiuy. NCBI lineage: Eukaryota > Metazoa > Chordata > Actinopteri > Sciaenidae > Miichthys > Miichthys miiuy. Next base: position 29,657,578 of record CM071603.1, read on the forward strand.
AGTCCTCAGCATTTAAGTCAACATTTCACACTCCCACTCGTGAGCGATGAGCTCACTGCTGTAACGTCTGACAGCCCGAGGCTCGGTGGATAACTGGCAACAAAACATGTGACGGAGGCGAGGCGAGGACAGAAAACAAAACGAAAGCAGATCACAGAGAGAGAGGCTGAAAGAAAAGGACAACTCAGCCTTGTTCCCACACACACACACACACACACACACACACAGCTGTTCTCCCCAGCTCATCTTTAACCATGACCACATCACTGAGGCCACGCTGGGCCTTAAAACGCCTCCACGCCGCCAGCTTCCCTCCAAAGCTCTACACCCAGCTCTGCAGCCTGTGCAGCCTGGCTTGGCATCGTCTGTGCACGTCGTAGGCAGTGCTAAAGATAAACCCAGAACCAGAACCAGAACCTGAAGCTTCCTCTGCTGCTCACATTTAGACTCCAGCACGACTGCATTAATCCTCAACATCCATCCTTATATTATAATGATTCATGAAGTGAACAATTACTCAGCATCTATTTAGATTTTAAGTTTTTCAAGACATAAACTAAACGTTCGATGGTTTCTCAGACGTGACCATTTGTGTAAGCTGACGTACCGAGAGCGGTCCACCTTGTTATCATCAGGCTCAAACATCACCACAACAAACAAACCTTCTCCTAATATTTGGCGACCAAGAGGTGGTTTTTATTTTCTTATTTTCAGCGTGTGATCCTGTTGGCCAAAGCTGCTCGTTAAATAATATCTATATATATGTGTATGAGTGATGATGAAGGCGAGCGGCTGCTTTTGTTTCTTGGAACAGGTCTCTGTGTTTGTGCCACGCTTCATCTGCAACTCTCACTGTCCTCTAATATCTAACCTCACGTTGTTTGTGCTTTGGTTATGTAACGCCTCGTTTGGCTCTAACCGGTAAAGAGGGCGAGGCTCTCCTGAAACATTCAAAATTCAAAACTGAGGACGGTTATCCGATCATCATCATCATCATCATCATCATGGGAGGTACTTCCTTTATTCATCATGAGGATGAAGCTGAATGTTTAGTCCGCGGTGGATCTGTTGATCCTACAAACATAACCTGGAGGATAAATCATATGACGATATTTCTAAAGCCATAAACGAAAAAACAAGAGAGGAATACGGCTGAGAAAGATCTGCAAAGACCAATTAAAGCACATCACACTGTTTTCACAAACTACAGTGATGTTTCCTCCACACACACACACACTTATCGTGTGGGTGGAGTCCTCACAGTTACTGTTAAAGTTACCGTATCATGGTGTAAGTGTAGATGTAGGTGGAGACTGATGGAGACTTAAACTACGGAAGCTTTAAACGCTCAAATAAAAACAAATCAAACAAAAAGAAAAACTATTAAATGTGAATTAACTGTGCCGTAATTAAATGCATAATATGTTAAAAGGACAATTATCAGTTTAAATCTTCCATAATAATCTGTTACATAACTTAAATTAAAGATAAATATCTGAATAAAAACAAATCAGACAAAGAAAAGCAATTAAATGTGAATTGTAACATCTATTTCTATTTTAATGAATACATTTAATGTGCCATAATTTCAATTATTACTACAATTATTACAATTATTTACATTTTTATCTTAATATACAGCCTATATAAGACTTTTTATCATTTGTTTTTATTTAGGCATTTTAAATCTTCTATAAAATAACTTCAAAAAGCTTTAAATACCTGAAAAAACAAATTAAACAAACAATTAAATTTCTGTATTTCCTTTTAACGTATGTATTTATTTTGCTATAATCGCATGAAAAACATGTTAAAATGAGGATTGTTCATCTTTTTATCTTAGAATAAAGCACATATGCAGCCTATATAACAGTATTTATCTTATTTCTTTATTTTAAATCTTTTATACTGATCTGTAACAAACCTTCAAAATAAAAGCATACATTACTGAGATGTCTATAAGGTGGAAAAACCTCGTGATAAGTCTTTAAACATGATCTAAAGTTAGGTGAAATGATATTATTATTATTATTATTATTATTATTATTATTATTATTATTTTAAGACGTGACACTCTCGTCTCAACTCATTGCCCGTGCAGGTAAATTTAGAGGTGTGAGCTAACTGCTGTGACCTCCTCTTCCCGGGGCCGCTGCTCTCTGACTGTTTCATTAGCCTTTTCACTGCAGGCTCCACGTGAGGCATTTCACCACGACCCCCAGAATGTGCCACCTTCCAGCCACCTTCCAGCCTCCGCCGGGCCATATAACGGGGCGGCGGCTGGCTCGTCCCAGCTCGAGTGAACGCCGTCGATCTAACCGCATGCTGCTCAGCCGGCTAACAAAACTCTCTGTGTCTTCCCCTTTTCTTTTTTTTTTGCTGTCACGTCTGCTGCTGAGGGATCTTCCTCTTTCTCTGCTGTCCATCTCTGTCTCTCAGGCGCCAGGAGACAAAGGCTGTCTTCTGTTTGGACATCTGTCCGTCTCTATTTTCGTCTCTGATAAGGTAAGTTCTGCTCGCACGCTGGGCTCTGCTCTGCAGCATTGTGTTGGACCTGTTTGTGTTTCAGATTTACTGTTCATAATGATGCTTATTGTGCTCCTGTCGTCTTATAACAGCGCTCTAACATTTAACACAGATGTTTCTGAGCCGGCGCGCCTGCAGCTTCATATAATCCTCTCAGTATCTTGATTTGAGCCAGATGAGATCTCCTAAAGTCTAAAAACATACTTTGAAACTGAGCCTTAGATTAGACAGGTCTCAGACCGACGACGTAAGAGGATTCTCAGGCTAATTACCTGTCAACACACCTGAACACTTCACGTTTAAGATTTCAGATTTTGGTGTTTAGTCTGGGGGAAGTCGTGAGTTTTTCCAGTGTGGAAATCGTTGAGTGTTTTTGTCCTGTCAGACGCAGACTGGGTCGAGTCCGTCACCTTTACGTGCAGTACATTCAGTTCACACAAAGGCCGACCGTCCATAGCTGCAGTGTGTAAAGGCACGTCGGACAAACAGTTGTGTGTTTTTTTCGACCGTCACATTTCTGATTTGCTTCCATGGAATTAAAAGTATAACAGGTTCTAGTGACATGAGTCGATTTCCACTGTGACTCAGCGGCTGTTCTATCTGCCAACATGCCATCTAACAAACAGAAAGTGTGAGTGTCGGCGTTGTTATTATAGCAACCAACACGGTTTGAAGTAATCCTGATAACAGTTAGTTATTTATCCCGGCTTAGGTATAAAAATCTGCAGAACTCAACAAGCAGTCTTTACGTAGAGCTGCACTGCAGAACGCCAAAAGTCTGAGCAGTTTCTTCACACACTTTGGTTGGACACAAATTCAAGGATCAGTTTGACATTTTAGATAACCTGTGTATTCACTTTTTTTGCTGATACCTCTCTGTCACGTCTGTCTGCTGATATTAACGGAGGGGTCACTGATTTTAGGTAATGCAAGTTACCTTTCCACAAAAGATCTGGTGTTTGCACTCAGCTGTGCTTCTGCAAAGAGGCAATAAGTCGTTACTCCGGCCAGCCTTGACCGATCTCAGTCCTCACTCGAACCCACGAAGGCAACGAGTACTGGCCAATCAGAGGCAGGCAGGATGTCCCTTTATGCTGAGTCTGTCACTGGTCAAAATGTAATCCTGGCTCTGGGCCCGGACCGGACAGAGAATGGACCACCGCCCGCCTATTAGTGACCTGTGGACTGAACTGTGACGATCAGAAACTCGGGGTGACGGTCACGGATACGTCGTCCGCTGTGGATCAGATTTAGTTAACGTGAGGTGACCCATTCTTCAGCTCTGTGATGTCTTTGTGTCACCTCGATATAAAGTTACACTCCCTGTGAGCAGTGCATTGTTTAGTGTCGGCGCTGACTTCTTCCTTCTTACATTCTTCCAGTCTTCACTCAGCATGTGTGAACTAACTTGACATTTGTGACGACACCGAGGCGGCGGGAGGAGGAGGAGGAGGAGGAGGAGGAGCAGCAAGAATCAGTGAAGCTGCAGCGAAGCCACACACTGCTGTGGTGTGTTGTAAATGGAAACAAGGCTAATAAAACCACTTGTGGGCTCAACTGAGGAGTGATTCATCCTAAAACACATTTACACGGACAAACACCGTCTTTTTTTTTAGACAGTTTCAGGAGACAGATGGTTGTTTATCAAGACGCAGCACGGTGGTGGCTCTCAAAGAAAACCCATAATGTGGTTTATTTTTGCCAGCAGCAATCATCGCCGCGAGCGCGGTTATCATTTTCTTTCTTTAAACAGTCACTCTCTCATTTTGGGGGAAGACGCACAGCAGTACACTCCGGTACAGCACAGCTGTTTCTCAGGCCAGCTGTTGGCGGAGTTAACAGCAGCTGGAGCGCTTCTGTTTATAGATGTTTGAAGCCTCGGGGCGGCCTGATGTGGACCTACACAAACTCTGCAGGAATGCAGACGTACTGCAGCAGAGCAGCTTATAGACTTTAATACTCATGTCGGCCTCCACATGCTCCATGCGTAGCAGCCCGGCCGCAGGGAAACTGTTGGTGTACATTAATCAGATTAATGACCGTGAGTTTTCCAGTGGAGCTTATGAGGTCTGGACCTCCCCCTCCTCCTCCTCCTCCTACTCCTCCTCCTCGCTGGCTTGACCCATTTCTCTATAAACCAACAACCAGAATCTCCTCCTGTCTCTCTCTCTACCATCATCCTGAATTAGACACAGATATCTCTGTATCGTGTATTTAAATAGACTTCATGTCTCTGATCCTCTTTGTGCTTGTGAACTGAGATGTCTGGTTGTTTCGGACATAAACAGTGAAGAGAATCGTACTTTGCATTGAGGAAATGACTGAATCTGCTCGTGTTAACCGTTGTGTTGGGAACAGAAATGGCCGTGTTTGCTGATTTTCAGCTCTAAACGTCTTTAAAACTTGGCACACACGACAGATGCAAAGAAACACTGCATTGGAAATCTTTCTTTTGAATGTCGAACACTCTGATTCTGCAGACTTGAAAGGTGGTTGTGAAACATTCGCAGCTTCTCAACTTGGATTCACCCGAGCCCTGCAGAGTTATGGCAAGAAACCATGTTAGCAGCATGGCTCCATCTCCCATCTGCTGGTCCACCAGTTTGGTCCAGATTGGACGTCTCTATATTCAATTAGATTGCCATGAAATTTGGTGCCCAGAGGATGAATCCAAATGTCGTTGGAGATCATCAAATCTCACCACGATTGGTCAATTTCTTTGGTTTCTGACCAAATACCTGCAGGACTGACTCGCCCTTTAGCCTCTGCTGTCGTGTCTCAAAGACCTTTTTAAAGAGGCAACGTTAGTTTGCTAAAACAAGCTTGTGAACATGCTAAACATTTACTTTGATTAGAATTAAAGGCAGATTTGAGAGTTGTTACAGGAGCTCCGATTGGCTCAATTGTTTTTCCAGCTTGCAAAGTTAGATCATGAAAGCATGCGAGACTCCATTTTACATGGTTTCAACCAATCACATCAAGCTACTTGATGTGATTGGTTGAAGTACGTCCATGATATACAGCAGACCGGTTCATTCAGTCACTTTGAAAGTTCCGCCCTTTTCCAAACAGTTTCCAACAACTGACAAACAACGGCTTAACTTAAACGACCTGAACTTTAGAGATGTGAGCGGTGATCAGGCGTCTGGGTGTGTTTGATACTTTAAAATACAGCCTGACGGGATGAAATGACTGGGCTTTATGTCTTTGTGGTGAGAGAGCCACGCCTCGGCACTCGAATACAAAGAGTTGTGGAGGTGTAGGAGGACTCTGTTGTGGATGTGATCCAATACCTGATTTCTTCATTCGGCTGGCGATGTGTGTATCTGCATCTGTATTTTGTGCACACATTTAAATGAGCCTGACAAACCAGCTCCACGCGGCCTTCAGGCTGTGTTTTGTTGCCGTGTTACAGAAACCACATCAGAAGATGCTCGAGTTGTTGTGCTGTCAGTCCTCCTCTTCCTCCTCTTCCTCTTCCTCGCTGCCCTGCTGTGCCAGCTCATAAACTTCTGTCTTTATTCCACGTTTCTGATGAGCTACGCTCGACTCGTCACGGCTTCACTCTCTCTTGTCTTTCAGTCTTTCACGGCTTCATTCCTTCCATCACTTTTCCCCTTGTTCAACGGTCCTCCTGTTCTCTGGCGGTCAGGCCTGACGGTCTGCTGCCCTGTTTTGGATCAAAGACCGCCTACAGCGTTTCAGATGTTTAATGGACTAAATGGAAATGAAACCAGGAGCCAGCGTTCATGAGACAAAAACACAATTGTGATGATCCCTGAGTATTTTCTTAAAGACGAGAGAATCTCCATCATGAGTTGTAACATGAAAACATGATTAATAAGACAGACTGTGCCAAAAACTGCAGTTCCTCTTGTCGCCCACTTGAGGCTGGCTCCAGAAGTGAGTCGGTCTCCATAAGTCCCCATGTTCAAATGTCCAACTTCACAGCAGAAATAAACATGTTTACAGCCTGGTACAAAAAACAGTTTTGGTCTCTGTAGCTAATTTCCCTGTTCATGACAACTGTACTGAGGGTGAATTTATATACAACTCACCTGTTCAGATTATAAGGTTTAAAGTTAGATGGCTTAAACAGATGCCTCAGATCCACCAATGATCCACGTCTTTGCCGATTTGATTTTTAGATTAACCGGGAGGCGGCAGAGGTAGAACTGCCAACATGGCGGCGAGCAGCGCCTCCACACTGAGCTTCAAAACGGCTCTTCAGAAACCTGCGGGTGGCGTCATGCATACGCTGTCCATTCTTTATACTGTCAGTGTATATGCTTCATCTGTCCCATGTCACAGGCTTCAGTAGATCTCTATTCTGGATTGGAAATGCATCATAGATAAATGTCTTAAATTCTCCAATACTGACAGCAGAAACGTACTGTACTACGGTCTTTAATAATTTAGTCTCAGGACAAGTTTAATGCAGAGTTTTGGTACCCACCACCTTCCAGCCAGTCTAAAGCTCACTATTTAACACATTATATCTCATTTGATCAATCCCTACCAAAAACAGAAGTGTACAAACATTATGTCCCAAGAAATAGACAAACAACATATACTGTTTTAAGTACTGAGATTTAGAGGTGCTGGTAGGTGATCTTTGTTTAGGCATGATGGCTGTTTTTCCCAAAATGGTGCTGAACACCTTGATCCTCGCTGCTTACTGTAAAACCAGTGTTTCACCTCTAAAACAGCTGTGAAGTTTACAGCTCAGTTAAAGGGAGCGGCAACGCTGAATTAATTTGTCATTCTGTCATTTATTAGGTACTTTGGCCCTTTTCCATCATAAACTAACTGCATATGATGACAGCTTCGTATATATATTATAGAGTAGAGAGGAAAAATTGCGTATGTTGATTTTCTACAGCTTGATTACACTTGTGGTGGTGGGAACAGAAACGTTAGCTTGAATCTGAAAACCTCCTGTTGACAAACCAGCTAAACTCGAGCAGGAAAAGTCAACATGTTTGGACTGTTTTTGGCATCAATGCTCATATGTGAGTTTTTAGAACAGATCCATCATCTTCCACATCATCTTTAGTCCCATACATACCCCCAAAAAAACCATACACCACGCTCCAGGAGGTCCCTGAACTCCTGGATGGTCTGTGGTCTTGGCTGGCGTGGGTGTTAGTGAGTGTGGTTAAACTGAAGGACTGAACCCAAGTTCATGATCAGCGATCGAGGAATGCAAACATCTTCAAAAAACACACACGAACTCATGGACTCTCCATACAAAACAAACACTTTCTACTGACCATCTGTTCATGGAGAAGCTCCTCAAGCCAAGCGGAGGAGGTTTCAATATTTAATAGTAAAATATTTAATTGGGGTTATGTTGTAGTATTTTTAATTCAGTATTGCGACTTGGTTTACACAAACTGTAACAATATTTGGTCAGTATCACTTCACTGCCCGTGAATTTGTTGCATCTGCTTCACTCATGGCTTCCTCTCTCATATGCAGAGATGATATCTTGTTGACAAACAAAAGCTAAGAGCACAGATCAGCGTGCAGATTGCTAGATTAGGTAGCCAACCCCAGCTGAGTCATGCGAGTCCAGTAAACTATGGAGGGTATACAGACACTGTAGCCGTACATGTCACTGTATATGGGACTGTCGTGACTCAAGATAATTCATGGAGCCAGTTATCATCAGTTATCATTGAAAATGAGCTGTGTGCACACCGTTTCAAGTTTATTTCCTTTATATAACACTTTAAACACTGAAGAATCGCAACCTTAACGTGGTGTTGGAGTTTGGATCCTTGGATCTGTGTTGTCCAGGACAATAGTCCCTGGTAGGGTCTCCACATTGGTCCCAGGGAGGGATCGGACTAAATGTGATTCACCATAAATTTATGAATCAGGCTGAAAGAAGCTGGAGCACCTTGCCCAGATTAGGGTAACTAGGATCCACTTCTGGCGCCAGGCCTGGATGGGGAACTTGGCGGCGAGTGTCTGGTGGCAGGGCCTTAGTCTACGGGGCTTAGCCGGGCACGGCCCCAAAAAAAGCAACACCACCACCCTGAGGGAGGGGCATAGAGGGATTGGGTGCTTTGCCAGCCTTGCTTAGGGACATGCTGTTTCCTCGCAGCAGACTGGTCCAAGTGGTAGGGAACGTCATCTTGCTGGTGGCAAAGGAACAGGAGCTTGTGCAGGAGGTGGAGCAGTGCTAACTAGATATAGATGGGCTCACTTCTACCCATAGCACTGGACCTGGAACCAAAAATCCTGGAGAGGGGCTGGACTTGCAGGGTTGCCCAGCATGAGATGTGCCGAATAGGTGAGGGGATACTCAGAGACCGAGAGGGTTGCCTTTAGGTGACTGTCAGACTCTACTAATAGTTGTGTTTGCTTATGCACCAAATAGCAGTTAGCAGATGAATGGCTTTGTTTGAGCTTTCCTTCTTCGAACACGGCACAGCCAACACGCCTCGGTGGACGATCCGTGGAGTCTTGTGGTTATGTAGGGGGTGAGACGTCCTGAGATACTGAATATGTAGCTACAAATGTTCTACATTTTGCACCCATTTCTGTTTTGGTTGTTTGTACTAGATGCAGAACTGGGTCAGTACCAGGATAGTTTATCTTGGCTTGCACACCTGCATGTCTTCATTACAGTGAGTTAATGCTGATACAACCTTTTGTGCTTTAGAATACTGCCGTGAAACAGTATTCAGCTCAGGGTACTGTATCCAGCTAATGAGGTCCATTTGTCAGAGTCTCTAATCCCTCCACTGCTGGCTGGTAGTTGCTGTGTGACTGCTGAATAGACACACAAATGCATACAAATACTCTCCTGGGAGCTTCTCAGTGTGATCTTCCTTCCTAGAAAACATCGGCTGAGTGCTGTGAGTCAGTGTGGGTCTGATAATGGGAGCACTATGAATTGAACTGTTTTATTAAATTTAGATCCTGTAAGCGTCTCTGTTTCATACTCAACCTGGCAACTATCATCTAAACATAAAAGTACTTCAGTGACAGTTGATTAATGATAATTTAGAGACAGTCATTCACTGATATCTGAAATGTTATTAACTAGTTGGTCAGTAAGGTTCAGATTGTGAAATGAGGCAGAAATATAGAGCTGTGCATCGTCTGCATAACATCGAATATGAACCCCACGTTTATAGATTACAGACTGTAATAACAGGTTATACATACAGAAAAAAAATGTGGGAATAGACTGAACTTAGAGGCACACCACAAGAAATACCTCAAGTACTTTTTTTTTTGCTGAAATATGTACATTAAATGCCACATTTGTGAGCTTCTTGAGACATTTTTGCTCCATAATTTCACAAGTCAAAAATAGCCACAAATGTCCAGTATGTAAGATTCAAGGGGCTTTTTTGCACAGAATATGGCAGAAATTGAATATAATATTCATAACTATGTTTTCATTAGTGTTTAATCACCTGAAATTAAGATTTTTTTTATGTTTTTGTTACCTTACAATTAGAGAAGAGTATCTTAGAATGAGATTTTTATGCCTACCTACTTTGTTGTTTGTTTGTAACTTCACTGACTTTTATATTTAGCGCCATCATCAGGTTGAAATTTTAATTTTGGCTTTTCTTGGGCTTTTTCTTGCTAAACTATCATGGTGAACATGGTCAACATTATTCTTGCTAAACATCAGCATGTTAGTGTTGTCGTTTTGAGCATGTTAAGAAAGTTTTTCCTTGCCACTGTCGCGGAGTGCTTGCTCATGGTGGGAATTGTTGGGTCAGCATTTACCTCCAAAGCACCAACCTGCAGCCTCACACAGTGGGGAGCTCTGTCAGAGAATCAGGCCTCAGTACTACAGAGGTGTTTGTGTTTCAATGTGGTCGACTATGACACTGGTTTGTTGTGAAATTGCAGTTGGGTGTCTGTTTTCTGAAGAAACATGTTGCTACAGTCTGCGTCTCCACACCTCCAGCAGGAATATAGGTAATACTAGTGTAAGCAGCCAAACCTACTTTTCTTTCAATGAGCCGCGCCCTGATACTCACACAAACACACACTGCTGTCCTGTAGGATATAGGAGAAGTAATTAGCAACCCATGGCAAAGTTTTCTCATACTAACTCATGTTCTAGCATGCTGGTGGCAGATGCCTCCGCTGTTAGCATACTTGCCATTCACCTACGACACACACACATACACACACACACACGTGGTCATCCCTGTGTTGCTTCCACCTGTGCTGTACAGTGTGCAGAGAAAATTAGAGCTCAGCTGTCTGAAGGGGATTAGCTGCAGTGTCTGAGAGGCGTGATGTTGTGCTGTTGAACGTCAGCGTTCGTCTAATCTCGGACGTCACTCGTCTCCTCAGACACACCACACCCACACACACACAGCACACACACCTACAGACACACATTCAACCTGATCTCTTTCATTCGAGGCTCAGCCCGGCCCGGTGTTGGCACGTCGCACAAGTAGGTGCACGCTCCTTCCTCCGCCCGTTGGCCAGTCTGTCGTCATCAGTCTTCCAGTCTGTGCTTGACTGCCGGGTTTATTTAGACTCACTCCCACATTGTTCCCTGCAGATTTCACCAAGGCTACAGTTGTACACTACATCTAATTTACCACCAGCCTGTTCCCAGAGCGCAGCAGTTCCACTGCTGTTATTTTGGGAGTCAACTAGTTATTTACAGTGAGAGAGGACATTGTGAAACGCAGGGAGGAGGAAAAATAACCGGGAACTTCTCACAGTCTTGTCAAGTCGGGCCTTGTTGTAGAGAGCTGTGTCATAAAGAAGCAACTCAGAGTTTAGTTTTCTTCAAAGAATCCACCTTAAATACTTAAAGTCCAACTCAGATCATATAAATGACGTTTATATTCACATATAGTTTATAAGGATATAAGTATATTTCATCATATTGTAGTGAGAAGTCTGTTTTCTGATCTGCTCTCAATTAGTTTAGTCATTTCTAATTTTAACCCAACATTTCCTCCATCATTTCACACTAAAAGCATCTCAGGGGACAGGATATCTGCAGGAAACTTTCTGTTTCTGTTGTTAATGTTTCACTAACGACAAGTCAGTCAGTGATCAGCAGTCAGCCAATGAGTAAAAACTGTATTTGTGCTAAAAACAGAAACCCACATCAACAGAGTGGCGTCATTTGATGGTGATGCACGCTTTAAGAAGTACTTCACTGATTTGTCATTTTTTACTCATAATGGAGTCAAAAAGGGATCGTGATCGATAAAATCATTTCCTTTTTATTCCCTGCATGCATCCTTCCCATAAAGGGAGTTTGCTTTCGTGTGCTTGTATGCTGGATGTCAGGCTGCTTGTAGCCTCGAGCAGAGATGAGGAGCAGCTGCTAAGCTCAGATAAACGTCACACCTCCTGATCTTTTTCATTTTCAAACTTAAAGTCAAGCCGACACTGACTGAAGTGACCAAAACAAGCTTCACAGCGCCTTACAGACGTAACACATGGACCAGAATGCAATGCACAAAGCTTTAGACGAGACAGCAGCAGGGTTCAGGTTCATTGCAGACTGAGGATCACTGCTTTAGCGGCATGTTTCCCTCTCAGGTTGTTGTGTCTTGAAATAAAGTTTTGTCTAATGGGAGGAGGACGGCGTGGAGGAAGTTGATGTATAGAGTCGGGTCACGGTGAACCTTTGATGGGATAAATTACATCCCATGTTCTTGTTTGAAATTTATAATTGATTTATTTTTATTATTGTTTTGTTTAATGACGCCGTCTGTGCATCAACATCCACGATGCTGTAAGGTTGTCATCTTTGTGGAAAGAGAATCTGTTGACTTAAATCCGCCTTATGCAGCATCTATGATTTATAACACACTGTAGTGTAGCTGTAAGCAGATATTTGTCGTCTGCAGCAGCAAAAGCACCAAAACAGGCCGAGAGGGCGAAGACTGTCAGCAGGTAAACCCAAAAAAAGTGTGCTTTGCAAACGTTTTATGAGGAAGGAAATGAGTTCTGCTTAGAAATACTGAATGTAAATATAGGGCAGCACAGAGGCGTCGTCTTCAGGATGTATCTCGTCCTTCCTCGTGTCTCTGTGTTTTAAATGTCGGTGAACATGAGGCAGAGACAGTTTAAAAAATCTGTGATTTATTATCAGATATTATTCTGTACAAATGTTTGTCCACCCTCTCTCTGATGAAAGAGGTCCATTGTGGACGAACAGGACTGTCTGACACAGATTCCTGCCTCAGTACCGGAGCGGATGTATCAGACAGGCCATCAAGTGTGTTTGTGGGACGCGCACAGTCCGGCCGTTTGTGGAAGGAAAACTGGGCAGCGACGTGGAGAAAACAGCCCTGTGGGCAGCGAGCGGTGAAGAAGCTTTCTGTGTGTCGACTGACGTGGAGCTGCAGACTGCCAGAGGCTGAAACTGTAGAGATGGAGAGTGTGATGCGTCACGGGTTTGATGCCCCAAACAGAGAGGACACATATTCTTTAACTGTATTTTAAGAAAGTGGTAAATATGTTCAGTTTATCACTGTGTGAAAGGTGCGATCTGTCAGTCTCTGTGTTGAGAGCATCTCTGACTGCATTAACATAGATTCATATGACTGTCAGTCAGTGATGAGGCTGATTTCACAGCTTGTGAACGGTTGAATGTTGCTGCAGCTGTGTGTAATAAATGCTGTCCTCTCTCTCTCTCTCTCTGCAGTCTTTTCTGCAGCCGCCATCATTCCGTGCTGTAAGGCCGACCCCGAAATGTCTTCCAACGGAGACCTCAGCGACCTGGGCAGCTCAGACAGCTTCTGGGAGGTACAGTAGGAAACACACACACACACACACACACATTAATAGCTGCAGTTTTATAAAGCACACAATGGTCCTAACCTGCTAATGTGGTGGTCTGACCATCTGCAGCGGTTTGAGGTTCGGTGTCTTGCCCAAGGACTCTTCGACATGGACAGAACCGCCAACCCTGCGATTAGCGGATGACCCGCTCTACTTACCGAGCCGCAGCCGCTTCACAAACAACAAACACTAAATATGTTTAAACTCGGCTATCGGAGCAGGCGGAGGTTGAAGCAGTGAGATAAGGCAGCGTGGCGGTCTGTGGTGTTTGTATAGAGACACAGACACATAATGAGTCCCTGCTGACTGACTGACTACACCTTCAACTCCTCTCACTCTCTTTTGTCTGCCCTCTGTCGCTCTTTTCTTTATTCCCGTCCTCCGTACATCATCACCTCATCCGCTAAACTATTTTTATTTGTGTTTGTTTTGTTCGTCTGCAGCCGGGGAACTACAAAAGGACGGTGAAGCGGATAGACGACGGTCACCGGCTGTGCAACGAGCTCGTCAGCTGCTTCCAGGAGAGAGCAAAGATAGAAAAGAGCTACGCTCTGCAGCTCAGCGACTGGGCCAAGAGGTGGAGGGGCGCGGTGGAGAAAGGTGAGCTGAAAACATAGACCGTATGAGGTTCAGGCTGCAGCAGACAGATAAATATAACTACAAAGAATTCTGTCTCAGGTCCTCAGTACGGTACTCTGGAGAAAGCATGGCACGCCTTCATGCAGGCGGCTGATCGGCTCAGCGAGCTGCACCTGGACCTGCGGGAGCGCCTGGCGGGCGAGGACAGCGAGAAGGTTCGCAACTGGCAGAAGGACGCCTTCCACAAGCAGATGATGGGAGGCTTCAGGGAGACCAAGGACGCGGACGACGGCTTCCGCAAAGCACAGAAACCCTGGGTCCGCAAACTGAAGGAGGTGAGGGCTGCCTGGGTGGTTTGTGCTGTCAGTGAAGTGGATTTATAGTCGACACAAGAGCTTAAAGGGAAGGAGGTCTGATTTATAGCCGAGCGTCAGGTTTCATCCATCGAAAACATGCTTTACATTCCCCACTGTTCTTTCATTTACTTTCATACAGAGCGACGGTGAGCTGCACACAGATTCATAGAACTAAATGGAGCTAACTTCAGTGATTCATACAGAGTGAAGGTCTGCAGTGTGATCGCTTTGTTACTTTAAATGTTGAAGACGACTACTGAGGGGACATTTCTCTTTCCATGCTCGAGTGTGAACTTCATCTGTAGATACAGAGATGTTCCTGAGTCTATGTAGTAATATCATTTATACAATCATGTGGGTTTTTAATGCAGCCTGTGTAGCCTCGGGTCGAAGGTCATGGACATTCAGTGTTGGTTTTGCTCCTTACATGAGGAGGTTTTTCTGATTCTCTGAATCTTTGAATGATATTCTGGTTCTCTGCTGGAAAATGCTGGATTGCTCGCTCCAGGTTGGGAGCGAGTGAAAGCTCGCGACTTTCCAGTCCATCTACGTAGATCGCAGATACAAGCGACCAAAATGAGCTCCCTCTGCCGGGTGTCCAGGCTCAGCTTCAGAGATAGGATGAGGAGCTCGGAGTAGAGCTGCTGAGATGGTTCGAGCATCTGATCAGGATCCTCCTGGAGATGTTCTAGGCTCATTAAACCTGGAGGAGAACCCTCTTTTGTCGCTCCTGTTCAAACATTTTTGGAACATGTTGCAGACGACAAATCCAGAATGAGTTTATATTTACAAAAAAAACAACAAAGTTCATCAGTTTGAGCATAAAATATCTCTCGTCTTTGTGCCGTTTTCAGTTGCAAATCATTGAATTCTGTTTTTATTTATATTGCACGCAGCGTTCAAACAGTTTGGAGTCGACTGAGAAGTGATGCTACTTTGAGCCACGATGCCAAAGTTAATTATATCTGACAGAATATGACGAGTGTTTGTGAGTGAATCACAATACCAATATTAGAATATTACATAAATGATAATTAGTTCTGATGCGTCAGTGAGGATGTGAGTCTCTTCTTTAAGTAATATAATGAGGTGTGTGTGTGTGTGTGTGTGTGTGTGTGTGTGTGTGTGTGTGTGTGTGTGTGTGTGTGAAGGTGGAGTCCAGTAAGAAGAGCTACCATCAGGCCAGGAAGGAGGAGTGGCGGCGATTACCAGGAAACGCACGCCAAGGCCGACACGACCAAGTCACAGGAGGAAGTCCGCAAATACACGACCGGGTGGAGCGCTGCAACCAGGAGGCCGAGAAAGTACAAAACACACACACACACACACACACACAGAGTCCCATGCGTAGCTCCACTCGTACCAGTCTGGGTGTGTCAATGAGTCCAGAAAAACATACCTGTGTGTGTGTGTTTTGACTTTTAAAACATGACCGGGCTTGTCGTCTCTGTTCTCTGCACAAACCTAACGACACAGAAAAACCTCGTGAAGGTCGTGAAGAGGACGAACCAAAAACGGGGAAATCCTGAGACACACTCGAGCTCGGCCGGAGCACAAAAGAAACTGAAATCCAGCATCGTGACTCGTTTGTACCGTCTGAAACAGGACGCACGACGATTGTCGATCTGTTCTTCTTCATCATGCCCTTCAGCGCTGTCAGCACTCAGTCAGACAGTCGTAATGTCTTAAACTACGTGTAAACAATCATTTGATTAGTTTAAAATGTTCTGGGGAGGAGAGCAGGCGGTATGAAGAGCTGCCACACCTCCAACACGTCAGATAAACAGCGTAAGATGCTAAAATCTGACTGTTTTTGGCAGCGTGACGCCGTCAGTGTCTCTTGTTGACATCGGCGTTCCTTCTGAAACTTAGAAAACACTCGACTCATTGAGACGACGAGTCGACAGTCGAGACGAAAGGTGAAGGAGGTGTCCTCCAGCTGCTCAGCTACAACTCATATTTATATTCACTGATGGACAGACAGCGTTTGGTGTAACAAACACTCCTTTTGGCTCCTGTGAACGCCAAACTCACAAAAGCTGCCACAGAGGCACATTTCATCTTTCTGTATGTACTGTGACAAAGTGTTTGTACAGTAGCTCACTGTGTGTGTGTGTGTGTGTGTGTGTGTGTGTGTGTGTGTGTGTGTGTGTGTGTGCAGATGAAGGAGCGCTACACTAAAGCCCTGGAGGAGCTGAACCGCTGTAACCCTCGATACATGGAGGACATGGAGCAGGTGTTCGACCTCACCCAGGAGGCCGAGCGGAGGAGGCTGTGCTTCTTTAAAGACGTGCTGCTGGACATCCACAAACACCTCGACCTGTCTGCCAAGGAAGGGTACGACACACACACACACACACACACACACACACACACACACACATACATGATTCATGACTCAGAGCGAAGGCATGCAGAACTGTCGAGGTTCAGATGTGTGTGAATGTGTGTGTATGTACACAGGAGTTAATAGAAAACTCGTGTGTTGTCCATTAACTACTGACCTCTTATTCTATTTAAACAAGCCACCGTTACCACGGTAACCGCGATTGGTGAAGTCCAACAAGATCTTTGCGCAAGTGTGGAAGTCACAGACGTTTGACGGGAATGTTGTTGTGAAAAGATCTTCCAGTGAGTTTATTTAGATCTTATTGTCTTCAGAGTAAAAAAAAAGAAGTACAGAGAGACTGATCAGGTCCACGAGAGACTGATCAGGTCCACGAGACTGTTCGGGTCCAAGAGAGACTGTTCATGTCCAAGAGAGACTGTTCGTGTCCACGAGAGACTGTTTGTGTCCACGACAGACTGTTCGTGTCCACGACAGACTGTTCGTGTCCACGACAGACTGTTCGTGTCCACGAGAGACTGTTCGTGTCCACGACAGACTGTTCGTGTCCACGACAGACTGTTCGTGTCCACGAGAGACTGTTCGTGTCCACGAGAGACCGTTCGTGTCCACGAGAGACCGTTCGTGTCCACGAGAGACTGTTCATGTCCAAGAGAGACCACTCAGGTCCACGAGACTGTTCGTGTCCACGAGACCGTTCGTGTCCACGAGACCGTTCAGGTCAAGAGAGACTGTTCGGGTCCACGAGAGACCGCTCGTGTCCAAGAGAGACCGCTCGTGTCCAAGAGAGACCGCTCGTGTCCAAGAGAGACTGTTCAGGTCCACGAGAGACCGTTCGTGTCTACGAGAGACCGCTCGTGTCCACGAGAGACCGTTCAGGTCCAAGAGAGACCGTTCATGTCCACGAGAGACCACTCAGGTCCAAGAGAGACCGTTCATGTCCACGAGAGACCGTTCGTGTCCACGAGAGACCGTTCGTGTCCACGAGAGACCGCTCGTGTCCACGAGAGACCGCTCGTGTCCAAGAGAGACCGCTCGTGTCCAAGAGAGACCGCTCGTGTCCAAGAGAGACTGTTCAGGTCCACGAGAGACCGTTCATGTCCACGAGAGGCCGTTCATGTCCACGAGAGACCACCTGTCCTCTGACAGTGACCTCGGTCCAAACCCAAAGACCAACCTCACAGTCTGAGACAAACTTTAGTTTCTGGATTCTCTCGTTATCTGAAGTAAATTCATCATTTTTGCCTGTAGAGCAGCACAGAACTTCACTTCAGACTGTGAATGTTAAAATGAAGCCGGGTCGGTGTGAGTTCAAACTGTCCAGTTTTAAATTGAACACATTATATCTCATGGTCTTCCTCAGCAGATGGCGTTCATATTTTATCATCGATCTTCTCTGATCTGTTCTCCGTTGAGTTGCTGTCAAACAGGTTTTAAGAGAAACAGCGCTCGGACATTTACCTGCCGCTCCTGGGAAATCGGATCCAGGTGAATAGATGCAGGTTTTTCCTTCATATCGTCTCCGAGTATAAACAAACCGGCACTGAGCCGATAAAGCTGAGTAGAAAATATGCACAAACAATACTCTTATCTGGAATTCCTCCTTTTGAATGGAGGCTTCAGGAGAAGGCCCGGCCTTCTGAGCACACACTGTAATCAGAGCCTGCACCGGTTAATGTACACAGTTTTATTAACGCTGTTATTAAGAGCAGGAGATGGCTGATTAAAGCTGCACTGATCAATATTTCATGATAACAAAGAGTGTCTGTGTTTAGTGTCTTTCAGCTCATTGTTTTGGTTAAGGAGTCAGATATGTTTGTCACGAGTTGGTGGAGACCAAAAAAGGAGCTAAAAGGAGATTTTTGGGTCAGTGTTTGTGTTCACGGCTTGTTCTGCTTCCCCAAAGTGACCAAAGAAAAAAATCTATTAATGCAGCTTTAACTTGAAAACACAGCAGCTACATTAACGAGATAATCCAAGGCTGAGCTGTCGTTATTTTTAGATACACAACCATCTGTGTTGTTTTTGAGCAACGTTCGCATGGAAATCCGTATTTGTTTGATTTGTTGCCTCCAGTTTCAGAGTGTAATCCCACTGTGGTAAACAGTACTCGAGTATTTGTTCTCGTCTGTCTTCTTCGGCGTCTGTCTTTCAGCCTTTTATTTCACCAAGCTCTCACCAACCACTAAAAGTCAGTCCCACATTTACTCTTGTCCGGCGGCTTCTTGCTCGCTCACTCTCTCCTTTTCTCTTCTTAGCTTCCTCCGTCAGCGTCCTCTTCGCTCTCTTCTCCTCTGCCATTATGTCCATAGTTTGCTCAGCTCCAGTTCTTATTCTTTATACTTTATACATCAGCAATGGTTAATTATGACTACATGTGTTTCCCCTCAGCTCTACAGAGCATTTAACATCTTTTAGCTCATTGGTTACGTTGCGTGCTCGCCCAGCTCCGGTTCTGGCATGACACTGGCTGTGTTCCCCATCAGCATTCCCCTGTAAACCTCCTCTTCTTTTTCCTGGTGATCCAAAATGTCTGCGGTACAAACACTAACACTCCCCTGGCTAACAGACTGAGCTAACAGCAGCTACAGCTGTCAGCAGTTTACTTCACTGTCCATCAGGAAACTCTGTAAATCACAGAGAGTTGAGGCGGAGCAGCCGGAGGACATCAGAGGAAAACCAGAAAACATTTCCTCCATAAAATATGATCCAGTTTCACCAAAATCAGTGAAATAGTTGGTGGTGTGTGACTTAGTGCCGCGTTACGTACTTCTCCGACCGAGCCCAAAGTTACAAAGTGTGAGAACAGACGTGAATGACAGAGACACTGGCATGTTTACATGTTGACGTTATGAGATGTGTACATGATGATTGACATTCACTTTCGTCCAATAGGTTCAAAGTTCTGTACCGGGACCTCGGTCAGACCATCCAAGCAGCCAATGACACTGAAGATCTGAGATGGTGGAAGAACACCCACGGACCGGGCATGAGCATGAACTGGCCACAGTTTGAGGTGTGGACGGACACACACACACACACACGCACACGCACACACATATATAACTTTATTCATTCATGTTTTTCTTCAACCATCTTGATGAAAACAAGAGTGTGTGTGCAGGCCTGCAGTAGTTGTTCTGTGTGTGTGTGTGTGTGTGTGTGTGTGTGTGTGTGTGTGTGTTCAGAGACAGACTGAATATTAAACAGGCTTCCACTGAAAGCCTTGTTGTGTGTCTGAGAGCTCTGAGTGGGGTCAGGAATGTCTGAACACACACACACACACACACACACAGATACAGTTGCAGGTTTATTTAGTCGTCGGTGGAAATCTACAGATTCCAGGTCAGCTCTGCAGAGCAGGCCGCCGAGGACAAACTAATATTTACACATCTCCAAACACAGACAACAGATTCTGGGAAACAGAAGAGTTTGTTTCTTCACACTCGTGTCTGTCCAGTAAATGTCCAGCGGCTCTGTTTACCGATAAAAACATCTGTACAACTCCAGAACACACACATTTATACTGCATGCAGAAAACTGCATTGTTTTTGCGGGATTAGCTTAGATATGGAGTGTCTGCAACATCTGGACTCCAACGGGCACGTCTTTGTCATGACTGCGTGTTTTGGTCCGTCCTCCACGCGACTTCAAACTCCACCAGGAGCGTTTCAGAAGCGTTTAGCCCCCCAGACTACGTTAACTTGGTCAGATTTCTTTTTTTGGGGGGGTTTATGTACCTCTGTCTGTTTGCACAGGAGTTTTATTTTGAAAATCAACGGATTCTCTGTGCCGTTTCTGTGTCTGACTTCCTGTCAGCTCGAGCTGCTCGCGGCGTCCGGCAAAGATGGAGCGGCCGGCGGAGATCTGCTTCTGAAACGGACGCGCACTCCTGGTGGGGTTTGAAACATTGACTAGCTCCACGGATCAGAGCTGGGTAGACTCTAGTAAATAGGAGACTCGTGGGTACCCACATCTGTCTTAACTTTGGAGTGTTATTTAACCTTCTTCCCTACAAGCTACCATGACGTGTACCGATTAATGACTCGCTGCTGAATCCCACCATCGTATCTGCAGAAGCTGCTTGCACCCGATGATCTGCAGCGTCTCGAGAATACACTCCAACTGTCATCAAGTCACAGCACAGAGAATCCAGACTCCAGATCTTCTCACTCATGGTGGAAGCACATTAATCCAAGGAAAAAATGTCCAAGTCTGAGCCTCTTCTCTGCTTCTAAAAAGAGTCACATGGAGAACAGACCAGAACCGTGGAATTTCAGGGTCAGGTCTTCCAGTTTCATGTGATAGCAGTGTTTTCACTCAAGCTGCTGCAGCCTCTGAAAAACAGTAACGCCTGACGCCCGTGCTGACGTTAAGAGGTTAAAGACGACCAAACACACACAACCGAGTTGTTCTAATCTCAACATATGATTGTACAGCTGCCTGGAAGCTGAAACATGAAGATGCATGAGTGAAAACGTCTGCGCTGTTTGATCGTACAGAGACAGGAGCGCTCTAGCTTCTTATTTATTCACTCTGGGAGCATTTTTTTGGCGCTGGAACAAAGATAACATCTTCTTATCTCGAAGTTAAAAACAGAAGAAGACTCAGGCGTCTGCTTGGCTCTTTAAACTGAAGAGGCTCTGTGAATCCAGCCTGACCGCGATATTACTGATTGTGATCGGGTATTTCAACACCTCCTTCACTCTCTGTGATTCCCGTCGTCGTATTGTTCTGTTTTCTGTTCCGTAAAAAGACCGGCAGACCCGATTGTCCACTCACAATAGTGATACAATCATCCGGATTCCCGCCCTGCACTTTTATTTTTGGCACGGACTCTGTGTGGAGAACTGGTTTCTATTGCTGCTCCTTGAATTTCAAATCAGACAAAAGAGTCGACATATGACACGTAAAAATGCAGTAGGTGGACCACAGAAGGTCTGTTTGAACATTGAAGAAGTGTTCACATGCATGCGTTCATTCAAAGTGACGAGTGTAAAGATCGGAGTTCAAACGAAGCCTGACGAGCGTCGCTTCAGAGCTGCAATGATGCGTTCACTAACCAAAAGACGCCAGAAAACATGGTTTAATGGGCTCAAACAGGAGGATGTCGACACGTGAAAACCAGCACCTCGTCATGAACTGAACAAAATGTGTCTGGGTTGATTGACAGCTGTTATTAACCAGAGCAGAGGGAAGACAAAATATTAGAAACTCTCTTCGGTTTGAGGCTGCAGACAGCAGAACGTCTCTGAAATCAGAATATCATGATTTAAAGTCAGACTGTTGTTAGTTTAAGCTGGGTGGAGCCTGGAAACTGGAGTGTATTCTGACCTGATGCCAAACTCAGGTTACTGATATTCAAACTGCCGTAAATTATCGAGATATCATACACTTTATAAAACGTGGACGCAGTATCCGTGAAGCCACCCACGGGTTTCTGAAGAGCCGTCGTGAAGCTCAGTGTGGCCCGCTTCGGGCCGAATGAAGCCTGTAACGACAGCCACCTGTCAATCAAAGCGTCCACGCTCTTAATCCTGCATAACTTTAACTTTTCTGCTGTGAAGTTGGACATTTGAACATGGGGACTTATGGCAGATGCTCAGTAGGTCTAATCTGTGCCTTCAGGAGTCTGTAAGCTGATTTGAAAAAAAACATGTTTCTTATGAATTCAAAAACGTTTCTCGATACCCGACCCTACCCTTCTGTCAGTCCAACATTTAGATCAACTATCGAGCGTTCGTAAACACTAATAAACATTTAATAAATCATTTAAATCTCTAGTTGTAAGCAGCTGCTCTGTCATTCGTACATCTGCTCTCACACGATGTAACTCTGTGCTCCGGGTCGGGAGACGTAGTCGAAGAGTTTGACAGATTTGACAGATTTTCTTCACGTCTGAACAGATTTCTTCCTCGTCGTCGGTGTCGTGCAGCGTGAGAATCCGTCCCGCGGTGACAAAGTGAACTCTGTGTTCGCTCCTCCAGTTTTTCCAGAGCTGAAAAATAAGTGCAGAGAGAGATGTTGGCAGAAAGGAATGAATCTCTTCTGTCCTCTGAGGAATCTCCTGGCGTTCCCACAGCGCCGCTGACACGCAAACAGAGAGCCTTTGTCCCAACACACACACACACACACACACACACACACACACACACTCACACACACACTTGTATTTCTCTACTTGTGAGGACTTTCTGTCGACTACATCCATTCATAACTCAGACGTTAACTCCTCTGCTACGTGCTAAGACCTTAAAAATCCTTATTTCTGAGTGGTGTGTGTGTGTGTTAACTTTAAGGACACACACACACACACCTCCTGTAGTGCTGATAGTTTGGAGGTTGTTACGTGCTCCCCTGAGACTGTAAATACCAGTAACTGTATCCACAGCCACCTACTTCTGTCAGCACCCTGTTATTATGGCCAGAGTGTGTCTGCGTGTTGTTGTCTGGGTGTGATCCGATAGACTCATTGATGAGCGTTCATTAACCAGCAACTAGGACAAAAGCAACTTATTGCTGCACATCAGAACATGTTGAACAATATGAAGGATTCAGAGATTTATCACAGCAGGTGTAACATCCATTTCTGATCATTTCCCATGAATAATCTCACATATAACTTACAAATCAGTCTGTAATCTCTGTTTATTGGCCTCCAACAGCCACCGTACACTCACGTCTTACCCTGGATCTGTGAACCTTTCGGGGGGATTTGTGCTCATCGTCTCGGCTCATGGGAGAAGTTTAGCTTCAGGGCTTTCTGTCAGAACGGAGCTGACACTGACGGTATAAAGAACGGACGCTGTATCCGTGACGTGCTTCAAACAGATTTAGGGTTCCCGTCTAGACGTGATGGAGTCAGGCGTCGTCTTCTTATCACCCCGTCACTGTAAAGAAGAAGTCGTTCTTCATGTTTCTGGTCAAATAAAATAAATAAAACAACTGCACCTGTGTGTGTGTGTGTGTGTGTGTGTGTGTGTGTGTGTGTGTGTGTGCAGGAGTGGTCTCCGGAGGCGAGTCGCTCCATCAGCAGGAAGGAGCGAGGTGGACACTCTGAGGACAACGTGGTCACCCTCACCAACATCGTGTCCTCGGGCGGAGACGACGTCCCGCCAAGCCCCATCACCAGCAGGTAGGAGGACACGTCATGTCCAACGTCTGTCCACGTCTGTCCAACGTCTGTCCACGTCTGCTGCAGACAGTCGTTGTTACCACGTTTGATTACAGGACGCCGGCGTTGTGTAATTACCCACAGACGGTTGCTGTGAGTCAGACACAGATACAGAGGCAGCATGTAGTTTGTTACCTCGTAGTCACCCTGAGGAGTTCACATCCTGAACACAACACACTCTAATTAGTAGCTAGAAAGCTGTGTGTGTGTGAGTTAGAGACTCTAGTCACCACACACACACACACCCTGAGCAGTGCGTTTCCTCAAAAGCAGGCTTCTTTATTTAATCCCATCATGCCTGCTGCTGTCGGCGCTTCACACACTCGCAGCGTGTAAACTGACTCGTTTAGTGTGCTCGAGTTGTGAAGTCTTTCTTCTGATTGTACTCCGTCGTGCATAAATCTAACAGTTAAAGTTGAAATCTGGACACTCAGATAAAACGAGAGGGAAATAAATGAAGTGGACAGACGGCCGTACGACTCCTCTCAGACATTTTTCTCTGCTGGATGTCCACGATGACGACGGCCGTGGTTTCCAGGAGTTGCGTGACGTCGCTCCAGAGCTTCTCTTGGTTTATTTACGACACCTCAGCTGGAGCACATCAGGTTTAAAAGGGCACACGTGATATACAGTAACCCGGGAAACTGAGAACATCTGAGCCGATACAGCCGACACACAGACTAAATAAACTTCTCTAACTTGTTGTGATGCCTTCAGGTGCAACAACATGACTTTGTCTCTCGTCTCGTCTCTCAGGGTGAAAGATTACTCGTCAGACTGGTCAGACGATGAAAGTCCAAAGAAGGTGCTCGCTGTGAACGGCGTGGGCGAGGCCGAGGACGAGGAGGAGGAGCATCAGGTAGAGGGGGTGCGAGTCCGAGCACTCTATGATTACACGGGCCAGGAGGCCGATGAGCTGAGCTTTAAAGCAGGTATTAACACTTACTAATGCTTACAGAGGGGAGGCATCACAGGGAGGACGGGGTTAGATCCATCAGACTGAGGTTTTTGTTCACCGGTGATGCCTCGTCCTAACACAAACACACTCACACCGATTACATCTCGCCTCTGTCTGCAGGTCGTCAACACTGAACTGTTGACTCCATGAAGCGTTAACGAGTCTCAACCGTCTGAATCGAACTGAATCGTCGTTTCAAATGACGGATGTGAAGCGTGAGCAGCTTGACATCATCTCTGGCTGCTGATTGGACGTGTGTTTTTTTTAATGAAATAAAAGCATTTTGAGTCCGGCTGCAGATTAATGTGCAGGATTCATGCTTTTATTTTGAAGGAATAAACTCATCTGGATTGAAACTGATATTTTTCAGCCTGAACTGAATTTTCTGATGTGTTTGTGTCTGATAACGCTTCATTTAAACTCCACAGAAACTAAATAAAACCAAAACTTTAGTTTGTCTTTCCACTCTTCCAATCATCGGTGGACCTGAGGCGGGCTGTGAAGTTTAACATGGGGACTTATGGAGACTGACTCTCCTGATATTTATCAGGATTCATTTAGTTTCTGTCGAGTTTGAATGAAGTGTTACGATGTCAGGAGGTAAAACGTTCATTGCTGCAGCTCTCTCACTCGATACTGAACCAGTTTAAAAAACCCTGTCAGTCACTTTGACACAAAAACATAATAAAATAAAAGAAAATAACGTCCAGGCTGAAAAATGAAAGTTTTCTTTCTTCTTTGAGCCGTCTCACCCAACAACAGGAAATAAAACATTCTGTGTGGTTTTATCTTCCTTTGACGTTTATCTGAACGCTAACTGTGTGTTTCATAGATGATATGATGATATGAAGTGGTTGTGTCGTAGCACATGCACATCACGTGCATGATGGGTACACCACGGCGAGCTGACTGACCGCTCAGCGTATCTGAATTTGCATTAACGCGACTCGTTCTCAAATTTATGCAAACAAAGTCCGTGCATCGCTGCAGACTCACGAAGTCGTGTCTGACGAGTTTGCAGAGCTTACTCTTCCACATGGAGGTCGATCTCTGGAGCATCTGTTGTCGAACCAGGCAGTGCTGATCACTCCTAAAACATATTTTAGCTTCTGTTCAGCTGGAATACGAGCGTTTGGACCCTGTCGCTGTTAAAAACTGAGCGTCACCCAACTGACAAGCCCACAAGCCGAGCTTTCAGTGGTCGGTACATCCAAATCTGTCCTCACTGGATTCTGTGTGCACAAAAATGTTGATTAATCTGCATTAAGACAAAAAACAACACAAACTTTGAGCTAAAAGAGGCTAAAAAGCTGAGTGGAGCTCCTCGTTCTCTCAGGTGTGGACGCCTTTCAGCAGAAGGTAACCCTGTTTGGCCTCTGTGCAGCTTTACTCCGTCCTCTTCATGGAGGTTTAAGGAGGACGCAGAGTTAATGTGACGTGATGGCACCACAGAGGGAGACACCTCAGTCTGGAAAAGCTTAGCCGAGCTCAGCTCTGCTTAGCCTGAACCGGCACCAGATCCCTGATGAACTGGGACAGCGGGCCTCCTGTTTGGATCCTCCTTCTTATATTTTAATTTCCATCCTCTTCTTTGTTTCCAGGCGAGGAGCTGCTGAAGCTGGGTGAGGAGGACGAGCAGGGCTGGTGTAAAGGACAGCTGAGCAGCGGCCAGGTCGGCCTCTACCCCGCCAACTACGTCCAGGTTGTTGCCTCCTGATGGCGCCCCTTCCTCCACCAGCCAATGGTACGACGACACTCAAGATGCCAGGACCAATCACAAGCTCTTAGTGCTGACACGTAGACAGTTTTTGACTGTTTTTCTGTTATTCGAGCGACATTTTTCTGAATATGAGCCAGTGGAGAAAGCTGAGGTCAACGACATTGTTGTCTGAAGAGAAGAGACGTCTCTGGAGTCCTGCCACATGACTCTGACATCATGGACCACCGATTCATCAAAACTCTGAACTTTGTTTCTCTGCTCGCTGCGATTCATTTTCATTTCTAGAGTCACGTTAAATCAAAGAAGACGAAGCCTGGGTGGAGAAAGGAGCGACCACCACGGCCGACTGTGATTGGCTGAAACATCCGTCACACACCTCAAATCACGCTTCTTTTTTTTAAGAAATATACGCTTTCACTCACTTAAATGCAGTCTTGCTAGCAGACAGTTAGCTTAGCTTAGCATAAAGGCCGGAAGTTTGCTTCCCTAGACTTGGGAAGTAGATTAGCATTAATCATGAGGACAAAAGACGAACGACTGCCTTAGAAATTAAAGTCAAAGACGACCCCCGAGGTGCGTTTTGTCAAGAAACATCCGATCAGAAGCTTAAAACTCTGCTAACGTCAGGTAGAAGCTAAAGATTAGCATTGAGAAGGCTAGACAGAGGCAGGCTAGCTGTTTCCTACTGTTTCCAGTCTTTATGCTAAGCTAAGCTAACTAGCTTCAGCCTCATTTCCACTGAGAGACTTACTCAAGTCTTGATAGCAGCCGCTTAGCTTAGCATAAAGACTGGAAGTTTTACAGACTCTTATCTGTCCTCATATTGCTTCCTTAGACTCTGCTAATGGGTCAGGTAGAAGCTAAAGATTAGCGTTGAGAAGGCTAGGTGGACAGAGCCAGGCTAGCTGTTTCCTACTGTTTCCAGTCTTTATGCTAAGCTAAGCTAACTAGCCTCTGACTCATTTTCATTGAGAGACTTACTCAAGTCTTGATAGCAGCCGCTTAGCTTAGCATAAAGACTGGAAGTTTTACAGACTCTTATTTGTCCTCATATTGCTTCCTTAGACTCTGCTAATGGGTCAGGTAGAAGCTAAAGATTAGCATTGAGAAGGCTAGGTGGACAGAGCCAGGCTAGCTGTTTCCTACTGTTTCCAGTCTTTATGCTAAGCTAAGCTAACTAGCTTCTGGCTCATTTTCATTGAGAGACTTACTCAAGTCTTGATAGCAGCCGCTTAGCTTAGCATAAAGACTGGAAGTTTTACAGACTCTTATTTGTCCTCATATTGCTTCCTTAGACTCTGCTAATGGGTCAGGTAGAAGCTAAAGATTAGCATTGAGAAGGCTAGGTGGACAGAGCCAGGCTAGCTGTTTCCTACTGTTTCCAGTCTTTATGCTAAGCTAAGCTAAGCTAACTTCTGGCTGTCATGCATCCTATTCTTATAAATAAGCTCATTAAGTGAAGATAAACACACATTTTGTCAGCTCAGTGAAACTTTGAGTCTTCTTGGCTCCGGCTGTGGTGGTCGCTCGTCAGTCACAGAGGTGTAAAAAACCCAGTGAAGGACTGTCAGTGCCTTAGGCCAGAAATGTGACAGCGCCGCCCTGCTGTCTGACCGGGGAATTACAGTCGCCTGCTGGGCGACGACCTGCTGGTCCCAGTGGATCTCCTCTTACCTTTGACTGTACAGGCAGCACTTGATTGGCTGTAAACCTCTCATGCCCCTCCCCCCTCGTTAGCTAGCTTGACGTCGGTTATTTTGTAGATTTTTAGGTGTGACACTGAATTCTTTTTTTTCTTTTTTTAATGTCATAGCTGTTTGTTTATATCAAAATTATTCTGATCATGGACGCTTTAAATATTTTTTAAGAAGAGTTTTCACAGTCAACATATTTACTTTATAATTTATTTCCCTCTTTTTAATTTAGCAATAATCAATCTTGCCGGGAGAGTTGACTGTTTGGATTTGGGTCATTTAACCTGTGGAAGGTGTTTTTTTTTTTTCTTTTTCCTCGTTTGTTTTGCCGTGCAGCGATCATGAAGCGCACGCACCTCAAACATCTAAAAAAAAATAAGTGATTTTGTCCGGTTTCTTTGGGTTTTTTTTTATGTTTTTAAGTTTGTGGTTTGTGTGTGAGGGAAAACTCCGAGCATCGCTTCAGCTAACCCGTAGACGGAGAGAGATAATTAACGACTTTAACGCTACCGTGCTGCTTTCCTGATTGATTCTTTCCTTTTCTTTACAAACTGTAACATAAAGTGGGAAGCAACAATAAAGAGCTTTCTTCAGTGGAAGTTTCACAGACTTTGTTTTGTCCTCATGTCAAGTTATTAATAGAAGTGGGATGACTTATTTCAGACCTTCAGAGTATAGACTTTATAAAACATGGACGGAGCTGATGCTGACAGTGTTTTACACCTGCACAGGTGAGTTTGTGGTCTGATGAGATGGTCCAGATAGTTTGAGATCTGTTCAGTTTAAATGACAGCAGTGACATCTGGTGGGAAACTCCGTCCCCAGCAGGACGTGAACCTGCCGGCTCACCGTCACAACTTATTGGTACACTACTTAACTTTAACTTTTATTACTTCACTTTAAAGCAGTCCATGAGGAGGCGTCACAGGTGCTGGTGTCACTGATTACTATTAATTTTAAGTATTTTAAGTATCCAGGCCCGGGTTAATGCTGACAGGTGTTGTGCCAGAACCGGAGCTGGGCAACTGGACAATGTAACCGGGCTCAGCGGCCTCTATGGACATAATGGCAGAGGAGAAGAGAGCGAAGAGGACGTTGGAGAGAGTGAGTGAAGCCCTAAGCGGTTATTCATTCATAGATAACGAGTTAATTTAAGATCTCATTAATTATGTCGTTACCTCGAGAAATTACTTTATCACAAGAAAAAAGGAGAAATAAAGTGTATGAATGTATGACCGCTTGGTGCTTCCGTAATTAAATACATTTTAAACTGTTCATCTTGTTCCTCCGTTTCTCAGTTTCTGCCCTAAATTTTGCCTCTTCCTTGTTTTTCTTTTTAACTTTAGTTGTTTGTTTCATGATCGTACCGCCATTTGGTCTTTTGACCAATGTTGAAACAGAAATATAGATCTCAAAAGATGATCCTCGTTATATAAAAGCCAAAATAAACATCACAAATATTAGATTTAATGCACAGGTTTTCTTAGTACTACCATTATGACTTATGTTGAAATATAGTAAGCCGCTAGAAAACAGTCTTCCACAGGTTTATTCCTAAAAATATTATTTGTCGACTGTGGAATCGTTAAGAGAAGCTTAGAGATAAGTTGGTGTTACTCTTGATTCACACTTTTCTTCCTAAAATGTCTCTTTTGCAAAGTTTTTACCTCCGTCTTACTATCGTGGCATCACATTTGATCTTGTAACTGAGCATGTACGTATGCATGAACGCAACTACAGCAGGCTGGAACAAAATGTTACAGGAAATGCAAAACTGGTTTTAAATTTTGTCGTGTCTTGATAGTATATGTTTTAAAATGAATTTTCCTTCACATACCACTAGAGGTAACATAGTCTGAGAACCCGTGCCTTAGTAAACTGCTGAGTTAAGTCTGTTTTCGTATTGACCGACAGCAGCAACAAATAAAAAGACAGTTTGAGGCCAAAAATATGAAAATCTGCAGACGGTTTTATTAAATTGACACATTTTTTTTTTTCCTGTACAGCAAAAATCAAAAGTCACAATGATAAATCTGTTACGACTTCACATTACGTGGCATGACGTGTGAAAAGAAACAAACCGCACACCGATGAAGGTCGTACACGTAAAGCTCGAAGCAGCTGTTGGTTTCTATCAGAGCGTCGATCAGCTTGGACGTTTCATTCACAAATATTCAATATGTGACCAAAAGCTGCGAAACATTAGCTAGAAGAACCATCACACCTCGTCATCCGTGCTTCAGGGTGGGAACCACACATGTAGACACCGTCCGTTCACTGCAGCAAAATCTTATTTCAACTGATTTCCGCGGGTCTAATGTCCATTCTTCGTGTTTCCTCCTTCTCGTTGGTCTTCCTCAGAAGCTGTGTCCAAACCTTTGTCCAGGTAGTTTTCATCGAGTTAAAGTGCAAAATAAAAATATTCATCGATCGGAAACAAAAACAAAAATGCAAAATAACGTTTGCGTCTCTTCAGTTACAATTAAAATCACAAAACAAAATTTATGGCTTGAACGTCGGTGAAATACTGAGCGATTATTTTCTATCTTGGATTTAGTTGTAATGTCCTGTCAGATTCTTCTTTTTAATTTACTATTTGATGCATTTCTAATAATATTTATTGTCACCTGGTGACTCAGTACAGGTACAAGAATCAGATGTTTTTCTAATGTTTCCTAACTCGATCGTAGAGCTTCACCGTGGCACATCAGTAACACATAAAGCTGCTTTCATTGTTTGTTTGTTTTTTACCACTAGAGGGCAGCATAACAACCACTGTGGTGCTACAGTAGGTTTCTAAGAGCTAAGAGTCAGGGGGTGATTAGCTTAGCTTAGCACAAAGACTGGAAGTAGGGGGAAACAGCTAGCATGGCTCTGTTTAAGGTTAAAAACGCGCCTACTAACACCTCTAAAGATCAACGTATAACATGTTATATCTCATTTGTTGAATCCAAACAATCGGCGTGCGCTGGTTGCCTAGCAACCTCACACTGATGACACTGTCACTGCACCCAGCAGTTGCTAAGTTGTAACCTCCGTTACGAGCGAGCTAATTTCCCCGTTCATGACAACTGTACTGAGGGTGAATTTATATACAACTCACCTGTTCAGGTTATATTAAGGCTTAAAGTTATGCAGGATTAAGAGCGTGGACGCTCTGATTGACAGGTGGGTGTCACCTGTTGGTGACGCCACGGAGACTACGTTCAGGTCTATGCTTCCAAGTGAGATACAGACTGTTAATGTTGTCGAGGTGTTGGTTGGTTTGTTTAACTCATTAACTGGTTAGCTGTTCACTCCAGCCTTTATGCTAAGCCAGGCTTAGAGCCTAAGAGAAGAAGCGATCATCTACCGACCCCTCTGACTTGTGCATACTCGTTTCAGACTGTTTTTTTGGCTCGATGTCTGAAGTTCATCTACTGTGCACATCACATGCAGGCTGTGGGTATAAATGCAGGATCTGACTTTACGAGTTGACGGAAACGAACATCAGGGTCATAAATCATAAAACCGCAGAGTAAACGAAGCAGCTCAGTGCACGCCATCGATACGCGAATGACAAAAACGATGTTTAAATGCTTTAAATATCAAATATTAACAATCACTTCTTCCTCCCTCATTAAACAAAGAAAACAGCGCATGTTTATAAAATCAAACTTCAGTGACAGAGTGTGCTTAAAGGCAACAGAGAACAGTGATCGAGACTAACTCAGGTTGTCCGGAGGAATCTTTTTAAATACAAAACCGGAGGTGTCTGTATGGGTCCAAATGTAGGGAGTCGAACATGGCGAGGTGGACTTGATCCTGTCGAGGAGTGAAGAGGACACAAAGAAAAGAGAAATCACAGATGAGCAACAAAGAAAAAACATCAAAGGATTTCAAAAAGATTTAAAGTTGCTTCAGTTGCTTTTTTCCCCAGGCAGCAGCAGTCACTTAGAAAGAAAGAACGTCCTGTTGCTCCACATGCTCCAAGTCTCCAGGTAAATATCACAAAAAAAGCTTCAGGACTCAGGAAAGAGTGGGAAGCGATCCTAACCTCAGAAGAAGAAGCAGCAGCCGCCCGCCTCAGTCACATCATGAACAGCGCTTAGTTAGAAACTTAAAAAGATGCCGGACGACCCCCACCCAAGCAAAGTCCCCGTCCGAAGCAGATTTGTTGGGAAAGAAAAGAAGATTTGATCGGCACGCTCCAACGAGACAGTCGATGTTTGGAAATGCCCAAATGGAGATTGAAGGTTTTGATTTAAGGGTTGATGCAAAGATTCAGCAGCAGCCAATAAAACAGAGGAGGTCCAGATGTAGTAGGTACTGGCGTTGGTTACAGACCAACCAGGCGTCTGGCAGAGGAAGAGGAGGAGGAAGAAGAAGAAGAGGAGGAGGAGGAGGAGAAGGAAGGTGAGAGGAGGCAGTCTTTTTTTTTTAAAGAGGTGCTCGTTCTGTACCAGTCCTTCAGTTCTCTCGTCACTCGTTTGGTGATCCGACCGCACAGCAGCCCGACCAAGAAGAGGACGCACACGGTCAGTGCGATCATCAACAGGATGTAGTTCTTGGAGGGCGATGTCATCACCTGCACAGCCAGGTCTGAGAAGCCCTCAGCCGGCGCCACCTGCAGGACAAACAGAGAGAGAGCGAGACGTTACAGATTAGCTCAGTTTGGTAGCTGCTGCTAGCCAATGTTAGCTCCGTTTGTTGGCTGCCGTTAGCTCAGTTTGGTACCTGCTGTTAGCTAATGTTAGCTCCGTTTGTTAGCTGCCGTTAGCTCAGTTTGGTAGCTGCTGCTAGCTAATGTTAGCTCCGTTTGTTGGCTGCCGTTAGCTCAGTTTGGTACCTGCTGTTAGCTAATGTTAGCTCCGTTTGTTAGCTGCCGTTAGCTCAGTTTGGTAGCTGCTGCTAGCTAATGTTAGCTCTGTTTGTTAGCCGAACTGAGAAGAGGAGGTTTTCAGGGAATGCTGATGGGTAGTGGAGCCAGTGTCATGCCAGAACCTGAGCTGGGTGAACAGATAATGTAATGGACATAATGGCAGAGGAGAAGAGAGCGAAGAGGACGTTGACGGAGGAAGCTAAGAAGAGAAAAGGAGAGAGTGAGCGAGCAAGAAGCCGCCGGACAAGAGTAAACCTGGGACTGACTTTTAGTGGTTGGTGACAGCTGACGTGGTCGTGTATTAGTGTGAGATCAGGTGAGCGCACCTCCTCCAGGTGTTTTACCTTCGGCGTAGCTCCACATGTCGATGCGGTCTTGAAGTCTTTTCTTACACTCGGGCTGCAGACGGACTCTCTTGTCCTGCAGCGCCTCCATCAGACACGACATCTCTGCACGGTGAACACATTCAAACATGCTGAAACTGACCCGTCTGTACAAATGTTAAGATACAGTGTGACAGCACTCACGTCGTCCTCGGCCGGGCGGGATCGCAGCACAGTGGTGTTTGAGGTCCAGAGCGCAGGCCGTGTGGAGGACCGGGTCCACGAAGATGTCCGCCTTACTCTCCTTCAGCATGTTCAGGACGTCCTGCAAACAAAGAAACGAGGGAGGTGGAGGCTCTGCACCAACACTGATCCATCAGACCTCCACCAGTCTACGCTCCAGCCTTCACCCGTGGACATCTGAGACATCAGTAATATTTATTCACCTTCTTACACGAGTCCTGTTTGATTTTCAGCAGGTTGACTTTCAGACACTCTTCAACCTGACCGGTCTGCTCCTGAGCTGCTGCCTCCTCCGCACACAACCTGGAGAGCTGCAGGAGAGGAGGCAGGAAATGAGGAGAGGAGGCAGGACAGGAAAGGAAACATGAAAGAAGAGGAGAGGAAACAGGAAAGGAAGGGAGGAAACACGGAAGGAGAGGAGAGGATGCAGGAAAGGAAAGGTAAGAGAGGAAACGAAACAGGAAATTAGGAGAGGAAACAAGAAATGAGGAGAGGAAACAGGAAATGAAGAGAGCAAACAGGAGATGAGACAAGGAAATGGCAAAGGAAACATAGAAAACAGGAAATGGAGGAGAGGAGGCAGGACAGGAAAGGATACAGGAAATGAGGAGAGGAAACAGGAAAGGCAGGACATGAAAGGAAAAAAGGAAGGAAATGAGAGGAAATGGGAGGAGAGGAAGCAGGAAATGAGACAAGGAAACAGAGGAAAACAGCAAATTAAGGAGAGGAGGAAGGAAAGGAAAGGAAATGAGGAGGGGAAACAGGAAATGAAAAGAGGAAGGCAATGAGAGGAGGAGAGGAGGCAGGACAGGAAAGGAAAGGAGACAGGAAATGAGAGGGGAGGAGAGGGTGTTAGGGAAATAGAAATTCAAAAGTCGAGATCCAAACTAGACCTGTGTGTGTGTGTGTGTGTGTGTGTACCTCGTCCGAGCAGTGCATCTGTAGTTGTGGGTCCAGTCTGTAGTCGAGTGCCGACTCCTGAAGAATCACCCTGATCTGATCTTCACAGTCTGGAGACAGACGCTGGTCGGTGAACTTCAGTTTGAGGCAGGCGATGACCTGACCCTCCAGCTCGCTGTCCACGCTCGCCTTGCTCAGGATCGGCTGGCAGAACTTCGGGATGTCGGCTCGACAGGATTTCCTCAGGATCGGGTTCAACCTGTAGTCTGGAGGAGGAGGAGGAGGAGGAGGATCAGTGAGGTGAATGAGTTCAGATCCACTAAACCTCCGGCCGGGTACTGACCCGTGTTCTGAGTGATCTGCCTCTTGGTGATCATCTGTTTGCACTTCGGGTCCATCAGCTCGCTGTTCTTGTTCTGTTTCAGACACTGCAGGACGTACCTGGCGTCCGCCTCGGTGCAGAACCGCTGCAGGAGAGCGTTGGAGCGTCAGTAACTTCATAACGGATCATTTAAGTTTAGTGTGACAGCTGAGATCAGCTGAGGTCAGCTGAGATCAGCTGAGATCAGCTGAGGTCAGCTGAGGTCAGCTGAGATCAGCTGATCTCCTCGTGGTCACCTTGATCATCTGCTTGCAGACTCTCATCAGCTGGTAGTCGAGCTCAGGGTCGGACATCTCCACCTCCTGCAGCCTGAAGATCCGCTGGTGGCAGCGCTGACTCAGCTGCTTCTTCTGCTCCTTCAGACACTCGATCATCTGGAGGGGGAGGCAGAGGGGGGAGAACAAAGTGAGGAGGACAGAGGAAAGGATGGAGGAGGAGGAGGAGGAGGAGGAGAGGCGATGTCTGATTCTCACCTGAGCGTTTCCAAACGCCACGCTAGGACACAGACGATTGATGTCGGACTTACACGGATCGTACAACTCCGGGTCCAACCGGATGTCCTCCGACTGAGAGAGGAGGAGGAAGGAGAGGAAGGAGAGTAAGAAGGAGAGCAAGAGAAATTCAAAAAGATATGGAAAGATGGTTGGCGCTAACATTGGATTTTAGTTCCAGAATAGAAATCATAAAGATGAATGTCTTACCGAGGATTTTATACTTATTTCAATCATTACCAACAGAAATCCCCACATCACAATTCAAAGAATGGAACAAGAAAATCTCACGTTTCATCTGGGGGGGGAAAAGACCAAGGATAAAATACGCAACTCTTCAGGTTCCCAAAGACAAAGGCGGGTTAGCCCTACCAAACCTCTTAGAATATTATTATGCCGCCCAGACTCGACCTTTGGTGTATTGGTGTGATCCTGAGTATACTGCAAGGTGGAAAGATATTGAATTAAAAAGAGAGGGTTACCATATCCAAAGCATGATTGCAAACAGGGACATGTTTAAAAAATATAAGAATATGCTTGATACAATTACTAGATTCACTCTGGAAATCTGGTCCATAGTGATTAGGAAATACAAATTAGAAAGTGAAATCAAAATTTTGAGCTGGCTGACTTGTGATTCTAAATTTAAACCAGGGGCAATGGATAGTAGTTATGAACAATGGATAAACAAGGGGATTACAGCAATATGTACAATAATTAATCGGGGGAAAATTAAAAGCTTTCAAAAACTGAAGAGGGAATATGGACTGGAGGATTGTGATCAGTTTAGAGACTTCTTTGAGAAAGAAATAAAACCAGATCTTCCCCAGGAGCTGAATAAAGTAACTATAACACTGTGTAATGCATATAGAAACAATACTGGAAGAGTGGCTTCAACACTGTACCAGGGTCTAGAGAAGAGCAGAGGAACTTCTACACTGTACGTTAGAGACAGATGGGTAAAAGAAAGTAAAATGCCATTAACTGAAGAGGACTGGTTTAACATATGTGATGTACAGCGAACCACCACCAGCTCCAGGATGTGGAAAGAATTTTGCTGGAAAAATATGATCAGGTTCTTTATTACTCCCAAAACAAAGAACAAACAGAGAGCAGAATGCGGGTCACACTCATGTTTTTTGGGAATGTACTAAAAGTATTGGGATGATGTGTGGGTAGAATTGAAAACAATACTGGGATATGAACTACCAAAGTCGTGTGAGATATTATACCTGTGTGACAAGGAAAAATGTACAATACGAAGACGAATATCTGGTAAAAATTCTGCTGGCTGCGGCCAAGAAGGCCATCACCAGGAAATGGTGTAGAGAGGACCCTCCCACTCGGAGGAACTGGCTGGACACAGTTGAGGAGATAATCAATATGGAAAGATTTACGTATATACTGAGACTCCAGCAAACAAAATTTGATAAGAAATGCGAAAAATGGACAGACCATAAATCTCAAAGCAGAGACATGATGTCAGAGGCATTTTGAGCATTATTATTAAGAACATGTACCCCACTGACGCTGTAATGTGTTCTTTAATGTTGTTGTATACGAAAATTAATAAAATCTGAGTGTAAAAAAAAAGAAGGAGAGGAGAAGGAGGAAGTGGAGGAGTAAGGAGAGGAGGACAGGGAGGAGGAAAGAAAGGAGGAAGGAGAGGAGGACAGAGAGTAAGATGCAGCGGAGGGAGGAGGAAGGAGAGGAGGAAGGAGACAATGAAGGGAAGGAGAATGAAGAGGAAAGGGAGGAGGAAGGAGAGGGAAGGAGAGGAGGAAAAGGAGTACAAGTGATGGCATCATGTGACATAGTATTATGACAGTGTTGTCATGTCAAGTATCTGGAGCGAGTGTGAAAACACCGTGTGTGTGTGTGTGTGTGTGTGTGTGTGTGTGTGTGTACCATCTCCAGCTCCTCCACCCTCAGCTGTTTACGACATTTGAGTGACACTCGTTGCTCTTTGGCCTCCTGCAGCGTGTCGTTCCTCACCGTGGTGCTGAGACAGATGACGACGTCGACTCTGCAGGACCGAAACATGAATCAGCAAAAAAAACAAACAAACACTTCATGAACAAACTGCAGTAAAGTTTCAAAGTTTCAAAGTTTAAAAGTGTTCTGACTTCTTCTTGATGTTCGGACACAAGCGCAGGACGTCCTCCTTACACGCCATCTTGAACTTGTAGGAGAAGCGAAAGTCTTTCATCTGAATCTGAAGACGAGCACAGAGGTCGTTAACGTCATCGCTCACGTCAGTCAAACTTCACCAACAACAACAACAACGAGACGTTCAGATCACCATCACGTCGTCATGACAACTGACCAGCTGGAAGTGCGTGACGCCGACGGCGCACTTCTCGTTCATCTCCTTCTGATGTTTGTTCTGAACCAAACACTCCATCAGGTCACTGGTGTCGACCTGGTTATCAACGACATCCTACACACACACACACACACACACACACACACACACACACACACACACACACACACACACACAGTTATCTTTAGTTTAAACTTCAAATTTCAAATTCAAAACAACTTTATTGATCCCAGCTTTACGGGATTTGTTGGTTATAAAATAATTTAGATCTTCAGTGATCTTAGATCAGGCATCTCCAAGCTCCATGTTTATAATATATTATTCATGTCCTGCTGGATTGTCAGACACTGTACGGCTGCAGATTTGTCTTTTTGGTTGACATGATGAAGCATTTGAAGCTTTAAGGACAGAACTGCCTGTAGATGTGACACTAAATATGACGAGACAGAGTGACACGTGTAAGTAAGTCATGTTTGAAATGAACACGAGGTTCAGGTTTGTATCAGCTTGGTTGTTTGGTGTCACCTTACCTCACCTGTTTTCTGCTGACCGTCTGTTAACTCATTATTCATCTGTTAAAATCTGACGTGACTTTTGGACCGAACGAGCTTCTTAACAGCCTTTTTTCATTGTTAGCGGTTGCTACGGCGACAAAAAGGTGGAGACTTTATGGTCGGTGCATTTCGAGGATTCACCGTTTTCTCCACGAATGACGATAAAATGACTGAAACCATCTCAGAACGGACAAAATCTATAAACTGTGAACATCTCCTTCATTTAAAACACTCTGCAGCTCTTCTCTCACACACACACACACACACACACACACACACACACACACACACACACACACACACACACACTTCAGTCACTTCTGACTGTTGCTACTTAACATATGTTTGTTGTTATGCAACAAAAGGTCAGTTCCTTGAAACTCTGCCTGTCAATAAACCTGATTCTTCACTAAGTGTTTTATTGTGTTCGTGCACTCACGCGGCAGTGGGCCTGTGTGACCGGTTCACAGGCTCTGATGAGCAGAGCGTCGATCTGGATGTCCTGCAGAGAGACAAACACACACTGGTTAACACCTCAGACACTCAGGTGAGCGTCACCTGACATCGATGACCTCTGACCTCTGACTCCAGCTCTGTCAGGTTCCCCACGACTTCCCTGCAGGCAGACACCAGGTCCTCCAGATGATCCTGCAGACACTCCAGCTCCTGAAAATACACACACACACACACGAGCTGCTGTGATGAACCAAACAACCCACAGAGGGCGCTCTAACCTCCGTCACCGTAGCGTCGGTGTCCGTCCTGTCTCACCTGTCCAGCTTCCATCTTCTCGCTGCACCACTTGCCGAGGTCGATCATGCAGCGTTTCTGCAGCTCGGGGTCCAACTTCACGTCCAGCGCCCTCTGGTGGAGAATCCTCTGAACCTCCACCTTACAGTCCCGAGATAACTGCGCACACACACACACACACACACACACAGAAATGTGTCTAAATAAGGCCTCACAGAGCTCATAGCAGACCGTAGACTGAATATAAAGACTGTGTACAACATGAAAAATGAATTTAAATTCATGATTTTAGTTGCTGCGGTTGGTAAAATGTTGTAAATTTAAGTGACGAGCTGACGGAAGTCACACAAACATATAAAATCACCCGGCCTATCAGAGGCCGACACATCATCACCATCATGGATTTAACCCTTCACCAGGATCAGTACGGATTGTTTGATCACTTACCTGCCAGTCTGAGTTCACCTGGTGAGTTTAAAAACATCAGTTAAACCGAGAGCGTCCTACACACACCGACACTCAGACACAAACTCTCCTGTATCCTGATGAAGTAAAGACAGGTGTAACACACGAGTGTGTGTGTGTGTGTGTGTGTGTGTGTGTGTTGGTAACGTCCACGTACCCGCCGTCCCTGCTCCTCGGTGCGGTAGGCGTGGCGATACAGGCAGGAGAACACGGCGCCCGGCGGCATCAGCTCGCTGGTCTCGTTCCAGCCGTGAGTGTGGCAGAGTCGAGCGGCGTCGCCCTGACACTTCTTATACAGGAGGGGGTCCAGTCTGAGAGACAGACAGACAGACAGACAGACAGACAGACAGAGACAGACACAGACAGACAGACAGACAGACATAATCTTCATGAGGATTTATGCTAATGTTCTGTGATTTACAGAGTTTCCTGATGGACAGTGAAGTAAACTGCTGACAGCTGTAGCTGCTGTTAGCTCATGTTAGCTCAGTTTGTTAGCTTGTTAGGTTTACAGGAACACTGAGCCGGTGTCGTGCCAGAACCGGAGCTCGGTTAGCGTGTTTTAGCAGCATGTTTAGATCTCAGAGCGTCAGACTCACTTCCAGTCTCTGGATATGAAATACTGCAGCTCCAGCAGTCGGTGTTCACATTCCTCCACCATCTTCTCTGTGTACAGGTGCTCCATCAGGCACGACAGGATCCTTCGCGACAGAATGATGAACGTTTAAACATTATATGACATGAAGCAGTGATTGTTATAACACACACAGTGTGTGTGTGTGTGTGTGTGTAGC
Source organism: Miichthys miiuy (assembly GCA_036365135.1). NCBI lineage: Eukaryota > Metazoa > Chordata > Actinopteri > Sciaenidae > Miichthys > Miichthys miiuy. The sequence goes on from CM071603.1 coordinate 29,697,824, forward strand.
TCACATTGGGTCTCCGATGCGGATGTGTTTGCAGGCGGTCTGGATGACGGACTCGCAGGCCTCGTTGAGCGCTCGGTCGATCCGGTAGTCGGCTCCGGGGTCGGCAGACTGGATCAACGTCTGCAGCTGCAGCGGAAACAAACGTTCAGGAAACACTTCACTGTCACAACAATAACTCAGATCATCAGCTGCTGTCTTACGGCGCTCTGGCAGACGCTGTCGATGGCGGTGCTGCGTTCGTTGCGTCCGATCCTCATCAGGCAGTGCAGCGTGCGGCCTTTGCGGTGCAGCCCGGAGCAGTGAGACTCGATCTCCGTCCGCAGTGCAGCACGATCTCGGACTCAGAGAAATCCTCCATCAGCATCCGCCGGTCCAGCATCTCCCTGACACTCGTTGCTGACCGGACGACCTGCACGGCACAAGATCTGATTATTAAACACAGCTGATGATGATGATGACGTAACATTTATAACATAGAGATGCATCGCCCGGCTTACCGCGGTGCACCGCAGACTCCAGACACAGCAGCAGGTACGACAGTCGAGCCTCGCGAGCTCGCGGCAGGTTGGTGTCCAGGCTGCAGCGCTGCTTCCTCAGGTCCAGCTTACAGGCTTTAGCCAGAGAGTAACTGACCCTGTAGTCCTGAGAGATGAGCTTCTGACGGGTGGTCAGAGCGTCACGGCACTGTGGAGGGGAGGAAGGGGAGTGTTAGGAATCATACCCTCCTGGTCCATCTCAGGGGGGAGATACTGAGTTACCTTTTCTGACATGGCCTCTTCAAACTTGTGATTAAACAGACACTTGTAGACTTTCCCTTCTCCTGCCTGAGTCTGTGGAGGAAGAGCAAAGACACTTTGATCAACTCTCTGTGATTTACAGAGTTTCCTGATGGACAGTGAAGTAAATGGCTGCCAGCTGTAGCTGCTGTTAGCTCATGTTAGCTCAGTTTGTTAGCCGGGCTGCTCAGACTGTGAGCTCAGAGCGCCGGGGGGGGGGAGTGTTAGCGTTTGTACCACAGGCGTTTTGGACCACCGGGAAGATGAAGAGGAGGTTTACAGGGAATGCTGACTGGGAGCAGAGCAGATGTTGTGCCAGAACAGGAGCTGGGCTCAGCGGCCTCTATGAGAACCTAAGAGGAGGCTTACAGGGAATGCTGAATTCTTACGTTCTGACAGAATCTCTCGCGGTCCTCTCTGCAGGAGAAGTAAAGATGTCTGTCGAGGTGAAAGTCGTCTGACGACAGCTCGGCCACCCGCAGGATCGCCCTCTGACACTCCTGTTTGATTGGTCGGACGTGATCCTGCTGCTCCGCCTCCCTCACCAACGCCTTCTCCAGACAGGCTATCACCTCGCCCTGGGAGTGGACGTCCTGATGAGACAGACTGATGTTAGCAGTGATATCCATGGAGTTGACCTTCAAAAACTGGTCTTAAGACTAGTCTGTCACGTAACACGCACCTTGTGTCCGACATTGATGCTGCCACAGTGCAGGTTGTTGATGTCCTCTTTGCATTTGTCCATGAAGCCGCAGATCAGCCTGTAGTCGCTGAAGATGATGCCGGTCATCTTGGTGATGTACTGGTTACACTGGTTCTCGCTGATGTTGCCACGGTGATCCACGAGGCAGGACACCAGGTAGCCCCTCCCTCGCTCCTCCTCGTTACACTCCTTTATCTGAAGGTATCGAACACGTGACACGTCAATTGCTATGCACGGGACAGGTGTGTGGTTGAACCCTGAATTTCCGCGGTGCACACTGACCTCAGCGATGGTGCTCTTGCAGACCTCCGTGGCCACCGACTCGAACTTTGGATCTGTGGTCAGGTTGAGTTTATAGTTCCACAGCAGCTGAAGGAGACGGGACATTACATTTTCACGTGAAGATAATTTATAATTTTCTATTAATTATAATAAAGAAACACACAAAACATAATGTCTATATAAAACAAGTGTTTCTGTAATAAATATTGAATTATTCATGTAATAGATTACTTTATATACATGTAGTCGGTGCTTGTGCATGAACAGGATACTGTAATACTCGAGCTCGGTCTCACTTTTTAAAAGGTCTGTCTCAGACAAAGAAGACTCCAGCTGCTGCTGATAACAGCTCCTGACAGTCAGACCGCCCAGAAAATAACACCACAGAACGAGCGTGTGTGCGTGTGTGACGTGTTAATTGCAGCCGGTGCTGTAATAAAGACGGTCCAAGTGCACATAAACAGACGGAGGAAACACTAAACACACTAAACACTTCCCGATCGTGTGCCAACGTTCACTTCCTGTCTCTCCCTTTCCTTTGATTGTGTGTGTTTTGTACTTACATGGTTGCAGTCAGGTGCAATCTCACTTTCCTGTAGAAAGACACAAAGAGAAGGAAGTTAAAGGCTGAAACAGATTCATCATCATGAGATGGAAAGAGATTAAAGGAACAACTGGTTGGATTAATCAGGACTCATGTAAAACATCAGTTTGTGTTTCAGGGGAAGTTCTCGGCGATGGTGGCAGAGACAAGTTTGGTGGTCAGGTTTGTGCTCAGATTAAACAAACGATAAAATGGGTCATTAGCGAGTTTTACGAGCATGTGTAGCTGTAATTTTGAACTTTGGACAGGCACACAGCTGTGGGAGGCTCACAAAACACTTTTTATATCCTCTTAGCACACAGACGGTTTTGCTGACACATAACAACAGATTTTATAGTCTCAACTCTCTGTGATTTACAGAGTTTCCTGATGGACAGTGAAGTAAACTGCTAACAACTGTAGCTGCTGTTAGCTCATGTATAACTCTAACTATAAGCTCAGAGCACCGGGGGGAGTGTTAGTGGTTGTACCACTGGCATTTTGGACCGGTAAGAGGAATGGTGACGGGGAGCAGAGGTGGTGTCGTGCCAGAACCGGAGCTGGGCTCAGCAGCCTCAATGGACATAATGGCAGAGGAGAAGAGATTGAGATTGATCCTCTCCGTGTCAGTCAAACCTGTACGCCTGTACACAGAGGTAAATGGTGAATACAGTGAGTGTATTTCTCGGACTGTTCCTTTAGTTTGGATCAAAGAGACGAGATCAATCAGCCATCAGGAAAAAAGCGGCGATATCAAACCAAAGTGACGAGCAAAGAAACATTTTTTCTCTTCACGGCATCCTCGACTATCAGAGGAAACGCAGCAGGAGATGCTGTTCTTACAGCTTCACGTCGTTTTGCAGTAAAAAGACATGAAAGCGCCTCATGTTAACTCTGCTCTGCCCACGGGAACACACAAAAAAAACGACTTTAAAGCGTCATTTCCACTAAATGTTTCAGAGACAGAGGAGCCAGCGTAATGAGGAAACAGAGCCTCAGCGGCCTCCTAGAGAAAAATTACCAATTAGTAAGACTATGATTTATTAATTAATAAAGAGCTGTTTCATTCACATCAAAGGCTCCTGAAACAAGAGCAGATTAATCAAGTGGACGGATCAAACAGACGTGCTAACAGAGGCTAATTAAAGGGGTGAAGTAACGTGACCAAACTCATGTTCATGAAAAACAGACCCCGAATGTCAAGTGGCAATAATATGATGAATTTATTCTCTGAGCACCGGTAAATAAAACGGACCAACACTCAATCAATCTGGATAAAATGCCAACCGTGAGCAGCACATAACATGAAATCATATAGAAGTATACATGCCACAGAAAAGTCTGTCTGCAGTGAGAATAAATGTTTAACAATGAGTGAAAAAAATAAAAATACCAATAAACAAACCATATTTAATAAAATAATATACCTCAAAATGTATTGATATCACAGAAAATGTGATATGACACACTCCTATCAGCGTTGTTTTTACAGTAAAAACGGACTTTTACCGTAATAAATACAGTATAACTTTTCTAATATTACAGTAAAAGATGTTATTTCTGTTGATTTTCTGTTTAAGGTTGGCGTTTTATTACATATTTTAAAATATCTGTAGATTTTACGAAAAACTGCCAAACAATGACAGACCGTAAAATATGCCATTAAATATTACAGTGTTTTACTGTATAATTAACAGTCCCTAATGTAAAATACTGCTTTAATCTGTATAAATTCACCTAAAATAGTGTATAAATAACGGTATAACTGTGTTTTACTGTGTACAGTGTAGTAAAACACAGTCATGTTTCATGACATATTTTACTGTCATTGTTTTACTGGCAGTAAACACAGTAATAACATCCTTTTACTGTAATATTGGAAAAAGTTACACCGTATTTATTACTGTAAAACTTCTGGCAACCACTTTTGTAGCACCACGGCTGTTTTAACCTCTTTTAGCTCATTGTTTTGGTTTTATGGCACATTTACTGTTTTGTTTGTTTGGCTCTTATCAATCTTTTACTTTGAAATAAAGTTCATGAAATTTAAAAGGGAGTCTTTACATCCAAATATAACAAACAGAGGGGAATAATTTTTACATCTTTGTTGAAGATTTTTATATTAAAAGCCTCTAGAGGCCTGAAGAAAGAATAAAAAACTAAATGAAATACACGATAAAGGCAAAAAATGCCTGAAAAAAATATTTTGTGCAGCAGGGATCAACAATAACTTTTAAAAGGGGTTACCAGACATCAGCTTTTTGAAGCCGCCTCATATCCTAAGTAAGACACTCAAAATATGTTTGTATATATGAGTTATACGTCAGCTTAATAAAGAAAACGTGACAAAAATAAATGTTTAAAAGTTTTGTTTTGTTTTTGTAGTTTGTGTTTTATGTGGTGTGTTGGCAACCAGAGGCCGAGAATGGGTCGCCAATTTCTCAACATGGTTGCCAACAATCATAGTTTTTGTTTGTTTGTTATTTGATTAGATTTTTCTACTTTATTTTTATCCATGAGTATTTTTCTGATCCACCTGTGAGCTGCTGCTGTGAGTGAATTTCCCAGTGTGGATCAACACAGTCGATCTTATCTTATCTTTAAGAAATGAACGCCGTCTCCTGCCCCAGTAATCATCTCACGACTCCTCAGATTCATCGTGTTAGTCCGAGAACAGCTCCCACAGACGATGATGCTGATACTGAGAGTAAAAGCCGTGCGGTGTCAACAGAGCTGCTCCTTCACTATAATGGACACAGCATCCTGTCAGTCCACAGTCAATCAGCGACCACAACAACAACAACTGGAGATGTCCGCAGGCGTGTTGGTGCCGTGGCAAAGTGACTTCTTGTTCACTTCCTCACTCCAGTGTCACGTTTCAGAGATTAAACCACCACAAATATAAACTCAAACATTGTCTGTAACATAAGCTTCACTGCCAGCCTGTGTGTGTGTGTGTGTGTGTGTGTGTCGGGGTGGTGATGGTGGCGGGGTCTGCCTCCTTCTCTGGAGAAGAGGCAGATTTATAAGAGTCATTTACCTCTTCAGGAGGTCACAGCTGTTATGGAGCTGAAGCGATGTAATTATCTCAGTATAAAGGACATCGCTCAGGAGGAGTGTGTGTGTGTGTGTGTGTGTGTGTGTGTGTGTGTGTTGACGTCAGCATGGTGGGGGAAGGTGGGGGCGGTGACGTCAACGTGGTGCTGGGGTACCAGGTTGCACAGTCACACTTCATGACACAGGGTGGTGTATTTGTACACAGCTGCAGGACATTTTGAAGTGTTTATTAATGTTCAGTATTTGTCAGACATTATAAAGACGGTGTCTGATTATGCTATCGCTCATTATGACACGGCGAGCAGGTCCTGCATCACCCTGTCAGGGTTTATTTAACAAACAAAGACCGCCTGGCTGTACATCATCGCGTTTATTACACGGCTACTCACTGAAAACTGCGTGGCTGTTTTTATTTCCTTTTTTTGGCACAGACTGATGAGTAATCCAACTGTCAACGAAGTGTGTGTGTGTGTGTGTGTGTGTGTGTGTGTGTGTGTGTGTGTGTGTGTGTGTGTGTGTAACTGGGTCACCACACTCATCACATCTGACGTCTTCCTCGAATAGATCAGAGTCTGAAAACTCTGACCTGAAGGGAGGAAAACAACTGCAACGTTCGACTAGAAGTCACTTTATTCTGACTGTTCGTCACATTTAAAGCTTCAGCTGACGGTTATTCTCATTATCGATGAATCTGCCAAACGTCCTGTCACATCTGCTCTTCAAAACGTCACAGCGGAGATTCACAAGATCCTGAAGCTCGTCAAACCGAGAGACAAACTCACAGAGACGAGCCGAAAGCCAAAATAGTCGACTCGACTAACAAACGAAGTCACCGTCCGCCTGATGACGACAGCGAGTCTCCCTGACCGGACACAAAGACCACACCACTGCTGCCGATCGATCGATTAATTGACTGATCGTTTCAGCTCTCCTGTCTGACGAGTAAACGCCCTGACTGTATTGAGGATGTCTGACATGCCATGAGGTTGTACGATGTCCTCTTTACAGACAACGGTTCAACCAGACTGAAACTGAGCAGCAGTTCAATCAGAATATGAGAAATCAGAAGCTCAGCACTAAAATCTGTGCAGATGTTTCAAATGGTTAAACAGCTTCTTTCAAATATGAAAATGTACGCAGTGCCTCAAACATGAATCTCTGTTTTCTATGACTCCTCCATCATGCTGGTCGGTACTATCTGTAACACAATGGGAGCGCACAGTAATGTCTGCAGTCCAACGGCCACTTTAACATCCTTTCTGGGTAAAAACCTTTAACTGTAATGTCTCATAGAACATTTAAATGAAGTTTGTTTTTAGAGTAGTTCACTTTAGATCATTACCTAACCCTCATGCTGAAAGAAGGTCAGGTTAGTTTATAAGTCACAGAACACTCCTGGAGTTTCACATGAAAACAGCTTGCAGCATCTTCCCAAACAGCTGCAGTCAAACGTTAAACAACTTAACAAGAACATAAAACTGCCTTCATACTGCATGTCTATCGTAATCCAAGTTTCCAAAAGTCCAGACAGCACAGTTTGTTTGTGCAGTACAGTTTGTTGCTTTTCTGTCCAGACCTCATGTTGACAGAGATGCTGACAGAAACACGTTACACACACACATGGACAAACACCATTTTTAGTTTTTCAGTTCCTGCTGTTTGTGAATAACTGGTTGATAATTGGTTGGTGTGTGTTTTATTTGTAGCATTGTCCGTTTATTGAAGGTCAACATTTGAATGATTCTCTAGAAGTTGGCGGTCAGTATGACGGTACGACATCACTGAGTGCTGAAAAGGTGCGTGCACGGTTGACTGCTGGAGTAAAACTCGAAACAAGAAATCTGATTTCATCGACTGAAAAGACAAAAAGAGGAGAGCAGCCATTGATATCAGATTTCATTTAATAACTAACAGTGTGCGTGCCCTCCCATTCATCATACTGTTATATGACTAAAGGCGAGTTACACTGAGGTTTAAAAAATATTTAGAAAGTATAAAAACAAAAAAAAAACTTCAGTGATTTAAATAAATGAATAAACTGCACATTATTAAACTCATTAAAGTGTCCGCGCTGCTTAAAGTTACTCTGTGACTCTGCATCATTTGTTTATTGTGGCTTAAATATCTGAGTTTATGGAGGTCAGACACCGAGGCAGGTCTACATGTCCCCCTCCATCAGCTCTCCATTTCCGCATCAGTGTCCTGCTGACAGCCGCTGTGGATCTTCAAACCACCGGGACGACACACCCCGCAGATCCCCCATCACCTGCCAGCTCTGCCGGTCGCTTACCTCTCTGCGTTCCTGCAGGCACTCCAGCACGGCCAGGTTGTTGGTCCAGGTGTGTTTGGGGCAGTGGCGGGTCAAGTCCTCCCGGCAGGCCTCCTCCTCCGACAGCTTCCAACCGGTCACCCTTCGAGGCGGTGAGGCCCCAGCGGCGGCGGCGGCGGCGGCGGCAGGTGCATCTTTCACCGGGGGATCAGCGACTCTGAGGACGGGCGGGTTGGGCGGCTCGGCGGGGCCGCTGGCTGCCTTCAAGCCGAGGACGGAGCCGAAGCCGCAGAGACAGAGAGACGACAACAGCAGCAGCTGAGTGCGACTGCACGCCGCCATCTTCACACCACTGTCAAGCTACTCCTGATGATGCTGCTTCTCTTCCGGTACAGGAGTTTCACAATAAAAGCCTGTATTAAGACTAAATATATAACCTCCGCTTATTTTATAAACAAATAAAAGCTTCTCGGACATGAACGGTGTTAATTAATATTAAATTATACCAGCACATGTATACATACTTTATATATACAGGCTGTAATAAAAGTAAGACATTTATAAAAGATTTTATATACATATATATAAAATATAATATAATATTAATAATATATAAGAAATGTTATAAAACATTAAAACCACATTGGGATTGGATATCAACATGGTGGGATCTTAATTTGACTCCCATTTTATTCTTATATTAACTTTATTTTATGCTTTGGGGGCAAATATTTCACTTTTTATGCTACTACACTGCATTTATTTAACAGTTTTAGTCACTTTGCAGATTCAGAAAATGTATGTCGACTCATAAACAACTCACCTGTTCAGATTATATTAAGGCTTAAAGTTATGCAGGATTAAGAGCGTGGACGCTTTGATTGACAGGTGGGTGTCATCACAGATGGCTCATTGAGCAACCAGGCGTCAGTCAGCCCACGTGAGGTTTTGCCAACGCTCACAACGACTCTTTAAAAACCTGTGGGTTCAACTCAGCCAGCTAGAGTACATGTAGTGACACATGTAGGCCATAACAGGATGTGTGATGTGGTTATAGATGTAAGTAATTAAATTAATATAGTAATTTGCTCTAATTTTTTTGAGGTTTAAACATACTGTACTCAGAACATAGTGTACTCACTCCATCACTCTGTCAACAGCAGACAGTGACAGGTGTCTCATATGAACAGGTACATCACCGATTAAATGAGCGTCTGTAGATCAGAAGATTTTAATGCATTCGCTTTTAGATTTAGATTTTAGGCAGTAGCTCAGTCTGAGGTTGACTTGGCTCGAGCGGGTGGCCGGTTCAAGTCCAGCATGGACCAAAGGATGGAAGGTGGACTAGTAGCTGGAGAGGTGCCGGGTCACCTCCTGGGTGGTGGCTGAAGTTGAGCAAAGTCCTGAACTTAACTGCTCACAGGGCGCCGCTCCGTGTGGCTGCCCATCACTCCACCATCTCCCCACATTTATGTGTGTGTGTGTGTGTGTGTGTGTGTCAATAAAGTGTCAATAAAGTAATTATTCACAAAGTGATAGCATGATAAGAATAAGCGTGTATGGAAAATGGATGGAAACCTAAAAGACACAAAAAAAGTAGAGATGAATGGGAATAGCACAACGTTTTGGTTTGTTCATAGGTGTGTGTTCAGTGTGTGTGTGTGTGTGTGTGTATGAAGCAGCTGAATATAATAGGAACCAGTTAGAGCAATAAATCCTCCCAGTTTAGAGCTGACAGCTGCTGGGAGGCTTTTTCTGGTTCATCACACAACCTTCTTCCACAGTTAGCCACAACTCTCATTTTAAAGGTGTTTTATGATATTTGGGTGTTATTTTTTAGCTGAATTTATAAACCTTTTTAGCCTTTATTGATGAGGATCTATTTAGCTGAGTTCAGGTTGTTACTACTACAAAATATTCTGGATAATTCACGAACCTCTCTGCAAACAGTTTAATGGTTCTGCAGATCCTGAATAGGCACCATAAACTCTTAAATGTCTTTACATGAAGCTTTCACAGTGAACATCGGACACCTTTAACTTATTGTAATGGTTGACAGTCACCGTGCAGCGGGGTATCTTTACTTCTATGTACTGTCTGTGAAATGAGCAGTCAGCTGTTACAGCCTACAGCTGAGCTGAGTCAGAGGAAACCAAAGACAGACAGCAGAAAACTCCTCCACAGTCTATCGTATACTTCCGTCTTTAGGTTTTACTCAGACTTTTATATGAATAAGACCAAAACCAGCGTGTCTTTTGATACTTTATGACTTCCCCGTCTGTGTCACTCAGCTCTAAGCCCATTGGCTCCAACTGAAGACTGAAAACAGCTCTGAAAATATGATGTTTAATATTTTAAGAAGGCACTATCATTATCTAAAACAGCTGCTCGCTGAAGTTTCTAAGAATCCTTCCTCAAATAGGAGGAAAAGGCACATCTATTAGGGACTATTTTCAGCGGCGGATTAATCCACGTTTGGTGCGCTAGTGAGTATTTGAGGCAGCGGGACAATGTGTGTGTGTCATCAAGCCAAAATAAACAGCTGTGTGTTGCTCACTGGTGTGTTTTATCATTTAACATTTTATTTTAACAAGCATGGAGCTCTACGGAAGATAAATCAGGCTTAATAATACGTCATGAGGTTTGTTGACAATATAAAATATAACTTTAAATTTTAAACTTAATTCTGAAAAGACCGTGTCCTTGTCTTGGTTCCACGTTTCACAATCTAAAGATGTTTCCAGAAGAAGAAAATTCCTGAAGCGTTTGTTTGAGGCTCAGCTGCTCCCATCGAAGACAACTGCTACTGGTCCATCACACACAACACACACACACACACACACAAAGACACACTGAACACACACCTATAAACAGACCTCAAATGCCGAGCTGTTCCCATTCTTCTCTCTTCTGCGGGCAGGACTCAGCTGCAGTCAGGATGGCAGAGTAAGTCCTGATCTGAACTCCGAAGGAAACTTTCTGAAATTTCTACGAAAACTCACAGAATTCATCTTAAATCATGTTTTTTTCTTCTTCTTCTTCTTCTTTTCTTCTTCTTCTTCTTCTTCTTCTTCTTCTTCTTCTTTCTCTGAAGGAAAAAGATGTCGTCGAGCCGGAGGAATCACCTCAAGGTAGAGTAAGATGGTGCCGATGAAGGCCTGAAGGTTTTTTAATTTGTTTAAAAACTGAAACATTGTGAACGTGTGCGTTTACTGTACGTTAAAAGATGCTCACTGAGCGAAAACAATACAGTACATAAATGCTAGATTTAAGTTTTTAGGGTGATGGTTGAGTCTACTAGCAGACTAAACTGGAGGAAAATGGACGTCAGCGTTAATGAAACTGGTTTTAATCAAATAAATAGATCATGTGACCACTGTTTGACCTGTAAACAGCCTTTATGGGGATGTTGTTGTCACAGTAGTTTGAACCTTTTTTTGGGTTTACGACCCATAAAAACGAAACAATGTCCACTTGTGACGCCTCGTCACCTGTCGCCTAATGTCTGTGGGCTGTGACCAAACCAAGCAGCGACTTATTTATTTCTTTTCTGATTCATTAAGAGGACACAAGATAACATTGATAATGATGATAATGATACATTTTATTTATAAAGTGATTTTTATGATACTCTGAGAAACTTTGCAGGAGTTCAAATCAGCAAACAACACAATGAAAATATACAAAGGAACAAAGGAAAACGTGTTTTTCTGCTCACCTGTGCTGTTAATCATTTGTGTCAGATTTGTGCAGATGTGGTTGCAACCTGTAATGAAAAAGGTTCAAATACAAACATGAAAATCATCAATAACATTTTAAATATCAGTGCTCAAAACGTGCACATAGAAAATGAGGCATCCTGAGCCTGAGGTTGGGATCTGCTGGTCTGAGTGTACTTTATTTAATTACTTTATTTAATTGTTCTTCCTTTAATTTCATGACTTTCTTTTGGGTGACCCAACATTCAAATCTAGAATCAACTATAAGATGTGTTTTATGTGTTTTATGTGTTTTATGGGACTTCCTGAACTTTTCTCATAAATCTAAGGCCGCCTTAAAGTTTACTGATCTCTGTCAGGTTTCATCGTCAAGTTAAAATGTGAACATTAAACTATTAGTGCTAATTAATCAGTTGACAGAAATCTAAAAACTCTAAATGTTTTCCAGTATTTGGCGCTTTTCTTCCATTTAAACTGAAATTTTGGGACATTACTTAACTAATCATAAAAAGTAATCAACTGATGACCTGATGATCAAAATAATCTTTAATTGAATTTCAGACTTGCTTAAAATATCTTTCTTTGTTGAATCGGGTTCTTCCTGCCAAGAATAGTCAGATAACTATAAATAATATTTACAGGAGGCTTTAAAAAAAAATCAGCATTTCTAACAAAAGAAAATAAAAACTAGACATGAAGACAATTACACTAAAATGTTGTTGGAGTGTAACAAACGTTTCAGCCTCTCTGAGCTTTAGGCAGACAAACTTTAGAATAAATTTGGTCTTTAGATGCTTTAAATACACAGTACAGGACAAACAAATGGTGCAGTGTCAGGATGGGATCTTGCAGTGAAGGGGGTCCAGGGTGGTGCAAAGTAGTAACATTCGTTCCAACACTAGAAAGGAGGAGGCAAAAAGCCTCCATCATGACAGGATATCATCTCATAAATACATGATCCAAATGTCACCTCGTCATGGTCGTCCTTCTCTTCTTCCCCTCAGAGCTTGCTGCTGCAGATCGCAGAGAAGATGCTGGCGGAGGAGGCAGAAGGACGAGGAGGAGAAGATGAAGTACATGGAGGAGAACTGCCCGCCCTCTCCGTCCCGGCTGCATGCAGGAGCTCCAGGTATAAACCTCCATCACCTGGACGCTGGGTGGAGAAACATGGCTGTAATCTGATATCTACCATCAGTTCATGCTCTGAACTAACACATTATTATTTTAACAAACACAATGATTGTGTTTTTGTTTGCTCACATAAGGGCCTTGACACTGCTGCCTCATGGGAAAACATCAGCAATGGTTAAACATGACTACATGTGTTTTCTCTCAGCTCTACAGAACATCTTTTAGCTCACTGGCTACATTGCCTGCTTGCCCAGCTCCGGTTCTGGCATGACACTGGCTCACATCTCTTCTCTCTTGTCTTGTGTACAACATCAGGAGCTTTGCCGGAAACTTCACAAACAGATTGATTTGGTGGATGAGGAGCGATACGACATGGAGATCAAAGTGAAAAAGTCCAACAAGGAGGTACGTCTGCTAAAGTTTGCTGGTAAAGGAGAACACCAGTGCCACTTCATCTCCAGGTGGTGTGGTCTTTAATGCAGGTTTGAGCTCAGAGACATCTTGAAGACACATCTGAGTAACTGTGTTCTCTCAGATCGACGACCTGAAGCTGATGGTTCAGGACCTGAAGGGGAAGTTTAAGAAGCCGGCCCTGAAAAAGGTGCGGATGTCAGCCGACGCCATGCTGGCAGCTCTGCTGGGCTCCAAACATAAAGTGTCCATGGACCTGAGATCCAACCTGAAGCAGGTCAAGAAGGAGCTGAAAGAGGAGGTGAGACACTGAAGGACAATGATTAATTATTAAAAGACTTAACCATGCATTAATGAACTGTCTGCTGTCTCTCAGGAGAAACAAACAGGCGACTGGAGGAAGAACATCGAGGACAAGGCCGGGATGGACGGCAGGAAGAAGATGTTCGAGACAGAAGCTTAAACATCGGCGTGTTGTTCTGCTGTTGACCAGCGTCATTAATTTCATTTCTGTGTTAATATGTGAGTCCATGTTGTTGGAAAGTTGTATAAGTGATAGAAAGAATAAATCATGTGGTGCTTTTGTGTGTTTCAGGACGATAATTCAATAAATTGTGAATTTTATAAGTGAATTAGATTAGATTAGAAATACTTTATTAATCCCAAACTGGGAAATTGCATTGCAGCAACAGCATTTCACCCATATAAAATATAAATATAAAATATAAGATGAGACATATTAAAATAAAAGTTAAAATTAAAGGTCCAGTGTGTAGAATTTAATAGCAAATTTAATAGCACCTAAAACTAAATACTCTGTCTCTCACCTTACCCTCTCCTTCTGAACATGTAAAAAAAAAAAAAACCCCGACTACGATATTTACATAAAAAGCAAAAGGCCATATCTAAATCAGAGTTTGGTTTGTCCGCCCAGGGCTTCTTTAGAAAAATGGCGGTTCAAGATGGCGGGCCCCATTGAAGAGGACCCCCTCTCACTGCAAGCTCACTTTAAGACAACAAAAACACAACAGTTCCTATTTTCAGGTTATTGAAACATGCTAATGAATATTGTATTCCATTCCTGCTAATAGATACTCCTAAATCTTACACACTGGACCTTTAAAATGATTTATGTCTTTGTTTTCTGGAGATCTTAAATTAATTATGTCATTATCTCTGGAAACAAAGTTTCGTTATCTTGAAGTCTAGAGAAAATTCTCTCTTTATCTCAGGATAACACATTTGTTATTTCGACATCATGACATTTAGAACTCGAGAAAACAAATTAAATTAACTCGTTATCACGAGAAACCAGAGGCAGCTAAATGTATGAATGAATGACAGCTTAGGGCTTCCGTACATTGTTTGTTAATTAATATTATTATCATTATTATTATTATTATTGTAATGTGTGTGTGTGTAATTATATTTTCAATGAAGTTTTACCCCCTCGTCACGTGAGGCGCTGTGACGTCAGCAGCGGACCGTGTGATACGCCTGTTGTGTGTGTGTGTGTGTGTGTGTGTGTGTAGAGGGAAGTAACTCAGCACAGTAAAGACGGCGGCAGGCTGCTGAACATTTGTCCGGTTTACCGACAGAAACCCGGTGAATACCGTGTGACGGAGTAAGACAAGCCGCTCTGGGTCGCGCTGCTGGCCGCTGACTGCTGACTTCCCGGACAAAGAGCCAACATGACGGCGGCGGTGTTCTTCGGCTGCACCTTCATCGCCTTCGGCCCGGCCATCGCTCTGTTCCTGTTTACCATCGCCCGGGAGCCGCTGAGGTCATCTTCCTCATAGCAGGGTGAGAGTTAGTGTTACTCCATCAGGGTGGAGGTGATGGTTAAGTCCTCGCCGTCACAGTGGACAGACACAGACGCTGCTGCCGCCTTTAATTCAATAAAAAAAAACAGCTTTTAGCGGGGCTAGCTGGCGAGCTAACGGCTAACTAGCGAGCTACCGCTATCAGCTTCCATTATCGGACAGCCTGCTCTTTCAGATTTAGTTCCTTTCTTTGTTACTCGTCTCACGCGTCCTGGAAAACCTGGAAAGAACAGCCGACACATGGAAAATTAGATAAAGAGTTAAATTTTATTCTCATATCTTTTTTTTTAAGTATTATTATTTATTTAGCTGAGAATGAACAACGAGACTCTGCTGTAGTTAGCAGGAGCTAACGCCTAACAGCGGGGCGTGATTAGCCTCATTAAAGACGTTTAATGTGAGTAATAAAGCGTGCTGCAGCATGATGTGATGACCTGAGAGCAGTCAGAGCTCTCCAGGAGATACAAAGAAAACACAACGACAGAATAATGTGAATAAAATACACTAATTAAAATATTAAACAAAGCAGTAAGACGCAGAGGTGTAAAAGTAGTGACTTTAAAATATGTGAATGTTTCTATAACACTTAATGTACACTACAGTGTACATTAAGTGTTATAGAAACATTCACATATTTTGTGGTGAATGAACTGTATTTACATGGTGGTCTGCATATCTCATTCAGGTGAGCTGCCCGGCCACATAGACAGCCTCAGGTTTACATGACTTGCTTTTTAATTCTTTACTCAGCTGCTGTACAGTTAGTTAGTTAGTTAGTTAGTTAGTTAGTCCATCTTATGTCTTAGGTTTTCTCTCAGTGTCCTGCCTCATGATGTCAGTGGTAATAAAACATTCATGTCCGGCCGTCTCCTGCTCAGTGAGCCTTAAACCGGGTTTTTATCTGATCCTGAAGCCGGTGTGGAGCCAAAAATGGACAGCCTAAGTCCAAAAGTGAACGCCCTGAGGGAATCACCTACTTTTTGAGTGTTTTATTTAAAGTCTAAGGCAGCAAGTCACAGACATTTATGAAGGCTTTGTAATCCATAAACAGGTCAGTGTACATCTGGAAATAAACACGGAGCTGACAGTTATCAGACCTGACCTGTTCCTGAGCTTCTTAAACTAACCGTGTCTCTCCTGTTTTTTCCCCTCTCAGAGCGTTTTTCTGGCTCGTGTCTCTGCTGCTGTCCTCTCTGGTTTGGTTCATCTCGGTTCAGATCAGTAATAAAGACAGCGCGGCGCAGCAGAAAGGTCTCCTCATCTTCGGCGTGGTGCTGTCCGTCCTGCTGCAGGAAACCTTCCGCTTCGCCTACTACAAACTGCTCAAGTGAGTCGCTGATTATTAATCATATTTCCATCGTACCTGTCACTGGAGTTAGTCATGTTCTGGTCTAAATTTACTTGTTGCTGCGTGCACACTAGATACTGACTTAAGACTCCATTTAAACCTCACAAAGAGGAGGCAAACTCATCGTCTAAAGATTTATTTGGTCTGTTTTCTTTGTGCCCATGAACGTCCTGCTTAGATTTTAGGTTGTAGTCTGGAAATGCGACACACAGTTCATGTTATTGAGCGTCAGCAGCCACTAGAGGCCACCAAAGTTTTATAAAACAGTTATCTGAGGTCAAACGACTGGCCTGTGCTGCTTTTTACTGCACTAAACTAACACTCAGGCCTGAAGTGTGCAGGATTTATTGCACTGCATGCGCCAACACTGAGACATGATAATATTAAAGGTTAGATGTCGAGACAGAGCGCAAGAACATCGGTATCTGTACTGTACTGTGAAAGACGGCATGAGGCTGAGGTGAAATGGAGGCAGTTTAACAATAAACCTGATTGTGCAGAAATAAAGTGAGTGCACTGTAACAGTAAACTTCACCAGGAATGTAATAATTGGAAATAACTTTATGCCTACAGCTGATCTATTTAATTAATGGTCCATTAAATGATCGTGATGATATCAGTTTTCAGTGAAGTGATGCCAGAAAACGTCTCAACAATCCTCAAAACAAACGCTCAAAGATATTGAAAGAAAACCAGCAAACATTCATATTCGAGAGGCTAGAACCAGAGGTTGGTTACTTTTGAAATAATAAAAAGCAGATTAATTTTCAACTAATCGATTAACAGTAATGAAATCAGGACCTGCTACATTTATAAAATGGTCAATTTTAGAAGAAAACTGATTTTTAAATCTAAAAAACTGAAGGTGAAGCAGCTGATCTTCAGTGATGACGTGACGATCGTCTGAAAAAGTCACGTTTACGTGAAAATAACACAAAATAAAAAAGACAGAAAGAGATTTTTTTTTTCTTTTTTCATAAATTCTGTTTATTGGTTTTGATTTAACAGATAGGTTTGATGTAAATAACTTTTTATAATAACAGACACAACTGAGGAAAGGGTTAAAAAAAATGCTAAATGATTGACAGAATCAAAAACAAACAACAAATAGACTTTACAGGACAAACTGCAAGCACACACACACATCCTTGAAATGTTTCAGTCAGCTTCCTGTCCTGAACAGCTGGAAAATAACTTTATTTCTCTGAGTTACTGGCTGTCCTGATACCAGCGCTCTCACTCTCATTCACTGTCTATGTCACTCAACCACTGCTCCTCACTATCCCTTTAAGTCATCTCGCCACAAAGATCTAACTCCTGAACTCTCCCACCATCGTCATCACACCCTGACGAATAGTTTCCCACCATGTTTGTCCACTCTAGTGTCAATCTGTGCCGGTCTGTTCCAGTTTCGGTCTTTTTCTGAGGTTTATTGTTGCAGCTCGTATCGTCTTCCACTCGCTGACATACATATTTCCTATTGATGTTCTTGTTTACAGCTCACAGTGAGGTTCACCCGGGACTAAAACTGATGTTTTTGTGTGTTTTTTGTTTTGTTTTTTCCTGCAGGAAAGCCAATGAAGGCCTCCTCGCTCTCAGTCAGGAGGAAACCATGCCGATCTCCATACGGCAGCTCGCCTACGGTAACGTTAATCTGCACGTCACATCACGATCTGTAACTTTAGGCCTGGAGTTTGAAAGAGTCAGGATCTGTCTGTGACTGCAGCTTCATTTTTAATGACCTAAATCTCCACAAAGACGTATTTATAGTTCCTGTACTGTCCTGATGCATCAGTCACACTCCTCTGTCGTTGTTTTGTCTCAGTGTCCGGCCTCGGCTTCGGCTTCATGAGCGGAGCGTTCTCGGTGGTGAACATCCTGGCGGACTCCGTCGGCCCAGGAACTGTGGGGATCCACGGAGACTCGCAGCACTACTTCCTGTCATCAGGTAACCACAGAAATGTTTGGACAGCTACAGCCGGTACTGTTTGTGTCGTTCTCCTACACAAACTATGGTACCAGTCAAAACTTCACCCTCCTTCTTGGTCAAATAGACTAAATTCCTGTTAATTCCCATGGAAAGTTTCCAACTTTGAAAATTCCCAGAATTTTGCAACCCCAGTTTGGGATGATTTTGAGTAAATCACCAACAGTGTCACCAGCAAAATCACTCCCACCTCATCACACCTCCTTCTCTATCCTTTAGGGTGGGAACCACACATGTAGATGACATCCACTCACCTTCTCTGCGTCTCGAATCTGAATAAACTCACATATCAACACTATTCATAGACTTTGTGTCATGACGTAATGAGTCTGCTTGGCTCTCAATACTCATAGAAAACTTAATTTGAAATGTTCCCAGCCTTCCCTCTGGGGCCAAAGGCATTCTGGGAAATGTAGGACATGACTAACTGATGTAGAAGCAGAAATGTGACAGACTCCTTCTCCGTCTTTCAGCCTTCATGACGATGGCCATCATCCTGCTTCACATGTTCTGGGGCGTCGTCTTCTTTGACGCCTGCGAGAAGCAGCGCTGGTGGGCGGTGGCTGCCGTCGTCATCAGCCACCTCATCGTTTCCTGTCTGGTGAGTGTCGCTGACGGCGAAGGTACGAGGGCTTGATCGGGTGTTTTTCTTCATGCGTTGTGTTGATTTCCGCTTCTCGTCCTCCTCCTGCAGACCTTCCAGAACCCCGAATACGTCGCCAGCCTGGTCCCCACCTACGTCATCTTGTTCCTGATGGGCGTCTGGGCGTTCTACTCCGCCGGCGGCTCGCTCAGGAACCTCAAACTCTGCCTCACCTGCAAAGACAAGGACTTCCTGCTTGCCAACCACCGGCCCAGATAACGCCAGCACGCCAAAAATCAGTGTGCCAGGACTCTCAATCCAAAGATCACCGAGTTCTCACACACACACACATGAACGCACACACACTGAATACAGGGGTGTTCAGTCCTCTGTTAATCTGCTGTTTCACTTAAGATCATCGTCTTAAGTCTAAAAAAGTTAAAGCAGTGGAAGTTCCTCAAAGGAACAAAGACGGGCGATCCTTTTGATTCATGTCAGTTTGTTTGTGTGGATTTAATTTCCATCCAGTGACAAGGTTCTCCTCACAAACGCACATCTTCCCCTCCTCCTCCTCCTCCTCCTCCTCCTCCGTTTGTCGCCTGATGCACTAAAAGAAACAGCAGATAACTTTACATTCTGTACATACTCTGTTTTCGACTTTTTCTGACAGCTATCTTCTTTCAAACGTGTCTTTCAAAGGGTGGATTTATCATTCATGAACAGAAAAAACTCTCTGTGTGTATATATTTATGCATTTTTAATTCCCTGATGTGTAGATAGAAGTTTTAGCTTTTTTCAAGATGTGATTCTCTGTCAGTCTTTCAGCCTGTGGAAGAACCTGCCTTTGATTTGAACACAGAAGTTGAGAGGATGGACGGATGTTTGTTTTTGTCTCGTTATCTTGAGCTCACGACTTTATGGTATCGATTATGACTTCAATAAATTTAAATTGCACATCTCTGTCCTGCTGCTGTTTCCATCCCGAGAGGCGAGCAGCTCCGACTGAGATGATCTGATTCAGCTGTGATCTTTTGAAAAACGTTGAATTTAAATGCGAAACAAGATACAGAAGTCGTTATCTGAAGGTAACGAGTCAAATTCAACTCTCAGCTTCCGCGTGGATCAGCATTGTATTGATTAGGAACAGTCATGTACTTTGTTTCTCACTCCTCTGTGTACACACACGGTTATAAATTCATAAATAAGACCATGAACAGGTCGACGTGTCGACTCTCTTTGTTGTCTTTTTTTTTTGGAGTAAGGTAGACGTTAGCAGGTAGAATGTGTTCAGCATGTTTCCTGCAGACAGACTTTGGTTTGTTCACACGAGAAGAGACAGAAATTTACAGTAAACACACATTAAAATGAACCTTTGATAATAAATCTGGATTTAAATTAAACGTGCAAAGATTTTTAATGGAAAAAATAGAAATAGAGCTACAAATAGTCAGAAACTATGAACAGTTGAATTAGGCTGTAGAAAGTGAATGAAAGTCCCGGCGTTGAGCGGAGGTAGTGCAAACTGAGTCGTGACTTATGATGTAAAACGTCCAGAAATCAGTGCAACCGAGTATGAAGTTTGTCCTTCATGTCCTCCCTGCAGTCACTGAGAGCTGTTGTACAGTCTGATGTGCAGACATTAGTCCTCCCTTCATGAAGGACATAACTGGACCTTCTCAGCAGGGGACGGCGCCAGTGTCGTGCCAGAACCGGAGCTGGGTGAGCAGGCAATGTAACCAGGGTCAGCAGCCTCTGTGGACATAATGGCAGAGGAGAAGAGAGTGAAGAGGACGCTGACGAAGGAAGCTAAGAAGAGAAAAGAGTAAATCTGGGACTGACTTTTAGTCGTTCAGTCATGAAAGTTGTCCATATTTACCAAACTGCGGGCGCTAAATCACAAAAATACCAGTTTCTATGTAATGTTGCTTTAAATTTATTCAGTACTGAGGTGGAGTAACGGCAGATTTGCTCTTCAAGTCGTGCAACAACATCTAATATGCAGGAACACAAAAATCGACAGGAAACAATCAGTCATTTCATGGGAGCTTTAATGAGCAGTCTGCAGGGGACAAAGCAGGCGCCAGGTTTCCAGTACAGTGTGTGTGTGTGTGTGTGAGTGTGTGTGTGTGAAGACTTGTAAACCTCAGAGGGATGCTTCAGTTTCCACGCCCGTGAAGACAAGGAGCTGCAGGAGTGTGTGTCAGATTCAGACTTATCGCTCAAACAAATCAGAAATCACGTCCACGTTTTTTAAACGTTGCCTCTTAAACCCTCGCTCCATCCTGTCCACCTCCACCTCCTCCTCCTCTCTCTTGGTCCTGTTTCCATTTATGAAAGCAGACACCTCCTGGCTGGCCAACACAAAGCCTGTCGGGGTCTCTGAGGGCTTCAGTCAGTCAAAGGCCTTTTACTCGGACAGCAGACAGACAGACAGACGCAGGAAGCGTTTCCTCTGACTTTCACATGCTAATACGAGTCTGGGTGCAGCTGGTCAGGCCGGGGTCACCTCGGTGATGGTAAGAGGAGGTTCAGGTTCAGATCAGGTCGTCATGGTCTGGACAACAACCAGGAGGACACCTGACAGACAGGGGGACACATGAAGGGTTCCTCTGTTTGCACCTTAAATATCCGAGATGATAAAAACTCATTAAACAGCCTTAAAATGAGTTTTATGTAAGTCTTTTCTTAAGTTCTCAGTCTAAATCTGTCTTTTATTTTCTTTCCCTTATTTAATATATTATTATTATTTAATATATTAATTTCAGTTGTAGTTTAATGAAAATTTCACCAAACTCTCTAATTTAAAGACCTCTTATGCGGCAAACACATCTGAGGATGAAGAGAGGATTCATCCTGTGAAAAGGTGTTTATGATGTTTGAATTACATCCCTGATCACGTCCCTGCAAGCTCGCGTGCAAACATGATGAGCGGTTTTCATCAGACGGTGATTACTGAACTTTAAAAGCAGCTTTAAAAAAACATAAAACAGCTCATACATCCACATACATGCAGCATATACAGAGCACCGCTCCATGAGTTATTTCATGTGGTCATTTAGGGCAGTGATGGCCTAAAATTGCACCAAACTTCATTGTACAAATCTAATTTTTAAAAGTATTAAAGAAGTAAATGTTGACTCAGACTTAAAGAGATTCATCAGACAGCACAAAGTGAAGCTGATCAACCAGAATTTTACTTCATAAATACATCAACTTTATTTCATGTGATGAAAACTGTAACAGACTCTCATTTTTAAGTATTAAACAGCTGTTGATGTGAAGCACATCTGGATTTTCTGCTGAGAAATAAAAAATCTGGAGAAAAATGTGGAAAAAATCTTTAATTTCATTCGTAGTGTGATGAATTAAATTTCTGTTGACCACATCTGGACGTGATTTCCTGCAGAAGAAGAAGGAGAGAGGATTCATCTTGTGTAACCATACGTCTATTATTATTCTATTATTCTATCAGTGTCTCCCTCTCTCCAACCCGACCCGTCTCGGCTGACGTCTGACCACCATGATCTGGGTTCTGCTCCATGTTTCTGCCTCTTAAAGGACGTTTGTCACTGTCACCAGGTGTTTGCTCGTGTCTGCACCTGCTCTATGGACACAGATTGTGTTGTGTTCATATCTCATGGTGTGTTTTTGTCCTCACACTGCTGTGATGCTCTGCCTGTGGACCACAGAGGGGCACTGTCCTCATGTCCTCGTGTCCTCGTGGTTCTTGTCAGGTTCAGGTGCTTTAAGCTCTCACGTCTTTAATAAAAAGTCTTGTTTAGACTCTCACAAACTGCAGCCTGACACAGATCACCTCACAGCTGTATTCGATTAATGTAATCATCTTTAAATCAAACTCAGCTGCAGACTGAAGTCTGATGATCACTGCAGGTCAGATCTTCAGCAGATCACCTGTGTGTGTGTGTGTGTGTGTGTGTTTGGCTCTTCGTCTCGAGACCCGCCCACCCGCGCGCCCACCTGTGCATATTTTATGTTAATGAGCAGGTGCATCGGTTCTTGAGGCGCGCGGCGGGCCGCTCGGGGATGAGCCGGATGGAGCAGCGCAGGAGCAGCGGAGTCCAGCCGGAGGCTTTTCACCAGGTGATGCTGTCCAAACCCGACTGACTGCGGATCCGCGAACCACGAATGGATCCCTATTTAAGACGAGGCTGGAGAAGGCTGCTTCACTTATTATCTGTGTATTTTATCCTAATTTATCAAGGTGAGTCTGCGCGAGGGGGAGGCGGGCATGCACGAGACCGTGGTGTGCAGGTAGATGACAGAAAAACAGTTTGTTTAATGTTTGTTTAACGTTTGTTAAACGTTCTTTTTCTTGTTTTAACTTGTCTTCAGAGTAAAATGAGGAAAGCTCAGTTCAAACCTTTTAATTCAACTTTATCTGGATTTTAATTTCAGTTTATTTGTTTATTTTTATTTCAGCCAAATTAACTTAATCTATTATTGTTAATTAATTAATTTATTCACTTGATTTCAGTGCATCTGTCCTGGGGTGTTGACAGAGTGAACATTTCTAACTGGGGTGAATTTAATAAGTGAGTTCATTTTTTATATTTATGATTATAATTTGTTTTTATTATTCATTTTAGATGTTTTTACTTGTTTTTTATTTCTATAATTTCTCATATGTTGTATTTTTATATTTATTTTTTTGTCTATTTATGTCTTATTTCCATTTAGTATCATTTCTAATTATTTAAAATTACAAGTTTAATATCCAAAGCATGCTATTTTTGGAACAAGGTCGGAAATAATTGGGCGATTAATCAATTAGTCCGTAAACATTAATCTGCAACTATTTGAATAATCAACTCATATTCTATGTAATTTTTAAGCAAAATTGGCAAAAAAATAAATAAATAGATTTTTGCTTTTTTAAATGGGAATATTTTTTAAAAGTACATTCAAAGAAAATTTAATTTTTTTGACTGTTTGTTGTACAAAATATCAAATTTGAGCCACATTTTTCTGATGTTTTATTGATTTGACAGCTGACTGAGAAAATATTGCATGAACGTTAGTTGCAGCCTTGCATGATTTAGATGAACTTGTGTCAGCAGCAGACAGTAATGGTTTGGATGATGATGATTTTCTTTGGGTGGGAGGGGGTTGTTGTTTGGTTTTTTGGTGGTTTGCTTTGGTTCTCGGTTGGTGGTGGTGGGTTTTTTTGCGGTGTCAGTTGGGGTGGGGGTAAACGCTGCAGCGTGAACAAACCTCTCCTTGTTCTCTCTGTCCCAGCAGCGGGAGCAGCAGGATAAAGCAGCAGAAATGGGACACCGCTTCCCAGGGAGGGCAGGTAGGCAGCCGCATTGATCATTGATGCTGATGGAGCTGCTTCAGGCGGCGAACACACAGCCGGAGATCACCCCCAAAAAACAATCTGCAACACTCACACCAAAACACAGACAAGAAAAGACAAGAACGACATCAGGAGAAGGCTTTTATACTAATAACTTATCCCATGTTTTACAGTATAAACTTCAAAGTTTGCTTTAGATAATGTATGCATAGGAGTGTATATATACAACATAAATAAACACGAGGATGCAGCAGGATTATATAGATGCAGATAGTTTAAAAAATGCCTCGTCACCTGCAGTTTTTTTTGCAGTTTTGTTGATTTAATTTAAAGTTATTGTGCATAAACCAAACAAACAAAATCACATGTTGCATGTCCTTTAAATACATGAATTTCTTTATAAATTTCCCACGAGGCCAGGCTGAAACAACACCTCAATGACACATAAAGATATGAACTGTCCTTCTGCATGTCCCGGCACGTCATCATATATAAAAGTTAAGATTCCTGCACGATGATGTTTGTTCCTTCGGAAACAGACATATGAGTCAGTCCCAGCAGGAATATATAGTAGCCGGTCTGTTGTCTCGCTCTTCGTCTATCAGAGCCTCCATCAGCCTTGAATGTGGTCGCTCCCCTTCTTTTTTTTGTCCCGGCTTCAGAGAGGCGTGAGAATCCGGTCCAAACTATAGGAGGATGTAAACGAACAAAGCAATTAGCAGCTCAGGTCGCAGGTCGCAGGTATAGAGAGCGGATCTAATCTCATGTCACATCTCTGAACTTCAATCAATGCGTCGTGACATCTGGGTCAACGTTTTGTGTTCGACCTGCTTGGTCTCGATATCTCCTGATACTCATCAGTGATTAATAATTCATAGTCACGCACCACCTCATACCCACCCACTCTAACCTTCACCCTTGCCATCTGCTTTGTTCCTGCTCTTTGAGATGAAAGCCTTGGGTCGAGAGCTCGGGTATCCAGAGAGAAACAACGTCCGACTGACGGCCAATATTTAAAAATCTAAGCTGCGGTTATCTTATGTTTTCTGCTCAATATCTGACAGTTTTCATGCAAAAATATTCCACATGTTCAGAGATTTATTCCTCTGAAACAGCCTCCAAAACCTGGTGTTTTTAATGCACGATAAACTGTCATTTTAGTTCAGAAATCGCCTCCATAAACATCCCCGCACTGCACAAGAAAGATCTCACAAAATGGGAAAACACACTGGGGGCTGATGGTGGAGGTGGAGGAGGGGGTGGAGTTCATCAACCTAGATGGGAAAGCTGAGTTGGAAGTCACAGAGGAGTTGTTAATGAAGGCTGGATGACAGCTCTTTTCTCTCGAGCCTCTTCTTTTCCCAGCGCTGCCTCGGTTACATCCTCAACAACTTGGGGACTCTTTTTTTGGGGGGGCTTTTGGCAACAACCAGCGTAATTCTGGGAGGAATTTTTTTGCCTCAAACAAAACACCGAATTGTGAAAAGCTTTGAGTGTCTTAGGTTTTAATCAAATCTTTATTAATCTGTTACCTGAGAGCTGAGCTTGTTTTTCCAGATTTGCTCGATATTATATGAAACTCAGGGGATTAATTAAAGGAATCAGAGTGCATTACAAGGACTTTGGTTTTCTGGAATTGGCTCCTTCCTCTCTTTGCCAAAAAGTGCCAAGACTCAGATTTAATAAATTTGGTTGGAAGACACTCTGAAACGTTTCTAGGCAGATCAGATTATGACGTTGTGACTGAATGGTTGTAAATGTTGCATGAAATGCCTGAAATGATTCAGTATCTCTCCTTGAAGGACCTCCAGGCGACAGCTGCTGTACAAACCAACACATCATTGGTCAGCCGGACCGCCGCGTCCAACCGGACGTCCTCCAGTACTCCAGAGAGGACGCCGACGTCCTTGTGGACCCTCAACTCTGACCAATCATCTGCACCATCTGGTCAAGCACCATCAAGAACAGTATCATCCAGCCAATCAGCAAACAGCACAACACCAGCCAATCAAACAGCAACCAAGACTGCAAAAGTCAACCAATCACAAACCAGCCCTGAACCATCCAGGGAATCAACAATCAACACGGCGTCAGCCAGCCAATCACCAGGAGGCACAACACAAACCAGCCAATCACCAACAAAAACAGCATCAGCCAGCCAGTCACTAGGCAGCACAACACAAACCAGCCAATCAACAACCAATATAGCATCAGCCAGCCAATCACCAGTACACACAACACAAACCAACCAATCACCAGCAAACATAGCATCAGCCAGCCAATCACTAGGCAGCACAACACAAACCAGCCAATCACCAACCAACGTAGCATCAGCCAGCCAATCACTAGGTAACACAACACCATCCAACCAATCACCAACCACCACAATATCAACATCAACCAGCCAATCACCAGATATTACAGCAGCATCCATTCAATCACTAAAACAATCGTTAGGCAGGTCAACAACAGCCAGCCAATCACCAACACCGAAGGCACTGCCAAGCCAATCACCAACCAGCCAAACACCAACTAACACAGTGCCAGTCAGCAGTGCGCCAGCCAAGACCACATCTGATCATCCACCGGGCAGTACTACAAAATCTAGCCAATCAGCATCCAGCCAAACACAGCTGAGCCAATCAGAACCCAGCGTAAAAACATCAAACCAATCATCACTCACCTCAGTATCTTCTAATCATCCAGCTACTTTAATAACAGCTAACACATCAGTCCACATATCATCCAGCATAACGTCACATGACCATTCAAACGAAACACCATCTGACCAATCCCTGACCAGCTCAGTGCCATCAAACCAATCATCACCTGGTTCAGCATCTCAAGGAAACACAGCCAACGGAGCCTTTTCAGATGAGCGTCCAGTCAATGTTTCACTGCAAACCAGGCAGGCGAAGGAAGCCCTGAGGTCAAAGCTCCGCAGGACTCCAGGTACATTTAGAAAAGACAACATGGATGTTGAATCTGTGCAGAAATCATCAGAAATCAAACCAGGTTGAAACTTCAGACTGAATTCCATTTTACTGTCTTTATCCCTCACACTTCAAAGTTAAAGCCACTGTGTCAAATTATTCTCGTGATGTGTTAGAAAATTAGAGAATCCAGGTCAAAGTTGGTGCATGCTGTATCACTTTGAGCACTGCCATTATCAGTATCCCCGGTTCAGATCTGTGGGGAGGATCTGGTGTTGGTGTTTGCTTTGACCCTTTTCAGACTACCATTGGGGGATGCCAAAGACTGGAACCAGGGAAACAGTGAGCCTGGCTCTGTCCAAAAGTAAAAGAATGTGCCTCCTTCCAACACATCTAAAGACTTTATATCTTATTGGTTTAGTCTGTACAACAACTGAAATGTAAAAACAACAATTTGTGGTTTTATTGTCTCTTTACCCAATCGTGTTGGTCGCCAAGAAATAGTTAGAGCACACAACTCTGGCTAGTCATAAAACCATAATGTATTGTTCTTATTTCAGTTTAGAAAGACACAAAGTGTGATTCAGATCCACTCCAAAATTTACTGGATTCTTTCTTGGTCCATGCTACAACCTTCCGCCAAGTTTCATGAAAATCCAGGCAGTAGTTTTCACGTAATTCTGCTGAAAGACAAAATAAAAAAACAAATGGCACTAAAACATCCTTGATTGAGGTCATTGGAAACAGCCAGGCTAGCTGTTTGCTACTGCTTCCAGTCTTTATGCTAAGCTAAGCTAATAGCATCATGACTCTCCATACATGCATGTATGGAGACATGAGAGTGGCATTGATTCAGATGCCTCATTGGCCGCCGCTGTATGTCACCACTAGGTGTAACCTTATTGGAGTTAGAGGTTCAAACAGTTTTTCACCAGTTTTCAGTCTCAGGATTGTTGTGGGCGTAATTTTTACCTGATTTTGACACCTAATTTCATAAACTTGTCGATATTTTTAATCATTCAAATTTGGCTGGATGGTTAATAACACTTTCTTCTTTGGTCTGATAAACTCAGAACACACATTTATTCTTACTTTACACAGACTTTAAGGATAAGGTAAAGAATTGTGGTTCAGACATGCTCACCCTGCATCCAAAGTTCAACATGGTTGAACCTTGGTCGATAGCGCACTGATGTAAGCCATTGAAAATAATGGGTTTCAGAGCGTGGTGCTGCCATTGCCGCCTTGTATCTGAAAGGGATCTGAGATGGGGATGCCTCAGAGGCCAACACTGAATGTTTGTCCGAAACTATGTGTTGATGTGAATGAACACTCTGTCCTGAAAACACTCCGATCATTATCTGTTTTGTCTCTCTGGAGTAAAGCGTTGCAGACCTGACAGCTGTTCTGTCTAAAAGAGGTCCAGAGTCTTCAGATAGTTTACCTCCTGATGCCATTTCCGAAGTGCCAGAGAGTTGTATAATGTGGCTTTAACCAGAGCAACAAGTGAGCCCTCTGTTTAACTTCCCCCTCGCTGAGTGAACAGGAGGAAAATAGCTTTTATCTGATTCATCAACCCGTCCCTCCTCCCCCCACAAACCCCTGTATTTTACCTGTGCTTGTGTGGGACGTGGCTGACTGGGCAGACAAGCTGTAAGCCCACTGAGCAGATGGTGTTACTGCAGGATGAGGAGCCATCGTTTGGTGTTTGGTGGTGCGTTCAGTGTCTGGAACGTTTGTTGGGGCCCCACAGCTCCATATGAGTGCTGACAGATGGTGACTTTTTCCTTAATGTCATGACCTGCAGATACTTAAAGTTAATTTTATGGGTCATTAAAGAAACCTTCTTACCTGTGAGACACTAAATGATCTTTTCAATCAGACCTTTATCAGGTGAAATACCAAGCAATGAAATGACGTTTTCTCTCAGCAGAGCCGTGCACGTTTCCGTGCCTGAACGGAGGTCAGTGTTTTCAGTCGGAGTCATGTGACTGCAGCTTGTATCAGGCCACTGGACACAGATGTCAGACAGGTAAACACACACCTGATATTTGAGTCATTTTAAATGTTTTAAATGAGATTATGTGAACTGCAGCAGAGGGGTTATTTCCACTAGATGAAATTAAAGATGAACAAACGTTTCTTTAGATTTGTGGTGATAAAACTGAATTAATATAAAAAAGATTTCTTACTTT
Source organism: Miichthys miiuy (assembly GCA_036365135.1). Lineage (NCBI taxonomy): Eukaryota > Metazoa > Chordata > Actinopteri > Sciaenidae > Miichthys > Miichthys miiuy. The sequence goes on from CM071603.1 coordinate 29,726,941, forward strand.
ATTAATCCCCAATTATTTTTACACACATGGGCTGAAAAGTATTTTTAGTTTATAACTTTTAGTTATAGTGCAATTATCAATAATATGTGGTGTTTTCATTGCTTTTGTATGAGGTCAAATGTGAGTTTTTGGAAGTAGCGTTGTTCATCTTTTTTATATATAATTAACAAAACTTCAGGTAAAGTTAGCTCTAGTGTAAGGCCTAATCCGGCACAGCAGCCCATTCCCATTCATTTGAATGGGGGAAAAATAAACCCAGCGACCTGCGGTGGAGAAGTTGAGCCAGATTCGGCAGTTGGAGAAACACAACCTGACGTCATGCTGCGGTGGCCAATCTGGCGATCAAACTCCTCCACAGTTAGCGTAGCGTGAAATGTCACTGAAACTGAGGCTATCTGGGTGGATTCATGGACTAAACTCTGAGACTCAACCTGTTGTGTTCTGGCTTTGTTTATTTCACGTAATACTAAAAAAAATTTATTAACACGTGATTTAGTTAATCATATCAAGTTCTAAAATCATAGTTTTGGCACAAACTGCCGGTGTGGTGATATAATTTTATCTGTTTTTTCATCCAAAACAAATCATCTTAAATTTTCTTGATATAAATATAATCTATAATATAATCTGCTTTATTTTGTCTTGTTTTAAAACACTATGAAGTTATTAACTAACAGTACCTGTGAGTCAGATGTAGGGGGCTCTGTTTATGGAATATAATATTTATAATGATTCATTAGTGTATAATTGTTGACTTTTAAGATATATATTTTTATATCTATAGACGCTGCAGTTCTGCACATTGCACTGTTGTTCAACTGCACCAGTAGATGTCACTAAATCCTGCGCACTGGTCCTTTAATATTTCAATCTTTTTAGTCACTATTAGCATCTTCTGAAGCTTAAAACCTAAACATTGATTCTTAAAGCAAAGGTACAATATGTCATATGACGTAAAGTTTTTACTTTATTTTGAGTGAAGTAAAGATTATAAAACTCCTTGGACTGAACTTCATAGATGGGAAATTATTTCATTGTCATTTATTTTCTCCAGTTCCTAACCTTGGCTTCGAGAGGGAGATGACGTGCAGGTCGTGGGGTCAGTACAACTTCGAGACGTTCGATGGCCTCTACTACTACTTCCCCGGTCGATGTACGTACACTCTGCTGAGGGACTGCGAGGAAACCACCCAGGCCAGCATCGTGGTCCAGGTTAGTCCAGACTCGAGCGAAATAAATCCTCCAGACTCGAAGCTGCCCAGAAGGTTTCGCTTTGACGCCCGCTTCCAGTCAAGGAAAGTTTGGACTCTGTGGCGTCCTGCTCCAAAACACACTCTCCTTTCTGACTTCTGCAAGGTTCAGTCTCAGCCTGAGGAAAAGATCTGCTCTGAAGATTAGTGAAAGCTATCTGGTTATTAGAGTCAATTACCATTAAATACTGCAATTACCCACTATGCCTTGAAAGCATCTGCAACAGACCGGGACTTTGTTCCCCTGAAAAGGCAGCAGATACTGTATCTGTGTATGGGAAAACCAAACCGAACACGAAGAGACCCGAACGCATTATGATTATTGATAGTACATTAATACAGGTATCAAGGAGAATTTTAGTAACAAAAATATAAGACAACCAGAACATTTAAGACTGAAGTGGGATGACATTTTCTTTTGTAGTCTACAAACTGTGAGTTGAGTGGTGTAGATCTGCTGGCTATCATCAAAAAACACCAGTATGGTCCTTTTTAAAAAAGATAATGCAAGGCATCGCTTACATATTGACATCAGTTTTTTAACATTTAAACATAATTTGAACTAATGAATGGTTTCCATGTTGCATCTTGCTGCAGGTCCACAATGACCCGGCCTGTAGCTCGGCTCCTTACACCTGCCAACGATCCGTCAGCCTCTTCCTCCCATGGGAGGGTGAAGTTCGGCTTTTCGCCACCAATGTGACCTTCAAAGGCCAGAGGTCAGCCAAGAACACAACAAACCATCCACTTTTTCCGTCTTTCAGGATTTATTATTTATTTGAATGTCTCATTGTCTCTGTCTACAGTTTGCAGCTGCCTCATCACATCCACGACCTGCAGCTGGAGCAGATCTCACAGTATGTTCTGGTGACGCAGCAGCATGGCTTCACGCTGGCTTGGGAAGGGCGCAGCGGCTCCCTCTACATCAAACTCAGCCCAGAGTTTGTGGGCAGAACCTGCGGCCTGTGTGGGAACTTCAACGCCGACGTCCAGGACGACCTGAGGACGAGTTATGGTAAAGATCGTCATGAACTTGGTTACACACTCATTAAAACAAATATAGTCATTTAAATCCAGTTATCAGTTGTAAAATCTGCCCGTGGGGCGTGAGAGCTCCCGTCACCTCAGATCAGATTATAATCAGTGAGACTTAAACACACACAAACGCTGTGTGTACACACATCCAGACAGATTGTAATCTGATCAACCATATCATGATGTGTTCAAAGACACATTTTCCCTCAGTGACAAAAAAATGTAATTGCAACACACGCAGTCTGTGTTTAATAGATAAAATGACAGAAATAAACTTTTATTGTAACATAACTTCAGACTCACTACCTACAGTCATAGCTCTGTTTCCACTGGGGATTGAACCCAGGACCTTCTGCGTGTAAAGCAGACGTGATGACTACTACACTATGGAACCTGCAGAGGCAATGTTCAGGCTAATCCACCACAGAGAAGTGTTCAATATTTAATGTGAAAGTGAAAAGGTACAGATTTTGGTGAGTGAATTATGGTAGTATCTGAGATAACTCTGGTTCCACTGGGGATTGAACCCAGGACCTTCTGCGTGTAAAACAGACATGATGACCACTACACTATGGAACCTCTGTGAACCTCAGTTTGGTCTAATCCACCACAGAGAAGTGTTCAATATTTGATAAGAAATCTAGAGCAAGGTTTTGACCAAGGAGTCTGATCGTGGTTCAATCTTATATGTTGTTGAGTCATAACCAAGTCTTGGTTATCTTCTGTGGCTGTGGAGTGAAGCGTATGCGGATGGCTGGCTACAGAAGTGAGTCAGTGGCCATAGGGCCCCATGTTAAACATGACGTCATAGAGACTACGACCATATTTTATACAGTCTATAACTTCAGAATTCTGGTTCCACTGGGGATTGAACCCAGGACCTTCTGCGTGTAAAGCAGACGTGATGACCACTACACTATGGAACCTCTGCAAAGCTTTTTGCAGGATCAGCAAGAAGGTTCCTGGTTCAAACCTCAGCTGGGGCCTTTCTGTGTGGAGTTTGTATGTGTGGGTTCTCTGTGGGTACTCCAGCTTCCTCCCACAGTCCAAAAACATGTACTTGACAGTTAATTGGGGACTCTAAATTGGCCTTTGTTGCGACTGTGAGTGGTTGTTTCTCTCTACTAAACTGGCAACTTGTCCAGGGTGTACACTGCCTCTTGCCTCTTGTCAGCTGGGATAGGCTCCAACCCCACCATGACCCTGATGAGGATAAGCGGTTAAAGATAATGGATGAACAGTAAGTCCAAGAACAGAGATAGCTCTGGTTCCACTGGGGATTGAACCCAGGACCTTCTGCGTGTAATGCAGACGTGATGACTACTACACTATGGAACCTCTGCAAAGCTTTTTGCAGGATCAGCAAGAAGGTTCCTGGTTCAAACCTCAGCTGGGGCCTTTCTGGTGTGGAGTTTGTAGTGTGTGGTTCTCTGTGGGTACTCCAGCCCCCCATCCCTGAACTAAACATGTACTTGACAGCTGTTGCTGGGACTCTAAATTGGCCATAAGTGCTACAGTGAGTGGTTGTTTCTCTCTACTAAACTGGCAACTTGTCCAGAGTGTACACTGCCTCTGCCTCTGTCAGCTGGGATAGGCTAACCCCACCATGACCTGATGATGAGAATAAGCGGTTAAAGATAATGGATGAACAGTAAGTCCAAGAACAGAGATAGCTCTGGTTCCACTGGGGATTGAACCCAGGACCTTCTGCGTGTAAAGCAGACGTGATGACTACTACACTATGGAACCTGCGGAGGCAATATTCAGGCTAATCCACCACAGAGAAGTGTTCAATATTTAATGTGAAAGTGAAAAGGTATGAACAGATTTTGGTGAGTGAATTATGGTAGTATCTGAGATAACTCTGGCTGGGATAGGCTCCAACCCCACCATGACCCTGATGACTACTACACTATGGAACCTCTGCAAAGCTGTCTGCTGGGTAATACACCACAGAGAAGTGTTTATTTAAGACTAAGTCTAAGCAGTATCTGAGATAAGGATGGTTTCACTGGGGATTGAACCCAGGACCTTCTGCGTGTAAAGCAGACGTGATGACCACTACACTATGAAACCTCTGAAAATGTGTCTTCAGGCTAATCCACCACAAAGAACTGTTCATTATATGAGAAAAATAAGACAAAGTGTGGCTAAGATTTGATCAAGGAGTCTCTGATTGTGGTTGACTACTACACTATGTTGAGGCAATGTTCATAACAGAGATCAGTGAACAAAACAGAGATAAGGGTGGTTCCACTGGGGATTGAACCCAGGACCTTCTGCGTGTAAAGCAGACGTGATGACCACTACACTATGGAACCTCTGAAAACATGTGTCCAGGCTAATCCACCACAAAGGACTGTTCATTATTTGAGAAAAAAAGAAAACCAAATAAATATATGGTTGAGTCATTGATCTTGTGGTCTCTGATTGTGGTTCAGTCCTACATGTTGATGAGATAATGGTGGTTCTACTGGGGATTGAACCCAAGACCTTCTGCATGTAAAGCAGACGTGATGACTACTACACTATGGAACCTCTGCAAAGCTTTTTGCAGGCTCTTCCTGGTTCAAACCTCAGCTGAATGTGTTCTCTTTAAGCACAGTCCAAAAACATGTACTCAGTGACTAAGGCCATGGTGCGACTGTGAACTTGAACTTGTCCAGGACACTGCCTCTTGCAATAAGACCCTGATGAGGATAAGCGGTGATAATGATGAACCAAGAACTAGCTCTGGTTCCACTGGGGATTGAACCCAGGACCTTCTGCATGTAAAGCAGACGTGATGACTACTACACTATGGAACCTCTGCAGAGAGGGTAATCCACCACAGAGAAGTGTTTATTTAAGACTAAGACAGAATAAGTGATTTGGTGATGACATTATGGTAGTATCTGAGATAAGGATGGTTCCACTGGGGATTGAACCCAGGACCTTCTGCGTGTAAAGCAGACGTGATGACTACTACACTATGGAACCTGCGGAGGCAATGTTCAGGCTACCACAGAGAAGTTTTCAATATTTAATGTGAAAGTGAAAAGGTATGAACAGATTTTGGTGAGTGAATTATGGTAGTATCTGAGATAACTCTGGTTCCACTGGGGATTGAACCCAGGACCTTCTGTGTGTAAAATGGACATGATGACCACTACACTATGGAACCTCTGTGAACCAGAGTTTGGCCTAATCCACCACAGAGAAGTGTTCAATATTTGACAAGAAATCTAGAGCAAGGTTTTGACCAAGGAGTCTGATTGCGGTTCAATCTTATATGTTGTTGAGTCATAACCAAGTCTTGGTTATCTTCTGTGGCTGTGGAGTGAAGCGTATGCGGATGTCCACAGAAGTGAGTCAGTGGCATGTTAAACATGACGTCATAGAGACTACGACCATATTTTATACAGTCTATAACTTCAGAATTCTGGTTCCACTGGGGATTGAACCCAGGACCTTCTGTGTGTAAAGCAGACGTGATGACCACTACACTATGGAACCTCTGCAAAGCTTTTTGCAGGCTCAGCAAGAAGGTTCCTGGTTCAAACCTCAGCTGGGGCCTTTCTGTGTGGAGTTTGTATGTGTGGGTTCTCTTTGGGTACTCCAGCTTCCTCCCACAGTCCAAAAACATGTACTTGACAGTTAATTATGGACTCTAAATTGGCCTTTGTTGTGACTGTGAGTGGTTGTTTCTCTCTACTAAACTGGCAACTTGTCCAGGGTGTACACTGCCTCTTGCCTGAGGTCAGCTGGGATAGGCTCCAACCCCACCATGACCCTGATGAGGATAAGCGGTTAAAGATAATGGATGAACAGTAAGTTCAAGAACAGAGATAGCTCTGGTTCCACTGGGGATTGAACCCAGGACCTTCTGCGTGTAAAGCAGACGTGATGACTACTACACTATGGAACCTGCGGAGGCAATATTCAGGCTAATCCACCACAGAGAAGTGTTCAATATTTAATGTGAAAGTGAAAAGGTATGAACAGATTTTGGTGAGTGAATTATGGTAGTATCTGAGATAACTCTGGCTGGGATAGGCTCCAACCCCACCATGACCCTGATGACTACTACACTATGGAACCTCTGCGAAGCTGTCTGCAATTGAGCTTTAAGACTAAGTCTAAGCAGTATCTGAGATAAGGATGGTTCCAGGACCTGCATGATGACCACTAGGACCTTCTGCGTGTAAAGACAGACATGATGACCACTACACTATGGAACCTCTGAAAACATGTCTTCAGGCTAAACTACAACACAAAGAACTGTTCAAAAAAAAAGAAAAACAGCTGTGTACTTGACTCTCTGTACTGTCTCTGTTGTCCAGGTTACAGTCCTACATAGTTGATGATGATAATTCAGTACTAGCTCTGGGGATTGAACCCAAGACCTTCTGCATGTAAAGCACGTGATGACTACTACACTATGAAACCTCTGAAAATGTGCCTTCCTAATCCACCAAAGCAAATGACCACTACACTTATGAGATTATATGAGAAAAATAAGACAAAGTGTGGCTGAGATTTGATCTAGGAGTCTCTGATTGTGGTTCACTGCTATATGTTAATGAGTAATAACTGACATCAGCGATAATGGTGGTTCCACTGGGGATTGAACCCAGGACCTTCTGCGTGTAAAGCAGACGTGATGACCACTACACTATGGAACCTCTGCAGAGCTGTCTGCAGGGTAATCCACCACAGAGAAGTGTTTATTTAAGACTAAGACAGAATAAGTGATTTGGTGATGAAATTATGGTAGTATCTGAGATAAGGATGGTTCCACTGGGGATTGAACCCAGGACCTTCTGCGTGTAAAGCAGACGTGATGACCACTACACTATAGAACCTGTAAAATGGGGTGTTTTGGCTAATCCATTACAATTTAGTGCTCATCATTGATAAGAAAGAAAGGAAGCGCAGCATTTAGGCTAAATGCTAAGTTTTGACAAGGGGATATGAATATGGACACTTCATTGTATTCCTACCGACTTGTCAGATTACCAAAAAATCTACAATGTCATGTCTGTTTTGCTGCTGACCTTGACGTTGTGATTCAGACCTTTTTTAAAAAACCCACTTCCTCTCTCTCCCAGGTGTGCTGACTCATGACATAGAAATGTTTGGGAATAGTTGGGTGGAGGCGGAGCCACACGAGGCCCGATGTCCCATGGTGCTTTCTGACTTCCCTTCACCCTGTGCTGCCGTTGAAGCTCATGTCCTGCAGGTAAGTTGGCTGATAGATATCTGGAGGCTTCCCTGCTGTAGAAAAACATCTTGAACAATAAGTGAAAAACTGTCTTTGTGTCTTTGTGTGGCTGCAGAAAGTGGAGGAGGTGTGTACAATGCTGCTGGATCCACCATTTCAGAGCTGCCATGAATTTGTCAGCCCGCTGTCCTACATGGCCAGCTGCTCCAACGACCTCTGCATGTAAGAACAGTGTGTTCAGACCTACCTGTTGAGATACCTTGTCCTCATTTGGTCCTGATGATGGTTTTTGATGAATGATCGGCCAATTACATTGACTGCATACAAAGATAGATGACATAACAGCTCTCCAAAAGTGAGGCCAAAACATCTCAGTCGAACCCCTGGTAGCTGGCTGCAGTATAGGTTATAAACCTTGACTCTTCTATGTTAGGAGATGGGACATGGACCTACCGAGGTGGTTTTCTTGCCGGGTTTGGCTTCTGGCATCCTGGGGCTGAGTCAGTTCAGTTAGCTACATGGCTGACCGATTTAGCAGTTCGCTACTTAGCAATCTTTCCATCAGAAAGTCTGTAAATCACCTCTGTAGTGTTGCCGTTGGAACTCTTGCTCCAAACCACCTCAAGGTAGCAGAGGCCTTGTCCGGGATATTTTGGCTTAATTTGGAAGTGGAGACACGTCGTCCAACTTTATATATGTCAGTGCCAAATTCATATGGGTTAATCTGTTGTGGATCATGAATATCGACAGCAATTTTCATGGGATTCTAAATGAAAAGGATTCATCCTCAGGGGAGTATCGATGTGTAGAGTAAATATCATGATGAGTTTCTGAGATACTTCTTGGAAATTTCATCCCAAGTTGGCATCAGTGGGTAAACAAAATCATTTTCTGGGGACCATGAATGCCACATTTCATGAAAATCCGACCGTTAGTCGTCATTTGAATTGTGGCCCAAAATACCTGTGGATGTGTTTCGGGCTGGAATTAAACCCCCTGAGCTGAATCCGCTGTTTAATTCTCTGATCTTAAAGAATATGAGAACACATTTCATTTCCCTTTATGTGTTTTCCCTTCGCTGACTCAGTTAGAAATCTGAGTCGGCTGCACCATCTCCGGGCTCTGATCCAGAACTTTAGACTGGAAACTGGAGGGTAACTTTAGGTTGCAGGAGAAGTTGCAGTGAGAGGCAACATTTATTCAGTTATGGACGATGTACAGTTGAATACCAATCAATTGTCTTGCTCGACTGAGGACACAACTAAGGACTAAATCCTATTATCCTTCAAATCTTTCTGCACTTTTTATGAATTAATTGTAATTAAAGTAATTTTCTTTCATGATTTAACACGTTATGATCACGCTAACTCTACACAGACGTATGTTAGTACCCATCCTGCACTGGGTATTCTGAATGTACTGTAAATCTGCTGGCTGTTTTTCTGCATTCATCGCAGTGTTGTTGTTGGTCCTCGCTCTTCTTTGAACACTGTTGGTATGTCTTCGGCCACTTGAGGTGTGTTGTGAGGTTTCTTGGATTTTTGCCTTTGTCCACAAAGCAGACTTGTGAGCGGCTTTTGTTTCTGACCACTTTCTGGTTTAAAATCCCACTCACAGCTCTCTCGGTTGTGTCTTTTGGTGGCTCGGGTCCATGAACCTGAACGTGCACTCCTTCAGTGGGTAACATTAGCCCTGGCAGTCTGTTACTGTTAACTCAGAGTGATTTGGAACAGAGACTAGTGCTAAAGACAAGACAGAGTGTGCAGAAACAAATTTACCTTATCAGATGGTTTACTTTGACTGATAACATTACTAATACACAGATACTACAACAAAGCTTTTCAGCTATAACTTTTCATCGAGAGCTTAGTTGGAGGATTTACTCATTAACAGACAATTCTCCAGTTTCCCTCCATGATGGAGACACACAGCTGGTGGATAGTTGTTTGTTTGAGTTCAGCGTACCTGGCTCGATGGCCACACCTCTCCTGGCTCCACTCAAAAAGTCCTTCTCTGTTTGTTACCCTGTTGAAGGTCGGGTCCCAGCGGTGATGTGGTATGCCAGGTGTTCAGCGAGTATGCCCGGGCCTGCGCCCACGCTGACCACCCACTGCACGGCTGGAGGCAGCACATTCCTCAGTGTGGTACGTTTTTCCAGGTGTTTTCAACTGTGCACCATGGAGGACCAAAAAACGGCACGTTATGGTCAAACCGACCTCTAAAGCAGCTGAATTTAATCAAAACGCATTATGCATCTTAAAAAAAGAATCTCAAATATATTTTCTCTGTTATTGAAGTTGCGAGATTAATTATGAAATGCTAAATCATTACTCTGAGATATGCCATTTACAACTACAAGAAAAAAATCACTAAAAATCGAAATAACGTTAGCTAAAGAACCAATAATCTGTCAGCTGCAGCAAAGTATTAGCATACAGTGGATGAAAATGAAAAATTCAAACACTTTAGTCCATTTTATATGAAAATTCGAACATTCTAGTCTTTTTAATGTAAAAATTGTCAATATATAATCACATATATTAATAATAACAATCAGATATATGTACAACTGTAGCCTACCTAACATACATTAGCTAAAGAACCGTTAGCTGTTGCTAAAGTCAACTGCAGCAGAGTTAACGTAAGGAGGTAGCCAGTGGACCTAGCTGACACATTTTTAGTTCTATTTATGTAAAAACTGTCAATATGTAGTAACATTGTTTTGTTTAAAAGCTTTAAGCGTACCTGGAAACCTTAATATTGTTTTTACAGATCAGATGTGTGTAAACTATCTGACGTTAGCTAAATACCGTTAGCTGAAGAACTTTTACTACAGCAAACAGTTATTGGAACAGGCATAGCGTGGCAGAGACTTAAATTACAACAAAAATAGCACAAATTCAAACATTTTAGTCCGTTTTATATGTAAAATTATTTTGTTTCAGGACATGGAAACCTGTTGTAGCCTAGCTCACGTAACCGTTAACTTAGTGTTGCAGTTGTAGCAGATATATTTACTGTTCTATTGTATTACATAGCATGTTTCATCTGTTTTTTAAAGTGCAGTTTATAGCATCACCTTTAGACACAGTGTATAAGCTATATCTCCAGTTTTTAACATATTTGTTGTGTTTGTGCGACCAGAGAAGCAGTGTCCTTTAGGTCTGCAGTACAGGGAATGCATAAGCTGCTGCCCAGCGTCCTGCAACCTGGAGCGAACATGCATCGACAGCAAGCTGGCATGTTTGGATGGATGCTACTGTCCTGAAGGTTTTTTATTCAGATTCTACTATCTATTGTAATGTCTATCCCTCAAAAAGTCTTCCTGCAAACTTCCAAGTTGACCGTATTTTGATGTTTTCACACAAAGCAGTAATCTGTCTCTTGTCTCTTCTCAGGTCTGATCTACGAGGACGGAGGCTGTGTGACGCCGTCCGACTGTCCCTGCGAGTACCACGGGATGTTTTATCCGTCCGGACAGATGCTGCAGGAGGAATGCAACAACTGGTGAGTCAGTTGGTGTTTAACCTCTCTCTCACCTCATATGCAGGATCTTATCTTGCAGACTCCACACAGTCCTCTTAATCTTCTCAGATCTGACCATCACCTGGTCTCGGTGTGTCCAGTTTCTGTTGGTGATCCTGCTGATTAGCTCACCTGTGGTTGTCTCTGCTTTCTGTTTCAGCACATGCGTGGGTGGAGTGTGGAACTGCACCGACTACAGCTGCCCAGGTTTGTGCCTTCCCTCGGTGGGTGGTTCGATTTTTACTCAAACTGAACGGCAGGTCACATTCAGTGAAACTCCGTGATGGGAGGTTTGATTGTTTTATAAAAACCCAACAGCAAGTTCTGTTCATATAAAGTTAGTTATAGTGAGAGAGCAAGTTTTCGAATGAAGGACGTAGCGGAAGAACCGTCGTAGCAAATGTCAAGAAAGGAAAATGTCTCCTATTTTAGAAGCCAGGAAGAAGAAACTTCCTAGATATGGTGCAAGAATACTTTCACATGAGGTGGAGGCTTTCTAGTCAGGGATGTACATTGAACCTGTATACGGGAGCAGAACCGGAGACTACTTTGTAAGCAAGTGTTAGAGATTTGAATTTACTACAGGTAGCCAGTGCGATTGATGAGCAGTAGGGTAACATGTGACCTTTTGGGTTGATTGATGACCAGGCGAGTCGCCACGTTCTGGATCATCTGAAAAGGTTTCACTGTGCAGGCTGGACGGCCCGTCAGGAGGGCGTTACAGTAATCGAGTACCGAGAGCCACAGCCTGTATCAGGAGATGGGTAGCATGTCGAGTCAGGTAAGGTTGTGAAGTGCGAAAAGGCACGACAGGGCAACCAAGGCAACGTGATCAGAGAAGGTTAGTTGGTCATCGATCATGACTCCTCTTTCTATCAATTTTGATGTTGATGTCATGGTGTAAAGTAGGATGGGCAGTATTCATTTAGCTGACGCTTTTATCCAAAAGCAACTTACAGGGAGCAATTTGGGGTCCAATATCCAGTCAGCTGGGATAGGCTCCAGCCCCACCCTGATGAGGATAAGTGGTTACAGATAATGGATGAACTGTAAGTTCAACATAGATAAAGCTGGTTCCACTGGGGATTGAACCCAGGACCTTCTGCGTGTAAAGCAGACGTGATGACCACTACACTATGGAACCTGTAACCACCAGTCGATATAGAGGCATCCAGAGCGGTTGTAGTTAGGTTGCAAGAAGAAAAGAAGTTTCCTGGTAAGGAACAAGAGAAATAGGAAGCTTCCTAGTTAGGGAGCAAGGAACGGGAAGACATCTTAGTTAGGGAACATGGAAAGACATGCCATTCAAGAGCTAGGTGTCTGCCCAGTATCTAACAGGCAGTAGTCGAAGGTGTCCTCGGATGAATGAAGGAAACATGTCTTGCTCTTTCTGCAGGCGAGTGCTCGGTCACTGGCGATATGTATTTCCAATCCTTCGACGGGCGGATCTACACTTTCCCTGCAACATGCCAGTATGTCCTCGCCAAAAGTCGCAGCTCAGGGAAGTTCACCGTCACCATCCTGAACGCCCCGTGTGGAGCCGTGAGTTACGTTTAATCTGAATTATTTTTATTTTATTTTAAACTCCTTCTTGTTTTTCTTTTTCTTTTTCTTTTGGACCAAACGTATCTCCAGCTCTCGCACACCTCTCCCACTTCTCTGCGATCAAACTGTTCTCCCGTCTCGGCTTACAGGTTTATGCAATTTGTCTGTCGTGTAGATCATATCATAATTTAAGTGCTCAATAATCCCCGCTGACTTTTGTTCGAGAGCCGCGCTGCGACTTCGACAAATGAAAGCAAACGTCTCGATCAAACCGCGGCAGATAATGAGCATGAAAAGCAACAAAAGACTGAGAGCTTCTTCTTCTCCTCTCCCCTCCTCTCCAAGCCTTCAGTTTCCCAGCAGCCTTTGAGCTGGGCTCGATGGATGGGGAGGAGGAGGCGAGATATAAGATGTCCCACTCATCAGAGCAGAGGCCCGAGACCTCTAACAGCCAACTGAACAGGATTACCTTATCTGGCCTGACTGACAGAGCTGTGGACGGCTTTGTAGTGAGGAGGGAGGTGAAGAGAGGCACTGGAGGGGTGGGGGAGTTGGACAGAGAGAAGGTTATGCGAAAACAGGAGATGAATGATGGGAAGAGTAGGAGGAGGTGGGAGGAGGAGGGGGTCGCTAAAACCTCTCGGCTATGGGGCTGTGCCACTTATGAAAGAGACGATTCATAGAGGCAGATCGCTTACTGTCAGCGACGAGCGGCCTTCTTTACTTTAAACATATCAGAGCGGCAAGTAACTCATCGTACATTTACTAAAGTGATGGGCTACAGTTAAGTACTCGAGATTTCCTCGAGTATCATTACATTTTGTGATATGATGATCTTCTTCCCAGCACCAAATGACACCAAAACGTCAATGAAGACTAAAACAAAGCTAAACGTAGCGTGAATTCTGGACATTTGCCAGTTGCGCTGTATCTGCTGAAAGCCACTTTTTGCTAACAAGTTTGTAACACCATATTATGTCAGTGTTCTCATCCTCCGATATCAAAGTTGTCAAGTCAAAGTCAAGTTTTATACACCTAAACATTGAAGTCAGTCAATGGAAGCCAATTTGACATAGTGACCAAACCGTGTAATTACAACTTCTGATGTCTTTTTCATGTAAATTTCAGCCAGTCTGATAATATTTGGAAAGTCTAAATCCACATTTAAATAATCAGAAGTTAGCTGGCTTAGCTGAAGCTCAGCAGGTCTTTACTGCAGGATTTGGCCAGGAGTGAAGAGAGCTACGCCTCCGACTCTGTATTTGGTTCTTGTTAATACATCACAGCTAAACTGGGGGTGTGTTTATTTGTGTAACCTCTGTGAAACAATCAGGAAATAACGTTTTATTTCACTGATTAATCAGCTTTATCGACATTGATTCTCCCTCACTCTCATTTACTGTCTATGTCACTTGACCACTGCTCAACCACTTCTTTGTGTCACTAATTTGAAGCATAAATTGCCAGTCAGACTCAGATTTAGAAGCTGATTCACGAAATAAACAAAGCCAGAACACAACAGGTAGAGCATCAGAGTTTAGTCCATCACCTCCACTTGGATTGGGCTCAAGTTCAGTGGACCAACGCCGCCACAGCGTTCATTACAAACACCTTCGTATCTCAGTTCAAATGAATGGGAAACATTTACATTTAGTCATTTTGCTGACGCTTTTATCCAAAGCGGCTTACAGGCAGCAATTTTGGGGTTCAGTATCTTGCCCAAGGACACTTCGACATGCCAACTGGAGGAGATGGGGATCGAACCACCGATCATCTGATTAGTGGACAACCCGTTCTACCTCCTGAGCCTAAGCCGCTGGAAACGCTGCATTTGTTTGGGCTGAATTGAGCCTTGAGTTTACTGAACATATTCGTGTTCCCCAGATGATAGATCCTTAAGATCTTAAGTTTTCCCAATGACCTTTTCTACTACTTAGCATCTAAGCTTTTTGCATCATTTAGATTTGAACATGTTTGATGGACAGTTTTGGGTATCACAGGGCCTTACATGTCCACAAAAACTTTTTGTTCAGCTGGTACACTATGCTCACTGATAAAATGGTGTTTTTGTGTTGTGTGTTGTAATGCACATTGCTGTCTCTAGGAGCCACTAATGCAGCTTTATCCTTTTCATCAGATTTGACATTTTATTTTTAAAGATTTGCATTTTATTTTATTGATTTATTGATACTTTTCTACCACCGCAAACATCAAACTGTCAAATTAAAGCACACATGGTTCATTATCTGCACTGTAGAACCGGTTACTATGACATTCACAGTAACTAACTGGCAGCTGTTGACAAGTATCTTACTGTAAATAAAATCACAGTAACTAACTGGCAACTGTTGACAAGTAACTCTACAGTACATCACTTGTTACTGTATTACTGTGTTGCTTATTTTCACAGTAACTCTATTATTACTATAGTTTTTGGCTGAATACACAGTATACTACTGTGAAATGGTTTATGGTTGGATTTCACAGCTGAAATTTACAGGGTGTGATGGAGTGATTTCAGAGTGACCGTCTTGTTTTCCTCTCTCTCTCTCTCCCCATTATTTTCCTCTCTTTGTGAGTCCTGTTGTGTATCTGAATTGCTGCTGTTTGGGATAATGTCAGCGCGATTTATCAAGTCATTTTGTCTCAAACTGCAGAATCTGGACGGGGCTTGCATCCAATCAGTTAATCTGGTCATTGACGAGGATCCAAGATCGGAGATTACGCTGAGTCACATTGGCGAGGTCTTCATGGCCGGACAGTACCGCATCTCCCTGCCGTATTCTGACGGTAACTCCCTCGTCTTTTATCACCTTCCAACATTGTTCACATCCAGCTCTCGACTTCTTTCAGCACTCCGCGGGTCATGGCAGAGACGGATTGAATGACAGCTGTGCTATTGAACAGAAATTTTCCCAATACTTTACTGGGTTAGCGCTTGCATTGTGTTGCACAAAATGCCTTCCCTCTGAGTATTGCTCTCCTTTCACACCAGTGTTTTCATGCCTGCAGCTTTCTGTCGAACCAGTCAACAGCCTTTTGTGTGTTTTGTGATGTGAGTGTGTGAGAATGATCTGATATTTTAATACCTTAAGGAATGAAAACAACACTGACACTTAAAGCACTTCATATTTTGGTACAAACCGGTTCGGACAAAGTACTTCACATTCCTGACTCCAGCCAGCTGTTTTTTTTTCTGTCAGTCAATCAATTCATCTTTGTTCATATTGAACCTTTCATGTATCATTAAAATACAAAATGTTGGGAATAAAATCCAGACATGAAGAGAGAAGCAAAGAATTTAAATCTTGACGTACAAACCCGAACAGGTCCAAAGTCCGGTTCAGGTTGACTTCAGGTCAAGTTCATCTGGTTCTCTGTCAGTTAAATTAACTTGCTCATTAATTTATGATGTTGACGGGTCAGTTGAACAACTTCCATCACCCGTGAAGTGTTCAGGTTCCTTCAGTTATATTCAAATATCACTAATGAAACAAAAAATTACCAAATCTTGGAGTGCATGATTTGCTGTTTGTTCTAGATGTTTCTTATTTGTTAAAAAGTGGTAACCACTGATGGCAACCAAAGTCCAAGGATTGGACATTAAACATGAGTTGCTCCTTTCCTTATGGTAGAACAACATGTCCACGCAATTAAACTAAATCTAAAACAAAACTTCAGATTCTCTTGAGGTCTCTTTAAGGTACCATTCTGCACAGATGTGTTTACTTCCTTTTAAAGAACAACTTGAAGCGTTAGTTTGAGAAGCTGCGTGATGTCGCGGTGTACTGGAGTACGTTTCTACATCACTGCAAGTAGGGAAGGTGGAGGTGGAGGTGAGCAAAAACAAGATTTTCAGGGAGTAAAGTTCAAAAGTTAAAAATCAACCAATGAAACGCTGGAAGAAGATTGCTTGCTTGTGAACAATGAAGTCTTTAAATTTTAAACCTTTGCTGATGTTTCGCTCAGAAGTGAATGATATATTAACTCACAAACCTACAAAACATCTTCGTCCCGCAGACATCTTCCACATCCAGGAGCTGTCTTCCATGTTCCTCCAGGTGAAGACGACGTTCGGCTTGCGTCTGCAGTACAACTGGAAGGAGTTTCGCCTCTACCTGCAGGCCGACGAGCTGTGGAAGGACGACACGGTGGGCCTGTGCGGCACCTTCAACGGCAACATTCAAGACGACTTCCTGTAAGTGTGTGCCGCCTGACCTTTGACCCCTCCCGCGCCCTCTGTTAACCCCCCTCCTTCCAATGATAAAAGAGAGAGCATACTCCTGTTTCAGAGGCAGAGATGGAGGTGACGGTGAAGTGCTCTCTCTCTCACACTCCCTCTGTAATGCACACTGGCGAGGCGGCTCGGCATCAAAAGCCTCGCTCTCTGATCAGCTCTTTTAGGCGGGCCAGATGAGCGCCCAACTGGACACGCCACTTCAACAAGGAATTTACTGTTAGTTGGAATAGGGGCTCCACTGTACTGCATCGTAATGGCCGACCATAAAGGGCGGATGTTGTCTAACAGCTGTAAATGGATATACATCACCGTTGGTGACTGAAGTGGTCGTATGCTGCTAGAAAGAAAGCTCTCCAGGAAAGACTTTAAAATGATGATTTTATATTTGAGCTTCGTCTTTGATGACTGACTTCTGTCGTGTTTTTAACATGTTATTTTTTGTTTTATTCACCTTAAAGCTGCAGTAGTTACACTTTATGAAGTTGTTTTAGAGAAAAAAATGCACGTTTAGTGACTAAAACAAGCAGAAAAACAAGTCGTAAACTCAGCGGAAGCTTCTTTCTTCTGCTCTTCCGGGTTCTGAAAGTGCAACGGGTCCATTGGAGAGCCAGAGGTGGGACTCGGTCACTCGTAGCCAGCAGACTCCACACAGGACTGCTCAGACGTCACGGCTTAATCTAACTTCTGGGTGGAAACCAGCCTGAATATTTTTCTAATTGACTCATGAACCCTTGCTGTTGTGTAGTATCTGCACAGTACGACCCTGAGACCTGGTGAATCAACTCTGAATGACTCGTCCTGATATCAGTTTCAGTGCATGAAAAACAAAATGAGTTAGCTGTTTGTCCACCTCCTCGTTGTTGTGATGAATCTGTGCTCTCTGTGTTCTCCTGCAGATCTCCGTCAGGGATGATAGAAAGCACTCCTCAGCTGTTTGGAAACGCCTGGAGAGTCTCGTCGGCCTGTTTGTCCAGCCTGAGTACGCCTCAGCTCGACCCCTGTGACACTCACCAGCAGGCCGGTCTGTTCCTCTTCTTCCTTTAGCTTCTTCTGTTTCAGTCGAATGTTAAACGCTGTCACGCTGAAGTGTTTCTGTGTATGACCGTGTGATGTCGACCTCCTCTTGCTCAGTGGCCTATGCAACAGAGATGTGCGACGTACTGAACCAAGATCTGTTCTCCGCCTGCCATGAGTACCTCAGTCCGACCTCCTTCCATCAGCAGTGTCGCTCGGACACGTGTAAGTGCGGGACGCCATGCCTCTGCTCTGCGCTCGCTCACTACGCTCACCACTGCCGCAGATTCTCCGTCATCGTTGACTTTCGATCGCAGATACCCGACTGTGGTGAGTATTCAGCAGACAGAGTCAAACAACAACAGCAGACATAGCAGCAGCTAATATTACTGACTAGTCCAACAGCAGTCAGCCCAGCTCGGCGTCTGTCTTTCAGCCTTTTATTTCACCAAGCTCTCACCAACCACTAAAAGTCAGTCCCAGATTTACTCTTGTCCGGCGGCACTCTCTCCTTTTCTCTTCTTAGCTTCCTCCATCAGCATCCTCTTCACTCTCTTCTCCTCTGCCATTATGTCCATAGAGGTTGCAGAACCCGGTTATATTGCCTAGCTCCGGTTCTGGCACGACACTGGCTCCCCACCCTGTAACCGACCTCTTCCGGTGGTCCAAAACGCCTGTGGTCCAAACACTAACACTCCCCCGGTGCTCTGAGCTCACAGTCCGGGCAGCCCGGCTAACAAACTGAGCCAACGTTAGCTAACAGCAGCTGTCAGCAGTTTACTTCACTGTCCATCATAAACTCTGTAAATCACAGAGAGTTGAGGCGGAGCAGCCGGAGGACATCAGAGGGAAAACCAGAAAACATTTTCTCCATAAAATATGATCCAGTTTCACCAAAATCAGTGAAATAGTTGGTGGTGTGTGACTTAGTGCCGTAAAGCGTTACGTACTTCTCCCGACCCGGAGCCCAAAGTTACATAGTGTGAGAACAGACGTACGAATGACAGAGACACCGTTCACCTGATCACAGGTCAGTGTGGATCAACAGGAGGTAACAGACGTTAGTTTATCAGAGGAAAGTTGCACACAGCAGCTTTTCTGGTCTGTCGAGTTATAAATATGGAAATCTCTCCGTCCACAGCGGTCACCTGTCCACCCACCATGCAGTACGGCACCTGCATGTCGTCGTGCCAGCGCCGTTGCTCCTCCCTGTCCGTCCCGCAACACTGCGGGGAGGAGTGTGAGGAGGGCTGCGTCTGCCCTCTGGGATCCTTCTACAACCATCGAACACACACCTGTGTGCACAGGTAAGTCTGAGGGGGCGGGGTCTGCAAGCAGAAGTGAACCAAAACCCTAAAAAATCAGCTTAGTTTTACTTTTAAGCACAAAATATCAACAAAACACTGTAACAGGTGCTTTTGTGTCACATTAAAACATATTTTTACGTCCGTTTTTTTAGTTCTGGAGCGAGTCTGTGTCCTCGTTGTGTATCGGAGCAGCTCCAGCTCTGCCTGCCGCCGTGTCGCGGAAGGTTGCGAAGCCCGTTAAACGGCTAACGGGCTGGAGTGACTCCACCAAACAAATCCTCTCAAAGTGATATTTGTATCTGCTCTGAAGTTTAGGTCAGCCTTTAAGTGGAAAGCCTTGTAGCTTTCCTCGCAGACGTTATAGAGCCAGAGGACCTCGGTAATTGTGCTCTCCCTTTCAGCCTGCTCTGCCCTAGAAGACATGCGGCTTAATTCCTCTTAAATGTCCCAGGTTTTTACATCCTAGTGCAGCGCGGTGCCTTACTTACCATGTGATAGAGTTACATCAAGGAATTCACCGTGAAACCCCCCTTTCATTCCCACTCGATCCGGGGACGACACAGATATCTGATAACCAGTGAGAAAGAATTTGTAGTACAGAGGCCGATGTGTGGCGCTGGCCTATATGTTACAAGGCTTTCAGACCTCCGCTACACACATTTAGCACGGCGTAGATCCACTGTACGTTTATGTTTTTTGATGAAGATGAAAAGATTTGAAGGAGGTTTGGTTGTTGATTCGACCGTCTGATTTCACCTCCTAAATCCTCCTTATCTAGCCCCCTCTCCACTTACCTGTAATGCTCTGTTTAAGGTAACACAAAGCCCTCTAACATGATTCTTTACACAATAACGAACAAAGTGAGCAGTCTTTACTTCACCCAAACCAAAGCTGTGTTTAGCAGGCTTCTGCAGATCTTTGCTGTCGTCACATAGTTGCATCTTGTGTGTGTTTTTTTTTCAGGAGCG
The DNA here is from genome assembly GCA_036365135.1 of Miichthys miiuy. Taxonomy (NCBI): domain Eukaryota; kingdom Metazoa; phylum Chordata; class Actinopteri; family Sciaenidae; genus Miichthys; species Miichthys miiuy. The sequence goes on from CM071603.1 coordinate 29,747,028, forward strand.
AGTGTCCCTGCAGTTTCCTCGGAGCTGATTATGAACCCGGAGATGTGATCATGATGTCAGCAGGTGTTCAGTAAGATCCTCTCCTCCGTCTCTGTCGTCTAAAGGCATGCCTTCATGTTCACGAATGATGATGATTTAAAGAAACACTTTACACAGCTCAAGACAGAAGAGACGTTAATTAAAGATCACCCGCGACTGTGCAACCAGAACAGGACAACGGGAGACAAAGTTTAGCTGTCTAAAGTTTCCGGTTGTTGTCGTTGGGTCAGATTTCTTGACAATGACTCCTGTCAGTCACAAACCAGACAAGCAGAGAAAGTGCTGCTCCCTTTTTTAAACTTAGCCAACAAAAAACTGACGACGTTAAATCACACTGGAAATGTCTTCAATAGATCTTTGTATTTAATTTCATGTTGATTGACGTGTAGTTTCTGTATTTATCTTCATCCTGTCCTCTCATGCTCTCTTGCAGACTCTGTCTGAACGGTAAACTGGTGTCCCAGACAACAGACAGCGGTGAGTGTTTATGTGTTTATAACACAGAACATGAGGTGTTTCCATTTAACACAAACTATAAGACGAGATTTCCTCAAATTTAATTTTCTGTTCCAGATTTCATAAATAAAATTAAACCAATCCTCTGATGACAGTCAGGCTGTTTCTTTGTAATTTTTCAAACAAGCCACCTGTAACCACACCCACCTGTCAATCAAAGCGTCCACGCTCTTAATCCTGCATAACTTTAAGCCTTAATATAACCTGAACAGGTGAGTTGTATATAAATTCACCCTCAGTACAGTTGTCATGAACGGGGAAATTAGCTACAGAGACCAAAACTGTTTTTTGTACCAGGCTGTAAACATGTTTATTTCTGCTGTGAAGTTGGACATTTGAACATGGGGACTTATGGAGACTGACTCACTTCTGGAACCAGCCTCAACCCGTGCTAACCTGTGGTTTCTTCTTCTCCTCTTACAGACAGGTTGTGTCCGGCCGGTCAGCTCTACCAGAACTGCTCAGAGGGGGACGACAGCCTCCAGTCCGGAAGGGGCGTGGCCTGTGAGCGCACCTGTGAATCCTACCTGCTCAACCTCACCTGCTCTACACATGAGCCCTGCGTGGCCGGATGTACCTGCCCTCCTGGGTGAGTGACGACGCAAGATAGTTGTTTTGTCCTTCAGTGTCATGTTGAGTCTTCTGTGGAGCTTTTTTTTGGACGTTTTTGAAGTCCTAGATTTGTAGTTCAACCAACTTTATGTCAGTGAATCACCAAATCACCAAATCAGAGCCACTGTAAATGTTTGAACTAGAAATGGACTGGCCGCGTGGTCGACATGTTGACTTGTTTGTGACTGGACGGTTGCTGGTTCGAGTCCTCACAGCTGTTGGATGAATGTTGTTACAGAAACTCACTGCTAACATGGTGCTGAACTTTCATTGCAGTTAGTCAGGTATGAAGGTGTGCACGAGATGTATGATGATGCAGAAGAGGGTGATCGTCTCCTCGATAAATAAAGGTTAAGAAGTGACTGTGTAGCTCTGAGTCTATTCTGATGATGGGGTCAGCAGGAGGTCGGGTTGTGGACTGGTGTCAGACGAGCCAGGAATAATTCTCGAACCTCCTCCTGCCTCTGCAAGAGGATGACACTGGGTCAAAGATCCAAATATCCCTGTTACACTGTGGCGCTGGGTACCTGGGGGGGAGGCGAGGTGTCATTAAGACGGAAATAACTCAGATAATACAAGGTGTACAAAGAGGCACTTTCTGATGTTCTGTTTTAAGTCACTGGAATACAGTTTGTTGCAGTTCATGACAGGTCTGAGCGCACATTGTGTGGATGAACATGGGGATATAATATGCAGAGAGGTTTGGATCAATACACGTTATTAGCTGTGTTATGAACCATGTGAGTTGAGGATCAAGTCGGTCATGGACCGGGTTGAGAAGTAGGGATAAGTTTGTATCATCTTATGATGCTCTAAGTTATTAATATTTAAATAAATCATCGTTGAAGTTTCTCTGCCTCGTTGCATCGTGATTACATCGGGTCAAAATAAGACAGACTTCGCTTTGCAGACTAAGTGGACTATGAACGTCTTCTGAACAAAGAGTCATGTTGGAGTGAGAGAGAAAATGTATTTACAGTTTACAGTACTTTTTATGTTGATCGTGGCAGAGTCTTGTGGGTCGGTTGAAATTATCCAAACTGTGGCACTGTTCTGCTGTCAGGTCTGCCTTGAATGTCTTGGATCATTTGGATATTTTGAAGTTTGTCGGGTTCATTCAGTTTCTCCTTCAACAAACAAACAGAATATTTCTGAGCCACAAGTTTGTCTGTCTGAGTTTTGGTTGCAGACATATTTTTGACGATGTCACCTGAAGTCATTACAACCATCATATGAGGTGGACGGATGTCGTGGAGTAGATTATAGTCATCTGATCTCTGTAATCCTCTGTGGCTGTCGACTGAAAGGAGGGTTAAATGGTTTCATTCTCTGAGTTGTCCTCATTACAATATGCTCAGACAGGGTCAGGACAGCTGACTGACTCATCAAGTGTGCTGTGGACTCGTCAGTCTATCTCAGATGAGCTCGGGTCCACCATCGGTTACGCCATCGTGAACTTTCCTCCTTCCTGTCGCAGTGTTTCGTCTAAACAGTGACAGGTACAGAGACCACCTCACTGCTGTGATTCATTCATTCCCCCTCGCCTTTTTAAACAGGATGACCTTTTTGGTGACGAGAGTTGCCCACAATTAATCCCAGAATGTCCCAGAACGCCGGTCATGGTACAAGCGTTTAATAACTCCTGATACCTGATAGTTTGTGAAGTAATTTTGTGGTAAGTTTGGACGCAAAGGGATCTCATTCAGCTCGCCGATGACAGCTGGTTTAATAAGTGCAGTGATGGTTTAGTCATGAGTCAGATTTTTAGTTTTGGGGATAAATGGTTTGTTTTCAGACTCAGTCAGATTGAACAAATCCGGCTCAAAGTAGACGTCATTGTATGAAACACTACTGAAACTGAAGAAGGGGTTTGTCTCTTGAAAACTGCTTGTTTATTGACTTTATTTCTCGTCCACATCAACACCAGGAGTTTGTGCGTTGGGCTCTACTGCAAGAAACATATTAGATTTGACCTATATTAGGGAGATCCCAGGTAGTCTGAAAGTTGTCTTCAGTTTTTAAGATCTAAACATGACAGTGTACCAAATTATTCTGTTTTTTACGCAACGCAGCTTTGGAGATACTGCTCTAACAGATTCGATCGATAAAGGATCAGTGGCTGTCTGTGCAGACCATGTGTGTATGTGTTGGAGGTAGAATCTGATACATTAAAGGGTTGGTGTGTCAGATTTAGCGGCATCTAGTGGTGTAGTGTAGTATGAAAGCATGCCTTCCACATAAAACATTTTAAATTTTAAAGCTGATTTAAAGAATATTTATAGCTGCAAACCATCACATTGATAAGAGGAAGGTATCCACATTGATAAGAGAGGTACCTGAGGAGTTTTGCTATGGCAAAACTCCTCAGGGTACCTTTAACCCCATTTTGAAATAATTCCCACTCTATCAAAACATAAGAATAAAGTCCTGATCTTTGTATTGTAGATAGTTTAAGTTATATACATCATTACATTGATATTTCTGATTTTATTTTGGCGGGTACCCGGTTCCACCCGGTTTCCTCTATATTGCCCACAAAGCGTCCCCGGCTTACCAATCTTCTGTAAGTTGTGTTGTGAGGGAGATCCTGACCCACCGTGCAGAGTGGAAAGAGATGAAGACATTGTGAGTTCATCATCACATCATCACCACTTAGATAAACAGTCTCTCACTGCCAGAGATAGAGAGTTCGGCAAAGAGTCGGCAGGGAGGACTGACCAGGTCGAGCCAACTTTTCAAAGATCTTTTCTCATAAAAGCTGTCGAAGAAATTACCTACAACATCACTGTTGTTTGTCAGAACAATGTGGATTGCTCAATATGTCATCACATCATCATCAGTAAACAGAGGGACTTACCCGGCTCTCACTGCCCAGACAGAGGCTGTTTTCTGGGGGGAGTGTTCGCCAAAGAGTCGGCAGGGAGGACTGACCGGGTCGCGGTGACTTTTCCACATAAATTTGAAGATCTTTTACCAAAGACAATCCCTATTACCACATTACTGTTGTTTGGTGAAACAGCCTAGGTTGCTCTAAATGTTATTACATAATCACTGTAGATAAACAGCAGGACTTACCCGGCTCACACTGCCCAGACGGAGGCTGTTTTCTGGGGGTGTTTGCCAAAGAGTCGGCAGGGAGGACTGACGGGGTCATGGTGACTTTTACACATATAAAGTGGGTGATTTTTGTATCATGTGGCTGTTCTGTTGTTTGTTCTTATAAAGGAAATAGATATTTACAACAGTTTTAATGTGGTTGTTGTTCATGATAATGTTCTTATGGGTGTATTTAGAGAGCTACAAGATTATTGCGTTTTGCTTTGCTTTCTCATAGATGATGGTGACATGAGCCAAAGACCAAGACAAGACTTCAGTCTCGTACTTGAGTATTCGTCTTGGCTTGAGAAGTACATTTTTCTTCTTTTTTTTTATTACATTGTTGGCCAGCTCCCCATCAGCCACATGTCTCCATGTTTCCTCTAAACCAGACAGCGGATGATAAGCAGGTGTTCCCTCTGTCATATTAATACTGCACTTAGATGATTATCGTGAAAACAGAAAAAAAGATCCCAACTCAAAGTCAACTGCGAGGTATTCATCTGCAGCAGGACTTAAAAACCTCTAATGGGAAATAATTAGCCGAGGTGCTGACAGAAGAATCCATTGTGTTTTCATTCACAATGGGACACTTTGTTTATGATCAAAATGTAGACCATTCATTCATTCCTCATTCGGTGACAATTAGCCCAGCTGAACTCGTATGAACCTGGACTTTCAGGTGCAACACAGAACCAGGCAGCAGAACAGAGTTTGGTTCTGGTTACAGTACGTATGTACAAACCTGTTATTTGCAGTAAAATAACTTCCAACCTCTCAGTGAAGATGCTGTTTTAGGAAGTAATCAGGGTGATGTTGACTTTTGAAACAGCTAGCTGGCATTTTTTAGGATGCAACAGACGCTGCAACAAAACCAGGGATTATATCTTATCTTATATCTAATCACTTCAGACTTTTAGGCAAACCTGTTTCCTCTCTTCTCTGCTTGCTTTGAGGTCCTGAAACTAAACTTCAGGTGTCCTCAGGAGTGTGTTACCTAATCAAAGTTCTCAGGTACTTTAGCCTGGCAGTGCTGATTGAACAGATGTGTCATCATCAGCATCATAAAGGTGTTGTGGTGTTGGAGTGTTGGGGGTAACCACTATGAAACAATCAGAAAATAACTTCTCTGATTCACCAGCTTTCTCACGGTTGGTGCTCCCTCACTCCCATTCACTGTCTACGTCGCTCAGCCACAGCTGGCTTTCCCTATCTCAAAGTCTCAGGTCTCTTCAGGCTGACTGTGGAACATTTCTACAAAAGTTGTATCTCGTACCCTGCGGTCTGCACCGTCATAGCCAAGCATAGCACTCCTGTTCAAATGAATGGGAAAAGCTGCATTCTTGTCACAGCACTGGATTTGGTCTGAATCAGGACTTACTGTAATGACATTACATTTGTCTGCAACGCAGAGTGACAGAGCCTAATTCAGCAATCACATGCTCACGTTACATAACATAACATGTTACTAAATCAAACGTTTCATGTCTTCTGACACTGAAGTCATTGAATATTTAAAGTTGGTGTCAGAGATCCATGAAATCATACTCATTAACGCCGTCTAGTGCACCCGCGGAGAGGGTCTTCAGTCCGGGCAATCTTGTGCTGACTCTGAGGACGAACAACTGTTTTTAGTGACTCCTCCTCTCGAGGTATAACCACTGCTTTAGTGATAAGTCTCATATAAAGACATTTTGGTGATGTAGTGACTGAGTCATTCTTTGAGCGTGCTTGGCTCGTTAAATAGAGATATTACGTACATCTCTGATAATGAGCCCCAACAGTTCCCACCATGAGCAAGCACTTGGCGACAGTGGCAAGGAAAAACTTCCTTTCTACATGAAGCAATTAAGTAAAGTAATGCCTGACTTTTTTGAGTAAAGGACCCAACACTGGTCATCACATCCCAACAAGGACAACGCCAAGAAAAACAACAGTAACCACCATCTTACCACCACATCTGTAACCACCAAGTCAACATTCAGAGGCGCCAGATAGAAAATCTAAACCACAAGATTTCTCAACTTGCAGAAACGTAAAAATCACGCTCTTGATGATGAAGATGATGAAGGATCATAAAGTTTGTAGTGGAGCCAACTGAAAAACCATAATGTGGTTCGATTGCCTGGATGCCTTTTTGGGCCTCAGCAGTGGTCTGAAGTTTGTTGTACCCCATGTTTATGTAAGTGGATGACTTCACCAGCTTACTTTGCAGCACATAAAAATGAAACAATGAGCCAATCATTGAAGGTTATTAACAGCTCGCGGCACAATTAAACCTGTGATCTTCGATAACCTGGAGCAACACCGGATGCAGACTGCAGTCAACCCATTGCGCCGTCTGGCTTGCCTGTCGCCGCTCTACGCTAACTACATCCCCCCCAGTCACTTTTACATCGTGTGGTGGAATGAAATACAAAATGAGGGCTGTGTTTATGAGGATTTATTCATAATGTGCACGTAGGTCGAGAGAATGAATGATTTTAGCATCTTTGATCGGAGTAATTGATACGGCAACTTGGCGGGCGGATAAAGGAAGCTGTTAACACCGTTTTATCTGGGGTGTAACTCTACTCAGATGAACCTGAGGTTTGTGGCGGGACCATTCAGTATGTCACTTCATTGTCTGCAGCCTCGCCAGTGGATATAGCTCAACCCTGGATATTACAAGATACTTATCAGCTTCGTCTCGCAGAGTGGAAAGCAAATGGAGGCATCCAGACAAAGACTGTTTCTCTCTCTATCTCTGAGAATCCTAATTGTCTGGTTTTCTCATGTAGCTAACGAGTGTTACCGCTTTTCATCCACAGTCGCCCACCCCTGAAACTCTCTGCCTCTTGTTTCCTGGCATGGCTCCTCCCTGGAAGCTAACCTGTTTTGGCTCTGCCTCTGTCGCTCTCTTGGCAAAGGACAGTCGTCATATCTGGATTAGAGATGAACACAGGAGCTCTAAATGATGATTACGCTATAACATGATAGTATCCTGTTAGCCCACAGTTCTTGAATAATAACCAGCGTTGCTCCAAATTAGACTGTACTGAGTTTTGAGGCTCTTTTATTGGCCCAGTGTTTCCCGATCTGCCACCTCTGTGTTGAAGTCTCGTTATGTCTTCTAAGTCTGGGAATGATCAACTTCATGACCGGACACCAACTGTGGTTTCTGGTGTCATGGTCACTAGACATGAAACAGTTAGTAGCCTAATCTGTTTCTAATTAATCTGCAACCATTTTGGTGATTGGTTTTAATCGTTTTAGCCAATAATTGAGCAAAAACAGCAAAGATTCTCTTTCCCAACTTTCAGAATCTGAGGATTTGCTGCTGTTCTTTTGGGTTTTGGTCACACAAAGCAAACAATTTGAAGAGTCACCTTGGGCTCAGATCCTAGACCTAGTCTGTGGTAACATCACAGATCTTCAGGTGGAATCGGTGGAACCACATCTACTGATGAATGTCCTTGTACCTAAATGATGAAGTAGGTCAGTGACTTCCCGAAAAACCATTCAAAAATGACTCGTATCAGTGTTTTCTGATGTGGTGACATCTTGTTAGATTGAGAATTTGCTACTTTTGTCTTTGGTTTTTGGTCAGACAAAGTAAACAATCTGAGACTCTTGTAGATCTTGTAGTCTCATAGTGACGTGTTGTCACAGTTTGTATTCAGTGTGGAGATGTTACAGCAGCCTTTGAGGTTCATTTGTTGGCAATACGGTGGATGTGTTAAGCAAGACACATGAGGAAATCCAGTGGGTAAAGAATCTCACGTTGGGAGTTGCTCCTTGTACAATAGTTTGCAGATTGCATACTTGTTGCACTTCTCTTGTTATAGTATGATATATTTTTTTGGCTTCTTGGCGAGTGTTATTGGTGAAACTCATCATTTTCAATGGACAACCCAATCAAACTGAAGTCTTGCTCATTGATGTTTGAACAGGATTTAACCCAAGACAACATCTCTGTTCAATCCCAAACCACTGCTGTTATCCACATCAGTAAATACAGACTGTTTTGTCCTTCAACATGTTTGTGTTTGAACCCTCAGCTTGCTGAAACACGGAGATGAGTGCTTCGAACCTGCATCCTGCCCCTGTCTATGGAAAGGAAAGGAGTATTACCCCGGCGACAGAGTGTCCTCCCCGTGCCATCAGTGGTGAGTCAATGCCACGTTTAAAATGAGATTGAGTGTGTTGTTCGTTGAAATATAACGTCTGGTGTTCCCACATGATCTTCCTCTCTTCCTCCAGTGGGTCTTTATCCATTTTGTCAAGGCGTACAAATTTGCTTTACCCTCACCAATCATCCCCCGACAATATCTGTCAATTTTACTAATTTTTCAAAGTCAGATTTGATCCTGAAAGCACCGACTCCTGAGACTGTCAGAGCGGCAAAAGTGGCCACCTGATATCCATAATTCTCTGTTATCACAGGACAGAATAAGGCCTGGAAAATAGAGCGGGCCCTTGTATGACTCTTTGATTCCCTCAGCTTCAGACTCTTCATAGCTGGTGAAAGGAAACACTCTCCCAGTGATCTCAGTCATTCTCCCATCCTTCCATTTCTCCTTCAAGCCATAGCCAGGGAAGACGATGTAGATGACAGCCTAATAGCGCAATGAGCACCAATTCAGCCTTTGACAATTCACCGGCCACTTTTCTGCCCGCGGTAAACCCGAGGCTCTCGACAAAAGAAGGCCATTAGAGATGAAAAAAATGTCCTCGCACTAAGTGGGAACAAGTTGATGCCGAATCACTGAAGCTCTGCTGTCTTTGTAGTGTTTGCCAACACGGGACGTTCCAGTGTGTGTTTCATCCGTGTCCATCCATGTGCATGGCTTACGGCGATCGCCACTACAGGACGTTTGATGGGCTGCTGTTCGACTACGTCGGTGCATGCAAAGTCTATCTTGTAAAGGTATTGAAAGTATTTATATTGTTATTGTTAACATCTGTACACTTGATGCTTATGCTTTTTTTTGTTTTTTGGGTTGTCAGTTTTTATTGAAAAACACAGCTTTAAAGGACTTTTCACCTGGACTTTATGACTCCACACAACAAAATGTGATCACTGCATTTTCTAGTAAACAGGTTCCTCTTGTGACATTTGCAGCTGGAAGTAAAAAACAAAAACAAATAAAAAAATAAAGGCTTCACCTGCAGAGTTTTGTAAGATAAGTATTTGATATCATATTTAAGGCATAACATGTTTTCCTGAATATATTTACAGCATTATGGATCTTTGCTTTTAATTGATAAAAATGTTTAAAGGTGTGATGAATTACATATTTAAAGCAAGTTTAAACAGATTTTCATCCATTACTGACATAAAATTAAACTAATGACTGCTTGAAAAATTAGAAAAAGCTAACCGCAGCTGATTGCTTCTTATTATAAGATTAAAAAAAAGTTATGTATGCATCCAGTGTTACTCATAGACAGTATAAAACATGTTGGTGTCACCATGTCCTGGCTTATCTTAAAGTGGTCAAAGAGGTGGAGCGTGGACGGACCTGATCACTATCACTTATGTATCTATAAGTATAAATATATCACATTAGGCTCAGCGTTACCAGACTTTTCTGAGCTTGGAAGACGTTGTTGGTGGTTTCTGTGATTGTGTTGTCTCTCCTCCACAGAGCAGCGCTGATGTGATGCTCAGTGTGGCGGCCGAGAACGTCGACTGTTTCGACAGCGGAGTGATCTGCAGGAAATCTCTGCTGATCAACATCGGCAGATCCTTCGTGGCGTTCGATGATGACACCGGGAAGCCGGTGAGAGTCAAAATTTTTTAACATGATTTCGTTGTCACCTTTGATGGTTAATCATAATTGAATCTGTTCGAGGATAACGCATGGGAATATTTCAGTAAACCACTCTGTCTTCTGCAGAATCCGTCCAGTGTGATCGACAGGAAGCAGAAGATGTTCATCTGGCCGGCCGGATACTACACAGTGGTTCATTTCCCAGAGGAAGACGTCACCGTCCTCTGGGACCGCAAGACCACCGTTCACATCCAGGTCGGACCTCGCTGGCAGGTAGGTCGATGGTCCAGTGCCTGTTTTCTTACTCAGTGTGCAGACTCGTGATTTTAGCTTGTATTTAGAGCATTTAGCTGATCCAGTTTAGAGAAACATTAAAACATATACATGTTTCTACATTTACCATCAGCCATGTTGTTTTCTGTCTCACATAATATTTAAAGCTGAGTTTGACAGTTTATTCCTTGAATTTAGAAACAGAACAACCTCAGACTGTCGCTGTTTTTGTACTTTGTGCTGCGTTTAAGTTCACTCAGGTAAACTGAGCAAATAAGTGGAACCTTTTAAGACGATATCATCCTCAGGATTTGATGATGTTGAGTGGATATCGTGTTAATTAACACATTAAAATGATCTGGTTTGTGTGTGTGTGATGTGTTCAGGGGAAGTTAAGCGGGCTGTGCGGAAACTTTGACATGAAGACGGTGAACGAGATGAGGACGCCCGACAACATCGACTCCCCGACTCCACAGGAGTTTGGAAACAGCTGGACTGCAGCGGAGGTGAGTGAAACATCGACTTTAACAGCTGAATAAAACAAATTCACATCACGTATCTGCTTAATTCAACACTTTTAATAACAGAACGACAGAAAGTGCCGACTAATGATGAGAAACATTTAACCAACAAATTACACTAAACGAGTCTTTTCGGACCTCGCTACTTAACCTCTAAGTAAAAGTTGTAACTCAGCACCACTCTGTGTGTGTGTGTGTGTGTGTGTCAGTGTGTGAACAGTCCAGATATCAGACACCCCTGCAGCCTCAGCCCGCTCAGAGAGCCTTTTGCAAAGCGTCAGTGTGCCGTGCTGCTCAGTGAGGTCTTCCAGGCCTGCCACCCGGTGGTGAGTGACAGTACAACAGCAGCAGCAAGACTCATGTTACTGTTTTACAGTTATCTGAACCTGATTTGACCCAAATACGTGCCCTTATACATGCACTCAGTTCTCTGTCCCTTGGCTTGTTCTTGTGCTCAGGTGGATGTCACCTGGTTCTACATGAACTGCCTGGCAGACACGTGTGCCTGCAGTCGTGGAGGCGACTGTGAGTGTTTCTGCACCAGCGTGGCGGCGTACGCTCAGCGCTGCTGCCACCAGGGAGTTCCCGTCGACTGGCGCTCGCCGTCTCTGTGCCGTAAGTCAGAACTCCGGAAAACCTGTGCTGCTTCTGCATTCTTTCTAACGGCCATCAGGGGGCGACTACACCGGTTGCATAAAGAAATCCGGTTATACGGAAGTCTATGACAAAATGAGCCGACTTCTCAGTTGATTCATGACCTCAGTAACGAGTTTATGGTCTCAATCTCTAGTTTCAAGTGTTCTTCCACACAGCATGATGTTCATTTAGTAAATTATGGTCCAATTTAAGGTGTGAAACATGAAACACAAGGCAAATTTTTGCTTTTTGCTATGATTATTTCTTTATCTCTCTACCAAGAGGTCATATGAATCTGAATTTAATAACCTATAACAGTAATCATTACTGTAATAATGATCATTAACCATTAATAAAATAATAAATCTTTATAAATATTATTGTTGTTAACTGTCTGTGTGCTTCTTTCTGCAGCGTATGACTGTGAATTCTACAACAAAGGTAAGACAGTCTCACCTTCAAACACCGATAACTGAAATGTTTGTAAAATATTAATTCATATGCTAAATGTAAAGTTTGTAGGATTTGTTGTATATGTGCTACAGCTGCACTAACACGTCCTCCCGTCTGCAGTTCTGGGTAAAGGCCCCTTCAGGCTGATCACCTTCAGGGATCGGACAGCGGTGCTGACAGCCAGCAGGTCCAGTGGTTCTGTGTTCCTGCAGCGGGGCAACATCAGCATCGCCGCCTCCCCCGGACTCCTCGTGCAGTTCATGATGACGCCGGGCCTCAGCAGAGTCCGACCACACGGTGAGTTACTTCTGTCCAAACTGCAGCGAGTATTTGTTCTGATTACAGAACAGCCAAACATCAACCAGGTCACCAACAGCAGACACAGCAGCCAGCTAATATTACTGACTAGTCCAACAGCAGTCAGCCCAGCTCGGCGTCTGTCTTTCAGCCTTTTATTTCACCAAGCTCTCACCAACCACTAAAAGTCAGTCCCAGATTTACTCCGTCAACAGCTCGGCTAACAAACTGAGCTAACATTAGCTGCATAACAGCAGCTACAGTTGTCAGCAGTTTACTTCACTGTCCATCAGGAAACTCTGTAAATCACAGAGAGTTGAACAAGATCTTGAATTTTCAGTGTAAGTGAGTGTGGGAACCTCGTGGTCAGCTGAGAGGCTTTATAGTTTTATTTTACACTCGTGTAGTGTCACTGTGTGTCTGCGTTACTGACTGCAGGATACAGTAGATACAGTATCAGTGCATGAAAGAGAGCGTCTGTAGTGGAGTTTGGGAAAGCTCGATCGGTGTGGAGATACCACAGCGAGTTCAGTGTATTTCTGCTGGACTGAGAAATCAGTAGGAAGCTGACTCATCTCAGCTCAATGACAAAATAAGTTATCTCCTTCCAAATTCATCAATATGACTTCCAAAAACAACTCGTATGAGTGTTTTCTGATCTACAAACTCTGGAGACTCGATCATAGCAAGAGGCATTGTCAAGAAAATACAAAGCAAAACAGTATTCAGGGTTCGTACAAAGTCTTTGCTGTAGACATCCATCTCTTCGCTGCATCACGCAGCAGATCGTTGCGTCTTCTTCCTGTTTGCCAGCTGCTCTTCCTCCGTCCACGCCGTCTCTCCACCTTCAGCCAATCTCGAGAGAAACTGAAAGCGAGCCAGTCCATGTTCTCCCCTTCCACTGTTTCCCCCGCGTTCGACAGTGTTTGGAACGATCTGAGCGTCTCTGATGCAGGAGATGGACTTCCATTGACTTCCAGCAGCAGACGGGTTCAGAGATCAGATTGCCAAATGCTAATATGGCAACCTGAGCTGCAGGCCGGCCAGCAAGCCAAGACCGGGACAAGCTGGGTCTAACTGTTTGCTGCATGTGAGCCGCGATACTACTGGACTCTGGATCCTTTTCAAGAGCAATTCAGACACATTTTAAATGAATGTAATTGTTTTCTGTGAGTTAGTAGACGAGCGTGGACAGAAATGAATATGCCAGGATGTGAAGGAGCCAAACAAAAATCTGTTTTATCCTGAGCTTCTTCCTCAGTTCCTCCCTGTTGCAGACAGCCATGAAAAGTGACACAAAATAAATTCAGTTCTCTTTTAGGTCATTGTTTTCAGGTCATACAAATAATCCTGCTCCACACAAACAGGCGCTGTGGAGGGAAAAGTTCAAATAAATTTCCCTTAAAGAGATTCTGCCTAATTTAAAAATCTGCAAAGACGTGGATTATTGGTGGACCTGAGAAGGGCTGAATGATGCTTGGCTGCTCAAACAAGACACCCACCTGTCAATCAAAGCGTCCACGCTCTTAATCCTGCATAACTTTAAGCCTTAATATAATCTGAACAGGTGAGTTGTATATAAATTCACCCTCAGTACAGTTGTCATGAACGGGGAAATTAGCTACAGAGACCAAAACTGTTTTTTGTACCAGGCTGTAAACATGTTTATTTCTGCTGTGAAGTTGGACATTTGAACATGGGGACTTATGGAGACTGACTCACTTCTGGAGCCAGCCTCAAGTGGACGTTGAGGAACTGCAGTTTTTGGCTTTTGTTCATGGATTATCACTTCAATTATCTTAATTAAAGTGTAACTAAACTCCCAAAGTCTGTGTACCATGGGGAGCTCTCAGGTTGAACAGTTTGAACTTCCTCTGGTTCTTGGCGTACTGATGAATTGTTTTTTTCCTCTCCACAGACACATCGCGGGTTTCCTTCGAGGCCGTCGACAGACCAAACTACTTCCTGTACACGAGCCCCAGCGGCCAGGTGAAGCTGGCCAAGTGGGAGGACAGAGCGGCATTCTGGGATGGAGCCACCTTCGTCCTCCGCAGGAACACCTGGATCCCCGGCTACGACTCGCTGGAGTCGCAGGCCAAACCCGGCTTCTTCCTGCACGCCACGCCGCCACGCCTCCACCTGCTCAAGTACAGACACACCGACAGCTTCCGCAAGGCCACGCTGTTCAAACTGACAGGTCAGCCAACGTGCAACTTTTAGTTTTACTACCAAAGGGCTTTCAAATGATCTTCTTGACTTGTTTTTGTCTGCCCTGGTAAAGGTTAGGTTATTATTTAAGATATAATCCATCCATCCATTTCCTTCCTGTTATCCGGGGGGGCGGTGGCAGCAGGTTTAGCAGGATGTTCCAGACGTCCTCCTGGGGGGATCCTGAGGCACTCCCAGGATAGATGGGCTCTGTAGTCCCTCCAGCAGGTTCTGGTTCTGCCCTGTGGTCTCCTCCCAGTTGGAGCACCTCCAAAGGAAGGTGCCCAGGAGGATCCTAATCAGATACCTGAACCACCTCAGCTGGCTCCTTTCAACATGAAGCAGCAGCGGCTCTACTCCGAGCTCCCCACCATATCTCTAAGGATCTCCACTCGATTGAGGAAGCTCATTTTGTCCGCTTGTATCCGTGATCTCATTCTTTTGGTCACTACCAAAGCTCATGACCATAGATGAGGGTTGGAACGTAGACAGCCTGGAAAATCCAGAGCTTCAGCCTTCCAGCTCAGCTCTCTCTGAGCCACAGTGGGTCCACACCACCCTGCCAGTCCATCTAAAGCTCCATTTTCCCATCACTTGTGAACAAGACCCTGAGATACATGAACTCCTTCCACAGTTTTCTGGCAGAAAACCATGAAATCTGACAGGATAGGCACAGTGAGACCTGAACACGAGCTATATTCACTCTGTTGTTAGGTTAATTGCACAGTTTTTCAGATGTTCTGTACTGTTATTGTCATGCATTCATATTCATCTCCATATAAATAACGCATAATTGTTCAGGGATCATCATGTTACTCGGGTTCTTGAAGGAAAACAGTCTTGAAGCACTGATCTGGATGAACTCTCTGTGGACTGTGCTGTATTCTGGTCTCTGGATCATCAGGAGGCTTTTCTCTGGGTTCAGATGGTCATCGGCACTTCTCTCCGGGGTCAAGGGTTGAAGACCGGTGACTCCTCTGCCTGCATACTCCGCTCAGAGAGCAGCCGGGCTAATCACCGATGCTAAATATACAGCAGCACTTGTGTTAGTTAATGGAAAAGGCGTAGGAGCCAATAGCAGATTGGATTTCATGCTGACAGCAGTGAATGCCGCACACATTCAGAGCGAGTGATGTCCAGACTTTGGACGGACACTAATGGCTTTCTAAGTTCATCACATTACTGGTCTGTGAAAACATTTGTGGCTCCTTTTTAGAGAGTCTAGATTAGTAACGTGATACACTCTCACATCAAACATTTCCTGCAGATCGAGGCGACATCAGAGTGATTTTGATTTCAGTTTAACTCACACTGTGAGGTTTATTTGAACACTTTTGACCCTTCATACACACTCCAAACACAACACTTTATTTTAAATGTGAACCAAGTTCTCGAGGTTTCCAAAGCTACCGAATATGCACTCTCTATGCACACTCTTAACTGTTCAAAAAGCCAATGACAGTGAAGTGTGTGTGTGTGTTTTTTCATCAGGCCCCGGCCCGGACACCCCGCCTGGTCCTCGATGTCAGTGGAGGTACGATTCCTGCGTCATCCCCTGTTTCAAGACCTGCAGCGACCCGTCAGCTGAAGCCTGCGGCACCATCCCACAGTCAGTTATATTCTGATATTTTGAATGTTCATCTATATTAATAATAATAATAAAATAGAATGCAATGATCTGCAGATCCTTTTCAACATACTGAAATAAACAAAGACAAGAAGTTGAATGTTCAAACTTCATAACATTTCTTACAGGGGCAACAACAGACTGAAAGTTTTTGAATGTTGAGGTTCGTTGGTATCATGACTGGGTATGAAAGGGTTCGTCGTTGAAAGGCTCAGTCCTTCACATCAAGGACGGGGCGAGGTTCAACACTCTGTAGTAGTCCAACAGTTTACGAACAGAGAAATCTCTGCACGTAAGAAAACTAACACTGAACATTCGTGACCTTCGACCCCTCAGGCAGCACAGGCTGCAGTAAAAAGCCACATGACTGTATGAAGGATATTACTACATGGGCTCAGGAACATAAACACAGATCATCTCTGCATCTACAGATGAAGTTCAGACTCTACTTGAAGTAACATGAAACATAACCTTTGTTGTACAGTGATAATAATAATAACATTATTTATATAAAAAACAGAGATAAGATCCTGAAAAGTAAAAAACAAAGATGTAACAGATTCAAAGATAATAAAGGAAATGATAAAAGGACAATTAATAAAAATAGAAGATTAAGAGATGAAGAGTTTAAAATAAAAAAAATGAAAAGATAAAAGTAGACGACATCACAAAAAGACAAGTCAGTAAAAATGAGTTTTAAGAAGTGATTTAAAAGAATTCACTGATTCAGCGAGCCTCGTCTCCTGAGTTGAGGTGTCCTGATCGAAAAGCAAGCTGGGGCGATATATTTAGGGGCCAGACCGTGACGGACTTTAAAAGTGATCAGTAAAATCTTAAAATCAATCCTAAAACGCACAGGAAGACACTGGAGTGAAGCTAATATTGGTCAGAAGAAGCTGTTAGAAGCCGTTCTGGACAAGTTGGGTTTGACTCTGGAGATGGTTCATGGTTCACAAGATTATTGACATGCGGTTGAAAGGTGAGGTGGGAATCAAACAGAATACCTTGGTTTCTGAAAGATGGCTTGATATTAGTGTGCAGCCGACCAAGGGTGTTGTCTGCATACATGTTCAGATGAACAGACTCTGGTTTGCGAACATCTCCATGACTCTCTGCTCTCTGTTCAGGGTGGAGGGCTGCCTTCCTGTCTGCCACCCTCACATGGTCCTGGATGAAATCACCCGTCGATGTGTTCATCCTGAAGACTGTGAGTATCTCCTGACTGATTTCTTAGTGGAACAGGATGTTGTTGTTCTTTACTCTTGCTTTATTTAACATAAGACGTGAGCTCGGCTCTTCTCTAACACACTTTTTATTGTTTGTGTTCAGGCATTAAGGTTCCAGTTGTTGTGCAGCCTGTAACACCGTCCATCGCTCAGCCGACCTCTCCAGCTGTCCCTTCTGCAACCACCACAAGCACCTCCTCCTCCACCATCACTACCACCACCACCACCACCACCACCACCGTACCCTCCTCCCCTTCACACACCGCTCCTACCACTAAACTCACCACCACTACTCATGTAGTAGGCACACAGACAACCACGTTCGGAGCACCGCCCGCCCCTGACGCACCGACCCGTCCAGTCGCCGCCTCTTCATCTGCAGCTCCTGAGATTCCCAGAACAGCAGGACCCACATCCCCTCCAACACCACCCCCTCCTGTCAGGCCAGAGGTGGAGGAGCTGCTGTCGACTGTCAGAGTGACTGAAGTCCCGCCCACCACCGTCACCGATAAAACAGTATGGACGACCAAATCTGTGAGCTCGACTGCGAGCCCGTTCGGCCCCACTACGACCAGAACGACCACCGCTCCCTTCGCCATCACCGCTTTGTTCTGGCTCACCTCCACCACCAAACCCACCGACTTCCTCCAGCCCCTCATCACCACAACCACCACCACCGCCACGACCTCGCAGACGTCTACCGCTGTAGCACCGACCACAAGCTCCGTCATAGGGCCAACCACCACCAGTACCCCACCTCCTGTTGACGTGCACACAACCAAAGAGGCCACAGAAGCCACAACCCGTTCAGCAGCAGTTACTCCAATCGTCACCTCTTCTAGTCCGAGTCCTGCTCCAGTCTCAGAGATGTCTGTAGTTACAGAGAGGACGACTGTATCCAGTACAGCTACCACCTCATACACAGACACCACCACAAAGCCTGTAACAGTGGAGCGACTTCCCCCAACAACAACTACACCCATCCCTCCTGGTTTACCAAGCACAGCCTCCACGACCTCTTCACCTTTCCCGACTTCACCTACCGTTGAAACAGGAACTGTGTCTTTGCCCAGAGTCACCTCAGCTACAACCACAGAATCAGTTACACCAGTCGGACCTGTCATCACCAGTAAAACAACACCGTCCATAAGTCCAGAGACGACACCACCGCTTGTTACCACAGAGAAGATTCTGCACACCACTCCTCCTGAACTCACAACGTCTACAACAACTGCTCCTGAGTTACCAACGTCAACCACGCTCCATGTTGCACCAACTACACTTGTACCATCTACTCCGACCTCAGCTCCTACAGACTGGAGAACAACGCCTACAGACTGGAGAACAACACCTAAAGACTCGAGAACAACACCTACAGACTCAAGAACAACACCTACAGACTCGAGAACAACACCTACAGACTCGAGAACAACACCTACAGACTCAAGAACGCCTACAGACTCGAGAACAACACCTACAGACTCGAGAACAACGCCTACAGACTCGAGAACAACACCTACAGACTCGAGAACAACGCCTACAGACTCGAGAACAACACCTACAGACTCGAGAACAACGCCTACAGACTCAAGAACAACGCCTACAGACTCGAGAACAACACCTACAGACTCGAGAACAACGCCTACAGACTCGAGAACAACGCCTACAGACTCGAGAACAACACCTACAGACTGGGGAACAACACCTACAGATTGGAGAACAACGCCTACAGATTGGAGAACAACGGCTACAGGTTGGAGAACAACGACAAAGAGAGTGACCACAACTGAATCCACTGTGTCTGGAATACCTGTAGCTACAACAACAACGTCTGCACCTCCACCTGTGAAGATTACAGACACCACAACTACCCCTGTGTCCCCCTCCACAACGTATTCTGAGAGAACCTCCTGGTCTGCTGCAGTCCCAACAACTGAGAAAACCACTCAGTCAAGATCTCCAGATGTTCAAGAACCGACGTCCACCACGTCCACAGGTCCTCCTGTTACCACAAAACCAACTGTTGGGCCTGTATCTCTTACAGAAACCACTTCTGCACCACTTGTACCGACAACAGAGAGCTCCACTCAACCGGTGTCTACCAAGGCGACCTCCAAGCCGTGGCGTCCCCCTCATCGGGAGACCTCCACCACCCTGGTCTACAGCCCCACAGTTAAGACTACACCAGAGGTCACTTCTGAAGGTATCGTCCACGTGGTCACTTCCACTCAAACTACTGAAGTGCCTCACATTCCCGTAACATTATCGCAAGTTGTCACCTCTGCGACATCAGCTCCTGCCACAGCCACGACTGCCAAAACTACGACAACGTCTTCTGAAGTCTCAACTGCAGAAATGGCAGCCACCACAACCAAGAAACTGGCTACACCACCGCCTCCACCTGTGCCTGGTATTGTTGAGAGACCTCTTGTCACAGTCTCCACAAGGCTGCCACCAGATGTTGTCACCACCACTCTCAGACCCGTCATCATACAGCCGATTGCGGAGACCACACATCCAGTGACCGGCAGAGTGGAGGTGTCAACGAGAGCTACAACCACATCACCTCCGTCTCCACTGCACACAACTACGTCCACCGAAGCGCCAAGGCAGCCAACAACTGTCTTGGGCGAAGTCACCACCCGGCTGGTGTCCACTGCGAGAGCTACACCTGCTACAACGACGACCACCATCACACAGACGACCACCGAAAGAACGACACCCAGAGTTCCCGTGACAACAAGAGTTACCCCCAGATTTACGTTGACTTCGAGATCAACCGTCAGGCCAGTCACTGCAAGGGTTACCATAGCAACAAGGACCCCAACAGTAACCCTGAGATCCACCACTGTCGGCTCACCAACGGTCACACCAAGCCCGGAGACGACAACCACGTCAGGAGTGCCAACCACAACCGTCGCAACCTCCGCCGAGTCGGTCACTACAGCAAGCACGACCGAACGTGCCGACACAACCGCAACCGTTTCCCACCCAACCACCACAACAACCGCCCCAGTGCCAGTTCTTACTCCAACAACAGTCACAGTGTCTACAGCTGTCCCCACAACAACCATCGGAGAGTCATCCACCTCTGAGAAAACCCTGACAACCAAAGAGACCGACGTGTCACCAACCACATCCCAACCAGCAACACCTCCGCCTGAAACACCGATCTCCACTCAGAAAGCCGACGTTCCCATCGCCATTACAACGTCACTCCCAGCCGCTACGTCAGTCCAAACAACCGAGCGGGAGGAGGACAGAGTCAGTCCGACGAGTCCAGGTGCAACGACGCCTCCAGCATCTGCATCGGTGCAACCGTACATGCCTTTGGAAACAACCACAGCAGCAGAGGGGGCGACGACCATGTCTACGCCACCTATCAGGATGTGCACTGTAGGTTTATTTCAGTCACATATTGCTCTGTAATTTGCATGTTTTTCTTTAAAGTTGATTCTGACGTATATGTGTCAGCTCCGGAAAAAGCAGTAAACTTTATGTTTATTTTGAGTCCCTACGACGTCTGTGCTTCATTTTTTTGTTGTGGACTTTGTTAACTTTCAGCCGCCGTACGCAGAGATCGTCGATGAGTGCACAAAGTACATCTGCGTCAACAACCAGCTCGTCCTGTTCAACAAATCCCAGAGCTGCCCCTTCGCCACCACCACCCCTCCAAACTGTGGCCTGCTCGGCTTCGCCGTACTCATCAACGGAGACAAGTGCTGCCCTCAGTGGGACTGTCCATGTGAGGACAACACAAAATTTCACAACAGCCCATTTTTTAAATAACCGCCTTGGTTCCATCTTTGTAATATTGCCGTCTCTCCCGTGTGTTCCAGGTCGCTGCTCAATGTTTCCGGATCTGAACGTGATCACGTTCGATGGGAACAGCATCGCCATCTTCAAGGCCGCCTCATACATAGTGACCCAGCTGCCCAATGAGACCGTCAGCGTCCTGGTCCAGGA
This sequence comes from Miichthys miiuy, assembly GCA_036365135.1. Classification (NCBI taxonomy): domain Eukaryota; kingdom Metazoa; phylum Chordata; class Actinopteri; family Sciaenidae; genus Miichthys; species Miichthys miiuy. Next base: position 29,768,254 of record CM071603.1, read on the forward strand.
GTGCCCTGCTGACTCTGAGTCACCAGTAAGTCGTTCACGCTCTGGGAGTACGTCACTGATTTGATTTGTCGTTGATTTTAAACTGGTTTTCTTCTTCTTTTTTAAGCTCCTCTGGAACTTCACCAACCTGTGTCTAGTAGCGCTCAACATCACCCACAAATCCAACCACATCTTCATCAACAGGCTGCAGAGGAGGGTGAGTGCTGCTCCCTTCCTATCACTTTGTACATGAACCGTGACGTCCGCAGATTAAAGCTCAAAATTGCACTTTTCTTTCAGCTCTACGTCAACTCGCGGTACGCCAAGCCTCGATTTAAGAAGTTTGGCTTTGAGGTCTATGACACAGGCAACATGTACCTGATCCGCAGCCCGGCTGGTCTCAAGCTGCAGTGGTACCACAGCACCGGCATGATGGTGATCGACCACGACAGCTCCATCAACAAGCTTCCCACGCTGGGCCTCTGTGGTAAGAGTTCTCCTCAGGCAAGAGTCAGACCAAATCGGGTGGTTAAACGCAGGTTCTCCATTCATTTGAATGGCCACCGGAGTCCATCAAAGTGGTCCTGATGGTTGTGCACCATGTGTGCGGGTGATACTGGCAGTGACACCTCAAAATGTGGTGACCTGTCCGTTTGAACTTACGTCACATGCTATCTCTTGGTCACATTTGTCACGCCTCACGTAAACGTTATGTCTTCAGGTTTCTGTGACGGAGACCCGTCGAATGACCTCACTCTGGCCAATGGCAGGACGGTGGGCTCGAACGAGGATCCGAATGCTTTCATCGACAGCTGGCAGCTTCCCAACACCACCAGCTACATCAGCATCAGCCGCCGCCGCGAGCTCAACTGCTCCACAAGCGACTGCTCCACCTGCCTGGACATGCTGCAGAACCACGCCTTCATCTCCTGCCACGCCTTTGTACGTTAAACCACCAACTCATTTCAAGAGATACTGTTGAACATATCCCAGAAGAAATAGATGGCTCTATATTAACTCCAGCTTCACATACAGGGATAATAATCAGTCGTTTGTCTGTTTCCAGGTCCCGCCGAGCACGTTCTGTGAAGTTTGGGTACGAGATGCAGAGTACGTCAACAACCAGTGTGTGGCGCTGGCTGCTTACGTGGCTTCTTGCCACAAATTCAACATCTGCATCGAGTGGAGGAGTCCAGATTACTGCCGTAAGATTTCTGTCTGCTGTTTAACAACATTTAAACACTCATGCTGCCTTTGAGCAAGAAGATCCAACGTTGTTTACAAAAAAAGTTAGCACACTGTGTCAGATGTACATAGAATCTGTTTTGTAGATCCATCCATCCATTATCTTATCCGGGTATCACGGTCGCAGCAGGTTTAGCGGGGCGCTCCAGACGTCCTTTTACCCAGCAACACATTCCAGCTCGTCCTGGAGGATCCCGAGGCACTCCCAGGCTAGATGGGCTCTGTAGTCCCTCGAGCAAGTTCTGGGTCTCCTCCCAGTTGGACGTGCCTGGAACACCTCCAAAGGGAGGCGCTCAGAAGGATCCTAATCCAATGCCCGAACCAACTCAGCCTGCTCCTTTCAATGCAAAGGATCTACTTCGAGCTCCCGGCGGATGTCCGAGCTCCTCACCTTATCTCTAAGGCTGAGCTACCCGGTGGAAGAAGCTCATTTTGTCCGCTTGTATCCGTGATCTCATTCGGTCACGCCAAAGCTGATGACCATAGGTGAGGGTTGGGAGGTAGATGGACTGAAAAATCAGAGCTTTCCCTTCTGGTTCAGCTCCTTCTGAGTCGCAACAGATCTGGCAAAGACTGGAGTAAAGAAGCCGATGTAGATAGACTGCAGAGTCTATGACCGGACTATGACAGTAATGTTTCATTATGCACCAAACATTCGGACTTTTGGATGCAGGATGTGGTTTGACATCGTCTTGATGAAATAAACAAGGCCATCCCTGAAAAAGACGTTGTCTACTTGGCAGCAGATGTTGCTCTAAACATGTATAAATATCGCTCAGCATTAACATGTTTGTGTCTCTTCCTGCAGCCTTCATATGTCCCGATGCTCTGCAGTATCAGGCCTGTCTGCCGGCCTGCACGTCTCAGTCCTGCCCCAACCACGACTTTGACTCGGACCCGGACCAGTGTTCAGGTCTGACTGAGGGCTGCGTGTGCCCTGAGGGAACGCTGCTCCACCGGCCGTACACCGCCCTCTGCATCTCACCTGAGAAGTGTGGTAAGACACCAAACTCACATTTGGAGACGCCGTAAGGTGCCATGAGGTCGTTTATTTTTCTTACACAAACTCTTGTTTCAGCCTGCACCGACAGCTCCGGCATTCCTCGCGCACACGGCGAGGTGTGGAAGGCCTCGAAGGACGCCTGCTGCATGTACCGCTGCGACAACGACACCATCGTCCCCGTGGAGTACAACTGCTCCAGCGTAGCGTCGCCGGTGTGCCACCGAGCGGGAGGTGATCATCAGCCTGGCCGACGACACAAGCTGCTGCCCGCACAAAGTCTGCGGTGAGGCCGCGAGCTTTAAGATCCAGAACATCTGTCCAGATGTGAAAGTTACAAAACAAAAAAAGAAAATCTGAGAAGTGTAACGATGTCGTTTCTGCCTCTGCAGTGTGTAACCAGAGCCTGTGTGACCTCGTCCCTCCTGAGTGTAAGTACGGGGAGAAGCTGGTGTCGTACTACAGACAGGACTCCTGCTGTCCGGACTTCGTCTGCGGTGAGTTTCCTGATCAACAGACTGACGGCGCACAATATCAAGAAGACAAGACATATATATATATATCTAAATCTGTGTGTGTGTGTGTGTGTGTGTTACAGAGTGTGATCCTGAGCTCTGTGAGTCGGACGTTCCCTCCTGCAGAGACGACCAAACTCTGATCGCCACGAGAGCCGACGGCAGCTGCTGCCTCGCTCACATCTGCAGTCAGTTCAACTAAACTCAATAAACTTCTGATTGATTCATTCATCAGTGAATCATCTGCAGGTTGAAGTGTGATGAATGAAGTGTGTGTTTTCTGCAGTGTGTTCTTCCTGTCCGGAGTTGCCTCCCGTCTGTCTGGACGGCGAGGTGCTGATGGTGGACGCTAACACGACGGACCGCTGCTGCCCGCCTACCAATGTGGTCAGAACACACACACACACACACACACACACACACACACACACACACACACACCATATTTATTCATGTATCCTCTTTATATTTCACATTTACAGACTCGACTTTAAAATAAACACACATGAACAACAGTTCTGATAACAAACCTTTAAACTCTAAATTAACCTAATATCAATGACTGTAATGTTTTTAATGTGTGTGTGTGTGTGTGTGTGCAGTGTGTGAGCCCTACAGGTGTCCTCAGCTCAGCTGTTCTCTCGGGATGTCGGTGGCGTCTGTATCGAGTCCGGATCGCTGCTGTCCGAACCAAACATGCGGTACGACTCGTTAAAGAAACATTTTTATTTTTTGGCGCCTGAACCTGCAACACACAGAACTTTTAAACTTCGCTGATTCATTTCTGTTCTCAGAGTGTTCCTGTGAAAAGATCTCCTCTCCAAAATGTGGCCTGGTACGTCGTTATGGTTCATATTCTGTTTGGGCACCCCGTGACGCTGCTTTCATCATTTTCTATCCAGTTTCTGTTTAAATGTTCACGTGTTGAGCTTCGGTTCTCGTTGCGTTCTGCAGGGAGAAGCCGCCCAGCTGGACCGGACCTTCATGTCCGACCCACAGAACCAGTGTGCCTGCAAAAGATACAAGTGTGGTGAGTGCTGCTGGTTCAAATTCAGACAAGCTGTGACCTCGTCTACTGTGACCTCTGACCTCTGTGTGTGTGTGTGTGTGTGTGTTCAGTGCGTGAGGCGGTGTGCGTGTTCGGCGAGCGAGGCGTGCTGCGGCCCGGTCAGACGCTGGTGGAGCACGACGACGACGGCTTGTGTCACAGCAGGCAGTGCAGCCGCAGCCTCGACCCGGCGAGCGGCTTCCACGTCCTCCGCACCAGCAGCATCAACTGCTCCTCCAACTGCCAACCAGTAAGACCACCACACACACACACACACACACACACACACACACACTCATCTCGAGTGTTTGTGTTTCAGAATCAGATCTACGTCCCTCCGAAGGATCAGTCGACGTGCTGCGGAGTTTGTAAGAACATTTCCTGCCTTTACGAACACGAGAACGGGACGACGGCTCTGTACAAGGTAATGACTAAAAACATGTAACTCCAGGTCCCTTTATTAGCTGTTTCCAGAGCTTTCAGTCACATCTCACAGTCTTCTTCACGCAGTAGCGTCTGTGGTTGACGTTGTTGATGCTGTCGTCGTGTGTTTGCAGCCGGGGAAGTCATGGGTTTCAAACTGCGTGAACTTCGACTGCTCTGACACTCTGTCCGGGCCGACGCTCATCTCATACTCCTTCAGCTGCCCGCCATTCAACGAGACAGAGTGCATGAAGGTCAGCGCGCACATACACACACATACACACACATACACACTTTACAAACACACACATACAGAAATATTTAATGTGCAATGAGAGGAACACTCAGGGACAAATGAGGCGAAGTGCTTGGGCCCAAGGACACTTCAACTGGACTGGTGGAACGAAGCGGCAACCTCCATGTCTGTGAAGTGAAGCCAAAAACTGCAGTTCCTCAAACGTCCACTTGAGGCTGGCTCCAGAAGTGAGTCAGTCTCCATAAGTCCCCATGTTCAAATGTCCAACTTCACAGCAGAAATAAACATGTTTACAGCCTGGTACAAAAACAGTTTTGGTCTCTGTAGCTAATTTCCCCGTTCATGACAACTGTACTGAGGGTGAATTTATATACAACTCACCTGTTCAGGTTATATTAAGGCTTAAAGTTATGCAGGATTAAGAGCGTGGACACTTGCAGAAGAGGCAGAACTGCCACCACGCTGAGCATCATCAACGTTTGCGCTCACAGAAATGTCCTGTTCTGACCTCGTGTCTCTCCTCTGCACTCAGATCGGTGGAACAGTCGTAAGTTACATGGACGGATGCTGCAAGACGTGTGAGTATCTGATCTGAGCGTAGCCGCAGTCACTGTAGTTAGCGTAGAGCTGTAGGCTGCAGCTGACACTGAAGAGCGCCTTCACCTGCCGCTCAACATGTTTCCAACATGTTTGCCCTTCAGTTTGTCCGTTTCAGTCGCAAAAATCTCCAACCACGTTGTCCGAATTGGATCCCAGCTGTTTGTTTTTCATTTGTCTGCTGTTTATTCAGATTAGAGAGATCTGTCAGCGTGCTTTTCAGTGAGCTCTGTGAGAAAAAAACAACAGGCTGGAGTCACTGAAAAGCATCTGATCACATGCAAGTGGGTTTGTGGTTTATGTGCTGCAGCTTACCATCATGTACCAATCCCACCAGGTACTGGATTCCCTCTGTTCCCCTTCCCCGTTAGCCCCTTGACTCCCACAGTTAACACAAACTGTGAACGAGGTACATAAAAACAACAAGGCTTGTCAGTGCCATTGTTGATATTCAACAATGTACTCCCTCCAAAAAAAAAAAAAAAACATGAAATAATACTGATAAAACACACAGGAAGTCTGAGTGCAACCTCTGGAGAACAGTCCTCTCAACTGCTGTCTCATTTCAGGTCTCGGTTTAATAAAAGACAAAAAAATGCCCCCCAAAATCAAAAATACATATATTCAGAGTGATTATGGTGCACGTGTTGCATCCTCCTCGCTTCACGGAGCTCCTAAATTTAAAGTTTTGCATGTCAGCTCCATTTTTTTTGTTAAATATTCATCTTAACGACCTAATTAAAGGAGGCGGGGACACAATCCTTTACAAAGGCCAAAAATGAAGTCACACTTGAGAGGACGGTAACATAGCATTGACCCCCCCGCCCCTCCGTGTGGATCACGTACATGTACACGAAACTCTTTCCCCATTTAGCACTGTCTGGGCAGTGCATTGTTGATTGCCAACAATGTACTGTTGGTAGTGGCCCAGTAGTCGGGCTTAGACGTCTGCATGTGTCAGTAGATGTGTGACGTGGGTCGGTGTCGGGGCGTCTTTTCACCCAACGTGTTAGCTGCCATAGAAGAGCTGCATGATGCTGCCCCGCCACCAGGTGGAGCTGTGTGGGGAAACTGAAGCTGCTGTGTGTGAGCAACAAAGAAAACAGAGAGTCAACGAGGCGTCAGGACGAATATTTAGTTAGTCTGAGTACAAACATTTCTCTTCTTAGAGATGGAAGAAGTACTCAAATATATTACTTAAGTAAAAGTACTGATACACACTGAAAATACTCCACTAGAGGTAAAAGTCCTGCATTCTAAACTTTACTTAAGTAAAAATATGTACCAAAAATATCAGTGTATGCAAAGTAAAAGTACTCATCGTGCAGTAAAATGTTGTTTTAATGTTAAATCTGATGTTTCTGGATTCATATGTTTCATTTTCCTGCTGTGGATGTTTCAGCTCGAGCTCATTTGAACTATTTTACATGTTGTTATTGTAATTTAATCTACAGCGTTTCCAGAATTTTCAGCTGTGACGACGACCGTTCCAGCGAATCCAAGAAGGTTTTCAAAGAGTTTAATTTAGCTGAAGAACAAGAAAACAAATGTAATGAAGTAAAAATATAATACTCGCCTGATAAAGTAGAAGTATAAAGCATCAAACAGGGAAAACTTGCGTACAGGTACCTCGAAATTGCAGTACAGTACTTTCAAAATGTACTACTGGTGACTCGGAGAGACGTGGGTTGTTGATCATCAATACTTATTTATTTATTTATTTGTTGGTTTATTTAATATTTTAAATATAATTTCTTATTTAACTAATAATAGTTTATTTTAATTTAATTTAGTACTCTAACAGAATTAGATTTTATTATCTCTCTAATAGAATTAAATATTATTTATCACAGTCGGGTAAATTTGTCTGATATTTGATATTAATGTTAAGAATTAAAAACACACAGCAGCTTCAAGTTTTTGCTTTTTTTTTGTTTGTTTGTTTGTTTGTTATGCCAAATGGTCGACGGAGCATGTTCACGGTCTTTTTGTTTCATTCAGTGGTGGAGGAAATATTTAGAATATTTAAGTATTAAAACTTAAAATGACAAATAAAAGTGCTGCACTGAAAACTGACACTGAAGTATGAATCTGTAAGTTTAATCAGTAAAATGTATTTAAAGTAGTAAAATGTCCTCTGTGACTGACAAAACAGAATTTTATGATTTTTTTATTTTGTACCAGAGATTAATGATTATTTCCATTTTCTCCATGAATTCATTCACTGTAAAAATTAAATGTTATTAAATTCCACGTAATTGTTTCAACTCAAAAATGTTGTCAGGGGTTCAATTACATTTTTGAGTTGAAATAACTTTATTTTATTTAATTTAAAGTCAACATTTCATTTTTTTGAGTGTTTATCGGTTTGTAAAATTTCTATAAATATCAGTAAACACATTCACGATGTTTGATTCGTCCAAACTTCGACATAATTACAAAAATATTCAGATTATTCAAAGAAAAGCGAAACCAGGAAACGATTATAAATAAATAATTAAATAACTGCCAGTTAATTTTCTGTAAATCAACTCATTATTTCAACTGTTGGTAGATTTTTATAACAAAACATCAGATTTCATATTTTGTTAGATAAACAAGAAGAACAATATTTCTCTCTGAGATGAAGCAGAAATTAAATTCACTTAGTGAAACAGTAGTTGAGTAAATGTACTTAGTTACCTTCCACCACTGTTCATTTGTTTGATTTACTCACTTTTAAAGATGAAAATGTTTGAAGTGATTTGATGCATGAAGGATTTCACTGCCTGTCTCTTTTTTTTCTTTTGTCTCATTTGGAAGAATTCATCCTCGATTTTTTATTTTTGTTGCTTTTGAACTAAAAAAGCTTTTAAATGATTTCTGGGCTTCATTTCTTCTTCTTCATCCTTCATCTCACGCATGATCTCCATCCTCAGGACTCCTCCTCCTCCTCCTCCTCTTGTTTTTTTTTCCTCCTCGTGTTCGCGGTGATCTTCACGTGTCGCAACGTTTTGTTCACTTTGTTTCCGACTGATTTGTTGCCGTGTGAACAGGCAAAGAAGACGGCAAGTCGTGTCAGAAGGTGACGGTGAGGATGACGATCAGGAAGAACGACTGTCGCAGCAACAGGCCGGTACGTTTGTGTGTTCAGTGTTTTCAGGTGTTCTTCGTGGTATTTTATAGTTTTTCATTTCCTGATAAACCATAAAAACTTGATGATGTCATCCTGCACTCGGGGTACGGCGTGTACTGATGTTAAATCCAATGAAACGCTTTCTGACGCCGCCGGAGCGGAGTGATCCCCAACAGGGAATAACGTTACAGACTTTATGATGGGAACACTGATGAGCAGCAAACCGTCTCGTGTCTTTTAGGTGAACATCGTGTCGTGTGACGGGAAGTGTCCGTCCGCCAGCATCTATAACTACAACATCAACACGTACGCTCGCTTCTGCAAGTGCTGCAGGGAAACGGGGCTGCAGCGGCGCGCCGTGCAGCTCTACTGCAGCGGCAACTCAACCTGGGTCAGCTACACCATCCAGGAGCCCACCGACTGCTCCTGCCAGTGGTCCTAAACACACACACACACATATATACAGTACACACACATACATATGCACACACAGTGTAGCAGAAGAAGAAGAAGAAGAAACCTCAGCCATGTTGCTTTAGGATGTTTGGAGAGTGAAATGCTGAGCTGTGATTGGCAGGACTGTTCTTGTCTTGGGTCCTCTGCTGGTTGGGAGGTGGTACTGCAGGCACAGAAGGCGTCCTTTGACCTTTTCCCAGAGAAGCAAAAAGACGAATTTTGTTTGTTTTAATCACCTAAATTATTAATTTGTTGTCCAACACAATCAGACACACCGCCGCACAGCCCTGCAGTGATTCACTGAGCGTCTGTTCGTGTCTGAATGCACCTTTTTAAAAGTGAAGCCAAAACATCTCAATCACACCCTGGTGGCTGGCTGCAGTATAGGTTATAAAACCCGCCCCCTCCATGTTAACAGATGGGACACGTGCAAATGCAGTAACATGCATTCCTGTCCTGTCCAACAGGAGGAATGATTCCACCAAAACAAAACACATTATTCATTCATATATTTGTAAAATAAATTATTAGAGCACAGAAAACATTCATAATCTTTTGCTACCACATCTGGTACCTGTTTTCTGTCATAACTCCAGCAGATTTCTGGTTAGTTAAAGTTGTTTCGTGTCTCTAAATCCAGTTCTGATAATAAATCATTGATATAATCGATAAAAACGATCGATGAGCGCCCTTAAAAACTCTTTTTGCTTCACTGTGCTGCCGCTCTGCCCGCAGAGGAAAGAGAAAGAGACGGAAAAAGTAAGTCGATCTTTAGTGTTTGAGGAGGAACTCATTTCTCTGCTCGTCTTCTCGTTATGGCTGAAAAGATTTATTAATAAAAAAGAGGTTTTAATACAGACAATCAGGAAACATCATCATCAGCGTCATCCTTTTTGAGGTTCATATTTGACCCAGAATTCGTCATCAGCCGCCTTGTTTTTTGTAAATAACGTCAGTTTCCTAACGTTTAAAAAATTATTTGCAATATCAAATTCGTAGATATTTCACTGCTAGAGAGGCAACAACAATAAACTGTATATTCAGTGATGTGAAATATACGTTACGTAATCAACACTAGTGAGGTGTATTAACTGATTTAAATCCAGCTGTATGTGGAGCACTTTATTTATTTATTGGAGTTCGATAGAGCACAGCCGATCTGATTTATGTGGAAGACAACATGATGAGAAGAAGAAGACGAAGACGAAGAAGCCGCCTTCGGCCCAACAAACCAGAACAGGATCCAGAACTTTGATTTGGAAGCTGCAGAGAAGGCGAAGAGAGTTACCAGGAGAGAGCGTGGTGGTGTTGTTTGTAGATGTATGTTTCTCTGTGGACTAAATTCTTAATGTGTTTGTTCATATCAAACAGACTCACCTGGATAGTCGACTTAAAGAGGATTTGTATCATACAAATGTACATTTTGCATTTTCAATAAATATTTCCTTCGGAAAAACTAAACGTGGTTTGATTTGATTATTTAAAGACAGGACAGAGAGATAAAAACTCCTCAAAGTACCCGTCGAACAAGAAGGCTTTTTGGCCAAACCGTAGTTCCTATCATTGAACCGGCTTCACTGTGAGCATCCTGAGCTCTTCCTGAACGTCTACATATATATTTTATGTGGCTAAAGTTAAGAAATATGACCTTTAATTCGATGGAAAGAAACTGTTTTTTTAACATGGTGTTACTGATGCTCCGGAGGTCACACAGCCAAAACTATAAATCTGACAGCTTCAGCATGTTATCACTGCGTAGCCCACAAATTGTCCTACATTTATGTTAAAAAATGATGTATGTAGAGTGAAATTTGTGGCCACAGGAGCTGTTTTTCAAATGTATTTTTCCAACAGACGCAATACACACCCATAAAGTTGAATAATTTGAAAACTATAAATAGTAGAAATTAGTCAAATTCAAGCACACGTCCTAAATGAGCTGAATCTAGTGATACATTTTTTATTTTTGTAGGACAAAATCTCAAGCTGAAGACTCATTCAGTCCTCCACCGTGCCTGAATAACTTTATTAATCCCACTGTGGGCAGTTAATTTGGAGCAGCTTTACACACACAAACTTACAAACATACAGCTGAAACGTGCTGAAATCTTTATTCTGACTTCATGTATGGACTCTTTCACAGATGTGAGAGAAACATTTGGGACTGTTGAGATCAAATTAAAAGATCTCAGTCTTTATTTCAGAGACTCAGTGTCCAGTATCAATCAACTACTAAACCAGATGTGTGAGGATGGATATTCAGAGGAAGTACGGGCAGTAAATCTGCTCCTCCTCCTCTCGTACTGCTGTTTCACAGCCCGCTCAGACTCCAGACTGGCTGGCTGGTCTCAAACACACACGGCTGATTACATGCTGCGGCACGTTGGCACGGGCAGGCGGGAAAACGATACCGAGCCGTGAACCCACAAAATCTGGGGATTTTTAAAGCAGACATGTAAACCAGCCCACCGCCGACGAGCTGCCAAGACGATCACACAGAGCTCAGATGGTGAGCTGAGCTGTGCGACGCTTCAGGTGTCTGACTGCAACGTCGTTCAGGTCCAATTTAATACAAAGACGATATTTAAAACAACTTTCCTCTGACAAACTAACGTCTGTTAGCTCCTGTTGATCCACACTGACCTGTGATCAGGTGAACGGTGTCTCTGTCATTCGTACGTCTGTTCTCACACTATGTAACTTTGGGCTCCGGGTCGGGAGAAGTACGTAACGCTTTACGGCACTAAGTCACACACCACCAACTATTTCACTGATTTTGGTGAAACTGGATCATATTTTATGGAGAAAATGTTTTCTGGTTTTCCTTCTGATGTCTCTGTGATTTACAGAGTTTCCTGATGGACAGTGAAGTAAACTGCTGACAGCTGTAGCTGCTGTTAGCTCAGTTTGTTAGCTGTGAGCTCAGAGGCTTTTTTTAAAGGCTAAATTTTACCGGGCACCAGACGTGATCGTCAATGTTTCGAAGCTTCCCAGAAGCGGCTCTCCACTCGGCTCCGCCAGGAAGAGCTGGCAGGAAGTCAGACACAGAAACAGGATAGAGAATCCAGTCAATTTTCAAAATAAAACACCTTGTGCAAACTGACAAAAGAAACAATTTAACCACGTAGCGTATTCACATATTTAGTTGTTAACTAACTAACTAGTAAGTTAAAGTCTGGCGGGCAAAACACTTCTGAAACGCTGCCGGTGGAGAACGGAGAACGGACCAAAACAGGCATTTTGGACCACCAGGAAGAGGTTTCCAGGCCCAAGGTGCCAGGGAATGCTGACGGGAGTGGAGCCAATGTTGTGCCAGAACCTGAGCTGGTCTAGACTGCAGTCTAATACCTGAAATATTTTTTAGGACGAAGCCACGCTGTTGAAACATGTGAGAATGCCTTTAAAAAAAGATGTTGTCTAGATGGCAGCTCCACAATCTGTACCACTGATGTGCAGGTTACCCATCAAGGTCACGGACATCCTGTGTTGTTTTTTGGGCCTTTCCCCTACGTAATCTGCCAAACCCTGCATGAGAATGTGCTGCAGGGATTGATGGGAAAACTGAACAGGTGTGCAAGTAGGCGGGCGGAGGTCAGGCGATGGGGAAAAGAGGGTTACTACAGGTCAGGATGGAGCGTCAGAGGCGTGTGGCAGTTAAAACAAAGCAGACACGAGAATGTGCGACAAAGTTTGGCTGCCGCTGTGACGCGTCTCCTGTAAGCCTGCACTGAGGGACGGAGAGAAGGGCACATAGTGATCATTCGACCGGGCTGTACGAGCGCTGACGTCCAGCCGGGCTGGACCGCCGCCCCGAGGCGACATTCACTGATGTCACCAAACAACCATAAACTGGCATCTGCTGCAGCAAAGAGACGCTCGTGTGTTCAGCTCTACGTGAAGTCATGTTCTGTTTTTGTTCTCTGCTGAACGACGTCCAACAGGTCGACTCGACACTAATGTGTTTGTACCCTACAGGCGGTGCATTCAGGGACCGCTGATGCCCACTCAGACTCCAACATTTTTCCCTTCTTGTGTGTGTTGGCATGGTGGAGTGTTGTTGTGTTGGTGTCATCTCGCCCTCATAATCCTCCTACGACAGCTGCAAAAACATAAAACTGACAGAAGAGTCAAAAACTTCACGTGAAGAGAGAAGACATGTCTGTACCGGCCTCTCTGTTGTCATCTTCAGGTTCACGACATAAAACAGTGAGATGTTGCTGCAGCTTCCTCCACGCTGCACGCGCAGAAAATATGCAAACAAATATTTTAAATTAGAACAAAATAGAACAAGGTGTATGAAGCTGAGGCTGGCTCCAGAAGTGAGTCAGTCTCCATAAGTCCCCATGTTCAAATGTCCAACTTCACAGCAGAAATAAACATGTTTACAGCCTGGTACAAAAAACAGTTTTGGTCTCTGTAGCTAATTTCCCCGTTCATGACAACTGTACTGAGGGTGAATTTATATACAACTCACCTGTTCAGATTATATTAAGGCTTAAAGTTATGCAGGATTAAGAGCGTGGACGCTTTGATTGACAGGTGGGTGTGGTTACAGGTGGCTTGTTTCAACATCCAGGCTTCATTTAGAGTATAAAAAATAAAAACCATAATAACAGAACTTGAAACCTGAAAATAAAAATCAATAACACGTGAAGTGTTTTGAGTATTCGTCCTGGCCAACATGCTGCAGCAGTGACGTCCGTTAACAGCTCGAGACCGAGCCAACCTGCAGAGTCACAGCCAGAGAGAAATGCATTGTGGGTTAAAAGGCTCACCGTTACATCACTGGAAAGTGTCTGTCGGCTTGACGAGCTCGGAGCAGCTGCAGACACACACACACACACACACACACTGGTTTTGCCAGTGAAACACAAGTGTGCTACAAACTGGTTTTCCGTCGTCGTCATGATCTTCACAAACTGCTGCAGGATGTTTATTTAGTTTGTTTACTACAAATCACATCAGATTTAGATACCGAATCATCTTAAACACCAAAATCTGTCTGTTATACAATATTTGCATAGACCCAGCTCCTGTTCTGGTCCGTCAGCCTGTGGTACAAACACTTTGGTGCTCTGAGCTCACAGTCCGGGCTAACAGACTGAGCTAACAGCAGCTACAGTTGTCAGCAGTTTACTTCACTGTCCATCATAAACTCTGTAAATCACAGAGAGTTGAGGCGGAGCAGCCGGAGGACATCAGAGGGAAAACCAGAAAACATTTTCTCCATAAAATATGATCCAGTTTCACCAAAATCAGTGAAATAGTTGGTGGTGTGTGACTTAGTGCCGTAAAGCGTTACGTACTTGTTGACCTTGTTGACGTTTGGCTGTTAGTTTTTGGTCATAATTAATGTAATCAGAACAAATGTTGCACTTCTCTCCGTCGTCTGTTTTCCAGCCTGCTGTACACACACCGGCTGCTGAATATGAGCACGTACAGTACAGTAAGACGATACGAAGTCTACAGTGACTGAAATTCATCTGAATAAGGATTCCTACGAGGGTGTTGATCACATGGTTTCACGTGTCCGGTATCCATGCAGCGACGATTCGGGCATGTGAAGAAAACTGAATGAGACAGAGACAGAGCCGCTTCACACTCCTGGTGATAATATTCATTTATCACTGTTTAAAAATGACGCAGAAAACTAACTAATTAACTAACTCATTAGTTAAATTAAAGGTCCAGTGTGTCAGATTTAGTATAATGTTTTTTCATTAGTGTATAATCACCTGAAAATCTCTTTATTGGGTTTTTTGTTACCTTAGAATGACTTTTATATGCAGGTCCACCTTCTTTCTATATCATCTGTGGAGCTGAGGCGGGCTGAGTGACGCCTGGCTGCTCAAACAAGCCACCTGTAACCACACCCACCTGTCAATTAAAGCGTCCACGCTCTTAATCCTGCATAACTTTAAGCCTTAATATAACCTGAACAGGTGAGGAACTGCAGTTTTTGGCTTCACTTCACAGCCCCGGAGTTTGCAGTTTGGGTATTCACCACGACCTCTTCATCTCCAGCAGCTTCCTCTGCTGCCATTTTCACAGCTTCCCTTCAGTTACGTGGCCAAAAATGGTGACCGCCAAAGACGAGAAGTGTCTAAACTTTGTGAGCGTTTGAGTGCACCACCAACGGCGACTTATGGACTCAAATTAGCAAGTGTGAGTGTGGAAGGACGAGAACTGAGACAGCATTTTAAAAGACGTCTGCCTGCACCTCGACACATCACAGAACTTTTGAGTTCATGTTTATTCATCAAGAATATTATTAGTTTTAGAGTCTTTGACTTGTATTCCATGTTGCCTTGACCTCTCTCATAGAAAACTGGGTAGTTTTTAGGAAAATATATATTGGAAAATATTGGACAATTGTCATTTGTGGGCTCATTTTAAAACTTTTCTGAACATGTTTTGTCCAACTCCGTCCAGCCCAAACACAAAAATGTCAAAGACAGAAATAAAATGTCATCAAGAGACAAAAAAAATCAACTTTGCTTCTGTTCTGATCTCTGAATTGTAGTAAGTTTATCTGCTTTTCTCTGTTAATTAAATATTTGTTGTATATATTTGGACTGTCTGTTAGTCAAAGTGCCTTGAAGTCCCTTTAGGCTCCATAAATTCACTATATTCTGACTTTTTAACGAGTCATATTTCATTTTTTTTGTCCAAAATAAAACAATAAAATAAAACTCCTCCAGATTTTGACGCTGACGTGCTGATGATCTTCCTGTTCAGGTCAGGAGCTCATGAAACACGTCAGCGCCGTCACCACTTCAATCGGCGTCCCCTTTTGTTGCTGCGTCTTTGAACCAGAGGACAACGTCGCTCTGATTTACATCCTGAGGGAGGACGAGGAGTGAAAAAACATCCCGATGTCAGAGCCATGCAGCTGATGACAAGGCCAGACCGGCGACCATCAGGTGACAGTCAGCCGGGACAGAGCTGGACATTTGTCCACCCTCAACAGGAAGTGACCTCTGATGGCTTAGTCACAGCAGGAGCAGATAGAGAGAGCAGGTTGAATTGATTTAACCTTTGACCCCTGAGAGGAAGACGGAGGTGGATCTGATCTGTTCTCAAGAAGCACAGTGAAGGAACGTGGAGCTGCTTCTTTAAACTCTCAAAAGTTCAGCAACAAGAAGTACTACATACCACATACAATACAAGTTTAGCATAAAAGAGACTCAGTGTTTTATTATTATATATATCTATCTTTCTATTCTATCATCTATCTTAGGATGAACATATAAACATCAGGATCAAACATTTCTGTTGGCTCCTGTCAGTCGGTGAAATATCGGGCAGGAAGTGAACATTTTGTGCTCAAAGTTGATGTCAGAAGCAGAAAAAAGAATAGCTGAGACTCCACGAGGCTTGCACATGAGAAGAGAAGGCTGGCCCGTGTGGTAGACGAGTGCAGCGTTGACTGATGCCACTGTGGGAGACTCGGAGAGTGATGACGCTTTGACTCGTGTTTATTCGGGTACACACAGAACACACAATACTTTGAGCCGTTCACTGCTGACTGGTGTGTCTGTCTCAGCCTCCCAGGTCCAGCACGCTACCTCGTTAAAAGGGGAGAGTGACTAGACAACTGGATGCAGGTGTGCTAATCACCTCTCCCCTGCAGCTGATGCACCACGCCGCCTCCACAACGAGTTACTGCAGCTCAGACTGCTGAAAAAATCCATGCTGGTTCTGATAAAACGGTGTCAGTGCACGGAGAGGGACAGGAAAAGACTCAACAAACTGGTCAACAGGTCCAGCTCTGTCCTGTAGACCAACCACAGGTCCTTCGTTCCAGCAGCTGTCAGACTCTTTAACACCAGCATGACTTCACGGCTCTTTCTATAGATTTGAGTCATTTCTGATCCACCTCGTGTACACGAGCTGCTGGGATCAATAAAGTCCCATCAGGCTGTGTTTGAGGCTGCAGACCAGTCAGGGTGTCCACTGTCTGCAGAAAGCTCCAACAATGAGCATCAGAACTGAACAGAACTTTACGTGTACATGTGCACACGCATGTGGTCATAATATTATGGCTGTATGTGCATTATCAGTGTAGATTAAAGGATGTTTATTTCCTGTGAAATGTTCAGAAATATTAAAGTAAGACATAAAAATCAGACGGGACTTTCTGCCCATCAACTTCTGTTGGATTCATTTCTATTACTCATAAAAAGTCTGACGAATTTTCTGTCTGCTTTACAAACACCGATATCCTCCTTGTTCCAGTGAAGAAACACATTTCTGTGTTGTTCCTCATAACTGCAGAGTTTCATAACGGAGGGGAAAACCATGAAGAGTTTTCAGGAACAGTGCCTGAAACGACCGTTACACATGAGTAATGAATGAGTTCACTGTGACCGCCTGTTCACTCGCTGCATGTATATGACCTACAGTGGAGTTATGATGCAGCTATATCACTGTTGACACAGTGAAGTCAATGCTGTAATTACAATTTAAACATTTAGAGTTCCCAAAAGAGTTTGGACGCTGCAGAAATCAATGATTTGCAACTGAATGCAGCACAAAGACGAGATATTTACAGTGCTGCTCAAAAGTTAGTGAACCCTACAACATACATCATTCTTTATTTAAAAAAAGGGGTGATTTAAGAAAGAAAATCAGATTTCATTGCTGCGAAAGTACCAATGTTCAGTGTTTTTTGAGATGACTTCACAGCTGACAAACGTGCTGTCACTACCTTCTTCCTGAGGTCCCCTCTGAGATCTGGCTTCCTCTCTGCATGATTGACCTGTACGGGTTCACCTGGGTAAGACTGAAGTCACCTGGTTTTAATCAGTGATGCACAGTTTCGTCCTAAACATCTCTGATGTTATTGGTCCATTTCATTGGTTCATTTAGACACCAGACTGTTTTAACCAATGCAGCTCAGGGTTTTACAAACTTTTGCACCTACATAAGTCGACCAAAAACTTTGTAATTTAGTCTTGACCACGCAATTGATTTTTTTTAAAGATTATATTAAATTGATAAACCTGCACCTGTTATTTCATATAAAAAATAATGCTTTTGATTAAATAAAGAAATCAGGGTGAAACAATAGAAAGAGGTTCACAAACTTTTGAGCAGCACTGACACAAATCTACAAATGAAGTTCAGTCGGTTTGATTTAGTTTGTTTTATGACCAAACACTTGCAGAACTAACGACATTCCCATCAGCCTCAGCTGTTCTTTGTGTTTAGTGCTGATTAGCACATGTCAGCCGCTGTGCCTGAAGCCTCACAGAGCTGCTAGCATGGCTGCACACTCAAAGCTCTGTTAACATGTCGTTTAGACGATGAGTTTTAAAAGAAATGATCTGAAACTGATTCCTACAATCAAAAAGTTCTGCAGGTAGTGAACGACGGCCCGGTTGTCAATCTGCGTTCGTGTCCCAGCAGGCTGCTTGGATCCTGGTGGAGCAGTTAGTCACGGCCATCACAGCGTGTCCAGAGGTCAACCACCTCGCCGCGCAACAGGAAGTAGTAACTCAACCAGTCAACCAGTGTCAGCAGTGTCACTTTGTTGTACACCTGTCAAACTCCACCTCCACCTCCACCTCCACCTTCTCTGTCACGTCCCTACGACACACGCAGCAGCTGCTTGGATATTACTGACTAGTCCAACAGCAGTCAGCCCAGCTCGGCGTCTGTCTTTCAGCCTTTTATTTCACCAAGCTCTCACCAACCACTAAAAGTCAGTCCCAGATTTACTTTTGTCCGGCGGCTTCTTGCTCAATCTTAGATCTTCCAGTCCATAGAGACATTGCCCACTTGCCCAGCTCCTGTTCTGGCACGACACCGACTCCGCTTAACTGTTTTTCACCCAGATTATGTGCACCTTAATACCGATCATCACAATTTACCTCTTGAGCTGCTAATTATGTGCCACAGTGAAGATACATTCATTATAATGCAGATCAATGCTCGTGTTCTCTGTGAATATTTGGACTCGGGCTCTTTTAAGAAACAGTACGAGGTGATAATTCTCCAATGAGGTGCGATTAACCCTTTATCGGACGAGGATCCATATAACCCTATTATTTTTTGCACTATATCACATGCGTGATATTTTGATTTGATTGTTAATCTGGAAATAAATGTTCCACATTTTTGGGAATTTTTTTACCCTAGGCGGGTGAGTGACCGTATACGGTAACTTCTCTGACTTCAGTTTGCAGCCTAAAACTGAAACTTTCTATAACTTCAATCAGTCAATATTATATCCACCAATAACCTTTACATTTCCAAGTGTTTCAATGAGTGTCCTATAAAGGGTTAAACCGTAGAAGAAGAGGGCACTGAGACGATGCAGATAAAACCAAGTGGAAAATGTTGCTTCGTGGATGTATTATGTATTTCTTTCACTATGTTTTCGTCACATTTGTTTCCAGTTCTGTTTGCACTTTTTGAGTTTTCCCGTGTTTCTGCTCAGGTTTTTATGCACACTGTTGGTGTGGTGGGCACAATGAATCGTACAAATACACCGGACACTTTGAGACTTGTGTGAAGTTGCCATAATCATCAGAAGTTACAAAAATTGTGGACATGATCGGCTGTCAGAACATCCAATAAGTACTAGTACAAGTAACTACAAGGGGTTCGGTGCCTTCCTTCCCACTTGAACCGGCCACCCTCCGGTTCCCAAGCCAAATCCCTACAGACTGAGCTACTGAAGCATACTGAGGCCTTTTAATGAGCTCGTGCTAATTGTGTCTCCTCCATTTAAAACAATGGTGAGAAGAAGTCAAACGGTGTGCTGAGAATCAAGAGGAGTGAAACAAGTCATAAGCCAGACGACGGTCAGTTTGCTTTGACTGTTAACAGGAGTCGTAAACCTGAGGAGGGGGTCCAGTGTTTAGGGAGTCCCTCTGAGCGCCGATCCATCTGGAATCCACATCCAGGTCCAGCAGGCTGTCACCCTGTCCCGTCCTACGTGTCCCGACACGTCCGCTTCACTGCACGTCAGATCACATCGAGGTTTCATGGCTTCCTCGTTTGAGCTTTGATGGTGACGCCGACGACAGCTGACGGGAACGAAGATTTACTGTTTGTTTGTTTTGGTCAGGAAGGAAAACAACAGGAGCGCTTAACGAAGAACTTTAACAAGAAACACAACGATTAGTTAATTACATGCTTATATTTATAAGATCTACTCGACTACAGCTTCAGAAATACGAAGATTTGGGAGCTTTATTTTGTTCATATCATTAAAAAATGTCCTTTTTGTGACTCCGTAATAAAGAGAACTTTATGGATGAAATCTTTGATGGGTTTATCCAGAAAAATAGCCAGCTGTGAAAATAATCATCGTTTGCAGTCATAACAATTAGTAAATATGAAGTAATCAAAGCTAAATTTGATCAACAATAATCAAATGTACCGTTCAAACTATGAATACAAGAAGATGCACTCTCCCTGAACAACACACACTCACGTAACACACTTCATGTAGCAGCCTCATAAAAATATCTTCGCCTGGTACCCGACACTATAAACCGACCTGGCATCGGTCCCCCCGGAGGGATATCGCCGGGTCCGTATGAAATGCGAGACGTTCGCTGTGACGCCGAGCAGACGGAAACGGGATTAAGAGTTTCAGCCAAACTCAAAAAGCAGAGAAAATCTGCTCGGAGGTGGCTGGGAAGCTGCTGACGAATGATTTCCACCATTCTTCATGTGATTGACGGGGACAGGATGATCTGAAGAGTCGATCCTGATATTCAAAAGTCAATTTTCAGAATTATTTCATAATATTTAATTAAGGAACAGTTATTCTCTTCACTCGTTTGTGAGGTGACCGTACGTTTCTCTGAAAGATTAATCAGATTTTCATCCAAATGTAGCAAAAATTTTAGAAGATCTGCACAGGAAAATGAAAATATCCAACAATGTTATGCAAATATGAGTAGCAGGTTCAATATATTGTAGAATTTTCTGCACAAAACGAACATGCACATTTTAAAAAAGGTGGTTGGAAATACTCTTATTGTCCTTATAACCATCTCAATGAAAAATATATAAACTGTCTGTGACTCAAAATAAAAAGCATAGACAGTATAAAGAATCACTTATTAAAGCACCAAATGTGGATTCATCCGCCGCTGAGAATAGTTCCCAATAAGCGTCCTATTTCCTCCCATTTGTGAGTAATGTTTGCTAAAAACCACAATGGGCAGCACTTTCAGAAACTGAACTCCACATAACTTTAAAGGGCTGAACTGCAGCCTCTGAATTACCTGGAGGTGTGAACGTGGTTGTTAGTGTGTGTGACAGGTATGTGTTGATGCATCAGAGCCAGTGAATGAAGTCTAAGTGCAGTCCTGTGAATGAAGTATCTTAAAATGAGACGATTGTTCGTCATGCTATTCAACATTTCTGCAGTGGATTTGTTTTTAAGTCTAAAGA
This sequence comes from Miichthys miiuy, assembly GCA_036365135.1. Taxonomy (NCBI): domain Eukaryota; kingdom Metazoa; phylum Chordata; class Actinopteri; family Sciaenidae; genus Miichthys; species Miichthys miiuy. The sequence continues at coordinate 29,789,305 of CM071603.1, forward strand.
TGAACTCTGCTGACTGCAAGTGAACTTCTGTATATTATATACTATATATACTGTACTATTATCATATACTGTTTAGTTACAATAACACTACCGTCATATCATCGGTACTACTACCATCATCTTTCCACTGCACCTTATCTACCTATTTATCTTCTTGTTTCTTTTTTAAGTGTCTCATTCTGTGTTTTTATTTTTGTTTTTATCAGTATTTTATTCTGTATTTTTTCTATCTATCTAATCTGTCCTACAATATAAAGAAAGTTCAACTGATGTATGCTGGTGGAGGAGTGGGTGGGGTTGTGTTTTTCCAGGCATGACACTCATACAAATATGATTACAGTTTTGAGAAGTCAGGGCGGGGCAGTGAAGCCAAAAAGAGAAGTTCTCATGAGATCAGCAAAAAAAAAAAAACATCAAGAGGATCACAAGACGACGAGTGACTCGCTCTGAATATCTGTCTGACAGAGTCACGACATACAGTGATAAACACTGCAGAGATTTTTGGTCTGTTATTCCACCACAAACTTCAGTTTGTATGAAATTAGTATGAAATGAGTTCCTCCATCCAACAGCGAGTACAGCCAGCCGAGGCCGGTATAAGTTGTTCTGTAGCTGCGTGTAGATGTGTGTCTTTAGGTGTTGTTGCAGCTGCCGAGCATTTAAAATATTTTAGCTTCATCCTGTTTAATTGTCGGACAGGGATTGGTCTCTGCAGAGGCCCTCGTCTAGGCCTCTGATTGGCTGCTCGCTCAGATACCACGCCGAGTCCAAAAACCTTCGGGCAGCGTTCCAACGAGTCGAGTCCGGCGCCAAGAACCTTATAGCTGCTTCAGAGGTTTAATATCTGACACACAGGGAGGCAACACAACTCTAAATGGCTGAATGACGCCTGGTTGTTCAAAGAAGCCATCAATAACGACACCCACCTGTCAATCAAAGCGTCCACGCTCTTAATCCTGCATAACTTTAAGCCTTAATATAATCTGAACAGGTGAGTTGTATATAAATTCACCCTCAGTACAGTTGTCATGAACGGGGAAATTAGCTACAGAGACCAAAACTGTTTTTTGTACCAGGCTGTAAACATGTTTATTTCTGCTGTGAAGTTGGACATTTGAACATGGGGACTTATGGAGACTGACTCACTTCTGGAGCCAGCCTCAAGTGGACGAGAAGAGGAACTGCAGTTCACAGCCATGGAGGTTGCTACTTGGTTGTAATCAGCAGATTTTGTATGTATTGTATATTAATTTGGAATAAATGATTAATTTTCCATACAGTGATTTTATGTGTTTTCTTATTCCGTATTACAGTAAAACACCGTTCATTTGAAAATCTTTATTTTATACACCATACGGTATTTTCATGTCAATTAAATGGCGAAACATCTTTATTTTATTATTTATATGGTAAAATATTAAATAAAACACCAACCTTAAATGTGAAATCAACTACTAATATCATTTTGCTGTAATATTAGAAAAAAGTTTTACTGTATTTAGAGTAAAATTTCATTAATTTGCCAGTTTTTGTTATTTCGTTTTGTTTTATTTATATTTATATTTTTGGGGATTTTTCTGTTCTTTGTAAATCTTTGATATTTATTTACGATTATTGATCCCACAATGGGGAAATGTACTTGTTGCAGCAGCTCACGATATACATGGTGGATAAGAAAAATAAAGTCTGTATCTTGTCTTGTCTCATGATTTAAATCTAACATTTGAACAGAGCTGTGAAGGCTTAAAATGCTGCCACACTGACACCTTTACTGCACTGTGTGAGTCTGCTGCTATCAGGTTCTTCTCTTTAGATGAATGTGTCCTGAGAGGAGTGGCTGTGAGTCGGGTGAGGGGAGTTCTTCCAAAAACGATACCAGCCTCAGTTTAAAGGCCACTTGTCTTAGATTTCACGAGCTGCTAAATTTAACATACTGCCTCCCCATTAAGCCGCGAGGAGTTTGTGAAGTGAGCTGCTCCGTCCCACACCGACACTTCGTCTGTCCGAGGCTGTGAAAAATCTCACGTTTACGGATACGCGGGGGAACACGACACGCGATTACGAGACGACGACGGACGAGCAAATAAACGCGAAACACGTCGAAATACACAAGAAAGGAAATGTTACGTCTCAAATTATAATCTGAATTTAAAGCAGCAGTGTGCGGGATTTACTTTTTAGTTTGTCCGCTCTGGGCTACCGTAGAAACACGCTGCATTTATAGATATAAAAGTCTCATTCTAAGGTAACAAAAACAACAACAATAAATTTGACACACTGGACCTTTAATTTGACAAATATTCAGGAACAAACCTGCTCACATACAGTCCTGATCACTTCTTATATATTTTAAGACAACAGTTTATAAAGTGGACCTGCAGCGTCAGTAGATATATTTATCTATCTATAATAAATATTTTATTTACATTTCTGCCATATTTTAAATGACAGGTTGGACCTTTAAATGAATCATAACTGTCAGATTTTCTGACTTTTTTTGGTGTCCAACAGAAAAAAATCACACAATTAATTAATTTCATTGTTGTTAATCTGTTTTTAGATTTAGATTTATTGGATAGAGAATTTAATCTCTTTATCTTTATTCACCATCACATCAGGTCACTTTTCTTTGAGTTTTCAGATTTGAAGTTGGATTAAATAATCTCACATATTCCCAAATTTTTCATATGTATGTTCACTAAAATGTGTCATTTATCTTCCCAGGATCAGAGTCTGTAATACACAGAGCATTGATATAGTATAGTTGATAATATAACTGATTTTACATGAAGACAAAATCTAACCTCAAACTAATTTAAAACCAATTCCTGTCCACAAAGTTTGAGATTATTTTACCTGTTTGGACAAATTGTCTTAACACACGCACACACACACACACACACACACACACACACACACTTTGGGGGGGGCGGAGCCTCGTTCCTCTTCATCAGATCACAGTCCTGACACCTGTGTGACATTATGACCTGCTCAGCAGGACGTCAGGCTGAAGCTCGCAGCGGTCACGTCTGAATCCTACAGAGTCACTGAAGCAGCAGCAACGACGACGGAGAATGTTGGAAAGTTGAAAAGAGTCAAAAATGCACTGAAAGTATCTTTAAATATTCTAAATGATTGTTCATTAGTTTTAATGAAAGCATGAGATTAAAGAGACAGAAACAACATCAGATGATGTCCGTTATCTGCAGGATGTGCTGAAAACAGAACACAAATAAAGAACATAAAATCTAATCAATACATTTAATTTCAGATGGATTTTAAACACAAAATACTCCAAAATAAAAGGTTTTTTTTTAGCTTTTAGCTGCCTTTCTTGTTATTTGATCAGTGTGTCTCATTATATATGACAATTAATTCGTAATATAAAATATTTAACGATTCACGCACAAGTTAACCTGAGTGACATCTAGAAATATGAACTTTAACATGTACTTTTGGGAACATGTTTATATTATTTATATCTACAGCATATTATATGTATATTTTATTCCACGTGTCTGTCTTTGAAGCTCTCTGTGATGTTCATCTTAAAATGTCGTTTTATGTCGTCGAATCATCATTTTTAACATATTTATTTACAGAATCCAGAATTACATTCGAGTGAGGTGAATCTAAATTTACTGAAATATCTTTGTCGAAAAAGAAACTTTAACAGATGTCTGTCTGTATTTTTTATCAAATCGAGTCATAAGTAATTGAAGCTGTGGTTCACTGTACATGTTTGTGTTGTGACCTCTCGTAGCACCGTGGACTTTTCTATGACTGTTCAGATGAACTCATTTGCTGTTTTATTGCTTCCTTTTTGTTGCTGAGTTTCACCTCAGTGACCCTCCCTCCCTTACACACACACACACACACACACACACCCCTCAGTCCATTGGTCACTCACACCACGGCCCCGCCTCCACGTTCACTCCTTTATAAAGGCAGACCACGCCACTGCAGCTGAAGTTACACAGACTGTCCCTTTAAACACTGATCTCCTCTGTGGTCGATACTCATCAGGTCAGCTGACTGACGGGAGATCTTCTTCTCTTTCTTTGACACACTTTGTGGTTCATCAGAGGAACTTTTCACGGGACTCTTCCTCCTCTTCTTGGTCCACTTCTTCGTCCTCGATGGATCTGTCCGACCTTCCCTTCCCTCTCTCCTCTGCCGATGACCTCTACGATGACCCCTGCTTCAGCACCAGCGACATGAACTTTTTCGACGACTTGGACGCCCGCCTGATGCACGCCGGCCTGCTGAAGTCAGAGGATCATCTTCACCACCATCACCACCACCACGTCCCCATCGCAGAGGAGGAGGACGAACACGTGCGAGCTCCCGGGGGGCTCCACCAGGCGGGGCACTGCCTGCTTTGGGCCTGCAAGGCCTGCAAGAGGAAAACGACCCACGCTGACCGCAGGAAAGCGGCAACCATGCGGGAAAGGCGACGGCTCAGTAAAGTCAACGACGCCTTTGAGACCCTGAAACGCTGCACGGCGTCCAATCCGAACCAACGGCTGCCCAAAGTGGAGATCCTTCGCAACGCCATCAGCTACATCGAGTCCCTGCAGGCGCTGTTGAGGACTGGGAGCCGGGACGACGGCTTCTACCCGCCGCTGGAACACTACAGCGGGGACTCGGACGCCTCCAGCCCGCGCTCCAACTGCTCTGATGGCATGGTGAGTTCAACAGCTGAGCTGGTTCATGTGCCGCCGCGTGAAATGTTTGGAATGCTTTTGGGATTTTTATTTTTGGCCACGGTGCATCAATGAAGCGGATCTTTAAAATCTACTTTAGAGTCACAGTTTAGCTCTTAAATTTGATTTTCTGCAAGAAATATGAAACAATTTGATGTTTACTTGGAAAGAAATTGGAGAAAAAAATTTATTCCAGCTCAAATTTACTTCAGTTATTTAAAATAAATAATATTTTTTGACCTGTGTCCTCGCTGTTTTTATCTGCTGCACGTCAAAGTTTGCTTTAAAAATGAACATATGGATCCTTTTGACCAAAGATATGCCAACAACATGCTAAGATAGATGCAAAATTTAAAAATAATTGATGTTTTAAACTAAAAAAAAGACTTTCAACCTCAATGTGACCACTTATTGATCACTGATATTAACTTTGATCTGTTTTCAGATGGATTTCATCTCTCCGTGTTCGACCACAAGTGAAAACAGTGACGGTTCCTGCAGACAGACGACAGACGGTCAGTTTCACTTCTCTAATGTCGTTTCTCATTGTGTTTGTCCTTTAATGTGACTGACATGACTCCTGTCTTCATCCGTTTAACAAATGTATCTTTTAATAACCCATTTAAAGTCATTTATTGTAACTTTCCTCTCTAATTTGTCCTTTAATATGACCAGTCTGTCAGCTCCGTCTTGTTTAATATGACTAAACTCCTCTTAAAGGAAGTTTTTACCTGCTAATGTCGCCAGGTGTTTGCTCATGTTGGGAACTGTTGGGTCTGTAAATAGAGTTATAAAGCGTACGGTACATTTACTCTTTTAATGTGACCATCACCCCCTAAAATGACTTATTTCTCATTAAAATCAGAAAGAATGAAACATTTGAACCAACTAAAAGCACATTTTGTTTGTCTGTTACAGATTCCAGCAGCAGTAAACGCTCGCTCATTTCCAGTTTGGACTGTTTGTCCAGTATCGTTCAGCGGATCAGCACGGATCCGGTCGTGGCCCCCCCGGGCGACAGCGTGGTCCCCCGGGGTCCTGGATCGCCTCAGAGCAGCCCTGCAGGTTCGAGTCCCTCCACTACTGAACCCAACAGCATCTACGAGCCGCTCTGAACCCGACGAGGACTCATGAGACTTTTTATTTCTTCAGACTGCCGATGAGATCCAAAAATCTAAGCAGAGGACGTCTGCTGATAACTGAGGACCATTTTGTACATCTGTAAATAAGATTGTTCATGTTACACACACACACACAGATACAGACACAAAGGATGCTGGGATTGTTGTGTCGTATGTTTCTATATATTATTTATGAGTGAATTACATTTTAATAAAGAAATATTTATATTCTGACTTCATCTCGCCGGTAAAATCCTTCCATGTTTTTAAATCTGTATTTTCTGATTCTGCTGAATGTTACAAAAACATTTTTGGCCACTTGGGGGCAGTAAAAACAAGCTTTGAACTCAGCACTGACATATTATCACTTTTAAAGGTCCAGTGTGTCACATTTAGGCATCTCCATGGGGTTGTTTGTTTGTAACAGACCACCACGTAACATCTGAAAAGGTTAGGAAGCTCTCCCTCAGATAGCTTCTTGCATCAGGCCCCCAAACAGCTAGAAACTGCCCTGGAAACGTCGTACCAACAGAAGATACTATACTATAATATATCTATAGATTATCACTACTGATTAATCTGTTAACATCATTACAGTGATCAGAGTAAAACTTCCTGCCCCAGTTTAACAGGAGACTGTGATCGTCTGCAGAAGATGTCAGACTATAATATATCACCCACAGAGACAGCAGGCTGTGATCTGTCTTGTCTTGGTCTTAATAAACTTAGACTTAGTCTCAGTTTAGGTGGTCTTGACATAAACTCTCCTCTGTGTGTGCTGTGAAACACCTTCAGTCAGCTGTCCTGCATAAAGCTGGCAACTGCATTTACTTTCAGTCGGACACATGCAGATTTATGAACAGCTCCACACTGCTTGTGACGTCGCTTCAGGTTCATGATCACCACCTAGTGGCTGTGCTGTGATGTGGCCAAAAGTTTGCGGACGCCTCAACACTTATCTGCTGCTAGAACCAGGTTTTTTAGAGCTGTGTTGAACTGTGCTGTGACGTGACACAGAGAGGCTGTTATTTATACAACAAGTAGGTCCGACTGAGCAATCTGATCGGTCAACCAGACGTTTGTGCTCAAATCAGCATGACAGCACACCTGACTCATCACTAAAAATATTACTGCACCATCTCCACATTGTCACATCCTGAAGTCCACTGAAGGTCAACTTTAATAAAGGAACACATCTGAATTTACAATTTCAGCTTTCTTTAATGAATATTCTGTGTTACGGAGCTGTTAGACCGCCTCGTTAACACAGGTGTGCACCTCGTTAACACAGGTGTGCACCTCGTTAACACAGGTGTGTTCCTTTTCAGTGGGAGCAGAGAAAATGTTGTTTTTAAAGACTAAAGGTGGACTAACATGGACTGAAGAGGAATATTTGGTTACATAAAAACATGTTGTTCATTTTAAAATGATTACATCGATCTTTGTTCAATACTTTTTTTTTTTTAACTTTTGGACTTTACAACGCTGTGGAGTTACTGGAAATGTTTGGATCATCCTCCATCAGCTGTGCCGGTGAGTCACTGATACGGCGCGAGCTTCAATAAAGCAGTTTAGTGTTTGTATGTGCGCTATTTATTCAGTTTGAGAAACTCTGTGTGACTAGTAAGTAATATTAGCTGGCTGCTATGCATCTAGTTCTTGATCATAAGTAATGTAATCAGAACAAATACTCGAGTACAGCTGAACATATTTACCACAGTGGGATTACAACAAATACTGATTTTTATGTAATGTTACTTTAAAGTATTAATAACTTATTGATTTACTGAGTTACACACACATCAAAGACGACAAATCAGCCGTTTCCTGTGCAGATATTAAATAAATAAATAAATAAAACGTGACCAGGTTTGATTTTAATCTTTTTTTATTGGTTATGTCATCCTATTTAAATTCAAATAATTAAATTAAAAGTTTTTAAATATCGTCTTCAAAGAGGAAAAAGCACAACTAAAAGCAAAACTCATTCACGCATTTCATTTCAAATGTGAAAAACAAAAATTAAGTTTCCTCCTAAAAAAACTCAAACACAATGTCAAACAAACAATAACTGAAGTGCAACACACTATACACAACTGAATCTAGAATCTTTAAAGAACTGGTGAAACATGGGCCAGAACAAAACACACCGGTGCTCTCGTTTACGTTTCTCCAGTCAGGTGAGCGCTCAGTCCATCTTTCTGTTACGTTCATGTCGCTGAATCTCTGCGGTCGGGGGTTTTCCCGCCGTTTCTCCAAAAGGGGGGGCCGAGCGAGGGCTGTGATTAGATGTGGGTGGGTGTCAAGTGTGGCCGTGCGGCGCCGCAGGTAAGGCCGGTCACGGTCATGGCTTCTTGTTTTTTTTGTTTTTTTTTAAAACCGAAGGTGTTCTCGCCGCTGTAAGCCACGTATAAAAAGCCGTCCTCGTCCTTCTCCTTCTCGTACAGCTGCCCCATCGTGATGCTGAAACACACAAAGCGAACACGTGACTTACAGAGTTTCCTGATGGGCAGTGATAGCTGCTGTTAGCTCATGTTAGCTCAGTTTGTTAGCCGGGCTGCCCGGACTGTGAGCTCAGAGCACCACGGGTGTGTTAGTGTTTGCACCACAGGCGCTTTTTGACCACCGGTCAAGAAGAAGAGGAGGTTAGCGAGGTTTAAGGTGTAAACGTGAACACAGACTTGAACTAAAAGCTCAGATAGTTTGGTGTGAAACTGTAACCGAGAATCTGAGAACACACGTCAGTTTGTGGATTAGTTTCACACAGCTGTCTCTCATCCAGATGTGTTCCTCTGCGGCAGAAAATGAGGCCACATCTCTCGTTACTCGGACTGACCAACTGGACCGACCTGCTCTCTCCCTCTCTGTGACGAAGCTAAAAATACAAACTGAAAGTGCTGAGTAATGTTGGACCGGTCAGAGAGGAGTGTCCCACTGTTGGATCAGCATGAAGATGCAGCTAACAACACATCATCATCATCATTATTCATTATTATTATAATAAAGTCTCTACCTGCTCTGCATTCTCTGACTTCCTCTGATCGACTTTAATCAAATGTTTGATTTGATTACATTTACATTGACGAGATAAGAAGCCACACGGGAAATTAAAGAGTCACTTCATCCAGACTGAAATGAAACAGACTTCCTGTTGATAAAAGCCATGAATATAATTTGACTGAAGCTTTATCTGGTTTAAACTGAACACACACACACACACACACACACACACACACACACTCTCGAGGTGATGTCTTCTTCTGTAGATATTCAGTTTAGTGTCACAGAGGATGAAATGTTCACATTTGAGAGGCTGAAATCATTTTTATGAAACTTCAAATAGCTGCTGATTCATTTAAAAGTTGGCAGCTGATGACCTCCGTCCATTACACATCAGTAAATTGTTATTTTTGGACGTGAAGCAGTAAACTGAACCAAATCTAAAATTAATATTATTGTGATTTTTTGATCGTCTCGTTCCCCTCGTGGACCTCGTGGTCCTGCTTATCATGTGGTTAACGTCTCCGAGGCATCCCGGTCCTCACCTGGACTGAGGCACCGTCTTGTCCACGAACAGGAAGATGGCCTTCTCTGAGGGCAGCTGGATCCGTTTCCTGATGATCCACATGAACTGAGCCACTGTGATGTCGGACGGGACCAGGTACTTCCTCTTGTCGATGTCCACTATCTGCGATCCGGACACTTTCTCCACAATCACCTGACGAAAGACACAAAGAACACACACACACAGAGACACGGTTATAACCAAAACACGAGGAAACAATCAGCTGTGAGATGTCAGGACACGTCACTCACCGGGACCCGGTCAGGGTACTTGCTGCGGATTTTGGCTGATTCTATGCATCGATGTTCTGACGGACAGAAAGCAAAACATCGGTGTTAGTTACTGCTCAGGTACGAGAGGCGAACAGGTGATGGACGACGATCGATGCGTGACAGGCAGCTGCTGAGGATTAAGACACCAGCTGAACCTCGACGTCGCGCTTCGATCCCGTCACTTCGATCCCCGTTGAACGAGCAGCTTTGATCAATAATCTACACCGCAGACCTGCTTACACCAACGGACGATTGTTTTACAGCTGAAGTGTCTTTTTCTGCTGCTTTAAGAGGATTTTTATCTGGATTATGATGCAGAAATTAAGACTAAAATTACTGTAAAATAAAACAAGTTTTGAGGCTTCACGTCAGGCTCTGATTACCTGGATTACTCAACCTTAATTTATATTTTAATACCACAAAATAAATCAGTTTTCCTCCCTTTTGAATTTTCTAACTTCATCTCTTGAGTCAGTCTTAACCGACGAGCAAGAACTCAGCTCATTAAAACTTTAAAAGAAACTGATTATCTGATTAAATAATATTCAGTTTCAGCCTCTATTACTGCTGAATTAATTAGTTTAATAATCACCAACAATGTAAAGTAATTCATCGATGAAAAATATCAAATATTTTACTGGATCCGACGTTTAAAAAGTGACGTTTTGCTGCTTTTATCTGTTTTGTTTGACTGTAAATTGACTAAAATTCAGATTTTTTTAACAATTAATTCTCATTTTATTACCAATTAATTAAAAAAACAATCAACCATAATGAAATTAATAGTTAGTTACAGTCTTGTGTGGTATGAAACTTGACCCCTGCTGTCTAAAGGCCCGCCCTCCTCTGCTTCCTACAGGAAGCAGCAGGGGCTCTTGGGTAATGTAGTCTTCACGCTGACACCAACAATAACACTGTGGTGCAGAGGTGGCTCACATATATTCTCGTTTTATTTTTATATTTTTAAAAGTGTCAAACTTTCCACAGACACTTCACACGTCATCTGTAACACGTCTGCTGAGCTTACTGACACGTAAACTGATTATTGAAGCTGCTTTTTAAAGGCTGAAAACACCAGTTGATGCCCGTCATCGGGAGTTAACGTAGATTATGATATTGTGCAATATAATGTCATAAGACAGGAGATATATTCTGGTTTCTAGCTCATAAATGCAAAGAGTTTCTACTTTCTGTGTCTCTGTGTTGGATTATAAATTCATTTTAAGCCTTTTTGGGTGTTGGTGAGACAAAATAATCTCCTTTAAATCCTTGCCTTTCTTTTTATGTGAATAATTAGTTGATTTATTAACATATTAATCATTTGTAGCCACACAATTAAGCCTAAGATAAAGGATGCTAAACCAGCTTTCAGGCCTGCTGAAACTCTTTATTTTGGGTGGTGCTGGTGGTGGTGGCCTGTCAGGCCTCCTCCTTGTTCATGACAGGTGGAGAATAATACAGTTCACGGATGTATAAAAGGTGTGAACTGTGTAATCACAGCTGTATTATCCTGTAACTCGATGCAGAATGGAGGCTTAGCAGCTTAATGTGTCCCAGCCATCCAGCCTGAGAGCAGGTCGTCGTCGGGTGGACAATAAGCGACAAAGACACGATGATTAGACCGTCCAAAGCGACCCTACACGTTTAATTTAAAGTCAAGAAAGGCTGGCTGACTCTAACATGAGCTGACATTCATATTTAAGAGTTATATTTATATTTAACGGTCCTGTCCAAACCAAACAAAAGCCTGAAGGACAGGCCAGCCTGGGGGCCAGAGCTCTTTTAAAGTGACATTTTTTAAACGTTCAACCTCCGTTTGTTAGCCCAGGTAGCTAAAATCAAACATTTGACTTGATAAATTAATCTGCGTAGACATTTTTTTAATCACAAATAGCACCTCCCTCCCTCCTTTCCTTCCCTTTCCTCCGTTCCTTCCTCCTTCCCTTACCCAAGGAGTGATCCTCTTTGAACATCCATTTCATGTTTGCCGTTGCCGGGCTCTTTCCGCTCGATGCAGCAGATTATAAACAGGACTCAGAGCTTGATTTAAGGGTTAAAACGTCTCTCTGTTGGGCCTCCTTTATGTTTTGGATCTCGGGTTTACTGTGACGGAGACACGGCGGCTGTCAAACCTGAAGCTAACAACAAACAACAACCTCCTCTTCACTATCAGCCCGCTCCGAGCTCCGCCCCGAGATGACGTCAGCCCCCTGGACTCTTCCATTCCGTGGGAGAGGGGTCACCGAGCGGAGAAAAACTGGACGCTCTCACGTTTACACGCAAAGATATTAAACATAAATACACAAGTTTGCGTTATTGTTTCACACTTTAACGTTTTATTTATTTCAAATCCAACATTCATATTAAATACAGGCATTTACATGACAAACCTTTAAACGTGGTTACCTCTTTCGTCATATTCGGTCTCACCCACTGCCCCTCGCGCTGTGGCGAACATAAACATATAGCATGTTGGTAGCATTAGCTCCTTTATCATGCAGCTAAAGGAGCTAATGCTACCAACGACACTAATGGTAGCATTAGCCTTTAGCATGTAGCCTTTAGCTAATGCTACCAACGGTACCAATGTTAAAATTAACGGATAAAAATAACCGTTGGTAATATTAGCATTTAGTTAACGAGATAACGGTTATTTTGTCCACTTTTATATATAAAATAATCAATTTTATAATTACGCCATGATAAAAATTAAAAAAGCATTAGCCAACGGTTATTTTTATCCGTTAATTTATTTTACTATTAGTAGCATTGGTAATATTTGCTAAAGGATAAAAACAACCGTTGGTAGCATTAGCCTTTAGCATGTAGCTAAAGGCTAATGCTAATTTTTTTATCATGGTGCAATTATTTTCTGATCACACAATTAAAACAGTGACATTTAAATATCAGAAATTATTGAAAATGTGCCAAAGTGTACGCGTTATTTCAACAGAATAAACCCAAAGCAATTAATACATTTTATTTAATAGTGAGGAACAGAGCAGAGTTAGCACAGGAGGCTAATTTCACCATCAGAAATAAACCAAATTAATCACTGTGATATATATATATATATATATATATATATATATATATGTGATTTATAGGTTTCTATTGAAGATGCTACAAAATGTGAGTCAGCATTGAATCAAAGCCTCCATCAGAGGTCGACAAAGCTTCACTCTTTGTTCACATTTGGTAATTCATTTTTGACTCAGTTTGCACTCCTCTGCTAAATGCTGTGACTGAGTTTTTGTTTTGTGTCACTATTTGCAGATGGGACCAGGTGTATGAATAGATCATTTTAGGTTAGTTTTGGGTAGTAGGTGAAGGGATGATGACAAGAAATACCACCATATACCACAAAGTCCTCAAGTGTAAGTACCAGTATTCATGTGCAACATTTCAATAAACGACAGCAAAGACAAATCTCATTCTTGTTTTGATGGAAACAAGTTCAGAGTTCAACTCTTCGTGTTTTGTATCTAAAATTATTTTATTTCAGCTTCAGTAAACATGAAACATTTATAAAATCCCACATTTTGATATAAAGTCTTCATGAGGTCTCAGTTCCTGCAGTCTGGGTTGGCACTACTTTCTCCAGAGCGCTGAGCTGTGATCTGGTTGTCAGGCGGCAGTGGTTTGCCCAGATGGTGTCCCGTGGTGAGACCGTACGGCTCGGACTCTCGCTGCTCCCTCGCGTCGGGCCGCAACATGAACCCGCCCTGAAAGCTGAGGTCAAAGAGCTCACAGGGGGCAAAGGTCAAAGGCTTTTCTGCTGACAGTCCTTTCAGTCGGGCTCGCCACCCGTCCAGCATCGCAGTTCGCACAGCGGGGGGGCAGTGAGCCACGCTCCAGAATATCTGAGGAGGGAGAACTTGAAACCCACAAAAATGCAGAGTGCCGTTCTGAAAGAGACAAAAGACAAAGACGAGTCATCAACCGTCCACACTGACCTGTGATCAGGTGACCGGTGTCTCTGTCATTCGTACGTCTGTTCTCACACTATGTAACTTTGGGCTCCGGGTCGGGAGAAGTACGTAACGCTTTACGGCACTAAGTCACACACCACCAACTATTTCACTGATTTTGGTGAAACTGGATCATATTTTATGGAGAAAATGTTTTCTGGTTTTCCCTCTGATGTCCTCCGGCTGCTCCGCCTCAACTCTCTGTGATTTACAGAGTTTATGATGGACAGTGAAGTAAACTGCTGACAGCTGTAGCTGCTGTTAGCTCATGTTAGCCGGGCTGCCCGGACTGTGAAGAGGAGGTTTTCAGGCCAGGGTTGCAGGGGAATGATGTTCAGGTGCTGGTGTTGTGTCAGAACTGGAGCTGGACAAGTGAGCAATGTAACCAGGCTCAGCAGCCTCTATGGACATAATGGCAGAGGAGAAAAGAGCGAAGAGGACGCTGACGGAGGAAGCTAAGAAGAGAAAAGGAGAGAGTGAGCGAGCAAGAAGCCGCCGGACAAGAGTAAATCTGGGACTGACTTTTAGTGGTTGATGAGAGCTTGGATGTGTAAATGTAAATGTGTCCGCCTCTCACCTGTAGAGGCCACAGTGTGACGTTGATGTCTCCGTTGATGCCGTCAGGCCGGAACATCGTCTGCGTCGCTCCGGTAGTGAAGGACAACATCGCCTTCTTTTCCTATAAGGACATTTTATTGACAGGTGGGTACAGTTACAGGATACCCGGCTTCATTCAGCACGCCACTTTTTTGAGCTTCACAACGGCTCTTTGGCTCACCTTGAATATACCGGTATTGTACATTTTCTGCAGGGAGAAAGCGAAGCCTTGTGTCAGCACTCGGTCCATCCAGCCCTTCATGATGGCAGGAACACTGAACCAGTACAAAGGAAACTGCAACAAGAGACAAAGCGTGACATATCAATTTATACGCAATGTTGCCTTCAAGGTGTACAGACGGACAGGTGTCAAACAGGACAGATACGAGTGACCTCTGACCTGGAAGATGATGAGCTCGGCCTCTTCTACTTTGCGCTGCTCGGCTACGATGTCGTCACTGAGGCGTCCCTCCATCCAGGCGTGCATCGTCTCCTCTCCATACTGGAAATGATCCGGGTCCTTCAGATCACCTGGAGAACGACACACCAGCATCAGAACTCAGAAGACTTGAACTAGTTATTAACAGAGAGAGAAACGGCGAGGTCACCGATGAAGTCGTCCCGCGTGGCGTTGGCTCTGAAGTTCATGGCGTACAGGTCGGACACGATGACCCTGTAACCCTGCTCCGTCAGCTCCTCCATCACCACATCGCGCACTGCAGCGTTGAACGAACCTGGACTCTGGTGGGCGTACACGATCAGCGCCGTCTTCTGAGCTGTCGAACACAAAGTCTGACTTTAAAATGTGAACTCTGAGTAGCTCGGAGTAAATATGGACCGTGCAGTTACACAGGGACCATGGATCACCTGCCATTGACCCCACAGTCCACGACTACAACCCTCACCTCAGGGAAACTGTTGATGGGACACATTAAACTGCAAATAAGATCATTTATAACTCTTTCTATTGTGAATTATTGATCCATGGAGGTTTTATATTAAGAGCAATTGCCATGTAAAGTCTACGGGAACAAGCTCTGACATCTCAGAGACGGCTGACATTCCCTTCAACTAATCAAAGGTATGATCTGTTACATCATGAAGCAGCATGAACAATCAAGTCGCTCCACCTAACACACATTAAACGATGACACGCACAGAGCTGTGAAACACGTCTGACGAGGCGACATGCCGGCCGCCAGCAGCAGAAACAGGACTGAAAATCCTCAGAGGGATCTTTGTCGACTGTAACTCTGGACGTGAAGTTATTTACATATAACTTTATTTATTTTGAAATGATGATGAGGTTTTAGTTTTTACAGTCCTGACAGACGTTACTGTTAAAAAATAAAGAAACACTCAAACCTGTGAGTTTAAAAGGCTCCGAAAATGAAGCAATATTTGGTTTACGCTATCCTGGGAGACACATGCTGAAAATACTGTTTGTAAATGTGAATATGATGATGGCACAGCAAATATCTCAGCATTAAACTGCCGTGACCGTTAGACGTCAGGCAGGCTGGCATAAACAGTCCACACATTCACTGTTTCTACGTTGCTCGCAGCTCTTTGCACGGTGTTGAGTTGCTGCATTTCATTGTCTGTGCAATGACAATAAACGTCCTCTCACGCCACGCGTCCGTTAACCTACAGATTCAGGTTTCCCGCCTCCGTTTAGATGTGTGAGAGACCTCTTTGTCTGTCTGTCTTCTGTTTCTCGGCTGAACTTTTAGTTTAATAAATTAGTTTTCTGCTGCAGAATCACTGAAGTCTTTCCTGTGTGTGACTTGTTGACTGCACTAGGAGTGTTTTGGGGCCACCAAAAGCCTTCAGCCGGCCCTGTCAGGCTAATCACTCACACACTGATGCAGCAGCCTTCGGCAGCAGTTTGGGGTTCAGCATCTTGCCCGAGGACACTCTGACAATGGAGGAGCCGGGGATCGAACCACCGATTATCAGATTAGTGGAGCCAGTCTGTCGTGGCTCAGAGATGAAATTTGATGACAACAAACCATCTAAACTCTGTGTTATCGAGTGAAACAAAAACTAGAAGAGATGCATGTATGGAGCCATCACAATGTGGAACAAGAGAGACTAAAAACGCAACAGGAGTGAGACAAACAGATTTACAGGAGGTGAAAACAGTCTTACCCATCGCTGTGTGTCTGCTGGATCCGTCTGCACATGTAGACCTGCTCCTGCTGCCTCTTATAGGCCGCGTGCTTTGTGTCTGTGCGTGAGAAGCATGGTCAGATTGAATATCAGATGGAGCACAAGTGTCTGTAAGTCACGACAACTACACACCGAAAAAAGTCTGCTGTCTGACTGTAGGACCGGTTTAGTTCAGTGTTTGTGAAGGGAGGAGTGTGTGTGTGTGTGTGTGTGTGTGTGTGTGTGTGTGTGTGGTTCACTGGTTCAGGTGAATCAGATTGGTTTCAGTTGGTCTGGAAAAGAATGTTTGGGTCACTTTCAAAGGATTACGGGCCCCGGGTCATGTGTTTTAATAAACTCTTTAATCCGACTTAATTTCACCTCGTTAGGAGAGAAGTGGACGAAGGCGTCGGTTTAGTGAAGAAGAAGAAGTCTGAGCCTGTTCTGACTTTAAACGTCACCCGTCGCCACATTTTCTGCAAACAGACTTTAATGACTGACCGGGCGGTCCGAGGAGGTGAGAAGACTTTCACACACTTCTTTCTGTCTTCAAGGCAACTAATTCACCTTTAATTATAATTTACTTCACAAATACTTAAAAAAATCAACGAGCAAATAAAGAAATTTGAGTCAACTTGATGTTGGAAGAAGCTTTTCTGACCACATGTTGCATGTTTGAACCTGCAAAAGATTCACATGGTGAAATTAACATGTGAATTATCATATTTTACACGTTAAAGATTTCACACTTGTTTTATATTTACATCACAAATAGTTTTTTGTTTTGTTTTTATATTTTAACCTAAAAGTTTACCACCAGGCAAACTCAAAGTTTCCATGGTAACAGTCAATGACACCTGCTGACCAATGACAGTAAAGAACGGTCAATCAAAGCGTCCACGCTCTTAATCCTGCATAACTTTAAGCCTTAATATAATCTGAACAGGTGAGTTGTATATAAATTCACCCTCAGTACAGTTGTCATGAACGGGGAAATTAGCTACAGAGACCAAAACTGTTTTTTGTACCAGGCTGTAAACATGTTTATTTCTGCTGTGAAGTTGGACATTTGAACATGGGGACTTATGGAGACTGACTCACTTCTGGAGCCAGCCTCAAGTGGACGACAAGAGGAACTGCAGTTTTTGGCAGCTTGATGTTGACTGGTGTTTCCATGGTTACAAATTAAACACAATGACTAAATTAAAAAGTGTTCAAACTGTAGCTGTCGTTCTCTCAGCCGCCCTGACGAGCCCTCAGCATGAAGACGTCGACAGGCTGGAATGTGACGGGAATGTTACCTGGACACTTTGTATGTCTGCGGCTGATCACCTGACTGAAGGTTCTGCCTGTCTGTCACTGTGTGACAACAGGCCGACACCTCAGTGGTGACAATTTTGCTTCCCAGCATGCCCTGCGGGTCCAGCTGGTAAATCGAGACGTGCCTGAGAGACACGCCGGAGGGATTAAGACTAATCTATTCCAATTAAAACTGAGTGTTTCTCAGACTCTGTCAACTTTTGCAGGAAAAAACAACACCTGCTGTAGCTGAAGAAGTTAAAGAACAGACCACGTTCCACTGGCTGCAGAAATAAAGTTGCTGATGCTCTGTGCACAGTGACAGACTTCATCACACAAAGAGTCCAGGTAACATTCCTGTCACATTCCAGCCTGTTGACGTTCTCATGCTGAGGGCATGTCAGATTCTTCACCTCAGGGCGACCGAGAGCTCGACAGCTACGGTTTTATCAACGAAACACAAACATGCTGCATATTCAGCAGCCTGAACTTTATTTATTTATACAGCTTATACTTTCATACAAACCCACAGCCACAGAAGCACAGAGCAAAGAGTAAACACAAACACTAGATGATGAGCAAACAAATGACAAAGAACCTAAATAAACATGCATATATACATATATACATACACCTACATATACAGTGTTTCATGTATTGTTCAGGCTTTAAGTCGATCGTAGCATCTTCTGAAGAACGTCCAAGTGAACTCAGAATAAAAAGACAAACCATTTTTAGATATCATATATTTAGATATAGAAGTTATTCAGCCTTGATATATTTTGGGAGAATTGAAAGTACACTGTAACGAACTGCTGTATATTTACGGTGGATTACTACAGTACCCTACTGTATTTTATAATAACTGTAAAATACTGTTAAATATTCATCCCTCACATGTAAATTAACAGTTAATGCTCAGTTAACAATAAGAAACTGTAATTTAACAGCACAAAACAGTATTTTCTGTCATGCAGTGTCATTATCCATCAGCAGCTTATGTTTCTATGTTGATGATAGCACTTCTTTACTGATCAAACTCATTTTTGAGTGACATTATACTAACTGCCTGTTCCTGAGCACAGCTCCGTCATATCATGTGGAGTTCAACAGAGCAGGTAAAGTAAAGTTTTAAAGCTTCTCTCCTGAAATTGGTTTTGTCTGCGTGATTATTGACCTGTTGACATTTCAGATGTTTTTATGTGTTTAAGTGAAAGCTAGCTCTGTAGCTAGCTTGAGCTCAATTAGCCGTAGGTGTTGCTGACGTTCATAAAGTTTTTTTATTGTAAAATGTATGTGTCATTAACATCCTTGTTACGTTATTAAAGTTAATTGCCAATTTTGTGAAGATATAACTAACTTGTGTTAACTTGTGCTTTTATAGAGCTGACTGTGCAACACAAACGGGAAGCGTGTGTCACAGCGACATTAAAAACATCAAACACATTTTATCGTGTACTCCATTGTAGTAGTGTCTGTCTTTCTCAATCAGTGAAACTGAAGAAGAAGAAAAATACTTAAAACTCAATTTTGCAAGCACACTGTGGACGTTTCTAGTTTCTGCTTGACTCCACTCCTCCCACTAGTCCTTCTTAACATTCCAACAACATGCTACTCTGCTGACCTGGCCCATAGTTTGAACTAACTCTTCTTTGCCCATTCGTCCTGTCTTTAACCATTTTCTCTCTCCCCTGAACAGTTTATTGCTCTGGCCCATTTCTCTCCCCTTATATTTATGTTTCTTTTTCTCCCTCCATTAGTCTTTCATATTTTTATATTTTACCAGAGATGTTGTGTTGCTAATTTTATTTATTTATTTTTTTTTACAGGCACTCGTCATCAGTGACTGAGGAGACCAGCCAAACGCTGCTGTCAAGTACTCGCTCTTTTCTTTCTCCACGTCCACTGTTATTGTTCACATGCAAAACACTTGATTTCAAGCTAGACTGTTCTGTTACACCGTTCTAGATGGTACTTTAATTCAGCGTCTGAGGTTATGCTCATGAGTTCAGTAAAGTCTGTCACTAATGTTACAAAGTCTGCTGTACAAATGAGCACTTTGTAATAAACTACAGCAATGTTATGGAACGTATGAATGTAGAAACCCTATGTTGATGATAGAAACATGAGGCAGACACAGCTCAGTTTGGTAGAAGTTATTAAGTGAAATAAGTTATCAGCTCAGAGCTCTGTACTGTCGGTTCTGGGAAACGGTGTTAGAGTTAGTGCTCCGCTCTGTGAGTTCTGGTTCTTGGTTCTTGAAAACAGCGTCAGAGTGAGCTCTGTGTACTGTCCACTCTTTACTCTCCTCCTCCTCTAGCTTCACCTGCTACTGTCCTTAAACAGTT
This sequence comes from Miichthys miiuy, assembly GCA_036365135.1. NCBI lineage: Eukaryota > Metazoa > Chordata > Actinopteri > Sciaenidae > Miichthys > Miichthys miiuy. The sequence continues at coordinate 29,809,335 of CM071603.1, forward strand.
AAAATAATTAACAGTACACTGTAAAATAACAGTAAAATACTGGCGTCCCTGCTGCTGTTTTACAGTGAAATTGTTTAGTGTTTTTGTTTTTATTGTTTGCACATTAATATGGAGTCTGATCTGTTGTATTTTATTTATTTAATAAGTTATGGTATTTATTTTTACTGTTTTTGATTGGTGGGCAGAGTTTTTTTAATGTACATGTATTATTGGTCTGTACTTGATAAAGAAAATATAACTGGTCAGCAGGTGGCAGTGACTGTCATCATATGAGCCACCACACTGACCATGGACAGTAATCTGCAGCATAAGCACACACAGAAACAGTGTGAAACAGTTCACTCACACAGCGGTCCAATGTAACGTAAAAGTACAAATTCAAGGTACTTGTAACTTAATATTTCAATTCTATGTAACTTAATACTAATATAATATAATAAATAATAATAAATAATATAATCTATCTCAGAGGAAAATATTGTACTTTTTTGTAGTTACTTTCCAGATTACAGTTTGCTTCCTCCCTGTCCAGTCAATGTTTCTCCAAATGTGGAGATTAAATGGTGAAATGTGTTTTAGCCTTCGTCACATTCTAAATTTCTGATAGGAGACAAAACACCAGCAGGATCAGACACTGGAGATGAAAAATAAAGTTGATTTATATCAAATTTATAATAAAAAAGACATAGAAACATGGTTGTATGTACATATGCATGATGTATGTATGATGCTAATAAAGCTCTGTATTTAAATTTGGACAGTGACTGTTCACGTGCCTGTTCACAGCCTGATTAGCTTCACCTGTTCCTGATTTTCCTCACCTGTGTCTTGTTATCCTGCCGTCACCTGTCACAGTATTTAGTCTGTGTGTTTCTTTGTTTCAGTGTCACTTCGTCTTTGTTCTAACCTTGCCTGTTTCATGAACTTTACGTTTAACCTGCTCCTTTATGGATTTATTTGCTTGTTTGAACTGAGTCTGCCTGACAAGCCGTGAGCTTTTATATATTCCTTTTTGCAATTAAACTTATTTTGCACCAGATCAGCCTCTGTAATCTGCATTCAGGTCCTATTTCTTGAACTGTGGCAGTATATTTATTGTAGGCCTGTCTTTGCAAGCTCAACTGCAACTCAGCCAAAATGAATAATAGTATTTCACATTAGTTCCTCATTCATTCTCTGGTAGCGGAGGGAAATTCACTGATCCCAAAATATATCTCAGCAGACAGTCTAAACTTCCTTAAACGTGTTCTTAAACGGTTTTATTGTTCGGTTCTCTAAGAAGCTGAGTTTTCTAGAAAAAGTGCAGTTCCCACAGCAATGTAGAGAACACAGTGTTGAAAAGTAACTAAGTACATTTACTCAAGTACAAATGTGAGGTCCTTCACTTGGATATTTCCATTTTATTTTAAAGTTTTTATTTTATATATTATATATTTATTTTATTTTACAGTTTTTCACACCTAGTTGAAACCACATTATCTTCAAATGTGGTGATTTTAAATGTTTGTGTTGAGCTGAAAAGTTTCTTTATGTGTTGAGAAAATTCTTCTCCTTTCACTTATAATAAAGTATTGCTTAAGTACAAGATCTGAGTACTTCTTCCACCGCTGGAAAGACTCTAAATATATTACGTCATACTTTATTCCTTGAATACAAACACAACATAACCTCTAATCATCACCATAGACTCAGTGTTTCCTCTTTATGCTCCATTCACTTGACTTTCAAACTCAGCAGGAATTCAAGGAAATTAAGAGGACATGAGCACTGCTGTTGTTAACATTCATTGAAAAACATTAAGTGCTGATGTCACCTTGTACAGCAAATTTTGATATGAATCTCTTGTATTTATGCAGTATGTCAGCATAAATGGAAAGTACCATAAGTTTAACACACCGCTTTTCTATCGATACTGATATTTTTCAGGAGTACTGTAAAATGGAGGTGATGCTTCAGGATGGCAACATTTTGTTCCAACAGATTATTTCCATGACCGCTGGCGAGATTGCCATGAAGTAATTTTGTATGGATGTGCAGAGAACATCACAAGCGACTAACACACACCAAAACAAACAAAAGTTAATTGAAAAGACAATAAAAATGGGTTGTCAAGATAATGAAAGATACATGATAAAACATAATATAAGCAATAAAAAGTTAAAATGATGAATGTCTTTGTGAGATGTAGAGAAGGTGAACTGATGGTATCTGCATGTGTGGTTCCCACCTTTGAAGCACGGAGGAGGAGGTGGAGGTGGTGGTGGTGGAACGGTTGGTAATTTATTCAAAATTCAAGGTCAGCATGGCTACAGCAGCATTCTGCGGCGACATGCTATAGCATCTGGTTTGAGCTTAGTGGGACCATCATTGGTTTTCCAACAGGACAATGACCACAAACACACCTCCACACTCTGTAAGGGCTGTTTGACCGAGAAGGAGGATGATGAGTGCTGCATCAGATGACCTGGCCTCCACAATCACCAGACTTAAACTCAGTTAAGATGGTTTGGGATGAGTTGGTCCGCAGAGTGAACTAAAAGCAGCCAACAAGTTCTGAGCATATCTGGGAACTCCTTCAAGGACCTCATGAAGTTGATTGAGAGAATGCCAAAGCATCAAAACAAAAAGTGGCTACTTTAAAGGGTCTAAAACATAAAACATAAAACATATTATTTAGTTTCCATATGTGTTAATAGTTTGGTCTATGTCTTCAGTTTTTGACTGGTACTGTATGTGTGCAGTGGAAACTACGGACTAGAACACCGAGCAAAGTGCCCATATTATCTATAACTATATTATATTCGTTTCCTCACAGATATTTGCTTCATATTCTATTTAATATTTATACAGACAACACTAAGTACCGTTCATCATCCATCCATCATCTATAACTGCTCATCTTTTGCAGAAACTCTATGCAGATATGGGAAGAACATGCAAACTTCACACAGAAAGGCTCAAACATGCAGCCACAAACTTACTGCTGTCATTTTGTTTTGTTTATTATAACCAAATCTTCCGCTGGAGATCAATAAGGTCTTATTTTATAAGATATAATATATATTTAGTATACTAGACTTGCACTCATTCAAAACAAAATGTCAGACATTATGGTGAAAGAGGCTTAGAGGTACTTCAGTGAGAATTCACACGTCACTGTAAGATTGCTGCCTCTGTAGTTTTTATTTCCCTTTTTTACTTCCTCATGTCCCTGCAACAGTGGAATTCACCCCTTTTCATGTATTGTTCTTATCAGTTAGATACATTTCTGACTGTGGTGGAGGAAGTATTCAGATTAGTAGAAGCAGTACCACACTGAACCAAATGAATACCCCCTCACCTCACCCTCTCTTTCCTAGTGTGAAGGCAAAACTCTGCTGATAGTTTAACACGCAAAAAACACTAAAGTCCTCATCTAAACTACTAAGTAAAATAGTTACTTAGTTACTTTACACCAGTTTTTTTGGGGTTCCTCAGGGAATCACACTCGGCTCACTGCTCTCTCTTTTATATTGAAAACCTACACTCTGTATGTAAATAAGGATTAAAGCCACATGATTATCACTTCTCTCCATTACCTCAATAAATCTTAGAACTCCATTATCAGTAACATTTTTGTTTTCACCAACACAAAATAAGGATCTTGAGTCAATCAATTGGTCCTTAAAGGTTTTGTCATTTTATTCTTGCAAGAGGAACAGTTCTACAAATGCACAAGACAGTCTGCAGAAAATGTTCAGGGTGGGGCAGTCCCACGCTGATACTTATACACTTCTAAGGAGTATTCATCATTATTATGATTTACGTATCTAACTGTAGCGGGTGGCTACAATGGAATATGCTCATCACCATCAAACCTCACTAACAAGCTCTGCTGGACCGTGTGAACCGAGGTCAAGTTTATACATCAAACAACCACTGCTACAAACAACTTGCATAAATGAGAGAAAGATTTCTAAGTGCAAGGTAGTGAGTGAAACCAAACAAGACTATAAGGCACACAGTTTTATACTTAAAAACTTTTTTGAATATTACTGAGATCAAACATGGCTATATATGGTTAGAAAAGAACACAATCATGTAATATAAATTTTCCATTACATCAGTCATCTAAAGCAATGAAACAGAAAGGCAGTTTTATACTACACCTAACTTCATAGCAGGTTTTGATTATGTGGTGAGTTCGCAATTAAATAAGTGATTATGAATGTACACTAAAATATATTTGATGTTTGAGTGGACTTTTTGGAAACTAACTGCAAGAAAGCGATGTATGAAGTTGTAATTCATGTATACCATATACTGTATGCAAGTACTGTGTGTGAGAGCATGGCAAGTTTATTTCACACACGGAAGTTAGAAAGTGGTTATATGCAAAAAGTGCTTTACTATGTTGCAACGTAGTATTTTGACATCTTTGACATAATGAATAGTCCCAGTCATGGAAACAGATGTGAAAGTGAAAATGGAAAGATTTCCACCCTCTGTTCTTCATCTCATTTAAACCTTTGACACAGAGGACCACAATGTCTGAATCGACCGTTTGTAAAACTATGTGTGTTGGCATCAGGGACTGGATTGGCTCATGTCCTGCTTGGAGATGCTACCTCCTCCTCTTGTGCTCCTCTCTTTTATGGGGGTCCCCCAGGGATCTATTCTGGGTCCCCTTATATTTACCGTATACCTGATACGATAATGATTTTCACTGTTACGCTGATGATACTCAACTGTACAGAATGAGGCCTGCAAACTTGGTGCTCAGGTGAAGAAAGTGACGTAGTCCTGATCAGGTCATCAGGTCATTCATGCTTTTATCTTCTCCAGACTTGTTTCCTGCAACTTTCTCTATCCAAGCAAAACATCCAAAGATGACTTACGTCTTAATTAAAATGCTGCTGCAAGGCTTTCATCTTGTATTAGAGACCACATCACACTAATCAATGCTGCTCTTCACTGGTTTCCTGTCAGTTTTAGAACTAATTTTATGATTCTTATGCTTGAATGTTGACGTTCCTGCATATGTGATCTGTTAACTCCCTATAAGCCTGATCACTGCTTGAGATCTTCAGCCTAGAAGTAACAAATGCATGACTAGTTCTGCATCTGTTTAAGACAGGATGCACCTGATGGGAAGAAAGGGAGAAAGAGATGGGGAATGACATGCAGGAAAGAGCCATAGGTCGGATTCGAACCCTGGGCGTCCGCAGCAAGGACTGAGCCTTTGTACATGGGGCGGCTGCTCTACCAATTCTAATAAAGAAAAATACCACTATGTGACCTGTGACCCTGATTAATTAAACTGTATTCTCAGGTCAATCTTCATTTTGACAAATACAAGAAAGGAAACTCGATCAGCTTCTGTTGTCCTTACTTCAATATATCTTCTGTTATCTTTTTGGATAGAGAGAGCACTCATGGATAAAGTCTAGACCCCTACTCAGTGCTCATTTTGTATCCTAAAACTGTCTGGAATAACAAGATCATGAAAGATGTTCATTAAGGAACCGGTTTCTCTGCCTGCCTTCCATCCTATAGCAAATGAGACAACCCAAGATCTATCACACAAAGGGCTCATAGACATGCAAATGTGGAGACATGGTGGAGTAATGAGCGGGAGCAGTTAGGGAAATGAAAGTCCTGCATTCAAACTCTTGCTTTTGTAAAAACATAGTATTATCATGAAAATGCACTTCAAGTACTCATTATGTAGAATTAAATATTTCAGGTTACTAATAAAGTCAGTGTAATACTAATACTATGCTATGAAATTACTGTGCTGCAAGTTAACAAGTAAAGTCCTGAAATTAAAACATTACTTAAGTACAAGTATTGCTACATTTTTATCAAAAGTAAAAGTGTTTATAATATCTGCCAGCTACTGTACATACATACAACTGAGATGAGGGCAGGGTGAGTGAACGACCCGCAGGTGACCTTAATGACTCACAGGTGTCCTTAATGATGCACAGGTGACCTTAACGACCTGCAGGTGTCCTTAACGACTCACAGGTGTCCTTAACGATGCACAGGTGACCTTAACGACCCGCAGGTGACCTTAACGATGCACAGGTGACCTTAATGACCCGCAGGTGACCTTAATGACCCGCAGGTGTCCTTATCAACCCACTGGATGGAGGGGTGTGTCCATGAATCACATGCCTCTCAAGGTAACCCCACAGAGATAAATACGTGGGACTCCTCCCTGGTCAGTTAGAACTGAAGAAATCTACCACCTGCCTACAATAACTTTAACAGTTATCTGTCACTGTTTTATTATATTATATAATTGTATCAGCAATGTTGCTGCAATTATGTATTATGTTACATTTCACTTTTCACATTGGTCCTTTCTATTTTGGTCCTTTCTTAATGTTGGCTGTGGTCAAAAGTAAAATCCACCTGAATGCTGTTTATTCTCTGTAAGACTTTTGCAGAAGTCTTTTACATGTAATTGGAGCCTTTCTCTGTATTGTTGTGATTGAGAAAAGAGAAGAAGAAAGAAGAAGAGGAAGCAGCTGAAGTCAACATCTGGATATAAAAGGAGGAGAGTGCCCGTCTCCAGCACAGAGCAACCCTGAACATTCAAGACTTTTCATCCAAACAGAAGCTTGTCTGTCTCTGTCGGCGGAAACATGAAGACTCTGGTGACTCTCCTACTTCTGACTGTGATCTGCTTCCAGTGTTACAACTGTACCGGTCAGTAACTCTGCTTGATTTCTCTGTGAGCCGTCCACCTTAACTGTACTTCAGAGTATTAAATGTGTTTGTATGTGTCCACAGCTCCACTCGCACCGCAGGCTTTGTTTCAACAATGCTGCACAAACTCCACTCGGACTCCTGTTCCTAAGGGAAGAGTGGAACATGTGGCACCATCGCATAGTGCCTGCAATGTCAAAGCAATTATGTAAGTATGTCCAGAAGATGATGCAATGAATTTAAATTGAAAAGTTAAGTTAGGTTACCGGTTTATTAAATGAATGTAGTGAATGTAGTTTAATGTAGTCCTGCAGTAAAATCCTGAACAAAGAGGTGTTCATATTATTTAGCTTCCTTCATGAGAGACCTGAGGGTCGGGCCCCTCCAAAGGGTCACCACATAAATCTGAGATGTTTAATGTTGTAGTGTGTAATGTTGGAAAGAAGCACCTCTAATGACGTATATTATGTGTCTTGTGTTCCTTACAGAGTCACGACTGTGTGTAAGAAGAAGATCTGTATCGATGCAGACTGGAAATGGTCGAAGAAACTGTTGGCAGAGTTTGTGAAGTCAACTGCAAACAAGTCGCCACCATCTGCCCCTTTCAATGTCACAAAGTGTGATGATGCTAGACCGTGAACGCGGTTCCTTTGTGCATCATAATTACATGTAGATTATGCTGCTCATTATGATTGTAAAGTAACTTTGTAGGTTCAAACTGTCAATGTGAACTTGTAAAGTTTAATACAGCTTAACTCACTATCAGAGTGTCTTCTCACATTAGAAAATAACAGGCGGTACTACTGCACATGACTGAATTCATATGAAGTGATGTTAAAGATGTACAGTTGTGTTATTTAATATTTTACAGGAAGATATTTAACATGTTTGTTATTTTTACACATGGTGCTGTACCTTTCTGAATAAAAGCTTCATTTTTTAATTTAGTGTTCTGCTCACTTTATTTTGAAGGGTCAAGAGTCAAGACACTGAGTGACCTTCAGTCGTTATTACCAAAAGCTGTTTAATATTTAAACATAATAAAAATGCATGTCCTTTGAAAGCAGCACTGCAAATTCTGTGCGACGCTAACCTCATAGTCGATTATCAGTGTTAAATCGTGCACGTGTTAACAAATCTAATAAAGTTACTTCTATACTGAAGACAACAGGAATCAGAAAAGACAGTAAACATGGAAAACAAAAATGACGTTTCACTTCTCTCCATTTCGTCAATACATCTTAGAACTCAAATATCAGTAGCATTTTTATTGTTATGCCTTTTTCTGTGAGAAAGAAGTTCTCAGAATTTCTGCTGTGCTGTTTCTGGTGGAAACAGATGAGGAAGTGAAAATCACATAATGCCAACCAAACAACTCGATGTCCTACTACTAATGTGACTAATACTACTACTACTACTGTTTAAACTGCAAATATTATGAGTAGTGCTACTGCTACAACTATTCTACTGCTACTAAAACATCATGATGTCTGCTATTTACTATTGCTACTACTATTGTAAGTCTGGATTAACAACTACTACCATTAAAACTAAAAATGATGCTACTACCATTTCTTCTACTTCAGTCATCTAAAGCAATGAAACAGAAAAGCAGTTTTATACTACACCTAACTTCATAGCAGGTTTTGATTATGTGGTGAGTTCACAATTGAAAAGTATCAAAATTAAGTGATAATGAATGCACACTAAAAATATGTTTGTTTAGGCAGGCTGTTAATGCACACTATTCTCCCACAATGCAATGCACAGATGAGATGCTCATGTAGATCTGAGTGAGGAACAAATCATAAATAATCTAATAATTCAGCTTTTTTCTTTTGTGGACGTGAATATCATTTCCTGTTTAGTGTGTCGATATTTTTGGAAGCTAACTGCAAAGAGAGACAAAGTATGAAGTTATGATTCATGTATACTAGATACTCTATGTGAGTAGTACTGTGTGTAAGGGCATGGGAAGTTTATTTCAGACACAGAAGTTAGAAGGTGGTTATATGTATAAGCCACAGCTTCTGCAGTGTTGCAACACAGTATTTTGATGTCTTTGGGTTCATGAACAGACCCATTCATAGAAACAGACGAGGAAGTGAAAAATATTTAACCAAGATGAGGTCATTCCTCTCATCTGCACATCTAGAAAAGGTCATTCATGCTTTTATTCTTTATCCAAGCAAAACATCCAAAGACGACAACTTGCTGCTGCCACGCTTTTACCTGCACAGTCACAGCAATCAGTGCTGCTCTTCACTGGTTTCCTGTCAGTTTAACAACTGATTTTATGATTTTTATGCTTGTTCTTGAAGCCTTGAATGTTCAGATTCCTGCATATGTGATCTGTTAACTCCCTATGAGGCTTTTTACTCATTGAGATCCTTGGCCTCGAAGTAACAAAAGTATGGAGTAGTTTGTGATGGTTCCCTGGGTAATTTGAGCGTGTGTTTCCATGCCCAGCTGATTGTAGGTGGAAACACCACGGAGTTAGGGAGAGTATAAAGCTCCACACATTAACTTGTCTTTCTCTCTGTCTCTCTCTCTCTGGCAGGCTCCACTCACCTCTCCAGGCTGCCTCATGGTTTTTTGGTTTCTTTCTTTTCATGGCACACAACACCTCGCAACTACACATTTTCACTCATGCATACATGCACCTTCACCACTGATTGACTGATTAACACACCCCATTGTTTCTTTGGCTTGTTTTTTGTCAAAGTTTGTGTTTTTGAGTTCCTTACAATAAATTACTTTAATTTTGGCCTTCAACCCGCGTCTCCCTTTGTATTTGTCCTGGCTTTAGAGCCAGGTCATGACAACATCGACATCTGTTTGGGACGAGATACACCTGATTTTTGTGATGTTATGTAGGTTGAAAAAGTATTTATCATAGTTCATAATATCTGCCAGCTATGAACATACGAGTCACACGAGGGAAGGGTGAGTGAATGACCCTCAGGTGTCCTTAACGACCCTCAGCTGTCCTTAACGACCCTCACATGTCCTTAACGATCCTCAGGTGTCCTTAACGACCCTCACATGTCCTTAACGATCCTCAGGTGTCCTTAACGACCCTCACATGTCCTTAATGACCCACAGGTGTCCTTAACGACCCTCACATGTCCTTAACGACCCTCAGGTGTCCTTAACGACCCACAGGTGTCCTTAATGATACAGGTTTTTACTTATTTTTAGAATGGCCGGGCAGTGACGGAAGCATTCTTGCCAACATGGCAGCGACCAGAGCTTGTGGGTGATGGGTAACCTGTGGGTGATGTGATGGATACGTTGTCCATTCTTTATACTGTCTATGGTGATGATGACTATTCTAGCTAATCCAAAAGGTTTTTGAAAAATTTCACGTATCTTAAAAAGTAGGAGAATTTGCTCATCACATAAAGGAACACTTTATCCTTCAGTTTATCATAAATATCCAACATCAGCACATCTGGAGGTACATTGTTGTAACTGGACAGGAAGAGGATTAATGATCTGAAAGCAAAAGTAAAATCCCCCTGAATGCTGTTTATTCTCTGTAAGACTTTGCAGAAGTCTTTTACATGTTATTGAAGCCTTTCTCTGTATTGTTGTGATTGAGAAAAGAGAAGAAGAAGAGGAAGCAGAGGGGGGTGAAGTCATTGTGACGTCCATGAAATGTAAGGTCACGAAATTAAATTAACAACAGGTACACTAGAGGGCAACAATGAGACGACCCCGAAAACAGGAATGGTTTTACAGGTGGAGGCTGCTGACATTTTTTACCTGCTCATCTTTTCTGACCAATTTCTCATTAGTTTTGCATTTGGCTAGAGTCAGTATCACTACGGGTCGCATGGCACAGTACCTTGACCCTACAGAGGTTGCACAGGTAGTCCAACTCCTCCAGGGTGGGACATCAATATGTGCCATTGCCAGAAGGTTTGCTGTGTCTCCCAGCACAGTCTCAAGAGCGTGGAAGAGATTCCAGGAGATGGTCAGTTAATCTAGGAGACCTGGACAGGGCCGTAGAAGGTGCTTAACCCATCAGCAGGACCAGTATCTGCTCCTTTGTGCAAGGAGGAACAGGATGAGCACTGCCAGAGCCCTACAAAAGACCTACTGGTGTGAATGTCTCTGACCAAACAATCAGAAACAGACTTGAGGGTGGTCTGAGGGCCCGACGTCATGTACTGGACCCTGTGCTCACTGCCCGGCACCGTGGAGCTCGACTGGCATTTACCACAGATCACCAGAATTGGCAGGTCCGCCACTGGCGCCCTGCGATTTCACAGATGAGAGCAGGTTCAACCTGAGCACATGTGATAGACGTGAACAGGTCTGGAGACGCCGTGGAAAACGTTATGCTGCCTGCAACATCATTCAGCATGACCGGTTTGGTGGTGGGTCAGTGATGGTCTGGGGAGGCATATCCCTGGAAGGACGCACAGACCTCTACAGGTTAGACAACGGCACCCTGACTGCTATTAGGTATCACCATGAAATCCTTGGACCCATTGTCAGACCCTACGCTGGTGCAGTGGGTCCTGGGTTCCTCCTGGTGCACAACAATGCCCAGCCTCATATGGCGAGAGTATGCAGGCAGTTCCTGGAGGATGAAGGAATTGATACCATTGACTGGCCCCTATGCTCAACTGACCTAAATCCAATAGAACACTTCTTGGTCATTATGTTTTGGTCCATCCGATGCCGCCTGGTTGCACCTCAGACTGTCCAGGAGCTGAGTGATGCCCTGGTCCAGATCTGGGAGGAGATCCCCCAGGACACCATCTGTCATCTCATTAGGAGCATGCCCCGACGTTGTCAGGCATGCATACAAGCACGTGGAGGCCATACAAACTACTGAGTACCATTATAAGTTGCTACAAAGACATTTTGACAAGCCTGCCACATAATTTTTTTGCTTTGATTTTGGGGATGTCTTTGAATTCAGCCCTCTGTAGGTTGATAGTTTTCATTTCCATTAATGATGTGGCATCCTTTCGTTCTTAACACATTACCCAGTCCATATCAGGAAAGATATCCAGCGTGATTTCTTTTCCTGTTGAGATCTGATGTGTTTTCAAAGTGTTCCTTTAATTTTTTTGAGCAGTGTATTTCATGGTATTATTTTCAGTAGTTGTGAACGAAAGGGTAGCTCAGTTAATTGACTGAATAAGGATGTATTAATACAGTGCTCCACTGAACTCAGGATTATTCTTTATGAAGAATTGGAAAATGTGTGTTTTATTTGGAAACAAGAGGATTATGCTGTAACTAGCCTATATGTATTTTGGTTTTGTTTCTGATATTATGGATGTTGTACTGCTTAATGACATTTGAATATGGAGAAAACAAATACAGAAAAAGGATAAAAGAGATATTTTGCAAATTGATAAATAAATTCTACTGAGCGAAGCTGCACTGAACAGAAGCAAACGGCTGCCTGTCTCATTCTTTCTCCTGTTTTACAGGAACCTTATCTACGTACAGGTACTCTGCCTGGGACCTGTTACATCAACAGCTGGATATAAAAGGAGGAGAGTGCCCGTCTCCAGCACAGAGCAACCCTGAACATTCAAGACTTTTCATCCAAACAGAAGCTTGTCTGTCTCTGTCGGTGGAAACATGAAGACTCTGGTGACTGGGGAATATTTAATCTTGAACAATGCTACAAAAGTACAGTATTTCCCTTGGTGGTTGAAAAAACTTTGTTCATGACTGAAGAAGCAACAATCAAGTCACTTCAGATTGAAAGAAATAAAAACGTAATTATAATTATACAATAATTCACCAACAAGTGTTCATCTTTGGCAGTTTGAAGAGTTTACACAAGGTGGAGCTGTTCAGTTATTGTACATGCAGACCTGCAGGGTGACTGTCTGCGGCTGGTACCATTTTTAAGTACTTTACTCGGTTATTTAAGTTCTCTGCTACTTCATATTTCTAATGCTACATTACATACACAGGGGAAAAAACTTACTGTAATAATAAACTTGTAATTTAACATACACTCAGTTACCACTTTATTACTAATGTAGTCCTGCAGTAAAATCCTGAACAAAGAGGCATTTATATTATTTAACTTCCTTAATGAGATACGAAAAGTTTCCAGATCATAAATTTAAGTATTAATATACTCAAATAAAAATACTTTATTACAAATAAAAGTCCTGCATTAGCAATTAGTATTTAAAGTATCAAAAGTAAAAGTACTCGCCCTGTGACTGATTCTTGATTATGTGACATTAAATTGTTGCATCAAAGGTAGAGCAGCATTTTAATGTTGTAGCGCCTCCCAGTGGATCTACTTTCAACCATACAGTTAATTTAGTGGTTTCCAACCTGAGGGTCGAGCCCCTCCAAAGGGTCACCACATAAATCTGAGATGTTTAATGTTGTAGTGTGTAATGTTGGAAAGAAGCACCTCTGATGACGTATATTATGTGTCTTGTGTTCCTTACAGAGTCACGACTGTGTGTAAGAAGAAGATCTGTATCGATGCAGACTGGAAATGGTCGAAGAAACTGTTGGCAGAGTTTGAGATGTCAACTGCAAACAAGTCGCCACCATCTGCCCCTTTCAATGTCGCAAGGTGTGAAGATGTTAGAGCGTGAACACGGTTCCTTTGTTCATCATAATTACATGTGTATTGCATGCATTCATAATTCTATATGGCTACACTCATAAAGACACGCAGTGCTTTCTGATGCATTATATCAACAGTAACTTGAGGTTTCTTATCGGCTCTTGACTAGTTAAAAACTAGAGATTGACTGATGGGGCTTCCTACACACCTCAACAATCAACTGTAGTAAGAACTAATAGTATAACAGCGTCATATGTGTTAAGTAAAGTGACGTATATTTTGATGCATCTTTAATAATGCATTCTCCGTCATAATGTATCATTATATAAACATGTAATATGTGTAAATATACATATTACATGTATATAATAATCAAAAACTTTTTTAATTGCACAGATTTGGTCATTTTATTCTTGGTTTATGTGCTTGTACCACGAGTTAAGAGGCTACGTAGTTAACAACGTCACACTTCCTGCGAAATGACTTGTTTCACTGTCAGAATTTGACCTATTAGGTCCAAGTGGCAACCTTCTTGTCTGTGAAGTGAAAGTGCCAAAAAAGAAACTGCAGTCTGCATGAAGGCTTAAAGTCATGCAGGATTAAGAGCGTAGACGCTTTGATTGACAGGTGGGTGCCGTTATAGACGGCTTATTTGAGCAACCAGGCGTCATTCAGCCCGCCTAAAGTCCACCGATGATCTACGTCTTTGTCGATTTTTAGATTAGCCGAGAGGTGGAGGCACTGAGCTTCACGTCATGGGTACGGCGTCCATTCTTTATACTGTCAATAGTTAGATCTGATAACATTTGGAAAGTCTACAAGAGCTAATAATTCAAGTTAGTGGAGGGCTCCATGGAAGATCAGGGCGATTTCATGTCCGGAAATAAACTTTTTTGGCTTCTGCCACTGAGCAGCTTCCATATTGATGAATGGAGATTCGCCTCCAACGCCGTATCTAGCTCTCTTTATAAATCCATGCCAGCATCAGAGACATCATGTAAAGATGATGAGGTTAAAACACAACTGAACCATGTAAGTTCCTTCTTTGGTTCGAGTTTGTGTTGTAGTCTCCTCCGTGAGGACAGCAGGCGGTGCAGATTGGAGGAAAAGAAGAGGTGGTGGAGGACAAGAACAAGTGACTGTTGGACTTTTCAATGTTTCCATTGTTTCTGGTTTGAGTGGAAGTAATCATGCCAGCAACAGTGTTTGAAGACGTTCTGTAGGAGAAAGAGGCTCTTTAAAACCCTCCATCTGTGTCTTCAAACCCAGTCATAACAACAGATGTCAGTGTGAGGGGAGTTTGCTTGGATTTTAAATGGAATCAATGAATGTTCCATTTAGCAAGTCAAATAATGACTCTGTCAGAGAACCAAATGTTAAACGCTGGTCGTCATACCAGCTGAATGAAAGCACAAACTAATAACCAATGCCAGAAATACTGAACTGTACTCTCTATGGAGTTTTTGCCCGATGGAGCCATTTCTTGTGGTTAAACTAATAAATTAAAATATGATCTAATTCTTGTGGTTGGTGGTGGCACCCTCAACTTTGCTAACAGCCAAACATCAACAACAACACCAACAGCAGACGTAGCAGCCAGCTAATATTACACTGAACAAAAATATAAATGCAACACTTTTGTTTTTGCTCCCATTTTTCGTGAGATGAACTCAAAGATCTAAAACATTTTCTGTATACACAAAATAACCATTTCTCTCAAATATGGTTCACAAATCTGTAAATCTGTGATAGTGAGCACTTCTCCTTTGCCGAGATAATCCATCCCACCTCACAGGTGTGGCATATCAAGATGCTGATTAGACAGCATGATTATTGCACAGGTGTGCCTTAGGCTGGCCACAATAAAGGCCACTCTAAAACGTGCAGTTTTATCACACAGCACAATGCCACAGATGTCGCAAGTTTTGAGGGAGCGTGCAATTGGCATGCTGACAGCAGGAATGTCCACCAGAGCTGTTGCCCGTGAATTGAATGTTCATTTCTCTACCATAAGCCGTCTCCAAAGGCGTTTCAGAGAATTTGGCAGTACATCCAACCGGCCTCACAACCGCAGACCACGTGTAACCACACCAGCCCAGGACCTCCACATCCAGCATGTTCACCTCCAAGATTGTCTGAGACCAGCCACTCAGACAGCTGCTGCAACAATCGGTTTGCATAACCAAAGAATTTCTGCACAAACTGTCAGAAACCGTCTCAGGGAAGCTCATCTGCATGCTCGTCGTCCTCATCGGGGTCTTGACCTGACTCCAGTTCGTCATCGTAACTGACTTGAGTGGGCAAATGCTCACATTCGATGGCGTCTGGCACGTTGGAGAGGTGTTCTCTTCACGGATGAATCCCGGTTTTCACTGTTCAGGGCAGACAGTGTGCATGGCGTCGTGTGGGTGAGCGGTTTTGATGACCACCAAATGATGCCAAATGGTGGTCACATCAGATACTGACTGGTTTTCAGACCCCCCCCAATAAAACAAAACTGCACGTTTCAGAGTGGCCTTTTATTGTGGCCAGCCTAAGGCACACCTGTGCAATATTCATGCTGTCTAATCAGCATCTTGATATACCACACCTGTGAGGTGGATGGATTATCTCGGCAAAGGAGAAGTGCTCACTATCACAGATTTACACAGATTTGTGAACAATATTTGAGAGAAATGGTTATTTATTCATTTATTTTTAATGGTTAGTATATAGAAAATGTTTTAGATCTTTGAGTTCATCTCATGAAAAATGGGAGCAAAAACAAAAGTGATAAAAAATATTTTTGTTCAGTGTTCTTACTAGTCCAACAGCAGTCAGCCCAGCTCGGCGTCTGTCTTTCAGCCTTTTATTTCACCAAGCTCTCACCAACCACTAAAAGTCAGTCCCAGATTTACTCTTGTCCGGCGGCTTCTTGCTCGCTCACTCTCTCTCGCTCTCTTCTCCTCTGCCATTATGTCCATAGAGGCTGCTGAGCTCGGTTACACTGCCCAGCTCCTGTTCTGGCACGACACCCCGTCAGTCAGCATTCCCCTGTAAACCTCCTCTTCTTCTTCTTCTTCCCGGTGGTCCAAAACGCCTGTGGTACAAACACAAACACTTCCCCCGGGTACTCTGAGCTCACAGTCCAGGCAGCCCGGCTAACAAACTGAGCTAACAGCAGCTACAGCTGTCAGCAGTTTACTTCACTGTCCTGTGCCGTAAAGCGTTACGTACTTCTCCGACCCGGAGCCCAAAGTTACATAGTGTGAGAACAGACGTACGAATGACAGAGACACCGTTCACCTGATCACAGGTCAGTGTGGATCAACAGGAGTTAAACTCTGTTAAAAATACAAGTGGAAGAGTAAAATAGTTTTTATTTAAAAAATGCCATAAAGTTTGACAAACAGTGACACTAGTGAAGGATGTAAAGGAGCTTTGAACACAGTCTCACTGCTGTCCGACATTTTCCACAGCGTGCTGGAAGATTTTAAATTACTTTCATACTTTTGCAGACAGTCATTGATTTACACCGAAAAATCAACTTGCGGAGACGTGACAGCTGTGCCGTGTAATCTATCACAGTGAAGATTTTGTCATTTTGTGTTTGTGTTGAAATCTTTGTCTCCCGATAATCAAATCAAATCAGATTTTATTTGTACAGCCCAAAGTCACAAAGTACATTTTCCTCTGAGGGCTTTACAATCTGTACAGGGAGTGACACCCTCTGTCCTTAGACCCTCGGTCCGAGTGAGGAAAAGCTTGCTCCCAAAAAAACCCTTTTAACAGGGAAAAAAGGTGGAAGAAACCTCAGGAAGAGCCACAGAGGAGGGATCCCTCTCCCAGGACGGACAGACGTGCAATAGATGTCACGTGTACAGAACAAATCAACACAAACATATTGTACAATTACAATGAATGATAAAATGACAATGAATTACAATGAATGATAAAATGATTACAGTAGCAGTGGAACCTGTGATAGAGATAGAGAGACACAGATGCACAGCAGCAGCAAATCATTAACTAACTATAAACTGTAATGGAGATATGGTAGCAGTAATGACAGTAATAATATATGTAGTGGACGTCGTGCAGGACCACAGCAGCAGCCACGATCCATGAGAACCTGCTGGACGAGAGAGCACGGAAACTCCGGGGAAGAAGTTTAGTTAGTAACATGCATTAATGAGACATGTATGTTTACAGATGGTGAGAGTGAGAGAGTTTTCAGTAAAGGGAGATGTGACTGCATCTTCAACCAATACCATGCCTGACTAATGCAGCTCGACGGTGCATTCGAGGACACTGTGATCGAAAAATCACAACCCCGGGACAAAATATGAGCAAACAATGAAGCTATGAACAGGATGAAGTGAATCTTTCGTCTGTGTTTAGTTTAGTTGTTGCTATTAATTGATTTTTTTCTGTACTGCTGCCTTTTTTGTTTGTTTGTTTGTTTGTCTGCCTTCACAGTTTACCAGACTCATTTAATCTCCAAGTCGAAATGTAGTTTGTTTTCTTTGTGCTGTAAAATTGGTTTGTAGTAATAAAAAGAAGAATGTTTTATAAGATCAGCATGCTGTGTATGTCCTTGGGCAGTTTTTTGACTTTTGTACTTCTTATGTCAAAAGTCTAATTAGAAAAAAAACAGAAATTTAAACTTTATTAATTTATAACAGCCCTGATGTCCAATTATTTGATTGGTGTATAATATCTGTGTTGCCGGGTAAAAACAGCAGGTACTTCATTACTTATGTTAGCCTGTGTTGTAATTTGAATCACAGACTAAAGCGTCGAGATTACAGACGATTACAGATGCATTTGCCGTCACAAGACGACAGTGAAGTCTCGTTAACCATTATTTCTAATGGCCAGCAGGGGGCAGCTGCACTGGCTGCAACAATAAGTCTGATTGTATAGAGCCTTATGGAGAAATGAGCCGACTTCTCAGTTGATTTATGACCTCGGTAAACAGTTTCTTCATGAGTTTATGGTCTCAATCTTTTAGTCTTCTTCCACACAGTATGATGTTATGTCCATAGAGGCTCCACGCTCTCATCCAAATATGGTCACTTCTGGCTCCAAAAAATCAAGATGGCGATGTCCATAATGCTAAAATTGAGGCTTCAAAAATGGTTGTCCACAAACTGATGGTTGAACAAAACAACACGAAACTCCAAATATTGGATGTTGTAAAGGGACAGATTGCTATCGCTAACGCTTGTTGAGAAATTCAGGTATTAACAAAGGCTTTACAGCATGACGAGTGTCTCCTACCAACACTGGGAAATGACCTCATACAGTATCCGGATACTTCTGTTAGTACACTTCTATGTAGTACACTGTGTACTTCCTGGTGTAGTGCTCTAATTTCAGCAGGTTAGTGTTGTTTCAGTTCGAGTATGGCCGTTTCTTCGCCAAGTTGCCACCCATCAGATCATTGGCGCCAACATTTGACCGCCAAAATATAAATATGAAACAGATGTTGACTTCAGCTCCAGCCTTTCTTTGGTTGCCATTTTCCAGTGGTCCCTCCTCTTCCTCCAACGTGTCCAACGTGCTCACATTGTACTCACAGTACACTGAATTTTGACATAACTAACAGTGTGAACCTTCAAATATCAAGTTTAAGTCTGGAAGTACGTGAATTTAGACTCAGTAAACTCTTTTTAAAAATGGAAAAATGTGCACAGGAAGTTGCAGTGAGATTATAGTTTATATTTTCGTGCACAAAAAGGGAAGAGAATTCAAATTTCAGTGCAGCTTTGAGTAATAATCGGTGTGTAGAAGCTCGATATAACCTGATAAGTACGAGATATTTTGGTGAAAGCTTAAAGCGTGAATAGACGAGTACACTGTCCATGACATAACAGTCCTTTGGAGTCTAAATGTACCTACATTATATAGATATTGTATGTTCTCAAATGTCACCATTATTAACATTTAATTATTTAGTGAAAATGTCCGACTGCTCTCTTCCCGCTCTGTTAGAAAGCCGTAGATGGAAGCGTGGATTGATGGTTCTTGCTCGACATCAGCCCGTCGTTGTCTTCCTTCGACACCGACGTGAGCTCATCCAGTGACAACTCGACTTTGGACAAGCTCTCCTCCAACTCTGCAGCTACCTCCTCTCCTTGCTCCTCCTTCCACAGCCGCTCGTACTCCTGCTTGAGCTCCTGGTAAGAGCGGGAGAAGGTGTGGAAGATGGAGGTGGCGGGGAACGCCATGATGAGGATGCCACTGAGGATGCTGGTCAGCGCGACTATCTGTCCAGGGATGCTGCGTGGCACCATGTCGCCGTAGCCCACTGTGGTCATTGAGATGATGGCCCACCAGTAGGAGGCTGGGATGCTGCTGAAGCTGTGGTGCGGGTGCGTGGCGGCGAGTGGCGCCAGCTCGCTCTCCGCTAGATGAACCAGAGGCGAGAAGAGCGCCACGGCCACGCAGACAAACAGCAGCAGCAGGCCGAACTCCCTCATGCTGCGCTGCATGGTCAGTCCTAAAGTCTGCAGGCCCAGCGAGTGGCGAGCGAGCCGCATCACGTACAGGATCCGCAGGGCGCGCAACAGGCGCAGGATCAGACTCAGTTTGTCCAGATAACCTCTGCCCGCGCCCATGATGACATCCTCGTGCGACTCGTCTCTCACGTCGACCACCAAGGACACGTAGTACGGCAGGATGGCGATGGCGTCGATGATGTTGAGGGGCCCGCGAGCGAAGGCCAGCTTGCTCTGAGCGTTGACAAACCGCAGCACAAACTCCAGAGTGAACCACGCCACGCAGATGGACTCCACCACGAACATGCTCTGACACTTCTGGGAGCACTCGCCCTGCAGAAAGAGACCAACGGTGATGAAAACTCAACTTTAAAGGGTCACTACACTTTCACTGTGCAGTTATGTAAATGTGCTTTAGATGCTAATTTTGAATTCATGTAGTTAGCTGACTACAAGCAGAAAGTTCAGGTCAAGTTCAGCCTCTGAATATTTCTCCCAGGAGGTTTATTTCCTCTGGTAACACAGCGAACACGACTCCAGATTAAAAATATTGATTTTAATTCTTAATGAAACCTGCCATTCAGCCTTCTGTTGTCAGGAAACATAAAGCAGTTCATTATGTGTGTAGGCAGAAAAGCCTGTTTTTTTACAAGGTTACAATTTTTTAATTTTATTTTGAACATTTGTTTTGTTCTCCGCCAATGTTCAGTCTTTCAAAGACTCGAAATGGATTTTTTCCACTTTACTGACTGCACATTACAACAGACTCTTTCTTGGATGCTGTGTTAGTGTGTTTATAAATCAATGTGGAGTCTTTTTTTATTTTGCAGAGACACACTGAAACGTGATTAAAAACCCTAAAGCAGAGCACACCCAGTGACCAACCATTGACACCTACGGGCAATTTAGAGCAACTAATTAATCTGCATATCTTTGGACTGTGGGAGGAAGCCAGGAACCTTCTTACTTTGAGGCAACAGCAAGCGGCAACTGCAAACTGCAGTTCCTCTTGTCGTCCACTTGAAGCTGGCTCCAGAAGTGAGTCAGTCTCCATAAGTCCCCATGTTCAAATGTCCAACTTCACAGCAGAAACAAACATGTTTACAGCCTGGTTTTGGTCTCTATTACTAACTATTGTCTCAAACTACCATGAATCCTAGTCCCTTTACCTTCTTTGTCTAATTTTGATCAGCCTTCCTGTCAAGCTGAATAAAAGCTGGCTGATGCTCAGCTTCAGATGTTTGCCAGAAACCCAAAACTGAAAACAAAACTGGTTTCCAGAAATTAAAAGGAATCTTGGCTTTGCTTTTGCCTCCGAGCCAACTGTAGAAACACAACTCACTCACCAGGTGTTTGTTCGGTCCAACTCTCATCAATCATAAAACACGTGAAAGATAATTTTTTAAGCTCCTGAACTATAAACATGTCCGTGCACATACATTGATCCGCCATGTCTCCAGCTTAGAAACATAATCACACGGCCCGACTGTTTAAACTGACAGTTAGTTATATAATCGATTTTCTGCTTCTGTTCACTCAGCAGCAGAAATCTTTGATTTCAAAGTCACATCAGCAAAAACTCTTCTCCTCACACCTCACTGTCCAACACTGACGCAAAGTCATGTTTTCAGTATTTTCAGGTGTTCTTTGTGGTATTTTAGAGTTTGTCATTTCCTGATAAACCATAAAAACTTGTTGATGATGTCATCCTGCACTCGGGGTACGGCGTGTACACTCAAGAAGGCAAGAAAAACACCTCGGTAGGCTGCTGTAGTCGCTGTTAGACTGGACACCGCTGGTTTCAGAGGTTGTGTTTGGTCCACTAGCTCATAGTGCTAAACGCCAATCAATATCCGTGTCTAGTCCCTCCCGATCTGCCTGTTTTTAAAGAAAACATGTGAATATGCAGAAGCAATCAGCACTCTGCTGACTAAAAGCCTCTTTTTGTTGTGTTGAAACCTCTGCTGAGCAGTACAAAGACAAACGTTCCTGTAACACATAGATAAAAGGTTTCATGTGTGTTAACCAGGTTTCATACGTACCCTGGTCTCTTCATCTCTGAGGTCTGGCATGGTGCTAATGCACAGGCTGATGACGGTGACCATCACCATGACGACAGAGAGACAGGCGAACATCTTCCCGGCTAACCCCGACTGAGGGTTTTCCACGACTTCCCGCAGAACCCAGATCATTCTACGGTAGCCCTTCTCAGCCTGAGCGGTGCTTTTCTTTAGCTTCACCCTCTTCTGCCTCCACTCCTCTTCTTTGCGCTCTCGCTCGGCCACCTCCTCCACACGGGTGATCATGCGGCGACGGCAACAGCGCTCCATGTGGCCCGGATCCACGCCCCAGTAGTCGAGCTCATCGTGCAGCGACACGGCGCACAGTTCCCGAAGCAGACGCAGTTTACCTGCAGCCAAGAAGTTGAGGATGACCCTGAAGGCTGTCGGGTTCCGGTCAAAGAAATACTCCTGGCACGTCTCGTCGTAGTCGTCGCAGAGTCGTGCGATCTCCTCGGGGGTGGTGCAGAAGCGCAGACGTCCCAGACGACTCTGGGGGAACTGCTCCAAGGTGCTCCAGGGGAAGGTGTACCGATTGCCACCAACATTGATGAGAACCTGCAGGGTGTGGTCGACCACATACGAGGCCTTGGGGTCACGAAGAAGCTGGGCTCGCTGGAAGTAAGCGCCCTTGATGGTCTCGGTCTCCGGGATCTCGGTGAAGAAGCGGTCGAGGCTGCTGTCGTCACTGCTGACGGAGTAGGTGCTGAAGTCGTGGTTGGCATTACTGATGATGGGCATGCTGGCTTCAGGATGTGTGACGGGATGGAAGATGTATTTGTATGTCCAGTTGACCGGAGGTCAGCAGGAGGATCCACGGAGAAGCTGTGAAGACAAAAAATTTAATTCAAGTTCAAGTTCAAAGCCTCTCTTACAAACCTCCACACTTCATGTGGAGTACCACAAGGCTCTGCCCTCAGCCCACTACTTCAGTGAACCTGGACAGAACCTGTTCAAGAACCAGAGCTAATTTGGTGGAAAAGAGGTACTGATCTGCAGTTCTTGGTTTCGGGTGGAGTATTTCCACCAATCATTTTACCACTGCTTTCTATCTTGGTATCACATTTTCGCTCATAACTAACAGTGACAGTGTAAAGAATGGACGCCACCCACAGGTTTCCGAAGTGCCGTTCTGAAGCTCAACGGAGGCTGGCTCCAGAAGTGAGTCAGTCTCCATAAGTCCCCATGTTAAAATGTCCAACTTCACAGCAGAAATAAACATGTTTACAGCCTGGTACTGATGTATAAAATTTCATGACTTCTGCTTAATTGACTGAGTGCCAAATTGTTTCAAACTATTTTTCTTCTTTCTTTTCTGTTTTCTTAAGAGCTATGGTTTGAGTATATAACAAACTGGAACACTATGCATGTACTGAAGCACTTAAGGTGACGTAATGTAAACACTGGTAGCTGGAAACATAGTAAATCACTGGAAGTAGAACCCTGTTTAAGGAGAAGTGTAATCAAAATGAGATATAAAAATTGAAGTAGAGTTGGCTTATGTGAGTACACAAGACCCGGTGAAGAATAAAACAAAAGAAAACATCTTGGCCTCAATAGACCAAGATCAGTAGGTGTGAGATGAGACACCATTAAGAATGGAAAACCCCCAAAACATGAACCAGCCCTGAGAGTCCACCTGAGTAGAAAATTACACCATTAAGTCATAGAGAAAGTTTGATGAAAACAGGCTGGACATATGAAATTTGCATAAAGGTATATAAGAGAAAGCCTGAGTCAGCAAGTTCAGTTCATCCATGGGGAACTCGGGCTCTTGTTGTCTGTAAAGATAATAAAGAGTTCATTCTGCTGCCAATCCTGATGAATCCTGTGTTATTCCCTACTGAAGTAGAGTAACACTATTTGACCTAATTTGGACATGAAATTAGACAAGTTGCATCAGGTCTGCAGAGCAGGAGACAAGTTGAAGACTGTGAGACAACAGTACAAAAAACAGTTTTGGTCTCTATAGCTAATTTCCCCGTTCATGACAACTGTACTGAGGGTGAATTTATATACAACTCACCTGTTCAGATTATATTAAGGCTTAAAGTTATGCAGGATTAAGAGCGTGGACACCAACATGGTGGCGGCCAGAGCCACAGATTTGAGCTTCACAACGGCTCTTCAGAAACCTGTGGGTGACATCACACATAATACTTAAAACACAGAGATAATATATCCAACCGTCCAGCGGAACGTCTAATGAGTTGTTGTGTTTGTTCACTAATGAAGAAAATTCACCGAAAAAACAAACAAATGAACATTTTGGCACTTCTCTTCGAGTCCTGACACCTTCCTGAGATGGCTTCACACCAATTCACGCCTCGATCGATGTGACACCGTCGACTCTTACATGACTGCTGCATGACCTCAAAAACACGGCTTCTGTCCAGTGGACGGTTTCTTCTCAACATGTAGAAACACACTGTGAGCTCACATTTCCTCACTTACCTCTGCTGCTGGTATCGAGCCATGTGGACGGTGGTTTAGTTTTGGCCAATTTATGATATTCAGAAAAACAACGTCTCTTTCCAGAAGAAGAAAATCAAACATTCCCATAAAACCTGCTGCGTTTCTGTTGATTATTACAGACTCACTGTGACTCTGAAGAAAGACGTGTTGTTTTTCTGGTTTGTATTTTCACCTAAAGATAAAAAATGAGATTTGGAAAATTCCCAATTATGATTTGATAAATTGTTGTCAGACGGCGTACAAACAATTAAACTAAGTGCACTGAGATCATCACTGTGGCCGCTTCCAAAATCTAAACAGCCTTTCAAAGTTTCCAGCTCGTCGGCACGGAGGCCAGACTTTTTTTTAATCACACTGCACCACGAAATCTCAGAAATCTCAGAGATGAAGAAACCTGGACGAATAAAAACAGCATGATCTGCATGACTTTTGTTGGTTCGTTTGTTGTTTTGAACGTGGATTCGTCCATTAACTTTTGGCCTTTTAGTTATTTTAAGAAACATTTGGAATAAAACACAAATAAAAGAGAAACATTGAACATGCAAAGCCACCATGTGACTGTAACGCTTTGTTTATTAGCGTATAT
This sequence comes from Miichthys miiuy, assembly GCA_036365135.1. Classification (NCBI taxonomy): domain Eukaryota; kingdom Metazoa; phylum Chordata; class Actinopteri; family Sciaenidae; genus Miichthys; species Miichthys miiuy. The sequence continues at coordinate 29,834,205 of CM071603.1, forward strand.
TGCTTTAATTAAAATATAGAAATATGTCGTTTTGACATCCAGCAGATCTTTGAAAGCTGTCCAGTTACTAAAGTACTGTACTCGAGTACAATTTTGAGGTACTTAAACGTGAGTGTTTTCACGGTACGCTGCCTGATACTTACTAATTTACAGTCAGTCCTCGCTCTGCCTTCAGACTCGTGGTGATCGAGCATGTTTAAGAGCAGCTGAAGACACACCTGTTCAGACGTTCAGGTGTTCGTGTCACCTGTACACACCAGGTGTGTATTTTATGTATTTATTGTGTTTTTTTTCTTCTGGGCTGTATTTAACCCTCGTAAACCACTTTGTGAAAACTCGCGCTGCAAACACATTTAACTTCATTACTCTGAGTTAATTATTGTCCCTTTTTACTCCACGACATTTATCTTTTTAATTTTCTGCGTGCATGTTAATGCATTAGTAATCTAATGATGAAAGAGGCCGTTCATCTGCCTGTGATACTTAAATAATACCTAAATAATTTGAGTAAAATCGCTCACTTCTTCCACTAATAAGCAGAATTATCTTCTTGTGGTCACTTTACACAGATTAGGTTTATAAATATACATATTTAAAATGCACAGCACATACACTCTGATAAACATCTGTCTTTTAAATATATAAATATAAATTACTAACAGGTGACATATGCGTGTTTCCCTTCATGTAAACTGTCTAATCATATCTACATGTTTGTACGCCGTCGTCTGGCTTTGATTTGTACATGAACGTGAGCTTTCATATCATTTTTCTGTGTTGATGCAGCTCATGTTTGTTATATAATGTGTCATGTATGTTGGTGTGGACTTTAAATAAAAGAGTAAAAATACTTACTCAAGTAAAAACAGTCCAGATGTATTGTAATCTGAGTACCATCATTACAGAATAACATTGAATTAACGTGCTCGTCACTTTAATGTTCTTATTGATTTAATACATCATTGTTTATTTGTTGATTATATTTTGTAGCATTAATGTAATAATTTAATTACTAAACAGCTTAAATAGAGTAAAAAGTACCACGTGTACCTCTGTGATGTGGAGGATTACAGTACAGAAAGTAGTTGAGTAAATGTACTCTGATATTAAAGTTACATTATTTCACATAATATTACATTTTAATATCAACAGAAAGAGTCAAATCTATTACTTTAGTAAAAGTAGCGATACTACAGAGTAGAAATACTCTGTTACAAGTAAAATTAATAATAAATACACCGTGTATTTAAGTACTAAAAATAAAAGTACTAATTAAGATCCATAAAATTATTGATGCTTTAATGATGGAGCTGACATTTCAGTTTACATACTGCTGGACTATCGATGTAGTACTTGTACTTGAGTAAAAACCTGTGTGTTAAAGTCACATTACATTTTAATATCCAACAGAAAGGCTCTCAGCAGCACGAGAAGACAAATTACTGCAGTAAAAGTATCAACACTGCAGAGTATAAATACTCTGTTACAAGTAAAATTCACAACTTAAGTACTAAAAATAAAAGTACTAATTAAGATCCATATAATTGTTGATGCTTTAATGTTGGAGCTGATATTTGCTGGATAACCTGTGAATAATCTACATTATACTCATATAACATCATTTATATGTAAGTGATCATTTAAGTCATTTAAAGGCTTAAATGGAGTAAAAATACCATGTTTCCATATTAGTTGGTAGAAATACAGTACATAACATACAGTAAATACTCTGATGTTTGAAGTTACATTACATTTAATATTAAATTATATATTTATGTAATAAAATGTGAGTAAAAGTTTAAGGTCAAGCTGCAGTGACGTGTCATCTCACCTTACAGGTGTTTAATGTCTCCTCCGCATCTTCTCATCTGTTGCTGTAATTAAGGCGCTCCTCACTAATTAAGCCATCGTTTGTTCCAGGAGGAGAAAGAGGAGTAATGTGACAGTTTACAGCTCCTCTCTGAAGTTTGCAGCCTTCATGTGTGTCTGCTCCTCCTCACGTCGCCTCTTGGATTAAATGAAGATGATGTCTCCTTCTTCTTCAGCTCGTCTGCTCCGGATCCCTCCGTCCGTCCCTCCGTCCGCCGCCGCTGTCGAGGAGAGAATAAACGCGATTATCTAACGGCGCTGCCTCCTGAAACCTGCTGCTGTGTTCTCATCTGTGTTTGACAGCAGGACCATCCTCCTCCTCCTCCTCCTCCTCCTCCCCTCCTCCTCCTCCTCCTCCTCCCTCCAGCTCTCCTCTTCTACACTGTAAAAAATGGTGGAAGAAGTACTCAGACTGAACATGAGTGAATGAATGTACCGCCGTGTGACAGTCATTAAAAATGTCACTCAAGTAAAAGAACATGTTGGAATTCAAGCACCATTTTAGTAGAGCTAATGTAACTAGCCTCTTTTGAGCTAAATGCTAATATTAGCGTGTTAAAAAATGCTAACATGCTAATGTTTAGGAGGTATAACGCCTACCAATGTTAGCATTTTGGTTTAGCCTGTTACCACGGCAACATACCCACAATGAAAATGCTAACATTGTCATGTTTAGTAATGTTTATCAAAGTTACTTTTCTTAGTTTAGCATGTTAGCATGCTAACATACTCACAATGAAAATGTTAACATGCTAATGTTTAGGAGATATGTCTACCTATGTTAGCATTTTGGTTTAGCCTGTTACCACGGCAACATACCCACAATGAAAATGCTAACATTCTCATGTTTAGTAATGTTTATCAAAGTTACTTTTCTTAGTTTAGCATGTTAGCATGCTAACATACTCAATGAAAATGCTAACATGCTAATGTTTAGGAGGTATAACGCCTACCAATGTTAGCATTTTGGTTTAGCCTGTTACCGCGGCAACATGCCCACAATGAAAATGTTAACATGCTAATGTTTAGGAGATATAACGCCTACCAATGTTAGCATTTTGGTTTAGCCTGTTACCGCGGCAACATGCCCACAATGAAAATGCTAACATTGTCATGTTTAGTAATGTTTATCAAAGTTACTTTTCTTAGTTTAGCATGTTAGCATGCTAACATACTCACAATGAAAATGTTAACATGCTAATGTTTAGGAGATATGTCTACCAATGTTAGCATTTTGGTTTAGCATGTTACCACGGCAACATACCCACAATGAATGAATGAAATGCTAACATGATAATGTAGGCCTATAGCATGTACAATGCTATTCACTGTTACCATCTTAGTTTAATGTGTTAGCACGCTAACATGCCGATGTTTAGCTGGTGTAATTTGAAGGTGTAAAGTTACCTTCTTCGTTTAACATGCTAACATACTAACAATGTTAGCCTGCAACATACCCACAATGACTAACATTGTCATGTTTAGCAATTTTAATCAAAGTTACTTTCTTAATTTAGCATGCTAACATACTCACAATACTAAAAATATTATGTATAGCATGTATGTTACCAATGTTACCATCTCAGTTTAATGTGTTAGCAAGCTAACATACTGATGTTTAGTAGGTATAATGTTTACCAGTGTTTCCCTCTTAGTTTAGCCTGTTAGCGTGCTAACGTAGCCACAATGAAAATGCTAACGTGATTGTGTTTAAGAGGTATAATGTTTACCAAAGTCACAATTATAGCTGTAAAATGATTGCTGTTGAATTGTAGTGAAACAGAGTTATAAAGTAGTCATGGAAATACTCATATGTGTGTTAGTCTGTTAAACTGTGGATCTTTCTCTTTGTCTACCCAACCAACATTTTTAGTTTTAATAACTTTAATATTTAAAATACTTTCTGTCTGCTCCTCTTCACTCGACGTGTCTCACATTAAACTGTTACTGTAACTGATATTACAAACTGTGTGTATCTTTGCCTGAGGGTCCGTCTTCAGCTTGAGTAATGAAAATGTTGTTGTTGTTTTTTTACAGTGCAGAGCTGTGTGTCTGTCTGATGATTACTCTTCATCTTCATCTTCATCACAAACTGACTCAGCTGAGAAGCTTTTTGTTGAAATGCAGTTAAAGCCTGATTGACAAACTTTGTGCAGGCTGACATCCAAAACACAGAAACACACAGACAGAGAGGATTAATACAAAGGACAGGCCATGAAACACACACACACACACACACACACACACTCTTATGTCATTCGTGATCTGTGTTGCTGCTTTACAAGAAACAGGTGGTTGTGTCTGTGCAGATCTAATAAACCGATACATCAGCCCGTCGTGACATCGTGGCTCTCATGATGTGACCTCGCTAAAATAAATGTTTGGTTCACAAACGAGGATTTATTTCCTGTTTACGTTTTTAGAGAACAAACTGTGGATTACACACACAGTCACTCAGAGTCGCTGTGTCTGATGAGTTCCTCAATACTGAGGTACATTTGGACTGTGATGCATTCACTGACTGCTGTATGTACTGAAGTGTATTTAAATGGTGAGGCGTTCACTTACTCTTGTATGCACTAAAGTAAATATGAACAGTGATGCGTTTAACTCACTAAAATACATTCAAATAGTGTTGCGTTCACTTGCTGTCACTGGAACTAAAGTGCATTTGAACTGTGATGCATTCACTGACGTACGCACTGTGCATTAGAACACGTAGATATTGTTGTTTTATTTTCATCGTCCTCGTCCGTCAGCTCGTCCTCAGGTGTGTAAACTCACTTCAGAGGAGTGAAGATGATCAAACCATGTCGAACTGTGTCCACGCTCCTCTTTAACCCCACAAACCAGCACAATCCACCTCATCCACACCGAGATCAGACTGATGGAACTGTAATGAGACGACCTCTGACCCCCCTCAGGCTGATGAATATCAGGGATTACATGATAATCCACAAACAGGCGAAGGGAGGCGGAGGGAAGACAAACCAGAGAGTGTGCTGGGACATCAACCATGACTGTAACTAGAACAGGACTGGTTCTGGTTCAGGAGCCTGTTTGACACCATAAATGAAGATTATCTGGAGTGTTAAAGAGGCAGTCCACCAATTTTACTAGTCACATGAAGGACTGTGATTGTTTTAACAGTGTGGTATTAGTACTTTCACTTCAGTAAATGATCTAAATACGTCTTTTTATATCTTTTTATGTTTAAATATGAAGTTCTTGGTGTCTTTTGTGAAGCTCTGCACTAAAATAAACACACTTTTTCTTGTAAAAGTTCAAATTTAAGCTGAAACTTGGTGTTTCCGTGCACGCAGCAGCTCATTTTATTTGAAATATTGTTCTTTCTTCACGTTTTTCGCAGCGGCGCTGATGAATTCGACGTCCAACCCTTTCATTTCATGTTGTTTGGAAACCCTAAGCTCCTTTTGCAACTTAATTTCCTGATGGTGCTCGAGGGTTAACACGGTTCAGCGGGATCTCTCCGACAGAAAGAAATTAAACCAAACTCCTGGGGAATTACTCTGCTCTCTCAATTTGTGCCCAATCACCAGGGGACCCCCTTCAGTGCAGCAACGGAGCAACTGATAACTCACCGTTGATTCAGCACAAACAGTCCTCGTTAATTAACCCATGCCTCAAATCCCAGACCTTATCAGGTCTACCAAAGTCTACTTTAAAATGCGGCTGGACTGTATTTCATTAATGCGGCACGCTGATGTGAGCTTTGTTCATTAAGCATTCAGGCTTTGTTTGTGCTGTCCCCGTCTGTCTCCTGTTACTCATAATGGAATGAAGAAAGAGAGGAAGTCCGCAAAGCGTCGATGGAGGAAACCCTCAGAAAGGAATCAGATTATGTAGGCCAGGTGTCCTTTTACAGTTATTGACTAGCTGCCCCCCGGACTCATCTTACAAGCTGCTTCACAGATCAACGACTTAAAAAGAGTTCATGCTACTGTCAAGAAAGACACAAACCGACAACAGCAACTTTCCTCTGACAAACTAACGTCTGTTAGCTCCTGTTGATGCTACACTGACCTGTGATCAGGTGAACGGTGTCTAAGTCACACACCACCAACTATTTCACTGATTTTGGTGAAACTGGATCATATTTTATGGACTTCAACTCTCTGTGATTTACAGAGTTTATGATGGACAGTGAAGTAAACTGCTGCCAACTGTAGCTGCTGTTAGCTCACGTTAGCTCAGTTTGTTAGCCGGTGCTGTCCGGGCTGTGAGCTCAAAGGGATTGTTAGTGTTTCTACCACAGCGTTTTGGACCTGGAGTTTTCAGAGAATGCTGACGTGGAGTGGAGCTGGTGTTGTGCCAGAACAGGAGCTGGGCAGTGTAACCAGGCTCAGCAGCAGCCTCTACGGACATAATGGCAGAGGAGAAAAGAGTGAAGAGGATGAAGGATGGAGTTGATGGAGGAAGCCAAGAAGGGAAAAGGAGAGACTGAGCAAGCATAAGAGTAAATCTGGGACTGACTTTTAGTGGTTGGTGAGAGCTTGGTGAAATAAAAGGCTGAAAGACAGACGCCGAGCTGGGCTGACTGCTGTTGGACTAGTCAGTAATATTAGCTGCTGCTGTGTCTGCTGTTGGTGACTTTGACTGATGTTTGGCTGTTAACAAAAACACATGTACAGCTGTCCATATTTACCACAGTGGCTCTTTAATATATTAATATATCAGCTCCCTTTTAAGAGGCAGGAACCTCGAGCAGAACCCGGCTGTGGGCGGACGGCCATCTGCCGCGACTGGTTGCGTGGAGAGAGAAAAGAACATTTATGTACATTTAGCTGATAATATTTCTACCCTATAGAAGTTGTTCATGATATATGAACAGTAGAAACGCAACGTTAATTGCAGTAAATTGCAGTAAAGGTTGAGTCAGGTTGAACTGTTTTGTCCCAGACAACACAGTGGTGTTCGTTTCGTCTGTGGACATCTGAACTACACCAAACTGAGGTCACCAAACTGGACTTTTTCCAGTCCTCAGCTGTTCATCCAACAAAAATTCAGTCCATAAAAATCACAAACAGAATCTGTGATAGTCTCATTCAAAGCATTAGATGGCCATTGGAGCTTTACTGTTAAGAACCATTACACTGGACAACACTGTTATCTTTGGGGAAGAGATGCATGAAGAGATGCATAAAGGTGATCTTTTGGGACGGCAGTGATGTGGAATTTCCCTGAGCTGTCAGAGATAAATGGAGCTGAGCCGAGCTCAGAGATACACCAGAATGAGGACACGATGTTTTAAAGAATGATGCAGCTTCTGGTTTAGAGTTAAAGCCTGAACACTGTCAATGGTCTGGTCATATTTACCGCAAATCTAATTATATTTACTCATTTTAACTTGTTGGGAACAGGGAAACCGAAGAGAATAAAATACTGTATATACTCTATGAAATGTTAGATATATACACTGAAAATGTAAAAATCGCTCAAACATGACTGGTTAATACAACTAGGACTACAAACAGAAACCAGAACTTGTCCAGTGCCAGAATCTTGTCGTCTGTCTACAGATTCTGCATTCATATTCAGATATGTTTGTTCAGATTAAATATTAGTGTCCTAACCCTTTTACACAATATACAGACATCACAGTCTGATGTATGCAGGCCTTTAACCTCTCTACCATCCTGATATCACCTCATAAAGATTCAGATTTGTCTTCACTGACTTGTTATGTCATATCTGGGAAATGCTGGTTAAACAGCAGCCACAATAATCTCTCAGAAGTCTTAATCTCTTTCTTTGTTGCTGCCTTTAAAGATCTAATCTCTTATTTGTCTAATCTCTTTATGTCTCTCTTTTTTGTTTGTCTCAGTTTTAAATTTAGATTTTCTCCCTCTGTGTCTGGAAAACAAATCTCTGAAGCCCAGCTGCTGATATTTGAATTTAAGAGCCTGAAGTTTAACTTTTAAATATTCGACTGAAATGAATAAATTGTCCAACAATACTGTGTGCAGATGTCAGAGAGAAGATCTACACTGACATAAATCAAATAAAGATAATGTCTTTGAATCCTACAGCTCAGTTATAACATAAAAACAGGTCAGCCAGTTTCACTGCAGAGTTTTTGGTTTTAGACGAGCTGGCAGCGACGTCCTGTTGACATTTTCTATCTGAACAAGTTCAAGTCAACAGAGAGTGTAATCATCCGTCAACATGGACAACAAACAGGGTCATCAATATGCAAACAGCACTGAGGGGCAGCATGTGTTTACATCTTCTGTTCATGTTCAGACCTTCACTGAGGATTACAGCCTCCAGTCTTTGTGGATATGACACAACAATCTTTACACACCTGACTCCTGCTTCAGTACAAATATATAAAGGTGTTGAGTATTTCCATTTTATGCCACTTTCTTCACTACACATGAAATATCAGTTTTCTAATAAACAATACATAAGACAAAGTAGTTCTCTTACAGTTGTGATCAAAACATTGAAACTGAAGCTTAAAATAACGACTCCCGGTCAGTCCCGTCCATTCCTAGTACAGATACAGATAATGGTGCACTTTGTACTGATTCACCCCTAATTGTTCTATAGAGATAATACTGACAGTAATGGATCAGGAATAAAATTCCAATAATAACTAAAAGGGCACTCAGATGTTTTGTTTCTTGTTTCTTCATTCATGATTGAGATGGTTGTTGAGGCTCAAACGTCCACTTGAGGCTGGCTCCAGAAGTGAGTCAGTCTCCATAGGTCCCCATGTTAAAATGTCCAACTTCACAGCAGAAATAAACATGTTCAGGCCCAATTCAGACCAAATTCGGCACTGACGCATTCATTTGAGCGGGATGCTGCGTTTTGGGATCGACCGAACTTCAACTTTTGGAGAAACCTGATGTTGTGTCGTAGCAGCCAATCAGACACTCAGACCTGTAAAACTTGGTTTGTGTCCAATGTTTTTTACAGTCGCCCAGAATGGACACCATTTTGCCAACATAGTTTCTCCTTCACACTAGGAAGGAGCGAGGGAGGTGAAGGGGTTACAATCAGCAGCTACACCTCTGGATGCCACTCAATCACAGGTCTTTTAATACATCCATAATGAGAACAGAAAGCTTGTCCCACTAAATGTACTTTTTACTTTAAAAGTAAGTGAACAAAAGAGTGACTTCAGACACAGCGACAGATTTAAAGTGTTTTTTGAATTAAGACTGGATTGTTCGCTAAATGAAGTGAAGATTAAATCCACATCGACTTCCTCCCTTCTTCCTCCTCACCAACCCAATCACGACCCGGCTACTCAGTGTTTGTGACTATTGATAAAGCTCTTCATAGATTGGCACGGTTGATGGGCAGAAATCCAAAGACAATTTCTTCCCCCTCGTTTAAATCCAGTTAAAAGAGACGGACTACTTAGCCTTGATTCCCCCGACTTGAAAAACAATCAATAGAGGAAATTGTACAGCAGAGAAATTAGAGGAAGAACATGAGGAGAGGAGCTGATGATGGCTGAAAAAAACCAACAACACAAGGAAAAGGTCAAGAAGGACGAAAGATGGAGGAGAGGAACTGAAATCGAATCATTCCCCCGAGTTTAACAAATGAGCTGTCAAGTGTGTGTGTGTGTGTGTGTGTTCTGCTTCAGGCTCACAGTTTATTTATGCAGAAATAACAGCTGACACTACACTGTATTATGCCTGTACTTAAACACATTTGTCTTTGTATGTATGTGAGGACATAATGCATTCTGTAGCCCCAGAGTTGGAAAGTAACTAAGTACTTATACTCAAGTATTGTGCTTAAAGGTGCAGCGTATCAGATTTAGGGGGCTCTATTGACAGAATATGGCGGAAATAGGATATATAATGCTCATAATTATGTTTTTATTCATGTTTAATCACCTTAGAATGATCCTTTTATTTATCCAGATGTTGGTGCAAATGCAAATTAAATGCTCTCTTACCTGTCAAGATAAGCAGCAGAACTGAAATAGTAACTACAATATCACCAGACTCCCTTTAAAAATTGTGTAATTTTGAGAGCTGTTGAGTGTGTTCGTGCTTTCTTGTAAATTCTGTAGCTAGTCCATGTCTGAAGTACGTCTTACTTAAAACATACTGTCTCAACAACATTTACACTAAATAAAAAAAAAATACAGTAAACAGTAACTCACAGTGGAGAAACCATAGACTGTATAAAACATGGACGTAGTCTATGTGACGTCACCCACACATTTCTAAATAGGCGTTTCCATCTTTGCGGTCCTGCCTCCGCCGACTCCCAGCTAATCTAAAAATAGGCAAAGAGGTAGAGCTGTGGTGGGCTGAATGAAGCCTGCTTACTGAAACCAGACACCTGTGACGACACCCACCTGTCAATCCAAGTGTCTACGCTGTAAATAATGCATAACTTTAAGCCTTAAAATAATTTGAACAGCTGGAGCCAGCCTCAAGTGGACGTTTGAGGAACTGCAGTTTTTTGCCACGTAGGTTACCGCCTGTATTCACCCCTTTCGGCTATGTAACCAAAATGGCGACCACTGAGGGTGAGAAGTGTCCAAACAGGCCGCTTACCAAAATGTCCCCACAATGCAGAAACGTCCTCACTGTGATTGTTTTAAAACTAAATATGGGTCCCCATAAAGATAGCGACACAAGCGCAGCACACACACACAGAAAAACAAGAGAATGGAAATGTAATTGCATCACATGCTGCCGTCTCCTCTGCAGGATTGAAACCGGATTCCTCCGTGTCTCATGTTGGTGTAATGTGACATTACTGTTACTGGACTAGTTGACAAACCAGGTTGTTCTCTGTAGAAATACACAAAAAAAAAATCAACAAAAACTGAGTTATTTATCCAAGATTTATGACTTATCACCACTGTGAGAAATAATACATTTAGTTTATTATCCATCTGAATCACGTAGTCAGAAGCTTTTAATCCTCACTGACAAAAAAAGACGTGAATTTTCTGGAAAAAGTGAACACCGATAAAATCTTAATATTCAGCAGCACATGAAACATGTCTTATCTGTTTTCATGTTTATTTAAGACATTTTCTGTCCTTTGGAGCTTTAAAATCACACAACATTTCCTCAGAAAGATTATTCAGACGTGACATTTCCTCTAAACGCTGAGGACTTTCTGAAAGCACAGATAAATCTATCCTTTGATAATATGAGCTGTGATTTTTCTGACTCTCCTCACAGATTTTCATGATGCATATTAAACAGCACAACAGTGATGATCTCTGCTTCTCACCCACTTACTCCCTCTTGTGTTCTGTTTCTATTCCTGTAGAGCAGCTCTGAGTCAAAAAAGTCCTCCAGGAATCAAACAGGAAACATGCGAGTGAGTCAGCGAGCAACACAACAGACGTGATCACCTGGAAACATGACAAACACACCTGCAGTAATGTACACTTTCATGCCGACATAATACTTTTATATTCCTACAGCACTCACCCAGCTTCAGGCCCATTAAATACGGAGGATGTTCAACCACTCAGCCCCCACATGCAGCACTTTGGCCTCCTCGGAGATCATGAACCAGTTCAGAAAATAACTTCCCACCACCAACAAAGCTCTCCAAGTCCATTGAACACGAGCAAAAACAACCCTGACAATAGTCTGAATTATGTTACTTATATCTCAGTGTTGTTATTATTGGTTTTATTACTCAAATACACAAAACTCATGATGCATAATGTTGAAACTAAACATTTGTGGAAGTGATAATAGATCATGATTATGCTAATATAGCAATATAACATGGGTGGGGGTGCCGTTATATTGAATATCAGCACGGCTGTGATTCAGTTGTAGGCGCAAGGCGCCATATCTCGTGTTTCTAGAGTGACGTGTTTTTACGGACACGTAAGAATTTGTTCAAATGTCATATTGTATGATAAGGTTGTCTGACGTTGACTGCTGTTAGTTATCGGTTTGATTATTGGTTGTGTATACTGATGGTGGCTGATCAGTTTCTAACAGCAGTATGCAGTAAATGGTTGATCCGTGTGTGTGTGTAGAAATATGTTCATCCTTGTTACAATCTAAGATAGATGATGAATATTAATGTAACGTTAATGTAATGTTAATATTAGAACAGCTGTTAAGCGCAGTGATAGATGTGGTTAAAAGTCTCAATGCCGTTATTCTCTATATCAGCACTCTTGTTGCATAATATAATATAACATACATAATATAACATATAAATGCTCCAATAAGTCTCTGAGGACTTTGCAGCTAATTCAGAATGCTGCTGCACGTGTTCTGACAGGAACCAAGATCAGAGATCACATCTCTCCCATTCTGGCTTCCTTGCATTGGCTACCTGTTAAATCTAGAACAGAATTTAAAATTCTTCTCCTTACTTACAAAGCTCTTCATGGTCAGGCACCATCATATCTAAAAGAGCTCATAGTACCTTACTACCCCTCTAGAACACTGCGCTCTCAGAATGCTGGGTTCCTTGTGGTTCCTATAGTCTCCAAAGTAGATTGGGAGCCAGAGCTTTCAGCTATCAGGCTCCTCTTCTGTGGAACAAACTACCATTCCAGGTTCGGGAGGCAGACATGGTCAACACCTTTAAGAGTAGACTTAAGACTTTCCTTTTGATAAAGCTTATAGTTAGGGCTGGCTCAGGTCATCCCTTAGTTATGCTGCCATAGGACTAGACTGCCGGGGACTCTCCTCCCTCTCTCTCTCTCTCCCCTCTCCTCCCCTCTCCTCCTCTTTCTCTCTCACCATCAGTGGACATACATGTCTCATTAATGCATGCTACTAACCGAACTTCCCGGAGTTTTTGTGCTCTGTCGTCCAGCAGGTTCTCGTGGATCGTGGCTGCTGCTGTGATCCTACAACGTCCACTACATATATTATTACTGTCATTATTGCTACCATATCTGCTACTGTGGTCATTTTATCATTCATTGTAATTCATTGTCATTTTATCATTCATTGTAATTGTACAATATGTCTCTGTTGATTTGTTCTGTACACGTGACATCTATTGCACGTCTGTCCGTCCTGGGAGAGGATCCCTCCTCTGTGGCTCTTCCTGAGGTTTCTTCCACCTTTTTCCTGTTAAAAGGGTTTTTGTGGGCAAGTTTTTCCTCACTTGAACCGAGGGTCTAAGGACAGAGGGTGTCACTCCTGTACAGATTGTAAAGCCCTCAGAGGAAAATGTACTTTGGGCTGTACAAATAAAATCAGATTTGATTTGATTTGATATAAATGACACCAGAGCATTATATAATATAAAGTGATATAATACAATATAATATAATATAGTGTAATATAATATAATATAATATAATATAATATAATATAAAATAATATAATATAATATAATATAATATAATATAATATAGTATAATATAATATAAAATAATATAAATAATATAATATAATATAATATAATATAATATAGTATAATATAATATAATATAATATAATATAGTATAATATAATATAATATAATATAATATAATATAATATAATATAATATAATATAATATAATATAATATAATATAATATAATATAATATAAAATAATATAATATAATATAATATAAAATAATATAATATAATATAACATAATATGATATAGTATAATATAATATGATATAAGAACAAACAAAGAATAAAAATGAGAAAAAATATTCAAAATAAATAATTATTATTAATAGATAAATAAATAAATAAATAAATAAATAAATAAATAAATAAATACGAATTATTAAGTTTAAAATTTAAAAACACGGTTTCACAGTCGTGACGTCCACACACGTCACGAGAGCTGACCCATAACCTCTCGCGACACTTGCCGTCCTTATATAAAGCCTCCGCGGACCTCTCTCGCTCTTTTCTTTCTCCCGTTAGCGGTGAAGGTGCAACAGTAATCGGTCGTCCCGAGTCCGGGTTCATCCGACACCCTCACCAACCCAAGCTGAACTGAGCTCAACCTCCACAGCAGCAACATGCCTCCCAAATTCGACCCCAACGAGATTAAAGTTGGTATGTTCTCTCTGTCCGCTGGCTAATGAAGTTTGTTCACAGACAACATGGAGTCGTCCCGTGGCGGCTGCCGGCCTGTGAACGGCGCACTCACGAACACGGTAAAGACGGGACACGAAGCGACGGAAAGAGACCAAAATACTTTATTTAACCCGAAATCTGCATGTTTAAATGTTCTTTCAGGGGAATCTGGTGATTTGTGACGGTCTGGGCGGTAAATCTGGTGTTTGGGGCGAATCCACGTGGAAGCAGCGTGCTAGTTAGCTGCTAATCGGCTAACGTTAGCTGGGTTAGCATGTCAGATTAGCATCAGTCAGATTATTTTTAAAACTTAAACATTAGATTTGATTTGAATTAAGTCGTTGATTAATCTGTCTGTTTATAGTCCTAACTGACACTCACGTTATGAATGGGTCCCCTTATTTAATTAAATAAATAATGTAGGAGGGTGTAGTTTATTGTATAAATATGGTACTAAACATTGTCCAATTAATTACAGTCCTGATTGATCATCCACAGGATATTGATTACTATAGTTCAGATAAATTACAAACCAGGGAGACAAATATTAACGTGTTTAGTCATAATACAAAGATTTATTCTATATAATATATAATTTTATAATAAAACTAGATTTTAGATAAACAAATGTGGCTCATAATTAAATTACAGCACTGATAAATTTTCAGTTGACAGATTGACTAATTGATTATCCTAAAATACAAACATATTGATCATTAGTTCAGCTGTCACATCAGACTGCTGTATTCAGATCTGTCCTCAGCTGCTGATGTGTGTAGAAAGTTTACAGATCTTATGAACAAACTTTATTATGATGTTCATAGACCTGTCTTTAATCATGCTCCTGTGAATCCTGAACACAGTTTGACCTGTTCGACGTGTGTAGGGCAGCTCGATAACTTAATTTACCAACTGAGATAAAATGATGTGATTTTCTGTGAACTTAATGTGTTTAATCCCAACACAACTTCTAGATTCCCAAATATTACTGCCATGCCTTCGGGGTCTTTAATTGTAGCTACTGCTCTTGATTAAGAGGTATCTTTAAAAGAAACAAACTGTAGGTGTCCTTAAATAACCTTTATTACAATCAACATCTGCATCATATCGGGACATTAACTCATCCAGAGGTTTGATCAAACATTTGAAGTGTTAATTTGTAAATCTGCATTAGAAGAGGAAACATGCACGCCTCCAGCTGATGAACGCTTCAGTATGAAAGCCTGAATGTGGACGTTGATTTTTAGTCCTGTAATCGAGCAAAAATCTAAAGTTGGCACAGATCTGGAGGATACACTCCACCTGATCAGTCGATGAATCCTCAACACGATGATGAGCGTTAAAAATGTCTGAGTTCAAAGTAAACTGCAGCTTTAGGTCCAGAATAACTAAACTGACACACGAGGAGCTGATGATGGATGAAATGTTCTTGGACTCGTTCCTGATCATCCAGGTGTGTTTTAGTCTTAAAGACCGCTGAAAAAAAACGAGTTGTGAAACTAAAATCACGTCCGTCCTGAATCTGTCTTCAAACCTGTGAACGCTCAGCTGTCAGTGGGTGTTCAGCCACTGAACGTGTGAACATTTGTCGTCTTAATCTGCTTGTTTTGTCTTGCAGTGTACATGAGGTGCACAGGAGGAGAAGTCGGAGCCACCTCCGCTCTGGCCCCCAAAATCGGACCTCTGGGTCTGGTAAGTGTGAAACAAACCGCCTCTATGAACCGAGCCAGCCTCCCGCCACTATGCCTGTCTGTCACAGTGACTGAGTGTAATCCAGTGGAGGCTCAGAGCGACCCGGCTTTAGGAAACAGGCCTGCCCAAAAACTGATGGACAACTCTGTGCCGAAAAGTCTGGAACAAAACCCCGAGTGAATTTTTAAGAGTCTCAGCTTGAATCTGCTCGTCTTAACCGAACTCTGTCCTCAACAGTCTCCCAAGAAAGTTGGTGACGACATTGCCAAGGCCACCGGTGACTGGAAGGGCCTGAGGATCACCGTGAAGCTGACCATCCAGAACAGACAGGCCACGGTGAGTGCTCCGTCCAGGTTCATCGCGGCTCAGCCTGCTGTGAATACAAACACTCTGCGGAGCTGGAGGATGACTTGACTTTGTGTGTTTCAGGTCGAGGTCGTTCCCTCTGCCTCCGCTCTGATCATCAAGGCTCTGAAGGAGCCTCCTCGTGACAGGAAGAAGGTCAAGAACAGTAAGTAACCATGGAAACGATGAGGTTTCTCTGAATGAAGGGATCAGACTGAAGTGGACCGACTCTGATTCGCCTTTTTTAATCTTCCAGTCAAGCACAGCGGAAGCGTCACCTTCGACGAGATCGTGACCATCGCCCGCACCATGAGGGCTCGCTCCATCGCCAGGGAGCTCTCGGTAAGACGCCGCTGGCTTTTCTTTGTGCCGCTCAGCCTCCCGCCACTATGCCTGTCTGTCACGGTGACTGAGTATAATCCAGTGGAGGCTCAGAGTGACCCAGCTTTAGGAAACAGAGCTGCCCCAACACGTGGACAACTCTGTGCCGAAAAGCCTGGAACAGATTTAATTTGAACCTTTGAAATGTTTCCTGCGTTTTAGACTTTAAACGTTAAATGAATCTCTTCTTTCGCTTCAGGAACCATCAAGGAGATCCTGGGAACCGCTCAGTCTGTCGGCTGCACCATCGACGGACGTCCTCCCCACGACGTCATCGATGACATCAACAGCGGCAAAATCGAGTGTCCGTCCGAGTAAATCGAGGACGTGAATAAAAATGTTGACAAAAACAGAACAACCTGTGTCGAAGCTCGTTTTTATCTTTTACACTCAGTGATCAAACTCTGGTTTTGTATCACAAAGACATGAGTACACTGAATATGGGCTCCATCCTGCCAAACCATGAGGATAAAATACTGCATACACATGAACTCAGTACTAAAAATAATAAAAATATAGCATTTATAGATTGTGCATGTCATTTTACTTTTGAAACCATAAGTTAACTTTATTAAAGTACTGTTGTGAATGCAGGACTTCTAAATGTAAAGTATTTTTAAATTGTGTTGCTCCTTTTTAGATTTAAAGTCAGAGCTCCAAACATCTGTCACCTGGACCTGATACGAGACTCTGAAGTCCTTTTTTAAATGTACAGAACATGGTGCCTACATTACCCACAATCCAACTCTGCTACTACCAGTTCTGTCAGTGAAGTCAGGTTCAGGTGTTTTATGCTGAGGAGAGCACTACAGTGATTATTGAAGTCCTTTTAATTAAACCAGTCTGTTTCACAAAATGAAGATCTGATGCTTTTAATTGTTTTTAATGAATTTGATGACAAAACTGTCTACATTAGTTATTCTAATTCTGTTTTCTCAGTTATCGATTAGTTTGGTCTTTGATCCCAAAGCTGAAGGTCCTCAAATGTTTCGTCCAGGATCCAAACATCCAGTTTACTGTCAGAGGAGTTCATGGTCGTCTGTGGTCAGTCAGTCATGACTCAGCAGTTTTTCTGTTTATACAAAATATTTATTGGAAATCTCAAACAGTCATTTACAATCTACAAAAGTATAAATGCTTCAACAAAACTCAGCAGACAAACAAAAGATCGACAAACTCTGAAGCCGTTCGTCTGAATCAACAGATTTAGCCTGCACGAGATCAGCTTCGTATTTTTTGATCGAGAAGTTTCTGATTTAAATCTAAACTTTACTGGATCTAAGCTCTTTCTTCTTGTGTTTGGATGTCTGACCTCTAAGTGTGAAACGTTTCTAACGAGCCCTTTAATGACTGATCTCAGGTCACGCTGCTCTCACTGCTGCAGCGTAGACTGATGAAACAGTGAGCTCAGCTCAGATCCAGAGTCAGTCTGTGTTTAACTACAGAGAAAACAAAGTGTTTGTATCAAAAATGATTAGAAATACAAAATGAACAGAGGTGGAGGTGCATGAAGGAGCTCCGCCTGTTTGTGCTTTGTTTGTTGCTGCTGCACCTCCTCACACTCTAAACCTGGATGTTCTGATTCACGGCGGCGCTTAAACGCATCACGTCCAGCCGGCGATGACCTCACGGGAGGTGACGGGGGCGCATTTCATTCAGTCACCGCGGCCTCCGTCAGTTCTCCACCTCCTCCTCGTCCTCCTCGGCTTCGTTCTCGGCTTCGGGCTCCTCCTCCATGCGCTCCTCCTCCTCCTCCTCTTCCTCCTCCCGGCTCTTGTCGTTCTCGGAGTCGGTCTTCTTCTCTTTATCTTTGCGTTTCTGCTCCGACACTTCCTTCTTTCCTTTCTGGCCCTTCTTGTACACTGTGGAGGAGAACAGACGACACGTTCACGTACATCCATCTGTGATTCAACGGGCGGCCCGTGGGCCACATCCAGCCCGGAAACAACCTCCAAGTGGGCCACATGTGACAAATTAACTACATGATTAGTGTTTGGAAGTAGCTAACGAGTGAGACGTCTCTGCTCAGAGCTGCACATGCTCAGTAATGATTGGGCAGTAGAAGTTCACGAGTAGACGAGAACATTAACCAGCGAGCGTGTTGTGGTAGTTAAAAATGAGAATATTCGGAGGTCACACATCGAGAAAATACCAAACTGATCATAGATAGATGACGAGCGCTGACGTGCAGAGTTTGCTTGCGTCTTATGATTGCCGCTGTTTTACCCCGGTGCGTTCATGGACAGTCAGACAGTTACAGCAGCTTCTCTTCATGTGTCCTGAAGCAGTTAGCGACATTAAATTGGCTAACAAACTATTCAACAGATATATTTGCACGAATGTCAAATAATCGCAGACGTGACGTTAACGAGACGTTTTATCGTCTGACTGATTGTTTGCATGTTATTGACGTAGCTGCATGTTGCAGTCAAGGGTGAAGAATTACAGCGGGGGGACGCGGAGTCATTCAACTGTCGAGTAAAGGCGACCGCGTCGTCTGACCCCCAGAATCCACCGGGCGAGGACGCGGCACGTTATACGTGTGCGCCGCAGCGATACGCGGCCGTTCTAGTCAGTGTTTCAAACCCCACCGGCTCCGCCACGGTCCGGTTCAGAAGCGGACGCCCCGTGCAAACTGCCGGTCGTAAAAACAGAGAAAAGAGAAACAAATGAAGCACGTAGCATATTTCCACACGTAGAAGCATATTTACAAGAACATAAACCAGGAAAATGACCAAATCTGAGCAAGTAAACAAAGTCTGGAGGGACAAACGCTCCCGGTGGAGTTTGAAGTCGCGTGCAAGGACAGAATTAATTAACTAAAAACGTCTGCATGTGCAGTTAGACTCAGGAGGAATGAGATGAACCTCCATTTTGTGTCACACTTCCTGAAAACAGAAGACATCCGCTGATGTACCGACCCTCCAGAGCTTCTTTCAGAGGCTCCATGAATCGCTCGAACTCCATCTCCTCCATCGCGGCCAGAACGTCTCCGGCGTTCAGAGTTTTCCTCTTCGCTTTCATGGCGAAGTTGTTCGCGCTGTAACGAGACAAACAGACGAAACACAAACATTTATTTCTCACAATCAGCCGCATTCGAGCACTACCTACAGGACATGATGGGCGTATGACCACAGACAAACACAGACGAACACGTCCAGCTGTCTCACAGACAGTCTGTCAGACCGCCTATCGCCGTCAGAGGAAGTCGTTTCTTCCGTCTCTCGAGTCAAACTGTTTTGTGAATCGATGCTCGGCCGTCGGCCGGTTTGTTTGGTTCTTACCAGGACGTTGCGTACAGCACGAACACGCTGGCAGCTTGGGAGATGGCTCGCCTCGCTTCTTTCGACACGTTCACCCCGTCTGGGAGCTGTGAGGAAAACAAACGGTGCGGAGGAGTTTAATCTCAACGCCGCAGAGTACCAACGTTTATCAGAAAACACAGGCGGGCTGCGAGAGAGACAGATTCAGTCAGTCGACATGAAGGAGGACGGACTGTCGTCTTCAAGAACAAAGAGATGTTACAGACTCGTTTATTCCACTTTATTCTGAAGACGTGAGCAAAGTTTACAGCCAGAGTTAGTAATTAATGCTTAAATAATTACCTGATTAATGGCTCAGCACAAACTTAACTTAAACTTCTTTAAATTATTTATAAAATAAAAGTATTTAAAAAGCTTCTCAAAGGATTGTGTTGCTGCTGTTAAAATTTCACCTGTCCGTCACAAAAATATTCAAAGTTTTAGTAAAACATGATGAAATATTTTGATGTTGAAATTAAAACAGACATTTTATTGACTTTTAAATGTGACACTGTGATTTCCTGATGGACAGTGAAGTAAACTGTTGCCAGCTGTAGCTGCTGTTAGCTCATGTTAGCTCAGTTTGTTAGCTCAGAGTGTTCGTGTTTGTACCACAGGAGTTTTGAACCATCAGGAAGAAGAAGAGGAGGTTTACAGACAGTGTCGTGCCAGAACCGGAGCTGGACTACGTAACCAGGCTCGGCAGCCTCTATGGACATAATGGCAGAGGAGAAGAGAGCGAAGAGGACGCTGATGGAGGAAACCACCACTGACTTTTAGACGTTTAGTCGTAGAGAAACGCCAGATTAACTTTGATAATTGATTCATTGTTTTCAAGATAAACCACCACCACTGGAGCCAGTGTCGTGCCAGAACAGGAGCTGGGAGAGGGGGTAACTGTTGGACTAGTGAGTATCAGCTGGCTGCTATGTGTTGTGTTGTTGTTGATGCAAAGAGTTGTTAGTTTTTGATCATAAGTAATGTAATCAGATACAAATACTCGAGTACAGTTGTCCACATTGACGTCACGTGGTCCATGAAGTGCGCGTGAACACTCACCGCCTCCTTGATGATGCGGGTTATCACCGCGTTGGGCAGGTTCAGGTCTTCTGGCCTCTCTGCCATCTCACTGTCCGGTTACAGAGTCCTCAAACCCGGTCAGCCCGCCGTGTGTTCACCGCCACCTGCACCGCCCGCCGGCCCCCCCGGTAACGGTCGTCTCTCTCTGTCGCGCGTGGAGCTAACGGAGTTGTTGTGTTAGCTTCGAGCTAACGTTGGTTAGAGCTCGTTCAGCGTCACGCGGATGTTTACCTGTTCGGACGTCACACACAGGTGAAGTGATCGATCAGTTCGGTTAATCGATCTCTCTCGCGCGGTCCAACCAGAACCGATTTGTTTTGAGACGTTTCCCGCGAACCGTCCAAGCACGAGCGCCTCCTCCTCCGTCAACTCTCAACTCTGGCCTCTGACGTAGGCGTGACGTATGACGACGGGTACGTAATTAACATAAAAAATAATTATTTTTAAATTGAATCGTTTTAATTGTTTTGCAAACTGATTACTATATTTAGAATTGCAAAACATTTAAATAATAAATAAAAATAAATTGATATTTAGTTTAAAATGCTTCATTAAAGGTGTTTTATTGGTCAAACGGCGCATTAATGCTGATAGACAGTGACAATAAATGATTCTCCACATTCAGGTTCCCAGTTAAATGATCCGTTCACAAGTCGATTATTAAGAATAAAAATAAAATAAATCCATCAGGACTGAAACAAACAAACTGAACCTGACGAAGATATTGGTATTATTAACTTTTAGGCCATAATTTAGGACAAATATTGTCTTTGTAGTATTTTTTTTAAATCAAAGAAAACATCAGAGAGATTCTTATATATTATAGAATGTTTTAGATATAAGAAGGAAAACTGGACAAACAATTAAAATTTTATGATCGAGACATTTATATAAAGATTTTATTTTGTACAGTTAATTTTATCATTAATAAAATGCCACATTCACAAGAAAAGATGGACATTTTAATCAAGAACTGCGTCATTGTGGCACCATGAATAATAAGGTAATTAAAAATATGTTTTGTATTGACTGATGATACTTTATTTTTATTTTTGTTGTTGTTTACTTTATATTGTACACCTGGTATGAACTAAATAAAATAAACTAATAAAATTAGAAACACACGTAGGCTACAGTCAAAGTTATATTTACAAAGTTTTGTCATGATTCAGACTTTCAGATTTTAATTTGACAACTGAACATCATCACAACACAACAGCTCGACAGTATCTGCATTTATCTTCATATAACATGCAATAATATCTTTTCTATTACCGGCTCCTTTTGTGTTTCTATTGTTATTCTTCATCTATGAGCAGGTGTATGTACAGTAACAGTCATAAAGTTTGGACACATCTTCTTATTAAGTGTTTTTTCTTTATTTTTGTTATTGTAAATTAACACTGAAGACATCAAAATGATAAAATAACACATATGGAATTATGTGGAAAAAAAAGTGTAAACAAAGCAAACCATGTTTTATATATCAGATCCTTCAAACCTGTTTTATCGTCTATCTTCTGGACAGTCGGCACATTTTCTCCATAAGGCTCTATACAATCTGACCTTATTGTTGCAGCTGATGCAGCTGCCCCCTGCTGGCCATTAGAAAGAATGCTGGAAGCCCTGTCCACTACTGTCAGTGACACACCAAAATATTAACTGGGACACCAAATGTGGATTAATCCGCCGCTGAAAATAGTCCCCGAGACAACACAGGTTCCCCTCAGTGTGTTTCTTACAGGATGAACTGTCCGACCCATTAAACATTCACACTGCACTGACACACTGGAACACACAGCGGAGCGATAATGCTTCCTCTTGGCTCTTTGCACATTATTTTCAGTGTACAGATGAATATTAAAAACCCTGACTGGGCAGACTTCCAGCTCAGCTTCATTACAAACATAGTGGAGAAGGTCATGGTTTGTTGTTGGAAAAGGTATTTAGGTGGTTTCCATGGCAGCTAGCTTCCTCGACACATGCAGGAGGCGAAGCGGCCCACACATTGTAAACCGCTCTGTAGAGTAGGACTACGCACTGAAAGGTGAACTTCGCCGCCCACCAGGTTCAAACGTCTGTAGCTGTTTCTGGGCAGCGCTCCAGGATACTGAAGTTTCCTCAGCTGAGCGATATTTGTGTTGCTGGAACAATCACTGCTGCTGCTCACCTGACCTCATGTCCACAGGTGCTGCAGATGTCAAACCAGTCATATTATGATGATATAATTGTTTGTACAGCTGTACATGTGTATTTGTTCTGATTACATTACTTACGATCAAAAACTAGCGAGTCAAGCTCCAGTTCTGGCACGTCACCTCCATCAGCACCTGCTAACGTTAGCTTGAAGCCAGCTCCACGCGAGAGAGACGACCGTTACCGGGGTCAGGACGGTGCATCATCAACAAGGTCACCAACAGCAGACATAGCAGCAGCTAATATTACTGACTAGTCCAACAGCAGTCAGCCCAGCTCGGCGTCTGTCTTTCAGTCCCAGATTTACTCTTGTCCGGCGGCTTCTTGCTCGCTCACTCTCTCCTTTTCTCTTCTTAGCTTCCTCCGTCAACGTCCTCTTCGCTCTCTTCTCCTCTGCCCTTATGTTCATGGAGTTGCTGAGCTCCTGTTCTGGCACGACATCCGCATCACTCCCCCTTAGCATTCCCCTGTAAACCTCCTCTTCTTCTTGTGGCCACTCGGCTCTTTGGAGACATTGGATCATATTCAGAGAGAGCTGACTCTGCAGTTCATCAACTTTTTTGGAGCATTTTAGCACCTTTCAGCTCATTGTTTTGGTTTTATGTCCCTCAGCTTTACTGCTCTCGTATCTTTTGTTGAACATACTCCATAACAAATATTTCTAGCCGGGAGGCCTTTTCATACAGAGAAGAATAAATGTATCAGGAGGGAGGTCAGGAAGGACTATGTCAACAAAAAGTCGATTAGAGATGATGTATGTGTCAGACTCTGTTGACCATGACTGACTTTAATCCAACCTGTAGTCCAACAATAACACCTGAGCGCCTGAATGAATCACCAAGGTCTCCTCATACAGACACACAGTCAGAGATCCAGTATATGTTTAAATAAACTACTGCCTGAAATATTAAGAATAAAGCTGTTGAACTGTCTGCTTCAGTGACATAATACAATCAACTAGACAGAATTATATAAACGTCATACAAACATAATTTTAGATCCTGTCCAATAGTGGAGGAGGTGAAATCATATTTTAGTTAAATAAAAGTTCAAAGACCTCAGACAGCAAACCACAGCAGCTCTTCAGAAACCTGTGAGGAACGTCACAGAGACTGCATCAAGGTTTTAGACAGTCTGCAGGGACGTCATGGAGACTACGTCCAGGTTTTAGACAGTCTGCAGGGATGTCACAGAGACTGCGTCCAGGTTTTAGACAGTCTGCGGGGACGTCACGGAGACTATGTCACAGAGACTACGTCACGGAGACTACGTCCAGGTTTTAGACAGTCTGCGGGGCGTCACAGACTACGTCAGGTTTTAGACAGTCTGCGTCACGGAGACTACGTCCAGGTTTTAGACAGTCTGCGGGGGCGGACTACGTCCAGGTTTTAGACAGTCTGCGTCACACAGACTACGTCCAGGTTTTAGACAGTCTGCGGACGGAGACTACGTCCAGGTTTTAGACAGTCTGCGGGGACGTCACGGAGACTACGTCCAGGTTTTAGACAGTCTGCGGGGATGTCACAGAGACTGCGTCCAGGTTTTAGACAGTCTGCGGGGACGTCACGGAGACTACGTCACGGAGACTACGTCCAGGTTTTAGACAGTCTGCGGGGCGTCACACAGACTACGTCCAGGTTTTAGACAGTCTGCGGGGACGTCACGGAGACTACGTCACGGAGACTACGTCACGGAGACTACGTCCAGGTTTTAGACAGTCTGCGGGGACGTCACGGAGACTACGTCCAGGTTTTAGACAGTCTGCGGGGACGTCACGGAGACTACGTCCAGGTTTTAGACAGTCTGCAGGACGCGTCAGGTTTTAGACAGTCTGCGATGGAGACTACGGGTTTTAGACAGTCTGCAGGATGTCACAGAGACTGCGTCCAGGTTTTAGACAGTCTGCGGGGACGTCACGGAGACTATGTCACAGAGACTACGTCACGGAGACTACGTCCAGGTTTTAGACAGTCTGCGGGGACGTCACACAGACTACGTCCAGGTTTTAGACAGTCTGCGGGACTACGTCCAGGTTTTAGACAGTCTGCGGGCGTCAAGACTACGTCCAGGTTTTAGACAGTCTGCGGGGCGTCACACAGACTACGTCCAGGTTTTAGACAGTCTGCGGAGACTACGTCAGGTTTTAGACAGACGGAGACTACGTCCAGGTTTTAGACAGTCTGCGGGGATGTCACAGAGACTGCGTCCAGGTTTTAGACAGTCTGCGGGGACGGGAGACGGTCACAGAGACTGCGTCCAGGTTTTAGACAGTCTGCGTCACAGACTACCCAGGTTTTAGACAGTCTGCGGGGACGTCACGGAGACTATGTCACAGAGACTACGTCACGGAGACTACGTCCAGGTTTTAGACAGTCTGCGGGGACGTCACAGAGACTGCGTCCAGGTTTTAGTCTGTGGTTCAGACACAAGTGGACATATGTCACAAAAAAGATGAAAAATATTAATTTTTGTAAGTTTTCAACTGATCAGATACTACAAATTATAATTAAAAATACATTTTATATGTTCTGATTGAAGATTTCACTTCGTTACGTGTTGTTGCATGTTTATATTTTCCAGTTACCCGTCTGAATATTTAACCTTTATACTGAATATTAATGCTGCAGTGAGGCCACAGTTTTAATGGAAACTCTCAAATAAACATTTAAATGAAGTCAGTCCCAGTGCTTCATTGTTCAGATTCATACCTACAGAGCTGATTTAACTGTATGAACATTGTTGTGCAGCAGGTGGCAGGTGGGCGTCGTGTTATTCATGGAGTCATTGTTCTTTACACACAATGGAAACGTCAGAAACAGAACAAGACGACATGTTTGCATTCAGTCACACATGCACTGATAATATATACACTGTGGAGGCTTTTATGTAATTTGAAGATTAAAATATATTTTAATGGTCTTTTAAAGTTAGTTTTTTTGCACCAAAGTGCTTCACAAAGACAAAACATGAATTAAAAATAAAGTTTAAAAGCCAGAGGCGGATCTTAAAAGCATTAACAGACTGTCTAATGGACTCTGGGAGGCGATTCAAGAGCTGAGGCGCCGCACTGAAAACAATGTCCATGGCATTTTTTTTTTTTTATTCGAACACAGCACAGCCTATGTGCCACGGTCGGGTGATCTGAGTGGTTGAAGTGAACAGGAACCATGTAGGGATGCTACAGTAGAGGTGATCTGGTCTCAGGCTGCAGCATTTTGACTTAGCTATCGACAGGAAATGGTCACCTGAGTGAGTCACAGTAATCCAGCCTGGATGATATTAGTATGTAAACTACTCTTTGTTGATCAGAAGAAGGTCAAGGACAAGGTCAAAGTGGTACATTTTATTTTGTATTCGTCAGCTCGACAAACACTGACAGTATAAAGAATGGACGACGTATGCGTGACGTCACCCACAGGTTTCTCAAGACATGTTTTGAAGCTTAGTGTGGCCTCAGGTGAGCTGAATGAAACCTGGTTGCTGAAACGAGGCACCCACCTGTCAATCAAAGCGTCCACGCTCTTAATCCTGCATAACTTTAAGCCTTAATATAACCTGAACAGGTGAGTTGTATATAAATTCACCCTCAGTGCAGTTGTCATGAACGGGGAAATTAGCTACAGAGACCAAAACTGTTTTTTGTACCAGGCTGTAAACATGTTTATTTCTGCTGTGAAGTTAGACATTTGAACATGGGGACTTATGGAGACTGACTCACTTCTGGAGCCAGCCTCAAGTGGACGACAAGAGGAACTGCAGTTTTTTGACACTTCACAGCCACAGAGGTTGCCACTTATGGACTTATCAAATTAATTTACATAGTGAAAGTGAAAGATACTATTAATGAAACTATCTTGAGCCACAAAGATGTGGCACCGTGACAGGCCACATGATACAAAGTCTAAATTCATACAGGGCGGGTGTTTACTTTGAGAAAATCAACTTAACAGTAAGTTAATGTAAAATAAAAATGGATGAAGTGGACCATATAGGGCTGATATGGTCTGGTTCTGTTGGACAAGCCTATTTACGGGCCCATTACAACCCGCATTAACAAGTGAAGAGTGAAGAGGAGGGACATTAAAGTGAACAGTGTTGTACAAAAGGGGGAAGAAAGTCAGAAGCTCTCCCGTGTGGATGTGGGTCTTATAAGTTGACTTGTTCGACCCGGTTCTTGTTGAGGTTCTGGGTTGAAGACGGGCTCACTACTGTCTGCCTGCCCGGCCACCGCCGCCGCTTAGATTCTTTAGGAAGCGTGAAGAGGTTTGTTTATGCAGCACTACTTTTGTGTACATCCGACAATCACAGGCGCTAACTAAGATAACGTTTTTTCGACAACAAGCGACCACAAAGTCCATTTTAAGCGTGTTAAGCTCGTATTCCCGCAAGTACCGCTCACTCATTTCGGTCCTTAACCCAGGAGGCGACAAATGGTTGCGTATTTTTCTTTTTTGCTGGTAGGGTCTACTTTCTCTTGGATGTGGCCGTGCTGCGCCTTTCTCTCTCTCCCTCCTCACTCTCGTCGATGCTAGTCCGCCATCTTGAATTTTAATGTTAATTTCTTTTTTTAAAAATGTGTTTCCTGTGATATTTTTCGTTAAAGGGTGTCGTGCCAAAAAAAATTGGATTAGTTTGAAAAGTGAGTGTTGTTTTTTTTTATTATTTCGCGCTTCTTTTTGACAAAAATCGCCTCGTGAGTATATTTTATGTGTGTGTCTGTTGTCGGCTCGAGACATTTAAACGCTTAAACCAGCGCGTGAGAATGCTCCCACAGCTTTAACGGATAGCGCTCGTGACGCCGGGCTAACCGCTTTTTTGTCGTATTTACAGCGGTACCGGCGCTAAAACTAACTTTTTATCTCGCTTATACACGAGATAGATTTAGCCCGGTTGGGCTAAGCCTTCAACATCAAACAAACCCGAGCTAACGCTAGCGTATGCTAGCCAGCGTTAGCTGCTGTGCTCCGGTGGGTTTGCAGGTAACGTTAGCTCGATACACACCGGGACATGTGTTGTTTGCAGCGGGACTACTGGAATATTTAATGCACGTATAAGTTGACATTATACCTGTAAAGTTTAGTAAGTATATCTACATCGTTGTGTTTATATGTGTCGACTTGTGTGCTCGCTGACGGTGGGTGGGTGAAGCTAAGAAGCTAAGTTAGCAGCAAGTTTGAAATGCTAGCTGGCTCTGCTAACACAAACTACAACACAAACAGCTGATGTTATATCATTAATTAAAGGTTTGTACTCTTTAATTGTCCTGCAGGGGGTTTTATTTGTTGATTTGCTGGTGGCTTGCATGTGTAACGGGGCATTTGGACGCCGTTTGTGATTAGTGTTGTGGTGTAACGTTAACTTAACGCTGTCATTAAGATACAAAAATAAGCATATGTGCTGTTATTTGCATCGGGCTGCTCATGTTTGGAGGTTTATGGTTGTTTCTCGGGACACTGGACGTGGCTTACTGCCGGCTGCTGCAAGCTTAGCCCCGGCCGAGCCGAGCATCTCTCCCCCCCTTGGCGTCGCCTCGGTTTGGTTAGCTCCATGGGTGGAGAGGCGACAGTTAGCAAACAATGCGAGCTGTATTGATAACTCTTGATTACAATGTTCGGCCCTCAGCTGTGTCGGTGTGGCCTTCCCACAGTCCCGATCCTCCCGGTGTCGTGTTGTTGTGTTGTGGCTAACGGTTAGCTTTTGAGCTAAATAAAAAATGCGAAGCTTTTTTTTCTTCTTTTTTTTTATAATGCATCGATTTACAAATGAGATGTTGCGTTTAGAGACACATTCTGCGGTTTGGAAACTATATTAACATTAAAACACAGACGTGTGATGCGTTCACGTTACACTGAGCGTTTTGTGACGTGTTTTATGTGTCCATATGAGCCATAAATTAACAAAGAATTACTTTATATGTGGCTGATAGCACCGAAGACGTTGCTGTTGCACTTGACAGTAAGCCAGTGCTTCACATGGGGGTTACCACTAAGCGGCGCTGCAGGCTCATTTCAAACTAGTTTCCACAGCACTGGCTTCCTGTGTGGTTTAAACCTGTGGTAGTGTAAACAACACCGGTCGTCACTGGGGAAGCTGGTCACATCGGGTGCTAAAGCAGCTCCCAGCTGACTGTTAACTGGGTGATGGATGCCTCGCTACAGGCAGATGTCAACACTTTGACTAAGTTGTTGTGCAGAAGTTGTTTGGACAGTCCTGCAGAGTGTTCAGAGACATACAAGCGCTCATTGTATCCCAGTGTGTGGTGGAGCTGTCCACTTATGATCACAAATATGTAGTTTAGTTTAGAATAACTTTTTATTTTGCTTTATTTTTTTGTTTTCGCAGACAGAATCCGCACCGAAAACACATTTATTATTATTATTATTATTATTATTATTATTATTATTATTATTATTATTGTTTAAAGCCTATTGATGCCCAGAATAAATAAGAAACCGCAGGCAGTGAGAAGGTTCCTGCAGACACAGACACCTCCACACACTTCCAGTGGGTCATAAACAATGAGTAACAGGGATTAGGGTGCATTTAGGCGCAGGTTTTTTCCTGTTCATTTGAATGGAGTTAGTGCATTTTGGCTGCAGTGGTGCGGTGCCGAAGGGGTGCCCCGCTGAGAAAGCACAGCGACCTGTGGCAGAGAAGTTGATCACACTACGGCTGCCAGATCAGACGCTCAGACCGGTCAGACTATCTAAGCTCTGATACTCAACCTGTCGTGTTCTGACTTTGTTTATTTCATGAAGCAGCTTCTGAATCTGAGTCTGACTCAAATTTACGCTGCAAAACAGAAACATGAGGAAGTTTAATTCGGTTTGTGTCTGATGGTTTGAGAGTGACATAGACAGTGAATGAGAGTGAGTGAGTGAGCGCCGGCCTCGATAAAGTTATAAAAAGTTATTTCCTGATTGTTTCACAGCGGTTATGTTCAACACAAATAGACACACCACACCTGCAGTCAGACCGCCGGACAACCCTATGGTGATTGACCTCAGCGTCTTATCCTGTCTGAATGTTCCCTAACTCACTGTGAAAAGTTTAATTTCTTGTCTGGATGTGTGCTGAATCCATCTTGTGTTTGTTTCTTGGCCCTCTTTGAGCTGGCATCACGTCCACCTGCTCCTTTCTGTCTCATTTTGTATTTGTCTCTGTGAACAAATTAAATTTCTTGGCTCTGCGTCTCATAATCTGTTTGTTTTTTATCTCTCCCTTCAGGTTTCAAACTCTAGACCCCAGTCTTCCCCACTCAAGAGTGTTTCTTCATCTCAGAGACTAAATGCAACTGGACCAGGGGGCTTGTGGGCATGAAGTGGCTGGGCGAATCCAAGAACATGGTATTAAATGGCAGACGACACGGAAACAAGTTGACCAGCGAACAACCAGTGAGCCAGAGCCAGACCCGCTCTCAGCATTCACAGCGAGCGTCCCTGCGCCACAACAAAAACAGAAACCGAAGATGTAGCCGCAGTGAGTGGAGTGTCTTTATGTTATCACCATCATAATATGATAAGGAGTGTTCACGTACGCTAACGTCAGTCTGTGTTTGGTGTTTTACAGGGTTTAATGCAGCCAGTCTGGAGGCAGAGAGGCGCTATGTGCCCTCCTCCGGAATGACTGCGAAGGAGTTGTGTGAGAACGATGATCTGACCACGAGCCTCATCCTGGATCCGTACCTGGGCTTTCAAACTCACAAAATGAACACCAGGTAGGCAGATCTATCACACAGGAACTGATTATCACGATCATCATTCTTGGATTTAGTTTCTGATTATCGCTGTTTTTGTGGCATCCCTGCAGATTTCGACCAATTAAGGGACGGCAAGAGGAGCTGAAGGAGACCATCGAGCGCTTCAAGAAACACGACAACTTGGAGAAAGCGTTCAGAGCTTTGACGTCTGGAGACTGGTCCCGAAATCTTTTTCTCCACAAGACGAAAGCTCAAGAAAAGCTCTTCAAGCAGCATGTAAGAAACCTCATCAAAGATCCGACCTGTTTGTCTTCCAGCATCACAAACAACCAGATGA
Source organism: Miichthys miiuy (assembly GCA_036365135.1). Classification (NCBI taxonomy): domain Eukaryota; kingdom Metazoa; phylum Chordata; class Actinopteri; family Sciaenidae; genus Miichthys; species Miichthys miiuy. The sequence goes on from CM071603.1 coordinate 29,865,129, forward strand.
CTAACTTTATGTTTCACACAGGTATTCGTGTATCTTCGGATGTTTGCCACGGACAGCGGGTTCGAGATTCTCCCTTGTAATCGTTACTCATCAGAGCAGAACGGAGCTAAAATTGTGGCAACGAAGGAATGGTGAGGACACGACAGCGTCTGCATGTGTAAAAGCACTCTGACACGAGGTGAAGCAGCCACCTTTGCCGTGTGTAACAAATCTTTCCGCTGTGTTGTTTACAGGAAAAGAAATGACAAGATCGAGTACCTGGTGGGATGCATCGCTGAGCTCTCAGAGAACGAGGAAAACATGCTGCTCCGGCACGGCGAGAACGACTTCAGCGTCATGTATTCAACCCGCAAGAACTGTGCGCAGCTCTGGCTGGGGCCAGCTGCGTTCATCAATCACGGTATTAATCCTCAGTCTCAATAATGTCCACCAGTCCAATATTCTTCACGAGGAGGCTAACTTCACTGTCTCAATGCTTCTTTTTTCAGATTGTCGGCCAAACTGCAAGGTAGGTTCCTTAAAGGTTGTCTTAATGACACTGAAAAATCATATCATGATAACAGTAAACACATTTTTATTGTCGTCTTTGTTCAGTTTGTATCGACAGGGCGGGACACGGCCTGTGTGAAGGTTTTGAGGGACATTGAACCAGGAGAGGAAATCTCATGTTACTACGGAGATGGTTTTTTTGGGGAAAACAATGAATTTTGTGAATGCTATACATGTGAACGGTACGTGTAAGAGAGTACGGCATGTCATGAAGGTGTTTATATGCACTGTATATATGACATATGATCCATAATGTGCAGATAAGCTGTGTCAAAACTTGAAAATATAAACTGTAAACAGTGTTCTTCATTTATTTTGTCGTTGTCATGCAGACGGGGCACAGGTGCTTTCAAATCCAAAGCTGGACTGCCAGTGGAAGTGCCGGTGATCAACAGCAAGTACGGGTTGCGGGAGACGGACAAACGTCTCAACAGGCTGAAGAAGATGGGTGAAGGAAACAGGAGCTCAGATAGTCACTCAGTAGGCTCCCACACCGATGTAGACTCTCAGGAAATGCCAAAAACACATCAATGTAAGAGTCCAATGAAATCTGTCTTTTCACGCCATTACCGTAGTTACTGTACGAGTTCAGATCCCAACTCAGAAACCGGGAACAGAGAGGAAATCCCACAAGGCGGTACAGTATGGTGGAGTAAGATATGTAGTGATGAAGCAGGATGGTGATTTGAGCACATTCTAAATGTCTTGACCAATCAGATTGCTCGGTACAACAGCACAATTATAGGTGGAGCATTCAGATTTACAGACTTTATTCTTGCAATCAATGTAACTCTGCTGCATGTAAATATCTCTTGATTGCATCAGTCATTGTCAGTTAAGTTATATTATTAATCTCTATAAATATATAACATTTTTATCTTTTCCAACCAGCTGCCAGAAAAAGAACATCGTCATCATCTGGCCTGAAGTATAAAAACAGGACTCAATCCAGACAGACTTTGTCAAGAGCCCTTACTACCTCATGTTCAAAACAAGGTCGTGTAAACAATAACAGGGTACCAAAGAGACTAAAATCCCAATCCAAGCCTTCACTAAGTAAAGTCCAGTTGCGGAGTCGCAGGCGGGGTGCAGAGCCCAAGGCATTGGCCAAAGGTGAGACTTGCCAGCTGGGTCTCAGGGACTCAAAGGTGTCGCTGTGTAAAAGTGTCACCATCAAGAAGGAGAAGGATGGACAGGAGCTGGTGCAGCAGACACTAGGCCAGCGGGGCTGCCTCACCCGTCATGCTGCCAAGGAGAATGGCAATCTATCGCACGTGCAAAGCAGCGAGGGCAGCCAGTGTTCAACGTACAGAACTCGCAGGTCCACAAGGACCCTTGTAAAAGCCCAGGAAACGGCAGCTGGCGTTAAGCTGGAGCCCAGTGCTATGGACGGCTTGAGCCCAGTCCCTGGTGGAGTGGTCATTAAAACGGAGCCGGCCGACATGGAGGAATACCTCCGCCATGGCGTAGGCCTGGACCAGCCGGCGTTAGACACCGGCTACAGCAGAAGAGGCTCGTGCACCACGCGGAAACGGCTGACACGGCTTAGGGCCGAGCGGACGATTAAATGCGAGGACTCGTACGGCGAGCCGTTTATGCCGGTGGCTGCTGGCCACGCCGCTAACTTCTCAGACTGTGGTAATGTGCTGCTGAGCTTCGCCGACCGACACAGGGACTACAATGGGGTCGCCAACGGCAGCAAATCCCTCCGCAGGGACAAGGGCAAGAGTAGCTGCCGGTCGCAGGACAAGGGGAAGAAGAAGCGCCGGATCACGCGATACGACGCTCAGTTGATCCTGGAGAACAACACGGGCATCCCCAAACTGACACTCCGCCGGCGGAGGGACAGCAGCAGTAGCAAGACCAATGATGCCAACGATCCCATTGGCTCCTCCAACCTTTCTGCCTCTACGGTCAACTCGGCCTCTTCCAGCAAAATCAGCATCAAGTTCAGCAAGGACCACGACAAGGACAAAGGCAGCTCGTACATAGCCAAACTGAATAACGGCTTTGCCCCCGTGGTCCACAGCAACTCCACCAAGCTGAAGATCCAGCTGAAGAGGGAGGACGATGCTCGGAGAATATCCCAGACAAAGGCGGACCAGATGTCCTATAACGGGGACATGGGTCAGGGCCTGGAAGCCAGAAATGGTGGACATCGGACCCAAAAGGTCTTGTCGGACCATTCGTCTGAAGAGGACGACGACGAGGAAGGGGAGGACGACGATGAAGATGATGACGACGACGATGATGACGATGACTACTACGACGACGATTTCATTCCACTTCCTCCAGCAAAGCGCCTCCGACTCATTGTGGGTAAAGACTCCATAGACATCGATATCTCCTCCAGGAGGAGAGAGGATCAGTCTCTGAGGCTCAATGCATAAGCTGTGGAGCTCATCACTCCCACCTCCCCCTGTAAATAAACCATGACTCGCTAATCAACTGTTGAGTTGATGTAAAAGAAGTACAGTAATTTAAAAACAAAAAAAAATTGCTGAAAATTTGAGAATCTGAACGTTACTAGAGGGTGCTGTTGACCTGAAACAAATCTGTTTTTCACTTAAGTTGTGTCCGAGGTTGTACCGGAGACGGATGTTTGATTGTCAAGACGTCCCATGACGTCAAATATCAACATAAATGAGCACGAACGCCACCTTTTGTGTCATTTGTTCCCCATTTATGTCGATGTTCGACCTCCTGGGATCGAGACTCGCCAATCAGACATCTTTCTCCACCATGACCGACCCGACCTTAAAGCAAAACTTTACTCTTCAGTCCATTTTACGTGCAAACTATGCGACTTGTAAACCCTTGTTGAACAATCTGGCTGCCTCGTTTTAAGTGAAAACCAATCATTTGTTTCAAGTTCAATTTTTCCTTTAAGTGAATGCACTTGTTATATTCATAATGGACATGGATATTGTAGAAAGTGTACAGTATGGTGACTATCCCCTCTGTCTCATAGGCAGGTTTTTAATTGAACTTTTGATTTTTTTTTTTTTTGTTTTTTTTTTGTCTAACACCCCGAGGGGACGCACAGGAGGCCGAAACGCCAAGATGTGTCCGGTGTCGCCTGGATTTTGGCTACACATTTCAAGCGACTCTGGTCTTTCTAATCACTTTATAATAACTTTATCAATTTATATAGACTTTCATGTGGATAAGTGGGAAGTTCCCAAGATACTTGGGGTGGATTTGGATAAATTTTGGGGGAATTGGCTTCAAGAGGTTGGCAGGAAAATCAAAAAGTTTGCAAGTATGGGATGCACCAGAATCAGATCATTTATATCATTATCAATAGATTATTAGTTTTTTTTCTTGGCAGAGTCGCTTGTGATGCGCAGAATAAAATCAAACCGGTGACGCTTCATGGCGACTCGCCTCTTGTGCGTCCCCTCCCCGGGTGTCATAGTTTGTAATCTTTGTGTGGCAAACCACACTGAACTCACGGTGTGGTCTGGTTGGTTGGTCCAGAGGCATTAATAAGATCGGTTCAGTCAGTTCATTTGGATTCAGGTGCCATGTTCTCATTATCGCAGTAGTTTTTCCTGCTCTTCATTCATTAATCATTATTTACTGTGTAAGTTTAAATCACATGTCTCTGTAGAGTTCGATCACACGATGTTAAAACCTTTTCAAGCAAGTCTGTACCATCATGTTATTCACTGTAGCATCGTAGAAAGAGACACAGAATTTACAGTTTTATGTATATTATGGATTTAACATGCACCAAAACAAAATGCATGTGGATCTACAGCGTGTTTCATGACATTTACATCGGAGATGCACAATTTGTTTGTTTTCCCAGTGGCCAGACTCCCTGCAGTTTATTCAGAGTGCTGTAAATAAAATTCAAGTAATTTAAGCTGCAGATTTCCAAGAAATAAAAGCACACGAGGTTTTCATAATCACTTCAGAAATGATTGAGAATAAATGGACCAGTGTTTCTTTTTTTATGTTTGGAGCTGCTGTATAATGGTAACATGGCACACACACGTGGTGGTTCAACCCCCTCAACGACTGAGAAACCAAATCCATAAATAAAAGCTACCTATATAAAGTAATGTACAGAAAGACTGGCTAACCCCTCATCTGAATTATGACTTTATTTTCTCAAAGTCCAGTCTCACTTTGTTTTTTTTAAGTTAACATCGACACTAGAGTTCGGGGAGGAAGAATCACATTGTCTGAAATGTTCTTACTTAGCGTAAAATCATGTATTCTTTTTCACTATGGTGCTACTTTGATTTCCTTACCCTCTGTTATGACTTTCTGTCCTGTGTAACTTGGTAGATGGCAGCAGCAGCATTAACTTTCAACAGGCCCCCCCAAAAAATCTGTAGAAATTCAAGTTTTTCCAGCAGTAACACACATTTTTATCAGTCGAGTCTGTAGCCTGCGTGAAGGCAGAACGAGTCGGATTGGATTCAAAACAATGTAAAGACTAAAGTAGGGTACATTCAGATGAACTTGGCGCGTAGGTTTGCTGATTAACCGGCTTTATTGATGCTGGTGCTCGCTCACTCTCATTCACTGTCACTCAACCACTGCTCGCTCGGTCTCTCAAATCAAATTAAACTTCTCCGTGTGTCTATTTTGCAGCGTAAATTTCAGTCAGACTCAGATTTAGAAGTCAGAACAGGTAGAGTTTAGATAGTCAGAGACATTTCAGGCCGGCTGTGGAGGTTTGACCGGTCTGATTGGCGGCTCCAAAAGTTCGGCTCAACTTCAACATCATCTAGCAGACACCCTTGCCAAAACACACTTTCCTGACTCAAATTATTGGAAAAACCTGCTTCTGACTGCGCTCTAGTCCCTGTTAATCATCGTTTATGACCCACTGGAAGCGTGTGGTGGTGTGTCTATCTGCAGAAACCTTCCCTCAATCTTTAATTTCATATTTCTCTGGCCGTCGATCGTGCAACAACGGCGAGAGCGAGCTCGGGCAGCAGCTGTTGAACCAAGCCCGACTCATTCTGCCTTTAACTTCTGTTTTATTTCTTTACAGGGACCTTCAGTTTGTTTTAGTTACCGTCTATCCAACAGCATTAGGTGCCTTAATAAAGAGCTTTTTGACACATCTTAGACCAAATTTGTGACGCGACTAATCAGCGAAGAGTGAAAATGCTAAGCCATCTGCTTCCACCGTGCTAACACGGAAACACTTCAAGTCCACCGTCAGTCCTTCTGTATATTATTTTTTTAATATTTTTGTTGTGCAGACGTAAATGAACTGTCCAACAACAGATCAAGGGATCAACTGAGATTGAATGTTAACCCACGTTTTTTTTTTTTTGTTTGTTTGTTTGTTTTCCTGTGTTTAATATGTACTGTTCATATCACCAGCAGCTAATCGCCGTTCTGAACCTGGCTCAGTCTGTCCTCCTTCCTTCCCCTCTTTCGTCGGACGTCTCCATCCTACACTGTAAACTGTTCCAGGTGTTACCGTCTGTGTGGTCTTTGTCCAATAGACAGCTGTCAAGATTTCCAATTGATTCAAAAAAAAAAAAAAAGGAGAAAAAAAGCAAAACAAATGTGAATAGTTTGCGGACATTTTAGCGTGTTGCGTGGGTTAGTGGGAAACATGTAAAGAGAATTAAAAATGGGCAGTGTGTATATTGTCCGATATGTAAATCATGTGAACACATCTTGTACTTATTTAACAGTTTTGAATACTTGAAAACTATATAAAGTTTCTTTGTGACTCTTGTTTCCTGAGCCTGTTTTGAGGACGTCCAAAATATGTTCTGAGTATGTACTGATTATTATATTTTTGACCAATGAAAAGACCAAAACCAACGTGTTCTTCCATTTATCAACACTTGGACTTCCCTTCATCAGAAGCTTGTTGGTTCCTGATGTAGACGTCTTTAAAAACAGCTCATAAAAGGCTTTAGTAAACGTCACTCAAACAGCAGGAAATGGTGCATTTATCAGGGACTATTTTCAGCAGAGGATAAATCCACGTTTGTTGCTCTAGTGAGTGAGTGTGGGTTAAAGTCCAAATCAACTCCAGTGTGTGTCCACTGATGTGTTTTTAATCATATTTGGACATAATGGAGCTCTATGGCGCAGAGGAAGAAGCTGTATCAGGCTGTAATACACAATATTTGATAGGAGGATACGTTCAGTTGGTTTTGGTCTTTTAATGTGATTTGTTTATAAGGAAACCAGCTGAAGTCCTTTTTTTTTTGCTGTTTTTTAACCTTTATTTAACAGGCAGCAGCACAAACTACAAAACAAAACAGACAGACGGTAATAAAGGTGCAGTACAGACAGCGACAGTATAAAGAATCGACAGCGTCACCCACAGGTTTCTGAAGAACAGCTGTGAAGCTCAGTGTGGTGGTGCTGGCTGTCGCCATGTTTGTAGTCCCGCCTCTTCCACCTCCTGACTAATCTAAAAATCGACAGACGTGGATCATCGGCGGGCTGAATGACGCCTGGTTGCTCAAACAAGCCGCCTGTAACCACACCCACCTGTCAATCAAATCTCTTAATCCTGCATAACTTTAAGCCTTAATATAATCTGAACAGGTGAGTTGTATATAAATTCACCCTCAGTACAGTTGTCATGAACGGGGAAATTAGCTACAGAGACCAAAACTGTTTTTTGTACCAGGCTGTAAACATGTTTATTTCTGCTGTGAAGTTGGACATTTGAACATGGGGACTTATGGAGACTGACTCACTTCTGGAGCCAGCCTCAAGTGGACGACAAGAGGAACTGCAGCTTTTAGCACTTCACAGACACAGAGGTTGCTGTATTATTTATTTAAGGGTTAAAGTTCAGCAAGCTGGACGTTGTTGCAAAATAAACCTCGACTAGAGATTTGTTTTCTTTTTGCTGTAAATTATCTCGTTTATTATGCAGCTACTTACGAAAGAAATCAATAATTAGACAAAATGTTGATTTAAAAATGATTTTTTTGGGTCAGAGTGGCTCGGGTTGGTCCAGTTCAAGCGAACCTCAAACAGAGTGTACGGTGGTGATCTTTAGTGTCATCGTCTGGACAGGAAGTGCCGTATCACTCGCTCTGGGACGAGCGGACGCCGCCATCAGTGCATGAACGTGTGAATGTGACAAGTGTTGTAAAAACTCTTTGGTGACCAGCAGACCAGAAAACTGCTGTATAAATACATTTACTGTTTGTTGGATGTTTGAGGCCGGCCGGCTGGCCCGCACACACTCGCTGTGTGGATGAACTTCAGCGCTCTCACCGCTCCGTCTGACATGACATGATGGTGAAAGCTTGGTGTCTGTTTTAGGATTACTTGGAAGTTGATCTCCTCCTCCAGAAGGTTGGATGTATCATCTCCAGAGCACAGACAGCATGGTGTGGTTCATTGATGGGGTCAGAAAATCACCACCACATCTGCAGGATACATCTGGTTTGATCTTAATTTTATAGTCTAAATGTTCAAAGAACCCTACACAAAGGTACACTGAACCTCCAAGAAGACGCCCCTGCTCCTGGTGCAGAGAATCTGGGCTCCGTCCTCCATGTCTTCACGGCAGATGAAGCCAGGCCTTCCCTCTCAGAAGAGACATGCTGAGGCAAGCAGAGGCAGAGAAGCTTCAGGCTTTCTCACAACAGGAGAGCTTGATGATTCTTCTGCATCATGACCACTCCGAGGAGGCTGCATGTCCTCAGAAGATGGTGGACCAGGAGGTCAGAAGAGTTGGAAGCAACAACACCAACCAGAGAGGCCAACTGTCAGGGAAACATTAACTGGAGGTGTCAGAATCATCTGAAAACCTCCCAGTACAAATTATATTAATTAATCAATCAATCAATTAAGAGTGTGGACGCCTTGATTGACAGGTGGGTGTCATTACAGGTGGTTTGTTTGAGCAACCAGGCTTCATTCAGCCCCTGTGGTCCTGCACGACGTCCACTACATACATTATTACTGTCATTATTGCTACCATATCTCCATTACAGTTTATAGTTAGTCAATGTTTTGTTCTGTTAATGTTCTACCTGTAACAAGAACACCTTTGCTCAGGTGTCCAAACATTTCTGACCTTTCACAGTCAGCCAACCATAAACACAGCGCTGACAGAAGTCGTCCAGCTGTAGATAAACACAGACACAGAAACTAACATCCTCCTTTTAATCATGAGGCTTAACAAGGCTAGGTTAACTAGCTGGGCCAGGTCAAGTCAACAGGTGCTAACTAACACTGCTAGTTAGCCTTGTTAAGCTAAGGCTTAAAAGCTAAAGAGCTTAAAGGGGAGAAGAAGAGATGAAAGGTGATATTATGACGTAAAAACAGACTTTTGAATTATTTATCTTTATTAAATTAAATTAATTTATTTATTTTCATTATTAAAATAATAATTTAATTAAAATCAAGTATTTCACGATTTATTTTTTATTTATAACATTTACACAACTCATTCATTCTTATTTTCACGTTGTCATGGTAACAAATAATATATTTAATATTTAATTTATTGTTTTCTAAATTTAAATCTCACCGGAAATCTACCTCTGACCTCGTTTGACTGTTAGCCAATCAGCAGCCTCGTTCAAACGCAGCGTCCAATCAGATTTGACGGAGCGCTATTTGAAAGCAGCTGGTCTCCGTGTTGTTTACCTGCAGCAGTCGGTGTTTCACGGTAACTCGTCGGTAACTTTGTCGCTGGTCGGTGAATAAATCTCTCGTGTCGCAGTTTGACCTCTTTGTCACGTTCAACATGTCGTCTGTGGAAGCTCGCGCTGCGGTGAGTAAATTACGTCATGTTTAGCTGTTAGCCGCTGTTAGCTTCGTTAGCTCGTAGCATGGTGTGCTCTCTGCTCGGCTGTTTGTTCGCTTGTTCTCTGATAAATATTCACCTGGCCGCGTTTGTGAAACTTCTGCCGAGTCTGTGAGCTTTGTGTCCGTCTCTGTGAGCAGCTTCCCGCCGCAGAGAACCCGCTGAAGATGGCTAAAAGCACCGCAGCAGGTCTGAGGAGAGCCGCTCTGGGAGAGATCACCAACTGTCCTGGAGTCAACACCAAGGTAACCATCACACAACGTCCACACAACATATACACAACAACCATAGAACTATAACACAACATGCACACACTCTCCTACCTGAAGCTATGAGACACACACCTACATCATATAGCCAAAAGTATGTGGACACCTTTTGTCCGTCTCGTCTCCTCAGAGGCCGGGTCGAGGCAAAGCGTCCTCCAAACCATCGTGTGCCCAGAAGTCCAAACCCGCCGTGGTTCTCCCGGTCGTCCAGGTCCAAGCTGCTGCAGATCCTCTCCCTGCAGTTTCAGAGGAGTCAGCTGACGTGTCCATGAAGGAGGAGCTGTGCCAGGCTTTCTCTGAGGCGCTGCTCACCGTGCAGGACGTGGACGAGGACGACGCGGACCTGCCTCAGCTCTGCTCACAATACGTCAAAGACATCTACAGTTATCTCCACGTCCTGGAGGTAGTTCGCTCCCTCCGTCGTTCAGACTGTCGCTCTGCGTCGTCCCGTACGTCGTCTTCATCGCGGTGTGTCTCCACAGGTGCAGCAGGCCGTACGAGCAAACTACATGCAGGGTTACGAGATCACCGAGCGCATGCGAGCTCTGCTGATCGACTGGCTGGTCCAGGTTCACTCCAGGTTCCAGCTGCTGCAGGAGACTCTGTACCTCACAGTTGCCGTCCTGGATCGTTTCCTCCAGGTAAGAACCGTCTGAACGCTCTCTCTGTTTCTGGGTTTATGAGCCGCCTGACGACCGTCCTCTGTGCTGCAGGTCCAGCCGGTCTCTCGCAGGAAGCTGCAGCTCGTCGGCGTGACGGCCATGCTGGTGGCCTGTAAATACGAGGAGATGTACGCTCCGGAGGTCGGAGACTTCGCCTACATCACGGACAACGCCTTCACAAAGTCTCAGATTCTGGAGATGGAGCAGGTGGTTCTGAGGACCCTCAACTTTGAGCTGGGACGGCCTCTTCCTCTACACTTCCTCAGACGAGCCTCCAAGGTGGCCAGTGTGAGTGTCTACTACGACATGAAGAGCTCCGTATCTGTTCATGAGCGCTGAGCTCTCACAACATCTGTTAAATGTGTCCAGAGTTCTTAAAGTTCTGTTTGTCTCAGTCTGACGTAGAGCGCCACACGCTGGCCAAGTACCTGATGGAGCTGACCCTCATCGACTACGACATGGTTCACTATCGGCCCTCTGAGATCGCCGCCGCCTCGCTGTGTCTCTCCCAGCTGCTGCTCGACGAGCTGCCGTGGGTGAGTTTGACGGACTGACGGTTCATCGGCTGTGATTCGTCTCTTTGGCGACGTCGTTAATCGTCTCGGGTCTTGTCTCAGTCTCCCACACAGCAGCACTACTCGACTTACGACGAGGCCCACCTGAAGCCGATCATGCAGCACATCGCCAAGAACGTCGTGACGGTGAACGACGCGAAGTCAAAGTTCCAGGTGAGCCGACGACTAAAAACAGGAGAGCTTTAATTTAGAGTTGAACACAAACTGAACTTTAACTTTGTTCCTCTGCAGGCCGTGAAGACAAAGTACTCGAGCAGCAAGTTGATGAAGATCAGCCTCATTCCTCAGCTCAAGTCTGCGACCATCAGGAACATGGCGGCCGCTCTGATCAGCTCATGATGGAACTTTTTTTTTTTTTCATTTCAGAACTTCTCTTGCACTTTATTTTAGATGATTTATGACCTGTGGAGAAACATGACTCGGTATTTTTAATAAAATGTTTTTAAATTTCTGATCCAAGCTTTCTGGTTTGTTCAGAAATCTGCACTTAATCAGCGACGTCTTTAAATCTTTGTGGTACGGATCTTGACCAGCTGCCTGCGGCTGAATCATGCTGGTTTTTTAAATGATGACGATCATTCTGAACACTAAACTGTTTACCTCTCTGAAACTTTTAGACTCTAAATCACCTGTGGAGCTTCAGTCTGACTCTTCTACCTCACCGTCTGCAGCAAACGTCTTCATGTTTGGGGTTTTTCTCTGTAGATTTTCTGACTTTACGGTTGTCTCGTGTTGCAGCGTTCAGATCATAGATGTATCTCTTAAGTCTGCTTTTGTTCGGATTAAACTGTCATTGACCAAATCGACTTTGTGTTGGACTGCTGCTTTGACTCAAGTCACATTTCTAACTCGGTATCATCTGTTGGACTAAAAATGATTTAAAACATGTAAAGCTGATGTAAACTGGACTTTGAGAAATTCACTTGTTAAAGCGACTTGAAATACACAAGGTGTAAACTCCAAGATACTTAAAACAACTTATATATGCACATGTTGGATCATTTACTACACCTGAAGTGAGGGAGCGCTGATAAGTTAAACACCTGTCTACCCAACTCTGCCTCTGATTGGCTCATTCACTGCCTTTTTTGGAGATATCAGAGGCAGAGAGAGGCGGGTCATGTCTTCTCTCTCCTGGTGAATGACAGTCTACTGTACCTATAGCGCTTATGTGAGAAATATATTTCACTGACACGCTGCAGTAGAGTGCCTCACGTGTTTAAACTGCATGTTTTAGACTGCGCTTTTATTGTGACGATCCAGGACTCACCTGAGTTCCTCTTGTCGTCCACTTGAGGCTGGTTCCAGCAGTGAGTCAGTCTCCATAAGTCCCCATGTTCAAATGTCCAACTTCACAGCAGAAATAAACATGTTTACAGCCTGGTACAAAAAACAGTTTTGGTCTCTGTAGCTAATTTCCCCGTTCATGACAACTGTACTGAGGGTGAATTTATATACAACTCACCTGTTCAGGTTATATTAAGGCTTAAAGTTATGCAGGATTAAGAGCGTGGACGCTGTCCTACACACTGTGTGTATGTTTTAAAGTGTCTGAGCTCTTGTTGTGACGTCTGACGTTTGTTTTTGTGTGGAAAAAAAAAAAATCAGGCCACTCGGCTTTGACGTAACTCCAGTGAGTAAAGATTGTGAGTCAGAGCTCATCAGCTCGCACGGTGACATTAATCCTGAACGTCACTCATCTGTTATGAAACCGCCTCAAGTCCACCGAGGAGTCGTCGCTTTGTCCGAGACAATCGGTCTGTAACTGTTCGTCCACGAGCCTGCAGAATAAGTCCATTGATCACAGCCTCACGTTCTCTGACTGTATGTGCTCTGCTGTGTGGAGGAGCATTGTGCTCTTCAGACTGACCCTGACTTCACCACCACCCTCCTCCACACAGACAGGTCTGTCAGTACTGAATGATGTGAGCTGCCCACACTAATATCACAACGTCATCTGAGGACCTGCACGAGCCGAAGACACCGACACTGACAGCGTCTTTCCTGCACACACGAAGAGTTTTACATTTACACATTTATCTCAACACGCAATGTCAAACCTGACATCTGACATATGTGTGTGTAAATATTGGAAAAATATATAAATAATAATAAAAACATAACAACGTGACTTGTGCACATTATCTGGTGAATACTTTACACGTTCCTGCACCAAACTGTGCAGCTCTTTTCATGTTAAAAACATATTGTACGTATAATTTTATATTTTTAACTTAACCATAGTTTCTCCGTCGTGTTTCAGTAGGCTGCAATCTGCAGTCTCACCTCTAGATGTCACTAAAACTTACAAACTGGCCCTTTAATACACTTGTTGTGTTGTTGTTGGAGAAGAGCTGTAGGAGCTGAGGAAGTATTCAGATACTTTACTGCAGTAAAAGTACTGAGTTAGTTAAAGTATGTAAGTATGGGATCATTGAAACCAGCCCATTGCTCACACCTGGTTCGTTAGTGCTCCTTGTTGTCGTGACGACAGTCGTCTGAGTCGTTAAGGTCACCTGAGGTCAGGTGTGGACTGTTCAGTCTCCTGTGAAAGGATGAAAGGTGATAGAAGTCACTAAAAGAGTTTGTCTCGTGTTTAACGTGTAGGAAAGCTGCAGAGTCCTGATGAGGATCAGTCCTGCAGAGTCTAGTCCTGCAGAGTCCAGTCCTGATGAGCATCAGTCCTGATGAGCACTCCTCACTGCACTGGACCAAGTGGAAACAAGAGCGACCACACCGAGGATAAACACCTGGTTTGTCCACCTGCCAGTTCGGCCGAGAGGTGAAAAGTCTTCGTGGATGAACGACCAAGCTGTCCCGCTAAAGTCACCTGAGGTCGGATTGTTGAGGTCACCTGTGCTCCGGTGTGTTTAGTTGTTAAGGTCACCTCATTGCATTGGACCACAATGACCTGGTTAATGATGAATACCTGGCTGACCCTGGGGAACCACCAGAGGTGAAACATCTTCACGGATGTTCTCAGGTCATCTTTCTTCAAGAGGGGTTCAGTGTGGGCCTGGATGTGGAGCTCTGGATGTGGAGCTCTGGATGTGGAGCTCTGGATGTGGAGCTCTTCTTGGCCTTACTACCGTCAGTACATCAGTATATAACCTGCTGCCCTTTACTACTTCGTCTGCTACACTTCTGTGATTTGATGATTATTTGGGAGCTCATGCATCACTTCATTATATTTTATTTATTTAAATCTTCTAGTTCTTGATTTTTATTTATGTTTTTATTCCATCTTTGTTTTTAAACTCGAAGCTGTCAGAGAAATCTGCATAAAAACAAAACACCAAAATAAAGTATAAATACTCCAAATGTGTACTTAAGTGTCCCACAGTACTCAGTAAGCGTCACTGCAGAACAGCTGTGTTTTAATCATCTCTTCTTGCGTGATTCGCGCGGGCTCTGCGGGGATTTAGGGGTTAAAAAGAGGATCGTTAATACCCATATCTGCCACATGGTGGGGGCCGGAGGAGACTGTCTGTCTTCGGCTTCACTTTGCTTTGTTATTCCCGTCGAGCAGGAGGTCACTCAGTCCGAGCAGCAGTCAGCTCCGCACCGCACGCAGCAGGCACGCACACAGACAGACCGCCCCGCACACACAGGACCCCCCGCACAGGACACGACTACACTTCTCACCGCACGTTTAACGCAAGAAGAGAGAGAAAGAAAAAAACCACGTAAGTAACCTCCAGGTGTGTTTGTGTTGAAACTTGTCCCGCATGACGGAAACTGCTGCTTCTTATTGAAAAGTGTGTGAACACGAGGCGTGCGTGGCTGTGCGGGTGATCGGGTTCAGGTTGATGTTTGATCGCTTTGGTCACATTTTGAAGCAGTTTGATGAAGTGATCAGGACTGATGATGTGGCGCCTGTGCGGATGATTTATGGATGTGACACAATGAAGAGTTTCACCACTTGTTACTGAAACCCGCACAGTTTGTATGCGTGGAGGGGAAAACCCGCAAAAAACAAACTCAACAAAAGACTCACCTGAAAACTCCCGTTGAGACTAAAATCAGCTGTTTTCTACATGAAGTTTGGTGCAGACAGAAACTGAAGGTGAAGCTGATGAGCTCTGACTTTACAGATATCGGTTCTTATTTGAATCATAGTTTTCGCTCCCTGTGGGGTGTAAAAAAGTATTTAAACCAGCTTCATCTTCCAACTGTTGCTTCTGACCTCTTAAACAAAGCTGTGTCTTGTTTGTGACCTCTCATTACTGCTCGTGAACGCTTGCAGCTTGCAGAAATCCTCAGGTTTTTGTGCATCTCTTCGTCTTTTTAGAGGCAAATCTTCACTGATGTCTGTCAGACAAACTTCTGCAGCTTTCTTTTTTAAAAAAGCTGCCTTGCTGCTCCGTTCAGCTGATTTTCTGTGGACTAATCCTCTTAGCTGTACTTGTGTAAACTGTAAAGTCTGTCAGATCTTTGTCAAACTCCTCTGCTGACACTAAAATCAAACAGAAACTGAAGGTGAAGCTGATGAACTCTGACTTCTTGTACTTTGACACGGAGCTCTCGACAGTTATCAGTTCTTATCTGAAGCCTTTGTGTCCTTTTAAACCACTCGGTGATTTAAAGTGATTTTATTCCCATGAATGTGTCATTTAAAACTGTATTAACCTCTGACCTCTTAAGACAAAGCGCTGTCTTGTTGGTGACCTCGTTACCGGTTGTTCCAGTTCAACCACACCAGATTTCCAAAGTGGTGAAAATCTCCCACATCTGACCAGAAAACTAAAACTGTTTAAACTTCATAAAAAGTCTGCAGAAGTCTAAAGAATCATGTTTCAAACGCGGGCAGAGAAAATGAAAGTTGACCACGGGCGCTTTAAGTTTTAAAATAAAGCTACAACTCATGATTAGTTTCAGAATTGATTAATCATTGATCAGTTTATCGTCTGGTCTCCTCAGACGGGAATTCAGGCTCTGCAGCAGCACACGGACGCACAATTATAAGTGTATAGATGGGGTGTGTTCCAATACTACCGTCCTATTTAGTATGCCAGGAAAGGGGTTTGGTATGTCCCAATAAATAGTTAATCAATTATCAAACTTAACTTGGCGTTACTCAGTGACTGAAAGTCAGTGGTTTCCTCCATCGGCATCCTCTTCAGTCTCTGCCATTATGTCCATAGAGGTCGCCCAGCTCCGGTTCTGGCACGACACTGCCTGTAAACCTCCTCTTCTTCTTCCCGGTGGTCCAAACGCCTGTGGTACAAACACTAACACTCCCCCCGGTGCTCTGAGCTCACAGTTCAGGCAGCCCGGCTAACAAACTGAGCTAACAGCAGCTACAGCTGTCAGCAGTTTACTTCACTGTCCATCAGGAAACTCTGTAAATCACAGAGAGTTGAGGCGGAAAACCAGAAAACATTTCCTCCATTAAAAATATGATCCAGTTTCACCAAAATCAGTGAAATAGTTGGCGGTGTGTGAAGAAGAAGAAGAAACGTTACACGATGTTGCTTTGATGAATCATCAGTGCAGAGAACATCCAGCTCTTCTTCGTTGGTCTGTGTTACAGATGTGAATGTGGGTCAGTGTCGTGCATGGTGGCATCGCCGCTCAGTCCGTATTCCAGCTCCCTCTCTCTCCTCTCCTGTCCCCCGTCGGAGCTCCTCCATCGGTGGATCTTTCCCTCAACATGTGAGGCTGTAAATCAGTTCAGCCGCAGGTCGTGCTTCCCTCTCCGACGTGACCTTAATTATCTTTCCATACAGCAGGAACAGTAAACGTGTGTCTTGTTGAGAGGATCATGTTGTGCTCGAGTTCACAGCTGTTAGCAGTTAACGGAAACGAGAGTTTTCAGAGTCACCTTCAGCTCGAGAGCTCGAGTAAAAGTACGGCTGAATTCAGGAAACTTTAACACGAGCTTGTGTCTCACTTGGCGTCCTTCTATACTTAAACTTGCTATTTTAAGTTCGCTCACTGTTGTTCCCCGTTGGTGGAACGTCCTCCCAGATCAGGGGCGTCCCTCTCTACCTTCACAAACCTCCTGAAGACCTCCAGCTCTTCAGAGAGGACCTCCTCTGCAACACTACCAACAACCGGACATGATACATCTGTCCCCCCTCTACAACTGGACCTTCATTGTCCTTGTCGCTCTGTACCTTGATGGTTGTAAGTCGCTGTGCATACAAGCCTCAGCTAAATGACCAAATGTAAATGTGAGTTCAGTGTGGACACTTGTCGTCCTCGATGGTCGCCATTTTGGCTACGTCGCTGAAGGGTTAGAGTCCAGGAGGCTGAAGAGCTGAAGAGGTTGTAAAAAAATACCCTAACACATAAATATAAGTTGTACACATGTTTTATATTTATATTTTGGAGGTCATATTTTGGTGTCAATGCTCTGAACAGTTGCAATTTGTTGGTAAAGTCATCTGTCTGTCTAAAATGTTGTGACGACCCAGCGGTGGTTTTCTCTGGACAGGACGCGGATGAACTGTAATCTGACGTTGATACTTCGTTACATTCCACCTGCATGTTCGAACTGTCGGAAACTTGTCTATCTGCCTGTGGAGACTCACCCTCAGCATGATGCATGAGTCCATAACCTGTTTACCCTGTTTAGGGGAATGCCCTGAAGGTAATTACAGGTCAAA
The DNA here is from genome assembly GCA_036365135.1 of Miichthys miiuy. NCBI lineage: Eukaryota > Metazoa > Chordata > Actinopteri > Sciaenidae > Miichthys > Miichthys miiuy. The sequence continues at coordinate 29,882,565 of CM071603.1, forward strand.
AGAGGCTCACATTTCTGCTCCACGACGACAAACAACAGGTTGGGTTGACTCTCAAACTGCAGAGTGTTGATGCTGAAGTGAGAAAAGAAAAGCGAAAGAGCGCCGTCGTGTTTTTAGAAGAACATTATGAAATAATGAGTCAGTAATTGATAAAGACTCAGAAGGATATGCAGAATTGATGACGGCGTTCAATAAAATATTTTACATATCTCACATGTACGTAACGATACCTGGTAATTCAGTATCAGCAAATATCTGACCTCTGTGATGAGCTTTAATTCATTAATTTAAAGGTCCAGTGTGTCAGAACACAAGGAGCGTATCGCATCCGTGCCCGGTGAAATTTAACCTTAAGATTGTTGTGTACGTTGGCGGTCATGACACCCAGTCACGCCAATCAGAGGTCACAAAGTTAACGTTGAGTCGGTGTGTGCGTACTCAGAAACAATGTTTGACCATGGCTCCTTTTTTAAAGTGTCACATTTAACATTTATTATTAGTTTAATCCTGATTCGTTAACGTCCAAACATCATCTGGATGTTTTCACCGTCCAGTCGTGAAATTTGGTGATTTCAGTGATGAGTTCGGGTGTAATAGGAAAAAGGAGAACAGTTGGTGTCTCCAGCAGCAGAGACAAAGCAGACTTCTCTCTCTCTCTCTCAGTGTGTTTACATGCTTCACATCGTGGGTGTCGGAGAGATTCGACTCCATTTTCCCACCCCTCCCTTTGCTCACAGTGTTGCCATGGGAACCGGCACAGCTTGCTCCTTTCAGCCGGGCGGCGAACTGAGTCGGAGTCGTCGCCGTCGTCGTCGTCGTCTGGGAGGCCCCCGAACTGGTTTTGCCACCGAGCGGTCAAACGTTGAATTAATTATGGTGGACGAGGCTTCACTCACCGACAAGATCAGCCTGAACGTCTCTTTGTTTTGGTGACCGCCCACTTTAAAAACTGTTTTTATTAAAGTCCTTAAAATGAGACTTAATCATTCTTGCCTTTCCGTAAAAGGCATTCAATGAAGTTGCTTCTGTCCTTGTACTTTGGACGAGACAGCAATGAAGCAACAATGTTTTTTACATCTTCCCTGCCAATATTTAGCAGCCAGGTGTTTGAACTCACCGTGGCCAGGCTCAGTTTTGTGAGTTGTTGAATCAGGAGAAACTTTATCGACTTTGTGGAAGTCTGTCAACAACGAATGGTCAATTTTGGACCTTCTTGTAAATCTGGCATTAAATATAACACGTTAAGTTGTTTCTTTGTGAATATTTTTCTATCTTATCTTCTAGTTTGCGTTTTATATTTTCTTTAGCTTCTTTTCTTAGTGTTCTCACTGCAGAGCTGTCCGAACAAATAAACCTGAAACTTGTAAACTCAGTTTGTCGTCCAAAGTTCATCTTAATAATATTTGTTTGAACGCTGTTTGACATTTTATTGATAGTAACAAATCTCCCTCTAAAAGAATGCTCGATGTTAAATTAAAGAAACTTTATAAAAGTCTGTCAACAACAAATTTTTCATTATTTGGACCTTTTTTTTGTAAATTTGGCAAATGTTTAAATATTATAAAACGTGTCTGTTTGTTGATGTACTCAGGTGTCATCAATAGTTACTCGATTTAATTGATGGACAGAAAATTTAATTGATCTTTTTATTCTCATTTTACGGAAACGTTTTTTCATTTCCGGCATCTCAGCTGTGACGATTTGTTGTTTTTTCTTCGTCCTATATGAGAATAACCTGAATATTTTTGTGATTTGGACTCTAAATGATCAATAAAGATAATTAATCATTTAGTTTTTAAGATCTATTTCAGATTTAGCTTCTTCAGTCTTTTATGTCTCCGTACATTTATGTTTAAGTATTTCTGCATTCAAACTTTCTGTTTGTCAGCTCGAGTTTCTTTCCACGAGGAGTCGGGCTGATCTCGAGAGCTCAGGATCACTTCATTGTCTAAAACGCCGCTCAAAGACGTGTCAGGTGTCTCTGAAAACAAGGTCTCACGGTGAGAAAAGGGCATCTTTCAAACGTCCGCGGTCGTTTTTTATTGTGCAGAGGAAATGTAAGGCAGGAGCAGCCCTCCGTGTGTCGAGTTTCCCCTTTTGTTGCCGGAGAGAAAATTGTGTCTGAAAGCTGCCATTGTTGAGTGGGACCCCGTGAGGGGCGGAGGCCGAGTGTGGCCGGGCGGGTGAAAGAGTAAGTGGGGAGTGGGGAGAAGAGGTGGAGGCGGTTTCTACGCCATGTTTGTGAAGTAGAGTTCATTTATTGATCGAGAGAAATTAATCGTTTGTTATTCACGCTGCTCAAATGTGACAATTTTCTGCTTTTCTTTGACAGTTGACTGAATATTTTGGGGGCTTATACATACAGCATCTTTAGGAAATTATACACCTCTGTGGCTGTGAAGTGCAGTTCCTCAAACGTCCACTTGAGGCTGGCTCCAGAAGTGAGTCAGTCTCCATAAGTCCCCATGTTCAAATGTCCAACTTCACAGCAGAAATAAACATGTTTACAGCCTGGTACAAAAAACAGTTTTGGTCTCTGTAGCTAATTTCCCCGTTCATGACAACTGTACTGAGGGTGAATTTATATACAACTCACCTGTTCAGGTTATATTAAGGCTTAAAGTTATGCAGGATTAAGAGCGTGGACGCTTTGATTGACAGGTGGGTGTTGTTACAGGTGGCTTGTTTGAGTGCAAAGGCGCCTCAGATCAGCTGGTGATCCACGCCTTTGCTTTCACAGCCGCTCTTCAGAAACCTGTGGGCGACATCACGGATACGCCGTCCAGTCTGTATACGACTGTACTAAATATGCATAACATGTTAAAAATGGAGTCTTCTCCTTCACGTCTTTCCTCGACTTCTAGACGTTTTCCGTCGAGGTTGAGGAAAAGTGTTTAGGAAAGGACACAGGCTATCTGACAGTTTGCTGGTTTTCTCTGTGAAATATTAAATTTGAGTTTTAGACTCGGACTAAAGAAGCATTTTTCATTGTGATGAGCATTTCCACTATTCTATCGGCTAAACTGTGAAACAACGAATCAACAAAATAGCTGATTATAAATTCTAGTTGGTTGCAGCTCTTGCAGCAACTTTTGCGTTTTGTTGTAGCTGTGTCTCAGTTCGGTGACGACAGCGTGGACTCATCACGGAGCGCGTTCTCGTCACTCTTGACGGTTTTTCATGTGACAGAGGCTGAGAGCGTCTTCCATTCAGCGTCTGTGTGCAGCGTCAGGCGAACATCTCGTCCACGGCGCTGACACACTCTTTGACTCATGCAGAAATGTGCAGGAGGTGCGTGGGGGCAGCAACAACAACAACAACAGCAACGACAATAGTCTTTTGTTTCTCGTCACTCGCTGTTCTCAGCTTCTATTTGTAGCCTGAATTTTAAATCTCATATTAGACGAACAAAGAGAGAGTTTATCTGACGCTCCTGCTCGTGTTTATCATCTCATTTTCTCTCTGACTTACACATTTGAGTAATCAGATTTAGTCGCTTTATTGCCGAGTGTTAGACGTAAAGTTTGATCCAACTCGCACATCTGGGAGTTAAGAACGAGAAAGCCGGGGGGCAATTAGCGTAGCTTAGCATAAAGACTGGAAGCAAAGGGGAATGTTAGCATAACTTAGTTCAAAGTTCAAAAATACATCAACACTATTTCCTGAACATTCATCGTCATCTCTGACTCCATCTGCACGACCTCTGATATAGATATTTCTATTTCATATTTTAGGTTAACTTAACACAGTTATACATTTATTTTCTATGCAAATTTCGCTGTGCATATTTAATTTCCGTGCAAAAGTCTAACTTCTCTGCAAATGTTCAATATTTTGGCAGGTTTTAATTTAAATTTATCTCAGGTTTAATTTCTGTGTTATAGGTTCATTCTAATGTATGTTTAATGTTTGTTTGCATGCTGCTACTGGATGCTTGAATTCCCCTCGGGATCAATAATCTATCTAACAAAAGACGTTTGCCAGTAAAAGAGTCCAAAGGCCAGAGTGTGACACGAAGCAGCTCAGAACAAATGAAACACAAAGTCGCTTCACGTTTACTCTTTTTAAAATGATACCTGCGGCTGTATCGCTGCACCAGGATCGACCATTTACTGCTGCTACAGACTGATCAGCTGATAATAAACCTGATCAAACTGATAGCCAACGACGTCAGACAACCTTATCATACTTAACAGTTATCTAGATACAGTAGAAAACTCTTCTAGTTCATTCACCATCTGTGATGGTATTTTTTGGCCGTTACCGGAGTAACCGTCCAGTTTGCTGCTTCCTGTTTGGTGTTGAAGAGAGCACACCGACCGTACGACCGAATCACACCACGACGTCACTCCTCCTCATGTGACATAACTTTGGTTATGTATTATTTATTTAGACACACCTCGTCTGTCTGACACGACATCTGGCTCAGCTGCGTTTTCTTTTGTGTGCGTGTAAAACAGAAACCTGCAAAGACAAACATGTAACCGAGACACTGACACGTGAGCGGACCAGGAAAATATCACGTTTCTGTGCATGAAGTGAAACATAATGAGAAAACGTGGACCATAAAATTGGCGTCGTACTTTCTGTGTATTTAGATTTTTATGTATTTATACCTGAAATTGTGCAAACCTCGACCCACTTTGACTGTCGAACAGAAAGGTACGCTCAGCTCAGAAAAAGAGAAACCTGCTCTGATCTTCAGTTTTCTTTCCTCGCTGAGAGTTGTTGCGTCATTCAGCAGCACTGAGCCTGTGCGTCGATGTGCCTGGTACAACCAGAGGCTTCACGAGGAGGAGGAGGAGGAGGCGGCGGAGGAATGTTAAAATGAAGGCGGTATGGACCGATGGATGGACGGATGGAGGAGTGGAAGGATTGTTTATTACAACAAGTAATGAAAAGGCAGCTTTACGACACGAAGACTTGTTTAGCTTTGGTTGTTGAATCTTTGGGAGAAAACGTCCAACTCAACAATTATCTGAGTTTTATGCCTCCAGTTTGTAGCATTGCTTTCCAACAGAGAAATCTCATATTCCACCAGATGTTTTAAAAGTTTTGCAGCACCAAGTTGGACCAAATTCCCCAAAAACGATCCATGAACAAGTTTGTAGTTGTTTTGAAAAGTTGTTAAAAGCTCATTTTCTGCCTTTTTTGGCTGCTATCGAGCAGCTTCAGGTGCATCACCGCCTCCTTTTTGGAGGACCGATTTGCCAAAACAACTGCGAGGGTAGACCACTGACAGTGTAAAGAATGGACGGCGTAAGCGTGACGACACCCGCAGGTTTCCGAAGAGCCGGTTTGAAGCCCAAAATCTGTGGCGCTAGCCACTGCTATCTTGGTTGGCATACGACTGCAGTTTTTGGTACTTCCACATTGGCTTCACTTCACAGCCGCGAGGTTACTGCGTAGACGTGCCTTTTTTGAAGTTTATGTGCTTGTTTCCTCTACACGGGTTCATTGAACCACAGCTAGTGCTTAAATATACCCGAACATACCCGTTCGTCACTGCAGGACAGGACTGGGAAGACCTTTTTAGATGAAGGTCATTAAAACTCATCTGATGCAGCTTTTCCGTCCATGTGGCTTCTTGAAATCCAAACTTAAGATTGTCCCGAGTGTTTGAAGAACAATGAGTCGGCACCGTTTTGTGTTTTGTTTGTGTTGATCTAAAAAATGCTTCAACGTGTCCCAGTCTTGACTACAGTTCTGTCTCAAACTTCCTCTTTCTTGTCGTGAACATGGTACTTTAGTCACGCATCTCTATAATTACTGCAACACTTTGGTTCAACTTGTCATTTCAAATGTCTCGTGCCCGGATAAACTGAAGATTTATGTCCCTACAAGTCACACAGATCTGATTACAATGCGTCGTGGTTTTTCTTCATGTAAGTCAAGGTCAACTCTTCTCCAGTTCGATGCCAACATACCTTTTAGTTTAGCTACAATAACTTCAGCTAGCACAAAGAATGCTACACGTTGGTTCCCAACCAATCATAGCTTGCTGTCTTTTTTTCCAGAAGACCAACTTCCAGGAACAAAACTGTAAACAAACATGGAGTCTGAGGTCTTCTTGGGTCGACCTAAACCAAGACCTGACCACAAACCCATACGGTTTCAGATCCAGTCTTAGCCATAGAGGTTGCCGCTTGGTTTGTCATCCATCTCCATGACAGAAAGTGGTCTTAAGCTAAAATAACGAGTAGCTCAGCCGTTCTGTTTCAATGTATTTCACCAAATGAGTTCTTCTGGATCAGGTACAGAGGAGAAGAAGTCAAATGTTACATTACATAATACACAAAGTCTGTTTTGATAACTTTAACTTGCAGTCAGCAAGTCGCGGTTGGTTGCAGTCAGGTTTGTATCTGGAGGTTGGGTTTGGTTCTTGCAGTTCTCGGCCAACGTCGTGGATTTGAGACGTTTTCTTGTCCCATTTGAGAAAATCCACAGATTGTTGTGATTGCATTGAAATTAAATGATCTTATTTTAAATGCTTTTGGTCAACGTGACCGAACACATGCTCGTCTTGAGGCGTTGGTTGTGGTCACACCATATGTAGTTTGAACTCTGCATTAGATGCATTTTATCGTTTACGTTTCTCCGAGATCAGATCCACCACATGAAGTACTCAGAGTGTAAATGTGGCTTCAGCTCTGAGAGATTGGACTTGACAAAGGGCCTGCATGTGTCCTCGTCTGCACTCTCCGTAAAGAGGAGCTCAGTCTTCGCTCTTGTGTTGAAGTATTTTCTGGTCGTCGTGAACAAACTGTCTGTGTGTGTCAGGCAGTGAAGTGTGTTAGCGGTCAATAGTGAGCTCTGTGCGCTAACTGGGACCGCTGAGGCGGGTCAGAGTGGACAGACAAACCCAGTTTCACAGTCTGTGTGAACTGGGTCAAAACTTCTGACAGCTTCTATTTGTGTCCGAGAATCGTTTTAATAACATCGTCTGTGTTCTCATGACACTCGCTGGCTTCATAATGCGCTCCAGACCGTGCACAAAGATCTCTGTGGGGAAAATCAGGATACCATGTTTCTATTTTTGTTCCTCGCTGCACATTTTTTGCTCAGTGTGAAGAAGCAGCTGCTGTAAATACGTGAAATATATTCAACAACTTTAGGATGAGTAAATTGAAACATGATGTTCATTCCTGAAGCAGACATGTTTCTAGTCACTCGGCTGCAGCTCAAAGCGGCGCTGTGGCATTTCTAAATTTAACAAAGCTTTTTGTTTCAGGTCCTTTTTTTTATTATTATTACAACCAGAAGTTCTTCAATGCTTTTGTCATGTTTACAACCTCTGGGGAAGACTTGAAGGACTGATGTAATTTAAAGGATAAGTCTGGTGATATTCTATTTTCTTCTCTTGTTAACACGTCCCAATGAAAAGACCAAACCCAGCAATGACTGGTACCGAGTCTTGTTTTTGTGGATATCCAGACCCTGATGTATGTTCTTCTGTGCCACAGAGCTTCATTGCTCTCCAAAAAAACTGTTAAAACCACGTCTACAAATATCTTTAAAGTGGCACAACCGTTCACACAACTTTGTGAAATTTGGTGACCAAAACCAAACATCGGCTCTAGACACGTCCCTTTTGCGTATTTCGTGGTTTTGCCACCGCTGTAGTTTGTCCTACATGTTTACAGAAGAGAGGCGAGCTGCATTCAGTTGGTTGCAATTTGCAACTTCACCATTAGATGCCACTAAATCCCACACATGAACCTTTAAAAAAAAAAAAAACACCTCACAAACATATACTTCCATTTCTTTAAGAGATTTACGTCTTCAGTAGGAACCAACAGGCTTGGAGTATTTAGAGACGGACTAAAAGCATTGTTGATCTCTTGATGGTATTTGTGGACAATAACATAAATATAGAATGTTTGAAATCAGCAAGAAACCCAGCAGGTTTTGGGCTTAAAAACAGACCCTGAAGGTTCGGTATAATTTGGGGTTTCAGTCTCACAAAAGATCGTCTCTCTTTTCAGACTCTTCTGTGCAGTATCAGAGGCCGACCTGGTCTTTGTTAAGGTTTCAGCGTGCTCTGTTTATAGTCTATAATACCTTCCATCTGGCTTCGCTGTGACCGTCTGCCAAAATGTCTTTCCCATTGCATATTCTGTTCCCTCTGTCATCCCTGCAGGTGCCCTCCCTCACCCTCCAAACTGGCACAGGCTGAGCTGTAACAGTAACCCATTTACAGTGATGGGAATGTGGGTCGGATGCATGGGCGCTGTGCTCACGCTACGTTCACTGCCAGGAGGAAGCATCGAACCAGGCCTCCATATTTCACCCAGATTTTCATAGATTTATTGGACAGCGAGAGGCCATCACTGTAGAGAGGGCATGAGGCGGAGAGGAGGGAGATAGTGTGTTCATGTCAGGCTGTTTGCTGTAAATACGAGCCACCACGCAAAAGCAGAGAGGTCGTCAACAATTTGTTTCTTTATGTTTGATTTGATGGCTTTGACTTGGCATCACGAACAGAACAAACTCAGAAATGATCCTAAAAATAATCAAAGCAGTCGCAGCTCGACATGTTCTGTTATCATTTTTTCCTTCCCAATACCGATTCCAATATCTGAACATGAGTACCAATCTGATACGAGGTGTGTAAACGTACAGAAACAGAACTTTAGTTTATTATCTAGTTTGACAGTCAGTCAACGTTACCATTAACGCCCAGTGGCAGCGCAGTGGACATGGCACTGGTTTGGTATTCACCAATCTCACACTTTAGGCAGTGCGTTTGTCATACTGGTATCGGTGCAACTCACGCAACTACTTGCATAACCTTTTGTGTATACAACTTAATGCAACACCATGAAGCCTTTGAGCCTTATTCTTGGTTGAACAATTATTGCATCTTACCCTTTTACACCCAGTTCCAAGTACTGGCCGATACCTGATAATACTATTATCGGAACAATTATATTGGCAGCAAATTGTACTTCAAGTATCTAGTAAAAGTACTCATTATTCAAACTTGCTGTTCTATTCAGTCTATATTTTATTGGAGTTTTATTCCTGATTCATTACTGTCTGAACAGCATCTGAACGTTGCTGTTGTTGTTGGGTTTGTTGTAGTTTCATCTAAACCAGTTAATATTTTATAATCTGTTCATGTGTTTCTCTGTAATAAAATGTAAATTCTCAAAGTAAAGTACAGTTCTTACTCGCAGGACTTGGATAACTGTAATTAATTACATGATGTGACTGGTTTGCAGCTGTTTTTAGGTGGAGATGGAGAGTTATGTCTTAAATATGGATCTTATAATCTTCAGATATTAAAGAGAAATACTTTGAATGGATGTCAAACTAATCTTCAGAAGACAAAATAATGTTTTCCTATAAATATGTATGGACAGTCACAGAGGGTCAAAGGCGTGAGAGCAGGTTTCAGAGGGTTTGGCCTCTTCTTCTGTGGTCAGATTGAGGTTGTGATTGTTCTGGTTTTGCGGGTGTAATCCTGGAGGATTTGAACCCCCCCCCCATAGTCCGGATCATGATCAGCCAGGCCACAGAGGTCTGTGTTGTATAGCGTCTGTCATCACTTGTTCACATCACGCTCATCCCCGAAGCAAATCTGGATGCACGATCACGCTCTGAATAACTTCACTGTGTTTGTGTTAATCTGCGCTGTTGACCGTCTTCTTCTCGTCTCTCGTTTACAGATCCGGCATCATGGGGAAAGGCTGCATGACGGCAACCAAATACTTCCTGTTCCTCTTCAACCTCATCTTCTTTGTGAGTGTTTTCACTAATGATTCATGCTAACATGCCGTTAAAGGAGACATTTAAAGCTGTTGAAGAGCTGTTTACTGTGTATGTATGTCAACTGAAACAGACGTTTGCAATAAAGCAAATTAATATAAATTCACTCCAAAAATATGAATATCTTACACTGCGCTTAGTCGCCTTTGTTTAGCTTCTGAACCCACTTTTGTTGAAATGGATGAAACAATTGCTTCCCCAAGTTCAAACTTAGCCCAATTAAATTAATTAAATGGGTGAACACGGGTTAAAAAGTCTTAATTTGACGGACTAAAGGTGGAACAGCAGCTTTTTCTACCGCACAACATTCTTTGCTGAATGCTGCCGTTCGGGACCCAACCTACTGAAATATTTCAACATCAGTCAAACTTACTACGATGGGCCATGAAGTGGCGTGAAGATGTAAACTGTATCTTTGCTGATTGGTCACTTTCCGTCCAGGGCACAGCTAGTTAACCAGTTTGGACGTGACGTCGTAACTAAGGCAGTTGGCCAATCAACGATCGAGTTCTGTCGTCAAGGTTACTGTACACACTTCAGGTCGGCATCGTAGTAAGCTCGGTCAACATTAAATTATCATAAATAGATTACTGGGTTACAAAATGGCTGCAATTAATGAAGAAATGATGCAGAAATGCCACAAAGAGCGGTTCAGGCAGTCAACACTAGTGACCAGCTGCTAAACTTGGTTGCACCGCGATTATTGCCCCCAAATAACCAGATGTGAACTATTCTTGTCAATGGTTTGTTTTTTAATTTTGTCGTTACCAAGCCTGTAATCTAAGATAATTTAGTCTGTTCTGGTTTGGGCGTTGGTGTTGGGCTTAACGCCGGGTTATTGTTGGTAGTTAGACATACAAATGATGGTGGACTCAGTTCAGTTCATTCCTTTTCATCTGTTTACTTCTTGTGGATTTGTCTTATTAAAATTTTTGTTTCTGTTGCCATGTTTATCGCAGCAGATATGAGGAAGTGGTTTGAAACATCCTGCCATCTGTCATGTTGAGTAGCTGTGTGGCCGTAATTTAATAAAATACATTCAGTGGATCGAAGAAGATTAACTATAATTAAATATTTGAGTGTTCCTTGCTGTAAAGTTGCAGTAGACTTCAGTTCGTTCACGTTCTCTGAGTCTTAATCACAGAGCGGATGAAGTGTTTGTGGCCTCGTTACCACGGTGATACTCACTTTCTCGTTTCCTCTCACTCCCCCTTCTGTGGAAATTAATCTTGATCTGAGGTTAAGAGTTTCTGAGGAAACCTCAGACACTCACAGCACTCTGTGTTTGTGTTAATACGCTTAGAAGAGATGGCGAGACGACAACATCTCCAAAACTCTCTTGCGTGGTGTTCCCGGTCCAATCAGACGTGGTCCAGGGTCATGGACGGCCAAGGCTCGTGTTGGGATTGAACGCTGGCCCGTGTGGTCCGATCCAACAGACATGCTACTGTAGCTCAAGCTGCTGAAAAAGTTCATGCTGGTTCTGATAGAAAGGTGTCAGAACATCGCAGTTTGTTGCGTCCACTGCCGAAGGCGCCAACAATCGGACACGTGAGCCTCAGGCCTGGATCACGAATCGAGTCCATGCTTCGGGTCACGATATTGAGCAGGCGGTCGTAATGTTGTGTCTGATTGACGTGGATCTGTATTTTCATAGAAGATTGTCGATTTAATCCACTTTAATGAGGCTGATATCAATACTTCTCAGACTCTATGTCTGGATTTCAAAGTTTGAAGTGAAACTTTTGACTCTTTGAGACATGTCTCCTTTTTAAAAAATTTGCTTTAAACTCTCAAAGTCTGAAAGTTTTGAACGGGAATGATAAAACAGGAATGATCAGCAGTGACACGCAGGTGCGTGTCACTGCTGATCATTCCTGTTTTATCATGTCTTTTTTGAATATTTCATCGTCTCTTTCATGGTCGACGTTCACAGACCTGAAACTTGGATTTACCCTCGAGGACTTTGACCCAAAAGACTCGGAAAATGTCCTTAAAACATCAGTAGTGACGGCGTATTATGTGTTGGTGATTAGAGAGAGGATGCTTTGTTTCTTCAGTCTGTGTGTGTGTGTGTGTGTCAGGACGTTTAATTGAATCTGTGGTTTAGAGTTCAGCTTCCTGTCTGTGCTCTCAGATATCAGCCTCATTAAAAAGGTTTTCAATGACGAACCAGCTGGAAGCTTTTATTGTGAAAGAGCTTTCATGCAACAAAAACAAGATATGGAGTTTTGGTGCTTTTTTTTTTTTAATTGGTACGTTTCACCTCGTGGTTCATCCATCGAGTCTGAAAGGACGATTAAAACATGACCAGACTGTGAGCTGAATGTACTGATGCATCCTGTGAAGTTACAGTGTTACGTTTTGTGTATTTTCATGGCTCACCTGTGTGTGTGTGTGTGTGTGTCCTCCAGCTGTGCGGCGCCATCATCATGGGCTTCGGACTGTGGCTCCTCCTGGACAATCAGAGCTTCATCGTCGTCCTCAGTGAGTACCTCAGTCAGATTGAATGTTCCTTCAAGTGACGAACAAACGTTTGATTGTTTGACTTTGGCCGTCGCCGTGTTGGTAGTCCTGCTTCTTCCCCCTCCTGGTTAAGGCCCAGCTAAGTTGGCCGAATGACGCCTGGTTGGTCAAACAGGCCACCTGTGACGTCACCCACCTGTCAATCAAAGCGTCCACGCTCTTAATCCTGCATAACTTTAAGCCTTAATATAACCTGAACAGGTGAGTTGTATATAAATTCACCCTCAGTACAGTTGTCATGAACGGGGAAATTAGCTCCCAGGCTGTGTTACATGCTGTGTGTATGTTCATCTACAGTTTATCGTGTTTAAACAAACAATATAATAAACGTTTGCAGTGGTTGCAGTGTGTGTGCTGCCTGTTTCTTTTCTCACACACACTTAAAAACACACTCAAGCCTGCAGCCTCGACTTGGCCTGTTTTCAGCCCATTAATCATGCCTCCATTTGTGTTGGCCTACATGCTCTCTACAAGTGGATTAGTGTGAGAGTGTTGTGCCTCAGTCGTCGGTGTTACCTCTCGTCTTTAAGTCGACAACAACAGACACAGAAAACTGACTTCACTGCAGCGATGATTAATAATGAACTCGTTTGTCAAAACAAACGAAGAGAATCAGGTCAGATGACGCAAACAACAACGGATTACACCGAGTGCCAACTACCAACGATCAACAGGAAAATAAACTTGTTTCAGACAAGCAGCAACCTGAAGTGCCAAAAACTGCAGTTCCCCAAACGTCCACTTGAGGCCGGCTCCAGAAGTGAGTCAGTCTCCATAAGTCCCCATGTTCAAATGTCCAACTTCACAGCAGAAATAAACATGTTTACAGCCTGGTACAAAAACCAGTTTTGGTCTCTGTAGCTAATTTCCCCGTTCATGACAACTGTACTGAGGGTGAATTTATATACAACTCACCTGTTCAGATTATATTAAGGCTTAAAGTTATGCAGGATTAAGAGCGTGGACGCTTTGATTGACAGGTGGGTGTCGTTACAGGTAACCAGGTGTCATTCAGCCGATGATCCACTTCTTTGCCGATATTTTGATTAGTCTGGAGGCAGGACTTCCACAATGAGTGGTTCACACAGACTTCCTTCATCTGCTGGAGGCTGGTTAACTCAAACATGAGTTCAGTTTCACTCTGGCAGCTCGACACATAGCAGGCTGCTCGTGTTTATTTAATCTAATTATTCCGTCTGTATTAACTGGTGGATTTTGGTTGTTTGGTCACGCTGACCTCGATGAAGGCCGACATGCAGCATGTTGAGGTCGGTGTTTTTCCACCATATGAGACCGCCGCTCAGTTAAACACAAGTGTCCTGCAGATTTCTGGTTCTGGACTCTGTTTAAAAAAAGAAATTCCTGAAAGCCACAAAACAAATCTGCCAGCCTTTCTCTGTTTTTCCTTCATTTCTTCATCAAGATGTCTTTTTCTGTCCTTCAAACACTCGCCTGGTTCATCAACCTGCAACTTGTCAGATTTAAAGGTGTAGTAATCAAGTGAATGAACGTAATTCCCAAAATCTCAGAAGAGAAAACTTTTAGTGTGTTGGAACTAGAGTCAGGAGGTGATTAGCCTAGCTTAGCACACAGACTGGAAGCAAAGGGAAACTGCTAGCCTCCCTCTGTCCAAAGTGAAAAACACACTATTTATTATAGTGTACTCTGCTGTAACAGTAGTACACCTTAGTATGGAACATTGACTGGTAGCTGTGGAGGTGTCAGTTCACCTCCTGGGCACTGCTGAGGTGCCCTTGAGCAAGACACTGAACCCCTAACTGCTCCCAGGGTGCTACAAGTTGCTGCCTCATGCGAAGGAGTTCATGTATCTCGGGGTCTTGTTCAGGAGTGATGGAAAAATGGAGCTTGAGATGGACCGGCGGGTTGGTGCAGCGTCAGCAGTACTGCAGACGTTGTACCGGACCGTTGTGGTTCAGAGGGAGCTGAACCTGAAGGCAAAGCTCTCGATCTTCCAGTCCATCTACGTTCCAACCCTCACCCATGGTCATGAACTTTAGGTAGTGACTGAAAGATCGTGGATACGAGTGGCCGAAATGAGCAGGTGTGTCTAAACAGAAAGGTTGAGGAGCTCGGACATCTGGAGGGAGCTCGGAGTAGAGCCAGCTGAGGTGGTTTGGGCATCTAAATGGGATGGACATTCCGGGTACGTCCAACTAGTTGGAGTCCCCGGGGCAGACCCAGAACCCGCTGGAGGGACTACAGCCTGGGAATGCCTTGGGATCCTCCAGGAGGAGCTAGAGCGCCATGCTAAACCTGCTGCCACCGCTACCTGACCCCGGATAAGTGGAAGAAAATGGATGTTTGTGTTACCCTAAAATACAAGTACCTCGCTACGAGTGTTTCTGAAGTAAAACCAGAGCCATGCTAGCTGTTTCCCTCTGTTTCCAGTCTTTATGCTAACCTAGTCCAGTCATGTACTGACTCCAGATCTGGACCTGATCCTGATAATCAGTCGTCTCAGTCATGAAAAAGTTTTTGGAGTTTTCTTGGACTCTTTCTGAGACACGAACAGAGTTCATCAGTGTGAGACGAAAGAGGCGAGCAGTGTCCATCGAGACAGAAAGGCGAAGAGACGAAATATAGACGGACATTGAGCTGGTGTAATAGAGAGTGTGTGTGTGTGTGTGTGTGTGTGTGTGTGCGCGCGCTCTCAGACCAGCGAGCGTCACTGAGGACGTTTGTCCCTCGTCCGTGGCCTCGCAGCAGGTGTCCTCCCCTCGGACACTGGGCTCTTTCTGCTCCGTCCAGCATCAACATGCATCACATCAGCCCAGTGCGCTCACCGCCTTACTCATCACCACCACCACACACACTCATCATCATCAACACACACTCAGAGCGGCAGCACTACATCACCGGTCTGTCCGAGCTCAGAAGCACATTGGACCGATGAGTCCGGGGGATTTCATCGAGGTCGGGTGAATGTGGTCATACGAGCGGTTCAAGCTCAGCGCGGTGGACAGTTCATCTTTGTGTGTGCACACAAACGAGACGTGTTGATGCTCAATGGAACATTTCAGAAAGCGAGCTGGCGTGCCGTTATCGGCTCACAGATGATCGCAGCGTGTATCAATGAACCGCCTGGTGCGTGATGAAATCAACCTGATTGAACAAAGAGTGCGTCACACACACAGAGAGAGAGAGAGAGAGACCTCGTTCTGCTGACACGAATCCACCAACAACATGTCTGTTTATTAGGACATCACATTTACATCATCTGAGAGCGTGAACCAGTTTATATTTGTTCAAACAGAAACACACTTATTAGAAATAATGTTGTAGAAGATGAAATCGTGTTTTGTAGCCCTGAAGTGTGGCCGCCGGTGCCCGTTGGTGTGGTACTCCGGCAGGACGCTATATTTTATTAAAGTACAACACTGCGACAGCCCCGCCACCCCGCACTAATGAGTTCCCACCAAACGGCAAACAAATGTTCGCCTCGCGTCATTCATTTCAGGTTTTTTTGCTCACTTCATGGCCACCGTAGTTTCTCCTTCACGGTCAGAAGGACTCGTCCCGTTCGTATGAGGTCTGTCTACACTAATAAACCAGAGAACTGTAGAGTAACAGTAAGTCTTTGCATCACGTCTGTCCACATTCTTCTGTCATCTCTCGCTGTGATTGAACATGTTCTGGTGAACAGATCAGTGTTAAACCACAAAAACATCAGACACCAGTTCACATCATGAAGAAAGGCTCAATGCCAAACTTCACTTTCACTTGTTGAACACACGGCTGAAGAGAGGGAACCAAACGTTTAACGTCGTCTTTAGTTTTTACTTTACTGCAATATAAAGACAGTGCTGCTCCACGTTTACATGTCTTCATGGATCATTAAAACCTTTTAGGTTCACCTCCACGCTCAGTCTGGAGCCAGTTCACCTCCTGGGTACCGCTGAGGTGCCCTTGAGCAAGACACCAAACCCCCAACTGATCCTAGGGCACTGCTACATGGCTGCCCATCACTCTAAATTCTTCTTCGTTCTTCTTCGTTCCTCTTAGTTATATTTCACCTCTGTTGGTTGGTACATTTTTGAACTATCACTTGAAAAAGCATCACAAGAAATCCGATCATGGACCTTTTTTTGTATCAGTTGGTGGATTTTGCAAGCTGCAAACCAGCCGCCATGACGCCTCCATTGCCACTCCCGCAAACACCTCAGCAAACCACTTATTCTACAACTGTCCTTTATTTTCTTTGATATTTTGCCATTCTTTGTTATATTTAGATGAACTCTGAAGCATTTAAATCATGTTTTTAGAAATTAAATTAAATCTTTGTGAGAACAGGCTGTTAAATTCCCGATTTGCAAACTTTAACAAGAAACCTGATTCTGAAACTTCAGTTTGCCAAATGTGAAAAACAGAAGTGTGTTTGTACATGTGTTGGCTTCACGGGCCCCGTCTGTATCGTAACTAATCTCACACTAATCTGGTGTTGGTCGCCTCGCGGGTCGACCCTTTTAAAACACGTACATGTGTGTGTAAAGCCACACAAACACACACACAGGTTTTCATTTCCTGCGTCGACACCCCTCCCCCGTCCTCAGCCTCATTTTCCATCATAAACTCGCCTTGTTCGGCTTTGTCTTGGTTTGGAGCTGCGTGCCCTGGATCACTGATCCCCCCGGGGGTATCCCATGATTCAGGAGGGGGGTCCGGTCTTTAAAACAGAGTGCTGGCAGACATCAACGCTGACGTGTTCCTTCCAGACTGCTGCTTGTTCAGTCTTGAGCAGTTTTTGTGCAGCACTGTTCGACATCAGATCGTGAGAGTCTCGACCTTTTGGGGACTCGAACCAAGCAAGTCTCCTGATGCTCCATCGATGAAGATTTCGCTGGCTTCGAGTTTGAATTGCTGAGGCCTTATTTTAGCTTCCTGCGTTACTATGGAGCCTGGTCTCTCTCCATTATTAGAGCTCTGCAGCCACATTTGCTTCTAATTTCATTTATTTTTGCCAATCACACGTGTTGCCGAGCAGCTCGTCTGGTTTCAGTTTCCACGAGTTTGTGGAGTTCAGATTGCAACATCACTGCAGCTTCACACTTTTCCTCACGGCATCCAGAAGATCCTACAAAAACTCTGACCTCATGAACTTCTGTCAAAAACTATTGAATAAATTCAAAAATACAAAAACGATTTGAAAAACTTCGGGATAAATTTACATCTTACAAAACATCCCAGAGGACACGACGTCCATGATGTCCAAAACCAGTTTGAAACGAGGACTCGGGTCCAGAGAAGTCTGCAGTGTTTCTGTCTTTCTCTTTGCATGATCGAGTCTGAACTTCGTCTGTAGATGCAGAGATGAACTGTTCCTGAGCCCATGTAGTAATATACTTTGTACAATCATGTGTGACCCCAGTTCCCCCACCAAGCTCTCACCAACCACTAAAAGTCAGTCCCAGATTTACTCTTGTCCGGCGGCTTCTTGCTCGCTCACTCTCTCCTTTTCTCTTCTTAGCTTCCTCCGTCAACGTCCTCTTCGCTCTCTTCTCCTCTGCCATTATGTCCATAGAGGCTGCTGAGCCCGGTTACACTGCCCAGCTCCTGTTCTGGCACAACACCCCGTCAGTCAGCATTCCCCTGTGCTCTGAGCTCACAGTCCCGGCACCCCCGGCTAACAGACTGAGCTAACAGCAGCTACAGCTGTCAGCAGTTTACTTCACTGTCCATCATAAACTCTGTAAATCACAGAGAGTTGAGGCGGAGCAGCCGGAGGACATCAGAGGGAAAACCAGAAAACATTTTCTCCATAAAATATGATCCAGTTTCACCAAAATCAGTGAAATAGTTGGTGGTGTGTGACAAACTTTACTGTCTGAACGTCTGTATAACATCTGTATACTCTCTCTCTGTCCACTTCAGATAACTCCACATCTGTAAAGGTCGGCTGCTACATCCTGATCGGCGTCGGAGCTTTCTCGATGCTCATGGGCTTCCTCGGCTGCTTGGGGGCCATTTATGAGATCCGCTGTCTGCTCGGCCTGGTGAGTGACAGTTTGCATGTACGGATCACTGAAACACGATGATGAATGCTGCAGGCACGAGTCGACGGAGCCGGAGATTTACTGTGGAAATACGAACGTTGATCTGCAAGGATAAAAGTCAGAGCGGTAAATCTCTGATGTTGGCTTTGACCGCTGTGGTAAAGAGAGCCTGAAATCAGCGCATGAAAATGTCAAAGATGCACTCGGACGATGATAATTTGGTCCTTTTTTATTTTTCATGTTTCATTAAAAATTTTTGTTTTGTTTGTTCAGTTTTGTTTCTTTTATGTCGTGCTTACAGACTGAGACAGAAAAGTGAAAACGATCTGATGGTAACTGTATTTTTCCTTCGTTGAATCCTTGATTGTCTTTATCAGTGTTTAGTCTGTGACTTTGTATTGGCGAGTTTTGCTGATTTAACGTTGAATGTTCTTCATTTCAAGACGAGTGAGAGGAGAAACAGCTGATCTAACTTTAATGGTTAAAGATTCAGAGCGAGTAGATTTAGTTTGAGTTTGAATGAAGTGTGTTTAACGAGGCGAGCTCGGTTTATTTCTTGAATTCAGAACGTGTACTTCTGTTTTGATCTGTAAAATATGTGAGAATATTTCCTTTCTTGACATTTTGTGAGTTTATTTAGTTTTTTAAGTCGATTTATGGAGCTCTGTTTACAGAATATTGAATATAATCCTCATAACTCTGTTTTCATTAGTGTATAAATAAGACTTGTTACGTTTCTGTTACCTCAGAATGAAACTTTAATATCTACAGACGGAGCGGGTCCTCTGCTACGCGGTCCGACATTTTGGACCACTTTGTTTCTACAGCAGCCCAGAAGGGACAAACCAATCTCTGACTCTGCATAAGACTTGTCACGTTTTCATGCGAGGGGTTTTCAGTTGGTTGCAATCTGAAACGTCACCACTAGACGCCACTAAATTTTCCAGACAAACAGCTCTGCAATGTTTGTCGTGCCGTTGTTGTTGTTGTTGTTGTTGTTGTTGTTGTTTATTTGGTCGTCATGACAACAAGTGATTGGCACATCCCGTCCTGGTTCTAGATACTCATCCTCAGAGAGGAGAACGAGCGGACGAGACGAGTTTTCTAGCTTCAGAATCGTCCGTTTACTCAAACAGGAGGACACATTGCTCGTATTAGGGACTGCTTTCAGCGGTGGATGAATCCACGTTTGGCGCTCTAGTGAGATGGTGTGTGTGTGTGTGTTGATGAGTTTTCTATGGCAGATGTATCAGACTCTGACACACACTCAGTACTGTGAGTGTTTATGCAGAATATCAGCGCTCTGATGCTCCACATGCTTTGACAGCGCTCGTACTCACGGTCCAGCTGTGATGCAGCTGTGCCACCGCTCAGCGAAACGTGTTTCAAACCTCTCAGACGTTTTTCTTGATGACTTTCACATCTGTCTGTCTCCGCAGTACTTCACCTGCCTCCTGCTGATCCTCATCGCTCAGATAGCAGCCGGCGCTCTCATCTACTTCCAGAAGGACGTGGTGAGTGATGTCACTTCCTCTTCGTTCATCCTCTGTCCTTGTCGTGTGATTCTGACAAAAGGAATGTGGAGGCTTGCGGCACACCTGTTAACGTTACACATCTGTCATCTGATTGGTCAAGTTCACGCCCACAACGTGTCACAACACGCCGTCATTTGCCGTGCGACATTAAAAATAACACGTGAAGATAATTCTACCCCTCAAACATGAACAGCCACCACACTGAGAGCTCGCTCTGTGGTGAGGCGACACATGCACGCACTGAAGCTGGCGGCGCTGCAGCGCCCTCTGCTGTTTGAGCCCAGGCGTTGACTTAATGTGTGTGAGACCATCAGTGAGTAAAAAGAGAAACAACAGTCCATCATTACTTCAAGACATGACAGTCTGAGTGTAGCCATAAAAATCATCAAACAATACGATGAAACTGCCTCCGGAAAAGGAAGACCAAGAGTGAGAAGTTCACTTGGAAATCCCCAATTAACAGCAGTGCAGGGGAACGTCGTGCCAGAACCGGAGCTGGGTGACCGGGCTCAGCAGCCTCTATGGAGAAGAGAGCAAAGAGGTACTATTAGCTGGCTGCTGTGTCTGCTGTTGTTCACCTTGTTGATGCAAAGAGTTGTTAGCTTTTGATCATAAGTAATGTAATCAGAACAAATACTCGAGTACAGCTGAACATAGTTACCACCTCAAATCAAGTCCCTAAATTTGACTGACGGGGAGATCGACCAATGAACTTTGTTCTGTTGGCGTTTCTGTCCGAGTAAAAGAGTTATTTTAACTTTAAAACCCAGAGGAGCTTCTACACACACACACACACACACACACACACACACACACACACACACAGTGATTAACTCCAATGCAAAACATGTGTGTTTCCCAGAGACTTGATTCTCTGTTTACGTCATGAGGTACTGTAATTACCAGTTTCCAACTCATAAGTAGCATTTATGTCAGCATCCAAGGTGTAATTATGACGAACATATCCGAAATGTAAACAAGTGGACGCTTCACGTACCCGAAGACCGGCATTAACGGACATTCAACTAAAACTTAACAAGATGTAGTGACTGTGCTGACAAACTTCAGTTCATGATGTGAACACAGCTTTAAAGTTGACATTGATAATGTCAGGAAACTTCCCAAAGATTCAGTTTACTATGAGAAAACCAATAAATATTCACATTTGAGGAGCTGAAAGTGGAGAAACTTTTTGATGTTCGTGCTTCAGAACTTGAATAAGCCGCGTCTGGTTGCAGTTAGTTTTTATTACTAATGGCACCTTTAAACAAACTGACAAAGAATAAAGTTTAAAGCAGCAAGCCCCAAGTGTCAGAGCGTAACTGTGGTAAGTATGTTCAGCTGTACTCGAGTATTTGTTCTGGTTACATTACTTATGATCAAAAACTAGCGAGTCGACAACTTTGCTAACAGCCAAACATCAACCAGGTCACCAACAGCAGACACAGCAGCAGCTAATATTACTGACTAGTCCAACAGCAGTCAGCCCAGCTCGGCGTCTGTCTTTCAGCCTTTTATTTCACCAAGCTCTCACCAACCACTAAAAGTCAGTCCCAGATTTACTCTTGTCCGGCGGCTTCTTGCTCGCTCACTCTCTCCTTTTCTCTTCTTAGCTTCCTCCGCCAGCGTCCTCTTCGCTCTCTTCTCCTCTGCCATTATGTCCATAGAGGCTGCTGAGCCCAGTTACATTGCCCAGCTCCGGTTCTGTCACAACACCTGCTCTGCTCCCTCTCAGCATTCCCTGAAAACCTTTTCTTCTAGAAAAAAAACACTCCCCTTGGTGCTCTGAGCTCACATTCACGGCAGACCGGCTAACAAACTGAGCTAACAGACTGAACTAAGATTAGCTTACAGCAACTAACAAAGTGAGCTAACATTAGCTACCAGCAACTAACAGACTAAGCTAACATTAGCTAACAGCAACTAACAGACTAAGCTAACATCAGCTAACAAACTGAGCTTACATTAGCTAACAATCTGAGCTAACAGTAGTTAACAAACTGAGCTAACAAACTGAGCTAACATTAGCTAACATCAGCTAACAAAGTGAGCTAACATTAGCTAACAAACTGAGCTAACATTAGCTAACAAACTGAGCTAACATTAGCTAGCTAACAAACTGAGCTAACATAGGCTAACAGCAGCTATCAAACTGTGCTAACATTAGCTAACAGCAGCTACAGTTGTCAGCAGTTTACTTCACTGTCCATCATAAACTCTGTAAATCACAGAGAGTTGAGGCGGAGCAGCCGGAGGACATCAGAGGGAAAACCAGAAAACATTTTCTCCATAAAATATGATCCAGTTTCACCAAAATCAGTGAAATAGTTGGTGGTGTGTGACTTAGTGCCGTAAAGTAACATTGTACATTGTTGGTTGGTTTTTTTGCTCTGTGAAAAGATTTATGGGGAATGTGAAACTGAGAGACGCCAGCTGGACGGTCACATCGATTTTCTAACTGATTTCTGACAAGCGTATGATTACCGACACACACACACACACACACACACACACGTCTACAAACATGAAGAAAATTTAATTCATTTTTATGGTTTGCTGAGACAAATAAAAACAGAAACAACAGGACTCAAAGTGTCCTTTAAAACATCTGAATGGGATAAAACTCACTAAACAGATCTCTGTTTATTGGATCTGAACGTTTGTTGGGAGCTCTTCGAACATCGCTCTCTGCCAAAAGAGGTTCAAGACAGAAACCTTCTGCTCTGAAAGATAATATATCTCCAGTATGTCGAGCTGTGTTCACCGGAGACCTCGAGTGCCTCGACGTTCAGATTTGAAGCTTTGGCGACTGTTACAAACAGATTTCCTGTGTTTGGAGCCACTAAAGGTGTCTGAAGGTATTCAGCTCCTGATTTTAATGTTCTGGATATCCTCGAAAATTTAGGTTTCACAAATCGGACTGCCAAATTCTTCACCGCAAGAATTCATAGCTGATGCCAGCTGACATACCGAAGCCGTGAAACAGAAACAGTTCTGCGAAAACCATTTAATGTCGTTTAACATCCAACAGACCCCCTTTTTAGAGTAGATAGACATGTTGGGAAATACCATTATTTCTGACTAATAGATGAGAAGATTGACACCACTCTTATGTCTGTACGGTATATAAGAAGCTGGAGCCAGCAATCTCTTAGCTTAGCTTAGCATAAATACTGGAAACAGAGTGGACAGCTACAGATTAACCAAACAAGGTATAACATGTTAATAATTGAGGTTAAGAGGTGTTGGTAGGCAGATTTCAGACAAGGCTAGCCATTTCCCCTTGTTTCAAGTCTTGGTGCTGTGCAAGCTCTGGATTCAGCATCATATTTGATGCACAGAACTGTGCTATGCTAAGACTGAGACACAGCAAATATCTTTATGCTAAGCTAAGCTAACCAGCTGCTGGCTCCATCTTCATATTTAGTGGCAACACATGTGAGTAGGGTATCAATCTTCTCGTCGAACTCTAGCAAATTTACAGGTTGGATTTATTGCAGAATTTATTTTTCACTCCAAATTTTTCACTTTTTCAAGTCCAAAAGTTCAGCTCATAGCTCACAAGTTGGCTAACAACACACAACCCATAGCCTCTATTTCTGTACATTCATGACGTGCAGTCTGGCAGCTGTGGTTTGGTTTAAATCTGTCGTAAAACAAGCTGCACACTCAACTAAATGTCCACATGAAAAGAAAAACCAAAGCAGAAGACACAAACTTTCCAACATGTCCTCCCAGTTTAAGGCAGCGTTTGTGTTTGTATCACCAGACGTATATATTTTTAACACCACAACTGTTTTCTTTCAGCTAAATGATGAGATGTCCAAGATCGTCACCAAAGTGCTGGACAACTACCCCGGCAACAACTCGACCACAGAGCAGGCCTGGGACTTCATCCAGAGGAATGTGAGTCTGAAAACGCTGATCTGGGGTCAGATTCATGCTGTTTTTAAATCATATCTGTTTAAACTGCGTCTATGCAAACATGAACCACACACCACGCTCTTAATCCTGCATAAATTTAAGCCTTAATATAACCTGAACAGGTGAGTTGTATATAAATTCACCCTCAGTACAGTTGTCATGAACGGGGAAATTAGCTACAGAGACCAAAACTGTTTTTTGTACCAGGCTGTGAACATGTTTATTTCTGCTGTGAAGTTGGACATTTGAACATGGGGACTTATGGAGACTGACTCACTGTGCTATGCTAAGCTAAGCTAACCAGCTGCTGGCTCCAGCGTCCTATTTTACATAATTATTGAAACTCTGAAATGTGAACGCACTTATGGAAAATAGAAAGTATCGCAGTACACGGACTGACACAGCAAATGTCTTTATGCTAAGCTAAGCTAACCAGCTACTGGCTACATCTTCATATTTAGTGGCAACACATGCGAGTAGGGTATCAATCTTCTCGTTGAACTCTCTGCAATAAATACAACCTGCTAATTTGCTAATTTATTTTTCACTCTTATTACTGATACACTTCTGGAGCCAGCCTCAAGTGGACGTTTGAGGAACTGCAGTTTTTAACTTCACTTCCCAGCAACGGAGGTTGCTGCTTGGCTGGTTAGCATGCTGATTTCCATAGATAATCTCTGCATCCCTTAGACGTCATCGCTGTTACCGCTTCATGTTCTGTTGATGTGTTTAAATCCAGCCGTATTTTACACATTGTTCCTTTTAAATCCACAAGTTGTCCTGAAACAACATCGACGTATTCAAGACAAGTTGCAAAAGCTTTAATATTTATGCTTCTCTTGTGGCCCACGTTGATTTATTGATGAAGAAAACACATTTTCTAGTTAAGGTGCAGACATGAACCACAAAACCTCGACATCCTGAGTTCGATACCGTCTCGTCATACCCTCCTTTGTTTCCTGTCTGCATCCTGATATCGGCTATGTTACAGAAAATGAGACATTTACCCAGAAAATAATCAGAAAGATGTTTCAGCTGCTTGTTTTGTGGTTGAGGTTCAGTTGTTCATGCGTCAGAAACCTTCCTGCCAAATTCTCGATCCCTCCATCCTGACGGTAAACTGTTTTAAAGACCAGAAATCCAGTTTTTCAGGGTCCAGAGTCGAGGCGTGGACGTCCTTGAAGGCGTCTGTTCTCCGCTCCAAACGGCCTCCGCGATCTCGTCCTCGTCTGTTTTCTCTGCTGATTATCCCTCCTGTCTGTCTGTCTGTCTGTCTGTCTGTAGATGGAGTGCTGTGGTTGGACCGGCCGTCTCGACTGGAACGGTAACATGGTCATCGTCAACAGCTCCCAGCTGCTGTTTCCCTGCTCCTGCCAGAACATCTCGCTCGCCTCCGGAAACTTCTCTGACAGCGGCTTCTGCGAGGCTCCGACGGGCGAATGGCCCGTATACGACGTGGTAAACGATGTTTTCTGACACTCCGTCACCTCCATGTCTTTTTGTTGTTCTTTATTCACTCTTCTGTTGTTTGTTCCAGGGATGTGCTGCCAGCGTGGAGAGCTGGCTCCTCACCAACATCGGCGTCGTCCTCGGTATCTGCCTCGGAGTGGCTCTGATCGAGGTACATCAATACCGCCATTCATAAATTACACTTCCTCCACGTCATGATATTCCTTCCCCAGCTACTACGACACACAAGCTAATGAGGTTATGTTACGTAACATGACGTTTGGGGGTGACAACCATCGAAACCAGCGGTGTCCAGTCTAACAGCGACTACAGCAGCCGGGTTTGGCTCCTGGCATCCTCGAGGGCTGAGTCAGTTAGCTTGTTAGCATGATAGCTTTACATCCAAGCTAACTAAGATAGCTAATGTTAGCAGTCAGCTGCCGGTTCTGTTAGCCTGCTAACGGAACATTCAGTTAGCAGCAGTTAATTAGCAGTTAGCTACTGGATCAGATGATCAACTCTCTGTGATTTACACAGTTTATGATGGACAAATAGCTTTAGGCTAGCCACTTCCTAAAGTAGCTAACCGCTATTTAATTGATGCTAACTGAATCTGCCATTAGCAGGCAACAGAACTGGGCTCAGCAGCTGGACCGGACCAGGTTTGAGCACAGCCTCTGAGACCAATCCAGTTGGTTTGGAGCTAGTACTAATGTAGCTAACTGCTAACATAAGTTAATGTTATGGACCTCACTAGTCTTGGGAAAAGGCTCACATAGCTACCTGATAATATAAGCTAACGTTGTAGATTTAGTCCGTTTTGAGATATAGTTAATATAGCTAACTGCTAACATTAGCTATTTTAGTTAGCTTGGATGTAAAGTTAACATTAGCTAATGTAATGACTTTTGTTACATTAGTTTGCTAACATTAGCTACCATTACTTGATGTAAAGATTGCTAAGTAGCGAACCGCTAACTGTGGTTAGCTCAGTTAGCCGTGTAGCTAACTGAACTGACTCAGCCCAACCTCAACCACCTCGATAGGCTACTGTAGTCGCTGTTAGACTGGACACCGCTGGTCGTGTTCACTGAAATGTAGACGGGATGGGTAACGGCAATCAAAATCTGCAACTTTAAGGCAACTTTTAGACTTAAATTGACGTTAATTAAGCACTGTAAAGGTTAAGTGTCACTTCATGATGTGTGTTTTTGTCTGACAGCTGCTCGGGATGATCCTGTCCATCTGCCTGTGCAGAAACATCCACACGGAGGACATTTACACCAAAGTGCCAAAGTACTAAACGAAGCTCATCGGAGGACGTCACGGCGCCGCCGTCGTCGTCGAGCTTGCAGATGCACAGAAACAAACGAGAGAGGGAAGAAGTGAAATAATGTTTGTTTGTTTTCTCCACCCTGTATTTGGTGAAACATTTTGTCCAAATGTAAAATAATGTTTGCTTTATATTTTGTTAGATTCTCTTCAGGCACTCTTTATTTTGTCTTTGCGTCAGTCCAGTTTCTTCGGAGCACTTTAGAGACTTTTCTTTTGTTTGTTTTTGGATCAGACGGCGATGCTGAAAATGTTTTTTGTGAAATTGGAGGAACCTGATGGCAGAGTTCGGGAAGTGGCGACTAAATTACACGGCTAGGATGCGACGATTTCCGCCGAAAGCTAATCGCGGACGTTCAACTCGACGTTTCAAACCCCACCAGAAGCACCGTGGTCCGGTTCAGAAGCGGCTCTCCGGCTTCGGCTGTTTTATTTTTTGACGAATGTCGTCTTGTTTTTGTGCCAAGACAGGAAGTCAGGCACAGAAACAGCATAGAACATCTGGTTGATTTTCAAAATAAAATGCCCAAAAGAGAGACAATTTAACTATGTAGCATATTTACATATTTAGAAGCGCATAAATCAAGAAGAAAATGATCAAATTTGAGCAAGTTAACAAAGTCTGGTGGGAAAATGCTTCTGAAGTCACGTGGAACTAAACAGCGTTGTGGCTGCAACGTCACAGAGACGTGCTCGGTGGCGTTTTTAGTGAAATTGCAGCCGTTGTAGTCAATATTTCAAAATTAATCTGAAGCGTCGCCGTTCAGCACATGGCTGTTTTATCATGATAGCAGTTCGAGCTAATCGGAAGTCAGACACAGAAACGACACCAGTATTCTGGCCAATTTTCAAAATAAAACACCCTGTGCAAACTTCCAAACATAAAAACAGACAAAAGATTTAACTACGTAGCATATTTACATTTAGAAGCAGATAAACTGGAAAAATTACCAAATCTGAACAAGTTAGCAAAGTCTGGAGGGCGTCTGAAACGTTCCTGGTTGGGTTTGAAGTCGCGTGAAGGACAGAACACGTTACGTATGAGACGCGTGCCGTGAGGTTTCGCCGTATGAATTGAGCTGATAAATTTGAGGTTTCGTGCTCTCAGGCTCGGTTTCTCTGTAACGTTATCGCTTCATGATTTTAAGTTTCCTAAAAATCTGAAGAGGAATCATGTTTGTTTGTGTGACATGACCGAAGTTTGGGAGGTTCAACTGGAAAAAATCCACGACCGTGATGTGTTTGTTTTTTTTTTTTGATTTTTATACACCAGCGTTTTTGAGTTCTTGTGAAATGTTTTTAGTACTTTGTATATAATTTTAGTCATTTATTTGTGTGAATTTGAATCCAAAAACAAAAACAAAATACTGCCAGTGTTTTCTTCAGCAGCTGGTCTCTCCTTTTTACTTTTTGAATTGTTCTGGTAATAATCGAAATAATGAGGTACTAAAGACGAACATTTATGATGCTGAAAAGTGTCACTCCCAGTTTACAATTGTCTGTGATGACAAGCTTTTTTTTTTTTAAAGGTAGCTTTAAGTTCATATTCTACCCAGTTTAATGTAAAACAGAGTTTCTTTTAACCACTTTGAACTTAAAATACGATAAAAGACGAGACGTCAGATTATTTTCGGGGAGATTCATCTTGGAAAAATCATTTTGAAATTGATTTATTTTTAACTCACAGCCGAGATGTTCTGTTGTTTTTATAATGTACAAATCCACCATCCTGTTTTCTCTTTATGTACAGTCTGTATGAAAAACACTTCATTAACCTTTATAATAGTTTTAAGACAAAAAGGGTACGTATGTTTATAACTAGATGGATTTCTGGTAGCTAGCTGGATTGGTAAGTGTGTACTCACAACGTTCATTATATTTCATTTTGCCAATAAACAGATTACAAGACTTTTGTTTGTTTTTGATTTGTTGTAGATGGCGTCGGGTCGCGGTGGTTTAGCAGGACGTTCCATACGCGTCCTCGCTTCGTTTGTAGCAACAATATTGTTGTATTGATATCAAATCAAATGTGTGATGTGAAATAGGTCGTTTGTTGTGATGAACCCACTGAAAATTATTGTCAGACATTGTTTTGGACTGACTGGTTGGATCAGTCACAATTTTTAGGTCTTTAGACAGTTTTAAAGGTTTCAACTGAGCCAATAACTGAAAACACTCGACCACCTTTTGGTTTTGAACTGGATGGATGAACAGCAGTAATTCAGTTGATTATTTTGTGTAAATAATTCACAAAATACATAAACAATACTGAGCTGCACACATGCTGCAGTTCATGTCCAAACCACTAGAGGGCGACAGCCCTTTATACAAAACCAGCATCAGCAGCATGGAGTGAGACAGAAGTCCAGCTGCTGTATTTTTGTGTTTGTGCAGGCAATGTAACCGGGCTGCAGCAGCCTCTATGGACACAATGGCAGAGGAGAAGAGAGCGAAGAGGACGCTGAGGGAGGAAGCTAGAGCAAGATAAAATAATTTAAAGTGTTTGTGGCATTCGCCGCCCTGTGAGTAACGATAGCAGCTCCTTCATACTGTTTAGATGACTGCATCACACACACACACACACATTGAGCTTCATCCTGTTTTCAAACGCAGAGGGACACTCCCACGTCTGTCCAACAAACACATCCAACTGCTGCCCGGAGCAAAGTGTTCAGAAATCTTTGCCAAAACTCTGCATGTATTATCCTACACACACACACACACACACCATAATGACTGTACCCTGTGAAACAGTTCCTCTGCAGAGTTTTTAGCATCGTGTCTGCATCTACAGGAGACGTATGAAGACTTGAGGAGAAGCTACAGCGATCTAACGTTACACTGTCATCTAAAACATTGAGGTGATTATCAAACACTGTAAACAAACACTGCATACAAAGCTAACTGTGAACATTTAAGGAACTAATTCAGGGATGAGAAGCGCTGTGAGGTTAGAGGAAGTTAAAGTTATTGTAGAGCTGACAAACTAGTGTAACATGTTTCATCGAATAGACACAATAAATTATATAAAGGTCATTCATCATTAACAGACTCACCAGCACGCCTCACACGACAGGAATAATACTTAGTTTGGATGCTTGGATGTAATAGACTATAAAACATGGACAGTGTATCAATGATGGTTTCCGAAGAGCTGCTGTGAAGCTGAGTGTGTCGCCTCCGGGCAAGGTGACCTACTCCTGCTTGATCATTAGATGCTTTCATGAAGCTGCTCCACACAGATTTAGTTTTTTTTTTAGTTTATTTGGTCCTTTGTTGCATCGAGCACAGCGATTTAATCAAAACAAAACATCAATTAATCATTAATATATGTGAAAAGCTACTGATTCTAATAAATTAAATAAATAGAAACAAGAAAATATGAACCAATGAACAAAATAGATTGTTTAAAACATGTAGTTTGTATCTCTGGAGGCTTCAATATTTAATAAAGAAGCTTTTCATGTTTCAAACACCCATTACAGTCCAAATGGTGTTCCACAGGGTTCAATACTGGGTCCACTACTCTTTTCATTATACATTCTTTCACTCAGTCAAATTCTAGTCTTGTCTAGCGGCTGACTCGCCTCAGCCTCACCAGAACCAGCCTCAAGTGGACAAGAAGAGGAACTGCAGTTTTTGGCTTCACTTCACAGCCACGGTTACCACTCGGCATCGCTATGCTTCACGTTGAAGTACACAAGTTCAGTCATACCTGCGATAAAGTGAAGGCGTGTTGTTGTAGAAGAGTTTCATGTTCAGTAGCGTGTTACTAGCGTGTTGACTGATTATCGGTTGTCTGTTCTAGACGTGTCTTGTTCCCCGTAACGTGTGAAAACACGCTGCTCAGGAAACGACTGAACAAAGTTAGATTCAGCTCACGGTCCGAACACACTCCATCACTTCAGACGTCTTTCAGCACAGACGTGAGAAACAACAGCTGACAGGAAACAGGCAAGACACACACACACACACACACACACACACAGTCCAGACCAGTGAGATCATCATCTGCTATGTTAAGCATAATGTAATTTCACCTCACAATGAGGGGCGTTGAATGCTCAGAGAGGAAGTCATTAGTGATACGGCGCCTGTGTGGGGTCATCGCTTCATTCATAACGTCGGTGACGACGTTCAGACTGATGAATTTCTGCTGATTGGAAGCATCGTGTCGACTCAGACTTCATCTACTCCACTGTATTGTATTCTACTTTTTTACCACACTACAGTTACTTTGACCCCAGAGCGTCATTTTAAAATCATTTCCAGTGAATCAAAACATGAAAATAAAGTCCTGATCTTTGTATTGTAGATAGTTTAAGACGTCATCATTGCATCATCACCATCGGTAAACAGAGGGACTTACCCGGCTCTCACTGCCCAGATGGAGGCTGTTTTCTGGGGGAGTGTTTGCTGAAGAGTCAGCATGGAAGGACTGACCGGGTCACGCTGACTTCTACACATAATTCTTTTCTGATATAAATTGCCAAAGACATGTCATAACAATGTGGGTTGCTCAAAATTTCATCACATAATTACCGTAGTTAAACAGTCTCTCACTGCCATAGATAGAGAGTTCGCCGAAGAGTCGTCAGGGAGGACTGACCGGGTCGCGGTGACTTTTACTTACTTGTAACAGAGTCATTGTACACTGTTGTGTTGGAAGCTTTACTTAAAGGTCCAGTCTGTGTTTGCTGATTGCATTCACCTCATTTGACCCTCTGCGTCCAAGATTAACCAAGATGTTTGGAGGTTTTCAAAACATTCTCCAAGACGTCAAGAATTTCTTTTAAATTTATGAACATGAGGCTCACGTTGTGTAAAAATACTTTCATACCTGAGGCTCCAGCTGCTCCATGTAGGCTGTGTTTTGATAGATTGGTCCTTGAACTGCTGCATGAGTCATTTTTTGTGTCCGCTGGGCTTTAAGCTCCATGCTCGCTGCTCCTGGTTTCTCCTGCTTGTACATGAGGGCAATGTAGCATGGAGGACCTCACCTGGAGTTATTGACATAGCTGTAAATGTCCACGGGGTCTCTTAGGTGTCTTTTCAAACAACAGGCAGCATGTTTGTTATTCTGTATGTGCTGAGACCAGAAATCTTCCTCCTCCTCCTCCTCCTCCTCCTCCTCCTTGTGCAGTATCAAAGATCACAAGAAGAGGATTCATTCTGCATCACATCTTTATTATTACATCTCCTTTCCTCTTCTTAGCTTCCTCCATCAACGTCCTCTTCGGTCACTTCTCTTCTTGTCTGTTTGCCCAGCTCCTGTTCTGGCACGACACCAGCCCCCAACTCCCTATCAGCAACTCTTCCGCCTCCTGGCTAATCTAAAAATCAGCAAAGACCTGAGGCGGGCTGAGTGACGCCTGGTTGCTCAAACAAGCCATCTGTAACGACACCCACCTGTCAATCAAAGCGTCCACGCTCTTAATCCTGCATAACTTTAAGCCTTAATATAATCTGAACAGGTGAGTTGTATATAAATTCACCCTCAGTACAGTTGTCATGAACGGGGAAATTAGCTACAGAGACCAAAACTGTTTTTTGTACCAGGCTGTAAACATGTTTATTTCTGCTGTGAAGTTGGACATTTGAACATGGGGACTTATGGAGACTGACTCACTTCTGGAGCCAGCCTCAAGTGGACGACAAGAGGAACTGCAGTTTTAGCACTTCCTGTGGGTTAAATGTTTCACATGTCGTTGGTAATGACTGAACATGTTGAAGAAATGTTCGTCTCTACACTTTTTTGTGTTGCCAGCATGCTTTCAATCAAAACAGCTCTCGGAGACATAAATCTACCCCCCGCCTGTTCGAAGCCTCCAGTGGTCGACCTTTCTTTACCCAGAGTCCTTCATGTTTGAAGCTGCACCGGAGGCCTGTCAGGATTCATACATCAGGTACCTGCAGCGGGGATCGCTGTGCCCATCACATGTGACAGGGGAGCACGCTGAGGTAATGCACATCGACAGAGCACGCTCAGACTTAACTCACTGCCAACGAGACAGCCGGGCTTTCTTTCGCCTCTCTGAAAATGTCTTTCTTCAGAGGACAAGACGGCGAGAGAATCCCAATTTCAGCGGCGGTGGACGGCCCAGGTGATGTGGGATAGACGGGCTGTCAGGGCAGATGGCAGGTGGTGTTTCATTTGTATGCACTGTGTTTGAGGAGAAGCTGAAATGTCTCATCTCATCTGTCTGACGTTTCTGTACTCTAAACAAAAGCAGCCGCTCTGTATCCACCATATGTTGTTATGACCCCGACATGGAGGAGACACACATCTCTCTGAACATGAATATGACTCAACATTCAGAAGTTTTCTGACTGCACTCGTTGAAAGTTAACAAATAAATTGTTTTACATCTTAAATGAGGAATTTAAATTAGAATAAGGACAAAAAAACTTGTTTGTGAGTTCTGTTTGTTTTCTTTTGGGCTGAAACTCTCCAGGTTGAATCTTCAGTACAAAAGATGAACAGCTGTGTTAGAAAATATCTAGTTCTTGTTGCAGCTTGGTGGCCTCGAGGTTCAGGCGCCGACCTCGAAATGTAGTCCCTGATTCGAGTCTGCTTTCACCATTTCCCTTTCCTCTCTTTCCTGCCATCTGTTGGCTGCAATAAAGAAGAACAAGATGATAAAGGCAACATAAGATAATAACTGTCATGACCACCACACATGGTTCACGACGGCTCTTCAGAAACCTGTGGGTGACGCCACGGAGACTACGTCCAGGTTTTATACAGTTTATGAGATTTTCATGTTTTTCAGCCGCTGTAGTTTCTCCTCAATGCTTGAAGAGTGAGTGTTGGGGGTTGCAATCCACAACTACACCTCTAGATGCCGCTAAATCTTACACACCGCCATGATACAGAAGCTGAAGTATGATTTAAAATGGTGAATCTCGTCACGGGGACTACGTCCATGTCTTATACAGTCTATGGTCGAAACCTGATAAATCATTCACAATGAATTTAGCAAAACAGTGTTTGGTCAACAATAGCAATGATAAAGGAGAAGAAGCATGTTGCTATGGCTTCTTCTCCATAGCAACATAGGCTGAGGCTCATGGGAAATGTAGTATTCAGCTCCTAAACATCTTATTTGTACGTTTATTTGCCTCCAAACACAAATATGTGGATATATTTTATCAGTCAAATCATAATTTCTATCGTTTTCAAATTATTTTAACTGTTCTACATCCTTTCTACATACCCCTGTCTTGATAATAACTCCGGGTTGGTTCTTCTGCTTGACTATTACCAGGCTAAACATTAAAAAATAGTCGTTGTTTCAGAGCTGCTCTGCAATTTTTATCACAGAAACTATCCCTGTTTTTTGAAACAGCACACTCATCTTCATGTTTGCAACTGATTTAAGTATTTTTGGATAAATATCTAGTGTTTTTAAACTGTATGACAACAATTCTGAAGTTTCTGTGGAGGAGCGTCTGCAGCCTTTGTGCTCCCGGAGAAAGCACAATCATTATAAGCTGAGATAAATCCTAGTGATGTGTTATGGTCTCCCTACTGTGACTGGCTTTCTCACCCACTGTGAGACTGGGAAGTCTGCTGCATTATTTAAAAAGCACCCCTCCCCAGTCTCAGCCTCTAAACCGCCGCATGTTCCCATTTTTCTCTGAGAAACTGTTAATCTGTGTTTACAGACGAGGTGAGCGCTCCTCTAAACTAAAACAAAATGTGGATGTGGAGTTGGACCACCCATGGAGAAGGTGGCAGGCGGAGGGTTCACTCGTCGTTTCTTCGTCGTTGTGTCTGATTGTGCTGAACAGACTCGAGCTCCCCGGTGTCCTCGACATGTTCTGCCAGATGGTGCTCTTCTGTCAGAGCGAACAGAGGTGTACTGTTCACAATGCTGCTCTGCAATTACACTGAGCTGTGTGGGACGTAAACCCTCCACGCAGAAACACCAGGCTGGGTTTGATTTTTACAGAAAGACCCATGTTTAATGCACAGAGTGAAGGAATAAATAAAAATAAACTTAATTTGTATAACACAGTTCAATGCAAAAAGGCATTCACACATTCATAACTCTGTTTTCATGTGTTTGGTCGAGTGTTTAATCACCTGAAAATAAGAATTGTTGTTCTCTTGTTACCTTAGAATGAGACTTTTATAGTCAACATATAGACAACAGCTGCTGCTTCTGCCGTGTTGAACCACCATGTTTCTACGATAGCCCAGAACAGACAAACTAAACACTGATAGGGACTGCAGTTCCTCAAACGTCCACTGGAGGCTGGCTCCAGAAGTGAGTCAGTCTCCATAAGTCCCCATGTTCAAATGTCCAACTTCACAGCAGAAATGTTTACAGCCTGGTACAAACAACAGTTTTGGTCGCTATAGCTAATTTCCCCGTTCATGACAACTGTACTGAGGGTGAATTTATATACAACTCACCTGTTCAGATTATATTAAGGCTTAAAGTTATGCAGGATTAAGAGCGTGGACGCTTTGATTGACAGGTGGGTGTCGTTTGAACAACCAGGTTTGCAGATGATCCACGTCTTTGCCGATTTTTGTTTAGTTTAGTCGGGAGGCAGAAGAGATAGCGGCGGCTGGAGCCACCACACTGAGCTTCAGAAACCTGTGGGTGATGTCATGCATACACTGTCCAGTCTTTATACTATCAATGGTCCGTGCATGCCAGCTCACCTCTCAATAAAAATGAATAATGAGGTGAGTCAGTTGCTAGACTAGACTAGCACAAAATTTGACTGAGTGAAAGAATGTATAATGAAAAGAGTAGTGGACCAAGTATTGAACCCTGTGGAACACCATTTGGACTGTAAAGGGTGTTTGAAACATGAAAAGCTTCTTTATTAAAGCAGTTGAAGCCTCCAGAGATACAAACTACATGTTTTAAACAATCTATTTTGTTCATTGGTTCATATTTTCTTGTTTCTATTTATTTAATTTATTAGAATCAGTAGCTTTTCACATATATTAATGATTAATTGATGTTTTGTTTTGATTAAATCGCTGTGCTCGATGCAACAAAGGATCCAAATAAACAAAAAAACTAAATCTGTGTGGAGCAGCTTCATGAAAGCATCTAATGATCAAGCAGGAGTAGGTCACCTTGCCCGGAGGCACCGTGGCTGCGCCGGCCCATCAACTACATCTGCAGCAGTCGATTAAAGTGAACCAGCATCAGTGAAAACACAGAGCTCCATGTGTCGTGCTGACCTCGTTGTATATTCTCTGGTTGTTTCATGCAGCGTGTGAGTGATAGCTTCCAGCGTTTAGCTGCTGCAGATTAGCATATTTAAGATCAGGAGATGAGAAGGGAATTCTTCAGAGAGGCGACTTTGTAGTTTTAATATTTCTGAAGAGGGATTGCTTCGTGAATTATGATGGCAAACAAGTGAAAACGCTGAGTAACTAGTTCAAAAACAGCTGACTTTAAGACCAATTGGAGCTCTGCGCTGGCTGTAGCTGGGGAGAGTTTTTTTGTAAAAAGGTCACCAGACTTCATGTTTTCATAGACACTCTCCAAAACCAGCACAGTGCCAGTGTGAGCCGGACCCGCGTGGCTGCAACTCGGCACACAAAGCGGCACGTGATGCTGAGTTAAACTTATAATTAATCTTTTTAAAAGTATCAGCACCAAAATAAACTGAAAGTATCAAAAGTAAAAAGTACTCTGGTGTACTGGTGTTTAATTATTGATACTTAGTGAAGCTGGAGCTCATTTCAATTTATAAACTTTATAAACAGCTGGGTAGCTTGTAAATTTCAGCTTAGGGATTTTATCTTATCTAATATTAATATAAAAATATCTATTGTGTATTATTGATGTAACTTGTAACTAAAGTCATCAAATAACTGTAATGGAGTAGAAGTATAAAGAAATGTGGAAAGAAAAGTGGAAATACTTTAGATACAGTACGATTCTGAAAAGAAACTAAGTATATGTATATACATACAACTAAATATACTTAGTTACTTTCCAGAATCGTTACTTTTTCATCAAAGTCACAGATTTCAGGGCAACACCTTTACCGGATGTAGTTTTATTCTGAAAAACCACACCGGAAGCTGTCTATATTAAACTGCGCAGTTTGACGGGCGGTTTAAATGTTTAAACGTGAGCGACCGTGAACGCAGCAACAGTCACACCGAGCACCGAGCACCGTCCGCCGGCACTCCTCCTCTGACCGAGCCGCCGAAGGGTGACAGTTTGTTGGATTTACCAGCTGGTTGGAGCCGCTCTGCTTCACTCCAGCGACACTAAAGAGACGTTTTAAAGAAAGAAGCTCGTCCGTTGGCGGTAAGTTAGCGCCGTTTACCGTCGATTATCGACCATAAAACTAAATTAAACGGTTTAAATCACATTTTAGACACAACTCTCACCTTCATTTAACTATTTACTCACGGTTCACTGCTCATGTGACCGTTAGAAGTTCATTTGAAACAATAAAATACCACTTTATATTCACATTAATTAAAACATTAAATGAGATTAAGGCTAATTTATATGGGAGAAACCTCACAGAGGCTAATTTTTGATAACTGCGGCATCTTTTATTAAATAAATATTAAAGTTCAGACCATTATATCGAGTTTAAATGTGCATGAAACAATATTAGATTTATTTACATGTTTTTTAGTCCTATTAAATATGTGTTTAACAGCATGTGAACCAATAAGTGAGCACAGGCACGTTAAATATAATATAAATATAATGTGTGAGGTCATTTAGACACAATATCTCCATTAAATTACTGTAAAAATGTAATTTTTCTTTCCTTATCAGCACGTTTGTTATGTAAGGCTGCTGAAACTCACATTTATTTTTTACATTTTATCCATAAATATATCAATATGAGCTGCAGCACTGATGGTAAATGGTTGTTTGGTTTGTAATCTATCAGAAAATTGTCTTTAAATTGCTCCGAATCTAAAATAAAATCTGTCAACAGTCACACGAGGCAAAGAAAAGCATCGACCATCGACCTGCAGACGCTGCATCAGGACATGTTTTGTGTTTTTCAGCTTGAAAAGTGAGTCAGGTGTTGAATCAGCCATCAGAACAGCTGATTAGATTCATTTTCTGTTGATTGTTTGATTGATTAATCCTGTCAGCTTCATTGTTTATATGTTAAATGACGCTCTCAGATATCCATCTTGGTAGCAGCCTGAAGGATCTTGTAGTTTATCTGCGTAAACAAACAAATATAACCATAAAACTTGTTATTGTAACTGCATTTTACTGCAAAGTCCCTGAAAGAACAGTCAGTTACATTGAACCAGCACACAGCCTTCAAAATAAAAGTCAGAACCTGAAGTGGTTCTTCATGGTGACGCCATAAAAGAATCAAGTCCATCCAGAATTTACCATAAACAGCATTTGAGTTCATTCAAACAGCAAAAAGGTTCTTATCAATGACAGTATGAAGAATGGACGACGTGTCCGTGACGTCACCCACAGGTCTCTGAAGCTCAGTCTGGTGGCTCTGCCTGCAGCCATGTTTGTAGTCCTCAGCCGCCTAACGGTTAATCTAAAAACTGAAAAGTCGTGGATCATCAGTGGAGTTGAGGCGGGCCGAATGACGCCTGGTTGCACAAACAAGCCGTCTGTGACGACGCCCACCTGTCAGTCAAAGCGTCCACGCTCTTAATCCTGCATAACTTTAAGCCTTAATATAACCTGAACAGGTGAGTTGTATATAAATTCACCCTCAGTACAGTTGTCATGAACGGGGAAATTAGCTACAGAGACCAAAACTGTTTTTTGTACCAGGCTGTAAACATGTTTATTTCTGCTGTGAAGTTGGACATTTGAACATGGGGACTTATGGAGACTCGTTTCTGGAGCCAGCCTCAAGTGGACGACAAGAGGAACTGCAGTTTTTGTGCAGACAGTTTGAACATTAAAGGAACAGTACAAAGGTTTTCTATAGTGTACAGAGTGTTTGGAAAGCTTTCAGTTTGAGTTATCGCAACAAAAATACGTGAGTGAAACAGAAAAACAGATTTTAAAGGAGTAAATGTGTCTCTAACACGCATCCATAAAAACGTTTTTGAAGACAAGTCGACGTCCTCTTTCATTTCAGAGCAAACTAAACTCTCCACACGAGTGCTGACTCGCTGGCACGGCGTCCGGACGATCAGCCAAACGAGCATTTGGACGCTGTTTGTTGTTACTTTCACGCCTCGTGAAGTCTGTGCAGCTCTCGCTCTGACCCGTCCTTCACGTTCGGGTTCTCATCGGCTGCCAGACGGTTTTTATCAGGAGGCTTCTCCGTGTGAAGTTTTCTTTGCGTTGTGTATAAATCAGTTTGGCACGTTCGCGTGCACCATCTGCATGATGGAGATGTTCAGAACAGGATTATATTTACCAACCGAAGGACTCGGTGTTCAGAGTCGGCCCTGCCAAGAAGAGACGACGTCCTATATGTTCATATAATGAAGAAATCCACCAAGTTCAGGGTCCGTCTGGATGTTTGGTGTGCTTCAGACTTCACTGTTTTAACACCTGCAAAACTACTGATCCCATCATCCTCAGCTGTGCTACCAGCGATTAACGGTGTTTTATTGTTTGATGTTCCGATTTATTCAAATATTTGTTTCACGAAACGGTGAATTAAACACGTCTAGTGACTGAATATGTGATGAGACATATTTCAGCTTTGAGTTTTGACCCTTAGAGGTTGCCGTAGCTGATCAGAGTAGCAGCTGTCACCCTGAAAATCCACCGGGCACACCTCTAACAAACAAACATCTGCATGCAAACATGTTAGCTGTGCCTCACAGAGCTCCTTTCAGTCTTTTTCGGCTGGTCGGCTGTTGGTTTCAGGACGTGTATTCTTCATTTACTTCCCGTGGTTACAGGATTTTGGTTTTGAGGTGCTGAATGTTCATTTTAAACAGTCCTGTGATGGTCGGACGTCTGCTGGCTGTTTAAATAAAGCCACAAAAGCCCAGAAATAATCAGTCACGTGGGTGAATAAATCCCAGCAGACCTCCGTCTCACCACCTCCAAATCCTGAAAGTTCAGGTCGCGTCTCCGGAGGAGGGACCACGGGTCCATCTGTCCGTCCCCCTCCATGTGCAGCGTGAGACACTTTAGTCTATTTGTGGATCACAGCGTGGTCGCTGTGGCCTGACAAAAGGACTGACGGGACCACGCAGGGCGGGGGGAGATCCTCCAGGACTGGCTGCTGCTACTTTACTTCCCACCCTGCCTGCAGAGCCTCTCGTGGGGGTAACGTGAGGGAAGAGCTGCTGGTTGGACTGAGGTCAGACTGACAGATAGAGACGTCTGAGGTGACGTGTCGAACATGGTCACTGAGTTCAGACCGTAAGGTTGTTGGTTTATTCTTTATTCATCAGAGTTTGGTGCTAAAACGACTGCAGGGCTGAAATAATTAATATTTTCCTCATCAGTTTATCCACTAATTGTTTTCTCAAATTGTTATTTACTTATTTAGTTTATAAAAATTAATAAAAATAGTAAAAATGAGTCATAAGTTCCCAGAACTGGAACTATATTACTTAATTTTGGATTATTAATAGTTCATTGACCAATTTTGATGCAGTTTTTATCATTTACAAGTTAATTATGAAGCAAACGTTGATTCTTCTTCATCTTCTCAGATGTGTGTATTTGCTGCTTTTCTTTGCTTCGTTATAAATTAAATAATTTTGTGAGTTTTTAGAAAAGCTCGAGGAAATCTCATCACATTTTAAACCCAAAACATCAAATGGA
The DNA here is from genome assembly GCA_036365135.1 of Miichthys miiuy. Classification (NCBI taxonomy): domain Eukaryota; kingdom Metazoa; phylum Chordata; class Actinopteri; family Sciaenidae; genus Miichthys; species Miichthys miiuy. Next base: position 29,922,849 of record CM071603.1, read on the forward strand.
TTAGTCCAACAATTATTAACCGATGATTCACAGAAACTATTTTGATCAACAAAACCTGAATTTTCTCATTTTATATCTTCACAAATTGAATATTTTGTGTTCAGCCTGGGCTCAGGGTCATTTTTCTTTGTTATTTTCTGACAGATTAAACAGTATTTTAATTAAAAACTAATCAACAGATTGAAAATAAAAATATTAACTGTTTCTCTGCTTGTTTTTGTCATAAAACTACATTAAATTTAACAGTTTTAGCTGAAATTTAAGTAGCGTGACCTCTCGTCAGAGGTTGTGGCCTCAATGTGGAAGTGACTCATGAGAAGTTCAACCAAAGTTTGAGTTTTACTTCCAGAAGAAGTGAAAGTTTTGAGTGTTTCATAAGAAAAAGAGACAAAAGATGTCATGACGCAACAAAAACAGCGACCCCTCAGACCTCGGCTAATGACTGAAGGAGGAAGAAGCTCGTTTCCCTGATTTGTTGATTAAATTACGACCTCCCCCCCCGTTAACGCGACCTGTTCTCCTCAAACACACCGCGGACACGTAATGCTAATGCCCCGCTGCTCGTTCAAAGGTTTCTAGTTTTAACGAGATTAAGTTCAGTCAAAGTGAATTAAAAAGCAGATGGTCGACCTCCACCGAGCGACCCGCTCCGTGAACTCTGCTCCGTCGTCAGCCTCTCTGCCCTCGGTGGTCTTTTTAAAAACTCATTCAGACCTCAGAAAACATCTGAACTGAAGCCGAGGGAGATAAATTTAATCTGACAGAGTTTAGCTCGATAACTTCAGTTTGATTATCACAAACTTTATACGAGCAACAGGAGATGTCGTCTGCAGACCTGAGAGGAGCTGAGAGGTCAGACGGTGGATCAAAGTTTTATGATAAAAAAGGTTTTAGTTTAAATTTGATTGAAGCCGTTTGTTGTGATAATTTAACGGGTTCACTGAGAGGTCGCCACATATCAGGACAGTTTCTAGACAAAGATGTTACCATGATTTATGTCTGGTTTATTTAACAGGGACAGCAAACAATGATAAACTAACAGAGTTAGTCAAGAGGGTAACCATTACTGCGGCCGTAACACTGCAGACGTGTTAAACCACAAGAGCATTTGTGTGTTTTTGCACTTTTAGTCAGTTAATCACTTCATCTCTACACAGAGATTTAAATTATATCTCAGGATGGATCAAAATCTGAAAAATAAATGCTGTATCAGGAAAAAATATGCTTAATTTTGTTAAATGTTTATATAAAATAGAAGTCCTATTTTTTCAGTTGAGTAATAGTGTTATGTCACTAGTTCACATGATATGGAAGAAAAATAACTAGCACTTAGTCCGTTAGCTCAACGCTAACACATAATAAACCAAGACAAACAAACGGCCCAACTGTAGCAGTTTACTCCAACAGAGTGTTTTATTCACCAGTTTAATATACGTTTTACCATCAGTGCTACTGAAATAAAAAGTGAGTGATGTAGTTTATGGAAATATGACTCATCATACATTAGAAGAGTGATTCAGCTTCTTCCCACGGTCTAATCAGAATAAATCGTAATATCGAATCAGATGATAAGCGTGTCGTCACGGCCCTGATGGACAATCAGGATGGTGAAACTATAGATTTATATGATCCAAGAGGAAGTCAAGCAACAAGCAACCTGTGACTCATTAAACGAGATGAGCACATGGAGGATCATCCTCTCAGGAGCATGAACGTCTTAAATATCCCGTGAATCTGTCCAGTCGTGGTTGCGATACTTAAATGAGGAGCAGAGCGTGAACAGCCTGACATCATCCTCCTCTCGTGCCACGAGTGCTAACGAGTCTAAAACCATGACGAGGTTTTATGTCTTCAAAGCAGCTCGACTTCATACGTCTGTTTTGTTCCAGCGTGGAGTTAATGGCTGCTGCTGGTTGGACTGGCGGTTTGTGGTTTATTCCAGTCTGCCTGCATGGAGCGTGAGTTAGGAATCACGGAGCAGACATGTTGGATTAATGGTGATTCAGCAGCTTCTTGACTTCAGAAATCAGAAGTCGCTGCTCGGTTTGGACCGATTAATCTGCAGCCTAACCATCAAACTCTGCCTGCAGCATTGTAGCTCTTCACTCTGCCACGGCCGAATGCCTCAGCAGTTCAGTCATTGCGGTTTATTAGATCCAGACGAAGCAGCGGCGGTAACACGGTGGCTGGATCACGAGAGCGTTTGGCATCGGGCCACTCGTTTTGCACAGTTATCACGTTGGAGCCGATAATTCAGAGCAGAGCCCGAACACGGCAGCAGACGCTATTTTTTTTTCTCCACGCGCTCGAGTTTATTCTCCCAAACCTGAACCAGATGCTCGGCTGTAATGACGGTGACGTTTCTTTTTAGGTAATTACAGCGAGGAGGAATCAGCTCGCTGTGTGGTCTGACTCGATCTTCTGCTCTGAAGATAGCTTTTAGTCACACCTGGTGTTTGATTTCACCTAATTAACAGCTAATTACCAGCAGTTTAAGTCACCTATACTCCAGTATCTGCACCAAAAAGTCATGTCTGACGTATTTTCAGGTATTTTTTGAATTTTATTTCACTGATTTTGGTGAAACTGGATCATATTTTATGGAGAAAATGTTTTCTGGGAGTTTCCTGATGGACGGTGAAGTAAACTGCTGCCAACTGTAGCTGCTGTTAGCTCAGGACTGTGAGCTCAGAGCACTGGGGGGAGTGTTGTGGTTTGTACCACAGGAGGAGGTTTACAGGCCACGGGTCACGAGGGAGTGGAGCCGGTGTCGTGCCAGAACCGGAGCTGGGAAATGTAACCGGGCTCAGCAGCCTCTAATGGCAGAGGAGAAGAGAGCGAAGAGGATGCACACTTGCTATAAGTTTCTCCCTACCTGCGTTTTTTGGGGACTTTAATAGAAGTGAGTTTCAGGATGATGTGAAGCAGCAGCACCACCCGAGTGCTCAGCTGTCTGAAGAGAGTGGGCGCCTCGCTCTCCACCTCTGCATCCACCTCGCATTCATCTCGTGGTTCAGGTGTAATTGGGTCTCTGGAGGATTACCTGTCTGCCTCCGCGCTCGACACTTTCATCTTTCAGGGTTTGGTTCGTCCTCGCTCGGCTGACAGCTCAGCACTCTCTCAGGTGGCACCGAAGTGTCGGCAGCGATTGGGAATAATTCTCTTTTCATCACACCTCCATCAGAGGGTGAAGCTTTCTTTGGGTTTTAAACCAATCAGATGACACGTTTTAGTTTGAAACCAGCTCCTGACAGTGTGCCTGGCCCAGATTTGATGGAGTTTAACACCACCAGGGTGTTTTTTTGGCATCAGAAACTCTCTGTTGATGCACACATGAAAAAGGCAGCAGCATCGTCTCCTTTGAACTTAAATCTCAAACTGATCATTAAAGTCTTAAAGATAAATGTTCGGTTGGTGCAGGATTAGTCACCGTCTCATCTCATCTGCACATGAATGTTGTTTCACGCCGAGCAGTCGGAGAAAGTAAAAACAGGGCGAAGGGCTTCGTGCTGTGTGGGCAGCGCCGCTGTCAATAAATCTGGAAGATTCTCCACGTCCGTGAGTCACGTGCCGTCTGTTTGACAGGCCGGCTGCGACCTGTAGCTGTACGCAGGGTTACAACGTTTACGCCGCAGAGATGAACATATTTCTACAACAAACACACACACTGAGCTAACAGGGCAGTTTGGTGTTCATATGTGTGTGATCAACTCCACGGACGTCAGTTGTCTGGAAGTAGACATCGTCTCTGCTGCGGGTCGATACCAAGGCTCGGACTACTTCCTGGAGTTGTAAACTGTGTTACATTACATGTAAGAGTCTACTGCGGTGACTGACGGTGAAACTGAGATCAGAACAAGAACAGAGAGCAAAAAAATGTTTATTTTGAGATAAAATTGCCCCAAAATATGAAACATCTTGATTATAACTTTCATTTAAGTCAGTCATTGTTGTATAATCACAATAATACACTCAAAGGTGTGCTTTAACTTTATTATTGGCACTTCAGACCGCATCACCGTCGTGCCAATAACAAAGTTACCTCTGATTAGTGGACAACCCGCTCTACCTGCAAGCCACAGCCGCCCCCCTGAAGCAGATAAACAGAATTTTTGAATGTTAAACTCTCAATAAAAACAGACTAAAGATGTTTTTTAACCTCGATTTCACATAAAATAATAAATATTTACATCACAGAGAGACTTCAGATTTGAAACATGAACTTTGATAAATATATACAGTGATTTAAATCATGTTAAAGAGACAGTCTTTGCTTCCTGAAGCTTCATGTTTGGATGTTTTCTTCAGTGTTCTGGCCTGCACCGCTCACAGATCGACGTAAAAGAGCGCCGAGCTCTGAAGTCTTAGTGTGTCCACTTTATCTTTTATTCAGTCACGACTCTCTTCATCACGATGGTGACGAATCGATCTGCAGCTTTGAATCACGGACTGAAAACAAACAAACAAACAAACAAACAATAAAAACATGAATCATGGCGCAGAAACACGGAGCTCGCGCTGACGTGATGAATCACTCTCATTTACTTCCCTTTTCTTTCGGCGTTTCTCACGGACTCTCACGGCTGCTGCAGGTACCGGACTGTACCGCTGCCGGTCATCCATCACGGGTTCATTGCCGCTGGCTCGCATGTGGCAGTTGCTATAGCAACGAGGTTAGACTACAAGGCCCGGGTCACAGTGTGAACTCATCTGTGCTTTTATTCTGAAGGAAAACCTTTTAATTCATCTGACAGTCGAAGGGTTAAATGTGTTTAATGAGGCCTGCAGACCTCATACTGCATATCCTCAGTGCTGACACATTTATATGGATTGTATTAAAATATGTAGAGTCATAATAATGAACACAAATCAGACAGAAGGTTGTGTTTTCTATCATTTGACTCAGATTAGTGATTTAGAAAAGTTTATTGGTTTTATGCCGACCATACACTAAAACTTCTGAATCTGAAGACAGAGTGTCAAAAGACTTTAAGACTGTGTGTCACTATTTATAAGACTGCAGACTCCACAAGACTAGACAAAGACTTCAGACTAGTCTCAGACTGAGTCTTACACCAAACGGTCGAGATGACGTGAAATCATGTGAAAAGTCATTTTTTAAGTTGAACTCTCTTTAAATAAACTTTGTTCTTACACAACATAAAATGCAGATTTCACAAGAGAAACAAGTTAACAAGTTTTCTTACTTGTCTTGGCAGTTTATTTCAAACCTTTGGTGCAAAACAACAAAAAGCTGCTTCATCACATTTTAAAATTATTTTTAATACATTGAGCAAACCAGCACTGATCGACCTGAAGCGGGTTTGAAGGTGTGAAACTCTTTATGACTTTAAAAACAAGTTAAAGAGTTTTAAAATTACAGGTAGTCGATGTAGTGAGGCTGATGGGTATCGGATATTAGAACAAAGGTGACAGTACGAGTCCATTTTCAAGGTTTCAGGTGCATTTTGTTGTCATTCACATGCTGAGTACTCAAGACCAGCGATGTACACACAATAGTCTAAAATCAATAAGTGTTGTAGAATAAATAGTAATAATAAATAATAACACCTTTTGAGATGATTCAGGTGCATTTACTAAAAAATATTACGTATTCAGGCGGGTCAAATGGCAAAGCAACGTTGTGAGTAAGTTATTAATAAGTTACAGAAACGTTGCGCTCAGCTGGTCGGAGCGTGAACAGAGGCGTAGTGTATGAATGTGTGTGTGTGTGTGTGTGTGTGTGAGAGGAAGAAAAAAGTTCATGTCTTCAACAAGAAGGAAAAAGTTTGTTTGTTTGTTCAGTCGAGATCTTCCCACGACTGTTTTTCAGTGAGCGAGGAGACAAAAGAGAAGCTCAGGACAGATTTTAGCTTCTCTCAGCAGAACGATGAATCCTCAGAGCGCAGCGAGCAGCTGTGCTGCTGTAATGCATCAAGTTGGCGGTTTGTGGGCCGGATCTCTAACTCTTTGTGGAACACGGTATATCGGACCTGTGGAACACCTGAGAACATTGTAATCTCATCAATGAAAACAAAACAAACATTTCGTCAACCTGAGGAGAAAATTCACTCTTCTTCAAATGTGCGGCGCTGCATGTAAAGTCAGGTGATCACCAAAGTCAATGAGGTTCATCCTCTGGGAACCACGAAGCCGGACTGCTAGTGTGGCTAAAAACAAACCGTGGAGCTTCCTTTGATCCGCTTTAGTCTGACTTTGTGATTTAGAGTTTAAATCTGAGTCATGTTTGAATCTTTATGAGTGTGTAAATATATTTTTCTCTCTGCAGCTGATGTGAAGCAGCCTGAGGTCAAAGCCTGCAGACGTCCATCGTCCTCCCTTCATCTGAACTCAGGAGCCATTAAACAAACAGGTACATATGGTACGATGCTTCCTGTTGATACTTGTCCTCTCTCTTCACACTTTTTATTACGTTCACACACAAGCTGCTGCTTCCATCCGTCTGTTTGTTAGTCAGAAAACTTAGTTCAGTGAAGTTTGGTCGACGTTTATGAAGAAATAACTCTACAACATTCTGGATTTCTGGAGGATTAACCTGATCGTCAGACTTTGTGTTCATGTCAGCCGATTTCTCGTTGGAAGGTGGGTTATTTCAAAGTATCCATCCCACGGGCACCGTCAAAAGTGACAGTACTTTTCACGGGTGTAGTTTGTAGTCAGCTCTCTATGGAGGAAGATGACATCTGCATTTTTATTCAGCCCACAAAGCTCCGCTCGGTTTGATTGTTTCTACAACCAGTCATCAGTGAGCTCAACAAAGATACATCAGAGCATCTGAATCACTGAACACATCATCTGTTTATTCACCACCACAGAGCCCGAAAACAAAAGGTCGCTCAATTGTTCTTTGATTTTCTTTCTCTCTGTAACTGGGTGTAAAATTCCTGTAAGTGTGGCTTCAACTCTGTGTGCAACCAAATCTACTGTAGGTGCTTCCAGATAAAACCAATGCGATGTAATATGACAAATATTAGAAACACCTCCCAGTATAACCACAACAGAAACTGAACATTAAACCTTCAGGAAAATGGGACATTTACTGCAGAACCAATCAGCTATCATCTGACATTTACGGCCAATTCCACCGACACGAGGGAAACAGTTTAATAAATATGTAGCATAATTACATATTTAGAACATAAATCGGAAAAATGACCAAATCTGAGCAAGGTAACAAAGTCTGGAGGAGAAAAACGCTTCTACTTTACATTTCTCCTAATCTCTATAAACAGATACCTGTATGAGAAGCTAATTAAACAATAAATCATCGTCAGGCGATAGCCGATGGGTTCTCAGATTGCAGTTTTTGCTCTTCACATGGACTGTTACTACCAAAGTCTGCTCAAACATGACTAATCAATAATACTCAGACTGCAAACAGAAACCAGAACTCTTGGTCCTTTGCCTGCAGATTCTGATTCATATGCAGAGATCTGAGATTCATTCTAGCTCAGTCTGACTAAAAACCTCTGAACATTTTCTATTATTAAATATTAATTTGTGACACTTTATGGGTACAAATCTATAAACTTACAATACTCAAATGATCTACTGAGGAAGCCTCATTACCTGATTCGTAGCGTGGAGAAACCAAAATACCCCGTCAGGACCCAGAGCTACTAGAAGATGGAGAAACATGGCGGTTCAACATGGCGGTCACTGTGGGAAAGGACCAAAAGGACATAAATCTCACTCTCAAGTAGGTTGAGTGCTGAAGATTGCTGGAGATGGTTGGAGATGGAAACTTAGTTTACTCACATGATCTACTGGGGAAGTTGCTGCAACCCCCTCGCCTCACCACCTCATTCGTAGCATGAAGGTGAAACCAAAGTGGCGAAAAACTCAAAATACCCCGTCTAGACCCAGAGCTACTAGAAGATGGAGAAACATGGCGGTTCAACGTGGCGGTGTCTGTGGAAAAGTCTCACTCTGATGTAATAAAATATAACTATAGTGATTAAACACTGATGAAAACAGAGTTCTGAACATTATATTCTGTGAATAGAGCTCCTTAAATCGTTAATAATCTTTTTGTGCGTCTCTTTTTATCGTGGTGTCCCGACATCTCCTCGGTCTGGTTCTCGTCGTTCCACTGATCAGATTCAAACTGATGTGGCCTCTAACTGCAGACAGACACAGTAATGATGTGAACGCTCACAGAGGTCAGACTGCTGATCGAATGAAGTCCAATTAAAACTTATTTACATTTACGTCAGATGTGTCTGATGTTCAGGAGCTCCATGTTAGTTCATCCTGTACTGACCGTCTCCGAGTATCGTCTGATTTATGTTCTCGCTGTGCGCACACTAAACCACCTGGTGAAACATGCAGCACACACACACACACACACACACACACACACACGTGAACATGCCCACATACTAAAGCACACACACATGAACGTGTTCCAGTGTGTGTGACTGCAGCAGATGGTGAGCTCGACTGTTAATTCTTATTTTCCATCATCATTAACACTAACGAGAAGAAAACATTAAATATAACTGTGTATTTATCAGATTTTCCAACCTATTTATAATTTGGTTTATTGGCTACATGATGCTAACTAGTTTGCCATTTGCAAATCACCATGAAGCAACCAACACCAGACAAACACTAAGCAACCAAGCCACAGTCAGCCGGCCAACCCCAGCTTAGCTTAGCCTAGCTCCGTTATAATCAGTGAAGTCATAGAAGGGCTCACTTTAAGTTGCATCCTGTCACTGCCAGTAAAAAGTCATTAAAACAAACTTAAAATTGTAAAATGCCCCCAAATGTGGCATATAGCACCTTTTAAATGATGGATTATTTGTTTATTGCTGGTGCTCCACGTCTGCTGAAGCTTCTGACTGAGCCGATTTGGACTTGTTCTAATTAAAATAAATAAATTAAATCATCATTATCCATTAAAAGCTTCCTCAGTTGGAGCCACAGAGAGCGTTTCCCTCAGAGAAGAAGATGAAGTCAAACTAACAGGCTGGAAAAGCAGAACCGGCGGCGCGGACTAAAACATGACATGTTTGCCAACTGTCAGTCTGGTAGTATTTTAGGTACGTGTTCAATAATTCATTAAACTCTGACTTTTAAACTCTATTTTAGGGCACAACGCGTTCACATGTGCATCATTACGTCACTTTAACCTCAAGTCAACTGTGAGAAAAGACTTGTTAAAGAGCGTCACGTTCACCACGAGTCACGTTAAAGATTCATGATTACAGCTTTTTTTAAAACTCCACTGCAGATGTAATAACAGAAGTATGAAGCTCGATGACATTAATTTACCATCTAATGATCAATACCGTCCTAGAAAGATGCTACAGGGCGATACTGGGCTCGTCTGTTTAAACAGGTCAGACAGTGAACGGGTCCTGGATCTGAAATGAGGTCAAAACTGAACCAGATGAACAATTTATCAGCCTGAATATAGATGAAGACAAATGCTCCTGTCAGAGTACGGCCATTAAAGGTGTTTGTTTTAGTCACTGACAGACTCCAAATGATTTTTTACTTTGACTCAAATCTGTCAACAACGTGAAGCAAGAAGTTTGGCTGGAGATGGTTGGAGATGGTTGAGTGCTGGAGGTTGGTGTTGAGAGTTGGTGAGGATTGAAGTTGGTTGGATGGTTGAGAGTTGGAGATGCCTCAAATCCTCAACCATCTCCAACCCTCCAACCATCTCCAACCATCTCAACCATCTCCAACCATCCCAACCATCTCCAACCATCTCCAACCATCTCCAACCATCTCCAACCATCCCAACCATCTCCAACCATCTCAACCATCTCCAGCCCTCAACCATCTCCAACCATCCCTCCAGTCCTCATTGGTTAAAATAAATCCTTCATTCATCGACGTAGACGAGAAAAAACATCAGTTCAGTTGTTTTCCTCAAAGCTAACACATGCTGCTAAACAAGCACAAACACCAACAGACCCAGAGAGGGTGATAAAGTATTTTGCTGCTATGCTAAGAGCTGAAGTTAACCAGCCATCTGCAACCGAACGATGCTTCACGTATCCAGCCACCTCGCTACGCTAAAGTGACCTGCTAAGGTAATTTCCAGCCAGATGAGCTTGGTCTTGGTTCTGGCATGACTCTGCTCCACCCATCAGCGTTCCCCCATGATCCAGTTTCACCAGAATCAGTGAAATAGTCGGTGGTGTGTGACTTTGTGCCGTAAAGCGTTACGTACTATATATAAATAATCTCATGTTCCTCTCATGTTCCTCACATGTTGACGGTTCCTGGGTGGTTTCTGCTCTTCATGCTTCAAACATTTTAAATTGCTTCCATGGCAGCAGCTTCTACATTTCAGCTAACGAGCAGAGGAGACGACATCGACTCAATCTGGTCGCAGAGCGGCAGTGAAGTTCTCGAGAGCTGCGTTTCTTCTCCTCTTCTATACTTTGACATGTGTTCAGCATGCAGAGCAGCAGCATGAGTCAATATGGAGGCTCACACTGTCTCCATCCTTCAGGGACGTCTCAGGGCCTTTCCAGAATCAAACTGTGTGAATGAAGATAATTGATGTGTCGCTGTGTTTGTGGTTATGAGGCATGGTGGCATGTGATTGGTTTTCATAGGTAGCTTTCAGCAAAGACAGAGAGAGAGAGAGAGGAAAACACTCCCATGAGGCTTTGCTCTGTCCACGATTTCACCACTATTTCTTCATTCAGTCACTTCAAAAGGAAATAAAATTCTTTCAAATAAAAACCAGAGAAAACTTTTAACAAAGGAGTCACCCTTACACCGTTTATATGTTTAATATAATGTCTAATTAAAAGACTCAAATGTCATCAATGATACATTATAATATTTAATATGTTAAAGACACATTTTATTTATTGATTGTTACGTACTGTATGTTGCAGTATGCAGTCAAGAGAGTTTGAAAGAGAAGTTTACAAGGTCAAGAGCTGGAGATGGTTGAAGTTTAACTTTTAGTGAAATCTACAGACACAAACAGACAAACTGAAGTCAAATAAACAGATAAATGTGGATTCTGAAGGTTTTCTTTCCACTCGTCTGAATGAAAACAAAATATCACAAAATATGATCATTAAAAAAAAATCATGTTTTCGTCTGTACAAACCAGCTCTTTACGACCGTCTGTCTGTCTGTCTGTCTGTCTGTCTGTCTGTCTGTCTGTCTGATGTAATGTTTTAAATCTGCATGAACCGGGGGACAAAAACAAGCTAACAGACACTCAGATACTAAATCCGTCTTATAACGTCGTTATCTAACAGTCCACTTTAAAAACACTGAGCTGCATTAGCGTCCATTATGAGTTTGTGTTTGTGTTCAGGTCTCATGTATATTTACTCTCCTTTCAGCTGCAGGTTAGTTTCCACAAACTCTTCTTGGACTTTTTAATTGGATTTATTGACAATAAGAAAAATAACTTCAGACTTATCCTATTAAAAAATAACAAGTAGTGCATTAAAGATGTATTATCTGTAGACTAATGGCTCCTGTTCCCCAAAGTCCACCTTAAAATTAACATATTTATTGATATTTATTCACACTTCATGATGGCAAACTGTTTAACTATTTATAATGGCAGTATCAGAGTGTGTGTTTACACTGTTGATCAAACCCTCTGGGTTCATCCCTCCGTCCCCGTTCAGCCCTGTTCTGATGGATGAAGGCAATCTGGACCGAAACACACTTCTGTGTACGCTGCACTTCCTCCACAGCCTGTGATTTATTGGACTGGAGCGTCCTGTCACTGCTGCAGAAACAGTTACACATGCCGGCTGTGGGAAGCCGGCGGGATTCACACTGAGATCCTGTTTCAATGCTGCAATATGCTGACTGTGCAGTCCTCGACACTGTGGGCGAGCGGCCGTGTTATAAATGATAATGAAGGTGTCGCATGCAACGAGCGTCAGCGTGGAAGGAAAACTAACAAAAATTAATGTCCTAACATGATTATTTAAAGGAAACTGTCACAAGTTAGCTCCTGTTGAGCCACACTGACCTGTGATCAGGTGAACGGTGTCTCATTTGGTGAAACTGGATCATATTTTATGGAGAAAATGTTTTCTGGTTTTCCCTCTGATGTCCTCCGGCTGCTCCGCCTCAACTCTCTGTGATTTACAGAGTTTATGATGGACAGTGAAGTAAACTGCTGACAGCTGTAGCTGCTGTTAGCTCATGTTAGCTCAGTTTGTTAGCTAATGTTAGCTAAGGTTTGCTCAGTTTGTAAGCTCCTGTTAGCTCAGTTTGATAGCCGCTGTTAGCTAATGTTAGCTCAGTTTGTTAGCTAAGGTTAGCTCAGTTTGTTAGCTCAGTTTGATAGCCGCTGTTAGCTAATGTTAGCTCAGTTTGTTAGCTAAGGTTAGCTCAGTTTGTTAGCTAAGGTTAGCTCAGTTTGTTAGCTCAGTTTGATAGCCGCTGTTAGCTAATGTTAGCTCAGTTTGTTAGCTAAGGTTAGCTCAGTTTGTTAGCTCAGTTTGATAGCCGCTGTTAGCTAATGTTAGCTCAGTTTGTTAGCTAAGGTTAGCTCAGTTTGTTAGCTCAGTTTGATAGCCGCTGTTAGCTAATGTTAGCTAATGTTAGCTCAGTTTGTTAGCTAAGGTTAGCTCAGTTTGTTAGTTGCTGTTAGCTAATGTTAGCTCAGTTTGTTAGCTAAGGTTAGCTCAGTTTGTTAGCTAAGGTTAGCTCAGTTTGTTAGTTGCTGTTAGCTAATGTTAGCTCAGTTTGTTAGCCCGGCTGCCAGGACTGTGAGCTCAGAGCACCGGGGGGAGTGTTAGTGTTTGTAGAAGAGGAAGTTTTCAGGGAATGCTGAGAGGGAGCAGAGCCAGTGTCGTGTCAGAACCGGAGCTGGGCTCAGCAGCTTCTATGGACATAATGGCAGAGGAGAAGAGAGTGAAGAGGACGTTGACGGAGGAAGCTAAGAAGAGAAAAGGAGAGAGTGAGCGAACAAGAAGCCGCCGGACAAGAGTAAATCTGGGACTGACTTTTAGTGGTTGGTGAGAGCTTGGTGAAATAAAAGGCTGAAAGACAGACGCCGAGCTGGGCTGACTGCTGCTGGACTAGTCAGTAATATTAGCTGCTGCTGTGTCTGCTGTTGGTGACCTGGTTGATGTTTGGCTGTTAGCAAAGTTGTCGAGGTACATTACGTGTATTGGTTTTGAATGTGCAGTTTAATTGTTTGAACAAACAAAATATTTTAACTTCAGTGATGAGACTTTAATTTGCAAACCTCCGATACATTAACGTCTCGTTTCGAAGTTTCTGACCGTTTCTTCGCAAGAAAAAGCCAAATCTTAGTAAACAGTCACACTAACTTTATGTGGTAGTAACAGTAAATTAATGCAGATCACATGCGTGCACACTGAGGCAGACAGACACACCAGATGTTAATACATATACAGTACATTTCCTGCATAATCAGGCAGTCCCAGTGCGAGTCCGTCAACACCTGATTATTGAATCCGAGCAGAGCGATTCGCCACGACTGCAGCGCGGAGAGCGAATTATTTGTGGCCATTCTCCGTCTGCCTGCGTGAAATCACCCAGCTGCCCCAAGACCTATTTTTGAAAGGAGCCACAGCTGCTAAATGGGACCTGAGCACCACTGTGTGTGTGTGTGTGTGTGTGTTATACACACTCCAAACTGAAGGTACAGGAAGCGTAGGACCTTTTTTTCCACTGATGCACCATAAGAAAACCTTTCTGATGTCGAGTCTTTCACCATTAAGGTCCAAACATATTTTTGGTGGTCGAGGTTTCGAACCACTTCAGGTGCAGTTAACAGGTGACTCAGGTGAGTGATGAGCACTCACACACCTCCACAGAGAGCTGGTTTACATCCCGGCTGCAGCTCGGATCATTCGAACACATTCGATGTGACGCAGTTCAGAGTAACACAGGATGAAGAGTTAGAAAAGTACTGCAGTGTTCGTAATGTATTCATGAAACCAGCCTCAGGTACTCGCTCGGCTTAGAGAGGAATTACATTTCCAAAGACGACAGATGCAGCAAACAAAGACACGTGATCGTTATAATCAGTCATGACCAAAACCAGAGTGTACTGAGACTGAGACAAGACTTTGAGGGTCTGAGACCGAGTCAAGCTATCATGAAAACTCTTTGGTTGCTACGTTGAGTCACCTCGTTCAGCGTCGCCTTGAAGTATTTACGAACTGTTGTGTGTTCTCGCTGGACGCTGAACTAAAATCCTCTTTATCTGAGACTGAGACTGATCTTCAGTACGACAACACTGCCAGGGACCCAAGCGGTGACCAGGTTGCACCGACCATAGTCTGGCGTACACTTCTCCATCACTGCTGCTATGGAAACGAGATACACCGTGTCTCCTCTCGTGATGAATCTTTGGTGTAAAGTCGCCTTAAACAAGCGCACCCTGTTTTAAAATGTCCTCTGAACGCCCGCCCACCTGCTTCACACTCGCCTCTTACATCCATCAGTCCATCAGAGGCGGATAAAAGTGGCAATTTTTTCTCTTTTTAAAGCCTTTTAAAGCTCTCAGAGCTCCGAGTGGAGAAGACATTAACAACAGGAGAGAAAATTACATCTTCCACTTCAGACATGTTTCCACTGACAAAGAAAGGTGCAGCGACCAGCCGTCCATCCGTCAGGTGATGGAAACTGCAGCTGGTGTGAAGTTTAACAGCTTCAACAGCTGCTTTTTTTTATTTTTAATGTAATTATAATTGTAATAATTCAGTAATGATCGATTAAATCCTGATTACTTTGATTTAAGACCCCTGTCGGTTTAATCAGGACGTCTGTTCTGCCCTTTTCTTTGTAATTACAGCGCCAATTTTGTGATTGCAGTAAATGTGTCTGTAATTATGACTTCTTTGACGCCGTCACAATACTCGTTGTTGTGTTTCTTGACAGCTCTTCGTGTTTTCTTGTTTGTTTTTTCCCTCTTTGTCCGTCTTGTAATCACACATCCTATCTGTGTAATTGTAATTCCTGTCTAATTGTGCTGACGTGAGTGATTGACAAAGACGCGCTAATAACGCTGAGTGCATGTGCAGACAAATTCCCAACGCGCCCTCCTGTACGTGCCCTTATTTTATTAACCCTGACCTCATCCAAAGAGGAGAGCAATTACCCAGAGTGCACCGGCAGTCACAAAAAAACCTGTGTTTAATTGCAGCGAGAGCAGAGCAGCCGGCATTTTATGTCATTAAACTAAAAGCCCCACGCGGAGCGCTCAAATTAGCCGTAAACACACATTTACGCCGCCGAGAGCTCGCCAAAGTCAGACAAAGAGCGATCCCGTAAATAAGCAGGAATTACTGGTGTTAACTCTGCGGACTGTTGAAGGGAGGACAGATGGCAGAAAACCACCAAAGCACCAGGACACAAGTCCAAACGGCAGCTGTCACATGTTGATTTAAGACAATAAAAGTCAGAGTTACAAAGTCCAGCATGCCTAAATGTCGAGCAAATGTAGATTGATGTCCTCCATCAAGTCCTTAATTAATATCTAAATTCACTAATCTGTTAATTTAGCCGGGCTGTAATCACTCCTGTAGTCTTGTGGGCGCTCTGGCGGCTTCTAGCTGCTTCCATCAGCAGGATCAGCTCTTCAGAGAGTCAGTCCTGATGACTGTGCTGCTGTAAAGCAGAAAGTTGGTGCTTTGTGGGTCAGGTCGTTGGTTAATGGATGTTTTTGTGGGTCGATTGTTGCAGATTGGCTCTTGACCCGCGCATCACTTTATCTCCATTTTCTCTGTTATTATTGCTGGAAAAGCCCACCACTAACATTTTATTGTTGGTGTCCACTGTTGGCACATAAACTGAGGAAGAAATGACCAAATCTGAGCAAATGAACAAAGTCTGTCAGGCAAACTGCTTCTGAAATTCTCCTGTTGGAGTTTGAAGCTGCGTAAAAACGGACCACGAAAACAGCAACAGAGCCGTGTCCGGTGAGATCGAAGCATCAGTCCTGTCCCACCAATGAAAACTAAACAATCCTTTCATCATGATCGCTGCGGTGAATCGCCGCAGATTTGTGCTGAACACAACCGCTGTGAAACAATCAGAAAATAACTTTTAAAACGACTTTATCGAGGCCGGCGCTCGCTCGCTCTCATTCACTGTCTCTGTCGCTCAACACAAACCAAATAAAAATTCTCTGTTTCTATTTTGCAGCGTAAATTTCAGTCAGACTCAGATTTAGAAGCTGCTTCATGAAACAAAGTCAGAACACGACAGGTCGAGTATCTTGGATGTCACTTGATTTCCTCCTTTGCTCCTGATGCTTATACAACAGTTACTACAGCTGCAAATATCGCCCAAATGCTTACCACTAAATGTGGATTAGTCCACAGCAGAAAATAGTCCTGTTAAAGTAACTACAGAGAGCTGCTGTTTTAGGAAATTAACAAACCTTTTTACAACTGAAAATTAAAATCATAATATTGGAAACAGACTGTAGTGATTTTAAACTGTAGCTCCTGAAAGCTTGACTTTAAAAAAGCACGTAAAGATGTTAACGTGGACAGTCAGTGAGTCTGTCTCTTGATTAAATCCTCCGTTATCAAACTAAACTGTTAAACATGTGACAGGTGGCTGTATGTTGCTTTTAACTGGTAAACACCATCAGGGACCATAAGTGCACAGTTGGTCCTCTTCACACCCCCCACCGATGGCCCCACTCACATCAACATGTCCTCCTCAGCACCAGCCAACGTCCCTCCATGTGTCAAATGATCCCACAGGGACAGGCTGTCAGTGTCACGTCCCCGCAACTGACAAAAACTGTTACCGCCGATGTGTCATCGTGCGTCTCTGTCCTCCTCCTTCTTCTTCTTCTTCTTCTGGTGTTTGCTCATATCGACCGCAGAGGAGACGCTCATGGAGTCTGCAGGAAGATACAGAGTCCGATTAAAGAGCCAGTGTGTAGCTGCTGATTGAAACCCCCTCACCTCACCTTCTCATTCCTAGTGTGAAGGAGATCATTCACATTTTTCTGGTTCACGCGCTTCCATCATGAGTGAGTAGCTGAGTACTTCCCTCTGGAGTTTGCACAGGGTGTTTTATTTTGAAAATCAGCTGGATTCTCTTTGATCTTTGTGCGTCTGACTTCCTGTCAGCTCGAGCTCCTCTGTGCTGCGTTAATGACCTACAGACCAGCGGTCGCATGTTCAGGAGCCGAGAGACGTTTTCTGAAACATGCTGCAATGCTTCTGGTCGCGTGGCACAGGCGTAACGTGTCGCAGCCGTGACCGCTGAAATGATTTATATTTTATAAACAGACAAAATAAAATTAAAGTAAAAACAGATTTAAAAAGTAAAAACAGACACAAACACAAAGTTTTAGTCAACAACAACAACAAGTCAGTTTCCCGGCGTGGGATCAATAAAGTTGATCACAAACCTCAAAATTCAATCGACTGACTCTAAAATATACAGAAATATATCACATTATTATTACAGTATATTTTATTCATATACAGTATAATAACCAGTACTTTACATCACACAGTATATACTGCATGTGTGTGTGTGTTAATGTATATTGAGGTATTTGTGCTGGAGAAAATGACTCAAACAGATAATTAATAATCAGTCTCCTGATCGAATAATCAGTTAATTAACTATTTATTTCAGCCCTAATACTCATATATTAATATATATTACTAATACTCATATATTAATATATATTAAATGCTCATATATATTTGTGTTTTCTTCTGTATACTGATGGTCTTTGTCATAAAACTTCCACTGAGCTGAATACTGTCTCTGTGTTTTCAGGGTCAGGGGGAGGGTTCAGCTCGAGGCTCAGCCATGGAGGGGGACTGCCTCAGCTGTATGAAGTACCTCATGTTCATCTTCAACTTCTTCATCTTTGTGAGTTTCCTCCGCTCTCCTCTTCTTCTGTGGTTTGAATGATGAACGATGAAATTTAAAAACATGAATCTGGATTAACCCTCCGTCTCCCAGCTCGGCGGCTCCTTCCTGCTGGGCGTCGGCGTCTGGGTGCTGTTGGACCCGATGGGCTTCAGGGAGATCGTGGCGGCCAACCCTCTTCTGTTCACGGGGGTGTACGTGATCCTGGCCATGGGCGGCATGCTGTTCCTGCTCGGCTTCCTGGGCTGCTGCGGAGCCATCAGGGAGAACAAATGTCTGCTGCTCTTTGTGAGTCCGTCAGTCATCGACGGCTTAATGTTAAAAACAACAAGTGGACACGACGGAGACAAAGACAGCAGATTCTTTTACTCTGCTGCAGATTAACTTTATAATATTTCATCTTTTGTTAGAAATTAATCCACCAAACTGTTTATACAAGCTCAGTTTACTACAATAATCCTGTTTTTACGTCAATACATGAGTCAGAATCATCCAATAAGATCAGATATACCGGCAGAACAGTCACATTAAACATTTTACTGCTTTGATACTTTAGATTTCACATTTTAAAGGTCCAGTGTGTCAGATTTATGGAGCAGAAATGTAATCTAATATTCATAATTATGTTTTCATCAGTGTTTAATCAGCTGAAAATAAGACTGCTGATGTTTTTGTTACCTTACCTGGAGCACAGAGAGCTGCCGACCACGCAGCAACATTAATGTATCACATCATATCACCATGAAATGTAAGACAAATTATTTTATGTATTACAAGTTTAAAATGAGTCGTTGTCTCATTTTAAAATGTGCATAAATCTCCAGAGCAGAATGTGAACACGGTGAAGTCAGGTCCAAACTTCTCGTTTCATCCAGAAAATACTCATAAAAAATAGATTTTCTCATGTTTTTATGAACCAGATGTTGTATAGATGAACAAGCAGCTCAGTGTGGAGGCCTAAACTCAAAATATAACTGAACAGGTGAGTTGTATATAAATTCACCCTCAGTACAGTTGTCATGAACGGGGAAATTAGCTACAGAGACCAAAACTGTTTTTTGTACCAGGCTGTAAACATGTTTATTTCTGCTGTGAAGTTGGACATTTGAACATGGGGACTTATGGAGACTGACTCACTTCTGGAGCCAGCCTCAAGTGGACGACAAGAGGAACTGCAGTTTTTAGCACTAAATCCTTCACACTGGTCCTTTTTAAAGTAGATTTTCCTCCTTACATAGTAACATTTTCAATGCAGTAATAGTACTTTTTCTGAAGTAAAGTATCTGATTACTTACTACTTTGTCAGTTGATTTTTCTGTTGGTTTTTTTTTGTGAGTAAAGGTTCGTCACAGCAGAGATCTTTGAGTAGTTCAGGTACTTTAATTGTCACAGTCGAATGACCTTTAACTGACTTTTAATCAAGAGTTAGTTTCACAGCCAAACTACACATAAAACTCGTCTGTTAACATATTTCTGACCTCTTAGTCTTAAATCTGTTCTGTGCAGCGGCTGCGTGTGAAGAAGAAACACGTGAGCTCGGTTTGTTTTGACTCTTTTTCATCAGTTTGGACATTAAAGCTGAAAGAGATCACACACACACACACACACACACACACGTCAGATCTTTATTATATTATCAGAAACAGAAATGATCTAAGTTGTGTCTCACATCAGCACTTCGTATTCATGTGTTATGACTTATATCAGCCTGTAAACAACAACAAGCTGAGTTCATCCTGTTTCACTGTTATATAAGAGCAGAAGAAGAACAGCACGACAGTGCCACCTAGAGGACGTGAACGTCCATTAACACAAGCAGACCGGTTAGTCCTGTGTGTATTTATAGTTTGTATATGAAGTTTTGTTATTATCATTAACGTCTGTGTGTCTCTGTGCCTCCTTCAGTTCTTCATGCTCATCCTCTTCATCTTCCTGGCTGAACTCGCTGCTGCCATCCTGGCTTTCCTCTTCAGAGAACACGTGAGTGTCTGGGTCACACAGAGTGATGCATCATGGACACACACTCTCTGACGTGTGTGTGTGTGTGTGTGTGTGTGTGCAGACCGTCACAGATGTAAAAAGTCTCGTGTTATTAACACGACAGTAACGATGTTTGCTCGTGTTGAGCAGAGAAGCTGCCGATCATCAACTTTTCCTGTTTTTATGTTGCTAAGATGAAGAAAGTGAAGACGCTGATTGAAATGTGTCGACTGTGGACGAACATTTACAACAAATTCATCATGACGGTCTTTAAGAATAATCTCATAATGAGCGTGAGGGAGGCGACATTTTTATTCATTATTTGAAGCAGTCGATACATCGTCACCTGCAGCTCTCCAGTGACACTTTTCAAGATTGTTGACAGTTTAATAAACTTTGTTATGTCATCAGAAATGTACAGCAAACTTCCCAAACGTAACAGGAACACGAGGTTATTACCCGCATGCTAATGCTGCAGCTGTGTGAACCCAAAATAAACAAATGTGCTGTGATTTGGTTTAAATAAACGGATCAGGCTGATGCTGGAACAATATTTATAATATCAGGATGATGATTTGTAAACGTTAAAATGTTTGTTTGTTTGTGACGCTAACTCTGTTTACAGAGAAGTGACAGACAGCGTAAGGTCGTCCAACTTCCTCACTTACTCCTCTCCAGTGATCTGTGTGCGCTCTGAATGAAGCAGATTAATATTTCATCTCTGTTTTTTACCTTTTCTTTATGTGGAGCAGTAAATCTAAGCACGTGAAAAGTTAAAGAGAAGTCTGAGCTGTGTTCATCGAGCCTCCTGGTCTGAAGGCGACGTCCTGACTGATCTGTGTTTGTGTCTCCGTCCAGCTGACCAGAGAGTATTTCAGCCGCGAGCTGAAGCGTCACTACCAAGGTCGCAACAACAGCGACGTCTTCACGTCCACATGGAACGCCATCATGACCACGGTGAGGCAACAATCACTCCTCCTCCTCTTATAACAACACCACCAGCATCCGTCACGTCCTCCAACAACACGCTCCTCCTCCTCCTCCTCCTCCTCCTCCTCCTCCTCCTCCTCCTCCTCCTCCTCCTCTTCTTCTTCTCTGCACAGTTCGACTGCTGTGGCGTGAGCGGCCCCGAGGACTTCGAGGAGAGCCTCTTCAGACTCCTCAGCCCCAACAAGCTGGTGCCCGAGGCCTGTTGCCAGAGGAACGGTTACCTGGGAGACGTCAGCGTGGAGCAGTGCGTGAGCGGCGGCGTGGCCTTCAGGCACAACAAGGTCATCAGAGCGCCGAGTGTTTGAGAAACATCACGTGACACGAGACATATGACATATATCAAATATTATCAGTGTTCTGCTCTGAGTTATTTACATACAAATGTGATTAAAAGTAGCGTCAGGTTCATCAGATACAAACTTCATCTGATGTTTCTTCAACACTTTTTTTTAATCACTTTAAAGTAAACATTTTTCTGCTCCATGTTATGTTTCCATGGTGACACACGGTCTTAGTACAGTTCATGTTTATTCATGCAGTGATTCAATACTTCATAAACACACAGTTCTTTCTCATTTATACAGTGTGAAGTACACGTGTGTTTTATTTATTTACTGTTTAATATTCTATTTTCTCGTCGACACATTTCGTTGTCCCGCTCTCAGTCTGTGTTAGCTTGATATGATACGACTGAAATAAGACTGAACACACACTCCGTGAGCCGGTCCAACGACAAACAAACAATTTCATCTCTGACATATCTGAGAAAAGAAATCAGCTCGTCCTCATCGAGTCTGACTGTTTACATCCAAACCACATCAAGAACAAATAAATAAATAAATACAAACAAATTCATCATCAGTCATGAAGGCGTCACACATTCATTAATGTTTCTTTTTATGTAATCTACCATCATACATTCGTTTTATTTAGTTAATGAATAAAAGACGTTAAAGTATAATTTTAATATTTTTGATGCTTTCATTTCAATACAAACTAAAACATTTATTCATAATAATAATAAAGTTTGATGCTCTCTGCTGTCATAACATTATTAAAATGTTTTTTTCTGTTCTCTTCCTGCAGGGCTGTTACTCGGCGATGGTCGACTACTTTGAGACGTACATCTACACGGCGGGAGCTTTAGCTATCGTGGTGCTGACCATCGAAGTACGAGCTCGTCATATTACAAAACACTGGCTCGTTTATTACTTCATGTTTTTCATCTAAAAGTGTTTAATAACAGCAAAGTGTCGCGTGTGTCGTGTCGTCCTCTCTGCAGCTCTTCGCCATGGTGTTCGCCATGTGTTTATTCAGAGGCATCCAGTAATGGCGGGGTCCGCCACTGCCGCCGCCGCCGCCGCCGCCTTCTTCACCACCAGCCGTCAGAGAAAAGGCACAAAGCAGAGGAGGAGGATCTAAACTGTAAAATATGAAGTGTTTTGTACAGTGATCGTCTTCGTGTCTCGTCGGTTTTGTGACATCATTTTGTACTTCACAGCAGCAGCAGCAGAAGTTTGCGGTACGTTAGACACACACCGGGTGGCGCTCCGCACCGCTGCACACCACGCGATTCATCGTCCGATTATAACCTCCGTCTGAGACGTTCAGGGACAATCAGCACGTTATGTTGTCGTCAAAACTTGAACCAGTTTGAGTGAAATCAGAAACACGCTGGGCCCCAACGACGTTTTTATACTCTGATTACAAACCTCTAGTTTCACTTTAGTTCCATGGATCATGTGACGCTCTAGCAACATTACGAAGAATCTTTGTGATTTGTTGCCTCCACTGTGGTAACCATGTTCAGCTGTACTCGAGTATTTGTTCTGGTTACATTACTTCTGATCAAAAACTAGCGAGTCGACAACTTTGCTAACAGCCAAACATCAACCAGGTCACCAACAGCAGACACAGCAGCAGCTAATATTACTGACTAGTCCAACAGCAGTCAGCCCAGCTCGGCGTCTGTCTTTCAGCCTTTTATTTCACCAAGCTCTCACCAACCACTAAAAGTCAGTCCCAGATTTACTCTTGTCCGGCGGCTTCTTGCTCGCTCACTCTCTCCTTTTCTCTTCTTAGCTTCCTCCGTCAGCGTCCTCTTCACTCTCTTCTCCTCTGCCATTATGTCCGTAGAGGCTGCAGAACCCGGTTACACTGCCTAGCTCTGGTTCTAGCACAACACCAGCTCTGCTCCCTCTCAGCATTCCCTGAAAACTTCCTCTTCTACAAACACTAACACTCCCCCCGGTGCTCTGAGCTCACAGTCCTGGCAGCCGGGCTAACAGACAGAGCTGACATTAGCTAACAGCAGCTAACAAGCTGAGCTAGTATTAGCTAACAGCAGCTAACAAACTGAGCTAACATTAGCTAACACACTGAGATAACATTAGCTAACAAACTGAGATAACATTAGCTAACAGCAGCTAACAAACTAAGCTAACATTACCTAATAAACTGGGCTTACATTAGCTAACAGAAGCTAACACACTAAGCTAACATTACTTAATAGCAGCTAACAAACTGAGCTAACATTAGCTAATAAACTGGGCTTACATTAGCTAACAGCAGCTAACACATTAAGCTAACATTACCCAACAGTAGCTAATAAACTGAGCTAACAGTCCAAATCTACTTTGCTAGCAGACAGTTTGCAACACAAAGTCAAAGCTAACATTATTGCAATGAAACATTGTCATACTGTGTTTTTGGCTGGCTAACGTTAACTTGCTTGCTAACGCAGACAAATTGCTAGCTAGCTAACGTATCAGAATCCTGTCTTAGGTGGATAACATCAGCTAATTCATGCAAACTCCCAGTTTGCTCTCTAACGTTATCGCTAGAAAAACACTATGAGCTGTCAGTAGCTGACATGATCCATGATACTAACTTATGTATTGCCCAGCTCCTGTTCTGGCACGACACCAGCTCCGCTCCCCGTTAGCATTCCCCTGTAAACCTCCTCTTCTTCTTCTTCTTCCCGGTGGTTTTAACGCCCGTGTTACGAACACTAACACTCCCCCGGTGAGCTAACAGTAGCTAACAGCAGCTACAGCTGGCAGCAGTTTACTTCACTGTCCATCAGGAAACTCTGTAAATCACAGAGCATTGAGGCGGAGACCTTCATGAAGACAAAGAGGTTTTATTTTATTTATTTATTCTCTTTATTTTCGTGCATGAGGCTCGATCATAAAAACGTGACGCAGATTTAAAAAAATAAAAAGTTTGTTTACAAAAAGTCTGTTTGTTTGTTGACGCAGGCTTCAGTGTGAAGTATTAAAATAAATATTCAGTATTTAAGTTCACACCTGTAAATGAATCTTCACCTGTCTGAATGGATGAATGTGTATTTGTACATATACTCCTCTGTGGGACTTTACCGTGTACAGTTTGTGTTTGTGCACGCTGTGATCATGTTACACTTTGTCACCAGTTATAACGTTAAAATAACGTTAAAATAACGTTGTTTTTTTTCCTCTAAGTGTGTTTTGAAAACAGCTGATTTGTATAAATGGCACTGATTGACATTAAACTGATTTCTGTGATTTTAGCCGTGTGACGTTTCATTTAACAGTTTCGTCCAATCACAGGTGAGTTTAAGTTTTAATGAGCTGTCACCAACATGACGTCGACAGGTGAGCAGAGTGATTTTAATCCATCTCGTTTTATCTTATTTTATTTGAAATCTCCTGTGAACAGATTTTAATAAACTGTACTGTCATTTCACAGAGCACTGAGACAACAGAAAGCAGTTTGTACGTGAACATACGTGTAGATATCAGTCGGCTCGGACTCGGTGGATTCAAAGGTGACATATAAACTCACTCTATCATGTACGCGACATAAATCTGTCGTCGTCTCTGTTAGCAGACTCGTGTTTGTGTGTCAGATCCAGCTCTGCATCCTCGTCTCCTTCTCCTCGCTTCATCAGGCATATCCTAACAGCTGGGACTCTTTTTGAATGTATCATGAAGGTGTCCGTATGACAGAAAAAAAGCTAATCATTCATGTCCACACGGCTAACGATTCACAATCTGAACTTTAATCTTGAAATGTGAACTTTTTTCTCAACATTTCATCCGTCGCGCTGCAGAGATTGGACCCAGAGGTGTCTGAAGGTCAGTGAGGTCGCTCTGGACTCCACCATCTTGGCCGTCCTGCCTCTTCCTCCTCCAGACTAATCTAAACATAACATGGATGATCGGTGGAGCTGAGGCCTAGCTGCTCAAACGAGCTAACTTTAATATAATTTGAACAGGTGACTTCTATAAAAATTCACAGCGGGGGAAGTTGCACATTAAAAACATCCTCTTCCTCTCATGAACCTTCTTTGTGTTTTGTTATCTCAGCCGATCGATCACTGTCTCTCTCGTGGTCGGTCAGCTGCTCATGAATTCTGCAGACGTTTCAAACCAAAACCAAAACTAGATCACGTAACAAGAAGTCCCCCGTGACAGCCGGTCACCACAGATCCAGTTCAGCCTTCACGGTTGGAGGCTTGTAAGCCGATCTGTGAAAAACAAAAGTGATACGAGGCAGCCGTCGTCTCTCCGAGCTGCAGCTTCTTCATCTTCATCTCTGAACGATATTCATGTACATCGTCTGTTAACCTGCGGAGTGAATCCATCACCAAATGTGGAGGACGCCTCTCCAACAGGCTGCGACGGCTGCACTGTACTTTGGACTGGTTCTTTCACACCTGGTTGGAGGAGGTGAGTTTGGTTTCGCACCTGAATCAGCTGTGATTTAACGTGTTATTCAGGTAACCGTGACACCTGGAGTTCTTAATTATTATTAGATGTTAGGAGATGACAGTGTCGGGGGGGATTTTTGGTACTCTCTCTCCTCGCTGATGGTTTCTGCACAGTCACTGTTAGTCAGGCCTACGAGGCAGTGAAGTTTACAGCAAAAATAAAACATAAGAAGGCTGCAATAAATTTAATTTTATGTATTTTTAGGTGGATTATTACACAAAAAGCATTACAAGCACACACAGTACATAAATACTGAGTACTCAGAGATACTCCCCTACTACTACTGTGAGCTGCCCAACAGCTAAACTAGCTGCCCAGCTTTCACTTATTTTAGCTTTCTAGCTAGCTAAACAGTGAGGTGAGGGGTTTGCAATCAGCAACTGTGCAGCTAGATACCACAAAATACTATAGTATTTCACATCCCCATCAGCTGCATCAGCTTAGCTTTGTGTTTAGTGCTAATTAGCATGTTAGCTTAGCTTTGTGTGTACTTTAAAATTTAAACTATGAGCTAAAAGAGGCTAAAAGTACCACAGCTGTTGATTATTTTGTGTGTTTTTGTCACTTTAACCTTGATTTCTGTCTCCGGCGTTCACAGTGAGCTCTTGTGTCTGCAGGCAGCGTTGTTCAAGTGCCGTGTCGTCCTGGTCAGTGGGTCACTTTTTCGTGTTCCTATCAGTATGAGGACCACGAACAGGTCTCCCAGCTGTCCGTGCAGTGGAGGAACCCGAACAACGAGCTGCTGTGTCACTACATCAAACATAAAGCTTTCCAGAACTGCACCATGGGATACGCCATCGCCTACAGCCCGGGCAGCATCACTCTGACCATTCAGCACGTCAAGATGGACGACTTCGGCGTTCACGTTTGTTCTGTGAGCAAAAGACACGAGTTCTCCGACTACAGCGTCGAGCTGGCGAGGACATCAGGTGAGTCCGACAGGTGAGGTGAGAGGGGGCGGGGCTGTGGTTGATGTATGTGAGGTAACAGGATGTGCTTGTTTCTTTAGATCCAGTAACTACAGCGCCGAACAGAGGACGGACTCAGTCAGGTATGTTTGCAAACACTTGTATTAACAAGATACACACCATATTAACAAGGTACACACCTGTAATAATAAGGTACACACTTGTACTAACGAGGTACACGCCCTTATTAACGAGGTACACACCTGTAATAATAAGGTACACACTTGTACTAACGAGGTACACGCCTTATTAACGAGGTACACACCTGTAATAATAAGGTACACACTTGTACTAACGAGGTACACACCCGTATTAACGAGGTACACACCTGTAATAATAAGGTACACACTTGTACTAACGAGGTACACACCCGTATTAACGAGGTACACACCGTATTTATGAGGTGCACACAGTATTTATGAGGTACACATCGCATTAATGAGGTACACACAGTATTAATGAGGTATACACTTGTATTAACAAGATACACACCATATTAACAAGGTACACACCTGTAATAATAAGGTACACACTTGTACTAACGAGGTACACACCCGTATTAACGAGGTACACACCTGTAATAATAAGGTACACACTTGTACTAACGAGGTACACACCCGTATTAACGAGGTACACACCTGTAATAATAAGGTACACACTTGTATTAATGAGGTACACACTTGTATTAATGAGGTATACACTTGTATTAACAAGATACACACCATATTAACAAGGTACACACCTGTAATAATAAGGTACACACTTGTACTAACGAGGTACACACTATTAACAAGGTACACACCTGTAATAATAAGGTACACACTTGTACTAACGAGGTACACACCCGTATTAACGAGGTACACACCTGTAATAATAAGGTACACACTTGTATTAATGAGGTACACACTTGTATTAATGAGGTATACACTTGTATTAACAAGATACACACCATATTAACAAGGTATGTAATAATAAGGTACACACTTGTACTAACAGGTACACGTATTACATGTAATAATAAGGTACACACTTGTATTAATGAGGTACACACTTGTATTAATGAGGACTGTATTAACAAGTTTATTATTTTCAGGATGTGACAATGTGGTAGTAAAACTACATGTTATGCAGAATGGAATATTGCAGTACTTTCTTATCGTTATATTTTGTATTAATTCAAGCTTTCAAATATTTATGGTGAAGTAAAAAAGTGACATAAAAGTATAATGTGACATAAAATAGAATTACTCAAGATAGTATAAGTACAAATCAGTAACTATTCATCTTTTCATTTGCTGCTTTAGTATCTCTCCAGTTTTAGTGCCAGCACAATAAAATATTCAAATACAACAAGATATACGACATGGACACACACATAAAACAAATAAATAAATCATTTCCAGAAACACTGAATAATTTCTGAATGAACAAATGAAGACAAATGTGTGTTTTTGTGTTTTCAGGTCCCGCCTGGACTCTCCTGGTTCTCCTCCACACTTTGTTTGTTTTCATGTAGAAGAAGAAGAACAGAAACATTTAGCGTATCGGCTAGCATGAAATAATAAATGACGTTGTACAGAGCTTTGATGTGACGATGTGGTGGATATATATATATATATATATATACATGTGTGTGTGTGTGCAGTGTGTGTTTGCACCAAGCTGCAACCTCCACGTCTGTGAAGTGAAGCCAAAGACTGCAGTTCCTTAAACATCCACATGAGGTTCCACAAGCTAGTGTTCAGTAAAATGTTTGTGTGTTGCTTAGCAACCATTCCACCATTTTGAAATTGGCATCACATGACACCATGATCACATGACTAACTACATCCTTTGATCCTTTGATGATGTCATGATCCTATGACATCATCATCTTCCTTTGATATTTTGATCCTTTGAAGTCCACAAATAGGCAAACACACAAACACACCAGAGAATATTCAGTATTCACGACAGAGCCACTGTGTGCGTTCGAGAAATCCACAATAGATTCACAACCTTACAAACCACACTCACTGTTTGAGACACCAGATAGTATTGACAACAACACAGAACAAGATATGAACATCATACAGGAGGTCAACACTTTCAGGGTGAGAACCCAAGTCGCTCTGTTTGAGGAGTTCAAGCATGATTTTATGGATATGACACAAAACGTTAAGGACATTCAGACTCCTGACAACGGAGTGAAAAGCCGAATCGCTCTGTTTGAAAAATTCGAGCATGATTTTATGGATATGACACAAAACGTTAAGGACATTCAGACTCCTGACAACGGAGTGAAAAGCCGAATCGCTCTGTTTGAAAAATTCGAGCATGATTTTATGGACACGACACAAAACGTTAAGGACATTCAGACTCCTGACAACAGAGTGAAAAGCCGAATCGCTCTGTTTGAAAAATTCGAGCATGATTTTATGGACACGACACAAAACGTTAAGGACATTCAGACTCCTGACAACGGAGTGAAAAGCCGAATCGCTCTGTTTGAAAAATTCGAGCATGATTTTATGGAGGCAACAGAGGACGTCCAGATGACCGAGTCAACGGAGCACGTCCAGATGACCCAGGCAACGGAGCACGTCCAGATGACCCAGGCAACGGAGCACGTTCCGAAAGCCGAGGCAACGGAGGACGTCCAAAATAATGCAGAGAAGCCCAAAAGAGTGCCCTATGACATCTCCGTGGAAATTCCAGCACTGTTGCAGTCTTGCAAAGCTCTGCCGAATAAAACACAAAGAAATGAGATCATTGTGAAGATTCGGGAGAGCATCTTAAGGTGTAAGCGTAGGATCGAGGACTTGGAGATCCAGAGGCACCTGCTGCTTTTTGAGATAGAGATAGAGACAGGGAGCGAGGATGTGACGGCAACTATAGAGGAAGTGCAGGAGCATGTGGAAGTGCAGGTGAAAGAGGAAGTGATGGCAGCTATAGAGGAAGTGCAGGTAAAAGAGGAAGTGACGGCATCTATAGAGGAAGTGCAGGAGCATGTGGAAGTGCAGGTGAAAGAGGAAGTGATGGCAGCTATAGAGGAAGTGCAGGAGCATGTGGAAGCACAGGTAAAAGAGGAAGTGACGGCATCTATAGAGGAAGTGCAGGAGCATGTGGAAGTGCAGGTGAAAGAGGAAGTGATGGCAGCTATAGAGGAAGTGCAGGTAAAAGAGGAAGTGACAGCATCTATAGAGGAAGTGCAGGAGCATGTGGAAGTGCAGGTGAAAGAGGAAGAGGTAGCAACTATAGAGGAAGTGCAGGAGCATGTGGAAATGCAGGTGATAGTGGTGAATCAAAGAAGCACTAAAACAGCACCTCGGCCTCCACAGGTGAGACATATTCGAGCCAGGGAGGAGATAACAGAGGGTCCACAGTACAGAGTACGGAGGAGGGAAAGACCTTCACGGTGGAGAAGGTTCCTGAACTTCTTTGTTTGTGGTGCAAACAGTATAGAAGAACACGACGACTGACCAAACACGACAACTAGTTTTGCCTTGCTTTGTAAATGATATCATCCCACAGAGGTTTTCTCCAGGTGCTCTGGTTTCCCCTCCAAATGCCCAAAAGACATTTAAAAAAAAAAAAACCATCAACTTTGCAGCCAAACATCAAGCAAGGTCAACAACACAACACATAGCAACCAGCTAATATTAATTACTAATCCAACATCGACCATGAGTCTGGTTCTGCTCAGGTTTCTGCCTCTTAAAGGTTTTGCTTTGGTTTCTTCCATGCTCATGGTGTGAATTGTTGGGTCTTTGTAAATGATATCATCCCACAGAGGTTTTCTCCAGGTGCTCTGGTTTCTCCTCCAAATATCCAATAGACATTTTAAAAAAACATCAACTTTGCAGCCAAACATCAAGCAAAGTCAAAATCATAAGACCCAACCCACAGAGGTTTTCTCCAGGTGCTCTGGTTTCCCCTCCAAATGTCCAAAAGACATTTAAAAAATAACTTTTAGATTTACAGATTACATGATTGAAAAAATAAACAAAAAGAAAAACTGCATGTATGTTTGTATACTATGTTTTATTGTAACACTGATCAAAAATACCCAACTGTTCTTTATATTCCTCTTCAGATTTTTGAAGTTATAGATTTATCTTAAGAAGTAACAGAATTTTCTCAACAGTTGAAGGAACACTTCATGTGTAATCTGAAAAGTAACTCGAGCTGTCAAATAAATGGAGTGGAGTAGAAGTATTAAATTGCACAAAATGGAAATTCAAGGTACTTGTACTTTACTTGGGTATTTCCAGTTAGTACTTATTGATGTTGTACCGCTGAATTTGAATACTTCTTCCAGCGCTGCAGCTCCTCGCAGTGTAAACATTTCCAGGAACAGCTGTAGGAATGATTCCTAGAAAGAGTGCTGGAGAGCTTCGAGTTACGTAACCGAGCTTGGCCTGATGCATGCTGCAGATGTCCAAAGACAAACTCCACGAGCTGCGAGCATGTGTACGGCATCAAATAAGGGTCATAAAGGTTCAGATCTCGTGAGATGATAAACTCAAAGCCTGTTGTGGTCTGTTACCAAGTAAATAAACTCTGTACATGAATAGAGTGTAGCTTTAGGGTTACAAAAGGCCGTAGAGAAACCACAGACTTTACCAAATATCATGTCATGAGCTCAAAATCTGAAACACATTCCAGCTTCTGGATGATCCCGAGGCGTTCCCAGGCTCAATGGGCTATGTAGTCCCTCCAGCGACTTCTGGGTCTGCCCCGAGGTGTCCTACCAGTTGGACGTGCCTGGAACACCTCCAGAGGAAGGTGCCCAGGAGGCATCATGATCTGATGCCTGAACCACCTCAGCTGGCTCTACTCGGAGCTCCCTCCAGATGTCCGAGCTCCTAACCATTTCTCGGCCACCCAATGGAGGAAGCTCATTTCGGCCGCTCGTATCCGCAATATCATTCTTTTGGTCATTACCCAAAGTTCATGACCAGAGGTGAGGGTTGGGAACGTAGATGGACTGGAAGATCGAGAGCGTTGCCTTCAGGCTCAGCTCCCTCTGAACCACAACGGTCCGGTACAACGTCTGCAGTACTGCAGATGCTGCACCAACCTGCCGGTCCAACCCACCCTCCGTTTTCCCATCAGTCGTGAACAAGACCTTGAGAAACTACTTTGCTTGGGGCAACAATTTCTCTGTTTGTTCACAATCTTATTAAGCCTTATCTAGTTTTAATAAAGAACAAAGACAAGATATTTAAAGTTCAAACTTATTTTCACTCATTCCACAGGTAAACAGGTTCACTGGTAACAGGTGAAGAGTCGTCCTCAAGGATCGGGCGAGTCCAACAGAACATGTTTGACAACATTCATGGTTTTATGGCTGCATTCTTCACCTAAATCAAATATATTTTCTTCATGTTAACCTGACATCATTTACATTTTATAGCTTTTATTTGTTTTCTATCTAAACAAACTGTTTCAAAGGCAGGACAGGCTGTAATACTGACAGATTGCACTAGATGGCGATGTTATCACAACCTACAGTCAGATCCTGTCACCCTAAAGCGTCACACACTGAAGGCAGAACAAGAAAAACATTTAAATCAAAACATGCAGGTCACAGAGCTGCTGTGCATGTTTAAAATCAGTATATAGTAGATATAAAGTCAAATAAATGTTGAGTTTTTAAGAAATGCTCAGTCGTCTTTTGTCAGGGACTATTTTCAGCTGCGGATTAATCTACATTTGATGCTCCAGTGAGGTGATTTCTGGCTTCCACCATATTATTGTGCATTGGTGCACTCTTCAGCTCCAGCAGCTTCCCCGGCTGCCAATTTCACAATGCCGGTGGCCCAAATGGCGACCACTAAGGGCGAGAAGTGTCCCGCGTTCGACACACTAAACTTTTTGACTGTTACGATTGAACCCATCCAGGTATGAAAACGCGTATGTACCCAAAATATGAAGTGCAAATATAGAATATATACACAAATTGAGACACGGCATTTGAGTTTTTAGTATGAGTCAAGCTTTAAAAAGTCTGGATCCTACATTTCCCATCATGCAACCCTTTTTTAAACCCTGACTGTTTAGTAAATGTCTAAAAAAGTACTTGAATTAATGTATTTATTGACTTTCCGGCACTGAATTCATGTAAACCCAGTGAAATGTCCCTTTAACTAAACATTTTTTTTCCTCTTTGATACAAAAAACAGAAGTGAATACCTTAAAAATTGATTCCAGCAGCTAAAACACACAAAGATAATCCTTTACAGAGGAAGTCTGTAGTGTTTGCATTAGTTTAACACCTCACTCGTGTTATATTTGTCCAAATTTACTCAAACAAACACAACCCAATCAAGATAAATGAGAATAAATGTGTCTTGACAACATTATAGCTGCAGTCCCAGCAGGGCCTTAAAAAAAAGAACCAGTGGTCTCTGTTTAAATGGAGATCTGGATCGAGTCTGTTTGTTTCATTTTATCTGCGTCTGCAAAGCCCACAGAGTCGGTGCAGCCCACAAACGCACGATAACTGGCCTTATGTCAACAGCAGGATGTGGGGTTTCCTGAGGACGACCTGGACGCCTGCCCAGACCTGTAAATGAAACCTCATGTTATATACAGCGAGTGTTCGGGCTGCCACGTGAGCGGACCTCAAACCTATGGCACTGCAGCTGCACGTTTAGGTTCAAGTAAGGCGAGTCTCTGCCTGGAAAAGTTAAAGAGTGGAGGATCTATTTTCTGTGGCGTACTCTGTAATTTGTGTACGTACAGACAGCAGAGACCTCGTGCGACCGCTGCAGTATGTATAGGTGGTGTAAAGTTTCTGTTCAAAGTACATTCACTCAACAACTGTTCAGATACTTCAGTAGATTACAGTAGAGTCGTAATAATTTATGTCGTCGTGAGATTGTGAGATCTTTTACAGACAGAAAAATATAAACTTGGACTCTTGGACTTCTTAAATTCTGGCTACGATTCCTCACATACTGACTACTTGCTTAGTGTGACCAGATGTCCCCGATTTTGACACTGAAATTAATAAATTAATTAATAATAAGTCAGTGGTTGATAGTTGTGTGTGTGTTAGGCTAACTGCTGTATTTTATGTTAGGCAGACAGTGCTGTGTGGGTAACCAATGACTGTAGTATTTATAAATGCAGACCATCTGATTAGCTGACTCCCTGAGTCACTGTTTTGTATGTCACTGTTGTTAGTAAAGGTGTAACTTGTTATATTAGATTACCATGAGATGACAATATAATCTCTATGTTGCTCTGCTGTAGATCAGGGAGAAGACAAGTATAGGAGAGGCTGATAGTAAAGAGTGAAGGAGAGAAGAGGAGGAGAGCAGTGTGGAAAGGCAGAAACAAGGAAGTAAACAACAGAGTGAAGAAAAGAAAAGCATTGAAGGAGATAATATAATATATAAGATAATATATATGTGATAATATAACACTGTGTAGACATGCAGGAAACATGCTGCATACAGATAAAGTGTTTGTTTAATTATAAATTACATATTATATTAAAATCCATAAATGATATGTTAATAAATATTTTTTCAGGGCCTCAGAATCGTCCTAACTTTTCGCCCCTGACCTTTTGTGTAATAAAAGCTGGTTAAAATACATGAAAAAGTACTTGTCCCCATTTTTTATTTCATAATGATAATATTTAATATTTATTGTAACGTTCACGACAACTTTGGACTTGCACTTCTTAGTCGTGACTAAACACTATAAAATAAATTACATTGTCAGTTACTATCTTTAATGTTCCTACATTTTATTTGCATACTAAGTAGCCTGCTATTTGCAAATCAGCCCATTAGCCAACACCACGCAGGCAAGCCACATCCAACTAGCATCTGTTGCCGTTAGCCAGTTAGCCTCTGCCTTGCATCGCTCCTGGTTGTGGAAAGCGTTTGTTTGTTGTTTGTACCGTTACATCAGTTATTGTTGGCTAAAATCTGTTTGTCTAAATACATAAGTTAGCATCATGGATCACTTTAGCTGTTTAAATACCCACTCAGTGTTTGGCTAACGATAACGTTAGCAAGCGAGCTAAGGTTAACCAGCCACTCAACTACGACTCAGCGCCTCGCAACACCAGTCACTAATTTAGCAGCCAGGTCTAGATCTAGAGTCTAAGATGAATTAAGCTGGCGTTAGCCACTCAAGACAGTATTTTGTTACGTTAGCTAGCTGACAATTTGTCCTCGTTAGCAAGCAAGCTAATGTTAGCCTAATGTTAGGACTATTAGCTTTGATCTTGGACTTGGTGTTGAAGTGAGTTGTCGGCCATTTGTTAAATATTTAACCTGCGCTTAATGATTTTTTGACCACATACGCTGACATATCATCACGTTTTAAGTTAATACGAATGACTTGTAAGCAAACAGTAGCTTCTTTATACATACATTAGCAACATTTGGAGCTCTGGTTTTGGTCATAGCCAGATATTTCCGTCACCTGCTGACGGAAATATCTGGCTGCTTAATTGAGTAAATGAATATGATGTTAGTTTGCTGTACGTCCTCTGAGGTTCTTCTTCCATTTCTTCCCTGTGAAAATGGATTTTTGGGGGTTTTCCAAACCTAATTCCAGGATCTAAGGTCGGGCTTTTGTATACTGTATGATTTGGACAGTGTAGCTGAGGACACCGAGGTCATGTCCTCAGTACAGTATCCGGGAATTTGGGATGGGGGTTGGGTACACAGAGATAAAAACGTGATGGGCTTCTTATAACTGTCATGACAAAATCATTCCCTGTGGATCAGAACATTCCCATGGACCAGTGGTCGGGACCACAGAGGATTTAGTGGCAGCCCCCTCGCCTCCTTCTTAGCATGAAAGAAACTACAATGGCTGCAAATCACAGAAACAATGTTAATGTCCCGCCTAAAGCCAGTTTTCAGTTCGTTTGCTGTGGAAGGAGACGGCTCTGGAAGTCTGATTCTAAGATATAATAGAGTTATAGTTATTATACTCTGCTAATAGAGCCTCCTAAATCTTACGTCCTCAGTGGACCTTAAAGGTGCGTACATAAGTACATTTAACTCACGCCGTTATCTTTTCCTAATCCTGAAACCAAACTGCAGCTGTAAGTGTTTATCAGCTAAAGAGACAGATATTTCCCTCAGGCGTTGGTACACTGTAAAAAAGAAACTGTTGTTTTTACGGCAAAGAACGGGCAGAATTGTATCTTAATAAATACGGTATAACCATTTCTAAAATTACACTATAAGGATAATAGTACTTGGTGTTTTATGCTATATTTTAAAATGTCTGTAGATTTTATGTTGAAAAACTGCCAGACCACGACATTAAAATATGGCATTAAATATTACGGTGTTTTACCGTATAATTCAATTCCCTGAAAATGGTGTATGAATAAAGGTTTTGAAGTATGACTGTGTTTTACTCTATACAGTAAAACACAGTCATACTTCATGGTATATTTTACAGTCTTTTACTGTTGTGTAAAATCTATAGGCAGCATAACGACCAAAAACGGTCGAAAAGATCGGACTTACATTCATCAGGTGCTCTGTAATGTTGCTCTGTAGCTGTTGGTTGTGTGTTCACGTCCAAAATTCATAAAACGTTTCTTTTTTTTTTTACAGTTCATCTTTAATTAAAGTTATTTTAACCCAAACTCTCGTCCTAAAACAGAAACAAGCCTTGAGCTGTGACCGGGAGAAAACATACGATGTGCTCGTGTCAGATCGTGAAACACGTGTCATTGTTGGATAGAATAAAACTTTATCTTCAGTCAATACAAATTTGTTATGTTTGCATATGAAAGGAATGTGTGTGTGTGTGTGTGTGTGATTTCTTTTCATGACAACATACAAAGAAAAGTCCAAACAACACGTGCAGCTGCAACAACGGCAGCACTGTGCTGTCACGTTTGCCTTGAAGTTGTGTCTCTCCATCTTCCAGATATCTCTGACATTTCTGCGGGGAGTTATTTGTGTGCAGCGCGGACAGAAACAAAATGAAAACATGCGAGTGGAGAGCTGCTTCACCTTCCCTCCTGTCCATTTGTTACTATGGTGAAACGAGGCAGAGCGAGCAGCGGGGAGGGGAGAGAGCTCAAGGACGACTCGTATTTAGACTGAGCTGGAAGATCACAACACAGCAAACTGGTGCAAAGGTTGTGGGAACAAAATTAAAACGCTGACAGACATTTACAGCTGCTTTAACTCCAGAGATGTTAAAATCTCTGCATAGAAATCAGTATTTGTTGAGTTGCCATTGTTAGCTTGTTGTTAGCTTGTTTTAGTTTGTTGTTAGCTTGTTTTAGCTTGTTGTAACCGGTTGCTGCTTGATTAGCTTGTTGTTAGCTTAGAACAGTTGTCATGAACGGGAAATTAGCTACAGAGACCAAAACTGTTTTTTGTACCAGGCTGTAAACATGTTTATTTCTGCTGTGAAGTTGGACATTTTAACATGGGGACTTATGGAGACTGACTCACTTCTGGCCGACAAGAGGAACTGCAGAACACAATATATATTTGTGTTATTTAGCCGTGCAGACAGATTTAGTTTTGTTTGGAGGTGTTTCTTTGATACAAAGTAGATCCAGTTACCTACATGATATTGGGATGGAACAAAAACCCCAAAACAACAACAGAAAAAGACAAAAACAAAGATATATTTGGGTGAACAAAAGCTTTTTAGAGCCACAGAAAGTAGCTGAAAAACGTCCTTATGGGGACGTTGTAACAGAAAATGCCATCATGAAGATTGAGTTGTGTACAGCTGATCCTAATCTGGTCCAGGATTATTTTTAGCTCTCTTATATAAAGGAAAGAGCGCCTCTACTTCTTCTTCTCTTATCTCAACAAACACATTTCCTGTCCACGCTCTGTCGACATGTTCTTTCTCTAAAGCAGCATGACTACTACGAGTAAATACGTTATGTAATAGTGTTTGAAGGATTTGCAGTTGTAAACGTAGTTTAAGAAGTACGGTGGATCTTCACATGATTTGTTGTATTAGCTGGAGAGATGATCTGTCCATTCATCAGGCGAGCTTCGATTTACGGCTACCAGAGAAGTCCAGAGTTGATGGATGTGACGTCAGACGTCCTAAATGACTTTGTTCCCTAGACGGCGAGAATTTAGTTTTACTGTTTGAGAGTTTACGAGCTGAACAAACCGGACAAACAATGCAACGTATTGTCAGCCGAACTTTAAAAGGCCGAGGATTTAAAGACTGTTTCATCACAGTAAACACAGTCTAACCTGCAGACACACATGATCCTTTTCAGACCTCTTGAATCAGATCCCAAATTTTTTCGCTGATACGAACAGATCTGGTGTTGTGCTCATGGACGGCTGCTTGGAAAAACGAGTAAGCCAATCGGAGCTTTTGGTGGGATTAGGGGGGATTAAGAAAACTGGGACGTTATCTTCCAGAATTAAAAAAATACTGCCATAAAACTGTCAACAACTTACAGACATGACGAGTCTCTAAATGTTTCTCTTTGGATGCTTGTCGGGTGTTTCCAATGGCAGATTCAAACCATGCCGTGTTGATTTGCGTCTCCGTGACCAGTTGGAGGTGGACCATCTCTGGAGGCGGGTCGGGCGTGCTTTGACCCAGCTCTGTGATGGTTTGAGTGGGTTGCAGTGACTTCAGACTTCGTCATCGCGTCTCTGTTTTACAAGCAGTAAGCAGAAGACGCCAAGAAACATCGTAAGAATATCGTCATCAGTTAAAGACACACCTTTAAGTGGGCGTTGTCCAAGTCAAACCGAAGACATCACGTGTGTATGGAACAGGGCTGACATGTTAGAGTCGTGTTTCATCTTTGTTGGTTTGGTTTCTACTCGGAAAAATACGTTTATTTAGATATTTGAACATGGGGACTTATGGAGACTGACTCACTTCTGGAGCCAGCCTCAAGTGGACGTTTGAGGCACTGCAGCTTTTAGTACTTCAGCGTTGGCTTCATTTACCAGCCACAGAGGTTACTGCTTGGTTGTTTTAGCTTGTTGTTAGCTTGTTTTAGCTTGTCGTTAGCTTGTTTTCACTTGTTAACTTATTTTAGCTCATGTTAACTTGTTAGCTTGTTTTAGCTCATTGTTAGCTCATTTTTACTTGTTGTTAGCTTGTTTTCACTTGTAAACTTGTTTTAGCTCGTTGTTACCTTGTTTTAGCTCGTTGTTAGCTTGTTTTAGCTCGTCGTTAGAGGTCAGAGGTCGACACCGAGAAGTATTTTTCACCGAAAACTGAATCAAAACAATTAAAGTTGCCAGAAAAACAAAACAAAGAGCAGAAAGGAGATAAACTCAACTCTCTCTCTGTCTTTTAGACACTGACACAGTCATTTGATTCATTGGTAATACAAAGTGTGTAGGATTTAGAGGCATCTACCAGTGACTGAGTACCCCTCGCCTCCCCTTCCAAGCAACCTACAGTGG
Organism: Miichthys miiuy; assembly: GCA_036365135.1. Lineage (NCBI taxonomy): Eukaryota > Metazoa > Chordata > Actinopteri > Sciaenidae > Miichthys > Miichthys miiuy. Next base: position 29,961,792 of record CM071603.1, read on the forward strand.
CTGAGAACTCAGTAGAAGATGACCTGCTGTGTCTGTAGATATAAAAGTCTAATTTTAAGGTAACAGACACATAATAATTCTTATTTTCAGGTGATTAAACACGAATGGATGTTATATTCTGTAAATACAGCCCTCTAAATCTGACACACTTGAACCTTTAAAGGTATTTACTCTGAGCAACTGCTAATGTAGTCTAAGGGTTGAGTGAAAATGACGTCAACGAGACGAATTCGTCAGTGACTGCTGGCTGTTTGGGGTAAAATCCCCCTTTGGCAAACAGAAAACAGCTGATAAAATGTCAGTTGAATGTGATTTGGGGCTAAAAGTCAGAGCCTCTTCAGGATTTCTGGTATAAAGCAGCACTTAGCTGTTATTACTGCGTGTGCACTCGTCAGGCTGCAGCTGAAACCATTAAGGTCAACAGAAAATCCAGAGGCTGAGTGGAAACAGACTCTGTGTTTATGTTCACCGTGTCCTCGACTTCTCTGACGGTCTGTTCAAATTCAAGTGGAAAACATTTTTTTTCACGTTGTTTACCGTCATTTGACCTAAAGCTGAGCCACGAACCGGGCTCAAGGCTGGAGGAACACTGCTGCTTTCCACTGCAGAGAAGAGAGAGACATGACGGGAACGTTAATATGAAAGCTGATGATCATTTTTAACTAATAAAGATGTTTCCATTAGAGTATTTACAGCTGTAATGCACAGATACAAAAGTTTGATCCATCGCTAACGCAGAACGAGCTAACGGACAGCTAAAGTGAAATATTAGCAGTTAGCTGCTTTAGCAAGCAGCTAGGCTAAAGCTATCTGTCCATCTGAAATGGCATTTTCAGTTAGCAGCAGTATATTAGCAGTTAGCTACTCTAGCAGGCAGTTAGGCTAAAGCTAACTGTTGGTCAGAACCAACATTTTCAGTTGGCAGCAGTATATTAGCAGTTAGCTACTCTAGCAAGCAGTTAGGCTAAAGCTATCTGTTGGTCAGAACGAGCATTTTCAGTTAGCAGCAGTATATTAACAGTTAGCTACTCTAGCAAGCAGCTAGGCTAAAGCTATCTATCAAGTTGTGCTTTTGTACAGTAAAATACCTAAAAAATTACTTTTTCTGTCATTGTTGGTCCAAATACTGGAGTATATGTGACACATAACACTATAAATATGTGATTAAAAAAAACACTTAAACATCAGTTTTGAGGACTTAGAAATAGATAATTAGTAAGTGCATCGTTATGGTGAGCACGTTAGCATTTAGCTCTAATCACCACTGTGCCAAAGTGCAGCCTGACTCACAGAGCTGCTGCTGCTGACTCAGGTTTTATTTCATATTTCTGCAGCAGCGATGTAACAAAGTCAACAAACACAAAGCTACTTTTCAACATGACACGACTCCGTCTTGTTTTAACGCCTCGGTCGAGTCTAACTGGCCGTAAATAAGCGAGCGCCTCTCAGCCAACAACTCAAATTATGCAACCAGACGCTATTAAGATCATGTCATACGTTTACTGTTCCTGGCTTCATGACAGAGTCAGAGAGAGTTACATAACTGTGTTGAAATATATCTGGAGTCACATGTTCAGAGTAAAGGCCTGCAGTGACACACACACACACACACACACACACACACACACACAGTGAAGGACAGAAAGCTCCACATGTGAGCAGAAACATGACATAATAACTACGACTACTGCAGTACTGTGACGTACAGAGGTGGAAGAAGTACTCAGATACTTCACTGAAGTACCAGCAGTACAATCTAACTGATCACATTCACTCAAACTAAAGAATGACAGAAAATGAATTCATTTTGACACGTTTTATTGATTTTGAAGAGATTTACTTCATTTAAAATGTTTTATAATCAGTGTATGATGTTATGTTGTTTGCAATATATTTATATTATATGTGTGTAAATGTATTCAGGTGTATTCATTTGAATGATTTCACTGTTTGGACTGCAGCAGTGATTCACTGAATTTATGACCTGTGAGGTTGGAGTTAAATTTCTGGAGGGATCAACTGGGAAAGCGTGATAGTCAAAAGTGTCAACCTCCGTGTCAAAAACTGCAGTTCCTCAAACGTCCACTTGAGGCTGGCTCCAGAAGTGAGTCAGTCTCCATAAGTCCCCATGTTGAAATGTCCAACTTCACAGCAGAAATAAACATGTTTACAGCCTGGTACAAGAAACAGTTTTGGTCTCTGTAGCTAATTTCCCCGTTCATGACAACTGTACTGAGGGTGAATTTATATACAACTCACCTGTTCAGATTATATTAAGGCTTAAAGTTATGCAGGATTAAGAGCGTGGACGCTTTGATTGACAGGTGGGTGTCGTTTGAGCAACCAGGCGTCATTCAGCCCGCCTCAGGTCCACCACAATATTACAAGGTTTGAGGTTTGAATCCACAAAGTCCCTGCAGTTCAAACACATGCAGCTTAAACTGGTGACTCTAAACTGGTGTGAACACACACACACACACACACACACACACACACGTGCATACACTAACATACGGTGAGTTTGTGTGTTTGCTCCTCGGAGTTAACCTCCCACACGACTTCACTTAGTGCGCATCATTAGACCTGACGAGGCATCGATCGCTGCTGCAGGAGGGCGGCAGCTGAAATCCCTTTTAATTACGGATGAGTGGGATTATACACACACACACACACACACACACACACACACACACACACACACACTCAAAGGCTGACTCATACTGAGATTAGAGCAGTATATCAGCCTGTTGATGTATCAGGCCTTTCATTAAAAATCAAGTGTCAGCTCGTCTCGAGCTCTCGTCCAGTGATCCATGTGATCAGTGCAGATCTACTAAAATAAGTCTTTATGTTATTAGTATTTTAGATGAACTGGTTTTATGAATAAATTCTTGATTTTAAAGCCTCACCTGGCTGTTTTCTTTCTTTTTTCTTAATGCTGTTTCAAAAACTGTGAAAAAGGCTGAAACTTAAAGAATTAACATGAACTTGAGAATTTGTGAATTATGTTTTGATGTTGAGGTATAGAAACTGATTAAAAATGTACAAATATTGGCTTATTTGCAGCTTTAAACACACCCTTACAAAAAAGCGTTCATGAAATTCATGTTTTTGCATTTGAAATGTGATATTTTACAGGTAAAATATCCAAAAATAAAATCACATTTCAATGCTAACCTACATGTTCCTGAGTGAATGTAAATTCTTAATAACATGCAGTGTCACAGGAATAATTGTTCTACATGTTGGAATATGGAATACAACTGCCTGGACTTCATGGGAAAAGTATAAAACTTTCTTTTTATTGTTTTACTGAGGCTACGTAGCATGTAACGGCTGGATATTTTATGATTTAATGTGCTTTTCTGTAAGTAATACAGCTGAATTGAACTGTTCGTCAGTGTGGACAGTCATGAATAACAGTGAAATCTAAAGATCCATACAGCTTTTCTATTTTCTCGGACTCATCAGAGCTAAAAGCTAATTATTATTAGTTACTATTATTATTATTACTATTACTATTACCAGCACAAAGACTATGACCATAAAGAGCTCAGTTAAAAACAGCTCCTTACATTAAAGTACATGTAAACATACCATGTGTAGAGTGTATTGTCTGTCTGTGGATCACACACACACTGATTCAAATGAAGCCATTGTTTGTTATTCTTCAGTGCACGGCTGAATGTAAAGGGCTCATTGTTAGAAAATCTGTGCAAATGGTTGAAGGTTTCCTTTCTTCCCTTCTTATCCAGTATAATGTTATCACTAACAGGATATAACACACTCCAACAATCGCGGTCTCAGTGGTCTTAAGCTGAGGGGAAGTGCAAGTCATCGCCGGTGGACAGACGAGAGGCTCAGTGTGTAGATAGAAGTGAAGGTCAGAGGTCGTCAGAGAGCAGACGCATTAACACAAAGTGAAGATAATAATGTGAACAATGATTTATGTGTGTCAGTGCTGCCACGGTAACCTCCTGCCTCCAAACTTTATGTATTTATATATAAAAAACAATGAAAGTGTAAAGAATGGACAACGTGTCCGCGACATCCGAGCACCCACCTGTCAATCAAAGCGTCCACGCTCTTAATCCTGCATAACTTTAAGCCTTAATATAATCTGAACAGGTGAGTTGTATATAAATTCACCCTCAGTACAGTTGTCATGAACGGGGAAATTAGCTACAGAGACCAAAACTGTTTTTTGTACCAGGCTGTAAACATGTTTATTTCTGCTGTGAAGTTGGACATTTGAACATGGGGACTTATGGAGACTGACTCACTTCTGGAGCCAGCCTCAAGTGGACGACAAGAGGAACTGCAATTTTTAGGCACTTCCACATAGGTTTCATTTACCAGCCACGGAGGTTGCTGCTTGGTTATCTTGTTTTAGTTCGTTGTTAGCTTGTTTTAGCTTGTTGTTAGCTTGTTGTTAGCTTGTTTTTAGCTTGGTGTTAACTTGTTTTAGTTTGTTGTTAGCCTGTTTTAGCTCGTTGTTAGCTGGTTTTAGCTTGTTGTTAGTTTGTTTTAGCTTGTTTTTAGCTTGGTGTTAACTTGTTTTAGTTTGGTGTTAACTTGTTTTAGTTTGTTGTTAGCTTGTTTTAGTTTGTTGTTAGCCTGTTTTAGCTCATTGTTAGCTTGTTTTAGCTTGTTGTTAGCTTGTTTTAGCTTGTTTTTAGCTTGGTGTTAACTTGTTTTAGTTTGTTGTTAGCCTGTTTTAGCTCGTTGTTAGCTGGTTTTAGCTTGTTGTTAGTTTGTTTTAGCTTGTTTTTAGCTTGGTGTTAACTTGTTTTAGCTTGTTGTTAGCTTGTTTTAGTTTGGTGTTAACTTGTTTTAGTTTGTTGTTAGCCTGTTTTAGCTCATTGTTAGCTTGTTTTTATCTTGGTGTTAACTTGTTTTAGCTCATTGTTAGCTTGTTTTAGTTTGTTGTTAGCTTGTTTTAGCTTGGTGTAGCTGGTTGCTGCTTGATTAGCTTGTTGTTAGCTTAGAACAGTTGTCATGAACGGGGAAATTAGCTATAGAGACCAAAACAGTTTTTTGTACCAGGCTGTAAACATGTTTATTTCTGCTGTGAAGTTGGACATTTCAACATGGGGACTTATGGAGACTGACTCACTTCTGGAGCCAGCCTCAAGTGGACGACAAGAGGAACTGCAGTTCATGAAGATACAGATTTCTATGTGATGTTTCTTTAAAGTATAAAATCATAATTTAAACGTCTAAGTTTCTGTTATTGTTTTGTTGTTGACTTCTGATCATGTGTCACATAAAAATCCGACACTCTCAGGAGGTCCTTAAATGCACCTTTAATTAGCCCTGTGTCTCTTCACGTGCTGCAGCGTCTCTGAGCCAATAGGAGAGCTTAATTGAAGGTGACGCATTACAGTGTGTCGTCACGACGTGATCACGTTTTGTTTCCGCTCCTGATTTATTTATTTATCCACAATAAATGTGTGTGTGTGTGTGTGTGTGTGTGTGTGTGTGAGCGTGTCTGACAGGGGCGGTGAGGAGCTCCGGACCGGCGGGGAGCGGAGGTTTGTGCCCCGCCCCTCTCGGACACGTTGCCCAGGGAGAGGCTGCACGGGCTGGATGGGACTCCTTCCTCCCTTCCTTCCTTCCTTCCTTCCTCCCTTCCTGCGTCTGCTGGTTTCACGGTTTCACTCCATCATCAGTCACTCACGCACGCACACGGTCGGGCTGCCGCACGTCCTCAACTCACCGAGCCGGACGTGGAAACACACACACACACACACACACACACACGGTTCACTTCTGGTAAGTGACGGTCTGCTGCTCACACACGCAGCCGCCTCTCGCTGCTGCTCACCTGGACACACACGGGCTGTTCTTTCGGAGGTGAGCGGAGGCTGCTGCGCAAAGATTCACACGCCGGATTTTGGAGCATGTTTGCGGCTTGAAGAGGCAGAAGCTCTGCGGCGCGGCGGAACGCTCAGCTCAGGTACATAAAATGTCCTCCGCCGGGCGAGATGCAGCATTTTTTTATTCACTGTTGCACGTTTTAAAACGTGTTTCTGCGGGAACGTGTCGAGAAATGCGTGAATGTTTGAGCAGTGTGTGTGTGTGCGTGTGTGTGTGTGTGTTTTCTTACATAATGCTGGACGACCTGCCCGTTTGGAAGAAGAAGCAGAGGAGGTTATTTAATCTGCTGCTCTGTGATCAGCCTGTAATGTGTCAGCTCAGAGCTTCACGGTTTGTTTTAAAGCAGCAGAAAGTCCATAAAGTTCACATTTTAGTCATTATTTTTACTGTTAAATCACGTTCCAGGCTCAAATTTCTTCATTTCTTCAACAATTAACTGGTTAAAGCGGCTCAGATGTGAACATTTGCTGGTTTTCGTCACATTAAACTGAATCTTTTTGGATTAGGAGGACAAAAACTGGCATAAACTTTCGTTTTAATCAACATTTTCTGATATTTTATGCACCAAAAGTGAAGATAACCAACGTAACAGGTAACTAAATGCTCCTTTGGAGTTTAATTCTGAGTTTAATAGATTTAAATAAATGTTTTCATCTTCCTGATATTTTCATCAGCTGTTGATTATTTTTCTTTGATCATCAGACAGATGTCACAGTTTGTCTTAAACCAACAAATGTGTTTTAATTCACATTTATATATTCAATTAAAGACATTTAAACGATGAAACCTGTAAATATTTGACTGTGTTTGTGATTGACATGTCACATCGTGTCAGAGGCAGGTCAGAGTCATGCGTTGTGTCCTCGCTGCCTGCTCTGAGGTCCTGACTGTACATGTGATCGCCTCCCCGTCCGTCGTCTTGTTTCCTGATTTGTCAGCCGAGCTCGACTCGTGTGTTTGAGGTGTTCATCGTGGCTTTAATGTGGCAGCAGCTTCTTCATGCGTGTCATTTAAACCTTTTAAATTTTTCTCGTTTTGAGGCTTTAAAGTTGTTAAAATCGTCTCATGGTGTGATTTATATTCTGAATCAGTGCGTTCATGTTCTCCGTTGAAGCTGCACCAACTGAAAATACGTCTGTAAGGCTGCTTAATTTCCAGTTTCTAGAGTTAAAATGAAGTCCTGTAGGTTTGAAACCAAAACCTGCACTTCCTCTAACGTCCACTTGAGGCTGGCTCCAGAAGTTGTTGAGTGTGGCGGCTTTAAAGAGGAGCAGCGTCTTTTCTTCAACTGAACTCTGCTTCTGAACCTTTTTGTTGTGTTTGTGCTGCAGGTCCGTGATGCTCTCTGCTGGCTGACAGTCTAACTCCACCATGTCGACCTCGGACTCGGATTACTCCATCGACTGGCTCGCCAGCGATGAGGACGACTACGACAGCCCGAAGAGATTAAGTCCTGAGCATGCGGAGGAGCCGCTGGCGCCACCACCGTCTTCATCATCATCATCATTAAGGGACTCTCCTACAAGCTGCTTCCACTGTGAAGCGACTCAGCGGAGGCGGAGGAGGAGGTGTGACTGCTGTGACTGTAAAGATGGAGGCCGCTGTGGGGTCGGCGCCGACTCTCCAGCCGCCCTGCAGAGCCCGGCGGTCAGTCCACTTCAGAGATTTACCTCCGTTTACACGCAGCAGGCGCTCTCTGTGCAGTCCAAGCTTCACCCGAGCAGGAAGAGGGCGCACGGCGCCGCTTTGGACGGACTCTGTGAAAATCCTCGAGCGGACACTGAAAACGAACTCTTCTCGCAGAAGGTGAGAGTCGAGCTGAGACGGCTGCAACGTTTTATCGCGCTTTAACTAACATTAGTTGCTGTAAATATGTGGACAAAGATTCAGATTTTATTTAAATTAAAGAGGAATAAAAACTCTCCGTACCTCGTCTGGTATGACCAGTAGCTCATTGTTTCTAATGTTAGCACACTTTATTTAAGTCTCATTTTTTAGTTAGTTTGCTGACTTTATAATGCATAAAAAGTTGCATTTTAGCATTTACTGTCACTCCTTTTATTGTCACTTTAGGACACAAAGTTCAACAAAAGTAGCCAAAGAAACGAAAAAAAGTGAAAAGTTTTGCAATCAAAGAAAATAAACTAAGTTTTTAACAGTGAAGGTAGATGTTATGCAGACTGGTTATTAAAAATGAGCCGTTAAAGTCTGTGTAAAGTCGATTTCTTTCAAAACACATTAAATATGTTGGACAATAGTTGCTGAAAACACGTGAAAAGACTTTGAACGATATATCGCTGAAATGTGGAGTTAGAGGTTCAAACAGTTTTTCACCAGTTTTCAGTCTCAGGATTTTGTGGGCGGTCCTTAAAGGGCGGCTCGATGACACGCTGAGGCCACCCTGTGCAGCTGAATTAAGCGTTTAGTTACTTAAAATGTAACTAGTAAAGTAACTAAAAGTCTTGGCACAAAGTTTGAAATCTAAAATATGATTTTAATCTGGATTGAACCAAAATATAAAAGCTTATATATAAACTTTTCGTGTATCAAACAGACACAGAAAGTAGCTCATCGCCGTCCTTGCCGTCGACTTTCTCGGCCATCGGTCACAGGAGATGGAGGGAAAGTGGGCGCACCTTAAAGGTGCTGCAAACTCAAGACGACGAAACAGCTGCAGGGCGGCATCGAACACCGGCGCGGTGATATCAGAGCGCGTAAGACGATCTCACGGTGCCGGTTTTCATGGCAGGCTGACGACGCCAGCGCCGCCCGCTGCTGCTGCTGTCGGGTCTCACGTATCACGTATGAAGGTGCAGAGTGACGCTCGGGCGACGAGCCACGTGTGCAGCCGGCCTGCAGATGTTTAGCTTCAGGGCTAACACGAGAGCCACAAATGGACAATCAGTCACTTAGCCGTGAATCAGTAAACCCTCGACTGAATGAGAAACTGAATTCTGATAAGCTGTAAAACATGTGCACACACACACACACACACACACACTTATCAAATTAACTGAGGTCTTATGTAACTGCCGTGGCTCGGTACACTTAAGAAGCTATTAGAAGGCACTCTGGTGATAGCATGAATGCTAACTCAGTTATCTGTTCCTCACAGTGCTCCGAGCTGCAGCGCTACATCCAGCCTCTGTCGTCCATCCTGCGGGGCCTGAGATCAGGCAGGTACTCCCAACGTAAGTGTCTAATCCCAGCTTTCACAGCCCCCCCCCTCCACCCTTCACCCTCCACCCTCCTCCATCACCGCTCTGGGTTTGTTAATGGACACGTTGTGTGCTAAAGATAAACGCATGATCACGTCAGCGTGGTTGACGCACCAGCGGGGTGATTATGAAGGATGTTCTCCTGAATCAGACCATCAGACAGCATGGGAATATTTTTACTGCAGCAGTGATGTCACAAGGTGTGAAATATCTCATCAGCTATTGGACGGACGGATTCTTCTCCAGCTCGTTAGTTCAGCTCCAGAGTTAGTGTTAAAGGTCCAGATTTATTTACAGTATAATATTCAGAACTCCAATTTATTATCAAACTCCACCGGGAGCGTTTCAGCAGCGTTTCTCCCTCCAGACTTTGTTTACTTGCTCAGATTTGGTCATTTTCCTGGTTCATGTTCTTCTAAATATGCTTCTACATTGTAAATATGGTACTTACTTCATTTGTTTGTCATTTTTGGCAGTTTGCATGGGATATTTTATTTTGAAAACCTATGCTGTGTCTGGCTTCCTGTCAGCTCGAGGTGCTCTGTGTTAAATTGACGCGGGCTGCTCACGGCGTCCGTCAAAAATAGAACAGCACCATTGAATTCAATGCGGAGCCGAGCGGCGGCCCGCTTCTGAACCCGGACCGCGGCGGAGCCGGTGGAGTTTGAAACAATGACTAGAACGGTGCACCCACCTGTCAATCAAAGCGTCCACGCTCTTAATCCTGCATAACTTTAAGCCTTAATATAACCTGAACAGGTGAGTTGTATATAAATTCACCCTCAGTACAGTTGTCATGAACGGGGAAATTAGCTACAGAGACCAAAACTGTTTTTTGTACCAGGCTGTAAACATGTTTATTTCTGCTGTGAAGTTTGACATTTTGATTCATATTATCTTTTCTGTATTTTCACGCTTCTTTTGCATCAAGCTCTCGTCACTCTGTCGGCTAAACCAGCTCGACCATCAGACGTTTGAAGCGCCTCCTCTGCTCCGCCCATCATATTCAGTCTTTGTTATCCTCCTTCATTATTTTCCTCCTGACGTCTTATTCGAGTCGTAAATGCAGATTTTAAAACACAACGCTCTTTTTTTTTTTTTTTTTTAAAGCTTGTGGCGTTAGTTCAGTCTGTGAATGATCAAAATAACAAGAAATAATTAAAACAGATTAATCATTAAGAACACTTTGGTCTCTTCCTTTGATTCACTGAATCATTTCATTTGGAAATAATTAAAGTGAATGTCCACGATGAGACGATGAAAGGCTCGGAGAGATCAGAAGCTTCACGAGTCGTTTAACATCCTTTAAAACGGAGATGAAAGAGACTCTGTGTGCCGCGTGGAGGTGAGATACGAGCTGAAGAGGTTCACGTCCTGCACGCCAACGATACCGAGCCAGACGTGAACAAAGTCTGAACCACAAGACAGCATGTCGTCTTATGACAGATAACTAATATCTAATAATGTATTCAAATATGAAGTCTTAAACAAAACAAAAAAAAGTTAAAAAAGTTTGATCGTCTTTATTTACCCTCAGAATACAGCTAAATCTTTGTCCTGTCTAAAACTGGACGTAGTCTCCGTGACGTCCCCGCAGACTGTCTAAAACCTGGACGTAGTCTCCGTGGACGCCCCCGCAGACTGTCTAAAACTGGACGTAGTCTCTGAGACGCCCCGCAGACTGTCTAAAACTGGACGTAATCTCTGTGACGTCCCCGCAGACTGTCTAAAACCTGGACGTAGTCTCCGTGACGTCCCCGCAGACTGTCTAAAACCTGGACGTAGTCTCCGTGACGTCCCCGCAGACTGTCTAAAACTGGACGTAGTCTCTGTGACGTCCCCGCAGACTGTCTAAAACCTGGACGTAGTCTCTGTGACGTCCCCGCAGACTGTCTAAAACTGGACGTAGTCTCTGAGACGTCCCCGCAGACTGTCTAAAACTGGACGTAGTCTCCGCGTCCCGCAGACTGTCTTAAACCTGGACGTAGTCTCTGTGACGTCCCCGCAGACTGTCTAAAACCTGGACGTAGTCTCTGTGACGTCCCCGCAGACTGTCTAAAACTGGACGTAGTCTCTGAGACGTCCCCGCAGACTGTCTAAAACCTGGACGTAGTCTCTGTGACGTCCCCGCAGACTGTCTTAAAACTGGACGTAGTCTCCGTGGCGCCCCCGCAGACTGTCTTAAAACTGGACGTAGTCTCCGAGACGTCCCCGCAGACTGTCTAAAACCTGGACGTAGTCCGGTTGCCAGTTTCTCAGTTACGTCTCCGTCACGTGGCGGGCGTGGCGATGTTCTTGGTCCGTTCTCCACCAGCAGCGTTCCAGATGTGTTTTTCCTTCCAGACTTTGTTAACTTGCTCAGATTTTTTCTGGTTTATGTGTTTCTAAATATTTAAATATGATACATAGTTGAACTGTTTTTACAACCTGTAGTCTGCACAGTCGTCCACGTGCCTCCTCTCCTCTCCTCTTGTCTCCTCTCCTCTCGTCTCCTCTCCTCACATTTCTCTCCTTGTGTTCTCCTGCAGGTCTCAGCAGTTTCCAGGAGAGCGTTGCGATGGACCGGATCCAGAGAATAATGGGGGTCCTTCAGAATCCAGACACGGGGTAAATACTTCAACATCTGTCCGATAAACGTCCAGTCAGCAGGTTTCTGAGATAAAAAACAATCAGAGCTCGTTTACCGACTGATTACAGCCTCTGAAGTTAACGCTGGTTCCTGGTGGAACTAGTTAAAAATAATGAGCTGCGTGAGTCGTCCACCGATCAGACGAATGTTTGACTCCGTGTCCTGAAATCAATAAAGAAACACGTCTCCATCTTGCTGTCGTATTGATGCATTTAACCGATTCATCGGAGCAAAAATGGAAAGTTTAATGACTCAGCAGTTTAACCAAAAACTTTGAACATTCGTCACGTCGTCTGTCTTTGTTGGAGCTTTACTGCCGGCGGCTGATCGTACCGTTAACTGGAATATCGATTAAATAGATCATGGAGGTAATATGAGCCATGAAAAACATGTCTGCTGCTCTTTCTCTAATATCTGTGGAAATGATCAGAGTTGTTCATGAAAAACAACAAAACATCTCAGACAGGAACGAGTTCAACGAGCTGTAAATGTGACAAACGGGGCGTTTTGTTAAACTCTGAATGGACTCGGCGCTGACGTCAGTCTTCCTCTCTGAACTCTGTCCGACCTCCAGTAAACGTCACAAACGTGAAGTGCGACTCCGCCGACTTCAAACGTTACGGTGGAAACGTTTCCTCCGTCACATTTTTTTTTTTAAAGAGCTCGTTTGATGCAGGCGGGCGGAGTTAGTCCGCTCGACGAACACAATGAGCGCCGTGACAATCACAGGAAAACAGACGCACTTCACCGTGATCTCCATGGAACAAACTTCACGACGGATCACACAAACTTGCAGCTGATGAACAACACATGGTGCAAACGTCTGACTCAGCAGCTCTGAAGAAGTTTATGTAATTAAAGAAAAATGCTGGAGGTTCATATCTCTGCTGACCGCAGCATGCAGGCGACGCGCACGAGTCACTTTGCTGGAGATTCATGGACGTGTTGATCGGCACGACGTTTTAATGATTTATCAAGTCTGAAGTGTGTTTGGAGCTCCAACAGTTTGGAGCCGGGTTTAATGATGTGATGGCTGTTCCCTCCATGATTCATTCGTTCTGTTAAAACTAAGACGTTTTTCTGGACGGGTGGTCGGACAAAGAGCTGAAGCTCTTCAGTTTATGAAGACACAAAAACAGAGTCTGGTGGTTTAACTTATTTATGATATGAATGATGATGAAGTGATTGTTGACAGACGTTTAAAAAAACATTTTAGTCTCTGAAGGAAAGAAGAGTCTGAGCTCAACCAACCAAAACAAAAGTGTAAGTCTCCGCCGGTTGTAAATATTGGAGATATTCCGCCTCGTCCTGCAGGTGAAACGGTAAATTATTATTGTTTTTAAACTCCAGTTTTTGTACGTATGAAACAAACTCGTCATGTTAAATCAGTGAGCTTCAGACGTAGCTGGTAACTGTTGGACATGGCTAGGTTTCCCCCTTCGTTTCCAGTCTTTGTGCTAAGCTACGCTTAGCACAAAGACTGGAAACGAGGAGGGAAACCTAGCTAAGTTTTTGTTTTCTTGACACTTGGCTGATTCTGAGAGCTTCAAAAAGTGATGTTGAGACCGGCGACTCTGTAGTAGGACGTGTTTCTTCCTGCTCATGATCTTCAGGATCTCTTTTATGCGTCTTTACAGCCTCGACATGATGAATCCTACAAATGAGGATAATCTCCTCGACATTCATTTAGCTTGAAGCACACTGAGGCCTTTTTAATCTTCTATAACAGCCCCGTCATCTGTTCCCTTCACATGCTTGAACGTTCTCGCCGTCTCTTCTGGTTCGACGTGTGCTGTGAACTGAACGCCTGTGTTTAAACACGTCTGAGCTGGACCACACACGGAGCGCTCGCTGCAGCGTAGGCGGCTTCAAATCTGTCCACGACAGGCCGGATGTTTCTGTGGGCGAACAAAACGTGGCTGCAAATCCAACGACGATGGCGGCCCGAGGCCGTAAAATCAAGTTATCTGAGATTATTCGAAGCAATAAAAGTCGACTGTGAAATATCTGCTGCGTTAATTCAGGCGGTTTGTGTGAGAGAAGGGAAATTTAGCTGTTCCTCGCCTCCCGTTAACGTGACATAAATATCCGTTTTTTTTGTTTAAATTGAGACAAACTATCTAAACACGACATCTTAAGTGACTTATCTGCACGTCCAGCAGTCACACGGCAACACGATCGTCCTCTTAGAGTCACTGACGAATCGAAATCGAAATTCTCTCTTTTTGCTCCGTCTTTGGTCTCCGCCACCTCCCGAGGGAAATATTCGGTTCTTTAGCTGCTAAACGCTCGACTGTGTTCAGCAGTGAGTCTGTAAATGAGACATACGGAGGCTTTTTGAAGTCTGTTCACTGAAAACAGTAAAGCCGAAACAACAATGAGCTGAAAGACGCTAAAAGTTTATATGCTGTTACGGTAACGTCGTCATATTTTTATAGTGTCGCTGTCCTGTGGTGGAAAGGTTTTAAAAGGTGTGTAGTGTATACACAGGTACATTTTCCCGGTGTGGCATCAATAAAGTCGATCTTGTCTTATCTGAAGTAGAAGTACAGCTACATCACTGAAATATTACTCAACTACAAGTAAAAATACTTAAGTAAAAGTACAAAGTATTCCTCTCAGAAAAGTATTAGTCACTTTTTAACTGTAGATGTTTTCAAAGAGATTACTGTAAAAAAAATCTACAAATATACAAATAAAGTTGAATTTTTGTCTCATAAAAGTGACAAATATTTTTAAATGTGAGGAGTAAAAGTATTTTAAAAGTATTTTATTACTTTCTTAACTTCGTGTCTCAGCTCCAGAGATATTTAACCTTTAACATGGGGACTTATGGAGACTGACTCACTTCTGGAGCCAGCCTCAAGTGGACGACAAGAGGAACTGCAGTTCATGATACTTCCTGAGAGGTTTTCAGCTTTGTGACGAGTTTAAATGATTCATTTATGTCAAGATACAAAATATAAATATTTACCTCTGAGATGAAGCATAAAGTATTTAAACAAATGATTAGTGTGTGTGTGTGTGTGTGTGTGTGTTTTCTGGCTGAATATTTTGACTCTCGTGGCTGTGAGCGGTGGGCGTGGCCTCGGCGCCGCTACAGGGCTTATTGTTCTATTTATAGCCCCTGCTGCTGCTACGTGTGTGTGTGTGTGTGTGTGTGTGTGTGTGTGTGTGTGTGTGTGTGTGTGTGTGTGTGTGTGTGTCGGTCACATTTCTCATGTGGACCTGAACATGCTCTACTTATCGTGCCCGTCATGTGATGCTCGTATGTGGTCGTCAGATAGCATCACGCAGACGGAGGAATGCAGATACTCAGATCAGCCTCCACCCTCCACCCCCCTCCACCTCTTTCTTACCCACAATCCCTCACAGGCCTTTTTATTTATTCAGTCTTTGTGCTGTTTCATGTTGTCCACCAATCAGATAGCGGCAGAGCGCCCGGTCTGTTGGCAGAGGCTTTTTGAGGATTATGTAACGGCCAGACATCCTTAAGCCATCTGAGCTGCAGGGCGTCTCTGACTCTGTAATCTGTGACTCCACCTTCATCCGTCAGCAGCAGCACGAACATTCACTCCAGTATTGATTGACGTTTAAATAACAGTACTGTGAGGTGAGTCAGTTCAGTTAGCTACACGGCTGACCGAGCTAACAGCTTCAGTGTTCTCATGAATCCTTCTGTGAAATTTGGAACCTTAGAAAAAAACAAAAAAATAATTCAGTGTTTTCATGAAATTTCACTGTTTTTAAGTTTCATAAAGTTTTGGCATTTTCATGAATTTTCAGTATTTACATGAATTTTTCTGTGAAATTTGGAACCTTAGAAAAAAAAAAATAATTTAGTGGTTTCATAAAGTTTCAGCATTTTCATGAATTTTTCTGTGGAGGAAAAAAAAGTTTCAGTGTTTTCAGAAATTTTTGGTGAAATTTGGAACCTTGTTTAAAAAAAAAGTTTTCATGAAATTTGCTGTTTTCATGAAGTTTATGCGTTTTCTTCAAGTTTTGGCATTTTCATGATTTTTTCTGTGAAATTAAGAACCCTAAAAAAAGACAAAAAAATTGGTGGTTTCATGAAGTTTCAGTGTTTTTATGAAGTTTCTGTGTTTTCATAAAGTTTTGGCATTTTCAAGAATTTTCAGTATTTACATGAATTTTTCTGAAACTGTGAAATTTTAGAAAAAAAACTCAGCATTTTCGTGAATTTTCTGTGAAATTTGGAACTTTGTAAAAATTTTTTTTTAAAAATGGTGTTTTCATGAAATTTCGCTGTTTTTATGAAGTTTCTGTGTTTTCATAAATTTTTGGCATTTTCATGTTTTTTCAGTATTTACATGATTTTTTCTGTGAAATTTGGAACCTTGTTTAAAAAAACAAGGCCGCTTTCATAAAGTTTTGGCATTTTCGTGAATTTTTCTGTGAAATTAAAAAAAAAAACTAAAATGTTTTCGTGATTTTCATAAAAAAATTTTTTTAGTGTTTTTATGAATTTTTCTGTTTAAAAAAAAGAAAAAATTATGCGTTTTCATAAAGTTTCAGTGTTATGAAATTTGGAACTTTGTAAAAAAATTTTTTTAAATGGTGTTTTTATGAAATTTCGCTGTTTTTATGAAGTTTCTGCGTTTTCATAAATTTTTGGCATTTTCATGAATTTTTCTGTGAAATAAAAAAGTTTTAGCGTTTGCGTGAATTTTTCTGTGAAATTTGGAAAAAAAAAAAGTGTTTTCTTGAAATTTCATTTTTATGACGTTTATGCGTTTTCTTAAAGTTTTGGCATTTTCATGAATTTTTCTGTGAAATTAAGAACCCTAAAAAAAGAAAAAAAAATTGGTGGTTTCATGCAGTTTCAGTGTTTTTATGAAGTTTCTGTGTTTTCATAAATTTTCTGCATTTTCAAGAATTTTCAGTATTTACATGAATTTTTCTGTGAAATTTTAGAAAAAAAAAGTTTCAGCGTTTTTGTGTTTTTTCTGTGAAATTTGGAACCTATAAAAATAAAAAAATGTTTTTTTTCATGAAGTTTCTTTGTTGTTCGTCTCTTGCAGTGGACGCTTTCTCAACATCATATTGAAAATAGAAGAAATGCTTCAGAGCTGGTTTCCTCACATCAAACCAAACCTGACAGACGACGGCGCTCAGCCAAAGAGGCAAAAGGTAAATAATACTAATACTAATACTATCTGTATGTAGTAATACTTCTGCCGTTCACTCTGAGTAATGTGTCTGATGGGAGACATCAGATTACGTAACCGTCCTGGAAGAGGACGATGGAGGTATGAAGGTTCGATCAGAGGAGGTCCGATGATGATAAGGGGAAAACCAGAGCGACCTCGTACACGAACAAGAATGTGTCGACGAGTTAATCCAAAAAACTGAAGTTTGACTCAAACAAATCACCAGAGTCCTGATTCTGCCGGTCTCAGATCAGCACCAGGTCCTGAATCAGTTCAGACGTTTTTTAAAGAATGAACGCTGCAAACTTCAAGACGCTCACTGGGTCCAAAACTACAGCAGCAGTAAAGACTGATTTCTGTCTGTCTCCAGATAACTCATTTATTCATTTCCCTCTTCTTGTTTTCTCTGCAGCACCATCATCATCATCATGGCGGCGCCTCCTTCCTCCTCCTCCTCCTCCATCCTCTCTGGCGTCGCTCTGCTCCTCAGACGTGGAGCCGGCATCTCTCGGGTCGTTGTACTCCACCACCCACCTCAAATGGCTTCACACGTCGCCCATCTGCTCTCTGAAAACTCCCGAGTCGACGCTCGTTCAGCGTGCCTCCTCCTCCACCTCCCCTCTGCCCGCACGCTGCAGCCAGGAAGTGACCCAGGACAACGCCGTCTCCTCCAGCACCGACTCGCGCAAGACGACGCCGCTGCGACGCCTCGGCGCCGAGCCTCGTCTCGGCCGGGGGCGGCTGGCCTTCAAGATCAGCTCACCGTGTCTGGAGAGACTCCTGCAGGCCAAGGAGAGCATCATCGCTCCGAGGACTGACGGAGGCTGGCTGTCTTAGTTCAGACGTCATCACTCAGCCTCCACACAGCGTCCTGAAGACACTCAAAGGCCTTAAAAAAAGCATGTTTCAAAGTCTTCTACGACTTTTTAAAAAATCTACAGCTCGAACAGACTTCAGGTCTCAGACACTTTAACGTCTCTGCGAGGAGACGTTGGACCTCGACGTCGAGCTGGATGGACGAGTTTAAACGATGAAACAATGTCGGCGGTCGTTTCTGAGGAACAAACGGAGCGAATTCATGGATCTAAATGTGAACAAACGCACATCGACTTTCATACGTGAACTCTCTGGACTGTTACCGTCTTCCTCTACCTCGTGCTGAAAACACGACGCAGCTCGACTCGCACAGCTTCATCTCCCAAACTTCAGGGCAAAAAAAAAACGATCAAGCTTCTCCCTGATATTTAAATATGTCAGTTTGATGACGTTGCATGTGAGAGTTTCAGGACAAAGACTTCTGGTCCTGAACCTGAACATTTTAACGCTGTCGAGAGACTCCAGAGGAAAAATCAGAAACATCTTCTGCCACAGTTTGACAGACACGTTCAGATTTTTGCATCTTAAAGCGACTCGTCTGGACGTGGAGAGAGTTACTGATCGCTTCACGTCCTCGTTCTCTGCAAGAAACAAACACGACCGTCTGCGGTTACGAATGCTGCCGTTCAAGTTACGACACTCCGGCGATGTTTTCCAGAAACTTACCGTGACCCGGTTTTATCCACCTCGCTCTCAGACTTGCAGCAAACTGTACGTAGTTTCCACGTCCTCTAACGTTGTCCGACTGTTTCCAGGATGATTTAGACGCTCGCTTGCCTTCATTTTTTTGTGAATGGACGCAAGATTGGGTCACTTGTTAGCTGCTTCCATCGTCAGCTCTAGAAAGAAGTGTTTCCCGACTGAGAAAGTATTATAAAGTATCATCTGCTGCAGCTCAACACGAGGAAACATACACAGTGACAAACACACAGGAGGAATAATGACAACAACCAGAGCTTGAACTTTTTATTCCAAACTCAAAAGTACCGTTAAAACGTGACAGATTACATATTTCAGAGAACTTGTCGTGTTTTTGATTTTCTGACAAGCGACCATCGTCTGATAGACTCTCACCTGTTGCCTCGTGCGTCGTTGTCGTCTTCTTCAGAAATTCGGAGCCTGTATCAGTATAAATCCTAAGATGTATGACTCTGAACCGGAGACGTTAACTTGAGACCTGAAGCCGTTTAAAATGATAAATCACGATGTGTTCCTCCGTGAACGTTTCATGTTCGCTGAGGTCAGACGGATAATCGTGACACCAAATAATTTGCTGGCTTTTAACGCGAGGTTTCAGGAACAACAAACCGCCTGTTAGCTGTTAGTTTCTATCAGTCGAACTCGGACAGGATCAGGCGTTGTGGTGAATCGCTGCAGGATTGTGAGGCGGTGAAACAATCATAAAATAACGTTTTATTTCTCTGATTAACGACTTCATCGAGGCCGGCGCTCACTCGCTCTCGTTC
Source organism: Miichthys miiuy (assembly GCA_036365135.1). Lineage (NCBI taxonomy): Eukaryota > Metazoa > Chordata > Actinopteri > Sciaenidae > Miichthys > Miichthys miiuy. The sequence continues at coordinate 29,981,032 of CM071603.1, forward strand.
ACTGTCAATGTCGCTCAACACAAACCAAATTAAACTAGTTTGTTTCCGTTTTGCAGCGTAAATTTAAGCCAGATTTAGAAGCTGCTAGAAACACGAAGAAGTTGTGTTGAGCGACAGAGACAGTGAATGAGAGCGAGCGAGCGCCGACCTCGAAGTCGTTAATCAGAGATTAAAAGTTATTTCCTGATTGCTTCACAGCGGTTACGTTGCTGCGATTCACACACTTACCTTCAAGGTATTTTCAGATTTTGTTCACGTTGTTGTGGAAGCGGCGATCACTAACTCTCTCCGTGAACTCGTCGTGTTGCGTTCATGTACATAAAGTTTTTCACGGTTTATTTACTCCCCTTTAAAGACGGCCTTTGTGATATTTTGTACTTCTGAAATAAACGTGACGTCTTTGATGATTTCTGAACAAACGTTTGTCTCTTTTTGTCTCCACACATTCAAACAAACTCACGAATGAATTATGCAGCATTTATTGTTTTTTTTTTGTCTGCTTTGGGAAACTCGGCATCGGCATGAAAACAATAAATATGGATATTATGCAAAACATTTTCCTAATGAAGCATTTTACACAATGTACAATATTCCTTCTCCACAGCGCTCGCTCAAATATTCTATACACATCATCACCTGCAAACAAACAAACGGACCTCCATGCAGAAACCCTGAAAATGGGATGTGGAGTAATGAAACAAAAAACACTTCTCGTGTGGATCTGTGTCGTTAAAAACTAAAAATAAACCACGAGGAGAAATGAAGATCTGTGCTGTTTAAAATGACTTTAAAAATTGGCCTTCCTGCTCAGGAGTTCCCGACGACCGGTGCAGCGATGACGAAGCATCTGTCTGTGTGTGTGTGTGTGTGTGTGTGTTCGGGTGTCAGTAGTCCGTGTCGGAGCCCTCGGCGTTGTCGACGTTACGGGAGAGCATGTAGTTGTCCATGTCGATGGAGCGGCAGTTGTTGATGGCGTAGCGGAGCCGCCGCCATGACGGCCTGGCTGGAGTACGGAGGCAGGCGGAGCTGGAAGAAGCAGGTCTGAGAGGTGGGGAGGCTGTCGTACGGCTGAGGAGGAGACACAAAGCAGACCTACTGATCAGTCATTCGTTACACATCGACTCGTTTTAATGTTTCTCATTAGCCCCAGAGTCTTCCACGTCGAGCTGGATGGACGTGTTTAAACGTTGAAACAATGTCGGCGGTCGTTTCTGAGGGAACAAACGCGCATCGACGCTCTGAGTGAAGACTTTCATACGTGAGGTAAAGAAGGTTTGTGGTGATTGGCTGCAAGAAAAACTGATCAAATCTTTTTTCTCTGAATCTGAGTACAAAAAGGATAAACTCTTGAGCGTTAAACCTCCTCAGCTCGAGGCTTCCTTCCTGTTTCTGAAGATTTCTGAGTGAAATCAACATGAAGCGAATTCAACGAATCGACCTACAGCTCTGTCCTGCTCTGGTTCTTCAGTAAATTTCTGATTTTTGGCTTTTATTTTGAAAAACTGGGATCGTCCTGATATATTCGCTCTGACTCTGATCCACTCACCCGGTCCACCTTCATGATCTGAAACCTCTGCGAGATGTCTGCTGTGTTGGCAGGCAGCCTCGAGCGTCCGGAGACGAAGCGCATGAAGAGGACTCGCTCCTCGTTGGAGAACTCCTCCAGAGTCTGCCAGAACCACTGGACCAGCGAGTGCTGCTCATCCACCTCGCGGTACCGGACCACCTTCTTCAGCACGTCGCAGCAGATCTCCGGCATGCCGCACACCATCTGCTCCAGCTGCTTCGCCGTCAGCAGCGAGAGCAGCGGCACCGGCACGATCCACGACATGCCTTCACGCACCGCCGCCACCTGAGACAGGAAGAGACGGGAAGAGACAAAGATACAGGAAGAGACAGACAGGGTTCACGTTAGTCACATGTTCTCAGCGTATTAAAGGGTCGGTTCGATCTTGTACGTTAAACTCTGATCAGCTCATTTTTACCTGCCGATCGATTTCGTGCAGCCGGTACTCGATGGCTCGCTCCACGTACTCCTTCCTGTTGGAGAAGGTCAGAGGGATGCTGTTTCCTCCGGGGATGATGGGAACCATCTTCCCGTCTGCACTCTGCCCGACGAACGAATCCAGAGGAATCATCTGGAAACAACGAGAGGATGAGTAAATCTACCGGACTGACAGTGGAGGACTTTTAAAGATGATTGGTTGATCGTCAGCTATTCATCTGTAGTCATCTGCAAGAATTTGGATGATCGATTGATCATCTAGAGTCAATATTTCTTCCATTTAAGGTCGTCACCTTTGGCTTAATCAGCATTTCATGCATCAAATAAATAATCGATTAATCGACAATGACAATGTAACAAACATGCACGACAAGGCAGAATATTAACAGCTGTCATCGAGTGTTGCGTCCTACAGACGTGTCCGGTCCACCTCTCACTCAGAAAGACTTCCACCTGTCCTGGATCTGGTCGGGCCAATCACAAACCGTCTGATGTGATGACTGTACGGCGGGGTGCAACGACGTGTTTGGTTCGTGTCTTCATCTTTTGTGAATCTAGTTTTTCGTCCGTGACACACAGATGAATGAATGAGCAGATACCAGGAGCTCAGCTGTTTGATTATCGGCTCTGAAATGTTCGTCTATAAATTTTTTACAATCGGTGATAAAAGTCACAGTCAGACGTCCGACAGCTCATCTGGCAGATTTATTTCTCTCCGCCCTCCCTCGGCTGATGGAGTCAGTCACGGCAGTGTTGTGGCTCCAAACTCCCCCTCCACCCTCCTGTGCGAGGCTGGGAGTGAAGCCAAGCCTCCGCCTGGCAGGATACGCTACATCAACAGCGGTCCTGGCATTCCTGCAGTAGTCCGGGGGGCTTACAGTGGAGGTTATGTGAGGTTGTTTGGACAGACGAGGGGCTCCGGGATGACTCCATCAGCCTGTCTGTGGTTTTCGGGGTGCGTCAGCGATGATTGGGGAGGAGGAAGAGGCCTCGGCTGAGCTCTGAGAGCTTCACCAGCCGGGCTTTCACAGCGCCGAGCCACGTCGGCGTCACAGGAATGTGAACGCAGATTCAGAGCGACATTCGACTGTGTCAACCTCCCGTGTTCGGCGCTCGCTGGGCGAGGCGAGGCGGCGGTACGTGACGTCATCTGAAGTTTGTTTTGGTGTGTGACGGTCGAGGCTGGTTCTGGGAATGAAAACAGGCTGCGAGCTGACTGCTTATTATGTTTGAGTCAGGCGTTCACATGGCGCAGACGACGTAAACAAGCCGCCCTCGCTGTCACAGCGATTAACGGTCATCCTGTGAGTGTTCGGGCAGCGCAGCCGGAGATTCATCTTAAATACAGAGTGAAGGACGACGGAGGGTGGAGCGACGGCTGACGACTGCTGAGACGTGACGGAGGATTGTTCAGCGTCAATATGAAGAAAAGTTTCTGACCTGATGGAGACGAATTCACTAACAACATGACTTTTTTCTTCTCTCCTTCATGAATGGATGAATTTCAGGGTTTAAGAGATGTGACACGAGACAGTGACGTCAGCATGAGCGCCTCGGTAAATCACTCCCTCTCGTGTAATAAATACTGTGATTATACAACATTTAACAACTTGTATAAAATTTGGGGGGAATTTGTGAAAATAAACGTTTCTTTGCTCGTGTTATCTCTGGTTTTATTGACGGTTCAAGTCCAGACCGCACTGAACCGAGGGGCGCCCTGACTGCTCTTTATCGAGGCCGGCGCTCGCTCACTCTCATTCACTGTCGATGTCGCTCAACACAAACCAAATTAAACTGATCAACATGCATCCTGGTTCCAGACCTCTGAAGCTGAAGATCTGCTGCTTCCCAGGTTGTAAAAACAATCGAATAAAGACGTCCGTCCTCACCTCATGGAAATTATCCTCGGTGATGCCGCTGTCTTCAATGTGAAGAATGCTTTTGAGCGTCTGCACATAAAGCAGGTCGACCTCCTCCAGGTCCTCCAGCAGCAGAGGGATGCAGCACAGCTGTTTCCACACCAGAGGAGCCAGGTGGAGGTCCAGAGGCTTCTTGGTGCGGATGGCCACGCCCATCAGGATGCCCAGGAACTTAAACTGGAGCATGTGCTCGTCGAGGCACGCCGACGGGTTGAGGAGGAACCTGGACGGGTCGGAGGAGGAGGAAACATTGAGGTTAAGATGAGAGGTTAGACAGAATAAACGTTGAATAAAGTCGTCATCGAGCATTAAAAGTGAAGACAGCAGAGTAATCTCTGAGTCAGCGTTGATATTCGAGTAGTTTGAACTTTTCTTTTCACAGCTGGAGATGAAGAAACATCTGGAGCCGCTTTAGTTAAAGAGCAGACGGAGAGCAGGCCCGTGACGAGGCTTTAACAATGTAACGAGATTAAAATTCAATCAGGAAAATAAAGAAGAAAAAAACATCGAGTCTGTTTTTTATTTCATCAGGACTGAAAGTGATCGACCGACAAACTGTCAAATCATCACTGATCATCTTTCACAAATTTTATTTTTACTGACGAGTTCTTCATGTAACTCCAAATAAAAGACTGAAACATCTGTGTTTAACAGTGTAACTCCACCTGACACGTCTCCGTCACATCGTGGCCATCACGTTGTTTTGGTTCGGTCTCCATCAGGAGCGTTTCAGACTTTGATAACTTGCTCAGATTTGGTCATTTTTCTGGTTCATGTGATTCTAAATATGTAAATATGCGTCATAGTTAAATTGCTTTTACTATCGGAAGTATGCACGGGGTGTTTTATTTTGAAAATCCACCAGATTCTCTGTCGTTTCTGTGACTTCCTGCCAGCTTTGAGCTGCTGCTCTGTGGACCACAGAGGTTAAAACATCGACTAGGACGGCCTTGATCAGCTCCGGCAGCTGTGGTGCACGAGTAAGATGTTGTACCCGAAAAATGTGGAACAAAAAGTCTAAATAGACGGGAGATTATCTTCTTTCAGTGAATACTGATGTCTCTACTTGAACCTCTACAGTCGATCTACGAGCTCCTTCCTGGTTTTCCTCACCTGTCTCTGTTGTAGCCGACCTCTGCCGTGGCGTTGGGCGAAGGGATGAGCAGATCCACCACGCCCGTCTCCAACTCCTGTGAACAGATAAGACATCAGTGACCTCCTGACTTAATAAGAATCAGTTCAGACTGCGTCCTGGACAGATCCGTCATACCTGACACATCTCTGTGATGGTGTCATCAAACACCCCGCCTGCATCGTCTGCCCCCTCTCCAACCAGTTTGACCTTCCACGCCCTCGAGGGCAGGCGGAGATCCGAGGCGTTCAGCTTCACGACCTGCCGGGCGATCTGCACAAAGATCGGTTTACACTTCCGCCCCCTACAGACGGAAACGGAAAGAAGAGATATGTGATATGTTTCATTAACTGGGAAACTTCTGTGCTGTGGGAATCAGACAAAGTCCTGCGGCGTACTGACCGTGTGGAGATCCGTTTCACAGTGATCTGTGGGCCGTAGTTTTTGCCCTGCACCATCGTCTTTCCGATGGAGCGCACCATCGGCAGGGTGTACACTCTGGGAGCCAGCAGCGGCCTCAGCTGGCCCTGAACGATCCCCCAGGTACCGGCGTTGTAGTGCGACGTGCAGCTCTGCAGAGGAAGAAGCAAGTTTAGCATCGTTTCGTTTCTTTCACTGCTGAACGCGTCCGGTTCTTCCTTTACCTGGTTGTTGGGGCTGAGGTTGAGCAGCCTCCACGAGGAGTACATGAGGTCGGAGAAGTGGTAGAGGAGTCGTAGGCGAGCCCTCACCGCCTCGATGCTGATTTCTTTCAGCCCGTTGTACTGAGGAGGGACTGCCACAGGAAGACCGAGCTGGAGGGGAACTGACGAGCCTGAGGAGACGGAGCGAGGAGGCGAGGTGAGGAGACAGACAGAAGCTGTACAACTATAAATACGACATGTTTGTGCTCATTGATGAGCTCAGCTTAGCTTCAGTTTACGAGCTCGTGTCGGTTTAACTGCCACGTGACTTTTAACCCGACACATGAAATTCCTCCAAACAATGGCGCTGTGTCATCGCGCCCCAGTTTGGTATTTACGACACGTCCCGGCAGCACGGCAGGAAATCTGACCTCCGGGATAAAGTGTCTGCCCGTGGCAGGCGCCCCATGACGGAGGAGGGGGGGGGGGCATTATGTTGCATGTTAGGACGTGTGTGTGTGTGTGTGTGTGTCTAACCTGGCGCTCGAGGTGGCACAGAGGGCGCCGTCCATGCAGCGCTGTGGCAGCGTCCGGCAGAGATCTGGTGGATGTGTTTCCCCTGCAGCGCCGTCACCACCGTGGGCTCCCTGACGTGGTTGGTGTGACCGAGACCGAGCTACGACAGAGTTACAGCTCAGAGTCACGTCGATGGATCATTAATTAATAATTTCATTGAGCGCTCGGTGTGTGTGTGTGTGTCGGCAGTGTTACCTGCCCCTCCGAGTTGCTGCCCCAGGTGTAAACGTCTCCCGTGGAGGAGAGCACCAGAGTGTGTTCGGCTCCTACGGCGACGTCCTGGATGTGGATCCCCGACAGAGCCGGCACCTGCTGGGGCCGGTTGTGGTTCCTGGCTCGGCCTTCAGGGAGGCCAATTAGACGGTCTGTGACAGGAAGAGAGATATGAGTGATGACGTCGACAAAAAAACGAGAGAAATGAGCTCAGCGGGAAATTTAATGTGAAAATACTGAAGCTGTTTTATGTAATTACAGGATCTGAATGTGAAGAACTTGAATGTCACAGAAGCAAAGCTCCAAAATGTAACTAAACACAGTTTTTGTCATTATTTGAGCTCAAACTCAACAATTATTCTGCTGAGTATGTTCTCAGTTCATCATTTTATCTGTAAAACATCAGAAAATAATAAAAAACGTAAAACAAAGTCGTCAAATATGAAGTTTTATCTGACCGACAGTCCAAAATATTCAGTTTATGGAGACGTAAGACAAGAAAAATCAGCAAATAATCACATTTAAGACTGAAAACTTTAAACATGACATGACGTGATGAACAGCTGCAGCTCTAATCATCGTCGTGTTAAACGTGGCATCGCAGCGTACCTTGACCGAACGTGTAAACTTTGCCGTCTTTGGTTAGAGCAACAGAAAACTGCGTCCCACAGGCGACTTTTTTGATGTTGATTCCACACAGCACGTCCACTTTCTAAAACATTAAAGATAAATCTTCATCACAGTCAAAAACAAGATTTTAGTTTCATGTTTCAGAGGTCAAACACGTGACGGCGTCTACCTGAGGAGAGGACTTCGCTGTGGAGTTGCCGAGTCCCAGTTTTCCATAGTCACCGTCGCCGAACGCCCAAACCATCATCCCATCAGCCGAGATGACCAGAGTGTGATTCAAACCACACGCCACCTGAGAGAGGACACACACGTCGACATGTTAATCATCTACAGACGCGTTTCATCCAATCAGGTCGCGGTTCTTGTATTTTTCTGTCCCACCTGTCCGACTTGGTAGCCCTCCAGAGCCGTGACTTTCTCCGGCAGCTTCTTGTTGGAGGTGTTTCCCAAACCGAGTCTGCCGTAATCTCCGTTACCAAACGTGAAGAGCTTTCCGTCAGCCGTCACCACCGCTGAGTGTTTGAACCCACAAGACATCTGCAGCAAAGAGAGAGAGCAAGATGAGACCCTCAAAGAGTTACGCTCCTGTCTGTCACTGCAGTCCTGAGGAGTAAAGACTGACCTGCACCACCTCCTCTCCCTGCAGAGCTTCGATCTGTCTCGGTCGGCGCTGGCGGTCACTGTTCCCGTGGCCCAGCTTCCCGTAGTCGCCGTCTCCCCAGCTGAAGACCTCGCCGCTCTCCGTCAGAGCCATGGAGTGACCGTCGCTGCCGCACGACGTCACCAGCTGAGTGACAACAAAACCTGAAGGAGGAAAAGAGCGAAGGTTAAACGTGACGGGGACCGAAGAAGGGAAGTACGATTCGACAAGTAACACCACGTCTGCAGGGTTTGTTTCTCGTGCAAACCAGACAAATCTTTTTCTTTCAGCACAAATAGGAAACTTTGAGGTTGCAGCTTCTCGGGTTTATCTGGAGCTGATCAAACATCTCAGCTGCAGGTAATTAACGTTAATCACAGGAGGGCTAAAATTAAACATGTGGCTGCTGTGGGTTTAAAGTCTGCACTGCAAGTTACTGTTTCTGTCTTTTATAGAAACTCCCTGTTTGTAATATATTTTAAGCTTCGAGCGACTTCACAGTTCTTCATCAGGACTTCCAGTGTAAAGTCTGCAGGCTCGACGTGTCACATCTTCTGCTCTTCATCTCATTTTATCAGTTGATCACAGATCTTAGTTATTTCGTCTGATGTCAGCTCGTCCTCTGAGGGCAGCAGTCAGAGTTTCAGGGTTTCCAGCGTAGCCAGCAGAACATCCGGATAACAGATATCAGGAACAGAACTTCATCTTCCATGTGGCAGTCATTGTTTACAGTCTAATAACGGACTTCAGATATCTTCATATGAACACAGACACGTTTAATAAAAAGCTAAATTGTTGTCAGGTGACAGCCGACAGGTTCCCAGACTTCATTTCAGCCGCCTCTATTGCTCCACACGGACAATTTACCTTCAACCAACGGCAGCTCGAGTATGATTGGTGAACAGAAACCAGAACCGAGCCAAAGTTTTGTCCCTCGCCTACAGAAATGTTTCCAAAGGGGGTGTCGATTAGCTCAGTTGGTGGAGCATCCGCCCCATCTACGAAGGCTCAGCAGCGGCCCAGGGTTCGAATAAAACCTGCAGCCCTTTGCTGCACGTCGTTCTCTGTTTCCAGAGATCGTAAATGTAGTTACTTAAACCTGTCAGATTCACAAAGAGACTCGAGACGGTGTCGGAGTCGCTGCCATCAGAGGACTCACATGTCTGACTTTCAAACACACAAACACTCTCAGCGTCATCATCAGTTTGTTTGCAGATATTTGAGCGGCACCTTGCAGAGCTGAGATGACCGTCAGAACGTGAAGATCGTCCGAGTTGCCCTGACCCAGCCGGCCATAGCTTCCCTCGCCGCAGGCCAACACGGTCCCGTTCGGCTGGATGACAAAGGTGCAGTTCTGACCACAGACCACCTGACGGAGAAGAGAGAAGAGGTGAAGAGGGGCACGGACAGAGGCGGGCAGGTGGTGGATTTAACTGTAATCTGTGTACCTGCTGAGCCTGAGAGAAGGATGGCGCCGTGGTCGGTACCAGGATGTTTCTTCCAGCCTCGGCCAGCTGCCCGTGTCGCCCGCGCCCCACAGAAAGACGTCACACTTCCCCCCAAGGTGCCAGTCCTGAAACACCACAGACAGTTAGCACTGAGCTAACAGATAAACCATCTATTACAGCTGAACCGGGTCAGGCTGGATTACCTCTGGTCTGGAGGTGGCCCAGGACATGATCTGTTCATCCATACCAGACCCCCATTTACTGTTGTCCTGGAGAAACAAGCAGACAGACGGTTATTATGCAAGAGTCGGTGTTAACTACGTCACGAAGGTTGAAGCAGCGCCGTCCTCCCTCACCATCAGCAGAGCCATTTCGTCTTTGGGCACGGGCTCCAGGTCGGGAACGGAGAACGACTCGGGGAAGGTGGCGCCTCGAGCGAGCGCCTCCGCTGCCTTCACCGTCGTAGAGAAGCAGTCCAACCACGCCCACTCGCTGGCGCACCAGACGGCGGTGCCGGACTCCAGCGGGCAGTGTCGGAGGGGAGGAGGCACGGGGGGGCGGCACAGGAGCTGGTCCAGGTGGAGACCCACGGCCAGGGAGGCCAGGCACTGCATGTAAGGGCTGTGGACGAGCTGCTCCCCGCACACCACGTGAGGCTGGAGGTTCAGAAGGAGAGGAAACGTCAGCGACGGCTGGCAGGAGCTCTGCAGTGACACTGAGAAGTCCTCAGAGAAGTTTAACGTTCCTCTGTTAACAGGTGAACAATCACCAACAATCTAAAGTGTGGTCCAGGTACAGAAATCACCTGTGCAGGTAGGGGGCGTGGCCTCAATAGCCCTGCAGTAAGCAGTGTGCTATGTGCATGTGATGGAGGAATAGCAGACTATATTTAAGTTCACTGTTTAAGGGCCAACCTTCAACTTTATAAACTCCTGGTTTATTCTTTTTTTTTTTTTTAAATTATATTTCATAAATTCCCGTTAATTCCCATGAAAAGTTTCAGGTGTCAGAATCAGGTAAAAATGAACTCTCAGCTCCAGGACTGTGGGGGCGTGTCCTCTGAAGGCGCTGAAGCCACGCCCACTCATGGAAGCGGTCGAGCGGCCATTTTGAAGTGACTGAAACGTGTCAGATGAGTTCAGAAAATGACATGACTAACTTTGAAACACTGAGCTGAGACGAATTCATCTCTGTCTCTGCTCAGGGTGGCCTCAGCGTGTCATCGAGCCGCCCTTTAAGGACCGCCCACAAAATCCTAAAAACTGGTGAAAAACTGTTTGAACCTCTGACTCCACATTTCAGTAATTTATCGTTAAACGTCGTCGTACCTTCTCGTAGGCGTACTGCTCCTGCAGCATGACGGGCAGCCTCTCCAGGAAGGCCCTCATGCAGGGCGCCATGTTGAGGCCGACGACGCCCTGCTTCTTCAGAGCCGTGCGGCACGTGGCCAGCACGTGGTTGGACGCCATGAACTCTTTGGAGCAGTTCACGACGAGCACGTCCTGCAGCACGTGAAGCAGACCGGACAGAACGTAAACACTCATTCATGATGCGGCGGGAAAACACGGAGGAGCAGGTGAGGAGCGGGTGACGGCGTCTTACCTTTGACCTGTTGGAGCAGACGGCGACGCCCACATCTGGGATCCAGACGATGTTCTGGATCGCACCTGAACCGGCTACGACCGTCTGCAGCACTGACCCGTCCTGTGGAAAGGTATTCAGTGTCACTGTAAACCAGTGTGAGTACACCTCTCCTGTGTGTACCTGGACTGTGTGTTTCTTACCCGCAGGGACCAGATGTTCATGAGGCCTCCCACTCCTCCAGATGCCAGAGCCAGACCATCGGGGCTGAAGGCCAGCGTCCTCACCGGAGTGATGTGACCCTTCAGCTGGAAAACACACACGGCTCCATCTCTGGACCACCGGGAAGACTGCAACACAGCGACACGTGATCAGCATTTAACCCTGTTTACGTCACACGTCAACAGTCAGGTGATTTATTGAAGTCAGTACCGTGAATTTAGGTTTCGCCTCGTTCTCCCACCATCCCTCTGAGTCAGAGAACGAGGATTCTGGGAAGTTAGAGATGTCCTGAGGAACGGTCCAGACGGAGACGAGGCCGTTCTGACAGCAACTGAAAAACAACAACGTAACATCGTGTAAATAAAAGGCTGAAAGACAGACGCCGAGCTGGGCTGACTGCTGTTGGACTAGTCAGTAATATTAGCTCTTGTTGTCGTACACCTACATGGCTAACATGCTGAGGGGCTTCGGGCCACGTCCAAACAAGCTGCACCAGGCGACACCGTTTACCAGCGATGGATGCCTGAGACTCTGCAGGCAGCGCCAGCCAGAGTCGGAGTGAGAGTCCGGACTGGCCCACAGCTTCACCGTCTCCTCTTTGGCACAGGTCAGCAGGATCTGACCGGTCGGACTCCACTTCATACTGGTGATCGACTCCTGTAAGAACGACGAGCGGAGAGTTTCAGCTCAGAGATTCAGAATCAAACATCGGACTCTTCGGATCTGTAGAAATAATTCACCTTGTGTGCGTCGATGACGACGATGGCTCCTTTCTCTAAAGGCTCTTTGGATCCGATCAGCAGCTTGCCATCTGCGTAGCCCACGGCGAAAGGCTTGTCTTCACTGTACCAGGCTATGTGCAGCACCGCCACTGAGACACGATAAAACAGACAGGTGCATCATCAGCAAAGAACTGTAAACTACCGACACTGAGGCTGGTTCCCAACATTTCTCCTTCAGGAACTCATTCAGTAACCTGACATGTTTTATTCAGTGTACAGCTGATCAACTGAACAATGAACCGAACAACAACTGCAGGAAGTTTTTGATGGGAGCGGGTCCACCATGTTTCTACAGCTGCCTATAAGGGACAAACCAAACACAGGCTCTGCGTACGAAGTTTTACAGCCACTGTAGTTTCTCCTTCATGGTTGAAACAAGAGAGTGAGGTGAGGTGTATTTGGTTGGTTGCAATCTGCAACTTCGCCACTAGGTGCCACAACATTACGGACCAGTGTTTAGTTTGGTTTGTCTTGTTTTGAAACAGGGTGGTCCAACATGACGGACTCCGTGGAAGTAGTAGTGGTGTAAGTCTTATTCTAAAGCAACAAAACCATGATGATTATTATTTTCAGGTGATTAAACACTAGCCACGCCCCCTAAATCTGACACACTGGACCTTTAAGTAACAATTAAACTTTAAAAAATGAATATTTCGTTTAGTTTTCTTCATAGAAATGACCAATGTATATTTTAAAAACAGCTTTCTTGCACCCCTTCAAATCAAGAAGGCCTTGTGACCCTCTGTGAAGCTTTGACGAGAGTTTTTCAGGCTGCAAAAACCAAAACAACGAGCTAAAAGATGCTAAAATGCTGCATAATAATTCACTGTTGGTTCCAGCACGCACAGCCCAATCACTCCCTCTTCGTACCATCTTTCCTGTAGCAGTGCTCCAGCTCGGTGCGGTGCATGCTGGAGGTGTCGAGCACCTCGATGAGTCCCAGAGATCCGTCCATCCGTCCCACCAGCAGCATGTCTTTGGGCTCCCCGCACCACAAGGACTCGGCCTCTTCTTTGGGCCAAGCCAGCGCCGACACCCAGTGAGGCTGCACGTCCAGGAGGCCTTTACCGCCTGAGAGGAGGTCACAGTTTATATTTCAGATTATATTTATACACTGTGTGTTTCATTTGTGTAATAACGACACGGTCACACTCCGACAGGACGGGAGGAAACACACTCATGAAAGCTAATGTGACGGGTGAGGGTGGAGGACAGATGGAGTGTGCTGCAGGGCGTGTGGAGGGAGGCAGGAAGTGATCGGACCACATTCGGTCCGCGGGCAGATTAATGTTTAATGGAAGCTATAAAATCTTAATGCCCGCTCAGACCTCACACACCAGCGGACTCATAACACATTATATCGAACGCAGCTTGTCATTAACACACACCGCACTGACTGAGGAAAAAAATAAATGTTTACCGTTAACTTGCCAGATGTTGACCATCTTCTCCATGGCGGAGGCCAAATATTTCCCAGTGACGCTCCACGCCAGAGGAGACAAGCAAGGGTCGCTGGGAGAGCCCAGACCAGACATGCCCTCCTCTGAAGAGCCGTCGCTGAGGACGGAGAAGACACACAGATGAGACCAAAACTTATATCCAACTCCATTCAACAGAAATCAGTTTATTTTCATTAGAAACTTTGTCGTATTTTTATAAATTATATGTTTCAGATTCCTCTGCGTGCCACTAGAGGGCGTTTACACAGCACCAGTGATACTCGTACCATCGTGTGAAAACCAGTGAACTGGCTAACTGCTCGCTGACTGTTAGTTAACAGAGTCACAGGTTGATCAGTCACCTGATCTAGGCCGAATATCTGCGAGTGCAGCTTTAACAAACAAACAAACATCGAAGCACTGTCTGCACTGTCTGCACTGTCTGCACTGTCTGCACTGTCTGTGGTTTGAGCCTTACTCCTTGTTGAAGATGCAGGTCTGCTGCAGGGTGTACTGGCTCTTGGTTACGTTCCACATCCTGACCGTCCCGTCGTTGCCGCTCGTAGCCAGCAGTCCCTTCTTACTGGACCAGCCACACGTGATGACCTGAGTCACACACACACACACACACACACGTTAACACACAGATCTAAACCGGTCGGTGAACACACTCCTGACGCCGGCTGACTCACTCTGCTCTGGTGCGCCTCCAGCTTGATGAAGGAGCACTTCCGCAGATCCCCCGCCATGTCGGCGAAGGTCTGCGGCCTGCTCTGGTTGTTGTCGCGGTCGTGAGCGGCCAGCGTGCGGACCAGCTGCTGGGCGGCCCACTGGCGATGCTGCGAGGAGAGTCTGGAGGACAGGCAGCAGGCCGCCAGAGCGTTGGCCAGCTCCAGAGGTCCTACAGCGAAGGGATTATGGGAAGGATGGGCATATAAATGCGCAATTAGACCTGCTCGACACGGAAAACAAGGTGACAAGGTCGCCCGGTGAGTGAGGGAAGCACCACGGATGAAGAAGACAAACATGAAAACTCAGAAGGTGACCCAAGTGGAAGAAAAGAAAAACAAAGACAAGCTGGCACAAAAACAAGAAGACGGACATTTCTGATGAATTATTACATTTATACACAAATATGTGCTAATGATTATGAGAGGACTGACAGCTATGACAGCAGAAAACACGTCCTAAACATTGTTTTATCCAAGAACAACCACTGAGACAAACAAACAGACCAGCAGATTATTTTTGTGTCTCCTGCTCGTCAACAGTCTACAAACCTCTTTTCTCCATGTCGGCCTTGTCATAAGCTGGCCTGAGTCTGGCTCCTTTGTCGGCCAGCAGAGCCACCAGAGCCTGAGTGACCACAAAGTTCGGAGACGTGACGAGTTTGTTCTCCTCGGCAACGCCGCGCAGGAAGCTGGGCAGGAACTTCCTCTGGATGGGGTCGTCCACGGTGGTCAGGTTCATGCCGGTGGCTGCAGAGATCAGGTTCTGTACGGGACACGAAATATCACATTATTATGAGTTTTACAGGTCACCAACAGGCCAACACCATGTGATCCGGGCTAACGCTGCATACCTGTGTGCAGAGCTGCACCAGCAGCTTGGCAGCGTTCGGGCTGTTGGAGGCCAAGCAGCCCACCGCTGTGCTGAGGTAAGCCAGACAGGAGATGGGTTTGCTCGCCTTGGCGGCTCCGCGGGGCCTTTCGGCGTGGCCGGAGCCTGACACAGGACTGGTGGAAAGACCGGCTCGACCCGCTGCCGCCAGGCACATTAGTCTGACCAGAGTCCTGATGTCAGTCAGACCGAGAGACTCCAGACCTGCTGCGAGGCTGCAGCTGGAGCCGCTGATGGAGGGAGAAGTCAGGGGTTACATAACGGTCAGAAAGCTTCCGTCCATTAAAGATATTCAGCTGCAGACTACCTGACGGACAGCAGGGACAGCGCTCTCATCACCATCGTCCTGGCCAGCAGCACCTGAGCTGCAGCCGTCACCCTCCTCAGCGCCATCACTCGGTCGTGGGGGTTCTGGAGGGCGGCCGCCTGCTCGCCGAGGGTCACCCTGCCCGATGAGCTCTTATCCACCGAGGTCTGACAGCCTGAACACAGACACACTCAGTTTAGTGTCGAAGCAGCTGCTTCACTTTGGACTGAACAGCGTTAAATACGCCGTCCTCCTCACCGATCTGCAGCAGCGTCTCCTCCATGCTGTTGGTGGCTGTCACCATGGCGATGGACGCTCCGAGCGGGTCGCTGTCGGGGAACTGGACGGCTTCGGGGACGATCCTGCGCTCGCTGAGACCCAACGGGCCGGCCAGCAGCTCAAACTCCTCTTCCCCCGTCAGCTTCTCGTCCTCGTCGACGTCCAGCATGTCCCAGTCCTCTGCGGACGGACAGACGGACACAAACGATGTGAAATCACAGACAGACATTAAACACATCTCATCGCGCCGTTTAAAATAAACTTTACCTTCATAGACGCTGTCCTGCTTCCCCAGGAGGTCTGGAGCTTGTCCTTTATACCTGAACACACCAGAGGAACAAATAAGAAATGTATACAGAAATAAAAACACCAGAGCTGCAGGCATCTCTGTTTCCTGAGACAATTCTCCAGAGCATTTCCTCAGGACTGCGCATACATTAATATCTTTCTTTAATTAATACCTTCCTCTAAACTAGCGTACTGAAACTTAGACTGAACTTTACACCTGAAGTCAGGTTGTGTCAGGAAGGATCACAGGAACAAAGGCTGGCTCTGTGCTGCTCTGGAGCAGGACACTCCACATCTCATGTGAGTGTATTCGACTGTAAAAAGATTCCTTTGTTCTTACATTGTAATTAATTTGAATTATATGTTCTTCCTTTCCTTAAACTTTAACTCTATTTATACTGTGATTACACACTATAATTTGATCTACCTTTTGTCTTCTTGTGTGTTTTTGTGTTTGTAAAATGTGTAACTGGCTGCAGCACAAGAATTTCCCTTCAGGGCTCAATAAAATTCTCTCTCTGCTACATTTTTAAACATCATACTGGATTTGATCAGACTACATTAAAGGCCCAGCGTGTCGGATTTATTCTGAATCCCTTTCGAAGTGTGTAAGAGCAACAATGAAGGCCTCATGCAGAGTCAGTATTTGGTTAGTCAGGCCTACTATAGTAACATGGCAAACTCCACCAGAGAGGATCAGTCTCATTCCAAGGTAACAAAACAGAGTTATGGATATTATTTATGTACATACAGGGCCCTGAATCTGACACACTGGACCTTTAAGAAGTAACCCACAGCCATGTTGACTTGACCTCTCTCAGGTGTGCGTACCTCTCCACAATGGGGACTTTGGCCTTGCTTTTGATGGCCAGGTATTTCTCCCTGCAGCCTCCACACAGCAGGTAGTACGGGTTTCCGCTCCCGCACTCTCCTCCGAACCAGCCGTCCACGTAGGAGCCGTTACTCCGGTAGCCCTGCCGGTTGGCGCTACGTCCGCAGCCCGGGTGACTCTTCTTCATGTGCTGGTTGAAGTTGGCCACGTTGGCCTCGCACAGCTCGCACACGACCACTTCGTCCCGATCGTCTGTCTCACACACATGCTGGAGGCACACACACACACACACACACACACACACACACGATGACAAATGTGTATTTACATAACACACACACACAAGACAAAGCTGTTCAAAGGAGAGGTTAGGCATCCATGCAATGAGATGAGTTAGAAATGTGAGCCAATGGCAGCTTCATTAATGAGCAACAGACGATTAATTAGTCGTTCAGTTCACATCAGTGAAAGCAACATCGTGTCTGTTACCTCCTGCTGATCCACACTGACCTGTGATCAGGTGAACGGTGTCTCTGTCATTCGTACGTCTGTTCTCACACTATGTAACTTTGGGCTCCGGGTCGGGAGAAGTACGTAACGCTTTACGGCACTAAGTCACACACCACCAACTATTTCACTGATTCTGGTGAAACTGGATCATATTTTATGGAGGAAATGTTTTCTGGTTTTCCCTCTGATGTCCTCCGGCTGCTCCGCCTCAACTCTCTGTGATTTACAGAGTTTATGATGGACAGTGAAGTAAACTGCTGACAGCTGTAGCTGCTGTTAGCTCATGTTAGCTCAGTTTGTTAGCTGCTGTTAGCTCATGTTAGCTCAGTTTGTTAGCTAAGGTTAGCTCATGTTAGCTCAGTTTGTTAGCTAAGGTTAGCTCAGTTTGTTAGCTAATGTTAGCTCAGTTTGTTAGCGGCTGTTAGCTAACGTTAGCTCAGTTTGTTAGCTATGAGCTCAGAGCACCGGGGGAGTGTTAGTGTTTGTACAACTGGTATTTTGGACCACCGGGAAGAAGAGGAAGAAGGTTTACAGGGAATGCTGACGGGGAGTGGAGTCAGTGTTGTGCCAGAACAGGAGCTAGGTAAGGTGGGCAGTGTAACCAGGCTCAGCAGCCTCTATGGACATAATGGCAGAGGAGAAGAGAGTGAAGAGGACGTTGACGGAGGAAGCTAAGTAAATCTGGGACTGACTTTTAGTGGTTGGTGAGAGCTTGGTGAAATAAAAGGCTGAAAGACAGACGCCGAGCTGGGCTGACTGCTGTTGGACTAGTCAGTAATATTAGCTGCTGCTGTGTCTGCTGTTGGTGACCTTGTTGATGATTGGCTGTTAGCAAAGTTGTCGACTCGCTAGTTTTTGATCATAAGTAATGTAATCAGGAAAAATACTCGAGTACAGCTGTGCTATAAACTGGCGGCAACAAATTGCTTAAATTTCTCCACGATGTTGCTTTAAACGTGCTCGAACAACTGAGAGCGTCTGACTGATGAAGCGTTGCAGCGTGCATGTTCAGAGGTGATGCAGAGAAGTTAAAGAGCAGGATGGTGATGGCAGCCCTCTAGCCGTAGCGTAAAGTCACACACACCCATGTTGGCCAGTCCAGTACCTCCGGGATCCACATTCCCAGAATGTCGGTGTCACTGGCGAGGTCCTGGCCGAACATGGCCTCCATGGTCTCCTCGTCGAGGTCCATCTCCAGCTCTTCGTCCAGGTTGAAGTCATAAAGTGCGCCGGGGTCTTGTTGCTGTTGGAGGGACGAGACCTCCCGTCGTGACTGGCTGTGGTGGGCCTGCACCGAGCGGTACAGTCCAGCTGAGAAGGAAAGATGAAGTTTAAAGTGAAGTGAGGAAGTGGGAGATGAATCTGCTTCAGACCACGCGTGATCAGAAATATTCTTACCAGCTCGAGCTAACAGTGTGCGCGCAGCCAGGTCGAAGCGATGTTTCCTGCCGACCGCAGAGCGACCTCTGAGCGGCGCCCCGCTGGAGGCTGCTGCACTGTCCTGATCCAGACCCTCCGGACTGCACAACACACAAATACACACTTTATATACAAATACTTTATGTAACACAGAATATTAGCATTTACTTACTAACAATGTCAGAGAGCTGGAGAAAGAAACGTTCAAAAAACCTTACAAACATCCGAGTGTCTTCAAGCGAGTTTTTAAAACTGTATTTAACGATAACTCATGGCTGTGTTTGTTTTGATTATGAGCAGCTGGCTGGAGAAATTATAGAACAATGTGAACATATTCATGTGTTAATGTTCTGCTTATGTATATAATTCTATATTTTAGATTAGAGTTCTGCTGGGATGATGCATTTTTGGAGGAAGTTAACATCGCCCTGGCTCGTCGCCAGTCGTATAGAATCAAAGCTCATCCACCATTTTGAATCCATGATCTACTATTGACCGTACCTCTCGCTGAAGCCCTCCTCCATCTCTGCGGTGTCTGCGTTCGCGATGTCTCCAGGTGAGCACAGGTACGAGCTCCTGTCCAGAGATTTCCCTCCAGCAGAGGCCGTTGCACCCGGACAGGACGAGTCAGACCCGTCGCCTACGCCACTGCTGCCGCCGCCGCCGCCGCCTCTGGTGTGAGGCTCGTCGTGCTCGTCCTCAGTGCCCGGATGTTCGATCATCCACATGGCCAACACCGTGATGTTCTGAGCGTCTGCTTCTCCTCGAGCACCTGAAGTAACACGAGGCGGTCAAATAAAACATTTAAAGACGACGAGCCGAGACTAAAGACATTTTACAGACTAAATAACTGATCAAAAATATGGATTTGTGACAGAGGACTCCTGACCGGTGGCCTCCAGAGCTTTGGTGATCTGTCGCAGGGAGAAGCCCATCTCCAGCAGCGGCACAGCGATGGCGGGCGGAGGTGGAGACGTCGACAGTCTGCTGCTGGGGTCCGACAGAGCTGCAACAAACAACCAGAACAATTAGTTACATTATTATTTATTCACTTGCCTCCAGTTGTCCCACATGGAAAGATGAAGTTACACTCAAACATACTGTGATTCAGAGTTTCCCACAGTGTAATGTGGAGGCGCCTCGCCTCCTTTAAAAGACGTTAATAAACAGATTTAGCATCAGGGAAGACGAGCAGAGGAGCTGAGTCATGCGGTGAAGGCCAGCTATCGAAGGACTGAGCCTGAGCCAGATGATAATTAAAGTCGTGGACTTTTCTCATGTTAACTTTCACCTAGAGGTACTACTAGAGGTTAAAACTCAACAGGGACATCAAACCAGGAGTCAGGAGCGGCGTACTCACAGGTGCCCGTCCTGTTTTGTGGTCTGTTGGGTTGGGAGTCAGGAGAGGTGAGACTCTGCCGGCGGCCGACCTCATCCGAGGGAGAAGTCGGCAGAGACGACACCGGAGGAGTCTGCGCTCGCCGGGTTGGACCCAGATTGGTAGTCGGGTAGCTGGAGAACATTTGCCTGTCGCGGAGAAACAATCGAATCAAACATGAAGAACGAGGCTCATCGCTGACGCTCGCTGACTGACTGATGTGTGCAGCCATCTGCTCTGACCTGAGGAGGCTGAGGGCATGACGCCCGGAGACTCTGAGGCCGGGACGGTCTCTGTGTCTGTGACCGGTGTGGTGGCAGTGGTGGTGTCCTCCAGAGAGGAGCTCATGAAGGAGGTGGTGCTGGAGGCGGAGGGGCTGGTGGTGATGGGAGTTTGTGCCAACTGTTCACCCTCGGTACCTTCTCCCTCGCCTTCTGGTTCACTTCTCACTCCTAAAGAAGACGAAGAGATAAAGAAGCTGAAAAAACGACGGTGAAGAACTCCCTGAACACTAATTAACGCAGAAGAACTCATTAACCCTCCAGAAGGAGAATGCTCCATCAAATCTCTACGTATCCTCACCAGGCTTGGCCTTTCCTCCGCTCGGCTCCTCCAGCAGCCCGGTGACGACCAGCTTGTAGATCATGGCCTGCGCCCTCTCCAGGTCGGCCAGGCCCAGGGCCCGCTTGATGGGCGACCGCATCACCGCCCGCTTCACCATGTGCCGCATGAGGAACTGCAGCGCCGCCCTCATCTCCACCTCTTCCTGGCACACCGGCGAGGTGGCCGCCGTGCTCCCGCTGGTGCTCGCGTTCAGATCGGCGTTGTGCCCGCTAGGTGCCGCCTCCGGTAACACCTTCAGGTTAGAAGAGAGAGAGGATAGAAGAAGAGGTTCACCTGAAGATATTTCACCTGGATCTCACATCAGCCATCAATCTGAGGTAACTGGACTTGAAGACGTTTCTCATCTAAGAAACTTCTTCATCGGAAGAAGACAACCTTTCTTCGCGCAGAAAGACAACCTGAATGACTGAGAAGCTTCACAGACTTGCAGTATTGTTGTTTGTCTTAACTATAATGTATAAATCTGCAGCTAGAGAGAGAAATCATGTATGTGCTGCACTGTTGAACATGTTGGTTGTATGTTATTAAACTGTCAGTAAATGCAGGAGGTTGCAGTACCTTTGGTATGAGCAGCAGCTCAGCGTACTTGCTGCAGCTCAGCAGGGCGCTGAGCGTCTTCATGGCTCCCAGGTAAAGGTACGACAGCTGCACGGCGTGGATCTCCGACTGGGTGGCGACAGACGGAGGAGAAGGCTCGTGAGTTCGCTGGCCGTGCTCGTGGCCTTTCTTCCTGTTCCCCTCGGCCGGAGTGTGAGGAGCTGAAGTGAAAAGGGTTTCGTTCCCGCCGCCGCCGCTAACCACGGAGGAGATCTCGCTCTCCGACTTTGAGTTTGGCGCCACGTGTGCTTTCACCTCGTCCAGGCTGTGGGACACACGCAGGTCGGAGGTCGAGCTCGGAGCCGCTCCGAGGTTTTCCTTCTGCTCGTTGCGGTTGTGCCCCTCGTTGTCCGCCTTGTCTTCATTGCCGGTCGGCTCGTGCCCGGTCGACGCCGCGTTGCGGTGCTTCTTGTCGTGGCGTCGCGCGCTCAGCTTGGCGGCGTTGTCCTCGTGGATGCTGGTCAGGTAGGTGAGGTCCAGCAGCAGCGAGGCGGTGAGGCCGCGGAAACGCGCCACGTCGAAGGGCAGCGGCTCACAGGGCTCCAGGTTGTATAGCGGAGTGTCACTAGGCGACCAGAAAGTTGGGAAGCTTTAATAGAAGGGAGTGGAGAGTGAAAGGAGACAAGGGAAGGAAACACAAAGTGAGGGACAGGGCAGGAGAGAAAGAGCACGGCATGCGAGACAAATAAAAAGACGGATGGATGGATGGAGTGTGACAAAAAACATGCCGCTCGATGATTTATTGGAGCATGCACGGGGGAATGGATTAATAAAGATGAAGCATGAACACAATAAATCAAAGGAAGGGAGGATGGAGGGTGTAGAAGTGTCAGAGGAACATGAACAAACATTTATCAGCCATGTGGTCGGACTGCTGATGACCGCGTGTCTACACCTGAACTGAACGCCCTTTAAAGGAACAATATGTCACATATTTACTGGATTAAATCATAAAGTGAGCGCGCTGTGTCATCAGAATAAGTCAGAATGTTCTTTAACGGACCGGACGGTCTGTTTGTGTTCAGTCCTGTGTGATCCGGTCTGATACCGCACACGATCGGCGCTCTGCTTCTCCGCCATCATCAAGATTCTGTTAGGACAGAGGTCACCGTAGTGTCGGTGCGGAGGTCTGGGCAGGTCGTGGCGACTTCTCCACGTATAAATTCATCGATTATTTCCCTCGAAAAGTTTCGGAAAACTCGACCTACAACCTGGCTGTGGGCGAGTATCTAAATCATGTTCAGCAGGACGTGCTCGGCTCTTACTGTTTCGAATTTGGACTGCAGTACCAGTTTTTAACCACTAGATATCAGTGTTGGAGAAAAGTTACATGTTGTTCCTTTAAAGTTTCACAATAAACAAGAAGTAAAAGTGACTTCTGAGGTTTCACGCCGTGTGCCACATCAGAATATATTCAGATCTCCAGTGACTCAGCACATTTTCTTTTAACTAACAGCAGCAGCATCTTTACATGGCTGGTATCTTAAAAACTTCTTAAAAGAATGTCAAAGAAAAGTGACTTAAAGGTGCCACAGAGAAACTCTTCGCTCGGTACCTGATGGTGATCTCCGCCTCGTCCCACTGCACCTTCGCCGAGGTGCTGCCCTCCTTCACCACGCCCAGCAGGGTGGCGTGCCTGCCGGTCTGCTTGTGCACGCATCGCCCACCGACACGTAGCCCCGCGTCCGCCCCGCCGATGATCGCCAGGACCGGCCACACTTCGGTACAGAGCGTCCTCAGGTGGTGCTCCGACAGCTCCCCCAGGCCGTGCTGCCGTCCGTGGCGTCCCCTCTCCTCCTCCGTCCTCGTGGGGGTTTCCTGGCTCTCTCTCTGGGCGTCGTGCTCCTCGCGGCTCTGCACCGAGCGACTCTTTTTCAGCCTCTGACCTCCGCCGCCGCCCGATGTGCTGGCCGACTCTCTGAAGCACGGTTTGATCTTGTGGAGCCGCTCGATCAGGGTCTTGTTGATTCGATGGGTCCAGTGGTCGGTGCGGTGTAAGATGCGGATCAGCTGTGTGGTGGCTTCGGCCAGAACAGTGGCCATGGGGCTGCAGACCGGGTCACCGGGGAGGAGGTCTCGAGGTGTTCCCCTCATCTGCATGTCGCAGATCTTAACCTGGAAAAACAACGTACATCAACACAATTTATATATGAACATTTGTTCTCAGTTCTGAAACATCCTGAAGATAAACCACCAACTAATCCAAACTAAACAGTTCAGATAAGAACTCTTCTTCTCTCTTCTATTTCTAGGCAGACTTTTTTTTAGTTTAATAACAAATTGTTTGTTTCCTGCAGGATCCACAGTCTGTGTCAGTCTTGGGGCCACTAAAAGCCTGAAAAATTGATCGTGGAGTTCTAATGTAGGAAAGTTTATGTTGTTATTAAATCAGTCAAGAGATCGATCGTACTGGAAAAAAGCTTAAAGATCTCATGTCTGAATAAGCGCTGAGTCACTGTAAGCAAAGAGGCAGAATGATAACTCATCATGTTGCTGCTGATCGCAGGAACCAATCAGCGACCGGCTGTTGACAATTTATGGTCAATACAGAACTAGAACGCTTCCGGTGCCCTAAACTTGTTTACAGAGATTATGCAGATCTAAATAAGACGGACGCTCGTGTGGTCTTACCTTCTCTCCGGGGTTACTGCTGTAGAACATCACACATGGATAAAGTTCTGTGGCGTCAACGTCCTCAAAGGCTAACTTTGGCTCCTGTGGAGGTCACAAGTTAGGCGCAGTTAGGGATGGAAACAGGACCCAGAGGTGACACACAGCTGTTTATTTTATGAATTTTAACTCGGTCTCTCTCACCTCTCCGTTCTTGCCAAACGAGATGGTTCTGGCCTCCATGTCGAGGACGCAGGTGATGAAGTCTCCCTGAGTGAAGCTGCTGAGCGTCAGCGTCTGCTCTCCGTTGTGATACAGGTTTCCGCTGTACGCCCGGTACAGCCACATGTCCGACGTGGTGCGGTGGTTGAAGTCGTGCACGGGCCATCGTGAAACGCCGACACACGTCCCCTCGTTTCCTCGGTTCTCCTTCACGATGTAAAACTACAAGGGAACGAGGGAATGTTACCAAACCGTACACTACCGGTAACAAGTGACGGTAATAAACTCGACACGATACTCTACCTTCCACTGGTAGCATCCGGAGGAGATGCCGGTGGAGGCCAGGCCGTAGCCTTTACCCCCGCTGCCGTGCGTCAGGCCCTGGCCGTTTTCCACCACGCAGCACTGAGCCTTCTCCGGGTCGAAGGACACTTCTTGAATGGGGAGGTTCTCGTCCTCCTCCTCTGCGTCTCCCTGTGGATTAAAGAAGCCGTCAGTCACTCAAACAGATCATGAGGGCACACGGTTAGGAGAGGAGATGGAGGAGATGGAGGGCGGTTGGTTGCACACCTGGAGTTTGAGTTCGTGAACCTTCTCTTTGATCTGGATCGAGTGTTTGGCCTGAGCGATGGGAGCCTCCCACATGCAGTCAGACAGCAGAGAGAAGAGCCGCTCCACGACCTGGAACAGAACAAATATGAGCTCACCGACTGACGGCGGTCTGTTAACAAGGAGCTAAACGAAGCTAACTAATAAAGGTGTACCTGTGTCATCTGGTCGTCCTCCATGTTGGCCTCACAGGCGGGAGGACGGCCTCCAACACGTGAAGAGCGAGCAGCCGAGTCCTCAAGTTTCCCACCAGAGGAACCCCTACGATCACATCCACAGGGAGTTAACGTCTCAGCCACGTTTCCGTGAAGAGTCACACATTTATCTGAGCGGTGTCGTACCTGAGCAGCACTTCTGTGCGGCGATGTTGAGCAGCACTTCAGTCCACTTAGGGGACGCCATCTTGGACTGGATGGCCTTGGAGGACACGACTCTCCTGAGGAAGACGAGGAAGTCTCCGAGGTGAAGCTCAGCGGTGTGCTGCTTCCGGATCAAAGCTGGAAAACAAAACACGAATTGCATATTATAATTCATGGAGTACAAACTGATCAGCTGATGAACGCACAGTGACATTAAAGCCCAAAAACGGAGGAGGTAACACAGGAGGTAAACGCGTGTCTTGTTTGTGGATGTGTTGTTGGAGAGGACAGGCGTGTGGAAACCTTCAGTTTCATGGAAGTGCACAATCGTCTTATGTCGTCTTTATTTTATTTATTTGTTAACACACGAGGGACGACATGGTGTCCCCTGACTGAACTAAACATCCTTCATCACCTCTGAAGTCTTTCTTTTCAGAGTCGGCGCCGTCCTCGTGTTTGTTGTCTTCTTGGTCGGTCCCAGAGGACAGCAGACTCACTCCGGCCTGAGACAGAAGGTTCTTCAGCTGACTGCACAGCAGGTCCAGCAGTGATTGGACCACCTTTGGACTCAGCTTGTCTGCGTACGTCCTGCAAATCCGAGGAAACACACAGCAGCTCAGGTAATCAGGTTTACAAACACAAAACACTTCCTCTCCTCCAGTTTTAACCCTCCTGCAGCTCTTACCCAGTGCTGATGGCCAGGATCTGCAGCAGGCGGGTGGAGGCCACCTTGAGGGCGGTGCTGAGCTGGGACACTCCGGGTTTCTGCAGCAGCTGGAGCGGCTGGCCCAGCATGGTTTCAGTCCCACAGAGCTGGGACAGCACGTTGAGGAGTCCGCTGGAGATGGCCAAGGAGACGTCCACCGGCTGGTAGCGAACGCTCAAGGCGAACACGGTGACCAGCAGGAGGCGCTGCTGGGCTTCTAGGGGTGGAGAAGGAAGAGAGATGGAGGCATCAGAGGAGGTGAAGCAGCTCAACCTGTTCTGAAAGCTGTCAGATCACGTGAGGTGAAGCTGAAGGAGGTCGTGTCACAGAGTCTGTGTTACCTATGTGGTGCTTGTTTGCCTGCAGCGCCCTCTCCAGAGTGACCGACAGCTGCTGGTAGATTTTATGAACAGCCGTCTGGATTTCCATCTGGATGCTCCTCTTCGCCGCTTTGACGCCGTCCTGCCAAAATAAAACACGCAGCGGTGTGTTAGGACGGTTCAAACAGTCGGTGTGTGTCAACAGGCTGGATGACAGCAGCCTCATACCTGATAGTGATGCAGCTGCACGCTCTCCCTCTTCAACCCTCCGGTGCCGACGGTGCCAAGGCCGAAACAACCGGCCAGGAACTGCAGCCTGACGGAGGTGAGCAGGGAGGACGACTGGAAGGCGCTGCTGAAGCGATCTGCGTTGCCGGGCTGGCTGCCCTTCTCCTCCATGCCGGAGATCAACACCACAATCTGATGGAGCGCCTCCAACCGCAGCTGGACATAAAAAAACATCCCAGAAGTGGAGTGGACGTTCAAACAGAAGAAGAGCTCGCAGACTGTTTTTACTCAGATTTCTGGCTCCGCTGTTGCAAACAATGTGATGCTTTAATGGATACGTCGGCTGATATTTGATATTTTATTGGCACCAAATCCCCCAAAAAGACAATAAATGTTTGAGAAACATCTCATCTGTTTTAAATATGTGAGTATATGTTTGTGTTATTAAAGATTTATGTCTGCAGACAGGAAAGAGGAGTCAAAGTTTTACAAGACCGACTCGTGCATTCTTAGTTTTGGTCTTTTCATTTTCATTCTTGACAAAAACAAACATCCTGAACATCTCCAGCTTCATCGTTTAAGACCGTGCAGGACTGAGCGCGCGTTCAGACAGAATCAGCCGTAGCAGGGTTGTGCGCGACACAAATCAAGTTAAACTTCTTCGTGTCTCTATTTTGCAACAGATTTAGAATCTGCTTCATGAAATAAACAAAGTCAGGACACACACAGGTCGAGTATCAGAGTTTAGATTCAGAGACATTTCAGGCTGTCTGTGCAGGTCTGACGTCGGGCTCAGTTTTCCCAAAAGTTGGATCTGGATCAACCTCGCTCAATTTTCGCTGACACCCCTGAAACGGACCAGCCCCACTCAAATGAATGGAAAAACCTCTGTTTTCGCTGGAGTGCCTGATCCTGTCTGAATCCAGCCTAACTCATAAATTACAGCGGGCAGCTTCAAACTCCATCACCGTTTTTCCCTCCAGACTTTGTTAACTTGCTCAGATTTGTTAATTTTTCTGGTTTATGTGTTTCTAAATAAGAAAATATGTGTCTTAGTTAAATTGTTGCAATCAGAGGTTTGGACGGGGTGTTTTATTTTGAAAATCGACCGGATTCTCTATGGCTTTTCTGTTTCTGACTTCCTGTCAGCTCTGTGCAGATTGACACGTAGCAGAGAGAAACTGTTGGGTGTAATTTAGACGTAAAAGGTCAGAGAATATTTTTCATCTGTCTGATAAAGTTGTGTCTTCTGCTGTCAAAATACATTTAAATTTCTTCATGATATCAATAAAAGTGTTTTTGTGTGACCCAGACCGGCCCCTCACCTCAGCCCGGCTCTGTTGCTGCTCCATGGCCAGGATCGTCGCCTGTGGGCTGGTGGACATACTCTCTTCCGGCTCCTTGAAGGCCGGAGCCAGACCCACGTCGCCGCTGATGAAGCTGACCATGTTGTCGATGAGAGCGTGGATGCCCATCGAGCGGCTCAGGTCCAGGTCCGACTCCTCGTACGAGTACGCCGAGCTGTAGCTCCTCTGGCGGCTCAGTTTGGCCCGGAACCAGGACTCGGCCAGGGAGTCCGGGGAGCTGTGAAGTAAACCTGAGGAGACCGAGAGAGGAAGCCTTTCAGATGCATATATGCACAACGACACTCTTCTGATGGATGGACTGAGCTGCTTTTAAAGCACTTAAGAGCTGTGCAGTGCAATGCATTATTTCTCTAGACGGGATCGTCAAATGGCCAAATGCTGATTCTTCATGCAGGCACAAGCCTTCACTAGCCATTATGAATTCATCTGGAATGGGCGCGCTGGGTTTCCACACCCGCTGAGGAGAAAATGCTGCAGTCAAGACGTGAAATGGTGACCAGGGCTAACAGACTGACGTCAGAGTGTCAGCGCCGTCTTTGGTAACTCGATAAAAACTCTTCACGAGCCGTCATTGTGCAAAGTAACGAACATTCAAAGCAGAAGAATGAACTGTTATTTGTACAACGGGCACGTCTGGATGTTCTCTAGCTTACACGGCCCTCATCATGGGGAGATGAATGGCAGTCATGGAGGTGTGTGAGCTAACAAGAGGAAGAAACATGCCATCGTTTACTTGCTTGGAGCTCCTCTTGTGTTTGGGGCTCAACTGCCCCAAAAGAAGCAAATAAACTATCGACACAGGAATCAAAAGACAGAGACAAGAGGAACGTGTGATTGACGACAACGACAGACCTCCAACATGAGACAGAACTGTCTGCAGCCGATCTTTACCTCGCTTTTTGTGAGAGAACGCCAAGTCCAGGTCGACGTTTCTCCGTCCACTCTGAAACAGAAAGCAGAGACTGATGTAGCCATGTGACGCTCTTCTCATGGTATGCAGCTCGTAAGCACAGAAACATGCGCTCAGAGTGTGTGAGAGAGAGTGTGTGTTGTACCAGAGTGTAGCCCTCTTCATCTGACTCGGGCTGGGAGAGGTCAGACTCGCTCCTGGACTTCATCAGCCTGTAACTCGGGCTGCTCTGCACCGAGCGGCTCTCTGCGCTCAGACTCTCGCTCCTGCAAACACATCGCGGAGGCACGTTAATCATCTGTGTCACGCCAACGCAACACCTCGTAAATATAACTCAGCTAAACAAAGATGTACCCCCAAAGATGACACACAAAGTCATAACAATGCCCGACACTTCACTAATTCACTCCTTGGCAGCCACACAGGTTTATTAAAGCGACTCAAGGCGAAGGCACGCAACACGAGCCGATGCCATCAGATTCACGGTGCTGCAGGTGGAATGTGCAGAATAAATACGCTGCAGGTGAAACGTGTTGAAACGAGTGCAAAAAAAAAGTAGGTTAAGAATTTACAGGTGACCTCCTGAAGTGTGTCAGAACACACCTTCACACAGGTGGACGTGGAGATAAGCTGGAAAAGTCCCTCACTGGAAGAACTTTACAGTTCCCGCTGCCTCAAAAGAGCCCAGAACATCATCAAGGACCCGTCCTGTTTGAACAGTGACGCTCAGGCAGACGATACAGGACATTAAAAAGACTAAAAAACAGCTTCTACGCTGATCAACGCCCTAAATGACCACATGAAATAACTCATGGACTGGTGCTCTGTACAAACTGTATGTATGTGCTGTGCTGTGTCTATGTTTTATACTTCCTGCACAGAAAACGGCACTTAAATGTCGTTATGCATTGCATAATGACAATAAAGATATTTTATTCTATTCTAAACTGTTTGCATCAATAGAAGATATATATGGAGGTCTGCAGCACAGTTATCACATGAAGAAGAAGTCTCTCCACAGATCTCAGGACTGGACACGTTTTTTGGCAGATTTTAGTGTTTGTATTGTTTCCAAGTTAATGTTGGCTGATGTAGTGAGACTATTAAACTCTCCTGTTAGTCAAATATTAAACAACAAGATTCAGGAGTGTCTTAAAAAAACAATCAGTCCAATTAAGTTTGATTTTATCGTTTCGTTATATCTGAGGAACAGCAGGCTCAGACTGAACTCGACACACACTCTCCATAAAGTCTGAACACTGTGGAAAAGTTTCTGTA
Source organism: Miichthys miiuy (assembly GCA_036365135.1). Classification (NCBI taxonomy): domain Eukaryota; kingdom Metazoa; phylum Chordata; class Actinopteri; family Sciaenidae; genus Miichthys; species Miichthys miiuy. The sequence continues at coordinate 30,010,705 of CM071603.1, forward strand.
GCTGTGATGTTTCCAGTGTTACAGACTAAATCTATAGTCCGGAGCTGATATGAGACAGTCTGAGTTTGCAAGTTTAATCAGTGTTACGGTTGCAAATGGGTGAAAGATGAATCTCAGGGGCCAGAGTGGGCGACACCGAGTCAAATTTGTCTCTTCATGGAGGAGACGCTGCAGAGCGAGCTTAAAGCGACATCTTAAGACTGAACAGACTGCTCAACAGTCTTTAGTGACAGTGTGTAGGCGGTCTGTGGTCTGACCTGGTCATGAAGCTCAGACACTCCTGCGTCCCGGTGGCTGACTGGGCCTGACCGTCCTCCTGGTTCTGCTTGCTCAGCTCTCCCAGCACCGGGCTGACCCCGAGCAGCAGCAGGGCACAGCGGTGGATCACAGAGTTACAGGCTGCCGTGTACAGGTCCTGACCCTCCGGGAGACCCGAGCTGCCTCTCCTCCCCTCCTGAGACAGGATGGTGTCGTCCTCTGCGCCTCCTCCTCCTCCTCCACCTCCACCTCCTCCTCCGGTCCTGGACGCGGAGCTGGAGCCCAGTCCGGTGCTGCTGCTGGCCCGCTCTCTGTCCCGACTGCGAGCTACCTCCCGTGCTGAGAGGAAACATTGAAATATTTCTGTGTTGTGCACACACACACACGCACACACACACAAACAAGATGCAGGGTTAGAGGACGAGCGGCAGCCACACTGGCCCTAACACACTCACCAGCGTGTGACGTTCATAACAAAGCACATGCCAACGCAACACGTCAAAAAGCTGCTTGTCATTCATCAGAGCGCGATTTAACTGTTCTGTGACGGAGAACTTATTTTATCATTTAACATCTGTACATGAACTAACACGTCACTTGTCTGAAGAGACGCAGAATAAACCACAGAGGACAGATCTTTGTTCATGAACACGGAAAAGTCCTGACAGACAAAACATCATCTTTCATCTCACATGTTGGACGAGTCTGAAAGATCATTTTAGCATCCGTAACAGAGGAACGTTGGATATTTGAAGGTGTTTTCACATTTTGTTTATTCATTTATTATTTTTATTAGAAAGCCTTGTCTGAACTCGTCCCTGCATTCATCACAGAGCTGTGGACTCCGATCACGTCGACTGACCGAGGCCTCTTAACATGTGATGGGAAGTTCAGCTCATTTTAGTGAGCCGGTTCGTTTGAGTCGGCTCTTTCAGCTCCTAAACGGCTCTTCATGTTACCACGTATAGTTTTTATAATTCAGCCAAATTTAGCGCTGTAATATCAATAAATTGCTGTAGCCAATTGTTCCCATTGTATTTACAGACCCCCGCCGCTCCCTGCTTGGTGGTACCTGTTGGTGGTTTATCCTCACGTGATTGGTTGCACAGCACGCATGTGACATTCAGTCACTGCATGCATGGAGCACCTGTAGCGTGCCGTAATACTTTACCAAAAAAATAAAGAAGAAAGAAACGGCTCGCAGACAGCAGGAGGATGTGTCGGTCGGCATAAAAAACTAATCAAATCAAATGAAACATTCGTGACGAGCTCGCTCAAACTATAAAGACACGATGCCGGAGGCCAGTGGACTCACTTCCTGCCGTCATCACTTCGTGCTCGCGGTCCTCCTCTTCGTCGTCTTGCTCCTGGTGACCTTCTTCTCTCTCGCGGTCAGCTCTCTCTTCCAGCTCGGCCTCCTCGTCGATGGTGCGTGTGAAGGAGTGCTCCTGAGGGTCCATGTCCAGAGAGTCCTGATTGTCTGAGATCTGAAACGACGGACGTGAGTGAAGAATCTAATTAGAGAGAGAGAGCATTAATGCAAATGAGAGAATAATGAAGCTCTTCACTCACCCTCCTCTCACGAGAAGACGACCTTGTCTGGATGAAGTCCATGTTCTTACAGGCCAGCAGGCGGTTTCGGACCTTATAAACGCTGCGATAGACCTCCGACAGAGACTTGGACGGTTGGTACCTGACGGGAAAATAAAAATATACTCATGACGTGTTGTTTAATTCAGGCCGGTCTGATAAAGCAGCGTGCAAACCTTTTATCGGTTACAGTACCTGCCCTCTCCGCAGCCTTGGCCCAACAGCCCAGTGTGCTTCAGTAAGGCTGCCAGCACAAACCTGGACACGGTGTCCAACAGAGACTCATTACTGAGAGACGCGTTGTCCCAGTCTGCAACAGAATACAGAGTCAGTCAGCACACCGTACCATCACGTCATGTCTGAAGATTAATGCCTCAAGCATGGAGACAACACGATTCGTCGGGCAGACCTTTGCTGATGGCGTAGTCCTGCATGTTGATCCAGAGACTGTTGGCGGGTTCTTTAGAGGTGCCCAGAGCCAAATCCACCAAGACGCTCAGGTCGGGGCGCAGCGTGCACTCGAAGGGCTTCTGCTCTTCGTTACCGGACAGAGCTGCTTCCAGTAACGAGCTGATGCAGGTGTCTGAAGGACGCGAGTGAACAAACATTTATCAGAAATAAGACTGATGAATAAACATATGAACTGACAGGGGGACTGTTTCACCCTGGGCCTGAGTTTTGTGTAAGTTCAGTATTGAGTGAGAGCAGCCTGCAGTCATGAATCCTTGCAGGTAGTTCATGCTGTCAAAGTCCTCAGGCATAAACAAGAACTTTTAATGGCTGCAGGTTGGATCAAATTGAAAAACTGTGTCCACATTTGTCACTTTGACACAAAAATATGAGAAAATAAGGTTGAAAAATACCAAAGTTACCCTTTCAAGACTCAGTACAAAACATCCTGCAGGTATTTAAATCACACCATCACAGCTCTGTATCTGTCCGCTCCTTACCCAGCTGTGGGATGTCCATCTCCAAGCCGTTGCTGAAGAGCGGCGTTTTGAGCCAGTAAGCAGTATCCTGTTCCTCCAGAGAGGTGGGAGCTCCCTGCAGCATCCCGCCGAGGCAACGGCCGACCAGCAGGGCGACCGTCCTCTCCAGATCCACGAGCCACACCCAGGAGAGTGCCGGCGGCGGCAGGGACATTCCCGAGGATGGTTCGGCGAAGTCGGACATACCTGGAGAGTTAGAAAAGGACGGCATTAATGTGCTGAAGAAACCTGATGGGAGTTTAAGGAAAAATCCAGATTGTTGTCTGTCGTCTCGGCTCGTGCTCACCATGAAGAGGCCACTGCAGCTCCTGGTCCTCCAGAGGAGAGGCGGCAGGCAGCAGTCTGTTGAGGCGGTCCAGAGGAGGCAGCAGGTCCAGCAGGTGGCTCAGCAGAGGCCTCGCCACCGACACCGGCAGCAGCAGCAAGGAGTTGATTATCTGACACAGCATGCTGCCTGCCGCGGACACGTAGATCACATCTGAGGATAGAGACATGATGAGTACCTCATGATGTAACAGACTATAAAATGTCGCGCCCATACATTATTATTGACACTGCAGTAGCACAGAGACTTCAACAAAGTTAGTCAAAGGCAGGCTTGAGGTTGCCGAGCAACCAGGGTCAGCTGCAGGTCAGAGCAATTAACTGCAGCTGTGCTCTGTCTGTGTGTGAGTGACTGCTGAGAGACACAGAAAATCTCTAAATGAACCCCCTCCAACTAGTGGACACTAATGCCAAACGGTAGGTCGTATCAAAAAGCCCAAATGACCGTGAGCATCCTCATCTTGTCGACCATGTGAATGCCGAATTTCAGTGTCTAAAGTTAAAAAATGTGACCTGGGGAGAGAGAGAAAGAACAGGTGCCCCGCGCTCCTTTGGGAAATTTCTCCTCTCCAGTTTACATGGGAGTAGATGGGGCTGTCGGTGGGTGATCCTGGCACATCAGTGCGTCTCCCGCCAAAACTATAAGTCTGACAGCTTCAGCAGTGATATCGCTGCGTAGCCCACGCATTTTCCTATGTTTCTATGTATAAATTATTTCTGTAGAGTGACATTTGTGGCCACGAGAGCCGTTTGCAAATGTATTTTGACAAATGTTTCTCTCCCTCTCCACTCTACTTTTTTTGTGTATGTGTGACTAAAACTGTGGGAGGAGTAGCGTGCCGAAACTCCTGGGATACATAAGAATAATAAGTATGGGGAATAGTGAATAGAGCGCCGTGCAGAGACACTCGATGATGAGAGCGTTTTATGATGAAAGGGATGAAGGAAACACGAGGAGGATAAGAGGGTCAGAGCTTCATCGATCCTCTTCACCTTGTAGCTTCTCTCGTATGCTGCCGTTCCAGGAACTCTCTTTTATTAAAGTGGCCGAGCGGGAGAAGATATCCGTGGCGTGAGGCAGCAGGAGCTGCAGATGTTTGTGGAGTAATGCCACGCTGCTGGAGTTCTGCAGGGAAACAGGAAGATTGTGGTTTAAAATTCAACATTTCAACAACAATTAAGAAACAGAAACACCCTGAAAATGTATATTTATGTAACTGAACTGAAGAATCGTCTCAAAAAAGCTGCAAACACTCTGAGTTTCTTCACTTCAGGCATCAGGATTTAAAGCTGCAGTGTTTCCAGTCAAGATAAACACTTTAATGTTGTTTTACACCTCATTATCGACGCCATGTGAGTCCTGTTAGACGTGCAATAAAAAGTAAATAACTTAATCACATTAAACATCATGGGGCATCTGCCTTTTAACTTTTGCGTAATCCAGACCGAAACACGATGTTGTAACCGGTGTTGCAAGCAGGCATCAGTCATATGACACTAATGGCACCAGACCAACAAAGTTAAAGGTTAAATAACAACATGAGGACTTTTGTTGTGTGAATGTTGTTTTTTCCCCCTCTGTAATAAAACTTTAGAGAGAGTTCAGGAGACAGACGAGTGTCCGTACCTCGGTGACGGAGTTGATGTGGCAGTATGCTAACAGCTGCTTCTGCAGCGAGCACAGGAGCTGGTGGAGGTGAGCCGGTTGGCTGCTGTCCGAGGCGGACGTGCCCTGCTGCAGCTTATCGCTGTTCTTCTCCAGCTCGCCAAATGCCTGATCCTGCACAACACACACACACACACACACACACACACATAAACATGATTAACTGCGGAGGTCACAGATATCACAAGAGACATCTTCAGAGTTCATTTAGTTAAGATTCATGTGCAGATTTAAAAGGTAGAACTGTGAGATAGAAAGACACAGTTTGGTCCTGACTGCCAACTTATAGATGATTATGAAAATTACAGAAGAATTCAAAGAAGCATTACGTCTCTGTCATGTGACACTGTTTTGGTCTGTTCTCCATGCGACTTCAAACCCCATCAGGAGCATTTTAGAAGTGTTTTTCCCTCCAGACTTTGTTAACTTGCTCAGATTTTTCTGGTTTACAAGCTTCTAAATATGTAAATAAGCTGCGGATTTAAATGACTTCCCTTTTTGTCTGTTTCTTTTGGGGTTTTTTAAAGATATTTTGGGTTTGGGATATTTTTGCTTTTTCGAGCTTTATTTGTTTGACTTATTTGATTATTTGAGAAAGCTGAAGAGCGACAGGAAAGCGAGGATTGAGAGAGAGAGGGACATCACGCAGCAAAGGTTGGAATCAAACCCTGGGCCTCTATAGCAAGTGCCGAGCCTTCGTACATGGGACGCACGCTGATCAGAGGTTTGCATGGCGTGTTTTATTTTGAAAATCGACTGGATTCTCTATGCCATTTTGCGACTTCCTGTCAGTTCAATCTTCTCTGTGCAGATTGACGCTTCTGACCCGGCTTCTTGTTGGGTTTCAAATGTTGATGGCAGCAATCATCCGTGCCCCGTGGAGTTTAGCTGAATCGCCTGAATCTGGTTTATCTTTTTTAAAATGTTTATTTTTAGATCTACTTTCACACCTGGAATCTCTTCACATCACATCGCCTCACAGTTTCTATTAATACGACATGTTCGACCACAAACGGAGTCTCAGATTATCAAGACTTTTCTTGCACAGATTCATTCACTTTCTTTCACCCGTATTGTTATCTGGATTCAGATTTAGACCACAGAAATAGAATTTATTCAAAGTGATACTATTTTTTATTGAATTTCACTTTGAACAGAGAACAAAGCTGCAGACACGAGCGGAAAAAGGGACAAAAAGGAAAAAACGCAGCATGAATCCAAAAGAAGTGACTCAAATGCAGAAAGCCTCGCAGTCTCATCATCATTCACTGCTCAGACCTGCATAATCACAGCCTGTGTGTGTGTGTGTGTGTGAGCTGCAATCAATGAAACGCCGCCTTTACAGAGCGAAGCAGGAACAAGCTGCTGCTGTGCCAGGAAAAAAGGCAGCAGGTGATGATAACAAAGGATTATATATGACTCATGCTCTGCCTCCAGCACTCGAACACTGAGAGCAGGCAGGGCAGTGGAGAGACGGTGGAGTGTAACGGTGCTGCTCAATATGTCGACTTCACTGACTTCCTTCCTGTGTAACGCCTGCCTCTGTCAATCCTAAAGAGATCAGGATGATCTCAAATAAACAGTTTGTTATTGAGCAACGCGCCCCGAGATCAATATGAGCAAACTCTGTGCTCCGTGATGATGGAGCTTTACCGAACATCATACTCACGGTGTAAAAGCCCAGGTTCCTGAGCAGTGTCTTCATGAGGATCTCAGCCAGGTGGGTGTCGGGGTGGCCCGCTGTGGCGCTGTACGTCGGGTCCGGGGAGGCCGTGAAGCCCGGACCAGAAGGAAGGCCCTCTGGGACATCAGCGGGAGAGCTGTAACCGAGGAGCGAGGCCACGTGGGTGTGGTCCTGAAGGCTGGTCAGGATGATGTCGAGCTGCATCCTCTGTGACACACACACACACACACATTTCACTAAAAACTGTACTTTATATTAAACCTGTTGTTTCTGTGGGTTTGTGCTGAGGTCAGTCACCACATGCTTGTTTCATCTGAAGTTCATTATCCAGCAAATAAGGCCAACGTACGGGAAATCAGGCCTTCAGTGACAGATGGTTACACTTTGTAATCCTGTTAAAGAAACAGTGACATTTTGGAAAATTCCCTGATTCGCTTGCTTAAATCTGTCCATCAAATATCAAGCTGCAGCCCGTAACACGTCAGCACGATAAAGCTAAGCTAACAAACGAGCGTCAGAGCTGCTGGTAGGCTGATGTCAGTTTCCATGCCTCCTTAAACATCAAACTCAAAGACTTTTCAAGGCATTTCCAGGTCTAATTCCTAAAAAAACCTCAAGGACACATCGCGGCATAGTTTCAGACATTGATAAAGGTTAACTACTGTTATAACAGGAGAATTTAAATCATAGGTAAGTAAAATTTAATTGTATATTTCTTTTCACAGATAAAAGCAACAAACTGCTTTAAAAGGCAAAAATACAACAAACAAGAAAGAAGTCCTGTCTTCATAAAACAATAAAAACTCTTTCAAAGACGAAGTATCAGCAGCACGTAAAGGAGTATGTTCCTCCGTCTCAAAAGCTCAATCAACACTTGTCTTGAGGCGAGTGCCTTAAGATTTAGCACATTTGACCTTAGAGAGTGAGCTATGGGTGCAGTACTTCAGCCTCATAAACAAAAGTCTGGCCGTGCAGCGCTCTGCACTTTAAACTGGATCCTCAATGCAACAAGGAGATGGTAAAGAGATCGAAGTAAAGGGGTGATATGAGGTTGTATATTGGACTTAGTGTGGAGTCGTGAGGCAGCGATCTGGATTGTCTGCAGACGGGCTAAGTGAGTTACAATAGGCACTGAGAGATGAGATAAAGTCATGTACAATAATCTCAAGTTCAGCTGTTAAAACTACAGAAAAACTGAAAAAGATCTGGTCAGCAGCTTAACATGGATGTCGAAGACCGAGGATTGATCAGATATTACTCCTAAATTCTGCAGGTTGGAGTCAGCAGCGGAGGACAGAGGTCTGATACTTTGCATGATGAGAGCAGAAACAACCAAACCTCATCAGCATCGAGCTGTAAAAAGGTTTCTGCCTCCAATCAATGATAGCACGAGCCTTCATAACTTAAAGCCACACTAAGTTTGATTGAGGGGTAGAGTTGGATATCGTCTGCAAAGAAATTATATGCAAAATTGAATCTGTTCACGATCAAGGGAAGTAAAGTATAAAGAAACTCATAGGGGACCCAAAACGGAGCCCTGTGGGACACCACGAGCCAGTGTACTGTCTCCAGCCTACTGACAAACATTAAGTAAATAAAATATCAACTTCTATTCTTGAACAAAACATATAAATTCAAGCACTTTCAATGACTCATTTATGTCTATTTTTAAAATCTTCCAGGGCCTTAATTTTATCCTTCATATTCACAAACTTTCAGAGATTTCAAGGACCCGTGGAAACCACACATACAGACATGAGAGTGGTTTCGATCCTGATCAAACTCCAGATATGAATTTTCCAAAAGGTCAAACTCGTCTTTTTAAGGACAAGTTGATAACAACCATTCAGAGCCTCTGATCCTTTTTTAAAGTCCACAAAAATTAACATTTGAAACAGTTCCTGGAAAGCAGCAGCCTCCATTGTTGAGGTCAATAGAACTGTCGAGACATTTTAATGCTGAAATGCCAGGCAGGCATTAAGTCCGGGAACACAGAGTCCCTGCAGACTGATTTACTATTGTTGAAATGCATATGAGGAAGATTGGTCAAAACTTTGTGGGTGAAAGAGACCACAGAGGACTCCAACAGGCTTTTTACTCTGCCCACACAACCAACCAAACAAAATGACGCATTAACCAGCAGCTCACGTTGTAAAAGCTGCATTGGTCATCCATCACTGACCTGACCTCACTTTGGAAATCTTTCAGCCTACACAGCCGACACAAATGATGCATTGGTTAATGTACACACACCTTACATACACTGATTTATATCAGTGCCTTTAGCCTGGAGGTGACCTGATTTAATGTGCAACAATGAGTTTAAAAGGAATAAGAAAAACTGCGGCTGCTTGCTACATGAAAGTGTTTTCAGCCTTTCCAACCGTTCTGCATGTGCAGAAGAGTCCCTACATGGTTCACCACAGGCTGGTGGTTCAGGTGTGTTTGGGGTTACCTGTCCTTTGGAGAGACTCTCCCATCTGTCAGGGCCCTGAGGCAGCAGCGAGTGAAGCAGCTCCATCCTCTCTCTCAGCGGTGGCAGCAGCATGGTCGCCCCCACGGACAAAGTCTCGATCACCGCCTGATGGGACAAACACACACCCACATACTGTCAACCGCCTCCATCTCAGGAGTATGATCGATGACTAACCTTCTCTGGTCACGTTGCCTCAGTTGCACTTCACAACATCAGAAACATCATGCGTTACCTGACTCAACATGCTACCCAACTCCTGATACAGGCTGTGGTCATCTCGTGACTCCAGCTCCAGCTCTTCAGAGAGGACCTCCTCTACAACACTACCAACAACTGGACGTGATACATCTGTCCCCCTCCACAACTGGACCTGGATTAACATGTCCCTGTCACACTGTAAGTCTCTCTGACTAAATGTAAATGAGAAAACAAAGTGTATGTTTGTGTAACAGTGAATCTTTAGTCTCACCTCCTGAATCTCGTCTGGCACCGAGGAGTCCATCAGTCTGAAGAGCAGGTTTCTCAGCGGTCTGGCCTGCCGGCCTAAGATACTGGTGGCCACGCCCCCGGCCAGAGCCAGAGCCAGATGATTGGACAGAAGCCGAAGGCACAGCTTGAGGAAGTTATGATGCTCCCTGAAAATACACAGATAAATAACTGATGACACCTGAAAAGGAGACAGACATGTGGTCTACACAGCGGGCCTCCAGCAGTGACGGAGGCCTGCAGGCGGAGCGTACTCACCTGGACGAAGGGAAGGGGAGAGGAGGAACTTCACTGTTGATGCCGTCACAGTAACGCTCGAGGAAGGAGCGCAGGTGGGAGAAGGTGCTTTCTTCGAGGTCGACACAGTAGGGCCGGTGCCAAGCCACCACTTGCCTGGAGAGCCGAAGGGGAAGAAGACAGATTAACGACTGCTGCAGTGCTTCGTAGGTGCTCGAGGGGAAGAGCAAAGAGGCTGACTGAATCCGGAAAGACTACGCTGACTATAAAAACTGTGGACGGACACTGCGTTGTGGATAAAACATATTTCTTTAGACGACCGTTCAAACTTGTAACAGTTATTAAATATAAGTTTCCCCCAATGTCTGCTCACACTCATGGATCGTGCCAACTGAACTGATAGTTTGGCCCTTAAAGCAGCTCTGCAGTCATTTAATAAGGCCCATGATAACGGTGTGATCTTGTGAGGTCACAAAATGATCCGATCATGTGTCCAATCACAGCAGGTTCAGACCAATCAGCATCCTATGAGAAACTACTAGCAGCTAGCGCATGAGCTACGGGTGTAGTTTAACGCTAGGTGTGTGTGAGAAGTGACTGTCAATGGCGGCTGCTGAAGAGGTTAGCGTAGCTGCTGCTAGCATCAGACAGACTGACGGATATTACGGATGGAAAACATGTTTTCACTCTTCTTACAGACTGACTGCCCGTGGACGGTGATAGACAGATGATTCAACCGATCACATGGCCTGTATTTTCGGTTGCCACTGACAGCTCCCCACATGGTTCTATGTAACAAACCACCTCGCACAGTCAGGCTGACTTGCAGAAGACCAATAGAAAGAAAAAGGACAAAGCATCAAACCCGAGCTATCCTTCATGGTCCAATCCTAAAAAGGCTGGATCCTACAATTCCCATAATGCAACTTTGCAGTCTTTCCTTACACCCCTTTGCCTTCTACATACCCGAGTTTGTAACACGGGCGTTCTGTTGGAAAGTTCAAGTCTTAAAGCTCAAACTGTGGAGATTGGAGATTACACGACAGTTCTCTCAGGACGAGCCTCGCTCCTCATGATTTATTTTATTTTATTTAGTGGTCGACTCTCAGCAGGCAGCTGCTCCTTCTATAAATACTCTCATGCTTTTATAATGAAGGGCTGAATAATGCAGACTTCATTTCCTGTAAACTGTGTATGTAAAAATAAATGTTACACGTGTAGGCGTTGGTGATAAAATAAATAGATTTTATCGATCCTATCACTCTTTTACTGTATCTATAAATATGTATAAGCAGTTTGTGGATAAAATAAAAGCCTCTTTTTTGCTTCTCCAGCCAATAAAACACCAGAAAACTGGCACATTTATATCATCTCACAGTAACTGTCAAAGAAAGACACAACGCCTCACTTTGATCTAAAGTGATGACACGCACGGCGTGCTCCACACAGTCTGTATAGTTACTCTGTAACACGCTGCTGTACGTTTCACATGCCGTCACGGACCTTCGACTTATGTTATGCAATCTGCAGAGATGTTGTGACATCAGCCGCCCCCCTCCCCTCGATGTGAAATCCTCCTTTATAACTCGGGTTTATTGGTCACTGGTGTATTTACTCTGACGGTAGCTGACCTGTCTCTGGGGAGGGCCGTCCACGCCAGGCTGTGGGAGGTACCGGCTGAGATCTGCTGAATGGCAACTCCGTCCAGGCCAACGACCTTCTTGGGCTTGGTGATGGGCCCCGTGGAGTTCCCCTGTCCGCACTGGCCCATGGAGTTGTTGCCCCACGCGTACACTTCATTGTCTGCGGCAGTGAATAATAATGAGGGAGTGTATAATGAGCTGCACTGAGCTGAAACGTGACATTCAGATTTATCTTAAACAAACATGGTTTTAAGTATTTGCTGTTACATCACGCTGGGCAAACACAATCTGACTGCATCTGCAGAATAACCACCCGTTTACAGTTAACCATCTACAGAGGAGCTGTGAGAGAAGAAGTGAAGAGACATCTACCATGTGATAAGGCCAGACAGTGACTGTCCCCGATGGAGATGTCCACCACCCTGGTGGTGGCGAGCTCCTCGATTAGTTTGGGTCTGAGCGCCGTGGCCTCGGAGGAACCACACCCGAGGCAAGCACCACAGCCCCACGCGTACACCTAAAAACAAGAGAATCAACGTTAGCAGATCATTTCTGATCTTCACGCTGCAGATTGTTATAACAGAGAGACTCTGTCTCTGAGGAGAAGCTGTGACCTTAAAATACATCACTGTCATTGTCCAAACAGCTGTTGAAAGAACGTGTAAACAGCAGCATGAAATTCCCTATTTGGGACAAAAGTTGAAGAGATTTAAGGCTCAACTTGTTCCTTAACAAACCACACAGCGTGTCTTCTGTCCTACCTGTCCGGTGGAGGTTAAGGCGAGAGACGACTGGCTTCCTGCACACACTTTTCTGATGAACATCCCCTGTAGGGCCTCCACCACTTTTGGTTTGTAGACTCGATTAGTATCACCGTGACCCAGTTTTCCTGCAGGACAGAACACGCTTTTTCTTTAGGCGGGTTCATTTACAGTACGAGCTGTGACTGACACGCTGACATGCTCGACTCTGTATACTCAAAAGATTAATATTTCAGTTTACAGTCAGTCACGGTGAAGGTTTACACACCGTTGTCTCCTCCTCCAAAGGACCACACGGTGCGTCCATCCTTCGACAGAGCGATAGTGTGCGAGCTCCCACATGACACCTCTCCCACGTTGCTGATGTCTTTGACCAGCGTAGGAATGTTTCGGCTGTTGCTGTCACCGTGACCTGTGATCCAAAACAATGAAAAAGGGTCAGGCTGTTTACTTGGAAAACATAAAACACCATGACGAGTTAGAGAGTTACTCTAGTTACTTTAGTTAGAGTCAACATGGACATCTGATGCACATTAAAACACCTAAAATCATTGTTTTTTTTACAGTGTGTAACCATCAGAGGCATGACGACCCTAACCGTGATATTTTAAATATAAAATATTGATATCATGTTAATAAAACATGTGATAAATCATTTCAGTTTCTTTCTCTTCTCAGTCCAATTTTCTACAGATGTATGAATAATATCCTCCTTCTTGTCACTCTATCGTGGACCCAGACAAAGCTGCCCTTTAATCTCCCCTCCTACCTGCTTTGGCAATTACACTACACGATTATATTTCAATTAAAAGTACATGTAGGAAGAAATCTGAACATAAAGTATCACTATACGCTGATGATGTGCTTCTGTATTTATCCAAGTTGTTAAACAGTCTGCCACAAACTCTATTAGATATATTCATGTTACAAAATCAACACAGTCAGTTTGTCAGATCGCTGACGTTTGACAGCCGCACTGGGAGGTGTTTGAACGTACAGGTGTAGATTTAAGCGATCAGATCAGCGACTCACCTAATCGTCCAAAGTCTCCTTCGCCCCATGTGTACAGCTCTCCGTCCTCGCTGACTGCAGCACTGTGTCTGTAGCCAGCAGACACACACACCACCACCTGACACAACGAGAGGTCATACACGTCACCACATTTTAATAATGACAGTAATCACCCAAATACACATACAATTACTGCAATCAATCACCGAGTGAAGGAGGGAAAGAGTTGGTCATGTGTCAGGTTGTACTGGGTGAATACTGGGTGACACCCTACCTTCCCCTGCAGTGGCCCCTGGATAAGTTTTGGGTATTTCTGTGTCGAGCTGTTCCCGTGACCGAGTTTGCCATAATCACCGTCACCCCAGCTGAACACCTCACCCTCCGTCGTGAAGGCCAGCGTGTGGCCGTCGGAGCCTTTGGACGACGACACCTTCTTGATGGCGCGGTGGGGTTCAAAGGTCAGCTTCTTCAGCGTCGACTGGTTGTTGGAGTCGCCGAGGCCGAGGCGGCCGTAGCTGCCCTTCCCGCAGGCCCGGACGGAGCCGTCGGAGGAGATCACGAAGGTGCAGTACTGACCCGCTTCGATCTGCAAGAGAAACGAGGAAGAGGTTCTGACACACCGTCGACCAAGAGTCACTGAGTGACGCCTTACCATGTGACAGTCCATTTGAATTATAAATTATGATTTAAGTATTAAATTTCCTGCATATTCGTTGAGTTTTTTCCCTCTAGTCAGCACATTTTACTCCACAAAAACATCCCTTGATCTCCGAGGCTTCCTGATTCTGTACAAAGACATGAAGCTCAGAGACAGAGGAACAATAAAATCTCTGCAGCTGTGAAAAATTGTGAATTATTCGATTTCTGACTGTCCGTTATCTCCATGATGGAGCTTCCTCTCTGTCCTAACAGAAAAAGAGTCTGAGGTTATCTAACAAATACAGCTCGTCACAGCTGGAGTTTTCTGTTGAATGCATCATTATCATGTCCCGCAGCTTCCCCTCAAGACAACGATGCTACACTAGCAGTTAATGCCGGAGTGGAACCTGATCAGAGTTTGACAAAAGGCGTAGAGGCAAATCAAACATTGCTGCTATGATGGAAAAAAAATTAGAAAAGATGCTGCACGATGTCACCACAAATATATCTCAGAGTTTAAAGGAAATTGTTGACAGAACGTCTTCAGGATTATGAAAATCAAGGTCGATGGAAGTATCTGAGGACTATTGGCCTACAGGAGAAGTTTACGGAGTCCTGGAACTAACTACGACAACTAGACACCAGACCGGCCGCACTCTTACTGTCTGTGTCGGCGAAGCTGGCGGCCAGCTTCGGCTGCAGGATCTTTTCCTGCGTGCCCTCCACCAGCTGGTGGCTGCTGTTGCTGCCCCACACGTAAACCTCGCAGGTCTCGGACACGACGGGTGCCTCTCCGGTCTGAATGCTGTCCGGGCTGACGCAGGTGCGAGAGTAGTCGGACGCCATTCGACACACCTGGAAGAAGACAAGGACACGATTTACATTTTCATATTTACCCCTCTGGGTGAAAGGTGACAGCTGCAGCAATCTGAGATTTCCAGGAACTCGTACGACAGGTTTGTGCACAGATCTAAAAGAATCACAGACTATCCACTCTCATAAATGTTCAGGTGTTCAAACAATTATAAATCTGAAAGTAATCCGCTTTAGTTTCTTACTTCCTCGAAAAGACAGAGCGCCGCCTCGTACAGTGAGCACAGGCCGTCAGATGTCCGTGTGGGCTCTCGCCACTGGCTGCGATCAGCTGAGGATCCCTGTGACATGAACACACATAAATCAATATTCAAACCAATCAAAGAATCAACATTACACTCAGACCAAAGAGAGAAACATGTTCTCGGAGTCTGAAAACATTCGACAACATCAGTTTTTTATTTCACAACTTTATCGAGGCCAACACTCGCTCACTTTCATTCACTGTCTGTGTCGCTCAACACAAACCAAATTAAACTTCCTCATGTTTCTATTTTTCAGCGTAAATTTCAGTCAGACTCAGATTTAGAAGCTGCTTTCTGAAATAAACAAAGTCACAACACGACAGGTCGAGTATCAGAGTTTAGATGACTGTGGAGGTTTGACCGGTCTGAGTGTCTGATTGGCTGCAGCGTGATGTCGGGCTGCGATCTAATGTTGCTTTCACACCAGGATAGTCCGGGGGACTCGGTTTGATTAGGCGGGGAATGCCGAAACATTTCACACCTTCATTTGGTTTGGTTCACTTCAACGTCATGCAGTTACAACTGTTGTAACTGCATGACGTTGATATTGCCCAAAAAAAGCACCAGAAAGGAGAAAACCCGGCTCATCGATTGGCTTCCTGATCCACTGTAAGCGAACCGCACCAGGGTTCATTTGCAAGCGGACCGAGACCCACGCGTTCAGGCGGACCTGAGTTTGCTTGTTTGGTCCGGACCAGAGTTCGGGTGAGCTTTCACACCTGAGCCGGACTATCCGAGGAAACGAACTCTGATCCGTTTAAAGCGCACCAAACAGCACTGGTGTGAAAGCGCCCTTACAAAAGTTGGATCGACTTCTCCGCCGCAGGACGCTGCGCATTTTTGGGGACAACGCTGCAAGTGAACTGCAGTCCTGGATTCTGACGGAATATACCCTCAATTCCCAGTTACCATATGAGATAAAATCTGTTAAATGAATGTCTAATTTAATCTTCTACAGAAGCTGTGACGCATTTTTAATCCCATCTGACAGCTCAGAGTCGTCTAAGAAGACGTAAGATGTTTCTGTAACGTCTGATTCGCCAGTGTTGTTGATGTTTACTCACCAGAGAGCGTCTCATCTGCATGAGGATGTTCATGAAACAGTCGTAGCCGATGAGCCCCTCCTGGTTTGTTAGCACCTTGTTCTCCTCCATCGTGCTGACAACGGCTGATGCAGCCAACGCCATCTCTATCCACTCCAGCAGGTAGCGCAGGGAGCCCCTCTGTGAGGCCAGCCCGAGCAGGAGCTCCGAGGCCAGCCGCCGCCCTAAAATATCCGCCCCGGAGTTCGGCATGGTCACTCCCTTCAGGAAGGTGGTGACCTGGGCCAGGCAGTCCAGGCCCATCGGCGGGATCTTGCTCTCGTTGGCCAGAGAGAGAGGTGGCAGCGAGCTGACCACGTCGATCGCTGTGTGAATGACGTCGTTGCACAAGTTTATGTTGCCTCCAGGACCTCCGCCGGGGCCGGGTGGAGGCGGCATCATCCAGCTCTGGCGCAGCAGGGCGAACAGGAGGCTGAGGCCCGTGCGGACGCCCATCTCGATGAGGGCATCGGTGCTGGAGCGAGGCCGCTCGCTGACGGAGTGCAGGTCAGCTGAGCCCGAGTTGTTCTCCGGCGAGTGCTGCTGCTGCTTTACCTTCCCCTTGTCGTGGTACTTGTTGGAGAGCGCGTAGAAGATGCGCTGCAGCACCAGCACGCGTTTGCGCAGGGCGGCGGCAAACGGCGAGTCGGAGCAGACCATCTTGGCCAAGGCCAGCTGGCTGCTGAGGAGAGCATCCAGGTAGTGCTCCTGCTCATCGCTGGAGAGGGACTCGCGCTCAAAGTCTGGAAGCTGGGGGCCCTTCAGACACAGCACCTGCTGGGGAAGCAGCACGGCCTCTTTGTTGGCCAGCAGCTTCGAGTAGAGCACCGAAACTCCCTCCCGTGTGGCGATGGACTCGCTGTCCTCCGTGATCCATGAGCTGTTCAGGTGCTCCAGCCATTTCAGTTTCACCGGGGGGATCATTAAAGCCATGGCATGTCACTCTGGAGCCATCAGTCCTGGAAACAGCACAACAAACGTTAATAACAAGCTTATGTAACATTAAAGGGTCCCACTCCTTTTCACTCTGTTCTCCAATCACATGCCGCAGTCAACTTCCTCCTTTCCTGTACTCAGATATGCTACATACTAGCTCATCTATGTTACAACCAAAGTTTAAAGATAAAAGCAACATATACGGTGTTTATATGCTAGTATAGAAGAAAAGAGATACTTTATTAATCCCTCAACGGGAAAATTCTTTTTTCACTCAGTTTTATTTACATGCATTTTAACCCCAAACACACATACAGTACAAAGGCAAATGTGGAGAGAGATGGTGGAGTGATGGGCAGCCCCCCTGAGGAGCGCCCTGTGAGCAGTTGGGGGGGGGTTCGGTGCCTTGCTCAAGGGCACCTCGGCAGTGTCCAGGAGGTGAACTGGCACCTGTCCAGCTACCAGTCCACCTTCCATATTTTGGTCCATGCTGGACTTGAACCGGCCACCCTCCGTTTCCCAAGCCAAGTCTCTATGGACTGAGCTACTGCCGCTATAATATTAGCTACTTAGCCAGTGTGCTGCTAATATTAGTAAAAAACCACCTAACTAGCTCATTAATGTTTGATGTAACATAGCTAGCTAGTTAGCTGGCATTTTGCTAACATTAACCACCTTAAAATATGACTTTTTTGTACTAGGTAGGTGCTAGTTTTAAAGATGGTTAAAAGATAAAAGCAACATATAAATACAGTCACATTTTATGTTAGCTAATGTTAGCAAAACACTAGCTGATTAGCTCAATAATTATTTATGTAAATTAACTAGCTAGTTAGCTAGCAATTTGATCTACATTAGTTAACGACTGATGTAATATAGCTAGCTAGTTACCTGGCATTTTGCTAACATTAGCTACCTTAAAATGTGACTTTTTTGTACTAGTTAGGTGCTACATTAGTTAACGACTGATGTAGATCAGTTAGTTAGTTGGCTAGCTAGTGTTGTCTCTTTTTTTCTGTACTAGCTACCTGATCGTTTGTCCACGTTGAGAAGACGGCTACATTATAAAGACGGTTAAAACATAAAAGCAACATATATATATAACCTCATCTGAAGTTAGCTAATGTTAGCAAAACCCAAGCTAAGTAGCTCATTAATGATTAGTGTAGATTAGCTAGACAGTTAGCATTCTGCTAACATTTGCCATCAACTGAAAGTTGGCTAACAATTCATGTAGATTGGTTAGCTTGTTAGCTAGCCAACTTAAAGATGTGTATCTTGCGTATATGTGACACCTTTTGTTTCATATGTGCTAATAGACGAGTTAGCATGTAGCATATCAAGTACAGGAAAGGAGAAAGGTGAGCTATGCTAATGCTTACAGTATGTGTTTATTCTGGATTTCACCTTTAATCTGAGTTTCAGAGGACAATGCAGCTGATGAGCCGGCTCATATTAGATTACACTGTATTGACAGGTGCCTCTAACATTCATCATTAACACTGAGCCGCCGCCTCCTCACACACTTTAATCAACTCCTCTTTGGGCTGAAGTCTACAGATTTAATGCGGAGTTTATGCAACCAATCAGTGATGTGATTATCTGACTGCCCAAACAAACACGAGGACTGATGACGAGACGACAAACAGACTCTGCGCCATCAAGCCTGGATGTATACTGTAAGGTTAGAGCGAGTGGGCCGATCACAGGAGGTGACATTACATTGTGCAACCTGATCACAGCGTGCAATCTGACATTTATAGATCCGATTGTAAAAAAAAAAAAAAAAAAAAAGGCTCAGCGGTTTCTCGAAGACGACAGAACATAACTCGAGTTAGCAGCGTGCTAACGTAAACATCGGCTGGATAATTAAGCTGTTTGTTACGTTGCAGTGTCGCTCGGAGAGGGAGACATAAAACAAACGCACCCAGTGTTTTCAAAGTGGACATCTGCACACAACTTACAGGACTGAGGGTGAATTTATATACAACTCACCTGTTCAGGTTATATTAAGGCTTAAAGTTATGCAGGATTAAGAGCGTGGACGCTTTGATTGACAGGTGGGTCAATCAAAGCGTTTTTCTGCTGTGAAGTTGGACATTTTAACATGGGGACTTATGGAGACTGACTCACTTCTGGAGCCAGCCTCAGGTGGACGACAAGAGGAACTGCAGTCATTTTTGATGCATCCTGAATCGCTGACAGGTGAATCACGAGTCCGCCTCTGCCTGCTGCTGGCAAACACACACAGCTGAACCGTCCAGAACCGCTGAGTGTTCCCGGGCAGCAGCAGACACATTAAAGCTCACGTATGTGCACTTGTTCACCCCAACACACGCCAGCATGCACGTGAACAGAGTCATGTCAGTGTGCGTCACACATGGTTCACATGTGGAGAGACAGACAGTGGAGTGATGGGCAGCCACCCAGAGGTTCGGTACCTTGCTCAAGGGCACCTCTCCACCTTGCATACTTTGTTCCATGCTGGACTCGAACCGGCCACCCTCCGGTCTCCAAGCCAAGTCTACGGACTGACATGTTCTCCCTGTTTTAACTCCATGTTACCGTGAAGGTGGATGCCTGCCTCCACCCACCACAGTGTTGACACTCACCCTGATGAAGCTTACAACGGACCCCGTGCTAACACCACCTTAATGACGGCTCGTTAGCACAGCGCAGCTAACCACCGGCACTTGGCAGTAGACAGTGGTTGTTGTTGTCAGGATTGGAGAAGTAGAGGAACGGCTACCAGTGCTGTAAATCACTGACATTACAGCGCACTTACAGCTGGTATCACAGCCCTGACAGCAGCCTCGCTGGCTCTTGTTGCACACCGACACATTGACCACAAACACCCCCGATAAAAGGCGACTGTCAACGGACGCTACTGTTTACGTTAGCTCGCTAGCGTTAGCTAACGTCACTCAGCTAGCAACGCGTAAAAAAAAAAACACCTAAAAACAGGTGAAACACGCGGACAGGTGTGTGACAGGGGGTTCATAAATAAGTCAGGTAGTCACACAGGTGTGCAAACGTGTCCAAATGGCTGGAGTCCAAACGCTGTTAGCTTATTTAGTCCAGTATTATCTGCTGTATCATAGCAGGTTAGCACGCTAGCCTGTTAGCTTTACCCACTTTCTAACGTTACCCGGGTTAGAAAATGTCTCAGCTCACCAGTTAACTGTCTCCTCTTCTTCTTCTTCCTCTTCTTACACAAGAGCCGAGCCGTGCTTCATGGCATGAGCGCTAAAATATCCGTGCTAACTGTTACTGTGAAAGGAGACAGAACCACGCATGGACGTCCATGCCTCCGCCCGCCTCTCTCGCTCTCTCTCCGGTCTGCCTCACAGCCACAGCCCCTAACCGAGCCCCAGCGCAGGGGCAGGGCGGTGACGCGCCGGGGACCTGTCTGTCTCTCCCTCTCTCTCTCTCTCTCTCTCTATCTGTCTGTCTGTCTCTCTCAGTCTGGTTATCTGTTTGTATTACCGCCTGTCTGTCTGCCTTCATGTGTGTGGCTTTCACGCCCACGCAGACAAAGGGGCTCCGGAACAAACGGCGGTCAACACTGTTACATGTCATCTACGACATGCAGCGCACCAGCGCGTGTCAGCACATGTATGATGAAACAAACTGTGTTTATATCAGCTGTGAAATACAGAGAGTCAGTTCATGTCATGATGTGAATGTTATTAATAAACTGCATGTTTGACATGATGTGACAGCTGATCCATGATAATCTGGTGTTTACACTTTGAATCAGTTTGTACAGAAAAAAAACATCATGTCTGTATGAGACTGCTGATCTCTGGTCAACGTTACAAATCACAATGATAATAATACTTGTAAACAAAGGTGAACTCATGCAATTGTTTATTTATTTTACTGTTTACCGTCCAGGGTTGAGGGTGGGAGTTGGTGAGGGGCTCTGATTTTGTATGTCTGTTCCTTTGTGTGTCTTGTTTCTGAAATTACACATATAAAAAAGACTTCAATAAAAATATCTTAATAAAATAATAATAACAACAATAAAGCTTATCTTTCAGGGTCACAAAGTGCTTCACAAGAGAAAATGTTAAAAATGAATAATTCATTATTAATTGCATTTTTTAAAATTAAATTTAAAATAAAATATCAAAATATTCAATTATAACATCCAAAACATCCTGTTATAACATGAAGATGTCTCATAATCCACTATAATGTGAATATATCTTCTTGTAACGTGAAGATATGTCACTATAACTTGAAAATATTCCATTATAACAAGGAAATATATAATTATAAACAGAAAACATCCTGTTATAACAAGAAAATATCAAATTTTCATGTGAAAATATCTCATTATAACATAAAAGGTCTTGTAACATGAAGATATTTCACTTTCATTTTGCTAGAACGTTAAAATATCATGTCAAAATATGAAAATATTTTGTTGTAACTTGAAAATATCCCATTATAATGTGAAAATAACTTTTATTACGTGAATATATTTCATTATAACAAGAAAATATCCCATTATAATGTGAAAATAACTTGTTATGACTCAAAAAAACATCTTTTTATAACAACAAACTTTACCTTCATCATGTGTTGTTGACCTGTTTTTATTGTTCTGCTGCAGCAGCTCTTGACTTCCATAGAGGACGATTAAAGCATTTATTTAAATTATAATTAGTCAAATTCAATAAATTATATTAAAATTATATAAGAGACTTTCATAATCCCACAGCGGGTGAATTCACTATAAACTCAGTGATGGCGTCATGAAATGTCACGTGGTGTCTAAAAAGGAGTTTTGTGTTATCTCGTCAGTGCAGACACACACACACACACACACACACACACACACACACACACACTGAGTTACAGTTTATCTCATCACAGCTCCTCTTTTTAAGGAGCAGCCATTAGAGAGCTCAGACAGGGAATGCAACCCCCTCACCTCACCTCACCTCAGGCAGACTGCTGCAGAGACGCAATCATCTCCTTATACCTCTACTACTACTTCTACTACTACTTCTACTACTACTACTACTACTACTACTACTACTCCAGATGATCGTCCCATAAATACAAACATGATCTCAGAATAGTAGTAAGTATCTGAATATGGAGTGGAAGCAGCTCTCTCCCTCTCTCTCTCTCTCTGGGTGTTGATTTCAGGAGGTGCTGCCTCCCCTCCTGGTCTGAAGTGTCACTTGTGTCCCAGCTGGTCACAGTCTGTGATCTGTTCCAGCACTTTCCCTCAGGCAGCACTTCACATCACTGCCGTCACGACTAACACCCCATGGCTGACACGCTCATTAGCGCCATGATTCAGCAGCTGGAACCCGAGGGGAGCGACTGCAACTTTGATTTTTGTGAGTTTCAAATAAAGACGACTAAACTGACTAAAAGTCAGTCTCAGATTTACTCTTCTCCAGTTACTTTGCCTGCTTGCCCAGCTCCTGTTCTTGCACCACACTGGCTCTGCACCCCATCAGCATTCCCTGTGAACCTCCTCTTCTCCCCAGTGCTCTGAGCTCACAGGCCGGGCAGCACCAGCTAAGAAACTGAGCTAATGTCAGCTAAGAAACTGAGCTAATATTAGCTAACAAACTGAGCTAACATTAGCTAACAAACTGAGCTAACAGCAGCTAATAAACTGAGCTAACAGCAGCTAATAAACTGAGCTAACATTAGCTAACAAACTGAGCTAACAGCAGCTAATAAACTGAGCTAACAGCAGCTAACAAACTGACCTAACATTAGCTGACAGCAGCAGTACAATCTGTTCTCCCAGCTCAGGTTCTGGCATGACACCGGCTCCGCTACCATCAGTATTTCCTGATAATCTCTGCTTCCCAGTAGTCCAAATTCCCGGCTAACAAACGAAGCTAAGATTAGCTAACAGCAGCTAACAAATTGAGCTAACATTAGCTAACAGCAACTAACAGACTGAGCTAACATGAGCTAACACCAGCTACAGTTGTCAGCAGTTTACTTCACTGTCCATCACAGAGAGTTGAGGCGGAGCAGCCGGAGGACATCAGAGGGAAAACCAGAAAACATTTTCTCCATAAAACATTAGCATAATTTGATTTGTTGTTTTGTTTCATTCAAACATTAAAAAGTAACTCGTGAGTTCAGATTGATCAATACTGACAGCCAGCTTCTGTTTACACAAGCACACTTACATAATATTGTTTACTCTGTAAATCTGTGGCGGAGCATACATAACAATAATGCTGTAATGTGTGTGATGTACAGAAGATTGCTCATGAGTCAGTTGACTGTCGTGAACTTTCACATTATTCAGTCAATACTTTTTTTGCTGGAGGGGAACGGAAGTAGCATTTTGGGCGTTTAAGTTGCTCCTAGGTATTTATACAACATCCAATCAGAAGTAACTTTGTACTCTGGTTATCATCACCGACTGCTGTTAGCTAATGTTAGCTCAGTTTGTTAGCCGGGATGCCTGGACTGTGAGCTCAGAGCCCCGGGGGAGTGTTAGTGTTTGTAACATACTAGCTAATGTAAGCTCAGACTTTATGGACATAATGGCTGCTGAGGACATGCTAGCTAATGTTAGCTCAGTTTGTTAGCTGCTGTTAGCTAATGTTAGCTCAGTTTGTTAGCTGCTGCTAGCTAATGTTAGCTCAGTTTGTTAGCTAATGTTAGCTCCGTTTGTTAGCTGCTGCTAGCTAATGTTAGCTCAGTTTGGTAGCTGCTGTTAGCTAATGTTAAGCTGCTGCTAGCTAATGTTAGCTCCATTTGTTAGCCGAATTTGGACTACCGGGAAGAAGAGGAGGTTTTCAGGGAATGCTGATGGGTAGCGGAGCCAGTGTCATGCCAGAACCCGAGCTGGGAGAACAGGTAATATGATGGACATAATGGCAGAGGAGAAGAGAGCGAAGAGGACGTTGATGGAGGAAGCTAAGAAGAGAAAAGGAGAGAGTGAGCGAGCAAGAAGCCGCCGGACAAGAGTAAATCTGGGACTGACTTTTAGTGGTTGGTGAGAGCTTGGTGAAATAAAAGGCTGAAAGACAGACGCCGAGCTGGGCTGACTGCTGTTGGACTAGTCAGTAATATTAGCTGCTGCTGTGTCTGCTGTTGGTGACCTGGTTGATGTTTGGCTGCTCATGGTGGGCAGTTTTGATCTACTCTATATGGAAAATGTCATGAAATATATGAATAAATCTGATTTGAATGAAGAAAACACATTTCCATGGTACCAATATAAGTGTAATGTTTTTATATTAAGCTGTCACAGACAAAATACACGTTTTAAAAAGATATTACAGCACAACAGACTGATTACTGACTCAAAATGATGCTGAGATGCTTCTTGAACATGAAAATGAAGTGTTTCATACAAAAATATTAAATTATAAACATTGCGGCCTCTCGTGAGGTGACTCTTTATCTCTGCTGTCCGGTCTCAAAGTCCAGGTTGATGCCGGACAGCAGCTCTCCTCCACACGAGCGGTTCAGCAGCTCCTTCAGGGCTTCGTTCACGTCGTTGTTGAAGACGGTGGAGAAGCTGCAGTTGGGGTAACCTCCACTGCCTCCGTCCGTGGGAAACGAACCCATCACGTCCTGCACCCACTTCAGATCGTTGCTGAGCTCCAGGCGCAGAGCGTCGAAGTGGTTCTGCCTCTCCTGGTAGCGGCTGCTGACGGCGCTGAGGCTGCAGCTGAAGGCCTCCATGTCGTCCTGCAGGCTCCTCTTGAAGGCCTCCACCTTGCGGAACTCGTAGCGGATCTGCGAGAGCTCGTGGCGCACGCCTTCGCTCTCCTCCTTGTACCACGCCTCCTTCTCGTTGTATATGGACACCATGGCGTCGATGTCTTCCTGCAGGGAGTCGTGGGCTGCTGCCAGGCTGACGAACGAGCCCTCCATCTGGTCAATGTCCTCCACCACCTGGGCGAAGCGCTCAAAGTTCACGTAGGTGTTGTTGGGCGGCATGCTGGAGTGGGACTTGATGGTGTACTCCCTCAGGCGCTTTGTCTTCAGCTGGCGTCGCTCCCGTTTCTTGGGCTCCTGGGCTTTGTTCTCCTCCTTGTGCTCGTTGGACTTCAGGGAAGAAGGAAGCGTTAGTCAGTTACAAACTACAAACATCTCTTCACTCTCTCATGTCAGGTGTAAAACACAGGTGTGCAAGGCAATAAAGCAGAAGGGGAATCTCCAATAATTACTTTCTGAACACAGTGTCAGATGTTTCAGAGCTGAGAGGTGACCGGCAGGTGGCCACTGTAAACTAAATGGTGGTCGACCATTTGACAGGTTAAAGTCAAATGAAAGCTAACAGCTCCACCTTTCAGCTCTTTCTCCAACTTAACTAACTCAACTTTTACATGTTTCCGTTAAAAAGACAAGCATGTCAACGTACCGTACTTCTATGTGCTCCAATGTTTTCATTTGCTTTTCTTACTTTGTGTTTTTGGCTCATTTATTTCAAATCTCTCACTGTTATTTATACCTACAAAACTGATAAACAAACATCCTCCACCCTCCAGTGACTGTCTAAAATACAGGCTGTCACTGTCGAGTCACTAGGCCAAAAGAAAAGAAAATATATCTTCATAGCTTTAGCTGATGAAACATCATCAATTTTAGTCAAAATGTTTTTCCTCTTCAGTGTTTGTGTGCTGTGTATGTGAGGAAGGGGCAAAGTGACGTGTATTTAACGAAGGGTTACTTGTTCTGATACTTTTCAACAATTAAAAACACGCCTGGAAACATCTGTCTGTCTATTTGTTGTGATCTTCTCACTGCTGTCGTCCTGTGAGCGCTCTGAAGAGCTTCTGAGTTTGTTGTTAAGGTTGTTGGATATTTTTGCGTGTTGTTCGCTGCAGATTGGCTCCCTCCGTTTTCTCTGACGTACTGCAGGATGACATCATGAATTTTTTAAGTTTCACTCTCATCTCATCAACAAAAACAAAACAAACATTTGGTTGTATTTTGTTTTATCACAGATCTTTTCTGTGCTCGTCATTGTTTCACCTTCGTCGTGGGAAAAGGTCGTTAATCAACATTTTTCGTCGTAGTTTTCGTGAATGAAATGAAGTGATGAAACAGTGACTGTGGTTTCCTGTCTTGGCTCTGCTCACCTGGAGTTTCAGGGCTTCATTAACAGTGACTCACTCATTAGTGCACTAACAGTTAATTAAAACAAACAGATTTGTTGTCAAGGAGACGTTCAGCTCGGTCAAGCTGCATAATTATCAAATATATTCCCACAATGTGTATTTTCTAATCTGGATCTGGACATCTGGATTAACATCCTGGTTGGGTTGATGTGGTCGAGTGCACGGGGACAGTTTGGACCATAAATCGCAGCTCCGGTCTGGAGCTGCTCGGCCTCAGGACTTTGTTTGATTATTCAGCACATACATAATCAATCTGCCTGATACAGCTACACCGCACACGGCTGTGAGGCTGTAAATCGGTGACGATGTGCCTAGAAGTCAGCGATAAAATAAAAACACACAGAAATGTGTCTGTAGACTTTACCTTGATCCACGGGTGATTCAGAGCATCTTGAATTGTTAATCTCTTCCTGAAAGACAAAACACTGACATGAAGCTGAACGTCTGTCTGACGTTTAAAAAGTGTCGTTCACGCTCGAGTTCTTACTTCTTATCTTTCTCCAGCAGCTGGCTGATGAATTTCTTGGCCAGCTCGCTGGTGTGACAGAAGAACTCCTCGTCAAACTCATAATTTATGGCTGAGATGTTCCTCAGCGTGTCCTGTTTGGTCTCCCCGAGGAAAGGTGAAGCACCGCTCAGCCTGCAACAAAACACGAGAGGACGAGAGGTTCATCACCTGTCTGAAGGAAGCTGCAGAGTAAAGTGACATCGGAGCTTCATTTCCACCGCACGTGTTCAGTATGGCGTGGTGGAAATGAAGCTTTTGTTATGTGAGGTTCACTTGCAGGATGTAGGTGATGACCCCGATGCTCCACATGTCTGCTTCCAGTCCCAGCGGCTCGTAGTTGACGATCTCCGGAGCTTAAAAGACAAACAGACGACGGTCAACGTGAATCTCTGTGAAAGGAGCTGAAGAATCAGCAGCCTTCTGTTCAGGTCGACACTTCCAGACACTCTAAACCTCAAATATCACAACTCCTGGACTCCTGTGCTCGAGTCAGGGAGGTTTGAAGGACGTTGGATAAAGGGATGTGATGAGCCATGAGCCATGTCATCTGTTTCAGATGTAGACTCATCGTTTCTTTCCCCAAGAAATAATCAATCCTTTCGTCCATTATCTGTAACCGCTGGAGTCTATCCCAGCTGACTCAGGGTGAGAGGCAGGTGAGCTGCTGACAGATTCACCAACCTGCTGTTAACCTGCTCGTCTGTGGACTGTGAGAGGAAGCCACACAGACACAGAGAGTCTTTTCTTATCCACCTTGAGCACTGTGAGCTGCTGTAACGAGTGAACTTGTGTCAATCAATAAAGTCCGTCTTACCTTATTTATTTGTAATGGACTCGTCTTACCTACAAACTCAGGTGTTCCAAAGATGTTTTTGAACTCGACCCCGGCTTCGATCTTGTGGGCGAGACCAAAATCGATGAGTTTGATTCTCGGCAGCGGCACGTTCTTGTCCAGCAGCATGATGTTTTCAGGCTGCAGACAGACAGACAGACAGACAGACAGATTAAAGTCTTGATTTAAACTACGCCCCCTGGTGGAATAAATCTTCCTTGTCGATTCAGTCCAGAGGCTCGAGTCAGTGAACTCCATCAAACATCCAAAAATCAGTCTTAGAGTCTCAGACTAGACTCAAGTCTTGCATCAAATCAGAACGAGCAACAACATCTAATATTTCTGGTTCAAACGTCAAACACCAGAATCACTCCAGCTCCCGATGTGAGACAGCTCAACACGAGAACAGATCGCAACCACCCACAACAAGACGACACAGTCAACTCATCTGAACAACTGATCCAGAACCTTCAATAAAAGTAATCATCCACTGCAGTTCCTCTTGTCGTCCACTTGAGGCTGGCTGCAGAAGTGAGTCAGTCTCCATAAGTCCCCATGTTCAAATGTCCAACTTCACAGCAGAAATAAACATGTTTACAGCCTGGTACAAAAAACAGTTTTGGTCTCTATAGCTAATTTCCCCGTTCATGACAACTGTTCTAAGCTAACAACAAGCTAATCAAGCAGCAACCAGCTACACCAAGCTAAAACAAGCTAACAACAAACTAAAAAAAGCTAACAATGAGCTAAAACAAGTTAACACCAAGCTAAAAACAAGCTAACAATGAGCTAAAACAGGCTAACAACAAACTAAAACAAGTTAACACCAAACTAAAACAAGCTAACAACAAGCTAAAACAAGTTAACACCAAGCTAAAAACAAGCTAAAACAAACTAACAACAAGCTAAAACCAGCTAACAACAAGCTAAAACAGGCTAACAACAAACTAAAACAAGTTAACACCAAGCTAAAAACAAGCTAAAACAAGCTAACAACAAGCTAACAACAAGCTAAAACAAGCTAACAACGAACTAAAACAAGATAACCAAGCAGCAACCTCCGTGGCTGGTAAATGAAACCTATGTGGAAGTGCCTAAAAATTGCAGTTCCTCTTGTCGTCCACTTGAGGCTGGCTCCAGAAGTGAGTCAGTCTCCATAAGTCCCCATGTTAAAATGTCCAACTTCACAGCAGAAATAAACATGTTTACAGCCTGGTACAAAAAACAGTTTTGGTCTCTGTAGCTAATTTCCCCGTTCATGACAACTGTACTGAGGGTGAATTTATATACAACTCACCTGTTCAGATTATATTAAGGCTTAAAGTTATGCAGGATTAAGAGCGTGGACGCTTTGATTGACAGGTGGGTGTTGTTACAGACAGCTTGTTTGACAATCAAAGCAACATTCGGTCCACATCTTTTAGATTAGTCAGGAGGTGACAGAGGCAAGACTACCGACACGGCAGCAGCTTTTTCAGAAACCCGTGGGTGACGTCACACAAACGACGAAAGTCCTTAAAGTGCTCAGAAACATGGACACAAGATTCATCCAGTGTCACGGTGAAGAACAAACGAAGACAAAGGAAGGAGACGTCGTGTTTTGTTGTTTCATTAACTGTCACATGGCTGACAGCTGTTTGTCACTTACATAACCTCAAGATAAGATTGAGCATTCGGTCTTAAGACCATCATTTGCAGATTTTGTTGTTGTTGTTGTTGTTTTGAAGCAGTTTGCAGCCCTTCAAACAGCCTTCAGGCAGGAACACATAAAATAACAGATCATGCTGAGTGACAAACTCGTGAGCGTGAAACAAGCTGAATTGTCTGATTAAATCTCAGTGAGACATTCATGTTGTCTAAGTGCAGTTATGACAGCGTGGACAAACCTTGAGGTCGAAATGAGCGATCTTTCTGGCGTGGAGGTAGTTCACCCCCTGCAGGATCTGCTTGATGAACTGCGTGGCCTCTTCCTCGCTCAGAGACTCTTTCTGCGCCAGGAAGTCAAACAGCTCGCCTCCGGAGACCCTGAAACGGACACGAATCATCCAGGAACACTTTTAAACCGATGAGTGCACGTTAATAAACCGTGCAAATGCTAAATGAACTGGTGTGCATGGTTCCTCAGTGTAGATGATAGATAAAACTTTTGATATTGACCTCTGACCTTCAGAATGAGCATGTCGGGAGTTGAACAGGCTTAAAACAGACATTTTCTGACCTCTTATTAGCCTGTGCTTTTATTTTATGACAGCTAAATGCTGCATCTGTGTTAGCGTCCGTCACTCACAGCTCCAGGACAAGCACCACGTCGGTCCGGTTCTCGTAGACGTCGTGCAGCGTGACGATGTTGGGGTGCTGAATCTGCTGCAGGATGTCCACCTCCCGCTCTATCTCCTCCCGCCGCACCCCTCGAGAGCTGGCCATGCTCTGCCGCTTCTTGATGAACTTGGCAGCGAACGGCAGACCCGTGCTCTTCTCTCTGCATTGTTTCACGATGGCAAACTGCCCGCTGACACACAGAGAGGTGCAGAGGAAGAGCTTCAGGTCTGATGAAGTCAGTGATTAAAACAACAACAGCAACTTTCCTCTGATGAACTAACGTCTGTTACCTCCTGTTGATCTAGACTGAATCAGCTGAATGGTGTCTATGTCATTTGTATGTCTAATCTAATTCTAATTTTGGAGAAGCTGGACCTGATGACAGATTCTCTTTCCCAGAGTCAGACAAAAAACAACTTGAACTATATTTATTTATTTCTCTATTTATACACTATAATGTGATTTATTATTATCATTTTTTTGTATTTAATTTATTGAACCAGTCTCTGGTGTTTCCGCACTTTAGAATAATAAGATAGGGTTTCCTCAGTTTGTGTTTTTGTTCATAAAGGGGTGGTGGTGAGCCTCCACGTTCAGTCTGAAGGCATGCTGACCGCTGAAATTAAGCTTTGGTTTGAAGGCAGGGCACTTGATTCTGGAGAAACAAACTCACAGAAGGTGTTTTAATTGATCTTGTCTGAGCTGAAAGACAAATTTAGCTGAAACAGGTTTAAGACACAGAAAAAGTATCCATACATTTAAGTCGTAAACACTAAACTAAACACTCCTCTGAGCAGCCAGCTGGGTTCAATTTTTACTGGCAATATTTAGATATTTAGCAGAGTTTGTCCTGATGGGGGCGCTCCAATCAAAGGAGAAAATGACAAACTTCTCCACATGGTTCATTTTCCTCCTGACTACTTGAAATAACAGTGATACAGTTATCCTGTTGAGTTTGTTGCCTCAGGCTGTGGTGGGACTGGCTGTAATCTCCAAGGCTTCAGTCTATTCATGGTGTCACACACTGATAAGTCTGTCACTCACACTTCATGTCATTTTCTGGGTTTAATGTGGTTAAGGATTAAAAAACATCAGAGCTTATATGACTTTACAGCTGTACTAGTTCTTTTCACTTGACTGGTGTGTAAGCTAACACTCATTTCCTCCTGAGCAGCCAGTCTGGGAGTCGATATATAGCCCCTGCTAAAGATAGAAGAAGACCACACTTTAAAAAAGCAGCTTGACGTGCACAACAGTTGTCTCCACCTGACGTCGCCACACAACAACAAAACAGAGGCCTGAAATACGAGCTGCTTTATTGACACGGGACGACGATCAAGAGTCGATCAGGAAGTTTACTGCAGTTCAGTAAAAATTAAAAAGTGACGCTGGGGCAAGGGGCAGTTTTCAGCACACAGTTAATGATTCAGGGTCATTTTCATACCGTTATAGCCCGGCAATAAGCGATCAGTGCAGTGACCTACGGGCGACTTGGTGCCCTCGAGCAAAGCAAACTCTGTTTTAGCAGAGCTCTTCAAACTTTACACCAACGCTGATGTCAGGGTTCAATATATTCACGTCTGACTCACTGTTTAGTACAATACTGAGATAATATGGTCACAATCTGGCTGTGTATTACTACATTTACATATAAGTTAGATGCCCATTAACCTTTATAAATAATTTATTTTTATATCCAGCTCAGTTTTATTTATATAGCAGCAAATAATAATAGCAATGATCTTGTGACACTTGTAGAGCAGGTCTAGGCTGTTCTCTATATAGTATTATTTACAGAGACCCAACAATGCCCACCATGGGCAAGTACTTGGCGACAGTGGCGAGGAAAAACTTCCTTTAAGAGGCAGAACCCTCGAACAGAACCGAGCTCAATGATGGGGTGTATATAAAAAGATGATGAGGATGTTTTATATATATATATATATATATATATATATATATATATATATATATATATATATATATATATGCATATTTATTTTTTTTTTTTTTTTCTTCTTGTGGAGCTCTGTGATGTTATGCATGTGAGTTACCTTAATTGAATTAAATAATAACAAATAAATACACTATAACCACATGAGTATGAGTACGGTCATAGTTTTTAATTGTAGTTCAGTTTCTAGCTATGTTATTTATCACTTTAGTTATTTTAATGTGTATTTTTTGGGTGTCATTATGTTGTTTATGTGTGATTTTTGTAATGCTATATATATTGTTTATATTTTATTATATTATTTATCTGCTTTTGGGTTTTTTGGACTCACTTACAGTAAACATGCCACCATTATTATTAATATTAAAAAGTAAATAACTGGATTTATAAGTGTACCTTCCCAACTCTTCACCAATCTCATAGAAGTCCTCCACCCTCTGCTGTTTGAATGGGTCCATGTCTGCAGTCCTGTCTGCTGTTTGTGGTTAGAATAAGTCTCCTGCTTCAGTTTTCATGTCTTCATCTGTAAAAAAAAACAAAGCACAGTTATCTGTTAATAAGTCCTTCATTAAACACGACATGACCACAGCTAATAAAACTGAACGACACGTTTATAAAACACTAAATGTCACTGCTGGAAACAGTCAAAGACTGTTTCACTCACCGTCTGAAGTTACTTATTATCCGTGTAGGCTGAATGTGAATAAAACAGGAGCACACCGGCGGATATAAACGCGTCTTACCGTGTTAAAGACGTCAAGTCTCGGTCGTGAACACCGTGTCCTCCCCCGCTGCTGTCCGTCCTGCGTGTGTGAGTGTGTCCGCCCGGTGGTGTTGAGTTCAGGCCAGCGAGGACCAGCACGGAGGGAGCGTTACACCAAACTCCATTCAAAATACCACTAATACAACATGGCGTCGCTGCTTAGCTGACATGTATTAAATTCACTCTTGCTCCTCACAACATCACAACTCTTTACTAAAAAAAAACGATTTCAGGTGTTTTTATTTTAAGCCGAATTAAACACCCAATCGTAACAAATCATAAAATGCATTTAATAGTGTTAAATCTTGTATTTATCCGTTCAAATATCTAATTAAACGTACGATTCGTACTAATATAAAGGAGGTTTTTAACATGGTACGACCCGCGTTACAGCTGCGCGCGCACCCCGCCAGTTGGCCCGGCCATCTGTTCAGCTCGCGCATGGAACGATGACACCTGTTGTTTCGCGCGCTCTGGCACACTGTGACGTCTTTAAAAATGTTTAAAATGTATTTATTTTTTTTAATAAAGCTGAATAATTTAAACACTTATTACATTTATTTTGATAAATCCATAGTCAACAATTGAATCACATGGTTAATATTTTTTAAAACTTGTTGGCTATCATCTCATCTATATCTCGCTAAAATATTCTACTGGTTTAATGTTCACGTTACTTAAAGTGTCAGTCTTGTAGGTATAAATAATGGTGTTCCCATAAGCCAAGTGGTTGAATGTTGGAACAAAGTGGCAACCTCCATGGCTGTGGAGTGAAGGTGGTCTGGAGCTAGTGGTTAGATTGCCTTGGAATTTGGTTCAAACATTCATTGTCCCCAGATGATGAATCCTAATAACTTCCAACATCCTCTCACTTTTCATCTAACAGCACCATGAGACTGACACTCAGTATTTTGAGCAAAGTGTCCTACTAGATTGATTGCCACTGAATTTTGTTCAGACATTTATGGTCTCCAGAGGATGAATCCTAATGACTTCTGACATTAGGATTAGCCTCTGACTTTACATCTATTGCCACCATGAGACTGACACTCAGCAATTTGAGAATAATGTCCTGACAGATATTGGTTAGACTGGCATTAAATTTGGTTGAGACATTCATTGTCCTCAGACAATGATTTAACGTGCACCACTATGAGATTGATAGTTTTGGGTTTTCAGTGAAAAATCCTGACAACTATTGGATGTCATTAAATCTGCTACAGATATTTGAGGTTCAAGGTTGACTTATTATCTAGCACCACTATGAGATTGACATTCATCACTTTGAGAAAAATATCTTCATAAATAATGGATGGATTGGAATAGGACTTGGGACAGACATTCATGTTCCCATCAGGATAAACTGTAATAACTTATAGGGTATTTTGTCTCCACACCATGAGCAATACAAGTACACTGACAAATATCCATGTCCTTAGACCCAGCATCAACTCCAGTGGAAAATGAGTGAGTTCATTGTGATTAACGCATTTAAAATTTACATGTGTTTACATTTATGTGACTGAGTCATTAAAGTTCAATCTGGGACAAGGAACACAGATAGTAAAATGAAATTGACGGTCAGATGAGAGGTAGAAGAGTTCATTGGAAGATAAACTGAAACAATACCACCATTCAGCTGAGAGAGACGCCCAACAGACATAGTCAAATGAGGCCCGCCGTCTTCCTTTTGAGAGTCAAACGTCATCCGGACAGAGAGTATGCACGGTGCTCTGTACCACAGCTCTGTCAGCTCGTGACAAACGTGTAAAGGATGGAGAAGAAGAAGAAGTCAAGTGTTGACCTCCACATGGAGGCCTCAGAAGGAGGCCTGAAGGAGCTGGTGCTGAGGTGGTTCACTGAGACGCAGGCGCCGCTCATCCTCAACAACGGGAACTTCCCGGACTGGTTTCAAGGCTTCGCTGCGAGAAAGTAAGCAAAATAAAAACAAGTTGAAGTAAATGTTTAACCTGTTTTGACTTTGTGGTTCTTTATTTAAATATATTTCTACAGAATACTGTAGATATTTTTACCATCAACATCTTCTTCCAGTGTTTGTTTATCTGCTGTAGCTACTGAGGACAATATGAGGCAACTTAATCAAGTATTTTCATTAGATGCAACTTCATTATTCTACTGCAATCCAGAGGGAAATATCTACTACAATTATGACAGTTTTAGCGAGTACTTACTTTAGTTACACTACAATATGTGTTATAAAATAGCTTAAACTAGTTAAAATTCTGTTGCATCTGTATCTAATACTATGTACACTATAATGTAACATTCACATGAGCCATTTTTTCAGCATAATAAGTACTTTTACTTTAGATACTTTAAGTACATTGCTAATAATGTTAAAATGTATTTATTTATTTATTTATTTTACATATCTTTTTATTGGGTTTTTGGTTTTACATACCCATCTTGATGTTTTTAAAATGGTATTTTATATGCTAATTGCAGTATTTTTAGACTCAATATGTAGATATGACTATGACTTATGACTTTTTCCAGTGAATTTTCCAGTTAAGTATGAAACACAGTCCCTTTGATAAAACCAGTTTAACCGTGGTTAAACAGTCAAGATGAGTCATAAAGTTTGCTTACATTAGCATCAGCAACTACAGCAGCTAAATCCTGGTGCCTTGTAACAGGATGTAGCTGTGATGCTGCAATGCAAAATTGCTGACCTGAGTTAGGGTGTGAGTTAGGGTGTGTTTTGTTCCCTATGAGTTAAACTCCATTTAACTGTGCTATTTTTATTTCAGACATAACTGTTATGAGTTGATTCCAGTCAGTCCGTCTGATGGGATCCATGGTCATAGTTGACATTAGTAGATCTTTGTTTTCTTGGTATGTGAGTGAATACAAGAAATACTTGTTGGACAAACATAACATGGAAAGGATATTTTCATAAATCTAATTTGCCTGTATGACTGTTTAATTGGTTGCGTCTCCACCCCAGGGACACGGAAGATCTGCTGAGAGATAAAACTCTGGGCTGTTTTCTCATTCGCCTCAGTGATAAAGCCATCGGATACATCCTGTCATACAAGTGAGGCAAATCAAGTCTGTTTGACATCGTTCCTTATTTACCGCCTTCATTCACCGGCTGTGCATTTTCTCCCCCCCCCCCAAAAAAAAAAAGGGGCAACGACAGGTGCCGCCATTTCGTCATCACCCAGAATCAAGATGGACAGTTCGTCATATCAGGAGACTGTCAGACCTACGGCAGTCTCACGGAGCTCATAGAGCACTACAAAGTCAGCCCCATCCAGCCGTTTGGGGAATACCTGACCTCCAGCTGTTCTGAGGTGAGGCGACAGGAAGTTCCATTAACTCATAAACACATGTACCCAAAGGAGTACCTATTTGTTGTAAAGGTTAAACTTTAAATGTATTCACTGGTGTAATGATTTTTACCCATGCTACAGGCTCTATGTCTGTCCACCAACTTTGTTTGGACTGAAATTTTATCAACTATTTGATAAACTACCCTGACATTTGGTTCAGGCATTTATGGTCCCAAGAGGATAAATCCTAATGACTCTGGTGGTTCATTGACTTTTCATGTGGCGCCACCAGCACAACAAAGTTTTTTAACTTTCCAGTAAAACCGGAGGAACAATCGAAGGCCTCCTGAGTCCTGAAGGATTACAGCTGAAATGCGTCAGTGTCAACGAAGAATAAAAGACCAGTGTGTAGGATTTAGTGTTAGCCTGTAGCAGTAGTTGCTGATTGCAACCCCTTGCTTCACCCTTTCCTTCATCTCTTCTTTACTAGAGAGCTACTAGAGAGCACTTCACAGCCACGGAGGGTACTGCACATACAGTGGCTGTGAATAGAGCTACATCTTATCCACAGTGTGTATAAGATTAGGCTATTTTTATTCACTGGAGTTATGGAGTTATGATTTTTACCCATGCTAGATGCCCAAGAGATGGTAATGTCAGTCTGGCGGTTGGTTCACCAGTTTCATTGATGGAAACTGTAACAACTATTTGATAAATTACCATGACATTCGGTTTCAGACATTTATGGTCCCAAGAGGATGAATTCTAATGACTCTAGTGGTTCCCTGACTTTTCAATCTTCAACTACCCAGTAAAATAGGAACAATCCAAGGCCTGAGTCTTCAACAGAAGGTTTACAGCTGAAATGTGTCAGTGTCACTGTGGTATACCAATGAATGCTCATGGGAGAATCATCTAGTGTATTGTTATTTTTAGGTAAACACAGGTGAGCTGTACGATGTGGTGAATTACAAGACCAAAGAGACGCCCGGGGTGAGTGTCCAAGCTCTGCGGACTCTGTGGGACTCAAAAAGTGATCAACACAGTGACCATGGCAATACTCCAAAGATCCAGCAGCAAAACGATGTCGTGACGCCGCCTCCTGCACTGCCGCCTAAATCCAGAAAGCTGACGGGAGTGTTGTCTGTCGACACGGTGTCCCTCTCACAGGTAAGATGAAAATTAGAACTCAGAACACATCAGCTATCATCTGATGATGATTTAGCCTCTTGGGGCAACGGCCATCTATCTGGGCTTCTGGTGTAGCTTCAGTGGATGTCCAGATATCGGATATCTGGCCAAGACTTCCTCTTCTGTTTACAGCATGATTAGCAACATGAGGCACATTCTGGCTAATCTCTGTCAACACATATCAGTTTATGAATGCAAATTGTCATAAGACGATAGCAGATGGGTTCCAGATTGGATTTTGGCTAATGTGTTCCTCATTTGCTCACCACATGGACTGTTTACCTGCATGCAATCAAAGCCTGCTCAAATACGATTGGTCAATACAAAACCAGAACTAGGAAACCAAAGCAGAACGCTACTGATAGCAAAATCGTGTCCCTTGCAGATTCTGCATTCATATGCAGATATCTGTTTATAGATGTTAAATTTATGATCTCTGTGTCTGAGACCTTTAACATGACATTGTGTAAGGCCCAAATGCAAACACTAAAGTTTGTGCAATGCAAAAATAATGTAATAACACAAAACTTACAGGGTGGTGACGCAGGCAAGGGTAAGAAAAGTCCAAACGAAAGGTCACGGTTTAGTAAAGCAAATTATGCAACAATGGACTGCTTGACACAGATTAAGACAATGAAACCAAAGAACACACAGACTAAGTCCACAAGTGAAGGCAGGATAACAAAACACAGGTAAAACTAATCAGAGCAGACAATTAGGCACAAAAAGGCAGAGATTTACACGGTATAACCAGGAAACCCAAAGCCATGGCAGAAATATATGGCTTGTTGTAGCTGTATGTTCCTTCATTTCACTCTAGGTCAAACCAGCACAGTTTGATGTTCATGAACTTACATGAAACTCTTTCTTTGTGCACACAAATAAACAGTGACAGCAAAGACCACGACAGAAACTAAAGAAACCAAACCCAAAAAAGGTTAATAAATCTGTCTGAGATAGAAGTTCAATGGTCAGGTTGGGTCATAAGGAGAGAGACACAGCTTTTCTGGCCCGCCCCTGCCTCGATTTGTTAGTTTGTTTGAGTTATTGTTTGACCACATTTTTAATACATTAATACTACAATGAATCAACCAAAAATGTCATGTTTGGACCACATGCAGAGCTTGTTTTGTCATCCATACTCTCATTGTTCTGGTTCTTGTCCTTCAGGTTGTACCTCCAGTGCCAAAAAGAGGCTTCCCTCTGGGCTTCTCCCTGAGTGGATCTTTACCCGAGACAACGTCACATTCAAGTGAACCACAGACCGACCCAAACCAACCAGAGAGACTTGGAGGAAACACAACCCCAGTGCTAACGTCTGATAGAGACTCAATTAACACAACCGATAAGAGCTATCCAGGTGATCTTTGCCCAGCAGGGGTGACATACTCAGAGCTGACCCAGGTGGAGGGCAGAAGCAGATCTCTACCAAAACTGAACAACAGCAGCGAGGAGGAGGAAGAAGAGTACTCCAACTCTCTTAATCTCAGTAATCACTCCTTCACAACAACATCAGCATCTCATTCACCCAGTCCTGTGAAGAGGGTCACCTGTCATACCTACTCCCTCCATGATCCCAGAGACAATTCCAAGCTGAACAGCTCCAGGTCAGAACAGCAGGGTGACGATGTGGAAATACTGAGGTCCAACCCGCTGTACCACACCTCCGAGGGGCCCGGAGGGAGTTCAGCAGTACAACAGGGAGGCAGCATGTATGCCGAGCTTACCCAGAGGCCAGCGCCCGCCGGGCTGTCTGACAACACCTATGAGCAGATCCCCGGGGAGGCCGCCACCGTCCAAGGAAACACCTACGAGTCGCTGGAGGACATGAAGTCCAAGAAGGCCAAATCCACCTGGGGTAAAAATGTAAGTCATGAATGATCAGAGTGGATGTTCTGAAGAGCAGAAATATCTCATTTAACAGCTTTTCTTTGTTTCTGTTTGCAGAATATGAAATGGAAGAAGTTCCTTCCTGATTACATGAAGAAATAAAAGTGACTCAAAGGACTGGGCATCAACTGTTTAGATATTTTGTTAAATGAGAAATTAGTATTACAAATGAATTCCTTTGATGATAGCATTTTATGATGTGAGAAAGTCGTGTAGAATTCAGAGAGTTTGTGTTATTTGAAGTGTGGTTGTATGAGGTACTGATCCATAGTCAGTGTATTACCTTACATTACAGTAGATGATGGTCAACATGCCCCCAGGCGGACCAGAGACTAGCATGAAGCTAAGAAATGTACTACTGTGGAAGGGGGCAACTTCATTGACTAAAACCATAATTTTGCCTCGTTCTTCTCAAACTAACATTAGTTTGGATCAAAATTAATGTGTTAAAACAGCAGTCACACAATAACTCAAACAAACTAACGAATCGGGGCAGGGATGGGCCAGAAAAGCCGTGTTCTTTGAGGTAAAATTACTGTTTTTGTCAATGAAGTCTTGTAGCTTTTGTTTATAGCGTTTCCCATTGAAATTTTACCTTGCAGAACACGGGAGTTGCAGGTCCGCAGCAGTTGTTAGTTTTTTGGGGGTATTGTGTGACTATGGCTGTGACTGCAGTGGTAAAATTATAGTTTATGTCAACAAAGTCCGGTGGCCCTGGATAGTGCCAAATAACCACAGTTTCCATTGAAAAAGCAGTTTGACATGAAGGTTAAGCAGTGAAAATACTCTAAATATAACGTACACTTAGATCGATAATGATTCTTTTTAGGTTTGCCTTCCTTTAGGTTGCACATTGATTAGCTTCCATCCTGTTTGGGATGTACTGACTGCCGTCTACTGTAGGTAATACACTGATTATTGATCAGTACCTCATACAACTACACTCGAAGTATCCCTTTAAACACTGTAACTCTATTTGAATCCAGCAGTAGTTATCATGTCTATTATGGTGATTTTCCTTTAAATTTAAATTTGTTTAGGATATTTTGTAAATTTTAGAACACAAGTTTAATGAATGTACATTTTCTTTCCATTATTATTATTATTGTTAGTAGCAGTTGTGACATTAAAGTTCTGTATTTGGCAATTTGTTCGTTTTGTCGTTTAATCTTCTCAAAATTCACTTTTTAAATGTATCTCCGTACAAACACGTAGAAAGAAAATCATCACTTACTGTCAGCATTCCTCATATTCATGTTTACCTTCCATTTATTTATGGATCTATAAAAAAACAGCGCTGCACACAACATTTTCAACATCAGTGCAAACAGGAACAATTAATTACTTCCCACCACTCATCTGGCAGCTGTGACATTTAATGGCGGGATGTTTGACAGGAAAATGAGTCGGAAATGTTTTTAATTAAAGTCAAGAAGAACATTATGTCGGCCTCTGCTGCAGTTATATTAAATATAATAAATAAATAACAGTCCACAGGTGGTATGATGTGAGAACACACCGTCCCACAGTGGCTCACAGAGGTGTTTTTAACTTGAACAGTCGTTCTTTTCATCGTCGACTGAGCCTCCCTGCTCCTCAGGATTTTCTCTTTATCTGAGACTCCATACTTACTACAGCCCCCAGCTCAGCTTTGTTAGTCTGTGGTTATAAATCAGCTCATGATTAAAAGCTTTATTACAGTACTTTTTATGTGAAGTTTTCTCATTGACCGTGTCCACCCTCAGTTCCTGGTGTACAGATGTTCTCCACAGATGTCTCAGGATGGTCACTGGTTACTTTGCAGGATCGTTTTCCGTCCAGTTCAAAGATGTTGGGACTTCACAAATGTTTCCTTCAGGGTCATCTGGTTCGTTATCAGCTGAATTCATTAATTAATTTGCACATTTGTTTGTGATGTTGTTGTGTTAGTTGAATTTTTCACCGCACAGTCAAAGGACTTCATGTTCTTCTCCCTCGTCTCTAAAGCATGTGCCTGTGTGCACACGAGTAAACACAGTTTTCTGGTTCTGGTTCTGATAATAACAGCAATATTTAAACACCGTGATGCAACAAAAATGATTTATTTTGGGATGCATGTTTTTCTCTCCCTATTTAATCGCCATTAGTGGCAACCAAAGGCCGAGCCTCATACTGTTGATCCCTGCCTTTTAAGGGTGTAAATAGGATAAGGATAATTAATTACATTAATTAATAATTAATGTGAAATTAAATAAATATATATATATATATATATATACACAAACAACATTATATGTATATGTATATATATATATATATATATATATATATATATATATATATATATATATATATATATATATATATATATATATATATATATATATATATATATATAAATATATATATATATGATCACTATATTATCAGTATGTAACCATTAAAACATCAGAACTGGACCAGTACCGACTGATCTGCTATTTAAAAAAAGATGTGGTGCAGTTCTCTCTTCTGGTCACTAGATGGCGGTGAGTCTCGCTTGTGTCGTCTGTCAGAGAAGAAGAAGAAGAAGAAGAAGAACTCACGGAAGTAGGGCTTCCAAACAGATTCCCGTTGTTGCAGTAAAAACAGCTGATCTCCGTTTTTCCGTTAAATTTTATTAAATCTTTGGACTGACCGTTTCTCAGCAGGACGATGGGCACCAGAGACGACGAGTATGACTACCTGTTCAAAGGTAAAACAGAGCTTTCTTCTTCTTCTTCTCTCGTTACTGACAGGCCAGCTGATTAGCTGTCAGGCTAATGCTAACGTAGCCGCCGTCAACCTTTGTGTGCTCCGGCTGCTTTTACCGGGTTTACCGGGACATGTCAGCGAGCTCAGATAAACTATATGACTCTAAACTAACCGTGTCTGAACCACGGAGGTGTAATCTGCAGTTAATCCGCCGCGTCGCGTTCAGTTATCGGCGAACGACGGAGGCGTCTTCGGCTAGCCGTTAGCTGTTAGCTGTCAGTGGGCGCGGAGCAGCCTCACGTCGGTCGGGCGGACACACCTTTACCGTTAACCGTTATCACGTTATCACCGACACACGAGACAATTAACCGACAATTAACACCATTAAAACATAAAATGTGAATATTTAATGGTTGTTTTACACTGAAGCGTGCAGCTAACGAGGCCAGGGCGGTGTTAGCTCGTGTTCATTAAGCGGCTGTGATGATCAGATGGTCGGCGGTTCGATTCCCGGCTCCCCGGTGTCCTTGAGCAAAAATACCGAACCTCAAATTTACTAAATGTGAATGTAAGCACACCTGAAGCTCACACCTGAAGGTCAGAGGAGATGACTGCTGAGGTAAACAAACCGTCTCTGTGTGTCAGGATGGAAGAAACACGCCATTATGAAGACATTAATACAAATATGAATTCATGTTAGCGAGTAAAAAAGTCTCAAACAAACCAGCTGACTCCATGATTCATGTTTCATGTTGACTGAATGTCACATACTGACACACAGTCTGTACAGGTTCAATAACTATGAACACTTACAGCTGACATCAACAGCTCCTCTTTATTATTTGTATTTATTATGCATATATTATACATATACTATCTATCATATCATATCTGTGTGTACATACATATATTTACACATGTGTACATTTTATATATTGCAGTTCTGTATGTGTGCACAGGTTAAATATGACATTTCTATGTGTATCTCTATAGATTTATTATTATTATTATTATTATTATTATTATTATTATTATTATTATATACTGTTAGTAACAATAACATTACCATCATCTTGCCACTGCACCTTATGTACCTATTTATCTTTTTTAAGCGTCCTTGTCCCAGTCTGTGTTTTTATTTTTATTCTTTCTACCTCAGTATTTTATTCTATTTTATTTTTATTGTATTCAAATATACCGGGCTGCTATGACGACCTAATTTTAATAAAGTCCTCTATCTCTCTCTCTAAACATCTCCTTCATCAGCAGACTGATACTCCCACCATGTAAGGAGGAGCTCTGCCACAGGTCCTTCATTCCAGCAGCTGTCAGACTCTCTAACAGCAGCGTGACTTCATCTATAGATTTATGAGTCATTTCTGATCCACCTTCTGTTTACGAGCTGTGTGATCATTTAAAGGTCCGGTGTGTAGGATTTTAGTGGCACCTAGTGGTGAAGTTTGCAGATTTCAACCAAATGAAAATCCACCGGGCATCGCCACGGTCGCCGCAGCGATACACGTCCGTTCTAGTCAGTGTTTCAAACCCCACCGGCTCCGCCGCGGTCCGGTTCAGAAGTGGACCTCCGCTCGGCTCCGTGTTGAATTCGAAGCATATTTCCACATGTAGAAGCATATTTAGAAGAACATGAACCAGGAAAATGAGCAAATCTGAGCAAGTAAACAAAGTCTGGAGGGAGAAACGCTTCTACTGAAATACTTCAGATCTTACACACTGGACCTTTAATTTACCAAAGACATGCAGGTTAGATGAAGAGGAGACTCTAAAATGCTCACAGGTGTCAATGTGAGTGTGAATAGTCATAAATAATAATAATATTAAGAAAACACGTCACCCTGCGATGAGTGGTTTTATTTCCACTTATGATGAAAAGCTTTATCACTGTAGTTTGTGTTTCATCTCATATTTTATTTATTGGCGCTCGGTGTACGACAGACTTCTTCACAGGTCCCTCACAAATGTTCACTGGTTGGCGAACGTCCTTTTTTTGTGTTTCATTCAGTCGATCAGTTTGTTCGTGACGTTGTCGTGTCAGTCTTCCATCGTCTCTGAAGAATTTGGCTGCGTACACGCGAAACTTTGAAATATCACTAACCATTAAACCTGGGAGGCGTTTGCTGCCGATACTTAGTGTTTGCCACTGATGCTCGCTCTCAAATGGTTGCCAATGACTACCGTTACTGTTAAGATTACTACTGACCCAGACGTGTTCAGGTTTGATCCTCCAGCAGCTACAAGACAACAAACAAGAAGAATACAAGATTTAATTAATGTGAAGCTGATCAAATAAAAGTGCAGAGTAGAAACGTGTGCACATATTTTATTCATGAGCAGCAATAATGCTCGAAAATAACTTTGATTTGATCGATTTTTAAAACGGTTGTTGATCAAATTTGTGTCAGTCAGTCAGCTCGTTGTTGCGGCGTCGATCATGAGGTGAGATCGGCGTCTGTTAGCGGTCGTTAAAACGTGAAAAAGTCACACAGGAAGTTCGTTAACATGTTTTTCTCTCTCCGCTCTGTGTTTCAGTCGTCCTCATCGGTGACTCGGGCGTAGGAAAGAGTAACCTGCTGTCCCGCTTCACCCGAAATGAGTTCAACCTGGAGAGTAAGAGCACCATCGGGGTCGAGTTCGCCACGCGCAGCATCCAAGTCGACGGCAAGACGGTGAAGGCCCAGATCTGGGATACGGCCGGCCAGGAGCG
Source organism: Miichthys miiuy (assembly GCA_036365135.1). Lineage (NCBI taxonomy): Eukaryota > Metazoa > Chordata > Actinopteri > Sciaenidae > Miichthys > Miichthys miiuy. The sequence continues at coordinate 30,054,926 of CM071603.1, forward strand.
CTACCGTGCCATCACGTCAGCGTGAGTAAGGAGGAGGAGGAGGAGGAGGAGGAGGAGGAGGAGGAAGAATATCTGCTTTACAAACACCAGCCAGTTCATTTCATTTATTACATCCGATAACGACAACACGCTGACGCGTTAGAGGCTGAAATCTGGTTACCAAAGTGCTCGTACTGACGATGATGATGATGATGATGACGATGATGATGATTGTGTGACGATGCAGGTATTACCGCGGGGCGGTCGGCGCTCTCCTGGTCTACGACATCGCCAAACATCTAACCTACGAGAACGTGGAGCGCTGGCTGAAGGAGCTGAGAGATCACGCCGACAGCAACATCGTCATCATGCTGGTGGGCAACAAGAGCGACCTGCGTCACCTCCGGGCCGTCCCCACCGACGAGGCGCGAGCTTTCGCTGGTAAGAACGTTACCTTTGAGTTTTTTTAACGTTATTTAACCAGAAAGACATTTTTAAAAATCTATATCGATACATCACCGGAGGATGCTGGAGACCGACGTCAGGAGATAGATCAGCTGATATCTTTGAAATAAATAAACACACTTTTGGCAGTGACCCTCAGACGTTAGCTGACTCACCATGTGGGCAAACTCCCTCTTCTTTTTCTCCATCAGTCTCCTTTTCTGAAGTCGTATGACGGAGCTCTGGGTGTCCACAGACGGCTACAGGTGGAGGGTGTCACCTCTGTAAAACACAGTTTGATAAATCCACGTTAATCTCAAAAGTTTCAGAAATAAACTCCATGTCAGACCAGAATCTCTGGCTCTGCCTCCGGGCCTCTCCTCCAGAAGCTGCCCGACACTCAGCAGCTGTCTGTGGGCGAGCAGCAGCAGCAGCTCCGTCCCTCCCTCCACCCGCTCGTCCAACAACACACTCTGCATATTCACATCGCCCCAGTTTGTAACATTACACACAGAAAGTTGTATTCACCTGAACACATCGTTTAATGCTAAAATTCAGAACTCGGAGTCGACTTAAAGATGTAGACTGTAATGAATCAGCCCGGTGCACTGAAGCGATCCGATGTTTTTCTTTCAGTGCAGACGTGTCACATGACGCTCTGCTGTCAGTGGAATGTGACGTGTTTCAAATTAACGTGCTGTCCGCCTTCACTCTGCAGAGAAGAATGGTTTATCTTTCCTGGAGACGTCGGCTCTCGACTCCACCAACGTAGAGACGGCCTTCCAGACCATCCTGACAGGTTCGTACTGAGTCTGTCCACGTCATGTGATCAGCCAGCTCCACTGAACACAGCCTTTATTATCTGCTGTCCGCTTTATGACGGGGAAGTCAGGTGTCGAGTGAACTTCTGTTGCCGGGCAGAGATACAAACAGACCACAGGATTATCTCTGTTGCATAATGTCGTCTGATTGGCTTATCTCTGAGGAGTGGTTTGTTCTCACGACTGCAAAGATTCAACTTTTGTTTAGTTCAGTCTGTGACGGCATGAAGACAGCTCAGCATAAAGCCTCCATGTGGTGAAAGGATCAGGATACCGATTCATATAAAAACTAATCGAGAGTCACAAAGTGTCACGCTGTTATTTCTCTGAGTGCCAATAAATCCTATTAAGACCAGTGCAGACCAGTAAAGACCAGTAAAAACTAGTACAGAGCAGTGAAGACTAGTAAAAACTAATTAAGTTTTTTGAGTTTTGTAATAGTTTTTGGACACACAGGTGTACGGCTCAGAGGAAGAAGAGGTCAGGCTGTGATGACGAGATATCTGATGGTCGATACTTTTACTGTGAATAAAAATAAAACAGGAAGTGAACAGAAAAGACGCTCAGTAATTCAGGCGAGGTGTTTGTTCCTGAACGTCGTCATTAAACTTCACAAAGACACGATGCGGCTCAAAGCTGACGCCTCATTGGATGAAGCTTGTTAAATTTTAAAAATCAGATGCTCCGATAAAAAAAAACGAATGAGTGATTATTTATGTTGAACAGCTGAGTTATTCTGAGCTCGGCCTGACTCTGTTTTAATGGTCGATATTTAATTTGCATGAGTCTCTGTGACTCGTTTATCACGTTATGATCTGCTTCCTGTCGCCCACACGAGGAAACATAAACCTCGTCCAGGAAGTCCCCGTGCTTTGTCACGTCAGCTCTCACTGTAATGTTGTCTCCCTCTCTCTCTCTCTCTCCCCCGTCCTCCCATCAGAGATCTACCGTATCGTCTCCCAGAAGCAGATGTCGGAGCGTCAGGAGAGCGACATGTCGCCTAGCAACAACGTGGTCAACATCCAGGTCCAGCCCACCGAGAACAAACCAAAGATGCAGTGCTGTCAGAACATCTAGCCCGGGTCGTGGATCTGCTGCTCCTCCCCCGTTTTCTCCCCCTCTCTCTCTCCTCCCCTTAGCTCACACCTCCTCACCTCCTCCCTCAGAAAATAGACTGCCTCAGCGTACCGTGCGGCGCAGGAGGGACGAGCCGCGGCTTCTCAACGCCGTGACCTCGAAACCCTGCACCTTATCTGTACCTGCCTCCTCCTCCCTCCCCGCTCCCTCACCTCCCCTCTCCTCCCCCCCTGGTAAATATATCCCAGTATAAGACGTCACCGCGTGGGGTGGCCCCCCTCCTCCTCCATAAGCAGTTAGGCTACAGCAGGACAGCAGGCAGCATTTCATCACGTTAGATTTCATTACTGTAGATGCGCTGACATGTCACGAAAATGTCTTAATATATGAATGTGATTGTTTTTCTCTTCAGACTTTGTGCTTCTGTTGATTCCTCCACATTTTTTATGACCTCTCTCTGTCTCGTGTCATATCTACGACTCGGTATATGAATTTAAAGCACATCGACGTCGCTCTGGAGTGTATTCCTATATACAAGCTTCTCCTCTCTCTCTCTCTCCTCTTTTAGTGCAATGTACTGTTTGTTTTTGGAAACCATGTGGATGTATCGAGCACGGCGTCGACGTGGACGTGCTCCCGGTCAGTGTCGCGCCTCTTTTTCGATCTGATTGCTGTGAATACGACGCTCGTGAACCGTAGAAACTTGTTTTGTTTTTGTTGCTTCAGTTTATCGCGCGGCGGGAAAAAAAAAGTCGGGCGTCGAGCTTGCATGTTAGCGCGCAGCCTCGCCGTCGTCGTCGCTGGGTTCGGGCCCGGCTTTGCATGGCGTGCTCTGCCGTGCTGCATGTTTTTTTTTGTTTTTTAAAGATCAGGTGAAAGACTCAGCCTGGACTCTGTGTGGAACACTATCATCACCTCGAGGGGTGTGACACTTTTAGGCTCCCGTAACATTTGGATCGTCACGTCGTCCAACTTTCAGACAGAACGTCGAGGTTCTGCTGAGAGCTGATCCGGTTGTCCAGTTTGCATTCATCTTTCCACATATTTGACTACAACTATGCAGAAACTAGCACGTGGATTTCTTTTCGTCTTAGTGCACTTCTATAGCAAATGAAGGAATAACTAAACAGCTAAAGTATGAGTACCTGAGGTAGTATTCTATGACATTCTTATGATACTCTAAATATTATAATCTCCTGTCGTCTAGCAGATTATGCTTTGCATGTAACCACAGAAAGAATCGTAGTTAGGACGCACTGAGAAACGGAAACGGACGTTCACCCGCGAGGTCGGATTTCATGAGCGTGTCAAACTCTTGCACTGAACCTTAATCGTTGATGCTTCGTGTCTAGGATTAGATTTTTACTGCACATGGAGAATCTGGACCTCTTTCCTCGGATCGGACCGCTGTTTGTTTGTTTTGTTTTTTTTTAGTTTGTTTTTTTAAAGATGGTGCCACTTTTCAAAAAAAAAAAACAAACGCCGAGCCGAGTCTCGAAAGTCTTTCCTTAAATCCTCGTTCAGACGCGAGGAGTCAAGAAGAAACTGGAGGGATTCAGCCACGTTCCTGCTACACTTCAGGTCACAGTGCCTCCTTCCTGTCCGATTAAGAAAAACGCCTCATTCGCCGCCATCGCACCTCCGCCTCCGCCTCCTTTAACCTTGCTCGCCACGTGCTGTGTCGTCCCACCCTCCGTCACATTAAGCCTACGTACACCGAGCTGCCTCTGACTTCAACACAATGCATGGCTTTCTGTACGACGCCCGCGCGCCCACGTCACGTCGTACCGCCTTACGTAGCTAACATTGTCATAACGGTCCATGAAATCTGCCGAGGGGTTCGAGCTCGGCTACGCTGAGAAGACGCGCTTCATGAGCTAGCTTGTCCCGGTCGCAGACGCCTCGCTAACAACCTCCTTGCTATAACTCCCTGAGTGTGTGTGTGTGTGTGTGTGTGTGTGTGTGTGTGTTCAGAGGCAGAGGGTAGATCGGTAGGTCTGGACCGAGCGAGCCTGGCTGGCAGTGCCAATGGCGTTTTATTGTTCGAACAGACGGCGCCGCCAGCCGAGCCTCTCCAGACTCACTCGCTGGCGATCCGTGAAGAAGAAGAAGTGATTCCTTTTTTCTGTTTGTTTGTTTTGATTTCTGATCCTGTTCATGTGATCCATTGTTCCGTGTTTTTTATTTGAAGACGTGTTTTGATTTCTTTTTTTTTTTTACTATATTGAATTCTGTAACTGACTGTAATTCCAGTGTAAACGTGTAAAAGAGTGAAATGATGTCATTTCAATGAATCCGGAGGGTTTAAATGTGAGAGGGGGGTCAAAATGAATGGTTTTATGTTTTGTACAGATTGATAAATTGTACAATTGTGTCTATATCTTAAGTTATCAGTTCATCTTAATAAAGCGCACCAGTCATAAACCTTTACACGAGCTGCTGCTTTACTCTGAATCAGTGTTCAACCCTCACAAACTTCATATTCAGCCACCTTCGGGTCGCGGACCCCTGATTTAATGAAATAGCTGACATTAATAAATTCATTATTATTCCTTTTAATTATGAATAAGATAGCATGAGTTTTTTTTAGGTTCTTGTTTTTGGAGAAAAAAAAACACATACAGCCATAATGATTTAAATATATCTTACTGATACTGAAACTATGATAATATAACCACATAAAAGCATTGCAACCATTAGACACTGACCTCTGTCTGACCTTCGTTTGCCATATATGGCCTATGATGTTTAACTATGTCACTGTTTCGAGGTTCCCGTATAGAGATTTATAAATATATATGCCTGCAGGATGTACATTTGTCTCAGGTTTAGTAAGTAAATTAGCATAATTTAATTCATGATAATTATTTATATGTACTTCAAGCTGACATTAACCAGCAGCCAGAGTAATTTAACTCCGTAACAGTCAAGTTCATAGTTCAGTTAATGATCAACATGCGGCGCAGTCGAAACATTTAAGTATATTTCTAAAACTACAAAATTAAATATTAACGTGATACTTAGAACGAATGTTCGTGCTGCGTTTTCCTGATCATCATAAATTCATTTTCAGTTTGGCTTTTAGACCGTTAGATCGTAATTCACGAACATTTTCCACAATTTTTAAACATTTCATAGACAAAATGCTCGAGAAAGAACTGAATCAATGAAGCTTAATTAAACTCTGAGCAGCAGATTGTGCCTCCAGCATACAAACTCCATCTATTAACTGTGACTTTTACTTTCTCACAAACACAAATTAATGAGCGGGTACTAACTTTGTGTGCAGTCTTTATCTCTATTTTCTCTTTAATTAGGACCAAACAACAAAGTCCTCTCCAGGAAGTGACTGTGAAAGTACAGCAGCCATGAGATTAACTAATTAATCAGAACAACGTCCTGACGTGTGATTGGCCAGTCAGGACGTGACACACCTGAAAGGCGCCTCAGGTGTTTTAAGTTGTCGTGGCTGATGATGACGTGATGGTGTCGGACATTTTTACTTTACTTGTCTAAATTAGGATACTTCTGTTAGTACGCTTCTATGTAGTACACCGAGTACTGCATGGTGTACAGCCATTGTGCACTTACCAGTGATGGTGATCGCAGCGTTTTACTTCTTCTTCTTTGCTGAATTGCATTAGTGCGAACATTTGACTGCCAAAATATAAACATAATAAAATATAAAACATATGTACAACTTTAATTTGTACATGTTCTCTGCAACCGCTGCAGCTGTCAAAAGAAAATCGTAAAAATGGACCGAACAGAAATCGTAAAATTTAGGTCAAAAATTTACTGAAAGGTTTTTACAGAGAAATGCTGTTATTTTCAATATTTTCTCAAATCATTCCAATCACCAAAAACTTCAATAAAGTGATGATACCAACTACAAAGAATTATTGTAATTTTACATACATTTGTATGTAATTTAAGAAAGTAGAAATACTGTATAAATCATATAGTAATACTTAATAACAGATAATATATAATGTCTGTTAATTTACAGTTTTCTATACAATGTAAAAAAAACAAAACTACTGTAAATTTAGTTATTTGCCTTAAATTAACTTTTTGGATTAAAATTTGTACATTTACGTTTACTGTAATCTAAAACAGCTGCAAAACATTTCTGGTTTTTATGTCTAGTTTTGTATATAATTTTAAAAACAGAAAACTACTGTAAAAATGTAGTAATTTTCCATAAATGTCGAACTTTTTTCAGTATGAAAGAAGCATTCTGGTTCAGGTTCTCTTTATCAGTCAACATAATGTGAAACACCATATATGCAGACGACACACAACTCTATATGACAACATGCTTCTGTGAATTAAAGGTTCTGTATGTGACATGATTCTGACTATTAAATAACAGCTGCTGCGTAAGAAGACAAGACACCACTCCCCTGAGCTATGACAACTTTATTGAGTTTAGAGTTTGAAACAAAAGACCAACAAGCAGCACTCGATACATCTACTGAAGCTGAAACTATCATCGGGATCAAAGCTGAAGGAAAGACGTACGAGGAAGTCAGAGCAAACGGAACAAAGGGAGGAAAACGAACAAAGCTGTTTACATCTGATTGTCAACATGTCCTGTTATTGCTGTTTGCCAATGTGTCATCATAAGCATATTTAAACAGAGCAGAAAAATTCAGCAGGATTTCAGACATTACGGCTTTGTTTCATATGTAATGTGAGGTTGCTACATTAAGATTAGAAACATTTTATTGTGTTTGGGAACAAAAATATAAAAAAACCTGTGATGACAGAGTCGAGGAGGAAGTTTAAGTAAATTTAAAAGTTTAATTATTGAAATCTTGACGGTTGTTGACCTCGCTGAAACAATTAGCCAATTAATTGATCGACAGAAACATCACAGGACTATGCCAATGGACGATGGGGGGCACTGAGGGAGTATGGGGGTTGCTACGTTCTCAGCGGGTGTTGGACTCCGCCAAGGTTGCCCCTCGTCCCTGATTCTGTTTGTGACATTCATGGACAGTGTCCGGTTTAGGAACCTCAGAATTGCGTTGTTTTTTGCAGACGATGTGGTTCTGTTGGCTTCATCAGGCGGTGACCTTCAGCACGCAATTGCAGCCAAGTGTGAGGCGGCTCCAAGTTTGAGGCCAAACGGTGGAATGCCGCCTCCAGGTTAGAAGCGAGTTGCTGCCCCAAGCGAAGGACTTCAAGTATTTTGAGGTATTGTTAACCAGTGACAGGAAAACGGGGCATGAGATGGACCGGCGAGTTGGAGCAGCATCGGCAGTATTGCAGACGCGAACAATTGTGGTTCAGAGGGAGCTGAGCTGGAAGGCAAAGCTCTCTATTTTCCAGTCCATCTACGTTCCAACCCTCACCTGTGGTCATGAGCTTTGTGTAGTGACCAAAAGGACACAAGGTCTTGGACAAGGGGGCTGGACATCTGGAGGGAGATTAGAGAAGCCAGCTAAAGTGGCTTTTCTTTGGAGGTGTTTCGGGCACATCCAACTGGCAGGGAACCCTGGGGCACACCCAGAACCCGCTAGAAGGACTACATAGCCCATCTGGCCTGGGAATGCCTCGGGATCATCCAGGAGGACGTCTGGAACGTACTGCTGAACCTGCTGCCACCGTGACCCAACCCTGGATAAGCGAAAGGAAATGGATGGATGGAAAATTTGCTGCTTTTCCTTCCCTCGTGTGACTGTAACTGAATTTTGGACTGTCGATCAGACAAATGAGACATTTGAAGATGTCATCTTGGGCGATGGACACTTTTAACTCTTCCATGACCGAAAGCGTTCGTTGCAGCCCTACGGTGAACATTCCTAATAAAAACCATGTTTCAGATTGGCGTTGTTCCCATGTTCAGACAGTCAGATGACAATAATCACCAAAGAACACAATCAGGGTATTCCTGGCTAACTATTATATCTCCAATAATCTTTGGCATGCATGTGTATTAAGCTTGACACAACAAAAGAAAATCACAATAATCAGAATAATAATAAACACTAGTGTACAGTAAGTGTACAGCCAATACAGCACTCTGTCTACAGTACATACAAAAAGATAAGTTCAGAGACAAAATATGGATCCCAGGCGAGATCTTTAAATATGTAAACAGGAAATAAGAAACGATGTGTAAAAATACCAGAACTGTACAGGTAGTGTAAATCTGACCAGGCCGCACTTTGCGTGTTCACACAGGTTTCCTCTGGGAGTTTAATCAGCACCTTTTTTCCACACGTTTGTTTGCACCGCAGGCCGTAAAGTCTTCATGATTCTTTGTACGAGTTTGGTAGATCCACTCGATCCAGGCGTGAAGGGAGTCTCTGCACACGCACGCAGACAAATTTACAGAGTCACTCCGTCACTTTTCTTTTCCCGTCGTCCTTCGAACTCGATCTTCTGACTCAGGACGTATCAAAAAAGACAAAGAGACGAGCATACCAGACAAAAACGGTATACTTGTGCGCATACGTACTGTACGTGTATATTCCCTCTGTCTGTCGATGACGGGGAATTTACAATACGACACAAATATGTAGTATTGACTTGGCACAGAAACAGCTCAAATACTTTGGATATAATACAGTGATAAAATATCAAACAGCAGCACGACGCTCGGAGCGCTGCACACGAATAAATAAATATTAGTTCAAACTAAATATGTACTTCTGTCCTCTGAATGTTCCTCTGCTTTAAAAAAAAATCCATGTTATGTCCCGGTTCACAGTTTTCTGGCTCTGGATGAACTGGGAGCACTGGTCCAGTGTCCAGTCTGAGGTGCTGGGAGTGGGGAGGGGGGGGTCTAGAGCAGCGAGCTGGTGGGGCTGCCGGGCAGCGGAGGGCTGTGGCTGTGAGAGGGGCTCGGGCGCACCGGCAGCAGGTCGTAGTGGCTCGGGATGTGGCTGTTCCTGGGCAGGTCGTACGGGTTCTGAGGGTAAGTGGGAACCACCACAGCGCCGGCACCCTGGACGATACTGATGGTTGGTTCTGGGAGAGAAAGAAAGAAGAGGAAGTCAAGTAGAGATGTACTGATTTAGTTTGTTAACCAGCCCAGAAAAACCACACGTCGAACGACGAATGTGGTGAACGTGGTTTATGGCAACAAAAGTGAAGTCGTGAAATGCTGAAAGAAAACAACTGGTGGAGCGTCACACAATGAATGAGGTTAACTGCCAACAGAATAACGTTTCACAGCGTAAAACTGGAAAGAATCTGTGGATTTCATCATCTACAGTTCATAATATCATTCAAAGATTCAGAGAATCAGCAGAAATCTCTGTACGCAAGTATTGGATGGCTGTGATCTCCAGGCCCTGCAGACAGCAGAGCATTAAAAACAGATTCTGTTGTTAACATCACTGCGTGTGTCTGTGCACACAGTTCATCCACAAATGACAGCTGAAACTCGACCGTGCAAAGATCCAGAACGGCGTCCGCCACCTTCTGTAGGCCTGAGCTCATTAAAGATGGACTGAGGTGAAGTGGTATACTGTCCTGTGGGCTGACGAGTCTGACCACGTTTGGGCTGAAGAACAGAGGCTCCATCCGGCTTGTTATCGGCACACGGTTCAAAAGCCAGCATCTGTGATGGTATGGGGGGGTGCGTTAGTCATTCAGCCCGCCTCTGGTCCACCCGCGATCTACGATCTATCAGGAGGCAACGGAGCCAATTTAACACTACACTGAGCTCCACAACGGCTCTTCAGAAACCTGGTACGAGTAGACGACGTCTTTTCAGGGACAGCCAGACCTCATTCTGCATGTAACATGTCCAACAGCATGGCTCTGTAGTCAAACTTGTCTAGGGATGGGAATCGAAAACCAGTTCCCAATGTTTCAATTCCTTGGAATCGTTTGCCAATTTTGCAAACAATTCCCTTATCGATTCCAGTGGGCGCGAATGACGTCGCTACGCAACGTGCAGCCAGCAGTCAACAGTAAACATGGCGCCCAAGCGGTACAAACGCTCGAAAGTTTGGTTACAAAGGTTTCAAAGGGAGGAAATACTACCAACATGCGATAACTATTACTGAATGTCGCGTTTTCGATCTGCTCCGGACTAACATTACTGAATCTCAGCCCAGCAGCAACGTTAGCATGTCCTCGGCTAATACTGCAGGTAACTAACTAACACTGCCTTTCATGTTAGTGCCATTTGCCTCATTGTAAAACCTGCTATTAGTAACGGTTAACGTTAAATGAATGCCTTCTCATGCATTACATTTAGATCTGACTGGCTCAGAGCCGGAGGCTGGCAGTACTCGCCCAGTTCACCTCTAGCTTCTTTCACGAAGCAGGGATGAGTAAAAATGAGCCAGGCCAGGACAGACGGATGTCAGAGAATCAGAAGTCAGAGAATGTCAAAGTTGCATGTTTTCCTACGTTAACCAGAAGTTTCACTCGGTCATTCATTCCCATTATATATTTCCTAGGGAGATGACAAAGATTCTCAGCCCTAAGTACAAAGCCCCAAACAGATGCTGTGATGCTAATCGACCTGTTTGTTGTCCTTTTTTTCCAAATAAGAATCGATAAGAGAATAAAAATCTCATCAGTTCCCATCCCTAAACTTGTCACCTATTGGAAATATTTGGCGTCTAATAAAACGTTAAACTCGACAAAGGAGACCCTGAACTGTTCAGCCCCCATGCGGCTGCAAACGTACCCATGTCGTAGACGTTCTTGGCGGGCGCGGTGGTGGTGGTGGTCGTGGTGATGATGGCGGCGGAGCAGCAGTGGGTCATGTGATCGTGGTGAGCCGGTGATTTCATCTCCACGTAGCTGCTCTCGGAGTGTTTGCAGAGGCCGGGCGGGTCGTTGATGGTGGCGTACGGGTTCTCGCTGTTGAGGGAGCACGTGCTGGACAAGGAACCCTTCATGTAGTCTAAAAGATAAAGAGCACATGGATCAGGTGACCTTGTGTGTTTGAGAAATAATGCTCCAGGACTCGCGTGGGAGTAACAACTATTCAGACAGTGGCTGAGCTCTAAATACTAAAGAAGCTGCTCTTAAGTGTTGTTGAAGGTCTGTAACATGCTGCTGTTGGATGGACATTAAAGGATGATTCTCTCCTCTATAAGACGTATAAAACGTAAGAATGAAACAGTTTATCACAAGTTACCATAGTGACCAATTCATGTCTGATTATAGGGATTATCACAGGACTGACTCAGACGTTACATTTCTGGTTTTAGAGGAGAAGGCTGGTGTTATTATATATTCTTCTCAAACTCATTGTTTCCTTCTGAAGACGTGAGTCTTGAAAACACCTCACAGACACATAGATTCATTTTAAAAGGGTTTTTAAAGGGATAGTTCATGTTATTTAAAGTGTGGTTGATCCACAGTCGGTGTATTACCGACAGCAGTCGGCCGTCAGTACACCCCCAGTTTGAAGGACCAGAAGTTGTGGATTGGGGCAGCACCGAATCAGATTTTAGCCACCAAAGAAGGGCAAACCATCAGTCTAAGTGTTGTATTTATATTATTTTCAATGCTTTACCCTGCTGTCAGACAGTCCTTTCCAATGAGAAACCAAAGCCTAATTATATCTAATGTTTGCTCTTTTCATAGCTACCAAACTTCAATGACAAAAACAGCAATTTGTGGTGGAGTTCTGTGTTCTGGTTGATCGGTTTGTTTGTTTGTTTGTGTTATTGTGTGACTTCTGTGTTTCAACATGTTAGTTAGGATCCAAACTTTAGCCAGCGGTGGACCAGAAACTCCTCAGTGTTCTGTGAGGAAAAATTATGTTTTTTGTCAGTGAAGTCTGGTGGCTTTGAAGAGAGCGTAGATCGATATAAACGCTTCGGTTTACCATCGAGAAGGACTGACACCAGTGTAAAGTATGAAAATATTCTAAATATAGGTGTACACTTGATGCTAAAATCAGTTTAGTGTATAGCACCTCATACAATCCTGCTTTTAATAACTTAAACTGTCCCTTTAATTGTGAATTTGTTGGGGGACTATTTTCAGCGGCGGATTAATCCACATTTGGTGCTTTAGTGAGTATTTGGACCAGTCCATAAAAAACAACCCTGCTCTGACAGCATTGAGATTATCACCAGACTTCTCCTTTAAGAAAGGAACATGTTAGAGTCATCATCACATCACCGGACAAACAAAAGGTGACATTTCAAGGCCAACGTCAGCATTTCAGGTTAAAAACAAACAGCATTCAGTTATTGTGGAGGAGAGATTCCCCCGGGTGAGTTTTAGGAGTGATGGGGGTCAAAGCAGGAGGAGGAGGAGGACACAGAGGAGAGGAGTCGGATTCAACCTGCAGAGACACAAACACACCTGTCAGCACACCTGTAGGTTCATAGCAACAAGGTCAGGTACAGTCATTTTAGAAGGAAGGTGAACATTCAGGTACAGGCTGGAGGCCACTGGAAGAATCACTTATCACTTCAGATTAATAACTGAATTTACAGTAGTTTTCTGTTTTTTTAAAATTGTATACAAAACTCAAACTAAACTAAAATTACAGAGATTTTCTGTAAATTACCCAAACTTACTTTAAGTACTTTAAGTATAAAGTTATTTCTCATTTCTGTAGTTAAAATTTTTACAGTTTTTACGGTATTTTTCCGCTTTCTTAAATTACACACAAATGTATTTAAAATGACAACGATGATCTGTAATTAAAGATGTGGCTCGTTATTGAAATGTTTATCTCGTCTTTATTGAAGGTCTTTGATCGAATAATTCAGGGAAGATCTTTAAAATAACGGCGTTTCTCTGTAAAACATTGAATATTTCAGTAAATTTTAACATTTATGTTTGAATGAATTATGATATTTTAGCTTTTTGTTTTAATGTATCTTTATTTACATTGGTCAGAACTGACACATTTATTGCTGACTTGATAAAATAGTGAAACTGTCTAAAATCACAGCAGTTTTCTGTTTTAAAAAAAAAGAATTACATTACATTAGAATTACATTTTTCTGTTATTTATCATAGTATCATGTCAATAATGACAAATTATTTCTCAGTTTTGTACAGAAACATTGCTGCATTATTCATGTAGTAGTTTTTCAGCTTTCTTAAATCACATACACATGTATGTAAAATGACAGTAATTATCTGTAATTAAAGATGTGGCTCGTTATATAAATGTTCATGTCATATCGTGTTTGATCGTAGCAAATCTGTAAAATAACTGTTTTTGACATTTATTAGAATTACGATATTTTACTTTAATTTTACGTTTTTGTTGACAGTCATTTGACCGTTTTTTTACGATTAGTCAAAAAACGAGACGTTAACGTGTCATTTGCTGATCATATTCATCAGATTCAGACACTAAGCTGTACGTTTGACAGTTTTACAGCTAACATAGTGAAGCTGTCACTGTCTGGAACATGTAGCTCACTAATGGACAGGTACAGTGAGGAGTGCTACAGGTGTACAGGTGTAGCAGACTGAAATACTTCAGACTTTAATGAGCTCTCACACCGTCTGACTGTATTCTGTCACTTTTAATCAGATCCCGCCTGCAGCGGGTCGGAGCTGAACGTCTCCCGTTACATGCAGAGATCCACACCCATACGAACATGAAGACAGCCAGCCATTGGCTGAGGGAACTGTTCGAGCAAGAGGATTGGCTGGGGAGTCAGTCGACCTCACACACTACCTCTGTAGCGCGGCTCCACGTGGTAGCTGTAACGCCGGTCGATGCAGTAAACACCTGCACAGACAGCAGAGAGGAAAAATAAAGAAGAACAAAAGGAACACGACGATATTCTTCAAGTCAGATTATTTCTGTCAGTTTACCTCCAGATAATCTGATCTTTTTAAACTAAATGTTTTAAACACATTTTCTCAGTCAGATTTTGACGTATGAACATGAATGTTGGACTGTTTCCTCTCTGATCAAGCTCTGATTTGTTCAGCGATTCAATTAAGACTGCCTGTTGTTGTGTTCGTTAAGAAACAATCAACCAATCAATTTGTAGGTGGGATTAAGATCTTTCTCCTCCATTCTGAGGCCTCAAGTTTGGCATGATCTTGTTCTTTTTGAGCCAGAAGTGTCCATGTTTTGACGAGAGCGTGGAGCTCTCTGAGTCGGGCTGAGCATGGAAAAACGGCGTCCTGCCTGGTCTTAAACGTTCTCGTATTCCAGCTAAACAGGGACTAAAATCTGTTTGTGAAAGCACTGCCTGGTTCGACAGTTTGATCTGAGTCAAACTGGACGGACTCACTTCACTCCTCATTTCTTTTTTTGATATGAACCTGTTATCATCATCTAAATGCTCAAATGATTAAACTTGATCTGTAACTCGCTGAGAAGAAGAAGGAGGACGACGCTCCGACTGACCGAGCTCGCTGAGGTTACAGTAGGCGCCCCACTCTGGAGCGCTGTTCCTGTGTCGCTTCTTCGACTTCATCTGGAAAAAACCCCACAAAAACATCATTAAATATATAAAGAACTGAATTCTCTGTAGATAAACAGGATGTTGGCTGACTCATGAGCTTCACTTATCGGTGTAGGAGGTGTTAAACGTGTCGCCCACCTTGGCGGAGCTCCTCTTGTCCGGCTTGGCGTAGTGCGCGGCGTAGGTGCAGGGCCCCAGGGTGCGGTAGCTGGGGTTGGAGAAGCATCGGCCTGCGGAGCTGTTACTGGGAGAGGAGTCTGCAGAGGAGAGCAGGCCTGTACACTGCAGCCCTGCTGTCACCACACGACACCAGCACAGGTTCTTACATCCTCCCCATCTCTACCTACCAGCACCACGATACACATGCACGGTGCACAAACAGCGCACCTGACAGCCTGACACAAAGCATCTAAACGATGACGGTCGTCCGAAGCTGCAAATTAAAACATAGGAGCTCCGAAAGATACGTGGACGTCTTACCTGAGAGCGAGTAGTCGGTGGAGTTGATGTGCAGGGCGGGCGTGTAGGTGACGTTCGGCACGTGGTGGCCTTTGTCTCTCTGCCGGTAGCGGAACCAGACGACGAGGCTGAGCATGGCCATGATGAGCAGCAGCAGGAAGATGATGCCCAGGACGGCGCCGGCCGACTGCCGCTCCGACGCCAGAGCCGGGCTGATCTTAGTGTAAGGGTTCAGTTCCTCCATCATCAGGGCGGCTGAGGAGGACAAGCAGACGTTGGAGTTTCAAAATAAAAGATACAGGTATCACAAGAAGACCTCTGATCTCAGGATATCTGGATGGTTATAGGTTCTCTGGGCTCCCATGAGTCTCCTCTTTACAGACATGCTCACTTTATGCTAACCCCAGGAAGCTTCGCCAAAAACATGCTGCTTTTACATGCAGTATACATGTTTTCCCTGGAGTATTTGAATGTTTCTGCTGTTTTAGATGTCATAAACTGGGTCTGACTGTAAAGCTGAGACTCTTGTGGATTCATGGGTGATGCTGTTCATTGAGCTCACTGTATAAAATGACCTATAGTGACCTCGAGGATGATCACCGTCTCATGAAACCGTCCGACCACAAACTAGAGAGCGAGGGCGTTCAGAGGACGGACGGCCGAGTGTTTATTTACACAAGAGAAGTGCTCAAACATCCAATCAAGTTACAGAAATCTACCAATGTGACAACAGGAGATTTTTGATGATGTTCTTCAAGGTCTTGGCGTCTTAAAGTGATATTTTGGAGGGATTTCTGACGATTTTCTTTTAATCAGTTTAGAACTCAACGTTTATTTCAGATTTATGCTGAGCTGACCTCCTTTAAAAAGACAAAATATTGATTATAAGGAGACTGAAATATCAGATCAGTCCATCAGAGAACTCTTTGTTCTTCATCTTATAGAAACATTTTCATTTTCTTATGCAGATTTCTGCAATATTTAATCTATATGTGTGTGTGTGTGTGTGTGTGTGTGTGTGTGTGCATCGTCTCCATCGTCGGTTCTCACCCTGGTCACAGCGGATGCCTTTGAATCCGATGCTGCAGTAGCACGTTCCCGTCACGTAGTCACAGGTGGCGTTGTTCATGCACTCGCACAGCTGCTGACAGCCGTAACCGAACGTCCCCGCAGGACACTCTGGACAAGGACAGGCGAGACAGCCGAGGGTCAACACACGCAGATATGACAGCTGACATGTGTTAACACGTCAGTATATTATGTTTAAATGTGTAACTGTAATCTGTAACTTTTTGTGTTTTTAAAAAGTCCGTGAAGCTCCTCAGTCGTCTGGAAGAGTTCAATCTGGAGACTACATTTATTCTTAATAAAGACAGAGTCAGGTCCAAAGACCGACGTGCAGACGTGTCGACACTCACTGAGCTCGCAGCTCTGTCCGATGAAGCCCGTCCTGCAGGAACACTGTCCGCTGATGTGATCGCAGTCCGCCCCGTTCTGACAGCGACACACCTCGGCACACTGCGAGCCGTAGAAACCCGTCGGACAGCCTGAAGACGAACAAAAACACTTCATTCATTCTCCATAACTGCTTATCTTCATCAGGGGCACATCAGCGGGGTACGCCATGGACAGGGAGGTGGGAGGAAGCTGGAGAAGAACATCCAAACTCCACACAGACTGTCGGGGTTGAACCCAGAACCTTCTTGCCGTGAGAGAACAGCGACATCTAAAACCTCCATACAAAGAGGCATTTTCCACCATCAGCTGTTCGCTCTTCAAACAGAGAGATGATCCGTGAATCTGGAGGCGAGTTTGGTTGAAGCAGCTTTTCTGGGATTGGCTAATCTGTCAGATTGAACCAAACCCAGAAGATTTAAACAACTTCTCAGATACCTGAAGACGCTCCACTGTCTGTGTTTGTCTGCGGCAACATCACGGCAACAGTCTCAAACAAGCACAGAAACATACGTACGTATGTGAAGAAACAATGCAGACTTTGACTGTACGTTCACCTCGACCCATGTGACACAGATACAGGAAGTGATTAAACCGTCTATGACTCCAATTTATGTGTCACGAAGGAAAGAAGGAGGTAGGGAAGGAAGGGAGGAAGGTTTTAAGGAGATAAAGGAATGGATGTGTTCAGGCGTGCAGTTTTTTTTATCCACCACCAGATGGAGGTGCAGGTACGAGATTCAAAGACTCCTCTGCAGCCAGAGAGTTCAGCGCTGTTTCCCTTATTAGATCAGTGTGTGTGTGTGTGTGTGTGTGTGACATACGCTGAGTACAGTAGAGTCCCGTCCATCCAGGGCTGCAGTCACACACTCCGTCTGTGGCGCTGCACTGGGCTCCGTTGTGACAGTTACATGTGTGGATGCAGTCCGGGCCCCACGAGCCCTGAGGACAGGCTGCCAATAACACACAAACACACACACACACACACACACACACACACACACACACACACAGTTAGACAAAGAGAAAGATGAACACACGCACACACTGTTCAGTCAGCAGCCTGAGGACTGGATGTGATCAGGACAGTCTGCGCCTTCATTAGCTTCACGAGTGATGGAGCGATCGTGGAGCCGATGGAGTAATTGCCTCGAAGTCGGCCATCTCTGATTGGTTAACGATCAACTCAAACACAACGAGTGATCACCAAGAACGCACGAGGAAATGAAGTGAGTTGGAGTCGAAGTTGATGAGGTGTCTGTGTATCTGTGTCGTCTTACGTTTGGAGCAGTCCTCGCCGATCCATCCCGGGTAGCACTGACACGAGCCGTCGATCGGGTTACAGGTGCTGTTGTTGGTGCACAAACAGGCCTCAGAACAGGCTTTGCCAAACTTTCCACTGGGACACACTGTGGACACACACACACAGTGAAGACACACTATTAAATATGAGGCATTAACACTGTGACGAAGCACCAACTCCTCAGAAAGAAATAATTATACTCGTTAAATTGAGGTTCAAACAGTTTTTCACCAGTTTTCAGTCTCAGGATTTTTGTGGGCGGTCCTTAAAGGGTGGCTCGATGACACGCTGAGGCCACCCTGAGCAGAGAGATAGAGATGAATTCATCTCAGCTCAGAGTGTTTCAAAGTTAGTCATGTCATTTTCTGAACTCATATGAAGAGTCAGACGATTATTACGGTTCATCCTCAGGGGGACATGAACTTACTTAAAACCACAAAGACAGATCTCCAAAGTCACGAGGATTCAACCTCTGAGGGCCACGAACGTCATTTCATTTATAGCTTTTAAGATTTCAGACCGACACAGCAGAGAGAAGTTAATGCTTCTCACATTAGACCTTAAATATCCGCACACACACACACACACACGCACACACACACACACAGACGAGAGTTAATTATTGCATCATTTAGACTAATTAGTGGCCACGTGCAGCGGTGGACAGATGAACTGTATGTAGTGACTCGTGTCGTGATGTAACACGCTGTACACGGCTGGCTTCAGCTCACACAGCATTAGGCAATACAGGCAATCATTACACTACAGATGTAATCTGATTACTTCCTGATGTGTGGGTGGACACAAGGTTCATGTGTGTGTGGAAACCTTACAGCGTTTGTTTTAATGCTGTGATTATTATTTCTGTCTGTACAGTGTGTGAGTTTATAGTTTTAATATTTGTTGGTTGATCTTTTTATTTCTTTAAAACTTTAATTAAAATCATGTAGAAATATTCAGTGTGTCATCACCCCATGAAATAAATAATTATTAGATCTGTACCCAGCAGAGGAAGTGCCAAAACTGCAGTTCCTCTTGTCGTCCACTTGAGGCTGGCTCCAGAAGTGAGTCAGTCTCCATAAGTCCCCATGTTCAAATGTCCAACTTCACAGCAGAAATAAACATGTTTACAGCCTGGTACAAAAAACAGTTTTGGTCTCTGTAGCTAATTTCCCCGTTCATGACAACTGTACTGAGGGTGAATTTATATACAACTCACCTGTTCAGATTATATTAAGGCTTAAAGTTATGCAGGATTAAGAGCGTGGACGCTTTGATTGACAGGTGGGTGTCGTTACAGGTGGCTTGTTTGAGCAACCAGGCGTCATTCAGCCCGCCTCAGCTCCACTGATTTTTAGATTAGATGTAGGACTACAAACATGGCGGCGGCCAGAGCGACCACACTGAGCTTCACAGTGACTCTTCAGAGACCTGAGGGTGACGTCACGGATACGCGGTCCGTTCTTTTCACTGTCGGTGGTCTGAATCTGAGGGACGCGACGTCTGCAGATCTTTTATTAAAGGTGATTTACTGCTGATACTTTTTATCCTCTGTGTTTGTTCACCTGATGTATTTTTAATTTCTTTATGATTTCGATGTGATTTTGATTGATGACGTATTAGCCACAACAGTAGCTCATTCTTAGTATCAGTAATTAATAAACAGATCTGTTGGTAAAGTGTTTTAGGGACACTAAAACAGCAATAAATGAGTTTAAATTCTATTATTTTTTAATAATAAATAATTACTCGAAGATAAAAGAGAGACATGAAGAACAGAATAGATTAAAAACAACTGTGATCTAATAAAGAAAATATGATTCATGTAAAATTAAAAGTGATTAACAGTTGAGAGTATTACTACCCACCATTATTATTATTATTATGATGAAAATACATTACACTACATGTTGGTGAATGCTTGAAGTGAAGTGAATAACCTCTGCTGATCGTCTCTAATGTGATAAAACGTTGAGGCGAAACGAGAGAGGCGGAAAAAAACCTCAAACTTTGTCACCTACAAACGAAGCTGCAGGAATCTTTGTCCAAACTTTGTTTTCCAGTTAATCATTTTAGGGAAATGCACATCGCGTTGCTTAAGGATGTAATATTTCTACTTTTTCTTCACTGAATGTAGTTACACTGATAAAATATTGAGACAGCCTGATAATATATTAATGTGCTCTGGGGTTTATGGAGTATTTCCAATTAACCCGAGAGGACAAATGGTGTTTAATACAGTATTCAGTTTGAACTGTAAGTTTGTTACATTAAAGTTCACAAAAATTATGATCTGTCCTCTGTCCTCCAGTGTCTGTCCAACACTGATACAAAGTGTTTTCAGTGTTTTCAGGTGTTCTTTGTGGTATTTTACAGTTATGATGGACAGTTAGCTTTAGTCTAACCACGTGCTAAAGTAGCTAACCGCTAATTAGCTTCCTCTAACTGAATCTGCCGTTAGCATGCTAACAGAACCGGGCTCAGCAGCCGGTCCGGACCAGGTTCGAGCACAGCTTCTGAGACCAACAGAGAATAACATTACCCTACCGAGGAGATTTACAGACTTTATGATGGAAAGATTGATAAGTAGCAGGAGAGCCAAAGCTAATATAATAAAGCTAACACAGCTAACACTGAGGATCCAGTTGGTTTGGAGCTAGTGCTAATGTAGCTAACTGCTAACATAAGTTAGGTTTTGGGAAAAGGCTAACACAGCTAACTGATAATATAAGCTCATGTTGTAGATTTAGCTAGTTTTCAGATATAGCTAATGTAGCTGACTGCTAACATTAGCTATTTTAGTTAGCTTGGATTTAAAGCTAACATTAGCTAATGTTATGAACTTAATCACATTAGTTTTTTCCCTCCAAGTTAGCTCACTGCTAACATTAGCTATCATTACTTGATGGAAAGATTGCTAAGTAGTGAAGTACTAACTGTGGTTAGCTCGGTCAGCCGTGTAGCTAACTGAACTGACTCAGCCCGGGATGCCAGGAGCCAAACCCGGCAAGAAAACCACCTCGGTAGGCTGCTGTATTATTCACTGTTAGACTGGACACCGCTGGGTTCAGAGGTTCTGTTCGGTCCGGCCGTGTTCACTGGAAGGTAGAGGCTAACGCTAGCCTTTAGCGCTAGCTGCAGTGCCTAGCGGTGGGGATGTAACGCTCACTCTAGACAGCTATTGGCTACTGTAAACGTCAATTAACGTCCACCTTTTTTTACAGGTAACGTAAAAATGAGGATGTATGTAAACAACACTCAGCTTGCTGTTTCAATATGGCGCCCCCTGTGGACAGGTGTGGTACTGCATTTACCGCCTTGTTTTATTAATTTTCAGGGAAACTGTAAAAGAGTAAAAATTATTTATATTACGAGCTGACATTTAACTCGACCTTAACTCTAAAAAAAAGTTTAATGAGCGTTGGCATAATTACGACACAGTGTGCACTTAAAGTATCTGTAGCTGTATCACAACGTGTGCTGCTTCCTCTTAATATTACTGTTTGAGCAGGATAAAATAAATACATTAAATATTCATGAGATACGTAGATATTCATTATTTTTACATTACTCTCCTGCACTGATTTGCATTTTACTACATCGTCCACCTGTTGCATGAAATGTATTGTCTTCATTAATAGGTTCTGCCCGTCTATGCTTATAGTCGCCATTAGCGAGCTGTTCACATTGTTCCACTGGAAGAATAAAACCCAGAAGGGGGTCCTTAGCTGTGAATATGAGTGCAATAAAGATCATTATGGACGCTTTAATGAAGTCCACTTCTTATGTAACAGTTACCAACGTCTGACTAGTGTCTGTTAAGTTCGGATCAAAGTGAAACACCGTCCGTACGAACAGGAGATGAATGAGTTGAACAGAAATAATTAGCAGGAGAGGGACTGTTCGTTAGCTCCCTGGTGATCTGCTGTTAACTTTTCTTAATTAATTTGTTTTGCAACACTTCCAAAGTAAAAAAACTGCTGAAGGGATTGTTGAGAAATTTGATAAAAACGTTCATGATGGGACGAATTCCCCAAAATGTTTTTACACAAACAAGTTTAATTCATGACAGGATGCCTCTAAAATCATCAAGCAACAACTGTGTGGCTGTGAAGTGACGCCAAAAACTGCACTTCCTCCTGTCGTCCACTTGAGGCTGGCTCCAGAAGTGAGTCAGTCTCCATAAGTCCCCATGTTCAAATGTCCAACTTCACAGCAGAAATAAACATGTTTACAGCCTGGTACAAAAAACAGTTTTGGTCTCTGTAGCTAATTTCCCCGTTCATGACAACTGTACTGAGTTAACAACGAGCTAAAACAAGCTAACAACGAGCTAAAACAAGTTAACAACAAGCTAAAGCAAGCTAAGAACGAGCTAAAACAAGTTAACAACAAGCTAAAACAAATTAACAACGGCTAAAACAAGCTAACAACGAGGTAAAACAAGCTAACAACAAGCTAAAACAAATTAACGAGCTAAAACAAGCTAACAACGAGGTAAAACAAGCTAACAACAAGCTAAAACAAATTAACGAGCTAAAACAAGCTAAAAACAAGCTAAAACAAGTTAACAACACGCTAAAACAAGTTAACAACAAGCTAAAACAAGGTAACAATGAGCTAAAACAAGCCAATAATGAGCTAAAACAAGGTAACAACGAGCTAAAACAAGCTAACAACGAGCTAAAACAAGCTAAAACAAGTTAACAACGAGCTAAAACAGGCTAACAACAACGTTTCACGCAGGATGACCAATATGGAGACGACCAAAGCTTCACACCGGCTCCACAGAACGACTCCACAGAGACGACGTCCATGATTTATATATATAAAGTCTATGGTTCAGGCATGCTAACATGCTAAATCAGGGCTCTTCAAGCAGCCTCTGGCCTCTTAGACCTTAGCATGACCGCTAAACTTTAGGAATACACTTTAGCCTTGAGCTAAAAGCTTGAAGTAAACCTGATAAAACAGGAACAGAGGTGTGAAGATTCCTTTATTTGAAGCATCCTGATTTGTTTTGGTCGTTCTGGAGGTGATTGTGTCTCTACGAGGAGATTTATAGATCATGCACGGCGGCTTTGGCCTCCTTCCTCAGAGGACGTTTGTGTTGTGTAAATCTTTCCCAGCCTCCACTTGAAAAAAAAGAAAACGTGATTTCTTCATTAAAGTGCTGAAAAACCGTTTTTGTCTCAGTAAACGGTTAACTCTCTCTCTCACACACACACACACACACACACACACACACACAGTGAGTTGTTTTCTTCCCGGTCGCTGCAGATCCTTCGAGGGCTCACCAGTCAATAACATCATTAGCTTGTACAAAAGGCCATCAAACATGGAGAGAACAGGACGGAGCGTGACCGGCTCTTCGGGCGGTTAAACGCCCGCTCCGTGCTGGACGTCTTAATTCATCAAGGCTCGCCCCGGTTATCTACGGGTCTGCTCGAAGATGCAGCGGCCAGCAGAATGGCTAATGTGAGACGAGCGGGGTGCAACTGATCTTCATGTTTAATGATGATGAATATTTCACAGTGCACTCTCACATCGTCTATTTAAGATTTGGCTTGGCGACGAACCTTGGGCCGAGCGCCTTCATGACAGAATTAACACCTGTTTAACCTGCAGAGGAGCTAAAGCACGCCGAAATAATGACGTGCAGGAGGAGCCTGACAAAACGAGTATTCAGATGAAATGAAGAGCTCAAGGTTTCCTCTTTCACAGAGATCCGTGGGCTCTGCTTTGTGTGCACAGCTTCAGTTTTTAACCTGCAGGAATAAAAAGTTTCACAACAAAGCGGTAAATGAAGTCAAGAGGCAGGCCGCAGTTAACGCGTGAAGAAAGTGGTGTTGCGTAAGGAGGTGATTACAGAAGAAGAAGCATCAAGTGAGACGTGAGTCTGCAACAACTTTCTGGGAGTTTGGTACAAAACAG
This sequence comes from Miichthys miiuy, assembly GCA_036365135.1. Taxonomy (NCBI): domain Eukaryota; kingdom Metazoa; phylum Chordata; class Actinopteri; family Sciaenidae; genus Miichthys; species Miichthys miiuy. The sequence continues at coordinate 30,078,775 of CM071603.1, forward strand.
GAAACGGCGACCTTGCAGGCTCGTTCATGTCACACCGTGCCAGACGGGTCTAAAAATACGCTGGTCACAATCTGTGTCAGGCTGCACGATATCAGTTTGGAGGGAGGAAAAAGTGTCATCTGTCTTCTGTTGCTGTCTAACTTGTCCGGCCGCAGACTTTTTTTTTAAACATTTGATTCAAAAAATGGTGCTTTCACTGTCAGTCAGAGCATTTTGTGGCATTTCATGTTGTAATTCGACGGGTGGATGACGCCGCAGCTCTGAGGCCGAGCAAATCCACTTTTTAACAGATCCAGGCCGATTTTAGAAAGTCTGGACGGCAAGAAAACAGATCTGAGACACGTTTGGAGGTGGTTTGAAATCAGATGCGTCTCAGTCCGGACGCTCTGGACGTATTCAAACAAAGAACAACAGTCTAGGGACAGATTTATCACGTCCAGTTGTTGGCAGTGTTGCAGAGGAGGTCCTCTCTGAAGAGCTGGAGGTCTTCAGGAGGTCTGTGAAGGTAGAGAGGGACGCCCCTGATCTGGTAGGAGCTGGTAGGACGTTCCACCAACAGACGAGAAAAGTCTGGATTGTCCTGAGCGTACGGGTGGCAGAGCCAGGCGTCGCTCATCGGAGGAGGTAACATATGTCTGTATGAGGTGGGTGCAGGGCCGATCAGAGAAGGTTAGCTGGTCATCGATCATCACTCCTAAGTCTTGATGTTGATGTCATGGTGTGTAGTCGGTTTGGCTGGGAGGAGCAGCAGCAGTTCAGTTTTTGAGAGGTTCAGCTGGAGGTGATGTTGGCTAGTAGCTGCTGCCATCATTAGGTGGGTTGGTTAGGTTTAGGCATGAGGAGTGAGACTTGGACAGAGGCGGAGGAAGGTGGGTCGGAAAAGAAAAATCGCAGGTGGAGGCTCCTGAACAATTTAAGTTTCAGGCCCTCCGAGTCTGAGATGTTCCAGACTCATTTGAATTGGAGCATTTTTCAATGCCAGACTCAAACTAGAGACTAAAAGCCAGGATGTGTCGTCTCTGCTGCCTTCATTACGACCATTTTCTGCACATTCGGGCTCTCACAGGTCTCCAGAGTTCAACACTAAATAACCACGTTAACAGGGCCGTTTCTAGCTGTTTGGGGGCCCTGTACAAGATGCTATTTGGGGGGCCCCTATTTTGTAAAACTATGAGGGAGAGCTTCCTAACCTTTTCAGATGATCTGTCACACTGAGAAGAAAACCACGACCGACCTTGATTACAGAGCGAGCCGAAGAAGCCCGACAGACATTCACAATGGCCGCTGATGTGGTGGCACGCTCCGTCACTGTGGATACAATGAGGACACGACTGGCTGCAGCGATGGCCGTAGAAACCCGGAGAACATGCTGCAGAGAAACACACACACACACACACACTGCTGTTAGGAGGATGTGTGTGAACTGTGTGTGTGTGTGTGTGTGTGGTCAGGGAAACTTTGATTAGTTCTCTGATTAGTTCTTTGATCATTGTAATAATGGATTTCATGGTCCACTTAGTCGCAATTTAAGCTATGTCTTCAAACTCCATATGAAAGCTAATATATCCACCACACCTATATGTGTGTGTGTGTGTGTGTGTGTCCGCCGTCTCTAACCTGTTGGCTGTATTTGCTTTGTTTTCCTGCCTCATACGTCTTCCCGAGGCCTTTAATTTACTTTAATTGATGTTACTCTAAGTGGCGAGACAAGCCGGTGCAGACCGGTCTACCGCCTCGCTCACGCTACAGGATTTTCCTAATTAAGATAATTGGCTAAACTGTGAACCGAGAGCCCTTAAATTTATCACCTCGATGCAGGAGGAAGCAGAGGAAAGCCGCTGTGCGTTACATACACGCATCAACACTCGAATTCACACTGCGAGCATCAACAAGCAGCCTCACACTGAACTGTACAATTTATTTACAGTAAAGCTTCGTACAGCGGGCTGAAGTCTGATTTTCAGACGTGGAAACAGAGAATGAAGGTCCAGTTGTAGAGGCTTGTAGAGCTCCTGAAGAGCTGGAGGTCAACGTGACCAAGCCCAGGCGGATCATCTGAAAGTGTTTCACTGTGCAGGAGGGCGTTAGAGATGACCACAGCCTGCATCAGGAGCCACGCGATCCTACAAACCCCTTGAACTGTACGCTGTGGAGCTTCTGTCCACGACAGAGTCGAGCTTTACGCATCGGTCCTTCTACACCTTCCTACCAAGTGTTCCACATCGGTCCACTGATCTACAGGGGGCGCTAAAGAGCCTAAAAATGATGCATGAACACGAGGAACAAACAGTGACTTCTTAACAGATAATTCATTTTTAGTTTTCATTGTATTTGAGTTCTTCTGCCACCGTGCTGCAGCTTCAATAACACAAATACAGCATGTGTGTGTGTGCTGAAGTGTGTGTGTGTGTGTGTGAACTGTGTGTCTTGTACTTCGCCTGCAGTTGGTGCCTCGGTAGCCGGGAGCACACACACAGGAGCCGTCCTCAGGGGAGCAGGAGCCTCCGTTCTCACAGGTGCAGCTGTAGGAGCAGTTCGGTCCCCAGCGTCCGTCCTCACACACACTGTCACAGTGGACACCTGCACAAAACACACACACACACACACACATTTTAGTCTACACTGTAAAAATAAAGGTCAAATGACTGGAAGCAGCAGCTGGCAAAGAAAAAATGTAAAATGCAAAGTAAAATATTTAAATAACTTTTTTATCGGGGTCCAATATCTTTAGCTCAAGGACACTGTGACTGACAGGGGAGCCGGGAATCAAACCAGCAACCTTCCAGTTACTAGACAACCTCCTCTACCACCTGAGCCACACCTGGCCCGGTCATTAATGGAATAATGCTTCACGGCACAAAGTCACAGAGCACCGGAGGGTGTGTAAGTGTTTGTACCATGGGCGTTTTGGACCACCGGAGTTGGTGTCATGCCAGAATAGGAGCCAGGCAACCAGGCAATGTAACCGCGAGAGCTTGGTGAAACAAAAGGCTGAAAGACAGACGCCGAGCTGGGCTGACTGCTGTTGGACTAGTCAGTAATATTAGCTGCTGCTGTGTCTGCTGTTGGTGACCTGGTTGATGTTTGGCTGTTAGCAAAGTTGTCGACTCGCTAGTTTTTGATCAGAAGTAATGTAATCAGAGTAAATACTCGAGTACAGCTGAACATGTTTACCACAGTGTGATTACACTCTATCAGTCTGTCAGCATCTCTGCACTTCTTGTACCCATCGAGCTGTTTGCATGTTCTTCCGGTAAATGTCAGTTTGTATGAACAAATATTTCAGGGAAAAACTTAAATTCCCCAAATTCAGCCTCAGACTTTTTGCCCTTTAATCATTCGCTGAAGTGTCTCCTTCTTTCATCAGTCTTGCATAAATGTGTGTGTGTGTGTGTGTGTGTGTGTGTGCTGGCTTGCAGAACAGATCAGAGCCCTTGGTGTTCACAGGGGACAGTCTGGAGGCTGCAGCAGCCCAAGAGGTTCACGTTACATTAATTCTTAGTTACACTCACACACACACACACACACACACACACACACACACACACACACACCTAAATATAGAAACAGACAGACAAACGGACACAGTAAGAATAGTGTGTGTGCAAATACAGTACATCTCCCTCGTCCTGTCTGCAGCCCGGTATATCTGCAGCTCATTAGCAACTTCCTTTGACATAGAATATGAGAGAATATGAGAGCGGGGCACAGGCGGCCATTATAACTCAATTAATAAACTACCTCTGAGCCACAAAGTGGGTGAAAACTCTATTCGTTAGGCTGTGAAGATAAAACAAAGGGAGGAGGAGGAGGAGGTGGAAGAGGAAGGCCGAGCGTGGCTCCGCTCTGTCGCGAGGCTAACGCCTCATTTTACCAGGTGGGAGCGGCGGCGCTGAGAGAAAATGTAAAAATGTGATTTGACACAAATAAAACGAACGATTGTGACCCAGTTCAGCTCACGTGACGCTCGCAGCACTTACAGACGCACAGCTGATTCCTCTTCATTACCGCACGCTGTGTCCCAATTCCATACTACACACTGATTACCTGGGAAGGAAGAGGAGGAACATGGCCGATACACTAATTAATTACACTCTCGTTAGCACTGTGAGAAGTCTGGACTGTTGGCCTGAGTGGAGGTTTATCCAGTAACCATCATATCCAGTTCAACTCGAAAGATGTCGGTAGAAATCATCTTGTATTTTAGAGTTGATCGTCCCACAAAGCAGTTTTTAGAAAAGAGAAAGGAAGTGTTTACACGAGCAAACATCACCGAGGGAATCACCCCAAAACAGGCGGCAGGAGGGCGCTGTGATTTACAGACTTTCCTGATGGACAGTAAAGTAATCTGCTGCCAATTGTAGCTGCTGTTAGCTCAGTTTGTTTGTTTTTCTTTAGTGTTTGTACCACAGGCGTTTTGGACAACCGGGAAGAAGAGGAAGAAGAGGAGGTGTTCAGGGAGTGGAGCCAATGTCGCGCCAGAACCGGAGCTAGGCGAGGTGGGCAATGTGACCCGAAACCCCACCGGTCACGTCTCTGTCACGTCGCGGCTGCGTCTCTGTTTTGTTCGGTCCTGCACGCGACTTCAAACTCCACGGGGAGCGTTTCAGAAGCGTTTATCCCTCCAGACATTGAGGCCCGCTTCTGGGATGCTTCTGAACCGGACCGCAGCGGAGCCGGTGGGGGCTGAAACATTGACTAGAACGGACATGCAATGCAGCAAACCCGTGCCCAGTGGAATCTGAGGGTAACCGGGCTCAGCAGCTTCAATGGACATAATGGCAGAGGAGAAGACTGAAGAGGACGTTGACGGAGGAAGCTAAGAAGAGAAACGGAGAGTGAGCAAGCGAGAAGCCGCCGGACGTAATGGCAGGCGAAGCTAACACAAACACGGATGTCCATATTTATCATATTGCACTCGCAAAAACACAAATTTCTATGTAATGTCACTTCAAACTCTATTCGACTTACAAACACATGACAGTGTTCAGTCTGAAATTAGCAGTTCAGACGCAGATTATTCACTGTAAAATGCAGAAATTTTTAACTGTACTGACCAACCGAATGTGTGCAAACGCACATCCAGGTCCTGCAGATTACTTTGTACTTTCTGTTTACAGAGACAGAGAATGTTACGATAACTTCCCGGAGTTATAAAATGTGTCATAGTATCACAAACCGCTGTGCAGTAAATGCTAAATGGACTTGTGTTTATAAAGCATATTTATTTTCTGCTCTGCCGACCACTCAAAGCTTTTACAACAGTCATCCCACCCACACACACACACACACTCACAGTGTTTAGGTGTGTGATTAAACCTTCAAACTCATTCATCAGACCGGACCTTGTGTATCTCAGCGCTGCACGATCTGAACTTCATCGTTCTCTGTGTGTATTTCGAGTTACCTCAGATAAAAATCAGAGAGATGTTTGAGTGATAAAACTGTTTAATGTAATCTTATTGGAGTTTTTCACCCACTGGGAACATAATGCATCACAGGAGGCGTCTTAAACACAGTGAGAGAGCTGCACAGAGGTTTCAGCTGATACACTGTATTTTTATTTCACTCCTGTTATCTCATCGGGCTAATTATCATTCATGGTCAGCCTTAACGGTAATTACACACCTAACTGTTTAAGACTGTTTCTTTACTTCTTCAAACTTTCAGTCGAAGACGTTCATCACTCCCTCCGGCAGTTAAAATCCAAAAGTCTCCTCCAATATTCATGAGCTCTTATATCGATCATCGCCAATCACGACTCTACTGACGATGATCAGAGGGTAAAATAAGCAGAACTACAACCTGAACATGGTGTTTGTGCTACACTGACTCTCTGTGATTTACAGAGTTTCCTGATGGACAGTGAAGTAAACTGCTGACAACTGTAGCTGCTGCTAGCTAATGTTAGCTCAGTTTGTTAGTCGGGCTGCCTGGACTGTGAGCTCAGAGTGTGGACGGGAAGAAGAGTCGTGCGTCGTGCCAGAACAGGAGCTAGGTAAGCGGGCAATGTAACCGGGCTCAGCAGCTATCTATGGATATAATGGCAGAGGAGAAGAGAGTGAAGAGGACGTTGACGGAGGAAGCTAAGAAGAGAAAAGGAGAGAGTGAGCGAGCAAGAAGCCGCCGGACAAGAGTAAATCTGGGACTGACTTTTAGTGGTTGGTGAGAGCTTGGTGAAATAAAAGGCTGAAAGACAGACGCCGAGCTGGGCTGACTGCTGTTGGACTAGTCAGTAATATTAGATGCTGCTGTGTCTGCTGTCGGTGACCTGGTTGATGTTTGGCTGTTAGCAAAGTTGTCGACTTTGTTGCAATGTGCTTTGCAGTAAACAAAGGTTCAAAGATAGAGGTGCAGTGTCTCCGCTGAGGATGTTGATTTACTGTAAAAAAAAAGTCTCCAATAAAGAGCAGACGAGTCTGAGAGTGAAGCCAAGCCTCACTTGAAAGGTGCTTTGTCCACGGGGAACTCTTGTGAAGCTGAATTATTGACGAGCGCTCAGCTGTCAAACTCATCCGAGCCTGAATCTTCATCAGTGTTAAAATTATAGGTTTGAATTTTTTGTGTGCGGCATTGATTTGTTGTCACAGCGTCGCCAGAAAAACACCTCCCTCTTCTGTTCACACTCCCTCTGAGTGTGTCTGTTCTGGTATTTTCCTGCTCCACCTGCACCTCCACCTCTGCGTCCTCCATTCAGGGGCTGAATGTGGCTCATTTCTACACCATCGTGAAGTGTTTGAGTGAACATAAAGCAGACTCTTTATTCAAGGCTGTGCGTTACTGATGTGAGTCTGTGGTTACACACCACGTTGAGACAGTACGCAAATTTTAGAGGCGCCATGGTCTATAACACTGTGAATCAGCATTTATCAAAGGAAGACGCAGGACTGCGGTAGCAGATTTCTTTGTGGCTTTACTCAAACATTTCAGGCAAGCACAAAGACGACATAGCACAAGGGGCCTCGTATATACCTTTCCTGCCAGGTAACACACACCTTGATCCCCTAGAACTCCCTCTAGGGTAATACCAAATGCTAACAATGTCAGGATGCTACAACATGAATGGAAAGACAAAAGGAGAAGTCGATGTTGATGCAAATCTTTTGGACTCTGGTTTTCCTGACTGCATGTGTGGTTCCCACCCTGAGGCACTGAGCTGGAGGTGTCGAGTTGCTTTGCTGTTCATTTGACCACCTCACTTCATGTGCTCAAACATCTGTTTACAGAACCACACTCAGATTGTTCCACACTGATGGCTGTTCAAACTTTTTTTTTTTCTGGCCTCCTGGCCATTAGACAGTTTTAAACCCACTTTTAACTTGTTGCCAGAGGCTTCAACTTTGTCACAGTTTGTCTGTAAAAAACATCAATAAAACAGTAGCTGCATAACTCACCTGTCCAACCTGCAAGACAGCGACAGAAGCCGCTCACTGGATCGCAGCCATCAGCGTTGGCGCAGTCACATCCCTCTCTGCAGTCCAGCCCGTACGATCCCTCCTGACAACACACCAGACAAACACACTTCAACACTAAAACTGAAGTTGTGTGTTGAATCATAAACTACACACTGTGCATCTCATTAAAAGAAGTTTGACCTTTGTTAAACTACTCACCGGACACGGTACGTCGCAGAACTCGTCCCTCCAGCCCGGGGAGCAGGTGCAGGTCCCGTTGACGGGGTCGCAGGCTGCCTCGTTGGCACATTGACACGTCTGATTGCAGCTCAGTCCCCAAGTACCGCTGGAGCAGAGGATGGAGCAGTCCGCACCCTGCCAACCTGGACGGAGACAGAGACCATCAGGGCAAGGCCAACTCATTTAACCACTTTCTGTAGTTTGTGTGCGCCTGAGAAGGATCCTGCAGCTTCATGAAAGCTTGCTTACTTAGTTAAAACTTGGCTGCAATCTTCTGGATTAAAAGTCAGTTTTCGGTGTCAGCACGCGCCATGGCACACTGACTCACAGTTTGACCTCACTCCTTTATATTTTTCTCTCCGTCACTGCCGCTCTATTCAAGTGAAGGCCCGCCCTACCCTGCCTGTGATTGGCTGACATTCTTCTTGCCCTCCTCACCTTGACCAATCTCAGTCCTCCTCATGCCTAAACCCAACCAACTCGAACCCACGAAGGCAACGAGTACCAGCCAATCAGAGACAGGTAGAGACAGACCAAGGAGGAGAGTGGTGGAGTGCTGCGTCACATGACCTGACCTCCACAGTCACCTGAAATAAACCCAGCTGATGTGGTTTAGGATGAGCTGAAGGACGCGCTCAGCATGGGAACTCCTTCAGCCATTTGCTGGGACACTCTGGTGGCCGACTGTCGGGGTCAAGACCTCTGTTACATATTTATCTTCAGCTCTTTCCCTCAGTTTCATTTCTCTACTGTCGGCTCTCTAATAAAATCATAATAACGTCCCCAAAAATACTGTCCTATACAGCATTTATCTCATTTCAGTGATCACCGGCTTTTATCCCGAGGAAGGCAACGTGCTGAAATGCTGATTCCTGAAGAATTTTAAATTAAATAAATTGCACTGGAGTTATGAGCGTCCTGATTTCCCTCCTTCCTTCAGTGTAATTTCTACAACACGAGCAGATAGAGGACGTAATGAAGCATCGTGTCTCAGAGATCCGTCAGCCGGACCTCCCGCCTCCCGATCCCTCTTTAAATGCAGCAAATGATCAGATGTTGGACGACACATGTTAGATAATCCTCAACTTTTCCCCTCAGCAGCTCTGAAAGAAAAATAAAATCAGGTTTGGAGGGTGACGACAGACGCCCACTTGTTCCAGCCGGAGCTCTCGGGCCCCTGGCCCTGCGCTCTGCCTCAGATGTCTCTCCACTTTAATTACCCAAGTTCCCCCACGAGGTTCAGTGGTGCATTAATATTTAAAGATGCTGATATTGAGAGATATTAAGGAGGCGAAGTGGAGAACAAAGTACGAAACGAGAAAAAGTTCTGGAGATCGTTAATGTAGGTACTTTTTACACTGACCTGTGATCAGGTGAACGTCCCCACATGGTTTGGACGACCACGACTGTTTGAAACTCACCCAGAAAAACCTTTTTATAATCTGCACTCGGATGGTTTGATGCTATTTTTATATTTCTCTGTTTAATTGATGTTTTTGTATTTCCTCTGCACCTCTGAGGCACTTTGTAACTCCTGAGTTTACTTCGTAATGTGCGAGAATGGACGATTCATCGATTATTTGCCAACTATTAAATGAATTGGCAACTTTTTTAAATTGTTTCATCGATTTGAGGCATTTCTTTAAGAAAAAATGTCCAAATTCTTTGATTCAGCTCCACACACGTGAATATTTTCTGTTTTTTTTCGTCCTCTATGACAGTAAACTGAATATTTTTGGGTTTGTGGACAAAACAAACAGCCATTCCAACTAATTTTACTGTTTTATTGTTACTTTTAGGTAAGTAAACCATCTAGATACTACAGATGACTTATTATGTTTATGTTTTGTGTCTTATTTTGGACATCGATCACCTCTGAAGACTTCACTTCACTGTAGATTACTGTATGTAGGTTCACTGCAGATCATGAAAGCCTCCTAAAATCCACCGATAATCATAAATAAATGTTGATAATGTGATGGAGGAACAGAAACCTTCTTTGCAGAAACAGGAGCCGTCGACGTGCGAGCACGAGATCTCGTTGTGGCAGGAACACGACGAGGTGCAGTTGATCCCGTAGAGGCCGGTCGGACAGCTGATGGAGCAGTCGTCACCCTGGACACAAAACACAGACGGAGAGACTGATGACGGTGTTCACCTTAACTCATTTTGTATTTCACCTCCACCTCCTGTCCAGTCTAAGTGAAGTTACGATGTCACGATGATCTGTGAGGTCAGCTGGTGAATGCTTTTGATATTCCAGCTGTTGACCTGAACACAAACTATATTCAGTCTCTGATCAACAAAACAACCAAAGAACTCAAAGAACAACAAGAAGACAACACCGAAACTGTTAAAGAAAGAAGTAAATTAGTAAATTAAATATGTATGATTGTTTAAAATGTTAAAAATACATGATACAGACAGAGAATCGTATAAAACATTCATAAAAATATCAAGAAAACTCATCTGTGATGAAATATTCACAGGAAATAATCTGCATCCTCAACTCTCTGTGATTTACAGAGTTTCCTGATGGACAGTGAAGTAAACTGCTGACAGCTGTAGCTGCTGTTAGCTAATGTTAGCTCAGTTTGAGGGCTGCCTGGACTGTGAGCTCAGAGTGTGGACGGGAAGAAGAGTCTGCGTCGTGCCAGAACAGGAGCTAGGTAAGCGGGCAATGTAACCGGGCTCAGCAGCCTCTATGGACATAATGGCAGAGGAGAAGAGAGTGAAGAGGACGCTGACGGAGGAGAAGAGTGAGCGAGCAAGAAGCCGCCGGACAAGAGTAAATCTGGGACTGACTTTTAGTGGTTGGTGAGAGCTTGGTGAAATAAAAGGCTGAAAGACAGACGCCGAGCTGGGCTCAATCCCACAATGCACTGCTTCATATCTTATAGATGTGACAACTACCACTGTGTGACTCCACACCTGTCAGTCTGCTAAATAAATAAATAAAAGATATCTTTTATTTGCATGTTTTCTCTCCAAAGATGCGTTTAATGACCATGTCTGCGGTTCCCTCGTGAGGTGGCCGGCTCGGTGGCGTCCCCGCTGCTGCTGGATGAAAACCCGACTGCGTGCACGTGTTTTAGGAACATCTTGACTGACAGCATCTCCCCCTCCTGCTGCTCAACTGCAGGGAAACAAGCCATGCTCGGAGGTTCATCTTTAAATTCATTATGAGGCCACGGCTGCATTAAATGTGATGGCGAAGATGCAGCAAACAAGCGCATGCATTATGGAGGAGAGAGAGGTGATCATCGCTGACGGCGTTCCTGCAGAGAAACATGACGTCTGCTCTCGTCCAATCAATAGAGGGACATGGTCAGGCCGGGCTTGGCATTAACGGGACGGTCTAAACCTCATTCTGCGCCGTTAGCATGCTGCGAAAGCTCGAGCTTGACACAAACCTGAAGCTCCGGCACGCTGTCGCATTGATCAGGACCTTCAACATATAAACTGTGCTAATTAAAGCTGGCTGCTTCCAACCTTTAAATCGCTATTAATCTAATATTCACAAAGCCAGCCAAATGTGCAGAGACACGAGAAGAGAGAGGAGCCTTATTAAAAAGTTGGTGAATAAAGGAAAAAAACTTTTGTTCATAAATAACGTGTGTGTGTGTGTGTGTGTGTGTCCAATCATCTGAACTTCCCAGGAGTTTTAACACGTGACGTCTGGAATAATAAACATGTGGATCGATGGGTCCTGACATTTATCACGCGTGTGCAGCTTCATCTGTCTTTTCTCTAATAAGTAAATAAACTGGCGAGTTTTCTTCTCTTCTTCGTGTTCAGAGAGGATTACAAGACGAGAAGATAACTCCGGGTTAATTAAAGGAGGACCAGCAGGTCGTTAGGTTGATGACCTCCTCGCAGCCTTTGACAGTAACAGCAGGAACACTCTTCATCCAGCTTCCAGGTGTGAATGTGTGTGACAGTGTGGAGCAGGAGTCCTCATGTTAAGGTGGTGCTTCTCCTCGTTTCCTCCTGTGACTGCGTTGCCTCCAGTCTTCCCCCTCTTCAACAATCAACCATCAAGACTCCAGCAGATAATCTTAACTACATCGTCGTTCTTTGTATACCATGCTCTGCTTGTTGAACTGCAGTTCCTCTTGTCGTCCACTTGAGGCTGGCTCCAGAAGTGAGTCAGTCTCCATAAGTCCCCATGTTTCACAGCAGAAATAAACATGTTTACAGCCTGGTACAAAAAACAGTTTTGGTCTCTGTAGCTAATTTCCCCGTTCATGACAACTGTACTGAGGGTGAATTTATATACAACTCACCTGTTCAGATTATATTAAGGCTTAAAGTTATGCAGGATTAAGAGCGTGGACGCTTTGGGTCTGAAGACGTTCATTACAACACCTGGTTTGATAAAAACTGACTCCATATCATCAGAATCAGAGTTATTCGGTTCGTTGTGTATCGTCTGTGTGGAAGTTTATCAGACGTCACCGGGACTCGTTTGGTTAATGAGGACATCCATGATTCAAACGAGATCAGACGCTTCTCTTGGTTTCATTTTTATCTCCAACAAAGGAAGAACAAGGCTGCAGAATCACAGCTACAATCAGACGACACGTTCAGGGGCTAAGGAGTGTAATAGGAGTTTAATAAATCCATTTCTATTAATGTTATTTTAAATGGTCTCTGTCTGCTGAAAGAACAGATCTCACTAATTATTCATGAACCACGATATTAAATACTTCTTTTGACAATGTCACTTTGACTCTCATCAGGAACGACAGTATCAAGTGACGAAGATCTGCAGGGATTCAACCACAGCTGATGAAGTCCAGGCCGACTCCAACATGTCATAAACTTTATTTGCTGTAACGGGTGTGCACTTCTGTTCTCTGTCTTCTTGACCGTTCACTCAGATGTCCGTCCACCATGAGCTTTTTCCTCGCCATTGTCACCAAGAACCTGCACATGGTGGGAACTGTCGGGTCCTGAGAGTGTCATGAGATAACGTCTGTTATGATTTGATGCCATCTTAATAAAATTTAATTGCTTCTTTTAGTTTTATCTGCCTGATTTGAACCTTTGAACCAAACTATTTCAGGCATGGCCCCTTCAAAAGGTGAGAAAAGTTCAAGCCTCCAACTCCAAATTTTTATCATCATTAACAATGATTTAGTGTAGCAGCTGCAGATTGGTTTGCTTATGGAAGAAACACTCATGCACACATGCACAGGTACAAAGCTCTCCAGACGCCTGCAGCAGGGTCAGAAAATATGCAAATGATACCAAACAGATAAAAACAACATTTTTCTATCGACTGAAACACGTTAAAACATTAAAGACAACCTGACGCTGCATGGTGCAGCTACGTTGCATGTGCAACATCATTAAATCATAAAAATAAAACAGACACTATAATGAAAATATTGGCACAGCTACATTAGGAAACAGTTGGAAGGATCCACTTTAAAGTTCAGCAAATTAGCTGACCCTTGTTTGTTTATTTCCCTACATAAATCACGTTTATTCAGCTTAGTTTGACTCATATTTCCACATCCACTCATGCAGCGGCTCTGTGTCGGTTAGCAGTTTGAATAATTTCTTCACCTCACAAAGATGATTTATAGTTCGTCAGATTGAGGTCTGCTGGTCTGTAGCAGCTTCATGACCAAACAGGTAAATTAAGTTGTTTTTACGCTCTAATGAACAGCAGTGCTCTGGCATTGGTAGAACAATACACCATATATTATATATAATTAAATATGCCCAGTTTTCTTGGAAACAAACATTATGTTTATATTCAGTGTTACTCAACAAATTAAATGGTCTGTGTCCTCGAGGTCCAACAAACACGCTGAATGGATCTCCCTCATAAAACATTTGCAAAGCAGATTTTTAAAACCTGCATCCTCTACATCTTTAATCTCTCCAACCTTTAGCTGGCTCCACCTGTGGACGAGTGGAGGAGCCAAACATCAACCAGGTCAGCAACAGCAGACACAGCAGCAGCTAATATTACTGACTAGTCCAACAGCAGTCAGCCCAGCTCGGCGTCTGTCTTTCAGCCTTTTATTTCACCAAGCTCTCACCAACCACTAAAAGTCAGTCCCAGATTTACTCTTGTCCGGCGGCTTCTTGCTCGCTCACTCTCTCCTTTTCTCTTCTTAGCTTCCTCCGTCAGCGTCCTCTTCACTCTCTTCTCCTCTGCCATCATGTCCATAGAAGCTGCTGAGTCCAGTTAAATTGCCTGCTCGCCCAGCTCCAGTTCTGGCACGACACCTAATCGAAAACCTCCTCTTCTTCTTCCCAGTGGTCCAAAACGCCTGTGGTACAAACACTAACACTCCCCCGGTGCTCTGAGCTCACAGTCCGGGCAGACCGGCTAACAAACTGAGCTGACATTAGCTATCAGCAGCTAACAAACTGAGCTAACATTAGCTAACAGCAGCTAACAAACTGAGCTGACATTAGCTATCAGCAGCTAACAAACTGAGCTAACATTAGCTAACAGCAGCTAACAAACTGAGCTAACATTAGCCAACAAAATGAGCTAACATTATCTAACAGCAGCTAGCAAACTGGGCTAACATTAGCTAACAGCAGCTAACAAACTGGGCTAACATTAGCCAACAAAATGAGCTAACATTATCTATCAGCAGCTAACAAACTGAGCTAACATTAGCTAACAGCAGCTAACAAACTGAGCTAACATTAGCCAACAAAATGAGCTAACATTATCTAACAGCAGCTAACAAACTGGGCTAACATTAGCTAACAGCAGCTAACAAACTGGGCTAACATTAGCCAACAAAATGAGCTAACATTATCTATCAGCAGCTAACAAACTGGGCTAACATTAGCTAACAGCAGCTAACAAACTGAGCTAACATTAGCCAACAAACTGAGCTAACATTATCTAACAGCAGCTAACAAACTGGGCTAACATTAGCCAACAAAATGAGCTAACATTATCTATCAGCAGCTAACAAACTGGGCTAACATTAGCTAACAGCAGCTAACAAACTGAGCTAACATTAGCCAACAAACTGAGCTAACATTATCTAACAGCAGCTAACAAACTGGGCTAACATTAGCCAACAAACTGAGCTAACATTATCTATCAGCAGCTAACAAACTGGGCTAACATTAGCTAACAGCAGCTAACAAACTGAGCTAACATTAGCCAACAAACTGAGCTAACATTATCTAACAGCAGCTAACAAACTGGGCTAACATTAGCCAACAAACTGAGCTAACATTATCTAACAGCAGCTAACAAACTGAGCTAACATTAGCTAACAGCAGCAACAGTTGGCATTTTATGGTAAAGTTGCTTTAAACAATCAGTTAATCTAGAAAAAACAATGCTAATCACACAAATCTTCTGAAACTGACACAAAGATTATATTTACTGTAACAGCTTTAACATTTTCTCATGCAGTCTGTGGATAAAACAGTCTGTCACTCTTTCCTCTTCAGTTCCTCATGATATGACCGATCAGTCGTGTTGTTCTGGCCCTGAGTTTCACATGTTTACAGATATTGATCGATCTGTCCAAAGAGGTGACAATACCGCATAAAATCCTCTTTAAAGCCGGTTTCTTGTCTACACGGTGACACACAGGAGCACCAAACTGCGAGTTACTAGCGCAGCATAAATTCAGTTTAAATCAATAACACTCCACAGAGAGCCGCATCTATCTGAATTCAGCTGCTATGAACCAAACGGACGTTCATCCACAGCGCTCGTCCCACTTTCATCCGCTGAAAAACCTCCCATGTTCTCAGTCCCATTATCAAAGTCCCTGTCATCTCTCTGCTCGCAGGTGTCTCATCCCAGCTCTCCGCTCAGTCTCTGCAAGATCAGTCAACACATCAGGGGTGCCGGGCCTCAGCAGATACTGCAGCGCACACATGAACACACACACACACACACTACATGTAACATTAATATTAACACTCACCAGGCCTGAATTTCTCGCCTCCCTCCACAAAATCTAACATTTATCTTCAATCCTGATTCTACTTTTAACGTAACGTGCTCAAAGTCCGACTTCAATGGACAGATTCATTAAAATTAGCATTCCCATAGGAGGAAATATACAATCTTTTCATGCAGACAAACTAAATATTACCCTCAACATCTGTCTGCTGCTTCAACATCACGGCGGACACGCATGGATTTACTGATATTTCAGAGCCGTGTTCGGGGGCCATGGATTCCAAACAAACCTCAGTCTCATCAAAGATCAATGAGTCCGACAGACTAGACTAACATATTCAACTACACAACCCCTCTGCTGCCCCTGCATCCTCTCTCTGCTCCTCCTGGGGGATGGTAGAGGAGGGATGGTTGGTTAATGAAGGGGGATGCCATCCTTCCTCATTTGGACGATTGCAGCTAACTAACTAACTATGAGACAAACACAGGGGACTGAAACGACCTCCTCGGAGGATGTTACAAAAGAGGAGTCCAATTTGTTGTGCATGCTAATTCAAAGCCCTAAAAACAAACACAAAGTGACCATGGACTGTATAAAAGCTGGACGTGGTCTCTGTGACGTCAACAGGTTTCTGAGGAGCTTCCACCAAGACTGTAAACATGTTTATTTCTGCTGTGAAGTTGGACATTTGAACATGGGGACTTATGGAGACTGACTCACTTCTGGAGCCAGCCTCAAGTGGACGAGAAGAGGAACTGCAGTTCCTCCGCTTGGCCGTCCCAGAAGCCTTTAAGTTTTTGGTCTAAACAAAAGAACACTAACAAGTTCAGAGTTGTGTTGGATTCTCTCTCAGCTCTTATTCCTGCTTACATACACAATACTCTCCTGACACCTCCACACCGTCGCTCTTCTTTAGGTTGACCTATATCATGTGGTTTGCACCTGCAGTAGCCTTTCATTAGAAGCCACGTAACTCTAAGACTAAACCTGCACAGTCAACAGCACCTGATAAATTAACCTCAGCGCGCTGTAGAGCGTCTTCTGCACCTGCGGCTGCAAAAACCTCCGCTTCACGTGTTGGAAAGAACAACATGCAACACAAAGATAGTAAACTTCTGGATGAACGACTCCACGAGCTGTTGTTTCACCGAGCGCTGCAGAGACATATTTTTCTTTGTTTGAGGAGTGTTTTCATGTAAAAGATTAGAAAACTCTGCCCGCTCTTGCTATATTTGCTACAAACCCACAGCTGCTATAATCTAAAGTTTGGATGGATGTAGAGGAATTGGACGTTATCTCTCTGGTTGATTCATTAGGTCTCCTGTTCAGCTGGGCTTCAGTAGCAGGCGGCGCCTCCCGAACAAAGGAATTGTGTTTTGTTGTGAAAGGAAAGGAGGGTAGTGGAGATGTCATTAAGCTTTGCACGATGTCTGCTGCAGTAGTTTCCAACTTTAAGGCTTGTGATCACTTAAAACTAATCTACTGGAAGTGTACCTGCCACCACTCGTCACAGGCTGTGTGATCAGTTCACTGGTCATGATTATAGACTGTATATAACATCCACGTAGTCGCCGTGACATCAACAGGTTTCTGAAACGCAAAGACGTGGAGCTGAGGCGGGCTGAATGAAGCCTGGATACTCCTGGACGTCACCCGCCTGTCAATCAAAGCGTCCACGCTCTTAATCCTGCATAACTTTAAGCCTTAATATAACCTGAACAGGTGAGTTGTATATAAATTCACCCTCAGTACAGTTGTCATGAACGGGGAAATTAGCTACAGAGACCAAAACTGTTTTTTGTACCAGGCTGTAAACATGTTTATTTCTGCTGTGAAGTTGGACATTTGAACATGGGGACTTATGGAGACTGACTCACTTCTGGAGCCAGCCTCAAGTGGACGTTAGAGGAACTGCAAAAACAGTTAAATATAGTTAGTTGGTTAGTTGTTAGTGTTATATACAGTGTAGGATTCAGTGGTTAACCCTTACAGACTTCTTTGAAGTGCAGTACAGTAAGTACAGTGGCAGCCAAAGTTTCAGTCTTAGTAGTTGATGATGGTTGAACTTTTTTTTTTTTTCAACTTGCTGCCATGGCAACCACACAGAGAAACAACACAGGAGCTAATTTTACTGGTATCTCGGTTACCTGATAAGATTAGAGCGGCTGAACAGCGGCGACCCGCGGCGCACGGCTCGGTTTGTTTATCGAGTGGAAGCCGGTGGTCGCTCTGTCTCCAGTCCTCGTGTCATTAAAGATGAATTTAACCATGAGACACACTGAACCTTTCATTAAAACAAAGCCTGTGAGGTTCCCATGATTCAATCGGCCTGTTTACATTATGCACGTTAACAGAGAACATCTGCAGCTGCTGATGGAAATCTGAGTCTCTGCACAGATTAGAGCCACTCAGCCGGGTGTGTCTGTACTTACGATGTATCCCGGAGCGCACACACAGCCTCCCGTGACGCCGTCGCAGTCAGCTCCGTTGGCGCAGGCGCACAGCTCTCTGCAGCCCTCGCCGTAGTAACCTGCCGGACAGGTCTCGTTACAGTAAAGCCCTGCCCACCCCGCCGCACAGGTGCACTCTCCTGACAGAGGGTGACAGCTGAGGAGGAGAGGAGAGGAGGAGAGGAGAGGAGAGGAGAGGAGTCAATCAGTGAGTGTGAAGTGGACAATTACAAACATCTCATCTCTCTGCTACTTAAAGGTTAGTTCAGGTTATTTGAAGTGGAGCTGTACGAGGCACTGATCCACAGTCAGCAGACAGGAGGACCGACATGAAGCTGGTACCATGATGACGGATCAGCAGCATAGGCCGGTCCCATTTAGCTATGGACAGTTCACAAAGGAGGCAGATTAATTCTTAATACGACTATTTATTGTTGAATTGTTGAAGCAGAGCTGGAGCCACGTCGCAGAGTTTTTAAAGTTTGGCAGTGATCGTTCTGATCTGTTATTTCTGTACGTGTTTGTTAAGGATGAGATTAGAAACTACACTGATTTCTCTTGTGAGTAGCCGTGTAATAAGTGTGATAATGCACAGCGAGCTGGTCATTATTGTAAAATAAACCCTGACTGGGTGATGCAGGATGTAATTTCATTTGAAATTTTGTTGTATATCTAAACATACCACTATGGGGAGGTCCTGTGTACACTGTGCGGTTATTTAGAGTATTTTCACTGCGTTACTTTGCCATGAAACAGGATTTCTAACAAGAAACTGAAGCATTTATATCGACGTTTGCTCTCTTTAAAGCCACAAGGCTTCATTGACAAAAAAAAAACAGTGATTTAACCTCACAGAACATGGAAGTTTACGGTCCACCGCTGCCTTCATAGTCTCCTCTGTTTGTGTTATTGTCTCACAGTTAGTCTGGATTCAAACTAATGTTAGTTGCTGCAGATCGAGGCGACGGACGCACCAGCAACTCCCGTGTTCTGAGGTAAAATTACTGTTTTTGTCAATGAAGTCTGCTGTCTTTGGAGAGAACAATAGAACTGCTTCTGTTTCCTGTTGTAAAGAGCCGTCTGATGGTAACGCAAAGAGGTAAAAATACTGTAAATATAGCGTACACTTAGACTGATATTGACTTTTTTAGGTGTCTAAAATCTGGTTTGTTTCTTCAAACTGGTCCACAATCTACTGTAGATAACACACTGACGTTGCATAAGTACTGTACCTCATACAACCCCACTTCATCCCTTTTATATCCTAATTACATTTTGATATATTAGCTCACCATAGGCAGGTGTTTTAACTGTATATTTAAGTTTTATGCAAAAATAAGCTACAGTAAGTCAAACACAGCCTTCTGCTGTGTTGTACAGTGTAGAAAGCGCAGCACCTGAGTGTGTTCGCAGCTTTGCAGGGGCAGTATTTGTCACAGATGAGTCCGTATAGGCCTGTGGGACAGAAGCGGTCCTGGCAGCTGGGGCCCTTAAAGCCCTCGTTGCACAGGCAGGCCCCGTTGATGTGGTAGCACTTGGCCCCGTTCTGACAGTCACACTTGTGGGCGCACTGCGGCCCGTATGTGCCGACTGGGCATTCGTCCTGGCATCTGCGTGGGAAACAAGTACAAGATGCGGTGATGTTAAAGCTGCAGTATGCAAGCTCGGCGTGGTGGCTTTGGTCGCCGCCGAGGCAGGCTGCACTGTGAAACCTCACCCCCTCTTCAGGCTAACCCTCCACAGCGAGATCATTGCCACGATCTGTCTGTGTGCAAGATGCCCCTCCATGCTTTGCAGCCCCGGGGCAGATACTGGTACACCAAACACACTCAGCACTATTCCCTGCTGTTTGTCATGGCATCAAACATAATAAGCTGGAGCTCCGTGTGGATATGCATGTTACAGTGTTGTTCTTCATGTTTCTCCTGAAGCTGCTGAAGATATCGAGCATGACACGACAGAGACCAGGTGTGGTGAGTTTCAGAGGAACCTGCTTTTATTTCAGATTATCACTCTCAAAGTTAACTACTAAACCTTCTAAAAGTTCCTGTGAATTTTACCTGCTGGAATCAGTTATATTGAACAATTATGTGAGTACGTGACGTTGACGACATTCAGCTCCAGTTAATGAAAATAAATTAAACTCTGAAGATAAAACATTCAGTTTGAATGCAGACGACTTTCTACAGTTTTCATTAAATAAATGATTTTTTTAAAATTGAAGGTAGTTTCTATTCAAAATGAGTCGATGTCTGGAAAGTTTCTTTCAAAACAGAAGGGTGACGGGACAGGACACATCCAAAATATGTTCAGTGTATCTCAGGCCTACGATTGCAACTAGTGATTGATGAGTTAATAGATGAAGTTACAGAGATAAATATACGGAAGCATGCTAACAACATATCTATATGTAACAGAGCAAAGGAATCACAATTTAAGTTACTGCATCGCCTTCAGACATCAGCTGAACTCAGACAGAAGATGGACCATTGTTCCACTTAGTTCGTTAGTGCTCGTTGTTGTTGTGACAACTGTCGTCAGAGTCGTTCAGGTCACCGGAGCTCGGCTGTGAACGACAGTCGTTCAGGTCACCTGATGTTTGGTGTGAACGACAGTCGTTCAGGTCACCTGAGCTCGGGTGTGAACGACAGTCGTTCAGGTCACCTGATGTTTGGTGTGAACGACAGTCGTTCAGGTCACCTGATGTTTGGTGTGAACGACAGTCGTTCAGGTCACCTGATGTTTGGTGTGAACGACAGTCGTTCAGGTCACCTGATGTTTGGTGCGAACGACAGTCGTTCAGGTCACCTGATGTTTGGGTGTGAACGACAGTCGTTCAGGTCACCTGAGCTCGGGTGTGAACGACAGTCGTTCAGGTCACCTGATGTTTGGTGTGAACGACAGTCGTTCAGGTCACCTGAGCTCGGGTGTGGTTGATGGTCGTTAGAGTCACATGAGGCTAAGTGTGAAATGCTTTTCAGTCTCCTGGGGAGTGATGAAAGGACGCATTGTAGGTGGGGATAAGTCTAAATGAATGAAATGTGTTTCTGAGCTGGTGAACTGTGAAAAACAGCAAAAAATGCTGCTGTCAGTGTTGGCGTGTTGGTCTCATTATCTTCAGGTCCGACTGTCTCCTGTCTCTTGTGGGTCGTGTCTCTCTGGTTCAGGTCGGTTCTCCAGGGTTCTGGACCTCTGTAAGTGTGTCTCAAATGTAAATCTCATCAGACCTTCTGGTTTTATGTAAAGCGTGTTTTCTCCATGATTTCTATGCATTTATTCTTAGAGAGCACTTCTCACTAATCGCTAACATCATCTGTGATTATATCTGCCTCATTTCAAACCTTTCAGCTGAGGAAAATGTGTCTAATTGAGAAATGTTCCTGTCAAATTCTTTGGAATAATAATGGCAGCTGTGGCTCAGCAGGTAGAGCGGGTCATCCACTAATGATCAGGTGGTGAATGACAGGAAGTGCTTTGGATAAAAGGGCTGTATGAATGTGGTCCATTTTGAATCCAGCTACAAACTTTAGATTTCAACTTTCAGATACACAAATCAATCCTTTTGTTTAAATACTATAATGTTAGGATTGTTGAAGCTCGGTCAGGAAAACAAAAGATGATGGTCTGCATTCAAAACCTCCAACAATGTGTAACTTTCCTCTGATAAACTAACGTCTGTGACCTCCTGTTGATCCACACTGACCTGTGATCAGGTGAACGGTGTCTCTGTCATTCGTACGTCTGTTCTCACACTATGTAACTTTGGGCTCCGGGTCGGGAGAAGTACATAACGCTTTACGGCACTAAGTCACACACCACCAACTATTTCACTGATTTTGGTGAAACTGGATCATATTTTATGGAGAAAATGTTTTCTGGTTTTTCCTCTGATGTCCTCCGGCTGCTCGCCTCAACTCTCTGTGATTTACAGAGTTTATGATGGACAGTGAAGTAAACTGCTGACAACTGTAGCTGCTGTTAGCTCATGTTAGCTCAGCGGTCAACAATCTAAGCTGGTCAAACAAACACTTTTAATGGACGTAATTTGACAGCATGGGATTTGCACAGATTTACTTTGCTGCCTGTTTTGAGGCCTGCTGCTGCAGCGTTCTCGTTCAGTACTGGACCAAATCAGAACTCGCCGTCCCCGCATGGCTCATCAGGTCCAGGTTGAATAATCCTCAAAGCACACAGTTAGGATTCAAAGACCGATGAGCGATTCTTCTGCTGCTACCCGACAATAAAACCTGAGTCATATCATCCGACACTCACAAAGAGCACTCCACTCTGCTCACACATGACGTGTGCTCCACCATCACACACTCACACCATTATAAGGTCAACAGGCTGCACATTTCCCAGAGACCCCGAGCGGTCTCTATAATGAGCGCCGCCGAGCATTGTTGAAGCTAAGTTAAAGTTAGCCCGACGTCTCTGCATCATTCTCAACACGTCCATGCCGTGAAACCATTAAGAAATAGACAAATCACTCAATTAAAATGGCTCAGCGAGGATTTCTGTTTTGTGTCACGTTTAAATCATGCAGACTTCCTCAGGACTCTTATCTCGGCTAATTCCATTAGAACGTGGACGGCGGTGGAGGAGAACTCAATCTAGGAATTATTCCGTGTAGGCTAATTCACCTGTCTGGAGCCTAAATGAATGGAGGTAATTTGGCTCAATTGGAAGGAAGAATGGAGGGAACGAGAGACAGAGATGGACAGAGAGAGAGAGGCAGAGCTGATGGAGGGGGAGGTGGAGAAAGTGTTTCTCAGCTAACAGACAGTGTCGAAGATTGTGGAAGGAATGAAGTAGAAAACAATTTCAAACGCTTCGTCGTTATAATCTCCACTTTGGGTAATGAGGGACGGACAAACGAGAGAAGAGAAGAAATCTGTGAACATTAGTATGTTGGAGAGAAGAGGAGGGAAGAACATTAACATGACACTGAACATGACGTCTTCATACTCAAATGTTGCAACAGTTCACACGTCTGTTCAAGCAGAATAAAACCTTCATAACTCTGTTTTAATTAGTGTTTAATCACCTGTAAACAAGACTTGTTATCTTTTTGTTACCTTAGAATGAGACCTTTATATCTACAGGGGGGATTATGCTCAGGGTGGCCTCAGCGTGTCATCGAGCCACCCTTTAAGGACCGCCCACAAAATCCTGGACTGAAAACTGGTGAAAAACTGTTTGAACCTCTAACTCCACATTTCAGAAATTCTCGGTGAAATGAGGCGGCAGAAACACTCCCACTTTATGATGGTTCTGAGTTTGTTTTGTGCTTCCTGTTTTATTTTGTTGTTCTGCCCCGTCTGCGTCTTGCATTTCTACTTCCTGCCTTTATTTTCCCGTCTGTTCTTGATTATTAACTTTGTTTCATCTGTGTCGAGTTGTCCTGTTGCCTTTGTTTCTTACTCTGTCTGAAGGCGTCTGTTTCCTGTGTACCTCTGTGCCTGCATTTGGGTCGACTCCTGAACTCACCCGGACCAATGTGGGGGATTTAGTGGCATCTAGTGGTGTAATTATTTATTGCAACCTCCTCGTCTCACCCCTTTCCTTCCTAGCATGAAAGAGAAACCTCTGTAGATATAAAGGTCTCATTCTAAGGTAACAAAAAAAAGTTATGGATATTACATTGTGTAAAAAAAGCCTCCTAAATCTGACACACTGGACCTTTAAAGTAAAACATCTGAACACTTACTCCACTTAAAAGTATCAGCATCAGAAGGTACTTTAAGTATCAAAAGTAAAAGTACTCGTTAAGTTGAATGACCCGTTTTGATGACTTCACATACTGCTGCAGTTTAATCTAAAATAATACATCATATTTATTAGTTTATTATATTTTGTGTTAGTAATCTGAATCTACAGAGTAACTAGTAACTAAAAGAAACTTTAAAATAAAAGTAGTGAAGTGAAATGAAATGTTTTGTTGTACGTGTCTGGTAAAGCTCCACGTCCTCTCACGGGCACACTTTGGTACCGTACCTCTCTCCGATGTAGCCGGCGGTGCACTGACACTGACCGCTGATGTGGTCGCACAGGCCTCCGTTACGACACGTGCACTCCTGAGAGCAGTTGATGCCGAACGACCCGAACGGACACGGCTGTGCACACACCGGACCCTGAGGAGGAAGATCACATGACCGCCATGTTTACACACACGTGAGAATACAAAGAGTCCAAAAGGTTGTGTGTGTGTGTGTGTGTGTGTGTGTGCAGCAGGTCGTACCACCCAGCCGGCGGGACACGAGCACTCTCCGGTGACGTGATGACACGTTCCTCCGTTCTGACAGGGACATCTCTGCTCACACAGGGAGCCATGTTTACCAGGAGGACACGGCTCCTCACAGCTGGAGGGAGGAAACACATGAAGGGAGGAAGGAGACACATGAAGGAAGGAAGGAAGAAAGGAAGGAAGGTGTTTATGCTGAGATACGATGAGACATTTGAGAGTGAAGCCTGTGATCGATGATAAATCTGTAATGTTTGAGCGTGGACTGTCAAAATGAGATCAGAAACAGGTTTATTCACATACGAGGAGTCTGTCTCGATGCTTGATGTAGTTATAAATATATACTGTATGATGCAAAACATAAAAACAAAACATGTCCATCATTCCCTTCTTTCTAAGATAATTCCTGTTTATACATTTACAGTTTTTCTCCATCGTTCAGTGTCGACAGAACAGATGATTTCTTCACACTGTCCTCTTTTATTCTCACATAATTATCACAATAAATATGAAATATGTTCATGTTTGTGATAAAAAAATGTTACTACGGTTTCTATAATAATGCTAACAAGTGAAAAATGGAAATTCACCACACAGCATGACCCGACGGACACGGAAAGCAGATCATGAGGACTGAAAACAGGTGAGACTAACAGTCTGGAACAGATCATTAAGTCAGTAACAGATGACACAAGGAGAAGAGGAAGTTACAAAATAAAACAGGAAACACAGAAGCATCAAAACAATAAGAAAAGACGTGGTTTGATGACATTGAGAAGTAGCGTGGGAATTAAATTAGAAGTTAACTCTCAGTTTGGACCAAACTCTTTAAAATATTATTTACAGAAAGTGAACAACCCTGTGTCATGATGAGGGGATCGTGGGAGTTGTAATCTGAGTTGAGTTAAATTTTTATAACTTTAACTGAACTATGAAGGATTCAGTTATTGATTTCTCCACCTGAAAAACACACAGACGAGGTGGAGCGTTGTTTTTTCAGCCCTGAGTAACGACTGCAGGTCTTCAGGTTGGTTACCGGATGTTTGTATGATGAATGTAAGGTACAGCGGTTTGTTCCATCTTAATGTTCCATCAGACGGTGACGTGAAGTAGCTCAGGAGAGGCTCTGATCACTAATGGCGTCTCTGACTGAAGCTAAGTGAGAATGTAGGTGTGCAGGAAGGAAACAGGTAGTTACTCTGGTAACAGCTGAAAAAACTGAATTAACAGTCTGTATCTGATTCAGCAAGCAGCTCTTGTTTTAGTGAGAAACCTTCATGTTTGAAATGGTTCACCTCATTCCTACGTTCATCTAACGCTAAAATAACGTTCATCTAACACTAAAATAACGCTTGTCTAACTCATAAACTCCCACCGCAGTTTTGGTCCGTCCTCTACGCGACTTCAAACCCACCAGGAGCGTTTCAGAAGCGTTTATCCCTCCAGACTTTGTTTACTTTGGTCATTTTCCTGGTTCATGTTCTTCTAAATATGTTTCTACATGTGGAAATATGCTACATGCTTCATTTGTTTCTCTTTTGTCTGTTTTTACGACCGGCAGTTTGCACGGGGTATTTTATTTTGAAAATCCACCAGATTCTCTGTGCTGTTTCTGTGTCTTGGCTTCCTGTCAGCTCGAGGTGCTCTGTATTGAATTGACGCGGGCTGCTCGCGGCGTCCGTCAAAAATAGAACAGCCGCGTTGAATTCAACGCGGAGCCGAGCGGAGGCCCGCTTCTGGGACGCTTCTGAACCGGACCGCGGCGGAGCCGGTGGAGTCACTAAATAAAATAAAATAACGCATTGTTTATCTTTGTCGTGGTTCATCTTTGTGGATTATATCGACAGTCAGACTGTCGACATGTGACGTCCTTTGTCTCGTGTTTTTACGGACACGTAATATTTCATAAAGGGAGTTTGGTGTCAGATTTTTGAACGTTCTGTCAACGCTACAGAAACATTAAGTAACTGTTAAGTATGATCAGGTTGTGTGACGATGATTTACATAGAATAAATTCTATTAATGCTATGTTATAATGTGAATGATGAAGCACATTAGATGGACCTTAATAATGTATTACACAGATGAATTATGATCCTCGTGCAGCAGGATGAAGTACTCACAAGGCCCGGTGTATCCGGGCGCACAGAGGCACTCGCCGGTCTGATGGTGGCAGGTGGCGCCGTTGAGGCACTGGCACTCGAACAGGCAGTCCTTGCCGTAGAAGCTCGGGTCGCAGGGCTCCTCGCAGCGCCAGCCCTGGTACCCGTCGGTGCAGACGCAGGCTCCGGTTATCGGGTTGCACTTGGCCCCGTTACGGCACTGACAGCGGTTACTGCAGTGCGGACCCCAGAAGTCGCTCTCACAGCCTGGACAGAGGACGAGACGAGAGGAGGGTGACAGTCAACATGTGATGTGGAAAATGTAAGTAAGGAGTCAGTCAGCAGAAAACAGTTTGACCTCCACTGAGGCACCTTGAACGCCTTCCTGAGGGGACCAGATGTGACAGCGGCCTTAAACGTCGGCGAGAGGCTGAAAAGTTCCCGTAAAGCAAACTCCATCCAGCACAGGGATGTTTACCGATCCAGCTGGTCCGTGATCTCTTCATACCAACAGAGTCGACTTTATTTATACAGTGAATTTAAAACATGAACCCACCGGAGCACAAAAACAGGGTTTAGGAGGAGTTTTAGTTAATCTGATCCAAAATCCTCGTGCAGCTGCAGCAGAAATCTGTCACTGATGTCGAGCTGATGATGGAAAGTTTCACTAAAGCACATTTAACTTTTTAAAAGTTATCGTATGCTGAGAAAAGTACAAACAAACTGGACCATCAGCGAGAAGATCGGCTGTTTCTGTTGGATTCTCTTTAAAATGAACCAAACAAAGCGGCGGACACATGAAGCTTTCGTCCACAGACGTCTGAATCAACACGAACATTTAAATTTCTTGTAGCTGCTTTAAAAAAAAATCCACATTTCCAGTTTCTACTTTCCTGAATCCTTCAAATGTACGCTTATATTTCCATCAAGGCCAAAAAAAGACGAGACACACTTCATGTGCAACACACAGTACCACAAACTGCAGTTCCTCAAACGTCCACTTGAGGCCGGCTCCAGAAGTGAGTCAGTCTCCATAAGTCCCCATGTTCAAATGTCCAACTTCACAGCAGAAATAAACATGTTTACAGCCTGGTACAAAAAACAGTTTTGGTCTCTGTAGCTAATTTCCCCGTTCATGACAACTGTACTGAGGGTGAATTTATATACAACTCACCTGTTCAGGTTATATTAAGGCTTAAAGTTATGCAGGATTAAGAGCGTGGACGCTTTGATTGACAGGTGGGTGTCGTTACAGGTGGCTTGTTTGAGCAACCAGGCGTCATTCAGCCCGCCTCAGGTCCACTGACAACTTTTTTTTTTAGCCGGGAGGCGGTGAGGAAACCTAGGTGACCTCTTGTGTCACACCTGAAGGACCATCAGCTGCAAACGTGCAAAGACAAAATGAAATAATAGAGCACATTAAACGCATTCTGATGGGGGTTACACAATATTTTCATTTCATTTCTCACGTGAACAGTCCAGTGTTTCCTCCCATGTGCCCTCCACCTCCTCCTCAGTGCCTGCAGGCTTCTCACCCCGTCTTCATGTTGTGGCTGTTTGGAGCAGTTCTGCCTCCTGACACCGCCCGATTAATCTCTATAAACAGATATCTGCATATAAAAGCAGAATCTGGAGGCGAGTGTTTGGATGAGTTATGTCGATCCACGTGAAGAACAAACGATCTGACAATAATTTAGCCGTTTATTAGTTCAACAGGGCCAAGAGAGGGCTCGGATAAATGTTACTACTGATAAATATTCCACAAGACGCCTCCTTGAGTCTTTGACCCAAAGATTAAATTCAACCTTTCAGTTCAGAGGATTCCCACGAACACAGGCAGCTCCACACGGTTAAATCAGAGACGTGCATTTTTAACAGATAAATATATAATTTACTTTACACACACACACACACACACACACTGTGCTAAAACCAAGTGAAAACACAAAAGTAAAAAACGAGAATGTAATTACAATAAAATAAACGAGCCGCTTGATGAACTGGACCTCCTGGACTAAAACAGCTGTAATCACTCCTACATGGATATTCTTATTCATGTTGTATATGAACAGTTCACAAACCAATTTCAAACCCAAATTACTAAAACACAATAAAATAAATCAAAATGTCGTTAAGTAACTGACAAAAGTTAAATAAAACAAAGCATAAAACGATAAATTAAAGTTGAGTGAGTGGCTAATAGAAGCAGCAGAGGTCTCTGTTATTGGCTGTTTGTATGCTGGTTTGTTGTGAGGAAACACTCACAGTCTCTCTGAACACACACCGTGAAGCAGCGGGACACACACCACCGCGACAATCTCAACCAGGCAGAGCAGAAACGTCACGCTATGGGACGAAAAGAACAAAGCGGCAGCCGAAGAGCAAGATCAAGAAGACAACAGGTGTTTACATGTGGGCGAGAGAGACCAACGGGATCTGCTGGTTACATCACATTTTAAATGATCTGTATCCACGTGCAGAGATCAGCAGAAATGTGTCTTCATCGTCATTCTCACGTCTCAAGTTGCTGTAGAAGAACTCGGACTGTAGAAGAAGTCTTAACCCAGATATCAGTTATCCATTTTCTGGATATCTGCTCTGTCCCAACTTGTGTACCTCCATATTCACACTGGTTATTTTGAGTCCATGAGTGTGTTCACACTGTCAGTGTACTGCGAGTATCCGGACGGTTTCACTCTTAACCCTTTGAAAAGTTGAGTGTTAGACGCTGCAGACTTCTCGTCCTCAGTTGGCATTGAGAAAATGGTTGCCAAGGAAGTTGCTGGAGCTGAAACAGTTGCGGTAAATAAACAAACCGCAATAAACAAATATAAGTTGTACATATGTTTTATATTGATGTTGGTGCCAAGGCGAGAGAAGAGTACTAGAGAGTACTACATAGAAATGAACTAACAGAAGTATCTGAATTGACCCCAGAGGTTAAATCTCCGTCACCAGCCAGATTCAGAGATTTGTGGTCCGACGCCACGTCGTACAAACTAGTTCGAACTCTCTGCGTTAAGGCAGGACACACCTGACTGAGTCCGACTCTCCGGAGTGCATTAACACTCACACATTTCTGCACATTTATCCTGACGTGACATGATAACAGCTCAGAGGAAAATGCCACAAACATCAGCCTGCAGCGGTGACGTGCGGCGTGATGGATGCAGGGACCCGAGCAGTTTTCCTCCGTACGGCACCGCGGTCTTCCCATCAGGCTGAAACAGCAGAAAATTCAGCATTTAGCATTTTAATTCACTCAGCCGCTGCATCCACCGTATTCTGCTGAATAAAGTGGAATTACCACGGGACGATGGATTAGGGCTTCCTGTGCGCTTTATTCTAATGGAGCCTCATTTACAGAAATGAAATCTACATACGACCAGGCGCTTTTTAGCCTCTTATAAGCACATAGGGGGACTATCCTTCCTTTAACGTGTCTCCTTCCTGTATTCACACTGATGAGTGGATTCAACAGATTCTCGGGATCAGAGAATAAATCACTGGAAGGTCTGTAAGTGGATGAACTGCTCGTATAAATCAGGACACGCAGACTTTAAACGAAAACAAGCAAAAAAAGATGGAACATTTTATTGTATATTACATCATCTCGATAA
This sequence comes from Miichthys miiuy, assembly GCA_036365135.1. NCBI lineage: Eukaryota > Metazoa > Chordata > Actinopteri > Sciaenidae > Miichthys > Miichthys miiuy. Next base: position 30,108,735 of record CM071603.1, read on the forward strand.
CATAAATCAGTGCGTTATTATCTTTTTGATGTATGATCGCAGCGTGAACTGCACTCTCCACAAGTACCCAGAGTGCCAAGAGAACACAGCGAAGAGACCCGACGTGATGTTAGACTTCAATAACGTTACCAGCCAGTGGTTAAGGAAGTCTTTTTGTCTATTTCGTGTTGGTGCAAATGGCAGACGAAAGAGAAACAAATGAAGCATGAAGCATATTTCCACATGTAGAAGCATATTTAGAAGAGCATAAACCAGGAAAATGACCAAATCTGAGCAAGTAAACAAAGTCTGGAGGGAGAAACGCTTCTGAAACGCTCCCGGCTGTTAATTTCGTCGGCTCTCGGCAGTTCAGATTTTATTTGTAAATTTTATTTTGCTTTAAAAATAGTATAGATTATACATTTTGACAAATACGCTTGTTCACTTAGATATGAAGCTAGAGCCAAGAGATGATTAGCTTAGCTTAGCATAAAGAATGGAAACAGGTTGAAACAGCTAGCCTGGTCCAAGCTGTTTACGTGGGAGTTATTGTTATTGGACGGGCATATGTAACTCCCAATAAACACAACAGGTAAGGCAGACTGTGTGTTCACTTTGGACAGAGCCAAACAAGCGGTAAATCTTCTCACCTGACACCTGATATGAACATTTCGAACTATTCCTCTAACCAAGAACTAACTTTTGACGGCAATCTCTGGAAGACTGTTGGATTAAAGCCGTCTGGATTCAAGAGACTGCCACAGAAATCAATGAATAGTCTTAAATTAAAAGGAAAAAACCTGAAAATTTCAGTGTTCTTTCAAAAAGTCCAGACTTTGAGGAACTTTCCTCCTCAGACGTGGGTGGGTTTTATAGTGTTAAATGTTTCATCAGTGCCGTGGTGGACAGAGCTTTGAACAGACAAAGCATAAATCAGATTCACACTCCCTCCCTCTCAATCTCTCTCTAATCTAACTCTCCTTCCTTCTGTTTTCTATGCATCTATCTCTCAGTTCCTCCTCCACCTCTCTCCTCCTTCAGTCTCTCTCTCAAAGAAGAGAGTTCTCTCTTTATTTCTCTTAACTAGTGAGCCGGCATAGTCAAATCCTTTATCCTCTCACAGCCTCAATTATTCAGCAGCAAAGAGTCCAAATCAAGTGACTAATGACTTTGATCAAGAGTAGCTCGCTGGCACTAAGCAGAACTTTCTGCACTAAATTAAGAGCTGCGTGATATACTTTGGCAAGGGCTTACTCTTTAAGGAGTATTTCTAGGTTTGTCTATGGTGGAGTCGCTCTTAGCTGCTAATAAAATCTGAGCTCGGCTCTTTTCTCTCTCATGTCTGATGGAGAAACACACCCAGAGTTCATCCTTAACTTTATTTCTGTGGCATCTTCTCTTGAATCCAGGATACTTTAATCCAAAGGTCTTCCAGAGGTCGCCGTCAAAAACATATTAATTCTTGATTGAAGGAAAAGTTTGAGGATTTTGCTTATTTGCTTTCTTACCTGGCGTTAGGTGAGAAGATTTACACCAAGAGTTTGTATTAAGTATTGATGTGGAGAGTTTTATTCATCAGTGGTCAGTTCAGTCAGTGCAAAGAAAGTGCACAGGAGTCCAAGATGTCTTATGCTGAAAGGTTTATTGAAGCTTGGCCAAGGCGAATGGAGGATTTATCAATACACTTGTCATGACATGATGCCGCCTCAATTCTGCAGAAGCTGTCCTCTCCGGCCTCAAATATGCCCTCAGAATAGTGCCACGACTACTCTATGTTCATAAATGGTCCTTCTCATTTACAGTACAAAGTGTTTGCCAATTGGTTATTAACCAACCAGCATTAGCAGAGCTGTTGGGTTGCATACCATTACTAAATGGGTGGCAATGAACAAATTATAACTGAACATTGCCAAAACTAAATGTGCTGGATTTGGCAGCAGGAACGCTCTCGCTAATGCCGCCGATGACGAGATGACTTGGGCAGGTCAACCACTGCCGATCCCACTGAGAACCAACGGTCCATTTCAGTCGGTAGTCATTATTGCCCATTGCCAACATGACGTCAGATATTTTCAGCTCAGCTATTCAAGGGTTTCATAACTAAACGCTGATTCCACTGAGAATTAACACTACGTCATTCCACAGATGGTCGAGAAAGACGACCTCGCAGCAGCCGGTGTTGCTCTGTTTCTGTTGGATTAATGAAAAAAACCTTTAGTGGCCAAACATTGCTTAAAAAAAGCTTTAAAAGAATGTTAACTAGCAGTAAACCTTGTAAATACTTGTACATTTTGTTGTTAAATTGTGTATTTTCTTGTCTTTAATGAACATGGACAACATGAGGTCTTCACCCTCAGTTGCTGCCCCAATCGAAGGAATTCAAGTATCTCGAGGTCTTGTTCACGAGTGATGGGAAAATAGAGCGTGAGATGGACCGCCGGTCCATCTATGTTCCAACCTTCACCTATGGTAATGAGCTTTGGGTAGCGGATACAAGTGGCCAAAATGAGGTTCCTCCATCAGGTGGATGGGCTCAGCCTTAGAGATAGGGTGAGGAGCTCGGACATCCGGAGGGAGCTCGGAGTAGAACTGCTGCTCCTTCGTGTTGAAAGAAACCAGCTCAGGTGGGTTGAGCATCGGATTAGGATGCCTCCTGGGCGCCTTCTTTTGGAGGACTTCCAGGTACATCTGACTGGTAGGAGATCCTGGGGCAGACCCAGAACCTGCTGGAGGTACTACATAGCCCATCTAGCCTGGGAACCCCTCAGGATCCTCCAGGAGGAGCTGCAATGCTGGGTAGAGGGACATCAGGAACGCCCTGCTAAACCGACCCAACCCCAGATAAGCATAATGTAATGGAACATTTTGAACCACTGACTGGTGAAGTTGTTGATACCGAACATCACATTGGTTTTGTCCTTTTTAAAACAAAGATGTTAGAACTAATTTTGAAACCTCGAAGACAGCTTGACAGGTTCAGTAGATACGGCGGTACAATAAAATAAAGTGAATGTTGGTATTACTGGATGGTTGCACATTAGAAGGTGAGCTAAATGTTTGTATGAGGCAGTACTCAAAGCAGACGCAGAGGTGGGCAGGTTAGTGATTATTTAAGGAGATGGATAATTGTTTTTATTATTATTATGTTAATGGCAGAAACTCAATAAATGACAACCTAACTCAACTAAAAGTATCGGCCACACAACAGGACGTCTGGTTGAGCTGTGTAATTAGAAGCTTCCAAATATAAAATCCACTACTGCCTTTACTCTTCACACATACAGAACATGCTGAAATATTGATGTTTAAAAACTTCTTTTTTTAATGCAGCAGCTAATTGGAAGATCCATAGACGAGCCTCCTACGCAGAAGGACAAGAATCTCTGTCATTATGAGGTTCCTTTATTTCTCCCTTTACAGAAGTGGAACATTGCCATTGACATCAGAGGCCATTCAGTGTTTGGTCCTGCCTGGAGAAGTGGGAATATTTATAACACCCTTTGTTATAAATTGTCCTTTGTTTGAGTCTGAGACAGTTTAGAGTCACCAGTTAACCTCTAAACCTTCGTCTTTGGACAGCACCAAGCAGCGACCTTCGTGGTTGAAAAAGGAAGCCAATACAAGAAGTGTCAGTTACATAACGGTCGCTCATGTACCTTCAACTTCAGTCACCACAGTCCGAAACGTTTCATTGTTAGTCTAGACGGTAAAAACGTCAGTACGTCTGAAACGGCATCCTCCTCCTGACACATTTCCGATGTCCACTGTAACTTTCTGAAGCCGACAATCCAACATTCACAAGCACGTGTGGCACACTTGGACACAAAAATGGACTTCCAGGCGTGCATAAGTTTAAAAATTTAAATCTTTACTTGGTTCCTTCCCCTACAAGTACAGAAACACAAGCGCATCAGCACAACATGGCTACACCAAGTGGCAACCTCCGTGTCTGTGAAGCCAACACAGGAAGTATCAAAACCTGCAGTTCCTCTTGTCGTCCACTTGAGGCTGGCTCCAGAAGTGAGTCAGTCTCCATAAGTCCCCATGTTTAAATGTCCAGCTTCACAGCAGAAATAAACATGTTTACAGCCTGGTACAAAAAACAGTTTTGGTCTCTGTAGCTAATTTCCCCGTTCATGACAACTGTACTGAGGGTGAATTTATATACAACTCGCCTGTTCAGGTTATATTATGCAGAATTAAGACTAAACCGGTGCTTTGCGGCAGTTCGTCACTCGGCTGTTGTATCTAAATCTTAAAATACATTCAAACCTGTGGGAGTGTGAAGCACTGATAATGATAACACCCTCATGAGTCTCAATATGAATCCATTACATGTAATGTTGCAGTATATTTGTAGACGGTGCAGCCCGTTTATTTATGTGAACACTGCTACTGTAACACTGTGTCACACGGCGACTTCTTTATGCATTCAGCATAATAAGATTAAGATACATTACATTATGAAAGCCGTATCTACATTTCCAAACCAAATTTAAATTTGAAGTACACGGTATGAGCTCCTATTGTACTATTGTTCTGTATTATATAGGTCTGTGAAGTGCTTTAGGTAACGTCTACACACACACAGCATGCATGGCTGATTGATGGCGTCATTAAATTGTCTGCTGCGCCTACTTTAAATGCTGCTCTCTCTTGTCTTTGCAGTCATTCGTAAAAAGAAAAAGCTTTAGGGTCTCACTGTACTGCTTTTTCATGACACAGGCAAAAGTTATGCAAATGTAATAATCATTCATTAGTCACTATCAGGTGGAAGTCAGTTGGTTGAGTTATTTTGCTTTCACTAAAGTGCTTTGTGGTCTGAGCAAAGAAAAAACATTTCAATAAGCATCCGTGGGCCGTGATCATTTAAGTGTGCAGCGTGAGTTTTCATAAGTTTGCATTCATCTAGTAAAAGAGTGTGGTCCAGCTGTGCAGCCACAGTGCTGTACAGATACAACCATCTGATGACTGCACGGCCCCCAGTGTTCCCGGTGCTCCTCTCTCTTCTCCCTTCTTCGTTCACTTTTATCTGGATCCAGAATGATACAGATTTGGAAATCCCAAATCCAGAATCAGATCATCCATTTTAACTTTCACCCTGATTGAGACTGTTAGAAATGACTTTTTATGTGTCGATTGGTTGATCTGCTGATTTCCTGATAATCCCAGTCCTGCTACAAAGTTTTGAACGACACATCAACATGGTTTGATCCAAAAATAAAACTGTATAACGTGATTTAATCTGATTTCTGAATCAACAACAAGCCATTTTCAAGATATGATCCAATCACATAAATACTGTAAACCAATCGGATTACTTGCTCTACTCGCCCTGCACAGGATTAAGAGCGCTTTGATTGACAGGTGGGTGTGTTTGAGCAACCAGGTGTCATTCAGCCCGCCTCAGCTCCACCCAAACTTCACGTCTTTGCTGATTTAAATTAGCCAGGAGTTGGGTTGCAAAGGGGCCGATGGTTTCTGGTAAATTTATGGAAACTTTCCATGGGAAGTTAAGCTTGGGAATATTAGAAATATTCTGAATCGGAAACTCCATTTATTGAACAATATTATGTAGTCCATGTAGTCAAATGTGTGTCTTCAATAGTCTCTGTGTGCTCTGGGCTCTAAAGTGTGGTCCAGGTACAGAAATCACCTGTGCAGGTAGGGGGCGTGGCCTCAATAGCCCTGCAGTAAGCAGTGTGCTATGTGCATGTGACTGAGGAATAGCAGATATTCAAGCTGCATGAAATCTGATTGTTTTAGTCAAGATGATACTAAAATATATTTTCCACAACTATATTTAAGTTCACTGTTACAGGGCCGACCTTTATTTTTTGTAAATTCTCGGTTTATTCCCATAAATTCCCATCGAAAGCATTTTACAAACCTAGCCAGGAGGCGGCGGAGGCATGACTTCCAAGATGGAGGCGAGCAGAGCCACCACACTGAGCTTCACAGCAGCTCTTATACAGTCTATGGTCTTCACCAGTTTGGTGTTTCTAACCTGCCTCACTCCTTCCCCTTCCTGACCTTCCTCCTTTACCATCGCTCATCCACTCATCCTCCTCTATAATAAAAACTGTGTTTAGTTTCTGTCCCGTGTTCGAACATTCCTGAGCTGCTGCACTGGATAAACGACTCAACTGTTTTTAATTTTAATCTTCTCTCACAAACACAAAGTAGATAACTAATCAGCTTTTTCTAACGAGGACGGGGAAACACAAAAACCTCTCCAGCATCAAATTAATATTGAAAACATCTCTTTCCTCTCTGGCATCTGCATGATGGAGTGTTTTTCATTAATCAAACCTGCTTATGTTCACCAGTCAGTGCAGTCACAGGGTGAGCCGCAAGGTTACAGTGATTAACTATGTGAAAGAAGAAAACCCTCCACAAAGCTCCGTATTCAAAAGTGTCCATTTACAAGAGCAGTAAAAAAACATGTGTAATTGAATTAGCTGCTTTTGTGTACGGGCTTTATTTTCCAGCTGATTGAATCAGAATTAAATTGGTGGACAAGTAAAAACACAGCACTCAGCGGAGAACGCTGAGTGCTGACGTACAGAGACCACACAAAGTTTGGCTGTTCGTTAGCAGCTGTCTGTCCACAAGAATTCACTCTGACGGACACGGTATTCACCTGAGGAGGCTGAAATGTGGCACGGAGGTCAAGTGAATGCATAAATGCACATACAGTAAACCCAGGTATTGTAAATCTGAGGAATCAAATCTGAATCACACGGACATGTGCCAGATACCGTCCATGTAGTACACTTATATTTATATTTTGGCAGTCAAACGTTGGCGTTAATGTTCTGCAGCCATATGTGCAATATATTATATTTGTATATCGCAGTGTTGACCACAACCTCTTCAGCACCAGCAGCTCCGTTGACCTCCATTTTCACTAAGCTGGTCGTCCCTCCCCTTCCGCTACGTAGACAAAATGGCGACCAGTGAAGACGGGAAGCGCTCAGCACTCCGCACTCAACTTTTTGAGCGTTATGAGTGAAACCATCAAACATTACAGACAGCGTGAACGCACTTATGGACTCAAAATATAAAGTCAAAGTATGTAAGTATGAGAATTGAGACACAGCACTCGATAAACACAAATATCAAGTTAATTTAGTCGAAGTTCTCCGGGGGCCGCGAGGCCTTCTTGATATTAAGAGGAGTGAGAAAAGTTTCTTTTTTAGAACATAGTCAGCCTGTATTTCAGGATTTCATTTATTTATGAAGAAAATTGAATTAAAGTGTTATTTTAGGTTCATTATTTAAGACATAAACTTCAAAAAATAATCTCAAAAGATTAGGTCACAGTGAAGACCTGAACACAAGCCTCGTCTAGAGAGAGAAAAACGCTCATGTTCAGGTTCCGCATTATAATTTAGTTATACGTTACAATTATTTTATATATATTGAAGCAGCATGGTCATTGTATCAACATCTGCACTGTGTGAAGTCAACGACAAGCTATAATTCAACGTCATGGCAACAATATTTATTTTCAGTGACACTCTGGACTCTGAGAGCTGCATACAATAAGAAATAAGAAATCAAATAAATAAGACCCGGACCGTGGTCTGCCTATTAGTGACCTGTGTCATAGAACAACGAGAATCTGAAGAAAAAGAAGACGATTAATGTATGATTGTTAAAAATAAGAAAATACAGACAGACAATTGAATCAGAAGTTCCTAAAAATATGAAGATAACTCTGTTTCTGATGAAATGTTCACAGGAAATCTGTGAATATGAATCCAATCCGCTCGTTTGACTCAAACTTCCTGCAGTTATTGTGTTCACTGTTCAGTTTATCAGGTCTGTCCTGTTGTTACACATTGAATATATTATGAAATTTAAAGACTCTGAGTCTGAAACACTGAACTCTGTCTGAGTCTGTGACACGAGCACTTTGTCACATCGTCCCTGATATGATGAGAAAATACTGAAGAGGAAGCTCGCGCTGCGGTGGGACGGTGATGGACGAGCAGCCTGATCGGATGTGAACGAGGGGGAATACCTCGCCAATGAGTGAGGCGGCGGGGGTGGCGAGCAGTGCTGAGTGGCCGAAAACACAGCAGCTCTCCAGCTGCTGCTGGACCATCTGTTGATCTATGGAGCAGCAATCGCACTCATTTGTCTTGGTTCTGCCCCGCTGATCACCTCCTGAGCTACAGCGCGGGTTTATTGGAGTTTATTGGTGTCCACCTGGACAAATTGGGGACATGCACAGGGAGAGGATGTGGAAAACAAAAGGACTAGCTTACAAGCGTGTGGACATGCCTGTGCAAGCAGCGGTGGTCTAAGACCGTCTGAGGACAGCTGCTGCACGCATTTATTAAGACATTAAGATAAAAACTGTCACATTATATGACTCAGATTTAAAGTATAACTGCTGTTCTGCACATCTGTAATAAAATTAAAACGGATGTTGACAATGAAACAGGTGGACTATTATAGTCAACACGTGTGGAAGAGGTGGAAGTTTAACGCCCAGGAAGCGGGTTGAATCAGAACCAGGCACGTACCAGTCATGTAGCGGTCGCAAGTTCAAACTCCACCGGAAGTGTTTCTGCCTCCAGACTTTGTTAACTTGCTCAGATTTGGTCATTTTTCTGGTTTATGTGTTTCTAAATATGAAAATATGCGTCACAGTTTTGCTGCTGTTGTTTCCCTTTTGGCTGTTTAGACGATCAGAAGTTTATTTTGAAAATCAACCGGATCCTCTGTGCCGTTTCTGTGTCTGACTTCCTGTCAGCTCGAGCTGCTCTGTGCAGATTGATGCTGCTTATTCTCGGCTCAGCCAATCAGAGAGCTGGTTCCGGTGCGGTTTGAAACATTGACTAGAACAGCTGCGACTGGCTCCGGTGGCCATGGCGCACACTGAACACATCGCATCCTTGCCCACTGGAGTTTAGCTGTCGTTAGTCAGTAAGAGGTAACTTACTGAGCCAGTTTAACTAGTAACTAGTTACCATGGTAACTGAGCCAGAGCCAGACACACTATTTATTTCCTCTTTGATTCAGTTACTCACCTTTTTAAGTATTTCTAAAACACCACCAGCAAAAACATCCAAACACGTGCAGCAGGACACGCATAAACACAGATAACGACATGAAGTCATATTATCACGTCGCGCTTCATGCATCACTGCAGACGGAGAAAAAAAAGGCCGCCGTGTTCTCTGAACTGAGAGCCACTAAACGTCTCGTTGCACGGATGAATAAATGATTATAAAGTCGTTCCGTATCCGTCATCGAGCTCGCCTTCAAGATTTCACCCTGTCAAGACGCCGGACGATCGATGCTCAATGAACGCCTTCTCAGCTACACTCAAAGCGTCTGTTGGGCAAAAGCCAATGAACTATCCAGTCAGTACACACACACACACACACACACACAGCCTCTAGCTTAATTCATATTTAATTCAATGGCATCGTTGTCAAAAACGTATGGAACAGGCAGAGAAAATCTGTTTGTCATGACTCTGACGACACCTTTGGTGATAAGCAGTCGTTGTTTTTGGGTGTTTTGCATTTACTGCAGGGCACTGGCTCAGTATAATCTATTATTAAATACTAATGTCTTATATTTATTCCAAACAAATTAGTGTTATTGCTTCCATAAACAGAAAGACGATAACTTCCCATGCAGCAGCAGCAGAAGAAAGAAAGAGAGAGCTCACAGCTGAACAGCAAAGTAAGGGCTTTAAAACAATCTGCTGCTCGGCTCATTATTATATCAGAGGGTGTGTGTTTTATTTATTATGAAAATATTGCAAATGATGACTCGGAGGCACAGCAAATCACACGCAGACGGCTTTTTTAACTCCGGCTCATTGAGAAAGGTCAACAGCGGGGACGAGCTGAGCCTCTGGAAAGTATACAGTCGTGGAGCAGGAGTACAGTACATTTATATTTCCAGCAGCACCTGGGTATTGCCCGGCAATGCACCACCACTTTATTCAAGGCCACACTGCTTGCATGAGTAAAACTATTTTCATCAGCACACTGTCAGGCAGCTACTGTGCACTCCCTTGACAAATGAGTAAACAATACTTTATAAAAGCAGCAGCAGGGGTGGGTGTGTTTTTCCTCTGTAGTAAGCCTCTTTCACCTCCAAAACAAAAGTGATGAAAGTCGCCGATAACACAAACTCTGGATGTTCGAGCCGAGTTTTCATACTTTGAAACTGTCAGTAGATAACTATGTCAAGCAGAGCTCAGTTATTAGGAGACGGTTGACCCACATACGAGCGCGCACGCTTGCGTTTAATTCAGAAATATTGATTTCCTATTTTCAATTAATAATTGTAATTAGTGGCAGCGTGATTCAGGCTGTACGGGACGCGGGTCGATGACGGGGGAGGGCCGTGATGGAGGACAGGCCAGATGGATGACACAGTTTACCGCTCACAGGCCTGGAATAAAGTGTCAGTTTACTGTGACACCGCCCGAGTCGATGACTGTTTGTGCGCGTCTGCGCCAAGGTGATCGAGTTTTTACAGATTTTCCTTTTAATGAGGCCATTTTCACGTCCAGATAATAAGCTGAGAAAGTCAACACTGTGCTAATCGATGCTGGAAACAGTCATTTTAAGACCTCTGGCAACACATATCAGACCTGCAGTAATTCCCAGAGTCTTTACTGACTTCTCTGCACTTTTTCTATTTTGTTTTTTAAGACTAAATAATTGCTGTCATTAGCGGTCGTCAACAACTTTGCTGTGGAGTGATGCATGAGATGTGGCAACCTTTCATTTGATCACTTTGTGCGCGTTGGACTCGTTCAACCGTAGTCCAGCTTGTGCGGTTATCTTGTGTGGTAATTGCATTTTAATGATCTCCTTTTATGCAAACTTTGGGTATAAAATTGAGTTCAGGTCTAATGGCTCCCGGCAGGTGGCTGTCCTCCCACCGACCCACCGACAAATATGAAGAGGTGAGAGGCTGCACATCAGACAGCTGATGGCTCCATTTGGCGCCAGGTCGGAGGTCGACCATCATTCCTAGTCTACCTGCCGGATGTGGACGAAGTGACTGTGATCAAACTAAGTGAAAACAAATAAGTTTAATATGCATTGATTTCTTTTCACCCCTTGGAGGCAGCAAGACTGGAGTGTCATCACATTATAAAGTTGAGATGAGGTTAGAAAACATCTTGCAACATTACTGTTAGCAGAGAATATGAGTATATTTGGCTCTTGACCAACTCCTGAGGTAAATATCTGGCTCTTTAGCTCTTTAGCTTCTAAATGCTCGACTATGTTCACCAACCAGAGAGCAGAAAGACTCAAAACAGTACATCTGAGGGCTGGAAAACCAAAACAAAGAGCTGAAAGACACTAAAAGAGTAGCAATAATCATCAGTGGGTTTGGCACAAGTTTTACTGTGACGACAACCATTCGTTTTTGTACGGCTGTTTTGAAGGTTCCAGTTTGGCGTTATGGATGATTGGGGCGACTGTGGAGGTAGCGCGGGTCGTCCACTAATCAGATGATCGGCGGTTCGATCCCCGGCTCCTTCAGTCTGCATCTCACTGCTGAAGCTGTCAGACTTATAGTTTTGGCTGTGTGACCTCTGGGGCATCAGCAACACTGACCAACGGCCCCATAGACTGCCGTGTTAAAAAAGAGAGGAAATTTCTTGAGGAAAGCAGACAAACCAGTTTCTTTGCATCGCTCTAATGGTCACATTTCTTCACTTTAGCCACATAAAAAATATATGTAGCCGTTCAGGAAGAGCTCAGGATGCTCACAGTGAAGCCAGTTCAGTGATAGGACCTACAGTTTTCCCAGAAAGCCTCCTTGTTCGAGCAGTACTTTCAGGAGTTTCTCTCTCTCTCTCAGCAGTTTCAACTGTCACACAAACAGCTGCGGTTAATTGCTCTGCTCTGATTGGTGGCCTGCAGCTGACCCTGGTTGCTTGGCAACCTCAAGCCTGCCACTCACAAGCCTGACAGTGATTAACAGAGACAAGCACACACACACACACACACACACACACACGCTGACAGCTATTATATCATTTAATAATAATATAATTATATGATATATAATATTTATTTTATATTCTCCTTCGTTGTTTTTTCACTGTCTCCTCTTGGTTTTTATCCTGGATGTCAGTTTGTCCATGAAGGCGTCAGTGAAGTATCATCTTATCCTGAACCCAGAGCATGTTCTGACTCAGTCTGCGTGTCATACTCGAGTGCAAACTGGCTTTAGAAGATCCTTAAGGAATCAACAGACCAACCTTCACTCTCACTCGGAGGTCACACCTCCCCTTCCTCTGCACCGCGAGACCCCCTTTGAGAAAGGTCAAGACGGCTTGATGTGCAAAATGACTGAGAGAGAGAGGGGAGTGGATGAGGGTGTAAAGAGACCGGGGAGGCTGCGATTGCGCTCCTCTTCTCTGAGCAGATGTAAAGTGGAGGGAGGAAAAGGCGGCTGATGAATAATTCCTGGACCATTTTCAAAGTCAAAGCGAAGTCAGCCGTGTGGGGAGGAAAAGGATCCATTCTGCCGGCCAGTGGAAAGGCGGACGATAAACAAGTTAGTTTGGAAATTAATCAGAGTGCATAAAGAGAGAGAGAGAGAGAGGTCGTTATATTCCTTAATGGGATGTCTGTCAGGAGGTTTGGGCAGCGTGGGCTCACATGGCATTAGATGGAAAATGGGTAATCAAAAGGTTTCCGAGGTGAGGTGCCAGTCCATTTCCCCCTCTCACGCTCAGACACATAAGATTGATGGAGGAAGAGGAGGACTCCAAGGATTTGATGGGAAAAACAGCAGCCTGAAATTTGTTTGCTGATGGAGTTTATATTCCCCAAATTTGTTAACAGAGCAGCTGAACTATAAAAATGATACACTTCAACATCAGGCTCACATCCGAGGCTCGATTTCTGACACGAAGTCTAAAAATATACACTCACCGTCTCGAGAGGTGTTTACAGAATGTAACTGACTGTTGCTAAAAAATGCCAACCATGATTATGAAATGAAAATATGAAGGACCTCAAATCTGTGAAAAGAAACCATAAAATGAGATGAGAAAACTAACTAAACTAACTAACCAACAATAGTTAATGTTACTGGTGAGTGGGTTAAATTAGAGCTGCTGAAAACTGAAGATTTCTTCACATTGAACGTTTATTTCTCGGGCCAGTGGATCATTTTACGAGAGAGAGACGGAAACGAGACGTAGCATTCGTTGATTTAGCTGCAGCTTGTGAGAACCGGCATAACTCCTCTTTGTACTTTGCCTCGTGATGAGTTCAGGATGGATGATGGACCTGCAGACTCGTGATGTGCTCACTGTTATCGTGTCAAGACTGCAAGGCTATAAACTGCTGATAGACGGGCCTCGAGTGGTTGTGTAAACGTTTGAAGCAGCAGTTGTTATTCTGTGTCGAAATGTGGTTCAATATAATTTCTGACTAAAATTATTCAAATAATGTTGTTGAATTGTTGCACATCAGCAACTGGAAAAACTATAATGTCACATTTGTCAAGTCTACACCCCAAACAGACTCTTGGGAAGTCTGTAGAAAGCCCACTTAAGACCCCTTATAGACTGGATGAACTGAACGTTTGGACTTGGAAGTCTGCAAGAGCGATGAAGTCCAGATGTTTGGATTCAGACAGTTGGAGGTTTCACAGATGGAAAAAAAAAATGAGAGACTGACTTTAAACTTTATTAAAACAACATGGAAGTGCCACAAACTGCAGTTCCTCTAACGTCCACTTGAGGCTGAGTCAGTCTCCATAAGTCCCCATGTTCAAATGTCCAACTTCACAGCAGAAATAAACATGTTTACAGCCTGGTACAAAAAACAGTTTTGGCCCGCCTCAGCTGCGCGTCTATAAACATTTTTAGAAGAGCTCGGAGGCGGCAGGACTGCCAAGGTGGAGACAACCAGCGTCACCGCACTGAGCTTCAGAAACCTGTGGGTGACGTCACATCCATGTTTTATTGTCTATGGGGTGTTTGACAACGTGTGAAGACACAGCTAGAGACGAGTAGCAGTCAATACACACAGTATGTGAGACCTGTATTATTAAAACACACCGGACAGGTGTCACTGAATTATGGACTACTATACTACAGTAGCATCCGTGTACATGCAGTTTATTTACATTTTTAATGTGTTATATGTAATGTATGTTTCAATGTCTTAAATTCATGATGTAAAGGACTCATGTGACATAAAAAGTTTGGCTTGTAAATATATAATGTCACATTATATTTATGTTATTTATACATACTGTGTGCGTCTTTGTCAATATTGCTATGAATGAGTCAGTAGATATCATCTTGACACACCGTTCATCTTCTAATGAGCTCTCGATCACTTATTGTTATTCACTACTTCAGTGTTTTGTGTCACGCTCGTTCCTTTGTTCACCTGGCATGAAAAGCCTTTATATCTCTGTAAACTCTTTGTTGAACACAGACTTGTGTTTCCCTTCAAACCACTTGTGCGTTTTTGTTTCTTTTTCCAGGAAAACACTCTAATGAATCCATTTATTCCATCATTGGCACTGACACACAGGTGTTGTGCTGTCCCCAGCTGCAGAGTCTGTAGAAAGCACTTTATTTCTGCTTTGTTTCTTTTTTTTTTTTTTTTAATGGTTTGCAAACAAATCACGTCGTTGGAACAAAGCAAAGATCATTACATCTTTAGGCTTTTCACAGTAAAATGCTTTCTTTGTCTGACATTTCCCTCAGGAGCTGCTGCTAGAGACCAAAAACAGCTAAAACGGACGTCCATTCATTCATCAGGTGAGTCCAAATGAATGATGTCGCTCCGTGACTGCTGAATGTGAATTACCAAAGAGTTAATGTTTGTGTTTGTGTCCATCTGTCCTCTGTCCTCCTAGGCTACTGTCTGGGATGTCAGGAGCCAAACCTGACAAGAAAACCACCTCGGTAGGCTGCTGTATTCCCATCATGTCAGACACCGCTGGGTTCAGAGGTTCTGTTTGGTCCGGCGTCCGGTTAACTGGAATCTAGACGCTGACGCTACATAGTAGTGGGTGCATAACGCACATTTGCTATTGGCTACTAGCTTTTCATTAGCATATAATCACCTGAACATTCATTAGTTTTAATCACCTGAACTCACAGAGTCCACTCCATGTTGAACCACCATGTTTATACCGTCTCCTGACAGGGACTTTTCTGTACATTTCATGGGCACCGTAGATTTTCCTGCAACTAAATCCCACACACTGGACCTTTAAAATATGTTGCACTCAGTTAAAACTCCTCCGAGAATAATGTTCTCAGAAATATCATGATATTTTGTGTCATGATAACTTTGAACATCCATACGAGCTCTCTGCTGGCAGGAAGTTAACATCAAACTGAAGTGTTACTCATAGATACGAGGAATGAGGAGTCCTGGTGACATTTATAAAGTAGTTTCATAAGTAGCTATCAGAGTCTTAACTGTAACATCAGCCATAACGGCGATGAGATACGAGCCGTTGGTATTTTGAACAGTGCATCTTAGAAAATATAATAAGAGACAGGAAAGCTCCGAAGCCTTTCAGGCGCTCGTCAAACGCTTTTGACGCATGGTGCCATTGTCATGTAACCTTTCGCTGGAATGGGCTGCTTCGATATTAAAATACTACGAACAGCAAGAGTATCTGACTTTTTAAATGCATGTAAAATTCTAAACACAAAGGGAACTCACTGACATTTGAACATTTTGCTTCTCAGCGGACAGACCGCGGCTTTGATTGTGTTGCTCGCTGTAATTTAACAAACTGCAGAAAAAGCTGAAGGATCATTTTTCTTAACGCTCACAGGAAAGAAAGAAAAAACAAAAACATGCTTCATAGCTTCCAGCTCCCCGTTGTAAGAGTCGGACATCGCAGCCCCAAACAGAGCCAATCACCCCTCAGGGGTTGTGGTGAAATTTGATTAAAAAGTTTGTTGGTAAATTAATTTTGACCAAACACAAGGGGCATGCTGATGCGGCTGTAGCCGTTAATTGGACTTGGCAGTGGGGCAAGTCCGCTCGTCAGCCTTGTGTGTAGGTGTGGGCGTAAACCTGTGTTCGTGTCAAGCAGGACAATCAGCTAAATGAAATGCCAGGATAAACATCCAGGGGAGGTTCAGCCTTGGCGAACACACACACACACACACACACACACACACACACACACACACACACACACACACACACACTCTCTCTCTCTAATGTGTGAGTGAAACCAGAAGAGAAGTGTGTGATACTGACTGCACAATATATGCAAACAAACAGAGGGGGTGGTATTTTATTTAAAGCAGCTTCTTCTTGTTGATTCTGGCGGCCCCTGTGGACAAAGGCGGTAATGTTTCCACCTCATTGCATTCATTTCAATGGAAATCCAACCAGGTGGCAGCCGCTAAGTCCCGTTATGGAACTTTTCTACCATAAAATGCGTCTGTTCTCACACTATGTAACTTTGGGCTCCGGGTCGGGAGAAGTACGTAACGCTTTACGGCACTAAGTCACACACCACCAACTATTTCACTGATTTTGGTGAAACTGGATCATATTTTATGGAGAAAATGTTTTCTGGTTTTCCCTCTGATGTCCTCCGGCTGCTCCGCCTCAACCCTCTGTGACCTGATTACAAGTCAGTGTAGCATCAAAAATTTGCTATTTTATGGTAGAAAAGTTACACAGTGTGGCTTTAATCTAGCGTGCACTTAAACGGACATTGATTATCTTTTAGGTGGGCCTTGTTCACGTGGCTAAAATCTTTTTTCTCACTGACAGTATAAAGGATTTATCAGTCAGTAAGTAATACATTTCTGGAGAGCTGTTGTGAAGCTCAGTGTGGTGGCGCTGGCTGCTTCCATCTTTGCTGGTCCTGCCTATCTTAAAATCGACAAAGACGTGGATCATCAGCGGGCTGAATGACGCCTGGTTGCTCAAACAAACCACCTGTAACAACATCCACCTGTCAATCAAAGCGTCCATGCTGTTAATCCTGCATAACTTTAAGCCTTAATATAACCTGAACAGGTGAGTTGTATATAAATTCACCCTCAGTACAGTTGTCATGAACGGGGAAATTAGCTACAGAGACCAAAACTGTTTTTTGTACCAGGCTGTAAACATGTTTATTTCTGCTGTGAAGTTGGACATTTGAACATGGGGACTTATGGAGACTGACTCACTTCTGGAGCCAGCCTCAAGTGGACGTTAGAGGAACTGCAGTTTTTAGCACTTGTGTGTTTACCACTTGGTTTTTCTGCTTCTCCAAACTGGGGCTGCGATGGCCGCCATCTATTGTAGGTGAACACACTGACTGTGCATAAGTACCTCATGCAACCACACTTTAAAAATACACAAACTGTCCCTTCAAGAGGCTAAAATAAAGAGTCATTTGTGTGCATATAGTTTACAGCTGCTCAGTCTGTTTGTTTTGTTCCATCACTGCAGCGTCGTGTACAGCAGTCTAACTCACCTGCGCTCTGCTCTGCCTGGCAGTAGATGACTCTGAACTCCCAGTGCTCTTCATTAGCGTCGAGTTCATTAGGCAGCTAATACCTGTTGCCCGTGTTGGAGGGGGTGATACTGTGGGGGTCAGTAGCCATTAGCCAGTCCATCCTCTGAGCTTTGTCTGGCTCTGAACCTCATTCAGGAGAGGGCCGGCTTTTTATGACAACGTGTATCTTTCATTACCCAACAGGCTGAGTTCAGCAAGTCATTAAGTGCAGCTTTGCAGGAATGATGCAGTGAGTTTCCATGGAGAGGTAAAAGAGAGCTACATGAGAGGCTGAGAAGACGCAGGGATACAGAGGATCATAGAAATGTATAATTATAAAGAATAAGACTGAACGTATGGTGAGCTCCAGATCAAGGCAATGCATGGAGGAGGTCTCTGGGATAAAAGTACCTGCTGTTACTTCATATGAGCTCATTACATGTTTGTAACAAAGTACATTGACTCAACTACTGAACATTTTCTGCACCAGATTCTAGAGGCAAACTTTGCACTTACACTCCACTACTTTAGGCGCTTTGGACCTCCAGGAAGGCGAGGTTTTTAGGTCCAGGACTGCTGACAAGGAGTGGAGCCAGTGTCACGCCAGAACCGGAGCTGGGCAAGCAGGCAACGTAACTGGGACATAACTGATATAACCCTAACCCAAAACTAGACAACTAGACAAAAACCTGGGACTGACTTTTAGTGGTTGGTGAGAGCTTGGTGAAATAAAAGGCTGAAAGACAGACGCCGAGCTGGGCTGACTGCTGTTGGACTAGTCAGTAATATTAGCTGGCTGCTGTGTCTGCTGTTGGTGACCTGGTTGATGTTTGGCTGTTGGTTGTCGACTCGCTAGTTTCTGATCATAAGTAATGTAATCAGAACAAATACTCGAGTACAGCTGAGCATAGTTACCACAGTGGTATGGATCATAGTATGAGATAAGTATCTCATACAACCACACTTGAACTCGAACTATCGTTTAAGACCAGTGTGAAACTAGAAGGCTCATTTCAGCTCGTTAAACTAATCAGGGTGTTTGAAACAAAAGACATAAAGGCTTCATGGTCCTCAGAGGCTAATCCCTTTCAAAGCATGGCTGAATTTTTCACGTCCTCTGAGACATCTCGTCTGTGATGTCTCATTAACCTCTCGGCCTGCAGCTGCTCTGGATTATGGGAGTGAGAGTGGCCAAATGAATGGAGGTAATGTGTCGGCTTTAAGTCACACAATGGTGAGAAATTAATGAAACAGGAAAAGATATTTTTAAAAGGTCAGGTAACGCTGAATCACACGGGACAGAAGACCACGAGACTTTTACACCTGTGGATGAGCTGAGCTGCATTTACACATGATCAGTCCATGCGTGTGACATGAAACATTTGTCTTTGAGTGGATGTTTTCTGGCTTTCACTGTGACGTGACCACTGCTGAGCTGTGAGTAACTATAGAGGGGAAGCTAGTGGCCAAAACACGGGGTAACTATGGCAACATGGCAATTATAGAAAACAATAAGAAATCAGAGAAGGGCAGAGCTAAAGATGAGACAGACAATACTGGATAAGAGCATCCCTTGTTTGGCTGATTGTCTTTGCTGTCTGCATTTTCGCCTCTTGTTTCAAAGCATGAAGCTCAAAAGCACTTCAGGGAAAAAAACATTTTGGACCTGCAACTTCGCCGACTGTGGCGGAGGATTAATGGTGAAACACTGGAACAATGCACTACATTTGTTTGTACAGACTCAGCTCTTAATGATCGGCTGTGTTGTTGTAGAAGCAGCGACGGGACAAAAGCGTCTTAAAGACGGCAGGTAAAAACTCCAAACACTCCATAATTAACTCCACCACTGTTTGCTAACAACAGTGTTCAGTTCAACTCTGTGCATTTTGAGTTTAACACTGTTCAGATTTAAATAAAGGAGCCCAGATGTTGCACTAAAACACAGCGCACCTCAACACCAGACTCCATTGACAAAATCAATAATTTTACTTAAACACGCTTTAAACTGATAGAAACAAAATAAAACTCACCAAACCGTCTTTGTTCTTTCCAACAATCACTTACGATGGTTTGGTTGAAGTAAATAAACCCTTAATACACAGTTAGATCTGAAAAAAAACTACAAAACGAGGCAAAACATGGTAGCAATTTAGCTAATCCTTGGGGACAAATGCACCCATCAAAGTACGTCCACTAAAAGTTTCTGTCACTGACAGGCTCAGCTTGTTATTCTAAGTGTCTGAGTCATAATGGAACGTAGATGGAACCCTGCAGAGATAAACAGTCAATATAAACTCAATATATCAATCTAGCTAGACCACAAAAATTACACCATCATGTGAGAATCCATCTTGACAGGCTTCAAGCTGTGCATCTGTGTCCGAGCACAGTGGTTATGATGAATCAGTGCGCTATGAGGAAACTGCTGGCAGCTCCAACATGAGCTGCTGTGTTTGTGACTGAAAACAACAATGAAGGCCGCTATATAGGTTAGCATAGATGTTGCTAGCATCAGTAATATCAGAACTGGAGAGTATTTCTTCATTGAAAGAAGAGCAAAGAACGGAGCGCCTCAGGTCCACCATCGATCTACCGCCAAGATGGTGACGACACTGAGCTTCAGAAAGACTCTTCAGAAACCTGTGGCTACATCCATGTTTTATACTGTCTGTCTATTGACCATGCTGTGACAATAAAGAGGCATTTTAATTGTTTAAAAGAGTGCACCGTGTTTCTACAGTCGCCCAAAACAGACAAACTAAATACTGACTCTAAACAGGGTCCTTAAATGTTGTTTCTCCTTTACACTAGGAAGGTGAGGGAGATTGCAATGCAGCGATTAGTCCAACTAGATGCAGCTAAATTCTACACACTGGACCTTTAAGATTTCTTTTCATAGGCTTTCCACTGCTCCAACTATCACCAACTCTGCTTTGGTGGAAATAAACCTTTTATTCTTTATCGTAGATGAGAAAAAAGACGCTTCAGTCGCTCTCAAAGCCAAAGGTTTGACACAGAGGGACTCCCATCTTTACACGGAAAGTAGTTTTTCCTGTTAAATTATTGTTCTAAATCTCATATATACTGTGTAAAGTTACAACAGCTTGGACAGTGTACAGGACACATGAACACAGCGGTGGATCTTCTACTGGAGAACTTGAACTTGGTGACTTTCAGATAAAAACACTAAATAACAAGGTGAGCGAGCCCCGGTGTCTAATTGCAGTTGAAGTAATCTTCATGAAAGGCCACACTGCTCACTGCTCCCAGAGGTTTTTGTCTTCTCTGAGTCTACAGCAGCCTATCAGCTCCTACCAGGAGCTTAGTTCCTCCTTTCCTACGGTGAATTGCCTCCAGGCGGCCTCGACTTTATTCCCTCGTCTCCCAACGGAGGGATGACCTTCCCATCCCGTTCAGGACTGCAGAGTCTCTGCCGACGTACCAGCGGGGATTGAAAACTCATCTCTTCGAAAAACATGTCACGTCCGTCTCCTCGTCTTACTCCTGACTTCTTACAAAGAATTTAACCTTACGTACCTGCTGCTTATTTCCTCTGAGAAGCTATTTAGCTGCTACATCTCGAGTTCAAGTGTTTTCCACAAGCAGCTGAAGCTGCCAGGGAACATTTCCCCACTGCGTAAATGTTTCTGATGTCGATGATTAAGCTCTTGCTGGGGTCCTTTTTATATATTTCTGACCCTAGAAGAGGAAATTAATGTGTGGTTATTTTATAATGAAATTATAACCTATTATTGAGCTCAGAACAGTTACTTACATTAAAGCCACTGTGTTCAAAAGGGATACAATTATTTTACTTCTTAGCTGATGATACAGTTCATCCAATCACACACGTAACCACATGAACCCTCAAACAACTTTTTCAAGATGAAAACCAGGATACAGGTGTTTAGTTGATCAATTCATGTCCAAATCTTGACAGTTTAGTGTGAATTATTAATTAAATTTGACATATTCGTGTTATTAATATTCACAGTGACCTCCATCTACTCGCCAAACTTGCTTTCACTATTGGCAAATAAAAGGCTGTTGATCTGCTTTGTTACCAACCAAGCCCCATCTAACGTTCCAACCTCTCAAATAAAACCAGCTTCTAGACTCTACAGACTGTGACCTGCTCACGTAGCATGGCTTAGCTAACGTTACAACACGTTTATGCACATGAATGAACTTAGGCGCTCATAGCTGATAAGTTCCTTCTAAAAATTTTGAATTTAAGTATGAACCTGGAAATATTCTGTATTTTTTTTCTTATCGTCAACAAATCCAGTAAAAAAATCAAAAGGAACAACTTGTTATTTCATGTGTCGATGCTTCGACTTTCTTGCTCTGCCTGTGGAGCTCAAGACCAAACAGACGTTTGAATAAGATACATTAGATGTAAAATATAGAATATCAACAAACTTAAGTACCAACATCTGCAGTTCCTCAAATGTCCACTTGAGGCTGGCTCCAGAAGTGAGTCAGTCTCCATAAGTCCCCATGTTCAAATGTCCAACTTCACAGCAGAAATAAACATGTTTACAGCCTGGTACAAAAACTGTTTTGGCTCCACCCAGCTTGGAGGCGACGGAGGCAGGACTGCCGAGATGGAGACAACCACATCCTCCACACTGAGCTTCGTGGGTGGACGTCGGTTTTATTCTACGGACTTTAACCTTTAATATCAGCTGATGGAGCCTGTCAAAGCTTGTTGTTGATCTCTGTGATGATGATAATTAGATCAACCTTTTCATGAGCAGCACTGCTGAGTCTATTAACGTCACAGCAGTAATTCTCATCTTACATCTTGTTGTTACCGTGGGTAGTAATTTAATAACTCAGTTACATGTGAAGGGAGTCAAAGTGCAGCTCAGTTCACAATGCTCCACACACCGGAGATACATCTGTGTGATGTGTGACTGCAGAGAGATGTTCTGCATTAAAACTAAAATTACTGTGAGAAACAAGATGACCAGAAAGAGTCGGTCAGTTCACGTCCAGAAGAACTTCATAAATATTTTAGAGACCAGAGAATATTTGTTTAGTCTGTCTTTGACTTTGACCTTAGGAGCTTCATGTGCAAAGAATACAATCACTGTGATCTGTGTCTGTCGGACAATCTGGAAATTAAATCTATTCATTGTTCCCCACTCAGTGAAGAGACAATACAAACATATAAACACACCATGATGGTATAATATTATTGTATTTGTAAAATGTGTTTTACTTTGGAGGCTGTGTGAATCAATCAGGCCTTCATGGTCGAATCACTGCAAAGAAATCAATACTGAGGGAGAGAACTCAAGGAATGTTACATGGAACATTAGGCCAGTGGAAATCTGTATTTTGGTCTGATGAGTCCAAATCTGAGATTTGTGGTTGGTATCTACATGTGTGGTTCCCACCGTGAAGCATTAAAGAGGTGGTGTGATGGTGTTGGTGACACTGTTGGTGATGTATTTAACATTTAAGCTACCACATCGACAGGACATCCCAGCTAGTTTAAGATTAGTGAAACCATCATTTGATTTTCAACAGGACAACGACCCCAAACACACCCCAGACTCTGTAAGGACTGTTTGACCAAGAAGAAGAGGGATGGAGTGTTACAGCAGATGACCTGGCCTCCACAATCACCCGACCTAAACCCAGTTGAGAAGGTTTGGGATGAGTTGGACCCCAGAGTGAAGGAAAAGCAGCCAACAAGTGCTCAGAAGTTCGTTCCTTCACGATCTTCTCTAACGACTTCATAATGATGTACATGAGCGAGAGACATGAGCTTTGTTTTTTGGTACAGGCACAATGATCGATCAATGGTACACACCTGTAATAACGAGGTACACACCTGTATTGACAAGGTACACACCTGTAATAACGAGGTACACACCTGTATTAACGAAGTACACACCTGTATTGACAAGGTACACACCTGTAATAACGAGGTACACACCAGTAATAACGAGGTACACACCTGTATTAACGAGGTACACACCTGTATTAACGAGGTACACACCTGTAATAACGAGGTACACACCTGTATTGACAAGGTACACACCTGTATTAACGAGGTACACACCTGTAATAATGAGGTACACACCTGTAATAATGAGGTACACACCTGTATTGACGAGGTACACACCTGTATTAACGAGGTACACACCTGTATTAACAAGGTGCACACCTGTATTAACGAGGTACACACCTGTATTAACGAGGTACACACCTGTAATAATGAGGTACACACCTGTAATAACGAGGTACACACCTGTATTAACGAGGTACACACCTGTATTAACGAGGTACACACCTGTAATAATGAGGTACACACCTGTAATAATGAGGTACACACCTGTATTAACGAGGTACACACCTGTAATAATGAGGTACACACCTGTAATAACGAGGTACACACCTGTATTAACGCGGTACACACCTGTGAGCTGCAGTTTGGGAGTTTTTCCTGCTTCTAACAGGTTAACGTCGAGGACAAAATGTTCACTTGCTGCCCCCAAAAAATCCACCAACTAACAGGTGCCATGATAACGAGATAATCAGTCTATTCCACCGATTAAAATACATGAATAACATGTAAACTATCATGAAGAACAACCTAAAAAAAGGCCCTGCACGGAGCGGCTCAGTGTCAGGGAACAAAAACACAAATCAAAAGCAGAAGCTGAGGCAGAGTTGCACTGCGATGGATCTGTATGGATTTTGTACAGTTGAGCTGAAGAGTGGCGCTGGGAGATAAGCAGGAGGCACACAAGAGACGAACAGAGGAGCGCAAAGAGAGAAAACAACAGCTGAAGGGAGGCGCAGGCTGCATTATGTTGTTGCACACCTTGACAGGCTTTCTCGAACACGGATGCCAGAGAGAAGAATCGTGTGAAACTCGGCTCTTGTGGGGACTTAGAGCGAGCGAAAAGAGGCGAATCCATCACTGTAGGCAACTCTGAGTGTGTGTGTGTGTGTGCCCACCTGCTGTTCAGCTTGTTTGTGAGGCCGGTGTGTGTTGTGCACATGTGTGTGTGTGTGAGTCCGGCTCTGATAAATGGCATGTCTGGGCACACAGTCGTGAGCGAGCGCCCACGCTGGCCATTGACAGCCGCGGTGTCGTCTCAGCAATCAACGCCACATCGACTCGACCTTGACACATTATCATATTTATAGGAACTTAAAAAAAAAATAAAGAGAAGGCAGAACGAGATGCATGCTCCCACAGGTTTAGCTGTTTCTCTACCACCTTTGCTATTTTTAATTTTGATGTGCAGGTTTGAAAAAACAGCAGCAAGCTGGTCGCGGCCGGACGGGGAATTAACACAGAGTACTGAAAACATGTGACATCAGTCTGCACACGATTAGAAAAGCTCGTCCATTACAAGAGGCACAAACAACAAAAGTAGTCTCAGAAGTAGCTCATCAGAGAAAGCTTCGGTAATGTAATGTGCTAGGACATCCGTCCGTTACCATGACAACAAATGGAGACCTTTTGCCGAATTTATCACTTACGGGCCGAGTGAAACGTGGCCAAAGACTGAGAGCTTTTTACAAAGGAACCTAATTGTTGCACAATTACAGGTTTTTATGCAGCGACTCCTCCAAGCGTGCACAGAAAGCGGTGAGGGTCAGCTACCCAATCTAACCCCCCCCCCCCGTGCTCCGGGAGGTCATTTCTTGCAGTCAGTTGTTGTGATTACACCGTCACCTCTATCAAGACACAACACGGCTCTTTTCAAAGAGGACACGGTTTCAGGCGTGTGGAGGTTGTTTGGCTGCAGACCCAGTTATAGAGGCATCGCTCGCTCGGCCGAATGAAACGAGATAAAAAGGCAAAAAAAAAAAACCTCCAAACATGCCGAGAACAGAAATATTTAGATAGTTTTGCTGCTGTCAGTGCCTGTACGTGTCATCTTTACGTGTGTTTTAAACCAGAGTCTTTACTGTATCAAACACAGGTTTGAGGTCTGCTATCTCTTTAACTCTGAACATTTTTTTTGGCACTTTTACTCTCCTTTTAGCTCTGTTTTTGGTCTCCACCAGCTGCTGAGGAAAATATATAGGGTGCAGTCGAATAGGCAATTTTGCTTAGGAACCTTCCTCACTGAGTGAAATGAAGTATTAACGTGTCCGCTGTTTGAATTCTCTACCTGTTAAGGAAAGAAGTTTGTCTTTATGTGACGAACCCTAAAATTAATTAATTTAAGATAACAGAAATCATTTAAAAAACATGACTGCGTAATCTTACAGCCTGCTGACTCGGGGAACTGAAGGGTGGATGGTTTAAGTCCAGCACCGACCACAGTACGGAGCGTTCAGCTCTCCAGCTGCATCAGCCCATCACTCCACCATCTCTGCACGTCTACAAGGCCGCTGTGTGTGTTTGTGGATGACTTTCAGGCCTGTGCGTGTTCAAAATGAGATTACTGAAGTAAATCTTCTTACTGTACTTTCATATTTCTCAGATCTGAAACGTCTGTTAATAAAAGATATTCAAAGTGTGTGTGAACATAAACAAGATGTTTCTAATGTTTCTTTGCTATCATTTGTTCTCAGAAACTTTGTCACCTCAGAAAAGTTCGAAGCTGCAGCAGAAATCACTGTTAATCAGAATTATTCGTAAATTGCCTATTTAGCATCTTTCTTCTTCTCCGCTGCTTAACTCTTTAAAAAAATCATTACCATCTTCTTTGCATTGTTCTTCCTTCATCTTCTCCTTCTTGATAATCTCTCTCATCATAATCACAATCATCTTTACATGATAACCACGTCATAATTTCTACTTATCTACTTTTTTCCTACGTCTTCCTCTTTTGTCTCACCCTCTCCTTCCCTTCCTCCCTCGTCGTCTTCTCTTCACCACACTTCTTCTTATGTTTCCTGGCAGAGCTACAAAGTTCTTCAACTGGACCGGAGAAGGCGGCTGAGGCTCACACACACACACACACCTGCTTCAGCAGATAATCTGGTTAGCTACAGTAGAAGACGACACAATCCTCTGTCCTTCTTCTTCTTCTTGTCCTCAGTGTCCTCACTCCGAGTCACTAAAAGCTACAAAAGGAAATGAACCCATGCAGTGTGATCGCGTCAAAAAAGATTGCAATGACTCATTTTTCCTGGAACTTACATTTACATGTTTCTAAATGGTTTCACTAAACAGATGAAACTTAATTGCTGCCTTGATTGTTCACCGGCAACCGTTTTTTGTCCGGTCCGACGTCCGTACAGATGTCAGCAGCAGGTGGTCGGGGAAACAGAGACTCTTCTTTGTTTGGTTTAACGGCCCGCAGCTTTACTGTTTCAGTTTAGTCTCACCGATCTAAAAGCCAAAATACGGGGTGGACTGAATAACAGACAACACCTGTCAGGATAACACAATTCAAACAGCTCCACACACTGCAGACCAAACATCTGCATCAACTCTGAACATCATAACCTCCATGAAGAGAAAGTTTACTGCAGGTCTGAACGAATGAAACACACAAGAAAACACACGTAACAGCACATAGTGAGTGTTACGGCTGCTGTGCAGTGTTTTTTATGTTATGTAAATCCAGGTGTGCGGTCGCCGTCCTCTGATTGGCCCCCCAGCTGAGGAGGTGTGGCCATACGTCGTTGTTTCCTGGAGGCATAGGCGGCGCCAGGGTAGGGCTTGGTTGGGCTACAGCCGCCGAACTGTCGGGTCGGCTCGTGTTTTGTGTGTTGAGCTCACCTTGTTGTGAATGTTAATAGTTGTTATTAGAAATTAGATTATTATAGTGAAGTTTTTCTTTCTTGTTTTAGGTTTCTTGTTGTAGTTTTTTGATATATTTATGTGTTTCTTTAACAGCATCCGCTCGCCCTTAGAGTTTACCTCACCTCCTTTTGTTATTGAATCAGTCATTGAATAAATATCTTTGTTTACACCGTGAACGTCAGGTTTTCTGTTTCTGCTTTTTACCCCTCGGGTCGGGTCGTAACAGAGGCATTAAAAGCGTCATTTCAAAGCTGACAGGACATTTAGAATAAAAATGAAGAAGCTGTTTTCCTCCTTCCCTCCGTCACATTATAAACTTCTTGAAAACTCCGTCTGGTCGCTCGAATTCTGCAATTCTGCAATGCTGCAATTTCTAAAATGTGTATACGTCACACACACACACACACACACACACACACAGAAGATCTGTTCAATCCCTGCAGACATCAACGATGAATGTCACCAGTTCAGCATCCAAACAGACTGGAGACGTGGTCAGCCTGTCCTCCTGAGTTATGCCGTTAAATAACAACCAGAGCAGTGAAGACGACTTCAACGTCATCACCTCATTTCGTTCATTTTTATCTTTTCTCCTCGTCAGGGTCGTGGAGGGGTGAGGCGAGAGGCCGGGTCCGCCCCGGACAGGTCAACAGTTCATCACAGGGCACAGACAAACATTCACACCAATACAGAGTCACCAATTAACCTGCATGTCTTCACAGAGAACATGCAAACTTGACGAGAACGGGACAGACAGACGGACGGATGTAAAACCTGAAAACACAACGCCTCCGGTCCACAGCTGTGAACTAATAATGAGCTAATAGACCAGAATATTTTGATCGGCTTAGAGGCATTTTATTTTTAAGAATCCACCTCGAACACACGGGGTCGAACATCTCATCAACAAACCACAGCTGGACTTTATCTCCTTCCTCCCCTCTGAGAATAATAACCTAAACTCATCACACGCGAGAACTACAAGAGTCTCCTCTTAACTCATCAGTATTAGAGGAGCAGGTGTGGTCCGCCAATCAGCATCCATTAATCCGCCTGTGAGACATTAAGCCTCCAAATTCATTCAACGCGGAGACGCTGCAGCTAAACCGAGTGTATCAGGCAAACATCGTGCTCTCATCCTGAGCCGGATGTATTAGAGAACAAAACAATAACAAAAATAAAATCAACGTGGGACCTTTAAATCTGTTACTGACCGCGGGATTCATCCGCTCCGACCAATCAGGTGCGAGCGCGCATCAAATAAAGCACAGCCGGTGCAGGAATAAGCTCAGTATCCCCACGGGAGGGACGGTCCAGCCTCACCGTGCAGCGTCTTTACAGCAAATTACATTCTTCCACAGGTAATGAGCAAATGACGAACGTGACCGCCGGGATGTTTTCACACTGCGGCGTATTAATCTAACAGAAAGAATATTTTAGTTTGTTTCTATTCTCCAGATTCACCTGTCGAGGCGTGAGGCTGATGCACGCCGAGCTTTATCCCTAAAATAAATAAGAGGTGATGCACGAGCTCACTGAGGAGAGGAAGTTAAAGTCGGGCCAAACTTCCAGAGTGAAGCCGACGTGTACAAGTGCAGCTAGATTTACCTAACCCCTGCCTTGGTCCCCGTGGCACCTGGGCAGCAATAAAAGCAGGTAAACACCGGGGGAGGCTGCAGCACACCAATAAAGAGGACTAAAGAGGCTGTGTGACTCATTAAGTGTCAATAAGCCTCACAAATCCACCCAAAAAACCACACACACACACACACATCCACCTGTAGTTTGTACTGAAGTGGACGCATCAGTCAGAAGAGCTGAGGAAGGTAGAGCAGTGGAAATGAGATTTCCAGTTTAAAGGTAAAGTTTGACAGTTTCACACCAACAAACTAAATAAAGCTGCAGATTTTTAAGTGCATTAAATCAACTCACACACTGTGGACGTCTAGCTCGTCCTTCAGGCGTCTCAGGAATATTTGAAAAGATCTATACTTTCTCTTCCAGTCAGATTCAGAAATGAAACTCTGCAGAGTTAGTGTTGTCCTCGCCTGCAGATTCTGCCTTCACAGGCAGATATCTGTTCATAGAAATGACCGTTAGCATCAATTTATCACCTCAAAACCACGTGACGGATTAGTCACACCTCGCTGTATGAACACGGAGCATGCGGTTTGGTGGTTTGGACCATTCAGAGCTCACGTTAGCTTCAGTACACCACTTCATGTAAATGTGAGAAAGTCAGACTTCAGCTCTGTGTGATCTGTTCACGTCAGCTTTGGACTCACCGCTGGAGCAGTCCAGTCCTCCCCAGCCGGGCTCGCACTGGCAGGTATCAGGAGAGACGCAGCGTCCGTGGGCGCATTCTTCAGTACACAACGCTGAGGAGAAAGAAGACGACACAGACGTTAATATGTCTGCTGTGTGCGTGCTTAAATGACCAAGAGTAGAGTTCAAGAAGGTGGGCCTGACGCCAGAACAACTCAGGGTGGAGCAGCTGAGCTCATGCAAAGACCGTCCTGTGGACTTTGTTTGAAATCAGGCAGTGAAAAGATTTTAAAGGTCAGGTCCAGGCTCGTCTCTGGAACAGGCGTGTTCTTGATCGCCTCTATTTTCATGCTTTTATTGGTTCTATTTATGCTTTTGAACATGCAGACCGTAGAAATGGTTTTAGGTTTTTGTTTCAGTAGTTTTTATTTGCTGTTTTTTGCTGCTCATTGTTGATTCTGTACGTTATGTGTGATAGTGTTTCTGTTTTCTTTGACACCAGGGACCGGGATTTGTGCCCTGGATTTGTTTGTCTTTTTTATGCATAAATCAAATCAAATCCATCAACAGATCATGATGTTCTTTTTCATCGACAGATGTTCGACTGCAGTAAGTCCTGAAATTCATTTTAAAAACTATAACTGCTCGTTACACTTTCTTCAAAAGAGACTTTTCTAATCTAATCTGTAAAGACCCGTCGTCATATCATGGCTGAAAACAAAAGCAGCAACACACAGGAAGTACCAAAAACTGCAGTTCCTCAAACGTCCACTTGAGGCTGGCTCCAGAAGTGAGCGTGGACGCTTTGATTGACAGGTGGGTGTCCTAACAGAAGGCTCAGCTCCACCCACAACGGCTATTCAGGCGTGGGCGCTGAAGAATCTACGTCCAGGTTTTAAACAGTCTGTGATTATAACGTGACGCTGATCCTGGCGTTGCAGCTTCAGCACAGATGTAAACTTTATTTAAACCATGTTGTTGCATTAACAGCATGGAAACTCTTAAGCATTTAAAAATGTTATTTTTGATCTGAACGTTCATGTACGGATGTCCCGTGCATTTATTAAGGCCTGTACTGTAAAAAAAGAAAAATATTTTTACGGTAAAAAACTGGCAGCTGTGTTTGCCAGAATTTTATCATGATTAATATTAAAAGGATATTTTAAGGACACTGATTTCATGTTTAAGGTTGGCATTTTATTCCATATTTAACCATAAAAATAAGTTTTTTATCCATCAAATTAAACAGATAACTGACGACAAAAAAACACATGAATGCCGTATAAAATAAAAGTTTGAATTAACAGTTCAACTTCATTTTGTAAATGTTTCCTTAAAAGATAAATAAAGGTTTAGAAAGTGTTTTAGTCATATTTCATGGCATATTTTACGGTCTTTTACTGTCATGGTTTGGCAGTTTTTTAGTCCACAGACGTTTTTTACAGTGCGGCTGCAGAATTTTTGGCAGAAATGTATCTGAAGTTTTTTTTAATCCATTTTACAGACGACAGACTTGCAAAAAAAGGTCACAGAAATAATGTAGCGAGGCCGTAACCCCGTGTGTGGAAGAACAAACGGCCATTCGTCATCTTCAACCTTGAGAGTCTGTTCATGTCACGGCTGTGCTGTGTCACCGCTTCAAATTAATATATCAGTAATACGCAGACGATCAAGAGCGCAAGATGTGAGTGGCTGTTATTATTATTATAGGATTTCACTGACCTTAAAGACTGAGATATGATGAGATGCTGTGAGCCGCTCTCCTGATAGCGTGTAAGGCATGTTATCTACGCCGCACAGCAAACAGATAAGGCGGCGCTGACATCTTCATTTTCACCTTAAGCTTCTCCGACTGGTGTAATATTTCATCGTGACGTGACCTTACAGTTGAGAGCTGTCACACACTATCTGAAGGCTCGAAACAAATGAATCTATCCCGACGTAATAAACGATGCAGCGTTTTCACGGGGCCGCCGTGTCATTATCTTGTTCAGCGATTAGCTCAGAGGCCAGAGGTGGCCACGAGGAAGACAACGAAGAAGAGGAGAGAAAGTGAAGAGATGAACAGGAAGGAAAGAATAAATGAAGACTGGAGGAAGACAAAGACAAAGACGATGAGGAGAGAGGAAAGACTAATGACACACACTTCTCTCTAAATCACAATTAAACCTGAAAGTGAGCCTGAAAACCTCCCACTGACTTCAAAGAGTAACACGTAAAACTTTAAACCATCCGAAAAAAACACATCAGAGTGACTTTGAGTAAGAAAACCTTTAAATTGTGATGTCATTGCATCATGAAGTGCATCTCTGAACCACATATTATATCTTTTATACTGTATAATCTAACGTCTCGTGTATGGTTTGATAACATTCAAAGTCATGTGCTATGTGGGGATATATGAGGTCCTCTAATGTTTGTGCCACAGTTAAGTCTGTCTGTAATTTCTCACGTTAAAAACAGACACAGGAGTAGTGGTCATACACCGTCTGGTAGCCGTACTGAAGAGTCCTTAACTCAGCAATATCTATGAGTGACGCTGAAGGCCAACTTCCACCAGGATGTGACACACTTCCTGTGAGCCTCGGCCAACGCCGAGAACACGAGCAGCCTGCGTCAATCTGCACAGGGCAGCTCGAGCTGACGGGACGTCAAACACTGAAACGGCACAGAGAATCCAGCCAAATTTCAAAATAAAACACCCTGTACAAACTTTCGACCATAAAACAGACAATTTAACTACGTAGCATATTTACTCATGGCGGGAGCACATAAATCGGAGCAAATTAACAAAGTTTGGCACGCAAAACGCTTCTGGTGGGGTTTGAAATCGCGTGGAGAGCGGACCAAAACGGCAAAGCTGGGACATGGAGAAGCGCCCCGTGGGGTTACGGGCGTCACAATGACGACATTAGCCAAGGTTTCATCAACATTTTAGCTGAATTTCCAGAAAATCTGCAATATAAATTGTTCATTCCATCCACGATAACTATATCAATCAATCAGACTTTATTTGTATAGCACTTTTCATACAATAAATGTAACAAAGTGCTTCACATAAAAACATAAAAACAAGCAAACACCCTCCACCCCAGACACACGAAGATGTAGATGTAGATCTTCGTATGAAGATGAAGGACATTTATGTTTTATAAATCCATCTTTTCATGTTTTCAGCAACTATTTTCCAACATATTTAACGTATTCTGAAAGAAATATCAGAATTGCCTTTACACGGACTTTAAAATTTTGAGTGTTTTTCTCAGAATTTCTGTTTTTTTTTTTTAAAGACAGAAAAATCAGGTGGATGGATTTCCTCCTTTTATGAAGAATCCTGAAGGAAAGTTTAACAGGAAACATAAAAACTGGAATTTGGCTTCAATTCGAAGAGTTTCTGTTTTTTGGCCCGACTTTGTGGAGTACTGTCATAATTGTGAGGTTGCCAAGAGACCAGCAGAGAGTGTCTGATGCATGCTGGGAAGGGCAGTAATTGTCCTTTATGAAACGCAGGACAGCGATATGTCTTCTTTTGTCATAATTAGCCCATAAACACACAGAGAGCCCAAAGCTCAAAAACAATCATTCCAAAAAGATAAAAAACTACAAGCCCCACACAGCTTCGTGATGAAAACACCTTTTATTATCAACTGTGGTGAACTTTATCTCACATCGCCTCCAACTCATTTCGTGAGGATCACTCGTGTATCGCTGCATGAATACTGCATCGTGCATCAGGTAGGGATTGTGCTGGGAGAAGACGAGCTGACAGCTCAGAGACTTTAGCTGCTCCATCACAGAGATACGATGATGTGCTGCTGCTCCCGATCTCTGTTTGTGAGACCGATTCCTCTCTGACAGAAACAGGCGGCTTGACTCGCATGAAACTAATGAACGACGCCGTGAAACTTCTCTACCATAACATTAAAAAAACTCCTGTTGATCCGCACTGACCTGTGATCAGGTGAACGGTGTCTCTGTCATTCGTACGTCTGTTCTCACACTATGTAACTTTGGGCTCCGGGTCGGGAGAAGTACGTAACGCTTTACGGCACTAAGTCACACACCACCAACTATTTCACTGATTTTGGTGAAACTGGATCATATTTTATGGAGAAAATGTTTTCTGGTTTTCCCTCTGATGTCCTCCGGCTGCTCCGCCTCAACTCTCTGTGATTTACAGACAAGAAGAGGTTTTCCGTCCCGGTGTCGTGCCAGAACCAGAGCCGGCAAACTAACTGGGCTCTGTGGACATAATGGCAGAGGATACTCTTTTATTTAACATGTTTCTGTCTTTATGAAAACCAGTACAAACTAACAGTCACCACACTCAGAGATGTTTGTCTGTGGTGAAATACAGCCGTCCTGTGTCTGCTGCATTTCTCAGCAAATGTAAAGCTTTCAGCAACTCTTCCTCAGCCTCTCCTCCACCAGTATAAATCTTTACTCAGCATCCTGTGCCAAGTACACGTGGCTGGGAGGATTGCTGTCCTAATGCTCGAAAAAAGCTGTAAAATGTTAACACACTGCCACTATAAATTTAGAGAGGACGACCCCTCTGTGGCTCAAGTACCATAAAATCTAGCTTTACTGAGGCTTGTCTAACTCCTGGATCCGCTGTGAACACTTTCAAAACTCAGCAGTTCACTTTGTGTGCGCGCTGTGCTGATTTTAAATAACAACCTTATCACACTGAAACACAGTTAGCTTCGGGAAAATAGTGTGTGACGCAGGATTAGTGTGTTCATTACGTGTGCAAGACATAGATTTGTTGCCTCCTGTGGTAAATATGTTCAGCTGTACTCGAGTATTTGTTCTGATTACATTACTTATGATCAAAAACTAGCGAGTCGACAACTTTGCTAACAGCCGAACATCAAGCGAGGTCGCTCACTCTCTCCTTTTCTCTTCTTAGCTTCCTCCGTCAACGTCCTCTTCACTCTCTTCTCCTCTGCCATGCTCTGCCTCTGCTGAGCCGGTTACGTTGCCCACTCGCCTATTTCAGCGTTGATCTGCATATTAAGCATTTCCCATCGCTTCAGGCCTGAAACCTCCCGGTGGAAACACTGTAACACTCCCCCGGTGCTCTGAGCTCACAGTCTAACAAAGTGAGTTGTTAGCTAACAGCAGCTACAGTTGTATATTGAGAGAAAATGTTGAATTAAAATGTTATTTAACGGGGGAAAAGTCACATAGTGTTCCTTAAATGCAAATTAGATTTGGCTTGGTGAGCTCACATAAAACAAAACAATATTTAAACATCACAAATATTAAAAATTATTTATTTTGCTGCACGTTTTGCTGTTTTCTGTCCCTCTAACATGTTAAAAAGCAGTTGCTGTTGATGGCAGCTAGAGGCCAAGAAGTGGTTGCCAATTTCTCTGTGTAGAAGTAGAAGAACCTGGCTGTCCTGAAACTACTCAAGCCTGCATGTTCTTGATCACCTCTGTTTGCTTTTGAACATACAGACCGTAGACGGGTTTTAGGTTTTTGTTTCAGTAGTTTTTATTTGCAGGATGTCTGTTTTTTGTTGCTCATTTTTGACAACCGTACTGAGGGTGAATTTCTATACAAGTCACCTGTTCAGATTATATTAAGGCTTAAAGTTATGCAGGATTAGAGCGTGGGCGCTTTGATTGACAGGTGGGTGTTGTTACAGATGGCTTGTTTTAGCAACCAGGCGTCATTCAGCCCGCCTCTTTGCTTCTTGGATTCGACAGCAGACGTCCTTTTTCATTTATAATCTACGGTACTAACTGATTTGTTTGTGTGAGCCAAGACTGACATCATTACTCTCAGATCTGTCAGTTAAAATGATACAAACCAGACGATGATTAGACTATGAGCAGATGACCGTGTAATCGTAACATCACCGGTTTGATTCTGGCTCGAGACCTGTTCATCCATCCATCTCGCTCCCTCCTCATGTTTCCTGTCGATCTACACTGTCAGCCTTCAAGTAAAGAGGAAAAAAGGCTCTTTGTACTCAGACAGAAGCATCGTTATTCAATGCAAGACACAATCTGTCAGTAAAAAGTGAACAGACGATGATTTAAGAGCTGTCGAGGCTTTAGATTTAAGAAGTCAGTGAGTTTACTCTTCTTATTTACTGTACTTATATCGTGTTCGCAACTATTGGACTTTGGGAATCCCAGTCACATTTTTCATGCATGAATCTGTCTAAGGTACAAGAACACAGAGATTGAAGAAAATGTGAGAAAAATCTAGTTTTCTGCAGTATATTTTTTCAGACTTCTCCTCTGACCCTTTCGACGGGTCTCAACCCTCGGGTTGAGAACCACAGTCCTAGAGGATTATCATTAGTCATTTTGTGTGATGAAGTGAGGTGGATCGGGGTCACTCCTGCAATCAAAACAGTCTGAACATTATTAATGAGCTAAAAGCCACCAGGATTAGTAGTTTCTATGAGTGCACTTTTCTTTGTGCTACCCAGCATATTTTTGAAAAGAGACGGAAAATATCTTGCAAATACAGTCCCAGATTTTAATAAGAGAGCCGGCGACACATGCTCTTGTAATCCTGAAGGAGAGTTGATAAATCATTAAACGGGTGTCTAATCCTTTCATCCTGTGGATCGGAGCAGAAGCAGCTACAAGGAGGATTACATCAGCAACGGGTACAAAAAGATTAATAGATATCAAATTAAATAATCGCTACCTAATTCCAGCTATTGTCTCGGTGTGCTGAAGCCGTCTTGCGGTGTCCTTGAATCTCTTGATCGGCTGCTGCAGGAGGAATGAGAGCGGAGGTGTGAGCAGCGCGGCGGGGGCCGGCTGTAAGTGCACACCTGACGTCTTCCTCCAGAGTCTGATCTCCGTGTACGACGACGAGCAAGCACTAGAACACTGCGAGCACGGTCACCAAACGAACAGAAGCCAGAGCCTTCAGCTATCACGCTCACAGTTTACCACATTTAAGAGTCGTCTTCGAACGTTCCTTTTTGATAGAGCTTATAGTAAGAGCTGGCTCAGATGTTACTAACTTAACTCCTTCCCTGGAGTTTGTCTGCTTTCTCGTCTCGCATGTTCTTGTGGATCGTAGCTACGCCGAGATTAGAGATTTTGGTTGTGCCTCCTGCTGCTGTGGTCCTGATAACGTCCACTACAAATACTAGTCATATCTCAATTGAAGTTTATAGTTACAGTTATCATTATTGCTGCTGCTGCTGCGCGTCTTAGCCTCTCTAAACTCAACCAGTAGATGACCAGGCAGATGTCCGTCCACCAATGAACTCGGCTCTGCCTCTTGAAGGAAGTTTTTCCTTGCCATTGTCTTTAAGTGCTTGCTCATGGTGTGAGCTGTTAAGTATCTGTAAATAATATATAAAGAGGACTCTATCAATGCATCCATTTCCTTCCTCTTATCCGGGGTCGGGTCGCAGCAGGTTTCTCCCCAGCAATGCATTCCAGCTCCTCCTGGAGGATCCCGAGGCGTTCCCAGGCTAGATGGGCGATATAGTCCCTCCAGCAGGTTCTGGGTCCCGAGGTCTCCTCCCAGTTGGACGTGGCTGGATCACCTCCAAAGAAAGGCGCCCAGGAGGATCCTAATCAGATACCTGAACCACCTCAGCTGGCTCCTTCCGAGCTCTGTAGCTGAATACATTAGATTATCCTGCACGAATATGAAGAACCAAATTTTTTGAGTAATATTCATTATTTCCTGTCAGCCAACTGACGCAATTTGCCAGAAGCACCAACTCTCCCAATCATTTAGAATAAATGTCCATAAATCCATTTAGCAACTGGCGACTTGTCCCGGGCGTACCCTGCCGCTCGCCCAGTGCCAGTTGGGATTGGCTCCAGCTTCCAGCAGTTATGGAAAATAGATGGATAGGTAGATTTTAAAAAGAGGAGCCAACCCTTCAAACTTCTTACATAGTCTCAATTATCAGATTCAGCATTAAAGTGGTCCAGGTGTTGTTTTTATTAAAGTTCGAACACTTTTCATGACGCTAATTTGTAAACAAAATATGACACGAAGGTGTAGATGGTTTAAAAGTTCAATAAAGACACATTTGGCGTGGTTCATCCTCAATAACTTCTCATCAATCTTCACCAGATGTGCAGCGCGGGATCAAGTTTGATTAACGTTGCACAGATGTTATTTTTACATCGTGCTCTTGATATTGAAGTCTGGCCTCGCGTGAACCTTCATGTGATTTCACAGGAAACGACAAAGTGACATTCAAAATGAGGGAGCTTCATCAAACCATCGACACTTCAAACCCACTTTATTTTTATCTGGACCTCCTCCAGGTTTGAAAGTTAAAAAAACTTGACTTGGACCAGTGACAGCTTTTATTCAGACTTTAAATCAAATTCAAACACAGCTCATATTTTATTTTATCATCATCTAATATTATGTTATTAAGTATTTTTCTGAGCAGTTAAATCTCTAAGTAGACTGTATGAGAAATATAAATGGTAGTTTAAAGTAATTTGACACAGAAGACGAGGCAGTTTAAACTGGTGCAAATCTGAAAACAGATATTTTCAAATAGATAATACACTCCTGTGAAACCCTCCTACAGTATGTAGTCATTTTACTGACAGTTAAAGACTACTACATATATAAAGAAAGAATGAAACAGTGCTAATTTGAATTATTGGATTACCAAATTAACGTTTTTGTTTCTCCGCTCCTTCGCTTGGGGCAGAAACTCGCTCCCAACCCGGAGGAAGCTTTCCACCATTTTCTGGCAGAAAAGACAGCCACATCATCTGCATAAAGCAGCATACAAGTGGCCGAAATGAGCTTCTTCCATCGGGTGGCCGGGGTTGCCACCTGATGACCCCGACCTTGGGTGGTCTGGGCATCTTATTAGGATGCCTCCTTCCTTTAGAGGTGTCCTGGACACGTCCAACTAGTAGGACACCACAGCGCAGCCCCAGAACCTGATGAAGGGACCACATAGTCTAGCCTGGGAACGCCTCGGGATGTGTTGCTGGAAAGAGGCACGCCTGGAACGCCCTGCTAAACCTGCTGCCACTGCGACCCGACCCCGGGTAAAAAAGGAAGAAAATGGATGAATGGATGGAAATCACATTCTAACAGGGTTTTCTATCAGCTGTGGTGAGATGGGACGAGCGGCAGAGGGTGGATGACCGAGAGAGGACGGGGGATTAAAGGTCAAAGCAGGTTGATGGGTGACGAAGGTCACAGACATCCAAGCTGCTTGGGTTCAACGACCAGAGAGGGGCGACGCAAACTGCATTCAGGATCCAAGAAAGAAGACGGAAAAAAGGGGACAGGATGAGTTGAACCGAGAAAAAGGACAACTGTGGCAGAAATTATACTGACAGGAGATGAAATGGCCTCAGGCACAGACGAAGAATAACAAAAGATTTCCAGCGCCTGCAGGAGAGCGAGCTTCAACAAAAGATGAGTTACCTGAAGCACAGAGAGTAAACGCTGGACGTTCACCGTTACATGTTTATTTAAGATGTGCAGACAGGAAACAGAAAGAGGAAAGCCCTCTAATCAAATTAGCTGCCTCCTCCTCCTCCTCCAGCTACCTCCTCCTCCTCCTCCTCCTTTACGGCGGGGCGGGTGGAGAGGAACCTTTCAATTAGCTCATGCAGCGCATATCGCACAACAAAGGAGCTGTCCGAGGTCGTTAACGTTAGTGAAACCAGGCGGGCATCTCTTCGCAGTTAACATTGGAGAATTAGCTTCCAGCGATCAAACCGATCAGCCAACGGGAGCGGGACGCCGTGTGTGTGTGTGTGTGTGTGTGTGTGGCAGCATCACACACAATGGAGTGGAGGGGTATTTGTCTGGGTCCCCTGAGAGAATCTAATAAAGTTGTTTACAAGCAGATGTTGAATGAAGACACACAATACGCTCCTCCATACCCTCCCACCCCTGCAGGCGAACCCATTCACTTCCTGTCTTCAATAAGAGAAAGCAGAGCTCGCCTATAGAGTTTACCATCTAGAGTGGATAATTGATTTCTTTTGGTACAGCAGTATGAGATAAAGGCAGGGCAGGAAGATGTTTTTTCTGATTCAGGATCTAACTTGCAGACAGACAGAGAAGAATACTGTTACTACAATAAAGAATATTTATATTTATATAATGTATTCAGGGTGTTTAAGGTTTTGTATGACCACATCTCATCACTAATTCCCCCTCGTCATGTTGAATCCAGCTGCTATAGCTCAGTTCAGCTCGCTCTGGGCGCTTCATCGTGTAATGGGATTAATGTTCAGACACGTCCATAAAAAGCCAAATGTACAGACACAAACTCAAACCGGCTACAGGCAAAATAAGAAGGACAAACCATCTGATTTGTCTGTTTAATATACAAGAGCATTTTCACTGTGGGATGCTAAAGTCTGAAAATTTAAGTTAAATATCAAACCTGCTCCTCTTCCCTTTATGAACATCGAGCGTCAACGTTCACAACAGCTGTGATTTGGAGAAAGTACCACTGTTATGTAAGGTTAAAGGTCCGGTGTGTCGGATTTAGTGACATCTAATGGTGTAGTTGCTGAGTGCAACCCCTTCGTCTCACCCTCTCTGCCCCAGCATGAAACACCATGAAAGTACTTTGTAGAGCCGGTGTTTAGTTAGTTTAGTTTGTCCGTTCTAGGCTACTGTAGTAAGATGGTGGTTCAACCAAGTGGCAACCTCTGGGGCTTCTCTTTACAGAATATAATATTGATAACTCTGTTTTCATTAGTGTATGATCACCTGAAATAACAATGTTTTTGTTACCTTACAATGAGACTTTTATATCTACAGTAGCCCAGAACGGACAAACTAGCACTAAAAAAGTACGTTCATGGTGTTTCGTGTCCACCGTAGTTTCATGCTAGGAAGGAGAGAGTGAGACGAAGGGGTTGCAATAGCATTTACATCACTAGATGTCACTAAATCCGACACACCGGACCTTTAACGTTGCGAAAACAACTGTAGATTCTTCAAATCACAGCTGTCGTAAACTGACGCTCGATGCAGGTGCAATGTTTGACTTGATTTTTGCAGCCACCTTAGGTTCTTCTGCATGCTTGGGAATGCATGAGAATGAGGCGAGGGGTGTCCAGTTGGTTGTTAATTTCTGTCTTTTATTTGATGTAATTATTCTAGCTGTGCTTCATATTGTTTAGACGTAACGTGGTTCATAAATGTCGTCTATCGTTGCCGTAACCTTACTGTCCCGTCTGCCTGAATCCACGTGAACGCAGCATTAAACATGTTCAATGTTAACTATTGATTAACATTAAAATCTGTTCATTTTCTTCTTTTTTCGAGGGCGCAAACGAAGTAATTTGAGAGCATGAATTAGTCATCTGTGTGCACGATTTGTTCATTTGAGAGCAGAAATTATTGATGATTGTGGAACCTGCCAAGCTGAGTATGGACAGAGCCGATATCTGAATATTTAATTTAGTTATTCACCTGGATGTCGTCGTCTGAAGCATCTAAAGTCCATCTGGAGCTGATCATAGCAACAAATGTTGTTAATAACCTCTCGTGTTCGAAACATCAGCACTTTTCGCCCCGCTGAGTCAAAGCGATGGCGACGTGTTGAAGACTTGGAGCGGCTTTGTCGGACATGATGAGACGAAGAGATGCGCGAGCAGACGGGAGCGTGCGCCTCGAACAATTAAGATCAGAATATGTATGCGTCGTATCGGCTTTGAGTGAACATCTGTTGTCTCAGCTGCTCCGTCTAATTGTCTGATGTTCTGTTTGAGGTAAGACTTGTGTTTTTTCTCTTTGGCTGCAGAACGAGCTTCAAACTAACATAACTGTGTGGAGACGCACCGCTGTTTCATCTCACTGACTGACTTTTTTTTAAACAGCATCCATGCAACTCGTCAGGGAATGAAACTGAAGACGTCTGCTGATAATGTGAATGAAGAAAAACACTGCAAAGATTTGATTGTTCAGAAATATAAAAGGTGTTTTGTACTTAAAATAAAAGGCAGCGCTGGAAGAATGAGTCAGCGCCGAGTGACACATGAAAACATTAAAATTCAAACGAGATATCTTCAGGATGGAGCTCAGATGTTTTCTGCTTTAGGAGATATCGGACATTCAGATTAGTTCTGCAGCTTGTTTCTTTTTTTCCTTTTGTTTACGCTGATTTCAAAGCTCCGTGTGGTTAAACTTTAAGTAGAGATGGATCCACTTTGTAACAGAGCCAGATTGATCTAACTTTGACAGTCCGAGCAGCAGATACAGATAACCGTCTGGCAAAGTGAAAAGATAACGACTGAGATTGAATCACTGTTCCACAAGATACGCTGCAATTTTAACAAGGCTGAATACTTTTTGTGTGTATCAAGTGGAAAAAAGTTTGGAAATAACAATGCAGATGACAGGAAAATGATTTTGTTTGTTGCGGAGACGTTACGCAAAGCCCTCATTCCCCCCCTGGTGGGAATATTTCAAATCCAGCTGATGGGAAACAACAGCATTGGATATGTTTTTATTGCCATTTGATCAAATAAAATGTGAATTCGCAGCATTTTAAGGGCACCCTGACTCCACATCTATAAGAAGAGAGCCATGTGTGTTAACTTCTTATAAAAGAAGTTACATTTTGGTGAATTAAATCATTTATTTGGTCTTTACAGACACTGTAGAGCTCAGATCTTTGCTGCTGTCAGCGTTTTGAAAAGCTCCTTCCAGCCGCAGAGAATCAAACATTTAACAAGACGATTAAATAAAATAAAGTGTTTATAAGATACATTTGTTTTATGCTGCTGATCAAATATGGACGTCTATATGATGAATTGTTCTGGTTTACAACCTAATATATCATGTCCACTGACTGCTTTATTTTATTGTAACATGCAGGATAACTGAACACCTCTAACACAACAGGTGTTTGTTTGTTGTTATAAACATTAAAAACTGCATTAATCAATATTTTTTATATAAGCAATAAATCAGTGAGTTCAGATCCAGAGAGAATGATCACATGACTGCATCTCTACAGATCCTTTTAGCCTGTTTTAGCTCATTGTTTTGGTTTAGATCACAGCTCTACTGTTATCAACACTGTTTCCAGCTTGTGTTGTCAAAGTTGGACATAAATGACGTTCAGTTATTGGTTCAAAACATTCAAATATATCATTTTGTGCATTTTGGAGGGCAGTCCAATGACAGAACACGTGACCCAACATGTCGCACTCACAGCGCTCTCCTATTTTTAGCCACCTTCTTGCTCGACTTATATTGTTGCTGTAGTTATCCAGCAGAATGTTCCTCCAATGTGGCACCGGTGAATTATTTCCAAACAGGGATTTTTAGATTGCTCGTAGTTCAAATAATGAATTCTCTCTGTGGACGAGTTGGATTGTGACCTCTGCCTTTTCATTTTCACACAGATGAGTCATTACGAAAATTAATTTTTACAAATCCAGATTACATGATTGAACTTTGTTCAATTGACAGCCTGATTTCCAGCTAAAAACGCCGTTAACCGACCGTACACAACCTGTCCAGCAGCAAACGGTAAAAGTTAAAGACCAAACCAAAGCTAAGAAGAGAGTAAATATTGGATTTTGGAGATATTACAATGTTCAGCTGCCTCCACGTCTGAAGCTGTTTCAGTAACATGTCCTGTCACCTCTCAAACATTGGTCCAGATTCTTTCAAATATAACGTGTCTCTTGTGTTCACAGTCAGATAATTAATGACATTTCTCTGTATGTGTGTGATGAAGGTCAGATTTTAATACTGCGGGTTAATAGTTCTGTAATCTGCCTCCTCCTGCGCTTGTTGTGGCTCCATGTTGTCGAGCAAGCGAGAAGCACAGAGCCCTTAAATAACCTTCTTTGTCCACTGACACAGTTCAGTTTCAGTCAGAGGCTCGACCTCCTCAGGTGTTACACCTCACAGGTAACTCAACATATGTACTTACGGACACACAGGTTTCCACTTTCATAGAAGCCCGGGCAGCACTGCGAGCGCCGCCTGTACATCGTCCTCACGCCTCGTCTGTACGCCGTCTTGTAGCTGATCCTGTACACACACACACACACACACACACACACACACAGTGGTTTTGTTCAATGAAACATTTAAGTGTTATGTTATTTATGCGTCCATTAAAACAGCTACACTTACTAAAAAGTTTAAACTGATTCACGTGTCACGCGTCTGTTAAAAATGAGTCCCCGTACTAAAAGTCTGCTCACATCACTTCCCTTCTTAAAGATGAGCGACACTTGAAGCGTTTAAAGGAGTTTCTCCCTCTCATTCAAGGACGCTGATGTTGTCTGACATTTCAGCTTAAGATCAATGACTCATCTCTTAGCTGGAGGAGCTAAACTGGTGGCTATAAAGCTTAATGTGGTCATTAAAGCTGATACGCCGACGGTCGCTCATCAAAATGACCACATCAGGCAGAGCCGGAGTGTCGGTGTTGGGTAGTATAGACACGAGTGACTGACTGCCTCCGAGCTTCAGCGGCGATATACGCTGGAAGACGTGACGTGGTTGGAGAAGCTCGAATATAATACGATTTCTTTTTATTATAACTAATAATACGAGCTTAAAAAATATTTTAAAAATGTAAATAAATTCAGAATATCTTTGTGGTTTGTTGTTTTAATGACAACTCGAGCTGCATCGACTCCACAGATTTATGTAAAACCTGACGACCCCATCATGATCTGACGATGATCCAACGAGCTT
Source organism: Miichthys miiuy (assembly GCA_036365135.1). Lineage (NCBI taxonomy): Eukaryota > Metazoa > Chordata > Actinopteri > Sciaenidae > Miichthys > Miichthys miiuy. The sequence continues at coordinate 30,152,881 of CM071603.1, forward strand.
CTGGCCTCAGTCTTCAACAATCTTTTTAATTTATTTATTAAATAATTTAAAAAATTATACGTTATCACACACATTATCTGAGGACATCTTTTATCCAGTACAACCAACATAAATAAATTTGAAATAAACGTTGAACTTCTCAGTCCACAAACTCACAACACGTGGACGATAGAAAAACAAACCGGTCTTCCTCGTCCTCGCTAAAGAATCTACATTTTAAGCATCGTATACGTTCTTGGTCTTCTTCGGTCTTCAAGTCTTCTTGTGAAGCTCTGAGGTTTGTTTGGATTTACTGTCAGCTGCAGAGATGCACACCAGAAGGTGGAGCAGATCTCTGAAGAACAAAGTGGAGGTGTCCAAGTCCAGAGACGGAGGCGAAACACCACCCAGACTTGAATCTTACCCTAGACCACCATGTTTGACTGTGGGTTCTCCCTCCTGTTCCTCTTCTCTTACTGACATGATTGGGGTTGCAAAGAGGTGGAAACTTTCCAGAAACTTTCCATGGGAAGTTATTTTGGAAATGTTCCAAATCGTAAACTCTGTTTTCTGTGAATCAGCTGTAAATTGTGGGTAATTTAAACAAACAGTATCATATCCAAACATAACTATAAACATTTAGTTTGAATTATTTTATTGAACAATATCATGCAGTCCATGCAGTCAAATGTGTGTCTTCAACAGTCTCTGTAGGCTCTAAAGTGTGGTCCAGGTACAGAAATCACCTGTGCAGGTAGGGGGCGTGGCCTCAACAGCCCTGCAGTAAGCAGTGTGCTATGTGCATGTGACTGAGGAAGAGCAGATATTCAAGTGTACCTGCATGAAAAGATTATGCTTAAATATATTTTCCCCATCTATGTTTAAGTTCCCTGTTAAAGGGCCAACCTCCAATTTAGTAAATTCACAATTTATTCCCATGGAAAGTTTCCAACTTTGCTGGAATTTTGCAACCCTAGACATGAATCAGTAAGTTGGACTTTTTTCAGTTTTCAGTCCAGTGTTTGGACTTTGTGTCTGCCTTCTTTTGCTGATTGGAGTCTGGCCTTTATTTCCACATCTCTGTATCTGTGATGAAGTCTCTGTCTCTCAGGGAACTGAGCTTGATGTATTGGTCTTCTGATGGGGCGGTCACTTTCGGTCAGCCTGATCGTGCTTCGGATACAACTGGTCCAGTTTCTGCAGAGTTTTAGAGTTTCCATGCACTGTCCCCTTGGAAATCGTGATTCGACACTCACAAAGCTTCCCTTTGCTTAGAAGCTCTGTCACGTAGCTCTGAATCCTCAAACTTTCTGATTATTTCCAGGTTAATGAGATTTTAACAGCGGTATCAGACTTTTGGACACAACTGAAGACCAAATGAAATGGGCAAACATTTTTCTACAGTCTGCACTTGTGCTGAAACAATTCCTTGTTTTAAAAACAGAAGCTTCGTTTAATAAAGAAGACAGTTCAGACACACACACACTAATTAAAACAGTACCAAATATCATCATAAGATATCAGTATTTATTCCCTCAGAGGAATGAACGTCTCTAAGAAACCCGTCAGTTCAGAGTTGGTGTGATCTGTGTCACTGTTGTTCACTTTAAACTCAACTCAGGATGTTAAAGGACCGGTGTGTAGGATTTAATGACATCTAACGGTGTAGCAGCTGATTACAAACGCCTCAGCTCGCCCTCCTGTTTCAACCGGCTAACAGAAACAATGCAAAACTCTCTAGAGCCTGTTTAGTTTGTCCATTCTGAGCTACCGTAGAAACATGGCAGACTCCGTGGACGAGGACCCGCAGCGTCTGATGCACTGGACCTTTCAATATCTCAGCAAACTCGACAGTAAGTGTTTTAGTATTTCTTCAGCTGGCAGTAGAGTTTAGTTAAACCTGATTATTCTGACAGGCTGTGACTGTAAAAGGTTAAAAAGACGCAGACGTGGTTTGTCTGTCCCGGTGTTCATCAAACCAAAGAATTTATAATGCTGTATACAGAGTGTGAGCATCACAGCTCTGTGCTTTATTGAAATTTTTGTGCATTTTCTGAAAAAATCTTTTAATTATCATCGGAGGTCTGGAGGTTGCCAAACGGGTGGACTGTTAATTAGAAAGTTAATCAAAAACAACTTGATAATCATATTTATCAGACAGAAATGTTCCACTTATCACAGTTAACTGAATATATTTAATGTGGACTGTTTGGAGAAAATGTGACGGGCATTTTTTAAAAATGTATGAACTAATCTTCTGTTTGCCAAACGTAGTGTGACGTAAAGCTTTTTAACTACTGCAACTATCAAATCTACAGTAATGTTACCTCTGACTCCGATTAGTTTAATAACGTGTCCAGATATATATATGTGGATGAAGAACGACGTAGAGCTGAACGCCCTCCTCGTGAACTTGACGGTGCTTTTCTTCGATTTAGTAGCTAGCTGATGGCTAATCTCGCTATTTAAAGACACGGTGTCCAAAAAGTAATCGATATAAAAAAGGTAACTGTGAAAAGAGAAGCAGCTAAGCAGGTGATCAGGTTGGAGGTGAAGGTAACGTTGCTGTAGAGCTGGCAGGAAGTAAACAGAAATGTAGTTTGTGCAAGTGGGGAATTAATTAATTGGCTGAATAAAAGAGTAATTAAGACATTAAATCTGGATTCGTACCTGTGCCTGGTGCATTTGAACCAGTTGAGGATGTCGGTGCAGCGGGTGTAGTAGACCTGGTCAAACGGATGAGCGTAGGACTCCTGCACAGTCACCGCATAGCTGCAGGGAAAGACGGTACAATCACAGATTAAACTCAGTAACGGCATGAAAATCAAATTAATAAAGCAGAGAGTCGCACTCCAACTTCAAACTCAAGGATTTCTTCAATTACTCTCAAGGCGGCTTTGTTGAAATCTTCAAACTCAGAGAGGCATTGTGGCGGAGGAGAACGCAATGTTTCCAATATATTTCCCCTCCGGAGGATCAATAAAGGATAATCTTATCTTCTCTTAAAAGCTGAAGATCACAGATGTGTTTTTTCTCTTGATGTTATCAAGCCAATCACTTTAAGAACAGATCGTCAGGATGTGAAGTATTGATCCCAGGACAGGCGCAGTGAGAGTTTTTAAACCTGAAAAATATTTTAAAGACTCGCACACTTCGTTCCTACACTCCTCTGTGCTGAAAACACTCTGACACTAACAATGAGGTTTGTTTGTGTGTCGAATAAAGGTTACTGAACTGAGGCTAACCTTTAGTGGAGGAGTGAAAATGCTAACAGTCATCAGAGGTAATATCCATTTCCACAATTCCCACTGATTACACTGAGAGATTATCGATCAGAGCACCTGCACTCCTCTCGTCAGAGATGACATTGTGCTTTTACTCGGCGTAGCACTGAGTGGGGAGACCACTCAAGCAGTCACATTACCATCGCTCTGGATTTACGGCCCCGGTATGTCCCCACGAGTAAACCTTTTCCCTTTTTTTTGCTTTTGATTATTGGCAAACTCTCAGTCTTGATTTGTGGCGGGGAGTCCATTAGTCCTCTGCGGCGTTCGGAGCTGGTGTTATTTCACTTTTTGAATATTAGAGAAGAGGCTGAACTTTGAGGGGAGACTCACCTCTCCCAGTGGCTGCACACGTTGGGGTCGTCAGGGTTGAGGGGCGACGCCACAGAGATCAAGCCCAGCAGGTTGAGCCACAGCAGGGCTTGGGGGGAGACCCCGCCGGCCCTCATTGTCCTCTTCCCTCCGTCCTTGAGGGGAAGCAGAGAGACACAGAGCTTTTAACAGGCTGCAGGACGAATATTACTAATAATATACACCGTGAAGAGTAAGAACAAAACATGCACAGTAAATTTCAGCTGTGAAATCCACAGACAAACTGTGTTTGTGCCCAGTAAATTACTGCAACCCATTTCACAGTAGTATACTGTGTATTCAGTCAAAAAGTAACAACAATGTACTGTAGAAAATTACAGTAAGCAGTGATGTACTGTAGAGTTGTCAACAGCTGCCAGTTAGTTACTGTGAAGTACCCGGTTTACAGTGTAACGTTAGCATCAAGGCTGGAGGAAAAACAGGCAGACTGTTTCAGATATTGGTCTCTAAGTTTGTAAATGTGCAGCAGGTCAGACTGAGGACGGCCTAGGAAAGTCAAATTGGTGTCGTCATTTTAGAAAATGCATGGACTAAACGTCTTCTCAGATGTTTACCAGCATGATCTTCCTCCTGACTAGCCGTTCTAGGCTCCACAGCTAAAATCTACGAGTCACTGGAGAGCTTTGTTGATCCAGTTACGGGATTATCAAGACAAAAAAAGTCATTCTTATGGTCAGATATGAGCTGTCAGGGGTGATAACCATTTGTTGACTACATGTCAGCGCAGAGGACCCTGTGTAACACCATATGAGACATGCTAGAATATAAAACTCATTTGAAAATATTCAACTTTGAGTGAAAAATTTAGTGTCTCGTGGTGAGGAGTGACAGAGCTGCAGCTGCCCGACAAACAGCTGCTGTGAGTCAGGGAGCTTCTGCAGGAATAAACACTCTGAGCCAACCTCCGAATCAGATCTGATCCGGAGGCGTTTACCAGCTGGAGGAGAACTCAGAGTTTATTTATTGGAGTTTATCGTCACTTTTATTTCTCAACCTGTCTTCACCAGCGATCCACAGAGGCGCTGACCTCCACTTGTAGCCATTTGTGGACACCCAGAGATCCGTTAAGTTAGCACATAGCCCTGATCAATCAGACCTCTGTTCAGAAAATAAACATTTTAAAACAGACAAAGTATGACTTTTTACAGTAGAGTTATTTTAACATCATTTCAATCCATTTATTTCAATCAAAACAGCAAAATCTGTTAATTTTGTACTCAAACTGCAGCAATAAACCGATGAAGGGCGAATGTTAACACACTAAATGATCCCAGAGTAACATGAGGCTTCACTTTCAAAGTCAGATTGTTTCATTCAGATAACTGTTTGAGGCCCAAAGAGGTTTCTCATTTCTTGGCTTCCTCATTCATCATCCCACGACCCTTTGGAGGGACTCGACCCCTCGATTGAGAACCGCTGGACTAAACTGTATATAAAGTAGTTAAAACTGTAACTTACAAACTGATGCATCAGTATAATGTTGTACAAAGCGTTCTATGGGCTACTCTGCAGAACAAACACTCTTTAAGTAAAGGATCTGAGGCTCCGGCTCGCAGGCTGCACCTCGTCTGGTTGTGCCAGCGTGGCGCTCGTTATGCAGCGGCAATGACAGCGAGGCTTAGTTAAAAAGCTGCGCGGGCGGATATGAAGCAGTAGGTACGATGCTGAATCTCTGTCAGCTGAGAGTCAAACAGCAGCAGGAGGCGGAGATGCTGCATGTGGTATAAGCTTTATTTTCATCTTCTCGCAGCTATTAAGTGTTTACAGAGACGGTACAGTACTCTGCGTTTGGATTCACACTCGTCAAGCTCTTTCAAATGTGTGTTTATTAGTGAGGTCGGCTTTTAGAGCCACGTATATACAGTGTGTAGTGTTATAACTGTGATAACTGGCCTATCAGGTAGGTAGGAAGAGATTCAACCACAGCGCTTCAGTACTTCAGCATGAACACATTCAAAATGTTCGATTTCTCTGTATAACCTAAGGACGTCTCATTTCATTACACAAACACAATCCAGTGAAACCAGAGCCGCTGCCTGCTCATAGTCCACATTAAAGTGTCTCCACTTTAAACAGTACAGGAGTGGACTCCACAAACCCGATACCAGCGTGCCCTTTCTTTTATAATCCTTTTCCATCAATAAACTCGAGTCTTTAATGACCCAAGGCTAAAGATTGCATAAAAACATGAACTGATTTTAAAGCTAAGATAAAACTATAACCTAAAAAAGACAAATCTAAACATGATGGGTTGATACTGCTCTCATACTTTCTGTTCATTTTTTAAGTGTAATTTTTGCTCACAGTTACTGTCTGTCTGTTTGTCTTTGTCTGGATTGTTAGCCTCCAGGCCTAAAGCGTGACCAGACACAAAGACTACAAATTAGCTCCGGCTACAAGTCCCATTATTCTATTATTATATTTATTTATTTGTTTTGTCCTTCTCAAGTAATTAAAATCTATGTGGGTCGTCGATGGAGCTGAGGCGGGCTGAATGAAGCCTGGTTGCTCAAACAGACCACCTGTAACGACACCCACCTGTCAATCAAAGCGTCCACGCTCTTAATCCTGCATAACTTTAAGCCTTAATATAACCTGAACAGGTGAGTTGTATATAAATTCACCCTCAGTACAGTTGTCATGAACGGGGAAATTAGCTACAGAGACCAAAACTGTTTTTTGTACCAGGCTGTAAACATGTTTATTTCTGCTGTGAAGTTGGACATTTGAACATGGGGACTTATGGAGACTCACTTCTGGAGCCAGCCTCAAGTGGACGACAAGAGGAACTGCAGGTTTTGTAGCTGTATCCGTGTCTCTATCTGTGCTGAAACCGGAGTCAGATATGTGTTCACGTTATCTGCACAATAAAAGTGATTTTGATTACTGTAATGCACAAGAGTGGACCATCGATACATATGAATCAGTGAAACTAATGAGATAAAACTGATGCAAGCAGCACTTTTAAAAGTCGGCAGGCTTTGTCACTGTTTGTGGAGAGTCACAATAGAAAAAGCAACAGGAAACTCGATGCAACAAGGGCGTAAATATCCAGACTGCCTGAAATGTGAACGCTTTAGCACCCAATTCAGAAAGTAATGAAACTCCTGCCTCTGTTATTCTGTGCTGGGCAGCTGAAAGCACATCAGGAGGAGAAAAGAGAGTGCCTTGTTGAAAAAGTTGAAATATCCTGTACTCTATGCAAATAAAATAGCAGGGCACGCATGCACCGCTGAGAATGCCAATCAGTAAACACGGCTCTGCGAGCAACAGCTCGATGTGGGGGCTGCGTGTCTGACACAGCCAATCTCAATTCCACGGAAATCACTCGCTGCTTTACATAAAGGTTCGCAGGAAAACATCTGAAAACTGCTGAAGCTCAAAAGAATTCAACATCAGTGTTTAGCTTCAGAGATATTATTTGTTATTATTATTATTATTATTGTATGTGTCACCACTCCACCATCCAAAGGCGCAAATTTAAGGCGATGCAGACGGAAATTTCTGACAAAATTATGACCCACGTCGACTCCACGTCGGTGTGAATCCCCAAACAGCCTCGCAGGATGAATGTCTCCATCGAGGCACCTGCATCTTCAAACTGTTTGCACAATGAATGTTTCCCGGGAGTGTTGTTGACGGCAGCTGTGGGCATGACAGTGACATAAGACTCCACAGTGGGGCCCATTCCTCATGCCATCGGGCCATTTCAGCAGCACACACACTGACAGCTCTGGAAAATCACGGTGATGATGAATAAAACCTCTGAGTGACAGAGGTGGTGCGAGCCAAAAAACCTCCCTCCCACACTGTCCCATAGAGGGATGACATTATGATGTTCATTTGTGGACAACCAGTGGAGTGTTCTCATTATGTGTTATATGAGCGAGGCCATGAGGAGACACTGAGGAGTCAGACAAGCAGGACATTTTTTTGTTTTTCTTACAGGTGTCTGGTTTGTGGCGACAGGCTGCAGACAGGTATTATTAAGGTGAAGGAGTGAGTCGGCCTCTGCGAGATACATCGACTGATGGTGGACTCGAGTTTGACGGTAACAACTGAACCGCTGACAAAACTGTGACGACGTTAGATAATTACACGTTAGAGGACGATTTATTATTCAGCCGTGTGCAGAAATCAATAATAGTCTCTCGTACGTTTCTTTCTGTAAACCAAAAATGAAATCCATTTCTCACACTTTCTATGAATACTATATTATATACTCATTCTCGAGAGGTCTGGGTCTGAACTACAACACCTCTGTGACTGTTTCTAAGATTGAAACCAACAAACGTTATTAAATCCTCTCAAATAATCAGAAAACTAAATAATCAGTGTTACGACTGACAGGTTTTTTGTGTTGCAGACCTGCACTATATGGACAAAAGTATTCGGACACCTGACCATTATACCAACAGGGACATTGTATTCAAATACTTTATTGTGGAGTTGGTCCCCCTTCTGCGGCTATAACAGCTTCCACTCTTCTTGGAAGGCTTGGGAGAGCATTTACGAGGTCAGGCACTGATGTTGGATGATGTTCACCACAAAGGTGCTCGATGGGGGTCCTTGTCCTTGTCTTTATGGACCTTTGCTTTGTGCGCTGGGGCCTTCCCCAAACTGTTACCACAAAGTTGACCAAACCCTGAAAAACAGCCCCCATACCATTATCCCTCCTCCAACAAGACAGGTGTGGCCAAATACTTTTGTCCATATAGTGTAGGTGTGTGGTTGTCCCGCCCCGAGTGGCCCTCTCAATGGCAGGGCAACCACTGGTTGCCGGTCCGACTCTCCAATCCCGGATCAGGCTGCAATCTGAAGAATTACATTATTGAAGATGGAACCGTCCGACAGTCGGAGCGACTTGGTTTGTTTGTGTCAATCTCGCCTTTTATTTTAAACATTGAACTGATTTTGAACGTTAACCGGAAGAAAGAAAATAAGTAACTAGAGTTGCACGATACCCACAGTACCCACAGTACCCACGGTACCCACGGTACCCACGGTACCCACAGTACCCACGATACCCCGCGGTGCCAAATCGTAACGGTTCCTACTATACTAGAAAATTACACGAAGGTACACTACCGTGGATTACTATACTACCGGTGCCAGTTTCTGCTACATAGCGGCCGCCTCTACTCTCCTCCCGGCTTCTCACTGCATGCTACTCCTTGTAAACAAACTTTCATTGTCGACCTGCAACAGACACAGCTGCTGAATGATTGGATGAAAGCCTGTTACTGGTGACGTCCGGGATATGATAGGCTGTTTCCACGCTCAAAACAGCTGATTGGCCGTGTTTCTGCGGCAAACGAACTCCATGAAGACAGCTCCGCCGATAGAAACTCGCTCCAAAACAAACAACAAGCTAAAGTTCTGTCTCGCCCAGGCCCCTTACAGTCACAAACATAAAACTACCATGGCAGAAGCAGAGCCACTGGTCTGCGCGACTGTCAGTGGCTTAATTTTGCTCAAAAAAAACTCGTTGTTTCAAACTTGTTTCAGTATATATTCCTACTTCAAGGTATATTTATCATGCTAGAAAAAAAAAAATAAAAAATAAAAAATAATAACATTCAAATACATAGGGCCTCATACCGCCAATAATAATTAAAAAAAGGCAGCAGTATCGCGATAATACCCGGAACCGTGATACTTTGTCTGGTGTAGTATCGTGGTTACTCATTTTGGTATTGTGACAACTCTATAAGTAACTTTGTTTCACCAAACACGGCTGCTTTTATGCAAGCGGCATGTAATTCCTCAAACGTCCACTTGAGGCTGGCTCCAGAAGTGAGTCAGTCTCCATAAGTCCCCATGTTTCACAGCAGAAATAAACATGTTTACAGCCTGGTACAAAAAACAGTTTTGGTCTCTGTAGCTAATTTCCCCGTTCATGACAACTGTACTGAGGGTGAATTTATATACAACTCACCTGTTCAGATTATATTAAGGCTTAAAGTTATGCAGGATTAAGAGCGTGGACGCTTTGATTGACAGGTGGGTGCCATTACAGGTGGCTTGTTTGAGCAACCAGGCGTCACTCAGCCCGCCTCAGGTGACGATCCATGTATTTTTTAGGCCTGGAGGAGTTTAAGCCAGCTGAAACGGCTGCTGTGTTTTCAGTGTGATGAAATATGGAGAGGAAATGTACGGGCGAAATAGATAATTAAAAATGTGTCATGATCAAATAAATATCATCATTTTGCTCTTTGAACTTCTTTTTACATTTTTAATTTAAATAATTCACCAACATTTTTATTTATTCATGTGTTTTTTAGAGATTTTTTGACTTGTTTGATCATCTATTATTACATTATGTCAGTCTCTGGTTTCTCCATAGACGTCTTCAAATGACTTGTTTTGTCTAAAACATTAAAGTTAAATATTTTTGAATAAATATTAAAGATGTTATGTAAAACAGATCAAAGCAGCACCTTTTGTGAAGCAGGACACAAACGTGGCAGGACTTGAAGTTTGTTGTCCCTGCACACGCATCTGTAGATGTAGTATACACCGAGCGGCCACTTTATTAGGCACAGTGATTTAATACAACAACTCTGTCATAAATTCAACTTTTATGAAGCTCGTAATGTTTCAGTTTTTGTTGACACTGTCAGAAACGTATGCATGTACAGCTGTGCTCATAAATCTACACAATATTAGCCATTTTTTTGGAAAATATGACTGATCATGATGAAAACCTTTATTTTATTTAGACATGGTGGTCAGATGAAGCCATTTATCATCAAAGAACTGGTATAATTATTGCCAAAATTGAACCATATATGCTTTGTTTGGATGAAAAGTACACCATCCCTTCTGTGGAGCATGGAGGTGGATCTCTGATGTTTTTATGGTGTGTGAGCTGCAGCAGCACAGTTCAGTTAAAACTGATGGAAAGATGAATGCAGCACGTCAGCAGAAAATATCGGAGCACAGGGGCGGCGTTTAGCTCAGTCGGTAGAGCAGCCGCCCCATGTGTGAAGGCTCAGTCCTCGCTGTGGAAGCCCAGGGTTCGAATCCGACCTGTGTCATCTCTCTCTCCCCACATTCCTGTCACTCTTCAGCTGTCTCTATCAAAATAAAAGCTTGAAAAGGCCAAAAAAAATCTTTAAAAAAAGAAAATATTGGAGAACAATTTGAATTCATCATCCCGAAAGCTGAGCATGGGACAACAATCCTAAACACACGGCCGAGTCGACCCTCCGGTGGCTCCAGCAGAAGAAAGACCATCCACCACCGTCTGCACAACTGTAACCATGTTCACTATCGAGGTTATAGACTGCAGTATTGTTAAACTGCATTATATCGAGAGATGTTTCTAATATTTTGGCCGACACATTTACAAACATGAGGTCTGTAATATTAGAAACATGTCTCAATATAATGCAGTCCAGTTTAATCAGAAAACGGTTGTTGAATCTCAGTGAACACGCTCTATAAACTGGAGGTGGATTATCCAAATAAAGTGCTACAAAATATTAGATTAAATTGACATATTTCATAGTTTTATACCCGGGACACAAATCACAGCTTACCTTGAGCAGAAATGAGTGTGATGAGTGATAATCTGCTGTGAAACTGAACTAATCACAAGAAGAAGACCCTCAGTGGACGTCGACGGTGGGACTGGACCTCAGGATACCTGAGAGAGGAATAACAATATAGATTTACAACAAGCACACACTCACATATATAAATATATATTTATTTATTTTATCTTTAAAGGATTCAGATAAAAATGAATTTGCAAACAGAAGCAGGGAACTGCTGAACACAGAGTGTCTGCAGGGGGTGGACAGAGTTATTGATCAATAATTTGTTGCATAAAAATGATATTTGGAGAGGAATTGATCATTATCCTCTTTTGTTGATATCTCATGAGTAAGGCGGTGCAGGAGTTTCACACATACTGTACTTGTAGTTTGCACTCCAGCAAAAATCATCTCCTTCTACTTAGACGCACCTGAGGACAGTAAAACTGCCGAGGACTCACTTCTTCAAATTAATTCGATTTCCGCACACACACACACACACACACACACACACACACACACACACGCTTCCATCTGGATCATCAGGATTAAACCGAGAGATAATTCAGAACCATCAAACATTCAGTCGGCGGTGGTTTTACCTGAGCTCTGCCATATTTTATCACTGTGGTTCATGAAAAATAAAGTAACTCTGTACGCTGTGTGTGTGTGTGTGTGTTCCTGTTTGCATCAAAGTACATTTCCATCTGTGTGCGAGCACAGGCTTTGTGCTCATTGGGTGCTGTTTCTCATAAGCAGCAACTCGCAGCGACAGAAAATCAATAAAAACACTGTTATTGTTAGTCAAACAATATTTCCACAGCCCTGATGAATGTCTCGGCGTCAGGGTTCTGCAGCGCAGAGCTGTCAGACAGTGAGCTTACACAGAGCTGCCAAGATGTGCTACAGACACTGGTGTTATGAGTTTATAGGGGCAGAGGATGTGATGTATTACAGCGCACGGCGCTGTGAGTAACCCCGTTAAAATGAACAGCCAGGAAACAATTTCACGTGATTCAAAGAAACACTTGTTTACCAGAAAACAGCCATCTGATCTCATCTTTACGTTACATGTTACATGTTCTGCTACTAAACCTGTAGCAGAGGAGTCATACTGGATCTGTTAAACCTTAAAATGCTTCCTGTTAGCTTATAATACACATTTTTATTATACGGCATATAATGCATGTACTGATTTATGGCACTCCGTCGTCTTCCACCTCCTGGCTGATCTAAATATGTACAGCAAAGACGCAGGTCATCAGTGGACCTGAGGTGAGCCCAGCTGTCATGAACGTGGAAATTAGCTACAAACAGTGTTTAAAACTCAGTATTGTCATATTGTATATTCATGTTAGAGTTGAGGAATATTTGCAGTAAGTTAATTACTGATTTAAAGCTGTAAGAACTGAACAAACGGTGGTGGAGCTGGTAGCCCTGACAGAAGTTCTTATTTATTTGTCGATGAATCAATAAATAAATAATTCAACTGACAGAAAATGAATCAGCCTTTATCAACATAATCAACATTCTCTGCTTCCCGCCTCTGCAATCTGAGGATTTGTTGCTTTTCTCTGTTTTGTATCATTGAAAACTGGTCGGACAGAACCATAGGCAGTATAAAACATGGACGGCGTATCCGTGAAGCTCAAAGCGTGCTGGCTCTGACTGCCGCCATCTTGACAGTCCTGCCTCTCGGCCTCTAAATATGGGCAAAGGCATGGAGTGTTGGTGTTAAAGAAAGAAGTGCAGACATGTTCAGAGGATAAACTGTAAAATCTAGACACAAGGTTTTTACTATCAGCTCCTTTGTTTCTTAACTCTCCTGCACCATGCTTGTTTTTTATATATCTTAGTTTTAATAACCTCCTTTGTGCTAATAAATAAGAATCATTTCCTAAAAGTTGTGAGAGAAAATACAAACCAGTGTTTTTCCCACCACGACCGGTGTGCAGATATATCAGAGAGAAGAAGAGGAGCTGTAAACTTCACGGCATTTCATAGCTGCTCCCCACCTATCGTGGTATTTATGGGTCTTACATGAGTTATGTCTTTCCTCTGGTCACGCAGACCTCTGTGTTGTTTCTCCGTCTATTCTGATCTGTAAAGGTGGGCGGAGGAAATATGCTGATGGTGCGTCTACACTGTCAGAAGAAGACAAAGTCGTTCTGATAGTCTCGGCGGTCACTTATACACGATCGTCCTTCTGCAATAAAAAAGCGTCCCATCACGCTGCACTGCGATTTTGGACATAACCATATAAGAACAGCACTTTGGGAAACACTTTATTTAGATGGTTACAGATGGCTTGTTTGAGCAACCAGGCGTCATTCAGCCCGCCTCAGCTCCACTGATGATCCACGACTTTGCTGATTTGTGACTGCCAAGATGGCGGCGACCAGAGCCACCAACACTGAGCTTCAGAAACCTGTGAGTGACGTCACGGACACGTCGTCCGTTCTTTAAACTGTCTGTTCGGTGCTACTGTTTGAATTCTGTCTGAAGAACATATTTTTGTTCATCAGCCTTTCAGCATCTATGAGACTGTCTGTAACTCCTCTATCAAGGCTGCTTGAGTTTATTTGTAGTCAGGTCTGTAGTTAAAAGAAATAAGACGAACAGTCTAATAAAGATGGAGCCTGATGAGACGTTTCAGAAATTGTTTTGGACTCAGCTTCTGTCCGTCCTGATAACTGGAACTTTACAGACAGTTTGTTCTCTGATCCTCGCTGTTATCTGTCAGACAAATTTCGTGTTCGGCCGCGAGCAAATCCAAAAATCGTCTTTCAGAAAGAAACAAAAACAAACTTCTCAGCTGGATTAGAAAGGTCTTTCTTTGAAATCTGGAATAAAAATCTGTCCGTGTTTGACTTTCTGTTGATTTGTAATTAATTCTTCTGGGACCTTGTCTTGTTGCTTCAGTGACAGAAGGGCCTGATGTGAATGTGGAGGTGCTTTAGTGAAGCATGAAAAACAAAAAAACAGAAAATACTGTCAGCGCAGATAGAGAGGAGAAACTTAAAAACCAAACACAGTTCCAACAGTTTAATTTAATCGAGTCAATACAGTCTAACAAACATCTTCTCCTTTAACAACCGACTCGCTGCATGGCACAATGGATCTATCTGTCCCATGGGCCGCTTCCTGTAATGAATGTTGAGCAAAGGTCGTCATCCCCCACAGTTTAATTAATGATGTCGATGCGTTTTCCCACAACCAGTTGATTCACATCCACAGCCGGGACCAAAGTGTGTGTCCACACACACTTCGGCTTTTGAGCCACCAAAGAGACCGACCACGCAGACCTTTTAATATGTGACTCAAAGCTTCATTGACCAGTTTGCTCCCCTGTGGCCAATACTCAGCTCCAGCCGTGATGGAGAGTTACAGTTTGCTGACAGTAGAGCGAGACCAGTCGATCTCCTTGCCAGCCTCTCAGGACTCTTTGGTAATCTAAACTCTGAAATGATGGCAAAGCAGCGCGGTTTACTTTAACGGAGCCGGCTTCAAGAGCTGCTGCTATCGAACGCACTCAAATACGACCAAATATGTGTTCAACGATCCTTATTGTTAACAGGATGGAGCGTAACTGGGTCAACAAGCCTCAGCAATATAAGAAAGATGTGATGACGCTTCCTGCCTCCTTATTTCCTGCTGTGTCCTGTTGTGTTTCTGTCCGTCTCTCTCCTCGTTTGTGCTGCCCCAATCAACCAGTTCAAAAAAATCTACCTCCTAAGTCCTTTCCTAAACACTTTTCCTTGACGTCGATGGAAAATCTCACGAGGTCAAGGAAAGATGCGAGGAGAATTCATGAGGACTTAGGAAGAGACGACGAGAATCTGACTGCACATAGACTTGACTATGTCATGATGCGACAGGATGGACAACAAAGTGCCTCTTAGATACATTCTTGTTGTTTCATGCAGGATATATAAACATGGACACGCCGGTAAAGCTATAACTTCATTATCAACATCATAATTAAAAGATTAAAAGAATATATAGACCACCTGTCACAGAGGTGAAGAGAAGTGTTTGTCACGTGGTGAGAATGCTCACGTTCTCCCTCCTGTCAACTTACATAAGCATTTTGGCAAATGATCACCGAATGGTACGTCAAGGCAAGGAATCGTTTGGATGGTCCAGTGTTTCCTCTGCTAAAGGAGATAGGAAAGGAAGCACTGAAGCACCTTTCCTTAACATTTAGAGAGTTCAAACAGCTCTTATCATGGCTGCCACGTCAATACTTCCAAGTCATTTCACTCATTGTCCCTCGTGTTAACGATGCTACAGCCAACTTACAGTAACTCCACCTAGATATGCTATACACACTAGAAAATGTGTCAAAAACCACAGAGGTTTGAGTCACAGGGTCTCTAACCGAGACTTCAACCAGAGTCCTCTCCATGTTTACTACTGTGCAGCCAGTCACCTGCTTCCTGATGCTGCTAGAGAGAGCGCTCCCATTGACGCTGTTCACGTGATTAAACGTCACCATTTGCACGAGCCGAGAAAAACTCCGCTAACATTAAACATGTTTGATTTTATCTGAACGTCGAGACAAGAAACAGACCACCTCGCACCAGAGATCGCCGCAACTCGTGCAACTTTCAGGATTTTGTCGTTTGGCGTGAGGCCAGCGTTATTTTTTGAAACTTGTTTTGTGATATCTGCTAACATTGAACTCTGTGTGTGTGTGTGTGTGCCTCGGGAAAATCTTCCAGTCTCGCCTCATCTGTTTTTGAATTCTCGCCACCTCCGGCTCTGCACCGCTTCACCTTCTGCAGGATCCCAACCTGTTCAAACTGCTGTCGGTCTCCGGCTTGTGTTTTGCATTTTGGGTCCGCTCAACGTTCAGCATGACAAAAAAGATGCTTCATGTGTTTCAGCAACAACAACAGCAGCAGCAGCAGCAGAATGAATACATTAATTAAATGGTTCATCAAAGACAGATGACCTCAGATCTTTCAGAAGCTGGAGGCTGTTATCTTCAAACATGTTTAATAAATCATCAGTGCTGGATTTTTTTTTAAAAACTGACGCTAACTGGGAGCATATCTCACAACCAGCTGACGACCTTTAGCAAATCCAGGAGACAAATTACTTGTTTGTAGATAATAGAGACATTTAAACCGACACTGTCGTCACTTCAGCTGCAAGGCGGCGCGGCGGCGGCTTCAGTGGACCAGAACCTCGGTGATCCATACGAGGCGAGGCCTTTCTCTTTAAAGAGCTACGCTCAATTGGCAAAGCAGCAATCTGTGAAATCACCCTAATCCGCCCATTCACCCTTCATCTCGCCGTGATCAATGGTCACCTTTGGGTGAGGGGGAGCTGAGGGTGGAGGGACGGTATTGATGGTCATGGAGCGCGGTCAATATATTGATCACTTTAGTCCCTCCTATCTTTAAAACAAGCTACTTTTGTTGATTAAGGGCTTCTTGCATTTTACTGCAGAGTGTTCTGGTTCAACGACGGTCCAGAAATCTCTACAGAACTTTATTAGAATAATAATTCATGAACTGTGACTTAAAGGATCAGTCTGATCATCTATATTGTTTATGTTGTCACCAAATCCGATGAAAAGACCTCCTCCTGGCCTCCTTCACTTCCCTCAGCTCTTATATTATGTGGCACCATCCGTCACATCAGTGACCTCTTAGCAAATGAGGAATGGACCCTGCCTCCTCGTGAAACCGCCCTTCAGACTCCACCGGAGCAAACTGCACCGCGGCGTTCAGGGGGAGACGGTCTTAAAAAAAAACATTCATAGCATGCATATTTTTATTAAAGTGAATTAATGATGAATCATCGCCCATGCGTGAAGCGTAAATCAATGATAGCCTCATTTTACACTTGATCCATGATGATGAAGATACAGAAAAACAGAAAATGAGATGGTGTACCGTCGATATTTTAGAGAGCTCATGTCTTATTACGAGGAGCCGAGCTCCCCCTGACCCTCCTGGAGTTCACACCGAGGACTCGATAAATATTATTCAATGACAAATCATGCCAACCGCAACAACAAAAGCAGAGCCGTAGGACAGGGGACAAAAGGACTGGACCTTTGTGTGAGGCGAGCTCACAAGGATACTAGAATGAATAGCTGTGGATGCAGGAAGGGGCCCGTTATCCAGTCCAGTAGTCTATTTTTCTGAGGAAGGTTCCTCACTGAGTGAAGTATTGATGTAGCCACTGTAATAAGAGCTGTTAAGGAAAGGAGCTTCAGTGCTTCCTTTCTTATCTCCTTTAGCAGAGGATACACTGGACCATCCTTTACAAAAGAAAAGGAGGTAATGTCGTCCCACAACAAAGACATCAAAAAACATTAATTCAGAGAGAGCGTGTGAATATGAACAGACGTGATATAAAATCTCTGTTATTTAGGAGGTCGTTTCTTTGACTATCGGACTGTACGCAGGGTCCAGGAGGTTGTGCGCGGTTCCTGATGTAATCATGTGATCATAAAGTGAGTTAAAATAGTTTAAAAACACAGAAACAAAAATGCAGACAAAGTTTGTTGATGTCGATGGATGCTGCTTCTCGCAAACCACGCAGTGCACCAGAGAAACCTCTGCACGAGACGCCCAAAATGGATGTCCGGGACCGTGGACCCCTCAGGCAGCATTAAAAACCCACATGACATGACTACATGGGCTCAGGAACATAAACACAGTTCATCTCTGCATCTACAGATAAAGACTCGACCATGCAAAGAGAAAGACCGATATCAACAACATCCAGAAACACTGCAGACTTCTCTGCACCCGAGCTCATCTGAGACGGACTGACTGCCGAGTCCGCGTTTCACGATATCGCGGATGTCATCTCCTTCAGGCTAAATTCACGTTTTACCATCCCAACTTTTTTTTTTTTGGGAAAATCGGGGTTGTAACCTGTGACAGGTGTGGACGTCCTTTTATAGTAAATATGTCAGGAGAGATCTTGTTGAATGTTGAACTTTTAGTTCTGAGTGCAAGTAATAAGAGACACACCGGGCTAAGTTTGACACTGAAACCAGCCACATGATTAAAATGACACATGATCACAGTCGTCATAAATCATCACATTGCATCATTTGTACAGTGCAACCACAATAACAGGGCAGGCACCAGTGGAAACACAGTCATCATGACATCTCCAATTTGGACAACGCTCACTTCTTAATAGCAACAGCTGTCAGAGAAAGTTATGTTTGCAACAATCAGAAAACTGCTGTCTTTCTCTCACTCTGCTGCTTTTTTTTAAAAGGCTTTATCACGAGAGACAGTGGAGAGAGGGGAAGGGGAAAAAATCTATATTTCAAGATGCAACATTAAAGACTTTCTGGAGGCAGAATGCAGTCCACCCTGCCTCCTATAACCCCTCATAGTCTGTAATGTCTTCAGCTCCCGGGGCCATTTAACGTGAACTTAATGTATAATTAGCCTCAGGAAAACCGGAGCTTTTCCTGTTTTTGCAGCTCCCCGTCGGTTTCAAGGACAATGAAGTAATAGCTTTTTTTTTTTTTTTTGTAACGGAGGAACACAATGTGCAAGAGAGAGCTGAGAAAGCATTTCTGCCTCGCAGGACAGGAGAGGCCTGATGAGGGCGGCGGGTGAGTGAAAAGCATCCATCATCCATGTAAACATGCAGCAAAAGAATATAACCTTAAAGCACTTCTATACGAGCGGGATAACTTGTCCCACGACATTCAAGAAATTCTGCAAATGCAGCTGTTTGAGTGCGAACTGTTGGCTGAGGAAGAGGAATAATGTTCTCCACAGAAGGAAGTCTGAAAAAGGTTTAGAGACTCTGCCTGAGCTGCAACAATGTCATTTTTACCTTCTTCTTCTTCTTCTTCACATAAACTGTTGTCAACAACAAACTAATGGCTGTCCAAAAAAAAAACAAGATTTCACAATGTGAATCACCAATCAATGTCGAGCTCTGCCTGAAGAATCTGAGTGTTTCAGGAGCTCTTTGTGTGACTCATAAGAAGAGCGGTGGATTGATGATATTTTTGATTTAATAACCGTCTGTGTCGTTCCATCAGCGTTCAATCATGTTCACAATCCAACAATTCTCAGGAAGTCCGATTCAACGAAATCTCTGCCAGACAAATATTCACCTTGATGCTTTTCTCAAACGATAAATGCCACTCCAGTCCTGTGTGGTTCATCTGAGACGAGGAGGAAGTTTACCTTCATTTAAAGCAAAATAACAAAGACAAGAGATGTCCATGTTTGGATGTGCGTCTGAAAGTATCTTTTTAGCTCAGCGACGCCGACCTTAACTGTCCTCAACTGGCACAAATAGTTACTCGATTAATGGTCAGAGGGTTTCTTCATCGGCTGCTGTAATCTGCAGGAATAATGTTCCTCTGCAGATGGATGCAGTCATGCAAATGGATCTCTTAAAATCTAGGGCTCATAAAAGACCAGAGCATATTTGTGAATATTGCTCATATAACATTAATCTGCATTATGCATGATTTTCCAGTAATGACTAAAAGTCCTCTAAAAAAAACAGAGAAAGGACGAATCAACTAATAAGACTACAGCCATGTTTGAGCTAACATCAGTGTGCTAATATGCTCATAATGTTCACCATCTTATTTTAGCATGTAATGACGGTTACATTTGTAAAGTCTGTCATCACGGTACGGCAACACGGAGAGTCAAACACTGAAGAAACTACAGCAGATTGTCAACAAGGCAACTCACTCGCCTCGGCTGAATTTCTGCACACTCGGACGGCAAAGATCATTTCTATCTGCATCTATCGTGACGTGACCTGCAGGGAACTTACTGGTGTTTATGCTCACATATGCTCATATTTAGACTAATGTTTCTATCTGCAACACCACGAAACAACCAACACCAGACCTGCGACACACAACCAAGCAACTACAGCCAGACAAGTTACAGTTAGCTAGTTACGAAAGAAATCTTTAGTAACACCTTTGCTTCGTACATTAATGCAGAGTCTGATGACTCTATGCGTTACATAAACACACACCTTTTTACCTTTTATTCAACACCCTCCGGACTTCTAGTGTGCAGGAAGGTGCAATGGTTCGACTGTGAACCTTTGCACCTGTGTTTGATTTTTATCTTCCTTATGTTTTTATTTCTTACTTAAAGTTTGTGATGCACCAAAGACACCAAGACAAATAGGTAAAAATCTACTTAAATAATAAACCTGATTCTGATTCTGCACTGTTCAACATCGCTTGTCTTCATTCATGAGTTAGCGTCATGGATCACGTTAGCTGGTACAGTAGCTGAAAATAACATCGACTGCGATAATATTTTTGCTCGTGATAACGTTAGCGAACGTCCAGCCAACTGCCTCTTCACATCCTTTAAATCTACCCTGAACATGACATATTTATCAGTCCACAGGCTGATATAGATACATATAGATATGTTTACAGCACGGCAAACTAAACCAGTTTCAACGTGCATGCACAGCTGACTGTGTGTTTTCCTCTTTAAAAGGTCCAGCGTGTCAGATTTATGGAGCTCTATTTACAGATAACTACTGTACAATGACCTGGAAATAAGACTTTTATATCGCTTCCACAAAGTCTGGATCTACACGAATGGATGAAACTATGAGACGCGGGGTTGCAATCACACACAGTGGTACTTTAAGTGCTCGTAACTCGTTTGTCAATTTATCCTCAAACAAAGCGTCAGGATTTAAGTATATTAATACGTAAACACTTCCTGTTCATTTCCTGCTGGTTAAATAATTTACTGTTTAAACTTGATTTGTACAATAAGGCTGATTAACCTACTGCAGCTGTCGTTATGTAATGTAACAAGGGGCCAACAGTGTTTATCCAACCCATGATTGGTTCCTGCGGGAGGTCACACTGGTGCCATAGCTGCCTCCACGTCCTCCTCACCTGCTCTCTCCGCTCTACCTTCACATCAGGATCTGAGTTTTGTACTTTAATGAACCAACTACTGGCCTGTCAGACCCCGTCATCGTCTCACCTCTCACTTGTTACTCCTTTCGTGGAGTTTCACGTTCGTCATCAGGGCTCTGTTCCTCTTCTTTACAGACTTATTTGCCCATGTCTTGTCTTGAGTTTTACCGACTGTAATCCTGTCCAAACTAAAAAAAAAAAAAAAGTCCTTCTTTACACCAACCCTGCATCTAAAATCTATTTTTAAGTCATTGTTCTGTCCACACATGCACACATTTTCTGCTAACAGGTGAAATGTGCTGGTTGTCACGCTGGGTGTATTTTTACAGGCAGCACTTTTCTGATTCCTTATTGTGAATTTCTGACCCCGAATGTTTGACAGGACGATGGAAAATAAGACGTGTCCGTGTGTGAACTGTTTGAATTTTGCTCTCAGAGTAAAAGCCTTGCTTCACAGTAAGTCGTACATCTGTTTTTCCATTGGTCTTATCCACGGAGTTTCTGTACAGGAAGCACATAAGCATATTTAACCTAAAAGCTGAATTCCTGCCAACAGACAGCTCTGCTAATTCCACTTTATACCACAAATCTATCCACTATGATTAGAAAAATAATCCCCAGTAATTGACCTGCTTTCCCGGATGACATATCGAGCGCACGCAGCATGATGTATTACTCAAAACCTCCAATCTTTCCAAGTATCTTGCACCGTTAATATACAAACTAGTACACATCCTTCAAATAAAAGAAGGATCAATGTACAGTACTGCATAATGAGTACATGCTGTATAATGACTGCTGGTTACTTTCCCTTTGAACGTATGCCTGAATGAGGTTGTGGTCTGCAGAGCATGAATAGTTGATGTGGCCTGAGTCTCAAACAGACACACTAAAGGAGGTTTTCTGAAACATGGGCGTCCCAGTCTTTTTTTGCTTTTTCTATTATGGAGGACCAAAGATCCTGAAGTGGACTCGAGGGCGGGACAAAGACAAAGACAAATCTGGAGCATGAATGACAGCAGTTAGAGTTTTCTCACACACACACACACACACACACGAAACCAAATGCTATCACATACTATAAACTGAAAACTCTCATACGATAGTGAAAATTCAGTATGTTGTGTGACAGTACAGTATGTGCATTTGGTTTCATATGCGTATGTGAGAGGAAACTTTTGAATGATGTCCCTAGCGGCCTCTCAGTTAGTGACATGGTCGACAGGGTTTCTGTGCGCCGCCTTTTTCAATCACAAAATGCTGCCATGACATGCAAACTTAATGAAAGTGATGAAATCTCAGCACGCAGGACAGCCGACAGCCGTTCACGCCACAAGTTCTGCCTTTCTTTGTTAGGCTACTGTATTTAAATCCACACACACACACACCAGATTTGAAAGGC
This sequence comes from Miichthys miiuy, assembly GCA_036365135.1. NCBI lineage: Eukaryota > Metazoa > Chordata > Actinopteri > Sciaenidae > Miichthys > Miichthys miiuy. The sequence continues at coordinate 30,175,381 of CM071603.1, forward strand.
ATTTATGTCTATAGAAGTACAGTCGCAGAGAAGGAGGTGAAGGCAATGAGCTTTTATCAAGGTCTGCAAGAACAAACAACTGATGCAAACTCTCGACATCTCAGCAGGAACTTAACTCCCGATAGGCTCCGCCGTGTCAGCTGCGTAATTCATGAGTGAAGCCTGTCAGGAAAGCCGAGCCGCTGTGAGGTATTTCTGAAGCCCAGGCACAACTCACACTACTCACTCTCTGTAATTTGTCAGGCAGGCTGCACCCACCACCACCACCACCACCCTCGCCTCCATCCACCTTTACATTGATTAGAAGCCTAAGTATAATGCTGATTAAGCACTCGGCTTTAAAAGGTTCAATCAGGAATGTATCTGACCATATAGATTTTGTGTAGACTTTCATAGTATGTTCTGAAACTATTTGACTTTGACTGAAAATCTACTTTTGAAACTTTCCTGACCTTTCATCACTGTAAACACAGGTCAGATATTCAGCCAGAAATATTAGCAGGTAAACGTACAGAGGACGCTGAGACACTTTGGGTGAGTCAAATATAAAAAGACTGTGATGAAATATCACATGTGCATGCTGGGCTGTATGATTAATCACGTCATGAGATTGATTTTTGCAGCTATGCGTCTCTTGACATGACAGATTCTGCTGTGTTTGCATTAGCAGAAAGATATGCTGCATCAAACGGTGTGTTCTCTCCAATCAGGATAGGAGTTTGTATCACACAATGCAAACACTGCAGAGGCAGAGGAGGAAGAACACTGATGTAAATATAATGAGACAGGAGGACGGACAGAGAAAAGTGAAAGAAAAAGGTTTGTAGGAACGACAGAAATCTGTGAGAATGGGCTAATTTCGACTTGCATAACATAGATTTTGAAGTGAAGCTGTCACAGAAAGCACCAAAAACTGCAGTTCCTCTTGTCGTCCACTTGAGGCTGGCTCCAGAAGTGAGTCAGTCTCCATAAGTCCCCATGTTCAAATGTCCAACTTCACAGCAGAAATAAACGGAAACCTGTGGGTGACATCACGGATACGACGCCCATTCCTTATACCGGCTGTGATTACACCACATGAAAGACTGCAGAGGTAAAGAAAGAAGAACACTGATGTAAATAAACAGCTCTACAGTTAACATGAAACATTAAAGAGATTAAATATAATAAAACTATGAACGCCAAGAAAACTGCAGTGGAGAATCTGTCCACACAAACGTACCTGAGTCTGAGACAGCTCATTGCTAAAACCAACAAGCTCTCATCGGCACAGAGGTCATGACTTATCACCTCACAAGATATAACAAGCAAAACAAGGGATTAACTCTACGTTACACCGACGCTACTCAACGGCCTCCTGATGATTCTTCAAGTGCTGCCCTGCTCTGAGCCTGACGGACCGTTTTCATCAGCACAGACTTCATCATGAAAGGTCTGAACTAATAGACTGTGGTTTCCCCGAGGATCGCACAGGACTGAAAGATAGATTAGAGTTTGGAGGAAGGAAAAATGTTTGCTTAACAACGGACCAAACATCGTGAAAAGAGCTCCTGATGAGGCCTCGGTGATTTGGGGCTACAGCAACACTGTGTAACTTTTTAACGTCTGTTACCTCCTGTTGATCCGCACTGACCTGTGATCAGGTGAACGGTGTCTCTGTCATTCGTACGTCTGTTCTCACACTATGTAACTTTGGGCTCCGGGTCGGGAGAAGTACGTAACGCTTTACGGCACTAAGTCACACACCACCAACTATTTCACTGATTCTGGTGAAACTGGATCATATTTTATGGAGAAAATGTTTTCTGGTTTTCCCTCTGATGTCCTCCGGCTGCTCCGCCTCAACTCTCTGTGATTTACAGAGTTTATGATGGACAGTGAAGTAAACTGCTGACAGCTGTAGCTGCTGTTAGCTCATGTTAGCCGGGCTGCCCGGACTGTGAGCTCAGAGCACCGAGGGGAGTGTTAGTGTTTGTACCACAGATGTTTTGGACCACAGTGAAGAAGAGGAATTCTGACGGGGAGCGGAGCCAGTGTCGTGCCAGAACCAGAGCATGCAATGTAACTGGGCTCAGCAGCCTTTATCGTCAGAATGGCAGAGGAGAAGAGAGCGAAGAGGACGTTGACGGAGGAAGCTAAGAAGAGAAAAGGAGAGAGTGAGCGAGCAAGAAGCCGCCGGACAAGAGTAAATCTGGGACTGACTTTTAGTGGTTGGTGAGAGCTTGGTGAAATAAAAGGCTGAAAGACAGACGCCGAGCTGGGCTGACTGCTGTTGGACTAGTCAGTAATATTAGCTGCTGCTGTGTCTGCTGTTGGTGACCTGGTTGATGTTTGGCTGTTAGCAAAGTTGTCGACTCGCTAGTTTTTGATCAGAAGTAATGTAACCAGAACAAATACTCGAGTACAGCTGGACATATTTGATACATGAGTGGATGTTTTCATTCCAGTTTTACGAGAAATAATTCACAAAAAAGGTAAAAGTCTATTAAGCTGCATCGTTTCCAAACAATAAATTCAACCATGAAAAATGAAGCTTGTTTGCAGTGACCGGGTTAATCACACACTGAGCTCTACACAAGCAATAATTTCATCGGTTCTGGTTTCAAAAGGCCAAAAAGTGTTTGAGTGTAAAGGCCTCGGGCCGCAGCGAAGACAAAAACGCTCAAGGTCCTCGCCCTACAAGTTCATATTTAATATGTTGCTGTGAGAGCTTAAATCCGCTGCTACAGAGCACATAAGGGCTCCGATATCTGGAAAATAATGAGCTACAATTTGTTTTCTGTCGGCTTTTCAGACTGTATGACAAATACACACCTCACCTACAATTAATAGGCTGCTGTGGTTTCTCCTGTTATTGCTGCTCTTGTTTTAAGATCCTTGGTTCAAGCTTTTCTTGTACAGATGCATATTTTACTGTTGTTAGTTTGTCTTTTCTCCCATTTTGTGTTCAGTCTACAGATCCAAGCATCTGGCTTGGCCACACACACACACACACACACACATCGCCCGGGCTGATCCAGCGTGAAAAAACAAAAACGTACGACTCTTCTCACAGTCGGGTTTATCTTTTATCTGCGCCCAGCAGGATCCTCTGGTCTAAACTGGTTGTATTCGTTGGGAGTGATTGATGTAGACTGGTGGGTTTGTAGCTTGATACACACCAACACACACACACACACAGCGGGGTGTTCATAAGAAGAAGCACTGTGGACACAGTCAGCACAAAGTGCTGCAGAAAAAGGCGACAGTGCAACAACATCATCAAACTCGTCTAACAGGATTATGTTTTTATCCGTGTGATACAGTCAGAATATACAATCCTCACAAAACAGCTGTTTAAGACGTATCTCCATCTCACAGTGGAAGGTAAAACTTCATAACTCAGATGTGGTGGCTCGGCTGGAGAGAGGTGTTTCGTGGACGGTAACAGTCTGGGCGGCAGCCGGATAATTAGGAGTCAACTCCTCCAACTTTGAAAGAGCTGAAAGCAGCTCGGCTGTGAAAGTTGGTGTCTTTATTCATCCCAACACGCAACAACTGTGTGAATGTGAACGCAGAGTTTAAAAAGGACGTTTATGCGATAATTAACCTGTGATGATTTTTGTCTTTTTCTTAACAGGATGTGGAGGATTCAGTATTTCTGCTCAATGACAGCGTGGTTGTACCAAACGGTGTCTTTCATTTTCATCAAGGCTCTCCAAAGACAAAACAGCCCTGAGAAGGGAGTTATGCTGTACTAGTGCTGACTGCAGTGTAAACACACTGAAGGCAGACTGTTCACTTTAAGACGCTTTCACATGAAAGTCAGATAAAGCTGAAGAGCAGCAACAAAAACACGATGTATTTATGTGCACTTCCATTCGTTACACACACTTTTTTACCATCTTATCTCTCCGACGTGTGAGCAGCTGAAACTGAAACAAATTATGAGAATAACTCCTGGCCTGTCAATCAAACCTAACAAAGATCTGCTCAGCAACACAGATGTCAACAACATTTAATGCTGGACTATGTCGAGACCAACTACAATATTTAATGAGACTAAAGTCCAAGTGCAAATATCAATTAGTCCACGAGATGTCCGAGACGATAGAAAAAGGCGTCTCCAGTCCAGTTGTAAATATTTAAACATGTAAATATGTAAATAATGTAAATAGTTAACTGTGTAACATATATTAACTTCTGAGCCTTACAAATATGAATTAACTTCACGTTATCACACTGTGTTTTTGCCTTTTTCTCAATGTCTGCTGAGTTATACTGGCGAGACAGCGTACTGTATCGTGCGTGGGGAAGTCATTGAGAGAAAATGTCAGGTGTCAGGGGAGTATAAAGAGCGAGAGCGTTCACCTGTGGAGGAAAAAACACTTTCACCCAGCGGACCACGGATTGTGTAAAACCAAAAAAACTAATTTTAAGTTACTCACATGACATGATCTTTTCTAACCAAACTGCAACAGTTTCACAACGCTAACTGCATGTCCTGCAGGTCTAAAACTGACTGCACTAAATGACTGCAAAATGTCCTTAAAAATAAAAGTGGCGTGGTATTTATACGCCATCCCACAATATCACGTCGCTGCTTCACCCATTATGTGTAGCCTACAGTCACACGGTGAGCTGAGATGACAGGCACTGATTAGGATAAAAAACGTCTGGATAGAAGATATCCTGCAGAGCGGACTGAGGTTGACCATAAAAACGTAAAGAATATGTCAAAGCTGTAAATCTGCCTCGAGCAGGCTGTCCTCAGAAACTGTGAGTCTGTGTGTGTGACAGAGGTGAGCTGGTGAGTCAAGGAGGCCGATGGCAGCTGTGACGGAGAGGCAGATTGGAGACGGTGTCGCTGCCTGGATGATTCACCGGTCACAGCTTTACGGCAAAAGTGGAAAAGTTCAAAAACTTAAAACTAGCTTTGGACGACTGTTTGCCAGAAGGTATATTCCAGATGAAATTGAAGGAGGTGCTGCTGCTCTATAATTGAGCATTTTTGGCTGTTGCATTACTGCACATCAGCTTAAACACACCTTCCCGAGCGTGAAGCCGAAGGTGGAGGCATCCTTCTGGTGGGGTTGTTTCTCTGCAGCAGGCTCTGAGAGGATTGTGAAGGTTGAGGGTAACATGAAAGCACCAAAATATAGAAATCCTGGAGGTAAACCTGCTGGAGGGAGAAGACTTAAATGACTCCCAATGTTTGATGACCAAACCAAGATCTTTGGAATATTTATTAGAGTCAGTTACAGTCCTGACCTAAAAACATGGTTTCCTTAATTTGCACATACTGTCAATTAAATCTGTTTGTGTTTTAAAATAGGCCTGAATAATCTGCAGAGAATGAAGATAAAACTTCCTGCTGGAAAACAGAAAACACATCAGAGGTTTTATAATGAGGCGTTTTCTGATAAAAAGTTGGTATTTACAGACGTTTTTATTGATTTCTTTGGCCAGAGGAACAAACTTTGAACACCTCACTGACATGTCAGCATCTTCAAAGTTTCTGCCACGACTGTTTTAGCAAACAGTGGCCAGATTTTACACATTCAGCAGATAAGGAGCAACATTAGCATTGATTTAGCATTTGGATTCCGGCCATCTGATGAAGCTAAGTCTAATATTCACTCTCACTTTCAGCTCTTAAACTGCTAAATCCTCACCATTTGTCTACCATTTGCTGCTGAGCATGAACTTGGGCTTGTCAGAGCTGATGCGAGTGGTGAGAGCGAACCAAAACAGTAGCCTAGTGGGTCATAAAACCAAAACAATGAGCTAAAAAAGGCTAAAATGTTCTGCAGGGCTGGGTGATCATTTAACCTCTTTAAAGTCCTCATGAAACAGGAAGCAGAGTGCTGCCGGCTTCCTCGTTTTCACGTGTCAGATACGAAAGGACTTGTCAAAGATATTGATTGGCATTTACAGTAGCCAGTAGCTATGCACCATAGGTAGCACTATGAGCTAGTGTCAGCGTCTACCTTCCAGTGACCGAACACAACCTCTGAAACCAGCGGTGTCCAGTCCAACAGGGAATACAGCAGCCTACCGACTTGGCTCCTGAGTCAGTTCAGTTTGTGTCAGTGTTGGATAGATACCGGAGACAAAATTTGGACTTCATGGGCACTTTAACATCACATATGTTAATACTGATTAGTGCAACCGTGACGTCATGAAAGCACGGCATGTTTAACACCTACATGGAAATAACTTCCAAACTATTTGAAGCTCCCTGCAGCTCTGTCTGCACGCTCGCCCAGAGCCGTGTTATAAAGTTCAGTCCTTCCTCCCCCCCATGTGCCTATTGACAGACAGTAAGAGGAGTTAAGCCAGGAGGCTGCGGGTTAGTGGTGATATTCCCCTGAGTGAGCTGGAACACATAAGAAGACATATCAGCACTATTTGTAAAAAGTCACACACAGCCCCCGCAGAGGACGGTCCACTTGTCATTGAGATAAACTGGCTAATAATTGATCGCCACTGAAATGAAGGGAGGGCACCGGGGTTAAAGTAAAGCCTCAAGTTATTTCGTGTGTGTGTGTGTGTGTGTGTGTGTGTCCTATGATGGAAAGACAAGAGTTAGGTTTAGCTCAGCTAGATTGTGGGATTTCTTTAATGGGAAATGCACTTGCTGCATAATAATTTCCGTATCTCAAAAATATACTCTCAGGGTCGCTGCAGGCTTTTTCCAATTCAATCTCAATTTCAAACTGGCCCGAACGCATCTGCTGTCAAACCACGTGGTGTTCAGACGGTCTGAAATTATCTAAAACAATGTGACACTGGAGGGTTTGTTTTAAATTTAGAGTTATATCAGTAAAATAAAATGCATTTGGCTATTGTGTTTGTTTCAAACAAGAACTTCAGCTTCATGTTTCAGCCTCGTGTAGTCAGATCTGAGCGATAACGTGCCTTTTATCCTCATGTTTGCATTAAGCTCGACACTGCTGGACCCACTATCAAACTGAAGAATTGTCCAGTTATCGCATGAATTTAAAAAACAATTCAAAAGGAGCACGTATTACGGCCAAAACCATTGAATTCCCCCACACAATAGCTGACAAACACTTTGTCTTCCATTCTCTGTGGGGCTCAAAAGAAAAAATAGAGCTGCATTGATCAGAGTTCTTTCTGCCGTCTGATTGAACAATCTAATTTTTCAACCAACAGTGACTCAAAGCAACAAGAAAATGAAATAGTGAATTTGTGAGGTGCTTTATCGTCTTTATTTCCTGGTTTAAATGATTCTTTTACTTCATGATTGACAGATTAATAATCAGATCGCTAAAGTTTAGAGAACCAATCTTGGTGCTGTGTTTAACAATAACCCTCGGTGTTGTGTTGAAAGACTTTTAGAGGAGAAATCTGGATATTTCGTAGGATTTTTTTTGTGCACCATGAAAATTCTCTCAGCAACTTATTCCAAACACAAAGATTAATCTCCAAGTGTTTATGCATGGATTTTGAAACAGCGTGGAAGAGAAGTGATATTCATATTCAGCAGGTACTTCAGCTTTTTTAATACAAAACAAACTACGCTGGTAAACAGGACTCCGTGCAGGACACGACGGATGAATTTCTGGACTTTTGTGGAGCTCAGTAACTCTAAAGTTTAGCATATCGGTCAGTCAGTGCACAGCGACATATCTTAGCAAATATTTGGTAGATTGCCATGAACGTCTGTACAGATATGCATGGTCACCAGTGGATGACACCTTCTGACTTTACTGATATCCCCCGACTTTTCATCTAGAGCAATGAGCAGGTCCAGATTTTTAATTAACCACTGATTGGTGCATATTTTGGTGGAGACATTCATGGTTCCCAGATGATCAACCCCAATGGTTTTGGGGATGCCATGACTCTTTATCAAGCATCGTTATCAGGTCAAATATTTAAAAAGGCGCAGTGTGTAAGATTCGTGCCCCATATTTGCAGAAACAGGAACAGACAAACTAAATACTGACTCTAGATGGTCTTTCAAGTGTTGCTTCTCCTTTACACTAGGAAGGTGAGTGTGATGTGAGGAGATTGCAATGCAGCGGTTACACCACTGGCTGCAACTAAATTCTACACACTGGACCTTCAAGCACAAAGAATGACGTTTGGACATTCAGTTATATCGTTCGACGCTCTCAGTCACACGATGTTTGGAAGTATTTCTAAAAAGTAACATTAAACAACAAGTTTGATGATAAACTATTTGCAGATTAAGGATTTAGGACTAATCTAGACTCTACATGTAAATACATCTGGAAAAAGATTATTCCAGATGATGATGGGGGAGGAAAACAAAAGGTACATCACATTTATGTTTAAATTTACTTTCAAACCCATTAATGCTAACGGGGCTTCCATCTCCTTATTAAACACATGCCAATCCAAGTCCACCGACATTTTAAACCTCTGAGGACTGTCATCGTCAGTGTGTTGTTGCAGCCCTGCTGCAAACATTAAAGCAAAAGAAAGCAAATTTATCTCCAAAGTTCCTTCAGATATTTGCTTTAAATTCACATCAGAGCACATGAAGGTGTTTTCCGATGCGCAGCTGCACACGGCAATCAGCATTTTCCTTCATTAGCAGACTGAAGGTCATCTGTAGCGTCGTAGCTCATATGAAAACGCTTCAGCAGATTCTCAGCTGAAATAAGGTAGAGCGGGGTTTAGCTTTAGGTTTAAGATGGGAACTCGATGATTCTGTTGAGAAATCATTCATGGAAACTGCATCGAGGTTCAAATTAATGAGTTGCTTATGTTTTCTGACCCCAACAAACGCTGCTGAAGTCTTCATGAGAAAGGAAATATTCATCCAGACTGAACATTCCCATGGTTTCCAAGCATGCAGAGAGGCCCTTGAAAGTTATTGTGTCACTTTAATCCAGAGACGGCGCTCTGAAGTTTACCCGATGGGGCTCCCCTCTTAGGAGACGAGCAGCATTTTTGACTCTCCTGGGAGAAGTTGGACGTGAGCTCAGATAATGAGCGATTCCTTCGCCTCTTAGTCACTGAAGGAAATACTGGACTCATTTTTTCACAAGACACAAATCTTCTGACACTAAAATGACGTTTTTCAGACAGACAGATCAGGAGAAAATTAACTTTGTCCAGGACCTGTCTGTATCTCTCAGGCAACACGGATATCTCTTCTCTCTGTCGGTGCTGAATCATCGGTCTAGTTTCACCGAAGATGATCTATAAAACTTAACCAAAACTTCTGAAAAGTCTCAACACAATCTGTTTTCATCCATCCACACAACGTTCACCACACTACTAAGTGAAGATCATGGGCAGGGAGGATTTAATATGTTAGCTTCCGTCATAAAGGATGTTTGGTTCAAAGTAGTAGTAGGACATGTGGGGAGCAAGATGATGAAGTGCAACAACAATTCACGTCCACGAAACAGGGGACTAAATGTTAAAAAATCTGCATTTAATGGATTGAAGATCTCCCTGCCCCATGAACTTTGGCCAAAGCTGACAAAGAGCTGACCGTTTGGGATTTATTTAATATTGATGGGATTTAGTTAAAGAAAATGTTCACGCCCTCTAATCAGCTCCCTTCTACATATTTTGATGCAATGGTGCCACCGGACTGCATTCGTTTGCTGAGAGGTAGGAGGCTAGAAGAATTTGTGTACTTACACTTTGATCTCAGGCCATCAGGATGCACCTTTGTTATAATTTAGTCATTTAGAAACTTGTGTATGAATGCACAATTAAAAAATGGCTCTCATTTCTGCTGTTTCAAATTTGTCTTTATTTGAACCTGAGGATGGGTAGTAGAAATACTGGCTCTCAAAATGGATTTGGGGAACAAATTTGGGGCTGAGGAAGCTGTAGTTAATTTTCAGTCTAACTTGTGGCTCAACAAAGACGAATTTTCCTCCTTTAGAATGAAACACCGATGTCTGTGTAGCATGTTTTGATTCACTTTTTATTGCTTTATCTAAGCAGAGCACAATACCTGCGTGTCTCCTTATATTTGCTTGATATCTGTCACGGGGAGGTCAGTAACTCACTCTGCAGAGACTTTCCACAGACTGATGATTGTCAGAAAGGAAAGAAGATCGCTTTACAATGAGCACATCTGGCGGTGCTCTGCTGGACTTAGTATAATCCACTATAATGCTTGCAGCTCTCAGGGTCTTCTATGAGGGAAGCTGTCAAAGCTGGTTAGCTTGAAGTCAACGGCTTCATCTGAAGGAAAAGTAACCAAACACTAAAGATGGAGGCTATTCAGGCAGTGAGCACTTCTCTGAACCGGACTTGTGTTTTCTTTCAGAGCACAAGTGGCTCTCTGCATGTTCGGGTACAGACAAAATAAATGCAACAGCTGAATTAAATCCGTCCCTCACTCAGTACTAGGAGCTGTGCGATGTCACGGGGTGATCTCTGCTATAATTTAGTTCCACTCGTCTCCCAGAGCAGACAAGGTCATTACTTATTACAAGGAACATAATGAGTCGGATTGTCCGTCTCCAGGCTTTCGTGTTTAATGAAAGCAGTGGGAAACGCCACAAAAATTCTCACACAAATTCCCAGCTGGCATCATTTCAGGCTTACTATGATGACTGCACTGTTCAGATATGTAACTTGATTTGCAGCACAGGGAACCCTGTCAAGTCGCCCTGTTAGGAGGCGGTCTGACACGACTCCAGCATCTAAAATAAGTCTTTTTACAGTTCCAGTTAAAAGTGAAGTGGCGGCCAAATTTGTCTCGGAGGCAGGAAATGAAGACCTCTTCAGTGAACGAGCTGCACAGCAGACATTTTGAAATCATGTATCGATGTGTATTGATGATTGCTGCATTCCACTTAGGCGAGGTGTCACTGGTGCTGAGCCATAGTTACTGTTTTTAAGTCCAGCTGTGACAAGTCAAAATTGCTGCTGTTCAGAGTCCGTTAAATGCTGTGTACACAAAACAGGACTCTGCATTTCAACTGCACAGAAAATGTCCATCCACTTGATTACAATTCATATAATAGTACTAATAAACTCGATGTGCTTCCATTAGTAGTAGTAACCAGGTTTATGCATTCAATATTAATAAAGCCAATTTGTTTGCCCAAACCCAACAGTGAAAATGAATGCAGTCATTTTGAGTTTATTAGTGCTATTACATAAATCTTATTACCTTCTTCACATTATTTTCCTTTAGTTCATTTATATTAAAACTATGTAATTCAAATGAATGGAAATTTTCTATGCAATTGAAATGCATAGGTGGCCTAAATATTTTTTTGAGTGTAGAAAAAAAACTTATTTTCTTGTTCAACTCAACTGAATTATATTGCACCTTTCATGCAGAGATGCTTAATACAGACAGTAACAGACAACACTGAACAGTCTTTAAAGCAAAAGAACAGCTGCATAAAAATTAAAACCAAAAAGGCAAACATAAAAACTGCAACAATAAAACAAATAAAATGTTAAAAGTAATTAAAACCTGTAAGGTGAATAAGCACAGGGGATACAAACTAAAACAGGGAATGATCAGGACCTAAAGGCTCAGCAGTGAATGGCGAGGCACCTTAAGTAAAAGCAACATTGTGTAACCAGATTGCAACCCCATCATGTCACCCTTTCCTTCTGAGCATGAAGTAGAAAACTACAGTGACCATGAAGCATTTCACAGCCATGGAGGCTAAAGCTCGATGCCCATGGTGGACATTTATCTTATCAATCACTGGATACGTCCATTTTCTACTTGTTTTATTGTTTTTTGCATCATTTTTCAACATTCACTGGATTGTGTCATTTAAAATATATTAAAATATAAATAAAATGAAATAAACATTACTTTTTAAATAAAGTTTCAGAACTGTTCAGCAGCATCTTTGTGCTCAATGTTTAGCAAATGAATAAAATGTGGTCAGAACTGAGAGACAAACAGGGTCCAGGATGAAAATGTTATCTTTTTTTATAACTCATCCACCCACTGACACCTGAATTTGACAGTTTTTATGCGAGCCGTAAAGCTGCACTTTTTAACCCCATGTTCCACATGTTCAAACTGCTCTGAGCACTGCATATGAAGAGGCATTTCACCGTGATGGTATGGAACGAAACCTTCAACACGTCTCATCAGAGGAGCGTCGACACAGGCTTGTTTTTAGTTTCATATAATGATATATCAGTTATAAATAACATCGTGGATTTCAGCCCCAGGTCCAGAAACATCCATTTGAGACTCGATTCAGTCCAGTCAGATACACATCACATCAATCCAACAACGATTATTCAACACATGTTCAGACTTCAGGCATTGTAGACATTACGGGGTTTGTTTGTGGTGTGTAGCCACACAAACAGTTTTTGGTTTTTAATGAGCGTTCTCTAAAAGTTGCCTTGACCCCGACACAACACAGATGAATAGTTTAAATAGTTTCTCGCAGCATTAAAATAAATTACACTCAGAAAAACAGCCACATGTCAGGATGTGTGTGCTTGTTACTGTGGGAACTACTTAACAGTCCCTATGTAACACCAGAGGTAATATGTTTGGGTGTAATTGGGTGAACCAATCATCTGTAACTGTGTGGCCTATTTCTCACCTCAAATGTATTCAGAAAAATTGATTTTGGTTGATAACTTTGAAAAGAACGTCGCTGTTTTCTAGGACAGCTTTGTCCAGTTTGAAGATGAGAGGGAAACACAATCATTATCGTCTGTCAGCGCCTTCCACAACTCGCCACATCTAACCGCTATAAAAATGATTCACATAACTGTTTTCTGTTCTGGGTTACAGTTTGTTGACTCATTTACTGACCCTGCTAACCACTCGATCCTTAGTAAGGAGCTCACAACCGTTAATTGACTAATCGATTAGACGATCAACAGAAAAAAAAAACCTATTTTGATAATCAGTTAATTGTTATTTTTATGTGCAGAAATGCCTCTCAAATATGAAGATTTCCCATTTCTCTCTGTTTTATATCATTAAACTGAATATCTTTTGGTTTTCGACCTGCTGTGATGGATATTTTGTACTATTTTCCTACATTTTATAGGCCGAATAAAAAAATGAATCGTGTAAATAACCGTTAGGTGGAGGATTAGCTGCTTTGTGTTCTCTCATGTGATCGTGGACGAAACATCTTTGGGTTTATGTACAAACAAATTTAAGACTTCACGTGTAAAAGACTTCAATAAATCGATCTACAAAGTGTGTGACGTGACGGAGACTTTATACAGACTGTGGTAAATACACAATAATAATAATAATAATAATAATAATAATAATAATAATTAACCAAATACCAACAAAAAAAGGCTCTAAAAGGTTTTTAAAAATTGCTTTAACTCAGATTTGTGATGCTTATTCATGTTCTTTTTTAAACTTCCAGATAGATTTTCTGTCGAAAGACGTCATCAGTTAATCTAAGTCTAATTATTCATCCATCTCCCGTCAGTCCATTATGATAAAAGCAAGGATTCTGGGAAGTCTGGGTTGTCAAACTTTAGAGAAAAACAACATGTGACCCTGAGCGTCTTCTCTAAGACACCACCACTCTCTCTGCCTCTGTGCAGCGGTAACATGCAGAAAGCCTGTGTCTGTTTTGTGTATAATGTGTTACTCATCCATTTGCCCCGAGGAGAGCATTCATGATGTTTTGTAATGGTCAGCTCCATCACCCTCCCTCCTGTCCACTCCAAAGTACCCACCAGGCAGAACCACTTAAAAGTCTTTTATGTTGCTTTCTCTTCTCTTCTTCTTCTTTTTTTTCTCCTCCGCTCTGCCTTTGTTGCAGGATGAATAAGATGCTGAGAGCCGATGGGGCTGCTGGCCTTAATGGTCTCTCCCTTTTACCTCCACCTTATGAGCTATTTGAATTTCATGACTGATGCTTTGCCATTGCCTCATCCTGAGAATGAGGGAACAGGGCTCAAACTTCTTGACAAAGTCTCTCCATAATTCATCACTGTCGCGCACACACACGCTCTCAGCTGGTTATTCTGTGGAACGCCGTAAATGACGTGATAGATTTTCATCTCCATTTCTAAACAAACTCAACAATTTGCACACAGTTTGGGGGGAACAGCAAATCAAATGATCGCCTTTCAAAGCAAGAAACTCCATCATGACGTTCCCCTCTTTCCCCATTTTATGTGCAATAATGCAGCATAAGAAATTTGCTCTGCGGTGAGCCGCCGACACTGGAGATCAAATATGACGCGTCCTTGAGAAAAACGTCAGCCAGCGTTCTCCCATTTATCAACGCCGACTACATGTATTGATCTGACAGAGCATGGAGGATTCCCCCATTTAAAAGGTTCAGCAGACTGGAAACAGTGGCAGAGGACTCGAAACAGACAAACAGACTCTCACACAGCAAAAATCCAACTGCAGTCAGCTGTTAGACGAGGTCAGTGTTTAAAGAAACAGTTTAACTTTTCTCTGGTAAATGTTACCTCCTGTTGATCCACACTGACCTGTGATCAGCTGAACGGTGTCTCTGTCATTCGTACGTCTGTTCTCACACTATGTAACTTTGGGCTCCGGGTCGGGAGAAGTACGTAACGCTTTACGGCACTAAGAGAGCACCAGGGGAGTGTTACTGTTTGTACCACAGGCATTTTGGACCACCGGGAAGAAGAAGAAGAGATTTACAGGGGAATGCTGAGCCAATGTCGTGCTAGAACCGGAGCTGGGTGAGCAGGCAGCCTCTATGGACATAATGGCAGAGGAGAAGAGAGTGAAGAGGACGCTGACGGAGGAAGCTAAGAAGAGAAAAGGAGAGAGTGAGCGAGCAAGAAGCCGCCGGACAAGAGTAAATCTGGGACTGACTTTTAGTGGTTGGTGAGAGCTTGGTGAAATAAAAGGCTGAAAGACAGACGCCGAGCTGGGCTGACTGCTGTTGGACTAGTCAGTAATATTAGCTGCTGCTGTGTCTGCTGTTGGTGACCTTGCTTGATCAATTATATGAACTGATCTCTTTGCCAAATTTTAGATTAGCCGGGAGCCGGTGTAGACAGGACCAGAGCCGCCACATGGAGACTACGTCCAGGTTTTAAACAGTCTGTGGTGAATTCAGTTATAATTTGGTGTCACATTGCATTTTCCTCATGAGAGGTTTTTACATGAATTATCTGTTGGTGTGTTTGAGATACGATGAAATAGTTCTGTCCCAAAATGCAAATTAAGAACTTCCTAAAATAAAATAATAAAAACACGAGCGATGCTCTATCATCGACTGCTGGCATGAAGGTAAAGCAGCTTAGTTTGAATTTCCATTCAAGACATTTGTGTGTAACATCGGAGTTTTTTGTGCCCAGAATCATTTATCATTTTCAAATATTGCCTGACGTGCTTCAGGCAGCAACTCTTTTTCTTTTTTTATTCTCCAAAGTGAGCATGAATATGAAAAGCATTTCAGAAATTGAACAGGAATGGAAATAGAAAGTCTGGTTTAATGTGTTGATCGACTGACAAACAGTACCTCCGACCGCATGCACAAACATCACTGAATTTCAGGGGACAAAAACACTTGCACAGTGCGCTGCCCGCTCCAGTATCCCTCCTGTATTCTGCACCAAATCAGGTGTTTAATGGCTTTGTGGCTGCAAAGAGCAGTGGACTGTTTGGTCTGTATGCATGGGAGCGCAGCTGGCCTGGAGGAACGATTTTCTGCTGGCGACATACTTCAATACTCTGCCCTCGACAGCCTGCTATTCTTTAAACAGTGATTGGAATTTTACCATTTATTTTTACCATTAAAAGGCTAAGTCACGAGTGCAGGAGTGTGGAGAGAACAGTTATTAAGAGCAGACCCAGTGTTTTCACACAGACTCGAGAATAAATTCACATTTAATGACTCCAACTACTACTAATAATTAGCTTGGATACTGAAGTCTCTCTTAACCATAATTAATTCATATTTGATAGTTTTCTAAAGAAAATCTGAACATTTTGACTTTTTAGTCTTCATTTTTCTTCAGAAAGGCCTCGAGTCACATTGTGAGGAAATCACCTCTATTTTACTCTTTTATGGCTCATAAAGAGCTTGCTACAGCAGCGCTGACATTAAACTACCTTAATTCGCCAACGCACAAATCTGCATTCAGACTCAAAGTGTCAAAGTGTTCGTTTAAGTAGCTCAGAGCACGTCGTGTGTTTTAAAAATGACATTTTCATCTCGTGCCATAGCTGGGCTCGACGATAAGGACTGCACGATTGCCTGGAGGTGGTTAGTAAATCTAGAAACTCACGTGCCTGATCGGGGAAGTGGTAAAAACTGTTTTGGTCTGATATTAACAGAGACTACGTCCATGTTTTATACAGTCTATGGCGGTGACACACAGGTGCAGTTAACCAGAGGTGGAGAAAGTATTCAGGGTCCATTACTTGGGAAAAAGTGCTAACACGACCTCCACTACAAGTAAAAGTTCTGCTTTATAAACTTTTATTTTAGCTGACCACAAAGACGAGCTGCTGTGCTTTAAGTTGATTCTCGATACTTTCTCGTCTCTTACTTTTAATACTGAATATAAAATGTTGTTGAGAACAGTTATGTAAGCAAATATTGCTTCAGGATAAATAGACCCTGCAATCGGTGATCAGTGCACCTTTAAATTAAAAACATCTTCACATATTTGACACACTGTGTCTTGTTCTGGTTTGTTAAATAAAGATTAAAAATGATAATTAACTTTAGTCTTTGCTGTTATTTGATAACTGCTAATAAACTGACTTCAGGCAGGTAGATTTCTGAGTTTTATGAGCTATATTCACCCGGATGACAACAGGGAACATTTACATATCATCAGATCTTCAGCAGTCACGTCGGTGTGCTGCGGGCTCAGGTCTGCAGCCGTCTTTCATCAGTCTCATTCACTTTGATTTTATTCGGACATAAAAGCATTTTTCACTTCTCACAACGCAGCACTCTGCTGGCAACTTCTGGTCCTGGAAATGATTCTTCAGCTGAACTGCTGACCCCCACCCCTCACCACCATAAGCACCACCAACATCACCACCACGCCAGCCAGCCAGCCAGCCAGCCAGCCTCCCACACAGCATCATCTTAAAAAGTAAAACACATTTAATTAAAGTAAGAGCTCAGGACTCGTCAAAAGCTGCATTACTATTATTGCGAGGGCACATTTGTGACAAATGTCTCTGTGACATATTGCACAGCACATTCTCCAACTGCAGCAGCAGTAAATGGAGCTCCTTGAGGTAACACAAAACAGAGACTGAATAGCACTCAGCTCTCTCTCTCTGTCTGTCTGTTCAGAGTTAATCATACAGGCTATGAGCTTTACATGGTCAGGTCATTTAACACAGATATTCTGAATATTTAAACTATTAAATATAACATAGAGACATGACCGGAATGCTCCACACTGACAGAAAATCAGCAGGTCCTGCAGAAAAACAGCTGCTGGCTCACATGTGCCATCTAGTGCTGACACTGCGTTACTCCCCGTGTGAAGTCTGCATGCTGTGACGCCTCAGGGGGGGAATCAATGGGAATACTACAACACCCATGACCATCCTGACCCATCTAATTAACATCAAAACCTCCTGAACACCGAGTCCAGACTAGAAAACACTCACACCAGGTCCTGATTTGGAGTTTTTGCAACTTGCACTTCTGTCCTGTCCTACAGCAGCTACTTGATTAGAGTTAATTGCATTCACCCGGCAGCCAAGGTCGACTAGGTCCTGATTTGATGACTGGAATAAAAACCAGCAGAGCTCTGGGACCTGAGGACCTGAGTCATGGAGACAGTTTTTGCAGTAAATAAAGAAAAACTCGCTGTTAAACAAACAAGAGTTGCAGGGACACACGTTTTATGCAAACTAGCCTTAATCTGATGTAAACAGTGAGCTAATTAGATCAGACAGAGAGTCTGACAAGTGAAGAATGTTTGAGGATGTTTACTTTTCTTAAACTAATTAACATTTTTTGCATATTTAGCTCAAAATTCAAGCTTGATTTTCAATGTGTGCATGTGATTTCAGGCAAATCGTATATGAAACACACTCTACAGGGACTTATTAGTCTGGTGCAAAGCGTTTTTAATCATCTAATCAACTTCTGCTAACAGAGCTGCCAATTAAACAGCAGAATATTCAACAATAATCACAGGAGATTAAAAATATACCCTGCATGATGAAACTCACACACCTCCTCTGTGTCTCGTTCAGTGTCTAACTGTGTGTTTTAAATAAGTCATTAAAAATAAGACATGCTTTGGAGCTTACCTGCAGGAGGGACGCGTCCGAAATAAAGTTCATCCTCATGCGGATAAATCTTCTGAGAGAGGAGCGGCCGCAGAGAAGATTCAGAGGGAAACGACTGTTAGAATAAAAGATGAACATAAAAACGTTGGTGTGGAAACATGCGTAAAGTCCTCAGCATCATCCGTGACGGTGTAGTTGTGAACTTGAGCTCAGTCTGTGAGTCTCTCTGCTGGAGATCTGCTGCAGCTCCTCAGCACAGCGCAGCCAAAGAGCAGCAGAGGCGGCGAGAGGACTAACCCCCACCTCCACCACCACATCACATCACCACCACCTCCACCACCACATCACATCACCACCACCTCCACATCATCACTCTACTCTGGTGTGTGAGCAGAGGATTTCCTCATTAAAGATGCCAACCAAAGAGAGTATTTACAAACTGGAGTAACTTCCTCCTTAATATCAATAAATCAATATGAAGAGGCAATAGTAGGAGGTATAACTCATAGATTAAATTGTTTAATTAATAAATGACACAAGCATTTTTTATTCATTTAATGTATTTCTAAAAATATATATATATAAATGTATTTAAATGTTGCAGCATGTAGTGGTTAGCACTGTTGCCTCGCAGCAAGAAGGTTCTGGTTTCAGACCTGGTGCTGCTAAGCTAGGCTAACAGTTTAGCCCTGCTTCCACTCTTTGTGCTAAGCTAGGCTAACAGTTTAGCTCTGCTTCCAGTCTCTGTGCTAAAAAGGCTAAAGTTTTCTAACCTACATCTAGTCTTTGTGCTAAGCTAGGCTAACAGTTTAGCACTGCTTCCGGTCTCTGTGCTAAGCTAGGCTAACAGTTTAGCCCTGCTTCCACTCTTTGTGCTAAGCTAGGCTAACAGTTTAGCTCTGCTTCCAGTCTCTGTGCTAAAAAGGCTAAAGTTTACTAACCTACATCTAGTCTTTGTGCTAAGCTAGGCTAACAGTTTAGCTCTGCTTCCAGTCTCTGTGCTAAAAAGGCTAAAGTTTACTAACCTACATCTAGTCTTTGTGCTAAGCTAGGCTAACAGTTTAGCACTGCTTCCGGTCTCTGTGCTAAGCTAGGCTAACAGTTTTTCCCTGCCTTCCAGTCTTTGTGTTAACCTAGGCTAACAGTTTCTCTCTATTTCCAGTCTTTGTGCGGGTAGGCTAACGTTTTCTCACTACTTCTAGTCTTTCTACTAAGCTACGCTAACAGTTTAGCCCTGCTTCCAGTCTCTGTGCTAAGCTAGGCTAACAGCTTGTCCTTGCTTCCAGTGTTTGTTTAAAGTTTAAAACACATATTTTCACTTGTTTTCAGGTGATTATACACTAATGAAAACATACAAATGGATAATTTATTCCATTCCTTGCCAATAGATACTTACCAACCATAGATACCAAAAGAAAAATGACACTTTAATCTTTAAAAGCAACATTTAAAACACCTGACATGTTCATGTACATGACTGGGATGCTAAGTAAAGTGTTTAAGGTAATATTCAGATACATGTTTTACGTGTTGTCCTACTACATGATGACATATGTGTAATTTAGTATTCGCTCTTTCCCGCCTTAACTTTGACAGTTTATCTTCGTCCCACGGCACTTGAACGCACCAAGAGAGAGGGACCCGCTTGGACGTCATGACGTCAGCGGGCTGCGTACTTCCCTGTAGCGTGATTGTTTACAAGTTGTCGCTTCCCGCGTTGCTCTCATAAACAGCTGGATAAAACAGGTCGGCACGGCTCGGCACTGCTCGTTAATGCCAACCGAAGATGATAAAGACGGAGAAGATCCTTCACCTGAAGAGCTGCCGGGGCCGGAAGGTCCGTGTGGTCCGTGAACATTACCTGAGAGAGCGCGTCCCCTGCTGCAGCTGCCTGTGTCAGGCGGGCTGTGAGAACGGTACGGCTCAAAACAAAGACACAAAGACACACAAACAGCTCAAAACAAAGACACAAAGACACACAAACAGCTCAAAACAAAGACACAAAGACACACAAACAGCCTTTTATTGACGTTAACGATGGAGTCAAACACACACTGTGGCTAATGCTATACAGCTAAGAGTGTGACAACAGAGCAGGCAGGCTTTGACTGAAGCTAAACAGGCTAACTGACTTATGTAACTGCTTCATATCTTGGTCTAATTAACAGATGTTTACCTTTTTAACATTTACATTTAGTCATTTATTCAAAGCGACGTACAGGGAGCAGTTTGGGGTTCAGTATCTTGCCCAAGGACACTTCGACATGCAGACTGGAGGAGCCGGGGATCGAACCGCCGATCATCTGATCAGTGGACGACCCGCTCTACCTTCCAGGCTACCACAATCCAGTGTAGTGTCTTTGAGGAGGACCAGCTTCCTCCCACAGTCCAAACACATGCAGGTTAATTGGTGACTCTAAATTGCCCGTAGGTGTCAATGGTTGGCGACTGGGTGTAACTCCGCCCCCTGCGACCCTGATGAGGATGCGCGGTCATGTAAAATGATGGATAGCTTTATAGTCTAACTTAAAGTCCGTGTAAAGTCAAAATAAATGTGTGTTCTGAGTTTGTCAGACCAAAGAAGAAAGTGTTATTAACCACCCAGCCAAATTTGAATGATCAAAAATATCGACAAGTTTATGAAATCAGGTGTCAAAGTCAGGTAAAAATTAATTCTCAGCTCCAGGACTTGGCGGAATATGCAAATTTTATGTTAATGATCACCGCGTGACGTCACGCTGTCTCGTTTTAGGACCGCCCACAAAATCCTGAGACTGAAACTGGTGAAAAACAGTTTGAAGCTCTGACTCCACATTTCAGTGATACGTTCAAAGTCTGTTCATGTTTCACTGTTTTCCAACATATTTAATGTGTTTTGAAAGGAAACGTGGAATTGCCTTTACACGGACTTTAAATTAAAATGTGGATTTTACATCCAGTCCTGCATCGCTGCTCTGCCAGTGCCCTCCTGTTCACGTCCTGATGACTTAGACTTCTGTTATTGTTGGAGTTTATGAACCAGAGTCACCATAGATGTGGTCAGTTATGGAAGAATGATAAAAATGTGACCGTGCTCATATTTCTGCTCTCTTCCCGACCAGACGGCAAAGTGCTGCCAGGAGATCTGACCCACTACGTGGTGCCTGACGTCGGAGTGGTGGTGGACTATCTGGAGATTTTGGAGTTCAGAGAGCTGCAGGGCGTCGTCTTCACGCAGACCGCCTGCCAGGCCGTGCAGCACAGCAAAGGACGCAGGTACACTCCACGCCGGACAGACGCACTTTTCCACGTTTAATCGACATCAGGCCAGGTTCCCGCGGTCGAGACCTTTAATTCCTTTAAGCCGCTGTTGAATTAAGCCTCTAACGACAACCTACCTGCACAAGTGCGTAAAGAGCGGGCAAGGGGTCAGCCTCATTATATCAAAGCCGTGCTGACGAAGCTCAACGAGATCCGGCCTGTGACTTGAAATATCACAAACACACAGGAGCACTTTGACAAACCTGATGAACGCAGTAAATAAGGAGTCCCACATGACCTCTGGGTTTGATTTGTGCTGACGGCGCCGTTCTGAAATGTTGCATCATTAATATGATGAAGCTTCACTTTTGATAATGTTAGGCAGACATAGCTGCTAGAGCATATGCTGATGCCATACTGTGTCAGTAATTGCAGTTTTCCGTTCACTACAGCACACAGGACTGTGAGTGTGTGTGTGTGTGTGTGATGACCTTTGAGTTTCTTTGCAACTTTGCTTTTCTATCAACCCAGAATCTAACTATAATTGTGTCATAATATATAGAGAGATACTGTAAAGTGCATGTTTTGCGTTTCTCGTACCCCTCTGGAAAAAAAATCAGCGCTTTCTCTGTTTTTTTTTTCTGCGTTCAGGTATTTTTGTTTTATTCCGTAAACCGACTGACATTTGAACGTTTCTGCCTCAAATATTGTTTATGTTATATTTTTTTTGTAGAAAATGACAAAAGAGCTGCTTCAGAATAAAACAAAGAAGAAAACAAGTTCAGGTTCAGGAAGAGTTCAGAACTCATTTTTAATGAGTCGGTGCTCGTCCCGGTCAGTCTGCTGGTCTGTAGTTTTGTCGTCTTCGATGTCTCCTGCTTCACCTCATTGTGAGTTTTGAGGATGGACTCAACCTGATGCTCTCACTGAACTCTTCTTCTCTTCACTCAAAACATTTCTTTTCTTATTTTTGATGCCATTTACTTCAACCGGTCAATAAGGTTTGGTTCAGGCGACCGCCTCGTCAGTACCTCGTTAAGCAGAATAACTACAGAGTGTGGAACAAAGCGGCTGCCATGCATGTGGAGCTGCTGGTGAAGAAATATTTGGAGTGGTCTCTTCATTTTTTCCAGAGCTGTATATTAAAAGAAATCACCATGGCTGTGAAAGCCGATCACTCTTTGCCACTTTTAATGATTTCATACCATCACAAACACTTAATGTGATCCACAACCTGTCCTTACAAAGACGAGCAGAGCTGGAGTATGTTGACAGGTGTTTCTAAGATTTTAAATTGAATTAAATATATTTATATTTATTTATATTAAATAAATCTCAACAGAAATGATCTCATGAGCAGATCTAGTTCATATTCCCACCGTAAGCAGCACTTGGTGACAGCGGCGAGGCAGAAACGTCGAGCAGAACCCGGATCATGATGGAAGGACATCTGCTGAGACAAAGATGCAGAGCAGCATTAATAATAACAAAAACTATCATTCTAATACAAATATTAAATGTGGATATAATGATGATGACATTTGCAGACATGAGAGCGGCAGAATTATGAATTATTTTTGTTCTTCATAAAAAACATCAGTGTAGACGTTGGAGAGAAGACGAGGGAAGTGTGACGGTATCTAACCTCAGCACAGAGACGTGAACACCGTTAGCCTGGCTCCATCCAAAGGATGTTTTAATCCGTACATGGACCACAGCGTGAAAACAACACGCTGAAGACGTGAAGTGTTGATTAGTGAGTGTTTGAGGTGCTGGCAGGTAACATTTTGTTACCTTTGGACAGAGCCGGGCTGACTGTTTCCCTCTGTTTCCAGTCTTTATGTTAGTAACTTTGTATTTACTGTCTGTGATCTGTGTCTGTGTCTGTGCAGGCAGTACAACCGTCTGCGAAACCTGCTCAAAGACCCTCGACATGACTGCGTGCTGTTTGCCAACGAATTTCAAGAGTATTCCTACTGTCCACGCGAGAAGGGGGAGAGCCAGGAGAAGTGGCAGACCAGGTCAGTGCTCATTACCTTCCCAACACTGCCACCGACTCACTGCTCACACTTCAGGTGCAACCAGAAGCAGCGGCTCGTATTTATAGCTGTCTGGCTTTAAATGAATAGTTTGACTTCTGGGAAATAAACGCTCGCTCCCTTTGAAGGTTAGATAAGAAAATCAGTGCTACTGTCTGTAAAGTTCATATGAAGCTCGACCAGCTGCTGAGGGGAACGTCTCTAAACTTCACTAATTAACACGGTTTGTCTCATTTATAATGAACAAAATCTAAAAACTTACACAGCTCGCCATTACTCACAGAGGGATGTGACTATTTCTTGGCTGAGACCGACCCACTGATGTCACTAACTCCTGGAAATAAAGCGACTAAGCATCTTTCTCAAAATGTTGCACTTTAATTAGGGCTCCACGATTAATTCAATATTAATTGTGATTATGATTTCAGCTTCCCACAATTAAATCTCCATGATCGATGGTGATATCGATGTGCTCCGCTCATAGAAAAGTTGCTGCGTCTTCCCAAACTAGCAGCCAGCCAGCCAGCGGAGGTGATTGAGATGTTCTGGCTTCACTTTTTGGGGAGCTGTCACGTTGCTGCGAGCGCAGCCTGCAGCAGCAGACTGAACAGAAATGTTCAGGATGGTGTGGCTGCAGTTCAGAGTGAACGAATGATACACAACACAGAGCAGACGGGAAAAACAAAAACCAAATGTGTGAGGCAGAACGTGAAGAGCTCTCTCCAAACAGTCTTATCTAAAGTCTGGTCTTATTTTATCTCCGATTATTTTAGGTTATCTTAGCTTGGTTTAATTTATCTTATCCAGTTGAAGTGAAAGCATTAAATGTTAAATTAGAATAAAGATATTTAGTCTCTCAAATCAGTAAACGATAATAAATAATCATGATCTCAGTATTGATTTAGATAATCTTGATCATCATCGTGGTTATAATTCTGCAGACTTGTTTCAACACTGTGAGCAGTGAGGACTGAGTCTGTTCCTCTGAGTCCTTCAGCACATTTCAGATGATAGTTTCAAAATGCACTTCAGCGACGCACCTCGAACTCATTTCAACTTTACTTCAACTCGTGGAACAGAGGCTGCTGCTGCAGAACCATGAGGCCGACACCAACCGAGCTGTCAGTCAGACGTGTACAGTGGTTTGTCTCTGTGGGGGCCTGATGGCCAATTTCAGTGTTTCAAAAGATGTTGTTCCTCCACTTCACGTCGAAAACAAAGAAGGCAGAAGCACTGGAGACTGACTCATCACAGACTTACACGACTTCTACTTAACGTGTAACGAGACGTCCTGAACAGTCAGACCACCTCCCCCCTGCAGATTGGAGCCACAAAACTGGATGTTTTTCTTCTAATAAACCGTTTTTGATGCTCTGCCAGCGGTCCTTTTGACGAAAGGAGAGTCAAAGACAAGTGTGCTGATGCTTTGATTAACTTTTATTGATTTCCGACCAGACAAAGTGGCCAAAATCCATTTTTTGTCCACTCCAATCCATCAAAAGTTCAAACCAGAAAGAAAACAAAGTAAAATACCTATTTGTGAAGATGTCGCAAACAAATGTTTGATGTTTTATTAGAAGTCACGCGTCGTATCGGCTGCACGGATTAAAGAAAAGTGACGCGCTTCAGTCAGCAGCTGCTGAAACATTAACAAACTTTTAAAGACAGGAGGCTGGAGGTGCAATCTGTTGTCATGAAATGAGTTTATGGCACAAACAGGACAGTAAACAGAGACTGTAAATGATGCCTGTCTTCTTTATGATGTTACAGGTAGGTGTTAATCTATACATGAGAGCAGCTAAATGCAAAATATGAAAGTTTAACAGGCAAGCTGTCTGCGTGCATCTTATATTTGTGTGTGTGTGTTTGCAGGTGTGTGTACTCTGCAGCAGTATGGTACCATAACCACCTGGCAGGTATGATGGATATAGTGATGATCACAGAGGACCGGGATGCCATCGCTCAGTACGGCAGCCTCAACGCTGGAGTGTACGTCATCTCCGTCCAGGTACGTGACAGACCTGAACTTTAAGAGGCTGATGTCTGCAGGTACAGAAGTCCAGAAGTGTTTGGACTATGAGATGTTTTTGTTGTTCTGGCTGCAACAGGAGGGGTCACGTTAACTGAATATTCTGTCATGAACAGAATTTGTTACCATCGACACATCAGGTTGAAGAAAAGCGGGTCGGTCACTAATAGGCGGACCACGGCCCGGATCCGGACCCATTCTCCGTCCCAGAGCCGAAACCAACATATGATTGAGTTTTATTCAGTTTTGACACCACTACTCAGCGAAAGGGACATCCTACCTGTCTCTGATTGGCCGGTACTCGTTGCCTTCGTGGGTTCGAGTTGGTTTAGGCATGAGCGGGATTGAGATTGGTCAGTATCGGCAAAGATGTGGATCATCGACAGAGCTGAGGCGGGCTGAATGACGCCTGGCTGCTCTAATAAACCATCTGTACAGTGCAGTTTGGATAAACCTGAAGCTGGTTTGTTCACAGCAGTACAATAACATCATACCACCACAACACGATTCCTCTGGAAGTTGATAAACTCTCAAATTAAATAATTTAATTGTCACTGAGAGGATGAAGTATGACTCGAAACAAGTACAAAAGAAAAGACCTAAATCTTCTTAATGCAACAGTTTAGGATGCTGAAGTGATAGCGCACCACCTAATTGTCTTGCATTACCACGCCCTGTGTCCACATCGCTCCACTGAGCTGCTCGACAACTAATAAGCTGTTGGAGTCGTGAAGGAAAAAAGTGAAACTCTCACGGCTGCTTTAAAGTTTTGATGAAGTGGCCACAGCGTGACTCAGCGGAGCGCCGAGAGTTGCTCTAACACGGCGATGAATCACAGGTAGCCTGGAGGAAATTCAGCAAAAAAAAAGTTTATTTTAAGAAAGAGCCGTAATTCATTTGTTTTGTTCACTCGTTAACACTCATTACGGACTCGCTGAGGCACCTCGGGTGCATCGACACAAGCACAAACAGCACTATGGAGTTCTTTCAGCGTTTAATCAAGACAGAAATTCATTTCTGAGAGCTGCAGTGAGTTTAGAGGTAGGCTACAGTTCATCCATGCAGAGCACACGTTGTGGTATAAATGGAGGAGAAATGAAAGATGAGATCTAACCTGTCGGCCTGCACAGTGTACGAGTACTTGAAGGTTTGTGTAGGCGTGAAACGCTCGTCTTTGAATCATCAGGACAAAAGATGAACAATATAAAATATCTGATAAAAGATCTTTGATGTCTACTACATCCCCCAAAGTTCACACTGATTGACAACTAATCAATTAATTGACAAATCGCTGCAGAAAACTGCTAAAACATTCAGCCTTTAAAGATCTGCATCTGTACATCGTGACGCCTGTTATTGTTTCTTCTGTCTCTTCATTCTTCAGGACTTCTTGAGAGACTTCTGGCCGCAGGTTCAGGCCGCTCACGAGCTGTACACCTCCATCTCTCAGGCGCTACAAGAGAAGGAGAGCGAGGCGTCGCAGAAAGAGTACACCGAACATCTGCCCGCTGAAGTCCTGGAGGCTGGAATCAAGTCTGGACGATACATTAAGGTACAAGTTCAGGAATTAAATAAGGACTGTCTGGTTGATTTTAGAGAGACACAGATTGACAGACGGGTGAATTAAACTAAATTGTTGTTGTCTTTGTTTCCTTTCTATCAGGGCACTCTGAATATCAGCAAACACCGACCACAGAATGAAGCTTCAATCATGACGGACGGTTTGTCGAACAAGAGTACAGGTGAACACTACAGCGACCGCAAGACCGAGCGCAGATCGTTCACTGCGGACCAACGAACATCTCATTCCTCCGTTCTTTCCCTCTGTCGTCTCAGATCTGAGTCGAGGCGTGTTGGTGAACGGCGGTAAGAATCGTAACAGAGCCGTGCACGGCGACGTGGTCGTGGTGGAGTTGTTGCCAAAGAGCGAGTGGAGAGGGAAGGTGACGGCTCTGACGGAGGGCCAGGGGGAGGAGAAGGGTGGAGAGGAAAACGAGAGTCAGCCTATGCCGACAGGTGAGACCGTCCACGGTGATGGTGGACAGAATATTACTACAACTAATGAACAGATTTCTAGTGTAGTAGACTGTGTGGCCGTGAATATAATAAAGCATTATTTACTTTAAGTATTGAAGCTCTTGTTCACCTTTGGTAGCAGTATGTGGAAAAAATAATTAACTTTTGGCTGTACCACAAACAAAGTCTTCTAACTCGAGTGCCTCTGCACTGATGTCTGATATTATTATCCGCAGGCCGTGTTGTGGGCATCCTGCAGAGGAACTGGAGGGACTATGTGGTAACTTTTCCCCCCAGAGACGGGACTCAATCCCAGAGCAGGAACTCCCAGCGCATCCTGGCTGTGCCCTGGGACCGTCGTATCCCCAAGATCCGGATCAGTACTCAGCAGGCTGATGCTCTGCAGGTCTGGTTCACCTTCATTTATTCAGATGATCAGCTGTTGGTCACTACTGGTTTGGTTTGAGATGATGCTGTTGGCTAATTTAAACTCTTCTTTTCACTCAGGACCACAGAGTGGTGGTGCGCATTGATTCGTGGGAAAGCACGTCGCTCTATCCCAACGGTCACAGCGTGCGGGTGCTGGGTCCGGCTGGAGAGCTGGAGACGGAGGTCCAGACCATCCTCATAGAGAACTGCATCCACGTGGCGCCCTTCTCAGACGCTCAGGTCAGAAAGGAAGCTTCTCACTCTCTGAGATTAAACTGCAACACACTCACACAACAAGCTGAATAATTCAGTATTTATGGTGAACATGTGCCGAGAGCCGTGTTTTCCTGAGAAGCTTTAGCCACTACACTTTCCAGACTCTTCTCTAGCAAGTCGCTAAGTCATTCAGTGATTTTAAAAAACAATTAAATAATCTTAAAATTATCTTTTGGTAGAGCGGTAACCAACAGGGTTCCCACATATCCTGGAAAACCTGGAAACTTTGAGACTAGTTTTGCTTTAAAATGACCAAATATCCTGGAAATCATCTGTGTTGTCCCGGTGCTCTGAGCTAACAAACTGAGCTAACAAACTGTGCTAACATGAGCTAACAGCAGCTACAGCTGTCAGCAGTTTACTTCACTGTCCATCATAAACTCTGTAAATCACAGAGAGTTGAGGCGGAGCAGCCGGAGGACATCAGAGGGAAAACCAGAAAACATTTTCTCCATAAAATATGATCCAGTTTCACCAAAATCAGTGAAATAGTTGGTGGTGTGTGACTTAGTGCCGTAAAGCGTTACGTACTTCTCCCGACCCGGAGCCCAAAGTTACATAGTGTGAGAACAGACGTACGAATGACAGAGACACCGTTCACCTGATCACAGGTCAGTGTGGATCAGCAGGGTTCATTTACATTTTTAAACCGAAGGATGATGTTTGATCAACGTGTGGTGACACTGCCACCTACAGGCCGTGTCCTCAAACAGTGTTTCAGAGTTCATGAGAGTTTAAAGGTTCCTCCTGCTCCTCTAACACTCGCTGTGCTGCACACAGAGGAGAGGAACAGCCTTCCAGCCTGAAAACCTTTTTCCACTTCACACAGCGTACGTTTCTTTTTTTCATACGACAATCAAAGGACTCGATGGAATCAAACGACCTTGTTCTTTCTGTTCAGATTCACATTCCTCGTTTTATTTAGTAAAAAAAGACCTCTGGTGAAAGGAGTGCACACAATCTCTGATGGTCTCTTCTCAGCCCAAAGCGCACAGGCGTGATAAATTATTCATACGAGTCCCATCACTTTGGCTCTGCCAGCTTTTGTGAGATTTCTCAAGACCCTATGTAACCTTGTGTTTCCTCTCTGTGTGCCTGTCTGTCTGTCTGTCCTCAGCTGAGAGAGATGCCGGTCAACTCTCCAGAGAAGCCGTGGACGATAGATCCCGCTCAGGCGGCCGAGCGGCGGGACCTCAGGGAGAGTCACCTGGTGTTCAGCATCGACCCACGGGGCTGCGAGGACGTGGACGACACTCTGTCGGTGCGAAGCCTCCCCGGCGGGAAGCTGCTGGAGCTCGGCGTCCACATCGCAGACGTCACGCACTTTGTCACAGAGGGATCGCTCACCGACCTGGAAGCTCGTTTGAGGTTAGTATCCGACATTAACACCTTCAGCAAGAACAGAAGCTTCTCTGAACAACAAGACCACGAGATGGAGTCTCCGACAGTCTCAGTGCTGTGCGGTTCAGTTGATTATAATATACATATTTAGAGCTCTGACAATAAGACACGATGCAGCAACGCTCCTGACAAACACTAAACACAGAGGACGTGATTCTCTCTTCAGAACTGGAGGATTACTTTGACCAAAGGAGGATTCACGCTTTTACTGTTTTACCTTTGCAGGCTGCAGCGGTCTCACGATGTTCATTCTGTTTCTCTTTGTTTGACCTTCGTTATATCATTCATTGTGCCTGATTAGTCGATCAAACGTTGCTCACCAGTCGGTTTAGTCTTCGTCATGGAGGCAGAGATGTAAACTTTGTTGAATATCGGGCATTGAAACAAATAAATTTCACTCAGTTTAATATTTATAAATAATTACACATATAAAAACAAATAAAACATAAATAATAAATCTTAAATCACCCCGAGCATCGTATGACAACACATTGGTCGATATTAGGCCGATACAATCAGCCTGCTGATGTATTGGTCGCTCATGCACATGCATGTAGCACCTCCTTAAAATTAAGGAAGAGTTGTTAGATTTTCAAGGGTTTCAAGGCTTTAAAAGTCTCCCTGAAGAAGGTGAAGTGTATTCATGCATGAAAAGTTCTGGACTCAGTAGTTTGTAATGAAGTGTAAGTGATCCCAGCCGTAAAGACTGTGATGGAAGTGATGCAGAGAAGATGGAAAAACAAAAACTTTCTTCTTCTTCTGTCTCTTTTCAGAGCTACGACTTATTACCTGGCCGACCGCCGGTACGACATGCTGCCTGCTGTGCTCAGTGCAGACCTCTGCTCTCTGCTGGGAGGAGTCGACAGGTCAGTAAACTGCAGCTGTTTGATGAGTGAACACGTGAAATCATGCAAACATGTCTGTGTTCATTCGTTAATCCAGGTACGCGATGAGCGTGATGTGGGAGCTCGATGCACACACCCTCGCCGTCAACAAAGTGTGGTACGGCCGCACGATCATCCGCTCCTCCTACCAGCTCCACTACGAGCTGGCCCAGGCGCTCCTCAACGGAGAGGAGGCGGAGGTGCCGGAGCTGTCCGAGCTCGGGTCCGAGGAGAAGGACGCTAAGCTGGCCGAGCTCACCCAGGCGCTGGAGATGCTCACACATGTAGCCAGACAGCTCCGGGCACAGAGGGACAGAGGAGGAGCGCTGGAGCTGGAAGGGGTGGAGGTAGGATCTTTATTTCTTACTGAAGGATACACAGATAATAAATAATAACAATATATAGAATTATAAATAATATAAATATAATCAGAACTTTTATTTGTAAGCTTTTGTTCATCATCCAACCTCCACTGGTCGTCCTCCAGCTGGCCTCCCTCCATCGTCCTCCTTTCTCTCTCTCCGGTTGGCCTTAGACCAAAAACATGGTGCTCCTCCCCACCCAAACCCCAACACCTCCTGCCTGCACCCTGGTGCTGCAGCCTACCGACCGCCCGGTCAGCCTCAGTTCAGGCAGCAGAGACCTTGTTATTTGTGCTGCTCACAGACTGATCAGTGGACTCTCTTTGCTCCAGAACCAGCTCAGTTTGTGAATTTAACAAATGTTTGCCTGGCTGTGTTGTTGTTGTGTAAGGTCACTTTCCTCTGCTGCTGCTGCTGCTGTGCTCGTCGATTACTATCTGCTAACTGTCTGCTGAGAAGCCTCGTTATGCTCCGGCTTCACATGCAGCTTGTCAGAGTTACACAGAGAGAGTCCACAGAGAGTGTTTTCACTGCCACAAACCTGGACGTCATTACCAAGTGTCTGACTCACACACAAAAACAGCAGCAGCCTTCTCCGAGTGTGACGCGGCCGAAAGGCATCGGCCTTATTAAAACTGAAACGCTGTTTGTTGGCGGTGGTGAAAGTTCGGACCGAGGTGTTCTTCCCAAACAGGAACGTCTCGGAGAGAGACACTGCGGCGGCAGTTAGAAGACAAATTGTAGCAGAGACAGTCCAGAGGAGTGATTTTTCAAACCTGACAGCGAGGCCGGCAGAAAGGTGTAAACCTCACTGAGGATCATGGAGTCATTCCAGTGTGATGATTGTAATAAAGCTGAGTGCAGTGAAGCTGACAGTTTGCACATTAGAGCAGCGTGTTTCATTGAAGACGGCCGGTTGGCCGGCTGATGAAGTGTTTGGATAAGTCCGTGTGATTAATGGAGTCGTCTTACAGTCGATGTCGTCATGAAATAGGTTTTTACACAATGATTGTTTCTTTAAGAGCCTCGCCGTGAGGAGGTGTCATCATGAAATGATGTCACCAAAGTGTGTTTCGCTTCTCTGGCCAGTGAGAATCGTCCAAACTTCTTGACACGTCCGTCCGTCCCCAGAGGTCCGTGGTCTTAATCCGTCCACGCTTGCACCGCTCGGGCCTCTGACTCAGCTGATACTCTGTCAGGAGGATCACGGTTCACGTCATTTGAAAGTTTCCTCGGCTCATCACAATATTCGCTAACACTCAGCGGTTTGAGGACTGTTTGGACAGATTTACATTTTGACTCACGTGTCTTATAAAAGTTGATGTAACTGACATTTATTGTATTGTTTAGTTGATAATTAAATTAAATGGCAGTTGGAGGAATTGCTGGAATTGTCCTGGAGGTTGAGGCTGGAGTCCAAAAGCATGAATGTATCTCAATACTTTGTGACGTCTGGAGCACTCAGCTCCAAGCTGAGTAAATCTTGGTTACAACCTGGTTACAGATATATCAATATATTCTGATTTTTAAAAATAAACTGTAGTTTTAACAGGCGGGGCACATTTGTTGGGGACTATTTTCAGCGGTGGATTAATCCACATTTGGCGGTGGAGGAGTGATAGGTTGAGTTTTGATATACGCTAGCAGACCTCCTCCATCCATCCGTCCTCATCCGCTTATCTGGGGTCGGGTCGTGGTGGCAGCATGGAGCTTCTCCCAGATCAGACAGGCTTTGTAATCCTCCAGACCTGATCAGCTGACTCCTTCCGACTCGCAGGATCAGCAGCTCTACTCGAGCTCCTCTTCACCCGTCTCTAAGGCTGAGCCAGGCCACCCGGCGGAGAAGCTCATTACGGGCACTTGTATCCGCGATTCATTCTTTGGGTCGCTACCAAAGCTCATGACCACAGGTGATCGGACGTTACTAGACTGGAAAATCAAACTCAGTTCCTCTGAACCACAAACAGCCAGGTTCAACATCCGCATTTCTGATGACGCCGTTTTGGTTTCCAAGATGTAAAACTGTAGATCCCAGCTATCTGTACACGCGTTTCACATGCTTGAATCCCTCCTCAGGTTCGTGCCCAGCTGGACGAGGAGAGGAACATCACCGCCCTGGTGCCCCGACAGCCTCTGGAGGTCCACGAGACCGTGGCGGAGTGCATGATTTACGCCAACCACTGGGTGGCCCGCAAGATCCAGGAGACCTTCCCTCATCAGGCCCTGCTGAGGCGTCACCCGCCACCACGGCAGGAGTTCTTCAGCCAGCTGGTGGAGAGCGCCAAGGCCAGGGGATTCGCCATCGACACCAGGTGACTGATGACAACTGACAACACACACCTCTGCAGCTAAACTTTAGAATAACATTTAAACTGTGCTGCACTCAGTCACACAACAATTACACGACTGAGGTCATTGTTACACTCGATTGCACATCAGTTCATGATGTATTTGTCCTGTGTTAAGGTTTGCAGCATCCGTCTACACACACACACACACACACACACTTGGTGAATTTTAATTCTGTTCCTCCAGGACCAACAAGGCTTTAGCTGACTCTCTGGACCAGGCTATGGACCCACAGGACCCGCTGGTGAACAGGCTGCTGAGGATGATGGCCACCACTGCCATGTCGCAGGCGCTGTACTTCTCCACTGGTCTCGAGTCGCAGGACCAGTACTACCATTACGGTACACCCAGCAGAACCTTTGTGATATCTTCAGCTTTTACCGTGATATTCAGTGGATCTTTGATTTTCAATGCAGACGATCTGTCTCGTAGGTCTCGCCCTCGACCGTTACACCCACTTCACCTCACCCATCCGTCGCTACGCCGACATCGTGGTCCACCGCCTCCTCACGGCCGCCATCGACCTGGAAAGGGAGGCGGGCCTCGGTAAAACATTAGCCAGCAACAAGGAACTGGAAGAAACGGCTCAACACATCAACAACAAGAACATGGTCGGTGCTGCTTTGTGATTCTCTTCTGATGAAACAAAATGAACTCTTCTGACCTCTGTGTGACGTTTCCAGGCGGCTCAGCGGGCTCAGAAGTTGTCCACGGCTTTGTTCCAGTGTCTGTACTTCAAAGAACGAGACCCGCAGACAGACCCGAGCTGTGTGGCCGACGCTGTCATCTACTCCATCCGAAACAACGGCATTTTGGTGTTTGTGCCAGAGTAAGAGGCTAACTTGAGGTCTTGAGTCGAGCTACGTAAAACACGAGCTGACGTGTGATGATGTTTCTTCCCAGGTACGGTGTGAAGGGCCCGGTGTACATGAAGAATCGAGACGGTCAGGTGGTGGCAGCAGGACAGGACGGCAGCTGTGAGTGGCAGAGCGGCTCCGTACGGCAACACTCGGACCACATCACCACCACCTCCAGCTGCGGCACCTCCACCTTCAGACTGTTTGACCACATCACAGTGAGTCGCAGAAACTAGAGCTGATTATTTGTTCTGATTAGAGTCGACAACTTTGCTAACAGCCAAACTCCACAGGTTCGTATTTCTGTCCACTCGGCGCCTTTCCACGGCGACAGTCTCAACCTCGAGGTCATCAGCAACAAGCCTCACCGCAGCGCAGAGCCCCAGCAGACGCCCTCGCAGGGCCGCAGCCAGCTGGTCCAGGAGGTGGTCCGCCTGGCCGAGGAGGCGAGCCAGCAGGCCCAGGAGAAGAAGGCGGCTCAGCAGCCCAAACTCTCCAAAGAGGAGAGAGAGTTCAGGCAGAGCAAAACTCCCAACCTGTACTCTCTGCTGGAGGAGGTCCGGGAGCTGGCGCTGATGGACCTGGAGATGGCTGCACAGGTTTGTGCAACGACGGCGTAGATCCAGCCGGAGACGAGGTTTTTAAATATCATGAACAAAGAACAAATCACATGAACCTTCACGAGAGCAGCAACACTCTGAAGCCAGAAGAACTTAATTTGATCTTTTTCACTAATATTTGTAGTTATTTATTATCTTTATACTTTGTATCATCTAAAGGACAAATGTTTGATAATTCATCGAGCTCTTTGATGATATTAAGTAAGAGAAATTTGCTGATTCACTGACGAACGATTAAATAAATGTTGCACTGATGTTTTAAATGTGGTGACACTGATATAAAGAAGCATAATGCATAAATCAAGATGAACGATTAACTTAATGTTTAACAGCAAAATATCAATATTTCAGAGCTGAATGATCAAACTTCTTTACTAATATAATAAAGCATACAGTGTGTGTGTGTGTGTGTGTGTGTGTGTAATCTAATGATTTAAGTTAAAAAAACAAAAACATTTTGAATCTTTTGCTTGAAGAAAAAAAATGAAATTTATTTTTTTATAAAAAAATCATGTTTAATTTTTTGTTTAATTTTGTTTAATTTATGTTCCTGCAGCTGTTGATTCAAGTCATTTGAATTTTTACTGATTCGACTCGTCACACATGCAAACGTAGTTTTTTTATTTTCACCCTTCAAACTCTGATTGACTCATTCTAACTCATGCAACATGTCAGTTTATGTTTGTTTGTATTAAGTGTCACCACTGAATCTATTTTTGTAAAATGATTATTTTGTTATTAAACCATGTGGATAAATATTAAACTCTTGTGTAAGTTTGGAGTCGAGTTCCTCTGTGTCAGATATATAATTATAATAAATAAACCTGCTTAAAAAATCAGAGACAAAACTGACGTGAACAGAAATCTGTTTTCCAGCAGAAAAAGCAGATTTCATGTAACCATCCACATGATGATGCAGCACTGTGCGTGAAGGTGAGATCAGAGTTTATTATTTGACATTAAAAAGGTAAGAACACAAAGTTTCTACATGAACATGAACGCAGCGCTCTGATCTGCAGCAAGGCGTCGACATTAACGTTCATTTATAAGTGACAGCTCGTACAGTTCAGGAGTAACTGACAGAAAGACGTTTAATCTGGACGAAACCAGGAGACACTTCGAATATTTATTAATAATATAATATTAATAGAGAGATTTGTTGTTTCAAAGAGTGACGGTCTGTGGTGGAGGTTTCACATGAACAGCAGCATTCTGGCAGAAAACCCTGAAGACAAAACGTCTTCCCTCGCACAGAAACAAGAAGAGTTTCACAGTCGTTAAGATGTAAGACTGTTTAACTCGACGTTGATCAGTCTTCGTCCTCACACTGGTCGCTCGGTTGATGGACCTGGCTGTGGCTGCTGGGTTCTTCCTCTTCCTCACCCTGAGGTGATCCAGCAGAAGGTTCAGAGTCTTTGTGTGGAAGCTGGCCGGGCTCTTGTTGAGTGCTGCTGCTGGCTGGCTCCAGGTCTAAATCCTCCACCTCCTCCACCTTCGTGTCCTGATCTTTAGACTCGTCGAGGACGTTTGCAGAGGAGACAGATGTGGGTTCGTCTGCTGCTGACGTGGGCGAGTCAACAGTCTGAGAGTCTGGAGGATGAGGAGGACGTTAAATCAACAAACTGTTCACGCAGTATGAAGTTTGTTCTGACGGATTTGAGCCTCTCACCTGTCTGCTGCTGCTGTTGGCGGCGAGCTTCCTCTCCAGCGCTCGCTGTCTGTTCAGCTCCATGCGCTGACGCTGCTCCTCCGTCAGGGAGGGAGCAGCAGGTGAGGGGGAAACAGGAGAGGGGGAAGGCGGAGCAACCGGAGCCGGGGTCGAGTGGAGGTCACCAGGGAAGATGGATCTGTTAAACGGATCTGGATCCCCGAAGACGTTCGATTCTGGAGCGACCTCTTCACCTAGTTTTTCACAGAGTGAAAATCTGACTCATGCAGTTTGTTTGTTTTGTGTGGCCTCACACTCAGAGTCCCGAGACAAAACTAGTAAAATCTCAAAAGTTTTTTACTCTCACAGACGTCGCTGATTCATGGAGGTTTCAGGTGATACAAACCTTTGACGCCACGTCAGAATAACTGAACATTTAAAATTCATGAAGGTAAATGGACTGAACTTATATAACACCTTTACAGAGTCTAACGCTAAGAAGTGAATTTTAACCAGCAGGTCGACTCTGAAAGCATCACGTAACCCTCATGGAAGTTGTGGTGAATATCTCAGCATACAAATATAAGTCGTTCACATGTTCCTGAGCGCAGTAAGTGCTCTATTCTGGTTCTGCCCGACATCTTTGGATGCTCTGAGTGACGTACGACATCCTGGAAGTGTAGCTCAGGTAAATGTTTTCTATTACACAAAAACTGCGTCTGCACAAACTCAATAAAATGAACAGATCTGACGGAACGTGAGGTTCTTTCTCGGCACAACCACAGGACAGGACAGGACAGGACAGGACAGGACAGGACAGGACAGGACAGGACAGGACAGGACAGGACAGGACAGGACAGGGACTTTCCTGAGTATATGAGCATGGTGCTGGATTAATGATTGGATTTATTAATTCATGTAATTTTCCCTCGCTCCACCTGAGACATTAATATTGCGACAACTTTCAACTGTCTTCAACTGTCAACGTGGACATAAAATCTATCTTATGAACTTACTGTTCTGTTCTGGTTTTGTATGTGTGTCCTTTAAAATATACTCTGAAAACCTGTAAGCTTTAATTAAAGTATTAAGTTGTACATGTGTTTTATATTAAGACTTTATCAGTCAAACGTTGGTGCTAATGTTCTGCCTGGTTGCAAAACCTGTAAAATGTTGCAGCTTCATCTGATAACGGCCGTACTTGAATTGAAACACTACGCCAAGAAGTACACAGAGTACTACATGGGAGTGTAGTAGCAGAAGTATCTGAACTGACGGTGTGTTTTTCTCTCTTACCATCGTTCTCCATGTAATCTTCGTGTGTCAGCGGCATGTCCAGTCGTATCCGTTTGAGGCAGGTCTGCCACGAGAACACAGACATTATTACAAATACTGCTCTGTACAAAATAATAAGTACACTCCAGAAATATTCAGCATCATCTTCATCACCTGCACTTCCTTCTTGGTGCCGAGCTTCTCCACTCTGTCAATGAAGTCTTCAAACTGTAGTTTGGGATACAGCCTGTGAGCCCAGTTCTCCATCTTCCTCATCAGCAGACGGAGGTCCTCGGCCTGACGGGACGAAACACGCGCAAACATCCTGAAAACGTTGGCTAAACGTTTGACATGATGAACCTGTATGAGCTGCTGTCAGTGTCTCTCACCTCGTGACCTTTGCCTTTGTAACGGACGTCATCAAAGAGTGTCCGCAGAGCAGGAAGTCCTCTCTCTGAGATCAGCCTGAAGAGAAAGTCACATGTCAAACACACCTGTCCAGAGTCAAACGCTCCTGTCCAGAGTCAAACGCTCCTGTCCAGAGTCAAACGCTCCCGTCCAGAGTCAAACGCTCCTGTCCAGAGTCAAACGCTCCTGTCCAGAGTCAAACGCACCTGTCCAGAGTCAAACGCTCCTGTCCAGAGTCAAACGCTCCTGTCCAGTCAAACGCTCCTGTCCAGAGTCAAACGCTCCTGTCCAGAGTCAAACGCTCCTGTCCAGAGTCAAACGCTCCTGTCCAGAGTCAAACGCACCTGTCCAGAGTCAAACGCTCCTGTCCAGAGTCAAACTCACCTGTCCAGAGTCAAACGCTCCTGTCCAGAGTCAAACGCTCTTGTCCAGAGTCAAACGCTCCTGTCCAGAGTCAAACGCTCCTGTCCAGAGTCAAACGCTCTTGTCCAGAGTCAAACGCTCCTGTCCAGAGTCAAACACTCCTGTCCATCTGCTTAAACACTTGGCTATATTCGTCTGTCTGTCGTTGCTCGGTAAGTCGAGCTCAGTCGATTTTCAGAAAACCAAAACAGGAAACAATGAGCTGAAAGAGGCTAAAACGCTGCACAGCTGAGTCAGGTGATAATTCTTCACTGTGAACAAACTCTTCCTCATTACTCAGAGTCACCTGGTCCATTGTTTACATAGAAATATTGATTAAGGCTGTTTTAAGGTTAGATATTATGGAAGCTAATGAAACCAGCTCCAGGATATTTTCTTGTTAATGAATTCAGCTTTAATGACTGAACCTGCAGCTCTGTGTTCAGGTTTCTCTGTAATAAATTAGAGGAATATTTAAAAGTCAGCAGGAAACTTTGTGGCTGTAGTAAGAAAACTTAAAGCGGAGCTCCAACTCAAAGATAACCTGTGATAAACAATGAATCCTGTAGACATTCAAAGTGTGTTCTATCATCACGTAACATCCTGACATCAGCTGACGCTCCCTCATGTCTGAGGTACCTGTTGGAGTCCAGTTTGGGTTGAGGCCTCTTCACTCCTTTCCTCTTAGCAGCAGGGACATCGGCCAGCTTGGACACGTCTCCGTCTTCGTCCTCTGTTAGAACCACAACCACACGACAACAGGACAGGCGGTCAGCATCAGTTTGTCAACTGTTGTTTGTCCTGACGACTGACTACAAACTGTAGGTGTTTCTGTTCAGTCTCCTCCAAAGGACTTACCATCAATCTTTACAGGTATAAACTGGATTAAAATGTTGACCATCTGTCTTACACAAACAGCTCCTCACCATTTGAAAAAGGGTTTCCCTCATCTTGTCCTCCCTGGCCCGGAGAGTGAGGCGGTGGGAGTGCAGGGAAGGCTTCATCCTCCATGCCGTCGTAGTCCTGAAGGCCGTTTTGTTCCGACATCGTGTGGAGGTCCTGGAGGAAAAATAAAAACCTGTATGAGCCCATATCAACTTTAAAAACAAGTTCATGTTCATATGACTGATGTTTGATCACAGAAGCAGCTGTTTGGTTTTCATCATTCACTGAAGTACAACTATGAAAAGATGATTTATTCTGACTTAAAATCTGTTAGTAACTATCAGAGAGGCAAACCCAAATTAAACTAATTAAAGGCAGGTAAACATGAAGGTCTTTACCTCGAATCTTAAAGTAACCACACATTGTTTAAAGTCTTTGAGCAGCACAGAAGCTAAAGTCAGCTTCAACATCCACCAGTAACGTAAGAAATTTAATCAAAATCTAATATAGAAGATGAAAATGTGTCTGTGTGAAGGTGAACTGTTTGTAAAGACCTTCATGGTCTTTATAGATTCAGAGATATTTAATTTGTGCCGGTGGAGCTCCTCTTTTATTTAACGTTAAATTATTTATTCAAGTGTCGGCCTTCAGTTTAATCTATAAAAGGTCAAACATCTGAAAGGGTTTCAAAGACTGCATTGGAACCAGGACAAAGACTATTATAAGACTCAAGGCGTCTCCATTCAGTTACACATTTTAAAAAAAAGTGAGTTTTTAAGGCTCATTCTGAAAGCACAGGTCCTTGAAATCCTTGAAAGTTTGTATATTAAAAAAAAAAAGCCCTTGAGGCTGCTCTGCTTTAATTATAAATGTTAATTAGTTTTTGTTACTTCCACACACTCATAGAGTAAGTGCACTTACTACTCCACATTAATGGTCTAAAGATGAATATTTAGCAAAAAATAATAACATAAAATATATGACTCATAAAACATGGTGCATCTTTAAATACTGAACTGTTAAACAGCATACAAAGTTATTAAAGCCGACTACATTAACATTAAAAAATGCTTTTCTGTGAGTAAGACTAAGTGACATCTGCAGTGTAGTTACTGACTGCAACCCCCTCGCGTCTCCATCCAAGCATGAAGGAGAAACTACAGTGGAAAATGTGCACAAATAAAAAAAGAAGCAGCAAAACACCCGATATGAAACCAGTGTGTCCATTCTGGGCTACTGTAGAAACAGACGGTGGCTCAAATAAAGCTGTCGTGACACCAGAATGTTAAATAATAACATTGTATCAAAAAAATATAGACGTGTCGATATTTTTGACAACCTTATGCATCTGAAAAAGTGTCACAAGGTAACAAATTGTGTGTGTGTGTGTGTGTGTGTGTGTGTGTATATATATATATATATATATATATATATATATATATATATATATATATATATTCCATTCATATAAATTGATATCTGAACATATCGGCCCGATACCATGTGTCAGTGGACAGATATCGGTCGCGCGCAGCCTCAGTCGCAGATGGCGGTAAACTCAACCATGGCTAACACAGAGTGAACAAAGACTGTCAGTCTCTGTCAGTCCTCTGTGGTCTACCGTCACTCTGACCAGGTGAGCTGAACGGACAGGT
Organism: Miichthys miiuy; assembly: GCA_036365135.1. NCBI lineage: Eukaryota > Metazoa > Chordata > Actinopteri > Sciaenidae > Miichthys > Miichthys miiuy. The sequence continues at coordinate 30,216,334 of CM071603.1, forward strand.
GAACACGTGGCTTTCAGGTCTCCGTCTGAACGTTGTCTGAATGTTACTTTTATGTTAGAGTAACGTTTGCAGCTGCAGTAACGCGTAAACACCGCGCTGCTAAGCTAACTCCGAGCCGCTAGGATACTTCAGTTAAGCTAACATGGAAGCTGTCAGCTAAATGCTAACACGTAAACGAGTCACCTGAAACAAACACAGCAGCTTATGACACACACAGGTAAAAACACATTGACGCTGCAGTTTGTCGTCTCACCTGTTGAGAGCTGTCCCGAGAAGCGACGAGCCGTGCAAAGCTAAGCGGCTACGACTTCCGGTACTGGGTATGGTTTTTCAAAATAAAGTCCGACAGAAATGAGAACTGGAAACCAGCGTGATTCAAACTTTTTCTGACACGTCAGAAGTCAAAAAGAAGTCTGCGCCATATTTTATCATTAATTAATAATGATAGAGGGACTAATACAAACAAACAAACATCCATGACATTAAATACATTAAAAACTCTATTCATCTCTAAGTTAGTCATCAAATAAGCCTCATCCTCAGATTAATTATTTTATAATGAAAATAAACAACACAACTGATCATCAGTTTAATCACCAGTCTACAGTGTCTATACATAGATTCACATATCTATATTTATGCACATCTATACAGTATATATATCTTTTAAATATGTACACAGACATGCAAGAAGTAAATAGACACCTTCATTCAAATTCAAATTAAAGGTGTCTATTTACTTCTTGTATGTCTGTGTATATAGTTATTTTTCATGTTTTATGTTTATGTCTGCGCCTACTTGTCAGGTCCATTGTTAAACTGTATGTCTATACCTGTATGTACAATTGAGAGCACAGTGTACCGTGTGTGTGTGTGTGTACACCTGGCCAATAAAGTGAGTCTGATTAAACAGCAGAGCCGAGTTTAGAAAAGATAAAGATTAAAAAAACAGATTAAAGTTTCTAAATAGATGAAGTAATAAAACAAGAAAGAGTTCTTGTGATATTACTTCATCTCTTTTAATTGTCATCTATGAGCTTAAATGTAATGTTGTAAAATCTGATGTTTAAGAAGCTGTAGGAACTAAATGAAGAATCAAATCTGACCAGAAAATGTCTGAAAATGATGCAGCAGAAATGTGTCTTGGTACTGTGTGAAGAGCAAGATGAAATTTACAGCAAATATAATAACAGTCGAAGTGAAATATTTTGAGGTTTGTTTTAAAAAGATTCACTACAATAAACTGCAACGACACCAGGGCTTTTAATTTGAAGGTTAAAACACTGCACAGGAAACAGTGTTCCTGTGAGTTTTGTCCTCCTCTTCCTGTTAAAATGAATCACTCATTGATCATCATTTAAAAACGTGTTTAATAAAGTTGATGATCACAGAGAGAACAACACTTTACCTCCATCACCTCTTCATTCTTATCTTACACACGTGTTGACAGTAAAGCAGCAGCTCCTCTCTGCACTGAAAACTTCAGAAACCCAAACACAAGACCAGATTCTTAAAAAATGAATAAAGTCAAGCTTGAATTCTTGTGACGGGTTATTTAAAACAAACAGCAGGACCAACAGGTTAAACCAACAGGAGGAGTTTTACAGCTTTAAAGTCATTCTCAGATTCTCTCTCTCTCTCTCTCTGTGTGTGTGTGTGTTTTCAGAGGCGTCCACGCAGCAGGAACATGAGGAAGACCGCGCTGAGGAGGATGCAGAGCGTGCACACGGTGGGAACGACGATCTCTGTGACCATCTCCATGTGGCCAATCAGCGGATCTGAAACACACGAAGGGAAAATGTGAGTAAATGAAGTGTTAACGTGACGTGAGATACAGTACTAGAGGCTCCTGTGTGCCACAAACTGCAGTTCCTCTAACGTCCACTTGAGGCCGGCTCCAGAAGTGAGTCAGTCTCCATAAGTCCCCATGTTCAAATGTCCAACTTCACAGCAGAAATAAACATGTTTACAGCCTGGTACAAAAAACAGTTTTGGTCTCTGTAGCTAATTTCCCCGTTCATGACAACTGTACTGAGGGTGAATTTATATACAACTCACCTGTTCAGGTTATATTAAGGCTTAAAGTTATGCAGGATTAAGAGCATGGACGCTCTGATTGACAGGTGGGTGCTGTTACAGATGACTTGTTTGAGCAACCAGGCGTCATTCAACCACACTGAGCTTCACAACAGCTCTTCAGATATATATCTATATAACTTGTTTTCAGCCACACCTCGTGGTCTTTTTAAACATTTTTGTCTTCAAAGACAGGAAACATGGGAAGAAAGACACGCAACAAACATTCCCAGCTGGATTTGAACCAACAACGTTGCTGTTGGATTGGATTTGGCATCTGCAACCACGGAGCTCTTGTTATCAATAATTTGACAAGTTCAAGCACTGGAAATGAACTCCTATTACAAAAACTGTTAGTTATGAATTATAAACCTTATAAAATATGTTCCTTTATGTAGAACGATGTTGCCGTTTATTTATTTATCGGTTTAATCAATGTGTCATGAAGTATAAAGTAACATAAAATGTTCATCTCAGTCAGAAACAGATCAACCTTTGTACCTAAACTTCATCATGCACTGGCCAAGCCTTTTGCCTTCCTGCATGTTCCTGACCTCCCTGGGATTTTCTTCTAGCTGGAGGGGCAAAACAAAGAAAGACCCCGTTAGAGAGCGGAATAACAAGCTGGAGACAGAATTTTCCTTTGTTTGGCCCCACCTAGCTTACCGCCGTCTACACTTTTAACGCTTTAATGTGTACTGACCTGCAGCCAGGAGCTGGTTACTGGAGGAGCAAGTCTCTACGGCTTTCCTCTTCCAACTCTCCACCTGCAAAGATCCGATAAACCCGTCAAACAACACGTTCTGCTCCGGGATGTTTAATGTGGAGCGTTTTTAAGAGTTTACCTCTCTCTGATTGGGAAAGCCGTTAGAGCTGATGATGCGCTTGTAGAACTGGACAGAGGCCTTCGGGTAGCGCGGTTTGTTTTTGTTCCTGAAGTCCACGTAGTAGAGGCCGAACCTCTCGGAGAATCCTTCATCCCACTCAAAGTTGTCCAGGAAAGACCACGCAGTGTAGCCCTTCACGTTGACTCCGTCTTTAATCGCTGTGACAAAAAAACACAAAGAACGAACACGTTTCTCTCCGTTAGTCGTGTAAAATCTGAAGCAGACAGTAACGTAGTAAAGCAGAGCTTCTTCTCACCTTTGAGCATTTCGTTGATGTAGTCTTTGAAGTACTTCACCCTCCAGTCATCACACAGGTCGGTGCAGAGCATTTTCTCGGACACGCCATTCTCCGTCACGTATATCATGGGGTTTCCGTACTGAGTCTGTTATGGAGAGGTGATCACAGCATTATGTACTTATATTTACTTGTGCTGTATATCTCAGACTTTCTTGGAGAGAGTTAGGAGAGAAGATGGATACTACTCTCATGTTTGTATGTTAAAACTACAGAGCTGCAGCCAGGAGAGTGAAGCAGCCACTTACATATTTTATCATCTTTTGGCTGGTGGATGGTGCTAATTTTGGACTCTGATACAACATGCACAAATTGAATTAAAGGTATCATATAGGTGATGGAAGCTGGACATCGAATGTCAACTGATACAAAGAATTTAGAGCCAGATAAAAACAACAGTCGGATGGCTGGAATACTTGAAAACAAGCTTGTTCACTTAAAGGTTTGGTGAGAAGGTTGCTACCACCGTGTGTAAAGATGAGGCTAAAGCCAGGGGGTGATTAGCTTAGCTTAGCATAAAGACTGGAAGCAGAGGGAAACAGCTAGCCTAGCTCAATCCATACTTTACAAATACACCTACCAGCTTCTATAAATCTCAATAATTAAGTTGTAATTTGATTGTTTAGTTACAAAAAAATGTAAAAGAGAGGAAGATTGTGTAGTCTAACTGACAAAAAATCTATTGAGTGGCTGGTAAACATTTACAAGCCGTTATTCTCATCACAGCTGGTATCTAGACTTTCTTCAGATTTTGTTGTGTACCTTCACAAAGTTCAACAAGCGTCTGAAGCCCCAGGGAACTGAGTAGAGCCATTCCGAGCCAGGATCGGGCCATTGCGGGTCAACCAGCTCAGCAAGGTCACGATCTGCGAAGTAGCTGTCTCCGACACCTGCTGGGTAATTCTTCACGGTGACGTAGCGCGTAGTGAAATGTCCGAGGCCCAAAAAATCACAGGTTCCCTTGACGTAACTCTTCTCCTGAGGCGAGAAGACGGGCAGCCGAGAAGCTCCCAGGCCCTGCTGGCCACTCTTCCTGCCTGAAGGTGAAAGTTTAACACATTTTCTAATGAAAAATGTCTGCAGACACGTGAAGGTTCATAACCAACAAGCACTTCAACCAATGACTTCCTAAGATATCATATGAAGGGTTGTGTTTGACCGTGACATACCGATGTAATCTTTCATAACCTGAGGGTAGTCTCCATTGAAGAGGGGAGTAGCAAACCATCCCATGTAGAACTGGATGTATCTCTCTGCTGCTTCGATGTCCCTCTGGTTGGTGATGTCCACGGGTTCCCCCCAGTCAGCCGTTAGCGAGATCCCAATCAGGCCTGCACAGAAACGCACAGAAACTTTAGTGTCCAGCACGGCAAAAATGTATCTTTATTTATGAATCTTAAGTCACAAAAAATGCCAAAATAAAATCAAAATTGTGCCGTTAGTTTCTCTTTTTACCTTTCTGTTTGCTTCGCCACTTCATGTCATACGTGTGCCAAACTTTAGCATGTGCCTGTTTCAAAGACGGAAAGTCAGATTTATTTTAAGTTTATTACAAACTACAAAACTGTCAAAGGTGACACAATGACGCCCAAGACTGATTTCAGTTGTAGTCACTGATGTAACGGTAGTTTTTAGTTTAGTTTTAAGCAAGCACTGCCCCTACCACACAGGATGTGTCACGCTGTAGCATGTCATTAACGTTATTTACATCTTAATTAATGGATTGAAGAACTTATAATTTATTAACTGAGTCTTTCAGGCGCAGAGAGTCTAGGAATGTCTATAAATCTGCAGAGCGATGCACCCATGAATGGATGGATGGATGTGGATGGATGGACTTTAGAAATGTGTCTGTTTTGATACAAGTGTTCAGTTCCATTAGGACTTTAGAAATGTGTCAGTCATTTGCTCGGAGACATCTGTAGCACTGTCCAATGAAAACCAATCAACTATGTAACATCTGTAGCGTCACAAACAGGTCGCGTCTAGATAGTAAAACTAGATTCAAGGAACTCTTGTGAGATTACGTGTTCAAAATATTCTTCTCTCGCAAAGTTTGAAGACATTAATCGTGCTTTAGCTGACTCTGGAGGGAAAACACATTTGATACACACATTTCCCTTAAAATGTTTCCTGATTATGTTGATAAAAAATGTTATTCAGGCAGCGTTACATTTCCAACAAAACTTGCAGATTATCAGTTCTCGATTCTGTCTGCAGAAATCACTTGAAAATCTCTCAGTCCTAAACTGATTCAACTAATGTTCTCTAGCTCTTTCTATCTAAATATATTTGTCATTCATGTCACGTTATAAATCTGAATGAACTACATGAACTCAGTGTAGAGGCACTTCTTCTTCTTCCTGAAGGTTTCTCCTTGAGTTTCTGTGAATGTTCTTCATTCTCTTTGGACAAAAGCCCTCTGCCAAATGTGATGTAAATGTAGTATATAAATATAACTACAAGTGGACGTGGTTGACCCTGTTACGGAACAACATTAAACTGAACACAATCCATCATCTCGAGTCTTACCTTGATGATGTTGTGGGCAGCTTTGTAAGCTCCCGTTCCCTTCAGCTTCAGCCCGGGTGCATGTTCTCCTGTTTCATATCCCTCCACAGCGATGGACTGAAAACACGACAAACACTCTGTGATATAACACTCAAACATCTCTTCGCACGTCAGTGAACACACCATTTCTCGGACGTACCCAGGGATTGTTGAACGTGATCCAGTACTTCACTCTGTTTCCAAACCTTTCAAAGCACAAGCTGGCGAAGTCGTTGAAGTAGTTCACCATGCTGGCGTTCTGCCAGCCGCCGTACTTTTCCTGCAAGACCTAAGGGGTGAAACCACGTTAGTATCCACGCTGTATCGTCCAATCAGCACAAACAAAAGGTTTCGTCAGTCTGGCGCTCACCTGAGGTAAATCCCAGTGGTACAACGTAACAATGGGGGTGATCTTGTTCTCCAGCAGCATGTTAATCAGGTCATCGTAATATTTGATTCCTTTCTCGTTGATGTGTTCACCTGAAAGAGAGTTCAATATTAACCTTCATGCAGTATACCATAAATGTAATGATTTTTACAGTTTTATGAATTATTCATATGTTTGGTCTTTAAAATGTCCAAAACCCAAAAGTACTGAACGAGGAAAAGCAGCAAATCCTCACGTTTAAAAATCCTGAAGCAGCAAATTTAAATTTAAATTGGTGATTTACAATTACGACACTGATTTCAATAGCAAAATAAATAATTTAGATAAAACAATATGGTAAAGAATGACTGGGGTGAGGTATGTGCTTACTTTTCAGTCCGCTTGGTAAAATCCTCGGCCAGGAGATGGAGAAACGATAATGATTGAACTTCATGTCCTTCATCAAAGTAATGTCGTCCTTCAAAACAAACATCAGACACATTTTGTAAATCCTTTTAGTGGTCAAGACGAAAGAGGAAAAAGATTGCTGCATCTTTACGTCTGTTAGTTTGTTACTGACAGTCTGTAAACTGTACATCTGATTCCAGTCTGGAGCCAGGAGGTAATTAGCGTAGCTTAGCACAAAGACTTGAAGCAGGGGGAAACAGCTAGCCTGGCTCTCAAAAAATCTGCCCACGTTATATCTTGTTTGTTTTAGCTTGTTTAAGAGGCTCCTGTGTCTTTGTTTTTTTGGACAGTCCTGACATCTTGTTTGCCTCTGTTTCCAGTCTTTATGCTAAGCTAAACTAAGCTAAGAGTCTCCTGGCTGTAGCTTAATATCTACAATACAGACATGAGAGTGGGATCAATATGCTCATCAGTAAGAAAGAGAATAACCTTTTTAAATTCTAGTGTAAGTTGCCAGAGACACCAAAAATGGATAAAATGATGCATAAGACATCTAAAATATTTGCATTGGCGATTGGTGAATGGTTGGTATTTAGACTTTATCAGCAGTTATCAGCCTCTTCTTTCCTGGGAAGGTACTATGATTTCTTCGACTTCTCACCTTGAACTTGTAGTAGCCCTCACACGAGGAGTCTCCACTTTCATTTGAGAATATTTTCCCCTTTTTGTGGGCGAAGGCGTCCCAGATGCTCATTCCTTTGCCATCTATGTTCCAAGCTCCTTCAGTCTGATAGGCAGAGCTGCCAGCTCCCCAGGAGAAACCTGCAGACGAACACAAAGCAGATGATAAAGTTCGACACTTTGCAGACGACTGCAGCATTTACTTTGATGACTTCGGGTGTCGTACCAGTTGGGAAGGTGCCGTAATAGAAAGATGTTTTTTCGTTCTTCGTCCAGTCAAAGTCATCGTTGGCTGACGCACACAGCACCAGTGCGAGCACATAGTACAGCCTCAGGATGGACCGCTGCAGCATCGTGATCTCTGTCTTCAGTCACACCTAAAAGTACAACGATGACCAGTTTTGAACGCCTGATCTCACAGATATTAAGGTGTAAGGTGCTGATGGTGATATGCAGGCATCTCCCTCTCCTGTTAGTCTACCCTGAGCTAGAGAAGTCAGATACAGATATGTAAAAGTCAAACAAAGATTCAGAAACTCACGTCAGGTGTCCACAGGTTTGTGACTCAAACCGTCCTAACTCAACCCCCAAACCTCAGCATCATTTGTTAAATATCCAGTGATAAAACAGCCAGTCATCATCATCATCATCATTTCCTCCAGCTATAAGACACACTGACACAAAACGCTATCAGAGACAGAAAGTAAGCCAACTTGTCCAGCATAGTCAGGATGAGCGACATTTCAAGTCTGTCAGCGGTGCAGAAGATGAAAAGATTAATAAGTAAACGTGGATAAAAGATCTAATAAATGTGAATCCTCCTGGCCGAATCCTGTGCTGTTTCTCTCCCTACATGCGTCCCTTTGCTCAGCCCCGGCCGCCTCACTCAGAACCACATATAGATGTCTGACCTGCTCCCCGTCCTGCATTTGTCTCCAATGGAAACTGCTCCAAAGTGCAAGAAACGTCCCAGAGCTTCTGGATGTGGTTAACGCTCCCCCGGTGTCACGGGCAGGTTCACTGCCAACGTTACAAAAACAAAACAGAGTGAAGCATCCAGGACATTTTCTGCTATTCATCAGACCACCAGCCCCCGTCCACACACACTCTGAATACCGCCCCATTTGAAGTCAGTGAAGTGTGAGCGTGAATTTGCTGGGGCAAACAGATCTTTTGGAAAAAAGTGGAGAGTTTGTCACTGTAAGCAAAGTTAATGTCAGAGAGTCTCGTAACACTCGACCACGGCTTCATCGTGTTTTTATAACAACAGGAAATATTCACGGGGAGCAAACTGTGTGTTTATTAACAGGAAACCACCAGCAGACACCAACAGATGAACCATTCCAGAAACAAATGTAGCATGCAAGCACAGCGACAGTGACATAATCCAATACAGCAGCCCTGCAAATGTGCAGTTTAAAATCTACAGTATATATACAGATTATTTTGTTAATGAACATCAGAGAGGACTTTTGATGCGTTGTGGCCGTGCTGCACTGAGCTGGAATAAAAAAATTAGACAGTATAAAGAACGGACAGCGTATCCGTGACGTCCCCACTGGTGAAACACTGGAACTCAGTGTTGGAGGCTCTGGCCGCCATGTTTCTTCCGGATTATCGGCGGACCTGAGGTGCTCAAACACACCATCTGTCAGTCAAAGCGTCCATATTGTTAATTCTGCATAACTTGAGGAGCTTGCAGCATTATGGCCTGTGATGAACTGTCGACCTTGTCCAGGGTGTACCCCGCCTCTTCCCCAATGACAGCTGGGATCAGCCCCCTGCAGAAAATAATATATGTATGTAATATAACAGATTATAACAGTATCAGCAGATGAATACAAAGTAATTTAACAAATAACATTATTTCTTTTTTATTTTATTACGCTAATATACTTTATTTACGCTAATATTGTGATTCTGTTACTGAAAACTTTTATTCACTGTGTGCGACCTGGAATTCATCCTCCAAACTGATTTTAAATGTGAGATATATAAATAAAAACTGACTCGGCTGGACTCACAGATATGTAAACGCAGGGCTCGTACACAGTCTTGAAGGTTTGCTGTTGTGTTTTCAAGGTTAGGAATATGCGAACATTAAAGAATCATGATAAAAACATGCAAAGTAAGCATGAACAGCTGATAAAATAAACAAAGTTAAAGGTGCAGTGTGTTTTCATGCATCTATAATCACCTAAAAATAAAAACCTTTTTGTTACTTAAGAGTTCTCCTTTTATATCTACAGTGAAAGAGTTGAAACACGTGTTTCTACAGACAAACTAAACACTGACTGTAGACAGGGCCCTTAAAGTGTTCTTTCTCCTTTACACTAGGAAGGTGGAGGTGATGTGAGGAGATTGCAATGCAGCGATTAGCCCACTAGATGCAACTAAAATCTACACACTGGCCCTTTAACATACTCTGATTGCTGTAGGCATAAAGGGAGATGTGTGTGTTTATAAAGGCTTTTCTTTGTTTCGGTACCTTGAAAGTTCTTGAATGTTACTCTTAAAAACCGACGTCACATCACACAAAGATTTAAATCGATTGAACCGTCGGGTGCAGCGTTGTAATCTGCACATTCAGGTTCATACAGACTCATAGACTGAGTCAGTGCGGCCCTCCATCGGGGTCACGACCTCCTGGGTGAATACAGTGAGCTGGAGCTGCTCCTGCACAAAGCATGAAAGCATCCATTATCATAAAGCTGCATTGTTTACAGAGGAAAAATGCTGAATTGTTCAAAGTAAAAAGTGTTGGCACTGCACTCTCACATTTACATGTTAGTGTGTGTGTGTGTGTGTGTGTGTGTGTGTGTACACAAACTCTGTATATCTGCATGCACACGTCTATTTCAGTTGCATGTATGTTTTTGTGTGTGTGTGTGTGCTCTGCATGCGTTTGCAGTGTTTGCAGATGATGATGTGTGTGTGACAGAACATTAGCAGTGTGTGTGTGTGTGTGTGTGTTTAGCATATCAATGGCGTCACAGAACCACTCTGAGCTTTCTAGTACCTGTCGGCTCACCTCACCTTGCTCTATTTAAGGGCCTTTCTTGTTGCGTCGCAGAGCTGACATGAACATCTTTACTAAGGTCTCAGGATTAGCCCAACAAACCAGGTATGTTTGAGAGCGCCGTGCACCCACCGGTGGGTGGGGGGGGGTCAGCAGAGTCAGGACCCCACCCTGTCCCACGCCCACCCCCTCCATCCTGGCCAGAGGTGGCTCCACATCCCACCTCCTGCTGGTTCTCATGCTCTCTGTGAACACCAGTTTCCCCAAAATCACCTGAGGAGCGATAGGACGCACACCATACTGAATATTTCAGGTTTTAATTGGAAAAACTGAAGCATGACGACACTTTGAAATCAGAAATGATCCGTAACAGAAAAACTTTCCCGTCCACACGCCATCGTTTGCCTCTAAAGTTTCTCTGTGATTGCTCTATCGTCTGTTTGAGGTTTAATTCATTAAAAATGCTTCTATATCTACAGCAAGCTGGGGTCTGTGCTCCAACGTGCCTTCTACGGGTCCAGTGGGAGGGTGAGTCCAATAGTTGGAGTTACTTTGCATGTTTGAGGACTGAAATGTGACTGTTGTTGACTGTTTTTGCTATAATACGTCTTAAAAGTGGAATATTTCATCGGGTTCGAGGTTAATGTTCGTCATTTCGAGGAGCTGGTCCTGCAACGCCTGAATCCAGGCACCCAGCAAACAAATGAGTGATATGTAAATGTAGTTTCTATGAGACAGAAAGTTTAAAAACAGTAAGAAAGGCTCAGATGTGGCGAGCAAAGATGGATGATTTAATCTTCATAGCTCTGATTTAAACACTGACTGTTGTTAAGAGAAAAACAAAGAGCCGTTCTGACTCTTCACGATCATACTTTAGCTTTCACGGAACATAAAACCTATCAAATGTTTATGATTTATATTACTGGCAGATGATTCATAATTTATCTAATTTCATGTCATTGTCTGAATAATACATAATAATATAAAATTCCCATTATCAGCCCTGACATCGAACGTCTCTACCGACGATACAATAAAAAGTTTGTACACGAAGTGCAAATGTGCAAACACGCAGAGGATTGATGGAGCTGATTAGCCTAGCTTAGCATAAAGAGTGGAAGCAGGGGGAAACAACTAGCCCAGCTCTACCTGCCACCTCTAACGCTCTTCTTCTTACCATCTAATTTATATAAACTGAGAGGAAGTTATGTAGTGAGAAAGACGGGCTCAGGTTTCCAGGAAGTTGCTGTGCTCTACTAAAAGTTTACAACATGTGACTCTCTTTAAAATCACTGGTGGGTGCTCAAACAAGCTATCTGTGACCACACCCACCTGTCAATCAAAGCGTCTTAATCCTGCATAACTTTAAGCCTTAATATAACCTGAACAGGTGAGTTGTATATAAATTCACCCTCAGTACAGTTGTCATGAACGGGGAAATTAGCTACAGAGACCAAAACTGTTTTTTGTACCAGGCTGTAAACATGTTTATTTCTGCTGTGAAGTTGGACATTTGAACATGGGGACTTATGGAGACTGACTCACTTCTGGAGCCAGCCTCAAGTGGACGACAAGAGGAACTGCAGTTTGTGGCGCTTGTGTGTTAAAGTTCTGTCACATGTTCGTAATTTTTCCTGTGTGTGTCTCCGTCCTCAGGTGACCCTTTTCGAGCAGCGGAACTTCGCCGGCCGGCGAATGGACCTGAGTTCTGACTGCGTCAGGCTCAGTGACAAGAACTTCCCAGAGAGATGTAACTCTGTGCAGGTGGAGAGCGGAGCGTAAGTGTAGACGACAGGTCACTGCAGCACAACGAGTACAGCAAGTCAGCAACAAGGACAACATCTGCAGCTTTCACATCATCCTTCTTCTTCTTCTTCTTTTAAAGATGGGTCGGGTATGAGCATGAGAACTTCCGGGGTCGTCAGTACCTGTGGGACATGAACGAGCGCGGAGAGTACAACTGCTACGACAAGTGGTGCGCTCAGATGGACAGGATCTCCTCCGTCCGTGCTGTCAAACAGGTGAAACATGAAGCTGACAGACACACACAGGTCACAGTAAAACTGCACAAAGATCTGAGGAGTAATTAACAGATTCAAATTAGATCTGAATAGCACTCACTCTGCTCATGTGACCATCAGGACAACAACACCGCCAAAGCTCAGCTGTTCGAGAGGACCGGCTTCTCCGGTAAGAAGATGGAGATCCAGGACGACATCCCCAACCTGATGAGCCGCTACAGCCTCAACAGAGCCGCCTCCATCCGCGTGCTCGGAGGAGCGTAAGTACAACACAACCCCACCGGGTCACCGTCCCTCCCAGTAAATCGATCCAGGTTAAACTGAGGATATCATGTCAAGTCTTCGATCAGTCATTGCATTGTTGAAGCTGATTCTTAGTGAGCAGTTGATGGTGTAACTCCATCTGCTGATGAAGACTGAGAAATGACCAAAAGCTCCAGAACAGCTACTAAATGAACCTCGTGGTGACACTGAATCCTCTCCCACTAAAGACTGGGTCAAAGGTCAAAACTTCAAACTGTGTGTCTCTCGTAGCTTCAGGTGTGTGTGTGTTTGATTCAAAGCAGTAAGTATTTGACGCAGATCTGATCTGCTGCCTCCGTGGCTGTCTGCAGTACAAAGACAGCACAGAGACAGATACAGCTTGTGACGTTTTTATTATTTAAAGTCAGCTCGCCAAGCGTTACACAATAACACCGAGCCGTTCGCAGACTTCTCTCTGGCTGCCGTCCGGGTGTCAGTGTTTCTCCGTTCTTCCTCTTCCCCCTGATTAGTTAACCGGGAACAGGTGTGCTAATCATCTCACCTTGCTGCTCACCTGAGCCCTCTCCTGCAGCTGATGCACCACGCCACCTCCACAGTGTATTTCTCTCTTGTACAAACCTTTTCTCAGTGTTGTCGTCACGCTGAATGTGTCTGGTTTCTCAGCACAGGCACTGATCAAATATCTATAATCAGTGAGGACACACGACAACAACCCAGCAGGATTTACAGCAGCCTGCATGTCCCTCCTCTCTCACCCTAAATGTGTGTTTTCAAAGTTAACAGAGTACAGCAAACACTGTCTAACCCTCCTGTGTGTGTGTGTGTGTGTGTGTGTTTGGGTTGTGTACCAGGAGCCAAACTACAGAGGACCTCACTACGTCCTGGAGAAACGGGACTACAACAACTTCTCTGACTGGGGCAGCCAGAACAACACGGTGGGCTCCATGCGCAGAGTCCGCTTCAACTGAACACCCGACACCGATCCGAGGCCTGTCAGCGGGACTTCAACATCACACACAAACATGTCAGCTTAAACTTTTAGTAATAAACTGTGAAAAAGAAAATGTTTGTGTGAGTCCTTTAAATTGAAAAGTTTCATATTGTTTCAGCTCTTTGAAAATAAAACAGGACGATGATTCAAAGATGCATCACAGTTTGAGTCATAAACTCTTCTTTGTTAACGTATCTTTATTAATTATGTCATGACTTATTCACATGCACACATTTCACACTTCTCCCTCTAACAAAGCACCTCTAAAAATCTAGCACCGCACGGTCGTAGTTAATAAGCATAAAAAACATAAACATATCTAATAATGTAGTACAGACAAGAAAGCCTCTCCTTTAGCATTCAGAGTCTGTGAAGCACCTTCCAGAATATATTAGATAATATACGTCTGACATAAACAAACATAAACCAAAGCTACGTCCACCCAGAAATCCTGAACATGCACGCGGGTCCATACAGAGCGTTTAAAACCACAAACTTCATGACTTTATATACAAAGCTGACTCCTGAGTTCAGCTGATATCTGAAGGCGATGCAGTAACTTGAATTGTAAGTCCATTGCTGATACACATGGATGTTATTAGCACGCTCCCATATAATCCATCTCTGTAGCATCATTGATCACCACCCCGAGGTCTCGAGCTCAGGTTTGCCTTACTGGAGTTGTAAAGGGCGTCCCAGCATTGTTAGGCATTTTGTGAGTCAGTTGCTCAGATTTCCAGAATTTATTTATCTTGTTTGGTTCTGGATAAAACTCACAACTTGTAGGAACCTTTTAATGTCTAATTTTAAGTCTATTGTCAAGACCTTAATTCCCCACCAGAGTCAAACCTTTCATACAACCTGAGAACACGAGTCAAGTCTCAATGAATTACAGACAGCACCAAAAGTTATGGAGGGAAAGGAAAAAAAATAAAATTTGTACAGCCAAGTCGGTTCCCAAAGTGTACAATAAATTGCTGAAATACAAGCAGAGCTAACATTTTATTTTGCTTTAGTAATGACAGAAAAGTTAGTCAACATACAAGCGTAGATATGCACGATGTATTGACAGGTGAGTACAAGGTAAAACTAAAGCACAGACAAATGTTTAAAACAAAGTGAGGCACTTGAAGCAGCCATGAGGTAGACCAGAGATCAGAAACACTTTAATGTCTACAAAAGATTTAAAAATCCAAACTTCAGAAAGTTCATGGACGGTCGTCACAAACAGCGTCTGACTGGAAGCCGCTCAACGTCCTAACTCGGGTCTGATTGACTCGTGCAGTTGAAGGTGCAAAGATTCTGAACAAACCACGAAGCTCGGATCAGAAATTAAAAACTTTTATTAAAAACTAGAAGATTCTCCACAGCGAGCTGTAAAAAAATAAAGTGCAAGTGAAACGTCCTGATGAAATGTTAAAGTTCCTCGGCCTCAGGGTTTGTTGAGCAGAGCGGCTGCCGCCATGTTCCTGATGGTCGCAGACTTGAGCTGAGGAATGAGGCTGATCTTCATCAACTTGCTGCTCGAGTACTTTGTCTTCACGGCCTGCAGAGGAACAAAGTTAAAGTTCAGTTCGTGTTCAACTCTAAATTAAAGCTCTCCTGTTTTTAGTCGTCGGCTCACCTGGAACTTTGACTTCGCGTCGTTCACCGTCACGACGTTCTTGGCGATGTGCTGCATGATCGGCTTCAGGTGGGCCTCGTCGTAAGTCGAGTAGTGCTGCTGTGTGGGAGACTGAGACAAGACCCGAGACGATTAACGACGTCGCCAAAGAGACGAATCACAGCCGATGAACCGTCAGTCCGTCAAACTCACCCACGGCAGCTCGTCGAGCAGCAGCTGGGAGAGACACAGCGAGGCGGCGGCGATCTCAGAGGGCCGATAGTGAACCATGTCGTAGTCGATGAGGGTCAGCTCCATCAGGTACTTGGCCAGCGTGTGGCGCTCTACGTCAGACTGAGACAAACAGAACTTTAAGAACTCTGGACACATTTAACAGATGTTGTGAGAGCTCAGCGCTCATGAACAGATACGGAGCTCTTCATGTCGTAGTAGACACTCACACTGGCCACCTTGGAGGCTCGTCTGAGGAAGTGTAGAGGAAGAGGCCGTCCGAGCTCAAAGTTGAGGGTCCTCAGAACCACCTGCTCCATCTCCAGAATCTGAGACTTTGTGAAGGCGTTGTCCGTGATGTAGGCGAAGTCTCCGACCTCCGGAGCGTACATCTCCTCGTATTTACAGGCCACCAGCATGGCCGTCACGCCGACGAGCTGCAGCTTCCTGCGAGAGACCGGCTGGACCTGCAGCACAGAGGACGGTCGTCAGGCGGCTCATAAACCCAGAAACAGAGAGAGCGTTCAGGCGGTTCTTACCTGGAGGAAACGATCCAGGACGGCAACTGTGAGGTACAGAGTCTCCTGCAGCAGCTGGAACCTGGAGTGAACCTGGACCAGCCAGTCGATCAGCAGAGCTCGCATGCGCTCGGTGATCTCGTAACCCTGCATGTAGTTTGCTCGTACGGCCTGCTGCACCTGTGGAGACACACCGCGATGAAGACGACGTACGGGACGACGCAGAGCGACAGTCTGAACGACGGAGGGAGCGAACTACCTCCAGGACGTGGAGATAACTGTAGATGTCTTTGACGTATTGTGAGCAGAGCTGAGGCAGGTCTGCGTCGTCCTCGTCCACGTCCTGCACGGTGAGCAGCGCCTCAGAGAAAGCCTGGCACAGCTCCTCCTCTTCCTCCTCCTTCATGGACACGTCAGCTGACTCCTCTGAAACTGCAGGGAGAGGATCTGCAGCAGCTTGGACCTGGACGACCGGGAGAACCACGGCGGGTTTGGACTTCTGGGCACACGATGGTTTGGAGGACGCTTTGCCTCGACCCGGCCTCTGAGGAGACGAGACGGACAAAAGGTGTCCACATACTTTTGGCTATATGATGTAGGTGTGTGTCTCATAGCTTCAGGTAGGAGAGTGTGTGCATGTTGTGTTATAGTTCTATGGTTGTTATGTTGTGTATATGTTGTGTGGACGTTGTGTGATGGTTACCTTGGTGTTGACTCCAGGACAGTTGGTGATCTCTCCCAGAGCGGCTCTCCTCAGACCTGCTGCGGTGCTTTTAGCCATCTTCAGCGGGTTCTCTGCGGCGGGAAGCTGCTCACAGAGACGGACACAAAGCTCACAGACTCGGCAGAAGTTTCACAAACGCGGCCAGGTGAATATTTATCAGAGAACAAGCGAACAAACAGCCGAGCAGAGAGCACACCATGCTACGAGCTAACCAGGCTACGAGCTAACGAAGCTAACAGCGGCTAACAGCTAAACATGACGTAATTTACTCACCGCAGCGCGAGCTTCCACAGACGACATGTTGAACGTGACAAAGAGGTCAAACTGCGACACGAGAGATTTATTCACCGACCAGCGACAACGTTACCGACGAGTTACCGTGAAACACCGACTGCTGCAGGTAAACAACACGGAGACCAGCTGCTTTCAAATAGCGCTCCGTCAAATCTGATTGGACGCTGCGTTTAAACGAGGCTGCTGATTGGCTATTACCGAACTTTGTATCCGCCCATTCCACCAGGCCATTGGCTAACAGCGTGAGGTTAAAGGACTTTAAAAATTAAATTATTATAATTATTGTTTATATTAAAGCCAATTATTTTATTAATCTTGATTTTTATTATACAATTCTTTATTTTTCTTTTATATTTAGTAATAATATATCTTGGGGGTTTTTTTCTAACACGCATGCGCAGTCTGTGGCTTTGCGCATGCAGTCCTCGTGTACAGGCTGCACAGTCCAGGTTGCTCTGGACCAATGACATGTCACCAATTATGTGCCTCTTAATTAATTGACAAACCTTTCCAGCTGCTGTCGTTCAGACACGCTGCAGCTGCATCACTTATTTATTTATTTATGTATTTATTTATTTCTGTCATCTCAGCGGAGTTCCGTGTGCGTCCCTAAGAAAGTGAGTGCAGTATTTAGTTTGTTTAGTTTGACGTTGTTTTTATCACTTCATGTCTCATATTGTATATTTTTACTGTGCTTTTTTTGGAGTGAATCTCCTCAATGTGGGATCTGTAATGTTTATTTTTATCTTCAGCTTTAAATCCTGGATTCAGAATCATGAAGTCACATTTGTCCTCGACAAACTTCATCAAATGACTTTATTTCATCTTTAAGCAGAATAACTCATCTTCATGATTCTCTCAGCGGAGGCTGTCACATGAACTTTTGTGTTTTATTCTATAAAAACTAAATCACAGACTAACCGTGGTCTGTTTCCTGTTGTTGACTCAACAAAGATCATTAAAACATGCAGAATTCATGAGATCATATAAATCAAACACACCTGTCTCCTCCTGTTTGAGTGTTTATTGGGATTGTGCAGAGAAATCACTGACGTACAGAATTTTCAAAATAAGACAGTTTGTAATCAAATTAAAAGTCGTCTGATATTTGAATAATAAACAAGTTTCACTGCAGCTACGTCGTCACATAACCATGAAATTAAAACACACAGTATAAAAACACACGAGCCGGGCGGACGGTGGAATAAAGAAAAAGCTCCTCCTCGTGTGAGCACGCTGACAGAGGGTGTGAGCAGATATGTTATGATGAGGATGCTGATGTTTTTATTATCGGCAACAAATCTCACAAAAAGACCAAAAACCAGCAACACCTGATATTTATTCCTCTGCGGCGTAAAGTCTCAGAATATTAAATCAAACTGTGAGTTACAGCTTCAGTTGGAATAAGAGCTCAGACAGACGAACATCTGGTTTTGGTTTTTTGTGGGATTTGATGACGACAACAAAAAAATCTGGAATATGAGCAGCTCTATCTGTTCAGATTGTAAAAATCTGATGAACTTAAATATGACTGAAATGAGGAATGACCCAAAAACATTTAATATTGATGCAAATACGTGAAAAAAAAAGTATTAAATGATGTAAAATCTTCCAGGTACAGAGGAAGGATCCTTCCTGTTATAGATTAAATATGAGTGGAATGAACTTAAAGCAGCTGTTGTTGACTGAAGTCGTGATAATCCTGCGATACACTCTGAATAAAACTACTTATTTTTCCTCATATCAGCTGAGATGAATCTGAATTTTGTAAAAATGAAGTTTAATCTGACGGAAGGTGTTTTATATAAAAAGTTCATGATCTTTTTTTTAGTTATCTGCTGATGTAACCGTTGTAGAAATCGACATATTCTCAACAACAGAATGAGTCGAACCAAACTAAAGCTGACTTTTATTCTAGAGCTGCAACTATTTTCATCATCGCTTAATTATTTTCTTACATTTTCAAGAAAAAAGTGCCAAACTGGTTCCAGCTTTTCAGATTTCATCATTCGACATTTAATTGAGTTTTAGACTGTCGGTCAAATAAAATCTTTTTTAGGGTTTTCAGAAATTAAACAGCATTTTTCACCATTTTCTTACATTTTTCAGACAAAAACAATCAAGAAGAAAATAACTACCAGATGAACTGACCATCGTTAGTTGCAGCTCTAGTGACGGGCGACAAATTAAAACCTGAATAAACGAGCGGATGGAGCTCTGGAGGCTCGTGGTGGAACAACAAACACGTCACTGACACATGTGATGTTGGTTTGTCTTTTAAAGCGTCGCCACGTACTGCAGCGTCCTTCGTCTGTAAAATCATTTGAAGCCTTTAGCTGTGGCAGTGTTACAGTGCTCAGATCATGAATGTAAAAACCGTTTGCAGCAGAGCGCTAACGCCGTCACATCCGGACACGTCACCTCAGTTATTGTTATTTAATTTAGATTTTGTGACCTCTCTCCACACCGACATATTTCAAACTGATTTGGAGTTTTTGTTTTCTGATAATCAGAGAGACAAACAATGACCCAATAACATTTATTCTGCAGAGCGAGGAGAGCGACGATAGTTTGAGAAAAATAAAAACAATCAGTTTCCATGCAGGTTCATCTGAAGAAACTCATTGTGTAACTTCTCCTGAGCCTCGTAGAGCTTACGCAGCTTCTTGGCCTGTCCTTTGCTCAGCTCCTTCCCTTCCATGTCATGAGTGGGGAAACCTAAAAACAGAAACAAATCTTAAAGGTTATAAACGAGGTTTAAAACATTAATATAGCAGCACACAACTCGTGCTGTATAAAGATAAAGTTGTGGCGTCGCACTCTCTGCCTGTGTCTGCCACTCACAAGCGGTGAATTTTAAACCTTTAAGTAAATTCTGATTAATGAAGTTTGAGTTCATTAATTAATTTGCTGCAAACTTTTATAAAAATCTGCAAAATAAAACTCAAATGAAGTTTAACATAAACACACAGGAAGTCATCAGACGGTGATGGAGCGATTTACCGTTTCATCAAACTTGGAGTACTTGTCAGTTTCTGTGAGAAACATGTCGGATGGAGCGACCTTCATCTTGGCGAGTTTAGCCATCTGAAACAGAAACAACGTGAGCGGACGAGCTCGTTATCACAGAAACTGAAAGGTGATTAAACAGCGTGAGCGACCTCTTGTTCCTGTTTCTTCCTCGCAGCTTCTTCCTTCTTCCTCTTCTTCTCCTCTTCCATCTGTGAGAGGAGAAAACGATGGTTCACACAGTCTTTGTATTACATCAGAGATTATTAATGATCATGACGGAGCTGCCTCACCTGCTTCTTCTCCTCTCGCTCCTTCAGTAATATCTCTTTGTCCACCAGCTTCACCACAGTAGGCAGACCTGAAACAGAGAGTCAGTCAGAGATCTGAACTTGTTTTTGTTTTAGAGGACAGGATTTTGACATTTTCAGCTCTGTTACCTTCGTGATCTTCCAGTCGGACTCCGAGCTCCGTTAACGTATCATCGCGGACGACGTCGCACAGCTGCAGTAGCTGCATCACTGTAAGATCCAACAAAAACACGTGTGATGATTACGACAAACGTTTCCACCTCCTCTGATTCAACGCTGGACTCATGTTTTGTACAGTAAAATTAAAAGTAAAAACCTTTCTGCTCTCGGGCGATGTTTCGGACGCCCTCTCTGAAGTCCGACAGCACCGTGAGGTACGGCATCACCGTGCTCTCCAGCTGAAAACACACCAACAATATTTAACCGGACGTTTGGTGTCTGTTCCTACAGCTGATTACTCATCACAGACTTTGACTTTTGGACTTTACATCGCTCCGGTGTTATTGGAAGAAGTTGAACTCTACAAACCTGATAAATGTTTTAACGTTTATCTGCAACAGTCGAACCTTCAAATGTTGATTTGAAGCTTCAGGATTTTATTGTTTGCTCAGACAAGAATGAACTAGTTCTGGGATGTTACGAACATCAACAGCGTCTCTTCACTTACGTCGATGTTCTCGCTCTGTCCTCTCACTGGGAAGCCGATGTACACGGATTCTTCGATGGCACCAAAGATCTAAAAGACAACAGACTCACGTCACACACACTGCTTCATCACAGACGTCAGGTCAGTGCTCTGCTTGGTGTGTGTGTGTGTGTGTGTGCTGATGTTAGCTCGCCTTCATCATGTTGGTGAGATACATGGCGATGCTCTCCACCAGCATGCGGTTGGACCTCATCTTGGCGCTCTTCCTGCTGGCGATGTAGCTGTTGCTGTGGGTGATCAGGACTCTCATCTCCTCCATGGCGGTGCGAGTGTCGATGTTGTCGCACAGAGCCTCGTGGACGGCGGCTTTCCTGTGGTAGAAACTGGACGACACGAGAACTTGTTAACTGGTTCAAATGAGCACTGAGACGCAGTGAGTGGACGATCTGATGATCTGTACTCGCTCACCTGTTGTTCAGCTCCATCTCGGCTGCCTCCCACTTCTCAAAGCGTCCGGTGATGTCGGTCGGCGCTCGCAGGATGTCTTTGACATTCAGGAAGAACTCCTGTTACAGGAAAAAGACGCACAGCAGCAGGTTAATAAAAAAAAACAGACAATCATTCACTCAAAGAAAACTCTACATGTGGTCACGTACGCTCATGAACTTCTCGTACTGGACGGCGGACTCCATCGTGTTGGACGAGTAGTCCAGGGTGTCTTTCCAGGAATGCATCAAGAAAGCCAGACGGAGTTGTCGAGCTGCAGGAGGACGAAAACTTCAGTTATCTGACGCTGTGACAAAAATCACTTCATCTCTCTGGACTTCATGATGAGTCACCTGTGTTCTTCGCCAGCGCGTCCTTAATGGTGATGAAGTTCTTCAGAGATTTGGACATCTTGCAGCCAGCGATGGTCAGGTGACCGGTGTGCAGGAAGTATCGGACCCAGTAATCGTTCTCAAAGAAAGCCTGCGAGGGGAAATGGCCGATTGTTAAGCTCTGTGAGCGGTAATGTCTTTAACTGCTGTGTGAATGTTTTCCTACCTCGGACTGAGCCAGCTCATTGTCGTGATGAGGGAATCGAAGGTCAAACCCTCCACCGTGGATGTCCATGGACTCACCCAAGATGGAGCCAGCCATGGCCGAACATTCAATATGCCAGCCGGGCCGTCCCTGTTCGAACAGAGTGAATCAAACAGCTCAGAAAAGTTCTTCATTTTCTACTTTCTCAGTCTGTCATCCTGCTCGGGAGGTTCTGTTGGACTCTCACCTTCCCCCATGGAGAGTCCCATGAAGGCTCTCCGGGCTTGGAGGCTTTCCACAAGGCGAAGTCATTGGGAGACTTTTTCTCACTTAATCTGTCAGCAGAGATGCTCAAGTCACCTACAAGGAACACATTGATGTATTCACGTTAAAGCTCCGACTGTGTGTGTGTGTACGATTTGGACATTTCTGACTTCAGAGAAGTGAAACAGGAAGTCCAAACGTACCCTCTCCCTCTTGTAAAGCTTTCTGATCTCCGACCGCCTCGGGCACCAGTTTGGCGTACGAGTGCTGTGGACTGGTGTCAAACTTAGACGTGTCAAAGTACACCGAGCCGTTCGATTCATACCTGCAGACATCAGGAAGACAAAGAATTTAAACTAAACTGTTAAAACTGACAATGATTATGAACACAGTCAGTTTCTTCCTCACCCGTAACCATTCGAGACAACCTTCTCCACGAACTCCACGATCTCGGGCACGTATTCACTGACTCGAGTGAGGACGTCTGGAGGAAGAACCTGAAACAACAAGATGACAAGATGAGTTACCGGCCACGAGTATCCAAAAGCATCAGCCATCTAACACAAAGAACATCTTACGTTCAGCGCCTCCATGTCTTTGTGGTACTCTCCCTCCCAGTATTTAGGCAGAATGGAGAAGATCGAGTTCTCCGTGACTTGACTTCCAAACTGTTTGTCCAACCAGTCAGACAGCAGGTCCTTCGAGTTCTCCAACAGCACCTTGGAAGAAAGAAAAGAAAGGCGACTGATGAGGACAAATAATGAAGGTATTATTTTAAGATTTGTAGAAACTCTTTTAGACCACCGCCCTCTCTCAAAGGAACAGTTTGTCTTGCTGACAGATGAACATCACTGTCTTCACCACTGACTGTATATAAAGATGGATGTGACAGTATCTCCATCACCCCCTGCTGGCATGCTGCAGAAATGTTTTTGTCTTTGTACCGAGTGAACCCACGGTGTATGTCATATCAACATCATCATGTCTTCCAACTCACTGCAAGAGATTGAATATTTCCCAAAATGTCAAATTACTCCTGAGCGGTCTGTTCAGTCTCACCTGGGCCAGAGGTTGTACGACCTCAGCTGCTGCTTTGCCCTCCATCGCCGCCTGCAGGGGGTGCAGAGCAGCTGTCACAGCAGCGTCCAGCCTCTCCAGCATCTGCTTCTTATCCGGGTCTGTCGTCGAAGCCAGGTGAGACTGAAAGGGCTGAGGAGAAGAAGAAGAAGATGAGGAAAGGATGGAAACATTCAGGTAACCTGCCGTTTTAAAGTAGAAGAGTCTACTACGTCTGAGCAGAAGAGTCTTGGAGACCGCTCTCACCTCTCTGGCACTCAGCACATCTTGCAGTATCTGAGCAGCTTGTGGCTTCTTCTCCTTGTACTGGTCCAGGAGGTAGTTCTGCCGAGCCCGTTTAATGATCTGAAGGAGAGAAATGCATAAAAAGTCCACACATTAACACAAACATGATTAAAGCTTCACCCCTTTCACCTGTAGTACAGTGTACAAAACACATTCAGCGCAGGGCGACCCCTCCTTCTAACTCGTACTCACTTTGTCGTCGATGTCTGTGATGTTCATGCAGTAGAGGACGTCGTACTTGAAGTAGTCCCTCAGTATCCTTCGCAGAATATCAAAAGATATGTAGGACCTGTGCGCAGAGACAGATCATAAAACATGGAGAACAAACAGAAACTAAACAGACTTCACGTGTTGAACGTTCGACTGCGGTCTGTTTACCGGGCGTGTCCCATGTGTGAGGCGTCGTACACCGTCGGTCCACAGCAGTACCACGTGACTTTGTTCCCTTTCTGAGGAACGAACGGCTCCTGAAACGAGTTCACGAGAGAAGAAACCAAAATGTTTTAATATAAATACTCTGATGATGGCTTCCTCTGCTACACGCTGTGATCTTCATTCAGTGGCTACAGCCTCAGTTCATCCAATGTAGTTTTTTATCACTAGTTGTAGATCTGTTTCTTATTTTTATATAGATGTTACTGTTTTACTCAGTTTTCTCTTTGCAGAGATCTTTGCACAGGTTTGTTATAAATGCAGATTCAGCTCGCAGGTTAACTTTAACGGATGTTTACTGCAGTGTAGGTTCATTTTAATGCATCCGTCTCTGTCTTTCAAACTGTGTGTGTGCCGGTCTCCTGACTCGCTCGGCTCTGAGGGGAAACTGACTGCAAACGTCAAACTGAAAGTTCAGGTGATGCAACTGAACAAAACTGAAAGTGAAAACTTAAAAAACTAAAAATGATTTGAAGGTGTAGAGAAGATAAAGCAACAAAAACTGACACGACTGAGAAAAGACAATAAACTTAATAAATGATTTAAAGAATAAAAAACCTGTCACATGAAAGTATTTTAACATCTGTACACACACACACACACACACACACACACACACACACACACACAGGATGAAGGTGTGGTTGTCTTTGCAAGCACGTAGATGACGTTAGATTAGAGACATCTTACAGTATTAACTAAATGTTTCAGAGTAATAAATGATCTGCTGAAGTGACTCAAAGTTTGGACAGTCAAACAGTTGTTACCTCATAAAGAAGCTGATTTTTAACAGGACAGTCAACTGATGACTCACCTGGTTCTTTATGCAGATAACCATCCGACTGATATATGACTGATGATAAGTTATACATCCTCATCACACACAGAGGACAGAGGTCAGTTAAATCAACACGACGTTTTACACACTTCTCTGAGCGGTGTCTTTGTTTCAGAGTTTATTCTTTCCCCAGATAATTTCTGGAATCTTTCCACAAAGATCACAAACACTGACAGGATGTCGGCCTCGGTCGTACCTTTGTTCTCGTCAGGCTGTTGTAGAGACGAAGTTGGGGAACGTCTGTTCCTGCTGGTGGAGACCACGGAGGCTGAACCCGCTTCCCTTTCACTGAGAATAAGATACAAATAAATAAAAAGATTTATTTGAAGTGACGTTTTAAAAGGTGAATTTACAGATTTGAAACTGCTCTGCTGTGATCTTTGTGATGTTTTACACATCGATGCAATTTCCCAGAAATGTGAGTTGGTGTAATCAGATTACTGAAACACAAGTATGTTCAATGTGCTGTGCAAATATTCACGAGATGAGCCGCAGAAGAGAAGCTGAAATCTTTGCAGATTTGACTCGTCAGTTAACAGACTAATTACTTCAGTATAATCAACGACCTCCAACTCTCGTTCAGTGTTTTCCTGAAGCTGTGGCAGGTGATGGACTAATCCACACGTGTGCAACAACAACAAGAAAGAAAGGAAATGACGTAAACAGAGCATGTCTGATGAATAAAGTTAGAATCGCTTCATAATGAATCCAACTTTGACGTCCCAGCTCGAGGCAGGCTGAAGCTTTTTAAAGTCGAAATAAAAAACAAGTTTATGAAATCAGGTAAAAATTAACTCTCAGCTGCAGGTCTGTGGGGGCGTGTCCTCTGGAGGCGCTGAAGCCACGCCCACTCAGGGGAGCAAGTCGAGCGGCCATTTTGAAGCGACTGAAACGTGTCGGATGAGTTCAGAAAATGACATGACTAACTCTGAAACACTCTGAGCTGAGATGAATTCATCTCTATCTCTCTGCTCAGGGTGGCCTCAGCGTGTCATCGAGCCGCCCTTTAAGGACCGCCCACAAAATCCTGAGACTGAAAAACTGTTAACTCCACATTTCAGTGATACATCGTTCAAAGTCTTTTCACGTGTTTTCAGCAACTATTTTCCAACATATTTAATGTGTTTGGAAAGAGATCTCAGAATTACACAGCCGTTAACATGAAAACATTTTTATGGACTGATCAGAATGTAAAACTTTGAAGGAAATCAAACTTAAATTTCCTCTTGTGTTTTACATTTCTGTGGTGATGAATGTTTCAGTTCTTCTCCAAAGTAAACGCTGAGTCAGAAAAATCAACTATCGTCCTTCAGTTTAATTAGTTCACAGCTCTGAACCTCATCTTTACTCTGTCGAACTTTCTGCTCGAACAATCTTCAGCTCAAACTGTGAGAAATGAAACGAGCTGGACGCTCAGGCTGCTCGGGATGAGAATCTGATCTTTGTTTTGTTCTTTTTAGTCAGCTGGCCACAAAAATGAAGCATCATGTTGTCCTTAAAGGAATGCGGCCGTACGTGCTTGAGGAACATTAAAGTTGAGTTTCAAAGCCACAGCACGCCAAACGCCCAGCAGGGACGACACATCACACTTCACACGTTTCTGAGCGCATGCAGCAGAACTTTATTTCACACTTCACGTGTTCCTGTGTCGGTCACATCATGGAGGACGTGTGCTTTGTCCCAGCTGCTGTCGTTTTGTTTGAACACTGATAAACTCCTGAGCACTCAGCGACAGTGAAGAGGAGCTAAAACTGAATTTTCAAAGAGGTTCTGGTTCATGCATGTCAGTGTTTGGGCCTCAACATCCAGGAACCAGGACCACGTCTAAGCCCGTTCATGCCTTCAGCCGTCTACTCACTGCTGCCGTCAGGGACGAGGTCCTGCTGCAGGGCGGCTATGTGTCTGTACCAGCGCAGAGCGTGAACGTGTCGCGGGTCAGGGGGCCTGTGGAGGAGCTTAAAGGCTTTCTGGTCGGCCTGGGAGGGGCTGAACCCAGCCAGGTAGCTGCGTGAGGTTAGGTAGTCATTCAGGGCCACTGCCAGCGCGGCCTCCTCATTTATCTGTAGCAAGAAGCCATACTCAAAGGCTGCAGAAACAAGAGGGCAAATATGTCGCAAAGAGTTACCGACGAGGCTGCAACAGCCGGAGAAAAGTTTACTCTAAACAGAGAGACTCACAGCAAAGACCGGACAACTGAAATTACTCAACAAAAATAAAAAGTTTAAAAAGGACACACCGATGAGTTCTATGAAAAATAAATGAATAACTTCAGGTCATGAACAATCTCTCTCTCTCTGAAAAACAACGTCTCTTCTGTCTGTACGACACTAAGAATGAAACTGAAAGGGGTCGGAGGAATTTTCCAACATCAATGAAAAGAAGTCAAACAGAAACTTAATTTATCTTCTCCATCCACACTGAAAATGAGACGACGCCCAAAAGAAACACAAATTATGGCCACAAATAAGAAGTTCACTGAGGTCCGAGGACAAAGTGACGGAGATGGGGATGAAAGATGGAGATGGAAAAAACAGAGATGCAACTAGAAGTGAACGTGTTTTTGGGCGTGGATGCAGATTTTAATGCCAAGAGTGAAACGAGGAGAAACAATAACGGTCCCAGGAGAGGCTGACTGAGAGGAAGTGTTTGTTTTTTTACAGACGATGGAGGCTGCAGACACGTCAGATCGAAAGTGAAGATGATGCAACTGGACAAACTGAAAGTAAAAACTAAATAATTAAAATTTTATTTATATAATTCAACAAAAATTTTGTCCTTTTATAAGTTTATTGTCATCTTTATTAGTTTACAACTCCAGTTCTTATAAATATAAATATGCTCACATGGAGTTGAAACAAAGTGAACTGATCAAACTAGATGATGCAACTGGAAGAAGGTGGAGAAGCTACGACTTTGCTGTGATGATCTTCAGTATCAATAGAAAGAGAAATACTTCTACATACTAGCAGAACTGAACGTGGTTTCTGGGCATGCATGCAGATTTTAATGCAAACGTTGGGCACGAGGAGAAACAATAAAAAATGTCCCAGAGGAAGTTTTTTTTTTTACAGACGATGGAGGCTGCAGACACGTCAGATTGAAAGTGAAGATGATGCAACTGGACAAACTGAAAGTAAAAACTAAATAATTAAAATTTTATTTATATAATTCAAAAAAACATTTTATATTTATTGTCATATTAGTTTACAAAATAAATATAAATATGCTCACATCGAGTTGAAACAAAGTGAAGATGATGCAACTGGACAAACTGAAAGTAAAACTAAATAATTAAAACTTTATTTATATAATTCAACATTTTGTCCTTTTATAAGTTTATTGTCATCTTTATTAGTTTACAACTCTACTTCTTATAAATCTCACATCGAGTTGAAACAAAGTGAAGATGATGCAACTGGACAAACTGAAAGTAAAACTAGGACAGTTTATTTTAATTTAAATTAGTTTATAACTGCACTTCTTATAAATCACATCGAGTTGAAACGTGAAAGTGTCAGCTCTGATGAACTGATCAAACTGAAAGTAAAAACTAAATAATTAAAATTTTATTTATATAATTCAACAAAAATTTTGTCCTTTTATAAGTTTATTGTCATCTTTATTAGTTTACAACTCCAGTTCTTATAAATATAAATATGCTCACATCGAGTTGAAACAAAGTGAAGATGATGCAACTGAACAAACTGAAAGTAAAAACTAAATAATTAAATTTTATTTATATAATTCAAAAAAACATTATCCTTATTTTAGGCTGCCACAGTTTATTTTATTTTAAATTAGTTTAAATTAGTTCTTATAAATCACATCGAGTTGAAACAAAGTGAAAGTGTCAGCTCTGATTAACTGGAGCTCATAATTAACCCATTTAAATGAAACGTGCATAATTATGATTCAACAACAACAACAACAACAAACAAACAAACAAACAAACTACAGTCTAATGCTGCATGTGAACATGTTTTAAATAACATCAGCCCAGATGTGAAGAAGACCTGTTAAAGATGAAGATGAGCTGCAGTGATGTCATGAATAATAAATATATTCATTTATATATATTCATATTCAGTATACTTCAGGCTGACTCGAATAATGAGCTGTAATTAATCTGATTAATAAAAGATAATTAGAACTCTGTGTGCTGAGTTAAAGCCATGTTTGTCGCCGTGTGTGTGTGTGTGTGTGTGTGTGTGTGACACACACCTCTTCATTAAACAGGTAACATTGAGCTAAGCGCAGCTAACGGTGCTAACGTTAGCCTGCCGGCTGTGACAGCTGATAAAAACACGTTAAATTTTCCCGCCGTGGTTCTTTAACAGACTCTGAGCTGACGTGTGTGTTCGGTTATGTTCGGTACCGGTACCTTGCTCTGCTGAGGTGGACATGGTGTCACAGTGCTGCTGCTGCTGCTGCTGCTGCTGGAGGTGGATGGTGGATGGTGGAGGGTGGATGCTGATGCAACAATAACGTGCCCGGAAAAAGAAGCGGCGGACTAAATACTACCAGTGATGGGAAGTTAGCGAACGAGCCGATCCAAAGAGCCGGCTCTTTTAAGTGAACGATGGGAGCAGAGTGGTTCTACAAGCAAGTTTGTGCATGTATTTAATAATTGGAGTGATACATGTGTACACATACGAATCATAAGTCAAAACAAGGCTAAATTTTGCTGAATTATTAAAGGTATAAGTGGTAAAAAAATTATTAAAGAGCCGTTTTGGAGCCGAAAGAGCCGACTCTGCTTGGTGAGCTGACCCGAAAATCCATCGGACACGTCTTTGTCACGTCCTGCATGCGACTTCAAACCCTACCTGGAGCGTTTCAGAAGTATTTAGCAGACTTTGTTTACTTGCTCAGATTTGGTCATTTTCCTGGTTTATGTGCTTCTAAATATGCTTCGTGTGTAAATATGCTATATAGTTAATTTGTTTAGCTTTTGTCGTCTGTTTTTATGACCGGCAGTTTGCGTGGGGTATTTTATTTTGAAAATCCACCAGCTTCTCTATGCTGTTTCTGTGTCTGGCTTGTCGGTCTGCTCGAACCGGACCATGGCGGAACCGGTGGGGTTTGAAACATTGACTAAGAACGGCTAGAATCACTGCGGCCTGAGCCCGGTGGAATTTGTCTGTGAGTCAAATGATCTGACTCCTAAAAGAACTGAACTTCCCATCGCTATAAGGCTAGGAACCAATGTGTTCGAACCTGAGCGCGGCGGAGGAGGAGGACGTTAATAACTGTCGGACCACCAAGGAGGAAGTTTTAGTTTGTTGTTTGAGGTGTTAAGAGTGTTTATGTGTCCCGGACTAACGGAGGCCTTCTGTTGGCGCTAAAGGAAGAGTTAGTGCGGAGATGTCTCAGTTTAAAGCGTACACGGTCAGAGCGGCTCGGTTGTATGAGCGCTACACGGAGTACGTGAGGAGGAACCCAGCTGCGACCGCACAGCTGGAGAGCACCGTGAGGACTCTGTCCTACCTGATCGCAGGTGAGAGCTCGGCAGGCTGGTGCAGAATGAACTGACACTGAATGAGCGTCATCATAATAAACACGTGACTCTTGTTGTGTTGCAGGAAGGTTTGCAGATTCTCATGAAATATCTGAACTAGGTGAGTCAAAGGTCAAAGGTCAACACAACACAACATGCTGATTCCGGGTCAGTTCTGACTTCAACAGCTGAAAAACTGAAATCATATTGCTTAATCCGGGGATCCAAAGTACGGCCCGGGGGCCAATCACGGCCGTCAGACTTCATGCAGCCTGAAGCTTCATGTTTATAATATATTATTCATGTCCTGCTGGATTGTCAGACACTGTACGGCTGCAGATTTGACTTTTTTTGGTTGAAGCATTTGAAGCTTTAAGGACAGAGCTGCCTGTAGATGTGACACTAAATAGAGTGACACGTGTAAGTCAGTCATGTTTAAAATGAACACGAGGTTCAGGTTTGTATCAGCTTCATTCGGTCTAACGTGTTCATACAGTTTGTTCTGTCATCTGACTGCAGAGGTGAAACAAAGATTTGCTCACGTCTGATTGGTTTAGATTTGGTGACACTGACATTTAAAAATAAGATAATTGTGGCAATGAAAACACAATTATTACAGAACAGTGCATTTGTATGTAGCTTATATTGTTCATTTTTAAGATGTTAGTTTTGGCCCCCGGGCATCTTCACAATGTTAAATCTGGCCCTCTTTAAAAGAAGTTTGGACACCGCAGGTTCAATCCCTCCGTCCACAGCAGCTCGTCTTGGTCTCCATTCCAGCTGTGTAAAGCTCACTGCCCGTACTCCGGGAATCACTTTTGACTCAAATCGCAGCTTCGAAAAACATCACAAATGAAGTTCAGTGTCGTCATTTGTTTCATCAGTAGATAAAGTCCTATTATTGATATGATTACAGTGATTGAATGATGCATAATCAATAATAAGCTTTCTCTTTCTCAGTGTATTCTGCCTCCAACCTGCTGGTGCTGTTCAACGACAGTATTCTGCGTAAAGGGCTGAGATGTTCTTTTCCGGCGGTGAGCAACAGCTGCGTACTTCAACCAGAATATCATAAATTCACAGAGAAATACAGAGTGAGAATGTTGACTCGGGTGTAGACTCGGTGTAGACTCGGGTGTAGATTCGGGTGTAGACTCGGTGTTGACCCGGTGTCGGTGTGTGTCCAGCCTCTCTCCCAGCAGAGGCTCCTGACCTGGCTGTCTGTGCTGGAGTGTGTGGAGGTTTTTCTGGAGATCGGAGCCTGCAAGCTGTGGGGGGAAGTCGGCCGCTGGCTGGTGATCGGACTCATTCAGATTTTTAAGTATGGTTCACTTTTCACGTGACATGACGTAGAATTATTATTATTATTGTAAATTAATTTTAGTTTTCAAGCTCTCGTTATTTAAAACAGGTAATAAAGGAGACAAAGTGTTTGTTCTCTCTCGTCTCTGACCTAATTTTCCTCTCACGTTGATCTGCAGGGCAGTTTTTCGCATCGTTCTTCTTCTGTGGTACAAATCTGGCATCCAGACTTCACCTCCCATAATCCCCCTCGACCGAGGTGCAGAATTCATCAGTGAAGGTCAGTTATCCACTGAAAGGAACAGCAGGTAGTTTTATGTCTCTGATACTGTTCACAGTTTGTTTTACTGCCCCCAAGTGGTCAAAAAATGAAATAATGTTGCTTTAAACTACACAAACTAGTTCCTGCACTGTGCATTGAAAAAGTGAAGGAGTGAATGTGTTTCCGTCCTCTTCTGTACAGATGACGGTAACGGGGAACAAGAAGACTCGTGCTTTGTGGGCCAGCGGTCCGGGCGGGTCATCAGGCCGCTGGGCAGCGGTGAGACGGGTTTAAACTCTTTTCTGTTGCTGTTAAAATGGAAACGTGATATCCTAAAAGTTTCCCGTAACTTGAACATTTGAGCCTCTTAAGCACCTGTGTGACTGACGGAGGTGTGAGCGTTCAGTTTCAGTTAAAGGCTTAAAAGAAACAAAGAAATCAGTGTTAAAGTGTTGAGCAGCAGACATACTGTCAGCTAACGTTCAGACACTTTGGTTTCATGTCACTCCCTCAGAAACAGAACAAATTACTCCTCCTGCCCGGGTCCTCTGTAAGCTTCTTAAATGTCGTTGTAACGGAGAATATCCTTCATCATCTGTAACTAAATATCCACCAAATGTTAGCGTTCGTACTCCCGCTGCTGCTTGGCTGCTCGCCACATCAGTGACGTCTGTTTCATCCGCTGCTGACGGACAACACAGCGCACGGAGAGCAGCCAGGCCTGCAGCTTCCTGCTTGATTTAAAGGTCCTGAAAACACGTTTCAGAAAACACGACAGTCGTGGGTTAATTTACTTCTGTTTGTGCTTTAAGTGTGAAGATAATCATGTTTTTATTTAACCATTAAAACCATTGACTGGCATTCTGGCTCCAGACCAAGACGGTAGAGCCCGTATCTGTGATGTTTTGCTGGGGTCTGTTTTCACTGTTTTGGTTGAGTCCTCGTCACCTCGTCACCTTGTCACCTCCACCTTCCTGTCTGTGGTGTTCAGCTCCCTCCCTGCAGGCCCGGCTGTGGGGAGCACCGAGTCAGAGGAAGAGGAGGAGCAGCTCAAACGGGGAGAAGCTCAACAGCAAACCGACACGCCTGAACCTTCAGGAGACCATCGCAGAGTCGGCGTACATCGCACGGCCGCTCGTACATCGTATCCTTCCCTTGGTGTCAGCACAGTGCACCCAGCTGCATCGTTAAATATTACAGTAAAACATCTTTAGTTTTATATGAACAACGTTTATTTATATTCTTATTATTTAATTAAACGAGCGCTCAGGCTGTGTTGACCCTGATCCTGATCCCTGACCCTGACACTGATCCCTGATCCTGGACCCTGACTGTGACCCTGACCCTGACCCTGACCCTGACCCTGACCCTGATCCTGATCTTTCATGTTGTTTTTCTTGTAATCACAGTTTTTCCTTAACCCCTCCCTGCCTGCAGTACTCTGCCTCGGACTCTGTGGGAAAAAGTCCTGGAAGCCTTGGCTCGTCTCCGGAGCTCTCGAACTTTCCAGGTAAACGAGAAAATCAAACTTTCACTTGTAAGGTTTGTGTTTGAGGTTAGTCCCCATGCATCCTGGAAAACCTGGAAAATCTTTAAAACTCATGGAAAATGTAAAAATCTTTCAACGTTCTCCCGACTGTCTGTCAGAGCTCATGCAAACAGGCTGCTCTGAGTTATGCTGTGGAAACGTCGTCATGTTACACACACAGGGTGGATGACATGATGAATAACATCATTTACATCATTTAAATATTAGTGCCTGCCGGCTGAACTCGGAGTTCAGGCAGGACTGGTTCATGTCATTCAATAAAAGAGTACTCAGGTTATTATAATGATGATAACTATTTACAGCGCTCGCCAAGCAGTGCTGATAACTACCTGAACGTGTCATCACTTAGAAGAGACGAGTTGATGACAGGTCTTTAAATCGGAGAGGAAACGTCAGCGTACGATGTGATCTCCGTCTGTCATACCAGCTCGATTATCACTGAAAATGTCCTGGAAAAGGCCTGGAAAAGTCCTGGAAAATGATCTCAGGAAAGAAAGTGGGACATCATGTGAAGAACTGATTGATTAGTTATCTGATTTCCGCTGTGTTGTGGAGGAATATTATCTGATGTACAGATGTGAGTGGAGTTTTGATGAAGACTGAGTTTGTTTTGATTTTGCACAGTTTAATAAGAATTAATACAGCGCGCAGGGAGAGACAGAAAACCTGCCGTGTGTCAGTCTGTACGGTGAGTTCATGAAGCCGTCTGCAGATCACACGCTGTTCTTTGAAGGTTTTCATTAGATGTCACTGCGCTGGCTCATCCAGGTTGTCTTGTTTGTTTGAAGATCAGACCTGTGACAGGCATGCATCACTTCCTCCGCCTCCTTTGTCCCCTCACAGAATCACAGCATGAGAAGTTATTCACGCTCTTCTTCTTTCTGCTTTCAGCTTCGCCGTGCTCGGCGATAAAAAGTTTCAGAATCGTTGGGAGAGGGCCGAGATGAGGAGGAGGACCTTCCTTCTGCTCTATTACCTCCTCCGTTCGCCTTTCTATGACAAGTTCTCAGAGTAAGCATCTCGTCAGATCAATTAATCACAATAAAATGTGTAAATATGGCCGTCATATTACCCACAGACCAACGGGACATCTTCACTTTGCTTGTTTTGTTCAAACACACAAAGATATTTAATTTACAATAACCAGAGAGCATACAGCAAACTGGTCACTGCCTGCTTCCCCTCATTGTTCATGATTCATTCTCTGTCAGCTGAACACTTCGTTAATCGTTTTCATGCAGTTTTCAGTCACTGAAACTAGTTTTAACGGCTGTGACTGTGTTTGCAGGGAGAAGCTGCTCTTCCTGCTCAGACTGTTGGCTGATCACGTTCCGGGAATCGGCCTCGTAGCACGTAAGTACCGTCGTCCATGATGCCGACCTGAACACGTTTACCGTCAACGTTCTAGATCAACAAAACATTTCCAGTCACAGATTGTTTATAATTTCCTGTTAAGTACATAATTTGATACTACGAGTGATGGAAAATGGAGAGAAACGTTCTTCAGTGAGTGCACAGCAGATCAGATGAACGTGTACGCGCTGGTCCGAAAAGAAAATCCAGTTTTCTGATGTTTATTAACCAAAGTAGTAACAACAAACTTAAATCGGCATGACGACGAACTGAGCTTTGTGATATGAAGTGATAAAGTGAAACGTGATAATAAATAGTGACACTGGAGCCTGACACCAAGTGCACACAGGTAAAAATAAGGTGACCTACAAAGGTGTGATCTAAAGAAACAACACAAACTATATTCACACATTTTGGCTCGTACACTAGCTGTAAATCAAAGTGCAGCTGAGGCTGATGGGAAAGTTTGTAGTTTATGTGACTGAATGATGCGCCAAAAAAGTTCATTTTAAATTTTAAACATCCACCCAGAAGTCGACCGACTGACCCACGTGGCCACACACTGAATCGTGATCATCAGCTAAATAACTACAGATTTATCAGCGAGGCGGTGCTCGTGTCTCCGTCAGCACACCGTCACTTCTTCTACATCTTTTTAACCTGTTTCAGTTTTGACTGTTTGTAACTTATTAAGTTGGTAAGAATATCGAGTGACGCTGTTGTCCGTCTGTTCAGGTCCTCTGATGGATTACCTCCCCACCTGGCAGAAGATCTACTTCTATAACTGGGGATAAAACCTGCCGACGCGCTCTGATCTTTGATTTTTTTTTTACAAGTCAGCCGTGAGGCCTGTTTGGACAGAGACACTCGATAACTGTGGAGAGGATTTTCCACGTCTGACTGACAGCGAGGACGAAATGATTCAGAAGTGATCAGAAATCAAACCGACACGATTATTGTAACAGATTCATGACACTACAGCACAGAAGAAGATGTTTGCCCTGCGTCAGAGAGCTTCGACAGTTTGTATAATTATATGGCAGAGTTGTTTTTTTTCATTCCTTTCCGTCTGAGCGCTCACACTGACCTGTCTGTCAAAGAGAATAGATGTCAGGCAGAAAAAATCATAAAGCAACATTACGCAACTAATCTTCCTTAAAAATAACAAGTTGCTGTCTGTGATCTCCTGTGAGAAGTACGTAACACTTTAAGTCACACACCACCGACTTTTTCACTGATTTTGGTGAAACTGGATCACCACCAGCTGCTCTGCTTCAACTCTCTGTGGTTTACAGGGTTTCAGGTGTAGTTTTGGACCACCTGGAGGAGGAGGAGATCTGGAGAGGTGGAGAGACTGAAGAGGACACTGATGAAGGAAGCTGAGAAGAGTGACCAAGCTGCAGGCTGCTGCACTGGAGAACTATTGTTGCACTTGCTTGATGTTTGGCTGTTAGCACAGTTGTCGCTAGTTTTTGATCATAAGTACAAATACTCGAGTACAGCTGAATATAGTTACCACAGCGGTGCATAAGTGAACTAAAAAATGGTAAATCGTTGCATAATGTTGCTTTAAAACTGAGAAGTTAAGTGAAACATCTGGACACCTCGTTTAACTTCCAGCTGTTGACTGACACAAACCGAGCAGATTAAAGTGTGTGTGTGTGTGTGCTGGACTCAATGAGCGGACCACAGCAGAGGTTTTCAATCTTTATTAACATACTGAATAAGTTTCTTTTTGTAGCCTACAAATAAATAGTTGAACGTTTCATCGTTTCGGTCCACGTTTGTTACTTTTTGGAGAGTTTATCACGGGTGGGACACACACAGGCATGGCCACGCGAGGAAAAAATATGACGCTTTGATCCATCAAATAAAAACTACAAACCGGTTTCCAGACCTCTCGTCCAGTCTGCTGGGAACGTGAAGGTTTGGGTGCTGTCAGGGCGCGGTACGTGTCGGCTGTCATAGTTTTATACTCGACTGACTTTGTTGTGTTCACTTGCATGCTACTCGCTCCTGGAATTTAATCTGTCGGCTAAAGAGTTGGAGAAGTACTGAAAGGTTTCCTTGTTCATCAGTTAGAGGCACAGCCGTCGTGATGCAGTTTTTACACCTTGAATGGTTTTTTATATTGGCCAACGTGTGTGAAAGTGAAGAGGTAAAAATGTAAACTGAAGACGTCAGCCTTCCAAAGTAAAAAGGAGAGAACACAAAAAGGCAGCGCGTCGAGCTGAGGTACGCGGAGGCAGACTTCAGATTCAACCAGCAACACGTCGAAGTGAAGCGACTTCGAAGGTCGTGAAATGGAGACGAACAGTCAGAACAGCGTCAGCGTTCTCTGAGCTCCGAGTTCTGCATCAAAGCGGACTCGTTCTTTACTTTAATCCCCAATTTACAAATCTTTAACTCCTCGCTCGGCCTTTGTTGGACCGAGCTGGAGGTCGTTTTCTGTGGTTGTGCGCTTTTTTTTTAAAAAAGACATAATAAATAATCATAGCAGCTTGGACATCAGACGTCAGACGCTCCGTTGTTTCTTAACTCCGAGCTCACAGATCGCCTGACGCTGTAAAGACGGTCGGCCGTCGGTGCTTCGCGTGAGTAACCTGCGGGTGAACGGCAGTGAGTCAAACACTGAACGCAAACATCGTGAGTTCAAACCGCTCAAATTAACGCTGAAAGTTGAAAATATATACTGCAGATTGTTTTTTTTTAATATCGCGATAAAAGCAAAAAAGACTTAAGCATAAAGTATCTGGATAATAAGAATTAAAACACTTTGATTTATGTAGAAGGAATAAAATATAGCAGAATTAACTCTGACGTCATTTTTGAAAACTAAGACCAAAGAATCCTCGACGGTAAATTACAACGCGACTCTTGATTTAGAAAAGATTACACCCTTCGATGGTTTCCTTTATGAAAATAAAACTCAAGAGTCTGCAGATGAGAATGAGAGAAGAAAATACTGTCTCACTCCTGGAAAATTGTCTCTAAAAGAGGACGGGAGAGATTTTTTTCCTTTCTCCATGCAATCCTTTCTGCTTCCCGTCGCTCGCTCTCTCTCATCCCGTCTTCTCCGCCCAAATGCTCGTATCAGTGATCGGCTGTTGGCTCTACACAGGCGTTAGTTAGTATGTCTTCCCACAGGTTGGTGCTCGTGTCTCGGGCTGATCAGTACGAGCCGTAACGATCCTGACGAAAGAGAGAACATGAGCAAGAGTTTAAAATGTTGAACTTGTTAGCTTGCACAGTGTGTTGTTGGAGGAGCGGGCGCAGCGGGGTGACGGAGCTGCCGCTCACCCACAGACAGCTGCTGAGCGTCGGGGAGCCTCTGAAGGAGAGACCCGGATCTGATCTGATCCGGAGCTTACCGGCAGGACGAGAGCTCAGAGTTTAATTTATGAACTTTTTGATATTAAAATGTGGATTCATCTCCACCTGTAGCCGTCTGTGGACACCCAGAGCTCCATCATACCGCTTCACATTTATACAACTCTGCGTGAGGACGACCGATGTCTCACCTGGATTGTATTCATGACGCCGTTGGCGAGGACGGCCATCTTGCCCGCTACAGTCTTCACCCCTTGTTTAAATTGTGCAATGTCCGGGCCGGAGGGGAGCACACTGTCAAAGCCTGAAGCCCTCCCTGGGAGGAGGAGGAGGAGGAGGAGGAGGAGGAGGAGGAGATTTAACATATTTAAATGAATGCCTGACATAAGGTTTGTTTGTTATTTAAAACTGGGAGTAAGTTGAATAAGGCTGCCAACACGCTGCAGTTTATTCTGTACCAAGGTTTTACCTTTATGGTCGCTGCCCTCTCCAAACAGGTCGGCCGAGCTGATGGAGGAGCTTCCTGACATGGTCTCCAGTCTTGTCTTTGCGTCATACTGAGAGAAGAAGAAGAAACGGAAGTCAGTAATAACAAGTGCAAAACTTTACAAACAGCCTCGTGAAACCACAAACTGCAGACCGAGGACGGCTGACTTCATACGAGACATTTACACAAAGAAGAGCTCGACATCCAATCACTGAAAACTTCCGACAGAAACCTTCAAAAGTTTCTGATCCCAAATCTTCTGCAGTGACCCTAAAAGGTTTTTGTGTCTTACGGCTGAGCTGCAGCTTTCAGACGACGTCAAACACTTCAGTGTGCTTCACGCTGCTGAGCTGCTGAAGACGTCCTAACTGTTTCTCACCTCTGCGCTGCTCTCGCGTCCAAAGAACATGTCCGAAGAGATCGCCTTGGCGTTTGCAAACTTCTGTCTGGCCTCGCTCGACTCGGACACCGGAGCCGACACCTCGGCTTTTCTTCTGCTGGGCAGCCTGGGGATCAGAGAGCACGTGATCAGAGCTGCTGCTCCCGGTCCAGTCAACAACAGTCCTGTCGTTACAGACAGACAATAGCTACCTCTCTCCGATTGGCTGAATACTAGAGATGGTGACCTCCTCTTTGGGGTCTTCTTTCTCCAGAGCCCAGGAGGTGCTGAAGGAGGCGGTGCCTCCGTCAGTATCCCACCGCGATCCAAAACTGTCTCCCACTGTAAACGGGTTGTCCTTATATCTGAAACGTCAAGCACAAAGGATTAACGACAGAGTTCCTGTTGGCCTGAGAGCAGCTTCAGATTCAAACTGACGTCCACAGATTTTTAAAAAGGTGCCTCGCGTACTTTGGAGGTCCAGAGGTGAAACCCGGCTCGTCAAACATGTCCAGTTTGGAGCGAGAGGAGGACTTGGCTCCGACGGGAGTTTCCTGCTCGATCACCTGCATCTCCGACATCACTGAGTGAGACACGGCACTGAAACAGGAAACACACACAGAGATGAAACACACCCAAACGTACGAGTCGATCCTCTGCAGAGAGACTTGAGTCGGGTTCGTGTTGTGACGTTACCTCCGGCTGCCGAAGCCCATGCCCAGTCTCTCGGCCTGCTCCCTCTTCTTGCCCTCCAGGTTCTGCAGCTTCTTCTCCTCCACCTTCCTGTCGATCTCCAGCTCTTTGTAAGCCAGACGCATCGAGGCCACACTGCAACAGCCACAACGAGACGTCAGAGCTCAGGTGGACAAAAAGTTTCACTTTTTCTTGTTCTGTATCTTTTATTTAGGAGAACGCAGAATGGAAGTTACAAACACAAAGAAAAGGAACAAACTGAAATAAAGTGAGAATAAGACAGACGTCCTTACATGGACTCCTCGGCTTGTTTCTTGGCCTCGGCGGCCTGCTCCTCTCTCATCTTCTCGGCCACTTGCGCCTGTTTCTCCACCTCGGTGAAACTCTTGCTGCTCACCTTCTGAGCGCCGAGTCCTTTCTTTGCGCCGAGCTGCATCAGGGTGAAACGTGGTTCACAAGTTAAAGTGTGTCCTCTGTAACAGGCTGAAAGCAACTTTGAACTATTTAAAGTCCCCGTCCAGGATTAAATTTAGACTTCTCTGGAATATTTAGTGCTCAGTCAGAGCTCATCAAGGCGAGGGACGAGTTTAGTTCACCGACAGTTTAATGAGGATGTAAAGTGAAGCAGCAGAGCTACACTGCAGCTCATTCACAGATTTAGGTGTGTTTTGTCAGCGGAGGCTGATGTAATGTATTGTAATTTTCCAACCCAAAAGGCTTCTTCCACCTGTACTTCCTGTCACCTGCAGACAGACGTTTATGTGAAGTGTTGCATCAAACTGCTTTTTATTAAGTCTGTGACTCACCCCTTTTTTGGCAGCCATCGGCTTCTTCTTCCCGATGATGGAAGGCTTCACATCTGGAACATAAATGACAATCCGTCAAAAAAAACTGCTAAACATTTTGACTTTAACACCTTCAGTCAGCAAAGCAGGCGAACAGAGAATGACTTTGTACATTGCCGACCTGAAATCAAAGCAAGAAAAACACAGCAGCTCAGAACACTAAGCCTGACATCAGAAACAGCACTGATTTTTTATTGTTAGCTCCCAAACTGTCGCCGTTCAGGTGAAGGACAGTGAAGCAGCGTTTCAAGCTGACATTTAACCTCCAGCAGGACAAAAACAAACTCCAGACGCCGATGTTAGTCAGTCTGCAGAGTGTTGACACATTCAGAGTGGAGGGACACTTTAGGAGACTCATTGTGACGAATACTATTAATAGCCTGCTTTGGTCTCATTTGTTACCTTCCGAGTTGTGACGCCACAATGTCAACGGGTCGCAGCAAAAGACTGAACCTGACCAATCACCTGCAGCTATGTGAGGCAGCTCGATGACCAGCCTGCTGTTAGACCGCGCCGTAACTTTTTCCGAGCTTTGCTTCGTTACACGGCGACTTGCTTTCCAGCAGGTGCTCGCCAGGAATAGCGCACAGCCATGGCGGGCTCTCCATCGCGTGATAAGCAAGAGAAGGGAGGCGGCCGATGAGATGTCAGTCAAAGCAAACACAACCATGCGCCTCGTCCGGAGGGATAAACCAGCCACCGCAAACAACAGCAGCTAAGCCCACACAATTCACCTTTGGGTGTCCATCCTCCGTCCTGGGAGGACAAACGCATGGAGTCCTCTACACGACAGGACAAACCACGACCAGAACCAGAACCAGAACCAGGACACAGAAAAGGCTGATTTAGAACAATGAAGTTTTATCCACATTAGACGAAGCGGGATGGATCTGACACTGGTAATGACGTGCAAATGATCCATCAATTAACGACTGATAATGAATATTAATCACTGTGTTGTCGTGTTAATGATGCCAGACTTAAAATCTCTTTAACGTGATCGTTCACTGCTTTATTTGTCGTTTTCTAATCATGTCTGATGAACTCTTTATCTACTTTTTACATCTCAGAGATACA
Organism: Miichthys miiuy; assembly: GCA_036365135.1. Lineage (NCBI taxonomy): Eukaryota > Metazoa > Chordata > Actinopteri > Sciaenidae > Miichthys > Miichthys miiuy. The sequence continues at coordinate 30,257,922 of CM071603.1, forward strand.
AGTCTGGAAGTCAGTCATATCCACAAATAATTCAGTAGATTATCGATTCATAAATCTTAAAACAATGAACATTTAAAATTTGTGCATCACGGATACTCATCCCAATCCTGATTCAAGTTATTTCAGTCAAACTAACTTCATCACTTCATCCCAATATTTGTCTCCTGAATTTGTTATTCTCACTTTCCCCAAGTGTTCTTCACCTTTTACTGACCCAATGATTCGTTTAAAATTCATTTTTAATCCATCTTTCTTCGATTTGTCTTTGTTCCTGTTTCCTGCATTTGTGTTTCTTTTTGTAAAGCACAGCGTGCTGAATCTTTTTGTATGACAGATGCTAAATATTTTTATTAGGTTTGATTATTGTTAATTAAGAATTAATCGACAATAAAAAAGAACTTGGTACATGAAAGCATGATGAATCTTCTCTCTGCTCGCTCACCTGTTTATTCCATGCACAGATACATAGTTAATGTACCTGCACACACACGTTATGTATGTATGTACAGACACAGAGATAATGTTCTGACTTTAGTCTTCTGCAGGTGAAAAGCTGTCCATCATGTTGACATGTATAAAGGCTACAGACGAGGTGTGTGTGCAGGTATTTTCCTGCCATTGTTCAGATAATCACACTTCACCTGTGAACAATTCAAAGAAGTCTGCGTGACGAGGAGGATGAACTCGGAGAAAAACACGACTGAAACGATCTGAATGGAAAACATGAGCGTCGGTCTGATTTCAGCTGTGTGAATAAAGTGTTTTGAAGAGAGATAAAAGTGTGCAGACAAACACTGAGCGGAGTGTGTGTGTGAAACTGCTGATGACAGCGCGGACGTTACACAACAGCAGAGAAACTCCGACAGACTCACCGATGGAGGCTTTGGGTGATGTGCTCAGCCCGTCGATGCTGGGCCCGTCCTCCGGTTCTGGAAGGAAAACATCGGACTTGTTAAGTAAGCGTCATGTCCAGCTGATACTTCTGATTTCATCAAATAGAAATCTGACACACAGCAGAGTCGGCTCTACTCCGTCAATAAAACCTGTCACCTGACCAAGATACGATGACATCACTGTGACATCATCAGGGTAAACTCTCTCTCGTGTAAAATGTAAATGGATTGAACAGAAGAGTAACGCGTAGGCTTGCTGTACTGACGGTTGTCATCCTGGACTTTAGCCGATGTGTCGGACAGCTGTGGAGTGATGGCGGCTCCGTTCTGCTGTGGCTCGGAGGTCGGCGCCATGCTCCAATCATTCGCAGGCTGCAAACATGAAGAAACAAATCAATTAAGTTTTTAGATTTTAGGTCCAACCAACTTTTAACACGAGTCTGGGGGTTACAGTTTGAAATCTGACTGGGTGCACGGCAGACGTTTGGACATTCTGATATGTCAGAGCAGCAAAATGTTTATTTGTGACAGCTGTGGGGGAATTTGTGTGATTGTGGAACTGCTGAGCCATCCACGTGTGTTTATGTTTGTTTGCATCATGTATTTATATGAAAAACAAATATTGTCACTTTGATTTTTGATCCCAGATCAAACCTGTGTATGTTCTGCAAAGAAGTCCGTCTCTTTCTTCTCGGGAGCAGCCGGAGTTCCTCCTGCAGAAGAGTCGATCCAGAGCTGCAACGAGCAGAGGAGGAGCGTCCGTTAGACTTCCACTGATTATGCTCACAGCAGGTGTGCTGCGTGTGAGGTGATGTGATCGTCATCGTGGACTCTGGACACTGATAATGACTTCAGCACTCTTACGTAACATGCCAACGATGCACAGGACTCTGACTGTGCACAGACTTCTTATTTCTGCAGTCAGCATTAATAAAGTCGGCTCTGTTCTGTTTTATGTTTGGATGCAGACAGTAAACAACAAAGGACAAACGTCACTGTAGCTTTACCAGCAAAGGGCCTGACAGTCCACTGCTGACTGGATCGACGCACAAAAACGTGGCTCTGATTTAGCAATCTGTTTTTCAGACTCACATCTGTGCCATATTTGGACAGCGCGGCGTTCGCTTGCTGCCGGATCTTCTCTCTGTACATCTGGGCTGCACGGCTGTTATACTTGGCGTTGGTGTCGTTGGTGGAGCAGCCATGCTGGCGGAAGAACGCCGTCTTCACACAGAAGGAGAGAGGGAGTTATTAAAACACATCAAAATGGCAGAAATCTGCACAAAGTGGCTCATTACACAACTTAACGTCACAGATCTGTGAACTCAGCCCGACTTACTGCATTGGCATTGCCTCCAACCTGCATACATCTGAGCTGAAACCAGTTCCAGTTGGAGTCTAACTCGGTGGACCTGAGGGGAAGAAGCAAAGATGTGGAACATTAGCGTGCCATCACAGTGCTACAGGCGTGTAAACGGGTTCAACAGATTCATGGGGAACCTGTTCCACAGCTCTCTGAAGACTGAGATCACTTGATTAAATGAGTCAAGTCTGGCGTGCTGCTGCTTGGTTGGAAAGACAACCTGCAGCCACAGCGGCCCTTTGTGTCAAAGAAGTACGCATCACGATGACAGCTGTTTTTTTATTGTCGCGGTAGATTGTAGCTTACCTGATGAAGCTGAGATGCACTCCCAGGGAGCGGTGGATGCCGGAGCAGTCGATGCACAGGAACACACCGTACGGGATGCTCGCCCAGCTGGGGTTCTTAGCCGCGCAGTCGAAACATACCTGCACAGGAACACAGAGTGTTACTGGGACGGCTTTAACGAGGTCTAAGTAGCTAATTAGAGCTGCGCAAACAGTAACACACACACACATACTAAAACATGTCATCACCGTGGAGTGAAGAAGACACAAAGTTCGCAGTTTGCGACACCTGTGAGGTTAAACTGTGGACGAACAACCGCGTCGAGCTCCGGCTCCTCGATCGTAACGGCCGCTGACATCATTTTGCAGAAGCTGTTCAACAACGTGGTCAAAAAGGAGCTGTTGTACACTGTGGCTACTGATCCCAGGTCAGAACGGCCCACTGATCCACGGCACCTCAACGTGTCACACGAGCACCTGCAGCCAAAAGGCCGTGTAGTCCACAGCGTTCAGTGTTTGTTCGGCTCGGCTGGAACAGACAGACTATCTGGTGACGAGGCGGAGATGCTTCTGTTGGTGAATCAACACCGTCAGTGTTTGAGCGACTTCTTTAAGCCTGTATGTACACAGACCTAAAGATGCCTTCTTGTGTTTGTTACCTGTTACACCTGTTTAAGAGTACAAACACTGACCTCACTGCACAGCACACTGTGCAACCACCACGTCCCCCAGACTGACCCTGGTAAGGGGCTTTCTTTATATGTCCTACCTGCATTTCCTGTCTTTATCTCCACCCTTCACATCCGTCACAATCACACGTACAATCTGAACATCTCCCTCAGGCCTGAGCGGAAACTTCGACAAACAAACAAACAAAAAAACTCTCCTGACAACTGGTCACATCGCGCTGGCCGTGTTTTGAAATAGATCTTTCTAGCACCGGGAACGAGCAGTAACTGCACTGTACTCTTATTAGTTACTCGAGTGTTTGACAGTCATCACTCCACGTCTTCTCTGGTCTGTGCCACTCATGACTGCCTAAATATGAGCACAGGAATATTACGGTGGATGGACATACAGACGGCAGCATCACAGTGAGACACTGATATAAACATGGAGATGAGTACTGTGATAATCTGCTTACAGTCGGTTATAACTGCCACCATAAGACGGCAGAACAAACAGTCTGAACACCGCAGCACAAAAATGAGAAGTGTTGCGACATGCCGGACTTTCAGCTCTGTCTAAATATCGGTTCATTCATTTCAACTCTCTTGATGGCGTTTGTAAAAATGCCAAACATGTTTTACTGCAGCTTCTTTTGTCTTCTGGACAGAAATGTGTGAACTTTAATTTAATAATTAAACAATGAATCGACTCCAGTGCAGGACGGATAATCAGATGATATTAGATTATCAGCAGCAGCTCAGTCCGTAGAGACTTGGCTTGGTAAAGCGGAGGTTAAAGTCCAGTATGGACCACAGTATGCGAGGCAGACTGGTAGATGGAGAGGTGCCAGTTGACCTCCTGGGCACTGCCGAGGTGCCCTTGAACATGGCACAACCAGCTGCCCTCAGGGTGGCTAAGTTAACCTGTTAACTTAAGTAAAGGTTAAAAAGCAGCTTTGCACAGTCCACACAGGAAAAGTCTGATTTAATGAACGACCTCAGTGTATCTGCCCTCTCTAAAGTCAGTATCAGATCGATTAACTGTCATATTAATAGATCATAAATATGATTATTAGCCGCTTGTCCTCTATTAATAAAACATATTGAACAGGGGGGCAGGTGAACGACTCTCTATGTCCAACATTGGATCTTTAATTAATAACTAAATGAACGTCAGTGAGGCTATAGGCCTGACATGCTGCAGCAGTAAACAGTCACATCACGTTTATTTATTTATTCGTATGGAAGCCTGCTGGATTCAAAGTTAATTAAAAGATGAATATTTAAATGAACATTTGGCTCTGATAGAGGAGCGGCAGCTCTGTCGGGTAACGTGTACTGTAATTACTGTTAGCATTAGTTAGCAGCATATGGTTTAACTCCATCAGACGTGACGACTTGAATCTTAATTAAACTGCGTCACTTCTATGCTTCATATTTACGGTTTATCCCGAAGAGTTAGCTCCTTTTCGTCCCGCTGTGTGGGCTCAGTGTTCAGCCTCACCGTCACACACACACACACCGCATACGTGGCCTTTACGTTGAGCCGTTTACCGGCAGGCTAACAGCCGTTAGCTCGTTAGCTCGTTAGCTGTTTGGGCCTTAGCTTAGCTTAGCTTGGCCAGCTAACCGCTCCTGATCGAAGATAACCGAACGAACCCGACGACCCGAGTCACATCCACGGGTCGGTACACACACACAGACGGTGTCTGGGTCTGTTACCTTGTTGGTAGGAACGGATCTCAGTCTCTTGAAGACGGTCAGGATCTCAGTCTTGTTCGGTTCCGTAGCCATCTTGATGCCACTGTGACAATTTCCATATGCTGACGTCAGTACGGGTCCTCGTTTATCTCAAATCTGACAAATAGCGAAAGTCGCTGTTCACACGCACACAAACACACCAACGTGAAAAAAAAAACACGACCTAAAGTCAAATAATGTATCATTTCTATTAAAACAATAATATCCAGCTCCAACAGTTGTCCACTGCTCTGCCAGCATTGAGATTAGTCAGGTCTGGGCTTTGTAGTTTATTTGACTTCCTTAAAATAATAATGCACACTACTGTTCCAGCTTGGGGTCAATTCCATGAAAACATACAAGAAATCAGTTATAATTGGACATATTGCACAATAAATATGAAATATAGCCATTGGCAAGGTTAGAAATGATTATTTTTAACTGAAATAATAATTGTTTCCTTCGAACTTGGCTTTAATCAAAGGATCCTTGCCTTTGTCATTCTACTTGTCAATTTGTGAAGGTGATCCCATGCCTCCTGAAGCACCGACCACAGGTTGGATTGGCTTGATGGGCCCTTCTTACGTACCATACGGTCCAGCTGTAACAGCTCAATAGGGTTGAGATCTGGTGACTGTGCTGGCCACTCCATTACAGACTGAATACCAGCTGACTGCTTCTTCCCAAACTGAGCTGTGCATTAATCTTTTCTTTTTATTGGCCAGTCTGAGATATGGCTTTTTCTTTGCCAGCATCCCTGAGTCGCCTCTTCACTGTTGATGTTGACACTGGTGTTTTGCAGGTGAAGCTGCCAGTTAAGGACCTGTGAGCATCTGGTTTGTGAAGGTCGCCTGATCTGGTAGGAACTGGTTTTTGGATTGTCCTTTAACATATGTCTGTATGAGGACGTTCAAGTAGGTGGGTGCAGAACCGAGACAACTTTCAAATTCAAATTCAAATTTTATTTGTATAGCCCAAAGTCATACATTTGCCTCGCTTTACAATCTGTACCACCTCTGTCCTTAGACAGTGTTGCTTACAGGTGGAAGAAACCTCAGGAAGAGCCTAGATGTCACGTGTACAGAACAAATCAGTACAATTACAATGAATGATAAAATGACCACAGTAGCAGATATGTAGCAATAATGACAGTGCAGGTCACAGCAGCAGCCACGATCCACGCCTGCTGGACGACAGAGCACAAAACTCTTCGGTTAGTAGCATGCATTAATGAGACATGTATGTCCACTGAAGAGTGGGGAGAGTCTGGTCCTATGGCAGCATAACTGACCTGAGCTAACTATAAGCTCTATCAAAAGGAAAGTCTTAAGGTGTTGACCGTGTCTGCCTCCAGAACCAGAATGGTAGTTTGTTTGATAGCTGAAAGCTCTGGCTGAGACGGAACCACAAGGAACCCAGCATCCTGAGAAGTGTTCTAGACTATGAGAGATATGATGGTGCCTGACCATGAAGAGCTTTGTAAGCTTTTCTAGATTTAACAGGTAGCCAATGCAAGGAAGCCAAAATGGGAGAGATGTGATCTCTGATCTTGGTTCCTGTCAGAACACCAGCAGCATTCTGAATTAGCTGCAAAGTCCTCAGAGACTTATTGGAGCAGCCTGATAACTTACAATAGTCCAGCCTAGAGGTAACAAATGTGGACTAGTTTTCTGCAAGATACAATGGTCTGATTTTGGCGATGTTACGCCAAGATTCTTTACAGTGGAGCTGGAGGCCAGGGTGATCCCGTCTAACTTTGTAGTCAGCATTAGAAATTTGAACTTAACGTGGGCTGCTACAGGTAGACAGTGGAGCTCCATGAGCAGCGGGGTAACATGTAACACCTTTTGGGTTGATTGAAGAGCAGGAGGCTCATCTGAAGGGGTCTCACTGTGCAGGCTGGGAGGCCCGTCAGGAGCACGTTAGAGATGAACACAGTCTGTATCATATACTTATCATGCTGGAATCACTCTGTGTATAATAAGCCTAACTCTTACCAGATCTTACCAGAATTTATAGATATGATGCATTAAAAGTATGTGAAATATTCAAGATGAGCTCCACCCAGATCAGCTATAATGTTAAATTTCAATCAGTAATAATATGAAGTACATATTTGTAAACACTGAGGCGGGTCTGTTTGCTGGTATAACGAGTATTTTAACTGATAATACTTTAAGTTCATTTTTCTGATCATACTTTAACTTTTGTTTTATTTTCTATTTTATTAAAGTAATCTAATACTTTTTTCTCCACTGTTGCCAACTTACAACAGTATATTCCTGCCAGCAGCTCAGATATCTGCCTTCATATTGTTCTCTGTGTGTTCTCCTGTTTGTGCTGTGCTTTGTAATTTTCCGACATTTCCGCGTCGGTGCATCCACTGTAATGGATTTCACAGTGTTTGTGTGTCCGTGTTAGAGTTTAGTTTCAGTCAGATTATGTTTAATTCATGATTTTTTATTTGGCTACCAGTCCAGCCTCCATACTTTGGTCCATACTGGACTTGAACTGGCCACCCTCCAGTTCCTAAGCCAAATCTCTACAGACTGATCTACTGCCTTATTATTGTGCATTGGCCGGGAATGTTCTGGTTGAAAGTTCAAAGTTTCCAATGTCCGATTAATCATCTAATGTACTCAAAAAGAGTCACATCCTATTCAAATCTGAGTCCTAAACTGAAAGCTGATCTGACTCCAGGCTGTTTGTGACGCTAAAGCTCACATTGTTGAGGGATTAACTCTCTTTGGGCTGTCAATTATCACATCACATCACATCACATCATTCAAATCATGGCGGGAAAAATATCTGAAGGTATTTGAAGGCCGCAGAATTAAGATGCAGCCTCTTGAAAACCCAAATCAGTGGATGGAGATTTGTAGCAAACAAATGCTCAAACCCTCCTCGGACACCAAATCTCTTCTCATTGTTTATCAGGTAAAGATCTGCCTCTTTGTCAGAAAAGCGTCATAAATTGTTACAGTCCAACACAGATCTGGTTAGTCCTGTTGGGTGAATTCCAAAGGAACCGCCTCTCATATCTCTGAGACTGAAACCGACTGAACGAGCTTTTGCACGAACAGATTCAGTAAGACATCATGGAGGCAGGTGCAGTTTTTTTCCTGGTGTTGTTCGCCTTATCGGGCACCGCTTCGACCGCCAGCTTTTATGGAGACAGCATCAGTTTCATGCCTCCGCACAAGAACAGGAATGGGACATATAAGGTACACTATTTTTTTATCATTATCAATAAATTTCTTTATTTGTTGGATCAGTGTCTCTATCAGGTCCTTCTGCACTCGTGGCTGTTTGATGGGACTTCAGACGGTTAAAGCAAAACATAATAGTGGATTTATATTTATATTTATAATTTCTAATATGTTTGAGTAAAATGAAGTCTGTAAGAACAGAGAAACCTTATAGCCATGCTGGACTGAAGAAGCGATCATCGACTTGTGAAACTCCTGCATTCCTGCATAACTCCAACTGTCATCTACGACGACTTACTGACTCACTTTTACAAAACTTCAAGAATTTTAACAAACTGCCGAGACCAGACGAGTGACTCTCTGTATTCTGTCTCTATGTAGCATAAATGTTGTTGTTGTTTTCCCATCAAACCCTGCAGGTGACCTTTCAACACAGACAGAATGGAAGAAGCAACTGTCAGGATCAGTCATCCTACTCATGTGAGAGCGGAGTGTGCACGAGCTTTGATAAATCAAGCGTCCTGCAGACCGATCAGGATGCCACAGGCCAGGGCAGGTGGTGCCAGACTGAGGGGCAGACGACAGCAACCATCCAGACTAATAAAAAGAGCTTTTCTCTGAGGTAAGGCCCGCTACACAGGAAACCAACTCTTCTGCTCGTCAATTCACCTAAAGATTTCAGAAAAACAGTCAGGTTTGTTGGCAAGTTTTCACATGAAGGGATTTGTCTTTGTGTTTTGGAAAAGGGGTCGTTACAGAAACTTTACTTTAGTGAGGAGGTTTGCTGAGTGTGAAGCAATAGTTAGCAATAGTAGTGAAAAAATGGTTTGTAAAACAGGTCTACTTGTGCAGTTTGTATGTTTATTTACCACGCTGGTAATTCTATTATTTAATTTATGTGACTGTGGTCAGTCTATGTGTGAAAACGCTGACATGTAAGATGCTGCATTTATCTGAAATATCTTAGTGTGGTGCATCTCTAATGTCCTCTGCTTAACAAGCTTCTTAAGCTTCTTAAAAGGTCCTCCTCCCTCTTTAACGGGGTTTTCACCTCAGGCACCGTCTTAAGGGCTGAGACACTTTGTGGTTAAGTCGTCTGACCTGTAAGCGGAAAGTTCAGTGCTATTTTGGGTGTTTAAAGACAAAGTTGCATCAGTATTATTGGTCATTTATTTTGTATTTAACTCCTATGTATGTTTTTATTTTTGCCATTAGTGATGACTCTTCTTTTTGCACATTTTGCATCTTGATGTGTGAACCTGAGTAGAAGATACGAGGCACTGACTCGCAAACCTTAAAATCGAGTGATGAGATCTGATTGTGATGCTCTGGCCTTAGTGTGAATTGTCAGGTGTCAACAAACAGATTGATTCAATCTCAACAGAAGGAGGAAATAAAGGTGGAAATCTGGACTACATAATGATTTGCCTTATCTCTTGGCAGAAGGTAGATAAACATAGAAAGTCCACGTTGGCTTGTGCATCATAAATAAACAGGCTTTAAATAAAAGAGTGGCACAGGAAGCACGAAGGACGAGCCTGAGGTTTAAAAGAACAAACCGGTGCAAGGTGGCAACAAGATTATTAAAAAGGCTGAAAACAAATAATTCTACTTTTCTTGGACACATCTGACAAAATGTGAACGGCTAAGGTGTATTCAGCGAGCTGTGAGAAGACGGCACTAACTAACACAAAGAGTGATTTTTCTACTTTGTTTTGTTTCATCTGAAAAAGTTTTTAGTTGCAAGAAAGAAAAAAAAAAACAGGCTAACCACTGGCTGATTGAGGAAGAAGGTTCCTGGTTCGAACCTCGGCTGGGGCCTCTCCGTGTGGAGTTTACATGTCCTTTCCATGTCTGCGTGGGTTCTCTCCGGGTTAATTGGTGACTCTACATTGTCTTGACTCTTCATTGCTCTGTGATGAGCTCCAGCCCACCGTGGCCCTGACGAGGAGAAGAGGTTACAGATAATGGATGGATGGATATATGTATGTTCGTATCTGTTTCATCATCTGGTAACAGAATTTATGACCAGTGATTTAGATTCTTCACTGAAGCAAACGTATCACATGACAGAAATTTTTTTCCTAACCCCAAACAAATACTTCCTGGCAGAAAGCCCTGAGGGCAAACTTCTCCCATGTGTGTAAAAGTACTAATACCACACTGTGAAAATACTGGACTACATTCAACGGTGTCAAAAGTACTCACAGTGCAGATGTTTTTGGATTCGTGTTCCTGCATTAATGTTTCATTTTGCTGCTGTAGATGTTTCACTTTGAACTTCTTTATATACTGTTGGCTTGTTTACTCTAGAGCGATGCATCACAGTCTCTAAGATCATCTTATGTCTGTCCTGTTTTCATTTTCTCAACACATGAATACACTCTTCATCTTTCAGTCTCAGAAAAATCTAATTCAAATCAACTCATCTGGACAGGAACAAAATCTGAGAAGTAACTGAAGCTGTTGGACAAGAGTAAAAGTATAAATTTGTACTTAAGTTCAGTACTTGACTAACTGTACTTCACAGTCAGTCCAGTGTGTGTGTAGGTGTGAGGAGAGAAGATGATGATTCATCAGCGCCTGTATGGCAGGTGGATGTGGGCGTGGGAGGTGGAGGTGGCATCAATATATGTATGAGGAAACACATTGGTCTTTCTTCCTTTCAGTGGCTCGGGCTGCTGCTGGGTGTCTAATGTCGAAGGAAAAACAAACTGGACGTCTGACGCCGAGCTGAACCTGGGAACTCGATCCGACTCACGCACCATCAACAGCTGCCCCGTAACCACAACGGTGTCTTCTTTACGGTACAAATTCAAATATTTAAATCACATCACAGAGCTCCACAAAGCAGGAAGAAATATCTCATAAATTCTTATCTCCGCTCAAACACACATTATCTTCCATGTGGAGATAATGTAACACACAAACACACACAGACCTGGAAACAACATGAACAGACGCAGCCGCAGACACTGACACGGGTCTGTTTGGTAACACTGATGTTTTAAAAGTATTTCCAGATCTCTCTGTTTGTTTTCTCCTTTAATCGTTTGTTTTATTATTTTCATTATTATTATTATTAATTACATTCGTTAAAATGTGTTTTAAACTGAGCTTCAGTTCTGCACAGGAGACAACAACAGATTACATGTGGTGATAGATGAGGAAGTTTTTGTTTTATGTTCAGTTCGTTTCCAAAGCGTCTTTGCTTGTTTCAGTTTAGTGTTTCAAATGTTTCATTTCAGTTTTTATTAGTTTAGATTTTAGTTTTAATATTTTAGTTTTACTTGATCTTGATCAGAATCGACATGCAGAATCCCACTCGAGACATTTCCTGTTTGTTTTTATCTTAGTTTAATTCTGAATATTATTATTATTTCACACCTAGTTTTTAATTCTTATAGTTTTAATGTTAGTTAACTATAATAACCTCCCAGTGATGTTGGACAGAGGAGGACTTTCTTTTTATTTAAAGAAGAAATAACTGTCCCTCTGTAGATCCCGCTGTTACCAAATGAAAAACAAAAACAAGCCAGGACCAGATTTCTATACATGAACTAATGTATTTACTATATAATCTGAATATTAAATAGATTTTTAATGCAGGGTACCTCAGAACTGTTTCTCGAGGTTTCGTCTTCTGGCTCATGATCCGGACGGAGACAGCGTGAAATGTCGCTTCACTTCAGACGCCACAGTTCCTTCAAACTTCAGTCTGGATGAGGTAATCTTCTTCAAGCAGTAAATACACACATCATGACAGAGCGTCAACAGGAGCTGGAATGATCAAACATTCAAGCCGTGAAACTTTGTGAAGCTTTGTCGTGTCCTGGGGACACATTTACAGTTCATGCTGACCTTTTCTGAACAACATTTCATCGTCTTCCTCACAGGCTTCGTGCACGCTGACGAGTACAGGTCAGGTGGTCGTCGGCGTCCACGTGTTTGAGGTGATGCTGCAGGATTTTCCCACCAAAAACATCACCATGACCTATGCAGACGGATCATCAGAACATCGGGAGGCCTCCAACACGACCTTGCCACCTCTCTGCAAAGTGACGCTGCAGTTCTCGATGGAGAGTAAGTGACTCAACAGACATTTGATAGAGTAACACCTTTGGACCATAAAACAGAAGTTATACTAATGTTTTATAACGTCATTCTCAAATACACTTCACCATGTCATACCTACCTTGCAGTGTCACAAGCTATAATATCAAAGAATAATGTTGTAAACATGTTTTTGTTATGTCAAATGTTAAGGGATTGAAACTTGAGTTTTACATTTTGGGCATTTAAATATGCCGGTTATGTGCCAACACTCAAATCTCAAATCTTAAAGAAATATTCTGACCTTATTTTCAGAATCATAAAGACTTTTCCCATCTTAAAGTTGCACCTTAATTAACCTTAAAATACATTATATTAGGAGTTTTTAGTAATTAGAAATCAACCAAAATGAAACAAGAGGAATAAGTTAAAAAAGTTTAACGAGATGAACAAAGGATGTTGGATTGTTTTAAAGTTTTTGTCTTATTATTTCTCAATTTCATGAAAAATAACTCAAAATCATCTTAAAAAACATGAATTTGACTTCCAGCATTTAGTTTTTTCTCTAGACTTTCCACAGATAACGCGATAATATCTTTATCTTAAATTAAAGAAGCTACGTAAATGTCTACATGAAGTACTAGAAACCACGAAAAACTACAAACTGTGTTCCAGTCCTTCCTGCAATACCAAACTGTGAGGCCGGTCACGTGCAGCCCATGTTCCTGTCTACGACTCCTTCGCATGGCGACGTCCTTTATGCCTCCGTGGGTCAGAGTTTCCAGATTAAAGCCAAAGCTCAGGCTCACCACTCAAGGTATTTTCTATAAATGTATTAAGAAATGTCCTCAGTCATCTGACAGTATCTCATTTCTGGTTGCCAAACGTGGATAAAAACACCTCGTGTGTTTCTTTCTTTCTGCCTTTCCGAAGCATACACGACTTCCAGGTCAGCGGCCCGCACAACATGACCAAAGTGTTGACCGATGAATCGTTTGGAAAAGCTGAACTCACCCTGAGCTGGACGCCACAGCAGAGCGACCTGTACAGATTTGTTCCAATCTGCTTCACGGCCGAGACGAATGAAACGTGAGTGGTGACTGGAAAACTGTGTGATGATGTCTGCTGACTGCTTCAGTTTGAGCTTTGAATGTGCTGGACAAACTAAGAGATAATCATAATTCTTAGATAATTATATTCTACATTTTATCGCATTTTCTTTGTTTTGTTTTTCAGTCAATCTGAGATGAGGTGCGTTATCGTCATGGTGACCCCGGCATCTATTGTTCAAGGTTTGTCAATCTTTATCTTTTTGTAACCATGTCTCTACAGGCTGACGTTGTGAGTCGTCTTCTGCCATGTTTGTACAGTAGCCCAGAACAGACAAACACCACATTATCACATTCATATGTGTGAGTGACGGTCTGAAGCTATGCTAATGAGAAGTTAATGTGAAATGTGATTTGCAGGCAAGGCCACAGTTCAGTGCTTACCGAACAGGATGGTGGTGGCCCTCGAGAAAGCCTCCATGCCCGGCATCGATGAGAACTATCTGAAGCTGAGCGACAAGTCGTGTTCCCTCACCTCCAACAGCACTCACATCATGGCCACCATGTCACTGACCACCTGCGGCACAAAACTTGAGGTGTGTAAAAAAAAACATTTACCTTTTCTTTCTAACTCACCAAACTGCATTGATTGTAGTGGAAGTTAAGTTGTTTAGAGGATGAGAAGGGGTTAGAATATTCCACGTTGTATTCAGTGTGTTTTATAACCACGTTATTTGTCTTAAACGCAGGATAAAGGCGACTTTATCGTTTTCAAGAACGAGATCAACTCCTTTGTGCTGCCCACTGAGGTTATAATCCGAAGGAGGACCGTTAAGATCGATTTCTTTTGCCAGTTCCCAAAATCCATCAGCATCTCCAGTTACTACAATCTCCACAAGTCTGACTACATTTTCACCGAGTCCAACTTCGGCAGCTTCGGCTACACTTTTGAGATCTTCCGCGATTCCAACTTTACAAATAAGATGGAGGCCAGCGCCTATCCAGTGGAGGTCATGCTGTTAGATCAAATTTACATGGGAATTCAAGCTCAGTCGGATCTGCCAAACGTGAAGCTGTTTGTCGAATCATGCAAAGCCACTCCTGATGACAACCCTGAAAACCCCATCACCTACGACATCATCAAGAACGGGTGAGTGCTGAAACATGAAAATGTTTTGAGGAGATAATCACAACTTTTATATGCAGTTATTTGATCATACGCGTGTGTGTGACGTGTTATAATTCATTTTCCTCCCAGATGTCTAAAGGACGAGACAGTGAAGGTCTACCCAACAGATCTCACTTCTTTCAACTTTCAGGTTCAAGCCTTCAAATTCACTGGAAGCTATGACCAGGTAAAAATAAGAAACACATTTTTACGTCACTTTGTTTGAATTAGTTTTATTGGGCTGGTACACGCGTTTACATGCAAGGAACTGACTCTGGTTTCACGTTGCTCTGAATGTACATAAACTGATATAGACATAAAGATATAGAAAACATAAACATTAAACAGCTGGAGCCAGTCCAGCTGGCCCTGAATGAGTTGGCATAAACAACATGAACTTCTCCTCCTATAAAAGAATCACTCTGAACTAAAAACCATATATATCTATACCTGCATCTTTATTTGTCACCTCACAGGTATACATTACCTGCTCCGTCATCCTGTGCGAGGCTGAGAGTTCCTTTTCCAGATGTGCTCAGGGTTGTCTGAGCGATGCATCCCGCAGACGCAGACGCAGACGAGGGTTTGACAAGGAGACGGTCGGCCACTACATTACCCAGGGGCCTTTGCGGTTTGTCAGGGCGGCTGTTCCCGATGCCACCTTGAATGAAAACACCTTGAATGAAAACACCTTGAATGAAAACACCTTGAATGAAAACAATGACAAAAAGAATGATGTGATGAAAAAGAGTGACGAGCCCATCGCAGGTGATCGATCTATCTATCTATCTATCTATCTATCTATCTATCTATCTATCTATCTATCTATCTATCTATCTATCTATCTATCTATCTATCTATCTATCTATCTATCTATCTATCTATGCTAAAAACATACTGTTATCTTTCAGTGACTCCTCCACCAGTTTCCTCAGACACCAAATCGAGCGGATGGCGTTGGGGAATCAGGGAGATCCTCAGCACCAACACCAGCACCATCGTGTTTGCCAGTGGCTTCGTCGTGTCACTGCTGTTGATGGCTGTGATAGTTTGTTTCTTCACCAAGAAGAGAAAAGCAGAAGACCGCAAGTTTCTTTTAGATTCAAGCTGGTAGAATAAAAACCCAACTGATCTCAGTGTAAGAGATCTCGCTGTCTTACACGCGATGCTGTTTGTTTATTTTGTCAAAGGATAGGTTCGTATTTTAAAGTAGTCACATGTCCACACTGTACGTGCATTGAAAAAGCTTTTACATCTTGCAAAAATATATTTCAAAGTTTATCTGATGTTGAGCTGAGTGGAGTCTGAGAATGGAAAATAACTACATTTTTACATTTTTACAGTAATTTTCTGTTTTTTAAAATTTAAAAATGACCAACTCCGTAACATATCCATAAATTACCAAACCAAACTGTCATTTTTAAATACAATGCCAATAATGTGCTTTTTCTGCTTTCTTAAATTACATATGAATGTATGTAAAATGACAACAATTACCTGTAATTAAATATGTGGCTCATAATATAAATCCTTATTGAAGGTGTTTGATCGAAATTCAAGGAAAATCTGTAAAACTGTAAATTTCAGTAAGTTGATGTGAATTATGATAATTTTGCTTTAATTTTACAGTTTTTGACCATTTTTTTTGTTTATTTGTTTGTTTGTTTGTTTGTTTTACTTTTTTTTCGGCTTCAGGTAAACTTTAGAAGGTATTTTTGCTCAGAATGTCCCACACAGTAGGGCATTAGAGAGGATCTCTTAATGGCCAGAATGAACAGCAGGAATCTTTAACCTTTTCAATAGAAATTTACAAACCTATCCTTTAACGACTTTATTGTTGTCGATAAAATGATGGGGCGTCTTGGTGGTCTAAGCTGTGAATGACGTGCGCATGCAGTGGTGTGGTGGTGTCTGGAGAGGTGGGTACACTCTTAAATGATCCCACAAATTTTTCTTCAAAGCGGCCCCGTCCAGCAACGGATAAACTCCTCATGTTATAAACAGCAATATGTACGACTACTCTTGCATATTTAGGTAGTAGTATTTGCAGTAGTATTTGCATATTTTCACTTCTTGACTTTAAGAAGTAAGAATCAATGTCCAGCACAGAAAAAGGTGCAGATTTTGCAATCAGTACTGACCTACAAATGGTGAGGCAGTTACATAATCTAAGTAAAGCATTCATTATTCATTACTTTATCCACTTCATTACACAAATACGTCATTCCTTCGCCATCCTAGATAAACAAAAACAGCTTGCAGAACACTGATAAAGCTCATCAAGGAGGATTTAGAAGATGGTATACCCAACTTATCCCTACATACAATCTGCACTACACCACTGGTTGCATGCCATCACCTGTATGTCCTCATAACTCTGTATAACTCTTATTTCCTGTCTGTCTATACTGTCAAAAAAGGTACAAGCCATGAAAATAATCTTAAAAAAGATAAAGTCCATTGTGAGTGCATTGGAAAACAAAGCTAACAAATGTTTTTCTGAACTTGGATTTGGTTTCTATTTTTGGTTGTTTACCCCACGGCAAATAACTTATCGCAGCTGCACCCATTTCTTCAGTGCTCGCTCAACCAGGCGAGTTTTGGAATTCAAAAGCACTGCATGCATTTCTACTGCTGCGAAAACAAAAATCCATTCTGTCTGGTTTTGCAGCATTTTTTCGAAGCTACTGTTCTCATTGAGTCAACATTTTGCAAACAGGTGCCCCGCATTTATCACCAAGCATTTTTCGTTTGACTTATTTTAGACCATTCATATATGCAGCTGTCTTTAAAAGTACCCCAATATGTGACACTTGTACCTTAAAATACGGTTAGACATGCAGTTTTTATAAACAATATTTGTAATGGTGAATATATTCTATTTGTATCATTTAGACAAGATTTTATGTACAATTAATGTGCATCATATATCGACTTTTAATTTGCTGTCTTAATCATATAGTAAACACAGCTTTGTGTGTGTGTGTGTACGTGTGGTTTGTTACCTGGGGTTGAGTATTTCACAACACACAACGTGCTTTACGGTTATCGGTGTTACTGCCACGGTGCTCTCTGCTCACCTCAACAGATTTTCGAATATTTTTCACATCAGCGATTATCTACATATCTCTACACTGTCCTCAGACTTCTGTTTGTGAACAAGTAACCACAATCTGAGTTTTACCAGTTTCTGTTAGTCACACTAACTAGTCTAGCTATAGCAATGGCTTCTCTCCTCTCCTCCTCTCTCTTCTCCTCCTCTCTCTCTCTGCTCTTCTCCTCTCCTCTTCTCTCCATTTTACGAAACGTGAAGTTAGCGACACCGGGGGCCATAGTTGGGCCAGAGCGGGCGACATCGAGTCTAATTTAAAACTGCTGGCTAAAGATAAACGTAGATACAGTAAGATTGTTATTCACGTCAGCGGTAATGACACCCGGTTACGCCAATCGGAGGTCACTAAAATTAATGTTTCATGTTTCATACGCCAAAACGATGTCGGACTCCGTAGTTTTCTCTGGTCCCCTCCCCAATGTGACCAGTGATGACATGTTTAGCCGCATGTCGTCATTTCACCGCTGGCTGTCGAGGTGGTGTCCAGCAAACGATGTGGGCTTCATAGATAATTGGACACCTTTCTGGGGAAAACCTGGTCTGATTAGGAGAGACGGCATCCATCCCACTTTGGATGGAGCAGCTCTCATATCTAGAAACATGGCCAAGTTTATTAGTCGACCAAAACCGTGACAGCCCAGAGTTGAGACCAGGAAGCAGAGCTGCAGTCTTACACGCTTCTCTGCGCCTCCATTAGAGCAGCTGCCCACCCAGTCCTTTAGTATAGAGACTGTGTCTGTCCCCCGTCCACCTACATCATTTAAACTCCTGAATATCAGGTCCTTGTCTTCTAAAGCTGTTTTAATGAATGAATTAATATCTGATTATGATCAGGGACGGCGCTACACCGGGGCTAGGGGGTGCTATAGCCCCGTCAAAAATCTGTGTAGCCCCAGTTAATCCCCTCAAGCATTTTATTTTATATTTTAAAATATTTTATTTTTTTTAAGTTAAAAACATTAAAAAGTTTACAAGTAGCCATTCCAATCCCCCGTTCCAATCCAATCCCAAGACCAAGACCCAGTCTCCCAGGGGGACAAAGAAGAAGAGGGGGATTCGAAAAATGAATCTGAGAGAGGAACTCGTGAGCCCGGACCTGAAGGAGCACCAGAGCAGTCCATCGCTGCTGGCTGCTCTACACTGCTGACACAGACACCGCTCCCTCTGACTGAAGCCAGTCACCTGTTGATGAACCAAGGCGGCCTCTTCTTCGGCGTTATCCAGCCACGAAAGTTGGACAGCAGGAGCACTACTTCAATCGTAGATGGTATGAGGATTACAAATAGCTGGAATATTGTATTTCTAAGGACCGTGTTTTCTGCTTTGCATGCCGCCACTTTCAATGTATTTTTAATAGATAATAATTATTAATTATGCATAAATAAATACAGTACACCTGTCGCATTTTGGATGTGTTGTCTGGTTATCTGCTGAATCTGAATCTGTCACCTTTGCACGTGAAACATTTTTGCCATTGCCCTGTGGTCACTTGCATTAGGCTTAACTATTTTGTTGAATATTCTTTGGCCAAATTCAGTTAAAACTACTTTTATATTATTATTGTATATTAATATTGAACATGCTACTTAAATTACATTTTGTCTTGATAGATTAACCAAAATATTATTCACCCGTCTCCATGTCTAAATCCTACATCTTATCCTATATTCTTCATTCATCATTTTTAAAAGAACTTTAGTGCGCTTTCCCTGTTTTCACACAGTGCTCATGTTTGGCCAGAATCTCACAAAAACTCTTCAGATAACAAATCATAATGTGAGATGTTACACACTCTAAACTTTCTACATTTGAATAGGAACCTAAACAAAACACACTGTTTATTACAGATTTATCATTAGAAAAAATCGACAGAGTGAAGGTGAAGCATTGTCTGTGCAGCCATGGTGATTTCTGTGCTACTATTATTTTTGTAAAACATTCATTAATAATAAAGCAAAGTAAAATAAACACACTTGTGTTTTAATGGACCCCTTGAGCTCATTTGGGGCAGGTAGAAATCCCAAACAAAGTCTATTAAATGATTAAAAACCTTTCATTATATCAGATTTTAATATTGGTAATGAATTATGATACCTGTGTCTGTCTTCCATTTATGAGAATCAACGGATACTTTATGAGAATCAATGACCAAATAACGGTAACACCTGTAGCTGTGAGCCAAAGTGCAATAGAGCTAGAACAAAATACACAATCATGACTGCTCAACCAACCCTGTGTGGGCCAAAAATAATGTGTGTCCTCTGAGATGTTTGTTCTTTTTATTGGCTACAGTTTGAGGTAGAGACTGGGATGGTGTCATGGAGTAAAGTTTCCAAACTCATAGCCAGGACATCATGTTTCAACACCTTAACTGTCTGAATCTGCAGAAATGTTCCCAGTGTTTTTTATTTCTGTAACTAGAAGAGTAAGTGCTTCCTCGTTTATTGAAATACAGCTACTTTCTTTTGTTTTTAACGATTTAAAGACGTTATCTGTAAATTAACAACACAACTGTTATTTTAAGTATTATGCCATTAATGACAAATTAAAGTTATTTCTAATTTTTGTACAGAAAAAAATACTTTATTATTTATGCACTATTTTTTCTGCTTTCTTAAATAATATACAAATGTATGTAAAATGACAGTAATGATCTGTAATTAAATATGTGGCTGATTATAAAAATGTTTCTGTCCATAGGAATGTCAACCAGATGGTGGCACTAGATGAAAATTAGGGTGATCACAAAAGCCAGAGAGATCCATCCTCCTGGGACCTCGAATGGTTTCTGCTTTGAACCAAGTGTCATCCTCTGTGGTTGGGAAATGAAGCCAGCACAGAATGGCTAAATACTGCAGTTCCTCAAACGTCCACTTGAGGCTGGCTCCAGAAGTGAGTCAGTCTCCATAAGTCCCCATGTTCAAATGTCCAACTTCACAGCAGAAATAAACATGTTTACAGCCTGGTACAAAAAACAGTTTTGGTCTCTGTAGCTAATTTCCCCGTTCATGACAACTGTACTGAGGGTGAATTTATATACAACTCACCTGTTCAGGTTATATTAAGGCTTAAAGTTATGCAGGATTAAGAGCGTGCACGCTTTGATTGACAGGTGGGTGTTGTTACAGGTGGCTTGTTTAAGCAACCAGGATTCGCCTTAGGCTCCGAAAACGCCCATTTTTTTATTTATGTAATGTAAGTACTTAATTTCCTGTCAAGTAGTGAGTAGTATATTATTACAAGCTAACCACTAAGCCAGTGATTTGTTTATTTTGAAACCAGTTTCAACAGTGGCATGAGATTCGTGCTCTTCCACAAGCTTTCAGTTTGCACCACAATGATCTCACAGAGGTTGACAGATTGGAGGACAAATTAATCAAATGACACCTTGCAACAGACCTACAGTATATCTGCCTAAAAATAAGTCTTAGCCTCTGGGACAAAGATAATATAATGAAAGTCTTTATTTTTGTCTGAATTAATATGCAAAGTCAATCACAATACGTTTCACTGAGCATTTTGCATTTGCTGATGTGATACCATCATTTAAAACAAGTTATTTTGATTTGATTTTTTTGTTTTTATTATAATTTAATTAGCTGTTCATCAGTGTTGTTTTTTTTTACAGTTAGTCTGATTCAGCTACTTAATATTAAACTGCAAAAATAAACAAATGTGGACAACAATTTCGTTTTCTTTCCCCCTTTTACCACTTTACACAACATATATACGCTGCATTTCCTCTGATTGTGCCACATTCTATCATGTTTGCATGTAATTTTTGTAACTTTTGCACTCACTGCATCTTTATGAGCATCTATCATCGGCATTCTATGGCCATATATCTATTTTCAGTGGCTTCGATCCGACTTCCTTCCCCTTCAACAAAGATAGAGATCAAATCGGAGATAAGAATACACTTCCTCATTCACCTGCTCGTCTCTCGTCCAGATTAACATCGAGCTGCACCGCCTCTTACTCACTCTTGTGCCGTTTCCCAGAACCAGTGACAAGTAAGAATGTCACGGAGTACTGATAAACTCCGCTTTACGGGAAGATTCATCTGAAAGCGGCTGAGAAAACAAGATTCACAGCGATGTATATCACAGCTCTCTAAGTAGCACGCACCTCAACCGTGACTGCGGTGAATCAGCAAGTGGTTCAGCACACGGCTGGAAAGTTTTGCTGCCGACACTTACAAATATACTAAAGACAGAAACAAACACTGGAAGAACAAAAGATCAACATGGGTGTGCACAGATGAAGCATGCATGCAACAGTGTATGACAGTAATCTGAAGGTTCATTTAAAGTAACATTGTGCAGAAATTGGTATGACTATGGTAAATATAGGCAGCAGTACATGTGTACACCTGATTACAAGTCAGTGTAAATTTGTTATTTTATGGTAGAAAGGTTATGTTGTTTTAAGAGGTCAGGATTGGAAGATCAAAATATATACTGTATATTTTGTGTTTTGTTTTTTTAAACAAACCTTTGTGTCACTGTGTGAGACAACATACCTGTCAGCTGAGGTAGAAAAACTTTCCACTCAGCTGCATTTCAGAAAGCAGTCGCACGTGACAAGGTGCATCTTGCCATCGACTCGGTCTGGTGGAGGAAAAAGGAAAGAAACCGTCACATATCACTTACATTTTACACAGAAGTCATCTACAGACACATACAAACTATGATGCAGTGTTATTCTGTCAGGTGAACCATCCGACAACTCGGAATTATCTGCACCACACATTAACTGATGCAGTACAACATTATTAAAGTAATAAAATATATAGACTGTGTGAATCCACGCTTACTCCAGAGTTCTGACCCAAGAACCAACAAAGAAGGTCTTTATTTTCCTAAAATATCCACCCTCAATTCAATTCAATTTATTATTTGTCACATATCATCATGAACAGTTATAGTGAAATGTAAAATATGTAAAAGGATTACAGTATCCACTTGGAGCAACTATAATGTTTTTATGACAAAGGAGCAAACAAATGTAACACCCAGTTTTGTGCCAAAGTAAATTCCAGTTGAAACAAAATATACAGACATGAGCAAAGACATCTGCCAGAAACATTACGTTCACAGGATCATCTTCTATCATATGATAACTGACTGCTGAACAACCCCATCTAGGCCAAGATAATGTGTTTCCTTCTTTCTTTACTTACTGGCTACAGTTTGAAGTAGGTTGAGAAGAACTTGTGATGGGAGGTGGTATGCAGCAAAGTTTCCTTAATAAGTAAACTTTAAGTAATCGCACTGTGGTAAATATGTTCAGCTGTGCTCGAGTATTTGTTCCGATTACATTACAATCATAAACTAGCGAGTTGACAACTACAACAACAACTGACAACAACAGCCAAACATCAACCAGGTCACCAACAGCAGACACAGCAGCAGCTAATATTACTGACTAGTCCAACAGCAGTCAGCCCAGCTCGGCGTCTGTCTTTCAGCCTTTTATTTCACCAAGCTCTCACCAACCACTAAAAGTCAGTCCCAGATTTACTCTTGTCCGGCGGCTTCTTGCTCGCTCACTCTCTCCTTTTCTCTTCTTAGCTTCCTCCGTCAGCGTCCTCTTCACTCTCTTCTCCTCTGCCATTATGCCCATAGAAGCTGCTGAGCCCAGGTACGTTGCCTGCTCACCCAGCTCTGGTTCTAGCACGACATTGGCTCAGCATTCCCCTGTAAACCTCCTCTTCTTCCCGGTGGTCCAAAACGCCTGTGGTACAAACACTAACACTCCCCCCGGTGCTCTGAGCTCACAGTCCGAGCAGCCGGCTAACAAACTGAGCTAACATGAGCTAACAGCAGCTACAGCTGTCAGCAGTTTACTTCACTGTCCATCATAAACTCTGTAAATCACAGAGAGTTGAGGCGGAGCAGCCGGAGGACATCAGAGGGAAAACCAGGAAACATTTCCTCCATAAAATATGATCCAGTTTCACCAGAATCAGTGAAATAGTTGGTGGTGTGTGACTTAGTGCCGTAAAGCGTTACGTACTTCTCCCGACCCGGAGCCCAAAGTTACATAGTGTGAGAACAGACGTACGAATGACAGAGACACCGTTCACCTGATCACAGGTCAGTGTGTACTAAATTGTGTGGGAACTGTGTAAGATTAGTAGCAGAGAGTAAACCACTTTTCCAGTTTTACACATAATAATGCCATTCATTCGATGCATGATGATGAAACTACGATGGTGGGACTCTTCACCACAGTGCAGTAATGTAATATTGTATTGTGATAGCCAGACATAACTAAAATATCTCTTTCACCAGTCACTGCATAGATCACCTGCATGTTGACTGGTCAGACAGGCTACCCTTTATTTCTTCATGGCAAGTGATGTAATTTAAGTAAATATCTGTTGTTTCCTTGCAGTAACTCCAAACTTTGTTTCCGTGTCAGTAAGTATATATGACCCACTGTTTATCAATGCGAGCAGACAGGAGGAGGCAGCAGCTAAAGGACCATGGCCTCTCCCATGCTTCTGCTGCAGCTGCTGGTTCTGGTCTCAAGTGTGTCTGCAGGTACTCATTATTATTATAACAGTGGATCAGTAACATACACCCCAAAAGGCCGGAAAAAAGATGGGACGTATGTGGTAAGTTGAACTGTGGTGGCAGGTAATGTCGTTCTGAGAGGGCAGATGTTGGGAGAGGGCAGATTTTCATGTTTTCCAGGAGGTAAAAATGATTTTGATTAAGCTTATTTGTATACCACATTTTGTGCATAGGCAATTCAACAAAAAACAAAATAAAATATGAAACTGCAAATCAAAAGGAGAGATTTACAGAAAGAAATATCAGATGCAAGATGGAAAATGAAGATTAGTCGAAGGTATTTAACGTGGATTTAAAGATAAAAAGATGCAGTATTCTTCTGTACGGTGACACTGTAATCCAGGACAGAGACTGAGACTTTAGGTTTTTTTTATTTTGTGTGTGTTTTTTAGAAATCAGCAGCACTTTTTTAGTTAAAGTCGTCCAACCTGCAGGAAATACAAATGCATGTGTGCACAAGTTATGTCTGGTTACGAATCCTCCTGTTTGCCGTGGTTATTAGATGACAGTCTGCAGATTGTGTGATTGATCTGATGTGATCTGATGAATTGTCATGCAGACTATGTGTGAGACTGTAGCAGCGTGATGACAGAGCACGGTAAATGTGCATATCGTATTTTTTACATAATTAGAGAGAGTGAATTTACTATGCCTTGTTAAAGACTGAATGTATCAATTTTTAACTTGCCACATGTGCATGTGTCTTTTTCCACCCTTGTTTACAGGTGGAGATTCGCAACAAGCAAACCAATATGCACTGCACCGAGAATTACTACAAGTGTATCAGCGGGGACTGTGGCACCTCAACCAAACATACAATTGCGACCGTTTCTGTTAATTCCTATGGTTATACCTGGTGCCATCGCGAGGTGGTGAATCAGCTAAAACTCTACGACAACCGGCCCTTTGCCATTAGGTGAGACATACACACACACACACACTCCCTCACAGGTTTCTGAAGAGTCATTGTGAAGCTCTGGTTGCTCAAACAAGCCACCTGTGACGACACCCAATCAAAGCATCCACGCTCTTAATTCAGCTGATATGTACGACTATATGAGAATGCCAACAATTAAATTTTTGTACCAGGCTGTAAACATGTTTATTTCTGCTGTGAAGTTGGACATTTGAACATGGGGACTTACGGAGACTGACTCACTTCTGGAGCCAGCCTCAAGCGGACGACAAGAGGAACTGCAGTTTTTAGCACTTCAGTATTGGCTTCACTTCACAGCCACAGAGGTTGCCGCTTGGCTCTATCTCACCGTCATCCCAAGGGTGCACACTTGCTTACACTCAGAGTAACTTACATTTGTTGAAGTGTGCTGCAGATTCATTGTCAAACGTTCTTAAAGCAACATTGGGAAAATGTTTTTGTACATGTAATTAACAAAGTTATGACATTTTACCTACAACAGTCTGAGGATGTTTTGGCGACGTTATTGAGGTAACAGGTTATAGATTATATCATTCATCATTACACCCTAATACCTCACACCATCACTATGTTCTGACAACACCTGTGTAATTCCAAATGCTTTGAGGAGAAGTGTTAACATCACATTGAAAATATTTTTCCAAACAGATACCCTACCAATTATGATTGGTACACTTCAGTTGGATATTGGCCCCGGAGCACTAAGGGTGAATATAGTCAGTGGAAAATGGCAGCTCATGTTGACCTGGGAATCCGATCCGATACTGGTGAACCCAACAGATCTCCCACCATTACAAGCATTCCTCCTATCCGGTAATGATCAATATACCACATTCGCTTTCTGAACTGTTTTGAAAGTGATGCCTTCAAAATGAATTTTGCCACAATTTTGCCAGCCCTGCATTCAGAACTAGAGATGTTATGCCTGAATGAGCTTATTCCTCCCCCAGAATAACCCGGAACTGTGCAAGGAAGTTCAGTCTGATGGCGTTTGATCATGATGACGACCAGGTTAGATGCAGGTTTGGAACATCCAAGTTATCTGAGTGTGGTTCGTGCTACAAACCCTCAGGTTTCTCCTTAGATGAGGTAAGAGACGCAATTCAGAATCCTTACATTTACTGGCACGTTGTAAATACGAGTGGAATACCTGTTTAACGATACCTATTTTCATTAATGTAATTAATTGTCGTCTCCTAACGGCAGATTCAGTTAGGAGCAGTTAATTAGCGGTTAGCTACTCTAGCAAGCTATCTGTCCATCAGGAAACTGTAAATCACAGAGAGTTGAAGCTAGCTCAGACGACATCAGCATACATCTGTCCAAGAATCTGAAAGTCAGTGAAGCAGCAGAGAGACTGTATGAAATATGAGCAGTATCAGACTATACAAAATACATTGTGTATAAAATATAATCACTATATATCTATGTTTAGACTGGGGACAGATATATGCAATGTGTGCAGTGGTGGAGGAGGTTTTCAGTAAAAGTTAAAAAAAAAATACTGTTGAAAGTAAAAGTACTCCACTACTGCAGAGAAATGTCAACTGTGGCTGTTATACTAATATACCATTACTCTAAAAGACACATATTAATGTAAAAGCAGGATCTGTTTCACTATTAAATAGTATTTCATACATTTTTTCCTGATTTGGAAAAACTCAAAGAAAACTGAGAAAACTGCCGTCACAATTTCCCGAAGTGACACATACAGTGTTTGTTTTGTCAGACCAATGAGATTGTCCTAATCGAAAAGCAGCGAATCGTGCATGAAATACGGGTTCATTTTCTGTCACTCTACTACTTCATTAGATTAATAACAAATTATTTCAACTGTACTTTAACTGTTGCTGGTAATTTAACTTCATCATATTTATCATATCATCAGATTCTTGGCATGTGTGCAATAAAATTAAATTAAGTAAAAAGTACTTATTCCCTCTTAATTGTAGTGCAGAAAATGCTAACGTTAATTACAAATACTTTTTCAGTACAGTTCTTGTGTAATGTTCTATGTTCTGTATGTTCTTACATTATATTTCTCCACTGGATCTGAGATAATCATCACAAGCTAAAATATGTTTGCAGAGATTGTGGTAGCCATTACTGCCATATGTGTGTTGAAAATAATGTTCTTTATTCTGCCAGAATTCCTGCACCCTGTCATATACCTATGGTACTGCTGGAGGCAATGTAATTGAACTCGTCGTGGAGGACTTCCCCAAAAGACATATGTATGTCTACTACTCGGATGGATCCTACACATTGAAAAGACCCCTTCCAGTTCAGAGGCGGAGACGTGACATAACTACCAATACGACTCTACCTTCATTGAATAGCACTGCAACTGTAACAACAACAAATGCACCGACAACTGAAACTACAACAACAGCTGCACCAACAACAACGACTACAGCTACACCAATAAACGCCACTGCTGCACCAAGAAATGTTACAGCTGCACCACCAACAACAACGACTACAGCTACACCAATAAACGCTACTGCTGCACCAACAAATGCTACTGCTGCACCACCAACAACAACGACTACAGCTACACCAAGAAACCTTACTGCTGCACCACCAACAACAACAACTACAGCTACACCAATAAACCTTACTGCTGCACCAACAAATGCTACAGCTACACCAATAAATGCTACTGCCCACAACGACTACAGCTCCGCCACTGCTCCACCAAGAAACCTTACTGCTGCACCAACAACAACAACTACAGCTGCACCAGCAACAACAACAACTACAGCTGCACCAACAACAACACAGCTGCACAACAACAACTGCTACAGCTGCTGCACCAACAACTACACAACTACACTGCTGCACCAACAACAACAACTACAACTGCACCACCACCAACAACTACAACTGCACCACCACCAACAACAACTACAGCTGCACCAACAACAACAACTGCACCACAACAACAACAGCTGCACCACCACCAACAACAACTACAACTGCACCACCAACAACAACTACAGCTGCATCACCAACAACTACAACTGCACCACCACCAACAACTACAACTGCACCACCAACAACAACTACAACTGTACCACCAACAACTACAACTACAACTGCACCAACAACAACTACAACTACAACTGCACCAACAACGACTACAACAACAACAACAACAACAAAAGCCAAGCCTATAGCAGATCCCCAACCACCCTTCAACCACGGGCACTACTCTGCATCAATTCCTCCATTAAGCAGAATGCCTCTACAGTTTATTATATATGGTTTGAGTGCTTTGACTTCTTGTTGACATAACTGATTGTGTATAATTACTTTTTGTCAGGGTTTCATTCATTCAAAATGGTCTCCCTTCTTTTTTTACGTGCAGTTGACTCATATCACGCTGCATCGTGTCTCGATGGCGACTATTTCCCTTTGTTCCTGCCTCCAACTCCACGAAACGGAGTAAATCTACCTGCATTTGTCAACCGTACGCTTGAAATCAGAGTCAGAGCCACTGCAAAGTACACCAAGTAAGATAACTTGATTAATTTCCTATGTATGAAAATGTCAGTTTGCTTTTAATTGAAATCATGACAGGAAGCAATATAGTGTAACTTTATTAAGTTCCTGAAAACACTCTTGTTCCGCCTTAGCATTATTGGCCTCATTGTTGTTGGACCTGCCGGTATTACAAAAGTGAAAAACTCCAAAGAAGAATACACCATAAAATGGAGACCCACTGAACATGAAGTGAATGACCATTTCGCCATTTGTTTTTACTTTGAGGCAACAGACAGGTAAGCTCACTCATAAACATCCCCGTGTTTTCCAAATCTTAAAACCAGACGTCTAGTTCAGCTTCACCTGGATTTATCTCTAAGAGCCAAAAAAATGAGGGCACCTCTTATGATAGTTTACATACAGTACATGCTTTACAAGTGAGTTTTTGGTTATATTTGATGTTACTAAGGCTAACTCTGCAGACTGACCTGCTTTATTGTCTGTTGCAGATCCTACGTCTATCAGTCCAAGCTGCGCTGTGTGGTTGCTGATGTTGCACACCACAGTTAGTTGTTTTTGCTTTTTTAAGTTGGTGTTTGGTGTGTTTGTGCATATGATATGTTGGGTATAGAGGATGAACAGTGCTTGCATAAAACATTATCACTTAAATACTTTGAGAATAATCTACTGATTAAAGCTACATTCATTGTATCATCCTGGCCAGCTGAAGGCAGGGTTGAAAGGCAGGAAAGGCTGAACACACACAGCATCTGACATTTTCACCTCATACAACTGGTTAAGTCCAATATTCACTCTCCTTTTAGTTCTGCTTTGATTTCTACCACCTCCTGAGGGAAAAATTTGGCTCTTTAGTGGCTAAATGTTCCACTATGTTCAACAGCTAGTCATTATCTTTGTCTGTCTGCTGTTTAGGTGTGAGCACCTTCACTGAAAACAGCTGCACAATTCAGCTGGAAAGAAGCGGTGGTGGAGAAAGTATTCAGATCAAAGTAGCAATACTAGAGTGAAGAATACTCGGCACACCATTACCTCCACTGTTAATTATAAGTGAATAGTGAATGTTGCAAATAACCTTCTCCTGAACCTCAGCAGCACTTATTTTCACAGCATGTAACTCATACTGATACTGTGTTTCTTACTGTTTAGATACCGTTGTTCAGTGTAGTAGATCCATGATGAAAGTTGAAGTGGAGAAGTCTTTCCTCATCAAACGCAATGAGAAGAAGCTACACCTGAAGGAGTACAGTGATGCCGCCTGCAGCCTCAAGAAACACTCCAACAATACCCACCTAGTCGCTATCATGTCGCTGAACACGTGTGGGACCACGCTGGAGGTACAACATGCTGACCTGCAACTCAAGATACTCTTAGTTTACTTTCGATCATTGTTCTCAGCTATTTAAAGATTTGGGGCCGAGTTCATGTGTATTATTGTTTTAATTGAGTCGTTCATAAACAGCCAAAAATATCTATATTTTTGTCACACACAATGTGTGACATTGTACTTTGAATGTTAAACATGCTATATTTATTTTTCAGAATATATGATATTTAAATTTACTTGAGATAGTGTGGTACAATTACTTCTTAATCAATTATTATATTTATCATCACAATCAATTAACACTACCATCCATATCCAAGGGTGTGTTTGAGAGTCAAATCGATTAAAAGAAAATGTTATATTTAGTCAAATTTGTTCATATTCTTACTTATTTTGGTATTTTTTCTGCTTTGTCAGATATTCTGCGTCACATGTGTGATTCAACTTCAGTTATGATGTTTTTTCCCGACATATTTGATGTTATTGAGGGCAGACTTAACCAGCACTATCAGTCTGTTATGACTGTTATCTGTTATCACTGTAATGAGATTTGAAGAGTTCACTTACAATATTTTTTCAATTGTTTCTTCTCAAAGTGACTCTTATTATTACTTATGTCATGTTCGGTACAAACTATCTAGAGCTTTACATCTATTTTTTATCATATTCCACTTTTAGGAGGTTGGAGATAATCTCGTCTTCGAGAACGAGATCTCATCTGCTGACCCAAAACAAATGGTCTCCAGGCAAGATGACGTCGAGATCTCCTTTTCCTGTATCTTCCCCAAGCGAACCAACCTGACCCTGGGATTCAGGCACAAGAACCCGTACGCCTTCTTAGAGAAGGGCTTTGGTTATTTCACCTACCAGTTTGAATTCTTTGAGACCGAGCTGTTCAGAAAAGCGCTGGACCCCAGCACCTACCCAGTGCAAGTTAACCTCAAGCAGATGATATTTATGCAGATCGAGGCCATCACTACCATCCCCAACGCAAGAGTGTTCGTGGAGACCTGCAGGGCAACTCCATATGACAACCCAAACTCTCGCCTCAGCTACACCATCATTGAAAATGGGTAGGTGCATGCAATGAAATCACATTCAGTCTGTCACATATTATTTTGACAATGTCATATAATATATGCACAATAACCACGATCACTGCATTGTCACAGGTGTATGAAGGACAGCACAGTGCAAGTTTACCCCAGCTCAAAGACTCAGTTCAGATTTGGAGTTGAGACTTTTGAATTCATTGGTGTTCATCCTGAGGTAATATCAAATATCTTCATGTCCATATGATATAAGGATGTCATGGTACAATTTACAAGTCATTTATAAGACAAATCATTCACAAATAAAGCGTTACGTACTTCTCGCGGGTGATCGTATCCAGAGCTCAGAGTTACATGGTGTTAGAACAGACAGACAAAGACACTATTCACCTGATTACAAGTCAGTGTAGCATCAACATGATCTGTTAGTTTATGAGAGAAAAGTTACACAGTGTTGCTTTGAAGATTGTACTTCAGCATGATGTGAAGCTGCAGAGGGTCCTAACTTCCATGTGTCTGCAGGTGTACATCACCTGCTCAGTCATCCTGTGTGATACTGGTATTCCTGGAACCCGGTGCACTGAGGGATGCAAGAAATCCGAATCGGTGAACAATCGTGGCAAAAGAGAAGTTGCGCCCAGACTTCCAGTCACTCCATTTCCCAGGGACCTTTGCACCTAGTTAAAACTTCTGACAGCCAAGGTGAGAGTCCATAAAAGTGTTTCTACATGTTGTTTACATCCACTCTGTTGGCATGTTACGTACCAACTCTTGATCAGATAATCGTTATCTCAGGATAACAAGGTCATTTTGCTCCATATTAAATGGAGCTCTCATGAAAAAAGATCAATCTGATATATTGATATAAATATATGACTGGTCTGCATTTGAATTCCTGTCTGATTTGATGCGTTTCTTTAAAATCTTTTTATGTGCTTTTTCCATTTCAGTGTCTGGCACGAGCCTGAATCTGGTCATGAACCTGATGTTCATTGGTACCTGCTTCGTGGTATGTGTAGGAGTGGTCATCCACTTGAGGAGGTCCAAAGCTAAATACCAGCTGCTGCCAAGTGTTGAAACGGACTAAGACCGGGAAAACCTTTCTTTTGTTTTTATCCAATCACACAAGTGATGACTCCATTTTTGATTTGCTGTATCTTACTTTAATTTTGTTTCATGCCTGTTAGTCACGAAGGTGGATGAAGAAGGTTCATGTCATTTTTTGTTCTTACGTGACTTAGATTAAATTAGTCAGGCTCTGAATGGGCACCAATCAGCATCTGTTAATCACTTCATACATACAATGAAATATAAGATATGTTACAATTTCAGAAAATCAGCAGAGTGAATAAAATGATTGTGAACATTCTTTTTGTCTTGTCTAGTCTTTTTACATTGGTTACACTGATATAGAGTTGTGAACTTTAACCGTGCGGTATTCTCGGTTTAAAACATGTTGCTCAACATAGAAACAAGTCCGGGACTCTCACAGGTAATCAGGATCAGATAGCTTTACGGTATGAGCATCCACTGACATGATTTTAATCTTCATTTCTGAAAATGATGGCTTGTCAGTCTGTCATGTGCGACTCAATAAGGGCATTCTTCAGATCAAAACTATGCTTAGCTATGTTGACCTAAGCTCGTCAAACCAGTCAGCCAAACAGACAAAAGTAGACACAGGGTCTGGTCCAATAGTCTTTTTTGCTCAGGAAGGTTCCTAACTTTAAAACATTCAAAAGATATTTCTAAATTATTGTTAAGAACTAGATAAGTTATCCTGCCCATTTGATTAATATATAGAACATGAGTATGTTAATAATATCATAATAAGATAGTCCAGCATCCTTGCAGATCATCATGTAAGTTACCTTAAATTACTAATAGGCTAACATGCTAATTTATGAGCGGACAGGAGGGTAAGCAACCATTATCTTTTACTGTACTGTATCTTTTACTTATCTTTTTTGACAGGTGGCAACAAAGCAACGCGCTAAGAACGCACACAGAGAAGTAAGATGCGCTTGAACATTGTTGTTTCACCAGACCACGTCAGTAACAGCGCCGTCACCTGCTGTGAGAGCAGTCAGATTCTCGGAGTCTGTTTCTAAGTTCTTATGAATTCTCCTTCACGTCTTCATCATCACCTCGTGACATTTCCCCTCGAGGCCAAGAAAAAGTGTTTAGGAAAGCACAGGGACTCGTTTTTTCGACTGCAGCCACTCTGCAGCTGAGTTGAAAGTAAAAGGAAATTCCTTTGCAAGTTTTTCACATACATGTTGTCTTAAGAACAAGTGTGAGCCTTTGTTCACTTGTACTGTTTATCTAGGCACATTACTGCTGAGATTGACTTACCGTAAGCCTGCAGGTGCCAAGAAGGAGGAGCACACAGCTTCTCATAACAAGGTTTTATTTGAAACAAGATCACGTTTCTCAGACTGTGATGACTGACTCAACCCCACATAGTGAATTTATTACAAAAC
Source organism: Miichthys miiuy (assembly GCA_036365135.1). Taxonomy (NCBI): domain Eukaryota; kingdom Metazoa; phylum Chordata; class Actinopteri; family Sciaenidae; genus Miichthys; species Miichthys miiuy. Next base: position 30,291,345 of record CM071603.1, read on the forward strand.
ACTCCACTTCTGAGACGTGTCTGGTAGGGTTTTTGCTCAAATACCAGCTAGTTGATGTTAATTTGGATGCACTAACCAATGAGAAGTTTGGGTTGAACTTTGGCTGTAGCATGCAAGCGCACCGCCAATGGCATTGTGTCTGAAAGGGCCATTATGTTTCTACAGACTCTGAAACACAAATCCAGAAAAAACAAACGGCCCAAACAAGAAGGAGATTGTAGATTTGTGCTATTAGAGGTGAAAGAATTCACCTCCCAAACAGCAGCATTACATTAGTAATGTACGATGCATTTGTATACTACAGTAATTCTATTAGGTTAGTGAATGGAATATTTAGATAAGTTTCCAAGTATAAAAGTGACATGAAATAAAATGTGTGATGGCACACTGCTCAGAGTCCGACTGTGTGCACACTAGCCAATCAAACATCACGTCAGCGATGTTTCTTGTTTACGTTGGCCACTGTCCACCGAGAAGTTTGAAATTTTCTTTCTAACCTCCGATTTTTACTGGAACACAAAGCTCTACTTCTGCACGAATGCTGTCGTCAATACTGAAAGAACAGGTACGTAAAACTAGTTCTACTTCATGCTACATACTTTCAGTAAATGATGTTGATAATAAAATATGGGTTGACGTTTCCTTGTTGCAGACTATTTAAGATGCACATCGTGCTGAAGCTGAGACACCCAGGAAGATGGCGTCTCTCACACTGCTGCATCTGCTGCATCTGCTGCTTATGGTCTCAGCTGCATCTGCATGGTCCTATTCCAGGTATACTTACAGGTACAGGTACTACGGCGGATCACTGACCTTCACCCCAAAAGGGCAGAACTCAGACAGGACTTACGAGGTAAGTTAAACCTTGGGTGTCAAGCGAATCTCATTAGAGGGTCTCCTGCCACATCCCGATTAATAAGCTACATTCATTGTCTACAGAAAAGCTCATTTAATAATACTTAGTCAGTTGCTGCAGGGATAATCTTTGCATAATTATTTCCAGGTGGAACTTCGTGACAAACAAACCAAATACTACTGCTATGTAAATCACTACAGATGCCGCAAGGGTAATTGTGGCACCCAGATCCGGATGACTAACAGTCAGATTGCCAGAAATTCCTACGGTCTCACCTGGTGCCAATATGGATCGGTGAAAAGAATAAAACTGAACAGCAACCTGCCCTTTGAGATTAGGTGACTTTTATTATTTTTTTAATTTCTTGACCTCAGTTTAAATTAAACATTTTGTAAATATATACTGTATTTGCACTGTTACTGTGAGAATCTGACTATAGTTCAGAGCTCACATCTGATTTAAACATCTTGTTACTGTTTTCCAGTGTGTCACTTAATGCTGAACGTATTGTAACATTGTCCTCATTATGTTAATATCTCTTCAAACAGTTACCCAACCTATCACAATTATAACTATGGTTATGGCTACTGGGTATCAAACATCAGAAACTCAATGGCTACCTGGAGAATGATGGCACATGTTGACCTGGGAACCCGATCTGATACTGGCGAATCAAACAGATCTCCCATCACCACCATGCTGCCTGTTCTCAGGTAATTACATCATTCCCTCTCTTGTTTTTACTGGTTTGTTTATCATTTGATCAGAAATGCATGCAGCGGTGTTAGGAGGTTCAAATGTTTCGGTGTTAGCCAGAATATTCAGGAAATGATTTATAAGGCACTGAGGGTACAATTCAAGAAAGAAGTCTTATACTACAGTATTTCAAACACTAACAGTACTACAGGTTAGTGAATGGAATATTTAGATAAGTTTAAAGTGCCATAAAATAAAATGTGTGATGGCACACTGCTCAGAGTCCGACTGTGTGTACACTTGTACCAATGAAACATCACGTCAGCGATGTTTCATTGTCCACCGAGAAGTTTGACAGTTTTTAACTGGGACTTTCCAACCTCCGACTTTTACCGGAACACAAAGCTCTAGTTTTGCAAGATTGCTGTAGTTAATACTGCATATATCTTAAAGAACAGGCAGGTAAAAGTAGCTCTGTTTCATGCTACATACTTTCAGTAAATGCTGATGGCTCACTTTCGGAGCCAACCTCAAGTGGACGTTTGAGGATCTGCAGTTTTTGGCACTTCCACGCTGGCTAACATCAATGGCAACCACAGAGGTTGCCATTGATGTTATTGTTGGACAATAAAGATGAATTCTAACAGATATTCTTTGAGACACAGACTGTTTCTGATTTAGTTGATTCACATGTTACAGAGTAACCAGGAACTGCCCACGATCATTCAATATGACTGTGTTCGACCCTGATGGCGACCATGTCAGATGCAGAATACCAACAACCTCAAGTGGATATGAATGTAGTATGTGTGGTCTGGTTGGAGGTTTCTCTTTGGATCAGGTAAGAAATTTGTGTCAACCAAAGTAAAGCTATATCACATTATTTCCTTAAACTTTGGGAACGTCCAAGTAGCTTTCATTAAAAGTAAATTATATCATGAAATCATGAAACATAGTTACAAAGGGAATATGAACAGGTTAAAATCAATGATGCCAATATATAATACTTGAATTATTGATGTGAACTGTTGTTGTAATGTAATGTATATTGTGTGTTTGTCAGAGTTCCTGCTCTCTAAAGTATACGTACAGTTCTCGCACTGGATACCATCCGATTGAGCTTGTGGTGGAAGACTTTCCCAACAAACTCATTACGGTGTCTTATTCTGATGGATCCTACACAATTAAGCGCCCCCTTTCACTGGGAAGGCGTAAACGTCAAATCCCATCCATCACCTCAGCACTACCCACCGAAAGTGCAACAACAACAAGCACTACAGCTGCTCCAACAACTACAGCTGCTCCAACAACTACAGCTGCTACAACCACTACAGCTGCTCCAACAACTACAGCTGCTCCAACAACTACAGCTGCTACAACCACTACAGCTGCTCCAACAACTACAGCTGCTCCAACCACTACAGCTGCTCCAACAACCACCACAGCTGCTCCTACAACAACCACTACAGCTGCTCCAACAACCACTACAGCTGCTCCAACAACCACCACAGCTGCTCCTACAACAACCACTACAGCTCCAACAACCACTACAGCTGCTCCAACAACCACTACAGCTACAACAACCACCACAGCTGCTCCAACAACTACAGCTGCTCCAACAACCACTACAAGGCCTTACCGGACATCGATTCCTTCTTTAAGCAAGCTTCCTCTGCAGTTCTCTGTTTATGGTAATACCACATATTACTATATATATATATTATTAACCTTTTATCAGTTTCTCAAAGCCTGTCTCTCCTCTCATCTTGTTTTCAGTGGACTCACACTATGCCCCTTCATGCCTTGATGGTGACTACTTTCCCATTTTCGTGTCACCAACTCCGACAAATGGACAAAATATTCCTGCATTTGTCAACAAAACTCTCGAAATCAAAGTTAGATCCAAAGCACAAAATGCCACGTAAGGAGATATGCTAAAATAGTTGTATAATGTGTATTCATGCAATGTGCACCGATTTTTACGACGAATTTGCTATAACTACACTTTTTTTTTCAGAGATATTGACATTTACTGTAACTAAGTTTTAAGAAATAACATGGGGGAAAAAAACCATGTTTCTCTTTTAGGATTCATGATCTGATTGTCACTGGACCAAGAGGCATTTCAAAGCAAAGAATCTCCACAGGACAATATATCATAAAATGGACACCAACTGAAAAAGAACTGAATGACCACTTTCCTATTTGCTTTGTTTCCGAGGCAAGGGACAGGTGAGTTTTAAAAAAAGCATTTGGCTGCACCACATGGGCTACAAGTTATACATCCATCCATCCTTCCATCTCTGTGCATTTGCAAAACTGGTCACATATTTGAAACTATTCTCTTCAATATTATGTTCCAGATATAGCCGAGTCTTTCAGTCAGAAATACGCTGTGTGATTGCTGATGTTGGAAACCACGGTAAAAACATATATTTATATCCTTAAAATCTACTCTGACTATATTATCACAATGAAACGCATGAATCAAACATTTCCACACTATATTTAGAGGCCATCGTGACATGCAATCAAACAACAATAACGGTGGAAGTGGAGAAGACCTACCTCATCAGACAAAATGAGGACAACTTGCATCTGAACGACTTCCGTGATCCTTCCTGCAACCTGACAAGACTTTCCAATTCAACACACCTGGTGGCAGTCATGTCGCTGAACACATGTGGAACAATTGTAGAGGTACAACAGCTACACTGTTTCAGTGTGACGGATCAGCGATTCAGTAGATTTTTTTCATTTTCTATTTTGGCTTTAAAAAAAGCTCAAATGTCTTTGTCCAAGAGTGATCTAAATTCAGTATACCTGGGAGACAGACTTGTGATGAATGGCACTCCAACATAGGTCAAAGTTGACCCTTGACTTTCACACTGACACCAACGCCAGTCTGCCAAAGCTCAAATCTTGACTTGATGTTTATTCGAGCTAGCAACAACTGTTTCTTAAAGGTTTCTTCCTTTCCTAATTTTTTAGGAGGATGAAAATAACATCATCTTCAAGAACGACATCACATCTGCTGACCCAAATGAAATCATTTCCAGGCAACATGACGTCGAGATCGCCTTTTCATGCGTCTACCCCAAGCGAACCAACCTGACCCTGGGATTCGGGCACAAGAACCCGTACGCCTTCTTAGAGAAGGGCTTCGGTGCTTTCACCTTCCAGTTTGAATTCTTTGAGTCCCAGCGGTTCAGGAAACAAGTTGATAGCAGCACTTACCCAGTGGAGGTGTACCTTAAACAGATGATGTTCATGCAGATTGAGGCCACCACCTCCATCCCTAACACAGAGCTGTTTGTGGAGGCCTGCAGGGCGACTCCGTATGACAACCCAAACTCTCGCATCAGCTACACCATCATCGAACACGGGTAGGTGTAAGCAATTTGTGTGGTAGTTGATCATTGTGTGAAATGCCTCTAGTTCTAAATTGTAACTGCTTCATGTCACAGATGTGTGAAGGACAACACAGTGCAAATCTACCCCAGCTCCAAGTCTCAGTTCAGATTTGGAATGCAGGCTTTTGAGTTCATCGGCGCTCATGAGGAGGTAAGGTCGCCTTTTTTAAAAGAACAAATGTATCCTTTTAAACGTAACATCAAATCTTCAGTAACTTTCACTGCCTAGAAACTCATAAATCATTGGTAGTAACACGGCTACAAGGTCTGTCTTTGGAATAAATACAACAACTTTACGACTGACTTTATCTCCATGTGTCATGGCAGGTGTACATCACTTGCACAGTCGTCCTGTGTGAGACTGGCGTACCTGGGACCAGGTGCACTAAGGGATGCATCAGATCTGGCTCAGGGAACCATCGCGGCAAAAGAGAAGCTGCTGGCCAGACTTCCAGTCACTCCATTTCCCAGGGACCTTTGCACCTGGTTAAAACTTCTGACAGCCAAGGTGAGTTACAAGTTCATTAGGTACACCTCCTGTAGGTGTAAATAAACACATGTCTGTGATTAGTAGATGTAAATTTAGGCTTAAATCTTCAGTTCAGAGTTTTAGTTTGTTTGTTTTTCCTTTCAGCATCTGGTCTGAGCCTGAATCTGGGCATGAACGTCATGTTTGTTGTTGGCTGCCTCCTGGCATGCGGAGTGGTGATCTACCGATCGAAGAGGTCCAAAATTAAATACCAAGCCCTTCCAAGCTCTGACACAGACTGAAGACAGGGAAGCCAGTGTGATCCACTCTGATGATGAGTTTTTCAGCTACAGTCTGTGATGTTTTGCTGGGGTTTATTTTTTTTACATCTATAGCCAGTTAGTTGGTTTGAATCAGTGTAACGTTCCAAAATTTGAAGTCAGAAGTTACTTCTATAGATTAGAAGATTTTCTATGTGTCACTATGGTTTTAGTATAGACTCTCTGATGAAATATAGCAAATATCACTGAATTCTTTACTCTTAATGACAAAGTTTTTCATTGTTTGTGCATCAGTGCTTTCCTACAGTGACTCTAACTTGTGTCTTTGTGACTTTAGCAGCACAGCTTTAAATCTTAACCTACACATTATGATGCAAAGGATGCACTTTGATGAGTCACTATAAAGTTAGGGAACCTCCCATAGATATAGTACTGTTCTAACTCCAGTACGGTTAACATGCATGTAAGACAAAGATGGGCTAATCCACCATCACATTGTGGTGTTACAGGAAACTATATCACTGATTTTGTTGTGTTTAACTGTGGCCAAAGCCAACTGTGCTCACCTGAACAGCATAAAGTTTTTACAACTCTTTCACTGAATCGCTTTGAGAAATAAAATACTATACATTTTTATTTTATTTCCATTGTTGTTTGAATTGACCATGTTACTAATACCACCACTAATTTGTACAAATAAATCAGCTAACGATTGTTTTGTCTGCTCAATTTATTGATTTTCAATTAACCTTACTAAATAAGGAGAAATACAGTATATACAGTATATTTATATTTTCTTTACATCTGCAGAGAGTGAAATTACTGTTCAAACTTTAAACCCGTCTCGACCTCTTCTTTGTGCTATCACACACATGAAAATCACATCCACATCTCAGTGAATACACCCACATTCAGATCAATCTCATAGTGATAAGACATTTTGTCACTGCTTCTAAGAAGTTTAAAACTCTATATTTATCATAAAGATACGAGATAATATAAGATAATATGCATTATATGCTACCTAAATTAGAAAAATCTGACCAGTTTGCACAAATACAGTTCTGGCGCTTTCGGAAAATCGAAAGTAACTAAGCAAAAAATTCAGCTGCAAAGAGGACAGACTGGTCTGATGAGTGCTAAGGTTTTTCTTTTGTCTTTGTTTGTGGGAAACTTTTGACAATAATGTTTACATGTAAAGCCAATCCCAGCCGACTCTGGTATTTGAAATATTGTTTTATTGTCTGTGCCGTGTTATTCATTATGAAACTAAAAACATTTCTCTAACTTTCATCTCACTAGCACCTCCCAACCTTTGTTTGTTGTCAGGAGATCACGTCTGCTGCAGCTTTGTTTGCAAAAGCTCATTTCACCTCTTTCTGACAGGTAGCAGGTGACCTGATCACCCCAGTGTGACACTGAAAGACCCAGAGAGCCTCACATCAGTCCTCTATACTCCAGTATCTGGACCAACACGGACACAAAGAGTTTTCAGTGTTTTCAGGTATTCGAGTTTGTCATTTCCTGATGAACCATAAAAACTTAATTTTTCATTTTACATCCAATAAAAACACTTTCTCTCTTCCTGTTTGATACAGTTTATGAGTGATGAGCGATGGCCGGGCTTCACTGATTACTGCACAAAAGCACAACTTTATAACTTTATTCTGTGATTTTGGTGAAACTGGATCAGATTTTTTACACAATATATTTGCTGCTTTTCCCTCTGATGTCCTCCGGCTGCTCAGCTTCAACTCTCTGTGTTTATATATGATGTTTTTGGATTAATATTGTTGCTGCATTATTGTGTATGTTGCATTTTATTGCTGTTTATGTACTAACTTAAAAGGACACCCTGCACATGAAGCCACATTTATAACGTTTATTAGAGCATATTCATATTTTATTTATAGTATATTAATAGTTTATTACAGAGGTGAGAATCGATGAATGTTTTTTTTAATTGTCAGTAAAGTTTAGATTATTAGATTTAATTAAGAATGATTATAAGATATTTTAATTATAAGATATTAAGAATGAATTCTTAATAAAGCAAAAGCAGTCCTATATATTCAGGTGAACTGACCATTATGTGGCCTCGCCCTACTTATACTCACATAATCGCATTTGTTCAGGTTTCTCGTAGCATTCATCGCATGCAAACGGATACCTGATTACCGATAAGCCTATTGGACTTGGTGGTATGTGTGTATTTACTTCCTTGTAGATTTAGCTTGAGAGTTACAGTGCAGGTTTGTCACCTGAAACACTCTATTCAAAATTCAAGAATAACCTCTGGACTGTAAATCGAAGCCTCAGTGTTGGTTTATTGTAGACTTGAATAGATCCGAGTTTGTTTTGTCTTGAACGTAAATTTAGTGGCTGAGAACTCAACACTGAAATACTGTTCACCTCCAAGACTAAAACCTTGTGAAAAAAATGATATAATATCAAATAAGACTTCACTGCACAGGGGAAATTAGGTGTGAGTTACTATATACACAAAAAAAAAATGCTTGGCCAGTGATGATGAACTTCATATCAGCCAATAGTGCAGCTATTATGGGTTAATAAACGTATACGACATAAATCAAACGTGAGAGCTGAATTAAACTAAATGACTGACCTTTGTTGAGATCTGAAAAGACACATGACAATGCCTGAGCCGTTTAGACCAGTCTGGAGATGTAACATCAAATCATAAACATCTCAGCCACTGATCGTGGTCACAAAGTCTTGCACTAGAACCATTTTGCTGCACAATGAGTGAGACAGATGGAGCACGATAAAACCCTCACAAGGTCTCAGAAACCAACTGGATCAGAGAGATAAGAGACATAGAAAAAGACAAGGCAAAGCAACAAGAATAATAAGAAAGCAAATTAAGGTTGTCATGGAGACGGGAGAGATCAACACGAGAGGCATCTTACGCCTACTGCTTTGCAAAACTCATTCCACAGACAGACACTTCAGGCATCCGTGCTTGGACCACAGCCACACTTGAGCCTCATTCGACACACCTGTGAAGTTTCATGGCTGCACGGTGATGTTATTGTGTTGATGAAATCTGTTAACAGAGGAGTAGGACTGCATTTTATCATGTTTTCACATCCGTAATCACACCAGAAGCTTTGTCTGTACTTATACTGACTATTGTGTCTGAAATCAAGAGGAGCTGAGCATTAAAGCTTAAAATCAGGGCTTTTAAAATATTTATTCAATATATGGACAAATCTTGCATCAAGTCACTGCCACTGTTCTTAAATCTAAATATATATATATTAAATATATTTTTAATGTCTTTCTAGTTTCATTACTGTGAACCGCTTCTGTTTCAGGTGCTATACAAAAGCTGACAAAAGCTGCTTGGCCTGAGGAGGTGATGAGTGACACAGCCGAGGTGACTACAGTTCATTCGTGTTGTGTGATTTCAGTGTGCATGGAGGATTCATCATTAACGTGTACAAACTGAGACGGATCTGTTAAATAGGATTCAGTTTAGTGCAGTTCCTATAATTAGATGTTTAAGTCCCTGTGGCAGAATTTGATGGTCAACATGCAGCACTGAGATCTAATACAGGGACAAGTCCTTTGTCTGATGCAAACTTTCACTAGTGCTGTCTCTGTGCTATGATACACTCTAAAGTCACAATACTGATTGGTGACAATTTAGTATCTTAGAGAGAAAGGGAATGTCATACATTGGTCATAGTTGGCTAAGACGAGACCTCTGGGTCAAAAGAGGGGCAGTGCTGCATGTATGTGATGAGGCCAAGCGAAAAGCAAACAAAAAGCTAAATGTCTCTGCCGATTGCACAATGTGACTGGAAGGTAGAAAAACCAGTTGTTTTATCATTGATAAGTACTTGAACTGACTTCAGACTGGTTTGATTAAGTATCTGTTGTATTCTATTAATTTCAACATTTTTATGAGAGCAAACCACATTTTTTTAACATGTTTTTCTTGCACTCAGCTCTTACGGCACATTAGAAAGAAATGTGGATGTTTACAAAATCATTTATTTACTTGCAGTTGTGTCAGTTTAAAACAGACTTTTAAATGTTTAGAGTGGGAAATGTGTACAGCACAGTATACAATGAAAAAATCCACGTACAATATGACTGGGCTGAGCTTCACTTCCCTGAAAGTAGTAAGTTTTTTTTTTCCACTTTACAGTATTGTTTTTTTAAGCTTCTCTTCCCTGAAACCAGTTTTATAGCTGGTCTATTGTTCTGAAAAATAGTTCACATACCATTTAACTTAGCACAATTGTAACAAGTTCCTGGCAACCTGCCACTTTTAAGTGTATATAAAGATGCTGCACGTCCAATTTCTAAACAGAGTGAAGTTTGGAGCATCATGGCTTCCACACAGGTGCTCCTGCTTCAGCTGCTGCTGGTCTCACTGGCGTCTGCATCGCATCACTACGGGGGAACTGTGGCCTTCACTTACAAAGGAAGAAACCCTGACGGAACATTTCAGGTGAGTGGTACAACTTTTAATGATATGCAGCATCCGTCATGGATAATGTGTCAATATATTTCCCCTCAGGTATCTGTTATTCAAAACAGATTTTTTTTTGCGTACATTGATAAAAGCTACATGACGTTATTTTATTTGTCTTAATCAATAAAACCCGTAAAATTATTTTTTGCTTTTGCTTTCTTGGGAGCTGTTTTATATATATTTAAGTGTCCACACTTGTCTACACTCAAAAAAGGTTTTTGGACCAAATTCAGGACCTATGCATTTCAATTACATAGAAAATTTCCATCCATTTGAATTACATGGTTTTAATATAAATTCACTAATAAACTTCATGTGAAGCAAGTAATAAGATTTATGTAATAGTACTAATAAACTCAATGTGCTTCCACCACACTGTAGTGTAGTAGTAACCAGGTATATGCATTTAATATTAATAAAGCCAATTTGTTTGCCCAAACCCAACAGAGAAAATGAATGCAGTCATTTTGAGTTTATTAGTACTATTTGAACATCTTATTACTTGCTTCACATTCAATTAGTTTTTATTTATATTAAAACTATGCAGTTCAAATGGATGGAAATTTTCTATGAAATTGAAATGCATATTTTTTGAGTGTATCCACCAAGAGTTTAAATTTTGCCCTCGCGTTTTTCTTTTTGTATTTTCATTCCAATTTCTGACAATAAATAAAAATAAAATATACATTATGGTGAATTTTAGTCCACCCTGATTAATTTCATCTTGCAAAATCAAGCAACTTTATTTGATTAATCTATGTCTGCAAAATAATTTGATAGTTTGATGATGGAAAAAATAATTCCCACTGGCTGAAAGGGATGACTTCTAGCCTTGCTTCATGAAGAGTCAATTTCATAAAGCAAATACTTTTTTCTGAATACTTTTTATGGAATGATCCCATGTCTGTTGTATATTATGTTGTTTTACCATGATTATTTGTGTCATGTTTGTTATGTCTTTGTTTTCCTCACCCTATTCATCTCAAGTTTCAAGGCTTCATTGACATATTGCGGTTATATCAAGTGTGGCCTTGTTAAAATAAATAGTATAACTTGTGTGTTTACAAAATATACAAAAATATCCTTAGTTCAGCAGCCATCTCCATAGTTTCTCTTTCTTTTTTTTCCACAGGTGGACTTGCGAACCACGTCTGTGTTTAGGGGATGTTACCACCACTATTCCTCGTCTTGTTACAATAGCAACTGTGGGTACGTTTCCAGAAGTCAGAGAGGCGTAGTTGACAGTAACACCAATGCATCCTACTACTCTACCGGACAATGGTGTGAAACTGAAACAGTCGAAACAAGAAATGTTCCAAATGACAGATCTTTTCAAATGAGGTGAGGTTTTTATTATAATATTTTATTATTTTAATTATTATTGTGCTGTTATAAAGTTTGTGGCACATCATCAACCCTTCTAAAAGTAATCCAGTTGCAGACAATTGTATTTGGTGTAATTGTAAAAGTAGTGCCTGTTGAATGCAGTATTTTAAGACTGTTTTTTTCCCCACACATACCAGGATATCCAGCTGTTGTTGGGTCCGAACCCGTAATTCACTTAGCAGTTGGAATCTTCTGACTTTTGTGGATTTGGGAACAAGATCTGACACTGGACAACCAAACAGATCACCAGACGTTGGCATTCTACATGTCCTAAGGTGAGTTTCCTTGTGCAACAATTTTTGGGAGGATAATTCAAGCTAATAATTTGCAAAATGTTCTAATCACATAAAGGTGAGTGGTGTTTTTATAATACTAAAGGTGTTGCTTTATAGTATCTGTGTTTCTGCATATAACATGTAATGAACTGCACTACGCCACCAGCATGTCACTGGATTTATTTTATTTCTTGCATTTGATTCTTGATTGATTCTGTTGCATAAAAGTATTTTTTTGCCAGAAAGACTGCCAAACTAACTGTTGTGTGTCTATTCAAGAGTGCCTCAAAACTGCCCACGGACATACAAGATGATGGCCTTTGATCCTGATGGTGACAAAGTCCGTTGCAGATATGGAAATCTCAGAAGTGTAGAGTGCAGCACATGCCACCAACCTCCAGGCTTCTACATAGATCAGGTTAGTTGAAAAATCAGCTTCCTGACACACTGTGCAATACCAAACTGATGCTTTTCCTCACTTGACTACTATCCGTTCACATACTTAGGGCTCTTGCACATTATACTACCAATCTGCCAGCTACGACACAAGCAGAGTTTTTGGATTCGAGATGGTGGTGGAGGACTTCCCACATGAGAACGTCATTCTGAGCTACAGTGATGGATCCCGATCCTCCAGGGCTCCACTGACTGGAAGGAGCAAGAGACAAGCATATCAAACATACACTACCTCCTACCAACCTCCTACCACACCCCATCAATCTTGGCCTACCACCAGTAGTTGGTGGTGGTGGCAGGGGGCTACAAGCACAACCGCAACTCCACAGAGCACGACCCCATGGTGGTGGTGGTGGCATAGTTCAACTACACCCACACCCACAGCACCAAGCACAGCTCCACAGAGCACGACCCCATGGCGGTGGTGGTGGCATAGTACAACTACATCCACAGCACCAACCACAACTCCACAGGCCACGACCTCATGGCGGTGGTGGTGGCATAGTACAACTACACTCAGACCCACAACCACAGCACCAACCACAACTCCACAGAGGACGACCCTCCCATTGTGGTGGTTGTGGCTTAGTACATCCACAGCCACACCCACAACCACGACTCCACAGAGCACGACCTCATGGCGGTGGTGGTGGCATAGTACAACTACACCCACACCCACAACCACAACCACAGCACCAACCACAACTCCACAGGCCACGACCACGACAACCCCACGCACAACTCACCTGTATGCCACCACTGCTCCTCTCAGTAAACTACCTTTGCAGTTCTCTGTTTTTGGTAAGTCAGGTTTTACTTGCCCTCATATGATATATGATGAAATTGTTGTGGCGTTGCCTTTGTGTGAGCATAAAAGCTTTAAAGTTTTGATCCATAGACAGCGGCAAAGTGGCAATTTGGTATTTGGTAGGTATTGGTTACTTATTGCATTTTATTTTTTAAATCCAGTGGACGCACCCATTCCTTCATGTCAGGAAGGATACTACTTACCAAAGTTTGTGGCCCCAACACCTCAAAATGGAGCACGCATCCAAGCAGAGGTCAACAAAGAGGTGGACATCAGAGTCAAAGCACAAGCTGCATACACAACGTAAATGAGAAGCAATGTGATCAATCTGGCAGCATTCTCAGTATGTCAGGGAAGTAAGATAACGTCGGCATTAACGAGAAAATCTCTGGTTTGTTTTGTTTTCATGCAGAATACAAAATATCTTCATGAGCGGGCCACTGAATATCAGCAGGCACAGGACCACACATAACGAGTTTGTCATTAGGTGGACGCCTACTCCAGATAACCTGGGAGAGCATTTCCCAGTCTGCTTTGCTGTCGAATCAGTATCTGGGTGAGCCCAAGGATGTATACATTTTGCAGATCTGATGTAACCAGCTTTTAATGACAAATGACAAACCCGCCTATCTGAATGACTCACACTCATTACTCTCCTTGCTTTTCAGGTCTAGAATCTATCAGTCTGAGATGAGGTGTGTTCTAGTGGACGTTGGGAAGGAGCAAAGTGAGTCCAAGCGTAACTTTAAAGTCAAAATTTTGTAGTGCAACAACAACTGTAATGGTTTTCACCAAATATACCACATGCTAAAGTGCCAAATATTGGCTCCATGGCTTGTGTACATTAGAAAAAAGTATGCACCACAGAAAATATTAGACTCTCCAAGAACCATCATATACTGTGTATCTTTTCTCTAGTTAAATCCAATGTGATCTGCAATGAGTCCACGATGACTGTAGAGGTTGAGAAGTCTTCATTCGCCGGACTCCACGAGGAACATTTGCAGCTCAGTGACCCCAGCAACACTGTGTGCAGCCTCCAGACACACTCCAACAGCACTCACGTCATCGGTATCATCCCCTCAATGCTTGCGGCACTGAGATCGAGGTAACGCAGGGTTTCATTACCCGCTGTGCTTCTCTCTCAGTTACAGGTGTTCATTTCCTTTTTCATTTGTGAGGACCTAATATATAACCTTTTACTCTGCAGGAAGATGAAGACAATTTAATTTTCAAGAACGAAATCACCACGTTCGACAACAACCAGAACACAATCACCAGGCACCACCTACTTGAAGTGCAGTTTTACTGCCAGTACCCCAAACGGGGAAACGTGACACTGGGCTTCACGGCACACAGGAGGAATGTCACAGTGTGGGAGAAAGGCTTTGGCACATTCACCTACAACTTCGAGTTCTTCCCAAACAACCAATACCAAACCATGATTGATCCAAATTCATACCCTCTGGAGTATGACATAGGCAACAGGATTTACATGCAAATAGAGGCAGAGTCTTCAGTCAACAACACAGAGCTGTTTGTGGAGTCCTGCAGGGCTACACCATATGACAACCCTAACTCCAGGCCAAGCTACTCCATCATTGAAAATGGGTAGGCATAAATGGACACCCTACTGGCAACAAAGTGTTTGTAAAGATTTGTTGTTTGAGAGTTTCTTATATTCTGCGTTTTTGCTCTGATTAGGTGCAATGTGGACTCGACTATCCAAACCTATTCCACCGTTAACGAGAGACAATTCAGGTTCAGCATGGAGGCCTTCAAGTTCATCGGCATGCATGATCAGGTAAAGAATGGAGCAAAGGTCTACCAGGTCTAACAGGTGTTGGTGTGGTGGAGAAGGAGAATAGGAACACACAGTTACCTGAAAAAAGTTTGAATCAGTGCTAACTTCAGACCTGTGCCTCACCTATATTAAAGGTGAAGACCACCTAATAATATAAACTTATCAGCTGGATGGTCTCAGTAACAAAATGAATGGGTAAGACAAGACACGATGTCTATGGAAAAGGAAAGAAAACTGACTTACCTCTTCTGGGGATCAGACTGCCCCATCATCCAAACCCTTGTTGAAACTTTGAATCTCTGATAGTCTGGCAAGCCATTTTTGTTTCTTGAGTTTGAACATGCGCCACTTGTCCCATATGGAAGAGCACTGACTGGCATGCAGAGAAGGTGTATGTGGGACCTGACCACAACTCTGCTATTTGTCTACTGGAAGAGACAACGGTATGCCTGTTGGTTTAATGACAAGTGTGTCCTTTCATATTCAGGTGTACATCAGTTGTTCAGTCATGATGTGTGAAGCAGGGAACCCCAACACAAGGTGCTCGCAGGGATGCGTCAACTCCACATGGTCAAACAATCGCCGTGGAAAGAGAGAGCTTGTCACCCAGACTTTAATGCACCGCATTTCCCAGGGTCCCCTCCGGATGAAGAGATCAGCAGAGCGCACCGAAAGCCCAGGTATGAAAACACAGAGTGTTTCTTGACAGCACAGCTGCCTTGAATGGGACTGAATTCAAACTATGCTTCTCCTTTCTCCAGTCATGAACCTGAACCTGAACCTGGTTTTCATCGCTGGATGTCTGCTTGCAGCTGTCGGCATGGTCAGCGCTGTGGTCATGTACAAAGCCAAAGTGTCGAGAGTCAAATACCAACCTCTGCCGACATTTGAGAATTAAGACAACAGCGTGAGCAGAACTGTCTTGATTACATTTGATTTAAATGAATGACTTGTATATTAACAAATTTGAAAATGCCTGCACCTTATATTTGTATCAACTGAAATACATCAAGCACAGCCTGTGCAAAGAGGAAACCAGACAGATGTTTTATACTAAACAACATCGACGATCAGCTAGTACTGCAGCTGCTGGGTGATTTACTGTTAGGGATCTCACGTAGCTTTACAACTGCTTCTACTATTATATATCACAGTATGATTTAAATATATATGTAGTCCAATCGAGCATAATCATTCCGCATAATATACCGCTTTACAGCTAAGCCAATTATGATGCACTTTCTTAATGGATCAATAAACTTTCTCTTGCACATTTGTTTGCTTCCTCTTTCCTGTACTGTATCCATACTCATATTTGTATTACATATTATCTATATGCATAAAGGAACTTACTGCTTTCCCCGTAAATGTGTGTTCTCTGTAGATTTTAAAATGTAGTGGAGAACACATTCAAACACTCAAGTTCAAGGCCAGGAGGATCCACCGTGTATGCTGCTAGCTTCTGAATCCGATATAGGGTAGATACTAGGGTAGGGTAGCAATTAATTAGTAATTTATTAACGATGTTAATGTATACATGGTATTTCAACACTGCAATAAGTGGTAAACATACTACAAGTTATGAGGTTTCAGCAGACAGTCCTACACTGCCTGCTCATGGCAAAGTTAGCTCCAGCCACCTGCCGTGAAAAGTAACATGGCTAATAGAGTTCAGACAAAATAGTAACTTACTAATGAGTGGCTGGTGATTTTGAACACTGTCAGTGGCTAGTCAGTGTTTCAAAAGTTAATTTTCCACCTGTGTGGCTGTGCAGAAAACATGCTGGCTGAGCTTGCATGTTACAGGTGTAAGGGGAATAGCATCATGACGTCTACGTTATTTACATTTACGGTGTTGTGGAATTTTCTGACTCCCCTTCGCGTGAACGTGCATGCACTGCAAGCATTTCATTCTCTTGTCAATTTACGGATTTTTGGTTTAAACATGATTACTGGAAACAATCTTACACATTCTTTTCTGTTTACTGCAAGACAAATGACTATAACGAATAGGCTATATAGCCCAGTAAATCTGCATTTCAGTGGTTTTATGATGGATTTCATTTCACTTAGTTTCATTAAAAGAAATTCACGTCTCCTCTTATGCTGTATTAAACAATTGCATGCACGTTCACGTGAAGGGGAGTCAGATTCTCAGGGGGAGTCGGAAAATTCCACAACACCGGTACATAAACACACTACATACGTGCTCGAATCATTATCACTACCGCAGCACGGCCGCCAACTACTTTTTTATGTTTTGTTACAGTTATGGCTAAAATATGCTACTTCTAAAAGTTTTTAAATTTTACTTGATTTCTGAAAATCATCTTGCGGTTCACACCGGTTCGAACTGGTTTACACCGGTTCGAACTGGTTCACCGTTCTCTCTCTGGTTGCCATGGAAACTAGTGCGTAAGTCTGGAGTCCTTTTCTCTCCTTCAAACACGAGATAACCTTATAAGATATCATACGTTTACATTAGAAACAAACAGTAAAACACGTCTCATATTTATGTGTTTGTTTCGCCGCATTTAAGACGTTATAGTGGAAAAATGGCGGAGGAATACGTTTGATACGCTGGCTGTCACGTTGAATTCTAGACGTTCTTGTGTGGTTCTGAACAGACTTTGAGCTCTTTTATAAAAGAAAATATCCAACAAATGCTCTTTAAAATATAATAATATATAGGATACAACACGTAGTTCCGACTGAGCAACCTGAATTGTCAACCAGACATTTAGGACGTGCTCAAATCAGCATGACAGTACATCGTGCTCGTCACTAAAAATATTACTCCGCCATTTCCATGGTAACGTTATAACTGCCAAAGTTAGTTAGTGCCAAAAAAAAAAAAACATCCGGCGAAATAAACGAATAAACCTGAGACATGTTTTATTTTGTTGTTTTAAATCTTATTATATGTTATTAACCAGCAAATTATCCAACAGATGATGAATTATGATAACAGTAATATTTATTGTTGTTTATTCATGAAAATAAATCACGGCCCACAGTGGGTGTATATAGACTATGACCTCCTGTTATGAGAATTAAATCAACTGTCTTTAATTTCATGGAGCTGTTAGTCCACCTTGTTAATGACAGGTGTGCACGTCGTTACGTCAGAGCTCAAACAGTTTGGTGAGCGCTGACAAAATGTCGTTTTTAAAGACTAAAGGTCGACTAATGTGGACTGAAGATGAATATTTCGTTAGATAAAAACATGTTGTTCATGTTGTTAAATTATTACATCGATATTTGTTTAATATATTTAGATTTTTGGGGGCTTTACAACGCTGTGGACTTCCTCCATCACATCCTCCATCAGGTGTGCGGTGAGTCCCTGAAACAATCGCTTAAAAATCCATGTGAGGTTTACTCAGTTTAATATCCCCGCATGTCTGTCAGCATACAGCACTACATCCCAGCAAACTGTCGCTTTGATTTCCAAACTTCCATCCACTCACTTATTCATATGCCGAATCTATCAGAGAAACATAACGACTTGACACACGTCTTTAATTTACATTAAAATGGTAAACGTTTGCAAATATGAACAGGAAACCCTAAAAACTGTAATTTTTTAAATGAAGTTTTGTTGGTGAGTGCGGACTATGTGCTGGATTTTGTTGCATCCACGCAGGATGTGCAAATATGCCTCCACCAACACCAACCACAGGAACTGAACTCATATTTTAAGGTGAAAAAAGAAATACTATTATTATTATTATTATTGTTTGGGGCTGTGTGGTTGTCTGACTGTTGCTTTGGATGTAGTCACAGTGACAGTTTTTAGGCCTCCGTGAAGTCCAGACCTATAATGTTCATAGGCCAAAAACAAACAAAAAAATATATAATTAACGTAGTTTTAACTACAGAATTATATGTCGTAAATAATAATGGCACTTTATTTAACATAATAAAGTGTTAACAAACTTTATTGACTACATTTCTATTACGTGGCATTCACGATAGATAGATGGATGGATAACTTTATTAATTCCTGAAGGGAAATTAGGTCGTCATAGCAGTCCGGTATATTTGAATACAATAAAAATAAAACAGAATAAAATACTGAAGTAGAAAGAATAAAAACACAGAATGGACACTTAAAACAGATAAACAGGTAGATAAGGTGCAGTGGCAAGATGGTGGTAATGTTATTGTTAATAATAATAATAATAATAATAATAATAATAATAATAATGATGATAATAATAATAATAATAATAATAATAATAATAATAATAATAATAATAGCAATTACAGTTGAAGGAGTGATGAGAATGTAATAATATTGTTGCATTTGTGTCAGCTAAATAAAACATTGTGAACTATTTACAGCCTCATAGTTAATGTTAAATGTTTTAATAAGTTTTATTACCTGCATCAAAATTTCAAACGCACAAACATTTAGCAGACTGCCCCCCTCTCAAATTTGACTTTATTAAGCCTGTTTGTAGTCCAACAGTGAGGCGTGTGTTTGCGCTCTTATTTTGAAATCCAGGCAACATGAGTAGATTGTCGAAAAAGCAATCAGCGGCCAAATGATTGGACGAGCCCTGATCACGTGACTCTAACTGCAAGTAACAATATTGAGTTAAGCAAGACTTCCTTTGACGTGTTTCAAAGTAAAAGTCCGGTTTGCCGCTTTAGATGACAGTGACACAGTACAGGTGTGTGTTTCAGGTGGTGTAACAGATTTACACACACACACACACACACACACACACACACACACACACACACACACACACATTTACCTGCAGCTAACTGGGTTTCATTTAGACCAACTCTTGTGCAAAAGTTTCTGGAGCACCTGGAGGACGTCTACAGACGCCCTGCAGGGATGCTGGAGGTATTAAAGGACGTGTTTGTAGCATCGAGACAGAGGCGGGCAGCTAAACACGTGACTCCATCAGGTGAAGTGACGGACCTCTGTGAGGACCGTGTGGAGAGAAGCTGAGCTGCACTCAGAAAATGTGCATCAATATATATTTTTAAGAGTTTTTAAAAACTTTAAAATCTACCAGCTGTCATTGATGAGGTGAATTAAGGCTTTTATTTGTAGCCAGATGTTTTGGGTGCAGGTGTGTTCTGCTCTCATGTTCCCATCTGGGGCTGGGCGATGGACCAAAGGTCATATATCGATATTTTTCCGTGGCTGGATAATTTCATACATCTATTATTAATGGCCCGCCGGTAAATCACACTCCCACCACTCATACTACAAATCCCACAATGCACTGCAACAGCTGACACACAGGTCGAGACCTGTGCAGCACCTCTAACCGCGCTGCTTCGGCTGTTTATTGACACACTAATCAGTCGTCCAGTGTTGACAACTTAACGACTTTGCTCCCAAAAAGCGACAAATCCAGAGACTTTTTCTGAGTTATTGGAGACTCTGGTGGCTCAAGGGAAGAAATGCATAGTCATTTTAACACAAAATAAACTATATCGATATAAATGATATGGTCTCGTGCTATATCGCGTTTGAAAATATATCGACATAGATTAAAATATCGATATATCGCCCAGCCCTACTCCCAACCTTAATGAGTGTTAGTGTGTGCACATCTGTCCCTCACAGCCTGAACTCACCACAATGTGACTGTAATAAACAATATATTACTCCATGCATGTGATTTAAGGTGATAAGAGCTCAGTAATGTGCCTGATTTGTTAGTGATGTCGTAATCTAAACCTCCGATTTTAAAAAAATCTTAATTAATCTCTGTCCAGGCAGTAAATTGTTCCATTTTCTGATGTATTATTGGGATTTAACATTTTTCAATTGTTAAACAATACAGCAGTTCACATATAAACGTATGTAAACACAGTACATACCTTAAAGCACTTGTTGTTGATGATTATTAATAATAAATAATAAATAATAATTCATATTTGTTTGTTTCTCTAGAGGCAGCGGCGCCACACAGCGGTCCTACCCTGACATCTACCGGTGAGTTTGTGGAACTGCACCTGCATTTTTTAAAAACAGCACCAGGAAGTAGAGAGCAAAGAGAAGACAACCAGAGCCACAAGAAGTGTGGAAATAAGGAAGAGTTGAATGATCTGAATTAAAAACAATCCTGTCTGTGTTATGTTATATAATATATACACACATCTTCACCCTGAAATCCTGTTTTTAAGCAACAAGAACACCTCCTGTCTGTCTCTCGTGTCGTCATACTGTGGAGGTGAAATCCCTGTTTGGTTTTGGAGGTCCTGTTGTTGGTGTGCACGTCAGGACAGGATGGTGACAGCAGTGAGAAATTCACACACACAGCCGTGTTCCCTCTCCTAAACACACGTACGTTGTTGTATGTTGTGTGTGTTCACAGGTTGCCGTGCAGCGCCGAGCAGCTGCTGGTTTACTGCGAATGAGCTGAGCACATGTTTACAGCCTGCGTGTCTCCGTCTTCCTGCCCCCACCGCTCGCTCTCTCTGCCTTCCTACCCCCCCACCCATCTCTCTATGTGCCTTCCTACCCCCACCCTTCTCTCTCTTACAGCAGCAGTGGGGGTAGCAATGCAGGAGGAGGAGCTGTGACTGAACCTATTGTTCTTCCGCCTTCCACCCACCAATCCTGACTGTGTGTGACGTGAAACCTCATTGCATAGATTACCCAGAAGCCCTCTGTGCTCTCCTCTGTGACTAAAATAACCATAAAATATGTCATTTCTGGTTATTATGGCTCATTCTAGGCTCATAGCTCAAGCCCTCCACATACCAGCCACTCAAGATAGTAGGACATAAGATCACATAACCCACTCTAGAGCCCTCAGTGTGGCGATTTCTGCCACCACCCTGACTGTGGATTGTCCCGGCACAGTGACCTATATATAGAATTCAGAAATATTGCTCTGTTGTGTTACTCCGGTAGCACATATACTAAAATTGGAACGATACAGAGAAGATTAGCATGGCCCCTGCGCAAGGATGACACGCAAATTCGTGAAGCGTTCCTTCTTTATGCCTAAAACCCCAAGTTTTTTCATAAAAATATGATTTTTATGATTATTTTAATATTTCGACCCAACAGCGACACCTCAGGCCGAGCGCGGTACTGCAGCCCAGCGCCTGCAGCAGTTACAGCTGATCTCATGTGTGGAAGGACTGCTACAAAACCGGCTCACATCCAGACTTTTAGGGCTTTTACTGTCGTCCAGTGCGGCTCTGAAGACCCGTTGTTGTGTGAGTGGTGAAATAAATATCAATAAAAGATAGATACTTTATTGTCATTCTAATTATTTATTGTCCTTGCGAGGAAATGTGTTGCTGCAGTCTGTACAAACGCCTCATACAAAGATACATATAAACACCACAACATAACCACAAGAACAGACATTCAATGCAGCACATTCATCCATCCCTTCCCCCTGTGCTGTGCTTTATTGAGAGATGCGCGGGGAAAGTTACGTTATATTTAATAGTTTGGCCTTAAAACTCGTCTTTTCTGTTTATATTCTAAAATCATGTCTATAAAAACATCTTCGTTGAAGTTGCATCTCGTAAATGATTTGTATCCACGTAATGAAAACGTTTCTGTCAGATTCTGTTTGAGTTAAAGTCCAACGGCGCTTCACGCTCTTATTTTGAAATACAGGCAACACGGGTAGAAAGTCGAAAACACGATCAGCGCTGAGCTGATTGGACGAGCGCCGATCACGTGGTCCCAAAAGTAACGCGACAGTATTAAGACAAGCGAGAGTTCCTTTTGAGATCCTTCAAAGTAAAAGCCAAAATCTGATTTTTTTTGTGGCATGAACGTGATGTCAGCACGAGGGGGCGCACAAGACCGGAGGATTGACTGAGCCGAGCCGAGACGATCCAGCTCCAACTGTACCCCCCTTCATCAGGACGTCCTGTCCAAAACCAGGGGAACTACACCGAGGAGGTTCTGTAGGTGGTTCGGGTTTCTATTCGGGGAACGTTCTCTAAACGTTCTTTTGGGGTTTATCCCGAACTCATTGGTTCATTATAAAAGTTTAACCAATAAAGTTTGTTGTTTTTTTTCATCTGAAATTTTAAAAAAAAAGTTTTCGAGGGGACCAGAAGCTGTGAGCAGACCAGACTCACCTGACAGGTGAACTTCCTCTTTATATGATGAATACACAGTCAGAGAAGCTGCAGGCTGAAATCATCATCTTCAGACCTCACGCTCTTTGTGCAGTCTGATTGTTGTCTTTTCTGACACGTGTACATGTATGTTGATATTTACATACGTGTCGGAAGCTGAAACCTTTCTCGTGTTTCATCTTTTCTCTGCAGGAGACTGCAACTTTTCACTGCCTCCACCTCTAAGCCAACCCGCTGCACCACCCTGCATGGGAGGAGGGACAGGGTGGCCCTGAAGAAGGCTGCTGACACTCTACGGGGAAATCCTGGACACTCCTGCAGCGTCTGCGGCCAGCCACGACATCTACAGACCGGCCACGTCTTCTATCAGGGCCAGTTGTTCTGCTGCAGGAATGACGGCCCTGATAGAAGGACGGTGGAGCAGAGGACGGAGGACCAGCCTCTACCAAAGACAACCCTGTGTTATTCAACTATACTATAGTATTTTTATTGATAAACGGTTGTCTTAATGTTCTACCTTCATCTCTCATCATTTATTAACCCCTGAAGCGCTTCTCAAACTTTGTCTGGGCCGGGGATCGAACCGCTAACCTTCAGCACCGCAGCTGAGCTGATACACAATCACAATCTTCTCTGTTCCAATGTTCCAACTTGTGACCAATGGCCGTACAGTATTTGTTCCAACTTTTAGCCAATGAGAAGGCTCCATTTGTTCCAATTTCGAGAATCCAACTTTTGGGACATTTTTTCAGCCAATAGGAGAGCCGGATTTGTTCCAATTTCCCGCTTATCCCGCCTCCTCTGTCCCAGTTCATTTGATGCTGAGTTGAACATACAGAGCGTCAAATATTCATTAAACATGATTAAATGTTGTTGAAAACACGTTAAAAACTCATATTTATGTCTGACATCAGTCACACAGCGTTCACGGTGTGTTTTCACGGCACTTTGTGGAAGATTGTAACATCGATGTTATAGCCGGAGATTCATTAAGCTAATTAGCTTCTTGTACTTTGTAAAAACTATAATTTCACTGCGTGGGATTTATTATATTCACCTTTTATCATTCCTGTGTGTTAGTTTATAGCGTTTTATTGAGCTATTGGAGGCTGATATCAGGACCGATAGGTGATCGATATGTCCGGAGGTTTATTTAACGTTACTTTGTTTCTTGTCAGTCTTTCAATCTTTTCCTAAATATAGAGGTTGTACTGAGAAACTCTGCACACGTACAGAAAATGACGAGGATCCGCAGTCATGCACCTGAAAGACTGTCTTAAAATGAATGAACTGTAATTTACTGAGCTCTTGTCAGCTGATGTCAGGGCTGATTCACCGTGAGTCGTTTGTAAAGTTGTCTGTTCATCAGCATGTCGTGTATGTTTGAAATCTGTGATAACATGATGATGAAGTTTGATGTTCATGAGTCACTGTTCTCTAATTATGACTGTATCCTCTGTTACTTTATGGATTGAAAACAACTATCAAACACCAACAGTGAGTTGAAACGTGGCGACACCAGCACCTGGAGAAGACCTTCCACTGGCTCCTGGAGAACGACGTGGGCTACTGTGTGAATCTGGTCGCCTCCCACCAGAAGGAGCGAGAGAGGACGGGGTCTCAGTCTGCTCTGATGGCCAACAAGGTGGAGTACTTGAGTCTGATTCATCCGCTTCAATCCAGTTTCAGTGCTGAAGGTTTTAACCTCTCCTCTCCTTCAGCCGCTACTCCTCAGCGTACCCTGACTTTGTGGAGGCAGTCAGGTTCCACCGATCAGGAAGGCCCAAACACAGTACAATCTTATTGTGATTAAGTGTTCTTTATTACACTTCTGGTAACAGATGACTGCAGTAGGCGGGAACACAGTCTCTCTTTAAAAGTCTTAAGACAGAGCTGCAGTTCAGAAGTCCTAAGCACAAGCTCCGAAAGCGGCCGATGAGTAATCCGCCACGGAGAAGTTGGAGTGGCAAGACGCCAAACTGCTGCAGCAGCAGTAGTAGTAGCGCAGCCTCTGTCCCGGCCGCAATGAAGGCCAAGAGTGCACTGCAGTACGTGTTTTATTGTGAAGCGTGTTTTAGAGCAATGTGTCACACTCTGGATGTTGTTGTGTGTGTGTCGTTTATTCCTCTTACAGGTTTGCGGCCTTTGTCTCTGGACGGCGATGGTGGCCCCTAAGCCTGCATTTCCAGGTCAGTCCAGCCTAAATGAAAAAAGTAAATCCACAGTGACACTCTGTGGTTGACTGTGTACTTTCTGTGTTCCTTCTCTGTCACTGTGTGATTACAGCTTCCTCCAGACCCGCTCTTCCCTCCACCTCGTCAGCGGAGCCTTCAAGCGAAGAGCTGGTCAAAGCGGTAGTTGGCATCGAGGAGTGTAAGTAGTAAACAGTAATGTAACATTCATGTAATTGTGAACAGAAATTCTCAAACTCTTTGTTGACTCTTTTTTAAATTCTGCTTTATAAACGTTTCTGTAATCAGAGAAGGACAGAGAACACGACGGTAAGTTCAGTTAAATGCTGTCTGTATCCAATCACTAACCGACATGCCGGCCCAACTAGTGCATCTGTAGAGTCGCCGCCTGCTTCACTGAACTTAACAGGTCTGATCTGTAGTTTCCTTTAGTCTGCCACCTCATCTGTCTGTCTGTCTCTGCAGCTCATCTGTGCGCCGTCATTCAAATGAACACAAACCTCTCTTTCTGTCGTGCTAATGAAATGTTTTGTTTCTCTTCAAGCCACAGATGTACAGGCCCCTCTCCTTCTCCTCGCTGCTGCCACCTCCACCAGCACCACCAAGGACGAGCCCACTGACGAGGAGTTGCTGAAGGCCACACAAGGGCGAGATGACCCTGCAGCACTCCAGGGTCGTGCAAAGACGCTGCCGCCGCCACCACCACCGTGACAGCCACCACCGCAGCCTGCAGCTGCCATCCTGGAGGAGTTGCCGGGACAAGCCTTTCTCCCTCCTTCACCACCTGCTAGCAGTGTTGGGGTAACGTTGCTCGGATCAGGTCTCGGCTGCTCTGTTCTGCTCTGTCCTCTGATATTAAAGCACTCTGTTGTTGTTTTTCTCTGTCCAGCTGCTGTTGTTGTTTTTCTCTGTCCAGCTGCCGCCCGAGTGCCAGCTCTCACTGCAGGGCAGCAGGACTGGATCGGCCGGGTGCTGTTTACCAGGGACAGCAGTGGGAGGCCTCGGCTCACTGGCGAGCTCAATCTCTGGTGGTACCCCCCACAAGCAAAGGCTGGGCTGTGCAGGACCATCCGGAGGGTCCTGGACGTCGACGGCTGGTATCTCATGGTCACTGAGTACCTGGAGTGCCGTCGATGTAAGAAGAAGGTCAGCAGGTGGTCACAGGGCATCGTTAGGCAGCTGCCCCCCACCTACAGCTGCCAATTCCCCGCTGTACTCACGTACAAGTAAGAGAAGATGATATCTAATCTAACCAATTTCATAAATAAATGAATGAAGTGGACTTGACATGTTCAAACTCTAACGTGCCGTGTTTCTGCAGGCTGTCCTGTGACTTGAGGGTGGGTGCTGATGGTGTACGGTATGATGTCCTGACGCGGCTGGACATCATACCCGGCCAGGATCACGTCCACCTTTGGGTCCATCTTGAAGATGGACTCCACCAAGAAGGCGAGTAAAGTTTTTCTCTCTAAGCCGCTCTGCGCACGCCGGCTCACGTGGGCTAACGTTTGGAAACTTTGTCCTCCGTCCAGGTGACGAAGAAGCTCGCCGGTACCGCTTCCAACACGGCCGCCTGGATTACCAACGTTGGCAACGAGCACGGCATGTCGTCGTGAGGGTCCTCACCTGCTCCGAGGGCTCCGAGGGCCGGCTGGATTAATGAGGTGGTACCGACTCGCCAGGGTACTCCCAGCTCATCTACGTGGACTGCGACTGCTGCAACAGGGACGGCGTGTCAAAGACAGCTGCCTTGTTCCAGGTACGAAAGGGTAGGATGGTCAGCGATGCACGTATAGTATAGTATAGTATAGTATAGTATAGTATAGTATAAACAAAGCACATTGTGTTTCTTTTCACCCGCAGAAGTGGGGACAGCTCGTGGCTTGACATCTGGCACCTGATGCGCCGCTTCTGGTCAGGTGTCACCACCGAGAGGCACAAGTTTTATCCCTCGTTTATGAGGCAGCTGTCCCACTCTTCGCGGTTGATCCCGGAGATGCCCGCCGTCTCACAGAGGCTAAGCGGTCCGAGCTGGAGGGGAAGCACGGGATGGTCGGCCTGACCGACGCGGATGTCATCCGGAGGATCTCCAAGGAGGAGTGGAGGCTCCACTGCTGTCGCCGGACGCGTGGAGCCAAGGAGACAGCGCTCCTCATCCAGGAGCTTCTGGACACCTTCGGCAGTGAGGCAGGACGCAACAACCTGGAGTACACAGAGGTGCCACCTCGGCTGCATACAGGACCCACCAGGGGCGCACACAGGAGGCGGGGGAAAGGGGGATTTGCGGCCTCTCTGCGCCTCGCAGCGCCTCTGCAGGAGATAGGCGGTTCAATCCCCGCTCGGGACAAGGGACAAGGTAAGGAAGGAAGGAAGGAATGAATGAATGAAGTACAAGGTAATGAATGAATGTAAGTAATGAAGTAATGAATTTAAAAAAATATTGATTCATTAAATCTCTGAGTGAAAGAAAGTCAAGTGGAAATTATTTAATTTGTCACTAATTAAAAACATTTTTTTTGTATATGTATTTTATAAAAGATTTTTCCCTCTTTTCCTTTTTCTTACAGTTCACATGTGAGTAAAAATCCTGAGGTTGCTGTTGTCCTGGCTCTGCTGTTGACTCTCCAGTAGGTGTCAGCTTCTTCCTTCTTCTTCCTTCCTAGCAGCCTTCTCCATCCTCCATCTCCCCCTCCAGCCTCCTCGTCTTCATAGAGCCCTCTGTGGCCTCCGTCAGTTTGGAGTTGTGTTTGCGTGTTTCTAATTATTTACTTGTGACATGTACACGTCAACACTAGTCAATGACCAAGAATGCACAATGTACAGTTTAGCACAAGTTACTGTTCAGAGTTTATGTATATTTTTATTTGTATTTTTCTTACATGGATAGAACAATATGTTCTTCCAGCCCTTAAACTTTAATTCTGTTTATACTGTGAATTATAACAACGCTACATTTCATCTCGTTATTAGACTCTACATACATAATCTAATACAAAGACAATAAATATGAAATGAGACCTTTTATTGTTATCACATCATTTCCTGCAGTCAGTTAGGTTCAGATAAAGTAGTTTACACTCTATGAAGCTCAAGAAAACAAGACCACACCCCCTCAGCTGGGGACCAATCAAAGCCTGGTGATCCCACACCTGTATTTACATGGGACAAAACTCCACACCTCATTATATATATATATATACGGGCGGGGCGAAACAGGGTGACCCTAACACCTGTCCACACCTTTATGTGTCTGCTGCTGCTCAGTCTGCTGCTTCATTTTCTCTTTGAGTCTCACAGATCGAGTGGTGAAACATGGGCTCTAAACACTCTCAAGAAGACTACAACAGGTCTGCTTATAGCTATTATCAGACTGCTTCGAGGCACCCATGCATCTTACCAGATGTAAGTATAGACGAGTCTCTGCTGAGATATTCTGGCCTCAATTCTAACACTGTGCTGCAGGCCTACTCTAACGGGCTGGTCAGCTACTTGCCGCGCTTCATCGAGAAGTTTGGATCAATGACTCCGATCTCAAACGCTGTTGGACTTGGAGCATTGGTGATTTCCATGATCATAGAGCTCTGCATAAAGGTGCCACTCAAACAGGAGATGATTCGTTCAGCATGATCCGACGTGTGTTTGGTGAAGAGAAAGCCTCAGCTGTCCGGGACACGATGACAGAGTATCTGAGGCGCCATCAAACGTTCATCAACAACAACCAACGATTACGGGAGGAAATCCAGAGACAGGAACAGCAGCTGAGCAAAGATCTCACCGTCCTCAGAAACTCCCTGCTGCATGACGGACAGATGAGCACCCGTGGGTTCAAAATCTGGGTGAACGGCGCCTCCTTCCACCTCCAGATGTTGATCCATGAGGCTCGACTGAATCCTCAGACAGACTCTGTTAACAGGATCAGGAGCACCACCGATTTGTATCTGCAGGACCTGAATCAATTACTGGAGAAATACAAGACTCACCAGGGCAGTGTTAGGATGTATCTGTATACGACTTGTGGTCGTGAATGTACAACATACTATTACATAGACATTGATAAGCGTAAAAGACTGCATCATCGGAATCTGAGGGATCCCTGTGAAGGTTCTCAGCTGACTGAGGCTTTTATGAGACTCGTTGTCAAAGATATCAGACCAGCTCTGGAGAATCATTTCATAAATATCAGGAAGAACCTCGACTCTCTGATCAATCAACATGGTTCATTCACTCTGCCAAAAACAGCCTGAGATCACTCTCACAGATTAGTTTATCTGTGTTTGCTTCGTTTATTCACCTTAAATATCACTAATCATACATACATAACACAGTAACGGAAAAAAACTGACCTGACTGAGTGAGATTACTCATGTAAACTTTGTAAACATCTGATTTACTCTTAAACTCTGATCTACTTGTATATTCGACTCTGTGTGTAATGTGATTGTGAATTTGTTTGTCGTGCTTGTTACACTGCTTTGGTTAGTTCAGGTTTTTATTCATGTTTTAGCCACACAATAATAAAAGGTTTGTGTTTCTGCTGACCCATCCTCGACTTCTGTGCCGGAGTTAAACTTACCCAAGCGTCTGCTGAGTCAAATATTCATTAATAATTGCAAGTACCAACCTGTGACATGCAACGTGACATTTATGTGTAACACAAGTCAATAAAACACAAAATTGATGAGTCGTGCTGCTGCTGTCATACTTTAAAGGTTCAAAGGGCAAACTAAACACGAATATGTCAGCAGTTATATGTTATATTAATTACAGAGAGATGTCATTTGAATGAATTAGAACAACAATATTCTGTTCAATCTTAAACTTATTATTAGCTTTTGAACATGTATGTACATATTTACTGTTCTACATTCATTACTCACACCATTTACTAACTCCTAAAGGAGCCAGGATGTCCCGCCTCCCCCAATCATCGTACAGTATTTATTCCAATTTCGGACAGTACACAACCAATCAGGTGGTTCGATTTGTCCCAATTCCAAAGTATCAAACGTTTGGGACTTTTTGGCCAGCCAATAGGAGAGCCGGATTTGTTCCAATTCCTCACTCATCCCGCCTCCTCTCTGCGGAGCTGATACCGAAGCATCCGGTTAATAATCAATAAATATATTTATTTAATAATCAATCATTAATAATTATTAACTTAGTGATTAAAAACTTTAATTTGACTGCGTGGGATTCACTATTTATTTCACTATATATTATCACTGCTCTCAGATAACGTTTATGCTTGACTGAACTGAAGTGAAAGTGTAATTAATGAAGTAATTGATTGATATTTCACCAATAATTCATCTCTGTTCACAGTTTACTCTTATTTTCCTTGTATAAACTTGTTTCTGTGTGTATATTTATTTTGGGGGGAGCTTTTATTTTGTTAATCGTAACAAATCACTTCCTGTTAATTCGCGCCATCCTCCTCAGGCTACGCTGCTGACAGGTAAAACTGGCGGAGTGTTCAAAAATGTGTTAAGACGTGTTAAAAACTCCACACAGAGTTACTAATTTTATTCCGTTCAGGTCACAAACATTGTTATTTGTTACCATAATGTTTCTTTTAGCGTGTAAATTTATTTTTTTTATCGTGTTTAGCTCCTTAATGGAGCACACAGGCTAACTGCTTGCTAAAATAGCTAACTGCTAATTAACGGCTGCTAACCGAATCTGCCATTATCGGGAACAGATCGAGATCAACAGGGAACAACGTTACTCCACCGAGGTGATTTAGTATGTAGGGCAAAAAATCTATATAAGCATAAGTATAAAAAAAGTATAAATTAACAAATTTATTACATAAATACGTAAAATACAAATGAAATAAATTAATATTGACAATATGATAATTTATGGATTACAACATTTATTTATGCATTTCCACACACAACAGCTGGCAGTGCAGTAGGATGCAGCAGCCTTGCCAGGTCTATTTTTTTTAATTTTTGGTGCTATTTGTGTGTGTTATGTCAGTTATGTCAGTGTGTTAACTGACATAACTAGCTATCAACAATTGCTAACGTGCATCCAAACAACTGGAGCTCATGTATAGCCATACTGTATATATATATAGTTTGTTTGTTTTTGGTAATGTGTGTGCACTTCATTGTAGCACTGGATGCTTTATGTTATCTGTAGCACCATAGTCCTTGGCAAAACACTGTCTCGTTTCACTGTGTACTGTGTATATGGTTGAAATGAACCTTAAACCCTTTTATTAGGGTTGCAGAGGGGTGGAAAGGGGGCGTGGTGGCCTCAATAGCCCTGCAGCAAGCAGTGTGCTATGTGCATGTGATGGAGGAATAGCAGATATTCAAGTGTACCTGCATGAAATCTGGTTGTTTTAGTCAAGATTATGCTAAAAATATATTTTCCACAACTATATTTAAGTTCACTGTTAAAGGGCCAACCTGCAATTTTTTAAATCCCTGATTTATTCCCATAAATTCCCAATAATTCCCACCATCTTGCCACTGCACCTTATCTACCTGTTTATCTGTTTTAAGTGTCCATTCTGTGTTTTTATTCTTTCTACCTCAGTATTTTATTCTGTTTTATTTTTATTGTATTCAAATATACCGGACTGCTATGACGACCTAATTTCCCTTCAGGTATTAATAAAGTCATCTATCTATCTATCTATCTATCTATCTATCTATCTATCTATCTATCTATCTATCGTGAATGCCACGTAATAGAAATGTGGTCAATAAAAGTTTGTTAACACTTTATTATGTTAAATAAAGTGCCATTATTATTTACGACATATAATTCTGTAGTTAAAACTACGTTAATTATATATTTTTTTGTTTGTTTTTGGCCTATGAACATTATAGGTCTGGACTTCACGGAGGCCTAAAAACTGTCACTGTGACTACATCCAAAGCAACAGTCAGACAACCACACAGCCCCAAACAATAATAATAATAATAATAATAATAATATTTCTTTTTTCACCTTAAAATATGAGTTCAGTTCCTGTGGTTGGTGTTGGTGGAGGCATATTTGCACATCCTGCGTGGATGCAACAAAATCCAGCACATAGTCCGCACTCACCAACAAAACTTCATTTAAAAAATTACAGTTTTTAGGGTTTCCTGTTCATATTTGCAAACGTTTACCATTTTAATGTAAATTAAAGACGTGTGTCAAGTCGTTATGTTTCTCTGATAGATTCGGCATATGAATAAGTGAGTGGATGGAAGTTTGGAAATCAAAGCGACAGTTTGCTGGGATGTAGTGCTGTATGCTGACAGACATGCGGGGATATTAAACTGAGTAAACCTCACATGGATTTTTAAGCGATTGTTTCAGGGACTCACCGCACACCTGATGGAGGATGTGATGGAGGAAGTCCACAGCGTTGTAAAGCCCCCAAAAATCTAAATATATTAAATAAATATCGATGTAATAATTTAACAACATGAACAACATGTTTTTATCTAACGAAATATTCATCTTCAGTCCACATTAGTCGACCTTTAGTCTTTAAAAACAGAAAGACAGTTGATTTAATTCTCATAACAGGAGGTCATAGTCTATATACACCTACTGTGGGCCGTGATTTATTTTCATGAATAAACAACAATAAATATTACTGTTATCATAATTCATCATCTGTTGGATAATTTGCTGGTTAATAACATATAATAAGATTTAAAACAACAAAATAAAACATGTCTCAGGTTTATTCGTTTATTTCGCCGGATTTTTTTTTTTTTTTGGCACTAACTAACTTTGGCAGTTATAACGTTACCATGGAAATGGCGGAGTAATATTTTTAGTGACGAGCACGATGTACTGTCATGCTGATTTGAGCACGTCCTAAATGTCTGGTTGACAATTCAGGTTGCTCAGTCGGAACTACGTGTTGTATCCTATATATTATTATATTTTAAAGAGCATTTGTTGGATATTTCCAACTCCAGACTTCGCACTAGTTTCCATGGCAACCAGAGAGAGAACCGGTGTGAACCAGTTCGAACCGGTGTGAACCGCAAGATGATTTTCAGAAATCAAGTAAAATTTAAAAACTTTTAGAAGTAGCATATTTTAGCCATAACTGTAACAAAACATAAAAAAGTAGTTGGCGGCCGTGCTGCGGTAGTGATAATGATTCGAGCACGTATGTAGTGTGTTTATGTACCGGTGTTGTGGAATTTTCCGACTCCCCCTGAGAATCTGACTCCCCTTCACGTGAACGTGCATGCAATTGTTTAATACAGCGTAAGAGGAGACGTGAATTTCTTTTAATGAAACTAAGTGAAATGAAATCCATCATAAAACCACTGAAATGCAGATTTACTGGGCTATATAGCCTATTCGTTATAGTCATTTGTCTTGCAGTAAACAGAAAAGAATGTGTAAGATTGTTTCCAGTAATCATGTTTAAACCAAAAATCCGTAAATTGACAAGAGAATGAAATGCTTGCAGTGCATGCACGTTCACGCGAAGGGGAGTCAGAAAATTCCACAAAACCGTAAATGTAAATAACGTAGACGTCATGATGCTATTCCCCTTACACCTGTAACATGCAAGCTCAGCCAGCATGTTTTCTGCACAGCCACACAGGTGGAAAATTAACTTTTGAAACACTGACTAGCCACTGACAGTGTTCAAAATCACCAGCCGCTCATTAGTAAGTTACTATTTTGTCTGAACTCTATTAGCCATATTACTTTTCACGGCAGGTGGCTGGAGCTAACTTTGCCATGAGCAGGCAGTGTAGGACTGTCTGCTGAAACCTCATAACTTGTAGTATGTTTACCACTTATTGCAGTGTTGAAATACCATGTATATATTAACATCGTTAATAAATTACTAATTAATTGCTACCCTACCCTAGTATCTACTCTATATCGGATTCAGAAGCTAGCAGCATACACGGTGGATCCTCCTGGCCTTGAACTTGAGTGTTTGAATGTGTTCTCCACTACATTTTAAAATCTACAGAGAACACACATTTACGGGGAAAGCAGTAAGTTCCTTTATGCATATAGATAATATGTAATACAAATATGAGTATGGATACAGTACAGGAAAGAGGAAGCAAACAAATGTGCAAGAGAAAGTTTATTGATCCATTAAGAAAGTGCATCATAATTGGCTTAGCTGTAAAGCGGTATATTATGCGGAATGATTATGCTCGATTGGACTACATATATATTTAAATCATACTGTGATATATAATAGTAGAAGCAGTTGTAAAGCTACGTGAGATCCCTAACAGTAAATCACCCAGCAGCTGCAGTACTAGCTGATCGTCGATGTTGTTTAGTATAAAACATCTGTCTGGTTTCCTCTTTGCACAGGCTGTGCTTGATGTATTTCAGTTGATACAAATATAAGGTGCAGGCATTTTCAAATTTGTTAATATACAAGTCATTCATTTAAATCAAATGTAATCAAGACAGAGTTCTGCTCACGCTGTTGTCTTAATTCTCAAATGTAGGCAGAGGTTGGTATTTGACTCTCGACACTTTGGCTTTGTACATGACCACAGCGCTGACCATGCCGACAGCTGCAAGCAGACATCCAGCGATGAAAACCAGGTTCAGGTTCAGGTTCATGACTGGAGAAAGGAGAAGCATAATTTGAATTCAGTCCCATTCAAGGCAGCTGTGCTGTCAAGAAACACTCTGTGTTTTCATACCTGGGCTTTCGGTGCGCTCTGCTGATCTCTTCATCCGGAGGACCCTGGGAAATGCGGTGCCTTAAAGTCTGGGTGACAAGCTCTCTCTTTCCACGGCGATTGTTTGACCATGTGGAGTTGACGCATCCCTGCGAGCACCTTGTGTTGGGGTTCCTGCTTCACACATCATGACTGAACAACTGATGTACACCTGAATATGAAAGGACACACTTGTCATTAAACCAACAGGCATACCGTTGTCTCTTCCAGTAGACAAATAGCAGAGTTGTGGTCAGGTCCCACATACACCTTCTCTGCATGCCAGTCAGTGCTCTTCCATATGGGACAAGTGGCGCATGTTCAAACTCAAGAAACAAAAATGGCTTGCCAGACTATCAGAGATTCAAAGTTTCAACAAGGGTTTGGATGATGGGGCAGTCTGATCCCCAGAAGAGGTAAGTCAGTTTTCTTTCCTTTTCCATAGACATCGTGTCTTGTCTTACCCATTCATTTTGTTACTGAGACCATCCAGCTGATAAGTTTATATTATTAGGTGGTCTTCACCTTTAATATAGGTGAGGCACAGGTCTGAAGTTAGCACTGATTCAAACTTTTTTCAGGTAACTGTGTGTTCCTATTCTCCTTCTCCACCACACCAACACCTGTTAGACAGAAATGATAAACTGGACCTTTGCTCCATTCTTTACCTGATCATGCATGCCGATGAACTTGAAGGCCTCCATGCTGAACCTGAATTGTCTCTCGTTAACGGTGGAATAGGTTTGGATAGTCGAGTCCACATTGCACCTAATCAGAGCAAAAACGCAGAATATAAGAAACTCTCAAACAACAAATCTTTACAAACACTTTGTTGCCAGTAGGGTGTCCATTTATGCCTACCCATTTTCAATGATGGAGTAGCTTGGCCTGGAGTTAGGGTTGTCATATGGTGTAGCCCTGCAGGACTCCACAAACAGCTCTGTGTTGTTGACTGAAGACTCTGCCTCTATTTGCATGTAAATCCTGTTGCCTATGTCATACTCCAGAGGGTATGAATTTGGATCAATCATGGTTTGGTATTGGTTGTTTGGGAAGAACTCGAAGTTGTAGGTGAATGTGCCAAAGCCTTTCTCCCACACTGTGACATTCCTCCTGTGTGCCGTGAAGCCCAGTGTCACGTTTCCCCGTTTGGGGTACTGGCAGTAAAACTGCACTTCAAGTAGGTGGTGCCTGGTGATTGTGTTCTGGTTGTTGTCGAACGTGGTGATTTCGTTCTTGAAAATTAAATTGTCTTCATCTTCCTGCAGAGTAAAAGGTTATATATTAGGTCCTCACAAATGAAAAAAATGAACACCTGTAACTGAGAGAGAAGCACAGCGGGTAATGAAACCCTGCGTTACCTCGATCTCAGTGCATAAGCGTTGAGGGGATGATACCGATGACGTGAGTGCTGTTGGAGTGTGTCTGGAGGCTGCACACAGTGTTGCTGGGGTCACTGAGCTGCAAATGTTCCTCGTGGAGTCCGGCGAATGAAGACTTCTCAACCTCTACGGTCATCATGGACTCATTGCAGATCACATTGGATTTAACTAGAGAAAAGATACACAGTATATGGTGGTTCTTGGAGAGTCTAATATTTTCTGTGGTGCATACTTTTTTCTAATGTACACAAGCCATGGAGCCAATATTTGGCACTTTAGCATGTGGTATATTTGGTGAAAACCATTACAGTTGTTGTTGCACTACAAAATTTTGACTTTAAAGTTACGCTTGGACTCACTTTGCTCCTTCCCAACGTCCACTAGAAGACACCTCATCTCAGACTGATAGATTCTAGACCTGAAAAGCAAGGAGAGTAATGAGTGTGAGTCATTCAGATAGGCGGGTTTGTCATTTGTCATTAAAAGCTGGTTACATCAGATCTGCAAAATGTATACATCCTTGGGCTCACCCAGATACTGATTCGACAGCAAAGCAGACTGGGAAATGCTCTCCCAGGTTATCTGGAGTAGGCGTCCACCTAATGACAAACTCGTTATGTGTGGTCCTGTGCCTGCTGATATTCAGTGGCCCGCTCATGAAGATATTTTGTATTCTGCATGAAAACAAAACAAACCAGAGATTTTCTCGTTAATGCCGACGTTATCTTACTTCCCTGACATACTGAGAATGCTGCCAGATTGATCACATTGCTTCTCATTTACGTTGTGTATGCAGCTTGTGCTTTGACTCTGATGTCCACCTCTTTGTTGACCTCTGCTTGGATGCGTGCTCCATTTTGAGGTGTTGGGGCCACAAACTTTGGTAAGTAGTATCCTTCCTGACATGAAGGAATGGGTGGGTCCACTGGATTTAAAAAATAAAATGCAATAAGTAACCAATACCTACCAAATACCAAATTGCCGCTGTCTATGGATCAAAACTTTAAAGCTTTTATGCTCACACAAAGGCAACGCCACAACAATTTCATCATATATCATATGAGGACAAGTAAAACCTGACTTACCAAAAACAGAGAACTGCAAAGGTAGTTTACTGAGAGGAGCAATGGTGGCGTTCAGGTGAATTGTGCGTGGGGTTGGCGTGTTCGTGGCCAGTGGAGTTGTGGATCCATTAATGTAGCTCAGAATGACGTTCTCATGTGGGAAGTCCTCCACCACCATCTCGAATCCAAAAACTCTGCTTGTGTCGTAGCTGGCAGATCGGTAGTATAATGTGCAAGAGCCCTAAGTATGTGAACGGATAGTAGTCAAGTGAGGAAAAGCATCAGTTTGGTATTGCACAGTGTGTCAGGAAGCTGATTTTTCAACTAACCTGATCTATGTAGAAGCCTGGAGGTTGGTGGCATGTGCTGCACTCTACACTTCTGATATTTCCATATCTGCAACGGACTTTGTCACCATCAGGATCAAAGGCCATCATCTTGTATGTCCGTGGGCAGTTTTGAGGCACTCTTGAATAGACACACAACAGTTAGTTTGGCAGTCTTTCTGGCAAAAAATACTTTTATGCAACAGAATCAATCAAGAATCAAATGCAAGAAATAAAATAAATCCAGTGACATGCTGGTGGTGTAGTGCAGTTCATTACATGTTATATGCAGAAACACAGATACTATAAAGCAACACCTTTAGTATTATAAAAACACCACTCACCTTTATGTGATTAGAACATTTTGCAAATTATTAGCTTGAATTATCCTCCCAAAAATTGTTGCACAAGGAAACTCACCTTAGGACATGTAGAATGCCAACGTCTGGTGATCTGTTTGGTTGTCCAGTGTCAGATCTTGTTCCCAAATCCACAAAAGTCAGAAGATTCCAACTGCTAAGTGAATTACGGGTTCGGACCCAACAACAGCTGGATATCCTGGTATGTGTGAAAAAAAAAAAACAGTCTTAAAATACTGCATTCAACAGGCACTACTTTTACAATTACACCAAATACAATTGTCTGCAACTGGATTACTTTTAGAAGGGTTGATGATGTGCCACAAACTTTATAACAGCACAATAATAATTAAAATAATAAAATATTATAATAAAAACCTCACCTCATTTGAAAAGATCTGTCATTTGGAACGTTTCTTGTTTCGACTGTTTCAGTTTCACACCATTGTCCGGTAGAGTAGGAGGATGCATTGGTGTTACTGTCAACTACGCCTCTCTGACTTCTGGAAACGTACCCACAGTTGCCATTGTAACAATACGGGGAATAGTGGTGGTAACATCCCCTAAACACAGACGTGGTTCGCAAGTCCACCTGTGGAAAAAAAAGAAAGAGGAACTAAGGAGATGGCTGCTGAACTAAGGACATTTTTGTATATTTTGTAAACACACAAGTTATACTATTTATTTTAACAAGGCCACACTTGATATAACCGCAATATGTCAATGAAGCCTTGAAACTTGAGATGAACAGGGTGAGGAAAACAAAGACATAACAAACATGACACAAATAATCATGGTAAAACAATATAATATACAACAGACATGGGATCATTCCATAAAAAGTATTCAGAAAAAAGTATTTGCTTTATGAAATTGACTCTTCATGAAGCAAGGCTAGAAGTCATCCCTTTCAGCCAGTGGGAATTATTTTTTCCATCATCAAACTATCAAATTATTTTGCAGACATAGATTAATCAAATAAAGTTGCTTGATTTTACAAGATGAAATTAATCAGGGTGGACTAAAATTCACCATAATGTATATTTTATTTTTATTTATTGTCAGAAATTGGAATGAAAATACAAAAAAAAAAGCGAGGGCAAAATTTAAACTCTTGGTGGATACACTCAAAAAATATGCATTTCAATTTCATAGAAAATTTCCATCCATTTGAACTGCATAGTTTTAATATAAATAAAAAAACTAATTGAATGTGAAGCAAGTAATAAGATGTTCAAATAGTACTAA
The DNA here is from genome assembly GCA_036365135.1 of Miichthys miiuy. Classification (NCBI taxonomy): domain Eukaryota; kingdom Metazoa; phylum Chordata; class Actinopteri; family Sciaenidae; genus Miichthys; species Miichthys miiuy. The sequence continues at coordinate 30,330,635 of CM071603.1, forward strand.
TAAACTCAAAATGACTGCATTCATTTTCTCTGTTGGGTTTGGGCAAACAAATTGGCTTTATTAATATTAAATGCATATACCTGGTTACTACTACACTACAGTGTGGTGGAAGCACATTGAGTTTATTAGTACTATTACATAAATCTTATTACTTGCTTCACATGAAGTTTATTAGTGAATTTATATTAAAACCATGTAATTCAAATGGATGGAAATTTTCTATGTAATTGAAATGCATAGGTCCTGAATTTGGTCCAAAAACCTTTTTTGAGTGTAGACAAGTGTGGACACTTAAATATATATAAAACAGCTCCCAAGAAAGCAAAAGCAAAAAATAATTTTACGGGTTTTATTGATTAAGACAAATAAAATAACGTCATGTAGCTGTTATCAATGTACGCAAAAAAATCTGTTTTGAATAACAGGTACCTGAGGGGAAATATATTGACACATTATCCATGACGGATGCTGCATATCATTTAAAGTTGTACCACTCACCTGAAATGTTCCGTCAGGGTTTCTTCCTTTGTAAGTGAAGGCCACAGTTCCCCCGTAGTGATGCGATGCAGACGCCAGTGAGACCAGCAGCAGCTGAAGCAGGAGCACCTGTGTGGAAGCCATGATGCTCCAAACTTCACTCTGTTTAGAAATTGGACGTGCAGCATCTTTATATACACTTAAAAGTGACAGGTCACCAGGAACTTGTTACAATTGTGCCAAGTTGAATGGTATGTGAACTATTTTTCAGAACAATAGACCAGCTATAAAACTGGTTTCAGGGAAGAGAAGCTTAAAAAAACAATACTGTAAAGTGGAAAAAAAAAACTTACTACTTTCAGGGAAGTGAAGCTCAGCCCAGTCATATTGTACGTGGATTTTTTCATTGTATACTGTGCTGTACACATTTCCCACTCTAAACATTTAAAAGTCTGTTTTAAACTGACACAACTGCAAGTAAATAAATGATTTTGTAAACATCCACATTTCTTTCTAATGTGCCGTAAGAGCTGAGTGCAAGAAAAACATATTAAAAAAATGTGGTTTGCTCTCATAAAAATGTTGAAATTAATAGAATACAACAGATACTATGGAAGAATTATCCTATCTTTATTCAAGAGCGTAGATTTTCAGTTTGAGAGCATGATTTCTTCTTCTCGTGCTCACATTTATTCTCCTCGTGCTCACATTTTGTGCTCGCACTCAGATTTCCGCTGCTTTATTTCAAAATGTGTGCTTGAAATCAAAAATCACATGCTTGTGTTAATTTCTTCTTCTTGGACACAAACATTTCGCTCGCACTCAAATATGTCCTGTGCGCTCTCAAATCTAAAGTCTGCGCTCTCTAATCTAATGTGCTCGCACACAAAACAAACACGTCCTCTCAAGTTGAGGTGTCTGCTCAGGCTGAACGATTTCCCTCCCTGCGCTTTAAATTAGTGTGTTTCACCAGCCAATAGGGAGACAGCTAGAGTGTGGACCAATCTTGGATGTGTTCCTTCGCCCTTTTTGAGCGCTCCGTAGGGGCGGGTATATGGTCTGTTTGTAAAACTGCTTCTCTTAAAATACACCAATTTACCATATTAGCCAGCTATTTGAATCGTCACCTATTTAAGACGCCAGCTTATTTATGTAGAATTAATCTTAAGTAATCCTAAAAAGAGATATCGTAGTTTCGATTTTTTCTAATTGTATATTATATTGTCTCTCTAAGATACTAAATTGTCACCAATCAGTATTGTGACTTTAGAGTGTATCATAGCACAGAGACAGCACTAGTGAAAGTTTGCATCAGACAAAGGACTTGTCCCTGTATTAGATCTCAGTGCTGCATGTGATACCATTGACCATCAAATTCTGCCACAGGGACTTAAACATCTAATTATAGGAACTGCACTAAACTGAATCCTATTTAACAGATCCGTCTCAGTTTGTACACGTTAATGATGAATCCTCCATGCACACTGAAATCACACAACACGAATGAACTGTAGTCACCTCGGCTGTCTCACTCATCACCTCCTCAGGCCAAGCAGCTTTTGTCAGCTTTTGTATAGCACCTGAAACAGAAGCGGTTCACAGTAATGAAACTAGAAAGACATTAAAAATATATTTAATATATATATATTTAGATTTAAGAACAGTGGCAGTGACTTGATGCAAGATTTGTCCATATATTGAATAAATATTTTAAAAGCCCTGATTTTAAGCTTTAATGCTCAGCTCCTCTCGATTTCAGACACAATAGTCAGTATAAGTACAGACAAAGCTTCTGGTGTGATTACGGATGTGAAAACATGATAAAATGCAGTTCTACTCCTCTGTTAACAGATTTCATCAAAATGATAACATCACCGTGCAGCCATGAAACACACCAAGTCCAATAGGCTTATCAGTAATCAGGTATCCGTTTGCATGCTACGAGAAACCTGAACAAATGTGATTATGTGAATTGTATTAATATACTATAAATAAAATATGAATATGCTCTAATAAACGTTATAAATGTGGCTTCATGTGTATGCGACATACACAATAATGCAGCAACAATATTAATCCAAAAACATCATATATAAACACTGTGAATCACAGAGAGTTGAAGCTGAGCAGCCGGAGGACATCAGAGGGAAAAGCAGCAAATATATTGTGTAAAAAATCTGATCCAGTTTCACCAAAATCACAGAATAAAGTTATAAAGTTGTGCTTTTGTGCAGTAATCAGTGAAGCCCGGCCATCGCTCATCACTCATAAACTGTAATCACACACATAAACTGTATCAAACAGGAAGAGAGAAAGTGTTTTATTGGATGTAAAATGTAAAATTAACAAGTTTTTATCAAATCAAATCAAATCAAATCAGATTTTATTTGTACAGCCCAAAGTCACAAAGTACATTTTCCTCTGAGGGCTTTACAATCTGTACAGGGAGTGACACCCTCTGTCCTTAGACCCTCGGTCCGAGTGAGGAAAAACTTGCCCACAAAAAACCCTTTTAACAGGGAAAAAAGGTGGAAGAAACCTCAGGAAGAGCCACAGAGGAGGGATCCCTCTCCCAGGACGGACAGACGTGCAATAGATGTCACGTGTACAGAACAAATCAACAGAGACATATTGTACAATTACAATGAATGATAAAATGACAATGAATTACAATGAATGATAAAATGATTACAGTAGCAGTGGAACCTGTGATAGAGATAGAGAGACACAGATGCACAGCAGCAGCAAATCATCAACTAACTATAAACTGTAATGGAGATATGGTAGCAATAATGACAGTAATAATATATGTAGTGGACGTCGTGCAGGACCACAGCAGCAGCCACGATCCATGAGAACCTGCTGGACGAGAGAGCACAGAAACTCCGGGGAAGAAGTTTAGTTAGTAACATGCATTAAGGAGACGTATGTTTACAGATGGTGAGAGAGAGTTTTCAGTAAAGGGAGATGTGACTGCATCTTCAACCAATACCATGCCTGACTAGGCATAACCCTGAAAAAGACAGACAGACAGAGAGAGAGGTGGGGTCCCCCGGCAGTCTAGTCCTATGGCAGCTTAACTAAGGGATGACCTGAGCCAGCCCTAACTATAAGCTTTATCAAAAAGGAAAGTCTTAAGTCTACTCTTAAAGGTGTTGACCGTGTCTGCCTCCAGAACCAGAATGGTAGTTTGTTCCACAGAAGAGGAGCCTGATAGCTGAAGGCTCTGGCTCCCAATCTACTTTTGGAGACTATAGGAACCACAAGGAACCCAGCATCCTGAGAGCGCAGTGTTCTAGAGGGGTAGTAAGGTACTATGAGCTCTTTTAGATATGATGGTGCCTGACCATGAAGAGCTTTGTAAGTAAGGAGAAGAATTTTAAATTCTATTCTAGATTTAACAGGTAGCCAGTGCAAGGAAGCCAGAATGGGAGAGATGTGATCTCTGATCTTGGTTCCTGTCAGAACACGTGCAGCAGCATTCTGAATTAGCTGCAAAGTCCTCAGACTGGAGCAGCCTGATAACAAAGAGTTACAATAGTCCAGCCTCGAAGTAACAAATGCGTGGACTAGTTTTTCTGCATCCGCTTGAGACACGATACGTCTGATTTTGGCGATGTTACGTAAGTGGAAGAATGCAGTCCTCGAAATTTGTTTTATGTGGACATTAAAGGACAAATCCTCGTCAAAAACAACTCCAAGATTCTTTAAAGTGGAGCTGGAGCCATTTAGGTGATCCCATCTAAAGTAACTAAGTCTCTAGAAAGTGAGTTTCTGAGGTGTTTGGGTCCAATTACAAGAACTTCAGTTTTGTCTGAATTTAACATCAGAAAATTGTACGTCATCCAACTTTTTATATCCTTAAGGAGTTGTAAAAACTTTATGCTGTTCAGGTGAGCACAGTTGGCTTTGGCCACAGTTAAAAACAACAAAATCAGTGATATAGTTTCCTGTAACACCACAATGTGATGGTGGATTAGCCCATCTTTGTCTTACATGCATGTTAACCGTACTGGAGTTACAACAGTACTATATCTATGGGAGGTTCCCTAACTTTATAGTGACTCATCAAAGTTTATATTAATATTGAACTCTGAATGACTCAGACTTAAACACATTGATTTTCATAACACAAAACTGAATTGAAACCCATAAAGACTTGTTTCATGTGAATTTTGATCATCATTAATTTTGCATTTAATTGCATGTTTCAAAGCCTGGACTTGTGATTGGAGTTTTCATTGTGAAAATGTGATTGTTCCTTTGCATCATAATGTGTAGGTTAAGATTTAAAGCTGTGCTGCTAAAGTCACAAAGACACAAGTTAGAGTCACTGTAGGAAAGCACTGATGCATGTATGTTGGCCTATCACAATACAGTATTACATTACTGCACTGTGGTGAAGAGTTCCACCATCGTAGTTTCATCATCATGCATCGAATGAATGGCATTATTACGTGTAAAACTGCAAAAGTGGTTTACTCTCTGCTACTAATCTTACACAGTTCCCGCACAATTTAGTACACACTTCTTACAACTTAAAGAAACATTATATAACTTTTCTCTGATAACGTCTGTTACCTCCTGTTGATCTGTACTGACCTGTGATCAGGTGAATGGTGTCTCTGTCATTTGTATGTCTGTTCTTTGGGTTTTGGGTCGGGAGAAGTACGTAACGCTTTACGGCACTAAGTCACACACCACCAACTATTTCACTGATTTTGGTGAAACTGGATCATATTTTATGGAGAAAATGTTTCCTGGTTTTCCCTCTGATGTCCTCCGGCTGCTCCGCCTCAACTCTCTGTGATTTACAGAGTTTATTAAGTAAACAGTGAAGTAAACTGCTGACAACTGTAGCTGCTGTTAGCTCATGTTAGCTCAGTTTGTTAGCCGGCTGCCCGGACTGTGAGCTCAGAGCACCGGGGGGAGTGTTAGTGTTTGTACCACAGGCGTTTTGGACCACTGGGAAGAAGAAGAGGAGGTTTACAGTCCCAGGGTGCAGGGAATGCTGAAGCAGAGCCAGTGTCGTTCCAGAACTGGAACCGGGCAAGCAGGCGATGTAATCGTGCTCAGCAGCCTTTATCGTCATAATGGCAGAGGAGAAGAGAGTGAAGAGGACGTTGACGGAGGAAGCTAAGAAGAGAAAAGGAGAGAGTGAGCGAGCAAGAAGCCGCCGGACAAGAGTAAATCTGGGACTGACTTTTAGTGGTTGGTGAGAGCTTGGTGAAATAAAAGGCTGAAAGACAGACGCCGAGCTGGGCTGACTGCTGTTGGACTAGTCAGTAATATTAGCTGCTGCTGTGTCTGCTGTTGGTGACCTGGTTGATGTTTGGCTGTTGTTGTCAGTTGTCGTTGTAGTTGTCAACTCGCTAGTTTATGATTGTAATGTAATCGGAACAAATACTCGAGCACAGCTGAACATATTTACCACAGTGCGATTACACTCTGAAATAACAAAGAAGTAAAAAAATTCCATGTAGTATCACTTTAAGGAAACTTTGCTGCATACCACCTCCCATCACAAGTTCTTCTCAACTTACTTCAAACTGTAGCCAGTAAGTAAAAAGAAGGAAACACATTATCTTGGCCTAGATCGGGTTGTTCAGCAGTCAGTTATCATATGATAGAAGATGATCCTGTGAACGTAATGTTTCTGGCAGATGTCTTTGCTCATGTCTGTATATTTTGTTTCAACTGGAATTTACTTTGGCACAAAACTGGGTGTTACATTTGTTTCCTCCTTTGTGCTGAAAAATCTAGTCAGTGGCATGAGAACTATCACCGGGCTCCAGAAGACTGGTAGCACGGGGCTGGAGGGACGTGTGGACCGAGCCAATGAACTGAACCTATTTTCAATAGGTTTGATACTGTGGCCCCTGCCCCACAAGACTCTGCTGCTGGCTGCCCAACAACCACTACCACTCTACTGCCCCCCACTCCTCCTCCTTACAGACCCCTTTTCTGCCCCTCACCACCTCAATTCACTACCATCTACTCCACCCCTACCCCCTACTCTGCATCATGTCCCCTACAACCTGAGGACCTCACTCCTCCCCCAACTGTCACCTCTACAGTGTCCTTCACACCTGACCTGGTGAGAAGACAGCTGACGAGACTCCACCCCGGCAAAGCTACAGGCCCCGACGGTGTTTTTCCCAGGGTGCTTAAAGCCTGTGCCCCCAGCTGTGTGGAGTACTGAGTCAAGTCTTCAGCCTGAGCATGCACCTCCAGAGGGTCCCAGTGTTGTGGAAGACGTCCTGCCTCATTCCTGTGCCAAAGACGCCGCGTCCCAGCGCCCCTCAGGACTACAGACCGGTGGCCCTGACGTCCCACATCATGAAGACCCTAGAGAGGCTTGTCCTGGAGCAGCTAAAGCCTATGGTCAGGCCCTTCACTGATCCACTACAGTTTTCCTACCAGCCCCGCCTGGGAGTTCAGGACGGCATCATCTACCTGCTGAACTGAGTCTACACTCATCTGGACAAGCCGGCGAGCACTGTGAGAATCATGTTCTTTGACTTCTCCAGTGCTTTTAACACCATCCGTCCGACTCTACTGGGTGAGAAAATGACTGCAATGCAGGTAGAGACCCCCATCGTGTCCTGGATTGTCGACTACCTGATGGGCAGACCACAGTATGTACGCCTACAGAACTGTGTGTCTGACAGGGTGGTCAGTAACACTGGGGCCCCACAGGGGACTGTCCTCTCTCCCTTCCTCTTCACCCTTTTCACTTCACCTTCAACTATTGCACCGAATCCTGCCACCTTCAGAAGTTCTCTGATGACTCAGCAATAGTTGGTTGTATTGAAAAGGGTGATGATAGTGAATACAGGACTGTTGTGGGCAACTTTGTCACTTGTACTGAGCTGAACCATCTGCAGCTCAATGTGACAAAGACGAAGGAGCTAATAGTGGATCTGAGAAGGGCAAAAACACCAGTGACCCCTGTTTCCATCCAGGGGTCCCTGTGGATACTGTTGAGGAGTATAAGTACCTGGGGGTGTACTTGAATAACAAATTGGACTGGACAAGAAACACAGGGGGCCGTCTACAAAAAGGGCCAAAGCCGACTCTTCTTCCTAAGGAGGCTGAGGTCCTTTAACATCTGCCAGACAATGCTGAGGATGTTTTATGAGTCTGTTGTGGCCAGTGTTATCTTCTTCGCTGCCACATGCTGGGGCAGTGGGCTGAAGGTCGCAGACACCAACAGACTAAACAAACTGATCAGGAGAGCTGGTGATGTCGTGGGGGAGGAGCTGGACACTCTGACGACCGTGGCAGAGAGGAGGATGCTGTCCAGACTTCAGTCCATATTGGACAATGTTTCACACCCTCTTTACGATACACTGGCTCTGCAGAGGAGCTCCTTCAGCAGAAGACTCCTCTCTCGTAGATGCACCACAGAGCGACACAGGAAATCATTCCTGCCTGCGGTCATTAAACTCTACAATGCCTCCCTCAGAGAGTCAGACACACCCCCATCTGTAATCTGACACTAACACTATCAATCACTTTTTGCAAAATAATGACACGAAGAAGTTTAATTTGATTTGTGTCTGATGATCAGAGAGAGAGAGAGCGCTTTGGGAATGTCATTCATTGTGGAGGAAAATAGTCAGAAACCAAAGTGTTCCACAAACAAAACAAATGTGATTACAGTTTATCATGATGTGAATACTACTGTACATCCTAAAAGAACAGAAGCTTTGTAAGCAAGCTGTACGTAAACTATGAAAACTACTTTATGTTATATTATATATATTTTATTACTTTAATAATGTTGTACTGCATCAGTTAATGTGTGGTGCAGATAATTCCGAGTTGTCGGATGGTTCACCTGACAGAATAACACTGCATCATAGTTTGTATGTGTCTGTAGATGACTTCTGTGTAAAATGTAAGTGATATGTGACGGTTTCTTTCCTTTTTCCTCCACCAGACCGAGTCGATGGCAAGATGCACCTTGTCACGTGCGACTGCTTTCTGAAATGCAGCTGAGTGGAAAGTTTTTCTAGCTCAGCTGACAGGTATGTTGTCTCACACAGTGACACAAAGGTTTGTTTAAAAAAACAAAACACAAAATATACAGTATATATTTTGATCTTCCAATCCTGAACATAACCTTTCTACCATAAAATAACAAATTTACACTGACTTGTAATCAGGTGTACACATGTACTGCTGCCTATATTTACCATAGTCATACCAATTTCTGCACAATGTTACTTTAAATGAACCTTCTGATTACTGTCATACACTGTTGCATGCATGCTTCATCTGTGTACACCCATGTTGATCTTTTGCTCTTCCAGTGTTTGTTTCTGTCTTTAGTATATTTGTAAGTGTCGGCAGCAAAACTTTCCAGCCGTGTGCTGAACCACTTGCTGATTCACCGCAGTCACGGTTGAGGTGCGTGCTACTTAGGGAGCTGTGATATACATCGCTGTGAATCTTGTTTTCTCAGCCGCTTTCAGATGAATCTCCCGTAAAGCGGAGTTTATCAGTACTCCGTGACATTCTTACTTGTCACTGGTTCTGAGAACAAGAGTGAGTAAGAGGCGGTGCAGCTCGATGTTAATCTGGACGAGAGACGAGCAGGTGAATGAGGAAGTGTATTCTTATCTCCGATTTGATCTCTATCTTTGTTGAAGGGGAAGAAAGTCGGATCGAAGCCACTGAAAATAGATATATGGCCATAGAATGCCGATGATAGATGCTCATAAAGATGCAGTGAGTGGAAAAGTCCACAATCAGCCACCATCAGCAGGCTGGAAATTACGTGCAAACATGATAGAATGTGGCACAATCAGAGGAAATGCAGCGTATATGTTGTGTAAAGTGGTAAAAGGGGGAAATAAATTCAGACAAACAGTCTCTATACTAAAGGACTGGGTGGGCAGCTGCTCTAATGGAGGCGCAGAGAAGCGTGTAAGACTGCAGCTCTGCTTCCTGGTCTCAACTCTGGGCTGTCACGGTTTTGGTCGACTAATAAACTTGGCCATGTTTCTAGATATGAGAGCTGCTCCATCCAAAGTGGGATGGATGCCGTCTCTCCTAATCAGACCAGGTTTTCCCCAGAAAGGTGTCCAATTATCTATGAAGCCCACATCGTTTGCTGGACACCACCTCGACAGCCAGCGGTGAAATGACAACATGCGGCCATACATGTCATCACTGGTCACATTGGGGAGGGGACCAGAGAAAACTGCGGAGTCCGACATCGTTTTGGCCTATGAAACATGAAACATTAATTTTAGTGACCTCCGATTGGCGTAACCGGGTGTCATTACCGCTGACGTGAATAACAATCTTACTGTATCTACGTTTATCTTTAGCCAGCAGTTTTAAATTAGACTCGATGTCGCCCGCTCTGGCCCAACTATGGCCCCCGGTGTCGCTAACTTCACGTTTCGTGAAATGGAGAGAAGAGGAGAGGAGAAGAGAGAGCAAGAGAGGAGAGGAGAGAGGAGGAGAAGAGAGAGGAGGAGAGGAGAGAAGCCATTGCTATAGTTAGACTAGTTAGTGTGACTAACAGAAACTGGTAAAACTCAGATTGTGGTTACTTCGTTCACAAACAGAAGTCTGAGGATAGTGTAGAGATATGTAGATAATCGCTGATGTGAAAAATATACGAAAATCTGTTGAGGTGAGCAGAGAGCACCGTGGCAGTAACACCGATAACCGTAAAGCACGTTGTGTGTTGTGAAATACTCAACCCCAGGTAACAAACCACACGTACACACACACACACAAAGCTGTGTTTACTATATGATTAAGACAGCAAATTAAAAGTCGATATATGATTCCCATTAATTGTACATAAAATCTTGTCTAAATGATACAAATAGAATATATTCACCATTACAAATATTGTTTATAAAAACTGCATGTCTAACCGTATTTTAAGGTACAAGTGTCACATATTGGGGTACTTTTAAAGACAGCTGCATATATGAATGGTCTAAAATAAGTCAAATGAAAAATCCAAAAATGCTTGGTGATAAATGCGGGGAACCTGTTTGCAAAATGTTGACTCAATGAATTTGAAAAAATGAATATCATACTGTTTCTCATAATGTTTCTTTTAGCGTGTAAATGTATTTTTTATCGTGTTTAGCTCCTTAATGGAGCACACAGGCTAACTGCTTGCTAAAATAGCTAACTGCTAATTAACAGCTGCTAACCGAATCTGCCATTATCGGGAACAGATCGAGATCAACAGGGAACAACGTTACTCCACCGAGGTGATTTAGTATGTAGGGCAAAAAATCTATATAAACATAAGTATAAAAAAGTATAAATTAACAAATTTATTACATAAATACGTAAAATACAAATCAAATAAATTAATATTGACAATATGATAATTTATGGATTACAACATTTATTTATGCATTTCAACACACAACAGCTGGCAGTGCAGTAGGATGCAGCAGCCTTGCCAGGTCTATTTTTCAATTTTTGGTGCTATTTGTGTGTGTTATGTCAGTTATGTCAGTGTGTTAACTGACATAACTAGCTATCAACAATTGCTAACGTGCATCCAAACAACTGGAGCTCATGTATAGCCATACTGTATATATGTGTATATATAGTTTGTTTGTTTTTGGTAATGTGTGTGCACTTCATTGTAGCACTGGATGCTTTATGTTATCTGTAGCACCATAGTCCTTGGCAAAACACTGTCTCGTTTCACTGTGTACTGTGTATATGGTTGAAATGAACCTTAAACCCTTTTATTAGGGTTGCAGAGGGGTGGAAAGGGGGCGTGGTGGCCTCAATAGCCCTGCAGCAAGCAGTGTGCTATGTGCATGTGATGGAGGAATAGCAGATATTCAAGTGTACCTGCATGAAATCTGGTTGTTTCAGTCAAGATTATGCTAAAAATATATTTTCCACAACTATATTTAAGTTCAATGTTAAAGGGCCAACCTGCAATTTTTTAAATCCCTGATTTATTCCCATAAATTCCCAATAATTCCTATGGAAAGTGTCCAACTTTAAAAAATTTCCATAAAACACTCATTTACATATTTCTACATTTGTTTATATACTTAACAATATTTATTCGTTTATATATTTCTACATTTGTGCAGCACCCGTTGTCATAAATGTGGTTAATTCCCCTCTGCCGTAATGTAACGCTAGCCCTCACTTTACAGCCAGACATCCGGTGTGTGCTGCACAAAGAGATGAAAAGTGAACTCCACATGTTCGGCTCATTCAGGTAAAGTTCATGCACAATATTACACCAATCATTAACTAAAAGTCCCTGTCTGTCTGTTTTTACAGGAACACATGCTCCACCCAAGAATTCAAAGATAACAAACCACGTCTCCCTGCATCATTTCAGGTTTGTAATCTGTCAGTAAAATGTGCGTTTTGAAAGATTATGCACTGTAAAGTTTAATCTGCGGCTGAAAATAGTCCCCGACAAAAGACGACTGTATTTTTTAAAAAGAATTCAACGTTTGTGACTTTATATCTACTATATACTGATTTTAAACATGCACAGCAGCTCTGTGACCTGCATGTTTTCATTTAAATGTTTTTCTTGTTCTGCCTTCAGTGTGTGACGCTTTAGGGTGACAGGATCTGACTGTAGGTTGTGATAACATTGCCATCTAGTGCATCTGTCAGTATTATGGCCTGTCCTGCCTTTGAAACAGTTTGTTTAGATAGAAAACAAATAAAAGCTATAAAATATAAATGATGTCAGGTTAACATTAAGAAAATATATTTGATTTAGGTGAAGAATGCAGCCATAAAACCATGAATGTTGTCAAAGAATAATATTGGAAAGGGAAAGTTTATTTGTATAATTTTGAAGATGAATATAATATCCAGTTGGGTATTTTTGATCAGTGTTACAATAAAACATAGTATACAAACATACATGCAGTTTTTCTTTTTGTTTATTTTTTCAATCATGTAATCTGTAAATCTAAAAGTTATTTTTTAAATGTCTTTTGGACATTTGGAGGGGAAACCAGAGCACCTGGAGAAAACCTCTGTGGGTTGGGTCTTATGATTTTGACTTTGCTTGATGTTTGGCTGCAAAGTTGATGTTTTTTTAAAATGTCTATTGGACATTTGGAGGAGAAACCAGAGCACCTGGAGAAAACCTCTGTGGGATGATATCATTTACAAAGACCCAACAATTCACACCATGAGCATGGAAGAAACCAAAGCAAAACCTTTAAGAGGCAGAAACCTGAGCAGAACCAGACTCATGGTCGATGTTGGATTAGTAATTAATATTAGCTGGTTGCTATGTGTTGTGTTGTTGACCTTGCTTGATGTTTGGCTGCAAAGTTGATGTTTTTTTTTAAATGTCTTTTGGGCATTTGGAGGGGAAACCAGAGCACCTGGAGAAAACCTCTGTGGGATGATATCATTTACAAAGCAAGGCAAAACTAGTTGTCGTGTTTGGTCAGTCGTCGTGTTCTTCTATACTGTTTGCACCACAAACAAAGAAGTTCAGGAACCTTCTCCACCGTGAAGGTCTTTTCCTCCTCCGTACTCTGTACTGTGGACCCTCTGTTATCTCCTCCCTGGCTCGAATATGTCTCACCTGTGGAGGCCGAGGTGCTGTTTCAGTGCTTGTTTGATTCACCACTATCACCTGCACTTCCACATGCTCCTGCACTTCCTCTATAGTTGCTGTCACTTCCTCTTTCACCTGCACTTCCTCTATAGTTGCTACCTCTTCCTCTTTCACCTGCACTTCCACATGCTCCTGCACTTCCTCTATAGATGCCGTCACTTCCTCTTTTACCTGCACTTCCACATGCTCCTGCACTTCCTCTATAGATGCCGTCACTTCCTCTTTTACCTGCACTTCCTCTATAGCTGCCATCACTTCCTCTTTCACCTGCACTTCCACATGCTCCTGCACTTCCTCTATAGTTGCTGTCACTTCCTCTTTCACCTGCACTTCCACATGCTCCTGCACTTCCTCTTTCACCTGCACTTCCACATGCTCCTGCACTTCCTCTATATATGCCGTCACTTCCTCTTTTACCTGCACTTCCTCTATAGCTGCCATCACTTCCTCTTTCACCTGCACTTCCACATGCTCCTGCACTTCCTCTATAGTTGCCGTCACATCCTCGCTCCCTGTCTCTATCTCTATCTCAAAAAGCAGCAGGTGCCTCTGGATCTCCAAGTCCTCGATCCTACGCTTACACCTTAAGATGCTCTCCCGAATCTTCACAATGATCTCATTTCTTTGTGTTTTATTCGGCAGAGCTTTGCAAGACTGCAACAGTGCTGGAATTTCCACGGAGATGTCATAGGGCACTCTTTTTGGCTTCTCTGCATTCTTTTGGACGTCCTCCGTTGCCTCGGCTTTCGGAACGTCCTCCGTTGCCTCAGCCATCTGGACGTCCTCCGTTGCATTGGTTTTCTGGCCTTCCTTGCAGGGCTTCTTCTTGCTTGAGGTGTCATCAGCACAGGTTAATTTTTCAAACAGAGCGATTTGGCTTTGCACTCTGTTGTCCCATGTTTGAATCTGTTTAACGTGTTGTGTCGTGTCCATAAAATCATGCTCGAATTTTTCAAACAGAGCGATTTGGCTTTGCACTCTGTTGTCCCATGTTTGAATCTGTTTAACGTTTTGTGTCGTGTCCATAAAATCATGCTCGAATTTTTCAAACAGAGCGATTCGGCTTTTCACTCCGTTGTCAGGAGTCTTAATCTCTTTAATGTTTTGTGTCATGTCCATAAAATCATGCTTGAACTTCTCAAACAGAGCGACTAGGCTTTTCACTCCGTTGTCAGGAGTCTGAATGTCCTTAACGTTTTGTGTCATATCCATAAAATCATGCTTGAACTCCTCAAACAGAGCGACTTGGGTTCTCACCCTGAAAGTGTTGACCTCCTGTATGATGTTCATATCTTGTTCTGTGTTGTTGTCAATACTATCTGGTGTCTCAAACAGTGAGTGTGGTTTGTAAGGTTGTGAATCTATTGTGGATTTCTCGAACGCACACAGTGGCTCTGTCGTGAATCTGAATATTCTCTGGTGTGTTTGTGTGTTTGCCTATTTGTGGACTTCAAAGGATCAAAATATCAAAGGAAGATGATGATGTCATAGGATCATGACATCTTCAAAGGATCAAAGGATGTAGTTAGTCATGTGATCATGATGTCATACATATGATGAAAATTCCAAAATGGTGGCACGGTTGCTAAGCAACACACAAACATTTTACTGAACACTAGCTCGTTAGCTACTTTGTGCAGATCTAAACCAAGCACCAACTTACAAGTCTGTGAAGTGAAGTACCAAAAACTGCAGTTCCTCTTGTCGTCCACTTGAGGCTGGCTCCATAAGTGAGTCAGTCTCCATAAGTCCCCATGTTAAAATGTCCAACAACTAACTGCGGATTCAGTTAGCAGCAGATTTCTAGACATTATCTCAAACTGATCATTTTATTTTTAAACCATTGGCCAGTTGTAGTGTATGTAACATAACATACATGTGTTAAGAAGAGCAGAAAGCACTCAGCCACCGGTCAGTAAATCTAAATATACTGCAGCTGCCTCGGACAATTCTTCCTCATCCTCAAAGTCCTGTAGGAAAATCCTTTTTAGCGTTGTTGACCCTGTATGAATTTGAAAACACAAGACTTATCTTTAAACTGTATTTATTGATAAGCTTGACATCAGTATTGATCAAATTCATGTGAGAAGTAAGGACGAAATAACAGAGAAAGGTACAATAATGTGGTGGAAGCCACAAATCCTCACTAGAGCATCAAATGTAGATTAATCCGCAGCTGAAAATAGTCCCCAACAAAAGACGACTGAAATTACTGAGCATTTATTTGTGACTTTATATCTACTATACACTGATTTTAAAAGTACAATATGTAACCCCGAAACCCCACCGGGCATGTCTCTGTCATGTTGCGGCTGCGTCGCTGTTTTGTTCCGTCCTGCATCGACTTCAAACTCCACCGGGAGCGTTTCAGAAGCGTTTCTCCTTCCAGACTTTGTTTACTTGCTCAGATTTGGTCATTTTCCTGGTTCATGTTCTGGGAGTACTTCTGAACTTTTGAAACATTGACTAGAACAGCGGCTGCGCCCAGTGGAATTTATAACATGTGCTTTTATAACATGAGTCCATCTTTTCTTCTTCTGAAATGCTGACCAAAACTTCTTCAGACTGCTGTTGTAGGTAGCATATTGAATCACTTTGTTTTGTGATGTTTAAAGGAATCATGACAAAGGTAAACTCTATCTGAACTGTTTGATATGTAACATGATAACAAGTAACAAGCATGACAAGATTAACAGTAAGCAATGTAAGATAGAGGGGACAGTATTTTATTGTACTTTAATCTTTACTCATTTATATTACAATAGTAACAGACTACTTCTATGCATAAAAGAACTTACTGCTCTATTCCCCTTAGACATAAAGGCCCATAGTCTGCTCTGCCAAATGTCTGTAATACAGTAACGTGGCTAATAGAGTTCAGACAAAAGAATGACTTACTACTAAGTAAAAAATTAATTTCCCACCTGTACGGTTGTGGAGAAAACATGCTGGCTGAGTTTGTATGTTACCGGTGTAAAGGGAATAGCTGAGTAATGTTATGTACATTACTTGTAATTAATTACATTTATCTACATAGCTTTCCAATAGCCAGTACATAAACACACTACAGAGTAGCACCATTAGCCTAGCGCTAGCTAGTTAGCACAGTACAGAGTACAGAGAGGGCTGCTGTGCTTGATCCATGAGGAATTTTGAAGGATTTCACAGACATGTCATTAAGGTGCCTGGGACCTGTGTGAACTTGTGGAAAAGGGGTATCATTGTTCTCCTTTAACCTAAACTTATCTGGAAAGATAAACTGTCGTCCATCTTCTTTTTCGTCCTCCACAGGGTCGTCCTCAGTACATCTCTCCTGCGGCCTGCGCTCTGCTGGCCTTTGCTGTGGTGTGCTTCTGTTGGGCCCATCATGATCAACAAGAAGCTGATGGAAGAGGACGCCAGTGAGCAGCCCGTAAAGGAAAGCCTCACACACTCTGGATCTGTGTGGACAGACTGCTTCAAAAAGACTTGGACTCCTGGTGGGTCCTGTAAGCAGCTGAGGTGGCACCTCTGCGTATTCCAGGTGTACTGGATGCGGAGAGTGTCAATCAACGAGATGCCCAGGTTGTCGCGTCCTACTTCCCTGCCGAAGGTGTCCAGAAGGTCCTGGATGAGGAGCGCCGTGCCCTCAGCCCCACATGTCCAACGACAACAGTCCACTCCTCTATGGAGATCCTCCGTATCATCAGTCAGGCCAACCATCCCGTGCTCCTCCTCCAGCTCAGACCACTCGTTACTGACTGACGTTGGTAACCCAGGCGACTGTGTCGGAAGCTGTACCGGTACCGGTGAGCTTCTTCATCACCTGGACATAGAGAAAGTTTTCAAATGTTAGGGTGTGTGAGTGAATACACACATGGCAGCTTTAAGAAAAACTTTACTCGCCTTCTTGGTGGAGTCCATCTTCAAGATGGATCCGAAGGTGGACGTGATCCTGGCCTTGTACTCCTCCAGCTGTGTCAGGACATCGTAGCCGTAGACAGTCAGCAGCCAGATGGGTGAACAGCCCCCTCAAGGCCAGAAACTGCTCGCAAACGCTGAGGCACCCGATCGCTCTCCGCATCCAGGCGTCAGTGTGTTGCTCCCACAGGGTGTTGTACAGCCGGTTAGCACTGTTGCCCAAGTGTGGTCTCAGCTTTACAACCACCCTCAGGTCACAGGACAGCCTGCAGAAACAAGGCACATTAGAGTTTGAACACATCAAATCAACTTCATTTATTTATTTATAATATTTAAGATCATCTCCTCTTACTTGTACGTCAGTACAGCATTGAATTGGCAGCTGTAGGTGGGTGACAGCTGCCATAT